>CM067841.1:120354282-125354282 GCA_034509565.1 Triticum monococcum
TGGACATAGCACTATAGGTGGAATAGAATGGTGGTTGTGGAGAAGACAAAAAGGAGAAGATAGTCTCACATCAACTAGGCGTATCAACGGGCTATGGAGATGCCCATCAATAGATATCAATGTGAGTGAGTAGGGATTGCAATGCCACGGATGCACTAAGAGCTATAAGTGTATGAAAGCTCAGACTGGAAACTAAGTGGGTGTGCATCCAACTTGCTTGCTCATGAAGACCTCGGGCATTTAAGGAAGCCCATCATCGGAATATACAAGCCAAGTTCTATAACGAAAATTCCCACTAGTATATGAAAGTGATAACTCAAGAGTCTCTCTATATGAAGAACATGGTGCTACTCTGAAGCACAAGTGTGATAAAAGGATAGTAACATTGCCCCTTCTCTCTCTTTCTCTCATTTTTTTGTTTTTTTGGTGGGCTTCTTTGGCCACCTTTTTTATTTGGGCTTCTTTGGCCTCTTTTATTTATTTTTAAAGTCTGGAGTCTCATCCCGACTTGTGGGGGAATCATAGTCTCCATCATCCTTTCCTCACTGGGGCAATGCTCTAATAATGATGATCATCACACTTTTATTTACTTACAACTCAATATTACAACTCGATATCTAGGGCAAAGATATGACTCTATATGAATGCCTCCGGTGGTGTACCGGGATGTGCAATGATCTAGTGTAGCAATGACATCAAAAAATGGACAAGCCATGAAAACATCATGCTAGCTATCTTACGATCATGCAAAGCAATATGACAATGATTGCTCAAGTCATGTATATGATGATGATGGAAGTTGCATGGCAATATATCTCGGAATGGCTATGGGAATGCAATGATAGGTAGGTATGGTGGCTTTTTTTAGGAAGGTATATGGTGGGTTTAAGGTACCGGCGAAAGTTGCGCGGTACTAGAGAGGCTGGCAATGGTGGAAGGGTGAGAGTGCGTATAATCCATGGACTCAACATTAGTCATAAAGAACTCACATGCTTATTGCAAAAATCTATTAGTCATCAAAGCAAAGTACTACGTGCATACTCCTAGGGGGATAGATTGGTAGGAAAATACCATCGCTCGTCCCCGACCGCCACTCATAAGGAAGACAATCAATAAATAAATCATGCTCCGACTTCGTTACATAACGGTTCACCATACGTGCATGCTACGGGAATCACAAACCTCAACACAAGTATTTCTACTAATCCACAACTACCCATTAGCATGAGTCTAATATCACCATCTTTATATCGCAAAACTATTGCAAGGAATCAAACATATCATATTCAGTGATCTACAAGTTTTATGTAGGATTTTATGACTAACCATGTGAATGACCAGTTCCTATCATCTCTCTAAATAGATATAAGTGAAGCAAGAGAGTTTAATTCTTTCTACAAAAGATATGCCCACGCTAACAAATATAAGTGAAGCAAAAGAGCATTCTACAAATGGCAGTTTTCTATGTAAAGAGAAACAGGCAATCCAAACTTTAATAGGTATAAGTGAAGCACATGAAGCATTCTATAAAGCCATACTCAAAAAATATAAGTGAAGTGCATAGAGAATTCTATAAATCAACCAAGGACTATCTCATACCAGCATGGTGCATAAAAGAAAAGAGAAAACCAAAAGCAAAAGATGCTCCAAGATTGCACATATCGCATGAATGAAACGAATCCGAAAACATACCGATACTTGTTGAAGAAAGAGGGGATGCCTTCCGGGGCATCCCCTAGCTTAGACGCTTGAGTATCCTTGAATATTTACTTGGGGTGCCTTGGGCATCTCCAAGCTTGAGCTCTTGCCTCTCTTCCTTCTTCTCACATCGAGACCTTCTTGATCATCGAACACTTCATCCACACAAAACTTCAACAAAAAACTCGGTAAGATCTGTTAGTATAATAAAGCAAATCCCTACTCTAAGTACTGTTGCAAACCAATTCAGATTTTGTTTTTGCATTGTGTCTACTGTAATATAACTTTTTCATGGCTTAATCCACTTATATGAATCGATAGTTTCATCAAAACAAGCAAACTATGCATCAAAAACAGAATCTGTCTAAAACAGAACAGTCTGTAATAATCTGAACATTCACCATACTTCTGATACTTGAAAAATTCTACCAAAATTATGAAAAATAAACAATTTGTATAGAAAGACATTAAAAAGAATCAGAACCATTTGACGTTCCAGCTAAAAAAGTAAAATCGCGCACTATAGACAAAGTTTCTGTCCTGCACCGTACAAACCATCAAGCAAATGTAAACATCCTAAAGGCAAACCTTGGCACATTATTTTTATAATACGATGGAATTGTACAAGGGGATAATTATTTTTGTTCAAAAGTTTCTGTAATCAAGATTCACAAAGTTGCCGTGAGCATGAACAAAGTTCAAGGAGCTCTGCCACTTCAACGATGCTTGTATTTCTCACTTTCACTTTCTTTTTTGAAAAAAATTTGGGTTCCCCTCTTTATTTTTGTTGTTTTTAAACTATATGAAAGCACTCAGCAGAAATAAATGACTCTCTAAAACTTCCGGGTTGTCTCCCTGGCAGCGCTTTCTTTAAAGCCATTAAGCTAGGCATATAGTGCTCAAGTAGTGAATCCACCCGGATCCCCAAGGTATATCAAAGCCAATTTTAATTAACAATGATTTATAATTTAGTAGTGAGCACAAAGTAACATATATCATGTAATGACAAAGTCTAACTCTCTTCCTATGCATCGGCATGTCATAAAAGAACAATTCATGCACACATAGTATAAACAGTTTCTTGCAATTTTATAGTATTGGAAACATAGAGAGGTGGAGATATAGTTCCTCTCTCATAATAATTGCAAGTAGAAGCAGCAAGCACATGCATATTATATTCATCAAAATCATCATGGGTAATAGTAAGACGCAAACCATCAATATAATGCTTAATAAGTGCAAACTTCTCTGATATAGTGTAGTCGGGAGAATTTAAAAAGATAATGGACTATCATGCGTGGATGCAATAGCAACAATTTCATGTTTAACATAAGGAACTATAGCAAGTTCATCTCCATAAGCATAATTCATATTGGCATCTTGGCCACAAGCATAGCAAGCATCATCAAAAAGGGATATTTCAAAAGAATCAACGGGATCATAGCAATTATCATAGCATTCATCCTTCGGTAAGCATGAAGGGGAATTAAACAATGTATCAGTTGGAGAGTTACTCTCATTAGAAGGTGGGCAAGGGTGATCAATCCGCTCTTCCTCCTTTTGTTCTTCGCTCTCCTCCTCATCTTTTTCATCCAATGAGCTCACAGTTTCATCAACTTCTTCTTCCATAGATTCCTGCAAAATATTAGTCTCTTCTTGGACAGTGGAGACTTTCTCAATAAGTGCATTAATATCGAAATTGTATTCATAATTCTCATAGCAATATTTAAGGATAGCTAAATTTTCAGGTCTATAAACTGAATCATCAAAATCTTCAAACTCTTTAAACATAGATTCAATTTCATAAGCACCCATAAAAGCAACAAATTCTTCTATTTGTTCCACATCATAGTAATCATATATACCATTAGCACAAGAAGCTAAGGTTTTATTATCATTAAATTCGCATAAAAAGGGAAGGTGTGGAGCCTTCATCCTAGAGCAACAAGTATAATCATATCTCAAGCATAGTTGCCTAGCATACCACTTCAATATATGAATTTGATCCCATAATAGTTTCCCTTTTTGTGTCAAGCGGTAATCCCTAGAGTATTCACGTTGATCCAACGTTACTCCCATTACATAATTGAATGGGGTTTTCTCAGGATTATTAAAGTAGTACATAATATCTTTCACATAACCAGCATCGAGGGTTTTAGGAGGTTCCCCATCTCCATGAGCAGAAAGTACACCTAATTTTTTTGGTATTTCGTGTTCCGTATCCATAATTAAAGATAAAGAACAACTAAGAACAGCAAATAAAAATTACTTAGTAATAAAGCAAACAAGCACACACGAGAATATTCACCCCACACTATTGCTCCCCGACAACGGCGCCCGAAAAAGGTCTTGATAACCCACAAGTATAGGGGATCACAACAGTTTTCGATAAGTAAGAGTGTCGAACCCAACGAGGAGCTAAAGGCAGAACAAATATTCCCTCAAGTTCTATCGACCATCGATACAACTCAACGCACGCTTGATGTTCGCTTTACCTAGAACAAGTATGAAACTAGAAGTACTTTGTAGGTATTTTTGGATAGGTTTGCAAGATAAGAATGGCTATGGCTCCCACCCCCTCCCTCCCTCGGGCGACTCCAAGGGCGACTCTGAGGACCCCTCCGGCGATCCATGGCATCTCATCCACGTAAGCTCCTCCGGCCATCATGGCGCCCCCTCTCCTGGATCTCTCACCAGGGGTGGGTTTTGCAGATCAGGTCAGAGCCAGATTCTCCACTCATGTTCATTGCCTCGATCCTCAACTTGCTTTTCATCTAGTTGTCTCATTTAGTCATTCGACCTTCCCTCTCTCTATTGAGAATGTTAGCCGCGCCCTTCAATCTTGTCTAGGTGGTTTACCATCTGGACTTCATGTCACCCTCATTCGTGGGAGAGTTTTCAAGTTTTCTGTCATCTCTAAGGCTGTGGGATTTATGATCTACCACCTTAGATCTTTTAGATGCCCGCATTTCTTCTGCCATTTTCACCTATGGGGATTCGGCGGACCGGCATGGATCAGAGAATTTAATCAATGGCTCTATGAGCATGATCAAGAATGGACTATGGTGACCAAAAACCCCCGCCGTACCCTCACCGGTGCAAATTCCATCCCCGTCGGCCGCCGGAACCCACCTCCTACTACAACGGCCAGTTCAGCCTTCCATGCAAACCAACATGCGCCTTTCTCGGATCACGAGCCATCTTCGGGCGTGATCATTTCCATTCAAATTTCAAGTCCTGTCACCACCCCCACGGCCCACTCATCCAACCTGCAGCCCGCTAACCCACTCCCAACCTCTTTTGCTCATGCTGATCCATCCCGGCAGGCCTCGGCCCATCCTACCCCCACCATCCCAAATTCCCCAAACCATCTTTCGCAGCCCAACATTATCCCACTAAAACAACACGATCTCAATCCTAACCTCCCTGGACTTATTTTCTGCAGTAAATGCTTATCATATGGTCATCTTCGTGCGGATTGCACTAATCAGTTCAGATGTCATGGTTGTTATAGATACGGCCATATATCTCGTTTTTTGTTACAACTCCAAAAAATATGCTCCCGTATATCGGGTAAAAACCCACCCACCCTCCAGCCCTACACCCATGCCCAACAACCCGCGTGACGACTCGTCTCCCCAAACCCCCCCCCTTCCCCCCCCCCCCCCCCCCGTCCAGCCAACTTGCCCTGCCATTTGCCCTGCTCTGCTCCTTCATCTTTCTCCATCTCCACTGCTCCTCCTCTCAACAACGAAGCCATGGCCACCTGTTGGAAATGTGCCCTAGAGGCAATAATAAAAGCATTATTATTATATTTCCTTGTTCATGATAATTGTCTTTATTCATGCTATAATTGTGTTATCCGAAAATCGTAATACATGTGTGAATAACAGACACCAACATGTCCCTAGTAAGCCTCTAGATGACTAGCTCGTTGATCGACAGATAGTCATGGTTTCCTGACTATGGACATTGGATGTCATTGATAACGAGGTCACATCATTAGGAGAATGATGTGATGGACAAGACCCAATCCTAAACATAGCTTAAAGATCGTATAGTTCGTTTGCTAGAGTTTTTCCAATGTCAAGTATCTTTTCCTTTGACCATGAGATCATGTAACTCCCGGATACCGTAGGAGTGCTTTGGGTGTACCAAACGTCACAACGTAACTGGGTGACTATAAAGGTGCACTACAGGTATCTCCGAAAGTGTCTGTTGGGTTGACACGGATCAAGATTGGGATTTGTCACTCCGTATAAACGGAGAGGTATCACTGGGCCCACTCGGTAATGCATCATCATTATGAGCTCAGAGTGACCAAGTGTCTGGTCACGGGATCATGCATTACGGTACGAGTAAAGTGACTTGCCGGTAACGAGACTGAATGAGGTATTGGGATACCGACGATCGAGTCTCGGGCAAGTAACATACCGATTGACAAAGGGAATTGCATACGGGGTTGATTGAATCCTTGACATTGTGGTTCATCCGATGAGATCATCGTGGAGCATGTGGGAGCCAACATGGGTATCCAGATCCCGCTGTTGGTTATTAACCGGAGAGTCGTCTCGGTCATGTCTTCTTGTCTCCCGAACCCGTAGGGTCTACACACTTAAGGTTCAATGACGCTAGGGTTGTAGGGATATGTATATGCAGTAACCCAAATGGTGTTCCGAGTCCCGGATGAGATCCCGGACGTCACGAGGAGTTCTGGAATGGTCCAGAGGTAAAGAATTATATATAGGAAGTGCTGTTTTGGCCATCGGGACAAGTTTCGGGGTTATCGGTATTGTACCGGGACCACCGGAGGGGTCCCGGGGGTCCACAGGGTGGGCCCACCTGCCCCGTGGGGGCCACATGGGCTGTAGGGGGCGCACCTTGGCCTACATGGGCCAAGGGCACCAGCCCCAAGGGCCCATGCGCCTAGGGTTTCCCAAAGGGGAAGAGTCCCACTTGTGGAAGGCACCCCTAGGTGCCTTGGGGGGGAGGGAAACCTCCCCTTGGCCGCCGCCCCCCTAGGAGATTGGATCTGCTAGGGCCGGCGCCCCCCCCCCCCTTTGCCCTCCTATATATAGTGGGGGAGGGAGGGCTTTTCTCCCACGCCTTTGGTTGCCTCCCTCTCCCTCTCCAACATCTCCTCCTCCTCCATAGTGCTTGGCGAAGCCCTGACGGAGTACTGCAGCTCCACCATCACCACGCCGTCGTGCTATTGCTGGAGCCATCTTCCTCAACCTCTTCTTCCCTCTTGCTGGATCAAGAAGAAGGAGACGTTACGCTAACCGTACGTGTGTTGAACGCGGAGGTGCCGTCCGTTCGGCGCTTGGTCATCGGTGATTCGGATCACGTCGTGTACGACTACCTCATCCCTGTTCTTTGAACGCTTCTGCTCACGATCTACAAAGGTATGTAGATGCATCCGATCACTCGTTGCTAGATGAACTCATAGATGGATCTTGGTGAAACCGTAGGAAAATTTTTGTTTTCTGCAACGTTCCCCAACAGTGGCATCATGAGCTAGGTCTATGCGTAGTTCTTCTTGCGCGAGTAGAACACAATTGGTTGTGGGCGTAGATATTGTCAACTTTCTTGCCGCTACTAGTATTATCTTGCTTCAACGGTATTGTGGGATGAAGCGGCCCGGACCAACCTTACACGTATGCTTATGTGAGACCGGTTCCACCGACTAACATGCACTAGTTGCATAAGGTGGCTGGCGGGTGTCTGTCTCTCCTACTTTAGTTGGAGCGGATTCGATGAACAGGGTCCTTATGAAGGGTAAATAGAAGTTGACAAATCACGTTGTGGCTTTCACGTAGGTAAGATAACGTTCTTGCTAGAACCCAATTTCAGCCACGTAAAACTTGCAACAACAATTAGAGGACGTCTAACTTGTTTTTGCAGCAAGTGCTTTGTGATATGATATGGCCAAAGTTGTGATGAATGATGAATGATATATATGTGATGTATGAGATGTTCATGCTATTGTAATAGGAATCACGACTTGCATGTCGATGAGTATGACAACCGGCAGGAGCCATAGGAGTTGTCTTTATTTTATGACCTGCGTGTCATTGAGAAACGCCATGTAAATTACTTTACTTTATTGCTAAACGCGTTAGCCTTAGTAGTAGAAGTAATAGTTGGCGAGCAACTTCATGGAGACACGATGATGGAGATCATGGTGTCAAGCCGGTGACAAGATGATCATGGAGCCCCAAGATGGAGATCAAAGGAGCTATGTGATATTGGCCATATCATGTCACGTTTATTGCTTGATTGCATGTGATGTTTATCATGTTTTTGCATCTTGTTTACTTAGAACGACGGTAGTAAATAAGATGATCCCTTACAACAATTTCAAGAAGTGTTCTCCCCTAACTGTGCACCGTTGCTAAAGTTCGTCGTTTCGAAGCACCACGTGATGATCGGGTGTGATAGATCCTTACGTTCACATACAACGGGTGTAAGACAGTTTTACACATGCAAAACACTTAGGGTTAACTTGACGAGCCTAGCATGTACAGACATGGCCTCGGAACACAGAGACCGAAAGGTCGAACACAAGTCCTATGGAAGATACGATCAACATGAAGATGTTCACCGACGATGGCTAGTCCGTCTCACGTGATGATCGGACACGGCCTAGTCGACTCGGATCGTGTAACACTTAGATGACTAGAGGGATGTTTAATCTGAGTGGGAGTTCATTAATAATTTGATTAGATGAACTTAATTATCATGAACTTAGTCTAAATCCTTTGCAAATATGTCTTGTAGATCAAATGGCCAACGTAGTCCTCAACTTCAATGCGTTCCTAGAGAAAACCAAGCTGAAAGACGATGGCAGCAACTACACGGACTGGGTCCGAAACCTGAGGATCATCCTCATAGCTGCCAAGAAAGATTATGTCCTACAAGCACCGCTAGGTGAAGCTCCCGTCCCACAGAACCAAGACGTTATGAACGCTTGGCAGACACATGCTGATGACTACTCCCTCGTTCAGTGCGGCATGCTTTACAGTTTAGAGCCGGGGCTCCAAAAGCGTTTTGAGAGACATGGAGCATATGAGATGTTCGAAGAGCTGAAAATGGTTTTTCAAGCTCATGCCCGGGTCGAGAGATATGAAGTCTCCAACAAATTCTTTAGCTGTAAGATGGAGGAAAATAGTTCTGTCAGTGAGCACATACTCACTATGTCTGGGTTACATAACCGCTTGACTCAGCTGGGAGTTAATCTCCCGGATGATGCGGTCATTGACAAAATTCTCCAGTCGCTTCCACCAAGCTACAAGAGCTTTGTGATGAACTTCAATATGCAGGGGATGGAAAAGACCATTCCTGAGGTATTTGCAATGCTGAAATCAGTAGAGGTAGAAGTCAAGAAGGAACATCAAGTGTTGATGGTCAACAAAACCACTAAGTTCAAGAAGGGAAAGGGTAAAAAGAACTTCAAGAAGGACGGCAAGGGAGTTGCCGCGCCTGGCAAGCAAGCTGCCGGGAAGAAGTCAAAGAATGGACCCAAGCCCGAGACTGAGTGCTTTTATTACAAGGGAAGCGGTCACTGGAAGCGGAACTGCCCCAAATACTTAGCGGACAAGAAGGCCGGCAACACCAAAGGTATATTTGATATACATGTAATTGATGTGTACCTTACCAGTACTCGTAGTAACTCCTGGGTATTTGATACCGGTGTCGTTGCTCATATTTGTAACTCACAGCAGGAGCTGCGGAATAAACGGAGACTGGCGAAGGACGAGGTGACGATGCGCGTCGGGAATGGTTCCAAGGTCGATGTGATCGCCGTCGGCACGCTACCTCTACATTTACCTACGGGATTAGTTATAAACCTCAATAATTGTTATTTAGTGCCAGCTTTGAGCATGAACATTGTATCAGGATCTCGTTTAATTCGAGATGGCTACTCATTTAAATCCGAGAATAATGGTTGTTCTATTTATATGAGAGATATGTTTTATGGTCATGCTCCTATAGTGAATGGTTTATTCTTAATGAATCTCGAGCGTAATGCTACACATATTCATAGTGTGAGTACCAAAAGATGTAAGGTTGATAATGATAGTCCCACATACTTGTGGCACTACCGCCTTGGTCACATAGGTGTCAAACGCATGAAGAAGCTCCATGCAGATGGACTTTTAGAGTCTCTTGATTATGAATCATTTGACACGTGCGAACCATGCCTCATGGGTAAAATGACCAAGACTCCGTTCTCAGGAACAATGGAGCGAGCAACCAATTTATTGGAAATCATACATACTGATGTGTGCGGTCCAATGAGCGTTGGGGCTCGCGGTGGCTATTGTTATGTTCTCACCCTCACTGATGACTTGAGTAGATATGGGTATGTCTACTTAATGAAACACAAGTCTGAAACCTTTGAAAAGTTCAAGGAATTTTAGAGTGAGGTTGAGAATCAACGTGACAGGAAAATCAAGTTTCTACGATCAGATCGTGGAGGAGAATACTTGAGTCACGAATTTGGCACACACTTAAGAAAATGTGGAATAGTTTCACAACTCATGCCGCCTGGAACACCTCAACGTAACGGTGTGTCCGAACGTCGTAATCGCACTCTATTAGATATGGTGCGATCTATGATGTCTCTTACCGATTTACCGCTATCTTTTTGGGGCTATGCTTTAGAGACTGCCACATTCACTTTAAATAGGGCTCCGTCGAAATCCGTTGAGACGACACCGTATGAACTATGGTTTGGCAAGAAACCTAAGCTGTCATTTCTAAAAGTTTGGGGATGCGATGCTTATGTCAAGAAACTTCAACTTGAAGAGCTCGAACCCAAGTCAGAAAAATGCGTCTTCATAGCATACCCTAAAGAAACTGTTGGGTATACCTTCCACCTCAGATCCGAAGGCAAGATCTTTGTTGCTAGGAATGGATGCTTTCTAGAGAAGGAGTTTCTCTCGAAAGAAGTAAGTGGGAGGAAAGTAGAACTTGATGAAGTGTTACCTCTTGAACCGGAAAATGGCGCAACTCAAGAAAATGTTCCTGAGTGCCTGCACCGACTAGAGAGGAAGTTAATGATGATGATCATGAAACTTCTGATCAAGTTGCTACTGAACTTCGAAGGTCCACAAGGACACGTTCCGCACCAGAGTGGTACGGCAACCCTGTCTTGGAAATCATGTTGTTAGACAACGGTGAACCTTCAAACTATGAAGAAGCGATGGCGGGCCCGGATTCCGACAAATGGCTAGAAGCCATGAAATCCGAGATAGGATCCATGTATGAAAACGAAGTATGGACTTTGACTGACTTGCCCGTTGAACGGCGAGCCATAGAAAATAAATGGATCTTTAAGAAGAAGACAGATGCGGATGGTAATGTGACCATCTATAAAGCTCGGCTTGTCGCTAAGGGTTATCGACAAGTTCAAGGGGTTGACTACGATGAGACTTTCTCACCAGTAGTGAAGCTGAAGTCCGTCCGAATCATGGTAGAAATTGCCGCATTCTACGATTATGAGATATGGCAAATGGATGTCAAAACGGCATTCCTTAATGGTTTCCTTAAGGAAGAATTGTATATGATGCAGCCGGAAGGTTTGTCGATCCTAAGAATGCTGACAAGGTGTGCAAGCTCCAACGCTCGATTTATGGGCTGGTGCAAGCATCTCGGAGTTGGAACATTCGCTTTGATGAGATGATCAAAGTGTTTGGGTTTACGCAGACTTATGGAGAAGCCTGCGTTTACAAGAAAGTGAGTGGGAGCTCTGTAGCATTTCTCATACTATATGTAGACGACATACTTTTGATGGGAAATGATATAGAACTTTTGGACAGCATTAAGGCCTACTTGAATAAGAGTTTTTCAATGAAGGACCTTGGAGAAGCTACTTATATATTAGGCATCAAGATCTATAGGGATAGATCAAGACGCCTCATAGGTCTTTCACAAAGCACATACCTTGATAAGATTTTGAAGAAGTTCAAAATGGATCAGTCCAAGAAAGGGTTCTTGCTTGTTTTGCAAGGTGTGAGATTGAGCTCGGCTCAATGCCCGACCACGGCAAAAGATAAAGAAGAGATGAGTGTCATCCCCTATGCTTCAGCCATAGGATCTATTATGTATGCGATGCTGTGTACCAGACCTGATGTAAACCTTGCCGTAAGTTTGGTAGGAAGGTACCAAAGTAATCCCGGCAAGGAACACTGGACAGCAGTCAAGAATATCCTGAAGTACCTGAAAAGGACTAAGGAAATGTTTCTCGTTTATGGAGGTGACGAAGAGCTCGTCGTAAAGGGTTACGTCGACGCTAGCTTCGACACAGATCTGGATGACTCTAAGTCACAAACCGGATACGTGTATATTTTGAATGGTGGGGCAGTAAGCTGGTGCAGTTGCAAGCAGAGCGTCGTGGTGGGATCTACATGTGAAGAGGAGTACATGGCAGCCTCGGAGGCAGCACATGAAGCAATATGGGTGAAGGAGTTCATCACCGACCTAGGAGTCATACCCAATGCGTCGGGGCCAATCAAACTCTTCTGTGACAACACTGGAGCTATTGCACTTGCCAAGGAGCCCAGGTTTCACAAGAAGACAAGGCACATCAAGCGTCGCTTCAACTCCATTCGTGAAAGTACATACGGACCTGAATGTAGCAGATCCGTTGACTAAACCTCTCCCTAGGGCAAAACATGATCAACACCAGAATTCCATGGGTGTTCGATTCATCACAATGTAACTAGATTATTGACTCTAGTGCAAGTGGGAGACTGTTGGAAATATGCCCTAGAGGCAATAATAAAAGCCTTATTATTATATTTCCTTGTTCATGATAATTGTCTTTATGCATGCTATAATTGTGTTATCCGGAAATCGTAATACATGTGTGAATAACAGACACCAACATGTCCCTAGTAAGCCTCTAGATGACTAGCTCGTTGATCGACAGATAGTCATGGTTTCCTGACTATGGACATTGGATGTCATTGATAACGAGGTCACATCATTAGGAGAATGATGTGATGGACAAGACCCAATCCTAAACATAGCTTAAAGATCGTATAGTTTGTTTGCTAGAGTTTTTCCAATGTCAAGTATCTTTTCCTTTGACCATGAGATCGTGTAACTCCCGGATACCGTAGGAGTGCTTTGGGTGTACCAAACGTCACAACGTAACTGGGTGACTATAAAGGTGCACTACAGGTATCTCCGAAAGTGTCTGTTGGGTTGACACGGATCAAGATTGGGATTTGTCACTCCGTATAAACGGAGAGGTATCACTGGGCCCACTCGGTAATGCATCATCATTATGAGCTCAGAGTGACCAAGTGTCTGGTCACGGGATCATGCATTACGGTACGAGTAAAGTGACTTGCCGGTAACGAGACTGAACGAGGTATTGGGATACCGACGATCGAGTCTCGGGCAAGTAACATACCGATTGACAAAGGGAATTGCATATGGGGTTGATTGAATCCTCGACATCGTGGTTCATCCGATGAGATCATCGTGGAGCATGTGGGAGCCAACATGGTTATCCAGATCCCGCTGTTTGTTATTGACCGGAGAGTCGTCTCGGTCATGTCTGCTTGTCTCCCGAACCCGTAGGGTCTACACACTTAAGGTTCAGTGACGCTAGGGTTGTAGGGATATGTATATGCAGTAACCCAAATGTTGTTCGGAGTCTCGGATGAGATCCCGGACGTCACGAGGAGTTCCGGAATGGTCCAGAGGTAAATAATTATATATAGGAAGTGCTGTTTTGGCCATCGGGACAAGTTTCGGGGTTATCGGTATTGTACCGGGACCACCGGAGGGGTCCCGGGGGTCCACAGGGTGGGGCCACCTGCCCCGTGGGGGCCACATGGGCTGTAGGGGGCGCACCTTGGCCTACATGGGCCAAGGGCACCAGCCCCAAGGGCCCATGCGCCTAGGGTTTCCCAAAGGGGAAGAGTCCCACTTGTGGAAGGCACCCCTAGGTGCCTTGGGAGGGGAGGGAAACCTCCCCTTGGCCGCCGCCCCCCTAGGAGATTGGATCTCCTAGGGCCGGCGCCCCCCCCCCTGGCCCTCCTATATATAGTGGGGGAGGGAGGGCTTTTCTCCCACGCCTTTGGTTGCCTCCCTCTCCCTCTCCAACATCTCCTCCTCCTCCATAGTGCTTGGCGAAGCCCTGACGGAGTACTGCAGCTCCACCATCACCACGCCGTCATGCTGTTGCTGGAGCCATCTTCCTCAACCTCTTCTTCCCTCTTGCTGGATCAAGAAGAAGGAGACGTTACGCTAACTGTACGTGTGTTGAACGCAGAGGTGCCGTCCGTTCGGCGCTTGGTCATCGGTGATTCGGATCACGTCGTGTACGACTACCTCATCCCCGTTCTTTGAACGCTTCTGCTCGCGATCTACAAAGGTATGTAGATGCATCCGATCACTCGTTGCTAGATGAACTCATAGATGGATCTTGGTGAAACCGTAGGAAATTTTTTGTTTTCTACAACGTTCCCCAACACCACCTACCCTTCGACCCATTACCACTTCTCCCACCAAGCACTACCATTATGGATGCTCATGGCAACCGACGCCGGCGCACCTACCACTACCTCGGCGGCGAACCTCTGGTCCAGTCAGGTGATTGGGCCATCGTCTCCCTTGCCCCACTGCCGGACCCCAATCAGTTTGATACTGACGCCATGCTCATCAACCACTTCCTCGACCACGAGCATGGCTTTCGCATAGCTGAGATCTCTCGCTGTGGGATGGGAGCTACACTCATCCGTTTTTGCCATGCTTGCGACATCGAGACTGCCATCGCCAACAGCCCGTACTTTGTCGGCGACTCTGTGCTGCGCATCATCCGCCATGACCGAGGTATCAACCACTGAGATTGCACTTTTACTCATGATGCTTGGATTATGATGGTGAACTTCCCACTCGAGGCATGGAGACTAGATAAAGTTAGAGAATCAGTTAGTGGTTTTGCCAAACTCCTAGTATGGAACAGAGACATGTCCAACAGAGCACATATCCTTGTTAAAGTCAGAGTGTCTGATCTGCTTGAAATACATGTTAGCCATGTGATTTGTGAAAGTCTAGATGATTATGGTCACGGTCAGTCTTGGACATGTGTCGTTTACATTTTACATGCTGAATTGCTCGGTGCCATGGGGGGGACGAGGACCCAATCCCACCGGACGGTGTTATGCACCCCATGCCATTTGCCCCATTTGGTGGTATTTGGCATGATGCTGATAACAACAATGATCAGAACCCAATTGTTGCACCTGCTGCTCACCATGCGCCAGAGGATGGCAATGAGGCTGAACCTATGGTCCAGACTCCACCTCAGAGCCCAGAAGAGGTTCATGACATGCCCTTCCAGCTTGCCATGGAAGCTACTAATTCTTTTATGGATCTACATGTCATGATGTCAAAAATTATGGTAGCAGCACCTGCATTACATGAAAATCTTGCAGACACCAAAGTGATCAGTACCAAATGCCAGCTAGTTAATGTGGAAGATGAGCATGGCACCGTCAAGAAGTGTCTGCTCACCATCACTACAGAGCACCCATATGATCCTTTGGCTACCTCTGTCCAAATTGAGGAGCTATCAGACCAATCTGAACTTTGCAACACCCAAGCTGAAGAACAAGTCCAGTCACCTGCTATGCTTGATTTCATTGCCAGCACCCATAACTCACCAGCAGATGTGGAACCACAAGCTCCTAAGAATATGATACACACTGCTCAAACCAACCCTGCTGTTAACAACAAGAGAAAGAAGATCAATGCTCCTCTGGATGTTAATGATCTTCGCCGCAGTCGTCGACTGGCAGGACTTAGTGTGGGATTTAAGAATGAAGGTGCTGCTGTCAAGGCCAAGGAGATGGCTCATTGCAAGAAGAACTTGTCCTCTGAATTTGAACATGAAGTCCGCAACCCTGAAGCAGGTCCACCACCTGAGCTGCCACTCGAGACTATCCAAGCAATCGTTGTCCAATAGTGTCTGATCCCTCCTGAGGAGGTGTCTGGGAAGAAGTTTATGGCACCATTTATCCATGAATAAGTGTCATTTTATCTGTTTAGGGCCTTGCTATACCAAGACCTACTATGGCCTTATGCCTCCCTTAGTTTTATTTTCGCTCAGGACATTTACTTTTGCTCTATCTATGAACTTGGTTTGTAAGGAGTTAAACTCCTTATTTGCTTATGTTGCTGGGATCTTATGATACACTTATTTTGTTATCCAAGAAGTCTGAATGGTTTGCCTGGTTATGGTCAGTATTGTTTCTATGTGATAGCAAGTATATGTTATTGGCATGACCTGTCTACATCCACCAATGTGATGAGATCTGTTATTCATAAAATGATTAAGTCATTTTTATATAGAACCTCTTCCCCCAATTTTTCCAATGAATATAAAATGGAATATATTAAATTGGAATGTCAGAGGTATAAACTCCCAAACCGGATGGGATGATTTAAGGGACAAAATTGATGAAAGCAATTGTGGTATTATTTGCCTACAAGAAACAAAAAAAGATGATTTTGACCAATATTATCTCAGAAATTTCTCTCATAGGAGATTTAATCAATATGCATATACCCCTTCAGTGGGACTATCTGGTGGGTTGATAACTATATGGAATGGCAGCCTTTTCAGTGGTACAATTATTAGCCAATCCTCATTTCAGATCACAGTCAAGCTTTTATGCAATGTATCAGGCCACATTTTTTATGTCAGTAATATTTATGGACCCTGCCAAAATGAGAACAGATCAGATTTCTTTGACTGGTTGGACAATATGGATGCCTCACAAATGGATCATTGGATACTTATTGGAGATTTTAACTTAATCAGGAGTCCACGTGATAGAAATAGACCTGGGGGAGATACAAACAATATGCTTAGATTCAACAGTCTTCTGCAGCAACTTGATTTGGTGGAAATTCCACTCAAAGGAAGAAACTATACATGGAGTAACATGCAAGACTTACCACTTCTGGAAAAACTAGACTGGATATTTACCTCAGCTAATTGGACTATAACTTTCCCAAATACTCTGGCACATCCTCTTGATAGAGTATCATCTGATCATATTCCAATTCATATTCAAATTGGCAGTGATATTCCAAAAGCTTCTATATTCAGGTTTGAAAATTACTGGCTTGAGTTTGATGGATTTTATGAAACAATATTACAATGCTGGAACAGAAACCAACAGAGGTCAAATTCTACAAATGATATTACTGCTAGATTCAAATGCCTTAGATTAGGACTCAAGAAATGGAGCAAAAACCTATCCAAACTCAATACTAATATCTCTGCTTGTAATTATGTCTTATCTATGATGGATGGTATTGAAGACCAAAGAGCCTTGAGTACTATGGAAGCAAATTTCAGGGACATTCTGAAGCAACACATCCTCAAATTATTGTAAGTTAAAAGGATCTACTAGAAATCTAGATTTAAAATGAGAAGTGTGAGACTGGATGACGAAAATACTGATTTTTTTCATGCCATGGCCACCCAAAGCTACAGGAAAAATTATATTACCTCTATTCTTGGAGAGGATGGAAACACTTACCAAAATCATGATCATAAAGCTGCAATTATTTGGAAATCTTACAAAGACAGATTGTCCACATCCATTGATCCTTCCATGCTATTCAATCTTGAGGAACTTATCCAACCACAAGACCTGTCGGACCTTGAGGCACAATTTACAATGGAGGAAATTGACCAAGTTATCTAGGAATTCCCTACTGACAGAGCACCTGGACCTGATGGTTTTAATGGCATTTTAAAAAAATGTTGGGATATTATTAAACAAGATTTCTATACCATGATCTGGGATTTCTTTGAAGGAAACTGTGATATTCACAGTATTAATATTGCTTTCATTACTCTCATCCCAAAGATTACTAATCCAGAGAATATGAATGATTTCAGGCCAATCTCATTGGTCAGTCTACCACTCAAAGTTATTACTAAACTTTTGGCCAACATAGCTCAAAAGATCATCACTTCTATTATTCACCAGAACCAGTATGGATTTATTAAAGGCAGAAATATTCAAGATTGTCTGGGATATGCATTTGAATATCTCCATTTATGCCATCAATCAAAAAACCCATCATCATATTGAAACTAGATTTTGAAAAGGCATTTGACAATATTGAATATAAGACCATTATTGCTATGTCAAAGGCTAAAGGATTTGGACCTAGATGGATAAATTGGGTAACAAACATTCTTTAATCTGCATCAACTTCTGTTCTACTTAATGGAGTGGCTGGAAAAAAGATTATTTGCAAGAGAGGAGTCAGACAAGGTGATCCACATTCCCCTTTACTTTATATCATCACTGCGGATCTCTTACAATCTATGGTTAATGCTTCTTGGGCCAATGGAGAAATCTCTCTACCTATCAACCATGCTTATGGACAGGACTACCCTATTATCCAATATGCAGATGACACCCTAATGATCATGCCAGCTAATGAAGACTAGATTATGCACCTCAAATATTTGCTCAACATATTCAGTCTCTCCACTAGTCTGTTTGTCAACTAAAGCAAATCATCCATGATTCCCATCAACATTGATCAACAATCGGTTACTATACTTGCAAATTCATTCGGATGTAAGGTGGAAAGTCTGCCATTCACTTATCTGGGCTTACCCATGGGCACCGCCAAACCCTCTGTTATGGATCTCATCCCTGTCATATCCAAAATTGACAAAAGACTATCTGGAGTGACTAGATTCATGAATTACTCTGGCAGACTCACATATGTTAACTCTATTGTTGCCTCCATGCCCATTTTCTCAATGTGCTCTCTAAAAGTTCATTATACCATATTGGATCATGTGGACAAATCCAGCAGAAACTTTCTCTGGTATGGAAAAGAGATCAATAGAAAAGGCAAATGCCTTGCCAGCTGGGATATGATTTGCAAACCAAAAAATCAAGGAGGACTTGGAGTATTAAACTTGAGAATGCAGAACAAAGCCCTGCTTATCAAACATCTCTACAAATTTTACAATAAGATGGATATTACCTGGGTTAAACTACTTTGGGATGCACACTATCAGAATAATGAAGCTCCACACACAAACCCCAACAAAGGATCCTTTTGGTGGAAAGATTGCATGAAAATGTTTGATCTATTTAAAGAGATGACAAGATGTGAGATAAAAGCTGGAAACTCTTGCAAACTTTGGGATGGTAGCTGGAATGGAGAAGTCATGAAATTAAAATACCCTGAACTTCATTCTTTTTGCCTTCAGGAAAATATCTCAATTTGTAGAGCCAAAGATACTGGAAACCTCTACAACTTATTCCAGGTACCATTGTCCATTACTGCACACCAACAATTTCATCTTCTAGCAGAGCAATTACATAACATCAGATTCAACAATGAACATGATATATGGAGTTTCCAATGGGGTAGTAGTATAAATATGACCAAGAAAATTTATAACTTCTTATTGAGGAATGAAGATGTTGAAGTAACATTCAAATGGATATGGAAATCATGCTGCCTACCAAAGCATAAATTCTTTTGCTGGCTTCTACTTCATGATAGAATAAACACATGTGACCTCCTGACCAGGAAAAAGATGCATCTTGACTCCACTCAATGTGTATTATGTGATGATGAAGATAATGAAAACAGAACGCATCTACTATTCTCATGTCCATTCAGCCAGGGTTTTTGGTGGAACATTGGTATTGAATGGAACACAGACCTGAATATTCATGATATGATTATTGAAGCTCATCAAAGATATCGCCAACACCATTTCATGGAAATTATGATTGTTGGATGCTGGAGTATATGGAATCAAAGAAATGGACTGATATTTGAAGGAATCCCATGCTCTATCAATGATTGCAGATATGAATTTATCAAAACTTTCAAGTTGACTATGCTTAGAGCCAAACCTAGTCTAAAGGAGGGCATGTCATCCTAGATTGATAACATTTAATAATTTTATTTCACTCTTTTGTACTTCTCAATAATCTGCCCTGGTTGTCTCCCCAACAACCATTGTAAAGACTATGTTTACTCCTTATTTATATGAAAAAGATCTACAGTGAGGCTTTTGCCTTACTGTTTTATGGTCAAAAAAAGGTTTGCAAGATAATGACAAGCATGTAAATAAAAAGTAGGAGCTGTTTAGATAGAGGCACAACTAAGTTAGGTTTAGTAGAGAGCTTTTTGTTATGAGAAAGTTATTTGTCCCTAGGCAATCGATAACTAGACCGGTAATCATTATTGCAATTTTATTTGAGGGAGAGGCATAAGCTAACATACTTTCTCTACTTGGATCATATGCACTTATGATTGGAACTCTAGCAAGCATCCGCAACTACTAAAGATCATTAAGGTAAAACCCAACCATAGAATTAAAGTATCAAGTCCTCTTTATCCCATATGCAAACAACCTACTTACTCGGGTATATGCTTCTGTCACTCACGCCACCCACCATAAGCAAATCATGAACATATTGCAAACCCTACAGCGGGAATCCCTCACGCTTGCGCGACATGGAGAGCACCATAGGACAGCACCAATAATAAAACATGCAACTCAAACCAATCACGATCATCAAATAACCCATAGGACAAAACGGATCTACTCAAACATCACAGGATAGTCATACATCATTGGGAAATAATATATAGCGTTGAGCACCATGTTTAAGTAGAGATTACAGCAGGTAAAAGAGGGGTTACACCGCTGCATAGAGGGGGGGAGAGTTGGTGATGATGGCGGTGAAGTTGTTGGTGAAGATTACGGTGATGATGATGGCCCCCGGT
This sequence comes from Triticum monococcum, assembly GCA_034509565.1. Lineage (NCBI taxonomy): Eukaryota > Viridiplantae > Streptophyta > Magnoliopsida > Poales > Poaceae > Triticum > Triticum monococcum. The sequence continues at coordinate 120,374,797 of CM067841.1, forward strand.
GGCACTCCGGTGCCACCGGAAGCAAGGGGGAGAGAGCCTTCCTCCTCCTTCTTCTTCCTTGACCTCCTCTCTAGATGGGAGAAGGGTTTCCCCTCTGGTCCTTGGTCTCCATGGCATGGGAGGGGCGAGAGCCCCTCCGATATTGGATCTGTCTCTCTGTCTCTCTCTCTGTTTCTGCGTTCCCAGATTCTTCCCTTTCACCGTTTCTTATATTCCCGGAGATCCGTAACTCCGATTGGGCTGAAATTTTAACACGATCTCTATCTGAATATTAGCTTTCTTGCGGCGAAAGAAGGGTATCAACCGCCTTACGGGTGGCCACGAGGGCCCTGGGCGCGCCCCCTTGCCTCATGGCCCCCTCGGGCATCGTCTCGTGTTGATTTTTCTTCCCAAAAATCACATATATTCCAAAAAAATCTCCGTTAGTTTTTATCCCGCTTGGACTCTGTTTGATATGGATTTACTGCGAAACAAAAAACATGCAACAAACAGGAACTGGCACTGGGCACTAGATCAATATGTTAGTCCCAAAAATAGTATAAAAAGTTGCCAAAAGTATATGAAAGTTGTAGAATATTGGCATGGAACAATCAAAAATTATAGATACGACGGAGACGTATCAGTCACCTAGCGGTGCTTCAAGGACATATGCTTTCTTGGAAGCTACGAGGATGATCCTCAAGTTACGGGCCGAGTCCGTATAGTTGCTTCCATCGTCTTGCAGCTTGGTTTTCTCTAGGAACGTGTTGAAGTTGAGGGCAACATTAGAGTGGGCCATTGGATCTACAATGTAAATTGTAAAGACAATTTTTTAGACTAAGTTCATGATAATTAAGTTCATCTAATCAAATTATTTAATGAACTCCCACTCAAATAGACATCCCTCTGGTCATCTAAGTGATACATGATCCAAATCGACTAGGCCGTGTCCGATCATCGCGTGAGATGGACTAGTCATCAATGGTGAACATCTCCATGTTGATCGCATCTACTATACGACTCATGTTCGACCTTTCGGTCTCTCGTGTTCCGAGGCCATGTCTGTACATGCTAGGCTCGTCAAGTCAACCTAAGTGTTTCACATGTGTAAATCTGGCTTACACCCATTGTATGCGAACATTAGAATCTATCACATCCGATCATCACATGGTGCTTCGAAACAAGGAACCTTCGCAACGGTGCACACTTTAGGGGGAACACATTTCTTGATATTTTAGTGAGGGATCATCTTATTTATGCTACCTTCATTCTAAGCAAATAAGATGTAAACATGATAAACATCACATGCAAATAATAAAGTGACATGATATGGCCAATATCATCTTACGCCTTTGATCTCAATCTTCGAGGCACAGCATGATCACCATCGTCACAGGCATGACACCATGATCTCCATCATCGTGTCTTCATGAAGTTGTCTCGCCAAATATTTCTTCTACTACTATGGCTAACGGTTTAGCAATAAAGTAAAGTAATTACATGGCATTTATATCGACTCACAGGTCATACAATAAATTAAGACAACTCCTATGGCTCCTGTCGGTTGCCATACTCATCGACATGCAAGTCGTGACTCCTCTTACAAGAACATGATCAATTGTAACATCCCAAATTTTCAATTTGGAATGTTATACATTAGATCATCATTGCATATTATATTTTATTTTGCATTTTGGTTGATCCTAGAAAATTCTACGCAACTCAAGGACCCACGGAGAGAGTTGGGGATTTCGTTATTTTCATATTTGAGTTTTCTCAAATTTTGAAAAATAGGATCATTTGATTTTATTTATTTTATCATCAATTATTTCTATTACAAAAATATGAGAGAGGGAATAAAATGACTTTCCCAAAATAGAGAAATATTGATGATTTAATAATAAAATCAAATAAGATTTTATTTCGGAGTTTTTTGGTGTTTTATTTTGAATTTAGGAAAAATGTGCGTTTTTCAAAATTGCATTTAGGTCCCAAATAAATGTTCACTTTGCCGGGATTGATTTTAGAAGCCCGGAAAAATTTATTTCGGGATTTTTGGAGTCCGTTTAGTATTTATTTTTATTTTTCTTCCGAGCGGAATAATTAAAAAAATCGAACCGACCTAACGGGCCGTGTCCGATTAGGACTCTGGCCCGACTAGGCAATATAAGCCGGCCCAGCCCCCCGGGCCAAACCCTAGCCAGCCGCGCCGCCCCGCTCGCCCCACGCGCCGCCGCCCTGCGCCGCCCCGCCGCCCGCCGGACACCGTCGCCGCCACCGAGGTTCGCCGCCGCCTCGTTTTCCATGCCGTCTTTTAAAAAACCGATAGGTTTTCATCAATTTTCGTTGGTTTTCGCTGGTTTATTAGATTCGGTTTTTTTAAATAAATTGGCTTTCCGGTTTATTTATTTTTAGCGAGCGTTCGTCGTTTTTCTTTTTCTCGGATTAAATCCGCGATTTTTCTGACCGCGATTCCTGATCCGATTTTCGTTTTAGTATAACTTTTCGTCCCGAAACCCTCTATCCGTTTAACCAACTTAAACAAGTTTTTGCTACTGTAAAATTTGCCCTAGATCCAGATTACTAGAACGAAGTTGTTTTCTTTCGCCGTTTGACTTTCTTTGCTTCATTCGATTTGATTCTTTTTGCCAACCGGAGTTCTTAAGTTGAACCTTCTGGTTAGATCTCTTATTTGAGTTTTACCTGTGCATTAGATGAGTACTTATTGTATGCTTGTTTGTTTGTTTGTGATAGAATACTCGGAGTGCGTCGCCTGTTACTTTGAATCGTTAGGTTTCCCGGATCATCAGCAAGGCAAGTAACACTTTGATCATACCTTTTCTACTACCCAGTTTTATTGCATTAGATCAATCCTCACACATTGCATGATTAGGATCTAATTAAATTGTGGGATGGGAAGTAGATGAGGTAGTACCTATTACCTGTTTATTATCAAACCTTTGGGAGTTACTTCTACGTTTGCTTATTATGCCATGCTATGCTAGTAGACGTGGATTGGGTGAGTGATATCCATGACAGATGTGAGTTTTGTTAATTAATGGTTTGTCTAAGGTGGCAACTTAAACACACATCTGGGTGGATTGAGGCACCTGGGTATTCCAGGACTTGCCTGTTTTCTTTTGGACCGCCACCCAGGCTCAAAGGGATCATGAGACTATTCATACTAGAAACTTCCGTGTGTAGCCACAAGCTATTATGGGCTCTAGCATAGTTGACTAAGTTGTGCGAACTCTTACAATGGTAGACTAGCAGATGTAGGGGATGTAGGTGGTACGGTCTACCCGATCGTAAGGTGCTAGCGCTTCCGAAAGACTATGTCTCGGTCATCCGTCTTCTCAAACACCATGTAGTGCGAGAAAACAAACGGAGACGATCGAGTCTTGTGGGGAAAAGTGCGCAAACCTCTGCAGAGTGTAACAAACTAATCATGGTTAGCCGTGTCCCCTGTTATGGACATCTTGAGTATCTAGTACTTGGATTTTCATGTGAATCTCAACATGTTACTCTAAATTAATTTTGTTGGGTTATGTTTAATGATGATGCTTAATTGGGGTTGAGAATGTTGTCAACCATTCTCAATGTTTAACAACCACCATGATAGTAATTAAATTCTATTCCTTTGTAGTAGGGAAAATTTGGCTTTACGCAAAACTGTAACCATAGAGCTTTCCACCAGCCAAATATGCATATAGTATAGCTGTTCATTCCATTAATCTCTATGTGTTACATTGCCAGCATATTCCATGTGCTGACCTATTTTCGGGCTGCAACATTAATGTTGCAGACTTTTCAGACGATGATTAAGAAGTTTTAGGTCGTGGTTCTATACTCAGTGATGCCGTTGGAGTTGATGGACTCACTTATCTTCCAAGCCTTCCGCTGTTATAGTTATTAGATGGCCTTAAGCCATATTTATTGTAATAAGTTCTCTTTTGAGACACTCGATGTAATAAGTGTGTGATTGCTACTCTGCTATAAATCCTTCGAGTACTGTGTGGTGTCAGCATTACTGATCCAGGGATGACACCGGAGCACAGAGATCAGACTGTTTGAGGTCTGGTCGCTACAGAGATGGTATCAGAGCACACGCTGACTGTAGGACACAACCACTAAGTTAAAGACCTAGATCACTCTCTTCTCCTCTGACTTCTCATCTTTTCTACTCTTTAGGATGCCGGATGCAAGGAACAAGTTCACACAACTGGATGAAGATACACCCTTTGGACGCCACTTGAAGGAAGTCTCTAGATACCTGAACATAGGAGTACCAAGCTTCACGGGAACCTACAATGCCACTTTACCTGAAGAAGAGCGCTGGATGATTCAAGTTCAAGTTCCAGGAAGGACGTTCATGCCAGTCACTGTGCCCATAGAGTTTTCTTTTGATGCACCAACTTGGAGTCTAGGAAAGAGCATGGAAGCTCACATCGCCATGGGACGCATTGGAGAAGTCTACCACAAGGATCTCAAGGATACTATCTACCAGATTTGTGGGCGCCGAGATGAACACTGGGAGATGATCAGCACCAGGAAGGATAGATCAATTACAGCTTTTATCCAAGAGTTAAACCAGCACATTCGACGACAGGAGAACCAGATGTGCGCCGACATGATAGATCTGAAGAAGGCTAAGACTAGAATCAAGGAACTGGAGGAAGAACTCAAGGCTACACGTGAAGATTATGAAGAGGAAATTGAAGTATTGGTGGAGAAGAATGACGACCTGATCAAGAAGATTGGAATATTTATGGGAGGCCCGACACCAGTAGATGAAGACGAAGAACCCAAGGAGATTAGCCCGGAAGACTACATCATCATCGACGGCACCGACTCGGAAGCAGATAGTAGCAATGATGACTATGTTGATGAAGCTGGAGCAGATATTATGGAGTCAACAACCATAGAGTATTTCTAGTAGACCACCTCATCAGTAGTAGTAGTCCACCATGTAAATATAGTAGTCCGAGCACTTTTGCGATAGTTAGATCGATTGTATGCCTTTGTTTGATTGATTGAAGTGAATTGTTTGCTTTTGCCTCATGTTCATATGGGTAGTGTTTTCTCTTTAGACCCCCTCTATTCTTACATCTCATATTTTCTAAAAACCCTCAGATGCCTCCGAGACGTGACCCCGGTTTTGCTTTCCCACCGGAGCTCACCCAGTTGATCCAGCAGCAGAACACATTGATGCAGTTGCTAGTCCAGAATCAGAATCAAGGGAACAATAACAACAACCCACCACCACCACCACCACCACCACCACCACCTGTTGACCACTTAGCCCGTTTTCTTAGGCTGAATCCGCCGGTGTTTTCCAGTAGCACCGAGCCGATAGTAGCAGATAATTGGCTCCGCAAGACGGCTAGGGAGTTGACTACAACAGGATGCACAGATGCGGACAAGGTGAAGTTTGCCGCACATCAGCTAGAAGGACCCGCAGCATCATGGTGGGAGAATTTCACAGCCACCTTCCTAGTCGACACTGTCACATGGGACCAGTTTCAGCAGGCTTTCCATACTGCCCATGTTTCAGCAGGAGCTATGGCCATGAAGAAGCGTGAGTTTCGCAACTTGTGCCAAGGAGGACAGACAGTTGGCCAGTATGTGGAGGAGTTTAGTAAGTTAGCACGTTATGCCCCAGATGACGTTGCTACGGATGCAGCTAAGCAAGAGAAGTTTCTGGAAGGACTGAATGATGAGTTGAGCATGCAGTTGATGGTAGCCACCTTCAATAACTACCAGGAGTTAGTAGATCGTGCTCTTATGATTAAAGGGAAGCAGCAGCAAATTGAGAATCGCAAGAGGAAGTATGGACAAGGAAAGTACAATTCAGGAGCTCAGCAGAAGCCACGTTTTACCCCTAGATCGGGAGGACATTTTCAGCATACCCATGGAGGAGGTAGCTCGCACAATCACAATGGCACCAAGAATGGTAATGGCAATGGAGGAAGCAACGGCCAGAACCGCACCAACCCCTCAACCCCAGCCAAGAAGGACTTGAGCCAAGTCACTTGCTATAAGTGTTCGAAGCCAGGACATTATGCCAATGAATGTCCTGAAGGCCAAAATGGCAATGGAAGTTCTGGGAAGAAGCCGAACCCTTTCAACAGGGGACAGGTGAACCACGTTAGCGTGGAGGAGGTTGAAGCTCACACCGATGCAGTAATTGGTAAGTTTTTGGTTAAGTCATTTACTGCACTCGTTCTTTTTGATACTGGTGCATCGCATTCATACATCTCAAGGGGATTTGTGGATAAGTATAACCTACCAACCCAAGCCCTTCAGGTCACCCATGTTAGTAACCTCGCCTGGAGCAGAGTATGTGGCTAGTCTATAGTGTGATCGGTTACCATTAAGGATTGGTAACTATGTTTTTCCCTCAGACCTAATAGTATTGGAATCTCAAGGATTGGGTGTGATATTAGGCATGGATTGGTTATCCAAGTATGAAGGGAATATTGAGTGTGCTAGTAAGTCAATTTTCTTACCACACCAGAAGGGAGAAGGATCAAGTATGTATCCCGACATGTGCCAAAGAGGACTCAAGTAAATTGCCTAACAGGAGTTGTGCAGGAGGAAGTACCAGTGGTAAAGGATTTCCCTGATGTATTTCCAAAGGAGTTGCCAGGCATGCAACCGGATAGAGATATTGAGTTCTTGATTGAGCTATGGCCAGGCACTGGGCCAATATCAAAGAGACCCTATAGGATGCCAGCAAAGGATTTGGTGGAAATTAAGAAGCAGATTAAGGAGTTACTGGATAAGGGATATATTCGCCCAAGTTCTTCACCTTGGGGATCGCCAGTACTTCTAGTGGAGAAGAAGGATGGATCATTAAGGATGGTTGTTGATTATCGAGGATCGAACGAAGTAACGATCAAGAACAAGTACCCACTACCAATGATCAACGATCTGTTTGATCGATTGCAAGGAGCTAAGGTATTTTCCAAGATCGATCGGCGATCAGGATACCACCAGTTGAAGATTCGAGAACAGGATATTCCGAAGACAGCTTTTACCACCAGGTATGGGCTGTATGAGTATACCGTTATGTCATTTGGTTTGACTAACGCACCTGCCTATTTTATAAACATGATGAACAAAGTGTTTATGGATTTTTGGATAAGTTCGTCGTAGTGTTCATTGATGATATCCTGGTTTATTCGAAGAATGAAGAGGAGCATAAGGAGCATTTGCGTTTGGTACTTGGAAAGCTCAGAGAACACCAATTATATGCCAAGTTCAGCAAATGTGAGTTTTGGTTGAAAGAAGTAGGATTCCTCGGACACGTTATATCCGGAGAAGGTATAGTAGTAGATCCCGCTAAAGTTGAAACCGTGACCAAGTGGGAAGCCCCAACAATAGTTGGAGAGATCCGGAGTTTTCTTGGACTCGCAGGATACTACCGGAGATTTATTGAGAATTTCTCAAAGATTGCGAAGCCTATGACTGAGTTGTTAAAGAAAGATACCAAGTTCATATGGACGGAGGAGTGTGTGGCTAGTTTTTAGGAGTTGAAGAAACGATTGGTTACCTCACCAGTGTTGATTTTGCCAGAACAGACCAAAGATTATGAGGTGTATTGCGACGCTTCACGTCGAGGATTTGGAGCAGTGCTTATGCAGGAAGGGAGAGTTGTTTCATATGCCTCAAGACAACTGAAGCCCCATGAGTTAAATTATGCTACGCATGATTTGGAGTTAGCAGCCGTAGTGCATGCTTTGAAAACATGGAGACATTTCCTCATTGGAAATCATTGTGAGGTGTACACGGATCATAAGAGTTTGAAGTACATTTTCACACAGAAGGAGTTAAATCTCAGACAAAGGAGATGGTTGGAGCTTATCAAGGATTATGATATGAAATTGCATTATCACCCCGGAAAGGCTAATGTAGTAGCTGACGCATTAAGCCGTAAGAGCCATGTCAATACGTTAATGACGGGAGAAATACCCAAGGAGTTAGCAGAAAACCTTCGTGAACTATGTTTGGAAATAGTTCCAAGAGGCTATGTAGCAACATTGGAGATTCAGTCAACTTTGATGGATAGAATCAGGGAAGCTCAGAAGACTGACAAAGAGATTGCCGCTATAAAGGAGAAACTGAGCAAAGGAAAAGCTAAAGGATTTCTTGAGGATGAGCACGACACCCTATGGTTTGAAGACCGTGTTTATGTGCCCAATAACCCAGAGATCAGGAAATTGATTTTGCAAGAGGCACACGATTCACCATATTCAATTCACCCAGGAAATACCAAGATGTATTTGGATTTGAAGGATATTTTCTGGTGGACCGGAATGAAGAAGGATATTGCGGAGTATGTAGCAGTTTGTGATGTATGTCAGAGAGTAAAGGCAGAGCATCAGAAGCCAGCAGGATTGTTACAACCATTGCCGATACCCGAATGGAAGTAGGATAAGCTAGGCATGGATTTTATCACGGGTTTACCCAGGACTCGTTCAGGCTATGACTCAATTTGGGTTGTAGTTGATCGATTGACAAAAGTAGCTCATTTCATCCCAGTAAAGACCACTTACACCAGTGCTAAGTTGGCAAAGATATATATGACCAGGATCGTATGTCTGCATGGAGTTCTAAGGAGTATCGTATCGGATAGAGGAACCCAGTTTACCTCAAAGTTCTGGAAGCAGTTGCACGAAACTTTGGGAACCAGGCTAGAATTCAGTACAGCTTTTCATCCATAGACAGATGGACAGACCGAGAGAGTCAATCAGATTTTGGAGGATATGTTGAGAGCTTGTGCGCTAGATTATGGATCTAGTTGGGACGACAATCTGCCATATGCCGAGTTCTCTTACAACAACAGTTACCAAACCAGTTTGAAGATGGCCCCTTTCGAAGCTTTGTACGGAAGGAGGTGCAGGACACCGCTGTCGTGGGACGAAGTTGGAGACCGCCAGTTGTTTGGACCTGACTTGATTAAAGAGTCTGAACAGAAGGTGAAATTTATTCGCGATAGGCTCAAGGTAGCCCAGTCCAGACAGAAAAGTTATGCAGATTCTAAACGCAAGGAGACAGTTTACGAAGTCGGAGATAGAGCTTATCTTCGAGTATCTCCACTTCGGGGAGCAAAGCGTTTTGGAGTTAAAGGGAAGTTAGCGCCACGATTTGTAGGACCATATCGAGTTTTGGAGCGTATGGGAGAAGTGGCCTACAAGTTGGAATTGCCTGAAGGATTGTCAGGAGTTCATGATGTGTTCCACGTTTTTCAGTTAAAGAAATGTCACGCGGAGATGGCTGACATACCATTGAGAGACATAGTGCCTTTGGAAACTATTCAGTTGGATAACGATTTGACCTACGAGGAGAAACCAGTTAAGATCCTCGAGTTCGCTAGCCGAGTTACCCGCAGCAAAGTTATCAAGTTTTGTAAAGTTCAGTGGAGCCACCTCACGGAGGATGAAGCCACCTGGGAGCGAGAGGAAGATTTGCTCAAAGACCACCCTCACCCATTTTCTAGCCAACCCGAATCTCGAGGGTGAGATTCACCTTAAGGGGGGTAGGTTTGTAACATCCCAAATTTTCAATTTGGAATGTTATACATTAGATCATCATTACATATCATATTTTATTTTGCATTTTGGTTGATCCTAGAAAATTCTACGCAACTCAAGGACCCATGGAGAGAGTTGGGGATTTCGTTATTTTCATATTTGAGTTTTCTCAAATTTTGAAAAATAGGATCATTTGATTTTATTTATTTTATCATCAATTATTTCTATCACAAAAATATGAGAGAGGAAATAAAATGACTTTCCCAAAATAAAGAAATATTGAGGACTTAATAATAAAATCAAATAAGATTTTATTTCGGAGTTTTTCGGTGTTTTATTTTGAATTTAGGAAAAATGTGCATTTTTTAAAATTGCATTTAGGTCCCAAATAAATGTTCACTTAGTCGGAATTGATTTTAGAAGCCCGGGAAAATTTATTTCAGGATTTTTGGAGTCCGTTTAGTATTTATTTTTATTTTTCTTCAGAGCAGAATAATTAAAAAAATCGAACCGACCTAACGGGCCGTGTCCGACTAGGACTCTGGCCCGACTAGGCAATATAAGCCGGCCCAGCCCCCCCCCCCCGGCCAAACCCTAGCCAGCCGCGCCGCCTCGCTCGCCCCACGCGCCGCCGCCGCCCCGCGCCGCCGCCGCTACGCGCAGTTGCCGCCGCCCCGCGCCGCCCACCGGACGCCGTCGCCGCCGCCGCCTCGTTTTCCGTGCCATCTTTTTTAAAAAAACCGATCGGTTTTCGTCGGTTTTCGCCAGTTTATTATGGGCTCTAGCATAGTTGACTAAGTTGTGCGAACTCTTACAATGGTAGACTAGCAGATATAGGGGATGTAGGTGGTACGGTCTACCCGATCGTAAGGTGCTAGCGCTTCCGAAAGACTATGTCTCGGTCATCCGTCTTCTCAAACACCATGTAGTGCGAGAAAACAAACGGAGACGATTGAGTCTTGTGGGGAAAAGTGCGCAAACCTCTGCAGAGTGTAACAAACTAATCATGGTTAGCCGTGTCCCCTGTTATGGACATCTTGAGTATCTAGTACTTGGATTTTCATGTGAATCTCAACATGTTACTCTAAATTAATTTTGTTGGGTTATGTTTAATGATGATGCTTAATTGGGGTTGAGAATGTTGTCAACCATTCTCAATGATTAACAACCACCATGATAGTAATTAAATTCTATTCCTTTGTAGTAGGGAAAATTTGGCTTTACGCAAAACTGTAACCATAGAGCTTTCCACCAGCCAAATATGCATATAGTATAGCTGTTCATTCCATTAATCTCTATGTGTTACATTGCCAGCATATTCCATGTGCTGACCCGTTTTCGGGCTGCAACGTTAATGTTGCAGACTTTTCAGACGATGATTAAGGAGTTTTAGGTCGTGGTTCTATACTCAGTGATGCCGTTGGAGTTGATGGACTCACTTATCTTCCAAGCCTTCCGCTGTTATAGTTATTAGATGGCCTTAAGCCATATTTATTGTAATAAGTTCTCTTTTGAGACACTCAATGTAATAAGTGTGTGATTGCTACTCTGCTATAAATCCTTCGAGTACTGTGTGGTGTCAGCATTACTGATCCAGGGATGACACCGGAGCACAGAGATCAGACTGTTTGAGGTCTGGTCGCTACAAAGATGGTATCAGAGCACACGCTGACTGTAGGACACGACCACTAAGTTATAGACCTAGATCACTCTCTTCTCTTCTGACTTCTCATCTTTTCTACTCTTTAGGATGCCGGATGCAAGGAACAAGTTCACACAACTGGATGAAGATACACCCTTTGGACGCCACTTGAAGGAAGTCTCTAGATACCTGAACATAGGAGTACCAAGCTTCACGGGAACCTACAATGCCACTTTACCTGAAGAAGAGCGCTGGATGATTCAAGTTCAAGTTCCAGGAAGGACGTTCATGCTAGTCACTGTGCCCATAGAGTTTTCTTTTGATGCACCAACTTGGAGTCTAGGAAAGAGCATGGAAGCTCACATCGCCATGGGACGCATTGGAGAAGTCTACCACAAGGATCTCAAGGATACTATCTACCAGATTTGTGGGCGCCGAGATGAACACTGGGAGATGATCAGCACCAGGAAGGATAGATCAATTACAGCTTTTATCCAAGAGTTAAACCAGCACATTCGACGATAGGAGAACCAGATGTGCGCCGACATGATAGATCTGAAGAAGGCTAAGACTAGAATCAAGGAACTGGAGGAAGAACTCAAGGCTACACGTGAAGATTATGAAGAGGAAATTGAAGTATTGGTGGAGAAGAATGACGACCTGATCAAGAAGATTGGAATATTTATGGGAGGCCCGACACCAGTAGATGAAGACGAAGAACCCAAGGAGATTAGCCCGGAAGACTACATCATCATCGACGGCACCGACTCGGAAGCAGATAGTAGCGATGATGACTATGTTGATGAAGCTGGAGCAGATATTATGGAGTCAACAACCATAGAGTATTTCTAGTAGACCACCTCATCAGTAGTAGTAGTCCACCATGTAAATATAGTAGTCCGAGCACTTTTGCGATAGTTAGATCTATTGTATGCCTTTGTTTGATTGATTGAAGTGAATTGTTTGCTTTTGCCTCATGTGCATATGGGTAGTGTTTTCTCTTTAGACCCCCTCTATTCTTACATCTCATATTTTCTAAAAACCCTCAGATGCCTCCGAGACGTGACCCCGGTTTTGCTTTCCCACCGGAGCTCACCCAGTTGATCCAGCAGCAGAACACATTGATGAAGTTGCTAGTCCAGAATCAGAATCAAGGGAACAATAACAACAACCCACCACCACCACCACCACCTGTTGACCACTTAGCCCGTTTTCTTAGGCTAAATTCGCCGGTGTTTTCCAGTAGCACCGAGCCGATAGTAGCACATGATTGGCTCCGCAAGACGGCTAGGGAGTTGACTACAACAGGATGCACAGATGCGGACAAGGTGAAGTTTGCCGCACATCATCTAGAAGGACCCGCAGCATCATGGTGGGAGAATTTCATAGCCACCTTCCTAGTCGACACTGTCACATGGGACCAGTTTCAACAGGCTTTCCATACTGCCCATGTTTCAGCAGGAGCTATGGCCATGAAGAAGCGTGAGTTTCGCAACTTGTGCCAAGGAGGACGGACAGTTGGCCAGTATGTGGAGGAGTTTAGTAAGTTAGCACGTTATGCCCCAGATGACGTTGCTACGGATGCAGCTAAACAAGAGAAGTTTTTGGAAGGACTGAATGATGAGTTGAGCATGTAGTTGATGGTAGCCACCTTCAATAACTACCAGGAGTTAGTAGATCGTGCTCTTATGATTAAAGGGAAGCAGCAGCAAATTGAGAATCACAAGAGGAAGTATGGACAAGGAAAGTACAATTCAGGAGCTCAGCAGAAGCCACGTTTTACCCCTAGATCGGGAGGACATTTTCAGCATACCCATGGAGGAGGTAGCTCGCACAATCACAATGGCACCAAGAATGGTAATGGCAATGGAGGAAGCAACGGCCAGAACCGCACCAACCCCTCAACCCCAGCCAAGAAGGACTTGAGCCAAGTCACTTGCTATAAGTGTTCGAAGCCAGGACATTATGCCAATGAATATCCTGAAGGCCAAAATGGCAATGGAAGTTCTGGGAAGAAGCCGAACCCTTTCAACAGGGGACAGGTGAACCACGTTAGCGTGGAGGAGGTTGAAGCTCAGACCGATGCAGTAATAGGTAAGTTTTTGGTTAAGTCATTTACTGCACTCGTTCTTTTTGATACTGGTGCATCGCATTCATACATCTCAAGGGGATTTGTGGATAAGTATAACCTACCAACCCAAGCCCTTAGGTCACCCATGTTAGTAACCTCGCCTGGAGCAGAGTATGTGGCTAGTCTATAGTGTGATCGGTTACCATTAAGGATTGGTAACTATGTTTTTCCCTCAGACCTAATAGTATTGGAATCTCAAGGATTGGGTGTGATATTAGGCATGGATTGGTTATCCAAGTATGAAGGGAATATTGAGTGTGCTAGTAAGTCAATTTTGCTTACCACACCAGAAGGGAGAAGGATCAAGTATGTATCCCGACATGTGCCAAAGAGGACTCAAGTAAATTGCCTAACAGGAGTTGTGCAGGAGGAAGTACCAGTGGTAAAGGATTTCCCTGATGAGTTGCCAGGCATGCAACCGGATAGAGATATTGAGTTCTTGATTGAGCTATTGCCAGGCACTGGGCCAATATCAAAGAGACCCTATAGGATGCCAGCAAAGGATTTGGTGGAAATTAAGAAGCAGATTAAGGAGTTACTGGATAAGGGATATATTCGCCCAAGTTCTTCACCTTGGGGATCGCCGGTACTTCTAGTGGAGAAGAAGGATGGATCATTAAGGATGGTTGTTGATTATCGAGGATCGAACGAAGTAACAATCAAGAACAAGTACCCACTACCAATGATCAACGATCTGTTTGATCGATTGCAAGGAGCTAAGGTATTTTCCAAGATCGATCTGCGATCAGGATACCACCAGTTGAAGATTCGAGAACAGGATATTCCGAAGACAGCTTTTACCACCAGGTATGGGCTATATGAGTATACTGTTATGTCATTTGGTTTGACTAACGCACCTGCCTATTTTATAAACATGATGAACAAAGTGTTTATGGATTTTTGGATAAGTTCGTCGTAGTGTTCATTGATGATATCCTGGTTTATTCGAAGAATGAAGAGGAGCATAAGGAGCATTTGCGTTTGGTACTTGGAAAGCTCAGAGAACACCAATTATATGCCAAGTTCAGCAAATGTGAGTTTTGGTTGAAAGAAGTAGGATTCCTCGGACACGTTATATTCGGAGAAGGTATAGCAGTAGATCCCGCTAAAGTTGAAACCATGACCAAGTGGGAAGCCCCAACAACAGTTGGAGAGATCCGGAGTTTTCTTGGACTCGCAGGATACTACCGGAGATTTATTGAGAATTTCTCAAAGATTGTGAAGCCTATGACTGAGTTGTTAAAGAAAGATACCAAGTTCATATGGATGGAGGAGTGTGAGGCTAGTTTTCAGGAGTTGAAGAAAGGATTAGTTACCTCACCAGTGTTGATTTTGCCAGACCAGACCAAAGATTATGAGGTGTATTGCGACGCTTCACGTCGAGGACTTGGAGCAGTGCTTATGCAGGAAGGGAGAGTTGTTTCATATGCCTCAAGACAACTGAAGCCCCATGAGTTAAATTATGCTACGCATGATTTGGAGTTAGCAGCCGTAGTGCATGCTTTGAAAATATGGAGACATTTCCTCATTGGAAATCATTGTGAGGTGTACACGGATCATAAGAGTTTGAAGTACATTTTCACACAGAAGGAGTTAAATCTCAGACAAAGGAGATGGTTGGAGCTTATCAAGGATTATGATATGAAATTGCATTATCACCCCGGAAAGGCTAATGTAGTAGCTGACGCATTAAGCCGTAAGAGCCATGTCAATTCGTTAATGACGGGAGAAATACCCAAGGAGTTAGCAGAAAACCTTCGTGAACTATGTTTGGAAATAGTTCCAAGAGGCTATGTAGCAGCATTGGAGATTCAGTCAACTTTGATGGATAGAATCAGGGAAGCTCAGAAGACTGACAAAGAGATTGCCACTATAAAGGAGAAACTGAGCAAAGGAAAAGCTAAAGGATTTCGTGAGGATGAGCACGACACCCTATGGTTTGAAGACCGTGTTTATGTGCCCAATAACCCGGAGATCAGGAAGTTGATTTTGCAAGAGGCACACGATTCACCATATTCAATTCACCCAGGAAATACCAAGATGTATTTGGATTTGAAGGATATTTTCTGGTGGACCGGAATGAAGAAGGATATTGCGGAGTATGTAGCAGTTTGTGATGTATGTCAGAGAGTAAAGGCAGAGCATCAGAAGCCAGCAGGATTGTTACAACCATTGCCGATACCCGAATGGAAGTAGGATAAGCTAGGCATGGATTTTATCACGGGTTTGCCCAGGACTCGTTCAGGCTATGACTCAATTTGGGTTGTAGTTGATCGATTGACAAAAGTAGCCCATTTCATCCCAGTAAAGACCACTTACACCAGTGCTAAGTTGGCAAAGATATATATGACCAGGATCGTATGTCTGCATGGAGTTCCAAGGAGTATCGTATCGGATAGAGGAACCCAGTTTACCTCAAAGTTCTGGAAGCAGTTGCACGAAACTTTGGGAACTAGGCTAGAATTCAGTACAGCTTTTCATCCATAGACAGATGGACAGACCGAGAGAGTCAATCAGATTTTGGAGGATATGCTGAGAGCGTGTGCGCTAGATTATGGATCTAGTTAGGACGACAATCTGCCATATGCCAAGTTCTCTTACAACAACAGTTACCAAACCAGTTTGAAGATGGCCCCTTTCGAAGCTTTGTACGGAACGAGGTGCAGGACACCGCTGTCGTGGGACGAAGTTGGAGACCGCCAGTTGTTTGGACCTGACTTGATTAAAGAGTCTGAACAGAAGGTGAAATTTATTCGCGATAGGCTCAAGGTAGCCCAGTCCAGACAGAAAAGTTATGCAGATTCTAAATGCAAGGAGACAGTTTACGAAGTCGGAGATAGAGCTTATCTTCGAGTATCTCCACTTCGGGGAGCAAAGCATTTTGGAGTTAAAGGTAAGTTAGCACCACGATTTGTAGGACCATATCGAGTTTTGGAGCGTATGGGAGAAGTGGCCTACAAGTTGGAATTGCCCGAAGGATTGTCAGGAGTTCATGATGTGTTCCACGTTTCTTAGTTAAAGAAATGTCACGCGGAGATGGCTGACATACCATTGAGAGACATAGTGCCTTTGGAAACTATTCAGTTGGATAACGATTTGACCTACGAGGAGAAACCAGTTAAGATCCTCGAGTTTGCTAGCCGAGTTACCCGCAGCAAAGTTATCAAGTTTTGTAAAGTTCAGTGGAGCCACCACACGGAGGATGAAGCCACCTGGGAGCGAGAGGAAGATTTGCTCAAAGACCACCCTCACCTATTTTCTAGCCAACCCGAATCTCGAGGGCAAGATTCACCTTAAGGGGGGTAGGTTTGTAACCAAGGTTGTCAGAATCGCGATTTTGAATCGGATCGGAGCTCCGATGGTAGGATCGCAAATCGTAGAATCTTCACTATCAGGATCGTAAAAACGTAGATTCTATGAACTAAAATCATAGAATCATAGGGGTTAGTTTGGATCATAAAGTCGTAGAATCGTATAACAGGATCGCGATTCTGACAACCTTGTTTGTAACATCCCAAATTTTCAATTTGGAATGTTATACATTAGATCATCATTGCATATCATATTTTATTTTGCATTTTGGTTGATCCTAGAAAATTATACGCAACTCAAGGACCCACGGAGAGAGTTGGGGATTTCGTTATTTTCATATTTGAGTTTTCTCAAATTTTGAAAAATAGGATCATTTGATTTTATTTTCTTTATCATCAATTATTTCTATCACAAAAATATGAGAGAGGAAATAAAATGACTTTCCCAAAATAAATAAATATTGAGGATTTAATAATAAAATCAAATAAGATTTTATTTCGGAGTTTTTCGGTGTTTTATTTTGAATTTAGGAAAAATGTGCATTTTTTAAAATTGCATTTAGGTCCCAAATAAATGTTCACTTTGTCGGGATTGATTTTAGAAGCCCGGGAAAATTTATTTCAGGATTTTTGGAGTCCGTTTAGTATTTATTTTTATTTTTCTTCAGAGCGGAATAATTAAAAAAAATCGAACCGACCTAACGGGCCGTGTCCGACTAGGACTCTGGCCCGACTAGGCAATATAAGCCGGCCTAGCCCCCCCCCCCCGGCCAAACCCTAGCCAGCCGCGCCGCCCCGCTCGCCCCACGTGCCGCCGCCGCCCCGCGCCGCCGCCGCTACGCACAGCTGCCGCCGCCCCGCACCGCTCGCCGGACGCCGTCGCCGCCGCCGCCTCGTTTTCCGTGCCGTCTTTTAAAAAAAACGATCGCTTTTCGTCGGTTTTCGCCGGTTTATTATGGGCTCTAGCATAGTTGACTAAGTTGTGTGAACTCTTACAATGGTAGACTAGCAGATGTAGGGGATGTAGGGGATGTAGGTGGTACGGTCTACCCGATCGTAAGGTGCTAGCGCTTCCGAAAGACTATGTCTCGGTCATCCGTCTTCTCAAACACCATGTAGTGCGAGAAAACAAACGGAGACGATTGAGTCTTGTGGGGAAAAGTGCGCAAACCTCTGCAGAGTGTAACAAACTAATCATGGTTAGCCGTGTCCCCTGTTATGGACATCTTGAGTATCTAGTACTTGGATTTTCATGTGAATCTCAACATGTTACTCTAAATTAATTTTGTTGGGTTATGTTTAATGATGATGCTTAATTGGGGTTGAGAATGTTGTCAACCATTCTCAATGTTTAACAACCACCATGATAGTAATTAAATTCTATTCCTTTGTAGTAGGGAAAATTTGGCTTTACGCAAAACTGTAACCATAGAGCTTTCCACCAGCCAAATATGCATATAGTATAGCTGTTCATTCCATTAATCTCTATGTGTTACATTGCCATCATATTCCATGTGCTGACCCGTTTTCGGGCTGCAACGTTAATGTTGCAGACTTTTCAGACGATGATTAAGGAGTTTTAGGTCGTGGTTCTATACTCAGTGATGCCGTTGGAGTTGATGGACTCACTTATCTTCCAAGCCTTCCGCTGTTATAGTTATTAGATGGCCTTAAGCCATATTTATTGTAATAAGTTCTCTTTTGAGACACTCGATGTAATAAGTGTGTGATTGCTACTCTGCTATAAATCCTTCGAGTATTGTGTGGTGTCAGCATTACTGATCCAGGGATGACACCGGAGCACAGAGATCAGACTGTTTGAGGTCTGGTCGCTACATCAATCCCATACATCACATATATAATTCATCACATCCTTTTAGCCATATCACATCACATAGTATACCCTGCAAAAACAAGTTAGACGTCCTCTAATTGTTGTTGCATGTTTTACGTGGCTGCTATGGGTTTCTAGTAAGAACGTTTCTTACCTACGCAAATGCCACAATGGTGATATGCCAATTGCTATTTACCCTTCATAAGGACCCTCTTCATTGAATCTGATCCGACTAAAGTGGGAGAGACAGACACCCGCTAGCCACCTTATGCAACAAGTGCATGTCAGTTGGTGGAACCTGTCTCACGTAAGCGTACGTGTAAGGTCGGTCCAGGCCGCTTCATCCCACATTGCCATCGAATCAAGATAGGAATAGTAACGGTAAGAAAATTGACCAAATCATCGCCCACAACTACTTGTGTTCTACTCATGCATAGAATCTACGCATAGACCTAGCTCATGATGTCACTGTTGGGGAACATAGTAATAATTCGAAATTTTCCTACGTGTCACCAAGATCAATCTAGGAGATGCTAGCAACGAGAGAGACAGAGTGCATCTTCATACCCTTGAAGATCGCTAAGCGGAAGCATTGCAAGGAACGCGGTTGATGGAGTCATACTCGCGGCGATTCAAATCGCGGAAGACCCGATCTAGCGCCGAACGGACGACGCCTCAGCGTTCAACACACGTACAGCCCGGGGACGTCTCCTCCTTCTTGATCCAGCAAGGGGAGAGGAGAAGTTGAGGGAGAACTCTGGCAGCACGACGGCGTGGTGGTGGAGCTCGTAGTTCTTCGACAGAGCTTTGTCAAGCTCAACGGAGGAGGAGGAGGTGTAGGAGGGGGAAGGGCTGCGCCAGGGGCTGAGGTGCGGTTGCCCTCCCACCCCCACTATTTATAGGGTGAAGGGGAGAGGGGCCGGCCCCCTAGATGCATCTAGATATGGGGGCGGCCAAGGGGGTGCTTGCCCCCCAAGTTGGTGGGGGGCGCCCCCACCCCTAGGGTTTTAACCCTAGGCACCTTGGGCCCCTTGGGGGGTGCACCCGCCCACTAGGGGGGCTGGTTCCCACACATGTTCAGCCCATTTGGTCCCCTAGGCAGGTGGCCCCACCCGGTGGACCCCCTAACACCTTTCGGTGGTCCCGGTACAATACTGATAACCCCCAAAACTTTCCGATGACTGAAACTGGACTTTCCATATATAAATCTTCACCTCCGGACCATTCCGGAACTCCTCGTTACATCCGAGATCTCATTCGGGACACCGAACGACTTTTGGTAACCACATACAATTCCCATTACAACTCTAGCGTCACCGAACCTTAAGTGTGTAGACCCTACGGGTTCGGGAACCATGCAGACATGACCGAGACACCACTCCGGCCGATAACCAATAGCGGGATCTGGATACCCATATTGGCTCCCACATGTTCCACGATGATCTCATCGGATGAACCATGATGTCGAGGATTCAATCAATCCCGTATACAATTCCCTTTTTCCATCGGTATGTTACTTGCCCGAGATTCGATCGTGGGTATCCCCATACCTCGTTCAATCTCGTTACCGGCAAATCTCTTTACTCATTCCCTAACACATGATCCCGTGGCTAACTCCTTAGTCACATTGAGCTCATTATGATGATGCATTACCGAGTGGGTCCAGAGATACCTCTCCATCATACGGAGTGACAAATATCAGTCTCGATTCATGCCAACCCAACAGACACTTTCAGAGATACCTGTAGTGCACCTTTATAGTCACCCAGTTACGTTGTGACGTTTGATACACCCAAAGCATTCTTCCGGTATCCAGGAGTTGCACAATCTCATGGTCTAAGGAAATAATACTTGACATTAGAAAAGCTCTAGCAAACGAACTACACGATCTTGTGCTATGCTTAGGATTGGGTCTTGTCCATCACATCATTCTCCTAATGATGTGATCCCGTTATCAACGACATCCAATGTCCATGGTCAGGAAACCACAACCATCTATTGATCAATGAGCTAGTCAACTAGAGGCTCACTAGGGACATGTTGTGATCTACTCCCTCCGTTCCCAAATATTCGTCTTTCTAGGCATTTCAAATAGACTACAACATACGGATGTATGTAGACATATTTTAGAGTGTAGATTCACTCATTTTTCTTTGTATGTAGTCACTTGTTGAAATTTCTAGAAAGACAATATTTGGGAACGGAGGGAATATGTATTCACACATGTATTACGGTTTCCGGTTAATACGATTATAGCATGAACAATAGACAGTTATCATGAACAAGGAAATATAATAATTATCATTTTATTATTGCCTCTAGGGCATATTTCCAACACCCTCTATCCTTCACACAGTACTTCCCTAGGAACTGCCAAGGAGGAGTCCCCCACCACTTGTCAAGCTCTTCGCTCTGATCTTCTTCCCCTATGTTCATGCCGACCCGCCACCACCATCAACGGGGTTGGGGGGGAGCCGTCACCGCCTATGACACCCCCGAGCCAAAGAAGGCAGGTCTGATGTCTCTAGATCCATTGCCACATTGTAACATACAGTTGAATGTCATGCATTACCACAAAAAAATACGATGTCTATTGTTGGGCATGAAACTGATACATCACTGTGTTCATTATTAACACTTGAAGCAACCAACCAATGAATTTACCCTTGTATCCCAACTAAAAAATTGTACAACTTGATAAAAAAATATGAATCGCTTGCCCATGCAATTTGCTAATTTGATGCCCCATCTATAATGAAATGCAATTTGCTATATTTTCTAAAGTAGGAGAATTATTCCGCTCAGACGATCGTAATTGAACAGACCAACCCCAATCCCATCCCGCTCACTCTCAACCATCATTCTTATCACAAAAATCAGCCAATTCGTGTTCTAACCAAGCTAGCGATTGCCACCGCCCTGGCAGGCCAATAGCAAGGGACAAGGGAAACAACTGCTTTTAGATGTTAACCGGGGGGGATGGGTCGTGGGGCACCTCTTGGGCTGGCCAACTAAGATCCCACGTGATATAACCAGCAATATTAGTCCAGTAGTTATTCAGGTCGCTCACAATGTTTCCCCTATGAAAGTTACACTGAGAAACAGTAAAACGGGGCGAGCTACGACGTTCTCACAGCGATTTGACGTTTTCGACTGTTGGATCGCAATACTGGACGTTCCAGATCCATCTACCGCGTGTCGACTAGCTTCTACCTGTTTTTCACATCCTTACTCGCGCGGCCCGCCCGACTCAGGGCCGCTGCTCTGCAGGCTGACCTAGGTGTCCTCTCATTAATCGAGCCAAACCAACCGTGTTAACTGAAATACAGGCCCATATGGTGTATGGCCCGTACTTTGCATCCCCTGCCTCTCTTTCATGAAGTTGCGTCTGCCGTGCCTTCCTCACCGTCGCCGCCACCGCCATAGCCTCCTCAAGTGCCGGTTGTCGTTCCTTCCTCAAGCACCCTAGCCTCTCTATCTCTCCTACTTGCCGCTTCCTATGTCGTTTAGGAGCAGGGAGAGCGCCTTGGATTGATACAAAGAGAAGCAAAGCGGTTAGCTCACGTCGTTATGTCCACTTGACTTTCCTCCCATCTTTTTTCTTCCCTGTGCTTGCTACTCATTGAGCTTTTTCCTTTGTTATCTCAGTCTCCTCTTCGATCTTCAAATGTGCATTTCAGCAGGTTTCAGGAGACGCTCATAATATAATTTTCTCAGCAAATATGGTATTTTGTTTACATCGTCTATTTTCTATTTTTCTTTTACACATTCTTACTTACAGGATGGGATAATGAAACAAGGAAGGGAATCAAAAGTTTGTCTTCCTGTTTCTTGAATGAGTTGCAACTGTGAATGAAAAAAGGCATTCAAGGGACACAATCGTATGCATTTCTGTATTACCTGTATTTAAACTAGAACCAGATAATTAGTTATAATTAAGTTAAGTTGTAATTTACATTTTCTTATCTTTGAAAAACATAAAGATGGTTCCGTCATTATTTTTGATTTTGCTTGCTCTAGAATTTGTTGTTTCTGTCATTATTTGCGCAATTACTTTGTTTCCATACGAACATGATCATACCATCAAGAAACTACAAACGGAATGTCTGTAAACTATAGCGAATACCTTTTATTGCCACAGTATAATGTTTTATCTCTTTCTGAATTGGGATGTTTAATTATTACTTAAATAATGAAAATTCATGGTGCAATTTCAGAGTTTAGGTGAGGATGCGAGTTGATCTTGTGGGAGGGTTTGGGAGTCTGGTGGATTCCACGCAGTAGTGTAAGCTCTTTGTCCTTGTAACATAATATATCATGTTTCTAATAAACTGCAAGTTATTACAAGAATTTGAACTGTTTTGATTATTGAACATTTGAGGATTACGCTGGTGAAGAGGGATCTGGTACTGATTTACTAGATTGAGTTAAAAAGGTACAACGACTGCCTCTTTAAGTGCTATCTTTTTAGTAAAAAAAACTCCGATGGAAGATCGGTACACGTATAAGGGTCTTGATTTTGAATACCATCTGTGCCTGCTGCAACATGCCCATTTTATTTGGGAAGATAGCCAATTCTATGGGGATATTCCACCAAAGTACTTTTCTTGGACAGTTGAATCATGTTCAAAAATCAGACAAGGCTAGCCTCCAGAAGATAGAATGTTGTACATTTTTTTGTTATGTCTATTTCTCATTCATTTCTTTGGATGAATTTGATATAGGAAAAAAGTAAACCACAAAGGATTTATGCCATTAGTGGATTGATTCTAACTAATGGTTGATAATTATGCTGCACTACTTATATCGACACACTTTTAATTTGAATCGTTCAATTTTTATCAAATGTTTCCAAAGTCTAATAAGTTTCATTAATATGTCTATATATTTGTTTTAGGATGGATGGGCGTGGCAACGCACGCCTTTACGGTATAGTGCATGCATATGATAGAGATGCATTCATGTAACAAAGAGGAAAGGAGAAAGTTGATCGTGCATGCATTACCTTTGGAGATGTGCATGTACGTGCATGCAAGAAAATGCTCATACGCACTTTTGATCAGAGCAGATAGAGATTAGAAGGAGTACATGTATACATGAGGCACGAGTTTTGGTCGCTGCTAACAGCCAGAGAAGAGTCCCGCTCGACTACTACTTTCATCAGGCACGGCCACTCGAGAAAGAAGCATGTTCGTCGATGTTTCGAGGGATCAAACAGCTCACGTTAAAGGAAACCGGATGGGGCCCACCATCAGCTTATTTTGTGAAGATGACACACATGTACCGTGTCATGGTTTGCTTAGGAAATCAAAACAGCCGAGTTGTAAAAGGCAATTTTCTTAAGAGTCCTATAGTTATGTTTAGGCAACGTCTGTGGAGTTGTTTTATTTAATTTTTAGCGGGAGAGTAGAGATATGATTTTCCTTGGTTTTCAAGTTTCTTTAGGTGGTCCGGCTGGTATAAAAGCCTAGGTGCGGCCATGTAATAGGCAGGTTATGTTAAGATGAATTAGGCACAATTATGTGTTTCGGCCGTCGGCCATTATCGAGATTAGAGAATTCTTGTCAACAATCTCTACTGGCATGTGAATTCCTGCGATGCGACGTGTAGGAAAATTACAAGCTGAGCCGATACGATTCGTCCATGTTATTCCTTCGGATCGAGGGGTTGGCGTGTTGTTTCCGTGGGATTTGCGAGCATCTTTGTAAACATGCGACGAGTTCTTGCTGCGATGGATTTTTGTGTCGTGAAAGATCGGGCCAACAACGGACCGACCCTCGTCTTGAGGTTTGCCCCTCATCACCACGGGCCGGCGGTGGTGGTCGAAGCCATGACCAAGGAGGAGGGGGGGAGGGATTGGACTGGTGTAACGCCCCATATGTAACCTTCCCCAATTGTACTCCAACTCTTGTCGTTTCCGGCATTAAGTTATATTTAATTCTCGGGTTCGGGTCTTTGTCTCCGTGTGTTGTTTTGTTTTTCGTGCATCTCATATCATGTTGTCACGTGCATCGCATTTGCATACATGTTCATCTCATGCATTTGAGCATTTTCCCCGTTGTCCGTTTTGCATTCCGGCGCTTCGTTCTCCTCCGGTGGCCATTTCTAGCTTTCTTTCGTGTGTGGAGATTAAACATTTCTGGATTGGGCCGAGACTTGCCATGCGGCCTTGGTTTACTACCGGTAGACCGCCTGTCAAGTTTCGGGTCATTTGGACTTCGTTTGATACTCCAACGGTTAACCGAGGGACCGAAAAGGCCTCGTGTGTGTGCAGCCCAACACCCCTCCATGTTGGCCCAAAACCCACCAAACTCAGCTCCATCATCTCGGTCGTTCGATCACGATCGTGTGGGCGAAAACCGCACCTCATTTGGACTCTCCTAGCTCCCTCTAGGTCTATAAATAGACCCCCCCCGTTTTTCGGATCTCTCCCTCCCCCGAAACCCTAAAAATTCCCTCCGCCGCCGCCGGACACGTCCGGGACGGAGCCGGACGCGTCCGCCCGCCCGCCGCGCCAATCGCCAGCCGCCATGTGGCGACCCGGCCTCCCCCGCCGCCGCGGCCCGCCCGGCCCAACGCCGGCCCCGAGGCCCGTTCCTCAAGCGCCGCTCATCCCCGCCGCCAGGGAGCCCGCGCCGCCTTCCTTCCCCGTCGCCGGCCGCCTTCGTCCGCCTCCACCGTGTCGGCGCCGTCCCGCCACCTCGTCGCCGGCGACCACCACCTCGCCATCCCGCTCGGCTCCGCCGCGCCGGAGTCCACGCCCCCGTCGCGGGACCCGTGTCGCCCCGGCTAGATCCGGCGACCACCACCTCGCCGGCCTCCTCCCCTCGAGCTACTCCGGCGATCCCCGGCTTCCTCCTTCCTCTCCGGCGCCGTCGAGCGTCCCGGCGAGCTACAGTACCGCGAGATCCGATCCGAACCGGAGCTACAGTAAACCCTAGGAGAGGTTGATTTTTTGCTAAGTCCCAGAATTTTTGATCCTAGATGCTCTGTTTGACCTGCCATATCTTTGCATCCGTAGCTCCAATTTGGGCATACGATATGTCAAAATCTTCGTCTCGACGAGTACATCGTTTCAATCCATTGCATCATTTGCATTTGAGGTCATCTTGTTGCCCAAAATGCTGTTGGAAGGAGGCATGTTGAGTTAAGTTGCAAATCCGTTAGTTCAACATGCACTTTTGTCATTTTTGCCATATTTAATCCGTGCATGATATGCCTGTGCCCCTTTGGGATGAATTGTTAAGCATGTTGTCTTCTTTCCAGAGGTGCCTTCCATGTATTTTTAGGATGTGTGTGTTGTCTTGTGCAAGCTTGCGAAGAGGGCTACCTGAGATTATCGATTTCAGGGACTTAGTGAAAATCACTAAGTCTGGGCCGTTTTAGTTCACGATGCTATATGTCCGGTTTGTTTCCTAGTGATCCGTGCCTCTTTTGAGGATGATCAGTAAGAGTGATTTGTTATGCTTGTTGTGCTTAATCCATCCATGTGTTTACTTGTTATGTTGGAGCACCCTAGGTTGACTCAATCGAGCTCAACTTTTGGATAGTTGCTGTTTTGGGCAGATCGTGAACTCTTTTGCGATTTTGCCGGAGTGATTGCTAGTGATCCATGCATGCTATGCCATTGTTCTTGCCATGTCTAGCTAGAACTTTGTGCCTTCTTAATGGATATATGCTTGCCTTGCCATGCCTTGCACCGTAGTGAGAGCATCGAGCTCGTTTACATGCCTCCGTGAGTTATTAGTTCAGCATGTCCCAGTTTTCACTAAGTCTGAAAACTGATTGTGTTTCATCGATGTTCGGGTGCTCGGTAGAGTATTTTGTGAACCCTTTTGGCCCCAGGTCATTTTGGGTGTTTTTTAAGCTTGTTGAGTAGCTCCATACCATGCTCTTACTTGCCATGTTCAGGTTTTCCTTCATGTTGTTTTGCTGCTCCGAAGAGAGCATCGTGGTCTGAAATTTCAGACTAGCGTTAATTTCGCTAAGTCTGAAATCTGTTTTGCTTATTCAGTTTTGCCATGCTTGTTCGAAGCCCTTAATGGATGAATTTGCCTATGCCTCAGTCCTGATGATTTGTTAAGCTTGATGAGTACATCACTGCCATGCAATTTGTTTTCATGTTGGGTGGCTGTAGCATGTTCATTTTGTTGCATTTAGGAGCCTACTTGCTGTAAATCGTAGATCGGTTCGTTTAGTAAATCGCTTGCCATTTCTAAACCGTAGCTCCGATTGCCATGATCTTTATATCGTTTTCAGGGGATTTCTTCCCCTCTATCCAGTGGCACACTTGGTTTCCCAAGTTGAGGCCAGGTTCATGCATTTCCTGTTACATGTTGCATTTTGCATCCCGCATCGCATCCCGCATAGCATATCATCTTCGCATCTTATTGGTTGCCTTTGCACGTGGTTGATTGTATCCTTGTTGCTTGTTTGTGTTGTTGGGTAGAGCCGGGAGACGAGTTCGCTAACGAGGAGCCCGTTGAGTTTGCTTTTGAGGATCCAGTCAATTCTGACAACTATGCAGGCAAGATGATCACACCCTTGAAATCACTACTATCTTTGCTATGCTAGTTTGCTCGCTCTTTTGCTTTGCCAATGCTACGATGCCTACCACTTGCTTGTCAGCCTCCCAATTGCCATGATTGAGCCTCTAACCCACCTTTGTCCTAGCAAACCGTTGATTGGCTATGTTACCGCTTTGCTCAGCCCTTCTTATAGCGTTGTTAGTTGCAGGTGAAGATTGGAGCCGTTCCTTGTTGGACCATTTATTTACTTGTTGGGATATCATTATATTGCTATGTTATCTTTACTCATCTATATACTTGGTAAAGGGTGGAAGGCTCGGCCTCTCGCCTAGTGTTTTGTTCCACTCTTGCCGCCCTAGTTTCCGTCACATCGGTGTTATGTTCCCGGATTGTTGCGTCCCTTACGCGGTTGGGCTATAATGGGAACCCCTTGATAGTTCGCCTTGATTAAAGCTTTTCCAGCAATGCCCAACATTGGTTTTACCATTTGCCACCTACCCCTTTTCTTTCCCTTGGGTTTCCGGAACCCGAGGGTCATCTTTATTTTAGCCCCCACGGGCCAGTGCTTCTCTGAGTGTTGGTCCCACCGAGCGATGTCCGGGGCTACCAGGGGCAACTCTGGGCTGGCCTACCCGACGTCTTGCTCATCCGGTGTGCCCTGAGAACGAGATATGTGCAGCTCCTATCGGGATTTGTCGGCACATCTGGGTGGTGTTGCTGGACTAGTTTTGACCTATCGAATCATCTTGTTGTACCGGGATACCGAGTCTGATCGGTGGGTCCTGGGTGGAGGTCTATTCCTTCGTTGACCGTGAGAGCTTGTTATGGGCTAAGTTGGGACCCCCCTGCAGGGACTGATCTTTCGAAAGCCGTGCCTGTGGTTATGGGCAGATGGGAATTTGTTAATGTCCGGTTGTAGATAACTTGAACTTAATTAATTAAAAATGAATCAACTGCGTGTGTTGCCGTGATGGCCTCTTCTCGGCGGAGTCCGGGAAGTGGACACGGCGTTGGAGTTATGTTTGCGTAGTCTGCTCTATGTAGTTTCCGCTCGTGCTTTGCCTTCTCTTCTCGCTCTCCTTTGCGAATAAGTTACCCACCATATATGCTAGTCGCTTGCTGCAGCTCCACTCACATTACCCCTTTCCTACCTATTAAGCTTATATAGTCTTGATCGCGAGGGTGCGAGATTGCTGAGTCCTTTGTGGCTCACAGATTACTATTACACCAGATGCAGGGACCGATGATACTCCTCCGGATGGCGCGCTCGAGCTGAAGTGGGAGTACGACGAGGACTCTCAGCGATACTATGTTTCTTTTCCTGATGATCAGTAGTGGTGCCTATTCGGGGTTCGATTCAGGGTTTAGTCGCTTGTCGGGGGTCTTTTCTATTTTGGCGCCGTAGTCGGGCCATGAGTGTTTGTATGATGGATGCTATTTATGTACTTTGATTTGACGTGGCGAGTGTAAGCCAACTATTATTATTATTCCCCCTTTATATTATATATGTACTTGGGTTGTGTAATGATTCCCGACTTGCGACATTGCTTTCAATGCGCCTATGTCTCTAAGTCGTGCCTCGACACGTGGGAGACATAGCCGCATCGAGGGCGTTACAACTGGATTCCCTCCTTGTGCTAATCTATCCTTGTCGTCGACGACAACGTTGAATCCGTGGCGACAACAACGTTGAACCGAGGGGGTGAGGGAAAGGGGGCGGAAGGGGGGGTTCTTCTTCTTGTTGAAACATTCTTTTTTCGCTTACTGATGGAACAGGGTACACTTAGGGGGAGGGGGATCGAGGGAGAGGGAGAGGGAATTCGATGTACCACGATACAACTCATCAACTGCCTTTAGTAGAGATTTGTCTTTAGAAATTGATTAGAGATTGCCCGTGATTTATTCTTGCT
Source organism: Triticum monococcum (assembly GCA_034509565.1). NCBI lineage: Eukaryota > Viridiplantae > Streptophyta > Magnoliopsida > Poales > Poaceae > Triticum > Triticum monococcum. Next base: position 120,403,668 of record CM067841.1, read on the forward strand.
CAGATGTTACCAAATATACAAAAATATTGATTTGATTACAAATTAATAGTAGAGATTTGGTCTTTAGAAATTGATTAGAGATTGACTATGATTTATTCCTTACCAAACATACCAAACATTTGATCTGATTTGGCAGATAAAACGGTTTAAATAGACCGTTGGCTAAAATCTGGTTAAATATATTGGTGAAATAAAAAAAAGGTGGAGGCGGATTAACCGGAGTGGAGGCGATGTAATCAAACATTGATTCCTTTTAGTAAAAGTTGCTCAGTGTTATCAAACATTGATTCCTTTTCATAGATTTTGTCTTTAAAGATTGATTAGAGATTAACCGTGATTGATTCTTTTCATAACGATATTACTATATTCAGGTAGACAAAAACTGTATTAAGTACTTCCTCCGTTTCATAATATAAGAACATTTTTGACACTAGTGTAGTATTAAAAACGTTCTTATATTTTGGGACAGAGGGAGTAGATCACTGGGCTAAAAACCAATTTAAATAAATTGTTGGGATAGAGGGTGGTTTAATCAGAATGGAAGTGACATTACCAACTTACCATGATGTATAGGCCTATGTGTAGATTGTTATAGTATGCCAAGCACAAAATAAATAGGATGGTCATAGAAAAATGAAACAGAAAAAACAAAAAACAAAACATTTCGAAAAATAAAAACACGCACCCGCATCAAGTGGGCTGGCCAACTTAGATTATAGTTGATGTTTTTGAAAGATTTGGTTTGATTTATGTATGAATAGTGCAAGGCAAGGAAAGTGTGAATTTAGTTGAGATTTTCTCAAGATTTGACTCGAATGAGTTAATACATGACATTGTTTTGGGAGAGTGCTGATTTGATTGAGTTAATGCACGCGTCAAATGGGCCGGTTAAATTGGCTGCGCTTGAGCGAAAGGACATGTCTTATAAGACGCTCGCAGGCGAAACATAAGAGTGTTGGGATGTGAGGCGAGACTATCAAGTGCCTATAGAAGTAGAGATGATAGTGACATTGTATTTAAAAACCGGAGGGAGTATAAACTTTTTGCATTAATTATTCGATTTTTCAACACCATTTACCTTTGTATTCTCTGATTAACAATCACAAGGCGTAACACATAATATGTGCCAGCGATTTCATGACCAAGATAATTAATTTAAGAGACATTACGTTGTACTAATATTTCTGAGAAATAATAGTACTGTATCTGAATTTCCTGAAATTAGTTTATGCTGTACTACCACTTTGGTCTTACATTTTGACAATTCAGTATACCTGATAATTCCTGCGTGTCTTGGCGGTCACTCCTTTTAACGGCAGAATCTTGGCGGTCACGTTTCTTTCATCTTTTTTGACGCCCCATAAATATTCCGAGGTTGAATTCATCAATTTTTTGTACTCCTCTACGGTATGCTTGTTTTTGAGTTTTGATCTGATTCAAGCACGTCCACTGGATCACCGTCCCTTTTCCCTCTTGCTCTAGGGTTTTCCACTACCATGGCTACTCCCGCCGCCGCCGCCGCCGCCGCCGTGACGCTCGCGGGCAAGGGCGCGGTCCTCACCCCGGCCGCCGTCTACGCGCTCTCCGTCGGCCTCGCCAGCCCCGTCATCGACGCCTCCGCGCTCCAGCGGCTCTCCAGCCGCGCCCCCTCCCCGCAGGAGACCCCTGGATCGCTCCGGGACCTGGATTTGGCGCCGCACGAGTCCCGCGCGGCCGCGGCGGTGCTTCTCAACAAGCTCCTCCTCACGGCGAATGACTCCTCCTCGGCCCTCGTCACCGCCGCGACGGCCAACGCCCTCGCCGGGTCTCTCGAGCTCGCCGCGGCGCTGCCCCCAGCCACCCGCGACGAGGCCGCAGTCTCCGCGGCGTCCGCGCCGGTCGCCGTCGCCTTCGCCGCCTTGATCGACTGCTGCGCCACCCCTCTTTCCCGCGTTGCCGACGCCGTCGCGGCGCTGTCATGTGAGGCCGCGCGGGGGGACCCCACGGCGTTCGACGTGCCCGCGTCCGGTGATGGCCTCTCCGACAAGGACGAGGCTGATGTTGGCGCTGATATCAAGATGCTTTTATTGGGGTCCAAGCTAGTGGGCAACGGTGGAGGCGCCTCTGCGGCCATGTTTGCCAAGGTGCCTGCTGTCAACGGAGCTCTCCGCGAGTCGGTGCGCGCACTGCACAAGAAGGTGAGGGTCGAGCTCAATGCTCCAGTGAAGCTGGGAAAGAGGGATGCTAGTGGAACGGGTGAGGGGAAGGAGGAGGCTTTGGTGGTACTGGCGACACAGCTTGCAAGGTCGTTGAATGCAATGTGCAAGCAGAGTGTCGCTCGCGCAAGGTTCTGTGCAGGGAGCATTGCTGAGGCCGAGCTCCGGGAGAAGCTTGCCGGTGGCGTTAATGTTGATGATTTGAAGGGGATGCTCGATAAAGTTATGGTCGATTCAGATGCGGTGTCAGTATTGAGGGGGGTGTACAACTACTTGCTCAAGTTTAGGGACTTCCTTGCATGGGAGGCAGCTGTGGCGATGGCTGTGATTGAAATGGACAGTTCAATTGAGAAGCCTCAAGCTGGTGGGAAGAATGAAGCTGGCAGTTCAGCGGAGAAGGCACAATCTTGTGGGGAGAAAGTGATGAAGGGTGACAGGAAAAGCAAGAAGAAAACGTTGGGGAAGGGAAGTTCTGCTGTTCTCGCTCTGCTTAGGGAGCATGCTACAGATGGAAAAGCCGTCCCTTGTGTGAATTCCGCGTTGATTGCAGATTGGGGAATTGAGCTGTCTCTGTTGTTCGATCCTAAGTGCCCCAAATTGGAGTCCCTTGTGGAGAAAATCAAGGAGATTGTTGAGAGCAATGAAGTGGGAAGATTGCCTAAAATTCCCAAGGTAATTATCATTTTGTTTGCACATGTGGATGCTACATTTATGTTCTCTTTCTGCTTCAATTGTTTCTGTTGAGTTGATTTGAGAAACATCCTAAATAACCAGTCAAATTTTTACCATTTCTCTATCTGAATGCTTATCCTTACTCTCGCTAGGGAACACGTGACTTTGGGAGAGAGCAAATGGCCATAAGGGAGCGTGCGTTTTCAATAATTACAAGTGTATTTAAGATGCATGGTGGTGTTGCACTTGATACCCCTGTATTCGAGTTGAGAGAAACCTTGATGGGCAAATATGGTGAAGACTCGAAGTTGGTGTATGACCTTGCTGATCAGGTAAAGTTTTTATGTCTTTTTGTACTTAACGTTAGTAGGAGTGTGTAGCACACTGGGATACCAGAACTTGTTTAGTTATCATTTGCTGGTTTGTTATATAAATTATTCAAACAAGGTTAAGGGGGAATTGTTAGTATTCAACAATTTGGTCAGTCCTTTGTCGCTGTATATTCCTTATATTACACACTTGGTAATATTTTAAATGAAGTCTTACCATCAAATAACCTGCAGGGTGGTGAGCTTTGTTCGTTGCGCTATGATCTGACTGTTCCATTTGCCCGTTATGTTGCCATGAATAACATAAGTGCCATCAAGAGATACCAGATAGCCAAAGTATACAGGAGAGATAACCCATCAAAGGGAAGATATCGAGAATTCTACCAGTGTGACTTCGACATTGCCGGAGTATATGAGCCTATGGAACCAGATTTCGAGGTTGTCAAAGTTTTGACTGAATTACTGGATAAGTTGGATATTGGCGTCTATGAGATAAAGTTAAATCACAGAAAGTTACTTGATGGAATGTTGGAGATCTGTGGCGTGCCTGCTGAGAAATTCAGAACGGTTTGCTCAAGTATTGACAAGCTAGACAAACTAACCTTTGAAGAGGTGAAAAAAGAACTGGTGAGCATCCAAACTCCTTTTTTTTTTGCTTTTATCTGTTGATGTAATCTTGATGTTGATATATTTGTCAGTCCTAATTGTTCTTACGCTGACTTAGGTGGAAGAGAAAGGTGTATCAAATGAAACAGCTGAAAATATTGGCAATTTAGTGAAGACAAAAGGACCTCCACTAGAAGTTTTGCTAGAGTTGCGAAAGGAGGGCAGCAAGTTCATGGAGAACGAGGGATCTGTTGTTGCATTAAATGAGCTTGAGATATTATTCAAAGCTCTAGAAAAAGCGAATGCCCTTGACAGGATAAGTTTTGATTTAAGCCTTGCTAGAGGCCTTGATTACTACACTGGTGTGATATATGAAGCTGTGTTCAAGGGCGTTACACAGGTTTGGAATCTTCATTCACATCTGTGCCTCACTTGTTACCTGTGTTCTCACTTAGTCGTTTGTTTGCAATCATATTTCTATATACTAGGCATCGTTTTGTATTGCCAGTGTTTTCTATTGATCACCATTTGAAGATTCGTTGCTTGATATACTGGTTTCTGACATGTACCATCTTATTTATCATCTGAAAGCATATTCTACATTACCTTTTGTCTGCTGTAACACTACAATTGGTTTACTGTACATTGATTTATATCTGAAAACTTTAATTATGGTTTGGGCTTTGTTTTATATTTCCAGTGCTTTCAATCAATCACCTTTTTAAGACCCATTGCTTGATCCATTTGATTCAGAGATCTCAAAGCATATTTTACGTTTCCTTTTTCTCATGTACTTCTTCCGCCCCAAAATAAGTGTCTCAACTTTGTACACTAAAGTTGAGACACTTATTTTGGGACTGAGGGAGTACATTTTATTTGGCTTACTGTACAATGATCTATATCTGAATTTTCTTCATCGTGTTTAAGCATGGCAAGTACCTTTCCTAACCAAGCGAACAACCTTTTGCTGATTCCTGTGCTCACAATGTTTCTCTATAGGTTGGCTCTATTGCTGCTGGTGGCAGGTACGACAAGCTTGTCGGCATGTTCAGCAACAAGCAAGTCCCTGCTGTTGGCGTCAGCCTTGGAATAGAAAGGGTTTTTGCAATCATGGAGCAACAGGAGAAAGAAAAGAACCAGGTATTTCTTAATGCCCCTATCATTACGTCTTTGTTGCAGCAATGTAGCAAAACTGATCTTGGCCCTTGAATCGCAGGTGATCCGGGCCACCGAGACGGAGGTTTTGGTGTCGATTCTGGGCAAGGACCTCATATTGGCCGCCGAGCTTGTGAACGAGCTGTGGAGTGCTGGGATAAAGGCAGAGTTCAAGCTCACCACCAGGGTGCAGAACCACATAAAGTATGCGACGCAGACAGGCATCCCGTGGATGGTGCTGGTCGGCGAGTCCGAGTTGAGGGACGGGAAGGTGAAACTGAAGGACATTAGGGCTAACCAGGAAGAGGAGGTTCCAAGGAAAGATTTCGTTGAGGTGCTGAAGCAGAGATTATCTAACCCTTAGAGATGAAATCTTCGAAAGATGTAGAGCGTGTGTGTACTGGGTGATACTCCCTCCGTCCCAAAATTCTTGTCTTAGATTTGTCTAGATACGGATGTATCTAATACTAAAGTGTGACTTGATACATCCGTATTTGGACAAATCCAAGACAAGAATTTTAGGACGGAGGGAGTACATCGTTCTTGGTTTTTCTTTGCGTCCATTTTGCTGATGCTGAGGTGTGTACACAAGACGGTGCGGCTCCTTGATTTAATACTGATGATCACAAATTGTTTGAACTGTTGCCTTATATGTTGAGTGCTTGGTGGAATGAAATCCCTGAATTCCAAACTTACAGTACAGATAGCTTCGGATCTACTCCCTCCATACCAAAATATTAGACTGCAAATTAGACGTTTTTGTAGTTTGAACTGCAAAAACGTCTTAGAGCAATCTCCAACAGAGGCGCTATATAAACCGTGCGCTGGAAAAGATGTCTATAGCGAGCGCGACCAAGAAAAGCGCTCCAGCAAAAGCTGTAAAATAGAGCACGCATAAAAAGGGAGCTGCTCTTATATTTTGGTAGAGGCAGTAGTAGTGTTTGCATTTTAAATTGAACTGAAAAAGCGTCTTATATTTTGGAACAGTGGGGATAGGCTACTGGTAAATTGATTGAAAATTGTTTTAGGGTCAGTCAATTCATTTGGGACGTCGGATACAGATCCAATGGTCAGCACCCCTTCTTCAACCTACACCCCACCTTCTTTCCCCAGCCGAACATACCGCCGGCCAGGCGGCCACCACCGCCAAATCGCCTTATCCACGTGCGGTGCCTTGTGCCCGTGCAAGGGGTTAATCAGCTCCCGTGGTTTCTTCAGGCTTCAGTGTGTGGTTGCTGAGCAGAGAGGTGCTCATAGGTCACATCTACTCTATCTCGAGCGCATCTGGATTTGCTTCGTCCCTGCCTCGCCAGCGGCGACTGCGTATGTAGGGTAGAGCGCCAGCCAAAGCAGGGTTTTAGTTTGCCAAAAAAAGGGACAGCCCAACTGGTGAGCGACTGAGCGTCGTTTATTGATCTCGAAATAGCGTAAGACATGACAAAATGGGGAACCGATTTTAGTCTAGGCACCCAGTTACAACATCATCCCCACATTACCAAATCACGCAGCAAATCAGCTGACTATACCCCTCTTGGCGCCGTCCACCGTGTTCTTCAGCAACATCGCCACGGTCATCGGCCCGACGCCTCCGGGGACCGGAGTCAGGTGACCCACGACCTTGCTTGCCTCCGAGAAATCCACATCGCCAACGAGTCTGTACCCAGACTTCCTGGTTGGGTCGTCGATGGAGTTTGTCCCGACGTCGATGACCGCCGCGCCTGGTTTGATCCAGTCTCCCTTGATCTAACAGCCAAGAGAACACGGCAGTCAGAATTAAGGCAACGCCATAAAATAGGGTGGGCTTATCGCCGCAGAATAATGTACCATCATGGCCTGGCCAGCTGCTGCAATGACAATGTCTGCTTGACGGACAATTGTTTCGGGATTTGGGGTCCGTGAATGCACGATCGACACGGTAGCGTCCGCTTTCAGAAGGAGAAGGGATACTGGTAAACCCACGATGTTGCTACGCCCAACCACAACTGCGTGTTTTCCTTTTACAGTGACGCCACTTCGTGACAGGAGCTCCATGCATCCCTTCATATAAGTGAACAAAGACACGAAGGCAAAGATGTTACAAATGAAAACTGCAGTCAAACCAGTGTTGAGAAATGCCGTGCTTAAGTGCTGCAATCGATACCTTTGGCGTGCAAGGTACGAACAGTGGATCTCTGCCTTTCATTGCAAGCTTGCCAATGTTCAAAGGATGAAAGCCGTCGACATCTTTCTCAATGGAGATCTGGTTTAAGATATTTTCTTCGTTGATATGCTTGGGCAATGGAAGCTGAACAAGAATTCCTGGTGCAAAAGGAAATACTCAATAGAGTCAGTATACAAGCTTTGCTACATGTAGGAATAAGAATTCCAAATATCAGACTGTAGAAGCGTAGAGCCCAGAGCTAGCAAAGCAACATTCTAGCAACGAAGTAAATCATATCAAAATAGTACTTAACTGAAAATTTAAGACCACATTTCAAAAAGAGAACCTGATCGACTAAAGCTCCATTTTGTGCCCTATAGCTTCATATTTGCTCTCTAAGGAAATTGATGGCTTGTGCCAGAAGCTAGAGATGGTGATCGAATTCAGGTAAAAAATCTCCTATGGCCCAAGAGCATGAGAAGAAAACTAACTAGGCACTAACATGAATGCATGATTTACAAGCATGCGCCCAACAGAAAATTCCAACCATCAGCAAAGCAATAATTCCCCCAAATAGTAGTCATTGTGCTGATGTGAACTAGGGCATGTCATTCTCTTCACAGGTGACTTGAAATAACTAAAGTCCATGCCTAATCCAGTGAAGCGATCACTTAAAATTACATTCCCAATCAAAGCTAATCCCTCAGAAACTGGGGAACAGAACACACAAGATGATGAGTACTGATGCTATTCTGGGCCAAAATTTTGGGCTCCAGCACGCCTGAAACAACTTAAGAACAACCAAAGTGTATCACCCCGTGAAACAATGTTCCAGTTCAGAATTATATTCCCAATCAAGCAAATCTCTCAGAAATTGGGAACGAAAACACACATAATGGTGAGTACTGATGCCATTCCGGGCTAAAATTTGGGATCCAGGACGCCTGAAAACAGAGTGTCGCCCAGTAAACAACGTTCCAGTGCAAAGGATTGAACTGTACATGAATAAACAGGATCAGACTTCTCTACTCTTTCACACTAACTCAACTGTAGAGCAAATCCGGGCCAGGGAATCCCAAGCAGTAAACGAATGGCATCACCTCCACAAAGGCTCACCATCTCGAGTGCCACTATGACCGAGTTTAACCGTCTCCAAATTCATCTGAACGAACCAGCTAGGAATGACTGCATCTACGGCATACCGTGGACGGCGGGGTCGGCGTTGAGGCGGTGGACCTCGGCGACGAGCGCGGCCTCGGCGATGTCCTCGGGGAGGTCGACGTCGAAGGAGCGGATGCCGACCTCGGCGCAGGCCTTGCGCTTCATCTGCACGTACGTCTGCGAGTCCTTCCTGCTCCCCACGATCACCACCGCCAGCCCCGGCACCTGCGACAGAAGGAAAAAGTCAGCGTCACGGACATTATCCCAATCCACAGCTGGTCGATTGGTCCAGCGGCGGCGTCGGGCGGGATAGGGGCTCACGATGCTGTGGGCGGACGAGAGCACGGCGACCTCGGCGCCGATCTCGCGCCTGATTTCGCCGGCGATGGCCTTGCCGTCGATGATTTGCGCCATTGGGGTAGCACTAGATTCTCTCCCCCCTCTCTCTCTCCTTGCAGCGACGACGACTGAGACTCCAGTGCTGTTTTCTGTTGTTTTTAGGCTAAAATAGTAATACTCGAGTGCTGGTGTGGGTTAGATAATTCTGAGCCTGCTACCTACGTGGGCTGTTTCTGATTGGGCTTTCTGCGTAAATAGGCCCTGGGCCCTGCTTCTGTACTGTGTTTCATAAAATAAAATAAAATAACTAGAGAACCTAATGCTAAAGCAAATGTAAAGTGCTCTCGATTTGTAATTTTAAAAAAACATATGAAGCATGTGACAGAATATTGTACTATATAAAGACAAAATAACTTCTGGCCTCTGGGTTGAAGTTAACAGAATGATATACTTTAAAAATAATATGAAGTGAACTCCGTAGGTTTGCTCTGAGCATCCAACGCATATACATCCCATAACTACAAAAAAATGAATTACTTTAGGAAAATGCTTTCTTTTAGACTAATTGATTCTCACGTATCATCTGTCGCCTTTCCCTTGCTTCATGTGTCTATGTGGGACAAACACATCGCTTATGCCCTTCCTATCTTATCTCCTCGGCCCAACTAAGCCTTTCGCCTCTTTCCTTTCGATCCCCTCGGCCCCTCTCTCCCCAAGCAGCCCTTCCCATCTGGGAGTGTTGCCTCTTTGTCCCTGGAGCGCCACCCCCTTCGGTGAGCCGGTGCTCCGAAGAATAACTAGTGATGCTTGGGGGCAATACAAGCCTGTTGCTAATATTGCAACTGGGATCTCGTCGAAGTCGCACGCACATCTGCCAGTGCCGTTTAGGTGCTCACCGATGCACGATAGTTGCAGAGGTCGTTGAGGGTTGCAACATTGCTTATTTTGCGGTGGCAACGTGCCCTGACCACGTGTGAGTGGTGTTTTGCAAGGGGGGAGGGGGCAGTGTTTTGAAATGTCATGCAAACTGATGAGGCATGACTTCAATCGTGCCATTGATTTGGCCCGATCTTTCACGATGCAATAACTTTGTAGATCCACCGATAAAAAATACTCCCAATTATATGAGGAGTACGCGTAACCTGAAGCAGGGGTGGCGACCACCAACAGACAATTCCTCGTCTCAGGAGGAACCTCCCGCCGAAGTAGATGTAACCAGCACGCAACCCGTCAAGAACGACAGACCTCGAGCCAAGTGCAACTTTCATGCAGAAAATTCACACAAAATAAATACCACGGACACCCAAAAAAGACCGCTTAATAGTCGATACACGACATTGTCTAACTCTGAAAAAATAACCTCTCGTACATTGGCCGTAGCCAGCCCTCTTTACGGGCGTCACATACCTGGTCGAACCGACCCAGGTGCTAGCTAACTTCCATCCGGACTCTATCTCTCTTTTCTAGTTTTAAACTAAATAAAGCTTATCTAATTAACTAACCGGCAAGATTGATCACGTAAGAATCTGGACTCAAAGAAAAGACAACGAAACTAGGTACTACTGGATAAAATAAAAACTTGGCTCTCACATTGTCACACAAGAACTTGGAGTATAATTCTTTCCAACGAAAAACCAACTGCATGGTGGCGTTCTAAACGTTGGCTTGATCGCTTCTTCCTCGGGTTCGATTGCTGATGGAAACTTCACAAAAATAGATCCAATATAAAGCACATGTTCACTGACCGCCTGTGTTTGCACGTCTGGTACCTTGGTCATATTCTTCTTCTCCAGAAACAATTTGCATTTTTCTGATACTTGTTGCATCAAATTCTAGCGGGGTAAGTTTTTGTCCTTTTTGTGTAGAACATGAAATAGCCTTAAATATTTTTGAATGCAAAACAATAGTTTCGGCACCAATGATCACATCACAAACTAGAGTTGACCGCAACATGGTCCATGTTGCAATGGGTGGCAAAAGTCACACGTATTTTGCAACGTCATGCAAATTGGAGGTGATTGCAGCATGGTCCATGTTGCAATGGGTGACCAAAGGCCCACGGGTTTTGCGACATCATGCAAACTGAAGGTGACCGCAACATGGTCTATGTTGCAATGGCTGACCGCAACATGGTCCATGTTGTGATGCGTGATCAAAGACCCACGTGTTCCCACAGTCGGGGCTTGTATGTCGGAATCCAATAGCTTTGAGATTTTTTTAGTATGATGAGCTCCAAATTTTGATTTTTTGTTTGACATACAACTTCAGTATTTCTTCTAGTGCTCTATACACCTTCAAGGTAAATGCATATTTGCGCATTCATTTTTGTGTATTTACTCTTTATCTAGATGTTTCAGGATTTTTTTGGTCATGAAACTGTATTTTCGTTATTAACCTCCCACCACGAGTAGATCGCTCTGTATTGTGTTTGTTGAGTTCATATGTTTTTGTGTGTGCCAAGACTGTTGGATTTTTACATCTTTGACTCTGCCTTCTTATACTACACCTATAGCTTTCCTTGGTTGGAGAGAATTAGTGGCACAAAATGAGAATTTGAGGGGTACGAAACATTTAATCCATTGTTTCATTGGAGGTTGGGGAGTTGAGAAGGCTGATTGTTACTCCCTCCGTTTTTATTTACTATGCACATTAGAGTTGACAGAAGTCAAACTTTGTAAAGTTCGATCAAGTTTATAAAAAAATATAAATATTATCATAAAATATCTATATGATGTGAAAGTGCATTCAATAATAAATCTAATGGTATTGATTTTTTATAAACTTTATTAAAGTTTGCAAAGCTTGACTTTGACCAATACTAATACGCGGACTAAATAAAAACAGAGGGAGTACAGATCTCTTTTGTGCAGGTGGGATGTTAAATTCCTCCTACCAATTCCCAACATACAATAAACATGGGTTTGAGACTAAGAACCAACTTCCCATGCCTAATCTCCTGATAAATTCCACCTCTAAACTTCCATTCCCTATTCTCCATTGTAGCCAAACAAGCTGATAGGGATTTGCAAATGCAGTGTTGCCTACCAAAATGCGTATACAGTAGAGTCAAAAAAAAGATCTTACATTATAAGACTGAGGAAGTACTATTTTGACACCGTATGAAAAACTGAACGCTTAGCACAAGCTGAACCAGATCAGTAACATTATAACATACATTACTTGATAGTTCCATTTCTCTTGTCTGTTAGGGCTGTTGTAGGCAGTGAGGCTGGCTCGGTTTAGTCCCACCTCGCTTACGGGGGGAGGCCATGATCAGCTTATAAGGGAGAGATTTCTTCCTCCTTTCAGTCCGGGCTTTTGGATGAAGTAGGCTCTCCGCTGAATGTTGGCCCATGTGCGCCAGAACGTAAACAGAGTGTGGGCTAGATCGAGTTGGACGCTAACACCTGGTATCAGAGCCATCATCGCCATGCCTTCCTGAGAGGCTTCTCAGGGGGATGAGATGTTAGGGCTGCTGTAGGCGGTGAGGCTGGCTCGGTTTAGTCCCACCTCGCTTACGGGAGAAGGCCATGACCAGTTTATAAGGGAGAGATTCCTTCCTCCTTTCAGTCCGGGCTTTTGGATAAAGTGGGCTCTTCGCTGAATGTTGGTCCATGTGTGCATAAACGTCTAGAACGTAAATAGAGTGTGTGCTAGATCGAGTTGGACACTAACATTGTCACTAACATCTTGTTTAATTCTTCGAACTTGCAAACTACTTCCTTGTGCAGTGTCAAAAACGTTTTTATATTATAGAATGGAGGGAGTAGCTACTGCCACGGCGCCGTGAAGCAAGGGTACCAATGGCGTCCTGTGTTTACCCCATTCACCTCGGTGTTTGCTGGGTCTGTAATGTTGTTGCCTAACACGTAATCCCCAGTTACTAGCATCAACGAAGAAAAAGAAAAGCAAGGAGCAGAGCAAAAGGACCCATCACCATCAATTCAGATTTCAGAAACAATGTAATGCGGTCGATTTAAGTTCAGTATGCAAAAAGAAATAGTCTGCGCTTGGGATCTCGACGTGATCACTTGCAGGTAGGGTCGAGGACGTGGCCGGCGAACACGATCACCCCTGACCGCTCCTCCATGATGATGAACGTGAACGGATGTTCAGCGATGAACTCCACATGGTCCGGCATTGGTCCGCCGCCACGCAAGGCCGTCATGACAGCAGCCGCCTCGGTCACCTTGATGATCGCCTTGTGTGCAACCTTGGTCAGGAAGGCCGGCCGCTCGTCGTCCTTGTTGTACATGCCTCGCAGGTCGCCCGCCTTCCGCGAGAAGGGCAGCGTGAGGCCCAGCCGACGGAGGTCACTCCCAAGGTCCCAGTCCAATGACACCTCGAACTTGGGGAGATTGATTTCCGTGGGCAGGACGCTGTAGAGGTACCCAGGTGCCGCGATGATCACGTCCACCATGGTGGCCACGCCGTCGACAAACATGGAGAACTGGGTGGCGTCGTCACCCAGAGGCGTCTTGACAGAGGTGGCCCGCGGGCCACTGTAAATCTTGTAGGGAAGCCCCTCTGGCGCCGGTTCATATTCCCCATCCGGGGCCGTAGGGGAGCTTGAGTACCTTGAAGCCGTCCATGCACGAGAGGACATGGTCTTTGAGCTCGTACGTGAACGCTGCCTCGACGTGGCTGCCGTCGAGCCGGTGGAACTTGCCCAATGACGTGTGGCAAACGTTGAAGGGATTGAGCCAGCTGCCCTTGAAGTAGACCGCGTTGGCGAGCACGAGGTCGGTGTCGGCGGTGATGTCGCTGCGTGAGATCATGGAGTCGATGAGGTTGTTGGTGGCCTTCTTCACCCGGCGGTTGATCGTCTCCACTGCTTCCTCCGGCTGAACATACAATAACCAACGATATGATTTAAGTTTATACCAAATGCGCAGAAGTTTTTTTTTTGACACCAAATGCGCAGAAGTTAACATAAAACTGTAGACACACGTTTCTTTCACCCAATGGCCAGCTGATTCACATTAATTAGAACACGTACTCAAAGAAAAATTAAGTTTAGAAGATTGTTTCTAATGATTTGATTAAGATTAATTCGAAGATGTTCTCGAAGGAAAATAAATAAGATAGAAGATTGTTGCCTTGTTTGTTAGGATTTGTCATGTTGAGAAAAGTGTTCAAGGGTCTGTTTAGGACACATATATATGTGATATAGTTATGTCACATCTGTTTGTGTTCTGTTTTCTTTATCCTAATTTTTTTGTTTCTTTTTGCTGCATTATATATTTGTGAAAGCTTAAATATGAAATCCTTAAAAAATATCTAGATATGAATTAGACAAACTGAATGTTCAACGACATCCTGTTCATGATTGTCCATAGATCCATATTAATTCTACTACAGGTTTGCCTTGAGTACGTATTGATCCATATTAACTATACTACTTCCTCTATCCCAGAATATAAGAATGTTTTTGACACTATGCCAGTGTTAAAAACGTTTTTATATTTTGGGGCAAAGGGAGTACATATTTGCCTCGAATATTGATCCATATAATTCTACCAACGCTGCTACACACACGATAGGATCTGGACGATGTCTACACGATGCAGCAGATCATGCCATCCATGCTTAGTGGACAACTGGGTATGACCGTTCGATCCTCCATCGTCCACAGTTCGTCCACACCAAGTCGTCCGCATAGTAGTTTCGTAATTCTACTACAGATTTGGCTCGGGTAGGAGGTTAGGGTTCCAGAGCACAAACAATCGCCTCTACTAACCTCATCGGTGAAGCTGACGGTGCGGGTCTCGGACTTGTAGGACTTGGCGGCGACCTCCTTGAACGCCTCCTTGAGCCCGCTGCGCGAGGCGTCGATCCAGACACCGCCGCCGAAGAGCACGTGCCACGACGCAAAGTGGACGAAGTGTACATATTGTAGGTTGGGTGTATATCAGTCTTTTCTTTAGTGTAGAAGGACAAGTATGGGCTGTGCAATCGCAATACATTGATTGATGCACCAGGCACGTATATATGAGTACAGAGGGCGCCCACAACCTCAAAATAGGAGGTGAGCCCTATACACAATATACAAGTACATAATATACTCACCCCCTCCCTCCCGTAGTCGAAGCGGCGCCAGTGACGCAGAGACTGGAACGAAACTCCTCGAAGGTGGAAGTCGGCAGTCCCTTCGCCATCACATCGGCGATCTGTTGTGTAGTTGGAACATGTAGAACCCGAATACGTCCAAGGGCCACCTGCTCGCGCACAAAATGAATGTCCAACTCAATATGCTTAGTCGGCGATGATGAACGGGGTTGGCGGAGAGGTACACCGCAGAGACGTTGTCGCAGTAGACAATCGTAGCCTGGGAGACGTCGTGATGCAATTCCTGAAGTAACTATCGTAGCCAGGTGCACTCGGCAACAGCGTTGGCCACCGCTCGGTACTCAGCCTCCGCGCTGGAGCGCGAAACCGTGGGTTGTCGCTTGGACGACCATGAGACGAGTGAAGGACCGAGGTAAACGCAGTAGCCAGAGGTGGACCGACGGGTGTCGGGGCAGCCAACCAGTCCGCGTCAGAGTAGGCCATCATCTCCAGAGAAGTGGACGCCGTGAGGGTGAGCCCAAGAGTCATCGTGCCGCGAATGTAACGGAGGATCCGCTTCACGAGAGTCCAATGTGAGTCACGAGGGGCGTGCATGTGGAGACACACCTACTGAACAGCATACTGGAGATCCGGTCTGGTGAGAGTCAGATACTAAAGAACACCAACTATATACCGATAGAAGGGAGCATCCGACACTGGCGAGCCCTCAAGAGCAGAAACCTTGGCCTTCGTATCAATAGGAGTAGCAACAGGGTGACAGTTGAGCATGCCAACACGCTCAAGGAGCTCGTGCGCATACTTCTGCTGATGAAGGAAGAAGCCGTCCAGTCGCCGAACAACCTCAATGCCAAGGAAATAATGTAGAGCACCCAAGTCTTTGATGGCAAACTCGTCACACAGCCGAAGAGTAATCTGCTGAAGAAGAGCCGCGGAGGAGGCTGTCAGGATAATGTGGTCGACGTAGAGAAGCAAATATGCAATCGTGTCACAGTGGCGATAGACAAACAATGAGGCATCCGCGCGAGTGACGCTGAAGCCCAGTGTTTGAAGAAACCCGACGATCCGCTAGTACCAGACGTGAGGTGCTTGCTTGAGCCCATAGAGAGACCGAGACAACAAACACACATGGCCAAGAAGAGATGCGTCAACGAAACCGGTGGGCTGCTCATAATAAACCTGCTCCTCAAGATGGCCGTGGAGGAAGGCGTTGGAGACATCCATCTGATGAACTGAGCAACCTCGGGACACCGCAAGCTGGAGGACGGTGCAGATCGTGCCCGGTTTAACAACCGGGTAAACGTCTCAGTGAAGTCAACTCTAGCACGCTGTCGAAAACCACGAACCACCCAGCAAGCCTTGTAGCGCTCAAGTGTACCATCCGAGCGGATCTTGTGGCGAAAGACCCACTTGCCGGTGATGACATTGGCGCGAGGAGGCCGGGGAGCCAGTGTCCAGGTGCGGTTCCGCTGGAGAGCGTCGAACTCTTCCTGCATCACCGCAAGCCAGTGAGGATCACGGAGGGCTGCGCAAGCGGACACAGGAAGAGGAGACGACCGGCGACGGGGCCGGCGTAACAGCCGACGAGGCGGTGTCCGAGGCGGCCGGCGTGACGGCCGGTGAAGCAGCCGAGGAGGCGACCGAGCCGGCGGTGCTCGAGCCCGCGGCGCCCGAGTCGGGGGCGGCAGGGAAGGGGGGCGCCTGCCGAGGCGGCGTGGTCGGCCGAGGAGGCCGAGAGGGCAGGCGCCAGCGTGGGGGCGCGAGACGCAGCTCGTCCCACGGCGCAAGGACCGCTAAAGCCCGAAGGCGGTCTGTGTCGTGGTATTTCTCACGGGGGGCTTGCGAGTCGACAGATGCCACAAGGGCTTAGTGTGTGGGTAAGACTGCTGCTGATAGGACCGGGAGCGGGTATGCGAGTAGCACGCGGTGGTTTACCCAGCTTCGGAGCTCTCCGGAGAGATAATACTCCTACTGCTGCATGTCTGAGTGTATCTGGTATATCTGGTACAGAGTTGCTCCTAGAGCTGTATCTAAGGTCAGTGCCATAGGCATCTGGCCTCGTATATATGTGGGTGGCCGGATGAGCATGCAAGCTCTAGTGGCCGAATGGCACTTGGCCGTGGGTGTGTGCGTGAGAGTCCCAGGGAGCCATTGTGGCCGGCCTCGTGCATGTGGCGTCGCCTCCATGGTGAATGGATGGATGGGTGCCTTATATAGGCATGGGGGTAGCTTACTACCTAAGCTAGGTAGTGGCATGGGGGGCAAGTGGGCATGGGGCACCATGCCCATGTACGTGGCATGCATGCCTCTTTGTCCCTGGTGCACTTTATAAAACAGTGCCCAAGGACGGATACACTGTAGATAATGTCGTCGCTACTATTCATCAATAGTGTCGGGTATGGTCGTCTCGTCGGTGTCTTGTCGGTGTCGGGTCAGGCTGCAGTCGGCAGCCGGCTGGTTGGTGCAGTCGGCAGCCGGCTGGTTGGCGTAGTCGGCAGCCGGCAGTCGGCAGCCGGCCGGGCAGAGCAGTCGGACGGGGAGCCGGCAGGAGCGGCCGGACAGTTGGATTGAGGGGCTTTGCTAGCCCCGATGTCTTGAAATATCGTCTTGCCATCCTCGGGGTAGCCGTGGTCGGTTACTCCGACAGTCTGAGAGCCAAGCGGGGCCGTCCACCTGACGGAGTCACCGAAGGGCCGATGGCGGACGGCGGCGGCCGGCGGCGACGGGGCAACGAGGGGTACCTACTGCTGAAACGGAAACACCTTCTCATCAAAGTAAACGTGTCGGGAGGTGAAAACACGATGGAAGACAGGATCATAGCAGCGGTAGCCCTTAGTGTTAGGTGGGTAGCAGAGAAAGATGCAGGCGACGGAGCGGGGTGCAAGCTTATGAGGCATAGTGGCGGCGATGCTAGGGTAGCAGAGACAGCCGAAGATGCGAAACTCATCATAAAAGGGCGGTGCACCGAAGAGAAGGTGATGAGGTGCAAAGTTCCCGCAAGTGCGACATGGACAGATGTTAATGAGGAGTGAAGTGGTGGCAAGAGCGTCAGGCCAAAAGTGTGGAGGCACATTGGCATGAAAGAGAAGAGTCCGAACGCAGTCGTTAAGAGTGCGAAGGATACGTTCAGCGCGACCGTTCTGCTCCGAGGTGTACAGGCAGGTGAGACGAAAAGTCGTGCCATGTGTGGTGAGGAGAGTACGAACAGCTAGGTTGTCGAACTCCTTCCCGTTATCTGTCTTGAACGCAAGAATGGGACAACCAAACTGCGTGAGAACATAGGAGTAGAAGGTGGCGAGAGTGGATATAACATCCAACTTGCGACGCAATGGGAAAGTCCACACATAATGCAAAAAATCATCAAGTATGACAAGATAATAAAGATAGCCCGTATTACTGGCAACAGGAGAGGTCCAAACATCACTATGGATTAACTCAAACGGGTACGATACAACATGAGAAGAAGCCCTAAACGGGGGACGAGCATGTTTGCTGAGGCAACATGCATGGCACGAGTGATCCTCGTTCTTATTACACGTGAAAGAAAAACTCCGAAGTATATGCCGAAGGGTGGCAGGATTGGGATGACCCAAGCGAGCGTGCCAAAGATCCACTCCGGTGGCGAGAGCGACAGGGGCAGCAGAGGTGGTGGTGGTGTTGGAGTGAACCGGGTAGAGGTCGTTGGGGCTGTCACATCGGTGGAGTACCATCCGGGTGCGAGCATCCTTAACAGAAAAACCACATTCGTCAAACTCAACGGTAACATGATTTTCACGTGTAAGAGCACAAACATAAACAAGGTTTTTAATAAGCTCAGGAGAAACTAAGACGTTAGCCATGGATATTGGAGTGGAATTAGACGGAAAATATGCATGTCCTATGTAAGTAATGGGAAGGGAGGAACCGTCACCGATGGTGATGTGAGCGGAAGTGTGGACGAATAGAAGGTGTGGAGGTTACCGGGATAACGGCCATGTGCGCGGTAGCTTCAGTGTCCATATACCAGTCGCCGCCGCCGGTGTAGGTGGACGGTAAGGGGGCGGTGTGAAGAGCCGGGTCCCACGGTGCCGGCGGGAGAGCATGTGGCTGCGGCGGTGCCGTCAGGGGCAGCGGCGGCAGCCCGCCTGGCTGCGGCTGCTGGCCGTAGGAGAGGGTCCCGTAGGGCAAGACATAGGACTGCGACGCGTCATAGAATGCCTGGTGAGACGGTGGCCGGGCACCGAGAATACCCGGACCAGGGGCACGGGGAACCGACATGGAGTAGGCGTGCACAATGCCGGTCCAAGGGTTCTGGCCGGCGTACCACATGGCAGGTGTTGGGGAACGTAGTAATTTCAAAAAATTTCCTACGCACACTCAAGATCATGGTGATGCATAGCAACGAGGGGGAGAGTCTGATCTACGTACCCTTGTAGATCGCAACGGAAGCGTTTACACAACATAGAGGAAGTAGTCATACGTCTTCTTCCCGATCCGACCGATCCAAGCACCGTTACTCCGGCACCTCCGAGTTCTTAGCACACGTTCAGCTCGATGACGATCCCCGGGCTCCGATCCAGCAAAGCTTCGGGGAGGAGTTCCGTCAGCACGACGGCGTGGTGACGATCTTGATGTACTACCGACGCAGGGCTTCGCCTAAGCACTACAACGATATGATCGAGGTGGAATTTGGTGGCAGGGGGCACCGCACACGGCTAAGGAACGATCTCAATGATCAACTTGTGTGTCTAGAGGTGCCCCCTGCCCCCGTATATAAAGGATCCAAGGGGGAGGGGTGCGCCGGCCAGGGAGAGGGCGCGGGAGGAGTCCTACTCCTACTGGGAGTAGGACTCCCCCCTCAATCCTATTCCAACTAGGATTCCCAAGGGGGAAAAGAGAGAGAGAGGGGGGCCAGCCCCTTCTCCTAGTCCTAATAGGACTCAGGGAAGGGGGGGCGCGCGGCCAGCTATGGGCTGCCCCTTTTCTCTTTTCCACTAAGGCCCATATGGTTCCCGGGGGGTTCCGGTAACCTCCCGGTGATCCGGTAAAATCCCGATTTCACCCAGAACACTTCCGATGTCCAAACATAGGCTTCCAATATATCAATCTTTATGTCTCGACCATTTCGAGACTCCTCGTCATGTCCGTGATCACATCCGGGACTCCGAACAACCGTCGGTACATCAAAATGTATAAACTCATAATAACTGTCATCGTAACGTTAAGCGTGCGGACCCTACGGTTCGAGAACAATGTAGACATGACCGAGACATGTCTCCGGTCAATAACCAATAGCGGGACCTGGATGCCCATATTGGCTCCTACATATTCTACGAAGATCTTTATCGGTCAGACCGCATAACAACATACGTTGTTCCCTTTGTCATCGGTATGTTACTTGCCCGAGATTCGATCGTCGGTATCCAATACCTAGTTCAATCTCGTTACTGGCAAGTCTCTTTACTCGTTCCGTAATACATCATCTCACAACTAACATCTTAGTTATAATGCTTGCAAGGCTTATGTGATGTGTATTACCGAGAGGGCCCAGAGATACCTCTCCGACAATCGGAGTGACAAATCCTATTCTCGAAATACGCCAACCCAACATCTACCATTGGAAACACCTGTAGTACTCCTTTATAATCACCCAGTTACGTTGTGATGTTTGGTAGCACCCAAAGTGTTCCTCCGGTAAACGGGAGTTGCATAATCTCATAGTCATAGGAACATGTATAAGTCATGAAGAAAGCAATAGCAACATACTAAACGATCGGGTGCTAAGCTAATGGAATGGGTCATGTCAATCAGATCATTCAACTAATGATGTGACCTCGTTAATCAAATAACAACTCTTTGTTCATGGTTAGGAAACATAACCATCTTTGATTAACGAGCTAGTCAAGTAGAGGCATACTAGTGACACTCTGTTTGTCTATGTATTCACACATGTATTATGTTTCTGGTTAATACAATTCTAGCATGAATAATAAACATTTATCATGATGTAAGGAAATAAATAATAACTTTATTATTGCCTCTAGGGCATATTTCCTTCAGTCTCCCACTTGCACTAGAGTCAATAATCTAGATTACACAGTAATGATTCGAACACCCATGGAGCTTTGGTGCTGATCATGTTTTGCCCGTGGAAGAGGCTTAGTCAACGGGTCTGCAACATTCAGATCCGTATGTATCTTGCAAATCTCTATGTCTCCCACCTGGACTAGATCCCGGATGGAATTGAAGCGTCTCTTGATGTGTTTGGTCCTTTTGTGAAATCTGGATTCCTTTGCCAAAGCAATTGCACCAGTATTGTCACAAAAGATTTTCATTGGACCCGATGCACTAGGTATGACACCTAGATCGGATATGAACTCCTTCATCCAGACTCCTTCGTTCGCTGCTTCCGAAGCAGCTATGTACTCCGCTTCACATGTAGATCCCGCTACGACGCTTTGTTTAGAACTGCACCAACTGACAGCTCCATCGTTTAAAGTAAACACGTATCCGGTTTGTGATTTAGAATCGTCCGGATCAGTGTCAAAGCTTGCATCAACGTAACCTCTTACGGTGAGCTCTTTGTCACCTCCATATACGAGAAACATTTCCTTAGTTCTTTTCAGGTATTTCAGGATGTTCTTGACCGCTACCCAGTGATCCACTCCTGGATTACTTTGGTACCTCCCTGCTAAACTTATAGCAAGGCACACATCAGGTCTGGTACACAGCATTGCATACATGATAGAGCCTATGGCTGAAGCATAGGGAACATCTTTCATTTTCTCTCTATCTTCTGCAGTGGCCGGGCATTGAGTCTGACTCAACTTCACTCCTTGTAACACAGCCAAGAACCCTTTCTTTGCTTGATCCATTTTGAACTTCTTCAAAATCTTGTCAAGGTATGTGCTTTGTGAAAGTCCAATTAAGCGTCTTGATCTATCTCTATAGATCTTTATGCCTAATATGTAAGCAGCTTCCCCGAGGTCTTTCATTGAAAAACTTTTATTCAAGTATCCCTTTATGCTATCCAGAAATTCTATATCACTTCTAATCAGCAATATGTCATCCACATATAATATCAGAAATGCTACAGAGCTCCCACTCACTTTCTTGTAAATACAGGCTTCTCCAAACGTCTGTATAAAACCAAATGCTTTGATCACACTATCAAAGCGTTTATTCCAACTCCGAGAGGCTTGCACCAGTCCATAAATGGATCGCTGGAGCTTGCACACTTTGTTAGCTCCCTTTGGATCGACAAAACCTTCTGGTTGCATCATATACAACTCTTCTTCCAGAAATCCATTCAGGAATGCAGTTTTGACATCCATCTGCCAAATTTCATAATCATAAAATGCGGCAATTGCTAACATGATTCTGACAGACTTAAGCATCGCTACGGGTGAGAAGGTCTCATCGTAGTCAACCCCTTGAACTTGTCGAAAACCTTTTTCGACAAGTCGAGCTTTATAGATAGTAATATTACCATCAGCGTCAGTCTTTTTCTTAAAGATCCATTTATTCTCTATTGCTTGCCGATCATCGGGCAAGTCAACCAAAGTCCATACTTTGTTCTCATACATGGATCCCATCTCAGATTTCATGGCTTCAAGCCACTTTGCGGAATCTGGGCTCACCATCGCTTCTTCATAGTTCGTAGGTTCATCATGATCTAGTAGCATGACTTCCAGAATTGGATTACCGTACCACTCTGGTGCGGATCTCACTCTGGTTGATCTACGTGGTTCGGTAGTATCTTGTCCTGAAGTTTCATGATCATCATCATTAGCTTCCTCACTAATTGGTATAGGTGTCGCAGAAACAGTTTTCTGTGATGTACTTGAAGGAAATATGCCCTAGAGGCAATAATAAAGCTATTATTTATTTCCTTATATCATGATAAATGTTTATTATTCATGCTAGAATTGTATTAACCGGAAACATAATACATGTGTGAATACATAGACAAACAGAGTGTCACTAGTATGCCTCTACTTGACTAGCTCGTTAATCAAAGATGGTTATGTTTCCTAACCATGAACAAAGAGTTGTTATTTGATTAACGAGGTCACATCATCAGTTGAATGATCTGATTGACATGACCCATTCCATTAGCTTAGCACCCGATCGTTTAGTATGTTGCTATTGCTTTCTTCATGACTTATACATGTTCCTATAACTATGAGATTATGCAACTCCCGTTTACCGGAGGAACACTTTGGGTACTGCCAAACGTCACAACGTAACTGGGTGATTATAAAGGAGTACTACAGGTGTCTCCAATGGTAGATGTTGGGTTGGCGTATTTCGAGATTAGGGTTTTGTCACTACGATTGTCGGAGAGGTATCTCTGGGCCCTCTTGGTAATACACATCACATAAGCCTTGCAAGCATTATAACTAAGATGTTAGTTATGAGATGATGTATTACGGAACGAGTAAAGAGACTTGCCAGTAACGAGATTGAACTAGGTATTGGATACCGACGATCGAATCTCGGGCAAGTAACATACCGATGACAAAGGGAACAACGTATGTTGTTATGCGGTCTGACCGACAAAGATCTTCATAGAATATGTAGGAGACAATATGGGCATCCAGGTCCCGCTATTGGTTATTGACCGGAGACATGTCTCAGTCATGTCTACATTGTTCTCGAACCGTAGGGTCCGCACGCTTAACGTTACGATGACAGTTATTATGAGTTTATGCATTTTGATGTACCGAAGGTTGTTCGGAGTCCCGGATGTGATCACGGACATGACGAGGAGTCTCGAAATGGTCGAGACATAAAGATTGATATATTGGAAGCCTATGTTTGGACATCGGAAGTGTTCCGGGTGAAATCGGGATTTTACCGGAATACCGGGAGGGTTACCGGAACCCCCCGGGAGCTAGATGGGCCATAATGGGCCTTAGTGGAAAGGAGAAGGGGCTGCCCTAGATGGGCTGCGCGCCTCCCCCTTCCCCTAGTCCTATTAGGACTAGGAAAGGGTGGCCGGCCACCTCCTCCTCTTTTCCCCTCCAAGGAATCCTAGTTGGACTAGGATTGGAGGGGGAATCCTACTCCCAGTGGGAGTAGGACTCTCCTGTGCCTCCCTCCTTGGCCGGCCAGCCTCTCCTCCCTTGCTCCTTTATATACGGGGGCAGGGGACACCCCAAGACACACAAGTTGATCCTTGAGATCGTTCCTTAGCCGTGTGCGGTGCCCCCTGCCACCAAATTCCACCTCGATCATACCGTTGTAGTGCTTAGGCGAAGCCCTGCGTCGGTAGTACATCAAGATTGTCACCACGCCGTCGTGCTGACGGAACTCTTCCTCGACGCTTTGCTGGATCGGAGCCTGAGGATCGTCATCGAGCTGAACGTGTGCTAAGAACTCGGAGGTGCCGGAGTAACGGTGCTTGGATCGGTCGGATCGGGAAGAAGACGTACGACTACTTCCTCTACGTTGTGTGATCGCTTCCGCAGTCGGTCTGCGTTGGTACGTAGACAACACTCTCCCCTCTCGTTGCTATGCATCACCATGATCTTGCGTGTGCGTAGGAAAATTTTCGAAATTACTACGTTCCCCAACAGTGGCATCCGAGCCTAGGTTTTTATGGTTTGATGTTATTTGCACGAGTAGAACACAAGTGAGTTGTGGGCGATACAAGTCATACTGCCTACCAGCATGTCATACTTTGGTTCGGCGGTATTGTTGGACGAGACGATCCGGACCAACCTTACGCGTACTCTTACGCGAGACCGGTTCCCTCGACGTGCTTTGCACATAGATGGCTTGCGGAAGACTGTCTCTCCAACTTTAGTTGAACCAAGTGTGGCTACGCCCGGTCCTTGAGAAGGTTAAAACGGAGTCTATTTGACGAACTATCGTTGTGGTTTTGATGCGTAGGTGAGATGAGTTCTTACTTAAGCCCGTAGCAGCCACGTAAAACTTGCAACAACAAAGTAGAGGACGTCTAACTTGTTTTTGCAGGGCATGTTGTGATGTGATATGGTCAAGGCATGATGCTGATTTTATTGTATGAGATGATCATGTTTTGTAACCAAGTCATCGGCAACTGGCAAGAGCCATATGGTTGTCGCTTTATTGTATGCAATGCAATCGCGATGTAATGCTTTACTTTATTACTAAGCGGTAGTGATAGTCGTAGAAGCATAAGATTGGCGAGACGACAACGATGCTACGATGGAGATCAAGGTGTCGCGCCGGTGACGATGGTGATCATGACGGTGCTTCGGAGATGGAGATCACAAGCACAAGATGAT
The DNA here is from genome assembly GCA_034509565.1 of Triticum monococcum. Classification (NCBI taxonomy): domain Eukaryota; kingdom Viridiplantae; phylum Streptophyta; class Magnoliopsida; order Poales; family Poaceae; genus Triticum; species Triticum monococcum. The sequence goes on from CM067841.1 coordinate 120,428,584, forward strand.
GATGGCCATATCATATCACTTATATTGATTGCATGTGATGTTTATCCTTTTATGCATCTTATCTTGCTTTGATTGACGGTAGCATTATAAGATGATCTCTCACTAAATTATCAAGAAGTGTTCTCCCTGAGTATGCACCGTTGCCAAAGTTCGTCGTGCCCAGACACCACGTGATGATCGGGTGTGATAAGCTCTACGTCCATCTACAACGGGTGCAAGCCAGTTTTGCACACGCAGTGACGAGCCTAGCATATGCAGATATGGCCTCGGAACATAGAGACCGAAAGGTCGAGCGTGAATCATATAGTAGATATGATCAACATAACGATGTTCACCATTGAAAACTACTCCATCTCACGTGATGATCGGTTATGGTTTAGTTGATTTGGATCACGTGATCACTTAGAGGATTAGAGGGATGTCTATCTAAGTGGGAGTTCCTAAGTAATTTGATTAACTGAACTTAAACTTATCATGAACTTAGTACCTGATAGTATCTTGCTTGTTTATGTTGATTGTAGATAGATGGCTCGTGCTGTTGTTCCGTTGAATTTTAATGCGTTCCTTGAGAAAGCAAAGTTGAAAGATGATGGTAGCAATTACACGGACTGGGTCCGTAACCTGAGGATTATCCTCATTGCTGCACATAAGAATTACGTCCTGGAAGCACCGCTAGGTGCCAGGCCTGCTGCTGGAGCAACACCAGATGTTATGAACGTCTGGCAGAGCAAAGCTGATGACTACTCGATAGTTCAGTGTGCCATGCTTTACGGCTTAGAATCGGGACTTCAACGACGTTTTGAACGTCATGGAGCATATGAGATGTTCCAGGAGTTGAAGTTAATATTTCAAGCAAATACCCGAATTGAGAGATATGAAGTCTCCAATAAGTTCTATAGCTGCAAGATGGAGGAGAACAGTTCTGTCAGTGAGCATATACTCAAAATGTCTGGGTATAATAATCACTTGATTCAGATGGGAGTTAATCTTCCAGATGATTGCGTCATTGACAGAATTCTCCAATCACTGCCACCAAGCTACAAGAGCTTCGTGATGAACTATAATATGCAAGGGATGAACAAGACTATTCCCGAGCTCTTCGCAATGCTGAAAGCTGCGGAGGTAGAAATCAAGAAGGAGCATCAAGTGTTGATGGTTAATAAAACCACTAGTTTCAAGAAAAAGGGCAAAGGGAAGAAGAAGGGGAACTTCAAGAAGAACAGCAAGCAAGTTGCTGCTCAGGAGAAGAAACCCAAGTCTGGACCTAAGCCTGAAACTGAGTGCTTCTACTGCAAGCAGACTAGTCACTGGAAGCGGAACTGCCCCAAGTATTTGGCGGATAAGAAGGATGGCAAGGTGAACAAAGGTATATGTGATATACATGTTATTGATGTGTACCTTACTAGAGCTCGCAGTAGCACCTGGGTATTTGATACTGGTTCTGTTGCTAATATTTGCAACTCGAAACAGGGACTACGGAATAAGCGGACGCTAGCAAAGGACGAGGTGACGATGCGCGTGGGAAATGGTTCCAAAGTCGATGTGATCGCGGTTGGCACGCTACCTCTACATCTACCTTCGGGATTAATATTAGACCTAAATAATTGTTATTTGGTGCCAGCGTTGAGCATGAACATTATATCTGGATCTTGTTTAATGCGAGACAGTTATTCATTTAAATCAGAGAATAATGGTTGTTCTATTTATATGAGTAATATCTTTTATGGTCATGCACCTTTGAAGAGTGGTCTATTCTTGTTGAATCTCGATAGTAGTAATACACATATTCATAATGTGGAAGCCAAAAGATGCAGAGTTGATAATGATAGTGCAACTTATTTGTGGCACTACCGTTTAGGTCATATCGGTGTAAAGCGCATGAAGAAACTCCATACTGATGGGCTTTTGGAACCACTTGATTATGAATCACTTGGTACTTGCAAACCGTGCCTCATAGGCAAGATGACTAAAACACCGTTCTCCGGTACTATGGAGAGAGCAACAGATTTATTGGAAATCATACATACCGATGTATGTGGTCCGATGAATATTGAGGCTCGTGGCGGATATCGTTATTTTCTCACCTTCACAGATGATTTAAGCAGATATGGGTATATCTACTTAATGAAACACAAGTCTAAAACATTTGAAAAGTTCAAGGAATTTCAGAGTGAAGTTGAAAATCATCGTAACAAGAAAATAAAGTTTCTACGATCTGATCGTGGAGGAGAATATTTGAGTTACGAGTTAGGTGTACATTTGAAAAATTGTGGAATAGTTTCGCAACTCACGCCACCCGGAACACCACAACGTAATGGTGTGTCCGAACGTCGTAATCGTACTTTACTAGATATGGTGCGATCTATGATGTCTCTTACTGATTTACCGCTATCGTTTTGGGGTTATGCTTTAGAGACGGCCGCATTCACGTTAAATAGGGCACCATCAAAATCCGTTGAGACGACGCCTTATGAACTATGGTTTGGCAAGAAACCAAAGTTGTCCTTTCTTAAAGTTTGGGGCTGCGATGCTCATGTGAAAAAGCTTCAACCTGATAAGCTCGAACCCAAAGCGGAGAAATGTGTCTTCATAGGATACCCGAAGGAAACTGTTGGGTATACCTTCTATCACAGATCCGAAGGCAAGACATTCGTTGCTAAGAATGGATCATTTCTAGAGAAGGAGTTTCTCTCGAAAGAAGTGAGTGGGAGGAAAGTAGAACTTGACGAGGTAACTGTACCTGCTCCCTTATTGGAAAATAGTACATCACAGAAAACTGTTTCTGTGACACCTATACCAATTAGTGAGGAAGCTAATGATGATGATCATGAAACTTCAGGATAAGATACTACTGAACCACGTAGATCAACCAGAGTGAGATCCGCACCAGAGTGGTACGGTAATCCAATTCTGGAAGTCATGCTACTAGATCATGATGAACCTACAAACTATGAAGAAGCGATTGTGAGCCCAGATTCCGCAAAGTGGCTTGAGGCCATGAAATCTGAGATGGGATCCATGTATGAGAACAAAGTATGGACTTTGGTTGACCTGCCCGATGATCGGCAAGCAATTGAGAATAAATGGATCTTCAAGAAAAAGACTGACGCTGATGGTAATATTACTGTCTATAAAGCTCGACTTGTCGCAAAAGGTTTTCGACAAGTTCAAGGGGTTGACTACGATGAGACCTTCTCACCCGTAGCGATGCTTAAGTCCGTCAGAATCATGTTAGCAATTGCCGCATTTTATGATTATGAAATATGGCAGATGGATGTCAAAACTGCATTCTTGAATGGATTTCTGGAAGAAGAGTTGTATATGATGCAACCAGAAGGTTTTGTCGATCCAAAGGGAGCTAACAAAGTGTGCAAACTCCAGCGATCCATTTATGGACTGGTGCAAGCATCTCGGAGTTGGAATAAACGCTTTGATAGTGTGATCAAAGCATTTGGCTTTATACAGACTTTTGGAGAAGCCTATATTTACAAGAAAGTGAGTGGGAGCTCTGTAGCATTTTTGATATTATATGTGGATGACATATTGCTGATTGGAAATGATATAGAATTTCTGGATAGCATAAAGGGATACTTGAATAAAAGTTTTTCGATGAAAGACCTCGGGGAAGCTGCTTACATATTAGGCATAAAGATCTATAGAGATAGATCAAGACGCTTAATTGGACTTTCAAAAAGCACATACCTTGACAAGATTTTGAAGAAGTTCAAAATGGATCAAGCAAAGAAAGGGTTCTTGCCTGTGTTACAAGGTGTGAAGTTGAGTCAGACTCAATGCCCGACCACTGCAGAAGATAGAGAGAAAATGAAAGATGTTCCCTATGCTTCAGCCATAGGCTCTATCATGTATGCAATGCTGTGTACCAGACCTGATGTGTGCCTTGCTATAAGTTTAGCAGGGAGGTACCAAAGTAATCCAGGAGTGGATCACTGGACAACGGTCAAGAACATCCTGAAATACCTAAAAAGGACTAGGGATATGTTTCTCGTATATGGAGGTGACAAAGAGCTCACCGTAAGAGGTTACGTTGATGCAAGCTTTGACACTGATCCGGACGATTCTAAATCGCAAACCGGATACGTGTTTACTTTAAACGGTGGAACTGTCAGTTGGTGCAGTTCTAAACAAAGCGTCGTAGCGGGATCTACATGTGAAGCGGAGTACATAGCTGCTTCGGAAGCAGCGAACGAAGGAGTCTGGATGAAGGAGTTCATATCCGATCTAGGTGTCATACCTAGTGCATCGGGTCCAATGAAAATCTTTTGTGACAATACTGGTGCAATTGCTTTGGCAAAGGAATCCAGATTTCACAAAAGGACCAAACACATCAAGAGACGCTTCAACTCCATCCGGGATTTAGTCCAGGTGGGAGACATAGAGATTTGCAAGATACATACAGATCTGAATGTTGCAGACCCGTTGACTAAGCCTCTTCCACGAGCAAAACATGATCAGCACCAAGGCTCCATGGGTGTTAGAATCATTACTGTGTAATCTAGATTATTGACTCTAGTGCAAGTGGGAGACTGAAGGAAATATGCCCTAGAGGCAATAATAAAGTTATTATTTATTTCCTTATATCATGATAAATGTTTATTATTCATGCTAGAATTGTATTAACCGGAAACATAATACATGTGTGAATACATAGACAAACAGAGTGTCACTAGTATGCCTCTACTTGACTAGCTCGTTAATCAAAGATGGTTATGTTTCCTAACCATGAACAAAGAGTTGTTATTTGATTAACGAGGTCACATCATTAGTTGAATGATCTGATTGACATGACCCATTCCATTAGCTTAGCACCCGATCGTTTAGTATGTTGCTATTGCTTTCTTCATGACTTATACATGTTCCTATAACTATGAGATTATGCAACTCCCGTTTACCGGAGGAACACTTTGGGTACTGCCAAACGTCACAACGTAACTGGGTGATTATAAAGGAGTACTACAGGTGTCTCCAATGGTAGATGTTGGGTTGGCGTATTTCGAGATTAGGGTTTTGTCACTCCGATTGTCGGAGAGATATCTCTGGGCCCTCTCGGTAATACACATCACATAAGCCTTGCAAGCATTATAACTAAGATGTTAGTTATGAGATGATGTATTACGGCACGAGTAAAGAGACTTGCCAGTAACGAGATTGAACTAGGTATTGGATACCGACGATCGAATCTCGGGCAAGTAACATACCGATGACAAAGGGAACAACGTATGTTGTTATGCGGTCTGACCGATAAAGATCTTCGTAGAATATGTAGGAGCCAATATGGGCATCCAGGTCCCGCTATTGGTTATTGATCGGAGACATGTCTCGGTCATGTCTATATTGTTCTCGAACCGTAGGGCCCGCACGCTTAGCGTTACGATGACAGTTATTATGAGTTTATGCATTTTGATGTACCGAAGGTTGTTCAGAGTCCCGGATGTGATCACGGACATGACGAGGAGTCTCGAAATGGTCGAGACATAAAGATTGATATATTGGAAGCCTATGTTTGGACATCGGAAGTGTTCCGGGTGAAATCGGGATTTTACCGGAATACCGGGAGGGTTACCGGAACCCCCCGGGAGCTAGATGGGCCATAATGGGCCTTAGTGGAAAGGAGAAGGGGCTGCCCTAGATGGGCTGCGCGCCTCCCCCTTCCCCTAGTCCTATTAGGACTAGGAAAGGGTGGCCGGCCACCTCCTCCTCTTTTCCCCTCCAAGGAATCCTAGTTGGACTAGGATTGGAGGGGGAATCCTACTCCCAGTGGGAGTAGGACTCTCCTGCGCCTCCCTCCTTGGCCGGCCAGCCCCTCCTCCCTTGCTCCTTTATATACGGGGGCAGGGGACACCCAAGACACACAAGTTGATCCTTGAGATCGTTCCTTAGCCGTGTGCGGTGCCCCCTGCCACCAAATTCCACCTCGATCATACCGTTGTAGTGCTTAGGCGAAGCCCTGCGTCGGTAGTACATCAAGATTGTCACCACGCCGTCGTGCTGACGGAACTCTTCCTCGACGCTTTGCTGGATCGGAGCCTGAGGATCGTCATCGAGCTGAACGTGTGCTAAGAACTCGGAGGTGCCGGAGTAACGGTGCTTGGATCGGTCGGATCGGGAAGAAGACGTACGACTACTTCCTCTACGTTGTGTGATCGCTTCCGCAGTCGGTCTGCGTTGGTACGTAGACAACACTCTCCCCTCTCGTTGCTATGCATCACCATGATCTTGCGTGTGCGTAGGAAAATTTTCGAAATTACTACGTTCCCCAACAGTACTATCTTCCAATAAGGGAGCAGGTACAGTTACCTCGTCAAGTTCTACTTTCCTCCCACTCACTTCTTTCGAGAGAAACTCCTTCTCTAGAAATGATCCATTCTTAGCAACGAATGTCTTGCCTTCGGATCTGTGATACAAGGTGTACCCAACAGTCTCCTTTGGGTATCCTATGAAGACACATTTCTCCGCTTTGGGTTCGAGCTTATCAGGTTGAAGCTTTTTCACATAAGCATCGCAGCCCCAAACTTTAAGAAATGACAACTTTGGTTTCTTGCCAAACCATAGTTCATAAGGCGTCGTCTCAACGGATTTTGATGGTGCCCTATTTAACGTGAATGCGGCCGTCTCTAAAGCATAACCCCAAAATGATAGCGGTAAATCAGTAAGAGACATCATAGATCGCACCATATCTAGTAAAGTACGATTACGACGTTCAGACACACCATTACGCTGTGGTGTTCCAGGTGGCGTGAGTTGCGAAACTATTCCACAATTTTTCAAATGTACACCAAACTTGTAACTCAAATATTCTCCTCCACGATCAGATCGTAGAAACTTTATTTTCTTGTTACAATGATTTTCAACTTCACTCTGAAATTCTTTGAACTTTTCAAATGTTTCAGACTTGTGTTTCATTAAGTAGATATACCCATATCTGCTTAAATCATCTGTGAAGGTGAGAAAATAACGATATCCGCCACGAGCCTCAATATTCATCGGACCACATACATCGGTATGTATGATTTCCAGTAAATCTGTTGCTCTCTCCATAGTACCGGAGAACGGTGTTTTAGTCATCTTGCCTATGAGGCACGGTTCACAAGTACCAAGTGATTCATAATCAAGTGGTTCCAAAAGCCCATCAGTATGGAGTTTCTTCATGCGCTTTACACCGATATGACCTAAACGGCAGTGCCACAAATAAGTTGCACTATCATTATCAACTCTGCATCTTTTGGTTTGAACATTATGAATATGTGTATCACTACTATCGAGATTCATCAAAAATAGGCCACTCTTCAAAGGTGCATGACCATAAAAGATATTACTCATATAAATAGAACAACCATTATTCTCTGATTTAAATGAATAACCGTCTTGCATTAAACAAGATCCAGATATAATGTTCATGCTCAACGCTGGCACCAAATAACAATTATTTAGGTCTAATATTAATCCCGAAGGTAGGTGTAGAGGTAGCGTGCCGACCTCGATCACATCGACTTTGGAACCGTTTCCCACGCGCATCGTCACCTCGTCCTTTGCCAGTGTCCGCTTATTCCGTAGTCCCTGTTTCGAGTTGCAAATATTAGCAACAGAACCAGTATCAAATACCCAGGTGCTACTGCGAGCTCTAGTAAGGTACACATCAATAACATGTATATCACATATACCTTTGTTCACCTTGCCATCCTTCTTATCCGCCAAATACTTGGGGCAGTTCCGCTTCCAGTGACCAGTCTGCTTGCAGTAGAAGCACTCAGTTTCAGGCTTAGGTCCAGACTTGGGTTTCTTCTCCTGAGCAGCAACTTGCTTGCTGTTCTTTTTGAAGTTCCTCTTCTTCTTCCCTTTGCCCTTTTTCTTGAAACTAGTGGTCTTGTTGACCATCAACACTTGATGCTCCTTGATTTCTACCTCCGCAGTTTTCAGCATTGCGAAGAGCTCGGGAATAGTATTGTTCATCCCTTGCATATTATAGTTCATCACAAAGCTCTTGTAGCTTGGTGGTAGTGATTGGAGAATTCTGTCAATGACGCAATCATCCGCAAGATTTACTCCCAATTGAATCAAGTGATTATTATACCCAGACATCTTGAGTATATGCTCACTGACAGAACTGTTCTCCTCCATCTTGCAGCTATAGAACTTATTGGAGACTTCATATCTCTCAATCTGGGCATTTGCTTGAAATATTAACTTCAACTCCTGGAACATCTCATATGCTCCATGACGTTCAAAACGTCGTTGAAGTCCCGATTCTAAGCCGTAAAGCATGGCACACTGAACTATCGAGTAGTCATCAGCTTTGCTCTGCCAGACGTTCATAACATCTGGTGTTGCTCCAGCAGCAGGCCTGGCACCCAGTGGTGCTTCCAGGACGTAATTCTTCTGTGCAGCAATGAGGATAATCCTCAAGTTACGGACCCAGTCCGTGTAATTGCTACCATCATCTTTCAACTTTGCTTTCTCAAGGAACGCATTAAAATTCAATGGAACAACAGCACGAGCCATCTATCTACAATCAACATAAACAAGCAAGATACTATCAGGTACTAAGTTCATGATAAGTTTAAGTTCGGTTAATCAAATTACTTAAGAACTCCCACTTAGATAGACATCCCTCTAATCCTCTAAGTGATCACGTGATCCAAATCAACTAAACCATAACCGATCATCACGTGAGATGGAGTAGTTTTCAATGGTGAACATCGTTATGTTGATCATATCTACTATATGATTCACGCTCGACCTTTTGGTCTCTGTGTTCCGAGGCCATATCTGCATATGCTAGGCTCGTCAAGTTTAACCTGAGTATTCTGCGTGTGCAAAATTGGCTTGCACCCGTTGTAGATGGACGTAGAGCTTATCATACCCGATCATCACGTGGTGTCTGGGCACGACGAACTTTGGCAACGGTGCATACTCAGGGAGAACACTTCTTGATAATTTAGTGAGAGATCATCTTATAATGCTACCGTCAATCAAAGCAAGATAAGATGCATAAAAGGATAAACATCACATGCAATCAATATAAGTGATATGATATGGCCATCATCATCTTGTGCTTGTGATCTCCATCTCTGAAGCACCGTCATGATCACCATCGTCACCGGCACGACACCTTGATCTCCATCGTAGCATCGTTGTCGTCTCGCCAATCTTATGCTTCCACGACTATCACGACCGCTTAGTAATAAAGTAAAGCATTACATCGCGATTGCATTGCATACAATAAAGCGACAACCATATGGCTCCTGCCAGTTGCCGATAACTTGGTTACAAAACATGATCATCTCATACAATAAAATTTAGCATCATGCCTTGACCATATCACATCACAACATGCCCTGCAAAAACAAGTTATACGTCCTCTACTTTGTTGTTGCAAGTTTTACGTGGCTGCTACGGGCTTTAAGCAAGAACTCATCTCACCTACGCATCAAAACCACAACAATAGTTTGTCAAATAGGCTCCGTTTTAACCTTCTCAAGGACCGGGCGTAGCCACACTTGGTTCAACTAAAGTTGGAGAGACAGTCGCCCGCAAGCCATCTATGTGCAAAGCACGTCGAGGGAACCGGTCTCGCGTAAGCGTACGCGTAAGGTTGGTCCACGTCGTCTCGTCCAACAATACCGCTGAACCAAAGTATGACATGCTGGTAGGCAGTATGACTTGTATCGCCCACAACTCACTTGTGTTCTACTCGTGCAAATAACATCAAACCATAAAACCTAGGCTCGGATGCCACTGTTGGGGAACGTAGTAATTTCAAAAATTTCCCTACGCACACTCAAGATCATGGTGATGCATAGCAACGAGGGGGAGAGTCTGATCTACGTACCCTTGTAGATCGCAACGGAAGCGTTTACACAACGTAGAGGAAGTAGTCGTACGTCTTCTTCCCGATCCGACCGATCCAAGCACCGTTACTCCGGCACCTCCGAGTTCTTAGCACACGTTCAGCTCGATGACGATCCCCGGGCTCCGATCCAGCAAAGCTTCAGGGAGGAGTTCCGTCAGCACGACGGCGTGGTGACGATCTTGATGTACTACCGACGCAGGGCTTCGCCTAAGCACTACAACGATATGATCGAGGTGGAATTTGGTGGCAGGGGGCACCGCACACGGCTAAGGAACGATCTCAATGATCAACTTGTGTGTCTAGAGGTGCCCCCTGCCCTCGTATATAAAGGATCCAAGGGGGAGGGGTGCGCCGGCCAGGGAGAGGGCGCGGGAGGAGTCCTACTCCTACCGGGAGTAGGACTCTCCCCCTCAATCCTATTCCAACTAGGATTCCCAAGGGGGAAAAGAGAGAGAGGGGGGCCGGCCCCTTCTCCTAGTCCTAATAGGACTCAGGGAAGGGGGGGCGCGCGGCCAGCTATGGGCTGCCCCTTTTCTCTTTTCCACTAAGGCCCATGAAGGCCCATATGGTTCCCGGGGGGTTCCGGTAACCTCCCGGTGATCCGGTAAAATCCCTATTTCACCCGGAACACTTCCGATGTCCAAACATAGGCTTCCAATATATCAATCTTTATGTCTCGACCATTTCGAGACTCCTCGTCATGTCCGTGATCACATCCGGGACTCCGAACAACCTTCAGTACATCAAAATGTATAAACTCATAATAACTGTCATCGTAACGTTAAGCGTGCGGACCCTACGGTTCGAGAACAATGTAGACATGACCAAGACATGTCTCCGGTCAATAACCAATAGCGGGACCTGGATGCCCATATTGGCTCCTACATATTCTACGAAGATCTTTATCGGTCAGACCGCATAACAACATACGTTGTTCCCTTTTTCATCGGTATGTTACTTGCCCGAGATTCGATCGTCGATATCCAATACCTAGTTCAATCTTGTTACTGGCAAGTCTCTTTACTCGTTCCGTAATACATCATCTCACAACTAACATCTTAGTTATAATGCTTGCAAGGCTTATGTGATGTGTATTGCCGAGAGGGCCCAGAGATACCTCTCCAACAATCGGAGTGACAAATCCTATTCTCGAAATACGCCAACCCAACATCTACCATTGGAAACACCTGTAGTACTCCTTTATAATCACCCAGTTACGTTGTGACGTTTGGTAGCACCCAAAGTGTTCCTCCGGTAAACGGGAGTTGCATAATCTCATAGTCATAGGAACATGTATAAGTCATGAAGAAAGCAATAGCAACATACTAAACGATCGGGTGCTAAGCTAATGGAATGGGTCATGTCAATCAAATCATTCAACTAATGATGTGACCTCGTTAATCAAATAACAACTCTTTGTTCATGGTTAGGAAACATAACCATCTTTGATTAACGAGCTAGTCAAGTAGAGGCATTCTAGTGACACTCTGTTTGTCTATGTATTGACACATGTATTATGTTTCCGGTTAATACAATTCTAGCATGAATAATAAATATTTATCATGATGTAAGGAAATAAATAATAACTTTATTATTGCCTCTAGGGCATATTTCCTTCAGCAGGCTAGTAGGACTGCTGGGGTGGGCGGGCGGCTCCTCCCTGAGCACCCACGCGTCCCTGCTGCTTGCGGCCCCCGCGACGACACCCCGAGTGGCGGACGGCTGCTGGGTCGGCGGAAATGGGACGACCGGGATGGGCGGGAAGGGGGCCGGGTAGGCGGGCGCGGGCTGCTGGGCCGGCACGGGGCGCGGCGGTGGTGGGGCTTGGCCCCCGTGGGTGCCGGCAACGAGGGCGGTGTGGGTCACGCGAGTCCGTGCCATCCGTATCCGGCGCTCCTCCAACTTGAGGTACGTCACCACCTTAGCGAAGATAGGCTGCAGGATGAGGGTGAGGTTTGAGGCGGCGTTCCCAAAATTCTCGTTGAGGTCGACGGTGAGGGTGCCGATGAGGAGCTCGTCGCCAATCGTCTCCCCGAGATCGCGGAGCTCATCGGCAAGCTTACTGAGGCGCATGCAAAAGTCGTTGATGGACGAGTCAATCTGCTAGCACCCATAAAACTCGTTGTGGAGAAGGACCTTGCGTTGCAGGTTGTTGTCGGTGAAGAGGCCGTTGAGCTTGATCCAAATGGCATAGGCGTCGTCATCATCATCCACCACGGTGTGGAAGAGGTCGCTGGAGATGGTGAGGTAGAACCAGCGGATGATGGTGGCGTCGAGGATCATCCACTCCTCGTCGTGGATCATGAGAGCCGAGTCCACAGTGTCGTCGATGTGGCCATGAAGAAGGTACTCGCGGAACACCAACGAAAAATACCGCTTCCAAGCGAAGTAGGAGGCGGTGTTTTGTTCAAGCTTCACCGGAATACGCTCATGGATGTTGAGGTCGCGGACGAGGGTGACATCGGGGCCAACAAATGGGTTGGAGACGGTGGATGAGGAGGAGCTCATGGTGCGGGTGGGGGAGTTAGGGTTTGCGGCGGCTTGAAGGAGGGCAGCGGCTCGGGCGTGGCTTGGGTCGGAGGGGAGCAGCGGGTACGGGAGGGGATCGGGTGTAGGGAGAAGAGGGAGTTGGAGCAGAAGCGGGACAACGGCGGCCGATGGCGGGTGGCGGCGGCGACCGAAGTGGGCGGCGGCTGGAGGGAGTCGGGTGGGGCGACGGCAACCGGCGGCAGTGGCGGTGACGCGGGAGTGCGCCGGGTGATGGCGGTGGATAGCGACGGCGGCGGCGCGGGGGGGCGCGCGGCGGCGGCGGTGGCTAAGGTTGGGCGGCGAAAGAACCTGCGATAAATACCATGTAGAAGGACAAGTATGGACTGTGCAATTACAATATATTGATCGGTGCATCTGACACGTATATATAAGTATAGAGAAAGGCTATAACGTCAACTATACAGATGAAATAGAAGATGAACCCTATACACAATATACACGTAGTAATATACTCAACATTTAGAAATGGTTAGGTATATCAATCTGGTCGCCTCCAAGCAGACGCTTGATTTTTCCTTTGTACATAGCATTTGCTACCGATCGAAATTGATACTAGCAGAATCGCGAAATTTTTCACGTAGATTTCCTGAAGGCACTACTAGGTGCCGGTCGGCCGGCCGGCCCAACAAACCATTTGATTCAGAAAGCTGCACTCGTACTGCGTCTTCCTTCTCAGACGTGTGCATCATCCTTTCTCCTTTTCCACGCGCGTCGAGGAGAAACCGCCCCTTCCTCCCCTCCTGCACTAGTCGTTCTTCGTGTCCACCCTCCTACGAAGGTCGCCGCTCTTGCCGCGGGTCGGAGTTCACTGTCGACGGCGTTCGCAACCTCGCCGTGGTCGTTACACATCATCTCGGTTGTTCGCAGCCCCCGTCGCCGTTGGTTGGAACGGCCCTCTCCCACCGTAGCAGCCTCACTACTCACAACCTCGCCATCGTAGTCATTGATGGTTCCAGCATTCAAAATCGCCGGTTCCAACATCCTCACTCGTTGGTCGAAGCTTTTCTCGTGTCTGCTTGCAGCTTTCGTTGACGCCCCAGCCACAGCTTCGCTGTCGTCCCCCTAGCTTTCCGTCGTCACTGATAGCCTTTTTAGAGGCGTTTAGGCCACTTTCGGATCGCTCAAGTGCCCGGACACTAAAAGATCCAGTAACGCTACGCCAAATCCTGTGATTAGAGTGATTTTGTGTGGAATGGCTTAGGATTTGTATCTCGCATAAGCGCCACCTTGGAGATGACCTAACTCGCTTCTAGTGAGCGTCTTGCTCACTTCATCGACATGAGAGGTGTTGGGCCAAGCCCATGAAGAACGCCTCATCCTTACCGCCTACAGGTATATTTTGCTGGTTCTTTCCTCTTTGTTTTTTCATTCACCCTTTTTGTATATATTTCCAAAATGTACTACAAACTATATATTTGTAAAATATTTTTCTTTTTTTACAATGTATTAAAAATTGTTCATCTAGTACTAAAAAATGGTCATCCTGTACTAAGAAAATATTCATCGTGTATTTCATGAAAAAATGTATTAGTGCATGTTAAAAATGTGAACGTGTGCATTCAAAAATATTCATCATAAAAATATTTATCATGTATTAATTTTATTCAGCATGTATTTCAAAAAAATTTCTATAACTAAAAGAAGTGTCCACGCATTTTAAAAACCTTTATGTAATTTTTAAAAGTGTTCATGCCTTTATAATAAATTTTCATGTATTATAAAAGGTGTTCACACATTTAAATAATATTAATAATATTTTCATACAGAAAAGGGAAAATGAAGTGTTCACACATTTAAAAAACTTGATTTGATGGAAAATAAATGCTCATGTATATTATGTAAATATTCATGTAATTTTTAAGAAGTGTTCACACATTTAAAAAACCTTTGATTTGATGGAAAATAAATGTTCATGTGTATTATAGAAATATTCATGTAATTTTTAAGAAGTGTTCACACAGTTAAAATAATTCTTAAATTTTTAAGAAGTTTTTCAACATTTTCTTTAAATCTTGTATTTTTTTTGTTACAATAGAAAAATAAAAAATAAATGATAACAAAAAAGAGAGAGAAAACGCGAAAATAATAAATATATGATGAACGGCCGGATGGATCGGAAAGAAAACCCGTACGAGTTGGCTTGCGGGTGAGGAAGAGATTTGAAATGAACGCGACGCGTACGCAATCTGTCTGAATCCCGCGCCAGTTCGGAGACGCGTGCTGTGCCAGCCCATAAACAGCCTCGATGCTCCTCGTCCTCGATCCTTATCATCCTGATCCTCGATCCTTCCTCTGCTCCCGACGCACACGAATCCCCGCCCCTCTTGCTCTGATCTGCTCTCGCCGCGCGTTCTAAGCCCGGGTCATGTCGACGGCCATCCGCAAGCGCCCGGCGGAGGGACAAGAACCGCGCGTCCATGGCGGCAAGAAGCCCCGATACGCGTTTGGAAGCATCTCCCACTACAAGAAGCTTGAGGTGCTTGGAGAAGGCACCTACGGCGAGGTGTTCAAGGCGCGCGACCGCCGCACCGGCAAGAAAGTCGCCGTGAAGTGGGTCCGCGGCAACGGGGCCGGCGGGCACGGCCCGCCCGACATCGGCGCGATCACCCGCGAGGCCGGCTGCCTCGCGGCGTGCCGGGGTCACGAGTCGATTATCGAGATCTTGGATGTGGCGACCGACGCCAAGACAGGGGATGTGTTCCTCGTCATGGAGCTCGTCGCCGACGGCCGCACCCTCCGCGAGTCGCTCTGGAGGCCTGTATCCGAGGACGCGACCCGAGTGATGATGGAGCAACTCCTGGACGCGGCCAAGAAGATACATGGAGCCGGCGTCATCCATCGGGACTTCAAGCCGGAGAACGTCATGGTCGGCTTCTTCGGCGGGCTCAAGGTTGGTGACTTTGGGTCGGCGATGCGGGCGAAGCCGGCCGGAGTGCCCTATGAGGAGTGCTGTGTCGGCACCCTGATTTACACCTCGCGGGAGCAGCTGGAAGGCAACCGGTACTACGGCCAGGCCGTTGACATGTGGGCGCTTGGGTGCATCATGGCGGAGATGTTGACCGGCGCGACACTCTTCGTGGCGGAGACAGAGGAGGAGCTGCTCGCCCAGATCTACAAGCTGCGAGACCAGATCACTTCTACGGGGAAGCTGGATTTGGAGTTCTTGGAGGAGCTTTCAGAAGCCGGGCGTGAGGTCCTCACCGGCCTGCTTGCCTTCAATCCCGACGAGAGGATCACAGCCGCGGAAGCGCTCGAGCACCGGTGGTTCAGCAAGCCCAAAGGAGCGGAGCGCCCTGGCTTTGTGTCGCTGACCAGTTAATTAGCTTGATGTAGCATCTGATAGATGCAGTGCCACTGATTAATTATTTCATTGCAGTGCCACTGAGACTGAGTTAGCTTAATTACTGTGTTAGTATGTACTGTAGTTAGTTGTAGGGCCCAAACTTAGTTTATGGGTTCCTCGCCATGTAATCCTCTGAGCAATCAATGATTCGGTTACTGTAGCATGGAAATTACATGATGGAGCTAAAGGTTGAACGAACAATGTCTGAATCTGCTAAAGGCCCATGTTTCTGAATCTAGTTGAATTTCTATGACCGGACTGAATCTGCTAAGCTTCTGAATCTGCTAATCTTGTTGAAAAAATTGATGTTGATGCATGGACTAAATAGATGTGAAGTCCAAGGAAGAAAAACAAATGCTGAATGTCTCAGACCTAAGAAGGATATTCTACTACTAGCAACTTGGATTTCATCGGTTCAGAGCAACGCACATGAAATCTGCACAACAGTAACAGATTCCACTGAAGAAAAGATGGCACTAACAGATAATTACAATGAAAAAGGGAACATCCGCATAAAAATCCTAAGCTTTCTTGGCCCAGCAGGTCTCTGCACAGGTGTCTCGGCTCTCATCATGCCTCAGCTTTACTTCCATTGCAATGCAAGTCACACAAACCGAAAGTAACTCCTCCTAGTCCTAGATTAGGCTCGATCAATCCTCACCTCTTCTTCGCAGTTGCAAGTCTATATAAACCTCGTTTCATATCAGTTCATCTTCATTTCAGGTCTCCTCCTCAACTCAACAGATCTGAGCCGAGAGATGGCTCTTCCTCATCCCCTGCTTCTGTCCTGCATCTTGCTGCTGGCTCTCCCAGGTGACTCATCAGTGCGCATGTGAAATGTGGTGAAGGCCTAGCTAGGTACTCGACTGCTGCGTTTGGACTGAACATGTGCAGCGTTTCATTTTGCTGCAGGGCCGGCGGTGTTGATGGCAGGGGGCGTCACGTTCCACGTAACCAACAAGTGCCCGTTCCCGGTGTGGCCGGCGGTCGCGCCCAACGCCGGCCACCCCGTGCTCGCCGCGGGTGGCTTCTTCCTCCCTCCGGGCCAGTCGAAGCGCGTCGGGGCTCCGGCCACCTGGAACGGCCGCCTCTGGGGCCGCACCGGCTGCAACTTCGCGGGCACCGACGCCAACGCCGCCAGCTGCCTCACCGGCGACTGCGACGGACGCCTCGCCTGCAACGGGTCCGTGGGCGCCCCTCCCGCCACCCTCGTGGAGGTGAGCCTGCACGCGGACCAGAGCAAGGGGAGCTCCTACGACGTGAGCGTGGTGGACGGGTACAACCTGCCGGTGGCCGTGTGGACCAGGCCGGCGAACCGCAGCGGCGACTGCTTCATCGCCGGGTGCGCCAAGAACGTGAACGCGGTGTGCCCGCCGGAGCTGCAGGTCACGGCGGGCGGCGGCGCGGGCAAGAGGGCGACGGTGGTGGCGTGCAGGAGCGCGTGCCTGGCCTTCGGTCTGGACGCCTTCTGCTGCCGCGGCGCGTACGGCACCGCGGAGACGTGCCGGAGCAGCGTCTACTCGCGGCTCTTCAGGGATGCCTGCCCGGCCTACTACAGCTACGCGTACGACGTGGCCGCCGCCACGGCGCGCTGCTACGCGCAGGAGTACGTGGTCACCTTCTGCCCGTCCAGATGGGGCGATCGTGTGGCCCAGGCTTGAGCAGTGGGCAGCCCAGGACTGCTGTGTCCTGCGTATGTACTTATATATTTTTTAGACTCCGTATGTATTCATACCTGCGGTGTGTAATATTTTGTGTTGACATAATACATGTACTATTTATCATGCAAAAAAAATAATACATGTACTATTTTCTGAAAAAATAATACATGTACTATTTGGCCGCAAAAAAAATGAATGTACTATTTAGAGGCTAATGTGCGTTTCACCGCGCTGTTCTCTATTTGTGGGATTAACTCTTGTTTTCTTTGACGGGTTGTCATTGCAGTTGATGCTTTTGGTTTAGTTTTTATCAGTGTTGTCTTGAGTTTTCTTTTTTGACGGAAAAACAGCTAGGCGCGGATTTTCAATGTAAAAGGTAGAAATCAAACAAACACATAGGCGATCAGTAAAATAAAAGGTGGCATGGCGTTGGCAACCATGCCTAAGTACATAGCATGTTCCTCACATATTCAAGATGAATCTAAGAAGTTCTGATGATGTTTTTTCATTCATATATCGTGTTGCGGTGTTGTTGGAGACGATATTTGTTTCGAGAGCAGTGTGGAGTTCTAACTAATCTAAATCTTGATTTGACCAAACCAATGAAGGGTTCAGTTAAACAAGTTCCATTCATTTTAGTGTTTCTATTCAAGTTATGCTCAATGTTAATTGCCATAATGAGTATAGCTCCAGGCTACTGCTAGCAAATAGTATTGAAACAATTTTGAAAACCCATGTCCTCAATAAATGAAACTGAAATGATAACAAATGTTGCACATGCACCTAAATCATAAGAATCTCTTGGTGCGGCAATTACCTGAGACTATTACCACAACGGACAGGGGCACCAAAAGAAATACCGGCATTCCAGTCGATATCGTGACTCCGAAACCTGTGAGAACTTAAATAATTTTTGAAAGTGGTAAGATGATAGATAAAACACTTACATCAAACTTCCTTGAGCACGCATGGGGAAAGAAGTAAAAAAGAATTCCTACTCTTCAAAAACTACCTAATAAGTAACTACCAAAATAGTTTTTTATTTTTAGAATTGACATCAACCAACAAAGGGATCCTACGATCGGTACTACTCTGATACCAACTTGTAACGCCAAACATGTGGTCCTAGCCTCAACAAAGACTTTGCAATCCTTGTCACGGCTAGAAGCGCATATTGATCGCCCCATCATTTATGACTTCGTAACATACATGCAGTTTCATATGCCAGTGAACAAAGATGCAATATCACAAGAAGTACTACTAAATAAGATAGAAGAGTTTAATATGAGTGAACAGTTGGGCAAACATGTGTCAATATGATAGCATAGCTGTACACCAATTACAGGTCACATGACCCAACATTACAACATTCTTGCAGCGGAAGAAACACGTGTCCGAGCACGGACAAGAGCCAAGGTTGCCTAAAAAGGTTAGAACATAAGCAAAACGCCCCATAACCAACGAGTTCCACATAACTAGTTAATGTTTCAATGGTGTAAAAGTTTCCAAAAATTATGAAAACAAATATTGGAACAACACATACACATAATATAAGATGGTCTAACGGACCGATAGGAAAACTAAGAGTGTATATGCGTGGGATGAAAAAAAATAGTTGAGTATATATTTATGTAGCACTGAGCTAAAATGATTGATTGTTTTGTCGAGGGCGTGTAAATGCATATTTTCACAATCGCCCGGTTGTATCATGTTATAATATTGGAGTGATATTCCACTATTTATTTACTATTTTTGATAGCTTTAAAACCATTAAAAACCTAACGAGCTTTAACAAGTTATGTGGTAACCTATGATAGAGACAGTTTTACAATATTTCCTCTATGAGTTCTTTGGATGTTTCACTTTCTTTGGGGTGATGTTCAATTCAATCTAGATGAATCACTAAAGACTTGCAGATTGCAGTAGTAGTTTTTATAGTGAAATCTAAGCTTTTTTTTATAGTGCAAATGTTAAAGATTTACATATTATTGTAGTATAATAGCCATTTTTCTTTTTGAAAACACCCGCGGAGCTATGTACAACGCTGCAGGTACCATTGCTCCCCCCCCCCCCCCCCGCCTTGGCTAGTTTTGTGAAGAACTTTTTTTAGTTGGTTGAGATTGAATTTTTTTGGGGTATTTTATCCCTTGGAAAATTTTGGTTGAATTTCAAGTGAAAGGTAGTTCAATTACAGTTTTACTTCTTTTTACTAAACCTGTCCATCGGTTAACAATACATGCATGTACTAGGGGGCTAAGTCTCGGAATCCACTTCATCAAAATCATCTATACTTGCGACCTCGAGCATGGCTCAGTCCCAGCGGTCGCTCCAGCGGAATCAACGCCGGGAAGAGGACGAACGCCGACAGCGCGAGCCTGAACACCAATAGCAGCACCAAGACTCTAACATTTTCCAGCTAACTCCCTAAGTTTTCAATTTCTTACAAACAAGACCAAACATTTTGCAGCTGACACCCTGAGGTTTTTATTTTCATGCAAACAAGGCCAAATTTTTGACAAAGTCAGAATTTTTGCGAGAAATTTGGGCAGCGTAACGTGTCGGGAAGAATCACATATCTTCTTATATTTTGTATTTCACATTTCACATGGAAACAAGGAGGGAAACTGCCATTACAACTACTTTATTCATTTATTTGACATTGTCGGATTTGGGGTTCCGCAGACCCTTGAGAGGTTCGAACTCTGGGGTGCGTGCGAAGAACTCATCCTCACTAATCTGCCTACGCTCCGATCCCACAACCTAGCTCGACGAACCCAACGAACAAGAGACACAATAGTTTATCCTGGTTCGGGCCACCTTGCGGTGTAATACCCTACTCCATCTTTGTGGTGAATTGCCTTGAAGGGTTGAGAATGAACTAGTACAGTAGTAGACAACCTCAGGAGGTGAGGTGTTCTTGCGCTCGATGAGCTGGTGAGCCGGTCAGGGTGGAATGGATCCGATCCCCCCTATGGTGGTGGCTAAGTCCTATTTATAGTGGCCTTGGTCCTCTTCCCAAATATAGGCGGGAAGGGATCCCACAACGGCCAAATTCGAAGGGAGACAACAAGTACAAGTTATCCTGACAAAAGTAGTCTTCGCCTGCAAAAGCCTCTGGTGGTGATGCCACGGTGGGCTCTGTGATGACCTCCGTCCTGGCGGTCTTGGTCTTGTTGCACCGATATGGAAATCTTTGCTTGATTCCTCGGGACTCCGCACCTGCGCTTGCCTCCTTAGCACCAAAGAGGAAACTGGTACACTGTGCCCGCTGGCGCCCGCCTGGCCTTGGTCGTCATGGCTCACGTCATGTGAACCTCACGAGGGGCACCCTGCATAGATAACTCCGCTCCTCGGGAGCCAGCCTGATGAGGCCGCCCCTAGGGGGGTCTTGGCGTTGTCTGCCTCGCGAGGGTCTTGGGTTGTTGATGCTGAAGCTGGGCCGTACCGGGCCATTAACGGAGCCATGCCGTGGGCCGCAGGCAGGCAAGTCTGGGTACCCCCGTTCCCAGGACGCCGATAGTATCCCCCGGGCACAAGGCGCGCTCGAACTTGGCTTCGAGGCGAAGCCAAAGGGCAAGCACGGAGCGCCACGCGCCCCAACCGCATGTGGCCTCGGTTGATGCATGGCGATTAATGGGACGTGGGCGCCTCCGCTCCCACGCTGCCTTGGCAACTGCTTCTGGCTAACAAAAAGATTGGCATCTGCCGCGAATCCTTCATTGCCCTTCCTTCGTCTTGCTCCAGATCCCCTTTCCTTTCTACTCAGAACACCTCCAGATCCACCAATCTCATCCCAAATCAGCGACCGATGGCCACCAATAAGGATGAATCCTCCGTCGCGTCCGGGCGCCAAGCCTCCTGGTTTGAGCCGGCCTTGAGCGCGTCCATCATCACCGAGGAGAAAAACCTCGCCACCGTGCTCCAGGTGACGGCCGATAGCAGCAATGAAAGGGGAGAGACGACGCTCCAGGTCGGTGATGACCCACAAGTATAGGGGATCTACCGTAGTCCTTTCGATAAGTAAGAGTGTTGAACCCAACGAGGAGCAGAAGGAAATGATAAGCAGTTTTCAGTAAGGTGTTCTCTGCAAGCACTGAAATTATCGGTAACAGATAGTTTTGTGATAAGATAATTTGTAACGAGTAACAAGTAATAAAAGTAAATAAGGTGCAGCAAGATGGCCCAATCCTTTTTATAGCAAAGGACAAGCCTGGGAAAACTCTTATATAAAGGAAAACGCTCCCGAGGACACACGGGAATTATCGTCAAGCTAGTTTTCATCACGTTCATATGATTCG
Organism: Triticum monococcum; assembly: GCA_034509565.1. Classification (NCBI taxonomy): domain Eukaryota; kingdom Viridiplantae; phylum Streptophyta; class Magnoliopsida; order Poales; family Poaceae; genus Triticum; species Triticum monococcum. The sequence goes on from CM067841.1 coordinate 120,450,304, forward strand.
CGTTCGGTACTTTGATAATTTGATATGTGGGTGGACCGGTGCTTGGGTCCTGCCCTTACTTGGACAAGCATCCCACTTATGGTTAACCCCTCTTGCAAGCATCCGCAACTACAAAAAAAGTATTAAGGTAAACCTAACCATAGCATGAAACATATGGATCCAAATCAGCCCCTTACGAAGCAACGCATAAACTAGGGTTTAAGCTTCTGTCACTCTAGCAACCCATCATCTACTTATTACCAATGCCTTCCCCTAGGCCCAAACAATGCTGAAGTGTCATGTAGTCGACATTCACATGACACCACTAGAGGAAAGACAACATACATCTCATCAAAATATCGAACGAATACCAAATTCACATGACTACTTATAGCAAGACTTCTCCCATGTCCTCAGGAACAAACGTAACTACTCACAAATGTTATTCATGTTTATATTCAGAGGGGTATTAATATGCATAAAGGATCTGAACATATGATCTTCCACCAAATAAACCAACTAGCATCAACTACAAGGAGTAATCAACACTACTAGCAACCCACAGGTACCAATATGAGGTTTTGAGACAAAGATTGGATACAAGAGATGAACTAAGGTTTGAGAGGAGATGGTGCTGGTGAAGATGTTGATGGAGATTGACCCCCTCCCGATGAGAGGATTGATGGTGATGACGATGGTGATGATTTCCCCCTCCCGGAGGGATGTCTCCCCGGCAGAATAGATCCGCTGGAGCCCTAGATTGGTTCCGCAAAAGGTTCCGCCTCGTGGCGGCAGTGTTTCATCCCGCAAGCTTGCTTATGATTTTTTCCAGGGCGAAAGACTTCATATAGCCAAAGATGGGCACCGAAAGCCTGCCAGGGGGCCCACGAGACAGGGGGGCGCACCCAGGGGGGTAGGGCGCGCCCCCACCCTCGTGGATGGTGGGTGGCCCCTGGTGCTTCCTTAGCCCAATATTTTTTATATATTCTAAAAATGACTCCCGTGGAGTTTCAGGACTTTTGGAGTTGTGCAGAATAGGTCTCTAATATTTGCTCCTTTTCCAGCCCAGAATTCCAGCTGACGGCATTCTCCCTCTTCGTGCAAACCTTGTAAAATAAGAGAGAATAGGCATAAGTATTGTGACATAATGTGTAATAATATCCCATAATGAAATAAATATCGATATAAAAGCATGATGCAAAATGGACGTATCAACTCCCCCAAGCTTACACCTCGCTTGTCCTCAAGCGGAAGCTGATATCGAAAAATATGTCCACATGTTTAGAGACAGAGGTGTCGATAAAATAAAATATGGACATGAGGGCATCATGATCATTCTTATAACAACATATATATATATATATTGTCATATGATTTCTTATGCTAAGGTAACAATTCATTCACAATTTCAAGTATGAATCAGAAACTTCATTGAAAACTAACAAACTATAATCTCAGTCATTGAAGCAATTGCAATTTATCATAACATCGGAAAGAGTCAATATAAGAGCTTTTCAGCAAGTCCACATACTTAACTATCATTTAGTCTTTCACAATTGCTAACACTCACGCAATATTTATGGGTATGAAGTTTTAATCGGACACAGAGAAAGATAGGGGCTTATAGTTTTGCCTCCCAACCTTTTACCTCAAGGGTAATGTCAACAATAATAGTTTATGAAAACCCACATCCAATTAGCTATATATATATCAGGATCTTTCCAACACACAGTGCTTGCCAAAGGATAAAATGTAAAAAGGAAAGGTGAAGATCACCATGACTATTGTATAAGGTATGGGACAAAAATAAAATATAGGCCCTTCGCAGAGGGAAGCAGAGGTTGTCATATGTTTTTATGGTTGGATGCACGAAATCTTAATGCAAAATAATGTCACTTTATATTGCCACTTGTGATATGGACCTTTATTATGCAGTCCATTTCTTTTATTTCTTCCACATCACAAGATCGTATAAAGCTTATTTTCTCCACACTAATAAATCATACATATTTAGAGAGCAAATTTTTATTGCTTGCAACAATGAGAACTTACTTGAAGGATCTTACTCAATCCATAGGTAGATATGGTGGACTCTCATGGCAAAACTTGGGTTTAAGGATATTTGGAAGCACAAGTAGTATCTCTACTTGGTGCAAAGAATTTGGCTAGCATGAGGGGGAAAGGCAAGCTGAACATGTTGGATGATCCATGCCAATATAATTCATTTCAGATGTAAGAAAACATAACCCATTACGGTGTCTTCCTTGTCCAACATCAACTTTTTAGCATGTCATATTTTAATGAGTGCTCACAATCATAAAAGATGTCCAAGATAGTATATTTATATGTGAAGACCTCTCTTTCTTTATTACTTCCTATTAATTGCAATGATGACCAAAACAATGTTTGTCAACTCTCAACAACTTTTATTCATCATACTCTTTATATGTGAAGTCATTACTCTCCATAAGATAAATATGATCTTTTTATTTCTTTTTATTCTTTCTCTTTTTTCTCAAGATCATAGAAAGATAGCAAAGCCCTTGACTCAACACTAATCTTTATTATATACAGCTCACGGACTCGATTACATAGAAGGATCATAAAGCAAAACTCCAAACTAGATCATGCTAAAACTTTATTCTACTAGATCAAGATATAACCAAAAGGATCGAACTAAGAAAAATGGTAAACATAAAAGTGTGATGGTGATACGATACCAGGGCACTCCCCCAAGCTTGGCAGTTGCCAAGGGGAGTGCCCATACCCATGTATTTATGTCTCTTTCTTCGGAGGTGGAGGAGATGGTGATGATGATGACAATTGTGCCTTCAGCTTTTTCATATTGTAATTGAGAAGAGCGATCTCCTCCTTTAAATCATCGACCTCCGATTCCAGCTTCAAGATCTTGTCACATAAATCTCCTTTGCTTTTCTGCCGAAAACGAGAAGGAATAGGTCGGTTGTTAGACAGTTTAGCCCTCTTAGGGAGACTAGACTTCTTGAACTTCATGTGCTTATCCCCAGGTTGAGGTAGAGGAACATCCTCCTCCTTCGAACTTGAATCATTGATCCTCCTCAAATGAGCAACCTCCTCATCATCCGTAGTTCGACCACAAGGAGATAGGTCCCCATAGGTCTTTGGGTCAACAATGAGATGTGGGACATAGCTCTCTCCGCCGGAGTCTTGAGATGACATCTTGCTCTAAATCTGCTGCAGAAACAGCTTGAAACAAAAAACAGAGGATATTTGCGTGGTACGGTGGTCAAAACCTTCAGGAGATTATATAATGAATTTTTACCAACCAAAAGGAGTATCGTGCAAGAAAACAGAGTTCGGAGGGCACACGAGGTGCCCACGAGGCAGGGGGCGCGCCCAGGGGGTAGGGCGCGCCCTCCACCCTCGTGGACGCCTCGTGCCCTCTCTAGACTGCTTCTTATTTTCCTATTTTCTTAAATATTCCTAAACAGAGAAAAATTGCTATTAGAACTGTTTTGGAGTTGGTTTACTTACTGTACCACATACCACTTCCTTTTCGGAGGCTGAAATGTTCTGGAAGGTGTCCCTTATATACTCCTCCGGGGTTATGGTTTCAATAACATTAGTTTCAACATTTATATGATTACCTGAGATATAATGTTTGATTCTTTGACCGTTCACCACCCTCGGTTTTGTGCCTTTGAAGTTGTTGATTTTTATGGCACCGGAACGATAGACCTCCTCGATAACGTAAGGACCTTCCCATTTAGAGAGGAGTTTTCCTGCAAAAAATCTTAAACGAGAGTTGTATAACAATACATAATCACCTACATTAAACTCACATTTTTGTATCCTTTGTCATGCCATCTTTTAACTTTTTCTTTAAACAGTTTGGCATTTTCATAGGCCTGGGTTCTTCATTCATCAAGTGAGCTAATGTCAAATAGTCTCTTCTCACCGGCAAGTTTGAAATCATAATTGAGCTCTTTAATGGCCCAATATGCATTATGTTCTAGTTCGAGAGGTAAGTGACATGCTTTTCCATAAACCATTTTATACGGAGACATACCCATAGGATTTTTATATGCAATTCTATAGGCCCATAATGCATCACCAAGTTTCTTGGACTAATTCTTTCTAGATCTATTAACAGTCTTTTGCAAAATTAATTTAAGCTCTCTAATTACTCAGTTCTACTTGACCACTAGACTATGGATGATATGGAGATGCAATTCTATGATTAACATCATACTTAGCAAGCATCTTACGAAAACCGCCATGAATAAAATGTGAACCACCATCAGTCATTAACTATCTAGGGACTCCAAACCTCGGAAAAATAAATTCTTTAAGCATCTTAATAGAGGTGTTATGATCAACACTACTAGTTGGAATAGCTTCTACCCACTTAGTAACGTAATCAACAACAACTAAAATATGTGTATACCCATTAGAGGAAGGAAACGGTCCCATATAATCAAAGCCCCAAACATCAAATGGTTCGATAACAAGTGAATAATTCATAGGCATTTCTTGACGTCTACTAATATTACCAATTCTTTGACATTCATCACAAGACAAGAAAAACTTATGGGCACCCTTGAAGAGAGTAGGCCAATAAAAACCGGATTGCAATACCTTATGTGTAGTTCTATCTCCAGCATGGTGTCCTCCATAAGCTTCGGAGTGACACTTGCGTAGGATCTGTTCCTGTTCATGCTCAGGTACACAACGTCTAATAACACCATATACTTCTTCTTTATAAAGGTGTGGGTCATCCCAGAAGTAATGTCTTAAATCATAGAAAAACTTTTTCTTTTGCCGGTATGCGAAACTAGGTGATATAAATTTAGGAACAATGTAATTAGCATAATCAGCATACCATGGAGCAGTACGAGAATCATTTATGACAGCTAATTTTTGATCAGGAAAGCTATCATCAATAGGTAGTGGGTCATTAAGAACATTCTCTAACCTAGACAAGTTGTATGCAACGGGGTTCTCAGCTCCCTTTCTATCAATAATATGCAAATCAAAATTTTGTAGTAGGAGAACCCACCTAATAAGTCTAGGTTTAGCATCTTTCTTTTCCATAAGATATTTAATAGTGGCATGATCAGTGTGAACACTTACTTTAGAATCAACAATATAAGGTTTGAACTTATCACAAGCAAATACAACTGCTAAAAATTCTTTTTCAGTAGTAGCATAATTTCTCTGGGCACTGTCTAGAGTTTTACTAGCATATTGGATAACATTTAATTTCTTATAACTCTTTGTCCTAACACAACACCTACAGCATAATCACTAGCATCAGACATAATTTCAAAGGGTAAATTCCAATCAGGAGGCTGAACAATAGGTGCAAAAATCAAGGCTTTCTTAAGTATTTTAAATGCTTCTACACAATCATCATCAAAGAAAAAAGGAACATCTTTTTGTAAGAGATTAGTCAGAGGCCTGGAAATTTTTGAGAAGTCTTTAATGACCCTTCTATAAAAATCGGCATGACCAAGGAAACTTCTTATACATTTAATGTCCTGAGGACACGACATCTTTTCAATAGCATCAACTTTAGCTTTATCAACTTCAATACCTTTTTCAGAAATTTTATGCCCCAAGATGATACCTTCATTAACCATAAAGTGGCACTTCTTCCAATTCAAGACAAGGTTAGTTTCTTCACATCTCTGCAAAACTCGATCAAGGTTGCTTAAGCAATCATCAAAAGAAGTTCCATATACAGAAAAATCATCCATGAATACCTCAACAATCTTTTCACAAAAGTCAGAGAATATAGCAGTCATACATCTTTGAAAGGTAGCAGGTGCATTACATAAACCAAAAGGCATACGTCTATAAGCAAAGGTACCAAAAGGGCAAGTAAAGGTGGTATTTTCTTGATCCTCTTTTGACACAGGTATTTGAGAGAAACCAGAATAACCGTCTAGAAAGCAAAAATGTGTATGTTTAGATAATCTTTCTAGAATTTGATCAATAAAAGGTAAAGGGTAATGATCCTTTTTAGTAGCTTTATTTAATTTGCAGAAATCAATTACCATTCTATAACCTGTAACAATTCTTTGTGGGATCAATTCATCCTTATCATTAGGAACAACAGTAATACCTCCCTTCTTAGGGACACAATGGACAGGACTTACCCACTGACTATAAGCAACGGGATAAATTATACCTGCCTCAAGAAGCTTTAGTATTTCTTTTCTTACCACTTCTTTCATCTTAGGATTTAACCGCCGTTGGTGATCAACAACCGGTTTAGCATCTTTTTCCAATTTTATTTTGTGCTGGCATAGAGTGGGACTAATGCCCTTAAGATCATTAAGAGTATATCCAATAGCAGCATGGTGCTTCTTCAGAATTTTCAATAATTTCTCTTCTTCCTGCTCTGAAAGGTTAGCACTAATAATAATAGGATATATCTTCTTTTCATCAAGATAAGCATATTTAAGAGTATCAGGCAATAGTTTAAGCTCAAACACGGGATCACCCTTGGGTGGAGGAGGATCCCCTAGAATTTCAACAGGCAAGTTGTGTTTCAAAACAGGTCCCTGTTTAAAGAATACTTCATCTATTTCCCTTCTTTCATTCATAAACATATCGTTTTCATGGTCTAGCAAATATTGTTCTAAAGGATCATTAGGAGGCACAACAATAGAAGCAAGACCAATAATTTCATCTTTACTAGGCAATTCTTTATCATGGGGTTGTCTAAGAAATTTAGCAAAATTAAAATCATGAGACATATCCCCTAAACCAATAGAAACAATATCCTTTTTGCAGTCTATCCTAGCATTAACAGTATTCAAGAAGGGTCTACCAAATATAATGGGACAAAATTCATCTTGTGGGGAACCAAGAATAACGAAATCAGCAGGATATTTAACTTTCCCACACAAGACTTCAACATCTCTAACAATCCCAATCGGTGAAATAGTATCTCTATTGGCAAGCTTAATTGTAACATCAATACCTTCTATCTCAGCAGGTGCAATATCATGCATAATTTCTTCATATAAAGAATGAGGTATTGCACTCACACTAGCACTCATATCACATAAGCCATGATAGCAATGATCTCCTATTTTAACAGAAATAACAGGCATGCCTATAACAGGTCTATGTTTATTTTTAGTATTGGGTCTAGCAATTATAGAAGCTTCATCATGAAAGTAAAGAACATGCCCATCAATATTATCGGACAAGAGATCTTTAACCATAGCAATACTAGGTTCAACTTTAATTTGCTCAAAGGGTGTAGGTGTTCTAATATTACTTTTGTTGACCATAGTTGAAGCTCTAGCATGATCCTTTATTCTAAAAGGGAAAGGTGGTTTCTCAATATAAGCGGTAGGAACAATAGGATCAACATTATAAGTGATAGTCTTTTCTTCAACTTTAATAGGTTCAACTACTTTTACTTCAATTGGAGGATGATATTTAAGCCACTTCTCCTTAGGGAAATCAACATGAGTAGCAAATGATTCATAGAAAGAAGCTAATATTTCAGAGTCAAGTCCATATTTAGTGCTAAATTCACGAAAAGCATCAGTATCCATAAAAGATTTAACACAATCAAACTTAGGTGTTATACCTGACTCCTTACCTTCGTCGAGTTCCTAATCTTCAGAGTTGTGTTTAATTCTTTCCAATAAATCCCATTTGAATTAAATAGTCTTCATCATAAAAGATCCAGTACAAGAAGTATCGAGCATGGAGCGATTATTGAGAGAAGCCGAGCATAAATTTTTTGAATAATAATTTTTCTTGAGAGCTCATGATTGGGGCATGAATATAACATTGACTTAAGCCTCCCCAAGCTTGAGCGATGCTTTCTCCTTTGCGAGGCCAAAAATTATATATATATAATTACGATCATGATGAACCAGATGCATAGGATAAAACTTCTGATGAAATTCCAATTTCAATCGGTTGTAGTTCCATGATCCAATATCATCACATATCCTAAACCATGTCAATGCCTTTCCCTTCAAAGATAAAGGGAAGAACTTCTTCTTGATAACATCCTCGGGCATACCTTCAAGCTTAAATAATCCACAAACTTCATCCACATAGATTAAGTGCAAATCAGGATGTAATGTTCCATCTCCTATAAAAGGGTTAGCCAGCAGTTTCTCTATCATACCCGAAGGAATTTCAAAGTAAACATTTTCAGTAGGTTTAGTAGGTTGAGGAGAAACCCTTTTCTCTACTGGTCGGGGTGAAGATACCCCGAACAAGCCCCTCAAAGGATTATGTTCCATAGTAACAAGTGACAGTATATTTCAGCACACTATATAAAATTTTCCTTACCAAATTCCACCTACCAAAGGCGCTTCACTCCCTGGCAACAGCGCCAGAAAAGTGTCTTGATGACCCACAAGTATAGGGGATCTATCTAGTCCTTTCAATAAGTAAGAGTGTCGAACCCAACGAGGAGCAGAAGGAAATGATAAGCAGTTTTCAGTAAGGTGTTCTCTGCAAGCACTGAAATTATTGGTAACAGATAGTTTTGTGATAAGGTAATTTGTAAGGAGTAACAAGTAATAAAATTAAATAAGGTGCAACAAGATGGACCAATCCTTTTTGTAGCAAAGGACAAGTTTGGACAAACTCTTATATAAAGGAAAACGCTCCCGAGGACACATGGGAATTATCGTCAAGCTAGTTTTCATCACGTTCATATGATTCGCGTTCGGTACTTTGATAATTTGATATGTGGGTGGACCGGTGCTTGGGTACTGCCCTTACTTGGACAAGCATCCCACTTACGATTAACCCCTTTTGCAAGCATCCGCAATTAGAAAAGAAGTATTAAGGTAAACCTAACCATAGCATGAAACATATGGATCCAAATCAGCCCCTTACGAAGCAACACATAAACTAGGGTTTAGGCTTGTGTCACTCTAGCAACTCATCATCTACTTATTACTTCCCAATGCCTTCCCCTAGGCCCAAACGATGGTGAAGTGTAATGTAGTCGGCGTTCACATGACACCACTAGAGGAAAGACAACATACATCTCATCAAAATATCGAACGAATACCAAATTCACATGACTACTTATAGCAAGACTTCTCCCATGTCCCCAGGAACAAACGTAACTGTTGGAAATATGACCTAGAGGCAATAATAAAAGCATTATTATTATATTTCCTTGTTCATGATAATTGTCTTTGTTCATGCTATAATTGTGTTATCCGGAAATCGTAATACATGTGTGAATAACAGACACCAACATGTCCCTAGTAAGCCTCTAGTTGACTAGCTCGTTAATCAACAGATAGTCATGGTTTCCTGGCTATGGACATAAGATGTCATTGATAACGAGATCACATCATTAGGAGAATGATGTGATGGACAAGACCCAATCCTAAACTTAGCATAAAGATCGTATAATTCGTTTGCTAGAGTTTTGCAATGTCAACTATCTTTTCCTTAGACCATGAGATCGTGTAACTCCCGGATACCGTAGGAGTGCTTTGGGTGTACCAAACGTCACAACGTAACTGGGTGACTATAAAGGTAAACTACGGGTATCTCCGAAAGTGTCTGTTGGATTGACACGGACCAAGACTGGGATTTGTCACTCCGTATGACGGAGAGGTATCACTGGGCCCACTCGGTAATGCATCATCATAATGAGCTCAAAGTGACCAAGTGTCTGGTCACGGGATCATGCATTACGGTACGAGTAAAGTGACTTGCCGGTAACGAGATTGAACAAGGTATTGGGATACCGACGATCGAATCTCGGGCAAGTAATATATCGATTGACAAAGGGAATTGCATACGGGGTTGATTGAATCCTTGACATCATGGTTCATCCGATGAGATCATCGTGGAGCATGTGGGAGCCAACATGGGTATCCATATCCCTCTGTTGGTTATTGACCGGAGAGTCGTCTCGGTCATGTCTACATGTCTCCCGAACCCGTAGGGTCTACACACTTAAGGTTCGGTGACGCTAGGGTTATGAAGATATGTATATGCAGTAACCCGAATGTTGTTCGGGGTCCCGGATGAGATCCCGGACGTCACGAGGAGTTCCGTAATGGTCCGAAGGTAAAGAATTATATATAGGAAGTGCTGTTTCGGCCATCGGGACAAGTTTCGGGGTTACCGGTATTGTACCGGGACCACCGGAAGGGTCCCGGGGGTCCACCGGGTGGGGCCACCTATCCCGGAGGGCCCCATGGGCTGAAGTGGGAAGGGACCCAGCCCTTAGTGGGCTGGGGCGCCACCCCTAAGGGGCCCATGCGCCTAGGGTTAGGGGAAACCCTAAAAGGGGGGCGCCCCCTTGCCTTGGGGGGCAAGCCCCCACCCTTGGCCGGCGCCCCCCCTAGGAGATCCATCTCCTAGGGCCGGCGCCCCCCCTTTGCACCCCTATATATAGTGGGGGAGAGGAGGTACTTGAGGCTACGCTTTTGGTGCTTCCCTCTCTCCCTGTTACATCTCTCTCTCTTGTAGTATAGGCGAAGCCCTGCTACTGTGACGCCCTGCATCCACCACCACGCTGTCGTGCTGCTGGATCATCACCAACCTCTCCTCCCCCCATGCTGGATCAAGAAGGAGCAGACGTCTCCCGTCCCATACGTGTGTTGAACGCGGAGGTGCCGTCCATTCGGCACTTGGTCATCGGTGATTTGGATCACGTCGTGTTCGACTACATCATCCCCGTTCTTTGAACGCTTCCGCACGCGATCTACAAAGGTATGTAGATGCATCTGATGACTCGTTGCTAGATGAACTCCTAGATGGATCTTGGTGAAACGAGTAGGAAATTTTTTGTTTTCTGCAACATTCCCCAACAGTGGCATCATGAGCTAGGTCTATGCGTAGTTCTTGCGCGAGTAGAACACAATTTGTTGTGGGCGTGGATTTGTTAACTTTCTTGCCGCTACTAGTCTTTTCTTGCTTTAGCGGTATTGTGGGATGAAGCGGCCCGGACCAACCTTACACGTACGCTTACGTGAGACCGGTTCCACCGACTAACATGCACTAGTTGCATAAGGTGGCTGGCGGGTGTCTGTCTCTCCCACTTTAGTTGGAGCGGATTCGATGAACAGGGTCCTTATGAAGGGTAAATAGAAGTTGATAGATCATGTTGTGGCTTTCACGTAGGTAAGAAAACGTTCTTGCTAGAACCCTAATTCAGCCACGTAAAACTTGCAACAACAATTAGAGGACGTCTAACTTGTTTTTGCAGCAAGTGGTTTGTGATATGATATGGCCAAAGTTGTGATGAATGATGAATGATCTATATGTGATGTATGAGATGTTCATGCTATTGTAATAGGAATCACGACTTGCATGTCGATGAGTATGACAACCGGCAGGAGCCATAGGAGTTGTCTTTATTCTTTTATATGACCTGCGTGTCATTGAGAAACGCCATGTAAATTACTTTACTTCATTGCTAAACGCGTTAGCCATAGTAGTAGAAGTAATAGTTGGCGAGCAACTTCATGGAGACACGATGATGGAGATCATGGTGTCAAGCCGGTGACAAGATGATCATGGAGGCCCAAGATGGAGATCAAAGGAGCTATGTGATATTGGCCATATCATGTCACGTTTATTATTTGATTGCATGTGATGTTTATCATGTTTTGCATCTTGTTTACTTAGAACGACGGTAGTAAATAAGATGATCCATCATAACAATTTCAAGAAGTGTTCTCCCCTAACTATGCACCGTTGCTAAAGTTCGTCGTTTCGAAGCACCACGTGATGATCGGGTGTGATAGATTCTTACGTTCACATACAATGGGTGTAAGACAGTTTTACACATGCAAAACACTTAGGGTTAACTTGACGAGCCTAGCATGTGCATAGACATGGCCTCGGAACACAGAAGACCGAAAGGTCGAGCATGAGTCATATAGAAGATGCGATCAACATGAAGATGTTCACCGACGTTGACTAGTCCGTCTCACGTGATGATCGGACACGGCCTAGTTAACTCGGATCATGTAATACTTAGATGACTAGAGGGATGTCTAATCTAAGTGGGAGTTCATTATATAATTTGATTAGATGAACTTTATTATCATGAACATTAGTCTAAAATATTTTACAATATGTCTTGTAGATCAAATGGCCCACGTAGTCCTCAACTTCAACGCGTTCCTAGAGAAAACCAAGCTGAAAGACGATGGCAGCAACTATACGGACTGGGTCCGGAACCTGAGGATCATCCTCATAGCTGCCAAGAAAGATTACGTCCTACAAGCACCGCTAGGTGAAGCTCCCGTCCCATAGAACCAAGACGTTATGAACGCTTGGCAGACACGTGTTGACGACTACTCCCTCGTTCAGTGCGGCATGCTTTACAGTTTAGAACCGGGGCTCCAAAAGCGTTTTGAGAGACATGGAGCATATGAGATGTTCGAAGAGCTGAAAATGGTTTTCCAAGCTCATGCCCGGGTTGAGAGATATGAGGTCTCCGACAAGTTCTTCAGCTGTAAGATGGAGGAAAACAGTTCTGTCAGTGAGCACATACTCACTATGTCTGGATTACATAACCGCTTGACTCAGCTGGGAGTTAATCTCCCGGATGATGCGGTCATTGACAGAATCCTCCAGTCGCTTCCACCAAGCTACAAGAGCTTTGTGTTGAACTTCAACATGCAGGGGATGCAAAAGACCATTCCTGAGTTGTTTTCAATGCTGAAATCAGCGGAGGTAGAAGTCAGAAAGGAACATCAAGTGTTGATGGTCAATAAAACCACTAAGTTCAAGAAAGGCAAGGGTAAAAAGAACTTCAAGAAGGACGGCAAGGAAGTTGCCGCGCCCGGCAAGCAAGCTGCCGGGAAGAAGCCAAAGAATGGACCCAAGCCCGAGACTGAGTGCTTTTATTGCAAGGGAAGCGGTCACTGGAAGCGGAATTGCCCCAAATACTTAGCAGACAAGAAGGCCGGCAAAACAAAAGGTATATGTGATATACATGTAATTGATGTGTACCTTACCAGTAATCGTAGTAGCTCTTGGGTATTTGATACCGGTGCAGTTGCTCACATTTGTAACTCACAGCAGGAACTACGGAATAGGCGGAGACTGGCAAAGGACGAGGTGACGATGCGCGTCGGGAATGGTTCCAAAGTCGATGTGATCGCCGTCCGCACGCTACCTCTTCATTTACCTACTGGATTAGTTTTAAACCTCAATAATTGTTATTTAGTACCAGCTTTGAGCATGAACATTGTATCGGGATCTCGTTTAATTCGAGATGGCTACTCATTTAAATCTGAGAATAATGGTTGTTCTATTTATATGAGAGATATGTTTTATGGTCATGCTCCTATGGTGAATGGTTTATTCTTTATGAATCTCGAACGTAATACTACACATGTTCATAATGTGAGTACCAAAAGATGCAAGGTTGATAATGATAGTCCCACATACTTGTGGCACTACCGCCTTGGTCATATAGGTGTCAAACGCATGAAGAAGCTCCATGCAGATGGACTTTTAGAGTCTCTTGATTATGAATCATTTGACACGTGCGAACCATGCCTTATGGGTAAAATGACCAAGACTCCGTTCTCAGGAACAATGGAGCGAGCAACCAACTTATTGGAAATCATACATACTGATGTGTGCGGTCCAATGAGTGTTGAGGCTCGCGGTGGCTATCGTTATGTTCTCACCCTCACTGATGATTTGAGTAGATATGGATATATTTACTTAATGAAACACAAGTCTGAAACCTTTGAAAAGTTCAAGGAATTTCAGAGTGAGGTTGAGAATCAACGTGACAGGAAAATCAAGTTTCTACGATCAGATCGTGGAGGAGAATACTTGAGTCACGAATTTGGCACACACTTAAGAAAATGTGGAATAGTTTCACAACTCACGCCGCCTAGAACACCTCAGCGTAATGGTGTGTCCGAACGTCGTAATCGCACTCTATTAGATATGGCGCGGTCTATGATGTCTCTTACCGATCTACCGCTATCTTTTTGGGGCTATGCTTTAGAGACTGCCGCATTCACTTTAAATAGGGCTCCGTCGAAATCCGTTGAGACGACACCGTATGAATTATGGTTTGGAAAGAAACCTAAGTTGTCATTTCTAAAAGTTTGGGGATGCGATGCTTATGTCAAGAAACTTCAACCTGAAAAGCTCGAACCCAAGTCGGAAAAATGCGTCTTCATAGGATACCCGAAAGAAACTATTGGGTATACCTTCTACCTTAGATCCGAAGGCAAGATCTTTGTTGCCAAGAATGGATCCTTTCTAGAGAAAGAGTTTCTCTCGAAAGAAGTAAGTGGGAGGAAAGTAGAACTTGATGAAGTGTTACCTCTTGAACCGGAAAATGGCGCAACTCAAGAAAATGTTCCTGAGGTGCCTGCACCGACTAGAGAGGAAGTTAATGATGATGATCATGAAACTTCTGATCAAGTTGCTACTGAACTTCGAAGGTCCACAAGGACACATTCCGCACCAGAGTGGTACGGCAACCCTGTCTTGGAAATCATGTTGTTAGACAACGATGAACCTTCGAACTATGAAGAAGCGATGGCGGGCCCGGATTCCAACAAATGGCTAGAAGCCATGAAATCCGAGATAGGATCCATGTATGAAAACGAAGTATGGACTTTGACTGACTTGCCCGTTGAACGGCGAGCCATAGAGAATAAATGGATCATTAAGAAGAAGACAGACGCGGATGGTAATGTGACCATCTATAAAGCTCGGCTTGTCGCTAAGGGTTATCGACAAGTTCAAGGGGTTGACTACGATGAGACTTTCTCACCGGTAGCGAAGCTAAAGTCCGTCCGAATCATGTTAGCAATTGCCGCATTTTACGATTATGAAATATGGCAAATGGACGTCAAAACGGCATTCCTTAATGGTTTCCTTAAGGAAGAATTGTATATGATGCAGCCGGAAGGTTTTTTCGATCCTAAGAATGCTGACAAGGTGTGCAAGCTCCAACGCTCGATTTATGGGCTGGTGCAAGCATCTCGGAGTTGGAACATTCGCTTTGATGAGATGATCAAAGCGTTTGGGTTTATGCAGACTTATGGAGAAGCCTGCGTTTACAAGAAAGTGAGTGGGAGCTCTGTAGCATTTCTCATATTATATGTAGATGACATACTTTTGATGGGAAATGATATAGAACTCATGGACAACATTAAGGCCTACTTGAATAAGAGTTTTTCAATGAAGGACCTTGGAGAAGCTGCTTATATATTAGGCATCAAAATCTATAGGGATAGATCGAGACGCCTCATAGGTCTTTCACAAAGCACATACCTTGATAAGATATTGAAGAAGTTCAATATGGATCAATCTAAGAAGGGGTTCTTGCCTGTGTTACAAGGTATGAAATTGAGCTCGGCTCAAAGTCCGACCACGGCAGAAGAAATAGAAGAGATGAGTGTCATCCCCTATGCCTCAGCCATAGGTTCTATTATGTATGCCATGCTGTGTACCAGACCTGATGTAAACCTTGCCGTAAGTTTGGTAGGAAGATACCAAATTAATCCCGGCAAGGAACACTGGACAGCGGTCAAGAATATCCTGAAGTACCTGAAAAGGACTAAGGAGATGTTTCTCGTTTATGGAGGTGACGAAGAGCTCGTCGTAAAGGGTTACGTCGATGCTAGCTTCGACACAGATCTGGATGACTCAAAGTCACAAACCGGATACGTGTATATTTTGAATGGTGGGGCAGTAAGCTGGGGCAGTTGCAAGCAGAGCGTCGTGGCGGGATCTACGTGTGAAGCGGAGTACATGGCAGCCTCGGAGGCAGCACATGAAGCAATTTGGGTGAAGGAGTTCATCACCGACCTCGGAGTCATACCCAATGCGTCGGGGCCGATCAAACTCTTCTGTGACAACACTGGAGCTATTGCACTTGCCAAGGAGCCCAGGTTTCACAAGAAGACAAGGCACATCAAGCGTCGCTTCAACTCCATTCGTGAAAATGTTCAAGATGGAGACATAGATATTTGTAAAGTACATACGGACCTGAGTGTAGCAGATCCGTTGACTAAACCTCTCCCTAGAGCAAAACATGATCAACACCAGAATTCCATGGGTGTTCGATTCATCACAATGTAACTAGATTATTGACTCTAGTGCAAGTGGGAGACTGTTGGAGATATGCCCTAGAGGCAATAATAAAAGCATTATTATTATATTTCCTTGTTCATGATAATTGTCTTTGTTCATGCTATAATTGTGTTATCCGGAAATCGTAATACATGTGTGAATAACAGACACCAACATGTCCCTAGTAAGCCTCTAGTTGACTAGCTCGTTAATCAACAGATAGTCATGGTTTCCTGGCTATTGACATAAGATGTCATTGATAACGAGATCACATCATTAGGAGAATGATGTGATGGACAAGACCCAATCCTAAACTTAGCATAAAGATCGTATAATTCGTTTGCTAGAGTTTTGCAATGTCAAGTATCTTTTCCTTAGACCATGAGATCGTGTAACTCCCGGATACCGTAGGAGTGCTTTGGGTGTACCAAATGTCACAACGTAACTGGGTGACTATAAAGGTAAACTACGGGTATCTCCGAAAGTGTCTGTTGGATTGACACGGACCAAGACTGGGATTTGTCACTCCGTATGACGGAGAGGTATCACTGGGCCCACTCGGTAATGCATCATCATAATGAGCTCAAAGTGACCAAGTGTCTGGTCACAGGATCATGCATTACGGTACGAGTAAAGTGACTTGCCGGTAACGAGATTGAACAAGGTATTGGGATACCGACGATCGAATCTCGGGCAAGTAATATATCGATTGACAAAGGGAATTGCATACGGGGTTGATTGAATCCTTGACATCATGGTTCATCCGATGAGATCATCGTGGAGCATGTGGGAGCCAACATGGGTATCCATATCCCGCTGTTGGTTATTGACCGGAGAGTCGTCTCGGTCATGTCTACATGTCTCCCGAACCCGTAGGGTCTACACACTTAAGGTTCGGTGACGCTAGGGTTGTGAAGATATGTATATGCAGTAACCCGAATGTTGTTCGGGGTCCCGGATGAGATCCCGGACGTCATGAGGAGTTCCGGAATGGTCCGGAGGTAAAGAATTATATATAGGAAGTGCTGTTTCGTCCATCGGGACAAGTTTCGGGGTTACCGGTATTGTACCGGGACCACCGGAAGGGTCCCGGGGGTCCACCGGGTGGGGCCACCTATCCCGGAGGGCCCCATGGGCTAAAGTGGGAAGGGACCCAGCCCTTAGTGGGCTGGGGCGCCACCCCTAAGGGGCCCATGCGCCTAGGGTTAGGGGAAACCCTAAAAGGGGGGCGCCCCCTTGCCTTGGGGGGCAAGCCCCCACCCTTGGCCGCCGCCCCCCCTAGGAGATCCATCTCCTAGGGCCGGCGCCCCCCCCTAGGAGATCCATCTCCTAGGGCCGCCCCCCCCTTGGCACCCCTATATATAGTGGGGGAGAGGAGGGACTTGAGGCTACGCTTTTGGTGCTTCCCTCTCTCCCTGTTACATCTCTCTCTCTTGTAGTATAGGCGAAGCCCTGCTACTGTGACGCCCTGCATCCACCACCACACCGTCGTGCTGCTGGATCATCACCAACCTCTCCTCCCCCCTTGCTGGATCAAGAAGGAGGAGACGTCTCCCGTCCCGTACGTGTGTTGAACGCGGAGGTGCCGTCCGTTCGGCACTTGGTCATCGGTGATTTGGATCACGTCGTGTTCGGCTACATCATCCCCGTTCTTTGAACGCTTCCGCACGCGATCTACAAAGGTATGTAGATGCATCTGATGACTCGTTGCTAGATGAACTCCTAGATGGATCTTGGTGAAACGAGTAGGAAATTTTTTGTTTTCTGCAACGTTCCCCAACAGTAACTACTCACAAATCATATTCATGTTCATAACCAGAGGGGTATTAATATGGATAAAGGATCTGAACATATGATCTTTCTCCAAATAAACCAACTAGCATCAACTACAAGGAGTAATCAACACTACTAGCAACCCACATGTACCAATCTGAGGTTTTGAGACAAAGATTGGATACAAGAGATGAACTAAGGTTTGAGAGGAGATGGTGCTGGTGAAGATGTTGATGGAGATTAACCCCCTCTCGATGAGAGGATCGATGGTGATGATTTCCCCCTCCCGGAGGGATGTCTCCCCGGCAGTACAGCTCCGCCGGAGCCCTAGATTGGTTCCGCCAAGGTTCTGCCTCATGGTGGTAGTGTTTCATCCCGCAAGCTTGCTTATGATTTTTTGCAGGGCGAAAGACTTCATATAGCCAAAGATGGGCACCGGAAGCCTACCAGGGGCCCATGAGACAGGGGCGCGCCTAGGGGGGGTAGGGCGCGCCCCCACCCTCGTGGATGGTGGGTGGCCCCCCTCTGGTGCTTCCTTCGCTCAATATTTTTATATATTCTAAAAATGACTCCCGTGGAGTTTCAGGACTTTTGGAGTTGTGCATAATAGGTCTCTAATATTTGCTCCTTTTCTAGCCTAGAATTCCAGCTGCCGCTATTCTCCCTCTTCGTGCAAACCTTGTAAAATAAGAGAGAATAGGAATAAGTATTGTGACATAATGTGTAGTAACAACCCATAATGCAATAAATATAGATACAAAAGCATGATGTAAAATGGACGTATCAGTCTTCTACGCTAAGCTAGAAACCATGGGCGGCACCTTCTACCCCTTCTTTCAACACAACGTCTTCGCGGGGCTGGTTCCTCCTTTCGATGACTTCTTCTTCGCCGTCCTTCGCCATTACAAGCTCCACACCCTCCATCTTCACCCCAACTCCGTCCTCCTCCTGTCGATATTTTCCTTTTACTGCGAGGCATTCCTGGGGGTGATGCCTTCTATGGCACTACTCCGCCACTTCTTCTACCTCCGGGTCAATGACACCCAGTGCTCGGGGTGCGCCAAATTCGTCGTGGCGCATGGCAGTAGCGCGATCTCGCGAGCAAGGAACAAGTTGGATGTCTTCAGGAACAAGTGGATCCTCATGGATGCCAAGCACATCCACCCCCGGCTGGTGCTGCCGACCTCGCAGCCGATGCCCCAGGAAGGGTGGTCTCACGAGAAGCTCACCGATCCCAGGGCGGAGTCGTTGCTAGAGAGGATGGTGGTAGACCTGAAGACCGATGATTCGAAGGTGGAGAAGCTGACGGGGGCCATGATCGTCAAGGAATTCTTGACGCGGTGCCTGGCTCCGCTCCAGGCGCACTCGCGCCCCCTATGGAAGTTCAAGGACACAGTAGATGACCTCCGGCTGCGACCGGATGACTTGTCCTAGGAGGAGCTGGACTAGATTTTGCGCACCCTGCTCAGGAAGGACCAGGGCTGCCCCCGGACTCCCATCTTCCGCTGTACCGTCACCGGGATGGAGAGAAGATCGCCGACGCCATGCTTGTCTTCGACGAGCGCGGGCTTGTTCCTCCAGAGCCCTCCCGACTCCCAGGCCCGGTGGTGTCAGTATCTTCTGGCGAGTCTGACCAGGAGGAGAGGGCGGACTCGGAGGCGACCCGGGAGGGGGCGGGGGAGACCTCTCCCCTGCGCCAGACTGACCTCCTCCGCACCCTCTCCGATGATGATGATGCCGACGAGCACCCTGTCAGGGAGTCACCACGCTCTATCGGGGTCTCCACGAGGTCCAAGGGCACCCCTTCGAAGGAGTTGAAGCAAGGGGTGCCAAAGAAGAGCTGGTCGACGCTGATCCCGCGAGGCGGTGCCCCCGCCTTGCCGCCGGCCGAGACTACCGTGGACCTGGGCGCCGTGCCCTTATCCGCCGTTGGGGCTCGCGCGCCAATGCCCTGGTCTGCGAGGCCAACGGGCATGGTGCTTCAGAAGAGGGTGAGGGACTATGCCGCCATGGACCAGTAAGTGCGACGTCTTGGTCTTTGTTCCTTGTTCTTGTTGGGGAACGTAGTAATTTCAAAAAGTTTCCTACGCACACGCAAGATCATAGTGATGCATAGCAACAAGAGGGGAGAGTGTTGTCTACGTACCCTTGTAGATCGTTCGCGGAAGCGTTATATCAACGCGGTTGATGTAGTCGTACGTCTTCACGTCTGACCGATCCAAGTAAGGAAAGCACGGCACCTCCGAGTTCTGCACACGTTCAGCTCGGTGACGTCCTCGCCTTCTCGATCCAGCAAGAGGGGCGAAGTAGTAGATGAGTTCCGGCAA
Organism: Triticum monococcum; assembly: GCA_034509565.1. Lineage (NCBI taxonomy): Eukaryota > Viridiplantae > Streptophyta > Magnoliopsida > Poales > Poaceae > Triticum > Triticum monococcum. The sequence goes on from CM067841.1 coordinate 120,470,445, forward strand.
CACGACGGCGTGGTGACAGTGTTGGTGAAGAACAATCTCCGCAGGGCTTCGCCTAAGCACTACGAAAACTATGACGGAGGATAAACTAGAGGGGACGGGGTTGCCGGCACACGGCTTGGTGTTACCTGACGTGTCTTTGGTGCTAGCCCTGCCCCTCTATTTATATGTTGAGCCCTGGGGTCGAAACTTGGAGTAAAAGCCTTCACAAAGTCGGTTTCACCCGAAAGGCAAGAGTCCTTCTCGGACTCCAGGGCCAGACGCCAGGGTTCCCGGCGTCTGGACCCAGACGCCAGGGACCCTGGCGTCTGGCCCCTGGACTCCGCAAAACTTCCTTTTGCGCTTTCCAAAAACCTTGTGGCCTTTCCCCTTTGGCCCAAATAAAGTGTTCTCGTACCCAAACACTTCGGGAAACATCCGGAACCCCTTTCGGTGATTTCCGGAACCCTTCCGGTGACCAAACACTATTATCCCGTATATCAAACTTTATCTCCGGTCCATTTCGGAGTTCTTCGTCATGTCCGTGATCTCATCCCGGACTCCGAACAACATTCGGTCACCAACATACATAACTCATATAGTACTATATCGTCAACAAACGTTAAGCGTGCGGACCCTACGGGTTCGAGAGCTATGTAGACATGACCGAGACACCTCTCTGGTCAATAACCAATAGCGGGACCTGGATGCCCATATTGGCTCCTTCATATTCTACGAAGATCTTTATCGGTCAGACCGCATAACAACATACGTTGTTCCCTTTGTCATCGGTATGTTACTTGCCCGAGATTCGATCGTCGGTATCTCAATACCTAGTTCAATCTCGTTACTGGCAAGTCTCTTTACTCGTTCCGTAATACATCATCTCGCAACTAACTCATTAGTTGCAATGCTTGCAAGGCTTATGTGATGTGCATTACCAAGAGGGCCCAGAGATACCTCTCCGACAATCGGAGTGACAAATCCTAATCTTGAAATACGCCAACCCAACATCTACCTTTGGAGACACCTGTAGAGCACCTTTATAATCACCCATTTACGTTGTGACATTTGGTAGCACACAAAGTGTTCCTCCGGCAAGCGGGAGTTGCATAATCTCATAGTCATAGGAACATGTATAAGTCATGAAGAAAGCAATAGCAACATACTAAACGATTGGGTGCTCAGCTAATGGAATGGGTCATGTCAATCAGATCATTCACCTAATGATGTGATCCCGTTAATCAAATAACAACTCTTTGTTTATGGTTAGGAAACATAACCATCTTTGATTAACGAGCTAGTTAAGTAGAGGCATACTAGTGACACTATGTTTGTCTATGTATTCACACATGTATTATGTTTCCGGTTAATACAATTCTAGCATGAATAATAAACATTTATCATGATATAAGGAAATAAATAATAACTTTATTATTGCCTCTAGGGCATATTTCCTTCAGTCTCCCACTTGCACTAGAGTCAATAATCTAGATCACATCGCCATGTGATTTAACATCAATAGTTCACATCACCATGTGATTAACACCCATAGTTCACATCGTCATGTGACCAACACTCAAAGGGTTTACTAGAGTCAATAATCTAGTTCACATCTATATGTGATTAACACCCAAAGAGTACTAAGGCGTGATCATGTTTTGCTTGTGAGAGAATCTTAGTCAATGGGTCTTTCACATTCAAATCCGTTATGTATTTTGCAATTTTCTATGTCTACAATGCTCTGCACGGAGCTACTCTAGCTAATTGCTCCCACTTTCAATATGTATCTAGATCGAGACTTTAGAGTCATCCAGATCAGTGTCAAAACTTGCATCGATGTAACCCTTTACGGCGAACCTTTTTGTCACCTCCATAATCGAGAAACATATCCTTATTCCACTAAGGATTATTTTGACCACTGTCCAGTGATCTACTCCTAGATCACTATTGTACTCCCATGCCAAAATCAGTGTAGGGTATACAATAGATCTGGTACACAGCATGGCATACTTTATAGAACCTATGGCCAAGGCATAGGGAATGACTTTCATTCTCATTCTATTTTCTGCCGTGGTCGGGCTTTGAGTCTTACTCAATTTCACACCTTGTAACACAGGCAAGAATTCTTTCTTTGACTGTTACATTTTGAACTATTTCAAAATCTTGTCAAGGTATGTACTCATTGAAAAAACTTATCAAGCGTCTTGATCTATCTCTATAGATCTTGATGCTCAATATGTAAGCAGCTTCACTGAGGTCTTTCTTTGAAAAAAACTCCTTTCAAACACTCCTTTATGCTTTGCAGAATAATTCTACATTATTTCCGATCAACAATATGTCATTCACATATACTTATCAGAAATGTTGTAGTGCTCCCACTCACTTTCTTGTAAATACAGGCTTCACCGCAAGTCTGTATAAAACTATATGCTTTGATCAACTTATCAAGGCGTGTATTCCAACTCCGAGATGCTTGCACCAGTCCATAGATGGATCGCTGGAGCTTGCATATTTTGTTAGCACCTTTAGGATTGACAAAACCTTCTGGTTGCATCATATACAACTCTTCTTTAATAAATCCATTAAGGAATGCAGTTTTGTTTATCCATTTGCCAGATTTCATAAAATGCGGCAATTGCTAACATGATTCAGACAGACTTAAGCATAGATACGAGTGAGAAACTCTCATCGTAGTCAACACCTTGAACTTGTCGAAAACCTTTTTGCGACAATTCTAGCTTTGTAGATAGTAACACTACTATCAGCGTCCGTCTTCCTCTTGAAGATCCATTTAATCACAATGGCTCGCCGATCATTGAGCAAGTCAATCAAAGTCCATACTTTGTTTCTCATACATGGATCTCATCTCAGATTTCATGGCCTCAAGCCATTTCGCGGAATCTGGGCTCATCATCGCTTCCTCATAGTTCATAGGCTCATCATGGTCAAGTAACAAGACCTCCAGAATAGGATTACCGTACCACTCTGGTGCGGATCTCACTCTGGTTTACCTACGAGGTTCGGTAGTAACTTGATCTGAAGTTACATGATCATCATCATTAGCTTCCTCACTAATTGGTGTAGTAGTCACAAAAACAGATTTCTGTGATGAACTACTTTCCAATAAGGGAGATGATACAATTACCTTATCAAGTTTTCTACTTTCCTCCCACTCACTTCTTTCGAGAGAAACTCCTTCTCTAGAAAGTATCCATTCTCAGCAACGAATGTCTTGCCTTCGGATCTGTGATAGAAGGTGTACCCAACAGTCTCCTTTGGGTATCCTATGAAGACATATTTCTCCGATTTGGGTTTGAGCTTATCAGGATGAAACTTTTTTATATAAGCATCACAACCCCAAACTTTAAGAAACGACAACTTTGGTTTCTTGCCAAACCACAGTTCAGATTGTGTCGTCTCAATGGACTTAGATGGTGCCCTTTTAAACGTGAATGCAGTTGTCTTTAATGTATAACCCCAAAACGATAGTGGTAAATCGGTAAGAAACATCATAGGTCGCACCATATCTAATAAAGTACGGTTATGACATTCGGACACACCATTACATTGTGGTGTTCCAGGTGGCGTGAGTAGTGAAGCTATTTCACATTGTTTTTAACTGAAGACCAAACTCGTAACTCAAATATTTGTCTCCGCGATCAGATCGTAGAAACTTTATTTTCTTGTCACGATGATTTTCCACTTCACTCTGAAATTCTTTGAACTTTTCAAATGTTTCGGACTTATGTTTCATCAAGTAGATATACCCATATCTGCTCAAATCATCTGTGAAGGTTCGAAAATAATGATACCCGCCGCGAGCCTTAATACTCATCGGATCGCATACATCAGTATGTATTTCCAATAAGTCAGTTGCTTGCTCCATTGTTCCGGAGAACGGAGTCTTAGCCATCTTGCCCATGAGGCATCATTCGCAAGCATCTAGTGATTTGCAATCAAGTGATTCAAAAATCCCATCAGCATGGAGTTTCTTCATGCGCTTTACACCAATATGACCTAAATGGCAGTGCCACAAATAAGTTGCACTATCATTATTAACTTTGCATCTTTTGGTTTCAATATTATGAATATGTGTGTCACTGCGATCGAGATCCAATGAACTATTTTCATTGGGTGTGTAACCATATAAGGTTTTATTCATGTAAACAGAACAACAATTTATTCTCTTACTTAAATGAATAACCGTATTGCAATAAACATGATCAAATCATATTCATGCTCAACGCAAACACCAAATAGCACTTATTTAGGTTCAACACTAATCCCGAAAGTATAGGGAGTGTGCGATGATGATCATATCAATCTTGGAACCACTTCCAACACACATCATCACTTCACCCTTGACTAGTTTCTGTTCATTCTGCAACTCCCGTTTCGAGTTACTACTCTTAGCAACTGAACCAGTATTAAATACCGAGGGGTTGCTATGAACACTAGTAAAATACACATAAATAATCTGTATATCAAATATACCTTTGTTCACTTTGCCATCCTTCTTATCCGCCAAATACTTGGGGTAGTTTCCGTTTCCAGTGACCAGTTCCTTTGCAGTAGAAGCACTTAGTCTCAGGCTTAGGTCCAGACTTTGGCTTCTTCACTTGAGCAGCAACTTGCTTGCCGTTCTTCTTGAAGTTCCCCTTCTTCCTTTTGCCCTTTTCTTGAAACTAGTGGTCTTGTCTACCATCAACACTTGATGTTTTTCTTGATTTCTACCTTCGTCGATTTTAGCATCACGAAGAGCTTGGGAATCGTTTCCATTATCCCTTGCATACTATAGTTCATCACGAAGTTCTACTAACTTGGTGATGGTGACTAGAGAATTCTGTCAATCACTATCTTATCTGGAAGATTAACTCCCACTTGATTCAAGCGATTGTAGTACCCAGACAATCTGAGTACATGCTCACTGCTTGAGCGATTCTCCTCCATCTTGTAGCTATAGAACTTGTTGGAGACTTCATATCTCTCAACTCAGGTATTTGCTTGAAATATTAACTTCAACTCCTGGAACATCTCATATGGTCCATGATGTTCAAAACGTCTTTGAAGTCCCGATTCTAAGCCGTTAAGCATGGTGCACTAAACTATCAAGTAGTCATCATATTGAGCTAGCCAAACGTTCATAATGTCTGCATCTGCTCCTGCAATAGGTCTGTCACCTAGCGGTGCATCAAGGACATAATTTTTCTGTGCAGCAATGAGGATAAACCTCATATCACGGATCCAATCCGCATCATTGCTACTAACATCTTTCAACATAGTTTTTCTTTAGGAACATATCCAAACAAACATAAGGAAGCAACAACGCGAGCTATTGATCTACAACATAGATATGCTAATCCTACCAGGACTAAGTTCATGATAAATTTAAGTTCAATTAATCATATTACTTAAGAACTCCCACTTAGATAGACATCCCTCTAATCATCTAAGTGATCACGTGATCCAAATCAACTAAACCATAACCGATCATCACGTGAAATGGATTAGTTTTCAATGGTGAACATCATTATGTTGATCATATCTACTATATGATTCACGCTCGACCTTTCGGTCTCCATGTTCCGAGGCCATATCTGCGTATGCTAGGCTCGTCAAGTTTAACCTGAGTATTCTGCGTGTGCAAAACTGGCTTGCACCCATTGTAGATGGACGTAGAGCTTATCACACCCGATCATCACGTGGTGTCTGGGCACGACGAACTTTGGCAACGGTGCATACTCAGGGAGAACACTTCTAGATAATTTAGTGAGAGATCATCTTATAATGCTACCGTCAATCAAAGCAAGATAAGATGCATAAAAGATAAACATCACATGCAATCAATATAAGTGATATGATATGGCCATCATCATCTTGTGCTTGTGATCTCCATCTCCGAAGCACCGTCATGATCACCATCGTCACCGGCGCGACACCTTGATCTCCATCGTAGCATCGTTGTCGTCTCGCCAATCTTATGCTTCCATGACTATCGCTACCGCTTAGTGATAAAGTAAAGCATTACAGCGCGATAGCATTGCATACAATAAAGCGACAACCATATGGCTCCTGCCAGTTGCCGATAACCCGGTTACAAAACATGATCATCTCATACAATAAAATTTAGCATCATGTCTTGACCATATCACATCACAACATGCCCTGCAAAAACAAGTTAGACGTCCTCTACTTTGTTGTTGCAAGTTTTACATGGCTGCTACGGGCTTAAGCAAGAACCAATCTTACTTACGCATCAAAACCACAACGATAGTTTGTCAAGTTGATGCCGTTTTAACCTTCGCAAGGACCGGGCGTAGCCACACTCGGTTCAACTAAAGTTGGAGAAACTGACACCTGCCAGCCACCTGTGTGCAAAGCACGTCGGGAGAACCAGTCTCGCGTAAGCGTACACGTAATGTCGGTCCGGGCCGCTTCATCCAACAATACTACCGAACCAAAGTATGACATGCTGGTAGGCAGTATGACTTATATCGCCCACAACTCACTTGTGTTCTACTCGTGCATATAACATCAAACCATAAAACCTAGGCTCTGATACCACTGTTGGGGAACGTAGTAATTTCAAAAATTTTCCTACGCACACGCAAGATCATGGTGATGCATAGCAACAAGAGGGGAGAGTGTTGTCTACGTACCCTCGTAGATCGTTCGCGGAAGCATTATATCAACGCGGTTGATGTAGTCGTACGTCTTCATGTCCGACCGATCCAAGTACCGAAAGCACGACACCTCCGAGTTCTGCACACGTTCAGCTCGGTGACATCCTCGCCTTCTCGATCCAGCAAGAGGGGCAAAGTAGTAGATGAGTTCCGGCAGCACGACGGCGTGGTGACGATGTTGGTGAAGAACAATCTCCGCAGGGCTTCGCCTAAGCACTACGAAAACTATGACGGAGGATAAACTAGAGGGGACGGGGTTGCCGGCACACGACTTGGTGTTTCTTGATGTGTCTTTGGTGCTAGCCCTGCCCTCTATTTACATGTTGAGCCCTGGGGTCAAAACTTGGAGTAAAAGCCTCCACAAAGTCGGTTTCACCCGAAAGGCAAGAGTCCTTCTCGGACTCCAGGGCCAGACGCCAGGGTTCCCGCCGTCTGGACCCAGACACTAGGGACCCTGGCGTCTGGCCCCTGGACTCCGCAAAACTTCCTTTTGCGCTTTCCAAAAACCTTGTGGGCTTTCCCCTTTGGCCCAAATAAAGTGTCCTCGTACCCAAACACTTCGGGAAACATCCGGAACCCCTTCCGGTGATTTCCGGAACCCTTCCGGTGACCAAACACTATTATCCCATATATCAAACTTTATCTCTGGACCATTCCAGAGTTCTTCGTCATGTCCGTGATCTCATCCCGGACTCCGAACAACATTCGGTCACCAACATACATAACTCATATAGTACTATATCATCAATGAACGTTAAGCGTGCGGACCCTACGGGTTCGAGAACTATGTAGACATGACCGAGACACCTCTCTGGTCAATAACCAATAGCGGGACCTGGATGCCCATATTGGCTCCTACATATTCTACGAAGATCTTTATCAGTCAGACCGCATAACAACATACGTTGTTCCCTTTGTCATCGGTATGTTACTTGCCCGAGATTCGATCGTCGGTATCTCAATACCTAGTTCAATCTCGTTACCGGCAAGTCTCTTTACTCGTTCCGTAATACATCATCTCGCAACTAACTCATTAGTTGCAATGCTTATTTGATGTGCATTACCGAGAGGGCCCAGAGATACCTCTCCGACAATCGGAGTGACAAATCCTAATCTCGAAATACGCCAACCCAACATCTACCTTTGGAGACACCTGTAGAGCACCTTTATAATCACCCATTTATGTTGTGAAGTTTGGTAGCACACAAAGTGTTCCTCTGGCAAACGGGAGTTTCATAATCTCATAGTCATAGGAACATGTATAAGTCATGAAGAAAGCAATAGCAACATCTACCATTGGAAACACCTGTAGTACTCCTTTATAATCACCCAGTTACGTTGTGACGTTTGGTAGCACCCAAAGTGTTCCTCCGGTAAACGGGAGTTGCATAATCTCATAGTCATAGGAACATGTATAAGTCATGAAGAAAGCAATAGCAACATACTAAATGATCGGGTGCTAAGCTAATGGAATGGGTCATATCAATCAAATCATTCAACTAATCATGTGACCTCGTTAATCAAATAACAACTCTTTGTTCATGGTTAGGAAACATAACCATCTTTGATTAACGAGCTAGTCAAGTAGAGGCATTCTAGTGACACTATGTTTGTCTATGTATTCACACATGTATTATGTTTCCGGTTAATACAATTCTCGCATGAATAATAAACATTTATCATGATATAAGGAAATAAATAATAACTTTATTATGGCCTCTAGGGCATATTTCCTTCAGTTCTTGCCATAGTCTCTTGATGTATCCCTCTTGTACGGCTGGGCCAATGCTGGTGGCGAAGAAGAAGAAGGAGACGGCCGGGACCATCGTGGCCCAGCAGCCTGCCGTGGTTGCGCCGCCTTCGCCATGGAAGGACGGGGCTAGCATGCACGCTCCTGCGACTGGGTCGTACTCCCGAGGCCCAGAGGCCCGTTCTCATGAGGAGGTGATCTCGTCGGCCGAGCTGACTCCAAAGGCGCTCGCCTTCAGCTCGCCTGCTGAAGTACCGAAGGCTCTGGAGCCCTCGGACCCTTCTGCTGCACCTGATGCTCTGGAGGAGGCTCTTTCTACACTGAACCAGCTTCGTGGCGATCTTCAAGGTGCCGATTGGCACCTGGCGTCGGGGCACCTAGAGCTGATCTCGGAATGGCTTCAAGCTAATGCGTCCGTCCGGGCGGCATGGAGCCAGGCCGTGGCAGCCTCAGAGGAGGGGAAACAGGCTGCTGGCCTGGCCGCGGCCGCCCGTGATGTGGCGGTGAAGGATGCTGAGGCTACCGAGAAGCACTGCCAAGTGGCGGAGGCAGTGCTGAAGACTCTTTGCGACCAACAGGCCGCCGAGGCCCGTCAGCGTGAGGTGCAAGAGGAGGAGCTGAAGGCTCGTGAGGCCGCGGTTGCTGACCGCGACGCCGAGCTGGAGCAAGCAGGCAGGGAACAGGCCGAGGAGCACGGCTGCCTGAAGAAGCTGAAGGAGGAGGTGGAGGCGGAGAAGGCCGAGCTGGATACCAAGGCAAAAGTTCTTGCCAATGATAGTGCCGCCTTCAATTCTCTTGAGCAGAGGTGCCGCAAGGCACTGCGGGATCTCTACGGGAGGGGGTTGAAGAAGCCGTTGGTGACTGCTGAGGAGGGCCCCGCCGAGCTGCTCCCCCAGCTTGTCGCAACACTTAAGGGCTTCGATCTTAGGGTCGGCCCCATGGTGGAAGGAGAAGCCTGCACGCTCTCCGCCTCAGCCATGACGCGCATCTTCAGCCATCTCCACCTTCGCGACCCCAACCTCGACTTTGGTGCCTTGTTTGAGCCTGTGGACCTGGAGCATTGCGCTGCTGCTGCCGAAGCTGTGAAGGACCAGGTGAACGCCCTGCTGCAAAAGTTCCTCGCCATCGACCCCACGCCCACGACCGATGACGCCGCTGAACATGCGGCCACGGCTGAAGGCACAGGCGACTGCGATGTTGTCGCTGATGGGGCACCCCTCACGGGCGATGGCGACGCTCAAGGCTGAAGAAGAAGCTCTCTGGTGGCACTCCCCTTCATCTTATCTCCCGCAACATGTATAGTGTCTCGTGGAGGCATAAGAACTTATGTGCTTGGCGTTTTTAAGGGACAGTATGTATTGCAATAATTTCCTAGGATTTGCGATTTCCTTCCCATTTGCTTTAATGTTCTGCATCGGTAGGGCCCGGCTCCGTGCATACCTTAGCCGCCGTTGGGTCGTCCGGATCACCAGGACGAGACCAAGGGGTGAGGGGCGACGTGACCAGTTAGGCTCCTGAGTCGCGATGCTCTGGAGTCCCCCTTGATTTACAAAAGACCTCCATACCTTTCCTCGCTGAGGTCTCGCTCAGGAGGGGCGTGGGACGACTAGGCCCGAGGGACCTGGCAGGGTGGCGTACACTAGGCATGACCTGAGCGTAGCCCCTATGCCCAGCCCCCTCGCGCGACTCTCCCGAAGGGAAAGTGTTGCGATGAGGCTGGCCACTAAGCCTGGCGGCTCCCTGAGGTTAATGCGGCCATGGGGCCGCCCCCAGTTGTTTATCACCAGCATGGAGCATGGCGCTTCCGCACTTGCACGGGCATAGCCGCTCCTCGACCGTGTCGACTGCCAGCACGGATCATCATGCTTCCAATGGTGCATGGGTGGGGACTCCCTCTGAGTGGAGCCCCTCGGGCGTATACAGCCCCGCCCTGGCACGTGGCTTGCACGACAGGGCTGGAGGAGGTGTGTCTGGGCACTCGTGAGCCAGCATAGGACTCAGGAGGCCCTACCTCAAGGCGGGTTGTGCTAGAATTTGACTTGGAACACTTGTGATGGCCCCGCGAGATGGTTAGACAACCTGCGCCCAATGAATCTCTTGAGACTATCACATGAGAAGGCAAAGCACCAACCGCCCCAGGAGGTGACGTGAACGGGGTCGGCCCGCCAGATAGAGCTCAACTGTTGGGTTTATATACGCTACAAGGACGGACCCTAGCACATACGCCATGCCCAGTCTTCTCATGCGAAAATCCTGATGAAAGACAACCAGCGCACGGTTCCCATGGTGACAAGGCACCGTGGCGTGAGCCCTAACTTACCCGCCCCGATTAGCTCATGCGAGGACAAGGCACCAAGGACCATGGGAGGTGACGTGTAGGGCAGCTGGCCCGCGAGCCAGAGCTCAGCCACTTGGGTTTAGTGACGCTGCAGGGACGGACCCGAGCACAGACGCCGTGCCTGCCCTTAATCGTGAGGCGGTCGTGGGAGGGCTTGCAAGGGCGTACGACGATCATGGAAACGAAGTGCCGAATAGGCAGATGATAATCATGAAATAACTTATGGAAGGAGGTAACACTATCTCTAATAGATGCAAGAACGATACGCGCCACAGGGACAGACCGACGTGGCCTGGGGATGATGCAACCCGAGGGGCGCCCCCAACAGAGCGAATCGAAGATGCAAGAAAGATACATGCCGCAGGGATAGGCCCATGCGATCTGGGGATAATGCAGCGCGAGGGGCGCCACCAACTGAATAAACTGGAAAATATCACCTGGCTCCATTGCTGAAGAGATGTTGGAGTAGCTGAAGGCGCGTGCTGAAGAAGTTGCTCCTCACAAGCTGCCTGGGTACTGAACCTCAAGAGGCTCTGGAGGCTCGTGAAGAACCGTCGCCATCTCCGCTAGGACCGCGTGGTGCCTGGCCTCCTGAGCCGCCATGATGCTCCGCAGGCGATGCTGGAAGGTAACATCCACGTTTGGCAGGCCAAAATGCATGCAAACGTAGCTGCGAGGGGCGCCCTCGGATCGACCAACGTGCGATGGCCAGAAGCGCTCCTGGGATGCGGCCCTGTTGAGCCCTAGAATGTTGATGCATACGCGCAGCTCGTTGTCCTTGCCAGGACAAGGAGACGCTCCAGGTGGTGGGCGGTGGTCGCCGCGCATGGCTTTCGCCTCTTGAAGCTCCTCGGTCGCCTTGCTAATGAACTCCTAAGCACCTGCCACCCCGTGCCTTGTGCCCTCATGAGGGAAGTGTGTGATGAAGCATGCCTCCATGTGGTGCCCGAGCGCCTCCTCGTGACATTGGCTACGTCAGAGTGTAACGCCCCGAGACCGATGTGCCAGTTGTCCTCCAGTTATTCGATGTTGTTGCCTTGTCATTGCTTGCGTGTCATGCATTGCATATCATGTCATCATGTGCATTTCATTTGCGTACATGTTCGTCTCATGCATCCGAGCATTTTTCCCATTGTCCGTTTTGCAATCCGGCGCTCCTATGTCACCCGATGTCCCTTTCTATCTCTTTTCGTGTGCGGGTGTTAAATGTTTTCGGATTGGACTGAGACTTGCCATGCGGCCTTGGTTTACTACCGGTAGACCGCCTGTCAAGTTTCGTGGCATTTGGACTTCGTTTAATACTCCAGCGGTTAACCGAGGGACCGAAAAGGCCTCGTGTGTGTTGCAGCCCAACACCCCTCCAAAGTGGCCCAAAACCCACCTAAACCTCCTCCATCATCTCGGTCGTTCGATCATGATTGCGTGGCCGAAAACCGCACCTCATTTGGACTCTCCTAGCTCCCTCTACCTATAAATGTGTCTCCCCCCCGAAATTTCGCGTAGTCAAACCCTAGCCCCGCTCCTCTCGCGCCGCCGGACAAATATCCCCGCGCCGGACATGTCCGCGCCGCTGTCCCCGACGAATCCACCGCCGCCACATCACCACTACCGGCCTTCTCTCTCCTTCGCAGCCCGCCGTGGCCCAGGTCGGGCCCTCCCGGCCCGCTCGCCGAGCCGGTCGCCCGATCCGTCGCCCGCGCCGCCGGAGCTCTCCCGCCGGCGACCCCGCGTCGTGCCGCCGGCGATCTCCACCATGCCGCCCCGTTCGCCCCAGGTCGCCGCTGCCGCGCGCCATTGCCGACCGTCGCGCCGCTGCTCGCCCGTGCCGCCGGAGTTCCACGCTGCCTCGCCGCCGGTGAACCCCGCCTCGCCGTGCCGCCTCCACCCTGCCGGCGCTTGACTCTGGCGGCCGCCCCAGCCAGATCCGGGTGGGTGGACGAGATCCACCCGTCCCATGAGCCAAACGACGCGCGCCCGAGTCCGGATCTCTTCGTCCCGGATATCCTCGTCCCGTTGACTTTTCGCGAGGTGAAATATGTCTAAGTCCCGAGATCTGCTATGTTTTTTTTAGCATTTTTCATCGCATCATAACTCTGCATCTGTGGCTCCAATTCGTGTGTATAGCACATCAAAATGTTCGTCTCGACGAGTACATCATTTCATCTCATTGCATCATTTCCATTTAAGCTCAGCTTGATGCCCGAAATGCTGTTGGAAGACGGCTATGTGAGGAATATGTCAGATCTGTTTCAGCAAATGGCCTTTTGTCATTTTTGCCATGATTAATGTGTGAATGATATGATCCTAAGCTCTACATGTGTTTTGTTATATGCCATGCCATCTTTACAGAGGTGCTTTCCATGTATTTTTGTGATATTTGTGGTGACTAGCACAAGCTTGCAAAGTAGCGTAATCGGTAATGCTGATTTCAGGGACTTAGAATTTCACTAAGTCCTTGTCCTGTTTTTGTTGTTATGCCATATGTTCATGTTGTTTCCTAGTGATCCGTGCCTCTTTTGAGGATGATCTGTAAGGATGTTTTGTTAATATTGTTGTGTTATATCCATCCATGTCTTTGTTTGCAAATTTGGAGCACCCTAGCTTGAGTCCATCGAGCTCTACTTTTGCTATAAAATGTTCCTGGCAGATTGTTAACTTGTTTAGCGATTTTGCCGAGGATGTTGCTATTGATCCATGCATGCTATGTTGTAGTTCTTGCCATGTCTAGCTCCTATGCCATGTCTTCTTGATGGGTGTATGCTTAGTTTGTCATGCCATGCTCTTTAGTGAGTGCATCGAGCTCGTAAACATGCCTACTCGTTAACTGTTTTGCATGCTCCAGTTTTTCACCAAGTCTGAATTTGTTTATGTTTTTGCCTTGTTCACATGCTTGCAATTGTATTTTCTGATCCCTTTTGGCTCAAGGTCACTAAGGGACTTTTGTTAAGTGCTTTGAGTAGCTTCATACAATGCCTTGATTTGCCATGTTAAGTTCCTGTAGCATGTAGTTTTCATGCTCTAAAGTGTGCTTCCTGCTGATAAATTCCAGACTTGTGTTAATTTCACTAAGTCTGAAACCTGTTATCATTTGCACTTTTGCCATGCTTGTTTGAACCTGTTAATGAATGAATTAGCCATATCTCAGTGTTCATATTTTTTCAAGCATCATGAGTGAATCCCTGCCATGTATTTTGTTGCCATGTTTGAGTGCTCTAGAATATTTATCTTGATGCATTTAGATGGCTACTTGCTGATTATCGCAGACCGGTGCCATATTTGTTTTGCTTGCCATTTCCAAACTGTGCATCCGATTCCGGTGATCTTTATATCGATTTCAACCGAAATCATCTCCTCTTTCCAGTGGCACTCTTGGATTTCCATGTTGAGGCCAGGTTCAATCATTCCTTTCCAATTCATGCATATGCATCACATACCGCATCTCGCATATCATACCATGTTCATGTGTTTGTTGTTTACTATGTTGTGTGCTTCTTTCCGGTGTTGCTTCTTCGGGTTGGTTCCGTTTACATTGCATTTGTGAGGACCCGTACGACTACGTCCGTTTGTCTTCTTCATGGATTCGTTCTTCTTCCTTGCGGGAATTCAGGCAAGATGACCATACCCTGGAAATCACTTCTATCTTTGCTTGCTAGTTGCTCACTCTTTTGCTATGCCTATGCTGCGATACCTACCACTTGCTTATCATGCCTCCCATATTGCTAAGGCAAGCCTCTAACCCACCTTGTCCTAGCAAACCGTTGTTTGGCTATGTTACCGCTTTGCTCAGCCCCTCTTATAGCGTTGTTAGTTGCAGGTGAAGATTGGAGTTTGTTCCTTGTTGGAACATGGATATTTTGTTGGGATATCACAATATCTCTTATTTATATTAATGCATCTATATACTTGGTAAAGGGTGGAAGGCTCGGCCTTATGCCTGGTGTTTTGTTCCACTCTTGCCGCCCTAGTTCCCGTCATATCGGTGTTATGTTCCCGGATTTTGCGTTCCTTACGCGGTTGGGTTATAATGGGAACCCCTTGACAGTTCGCCTTGAATAAAACTCCTCCAGCAATGCCCAACATTGGTTTTACCATTCGCCACCTAGCCTTTTCTTTCCCTTGGGTTCTGCAGACTCAAGGGTCATCTTTATTTAACCCCCCCGGGCCAGTGCTCCTCTGAGTGTTGGTCCAACCTGTCAGCTGCCGGTGGCCACCAAGGGCAACTCTGGGCTAGCCTACCGGAACCTTGGACAATCCGGTGTGCCCTGAGAAAGAGATATGTGCAGCTCCTATCGGGATTTGTCGGCACATTCGGGTGGCGTTGCTGGTCTTGTTTTACCATTGTCAAAATGTATTGTAACCGGGATTCCGAGCCTGATCGGGTCTTCCCGCTAGAAGGAATATCCTTCGTTGACCGTGAGAGCTTGTGATGGTTTAAGTTGGGACACCCCTGCAGGGTTTGAACTTTCGAAAGCCGTGCCCGTGGTTGTGGGCAGATGGGAATTTGGTAATGTCCGGTTGTAGAAAACCTGAAGTTGATCTTAATTAAAATACATCAACCGCGTGTGTTACCGTGATGGTCTCTTCTCGGCGGAGTCCGGGAAGTGAACACGGTGTTGGATTTATGCTTGACGTAGGTTGTTCTAGGATCACTTCTTGATCATAGTTGTTCGACCGTGCTTTGCCTTCTCTTCTCGCTCTCATTTGCGTATGTTTGCCACCATATATGCTAGTCGCTTGCTGCAGCTCCACCTCATACCTTTTACCCTTCCTATAAGCTTAAATAGTCTTGATCACGAGGGTGCGAGATTGCTGAGTCCCCGTGACTCACAGATACTTCCAAAACCAGCTTGCAGGTGCCGTTGAACCGTGCAGATGACGCAACCAAGCTCAAGGAGGAGCTCGATGAAGTTCGTGTTCTTTGTGTTATTCCGTTTCCAGTTGATCAGTAGTGGAGCCTAGTTGGGGTCGATCGGGGATCTGTGTAGCATTTGGGGTAGTCCTCTTTTATTTTGGTTCCGTAGTCGGACCTTGATTGTATCTTGTTGATGTAATGCTTTATTCATGTAATTGTGTGAAGTGGCGATTGTAAGCCAACTATGTATCTCTTTCCCTTATGTATTACATGGGTTGTGTGAAGATTACCTCACTTGTGACATTGCTTTCAATGCGGTTATGCCTCTAAGTCGTGCTTCGACATGTGGGAGATACAGTCGCATCGAGGGCGTTACACAGAGGCCCTCCAGAAGAGAGCCCCCGAGCCCAACCTAAGGAGGGCGTCGGGCGTGCCTTCCTATGCGCAAGAGGGAGGCGCCCCATCCATGAGCGCAGGTCCTGAGGTGGTGCCGCTGGAGACACCGCTCTCCCGAGGCTCTTGGCGGAGCAGTTACTTCTTCTTCTTGAGGACAGCCTCAGGAGGGTAGATGGTGCGTTCGTTGTCTGGGTCCTCGACTGCTGTAGCCTGGTAGGCGCGCTCGAGAGAGCACACTGCATCCTTCTCCTTGTAGGCAATCATGATGATCTCGTGGTTCCCTTGCATCTTAAGGACATTGCAACTATGATGAGTCACCGACATGAACTTGGCCAGGGCTGAATATCCAAGGATGGCATTGTACGGAAGGCGGATGTGGGAGACGTCGAAGTCGATGAGCTTGGTGTGATAGTTGTCGCGCTAGCCGAAGGTGATAGGGATGCGGATCTGCCCTATCGGGGTGGTGGAGCCATCGGTCACTCCTGAGAAAGGCTTGGTGGGCTACAGCTGATCATAGGGCACTTGGAGGCGGCTGAACGTCTCGATGGAAAGAACATTGAGCCCCGCACCGCCATCGATGAGGTTCTTGGTGATGAGGACATTGCTGATGACGGGCGAGCAAAGTATCGGGAGGGCACCGACAGTCGGCGTGCACTTGAGCTGGTTGGTGCACTTGGACCACCTAAGCAAACGCGTGGCCTCGAGCCTGGGGAGGTCCGCGTTCACCTCACGGGCGAACTTCTTGAAGATGCGATGAGAGGCTGGGGCCTGAGCGCCGCCCAGGATGCGGGCGATGGCCCGACGCTCCTGGAAGCCCCTAGCCCACGTGCACAGGTCTTCGTGTATGGCGAGCTCCTCATCATCTTGACATCGTGGATGCCATCAAAGAATGCTGATATGCTAGCTTCATCAGACACCTTGGGGATCTTAAGGCGAATGATGTTGAAGCGCTTGATGTACTTCTGCAGGGTTTCCCCTGGCTGCTGCTTGATGCGCCGCTGGTCACCCGCGGCAGGTGGGCGGTTGCGAGTGCCTTGGAAGTCGGTGATGAAACACTCACGCATCTTGTCCCAGGAGGAGATCGACCCCGCGGGCAGGTTCATGAGCCACGAGCGTGCGCCATCCTCAAGGTCCATGGGAAACCAGTTCGCCATGACCTTCTCATCGGCGTTGGCTACCTTGATGCTCAGCTCATACAGCTGCAGGAACTCGGCAGGGACAGGGGTGTCGTCGTAGCACGGAGGCAGGTCGGGCTTGAACTTCCCCGGCCAGACAACGATGCATAGCTCAGGAGTGAAGGCTCGGCAGCCCGCGGTGGTCACGGGAGCCTAACGTGGAGGTGGAGCCTGATCTTGGCGCTCACACACCACCTAACGGTGTCGTGTACCTAGGGTAGGGCAATAGACCTGATCTTAGCACACTTCCCAAGGACAGTGCTCTATAGTCAAAGACATCCAAAGGATAGCAAATTCTACCGACTGGAATTACTTCAAGATGCAACCCACTCGACCATGAGTACCACTCGGTAGCCCAATTCCATTTGACCATGATATAATCATTCGACCACATCATAAACCACTCGGAGCGCAGAAGATCTAAGGCCACTCAGGATGGCAACGGTCAGGCGTTCACTCCGTAGTCTTAAGGGTCATTTATATCACTTTAATGCTGACGTTACTAGTAACGTCCCCTCTTTATGTACATTGAACCCTGTGTAACGTGGGACGGCTGGGGTCTTGGCGCACTCTATATAAGATGCCCCTCCTCTGGCACAAGGGTTCGCACCCCCTGTAACTTCATGCATAATCCAATCGACCGAGCCTCCGGGCACCGAGACGTAGGGTTGTTACTTCCACGACGAAGGGCCTGAACTCGTACATCTTGCGTGCACAATCTCACCATAGCTAGGATCTTGCCTCTACATTCCTACCCCCCTACTTTACTGCTAGACTTAGAACCACGACAGTTGGTGCCCACCATGGGGCAGGTGTCTTAGAGACTTTCCGGTGAGGTTGCGATTTCTCTGAGTCCTTTCATCATGGTTTCTGGCGGAGGTTTGGCGGAGGGCCACGAGATCCATCTTGGCGCTCGTCTTCATCACCGACGACTCCGCTTGGCTTTAGGAAGCTCCTCTCGATGTCGAGGCACTCCCCGTCCACGGGGCGACACACTTTCGCGCGTGAGTTCACGGCGTCCTTCTGCGGCAGCCGTCGACTCAGTATCGGTCGGCCCCCATAGCATCTTTGCTCCCCGCTGCTCGCCGTCACAAGCGATCTGGTCGGTCACGGCATCAGCGGTGGGTGAAGCACGCGGTGGAGCGTCAGTCGGCCACCCCTCAAGTCGCGGTAATCGAGCCCGATGAATCTCTCTATGTCCTGTTCGACTAGCTCCGTCGAGACCATGTCCGAGTGCGACAACAGTGACCCTATGGTGGAGGTCCTGATGGTCGACACACCTCGCAGCCCGCCTGGCATGCGTCCTAACAGCGGCGACGACGGCGGTGGTGATCCGTCATGCGTTCATGAAGAGTACCACCACGAAACTCTCTCTTCTAAGCAGAGGGAGGAACTTCACCACCGCAATGTGGAGGCCCTCCACACGCCCATTGTCGGCGAGTCCTCTGAGGCTCGGGCCTTGGAGGCGTCGCATTTTGCCACTTTGGCTGAGCGCACCCGACTGAGAACCTTCAGCGTGCACTCAACGACCGCGCTCACCGACAGATTCCCGAGTCCAGTCGACGGCAGCGGCAGTTATTTCCATCGGAACCGTAGGTATACCACACTCCGATTTAGAATCTTACTGCTGCGGCTCGTATAGCAGAATCCACTCAGCCATCCCAGTCAGAAGCTGGTAGAGGTTTAACGCAGATCAGAGTGCTTCTCCGAGCAGCAGGAGAGTAGAACACTACAGTTTCTCAGTCGCGCAATAGGATCCATAGCAGATCTATGGTGGCTGATACTGTTCAGTCGGCTCACAGCCCAAGATCGCCTCCGCGGTGTGAGGGACGTGGGCATCATCAAGGGTAGTATTTGGGTCGGAACCATGAGCAGCAAGATCATCGGCTCGACTGTGATGACCGCCGTCGAGTGCCTACACCCCCTCCAAGGGGAGAATCATATGTGCCCCGACATTATGATGATAGGCGCCCGTATAGCAAAGAGCGGAGGAGGTCGGTCAACCCAAGAGAGCCAGGGTTTGACGCAAGGTCCATTTTGGTGCAAGGTTTAGTGGACAGGAATCAAGCTCATGGGGAAGGGCAAGACAGAGATCGCCCGACTGGAAGCAGGGTGCATGTTTCTGGTCCCGAGTGTTTTAGAAGAGCCATCAGGGCTGAGGAGATCCCTCCCACCTTCAGGTTGGCGACTAGGGTCAGTAAGTTCGCTGGTGAATCAAAGCCTGACACCTGGCTTGAAGATTACCGAGTGGCTATGCAGATCGGTGGAGGAAATGATGAAGTTTCCATGAAGCATCTTCCCCTGATGCTTGAAGGGTCAACTAGAGCTTGGTTGAATCAGTTGGCTCCAGGCAGTATTTTCAGCTGAGAAGAGTTGGCCTGAGTGTTTGTCAAAACGTTTGAGGGCACATGCAAACGACCAGCAGGATTGACAGAATTGCAGCATTGCGTGCAAAAGCCGAATGAAACTTTGAGGGATTACATCCAGAGGTGGACCACTTTACACCAAACTGTAGAGAATGTGTCTCACCATCAAGCAGTTTGCGCCTTCAAGGAGGGCGTTCGGTACCGGGAGCTCAACCTGAAATTTGGTCGGACTGGAGACATGTCTTTGACTCGAATGATGGAGATAGCCACTCGGTACACCAATGGCAAAGAAGAAGACCGACTCCACGGTGGCAAGAGTAAACCAGTCGGCTAGGACACCGGAGGAGGTAATTCCAATCGGAAGCAGAAGCCCAAAGCAGAACCTGCGGCGCCTGGAAAGGTTGCAGTCGCAACCCAAGGAAAAACTAAAGGGCCCTGGACCCCTAAGAAGGTGAAAGATGCAGCCGGGAACGACGTGTTAGATTTACCATGTCACATTCACATCAAGAAGGATGAAGAGGGAAATCTCATCTATCCTAAGCATACCACTCAGCAGTGCCGAGTCCTTATACAGCAGTTCAGAGAAAAGCAACCCAATGAGAAGGAAAAAGAATCTGATAAAGATGAGGACAAGGAAGATGATGATGGTGGTTTCCCCAATATCAATTCCACTTTAGTGATTTTTGCTGATGTTGAAAGCAAAAGTCGACTGAAAGTGATCAACAGAGAAGTAAACATGGTTGCTCCGACAACACCGACGTATCTGAAATGGTCAAAGACTCCTATCACATTCGACCAGTCAGACCACCCGCCGCACGTTGCAACCCCTGGAAGGCAAGCGTTGGTGGTCGACCCGGTCGTTGGAGGCACCCGACTGACCAAAGTTTTGATGGATGGTGGCAGCGGATTGAACATCTTGTATGCTGAGACCCTTCGAGGGACGGGCATTTCGATGTCCAAGCTCAGTGAGAGCAACATGCGGTTTCGTGGAGTTATACTGGGGAAGAAAGCCGATTCACTCGGCCAGATCACCCTTGACGTGGCTTTCGGCGATTCAAAGAATTACCGGAAGGAAAAGTTGACATTTGAAGTCATGGATTTTCACAGTGCCTATCATGCTATCCTGGGCAGAACTGCGTATGCCTGTTTCATGGCTCGACCGTGTTATGTGTATCTCAAGCTCAAGATGCCTGGCCCTAGGGGCGTGATTACAGTCACTGGTAATCGGCAGCGAGCAGAAGAGTGCTTTCAAGAGGGCTCGAAGATTGCAGATGAACAGGTGGCAGTAATAAATGGATGAATACAAGAATACAACAGATCCGAGCGATGTGTTGAGAGCTAAGAAGCTTGCTTCAGAGTCTACATTTAAGTTGTCTGGTGAAACAAAGACAGTTCATATTCACCCGTCTGATCCCAATGCTGCTCCGACTCACATATCAACAACACTCGATAGCAAATAGGAAGAAGTGCTCATCCAGTTCCTCCATGAGAACTGGGACATCTTTGCATGGAAACCTTCTGACATGCCAGGTGTACCCAGAGAACTGGCTGAGCACCGTTTGCGAGTCGACCCAAAAGCAAGACCTGGCAAAGAACATCTCCGACGGTCCACCGTGGAGAAAAGAAAGGCAATTGGCGAGGAAGTGGCTCGGCTTCTGGCAGCTGAGTTCATCTGAGAGATTTACCACTCCGAGTGGCTCGCCAATGTAGTTATGGTTCCCAAGAAGGATAATTTACTCCGTATGTGTATCGACTTCAAGCATATCAATCGGGCCTGCCAAAAGATCACTTCCCTCTCCCCCGCATCGATCAAATAGTCGACTCGACCGCGGGATGTGAGCGACTGTCCTTTCTGGACGCATATTCTGGGTATCATCAGATCCGACTGTATGGACCCGATGAAATAAAACAGCTTTCATCACGCTGTTCCGGTGGTTTTGCTATGTTACCATGCCCTTTGGTCTCAAGAATGCTGGCGCCACATTTATGCGTATGATTCATAAGTGCCTGCTCACTCAAATTAGTCAGAATGTGGAAGCATACATGGATAACATCATGGTTAAGTTGCGAAAAGGTTCCGACCTGCTGACTGACCTTGCTGAAACCTTTGCCAACCTGAGAAGATATGATATCAAGCTTAACACGTCAAAGTGTACATTTGGAGTTCCAGGCGGAAAGTTACTCGGTTTCCTCGTTTCCGAACGTGGGATTGATGCTAATCCAGAGAAAGTTGGCGCAATACTCCGAATGAAAAGCCCTGTGCGCATACAAGGCGTTCAGAAGCTTACTAGTTGTTTGGCCACCTTGAGTCAATTCATCTCTCGTCTCGGTGAAAAGGCATTACCTCTTTACCAATTGATGAAGAAATCTGATAAGTTCAAGTGGACTCCTGAAGCTGACACAACGTTTGCAGAGCTCAAAACCCTGCTTTCCACCCAGTCGGTGCTCGCTGCTCCAATCAACAAAGAGCCTTTACTGCTTTATATTGCAGCCACTAGACAAGTTGTCAGTACAGTACTCACGGTCGAGCGGGAAGAAGAAGGTAAAGCCAAAAAGGTTCAGCGTCCAGTGTACTATATATCTGAAGTCTTAACTCCGTCCAAGCAGAGATATCCGCATTATCAGAAGCTTGTATATGGAATTTGTTTGACTTCGAAGAAGGTGGCACATTATGTAACGCCCCGAGACCGTTGCGCCAGGTGTCTTCCTGTTATTCGCTGTTGTTGACTTGTCATTCGCTTGCGTGTTGCATTTCATTATGTCATCATGTGCATTGTGTGTTTTTCATTCATATTAAGTTGTTGCATGTTCCATGCATGAATCTTGCTTCATCACCTTCTCCTTCCCTATACTTCCTTCTTTTGACAAGTGTCACATTCCCTTCTCTTTTAATGTTCATCTTTGCCTCATTATTCTAACACCATGTACCTAGCCTCTCTGTCAAATTTCATCTCTATTTGAAATTGTTTTGGTTAGGGTGGTTAGGGTTTAAAATAGCTCCAGTTTGAATTTAATTCAAACTTGAATTATTTCTACTTCCTTTAAAAATCTCCAAACCAATTTTGTTAAATAGAGCACATTTTCAGGATCACAAGTATATTTTTATATTTCTCTAGATCCTTTCTTTTCCCCCTGCTCTTTTCTTTTTGTATTTCTGTCTGAAGAAATATAAGAGAAAAGAAACAGCAGTAGCAGCGCCAGGCCGGACAACCAACAGCCTGGCATGCTGCCAGCCGGCCCTTCCCCGCGGCCCATTTGGCCCAAGGACATCCCGCAGCCCAGCCGGCTCTAACCCTAACCCTCGTTCGATCTCTCCCGTTTTCCCCTCGCTGCGCCGCCAGGAGAGCCCCGCTCGATCCATCTCTCCACCTCTTGTTCTCTTCCTCACGCGCCATCAGAGAGGGAGAGCAGCGCCCGAGCCACCTCCCTCTCATTCGTTCCCCTGCTCTCGTTCCCCCTCTGGGCCTCTTCCTTCTCCTCAGCACCGCACGAGCCCCGCTCGATCCTTCCTCGCGCATCTCCTTTTCCCTAACCCCTGCTCCTCCCTCGGGCCGACCCCCATGGCTCTCCCCACAGCCAGCACGCGCGCCCCCTCTCTTCCATTCGCCCCGCTCCAGTCCCTCATTGTCACCAGTCACTCACGCCATGAGAGCCCCGTGCCCGATCCCTTACCTCCTCCCGTCGACCCTCTCCCTCTCATCTCCTAGTGCCGCCGCACGCTTCACACCAGGGAGAGGAGCTCCCGTGCTCGACGCCATGGGAGCCTCCCATGGCCGTCGTTGCCTGCAGCTGCCCTCCGCCTTCTCCTGTGCATTGCCACCATCCAAGACCAGTAGGACGCCGCCGTAGCCCCGACCAGCGCCGGCCTCGACTTCCTCCCGCCTGTGCCTTTCCTTTCGCCCCTGCCTTTGTCGTGCGAGAACGTGAGGAAGACGACCGGCGCCAAGTCCTGCTCGAGCACCCGCCTGCGTTGCTGCGTCGGTGCACCGCGTCGCTGCTCGTTGCCTGCCAAGACCGTCTCCGTGGATTTGCACCAAGTACCACTACCGCCAAGTTCCGCTCCGTACGGGTACGACTACACCGGATGACGCGACAAGACCTGACAACATGTACATCTACTACATCAAGACCGGACTGACAAGTACCCCAATGATTGTGTACAATGACCGTCGCCGAAGACCCGGGTAGAAAAACGTCAAGTACCTATGACCGAATAACGCCATGTACCTCTCCGAAAAACGAACATGAACCACGACATCCGGAGACCTCGAACCCGTCAAGTCCGACAACGATTGTGTACAACTACCGACGACGTGCATGTTGCCAAGTACCCTCTCTGGGTCGTCATGTTCGACTACTGATAAACATGTACCACTACCATCGCCGAGATCGCGAGAACCTCTACCATTGACCCTAGAGCATGAGAGAACGACTATTTCCACTATGAAAGTCCCGAGAACGTCTACTTCCCCTTCTCCACTTCGAACTTGATCCGTTCCGATAAAGGCACACTTCGAAGGTATAACCCGAGACGGCCGCCCGTGAATGGATGTATGTGTTGTATGAGATGATCGCGTTTGCACGTGCCCGACGTATTTCCTGCATGTTCCCCGTTGCCATACCGTCGTCTCGTGGGATACCTGGTAACCGGGATCACCCCACCATCTTGCATGTCACGCTCATGTCATTTTTCCTTTTGCACCAGTTTCTTCGTGAGCTACCGGAACCGATATGTTGCCGTGGCATCATTTTCGGATTCGTCGCCATGGCACCCTTTCTTTCCACCACTGTGACAAATGCTTCATAATGCTCTTATCATCATTTCCTTAAAACATGCATAAACTTGCACATGTCATTCACATCATGTTAATAACATTTAAATGTTCAAAATTCTTGTTGCACCAAATTGATAAATGCATATGGGGATTTATCGGAATTGTTGTTTGGCGTTCCGGCCTCATTTAAACTTGTCTAAATAGATAATTTCTTTATGCTTCTCCTCTTGCCATGTTTAATAACATTTAATCTTGTTGGGTACCTAAATAAGAGAGAACTAAATAATTGATGTGGTGTTCCGTCAATATGCAACCCGTTGCATATTGAGCTCCACTTAACTTGTAGTTTTGTTTGTGCACTTTTCCATGCCATGCTTCATCAAACCGGACATGCATCATACTTGTTTGTGCATCATGCCATGTTCATGTGTTGGTTGTTTACTATGTTGTTTGCTTCTTTCTGGTGTTGCTTCTTTGGGTTGGTTCCGATAGCGTTGCGTTTGTGAGGATCCGTTCGACTACGTCCGTTTATCTTCTTCATGGACTCGTTCTTTTTCCTTGCGGGATCTCAGGCAAGATGACCATACCCTCGAAATCACTTCTATCTTTGCTTGCTAGTTGCTTGCTCTTTTGCTATGCCTTTGCTGTGATACCTACCACTTGCTTATCATGCCTCCCATATTGTTAAGCCAAGCCTCTAACCCACCTTGTCCTAGCAAACCGTTGTTTGGCTATGTTACCGCTTTGCTCAGCCCCTCTTATAGCGTGGTTAGTTGCAGGTGAAGATTGGAGTTTGTTCCTTGTTGGAACATGGATATTTGTTGGGATATCACAATATCTCTTATTTAGTTAATGCATCTATATACTTGGTAAAGGGTGGAAGGCTCGGCCTTATGCCTGGTGTTTTGTTCCACTCTTGCCGCCCTAGTTTCCATCATATCGGTGTTATGTTCCTGGATTTTGTGTTCCTTACACGGTTGGGTTATAATGAGAACCCCTTGACAGTTCGCTTTGAATAAAACTCCTCCAGCAAGGCCCAACCTTGGTTTTACCATTCGCCACCCAGCCTTTTTCCCTTGGGAGTCGCGCATCCCGAGGGTCATCTTATTTTAACCCCCCGGGCCAGTGCTTGTCTCAGTGTTGGTCCAAACTAGAGCCCCTTGCAGCGCCACCTCAGGGAAACTCGAGGGCTGGTTTTAGTTGTACAGATTGCTTATCCGGTGTTGCCCTGAGAACGAGATATGTGCAGCTCCTATCGGGATGTTGGCGCATCGGGCGGTCTTGCTGGACTTGTTTTATCATTGTCGAGGATGTCTTGTAACCGGGATGCCGAGTCTGATCGGATTGTCTTGGGAGCAGGAATATCCTTCATTGACCGTGAGAGCTTGTGATGGGCTAAGTTGGGACACCCCTGCAGGGATTTGAACTTTCAAAACCGTGCCCGCGGTTATGGGCAGATGGGAATTTGTTAATGTCCGGTTGTAGAGAACCTGAAACTTAACCTTAATTAAAATGCATCAACCGTGTGTGTAACCGTGATGGTCTCTTTCCGGTGGAGTCCGGGAAGTGAACACGGTGTTGGATTTATGCTTGACGTAGGTTGTTCTAGGATCACCTCTTGATCATAGTTTCTCGACCGTGCTTTTCCCTTCTCTTCTCGCTCTCATTTGCGTATGTTAGCCACCATATATGCTAGTCGCTTGCTGCAGCTCCACCTCATACCTTTTACCCTACCTATAAGCTTAAATAGTCTTGATCGCGAGGGTGTGAGATTGCTGAGTCCCCGTGACTCACAGATACTTCCAAAACCAGTTTGCAGGTGCCGATGTTACCGAGCAGGTGACACAACCAAGCTTAAGGAGGAGCTCGATGAAGATCTTGTCCTTTGTGTTGTTTCGTTCTAGTTGATGAGTAGTGGAGCCCAGTTGGGACGATCGGGGATCTGTGTAGCATTTTGGGTAGTCTTCTTTTATTTTGGTTCCGTAGTCGGACCTTGATTGTATCTGGATGATGTAATGCTTTATTCATGTATTGTGTGAAGTGGCGATTGTAAGCCAACTATGTATCTCTTTCCCTTATGTATTACATGGGTAGTGTGAATATTACCTCACTTGCGACATTGCTTTCAATGCGGTTATGCCTCTAAGTCGTGCTTCGACACGTGGGAGATATAGCCGCATCGAGGGCGTTACAAGTTGGTATCAGAGCCTTCCCTGACTTAGGAGTCCCCTACTTGATCGAATCGCTGGCATTGTTGAGTCTAGAAAAAAGTTTTGAGTCATTTAGGATTATATATATCGGAGAGTAGGATTCTTTTTACTCCTCAGTCCCTTCGTCGCTCTGGTGAGGGATCCTGATGTAGAGTTTTGACTCTTCTCTTCTCAAATTTCACTAAATTTTTTTTAGGATCATGCGGGTATCTTGGAATCGCTCCGATGGTTTTGTGATGAGAACATTGTTCTTGGTGCCTCCTGACATTTAGGGGTTGTGGCAATGTCCCGGGGAGTTGAGCTCCGAGGTGTTGTCATCACAATTTTATCGTTGAGATTTTGGAATACCTGAGTTTCGCCGACATCGAAAATCTCTTTTATGCAGTTGTTGGTGAGATAACCTCGACGCCACCCAGTACTAGGGCGGGAGTTCAGGAGTATTGCCATAACTCGTATAACGGATGCTTTTCGAAGGTTGAGGTAAATGATTTCCGAAGGTATCTTGGTTATGTGTTGAAGGATGGATACAGCTGGATGTAGGATTTGCTAGTTTTGGGTGAGATATTATGCTTCCCCTGTATCCCCAACACCTGATTGCATAACCGGAAAATTTCGGGAGTTTATAAGTGGGAATTCAAGTAGCTCTTAGGATATCTTTCCGACAGATGTATGATATGAAATTGGGGTTCGACGTCTAGTGGTCCGCCTATTCACGGTTGGTTTTACAGTGGTCTCGTTGTGTCTTAAAGAGTCCTTGGCTATGCTGACTCGGGGACGCTTTGTATGTCATGTGCACTGCCTTGTACATGATGGTACTGTATGATCGAGCCCGTGTAGGCCCCACCACGAAAACTTCGGACGAAATCTCTATCATATGTTTGTTCCGGCTTATTTTACAAGCCAATCCTTTGTTTTGTTTTGATTGTGGTATTCGAGTTGCTTCAATGTCAACTGTTGATTCCATACCTTTCCTAAATGGTGTTCTCATATTTCTATGTGAATACTAATCCTTCTCGATCATCGAGTTGGTCATTTCAATCCTTGTCAGCCGGTGCGATTCTCTTCAAGATGATCCTATCATTTGTATCATCCGTAAGATCAACTCCAAGCCTTCTCAACGTTGTTTGTTTCATTCGTCCCAAGTTGCCTTTGTTTTTCCCACCCTCCCACCTTTTTTTCTTCAAGGACCCAGATTTCTTAATGAAGTATCATCTTATTGATGAGAAGTCCCTCCATTCTTTTTCGTCAATATTCTTATCCAGTGATTCTCATGAAGATCCTAATGGAACCTCAAGTTCATCATTATTAATTCTTTTTCTTCTCTGGTGGATTCAATTCAAGTTTTCTGTGTTGATCATATTCTTTTCCTTGTTTCAAATACCTTCTCATACCGGTGCACCTCATAATAATTCACTTCTCGCTATTCATTTGTTCGGGAGTGCTGAAGATATCTCGGAAGGCTCGTCTTTCCATTCAAGTTCCGTTCAAACCTATCTCGAGGTTGTTATCTCATTCAAGTCATTTAATTCAACCAGTGCAACCTCTCTTTTAAATCATTTCAACGGTGTTTCTTTTCAGTGGGCCCTAACCCACACGTCTTTTCCCAGGATCTTACCTGACTCTTCTTATTTTCCCGGAGCTATCCTCAAATTTCTTTTCGAAGTTTCACGTAAGAATGATTTATCATCAGTCAAATGCCTTTCTCCAAGATCGGTTAAATTCTTTTCATCGTTGGATCAACCTTTCCATTTATCATCCCGGAGTATCTCAACAATTCATGGTGGTGTTTCTCGTCGTCATTCTCAACACTTGATGACCGAAGAAGAGTTTCTCTTTAATCTTGCTCCATTCTCTTCAAGATTCATGGTTCTAGATTGCTGCCATCCTCTCATAATTGTATTCGATTGTGAGAATTCTTTTCACTCATCCAGAGCAATTCATGAGTCTTTTCAGCTTGATTCTCTGGAGCCCATGATCTCAGAATTATTCATTCCAGCTTACAGCTCTCGCTTCTCCAAATCTTACTGGTGCATCATTCTAATATTCTCTAGTTGGTTTGTGATCTATTCGTTTCACTTGTATCTAAATTCTCTCAAGCATCTTCATTCAGTTCAAATTCTTACCGGCGATTCATCCCTTTACTTCGTTCATTTTCAATTCTTACGGTGGTTCATTCATGAGTTCTCTTTCTTGGTTATCATATCAATTTATTCGTTGTTCCAAATCCTACCGGTGGTTCATTGAAGACCTTCTCAAGTTTGCGCCATATCTATCGTAATCCTTTCTACGAGAATAAGTAGTATGTCAAATCCAATGTGTATCATCAATTTAATTGGTGAAGAATACACATAAAGTAATTCTTATTCGTGTTTCATCCAGGTGATTAATTCCTTATTCCGGAGGTTCATCAAGAATTATTGTTTTCGTTTGTTCATCTTTATTTTCCCGGAGTTCCAAGTTTCCACTTTATCTCGTCGCGAAGCTCCATCTAAATCATCGCAAGGCTTCACCTCATGTTCTCTACTTCTCTTTCCTTTCGTTTGATCATTCTTTTGTTACCGGAGTTCTTCATCAAGGTTCTACATGATGGTTCATCAAGGATTTAATTGCCTTCTCGAAGTGTTCATCAAGATTCTTTTCAAAGGAGCTCAAGTTTCTCCATCTTGCAATCCGGAGTGCAATTCTTTCTTCCATATTATTGGAGGTGGTATTATGTCATTCTTGATAATTTGAGTTCATGTTTCATGATTCACATGTTGTTAAGAATGAGGTATTTTAAATCCATCAATCTTTTCGTTGGAGTTATCTTGTGTCAGGTTTCACCTAAAGCCTTCCCTAAGGATTGTTGCTAATTATGGTGCTTATAAGTGACCCAAGTTCTTCATCTATCCTCCCGGTGAAATATTTTCTCGTCTCCTTGTTCATATCAATCCAATTCTTTTTCCCGTGAGTGGCAGAATGTCACCTCATAATTTGAGATGTATTCCATAAGCCCACATCAAGCTTATCCTTTTCGTTGTTGGTTTTCCAACAACTCTGTTCGACCCTTCTTCTAAGGGATGCTTTTTCAAGCTCATTCGAGATAGAAGATATTGTTTTTTCTCCTCCGATCATTCCATTCCATTCTCTTTTCTTCCGGAGGCATTGTGTTGTTGCTCTCTTCAACCTTTCTTATTGTTCTTGTGAGGACCTTGTTCTTTTCATGCTTATCCATTTAACCGGAGTGTTGTGTCCTCTACTCAACTTCTTTTCATCTTATCAAGTTCTTATTCAATTCCTTTTCTTTTCAACCTGAGTGCTGTCCGAATTTGTTCTTCCCTGTTCCTCTTCCCTACCGGAGTTCTTTCAACTTTGTTCTTCTCCGTTGCATTCTTTCTTCAATATGTTCATCATCTCAAGGTTCTTTGGTTTCACTCATTTGTCAAAGAAGCAATTTAGTTTTACCTCTTCTCTTTCTCTTCCGTTGTCCCTCCGGTGCCATTCTAGATCTCGGGACGAGATCCTCTCGTAGTGGTGGAGTGTTGTAATGCCCCGAGACCGTTGTGCCAGGTGTCTTCCTGTTATTCGCTGTTGTTGACTTGTCATTCGCTTGCGTGTTGCATTTCATCATGTCATCATGTGAATTGTGTGTTTTTCATTCATATTAAGTTGTTGCATGTTCCATGCATGAATCTTGCTTCATCACCTTCTCCTTCCCTATACTTCCTTCTTTTGACAAGTGTCACATTCCCTTCTCTTTTAATGTTCATTTTGCCTCATTATTCTAACACCATGTACCTAGCCTCTCTGTCAAATTTCATCTCTATTTGAAATTGTTTTGGTTAGGGTGGTTAGGGTTTAAAAAGGCTCAAGTTTGAATTTAATTCAAACTTGAATTATTTCTACTTCCTTTAAAAATCTCCAAACCAATTTTGTTAAATAGAGCACATTTTCAGGATCACAAGTATATTTTTATATTTCTCTAGATCCTTTCTTTTCCCCCTGCTCTTTTCTTTTTGTATTTCTGTCTGAAGAAATATAAGAGAAAAGAAACAGCAGTAGCAGCGCCAGGCCGGACAACCAACAGCCTGGCATGCTGCCAGCCGGCCCTTCCCCGCGGCCCATTTGGCCCAAGGACATCCCGCAGCCCAGCCGGCTCTAACCCTAACCCTCGTTCGATCTCTCCCGTTTTCCCCTCGCTGCACCGCCAGGAGATCCCTGCTCGATCCATCTCT
The DNA here is from genome assembly GCA_034509565.1 of Triticum monococcum. Classification (NCBI taxonomy): domain Eukaryota; kingdom Viridiplantae; phylum Streptophyta; class Magnoliopsida; order Poales; family Poaceae; genus Triticum; species Triticum monococcum. The sequence continues at coordinate 120,501,183 of CM067841.1, forward strand.
CCACCTCTTGTTATCTTCCTCACGCGCCATCAGAGAGGGAGAGCAGCGCCCGAGCCACCTCCCTCTCATTCGTTCCCCTGCTCTCGTTCCCCCTCTGGGCCTCTTCCTTCTCCTCAGCACCGCACGAGCCCCGCTCGATCCTTCCTCGCGCATCTCCTTTTCCCTAACCCCTGCTCCTCCCTCGGGCCGACCCCCATGGCTCTCCCCACTGCCAGCACGCGCGCCCCCTCTCTTCCATTCGCCCCACTCCAGTCCCTCATTGTCACCAGTCACTCACGCCATGAGAGCCCCGTGCCCGATCCCTTACCTCCTCCCGTTGACCCTCTCCCTCTCATCTCCTAGTGCCGCCGCACGCTTCACACCAGGGAGAGGAGCTCCCGTGCTCGACGCCACGGGAGCCTCCCATGGCCGCCGTTGCCTGCTGCTGCCCTCCGCCTTCTCCTGTGCGTTGCCGCCATCCAAGACCAGCAGGACACTGCCGTAGCGCCGACTAGCGCCGGCCTCGACTTCCTCCTGCCCGTGCCTTTCCTTTCGCCCCTGCCTTTGTCATGCGAGAACGTGAGGAAGACGACTGGTGCCAAGTCCTGCTCGAGCACCCGCCTGCGTTGCTGCGTCGGTGCACCGCGTCGCTGCTCGTTGCTTGCCGAGACCGTCTCCGTTGCTTTGCGCCAAGTACCACTACCGCCAAGTCCGCTCCGTACGGGTACGACTACACCAGATGATGCGACAAGCCCTGACAAAATGTACATGTACTACGTCAAGACCGGACCGACAAGTACCCCAACGATTGTGTACAACGACTGTCGCCGAAGACCCGGGTAGCAAAACGTCAAGTACCTATGACCGAAGAACTCCATGTACCTCTCCGAAAAACGAACATGAACCACGACGTCCGGAGACCTCGAACCCGTCAAGTCCGACAACGATTGTGTACAACTACCGACGACGTGCATGTTGCCAAGTACCCTCTCCGGGTCATGATGTTCGACTACCGATAAACATGTACCACTACCGTCGCCGAGATCGCGAGAACCTCTACCGTCGAACCTGGAGCATGAGAGAATGACTACTTCCACTACGAAAGTCCCGAGAACATCTACTTCCCATTCTCCGCTTCGAACTTGATCCGTTCCAAGAAAGGCACGCTTCGAAGGTATAACCCGAGACGACCGCCCGTGAACTGATGTATGTGTTGTATGAGATGATCGCGTTTGCACGTGCCCGACGTGTTTCCTGCATGTTCCCCATTGCCATACCGTCGTCTCGTGGGATACCTGGTAACCGGGATCACCCCACCATCTTGCATGTCACGCTCACATCATTTTTCCTTTTGCACCGGTATCTCTGTGAGCTACCGGAATCGATATGTTGCCGTGGCATCATTTTCAGATTCGTCGCCATGGCACCCTTTCTTTCCACCACGGTGACAAATGCTTCATAATGCTCTTATCATCATTTCCTTAAAACTTGCATAAACTTGCACATGTCATTCACATCATGTTAATAACATTTAAATGTTTAAAATTGTTGCACCAAATTGGTAAATGCATATGGGGATATACCGGAATTGTTGTTTAGCGTTCCAGCCTCATTTAAACTTGCCTAAATAGATAATTTCTTTATGCTTCTCCTCTTGCCATGTTTAACAATATTTAATCTTCTTGGGTACCTAAACGAGAGAGAACTAAATAATTGATGTGGTGTTCCGTCAATATGCAACCCGTTGCATATTGAGCTCCACTTAACTTGTAGTTTTGTTTGTGCACTTTGCCATGCCATGCTTCATCAAACCGGACATGCATCATACTTGTTTGTGCATCATGCCATGTTCATGTGTTGGTTGTTTACTATGTTGTTTGCTTCTTTCTGGTGTTGCTTCTTCGGGTTGGTTCCGATAGCGTTGCGTTTGTGAGGATCCGTTTGACTACGTCCGTTTATCTTCTTCATGGACTCGTTCTTCTTCCTTGCGGAATCTCAGGCAATATGACCATACCCTCGAAATCACTTCTATCTTTGCTTGCTAGTTGCTCACTCTTTTGCTATGCCTTTGCTGCGATACCTACCACTTGCTTACCATGCCTCCCATGTTATTAAGCCAAGCCTCTAACCCACCTTGTCCTAGCAAACCGTTGTTTGGCTATGTTACCACTTTGCTCAGCCCCTCTTATAGCGTGGTTAGTTGCAGGTGAAGATTGGAGTTTGTTCCTTGTTGGAACATGGATATTTGTTGGGCTATCACAATATCTCTTATTTAATTAATGCATCTATATACTTGGTAAACGGTGGAAGGCTCGGCCGTATGCCTGGTGTTTTGTTCCACTCTTGCCGCCCTAGTTTCCGTCATATCGGTGTTATGTTCCCAGATTTTGCATTCCTTACACGATTGGGTTATAATGGGAACCCCTTGACAGTTCGCTTTGAATAAAACTCCTCCAGCAATGCCCAACCTTGGTTTTACCATTCACCACCTAGCCTTTTTCCCTTGGGAGTCGTGCATCCTGAGGGTCATCTTATTTTAACCCCCCGGGGCCAGTGCTTGTCTAAGTGTTGGTCCAAACTAGAGCCCCTTGCAGCGCCACCTCGGGGAAACTCGAGGGCTGGTTTTAGTTGTACGGATTGCTTATCCGGTGTTGCCCTGAGAACGAGATATGTGCAGCTCCTATCGAGATGTCGGCGCATCGGGCGGTCTTGCTGGACTTGTTTTACCATTGTCGAGGATGTCTTGTAACCGGGATGCCAAGTCTGATCGGATTGTCTTGGGAGAAGGAATATCCTTCGTTGACCGTGAGAGCTTGTGATGGGCTAAGTTGGGACACCCCTGCAGGGATTTGAACTTTCGAAAGCCGTTCGCGCGGTTATGGGTAGATGGGAATTTGTTAATGTCTGGTTGTAGATAACCTGAAACTTAACCTTAATTAAAATGCATCAACCGCGTGTGTAACCGTGATGGTCTCTTTCCGGTGGAGTCCGGGAAGTGAACACGGTGTTGGAGTTATGCTTGACATAGGTTGCTCTAGGATCACCTCTTGATCATAGTTTCTCGACCGTGCTTTTGACTTCTCTTCTCGCTCTCATTTGCGTATGTTAGCCACCATATATGCTAGTCGCTTGCTGCAGCTCCACCTCATACCTTTTACCCTACCTATAAGCTTAAATAGTCTTGATCGCGAGGGTGTGAGATTGCTGAGTCCCCATGACTCACAGATACTTCCAAAACCAGTTTGCAGGTGCCGATGTTACCGAGCAGGTGACGCAACCAAGCTCAAGGAGGAGCTCGATGAAGATCTTGTCCTTTGTGTTGTTACGTTCTAGTTGATGAGTAGTGGAGCCCAGTTGGGATGATCGGGGATCTGTGTAGCATTTCGGGTAGTCTTCTTTTATTTTGGTTCCGTAGTCGGACCTTGATTGTATCTGGATGATGTAATGCTTTATTCATGTATTGTGTGAAGTGGCGATTGTAAGCCAACTATGTATCTCTTTCCCTTATGTATTACATGGGTAGTGTGAAGATTACCTCACTTGTGACATTGCTTTCAATGCGGTTATGCCTCTAAGTCGTGCTTCGACACGTGGGAGATATAGCCACATCGAGGGTGTTACACATTATTTCTCAGATCACTCCATCATAGTCGTCAGTGATGCTCCATTGTTAGAAATTCTGAACAACAGAGACGCAACTGGTCGAGTGGAAAAGTGGGCGATTGAACTCCTTCCATTGGATATCAAGTTTGAGGCAAAGAAAGCAATCAAGTCCGAGGCAATAACTATTTTTCTCGTCGAGTGGTTTTAACAACAGCAACCGACTCAAGTCCACTCGGAACATTGGACTATGTTTTTTTATGGATCCAAGATGTTGAATGGTTCTGGCGCTGGAGTAGTTTTGGTATCCCCGCGAGGTGATAAACTCAGTTATGTCCTTCAGATTCACTTTGATTCCTCCAACAATGAAGATGAATATGAAGCACTGCTGTACGGGTTGCGAATGGCCATTTCACTCGGCGTCCGTTGCCTAATGGTCTATGGCGACTCAGATTTGGTGGTCAATCAAGTGATGAAAGAGTGGGATGTCAGAAGCCCAGCCATGACTGGTTATTGCAATGCAGTAAGAAAATTAGAAAAGAAGTTTGAAGGTCTAGAGCTCCACCACATTCCCCGACTGAAGAACCAGGCAGCAGATGACCTGGCTAAGATAGGTTCCAAGCGAGAGCCCATTCCCAGCAATGTGTTTTTGGAACACCTTCACACACCATCAGTCCAAGAAGATCCCTTCACAGAAGAGCTCCCGCAACCTAAGAGTTCCACTGATCCGACTGAAGTTGAAATCCCCGCTGTGGTCGATCTAGTCATGGAAGTTTTGGTCGTCATTCCTGATTGGACTGTACCGTATATCGCATAAATTCTCAGGAAAGAACTGCCTGAAGACGAAGATGAAGCATGACAGATCGTCCATCGATCTAAATCCTTCACCATGATAAGCGGATGAATGTATAGAGAAAGTGTGACTGGAGTTGCTCACCGATGCATTACCCCAAAAGAAGGTCGAATGATTCTCAATGATATCCACTCGGGGACCTGTGGTCACCATGCGTCCTCGCGGACAATAGTGGCCAAATCATACCGAGCAGGTCTTTACTGGCCGCAAGCATATGAAATGGCAAAGGAAATAGTCGACAAGTGTGAGGGTTGACAGTTCTACTCCAACATGTCTCTGATACGTCTCCAACGTATCTATAATTTTTGATTGCTCCATGCTATATTATCTACTGTTTTGGACATTATTGGGCTTTATTATCCACTTTTATATTATTTTTGGGACTAACCTATTAACCGGAGGCCCAGCCCACAATTACAGTTTTTTTTGCCTGTTTTAGGGTTTTGAAGTAAAGGAATATCAAACGGAGTCCAAACGGAATGAAACCTTCGGGAACGTGATTTTCTCAACGAACAAGACCCAGGAGACTTGGACCCTACGTCAAGACACAAAAGAGGAGGCCACGAGGTAGGGGGCGCGCCTACCCCCCCAGGCGCGCCCTCCACCCTTGTGGCCCCCCTGTTGCTCCACCGACGTACTCCTTCCTCCTATATATACCTATGTACCCCCAAACGATTAGATACGGAGCCAAAACCCTAATTCCACCACCGCAGCTTTCTGTATCCACGAGATCCCATCTTGGGGCCTGTTCCGAAGCTCCGCCGGAGGGGGCATCGATCACGGAGGGCTTCTACATCAACACCATAGCCCTCCGATGAAGTGTGAGTAGTTCACCTCAGACCTACGGGTCCATAGTTAGTAGCTAGATGGCTTCTTCTCTCTTTTTAGATCTCAATACAATGTTCTCCCCTCTCTTGTGGAGAACTATTCGATGTAATCTTCTTTTTGCGTTGTGTTTGTTGAGATCAATGAATTGTGGGTTTATGATCAAGTCTATCAATGAACAATATTTGAATCTTCTCTGAATTCTTTTCTGTATGATTGGTTATCTTTGCAAGTCTCTTCGAATTATCAGTTTGATTTGGCCTACTAGATTGATCTTTCTTGCAATGGGAGAAGTGCTTAGTTTTGGGTTCAATCTCGCGGTGTCCTTTCCCAGTGACAGTAGGGGCAGCAATGCACGTATTGTATTGTTTCCATCGAGGATAACAAGATGGGGTTTTCATCATATTGCATGAGTTTATCCCTCTACATCATGTCATCTTGCTTAAGGCGTTACTCTATTTTCATTAACTTAATACTCTAGGTGCACGCTGGATAGCGGTCGATGAGTGGAGTAATAGTAGTAGATGCAGGCAGGAGCCGGTCTACTTGTCTCGAACGTGATGCCTATATACATGATCATGCCTAGATATTCTCATAACTATGCTCAATTCTGTCAATTGCTCAACAGTAATTTGTTCACCCACCGTAGAATACTTATGCTCTCAAGAGAAGCCACTAGTGAAACCTATGGCCCCCAGGTCTACCTTCATCAGATTAATCTCCTACTACTCAGTTATTTCCTTTGCTTTTTTACTTTGCTTTTACTTTACTTTGCATCTTTATCTCAAAAATACCAAAAATATTATCTTATCATATCTATCAGATCTCACTCTCGTAAGTGGCCGTGTAGGGATTGACAACCCCTTATCGCGTTGGTTGCAAGGATTTATTTGTTTTGTGCAGGTGCGAGGGACTCGCGCGTAGCCTCCTACTGGATTGATACCTTGGTTCTCAAAAATTGAGGGAAATACTTATGCTACTTTGCTGCATCATCCCTTCCTCTTCGGGGAAAACCAACGCAGTGCTCAAGAGGTAGCAAGAAGGATTTCTAGCGCCGTTGCCGGGGAGGTTGATACGTCTCCAACGTATCTATAATTTTTGATTGCTCCATGCTATATTATCTACTGTTTTGGACAATATTGGGCTTTATTATCCACTTTATATTATTTTTGGGACTATCCTATTAACCGGAGGCCCGGCCCAGAATTGCTGTTTTTTGCCTATTTCCGTATTTCGAAGAAAAGGGATATCTAATGGAGTCGAAACGGAATGAAACCAATTGGAGAAGTTATTTTTGGAAGGAAAGCTACCGGAAAAACTTGGAGTGCACATCAGGAAAGGAACGAGGGAGCCATGAGGCAGGGGGGCGCGCCCACCCCGCTAGGGCGCACCCTCCACCCTCATGGGCCCCTCGTGGCTCCCCTGACGTATTTCTTTCACCCATATATACCCACATACCCTAAAACTATCGAGGAGCACAATAGATCGGGAGTTCCGCCGCCAGAAGCCTCCGTAGCCACCAAAAGCCAATCTAGACCTGTTCCAGCACCCTGCCGGAGGGGGTAATCCCTCTCCGGTGGCCATCTTCATCATCTCGGTGCTCTCCATGACGAGGAGGGAGTAGTAATCCCTTGGGGCTGAGGGTATGTACTAGTAGCTATGTGTTTGATCTCTCTCTCTCTCTCTCTCTCTCTCTCGTGTTCTTGAGGTGATACAATCTTGATGTATCACGAGCTTTTCTATTATATTTGGATCCTATGATGTTTTCTCCCCCGCTCTACTCTCTTGTAATGGATTGAGTTTCCCCCTTGAAGTTATCTTATCGGACTGAGTCTTTAAAGATTTGAGAACACTTGATGTATGTCTTGCCGTGCGTATTTGTGGTGACAATGGGATACCACGTGATTCACTTGATGTATGTTTTGGTGATCAATTTGCGGTTTCCGCCCATGAACCTATGTATAGGGGTTGGCACACATTTTCGTCGTGATTCTCCGGTAGGAACTTTGGGGCACTCTTTGATGTTCTATGTGTTGGTTGAATAGATGAATCTAAGATTGTGTGATACATATCATATAATCATACCCACGGATACTTGAGGTGACATTAGGGTTTTGGTTGATTTGTGTCTTAAGGTGTTATTCTAGTACGAACTCTAGGGCTGTTTGTGACACCTATAGGAATAGCCCAACGGATTGATTGGAAAGAATAACTTTCAGGTGGTTTCGTACCCTACCATAATCTCTTTGTTCGTTCTCCGCTATTAGTGACTTTGGAGTGACTCTTTGTTGCATGTTGAGGGATAGTTATGTGATCCAATTATGTTATTATTGTTGAGGGAGCTTACACTAGCGAAAGTATGAACCCTAGGCCTTGTTTCCTATCATTGCAATACCGTTTATGCTCACTTTTATCATTAGTTACCTTGCTGTTTTATAATTTCAGATTACAAAAACCTTTATCTACCATCCATATTGCACTTGTATCACCATCTCTTCGCCGAACTAGTGCACCTATACAATTTACCATTGTATTGGGTGTGTTGGGGACACAAGAGACTCTTTGTTATTTGGTTGTAGGGTTGCTTGAGAGAGACCATCTTCATCCTACGCCTCCTACGGATTGATAAACCTTAGGTCATCCACTTGAGGGAAATTTGCTACTGTCCTACAAACGTCTGCACTTGGAAGCCCAACAACGTCTATAAGAAGAAGGTTGTGTAGTAGACATCAAGCTCTTTTTTGTCGCCGTTGCCGGGGAGGTGAGTACTTGAAGGTATATCTTTAGATGTTGCAACCGAGTCTTTTAGTTTCTTGTTTTACCGCTAGTTTAGTTTATAAAATAAAATTTTAAAAATGGAATTGAGTTTGTCTCATACGCTTCATCTTTTTAATATCTTTCATGAGTATGATGGAAAGAAAAATTGTGCTAAAGTGTTAGAAGAAGAACGCATTAAAATGTTTGGCACTAAATATTTGAATGATGAGCATGATTGAAATTTTTTTAGTATGAATTCCTTGAATATCTATGATGCTAATGATATGCAAAGCCACAAGCTTGGGGAAGCTATGTTTGATGAAGATGATATTTTTTGTCCCCCGAGTTTTGATGAGCAAATTTATTATGATGAAAGCATGCCTCCTATCTATGATGACTATTGTGATGACACGTATGCTTTAAAGAATAATGATATCAATGAAACTTGTCATCTTGATTTCAATTTTCAATCCCAGGATAGTTACTTTGTTGAGTTTGCTGCCACTACTATTCATGAGAAGAATTTTGCTTATGTGGAGAGTAGTAAATTTTCTATGCTTGTAGATCATGAAAAGAATGCTTTAGGAGCTGGTTATATTGTTGAATTCATTCATGATTCTACTGAAAATTATTATGAGGGAGGATTATATGCTTGTAGGAATTGCAATAATATCAAGTTTCCTCTCTATGTGCTTAAAGTTTTGAAGTTATGCTTGTTTTACCTTCCTATGCAAGTTGATTATTGTTCCCATAAGTTGTTTGCTCACAAAATCCCTATGCATAGGAAGTGGGTTAGACTTTAATGTGCTAGTCATATTTTTCATGATGCTCTCTTTATGTTTCAATTCTTATCTTCTATGTGAGCATCATTGAAATCATCATGCCTAGCTAGGGGCGTTAAACGATAGCGCTTGTTGGGAGTCAACCCAACTTTATTTTTGTTCCTTGCTTTTTGCTCCTGTTTAGTAATAAATAATTTATCTAGACTCTTTTATGATTGTTTTTTTTATGTTTTAATTAGTGTTTGTGCCAAGTAGAACCGTTGGGAAGACTTGGGGAAAGTCTTGTTAATCTTGCTGTAAAAAACAGAAACTTTAGTCCTCACGAGAATCGCTGCCATTTTTATTTGGAGAGTGATATTTAGTTAATTATTTTTTTTCAGATGATTAATAGATAAATTCCTCACGTCCAGCAATTTATTTGAGAATTTTATGAGTTCCAGAAGTATACGTTTGATCCAGATTACTATAGACTGTTCTGTTTTTTGACAGATTCTGTTTTTCGTGTGTTGTTTGCTTATTTTAATGAATCTATGGCTCGTAAAAGAGTTTATAAACCATAGAGAAGTTAGAATACAGTAGGTTTAACACCAATATTATAAATAATGAGTTCATTACAGTACCTTGAAGTGGTGATTTATTTTCTTATACTAACGGAGCTTACGAGTTTTCTGTTAAGTTTTGTGTTGTGAAGTTTTCAAGTTTTGGGTAAGGATTCGATGGACTATGGAATAAGGAGTGTCAAGAGCCTAAGCTTGGGGATTCCCAAGGCACCCCAAGGTAATATTCAAGGATATCCAAGAGCCTAAGCTTGGGGATGCCCCGGAAGGCATCCCCTCTTTCGTCTTCGTTCATTGGTAACTTTACTTGGAGCTATATTTTTATTCGCCACATGAATTGCTTGGAGCGTCATTTTATTTTATTTTGTTTTGCTTGCTGTTTACATAAAGTATCAAGGTCTGAAATTATTAAATTGGAGATTATTCACATAGTTGCATAATTATTCGACTACTCATTGATCTCCACTTATATCTTTCGGAGTAGTTTCTCATTTGCTCTAGTGCTTCACTTATATCCTTTTAGAGCACGGTGGTGGTTTTATTATATAGAAATAGATGAACTCTCATGCTTCACTTAGATTGTTTTGAGAGTCTTAAATAGCATGGTAATTTGCTTAAATAATCCTAATATGCTAGGCATCCAAGAATGGTAAAAACTTTCTTATGAGTGTGTTGAATACTAAGAGAAGTTTGATGCTTGATGATTGTTTTGAGATATGGAGGTAATAATATCAAAGTCGTGTTAGTTGAGTAGTTGTGAATTTGAGAAATGCTTGTGTTGAAGTTTGCAAGTCCCGTAGCATGCACGTATGGTAAACGTTATGTAACAAATTTGAAACATGAGGTGTTATTTGATTGTCCTCCTTATGAGTGGCGGTCGGGGACGAGCGATGGTCTTTTCCTACCAATCTATCCCCCTAGGAGCATGCGCATAGTGCCGAGGTTTTTAATGACTTGTAGGTTTTTGCAATAACTATGTGAGTTCTTTATGACTAATGTTGAGTCCATGGATTATACGCACTCTCACCCCTCCATCATTGCTAGCCTCTTCGGTACCGTGCATTGCCCTTTCTCACATTGAGAGTTGGCGTAAAACTTCGCCGGTGCATCCAAACCCTGTGATATGATATGCTCTTTCACACATAAACCTCCTTATATCTTCCTCAAAACAGCCACCATACCTACCTATTATGGCATTTCCATAGCCATTCCGAGATATATTGCCATGCAACTTTCCACCGTTCCGTTTATTATGACACACATCATCATTGTCATATTGCTTTGCATGATCATGTAGTTGACATCGTATTTGTGGCAAAGCCACCATTCATAATTTTTCATACATGTCACTCTTGATTCATCGCAATCTCGGTACACCACCGGAGGCATTCATATAGAGTCATAATTTGTTCTAGTATCGAGTTGTAATTATCGAGTTGTAAATAAATAGAAGTGTGATGATCATTAGTTTCTAGAGCATTGTCCCAAGTGAGGAATAAAAAAAGATATAGGCCATAAAAAAATAGAAGGCCCCAAAAAAGAGAAAGGCCATAAAAAAGAGAAGGCCCAAAAAAAGAAATAGAAAAAAATGAGAGAAAAAGAGAGAAGGGACAATGCTACTATCCTTTGCCACACTTGTGCTTCAAAGTAGCACCATAATCTTCATGATAGAGAGTCTCTTGTTTTGTCACTTTCATATACTAGTGGGAAATTTTCATTATAGAACTTGCCTTGTATATTCCAACAATGGGCCTCCTCAAGTGCCCTAGGTCTTCGTGAGCAAGCAAGTTGGATGCACACCCACTTAGTTTCTTTTGTTGAGCTTTCATACATTTATAGCTCTAGTGCATCCGTTGCATGGCAATCCCTACTCCTTACATTAACATCAATCGGTGGGCATCTCCATAGCCCATTGATTAGCCTCGTTGATGTGAGACTTTCTCCTTTTTGTCTTCTCCACATAACCCCCTATCATCATATTCTATTCCACACATAGTGCTATGTCCATGGCTCGCGCTCATATATTGCGTGAAAGTTTATAGGTTTGAGATTACTAAAGTATGAAACAATTGCTTGGTTTGTCATCAGGGTTGTGCATGATGAGAGCATTCTTGTGTGACGAAAATGGAGCATGACTAAACTATATGATTTTGTAGGGACGGACTTTCTTTGGCCATGTTATTTTGAGAGGACATAATTGCTTAGTTAGTATGCTTGAAGTATTATTATTTTTATGTCAATATGAACTTTTATCTAGAATCTTTCGGATATGAATATTCATGCCACAATTAAGAAGAATTACATTGAAATTATGCCAAGTAGCACTCCGCATTAGAAATTCTTTTTTATCATTTACCTACTCGAGGACGAGCATGAATTAAGCTTGGGGATGCTTCATACGTCTCCAACGTATCTATAATTTTTGATTGCTCCATGCTATATTACCTACTGTTTTGGACAATATTGGGCTTTATTATCCACTTTTATATTATTTTTGGGACTAACCTATTAACCGGAGGCCCAGCCCGGAATTGCTGTTTTTTGCCTATTTCAGTGTTTCGAAGAAAAGGAATATCAAACGGAGTCGAAACGGAATGAAACCAACTGGAGAAGTTATTTTTGGAAGGAAAGCTACCGGAAAAACTTGGAGTGCACGTCAGGAAAGGAACGAGGGAGCCACGAGGCAGGGGGCGCGCCCACCCCCCTAGGGCGCACCCTCCACCCTCGTGGGCCCCTCGTGGCTCCCTTGACATATTTCTTTCACCCATATATACCCACGTACCCTAAAACTATCGAGGAGCACAATAGATTGGGAGTTCCGCCGCCAGAAGCCTCCGTAGCTACCGAAAGCCAATCTAGACCCGTTCCGGCACCCTGTCGGAGGGGGCAATCCATCTCCGTTGGCCATCTTCATCATCCCGATGCTCTCCATGATGAGGAGGGAGTAGTTCTCCCTCGGGGCTGAGGGTATGTACCAGTAGCTATGTGTTTGATCCCTCTCTCTCTCGTGTTCTTGAGGTGATACGATTTGGATGTATCGTGAGCTTTGCTATTATATTTGGATCCTATGATGTTTTCTCCCCCCTCTACTCTCTTGTAATGGATTGAGTTTCCCCTTTGAAGTTATCTTATCGGATTGAGTCTTTAAAGATTTGAGAACACTTGATGTATGTCTTGTCGTGCGTATCTGTGGTGACAATGGGATACCACGTGATTCACTTGACATATGTTTTGGTGATCAACTTGCGGGTTCTTCCCATGAACCTATGCATAGGGGTTGGCACATGTTTTTGTCATGATTCTCCGGTAGGAACTTTGGGGCACTCTTTGAGGTTCTATGTGTTGGTTGAATAGATGAATCTGAGATAGTGTGATTCATATCATATAATCATACCCATGGATACTTGAGGTGACATTGGAGTATCTAGGTGACATTAGGGTTTTGGTTGATTTGTTTATTAAGGTGTTATTCTAGTACGAACTCTAGGGCTGTTTGTGACACCTATAGGAATAGCCCAACGGATTGATTGGAAAGAATAACTTTGAGGTGGTTTCGTACCCTACCATAATCTCTTCGTTCTTTCTCCGCTATTAGTGACTTTGGAGTGACTCTTTGTTGCATGTTGAGGGATAGTTATGTGATCCAATTATGTTATTATTGTTGAGGGAACTTACACTAGAGAAAGTATGAACCCTAGGCCTTGTTTCCTATCATTGGAATACCATTTATGCTCACTTTTATCATTAGTTACCTTGCTGTTTTTATAATTTCAGGTTACAAAAACCTTTATCTACCATCCATATTGCACTTGTATCACCATCTCTTCGCCGAACTAGTGCACCTATACAATTTACCATTGTATTGGGTGTGTTGGGGACACAAGAGACTCTTTGTTATTTGGTTGCAGGGTTGCTTGAGAGAGACCATCTTCATCCTACGCCTCCTACGGATTGATAAACCTGAGGTCATCCACTTGAGGGAAATTTGCTACTGTCCTACAAACCTCTACACTTGGAGGCCGAACAACATCTACAAGAAGAAAGTTGTGTAGTAGACATTAGAGGTCTACGCAAAAGTCAATATACCAAGTACCCATCACATACCCTTATGTCCCGCATTACATTATTTGCCATTTGCCTCTCATTTTCCTCTCCCCCACTTCACCCTTGCCATTTTATTCGCCCTCTCTCTCTATCCTCTCTCTCTTCCTCCATTTGCCTCTTTTTGCCCGCTTGCTTTTTGTTTGCTTGTGTGTTAGTTCATTTGTTTGTCATTATGGCTAGTCCCTTGTCTTCTCCGTTGTCTCCCGAGAATGAAATTCTAAATTTTAAGCAAATGGAGGGGGAAAATTTAAAAGAAGCTTGGTATAGAATTTGCAATGCTCAAAATAGATCTACCAGGAAGCAATCTACTTCCGTTCTTCTTCGCAATTTTTATGTAGGCGTTACTCCTTGGCACCGATATGTCCTTGATACTATTACTGGAGGGAACTTTTTGGGTAGCCATACTTTCAATTCTTATAATGCTATGATAGATTTGTTTGGCTCACCCCCTCTTTTGGTTAATGGAACTGTATTAACTTTGGAGCATGTAATGCAAAGACTTGAAATTATTGAAAATAAGGTTGCTACTATAGAGTTAATTGAAAATTTGGATAAAAAGATCCACAACCGAATCTCTCAATATGGATCTAAAGTAGGAGTCACTTTGAAAAATATTAAAGAGAAGGAACCCATAGTTAATGAGAAAATAAATCACGATTCCACTAGAATCGATAAACTTGAGGATATTATTACCAACTTGGGAACCACTTTTTCTTCCATAAAAAATACTCCAAGTCCTCCCGCTAAAATTCCAAGCTTATGTATGTTCCTAAAAATAAGGGTGAATCCTCTAGCAAGGAAACTGCGGATCTCAAATCTATAAGTATTGATCCCAATCTTTTTGCTATCATTAAGGAACCATTTGTTACAGATGATTTTTTCGATCTTGTGCCTAAAAGTTTGGTAATAAATAAAAAGAAATAAATTCCTAAAGATGGTAGATGCCTCATTGAAGAATTGCCAACCAAAGATGGCAATACCTAGATCTATCTTTGCTTGTTATGCCTAGAAAGGGGCGTTAAACGATAACACTTGTTGGGAGGCAACCCAATTTTATTTTCATTCCTTGCTTTCTTATCCTGTTTAGTAATAAATAAATTATCTAGCCTCTGTTTTGGTTGTCTTTTTTGTGTTTAATTAGTGTTTGTGCCAAGTAGAACCGTTGGGAAGACTTGGGGAAAGTCTTGTTACACTTGCTGTAAAAAATAGAAACTTCAGCACTCACGAGAACTGCTGTCATTTTTATTTGGAAAGTTCTATTTAGTTAATTATTTTTTAAGATGATTAATAGATAAATTACTCACGTGCAGAAATTTATTTTAGAATTTTTGGGGTACCAGATCTTGCGCTAGCTACAGATTACTACAGACTGTTCTGTTTTTAACAGATTCTGTTTTTCGTGTGTTGTTTGCTTATTTTGATGAATCCATGGCTAGTAAAATAGTTTATAAACCATATATAAGTTGGAATACAGTAGGTTTAACACCAATATAAATAAATAATGAGTTAATTACAGTACCTTGAAGTGGTATTTTGTTTTATTTCACTAACGGAGCTCACGATATTTTCTACTTTGAGTTTTGTGTTGTGAAGTTTTCAAGTTTTGGGTAAAGATTTGATGGATTATGGAACAAGGAGTGGCAAGAGCCTAAGCTTGGGTATGACCATGGCACCCCAAAGATAATCTAAGGACACCTAAAACCCAAAGCTTGGGGATGCCCCGGAAGGCATCCCCTCTTTCGTCTACTTCTATTGGTAACTTTACTTGGAGCTATATTTTTATTCGCCACATGATATGTGTTTTGCTTGGAGCGTCTTGTATGATTTGAGTCGTTACTTTTTAGTTTACCACAATCATCCTTGCTGTACACACCTTTTGAGAGAGCCATACATGATTTGGAGTTATATAGTTTTGCTCTAGTACTTCACTTATATCTTTTAGAGCACGGTGGTGGATTTGTTTTATAGAAACTATTGATCTCTCATGCTTCACTTAGATTATTTTGAGAGTCTTAAATAGCATGGTAATTTTCTTAAAATACTAATATTCTAGGTATTCAAGATTAGTAAATTTTTCTTATGAGTGTGTTGAATACTATGAGAAGTTTGATGCTTGATAATTGTTTTGAGATATGAAGATGGTGATATTAAAGTTGTGCTAGTTGAGTAGTTGTGAATTTAAGAAATAATTGCGTTAAAGTTTGTGATTCCCGTAGAATGCACGTATGGTGAACCGTTATGTGATGAAGTCGGAGAATGATTTATTTATTGACTGTCTTCCTTATGAGTGGCGGTCGGGGACGAACGGTGGTCTTTTCCTACCAATCTGTCCCCCTAGGAGCATGCGCGTAATACTTTGCTTTGATAACTTGTAGATTTTTGCAATAAGTATATGAGTTCTTTATGACTAATGTTGAGTCCATGGATTATACGCACTCTCACCCTTCCACCATTGCTAGCCTCTCTAATACCGCACACGTTTCGCCGGTATCATACACCCACCATATACCTTCCTCAAAACAGCCACCATACCTACCTATTATGGCATTTCCATAGCCATTCCGAGATATATTTCCATGCAACTGTCCACCGTTCTGTTTATTATGACACCCTCCATCATTGTCATATTGCTTAGCATGATCATGTAGTTGACATCGTATTTGTGGCAAAGCCACCATTCATAATTCATTCATACATGTCACTCATGAGTCATTGCATATCCTGGTACACCATCGGAGGCATTCATATAGAGTCATATTTTGTTCTAAGTATCGAGTTGTAATTGTTGAGTTGTAAGAAAATAATAGTGTGATGATCATCATTATTAGAGCATTGTCCCGCAAGGAAAGGATGATGGAGACTATGATTCCCCCACAAATTGGGATGAGACTCCGGACGAAAAAAAGAAAATGCCCAAATAAAAAAATGATAGAAAAGGAGAGAAGGGACAATGCTACTATCCTTTTAACACACTTGTGCTTCAAAGTAGCACCATGATATTCATAGTAGAGAGTCTCTCATTTCGTCACTTTCATATACTAGTGGGAATTTTTCATTATAGAACTTGGCTTGTATATTCCAATGATGGGCTTCCTCAAATTGCCCTAGGTCTTCGTGAGCAAGCAAGTTGGATGCACACCCACTTAGTTCTTTTGTTGAGCTTTCATATACTTATAGCTCTAGTGCATCCGTTGCATGGCAATCCCTACTCACTCACATTGATATCTATTGATGGGCATCTCCATAAGCCCGTTGATACGCCTAGTTGATGTGAGACTATCTTCTCCCTTTTTGTCTTCTCCACAACCACCATTCTGTTCCACCTATAGTGCTTGGCTCACGCTCATGTATTTCATGAAGATTGAAAAAGTTTGAGAATGTCAAAAGTATGAAACAATTGCTTGGCTTGTCATCGGGGATGTGCATGATTTAAATACTTTGTGTGGTGAAGATAGAGCATAGCCAGACTATATGATTTTGTAGGGATAACTTTCTTTGGCCATGTTACTTTGAGAAGACATGATTGCTTTATTAGTAAGCTTGAAGTATAATTATTTTTATGTCAATATTAAACTTTTATCTTGAATCTTTCGGATCTGAATATTCATACCACAATTAAGAAGAATTACATTAAAATTATGCCAAGTAGCACTTCGCATCAAAAATTCTGTTTTTATGATTTACCTACTCGAGGATGAGCAGGAATTAAGCTTGGGGATGCTTGATACGTCTCCAACGTATCTATAATTTTTGATTGCTCCATGCTATATTATCTACTGTTTTGGACATTATTGGGCTTTATTATCCACTTTTATATTATTTTTGGGACTAACTTATTAACTGGAGGCCCAGCCCAGAATTGTTGTTTTTTGCCTGTTTTAGGGTTTCGAAGAAAAGGAATATCAAATGGAGTCCAACCGGAATGAAGCCTTCGGGAACGTGATTTTCTCAATGAACAAGACCCAGGAGACTTGGACCCCACGTCAAGACACAAAAGAGGAGGCCACGAGGTAGGGGGGCGCGCCTACCCCCAGGCGCGCCCTCCACCCTCGTGGCCCCCTATTGCTCCACCGACGTACTCCTTCCACCTATATATACCTATGTACCCCAAACGATCAAATACGGAGCCAAAACCCTAATTCCACTGCCGCAACTTTCTGTATCCACGAGATCCCATCTTGGGGCCTGTTCCGGAGCTACGCCGGAGGGGGCATTGATCACGGAGGGCTTCTACATCAACACCATAGCCCTCTGATGAAGTGTGAGTAGTTCACCTCAGACCTATGGGTCCATAGTTAGTAGCTAGATGGCTTCTTCTCTCTTTTTGGATATCAATACAATGTTCTCCCCCTCTCTCGTGGAGAACTATTCGATGTAATCTTGTTTTTGCGGTGTGTTTGTTAAGATCGATGAATTGTGGGTTTATGATCAAGTCTATCTATGAACAATATTTGAATCTTCTCTGAATTCTTTTATGTATGATTGGTTATCTTTGGAAGTCTCTTCGAATTATCAGTTTGGTTTGGCCTACTAGATTGATCTTTCTTGCAATGGGAGAAGTGCTTAGCTTTGGGTTCAATCTTGCGGTGTCCTTTCCCAGTGACAGTAGGGGCAGCAAGGCACATAGTGTATTGTTGCCATCGAGGATAACAAGATGGGGTTTTCATCATATTGCATGAGTTTATCCCTCTACATCATGTCATCTTGCTTAAGGCACTACTCTGTTTTCATTAACTTAATACTCTAGATGCATGCTGGATAGCGGTCGATGAGTGGAGTAATAGTAGTAGATGCAGGCAGGAGTCGGTCTACTTGTCTCGGACATGATGCCTATATACATGATCATGCCTAGATATTATCATAACTATGCTCAATTCTGTCAATTGCTCAAGATTAATTTGTTCGCCCAAAGTAGAATACTTATGCTCTCGAGAGAAGCCACTAGTGAAACCTATGACCCCAGGTCTATCTTCATCATATTAATCTCCTACTACTCAGTTATTTCCGTTGCTTTTTTACTTTACTTTTACTTTACATTGCATCTTTATCACAAAAATACCAAAAATATTATCTTATCATATCTATCAGATCTCACTCTCGTAAGTGGCTGTGTAGGGATTGACAACCCCTTATCGCGTTGGTTGCGAGGATTTATTTATTTTGTGCAGGTGCGAGGGACTCGCGCGTAGCCTCCTACTGGATTGATACATTGGTTCTCAAAAACCGAGGGAAATACTTACGCTACTTTGCTGCATCATCCCTTCCTCTTCGGCGAAAACCAGCGCAATGCTCAAGAGGTAGCAGTCTCACAAGCCCGCTTCAGCCTTGAAGACCATTCCACTTGTCTGTCCATTTGCCGTTTGGGGGTTGGGTATGGTTGGACCCTTGAGGACTGGCATAAGTGGTTTCACTCACCTACTTGTTGCAGTCGACAAGTTCACTAAATGGATTGAAGCCAAGCCCATCAAGAGCCTCGATTCGGGCACTGCCATCAGCTTCGTTAGGGGCTTAACATTCAGATTTGGAGTCCCGCACAGCATCATCACAGACAATGGTTCAAACTTTGATTCAGATGAGTTTAGAGCTTTCTGTGCTTCCCAAGGCACTCGGGTCGACTATTTCAGTCGCTCACCCACAGTCGAATGGACAAGCAGAATGAGCAAATGGTTTGATCCTCCAAGGGTTGAAACCCAGATTGATGCGAGACCTCAAGCATGCAGCTGGTGACTGGGTAGATGAGTTGCCATCAGTATTATGGGGTCTGAGAACAACACCAAATTAGTCTATTGGCAGGACTCCCTTCTTCATGGTATATGGAGCTGAAGCCGTACTGCCGACTGGTTTGCTTCACAACGCCCCATGAGTAGAGCTTTTTTCAGAGGCAGAAGCAAAACAAGCCCGCCAAGATGCTGTTGACCTTCTGGAAGAGGAAAGATAGATGGCCCTGATCCGGTCGACCATCTATCAACAAGACCTGTGTCGGTTCCACGCCAGAAACATCAGGGGTCGAGCATTTCAGGAGGGAGACTTGGTTCTATGAGTGGACCAGCAACGTCCATACAAGCTTACTCCTGCCTGGGAAGGCCCCTTCATCGTCACCAAAGTGCTCCACAACGGTGCATATCACCTGTATGATGTGGAACACAAGAAAGACGAGCCATGTGTCTGGAATGCGGAGCTTCTTTACCACTTTAACACTTAAGCATCCAGACTATTGAGATGTAATAAGAAGTACCTTCCAGTTTGTTTATCAAAGACATGGTTTTGCAGTCTCCTAAATGATTGTTATTACTTATACATGTGTCCAAAATCCCCCAGTGGGTGGCTTAGTCGCGAATCCGATTCGCCTAAGTTTCAAAAAAAATCAAAATCCCACCGAGTGAGGGGTAATCCGCTCACTCGGGGGCTTAGCTGCAAACCTGATTCGCCTAAGTTTCAAAAATCCTACTGAGTGGAGAGCAACCCTCCAACTCGGGGGCTTAGCTGTAGTCCAGTACTTGCCTAAGTTTCAAAAATCCTACCAAGTGGAGAGCAACCCTCCCACTCGGGGGCTTAGCTGTAGTCCAGTACTCGCCTAAGTTTTAAAAAAATCCTATCGAGTGGAGAGCAACCCTCCCACTCGGGGGCTTAGCTGTGAACCTGATTCGCCTAAGTTTCAAAAATCCTACTGAGTGGAGAGCAACCCTCCCACTCGGGGGCTGATGCGGAGCATCCCACGTTCATCCCCATGTACACTCCGACTACTCTCCAAGCCCCAAGAGAACATAAGACGAGACCTCAACTATACACCATTGGACACAAGGTGAACTCGCTCCTCTACGAACCATCACTTTCCATACATGAGACATGGATACTACCTCAAACAAGTGTGTTATGCATGACCAGGGACCAAGAGGAAGCCAATTGACAAGAAGGTGAGGACACCAAGCGCGAGGAATGAGAAGAAGAGCTGTGGAAGAAGCTCCAACCACCGGACGACCGGTCGGGACCGGACGTCTGACGCTTGAAGACCCACCAGACGACCGGCCCGGGCCAGACGACCGGCGATTCCGCACCCGAGCCAAATGAGCGGATGTACGACAAGTCCCAGACGTCCGACACACTCTAGCGTCCAGACGTCCGACCGTCCCCGGAAATCCGGCGCCACCTCATCCAAGCCAAAACGTCAGACGTCCGACAAGTACCGAACGACCGGACCCTCGCGAGCCACCGATCGTCCGATACCTGTCGGATGACCGGCGCCTCTGCGCTACCGTGTGTTGGGCCGCAGCCCATGTACCCCTTCACTTCACCCCCCATTTTCACTAAGACTATAAATAGACCTCTCCCTCCTCCTTTCTAGGGTTAGCATTGGTTTAGCTCATATTTAGAGATAGAGAATTGCTCATCCACATCGGATCTACTCCACGAGAGAGACCAAGGACTCTACAGAGAAGATCCTTTTGGATTCAAGACCTCCTTGCGGAGAAGAACATGAAGACCTCTTCACGGAGAAGACCGACTACCTTTATATCGTCCGTTGTTGACTTTGGATCTTGTATCTTCCTTTGTGTTCATGGATCTAGTGCATGTGTGATCATACTTGTTGGTTTGAGTGTTCTCTTGTGTTCCCCTTGTGATTTTCCCCTCTTGTTCTTCGTGTTCATCGTGGGATCCGCTCCTTTCCTGAAAGATCAGCCGATTAGGGTCCCTACCCTACATTATTCTTGGTATCATGAGCCATGTTGATCATGATTTTGGATCCTCCCCTAGTTGTTTTCTAGCCTAATTTTGTTGTGTTCTTCCCCAATGTTGAAAATCCCCACCAAAAATAGACTTAATTTCTTTTGTGATTTGTTGGTTTGAGGAAGTTTTGTTGGATTTGATCCATGGATTTACTTGGTTTTGAGTGGATCTAGCGTTTCCCCATCTTTCTTCCATGAAACATCCTCTATTTTTACCCCCAAACCCCCAAATTCCGCCCAAAATCGCGTCCCAGGTCTGAAATTTCACGTTGACCCTGACCCACCGAACAGACGACCTTTTACGGACGTCCGGAGCCCCTGGAACGACCGGACGTTCGACCTTTTCCGGACGATCGGAACCCCTAACCCGAGCTGAATTTACGGTTTTCCGAGCCCGCCCGGACGTCCGCCCCCCGGACATCCGACCTTGTCCGGACGTTCGTAACCTATAATTTCAGATTTCAACTGTTTTTTGTTCCGACCATAACTAATATATCCGGAGTCCGATTTTAGCGTTCTTTAGCTCGTTGGAAAGCTATTGACATCCCCCTTCCAACAAAAATACCACCAAAATCATTTGACTCCAGCAAAATTTTGGAACTTTGGCATCTTTGCCTAGGGCTTCCACCACATCATCCGCTACACCACCACCGACTTCCGCAACCTAACCAATTTTGTTCCCCATCGCATTAGTGATTGCTTGAGGAGTGATTTGAGTCTCCTAAGGTGTCTAGGCTACTTAGGGACGGTTGCTTCTTCATCAACCACCACCACCATAACTTCTGCATAGGCTTGCCCACCATACACTTCCGCCACCCCAACTTAACCCAATTTTGTTTGTGTTGTGAGTTGTGTCTCCTAAGGTGTTTCGGCTACTTAGGGACCGTGCTTTCAACTCTGACACCCGTGTATAGTCAACCACCATACCCTCCATTTCTACATTGCCTACTCGCAAAACCAATCATTGCATTTCCACAATCCCATTGAGCTTCCGCACCACCAACGCATCCCGCTGCCACCATTTGACATTTGAGATTTTGAGTTCGTGGTTTTTCCATTTCCTAAGGTGTTTCGGCTACTTAGGGACGAGTCTCCATCATCTTGGTGTCTACATCAAGAACACCGCCACTCATCATCGCCAAGGACGGTAACCTCCATATCATCTTGGTATCATGGTATCTCTCCATTGTATATTCCCTTGCCATTGCATTGATAACCCCTAGCCCATTTTGCATCACTTGCCTATCGAACTAGACTTTGAGTATTGCCGGCAACGTTACTTGTGCACATTAGTGATCCGCCCATACATTGCATACATACCATACCATATCGGTATCTTCTTGGTATCATATCATCCTTTGTGCCACAAGTTTGTTCCCGCATATATACAATTGCTATCTTGGTTTGTGCATTGTGCCAAAGTGGCCAAAAAAAGAATAAGATTTTAAGCAAAAGAGTGAACAAAGAGCTCGTAAGCAATAGCCATAGCATCATACCACATTGTATATAAGATCATCTTGGATCACCTTGTGAGAAACACTGGGAACCATACATACATAGCATACTTGGGATAGAAAGTTATCCATTTTGCATCTTATAGGTTGTGCACAAGTGTCATATCCGCCTATTGAGCAATCGAGCAAGCGTCTCTCTTGAGTTGTGCAACACAAGCGTTTTCCGTGGATTCCACATTTTGTGCTCATCCTAGGTTGCGCGACCCCATTTATCTATCCGTGTGTGTGTTTCCGTGTGCCACATATTGCTATTGGTCTACATGTTTCACTTGCGAATTTGTGGATCTCTTTCAACATTATTGACTCATGCTAACATTTTGCATCACATATTTGTGCCACTATCCTCACCGAGCTGCACCATAAGCCTTATTTGTGTAGGTGTGAGAAACCGACAAGAATTGGTACCAATTGTGCTATTTCCTTGTCCACATTGGAGTGATCATTGATCCACCTTCAACTTCGGTCAAGGTACATTTTGAAGGAAATATGCCCTAGAGGCAATAATAAAGTTATTATTTATTTCCTTATATCATGGTAAATGTTTATTATTCATGCTAGAATTGTATTAACCGGAAACATAATACATGTGTGAATACATAGACAAACAGAGTGTCACTAGTATGCCTCTACTTGACTAGCTCGTTGATCAAAGATGGTTATGTTTCCTAACCATAGACATGAGTTGTCATTTGATTAACGGGATCACACCATTAGGAGAATGATGTGATTGACTTGACCCATTCCTTTAGCTTAGCACTTGATCGTTTAGTTTGTTGCTATTGCTTTCTTCATAACTTATACATGTTCCTATGACTATGAGATTATGCAACTCCCGTTTATCGGAGGAACACTTTGTGTGCTACCAAACATCACAACGTAACTGACTGATTATAAAAGGTGCTCTACAGGTGTCTTCGAAGGTACTTGTTGGGTTGGCATATTTCGAGATTAGGATTTGTCACTCCGATTGTCGGAGAGGTATCTCTGGGCCCTCTCGGTAATGCACATCACTTAAGCCTTGCAAGCATTGCAACTAATAAGTTAGTTGCGGGATGATGTATTACGGAACGAGTACAGAGACTTGCCGGTAATGAGATTGAACTAGGTATTGAGATACCGACGATCGAATCTCGGGCAAGTAACATACCGATGACAAAGGGAACAACGTATGTTGTTATGCAGTCTGACCGATAAAGATCTTCGTACAATATGTGGGAGCCAATATGAGCATCCAGGTTCCTCTATTGGTTATTGACCGGAGACATGTCTCGGTCATGTGTACATAGTTCTCGAACCCGTAGGGTCCGCACGCTTAAAGTTTCGGTCACGATTGTATTATGAGTTTATGTGATTTGATGTACCGAAGGTAGTTCGGAGTCCCGGATGAGATCGAGGACATGACGAGGAGTCTCGAAATGGTCGAGACGTAAATATCGATATATTGGACGATTATATTCGGACATCGGAAAGGTTCTGAGTGATTCGGGTATTTTCGGGGGTACCGGGGAGTTACGGGAATACGAGGAAGAAGTAATGGGCCTCATGGGACAAGTGGTGGAAGAGAGGAGGCAGGGTGCGCGGCCCCCCTTTCCTCCTTTTCCTCCTTCTCCTTCCTTCTCCTTCTCCTCCTTCCTTTCCTCCTCCTATTAGGAGTAGGAAAGGGGAGTCCTACTCCTACTAGGAGGAGGACTCCTCCTCCTGGCGCTCCCATAGAGGGCCGGCCGGCCTCCCCCCTTGCTCCTTTATATGCAGGGGCAGGGGGGCACCTCTAGACACAAGTTGATCAGTTGATCTCTCCCAGCCATGTGCGGTGCCCCCCTCCACCATATTCCACCTCGGTCATATCGTATCGGTGCTTAGGCCAAGCCCTACATCGGTAGCAACATCATCACCGTCACCACGCCGTCGTGCTGACAGAACTCTCCCGTGAAGCTCTGCTGGATCGGAGTTCGTGGGACGTCATCGGGCTGAACGTGTGCTGAACTCGGAGGTGCTGTGCATTCGGTACTTGGATCGGTCGGATCGTGAAGACGTACGACTACATCAACCGCGTTGTGCTAACGCTTCCGCTTTCGGTCTATGAGGGTACGTGGACAACACTCTCCCCTCTCGTTGCTATGCATCACAGTGATCTTGCGTGTGCGTAGGAAAATTTTGAAATTACTACATTCCCCAACACATTTGGTATTCATTATTCTCTTTCTCCCACTCATATTTGCTCGAGTATTGTGATGGATAGGCAAGGCATTTGATCTCCGGTCTTCGACAACAACGACGGCGTGAACAACTACATCACCACAGCGTCAATCTTCGATCTAAAACAACAAATGCAAGGTGCACAATCAAGACTGTGAGAGCACATTGAGAACCTATCCATCGACATTCGCCACTCCGAAGCGAGGAAACGGGACTACATCGACAACAACTTTTCCGCGCACAAGGAGGAGCAAGATGCAAGGATGGAGGAGATCCGGACTTTGTTGTCCAAATGTTCTTCCCCTTCATCATCCTCAAGGCGGCGGCGAGCAAGTCAATCATCTTCGGAGCGCCCAAGCGACACAAGCGCAAGTCGTCCACATGTAACCTCCAAGCATCATGTGCACGACGATGATGAACACCATCGAGCTCAAGCACGACAATGACACCATCAACATGAAGATGCTCGAGATGCGCCTACCTACAAGTCCCAACAAGCCCTACTTCACGCCAAGTCCAAACTTCATGACCACAAGAGAAGACCGTGAGACAAGCACCACCAAGAGCATGCTACAGCTACAACAACCACTTCGGCATCTTCGCCAAGTGCTATCAAGGCATCTTCGCCTTTGGACGTACGGCATCTTCGCCTACTTCCCGTGAGTTCCCCTACATCGACATCATCAAGTACAAGGTGACCACCTATGAGCGAGGGCGACACTTCCATCTTCGGAAGCCCCCCAAGCAAGAAGGTCGAGCTAGGGCCATCCCCTTCGACCACGGCGACGAGCATGAACCTCTTCAACAACATGAATACGATGCCCATATTGGACTAATACTCCGAGTCAAGCTACAAGACCACACATGAGACCTTATCTTCGGTCTTAGAGGAGAGTGATGATGTGCCATCTTTGGCCTTCATCCACGGCTACGACCACGACATGATCTAGCATGTAGACATTTGCACCTACATCTCTCCAACACCGACATGTGACAAGATGCCCCAATTTCCATGTGAGGAGAGCCACCACACCACGGGTGATATGAGTGACTCCACCATATGTGACATTGAGTGCATTTCCTATGAGAGGATGAGTGTGACCACCACTAGCCCCACACTTGAGAGCATGCCACACATCCTATGTGAGGTTGAGAGCCATTTGAGTGACTCCACCAATGATACGTCTCCAATGTATATATAATTTTTGATTGCTCCATGCCATATTATCTACCGTTTTGGACATTATTGGGCTTTATTATCCACTATTATATTATTTTTGGGACAAACCTCTTAACCAGAGGCCCAGCCCAGAATTGCAGTTTTTTTGCCTGTTTTAGGGTTTCGAAGAAAAGGAATATCAAACGGACTCCAAACGGAATGAAACCTTCGGGAACGTGATTTTCTCAACAGATAAGACCCAGGAGACTTGGACCCTACATCAAGAAAGGAAACAGGAGGCCACGAGGCAGGTGGCGCGCCCTACCCTACCAGGCGCGCCCCCACCCTCATGCCCCCCTGTTGCTCCACCGACCTACTCCTTCCTCCTATATATATATCCACGTACCCCCAAACAATCAAATACGGAGCCAAAACCCAAATTCCACCGCCGTAACTTTCTGTATCCACGAGATCCCATCTTGGGGCCTGTTCCGGAGCTCCACCGGAGGGGGCATCGATCATGGAGGGCTTCTACATCAACACCATAGCCCCTCCGATGAAGTGTGAGTAGTTTACTTCAGAAGTACGGGTCCATAGTTAGTAGCTAGATGGCTTCTTCTCTCTTTTTGGATCTCAATACAATGTTCTCCCCCTCTCTTGTGGAGAACTATTCGATGTAATCTTCTTTTTGCGGTGTGTTTGTTGAGACCGACGAATTGTGGGTTTATGATAAAGTCTATCTATGAACAATATTTGAATCTTCTCTGAATTCTTTTATGTATGATTGGTTATCTTTGCAAGTCTCTTCGAATTATCAGTTTGGTTTGGCCTACTAGATTGATCTTTCTCGCAATTGGAGAAGTGCTTAGCTTTGGGTTCAATCTTGCGGTGTCCTTTCCTGGTGACAGTAAGGGCAGAAAGGCACGTATTGTATTGTTGCCATCGAGGATAACAAGATGGGGTTTTCTTCATATTGCATGAGTCTATCCCTCTACATCATGTCATCTTGCTTAAGGCATTACTCTGTTTTTAACTTAATACTCTAGATGCATGCTGGATAGCGGTCGATGAGTGGAGTAATAGTAGTAGATGCAGGTAGGAGTCGGTCTACTTGTCTCGGACGTGATGCCTATATACATGATCATGCCTAGATATTCTCATAATTATGCTCAATTCTGTCAAATTCTCAACAGTAATTTGTTCACCCACTGTAGAATACTTATGCTCTCGAGAGAAGCCACTAGTGAAACCTATGGCCCCCGGGTCTATCTTTATCATATTGTTCTCCTACTACTTTCCTATTTACTTTTCCTTTATTTTACTTTGCATATTTATCACAAAAAATACCAAAAATATTATCTTTATCATATCTATTAGATCTCACTCTCGTAAGTGGCCTTATAGGGATTGACAACCCCTATTTGTGTTGGTTGCGAGGATTTATTTGTTTTGTGCAGGTACGAGGGACTCGCGCGTAGCCTCCTACTGGATTGATACCTTGGTTCTCAAAAACTGAGGGAAATACTTATGCTACTTTGCTGCATCATCCCTTCCTCTTCGGGGAAAACCAACGTAGTGCTCAAGAGGTAGCAAGAAGGATTTCTGGCGCCGTTGCCGGGGAGGTCTTCGGAAAAGTCAACATACCAAGTACCCATCACATACCCTTATCTCCCGCATTACATTATTTGCCATTTGCCTCTCGTTTTTCTCTCCCCCACTTCACCCTTGCCGTTTTATTCACCCTTCTTCTATTCGTCTTTCCATTTGCTTTGATGTCTTACTTGGCTCGTTTACTCATTTGGTTGGAATAATTGTTTATTTATTACTAAATAGAGAACCTAAGATCTATGGATCCTCATCCACTTGCTAATCTTTTTAAGAGATCCAATTATGATGAACCAATTGCTAGTGAGTTTTGTGCAATAGATTATCTTTATGAAGTTTTACTTGAAATTTGTGAATCTGGAAATTGTGATGAAGTACCTTATGGAGTGATTCATGATAGATCTTTGAATAAAAAGCATGATTGCAATGATTTTACTATAAATTCTCTTGATTTCAATTTTTCTAATAATATGCAAAACCCTAAGCTTGGGGATGCTAGTTTTGTTATGTCTACTACTTGTTGTAATGATCATGATTGGGGTGATTCTTCTTATGATATTGAAAATTTATTTAAACCCCATGATGAATATGAGATTGATAATAGTATTTGCAAAATTATTGAAAGTGGGTTTGGAAGAGTGTCAACTTTATATCCCACATATTTGGATAATGTTCAATCTTATGAAATTTTTGATAAAAGTGGGTTTGGAAAGGTCATGACTTTAGTTAATGTTAATCCCACTATTTTGGAAGAATGTCAACTTTGAATGCATATGGATCGTGTTGAAAATATTTTGTGTGATAGCTATTTTGTTGAATTTGCTTATGATCCCTCATGCAATTATTATGAGAGAGGAAAATATGGTGGTAGAAATTTTCATGTTACTAAATTACCTCTCGTTATGTTGAGATTGCTATTGTTTCTTTCCGCTTCCTTCCATATGCTAGTTTTTTCTTGCCTTGAAAATTTGTTTTCCTATAAAATGCCTATTCATAGGAAGTATGTTAGACTTAGATTTGTTTATCACTTGTTTTATGATGCTCTCTTTGTGCTTCAAGTCTTGTCTTTCATGTGAGCATCATTAAAATTATCAATGCCTAGCTTTAAGGATTTAAAGAAAAGCGCTTATTGGGAGACAACCCAATATTTGTCCTTTCCTGTTATTCAATAAATAATTTATCTAGACTCTGTTTTGGTTGTGTTTTTTGTGTTTAATTAGTGTTTGTGCCAAGTAGAACCGTTGGGAAGACTTGGGGAAAGTCTTGTTGAACTTGCTGTAAAAAACAGAAACTTTAGCTCTCACGAGAACTGCTGCCATTTTTTTTGGAAAGTGCTATTTAGTTAATTATTTTTTCAGATGATTAACAGATAAATTCCTCACGTCCATAAATTTATTTTAGAATTTTTGGGGTTACAGATCTTGCGCTAGCTACAGATTACTACAGACTGTTCTGTTTTTGACAGATTCTGTTTTTCGTGTGTTGTTTGCTTATTTTGATGAATCTATGGCTAGTAAAATAGTTTATAAACCATAGAGAAGTTGGAATAAAGTAGGTATAACACCAATATAAATAAAGAATGAGTTCATTACAGTACCTTGAAGTGGTATTTTGTTTTTTTCGCTAACGGAGCTCACGAGATTTTCTACTTTAAGTTTTGTGTTGTGAAGTTTTCAAGTTTTGGGTAAAGATTTGATGGATTATCGAACAAGGATTGGCAAGAGCCTAAGCTTGGGGAAGCCCATGGCACCCCCAAGATAATCTAAGGACACCCAAAAGCCAAAGCTTGGGGATGCCCCGGAAGGCATCCCCTCTTTCGTCTACTTCTATCGGTAACTTTACTTGGAGCTATATTTTTATTCGCCACATGATATGTGTTTTGCTTGGAGCGTCTTGTATGATTTGAGTATTTGCTTGTTAGTTTACCTCATTCATCCTTTCTGTACACACCTTTTGAGAGAGCCATACATGATTTGGAATTTGTTAGAATACTCTATGTGCTTCGCTTATATCTTTTGAGTTATATAATTTTTGCTCTAGTACTTCACTTATATCTTTTAGAGCACGGTGGTGGATTTTTTTTTATAGAAACTATTGATCTCTCATGCTTCACTTAGATTATTTTGAGAGTCTTAATAGCATGGTAATTTGCTTAAAATCCTAATATGCTAGGTATTCAAAGTTAGTAAAATTTTCTTAAGAGTGTTTTCAATACTAAGAGAAGTTTGATGCTTGATGATTGTTTTGAGATATGGAGGTAATAATGTCAAAGTCGTGCTAGTTGATTAGTTGTGAAATTGAGAAATACTTGTGTTGAGGTTTGCAAGTCCCGTAGCATGCACGCATGGTAAACATTATGCAACAAATTTCAAACATGAGGTGTTATTTGATTGTCTTCCTTATGAGTGGCGGTCGGGGACGAGCGATGGTCTTTTCCTACCAATCTATCCCCCTAGGAGCATGCGCATAGTACTGAGGTTTTTGATGACTTGTAGATTTTTGCAATAAGTATGTGAGTTCTTTATTACTAATGTTGAGTCCATTGATTATACGTACTCTCACCCTTCCATCCTAGCTAGCCTCTTCGGTACCGTGCATTGCCCTTTCTCACATTGAGAGTTGGCGCAAACTTCGCCGGTGCATCCAAACCCCGTGATATGATACGCTCTTTGGCACATAAACCTCCTTATATCTTCCTCAAAACAGCCACCATACCTACCTATTATGGCATTTCCATAGCCATTCCAAGATATATTGCCATGCAAATTTCCTTCATTCCGTGCATCATGACACATTCATTATTGTCATATTTCTTAGCATGATCATGTAGTTGACATAGTATTTGTGGGAAAGCCACCGTTCATAATTCTTTCATGCATGTCACTCTTGATTCATTGCATCTCCCGGTACACCGCCGGAGGCATTCATACAGAGTCATCTTTTGTTCTAGTATCGAGTTGTAATCATTGAGTTGTAAATAAATAGAAGTGTGATGATCATCATTTTCTAGAGCATTGTCCCAAGTGAGGAATATAAAAGAGAGAGAGAGAGAGAAAGGCCATAAAAAAAAGAAGGCCCAAAAATGAGAGAAAAAGAGAGAAGGGACAGTGTTACTATCCTTTGCCACACTTGTGCTTCAAAGTAGCACCATAATCTTCATGATATAGAGTCTCTGGTTTTGTCACTTTCATATACTAGTGGGAATTTTTCATTATAGAACTTGGCTTGTATATTCCAACAATGTGCCTCCTCAAGTGCCCTAGGTCTTCGTGAGCAAGCAAGTTGGATGCACACCCACTAGTTTCTTTTGTTGAGCTTTCATACATTTATAGCTCTAGTGCATCCGTTGCATGGCAATCCCTACTCCTTGCATTAACATCAATCGATGGGCATCTCCATAGCCCATTGATTAGCCTCGTTGATGTGAGACTATCTCCTTTTTTGTCTTCTCCACATAACCCCCCTCATTATATTCTATTCCACCCATAGTGCTATGTCCATGGCTCGCGCTTATATATTGCGTGAAAGTTTATAGGTTTGAGATTACTAAAGTATGAAACAATTGCTTCACTTGTCATCGGGGTTGTGCATCATGAGAGCATTCTTGTGTGAAGAAAATGAAACATGACTAAACCATATGATTTTGTAGGGATGAACTTTCTTTGGCCATGTTATTTTGAGAAGACATAATTGCTTAGTTAGTAGGCTTGAAGTATTATTATTTTTATGTCAATATGAACTTTTGTCTTGAATCTTTCGGATCTGAATATTCATACCACAATTAAGAAGAATTACATTAAAAATATGCCAAGTAGCACTCCACATCAAAAATTCTGTTTTTATCATTTACCTACTCGAGGACGAGTAGGAATTAAGCTTGGGGTTGCTTGATACGTCTCCAACGTATCTATAATTTTTGATTGCTCCATGCCATATTATCTACTGTTTTGGATATTATTGGGCTTTATTATCCACTTTTATATTATTTTTGAGACTAACCTATTAACCGGAGGCCCATCCCAGAATTGCTGTTTTTTGCCTGTTTTAGGGTTTCGAAGAAAAGGAATATCAAACGGACTCCAAACGGAATGAAACCTTCGGGAACGTGATTTTCTCAACAGATAAGACTCGGGAGACTTGGACCCTACGTCAAGAAAGGAAACAGGACGCCACGAGGTAGGGTGGCGCGCCCTACCCTACCAGGCATGCCCCCACCCTCGTGGGCCCCCTGTTGCTTCACCGACATACTCCTTCCTCCTATATATATATATCCACGTACCCCCAAACGATCAAATACGGAGCCAAAACCTAATTCCACCGACGTAACTTTCTGTATCCACGAGATCCCATCTTGGGGCCTGTTCCGGAGCTCCACTGGAGGGGGCATCGATCACGGAGGGCTTTCCCTCCGATGAAGTGTGAGTAGTTTACTTCAGACGTATGGGTCCATAGTTAGTAGCTAGATGGCTTGATCTTAATACAATGTTCTCCCCCTCTCTTGTGGAGAACTATTCGATGTAATCTTCTT
Source organism: Triticum monococcum (assembly GCA_034509565.1). Classification (NCBI taxonomy): domain Eukaryota; kingdom Viridiplantae; phylum Streptophyta; class Magnoliopsida; order Poales; family Poaceae; genus Triticum; species Triticum monococcum. The sequence goes on from CM067841.1 coordinate 120,533,366, forward strand.
TTTGCGGTGTGTTTGTTGAGACTGATGAATTGTGGGTTTATGATCAAGTCTATCTATGAACAATACTTGAATCTTCTCTGAATTCTTTTATGTATGATTGGTTATTGTCGGCATTCCGGGAACGGGGGTCCCCAGACTTGCCTGCCTGCGGCCTGCTGCGTGGCTCAAGTGGGGGCCCAGCGCGGCCCATCTTCATCAACACGAGGCTCAAGACCCTCGCGAGGGGCCAAGCCTCGTGAGGCAGACGACACGGCGCATCCTCAGGCACAGCCTCCTCAGGCTGGCTCGCAAGGAGGCGGAGAGTTCAAGGCGGGGTACCTCGCGAGGTGCCCATGACGCAAGCCATGACGACTCGAGGCACCAGGCGGGTGCCAGCGCGCGCAGCATCCTTCTTTCCTCTTTGGTGCAAAGGGGACAAGCATATCCGCGGAGTACCGAGGCATCAGGCAAAGGTTGCCACTTCGGTGCAACGAGACCAAGACCTGGAGGACTACGAGACGGAGGTCACCATGGAGCCCAGCCCGGCGTCACCACCAGAGCCTTTGGCAAGCGAAGACTGCTTTTGTCAGGATAGACGTACTCGCTGTCCCCCTTCAAATTAGCCCGCCATTGTTGGATCCCTTCCTGCTCAATATTTGGGAAGAGGACCAAGGCCTCTATAAATAGGACTAGCCACCCACATAGCAAGGGGCTCGGTCGGTCAGGTGGGATCTGGAAGAGAGGAAGAGAGAAAGAGAGAGATAGAGAGAGGTGGCTGAACTCCCCATAGCAGTTCATCACCCCAGCCAAGAACAGACCCTCGCGAGGCTGTCCTTCCTTGTATTGTTCATCCTCACCAGCCCCAGGGGGCAATCCATCCACCACACACTAGAGTAGGGTATTACAGCACATCGGTGGCCCGAACCAGTATAAATCTCGTGTCTCTTGTGCAGTTCTTTTAGTAGTCTAGATCTTTGCGAGACGGGGAGGTTGAGGACGTGATTTCCGCGTGCAGCCCAGTGTTCGAACCTTAAGGGTCTGCCGGAACCCGAAATCTGACATTTGGCGCGCCAGGTAGGGGTGCGCCGGAGTTCGTCTTACACCACTCCGTGCCCCGTCGCGTCTTCATCACCATGCCCGGCGACCAGGAGGGCAACCCCGACCCGTGGGCTGCGTGGCCCAAACACGCGGAACCGCTCGCCTCGGGCGACCCCGCGCCCTAGGCAGCTCGCGGTCCGCAGGGCGCTGTGGCCCGCGGGCGACGCGGACAGACTTCACCAACTCTTACGCCGCGGCAGGCTCGGTCAGTAGCAAGGGCGTCCAATCACGCCGCGACAACGACACCATACACCCGCCGGGAGCAGGCGAACTCGAGGGCCACGCTCATAGTGGCCCGGGAGCTGCTGCGGTGCAGGCTGCTGGAGGGCGGCCACGACGTGCTGCTGGAGCGAGTGGCGGAGCTCCTGGGCTTCGCCGCCTCGGGGGCTCACCCCTTCTCCACCCAGCTCCCATCTCAAGCCCAGAGCGACCCGCACGGGGGCTCCGCGCGTGCCCGCGGGCTTCAAGGCTACTCCGACGCCAGTGAAGCTGTCAGCACCGGACCGGTGGTGGCGCTGCCCCCGCCCCCGGCCCGCGAAGGAGAAGGACTCGACGCGACCCGTGGCCCCGGAGGGCGGCCGCATTGCCACCCCGTGGCAGGCATGACAGGTGGGGCCGCATGGCATGCGGGGCGCCATGGCATGGCATACGGGATGACGGCAACGGAAGAGTACGTGCCCCTCATGATGGACCAAGGACACCCTCACGAGGACAGGCAGGGCTCACTCCTCGGCCCCAGCTGGGGGGACGAGATGATGGAGACTGAGCCCTTCCTGGAGCTCCGGACGAGCCCGCTGGCCACGCTGGAGGCAGCGATCACCGGGCGCCGCTAACTCTTCAGGGGCAGGTATACGCTAACCATGGATCGCAGGAGGTGCAGGTCGCCACGGCAAGCGGCTGCCCTGCTCCTACAGTCTCCCACCCCTCGGGAGGAGGGTGCAAGGGGCTGCAGGGGAGGGGCCGGGATCCGACATCACCACCGCGGCGTTCGGAGCAAGGTGTTCTCAGGAGGTAGGCCCTCTGCTGGGGAGGTGTCTCAGGGCCTGCCCCTGGCAGAGGACCCGTGGTCGTTGGGGGAACCGCTGGCGACCGCTCTACCCCATCGGGCGGCGTCCTGGGTTCTGGTCGTTGCTGATGGCACTAGAGTGTGGCGCAAGGCGGGGCCCTCGTCTGGCGATATGAAGCAAGGCCAGTACCTGTGAAGAAGGCCCAGTGCCTGTGAAGCTCGCCGCCCCGTGACACTCTCACGTAATAATGAGTGGGGTTGTACACGCCCCGGAGTCTCAGGGGTGCCGGCCTCAGGCCCTGGGGCTCCCTCCCATGCCCAGTGGACAGCACTTAGCTCCGCGCTGGTGAGAAGACGTCCAAGACTAGACTAGGTGCCGGACGCGGCCTTTTGTCTGCCTTTTGTTGCCCTTCCCTTTGGTTGTAGCTTTTTCTCTCGCTGGATTTAAGTTGTATTCGAATTTGAGATTTGCGTGTGTTCGGGGAGGGGTGCTTGTTCTCGCTCGAGCTATTTCTCGCGTTCTAGTTGCCGCTTTGTCACAGCTGCCTCCCCTCGCGAGCCCCTTGCGAGTCGGGTCAGGCCAGGCTCGTGCGCAGCCCAGGCTGCCACTGTTGCTCCCTCTCGGGAGGATTTTCGGGACACTGCGGAGGTTGCCCTGTTCGGAAAAGGCCTAGAGCCTGTGAAGCAAGGCGAGTGCCTGTGAAGCTCTCGCACACCAGGAAAAGGCCCAGAGCCTGTGAAGCAAGGCGAGTGCCTGTGAAGCTCTCGCGCTCAAGGAAAAGGCCCGGAGCCTGTGAAGCAAGGCGAGTGCCTGTGAAGCTCTCGCGCACGAGGAAAAGGCCCAGAGCCTGTGAAGCAAGGCGAGTGCCTGTGAAGCTCACGAGCTCGAGGAAAAGGCCCAGAGCCTGTGAAGCAAGGCAAGTGCCTGTGAAGCTCTCGCGCATGAGGAAAAGGCCCAGAGCCTGTGAAGCAAGGCAAGTGCCTGTGAAGTCATCGCGCTCGGGAGAAGGCCCAGAGCCTGTGGAGAAGGCCAACGCATGAGGAGTTTCTCATCAGCGACAACCTCACATCCTGAGGACCCAACTAGAAAGCGCCCAAGGCGTCGCGCCCTCCTGCAGGCCGCCTCGAAACCAGCATGGGACAAAGGTAAACCAGCCCACCGTCAGGCACGAGCGCAGTTTGATTACTACTGATATGATGGACACAGGTTTTTACATGAGGGGCTTCCCCTCCCAAAATGCTCTCACACGCCACCAGGTCAAAAGCCTTAGTTCTATTCATGCAGAGTGAAAAAGACAGGAGCGATACGCGCTCAGTCGGACCAATCCCCCAATGCGTCCTCGGAAGCACCTCCTGAGCCTTCGCCGGAGTCGCCGAGCTCGCCATCGACGCCTGCGTCGTTGCCGGTAGCGTCAGGGCCACTTGCCGCGCCATCCTATCAGCACCCACGACCATGTTGCTGTCATCTGAAGCGAAGGCCCTGACAAGGGCGTCCACATTATCCTCCACCCAGCGCGCCAAGTCGTCTCGGACGGCCTGGGAGACTGGGGCGATGACAGGGTCAAAATCGAAGCGGGGATTCATGTTTTGGAGATGGCTGAAGACACGAGAAAAGGCACGCTTGAGCGAGGCGCGGCTCCTCTCCTCCACCAACCTGTCGGCCCTGACCGACTGCGCCTCCAGCTGCGTCACCACGGCAATGAAGAACTGCAAGTTACCTGCATAATTGATCGTGTGTGGTTCACCGACGGACGCCTCGCAGATGTTTCCCAAGGCCATGTTAGCCCTCTCCCTAAGCATGGTGAACATGGGGCCATGCGTGTGCTCCAGGAGTCGCTGCTAGCGTATTTCGTCGGCGTTCTGGCGCTCAACGGCCTCGGCCTCTTCCATCCGCTGGCGAAGACGGAGCACCTCGACTTGAGAGGCGGCCAGCTCCTTTTGCGCTGCCTCAAGGGCGGCCCGGGAGGCGTCGGCCAGCCGCATCGCCTCGTCCCATTGGGTCCTCAGGGCCGCGGTTCTGCCTTCGGCTTCGACCCGGATCATCCCCAGCTTCCCCTCGAACTCACGCTCGAGGCCTTGGCGCACCGTCGCCACCCGACAACAAACCTCCTCCAGGACACGCGCTTCCCGCGCTGCGACATCGTCCTCCGCCTACGTCACTAGGCGCTCCCTCGTCTCCAGCCTCTCGTACTCGCGGGAGCATTCGGCGGCCTCCAGCACCACCGCTTCCTCGCGCTTCAGAAGCTCAGCTGGGTCGCCGGAAGCCACCTCCATCGACGCGAGGGCTGCCTCGTGCAGCTCCGCTTGCTCCTCCAACGAGTGGCATCGGGCCAGGAGCTCGTGAGCTCGCTCCTCCACCGCCTCTCGCCACCCGTCAGCTCTCCGGGCCTCCTCGATGGCTTGGGAGCGGGCCACTCGGGAGGCCTCTAGCGATGCCTTCACCTCTTCATCATCAAGGTCACGTTGGCGGCGCGCAAGGGCGACGGCGGCCTCCAGCTCGCGCCTCCCTGCAGCCAGGCGCAGGCCCTCGGCCTCCAGGCAAGCATCTTCAGCGGCAAGCTCTTCCCCAAGCAGGTCCACCGCGTCGGCCGCTCGTCGAAGGAACCCTTGGTGGCGAGTGCGGCGCTCCCGGGCGCGCTCGAGCACATCTTCCACGCCATCGTCCGCCCAAGCAAGCGCCGAGGGCTGCGAGTCATCGTCCCTCCTTCGGGCAGGGGGCAGGGGGCTGGCGCCCCCGTGGTGGCCGGATGCGCCACATCAGAAGCCCGACCAAGGGCCAGCCCACTTCCAGATGAGGGGCGTAGGAGGCGCCTCAACCTGTCGCAGCACAAGACCAGACGGGAGGCACCCAACAGACTGGCTATCCCCTGAGAAGGCCCGCGAAGGAGAAGCGCGGCGGATGAAGGGCCGCAGCGCACCTCGGGATGATCCGCCCCATCAGACGCCCTCACCACGAGGGCATAGCTGCTCGGAGAACTTGAGGATGGCGGAGGAGGCGAAGCCAAAGGAGGTGGTACCTCGGCGACTTCCGTGACCTCCCTCGGAAGGGGCCTGCAGAGCAAGGATCAGCGAAAGCAACAAAAGGATCAGGAGTCAGAGAGGAAAAAGACTTACTTGTCGGTGGCGAAGTACTTCCTGCGCTTTAGCACGCGACAAGGGGAGTCATCACCCGGAGCCTCCCTCTTCCTCCGGAAGGCCTTGAAGTCCACGCGGAAGCGGCCCAAGAGAAGAGCGCAAGGATCAACCTGCCGCAAGGACGAAGCATCAGGACGGTCCGTGTCGGGATCACCCGCCTGGCGCGTGCCACCCATTACCTCGTCAGAAGGTGGGACTAGGGCCTCCAAGGCCTCAGCCCCGGGTGCTGGAGGCGGCTTCCTACCGCCTTCAGCCGCAGCAGTACGGGCCTCAGGAGCTACCCCCTTGCGAGCAGCACCCAGCGCTGCCACTTCCTCAGGAGCCCCCTCGGCCTCAGGTGCCTCCTGCCTCCCTGCTCCGCCGCTTGAGGAGGAGTCGCCTTGGCCGATTGGGAGGGGAGTCACCACTACAGGGTTCTCGCGAGGTCCTTGGAGGCCGGCGGGGCGCAGCCCCCACTCATCGAAGATGGGCATCTGCTTCACGAAGTCAGCCCTGCTCTGGCAGAGATACAGCAAGGCCCATCCCTGCCGGATGTTGCCAGGATTGGGGTCCCCGGCCAAGGTCAAGAGCGTCGACTTCAGCGCCGCAGGAGCCAGGTCTTCTTCATGGAGCCTCATGTCGTCCTCGCGCCCCCGGAAGGCCCACATTCGGCGAGAGTGGCGCTGCAGGGGAGCGACGCGGCACAGCAAAAACTCCTTCACCACTTTGGGCGCCATCACGCCGAGTTTCCTCAGGAGCGCGAAGCGGGGCCAGACGAAGACAAGCTGGGGGTTCTTCAGCGTCTCCTGGCCCCAACCCTAATTGGGGACAGCAGGCGAGGTCGGCTCCGATAGCAGGGGGCTGGGCACCCCTGCGTCCACGTACAACCACCGCTCGCGGAACCCAGCCGCGGGCTGGGGGAGTTTGAAGTTAATTCCAGATGCCTCGGTCTCAGGCTCGGCAGCAAAGCCCGCGCATGCCCAGCGCTGGGAGGGATCGATAAGACGCAGCGAGAAGAAGTGGCGCAGCAAGGCAACCGAAGGAGGGATGCCCACCATGGCTTCGCAAACGAAGGCGAAGATTGAAAGGAGGGTGATGGACTCAGGACTTAGATGCATCAAGTGGATCTGATAGTGGGAAAGCACGGCATTGAAGAAATCGGAGAAGGGGGGAACCAGACCCGCCCACAAGGCATCGGTAAAACATGGGACCTCGGTTGTTGTCCTGTCAATGGAGAAGAGGGACGCGGGCCAGGCAGTCGTCCTCCCGCACTCGTTGAAGACGGTGGCCAGAGCCAAGCTGTCCCTGCCCAGGCACTCTTGGTTGAGTATGGTCGACTGGCCGGCGGCGGGGGCCACCGCCGGCAGCGCACAAGATGAAGGCATGGGTTCCTCCACTCTCTCCTTCCCCGTCGGAGTCATGGCGACAAGAAGGGGGGGGGGAGGATTCGAGATTGGATTGAAGGCAGGAGCAGGCGTTCGAAGGAAGGAAGAACAGGGGACGCCCGAGCAATAGGAAGGGGAGCGGCTGTCTACAACTACTAGTCCGCCTAGCAGGGCGCACAATAAGGAAGCGTGGGGGAATGGTGCCGCCCACGTCCAATCAACCGCCACGCGGCGCCTAAGGCCGCAGGCTGTTAGGGCCCGCGGCGCTTCGCCCTTGCCCTTTCGCCTCTCGGCACGGCCAAGTCCATGCGCGGCTTGGGCCCGAGGGCTGCTGTCGGCGTTCTGGGAACGGGGGTCCCCAGAGTTGCCTGCCTGCGGCCTACGGCGTGGCTCAAGTGGGGGCCCAGTGCGGCCCATCTTCATCAACACAAGGCTCAAGACCCTCGCGAGGGGCCAAGCCTCGCAAGGCGGACGACACGGCGCATCCTCAGGCACAGCCTCCTCAGGCTGGCTCGCAAGGAGGCGGAGAGTTCAAGGCAGGGTACCTCGCGAGGTGCCCATGACGCAAGCCATGACGACTCGAGGCACCAGGCGGGTGCCAGCGCGCGCAGCGTCCTTCTTTCCTCTTTGGTGCAAAGGGGACAAGCATATCCGCGGAGTACCGAGGCATCAGGCAAAGGTTGCCACTTTGGTGCAATGAGACCAAGACCAGGAGGACTACGAGACGGAGGTCACCATGGAGCCCAGCCCGGCGTCACCACCAGAGCCTTTCGCAGGCGAAGACTGCTTTTGTCAGGATAGACGTACTCGCTGTCCCCCTTCAAATTAGCCCGCCATTGTTGGATCCCTTCCCGCTCAATATTTGGGAAGAGGACCAGGGCCTCTATAAATAGGACTAGCCACCCACATAGCAAGGGGCTCGGTCGGTCAGTTGGGATCTGGAAGAGAGGAAGAGAGAAAGAGAGAGATAGAGAGCGGTGGCTGAACTCCCCATAGCAGTTCATCACCCCAGCCAAGAACAGACCCTCGCGAGGCTGTTCTTCCTTGTATTGTTCATCCTCACTAGCCCCAGGGGGCAATCCATCCACCACACACTAGAGTAGGGTATTACACCACATCGGTGGCCCGAACCAGTATAAATCTCGTGTCTCTTGTGCAGTTCTTTTAGTAGTCTAGATCTTTGCGAGACGGGGAGGTTGAGGATGTGATTTCCGCGTGCACCCCAGTGCTCGAACCTTAAGGGTCTGCCAGAACCCGAAATCCGACAGTTATTTTGCAAGTCTGTTCGAATTATCAGTTTGGTTTGGCCTACTAGATTGATCTTTCTTGCAATGGGAGAAGTGCTTAGCTTTGGGTTCAATCTTGCGATGTCCTTTCCCGGTGACAGTAAGGGCAGCAAGGCACCTATTGTATTGTTGCCATCGAGGATAACAAGATGGGGTTTTCTTCATATTGCATGAGTCTATCCCTCTACATCATGTCATCTGACTTAAGGCGTTACTCTGTTTTTAACTTAATACTCTAAATGCATGCTGGATAGCGGTCGATGAGTGGAGTAATAGTAGTACATGCAGGCAGGAGTCGGTCTACTTGTCTCGGACGTGATGCCTATATACATGATCATGCCTAGATATTCTCATAATTATGGTCAATTCTGTCAATTGCTCAACAGTAATTTGTTCACCCACCGTAGAATACTTATGCTCTCGAGAAAAGCCACTAGTGAAACCTATGGCCCCCGGGTCTATCTTTATCATATTGTTCTCCTACTACTTTGCTATTTACTTTGCCTTTATTTTACTTTGCATCTTTATCACAAAAGTACCAAAAATATTATCTTTATCATATCTATCAGATCTCACTCTCGTAAGTGCCCTTATAGGGATTGACAACCCCTATTTGCGTTGCTTGCGAGTATTTATTTGTTTTGTGTAGGTACGAGGGACTCGCGCATAGCCTCCTATTGGATTGATACCTTGTTTCTCAAAAACTGAGTGAAATACTTACGCTACTTTGCTGCATCATACCTTCCTCTTTGGGGAAAACCAATGCAGTGCTCAAGAGGTAGCAACCAACCATATGAGTGAGAGCATCCAAGAGGGAGTGAGTGAGCCACAACACTTAGTGAGTGAGGTAGTTGACACGGCATGTGAGGCCACTATGATTTATAACGACCTAACCTCTACTCCCAGTGTGTTTTCTTCTTTGGTGCTAGGTGAGGGAGTCTTGGATTAGGGGGTATCGGGACATCCGGATTATATCCTTTGTCCGGACTGTTGGACCATGAAGATACAAGATTGAAGACTTCGTCCCGTGTCCGGATGGGACTCTACTTGGCGTGGAAGGCAAGCTAGGCAATACGGATATGTATATCACCTCCTTTGTAACCGACCTTGTGTAACCCTAGCCCCCTCTGGTGTCTATATAAACCGGAGGGTTTTAGTCCATAGGACAACATACAATCATACCATAGGCTAGCTTCTAGGGTTTAGCCTCTTCGATCTCGTGGTAGATCAACTCTTGTACTACTCATATTATCAAGAATATTCTAGCAGGACGTAGGGTTTTACCTCCATCAAGAGGGCCCGAACCTGGGTAAAACATCGTGTCCCCTACCTCCTGTTACCATCCGCCTTAGACGCACAGTTCGGGACCCCCTACCCGAGATCTGCCGGTTTTGACACCGACATTGGTGCTTTCATTGAGAGTTCCTCTGTGCCGTCGCCGTAAGGAAGGATGCCTCATCTCATTATTAAAAACAACATTACCGCCGGGGGAGCCCTGGCTGTCGGCCAAACTCTCCGGCTAGGCAGTTTCATCATGATCGTCTGTTCGGCTACTGCACCGATGATGACTTCTCGGGTCATCGAAAATAGCCTCCATGTCGGCTCGGAATTCGCCGAGGAGATGGATCCAATGGAGCTCTCTTCCCTAAACGAGTTATTGGATCGCATCGCCGCCTTGGGAGTCGCTACTGACTATGATCGGATTGGGCTTAAACCCGATCAAAGGGAGATTAACTCTTCATCGGTCACCCATCATGTTGCGGTGGTGGAGGAACAATGCGGCGATTCTTCCTCTATCTTGAGGACTAACTATGTCCTGATTCCTGAGCTCTCCGAGCCAGATACCCGTTTACGGGAGGACATCACCCAAGCCCTGAACCTAGAGTCAGGCAGTGGGCCAGACTCATTGAGCAACATCCTGGAATCCGAACTTCCAATATCGGAAACTCCTCAGCCCCTGGGTCTCAGATCGGGTAGGGGTTCGAACTCAAACCCACCCACCCACCCTGACATAAATGATCTTTCCCACATCAGGCAAGAGCCCCATGAAACAGTACATCATTATTGGGCCAGATTCCTCCTTGTGATGAACAAGGTTAAGGACTGCCGCGAGGAAGACGCAATCTCACTTTTCTGCAATAACTGCACGGACAAGGGAATCCTTAACACCATAAGTCGCCGTGACATATCACGCTTTGCCCTGGAAAACCAAAATGAAATTTTGGGATAATCCGGCTCCGAATATACACCCAGTCCGAAGTAAAAGGGTGCACTATCATAAGACACCCGAGTTAATTACAAAGAAGCAAAAACCCTCTATAGGGCGTGGAACCGTATTGGAGGGCTGGCTCAATGGACCCTGCAAAATTCATAGTATAGCGGATACCATACCAACACACAGCCTTAGAACATGTTGGATATTCCGGCAGGTGGCCAAAAGCGGCGAGGATCTTCTCATCCCAGATGCCACAGAGCACCATCCCAGGGATAACAATACGGTACTAATAGTCTTTGAGACCTTCGCATCAAATAATAGGCGCAAGCGAACACTCCGCAGCATTGCCGAAATCTGCCACGTAGCAGCAATAAATCCATGGAGCGACACGGCTATTACCTTCAATGCCAGTGACGAACCTAAATTCCGAACAGCCCGAGCACCAGCTGCACTGGTCCTCAGTCCAATTGTGGACAGCTTTCGACTCACCAAAGTACTCATGGACGGCGGCAGTGGATTAAACCTCATCTACGAGGAAACTCTTCAAAAAATGGAAATAGACTGGAACCGCATTGAGAAAAGCAGCACAACCTTCAGAGGAATCATCCCCAGTCGGGAAGCACACTGTGCTGGGAAAATCACACTAGATGTGGTATTCGGCACGCCGGAAAACTATAGGTCCGAACAAATTACATTCCAAGTGACCCCGTTCAGTAGTGGATACCACGCCCTCTTGGGACGGGAGGCGTTCACGATCTTCCAAGCCATACCCCATTATGGGTACATGAAGCTCAAAATGCCTGGGCCCAACGGAATCATCACACTCGTTAGTGATCCGGACACAGCACTCCGTGCCGAAAACAAAACAGCCGCATTGGCCCTCGAGGCATTATCCGAAGCCCTTTCGGCCGAGGAATTAACTACGCTATGCTCCAAAGTGGACAGGGACGACGTGATACTTGACAAGAGATCCAAGTCCACCCCTTTTAAACTAGTGGATGAAATAGTCAAATTCCAAGTCCACCCAACAGACACTACAAAAACAGCCTCCATCGGGGCACAGTTAAACCCCGCCGTGGACGCCGCACTACGAGAGTTCCCGCGTGAAAATTGGGACATATTCGCCTGGCACCCCTCAGACATGCCAGGAATCCCACGCAGGCTGGCCGAGCACAGCCTCAATATCCTGAAGGGATTCAAGCTGGTCAAGCAGGCTCTTCGGTGTTTCTCTCAACCTAAGAGACAGGCTATGGGAGAGGAACTAGCCAAATTATTGGAGGCTGGATTCATTAGAGAAATAAAACACCCGGACTAGCTAGCAAACCTGGTGATGGTACCAAAGAAGGACAAATCCTGGCGCCTATGTGTCAATTTCAAGGACCTCAATAAGGCTTGCCCAAAGGATCCCTTCCCCCTCCCCCGCATTGATCAAATTATCGATGCTACCGCAGGACACGAGTCATTGTGCTTCCTCAACGCATACTCCGGCTACCACCAAATCAAGATGGCGGAGTCCGACCAAGCCGCAACGGCATTTATCACACCATACGGCGCCTTCTGTTTCAACACAATGCCTTTTGGGCTCAAAAACACCGGCGCAACATATCAGCGCATGATTCAGTCATGTCTAGAGAAACAGATCGGCAAAACAGTAGAGGCATACATAGATAATGTGATCGTTAAAACCAAACACGTCGACTCTCTAATAGACGACTTGAGGCTCACATTCGACAACCTCCGAACATACGACATCAAGCTCAATCCGGAAAAATGCGTTTTTGGCGTACCAGCCGGAAAGCTCCTAGGCTTCATTGTCTCTAGTAGAGGAATATAAGCTAATCCGGCCAAAATCCGAGCTCTATCACAGTTGGCTATACCAAGGGACCTCAAATAAACCCAGAAACTAACTGGATGTGTGGCGGCTCTAAGCCGCTTTATCTCCCGCTTAGGAGAAAAGGAATTACCCCTTTATCGCCTCCTTCGGTGCACCGAACACTTCGAGTGGACGGGCGCTGCCACAGCCGGATTGGAAGAAATAAAAGCCATACTAGCAACCAGCCCAATCCTGGTCGTGCCAAACATCAGCGAACCAATGCTGTTGTACATTGTGGCAACTCATCAAGTTGTAAGGTCAGTGCTCGTCGTGGAACGAGAAGCGGACAGACATAAATTCCCTCTTCAAAAGCCGGTATATTATGTATCCACTGTCCTCACTCCATGAAAATCGCGGTACCCACATTATCAAAATATAGCCTATGCGGTATTCATGGCATCCCGGAAGCTGTGACACTACTTTCAAGAGTGTTCGATTACAGTAGCCTCGGAAGTGCCACTTAATGATATTATAAACAACCACGACGCCATGGGCCATATTGCCAAATGGGCCATTGAGCTCCTCCCATTCGACATAATATACAAACCTTAGCGAGCCATTAAATCGCAAGTATTGGCCGACTTTGTCGCCGAATGGACGGAAGCCGAACTCCCTAAAGAGTACGGCGCATACTCCAATTGGATCATGCACCTCGACGGCTCCAAAATGCTGGCCGGTCTAGGGGCTGGCATCGTCCTGACGTCCCCAACCGAAGATACCATTAAATACGTACTGCACATAGTGTATACAGACTCCAACAACGCAGCCGAATACGAAGCCCTGTTGCATGGTCTTTGGATGGCAGTCTCCATGGGCATTCAACACCTGGAGGTGCGTAGGAATTTGAACCTCGCAATATCCCAAATAAATGGAGACTTCGATGCCAAGGATCCGAAGATGGCGGCCTATCAAAACGCCATCCTAAAGATGTCAGCTCGGTTCGAGGGGCTCGAATTTCACCATGTGGCTCGGGAAAACAATCAGGCGGCGGATATCCTTGCCCGCATCGGCGCAAAACGCGACACGGTCCCCCCCCAACATCTTTTTGGAGAGGTTGTTTAAGCCATCGGTGGTATGGGAAGGGGACACCGGTAACAATAGTCCGGACCCGGCCAAAATGCCCGATACCGAACACTCTGACATAATCGGAGGCTCTGCCACCAAAATAACACCTTCAACCCACGTAATAATGGTCGTCATCGCCCCGTGGACAGAACCATTCCTGGCCTACCTAACTAGGCAGGAACTTCCCAAGGACCAAAATGAGGCACGCTACATAGTGCGGCGATCTAAAGCCTACAGGGTCCACGAGGGAGAGCTGTATAAGAAAAGCACTATCGGAGTCCTTCAAAGGTGCATCTCCGAAGAGGAAGGGCGGAAGCTTTTGGAAGGAATTCACGCCGGACTCAGCGGCCATCACGCCGCAGCCCGAGCACTTGTAAGCAAGGCCTTCCGTACAGGTTTTTATTGGCCGACGGCCCGGGCAGACGCACAGGACTTGGTCCAACACTGCGCCGGTTGCCAGCTTTTTGCAAACCAAAGCCATATGCCACCCACCGCCCTCCAAACAATCCCCATTACCTGGCCTTTCGCGGTCTGGGGGATTGACATGGTTGGACCCCTTAAAGGGGGAACCCACAAGAAAAAATACTTACTGGTCATGGTGGATAAATTCACCAAATGGATAGAAGCCAAACCTGTTAAAACAACTGAATTCAGACCGGTGATAGACTTCATATCCGGGGTTGTACACCATTATGGCGTCCCCCACAACATCATCACTGACAACGGCACGAACTTCACGGCCAACGAGGTAAAACTCTGGTGCAGCAACATGGGCATTAAGCTCGACTATGCTTCCGTCTATCACCCACAAACCAACGGACAAGTTGAGCGAGCAAATGGTCTTATCATGAGCGGCATTAAACCCAGATTAGTGCGATCCTTAAAGGAGTCTAACACGCACTGGGTAGAGGAGCTCGACTCCGTACTCTGGGGGCTGCGGACCACGCCGAATCGCACTACCGGATATACACCCTTATTTATGGTGTACGGCGCACAGGCAGTTCTGCCATGCGACATAATTCATGACTCACCTCTTGTGCGCATGTATGAAGAAAGAGAAGCCGAGATCGATCGGCAGGACAGTCTGGACAACCTGGAGGAGGAGCGCGACGTGGCAAAAGCCCATTCCGCATTTTATCAGCAACAAGCTCGCATATACCAAAGCAGAAAAGTATGGGCCAAAACTTATAACATTGGCGAGTTAGTTCTACGCCTGCCGGAGAAGAAAAAGTCCAAGCTCGAGCCCAAATGGGAAGGTCCCTTCATTATTGACCAAGTTCTGACCAGTGGAGCGTACCGTCTGCGGGATGCATCGAATAATCGACTTGAGCCGAACCCATGGAATGCAACCAGGCTCTGAAGATTCTAGGCCTAGCGCCGGACTCTATGTTCGTCTCCTTCCTTTGTCCATTTTTTGCATATACATTATCTGTCTTTTTTCTCTTTCTTTCTTTTATTCTTTCTCTAGGCCTTCAAGGGCCAACTTGTGCCTCGCTTGCACATTATAGATGCGCTAACCACGCTCATTATACCTGGGGGCTTCTTACACAGAAGCTTAATTATCTATCTGGGCTTCACGCCCCGCACATGTGTTATTCTTCCGCATGTACCTTTTCTTCGCCACTATATGCATCAATATGACATAAGTTTTGGCCAAGCTGGGTTGCTTGGCTCTTGTATTTATGCCCTACGTTCCCGTTAATTCGGCTAGGGCATAAGGGGAGCACCTCTGCGATTGTTACTGCCGGGTCAGCCGGATGTGTACCTTAGACTGGGTGAAGCCGAAAGCTAGCGTTCTTATGGGAATATTCGGTCGGCGAACAAAAGATGATTTTTATTTATTTATTTTCCATATGTGCCCCCAGATGTTTTTCCTGCGTTTTCTCTCGCAGTACGGACATGCACTTTAGGGCATCCATACCCAGGGAAAGGAACCCTTAACGGAACTATTCTCCCTGGAAGATGTTTCTTACTACCCATGTAATATAACATAACTAGTTGGGCACTTGTCTGTTCAAGCACTAATGACCCCTACGCCTAGTTTCCATGCATACCCCGGTTCTTATATAACTGGGCGGGTATTCAGACACACTCCGGACTATCGGGTCCCGAGGTTGAAGCGAAAAGGTCCGCCATGACAAATGATCTACAATCCGGCTAGAAGGCATTATACATGTCACTTTAATTACATTGTCATGTAGACTGACTAAATTCCTCTTCTATACCATCCAACAGGCGGTCTAGCCTACAATCATGTTGGGAATAATTTCCGGCTAATTCTACTTGCCCATACACTAAGCTAACGGGGATTTCTTTCCCATCGGGCCCCACAGGTCCGACCTTGGCCATGTGGTTTGGGTCAGTCTTGGTATACTGCGTCTTCACCATGGCCCAGGCTTCCCTGGCACCTTGACAGTAGGCCGATATCTTCCATAATCGGAAGCGCCTCCGTGCACCCTTGAGCTTCTTCGCAAGCTCTACAATGCCTCCTGGCAGGGAGACGGCTGGCCACAAGGCCTGGGCAACACCTTGCATCACCTGCCGAACTTGTTCGTGCAGTTGTGAGAGCTCGGATAGAAGATCACCCGCAGACCCGGGCATCTCCTCTGCGGGACGACCCGTTAGCATACCTACAGACATAACTCTATTAGCCGGCTTCTCCGCCGACCCCTTTTTAAGGGTTCGTTCAAGCACTTACTAAAAATGCCGCGCCGAAGCCGCTTATTCTCCTTCTCGGAGTCCGCAAGCTGGGCTCAGACATCTTTCAGTTCCATGCTCAGCTTGGTATTGGCGTCTTGGAGATTGTTTTTCTCCCGCATGACCTCAGTCAGCACGCGTTTGCCATCCTTTAGCTGTCGTACGGCATGATGGTCCTCCGGATTCTCTCCGGATTCATCTGCAATATCTATTGTTAGATCTGCAGCCACGCCGCATGCTATATGGTACCTGTCATTCTTTGAAAGAAATGTTACCAGCTGGGGACTTTTTAGGTTCCTTCAATGCGGCAACAGCGGCCTGAAGTTGGGTCTTGCACTCCTCCAGCTCCTGTGACAGTCGAGTATTCTTCTCTGTAAGAACCTGCATAATAAGATGATCCTTAAATCAGTTCTGCTAACTGTTTCAAGTCTCAGGGGCTACTGATCCATATAATCGTCAGATTTGCTTACCCGTACATCCTTTACATACTGGTCCATGGCTCTGGCTAGACCATTTTGAGCAGCACGAAGGTACGCCTCTCCAGAATTGAAGGCATCAAATGCCTCTGGTGAGAAGCAAGTGTCGCGGAGTACTGCCCGGTGACGCCTATGATTCATGGCGCTCTCCACTTCTGAATTCGTAGCAGATAGCCTATCCGCATCCTCCATAGGGGGAGTATCCGGCGTCCGCCCCATGTCGGCTTCCGCCTCTATGTCCGGTCCTGGAGCCCGACTAGTGGAAGCGTGATCGGCAGCCTCACCAGACATATTCCGGCGAGCGCTTTTTCTGTTAAAGAAACATGGACGTCATTACATTTCAAGAAAGATGACAACCACGGAGCGGGGTTTCTGTCATACCTCTGCGCCGGCATCTCCGTCCTGACCGCCTTCCTTTTTGGCCTGCCCGGCCTCGGTGCCTCTTGTTGGCGAGTTGCTGCGGCTTCGGCATGGCGTCCCGAATGCCTTCCCTGTAGAACACCATATGTATATGGTAGGTGAAGTGTCTAAAAGGGGATCCTAGTTTTTGGAGTCGGGATTTTTGTTTTTCTTACGTGCGACGCAGGAAGCAGTCCGGGATAGTCGGCCGTAATGGCCACCATGGCGTCATCACAGCTTAATTGATAGAACTGCCGGTCTATCAGCTCCACGAATATGTTCGGATCTTCTTCGAGTCCGGGACCGAGGGCCCGGTCAGGGTCCTATGGTTGTGGAGATGGGCTGCTGACCTCCCTTATGGCTTTTCGCAGTTCCTGCCGCAAAATGGCAAGGTGAGTACCTACGACAAAGAATGCGGGAATAATGGGAGTAAGGAGATATAACTCACCCAGCTTGGAGGGTTGTACATGGAGAATCCATCCCGTGGCTTGATGCGGATGAACTCCTCTTCCTCTCCCTTGAACAATTGGGATAGCATTTTTGCTAAAGCGGCAGCGTTGTCCGGTCCCTTACGCCTGCAACGGGCGGCGTCATCTTCCCCGTTAAAACACCACAATGGGTGCCCTCAATATTGAAGTGGTTGTACTCCCCGCAATATGCATATTGACATAACCTCGATTACTGTCAATCCTGATTGAGCCAGCGCTTTAATCCGGTTCATCAGGTAAAGGACTTCTCTGTTGTCTTCCTCCTGGGGGATCCGTGGGCACCAACTTCGGTTTTTTTTTCAGAGGAGCATTGCTGAACTTAGGAAGACCCCGCCGAACAGGGTCCGGAAGGGGGACGTCCTCCATATAAAACCATTCCGAAGGCCAGTCTTCGGATGTCTTCTTCGGATTATCGGACAGGTATTCGGTTTCGGTGATGCGCCATATTTCGGCTCCGCCCACTTGATAAAGTGACCCCTTCTGTGTGCGAGGGACGAGGCAAAATAACCTTTTCCACAGCTCGAAATGAGCCTCGCAGCCTAGGAATAACTCGCAGAGGGCAACATAGCCTATGATGTGTAAAATGCACTACTAGGAAAAGGCCTACTAATGGCGCACTAGTTTTGCCTACTAATGGCGCATCACTGGTGCGCCATTAGTATCACGCCACTAGTATTTTTTACTAATGGCGCACCACTGGTGCGCCATTAGTATCTGGTATACTAATGGCGCACCACCCAGTGCGCCATTAGTATATAACACCATGCGCCATTAGTATGCCTCCCAGGGGCCATATTTAACCATGTGCTTTGGCACACTAATGGCGCACTTCGGATATATGCGCCATTAGTATACTTGGCATACTAATGGCGCACCTTGTGGTGATGCGCCATTAGTATGAATATTTGGTTTTTTTTACTTTTCTGATTTTTGCACACGTTACAAAATATATTATTTGACAGAATATAGACAGTAGCACACAGCAACAGCAGATTCATCGAATACAATAGAAGATTAGTCTCCGAATAAAATTCATCATATTAGTCTCCGAATTCAAAAGACCGAACAAAGATAAAACATTACAAGTATCGAGACCGCGAGTATCGAGTTTGTCTTCACATTACAAGTCGATATCAATCATCTAAACTACCATCACATAGAAGAGAGCTGCGGTCATCACGATGAGCATCATCGCGATCAAATTGGTCTTCATCCAGTTCCTCCAACGCTCCATCCTCTCTCCCGCTAGATAGCGGGCGTATCTAGATTCGGCCTCCGCCCTAGTGGTGTACCCTTTGTAACTGTTACCGCTGAAACGATGAACCTGTCTCCGACACTCCTCCCAGTCGTCATAGACTCCGGGAACCTTACCCTTGTACACGACATACGACGGCATCTCTATGCACAAGCCAAACAATAGACAATATATACATAAGCAATATATAAGTATGCAACAAAAGGATTGAAAGAGAAAAGCAAGACATTAATAGCACGATTCATGGTCCTACTAATAAATAGCATCGATTACATCTAAGTTGAACGACTGTCCAAACCAAAGAGACATACAATTCATTAAAGTTTAATTACAACATGAGCCAATCAATGTTTCAGAACTACACATCACTACTTTCGACTCGACTCATGGACAGGAGCGTGGATGAAGCCGCCGTCTGTCGTGATGGTCATGAAATCACGGGCGTTGTCAGCCTGCATTTGTACCATTCTGTCTATCTCAATGTTGGACGGTTGATATCTGAGGAAGAACTGCCCCGAGGTATGAAGGACATCTTGATGGATGATGTCCACAAACTCCGACTGGATGCGAAAGAATTCTTGTCTGATGTCCGCGTGCTGGATTGCCGACAAGCTCGCGGCCCAATCTTTGAGATTATTTGGTAGCAGAAGGTGATGATGGTCCCTTACGATCGCCCGCATGTGATGGAGGGCATAGTAGGCATCCTTCTGACCGCCAGGCGGTTGCTTGACGCAGCACAACGTCGTATTGTGGGCGAACACGTGCTTCCCGTACTTACGAACTGCCCTGATGAAGGTGCCTCCAGATTTGGCGTACCCAGGGAGAACATCATCAAGAACTTTCTTGATATTTGTGTAGTCTATCTTGGAGTTACGGTTCAGGTCGAAATACGTGGCCATGGAATATTTCGGGCATAAGAGGATGAGTGTGCAATGTGTGTCACTGCACAGAACACGGAATGTTAGAAAAAAAAGAACGATCGAAATCTAAGAAATCATATGTTACGGGGCGGTTAAGGGATGACTTACTCGGGAAAGTAAGGCACAAGGAAGTTATCCTTATCTAGGTTTGCCAGAATGACGTCTTCGAGGTGTGAACTCGCGACTTGGCGGTCCCCAGCGCTGCTCAAGAATTTGGCACGCACGTAGAAGGGTTCAACGATCACGATGTCCGGGGTCTTGTCTCTAATGATCCGCATCTCCATACTCAGCGAAAATAGCCGAACGAAGGTGTAGTGCAGCGGATGAAGGTTGAACATAGCAAAGATGTAATCAAACTGCAGGACGATCGTACCCTCGATGGCGCCATCCACAAAGCCCTTGCCCTCTGGCACCTTGCCACGAAAACCGGGTATGCCACATCATTCTCTCTGAGACACCGCTTCTCCAAAGAAAGAACATTGTCGTGCAGACTCTGCATAGCACCGGTTGTAGCATTGAGCATATTTGTCGGTAGCATCGCCCTACCCGCCACATTCACCCTCCTCGAGATATCCTTAGGTGAAGGTGGCCCATCCTGAGCACGGATCGTACTCGATGCCGGCTGGCTTGCACCAGCGGCCTTTTTAGTCGGCCGTTTCCATCCCTTCTTCTTGATCTGCTGTAATGGGACCGAGTTCTGCTCACAGACCGCCTTCTTGAGCGTGTTGGGGCTGATAATATTTGGCACCTCCGCTATCTGAGGCTCGGTGAAGGCGGCAGCTGGAGGCGTCTCCTGAGAACTGAATGCTAGACGACGCCTGTTGCAATTGGGTTTCTCCGCCGTACCAGCTAGATCGCGGTCGTCTTGTTTGGGTTCTTGAGAAGGAGGCCCGCAGAACTTGTCACCGTACCCATGTTCGGTGAAGTACTTATCGACGTTGGTAAATGTACCATCGTCGTTGTCGTCGTCGTGCGGATCCTGTGCCATAGGGATGTCCGGCATGTCCGATAGCGTTGCGGCGTTCTTGCCATGGCTTGGCGCTGGCACGACTGGCGGTCTTGTCTGTGGGGTGGTGTCCCCCACCCCCAAACGAATCTGGCTCTTCGGCCAAAGTAGGGGCCAGCTTACGCAGGCGTTGAGGGTCATCTCATCTTCTTCGTCGGCCCCAGCGGGTCGAATCGGAGGTAACAGCTCGTCCCAGCCTGGCAGCACCCGAACCACTTCAACCCTATACATTGTGGGTGGCATCGGATTACCGTGTAACACGGGGTTGCCTGGTTGAACGATTCTGCCCTTGGCGACATCGACCAACTCGCCGCCCACAAAGTGCAGGAGAGTGCAAGGAACGTTGGCGACGCCCTACGAAAACATGTAGGGCGTCAGGGATGCCCAGTAAAAGGCAAGGAGATGAAATCCTCGGCCGAGAGGCTTAGTTACCGTGATGCTGTCGAGCTCGGCCAATGTCGACGCACCGCCAACGGCGGGCGTGCAACTGATGGAGGGGCCGCTTGCTGGCGAGGTGTCGGCCGGCATACACCCGGGTGCATTAAGCTCCAATGCCGGCGTCGGAGACACCAATACCGCCGCCGCCGGAGACACCAATGGCGCCGCCGCCGTAGACACCAATACCGCCGCCGCCGGAGACACCAATGGCGCCGCCTGCGTGTTGTGTGAGTTGCTGGCCGTGAAGCTGGGAATCGGGGGTGGCCCCTATTGGCCACCCGCAATGCACGTCGTTATCCCATGAATCAAGGTAGGCATAATGCCGGTAAGCGTCGATCCCAGTTGTTGTTGCACTTGCTCTTGGACCATCTCCGAAATCCGTGCCACTTGCGCCTTGAGTGCTTCAACCTCGCGTGACTGGCTTTCTGAGCTGGTCTTTTTCTCCTTTCGCCCACCAACGCCATAGTATGACGACCATTTTGTGGACAAGCCTTTGCCGGCCACACGACCAGCTGACGTCGGCTTATTGAGCTTATCCCTGTTTTTCATTACGTTCAATGCCCTATTCAAAGGGGTGTCGAAAGGGGAGCTCTGAGACAACCCCGCGCTACTAGTTTCTTTGTCCTGCGGAAGGAACGTGAACCATTTAGAAATATTGGGGATTAATTAGAATGCAACCATATGGAGCTAATTACGCGGGGGTGTATTCCTTACCAGAACAAGCTCAAGCTCCTTGGTCTTCGGATCCGTGGTAAGCTCCTTTGTTACCGGGTCCTCCTTGTACCGGGCCCTGAGAAAGTTCCTGGTCTGCTTGTCACTGTATTTCTCGAAGCCGGGCGGTAGGCCTTGCTCGGCACGCTCCGCGTCCTCCTTGTCCCATACAGGCTCCGCCACTCTGTAACCTCCGGGACCGAGTTGGTGGACCCCTATGTTCAACTGCCGCATTTCTTTCCCCCACCGACTTGATTCGGAGGTTGCGGGGCTCTCGCACTTGATCTTGAACTCCTTGTAGTCATCTTCGCTCATCAAAGGATATTTCGCCTTGATCTTCTCATAACTATGACCTTTGTCAATCATTGCCTTCACCATGCTTTTCCAAGTAGACAGGGTCGTGCTCATCATCGTGAGGGCGGCACCGTTCACTTTATTACCTGAGAGGTGTGTGTTTGCGAACTCAGCGGGAAACTTGTATCGTTCGTGCAGCTTCGTGAAGAGGAGGCTGCGCAAATTCCCTCGGTCCTTATGCCCTAGGTTCTCGGTGTTGATCGAGGCGGTGCTCCGGAGAATGCACCCGAGCTGAATCGAGTACCCCTTGACTACGTGTTTGGGCGCCATCGGATGCCCATCGGAGTTCACTTCAGTAAATTCCTCCCTGACGGTGCCGAGCATGTTCGGGCGCCGGTCCTTCCGTTGCCTCTTCGATTGGCTGCCATCTATGCGTGCGCCTCCATCATCAGTGGTGGCATCCGCGGCGCCATCATCAGTGGTATCATCCCCAATGCCACTAGGGGTTGTGTAGTCAGGATCGGTGTCTTCCGCGGCGTCCTCATAGCGGCGAGGTTCTTCCTCCAACTCCTGGGACAGCTCCCAGAATTGCTTGCCGCCCGAACCGCCGGCATCATCGTTGTGGGCCATGTTTCGCTCTAAATAGGAAAAAAGTTTGGTCAAAAAGTTGATTATTATCAAGGAACAAGATCATGGTCTCATCATTTAGGGTTTGTCAACACCGAGGCATCCTAAAAGCTAAGCTTTTATCATTTAGGGTTTGTCGACGCTGAGGCACCCTAAAAGCCTAAGCATACATCATTTAGGTTCTCATCGACACCGAGGCACCCTAAAAGCCAAGGTTTCATCATTTAGGGTTTGTCGACGCCGAAGCACCCTAAATGCTAAGTTTTCATCATTTAGGGTTTATCGATGCGGAGGAACCCTAGGTTGGGCCTAATCACTTGGCACTAATCAGTTGGCTCTATTTCCACCTATGTTGAGTTTATCATCTAGGGTTTATCGATGCGGAGGAACCCTAGGTTGGGCCTAATCACTTGGCACAAATCAGTTGGCTCTATTTCCACCTATGTTGAGTTTATCATCTAGGGTTTATCGATGCTGAGGAGAATTTCTAAGTTGGGCCTAATCACTTGGCTCTATTGCCACCTATGGTTTAATGCAGCAAGAATAAAGGGGCAGTTGATCCTACTTAATTAAGTACGAAGATACCCCGGCCCATGCATTAGTAGAAAGTACCTGATATGTCCGATTTTTAGCAAAGTCATGCTAAAATTCACGGAAAATTTCAGCATGACCTTTGCTGAAAATAGGACATATGGAGTACCCGAATTTGCCGAAACGGAAGTTAATCGACATTCCGGCAAACTCAAGGGCCTCTCGGGGTACCTGCAAAATCATCACGACACGAAGGGCCTCTCAAGGGCCTCAAGCAGCAGCGACATCTCCCAGGACCCCATTTTTTGCTAAATTTCTTTGAGCAACAATCAGAGCAGAAAATTCAGCATATTTCTATACAATTTTTTTGGTATATATCAGGTTTTGGCTGCATTTGCAAATGCATTCCATGTACTGCAACCCTCGAGAATTCCTAGCATGAGGTTTGTCCATCACTTTTGGCTCACTTATTAATCTACAAATCCTATGTCAATATCCACATGCTATGTCATCTGATGTTCCTGAATCATTGTAGTTTAGGCACCATACAAGACTGTTAGTTCAATGTGCTTTATATCCTAGTTATACTACTGCAGGAAAGGAGGATCATCATACACACATATATGTATAGCAATTGACAGGAGCTTCATCATTTTTAGTAACAACAATACATATATAGCAATTGGAAGCAAACAGATGTACACATAAGATAGAAATGTAGTGCTGAAAGTTTAATGCTTACAAAAGACTTGCTGAAATAGTGAAAAATATGGAGTCACCAAGCTGGCTAAGAAACTCCCAAAGTCCACTAGCAAATCCAAGATCTAATCCTGTTACACACATCATAACAATTTAAGATAATTAGGATAAGGATAGTAGGAAATGAAAAAGAAAGAGCTCAAAAAACAATCACAATAGAAAAATAATAAAAACCTAGTCCTAGAAGAAAATAAATCCTAAAAGAAAAGAAATCCTAAAATCTGGAGCAAGTCCTAGCAGTAGTAGTCCAACTAGATGGCCACCACAACTACTCCTATCTCTGTTTAGCATCATCAATACAGGCTTTGTACACACATGCACACAAAGTCCATACGACTTTGTACACACACGCACACAAAGCACACGGCCATGGCCATGACCGCCAGTAGCTGCAGCGCTAGCAACATTAGCAAGCAGCGGCCGCGGTGCAGCTAGCAACAGGCGGCGGCAATAGAGCAACAGCGGTGACGGGCGTAGGTGACTGTAGGAGGACGCGGGCGAAGTGGCCAGAGGGCGCGGGGGCGGAGCGAGCTCGGGTAAGGCGGGCAACAGCGTATACGGCGATGGATCCACGCGAAGGAAGAAGGGGTTCGACGGATGGGCTCATAGGGGGGGGGGGCGTAGGCGAACTGGGTGAGGTCGGGGCGGTCGAGGCGGCGCGGATCGAGGCGAAATCAACGACGGCAGAAGAAAGAAGACGATCTCGATCCCGTCATTCGGCGGTGCCCTGGCTCGATCTGGACTCGTAGACGATGTGGAAGACGACGGTGAAGCCGGGGGACACACTACCTTGGCGTGGGGACGACGGTGGCCGCGATAATGACGACAGTGAGCGCGGTCACCACACGAGCTCTCGCGCTCGAGTACGAGCCGAGGAGGAGGCGGCTCGATGGGGAAAGAGGGGGAATCGGGCGAGGGGTGGTCTCTCTGGAGGCGGCAGGGGTGTGGAGTCCGGCGAGGGTCGGGGCGGCGGGGGTGGGGGCGCGGGGGCGGTGGGGGTGGAGTCCGGTGAGGGTCGAGGCGGCGGCGTCGTGGGTCGGGGCAGCGCGCGGGTGGTTCTGGTGGCGAGGGAGAGAGGGTCGAAGGGGATCTGGCGAGGGAGAGGGAGGATAGCTAGGGGGAAGCTTACTAATGTCGCACCACACCTTGGTGCGTCATTAGAAATCTTTTTTTAGATAGCAATGGCGCACCCCGCAGCGGTGCACCGTTAGAATGTTTTTTTATTATAGTTCGAGCACAAGTTATATTGCACCTAACCCAATCCACATCAGAACCCGCCCACTAGCCCGACTGGTCAACACGCAGCACACACACCAAGAGGTCATGGGTTCGATTCCCAGGCTTCGCAATTTTTTTTTGCATTTTAAATGTTGTTTGATATTTATTTGTGTTTAAATATGTTCGAACTTGTTTAAATCATAACACTAATATTTTTTATAAAAACAGTAATAATTTTTTAAAAAATATGTTCAAATTTGTTACTTGAAAATATCATCGGCGGCGGCGGTGGAGCGGGGGAGGGTGCGGGTGGTGCCCGTTGGCGGCGGTGGAGCAGGGGAGGGTGCGGGGGGGGGGGGGGTGCTCGTCGGCGGTGGTGGAGGGGGATCGAGATCGAGTGTCCTCATGAATTCAAAAAGTGCCCCTGAAATTTAAAAATATTCATGATATCAAAAAGTGCCCATGAAATACAATCGAGAAATGAAGACTATGATTTAAATACAATCGATCTTAGCTAGCTATCTGTTCACAATCTTCTTGCCCTTCTTTTTCGCAAATGGAGTTCTTCTGTGGAATGAACGTCCTTTAGGTAGGGTGGTCCTGCTTCTTCTTGTGGTGTGTGCTGCTACTTCATCGTCGTCGTCATGTACGATCTTCGGGTCGTCATACTTGTCAAAGTCTTGCTCATTGGCTACTCCATCCATTCGGATGATCTTCCTTTTGCCTCTCCTCACGACAACACGACTGGGCTTTGATGGGTCGGTAATGAAGAAGAATTGGTCCACTTAGGAAGCCAGTACCCATGGCTCATTTTTCGTGGTGACGTTTGCGCCCGCGGTCTTGGATTTGGCTTCGGGTATAACCATGGTGGTGAAATGCCGGTCTTCTTTTAGGACGCTCTTGGCCCATCTGACACGGAACATCGGGACGTTCTCTCCAGCATAGCTCAGCTCCCAGATCTCCTCGATCCTTCCGTAGTATCTGTCCTTGTCGTTACCGGTGTAGGATTCCATTGTTACCCCGGAGTTCTGATAACCATCGCTCTTCATGTCCTTGTTCTTGGTGTAGAATGTGTAGCCGTTGATATCGTACGCCTCATAGGTCATCAGGTTGTGCTCGGCACCCTGTGACAAGGCGAATATGAGTTGTTCTTCCGCGGAAGAATCCTCATGTAAAGGGTACGACAGAAGCTTTTGCTTGAACCAACACGTGAAACATGAGTTGTGCTCTTTGATTATATCTCCGTCTGTCCTCTGTTGGCCTTGGTCATTGTATGTCTTCTCAATAAAGGTTTTGTGCCCTACCACCCAAGGATCGACCATGTCTATGTGTTGTAGCACGACTAGGTTTGCTCTTTCAAAGTCGACGAGTCGACCCTCGAAGTCGACATGCATTTCGCGGCGACCCTCATGGTGACCCCATCCAGCGAGCTTGCCAAGGTGCCTGTTGACGGGCAGACCAACGGGGTTCTCGATGCCTAGATAATTCGTGCAGTAGGAGATGCACTCTTCGGTCAGAAAGCCCCTGGCTATACTTCCCTTTGGACGTGACATGTTGCGAACGTATCCTTTGATGACACCATTCATCCTTTCGAACAGCATCATGTTGTCCAGGAACGTCGGCCTGAGTTGGATGATATCCTCCACAATATGGACCAGCAGATGCACCATAACATCGAAAAATGCGGGCGGGAAGTACATCTCAAGCTGGCATAGTATCACCACGATCTCTTCCTGTAGCCTTCTGAGTTGCCTCACGCCAATCGACTTCCGAGAGATGACGTCGAAAAAGTTGCATAGGCCAAATAGCGTTTCACGGACGTGCGCGTCCATGATCCCACGGGTTGCAACTGGAAGTATCTGCGTCATCAGCACGTGACAGTCATGAGACTTCATCCTGCTGAACTTCTGCTTCGCTGGGTCTAGGTATCTGCTTATCTTCCCTGCGTAACCGTAAGGAAGTTTTACTCCTATGAGGCAGGTGAAAAACTGCTTGATCTCCTCCTGACTTAGAGTGAAGCACGCGGGAGGGTAGTCACTTCCGGTCTTCTTGGCCTTTTTGCCTTCGCGACGAGTTTCTGTGTCCTGCTTCGCCTCATCATCATCATCATCATCATCATCATCATCATCATCTTCATTAGCGTGAAGCACCTGCCTGATGCCCATTGATTTCAACTCTGCCCTTGCTTTCGGCCCATCTTTGGTCCCCTCTGGCATGTTGAGCAGGGTACCAAGCAGACTCTCGCACACGTTCTTCGTGATATGCATGGCATCAAGGCTACGAGGCACACGGTGGATCTTCCAGTACGGCAAGTCCCAGAAAATAGACCTCGTTTTCCATACCTTCAGCAATGGCTCTGGTGCCTTTCGCTTCTTTCCCGGCTCTAGCGCATTTTGCTTCTTTCCCGGTAGTGGGCAATCTTTCCAATTTTTGAACAGCTCATCTATTTCCTCGCCGCTCCTCGTACGCGGGCGTTTTCGGGGTTCGGTTTCACCATCGAACAGATCCTTGCGTTTCCTCCACGGGTCATCATCGCGAAGCCACCTTCGATGTCCCATGAACACGGTTTTTGAAGACCCGGGATCTCTATCTAGCTGGCGATACGTTGTGTCATCCATGCACCTTACGCATCCAGAAAATCCGTGGACTACCTGCCCCGCGAGATATCCATAACAGAGATAGTCGTGCACCGTCGTGAGCAGTGCGGCTCTCATAGGGAAATATTCTTTCTCTGCGGCGTCCCACGTATTGGCTGGCGTTTTCCACAGCGTGTCTAGCTCCTCTTTCAGCAGCCCCAGATACAGATTGATGTCGTTCCCTAGTTGTTTCGGCCCTTCAATTAGCATACTCATGTGAATGTACTTCCTCTTCTGCACAACCAGGGGGAAGGTTGTACATCCACACAAACACAGGCCAGGTGCTATGTGTGCTTCTCTGGCTGCCAAACGGATTGACTGCATCGGTGCTCGCGCCCAACACGATGTTCCTTGGATCCTTCCCAAATTATGGGTATTCGAAGTTCAACGCTTGCCACTGGCTCACATCCTTAGGGTGACTCAGCATCTTGTCTTTTTTATTTATCTCCGGATCATTATTTCTATCATCTTCCCGCTTCTTCTCCTCCCTATCTGCGTGCCAACGCAGGAGCTTTGCTACCTTAGGGTCCGTGAAATACCGCTGCAGACGAGGAGTGATCGGAAAGTACCACACCGATTTTCGAGGAGCTTTCTTCCTCTTCTTGTATCGAGTGACGCCGCACACCGGACATATGGTAGACTCCGCGTGCTCATCCCAATAAATGATGCAATTGTTCATGCACACATGGTATTTCATGTGCGGTAAATCCAGACGACACACGATTTTCTTCGCCTCCTCGAAACTGGTCGGGCACTTGTTCCCCTTGGGAAGACGTTCGTGCCAGAATGACATGTTCTCGTCGAAGCATGCGTCGGTCATTTTGTGTTTTACCTTCATCTCCAGAGCCATGAGCATTACTTTCAGGCGGGTATCCTCGGGCCTGCATCCTTCATACAATAGAGTAACCGCGTCTATCTCCAGTTGATCCAGCTTGGCTTTCTCTCGGCCGGCAGCTCTTGCGTTATCCGTCTGCTTGAGAAGCAGCTCTTGAATATGAGGGTCGTGCACCCAGCCTCCATCGTCATCTGCTCCGGCATCTTCATCTTCATGATCATGCCCTTCGTCTTGATCTTCCTCATCATCATGTACGACATCTTCTACATGATGACTATGTACAGCATCACCATCGTGATCATGTCCTGGAGATTCTTCGTCATCTCGCCCGCCCTCGCCGTGGTGGTACTTGTCTTGTTGCCCTTCCTCATTTCTTGCCCGGCCCCCATGGACAACTTCATAGTTATCTTCATCACCTTGCCACCGATAGCCATCCATGAAACCACGCAAGAGCAGGTGGTCCCGCACCTGCCCGGAATCCGGGTCCGCAATAAGGCTCTTCAGCTTGCATCTTCGACACGGACATCTTATCTCCGTCTCGTTCTTTTGAAGCATCTCGGCCTTCGCGGAGCTCAAAAACCTATTCACGATGCCTTCGGTCATCGTGCGGACCATGGTCGCCTGCAGGGTAGAGCAAAACGATATTTTAGAACCAAGAAAAAATTTGGCATGACCTTCCCTAAAAATAGGACCAAAAAGAATGCATAGTGCCAAAATTCTCACCGAAACGGAAATGAATCAACATTCCGGCAAAATATTGGCAACTATCGCATTTCAAATACCAGTACCTGCAAACACAAACATATATGCAACACCACAAACACATGCAACACCACAAACATACATAGATCTACCTAGGCCACGAAAAGTGCATGTGCACGTTGTTACGTTGGAGCGAGCTAGGGAGAAAAAAAGTAGATCTACATCATGAAGATAGCTTTCCCCTTACTTACCTATCAAAAAAAGGTAATTTCACCACTTAATTTTGATGAATCTATGGTGGAAATGAGGTGAGGAGGAGGAGGCAGCCGAAAGCTTGGAGAAGGAGGTGGAGGGAATGAAGTGGGGAAAGTGAGTGGGTAGGTGTGGCTGTCCAAAATATCTTGTTGGGGTCCCAGGTTACTAATGGCGCACCACCTGCAAATGCGCCATTAGTAACCCTGGTTACTAATGGCGCACCTGCAGGTGGTGCGCCATTAGTAATTTTGCAGAAAAGTAAAAAAATATATATATACTAATGGCGCACTTTTACAGGGTGCACCATTAGTGGTTTAAACTAGTAATGGCGCACTGTGAGGCGGTGCGCCATTAGTAGTTTTGCAAAAAAAAGAATAAAAAAATTCAGTACTGGCGCACTCCCTGTCTGGTGTGCCATTACTAGTTAGAACTAGTAATGGCGCACTTCGGTAGGATGCGCCATTAGTATGTATGTAAAAATGAAAAAAAATTATCACTAGTGCTGCACCTATTTTCTGGTGCGCCATTAGTGTCTTCCACACTAATGGCGCATCACCAACTGGTGTGCCATTAGTATATATAGTAGTGGCGCACTACTTCCCTGGTGCGCCATTAGTGTCAATCCTATCTGTAGCCCCTTCCTAGTAGTGATGGAAGCAGGGGTGAAATTATGCAGTTGGAGGCCGTAAAACTCCAAGAGCCCATGGAGGAACGGATGAATCGGAAATCCGAGTCCCCTCAATAAATTAGGAACAAGGCATACCCGCTCCCCCATAGAGGGGCTGGGGAAGCTCTCCGCTTGCTCCCTGCCATTGTAGGTGGCGAGCCCGAGTCAGACGGGCACCATATACGCTGGAGGGAGAAATCCCTTAGTCTGCAGTTCGACTAATCGGCTATGTGGGACTGAACACCTCTCCCAATCACCGAGCTTAGGGCTACGGGGGCGGGAGGAGGAGCTGCGGAGGTCGGCCATGCTGGAGTGGATCTTTCCGAAGCGCGCTCCGATGGATTCTCGCTGGGGGAGGATGGTATGGATTAGATCTAAGAATCCCCATCCCTTTAATAGACAATTTATTTATCTGGCTAGGGGGGCCGAATGTAAAAACGCCCTGGCGCCTCGCATTCATACGACGCATGGAAGATAGCCCTTATTGGGCACAGACGCCAAGAGGTTCAACATTTATGGGACCAAACACTGCTTAACAAACGTTCAAAATTTGGAGAAGAACCCGCCTTGCAATGCCGAAGACAACACTGCGCGCCGGACTCATCGTCATTGAAGCCTGGTTCGGGGGCTACCGAGGGAGTCCTGGATTAGGGGGTATCCGGACATCCGGATTATATCCTTTGTCCGGACTGTTGGACCATGAAGATACAAGATTAAAGACTTTGTCCCGTGTCCGGATGGGACTCTACTTGGCGTGTAAGGCAAGCTAGGCAATACGGATATGTATATCTCCTCCTTTGTAACCGACCTTGTGTAACCATAGCCCCCTCCAGTGTCTATATAAATCGGAGGGTTTTACTCCATAGGACAACATACAATCATACCATAGGCTAGCTTCTAGGGTTTAGCCTCTTCGATCTCGTGGTAGATCAACTCTTGTACTACTCATATTATCAAGAATAATCAAGCAGGACGTAGGGTTTTACCTGCATCAAGAGGGCCCGAACCTAGGTAAAACATCGTGTCCCCTGCCTCCTATTACCATCCGCATTAGACACACAATTCGGCACCCGCTACCCGAGATCCGCCGGTTTTGACACCGACACTAGGTCTCCTACATGACGACATGCCTATCCTCGATGAGTCCATTCCTCCAATCGAGACGACGATGGCCTTGATGGACGATGATGCACCCCCACATGGTTCCATCAAGATGAAGATGACCACGACTTGGTCTTCAACACCTCACCTACAACACATGAGCGATGCTCCAAAGGTAACATAGGTGATGGTGCTTCTCTTGTCCCACTAGTGGACTATCTCACCAATGATTGCTTGCATGATGTTGATCCACCTATTCCCATGCTTCATGCTAGTGCGACTCCTTCATGTCATGACTTACCTATTTATGATGAATATGATGGTGAGCATGTCGAGTTGCCTAGTTGTGATGTTATGCTCCATATGATATCATGTGAAAATTCTATTGGTCACATCATGTTTGACAATCCATTAACCTTGTCATATGCTATGAGTGAGATATCCCATATTGCATCTTTTCAATCTCAACATAGTGACTATGCATGCCTCATTCACATGAATCCCATTTGCACTTATGGCATAGATGACGAGATGATGTTCATTGGCTTTTGTTTTTCATGTGATGATATTGCTACGCTTCCTTTACATAATTTGCACAATTCATCTCATATGCCATGCCATGAAAATTATTTGTATCGCATGATTACATCCCTTGTGTGCACCATATGCATACCATTCCTCACAATGCTCTAGATATTGCAAGTGATGCATTACATCCTTTGAGTCTCCATTATGCTGTACATAACACCAAACCTATCATGATGGATGGCATGTTTCTATATCACGCATCTCATTTGTTTGAGCATTGGATATTTTGTGCTAACCAACACAAGCACGTGCGCATCGTGATGGATGATGTGTACATCTACCACACACACACAATTTTTATTTTGCCTTCGTTTTGTGTAGGTACTCACGTATACTCGTCAACCTCTCAATCCCAAGAGTTGACGAAACGAGCTCTTGAGAGCAAAGACAACTTGGGATCCTGTGAACTATCCTTCCGACCGTTCTCTTCGCGCAATGCATACGCGCATCTCTCTCACTTGGCTCTCACACGGCTATGGGCTATATAACTCTTGTCGCTTCATGCTCATTTTACCGTGTTCACTTTGCATGCTATGCTTACTTCTATGCCTTTGCCATGCAATTCTGACCCTTGCTTGCATATACCCATGATTCACCATTATGCTACTCATATGTGTATTTGCATGCTTGGTGGAGATCCTTGTTGCTATTGCCATGTTTATCATGTGTCTCATGCTATTGATGACATATATGCTCATGCCTCTCACACGATACATCTTGATCATTGTCGCTTGCCTCCAATTGTTGCATCTATGCTTATTGATCGTGGAGACTTGGAAATCTTACTTGTGATGCATGCTTGTTTGATTGAGCCTATTGTATTTGGTTGTTCTCCCATCATATGCCTCCATACTATGACATGCTCCCTTGTACTTTCTTATGATGAACATGATGCATACACTTGTTGGGTACCTCACCACATGAATGATAGGTGTTGCATTTGCACTAACCTCATTTGTTTTTCCGAGTGTTTGTCACGTTCTTTTGTTTTGAAGGATTCACAAGGCGGTAACATCACGAGACAACTTGGACATGTGAAGGCATACACGAAGTGCGACACCAACATTTTCGACATCCTCACAAAGGTGAACTCCTTCCCTTTGAGCCATTTTCACATATGCATATTGGATGGGCCATACTTTCATTGTTGTTTCCTTCTTCTTGTCCACATGATACATATATTGGATGGAGGACCGACATTGGAGTACTTGCATTGCGCCATGCCCTCAACTCCGTCCAACTACAAGTCCGTCCACGACCAGCGTTTCCATGGTGATGAGGATCACGATCCGAGGTCGGATCTTTCCCAAGGGGCGGGGGAGATGATGCGGAGCATCCCACGTTCATCCCCATCTACACTCCGACTACTCTCCACGCCCCAAGAGAACATAAGACGAGACCTCAACTATACACCATTGGACACAAGGTGAACTCGCTCCTCTTCGAACCATCACTTTCCATACATGAGACATGGCTACTACCTCAAACATGACTAGGAACCAAGAGGAAGCCAATGGACAAGAAGGCGAGGACACCAAGTGCGAGGAACGAGAAGAAGAGCTGCGGAAGAAGCTCCAGCCACCAGACGACCGGCGATCCCACACCCGAGCCAAATGAGCGGATGTCTGGCACACTCCAGCGTCCGGATGTCCGACCGTCCCCGAAAATCCGGTGCCACCTCAACCGAGCCAAAACACCGGACGTTCGACAAGTACCGGACGACCGGACCCTCGCGAGCCACCGGACGTCCAGTACCTGTCGGACGACCGGCGCCTGTGCGCTGCCATGTGTTGGGCCGAAACCCATGTACCCCTTCACTTCACCCCCCATTTGCACTAAGACTATAAATAGACCTCTCCCTCCTCCTTTCTAGGGTTAGCATTGGTTTAGCTCATATTTAGAGATAGAGCATTGCTCATCCACATCGGATCTACTCCACGAGAGAGACCACGGCCTCTACGGAGAAGATCCCTTTGGATTCAAGACCTCCTTGAGGAGAAGAGCATTAAGACCTCCTCACAGAGAAGACAGGCTACCTTTGTATCATCCGTTGTTGACTTTGGATCTTGTATCTTCCTTTGTGTTCATGGATCTAGCGCATGTGTGATCATACTTGTTGGTTTGAGTGTTCTCTTGTGTTCCCGTTTTGATTTTCCCCTCGTTTCCCTCCTCGTGTTCTTCGTGTTCATCGCG
Organism: Triticum monococcum; assembly: GCA_034509565.1. Lineage (NCBI taxonomy): Eukaryota > Viridiplantae > Streptophyta > Magnoliopsida > Poales > Poaceae > Triticum > Triticum monococcum. Next base: position 120,567,183 of record CM067841.1, read on the forward strand.
GGATACGCTCCTTTCGTGAAAGATCGGCCAATTAGGGTCCCAACCCTACATCAGCTTAGCTGCAGTCCAGTACTCGCCTAAGTTTCAAAAATCCTACCAAGTGGAGAGCAACCCTCCCACTCGGGGGCTTAGCTGCAGTCCAGTACTCGCCTAAGTTTAAAAAAAATCCTACTGAGTGGAGAGCAACCCTCCCACTTGGGGGCTTAGCTGCAGTCCAGTACTCGCCTAGGTTTTTAAAAAAATCCTACCGAGTGGAGAGCAACCCTCCCACTCGGGGGCTTAGCTGCAGTCCAGTACTCTCCTAAGTTTCAAAGATCCTACCGAGTGGTGAGCAACCCTCCCACTCGGGGGCTTAGCTGCAGTCCAATACTCGCCTAAGTTTTAAAAATCCTAACGAGTGGAGAGCAACCCTCCCACTCGGGGGCTTAGCTGTAGGACAGTACTCGCCTAAGTTTCAAAAATCCTACTGAGTGGAGAGCAACCCTCCCACTTAGGGGCTTAGCTGCAGTCCAGTACTCGCCTAAGTTTCAAACATCCTACCGAGTGGAGAGCAACCCTCCCACTCGGGGGCTTAGTTGTAGTCCAGTACTCGCCTAAGTTTCAAAAATCCTACCGAGTGGAGAGCAACCCTCCCACTCGGGGGCTTAGCTGCAGTCCAATACTCGCCTAAGTTTCAAAAATCATACCGAGTGGTGAAAAACCCTCCCACTCGGAGGCTTAGCTACAGTCTCGTACTCTCCTAAGTTTTAAACACGCTCCATCCTTATCCGCAAGGATGATGAGGTGCAGGTCGACCACGACCATATCCTCAGAGCTACGACACAAATACAACGTCCTCCCCATCCTTATTCGCAAGGACGATGAGGTGCAGGTCGACCATGACCTTATCCTCGGAGCTACGACACCAATACAATGTCCGCTCCATCCTTATCCGCAAGGACGATGAGGTGCAGGTCGACCACAACCTTAATATCGGAGCTACGACACAAATACAACGTCCGCTCCATCCTTACCTGCAAAAAGACGATGACCAGGTCATGGACGGCATCGGATGCCCTTGTCTGTGATCCACTCGACTGAGCTGCCTGCACCACAAAGTCAGTAGCAATACAGGTCAAAGAATCAAAGCCAAGAGATTCAAAAGCAACCAAGTTCAGATAAAACCTAAGAGGTTCCAGACCACAGTTCAAAGGACTCGGGCATCAAGCCCGAAAGAGTTTAAATGGTTACAAGATCACTCGGAGGCAAATTCAATCGGATTATAAAAGTTTGTTCACTCCATGGGTGGAGGACTAGCAGGCTCGACGAACTCTTCCAGGTCAATTCCATCTGCAATTCGAGTGGCGGCGGCAATGAAGGTCTCCATGAAGGACTGGAAGTCGTGTCTCCTGGTATTGGCAACCTTGATCGCTGCTAGCTTTTCCTCCTTGGCCTCCTTGCAGTGGTCTCAAACTAGTAACAGAGCTACGTCAGCACCGCAGCGAGCAGATGACTTCTTCCACTCCTGCACTCGGCCAGGGACCTCATTGAGTTGAGCCATCAAAGACCCGAGGTCATTCTGGCGCGTCTCCCATGGCAAAATCATCGAGTCAATCCGCAACACCGCAACCTTCAGACGTGCAAGGTAGTCCGTAACACTCGCGATGCGGGATTCCAGTCGAAGCACATTCATGGCAGCTTCATCACCGACAGGGGAAAGGATGGGGTCCAGGCCTGTCTCGATCCGCCCAGTTTCTTCCTCAAAGTTTTGACAGAATTCTACAAACATAAAGAGACAATGAGTCGACGGTTTCATGGTGAATCGACAATGGCTAAATAATCGGACAAGGAAAAATACCTTCGAGCATAAGGAACAACTTCTTGGCGAGTGCCCCAAGATAAGCCTCCAGGTCATTTCTCTTACGAGAAATGCCTTCAATCTTCTCGTTCAAAGCAACTTTGTCTTTCTTCAGACGGTTCACTTCTTTGTTGGCTTCGGTGAGGTTGCCTTTAGCTTGGCGTTGTCTTCCTCCAGTGCCCTGACTGAAGCCAGCTTCTTGGCAGCGAGTGTTGTCTTCTCCTGGGCCTCCTTCTGCGCAGCTATAAGGTCAAGGTCCTTCTGTACCAGGGCTTGCTTCATTTTCTCTAAAGAATGTGCACTCGGGTCAGAGAGAAGAACGAAGAGATAACTTGAGAGATGGTCAAGATAGACAGTCGACAGGTCGTTACCTTCTGTACCAGCTACTTTGTCTTTAGCCTTTTTCAAATTCTGATTGGCCAACTCCAAGTCAAGGTTGAGCTGTCTCTGCTTCTCCTCGAAATCGACAAACTTGGAGATAAGCTCACAGGATTTCTGCAGTCAGCAAAAAGATACATCAATGGATAGGATCAAAGATTATTCGCTTATGAGTGAAAAGAACTCTAAGACTACTGCAGAATCAAACATTCAACAGTAGTCTCGGGGACTACACCCAGTGGGTGCACTTAGTGTGCCCCCACTGGTTCAGATTCCACTCGACATGGTCCGACCAGACTGAGTGGAAGAGTAAAAAAAGCATTCTCAGACCCCAACCGACTGGCCGCAGTCAATCACGGTCTCGGGGACTACACCTAGTGGGTGCACTCTGCGTGCCCCCATTGGTTCAAGTTCCACTCGACATGGTCTGCCCAGACCGAGTGGAAGAACGAAAAGAGAAGATGTTTTTATCAAGGCCCCCACCGAATCACACATTCGACGGCGACCTCGGGGACTACACCCAGTGGTAGCACTCTGCGTGCCCCCACTAGTCCAAAAACTACAGTTGACTCAACTGGGAAAAATATTCGACATCAATTAAAACACCCACTCGTTGTGCAGATGCGAAGAGCGGACTGACAGATGGACGCACAAAGAAGAGTTTTTTCGGGTAGCATATCCTAACCGAACAAGCGACAACATAGGAGTTCAGTTGGAAACCAACTTACCTAGACATTGGCTCGGAGGGCTGCATTGCCATCATAAGCAGCTTGACTATTCTCGTGCATGGTCTTCACCCGCTCCATCATCACGCTGCTTGGCATATAGCTTCTGCTGCAGCGCTTGCCTGATCCTCCGGGATGTGATGGGTGGTGAAGAACGGAGTTGTCGGTTCAGTTGCAGCAGCCTGAGAATCCGAGGCATGATGCTAAACAGATGAAGCAGGGACGGGCACGATCGACGATGAAGGGCATTCACTCGACACTGAAACAACAAAAGTGACAGAGGTCTGGTTCACATCTTCAGGCTATTGAACCACTGGCTTCGTCACCGGCACCGACTGAGACGTTTGGCCAGTGGATGCCTTCTTGCTCGAAGCCTTGCCGCTCCTTCGCATGGTCCTCTGTGGCACGTCTTCGTCATCATCCGAAAGCTCAATGACATTGGGCGGAGCTGCAAAGCAATCGTTTACGAGAGTTCACTCGACCGTCAAAAGAGCAGATTAAATAATGACAGAAGGGCAAAGAGTTTTACCTGCATGAGAGGTGACCACGTCCTCCATCTCTTCAACTTCATCATCTTGGTAAATAGAAGTCCCAGAGGCAGTACTACAAAATTCAGAAATCACTCGGTCCTAACAAGAAAGTGAGTCGACCAAAGTTTGAATCATGCGAAAACTAAAGAGTTGGTCTCAATAATTACCCAGAAGCGATGGGGATAGAGACTTTAATCTTGGGCAGAGCCTTCCGGGGTTTTGACGTCACGACTTTGGGCTGCTTGGGAGCTTTTTCAGTCGACACAGGAGAAGACATCCGAGTATGCTTTAAAGGTTGTCCAGTCGGAGGAGTCGTTTTGCCCCAAATGCTTATTGGATCTTGCCTCTGTTTGGAGCGCCTCTCTGTGCGAGGCAGAGAGTCGACCTCCTTGCCACTGCTCGAGTCCTCACTCTCCTTGTCTCCTCCTCCGTTCGAGTGCCAGTTGCCGCTGTCACCCCCGCTCGCCTCTCCCTTCTGCTCTTGATCTCCGTTGGGCATCGAGTACAGTTCAGTAAAGGTCTGCAAAGGATAGAGTCGACTTGATATTAGTCAGTTTCAAAAGCTAACACATATCAGAGCAAAATACAATCGGAAGGAAAGAATCGAACCTTGTCAGGCTCAGTGGTGTTGTCGAGTGGAGGAACCCTTCTGGACCCCCTGGGGTTGTCCTTATTCCCAGTGATGCCTTGTAACCAAAGCTCCACCGTCTCTTCACTGACTTCCTCCCGACGGATCCGAGTGCTGTCCTCAACGCCCGAGTACAACCACATTGGGTGGTCACGAGCTTGGAGCGGCTAAATGCGTCGACTCAGAAATGCTTCTAGTAAGTCCATACCAGTCACGCCATCACGGAGAAGTTGGACCACTCACTCAACTAGCATAGAAACCTCCTCTTTCTCCTCTGGAGTCACTCACAACGAAGAAGGCTTCTCTACTTGCTCAGTGGAATACGGAGGAAGACCAGTCGACTCAACAGGAGTCGGTTCATCCTTACAATAAAAACAGGTCGACTGCCACCCCCTGGCGGACTCGGGAAGAATCATGCCAGGGAAAGTGATTTTGTTCCTCATCTGGATCCCTAAACCCCTACACATCTGAATCACGTGTGTCCTCTCATCACTCGGATTGGCCTTTTTTACCGACTGAGAGCGGCAGGTGAAATTATGTTTGAAGAGGCCCAGTGTGGTCGACAACCCAGAAAGTTGTCGCACATGGACACATAGGAAGCGAGGTATGTGATAGTGTTGGGGGAAAAGTGATGAAGTTGAGCTCTGAAGAAATTCAGAAAACCCCGGAAGAAAGGATGGGGAGGCAAAGAAAAACCGCGGTCGACGTGGGTCGCAAGTAGGACACACTCACCCTCTTACGGTCATGGCTCGGTCTCGTCCCCCGGAAGCCGCCAAGACTCGTGGGCGATCAGCCCTCTGTTAACCAGATCCTTCATGTCTTCTTTCATGATGGTCAACCTAATCCAGTCGCCCTGGATCCAGCCGCGCGGCAGAGCGGATCTTGACGACGACCCTTGCTGGCTTGTCTTCTTCCCTTTCGCCTTCGTCATCGCTTTCTTCGCACGCTCCGGAGCGGCGGTCTTGTCCTTCCCCATTGCGGTGGAATGGGCTCAAGTTGGGCGGCGACGCCGAGAGCGGAGGCAGAAGAAGTAGGGAGCGGAGGAAAGAGGAGGAGAATGTGACGCACAGTGCGAAGGCAGCGGCCTTGGTGCCTTATATGGCCCCATTCCCCGAGTGGCTGACCAGTGGATCCAGGCAATCCTGTCAAATCCCACAACAGGCACGCGCGCAGTACGTGGCGAAAAAGGTGGTGCAGAGATCGAGGCACCCCTGCCTAATCTGCTCCGATTACCACATCCCTCTCCGCCCCGCGCACTTCCCCAAATTTCGAATCCCGCTTGATCCGGGAACGGCAGGGCAGTCAATCATACCGAAGATTTCATGCAGAACTAACAGTCGAAACTCACCATCAGAAACTTCACTCGACAACTTCTAAATGGCTCAAGGCGACTGAAAACGAAGTCAAAGCTGTTGCATGGTTCACCTATCCAGTCATATGCTTCCGCAGCATAAAGGTTGGGTCGGAACCATTGTCAACTTCATTTTCCACTCGAACCCAGAACCATTCGAGGGCTAATGATGGTGCCGTGTACCTAGGGTAGGGCAATAGACCTGATCTAAGCACCCTTCCCAAGGACACTGCTCTATAGTCAAAGACATCCAAAGGACAGCAAATTCTACCTACTCGAATTACTTCAAGATGCAACCCACTCGACCATGAGTACCACTCGGTAGTCCAATTCCTTTCGACCATGATATAATCATTCGACCACATCATAAACCACTCGGAGCGCAGAAGGTCTAAGGCCACTCAGGATGGCAACGGTCAGGCGTTCACTCCGTAGTCTTAAGGGTCATTTATATCACTTTAATGCTGACGTTACCAGTAACATCCCCTCTTTATGTACATTGAACCCTATGTAATGTGGGACGGCTGGGGTCCTGGCGCACTCTATATAAGCCACCCCCTTGTAACGCCCTCGATGCGGCTATATCTCCCACGTGTCGAAGCACGACTTAGAGGCATAACCGCATTGAAAGCAATGTCGCAAGTGAGGTAATCTTCACACAACCCATGTAATACAATAGGGGAAAAATATACATAGTTGGCTTACAATCGCCACTTCACACAATTACATGAATAAAGCCTTACATCATACAAATACAATCAAGGTCCGACTACGGAACCAAAATAAAAGAAGAACCCCAAATGCGACGAAGGTCCCCGATCGGCCCCAACTGGGCTCCACTATTGATCAACTAGAACGGAACAACACAAAGGACAAGATCTTCCTCGAGCCCCTCCTAAGCTTGGTTGCGTCATCTACACGGACTCATCGGCACCTGCAAGCTGGTTTTGGAAGTATCTGTGAGCCACGGGGACTCAACAATCTCGCACCCTCGCGATCAAGACTATTTAAGCTTATGGGTAAGGTAAAGGTATGTGGTGGAGCTGCAGCAAGCGACTAGCATATATGGTGGCTAACATACGCAAATGAGAGCGAGAAGAGAAAGCAAAGCACGGTCGTGAAAGTGTGATCAAGAAGTGATCCTAAAACAACCTACGTCAAGCATAACTCCAACAACCGTGTTCACTTCACGGACTCCGCCGGAAAGAGACCATCACGGTTACACACGCAGTTGATTCATTTTATTTAAGGTCAACTTCAGGTTTTCTACAACCGGACGTTAACAAATTCCCATCTGCCCATAACCGCGGGCACGACTTTTGAAAGTTCAAAACCCTGCAGGGGTGTCCCAACTTAGCCCATCACAAGCTCTCACAGTCAACGAAGGAATAGACCTCCTCCCGAGACGTTCCGATCAGACTCGGTATCCCGGTACAACAAGACATTTTGACAGGGTAAAACTAAACCAGCAACACCACCCAGATGTGCCGACAAATCCCGATAGGAGCTGCACATATCTCGTTCTCAGGGCACACCGGATGAGCCAGACGTCGGGTAGGCCAGCCCAGAGTTGCTCCTGGTAGCCCCAGACATCGCTCAGTCGGACCAACACTCAGAGGACCACTGGCCCGGGGGGGGGGGTAAAATAATGACGACCTTCAGGAGTGCGACTCCCAAGGGAAAAGAAAAGGCTAGGTGGCAAATGGTAAAACCAATGTTGGGCATTGCTGGAAGAGCTTTACTTAAGGCGAAATGTCAAGGGGTTCCCATAATTACCCAACCGCATAAGGAACGCAAAATCCGGGAACATAACACTGATATGACGGAAACTAAGGCGGCAAGAGTGGAACAAAACACCAGGCATAAGGCCGAGCCTTCCACCCTTTACCAAGTATATAGGTGCATTAATTAAATAAGATATAATGTGATATCCCAACAAGTAAACATGTTCCAACAAGGAACGATGTCCATGTTCCAACAAGGAACAAAACTTCAATCTTCACCTGCAACTAACAACGCTATAAGAGGGGCTGAGCAAAGCGGTAACATAGCCAAACAATGGTTTGCTAGGACAAGGTGGGTTAGAGGCTTGGTTCAACAATATGGGAGGCATGATAAGCAAGTGGTACGTATCGCAGCATAGGCATAGCAAAAGAGCGAGCAACTAGCAAGCAAAGATAGAAGTGATTTCGAGGGTATGGTCATCTTGCCTGAAATTTCGCAAGGAAGAAGAACGAGTCCATGAAGAAGACAAACGGACGTAGTCGAATGGTTCCTCACAAACACGACGTTATCGGAACTAACCCGAAGAAGCAACACCGGAAAGAAGCAAACAACATAGTAAACAACCACCACATAAGCATGGCATGATGCACAACCAAGTATGATGCATCTCTAGTTTAAATATGCATGGCATGGCAAAGGGCACAAACAAAACTACAGTTAAGTGGAGCTCAATATGCAACGAGTTGCATATTGACGGAACACCACATCAATTATTTAGTTCTCTCTCGTTTATGTACCCAACAATATTAAATGTTGTTAAACTTGGCAGGAGGGTGAAGCAAATGAAAACTACCTGTCTAGTCAAGGTTAAATGAGGCCGGAAGCAACGAACAATAATTCCGGAAAATCCTCATATGCATATATTAGGTTTGGTACTGTTCTGCCCTAAACCATATTTTAGAGTGGTTTAACATGCAAAACAATGTCACCATGATAAACTGGGCAAAATTCTACCCCATTTACATATAAAGTTTATTAAATTTGGAGCTACGATTAATTAGTTATGGATTAAATCATTTTAACATGGCATAGGAGCAAATTTAGTCAAACAACATTTTAGACATTTTAAACATGGATGAAAGTTGCATATTATGAAACTAGCCAAAATTCTAAGGAAGTTTCATATATAACTCATTTTAATCCGATGCACGAATTGTGAGTTATTATATGCATGAACAGTAGGGGGTTTTCTGTAAAACGGTAAATCCTGGGATAATTGATTAAATCCGTCCAGAGGAAAAAAACACTATAGGGCCGAATCTGCTGAACTGGGCCAACAAAGAGGAGAGGCTGCGGGGAGCTCACCCATGGGCCAAGGCCCGGTCGGTGGGAGGCAAGGCTGGCAGGGGCGCGCTGGGCCGACCTGCTTGGCTCGATCGAAAGGGTCAACGCGCCTGGCCTCGCTCGTGCTCCTCTGCTCGAAGCAGAGACAGGTTCAGGCGGTGGCAATTGCCAGCGATGAGAACGACGACAGGGTGCGAAGCGGCTCCGGCGATGTCAGGGACTGGCGGAGACGGGTGGATCTGGACGGCAGCTTGCCGGATCCGGCAAATCCGGGCGACGACGGAAGCTGGGAGGTAGCGAGAAGCTCCGGGCGGCGGCGCTGTCCATGTTCAGAGAGAGAGAGCGGTAAGAGGAGGAAGGGAAAACGGAGGATAGGAGGAGAGGGGCGGCCGGGGACGCGACCTGGGCGGCGTTTAACAGCAAGGGTCGCCGGCGGTGAGGTGGGCTACGGTGGTCGGCGGGTCTTGCGGGAGCTTGAGCGGCGGCCTCCCTCCCGATCCAGAACGGATCAAGGAGGTGCAGCGAGGAGCGAACGGGCGACGACTTGGGCTCGGGCGGCTTCGGGCCCAGATCGGCAATGGCGGGCCAGATGCGGGCCTGCAGGGCCGCGGCGAAGTGGGACGCGGGGAGGACGTGTGGCGCCTTAGGATTGGTGGAGGGCGGCGCTCAGATGGCGGCTGTCCACACAGGGCGCGCCAAGTGGCGATGCAAGGGTGGACGGCGCCGGAAATGGAGGTGGGAGGGGGCTGGCTGATGATTGGGGGCGCGGATTTTGAGGGGGAGGAAGGAGAAGGCCAAAAATGGCAATGGGGGCGGCTATATATAGCAGGAGGAGCTAGGGTTGGGGGTTTTAGTCCGTTCCGGAGCCGTTGGATCTCGATCGGACAACCCGGAGCGGAGGGGGGGTTAGAAAGGTGGGCTAGGTGGGTTGTGAAAAGAGGTTGGACTGAGATGGGAGGAGAGGAGTGCAGCCTGGCAACTGTTTCTGGAGACCGAAAACGTCCGACGAAAAGACCGGCTATATTGCCGCTATAGTTTAATGGTTGGGCTAGCAAACGAGCTCCGAATGCGATGAAACTTGGCAGGCGACCTACTAACAACATAACAACACCACATGCCAACTTTCATCCCATTCCGAGAACATTTTCCGGCCACTTATAAAATAATATTTCGGACATGCCGCGGGCGCGTGCAAGTGTGGTTGGGCTCAGAACGGGCAACAGAGAGAACTCGGAGAACCCAGACGAATGCAAGTTTTGAAAACATGATGATGCAATGAACATGATGACATGATATGTAATGCATGACACGCAAGCAATGACAAGGCAACAACAGCGAATAACTGGACGACACCTGGCACATCAGTCACGGGGCGTCACAACACTCCACCACTATGAGAGGATCTCGTCCCGAGATCTAGAATGGCACCGGAGGGACAACGGAAAAGAAAGAGGAGAGATAAAACTAAGTTGCTTATTTGACAAACGAGTGAAACCAGGAACCTTGAAGAGGTTAAGCAAATACGAGAAAAGAATACAATGGGGATGAACAAAATTGAAAACACACCGATAGAAAGGAGGAACAAAGAAGAACAAATTCGTATAGCGGTCCGGTTGGAAAAGATGCAAGACTTGATAAGATGAAAAGAACTTGAACAAAAGGGCACAACACTCCGGTTAAAAGGATAGGCATGAAAAGAACATGATCTCGACAAAGCGAGAAGATGGGTTGAGGAGAGCAACATCACAACGGCTCCAGAACAAAAGAATGGAAGATAGATAATTGAAATAGGAGAAATGAGGAGAAAATGCCAACTTCTGCCAAAAGAGCTTGAGAAGGCATCCTTAGGAGAAGGGTCGAACGGAGTTGTTGGAAAACCAACAACGAAAAGAACAAAGTTGTAGTGGGCTTATGGAGAACATCTCAAAACTATGAGGTGAAATTGTGCCACTAACGGAAACGATATATTAGATTGATAACAACAAGGATATGAGAAGCTTAATTCACCGGGAGGATAGATGAATAACTTGGGTCATTTATAAACACCATAGATAGCAACAATCCTTAGGGAAGGCTTTAGGTGAAATATAACCCAAGATAGCTCCAATGACGAGATTGATGGATTTAAAATATCCCAATCTTGACAGCATGTGAATCATGAAAACATGAACTCAAATTATCAAGAATGACATAATACCACCTCCAATGATACGGTAGACATAAATGCACTCCGGGTTACAATATGAAGAAAGCTTGAGTTTCTTAGAAAAGAATCTCGATGAACACTTCGAGAAGGAATATAAATCCTTGATGAACCATCATGTAGAACTTTCATGAGAACTCCGGAAATAAAAGAAATGATCAATCGAAATGGAGGATGAAAATAATAAGGTTGAAGCCTTGCAATGATATAAATGGATCTCGCGATGAAATAATTGAGAGAACTTGGAACTTCGGGAAAGAAAAGATGAACAAAAGAAAATCAAGAATTTGATGAGCCTCTGGAATTAATAGTTAAATTCACTCAATGAAACAAGAATAAGAATTACATTATGCTTATCCTTCACCAATTCAAATTGATGACAACCAATGCAATTGGCATACAACTTATTCTCGTAGAAAAGTATTAAAATAGATATATCAAAACTTCAGAACGTCTTCAACGAACCACCGGTAGGGTAGGAACAATGAACAATTGATGAGGAAGAGAAGTCTTGAACGAACCACCATAAGAATCAAAATGAACAAAGAAAAGATAACGAATCACCGAGAAGAATTATAAAATGAACGAAGATGCTTGAGAGGATTTAGATACATGAGAACGAAGAGATCACGAGGTGATTAGAGGATCACTTGATGCACCGGTAAGATTGGAGAATGACAACTGAAAGCTAAGGATGAGTAAGTCTTCTTAAATGATGGGCTTCGGGGAAAAGAAATGGAAAACAACTCATGAAATGCTCCGGATGGGTGAAAAGAATTCTCACAATCAAAAAATAATTATGAGAGGATGACAACAAGCTAGAATGACGAATCTTGAAGAGAATGGGTCAAGACTGAGAAAAACTCTTCTTCGGTCTTCAAATGTTGAGAATGACGAGGAGAAACACCACCATGAATTATTGAGGCACACCGGAATAGAGAAGAATAGAAAAGTTGAACCAATGATGAAAGAAATGAAAGATCTTGGAGAAAGACATCTGACTGATGATAATTCATTCTTACGTCAAACTTTAGAAGATTTGAGAATAACTCAGGGAGAATAAGAAGAGTCAGGTAAGATCCTGGGAAAAGACCTCTGGGTTAGGGCCCACTCAAAAGAAACACCGTTGAAATGATTTAAGAGAGAAAGCACCGGTTGAATTAAATGGCTTGAAAAAGATAACAACATCAAAATAGCTTGAACGGATTAAGAGTGGAAACATGAATCTTCGAGATATCTTCAGCACTCTGGAACAACAGAATAGCGCGAGGTGAATGATAAAGAGGTGCACCGGTAAGAAAAGGTATTTGAAACGAGGAAAAGATATGACCAACAAAGCTTGACTTGAAACCACCGGAGAAGAAAAAAAGAACGAATAATGGTGAACTAGAAGAACACCTTCAAGGGAACCACTGGGTAAGAAAAATGATAGAAAAGAATGGAGAGACTTCACATTAGTAAGATGGATACTCGATTAAGAGATTTGAATCCTTGGAGAAAAACAAAGGGAGGGAGGGTGGGAAAAAACAAACAAAATTTGGAGATGGATGAAACAAACACCGTTCAGAAGAAAACTGATACTTGATCTTGCGAATGTTGACGTGATCGGATCCACTTGAAGAGAGACACTCCGGTTGAAAAGGATTGACATGACCACATTGTTGAGGAAATCGTTAACTGGTAGCTGCTCGGTCGGCTGGTGATTAGGGGATTAATAGGCTAATCGGCAAGTTAATCGGCCATTTAATCAATTAATCGGACGATTTATCGGGTAATCGACTACTCGGGGACCCTATGAGTAGGGATTAATCGGCAAGTTAACTGGTTAACCGGATGAATTCTTGAACAGGGCATGACCATCTCGATTATCAAGAAGGATTTGTATTCACATAGGAATATGAGAACACCACTTAGGAAAGGTATGGAATCAACTCTTGACTTCGAAGCAACTCGAATACCACAACTCAAAATAAAACAAAGGATTGGCTTGCAGAATAAGCCGGAACAAACATATGATAGAGATTTCGTCCGAAGTTTTCGTGGTGGGGCCTACACGGGCTCGATCGTACAGCACCATCATGTACAAGGCAGTGCACATGACATACGGAGCATCCCCGAGTCGGCATAGCCAAGGACTCTTTAAGACATAACTAGACCACTGTAAAATCGACCGTGAATAGGCGGACTACTAGACGTCGAAGCCCAATTTCATATCATACATCTGTCGGAAAGATATCCTAAGAGCTACTTGAATTCCCACTTATAAACTCCCGAGACTTTCCAGTTATGCAATTAGGTGTTGGGGATACAGGGGAAGCATAATATCTCACCCAAATCTAGCAAATCCTACATCCAGCTGTATCCATCCTTCAACACATAACCAAGAAACCTTCGGAAATCGTCTATCTCAACCTTCGAAAAGCATCCGTTATACAAGTTATGGCGATACTCCCGAACTACCGCCCTAGTACTGGGTGGCGTCGAGGTTATCTCACCAACGAACTGCATAAAAGAGATTTTCGATGTCGGCGTACTAAACTCAGGTATTCCAGAACTGCAATGATAAAATTATGACGACAACACCTCAGAGCTCAACTCCCCGGGACACTTCCACAAAACCCCTGACAGGAGGCACCAAGAAGATGTTCTCGTCACAAAACCATCGGAACGATTCCAAGATACCCGCGTGATCCTAAATTTTTTTTAGTGAGATTTGAGAAGAGAAGAGTCAAAACTCTACGTCAGGATGCCTTACCAGAGCGATGAAGGGACTGAGGAGTAAAAAGAATTCCTAAACTCTCCGATATATATAATCCTAAATGTCGGGACCCCGATTCCAAATCTCATCGATCTAGCCGGTAACACCTCATATCACTTTGCGGCCTCAAGCACAGTACCCCCACGGGTGTCGCCTTACCCTGGCCCGGGACCGTTTGCACCTTTTGGCTCGCGTATATAAGTGTGTCGCTAGCATCCATATGACAGAGAACCCGGGTCGACATGGCTAGTCGTGAACCCAAAGCGGCACTAACCTATGGGAAAAGGCATACATGATTCACGTCGAGTGTGTCGGTCAGCATCGTGTGAATCCGGGCTGTAGCACTGGGCTAACAGGACTCCGGGGAACCCGGGCTATAGCAGGCTAGGCAGGACTCCGGTTGTCACCGCGTGACATTTCCCCGAAGGGACAGACATAGCAACGAAGTGAAACACATGCCGGCCAGTCAAGTGTCCTGAGCAGTAGTGCTGGGCTAGCAGGACTCCGGTGAACCGGGCTGTAGCGGACTACTATGGCTCAAGCAAGCACTAGACTACATTTCCCCATAAGAGAGACTGCCAAGGATAAACAACTAGATTGTCGGATCCCACACATAGCAATACACGTCACACGTACGCATAACATGCAAGTATGTGTTGTACAACATGGCATCACAACATAACGCAAACTCATATAGATAAAGTCTCAAAAGAGCCACATAGCATAAATACAAACAGGGGTCACATGACCCATCATTCAGAGCATACAAGCAACGGAAGCATTACATGTCTGAGTACAGACAACTACAAAAGAAAAGGGCTGAGAAGCTTGACTATCTACAAGACCCTCCCAAGGGTACAAGATCGTAGTTGAGGTAACAAGCTACTCGTCGAAGTCCAAGCGGAACTACTAGTAAGACAGATGTCCCATCTGCAAAACATAAATAAAGCAGACGTGAGTACAAAGGTACTCAGCAAGACTTACATCAGATCCTATCATATATGCATTTGTATCAAGAAGGTAATGTGTGGTTTAGTTGCAGCAAGCCAGCTTTGACTCAGTGGCTATCCTGCTCTACGACAACGAGAAACTTCTTTGAGATGAGGCAGTGCACACGAGTCCACTAATCACCACATCAATACACTACTATGGATTCATCTCGTCTCCCTACGAGAAGGCCATCCATAGCACTCACACTTGTCTTGAGCATTTTAGAGTATCCACTTTAAGTTGTCTATGTACCACGTAAACATCCAAGAAGTCCATAACCGAGGACACGGCTATTCAAATAGATCATGATAACCCTGCAGGGGTGTACTTCATCACACACGCTCTCACCACTTATCACCATATACCCGTCATGTATCTCGGCAACCTTCAAGCAGAAGCCTGGCGAGGGTGTCGGCCACGACCTAACTAACCATGCAAGACTCTAGTCCAGGTCTATCACCTATTTGGGTTCCATCCGCAAGGAGATCCGACCGGGGTGTCGCTCACGGCCCCAAACGATGTGAGCAGGGTTCCCAAGCCCACCATCCGGGTGCCACTTGGTACACTGTGGCACCTGTGCCTAGTCTGTCCCGAGCCCACCCTGCCGGGTGCCACTCGGTAGAAAAATAGCACTACCTACAAACACCAGAAACTATTTGCAACTCCTGGACAGAGCTCAAGGCGGTTAATAAGTCGAGAGAGCTTGGAGCGCCCAGAGCCCAATGTGTGGTAGTAGCTAGTCATTGGACAACTTACACAGAACTCAGTTCTTAAGGACGGTCCCAATGAGACAACCCACCATGTACTCCTACATGGCCTCTCACCGCTACCTTTACCAAATCATGTTCACACGCTTAACTCTTAGCATTAGACCATAGCATAACACTCCAATCCATTCCCGATGAATCAGACCTGACACAACTCTAAGCAATAACAGGCAGGGCATGGTAGGAATACAACATGGCTCAATCAATTCCTACACATGCTAGTGGGTTTTAGCTGTGGCAATGACAGGTCATGCAGAGGAATGGGTTCAACTACCGCAGCATAAAGTAGCAGTTGAATCGTTGTTGTCCTAATGCAATAAATGAGAGCAGGAGCGAGAGAGTGGGATTGTATCGGAATGAACAAGGGGGGTTGCTTGCCTGGTAGATCAACAGGGGGGCACTTCTCCACAGATAGGTACTCTGGATCGGTCTCCGGAGCAGGACCTATTGAGAAGGAATAGTGTCGACAATCAATACACAAGCATATGCAACAATATGATGCATGAACATGGCATGAAGATGTGATGTTGTTTGAGCTAATGCAACCAGCATTCATTTGGTTAAAGTCCATTTGAACTAAAGATTCAAATGCAACTCCAAATTAAACTCTTAAATATGCCATAAGTGTGTTTTCATATATACAGCATGTATAGATGGTTTGTCATGCATGAAAATGGTACAGATGGATAGATTGAATTTTTCTGATAATTTTTCATATATAAATTATTTCAATCTGAGCTACGGTTGAATTTCTGTGATTTTTTGAAGTTTTGAATATTTTCTGGAATTTCCTGATTAATCTTAAATCCAGAAAATGAATAACTGCGTCAGCCTGACGTCAGCGTGACATCAGCGAGTCAACGGGTCAGTCCAGGTCAAACCTGACCAGTGGGACCCATATGTCAGTGTCTAAACTAACTAATCTAGTTTAGTTAGTGGCCTCGGGCCCACATGTCAGTATCAGGATTAGTTAAATGGTGATTAGCCTTAAGCTAATCACCTGACCCATGGGGCCCACCTGACGGGCCCGCAAGGTCAAAGGGGTCAAACCCCACCGGCGGCTTGACGCCGGTGAGGCCGAACACGGCGGAGGGCGTCGGAATCTCGTCTCCAGGGACCAAATGGGCCGCGGAGACCATCTCCGAGGAGCTGGTGCTCGCGCGCATCCACTAGTGCCCTCCATTTCACCGGAGACAGCCTAAATCGACGGCGGAGACCACTTGGGCGGCGGCCGGAGTTCGGCGGGGAGGGGAGAAGGGGCTACGGTGCATGGCAGGAGCAGCAGGTGAGGGTTTTGGGGTCCTGGCGTTGCACTGAGCACAATGGTATGCTCGGTTGCGGCTGGCTCGGCCCCTGGCCACAGTGGCGCCATGGCCGGTGGCGGGGTGCTATGGCTTCGGTCGAAACGGCGACTACTGCGCGAAAACGAAGAGGAGGAGAGAGGGGTTGCGACGGGGTGCTCACGGGGATCACGCAGAGCAGGCCAGCGGGCTCGGGGAAGGCCCGGAGTGAGCGAGGGGTCGCCGGCGATCTCGCTCGCTGGAGGTTGAAGACGACGACGATTGCGGCATTGCAGGGCCTCCCGCGTCGCTTCGCTGCTTGGGGATGATGTAGTCGACGACGGCGGTGCTCGCAGACACGTTAGGGAGGCGAGGCGATGATGGTGGCCGCGGCAGCAGCGATCGGCGGCGACGAGCTCACTCGGATGCGAGGGAGAGAGATCCAGGAAAGGGGATGAGAGCGAGGGAGAGTGAGGGGAAGGTCCAGGGCGGCGCGTGGTGTCGTCCAGGACGGCCAGGGCATCGGGGGAGAGGCCAGGCAGGCAGGTGGCATGGCCGGACGCGTGGCCGCGCACGCCGGGCGCGTGCCCCTGTCCTCCTAGCGCGAGGAAGGGGACGACTGGCACTGCCAGTCGTTCGGGCCGGCCTGTTGGGCCGCTGGGCTGCACAGTGCCCAGCTGCACAGGTAAGTGGCCCGGGTAAGTTCCTAAACTGTTTTCTTTTCTATTTTTCTGACATTTGTTTTGATTTAATGAAAAAAATACTAAATCAATTTATTTTATTCTGTAAATTTTAGTAGGGACTAGTTGGACCACTCCAAAGCCCCTCACCAAAATTCAGAATTATTGGACAATATTTTGTATATAATAAAATATTTACCCAACGCAAATAATTACTGGATTAATTCCAAATGGCCAAAATAAATATTTATGAGCTCCTAGAAATATTGGTTTGATTTTTATCTCTGGCCAATATTTTCAGGGAGTAACATGAACATTTTCTTGGACCTTTTTGGAGAAATTTTTATCTGGATTATTTCCAGAAATGATTCCGAGGGTTTCACTAATCCCCATTTCAAATTTAAATGGAATTTAAACATGATGCACACAAGATGCCAACACTAAGCATTACCAGAAGCTAGGGATGTGACAACTCGCCCCCACTCGAAGAAATCTCGTCCCGAGATTCAGGAGTCGGCTGAAAGAAAGTGGGGTACTCAAGTCGAAGACGATCTTCACGCTCCCAAGTAGCTTCTCTCTCGGAATGATGAGACCACTGAACCTTGAGAAACTTGATGTTATGACGTCGGGTGACACGCTCTGCTTGATCAAGGATGCGAACAGGGTACTCTCGATATGTGAGGTTATCTTGGAGATCAAGCGTTGCGTGGTCCACTCCGCGGATGGGATCCGAGAAGCAACGCCTGAGTTGAGAGACGTGGAAGACATCATGAACTCGAGAAAGATGTGGTGGTAGTTCCAACTGGTAGGCAACCTCTCCTCGTTTAGCGAGAATGAGAAAGGGACCAATGTAACGAGGAGCCAACTTGCCCTTGATACCGAATCGATGGGTACCGTTCAAAGGGGTAACCCGAAGGTAAGCTTTGTCGCCAATTTCATAAGCCACTTCCTTATCACTACGGTCATACTGGCTCTTTTGACGAGATTGGGCTGTTTTCAAATTCTCACGAATGATGCGAACTTGTTCTTCTGCCTCCTGGATCATATCCGGTCCAAAGAATTGTCTTTCACCGGTTTCTGACCAGTTCAAAGGTGTTCGACATCTTCGTCCATACAGAACCTCAAAAGGAGCTTTCTTGAGGCTAGATTGGTAGCTATTGTTATAAGCAAACTCGGCGAAGGGAAGACACTTCTCCCAATCCATACCGAATGAGATAACACAAGCTCTAAGCATGTCTTCGAGAATCTGGTTGACCCTTTCCACCTGACCACTTGATTGAGGGTGGAAAGCGGTACTGAAGGAAAGATGGGTGCCCATGGCAGTTTGGAAACTCTACTAGAAATGAGAAGTGAAAAGACTACCATGGTCTGAATTGATCTCTAGTGGAACACCATGAAGTGACACTATTAGAGAAATATATAAGTCAGCGAGCTGACTAGCAGTGATACTCTCTCGAACAGGTAGGAAGTGAGCCACTTTGGAAAGACGATCAATGACTACGAAGATAGCATTATTCCCTTTCTTGGTCCTGGGAAAGCCGGTGATGAAGTACATTCCAACTTTATCCCATTTCCACTCAGGAATAGCTAAAGGTTGAAGGGTGCCAGCAGGTCTCTGATGCTCTGCCTTAACGCGACAACAAACGTCACAGTTAGCAATAAACTGAGCAATTTCTCTCTTCATCCTAGTCCACCAGAACCTCTGCGTAGGTCCTGATACATCTTAGTACTACCAGGATGAATCGTGAGAGGAGATTCATGCGCCTCCTTAAGGATTAATTGTCGAAGATGTTGATTCTTGAGAATCACCAAGCGATTCTCAAAGAAAGCAACACCTCGATCATCCATAGAGAAACTTCCACCAACTCCTTTGTTAATGTTTCTCTTGATCCGGGAAATTCCCGTATCCTTCTTCTGAGCAGAGATGATTTGATCCACAAGAGTAGGTTTCGCCACCAAGGTAGAAAGAAATCCACGAGGAGCAATGTGAAGGTTAAGCTTACAGAATTCCTCATGAAGAAGTGGTTGGCCCTGCTGCAACATGAGATTGTTGCAATAGGACTTACGACTTAGCGCATCAGCCATGACATTCCCCTTGCCTGGGGTGTAGGTAATCCCTAAGTCGTAATCTGAGATCAACTCCAACCAACGTCTTTGCCTAAGGTTCAAATCTGGTTGGGTGAAGATATACTGGAGACTCTGGTGATCGTTGTAAATCTTGCAACGTTTACCAAGAAGGTGATGTCGCCAGGTCTTAAGTGCATAGACTATGGCTGCAAGCTCTAGATCATGTGTAGGATAATTCTCCTCATGTGGATGCAACTGTCGAGATGCATAGGCAATCACATGGCGCTCTTGCATAAGAATGCAACCTAGTCCCTGTTGTGAGGCATCACAATAGATAACAAAGTCCTTAGTGAAGTCCGG
Organism: Triticum monococcum; assembly: GCA_034509565.1. Lineage (NCBI taxonomy): Eukaryota > Viridiplantae > Streptophyta > Magnoliopsida > Poales > Poaceae > Triticum > Triticum monococcum. Next base: position 120,586,806 of record CM067841.1, read on the forward strand.
TGGCACAAGTATGGGAGCAGAAGTCAGACGCCTTTTCAGTTCCTGAAAACTATGCTCACACTTTGGGGACCACTGTTAGGACCCCGATTCTAAGCCACAACGATCTAGCCGGTAACACCTCATATCACTTTGCGGCCTCACGCACGGTATCCCATGGGTGTCGTCTTACCATGGCCCGGGACCGTTTGCGCCTTTTGGCTCGCGTATATGATAATGTCGCTAGCATCCATATGACCGAGAACCCAGGCCGACATGGCTAGTCGTGAACCCAAAGCGGCACAGACCTATGGAGACAGGCATACATGAATCACAACGAACATGTCGGTCATCAACGAGTGATTCCGGGCTGTAGCACTGGGCTAACAGGACTCCGGGGGATCCCGGGCTGTAGCAGGCTAGACAGGACTCCGGAGATCACGCGTGACATTGCCCCGAAGGGACAGACATAGGGACGAAGTGAAACACATGCCGGCCAGTCAAGTGTCCTGAACAATAGTGCTGGGCTAGCAGGACTCCGGTGAACCGGGCTATAGCGGACTACTATGGCTCGAGGAGCACTAGACTACATTTCCCCATAAGAAAGGCTGCGAAGGACAAACAACTAGATTGTCGGATCCCACTCATACCAAGCATTTCAATCATACATACAATATGCTCGATATGAGTACATACAACATGGCATCACAACAAAACTCTACAACTTAAGTACTTTATTTAAAGGCTCCAGGGAGCCATACATAACATATCCATACAGGTAGGGGTCACATGACCCGACACTCAAGTCATACAGTCATACAAGCACAAGCGGAAGCAACTAGTCTGAGTACAGACTCTAGAAAGAAAGAAGGCTTCTCGAAGCCTGTCTATCTACATAGGGCCCTCCATGGCCTGGATCACCACCTGGGTGGCTAGTCACTCGTCGACGTCAAGGTCTACGTAAAACCCATCGGAGGGGGCGGTGTTGTCGTCTGAAAACAATAAATAAGCAAACATGAGTACAAAGGTACTCAGCAAGTCTTACATCAGAACCTACTGTACATGCTCATTCTCAAGAAGGTGGTGGGGTTTATGCAGCAAGCCAGCTTTGACTCTTGGCTAAGCTATCCTACGGAATCTTTTAGCAAAATAGTTTTCGCACACGAGTCCACTACTCACCATCAAAATACTCCACCGTGGATCCTCCCTCGTATCCTGCGAGGGGGCCATCCTCGGTACTCACACTTATCTTGAGTCTTTTAGTAGTATCCATTAACTTGTCTATGAACTGTATAGGCAACCAAGTAGTCCTTTACCGCGGACGCGGCTATTCGAATAGTTTTATACCCTGCAGGGGTGTACTTCGTCATACACGCTTTCACCGCTTACCGCCGTCTACACGACATGTACTCGGCAACCTTCAAGCGGAAGCCCAGCGAGGGTGTCGGCCACGGCCTACCTAAACACCTAAGCCCCTAGTCCAGGTTATCGCCTATCCAGGTTCCATCCGCAGGGAGTCCGGCCGAGGTTTCCACATACGGCCCCGAACGATGTGAACAGGGTTCCCGAGACACCAAACGGGTGACTCGGTACACCGTGCCACGGTGTATCTACCGCAACATAGCCCACCCCTAGGGTCAGCGCTACGCACGGCCGCCAACACATATCCTACAAACACTAGAAACTATTTGCAACTCCTGGACAGAGTACTAGGGTGGCTAAGAAGCCGAGAGGGTCCATTTGCTTCGGGCCCAATGTACGGTAGTAACTGCATCTTAAATCACACATACAGATCTCAGTTCTTATGGACGGCCTCAATGAAACAACCCACCATGTACTCCTACATGGCCTCTCATCGATACCTTTACCAAAACATGTTCAACACATCCCTCATATTATTGGCACAAGCATTTCACTCTAGCCCATCACCCAGATGAACCAGACCTGACACAACTCTAAGCATAGCAGGCATAGCAAGGTAGGAATCACAAAACATGGCTCAATCAACTCCTACACATGCTAGTGGGTTTCATCTAGTTACTGTGGCAATGACAGGTCATGCAGAGGATAAGGGTTCAGCTACCGTAGCACACAGCAGTTTGAATCGTGTTGTCTTAATGCAGTAAACAAGAGCAGGAGCGAGAACATGGGTTGTATCGGAATGATCAATGGTTGCTTGCCTGATGGAGTGGTAACGGGATACTGCCCTTCAGTTGGATACTCGTGAATATCCTCGGAGGCAGAACCTACCACGAAGAACACAACCGAGCACAATCAACACATGACGATATGCAACAATATGATGCATGCTATGACATGGCAATATGGATGTGTCTTGAGCTAATGCAACTAGCTATGATTTAAATGAAGTTGGTTTGAGTACAAGATTCAAATTCCAACCCCATATATGATTATTTAAATGCCCTTTATTTGTTTTGTCCAAAACAGAGGACAAGCATTGTTCAAACATGCATGAAAATGGTACAGATGGATTCCTTGAATTTTTCTGATAATTTTACATATATAATTTATCTCATTTGGAGTTATGGTTGAATTTCTATGATTTTTTTGAAGTTTTGGGTATTTTCTGGAATTTCCTGAATTATTTTTAAACTAGAAAATGATTTACTGCGTCAGCACTACATCAGCATGACATCAGCCAGTCAACTGAGCTGCCTCCAGGTCAAACCTGACTAGTGGGACCCCCTGGTCAGTGTCTCTGTGCACTAACCGCGCTTAGTTAGCCTAATTAACAGGCGGGGCCCACTAGTCAGTGACTATACTAATTAACTAATCTGTTTAGTTAGCACTAACAGGGTAATTAGCCGGGCGGGGCCCGCATGTTAGTGAGAGAGGGGGGGTCAACCCACGTCAGCAGGTCAAACTTCCCCGGTCAGTGGGTCAAAGCCTGCCGGCGAGGCCAGACGCGGTGGCGCGCTGCGGAAATCGCCCACGGGGCACCATTTGGTGCGCGGAGAGCATCTACGAGCTCCTGGGAACGAGCCGCAGCTCTTGGTGGTGGTGGTTGAGCTCGGGGTGGCCGGAGAGGTCGCCGGCGACGACTTTGGCGGTCGCCGGAGTCGGGCGAAAGTGAACCCGTGGCTGTGGGGCACGGCGAGGTGCGTGGAGTAGTGCGTTGAGTTCCTGGTGATGCGGTGAAGTGTTCGAACAGGGTGGCGTGGCCAGGATTTGGCCGGAGCCACGTCGGCGACGAGCTCCGCGGCGGTGTGTGCGGGTGAGCTTTGTGCAGTTGCTACGGTGCACGAGGAAGCAAACGGAGAGGATGGAGAGGTAGCTGAGCTCACGGCGGTCTCGTAGAGCTAGACGGCGCGGTCGGGGACGAGCTGGTGCGGCGGCGACGGCGAAGGGGATCTCCGGCAGTGCTCGGTGAAGACGAGGTCGAAGAGGACGATGCAGAGCGTGTGAGCGCTCGGGGCTCGGGCTGTTCGACGAAGTCGACGACGGCGGAGTTGTTGGACACGGTGGCTCGGTACAGGGGCGACGGTGGACGCGGTTTCACGGTGGCGCGAGCACGGCAGCGTCGGCCATGGTGGAGGGAGAGCGAAGGAGAGGAGCCAGAGGGGCGTGCGGGTGTCTGCGAGGTCGGGGAGAGAGCGGGGGGTTTGTCCCGCGTCGACAGCGCGACGAGGGGAGCGGCGAGGCGGCGGCAGCTGCGTGGCGTGCATGCGGGTGCTCGGCATCGAGCACCTGGCTGCCTGCCTGGCGAGGACGAAGCAGCTGGCTGGCATGGGCCAGCACAGTGCTGGGCCGCCAGGTGGGCCGGCTACTGGGCTGCGGCCAGGTTAGTCTTTCTGATTTATTTCCGTTTCTATTTTCCTGTAACTTTGTGGACTTATTTAAAATACCAAAACACTTCCAAAAATCCTGAAAATAATTGTGGTCTCTGTTTGGATTATTTCCAACAGCAAACATTTACTTTCAGAATTATTTGAGCAATTTAATTATTTAATAGCATTTAAATGCCCACATTCAAATATTTATGAATTAAAGCAATGCCCCTTTTGTTGACCTAAAATTAAATGCACCATTTTTCCCAAGGGTTCTAACCCAAGGCAAAGAGGGTGAACATATTTGAAGGGCATTTCAGGTTCATTGAATTTATTTTTAGTAAACCCTAGTTGATTTCAGGGGGGGGGTGCTGGGGGTTCTGCTTTCCCCATTTCAATTTCTGATGAAAGTAAACATGATGCACACTCTAATGCATAACCTAGCTAGGGTGTGACAACTCACCCCCACTCAATAGAATCTCGTCCCGAGATTTAGGATCATCTGGAAAGAAGGCGGGGTACTCGAGTCGAAGACGATCCTCCCTTTCCCAAGTGGCTTCTTCCTCGGAATGGTGTGACCATTGAACCTTGAGAAACTTGATATTATGACGTCGAGTGGTACGCTCGGCTTGATCAAGGATACGAACGGGGTATTCCCGATAAGAGAGGTTATCTTGTAAATCAAGCGTTTCGTGGTCCGCTCCACGGATAGGATCCGCGAAGCAACGCCTGAGTTGCGAAACGTGGAAGACATCGTGAACTCTGGAAAGATGCGGAGGTAGTTCCAATTGGTAGGCAACTTCTCCTCGTTTGGCAAGAATGCGAAAAGGTCCAATGTAACGAGGAGCCAATTTGCCTTTGATACCGAAGCGATGGGTTCCCTTTAACGGGGTAACCCGAAGGTAAGCCTTCTCGTCAATTTCAAATGTCATAGGCTTATGCTTATGATCATATTGACTCTTTTGGCGAGATTGGGCCATTTTCAATTTCTCACGAATAACGCGAACCTGCTCTTCTGCTTCCTGAATCATATCCGGGCCAAAGAGTTGTCTTTCCCCGGTTTCTGACCAGTTAAGAGGCGTTCGACATTTTCGTCCATAGAGAACTTCGAAGGGAGCCTTGCCCAGACTAGCTTGATAGCTATTGTTATAGGCAAACTCCGCGAATGGAAGGCATTTCTCCCAACTCATTCCGAACGAGATAACAGAAGCTCGGAGCATATCTTCCAGAATTTGATTTACTCGCTCTACTTGACCACTTGATTGAGGATGGAAGGCGGTGCTAAAGGAGAGATGAGTTCCCATAGCATTTTGGAAAATTTCCCAAAATCGAGAGGTGAAGAGACTTCCACGGTCTGAGTTAATTTCCAACGGGACACCATGAAGAGACACTATTCGGGAGATGTATAGGTCAGCTAGCTGGCTAGCGGTGATACTCTCACGAACAGGTAGAAAATGGGCTACTTTGGAAAGACGGTCGATCACGACGAAGATGGCATTATTCCCCCTCTTGGTCCTGGGAAACCCAGTGATGAAATCCATACTGATTTTGTCCCATTTCCATTCAGGAATAGCCAAAGGTTGAAGGGTGCCAGCAGGCCGTTGATGCTCCGCTTTAACACGACGACAAACGTCGCAATTAGCAATGTATTGAGCGATTTCTCTCTTCATCCTAGTCCACCAAAACCTCTGGCGTAGGTCTTGATACATTTTGGTACTACCGGGATGAATGGTGAGAGGGGATTCATGAGCTTCCTTAAGGATCAGTCGCCTCAGGTTTCGCGCCTTCGGAACCACTAGGCGATTCCCAAAGTATACAACACCTTCGTCATCAATAGAGAAACAATTCACGACTCCTTTTTTAACGTTTCTCTTGATACGGGAAATTCCCGGATCTATCTTCTGCGCCTTGATGACCTGATCCGTAAGGGTAGGTTCCGCTACCAGGGTGGATAGGAATCCTTGAGGAACAATGTGAAGATTAAGCTTGCGAAATTCCTCATGGAGAAGTGGTTGACTTTGTTGTAACATCAGGTTGTTACAGTAGGACTTACGACTTAATGCATCGGCCATGACATTGGCCTTGCCAGGGGTGTAAGTTATTCCTAAGTCGTAATTCGAGATCAACTCGACCCAACGTCTTTGCCTGAGATTCAAATCTGGTTGGGTGAAGATATATTTCAAGCTTTGGTGATCGGTGAATATCTCGCAACAATTACCGAGGAGGTAATGTCGCCAGGTTTTGAGTGCATGGACTACAGCTGCAAGCTCTAGATCATGTGTGGGATAATTTTCCTCATGTGGGTGTAATTGCCGTGAAGCATAGGCAATTACCTGACGATCTTGCATGAGTATGCAACCTAGTCCTTGTCGCGAGGCGTCGCAATAGATAATAAAGTCCTTGGAGAAATCTGGTGGTACTAGTACGGGAGCAGATGTCAGGCGTCTTTTCAGTTCCTGAAAACTGAACTCGCACTGTGGAGTCCACTCGAACTTTTTATCTTTCTTGAGGAGTTCAGTTAGAGGTTTAGCAACCTTGGAGAAATTCTCGACGAATCGGCAGCAATAGCTCGCTAGGCCAAGGAAACTCCGAACTTGCTTGACCGAAACAGGTGGAGTCCAATCAAGGACGGCTTGAACTCGCTCGGGATTGACAGCAATACCCTTACCAGAGATTACATGGCCTAGATAGGTCACTTCTGACAACCAAAATTCACACTTGGAGAATTTGGCATAAAGGCGATGCTCTCGAAGTTTCATCAATACCAGCCTTAGATGTTCGGCATGTTCCTCTTCATTCTTGGAGTAGATGAGTATGTCATCGAGGTATACTACGACGAATTTGTCCAAGTACTCCATGAAAACCGAGTTCATTAACCGGGAGAAAGTGGCCGGGGCATTGGTTAAACCGAAGGACATGACGGTGTACTCGTATTGGCCATAACGAGTAACAAAAGCCGTTTTGGGAATGTCCCCGTTTCTGATTTTGATTTGATGGTAGCCCAACCTCAAATCTATCTTGGAGAATACTGAGGATCCAGCGAGCTGATCGTACAGGTCGTTGATCCTGGGAAGCGGGTATTTGTTCTTGATGGTGACCAGATTGACAGGTCGGTAATCCACAACCATTCGATCCGTTCCATCCTTCTTCTTGACGAAGAGGACGGGGCAAGCCCAAGGAGAGGAGCTAGGACGGATGAACCCTTTGTTCAAGGACTCATCGAGTTGGTTCTTAAGCTCGGCTAGTTCTAAGGGTGCCATCTTGTAGGGTCTTCTAGCAATTGGAACGGTTCCTGGAACAAGGTCTATCACAAACTCGACATCCCGGTCAGGTGGAACACCTGGCAGTTCTTCCGGAAACACATCCGGGAAATCTCAGACTACCGGAACGTCCTTGAGGTCTGGAAGGGGGTTGGCATTGAGAGAGTAAAGTTGGCGCTTGGCCACTCGAGTTAAGACATTAACTGTCTTGCCCGAGGGATGAGTAAGTTGAACGGTTCTAGTGGCACAATCGATCTTGGCATAATGAGCCGACATCCAGTCCATACCCAAGATGATGTTGATGTCGGAGGACTTGAGAGCTATTAAAGATGCAAGGAAAACAAGCCTATCGACAAGAATTTCGTTCCCATGGCTTACCCTAGAAGTTTGCCATTTGGAACCCGGAGTTTGAATTACCATGGAAGTGGGCATGTCATAGAATGTAATGCAACCGAGCATAATTCTCGGATATGAATGAATGAGATGCTCCAGTATCGGAAAGAACAGATGCCGGATGGCAGTTAACAAGGAGCGTACCAAGGACGACGTTGGGATCCTCATGAGCCTCTTCGGCTGAGACGTAGTTGACATGGCCACGTGCAGTAGTTGCCGGCTTGGCGTAGAAAGTCTTTCCCGCGGGCTTACCATGGCCAACGGACTTTCCAGCTTGATTGGGGTTGTTCTGGGGACACTCTCGACTATAGTGACCCGGTTCTCCACACCTGAAGCATGTTACCACAGTGGGGCGTGGAGCAACATTAGCAGCGGGGCCACCATAGGGCTTGGGCGGTGCAAATTGCTGGTTGGGACGAGGCGCCTCAAAGGATGGCCTCGGGGTGAATCTGGGTGGCAGTGCGGTTCTTGGAATCCACACCCGGCGCTTCTGAGCTCCAGAGCCGGATGAAGACCCAAAATCACGAGAGTGCTTGCGTGAAGCGTCATAATCAGTCTGGCCTGTCTCAGCACTGATAGCTTTATTTACCAGCTTCTGGAAGGATGTGCACTCGTGCAGACGGAGATCGCGGCGAAGCTCAGGGCTAAGTCCCTTACGGAACCTTGCCTGCTTCTTGGCGTCAGTAGAAACCTCTTCAGGAGCATAGCGTGCCAGGTTCCCAAATTCTCGGCTATATGCATCCACAGTCAGCCTTCCTTGGGTGAAGTTGCAGAACTCCTCCCTCTTGCGATCCATGAGACCTTCCGGAATGTGATGCTCACGGAAAGCCTCGCTGAACTCAGCCCAGGTAGTGATTTGGCCGACCGGGCGCATAGCTTCATAGTTTTCCCACCAATGGCTAGCGGGGCCCTCAAGATGATAAGCAGCATAGGTAACCTTGTCGGCTTCAGCTACGTTGGCAGAACGTAGCTTGTGGGTGATGCTGCGAAGCCAATCATCCGCGTCGAGGGGCTCGACGGAATGGTTAAACTTTGGTGGGTACAGCTTGATAAAGTCGTTGATTGACACCAAGTCATTTCATGGGTGGCGTGCAGTGTTCTGCTCAATCCGCTCCAATAGGCGGCTGGTCTCACGCTTGTTCCTTTCCGCCTCCAGCATCACTTCGGCCAGGGAAGGCGGGTGAGGCAAATTTTCACCTCTAGCTGCATTGGCTTCCCCCTGCTCCGGGGCAGCAGGGTTTCCGCGGGTGTTGACCATCCTAGAAGGAAACAAGACAACGGTTTAGACAAGGATGGCTCAAACTTAACAGGGAAGTGCAGAATGTAAAGGATAACGCGGAATGCAGAGATGCTCATTCGTATGCCATGGTAATATAAAACTGCCATATATACACCAACGGTCATACACATCATACATAGTTTAGTACAAGCCCATGCTACAGTACAACTATGAAAGTAGACGTTACATCTCATCGGAGGCATTCCGAGTCCCTATACATTATTTGTCTACACCTCCGGAATCGATTACACACCAAGTCGTATTCCACAAGTCACACAGGACAGTGGAGATACAACTACTACAATACTAGTGGTACTACTACTAACTCAGATAGCTCCGTAGTAGTCCTCATAGAAGTCACCTCCATAGCCTGGAAGTTCAATGTGATCATCCGGAAACAGACGGTCCTGAGGAGCCTGTGGACCATAGGGGCTAGGATAAGGTCTTGGACCAACAAACGGTGGCCTGCGGGGACCAAGGGGTGGGGTGATGCCTCCCACATCACGCCAATCCACCATGTCTGGCAGAGCTGCTCTCACAGGATACAGATCCATGGTATCCATACATCCAGCTTGCACCGCGGGTGCAAACCGAGTCAATGTGGCCCAATGATCAGCACGGGTATTAAAGAGCTCCAGCCTCAAGGCCCGATTCTCTCGGTCCTTATCTTCGAGCATCTCAGCGGTGGTACGAGTTAATGAGTCCTCCTGAGTGGAGTCAGCATAGATAGCCTGAAGATACCCCTGCGCTCCCGGAAGTGATGCTGGCATGTAACGGAAGTCAGTGTTCCGAAGCAGGCCAGTCCGGACTCGCAAGATGGTCATCATGGAATAGGCAGCATCCTGCACAGCCATCTCAATGGTAACTCCGAGTCCATAGGAACAGTGAAGGGGCTCGGTAGATCCAGGATAGGTAGGAAATATCCTGACGGTGCATAAATACTGGCTTTGATTAAAGTCGCGGAACTGCTCTTCAACAGTGTATTCGGGATACCAACGGTATCCTGTCTCGATCATGACCCGGACCAACATAGCAGTATGACCGGGCACGTCGAGGCACCTGGTCAGGCGAACCACTTGATTTTGAGACTGATTGGCCATCTGAAAGCACAACCACAAGACAAAGACATCAGAATTCCTAGGGAAAATTGGGCAGCATAACGGCTGTAAATGCTCAGAAAAAGATTTGAGACATCCACAACAGTTCACAATACCGCTCAACAGCATCATATCAAGGTTCTGATTCAAATAGCAACGTACTAAAATAGTAGAAACTAGACTGGAACCCGTAACAATAATCCTATGAGCTACTACGGATTAGTACACGTGAACCTGATAGAAGAAGAGAGCCTAGTCCTTAACCCACGTTGAATGAGAAGAGAATGACTTAGATCAGAAGCATAGGGTAAAGGAGTAAAAAGAACCTTACGTTCCCTCCCACAATCAATTCCCTTACATATAACTAAAGCATTTCTAGACTCGACATCGACCAGTTTGGCTGAACGAACCTACAGGCAGTCCGGCTCTGATACCAACGCTGTCAGGACCCCGATTCTAAGCCACAACGATCAGCCGGTAACACCTCATATCACTTTGCGGCCTCACGCATGGTATCCCACGGGTGTCGTCTTACCATGGCCCGGGACCGTTTGCGCCTTTTGGCTCGCGTATATGACAATGTCGCTAGCATCCATATGACCGAGAACCCGGGCCGACATGGCTAGTCGTGAACCCAATGCGGCACAGACCTATGGAGACAGGCATACATGAATCACAACGAACATGTCGGTCATCAACGAGTGATTCCGGGCTGTAGCACTGGGCTAACAGGACTCCGGGGGATCCCGGGCTGTAGCAGGCTAGACAGGACTCCGGAGATCACCGCGTGACATTTCCTCGAAGGGACAGACATAGGGACGAAGTGAAACACATGCCGGCCAGTCAAGTGTCCTCAACAGTAGTGCTGGGCTAGCAGGACTCCGGTGAACCGGGCTGTAGCGGACTACTATGGCTCGAGGAGCACTAGACTACATTTCCCCATAAGAAAGGTTGCGAAGGACAAACAACTAGATTGTCGGATCCCACTCATACCAAGCATTTCAATCATACATACAATATGCTCGATATGAGTACATACAACATGGCATCACAACAAAACTCTACAACTTAAGTACTTTATTTAAAGGCTCCAGGGAGCCATACATAACATATCCATACAGGTAGGGGTCACATGACCCGACACTCAAGTCATACAGTCATACAAGCACAAGCGGAAGCAACTAGTCTGAGTACAGACTCTAGAAAGAAAGAAGGCTTCTCGAAGCCTGTCTATCTATATAGGGCCCTCCATGGCCTGGATCACCACCTGGGTGGCAAGTCACTCGTCGACGTCAAGGTCTACGTAAAACCCATCGGAGGGGGCGGTGTTGTTGTCTGAAAACAATAAATAAGCAAACATGAGTACAAAGGTACTCAGCAAGTCTTACATCAGAACCTACTGTACATGCTCATTCTCAAGAAGGTGGTGGGGTTTATGCAGCAAGCCAGCTTTGACTCTTGGCTAAGCTATCCTACGGAATCTTTTAGCAAAATAGTTTTCGCACACGAGTCCACTACTCACCCTCACAATACTCCATCGTGGATCCTCCCTCGTATCCTGCGAGGGGGCCATCCTCGGTACTCACACTTATCTTCAGTCTTTTAGTAGTATCCATTAACTTGTCTATGAACTGTATAGGCAACCAAGTAGTCCTTTACCGCAGACGCGGCTATTCGAATAGTTTTATACCCTGCAGGGGTGTACTTCGGCATACACGCTTTCACCGCTTACCGCCGTCTACATGACATGTACTCGGCAACCTTCAAGCGGAAGCCCAGCGAGGGTGTCGGCCACGGCCTACCTAAACACCTAAGCCCCTAGTCCAGGTTATCGCCTATCCAGGTTCCATCCGCAGGGAGTCCGGCCGAGGTTTCCACATACGGCCCCGAACGATGTGAACAGGGTTCCCGAGACACCAAACGGGTGACTCGGTACACCGTGCCATAGTGTATCTACCGCAACATAGCCCACCCCTAGGGTCAGCGCTACGCACGGCCGCCAACACATATCCTACAAACACCAGAAACTATTTGCAACTCCTGGACAGAGTACTAGGGTGGCTAAGAAGCCGAGAGGGTCCATTTGCTTCGGGCCCAATGTACGGTAGTAACTGCATCTTAAATCACACATACAGATCTCAGTTCTTATGGACGGCCTCAATGAAACAACCCACCATGTACTCCTACATGGCCTCTCATCGATACCTTTACCAAAACATGTTCAACACATCCCTCATATTATTGGCACAAGCATTTCACTCTAGCCCATCACCCAGATGAACCAGACCTGACACAACTCTAAGCATAGCAGGCATAGCAAGGTAGGAATCACAAAACATGGCTCAATCAACTCCTACACATGCTAGTGGGTTTCATCTAGTTACTGTGGCAATGACAGGTCATGCAGAGGATAAGGGTTCAGCTACCGTAGCACACAGCAGTTTGAATCGTGTTGTCTTAATGCAGTAAACAAGAGCAGGAGCGAGAACATGGGTTGTATCGGAATGATCAATGGTTGCTTGCCTGATGGAGTGGTAACGGGATACTGCCCTTCAGTTGGATACTCGTGAATATCCTCGGAGGCAGAACCTACCACGAAGAACACAACCGAGCACAATCAACACATGACGATATGCAACAATATGATGCATGCTATGACATGGCAATATGGATGTGTCTTGAGCTAATGCAACTAGCTATGATTTAAATGAAGTTGGTTTGAGTACAAGATTCAAATTCCAACCCCATATATGATTATTTAAATGCCCTTTATTTGTTTTGTCCAAAACAGAGGACAAGCATTGTTCAAACATGCATGAAAATGGTACAGATGGATTCCTTGAATTTTTCTGATAATTTTACATATATAATTTATCTCATTTGGAGTTATGGTTGAATTTCTATGATTTTTTTGAAGTTTTGGGTATTTTCTGGAATTTCCTGAATTATTTTTAAACTAGAAAATGATTTACTGCGTCAGCACTACATCAGCATGACATCAGCAAGTCAACTGAGCTGCCTCCAGGTCAAACCTGACTAGTGGGACCCCCTGGTCAGTGTCTCTGTGCACTAACCGCGCTTAGTTAGCCTAATTAACAGGCGGGGCCCACTAGTCAGTGACTATACTAATTAACTAATCTGTTTAGTTAGCACTAACAGGGTAATTAGCCGGGCGGGGCCCGCATGTTAGTGAGAGAGGGGGGGGGGGTCAACCCACGTCAGCAGGTCAAACTTCCCCGGTCAGTGGGTCAAAGCCTGCCGGCGTTTAGCCGCCGGCGAGGCCAGACGCGATGGCGCGCTGCGGAAATCGCCCACGGGGCACCATTTGGTGCGCGGAGAGCATCTACGAGCTCCTGGGAACGAGCCGCAGCTCTTGGTGGTGGTGGTTGAGCTCGGGGTGGCCGGAGACGTCGCCGGCGACGACTTTGGCGGTCGCCGGAGTCGGGCGAAAGTGAACCCGTGGCTGTGGGGCACGGCGAGGTGCGTGGAGTAGTGCGTTGAGTTCCTGGTGATGCGGTGAAGTGTTCGAACAGGGTGGCGTGGCCAGGATTTGGCCGGAGCCACGTCGGCGACGAGCTCCGCGGCGGTGTGTGCGGGTGAGCTTCGTGCAGTTGCTACGGTGCACGAGGAAGCAAACGGAGAGGATGGAGAGGTAGCTGAGCTCACGGCGGTCTCGTAGAGCTAGACGGCGCGGTCGGGGACGAGCTGGTGCGGCGGCGACGGCGAAGGGGATCTCCGGCAGTGCTCGGTGAAGACGAGGTCGAAGAGGACGATGCAGAGCGTGTGAGTGCTCGGGGCTCGGGCTGTTCGACGAAGTCGACGACGGCGGAGTTGTTGGACACGGTGGCTCGGTACAGGGGCGACGGTGGACGCGGTTTCACGGTGGCGCGAGCACGGCAGCGTCGGCCATGGTGGAGGGAGAGCGAAGGAGAGGAGCCAGAGGGGCGTGCGGGTGTCTGCGAGGTCAGGGAGAGAGCGGGGGGTTTGTCCCGCGTCGACAGCGCGACGAGGGGAGCGGCGAGGCGGCGGCAGCTGCGTGGCGTGCATGCGGGTGCTCGGCGTCGAGCACCTGGCTGCCTGCCTGGCGAGGACGAAGCAGCTGGCTGGCATGGGCCAGCACAGTGCTGGGCCGCCAGGTGGGCCGGCTACTGGGCTGCGGCCAGGTTAGTCTTTCTGATTTATTTCCGTTTCTATTTTCCTGTAACTTTGTGGACTTATTTAAAATACCAAAACACTTCCAAAAATCCTGAAAATAATTGTGGTCTCTGTTTGGATTATTTCCAACAGCAAACATTTACTTTCAGAATTATTTGAGCAATTTAATTATTTAATAGCATTTAAATGCCCAAATTCAAATATTTATGAATTAAACCAATGCCCCTTTTGTTGACCTAAAATTATATGCACCATTTTTTCCAAGGATTCTAACCCAAGGCAAAGAGGGTGAACATATTTGAAGGGCATTTCAGGTTCATTGAATTTATTTTTAGTAAACCCTAGTTGATTTCAGGGGGGGTGCTGGGGGTTCTGCTTTCCCCATTTCAATTTCTGATGAAAGTAAACATGATGCACACTCTAATGCATAACCTAGCTAGGGTGTGACAACCACTCAAGCTTTTTATCTTTCTTGAGAAGTTCCGTGAGAGGTTTGGCCACTTTGGAGAAGTTCTCAACGAAGCAGCGACAATAACTGGCTAGGCCAAGGAAACTCCTAACTTGCTTAACCGTTTCAGGTGGAGGCCAATCAAGAACAGCCTGAACTCTTTCGGGATTGATAGCAATGCCCATACCAGAGATTACGTGGCCGAGATAGGTCACTTCTGGCAACCAAAATTCGCACTTGGAGAGCTTGGCATAAAGGCGGTGTTCTCTGAGTTTTTCTAACACAAGTCTAAGATGTTCGGCATGCTCTTCCTTGTTCTTTGAGTAAATAAGGATATCATCGAGGTAAACCACGACGAACCTATCTAGGTACTCCATGAAGATCGAGTTCATCAAGCGGGAGAATGTAGCTGGAGCATTGGTTAGACCGAAGGACATGACGGTGTACTCGTACTGGCCATAACGAGTGACGAAAGCCGTCTTAGGAATGTCCCCATTTCTGATCTTGATTTGGTGGTAGCCTAACCTCAAATTCATCTTGGAGAAGACTGAGGATCCAGTGAGTTGATCATACAGATCGTTGATCCTGGGGAGCGGATACTTGTTCTTTATCGTGACCAAATTAACGGGACGATAATCTACAACCATTCGGTCCGTACCATCCTTCTTCTTGACAAAGAGGACGGGGCAAGCCCAGGGAGAAGAACTAGGACGGATGAAACCCTTTTGCAAGGATTCATCGAGTTGTTTCTTAAGCTCGGCTAGCTCTAACGGTGCCATCTTGTAAGGTCTCCTAGAGATTGGAGTGGTTCCTGGGATAAGATCTATGACAAATTCTACATCTCTGTCAGGTGGAATACCTGGCAGTTCCTCTGGAAAAACATCCGGAAAGTCACGGACTACCGGGATATCTTGAAGGTCTGGAAGAGGGTTGGCATTAAGAGAATAGAGCTGACACTTTGCAACCCTAGTGGAGACGGTGACTATCTTGCCAGATGGGTGTGTAAGCTGAACAGACCTAGTGTAACAATCAATCTTGGCATAATGAGCTTTCATCCAGTCCATACCCAAGATGATGTTAATATCTGTAGACTTGAGGGCTATAAGTGATGCAAGGAATACAAGTCTATCAACAAGGATTTCATTACCATGGCTTACACTAGAAGTTTGCCATTTGGATCCAGGAGTTTGAATTACTAGTGGAGAGGGCATATCACAAAAGGATATGTTGTGCATGCTGGCATAACTTTTGGAAATGAAGGAATGGGATGCTCCGGTATCAAACAGAACCGAAGCTGGATGACAGTTGACAAGGAGTGTACCAAGAACGACATCCGGATCATCATGAGTGTCTTTGGCTGAGACGTGATGCACACATCCACGTTCAGTGGGAGCTGACTTGACACTAATCATCTTGCATGATGGCTTACCATGGCGAACAGACTTCTCAGGCTGGGGTGGAGCATAGTTGGTTTGAGAGCAGTCACGTGCATAGTGTCCTGGCTCTCCGCATGTGAAACAAGTCCCTGAAGTAGGACGTGGACTCGCATTGACAAGTGGTCTACCAATAGGCCTGGGTGGAGCATGTAACTGAACTGGGTGAGGTGCCACACAAGATGGCCTCGGTGAATAATTGGGTGGAAGAGTGGAGTTCGGAACCCAAATCCGGTGCTTCTGTGAAGTAGAACCGGAAGAAGAACCCAAATCACGGTTGTGCTTACGAGACTCCTCGTATGTGAGTTGAGCTGTTTCTGCGTTAATGGCCTTGTTCACAAGAGCCTGGAATGTATTGCAATGATGCAAGTGGAGATCACGACGCAACTTGGGGTTGAGACCCTTCCGGAACCTAGCCTGCTTCTTGGCGTCTGTGGACACTTCTTCTGTAGCATAGCGGGCAAGGCTCTCAAATTCTCTACTATAAGCATCAACAGCCATCTTACTCTGGGTGAAACTACAAAACTCTTCTCTCTTGCGGTCAATGAGGGCTTGAGGAATGTGATGCTCGCGAAAAGCCTCAGTGAAATCTCTCCAGGTGGTTTTCTGGCCAGCTGGAAGCATAGCCTCATAGTTCTGCCACCAAATACTAGCAGGACCTTCCAGGTGATATGCAGCATAGGTGACCTTGTCACTTTCAGCTACGTTTGCAGAATGCATCTTGTGTGTGATACTACGGAGTCAGTCATCTGCATCGAGTGGTTGAATGGAATGATGGAAGGTAGATGGTTTCAGACCAATGAAATCATAGATGGACGCTGACTCTTTGTGCTGACGGGAGGTGTTCTCCTCAATTCGTGCTAACAAGCGGTTAGACTCATGCTTGTTCCTCTCCATCTCTAACATGAACTCTGCCAACGAAGACTGGTCGAGAGGATCCTCCTCATCCCTACCACCTCCGTGGTTCAGGCAACGAGCAACAGAACTTCGGTTAACTGACGACATCCTGAAGAACCAACCAAGGAAAACAAGGATGGATTCAGCATCATCAAAGGATGTAGAATATAGTACGAGGGAAAATACTATCTCTTGAACTTCTAGGACAAATCCGGCAGCATAACGGCAGTAAAATGCTCAAAATGAAACATCCTGCAAATGAAGGGGGAGCACCATACTCAACGTCATCACTCAAGGTTCTGAGATATTACTAAACAGGCTACACCGGAGGTACTCAAACTGGGATATGACTCAGATCAACCAAACCTTAGAGACTACGGAGTAGTAACACGTGATCCTGATAGACGGAAGAGAAAGCCTAGTTCCTTAACCCCGTAGGAAAGATAGGATGACTCAGACCAGAAGGCATGAGGCATAAGGAGTAAAAAGAGCCTTATGTTCCCTCCCACAAACAATTCCCCTATATAGCTAAAGAATTTCTAGACTCAACTTCGACCAGGTTGGCTTGGTAATCCTATAGGCAGTCAGGCTCTGATACCAAAGCTGTCGGGACCCCAATTCCAAATCTCATCGATCTAGCCGGTAACACTTCATATCACTTTGCGGCCTCACACACGGTATCCCCACGGGTGTCGCCTTACCCTGGCACGGGACCGTTTGCGCCTTTTGGCTCGCGTATATGAGTGTGTTGCTAGCATCCATATGACAAAGAACCCGGGCCGACATGGCTAGTCGTGAACCCAAAGCGGCACTAACCTATGGGAACAGGCATACATGATTCACATCGAGCGTGTCGGTCAGCAGCGTGTGAATCCGGGCTGTAGCACTGGGCTAACAGGACTCCGGGGAACCCGGGCTGTAGCAGGCTAGGCAGGACTCCGGTTGTCACCGCGTGACATTTCCCCGAAGGGACAGACACAAGAACGAATTGAAACACATGCCGGCCAGTCAAGTGTCCTGAGCAGTAGTGCTGGGCTAGCAGGACTCCGGTGAACTGGGCTATAGCGGACTACTATGGCTCAAGGAAGCACTAGACTACATTTCCCCATAAGAGAGACTGCCAAGGATAAACAACTAGATTGTCGGATCCCACACATAGCAATACACGTCACACGTACGCATAACATGCAAGTATGTGCTGTACAACATGGCATCACAACATAACGCAAACTCATATAGATAAAGGCTCAGAAGAGCCACATAGCATAAATACAAACAGGGGTCACAAGACCCATCATTCAGAGCATACAAGCAACGGAAGCATTACATGTCTGAGTACAGACAACTACAAAAGAAAAGGGCTGAGAAGCCTGACTATCTAGAAGACACTCCCAAGGGTACAAGATCGTAGCTGAGGTAACAAGCTACTCGTCGAAGTCCAAGCGGAACTACTAGTAAGACAGATGTCTCATCTGCAAAACATAAATAAAGCAAACGTGAGTACAAAGGTACTCAGCAAGACTTACATCAGATCCTATCATATATGCATTTGTATCAAGAAGGTAATGTGGGGTTTAGTTGCAGCAAGCCAGCTTTGACTCAGTGGCTATCCTGTTCTACGACAACGAGAAACTTCTTTGAGATGAGGCAGCGCACACGAGTCCACTAATCACCACATCAATACACTACTATGGATTCATCTCGTCTACCTACGAGAAGGCCATCCATATCACTCACACTTGTCTTGAGCATTTTAGAGTATCCACTTTAAGTTGTCTATGTACCACGTAAGCATCCAAGAAGTCCATAACCGAGGACACGGCTATTCGAATAGATCATGATAACCCTGCAGGGGTGTACTTCATCACACACGCTCTCACCACTTATCACCATATACCCGTCACGTATCTCGGCAACCTTCAAGCGGAAGCCTGGCGAGGGTGTCGACCATGACCTAATTAACCACGCAAGACTCTAGTCCAGGTCTATCACCTATTTGGGTTCCATCCGCAAGGAGATCCGGCCGGGGTGTCGCTCACGGCCCCAAACGATGTTTGCAGGGTTCCCAAGCCCACCATCCGGGTGCCACTTGGTACACCATGCCACTTGTGCCTAGTCTGTCCTGAGCCCACCCTGCCGGGTGCCACTCGGTAGAAAAATAGCACTACCTACAAACACCAGAAACTATTTGCAACTCCTGGACAGAGCTCAAGGCGGTTAATAAGTCGAGAGAGCTTGGAGCGCCCGGAGCCCAATGTGTGGTAGTAGCTAGTCATTGGACAACTTACACAGAACTCAGTTCTTAAGGACGGTCCCAATGAGACAACCCACCATGTACTCCTACATGGCCTCTCACCGCTACCTTTACCAAATTGTGTTCACACGCTTAACTCTTAGCATCAGAACATAGCATAACACTCCAATCCATTCCTGATGAATCAGACCTGACACAACTCTAAGCAATAGCAGGCAGGGCTCGGTTGTGGCTGGCTCGGCCCCTGGCCACGGTGGCGCCATGGCCGGTGGCGAGGTGCTACGGCTTCGGTCGAAACAGCGATTACGATGCGAAAACGAAGAGGAGGAGAGAGGGGTTGCGAGGGGGTGCTCACGGGGATCACGCAGAGCAGGCCAGCGGGCTCGGGGAAGGCCCGGAAAGAGCGAGGGGTCGCTGGCGATCTCGTTCGCTGGAGGTTGAAGACGACGACGATTGCGGCATTTCAGGGCCTCCCGCGTCGCTTCGCTACTCGGGCATGACGTAGTCGACGACGGCGGTGCTCGCAGACACGTTAGGGAGGCAAGGCGATGATGGTGGCCGCGGCAGCAGCGATCGGCGGCGACAAGCTTACTCGGATGCGAGGGAGAGAGATCCAGGAAAGGGGGTGAGAGCGAGGGAGAGTGAGGGGAAGGTCCAGGGCGGCGCGTGGCGTCGTCCAGGACGGCCAGGGCGTCGGGGGAGAGGCCAGGCAGGCAGGTGGCGTGGCCGGACGCGTGGCCGCGCGCGCCGGGCGCGTGCCCCTGTCCTCCTGGCGCGAGGAAGGGGACGACTGGCACTGCCAGTCGTCCGGGCCGGCCTGTTGGGCCGCTGGGCTGCACAGTGCCCAGCTGCACAGGTAAGTGGCCCGGGTAAGTTCCTAAACTGTTTTCTTTTCTATTTTTCTGACATTTGTTTTGATTTAATAAAAAAATACTAAATCAATTTATTTTCTTCTGTAAATTTTAGTAGGGACTAGTTGGACCACTCCAAAGCCCCTCACCAAAATTCAGAATTATCCAACGCAAATAATTACTGGATTAATTCCAAATGGCCAAAATAAATATTTATGAGCTCCTAGAAATATTGGTTTGATTTTTATCTCTGGCCAATATTTTTAGGGAGTAACATGAACATTTTCTTGGACCTTTTTGGCGAAATTTTTATCTGGATTATTTCCAGAAATGATTCTGAGGGTTTCACCAATCCCCATTTCAAATTTAAATGGAATTTAAACATGATGCACACAAGATGCCAACACTAAGCATTACCAGAAGCTAGGGATGTGACACTAAATGACTCAAAACATTTTTCTAGACTCAACAACGGCTGCTAAAAACGATCAAGCAGTGGGGGCTCCTAAGGTCGGGGAAGGCTCTGATACCAACTTGTAACGCCCTCGATGCGGCTATATCTCCCACGTATCGAAGCACGACTTAGAGGCATAACCGCATTGAAAGCAATGTCGCAAGTGAGGTAATCTTCACACAACCCATGTAATACAATAGGGGAAAAATATACATAGTTGGCTTACAATCGCCACTTCACACAATTACATGAATAAAGCCTTACATCATACAAATACAATCAAGGTCCGACTACGGAACCAAAATAAAAGAAGAACCCCAAATGCGACGAAGGTCCCCGATCGGCCCTAACTGGGCTCCACTACTGATCAACTAGAACGGAACAACACAAAGGACAAGATCTTCCTCGAGCCCCTCCTGAGCTTGGTTGCGTCATCTACACGGACTCATCGCCACCTGCAAGCTGGTTTTGGAAGTATCTGTTAGCCACGGGGACTTAGCAATCTCGCACCCTCGCGATCAAGACTATTTAAGGTTATGGGTAAGGTAAAGGTATGAGGTGGAGCTGCAGCAAGCGACTAGCATATATGGTGGCTAACATACGCAAATGAGAGCGAGAAGAGAAAGCAAAGAACGGTCGTGAAAGTATGATCAAGAAGTGATCCTAAAACAACCTACGTCAAGCATAACTCCAACAACCGTGTTCACTTCCCGGACTCCGCCGGAAAGAGACCATCATGGTTACACACGCGGTTGATTCATTTTATTTAAGGTCAACTTCAGGTTTTCTACAACCGGACGTTAACAAATTCCCATCTGCCCATAACCGTGGGCACGGCTTTCGAAAGTTCAAAACCCTGCAGGGGTGTCCCAACTTAGCCCATCACAAGCTCTCACGGTCAATGAAGGAATAGACCTCCTCCTGAGACGTTCCGATCAGACTCGGTATCCCGGTACAACAAGACATTTCGACAGGGTAAAACTAAACCAGCAACACCACCCAGATGTGCCGACAAATCCCGATAGGAGCTACACATATCTCGTTCTCAGGGCACACCGGATGAGCAACACATCGGGTAGGCTAGCCCAAAGTTGCCCCTGGTAGCCTCGGACATCGCTCAGTTGGACCAACACACAGAGGAGCACTGGCCCGGGGGGGGGGGGGGGGGGGGGTAAAATAATGATGACCCTCAGGAGCGCGACTCCCAAGGGAAAAGAAAAGGCTAGGTGGCAAATGGTAAAACCAATGTTGGGCATTGCTGGAAGAGCTTTACTTAAGGCAAACTGTCAAGGGGTTCCCATAATTACCCAACCGCATAAGGAATGCAAAATCCAGGAACATAACACCGATATGACGGAAACTAGGGCGGCAAGAGTGGAACAAAACACCAGGCATAAGGCCGAGCCTTCCACCCTTTACCAAGTATATAGGTGCATTAATTAAATAAGATATAATGTGATATCCCAACAAGTAAACATGTTCCAACAAGGAACGATCTCCATGTTCCAACAAGGAACAAAACTTCAATCTTCACCAGTAACTAACAACGCTATAAGAGGGGCTGAGCAAAGCGGTAACATAGCCAAACAACGGTTTGCTAGGACAAGGTGGGTTAGAGGCTTGGTTCAACAATATGAGAGGCATGATAAGCAAGTGGTACGTATCGCAGCATAGGCATAGCAAAAGAGCGAGCAACTAGCAAGCAAAGATAGAAGTGATTTCGAGGGTATGGTCATCTTGCCTGAAATCCTGCAAGGAAGAAGAACGAGTCCATGAAGAAGACAAATGGACGTAGTCGAACGGTTCCTCACAAACACGACGTTATCCGAACTAACCCGAAGAAGCAACACCGGAAAGAAGCAAACAACATAGTAAACAACCACCACATAAGAATGGCATGATGCACGACCAAGTATGATGCATGCCTGGTTTAAATATGCATGGCATGGCAAAGGGCACAAACAAAACTACAAGTTAAGTGGAGCTCAATATGCAACGAGTTGCATATTGACGGAACACCACATCAATTATTTAGTTCTCTCTCGTTTATGTACCCAACAATATTAAATGTTGTTAAACATGGCAAGAGGGTGAAGCAAATGAAAACTACCTATCTAGTCAAGGTTAAATGAGGCCGGAAGCAACGAACAACAATTTCGGAAAATCCTCATATGCATATATTAGGTTTGGTACTGTTCTGCCCTAAACCATATTTTAGAGTTGTTTAACATGCAAAACAATGTCACCATGATAAACTAGGCAAAATTCTACCCCATTTACATATAAAGTTTATTAAATTTGGAACTACGGTTAATTAGTTATGAATTAAATCATTTTAACATGGCATAGGAGCAAATTTAGTCAAACAACATTTTAGACATTTTAAACATGGATGAAAGTTGCATATTATGAAACTAGCCAAAATTCTAAGCAAGTTTCATATATAACTCATTTTAATTCGATGCACGAATTGTGAGTTATTATATGCATGAACAGCAGGGGGTTTTCTGTAAAACAGTAAATCCTGGGATAATTGAGTAAATAAGTCCAGAGGAAAAAACACTATAGGGCCGAATCTGCTGAACTGGGCCAACAAAGAGGAGAGGCTGCGGGGAGCTCACCCATGGGCCAAGGCCCGGTCGGTGGGAGGCAAGGCTGGCAGGGGCGCGCTGGGCCGGCCTGCTTGGCTCGATCGAAAGGGTCAACGCGCCTGGCCTCGCTCGTGCTCCTCTGCTCGAAGAAGAGACAGGTTCAGGTGGTGGCAATTGCTGGCGATGAGAACGACGACAGGGTGTGAAGCGGCTCCGGCGATGTCAGGGACTGGCGGAGACGGGCGGATCTGGACGGTAGCTTGCCGGATCCAGCAAATCTGGGCGACGACGGAAGCTGGGTGGTAGCGAGAAGCTCCGGGCGGCAGCGCTGTCCATGTTCAGAGAGAGAGCGGTAAGAGGAGGAAGGGAAAATGGAGGATAGGAGGAGAGGGGTGGCCGGGGACGCGACCTGGGTGGCGTTTCGCAGCAAGGGTCGCCGACGGTGAGGTGGGCTACGGTGGCCAGCGGGTCTTGCGGGAGCTCGAGCGGCGGCCTCCCTCCCGATCCAGAATGGACCGAGGAGGTGCAGCGAGGAGTGAACGGGCGACGACTTGGGCTCGGGCGGCTTCGGGCCCAGATCGGCAACGGCGGGCCAGATGCGGGCCTGCAGGGCAGCGGCGAAGTGGGGCGCGGGGAGGACGTGTGGCGCCTTAGGATTGGTGGAGGGCGGCGCTCAGATGGCGGCTGACCACATAGGGCGCGCCAAGTGGTGATGCAGGGGTGGCTGGCGCCGGAAATGGAGGTGGGAGGCGGCTGGCTGATGATTGGGTGCGCGGATTTTGAGGGGGAGAAAGGAGAAGGCCAAAAATGGCAAGGGGGGCGGCTATATATAGCAGGAGGAGCTAGGGTTGGGGGTTTTAGTCCGTTCCAGAGCCGTTGGATCTCGATCGGACGACCTGGAGCGGAGGGGGTTAGATAGGTGGGCTAGGTGGGTTGTGAAAAGAGGTTGGACTGAGATGGGAGGAGAGGAGTGCAGCCCGACAACTGTTTCCGGAGACCGAAAACATCCGACGAAAAGACCAGCTATATTGCCGCTATAGTTTAACGGTTGGGCTATCAAACGAGCTCCGAATGCGATGAAACTTGGCAGGCGACCTACTAACAACATAACAACACCACATGCCAACTTTCATCCCATTCCGAGAACATTTTCTGGCCGCTTATAAAATAATATTTCGGACATGCCGCGGGCGCGTGCAAGTGTGGTTGGGCTCAGAACGGGCAACAAAGAGAACTCGGAGAACCCAGACGAATGCAAGTTTTGAAAACATGATGATGCAATGCACATGATGACACGATATGTAATGCATGACACGCAAGCAATGACAAGGCAACAACAGTGAATAACTGGACGACACCTGGCACATCGGTCACGGGGCGTCACACCCCTCCTCTGGCACAAGGGTTCGCACCCCCTGTAACTTCACGCATAATCCAATCGACCGAGCCTCTGGGCACCGAGACGTAGGGCTATTACTTCCACCGCGAAGGGCCTGAACTCGTACATCTTGCGTGCACAATCTCACCATAGCTAAGATCTTGCCTCTACATTCCTACCCCCTACTTTACTGTCAGACTTAGAACCACGACACCACCACCGTAGGTGGCGCGCGGTCTTAACGTGGTGGTGCAGGAATCGCTGGAGCATCTTCTTGTGGCTGCTGGACCTCTTGGCAGCTTTCTTATTCACGCGCCGGCACCCTGCGCAGCGGGTCACGCTGTGGGGCCGCGCGCCCTTGGTCCAAGGGCGGCGTCTTGACGGGGAGGTGGCGGAGGCACTCCATGAGCTACATCATCCGCGGTAGGCAGCGGGTGAGGTAGCGAAAGGGACGGCACAGGAGAGCCCCCAGCGGCGCTGACAAGCTCGGCGATGCGGTCCAGCCAGTCTTCGTAGAAGTCATCGACCGGGCAGTAGCATAGGAACTCGCGTGCCATGAGCAGCGCAGTCTGCGCGTCCGCTGGCCCACGACGAGCATGAGATGAAGAACCAGCCGGAGTCAGAAACGGGGTGTCCATGCGTCCATCACGTCGCATGGAGGGGTGCAACGATGAAGCTTGCTTCTCGTGCCCCGCCGGGCCGGTGACGGCGTTGGCGGCAGGTGATGGAGAGCGACGGGGAGGTCCGCCGACAGGCGCCGTCTGGGCGACGCGAGCGGCGAGAGCGGCCCGACGTTTAGCACGGGCTCGACGAGCGTCAGCCATGGGAGTGGTGGAGCAGCGGCGAGTCGGTCGACGGCAGAGAGGCTCCGATGCACCCCTACCTGGCGCGCCAAATGTTGGATTCGAGGTTCCGCAGACCCATGAGAGGTTCAAACTCTGGGGTGCGTGCGAAGAACTCGTCCTCACCAATCTACCTACGCTCCGATCCCACAACCTAGCTCGACGAACTCAAAGAACAAGAGACACAATAGTTTATCCTGGTTCGGGCCACCTTGCGGTGTAATACCCTACTGCAGCTTTGTGGTGGATTGCCTCGAGGGGCTGAGGATGAACTAGTATAGTGGTAGAACAGCCTCAGGAGGTGAGGTGTTCTTGCGCTCGATGAGCTGGTGAGCTAGTCACGGTGGAATGGATCCGATCCCCCCCTATGGTGGTGGCTAAGTCCTATTTATAGTGGCCTAGGTCCTCTTCCCAAATATAGGCGGGAAGGGATCCCACAACAGCCAAATTCGAAAGGAGACAACTAGTACAAGTTATCCTGACAAAAATACTCTTCGCCTGCAAAAGCCTCTGGTGGTGGTGATGCCGTGGTGGGCTTCGCGATGACCTCCGTCCTGCCGTCCGGGCGGTCTTGGTCTTGTTGCACCGATATGGAAACATTTGCTTGATTCCTCAGGACTCCGCACCAGCACTTGCCTCCTTAGCACCGAAGAGAAAACTGGTACACTGCGAC
This sequence comes from Triticum monococcum, assembly GCA_034509565.1. Lineage (NCBI taxonomy): Eukaryota > Viridiplantae > Streptophyta > Magnoliopsida > Poales > Poaceae > Triticum > Triticum monococcum. The sequence continues at coordinate 120,612,575 of CM067841.1, forward strand.
CGCTGGCGGCCGCCTGGCCTTGGTCGTCATGGTTCACGTCATGTGAACCTCGCGAGGTGCATCCTGCATAGAACCTCCGCTCCTCGGGAGCCAGCCTGGTGAGGCCCCCCCCCCCTCCGGGGGGGGGGGGGGGGGCTTGGTGTCGTCCGCCTCGCGAGGTTTGGCCCCTCGCGAAGGTCTTAGGTTATTGATGCTGAAGCTGGACCGTACCAGACCGTCGACGGAGCCATGCTGTGGGCCGCAAGCAGGCAAGTTTAGATACCCCGTTTCCAGGACGCCAACAGGCACAATTTGCTAAATATTGAATATTCTGTTCTACACAGAAATGCTGATAATCCATCCAGCACAAGACTTTGGAAATAAAGGCCACTTGCTTGCGTGAGTTGAGCCATCAAGCCAAACATCATCTTGCTTTGAATTAGTACTGTACTGCCGATCGATCGACCCAAATAAATTCACCGCCTTAATTATAATAGTTCATATTAACAAATTAGTACAACAACTTCATTTGCGAGAAGCTTAGTTCCATCCGGCTCACTCACGTCCTCGACCGAGAAGGCCCAGTCAAGGATCACAACAGCTGGACCGTGCACACGATTATTTGGATATCTTGGTCGCTTGGTCGCCCAAGAAGTGTAAGCTTTTTATATGACTAGAGATGCAAAATAAAATTTTGATTCTCGACAGACTTGAGCATCGTGGTTGGACCAACTGTGGTATGGCCCTTTGTGTAAGCAAAATCAAGAACTGTCAGCACATCTCCTATGCCACTGCCGCTTCTCTGTTAGGGTGTGGTGTGACATTGTTGATTGTCTTGGCCTCTATGATGTCAAGCCTCGTGACTAGAGGACGGCGACAAGCGCTAAAGTTTGGAGGATTGGGATCGCCCAATTTTGTTCTCACTTGAGGAAAGCCATGACCGCCATGTTTATGCTTATCTCTTGAAAATTATTGAAGGAGTGTAATGGTAGAGTCTTTTGCAACACCCCAACTCCCACAACGGTCATCGTGCATATTACCAAGGAGGAAGTGAGTTGTTGGATGCTTCAGGTGCTAAGCAATTGTGTAATATAATGATGCGAGAGTGATGACCTTTCAATTGAAGCCTTCATTTGGTTCCTTTTTCCGAACCCCTCTTCTTAATTAATATAAATGGCAAAAAAAATTATTTGAAAAGAGGATCACCTCGGCCTGCATTAGGATGCACACACTAAACATAAATCAAGTTCCAGTCACCAAGTTTCAGACAGTGAAGAAGAAAAAAACACGACCACAATCTGTCAAACTCGAGATTACATAGCTCATTCACATGCATAGTCTACGATTGGCTCGCCTACACAGTGTACACACTATGTTTAAAAAAAAACATATGCAGCGGTATACAAATATGGACGCTGTATGTACCGATCAAGCAACCACGTGGGTGTTGGGGACAAGCATGAGCTTCTCCTTCCTACGGACAGTCAGACCAAACACCTCCGTCATATCGACATCGTCCCTCTCCATGCCGATCGGCAGCTCCCAGTCGAAGCAGTACGCGAGGTTCGCCAGCATGATCTCGACAGTAGCCAACCCGAAGTTAAGACCGGGGCAGATTCTCCGGCCAGCCCCGAATGGCACAAATTGAAAGTCCTTGCCCGTCAAGTCCACCGCTGCCGCGGTGCCACCCTCGAGGAACCTCTCCGGCACGAAGTCGTCCGGCTTCTCCCAGGACCCGGGGTCTCTGCCAATAGCCCATGCGTTGACGATAACTCGAGTCTCAGAGGGTATGCTGTAGCCGTCGACGTCGCAGTCCGCCATCGCCAGGTGTGGGAGGAGGAGCGGCGCCGGCGGATGCAGCCTGAGCGTCTCCTTCACCACGGCCTTCAGATAGGCCATGCAGGCCAGGTTATGCTCCTCGACAAATTCTTGTCCGGCGGGAGTGCCGTGTCGCACCTCAGCCTGAAGCTTGGCCATGAGTTGATCAGGTCTGCGCATGAGCTCGGCCATGGCGAATTCTAGGACCAGAGACGATGTGTCCGTGCCCGCTCCGAACAGGTCCTGTAGGCATGTTAACGTTGTCCACCAGAGGTAAATGAGGCAACATAACTCAGTCGATCTATGTAACATATTTTTCTATATTTATTAATTATATTAGTTGCTTACCATTAAGATGGCCTTGATATGGTCTCTGGTGATGCCATGAAACTCTTGCTGAACCGATAGCAGCACGTCGATGAAGTCACTCTCTCCTTGCTCGTCGACACCGTTCTTGCCATGGCGCATCGGGTTTTTCTCGTGGTCTCTTATTATCGCTTCCAGCAGTTCGTCCCACCTCTTGTGTGCCGTCTCGGCGTTGTTGCGGACGAACCTACTGAGAAGACGTACCTTGGCCAACCTTGGGAAGTAGTCCTCCATATGAAACCCTCCAACGAGAGCCGAGTTTGCCTCGATCAACTCCCTGAACATCTTATTCCGGCCTTCCGCCCTGAAGAACTTACCCGACACAGCGCGGCACACCACATCGTTGGCGTAGGTGTTCACCATCTCGCCCAGGTCGACGGCCACGCTCGCCGCCGCGGCCTCACTGATCCTGGAGACCACCACTTTCACCTGTACATTCAAGAGCAGAGCAGGTTGTGTATATATGTTCTTCGTTCTCACGAACATGCTCAGGTTCAGGAGGTGATGATGCTGACCTCTTGCTGACGGGCGATGCGGAACGACTGGACCTTTTTGACTGTGAAGAGGTGTGTGGTGACGAGCCTCCTCGCCTGCCGCCAGTGCTCGCCGTAGGGGGAGAAGGCGATGTCGGACGACCAGCCGTACAGGAGGGCGTCGGCGATCCTGGACGGCGGGCGGGACGCGAACAGGTGGTCGTTCGTCCGCATGACCGCCTGGGCGGCTCGTGGGGACGACACGACGAGGTTCGGGACGGAGCCGAGGTGGAGGAGCATGAGGCCGTCATGGCCGTGAGTCCTGGAGAGTCTGCCGAGGGAGACGTGAGGGAGATCGCCGACGAGGTGCAGGTGGCCTATGATGGGAAGGGCCGGAGGCGAAGGAGGGAGACGCTTCGCCTTTGCTTGCTTGCTGGTTGTGGCCAGACGCAGTAGTAGTATGATGAGCGATAGTAGCAGTAGTGCTTGTAGTTGTAGAGGGGTCTGCTGCATGAGATGGTAAACTACTTCAATATAAGGAGCCATGGGGTAGGCTGGGGTGCAACTGGGTGTGTGTGGTACGGAGAGAGCCGAGGATGCATGCTGTTATTTATAGCTGCGTGAGAAGTTTTCCCACACGTGGTTTATCTTCATCGCTGGGCGAGGCTTTCAGTTCCGTGCTAGACTAGTGGCGCACACTCGCACCTTTCCTTTTCACGCTTCAGTACTACTACTACTCGAGTGTGCCAGACACGTCTCAGCACGAAGATGCTAGATGGAGCTCCGGCTTCGTGGAGCACGATTTTTGAACAAATAGTTTTATGTTTTTAAAAAATTCTGAAAACAAATACACATATATCCATATACTCCCTCCGTCTAAAAAGAGTAAATTGTAGAAAACCACCATTTTAAAAACTAGATTTGCAAAAAACACTACGTTACATTTCTTTTGCAGAAAACACCACGTCTTGTGTAATCGTTTTGCAAAAGCCACTGATCTGCGCATCTGGCTCTGTTAAGCGTGTTTATGACAGACAGGGCCCATTTTCTGCTTACGTGACGTAACTTTTTGTGTCAGACGGTTTTAAATCTAAAATTACAAACTAGACCCTCGAATTTTACATAGACACCCCCAAATCAGAAATGAAAAACGCAATTAGCCTCCCACCCGCCCTCGACCTCGTGTTGACCACGGCCAGCCGGCAGTCCCCCACCAAAGCTCCTCCTCCGTGGTGGAATTGCTCCACCCCAACGAGGATCTTTTTTTCACGAATACGCAACAATTGCGTATCATTCTATTGATAGGTAGAAGAGAATAAGAGTTTACACACCGGGAAGGGGGGGGGGGGGGGTAACCACCCACTACGTATGCAAGGAGGCGTAGGAGGGGTTATGTGAGCAGAACACGGGATGCTCAGCCCGGAGAGGCTCAAGGAGGCATGAGATTAGCTATGTCTTTGGCGCCGGCTGAGGCCCAAACCCTAGCATCGTCCTTGATGTCTTGGAGGAGCAGCACGGTGGAGGGGCTTGCATTGTCGAAGATGCATGCGTTGCGATGACGCCAGAGGGACCAAGCGGAGAGAAGCACCAGGGAGGAGAACCCCTTGCGCATGGCGGTAGGCGCAACCGCGACCGAGGCCGACCACCAGTCCAGGAAGGAGGTCTCAGTTTCCTGGGGGAGGGGGATCGGGGCGCGGCACCAAGCAAGGATCTCGTGCCAGACGGTCCTGGAGAATGGGCACTGGAGGAGCAGGTGATCGATCGTCTCGAGCTCCTGGGCACAGAGCGCGCAGAGATCCCCGACGAGGATCTAGATCGGGGGTCCTCACTGACGCCTCGTTCTATGGTGGGCAGGACTGAACGTCGGGCGATTGGAGGCGTGGTTTATGCACGTATTGCTGCAGTACGCCGTGGTGGGTGCCGCCGGCCTGCCGTCCTCTATCTGCACGCACACGTCGTCACAGTGCACCGGCGACAGCTAGAGCGTCAGGAATGGCAGGCCTCCCCTGCTGCTCCGGTCGTCGCCCCTCCAGCGCTCTTCTTCCCAGGTCGTCTTCCTCGCCCTCCCACCCTCTTCTACCCAGGGCGTTCCCTGCTGCTCCAGTCGTTGCCCTGGGTGGCCCAGTCGCAACGCCCTTGTCGAGGAACGGCAACAACGACTCCCTATGGCGGCTTTCCTGCCAGTGTCGGGCTCTGGCACTGACCCTTGCCTGTTCTTCTTCATCCCGACGCCACGCGCTCACCACGCCGAGCTGGCCAGTGCCCTACGGGGACGATGGAGGTCGATGTGACCGGATCCGGTTGGGGGCACGACGGCGGTGGCCTGGGGAAGAAGGGGCAGCGCCGAGCCGGTGTACACGCTTACAGATGACATGAGAGGGTGGGTTGGGAGCGAGGGAAAAGGCTGTGGTGTGGCTGGAGGGTGGGAAGAAGGGGGCGAAAGTTAGGGGGCGTTTTTGTATTAAACCTAAACGGTTATGCCACGTAAGCACAAAATGGGCCCCATCTATCATAAACATGTTTAAGAGAGCAAGATTTGCCGATCAGTGGTTTTTGCAAAACGATTATACAAGACGCGGTGTTTTCTGCAAAAGAAATGTAACGTAGTGTTTTCTACAAACCGAGCCTTCAAAGTAGTGGTTTTCAGCAATTTACTCGTCCGAAAAAGCTTGTTTCTCAAATGGATGTATATAGCATCAAGTTAGTGTTGGATACATCCATTTGAGAAACAAATTTGGGGTAAGTTTTTCCGAACGGAAAGAGTATGTAATATACATGTGTGTAAATTTTACGATGAAATATGGAAAAGTATTGTTCACTCTCAAAGTCCAGGATTTTGTTGTCCAGCTTGCAATTCAAGTTGGTTCGTCTTGAAATTTTGCACAGATATACATAACATCCTTATATATGTGTATCTTTTTTCCAGATCATTTTGAAAGCTAACAATTTGAATTTTGAATTTTCTAAAATAGCAGGCTCCATGGAGCTCGTCCTCCAAAAGCCCTATTGTGAAGGGAAAAGCATTTCTAATGGAGTCGGACGCCTATAGTCAATACTATGCCGTTCCGTGCTAAGATTAGAGATTGTATTTCTTATACGTGTGCTTGGATGCTACCGAGAAGACGCCGTACTATGGCGTGGGCGGCTTCCTGAAAGTCGGAGGGGACATGTCGAATCTTGGCTGCATGCCCTCTTCCTCTAGTTGGGGTGTCTCTTGTTGCCCCCCTGAAACTCCTCCCACTTCTCTCTCTCCCTATGTAAACTGATCCATGTGTAAAACTGTCTGGAGTTTGGCCCCGATGATCAATATATTCAGGTGGGAACCCCCCCCCCCCCCCCCCCTCCCGGTGAACATTCAAAAAAAATACTAAATAATATTATCTTGATATTTTTTGACATAGTCCAATATAATTCAAGGATATTAAAAAATCAAGGTAATTTTCAAAATAATTCTCACAAAAGTATAAAAATACTGATTTTATTGGTTTAACTTTTAATAATTTCATTGATGTTTTAAAAAAACAAATTTTAGTTTTTTTTTATAAATATTTCAATCAATTTCAGTGTCATTTCAAAAAGTCATATTTTCCCTTCAAACTTTTTCAATTATTTCAGTCACTTTTCCTTATATTTAAAAAGTGATATTTCAAGTATTTCATAAAACCCCATTATTTATGTTATATGTCATTACATTTTGAAATGTATTCTACATGTATGGCTACATATTCATACACATTTCAGTTATTTCGTAAGGATTTTAATTCATTTGAGAAAAAATACCCACTGAACACTAAAACCCAAGCCAACTCAGATAAAAGCAGAATGAAACAACTGACCACGATAACCTTCTAGAGAAAAAAAAAGAGTCATCCCACGAATGAGGACGGTGTGGCGAAGTGTTCATTATCCTCTAGTTTCTCTCTATTGGTTGTTGATTGGGAACTTTCTACTGCATTAACTTTTAGTTATTTTACTCTATCCTAAGACTGGGAATGAAAGTGGATTCCCATCCATTTAGAAAAGGAGAAGGAAAACACGTTGGTGGAGACATGAGAAAAGACTTGTGGATGTAGTCCAGAGAAAAATGGGGCAAGGAGGTGTTCGACTTGGCGAAATTATTGTCCACTAGATAGTTAAATACTCGGCTTCATCTTTTTACCATGGATACATCGAACATAACATCTTATCATGGATGGTTAGAAAGTGGGCAAGGACACGAGAGGTTAATCAGCGAGGCTGCAAAATGCACTTTGTCCTATAATACGCAGTAATGAAATATATAAAACAATTAAAGCGGTTAAGCTAGGGCTGCTATGGTGCATTTGAAGTGTGTTGTCTGAGTCCTCTCCTATCAGACACATGTTCCTTTTGGTTCATTAAACAATTAAAGCGGCTAAGCTAGGGCTGCTATGGTGCATTTGAAGTGTGCTGTCTGACTTCTCTCCTATCTGATACATGTCCCTTTTGGTTCACTATTGATTTGTGTTCTTTTATGTTTTGCTAATGGTTTTTTATAAAACACAAATGCCCTTATATATATATATATATATATATATATATATATATATATATATATTACGTTTCGTAAATTATGTCTTATTTCATACATAAAAAGAGAATGTAAGAAAATATGTACTCTCCGTAAAAACTATTTTATGTTGCGTAAAATTACGAATATAAAAACATAGTGTAAAACATACATAAAATGTGATTTTTCTGGTCTTATAACCTACATTTTTGTTTTTATATAAAATTTTACATATTGAATCAATATGCATGTAACTATTTATATTCTAAACGTAATTTATTTAAAAAGCGATCGTAAGATTACCTCGGGTGAAGAATAACTTATTTTGCACCTTGGGTGATAAATAGTAACACTATATATATATATATATATATATATATATATATATATATATATATATATATATATATAGGGCTGGACTATTCTGTTACTAGTAACAGAATATTATTCTGTTACCATCGGTCCCTATATACGCACGCGCGAAGAATTCAGCCCACACACCATGCACAACATCTTGAGATTGATGAACTCACTTCAGACGGCAAAGATAGAGGTGACCCCCACTAATGAGCTGATTAAAAAAACTTAACGGCCCCCGACAAAAAAAGCGGACGTCAAAGATGGGGCGGACGGCAAAGAACTAACCTAACTAGCGGCCGATCCCCACCCCGCCCCTGCATCTCTATGTTTCTCTCCCTCTTCCTCACCGACAAACAAAACCACCACCGCCGCCCGTCGCCGCCCCCACCACCCGCCGCCGCCGCCTCCACCCGCCGTCGCTTGCCCCATTGCCCCACCACCCCACCGCCCCCACCAGCCGCCCCCACCCGCCGACGCCCCGTCGCCCCCCCCATCCCGCCGCCCCGGCGACCCACCACGTCGCCGCCCGAACGCCCCACCGCCCCGGCGCCCTCACCACCCGCCCACCACCCTGGCGCCACCGCGACCCCATCGCCCACACCTCCCTGCCGGCTCGGCGCCGCCGCTCACCGCCCCCCTGAGCTCCACCGCCCCGGAGCCCTGCGGCCCCCGTCGCCACCGCCACCCTGCCCTGCGAAACCCCAGCCCCCATCTGCTTCGGTGAGTTATTTTTTTCTTCTGTTTTTTCTTTTTTTTTTGCTGTTTAATTGTTAGTGTTAGATTTAGTGCTAGATATGTGTTAGTGTTAGGTTTAGTGTTAGATTCAGTTTAGTTTTAGTGCTAGTAAATGTAGAAGGGGAAGAAGAAGAAGAAGAGGAGGGGAGAAGGGAGAAGAAGAAAGAAAAGAAGAGGAAGATGAAACCCTAAACCTTAGTTTTAGTTATAGTTTTACTTTAGTTTTATTTTCAGTTTAGTTTTAGTTTTATTTTTAGTTTAGTTTATTTTAGATTAGTTTTAGTTTTAGTTCAGAAGAAGAAGAAGAGTAGAATGAGGAGGAGGGAGAAGAAGAAAGAAAAGAAGAAGAAGAAGAAGAAGAAGAAGAAGAAGAAGAAGAAGAAGAAGAAGAAGAAGAAGAAGAAGAAGAAGAAGAAGAAGAAGAAGAAGAAGAAGAAGAAGAAGAAGAAAAGAGGAGAGGGGAGAAGAAGAAGAGGGAAAGGGAAAGGAAGAAGAAGAAGATGAGGAGAAGAAGAAGAAGAAGAAGAAGAAGAAGAAGAAGAAGAAAAGGAAAAGGAGGAAAAAGAAGAAGAGGGGAAGAAGAAGAAAAAGACACATTTTTATACTTTCTTATTTAGGGTTCCGCCACATTTTGCAGTTTCTTTCTTTTCTTTAGTTGAATGTTTTTATAATGCTAGCTAGTTGCCTAGTTTGCTGACCAAAAGAAGTTAAAATAGTTATTATATGAAATTCAACTAAAGTCAACATTTTTGGCGACTAGTGCTACTAATAAATTCAACTAGAGCCATCATATATGTCCACATGTACCTGTGTCGTGGTTGGGAGAAGTTCTACCGTGCCTACGACCTGCGGAAGGGGTACTTCCTTCTCTTCAGGTACGACGACGACGCCACCATGCGTGAAGGTGTTCAACGCGACTATGTGTCGCATGCGCTACACTGACGAAGATGATGCCAGTACGTTCTGCCTCTTCTTATTCCTCTACATTTGGCTTTGTCTCGCATCGATTGTTAATGGTCATTGTTGCATTTGGACAGGTAATGGGAGCAGCAGCAGGACACTGGCTACAACCAAAGCAGTAGCGATTCTGGCTGTAGCAAAAGCAACAACGATTCTGGCTGTAGCAAAAGCAGCAGCGATTCTGGCTGTAGCAAAGACATCAAGGAGGATGATCCGGACTGGAGTGGGGAAGAAGAGGAGCAAAGTGGGCATCAGGCTCAGGATGACCTAGTGATGGTGGTGGCTGACCAAGGGCAAGAGATGGTGGTGGCTGACCATGGGCAAGAGATGGTGGTGGCTGAGGATGACCTAGCGATGGTCGTGCCTGTCGTGCCTAAAGATGGCCTCGCGATGGTGGTGGTGCATGACAATGACCTCGCGCCGGTGGTGGCACCGGCGATCCCACAACTGGGCGACATGAACACGCCAATTGTCGTAGAAGACTACATCCCACTGCCTCCACCGCCTCGCCGCTCTTGGCGCATCAGGCTAAGGAAGGAGAAGGAGAAGAACAATGAGAACTGAACTATGCCAGGTATGTCAGATCTCCAAAATGATCTATATATACTTAGCTTTGTTTCCTCCGTAATGACATAAGTTAGCTCTAAGTTAGTTCTAATATGCTTAGTTACCTATGTTATCTCTAATATGCTTAGTTACCTATGTTAGCTCTAATATGCTAAGTTATCTCTACTATGCTTTGTTTCCTATAGGTTAAGCTCCAAAATTACTTATGTTAGCACAAAACGACCAAGTTTACATAATAAGCTTATAGTCTTCTTCTTCTCCAAAATGACATAAGTTATCTCTAAGTTAGCTCTAATATGCTTAGTTCACTTAAAGAAGGCATAATTAGCTAGGTTTGCTCCATTTTACCTAAGTTGGCTCTAATATGCTAATGCTAAGTTATCTCTAATATGCTTAGTTTCCTATAGGTTAGCTCCAAAATTACTTATGTTAGCACAAAATGACCAAGTTTACATAATAAGCTTATAGTCTTCTTCTTCTTCTTCCTATTCTTATTCTCCAAAATGACATAACTTAGCTCTAAGTTAGCTCTAATACGCTTAGTTCACTTAAAGATGGCGTAATTAGGTAGGTTGGCTCCATTTTACCTAAGTTGGCCCTAATATGCTAAGTTATCTCTAATATGCTTAGTTTCCTATAGGTTAGCTCCGAAATTACTTATGTCAGCACAAAATGACCAAGTTTACATAATAAGCTTACAGTCTTCTTCTTCTTCTTCTTCTTCTTCTTCTTCTTCTTCTTCTTCTTCTTCTTCTTCTTCTTCTTCTTCTTCTTCTTCTTCTTCTTCTTATTATTATTATTATTATTATTATTATTATTATTATTATTATTCTCCAAAATGACATAACTTAGCTCTAAGTTAGCTCTAATATGCTTAGTTTCCTATAGTTTAACTCCAAAATTACTTATGTTAGCACAAAATGACCAAGTTTACATAATAAGTATGCTTTCTTCTTCTTCTTCTTCTTCTTCTTCTTCTTCTTCTAACATCTTGTTTATCATTTTGCAGATTTGATTTAATTCGCGGAAGCTTGCATGGATGGAGTGCTTCTTTTCCATTTGTGCTTTTATTTTGTATCAATGAACTTGCATGGTTGGAACTTGTTATATGCATGGATGGATAACGGTGTTGGATGAATGTGAAACTTTTGTAATATGTAAGGATGGAACTATATATGTGTTGGTTATGCATGTATATATGATGGAACTTGTGTGTTGGATATCCTTGTTGTGTATATATGTATATCTGTGAATTGCTATCAAATTAAATGAATTAAGTTAAAAACAGGGTTGTACAGGCTCTTTGCCGTCAGCTAGCTGACGGCAAACATGCCACATGGTAGCTACATGTGATTCCTGGGACTGGCATGTTTGAGCACTTTGCCGTGTGCCAGTGGACGGCAAAGACCTTAGGCTCTTTGCTGTCCGCTGGCTGACGGCAAAGCACGCCGTTAACCCCTAACGGCTCTCACCGCACCTCACTGCCGTCCACAATCTTTGCCATCTACTAGCCACCAACGGCGGACGGCACAACCCTTTGCCGTCCGTTTCCAGGAAGCGGACGACAAAGAAGGCCTTTGCTGGCACGTGTTCAGACGGACAGTTTGTCATCTGCTGGCGGACGGCAAAGACGTTTGCCGTCCATGATCCATGCCTTTGCCGTCCGCCATGGCGGACGGCAAAGAAGTTGATTCTAGTAGTGATGCATGTTTGTGTAGGGACACGTAGCATGCAATTTCAAAAAAAATACCTACGCTCACGCAAGATCTATCTAGGAGATGCATAGCAACGAGAGGGGAGAGCATCTTCATACCCTTGAAGATCGCAAAGAGAAAGTGTTTATCAACGCGATTGATGTAGTCGTACACCTTCATGATCCGCCCTGATCAAGTACCGAACCTACGGCACCTCTGCTTTCAGCACACGTTCAGCTCGATGACGTCCTCGCCTTCTTGATCCAGCAAGACGGGTGAAGTAGTATATGAGTTCCAGCAGCACGACGGCGTGGTGACGGTGTTGGTGAAGAAAAATCTCCGCAGGGCTTCGCCAAACACAACGAAAACTATGACGAAGGATAAACTAGAGGGGACGGGGTTGCCGGCACACGGCTTGGTGAATCTTGATTTGTCTTGGGTGCTAGCCCTGCCCCTCTATTTATGTGTTGAGCCATGGGGTCGAAACTTGGGGTAAAGGCTTCCTGAAAGTCGGTTTTGCCTAAAAGGCAAGAGTCCTCGGACTCCAGGGCTAGACGACAGGGTTCCCGACGTCTACCCTCTAGACGCCAGGGTTCCTGGTGTCTAGCCTCCGGTCTCCGCAAAACTCCCTTTTGCACTTTCCAAAAGCCTCGTGGGCTTTCCCCTTTTGGCCCAAATAAAGTGTTCTCGAACCCAAACATTTCGTGATACATTCGGAACCCCTTCCGGTGAATTCTAGAACCCTTCCGGAGACCAAACACTATTATCCCATATATCAATATTTACCTCCGGACCATTCCAGAGCTCCTCTCATGTCCGTGATCACATCCGGGACTCCGAACAACATTCGGTCACCAACATACATAACTCATATAATACTATATCGTCAATAAACGTTAAGCGTGCGGACCCTACGGGATCGAGAACTATGTAGACATGATCGAGCCACCTCTCCGGTCAAAAACCAACAGCGGAACCTGGATGCTCATATTGGTTCCAACATATTCTATGAAGATCTTTATCGGTCAAACCTTATGACAACATACGTTATTCCCTTTGTGATCGGTATGTTACTTGCCCGAGATTCGATCGTCGGTATCTTCATACCTAGTTCAATCTCGTTACCAGTAAGTCTCTTTACTCGTCCCGTAATACATCATCCCACAAATAACTCATTAGTTACGTTGCTTGCAAGGCTTCTTATGATGTGTATTACCGAGAGGGCCCAGAGATACCTCTCCGATACTTGGAGTGACAAATCCTAATCTCGATCTATGCCAACCAAACAAAAACCTTCGGAGATACATGTAGAGCATATTTATAATCACCCAGTTACGTTGTGACGTTTGATAGCACACAAGGCATTCCTACGATATCCGGGAGTTGCATAATCTCATAGTCTAAGGAATATGTATTTGACATGAAGAAAGAAATAGCAATAAAATTGAATGATCAATATGCTAAGATAACAGATGGGTCCTATACATCACATCATTCTTCTAATGATGTGATCTCGTTCATCAAATGATAACACATGTCTATGGTTAGGAAACTTAATCATCTTTGATTAACGAGCTAGTCTAGTAGAGGGTTACTAGGGACACAATGTTTTGTCTATGTATTCACACATGTATCAAGTTTCTGGTTAATACAATTCTAGCATGAATAATAATCATTTATCATGATATAAGGAAATATAAAATAACAACTTTATTATTGCCTCTAGGGTATATTTCCTTCAGTCTCCCACTTGCACTAGAGTCAATAATCTAGTTCACATTGCCATGTGATTTAACACCAATAGTTCACATCTTTATGTGATTAATAACCATAGTTCACATCGCCATGTGACAATCATCCAATGGGTTTACTAGAGTTAATAATCTAGTTCACATCGATATGTGATTAACACCCAAAGAGTGAAGGAAATATGCTCTAGAGGCAATAATAAAGTTGTTATTTATATTTCCTTATATCATGATAAATGTTTATTATTCATGCTAGAATTGTATTAACCGGAAACTTAGTACACGTGTGAATACATTGACAAATAGAGTGTTAGTAGTATGCCTCTACTTGACTACCTCGTTAAATAAAAGATGGTTAAGTTTCCTAACCACAGGATCAGATCATTACAGAATGATGTGATTGACTTGACCCACATGTTAGCTTAGCACTTTGATCGTTTAATTTATTGCTATTGCTTTCTTCATGACTTATACATGTTCCTATGACTATGAGATTATGCAACTCCCAAATACCGGAGGAACACTTAGTGTGCTATCAAACGTCACAATGTAACTGGGTGACTATAAAGATGCTCTACAGGTGTCTCCAATAGTGTTTGTTGAGTTGGCATTGATCAAGATTAGGATTTGTCACTACGTGTATCGGAGAGGTATCTCTGGGCCCTCTCGGTAATGCACATCACTATAAGACTTACAAGCAATGTGACTAATGAGTTAGCTACGGGATGTAGCATTACGAAACGAGTAAAGAGACTTGCCGGTAACGAGATTGAACTAGGTATTGAGATATCGACGATCGAATCTCGGGCAAGTAACATAACGATGACAAAGGGAACAACGTATGTTGTTATGTGGTTTGACAGATGAAGATCTTCGTAGAATATGTAGGAACCAATATGAGCATCCAGGTTCCTCTATTAGTTATTGACCGGTAGTGAATCTCGATCATGTCTACATAGTTCTCGAACCCGTAGGGTCCGCACGCTTAACGTTCGATGATGATCATTATTATGAGTTTATGTGTTCTGATGTACCAAAGATAGTTTGGAGTCCCGGATGTGATCACAGACATGACAAGGAGTCTCGAAATGGTCGAGAAATATAGATTGATATATTGGAAGGCTATGTTTGGACACTTGAATGGTTCCAGATAAGTTCGGGCAATTACCGAAGTACCGGGGGGTTACCGGAACCCCCCGGGGAGTCAATGGCCTTAATGGTCCATGGTGGGAGAGAGAAGGAGGCGGCCAAGTGGGGGGTGCGCCCCCCAAGCCCAATTCGAATTGGGGAGGGGGCGCCCCCTTTCCTTCTCTCCTTCTCCCTCTTCCTTCTTCTCCTACTCCAACTAGGCAAAGGGGGGAAACCTACTCCTACTAGGAGTAGGAATCCCCCTTGGGACGCGCCATAGAGAGGGCCGGCCCTCCCCTCCTCCACTCCTTTATATACCGGGGAGGGGGGCACCCCATAGACACACAAGTTGACACTTGTCTTAGCCATGTGCGGTGCCCCCCTCCACAGATTTCCACCTCGGTCATATCGTTATAGTGCTTAGGCGAAGCCCTGCGTCGGTAACTTCATCATCACTGTCATCACGCCGTCGTGTTGACAAAACTCTCCCTCGGCCTCAGCTGGATCAAGAGTACGAGGGACGTCACCGAGCTGAACATGTGCAGATCGTGGAGGTGCCGTGTGTTCGGTACTTGATCGGTTGGATCGCGGAGACGTTCGACTACATCTACCGCGTTACTTAATGCTTCCGCTCTCGGTCTACGAGGGTACGTGGACACACTCTCCCCTCTCATTGCTATGGATCACCTAGATGGATCTTGCATGAGCGTAGGAATTTTTTTGAAATACTGTGTTCCCCAACAGTGGCATCTGAGCCAGGTCTATGCATAGATGTTATATGCACGAGTAGAACACAAAGAAGTTGTGGGCGTGGGTAAATACATATTGCTTGCCGTCACTAGTTGATTCTTGATTCAACGGTATTGTAGGATGAAGCGGTTCAGACCGACATTACGCGTACACTTACGCGAGACTGGTTCTACCGACGTGCTTCGCACACAGGTGACTAGTGGGTGTCTGTTTCTCCAACTTTAGTTGAATCGGTTTCAATGAACAGGGTTCTTTCTGAAGATCAAAAAGCAATCACTATACTACGTTGTGGTTTTGATGCATAGGTAAGAACGGTTCTTGCTAGAAGCCTATAGAAGCCACGTAAAACTTGCAACAACAAAGTAGAGGACGTCTAACTTGTTTTTGCAGGGCATGTTGTGATGTGATATGGTCAAGACGTGATTACACTACTAGGAAAAGGGCTATAGCCAATATGGACATTAATGCCGCACCATGTATGTGGTGCGCCACTGCTATATAGTAGTGGCGCACCAGATATAGGTGCGCCATTAGTGTCCTCATTACTAATGGCGCACCAGACACACGGTGCGCCATTACTAGCAAATTTTATTTTATTTATTTTTCCAAAACTATTAATGGCGCACCAGCGCACGGTGTGCCATTAATAGTTTTAACTAGTAATGGCGCACTACAACCAAGGTGCGCCACTACTAACAATTATATTTTTTTTGTTTTGTGCAACTAGTAATGATATTTCTTCTGTTCTAGTCCTCATAAATATTTATTTATGTGTTTATTCTGGTATTGAATTTCTAACTCACAAAAAGTATTGAATTTGTTAATATTTTTTGAACTCATGAGTATTTTTAAATTTCATGGGCACTTTTTGAATTCATGAATATTTTTTCAAATTTGATGATATTTTTTTCACATTCATAAATGTTTTAATGATTCACAAATGAATGCAACTAAAAATCCAAAAAAAACAAATTTGATGATATTTTCAAATAACAAATTTGATGATATTTTCAAATAACAAATTTGATGATATTTTCAAAAATATAATGAAAGTTACTTATGGCGCACCCCTTGGTGGTGCGCCATTGCTATGGATGTACTTATGTCGCACCGCTGGATGGTGCGCCTTTGCTAACCTTCCCCCTCTATCCCTTTCCCCCTCGCCAGATCGACCCCCTCCCTCCCCCTCCCTCGCCAGATCGATCCCCTCCCTCACCCCCCGCGCCCGCTCTCCACCGCCGCCGCCGACCCCCGCCGACAAGGAGAAGCAGCAGCGTGTCCACCTCGCCGAGGAGCAGCAGCCACCTCTCACCGTCTCTTCCTGCGCGTGGCCCCGTCGTTGTACATCTCCGTCGTCCTCCCCAACCACGTCGACCATGTCCCTGGCCCCATCTCGCTCTGGTCTGTCCCCGGCCTCCCTGACCACGTCCCCGGCTTCGTGGTGAGCTTCTCCTCCGGATCCCCCTTTACTTCGCCTCGATTCGTCGTCGTTTGCCGTCCCTGAGCTCACTGCTGACCTGCTACCGCTGCTGCACCGCGCCCCCACGTGCCTGTCATCGCCCGCAGCCGCCCACGCCCTCTTCTGGATGCGCCTCGCACGCGCCCGTCGCTGCTACTCTGCTTCTGCTGCTCGTCTGCTACTGCTTCTACCTATAGCGCTGCTGCTGCTGCTGCTTTTGCTTCCTACTGCTCTTGCCATCGCCTCCGCTCTTGCTTGTTGCGCCGCTGCTTCTTTGCTAGTGCTGCCTGCTGCCCCTAGCTACTACTGCTGCTAATGGCCAGATAGTTGTTTGTCATTCTTCAATGAATTCAGAGCAAAAGAGCCCTCACCAGATAGTTGTTTTTCATTCTTCAATGTACATGTTCAGAGAGCATGCATAATGTTTTCTCAGTTTTTGTAATAGTTCCCAATGTACATGTTCAGGGTTCATAGAACATGCATCATGTACTAATTGTTTAATTTTTGAGATTTTTCTATACACAAGTTCTTTTACAATGGTTTTTATGTAATTTTTGACTGGTCGGGCTCTATCAATGCTAGTGTAAAGGGTAGTAGTTGTTGAATCGACATAATGTGTGACTTATGTGAGTGGACTCTGTTCTAGTGTGGACTATTTTCACAAAGGTGGTTTTATATGTGTGACTTATTGGTTTTCACAAAGCTTGTTCTTGGGCTAATAAGTTACTTTCCGTTGGTTGCCGAGCTAAGTTTTAGCATATATTGGCACAGGCACGGATGCAGCAAACACACTGCCATGATCATTTTGTGGATTTAGCATATCCAAGGAGGTTTTTGTTATTTAGGTGGTGGTAGCTTTCTGGTTGTGTTAAAAGAAGAGTAAGAAAGCAAAGCATTCTGGCATTGTGGTGGTCTCTTTTTGGAGATGGTGTCAGTAACTTTGCTAGTTTGCTGGGTTTTGTCTCCGACCATCGTGTCTTGATGATTTTGCAAGTACCCCGAGAGGCCCTTGAATTTGCCGGAATATCGATTAACTTCCGTTTCGGCAAATTCAGGTACTCCATATGTCCTATTTTCAGCAAAGGTCATGCTGAAATTGTCCGTGAATTTTAGCATGACTTTGCTAAAAATAGGACATATGGGGTACTTGCGACTAATGCATGGGCCGGGGTATCTTAGTACTTAATTAAGTAGGATCAACTGCCTCTTGTGTTATACATATAGAAGTGTGATATCAACTCATAGTTATTACTAATGTCAGTTGCTCGCCATTGATAAATGCTAATCTGGTAGGATAACCTACTAATGTTAGTTGCTCGTCATCGATAAACCCTAATATGGATGTAGCAGGCTTAAAGAAAGAAATGTTTTTAGGCCAACTCCACTGGGCCTGGCTAAAAGTGAACAAGTCATCGGATGCAAGAGATGATGTAGTTTTGAATTATGAACGTAGGAAATGTTCTCATCGGACGACGAAAGTCTCCCGGGGGAGTGTGGTTGGTGCCGCGACGATCGAGGTCTGTGCGACAGGCCTTACCTGGACGATGATCGGCGCTTCAGCATGAAACTCGAGGAGACCTTCAAAGTTGAAACGGTACACAACGACGACAAGTGTTTCTTTTCATAATTAAGCATGACTTCAACTATTTCAACGTGTAATTTTCATCTTCTACAATTCAAGTATAGCTTATCCCATGCCATGCAAGACGCTATGTCTTGGAGAGGATGGATTTTGAAGACCATGAAAGTTATTATGAAACAAAGAAAATTCACCTAAGGACTCATCATGATGTGGATTTTGAAGTAAATCTGTATAATTCTGGGAGCGTAACCCATTTTGGTTGCAAAAATTGGGAAGCATTTTGCAAGATGTATGGTTTTGATGAGGGCATGCTTGTCACCATGGATCTTGGTGATCCTGACATCGACCAAGACAATATGGACATTTGGGTCCTTGTTGATACGCCTCCAGTTCTACCGCCATGTGAGTTTCTCAAACATAGTTAATTATTAACTAATTTATATTGTTCATTTCAAAATAGTTGACAGCTTATTTCCATTGACAGCTTATTTTCATTCTTCAAAGAATGTGCGGGAGATGGTAGACAAAACCCACTACACCGATGGCTCCGAATGAACTTACAAGGAGAAAAATCATCTGGTCTAATTTTGTACTGACATTGAGAATTACAATATCTACAATCAAACTCCTCAACATTATGGTCAATATGTGCCACTAGTGCATGTGTTCAACTACGGTAACTACCATGGAGATACCCTAGTAAGATTTTTTACTATTACGACATCCGTGCATATTTTGCATACTTCTAAAACTAGTACATCATTGCTAACTATGAAGTTATTACTATGTTTTTCAACAGATAATCCCATAGAATTGTGTGCCTCATTTGATGTATCAGAAAGGTAGCCTTAATATTTTGAACATACAGCCAGGTCATCCTATGAATCTCAACTGTCCATACCAGATTTCTAAAAGAAGTGGAGACATGCAAATCAAAGGATGGAAAAAATGTATGGACAATCGTAAGGAGGTTCTTGGAAGCAAAAGGAAGCGAAGTGCAAGAATTGGAGACAGGATGGTCTCCATTCTCCATAATGGAGAGTCAGGTTCTATTTTGTTTTATGCTATTTTACCTTAAAGAGGGTATTTAGGTCCTACCTAATACTGATGATCATGTGCTAAGAACAATTAAGTAGGGTTGGTTCGATGACTATGAGGATGATGATCGTATGCCTTGTTATTAATAACGAGTAGAAGTTGTATGATGATGATTAGTAGGACCTGTTATTATGATGATGCATGATGCGAGCGTGAAGAGTTATTATATATGTGTGGGTGAAATGAACATGGATTGGATTGAAGTGAAGGCAACATGCATGTGGTGCATGTCGAAAGTAGTACAATCCAAACTTGATCAAGTTAGGATTAGTATTACTATCGACATGCACCACATGTTGCCTCAGTTCAATCTAAGTCATGTTTAGGCATAGCGGTAGTAGTAGCACGGAGATAAGAGAGGACACATCTCTCAATTATCTCCGAATGCAGTATTACTTTTGACAAACTCGCTACTCGCGCTCTCGAGACTTGTAATGTTCTAACTTTGTTCGATATTTTGAATTCGGAGACTAATATGATGAATTGTATTCAGAGACTAATCTTCTATTGTATTTGATGAATCTGTTGTTTATATGTTGTGCTGTCTATATTCTGTGTAGTAATACATTTTGTAACATGTGCAAATATCAGAAAATAAAAAAATTCCTAATATTCATACTAGTGGCGCACCAAACATCACATTAGTGGCGCACTGCTATAAAAAATACTAGTGGCGCATTATCGTTAGTGCGCCATTAGTAACCCAGAGCACAAGGTAAATATGGCCCCCTGGGAGGCATACTAATGGCGCACCGTGTGACTTACTAATGGCGCACTGCCTGGTGCGCCACTATAGTATGGTATACTAATGGCGCACCAGGGGTGCACCATTATATATGTTACTAGTGGCGTGATGATAGTGGCGCACCTGTAGTGCGCCATTAATGGCCAAAACAGGTGCGCCACTAATAAGCTTTTTCCTAGTAGTGTTATATAAATTGTTGTATGAGATGATCATGTTTTGTAACACTGTTATCTGGAACTGGCAGGAGCCATATGGTTGTCGCTTTATTATATGAAATGCAATCGCCATGTAATTGCTTTACTTTATCACTAAGCGGTAGCGATAGTCGTAGAAGCAATAGTTGGCGAGACGACAATGATGCTTCGATGAAGATCAAGGTGTCAAGCCGGTGACGATGGTGATCATAGCGGTGCTTTGGAGATGGAGATCACAAGGCACAAGATGATGATGGCCATATCATATCACTTATTTGATTGCATGTGATGTTTATCCTTTATGCATCTTATTTTTCTTAGTACGGCGGTAGCATTATAAGATGATCTCTCACTAAATTTCAAGGTACAAGAGTTCTCCCTGAGTATGCACCGTTGCTACAGTTCGTCGTTCCGAGACACCACGTGATGATCGGGTGTGATAAGCTCTACGTTCACATACAACGGGTGCAAGCCAGTTTTGCACAAGCAGAATACTCGGGTTAAACTTGGTGAGCCTATCTTATGAAGATATGGCCTTGGAACACTGAGACCGAAAGGTCGAGCATGAATCATATAGTAGATATGATCAACATAGTGATGCTCACCATTGAAAACTACTCCATCTCACGTGATGATCAGACATAGTTTAGTTGATATGGATCACATGATCACTTAAATGATTAGAGGGATATCTATCTAAGTGGGAGTTCTTAAGTAATATGATTAAATTGAACTTTAATTTATCATGAACTTAGTACCTGATAGTATTTTGCATGCCTATGTTGTTGTAGATAAATGGCCCATGCTATTGTTCCGTTGAATTTTAATGCGTTCCTAGAGAAAGCTAGGTTGAAAGATGATGGTAGCAATTACACGGACTGGGTCCGTAACTTGAGGATTATCCTAATTGCTGCACAGAAGAATTATGTCCTGGAAGCACTGCTGGGTGACAAGCCTGCTGCAGATGCTGCTGACGATGTTAAGAACGTCTGGCAAAGCAAAGCTGATGACTACTCGATAGTTCACTGTGCCATGCTTTACGGCTTAGAACTGGGACTTCAGTGACGTTTTGAACGCCATGGAGCATATGAGATGTTTCAGGAGTTGAAGTTAATATTTCAAGCAAATACCCGGATTGAGAGATATGAAGTCTCTAATAAGTTCTACAGCTGCAAAATGGAGGAGAATAGTTCTGTCAGTGAACATATACTCAGAATGTCTGGGTACCACAACCACTTGACTCAACTGGGAGTTAATCTTCCTGATGATAGTGTCATTGACAGAGGTCTTCAATCACTGCCACCAAGCTACAAGAGCTTTGTGATGAACTATAATATGCAAGGGATGGATAAGACAATTCCCGAGCTCTTCGCAATGCTAAAGGTTGCGGAGTTAGAAATCAAGAAGGAGCATCAAGTGTTGATGGTTAACAAGACCATCAGTTTCAAGAAGAAGGGCAAAGGGAAGAAGGGGAACTTTAAGAAGAACAACAAGCAAGTTGCTGCTCAAGTGAAGAAGCCCAAGTCTGGACCTAAGCCTAAGACTGAGTGCTTCTACTACAAAGGGACTGGTCACTAGAAATGGAACTTCCCCAAATATTTTGCGGATAAGAAGGATGGCAAAGTGAAAGGTATATTTGATATACATGTTATTAATGTGTACCTTACTAATGCTCGTAGTAGCGCCTGGGTATTTGATACTGGTTCTGTTGCTAATATTTGCAACTTGAAACATGGGCTACGGATTAAGCAAAGATTGGCTAAGGACGAGGTGACGATGCGTGTGGGAAATGGTTCCAAAGTCGATGTGATCGCCCTTGGCACGCTACCTCTACATCTACCTTCGGGATTCGTTTTAGACCTGAATAATTGTTATTTGGTGCCAGTGTTAAGCATGAACATTATATCTGGATCTTGTTTGATGCGAGATGGATATTCATTTAAGTCAGAGAATAACGGTTGTTCTATTTATATGAGTAATATCTTTTATGGTCGTGCACCCTTGGTGAGTGGTCTATTTTTACTAAATCTTGATAGTAGTGACACACATATTCATAGTATTGAAGCCAAAAGATATAATTTTAATAATGATAGTGCAACTTATTTGTGGCACTGCCGTTTAGGTCATATTGGTGTAAAGTGCATGAAGAAACTCCATGCCGATGGACTTTTGGAATCACTTGATTATGCATCACTTGATGCTTGCGAACCATGCCTCATGGGTAAGATGACTAAGACTCCATTCTCTGGAACAATGGAACGAGCAACAGACTTATTGGAAATAATACATACTGATGTATGCAGTCCGATGAGTGTTGATGCTCGTGGCGGGTATCGTTATTTTCTGACCTTCACAGATGATTTGAGTAGATATGGGTATATCTACTTCATAAAACATAAGTCTGAAACATTTGAAAAGTTCAAAGAATTTCAGAGTGAAGTGGAAAATCATCGTAATAATAAAAGAAAGTTTCTACGATCTGATCGTGGAGGAGAATAATTGAGTTATGAGTTTGGTCTTCATTTGAAACAATGCGAAATAGTTTCGCAACTCACGCCACCTGGAACACCATAGCGTAATGGTGTGTGCGAACATCGTAACCGCACTTTATTAGATAATGGTGCGATCTATGATGTCGCTTACTGATTTACCGCTGTCGTTTTACGGTTATGCTTTAGAGACGGCTGCAAGCACGTTAAATAGGGCACCATCGAAATCCGTTGAGATGACACCTTATGAACTGTGGTTTGGCAAGAAACCCAAGTTGTCATTTCTTAAAGTTTGGGGTTGCGATGCTTATGTGAAAAGCTTCAACCTGGTAAGCTCGAACCCAAATTGGAGAAATGTGTCTTCATAGGATACCCAAAAGAGACTGTTGGGTACACCTTCTATCACAGATTCAAAGGCAAGATATTTGTTGCTAAGAATGGATCCTTTTTAGAGGAGTTTCTCTCGAGTGAGTGGGAGGAAAGTAGAACTTGATAAGGTAAATGTACCTGCTCCCTTATTGGAAAGTAGTCCATCACATCAAATAGTTCTTGTGATTCCTACACCAATTAGTGAGGAAGCTATTGATGATGATCATGAAACTTCTGATCTAGTTACTACCGAACCGCGTAGGTCAATCAGATTAAGACCCGCACCAGAGTTGTCGTGGAATCGTCACGTCAGATGTCCTAGTGTGAGGACTTAGTCGTGAGGCCAACGCATCTATGTGGTAGCTTGAGAGGGGTTGAGAGGAATTGAGAGACGCAACAGAAAACAAGGATTTAGACAGCTTCGGGCCCCGGGAAACATCTTCCGGTAACAACCCTACATGATGTTTGTGGCGAGGTCTCATTATCATCACGAGGGAGTCGCCGTCAACCGGCTCTCCTAGTTATGTCTAACCCTTAAGATTATTTCTCTTGTCACCTATCCCTCTTGGGGAGCCCTGCCCCTCCTTATATAATTTGAAGGGGCGGGTTACATGTAGAGTCCAACTCGGATTAAGACTTAAACTATTCTGACTTCTCTTCATGGGCTTCTTAACATCTTGGGCTTCTTAGCATCTCGGGCCTATTAACCCCAGGCGACTCTGTCTGCCGGGTTATGATTGTCTGCCGGGTTATGACTGTCTATCGGGTTATAACTGTCTGCTGGGTAATGATTGTATATCGGGTTATGACTGTCTGCCGGGTTATGATCTGACTTAACACCTGCCGGGTTATAACTGACTTAACACCCGCCGGGTTATCATCTGACTTAACATCCGCCGGGTTATCATCTGACTTTACACCTATCGGGTTATCATCTGACTTAACTCCTGCCGGGTTATCATCTGACTTAACACCTGCCGGGTTATCATCTGACTTAACACCTTCGGGTTATCATCTGACTTAACTCCTGCCGGGTTATCATCTGACTTAACACCTGCCGGGTTATCATCTGACTTAACACCTGCCGGGTTATCATCTGACTTAACACCTGCCGGGTTATCATCTGACTTAACACCTGCCGGTTTGCCAGGTCCCAGCCGGGTTATAACTCCGTTCGGGTCATACCGCGGGGTATATCCCCGACATTAGCCCCTAGTTTAATTTGGATTTATCCATGTTAAACTGATCCTAAATCATCCTTAAGTCCTTGTCATTTTCTTCTTCTAGAAAATTCGGGTCAGTAGGCCAGCTTCATAATCAATTTGCTGACATTGGTTTGTCACAGAGAAAAATTGTGAAGAATAATTCATTTGATTCAGCTCCCAATGCCTAACAAAAATATTGGTCTTTGAAAAAGTCATTTGACCTTCAACCGGCTTAAGGATGTAGAACTTGCGAGTTTATCATTGCCAAAATTGTCGGTTTATAAATATTGATGGCACCGGGTCATAAATGTTTGTTAACATCAGCTTTGAAAATATACCTCTTATATGCCTATCACTTGTAGCCCCCAAGTCTTAAGAAGGTAGCGTAGCAATAGCTTAAGACTTGCTTCAGTATAAATGTCACAACCTTGAAGAAATCTGATTTGTTCATCTCAGTCACTAGTGAAACTGAATATTCCACATATGTAGTCCCCAAGGGTCGGGTCATTATGTAGTAATGAGCAGGGACTTCGTAGATAAGATCATGTAGATTTGAACAACAACATGTAGCCCCCAAGGGCCGGCTTGGTAAGATAATATTGAGCTGGGACTTTCTATATACTTCTTTCAAAAGAACATCATATGATGTAACCCCCGTCATGGGGCTTGAACCCACGTCCATAAGGTCAAGAGCTTTGTGCTTTACCAACTTAGTAGTGGATCCTTCAATATAATGGATTAAGGTTGGTGTACCTTGAGTTTTTGACAGGAGCAATTGGTAGCCCCCAAGGGCCGGGTCATTATGATGTGATGAGTCGGGTCTTCAATAATGCCAGTAAAACTGACATTGCATTAGCCCCCAAGTGTCATGGTGCATGCTTGCAGCGACATGAAACTTGCATATTTGATGTGATCTCAACTTGAATAATGTAGCCCCCAAGTGCCGGGTCGTAAGCCTGCAACGACTCGGGACTATTCCTTCCATTGTAGAATAAATCATATCCATTGATAAAATAATAGCCATTGCGCTAAAGCGACTTTAAAAACCTCAATCATAATACTGGTTATTGATAACCATAATAAAAATCCAACCATGTTGGCTACTAAAGATTTGAATAATATAACCCGATTTGAAGACCGGTTCCTGTGATATTTGATCACATTGTTGGTTTACCAAACCAGTAGAGTAAGGGTGATAACCCGAAACTTGAATACTGGTAATTATCATGTATTGCTGGTTTATGAATAAAACCAGTCCGGGTCAATAAACACCGGACATTAGTGTACCTCTTACTTGTGACATATAGTCAAAGGCCAGGCTGGGTTAATAAACACATGATAAATTATACTCATAAGGCATTATAAAACTAAAAAATCAAGAAGGATTTAAATAATCATAATTGTGGTGTTGCACCGATCAAGAGGGTTTAAGCTATGGTTCGGATACGACCAAAGCCCCCAAGTGATTTCCCTGGTGGCCTTATGCCAATCAAGAGGTGTTAGCTATGGTTCGAATACGACCAAGACCCCAAGTGATTTCCCTGGTGGCCTTACGCTGATCAAGAGGTGTAGCTATTGTTCAAATACGACCAAGCCCCCAAGTGATTTCCCTAGTGACCTTACGCCGATCAAGAGGTGTAGCTATGGTTCGAATATGACCAAGCTCCCAAGTGATTTCCCTGGTCACTAGTAGAAAACAGGGCTTTCGTTCGGCCGGAAAAGAGCATTAATCCCGGTTGCGCTATGAACCGGGACTAATGTGAGCATTAGTCCCGGTTCGAGCGGCGAGGGCACCGTACATGCATTACTCCTGGTTCAAATGGGACCTTTAGTCCCGGTTGGTGCCATGAACCGGTACTAAATGGTGTGATGCCCATTAGTACCGGTTCGTGGCATGAACCGGTACTAAAGGTCCTTTAGTACCGGTTCGTGCCACGAACCGGTACTAATGGTCCAATTTTCAAATCCTACCCCCCCTGTGTATCGCCTTTTCAGTTTTGTAAAAAGCAAAAGAAAATGATAAAAACTTCAAAAGTTAAAATCCTTCGAGATGTCGTTATGTTACCACATCTACTAGTTAGGAAAATTTAAAAACTTAAATTTGGACATGTTTTGCAAAAAGTGCGGGGAAAACGTAAAACGGCCATAACTTTTGCATACGATGTCAGAAAAAACGTATAATATATCAAAATGTTCAGCACTTTTAGCATCAAAATGTAAACTTTGCATCTTTTAGCATCAATATTATGAATATGTGTATCACTACGATCGAGATTCAATAAACCATTTACATTGGGTGTATGACCATAGAAGATTTTATTAATGTAAACAGAACAACAATTATTCTCTGACTTAAATGAATAATCGTATCGCAACAAACATGATTCAATCATATTCATGCTCAACACAAACACCAAATAACAATTATTTAGGTCCAACACTAATCCCGAAGGTAGAGGGAGTGTGTGATGGTGATCTTATCAACCTTGGAATCACTTCCAACACACATCTCCACCTTGCCCTTAACTAGTCTTTGTTCATTTTGTAACTCCTGTTTTGAGTTACTAATCTTAGCAACTGAACCAGTATCAAATACCCTGGGGTTACTATGAACACTAGTAAAGTACACATCAATAACATGTATATCAAATATACCTTTGTTCACTTTGCCATCCTTCTTATCTGCCAAGTATTTGGGGTAGTTCCGCTTCCAGTGCCCATTCCCTTTGTAGTACAAGTACTCAGTTTTAGGCTTAGGTCTAGCTTTGGGCTTCTTTACAGGAGTGGAAACTTGCTTGTCATTCTTCTTGAAGTTTCCTTTCTTTTCCTTTGCCCTTTTTCTTGAAACTAGTGGTCTTGTCAACCATCAACACTTGATGCTTTTTCTTGATTTCTACCTTCGTCAATTTCAGCATCGCGAAGAGCTCGAGAATCGTTTTCTTCATCCCTTGCATATTATAGTTCATCACAAAGTTCTAGTAGCTTGGTGATAGTGACTAGAGAACTCTGTCAATCAATATCTATCTGGAAGATTAACTCCCACTTGATTTAAGTGATTGTACTATCAGAAATTCCGAGTACATGCTCACTGGCTGATCCATTCTCCTCCATCTTGTAGGCAAAGTACTTGTCAGAGGTCTGATACCTCTCGACATGGGAATGAGTCTGAAATACCAATTTCAACTCTTGGAACATCTTATATGCTCTATGGCATTCAAAAAATTTTTG
Organism: Triticum monococcum; assembly: GCA_034509565.1. Lineage (NCBI taxonomy): Eukaryota > Viridiplantae > Streptophyta > Magnoliopsida > Poales > Poaceae > Triticum > Triticum monococcum. Next base: position 120,640,050 of record CM067841.1, read on the forward strand.
AAGTCCCAGTTCTAAGCCGTAAATCTTGGTGCACTAAACTATTAAGTAGTCATCATACCGAGCTTGTCAAACATTCATAACGTCTGCATTTGCTCTTGTAATAGGTCTGTCACCTAGCGGTGCATCAAGGACATAATTCTTATGTGCAGCAACGAGGATATTCCTCAGATCTTGGACCCAGTACGCATCATTGCTACTATCATCTTTCAACTTAGTTTCCTCTAGGAACATATAAAAACACAGGGGAGCTACAACGCGAGCTATTGATCTACAACATAGATATGCAAATTGTGACGCCCCCGATTCAATCGTACACTAATCATACACGCAAACGTGTACGATCAAGATCAGGGACTCACGGGAAGATATCACAACACAAGTCTACAAATAAAATAAGTCATACAAGCATCATATTACAAGCCAGGGGCCTCGAAGGCTTGAATACAAGAGCTCGATCATAGACGAGTCAGCGGAAACAACAATATCTGAGTACAGATATAAGTTAAACAAGTTTGCCTTAAGAAGGCTAGCACAAACTGGGATACAGATCGAAAGAGGCGCATGCCTCCTGCCTGGGAGCCTCCTAAACTACTCCTGGTCGCCGTCAGCGGGCTGCACGTAGTAGTATGCACCTCCCGAGTAGTAGTAGTCGTCGTCGACGGTGGCGTCTGGCTCCTGGGCTCCAACGTCTGGTCGCGGCAATCGGGTATAGAAAGGGGGAAAAGAGGGAGCAAAGCAACCATGAGTACTCATCCAAAGTACTCGCAAGCAAGGAGCTACACTACATATGTATGCATTGGTATCAACTAGAATAAGGGTATCATATGTGGACTGAACTACAGAATGCCGGAATAAGAGGGGGATAACTAGTCCTGTCGAAGACTACGCTTCTGGTAACCTCCATCTTGCAGCAGGAGAAGAGAGTAGATGGTAAGTTCACCAAGTAGCATCGCATAGCATAATCCTCACCGATGATCCTCCCCTCATCGCCCTGTGAGAGAGCGATCACCGGTTGTATCTGGCACTTGGAAGGGTGTGTTTTATTAAGTATCCGGTTCTAGTTGTCCTAAGGTCAAGGTACAACTCCAAGTCGTCCTGTTACCGAAGATCACGGCTATTCAAATAGATTAACTTCCCTGCAGGGGTGCACCACATAACCCAACATGCTCGATCCCATTTGGCCGGACACACTTTCCTGGGTCATGCCCGGCCTCGGAAGATCAACATGTCGCAGCCCCACCTAGACCAACAGAGAGGTCAGCATGCCGGTCTAAACCTAAGCGCTCAGGGGTCTGGGCCCATCGCCCTTAGCACACCTGCACGTTGCGTGGGCGTCCGGAAGTAGACCTAGCCTAGCAGGCGTTCCAGTCCAATCCGACGCGCGCCGCTATGTTGCTGACGTCACGAAGGCTTCGGCTGATACCACGACGTCGAGTGCCCATAACTGTCCCCGCGTAGATGGTTAGTGCGTATAGGCCAGTAGCCAGACTCAGATCAAATACCAAGATCTCGTTAAACGTGTTATTTTGAAATAACCGCGAACGCCGACCAGGGCCAGGCCCACCTCTCTCCTAGGTGGCCTCAACCTGCCCTATCGCTTCGCCACAAAGATCCACTCAGAGGGCCGTCGGAACAAACGTCCTTTCGGACCCAATCCGTGGATCACTCGCGGGTACTCCTACGAGCGGACCCGTCTTTAGTCACCTCAAGTATCATATATAAAGTATATAGTATATACCCGTGATCACCTCCTGAGTGATCATGGCCCGATAGTATAGCATGGCAGACGGACAAGAATGAAGGGCCACTGATGATAAACTAGCAGCCTATACTAAGCAATAGGATTGCAGGTAAAGGTAACAACAGTTGTAGCAACAATGACAGGCTATGCATCACGATAGGATTAACAAAAAGCAGTAACATGCTACACTACTCTAATGCAAGCAGTATAGAGGAGAGTAGGCGATATCGGTGATCAAGGGGGGGGGGGGGGCTTGCCTGGTTGCTCTAGCAAGAGAGAGTGGTCGTCAACACCGTAGTCGTACTGGGTAACAGTGGCGTCGGCCTCGGTGTCTAGCGAGAGAAGAGGGGGAAGGAACAATAAATATAATGCAAACAAATGCATGACGATGCATGACATGACAAAGCGTGATGCTAGGTGTGCCCTAACGTGGTACGAGGTGGTACCGGTGAAGGGGGAAACATCCGGGGAAAGTATTCCCGGTGTTTCGGACAGAGGAGCCGGAGTGGAAAGTTGTGTGTTCACTATGCTAGGGATGCATGGCGGACGAACGGGCTGCGTATCCAGATTCGTCTCGTCGTTCTGAGCAACTTTGAAGTTGAAAATAATTTGATCCGAGTTACGGATTAAAAGATATGATTTTCTAAAGATTTTATTAATTTCTGGAATTTAATTAATTATTTAAATTAATTCGAAATGGATTTATGACATCAGCATGATGTCATGCTGACGTCAGCAGTCAACGGGGGTTGACTGGTCAACCTGACCAGTGGCACATTTTAATTAAACAATTTAATAAAACTAATCAAAATTAATTAGGGGGTGGGCCCCACTGGTCATACTAATTAATTAGCTAATTAACTAACTAGGTTAGTTAGATAACTAATGTTTAATTAGTATAATTAGTTGTTTAGTTTAGTTAATCAAAATTAATTAATTAAGTTATTTATTTATTTATTTAATTAATTATTTTTATTTTTATTATATATATATATTTTTAATTCTTCTTTTATAAAAACATTCTAAGGGGACGTGGGCCCTGGCTGTCATAGGGCCAGGGGCCAAACGGGCATGCGGGCATCGGTAACACCCGAACAGGCGACGAGCGCCAGTGGGCAGTGGGCGGGTGGCTCGCCGGAGCCCGGCCAAGGACGGCACCTCGGCCGGCAGCGATGCTGGGCAGCGCACCGGGGGGGGGGGGGCTGCGGACGAGGCCAAGGGGGCGTGGGCGCACGGTGGCAGCAGCGGGGCTCGGCCCCGACCGAAGTGCTGGGAGCGAGCGGAGCACCGGAGTGCGCGGGGTGAGCGCATGCTGCCCAGAGCGTGAGCTCCGCCACGCGGGCGCGAGTGCGCGTGGTGGCGCACCGAGGGAGGCACGGACGACGCGGGGACAGGGGAAGGAGGAGGGTGGAGGCCGTGGCCTCACCGGGATTTGTAGGGACGGGGCAGCGGGGGGGGGGGGGGGGGGAGGTCGTCGGGGACGAAGAGGAGGCAGGCCGGTGAGGTGGAGTCGGCGAGGCGCGACGAGGCGGAGGAGTTTCGGTCGTGGAGGAGGACGAAGACGGGCGGCGAGGCGCGGGGAGGTCCAGCGAGGGAGAGGCGCTGGGAGGTCCGGCGACGGCGAGGCCGCGGCGTCAGGCAGGCGCCACGCGAGGGAGAGGAGGTCGGGATGAGGTGAGCGCGTCGCGGGCGCGACCAGGGGCGAGCCTGGGCACAGCCAACGGAGCGGCCAGCGGGCGCGGGGCCATGGTGAGCGCGGGGCGGAGCGTGCGAGGTGCGGTGACGGTCGCGGGGGGGGGGGGGGGGGGAGGGAGTGCGAGGAGAGGGGGCTTCGTGCGGGAGGAGTGGGGGGAATTGTGGCTCGATTCAGACCCAGCGGGGGGCGAGAGAAACATGTGGGGGAGTGGGTAGTTGCTAGGTTTTCGGGGTATGGGGTTAGGTCACAGGCCAGTGGGGAGCAGGCGGGCCGACGGGCTGGTTGGGTGGGGTGGGCCGAGGCCCATGGTGAGTCGGGGGGTTCCTTTTCTCTTTCTATTGTTTTCTGCTTGTCTTTTACCTTTTTATTTATTTTCTTTTCTGTTTCCTTTTAATTCCAATTTATTTTAACTCTATTAAGATAAATAATTAGTGCCTAAATTAGTGTTGTAAATTAAGCCTCTGCCATAAAAGCTTGACTTCCAAATAAATTAGTTTAGGATTTATAAAACACAAAAGTCATTTATTTAATTGTTTTAGCCACTGGATTAATTACTTTTGAGCATTTAAACATGTTTTAAAGGTCGGGTTTCTCCACCAATATTTATTATGAATTACTTGCTACATTTAGAACATTTTAGTTTTGACTTTTGAAAAATCTTATTGTTTGCCTTTGTTTTAAATTTGAAATTTTGAACTGGGTTTCGAATTGATGCGAGTTTATGCACAGTAACCGAGGTGACATGGCATCATTACGAGGGGGTTACTATAGCTTAATTACTCGGGCGTCACAAATCTCCTCCACTACAAGAAATCTCGTCCCGAGATTTAAGAGGTAGTGAAAGGGGGAGGTTTGGTAACGAATCTAGCGGGTCTTCTCATCCTGGCTTGCTCTTCTTGAATAGGCCGGTCCAATACATTGATGTCTTCATTTCTCTGCTTCAGGTCATCATGATGAAGTCGGCATCCTTTCTTCAAGAACTCCATCGTACTTCCGAAAGGATAAAGGGTGGGCATTCTGGGAGAACAAACCTCTGCAAGGTCGACTATCTAATAGACAACATCAGGGAAGGTGGCGGATACCGGATAGTAACTCTCGAATTGAAACTTAAGAAAATATTGAGAGCAAATTAAGAAGGCGCAAAATAGAAGTTTCAAGCGCGTAGGCATTCGTTTGTTGCCTAAAACAAAGGGTGATAGGGGTTCAGAGCAATGGGAATAATTATTGCCTCTGATACCATAATAGATCACTAAGCAGGTGGCCCGTGAAGTACATATGAAGTCAAGCGCGAGGAATAACTTTGACAATAGGTTGTACAGGAGAGTCTGGTTTCAATCCTGTGGAACTATGGGTTATGGGCCCACCATGTGGGATAAAAGTAGGAGGGGTGACATCTTGCATGGTCACGATAGCAAGGCATGTCATAGGCTAGTCTGTCAGTTATGTCGGCAACAACATCGATACCAAGGGCGAGGGACGAAGAGAACCATTCTCCTGCTCATTGAAACGAGGCGGACCAATAGGCAAAGTTCTCGTCCATCGGTGGTTACCAAAATGTCATCAACAATCGCAACAGGGTCTTGCGGACAGAGTGGTACAATGAGGTGTTTACATAAGCATGGAAATATTACTGCTTATATATTATAGATCACAAGGAGGTTTAAACAAACAATGGAAGGAAAATGTGATCATCAGATCAAACAGAACAATGGAAAGGATAATGTGTTTGACACATATACCAGGGGTATACCCTTCCCAAGGACAAGCAGAGCATGATATCCATGACAGGATATAATGTAGAAAACCTTTTAGGTAGGGGAGAGAAATTTCATGACATTATCCATACAACGATGTTTGGATAATTTGATTAAGAAAATTTAGCATTGTGCTTCAAGTGTTCTTATCGATGATAGGAGTACCACATACATGCTTCGAGATAGCACTGACATGGTCTTCAAACAAAGGTCGGGCTTTGGATATACAAAGGATTCATCAGGAACAATTTATAAAGAAAGTCATTCCATTTCCTCATGGAAGAATGGTTAACCTGGCGAAAAAGGAAACTAAAACATTAGGTCCTCCGGTCAGGTGGGCTAGGCATGACATCACCTTACTGGGTCATATAAGGACCAACGATATGTTTCTTGAAAAATGTTCCAACCATCATATCTGACCGAGATTTAGATCTGATTGGTGTCAGGATACCTCAGACTCAGGATGCCTGAGAAGAAAAGGTGCAACACAATTGACGAGACGACGTTGTAAGATTCTCGGGAAATGTACTATGGTAGCGAGTTCCAAAACAAGAGTTCATCATTAAAACCAAGGAGAGGATGAGAGGTGGCTAATGAACTCAGCGACAATTCATTGAGATTTTCAAAAGATGGATTTCCACACTTATGGGAACATGGAGATAACATTTGCCAGATCAAATGATATAAGGATGTATGCTCGAGGAAAACATACACAATTTTGCATTGGTTGAAAAGTGCACCCAAAATATGGCCTTAGGTAGCATGACCAATGTTAGAAAGGTGATTCAACAACCAATAGTCTAAGAATGAATTATCGACCATTAACTTGAAAGCAATAGGGTTTCTAGAAACACGAACAAGTTTGTGTTGAACGGAAGGCAATAAAGTGGTCGATGATAACACAAATCATCGAGGGCAAGGAGGGTAGTTCTCATCATGAATTCAATTGATATCCTGGAAGGGGTCAAAATGTTGATGATGATCACGACACATTTGTCGAGAGGCTTCAAGAAGATGTAACCGATCGGTGAGGACATCAAGTCAACGGAATGATGAAGCGAGAAGTTATTGAAACCATAGGTACGACACAAACTTGAAATCAAGCTTGTCATTCAAGGACAATTGCTATGACGCGGAAGATCAGCATAAGATTAGCTCACCTTGAAATTTTGCTCTAGGAAGAAGGACCAGGTAGCATAGTTAAAAGTTTGCACAATAATGATATAGCCGATAAGGCTTGGAAATGACGTGATCGAGTTCAAACTCATAAGCAACGAAAATTACTTAGAGTTAATGAATCGGATTACGGACTCGATTCACTATCGGTGTCCCTGAGTGCCTAACAACTCAGAACTCGAGGAAAAATTGAAATCTGTGAGAAATAATACTTGATGAAGAACTCATAAGTAATATGATTCTGTGATTTTATCGAGATACCACGGGGTAATACTCGACAATAGATCAAAGTAGAGGTTGGACTAGAGTAATGCTCTGCAGAAGACAAGTGCTCAAACTTGGACGAGAAATGGAATCAAGGAGAAACATGGTCAGAACCACGTCCACAGATACAAGATGAACTTATAACAATGGGATAATTATTTTAAGAGAAGCTTCCATGATAAGGTATACATCGGGTCCATGGACATGAACACAGGGTTCAAGGTCGACTCCCACTTGTTCAACGCATAACCTTTCATTCACCTCTCATATTTCGAAAATGACAATAGTTGTTGACATTTTTACTTGGTGCAATACCAGATAAGTATGACCCGTGAAATCTTTCGGGTTCACTCGGATTTGGGAATGCATAGGTTCAACCCATCAGGGCATCTTAGGAACATATACCACGAACTTCGGAGTAAATAATACAAGCTTGAAAGTAGAGCATGGTTGACCAAGCAGAGGATACAATTTACCAAAGGCATTATGTATCCGAGGAAAGGCTCTCAGGCTTATTGAATAAGAAGGACGATGTCAAATAAAATCCAACAAAAGGATCTGGTGGTCCACACGGGATCTGACGTGAGCATCGATACTCAACTAGAGGAAGAAGGATGCAAGGGGATCAGATTATAGAAACAATTGACTAACTCAAGGCTCAAATGCAAAAGAATTATGATTTCTGATCAAGGGATCAAAAGCAAACGCTCTGATTAAGGATGGATAAGTTGCGTAGACTTAAGAGTACAATCGATGGCAATCCGATTGGTCGAGAACCAGCTCATGTTTAAAATGATGTTTGAGCCGGAAGGATAAATCCTGAGGATTGCAAGCATCCGCAGCATATTGAATCGATGGACTCAAAATGATAGTGACAAAGGATGCTAATAAGATTACTAGACTGATGGGATTAACCATAATGTAATCAAGCAAGAATTTCACAAGCCATATGCTGCTGAGGATTTTTGGAAGATCGAATTGTATTTCCAAGATTGTGACATACATGAATCAACTGGGGATGAGTGGATACTCGGTAAGTGCGAGAAATTATTCGTAGGGGTATTCAGGTGGCAAAGAACTACAAGGCAGTAGGCACAAAGTATTCTCGGGATATCTTGTAATAACAAGATCAAATGGGAATAAAAGTAAGCACGACAGGTGTAAGTATTTATCCATAGGGATATTTCGGTGGTAGGGAATTGCAAAAGCAATAGACACAAGGTCTCGAGAGAATATCAGAGGGTATCTTTGAAATCTTCTAGTGCAGTCGGCGATCATCTGGACTGAAGGCGCTCTCCGGGAGAAAGTATTTTCGAGAACCTACAGTTAGATTTTAGTAAATTCATTAACCCGAGTAGGAGAGAGTCAGGGTCCCAGAGTAAGGATCGAGGAGTAAAAGATTCTAATACCAGCCAGATGGCGATGTGGGCCCGTAAGGCACACAACCATGTTAGTAAAAGTTTTAATGACTAGACTCAACTTCGACCAAGGAGTGTGGAAGGGGGATTCCTATAGGCAGTCGGCTCTGATACCAACTTGTGACACCCCCGATTCAATCATACACTAATCATACACGCAAACATGTATGATCAAGATCAGGGACTCACGGGAAGATATCACAACACAACTCTACAAATAAAATAAGTCATACAAGCATCATATTACAAGCCAGGGGCCTCGAAGGCTCTAATACAAGAGCTCGATCATAGACGAGTCAGCGGAAGCAAGAATATCTGAGTACAGACATAAGTTAAACAAGTTTGCCTTAAGAAGGCTAGCACAAACTGGGATACAGATCGAAAGAGGCGCATGCCTCCTGCCTGGGATCCTCCTAAACTACTCCTGGTCGCCGTCAGCGGGCTGCACGTAGTAGTAGTCGTCGTCGACGGTGGCGTCTGGCTCCTGGGCTCCAACGTCTGGTCGCGGGAATCAGGTATAGAAAGGGGGAAAAGGGGGAGCAAAGCAACCGTGAGTACTCATCCAAAGTACTCGCAAGCAAGGAGCTACACTACATATGTATGCATTGGTATCAACTGGAATAAGGGTATCATATGTGAACTGAACTGCAGAATGCCAGAATAAGAGGGGGATAACTAGTCCTTTCGAAGACTACGCTTCTGGTAACCTCCATCTTGCAGCAGGAGAAGAGAGTAGATGGTAAGTTCACCAAGTAGCATCGCATAGCATAATCCTAACCGATGATCCTCCCCTCGCCGCCCTGTGAGAGAGCGATCACCGGTTGTATCTGGCACTTGGAAGGGTGTGTTTTATTAAGTATCTGGTTCTAGTTGTGATAAGGTCAAGGTACAACTCCAAGTCGTCCTGTTACCGAAGATCACGGCTATTCGAATAGATTAACTTCCCTGCAGGGGTGCACCACATAACCCAACACGCTCGATCCCATTTGGCCGGACACACTTTCCTGGGTCATGCCCGGCCTCGGAAGATCAACACGTCGTAGCACCACCTAGACCAACAGAGAGGTCAGCACGCCGGTCTAAACCTAAGCGCATAGGGGTCTGGGCCCATCGCCCTTAGCACACCTACATGTTGCGTGGGCGGCCGGAAGCAGACCTAGCCTAGCAGGCGTTCCAGTCCAATCCGGCGCGCGCCGCTTAGTTGCTGGCGTCATGAAGGCTTCGACTGATACCACGATGTCGAGTGCCCATAACTGTCCTCGCGTAGATGGTTAGTGCGTATAGGCTAGTAGCCAGACTCAGATCAAATACCAAGATCTCGTTAAACGTGTTATTTTGAAATAACCGCGAATGCCGACCAGGGCCAGGCCCACCTCTCTCCTAGGTGGCCTCAACCTGCCCTGTCGGGACAAACGTCCTTTTGGACCCATTCCGTGGATCACTCGCGGGTACTCCTACGAGCTGACCCGTCTTTAGTCACCTGAAGTATCATATATAAAGTATATAGTATATACCCGTGATCACCTCCTGAGTGATCACGGCCCGATAGTATAGCATGGCAGACGGATAAGAATGAAGGGCCACTGATGATAAACTAACATCCTATACTAAGCATTAGGATTGCAGGTAAAGGTAACAACAGTTGTAGCAACAATGACAGGCTATGCATCAGGATAGGATTAACGGAAAGTAGTAACATGCTACACTACTCTAATGCAAGCAGTATAGAGGAGAGTAGGCGATATCTGGTGATCAAGGGGGGGGGGGGGCTTGCCTGGTTGCTCTGGCAAGAGAGAGTGGTCGTCAACACCGTAGTCGTATTGGGTAACAGCGGCGTCGGTCTCGGTGTCTAGCGAGAGAAGAGGGGGAAGGAACAATAAATATAATGCAAACAAATGCATGACGATGCATGACATGACAAAGCGTGATGCTAGGTGTGCCCTAACGCGGTACGAGGTGGTACCGGTGAAGGGGAAACATCCGGGGAAAGTATTCCAGGTGTTTCGCGTTTTCAGACAGAGGAGCCGGAGGGGGAAAGTTGCGTGTTCGCTGTGCTAGGGATGCGTGGCGGACGAACGGGCTGCGTATCCGGATTCGTCTCATCGTTCTGAGCAACTTTCATGTTGAAAATAATTTTATCCGAGTTACAAATTAAAAGATATGATTTTCTAAAGATTTTATTAATTTCTGGAATTTAATTAATTATTTAAATTAATTTGAAATGGATTTATGACATCAGCATGATGTCATGCTGACGTCAGCAGTCATTGGGGGTTGACTGGTCAACCTGACCAGTGGGTCCCACTGGTCAGTGACACATTTTAATTAAACAATTTAATTAAACTAATCAAAATTAATTAGGGGGTGGGCCCCACTGGTCATACTAATTAATTAGCTAAGTAACTAACCAGGTTAGTTAGATAACTAATGTTTAATCAGTCTAATTAGTTGTTTAGTTTAGTTAATCAAAATTAATTAAGTTAATTATTTCTTTAATTAATTAATTATTTTTATTATTATTATATATATATTTTTAATTCCTTTTTTATAAAAACGTTCTAAGGGGACGTGGGCCCTGGCTGTCATAGGGCCAGGGGCCAAACGGGCATGCGGGCATCAGTAACACCCGAACAGGCAACGAGCGCCAGTGGGCAGTGGGCGGGTGGCTCGCTGGAGCCCGGCCACAGACGGCACCAGCGGACAGCGATGATGCTGGGCAGCACACCGAGGGGGGGGGGCTACGGACGAGGCTAAGGGAGCGGGGGCGTGGGCGCATGGTGGCAGTAGCGGGGCTCGGCCCCGACTGAGGGCTGGGAGCGAGCGGAGCGCTGGAGAGCGCGGGGTGAGCGCGTGCTGCCCAGAGCGTGAGCTCCGGCACGCGAGCGCGAGTGCGCATGGTGGCGCACCGAAGGAGGCACGGACGGCGCGGGGACAGGGGAAGGAGGAGGGCGGAGGCCGTGGCCTCCCCGGGATTTCTAGGGACGAGGCAGCGGGGGGGGGGGGAGGGGCGAGGAGGTGGTCGGGAACGATGGTGACGAAGAGGAGGCAGGCCAGTGAGGTGGAGTCGGCGAGGCGCGACGAGGCGGAGGAGTTCCGATCGTGGAGGAGGACGAAGACGGGCAGCGAGGCGCGGGGAGGTCCGACGAGGGAGAGGCACTGGGAGGTCCGGCGACGGCGGTGGGCGTCGAGGCACCGGCGAGGCCGCGGCGTCAGGCAGGCGCCACGCGAGGGAGAGGAGGTCGGGGTGCGGTGAGCGCGTCGCGGGCACGACCAGGGGCGAGCCTGGGCGCGGCCAACGGAGCGGCCAGCGGGCGCGGGGCCATGGTGAGCGCGCGGCGGAGCACGCGAGGCGCGGCGACGGTCGCGGGGGGGGGGGGGAGGGAGTGCGAGGAGAGGGGGCTTCGTGCGGGAGGAGTGGGGGGAATCGTGGCTCGATCCAGATCCAGCGGGGGCGAGAGAAACATGTGGGGGAGTGGGTAGTTGCTAGGTTTTCGGGGTACGGGGGTTAGGTCACAGGCCAGTGGGGAGCAGGCGGGCCGACGGGCTGGTTGGGTGGGGTGGGCCGAGGCCCATGGTGAGTCGGGGGGTTCCTTTTCTCTTTCTATTGTTTTCTGTTTTTCTTTTACCTTTTTATTTATTTTCTTTTCTGTTTCCTTTTAATTCCAATTTATTTTAACTCTATTAAGATAAATAATTAGTGCCTAAATTAGTGTTGTAAATTAAGCCTCTGCCATAAAAGCTTGACTTCCAAATAAATTAGTTTAGGATTTATAAAATACAAAAGTCATTTATTTAATTGTTTTAGCCACCGGATTAATTACTTTTGAGCATTTAAACATGTTTTAAAGGTTTGGTTTCTCCACCAATATTTATTATGAATTACTTGCTACATTTAGAACATTTTAGTTTTGACTTTTGAAAACTCTTATTGTTTGCCTTTGTTTTAAATTTGAAATTTTGAATAGGGTTTTGAATTGACACGAGTTTATGCACAGTAACCGAGGTGACATGGCATCATTACGAGGGGGTTACTGTAGCTTAATTACCCGGGCGTCACACAAATACTACCAGGACTAAGTTCATGATAAATTAAGTTCAATTAATCAAATTACTTAAGAACTCCCACTTAGATTGACATCCCTCAAGTCATCTAAATGATACATGATCCAAATCAACTAAACCATGTCCGATCATCACGTGAGATGGAGTAGTCTTCAATGGTGAACATCTCTATGTTGATCCTATCTACTATATGATTCACATTTGATCTTTCGGTCTCCAGTGTTCCGAGGCCATGTCTGTACATGCTAGGCTCGTCAAGTTTAACCCGAGTATTCCGCATGTGCAAAACTGTCTTGCACCCATTGTATGTGAACGTAGAGCCTATCACACCCAATCATCATGTGGTGTCTCAGCATGACGAACTGTCGCAACGGTGCATACTCAGGGAGAACACTTATGCCTTGACATTTTAGTGAGGAATTATCTTATAATGCTACCGCCGTACTAAGCAAAATAAGATGCATAAAATATAAACATCACATGCAATCATAATATGTGACATGATATGGCCATCATCATCTTGTGCCTTTGATCTCCATCTCTGAAGCATCGTCATGATCTCCATCGTCACCGGCTTGACACCTAGATCTCCATCATAGCATCGTGGCCATCTCGCCAACTATTGCTTCAACAACTATCGCTAACACATAGTGATAAAGTAAAGCAATTACATGGCGTTTGCATTTCATCCAATAAAGCGAGAACCATAAGGAAGGCTCCTGCCAGTTGTTGATAACTTTTACAAAACATGATCATCTCATACAATAACGTATATCACATCATGTCTTGACCATATAACATCAGAACAACACTACAAAAAAAGACGCATCCGTGACATTTTGGGCCGAACGATTTTTTTTCCTGTAATACATATGACACTTCTATGACGATAATTGTGACAAAACCCGGTATCATCATAGATGTGGTGGGCTCCTACTTCTATGACAAAAAATTATGACAGAAAATGGGCTTTTCGTCCTGGGCGGGCCAGAGACGTAGCTGCATGACATTCTTTGGGCCGTCCATGATGGAAAAAACCATGGTAGAAGCGAGGGGGAGGAAAATTTCGGGGATTTCCCAGTTATGGTGGGAGGTCGGGGGCCGAGCGATGCGCGTTTCTCTCGTACACGTACGCGTGTGTGTGCGAGGCGTTGGCTCTAACTGAACCCGAGCGAGGCGTTGGGCTCTAACTGAACCCGAGCGATTGCACTGCAGGCTACGCGTTACTGAACCCAAGCGATCGATCGATGGCTGTTAACTGAACCCGATCGAGCGATTCCTTCGCTACTGCTGCTAACTGAAGATGATCGATTGGACGCACAATGAGCATTGCGGGGGGGGGGGGGGGGGAGGGGGTTGGATGAACAGTGAGCGGTGGCGTTGCCTCTGGATGAATAGGACCCCGTGGTGTGGTGGGGGCTGGATGAACAGTAGACGGTGGAGGGGTGCCCGTGGAAGGGTGGTTGAACAGGACCCCGTGGTGTGGAGGGCTGGATGAACAGTAGACGGTGGAGGGGTGGTTGAACAGTAGCCGGTGGAGTAGCGCGCGGTGGAGGCTGGATGAACAGGAGCCCGTGGAGGCTGGAGGAGGTCGACGGTAGCCCATGGAGGCTGGAGGAGGTCGACGGTGGAGGTGAACACTATCCCGTGGAGTCCCGTTTTGCGGTACGCCACACCCCTCCCGATGAACAGGACCCCCGTTTCGACCGTAGGAGGTCCGTTTCGTCCGTTTCGCGGTACGCCACCCCCCGATCAACAGGACCCCCGTTTCGACCGTAGGAGGTCCGTTTCCTCCATTTTGCGGTACGCCACACCCCTCCCGATCAACAGGACCCCTATTTCGACCGTAGGAGGTCCGTTTCCTCCGTTCTGCAGTACGCCAGGCCTCGTTTCCATCGTGTGTTCCGTCCAAGCCCTCCCGATGAACACGACCACGCATTCCGTTCCGACCCAGCCGGTTGGCTCCCACGCGTTCCGTTGCCTCCCGATGAACACGACACATTCCGTTGCCTCCCGATGAACACGACGCATTCTGTTGCCTCCTGATGAACACGACGCATTCCGTTGCCTCCCCATGAAGACGACGCATTCCGTTGCCTCCCCATGAACACGACGACGATGCTGTTTCTCCGTTCCGACCTAGCCATGTACAAGAGCCCTCGCCGTACGTATGCGCGAGTAGGCGTTCGAGACCCCGCCCGTATGTACACATACGTGGCCGTATTTTCTTTCTTGCACCCTGGTCGCTATACATATGTGTACATGCTACGTGTGCGCCTCTACTACGACACGTGCACGCCTCTACATCCACCAGTATATATGTACGTACACGTTCGCGACCAGAATGACAACGCTACGTACGCTTCGACCAGGTGGGTCCCAACTGTTAGGCACTTCCTTGCGTGCGAAGATGTAGCTCATGGGTCCCAGCAGTCAGGGGGGCCAATCGTTTTTTTGCCCGGATGCACTTCCTTGTGTGCGAAGATGTAGCTGGTGGGTCCCAGCAGTCAGGGGGCGAATCGTTTTTTTTGCCCGGACGCACTTCCTTGCGTGCGAACATGTAGCCGGTGGGTCCCAGTAGTCAGGGGGAAATGTTTTTTTTGCGAAATACAGTGGCCCGTCCGGTGGGTCCCAGCTGTCAGGTGGAGGAATCATTATTTTCCGTGTAATAAGGAGGCACTTCCTTGCTGCGGCCATGGACCCAGCTGTCAGCCTCTCCATGTATAGTCCATGTCTGATGGAAGTCGTTCCTTGACCACGCCGCTCCGAGAGCACCAGGGTGGTGGACGACGGCGAGGCCTAGGAAGGGGACGACGCGGAGCCGTGGAAGACGCGGCAGTGGAACTTTGCGTGGAGAGGAGTATGAGGGTTCACTGGTTTGGCTGCGGTGTGAGGTTGCCGTCGCCGCAGGGCCTGGCCAGTGGTGGGAATAGTAGGGGGCGGTGAGGCCTCCGCAGCAGCACATCCGGCCATGGGAGGCAGGAGCATGCGGCACGACCGGCGCTGCTTTGGGCGGCTGGAGCAAGAAGACCAGAGGTTGAAGAAGCACTACGGCCGTTGGATGGACATCGTACGGTCACTGGAGCTAGAATCGTTTATATTGACTAAGTTGACAAAGCCCTCCATCCCCGTCAACTTAGTAGGCCCACAAGTCAGCCTCCCACCTAGATGGGTCCCAGCTAGCAGGGGGTATTCATTTTTTTGTGCGTAATAAGGAGGCACTTCCGGTGGGTCCGAGCTGATAGCAGGGGAACGTTTTTTTTTCATGAAATACGGTGGCCCGTCGGGTGGGTCCCAGCATTCAGGGGCAAACTTTTTTTCGCGAAATACTAGTGGTCGTCCGGTGGGTCCCTACTGTCAGGTGGAGGAATAATTATTTTCTGCATAATAAGGAGGCACTTCCTTGCGGCTGCCGTGGACCCAGCTGTCAGCCTCTCCACGTACAATATTCTTCCGATGGAATTCGGTCATTGACCACATTGACCACGCCGCGCCGAGAGCACCATGGCGATGGACGACGGCGAGTCCTAGGAAGGGGATGACGTGGAGCCTGGGAAGACACGGCAGTGGATGCCCACGCGGAGAGGAGTACGAGGGTTCACTGGTTCGGCTGCGCTGCCATCGCCGCAGAATAATAGGGGGTGTGGGTGAGTGGAGTGGAGGGATGGCCTGGCCAGCGGTGGGAGTAGTATGGGGGCGGTGAGCCCTCCACGACAGCACAGCCGGCCACGGGAGGCAGGAGCAGGTGGCACGACCGACGCTGCTTTGGGTGGCTGGTGCAAGAAGACCAGAGGTTGAAGAAGCACTACGGCCGTTGGATGGACATCGTACGGTCAGTCGAGCTAGAATCGTGCATATTGACTAAGTTGACAAACCCCTTCGTCTTCGTCAACGTAGTAGGCCCACTATACTGGGTCCCAGCTAGCAGGGGGAGTATTCATTTTTTTGTGCGTAATAAGGAGGCACTTCCTGGTGGGTCCGAGCTATCAGTGGCGGTAATGTTTTTTTTGCGAAATACAGAGGCCCTTTCGGTGGGTCCCAGATGTTGGGTGGAGGAATCATTATTTTGCATGTAATAAGGAGGCATTTCCTTGCATGCGGCCGTGGACCTAGCTGTCAGCCTCCCCATGTACAGTCCACTTTAGATGCATGTCGGTCGTTGACCATGTTGACCACGCCACGCCGAGAGCACCAGGGCGGTGGACGACGGCGAGGCTTAGGAAGGGAATGACATGGAGGGAGGGAAGACTCAGTAGTTGTTTTTGTTTCCCATGCGGAGGGGAGTACGACTGTACGAGGGTTTACTGGTTCGTCTGCCGTCGCCGGAGAATAACAGCAGGTGTGGGTGAGTAGAGGGATGGCTAGGCCAGCGATGGGAGTATGGTGGGGCGGTGAGGCCTGCGCGATAGCACACCCGGCCGTGGGGAGGAGGGAGTAGGTAGTCCTGCCGGCGCTTGTTTGAGCGCCAAGAGCAGGAAGAGTAGATATTGAAGAAGCACGACGGCCATTGGATGGACATCCAACAGTATACAAGCCATCTGTGGAAAGCCTCAAATTTGTGGAAAATAGCATACAACCCATCTGCCATTATTTCAAATAATTTATAGCCCATTTGCTAATTCTTACAGGGTTTTTGGAGCCCATATTCTTTTTGTTAGCATTACAGCCCATATTGTGGCCACGGTTAAAAAATTATACGAAATTTTGCATATGTCGGTGCGGTCTGAACTATTTTTTTAATCCTGAAATTTCGAGTCACATTCTGACTGATTTTAAAAATAAATGTATATCA
Source organism: Triticum monococcum (assembly GCA_034509565.1). Lineage (NCBI taxonomy): Eukaryota > Viridiplantae > Streptophyta > Magnoliopsida > Poales > Poaceae > Triticum > Triticum monococcum. The sequence continues at coordinate 120,656,953 of CM067841.1, forward strand.
ATATAAAATCCAATAAATTGTCCATGCATAAAAATCAATGCAATTTAAAATCTCGAAATGAAAAAAAGATATTTGAAACTAATTGCCGGTTTGGTGTGTTTTAAAAATGTAAAGCCCATTTCTCATTACTGATAGGTCATTTTCTCGGCCAGCCGAATGAAGCTCTCCTCGTCTTGAAAGATTTGCAGCCCAACAGGCCTGATAAAGCGACTTACTTGACAAATCACAAAAAAACTGGGCTAGCTATTTTCAGAAAGAAAAAAACTACTGGGCTGGTCTGTGGTAAACATAAAAGAAAAGGCTGTCTAGACAGGCCAGAGTGTCCCGCACAGCCCAGTTGACACCCTGCTTCCGTCTCAAAAACAAATTAGATAAATGCCACTCCAATTATGGCGTTTCATAAAAATGCCACTGCAATTTCCAAACTTTGAAAAATGCCACTGCAATTTTTGCAAACTTTGAAAAATGCCACTGTAGTTTGCAAACTTTGAAAAACGCCAGTCCAGACTTCGAAAAATGCCACTAGAAATGGCATGAAATGGCATTTTTCAAAGTTTGGAAATTGCAGTGGCATTTCTCGGATACACTAGATTTGGAGTGGCTTTTATCAAATTAACCCAAAACAAAAATAACTGGGTGAGCTACTGGGTCCCTGGTGTCAGCCGCTCGTTGTGCAATTCTCTCGTTTATTGACTACGTTATAATGACATGGGACCCTGATTTCAGAAATCCACTAGGAGGAGCCATTTTTTATTGGCTTGAAATAAGGAGGCACTTGCTTGCGTACTGCCATGACCTTGGCGGGTCCCTGCTGTCATCCTCTCCACGTACAATCATCTCCTGATTGTGTACGCGTCAACTTGCTAGGCCCACAAGTCAGCCTCTAAACCCGTGGAGGACAAATACAACCCATTTAAAAAAGTGACATCCCATTCCATACATTCAAATGGAAAGTTCAACATTCAGAGCAAAGTAACAGGTCTGATCCACATATAGAGTACTGAACTTCCACGTTGACAATCGTCATAGCCAAGTTAACTATCTACTCCCACTAATACTCTAGTAGCGTACAAGTACTAACTTACTCTTAGCTAACTAGACGATGCCGGCTGCCATCTATGGTACACGCTAAACGCCGGCACCGGCATCGTGCGCCTCGCCTCGAACTTGCAAGAGGTGCGATAGGGCACGTTGCTCGCGCGCGTTGGCCCTTTCCATGCCGGCGTGGTCCACCAAAGCTTCGGCTTCCAAGCGGGAAACCCACTTGACAAACTGGTAGTAAAAATCGGCGCCATGAACGCCTGCGTGCCCGACAGCCTCCAGGGCTATTTGCCGGGCGCCGACCTCCACGTAGTCGGCCCAGTTGCGGGCGCTCTGCTCGCGACTTAGATCGTCGGTGCGCTGCTGCTCCATGTCCCGCTGGAGGTGCAAATCGGTGATACGCTGCTCCTCCGCCAGGCGGTCGCGCTCCAACAACTCCTGCTCGTCCGCCATGCGGTCGCGCTCCAACAACTCCTCGATCTCCGCATTTCCATCTAAAGACAGATAGAATGCCTCCTCCCTCCATCTGCCTACCGGTGAAAACCCGAACACTAGTTCCGGCGGTGACCGCCTCCGGCGTCGCCTACCGTGGACGGGTGGGGGCATGGCGAACATGGCGAGCGACGTCGGGCCAGTGGGGGCTTATGAGGATATGGTGAGTTGGGTTACGGTGGCACCGGAGAAGGCCGGGAAATAGTACTTATAGGCGGAAGGTAGCGCGACGGTCATCGGAATTCAATGCATAATGGCTTAGCACGCCAGCTTGCCGTGGAAAACTAGAGAAACTGAAATTATGACTGTGTTGTCCCGTCCCGTCTGGGTCGCACGCCGGCATGGCGGTCAAACAAGTGCACTCGAATCATCTCCCTCCTTGTTAATAATGATTCCATGGATTTAAAAAGACCGCAACAATTAAAGCATATCTTTTTTCGCATCAGTTAGCTGCCTTAATTACGGCCGGCTGCATGCAGGCACTCAGAATCGCTCGCAGGCAGTATGCGAAGCAGCATGCAACGAGTCGCAGCCGAGGGCACGCATGCATCCACTTAAATCGCTGGAATTAATTAGGCTTAAACTTCTGCATGCTGTTAATTATTGCCATGCCTTGGTCTTGCTGCTTTGCTCGCGGGACTAATAAACCCGGACGAAGGGAGTACCTTGGTTGGTGAGAGGTTTGAATTAAGCCATGCAAACCGGAAAGGAGGTACTAGTACATGCGTGATCCGCTATTTATTCGTGTATGATCGAGTAGGTCGTTTCTTGAATTGAGCCCTGCAAACCGGAAAGGAGGTAGTACGTGCGTGATCCGCTATTTATCCGTGTAGGATCGATAGTGTAGCTTGTCAGTTTCTTCAGAGGTAGGCATTTTTATCCGTGTAGGATCAATAGTGTAGCTGGTCAGTTTCCTCAGAGGTAGGCATTTTTATTCAAAAAACTGCCACTTCGCATCTTGCGTCGCAAATAAAATTGCCAGGAGTGCATTTGTAGGCTAGCTAGTGATTGATCAGTAACTTGTAAACACTGAGCGAACAGAAATAAGTAACTGTTAATGCATCTCAATGATTCACAGATCATATACAAATATGTAGCTCCAAAAGCAAAGATCAGCCACTTCGGATCTTGCATCGCAACTAAAACTAACTAGTACGATTCCCATACAGAAGATCAACATGTTAATGCATCTCAATGATTCACAGATCATATACAAATATGTAGCTCCAAAAGCAAAGATCTAGGAAAACATCTGTTCTTCCTACTAACATGGATGCTTCTCTTGGCCAACATCCAGTACAGACTGAAAGAAAAATTTGTTTGTGAAGTCTACAATTCCTCTTGCAAACATAAGTGGTTTCACCAACAGCTGGAACCATGAGAATGAACCACACATGATGGCGGAACATCCACTTCAATATGATTTGGTCTTCTCTCGATCACACCGTGAGACTATTTTCGGAATACAAACTTTAACTTAGGCAAAATGATGCCCATTGTATAATCAGACCAAAGCAATTAAGCACCTAGTGTTGGCTAATAAATAGTACAGTACTACTTTTCTGCAGTCCATGAAGTGACTATCCAATCTTTCTGTGTCTATTTTCAAATGGCACTGCATGCAGTGACTATACTATTCTCTTGTGCAGTTCAACCAAAATTGCAGACACTTTGTTTGTTTGCCAAATAGCAACGGGCAGACATCTATGTCTGCACAAATATCAAGCAGCTAGTAAACATATACCACACCTTGTATTTTTGGTTTAAACATGTCTCTTCCGCTTAGCATCTGTCATGTTCTGCACTGGACAATCTGATACAGTTATGTTTTGCCCTGGACAATTTCATACTGAATTGATTTGCTTGTTCAGAGCAGAAATATAGTGCCTATTCTTCATCAGACCAAGGATATCCATGTTCGCAGTGATGGAAGAGGTGAAATCGATACAACCGAAATTGAGCATCCAATCATTGAATCATGTCCTACACCTCCAATGTAGGTCCACCCTGCCAATAAATTCACATGCAAACCACTAGTATTACTATCTAATGACAGTACAAAAAGAGTAGCAAGATAGTAGAAAACCATGTACCTTCGTAATGAACAGGTGATAGTGCCACCAATCGGATATAAAGGTTTTGAAAAAAAAACATGCTCCTAATGATGAACCAGTTAGACTTTTTGTGCAGTTCCACTAAAATCAAGCATCCGTGTTTGCATAGATATTGAAAGTGTGATTACTCTAAAAGTGGCACTAGTTGAAGCATAGACTCACAAATATAAGCATTCCAATTTCTTAATGGGAAAAGGTAGCAAGACTGTTTCTAACCACCTGTTTGATGGAATAAATAAAGCAACAGCGGCTGATGTCAGGAAGGCATACATAGTTTTTTCTGAAAAACTGAGCCATTCCTGACCTTACCTCTTCTTTTAAGCAAATTTTGTGCAATTCTACTAAAATAAAATTCCATCACCGCCTTGACAATTCAGTGACACTGTACAAAAGGAAATGACTTAACATTACATCATGATGTCAGGTATGTAGTCGATAGGCATTAGAGACAAACATACAGACCTCCTCCGATAACATAATGAACATTAATTTTAACAAAGGTGTGACCAGCTTTACCGGGATAATTTGAGTGAACTCTACACCCTTTGTTCCTTAAGATAAGACGTTTTCGCGGTTCAATTTAAAGTACCCAAACGTCTAGTATTTAGAAAAACACTAGAAAAACAGGTAGTAGTTTTCTTGAGCACATATCTAGGAAAGCTTGCCACACTTTATTTATGTCAATACGCTAATGCAACACCATTCGAATACTACAAATATACACTAATACAGTGGCTAGTGCAAAAGTAGAGTAGTTACACTAGTGCAGAACCGGGCAATAGCACCGGTTCGTAAGGGGCTTTAGTGCCGGTTCGGTAACCGGCACTAAATTGTAGGCACTAAAGGCCACCCCTTTAGTACCGGTTCAGCATGAACTGGTGCTAATGGGCAAACACGTGGCACGAGCCAGCTCCGTGGGCGCGTAGGACATTAGTACCGGTTGGTAACACCAACCGGTACTGAATGTTTTGGTGTATTTTGGTTTTATTTTTTATTTTTACTTTAATTTTGTGTTTTCAATTTAATTTAGTGATTGTTTTACATTATAATGAGTTGTTAAATCATTAGGTGATTAGTTTGACTGGATGCGTGTGGATCCTAGCTAAGTCATCAAGTATATGTCATATCCATATTATATATACGTGATCACCTACTTAAGTGATCGAGGTAATATGAATATGGAATATACTTGATCACTTAGCTAGAATCCATCTAGTTGAAACTAATATGAAATTTCCTTCATAAATGATGTAATAACTCATCATCATCATCATCATCATATTAATTAATATAAAAACTCTTGCATCATATATATCATCACCAACGGTTTTCATAGCAAAGATATCATCGAGTTCAACATGGTAATGATATTATAAGCGTTCATAACACCACAAAAGCAAATCACTCTTTGAGATTAAGTTCAGGATGAAGAACACGGACATGAGAGGACAAGTACTAAGAGCATGAACTAGCTAGTTAATCACTCCTGCTGCTCTCTCTCAGGTAAAATAGCGTAGAACATGTATATATAGCTTTGCTGATTTATCATATTTGAGCATGCAGATGAACCTGTCTCCTAATCGTGGGTTGCGCTTCTGATTGCTGCCCCCTATTACTTCTCTGTGATCGTTCACAATTTTGCTCCAGTCTTTTACTATTAAGGATTCCTCGCTATTAGAAATCCGGAATGCACTAAAGTGCACTGTAGGATATCTTGGCCGTAAGCTAACAATATTCATGGTACCTTTAGTCTCGATCCAATCAGGCACAACATTCATCAGGAGTCCCTGTTGAAGAACATCGTATAGTAACATACTTAGCAATGAAGTTTAGCTTAAAAAAATAATGTATGCAAAAGATGCACTAAGGAGAAATAGTAGAAATCTTACCATCTTTCCTAAATATATGTGACCGCAGTTCAGTACGAACACTATTGGTCGCACGTTTTGAGTACTAATATTTCTAAGTGCAGGAAAGAAATTTGTCTTGACAACATCAAGATCCTCAAGCCATGAAACATAATGACTTGTATTATCGCAGTTTAGTTCAGCCCCGGGACAGTGGACGGTCCTGTCTACCAAGCACCGGACATGTTTGCTTGATTGGAAGTAAGCTGTCAATATAAATTCAGATCTATTAACAATTATTCAACTAGTTCAAATAATCTCATATCGAAGACATAAATATGGTTGAGAAACTCACATAATGGTAGAACTGGAGGTGTCTGCACATCGACCCAGATGTCTCTATTACCTTCAATATCATCTTCTGGACGAATATCAAAGGTGATAACCATATCAGGCTCAAATGCATAAGCCTTGCATAGTGCTTGCCAAGTTTTGCATTCAAAATAGGTGTATGTGTCTGCATTCTATAATTTGACGTTGAAGGTATAACCATGCTAGGTCTTCAAGTAAACACTTTTTACCTCCATAGTTTCGTTAGGACTGAAACCTATCTTATCCAAGACAAAAATTCTTGCATGGCAGGGGATACGCTAGTAGAATAGTGAAAAATTAAAATTAAAAGGTGAAGCAAATGAAGCAGAAGTCGTGCTTAATTACGAAAAAAGACTTGTCGTTGTGACTTACTGTATCCACTTCGAAGTTCTCATCCAGCTTGATGCTGAAGCGTCTATCATCAACTAGAAAATTTCTGCCGCACAGGCCGCGCTGGTCTTCTTACATAATGAAATCGTGTTCGTCGTCAGACGACATTCCTATGTTCATAGGTGAAACATTAAACACTTATTAGTTCTATTAATTCAACTAATTCTGTTAATTCAACTAGTTCAACTAAGCACTTACGAAGAATATACCTAATTAATTGAACTAATTCAACTAACTAGTTCAACTAATTAATTCAACTAAACAAGTTCTGTTTATTAGATAATGAAATCTCATATAACTAAATTAAATATATATCTAACATATAATTTTTATCTAATATCTAACATATATGTTCATATATAGGTGAAACATTAAACAGTTACTAGATCTAGTAATTCAACTACATAAACTAGTTCTATTAATTCAACTAAGTATTTACTAAAAATAAACTAGTTCTATTAATTTCTTACTAAAATAAAGTAGGTAGTTCTATATAGTAATATTTTGATTAGATCATCAAATCTCATATACCTAAATTTTCTTACTAAAAATAAACTTATTCTATTAATTTTCATACTAAAAATAAACTTGTTATATTAATTCAACTAGTTCAAATCTCATATATATACCTAATTAATATCTAGCTATACTAATTCAACTAGTTCAACTTGTTCTAATTCATGTAAAATATATTTGACATTAATATTTAACATCTTTTCCATATAATTTATCTAACATTAACATTCTGACATTATTATCTACGTAATTTATCTAAGATTAATCTAAACAACAGAAAATAGAATAAGTAAAAACAATGTGTGTGTGTATGTGTGTGTGTGTGTGTCTCTCTCTCTAAGTGTGTGTGTGTGAGGTGTGTGTGTGTGTGTCTCTCTCTCTGTGTGTGTGTACAACCGGGGGGCGGCGGCGGGCGACGACGGGGGGACGGGCGCGGCGGGCCAGAGGCGGCGGCGACGTACGGGTGCAGCGGGGGCGACGGGCCGGGCGGTGATGGCGACGACGGGTGGCGGGGGCGACGGCGGTGATGGCGACGACGGGCGGCGGGGGCGACGAGGGCGGCGCGCGATGGGGCGACGGGCGCGGCGAAGAAGTTTGGATCGAGAAGAACTACTGGTGGGCGAAACTGATTTTTTCATAGGTTCCACATATATAGGAGGGGTCTTTAGTGCCGGTTGGAGCCACCAACCGGTACTAAAGGCCAATTTTCGTCAGGCCAAGGGGCGGGAAACGGCCCCTTTAGTACCGGTTCGTGCCACGTACCGGTACTAAAGACCCCCGTTTAGTACCCGTTGGAGCCACCAACCGATACAAAAGATTGTGCGCTGCCACCGGCGGGGCACAATGTTTAGTCCCACCTCGCCGAGCGAAGGGCAGCCGCACTGGTTTATAAACCCAGCCATAGCTGCTCCTTCGAGCTTCTCTATATAGCAGGCTTCTGGGCCTAATTAACTAGGGCGCGCTGCCCTGTGAGCCTGCTGGCCCTTCTAGGCCTGCATTTGCACACCCTAGGTCTGGCAGACCCACTGGGCAGCGCGCCAACAAATTTTTTATAGTTTTTTCTTTTCTGCATTATTTATTTTCTTCTATTTATTTTTGAGTAGTTTTTTATATACTTTTTTCTTTTCTGCATTATTTAATTTCTTCTATTTATTTTTGAGTAATTTTTTTGTATAGTTTTTTTATTTTCTGCATTATTTCATTTCTTCTATTTATTGTCTTCTGGAAATTGAATGCTGCATACTGAACACAAAAGAAGTCCGGAGTTTAGATAAGTTTAAAAAACATTGAAGTGGCCTTGTAACAGATGAGTTCTCGTCCGAAACCCTGATACTCCGAAAGAGTTTGTCCAGTTTGTACACGAAGTGCGTCCAGTTTTTGCCGTGACCCTCTCTACTCTTTCGCGCGTGCTATGCGGGTGATATGATGATACCATGCCAAGTTTCAACATTTTCAGGATTCATTTTGTAGTGATTTTCAATTTCACGGTCATTTAGCTCTCTAAACAATTAGGTAAATGACCGAAAAACAACAAATGATGTCAAAACATGTTGGAAATTGATGACGTCACTTTGAATGCTACATACTGAACACAAAAGAAGTCCGGAGTTCAAATAAGTTTAAAAAACATTGAAGTGGCCGTGTAACAGATGAGTTCTCGTTCGAAACCCTGATACTCCGAAAGTGTTAGTCCAGTTTGTACACGAAGTGCGTCCAGTTTTTGCCGTGACCCTCTCTACTCTTTCGCGCATGCTATGCGGGTGATATGATGATACCATGCCAAGTTTCAACATTTTCAGGATTCATTTTGTAGTGATTTTCAATTTCACGGTCATTTAGCTCTTTAAACAATTATGTAAATGACCGAAAAACAACAAATGATGTCAGAACATGTTGGAAATTGATGACGTCGCTTTGAATGCTGCATACTGAACACAAAAGAAGTTCGGAGTTCAAATAAGTTTAAAAAACATTGAAGTGGCCGTGTAACAGATGAGTTCTCGTCCGAAACCCTGATACTCCGAAAGTGTTTGTCCAGTTTGTACACGACGTGCGTCCAGTTTTTGCCGTCACCCTCTCTACTCTTTCGCGCATGCTATGTGGGTGATATGATGATACCATGCCAAGTTTCAACATTTTCACGATTCATTTTGTAGTGATTTTCAATTTCACGGTCATTTAGCTCGCTAAACAATTAGGTAAATGACCGAAAAACAACAAATGATGTTAGAACATGTTGGAAATTGATGATGTCACTTTGAAAGCTGCATACTGAACACAAAAGAAGTCTGGAGTTCAAATAAGTTTAAAAAACATTGAAGTGGTCGTGTAACAAACGAGTTCTCGTCCGAAACCCTGATACTCCGAAAGAGTTTGTCCAGTTTGTACACGAAGTGCGTCCAGTTTTTGCCGTGACCCTCCCTACTCTTTCGCGCATGCTATGCGGGTGATATGACGATACCATGCCAAGATTCAACATTTTCAGGATTCATTTTGTAGTGATTTTCAATTTCACGGTCATTTAGCTCTCTAAACAATTAGGTAAATGACCGAAAAACAACAAATGATGTCAGAACATGTTGGCAATTGATGACGTCGCTTTGAATGCTGCATACTGAACACAAAAGAAGTCCGGAGTTCAAATAAGTTTAAAAAACATTGAAGTGGCCATGTAACAGATGAGTTCTCGTCCGAAACCCTAATACTCCGAAAGAGTTTGTCCAGTTTGTACACGAAGTGCGTCCAGTTTTTGCCATGACCCTCTCTACTCTTTCGCGCATGCTATGCGGGTGATATGATGATACCATGCCAAGTTTTCATCATTTTCAGGATTCATTTTGTAGTGATTTTCAATTTCACGGTCATTTAGCTCTCTAAACAATTAGGTAAATGACCGAATAACAACAAATGATGTCAGAACATGTTGGAAATTGATGACGTCGCTTTGAATGTTGCGTACTGAACACAAAAGAAGTCCGGAGTTCAAATAAGTTATTAAAAATAAAAAAGAGGTGCAATGCTGGTTAATTTGCTTCAAGCCATTCGGAATAGTGTAGACTGCACTGCACATAGCTCAGTGCAATCTATGCTATTCTACAAGGCTTGAAGCTAATCAACATGCAGGTGAGCATTGCAACTCTTCGTCATTGTCTGTGCACTCACGGCTTATAAACCACTCATATTGCCTCTCTCTTGGCGAGGTGGGACTAAAAATCAGCTTACAAAGAAACTCTAGTACCGGTTCATGGCATGAACCGGTGCTAAAGGTCTTCGTGGGGGCCCTAGCCTGACCATAGCCTGACATAGCCTCATTAGTACCGGTTCGTAGCATGAACCGGTACTAAAGGTTGCCCACGAACCGGTAATAATGATGCCCGCCCGCCTAGCCGTTGGAACCGGCACTAATGGTCACATTAGTACCGGCTCAAATTCAAAGCGGCACTAATGTGCTTCACATTTGACCCTTTTTCTACTAGTGTTAGTTTATTACAGGGTACAGTACAATGGTTTTACTGAACATATTTCAATAAACTCTAGCACTAGAAGGTTTCTATAAGAATTAACAATACAAAATGTAAAGGTACCAAGTTTCAGCATTGGTATACTAGCTGTGCATGAGTATTAAACCAAATACAAAAGTCTGAAGGTAACTAGCATTATTAACTAATGACAGTTTAAAAAAATTGCAAACCATGTACCTCCAAGGTAAATATCATTTCGAACTTGGGGGGACCTTAAAAATTGCTATCCCAATGTTGATAATCGATCAAACATAAAAACTTGATCGAACGAATCAAGAGAACAGCCAGAGGAGGAGGGCCCACTCTTGACCTTTCCTCTTATCTTCATAATTGTCTATGTGCAGTTTAACCAAAATAAAATGACATCAGCGCCTTGGCATTTTGGTGACACTGTACAAAAAAATTAACTTATCTCATGAAAGTGAGGTATGTAATCTATAAGCATTAACAGTGCAAAAATCTGAAGGTAGTAACAAGTTTCGTCATTGGTATACTGGCTGTGCAACAGCATGAGAATGCCTTAGCTGAAAAATCTTTAATACATCCACAATCAACAGCTAACCATGAAAAAAATATGAAAGATATGAGAGCCCCACCTCCCCTCCCACCGGCGCCCTAGGCTCTCCGGCGATCTCCCTCTCCAACCAGTAAATCTTGTTCCTTCTCCACCCATCATCTCCGGCTTTCTCTGATCTTTCTCCCTATACCCATCTCACATGGGTCATCATGATGGATCAACTTTGGATCTGGACTTTTTCAAAGGAATGGCTTTTGTGGAGGAAGTTTTTAGATCTTGTGGGAAATGCATCCATCCCTTGGATGACATGGCACATTTCATTATGGTCGTGTCTTTTAGCAGGCATATCTTTCGTCTTGATGAGGATTCGGTGGAGGAGGCATTGGAATCAGCAATTGGAGGATCCGCAATTGATTTTTCTGTTCAACTCACTAAAGACAAGGTATTCTCATTTTTGTCTCTTACAAACGTGTTGGTCTTCTTATTCTTCAATTGCGATCTTTTGCGTGTCTGCAATTCAAATGTTTCTTCCATCTATGGGGTAATGGTGGCCCTAATTGGAAACGTGACTTTCTTATTTGGAAGAAGGAATGTGATGCCGAATGGATCTTAATCAGTCCATCTAAGAGGCGTGCTTCTCTTGGTTTGATTGCCATGCATAAGCCACCTTCCAAGTCTGCTTTGCGTTCGGGTTCTGGATCTATGAAGAAAATTTCATTTGCTACTTACCAATAGTATGACGTTTGCAAGCGATATAGCTATCCTGCCTCGCCAGGTCTGATTGATGTTGTCACTGATGCTGGGTATTCAGTCCTTCCTCGTGAACGAGTAATTTTTCCTCCACCGCCGGCGACTGATCTCCGATGGACGGTGGCCGAGCCACCCATCACTTTCGGAACAGTTAACATTCGTGAGATTTCTTCGGCCGGGTTTTCAGTGGCCACACCAACCAGTTTCGATGTCAATTTGCATGTGCATGGGGGAGAGCTAGTTGGACCAGCTTCGTTTCCGGCACAGGTTGTTTCCCCGGCCCATAACGTTTCTTCCAACCCGGATGTTCTCATGGCCCAGGTTGATTCCACACCGATTGCTTCCACGGCCCTATCAAATCTGGACTCTTCTATTATTTCTCCAACTGATTTTGGCAATGAGGAGAATATTGATTTTCGCCCAACGGACTCACCTGGTTTAAATGATCTTATTGATGACATGGTTTATAATGTGTGGAAATGTCATAATTGTTTGTCCATGGTACATTTAACCAAAGCGTGCACCAGCAGGGTTAGGTGTCGTAGATGCTTTCGGTTGGGGCACTGGGCAAAGGGCTGTTCGGATTCTACTCCTTCTCCCTCTTACAAGTGGGTCCCGCGGACCAAATTGGGTGAGTCTAGCCGGTCAGCAGGTTTTTCTACGCTAGACGCCTCGATTCCCTCCATAGCTAGTCCCGCTGGTTCTCTGCCCAGTCCCGTCGAGCCTGCCACCCCATCTATTCCACCTCTGCCCGCAGAGCCACCGCCCATAACGGCTCCTCCGCCTCCCTCATCGCCGTCTGCATCGCCTTCCTACTTCGCCACTACCGATCGGTGCTGCTCTCCTTCTTCGGCGCCGGCAATGGCGACCTTCGCGGTGGACCCCATGGGGTTTATCCCACAAGGTTTCGACATCATCGATGGCGGTGAGCTGCGTCTGCCACGCACCTTCTTCGCACCTATGGTGGCTCCAGATCGGCAGCATGAGGAATACGCCATCACCATCGTCGAGCCAGCTCCTCTACCTGAAGAAGTCGCCATCTTTCAAAACATGGTCAGTGATTTTGTTGTTAATGATCTGGGAAGAGCTCTTCTGGATGCCCAACCTTGGATCCAAGGAGTTGGGTTGTATCGTTTTCGTAGTGCTCTGGCTCGTTAAGCATTAGTTGATCACCCACCCTTCAATCTAGGCAACGATAGATTTGTTCGGTTTATTCCGCATGATGAGGGTGTAAATTACAGAGCAACGCAGGGTTTTCGCCGTGGATGGGTCACGTTGCTTGGTGTTCCTTTGGATTATAGGCGCACATAGTATCTTGCGGATGTCATCAGCACGTTTGGTAGATTCCACCATTGGCACCAAGATGATACCATGCTTGTCCGCTCGCTGGCTTATGTTTCTTTCCCTGCGCCGACATTAGTTCCTCGCTCTGTGACTTATAGAGAATATGCATATTTTGGTGGTGCTAGAATCTCTTGGTCTACGCCTGTCTATATCCTTTCAACAGATTTTGGATACATCTTGCCAGCTGATGAAGACCCCATGCCCTTCAATGGTAATCCGCACCCCCTCCCTGGCAATATGCAGTTTGATAATCACAATTGGGTTATGCCGGAGTTTCCAGAGCTGGGTTGGAATGATGTACCCCACCCTGTCAATGAGCAACAACACAATGATGTGCCACCAGTCCAGGATGCTGTGCAAACAAGAGGAAGTTGAGGAGATCCAGTCTCAGGAGTCCATTGTCCTGCAGCTTTCTTAAGATTCAGTTAACAATGTTGACAATGCTACTAAAGTGGCTGTCTTCCAGGCCCCAATGGGACCACAGCAACCTCCTCTTCTGATTGGGCAAGTTTTCACTATCTATGGAGCAATATTGCTGCCTGTGATGCAGTGGCAGTATACTTTTGAGAAGATGTTGCCGTGTATGTGGTCTTCGGACATTCCCCAGTTTGTTTTCAAGTCTGACATTGGTGCTTTGCTGAATAAACAGTCCTGGGAGTTTCTCTGCAATGCTCCAGCTTCCAATCTTTAGCTCCTGCCTGCACCTGCTTCCCCTATCTGCCCTGTGCCAGATGTGCCAGCTGCACCTGTTAAAAGGCCAGTAGCTCGGGCTCTTTGCTTTGATGACCTAGGTGAACCCGTTTCTGAAGCTTTTGAGTTCTCAGCTGTACCTGATGTCTCTTTGAAGCGTGGAAGAAAGTCTAAGGCCTCAAGAATTATTGTTGATACTAAGGTTAGGCACAGTGCACGTCTGAGCGCTCTCCGTGATGGCTACCGCAAAGTAACAGGTGGCACTCCAGCTAAGAAATCTCACACTTTGAAGAAGCGCAAAACTGGCAGTTTCCAGTCTGAAGATACTCCTTCTGTGCCCCCACAACAACTATAGCCGATCTATAGCGCATTGGTGCTCGCCTTCGCATTGCACCCGAGAAGATTTCTATAGATAAGCTTGTTGCTGATCCTACCAAGTCCAACAACAGCATGGGTTCTGATGATTAGTTACTTCATGCAGGATTCTAGTCTATGGTGTACCGTAATCGCCATTTATCTTTATTTCTATGTTTGCAACTATGTGATGCTTGTCTGCTTTGCGGGTCGGTGTAGGTCATTGCGTGGCCTACTTTTGATGCTTTTACTTTTGGTTTGTAATGAATCAGACAAAGTTTAAGGAGTGGAAAGTTCTATGTTGGAATGTTCGGGGCCTCAATTCTGAAGCACGTCAGCTTGCGGTTAGGCAAAAGATCGTTGAAAGTGGTTGTTCTGTTGTTTGTCTTCAGGAAACTAAATGCATGCATATCGATCAACATTTCATTAGGAAGTTCTGTCCGAGGCGTTTTGATAATTTTGTTTATGTTCCCTCGGCTGGTGCGTCTCCTGGGATGGTGGTTATTTGGAATTCATCCTTTTTCATAGGTTCTTTAATTGAGGCAAAACCCTATGGGATTATTGTGGATTTTAAGTCCAGGCACACTTCTGAAACCTGGTCTTTAGTCTCCATATATGGCCCTTGTCAAGGCCCTGCCCGTGATGATTTTGTTTAGTGGTTATATAATCTTGATATTCAGTTTCGTGAGAATTGGTTGCTTTTGGGTTATTTCAACTTCATGCGATCGCTTGAGAACCGTAACCTTCCGGGTGGTGATGTTAACGGTATATTCTTGTTTAATGAAATAATTGGTCATTTGGGTCTTATTGAGCTGCCGATCAAGGGTCGTCAATATACATGGTCAAATATGCAAACTTCGCCGCTTCTTGAGCAGATCGATTGGTTTTTCAGGTCGGTGGCTTGGACATCAGATCACCCCAACACAATGGTTTTCCCTCTGGCACGCACTTCCTCCGACCACGTTCCGTGTGTGGTCTCGATTGCCACATGTATTCCCAAGGCAAAAGTTTTCCGCTTTGAGAATTATTGGGTTTATTTGCCTGGTTTTCCTAAATGTGTTTCTGAGGTTTGGAACAGGCCAGTGGCAAAATCTTCAATAACTTTAACAATTTCGGCTAAGTTTAAGTCCCTGTGATATGCCCTCAAGAAATGGCATCTCAACCTGTCCACAGTCAAAGCTCTCATTGATGATTGTAATAAAGTGATTATTTTCTTAGACGATCTTGAGGAAATTAGGCCTTTGAGTTGGTCGGAGTTCAATTTTCGTAGAATTGTTAAATTGCACCTTGAGGATATCTTACATTGGCAATTTATCTATTGGAAGCAACGTTGCACGATCAGAAACATCAAAGTTGGCGGGGAAAATTCAAAAAAAATTTCATGCCATGGCTACGGAAAGATATCGGAGGAACACAATCTCCTCGATCAGGTCTATGGAGGGTCATGTGGTCATGGATCACCAGCAGTTGGCAGGGATGTTCTGGGTTGACTTCAACCAACGAATGGGCCAATCAAAAGGCATTCAAATGGATTTTGATCTAGACACATTAATTCCCCGGATTGATGGTCTAGAGCAGTTATCTTTACCGTTCACGGACTCTGAGGTGGATGCGGTAATTAAGAACATGCCTACTGACCGTGCCCAGGGACCCGACGGGTTTACTGGCCTTTTCTTAAAGAAATGTTGGTCTATTTTAAGGAGGATTTTATGAAGCTTGTGCAAGAATTCTATGATGGGAAATGTAACTTGGAGTGTCTAAACACATCTCTTATCACCCTCATTCCTAAGAAGTTGAGCCCTGAATATGTTGGTGATTTTTGGCCCATATCATTGACAAATACCTGTTTGAAGTTCTTAACCAAGCTTTTGGCAAATCGTCTCCAGGGTGTGATCTTGAGATGTATTCACCGCAACCAATATGGCTTTCTTCGGTGTCGATCCATTCAAGACTGTTTGGCGTGGTGTTTTGAGTACATCCACCAATGCAAAGCATCCAAGAGGCCAATCATTCTTCTTAAGCTTGACTTCACAAAGGCTTTCGACACCATAGAGCATGATCTGATTCTTAGGATTCTGACATGTAAGGGTTTTGATGATCGTTGGACAAGTTGGATTGAGAACATTCTGTCCATGGGCTCCTCTTCGGTTCTTTTGAATGGAGTGCCTGGTAATCATTTTGTCTGTCGTTCGGGTGTTCGTCAAGGAGATCCACTATCTCCCTTGCTCTTTGTGATCGCTGTGGACTTACTTCAATTGGTTGTAAATGAAATGTGCTCAAGGAACATTCTCACCTTGCCTATCCCAACCGCTTCGATGGACTATCCGATCGTTCAGTACGCGGAAGACACCCTCATTATTCTCCCAGCTATTGACAGCCAAATCATTGCTTTCAAAGAAATGCTTGAAGTATTTGCTAAATCAACCGGACTAAGGGGCAATTTTAGTAAGTCCTCCTTAATACCTATCAATATGACTGATGATGAGGGTAAGCGTGTTGCTTGTTTACTTGGGTGTGATGTTGGGTCTATGCCGTTCACTTACCTTGGCTTACCCATGGGTACCTCCCGGCCAACAGTTTATGATCTATTTCCTTTGGTGGATCGTATAGAGCGACGATTATCTGCGTCTTCTTGCCTGTTGAACCAAGGAAGCCGACTACAGCTCTTGCAATCTGTTCTTACTTCCACGCTAATATATTTTATGTGCACTCTTTCGTTGCCACAGGGCATCTTGAAATAGATTGAGCGTATCATGCGGGAATGCTTGTGGAGAGGGAACACGGATACGCCCCGGCAATCATTGGCGGCTTGGGATCTGGTATGTCGTCCCAAAACCTTTGGAGGTCTGGGCGTTCTGGACTTGAGCATTCAGAATGATGCCTTGTTGATCAAGTTCTTTAATAAGATGGACGTGCCATGGGTTCTCTTATTTGGGACACCTATTATGCGGCAGCACCTCCCCAAGTCACTCAAAGCTGCGGCTCTTTCTGGTGGAGGGATGTATTCAGGTTATATGATAGGTTTTGCAAGTTGGCGGTACCTGATACGTCCATTTTGCACCATGCTTTTATATCGATATTTATCGCATTATGGACTGTCATTTCACTTTATATCACAATACTTATGGCTATTCTCTCTTATTTTACAAGGTTTACATAAAGAGGGAGAATGCCGGCAGCTGGAATTCTGGTCTAGAAAAGGAGCAAATATTAGAGACCTATTCTGTGCAACTCCAAAAGTCCTGAAACTCCACGGAATGTCTTAAAAGAAATAAAGAAAAATCCACGCCAAAGATGAAGGCCAGGGGCCCACACCCTGCTCACGAGGGTGGGGGGCGTGCCCCCCTAGGGCACGCCACCTACCTCGTTGGCCCCCTGGTGGCTCTTTGATGCCCATCTTCTCCTATATGAGGTCTTTCGATGAGAAAAAAATAAGAAGGAACTTTTTGGGATGAGACTCTGCCGCCACGAGGCGGAACCTTGGCGGATCCAATCTAGAGCTCCGCCAGACCTGTTCTGCCGGGGAAACTTCCCTCCAGGAGGGGGAAATCATCACCAACGCTCCTCTCATCGGGAGAGGGCAATCTCCATCAACATCTTCACTAGCACCATCTCATCTCCAAACCCTAGTTCATCTCTTGTGTCCAATTCTTGTCTCAAAGTCCGAGATTGGTACTAGTAGGTTGCTAGTAGTGTTGATTACTCCTTGTAGTTGATGCTAGTTGGTTTAATTGGTGGAAGATCATATGTTCAGATCCTATATGCATATTATTACCCCTCTGATTATGAACATGAATATGCTTTGTGAGTAATTACGTTCGTTCCTGAGGACAAGGGAGAAGTCTTGCTATGAGTAGTCATGTGAATTTGGTATTCCTTTGATATTTTGATAAGATGTATGTTGTCTAGCCTCTAGTGGTCTTATGTGAATGTCGACTACATAACACTTCACCATTATTTGGGACTAGAGGAAGGCATTGGGAAGTAATAAGTAGATGATGGGTTGCTAGAGTGACAGAAGCTTAAACCCTAGTTTATGTGTTGCTTCGTAAGGGGCTGATTTGGATCCATATGTTTCATGCTATGGTTAGGTTTACCTTAATACTTTTGTTGTAGTTGCGGATGCTTGCAATAGAGGTTAATCATAAATGGGATGCTTGTTCAAGTAACAACAGCACCCAAGCACCGGTCCACCCACATATCAAATTATCAAAGTATCGAACGCGGATCATATGAACGTGATGAAAACTAGCTTGACGATATTGCCATGTGTCTTCGGGAGCGCTTTTCCTATTATAAGAGTTTGTTCCGGCTTGTCCTTTGCTACAAAAGGATTGGGCCACCTTGTTGCACTTTGTTTACTTTTGTTACTTGTTGCTCGTTACAATTTATCCTATCACAAAACTATCTATTACCACTTATTTCAGTACTTGTAGAGAATACCTTGCTGAAAACCGCTTATCATTTCCTTCTGCTCCTTGTTGGGTTCGACACTCTTACTTATCGAAAGGACTACAATAGACCCCCTATACTTGTGGGTCATCAAGACTCTTTTCTGGCGCCGTTTCCGGGGAGTGTAGCGCCTTTGGTAGGTGGAATTTGGTAAGCAAAAAATTATATAGTGTGCTGAAATTTACTGTCACTTGTTACTATGGAAAGTAATTCTCTGAGGGGCTTATTCGGGGTATCTTCACCCCGTCCAGTAGAGAAAAGAGTTGCTCCTCAACCTACTAAACCTATTGAAAATGAAATTCCTTATGAGAATCCTTCGGGTATGATAGAAAAACGGCTAGCTAACCCTTTTACAGGAGATGGAACAAAGCATCCTGATGAGCACTTAATATATGTGGATGAAGTTTGTGGATTATTTAAGCTTGCAAGTACACCCGATGATGTTGCTAAGAAGAAGGTCTTCCCTTTATCTTTGAAGGGAGACACATTGATATGATATAGGCTATGTGATGATATGAGATCATGGGACTATAAAAGATTGAAGCTGGAATTTCATCAAAAGTATTACCCTATGCATCTTGTTCATCGTGATCGCAATTATATATATAATTTCTGGCCTCGCGAAGGAGAAAGCATCGCTCAAGCTTGGGGGAGGCTTAAATCAATGTTATACTCATGCCCCAATCATGAGCTCTCAAGAGAAATAATTATGCAAAGTTTTTATGCTCGGCTTTCTGAAAACAATCGCACCATGCTCGATACTTCTTGTGCTGGCTCTTTTATGATGAAGACTATTGAATTCAGATGGAATTTATTGGATAGAATTAAACGCAACTCTGAAGATTGGGACATCTACGAAGGTAAGGAGTCAGGTATGACACCTAAGTTTGATTGTGTTAAATCTTTTATGGACACCAATATTTTCCGTAAGTTTAGCACTAAATATGGACTTGACTCTGAGATAGTAGCTTCTTTCTGTGAATCTTTTGCTACTTATGTTGATCTCCCTAAGGAGAAGTGGTTTAAATATCATCCTCCCATAGAAGTAAAAGTAGCTGCACCTATTAAAGTTGAAGAAAAGACTGTCACTTATAATGATCCTATTGTTCCTTCTTCTTATATTGAGAAACCACCTTTCCCTGTTAGAATAAAGGATCATGCTAAAGCTTCAACTGTTGTTCGTAAAAGCAATATTAGAACTTATACACCTCCTGAGCAAGTTAAAGTAGAACCTAATATTTCTATTGTTAAAGATATCTTGTCTGATAATATTGATGGGCATGTTATTCAGTTCGAAGGTGAAACTGCTAGAATTGCTAAACGTTGTGATAAAGATAAACATAGACCTGTGGTAGGCGTGCCTGTTATTTCTGCTAAAATAGGAGATCATTGTTGTCATGGCTTATGTGATATGGGTTCTAGTGCTAGTGTTATACCGCATACTTTATACGAAGAAATTAAGAATGAAATTGCACCTGTTGAGTTAGAAGATATTGATGTTACTATTAAACTTGCCAATAGAGATACTATTTCACCAATTGGAATTGTTAGAGATGTTGAAGTCTTGTGTGGGAAAACTGAATATCCTGCTGATTTTCTTGTTCTTACTTCTCCGCAAGATAGCTTTTGTCCAATTATATTTGGTAGACCCTTCTTAAATACTGTCAATGCTACCATAGACTGCACTAAGAATATTGTTACTGTTGGCTTGGATGATATGGTTCATGAGTTTAATTTCTCTAAATTTAGTAAACAACATCATGAGGAAGAATTACCTAGTAAGGATGAAATTATTGGTCTTGCTTCTATTGCCGTACCTCCTAGTGATCCTTTAGAACACTATTTGCTAGACCATGAAAATGATATGTTCATGAAAGAAAGAAGGGAAATAGATGAAGTATTGTTTAAACAGGAACCTATTCTGCATCACAACTTGCCTGATGAAATTTTAGGGGATCCACCTCCACCCAAGGGTGATCCCGTGTTTGAGCTCAAACCTTTGCCTGATAATCTTAAATATGCTTATCTTGATGAAAAGAAGATATATCCTGTTATTATTAGAGCTAACCTTTCAGAGCATGAAGAAGAAATATTATTGAAAACTTTGAAGAAGCACCGTGCTGCTATTGGATATACTCTTGATGATCTTAAGGGCATTAGTCCCACTCTATGTCAACATAAAATAAATTTGGAAGCAGATGCCCAACCAGTTCGTGATCCTCAACGACGTCTGAATCCTAAAATGAAAGAAGTGGCAAGAAAAGAAATACTAAAGCTTCTGGAGGCAGGTACAATCTATCCTGTTGCTGATAGTGAGTGGGTAAGTCCTGTCCATTGTGTCCCTAAGAAGGGAGGTATTACTGTTGTTCCTAATGATAAAGATGAATTGATTCCACAAAGAATTATCACAGGTTATAGGATGGTAATTGATTTCCACAAATTAAATAAAGCTACTAAGAAAGATCATTACCCCTTACCTTTTATTGATCAAATTCTAGAAAGATTATGCAAAGATACACACTATTGCTTTCTAGATGGTTATTCTGGTTTCTCTCAAATACCTGTGTCGGCTAGAGATCAATCAAAGACTACTTTTACATGCCCTTTTGGTACTTTTGCTTATAGACGTATGCCTTTTGGTTTATGTAATGCACCTACTACCTTTCAAAGATGCATGATGGCTATATTCTCTGACTTTTCTGAAAAGATTTGTGAGGTTTTCATGGATGACTTTTCTGTCTATGGTTCCTCTTTTGATGATTGCTTGAGCAATCTTGATCGAGTTTTGTAGAGACGTGAAGAAACTAATCTTGTCTTGAATTGGGAAAAGTGCCACTTTATGGTTAATGAAGGTATTGTCTTGGGGCACAAGGTTTCTGAAAGAGGTATTGAAGTTGATAAAGCCAAGGTTGATGCTATTGAAAAGATGCCATGTCCCAAGGACATCAAAGGTATAAGAAGTTTCCTTGGTCACGCCGGATTTTACAGGAGGTTCATTAAGGACTTTGTCGGTATTCTGGGAATGGGGGTCCCCAGACTTGCCTGCCTGCGGCCTGTGGCGTGGCTCAACCGGGGGCCCAGCGCGACCCATCTTCATCAGCTCAAGCTCAAGACCCTCGCGAGGGGCCAAGCCTCGCAGGGCGGACGACAGGAAGCTTCCTCAGAGGTAGCCTCATCAGGCAGGCTCGTGAGGAGGCAGAGAGATCAAGGTAGGGGTACCTCACGAGGAACCCGTGACGCAAGCCATGATGATCGAGACAAGGCGGGCGCCGGCCTGCGCAGTGTCCTTGTTTCCCCTTTGGTGCAAAGGGGGCAAGCATAGGCCAAGGCATCGGGCAAAGGTTTCCATTCCGGTGCAACAAGACCAAGACCAGCAGAGCGGCAGGACGGAGGTCACCATGGAGCCCAAGACGGTGTCATCACCAGTGCTTTTGGCAGCCGAAGACCACCTTTGGTCAGGATAACTTGTACTAGATGTTCCCCTTTAATATGGCCAATTGTTGGCGCCCTTCCTGCTCAATTATTCAGGGAGAGGCCCAGGGCCTCTATAAATAGAGCTAGACACCACAGAGTAGGGGGGAGACCGGGGAGAACCCTAGCAGAGAGAGAGAGAGAGAGAGAGAGAGAGAGAGAGAGAAAGAGGCGACGGAACTCACCCTAGCAGTTGATCGCACCAGCTCAAGAACACCTCTCACAAGGCTGTTCTTCCCTTGTACTGTTCATCATCAGCCCAGAGGCAATCCACCACACCACACACTGGAGTAGGGTATTACACCACAACGGTGGCCCGAACCAGTATAAACCTCGTGTCTCTTGTGTTGTTCATCATTTTCATCTTAGTCCGCACGAGAGGATCAGACATAGATCGGTAGGGGAGAGATCTCCGCGCACACCCCAGTGTTCGAACCTCAAGGGTCTGCCGGAATCCGAAATCTGACAGACTTCTCAAAAATTTCTCGGCCTCTGACTAGTTTATTGCAAAAAGATATACCATTTGTCTTTGATGATGATTGTGTAGAAGCATTTGAAATAATTAAGAAAGCATTAGTCTCTACACCTGTTGTTCAGCCACCTGATTGGAATTTACCCTTTGAAATTATGTGTGATGCTAGTGATTATGCTGTGGGTGCTATTCTAGGGCAAAGAGTTGATAAGAAATTAAATGTTATTCATTATGCTAGTAAGACTCTAGACAATGCTCAAAGAAATTATGCTACTACTGAAAAAGAGCTTTTAGCAGTTGTATTTGCTTGTGATAAGTTCAGATCTCATATTGTTGATTCTAAAGTAACTATTCAAGTAGATCATGCTGCTATTAAATATCTTATGGAAAAGAAAGATGCTAAACCTTGACTTATTAGATGGGTTTTCTTGCTACAAGAATTTGATTTGCATATTGTTGATAGAAAGGGAGCTGAGAACCCCGTTGCAGACAACCTGTCTAGGTCCGAAAATATTCTTGATGACCCACTACCTATTAATGACAACTTTCCTGATGAACAATTAAATGTTATATGTACTTCTCGTAGTACTCCATGGTATGCTGATGATGCTAATTATATTGTTGCTAAATTTATACCACCTAGCTTCACATACCAACAAAAGAAAAAGTTCTTCTATGATTTGAGACATTACTTTTGGGATGACCCACATCTTTATAAAGAAGGAGTTGATGGTGTTATTAGACGTTGTGTACCTGAGCATGAACAGGAACAGATCCTACGCAAGTGTCATTCCGAGTCTTATGGAGGACACCACGCTACAGATAGAACTGCACATAAGGTATTGCATTCTGGTTTTTATTGGCCTACTCTCTTCAAGGATGCTCGTAAGTTTGTCTTGTCTTGTGATGAATGTCAAAGAATTGGTAATATTAGTAGACGTCAACAAATGCCTATGAATTATTCACTTGTTATTGAACCGTTTGATGTTTGGGGCTTTGATTATATGGGACCTTTTCCTGCCTCTAATGGATGCACACATATTTTAGTTGCTGTTGATTACGTTACTAAGTGGGTAGAAGCTATTCCAACTAGTAGTGCTGATCATAACACTTCTATGAAAATGCTTAAGGAAGTTATTTTCCTGAGGTTTGGAGTCCCTAGATATTTAATGACTGATGGTGGTTCACACTTTATTCATGGTGCTTTTCGTAAAATGCTTGCTAAATATGATGTTAATCATAGAATTGAATCTCCTTATCACCCTTAGTCTAGTGGTCAAGTAGAGTTGAGCAATAGAGAGCTCAAATTAATTTTGCAAAAGACTGTTAATAGGGCTAGAAAGAATTGGTCTAAGAAACTTGATGATGCATTATGGGCTTATAGAACTGCATACAAAAATCCTATGGGTATGTCTCCGTTTAAAATGTTTATGGAAAAGCATGTCACTTACCTCTCGAACTAGAACATAAGGGATATTGGGCTATTAAAGAGCTCAACTATGATTTTAAACTTGTCGGTGAGAAGAGGTTATTTGATATTAGCTCACTTGATGAATGGAGAACCCAAGCTTATGAAAATGCCGAATTGTTTAAAGAAAAAGTTAAAAGATGGCATGACAAAAGGATACAAAAGCGTGAGTTTAATGTAGGTGATTATGTATTGCTATACAACTCTCGTTTAAGATTTTTTGCAGGAAACCTTCTCTCTAAATGGGAAGGCCCCTCTGTTATCGAAGAGGTCTTTCGTTCCGGTGCCATAAAAATCAACAACTTCAAGGGCACAAATCCGAAGGTGGTAAACGGTTAAAGAATTAAACATTATATCTCAGGTAATCCCATAAATGTTGAAACCAATATTATTGAAACCGTAACCCCGGAGGAATATATAAGGGACACTTTCCGGAACGTTTCAGACTTCGAAAAGGAATAGGTATGCGGTACGGTAAGTAAACCAACTCCAAAACAATTTTAAGGCAATATTTCTCTGTTTTGGAATATTTAGAAAAATAGAAAAATAAGTAGCAGTCCGGGAAGGACACGAGGGCCCCACAAGGGTGGTGGGCATGCCCCCTACCTTGTGAGCACCTCGTGTGCCTTTCGGACTCCGTTTTCTTGCACATTACGTATTTTGGTCGGTAAAAATTCATTATATAATCTCCTAGAGGTTTTGACTCCTGTATCACGCAAATATCTCCTGTTTTTGTTTCTAGCTGTTTTTCTGACAGATCTAGGTTATCATGATGGCCCCAAGCGCTTCCAAGGACAAGTTCTTCGAGAAGGTCGTCAACCCTTACCTCGCAGAGGTGCCGCGACACCCTCAAACCATTGAGTGGCGTGATGGGTTTCTGCACATCCGCGATGAAGAGGGACCAAAGGGGACCAGAAGCATAGAGACGAGGCTCGAAGCATTGGAGCAACAAGTTTTCAAGTGCCAGGGGATGGTGGAGCGTGGAATCAACGCTAGCCACACGATGCTCGCGGAGTTCACTAACAATTGCAAGTCGGATGCCAAGAACATCGAGGAAGCCATCTTCAAGCTATATGAGAAGATTGAGCACCTCCAAGCCCAAGTCTATGACCTTTAAAACCAAAACTGTGAGTATGAATATAGATTGAAAAGAATGAGTTTGGCTGCAGATTTGAGGATTCCGGAGACTCGATCATCTTTCTATGATGGTGAACCTATGCCTTGGAAGATGGATGACAAGCCCGCATCATCCACAACACCTCCGCCGTCTCCTCCAACAAAGAAGAATTGAGTATCTGGGTATGGGCACTCCCCTTGGCAACTGCCAAGCTTGGGGGAGGTGCCCCAGTATCGTATCACCATCACTTTTACCTTTACCATTTTTCTTAGTTCGATCATTTTGATAATATCTTGATCTAGTAGAATAAAGCTTATGGCATGATCTAGTTTTGAGTTTTGCTTTATGTGAAGGAAATATGCCCTAGAGGCAATAATAAAGTTATTATTTATTTCCTTATATCATGATAAATGTTTATTATTCATGCTAGAATTGTATTAACCGGAAACATAATACATGTGTGAATACATAGACAAACTTAGTGTGACTAGTATGCCTCTACTTGACTAGCTCGTTAATCAAAGATGGTTATGTTTCCTAACCATGAACAAAGTGTTGTTATTTGATTAACGAGGTCACATCATTAGTTGAATGATCTGATTGACATGACCCATTCCATTAGCTTAGCACCCGATCATTTAGTATGTTGCTATTGCTTTCTTCATGACTTATACATGTTCCTATGACTATGAGATTATGCAACTCCCGTTTACCGGAGGAACACTTTGTGTGCTACCAAATGTCACAACGTAACTGGGTGATTATAAAGGAGCTCTACAGGTGTCTCCAAAGGTAGATGTTGGGTTGGCGTATTTCGAGATTAGGATTTGTCACTCTGATTGTCAGAGAGGTATCTCTGGGCCCTCTCGGTAATGCACATCACATAAGCCTTGCAAGCATTGCAACTAATGAGTTAGTTGCTGGATGATGTATTACAGAACGAGTAAAGAGACTTGCCGGTAACGAGATTGAACTAGGTATTGGATACCGACGATCGAATCTCGGGCAAGTAACATACCGATGACAAAGGGAACAACGTATGTTGTTATGCGGTCTGACCGATAAAGATCTTCGTAGAATATGTAGGAGCCAATATGGGCATCCAGGTCCTGCTATTGGTTATTGATCGGAGACATGTCTCGGTCATGTCTACATTGTTCTCGAACCGTAGGGTCCGCACGCTTAACGTTACGATGACAGTTATTATGAGTTTATGCATTTTGATGTACCGAAGTTAGTTCGGAGTCCCGGATGTGATCACGGACATGACGAGGAGTCTCGAAATGGTCGAGACATAAAGATTGATATATTGGATGAATATATTCGGACACCGGAAGGGTTCCGGAGAAGTATCGGATAAAACCGAAGCACCGGGGGGTTACCGGAACCCCCCGAGGGGTTAATGGGCATCATGGGCCTAATGTGGAGAAGAGGAAGGGGCTGCCAGGGCAGGCCGCGTGCCCCCTCTCCCCCTAGTCCGAATTAGACAAGGAGGGAGGGGCGGCGCCCCCCCTTTCCTATTCTCCCTCCACCTCTCCTAGTTGGACAAGGTTTGGGGGGGGGGGAGTCCTACTCCCGGTAGGAGTAGGACTCCTCCTGCGCGCCACCATAGGGCTGGCCGCACCCCCCCTTGGATCCTTTATATACGGGGGCAGGGGGGCACCTCTAGACACAAGTTGATCCACGTGATCATTCCTTAGCCGTGTGCGGTGCCCCCTGCCACCATATTCCACCTCGATCATATCGTTGTAGTGCTTAGGCGAAGCCCTGCGTCGGTAGAACATCATCATCATCACCACGCTGTTGTGCTAACGGAACTCATCCCCGAAGCTTTGCTGGATCGGAGCCCGGGAGCGTCATCGAGCTGTACGTGTGCTAAGAACTCGGAGGTGCCGGAGTAACGGTGCTTGGATCGGTCGGATCGGGAAGATGTACGACTACTTCCTCTATGTTGCGTCAACGCTTCCGTTGCAGTCTACGAAGGGTACGTAGACAACACTCTCCCCTCTTGTTGCTATGCATCACCATGATCTTGCATGTGCGTAGGAATTTTTTTGAAATTACTGCGTTCCCCAACATTATGATCTCTCTATGTAATCGAGTCCGTGAGCTATATATAATAAAGATTAGTGTTGAGTCAAGGGCTTGATTATTTTGCCATGATCTTGGGTGAATAAAAGAAAAGAGAAAAGAATAAAAACAAACAAAAAGTTCATATTGATCTTATTAAGAGTAATGACTTCACATAGAAAGAGTATGATGATTAAAAGTTGTTGGGAGTTGGCAGACATAGCTTTGGCCATTATTGCAATTAATAGGAAGTAATAAGGAAAGAGAGGTTTTCACATATAGATATATTATCATTGCCATCTTTTATGATTGGGAGCACTCATTAAAATATGACGTGCTAAAGAGTTGATGTTGGACAAGGAAGACAACATAATGAGTTATGTATTTCTTATATCTGAGATAAAGTATGTTGTCATGGATCCTCTAACTTGTTGATCTTGCCTTTCCCCCTCATGCTAGCCAAATTCTCAGCACCAAGTAGAAATACTACTTGTGCTTCCAAATATCCTTAAACCAGTTTTGCCATGAGAGTCCACCATATCTACCTATGGATTGAGTAAGATCCTTCAAGTAAGTTGTCATCGGTGCAAAGCAATAAAAATTGCTCTAAATATGTATGATTGATTGGTGTGGGAGAAATAAGCTTTATACGATCTTGTGATGTGGAAGTAATAAAAGCGACGGACTGCATAATAAAGGTTCATATCACAAGGGGCAATATAAAGTGACGTTCTTTCGCATTGAGATTTTATATATCCAACCATAAAAGCGCATGGCAACCTCTGCTTCCCTCTGCGAAGGGCCTATCCTTTATTATTATCTTCTACCTTATGCAAGAGTCATGGTGATCTTCACCTTTTCTTTTTTATTTTATCCTTTGGCAAGCTCAGCATGTTGGAAAGAACATGATATATATATCTAATTGGATGTAGGGGAGCATGAACCATTATTGTTGACATTACCCTTGAGGTAAAAGGTTGTGGGCCAAAACTATAAGCCCCTATCTTTCTCTGTGTCCGATAAAAACTCCGTAACCACAAGTATCGCGTGAGTGTTTGCAATTATGGAGGACTAAATGATAGTTGAGTACGTGGACTTGCTTTTTAGCTCTAACATAGACTCTTTCCGATGTTATGATAAATTCCAGTTGCTTCAATGATTGAGATTATAGTTTGTCGGAGCCCAATAAGGTTTATGGTTTATACTTTTGTATTGTGAATAGATCATCACTTGAACATAAGTAATCATATGACAAAATCTATATATGTTGCTGTTATGAGAATAATCATGATGCCTTCATTTCCGTATTTTATTTTTATCGACGCCTTTACCTCTAAACATGGGGACATATTTATTGTTATCGGCTTTTCGCTTGAGGACAAGCGAGGTCTAAGCTTGGGGGAGTTGATACATCCATTTTGCATCATGCTTTTATATCGATATTTATCGCATTATGGACTGTTATTTCACTTTATATCACAATACTTATGGCTATTCTATCTTATTTTACAAGGTTTACATAAAGAGGGGGAATGCCGGCAGCTGGAATTTTGGTCTGGAAAAGTAGCAAATATTAGAGACCTATTCTGCGCAACTCCAACAGTCCTGAAACTCCACGGAATGTCTTAAAAGAAATAAAGAAAAATCCACGCCAAAGATGAAGGCCAGGGGCCCACACCCTGCTCACGAGGGTGGGGGGCGCCCCCCTAGGGCGCGCCCCCTACCTCGTGGCCCCCTGGTGGCTCTCTGATGCCCATCTTCTCCTATATGAGGTCTTTCGATGAGAAAAAAATAAGAAGGAACTTTTCGGGATGAGACTCCGCCGCCACGAGGCGGAACCTTGGCGGATCCAATCTAGAGCTCCGGTAGAGCTGTTCTGTCGGGGAAACTTCCCTCCAGGAGGGGGAAATCATCACCATCGACATCACCAACGCTCCTCTCATCGGGAGAGGGCAATCTCCATCAACATCTTCACCAGCACCATCTCATCTCCAAACCCTAGTTCATCTCTTGTGTCCAATTCTTGTCTCAAAGTTCGAGATTGGTACTAGTAGGTTGCTAGTAGTGTTGATTACTCCTTGTAGTTGGTGCTAGTTTGTTTAATTGGTGGAAGATCACATGTTCAGATCCTATATGCATATTATTACCCCTCTGATTATGAACATGAATATGCTTTGTGAGTAATTACGTTAGTTCCTGAGGACAAGGGAGAAGTCTTGCTATGAGTAGTCATGTGAATTTGGTATTCGTTTGATGTATGTTGTCTAGCCTCCAGTGGTGTTATGTGAACGTCGACTACATAACACTTCACCATTATTTGGGCCTAGAGGAAGGCATTGGGAAGTAATAATTAGATGATGGGTTGCTAGAGTGACAGAAGCTTAAACCCTAGTTTATGTGTTGCTTCGTAAGGGGCTGATTTGGATGCATATGTTTCATGCTATGGTTAGGTTTACCTTAATACTTTTGTTGTAGTTGCGGATGCTTGCAATAGAGGTTAATCATAAGTGGGATGCTTGTTCAAGTAACAACAGCACCCAAGCACCGGTCCACCCACATATCAAATTATCAAAGTATCGAACGCGGATCATATGAACGTGATGAAAACTAGCTTGACGATATTCCCATGTGTCTTTGGGAGCGCTTTTCCTACTATAAGAGTTTGTTCCGGCTTGTCCTTTGCTACAAAAGGATTGGGCCACCTTTCTGCACTTTATTTACTTTTGTTAGTTGTTGCTCGTTACAATTTATCCTATCACAAAACTATCTGTTACCACTTATTTCAGTACTTGCAGAGAATACCTTGCTGAAAACCTCTTATCATTTCCTTCTGCTCCTCGTTGGGTTCGACACTCTTACTTATCGAAAGGACTACGATAGATCCCCTATACTTGTGGGTCATCAGTACCACACATACATGCAGGAGACACAGTGATCTTCTGGCTGGACCGCTGGCAACTTGGCAACAATACGGTTATCATGCAACTTCAAGCGTTGCTTCCTTTGGTCACCCTTTAGGATGGGGAAAAGGATGTCTGGAAATGGCCTTCCAAGTCTGGTGATTATCAGTCCAGGATTTATTACATGTCATGATTTTCGGACACGGTGGTTGATCCCATATTCCGGTGGATCTGGAAAAGCTCTTGTACCCATAAGTTTAAGGTGTTTGGCTGGCTTCTTTTGATGGATCGCCTGAACACTAGGGACATGATGCTGCGGCTGCATTGGATTATCCAGGATGACACTTGTGTTCTGTGTCATTTGGCCTCTCATGAGGACAGAGCTCATCTCTTCTTCGCTTGTAATTTCAGCCAACGTGTCTGGAACTACCTGGGTATTTCATGTTGTCCTCAACCTAACCAGACCACTTATGAGATGGCTACTGCTGCTAGGAGGGATTTTGGCCTTCCCTTCTTCTCAGAGGTAGTCTTCACTGCCACTTGGAATATTTGGACACAAAGAAATGGGAATATTTTCATAAATGAATTACCTTCTTTCAGATCCTGGAGGAGAAATTTTCTTCCTGACATCTCTCTTTTAGCTCATAGAATCAAATGTAAATATAGGAATAGACTGATTTCTTGGATAGCTACCTTACCCTAATTACTCTTTGTAAGTATTCCCTTCCCCTCCCTAGCCTTTATCTTGTGACTTTGTAAAACTTTGGATCTGTGGTTTAATAAAAGACTGTGAGGCTGTTGCCTTGTAGTATATAGTCAAAAAACAGCTAACCCTGAAATAATCCAGTGACATTAAATGTCATTGCTTAAATTTATCGGTGGCATTAGACTGAGAGCGGCATTAGTTAAATGTGGCATCACTTTAGCAGTAGCATTGCTTGACTTGACTGCTGGCGTTATACTAACAGCAAAAAAGTGGCAATAAGATCATGGGAGGCCCATTCGGATAGTGGGCGCACCAGTACGATGTACCTCCACGGACGCAGAGTGGTGAGGGAGGTATGGTTGCCCGGAGCAACAAATATCCAGTCAGCATATGTGGATTACGTCCCATTTTTGTTCTCTTTAGCCACCTTTTTCCTATGCGAGGACAACAAACCGATTGACCTGGTCATTCTCTATTGCGTTGTCATGCCTTTCTACCCTTCTTTAACCAAGAGACACGCCACTCGTTCCTTAGCTACTAATTTTCCCCTTTTCAACCTAGATGCGGGTTCGATGCCTACTCTCTTGGACAGTATAGTCTCCCTTCCTTTCCTTATTCAACCCAGACATGGATTAGTCTACATGAAGTAGGGTTTCCTTTAATAGTGCAAATTATGGTTTTCGTCTGCATGGCCAGCAGAGCAGAGGATAGAAAATTGGGAAGATGGTGGAGTGGAAAAAGATCCACATGCAACGACGTGGCAGATGGGGCAATAGAACAAGGTTATGGTTCGAAAAGAGGTAGCATACCTGAGGGTCGGCGGGAAGTGGCTTCGCTCGTGGTCGTCATCCTCCGCACACACTACGACAGCGAGCTTGGGGACGGAGGCCATCCCGCGCGGGCGCTAGGTCTGAGAGGACGGCCTTGCCGTCAGTGCGTGACCTCGCTCGCCGACGACGAGTGCGTCAATGTTGCACGTCCTTTTCTTCCCCGGCGGATCTGTGACCACCGGTGAGGAGGGAGAGAGGGGCTGTCTTTTTTAGATCTGGAGAGAGGGCGGTAGTGTGAGAAGCAAGTGGGCAGCCCTTAGCAAGAAAGCGCTCAAGCTCCAGCCTATATATCTTTTTTATACTACTAGTACTGGAGGTGGAGTAGTGGTAGAGTAGTTTATATTTTCTCTGCGTACAGTACTAGTTAGTCATGCTTCAAAACCGATCGGCATGCCATTAAAAAAATAAAGGTCGATAACTAATGCGGCACCTCAGGCCAACGCGGCTAGATCGCATTTTGCACGAGAAATTACACACCATGTTTCGTTGACATGTGGTCCCGTTCCAACATATCAGTGAGACGACGGTGAGTAGCAGGAGTATTTTCGAACGGACATGTAGGCCGGGGCACCTCTTCGTGAACCGTGGCAAACTCGCAACCTTCCATCGACTCTTCGCCTTTCCCTCTCGATTTGGAACTGATGTCGCATGCTCTTCCTCTCCCTCCTCCATTTTCCTTCAGCCCTTCACCCTTTCTTCTGCCATTGTTCGATCGTCTTCTCCATGGAGGGAACAGGCCGGAAACGACCCCGTTATTCTTGCCCCGATCTGAAAGATGACGTGGTGGAGGAACTAATTGATCGGTGTGACGTCATCACCTCGGCTAGCATGGCAAGTTCGTTCAAGCCCATTCTCGACTCAACTAATAACATCATTACAAAGAACCCAAGAGTCAAGGAGCGGTTTGGTCTCCCCAATCTTCTTCGCCGTGACCCTGATGACTGGCACCGGCATGACGGAGGCCTCGCCCTGTGCAAGTTGATGCTGCTTGATAATGATACATATGATGTTAAGATGCCATCGCTTGAGGGCAAGGCTTGGGCGGGCGCAAATGGAGATTGGGTTGTTTACATTGGGTCCAACTGCGAGTGGGAACTTGTGAATGTGTACACTCATGACCGGGTTCTACTTCCAAAAATCTCAACAGACTGCCCAGAGGTTGAGCACGCCGGTATTGTACGCATGTTCAAATACGATCATGGTGATTGTCTTCTACGGAAGATAGCAATTTGTCGATTTCCCAACCGCTCTTGGAATTACAACAACTATCAAGTTTTTGCTATCTTCGACAAGCTTGTTGCCGTCCTTGGTGGTTAGACTCGATGGATATTGCTCAAAAATCAGTTTCTGTACACGGATGAGTACTGTGATGCAATTCAATACGAGGGCCTTGTGTTTGCTGCCACCACTCGTGGCACTGTTTTTTCATGGGATCCTCGTAGTTTCGGTACATTTGTCTTCCACCGTAATTATAATTGTTTCATCCACATGCATGCGGGTTAGCAAGTTTCCCTTTACTAATTAACCTTCTTCTTGTGTTTCCAAGGTCCTGTGAACATCCCACCCCCTATACTTGCAAATTTTTATAACCAAGGGGGAGATGATGATGGTGATGATCACAAGCATGAGGACAAGTAGCACCCATATACTCTGTGGTGCCTGGCAACTAATTCCGATGGATCACCTCTTCTTCTGTGTATACAGCCCACTGATGATGTTACTGTTAAGGAAGCAGGTGTAATCTCCCATGGTCGCACTCTCCGGACCTATTCCAACACCCGTTGCATGGTATTCGGAATGGATACTAGTGTGCTAGCGCCAACTCCTTCTCCCTGGTACAGAATTGATAGTCTTGGAGAAAACTCGCTCTTCCTTGGACAAACTATCCGATGATGGTGAAAGGCGACCCAACTGCTGTTGACACAGCGTTACTAGTACCATTTATGAGAAGCAACTGTGTCTATACCTCGGACATTTGGGTGGTTCCCTACCCTGGAACTGATATAGTAGGCCGCTTCAGCCTGGATGATCAGTCCTGCATTGGTTTCCAGATCAACAATCGATGGCCCGTCCCAAAGAATCACTTGTGGTTCAAAACAAGCATTTCCAACACCGAGGAATGGTTGAGTTGAAGTTCATTTCATTGCTTGTTATTTGTTGTGTGGTGAAAACTTTAGTATTTATAATGTATCCTCGTTGTCGATGTGGGTTGATGACCTGTTGTATGTAATAAAATGATATGCCTGTGATAAACTTACTAAATTTATGAATGGCTTTCGAGTCGCTTCTCTGAGTGAGTGGTGCGACGAGGCAAAACAATATTTTTCGAATACATAATTGTACATGCATTGCAATAGGTTATCGGATGAAGCCAATCAACAATACTAGTACACTATTTGTACTAGCTTCACAAGCTTCGCGCGTCGGGCGGGTGTTTTTACTGTAGCCATATGTTAATGTGTTCGTTGTACGTAACCAGCACCTCAAATCCTCGATACTAGTACTATATAGTAGGAGTAAGTAGTAGGAGTAGTAAGGTGGCATGGGCCAGAACAAGCATTCACGTCCAGGAGTACGTCACACGCCACCACCACGACATCCATCTGACACCATATTATTTCTTGGAGTCTGTGCTAGAGCAATCTCTTCAACCTCGTCGTTTCTCTAACTTCAGCCATCGCACGGCGGGCGAGGTGGGGGTTTGCCGATAGTCGGTTTCCTTAACTGCGGTCCCACTTGTAAGGCCAACTCCAACGCACGACCCCAAATGGACCTCCATTTTGCACGAACTCCAACGATAATTTTGACTAGAAAAGCAAGACCAAAGAAAACAAGAACCACAAGAATACATTTTACTACTCCTGTAAGTTGGATTAGTGCCTTCTCGATGCATTCATTGTTGATCTGCGGAGGCTCGATCTTGCGTGCTTCTTTCTTCTTCGAGTGTAAAGAAGTAGATGTTGCTTCCTCGCATCTAGTCTCATGTCTGGCCTCCATTCTAGTAGGAGTATCAACAAGTGCACTAATCTCATCTCTAGCCTCTTTGCTAGCTAAAAGTGATAGAACATCTACTAAATTGCGCTCTATCAATATATGGATGTACTCTTCTTCCCAATACAAAACTTGCATCCATTCTACTCCCTCCATTGCACAATACATGCCTTCTATTTGTCAAAATATATATGTATCTAGACATGTTTTAGTATATAGGTACATCCATTTTTGGAAAAATGGAAGTCAAGTATTTTGGAAAGGAGGGAGCACACAATAAAATTTTGAAGTTAGCACAACTAGTCTAATCCGAGAGCACAACCAAAGATTTGGTCGGGTTCTTCCTCCTTTTGCCGACACGTGGGACATCCAGCATCCATGTCATGTCATGAAAGAAAATAGAGTGGTAGTTGAAGCCACGAGATGTGCAACTTGGGTTAAACTGTAAATAGAATCTTACTACTCTTGAGTAACTCCAAAAGTGGCCACCAAAGATCTTTATTGGATTTGTTTTTCATCACCAGCACGTCGAGGTGAAAGATGTGCAGGTTCAGTGGGTCCTCTTGCGTTTTCACTGACATGTGGGGCCGCATGTGAGCAAACTGACGATGGGCTCCGCGTGTCCGCTGGCTGGCTAAGAAGAGAGATAGAGGAGGGATGAGCACAAACTACAGGAAATTTGTTCTACGTACCTCGATATAGGCTTGATATAGTGGGGTGGCATGGGCCATAACTAGCATTCACGTCTAGCAGTACGGCACACACCACCCACACAAGTCCCATCCGACACCAATTTTCTTGGAGTCCGTGCTACAACCATCTCTTCTCCCTCCTATTTTCTCAGCCATCACGCGGTGGGCGGGGTGGGGGTTTGCCGATAGTCGGTTTGCTAAACTGGGGTCCCACTTGTAAGTGAAAATGCAACACCGCACACATTCCCGCTTGAGCGGCGTGCCGGACCAACCGTGTGGGGGTGTGACGCGAACACGGCAGGCTTTTCCTTTTGAACTCGTAACTTGTAAAATTTGGTTCTGCTCCATGGGGCGACCAATAGATAGAAAATAACGATTTTGCCTAGAGTAATGAGAAGTTTGGTTCTGGCACCGTTCATGCATGGAGTATGTACGAAAATTATGAAGTTGATGCGAAAGGTAAGATAATTACTGTAGTACTCCCTCCGTTCACTTCTGTAAGATGTTTTAGACATTTAAGACAACACCTAAAACAGTTCAATTTCAGCTGTCTTAAACGACTTACAAAAGTGAACAGAGGGAGTATCATATACTACTACATGGATTTGACGGAAAGATAAAAATACATACGGATCCATCAACGACATCCTCACGACCTAGTGCACCGGGTCACCAACCGATGTGTGAGGAGCAGCGGCGTTGGCGGCGAGCTCAACGTGCTTCTAAACAGTGCCGTCCAAGGTTGCCCTACGGTCCAAGAAGGCCAGCATCCTATCGTCCGCCTCTTGCATGTAGTAGTCCTTGTGGACGATTTGCGCGTAGACGTGGGTGATTATGTCGATGGTGTCCTGCTGCGCCAGGCGCTGCGCGGCGAGCGCGACCTCGAGGTGGGCATTTTCCGGTGCGACGGCGGGCAGTCGCAGGGCCACCAGTGCGTCGAAGAGGTTGTCACCATAGTGGCCGTTGAGGGTGGCGGGCATCGCAGAGCCTGGGCGCATCAGCTGGAGGCTTACGTCAAAGTCGTCCGCAAGCTTCTTAGCGACAGTGAACTTGTCGAGGAAACCGACGAGGACCTCATCGAACAAGGAGATGAAGCTGTCCTCCAAGCGGCCCCTCGCCCTGGAGGCCTCAAGCAATACTACCTGGAGACGTTCCTCGGTGCCGGGCCGCAGGCCGGCGTCGTGGACCATCTGGCACAGCCGGCTGATGCTCGCGCTCATCGCCTCCATGGGTCTAGTTTAGCTTCGAGTCAACTGATCTTGCGATTCGAGTGATCACTCTTGCCCTTGGTTAGCATCCATAGGTGCGTAGGATTTCGTACTACTCCTCGGCCCTCTACTACACCTGCCTTTGGCTGTATGATAGGTCGGCCAGCCACCCCCTGGGCCCATGTGTCATTCACCCAAAGGCAGTTGCCGTAAGTCAATGAAGCTGCGTCCCCCTTCGTGCCAGTGCAGTATAGTCATCTCACCGGACCTCTAGTTGGGGCCAAACGAGAGAAGTTTGATGTTTACTGGTTTATTGGTCCCCTTTGCATTTTGCGCCAAGTTTTGATCTTTGATTTAACTAATAAAATGTTAATGCATGTAAACAAAACTGTTGTGTAAGTCACCTTACGAAAACCAAATAATCCCAAAATACTTAGGCATGGTGCATTAACTCCCTCCTTGTTTCTTATTTCGTCACATATCAACCAATGAGAGATGTGGGCCGTGCATGCTTTCAATGACTTGAGACTACCAAACATGACATGCAGTGTTTAGTTCATTGCATGTAATCCTATTAGTACTCTAGTTAGCAAAAAAACATTAAGTTCTCTCGCCGATAGGAATAAAACACCATGTATTTATTTACAGAGGGAGCAGTACATTTTTTGTGACGTGCATTACTAGATATTGCTAGTCAAATACTAAAATCCAGATGGACGTGGTAGTACTCCTAAATCCAGATGGTGGTGCTACTAGTACTAGTAGTAGTACTACCAATGTAGTAGTAGGAGTACTAGCACTGTACTACCCGTTGGTCAAATTATTACGTGCTGCTCCTCACAGTGAAGTGACAAGACCCTGCGCCAGAGATGACACCTAAGTATAGGCGCCGTGTTCGGCATACCATAGTCAGCCTCACTGTCAGCAGTCACTATCATCATGGCTGTAGAGCTAGCCTGCTTACAACTCGCCCTGTTTGACATAATTTCCTGTGCGTAGATGCCAGGGGCATTGCACGAAACACCAAGATTGGGGGTGGATGGCTCCGGCAGCGGCCATCGTGCCCGATTTTTCCATGGCCTTCTAGATGTGGTGGGGAGGAGATAAGGCTGATTGTGAGAGACAAGGAGTTGTTTGTAAATAGGGAACAAGTGCGGGCATCTTTTTACAAAAATGGAGAAGCTTGGTTTGTATGCGTCAAATCTAGATCCGATGGCTATTGGTGAAAGATGGGAGGCACAGCATCATGACCAACTCAGGACCTGTTTGATTCGCAGGATTTTGAAAACGCAGGAATAGGACACGGCAATATTACAAGTTTCAAACTGATATTACAAATGTTAGGAGTAATGCTGCACCTACGAAGAGGGAATTACTAGGAAGTTTACGTAAGAACTTTCGTTACTTTAGGTAGATGCAGCATTATCGTACAAACTAAAATCCACCGCCCTGACAAGTCACTAATGGGCAAATAAGTTTTCAAGTCTCTGGCCACTTGAGGTTTCAAAAACAAATTCAGCTTCTGCGGAGACTTTGTCATTTAGGCTTAGACGCTTGCGGTGATCAGCACGCCATTCATTGTTGTGCTAGAGAACGCCAAACCTCATTACCTTGAGCACACTTGCCTCCAGAACAAAGAACCTGGCCAATTTAATCTCAGATGTGCTGCCTCGGTAGTCTATCAAATCAATTTCTGTAAGATGGAGATCAAGGCATTTGATGAGATTGTTATAGTGCAGCACATTTTTCACTTTTGGGTCTTTTTTATCTACAAAAGAAGAAAACATATTAGAGCAGCTGGCTGCATAAGATTGCCGTGTCATCAAGAGGTACCAATATCATTCGCTCATACGATAGGGTTGGCTGGCTAGTGATATTTTTTCACTCTCTCTCTCTCTCTCTCTCTCTCTCTCTCTCTCTCTCTTTCTGTTTCCTCTCATTTAACTAGGAGCACGTGAAGAGCTTGGGCATTTGTTGCCTTCCACTATGTGGCCGATGCCATATTTCACAAAAGTATGCCACATAATACGCATCGATGTCAAATCAAAAGATTTTGGCACCGCTCTCGCGATGTGAGAGAGTTGGCACCGCTGTGCACATAGACCCACATGTATAAACAAATCAATCAAACCAACTACACTAGCCTCTCACTCTCCCAAACACGTGTTTTTTATTGCCTCAGTCCTCTCTCTCTCATGCAGTGTTTTTTCATTGCGTGCGTTAATTTGGCACCGGAGCAAAGTAGGTGATCCAGATTGGGGCACCAGGTGAGCAATGGAGGGGCGTCGATGGAAAATGCATCACAAGTGAATTTGGCACATGTTTTGGCCTACATAGCCCACTTTTGTACTCCCCCGTCCCAAAATTCTTGTCTTAAATTTGTCTAAATACGGATGTATCTAGTTACATTTTAGTGTTAGATACATCTGTATCTAAAAAAATGTAAGACAAGAATTTCGGGACGGAGGGAATACTACCTCGTATTTAGTATAAAATTTTGACCATAGATTTACCTAAGAAAATGCCAATGCATGTCACTAAAAATTACACCATTTGAAATTATGTTCAAATACGAATCCAACGATATAATTCTTAGTGACATGCATTAACATTTTGTGAGTTAAATCTATGGTCAAATTTTGATACTACAAAATTGGAAGAGTAAACCAGGATGTAGGTAGTACTTGCTCTTAGGGTAACCATAGATTTACTGGAGTAGTCTAAGTTACTTTCCACTATGACTAGCCTAGGCTACTATAGTAGTACAGCATAAAAACGATGCAGGTGATCACGTGAGAAAAAATACTAAAAACATTTCTTTCGGTGCAGTGCGTAGATGCAGTTTTGAACACTACACTTGTCATCGTAATTTGGGAAAATTCCGAAAAAATTGAGCTACGTTGTGATTACCGTTTACTTATAGGAAATAAGTTTTACCTCGATGAGTAGCTTCTCCATGCATGGAAAGCATGTAAGGAATCCAACAACTTAATCCAGATTGGGGCCGATAGATTTTAGTGCTAAGATCTTCACTGTGCGCATGGATTGGGTCAAGCTTGTGGGAATCATTTTCTGGAAGACAGTCGTAAATACATCAACAAGAAATTTAAAAATGTGAATTTCAAGAAGACGGAGAAGAAGATGAGTGCTATACCTGAATGATTACGGATCCAATAAAGAGTTCGGAGAATTTGGCAGACGAGTACACCAATGTTGTCTATTTCGGCGCGTCAATGACCCTGATTTTTGTTGGACCTTCTAGATCCGATACAAGCAATCTCTCAAGGAAAGGCGCATTCTCAATGACCATAACGTGGAACATCTGGAGTGATCTCTTCTCAATTGATGTCTTGTTGCGGGGCCATCAAGACACATAAATCCATCGGAGATTCATCGAGGCGATGTGGAGGCTAATGAACCCGTGGATCTGCTCAAGACGAAGGTACTCGAGCGCGGTATAGCTGTGGAGCAGGTGCTCCATAGACTTCTTCGAGATGACAACGTCGAAGAGGTCGAGCTGCTTGAGTTGAGGGAGAAGAAGGGCTGGCGCGGCATTAATCTGGGGAAGATAGTAGGAGCTGAAGCTGGCGCGGCGCAGCGTTGGCGTGAGGTGTAGCGCGGATGGCGGCAGAGAACGACATCGTCCAGCTTCAAAGCTGAGCTCCTCGAGCTGATCTAGGGCGGGGGATAAGAACCACTCGTCGAACTTGGGTTGGACCTGCAGTTGGTACTGAACATGCGGATGTCAAGGCGTCGAGCTGGCCCAGGGTGCGATGAAAAGATCTTGGAGACTGCGGCCATGCATTTGCAATCCCCATCGCAGAGGCAACTGTCGACGGTGAGGTTGAGGGGGACGCAGCGCCAGAGGGGGCGCCACCGCCGGGAGAGCAGGGCGGTCCGCATGGCAGATTTTGTGGGGAGGAGGCCAATGATGACGAGTAGCATGTCACCGGGGAGGCTGCTGATGAAGTCCAGGCTCGCTGGATGCGGTTTTGGTTCGAGCCGCCTCCGCTTGTTGGCTGCCTCGCCGTCCATCTCAACCGGCGGCGACGCCGGTGTACACGTGTGCTGGTCTGTGTTGTGTGCTGGGTGTGCGCGAGTGCATCCTTCTGTGCATGCCGCCGCGTAGTGGTGAATTGTGTGTGAGTGCGTCCTTCGCGCGCAAGAAATTTGTCCTCAATGCGCCCTCGATTTACTAGCGTGCGGGGTGCTACCCCGAGTGGTTTCAACTTTGTTTACTTCACCGCGTGTCAGATGGGCCTCTAGTTTACTTATTTTCACCCACTGCCACATGGGCCAGCACACGAAGATGCAGAACATGAGCTGACAAGGTAGCATGTGGATTGGTTGACCGGTCAACTAAACAATATACGGAGCTATACGCTGACACAGTGAGTGTATAATCCGTCAGTATAGAGAGTTCTAGTGAGAGGGGATGCCCGTGAGAGATAGCAGAGAGAGAGAGAGAGAGAGAGAGAGAAAGAGCTACTCCCTCTGTTCGATAATGTAGTTCCAACATTTTTTTAAGTCAAATTGTGAAACTTTGACCAAGTTTATAAAGAAATTACTTATATCTAGAATACCAAATATAAATAATAGTATGACGTAATACATGTTGTGATGAATCTAATGATCGTTCCAGATGTAAATGTTTTTCTCCACATATACCTGGTCAAACTTTTCTGAGGTTTGACTTTTCCAAACATCCATATGCTTATGGACGTGACAGAGTCCCTAACTAGAGAGAGAGAGAGAGAGAGAGAAAAAAGTGCGTGTGCGTGTGTGAAAGAGACATGGACAACACACGATAAAAGTAGAGAAAAGGCGTGTGTGTCTTATGCAAACATATCACACATGCATCTTCGACAATGGAGGCAAGGTGAGGAGATAGTGTGTGGTTGTTTGGAACCGAGAGAGCAAGACCCCTAACACGTGGCCAAGAGGGGTCTGACAAACAAGGGAGAGAGGTCGAGAGAGACGTACGGAAAAAATGCAGACATGGGGAGGAGAGAGTGTATGTTTGTCATAGAGAGATCCCCTGGAGATCATGATGGGACTACATGGGTGGGAGCTCGAGTGACAAGGTGTGTGCGTGATAGAAGATGCCCCGAGAGATATCGAGATAGACGTATGGATGGAAGGAGACAATACGTGTGTTCCTGATGGCTAGTAAGAGATAATCATACTTAGGTGGGGGTGCTTGCGCCTATGATGGAGTGAGGGATTATGGTACTTAGGGGGGCGCGTGTCACATGGAGAGAGAACAAGGGCGGAGAGTGTTGGATGGGTCTATATGTATAACACGGTCGAGACATGTGTATGTGTGAACCAGGGAGATATAAGGCCAGTTTGGTTTGCGTCCTGAGCATCTTTTTCCTGGCCTGGGGTTGTGGCTGGATTTCATGCACGCTTGTTTGGTTGCTACCCTGTGAAAAGGAAAGCCTGCCTGGCCTGGGTTCCCTTGCACTTAGCCTGGCTGAACTCCAGACACTGCAAGTAGCCTGGCCCAAGCGACCGATTTCGAATGCCTGGCCGTGCCTGGTCGTGTGGCCACGAGGCTAACAGCAACATGGATGGATATTAGCATTAAATAATTGATGCATGGATTGATTGATGGGACATTGATGCTTTGCGTGGCCCAGGCATGAACCAAATGCTTCAGCACCACACAAGCCTGGCCAGGCAGAAATATTTTACATCTCACGTCCACACCAGGCAGTACCGGCCATCAAGGCATGAGGGTCAGGTCACGAACCAAACTGACCAATAAAGTTTGAGAGAGATTGAGGAGCCCCGATCAGGCTGAGTGGTGCATCAGATAGCTAAGAGGGGGAAAGAGATATTCCATCCGCTCGATAATGCAGTGCATGTAAATTTTTTAGAAGTCAAACTTTGCTAACTTTGATCAGGTTTATGCAAATATTATTTATATCTACAATACCAAAGATACATCATACAAAACTACATCTCATGGTGAATCTAATGGTATATGTTTGTCGTACTAGATGTAATTCTTTTTCTCCACGTACATGGTCAAACTTTGTGATGTTTGACTTTTCAATATATCTATATGCTATGGACCGAGGAGAGTGCCTCAGTCGAGACAGATCAAGTGCGTGTGAAGGAGAATGAGTAAGTGTGCAAAAAGAGTATGTGTGTGAAAGAGATAGTGACAACAAACGATAAATTAGAGAGAGTGTGTGTTTTTTCGTTTCTTATGCGAACATATCACGCATGCATCTCCGAGATGGAAAAGCGAGGCGAGGAGATACACAAAGATACTGGTGTGTGATTGTTTGCAACGGAGAGAGACACCCCTATAGCACATGTCCAATAGAGGTCTGGCCAACAAGGAACAAAGGTCGAGAGGGACACATGGATGGCATGAACGCATGGGGAGGGAGAGAGGGTGTGTTTGTGATAGAGAGATCCCGTCGAGATCGTGAGGCTACTATATGGGTGGGAGATCGAGGGAGTGCGTGCGCGATAGAAAGATGCCTCGAGAGAAATCGAGATAGACCATGCACATGTTTGTGATGGAGACTAAGATTAGCTAGTCATATACATATAGGGGGGACTGTGTGTGCCTACAATTGAGTGAGAGACCATCATACTTGGCTAGCTGGGCATGAGATTGTGTGTGTGCGTGTGTGAGATGGAGAGAGAACGAGGGGGAGAGATCGAGTTTTAGATGGGACTATCGAGTGCGAGTGAGATATGCATGTGTATGTGTGACCCAGGTGGATGGAGAGTTTGAGAGAGGGGGGGAAGAGCTCCGAGACGACATAGTGGCGCGTGAGAGAGTTACGGGCAAAGAGCCAAGGAATTTGTGTGCATACGATGAGTGCACCCAAGATATCTAGCTTGGACTAGCTAGAGTATCATACATAGTGTGCGAGAGAGAAAGATGCCTCGAGAGAGTGCGTGCGCGATAGAAAGATGCCTCGAGAGAAATCGAGATAGACCATGCACATGTTTGTGATGGAGACTAAGATTAGCTAGTCATATACATATAGGGGGGACTGCGTGTGCCTACAATTGAGTGAGAGACCATCATACTTGGCTAGCTGGGCATGAGATTGTGTGTGTGCGTGTGTGAGATGGAGAGAGAACGAGGGGGAGAGATCGAGTTTTAGATGGGACTATCGAGTGCGAGTGAGATATGCATGTGTATGTG
This sequence comes from Triticum monococcum, assembly GCA_034509565.1. NCBI lineage: Eukaryota > Viridiplantae > Streptophyta > Magnoliopsida > Poales > Poaceae > Triticum > Triticum monococcum. The sequence continues at coordinate 120,700,455 of CM067841.1, forward strand.
TGACCCAGGTGGATGGAGAGTTTGAGAGAGGGGGGGAAGAGCTCCGAGACGACATAGTGGCGCATGAGAGAGTTACGGGCAAAGAGCCAGGGAATTTGTGTGCATACGATGAGTGCACCCAAGATATCTAGCTTGGACTAGCTAGAGTATCATACATAGTGTGCGAGAGAGACCTATAGATGGTGTATATATGCATGCAAACTAGAAAGACCCCCCCACACACACAAAGAGAGAGAGAGAGAGAGAAAGAGAGAGAGAGATGGAGAGAAAGGGAGAGGGACTAACAAGGTTTTTGTGTCGGATGCGTGCGACAGAATCGAAGATTGTCGGAGAGAGAGAGAGAGAGAGAGAGAGAGAGAGAGAGAACAGGAGTCTGGGAGAGGGGGAGGTCGCGTTTTATGCATCAAAGACTGATATAAACCATGTTTCGATATAAACTTGCATTCAAATATTTAAATTGGAGAACATGTTGTCTGCAATCCACACATGAACGGATATATGTGTATATCAAACAAGTTCATTAAGTTGACTTTCAACATGTTCATGGAGTACTATAATACTGTACAACATGCTACTCGATTGAGGTGTTCAATTTTTGATTTAGTTCACTACTTTGACCTACTGAACGAGCTATTTCATTGAATCGAGATATTTCATTTTGGATTTGATTCACGTTTTTGAGTGGGTCAACTATTTGTCATATAGTAAATCGCTAGCAACGAGCATGTAAAAACACATTACTCCCGAGCATCATCTCTCCATCTAAAAAAGAAGTGGCAAGCTAATATTTCAAAATTTATCCAAATCAACTTGGTAAGATAGACATGGATGCTCGTTCTCCCAAAATTTGAACGAACCGTTAAACATCCTCTCTGCTCGGTGGAATTCGCCCGAGCAAATAAATGGGAGACGCGAAATTACCGTCCTATGTGGGACACACATCAATTGGCCCGTTGTGCATCGAGGGTAGGTTCGTAACTTCTTCCAAGCGCGCCTTCTCCTTGGCCAAAATGACATGTGCCGAATAACTCATAAACCATGGTAGGAAAAACACGCTCTCCTCGCCCGAAATAGCTCGCGCCCACTATTTCAAAACACGCTCTCCTCGCCCGAAATCGCTCTCGCCCACTATAGTTCAAAACACGCCCTCCTCGCCCGAAATCGCTCCCGCCCACTATTTGGGGAGAAGCAAAGTTACTCTACTATCCCCGACCCTCAGTACACAGACCCAAGCCAAGAAGCCTATAGGCAAGGGTAGAACTGTAACTCCCCCTCACATTTCAGACAAAGGCGTCCGTAAGACATGGTTCCACTCCCCTCCCAGTTCCCCCCCCCCCCCCCCCGCCCGCCCCCCCATTGATACCTCGTGGGCGCCAAATCACCTTCTCCCCGGGAAGCTCCCTTCTCCCGAGCTGCGAAACCTCAGCCCCACCTCCATGGCACCCCCACCGCACCAATTTCACAGGCGCCCTCCTCCTTAATGCCGGAGACGTTGTCCATTTGCCGTCGTGCACTGGGCCATGTGCCTCTTACTCCATGCTGCTGGTGCTGCCTCGACGACGGCCGTGTGAACCATACCGGAGCCGATTCACCCCCGCCATTGTTCACGGCGCCGGAGCGGCTCCAACTTCGGATCCGTCCAGAGTCCTGGCGCTGCTTCCACGTAGCCGTCGACCGTTGCGACATCGCTCTTTCCCTGCCGCCGGTCGCCACCGCAACCGCGCCAGCCGCATCGACTCGGCAGCTAGACCTGCCTACTTCACCATGCCGCTAGATAGGTCGCAGCCTCATCTCAAATCACTTTATTTAGGCGTCAGTTGTCTGAATTTTTATTCTGGGCCCATCGATTCCCAATGGGAAGCAACACCCCTCGAGGCGGCGGAGCTCGTAGGCTGCTGGTTGGCTGGTGTCTAACATAAGGATGCGGGGCCGCAAGTTCGCCGTGGAAGCAGTGCTTAGATGGCCATATTTTAGAGTTGTGTGGGTTGAAGGTACTGCCGCCGCCGGATCTGGATGACGGGGAGTCTTTGTTGATTGGCCCGGGGCGGCGCAACCACGGCAGTGCGGTGGGGCGGGGAGCGGGGTTTTGGCCGGGGCCACGGACAGCGGAGGCAGGCTGCTCTATCGTTGGTCGCTGGCTTTTCGGGGAAGATTCCGAACAGTATCAGCCGGGAGGAACAAGACGGCTAGCCATACGGCATAGATCGGACAGTACCAAAATAAAACAAAATTGTGTGAACCCAATTTAATCTTCAGTCAACAGACGTGTGACCACTCTCGTACCTTGTTGTTGATCACTTAGTGTATTTCTTCAGATCAAAGAGATATGTCATAACATTATGCGTTATCTGCATCTTCAAACACACCGTCTTCTGACTCACCGCAGCTGCTCCAACAAGGGAAGTGTACACCATAAGGGAGCTATAGTCCCCACTCAACAGTTCCCTGCATCGAATGCGCGTGCCCGATATGGACAGCCGCAACAACTGCAGGGCCATCGACAAGTAAGCACATGATGCTCACTCCTATGGATGGCAGCCAGATAGGTTGTACCCTCATCTTACTTGTGTGCAATATTTATGGCTTTGTTATTCATCTAAGCATGGAAAATAGATCATCAGATTTCACTGTATATTCATGCTGATCTCTTACGGGTCTTGTTCAGGAGTTAACGTTGTTCCATAGTTCAGCTAAGATACTTGTTCTTTAGGTAACGTTGTTCCATAGTTATCATCCATCTGCCAATGCTATCCCACAGGATGGTGATTACAACATTATACCACTTCTAGTATTACCTATGTTCTTCTTTAATACTTTTGTGTGCCATCTAGTTAATCTCGAGTACAAACAATACATATTCTGTAGCTTTCATCTGTGTTCTCCCTTTAGGTTATGAGACCTATTGCTGCTAGTTAACCCCAGTCCTACTATTTATGTCATCTCCTACAGGCACTCATTACATAAATCTAACTACTAGTTGTCTTCCATGCATGTCAGATATAATTGCACACACTAATATATCCACAAGAACCTCATGGAGCAATGTAAAGGCCAATAAACTTGATGTCAATGATACCCAATATGATGGAACATGTAAAGGCAGTTCTTCAGAAGACTTGCAGAAAGATGATGAATCCTCTTCACCCCACAAGGTCCTTGCTCTAACTTGGCCTGTGATATGGGTACAACATGCATATAATGTCCTGGAGTGTATCAAATCTGTTGCAATGCCATGTGCTTAGCATGCTGATCATGCATGTAAATATGTCATGCCTTCCTGTTTTTCAGTACCTATTACATTCATGATAACATGTTTTCAAATTCAAGTACTGTCATTCTACTCTATCGCAATGCCATCTGCTTAATTTGGACATCATGCTTCTGAATATCATATGCATTGTTATTCATCAATATGTACTTCATCTGTCTACCATACCATGTTTTTTTACATTGAAGTGATGTTCTAGTGCTCTGTTGCAATGCCATCTTATTTTCCTAATCATACACGTGTATGTTGCCTTAGTTATTTCTGTACGTATTCCGCTAGCATATAGTTTTACATTCAACTAGTGTTTTTTGCTGTGTTGTCCTGTCGTATCCCTAGCTCTTACACCATACTCCCTCCGTCCGGACTACATGCTGCCGAAATGGATAAAAAAGGATGTATCTAGAACTGAAATACGCCTAGACCCATCCATTTTTTCTGGATGGAGGGAATACATGTCAATATGTCATGCCTTTCTATTCTTCAGTACCTATTCCATCTCTCTACTGTCGTATGTTTTATAATTAAAGCACCATTCTTCTATATAAGGCACGCAAGGGGGAGGCGACTATGTTAGAATTTGAAGGGTTACAAACAAGGCCTTTGCAAATGATCCAAACGCCAGGAGATAATAAACCAACTCCAGTTTTTATAGATACTACTCCAGCACAGAGAAACCCAACTCATACTGATAATAAGCAGATTCCAGTGGCCAAAGAACTAGTCAGCTCCAGTCTAGCAAAAATTTGTCAACTCAATTCTAAGAAGCGTGTGCGTATCCTTGCATCATGAAATTTTATAGCCTGATGATCATATTTTCTACATGTTCCTTACCCATCTCTCTTTTAGAAAATAAGCTTAACAGATAGAAGAATTTCTGCAATGGTATCGTTTATGAGGAAAGATTCATGCAGGAATTCTCTGTGCTCCAATGTAGATGTAAGTACTTGTTGTATATCACTATATTTTTACATCAGCATGTATTTTGTTAATCGGCATGAATCCAAAGTTTATCTGATATAAATTTAGTTGTAGCAAAATGTATGATTAAAGGCCACAATGTTGATTTTTGCAAGGAAAACTGCCTGGTAGTTTTGCATCCTGAGCTGCATGAGTGTACTATCTCATATCAGTGGGTTTGAATACTTTGGTTCTGCAGTGGTTTTTTCAGTGTTTTTAGTGTGTTGACTTGTCGTATCCCTAGATCTTACATCATACTCCCTCCGTCCAGATTAAATGTCGCAGAAATGGATAAAACTAGATGTATCTACAACTGAAATACACCTAGACCCATCCATTTATTTCCGGATGGAGAGAATACATGTCAATATGTCAAGCCTTTCTATTCTTCAGTACCTACTCCATCTCTACTATAGCATATTTTATAACTGAATCACCATTCTTCTATATAAGGCATGCAAGGGGAAGACGGCTATTTTAGAATCTGAAGGGTTACAAACTAGGTCTTTGCAAAAGATCCAAACGCCAGGAGATAATAAACCAACTCCATTTTTCATAGATACTGCTCCAGCACAAAGAAACCCAACTCCCACTGATAATAAGCAGATTCCAGTGGCCAAAGAACTAGTCTGGTCCAGTCCAACAAAAGAATGTCAACTCCATTCTAAGAAGCATGTGCGTATCCTCGCATCATGAAATTTTATAGCATTCTGATCATATTTTCTACATGTTTCTTACCCATCTCTCTTTTAGAAAATAAGGTTAAACGATACAAGACTTCCTCCATTGGGATCGTATTCGAGGAAAATATCTTGCGGGAATTCTCTGTGCTCCAATGCTGATGTAAGCACCTGTTGTATATCACTATATTTTTACATCAGCATGTATTTTGTTAATCGGCATGAATCTAACCTTTATCTGATCTAAAATTAGTTGTAGAAAAATGATAAAGGAGCCAATGTTGATTTTTGTAAGGAAAACTGCCTGGTAGTTTTGCATACTGAGCTGCATGAATGTACTATCTCATATCACGCACATTACTGAATTGTAGTGCTTCTCTGGTTACCCATTCATTCATTGTGTCAATGTTGCTTTCGTATTACCTTACCTGGCTGATGATAGCTATGCCATATTGTGTTAATTTGGTGTAGGCTAGTTTCCAAAACGTTCATTGCGTCAATGTTGCTTTCCTATTATCTGACTTGGCCAATGATAGCCATGCTACTGTGTTAATTTTGTGCAGGCTGCTGAAGATAAGAAGACAAACTTTGAAAACAGCAAGGCAACCCCATTGTTTCTTTCCAGTAAATCTGGGCCAAGTAATATGGCAATAACTCATGATTAATCTGTTTGGTTCCCGTCCTAATATATGTTATGATGCAGTGGTCGAGACACTCTCCACTATCAATAATACAAGCCTGCCAAAATCGCCATCTGAATCTGTTCAGTATCCTCTGTCTCGAATGCAACGGAATAAATGTATGTTTGTGAACCAATTAATTGCTGAAGCAATGATGGAAGTGGTGGATGAATCAGAGGTGCAGAGTCGTGTGACACAACAACTGATCAATGTTTTCAGAGACAGTGTAGCAAAGCAGCAAGAACTTGCCCACATGCTTATGGGCGTCATCTGTGATGAGGTTGCAGATTGTGATGTTGTAGATGGTTAGGTTCAGCTCATTTATTTGCACTGGCATCAATCTTTGATTGCCCAGTGGATGTAATTTCCTGTAATATATGCTGGATGTGCAACGTTATTCCCTGTATGCCGTACCTTTGCTTGATCGGTTTTGGTCTTGTGCATAATTGCTCGTCGTAATGGGCTCAAATTATCTAATTTGGACTAAAGACATGAATGAACTTTAGTGGGCCCATTAAGTTAATGGGCCGTTACTAGGCCGAAAGTTAATGGTCGGCCCTCTTACCTCCTGGGTCGTTAACAGGACGACATCGAAGCGGGCAACAGGTAGCCCCAATTTATTTCACGGGCCGTTAACAGGACGTTACTAAGTTTAGGCTACATATGGCACAACTATACTGTAGGCCTTTAGCAGGCCGAAAGAGATAATGGGCTTGTACTAGACCATGAAGAGCATGGGCCGCTAAGAGGCCGATAGTCAGGTCGTATTGTAAACGGCCCAACTGTGTTGTGGGCCTTTAACAGGCCAAAAGAGAAACAAGGCTGGTATTGGACCATGAAGGCACTAGTAGAAAACAGGGCTATGGTCCAGGCCGGCTCAGCCCATTAGTCCCGGTTCAGTCTAGAACCGGGACCAATGTGGGCATTGGTCCCGGTTCGTGAGCCCAGGGGGCCGGCCGGGCCACGTGGGCCATTGGTCTCGGTTCGTCTGGACCTTTTGGTCCCGGTTGGTGGGACGAACTAGGACCAATGGGCCTCGCTCCTGGCCCACCACCATTGGTCCCGGTTGGTGGCTTGAACCGGGACCAAAGGCTTCTCTTTAGTCCCGGATCTTGTCATCAATCGGGACCAATGAGGTGCCTATATATACCCCCTCGCGCAAGAGCAGAGCACAGTGCTCTGTTTTTTCTGGCCGAGGGGGAGAGGGCTTTGTTGTGCTCTAGCTCACCTCCTATGCACATGAGGTGTTCGATGGAATGCCTGAGCCACACTACTTAAGCTTTCTCCTCTCAAAGCTCGACCTCCAAGCTCCATTTTCCTCAAGATTTGTCTAGATTTAGCGGTCCATCACGCCCCGTCCCCGTCTTCACCGCCGTCGATCACCCGCGCCGATCTGATCACCGACACCACCGTGGTGAGCCTCTTGTTCTTATCTTCTATCTGAAAGGAAAAATATTCTTACTTGTATGTTTAGATAGATACTTGTATCATTTTCTTACATTTTTTATTGCATCTTATATAGTGCGATGGTTTTGGTATCCGCCCCCGTCAGCCCTCGTCCTGTCTATGATTTGGATTTGGTATGTATATTATATTTATAACTATTGGTTCATTTATTGTTTATGAAAATTATGCCGACCAACGTGACATAGATTTTATTTATCTAGGATGTATGTGAATCGGAAATGCCAACCGACCCTATTGTCAAGAGATTAAATTTAGTTGAAGAAGAAAACAATTTGTTGAAGGAAAAACAAAAAAAATTGAGGAGGGGAAGATGATATTGGAGTTGCATGTTGCGGATGTCGTCGATGATCACAAGATCAAGATGGATGCAATGCGCTTGAAGATTAGAAAGTTTAGAAAATATGCCATTCATACCGAGGCTTGGTATCATTATGCCGTTGGATCAATTGTTGCCTTGGTTGCGATTATGATCGCATTTGTTTTCCCATTGAAATGTTTTACATAGTTTCAATGTATGGTTTAATTAATTAGATGCTCTGGAGAGCTATATGTTATTAGATGAGAACTATGTATGCACTTTGGTTTTAATGTGATGATGAACTTCTATTAATTTGGACACTTAATTATATATAATGCACGCAGATGAATCGGCAATGGATGTACGATGACAGACACACCCGCGAGTACATTAAGGGCGTGCATGAGTTTCTCGATGCGGCTGAGGAAAACAAGCAGAATGGTTTTATGTGTTGTCCATGCACTAAATGTGGGAATACGAGGTCTTACTCTAACCGGAAAATCCTTCACTCCCACCTGCTTTACAAGGGTTTCATGCCACACTATAATGTTTGGACGAGGCACGGAGAAATAGGGGTTATGATGGAAGACGGCAAAGAAGAAGAGTACGATGACAACTATGTGCCCCCTGAATACGGTGATGCTGCAACGGGGGGAGCTGGTGAAGATCTAGAGGAACCAGACGATGTGCCCAATGATGCTGCCACGGGTGAAGCTGCTGAAGATCAAGAGGAACCAGACGATGTGCCCGATGATGATGATCTCCGCCGGGTCATTGTCGATGCAAGGACGCAATGCATTAGTCAAAAGGACAAGCTGAAGTTCGATCGCATGTTAGAGGATCACAAAAAAGGGTTATACCCCAATTGCGAAGATGGCAACACAAAGCTCGGTACCGTACTGGAATTGCTGCAGTGGAAGGCAGAGAATGCTGTGGCTGGCAAAGGATTTGAGAAGCTACTGAAAATATTGAAGAAGAAGCTTCCAAAGGATAACGAATTGTCCGACAGTACATACGCAGCAAAGAAGGTCATATGCCCTCTAGGATTGGAGGTGGAGAAGATACATGCATGCCCTAACGACTGCATCCTCTACCGCGGTGCATACAAGGATCTGAACGCATGCCCGGTATGCGGTGCGTTGCAGTATAGGATCAGACGAGATGACCCTGGTGATGTTGACGACGAGCCCCTCAGGAAGAGGGTTCCTGCGAAGGTGATGTGGTATGCTCCTATAATACCACGGTTGAAACATCTGTTCAAAAACAAAGAGCATGCCAAGTTGATGCGATGGCACAGTGAGAACCGAAAGAAAGATGGGAAGTTGAGAGCACCCACTGACGGGTCGCAGTGGAGAAAAATCAAGAGAAAGTACTGGGATGAGTTTGCAAAGGACCCAAGGAATGTATGGTTTGCTTTAAGCGCGGATGGCATTAATCCTTTCGGGGAGTAGAGCAGCAATCACAACACCTGGCCCGTGACTCTATGTATGTATAACCTTCCTCCTTGGATGTGCATGAAGCGGAAGTTCATTATGATGCCAGTTCTCATCCAAGGCCCTAAGCAACCCGGCAACGAAATTGATGTGTACCTAAGGCCATTAGTTGAAGAACTTTTACAGCTGTGGAATGGAAACGGTGTACGTACGTGGGATGAGCACAGACAGGAGGAATTTAACCTTAAGGCGTTGCTGTTCGTGACCATCAACGATTTGCCCGCTCTCAGTAACCTTTCAGGACAGACAAACAAAGGATACCACGCATGCACACACTGTTTAGATGACACTGAAAGTATATACCTGGACAAATGCAGGAAGAATGTGTACCTGGGCCATCGTCGATTTCTTCCGACCAACCATCAATGTCGAAAGAAAGGCAAGCATTTCAAAGGCGAGGCAGATCACCGGACGAAGCCCGCCATGCGCACCGGTGATCACGTGCTTGCTATGGTCAACGATTTACACTACGTAATCTTTGGAAAGGGTCCCGCTGGACTAGCTATTCCGAATTACACTGAGGGACACGCACCCATGTGGAAGAAGAAATCTATATTTTGGGACCTACCCTACTGGAAAGACCTAGAGGTCCGCTCCTCAATCGACGTGATGCACGTGACGAAAAACCTTTGCGTGAACCTGCTAGGCTTCTTGGGCGTGTATGGGGAGACAAAAGATACACCTGAGGCACGGGAGGACCTGCAACATTTGCACGAAAAAGACGGCATGCCTCCGAAGCAGTATAAAGGTCCTGCCAGCTACGCTCTTACGAAAGAAGAGAAAGAAATCTTCTTTGAATGCCTGCTCAGTATGAAGGTCACGACTGGCTTCTCATCGAATATAAAGGGAATAATAAATATGCCAGAGAAAAAGTTTCAGAACCTAAAGTCTCATGACTGCCACGTGATTATGAGGCAACTACTTCTGGTTGCATTGAGGGGGCTTCTACCGAAAAACGTCCGATTAGCCATTGTGAAGCTATGTGCATTCCTCAATGCAATCTCTCAGAAGGTGATCGATCCAGAAATCGTACCAAGGCTAAGGAGTGATGTGGCACAATGTCTTGTCAGTTTCGAGCTGGTGTTCCCACCATCCTTCTTCAATATCATGACGCACGTCCTAGTTCATCTAGTCGACGAGATTGTCATCCTGGGGCCCGTATTTCTACACAATATGTTCCCCTTTGAGAGGTTCATGGGAGTCCTAAAGAAATATGTCCGTAACCACGCTAGGCCAGAAGGAAGCATCTCCATGGGCCATCAAACAGAGGATGTTATCGGGTTTTGTGTTGACTTCATTCCTGGCCTTAACAAGATAGGTCTCCCTAAATCGCGGTATGAGGGGAGACTGACTGGAAAAGGCACTCTTGGAAGAGACTCAATAATATGCAGGGACGGATATTCTTGGTCTCAAGAACACTACACAGTTCTACAGAACTCTACCTTGGTGACCCCGTATGTCGATGAACACAAGAACAGTCTGCGCTCCAAACACCCAGAGAAATGCGACGACTGGATTACATGTGAATACATCAGGACTTTCAGCAGTTGGTTGGAAACACGTCTCAGAGGTGACAACACTATTTGTGCTGAGTTGTACTTGTTGTCCAGGGGACCATCTTTGACTGTATTGACTTACAAAGGATACGAGATAAATGTGAATACATTTTACACGATCGCCCAAGATCAAAAGAGCACCAACCAAAACAGCGGTGTCCGCTTTGATGCAGCAACCGAGAGCGGAAAGGACACATATTATGGTTACATAGTGGACATATGGGAACTTGACTACGGACCTGATTTTAAGGTCCCTTTGTTGAAGTGCAAATGGGTCAATCTGTTAGGCGACGGGGTACAGGTAGACCCACAGTACGGAATGACAACAGTGGATCTGAAAAATCTTGGGTACACTGATGAACCGTTCATCCTAGCCAATGATGTGGCACAGGTTATCTATGTGAAGGACATGTCTACCAAACCGAGAAAAAGAAAAGATAAGGAATCGAATACATCATACGATGAGCCAAAGCGCCACATAGTTCTTTCACGAAAAAGGGACATCCTGGGAGTGGACGGCAAGACAGACATGTCTGAAGATTATGAAAAGTTTCATGAAATTCCTCCCTTCAATGTCAAGGCTGACCCAAGCATCCTGATAAACAATGAAGATTATCCATGCTTACGGTGCAATAAGCAAATGACACAAGCGAAGAAAAAGTGAAGACTTTCTCCCACAACTATTATGATGATACCATGCCAAATTTGTAACAGACGAACATGCTACCATTGTCCGTTTTGTACATGCACATGCTATGTGGGTGAAATTATGATACCATCCCAACTTTCAACTTTTTTCAGAGTTCATTTGAAATGCTTTCATGTCTTATGGTTCGAAACTTTGATACTTCGAAAGTGATTGTCCATTTTGTACACGAAGTGCATCAAGCTTTTGTCGTAACCCTCTCTAATTTTTGGAACATGCTATGTGGGTGAAATGATGATACCATGCCAACTTCCAACCTTTTCACAGTTCATTTTGAAATGCTTTCCAATTTCAGAGTCATTTAGCTCAAATAATGAATTAATAGCAAACAGAATGAACTACAAAACTTTTATGAAAATAAAAACAATCAATTAAAATATTATGTTATGATCAACTAAAATAAAACTATAATATTCTTCAATAGCAAAAAGAATATAATTTTTGTGACCTAAAATCAAACTATAAGTATTTAATTGTAAGTATAAATAAAAAATAAATAGGAAAGAAGAAAAAAAATCTATTTTTATAGTAAAGTTATTCATAATCTAGTGATTCACACAAATTTTATAAATTTCAAATTTAAACTATTCAAAATTTTAAAACTAATGGCACTAACAGAAAGTTTATAATTTTTGTGACCTAAAATCAAAAAGAAATCACTAAAAAACTATAAGTATTTCGTTGTAAGTATAAATAAAAAATAAATAGAAAAAAAATTCTATTTTTATAGTAAAGTTATTCATAAACTAGTGTTTCACTCAAATTTTTAAAAATTCAAATTTAAACTATTCAAAATTTAAAACTAATGGCACTAACAGAAAGTTTATAATTTTTGTGACCTAAAATCAAAAAGAAATCACTAAAAACTATAAGTATTTAGTTGTAAGTATAAATAAAAAATAAATAGAAAAAAAATTCTATTTTTATAGTAAAGTTATTCATAAACTACTGATTCACACAAATTTTTAAAAATTCAAATTTAAATTATTCAAAATTTAAAACTAATGGCACTAACAGAAATTTATAATTTTTGTGACCTAAAAGCAAAAAGAAATCATTAAAAAACTATAAGTATTTAGTTTTAAGTAGAAATAAAAAAATAAAAAACCAAAAAAATGTAGAAATTAAAAAGAAAAAACCAAAAAAAATGCCTCCTACTGGGCCTCCACGGCCTGAATACGACTAGAAACCCTACATGGGCCAGGATTCAGGCCCGCAGAAGGCCCAATAGGCCCACAGGCAGTAGCAAGTTTAGGCCCGAAAGCCTGCATTAGAGAGGAGCTCGAATGGGGAGGCACACCAGCGCTTATAAACCAGTGCCAGCGCCCTTCAGCTAGCGATGTGGGACTAAACTTTTGGGCGCGGGGTAGCACAAGGCCATTGGTCCCGGTTGGTGCCACCAACCGGGACTAAAGGGGGCATTGGTCACGGTTCGTGGTACCAACTGTGACCAATTCCCCCCTTTAGTCCCGGTTGGTGCCACCAACCGAGACCAAAGGCTGCCGCTTCCCGCCCTTTGGGCTGCTGAAAAGAGGCCTTTGGTCTCGGTTGGTGGCACAAACGGGACTAATGCCCACCTTTAGTCCCGGTTGCTGCCACGAACCGGAACTAAAGGCTCTGCTATATAAGCCCACACTTTGGAAATTTTCGCCAACTGCTCCATTCCCCATCGCCGACGCCGCCAGGCTGCTCGTCCTCCTCGTCGCCGTCACCGCGCCCTGCCCCGTCGCCGTCGCTGCGCCCTGCCCCATCGCCGTCGCCGCGCCCTGTCGCTGTCGTCGTCGTCGCGCCCTCCTGCCCGTCGCCGGCCGCCCTGCCCCGAGCTCGCTGCCGTCCGCCCTGCCCCGAGCCCCGCCTCCTCGTCCCCGTCGCCTGCCGCCCTGCCCCGAGCTCGCTGCCGTCCGCCCTGCCCCGAGCCCCGCCTCATCGTACCCGTCGCCGTGTGCCGCCCCTAGCCCACGGCCGTCCCCGTCGCCGTGTGCCACCCCGAGCCCGTCGTCCCCGTCACCACGTGCGGCCCCGCGCACGCCGTCCCCATTGCCGGCATCCCCGAGCCCGCCGTCCTCCTTCCCGTCGCTGGCCTTCTCTCCCCGTCGCCGCCCGCCCCCAGTAAGCTCCCCCCTTTCCCATCCCCGTCGCCGACGATGCCACCCATTGCCGCCGCTGCTCTCTGTTCATATATGCAAAAGTTACATTTTTAGAAAATCATCTATATATGTTCAGAAAAGTTCTATATGAATGTGGCTATATATATGTTCAGAAAAGTTCTATATGTATGTGGCTATGTATGTGTATGTGGCTATGTGAATATGCAAAGAAGAGGAGATGAAGAAGATGATATATTTTCTTATTCGTGGGTGTGTCGAGAGGGTCATCGATAACTTTAGTGAATTTTAGGTTATTTTCATTTTAGGTCATTTTAGGTCGTGGGTGTGTCAAGAGGGCGGCCAAGTGGTCGAGGATCGTCGAACATGAGAGGGGGGATGATAGATGATGATGAGGGGGGGACGGGGGACGTCGGACATTCATGAGAGAGACGGGGAAGAAGGGGAAGAAGAGGGAGAAGAAGAGGGGGTCGAGAGGGGGTCTAGGGTCGCCGAGGGGTCGAGGGTCGTCGAACTTGAGAGGAGGAAGAGGATAAAAAAAAGAAGAGGAATAAGAAAAGAAAAAAGAGGAGAAGAAAGAATAGAGGAGAAGATCTCCTCTATTCTTTCCTCTCCTCTTTTTTTCTTCTTCTTCCTCTTTTTTTTATCGGGAACGAGGGTCGTCGAGGGTCGCCGAGCGGTAGAGGAAGAAGAGGATAAAAAAGAAGAGGAAGAAAAAAAGAGGGGTCGATGGTCACCTAGGGGTCGAGGGTCGAGAGGGGGTCTAGGGTCGCCGAGAGGGGAGAGGAAGACGAGGAGAAATAAATAAGAAGAAGAAAAAAGAAGAAAAAGAAGAGGAGAAGAAGAAAGGAATAGAGGAGAAGAAGAGAAAAATAGAATATATAATCTATTTTCTCTTTTCTCCTCTATTCCTTTCTTCTTCTCCTATTTTTTTCTTCTTCTTTTTCTTCGACACGTGGGGGGGGGGTCGAGAACGTCGGACATTCATGAGAGAGGCGAGGAAGAAGGGGAAGAAGAGGGAGAAGAAGAGGAGAGGAAGAAGAGGAAGTCTTCTCCTCTATTCTTTCTTCTCTTCTTTCTTCTTCTTCTTCTTCTTCCTCTTTATTTTATCAGGAACGAGGGTCGTCGAGGGTCGCCGAGCGGTAGAGGAGAAACCCTAAATAGAAAGTATCGTCGATGTGAGATACATGTACCATCGGTGTCGGACACTACATCCACATCCCACAAGTGGCGCGGGCTTCGACGCCCACGTCACTTGTGGGACTTGGATGTAGTGTCCGACACCAACGGCCACATGTATCTCACACCCACGATACTTGCTATTTAGGGTTTCCTCTACCGAAAAGAAGAGGAGAAATAAATAAGAAGAAGAAAAAAGAAGAAAAAGAAGAGGAGAAGAAGAAAGGAATAGTGGAGAAGAAGAGAAAATAGAATATTCTATTTTCTCTTCTTCTCCACTATTCCTTTCTTCTTCTCCTCTTTTTTTTCTTCTTTTTTTTCTTCGATCTTCTCCTCTAGCTATTCCTTTCTTCTTCTCCTAGTGTCAAAGTATTGAAGAAATCCATGCCTTCATCATTAGCCGGAAGTAACCAGGGCATGTTGGTACGAAGTTCTGCAAAATTGTTCTGGAATGGAGTCCCGGATAGAATAATCCGCCTTTTGGTACAAATTCAGCAAAGGCCTTCCAAATAGCGATATTTGGCAGGCTCTTTCTGAACTTTGTACCAAAAAGCGAATTATCCTATCTGGGACTCCGTTCCAGAACAACTTTGAAGAGCTTCGTACCATCATGCACATGTTAATTTCGCCTAATGATGAAGACATGGTTTTGTTGAATCCTTTGACACTAGGCAACCTCCCGACCCCTCGGCGATCCTCTCGAACATGAGAGGAAGAAGAGGGTCGTCTAGGGGTCGAGGGTTTCAGGGTCGTCGAGGGTTCGAGGGGTCGAGGATCGCCGAGGGGTCGAGAGAGGTTTCCTAGTGTCAAAGTATTGAAGAAATCCATGCCTTCATCATTAGCCGGAAGTAACCAGGGCATGTTGGTACGAAGTTCTGCAAAATTGTTCTAGAATGGAGTCCCGGATAGAATAATCCGCCTTTTGGTACGAATTCAGCAAAGGCCTTCCAAATAGCGATATTCGGAAGGCTCTTTCTGAACTTTGTACCAAAAAGCCAATTATCCTATCTGGGACTCCGTTCCAGAACAACTTTGAAGAGCTTCGTACCATCATGCACATGTTACTTTCGCCTAATGATGAAGACATGGTTTTGTTGAATCCTTTGACACTAGGCAACTTCCCGACCCCTCGACAATCCTCTCAAAAATGAGAGGAAGAAGAGGGTCGTCTAGGGGTCGAGGGTTTCAGGGTCGTCGAGGGTTCGAGGGGTCGAGGATCGCCGAGGGGTCGAGAGAGGTTTCCTAGTGTCAAAGTATTGAAGAAATCCATGCCTTCATCATTAGCCAGAAGTAACCAGGGCATGTTGGTACGAAGTTCTGCAAAGTTGTTCTGGAATGGAGTCCCGGATAGAATAATCCGCCTTTTCGTACGAATTCAGCAAAGGCCTTCCAAATAGCGATATTCGGAAGGCTCTTTCTGAACTTTGTACCAAAAAGTGAATTATCCTATCTGGGACTCCGTTCCAGAACAACTTTGAAGAGCTTCGTACCATCATGCACATGTTACTTTCGCCTAATGATGAAGACATGGTTTTGTTGAATCCTTTGACACTAGGCAACGTCCCGACCCCTCGGCGATCCTCTCGAACATGAGAGGAAGAAGAGGATAAAAAAAGAAGAGGAAGAAGAAAAAAAAGAGGAGAAGAAAGAATAGAGGAGTTCTACTCCTCTATTCTTTCTTCTCCTCTTTTTTTTCTTCTTCTTCCTCTTTTTTTATCGGGAACGAGGGTCGTCGAGGGACATAGATGTAGTGTCTTCGTTGTCGATATATACCCCCTCCCGATAGCTTACTATAATTAGGTAGCTAGTTCTATGTTTGGCACTAATATATCCATCTGTCATGTTTGAGTAATAATTGCCATGTTGTAAATATTTGTAGAAACTATGGACACCGCCCTAGACAAAGGAACAAAAGAAGCATTGTTGAGGGAAATAATCGCAGAAGGAAGTGATGCCATCTCGTTGTTTCTCAACGAAACCGATGGTCTGGAAGGAGAGGGTGAACAAGCTGGCTACGGTGAACTAATGCCGGTGCAAGAAGAAGAACATGAGGACGGCTCCGGTGACCCAATGCCGGTGCAAGAAGGAGACCGTGATGACGGCTCCGGTGACCGAACCTAGTCCGGCCAGGTATATATATTAGTTAAGCCTATGCTGACTAGCTGATTGATGCATTCATTGTTTTGGTATGTACACATATTAATTAAGTCTTTGTTCTTTTTTCTAGCCCTCCGGATCGAGCACAACTTTGGTAAAGAGACGAGGCCCGAAGAAAAAGTTGAGCTCCGATGAAAAGTTTGAGATCATAGCAATCGCGACCGACGGCCAACCTATTGAACCCCTCCGGACAAAGAGCGCATTTGTTGCTCAGTGCGGGGTTCTGGTTAGGGACAAGATCCCAATAAGCATCCAGCAATGGTTTAAGCCGGCTACAGAAGACCCTGAGGTGTCTTATGTCAATGATATGCAGAAAAATGATCTTTGGACTGAGCTGAAGTCAAATTTCACCCTACCGCCTGAGGATAATCCAGTGAACCCAGTTAAAGAGAAATTAATCAAGTCTTTTGCTCTGAGGAGGATGGCAGAACTATTCAGGAGGTGGAAGAAAGAGCTGAATAAGTTTGTCGAAAATAATGAGACACCAGAATTCAAGGGCAGATATGAGAAGATCAGAGATCACAGGCCCGCATTTGTGGCCCACAAGACATCGGAAAAGAGTCAGAAGATGTCGGCGACAAACAAGCAAAATGCTGCGAAGAAGAAGCTTCACCATCGCACGGGGTCAGGTGGCTACCTCGTAGACCGGCCTAAGTGGTCCAAGATTGAGAATGATCTGGTTCATAAAGGGGTCGATCCAGAGACAATTAACTGGCCAGACCGTTGCCGGACTTGGTTCTTCGGGGCTAGCGGAACCTTGGACCCTGTAACAGGGAAGTGCACTTGGACGAACGATCAAATGGACATACCAGTTAGTAAGCTTAAGCAGTATATCGAAGCAGCGTAGGAAGGGACGTTCTTTCCAGACAGAGAGAACGACGAGCTCACAATGGCCCTCGGGAATCCTGAGCACCCTGGACGGACACGAGGCACGCCAGGCTCCGTTCCGTGGAAGGTTTGGTTTCCGGACGCAGGCGGTTACAAATCCCATGAGAGGAGGAAAAAAGTGCAGCAGACCAAAATGCAGGCGCTGCAAGCAAGGGTAGACGCGATAGAGGAACGAGAAGCAAATCACAGCAAACGTACTGCCGAAGCCTCCCCTGAAGCTACCCCACCATCTCAGCACAGAAGCAGCGTGGCTTCCACCGAGCTGCTTCAGCCGGAGCATGCCTTGATGGCTCCTGCCAGCTATCCCGTGGATGCTATAATGGAGTCTCAAAATTGCCACCTTATGACGCAATGGATGAATTTGAAGGTCAAGGTGGCTGTTGGCTCTGTTTATCCTACTGAACCCGGCGCAACTTTTCACTGCCGGCCGATTCCAGAAGGATATGCTAGGGTGATGGTGGATGAGATAACGGAGGGATTTGAGGACCTCCAGCTTGACCACCCTACCGGTGAAGGGGAGACTCGGCTGGGGTCTGCTCTGAAGACTCCATGCCTATGGCGGAAGGAGCTCATCAATCTTCCGAACTGGACGCCTCCGCCTCCTCCTCCTCCTCCGGCGAGTCAGGGCACTCCGCCTCCTCCACCGCCTCCTCCTCCGGCGAGTGACGATCAGGGCCCTCGGCCGGCTCCTTCTCCGGCGCGTGGCGGCACTCCGCCTCCTTCTCCGCATGCGCCGACGCGCCCGAGCAGCCAGCCTCCTCCTTCTCCGCCTCGTCAGCAAGGGCGGAAGAGACCTGCCGCCGCTCCAGCTGCTCCGGCGCGTCGTAGTCCTTCTCCTCCGCCTCTTAAGCAAGTAAAGAAGACAACCGCTCCGTCTGCTCGGTCGGCGTCTAGCAGTACAACCAGAGGCGGGAGGACATACAGATTCGGTCCTTCTCTGAAGACTCCAGAGAAGTTACCATATGAGAGGACCTAGGAGGAGAACGCCGAGATCGCGCGAGAAGAAGTGAGGAAATTCTTTGAAGGGGTGAAAGCAAAGAAACATCCACCTCCGGAGGAGAAGGTAGATCGGGTGAAAGTGAAGCGCACTCTGGCTGCCCTGACAAAACCACCGAAGTCTGATCCGCCGAAAGGAAACTATGACTGCATTATTGGAAAGGAATTTGCCGAAGCAGAGCGGTCGCGAAGTACTGTCAGTGATCAAAGGCTAAAAGAACGATGAGCTGGGACACAAATTGCCCAGCTCGGCAAACAAGCGAAGCAATCATGCCCCCCACTCAAGGTGCCTAGCCACAACGTTGCTAATGATCCGAGGATGGTGCCTGGTTATAGCAATCTTGCGGATTACCTGCCCGACGAAGTACATTATGAACCCATGGACATGCAGATACAAAGATACAAGTACGGGAAGCTCTCGTCAAAGACGAAAGATCTCTATCAACGATGATGCGAAGATTGCATGATTGGTACTTGAAAATCTGCAGAGACTCTGGGGGGAGGAGTACTTTGTATGTGAAAGTTAAAAAGGAGCATGACCTCGTTGGAATTGATCTGTTGCCTGTTCCATTTGAGGAGTTCTATCAGTTTTTCAATCAATTGGCCCTCGATAAAACAACGGTCGCCTGCTACTGTCTGTAAGTAGTACTACTTCTGTCATTAAGTTTCTCTATATAGCTTAGCTCTTTCATTGCATGTATTTATAATCATCCTCACTATATTATGCAGATTGAAGATCGTCGAATTGAAGAAAAGACAAGTCGGTGATATTGGGTTCATTAACACATATCTCATAGATGCAACTCAGGTTAAATTTCATGCCGCAGAAACCGAGGCCAGCATGCTACGATCGTTAATAATAAATCAAAACAAAGATATAATACTCTTTCCTTACAACTTCAAGTGAGTGTTACTGTCTTGTGCGTATTCGGTTTCCCTTATATATTAGTCAAGGTTATAGTAATGTAATCGATGAGTTATGCATGCGTGTGCAGTTTCCACTATATTCTCCTACATATTAAGCTTGAGCAGGGACTAGTAACCGTCTTAGACTCAAGACAAAAAGATCCCAAGGACAATGCAGACATGACTCAAATACTCGAGAAGTAAGTTAAATCGATCATTATCCACCATATCAGCAACTTTGTTCATTTCCTGATATATCAAGTAATTGTTTTCTTTGTCCGGCAGGGTTTGGAGAAAATTCACCAGAAAAGCTCCGGGACTGCCGAAGGAGCTGCAATTTAGACACCCGAAAGTAAGTACTAGCTATAGTAGCATTTTAAGCGCATCTACTAGTCATTCAAGCACTAGTTTCATCAATACCATTTGGCATTCTTGCTCATCAGTTTGATTAACCTCTATTTCTTGTAAAGTGGTTGTGGCAGGAACAAGGGAATGATTTCTATGGATACTATGTTTGCGAGTCCATCCGCCACACGACCTGTGAGCGGGGCTACACTGACGAACAATATGAAGTACGTAAATAACAACATTCACAATTTTATTTTATTACCATCATTTGTGTTGAGTTTCATTCATATATATATATATGTATATATATATGTATGTATTGACCCCCTTCTTTAAATTAGATGTTTCGGAAGCGGGATGAACTCCTAGCACCAGCTCGCATGCGAGCAATTCAAGAGGAATTGGCGGCATTTTTTCTTGACCACGTGATCCTTGAAGATGAAGAATTCTATGTTGACCCTGAGTCCGTGTGATTATATTTGTAAGAGATAATTATTGTATATATGTAGCCGGTAGTGTCAGATAGATATACGAGAACTTGTTGTTCGACCAATCTCTTGGAGAAGGAGAGGTCGTCGATATCACTTCTCTTTGTATGCATATATGTTCATGACGATCTTCTGTTTCCTTTGTTTGCTTACTAGCTAGCCAGCGTGTCTAGTCCTCTCTATACGTATGTATAGTACATAGCATCGACCAAGCACGGACATAAGAGAGGACACTTCTCTCTATTAATTATAGCTAGCTAACACAATATATGAAACACCTAAATTAACCCCCCAAAACCCCCAACGCCCCCCCCTCAAAAAAAAACTAAAACCCCAACCACAGAAATGCTGACGCGTGGATGCCTATTGGTCCCGGTTGGTGCCACCAACCGGGACCAAAGGGTCTCCTGCCTGGGCTCTGCGCACTGCCCACGTGGAGGCCCATCAGTCCCGGTTCTGGATTGAACCGGGACTAAAGGTTCGGGGCATTAGTACCGACACTTTAGTCCCGGTTCAGGAACCGGGACTAAAGGCCCTTACGAACCGGGACTATAGGCCCTTTTTCTACCAGTGAGGGCATGGGCCGTTAAAAGGCCAAAACTAAGGTCCGACTACAAATGGCCCAACTCATTTATGGTCTGTTAACAGGCCGAAAGGCACACAGGGCCGGGAATTGGCCCAACACTTAAATGGGTCGCTAAAAGGCCAAAACTCAGGTCCGACTACAAATGGCCCAACTGATTTATGGGTCGTCAACAGGCTGAAAGTGACACCGGGCCAGAAATTGGCCCAACACTTAAATGCGCCTCTAAAAGGTCGAAACTCATGTCCGGCTACAAATGGCCCATCAGATTTATGGGCCGTCAACATGCTGAAAGACGCACCGGGCCGGAAATTAGCCCAACATTTAAATGGGTCGCTAAAAGGCCGAAAGATGTACATCAATTGGCCCATCCATTAAATGGGCCGTTAATAGGCCGAAATCTCATTGGGCCGATATTGAGCCCAAATATATAGCGGGCTGTTAACCGGCTCGAACTAACGATGGGCTGCAATGGTGTCAAATCTTTAATGGGCCGTTGACGGGCCGAATTGGCACATCTCGTATGGGCCGTGGGCTTAAATGGACCTGACACAAGTAGACTTTATATGGGTCGGCCTGCTAATTTTTACTGGGCCGGCCATTTTCACCGGAATGGGCCACTGTTGGGCCGTGCCACGTGTTGACCTATCATAGGCGCCTCCTGTCCAACGAGTGGATGACATCTGCCCTAACGGTGAGGCAACATGTGTTTCCTTCGGCCAATCAGAATTTTACACATGGGAATTTCCCATTGGTCAGGGCTATTAACGGGTTATCGGATCCTATATCTGATCTGATAGCTTAACGGCATTCCGTTACGGTGGATGCCACGTGTTGGTCACCCTTGATGAAAGCACTTCTGTGACGCGCGATTTATCGTCATGGAAGTGGACACTTCCGTGATGATAATTTTGGTAATGTCATGGAACACTTTTACGACAGCACAGGTATGACTATCTTGATTCTGTCATAAAATCGTCATGGATGTACATGCATGACAAAAAGCGCGACCTACTATGACAAACACGTATCATCACGGAAGTGTATTTTTTTTGTAGTGCAAGCCCTTGAAAAACAAGTTAGACGTCCTCTACTTTGTTGTTGCAAGTTTTACGTGGCTGCTACGGGATTCTAGCAAGAGCCGTTCTTACCTATGCATTGAAATCACAACGTTAATTTATCAAGTTTGCTATTTTAACCTTCAACAAGGACCGGCCATACTCAAATTCGATTCAACTAAAGTTGGAGAAACAAACACTCGCCAGCCACCTTTATGCAAAACTAGTTGCATGTCTGTCGGTGGAACCGGTCTCATGAATGTGGCCATGTAAGGTTGGTTCATGCCGCTTCATCCAACAATACCGCTGAATAAAATAAGGCGTTGGTGGTAAGCAGTATGACAATCACCGCCCACAACTCTTTGTGTTCTACTCATGCATAACATCTACGCATAGACCTGGCTCTGATACCATTGTAGGCAAACATAGCATGCAATTTCAAACAAATTCCTACGCTCACGCAAGACCTATCTAGGAGATGCATAGGAACAAGAGGGGAGAGCATCTTCATACCCTTGAAGATCGCGAAGCGGAAGCGTTTATCAACGCGGTTGATGTAGTCGTACACCTTCTCAATCTGTCCCGATCAAGTACCGAACGTACGACACCTCCGCGTTCAGCACACGTTCAACTCGATGACGTCCTCGCCTTCTTCATCCAGCAAGACGGGTGAAGTAGTAGATGAGTTCCGGCAGCATGACAGCGTGGTGACGGTGTTGGTGAAGAACAATCTCTGCAGGGCTTCACCAAGCACAACGGAAATTATGATGGAGGATAAACTAGAGGGGACGAGGTTGCCGGCACACGGCTTGGTGAATCTTGATGTGTCTTGGGTGCTATCCCTGCCCCTCTATTTATATGTTGAACACTAGGGTCGAAACTTGGAGTAAAAGCTTCCTCAAAGTCGGTTTTGCCCAAAAGGCAAGAGTCCTTCTCGGACTCCAGGGCTAGACGCCAGGGTTCCCGGCGTCTACCCCCTAGAAGCCAGGGTTCCCGGCGTCTACCCCCTAGACGCTAGGGTTCCTGGCATCTAGCCTCTGGTCTCTGAAAAACTCCCTTTTGCACTTTCCAAAAGCCTCGTGGGCTTTCCCCTTTGGCCCAAACAAAGTTTTCTCGAACCCAAACAATTCGGGAAACATCCAGAACTCCTTCCGGTGAATTCTGGAACCCTTCTAGAGAACAAACACTATTGTCCCACATATTGATCTTTACCTTCGGACCATTCTGGAGCTCCTCGTCATGTCCGCGATCACATCAAAGACACCGAACAACATTCGGTCACCAACATACATAACTCATATAATACTATATCATCAACGAACGTTAAGCGTGCGGACCCTATGAGATTGAGAACTATGTAGACATAACCGAGCCACCTCTCCGGTCAATAACCAACAGCGAAAACTGGATGCTCATATTGGTTGCAACATATTCTATCAAGATCTTTATCGGTTGAACCTTATGACAACATACGTTATTCCCTTTGTCATCGGTATGTTACTTGCCCGAGATTCGATCATCGGTATCTTCATACCTAGTTCAATCTCATTACCGGCAAGTCTCTTTACTCATTCCGTAATACACCATCCCGCAACTAACTCATTAGTTACGTTGCTTGCAAGGCTTCTGATGATGTGTATTACCGAGAGGGCCTAGAGATACCTCTCTGATACTCGGAGTGACAAATCCTAATCTCGATCTATGCCAACCCAACAAACAACTTCGGAGATACCTGTAGAGCATCTTTATAATCACCCAGTTACGTTGTGACGTTTGATAGCACACAAGGCATTCCTTCGGTATCCGGGAGTTGCATAATCTCATATTCAAAGGAATATGTATTTGACATGAAGAAAGCAATAGCAATAAAACTAAACGATCAATATGCTAAGCTGACGAATGGGTCTTGTCCATCACATCATTGTCCTAATGATGTGATCCCGTTCATCAAATGATAACACATGTCTATGGTTAGGAAACTTAACCATCTTCGATTAATGAGCTAGTCTAGTAGAGGCTTACTAGGGACACGGTGTTTTGTCTATGTATCCACACATGTATCAAGTTTCCGGTTAATAAAATTCTAGCATGAGTAATAAAAATTTATCATGATATAAGTAAATATAAAATAACAACTTTATTATTGCCTCCAGGGAATATATCCTTCAGTTTGATACTTTCCAATATTTTTCATATGATGTCTTTGTCATGTGTATCTATTGGGAATAATTGAGTATATTGATTACCACCTAACATAGAAAAGACAAATCTTTCCTATTTGTCTATCTGAGTATTGTCATGGCAATTTTGTTTTGTGCCCCTTTTCTTACATGGTGGCTAGCTTAGAGATGCATTGTGTGTGTGCTTGCTTGGCACTCTTCCAAAGATCCATAGAGAACATTTAAACGATAATCAGAACATATTGTTTTTGTACATCATAAGGTTATAAAAGTATTGTTTTGTGAGGCCCTGTTCGCTGATTATGGTGTTGTTTGTGTGAAAAAAAATCATATTTACCCATAATGTTGACTTTTTGATATCATTGTATAGGGTAACTCCAGCACTTAAGCATGATAGTAGCTTCTCTGTGGTCAGCTTCCTACTTGGGAGTAGCTATTTCAGAACAAATTAAAAAAAGAATGTACCATCACAACTGCAGAGTCAACCCACCTGTGTTACTAAATGATCTCACTGTTTTAGCATGTAAATCTTCTATTTCACATTCTCTTATGATATCTTAGCATGTAAAGAAACTATTACACTTCACTGGATTTTCTTTTTTCCTTATCAAATTTGTATCATCTAGCCAATGCAATGTACCCCATAATGTTCAACCCAGATGTAGTTGTTGAAGGAAATATGCCCTAGAGGCAATAATAAATTTATTAGTTATTTCCTTATATGATGATAAATGTTTATTATTCTTGCTAGAATTGTATTAACCGAAAACTTAGTGCATGTGTGAATACATAGACAAACAAAGTGTCACGAGTTTGCCTCTACTTGACTAGCTCGTTGAATCAATGATGGTTATGTTTCCTAACCATAGACATGAGTTGTCATTTGATTAATGGGATCACATCATTAGAGAATGATGTGATTGACTTGACCCATCTGTTAGCTTAGCACAATGATTGTTTAGTTTGTTGCTATTGTTTTCTCCATAACTTATACATTTTCCTATGACTATAAGATCATGCAACTCCTGAATACCGGAGGAACACTTTGTGTGCTACCAAATGTCACAACATAACTGGGTGATTATAAAGGTGCTCTATAGGTGTCTCCAATGGTGTTTGCTGAGTTGGCATAGATCAAGATTAGGATTTGTCACTCCGAGTATCGGAGAGGTATCTCTGGGCCCTCTCGGTAATGCACATCACTATAAGCCTTGCAAGCATTGTGACTAATGAGTTAGTTGCGGGATGATGCATTATGGAACGAGTAAGGAGACTTGCCGGTAATGAGATTGAACTAGGTATTAAGATACCGACGATAGAATCTCGGGCAAGTAACATATCGATGACAAACGGAACAACAGATATGTTGTTATGCGGTTTGATCGATAAAGATCTTCGTAGAATATGTAGGAACCAATATGAGCATCTAGGTTCCGCTATTGGTTATTGACCGGATACATGTCTCGGTCATGTCTACATAGTTCTTGAACCCGTAGGCTCCGCATGCTTAACGTTCGGTGACGATCAGTATTATGAGTTTATGTGTTTTGATGTACCGAAGGTAGTTCGGAGTCCCGGATTTGATCATGGACACGACGAGGAGTCTCGAAATGATCAAGGCGTAAAGATTGATATATTGGAAGCCTATGTTTGGACATCGGAATGGTTCCGGGTGAAATCGGGAGTATATCGGAGCACCGGGAGGTTACGGGAACCCCCTGGGAGGTATATGGGCCATATTGGGCCTTAGTGGAAGAGAGGGAGAAGAAGCAAAGGAGGGGGCGCGCCCCCCAAGCCCAATCCGAATTGGGAGGTGGGGGGGGGGGCTTTCCAACCTTCTTCCTCCTCCTTCCTTCTCTCCTAAAACCAAATAAGGAAAGGGGGAATACTACTCCCGGTGGGAGTAGCACTCCCTTGGGCGCGCCTAGAGAGGCTGGCTGAAGGAAATATGCCGTAGAGGCAATAATAAAGTTATTATTTATTTACTTATATCATAATAAATGTTTATTATTCATGCTAGAATTGTATTAACCGGAAACATAATACATGTGTGAATACATAGACAAACAGAGTGTCACTAGTATGCCTCTACTTGACTAGCTCATTGATCAAAGATGGTTATGTTTCCTAACCATAGACATGAGTTGTCATTTGATTAACGGGATCACATCATTAGGAGAATGATGTGATTGACTTGACCCATTCCGTTAGCTTAGCACTTGATCGTTTAGTCTGCTGCTATTGCTTTCTTTATGACTTATACATGTTCCTATGACTTTGAGATTATGCAACTCCCATTTACCGGAGGAACACTTTGTGTGCCACCAAACGTCATTGTTGGGGAACGTTGTAATTTCAAAAATTTCCTACGCACACGCAATATCATGGTGATGCATAGCAATGAGAGGGAAGAGTGTGTCGACGTACCCTCGTAGACCGAAAGCGGAAGCGTTAGCACAACGCGGTTGATATAGTCATACGTCTTCACGATCCGACCGATCAAGTGCCAAACGCATGGCACCTCCGAGTTTTGTACACATTCAACTTGATGACGTCCCTCGAACTCCGATCCAGCCGAGTGTTGAGGGAGAGTTTCATCAGCACGATGGCGTGGTGACGATGATGATGTTCTACCGACGCAGCGATTCGCCTAAGCACCGCTACGATATGATCGAGGTGGATTTGGTGGAGGGGGCACCGCACAGAGCTAAGAGATCAAGAGATCAATTGTTGTGTCTATGGGGTGCCCCCTGGCCACGTATATAAAGGAGTGGAGGAGGGGAGGGGCCGGCCCTCTCTATGGCGCGCCCTAGGGGAGTCCTACTCCCACCGGGAGTAGGATTCCCCCTTTCCTAGTAGAACTAGGAGCCCTTCCAAGTAGTAGGAGTAGGAGAGAAGGAAAGGGAAAAGAGAAGAGAATGAAGGAGGGGGCGCAGCCCTTCCCCCTAGTCCAATTCGGACTAGGCCTCGGGGGGCGCATGGCCTGCCTCTCTCTGTTTCCCCTAAAGACCAATAAGGCCAATACACTCCCCGGCGAATTCCCGTAACTCCTCGGTACTCCGATAAATACCCGAATCACTCGGAACCTTTCCGGTGTCCGAATATAGTCGTCCAATATATCGATCTTTACAACTCGACCATTTCGAGACTCCTCGTCATGTCCCTGATCTCATCCGGGACTCTGAACTACCTTCGGTACATGAAAACACATAAGCTCATAATATAACCGTCATTGAACTTTAAGCGTGCGGACCCTACGGGTTCAAGAACTATGTAGACATGACCGAGACACGCCTCTGGTCAATAACCAATAGAGGAACCTGGATGCTCATATTAGCTTAAGGGTTGCGCCCCCTCCTTCCTTCTCTTCTCTTTTCCCTTTCCTTTTCTCCAACTCCTACTACTTGGAAGGGCTCCTAGTTCTACTAGGAAAGGGGGAATCCTACTCCCGGTGGGAGTAGGACTCCCTTAGGGCGCGCCATAGAGAGGGCCGGCCCCTCCCCTCCTCCACTCCTTTATATACGTGGCCAGGGGGCACCCCATAGACACAACAATTGATCTCTTGATCTCTTAGCCGTATGCGGTGCCCCCCTCCACCATAATCCACCTTGATCATATCGTAGCGGTGCTTAGGCGAAGCCCTGCGTCGGTAGAACATCATCATCGTCACCATGCCGTCGTGCTGACGAAACTCTCCCTCAACACTCAGCTGGATCGGAGTTCGAGGGACGTCATCGAGTTGAACATGTGCAGAACTCGGAGGTGCCGTGCGTTCGGCACTTGATCGGTCAGATCGTGAAGACACATGACTACATCAACCGCGTTGTGCTAACGCTTCCTCTTTCGGTCTATGAGGGTACGTGGACACACTCTCCCCTCTCGTTGCTATGCATCACCATGATCTTGCGTGTGCGTAGGAAATTTTTGAAATTACTACGTTCCCCAATAGTGGCATCCGAGCCAGATTTTATGCGTTGATGTAATATGCACGAGTAGAACACAAGTGAGTTGTGGGCGATATAAGTCATACTGCTTACCAACATGTCACACTTTGGTTTGGCGGTATTGTTGGATGAACCGGCCCGGACCGACATTACGAGTACGCTTATGCGAGACTGGTTTTCCCGCCGTGCTATGCACACAGGTGACTAGCGGGTGTCAGTTTCTCCAACTTTAGTTGAACTGAGTGTGGCTACGCCCGGTCCTTGAGAAGGTTAAAACAGCACTAACTTGACAAACTATCATTGTGGTTTTGATGCGTAGGTAAGAACGGTTCTTGCTCAGCCCATAGCAGCCACGTAAAACTTGCAACAACAAAGTAGAGGACGTCTAACTTGTTTTTGCAGGGCATGTTGTGATGTGATATGATCAAGACATCATGAGATATAAGTTGTTGTATAAGATGATCACGTTTTGTTGAAGTTATCAGCAACTGGCAGAAGCCTTATGGTTGTCTCTTTATTGCATAAGATGCAAGCGCCAAATAATATCTTTACTTTTATTGCTATGTGATAGCAATAGTTGCAAGAGCAATAGTTGGCGAGACGACCATGTGACGACACATTGATATAGATCAAGATGATGGAGTTCATGGTGTCATGCCGGTGACGATGGAAATCATAACGATGCTTTGGAGATGGAGATCAAAGGCACAAGATAATGATGGCCATATCGTGTCACATATTTTGATTGCATGTGATGTTTATCTTTTATACATCTTATTTTGCTTAGTTCGACAGTAGCTTTATAAGATGATCTCTCACTAATTATCAAGGTACAAGTGTTCTCCCTGAGTATGCACCGTTGCGAAAGTTCTTCGTGCTGAGACACCACGTGATGATCGGGTGTGATAGGCTCTACGTTCAAATACAATGGGTGCGAAACAGTTGCACACGCGGAATACTCAGGTTAAACTTGACGAGCCTAGCATATAACAGATATGGCCTCGGAACACTAAGACCGAAAGGTCGAGCGTGAATCATATAGTAGATGTGATCAACATAGTGATGTTCGCCATTGAAACTACTCCATCTCACGTGATGATCGGACATGGTTTAGTTGATATGGATCACGTGATCACTTAGAGGATTAGAGGGATGTCTATCTAAGTGGGAGTTCTTAAGTAATATGACTAATTGAACTTAATTTATCATGAACTTAGTCCTAGTAGTATTAGCATATCTATGTTGTAGATCAATAGCTCGCGTTTAGCTCCCCTGTTTTATTTTTGATATGTTCCTAGAGAAAACTAAGTTGAAAGATGTTAGTAGCAATGATGCGGATTGGATCCGTGATCTGAGGTTTATCCTCATTGCTGCACAGAAGAATTATGTCCTTGATGCACTGCTAGGTGAAAAACCTATTGCAGGAGCAGATGCAGATGTTATGAACGTTTGGCAAGCTCAATATGATGACTACTTGATAGTTTAGTACACCATGCTTAAACGGCTTAGAATCGGGACTTCAAAGACGTTTTGAATATCGTGGACCATATGAGATGTTCCAGGAGTTGAAGTTAATATTTCAAGCAAATACCCGAGTAGAGAGATATGAAGTCTCCAACCAGCTCTATAGCTAAAAGATGGAGGAGAATAGCTCAAGCAGTGAGCATGTGCTCAGATTGTTTGGGTACTACAATTACTTGAATCAAGTGGGAGTTAATCTTCTAGATAAAATAGTGATTGACACAATTCTCTAGTCTCCATCACCAAGTTAGTAGAACTTCGTGATGAACTATAATATGCAAGGGATAACGGAAATGATTCCCAAGCTCTTCGTGATGCTGAAATCGGCGAAGGTAGAAATCAAGAAAAGCATCAAGTGTTGATGGTAAACAAAACCACTAGTTTAAAGTAAAGGGACAAAGGGAAGAAAGGGGAACTTCAAGAAGAACGGCAAGCAACTTGCTTCTCAAATGAAAAAACCCAAGTCTAGACCTAAGCCTGAAACTGAGTGCTTCTACTACAAAGGGACTGGTCACTAGAATCGGAACTACCCCAAGTAATTGGCGGATAAGAAGGATGGCAAAGTGAACATAGGTATATTTGATATACATGTTATTGATGTGTACTTTACTAGTGTTTATAGCAACCCCTCAGTATAGATACTAGTTCAGTTGCTAAGAATAGTAACTCGAAACAGGAGTTGCAGAATGAACAGAGACTAGTTAAGGGTGAAGTGACGATGTGTATCGGAAATGGTTCCAAGATTGATACGATCATCATCGCACACTCCCTGTACTTTCGGGATTAGTGTTAAACCTAAAATAAATTTTATTTAGTGTTTGTGTTGAGCATGAATATGATTGGATCATGTTTATTGCAATACGGTTAATCATGTAAGTTAGAGAATAATTGTTGTTCTGTTTACATGAATAAAACCTTCTATGGTCATACACCCAATGAAAATGGTTTGTTGGATCTCGATCGTGGTGATACACATTTTTGTAATATTGAAGCCAAAAGATGCAAAGTTAATAATGATAGTGCAACTTATTTGTGGCACTGCCGTTTAGGTTATATTGGTGTAAAGCGCATGAAGAAAATCCATGCTGATGGGCTTTTGGAATCACTTGATTATGAACCAGTTGATGCTTGCGAACCATGCCTCATGGGTAAGATGACTAAGACTCCATTCTCCGGAACAATGGAGCGAGCAACAGATTTGTTGGAAATCATACATACTGATGTATCTGGTCCGATGAATATTGAGGCTCGCGGCAGGTATCGTTATTTTCTGATCTTCACAGATGATTTGAGCATATATGAGTATATCTACTTGATGAAACACAAGTCTGAAACATTTGAAAAGTTCAAAGAATTTCAGAGTGAAGTGGAGAATCATCGTAAGAAAAATAAAAGTTTCTACAATATGATCGCAGAAGTAAAATATTTGAGTTACGAGTTTGGCCTTCAATTAAAACAATGTGAAATAGTTTCACTACTCACGCCACCTGGAACACCACAGTGTAATGGTGTGTCCGAACGTCGTAACTGTACTTTATTAGATATGGTGCGATCTATGATGTCTCTTACCAATTTACCACTATCGTTTTGGGGTTATGCATTGGAGACAGCTACATTCACGTTAAATAGGGCACCATCTAAATCCGTTGAGACGACATCGTATGAACTATGGTTTGGCAAGAAACCTAAGATGTCGTTTCTTAAAGTTCGAGGTTGCAATGCTTGTGTGAAAAAGTTTCAACCTAATAAGCTCAAACCCAAATCGAAGAAGTGCGCCTTCATAGGATACCCAAAAGAAAATGTTGGGTAAACCTTCTATCACAGATCCGAAGGCAAGATATTCATTGCTGAGAATGGATCCTTTCTAGAGAAGGGGTTTCTCTCGAAAGAAGTGAGTGGGAGGAAAGTAGAACTTGATGAGGTAACTGTACCTGCTCCCTTATTGGGAAGTAGTTCATCACAGAAATATGTTCCTATGACTACTACACCAATTAGTGAGGAAGCTAATGATGATGATCATGTAACTTCAGATCAAGTTACTACCGAACCTCGTAGGTAAACCAGAGTGAGATCCGCACCAAAGTGGTACGGTAGTCCTGTTCTGGAGGTCATGTTACTTGACCATGACGAACCTACGAACTATGAGGAAGCGATGATGAGCCCATATTCCGCGAAATGGCTTGAGGCCATGAAATCTGAGATGAGATCCATGTATAAGAACAAAGTATGGACTTTGATTGACTTGCCCAAAGATCGGTGAGCCATTGAGATTAAATGAATCTTCAAGAGGAAGACGGACATTGATAGTAGTGTTACTACCTATAAAGCTAGAATTGTTGCAAAAGGTTTTCGACAAGTTCAAGGTGTTGACTACGATGAGAGTTTCTCACCCGTATCTATGCTTAAGTCTGTCCGAATCATGTTAGCAATTGCCACATTTTATGAAATCTGGCAAATGGATAAACAAAACTACATTCCTTAATGGATTTATTAAAAAAGGGTTGTATATGATGCAACAAGAAAGTTTTGTCAATCCTAAAGGTGCTAAAAAATATGCAAGCTCCAGCGATCCATCTATGGACTGGTGCAAGTATCTCGGAGTTGGAATATATGCTTTGATAAGTTGATCAAAGTATATAGTTTTATACAGACTTGCGGTGAAGCCTGTATTTACAAGAAAGTGAGTGGGAGCACTACAACATTTCTGATAAGTATATGTGAATGACATATTGTTGACCGGAGATAATGTAGAATTATTCTGCAAAGCATAAATGAGTGTTTGAAAGGAGTTTTTCAAAGAAAGACCTCGGTGAAGCTACTTACATATTGAGCATCAAGATCTATAGAGATAGATCAAGACGCCTGATAAGTTTTTCAACGAGTACATACCTTGACAAGATTTTGAAGTAGTTCAAAATGGAACAGTCAAAGAAAGAGTTCTTGCCTGTGTTACAAGGTGTGAAACTGAGTAAGACTCAAAGCCCGACCACGACAGAAGATAGAAAGAGAATGAAAGTCATTCCCTATGCCTTGGCCATAGGTTCTATAAAATATCCCATGCTGTGTACCAGATCTATTGTATACCCTACACTGATTTTGGCAAGGGGTACAATAGTGATCTAGGAGTAGATCACTTGACAGCGGTCAAAATTATCCTTAGTGGAATAAGGATATGTTTCTCGATTATGGAGGTGACAAAAAGGTTCGTCGTAAAGGGTTACGTTGATGCAAATTTTGACACTGATCCAGATGACTCTAAATCTCAATCTGGAAACATATTGAAAGTGGGAGCAATTAGCTACAGTAGCTCCATGCAGAGCATTGTTGACATAGAAATTTGCAAAATACTCATGGATCTGAATGTGGCAGACCCGTCGACTAAACTTCTCTCACAAGCAAAACATGATCACACCTTAGTACTCTTTGGGTGTTAATCACATAGCGATGTGAACTGGATTATTGACTCTAGTAAACCCTTTGGGTGTTGGTCACATGTCGATGTGAACTATGGGTGTTAATCACATGGTGATGTGAACTATTGGTATTAAACCACATGGCGATGTGAACTAGATTATTGACTCTAGAGCAAGTGGGAGACTGAAGGAAATATGCCCTAGAGGCAATAATAAAGTTATTATTTATTTCCTTATATCATGGTAAATGTTTATTATTCATGCTAGAATTGTATTAACCGGAAACATAATACATGTGTGAATACATAGACAAACAGAGTGTCACTAGTATGCCTCTACTTGACTAGCTCGTTGATCAAAGATGGTTATGTTTCCTAACCATAGACATGAGTTGTCATTTGATTAACGGCATCACATCATTAGGAGAATGATGTGATTGACTTGACCCATTCCGTTAGCTTAGCACTTGATCATTTAGTTTGTTGCTATTGCTTTCTTCATGACTTATACATGTTCCTATGACTATGAGATTATGCAACTCCCGTTTACCGGAGGAACACTTTGTGTGCCACCAAGTGTCACAACGTAACTGGGTGATTATAAAGGTGCTCTACAGGTGTCTCCGAAGGTACCTGTTGGGTTGGCATATTTCGAGATTAGGATTTGTCACTCTCATTGTCGGAGAGGTATCTGTGGGCCCACTCGGTAATGCACATCACTATAAGCCTTGCAAGCATTGCAACTAATGAGTTAGTCGCAGGATGACGTATTACGCAATGAGTAAAGAGACTTGCTGGTAATGAGATTGAACTAGGTATTGAGATACCGACGATCGAATGTCAGGCAAGTAACATACCGATGACAAAGGGAACAACGTATGTTGTTATGCGGTTTGACCGATAAAGATCTTCGTAGAATATGTAGGAGCCAATATGAGCATCCAGGTTCCTCTATTGGTTATTGACCGGAGACATGTCTCGGTCATGTCTACATAGTTCTCGAACCCGTAGGGTCCGCATGCTTAAAGTTCGATGACGGTTATATTATGAGTTTATGTGTTTTGATGTACCGAAGGTAGTTTGGAGTCCCGGATGAGATCGAGGACATGACGAGGAGTCTCGAAATGGTCAAGATGTAAAGATCGATATATTGGACGACTATATTCAGACACCGGAAAGGTACCGAGTGATTCGGGTATTTATCGGAATACCGGGGAGTTACGGGAATTTGCCGGGGAGTGTATGGACCTTATTAGGCTTTAGGGGAAAGAGAGAGAGGCAGGCCGCGCGCCTCCCCAAGGCCTAGTCCGAATTGGACTAGGGGGAAGGGCTGCGCCCCCTCCTTCCTTCTCTTCTATTTTCCCTTTCCTTCTCTCTTACTCCTACAACTTGGAAGGGCTCCTAGTTCTACTAGGAAAGGGGGAATCCTACTCCCGGTGGGAGTAGGACTCCCCTAGGGCGCGCCATAGAGAGGGCCGACCCCTCACCTCCTCCACTCCTTTATATACATGGCCAGGGGGCACCGCATAGACACAATAATTGATCTCTTGATCTCTTAGCCGTGTGCGGTGCCCCCCTCCACCATAATCCACCTCGATCATATCATAGCGGTGCTTAGGCGAAGCCCTGCGTCGGTAGAACATCATCATCGTCACCACGCCGTCATGCTGACGAAACTCTTCCTCAACACTCGGCTGGATCAGAGTTTGAGGGACGTCATCGAGTTGAACGTGTGTAGAACTCGGAGGTGCCGTGCGTTTGGCACTTGATCGGTCGGATCGTGAAGACGTACGACTACATCAACCGCGTTGTGCTAACGCTTCCGCTTTCGGTCTACGAGGGTACATGGACACACTCTCCCCTCTTGTTGCTATGCATCACCATGATCTTGCGTGTGCATAGGAAATTTTTGAAATTACTACGTTCCCAAACACCGGCCCCCCTCCCCCTCCTCCACTCCTTTATATATGGGGGAGGGGGGCACCCCATGGACACACAAGTTGATCATTGATCTTTTAGCCGTGTGTGGTGGCCCCCTCCACCATAATCCACCTCAGTTATATCCTAGCGGTGCTTAGGCGAAGCCCTGTTCCTGATGCATCATCTTCACCGTCATCACACCGTCGTGCTGACAAAACTATCCCTTAAAGCTCTACTGGATCGAGAGTTCACGGGACGTCACCAAGCCGAACGTGTGCAGATCGCGGAGGTGTCGTACCTTCGGTGCTGGATCGGTTGATCGTGAAGACGTACGACTACATCAACTGCGTTGTCATAATGCTTCCAGTTACAGTCTACGAGGGTACGTAGACGATACTCTCCCCTCTCGTTGCTATGCATCACCATGATCTTGCGTGTGCGTAGGAATTTTTTTTTTGAAATTACTGCATTCCCCAACAGTGGCATCCAAGCCAGGTTTATGCGTAAATGTTATATGCACGAGTAGAACACAAAGGAGTTGTGGGCATGGGTATATACATATTGCTTGCCTTCACTAGTTGATTCTTGCTTCAGCCTCATTTTTGGATGAAGTGGCCCAGACCGACATTACGCGTACGCTTACGCGAGACTGGTTCTACCGACGTGCTTCGCACATAGGTGGCTGGTAGGTGTCAGTTTCTCCAACTTTAGTTGAATTGGATTCAATGAACATGGTTCTTTCTGAAGATCAAAAAGCAATCACTATACCACGTTGTGGTTTTTGATTTCTAGGTAAGAACGATTCTTGCTCAGCCCGTAGCAGCCACGTAAAACTTGCAACAACAAAGTAGACGGCTTCTAACTTGTTTTTGCATGGCATGTTGTGATGTGGTATGGTCAAGACATGATACTAAATTTTATTGTATAAGATGATCATGTTTTGTAACACAGTTATCGACAACTGGCAGGAGCCATATGGTTGTCGCTTTATTGTATGAAATGCAATCGCCATGTAATTGCTTTACTTTATCACTAAGCGGTAGCGATAGTCATAGAAGCAATAGTTGGTGAGACGAAAACGATGCTTCGATGGAGATCAAGGTGTCAAGCCGGTGATGACGGTGATCATGACGGTGCTTTGGAGATGGAGATCAAAGGCATAATATGACGATGGCCATATCATATCACTTATATTGATTGCATGTGATGTTTATCCTTTATGCATCTTATTTTGCTTAGTTTGGAGATAGCATTATAAGATGATCTCTCACTAAATTTCAAGGTATAAGTGTTCTCCCTGAGTATGCACCGTTGCTACAGTTCGTCGTGCCGAGACACCATGTGATGATCGGGTGTGATAAGCTCTACGTTCACATACAACGGGTGCAAGCCATTTTTGCACATGCAGAATACTCAGGTTAAACTTGAAGAGCCTAGCATATGCAGATGTGGCCTTGGAACACTGATACTGAAAGGTCGAACGTGAATCATTAGTAGATATGATCAACATAGTGATGTTCATCATTGAAAACTACTCCATCTCACATGATGATCAGACATGGTTTAGTTGATATGGATCACGTGATCACTTAGATGATTAGAGGGATGTCTATCCAAGTGGGAGTGCTTAAGTAATATGATTAATTGCACTCTAATTTATCATGAACTTACTCCTAACAGAACTTGCATAATATGTTGTAGATCAATAGCTCGCGATGTAGCTCCCCGTTTATTTTTTATATGTTCTAGAGAAAAATAAGTTGAAAGATGTTAGTAGCAATGATGTGGACTAGCTCCATGATCTGAGGATTATCATCAATGCTGTACAGAAGTATTATGTCCTTGATGCACCACTAGATGACAGAACTCTTGCAGGAGCAGATACATACGTTATGAACGTTTGGCAAAGCTTGGTATGATGACTACT
This sequence comes from Triticum monococcum, assembly GCA_034509565.1. NCBI lineage: Eukaryota > Viridiplantae > Streptophyta > Magnoliopsida > Poales > Poaceae > Triticum > Triticum monococcum. Next base: position 120,737,172 of record CM067841.1, read on the forward strand.
TGATAGTTTAGTGCACCATGCTTTACGGCTCTGAACCCGGGACTTCAAAAATGTTTTGAATGCCACGGAATATATAAGATGTTCCAAGAGTTGAAACTAGTATTTCAGACTCATGCCCGTGTCTAGAGGTATGAGACCTCTGATAGTACATTGCGTACAAGATGGAGGAGAATAGCTGAACCAATGAGCATGTGCTCAGATTGTCTGAGTACTACAATTTCTTGAATCAAGTGGGAGTTAATCTTCCAGATAAGATAGTGATTGATAGAGTTCTCTAGTCACTATCACCAAGTTACTAGAACTTCGTGATGAACTATAATATGCAAGGGATAATGGAAACAATTCCCAAAGATATTCGCGATGCTGAAATTGGCGAAGGTAGAAATCAGGAAAAAGGATCAAGTGTTGATGGTTGACAAGACCACTAGTTTCAAGTAAAAGGGCAAGGGAAAGAAAGGGAACTTCAAGAAGAATGGCAAGCAAGTTGCCACTCCCATGAAGAAGCCCAAAGCTAGACCCAAGCCTGAAACTGAGTTCTTCTACTACAAAGGAAATGGTCACTGGAAGTGGAACTACCCTAGATACTTGGTGGATAAGAAGGATGGCAAAGTGAACAAAGGTATATTTGATATACATGTTATTGATGTGTAATTTACTAGTGTTTATAGCAAACCCCTCGGTATTTGATACTTGTTCAATTGCTAAGAGTAGTAACTCGAAACGGGAGTTGCAAAATAAACAAAGACTAGTTGAGGACGAGGTGACAATGTGTGTTGGAAATGATTCCAAGGTTGATAAGATCACCACCGTACACTCCCTTTACCTTCGGGATTAGTGTAGAACCTAAAATATGTTATTTGGTGTTCGCGTTGAGCATAATATGATTGGGTCATGTGTATTGCAATACAATTGTTAATTTAAGTCAAAGAATAATTTTATTCTGTTTACATGAATAAAACCTTCTATGGTCATAGACCCAAGGTGAATGGTTTATTGAATCTCGATCGTAGTGATACACATGTTCAGAGTATTGAAGCCAAAAGATGCAGAGTTGATAATGATAGTGCAACTTATTTGTGGCACTATCGTTTAGGTCATATTGGTGTAAAGCGCATGAAAAAACTCCATTCTGACGGAATTCTGGAATCACTTGATTATGAATCACTTGGTACTTGTGAACCATGCCTCATGGGCAAGATGACTAAAACTCCGTTCTCCGGAACAATGGAGCGAGCAACAGAGTTATTGGAAATCATACATACTGATGTATGTGGTCCAATGAACATGGAATCTCGCGGCGGATATCATTATTTTCTCACCTTCACAGATGATTTGAGAAGATATGGTTATATCTACTTAATTAAACATAAGTCTGAAACATTTGAAAAGTTCAAAGAATTTCAGAGTGAAGTGGAAAATCATTGTAACAAGAAAAACAAGTTTCTACGATCTGATCGTGGAGGTGAATATTTGAGTTATGAGTTTGGACTTCATTTGAAACAATGTGGAATAGTTTCGCAACTCACGCCACCTGGAACACCACAACATAATGGTGTGTCTGAACATCGTTACCGCACTTTATTAGATATGGTGCGATCTATGATGTCTGTCACTGATTTATCATTATCGTTTCGAGGTTATGCTTTAGAGACGGCTGCATTCACATTAAATAGGACACCATCTAAATCCGTTGAGACGACACCTTATGAACTGTGGTTTGGCAAGAAACCCAAGTTGTCATTTCTTAAAGTTTGGGGCTGTGATGCTTATGTGAAAAAGCTTCAACCTGATAAGCTCGAACCCAAATTGGAGAAATGTGTCTTCATAGGATACCTAGAGGAGACTATTGGGTACACCTTCTATGATAGATCCAAAGGCAAGATATTTGTTTCTAAGAATGGATCCTTTCTAGAGAAGGAGTTTCTCTCGAAAGAAGTGAGTGGGAGGAAAGTACAACTTGACGAGGTAATTGTACATTCTCCGTTATTGGAAAGTAGTTAATCACTGAAATCAGTTCCAGTGATTCCTACACCAGTAAATAAGGAAGCTAATGATGATGATCATGAAACTTCTGATCAAGTTACAACCGAACCTCGTAGGTCAACCAGAGCAAGATCCGCACCAGAGTGGTACGGTAATCCTGTTATGGAAGTCATGTTACTTGACCATGAAGAACCTACGAACTATGAGGAAGCGATGATGATCCTAGATTCCGTAAACTGGCTTGAGGCCATGAAATCTGAGATGGGATCCTTGTATGAGATCAAAGTATGGACTTTGATTGACTTGCCCGATAATTGGTGAGTCATTGAGAATAAATGGATCTTCAAGAGGAAGACAGACGATGATAGTAGTGTTACTATCTACAAAGCTCGAATTGTCGCAAAACATTTTCAACAAGATCAAGGTGTTGACTACGATGAGATTTTCTCACTCGTATCGATGATTAAAAGTCTGTCCGAATCATGTTAGCAGTTGCCGCATTTTATGAAATCCGACAAATGGATGTCAAAACTACATTCCTTAATGGATTTCTTAAAGAAGAGTTGTATATGATGCAACCAAAAGGTTTTCTCAATCCTAGAGGTGCTAACAAAGTGAGCAAGCTCCAGCGATCCATCTATGGACTAGTGCAAGCATCTCGGAGTTGGAATATATGCTTTGATAACATGATCAAAGCATATGGTTTTATACAGACTTGCAGTGAAGCCTGTATTTACAAGAAAGTGAGTGGGAGCTCTGTAGCATTTCTGATATTATATGTGGATAACTTATTGTTGATCGGAAATGATACTGAATTTCTGGATAGCATAAAAGGGTACTTGAATAAGAATTTTTCGAAGAAAGACCTCGGTGAAGCTGCTTAGACATTGAGCATCAAGATCTATAGAAGTAGATCAACATGCTTGTTAAGATTTTTCAATGAGTACATGCCTTGACAAGATTTTGAATTAGTTCAAAATGGAACAGTCAAAGAAGGAGTTCTTGCCTGTGTTGCAAGGTGTAAAGTTGAGTAATAATCAAAACACGACCACAACAGAAAATAGAAAGAGAATGAAAAGTCATTCCCTATGCCTCAGTCATAGGTTCTATAAAGTATGCTATGATGTGTATCAGTCCTATTGTATACCTTAGCATGATTCTGGCAAGGGACTATAATAGTGATCTAGGAGTAGATCACCGGACAGAGGTCAAAATTATCCTTAGAGGACTAAGAAAATATTTCTCGGTTATGGAGGTGATAAAAGTGTTCGTCATAAATAGTTACATCAATGCAAGCTTTTTACATCGATCTAGATGACTCTAAGTCTCGATCTAGATACATATTGAAAGTGGGAGCAATTATCTAGAGTAGCTCCGTGCAGAGTATTGTAGGCAAAGAAATTTGCAAAATACATACGGATCTGAATGTTGCAGACCCGTAGACTAAACTTCTCTCACAAGAAAAAACATGATCACTCTTTGGGTGTTAATCACATAGCGATGTCAACCTGATTATTGACTCTAGTAAACCCTTTGGGTATTAGTCACATGGAGATGAGAACTAATCACATAAAGATGTGAACTATTGGTGTTAAATCACATGACGATGTGAACTAGATTATTGACTCTAGTGCAAGTGGGAGACTGAAGGAAATATTCCATAGAGGCAATAATAAAGTTATTATTTATTTCCTTATATCCTGATAAATGTTTATTATTCATGCTAGAATTGTATTAACCAGAAACTTAGTACATGTGTGAATACATAGACAAACAGAGTGTCACTAGTTTGCCTCTACTTGACTAGCTTGTTGAATCAATGATGGTTATGTTTCCTAACCATAGACATGAGTTGTCATTCTCTTAACAGGATCACATCATTAGAGAATGATGTGATTGACTTGACCCATTCATTAGCTTAGCACGATGATCGTTTAGTTTGTTGCTATTGCTTTCTCCATAACTTATACATGTCCCTATGACTATGAGATCATGCAACTCCCAAATATCGGAGGAACACTTTGTGTGCTACCAAACATCACAACATAACTGAGTGATTATAAAGGATCTCTACATGTGTCTCCAATGGTGTTTGCTGAGTTGGCATAGATCGAGATTAGGATTTGTCACTCCGAGTATCGGAGAGGTATCTTTGGGCCCTCTCGGTAATGCACATCACTATAAGCCTTGCAAGCATTGTGACTAATGAGTTAGTTGCGGGATGATGCATTACGGAACGAGTAAATAGACTTGCCGGTAACGATAATGAACTAGGTATTGAGATACCGACATCGAATCTCGGGCAAGTAACATACCGATGACAAAGGGAACAACGGATGTTGTTATGCGGTTTGATCGATAAAGATCTTCGTAGAATATGTAGGAACCAATATGAGCATCCAGGTTCCGCTATTGGTTATTGACAGGAGACATGTCTCGGTCATGTCTACATAGTTCTCGAACCCGTAGGGTCCGCACGCTTAACGTTCGGTGACAATCGGCATTATGAGTTTATGTGTTTTGATGTACCGAAGGTAGTTCGGAGTCCCGGATTTGATCACGGACATGACGAGGAGTCCCGAAATGGTCGAGACGTAAAGATCGATATATCGGAAGCCTATGTTTGGACATCGGAATGGTTCCGGGTGAAATCGGGAGTATACCGGAGCACCGGGAGGTTACGGGAACCCCGTGGGAGGTGTATGGGCCTTATTGGGCCTTAGTGGAAGAGAGGGAGAAGAAGCAAAGGAGGGGGCGCCCCCCCAAGCACAATCCGAATTGGGACCCCCCCCGTTTCCTTCCTTCTTCATCCTCCTTCCTTCTCTCCTAAAACCAAACAAGGGAAGGGGAATCCTACTCCCGGTGGGAGTAGGACTCCCTTGGGCGCGCCTAGAGAGGCCTGCCCCCTCCCCCTCCTCCAATCCTTTAAATACGGCGGAGGGGGGCACCCCATGGACACACAAGTTGATCATTGATCTTTTAGCCATGTGCGGTTCACCCCTCCATCATAATCCACCTCGGTTATATCGTAGCGGTGCTTAGGCGAAGCCCTTTTCTGGTAGCATCATCATCACCGTCATCACGCTGTCGTGCTGACGAAACTCTCCCTCGAAGCTCTACTGGATCATGAGTTCGCGGGACGTCGCCGAGCCGAACGTGTGCAGATCGTGGAGGTGTCGTACCTTCGGTGCTAGATCGGTCGACCGTGAAGACGTACGACTACATCAACCACATTGTCATAACGCTTCCGTTTACGGTCTACGAGGGTACGTATACGATACTCTTCCCTATCGTTGCTATGCATCACCATGATCTTTCGTATGCGTAGGAAATTCTTTGAAATTACTATGTTCCCCAACAGTTGTCTACTCATCCGGCATCTGTACTCCGTTGTTCTTATAGTTTTTAAGCAATAACAACAATTGTACAAATTAGGAGCACTTGCACGGGCGCGGCGTGCCGCCGCGTCTTTGCTCGCTAGTAACTTAAAGCACTGAAATTGTGACCCTTTGGTGAAGAAAAAGAGGAATTTAATCACACGGCAAACAACAAATTGTGTAGATATGAGTAATCACTAAGAGCATCTACAGTCATTGAGGATAAATATGACCTCTCAAACGCCCGTGGACGCACCGAGATGCATCCGCGGGTAGTAACTGAAAACTCCTCAAATAGCGTCGTCCACATCCGTGTATCTCATATCTGATCCCCTATATCCATACTAAACCATGCAACGTCGATCAAACTACGTAGATCGGCAGACTGACATAGGCAAGCATAGTGCTTTCACCAAAAGATCGCGACCGGATGTTCAAACGACCACCAAAGCTCACATAAACGATGGACAACTTGAAACTACATCTAAAACTTGACATTAAATTGAAGAAAGGCGGATCTTCACCACTTCCAGGCCGACCCCTTCCCCTTTCGGTTGCCGGCACAACTGTAGCCATCGGCTGCTGGTGGAAGATCGTCCGAGTCGTCGGTCGAGGAGCCGTCGGAGGAGGAGGAGACTATGATGAGGCCCTTGAGGCACTGGACGTCCAAGTCCTGCTGGCGCTTGAGCTTTTCCAGCCGAGCCGCGTCCGTCGCCTTCTCCCTGGCCTCGCGCTCGGAGTGCTCGATAGCTAGCCGGAGAGCCTTCACATTCTTTCGACGAAGCCGCTGAGCGTCTGTCTCCACCGTCGTAAGCGACCGGTAGTAGAACCACGTGAGGAGCCGCTGGTCCTCGTCGGGTTCCACGGGTACCGGCGGCGGCAGACAAAGCTCTCCATCGCGTCCCTCTCACTTGCCCGTTGCCTCTTGCGGCGGGCGGTGCGCGCCTCTTACTCCAACGTGCATGTCCGGGCCAGCGGAGTGGGCACAACCACCCATTGCTGCTCGCGTGGGGGAGTAGCAGGCGGCGGGGCCAGGGGATGGCGTGTTGGAGTAGATAATCCCCGTCCACTTCAAGGGACTTCGTAAATCTCAAGATGTTATGTCGGCTCTGTCTCTCGGAGGTGCTCATAGGAGTAGGGTGTGTGTGTGTGTCTTCATAGGGGTGAGTGCATGCTTGTGTATGTGATTGACTTTGATTGTACTTAGTTAAAAAAACATGCATACACACACGTTTTTATGAGTTTCAATAATTCCATATCATATGAAAATTCACAAAATTAAAATAACAAAATTTTCTAAGCAAGAATATGTTATTAGCATTGGAATTGCCCTTTAAGAATAAAGAAATAAAAAAACTTGCACACAACATTACATTCGAATTACACTTTTGGTAATACGCACAGAATAAACATATAATAATGCAATTTTCACAACCTAGTATATTTTTCACACATATACTATAGTACTTGCATGTATACTTAAACACGCAAAAATAAAAAAAGATTGTTTAAGAAATAATGAATTACTAGCATTAGTATTCCTCTTTAAGAAGAAGAAAATAAAAATATGACAAATTTGCACACAGTTTATACATAAAAAGGGCACATATGCAAGAATAAGCATATAATAGTGGAATGATATTGTTATTGCCCTTAAAGAAAGGAAATAAAATAAAAAATAAAACAAAATCAAATTGATGAAGTTTTCTAGGGAATAATGAACCCTTTTAAGAAGAAAGAATGAAACCCTTTAAAAAAACTATAAAAAATCATAAAATGATTTTTTCTAGGGAATAATGGACCCTTTTAAGAAAAAGAAAAAAATTGCACACAAGTTTACACTTTTAGTAATATGGAAAAAATGAACATATAATATTGCACACACTACTATAATTTACACACAGGTTGTATAGTATTTGCGTGTATACATATTTACACACATAAAAATAAAAAATAAACATTTTCTATGAAAGAATGAAGTAGTGACATTGGTACCCCCCATTAATAATAAACAAAGAAAAAAAAATGATGATAAAATTTGCACTTAATTTACACATAAATTGCACGCGTGCACTTTTTTATACCTGCAAGAACAGACATATTATAGCTAGTAGAACTTGTATAAAAATAGTTTAAAAGAAGAAATGAATTGGTGTCATTGGTATTTCCCTTAAATAAGAAAAAGGTTGAAATAAAAACTTTTAAAAAAATTCCACACAATTAATAAAAGAATTGCACTTCTTATAATATGCAAGAGGAAACATATAATAGTGAAATTTCCGTACTCTAACATAATATATACATGTATGTTGGGGAACGTAGAAATAATTAAAAAAATTCCTACGTATCACCAAGATCAATCTAGGAGATACTAGAAACGAGAGAGAGGGAGTGTATATTCATACCCTTGAAGATCGCTAAGCGGAAGCTTTCAAGAGAACGGGGTTGATGGAGTCGTACTCGTCGTGATCCAAATCACCGATGATCCTAGCGCCGAACGGACGGCACCTCCGCGTTCAACACACGTACGGAACGGAGAGACGTCTCCTACTTCTTGATCCAGCAAGGGGAGAGGAGAGGTTGATGGAGATCCAGCAACACGACGGCGTGGTGGTGGAAGCAGCGGGATCTCGGCAGGGCTTCGCCAAGCACCAACGAGAGGGAGATGTGTCACAGAGGGAGAGGGAGGTGCCAGGGACTTTGGGTGCGGCTGCCCTCCCTCCCCCCCACTATGTATAGGAACCCTAGGGGGGCGCCGGCCCTAGGACATCCAATCTCCAAGGGGGGGGGGCGGCCAAGGGGGGGACTTGGCCCCCATGTCAGGTGGGGCGCCCCCCACCCCTAGGGTTTCCAACCCTAGGCGCAGGGGGAGGCCCATGGGGCGCGCACCAGCCCACCAGGGGCTGGTTCCCCTCCCACTTCAGCCCATGGGACCCTCCGGGATAGGTGGCCCCACCCGGTGGACCCCCGGGACCCTTCTGGTGGTCCCGGTACAATTCCGATTACCCCCAAAACTTTCCCGATGGCCGAAACTGGACTTCCTATATATAAATCTTCACCTCCGGACCCTTCCGGAACTCCTCGTGACGTCTAGGATCTCATCCGGGACTCCGAACAACTTTCAGGTTACCGCATACTAATATCTCTACAACCCTAGCGTCACCGAACCTTAAGTGTGTAGACCCTACGGGTTCGGGAGACATGCAGACATGACCGAGACGACTCTCCGGTCAATAACCAACAGCGGGATCTGGATACCCATGTTGGCTCCCACATGTTCCACGATGATCTCATCGGATGAACCACGATGTCGAGGATTCAATCAATCCCGTATTCAATTCCCTTTGTCAATCGGTACGTTACTTGCCTGAGATTCGATCGTCAGTATCCCAATACCTCGTTCAATCTCGTTACCGGCAAGTCACTTTACTCGTACCGTAATGCATGATCCCGTGACCAAACACTTGGTCACATTGAGCTCATTATGATGATGCATTACCGAGTGGGCCCAGAGATACCTCTCCGTCATACGGAGTGACAAATCCCAGTCTCAATCCGTGTCAACCCAACAGATACTTTTGGGGATACCTATAGTATACCTTTATAGTCACCCAGTTACGTTGTGATGTTTGGTACACCCAAAACACTCCTACGGCATCCGGGAGTTACACGATCTCATGGTCTAAGGAAATGATACTTGACATTGGAAAAGCTCTAGCAAACGAACTACACGATCTTGTGCTATGCTTAGGATTGGGTCTTGTCCATCACAGCATTCTCCTAATGATGTGATCCCGTCATCAACGACATCCAATGTCCATGGTCAGGAAACCGTAGCCATCTATTGATCAACGAGCTAGTCAACTAGAGGCTTACTAGGGACATGGTGTTGTCTATGTATCCACACATGTATCTGAGTTTCCTATCAATACAATTCTAGCATGGATAATAAACGATTATCATGAACACAGAAATATAATAATAACTAATTTATTATTGCCTCTAGGACATATTTCCAATAGTCTCCCACTTGCACTAGAGTTAATAATCCAGTTCACATCGCTATGTGATTAACACTCAAGGTCACATCCCCATGTGACTAACACCCAAAGAGTTTACTAGAGTCAATAATCTAGTTCACAATACCATGTGATTAACATTCAATGAGTTCTGGGTTTGATCATGTTATGCTTGTGAGAGATGTTATAGTCAACGAGTCTGAACCTTTCTGATCCATGTGTGCTTTACAAATCTCTACGTCGTCTTGTAGATGCAGCTACCACGCCATTTTTGGAGCTATTCCTAACAACTTTTCTACTATACGAATCCGGTTTACTACACAGAATCATCCAGATTAGTGTCAAAGATTGCATCGGCGTAACCCTTTACAACGAACTCTTTTACCACCTCCATAATCGAGAAAATTCCTTAGTCCACTAGTTACTAAGGAAAACCTTGACCGTTCTCCTATGATCCATTCCTAGATCACACTTGTACCCCTTGACTGACTCAAGGCTTAGCACGCTTCAAGTGCGGTACACAACATTGCATACTTTAGAGCCTACATCTAAAGCATAGGGGACGACCTTCGTCCTTTCTCTCTATTCTGCCGTGGTCAGGTCTTGAGTTTTACTCAATACTCATACCTTATAACACAGCCAAGAACTCCTTCTTTGCTGATCTATTTTTGAACTCCTTCAAAATTTTGTCATGGTATGTGTTCGTTTGAATGTACTATTAAGCGATTTTGATCTATCCTTATAGATCTTGATTCTCAACGTTCAAGTAGCTTAATCTAGGTTTTCCATTAAAAACACTTTTCAAATAACCCTGTATGCTTTCCAGAAATTCTACATCATTTCTGATCAACAATATGTTAACAACATATACTCATCAAAAATTCTATAGTGTTCCCACTCACTTCTTTGGAAATACAAGTTTCTCATAAACTTTGTATAAACCCAACATCTTTGATCATCGCATCAAAGCGTACAATCCAATTCCGAGATGCTTACTCCAGTCCTTAGAAGGATTGCTGGAGCTTTGCATACTTGTTAGCATCTTTCAGGATTGACAAAACCTTCTGGTTGTATCACATACAACCTTTCCTCAAGAAAAAAACGTCGAGGAAACAATGTTTTGACATCCTATCTGCAAGATTTCATAAACAATGCAGTAACTGCTAACATAACTCCAACAGACTCTCAGCATCACTATGAGCGAGAAAGTCTCATCGTAGTCAATTCCTTGAACTTGTCGGGAAACATCTTAATGACAAGTCGAGCTTTCTTAATGGTGACACTTACCATCATTGTCTGTCTTCCTTTTAAAATGCATCTGCACCCAACAGCCTTACGACCATCAAGTAGTTCTTTTCAAAGTCTATACTTTGTTTTATACATGGATCCTCTCTCGGATTTTATGGCCTCGAGCCATTCGTCGGAATCTGGGCCCACCATCGCTTCTCCATAGCTCATAGGTTCATTGTTGTCTAGCAACATGACTTCCAAGACAGGATTACATACCACTCTGATGTAGTACACATCCTTGTCGGCCTATGAGGTTTGGTAGTGACTTGATCCGAAGTTTTATGATCACTATCATAAGCTTCCACTTCAATTGGTGTAGGTGCCACAGGAACAACTTTCTGTGCCCTGCTACACACTAGTTGAAGTGACAGTTCAATAACCTCATCAAGTCTCCACCATCCTCCCAGTCAATTCTTTCGAGAGAAACTTTTCCTTGAGAAAGGACCTATTTCTAGAAACAATCACTTTTGCCTTCGGATCTGAAATAGGAGGTATACCCAACTGTTTTGGGTATTCTATGAAGATGCATTCATCCGCTTTGGATTCGAGCTTATCAGCCTGAAACTTTTTCACATAAGCATCGCAGCCCCAAACTTTTAAGAAACGACAGCTTAGGTTTCTCTAAACCATAGTTCACACGGTGTCGTCTCAACGGAATTGTGTGGTGGCCTATTTAAAGTGAGTGCGGTTGTCCCTAATGCCTAACCCGTAAACGATAGTGGAAATTCGATAAGAGACATCATGGTATGCGCGATATCCAATAGGGTGTAGTTGTGATGTTCGGACACACCATCACACTATGGTGGTCCAGCCGGTATTAGTTGTGAAACAATTTCCACAATGTCTTAATTGTGTGCCAAACTCGTAACTCAGATATTCATCTCTATGATCATATCATAGACATTTTATCATCTTGTCACGACGATCTTCAACTTCACTCTGAAATTACTTAAACCTTTCAATAATTCAGACTTGTGTTTCATCAAGTAAATATACTCAGCATCTACTCAAATCATCAGTGAAGTAAGAACATAACGACATCCACTACGTGCCTCAGCACTCATTGGACTGCACACATCAAAGAGTATTACTTCCAACAAGTTGCTTTCTTGTTCCATATTACTGAAAACGAGGCCTTTCAATCATCTTGCCCATGTGGTATGATTTGCATGCCTCAAGTGATTCAAAATCAAGTGAGTCTAAATGATCCATCTGTATGGAGTTTCTTCATGCATATCTACCAATAGACATGGTTCGCATGTCTCAATCTTTTCAAAAACGAGTGAGTCCAAAGATCCATCAACATGGAGCTTCTTCATGCATTTTATACCAACATGACTCAAATGGCAGTGCCACAAGTACATGGTACTATCATTACTATCTTATATCTTTAGGCATGAACATGTGTATCACTACGATCGAGATTCAATAAACCATTCATTTTAGGTGCAAGAGCATTGAAGGTATTATTCAAATAAACAGAGTAACCATTATTCTCTTTAAATGAATAACCGTATTGCGATAAACATAATCCAATCATGTCTACGCTCAACACAAACACCAAATAACAATTATTTAGGTTTAACACCAATCTCGATGGTAGAGGGAGCATGCGATGCTTGATCACATCAACCTTGGAAACACTTCCAACACATATCGTCATATCACCTTCAGCTAGTCTCCGTTTATTCCGTAGCCTTTTATTTCGAGTTACTAACTCTTAGCAACTGAACTGGTATTTTAATACCCTGGTGCTACTAGGAGTACTAGTAAAGTACACATTAATATAACGTATTTCCAAAATACTTCTATCAACCTTGCCAGCCTTCTCATCTACCAAGTATCTAGGGTAGTTCTTCTTCAGTGACCGTTCCCTCATTACAGAAGCACTTAGTCTCGGGTTTGGTTCAACCTTGGGTTTCTTCACTAGAGCAGCAACTGATCTGCCGTCTCATGAAGTATCCATTCTTCCCCTTGCCCTTCTGAAAACTAGTGGTTTAACCATCAACAATTGATGCTCCTACTTGATTTCTACTTTTGCGGTGTCAAACATTGCGAGTTGCTCAAGGATCATCATGTCTATCCCTGATATGTTATAGTTCATCACGAAGCTCCAATAGCTTGGTGGCAGTGACTATGGAGAATCATCACTATTTCATCTGGAAGATTAACTCCCACTCGATTCAAGCGATTGTATTACTCAGACAATCTGAGCACATGCTCAACGATTGAGCTTTTCTCCCTTAGTTTGCGGGCTTAAGAAACTTGTGAGAGGTCTCATACCTCTTGACGTGGGCACTAGTCTGAAATCCCAATTTCAGTCTTTGAAACATCTCATATGTTCTGCGATGTTTCAAAAACCTATTCGGTGCCACAATTCTAAACCGTTAGTATTACACACTGAACTATCACGTAGTCATCAAAAACGTGTATGTCAAATGTTTCCCAACATCTACAGACGACACTCGAGGTTCAACGCACTGAGCGGTGCATTAAGGACATAGCCCTTCTGTGCAACAACGAGGACAATCCTCAGTTCACGGACCCAGTCCGCATAATTGCTACTCTCAACTGTCAACTAAATTTTCTCTAGGAACATATCTAAAACAGTAGAACCAAAGCGTGAGCTACGACGTAATTTGGAAAGACCTTTTGACTATGTTCATGACAATTAAGTTCGTCTAGTCAAATTATTTAATGAACTCCCACTTAGATAGACATCCCTCTAGTCATCTAAGTGATACATGATCCGAGTCAACTAGGCCGTGTCCGATCATCACATGAGATGGACTAGTCATCATCGGTGAACATCTTCATGTTGATCATATCCACTATACGACTCATGTTCGACCTTTCGGTCTTCCGTGTTCCGAGGCCATGTCTGTACATGCTAGGCTCGTCAAGTCAACCTAAGTGTTTCGCATGTGTAAATCTGGCTTACACCCGTTGTATGCGAACGTTAGAATCTATCACACCCGATCATCACGTGGTGCTTCGAAACAAAGAACCTTCGCAACGGTGCACAGTTTGGGGGAACACTTTTCTTGAAATTTCAGCGAGGGATCATCTTATTTATGCTACCGTCGTTCTAAGCAAATAAGATGTAAAAACATGACAAACATCACATGCAAATCATAAAGTGACATGATATGGCCAATATCATCTTGTGCCTTTGATCTCCATCTTCGAGGCACGACATGAACACCATCGTCACCGACATGACACCATGATCTCCATCATCATGTCTTCATGAAGTTGCCTCGCCAACTATTACTTCTACTACTACGGCTAACGGTCAGCAATAAAGTAAAGTAATTACATGGCGTTTTCATTAACACGCAGGTCATAAATAAATTAAGACAACTCCTATGGTCCTGTCGGTTGTCATACTCATCGACATGCAAGTCGTGATTCCTATTACAAGAACATGATCAATCTCATACATCACATATATCATTCATCATATCCTTTTGGCCATATCACATCACATAGCATACCCTGCAAAAACAAGTTAGACGTCCTCTAATTGTTGTTGCATGTTTTACGTGGCTGCTATGGGTTTCTAGCAAGAACGTTTCTTACCTACGCAAACCACAACGGTGATATGCCCATTGCTATTTACCCTTCATAAGGACCCTTTTCATCGAATCCGATCCAACTAAAGTGGGAGGGACAAACCCCCGCCAGCCACCTTATGCATCAAGTGCATGTCAGTCGGTCGAACCAGTCTCACGTAAGCGTACGTGTAAGGTCGGTCCGGGCCGCTTCATCCCACAATGTCGCCGGATCAAGATACGACTAGTAACGGTAAGCAAATTGAACAAATCATCGCCCACAACTGCTTTGTGTTCTACTCGTGCATAGAATCTACGCATAAACCTAGCTCATGATGCCACTGTTGGGGAATGTAGCAATAATTCAAAATTTTCCTACGTATCACCAAGATCAATCTAGGAGATACTAGCAACAAGAGAGAGGGAGTGCATCTTCATACCCTTGAAGATCGCTAAGCGGAAGTGTTCAAGAGAACGGGGTTGATGGAGTCGTAATCGTCGTGATCCAAATCACCGATAATCCTAGCACCGAACGGACGGCACCTTCGCGTTCAACACATGTATGGAACAGAGAGACATCTCCTCCTTCTTGATCCAGCAAGGGGAGAGGAGAGGTTGATGGAGATCCAGCAGCACGACGGTGTGGTGGTGGAAGCAGCGGGATCTCGGCAGGGCTTCGCCAAGCACCAACGAGAGGGAGAGGTGTCACGGAGGGAGAGGGAGGCGCCAAGGACTTTGGGTGCGGCTGCCCTCCCTCCCCCCCACTATATATAGGACCCCAAGGGGGGCGCCGGCCCTAGGAGATCCAATCTCCAAGGGGGGCGGTGGCCAAGGGGGGGACTTGCCCCCCAAGTTAGGTGGGGCACCCCCACCCCTAGGGTTTCCAACCCTAGGCGCGGGGGAGGCCCATGGGGGGTGCACCAGCCCACCAGAGACTGGTTCCCCTCCCACTTCAGCCCATGGGACCCTCCGGGACAGGTGGCCCCACCCGGTGGACCCCCGGGACCCTTCCGGTTGTCCTGGTACAATACCGATTACCCCGGAAACTTTCCCGATGGCCAAAACTGGACTTCCTATATATAAATCTTCACCTTCGGACCATTCCGGAACTCCTCGTGATGTCCGAGATCTCATCCGGGACTCTGAAAAACTTTCGGGTTACCGCATACTAATATCTCTACAACCCTAGCATCACCGAACCTTAAGTGTGTAGACCCTACGGGTTCGGGAGACATGCAGACATGACCGAGACGACTCTCCAGTCAATAACCAACAGCGGGATCTGGATACCCATGTTGGCTCCCACATGTTCCACGATGTTCTCATCGGATGAACCACGATGTCGAGGATTCAATCAATCTCGTATTCAATTCCCTTTGTCAATTGGTACGTTACTTGCCCGAGATTCGATCGTCGGTATCCCAATACCTCGTTCAATCTCATTACCGGCAAGTCACTTTACTCGTACCATAATGCATGATCCCGTGACCAAACACTTGGTCACATTGAGCTCATTATGATGATGCATTACCGAGTGGGCCCAGAGATACCTCTCCGTCATACGGAGTGACAAATCCCAGTCTCGATCCGTGTCAACCCAACAGATACTTTCGGGGATACCTGTAGTATACCTTTATAGTCACCCAGTTACGTTGTGACATTTGGTACACCCAAAGCACTCCTACGACATCCGGGACTTACACGATCTCATGGTCTAAGGAAATGATACTTGACATTGGAAAAGCTCAAGTAAACGAACTACAAGATCTTGTGCTATGCTTAGGATTGGGTCTTGTCCATCACATCATTCTCCTAATGATGTGATCCCGTCATCAACGACATCCAATGTCCATGGTCAGGAAACCGTAACCATCTATTGATCAACGAGCTAGTCAACTAGAGGCTTACTAGGGACATGGTGTTGTCTATGTATCCACACATGTATCTGAGTTTCCTATCAATACAATTCTAGCATGGATAATAAACGATTATCATGAACAAGGAAATATAATAATAACTAATTTATTATTGCCTCTAGGGCATATTTCCAACAATGTAGTACTTGCATGCATACATTTACACACACTCAACATCCAAAAATACACATAAAGAAAAAAGGAAACTCAACTAAAAAAAGAAAAAAAAGGAAAGCAAACACGTGCCAAAAATAGAGGCAAGCACAAGGGAAAAAATCATGCACGCGTACTAAAATTGGCATGCACGAAAATTGGCATGCATTTCATCGATCCATGTGCGAATATGCTAGACCTACACACTGTTGCTACGTAACCTATGTAAACTTCCTTGCCCTCCAACTAAACACCCCCCATTTTTAGGTGGGCCCAGCCCTCTCTAATGCCCAATTAAAGCCTGCCAAATCATCTCATACGTAGGTTATGTAACAGCTCCTTCGTGGATGTAGCATTGCTCATCCATGTAGTGACAAAATTAAAACATACCACTTCATAATGGCGGCGGGGGCGATTTTCTTGCTTGGGCCCATGAAGTTAATGGCAACTATTCTGTCAAATATACGTACCGTGTTCTCGTGACTCGCAAAGAGCGTGCAACTCTAGAGGAAGGGCCGGTACAAGCACCTCACAGACTCATGGACAGATGTGGAAGCGACTATGGAGGCTTAAGGTGTTGCCAAAAGTGCGCATATTCTGGTGGAGAGTTGTGAGAAAGATTTTTCCAAATGAATGCACTCATCGGCATAGACATATACAACCACTTGGTAGATGCAAAGTGTGTTTGGCAATGGATGAGGATTTAATGCATGCTTTAGTGCATTGCACTCATGCGAAGATGTTCTTGGAAGAAGCTTATGCTTGGTTGGGTGTGCACCGGCCATGGCTACACCCAGACACGTGGGCTCATGACATTTTGTCTGACCCATAGTTTACGAACACTCAGAGGGCACAAATGATTTCCATTATGTGGGCGATCTGGCATTCTAGAAATAGAATTACGCACGACGGAGAGAAACTGGACCCAGTGATGACTGTTCGGCGGATCAAGTAATACCTGTCCATCTTAGAAATACCGAGTTCTGCTGCTGCTACATTACCGAGTTACGGATGGGTGTCGCCGGAACCGGGGGTGGTAAAGATCAATACAGATGCAGAGATGAGTTCAGTCTTGGCTCAGTGTGGTGCAGGAGGAGTCGCTCGTTCTGACACTCGTTTGCTGGGCGCTTGGAGCAAACCTCATCATGGGGTTATGGATCCGTTCATTGGAGAGACGATGGAGCTAAGAGATGGAATTATCTTTGCAAGATTGTCCGGGTTCTCACATGTGATTATGGAGACAGACTGCCTAGAGGTAGTGAACCTCTGGAAATCTCGCCATAATAGTCGCTCTGTTGTGGCATCTTTATTTGTAGAAATTGGGGAGCTAGCTGCCAATTTTACTTCTTTTCATATTCAACATGTAAACAAGTCAGCCAATCTATCGGCCCATCTTTGTGCTAATCATGCATGCTCACTGATGGCAACCGAGAGTTGGACTGACACTAGACCTTCCTTCCTGCTCACTAGCTTGTTTGCTGATGATGCCAGGAGTTCCTGAGTTGAATAAAGCTCCCAAGTTTGAACACAAAAAAAGACATGCATGCATGTGGCTGCATTGGGCGAAGATTCTCTGCCTTGCCATGGAAAAGGCTGCCTCTACCTTTCCCCTCATGGATGCCTTCCCTTTCTGATCCAATGGCTGTTGAGCGAGCTGCCTCTCTCTAAGCACAGCTTGCCAAACCATGTGATTCCTTGGCCCAACTAAGGCCCAGTTCGGGAGGAAACAAGCCTAGCTCGCCATAGAGAGGAGAATGCAATGATTCAGGTTCATAAATGAACTATGGTTCAGTATAGGAACAAATATAGAAAAGATTCAGTTAAGTAAAGGCACACGTATAGACAGAATTCAGTTTTGGCACTGTAGTACAGTACAATCATAATTAAACAAATATTTCCAACATATATTGCTTATATTGCAGTACATTATTAAATGTGAAAACATCGCCAAAGTGTGCATAATCAATGACCATCTTAGCATCAGCCCAAAATATATTGCTTATAATCTCCTCACATTCCAATTGCAAAGCATATTGGTAAGAAGTATTCTTGACGATCTTGCCTTGAAAATACTTCAACATGCTTCCTGCTTATCCATATGCCAACTCTCTTTGGCGCCTTCCCTGCAAGTGATTCTTTAGATCACAAGGAGTGTAGGTGAGATTCATTGGTCCTCCAACTCGGCGACTAGCTAGCTCATGTGAAGCTTTTGGCCTAATTCCAGAATCATCGGCTGTCTCAATTTCAAAAGCTTAAACTTCTGAAATCTTTCTTTGTGATAACATCAGATGGAATGTTTGTGGCAAGTAAAGACCATGATTGGGGACAAGCATTACATAAACCACTTCACAATTCCCTTCCACCCGATCCAATGAAAGTGTCATCCGAACTTCACAATTTGTTCTTGTTTGAGCTCGAGGATTCTTTGTAATATGATCCCTCTTGTCGTGTGCTCGAAGACCCTCTTTGGCACACACATATCTACATGATGTTGCCTTCCCGTCAACTTTAATCTTATTTTTATACCTTTTTCTAACCTCAAAACCTGCACGGCCTCCATAGTTTACCCAGAACAACCAAGCATCATCTAAGTTTCTGAATTTTAGACCAGCTTGAGGTAACCAGATAGGACTCTCATTCTCCCTACACAAAAGTTAATCAATCTTTGTTGCTACAGATCTGGTTGCAAGAAAATACATTTTTTCGAATGGAAAGTCTAACTTACTTCTTGTTGGATTGTGCCATTGAATCTTAACTGGAAGGCAAGAAGTCGATGTATACTGCACATATTATGAACAAACAGACTGAATATTTCAGACAATTACAAGTGAAAGAGTGTAGATTTCTTTAGGATAACCGAACAAATACATCAATCATACTAGGCAGTGAAAGAGCAAATATTTCCGACAAATAGCAATTACAGGCGGTTTGTGTTCCTACTCTAGGAGACTCGGACACAAACCTAAAAAACTAGGCAGCCTCTGTTTTTTGAAATCGAAGGAGGACACGGACCTGAAGCAGAGGGAAGTCAAGCAGCTTCGATCTGCTCCGACGCTCAACTAGGACGGCCCAGCCAGCGTGGCGTCCAGGCACCCCGATGATCGTCCCAATCGCTAAGACGCTAACTGAGATGAGAACCCGCACTAGACTCCCGCGCCAAAAATTGCATCTGGCGGCTGCTCACCCGCCAAATCCTCTGGCTGTTCCTCCTCTAGGTCCTCTAGCTGGGCCTTTACGAGCTGGCTTCATTTCGATTTGGGCCGATTGATGTGCACAGAGAGAGGTAGTTCGCTCAGCAGCCGTGGGATCAAAAACGGAGGGCATCGTGAGGGGTAAGGTAGAGGCAGCCTTTGCCATGGCAAGTCAGAGACTCTGCGCCCGGCTGCCTCATGCACTCACCAAGGAAAGGCAGGAAATCAACTGAATAAAGAACAGCGTCAGTCAAATCCATGGAGACCTCTTACTCACGTATCATAAAGCACATTGGATCAACGGCATCTGTTGACACCAGATTTTGGCACGGCCAAGAACTTAATTAAGATGGCCTCAAATGGAGAAGTGCTCAAAGTGAGAAATTTCTGTATCGTCAAAAGGGAAAACTTTGATATTTGGGCCATAGTCATCCGGTCTCATCTCCAAGGCCGAAGTTGTGTTCAAAGTACTTAGATTTTGTATTCAGAACACTATTCGGCTGATGACGCCCCCAAGATGGCCTCATATGGTAAAAGTTTCTACACGGATTGTCTTCGTCTCATCGAAACGATCGATTTTGATATAAGGAACGTCTAAATCGGTGTTCGTATGCAAAAGTTAGAGCCAAAACTATGTGTTGCATAAGTCTGCCCCGCAAGTTCCGGGCAAAACTTCCGGGGAGGTTCCGGGCTAAACAGAAACTTTGCACGCGGTGCGCCCCGAAAACTGGAATTTTAACATTATTTGCAGATTTGCGGGGGCCATTTCGACATCAAGATGACCTCGGATGAAAAAGTGATCAACTAAGGAATTTTTCTCCATTGCAAGATCTACAGCTTTGCTTTTGGGACCATCGTGATCCGAAGCCATATGCGACCTCCAGGAGCTGTACAAGAGGGATACCTGATGTAATTTTAGCCCAGAAGTTCCGGGCTGACCTGAAGTTCCGGCCCTCGTGGTCCGAGTTAGGTTATCTTTTGATGTTTTGGACGGGATTTGATTCCTTTTCTTGTACGGAAAGTCCAGCCGCCTCATATATATGTAAGAGGTGACGGCCGATTGAATAACAAGACACAATCGAACAATCAATCTACTTTTTACCCTAGTTTTACATCTCTCCCTTGTTCTTTCTCTCTCGTTCTTCGTTGAAGGGCAGCGATCCTCGAGGCTCTAGGGGCGGGTGAACCGACCTAGGGAAGCCCATAGCCGCCGCGCATCCAGACGGGGTCCCTCCCGGGCGCGTGGGGTTTCGGGTGCTCAAAAGCGCCCACCGAATTGCTTGCGTACCGCGCTTCCAGACGGGTCTGCTTCGACGTGAGCTGCGGTGCATCACCCTCGGCGTTGGAGGTACACGGTGACGTGTTCGTGTGCGAACACACTTTTTGGCGACTCCGCTGGGGAAGAAAGATCAAGAATCATCATGAACCATGTCAAATCTCCCCAAGCTCTCAGAAGTTGACGCTGATAACATCATTAAGCCCGGTCTTGATGAACTATCGGATGAACATCGCCAAGCCTACGAAGCACGCAAGAAGCAGCTTGAAGAGGCTTTTGAGGCGCTCAAGAAGAAGCGCTGGGAGGAGGATTTGGAGGCGTCCCTTTCAAGTTTCAAGAAGGACCATCAAGGCAACATCACTCCGGTTGGAAACGTCAATTTCCCTCCTCTCCTTGACGAATAAGATGAAATCACTATGAGTAAAGTTTTTTCTCCAGAGCAGGTGACTGTGATTGAGAGTCTTGTTATTAAGGATAATGTGATGACGTACAATTCTTTTATGTCAAATACTAATGCTAAGAAAAACATGCCTGCGTCATCTAGTGGTACCGTTGGTGTAGCTGAAAACTCTAATCTAACTTTACCTATTTCATCGGCACCTCCGATACAACAACAATATACTATGCCGTTGTATTTTTACCCCAGTCAAACCAACCAGCTTGTGGCCACACCTGCATATCCTAATACTATTCTGAGTGTGCCCAATTCGGCGTCAACGCCGAATCACTTTGTCACACCACCCATAGGCGCAAACATGTTTGGTCTTCCGCCCAATTATGGTTCGGCGCCCATCCCACAAGTTGTACCAATAGCTAGTACTCAGGTTGCTCCTATGTCATTGCCACAAACATCCGCATCTACCTCGGATCCAATTTTAGCTAAATTAAGGGAGGATTTGCATAAGATGTTTCTAGAAACTTTCGGAAACGAGCCGAAAGTAAAGAGTCGTGTGTACCAAAATCCTTATCCTGAACACTTCGATGCAATTTCTTACCCTCAAGGTTATAAGGTTGCTGATTTTGTTAAATTTAGCGGTGAGGGTATGAAAACAACTTGGGAGCATGTGAGTCAGTATCAAGCATAGTTGGGTGAAGCAGGTTCCATAGAAGAGTTGAAAGTGCGTTTATTTCCCTTGTCTTTAACTGGCACCGCATTTTCATGGTTTGCTTCTTTGCCACATGGCTCAATTCTCTTATGGTCGCAATTAGAGCAAACGTTTCATGATCACTTTTATAGGGGCGATAATGAGCTAAGGTTGTCACAACTTACATCGGTTAGGCAAAAACATGATGAATCGGTCACCGATTATGTCAAGAGATTTAGAGATATAAAAACCCGATGTTATAGCTTAGTGATAACTGAGAGAGACTTGGCAGATCTTGTTCTTAATGGTTTGAAAACTCACATTAAAGAGAGGCTAGAAAGTTATGAGTTTTTGAGTATTAATCAAGTTTGACAAAGTTTTGGATCAAGATAATCAAAGTAAGGAGATTCATAGGTCTACAACCGATCGTCCTAGAATGCATATGGTTGAATACAATGATAATAATTCGGACGATGAGGTTGATGTTTATACTACTGAATTTTTTTGGTCCTCAAAGGCCAAACCCTATACGTGCAATGCTCTTAAGCCGATTCGCAAGAATCGTGATGAGGGGATGAAGTTTACTTTTGATATATCTAAGTGTGATAAAATATTTGATGCTCTCTTGCAAGATAAGTTCATTAGAATATCACACACCATACCACCGTTTGAGGAGCTGAAACGGCGTGCTTATTGCAAGTATCATAATTCATTTTCTCATGCTACTAATGATTGCAATGTTTTTAGACGACAGATACAATCAGCCATTAATGATGGACAATTGAATTTTGCTGAGATGCAAGTTGATAAATAGCCCTTCCCTATAAACACCATGGGCTTGGAGGGAAAGAAAATGTCGATTCGGCCTAGCATAGCCGAATCTGCTACTAAAGATAATGTTCTTATTGCGGAACCCAGGAAAAGCAAGGAGGGTGACAATGTCTTGGGACGAGAGGTTGTGCTTGATAAGCAACCTGATGGCAAGGAAGTATTGAAGATCAACATAAAAAATCCTGCATTGGGGGGCAACCACAAGTACAAGAAGATACACATGTTAAATTTATCAAGCCCAAGAATTCAGAAGTTGGCATGTGGGGAAAGAGTGAAGCTAAGCGCAAGCGAATCAGGCCAACTTTTGATATGTTGCTATCCAAATATGCAAGTCAAGCGGCCGGTTCTAGCTCTAATCGGCCATCAAGTTCAAAGTGTTCAAGATCACCTCCGGAACAAGAGTTTCGATGCTATGCAAGGCTATATGGGGCATGGACACCGATACCATGGATGTCACAACCCTCCTATGCGCCATATTACATGAGAGACTTCAATGGAGGATGGTGGTAGCCCCCAATGGCTCCTTATGCTTTTCATATGGGGTGGGCAACACCTAGAAGGCCTGCTCGCAAGAGGCTTTATTATCCCACACAAGGCCGTTTGAGCTATGGTGCTAATCGGCCAACAAAAATTTCTCCAAGTAAGGCCAAAAAAAGTGTGGCATGTTAAGTCAGTAATGCGGAAATTGTAGAATGTGACAAGCAAAAGGAGATCAAAAAGCCGGTTGTTGGTAATCTAGCTACGTCTAATTGTGATATTGTTATTGCTCAGCAGGGTTCCATGGTTAGTGATCATGATGCAAGCACAAGCAGGGCCAAACCAAGGGATACCAAATATACTCAACCTAAGTGGTGTCCTCCCGGTTTAACCAAGACCATGAAAAGGAGATTACAACGCATGAGGAACTACGAGAAGGTAGAGCACAAAGAGGAGAGGCAAAGGGATGAATTGTTAAGTGAAATTCGGCCCATGGCACTCACAAAACAATTGTGGAGGCCTATACAAAAACAAAACACAGATGCTTCTACATTAGCTGCAGCAACACCTACACCACCAAAGGAGGATGATACGACCCCTATTACATTGTCCACACTACCTGAAAAATCCCCTTCGATTGAGGAAACTTTAAGCCCAATATACACATTGGGGATGAAGATGAGATGGTGGATTACGACTCTACGCCGGTTCGGGAAGGTATGGATATTAATATGGTGTATTACTTACCTGCCGAGTTTCGTGCTATAGGTGAAGAAGGGGAGGTGGCTCAACTGGATTTTGGTCCAAAGAACGCTATCTTCGAGAAGCCAAAAGAACCGGTGAAACACTTGAAGCCATTGTACCTCAAAGGTCATATTAACGGATCACCGGTTGCTAGGATGCTCGTTGATGGTGGTGCTGTGGTAAATCTTATGCCCTACTCGGTCTTCAAGAAGTTGGGGTTAGGTGATGATGCATTGATGAAGACCAATATGGTACTTAATGGATTTGAGGGTAAAGAAAAGACAGGGGCCAAAGGTGTGATGTGCATGGAACTCACCGTGGGAAGCAAAACTTTGGCCACCACATTCTTCATCGCCGAGGTGCAAGGTAACTATAATGTTATATTAGGCAGCGATTGGGTTCATGCTAACCAATGTGTGCCATCTACCATGCATCAATTCTTAATACAATGGGTCAGTGATGAGGTAGAGGTCATTCACGCGGATAAAATAGGGGGGCGTGTGTTGACACCAGATTTTGGCACGGCCAAGAACTTAATTAAGATGGCCTCAAATTGACAAGTGCTCAAAGTGAGAAAGTTTTGTATCGTCAAAAGGGAAAACTTTGATATTTGGGCCATAGTCATCCGGTCTCATCTCTAAGGCCGAAGTTGTGTTCGAAGTACTGGGATTTTGCATTCAGAACACTATTCGGCTGATGACACCCCCAAGATGGCCTCATATGGTAAAAGTTTCTACACGGATTGTCTTCGTCTCATCGAAACGATCAATTTTGTCATAAAGAACGTCTAAATCGGAGTTTGTATGCAAAAGTTAAAGCCAAAACTATGTGTTGCATAAGTCTGCCCCGGAAGTTCCGGGCAAAACTTCCGGGGAGGTTCCGGGCTAAACAGAAACTTTGCACGCGGTGCACCCCGAAAACTGGAATTTTAACATTATTTGCAGATTTGCGGGGCTGATTTCAACATCAAGATGACCTCGGATGAAAAAGTGATCAACTATGGAATTTTTCTCCATTGCAAGATCTACAACTTTGCTTTTGCGACCATCGCGATCCAAAGTCATATGTGACCTGCAGGAGCTGTACAAGAGGGCTACTTGATGTAATTTTAGCCCGGAAGTTCTAGGCTGACCGGAAGTTCCCGCCCTCGTGGTTCGAGTTAGGTTATCTTTTGATGTTTTGGACAGGATTTGAGTCCTTTTCTTGTACGGAAAGTCCAGCCGCCTCATATATATGTAAGAGGTGACGGCCGATTGAATAACAACACACAATCGAAAAATCAATCTACTTTTTATCCTAGTTTTACATCTCTCCCTTGTTCTTTCTGTCTCATTCTTTGTTCATTCTTCGTTGAAGGGCAGCGATCCTCGAGGCTCTAGGGGCGGGCGAACCGACCTAGGCCAGCCCATAGCCGCCGCGCGTCCAGACGGGGTCCCTCCCGGGCGCGTTGGGTTTTGGGTGCTCAAAGGTGCCACCCGGATTGCTTGCGTACCGCGCTTCCGGACGGGTCTTCTTCGACATGAGCTGCGGTGCATCACCCTCGGCGTTGGAGGTACACGGTGACGTGTTCATGTGCGAACAGCATCAAATTCGACTGACCGATAATGAAAATTTAGTTGCCTGACATATAACTAAAGTGAAAAATGATAACGATGTCCTACATGTTCAGTACAAACGCAGCAGTCAAGTAGCCATCTCTTAGCTCAGATCTGTTGAGGAGGAGACATTAAATGAAGATGAATTGCCGAGCTTTAAATAGACTTGCACAAGAAGATGTGACTTGCATTGCAATGGAAGTAAACCTCAGCCATGATGACACCAGAGCCAAAAAAGCTTAGGTAGGCAAGGACTTTTATAGAGATTTTCCCCTTTCCTTGTATTATATGGATTTTTATACTGATTTTGAGAGAGAGGAGGTAGCCATATTTTTTCGGTGGAATCTGTTACCACACATCAAAGAATTTAAGTCTTTGTTGGTTATAGAAAAACTTGACTGACTGTTTACTGCTGGGCAGATTTCATGTGTGTCGCTCTGAACTGATGAAATCCAGCTTGCTACTAGTGAAATATCCTTCTTAGGTCTGAGACAATCAGCATTTGTTTTTCTTCCTTGGACTTCACATCTATTTAGTCTATTCATCAACATCGATTTTCTCAACCAGATTCAGAAGCTTAGCAGATTCAGACTGGTTATAGAAAGCTCAACCAGATTCAGAAGGTTAGCAGCAATCACCTTACATCAAGATCTTTTTTTCAACCTGATTCAGAAGCTTATCATATTCAAATAGGTTATAGAAAATCTCAACCAGATTCAGATGCACAACTATTCAGACGCACCACCATCGAATGTTGTGCATTTGGGATTTGAACAAATCACTGTTGGGGAACGTAGTAATTTCGAAAATTTTCCTACGCACACGCAAGATCATGGTGATGCATAGCAACGAGAGGGGAGAGTGTTGTCTACGTACCAACGCAGACCGACTGCGGAAGTGATCACACAACATAGAGGAAGTAGTCGTACGTCTTCTTCCCGATCCGACCGATCCAAGCACCGTTACTCCGGCACCTCCGAGTTCTTAGCACACGTTCAGCTCGATGATGATCCTCGAGCTCCGATCCAGCAAAGCGTCGAGGAAGAGTTCCGTCAGCACGACGGCGTGGTGACGATCTTGATGTACTACCAACGCAGGGCTTCGCCTAAGCACTACAACGGTATGATCCAGGTGGAATTTGGTGGCAGGGGGCACCGCACACGGCTAAGGAACGATCTCAAGGATCAACTTGTGTGTCTTGGGGTGTCCCCTGCCCCCGTATATAAAGGAGCAAGGGAGTAGGGGCTGCCCAGCCAAGGAGGGAGGCGCAGGAGAGTCCTACTCCCACTGGGAGTAGGATTCCCCCTCCAATCCTAGTCCAACTAGGATTCCTTGGAGGGGAAAAGAGGAGGAGGTGGCCGGCCACCCTTTCCTAGTTCTAATAGGACTAGGGGAAGGGGGAGGCGCGCAGCCCATCTAGGGCAGCCCCTTCTCCTTTCCACTAAGGCCCATTATGGCCCATCTAGCTCCCGGGGGGTTCCGGTAACCCTCCCGGTATTCCGGTAAAATCCCGATTACACCCGGAACACTTCCGATGTCCAAACATAGGCTTCCAATATATCAATCTTTATGTCTCGACCATTTTGAGACTCCTCGTCATGTCCGTGATCACATCCGGGACTCTGAACAACCTTCGGTACATCAAAATGCATAAACTCATAATAACTGTCATCGTAACGTTAAGCGTGCGGACCCTACGGTTCGAGAACAATGTAGACATGACCGAGACATGTCTCTAGTCAATAACCAATAGCGGGACCTGGATGCCCATATTGGCTCCAACATATTCTACGAAGATCTTTGTCGGTCAGACCGCATAACAACATACGTTGTTCCCTTTGTCATCGGTATGTTACTTGCCCGAGATTCGATCGTCGGTATCCAATACCTAGTTCAATCTCGTTACTGGCAAGTCTCTTTCCTCGTTCCGTAATACATCATCTCATAACTAACATCTTAGTTATAATGCTTGCAAGGCTTATGTGATGTGTATTACCGAGAGGGCCCAGAGATACCTCTCCGACAATCGGAGTGACAAAACCCTAATCTCGAAATACGCCAACCCAACATCTACCATTGGAGACACCTGTAGTACTCCTTTATAAACACCCAGTTACGTTGTGACATTTGGTAGTACCCAAAGTGTTCCTCCGGTAAACGGGAGTTGCATAATCTCATAGTTATAGGAACATGTATAAGTCATGAAGAAAGCAATAGCAACATACTAAACGATCGGGTGCTAAGCTAATGGAATGGGTCATGTCAATCAGATCATTCAACTAATGATGTGACCTCGTTAATCAAATAACAACTCTTTGTTCATGGTTAGGAAACATAACCATCTTTGATTAACGAGCTAGTTAAGTAGAGGCATACTAGTGACACTCTGTTTGTCTATGTATTCACACATGTATTATGTTTCCGGTTAATACAATTCTAGCATGAATAATAAACATTTATCATGATATAAGGAAATAAATAATAACTTTATTATTGCCTCTAGGGCATATTTCCTTCAGTCTCCCACTTGCACTAGAGTCAATAATCTAGATTACACAGTAATGATTCTAACACCCATGGAGCCTTGGTGCTGATCATGTTTTGCTCGTGGAAGAGGCTTAGTCAACGGGTCTGCAACATTGAGATCCGTATGTATCTTGCAAATCTCTATGTCTCCCACCTGGACTAAATCTCGGATGGAGTTGAAGCGTCTCTTGATGTGTTTGGTCCTTTTGTGAAATCTGGATTCCTTTGCCAAAGCAATTGCACCAGTATTGTCACAAAAGATTTTCATTGGACCCGATGCACTAGGTATGACACCTAGATCAGATATGAACTCCTTCATCCAAACTCCTTCGTTCGCTACTTTTGAAGCAGCTATGTACTCCGCTTCACATGTAGATCCCGCTACGACGCTTTGTTTCGAACTGCACCAACTGACAGCTCCACCGTTTAAAGTAAACACGTATCCGGTTTGCGATTTAGAATCGTCCTGATCAGTGTCAAAGCTTGCATCAACGTAACCTCTTACGGTGAGCTCTTTGTCACCTCCATATACGAGAAACATATCCCTAGTCCTTTTCAGGTATTTCAGGATGTTCTTGACCGCTGTCCAGTGATCCACTCCTGGATTACTTTGGTACCTCCCTGCTAAACTTATAGCAAGGCACACATCAGGTCTGGTACACAGCATTGCATACATGATAGAGCCTATGGCTGAAGCATAGGGAACATCTTTCATTTTCTCTCTATCTTCTGCAGTGGTCGGGCATTGAGTCTGACTCAACTTCACACCTTGTAACACAGGCAAGAACCCTTTCTTTGCTTGATCCATTTTGAACTTCTTCAAAATCTTGTCAAGGTATGTGCTTTGAGAAAGTCCAATTAAGCGTCTTGATCTATCTCTATAGATCTTTATGCCTAATATGTAAGCAGCTTCCCCGAGGTCTTTCATCGAAAAACTTTTATTCAAGTATCCCTTTATGCTAACCAGAAATTCTATATCATTTCCAATCAGCAATATGTCATCCACATATAATATCAGAAATGCTAGAGAGCTCCCACTCACTTTCTTGTAAATACAGGCTTCTCCAAAAGTCTGTATAAAGCCAAATGCTTTGATCACACTATCAAAGCGTTTATTCCAACTCCGAGATGCTTGCACCAGTCCATAAATGGATCGCTGGAGTTTCCACACTTTGTTAGCTCCCTTTGGATCGACAAAACCTTCTGGTTGCATCATATACAACTCTTCTTCCAGAAATCCATTCAGGAATGCAGTTTTGACATCCATCTGCCATATTTCATAATCATAAAATGCGGCAATTGCTAACATGATTCTGACGGACTTAAGCATCGCTACGGGTGAGAAGGTCTCATCATAGTCAACCCCTTGAACTTGTCGAAAACCTTTTGCGACAAGTCGAGCTTTATAGACAATAATATTACCGTCAGCGTCAGTCTTTTTCTTGAAGATCCATTTATTCTCAATTGCTTGCCGATCATCGGGCAGGTCAACCAAAGTCCATACTTTGTTCTCATACATGGATCCCATCTCAGATTTCATGGCCTCAAGCCACTTTGCGAAATCTGGGCTCACCATCGCTTCTTCATAGTTTGTAGGTTCATCATGATCTAGTAGCATGACTTCCAGAATTGGATTACCATACCACTCTGGTGCGGATCTCACTCTGGTTGTTCTACGTGGTTCAGTAGTATCTTGTCCTGAAGTTTCATGATCATCATCATTAGCTTCCTCACTAATTGGTATAGGTGTCGCAGAAACAGTTTTCTGTGATGTACTATTTTCCAATAAGGGAGAAGGTACAGTTACCTCGTCAAGTTCTACTTTCCTCCCACTCACTTCTTTCGAGAGAAACTCCTTCTCTAGAAATGATCCATTCTTAGCAACGAATGTCTTGCCTTCGGATCTGTGATAGAAGGTATACCCAACAGTTTCCTTTGGGTATCCTATGAAGACACATTTCTCCGCTTTGGGTTCGAGCTTATCAGGTTGAAGCTTTTTCACATAAGCATCGCAGCCCCAAACTTTAAGAAACGACAACTTTGGTTTCTTGCCAAACCATAGTTCATAAGGCGTCGTCTCAACGGATTTTGATGGTGCCCTATTTAACGTGAATGCGGCCGTCTCTAAAGCATAACCCCAAAATGATAGCGGTAAATCAGTAAGAGACATCATAGATCGCACCATATCTAGTAAAGTACGATTACGACATTCGTACACACCATTACACAGTGGTGTTCCGGGTGGCGTGAGTTGCGAAACTATTCCACAGTTTTTCAAATGTACACCAAACTCGTAACTCAAATATTCTCCTCCACGATCAGATCGTAGAAACTTTATTTTCTTGTTACGATGATTTTCAACTTCACTCTGAAATTCCTTGAACTTTTCAAATGTTTCAGACTTGTGTTTCATTAAGTAGATATACCCATATCTGCTTAAATCATCTGTGAAGGTGAGAAAATAACGATATCCGCCACGAGCCTCAATATTCATCAGACCACATACATCGGTATGTATGATTTCCAATAAATCTGTTGCTCTCTCCATAGTACCGGAGAACGGTGTTTTAGTCATCTTGCCTATGAGGCACGGTTCGCAAGTACCAAGTGATTCATAATCAAGTGGTTCCAAAAGCCCATCAGTATGGAGTTTCTTCATGCGCTTTACACCGATATGACCTAAACGGCAGTGCCACAAATAAGTTGCACTATCATTATCAACTCTGCATCTTTTGGCTTCCACATTATGAATATGTGTATTACTACTATCGAGATTCAACAAGAATAGACCACTCTTCAAAGGTGCACGACCATAAAGGATATTACTCATATAAATAGAACAACCATTATTCTCTGATTTAAATGAATAACCGTCTCGCATTAAACAAGATCCAGATATAATGTTCATGCTCAATGCTGGCACCAAATAACAATTATTTAGGTCTAATATTAATCCCGAAGGTAGATGTAGAGGTAGCGTGCCGACCGCGATCACATCGACTTTGGAACCGTTTCCCATGCGCATCGTCACCTCGTCCTTTGCTAGCGTCCGCTTATTCCGTAGTCCCTGTTTCGAGTTGCAAATATTAGCAACAGAACCAGTATCAAATACCCAGGTGCTACTGCGAGCTCTAGTAAGGTACACATCAATAACATGTATATCACATATACCTTTGTTCACCTTGCCATCCTTCTTATCCGCCAAATACTTGGGGCAGTTCCGCTTCCAGTGACCAGTCTGCTTGCAGTAGAAGCACTCAGTTTCAGGCTTAGGTCCAGACTTGGGTTTCTTCTCCTGAGCAGCAACTTGCTTGCTGTTCTTCTTGAAGTTCCCCTTCTTCTTCCCTTTGCCCTTTTTCTTGAAACTAGTGGTTTTGTTAACCATCAACACTTGATGCTCCTTCTTGATTTCTACCTCCGCAGCTTTCAGCATTGCGAAGAGCTCGGGAATAGTCTTGTTCATCCCTTGCATATTATAGTTCATCACGAAGCTCTTGTAGCTTGGTGGCAGTGATTGGAGAATTTTGTCAATGACGCAATCATCTGGAAGATTAACTCCCATCTGAATCAAGTGATTATTATACCCAGACATTGTGAGTATATGCTCACTGACAGAACTGTTCTCCTCCATCTTGCAGCTATAGAACTTATTGGAGACTTCATATCTCTCAATTCGGGCATTTGCTTGAAATATTAACTTCAACTCCTGGAACATCTCATATGCTCCATGACGTTCAAAACGTCGTTGAAGTCCCGATTCTAAGCCGTAAAGCATGGCACACTGAACTATCGAGTAGTCATCAGCTTTGCTCTGCCAGACGTTCATAACATCTGGTGTTGCTCCAGCAGCAGGCCTGGCACCTAGCGGTGCTTCCAGGACGTAATTCTTCTGTGCAGCAATGAGGATAATCCTCAGGTTACGGACCCAGTCCGTGTAATTGCTACCATCATCTTTCAACTTTGCTTTCTCAAGGAACGCATTAAAATTCAACGGAACAACAGCACGAGCCATCTATCTACAATCAACATAAACAAGCAAGATACTATCAGGTACTAAGTTCATGATAAGTTTAAGTTCAGTTAATCAAATTACTTAGGAACTCCCACTTAGATAGACATCCCTCTAATCCTCTAAGTGATCACGTGATCCAAATCAACTAAACCATAACCGATCATCACGTGAGATGGAGTAGTTTTCAATGGTGAACATCGTTATGTTGATCATATCTACTATATGATTCACGCTCGACCTTTCGGTCTCTGTGTTCCGAGGCCATATCTGCATATGCTAGGCTCGTCAAGTTTAACCTGAGTATTCTGCGTGTGCAAAACTGGCTTGCACCCGTTGTAGATGGACGTAGAGCTTATCACACCCGATCATCACGTGGTGTCTGGGCACGACGAACTTTGGCAACGGTGCATACTCAGGGAGAACACTTCTTGATAATTTAGTGAGAGATCATCTTATAATGCTACCGTCAATCAAAGCAAGATAAGATGCATAAAAGGATAAACATCACATGCAATCAATATAAGTGATATGATATGGCCATCATCATCTTGTGCTTGTGATCTCCATCTCCGAAGCACCGTCATGATCACCATCGTCACCGGCGCGACAACTTGATCTCCATCGTAGCATCGTTGTCGTCTCGCCAATCTTATGCTTCTACGACTATCACTACCGCTTAGTAATAAAGTAAAGCATTACATAGCGATTGCATTGCATACAATAAAGCGACAACCATATGGCTCCTGCCAGTTGCCGATAACTTGGTTACAAAACATGATCATCTCATACAATAAAATCAGCATCATGCCTTGACCATATCACATCACAACATGCCCTACAAAAACAAGTTAGACGTCCTCTACTTTGTTGTTGCAAGTTTTACGTGGCTGCTACGGGCTTAAGTAAGAACTCATCTCACCTACGCATCAAAACCACAACGATAGTTCGTCAAATAGACTCCGTTTTAACCTTCTCAAGGACCGGGCGTAGCCACACTTGGTTCAACTAAAGTTGGAGAGACAGTCTTCCGCAAGCCATCTATGTGCAAAGCACGTCGAGGGAACCGGTCTCGCGTAAGAGTACGCGTAAGGTTGGTCCGGATCGTCTCATCCAACAATACCGCCGAACCAAAGTATGACATGCTGGTAGGCAGTATGACTTGTATCGCCCACAACTCACTTGTGTTCTACTCGTGCAAATAACATCAAACCATAAAAACCTAGGCTCGGATGCCACTGTTGGGGAACGTAGTAATTTCGAAAATTTTCCTACGCACACGCAAGATCATGGTGATGCATAGCAACGAGAGGGGAGAGTGTTGTCTACGTACCAACGCACACCGACTGCGGAAGCGATCACACAACGTAGAGGAAGTAGTCGTACGTCTTCTTCCCGATCCGACCGATCCAAGCACCGTTACTCCGGCACCTCCGAGTTCTTAGCACACGTTCAGCTCGATGACTATCCTCGGGCTCCGATCCAGCAAAGCGTCGAGGAAGAGTTCCGTCAGTACGACGGCGTGGTGACGATCTTGATGTACTACCAACGCAGGGCTTCGCCTAAGCACTACAACGGTATGATCCAGGTGGAATTTGGTGGCAGGGGGCACCGCACACGGCTAAGGAACGATCTCAAGGATCAACTTGTGTGTCTTGGGGTGTCCCCTGCCCCCGTATATAAAGGAGCAAGGGAGGGGGGGCTGGCCGGCCAAGGAGGGAGGCGCAGGAGAGTCCTACTCCCACTTGGAGTAGGATTCCCCCTCCAATCCTAGTCCAACTTGGATTCCTTGGAGGGGAAAAGAGGAGGAGGTGGCCGGCCACCCTTTCCTAGTCCTAATAGGACTAGGGGAAGGGGGAGGCGTGCAGCCCATCTAGGGCAGCCCTTTCTCCTTTCCACTAAGGCCCATTATGGCCCATCTAGCTCCCGGGGGGTTCCGGTAACCCTCCCGGTATTCCGGTAAAATCCCGATTTCACCCGGAACACTTCCGATGTCCAAACATAGGCTTCCAATATATCAATCTTTATGTATCGACCATTTCGAGACTCCTCGTCATGTCCGTGATCACATCCGGGACTCCGAACAACCTTCGGTACATCAAAATGCATAAACTCATAATAATTGTCATCGTAATGTTAAGCGTGCGGACCCTACGGTTCGAGAACAATGTAGACATGACCGAGACATGTCTCCGGTCAATAACCAATAGCGGTACCTGGATGCCCATATTGGCTCCTACATATTCTATGAAGATCTTTATTGGTCAGACCGCATAACAACATACGTTGTTCCCTTTGTCATCAGTATGTTACTTGCCCGAGATTCGATCGTCGGTATCCAATACCTAGTTCAATCTCGTTACTGGCAAGTCTCTTTACTCGTTCCGTAATACATCATCTCATAACTAACATCTTAGTTATAATGCTTGCAAGGCTTATGTGATGTGTATTACCGAGAGGGCCCAGAGATACCTCTCCGACAATCGGAGTGACAAAACCCTAATCTCGAAATACGCCAACCCAACATCTACCATTGGAGACACCTGTAGTACTCCTTTATAATCACCTAGTTACGTTGTGACATTTGGTAGTACCCAAAGTGTTCCTCCGGTAAACGGGAGTTGCATAATCTCATAGTTATAGGAACAAGTATAAGTCATGAAGAAAGCAATAGCAACATACTAAACGATCGGGTGCTAAGCTAATGGAATGGGTCATGTCAATCAAATCATTCAACTAATGATGTGACCTCGTTAATCAAATAGCAACTCTTTGTTCATGGTTAGGAAACATAACCATCTTTGATTAACGAGCTAGTTAAGTAGAGGCATACTAGTGACACTCTGTTTGTCTATGTATTCACACATGTATTATGTTTCCGGTTAATACAATTCTAGCATGAATAATAAACATTTATCATGATATAAGGAAATAAATAATAACTTTATTATTGCCTCTAGGGCATATTTCCTTCAGTCTCCCACTTGCACTAGAGTCAATAATCTAGATTACACAGTAATGATTCTAACACCCATGGAGCCTTGGTGCTGATCATGTTTTGCTCGTGGAAGAGGCTTAGTAAACGGGTCTGCAACATTCAGATCCGTATGTATCTTGCAAATCTCTATGTCTCCCACCTGGACTAAATCCCGGATGGAGTTGAAGCATCTCTTGATGTGTTTGGTCCTTTTGTGAAATCTGGATTCCTTTGCCAAAGCAATTGCACCAGTATTGTCACAAAAGATTTTCATTGGACCCGATGCACTAGGTATGACACCTAGATCAGATATGAACTCCTTCATCCAAACTCCTTCGTTCGCTGCTTCCGGAGTAGCTATGTACTCCGCTTCACATGTAGATCCCGCTACGACGCTTTGTTTCGAACTGCACCAACTGACAGCTCCACCGTTTAAAGTAAACACGTATCCGGTTTGCGATTTAGAATCGTCCTGATCAGTGTCAAAGCTTGCATCAACGTAACCTCTTACGGTGAGCTCTTTGTCACCTCCATATACGAGAAACATATCCCTAGTCCTTTTCAGGTATTTCAGGATGTTCTTGACCGCTGTCCAGTGATCCACTCCTGGATTACTTTGGTACCTCCCTGCTAAACTTATAGCAAGGCACACATCAGGTCTGGTACACAGCATTGCATACATGATAGAGCCTATGGCTGAAGCATAGGGAACATCTTTCATTTTCTCTCTATCTTCTGCAGTGGTCGGGCATTGAGTCTGACTCAACTTCACACCTTGTAACACAGGCAAGAACCCTTTCTTTGCTTGATCCATTTTGAACTTCTTCAAAATCTTGTCAAGGTATGTGCTTTGAGAAAGTCCAATTAAGCGTCTTGATCTATCTCTATAGATCTTTATGCCTAATATGTAAGCAGCTTCCCCGAGGTCTTTCATTGAAAAAGTTTTATTCAAGTATCCCTTTATGCTATCCAGAAATTCTATATCATTTCCAATCAGCAATATGTCATCCACATATAATATCAGAAATGCTACAGAGCTCCCACTCACTTTCTTGTAAATACAGGCTTCTCCAAAAGTCTGTATAAAGCCAAATGCTTTGATCACACTATCAAAGCGTTTATTCCAACTCCGAGATGCTTGCACCAGTCCATAAATGGATCGCTGGAGTTTGCACACTTTGTTAGCTCCCTTTGGATCGACAAAACCTTCTGGTTGCATCATATACAACTCTTCTTCCAGAAATCCCTTCAGGAATGCAGTTTTGACATCCATCTGCCCTATTTCATAATCATAAAATGCGGCAATTGCTAACATGATTCTGACGGACTTAAGCATCGCTACGGGTGAGAAGGTCTCATCATAGTCAACCCCTTGAACTTGTCGAAAACCTTTTGCGACAAGTCGAGCTTTATAGACAGTAATATTACCGTCAGCGTCAGTCTTTTTCTTGAAGATCCATTTATTCTCAATTGCTTGCCGATCATCGGGCAGGTCAACCAAAGTCCATACTTTGTTCTCATACATGGATCTCATCTCAGATTTCATGGCCTCAAGCCACTTTGCGGAATCTGGGCTCACCATCGCTTCTTCATAGTTTGTAGGTTCATCATGATCTAGTAGCATGACTTCCAGAATTGGATTACCGTACCACTCTGGTGCGGATCTCACTCTGGTTGATCTACGTGGTTCAGTAGTATCTTGTCCTGAAGTTTCATGATCATCATCATTAGCTTCCTCACTAATTGGTATAGGTGTCGCAGAAACAGTTTTCTATGATGTACTATTTTCCAATAAGGGAGCAGGTACAGTTACCTCGTCAAGTTCTACTTTCCCCCCACTCACTTCTTTCGAGAGAAACTCCTTCTCTAGAAATGATCCATTCTTAGCAACGAATGTCTTGCCTTCGGATCTGTGATAGAAGGTATACCCAACAGTTTCCTTTGGGTATCCTATGAAGACACATTTCTCCGCTTTGGGTTCGAGCTTATCAGGTTGAAGCTTTTTCACATAAGTATCGCAGCCCCAAACTTTAAGAAACGACAACTTTGGTTTCTTGCCAAACCATAGTTCATAAGGCGTCGTCTCAACGGATTTTGATGGTGCCCTATTTAACGTGAATGCGGCCGTCTCTAAAGCATAACCCCAAAATGATAGCGGTAAATCAGTAAGAGACATCATAGATTGCACCATATCTAGTAAAGTACGATTACGACGTTCGTACACACCATTACGCTGTGGTGTTCCGGGTGGCGTGAGTTGCGAAACTATTCCACAGTTTTTCAAATGTACACCAAACTCGTAACTCAAATATTCTCCTCCACGATCAGATCGTAGAAACTTTATTTTCTTGTTACGATGATTTTCAACTTCACTCTGAAATTCCTTGAACTTTTCAAATGTTTCAGACTTGTGTTTCATTAAGTAGATATACCCATATCTGCTTAAATCATCTGTGAAGGTGAGAAAATAACGATATCCGCCACGAGCCTCAATATTCATCGGACCACATACATCGGTATGTATGATTTCCAATAAATCTGTTGCTCTCTCCATAGTACCGGAGAACGGTGTTTTAGTCATCTTGCCTATAAGGCACGGTTCGCAAGTACCAAGTGATTCATAATCAAGTGGTTCCAAAAGCCCATCAGTATGGAGTTTCTTCATGCGCTTTACACCGATATGACCTAAACGGCAGTGCCACAAATAAGTTGCACTATCATTATCAACTCTGCATCTTTTGGCTTCCACATTATGAATATGTGTATTACTACTATCGAGATTCAACAAGAATAGACCACTCTTCAAAGGTGCATGACCATAAAAGATATTACTCATATAAATAGAACAACCATTATTCTCTGATTTAAATGAATAACCGTCTCGCATTAAACAAGATCCAGATATAATGTTCATGCTCAACGCTGGCACCAAATAACAATTATTTAGGTCTAATATTAATCCCGAAGGTAGATGTAGAGGTAGCATGCCGACCGCGATCACGTCGACTTTGGAACCGTTTCCCATGCGCATCGTCACCTCGTCCTTTGCTAGCGTCCACTTATTCCGTAGTCCCTGTTTCGAGTTGCAAATATTAGCAACAGAACCAGTATCAAATACCCAGGTGCTACTGCGAGCTCTAGTAAGGTACACATCAATAACATGTATATCACATATACCTTTGTTCACCTTGCCATCCTTCTTATCCGCCAAATACTTGGGGCAGTTCCGCTTCCAGTGACCAGTCTGCTTGCAGTAGAAGCACTCAGTTTCAGGCTTAGGTCCAGACTTGGGTTTCTTCTCCTGAGCAGCAACTTGCTTGCTGTTCTTCTTGAAGTTCCCCTTCTTCTTCCCTTTGCCCTTTTTCTTGAAACTAGTGGTTTTGTTAACCATCAACACTTGATGCTCCTTCTTGATTTCTACCTCCGCAGCTTTCAGCATTGCGAAGAGCTCGGGAATAGTCTTGTTCATCCCTTGCATATTATAGTTCATCACGAAGCTCTTGTAGCTTGGTGGCAGTGATTGGAGAATTTTGTCAATGACGCAATCATCTGGAAGATTAACTCCCATCTGAATCAAGTGATTATTATACCCAGACATTGTGAGTATATGCTCACTGACAGAACTGTTCTCCTCCATCTTGCAGCTATAGAACTTATTGGAGACTTCATATCTCTCAATTCGGGCATTTGCTTGAAATATTAACTTCAACTCCTGGAACATCTCATATGCTCCATGACGTTCAAAACGTCGTTGAAGTCCCGATTCTAAGCCGTAAAGCATGGCACACTGAACTATCGAGTAGTCATTAGCTTTGCTCTGCCAGACGTTCATAACATCTGGTGTTGCTCCAGCAGCAGGCCTGGCACCTAGCGTTGCTTCCAGTACGTAATTCTTCTGTGCAGCAATGAGGATAATCCTCAGGTTACGGACCCAGCCCGTGTAATTGCTACCATCATCTTTCAACTTTGCTTTCTCAAGGAACGCATTAAAATTCAACGGAACAACAGCATGAGCCATCTATCTACAATCAACATAAACAAGCAAGATACTATCAGGTACTAAGTTCATGATAAGTTTAAGTTCAGTTAATCAAATTACTTAGGAACTCCCACTTAGATAGACATCCCTCTAATCCTCTAAGTGATCACGTGATCCAAATCAACTAAACCATAACCGATCATCACGTGAGATGGAGTAGTTTTCAATGGTGAACATCGTTATGTTGATCATATCTACTATATGATTCACGCTCGACCTTTCGGTCTCCGTGTTCCGAGGCCATATCTGCATATGCTAGGTTCGTCAAGTTTAACCTGAGTATTCTGCGTGTGCAAAACTGGCTTGCACCCGTTGTAGATGGACGTAGAGCTTATCACACCCGATCATCACGTGGTGTC
This sequence comes from Triticum monococcum, assembly GCA_034509565.1. NCBI lineage: Eukaryota > Viridiplantae > Streptophyta > Magnoliopsida > Poales > Poaceae > Triticum > Triticum monococcum. Next base: position 120,776,573 of record CM067841.1, read on the forward strand.
TGGGCACGACGAACTTTGGCAACGGTGCATACTCAGGGAGAACACTTCTTGATAATTTAGTGAGAGATCATCTTATAATGCTACCGTCAATCAAAGCAAGATAAGATGCATAAAAGGATAAACATCACATGCAATCAATATAAGTGATATGATATGGCCATCATCATCTTGTGCTTGTGATCTCCATCTTCGAAGCACCGTCATGATCACCATCGTCACCGGCACGACACCTTGATCTCCATCGTAGCATCGTTGTCGTCTCGCCAATCTTATGCTTCTATGACTATCACTACCGCTTAGTAATAAAGTAAAGCATTACATCGCGATTGCATTGCATACAATAAAGCGACAACCATATGGCTCCTGCCAGTTGCCGATAACTTGGTTACAAAACATGATCATCTCATACAATAAAATCAGCATCATGCCTTGACCATATCACATCACAACATGCCCTGCAAAAACAAGTTAGACGTCCTCTACTTTGTTGTTGCAAGTTTTACGTGGCTGCTACGGGCTTAAGTAAGAACTCATCTCACCTACGCATCAAAACCACAACGATAGTTCGTCAAATAGACTCCGTTTTAACCTTCTCAAGGACCGGGCGTAGCCACACTTGGTTCAACTAAAGTTGGAGAGACAGTCTTCCGCAAGCCATCTATGTGCAAAGCACGTCGAGGGAACCGGTCTCGCGTAAGAGTACGCGTAAGGTTGGTCCGGATCGTCTCGTCCAACAATACCGCCGAACCAAAGTATGACATGCTGGTAGGCAGTATGACTTGTATCGCCCACAACTCACTTGTGTTCTACTCGTGCAAATAACATCCAACCATAAAAACCTAGGCTCGGATGCCACTGTTGGGGAACGTAGTAACTTCGAAAATTTTCCTACGCACACGCAAGATCATGGTGATGCATAGCAACGAGAGGGGAGAGTGTTGTCCACGTACCAACGCAGACCGACTGCGGAAGCGATCACACAACATAGAGGAAGTAGTCGTACGTCTTCTTCCCGATCCGACCGATCCAAGCACCGTTACTCCGGCACCTCCGAGTTCTTAGCACACGTTCAGCTCGATGACGATCCTCGGGCTCCGATCCAGCTAAGCGTCGAGGAAGAGTTCCGTCAGCACGACGGCGTGGTGACGATCTTGATATACTACCAACGCAGGGCTTCGCCTAAGCACTACAACGGTATGATCGAGGTGGAATTTGGTGTCAGGGGGCACCGCACACGGCTAAGGAACGATCTCAAGGATCAACTTGTGTGTCTTGGGGTGTCCCCTGCCCCCGTATATAAAGGAGCAAGGGAGGAGGGGCTGGCCGGCCAAGGAGGGAGGCGCAGGAGAGTCCTACTCCCACTGGGAGTAGGATTCCCCCTCCAATCCTAGTCCAACTAGGATTCCTTGGAGGGGAAAAGAGGAGGAGGTGGCCGGCCACCCTTTCCTAGTCCTAATAGGACTAGGGGAAGGGGGAGGCGCGCAGCCCATCTAGGGCAGCCCCTTCTCCTTTCCACTAAGGCCCATTATGGCCCATCTAGCTCCCGGGGGGTTCCGGTAATCCTCCCGGTATTCCAGTAAAATCCCGATTTCAGCCAGAACACTTCCGATGTCCAAACATAGGCTTCCAATATATCAATCTTTATGTCTCGACCATTTCGAGACTCCTCGTCATGTCCGTGATCACATCCGGGACTCCGAACAACCTTCGGTACATCAAAATGCATAAACTCATAATAACTGTCATCGTAACGTTAAGCGTGCGGACCCTACGGTTCGAGAACAATGTAGACATGACCGAGACATGTCTCCGGTCAATAACCAATAGCGGGACCTGGATGCCCATATTGGCTCCAACATATTCTACAAAGATCTTTATCGGTCAGACCGCATAACAACATACGTTGTTCCCTTTGTCATCGGTATGTTACTTGCCCGAGATTCGATCGTCGGTATCCAATACCTAGTTCAATCTCGTTACTGGCAAGTCTCTTTACTCGTTCCGTAATACATCATCTCATAACTAACATCTTAGTTATAATGCTTGCAAGGCTTATGTGATGTGTATTACTGAGAGGGCCCAGAGATACCTCTCCGACAATCGGAGTGACAAAACCCTAATCTTGAAATACGCCAACCCAACATCTACCATTGGAGACACCTATAGTACTCCTTTATAATCACCCAGTTACGTTGTGACGTTTGGTAGTACCCAAAGTGTTCCTCCGGTAAACGGGAGTTGCATAATCTCATAGTTATAGGAACATGTATAAGTCATGAAGAAAGCAATAGCAACATACTAAACGATCGGGTGCTAAGCTAATGGAATGGGTCATGTCAATCAGATCATTCAACTAATGATGTGACCTCGTTAATCAAATAACAACTCTTTGTTCATGGTTAGGAAACATAACCATCTTTGATTAACGAGCTAGTTAAGTAGAGGCATACTACTGACACTCTGTTTGTCTATGTATTCACACATGTATTATGTATCCGGTTAATACAATTCTAGCATGAATAATAAACATTTATCATGATATAAGGAAATAAATAATAACTTTATTATTGCCTCTAGGGCATATTTCCTTCAATCACACACCAGACACAGAGGAGAAGTCAGTGATTCAGGTTTAGAAATGAACTATGGTTTAGTATAGGAACAAATCCAGAAAAGATTCAGTTAAGTAAAGGCACACGTGTAGACAGAATTCAGTTTTGTCACTATAGTACACTACAACCATAATTAAACAAACATTTCCAACATATATTGCTTATATTGTAGTACATTATCGAATGTGACAACATCGCCAAAGTGTGCATAATCAATGACCATCTTAGCTTCAGCCCAAAATATATTGCTTATAATCTCCTCACAATCCAATTGCAAAGCATATTGGTAAGAAGTATTCTCGACGATCTTGCCTTGAAAATACTTCAACATGCTTCCTACTTGTCCATATGCCAACTCTCTTTGGCGCCCGTCCTGCAAGTGATTCTTTAGATCACGTGGAGTGTAGGTGAGGTTCATTGGTCCTCCAACTCGGCGACTAGCTAGCTCATGTGAAGCTTTTAGCCTAATTCCAGAATCATCGGCTATCTCAATTTCAAAAGCTTGAACTTCTGAAATCTTTCTTTGTGATAACATCAAATGGAATTCTTGTGGCAAGTAAAGACCATGATTGTGGACAAGCATTACATCAACCACTTCACAATTCCCTGCCACTCGATCCAATGAAAGTGTCATCCGAACTTCACAATTTGTTCTTGTTTGAGCTCGAGGATTCTTTGTGATATGATCCCTCTTGTTGTGTGCTCGAAGACCCTCTTTGTCACACTCATATCTACATGATGTTGCCTTCCCGTCAACATTAATCTTATTTTTATACCTTTTTCTGGCCTCAAAACCTGCACGGCCTCCATAATTTACCCAGAACAACCAAGCATCATCTAAGTTTCTGAATTTCAGACCAACTTGAGGTAACCAGATAGGACTCTCATTCTCCCTACACAAAAGTTAATCAATATTTGTTGCTACAGATCTGGTTGCAAGCAAATACATTTTTTCGAATGGAAAGTCTAACTTACTTCTTGTTGGATTGTGCCATTGAATCTTAACTGGAAGGCAAGAAGTCGATGTATACTGCACATATTATGAACAAACAGACTGAATATTTCAGACAATTATAAGTGAAAGTGTGTAGATTTCTTTAGGATAACCGAACAAATAAATCAATCATACTAGGTAGTGAAAGAGCGAATATTTCAGACAAATAGCAATTACAGGCAGTTTGTGTTCCTACTCTAGGCGACTTGGACACAAACCTAAAAAACTAGGCAGTCTCTGTTTCTTGAAATCGAAGGAGGACACGAACCTGAAGCAGAGGGAAGTCAAGCAGCTCCGATCTGCTCCGACGCTCAACTAGGACGGCCCAACCAGCGAGGCGTCCAGGCACCCAGATGATCGTCCCAATCGCTAAGACGCTAACCACTACAAAAAAAGACATATCCGTGAAATTTTGGGCCGAACGGAATTTTTTTTCTGTCATACATATGACACTTCTATGACGATAATTGTGACAAAACCCGGTATCATTATAGATGTGGCGGGCTCCTACTTCTATGACAAAAAATCATGACAGACAATGGGCTTTTCGTCCTGGGCAGGCCGGAGACGCAACTGCATGACATTCTTTGGGCCATGCATGACAGAAAAAACCATGGTAGAAGCGAGGGTGAGGAAAATTTGAGGGAGTTCCCGGTTACGGTGGGAGGTCGGGGGCCGAGCGATACGTGTTTCTCTCGTACACATACGCGCGTGTGTGTGAGGCGTTAGCTCTAACTAAACCTGAGCGAGGCGTTGGTCTCTAACTGAACCCGAGCGATTGCACTGCAGGCTACGCATTACTGAACCCGAGCGATCGATCGATGGCTGTTAACTGAACCCGATCGAGCGATTCCTTCGCTACTGCTGCCAACTGAAGCCGATCGATGCTGCCTTTAGGATGAACAATGAGCATTGCGGGGGGTTTGGATGAATAGTGAGCGGTGGCATTGCCTCTGGATGAACAGGACCCTGTGGTGTCGTGGAGGGTTGGATGAACAGTAGACGACGGAGGGGTGCCCGTGGAGGGGTAGTTGAACAGGACCCCGTGGTGTGGAGGGCTGGATGAACAGTAGACGGTGGAGGGGTGTCCGTGGAGGGGTGGTTGAACAGTAGCCAGTGGAGTAGCGCGTGGTGGAGGCTGGATGAACAGGAGCCCGTGGAGGCTGGAGGAGGTCGACGGTAGCCCGTGGAGGCTGGAGGAGGTCAACGGTGGAGATGAACAGTATCCCGTGGAGTCCCGTTTTGCGGTACGCCACACCCCTCCCGATGAACAGGACCCCCGTTTTGACCGTAGCGCTCCAACACAAGTCCGTTTTGTCCGTTTTGCATTACGCCACACCCCTCCTGATCAACAGGACCCCCGTTTTGACCGTAGGAGGTCTGTTTCGTAGTTTTGCAGTATGCCACACCCCTCCTGATGAACAGGACCCCCCTTTCGACCGTAGGAGGTCTGTTTCCTTCGTTTTGCGGTACGCCAGACCCCTCCCGATCAACAGGACCCCGTTCCGAACGTAGGAGGTCTGTTTCCTCCGTTGTGCGGTACGCCAGGCCTCATTTCCATCGCTTGTTCCGTCCAAGCCCTCCCGATGAACACGACCACGCATTCTATTCTGACCTAGTCGGTTGGCTCCCACACGTTCCATTGCCTCCTGATGAACACGACGCATTCCGTTGCCTCCCCATGAACACGACGCATTCCGTTGCCTCCCCATGAACAGGACGACGACGCTGTTTCTCCGTTACGAACCAGCCATGTACACGAGCCCTGGCCGTAGGTATGCGTGAGTAGGTGTTCGAGACCCTATCCGTATGTACACATACGTGGCCGTATTTTCTATCTTGCACCCTGGCCGTTGTACGTATGTGTGCATGCTACGTGCGCGGCTCTACTACGACACATACGCGCCTCTACTACGACACGTGTGCGCCTCTACATCCACTATTATCTATGTACATACACGTTCGCGACCAGAATGACAATGCTACGTACGCTTTGACCAGGTGGGTCCCGACTGTCAGGCACTTCCTTGCCTGCAAGATGTAGCTGGTGGGTCCCAGCAGTCAGGGGGCGAATCATTTTTTTGCCCGTATGCACTTCCTTGCCTGCGAAGATGTAGCTGGTGGGTCCCAGCAGTCAGGGGCAAATGTTTTTTTTGCGAAATACGGTGGCTTGTTCGGTGAGTCCCCACTGTCAGGTGGAGTAATAATTATTTTGCACGTAATAAGGAGGCACTTCCTTGCTGCGGCCGTGGACTCAGCTGTCAGCCTCTCCACGTATAGTCCACGTCCGATGGAAGTCGTTCCTTGACCATGTTGACCACGCCGTGTCGAGAGCACCAGGGCGGTGGACAACGGCGAGGCCTAGGAAGGGGACGACGTGGAGCCGGGGAAGATACAGCAATGGATGCCCACGCGTAGAGGAGTACGATGGTTCATTGGTTCGCTACAGTGTGAGGCTGTCGTCGCCATAGAATAACAGGGGGTGTGGGTGAGTAGAGGGATGGCCTGGCCAGCGGTGGGAGTAGTAGGGGCGGTGAGGCCTCCTCCGCATCGCAGCCAACCACGGGAGGTAGGAGCACGAGGCACGACCGGCGCTGGTTTGGGCGGCTAGAGCAAGAAGACCAGAGGTTGAAGAAGCACTACGGCTGTAGGATGGACATCGTACGGTCACTAGCGCTAGAATTGTGCATATTGACTAAGTTGACAAAGCCCTCCGTCCCCGTCAACTTAGTAGGCCCACAAGTCAGCCTGCGACTATACTGGGTGCCAGCTAACAGGGGGAGTATTCATTTTTTTGTGCGTAATAAGGAGGCATTTCCTTGCGTGCGAAGATATAGCTTGTGGGTCCAAGCTGTCAGCGATGGTAACGTTTTTTCGCGAAATACAGAGGCCCTTTCGGTGGGTCCTGATGTCAGGTGGAGGAATCATTATTTTGCGCGTAATAAGGAGGCATTTCCTTGCATGCATCCATGGACCCAACTGTCGGCCTCTCCACGTACAGTACACTTCAGATGCATGTCGGTCGTGGACCACATTGACCAGGCCGCGCCGAGAGCACCAGGGCGGTGGATGACGGTGAGGCCTAGGAAGGGAACGACATGGAGCCAGGGAAGACTCGGCAGTTGTCTCCCACGCGGAGGGGAGTACGACTGTACAAGGTTTTACTGGTTCGTCTGCCGTCGCCGGAGAATAACAGCAGGTGTGGTTGAGTAGAGGGCTGGCTAGGCCAGCAATGGGAGTACGGTGGGGCGGTGAGGCCTACGCGGCAGCATAGCCGGCCGCGGGGAGGAGGGAGTAGGAAGTCCCGCCGGCGCTTGTTTGAGCGGCTGGAGCAGGAAGAGCAGAGATTGAAGAAGCATGACGGTCGTTCGATGGACATCCAACAGTCACTGCTTGTGCGTCAACCTTTTTTTAGGAAACCCTCAAATCTGTGGAAAACAGCATACAACCCATCTGCCATTATTTCTAATAATTTACAGCCCATTTGCTAATTCTTAAGGTTTTTTTCAAGCCGATATTCTTTTTGTTAGCATTACAGCCCGTATTGTGGCCATGGTTAAAAACATATACGAAATTTTGCATATTTCGGTGCGGTCCGAACTGTTTTTAATCCCGAAATTTCGACTCACATTCAAACTGATTTTAAAAATAAATGTATATCAATATAAAATCCAACAAATTCTCCACGCATAAAAAATAATGTATTTAAAATCTCGAAATGAAAAAAAAAGATATTTGAAACTAATTGCTGGTTTGATGTGTTTTAAAAATGTACAGCCCATTTCTCATTACTGATGGGCCATTTTCTCGGCCAGCCGAATGAAAGCTCTCCTCTTCTTGAAAGATTTGCAGCCAATAGGCCTGACAAAGCGACTTACTTGGCAAATCACAAAAAAAACTGGGCTATGGCCGTGGACCCAGCTGTCAGCCTCTCCACGTACAGTAGTCTTCCGATGGAAGTCGTTCCTTGACCACGCCGCGTGGAGAGCAGCATGGCGGTGGACGACGGCGAGGCCTAGGAAGGGGACGACGCGGAGCTGGGGAAGACGCGGCAGTGGAAGCCCGCGTGGAGAGGAGTACGAGGGTTCACTGGTTCGGCTGCGGTGTGAGGCTGCCGTCGCCGCAGAATAACAGGGGGTGTGGGTGAGTAGAGGGATGGCCTGGCCAGCGGTTGGAGTAGTAGGGGGCGGTGAGGCCTCCGCCGCATCGCAGCTGGCCACAGGTGGCAGGAGCATGAGGCACGACCGGCGCTGGTTTGGGCGTCTGGAGCAATAAGACCAGAGGTTGAAGAAGCACCACAGCCGTTGGATGGACATCGTACGGTCACTGGAGCTAGAATCGTGCATATTGACTAAGTTGACAAAGCCCTCCGTCCCCGTCAACTTAGTAGGCCCACAAAGTCAGCTTGCCACTATACTGGGTCCCAGCTAACAGGGGGACTTTTCATTTTTTGTACGTAATAAGGAGGCACTTCCTTGCGTGCAGATATATAGCTGGTGGGTCCGAGCTGTCAGTGGCGGTAACGTTTTTTCGCGAAATACAGAGGCCCTTTCGGTGGGTCCCTGATGTTAGGTGGAGGAATCATTATTTTGCGTGTAATAAGGAGGCATTTCCTTGCGTGCGGCCGTGGACCCAGCTGTCGGCCTCTCCACGTACAGTCCACTTCAGATGCATGTCGGTCGTTGACCACGTTGACCAGGCCATGCCGAGAGCACCGGGGCGGTGGACGACGGCGAGGCCTAGGAAGGGAACGACACTGAGGCAGGGAAGACTCGGCAGTTGTTTCCCACCCGGTGGGGAGTAGGACTGTACGAGGGTTTACTGGTTCGTCTGCCGTCACCGGAGAATAACAGCAGGTGTGGGTGAGTAGAGGGCTGGCTAGGCCAGCGATGGGAGTACGGTGGGGCGGTGAGGCCTGCGCGGCAGCACAGCCGGCCGCGGGGAGGAGGGAGCAGGAAGTCCCGCCGGCGCTTGTTTGAGTGGCTGGAGCAGGAAGAGCAGAGATTGAAGAAGCACGACGGCTATTCGATGGACATCCAATAGTCACTGCTTGTGCGTCAACCTTTTTTTTAGGAAAGCCTCAAATATGTGGAAAACAACATACAACCCATCTGCCATTATTTCTAATAATATACAGCCCTTTTGCTAATTCTTAAGGTTTTTTTCAAGCCCATATTCTTTTTGTAAGCATTACAGCCCGTATTGTGGCCACGGTTAAAAAATTATACAAAATTTTGCATATTTCGGTGTGGTCCGAACTGTTTTTAATCCCGAAATTTCGACTCACATTCAAACTGATTTTAAAAATAAATGTGTATCAATATAAAATCCAACAAATTCTCCACGCATAAAAATTAATGTAATTTAAAATCTCGAAGTGAAAAAAAAGATATTTGAAACTAATTGCCGGTTTGATGTGTTTTGAAAATGTACAGCCCATTTCTCATTACTGATGGGCCATTTTCTCGGCCAGCCGAATGAAAGCTCTCCTCGTATTGAAAGATTTGCAACCCAACAGGCCTGACAAAGCGACTTACTTGGCAAATCACAAAAAAACTGGGTTGTGGCCGTGGACCCAGCAGTCAGCCTCTCCATGTACAGTACTCTTCCGATGGAAGTCGTTCGTTGACCACGTTGACCACGCCACGCGGAGAGCACCACGGCGGTGGACGACGGTGAGGCCTAGGAAGGGGACGACGCGGAGCCCGCGCGGAGAGGAGTACTAGGGTTCACTGGTTCGGCTGCGGCGTGAGGCTGCCATCGCCGCAGGGCCTGGCCAGCGGTGGGAATAGTAGGGGCGGTGAGGCCTCCGCGGCAGCACAGCCGGCCACGGGAGGCAGGAGCATGCGGCACGACCGGCGCTGCTTTGGGCGGATGGAGCAAGAAGACCAGAGGTTGAAGAAGCACTACGGCTGTTGGATAGACATCGTACGGTCACTGGAGCTAGAATCGTTCATATTGACTAAGTTGACAAAGCCCTCCGTCCCCGTCAACTTAGTAGGCCCACAATGGTGGGTCCCAGCTAGCAGGGGGTTTTCATTTTTTGTGTGTAATAAGGAGGCACTTCCTTGTGTGCGAAGATATAGCTGGTGGGTCCGGCATGTCATCGGGGGGAACATTTTTTTCGCAAAATACGGAGGCCCTTCCGGTGGGTCCCAGCTATCAGGTGGAGGAATCATTATTTTGCGCGTACAGTCCACGATCGATGGATGTCGTTCATTGACCACGTTGACCAGGCCGCGCCGACAGCACCATGGAGGTGGACGACGGCGAGGCCTAGGAAGGGAACGACACGGTGCCGGGGAAGAGTCGACAATGGTTTCCCACGCAGTGGGGAGTACTAGGGTTTACTGGTCCAGCTGCCATCGCCGGAAAATAACAGGAGGTGTGGGTGAGTAGAGGAATGGCCAGGCCAGCAATGAAGTAGGGTGGGGCGGTGCGGCCAGTGCGGCAGCACAGCCGGCCATGGGAGGCGGGAGCAGGCAGTCCCACTGGAGCTGGTTTGGGCGGCTGGAGCAAGAAGATCAGATATTGAAGAAGCAGCACAGCCGTTAGATTAACATCCAACGGTCACTGCTGCTAGATCATTGGTGGACTAAGTTGACAAAGCCAAAGTACACGTCAACCTAGTAGACCCACAAGTCAGCCTCCAAATCTATCCCAAACAGCATACAACCCAAAATTTCTAGCCAGATTCAAATTAATTTTAAATCTAAATATACCTTAATTTAAATGCAATAAAATTTTACCCGCACAAAAACAATGAAATTTAAAATATCAAAATCCGAAAGAAAACAGTATTTTGGAACTAATTGCCTGTTTGCTGTATTTTTTCATTTTATAGCCCATTTATTATTACTTATAGCCCATTTCTTATTACTTGTAGCCCATTTTCTGGGCAAAATGCATCCCTCCTCGTCTTGAAAGATTTTCGACCAAGCAGGGCGTAGAAAAGAAAGTAGGCCTACGTTGGTTATTCTGCAAAAAACAAAATAGCTGGCTAGCCATTTTCAGAAAGGAAAAAAACAAACTGGGCTGGTCATGTGCTAAACATATGAAATAAAAGCCTGGGCTAGATGGGCCACTGGTCCCGCACAACCCAGTTAATACCCTTCTCCGTCCCAAAAAAACAAATTACCGCGTGTGCTGCTAGGTCCCTACTGTCATCCTCACCATGTACAATCATCTCCTTCTGCTGGGTCCCATGCACTGATGCCTCGCATGGGAATGAACAGGAGCCGGGGAAGTTCGCAGCCAACCGTGGGAGGCGGGAGCAGGCGGTCCTGCCGGCGCTGGTTTGGCTTTGGCGGCTCGAGGAAAAAGAGACTGAAGAAACGCGACAGACATTGAATGTCAATCCAACGGTCAAGGTTGGCACAATCATTTGTTGACTAAGCGGACACCAAGTAGCATACTTTTATATATAGAAAGAAAATCAAAGACTTGGGAAGGCATACAGAACAAGCTAGTGTACTAGTAAAGAGACGTTGCCGAGTTTTAGAAAAAAGAAAGACGTGCTCCTGTAGCTAGTTCAAATCCAAACCTAGACTATGACTATATATGGTGCTATGCTACTCTGCAAGTAATGAAACTGACATATCTAACATTCGCTTCTCCTCTTCTCTACTTACTCTGCCTAGCATCAGAAGCTCTGGCCGCAGCAACCATGTCCACTGGCTGCACGTCCACCTGCTCTTTAGTAGGCAACAACCAGATATGTGCCAAGTCGCCACCCATACCATCGCCTGTGGGTCTCATCACCCCCCGCCGGCACGCGCACCACAGCCAATTTCTCATCGCAACCCACTGCCGTTGGTGTGGTGCCACTGCTGCAAATCACGCAGAGTCATCCGTCGCATCTCAACCACAATCCGCAAGCCTGGCCGAGTCTTCTACAAATGCCCGAATCATGGGGTAATAATATGTTTAAGTGTTGTTCTGCTGCTTTCCGTTGCTGATTTTTTTAATAGTTTGGTTGATGATCTTCCAATTTGATTCATGCAGAAAAGGGACGATTCATGTGATTTGTATTTCTGGGAAGTTGCTGATGTGGGGGAATGCAACTACGCTGATTATTTGGTTAGCCAAGGAATCCCAATACCAGCAGGTTGGGGTGTTGGACAAGTAACTGAAGGAACAACATAAGAGGAAGATGCAGAGCAGAAGGTTAAAGATGCAGTTCTTCTGATCATGGCCAAGCAACAGCTGCTGAACGGCCTTGACAGCAATGAGGAGATGAAAGAGCTTGTGAAGATAATGGGCAAAATCGATGTGCTCTGTAGGATGATTGTCTCTTTATTTGCAGTGTATGTAGCACTCGTGATGTATTCAGTGGCTACGACATGAGCACTTTGCTGAAACTAGTAATAAATGAAACCTGTGTAGCAGGCTGGGCGTAGTGTTGTGAACATCTAATGATTTCTATTAACGGAAATCAGGGGGTATCCCCTTTTGCTCATAGAAATAAATAAATAGCAGAGGCCATGTCTGGTCAGCTTTGTTCTCATTCGAAGACGTCGAGCAAATTGCTGTCCAACAGCAAACCATGTCATCAAATTCAAGTTTCACAGCCAAATATGAGTACAACTAAACAACAATGTCATCATGTTTATTTGTCATACAATCTCCAAACACAAATCAACGGACATAACAAGTGAGGTTCTCACAGCAAAATACTAAACAACATGTTCATCAGGTTTCAGTTGTCATAGGAAACACAATTTCACATAGTAGATAAAAAACGTCTTCTGACAGGCAAATACGACAAAAGCAATGTAATCAACATCTGCAGCAGCAGTGTCAACATCTTCGCCATGTGTATCAGTCTGAATCATAATTCCCCACTGTGTCATCTTCCTCTTCGTCCTCAACGTCCTCGAATGTTGGCTTCTTCTTGATCAACTCTTGTATGTCCACAGCACAATAGGCAATCTTTTCGCTGGTGTCATTGATGTGATGGTTGTCAAAGATATTAGGAACATCTGTCTTATCTTGTACATCAGGAGCAGTGTAAGAATCATCTTGTTATGCAACTTCATCAAACGAATTCCTCAGCTCAAACCTTAGCAATACTCTCCATTCATCGCTACGTGCAAATGTGTCTTCCAATAAAAATATCCGTGTTGCTTGATTTGCCAAAATAAAGGGCTCGTTGGTCTGGTACGCCGCCTTGACATTGATGGATTTGAAATAATCATCAGCTCTGGGTTTTGCGATCCTGGAAAACAGGTTATACCAATGACAGCACAACAGAACCACACATCGATGATCCTCGAATTTAGAGATATACTGCAACTGAACAATGTCTGTTATGTTAGCATACATTTCAGTTGTCTCTTTGTCATACGTATCCGTGCTCATGATGGCACTATTTTGTGTCTTCCTGCCTTCGTCTCGTGCAAGGGTGTTGTAGCGCACATCTCCAACAACGCAAGATTCATAATGTCTTACCCGAGTATTAGGACCCATTGCTAGTGAGTAAAGGGCATCATCAACTGCCTGCCCATCCTCCCGCATCTTCTTAACCTATGGTTAGAAAATAGACAAGCTGATCATCTTATGTACTCAATATATTAAAAAAACTGACAGTGCACTTTAAAAGCTTACATGGTTCTTGAACCATTTCGCAAATCCTTCCATAACCAGTTTGTCCATGTTTCTTGGATTTTGCGGCAGTAACTCCTCTTTGTAGATGCTGCACAACATAGTGATCACGTCAAACATCTAAATATATAAGAATGTGCTGCAAGTTTTGTAGATTATGATGTATAAGCTGTAGTACTGCACTTACTTGATATGAGGTAGTATCTTAGGACAGTTATTCAACACATACCAAACCATTTTGTCCAAATCTTTAGGTTTTTCCTCTTGTCGACTCTTCCCTGTAACTCGAATAGAATAATTGAAAACATTTAGCCCGGGATTGTCTTCACCCACCTCTTTGCTAAGCTGATCAACTGTTTCAATGTATTTTGAGCAGAATGTCAACGCTTTTGTAGCAATGTAGGCCTCTGCAATGGAACCTTCGGGTCTAGCTATGTTCCTAACATAGCCCTTGAAAGTGCCTAGCCGCCTTTCAATAGGGTACATCCAGCCGTACTGTACTGGACCTCTAAGTAGTGCCTCATTAGGTAGATGAACAGCCAAATGCACCATCACATCAACGAAGGCTGGAGGATATATCTTCTCAAGGTCGCATAGGATAGTTGGTATCTTGTCTCTAAGACGCTCCAAAGCATCTATCCTGATATTCCTACTGCAGAGTTCCCTGAAGAATTGTCCCAACTCTGCAGTTGCTCTGTATAAGTCAGGGCGGCCCAATCCTCTAAGGATAACAGGTAAAACCCTTTGTAGTAGGACGTGTCAGTCATGACTTTTCAACCCTTGTACCTTGTTTCCATCTGCACTGACTCTCCTTTCATGGTTGGAAGCAAATCCATGTGGGAATCTCACATGTGACAGGACCTCGCAGAATTCTTTTCTTTTTACCTTGTCCAAGACGTACACAGCTGGTGCCATATCCCGTGGTTTACCTTCATCTTACACCTACAAATCCTTTCTGATACCCAGGTGTGTCAAATCAATCCTAGATTTTAAGGTATCTTTTGTATTGCCTTCAATATTAAGAAGTGTGCCGATAATGTTATCACATATATTTTTCTCGATGTGCATCACATCAAGATTATGCTGCAGATCCAAATCTTTCCAATACTCCAAGTCCCACAAAGTGGACCTGTGGGTAAACAATAATCTCTCTTCTACCCTGCCACACTTCCTTTTCCAGCTACCATTACCAGGATGGTTTCCCGGTGTAAGATGCCTAACCTTCTCTAATTCCACTTGCAACTCATCGGCGGTGAGCCTCTTTGGCGCATCACGGTTTTCATGCTTTGCATTGAACACATGTCTTCGGTATTTTCTAGGATGCGTCTTGTCCTTGGCAAGGAAACGACGGTGTCCAATGTAACAGATCGTGCTAAGTATTGCGTATGACAGCGGATTCCTGTCAAAGCGAACGCATGCATTGTAACCATGTGTCATTCGCCCTGACATAGTGCCCAAAGCCGGATAATCATGGATGCACCAAATTATAACAACACGCAGAAAGAGATCAGCTGGTGGGCTGCTATATAGGTCTCGAGTGAGAACACCCTTCCATAGCTGTTGAAGTTCCTCCACAAGAGGCTCCATGAACAAATCAAAATCCTTTCCAGGACTTTTTGGACCTGGGATGAGCAAGGCCATCATGTAGTTTTATTCTTTGGTGCAGACATTTGGAGGCATGTTGTAAGGGATAACAAGCACTGGCCAGATGCTATATGTGGCGCTGTGGTGGCCAAATGGGTTAAATCCATCTAAAACTAAGCCAAGTCTAATGTTTCTCGGGTCAGCAGCAAACTCTTTGTGTTTATCATTGAAGCTTTTCCACTCACTACCATGAGATGGATGGCTCATTACATTCTGATCTCTGTACTCCTGGTTCCTAGAACGCCACAGTACATCCTCTCTTGTTTCAGCATCATGAAACAACCTCTGCAATCTTGGTGTAATTGGAAAATGTCTCAGAACATTATGAGGAATCCTCTTCACAGCATCGCCATCTTTCCATCTCGATGATTTGCATTTTGGGCATTCACTTAAGTTGGCATAATCCTTCCGGAACAGAACACAATTATTCTTACAAACATGGACCATATCATATCCAATTCCAACTACACGAAGGAAATTCTTCATTTTACTGTAGGTGTGTGGCAGCTCAGACGCATCTGGGAAAGATTTGCGGAAAGCAGCCAACATCGCATCGAATGATTTGTTGGTCATCCGCTTAGATGTCTTCACCTGAAGAAAGGTGACCATAGCTGAGAATACAGACAACTTATTTCCTAGGGTGACAACACCGTTGCATTGTTCCAACATGCGGGCCCACCGTTTTTCTCCTGCAGGTGAAAGTTCACGGAATGCACGAGCATTTCGTAGCATTGTTTCATTGTTGGTCAAACTCACTGGCTTTGCCACCACCACCTTCTCCTCCTCGTCCTCTTCCACCTGAGCATCAGGCAGATCAAGATGGTGACCTGCTGCTTCCACGTAATCAATAACATTGACGTTCACAGCTTCACCATGATGAACCCACCTAGTATATGTGACCGACATCCCATACAAGTGTAGATGATTTTGCACAGTTGACTGGGGTCTTGTAACTGAATTCATACAACTGCTACACGAGCAGAGCACATCTGATTTCAGACCACCGTACTCAGCTCTGATAAAGTTCATGAAGTTTTCAACCCCCTCGACAAATGCAGCGGAGAATCTTCGAGCAGAAGTTATCCAAGTCATGTCCATCTGTTAGACATACAAATTAGTTCTTCTACTAGATACTACAGGAAAAACATATATGCTTTTTTATGAAGTCCAGAAAAAAATACCTATGTCGATGTCTAAAGCTATGGCAAGATATTTGGACGAGCAGATCTAAGTAACGAAATATATGTAAAGCTAATCCAGCAAACAGATTTGAGTGCCAAATTATGGCAGGCTGTTTCAGCAATCAATGAGGCCAAGCACACGGCCATCGAACTATCGAAGGCCATTGCAGCAACAAAGATCGAGTATAAAACGGTGTAGAGCTATTTCACCTAACAGATTGGCTACTAGACCATGGCAATCTACGTCACAATAAATATATGGCAGGATATTTTAGCAATAATCAGCCTTGGCATGCCATCTCAGCTAAGCAGATTGAGTGCAAAATAGGGCAAGGAAGCTTCTTAAGTAGAGCATATTGACAGTAAACTACTTCGGCAGACAGTGAGATTAACAGCGTCTGTCAGCTAACATTCAGCGCTACACCGACATGAACGGGGCCTCAGTCTAGAATGCGCATACCGTGGGAGAAGCTGACCGCCGTGCGTCTCGACACGAACATCGCCAGCGGTCGCCGCGCTGACCGCCATGCGCCTCCACAAGAATGTAGCCAGAGGTGGCGGCGCGGCTAGAGGACGGCAGTCTACGAGAGCGTAATGTGGGAGCGAGAGGATCGCCGAACCGCGGCGCCAACGTATCAGCGCGGCGGGGAGGGCGGCTTTGGCGGAGCGAATGGAGTGGAGGGGGACAGGGGGGAGGTGGTTTGGGGAATATTATTGGCTAGTTGGCCGAAGGGCGGTTGAATCGGATTTGGGGGGAATTTTTGGGTGTGGGGGTGAGGATTTTCGGGCTGTGGGCCGGGGGAGTTTGGCGCATGGTCGGTGAGGGAGTCTTGGATTAGGGGGTCTCCGGAAAGCCGGACTATATCCTTTGGCCGGACTGTTGGACTATGAAGATACAAGATTGAAGACTTCGTCCCGTGTCCGGATGGGACTCTACTTGGCGTGGAAGGCAAGCTAGGCAAAACGGATATGTATATCTCCTCCTTTGTAACCGACCTTGTGTAACCCTAGCCTTCTCCGGTGTCTATATAAACCGGAGGGCTTTAGTCCGTAGGACAACATATAATCATACCATAGGCTAGCTTCTAGGGTTTAGCCTCTCTGATCTTGTGGTAGATCAACTCTTGTACTACTCATATTATCAAGAATAATCAAGCAGGACGTAGGGTTTTACCTCCATCAAGAGGGCCCGAACCTGGGTAAAACATCGTGTTCCTTGCCTCCTGTTACCATCCGCCTTAGACGCACAGTTCGGGACCCCCTACCCGAGATCCGCCGGTTTTGACACCGACGTTGGTGCTTTCATTGAGAGTTCCTCTGTGTCGTCATCATTAGGCTTGATGGCTCCTTCAATCGTCGATAGTGATGTAGTCCAGGGTGAGACTTTTCTCCCCGGACAGATCTTTTTATTCGGCGGCTTCGCACTACGGGCCAACTTGCTTGTCCATCTGGAGAAGATCCAGAGTTACGCACCTGGCCACCAGGTCAGGTTCGGAAGCTTAAACTACACGACCGATATCGGCAGAGACTTGATCTTTGACGTATTCGAGCCCCTGCCTAGTGCGCCACACCGTCACGATGAGCGTAATTTAGCTCTAACATCGGACAGTGTTCAGGAGATCGCACCGGCAACCGCTCCGACCCTCAATTCGGAACCAGTTGCGCCATCCATGGACGGGTGGATAGACCCCGCCACGGAGGTCGTATCCTCAGCGGCGATCAAGCCGAGTATCGACCTTACCCTTCATGAGAGCCGTGATGCCAAATTGCCGAATCCTTCCCCGGCCAAGGACTCCGAACCGCCTGCACCCGTGCCTATCGAATCCAATTGGGCGCCGATCATGGAGTTTATCCCTGCGGATATCTTTCAGCACTCGCCCTTCGGCGACATACTGAGCTCACTAAGGTCTCTCTCCCTGTCAGGAGAGTCTTGGCCGAACTATGTCGGCAGGATTGGGATGCGGATGACGATGAAATTCGCCGCCCACCCACCACCCACTTAGTAGCCACTGTCGACGATTTAACCGACATGCTCGACTTCGACTCCGAAGACATCGACGGTATGGAAGACGATGCAGGAGACGAACAGGAACCACTGCCCACAGGGCACTAAACGCCCACGTCATCATATGACGTATACATGGTGGACGCACCCAAAGAAAACGACGATGAGGAACGGAAGGATGGAGCGAAGGTTTGTTCCCTCGAGAAGCAGTCAAAGCAGTGGCGTAAGCGCCGCTCCAAATCCCGCCTCGGCAGAAACAACGATCATATAGACCCAGCGTTAGAGCAGGGTGAACCATCGCCCGACCATGGCAACACAAAGAATCAAACCAAACAACCCGACTCCGTCGAAGATAACAGTCCAGACGACATCACACCGGACAAGCACCCGGAGCAACAGAATGCCCATCAAAGGCTTGTTGCCACTGCGAGGAGTCTGAAAAAGCAGAAGCAAAGGCTCAAGGCTGCACAAGACACACTCAGAATCAGATGGAGTGAAGTACTCAACACTGCAGCGAAGTACGGTGGTAATCGCCACACCAAGAGCTACCCGAAGCGAAAGTTGCTACCTGAATTCGATGAGGAGGCCTTAGATCCCCCTCAATTAGAAAGCAAAACGGCCATTCGGTCGGATAGACGACCTCGTGGCCAACAAAGAGCGGCAAACGACACCGCACATAAACCAGTACGCGATCCATGTGAGGGCTCGCCTCAAATGGACGGCGCAACCAGATCCATATACGGGCCACGCAAGCGCGCTCCAACATGCAATGCAACACAACAAACATCCGAACACCACGGTACACCAAAATATAGGGTTGCCGCACACCCCCTATGTTTCACCGATGAGGTACTAGACCATGAATTTCCAGAGGGATTCAAACCCGTAAACACGTACGACGGAACGACAGACCCTAGGGTCTGGATGGAGGACTACATCCTCCATATCCACATGGCTCGAGGAGACGATCTCCAAGCCATCAAGTACTTACCCCTCAAGATCAAAGGGCCAGCTCGGCACTGGCTTAAAAGCCTCCCCGAAAACTCCATTGGAAGCTGGGAAGTGCTCGATGACGCTTTTTGGGCAAATTTTCAAGGGACTTATGTCCGACCACCGGATGCAAACGATTTGAGTCATATAACTCAACAGCCCGAAGAGTCAGCCCGAAAGCTTTGGAACAGGTTCCTCACTAAAAGAACCAAATAGTCGACTGTCCGGACGCAGAAGCCTTAGCAGCTTTCAAGCACAGCGTTTGAGATGAATGGCTTGCCAGACACCTCGGCCAAGAAAAGCCGAGAACAATGGCAGCATTAACAAGCCTCATGACTCGCTTTTGCGCTGGCAAGGACAGCTGGTTGGCCCGATGCAGCACCAGCGACCCAAGTACATCCGAAGTTAGGGACGGAATCAGGAAATCATGATGCAGCAAAAACAAGAGCCGGAATAAAGAAGACAACCCGAAGAGCATGGCGGTAAACGCCGGATCAAAAGCTCTCGGCCAGGTCAGCAAAAGCCGCCCCCCAAAGGCAACAGAGACGAACTGTCCAGCCTAAACAAGATTCTGGACCAAATATGTCAGATCCATAGCACCCCCGATAAACCTGCAAACCATACCCATAGAGAATGTTGGCTCTTCAAGCAGTCCGGCAAGCTCAACGCCGAACATGAGGGGCAGGATACACCAAGCGAAGACGAGGATGAGCCTCGCAAGCAAAGCACTGGGGAACAGAAGAAATTCCCACCAGAAGTTATAACAATCAACGTGTTACACGTGATAAAGGGGAGAAACAAAGTGGCACTCCCAGAGACACATGCCCCAGGGCCTATCACCAAGGAGTTCTGCCACTAGTCGCACCAACTGATCACCTTTGACCATCGGGATTACTTGGCAAGTATCCGGCGCGCAGGATGGGGTGCCTTGGTATTAGACCCAATAATTGACGGATACCACTTCACACGAGTCCTGATGGACGGTGGCAGCAGTTTAAACCTGATATATCAGGACACAGTCCGCAACATGGGGATAGACCCAGTAAAAATTAGCCATAGCAATACTACCTTTAAAGGAGTAACGCCAGGCCCAGAAACCCATTGCACGGGCTCCCTGCTACTAGAGGTTATATTCGGCTTTCCAAATAACTTCCGCAGCGAAAAGTTGACCTTCCACATCCCTCCATTCCAAACTGGCTATCAAGAACTACTCAAACGCGAAGCTTTCGCTCGCTTTAACGCAATACTGCATTACGCTTCTCTCATGCTTAAGATGCCCGGTCCATGCGGCATCATTACAGTAAATGGAAATATTGAGCGCTCCTTGTGCGTGGAAGACCGTGCGGCTGCCTTGGCAGCCGCACACTAAACGGCCTCACCAACTAAAGCATCTCACAGGTCGTTAAGACCACGGACGCAGTTAAACGAGTCCGGCACAGCTATATGTAATTGATACAGGTTTGATGGCTATACCCCTATTACAATACAAGGGGCTCAACGCGCGCAAACAAGTGGCAATCAGGCTCAACTTTACTCATCTTGAACTATACACAGTTTATTTAAACTACCTTTTTGCACGACAACTTTCAACTAAGTTCCTCTCTTTTACAGATGACCATCATGCTACACCCGTCCAGGATACAGCACAACGGAGACACAGACACAGACGTCCAGCAGGGACCCGTTCCAAGGATTCTTTTTAGATTAAGACCCTACATAAACCTTTTTTATTGTCTCTTGTTGATACACATCCCCCAAATTCTCAGTACAATCGAGAAGGATGCTGACGTATTGGCATGTGGCCACGTCAGAATATTGCACATACCTGGACACCAGGGGCTTATTACAAAGGGCACTGCTTAAGCCCGGTTTCCACCATAAAGACTAAATACCTTAGGGAGTGTCCGGCGTCGCGAGTTTGGCCTTATATGCATCAGCTCCGAATCATGTCTTTGGTCAAATGTTGGGTTTGCCCGGCTCCCTTGTTTTGCTGCCTTACGGTCCGCTCTATCGGCTAAAGAGGCACCAGGAGAACTACTGCGATTGTGCCCTGGTTCATCCGGATGAGCACCCCAGTAGAGAAAGCCGAAAACTGACTGTCATGATATAGCGTGAGAATGGTCAACCACTCGATGACCTAGCGGAATCTTTGGGATTCCTTCGCTTTAACGAAGGGCCGTTTCCCGGCCAGGCATGTACGCACCTCGAATTTGGATGAGTGCGGAGCCACCAGGGGCTATAGAGTTGCCCCACTGTCAAACTCCTCTGGCTAAGTGAAAGTGTTAAAGCATTATAGTCCGGTTGCCTAGTTCGCTGCGCTATCACCTCCTTAATGGACCAAGACGTTGGATCAAGTGTGAACATGCATCTTCTACGAACACCCCAGCATTATATGCGTGGGGGCTGAAGCCGACGACTGCAATCTTTCAGGTTATATACATATATACATAAACGGCCGCACATGAGGCATCATAGCTCTTTTGGGCAAAAGTATAAATACAGCTGTCGGTGCCAAAACCGGCGGATCTAGGGTAGGGGGTCCCGAACTGTGCGTCTAGGCCAGATGGTAACAGGAGGCAGGGGACACGAAGTTTTACCCAGGTTCGGGCCCTCTCGATGGAGGTAAAACCCTACGTCCTACTTGATTAATATTGATGGTATGGGTATTACAAGAGTTGATCTACCACGAGATCGGAGAGGCTAAACCCTAGAAGCTAGCCTATGGTATGATTGTTGACGTGTATGTTGTCCTACGGACTAAAACCCTCCAGTTTATATAGACACCGGATAGGGTTAGGGTTACATAGAGTCGGTTACAATGGTAGGAGATCTTCATATCCGTATCGCCAAGCTTGCCTTCCACGCCAAGGAAAAGTCCCTTCCAGACACGGGACGGAGTCTTCAATCTTGTATCTTCATAGTCATGGGGTCCGGCTGAAGGTATAGTCCGGCCATCCGGACACCCCCTAATCTAGGACTCCCTCAACAGCCTTGATAAGTTCAATAAAACATTGTTTTTACAATGGGAATACATGTCACTCAAACATAATATTCTTCGAGCAGTGAGCCTCTATTGAACGAGGGCCTTCAAGAACTTCTTCAAAGTAGTGCTCGGCAGCCGCTCAGCCTATGGCCGAACCCTGTGTCGCAACAGTGGTGGCATCCATCTCCGCCCAGTATGTTTTGACACGGCCAAGGGCCATCCGCGAGCCACCTATGCACGCCGACCCCTTTACAACATCGATGCATGGCACAGTGCCAAGGAATTGTTGCACTAAGCTAAAGTAGCTACTCGGCCTTGGCCCTCCTGGCCACAAATGATCCACAATGGACCTCATGGCTAGTTCAGACAATCTATGGAGCTCCGCCCAACCGGTCAATCGCTCATTCAGCAACAGCGGACGGATTGGAGCATGAAACTGTGACCAGAACAACTTCTCCACTTCAGGACCCTTCTGATCCTTGAAGTACTCGGTCGCATCCGCAGCACTTGCAGCCAAATCCACATACTCATCCGCAGAACTCCATAGCCGGTCCAGAGGAGCATATTTCGGATCTCCGAACTTAGTCCACAACAAGAAGGGCTTCCCAGAAACGATATCCGCAGCTTGATTAAGCTCCTCCTTCGTCGCTCTGATTTTGGAGCGGGCCTCCTTGGCAGCCACCCGGGCCTTCTCCAGGTCCGTCACCATCACCCGGTTTTCTTCTTCAAGAAGTCGGTAACTGTCAGCAGCATCTTTTAACTCCAAGGCCATCTTGGCAATTTTTTCTTTGCTCCCGCAATGTGCGGCCTATTCGGCCCTTAACTCTTCGGCTGCCTTTAAAGCGGCCGCATTACTACTCCTTGCTTGCTCCTTTACTCGGGCAAGCTCCGCCCGAAGGATCTCCACGGTGGCAGCTCCATCTGCAGTCACAACATATTAAAGATACCGGCATCATGCTGCTCTTACTTTGTGACATTCACCAGAAAAATCACCTACCGTGTGCCTCGTCAAGCCGCTTGTTAACAAGCACAATGTCGGCATCTGCCGCGTCCAGTTGCCGCTTTAGTTCGACAAACCCATCAGTCCGGCTAGCCACCGGAGCTTCAGCCACTGGACATAAAGGTGGTCTAGTTATTACCTTTGACTACGATCTTCTGTTTGCTGCCGTTCTCGACGACTACCAGAGTCTCAGGGGCTACTATCTACACATGGCACACCTAAAAATGTGCGGTACTGTCAAAAATGCACATCATTTCATGCACCTCAAAATCCGTCAGTAGACTCATAAAGGCTTCATGCAACCCGCTATTGGCGGATGAAATCCTTTCAATCACCGTACCCATCAATGTACGGTGCTCTTCTGAGATAGTCGCTCGCTCTAGCAGATCCCTCAGTACCTCCGACCGCATACCAGATGGTGCCGGACTCCTTTGATTGCTCTCTTCAAGAGCCAGATATTGGGGACTTCGGGTGGCCATAGGATTACCTTCTGGACTTGCCGGATCAGGAGAAACCCTCCGTGACGACACCTCAGGGTGGCAGGGGGAGGCGTTTCGCTCTCCATCATCTCTGGAAGAAGATCCCCCGAAGACAAGCTCTGCTAAGAAGGACTAAATCCGAACTGCAAGATAAATGCTTTGGTTATTTTCCTCAGAAGCTAGGTAGGATGTCTTCACTATTAAGTACTTTTTGATTACTTAAAGCTCATTAGAGGGCTGGTCCCCGTGTGGACATTGTGCGGGAAGAACACCCTCCGAGGCAGGACCCTCTGGCGGAGATTTCTTCTCCTGTTTGGAAACCTTGGTTTCCGGATCTTCAGAGGTAGTCCTCTTCCTTCCCCGGGGAGAGAGAATGTCAGATTCTTCCCCTTGGTTATCCTCCCTCACGGAGGCACTCATTCCCTCGGTTGGAATAGGTAGCGATGGAGGCTCGCTTTCGCCCTCTTTATTCCCCCCTTCATCTTCCTTTGCGGGCATCAGGCAAGGTGCTGCCTTGAGCATCTTTTCCAGAACCGGATTGTCCAAGCCTTCAGGAAGGGGGGCCGAACACCGGATCATCTTCGCCTTTGTTATCCAGTCCTGGTTAAAGAGCGATTCTTCAGAATGATGTCATGATAAGTAAAAGGACAGCATGTTCGGCCATGGGATTACTTACCTGGGCAGCGGTGCGGTTGCTGCTTAGGCCGACGTCCTCGGTAGTTTCCGGACACTCTATTTGGGGTCTGAAGAATGATTTGTACATCTCCTTGTGCATCATGCCGAGGAAATTCTGAATAGTGCGCGGTCCTTCCGGGTTGAATTCCCACATGCGGAGGGGCCGGCGTTTGCAAGGCTGGACCCGACGAACAGCATAACTTGCATTACCATAACTAGACTAAAATCTCCCTCGAAGAGATCTCGGATACGGCTCTGTAGTATTTGCACGCCCTTGGATGGACCCCAGCTCAGCCCCCTGCTGATCCATGACATCAGTTGTGGTGGAGGGCCCGAGCAAAAGGTGGGGGCAGCTACCCACTTGACACTTCGGGGAGCTGTGACATAAAACCACTCCTGTTGCCACAATCCGGACACCTCTGGAAAGGAACCCTTTGGACATGGAGCGTTAGCAATTTTGCTTATTAGAGCACCTCCGCACGCTGCATACTGCCCCTCGACCATCTTCGGCTTCACATTGAAGGTCTTGCTCCACAGGCCGAAGTGAGGGGTAATGCAGAGGAAGGCCTCACAAACGACAATAAATGACGAGATGTGAAGAAGGGAATCCGGGGCCAGATCATGTAAATCCAGCCGGTAATAGAACATAAGACCCCTAACAAAGGGATCCAGAGCGAGGCCTAGTCCTCGGAGGAAGTGGGAGACGAACACAACGCTCTCGTTGGGTTTGGGAGTAGGGACGACCTACCCTTGGGGGGGCAGCCTATGCGAAATTTCAGCGGTCAAATATCTGGCCTCACTCAACTTCTTGATATCCTCCTCCGTGACGGAGGAAGGCATCCACTAGCCTTGAAGGCTGGATCCGGACATGATTGAAGGTCCGAAGCACCTGACCTGGGCTTTGGGTGTTAGAACTCGAGGCGGGGGAAAGATTCGATTGAGCACGGGAGGGAAAAAAGTAAAAGCCTTGTCCTTTTATAAAGAGGGTGAATATCACGCGTCCTCCTCGTGGCCGTTTGGGACTTGCCTAAAATCTAGGAGTCCTAGGCACGGTTGGGTTACCCACGTCCATATTAATGAGAATCCCGTAATAAAGGGAACACGATCTCTGTTTTGACAAGACGTGTCAAGAAACCGCCTCGCGTTATGTACGGGGCTGGTTAAAGAAAAACGGTTCAAATAATAACCGGGCCGTGGCGTGATGTCATGCCACCGAAACATGTCCGTAGATTAGATTTGTGGAAATATTATTCTCTCTACGGTGGTATGTGGAACTTATTTTGCAGGGTTGGACACTATCCTTGTATTCAAACTCTTTCATGGTGTATTCGGAGGGGAACCCGCCTTGCAATGCCGAAGACAACACTGCGCGCCGGACTCATCGTCATTGAAGCCTGGTTCAGGGGCTACGAAGGGAGTCCTGGATTAGGGGGTCTCCGAAAAGCCGGACTATATCCTTTGGCCAGACTATTGGACTATGAAGATACGAGATTGAAGACCTGGTCCCGTGTCCGGATGGGACTCTACTTGGCGTGGAAGGCAAGCTAGGCAATACGGATATGTATATCTCCTCCTTTGTAACTGACCTTGTGTAACCCTAGCCTCCTCTAGTGTCTACATAAACTAGAGGGCTTTAGTCCGTAGGACAACATATAATCATACCATAGGCTAGCTTCTAGGGTTTAGCCTCTCCGATCTCGTGGTAGATCAACTCTTGTACTACTCATATTATCAAGAATAATTAAGCAGGACGTAGGGTTTTACCTCCATCAAGAGGGCCCGAACCAGGGTAAAACATCATGTTCCTTGCCTCCTGTTACCATCCGCCTTAGACGCACAGTTCGGGACCCCCTACCCGAGATCCGCCAGTTTTGACACCGAAAGTCGGTTCCTCCTAGTGCAGTCTCTCGTGTCAGTGAAGAGGCAAGCCGAAGCGCGTTCCGTTTGCGTGAGCCGTGTGTAGGACCGAACGTGTGTGGGGTGCAATGCGACCGCGACAGGACTGCTGTGAGTGTACCGCCTTTTTTCCTTTTAAACTAGGTGCTTCACCCCCTCAAAAAAAATTTTGTTGCTTCACGCGATCCATCGATACTACTACTAGTAATCTGGTAATCCCGACTAAAATGGCACGGCCGGGTCTTTTCCCGCGTGATATGCTGGGAGGTTAGCTTAGTTGGGTTTTTTAGGACGAGTAATGCTACACCTACATAATCCCAGTTACGTACTTAACATAATGTGAAACTTGTGAGCTGTTGATTGTAGATTGGGGGGGGGGAGGGGCCCACCACCATGAAAATCAGGGGAGGAGATAGAGAGGCAATTTACGTTAACTCTTATGTACGTCCACTACACATACACAAATTATCTTAGACCCTATGTGTTTATTTTACATCACATGTTAGATTTGTCTCGGTTCAATAAAAAGCAGAGTTGGTGATGATGGTGTGCCTGTCATCCTGCAATATAGGTCGTCCGATCTATATCTAACGGATAGGAAGGAAACTATGACAATTTACCCACACTCCTCTCCACATTTGCAGATAAGGCTTTCCCTCGTTCATCCTTTTCTCCCACAAGATCTTGATCATCCATGCAACGCACGGGCATCTTGCTAGTACTCCTACAATAGGTATATTATTATGAAAGTTCATATACACCAGCCGAGATTAATGCAAACACGGCAGATTTTCATTACATTTCGAACTTTTATAGGACAGAAAAATAAAAGAAACCCGACCCTAAACCGATTCTACGGCGGCGACCGACATCCTCCATCTGCGATCTCTATGTACGGGGGCGGGGTTCAAGACCCGTGAAGTGAAGGTGCGGTCTCCGGGGAGGAAGAGTAGAACATGGGATACGGACCGGCCAGTTGGCACACCATGCCCTGCCTCCTCCCATGCCCTACTCATCCTCAAAGGAGTCCTCGACCTCGGCGGTGCCGGATGTTGGACGGCGGCAAGTAGGACGCGTGGCTGACGGTGCTCCCATCATCGGCCGCCAGCATGGCCACCGCTTGTGCGGTCGCGTCCGCGTCCGGCTACGCCGCTATTGCGTCGCGAGAGGCGACTTGAGCGAAGGCGGCAACCTCGAGCTTCATCCCTGAAGACAAGCTCTCCCGCAGAGCGTTCGCACTTGCGGTCATGGAGGATGTGGTGCCAGGTAGGAGGACGATGCACTATGGTGTCGAGGTTAGCTAGGCGTTGCCGCTTTAAGTAGCACATTCCGGTGAGGCCAAGCGTTCGTGTGCGTCATTAAGTCGCCGGAGTTGGTTTATCGGGCACCGAGCCTCTTAACGACGACATACGAACGGACGGCATGAATGCGGGCAGCTGGCGCCGGCTGGGAATGCACCGCGCGATGATAACCCACAAGTATAGGGGATCGCAACAGCTTTCGAGGGTAGAGTATTCAACCCAAATTTATTGACTCGACACAAGGGGAGCCAAAGAATATTCTCAAGTATTAGCAGTTGAGTTGTCAATTCAACCACACCTGGAAACTTAGTATCTGCAGCACAGTGTTTAGTAGCAAAGTAATATAATAGTGGTGGTAGCGGCAACAAAAGTAAAGACAACAAAAGTAATGTTTTTGGTATTTTGTAGTGATTGTAACAGTAGCAGCGGGAAAGTAAATAAGGGTAAACCAGTATATGGAAAACTCATAGGCACCGGATCAGCGATGGATAATTATGCCAGATGAGGTTCATCATGTAATAGTCATAACATAGGTTGACAGAGAACTAGCTCCAATTCTTCAATGTAATGTAGGCATGTATTCCGTATATAGTCATACGTGCTTATGGAAAAGAACTTGCACGAAATCTTTTGTCCTACCCTCCCGTGGCAGCGGGGTCCTATTGGTAACTAAGGGATATTAAGGCCTCCTTTTAATAGAGAACCGGAACAAAGCATTAGCACATAGTGAATACATGAACTCCTCAAACTATGGTCATCACCGGGAGTGGTCCCGATTATTGTCACTTCGGGGTTGCCGGATCATAACACATAGTATGTGACTATAGACTTGCAAGATAGGATCTAGAACTCACATATATTCATGAAAACATAATAGGTTCAGATCTGAAATCATGGCACTTGGGCCCTAGTGACAAGCATTAAGCATAGCAAAGTCATAGCAACATCAATCTCAGAACATAATGGATACTAGGGATCAAACCCTAACAAAACGAACTCGATTACATGATAAATCTCATCCAACCCATCACCGCCCAGCAAGCCTACGATGCAATTACTCACGCACGGTGGTGAGCATCATGAAATTGGTGATGGAGGATGGTTGATGATGACGACGGCGACGAATCCCCCTCTCCGGAGCCCCGAACGGACTCCAGATCAGCCCTCCCGAGAGGTTTTAGGGCTTGGCGGTGGCTTCGTATCGTAAAATGCGATGATTTCTTCTCCTTGATTTTTTTCTCTCCGAAAGCAAATATATAGAGTTGGAGTTGGCGTTGGAGGGTCAACAGGGGGGCCACGAGGTAGGGGGCGCGCCCCCACCCTCGTGGAAAGGGTGTGAGCCCCCTGGTCTTCATATTTGGCGAGCACTTTTTATTGTTTTTTCTACGACCTCCCGTGGAGTTTCAGGTCATTCTGAGAATATTTGTTTTCTGCACATAAAACAACATCATGGTAATTCTGCTGAAAACAACGTCAGTCCGGGTTAGTTCCATTCAAATCATACAAGATAGAGTCCAAAACAAGGGCAAAAGTGTTTGGAAAAGTAGATACGACGGAGACGTATCAACTCCCCCAAGCTTAAACCCTTGCTTGTCCTCAAGCAATTCAGTTGACAAACTGAAAGAAAGAAAAACTTTTACAAACTCTGTTTGCTCTTGTTGTTGTAACTATGTCAAGCTAGCATTCAAGTTTTCAGCATAAATCATAACTAACCACATTTGTAATAATTCTCAGTTCTCATCATTACTCATATCAATAGCATAATCAACTAGCAAGTAATAATAATAAATCTCGGATGACAACACTTTCTCAAAACAATCATAATATGATATAACAAGATGGTATCTCGCTAGCCCTTCCTGAGACCGCAAAACATAAATGCAGAGCACCTTTAAAGATCAAGGACTGAATAGACATTGTAATTCATGGTAAAAGAGATCCAATCATAGTCATACCCTACATAAATTAATAGTGATGAATGCAAATGATGGCTGTGCTCTCCAGCTAGTGCTTTTTAATAAGAGGGTGATGACTCAGCATAAAAGTAAATGGATAGGCCCTTCGCAGAGGGAAGCAGGGATTTGTAGAGGTGCCAGAGCTCGGTTTTGAAATAGAGATAAATTGTATTTTGAGCGGTATACTTCCATTGTCAACATAACAACTAAGAGATGGCGATATCTTCCATGCTAAACACATTTTAGGCGGTTCCCAAACAGAATGGTAAAGTTTATACTCCCCCTCCACCAACAAGCATCAATCCATGGCTTGCTCGAAACAACGAGTGCCTCCAACATACATCAGGTCCCAGGGGGAGATTTGTTTGCAATTAATTTTGATTTAGTTTGCATAAAGCATGGGACTGGGCATCCCGGTGACCAGCCATTTTCTCATGAGTGAGGAGCGGAGTTCACTCCTCTTCAGAATAACCCGCCTAACACGAAAGATAAGGACAGCCTTTGTTGATACATGAGCTATTCGAGCATACAAAACAGAATGTTTATTCGAAGGTCTAGAGTTTGGCACATACAAATTTACTTGGAACGGAAGGTAGATACCGCATATAGGAAGGTATAGTGGACTCATTTGGAATAACTTTGGGGTTTAAGGGATTGGATGCACAAGCAGTATTCCCGCTTAGTACAAGTGAAGGCTAGCAAAAGACTGGGAAGCGGCCAACTAGAGAGCGACAGCAGCCATGTACATGCATTAAAATTAATAAACATTGGATGCAAGCATGAGTAGGATATAATCCACCATGAACATAAATATCGTGAAGGCTATGTTGATTTGTTTCAACTACATGCGTGAACATGTGCCAAGTCAAGTCACTTAAATCATTCAAAGGAGGATACCACCCCATCATACCACATCATAACCATCTTAATAGCATGTTGGCACACAAGGTAAATCATTATAAATCATAGCTAATCAAGCATGGCACAAGTAACTCTAATCTCTAATTGTCATTGCAAACATGTTTATTCATAATAAGCTGAATCAAGAACGCGGGACTCATCATATTTACAAAAACAAAAGAGGTCGAGTTCATACCAGCTTTTCTCATCTCAGTCAGTCCATCATATATCATCATAATTGCCTTTCACTTGCACGAGCGAATGGTGTGAATAATAATAATAGTGCACATGCATTGGACTAAGCTGGAATCTGCGAGCATTCAATAAACAGGAGAAGACAAGGCAATATGGACTCTTGGGTTAATTCAACAATAATGCATAAAAGAGCCACTTCAACAATTTAATTATGGTCTTCTCCTACTGACCCCCAAAGAAAAGAAAAGAAATAAAACTATTTACACGGGAAAGCTCCCAACAAGCAAAAGAAGAATGGGAAATATTTTTGGGTTTTCTTTTTAATTATTACTACTACAGCAGAAAAATAAACTACTACTATTTTTTTGGTTTTTCTTAAGGTTTAACAAACACACAAGAAGAAAGCAGGAAAAAGAAAATAAACTAGCATGGATATTACAGTGAAAAAGTATGAGCACCGACATCTAGCAATGAGTGTGTGAACATAAATGTAATGTCAGTGAGAAATACGTACTCCCCCAAGCTTAGGCTTTTGGCCTAAGTTGGTCTATGGCCACGGCTGGCCTGGCGGATATCCATAATAATAGTTGTTGGGGTCGTACTGTGACGAGGAGGAATAGTTGGGATCATATTGTGATGAAGAAGAAGACTCTGACTGCCACTGGCTGACAGTCATCTCTGGATCCCAAGAATAAACAGATTGTCGTGGAGGCTCATCGTGTGGTTCCTGTTCTGGCTCCTCGGTAGGTGCAGGGTTTTGGTAGGCATGAATAGCCGTCAATGGAACAAGGTATGTGCCTGTAGTCAAATCAAACAAAGAAGGAGCAGGCAAGGTGATAGTCTCAGGATGATGTTTATTAAAGAACAATTGATATCTAAGCTCCCCTGCCCTATTTTTAACAATAAAATCATGTGCCACCACACTTTTATGATCTAGATAAACATGGGGTAGCACTTTTTCTTCCTTCTTAGCATGCCTAATAGGTATGTTAAAATGTGCGGCTAGCCGTGTGGCATAGATGCCTCCAAAGATGGGGCCCTTAGTACGGTTCATATTTAACCGTCTAGCAATAATACCGCCCAAACTAAAAGTGTTATCACTATATAAACCTTGGAGCAGAATAATTAAATGAGGGATACTCAGGTTTCTAGAATTTCCGCGTCCAATTAAACAACGACTAGCAAATAATGCAAAGTAACGCAAAACAGGAAAATGTATGCTAGTGATTCGTGCATCCGAAACCTTCCTGGTTTCTCCTACAGTGATATTATCAATAAACTCAGCCACATCATCATGATGTGGTTCTTCTGTCTTGCCCTCAAAAGGGACTAAACAAATCCGACAGAAATCATAAAGTGACATCTCCTTAGGCTCATCATATAAATGAAATTCCACCGTAGGTGGTGAGTTCCTAGGATAAAAATAAAAGTTTTGCACAAAGGTATTTGTCAGTAAGAGATACTGATCGCATTGGTTGTGGAGGAAAGCGGTGAGGCCTGCGTTGTGAGCCAATTCATGAAAATCTTCATAGATACCGGCTGCTCTCAAGAAATCTTCAGAAGGCCATTCACACGCCCAAATCTCCGCGGTGCGTGGCAAATTATACTTAGGCTTAGGTGCCTTTTCCTTTGAGCTTTGGCTTGATGAGCCCCTCAATAATCTCCTCATCATTTTTCTGAAACAATCTGAAATTTTTAGTAACTTAAAAATAAAAATAACCAAACTCAATAAAACTGATAGTAACTACTCCTACAAGTGCCTAGAGCCTATATCAAGCATTAGAACTACTAGGAACCATATAAATTTGACATGCAAGCTCAAGAACATGGTCACCTATGCAGCACAAATTTGCAATGAATAAAGCACTAGAACAAAAACTAATTGGACCAATGGAGGAGTCACATACCAAGGAACAATCTCCCCAAGCAGTTTTGCGAGAGGTGCTTTGAGCAAGGAGATCGAAAATCACAGCAAAAGTGGCTGGAACTCATGCTTGGGTTGGTTTTTCGGGTTTGTGTGAGATAGAGGAAGAAGATGGGTGCTGGTATAAGTGGAGGAGGGCCACTGTGGGCCCACGAGGCAGGGGGCGCGCCCTATAGGGGGGCGCCCACCACCCTCGTGGTCAGGTGGCAGCTCCTCCCAGGGTAATTTTTGCACAGTAAATCCTCAAATATTCCCGAAAAAATCATATTAAATTGGCATGGCATTCTAAGGATTTTTATTTTCAGGATATTTTTATATTCCATGGATAATCAGATAACAGATAGAAAAATACTATTTTTACTTTATTTAATATGAATAACAAAAAATATAAAGAGGGTGCAGAAGTTTGTGCTTCTAGTTTCATCCATCTCATGCTCATCAAAAAGAATCCACTAACAAGGTTGATCAAGTCTTGTTAACAAACTAATTCCGATAATCATGAAACTGGAGAAATTTCGAATAACACTAAGTTACCTCAACGGGGATATGCACATCCCCTATAATAAGAATATCATATTTTTTTCATGACAGTAGGAAGAGGAAATTCAAAACCTCCAAATATAATCGATGGAATTTTTCCAATACAGTTGATACTATGAACTTGAGGTTGTTTCCACGGAAAGTGTACCGTATGCTCATTACCATTAACATGAAAAGTGACATTGCCTTTGTTGCAATCAATAACAGCCCCTGCAGTATTAAGAAAAGGTCTTCCAAGAATAATAGACATACTATCATCCTCGGGAATATCAAGTATAACAAAGTCCGTTAAAATAGTAACGTTTGCAACCACAACAGGCACATCCTCACAAATACCGACAGGTATAGCAGTTGATTTATCAGGCATTTGCAAAGATATTTCAGTAGGTGTCAGCTTATTCAAGTCAACTCTACGATATAAAGAGAGAGGCATAACACTAACACCGGCTCCAAGATCACATAAAGCAGTTTTAATATAATTTCTTTTAATGGAGCAAGGTATAGTAGGTACTTCGGGATCTCCAAGTTTCTTTCGTATTCCACCCTTAAAAGTATAATTAGCAAGCATGGTGGAAATTTCAGCTTCCGATATCTTTCTTCTATTAGTAATGGTATCTTTCATATATTTAGCATAAGGATTTGTTTTGAGCACCTCAGTTAATCGCATATGCAAAAAGATAGGCCTAATCATTTCAACAAAGCGCTCAAAATCCTCATCATCCTTTTTCTTGGATAGTTTTGGAGGAAAAGGCATGGGTTTCTAAACCCAAGGTTCTCTTTCTTTACCATGTTTCCTAGCAACAAAGTCTCTTTTATCATAACGTTGATTCTTTGATTGTGGGTTATCAAGATCAACAGCAGGTTCAATTTCTACATCATTGTCATTACTAGGTTGAGCATCATTATGAATATCAGCATTAATATTTTTACTAGGTTTAGGCTCATTACTAGATTGTGTTCCAGCATCAGACATAGATATATCATTTGGATTATCAGGTGGTTCAGCAATAGGTTCACTAGAAGTTTGCACAGTTCTATCATTTTTCTTTTTCTTCTTTTTAGAAGAACTAGGAACATCAATATTATTTCTTTGAGAATCTTGCTCGATTCTCTTAGGGTGGCCTTCAGGATACAAAGGTTCCTGAGTCGTTCTACCAGTTCTAGTAGCCACTCTATCAGCATAATCATTTTTCTTACTATTCATTTCATTAAGCACTTCTTTTTGAGCTTTAAGTACTTGTTCTACTTGGGTGGTGACCATAAAAGCATGTGTGCTAACAAGTTTGAGTTCACCTTTAATATCAGCCATATAATCACCCAAGCGTCTAATCATATAAGCATTTTCATTTAATTGTCTACCAAAATAAGCATTGAAGTCATCTTGCTTATACATAAAGTTATCAAACTCATCCAAGCATTGACTAGCAATTTTAGTAGGAGGGACTTCAGCTTTATCATATCTATAGAGAGAATTTACCTTTACTACCTGTGTCGGGATATCGGGATCAGGAGGTTCTTCAGTAAATAAATAATTAAGATCATATATTTCTTCAACACGCGGTGAATTAAGACGATGTATTTCTTCAATAGGAGGTAAATTCTTAATGTCTTCAGCTTTAATACCTTTCTCTTTCATAGATTTCTATGCCTCTTGCATATCTTCGGGACTGAGAAATAGGACACCTCTCTTCTTCGGAGTTGGTTTAGGGATAGGCTCAGTAATTGGAGCAGGAGCTGGATCCGGAGCTGGCTCAGGAGGTGCCCAATTATTTTCATTTGTCAACATATTATTCAATAGAATTTCAGCTTCATCTAGTGTTCTTTCCCTGAAAAGAGAACCAGCACAACTATGCAGGTAATCTCTGGAAGCATCGGTTAGTCCATTATAAAAGATATCAAGTATTTCAGGTTTCTTAAGAGGATGATCAGGCAAAGCATTAAGTAACTTGAGAAGCCTCCCCCAAGCTTGTGGGAGACTCTCTTCTTTAATTTGCACAAAGTTGTATATTTCCCTCAAAGCAGCTTGTTTCTTATGAGCAGGGGAATATTTAGCAGAGAAGTAATAAATCGTATCCTGGGGACTACGCACACAACCAGGATCAAGAGAATTAAACCATATCTTAGCATCGCCCTTTAATGAGAACGGAAATATTTTGAGTAAATAGAGGTAACGTGATCTCTCATTATTAGTGAACAGGGCAGCTATATCATTTAACTTAGTAAGATGTGCCACAACAGTTTCAGATTCATAGCCATAAAATGGATCAGATTCAACCATAGTAATTATATCTGGATCGACAGAGAATTCATAATCTTTATCAGGAACACATATAGGTGAAGTACCAAAAGCAGGGTCAGGTCTCATTCTATCTCTAAGTGATTCTTTGTTCCATTTAATTA
The DNA here is from genome assembly GCA_034509565.1 of Triticum monococcum. Classification (NCBI taxonomy): domain Eukaryota; kingdom Viridiplantae; phylum Streptophyta; class Magnoliopsida; order Poales; family Poaceae; genus Triticum; species Triticum monococcum. The sequence goes on from CM067841.1 coordinate 120,811,850, forward strand.
ATAACCTCTTAAGCTCATATCTATCTTTACAAGCTAAAATAGCTAAAGAAGCATCTTGATCAAATAAATAACCCTCAGGAATAACAGGCATATTTTCATCATCACTATCATCATCGTATTCAGATTCAATAATTTCTTTTTCTCTAGCCCTAGCAATTTGTTCTTCTAGAAATTCACCAAGGGGCACAGTAGTATCAGACATAGAAGTAGTTTCATCATAAGTATCATGAATAGCAGAAGTGGCATCATCAATAACATGGGACATATCAGAACGAATAGCAGAAGCAGACATAGGTGTCGCAAACTTACTCATAACAGAAGGTGAATCAAGTGCAGAGCTAGATGGCAGTTCCTTACCTCCCCTCATAGTTGAGGGATAAAATCTTGGATTTTGGATCTCTCAATTCTTCATAGTGTCCAGCAGATATAAATCCCAAGCGACTCAAAGAATAGAGCTATGCTCCCAGGCAACGGCGCCAGAAATTAGTCTTGATAACCCACAAGTATAGGGGATCGCAACAGCTTTCGAGGGTAGATTATTCAACCCAAATTTATTGATTCGACACAAGGGGAGCCAAAGAATATTTTCAAGTATTAGCAGCTGAGTTGTCAATTCAACCACACCTGGAAACTTAGTATCTGCAGCGAAGTGTTTAGTAGCAAAGTAATATGATAGTGGTGCTAGCGGCAACAAAAGTCAAGACAGCAAAAGTAATGTTTTTGGTATTTTGTAGTGATTGTAACAGTAGCAGCGGGAAAGTAAATAAGCGTAAACCAGTATATGGAAAACTCGTAGGCACCGGATCAGCGATGGATAATAAAGCTGGATGCAGTTCATCATGTAACAGTCATAACATAGGGTGATAGAGAACTAGCTCCAATTCTTCAATGTAATGTAGGCATGTATTCCATATATAGTCATACGTGCTTATGGAAAAGAACTTGCATGGCATCTTTTGTCCTACCCTCCTGTGGCAGCGGGGTCCTATTGGAAACTAAGGGATATTAAGGCCTCCTTTTAATAGAGAACCGGAACAAAGCATTAGCACATAGTGAATACATGAACTCCTCAAACGATGGTCATCACCGGGAGTGGTCCCGATTATTGTCACTTCGGGGTTGCCGGATCATAACACATAGTAGGTGACTATAGACATGCAAGTAGGATCTAGAACTCACATATATTCATGAAAACATAATAGGTTCAGATCTGAAATCATGGCACTCGGGCCCTAGTTACAAGCATTAAGCATAGCAAAGTCATAGTAACATCAATCTCAGAACATAATGGATACTAGGGATCAAACCCTAACAAAACCAACTCGATTACATGATAAATCTCATCCATCCCATCACCGTCCAGCAGGCCTACGATGCAATTACTCACACACGGCAGTGAGCATCATGAAATTGGTGATGGAGGATGGTTGATGATGACGACGGTGACGAATCCCCCTCTCCGGAGCACCGAACGGACTCCAAATCAGCCCTCCCGAGAGGTTTTAGGGCTTGGCGGCGGCTCCGTATCGTAAAACGCGATGATTTCTTCTCCTTGATTTTTTTCTCTCCGAAAGCAAATATATTGAGTTGGAGTTGGCGTCAGAGGGTCAACAGGGTGCCCACGAGGTAGGGGGCGAGCCCTAGGGGGGCGTGCCCCCCACCCTCATGGAAAGGGTGTGGGCCCCCTGGTCTTCATATTTGGCGAGGATTTTTTATTGTTTTTTCTAAGACCTCCCGTGGAGTTCCAGGTCATTCCGAGAATATTTGTGTTCTGCACATAAAACAACATCATGGTAATTCTGCTGAAAACAGCGTCAGTCCGGGTTAGTTCCATTCAAATCATACAAGATAGAGTCCAAAACAAGGGCAAAAGTGTTTGGAAAAGTAGATACGATGGAGACGTATCACGCGATAACGCGAGGGACGAGGATTTTGGTGTGCCAGGGTAGTTAGCTGCGGTCGTGGCAACGTTGGAGATGCCCTTTACTCACATGCGATCCCCGCATGTCATTGAAAAAGCAAGACGACCCGGCATGGTCTCAGGTCCAGAGGATGCAGTTGGCTAAGCTACACCACTCCGCGGATGCGTCGCGGCGCCCCGTGCATCCTCGACGAGCCGGGTGTTGGCGTGTGTTTGGATTGTGGCCAAAGTGCACCTTACCAAAATTTTGGTCATGACCCAAAGATTGGTCTTTGTTTAGATGGTTGCCATTTTTTTGGCATGCCAATGAACTCTAGCCAACTCTAGTTCATTTTTCTTGCCAATGTCGGCCAAATCATGGGCAACCAATAACTCAACCAAAATTTTGGTCATGACCCAAAGATTGGTCTTTGTTTGGATGGTTGCCATTTCTTTGGCATGCCAATGAACTCTAGCCAACTCTAGTTCATTTTTCTTGCCAATGTCGGCCAAATCATGGGCAACCAATACCTCAATCAAAATTTTGGCTACCCAATGCTTTGATGGGGCAACCTTGGGCACAAACCAAACATACCATTGGTCGTGCCATAGCACTAACGCCACCCTTGGCACACTGAAACCGACCGTGTCTAGCTACGATATGAGCGTGTCGCTCATCGCGGTCGCCGTGTCTAGAGGCGGTGCTGGAGCTGCGCCCCGTTGTTGGCCCCAATGAACCACATGAATGGCTGTTGGTGGCGAGGAGGTCGTGGGCCAGCTCCTCCATTGGACTAGTCTGCGCTACGTCGTCCCGACGGGTGTGCCCCACATGTCGGTTTCCCTGTTTTCCCGTCCATATTCGAGCGTCAGTGCTCCGCGTTGCGCATTAGGCCTTTCACTATGTAGGCCAAGCGAGACAACTTATTGTTTATTTGAGCCATTCAAGTATAATCATGTGGCGTTTGCTTATTTCTCATTCGTCTCCAACCCTCTTCTCCATCGATCATGTCGCCCTCCAGTCGAGTCCATCCTCCCGCATGCCTCATTTGAACATTCCGCCGAGTATCATTCGCATGTACCCACCCTAGTCCTCTTTCAATATATCTCCGGACCCCGAGATGAAATCGAGAGGGAACGAGTGGGGGCACGTGATACCTAAGGCGGATTCAAAATTTTGAACCGGTGATCATAGCATCCGCAAATCATATATAAAGGGTATTCAATGTTCGTTTCATTTTTGAACGTGCAATATACTCCCTCCTATCCTTTCTAGTTTACATATAAGCTTTATGTGTAGTCAAAGTATCTCTACTTTGATCAAAAAGGTATCAACATTCAACAACGCCCAATCAATATTGTTAGATTCGTACGTACTCCTAGATTTGTACTCGAGTTGGTTTCCAATTTGACTATTGACAAGATTAATAGTACATGAGATGTATAATGTGAAAATTATATCATTGGAAACTCCTTTCACTTACGAATTTGACCGTATGCTTTGTGTAAGTTGCATGTCATATATTATTACTCCAACATTTGGTCAAAGTTAGCCTCGAAAAACGCATTAGACCCTGTATGCTTTGTGTAAGTTGCATGTCATATATTATTACTCTAACATTTATGTAAGTTGCATGTCATATATTCTTACTCTAACATTTGGTCAAAGTAGTATAGTGGAAGTGGATCCTCTGACGTAGGTATCCCTGCCTTACCCTCCCTTTTGGTCACTTACTGGCGGACCCCATGCTTGCTAGGCCCCGCATGTCAATTACTCAATGTGTTCGGCCATGTCAGGGGATCCTTATCCGTAGTATACTCCCTCTGTTTTTATTTACTCCGCATAAAACGGAGGGAGTGGTGGTATAATAAATGATGCGGGCGGGGGAGGGGGAGGGACGTCGGTTTACTCTCAACCACGGTCCCACAAGCGAGCAAAAAAGCAAGATGAAGTGTGTTCCATTCGGTGAGCGACGTGGAGGGTCCAGTGTGCCGGGCTGCAACGCGAACGCGACAAGAGCGATGTACAGTCAAAACCGATTGATCGGTCGTCACCGGAACCACTATTCACACCAGAACCTTCGCTGCTCGGCCTACGCCAGCCACTGCCCTAAAACCACACTAAATCTCCAGCCCATTCCCCCACCTTTCGATCCCCTAGCCCTCATCAAGCGTCCGCTAGTTCGCCGGAAAGCCATGGTGCTCCGCACGATCACTTACTACAAGATGCTGACGCCGGAGCGCCGTGCAGAAATCGCGGCAGCGGTCGGCGCCACAGACCTCCGTTCCCAAGCTCGCTTTGCGGCGGGCCAATCCCCGAGTTCTCTGGAGCCAAGCTACGAGGAGGAGGAAGCCAATCCAATGTTCATGGCGGAGGTCGCGGCGTAGAAGGCCCCCAATGGTTATGAGACAATGGACGTCGACTTCGTGCCGGCGTCCGAGTCCCCCATGGTGCAGGCGGACTAGCGGTTCAACATGGCGATACTAAAGGAGGACCGGGAGGCAGAGGCTCAATTCGACGCGGAGCGCGCGCATGCCGCTTCCATCGAGGCTCTCCTGCAGGCTGAACCGGATGTCGTGGATGTGAACCGGGCGGCGGAGGCTCAACTTGAGGCGGAGCGCGCGGATGCCCCTGCCATCGAGGCCCTCCTGCAGGCAGAACTGGACGTCCTGGACCTGAACTGGGCAGCAGAGGCTCGACTCGACACAGAGCGCGCGAATGCCAACCTCATCGACGCTCTCCTGCAGGCGGAACCGGACATCCTGGACTTGAACCGGGCGGCGGAGGCTCGACTCGACGCAGAGCGCGCGGATGCCGCAGCCATCGAGGCCCTCCTGTAGGCGGAACCAGACGTCCTCGACTTGAACCGGGCTGTGCTCTCGTCCGTGCAGAGCGCCCACATGCTCCGCTTGAATGAGTAGATGGAGGCCGAGGACAATCACGGTGTGGAGACACACGTCGGCAGGAACGGCTGGTTCGCGCCGGCAGCCAAAGATGACGAGGCCATCTCTTTCCACGAGCAGTGATAGTTTTTCTTTATGTTGTTCTTTTTATGGATCTTTTGCTGTGTAAAAACATATATTTTTTATGCAACTCGCCTGACTTGGGTCAGTCTACCATTTCAGGCGGTTGGATGAATATCCTACATCTCCTAACCCTTCTTTCCTTCTTCCTCACCTCTTCTTCTTCCCCAACAGACCACCGCACGGGCCGTACGGATACTCCCCAACATGCGGTTGGATAAACATACTCTATGAACGAAAATTATGTGTTAGTGATAGGATGGCTGAGTTTGGTTTGTTCACATGCGGCAGCATGTGTCAGTGAGGGTGTGTTCCCTTGGTTGGGTTTGCGGCGTGCAGGAGCGACTGTGTGAGGGTGCGGTGTGACCGCGACATGCAGGAGCGACCGTGTGAGGGTGCGGTGTGACCGCGACAGCCGTGCGCAAGTGTACCTCCTTCTCATTTTGAAAACTTTAGGCAAGCTTGGCAAAAATGTGTGGCGAAGTTTGGCAATGCAAGGCCTAGAACCAAATAGGATAAGTACATACGTACTAGGAGTACTAGTGTTAAAAAAGAAAGGCAGGGTTTTCCTTCGCGGGATTTAATCGATACAAATCCTTGTTTCATGTGTCAATTAATGCGTATTTTTTTCTCCAAAGACCAAAGAGCTAACCATCTCACTCCTCATCGCTTGATTAATGCAGCACCATGCAAACCAACCTTCTCACTTCCTCATGCATGCGGGGGATATTAATGTCCTTGGTTGCTAACCCCATCAATTTTGCCTCGATTAGTGTTAGTGGCCCTTTGCAAATTGTAATTTTGATATACTGGTCTTGTGTACAAAAAAATGGAGGTAGTAACTATATTTGACTTCCTTCCCCATTGCGGTGACGTCGACGATATCTTTTTTTTGTGGTTTGGCAAAGTGCGTTCGACGGAGAACACCATTGAGGGAGACCACGGTAATTCGTTCGTAAGTGCCGCCTGCAAGCCGAGACAACCGCCTTATTTGCATCCAGGAAGTCCTTTACTAGTACTCCCTCCGGTCCTTTTTTCTTTGCGTCTAAGGTCCAGCCCGTATACCAAGGAGAGGAGCAATTAGCAAAGAAATGGATTGTTTTGCCCCTAGATTCATCTGGGGAGACCCTGGTTGCATTCAAGATTGGCTCAGACATTGCATGCATGTCATCTCTCTCTCTCCCCTGTCCATCTCTCTGCATGCATGCGCCTCTCGCTCTCTCTCCTGTTTCTGCATGCAAGCAGCTCTCTCTGCCTTGGGAAGATGCGAAGCACATGGGAAAGAGAGATGGGATTACTGCAGGCACGCATGCGGTGGAAAGGGATGGAGGGCCCAGTTGGAAAGAGCAGCGAAAAAATGCCAATGTGCAGAGCATTGCAGGGAAAACGAAATTTTCTTAGACGCACACAAAAAAGGACCGGAGGGAGTACTACTAGGGGTACTAGTGCGGTGAGATGGTTTCTCGAAGAAGACGATGGAGAAGCGGAGTCAGCGAAGAGTGAAATGATGGTTGCTTCATCCGTGCTTTTGTGATTTGACGCCTCACTGCTTTGTGATTTGTGATAGAAGGGACAGGGGAGTAGACTCTATGCTCTATACTGTACTACATGCGTCCAAGCATGGGAGAAAGAGGAGAGACGTTGCATTTTTCTGTTCCTTCAATCAATCAATCAGGGAGCTTTGGTTCCATCTTTTTGGCTTTGGCAACACCGTCCGCAATGGTTCCCACGATGCCAAAAGCTATTTTCACATTTGGCTACACATTGTGGATGCCCTTAACTGTACCACTTGGTTTTGCTCCTGTGTGCTATCTATACAAATCTCAATTATATTGATCTAAAAAATTATAGAATCAAGATTAGTAAAAAGGAGGTGATTTTGCCGCTGATGGCGGGGGAGGTTTCCTATTTGAGCAATGCTAAATCCACGTAATGGTTTACATAAAGTTACGAACTGATGTGATGTGGAACTATTTGATTGGATTAAAGGAGAGGATTAGGCCCACCCCACTTGAAAATCGGGGGGGGGGCATATATAGATTAGATGGAAATTATATGTAGCAGCTACGTAGCCCTTTGTAAGTCTAGAATTAGGCTTCTTATTTTCGGAGGACATTGTCCCGGCGGTTTGCTAACATGCGGTCCCATGTGTTAGTGCTTTACCAAGCCGATCCGCGTCCCGCATGAGGCAGAACAACGGCAGAAGCAACACGTGGTTAAGTTAAAGAAGATGAGGGAGAAGCAGATTCAGCAACGAGTGAAATGATGGTTGCTTCGTCCCTCCAACTTAACTGCGGGAAAGGTGCAGCTTTGTGATTTGACGCCTCATTGCTCATTACTACGCCGGCGCCATGACTGGGGTGCTTCACCCCGGCTGCTCTGCAGTATATTCCGGTATGGCACGTGGACCCGGTAGCTTGATGTCCCACATGTCGGCGAAAGGGACTAGAAGATTTATGAAAGAGAGCGCTCCACTCTTACGACAGAGGAGTAGACGACACGACGGCCCAATGAATTGTCACTTGTACTGTATAGTACTATAGTTTTGCTGTTTCGCACGATCCATCGATACAAACCCAATTAAGCAGGAAAGGGCGGGATTTTTGCCGCGCGGTAGATGATACTGGCCATACATTTCAAAGGCAATTTTAATGTATGCAAACTGAATAATTATAAGTAACAATATGATATCTAGTAAAACTAAAAACACATATGATTTATTATGTTAGAGTGTAGTAGTAGTGCTGTATTGCATAGTTGTTAGATGTAACATGCGAGAACCTGTAGAGATGTAGTTTTGGAGGGCCTACAGAGAGAAAAGCGTAATACGGTCACCGAACTTTAGAATAAGCTGATTACGGTCACTATATATGTTTTGCGGTGATTATACGGTCACTTGCTCATAGTTCAGCATCGGATTGCACTCTGTTGACCGGCCAAATAGTCTGCGTGGCGCCATGTTGACTAGTTAAATTGACCATGTTCCTTGTGGGTCCCACCTATTAGTTGGCATAGGCAAAAGGTCAGATAAACACAAATTTACACAGGCGCGACAAGGCTCCAACCCATGCGTGGGAATCACCTGGTTGTGTATGTGCCTATCAGGGCATGATGTGTGCGCATGCACGTGTAGGTTGAGCACTTGAGCATGAGAGTGTGTGTTGGTCGTGTGGTGTACTGGTGTGTGCATGCATGCATGCGTGTGTGCATGTGAGTGTTGCGTGCGTGCGTGTGAGTCTTGCGTGCATGCGTGGCTGTGTGTGTACGTGTGAGTGTTGCGTGCGTGCGTGGGTGCATGTGTTTGTGTGAGTGTTGTGTGGATGCAGTTCGTGTGCATGCGTGCGTGTGTGTATAATCACCACACCAGCTCTTGTGTGTTAAAACAGACGGCTCAGCATAGCAATACAAGGCCACCTTGTCCGCTGTGCCCGCGATCATGACTTCGAACCACTGTGCAAATATTTTTTTGTCATTTGTTTTCATTCTTGCTAGCAAGATGCCCGTGCATTGCACGTAACATCAAGATGCATTTGTATGACTTGTTTATCTTGTGAGAGAAAAGGATGAAGGAGGGAAGGCCTTATTTGCAAATGTGGAGAGGTGTGTGGGTACCTTTTTGCAAAATTGCCATAGTTTCTTTCCTATCCGTCAGATATAAATTGGACGGCCTATATTGTAGGATGGCAGGCACACCGTCATCACCAAGTCTGTTTTTTATAAGAGTGTATTTTATGTATTTTATAAGAGTTTAGATGTAGAGTAGATACAAGTCGGCAAGTGGGCACGGTGGTAGTGAGATAATGTGATGCAACACTAGAGGTGCCACATGGAGCGTTTAACTGGTCAAATAGTCATGTCATGAGCAAATACAGAGTTGTACGGCGAGCCCGTGACTGTATAATAACCACTAAACGTAAATGGTGACTGTAATGAGTGGATTGTGAAGTACAATGTACGTATCATGCTTTCGCTTCAAATACAATGATCGTCATAGCATATATCGCGAGAGAAAGATGAAACATGCGTGAATTTTCTGGGGGCTTACTTTTAGAGGACTCAGAGATAGTTTTGTGTGCATACGTGAAAGGGGCATGCAAGGGGGGTATGCGATGGAGAGAGAGATGCTCTTCGTTTCTCTTTATTATGACTAACTTTGTATGTAGTATAAAAATATACAAATTCACAGTGCGGAGTAAATATCATTGTGGGCACCATGCAATGCAAATTAGCGTTCGTGCTCCTCCATATAACTTTGTAATGTTGTATATATGTAAAAACTCTAAAATAATTTTTTGGCCACACTTTATTCAAAAGGAATGTTGTATGTGAAATAAACGTGAAGAGAGGGCTTTTTAGATCAATGGGGTACGTGATGTAACATGTGTGAATGTGTAGTTGATGCATTTGGCGGGGCCTAGAGAGGTATGTGTGTGTATTAAGTATTCGAGAGAGGCATGGATAGAGGGGCCGACGGGGGGGGGGGGCGTGGGAGAGATAGCACGAGAAATGAGAGTGGTCTAGAGAGAGAGGAATATGACATCACGACAAGAGATTCCATTCCCTTGAGTGTGTATATGCAAGGTGGGAGGGGATAGAGGCACCAGGAGAAATTTTCTGTGTGTGTGGTGTTTGTGTTGGTATGTGTGGTGTGAGAAGATAATGAGACGTGGGGGCAGAGGGTGTGTCACCGCGTGAGGTCCGGTGGGTCGAGGTGAGGCCCTTCGTTCGGTTCCGTCCTGCGCCACATTGGTCAGCCCGTGACGCATTTAGGAAGACCCATGGATGACTCGTCGTACAAGACAAAGATAGCAGAATTGTGAAGGACTCTGTGTCCACTGACAAAGACGGCTACGATTTGTAACCCTAGGTTCTCGGACTAAGGTAACCGCTTTATCTTTGATATTACTATTCATCCAACCTAACTTTAAGGGGCATCCTAGAGAATGCTCTGCTAGAATCATACTCGTCGATTAGGAAGAGAGGTGTGAGACAATGCGTAAGAGACAGGCGTAAAGATAATGTGCGTACATGAGACACATAGGCAGGTCAGAAAGGGTCGATGAGGATTGTGCATGTGTATGTTTGCGAGAGGAAGAGTGCTTGTGATAAAGGTTAGTGGAAACAGTTGTAAATGGTTACGAGAGGGAGGGAGGGTTATATCTAGAGCATGTGTGAGAGAAAGACACCTCGGGAGAGAGTGTGTGAGCATGTGTGAGAGACCACCGATGGAGAGTGAAACTACACGTAAAATACTACTCTACACATTGATTAAAGATATAAATTGTATGCAAATATTAGGATGGGATCATGATATTTGCAATTCGCATAAGGAGCGGTCATTGATCCATCAGACATCTAGATTCTATCGAATTTGAGCATGTCTATGTTATTATTCGACACAATTGATCCACATGGTTAGTATTTTGAACTCCAGACAATGCATCGCTTTAGCAATCGAATATAAACGTGAGTATAGTTCATGTTGTGTGCATAAAGCAGATTATACATACGAAAGTTACACAATGGACATTATAAATAGCTACCTATGAACTAGCATACATTTGAATTCAACTTAAGGTGGTTTTAAAAAAATCGAATTCAACGTGAAGTCCATTCAATTATTTGAATTTGATATCATGGCATTTGTAAACCATACCTAAATTATGGGGGCACCAATCTTTGCTCTAATTTTGTACATAATAGCATATGTTGTCGTGTACAAAATAGATTCAAATTTAGCTCCTCCATTCCAAAATAATCGTAGTTATAGGATTTTCAAGTGTCAAAATTTCAAAAAGAAGCGGATAATTTAATGAGGTTTTCAAACATACAAGGTCAAATATAACGTTGTCTATTTAGGTCAATCCTCATAGTTCAAGAGTACTCTAAACATGAATGCTTGTGTTTCAAAATTTTGAACGAAGCGCCAAAAGAGCCTCTACCCGCCCTAAACCGCGTGAGACCAATGTTTGGTAGTACAAGGAAATTACTTTTCTAATAACTCCGACCCGTGAAACCTACCGGCCTGACGTCCAAAGGTCTAAACCGGGGTAGGTTTGTAGCTTCATCTAGATGCCACGCAACCGCATCTGAAAAACATTCATACACAATGGCCGCCTAAGCACACATGCGCGCGGCCGAAATCGCTCCCGCCCACTATTTGGGACACTTGGGATTACTATCCTACTCCCGACCCGCAGTAGGTCCGAAATTTAAGAGAGGGGAAAAGTTTGTACTTTCCCCAAATTTCAAATAAGTGCGTCCCATCTTTTGTTAAAAAAAGCCAAAAACAAGCGCGTCCCAGACCGAAACATGGTCCCCCCCCACCCGTCCGATTCCCCATTCGTACTCTGTGGGCGCCAAAACTACCTCTCCACCAGCCGTGAAACCCCAGCGTCCTCCGTCCGCCACTCCATCCCACCCATCAACTGCTGCCCTCCTCCATCACGCCGGAGCCGATACCCCGATGTCGTCGTCCACCGCAACCTCAACCGCAACGCCCTCCACGGCTAGTAGTTGAAGCCGAGGCCGAGCCGTCCGTACCCGAGCCAGTTCAACCACGTCGTCCTGCACCTCACCGTTGCTGCTCCAACTTCGCCACCCTCCACCGCACTGGAGCTGTTCCTGCTACGCCGTCCTTCGCCGCCTTGGATCTGCTTCCCCTCCGCCGACATATTGCCACGGCAACACAGTCAACAATTTGGCCATGGGTTCGTCCAAGCCTGCACCCTCCAGAACATCGGTTTCCCCGGTAAAAAGAAGAAGATCGGCGCGACATGTGGAGGTGACCAAACAGGCAACCGAAAAAGGTACTCCTCTTCCCTTATTCATGCAAATCTTACGTCTCTGCTTGCACGGTATTCATCCCACATAAGACATTAGTTGACCGCTTCTTCTTGATACTAGATGTTCCTAGTAACTCGTGATGCACAAGGTTTCTCCTCATATACTATTTCACCTTAGCTAGAGGTCCGTCGCCCCCCTGAATTTGAATTTCTGGCCAGTTGATTCCCAATTAACGGAAGCATTCCCCGGGGTAATAGGCGCTAGTACGCCTATTACACTGGGGAAGCAGCGCCTTGGTGTTTATCTTAGGGGCGTGTGCGGCCTAGAGCTAATGGCGCCCGATCTGGAGGTCGGCCGGGCTTAAAGGGATGGCCTGGGGGCGCTGCCAAGCACGGCGGTGGTGTGAGGTCGATGGGAGGGCGGGCGGCGGAGGCAGGGGTCTGGGCTGGTGGTCGCTGGCGGTTTGAGAAAGATCGTCAATAGTGACTGGCGGGAGGTAGACCAAGGCCATCTGCCCGTTCCTTATAGATCGAACGGTTCATTAAAAAAATCGACTAGCCTATTTATTTTCAGTCGACTGTTATCTTAGATATGACCACATGTGCTGGTGTGCTGGAGGAGTACCTACATTTCCTGTGCTCATATATTACAAAATCATACGGAGTAGAATCTAATTTTGTTTGCCATGCAATGTTGTAGAGCTATCATATGTCTCCTGTCATTTATTTTTCAGCCACCTGCTATCTGCTACTTTTACAGTGCACTAGTTCTGCACACACTTCACCCTTACTCTCACTATTGTGTTTTTCTGCAAGGGTATTTCAGACTCTGCTGCCATGAGAGAAGCCAAAAAGAAAATAGAGAAGTCGCTCCAGCTTCGTATGCGGGTAGGAAGGACAGGTTACAGCGCTATAAAGGGTGCAGTGTCAGCAGATGGAGACGGTAAACGTAGCTCTGGAGTTGATGACCTTTCTCGCAATGAACCACCATCCCAGGTGCTTGCTTTTACTTCACGGTCTCATATGTGGTTGCATGTTCCATATGGTGTCTAGCTTGTATTCGAAAGGCCGAAGTCGGTAAGATAAGGAAAGATATTATTTTTACATGAACCACCATCCCGTGAGCACTAGAAGACAAATAGCTAGTCAGGGCACTGGCCGAGCCAGTGACAAGCCCAGCAAAGATAGGCATCACCCGAAAGCCAACTAAAAAGCTGCGATGGTGGCAAAGCAGCCCGCCTCCCACCAGGCACTCAGGTCCTAGATGATCATGCTCACCACTCCAGCCGGATGTCTAGCTTGTATTTCTTCCAATTTGGTTATTGCATCTGCTTAGCTTACACATTATACCTTTGAATATGACATGCCTTTCTATTTTCGGTACATACTAGTACATCTGTGTATTAACCATGTTCTTACATCAAACTAATGTTCTTGTGTATCCCTCATCAATCACTTATGACGAGGCAGGCAGGCAAGGTGACTACTCCTCATTTAAAGAATGCAGCGTCAGCCTCCCGACATGATTCTCAAGAATAGAAATGCTAGATGAAGATAGTGAACGTAGCTCTGTAGTTGATTACATCATTTCCCCTACACTAGCATCGCAGGTGCTTGCTCTAACTTGGCAGCGTGATATGTGGTTGCATGTTGCATATGGTGTCTAGATTGTAATTCTTCCAATCTGGTTAAACTGCATGTGCTAGTCTTCTTAGCTTATACATTATACCTGTTAATGTGACATGCCTTCCTGTATTTAGTATATAGTACATCTATCTATTAAGCATGTTCGTACATAAAACTATTGTTTTTTTGTATCCTGCATCAATCAACATGACGAGACACCTTTAGTATATGCAGTGCGATATTAGTTGCATCTTTCATATGATTTATAGCATGCGCTGCTTCTAATTTGTTGAAATTCCATTTATGATGGGACACTTTTAACTTGGCAGAGTCATATTGGTTGCATCTTTCATGTGGTGTCTAGCTTGCATTGCTTCTTATTTTCTGGAATGGTTTCTGCTTAGTTTACACAAACAGTTGTGAACATGCCATGTCGTCCTGTTTTTCGTACATATTCCATCCTGGTATCATGTGTTTGCCTTACATCAAAGTAGTGATTGTTAGTATCATGCATGAATGAGTTCTAAAGACAGAATTTTATTGCTTTTTCTTGTCGGTTTTACTTGACAATTCAAAATCAATAAAGCGGAAGGAAGTTAGCAAGGCAGCGGATAAAGGTCTCCTTCCGAATGGAGGGCCTCTACATTTTCTACTCCTCCACACCCCCAAGATGATTTCCAAGACAACACATGCATAGACACTCAACAAAGCTGTGTTTATGATGAGCACGTCTCCCCTAGCACAGCATCAGTGGTGCTCCCTCTAACTTGGCACTGTTATATGTGTTTGCATGTTATGTGTGATGTCTAGCTTGTATTGCTTCTAATTTTGTTGAATTCCATCTGCTTACTTTAGACATTATACTTGAATAAGACACGTGTTCCTGTTTCTAGAACATACAATATCTGTCTATCACACCATGTTCTTACATCAAATTACTACTATTGTGTAACCTGCAACAATCACTTATCATAAGACACGTTTGACTTCAGAGTGTGATATAGGTTACATATCACATTATTTTCAAGCTTGTACTACTAATTTTTTGAAATGGCACTTATGATGAGACAGTTTTAACTTGGTAGAGTGATATTCGTTGCATCTTTCATATTGTTAGGAGCTAGGGTTCTGCCCGATCTTGGCCAGAGGATGTAAGGGAAGGAGGGAGAGGGGCGAGGGCTCGAGCGCGACGGCCCACGGCGAGGCGCCGTCCTTGCGCGTGGGGCAGTGGCGGAGACAGGAGGCGGCTAGGGTTTTAGGGTTCCGGCTCCTCTGGGAGCCGGGCAATAGAAATAGTCTTATTGCTTGATTCTCAAAATAGTCTTACAACTCGTATATATAACCACGATACGAAATAAAACTAAGATAACTTGAGGGCTAAGTTTGCCCAGTGGGCCCCCTGCGGCCATAGACCTGGCCGGTCATAACATCTCTCCCCGCCTGCGCAAACAGCTCGTCCTCGAGCTGAAAGTCGGGGTAGTGCTGGCGGAACTCCTCGCGCTGCTCCCAAGTAACGCCCTCTTCTGTTAGTCCAGTCCACTGAATCAACACGTACCAGGAGCCTCGTCGCAGCTGAGTCTTCAACGCCTTCTCTGGCTCAAGAAGGAGACACCTGTCCGTGATCAGTGGAAGTGCCGGTGGTGCCGCGGGTGGCTCGCCGTGGAATGGCTTGAGCATCCTGACACGGAAGACATCATGGATCCGCGTGCCGGCCAGAAGCTGAAGATGGTAAGACACTTTCCCAATGTGTTCCAGGATAGCAAACAGACCGGCATAGAAAGGACCGAGCTTCTTCCTCACGCGTGGGTCCAAGGACTGTGTCGAGCGATGAAGTAGACGCAGCCAGACACAATCACCCACCGCGAACTCCGCCTCGCGATGGTGGCCATCATAGTAATGTTTGGCCAACTATTGGGCCTGTAGGAGCCATTGCCGGACTTCCGCGAGCATCCCATCACGACTCCTCAGAAGAGCCCCAGCCCCCTCGGTCCGTGCCAAGGCCAGATCAACCGGAAGGATCGGCAAGGGTGGCTGGCCATACACCACCTCAAAGGGCGTAGTACGAAGGGCGGAGTGATAAGAGGTGTTGTAGTAGTACTCCGCCCACGAGAGCCAGTCCACCCATGCGCGAGGTCGATCACCTGTAACACAACGTAAATACATGGCAATCACCTTGTTAACAATCTCAGACTGGCCGTCCGTCTGAGGGTGGAAGGCGGTGCTCAGGCCCGCCAGCCGGAAAAGGTCGCGCCACACGTGTCTCGTGAACACGGGGTCCCGATCACTGATGATCGAAGAAGGGAACCCGTGGAGATGGACAATGCATCGAAGAAGGCCCGCATGACAGACGCCGCTGAATAGGGATGGCCAAGTGCGATGAAGTGAGCATACTTGGAGAAGCGGTCGACCACCGTGAGAATGATGGACTTGCCACTCACCTTGGGAAGGCCCTCGATGAAGTCCATGGAGATGTTCGCCCAAACCTGAGATGGGACCTCCAAGGGCTGAAGCATGCCAGCCGGCCGTAGAGTCTCCGTTTTGTTCCGCGGGCACGTCACACAAGACCATACCCAGTCACGGACCAGGGCACGATCACCGGGAATGTAGAAGTGAGTGCGGAGACGATGGAGTGTCTTCTGCACCCCCTCATGGCCCGCCGAGTGGGCGAGGCGCAACACCTGCTGTGAAGATCGTCGTGCGCTGGAACGAAGACCCTGCACCCATGGAGGAGCAGGCCATCGGCGAGGCGCCACGGCTCCTCCAGCTCTCCCGCCGCCAGCTGCTGCTGCAGGAGGAGGGAGTCGGTCGCGGCAGCGGTCGCCCGTTGGATGTCGCGTAGAGGGCGAAGGAGGGCCCGGTGACGATGCAGAAGGCCGCCCCCTCCGCCGCACCATCGTCCAGATCGGCATCACGCCGAGACAGGGCGTCGGTGACGGTGTTAAGGCGACCCGGCCGGTACTCGACGGTGAAGTCAAAGCCAAAGAGTTTACTAATCCACTGGTGCTGGGGTACCGTCGAGAGCCTTTGATCTAGCATGAACTTGAGGCTATAATGGTTCGTGCGGATCCAGAAGGAACGACCCCAAAGATAGGGCCGCCAATGGCATACTGCCTGCACCAACCCAATGAGCTCACGCTCATACGCCGCCAGCTTAAGATGGCGTGTGGCAAAGGGGCGGCTGAAGAAAGCGAGGGGTCCATCGCCCTGATGAACACTACAAAAAAATACACTTCCGTGATGATACGTGTTTGTCATAGTAGGTCGCGTTTTCTGTCATGCATGTACATCCATGACAAATTTATGACAGAATCAAGATAGTCATACCTGTGCTGTCATAGAAGTGTTCCATGACATGGCCACAATTATCATAATGAAAGTGTCCACTTCCATGATGATAAATCGCGCGTCACAGAAGTGCTTTCGTCAAGGGTGACCAACACATGGCATCCACCGTAACGGAATGCTGTTAAGCTATCGGGTCGGATTTTGGATCCGATAACCCGTTAACAGCCACGACCAATGCCGATTTTCCACGTGTAAAATTCTCATTGGCTGACGGATCCACGCATCAGCTCCGCGTTGGCACAGGTGTCACTCATCCAACGGTCGAGATGGGCCTATGATATGTTGACCCGTGGACCGGCCCAAAAGTGGCCCACAAAGATTAAATGGGCCGGCCCAACCGAAAGCCCATAAGAATTAGCGGCCCATAATGCGTCGGCCCAGCTAAAGGCCCACAAAATTTAGCTGACCATAATGGGCCGGCCCAGCTAAAGGCCCACATGATTTTGTAGACCATAATGGGCCGGCCCAGCTAAAGGCCCACAAGATTTTGCAGACCACAATGGGCCGGCCCAGCTAAAGGCCCACAAGATTCTGCCGACCATAATGGGCCGGCCCAGATAAAGGCCCAACATTCTCTGTCAAATTGGCCCGTCAACGGCCTGTCCTAAATTTGTCATCAACGCGGCCCATGGTCACTTCTGGCCCATTAACAGTCCGCTAAGTAATTGGGCCGAATTACGGCCCGGTGTATTTCCACCATGTTAAAGGTCCGGCTTCATTTGGGCCCATTTACAGGCCATCAAAACTTTCGGCCCATAATCGATCGTGAAGGATTTGGGTCATATTCGGCCATGTCTAACATTTGTCCTGTTAGAGGCCCACTATAGCTTTGGGCCACTTTCGGCCTGTTGTCATTTTCGGCCTGTTAACACCGGACGTAAACCATGGGACATATGTGGCCCAACGTCATATCGGGCCCATTAACGACCCATATAAAAATGACGATAATCTAGCCCGACTGAAGTTTCGGCCTGTTAAAGGCCCGTGTATTAGGTTGGCGCATTTACGGCCCGTCCGAATTTGGCCTGTCAAAGTCCAGTGGGTTATTTGGCACAATCAGGGCCCAATCTCACTTTTGGTCTATTAAAGGCCCATGTATTTTATGGGCTCGAGATATTTACACCTATAAACGGCCTATTTTTACTGAGGGCCCAAATTATGTTTAGGCCTGTTAAAGGCCCACTATGGGCACAGGCCTACCAGAAAAATATGAAAGCTTATGCTGATTTAGGCCCAAATATTTTTAGTGGGCTACATGCCAATTTCGGCCCGTAATCGTTTTTAGACCAATTGGAATGGGTCCGACGAATGTTGGCATGTTGGGCTCCTACGAAGCTTTCAGCCGAATACATTACTAAGATAAACCTACACTACACAAAAATAGTGTCGTAATTACTGCAGCCTGAGGCAGCATCATAAATGTTGTATCACAACAAAATAAATTCCAGCCATACAACAAAAGGCCTGTTGGCATAAAGTTTACAGTCCTTCTAGATAAAAGCACCATCAGATGTATAGAAGCACAGATCATTTGACCTGAGTGCTAATGTTTCAGGCTGTAGAATCTGATGGAGCAGCACGATCTCCACCTTTTTCCACCATTGCTCTTGAACAACGAAGCGAATGTCTAATAGTCTGATTTCAAAACCATACATATCTTGACGACATTTCTCAACCACTATTCTTGTTTCCGAAACAACGTCCATTAGGGATTGGACTTCTATCTGGAGCATAGATATATCACTCTGTCTAGCAGGAAGATTTTGTTGAGTAGGCGATTTGGACGAGGTTACCTTGACAACCAACCCAGAATTACACAGGAAGGTCCTTTTTGCACTGTTAGTGGAGAGATACTGACGCACTGCAGCAAGAGGTGACATTGTGCATGTAGTAGCCTCGTCACCTTCTGGTGGTTGTGGCTGTTCAATCATTTGTTCCATAGCTTCCTGAAAGTTTGAACTTGTAGATTAGTGTACCAGATAAGTTACTAATGAGACAAAAACAAACAAAGTAGGTTAAACGTTTATACATAACTTATTTTGGTGAACTACTGTAATACATTAGCATGTATTGTAGTGCCAACTACATAATAAAATCACTTTCGGAACATATGTCCATGTAGCATGCCTACTGTATTGTCTATTTCCTCACATTCATTGACATCTAAGGATAAAGAGACATGGTTTAAAGTAGGATGAACATAGTATGACATCATTCATATCATGGGCAAACAGATATAAAACAAATAGGCTATTTTATCATTGTGTGTGCACGTGAACATAACAACTAGATTACAGATCAAGACCGAAAGAATATCCTTCATCTCTTTTAAACCATGTAAGGTGAAATGATACGTTAAGACAACTGTGAATAAAAGTGAACAGAGTAACTGACATTGGCTGCAAACCAAGTAGTTAAATGAACACATCGAAGTACCAATCAGTTCAAGGCAGGAGGAGTAAGGACTTACAACAGCGGCTTGAACTGGTGTGCTCATGCCCTTCATCTTGCTAGTGTGGCAATCCTTTAAGATTTGCACTGCATTCGGTTCAGGTTCTTTTTGGTCCGCATGGGATTTCCTCTCTATTTGGAACAAGTCAATATAGATACGATAATATGGCACAAAAAAGGAAGGAAGTAGCAGCTATTTACAAGAGCCTCGCAGTGTGCAATATAGCTACGAGATCCTGTGGTCTGTTGGAATTTCACTTTAGAACGGTTGGTTTTGTTCTTCAAACAGTTAGCCTAGAAGAAGATACACTTGTAAGGCACATACATAAATACAAGTTCAATATGTGGTCTGATCAAATACATATAGCCTACCTGATACTTTGGATCAGACCAGTGTTTAACGAGGGCTGTCCAGTCTTAATCTGTAATATATTCCAGTGCAAATGTTTGGGCGATTTCATTGTTAGCCTTGCCATCAAAATGAGATTTTCTAAGGTGGTACCAATACTGTCGCAGAGCAGACTGAAAAACATGAGTGCATGCTTGTCTAGTTGCATCATCTTTCAGATCCAACTTGAACCTTATCTGTTCAAAAAAGAATGTGAGTCTTATTAGGAGGAAGCTAGAAAGTATGGGACAGAGCAAGACAATATTACTAATTGCGATGAATAACATTACTGACGGATAAATGGTCAAGGAAGGTGTTAAACTGGGTATTGTCTTTCTCATTCCTGTACTGGATCCACGTTGAGAGGATACGTGCATGACACCTAACGGCAATAGCTGCCTCTGATACTAACTTGGCTGACTCTATAGCATCACGTGGCCTTTTTAAACCTGCCTCAAAATGGATCTCCATTCTTCCTCCTTTAGATTTTGTTAATCTGTCAAGCATTATCCCTGATGTCTGTTTCCGCTTGCGCCGTGGTGCTAGTTCAACAACGAATATGGAAAGTGTTAGTGTACATCAAACTGTGAGAGTACATATAAAGGAGCATGCAACTGCAACTTGACTCGGTCAGGTACCGTCTTGGTGTTGATGCTCATGAGGTTCATCTGATTTTGCCAAGTCCTGTTGTGTCAGCAGTGCTTCGGAAGTAGTGTTAGGTGTGAAGGCAGCTTGGGAACTGGCCAGTTCCGGAGCAAACGAACGAGTAACTGGTTGAGATGCTGGTATAGTTGAAGCGGATGTTGTAGCTGGTGGAGCAGGTGATACTGTGTTTGTAGATTTAGCTGGTGGACTTGGACCTTCTACTGCACTATAAGTACCAGCTGAATCTCGACGGCAGAACCTTTTCCGTTTCACCTGACGAGTAACAGTAGTCCCTACTATATTATTTTCCTTGCTCTTTTTTGACTTTGCCATGTCAAGCTGTACCCACAACACAAAAGAATAAAATCACTCTTCAGAACTCATTGATGAATGATACAGACAAGCAATACTTTGATGTAAGACAAATGTATGAGGATGGAATATGTAAGAAAAACAGGACGACATGACATATTCACAGCTACGATGTGCAAACTAAGCAGAAGGATTTTCAAGAAAATAGAAGTAATGCAAGCTAGACACCATATGAAAGATGCAACCAATATTACTCTGCCAAGTTAAAAGTGTCTTGTCATAAGTGGCAATTCGAAAAATTAGAAGCAGTACAGCATAGAAATCAATGCAAGATGCAACCACTATCAAACTGCCATGTTAAAAGCGTCCAATCATGAGTGACTGATGCGGGATACACAACAGCAGTACTTTGATGTAAGAACATGGTATGATAGATAGATGTAGTGTATTCTAGACACAGAAAGCCATGTCATATGGACATGTATAATGTATAAACTCAGCGGGTGCAATTTAATCAAAATAGAAGAAATGCAGGCTAGACAACATATGCAACATGAAACCAATTATCACACTGTCAACTTAGAGCAAGCACCTGGGATGGTGGAGTACGGGAGATGAACTCATCATGTAGACTTGGGACATCAACTTCATTAGCAGTAGCAATGGCAAATCTAGAGAGTCTCTGTTTGCGTCGGTGCGGAGGACCACCAACATCCCGTAACTTACTCTTTTCCTTCCTATTTTCTGATATTGCCTTATGAAGTCAAAACCACAAGATGATGAATAAAATTAGCTCTGCATAACTGGTTGATGCATGATACAGACGAACACTACTTTGATGTAAGGCAAGCGCGGGATAGGAGGATTGAATATATACAAAAAAGGACAATGTTTCATATTCACACGTACGATAGGAGGATGGAATATGTACGAAAAAACAGTAAGCAGAAGGTATTTCAACAAAATTAGAAGAAATGAAAGCTAGGCACCATATGAACATGCAACCAATATCACTCTATCAGGTAAAAAGTGTCTCGTCGTAAGTGCCATTTCAAGAAATTAGAAGCAGTACAAGCTAGAAGACAATGCAAGATGCAACCTACATATCAGTCCCAAGTTAAATGTGTCTTATGGGTAAGTGATCGTTGCAGGTATAAGTTGTAAGCTACGCAGATGCAATTCAACATAATAAGAAGCAATACAGACTAGACATCATATGGAAAATGCAACCACGTATAACAGTTCCAAGTAAGAGCAAGCACCTGTGATGGTGGAGTAGGGGAGATGTGCTCATCATGTACACATATGTTCTAGAAACAGGAACACGTGTCATATTCACAGGCATTATGTGTAAAGTAAGCAGATGCAATTCAAGTTAGAAGCAATACAAGCTAGACATCATACGCAACATGCGACCACATATAATAGTGTCAAGTTAGAGCAAGCACCTGTGATGGTGGAGTAGGGGAGATGTGCTCAACATCTACACAGCTACGTTGACTGTCCAGCCTTGTGTTGTCTTGTGAATCTTGTTGGGAGGATGGCGGAGTAGAATCTGTAGAGACCCCCTATTTGAGTTGCTCCGAAGGACCACCATCATCCACTGCCGGACTAATTTCCTTCAGCTGTAATGATTTTGCATTGTGAAGTCAAATCGATAAGAAAAAGGAATAAAATTCGCTCTTCAGAACTCATTCATGCATGATACTGACGAACACTACTCGGATGAAAGACAAACACATGATGCAAGGATAGAATATGTATGAAAAACAGGATGGTGAGACATATTCACACCTATGATGTGGTAACTAAGCAGAAGGCATTTCAACAAATTAGAAGCACTGCAAGCTAGACACCATATGAAAGATGCAACCAATATCACTCTGCCAAGTTCAAACTGTATGGCGTTTCAACAAATTAGAAGCAGTACATGCTAGAAATCATATGCAAGACACAACCAATATCACAGTGGCGACTTAAAGGTGCCTTATCATAAGATATAGTATGTACCAAAAACAGGAAAGCATGTCATATTCACATGTATCATGTGTAAGCTAAGCAGATGCAGTTTACACTAATTAGGAGCAATACGAGCTAGACACCATATGCAACATGCAACCAGATATCACACTGCCAAGTTAGAGCAAGCACCTTGGATGGTGGAGTAGGGGAGCGGAGACTTGGACCTTGTAATGCACTATCAGTACAAGGAGAATCGGTATAGATGCTCCGTTTATGTTGCTGCAGAGGACCACCATCATCGCCTTCCTTACTCTTTTCCTTCCTCTTTCTTGATTTTTCCTTGTCAAGTCAAACCCACAAGAAAAAGAACTAAAATTTTCTCTTTAGAACTCATTGATGCATGATACTGACGAACACTACTTTCATGTAAGACGAACACTACATATCACACTGCCAAGTAAGAGCAAGCACCTGCGATGGAGGTGTGGGGGAATTGCGGTGATCAACTAGAGAGCTACGTTGACTATCTTCATTTAGCCTTGCTGTTTCTTGACAATCATGTGGGGAGGATGAAACTGCACTCTTTAAACGAGTATGGCGTCTCATAGAAACCCACCTGGGTGACTGTCTCATCATAAGTGATGGACGAGGGATACAAAAGAGCATTAGTTTGATGTACGAACATGGTTAATAGACATATGTAGTATGTATCAAAAACAGGAAGGCATGTCATTATCAAAGGTATAATGTGTAAAGTAAGCAGATGCAATTTAACCAAATTGGAAGCAATACAAGCTACACACCATATGCAACATGCAACCACATTTGACAGCGCGAAGTTAAAGCAAGCACCTGGGATGGTTGTGTGTGGCAATTGAGATCATCAACTGCAGAGCTACATTTACTGTCTCCAACTGCTGATACTACACCCGTTAGAGCGCTGGAACACTTAGTGCTTATCTTTGAATTACACTGGAGCGACTTCTGTCTTCTCTTTTCTGCATTCATCAACACTGCATCAGAGTCTGAAATACCATGCATAAAAAACAATAGTGTGAGTATGGGTGAAGTGTATGCACAATTAGTATAGTGTAAAGGTAGCAGATAGCAGCTCGGTGAGAAATAAATGACGGGAGACATATGATAGCTCTACAACATGCATGGCACACTAAATTACTACAAGATTCTATGAAAATAACAGTCGACTGAAAGCAAATAGGTCAGTCCATTTTTTTGCACCGTCCGATGTATAAAGAACGGGCAAATCGCCTTCATCTACCTCCAGCGAGTCATTGTTGACGATCTTCCTCGAAACGAAGCGACCACCGGCCCAGTATTCCTCCCCTGCCTGCGCCCTCCCCCCCCCCCCCCCCCGGCCATCCACTCAAGCCCTGGCAACCTCCAGATCGGGCGCAAGAAGCTCCTGCACCCCACACCCCTATGATAGACACCGATGCGCCGCTTCCCCAGGGAACAGGCGGACTAGGTGCTCCGCGCGCCTAAGCGGGTGCTGCTTCTTTTAATTGCGGTTCGACTGACCCTGAATTGAAATCCAGGCGGGCTACTGACCTCTAGCAAAGGTGAAATAGTAAAACGGAGGAAACCTTGTGCATTTAGTATCGCGAAGAAGATGCAGTAACAAGCTGTCAACTAGTTTCTTTCGTGGGATGAATACGTTGTGAGCGGAGACATAAGATTTGCACGAATAAGGGAAGAGGAGTACCTCTTTCTGCTAGTAGTGATGTGTCCTCCTTCTGTTTTTCTGACGATCTTCTTGTTGTTCGCCGGAAACCAGAAGTTGTGGAGGATGGTGCAGCCTTGGACGAACCCATGGCCAAGTTGTTGAGTGCAGTGCGGTGGCCGTCTTTCGGTGGCGGGGAAGCAGATCCAAGGCGGCGAATGACGGCGTAGCGGGAACAGCTCCGGTGCGGTGGATGGTTGCGATAGTGGAGCCGCAACAGTGAGGCGCAGGACAGCGTGGTCGGAGCGGTTCTGGTACGGTGCACGTCGGCGTCGGCGTCGTGATGGCAGCTCTGCCTCGGCTTCAGCTGCTAAGTCCTTGAGGGCGTTGCGGTTGCGTTGGACGATGACATAGGGGTACCGGCTCCGGCATGATGGAGGAGGGCGGTGGTGGATTGGCCTCTATGGGGTGGAGGACGGAGGAGGCTGGGGTTTCGCGGCTGGTGGAGAGGGCGTTTTCCCGCCCACGGAGTATGAATGGGGAAACGGAGGGAGGCGGGGAACTAAGGGGGAACAATGTTTCGGTTTGAGACGCGCTTGTTTGAAATTTGGGGAAATTTTATAACTTTCCCCCCATCTAAAATTTCGGACATATCGCGGGTTGGGGGTTGGGCAGTCATGTCAGGTGTCCCAAATGTGGGTGGGATAGATTTCGGCCGAGCGCATGGGTAGGCTCCCACGGCGTATGAATGCTTCTCTGGCGTCTTAGTGAAGTTACAAACCTGCCCCGGTTTAGACCTTTCGACATCGGGCTGATAGGCTACACGGGCCAGAGTCAGGACAGTAATTTCCTACCACCAAAACATTAGTCTCGCACGGTTTCGGGTAACCAAAGGCCTATTTGGCGCTTCGTTCAATATTTGGGAGCAGAAGCATTAACGTTTTCGGTTCTCTTGAATTGAACTTTCATGATTTGTCAAACTTCACAAATCTTTACTCTTGAAAATCCTAAAGCTACGATTATTTTGGAATGGAGGGGGTACATTTTAATATACATTGTACACGAGTATATATTAAAAAATATGCAACTTACCTCAGTTCATGCATGGTTCCAGATATAATCTCCTTGGTTGCAAAAAAAAGTTAGATATGCGTATGAATATATATAGCATGTTCAAACTCACAACAAAGATTGATGCCCCCTTTTACATCTGATTTACAAATGCCATTATCTCGGGTTCAAATAGATGAATGCACTTCCTAAGAATTCGAATCTTCGAAACCCCCTTTATGTTGAATTCGACATGTATTCTATTCGTAGCTAGCAATTTGGAATGTATCCATGCAAGTGACAAATGTATAAAGTGCTTCACACTAACAACATGGAGTTCACTAATTAATGTTTATATATGAATTGTAAAAGCATCCATTGCCTGTATTTCAAACCGCTCTCACTCTATGGATCGATAATATGAAATAAACACATGCACATGCTAGAATTCAATTGCAGTTGAAGAAAGAGCCTACTCCTGGTACTGTATATTAGTGATAGGGGTGTGTACAAAGTACACGTGAATACCAGGCATTGTGCGTGTTTGTATACTATTGATGAACTAGCCCCCAAGCTTGTATAACATACTAAGGGCCTAGGGTTACAAATCATATAGAGTCGGCTTATCACCAGTGGGGATAGAGTCCTCCGCGACTCTGGTAGCTTTGTGTTGTACGCTGAGTCCTCCACATGGGTCTTCGTATAACACGTCTCAGTCCAACCTATATGTGGCGCAGGATGGAACCGACCCATAAGTCTTCATGTTGACCCACCACAACTAGAAATGATGTGCCCACCACACCACACATGCAATCGGCCACTAAGAAAATAAGCATATACAATAGTACAACGGTATCTAGCTCACAATACGTCTCCATATTTTGTTGATGACACTGACGGACTTTACATTTGATGCGTGCTGTGTATTTTGTTGACGACACTTACGGTCATTGTATTTGAAGCGAAAGCACGATATGGTCACTGGACTTCAGAATAAGCTCATCACGGTCACCACATACATTTTGTCGTGCTAACCAACATGTGGTTGGATGGTTAGAGGACAGTGGTTTCTCGAGCCCACCAAGGTTAAAGTCCCGGTGCTCGCATTTATCTTGTGTTAATTTCAGTATTTTCCGGCGACGTACGTTCAGTGGAAGGACACGTTCCACTCGACTACGAGGCACCTATGGTGACTTCGTAATATCTCAAGGTCATATATGCTGGCCCACTCTCTCGAAGGTGCTCATAGGGGTAGGGTTCGCGTGTGTGCGCTTATAGCGGTGAGTGCTTGCGCGTATATATGAGCCCTTGCGTCTGTACCATGTTAAACAAATACATATCATGATTATACGGTCACTGGCTCACCCGTACAACTCCGTATTTTGTTGATGACACAATCAATTGACCAGTCAAACGTTCCACGCGGCGCAACTAGTGTTGCATGATCGGGGCGCGTAACCGTGGGGCCCACCTGTCAGCCCGTATATCAAAGAAAGAAATGGTAGTTTGAGTCTGTACTGTGTTAATAAAATAGGAGTACATTTTAGGGTGATCATACGGTCACTGGCTCACCATACAGCTCTGTAATTTGTTGATAACACGATCAATTGACCAGTCAAACGGTCCACATTGAGCAGCACACATTACCATAGGGCCCACCCGTCAGCGTGTATACGAAGGACAGAAATGGTAATAAATTAGTGGTTGGTGGGTATTCGAAGTCATGAGACCTTTGGTTGGCAGTCACCGGCGGTTGGGGCGTTCATTGGGTGGTGGGGTCGGGATCCCCGGAGAAAAAGCTCGGCGGGGGGGGAGGGGGGGCTAGAGGGATGGCCGGTGCGGCGGAGGACCGGCGTTGGGGAGTGGTTTCGGGGAGGGCGGGCCGGCCGCGGGCGGAGGGGGCTGGCGGTTCGGCCGGTGGTGGCGGGCGACTCAGGGGGGTGGAGTTTGATGATAAACTGGAGGCCCTTGATTTTGTATCCAACGGCTGGAAAATCTAATGACCAGAGATTAAAAAGTCAGTCGACTGACATGTAGCCTCACCCCGCACGTACACATGCAGGCAAGCAAGACACGCACGCATGTAGGCGTGCAACACTGACACGTACACACGCACGCATGCTGGCGTGCAACACTGACACGTACATATGCACTCACGAACACACGCACGTACGCACCCATGCATGCAACACTGAAACGTACCCTTGCACGCACACAACACTCGCACGCCTGCATGCACACAGCACACGACGGAAGACACACGTTCAACCTATACGTGCATGCACCCATTGTTAAGGACATGGATTGTTACGGGTATTAATCAATGTTATCTGTGATAAGCAGAACATTGATGTTTGCAGCGGTCTTTATGAATTAAAATGTATCGAACGGTCTATCAACATAGTAGGCTTATCTACATGAAAAAGATGACATCACACTCAATGAACAATCATTGGTTTATGAAATGCCCGCTTCTGACCGCCCTGGCCCACCAAAGGTTCCTTTGCTGTGCGCTGCCTGCGTTGGATCACTGACATGCATGCCATGCACCCAAAGAGCCCACATGTCGGTGGAAGAACGGCGCGGTGTCCTAGGTCAGAGTCGAGGGCGCCACTCGCGGCACGCCCGGCTGAACACACCTCTGTGCCGCATTCAAACGCCTCCATGAAACCCGCCCATGTGGAAGCCGAGAAACCCACTCTAGACACACGTCCGTTCATGACCGGGCCGGCGTTAAACGCAACACCGGCCGAGCTCCTCCCATCTGCCATCTATTTAATCTCCTATTAAAACGAGGCCAAACGCCGGCCAAGAATCACACACCTCCGCCGCTCCCCTATCTCCTCCACCATTTTGTCCACTCTTACAATGGCTTACGAAGAGTAGTTATTCCGCATCGAAGCCGGCTGGGTAGCCCACCGGATACGAGCTATGTAGCTCGCTGATCCACCTCCCTCCCCTCGCCTGACGGAGCCAGTTGCCGCCCCAAGCTAGTGCGCGGTTGAGCAACTCGCCGCTCCAGGCCAGCTCGACGAGGAGCGGCGCACGGGCGTCGTTGCTGCTGTCCACGCCGCCGCCTCGTACTGCGTCTCCTGTTTCTGTGGCTGAGACTCCCATGCCGGCGGCCGCGCCATGCAAGCAGCGACAGAAGCTGGGTGCGCGGAGAGCGATGAGTCGGTGGCCAGCGCCTCTGCGTCCGCCGCCATCATTGAGGAGAAGTAGAACACGGGAGGTCGCCGCCGCTTGGGTCCCATGAAGGCCACCGCGGAGGCGACGCCGGCGTACACAGCAGGTGTCTTGCCGGATCCTTTTTTGCGAGGACCTTCGTCGACCCCGCATGGGCTCCACGAAAGAGGGGAATGTTTGGATGAACTTGAGCCGATGCCGGCCATGGCGAAGTAGTGGCCGGTGATGAACTAGACCCGGCGCCAGCCACCATCATCTTCGGCACCATCCAATGGTATCAGTTGGGCAGTGGGGAAGTGAGACGTCCTTTGCGCTGAAGCATATACCTCCGGGGCTCCCGGCAGTCCGGTGATAGTGCTGCTAGACATGAGGAACACAAATCGATCAGCGGGCGCCCATTTAGGCCAGGTATTATATACCTATGATGTCCAGAACTAGCACCGCGTAGTTCATTTGAATGTAATGAAATCCATCATGTGTGTATGAAAATCCGGTATTTTATATGATTTCCGTCATTGTTTATATGAAATATTAGTTTGTCTACGTGTTTGCGTGAATTTCGTCCGGTTGGTTGAGTTGTTGTCATAATGTGTGCGGCTATGGTTGGATGGCGTAATTTGCGGGTCGCCGGTCGGTCTGCGGGCGGCTCAGCAGCGTTGTGGGACAAAAAACCACAGCTCGTGCGAGCTCGTCTCCAACGTGCATGCTGGAGGATGCATGACAACATGAGCACCCGAGCCATTCCTCGTTCATCGGTGGCAAAGGCACCGGTGGACAAAACGGTCGCCAATATTTTGGCTACCCCGGGCAAGATCCAAACAGCCCCTCCCAATAGATTCAAATCCCTCGTTCGCCGTGGAATTTTGCCATGTGTTGTTTTCATGGACTAGCAAGATGCCCGTGCATTGCACGGAACATCAAGATGCATTTTTTACAAACTCCCGCATGCATGCAAGGGATAATTAATGTCCTCCTTTGCTAGTACCACGAGGCAAACACCATTAATATTGCATCGATTAGTGTTAGTGACCTTGCATATCTGCAAATTGTAATTTTGATAGTAGCCCCTTGTATATAAAAATGGAGGGAGAAAGATGAGAGATAAGGCGAGGAGGACTGGGGCGTGGTGGTGACTGGTGGTCGGACTGGGCGGAGGCATGGGGATGGACGGCGCATTATGTCTAGGTTTGTATCTCTCTCACACACACCCACGTAGGTGGGGGACATGCATGAAGAGAAGAGGTGCATGCACGATGCACGTACTCCCGTCTCTTTCCCAACCACACCCGCGCGGGTACACGATGGAGCTCATTTCTGTACGAAAAAGGCAGCCCATGTGGTAATTTGGCATGTGTACTGGTTGTCCACTTGGTGGAGGGAGGATCGTCTTGTAACGCCCCGAGACCGATGTGCCAGGTGTCTTCCAGTTATTCATTGTCGTTGTCATGTCATTTGCTTGCGTGTTGCATCTTATCATGTCATCATGTGCATTGCATCTTCATGTTTTCAAAACTTGCATCCTCCCGGCCTCCTCGTTCTCTCCGTTGTCCGTTCTGAGCCCAGACAAACTTTCACGCACCCGCTGAATGTCCGAAATAGTATTTTATAAGTGGCCGGAAAATGTTCTCGGAATGGGATGAGAGTTGACGTGTGGTCTTATTATAGTGTAGATAGACCGCCTGTCAAGTTTCATCGCATTTGGAGATCGTTTGATGCCCCAACGATTAACTATAGCGGCAATATAGCCGGTCTAACGTCGGACGTTTTCGGTCTCCGGAAACAGTCACCGGGCCTCCCTCTCTTCTCTTCTCTCAGTGTGAGACCGTCTACATAGCTCACAACCTACCGCCAGGCCCTACCTAACCTCTCTCGTCAGCCCACGACCCTCCTCGCGCGCGCACCCGAAAGCTGTCCCGGAACCGACTCGGGCTGTCGCTACCGTTGTGTCCGGACCATCCCCAAACGTCTACAAAACATCTCCGTTTTGTTTATTAGACTTCCTATCCTATTTTTTTATCAACCGCTCGATTTCGATCGAAGGATCCAGATTAGCCCCTAGCCAAACGCCCATATGCTATAAATATATAGTCCAACCCTAAATTTGAGGAGAGCTGTCCCATCAATTCCGTCTCCGCCGCCGGCTGACCAACCCCCCTCCTTCATCAGGATCTTGCCTGATCCAATCCAACAACAGCTGCCACCCTCCTGGGAATCCTCCCGATCAAATCCATTCCATCTCCTCCATCCAATCAATCAAACCCATCGCCGCAGTCTCCTCCTCCTCCTGCCGAGCCACCCCCTCCGCAGCGACGCCAAGCACGAGCCCCACTGCCTCCTCTGCTTCCTGAGCGCCACCGCAGCAACAGATGCAGGCCCCTTCCTCGTCCCCTTGCACCGTCAAGCCGCCCGAGCGCGTCGCCTCACCGACCCCGCTGTCGCTCCCTCCAGCGGTGTCAGGACCCCGATTCTAAGCCACATCGATCTAGCCGGTAACACCTCATATCACTTTGCGGCCTCACGCACGGTATCCCACGGGTGTCGCCTTACCATGGCCCGGGACCGTTTGCGCCTTTTGGCTCTCGTATATGTCAATGTCGCTAGCATCCATATGACCGAGAACCCGGGCCGACATGGCTAGTCGTGAACCCATAGCGGCATAGACCTATGGAGACAGGCATACATGAATCACATCAAACATGTCGGTCATCAACGAGTGATTCCGGGCTGTAGCACTGGGCTAACAGGACTCCGGGGATCCCGGGCTGTAGCAGGCTAGACAGGACTCCGGAGATCACCGCGTGACATTTCCCCGAAGGGACAGACATAGGGACGAAGTGAAACACATGCCGGCCAGTCAAGTGTCCTGAACAGTAGTGCTGGGCTAGCAGGACTCCGGTGAACCGGGCTGTAGCGGACTACTATGGCTCGAGGAGCACTAGACTACATTTCCCCATAAGAAAGGCTGCGAAGGACAAACAACTAGATTGTCGGATCCCACTCATACCAAGCATTTCAATCATACACACAATATGCCCGATATGAGTACATACAACATGGCATCACAACAAAACTCTACAACTCAAGTACTTTATTTAAAGGCTCCAGGGAGCCATACATAACATATTCATACAGGTAGGGGTCACATGACCCGACACTCAAGTCTTACAGTCATACAAGCACATGCGGAAGCAACTAGTCTGAGTACAGACTCTAGAAAGAAAGAAGGCTTCTCGAAGCCCGTCTATCTACATAGGGCCCTCCATGGCCTGGATCACCACCTGGGTGTCTAGCCACTCGTCGACGTCAAGGTCTACGTAAAACCCATCGGAGGGGGCAGTGTTGTCGTCTAAAAACAATAAATAAGCAAACATGAGTACAAAGGTACTCAGCAAGTCTTACATCAGAACCTACTATACATGCTCATTCTCAAGGAGGTGGTGGGGTTTATGCAGCAAGCCAGCTTTGACTCTTGGCTAAGCTATCCTACGGAACCTTTTAGCAAAATAGTTTTCGCACACGAGTCCACTACTCACCATCACAATACTCCACCGTGGATCCTCCCTCGTATCCTGCGAGAGGGCCATCCTCGGTACTCACACTTATCTTGAGTCTTTTAGTAGTATCCATTAACTTGTCTATGAACTGTATATGCAACCAAGTAGTCCTTTACCACGGACGCGGCTATTCGAATAGTTTTATACCCTGCAGGGGTGTACTTCGTCACACATGTTTCCACCACTTAGCGTCTGCACACGAAATGTGCTCGACAGACTTCAAGGGAAAACCAACGTGGGTGTAGACCACGACCTGACTAACCTCACAAGTCTCTAGTCCAGGGTCATCGCCTATTCAGGTTCCATCTGCAAGGAAATCCGGCCGGGGTGTCCTCAACGGCCCCGAACGATGTGAACAGGGTTCCCGAGACACCAAACGAGTGACTCGGTACACCGTGCCACGGTGTATCTACCGCAACATAGCCCACCCCTAGGGTCAGCGCTACGCACGGCCGCCAACACATATCCTACAAACACCAGAAACTAGTTGCAACTCCTGGACTGAGGCGAGAGGGGTCAGTAAGTCGAGCGGGGTCATATTTCAGGGCCCAATGTGTGGTAGTAGCTGAATCTTAAATCACGCATACAGAACTCAGTTCTTAGGGACGGCCTCAATGAAACAACCCACCATGTACTCCTACATGGCCTCTCATCGACACCTTTACCAAAACATGTTCAACACATCCCACATATTACTGACACAAGCATTTCACTCTAGCCCATCACCCAGATGAACCAGACCTGACACAACTCTAAGCATAGCAGGCATAGCAAGGTAGGAATCACAAAACATGGCTCAACCAACTCCTACACATGCTAGTGGGTTTCATCTAGTTACTGTGGCAGTGACAGGTCATGCAGAGGATAAGGGTTCAACTACCGTAGCACACAGCAGTTTGAATCGTGTTGTCTTAATGCAGTAAACAAGAGCAGGAGCGAGAACATGGGTTGTATCGGAATGATCAATGGTTGCTTGCCTGATGGAGTGGTAACGGGATACTGCCCTTCAGTTGGATACTCGTGAATATCCTCGGAGGTAGAACCTACCACGAAGAACACAACCGAGCACAATCAACACATGACGATATGCAACAATATGATGCATGCTATGACATGGCAGTATGAATGTGTTTTGGCCTAATGCAAGCTAAAACAGAAGGGTAGTTGCTTATTTGAACCAAAGGTTCAAGTGTTAGCTCATTTGACTTGATCATATTAGTGCATCACCTTATATTGCATAAACAGCAGGTTTAACTTGTTCTGACATGCATGAAACCAGTACCAATGGATAGCTTGGATTTTTCTGATAATTTTTCATATATAATTTGTCTCATTTGGAGTTATGGTTGAATTTCTATGAATTTTTGAAGTTTAGGCAATTTTCTGGAATTTTCTATATAAAATGAAATCCAGAAAAGAGTTATTGCGTCAGCCTTGCGTCAGCATGACGTCAGCAAGTCAACAGGCCCGGTACAGGTCAAACCTGACCTGTGGGACCCGTGTGTCAGTGGCTCATCTAGTTAATTAACTAATTAATTTAGATTAACACTAAACAGGTTTAGTTAGCAGGGGGCCCGCTTGTCATTGACTCAGGGGAGTCAACTGGGCCCACCCAGTCAATGGTCAAGGTCAACACTCGCCGGCGTCTAGCCGCCGGCGAGGCCAGACGCGGCGGAGGAAGTGCATTTGCACGTTCCGGCCACCAAACGGGAGGCGGAGAGCATCTACGAGCTCCTGGGAACGAGCCGCAGCTCTTGGTGGTGATGGTTGAGCTCGGGGTGGCCGGAGACTTCGTCGGCGACGACTTTGGCGGTCGCCGGAGTTCGGGCGCCGATGAAAACGGCGACGCCGTGCACGGGAGGATCAACGGGTAGCACCTACGCGTTCTGCAGGCTCCCACAAAGCCAACGGGCATATGAACGGGGCCGATTGGCCACCGGAGCCTCGTCGGCGACGAGTTCGTGCGGCGGTGTGCTTCGGGCGTCATGGGAAGTGGTGCTACAACGAGCGCTAGGCCATGGGGTTAGGGGGAAACGACGGAGGAGCTCACTGGGAGGTCGAAGCGCAGCTCAGTGGGCCTGGGGACGACCTAGACGGCGCGAATCGAAGACGAGGTCACCGGCGGCCGAAGGTTGAAGAAGAGCTCGAAGGCGACGCTGCAGGGCTTCCAGCGGGGCGTGGTTCGATGAGGGGGTCGAGGACGACGTCGCGGAGCTCGTGGGCACAACCGAGGGGCGAGGGGGTGGTTGTGGCCGTGGTGGTTCTCGTCGGCGGCGGCGGCCGCGTTCGGTGGAAGTGAGGGGGAGCCAGAGGAGGGGATGTGCATGGGGGAGGAGGAATGAGAGGGCCTGGGGGTGCGTGGCCGTCTCGGTGGCATTGGAAGGGAGTCCGGGGAAGCAGGAGGTGGCGCGCAGGGTGGAGGTGGCGCGCGCGCGTGCCGGCGAGCGTCGGGCACACGCCCTCGTCCTTCTGTCCGAGGAGGGAGACGACAGGAGGCAGCGGGGGTGGGCTGGGCCGCCAGCTGGAGATGGGCCAGGTAGTCCAGGTAAGTGGCCTAGTGGCTTTTCCCTCTTTTACTTATTTGTGTTTTTCTATTTCTGTTATTTTGTTTTGATTTAGTTTAAATACTAAATCATTTTATAAAATCGTGAAAATATTTATGGACACTTGCTGAATTATTTCAGTGGCCCAAAAAATAGTTCCAACATTATTTGAGCATTTGAATTATTTAATAGCATTTAAATGCCCAAATTCAAATACTTATGATTTAAATCAATGCCCCTTTTGTTGACCTAAAATTATGTGCACCATTTTTCCCAAGGGTTCTAACCCAAGGCAAAGAGGGTGAACATTTTTGAAGGGCATTTCAGGTTCATTGAATTTATTTTTAGTAAACCCTAGTTGATTTCAGGGGGGTGCTGGGGGTTCTGCTTTCCCCATTTCAATTTTCTGATGAAGGTAAACATGATGCACACTCTAATGCATGATCTAGCTAGGGTGTGACAACTCACCCCCACTCAATAGAATCTCGTCTCGAGATTTAGGATCATCTGGGAAGAAGGTGGGGTACTCGAGTCGAAGACGATCCTCCCTTTCCCAAGTGGCTTCTTCCTTGGAATGGTGTGACCATTGAACCTTGAGAAACTTGATATTATGACGTCGAGTGGTACGCTCGGCTTGATCAAGGATACGAATGTTGTATTCCTGATAAGAAAGGTTATCTTGTAAATCAAGCGTTTCGTGGTCCACTCCACGGATAGGATCCGCGAAGCAACGCCTGAGTTGCAAAACGTGGAAGACGTCGTGAACTCTGGAGAGATGCGGAGGTAGTTCCAATTGGTAGGCAACTTCTCCTCGTTTGGCAAGAATGCAAAAGGGTCCAATGTAACGAGGAGCCAATTTGCCTTTGATACCGAAGCGATGGGTTCCCTTTAACGGGGTAACCCGAAGGTAAGCCTTCTCGTCAATTTCAAATGTCATAGGCTTATGTTTACGATCATATTGACTCTTTTGGCGAGATTGGGCTGTTTTCAATTTCTCATGAATAACGCGAACCTGCTCTTCTGCTTCCTGAATCATATCCGGGCCAAAGAGTTGTCTTTCCCCGGTTTCTGACCAGTTAAGAGGCGTTCGACATTTTCGTCCATAGAGAACTTCGAAGGGAGCTTTGCCCAAACTAGCTTGATAGCTATTGTTATAACCAAACTCCGCGAATGGAAGGCATTTCTCCCAACTCATTCCGAACGAAATAACAGAAGCTCGGAGCATATCTTCCAGAATTTGATTGACTCGCTCTACTTGACCACTTGATTGAGGATGGAAGGCGGTGCTAAAGGAGAGATGAGTTCCCATAGCATTTTGGAAACTTTCCCAAAATTGAGAGGTGAAGAGACTTCCACGGTCTAAGTTAATTTCCAATGGGACACCATGAAGAGACACTATTCGGGAGATGTATAAGTCAGCTAGCTGGCTAGCGGTGATACTCTCATGAACAGGTAGAAAATGGGCTACTTTGGAAAGACGGTCGATCACGACGAAGATGGCATTATTCCCCCTCTTGGTCCTGGGAAACCCAGTGATGAAATCCATACTGATTTTATCCCATTTCCATTCAGGAATAGCCAAAGGTTGAAGGGTGCCAGCAGGCCGTTGATGCTCTGCTTTAACACGACGACAAACGTCGCTATTGGCAATGTATTGAGTGATTTCTCCCTTCATCCTAGTCCACCAAAACATCTGGCGTAGGTCTTGATACATTTTAGTACTACCGGGATGAATGGTGAGAGGGGATTCATGAGCTTCCTTAAGGATCATCTGGCGTAGATGTTGTTTCTTGGGAACCACCAGGCGGTTCTCGAAGAAGACAGCACCTTGTTCATCCATGGAAAAGCATTTAGCTACTCCGCTAGCAATGTTTTCCTTAATCCGGGATATGCCCTTATCACGCTTTTGGGAAGCTATGATTTGATCCATACGGGTAGGTTTCGCCACCAGGGTAGATAGGAATCCTCGAGGAACAATGTGAAGGTTAAGCTTACGAAATTCCTCATGGAGAAGTGGTTGGCTTTGTTGTAACATCAGGTTGTTACAGTAGGACTTACGACTTAGTGCATCAGCCATGACATTGGCTTTGCCGGGGGTGTAAGTTATTCCTAAGTCGTAATCCGAGATCAACTCGACCCAACGTCTTTGCCTGAGATTCAAATCTGGTTGGGTGAAGATATATTTCAAGCTTTGGTGATCGGTGAAGATCTCGCAACGATTACCGAGAAGGTAATGTCGCCAGGTTTTGAGTGCATGGACTACGGCTGCAAGCTCTAGATCATGTGTGGGATAATTTTCCTCATGTGGGTGTAATTGCCGTGAAGCATAGGCAATTACCTGACGATCTTGCATGAGTATGCAACCTAGTCCTTGTCGCGAGGCGTCGCAATAGATAATAAAGTCCTTGGAGAAATCTGGCGGTACCAGTACGGGAGCAGATGTCAGGCGTCTTTTCAGTTCCTGAAAACTGAACTCGCACTGTGGAGTCCACTCGAACTTTTTATCTTTCTTGAGGAGTTCAGTTAGAGGTTTAGCAACCTTGGAGAAATTCTCGACGAAGCGGCAGCAATAGCTCGCTAGGCCAAGGAAACTCCGAACTTGCTTGACCGTTTCCGGTGGAGTCCAATCAAGGACGGCTTGAACTCGCTCGGGATTGACAGCAATACCCTTACCAGAGATTACATGGCCTAGATAGGTCACTTCTGACAACCAAAATTCACACTTGGAGAATTTGGCATAAAGGCGATGCTCTCGAAGTTTCATCAATACCAGCCTTAGATGTTCGGCATGTTCCTCTTCATTCTTGGAGTAGATGAGTATGTCATCGAGGTATACTACGACGAATTTGTCCAAGTACTCCATGAAAACCGAATTCATTAACCGAGAGAAGGTGGCCGGGGCATTGGTTAAACCGAAGGACATGACGGTGTACTCGTATTGGCCATAACGAGTAACAAAGGCCGTTTTGGGAATGTCCCCGTTTCTGATTTTGATTTGATGGTAGCCCAACCTCAAATCCATCTTGGAGAAGACTGAGGATCCGGCAAGCTGATCATACAGGTCGTTGATCCTGGGAAGCGGGTATTTGTTCTTGATGGTGACCAGATTGACAGGTCGGTAATCCACTACCATTCGATCCATTCCATCCTTCTTCTTGACGAAGAGGACGGGGCAAGCCCAAGGAGAGGAGCTAGGACGGATGAACCCTTTGTTCAAGGACTCATCGAGTTGGTTCTTAAGCTCGGCTAGTTCTAAGGGTGCCATCTTGTAGGGTCTTCTAGCAATTGGAACGGTTCCTGGAACAAGGTCTATCACAAACTCGACATCCATGTCAGGTGGAACACCTGGCAGTTCTTCCGGAAACACATCCGGGAAGTCTCGGACTACCGGAACGTCCTCAAGGTCTGGAAGAGGGTTGGCATTGAGAGAGTAAAGTTGGCGCTTGGCCACTCGAGTTAAGACATTAACTGTCTTGCCCGAGGGATGAGTAAGTTGAACGGTTCTAGTGGCACAATCGATCTTGGCATAATGAGCCGATATCCAGTCCATACCCAAGATGATGTTTATGTCGGAGGACTTGAGAGCTATTAAAGATGCAAGGAAGACAAGCCTATCGACAAGAATTTCGTTCCCATGGCTTACCCTAGAAGTTTGCCATTTGGAACCCGGAGTTTGAATTACCATGGAAGTGGGCATGTCATAGAATGTCGTGTTATGCAACCGAGCATAATTCTCGGATATGAATGAATGAGATGCTCCAGTATCGAAAAGAACAGATGCCGGATGGCAGTTAACAAGGAGCGTACCAAGGACGACGTTGGGATCCTCATGAGCCTCTTCGGATGAAACATAGTTGACATGGCCACGTGCAGTGGTGGCCGGCTTGGCGTAGAAAGTCTTTCCCGCGGGCTTACCACGGCTAACGGACTTTCCAGCTTGATTGGGGTTGTTCTGGGGACACTCTCGACTATAGTGACCCAGTTCTCCACACTTGAAGCATGTTACCACAGTGGGGCGTGGAGTAACATTAGCAGCGGGGCCACCATAGGGCTTGGGCGGTGCAAATTGCTGGTTGGGACGAGGCGCCTCAAAAGATGGCCTCGGGGTGAATCTGGGTGGCAGTGCGGTGCTTGGAATCCACACCCGGCGCTTCTGAGCTCCAGAGCCGGATGAAGACCCAAAATCACGGGAGTGCTTGCGTGAAGCGTCATAATCAGTCTGGCCTGTCTCAGCACTAATAGCTTTATTGACCAGCTTCTGGAAGGATGTGCACTCGTACAGACGGAGATCGCGGCGAAGCTCAGGGCTAAGTCCCTTGCGGAACCTTGCCTGCTTCTTGGCGTCAGTAGAAACCTCTTCAGGAGCATAGCGTGCCAGGTTCCCAAATTCTCGGCTATATGCATCCATAGTCAGCCTTCCTTGGTTGAAGTTGCAGAACTCCTCCCTCTTGTGATCCATGAGACCTTCCGGAATGTGATGCTCACGGAAAGCCTCGCTGAACTCAGCCCAAGTAGTGATTTGGCCGACCGGGCGCATAGCTTCGTTGTTTTCCCACCAATGGCTAGCGGGGCCCTCGAGATGATAAGCAGCATAGGTAACCTTGTCAGCTTCGGCTACGTTGGCAGAACGTAGCTTGTGGGTGATGCTGCGAAGCCAATCATCCGCGTCGAGGGGCTCGACGGAATGGTTAAACTTTGGTGGGTACAGCTTGATAAAGTCGTTGATTGACACCAAGTCATTTCGTGGGTGGCGTGCAGTGTTCTGCTCAATCCGCTCCAGCAGGCGGTTGGTCTCACGCTTGTTTCTTTCCGCCTCCAGCATCACTTCAGCCAGAGAAGGCGGGTGAGGCAAATTTTCACCTCTAGCTGCACTGGCTTCCCCCCGCTCCGGGACAGCAGGGTTGCCGCGGGTGTTGACCATCCTAGGAGGAAACAAGACAACGGTTTAGACAAGGATGGCTCAAACTTAACAAGGAAGTGCAGAATGTAAAGGATTACACGGAATGCAGAGATGCTCATTCGTATGCCATGGTAATATAAAACTGCCATATATACACCAACGGTCATACTCGTCATACATAGTTTAGTACAAGCCCATGCTACAGTACAACTATGAAGGTAGACGTTACATCTCATTGGAAGCATTCCGAGTCCCTATACATTATTTGTCTACACCTCCGGAATCGATTACACACCAAGTCGTATTCCACAAGTCACGCAGGACAGTGGGGATACAACTACTACAATACTAGTGGTACTACTACTAACTCAGATAGCTCCGTAGTAGTCCTCATAGAAGTCACCTACATAGCCTAGAAGTTCAACGTGATCATCCGGAAACAGACGGTCCTGAGGAGCCTGTGGACCATAGGGGCTACGATGAGGTCTCGGACCAACAAACGGTGGCCTGCGAGGACCACGGGGTGGGGTGATGCCTCCCACATCACGCCAATCCACCATGTCTGCCAGAGCTGCTCTCACAGGATACAGATCCCTGGTATCCATACATCCAGCTTGCACCGCAGGTGCAAACCGAGTCAATGTGGCCCAATGATCAGCACGAGTATTAAAAAGCTCCAGCCTCAAGGCCCGATTCTCTCGGTCCTTATCTTCGAGCATCTCCGCGGTGGTACGAGTTAGTGAGTCCTCCTGAGTGGAGTCAGCATAGATAGCCTGAAGATACCCCTGCGCTCCCGGAAGTGAAGCTGGCATGTAACGGAAGTCAGTGTTCCGAAGCAGACCAGTCCGGACTCGCAAGATGGTCATCATGGAGTAGGCAGCATCCTGCACAGCCATCTCAACGATAACTCCGAGTCCATAGGAACAGTGAAGGGGCTCAGTAGATCCAGGATAGGAAGGAAATATCCTGACGGTGCAGAAATACTGGCTTTGATTAAAGTCGCGGAACTGCTCTTCAACAATGTATTCGGGATACCAACGGTATCCCGTCTCGATCATGACCCGGACTAACATAGCAGTATGACCGGGCACGTCGAGGCACCTGGTCAGGCGAACCACTTGATTTTGAGAACGGTTGGCCATCTGAAAGCACAACCACAAGACAAAGACATCAGAATTCCTAGGGAAAATTGGACAGCATAACGGCTGTAAATGCTCAGAAAAAGATTTGAGACATCCACAACAGTTCACAAT
Source organism: Triticum monococcum (assembly GCA_034509565.1). NCBI lineage: Eukaryota > Viridiplantae > Streptophyta > Magnoliopsida > Poales > Poaceae > Triticum > Triticum monococcum. The sequence continues at coordinate 120,852,452 of CM067841.1, forward strand.
ACCGCTCAACAGCATCATATCAAGGTTCTGATTCAAATAGCAACGTACTAAAATAGTAGAAACTGGACTGGAACTCGTAGCAATAATCCTATAAACTACTACGGATTAGTAACACGTGAACCTGATAGAAGAAGAGAGCCTAGTCCTTAACCCACGTTGAATGAGAAGAGAATGACTCAGATCAGAAGCATAGGGTAAAGGAGTAAAAGAACCTTACGTTCCCTCCCACAATCAATTCCCTTACGTATAACTAAGCATTTCTAGACTCGACATCGACCAGTTTGGCTGAACGAACCTACAGGCAGTCCGGCTCTGATGCCAACGCTGTCAGGACCCCGATTCTAAGCAACATCGATCTAGCCGGTAACACCTCATATCACTTTGCGGCCTCACGCACGGTATCCCACGGGTGTCGCCTTACCATGGCCCGGGACCGTTTGCGCCTTTGGGCTCGCGTATATGACAATGTCGCTAGCATCCATATGACCGAGAACCCGGGCCGACATGGCTAGTCGTGAACCCATAGCGGCACAGACCTATGGAGACAGGCATACATGAATCACATCGAACATGTCGGTCATCAACGAGTGATTCCGGGCTGTAGCACTGGGCTAACAGGACTCCGGGGATCCCGGGCTGTAGCAAGCTAGACAGGACTCCGGAGATCACCGCGTGACATTTCCCCGAAGGGACAGACATAGGGACGAAGTGAAACACATGCCGGCCAGTCAAGTGTCCTGAACAGTAGTGCTGGGCTAGCAGGACTCCGGTGAACCGGGCTGTAGCGGACTACTATGGCTCGAGGAGCACTAGACTACATTTCCCCATAAGAAAGGCTGCGAAGGACAAACAACTAGATTGTCGGATCCCACTCATACCAAGCATTTCAATCATACACACAATATGCCCGATATGAGTACATACAACATGGCATCACAACAAAACTCTACAACTCAAGTACTTTATTTAAAGGCTCCAGGGAGCCATACATAACATATTCATACAGGTAGGGGTCACATGACCCGACACTCAAGTCTTACAGTCATACAAGCACATGCGGAAGCAACTAGTCTGAGTACAGACTCTAGAAAGAAAGAAGGCTTCTCGAAGCCCGTCTATCTACATAGGGCCCTCCATGGCCTGGATCACCACCTGGGTGTCTAGTCACTCGTCGACGTCAAGGTCTACGTAAAACCCATCGGAGGGGGCAGTGTTGTCGTCTGAAAACAATAAATAAGCAAACATGAGTACAAAGGTACTCAGCAAGTCTTACATCAGAACCTACTATACATGCTCATTCTCAAGGAGGTGGTGGGGTTTATGCAGCAAGCCAGCTTTGACTCTTGGCTAAGCTATCCTACGGAACCTTTTAGCAAAATAGTTTTCGCACACGAGTCCACTACTCACCATCACAATACTCCACCGTGGATCCTCCCTCGTATCCTGCGAGAGGGCCATCCTCGGTACTCACACTTATCTTGAGTCTTTTAGTAGTATCCATTAACTTGTCTATGAATTGTATATGCAACCAAGTAGTCCTTTACCGCGGACGCGGCTATTCGAATAGTTTTATACCCTGCAGGGGTGTACTTCGTCACACATGTTTCCACCACTTAGCGTCTGCACACGAAATGTGCTCGGCAGATTTCAAGCGAAACCCGACGTGGGTGTAGACCACGACCTGACTAACCTCACAAGTCTCTAGTCCAGGGTCATCGCCTATTCAGGTTCCATCCGCAAGGAAATCCGGCCGGGGTGTCCTCAACGGCCCCGAACGATGTGAACAGGGTTCCCGAGACACCAAACGGGTGACTCGGTACACCGTGCCACGGTGTGTCTACCGCAACATAGCCCACCCCTAGGGTCAGCGCTACGCACGGCCGCCAACACATATCCTACAAACACCAGAAACTAGTTGCAACTCCTGGACTGAGGCGAGAGGGGTCAGTAAGTCGAGCGGAGTCATATTTCAGGGCCCAATGTGTGGTAGTAGCTGAATCTTAAATCACGCATACAGAACTCAGTTCTTAGGGACGGCCTCAATGAAACAACCCACCATGTACTCCTACATGGCCTCTCATCGATACCTTTACCAAAACATGTTCAACACATCCCACATATTACTGACACAAGCATTTCACTCTAGCCCATCACCCAGATGAACCAGACCTGACACAACTCTAAGCATAGCAGGCATAGCAAGGTGGGAATCACAAAACATGGCTCAACCAACTCCTACACATGCTAGTGGGTTTCATCTAGTTACTGTGGCAATGACAGGTCATGCAGAGGATAAGGGTTCAACTACCGTAGCACATAGCAGTTTGAATCGTGTTGTCTTAATGCAGTAAACAAGAGCAGGAGCGAGAACATGGGTTGTATCGGAATGATCAATGGTTGCTTGCCTGAGGGAGTGGTAACGGGATACTGCCCTTTAGTTGGATACTCGTGAATATCCTCGGAGGCAGAACCTACCACGAAGAACACAACCGAGCACAATCAACACATGACGATATGCAACAATATGATGCAAGCTATGACATGGCAGTATGAATGTGTTTTGGCCTAATGCAAGCTAAAATAGAAGGGTAGTTGCTTATTTGAACCAAAGGTTCAAGTGTTAGCTCATTTGACTTGATCATATTAGTGCATCACATTATATTGCATAAACAGCAGGTTTAACTTGTTCTGACATGCATGAAACCAGTACCAATGGATAGCTTGGATTTTTCTGACAATTTTTCATATATAATTTGTCTCATTTGGAGTTATGGTTGAATTTCTATGAATTTTTGAAGTTTAGGCAATTTTCTGGAATTTTCTATATAAAATTAAATCCAGAAAAGAGTTATTGCATCAGCCCTTGCGTCAGCATGACGTCAGCAAGTCAACAGGCCCGGTACAGGTCAAACCTGACCTGTGGGACCCGTGTGTCAGTGGCTCATCTAGTTAATTAACTAATTAATTTAGATTAACACTAAACAGGTTTAGTTAGCAGGGGGGCCCGCTTGTCATTGACTCAGGGGAGTCAACTGGGCCCACCCAGTCAATGGTCACGGTCAACACTCGCCGGCGTCTAGCCGCCGGCGAGGCCAGACGCGGCGGAGGAAGTGCATTTGCACGTTCCGGCCACCAAACGGGAGGCGGAGAGCATCTACGAGCTCCTGGGAACGAGCCGCAGCTCTTGGTGGTGATGGTTGAGCTCGGGGTGGCCGGAGACGTCGCCGGCGACGACTTTGGCGGTCACCGGAGTTCGGGCGCCGATGAAAACGGCGACGCCGTGCACGGGAGGATCAACGGGTAGCACCTACGCGTTCTGCAGGCTCCCACAAAGCCAACGGGCATATGAACGGGGCCGATTGGCCATCGGAGCCTCGTCGGCGACGAGTTCGTGCGGCGGTGTGCTTCGGGCGTCATGGGAAGTGGTGCTACAACAAGCGCTAGGCCGTGGGGTTAGGGGGAAACGACGGAGGAGCTCACTGGGAGGTCGAAGCGCAGCTCAGTGGGCCTGGGGACGACCTAGACGGCGCGAATCGAAGACGAGGTCACCAGCGGCCGAAGGTTGAAGAAGAGCTCGAAGGCGACGCTGCAGGGCGTCCAGCGGGGCGTGGTTCGGTGAGGGGGTCGAGGACGACGTCGCGGAGCTCGTGGGCACAACCGAGGGGCGAGGGGGTGGCTGTGGCCGTGGTGGTTCTCGTCGGCGGCGGCGGCCGCGTTCGGTCGAAGTGAGTGGGAGCCAGAGGAGGGGATGAGCACGGGGGGAGGAGGAATGAGAGGGCCTGGGGGTGCGTGGCCGTCTCGGTGGCATTGGAAGGGAGTCCGGGGAAGCAGGAGGTGGCGCAGGGTGGAGGTGGCGCGCGCGCGTGCCGGCGAGCGTCGGGCACACGCCCTCGTCCTTCTGTCCGAGGAGGGAGACGACAGGAGGCAGCGGGGGTGGGCTGGGCCACCAGCTGGAGATGGGCCAGGTAGTCCAGGTAAGTGGCCCAGTGGCTTTTCCCTCTTTTACTTATTTGTGTTTTTCTATTTCTGTTATTTTGTTTTGATTTAGTTTAAATACTAAATCATTTTATACAATCCTGAAAATATTTATGGACACTTGCTGAATTATTTCAGTGGCCCAAAAAATAGTTCCAACATTATTTGAGCATTTGAATTATTTAATAGCATTTAAATGCCCAAATTCAAATACTTATGATTTAAATCAATGCCCCTTTTGTTGACCTAAAATTATGTGCACCATTTTTCCCAAGGGTTCTAACCCAAGGCAAAGAGGGTGAACATTTTTGAAGGGCATTTCAGGTTCATTGAATTTATTTTTAGTAAACCCTAGTTGATTTCAGGGGGGGTGCTGGGGGTTCTGCTTTCCCCATTTCAATTTTCTGATGAAGGTAAACATGATGCACACTCTAATGCATGATCTAGCTAGGGTGTGACAAGCGGCCTCGCTCGTCGGTGTCCTCACCACCAGCAGGAGCCCCATGACGACGCCATGGAGAGTTGCAGCCCAAGCTCGCAGGATCCGTCACCGGCGTCCAAATCACCAGAGCGCAACCGCCCCTCCGCCCCTATCGAGCGCCACCGCAGAAGCAGCTCCAGGCCAGCTCGCTCACCTCCATCCCCGTGCTCACCCGACGCCCGAGCGAGGAGCTCCCCTTGGCCCTCCTCGACCTGCGGCAGCCACCATAGCCCCTCGAGCGCGAGGGCTTCGCCTGCCCGAAGCCCCGCGTCCCCGCCTCCGTCCGGCCATCCACATCGCCGTCGCACTCAGCAGATGAGCCCTGCCGCTGCTCTCCTTCCCTCCATCTCTCCTTGTGGCTCCCTCCTCTCACATCTCTCTCTCTCTCTCTCTCTCTCTGAAACCGTCTCGCAGGCCACCATGGACAGCCCCAGGAGCTCTCTCGCAGCCGCCTGGATCTGGCGTCGCACCAGAGTCCGCTCGTCCGCGTCGATCCACCGCCCCGCCAAGTCGTTGGGGTCCGCCATCGCCGTCTGAACCCATCTGCTGCCTTCCCGTCCAGCGCCGCTGCTGCTCTACTTCTGTCGAGCAGATGAACACGCCCGCTTGTCCCTGCCACGTTGACCAGTCGAGGCTGCTCGCCCCAGCGCCCCAGCGATCGCCCGTACGCGCGTGGGACTTCTCTGCTTCGTCTCATTGGCCACCAGATCCAGCACACCGACCGGCCTGCTTCCCTTACAGCTGGGCCTTGGCCCATGGTGAGAACACCCCTGGCGCCCCCACCCTTTTTTTCCCCTGTTGTTGGGCCAGTAGATCCGGCCCAGTGTCTATTTTTTTAGGCTCTACGAATTTAGCTATTATCCTAGGTTTTACAGTTTTGCAGAAAACCCCTTCATGATCATGCATATAATAACTCTCGAACCATGCGTCATATGTAAAAACTTTATATATGAAACTTGCTTAGAATTTCATCTAGTTTAATAATATGCAACTTTCATCTATGTTTAAAATGTCTAAAATGTTGTTTGCATATAATTTGCTCCTATGCCATGTTAAAATGCTTTAATTCATAACTAAATAACCGTAACTCCGAATTTAATAAACTTTATATGTAAATGGGGTAGAAAAATGCCTAGTTTAACATGGTGGTTTCACTTTGCATGTTAAACAACTCTAAAATATATTTTAGGGCAGAACATGACCTAACCTTAAATTATGCATATGAGGATTTTCCGGAATTGTTGTTCGTTGCTTCCGGCCTCATTTAAATGTTTAGTTTTGTTGTGCTTCACCTCTTGCCATGTTAATCAACATTTAATATTGTTGGGTACATAAACGAGATCGAACTAAATAACTTGATGTGGTGTTTCGTCAATATGTAGCCCGTTGTATATTGTGCTCCACTTAATTTGTAGGGTTGTTTGTGCACTTTGCCATGCCATGCTTCATTAATCCGGACATGCATCATACTTGTTTGCGCATCATGACATGTCTATGTGTTGGTTGTTTACTATGTTGTGTGCTTCTTTTCCGGTGATTGCTTCTTCGGGTTGGATCCGGTAACGTCGAGTTTGTGAGGACCCGTTCGACTACGTCCGTTTGTCTTCTTCATGGACTCGTTCTTCTTCCTTGCGGGATTTCAGGCAAGATGATCATACCCTCGAAATCACTACTATCTTTGCTTTGCTAGATGCTCGCTCTTTTGCTATGCCTATGCTGCGATACCTACCACTTGCTTGTCATGCCTCCCATATTGTTGAACCAAGCCTCTAACCCACCTTGTCCTAGCAAACCGTTGATTGGCTATGTTACCGCTTTGCTCAGCCCCTCTTATAGCGTTGTTCGTTGCAGGTGAAGATTGAAGTTTGTTCCTTGTTGGAACATGGAGATGTTGTTCCTTGTTGGAACACTTTTACTTGTTGGGATATCACTATATATCTTATTTAATTAATGCATCTATATACTTGGTAAAGGGTGGAAGGCTCGGCCTTATGCCTGGTGTTTTGTTCCACTCTTGCCGCCCTAGTTTCCGTCATATCGGTGTTATGTTCCTGGATTTTGCGTCCCTTACGCGGTTGGCCTATAATGGGAACCCCTTGACAGTTCGCCTTAAGTAAAGCTCTTCCAGCAATGCCCAACATTGGTTTTACCATTCGCCACCTAGCCTTTTCTTTCCCTTGAGTTGGCCGGCTCAAGGGTCATCTTTATTTACCCCCCCCCCCCCCGGGCTAGTGCTCCTTTGAGTGTTGGTCCACCTGTCAGCTATCGGTGGCCACCAGGGGCAACTCTGGGCTGGCCTACCCGTACTTAGGACAATCTGAGTGTTCCCTGAGAAAGAGATATGTGCAGCTCCTATTGGGATTTGTCGGCACATTCGAGCGGTGTTGTTTGTTTAGTTTTACCCTGTCGAAATGTCTTGTTGTACTGGGATAACGAGTCTGATCGGAATGTCTCGGGTGGAGGTCTATTCCTTCGTTGACCATGAGAGCTTGTGATGGGCTAAGTTGGGACAACCCTGCAGGGATTGAACTTTCGAAAACCGTGCCCGCGGTTATGGGCAGATGGGAATTTGTTAACGTCCGGTTGTAGAAAACCTGAAGTCGACCTTAACTAAAATGAATCAACCGCGTGTGTAACCGTGATGGTATCTTTCCGGTGGAGTCCGGGAAGTGAACATGGTTGTTGGAGTTATGCTTGACGTAGGTTGTTTTAGGATCACTTCTTGATCATATTTTATCAACCGTGCTTTGCCTTCTCTTGTCGCTCTCATTTGCGTATGGTAGCCACCATATATGCTAGTCGCTTGCTGCAGCTCCACCTCATACCTTTTACCTTACCCATAAGCTTAAATAGTCTTGATCGCGAGGGTGCGAGATTGCTGAGTCCCTGTGGCTCACAGATACTTCCAAAACCAGTTTGCAGGTGCCGATGAAACCGTGCAGATGACGCAACCAAGCTCAGGAGGAGCTGGATGAAGACCTTGTCTTTTGTGTTGTTTCGTTCTAATTGATCAGTAGTGGAGCCCGGTTGGGGTCGATCGGGGACCTTTATCGCATTTGGGGTTCTTTTATTTTGGTTCCGTAGTCGGACCTTGAGTGTATTTGAATGATGTAATGCTTTATTCATGTAATTGTGTGAAGTGGCGATTGTAAGCCAACTATGTATCTCTTTCCTTATTATATTACATGGGTTGTGTGAAGATTACCTCACTTGCGACATATGCCTTCAATGCGATTATGCCTCTAAGTCGTGCCTCGACATGTGGGAGTTATAGTCGCATCGAGGGCGTAACAAGTTGGTAATCAGAGCCTTCCCCGACCTTAGGAGCCCCATTGCTTGATCGTTTTTAGCAGCCGAGTTGTGTCTAGAAGAATTGTTTTGAGTCTTCTAGGAATTATATATCGGAGAGTTTAGGAATTCTTTTTACTTCCCAGTCTCCTCATCGCTCTGGTAAGGCATCCTGACGTAGAGTTTTGACTCTTCTCTTCTCAAATTTCACTAAAAAAATTTAGGATCACGCGGGTATCTTGGAATCGTTTCGATGGTTTTATGATGAGAACATTGTCTTGGTGCCTCCTGTCAGGGGTTTAGTGGAAGTGTCCCGGGGAGTTGAGCTCTAAGGTGTTGTCGTCATAATTTTATCGTTGCAGTTCTGGAATACCTGAGTCTAGTATGCCGACGTCGAAAATCTCTTTTATGCAGTTTGTTGGTGAGATAACCTCGACGCCACCCAGTACTGGGGCGGGAGTTCGGGAGTATCGCCATAACTTGTATAACGGATGCTTTTAGAAGGTTGACGTAGATGATTTCCGAAGGTTTCTTGGTTATGTGTTGAAGGATGGATACAGCTGGATGTAGGATTTGCTAGTTTGGGTGAGATATTATGCTTCCCCTGTATCCCCAACACCTGATTGCATAACCGGAAAATTTCGGGAGTTTATAAGTGGGAATTCAAGTAGCTCTTAGGATATCTTTCCGACAGATGTATGATATGAAATTGGGGTTCAACGTCTAGTGGTTCGCCTATTCACAGTCGATTTTACAGTGGTCTCATTGTGTCTTAAAGAGTCCTTGGCTATGCCGACTCGGGGATGCTTCGTATGTCATGTGCACTGCCTTGTACATGATGGTGCTATATGATCGAGCCCGTGTAGGCCCCACCACGAAAACTTCGGACGAAATCTCTATCATATGTTTGTTCCGGCTTATTCTGCTAGCCAATCCTTGTTTTGTTTTGAGTTGTGGTATTCGAGTTGCTTCGAAGTCAAATGTTGATTCCATACCTTCCCCAAATGGTGTTCTCATACTCCGATGTGATTACTAATCCTTCTGGATAATCGAGATTGTCATGCCAATTTCTTTTAAACCGGCGTGTTTCTCTTCAAGTGGATCTGTTCACTTCAACATTTGCAAGATCAATTATCACTTCTTCTCAACGGTGTTTGTTTCATCTGTCTCCAAGTTGCCTTTGTTTTTCCCACCCACCCACCCCCATTTTCTTCAAGGATTCAGATTTCTTAATCAAGTATCCATTTTATTGATGGGAAGCCTCTCCATTCTTTTCCGTCAATGTTCTTACCCGGTGGTTTCCATGAAGATGCTCTTCTAGTTCGTCATTCCCCACTCATTTTCCTTCTCCGACGGATTCAATTCAAACTTTGGTATTTCTTTTTGTCCAATGCTTTTCTTATGCCGGTGCACCTCATTTGTCATTCCATTTCTCGCTATTCATTTATTTCGGAGTGCTCAAGATATCTCAAAGATTCGTGTTTCCACTCTCCTTCCGTTCAACCTCTTTTGAGGATGCTATATCTTACAAGCTATTTAACTCAACCGGTGCTATATCCTCTTCAAGCAATCGTTCAACGGTGTTTCTTTTGAGTGGGCCCATAACCCACAGGTCTTTTCCAGGATCTTACATGTCTCTTCTTATTTTTTCAGAGCTATCTCAAATTCTTTTCAAAGTTTGACGTAAGAATGAGTTATCATCAGTCAAACGTCTTTCTCCAAGATCTTTCAAATCAATTTCATCAAACTTTTCTATTCTTCTAATTCCGGAGTGCCTCAACAATTCTTGGTGGTGCTTCTTGTTGCCATTCTCAGATTTTGAAGACCGAAGAAGAGTTTCTCTTTAATCTTGCAACATTCTATTCAAGATTCGTGATTCTAGCTTGTGCCCATCCTCTCATAATTATTTTTCGATTGTAAGAATTCCTTTCACCCATCCGGAGCAATTCAAGAGTCTTCTCAGTTTGTTATCTGGAGTCCGTCAATTCAGGTTTATTCATTCTCAGCTGTCAGTTATCAGTCTCCTATTTTACTGCTGCTTCTTTCAAGTGATCTTTTTATCGGCTCGTGATCTCTTTGTTCTAATGTATCTAAATCCCCTCAAGCTTCTTCGTTCATTTGCTAATTCTTCCCGGTGTTTCTTTATCTTTTCTTCGTTCATTTTGAATTCTACCGGTGGCTCTTCTAAGATTCTTCTTCCTTCGTTATAATATCAATTGACTCTTTCTTTCCAATCCTACCGGTGGCTCATTGAAAACCTTCTCTAGTTTCTGCTATATCTATCTTAATCTTTCTACGAAAATAAGTAGTGTGCCAAATCCGTTGATTGTCATCAATTTAAATTGGTGAAGGATAAACATAATGTAATTCTTATTCTTGTTTCATCCATATGTTAATCTTTTCTTCCGGAGTTTGTTCTTGATGATTAAATTCTTGGGTTCAAGTGTTCATTTTTTTCTTTCCCGGAGTTCCAAGATCTAATTATCACGGAGGTCCATCAAAAATCCTTACAAGGATTCACCTTGTGTTTTCAACTTCTTTTTCCTTCCGTTTTTTCATCCTTTTGTTTACCGGAGTCCTTTATGGAAGTTCTACATGATGGTTCATCAAGGATTTAATTCCTTCTCAAAGTTTTCATCGAGATTCTTTTAAGAAGCTCAAGTTTTCTTCATCTTGCAATCCGGAGTGCATTTCTTTCTACCGTATCTTTGGAGGTGGTATTATGCCATTCTTGATAATTTGAGTTCATGTTTCATGATTCACATGCTATTAAGAAAGAGGTATTTTAAATCCATCAATCTCGTCAGTGGAATTATCTTGGGCAATATTTCACCCAAGGTTGTCAGTATCGCGATTCTGTTATACGATTCTACGACTTTACGATCCAAACTAACCCCTATGATTCTATGATTTTAGTTCATAGAATCTACGTTTCTACGATCCTGATAGTGAAGAATCTACGATTTGCGATCCTACCATCAGTGCTCCGATCCGATTCAAAATCGCGATTCTAACAACCTTGATTTCACCTAAAACCGTCCCTAAGGATTGTTGCTATTTATGGTGCTCATATAGGACCCAAGTTCTTCTTTATCCTCCCGGTGAAATACTTCCTCGTCTCCTTGTTCTTATCAATCCAATTCTTTTTCCCATGAGTGGCAGGTTGTCACCTCATAATTTTGAGATGTATTTCATAAGACCATATCAAGTTTATTCTTTTTGTTGTTGGCGTTCCAACAACTCTGTTCGACCCTTCTCCTAAGGATGCCTTCTCAAACTCTTTTTGTGACAGAAGTTGGCATTTGCTTCTCCATTCTATTATTTCAATTATCTATATTCTATTCTTTCGTTCTGGAGGCATTGTGATGTTGCTCTTTTCAACCCATCATCTCGTTTGTCAAAGATCATGTTCTTTTCGTGCCTATCCATTTAACCGGAGTGTTGTGCCCTTTTGTTCAAGTTCTTTTCGTCTTAACAAGTCTTTCATCTCTTTTAATCGGAGTGCTACCCCAATTGGTTCTTTCTTATTCCTCTTTCTTAACGGAGTGCTTTCAACTTCGTTCATCGTCCTTGCTTCTTTCTTTAAATTTGTTCAACCTCGCAAGGTTCTTTGGTTTCACTCATTTGGCAAAGAAGCAACTTAGTTTTACCTCTTCTCTTTCTTTTCCGTTTTCCCTCCGGTGCCATTCTAGATCTCGGGATGAGATCCTCTCGTAGTGGTGGAGTGTTGTAATGCCCCGAGACCGATGTGCCAGGTGTCTTCCAGTTATTCATTGTCGTTGTCGTGTCATTTGCTTGCGTGTTGCATCTTATCATGTCATCATGTGCATTGCATCTTCATGTTTTCAAAACATGCATCCGTCCCGGCCTCCTCGTTCTCTTCGTTGTCCGTTCTGAGCCCAGACACACTTGCACGCGCCCGCGGCATGTTCGAAATAGTATTTTATAAGTGGCCGGAAAATGTTCTCGGAATGGGATGAGAGTTGACATGTGGTCTTATTATAGTGTAGATAGACCGCCTGTCAAGTTTCATCGCATTCGGAGATCGTTTGATGCCCCAACGATTAACTATAGCGGCAATATAGCCGGTCTAACGTCGGACGTTTTCGGTCTCCGGAAACAGTCGCCGGGCCTCCCTCTCTTCTCTTCTCTCAGTGCGAGACCGTCTACACAGCTCACAACCTACCGCCAGGCCCTACCTAACCTCTCTCGTCAGCCCGCGACCCTCCTCGCGCGCGTGCCCGAAAGCTGTCCCGGAACCGACTCGGGCTGTCGCTACGATTGTGTCGGGAACATCCCCAAACATCTACAAAACATCTCCGTTTTGTTTATTAGACTTCCTATCCTATTTTTTTCTCAACTGCTCGATTTCGATCGAAGGATCCAGATTAGCCCCTAGCCAAATGCCCATATGCTATAAATATATAGTCCAACCCTAAATTTGAGGAGAGCTGTCCCATCAATTCCGTCTCCGCTGCCGGCTGACCAACCCCCCTCCTTCATCGGGATCTTGCCCGATCCAATCCAACAATAGCCGCCACCCTCCTGGGAATCCTCCCGATCAAATCCATTCCATCTCCTCCATCCAATCAATCAAACCCATCGCCGCAGTCTCCTCCTCCTCCTGCCGAGCCACCCCCTCCGCAGCGACGCCGCGCATGAGCCCCACTGCCTCTGCTGCTTCCTGAGAGCCAACGCAGCAACAGATGCAGGCCCCTTCCTCGTCCTCTTGCACCGTCAAGCCGCCCGAGCGCGTCGCCTCACCGACCCCGCTGCCGCTCCCTCCAGCGGCCTCGCTCGTCGGTGTCCTCACCACCAGCAGGAGCCCCATGACGACGCCATGGAGAGTTGCAGCCTGAGCTCACAGGATCCGTCACCGGCGTCCAAACCACTGGAGCGCAACCGCCCCTCCGCCCCTATCGAGCGCCACCGCAGAAGCAGCTCCAGGCCGGCTCCCTCACCTCCATCCCCGTGCTCACCCGACGCCCGAGCGAGGAGCTCCCCTTGGCCCTCCTCGACCTGCGGCAGCCACCATAGCCCCTCGAGCGGGAGGGCTTCGCCTGCCCGGAGCCCCGCGTCCCCGCCTCCGTCCGGCCATCCACATCGCCGTCGCACTCAGCAGATGAGCCCTGCCGCTGCTCTCCTTCCCTCCATCTCTCCCTGCGGCTCCCTTCTCTCACATCTCTCTCTCTCTCTCTCAAAACCCGTCTCGCAAGCCACCATGGACAGCCCCAGGAGCTCTCTCGCAGCCGCCTGGATCTAGCGTCTCACCAGAGTCCGCTCGTCCGCGTCGATCCGCCGCCCCGCCAAGTCGTTGGAGTCCGCCATCGCCGTCTGAACCCATCTGCTGCCTTCCCATCCAGCGCCGCTGCTGCTCTGCTTTTGTCGAGTAGATGAACACGCCCGCTTGTCCCTGCCGCGTTGACCAGTCGACGCTGCTCGCCCCAGCGCCCCAGCGATCACCCGTACGCGCGTGGGACTTCTCTGGTTCGTCTCGTTGGCCACCAGATCCAGCGCACCGACCGGCCTGCTTCCCTTACAGCTGGGCCTTGGCCCATGGTGAGAACAGCCCTGGCGCCCCCACCCTTTTGTTTCCCTGTTGTTGGGCCAGTAGATCCGGCCCAGTGTCTATTTTTTTAGGCTCTGTGAATTTAGCTATTATCCCAGGTTTTACAGTTTTGCAGAAAACCCCTTCATGATCATGCATATAATAACTCTCGAACCATGCGTCATATGTAAAAACTTTATATATGAAACTTGCTTAGAATTTCATCTAGTTTAATAATATGCAACTTTCATCTATGTTTAAAATGTCTAAAATGTTGTTTGCATATAATTTGCTCCTATGCCATGTTAAAATGCTTTAATTCATAACTAAATAACCGTAACTCCGAATTTAATAACCTTTATATGTAAATGGGGTAGAAAAATGCCTAGTTTAACATGGTGGTTTCACTTTGCATGTTAAACAACTCTAAAATATATTTTAGGGCAGAACATGACCTAACCTTAAATTATGCATATGAGGATTTTCCAGAATTGTTGTTCGTTGCTTCCCGCCTCATTTAAATGTTTAGTTTTGTTGTGCTTCACCTCTTGCCATGTTAATCAACATTTAATATTGTTGGGTACATAAACGAGATCGAACTAAATAACTTGATGTGGTGTTTCATCAATATGTAGCCCGTTGTATATTGTGCTCCACTTAATTTGTAGGGTTGTTTGTGCACTTTGCCATGCCATGCTTCATTAATCTAGACATGCATCATACTTGTTTGCGCATCATGCCATGTCTATGTGTTGGTTGTTTACTATGTTGTGTGCTTCTTTTCCGGTGATTGCTTCTTCGGGTTGGATCCGGTAACGTCGAGTTTGTGAGGACCCGTTCGACTACGTCCGTTTGTCTTCTTCATGGACTCGTTCTTCTTCCTTGCGGGATTTCAGGCAAGATGATCATACCCTCGAAATCACTACTATCTTTGCTTTGCTAGATGCTCGCTCTTTTGCTATGCCTATGCTGCGATACCTACCACTTGCTTGTCATGCCTCCCATATTGTTGAACCAAGCCTCTAACCCACCTTGTCCTAGCAAACCATTGATTGGCTATGTTATCGCTTTGCTCAGCCCCTCTTATAGCGTTGTTCGTTGCAGGTGAAGATTGAAGTTTGTTCCTTGTTGGAACATGGAGATGTTGTTCCTTGTTGGAACATGTTTACTTGTTGGGATATCACTATATATCTTATTTAATTAATGCATCTATATACTTGGTAAAGGGTGGAAGGCTCGGCCTTATGCCTGGTGTTTTGTTCCACTGTTGCCGCCCTAGTTTCCGTCATATCGGTGTTATGTTCCTAGATTTTGCATCCCCTACGCGGTTGGGCTATAATGGGAACCCCTTGACAGTTCGCGTTAAGTAAAGCTCTTCCAGCAATGCCCAACATTGGTTTTACCATTCGCCACCTAGCCTTTTCTTTCCCTTGAGTCGGCCGGCTCAAGGGTCATCTTTATTTTACCCCCCCCCCCCCCCGGGGGCTAGTGCTCCTCTGAGTGTTGGTCCACCTGTCAGCTACCGGTGGCCACCAGGGGCAACTCTGGGCTGGCCTACCCGTACCTAGGACAATCTGAGTGTGCCCTGAGAAAGAGATATGTGCAGCTCCTATCGGGATTTGTCGGCACATTCGGACGGTGTTGCTGGTTTAGTTTTACCCTGTCGAAATGTCTTGTTGTACTGGGATACCGAGTCTGATCGGAATGTATCGAGTGGAGGTCTATTCCTTCGTTGACCGTGAGAGCTTGTGATGGGCTAAGTTGGGACACCCCTGCAGGGATTGAACTTTCGAAAGTCGTGCCCGCGGTTATGGGCAGATGGGAATTTGTTAACGTCCGGTTGTAGAAAACCTGAAGTCGACCTTAATTAAAATGAATCAACCGCGTGTGTAACCGTGATGGTCTCTTTCCGGTGGAGTCCGGGAAGTGAACACGGTTGTTGGAGTTATGCTTGACGTAGGTTGTTTTAGGATCACTTGTTGATCATATTTTATCGACCGTGCTTTGCCTTCTCTTCTCGCTCTCATTTGCGTATGTTAGCCACCATATATGCTAGTCGCTTGCTGCAGCTCCACCTCATACCTTTTACCTTCCCCATAAGCTTAAATAGTCTTGATCGCGAGGGTGCGAGATTGCTGAGTCCCTGTGGATCACAGATACTTCCAAAACCAGTTTGCAGCTGCCGATGAGACCGTGCAGATGACGCAACCAAGCTCAGGAGGAGCTGGATGAAGACCTTGTATTTTGTGTTGTTTCGTTCTAGTTGATCAGTAGTGGAGCCCAGTTGGGGTCGATTGGGGAACTTTGTCGCATTTGGGGTTCTTTTATTTTGGTTCCGTAGTCGGACCTTGAGTGTATTTGAATGATGTAATGCTTTATTCATGTAATTGTGTGAAGTGGCGATTGTAAGCCAACTATGTATCTCTTTCCTTATTATATTACATGGGTTGTGTGAAGATTACCTCACTTGCGACATATGCCTTCAATGCGATTATTCCTCTGAGTCGTGCCTCGACACGTGGGAGTTATAGTCGCATCGAGGGCATAACACGTCTACCACGGGTGAACAAACAAATTGTGACTTGACGCGTTATGTTAAATTAAAAAAATAGGCAAACCATTTGGGGCCTACCTTAGAGGCAAGGCTCTATACACTGGAGTACTTTTGATGTGTCACGTCAACTCGCAGAACGAGGAGAAGCTTGCTTAGTATGCCGTCTCCCCCGCCCACGGGCCCAGTGGCTCGCAAGATGAGGTGAAGCTTGCTTACTATGCCTTACTCCCGCTCCCTCGCCCACGCGCGTGGTGGCTCGCAGCACGAGGAGAAACTTTTACTACTCCCTCAGTTTACTCCTCGTCCCTACTACATACTTTGGTTAGTACTCCCTCCATTTCCTTATACAAGGCCACTATAAAAATATACATTTTGCATCTATACAAGGCCACAAATAGTAATCGAGACAAAAGTTACTGTCGGATTTTGGGTTCCGGCAGACCCTTGAGGTTCGAACACTGGGGTGCGCGCAGAGATTTCGCCTTCTAGCTACCTGCACCCCTCCGCCTCGCTAAGATCTAGGCCATGGAAAGAATAACACAAGAGACACAGGGTTTATACTGGTTCGGGCCACCGTTGTGGTGTAATACCCTACTCCAGTGTGTGGTGTGGTGGATTGCCTCTTGGGCTGATGATGATGAGCAATACAAGGAAGAACAGCCTCGCGAGGGTCTGTTGTTGGCTGGGGAGATGAACTGCTGGGAGGAGTTCAGTCACCCTTGTCTCTCTCTCCCTCTCTGATTTTCCTCTCGATCTCCCTCTGATCAATCTCCCACCGATCGATCTCGAACCCCCTACCCTGTGGGTGGCTGGTCCTATTTATAGGCAAAGGCCCTGGGCCTCTTCCCAAATATTGAGCGGGAAGGGCGCCAACAATTGGCCATTTTGAAGGGGAACATCTGGTACACTTATCCTGACTAAAGTTGGTCCTCGCCTGCCAAAGACTCTGGTGGTGATGCTGGCTTGGGCTCCACAATGACTTCCTCCTTGGCGTTGGACTGGTCTTGGTCTCGTTGCACCGAAACGGGTGCCTTTGCTTGATGCTCTCGCCTGCGCTTGCTCCCTTTGCACCAAAGAGGAAAGAAGGACACTGCGCGGCTGGCGCCCGCCTGGCGCCTTTGGTCGTCATGGCTTGCGTCACGGGCACCTCGTGAGGTACCCCGCCTTATTCTCTCCACCTCCTTGCGAGCCAGCCTGATGAGGCCGTGCCTGAGGAAGCTCCGCATCGTCCGCCCCGCGAGGCTTGGCCCCTCGCGAGGGTCTAGGGTCTGTGTTGATGAAGATGGGCCGTGCTGGGCCCCCCTTTGAGCCACGCCATAGGCCGCAGGCAGGCAAGTCTGGGGACCCCCATTCCCAGAACACCGACAGTAGCCCCCGGGCCCAAGGCGCGCCCGGACTTGGCCGTGCAGGGAGGCGAAAGGGCAAGGGCGAAGCGCCGCGGGCCCTAACAGCCTGCGGCCTTGGGCGCCGCATGGCGGTTGATTGGACATGAGCGCCTCCACTTCCCCATTGCGCCTCGGCAACTGCACGGATTGGACAAGTCCCTGCATGCAAAGCGGGTCATGATTACCTGCGATCGTGGAGGTCGGCGGTGCTTCGGTGATGTTTCTTCGAGGTCTTCGATGCGAACGGGCGCCGGCTGGAGTGCTGCCCCGGGAGAGGTGGTCGGGACCCTGCTACGGCGAGGACTAGGCCCGCCGACCGCTCCCTTGGCGGCTCCTCAGGCGGCGGGGGCGTCGGAGGTTCCAGCGACTCCGGCGAGCTCTTCGCGACTCCGGAGACGAGCGACGACAGCTATGAGCCCCCGAGCTGGCGCCGCTCCTGGAGCAGGGCAGGCTCGTCAGGCCGTCGCCGACTCTGATCTAGATGGGGTTGGCGCCGGTGCTTGATGGCCCACTATTGATGATGACGTCTTTTGCAGGGGCGCGTGTAGTTAGCGTCCTTTTAGGATCTGTTCCCTGCGAGGAATCAAAGACGCGTCCCGTGGGGGCTTGTAAGGTGCCTGTGATCCTGTTTTGTTAATATAACCCTTGCCGTAGAACTGGGCGAGTTGCTCATTCCCTCTTAGCTCAGTTCTCCCTTTTGAACCTCACGAGGGCTTGGTGCTCTGCGCCGACAGGTCCCAGTCCCAAGGCGGCTTCAGTCGTCGCTGGTATGCCAGGTCGCAATGCTGTGGTCAAGGCCAGGAGGTGAGCGACCCGGGGTCCAGTAAGAGCCCCTGAGTCGCGATGCTCAGGAGGTCCCCTTTGGTGCTCAAGCAGCCGTCGTTCGGTGAGAAAGGAGAGTGGCATCGCTAACACGGGATTGCATTAGGTGCGGGGATAGTGCCACGGTAGCTGGTGCTTATGGGTGGTGACTTATCTCGAGAATCAGGGGCCGCTCTCTGGTGTGTCGCCGTGTCCGTGCATCGGCAGGCGTGAGGTTGCTCGGCGAGGTCCTCGCGTGTCCCTCCCCTCTCGCCTTTGCTCCCCTTTCTGCTCTACGTCCTCGGGTCCCGGCCCTCAAGCGAGCCTCAGCCGTCGCTGGTATGCCAGGTCACGATGCCGTGGACAAGGCCAGAGGGTGAGGGTTGGAGAGCCAGTAGGAGCCCTGAGTCACGATGCTCATGCACCCCCCCCCCCCTTTAACGTGCAAGCGGTTCGCGCGGATGAGAGCGAAGGAGACACCGCAAGGGCCTCGCCTAACACAGCTCCTTTAGGAGATCCTGTAGACCCATCATAGAAAGAACGAGAGGTCGCCATGACAATTGACAGTAAGGTGTTGGTTGCTTCCGAGGGGCGATGAGGCACTGAAGTCTTGACGAGGTGGCACCATGCGGGGTTGCCACGGCCAGAGCTCAGCCATTCAGGTTTGTCGGCGTTGCAGGGACGGACCCATGCGCAAGCGTCGTGCCGTTTGGGAGCAGTTCCATTAGTTGGCGTCAGTTGAGCGGGCAAGTAGGTCAAACACATTAGCCGCGAAGGAGTGGATTCATTCAAATAGATGCTGGGAAGGCGGACATCACTGGGTCAGGCCCGAGCGACTTGGGGATGATGCAGCCCGAGGGGTGCCTCCAACAAGGTAAGCTAACAACATGAAATAAAAGGGATGCATGCCACAGGAATGGACCCACGCGGCCTGGGAATAATGCAGCCCTGGGGGGGCGCTCCCAGCTGGAAGTAAAACTTGAAAGATGTCACCTGATGATATTGAGGACAAAGGAGTGTTGGTGTAGCAAACTCGGTGGGCTGCGGAAGCCGATCCTCACGAGCCCCCAGGCCTAGGGGCCTCGGGAGGCTCCAGAGGTGTTGGTGGCTCCTCGCGTACCATCTCCATCTCCGCCAGGGCTGCGGAACGCCTGGCCTCTTGTGCCTCCATGATGCCCCTCATGAGGCGCTGGTACGTGGCAGCCGCGTTCGGCAACCTATAAGGCATGCGAACGTAGCTATGGGGTGGACCTTCGCAGCGCCCCACTCGCGAGGGCCAGAGGCGCTCCAGAGAGGCGACTCGATTGAGCCCTGGTATGTCGATGCAGACGCGCAGCCCACCATCCTCGCCTGGATGGGGAGCCACAGCTGGTAGGCGGCGGTCGCCTTTCATGACTCTTGATTCCTGTAGCTCCTGAATGGCCTTGCTGATGAACTCCTGAGGGTTTGGCTCTCCTTGCCTTACTCCTTCTTGAGGGAAACGTGCTTCGAAACACGCCTCCATGTGGTGCCCAAGTGCCTCCCTCGTGACCTTGGCCAGGTCGGTGGCCCTCCAGGGGAGAGCCCCCGAGCCCTGCCTGAGGAGGGCGCTGGGCGCGCTTTCCTATGCGATGGGAGGTTCCCCCTGGGCAGGCACGGGCCTTGAGGGGCCTGCCTCCTGAGGGGTCGCGCCTGACGATGTCTTCTTCTTCTTGGGGGCGGTCTCGGGAAGCCTCCTGCTTCCGCGATCCGGGTCTTCCGGTGACGCGGCCTGAAAGGCTCGTTCCAGGGAACACACCGCGTCCTTCTCTTCATAGGGCACCGTGATGACTCCGCAACTTCCTGGCATCTTGAGGACGTTGTAGCCGTGGTGAGTTACGGCCATGAACTTGGCCAGCGCTGTGTACCCAAGGATGGCGTTGTACTGTAGGCGAATAAGAGCAACGTCAAAGTCGATGAGCTCGGTGTGGTAGTTGTCGTGTGCCCCGAAGGTGACAGGGAGGCGGACCAGCCCAATCGGGACCGTGGAGCCGTCGGTGACTCCAGAGAAAGGCTTGGTTGACTGAAGCTGGCTGTAGGGCACTTTGAGATTGTTGAATGTTTCCACGGACAGGACGCTGAGCCCTGCCCCGCCGTCGATGAGGGTCCTGGTGACCACCACGTTGCTGATGATTGGCGAACAAAGCATCGGGAGGACTCTGGCTGTAGCCGCACACTTGAGCTGATCTGCTGAGCTGAACGTGATGGCGCACGCCGACCACCTGAGAGGGCGCATGGCTTCGAGCTTGGGGAGGACTGCATTCACTTCGCGGGCGAACTGCTTGAAGATGCGTTGAGAGGCTGGGGCTTGAGCCCCGCCCAGGATGCAGGCGATCGCGCGCGGCTCCTGGAAGCCCCCAGCACCCTCGTCTTGATGGCGGTCCTCGTTTCTCCTTGGCTGTGGCGGCAGCGGAGGGAGGCCTACGTTGCCTTGCGGGCGATCCTCGCGAGGCTGATCCCTCCAGTCTCCCTCGTGAGGCGGGTCTTGCCAGCGATCCTCGCGAGGTTGATCGTGCCACCCTTGGCGCGGGCCGCGGTCTTCCCAGCATCCTGCGCTCCGTCCTCCTCCTCGACCGTAGCCCTGGTCACCGTGGTCGGGGCGACGGCCGATCCTTCCTTCTCGCACGGCTCAGAGCTCTTGACATTCGTTGGTGTTGTGGGTGTGGAGGTCATGGTACACACAGTACCGACTACCCTTGGAAGGTTCAGGCTGATCTCTGCCCCGCTTGGTGTCTGGTTCTGCCACGAGCACGGCAGCCCCCTTGCGCTTCACATCCTTGGCCTTAGGCTTCTTCTCTTCTGGGTCTGCGGTAGGCAGCTCGAGGAGGGAGAGACGCCCTTCCTCAGCCCTGGCGCACTTGGTTGCCAAGTTGAATAGCTCCAAGGAAGTGCACAGGTCTTCATGCATCGCGAGCTCCTCCTTCATCTTGACATCGCGCATGCCGTCGGAGAAGGCTGAGATGATGGCCTCCTCGGTCACCTTGGGAATCTTGAGGCATGCGTTGTTGAAGCGCTGGATGTACTTCTGCAAGGTCTCCCCGGGTTGTTGCTTGATGCGGCGCATGTCGCTCACGGCAGGTGGCCGGTCGCGAGTACCTTGGAAGTTGGCGATGAAGCGGGTGCGCATCTCATCCCAGGAGGAGATCGTGCCTGGAGCCAGGTTCAGGAGCCAGGTGCGGGCCCCGTCCTTGAGCGCCATGTGAAACCAGTTCGCCATGACCTTCTCGTCTCTGTTGGGAGCTTCGATGCCCAGCTCATAGAGCTGGAGGAACTCCGCAGGGTCGGCCGTGCCGTCGTAACGAGGAGGCAGGTCTGGCTTGAACTTTCCGGGCCACGCGACGCTGCGTAGCTCGGTGGTGAAGGCACGACAGCCTGCTGTGGCCACGGGAGGCCTTGGGTGACGGAGAGCTTGGTCTTGCATGTCCCCACGCGCTGCAGCTAGGAGCAGCGCGGGGTCTTGACATGCGGGAGCAGGAGCATGGTCGCGACGTGCTGGAGCAGGGAGCGCCCGGGCAGCTTCTTGCGGGCGAGGGACTTCTTGGCAGCTCTGCTCTTGCCGCGCTGGCACATGACGGAGCGGGTTCTGCCCAGGGGCCATGTGCCTTGGAGCCATGGTGCCTTCTTGAGGAGGAGGCGGCCGGGGCGCCGCCGGAGCTTCGCCGCTCGCGCGGGGTGGGGTGCGGTGCAGCGGAACGGACGACGCAAGAGAGCCCCCTACATCGCGGACGATCTCGGTGACGCGGTCGAGCCATTCTTCATAGACGTCGTCAACGGGATGGTAGCGCAGGAGCCCGGTTGCCGCAATGAGCGTAGCTCGAGCCTCCATGGGTGCGCGGAGCGCGCGGGACGAAGAGCCAGCTGGGGTGAGCGAGGGAGTAGCGGTGCGTCCGTCTTGCCGCACGGACGGATGCTGAGACGACGCTTGCTACTCGTCCCCTGCTGGGCCGGTGGCGGTGTTGACGGCAGGTGACGGGGAACGGCGAGGACGCCCGCCGACAGGAGCTGTCTGGGCGACGCGGGAAGCGAGAGCGGCCCGGCGCTTGGCGCAGGCCCGATGAGCGTCAGACATGGACGCGATGGTCAGAGGAGAACGGGGTGGTGGAAGACGAATTCCGGCGCACCCCTACCTGGCGCGCCAAATGTCGGATTTCGGGTTCCGGCAGACCCTTGAGGTTCGAACACTGGGGTGCACGCGGAGATTTCGCCTTCTACCTACCTGCACCACTCCGCCTTGCTAAGATCTAGGCTATGGAAAGAACAACACAAGAGACACAGGGTTTATACTGGTTCGGGCCACCGTTGTGGTGTAATACCCTACTCCAGTGTGTGGTGTGGTGGATTGCCTCTTGGGCTGATGATGATGAGCAATACAAGGAAGAACAGCCTCGCGAGGGTCTGTTCTTGGCTGGGGCGATGAACTGCTGGGAGGAGTTCACTCACCCTTCTCTCTCTCTCTCCCTCTCTGATTTTCCTCTCGATCTCTCTCTGATCGATCTCCCACCGATCGATCCCAACAATTGGTCATTTTGAAGCGGAACATCTGGTACACTTATCCTGACTAAAGTTGGTCCTCGCCTGCCAAAGACACTGGTGGTGACGCTGGCTTGGGCTCCACAATGACTTCCTCCCTGCCGTTGGACTGGTCTTGGTTTCGTTGCACCGAAACGGGTGCCTTTGCTTGATGCTCTCGCCTGCGCTTGCTCCCTTTGCACCAAAGAGGAAAGGAGGACACTGCGCGGCTGGCGCCCGCCTGGCGCCTTTGGTCGTCATGGCTTGCGTCACGGGCACCTCATGAGGTACCCCGCCTTGATCTCTCCGCCTCCTCGCGAGCCAGCTTGATGAGGCCGTGCCTGAGGAAGCTCCACGTCGTCCACCCCGCGAGGCTTGGCCCCTCGCGAGGGTCTTGGGTCTGTGTTGATGAAGATGGGCCGTGCTGGGCCCCCCTTTGAGCCATGCCGCAGGCCGCAGGCAGGCAAGTTTGGGGACCCCCGTTCCCAGAACGCCGACAGTTACTACTCCCTCCTTTCCAGTTTATGGCTCAATTTCAAAATTTCTCCAACCAAGGTAGACGGTGAGTGGTCGAATTAATTTCGTACTTTGCACAAGTAATTAGTACGCTCGTTTTTCTCAAGAAGTTATGTTTACCGAGGCATTAACTAGAACGAATGCATGAATGACCACTAAATTTCCATGAACTTGTACATGCATTGGTTAGTTTCCTCTTGACACTGCTTGCGTCGGGTGATCTAACGCACCTCAAAATCCAACATGTAATGGTACTATTGCTAGTATAGTAGAATTGAGACTTATCAAATGGAAAAACAAATGTTTTTAGATGAGCCCTATAAACCCTAGTGGGTGCGTACTCCGTAAAAACAGATTTTTCCAAAACTAAGTCACTCCCTTTCATGAATTCTGTAGTATACTCCTCCGTCGATGCTCCCTTTCATGAATTATGTACTTCCTGTCGCGGACATGTGGGACATATAGCAACCGGGTCGACGTGTCAAGCGCCAAATAATGTTGCAGAATAGCAGGGGAGATGCACCCCACTCATACCGGCCCAGTAGTAATGAGCAATGAGACGTCAAATCACAATGCCGCACTTTCCCACACGGACGAAGCAACCATTATTTCACACTTCGGTTCGCCATCATCTCAAACCACGTACTAGTATTGCTTCTACCTCAAGAGGGACACACACATTGCCTTGGTACATCATGACACGTGGGACCGCATGACAGGCCATGCTCCCCCGCCGATCGCTCGGTAAAATCACCTCATTTTTACTATACTTCCTCTGTATTGGTTTACTCCATGGCATGCACGTCATTCTAGGTTAAGAATTTAACTGGCTATATATGTGATGAACAGTACTCTAGCCTTTTAAAAATGTATACTTTTGTATAGTAGTACTATCGATGGATTGCGCCATGGAGCAAAAATTGAAGTTAAAAAAAGGTGGTACATATAGAGAGCGCTCGTCGCCAAATTATGCATATAGTACTATTTAAAAAGCTAGTATGTGCTTAATTGGGGTGCTAAATTCTATTAAAGTAATACTAGTAGTATGTACATACTAAAGAGTTAAACTAAGCACACCTGAAATTAAACTATGCAACTAATCCGGTAGACACTGCATTAGAAGTTTAGAACCACCATGAGCAACGAAACTGCCACCTTACTCGGAGTCCTCGTCCACGTCCTCGACTTCGTCCTTGTCCCTATTCCTCTTGGCTGATACTTCTTTGCTTGAACCGCACACTTGGCTGTTGCTCTTCATCGAACCCTTGTAGATATTGAAACAAAGGTAGCCATCCATTGCAGCGTAGTGGATGTGGTCTATATCTAGTACATTCCGCTGCCATGCATGACGATGAAACGTGTATGGAGGTTTCTCCAGTTTAACGTACGAAGGATGAACCATGGCTCCTGCCAGGGTCAGCATTGAAGGCTGACGAGAGGGCATCAGCCGATTCTTCTGGAGGTCGAAGGGGTTGCCTACAACGAGGCCTATCCGACCCAGGACTTCTTCGTCGTTCGTAAAGTCTACAGTAACGAATTCACTGTTTTGTCCTTGAGGAAGTTCTTAAAATCCTGGCACTCAACGTCTGCATGGCATATGTGGTAGACCAAGCAAACGTTATGTACGCAAACCTGGATCATGGCGGGCTTCTTCCTCTCTTCGTCCTTTAGATCCTTCGCTCGTCCCAGGACTATGGTGTACTCAACATCTAGTCCAGCGACCCACTCATCATCTGAGTTTTCGAACATGTGTCTGAAGTGAGAAAGGCATCCTTTCACCGTCGCGGAAGAACGTGTGTAGATGACGTCGAACACATCGCCGGTGATGGTTCTAACCTTGTACTCACCGCCGATCGTGGAGATTTGGGACGCCATGGATTTGGGAGGAGGGTTAGGATTAGTGGAACTGCCGTAATGTGAATGGACGGGACGACTAGGAGTGAACCGCCGTAGTATTGAAGGATGTGCGGGGATGAGTAGGAGCGAACTGCCAGCGTGCAAACGGTAGGGTAGTGGCTTTCCATTCTCCCATGATACGGGCTTCCGAGAGCCCTTGGGTCTGAGATCGAATGGTTGCATGGCGTGATTCTAGACCTATGGGTGAATATCCTATCCTGGAGGGTTATTCTGCAAATTTTCAGCAACTTAGCATGCGACCGTTTGATCTCAGATCCAAGGGCTGCCAGCAGCCCGTATCATGGTCGCGCCTACCACGACCGTCACGTCGCTCGCACGGTCGCGCCCTTGGAGATTTAACACGGTGTGTTAGGCTATCTGATGTTGGCATGTCATACATAGTCATCACATTGTCACTCATACTACAACAAGGTTGTCTATAAGTGTATTTTTTTTGCTCCTCTCTATCTCTTTCTTCATACTCAAGGAAGAAACAGTGCTAAGCGCGTGTATTTATTGCATTTGCCAAGGAGTGACCTCTTCCAATGAAATGGTGTTGCTAAGTTTGCTTCATTTAATTAGCTATAGACTCAAAATTGTCTTTTCACCTAGTTACACGTGCTTAGCACCATTTCTTCCTTGGGTCACCAAACTAGTCTCTCTCTTCTTGATTAACTTCCCATATCAGACTTTATGCCTATGTGGCAAGCTTAAGCACCTGTAGGAGCAAGTAAAAGTAAGTACAATAGTGCGCTTTACATGGCATTTTTGCATATGTGGAGGAAAGAGAGGCAAGGAAAAAGTGGAGAAGTGGGCTCTCATGCAAGAGCCAGCCTCTACAACATGGTGGAGCATTGGGAGAGGCACTTGTATGGAGGTGGTCAGGAATCTGGGAGACTCATGCCGATCGTAGCGCCGCAGTTAAAATGATAATGGCAAGTCAAATCACGCGGCCCCACCTGTCCAACAGTAACTCGCTGTCAAATCACACAGCCCTACGTTTGCAGCAGCCTACTCCCTCGTCTTCTCGCATCTCTGTCGAACAGACTAGGCGGAACTACCCCGCCGCCTACCGCGCAGGAAAAGCCCCGCCCTCGACTTTTAAATAGAACTACATCCGCTTAAGAATCCAATGATATACTTTTTGTGACATTGTAACTCATATTTAGTTAGTCAAATGGATGACCTAGAACTACGTGCAGGCCCTATAAATTGAGACGCCTAAAAATAAAAAAACCGAGACGGAGAGGGTAATTCAGCGTGTATCTTTTTAGATCAATATAGTCGGGATTCACCAAGGAGCAAAACCAAGTGGTAGGCTGCTCCTGTCGTGTTGGCGTAGCAACTCAAGCAGGGCCAATCCGCACATGAAATGGCGACACACTTAGCAGGACCCCTTTGGCCGACATGTGGCTCATCCACCATCTTGTTCCACGTGCGATGCACCAAATTACAGTTCGGAGCACCGGTTGGAATTGGAGGCACCCCGGTCGTAGCGCCGCAGTAGTAGAAAATAAGCGACGAGGGGTCAAATCACAAAGCCCCACCTTTCCCGCATTAAGCTGGACGGACGAAGCAACCATCATTTCACTCTAGGGCGCAAGAGCATAAAGAAAAGAGAAAACAATGATGCGTGTGGCAGCTACCTAGGGCACCCTAGGGTACGGGTATCCACTAGAGATCCTTTTTTAAAGCGCCTCCACTACAAATCGGCTTCTCCCTCGTCCTCTTGAAGAAAACCGATGATGACTGCGGCGGTAGGGTTTGTAGGAGTACTACGGCGTGTTGGGCCACATCATAGTAAACGGGTTCGAGCCGACGCCTTAAATATGTGTGGGCCACTTGGTTTTATGGGAACAAGGCAGCATTTTGGGTTCGGGGCCCAGTGGAGATATAGTACGTACAAAAAATTGTGGACGTAGGTTCGACCGAAAGGCAATGATGCATGGGCCCTGCATTTTGATATACCCGGGGCCACGTGAAATTTGCTACTCTACTCAAAACTACTAAGGTACACATGTATTGAACGCATGAGATTTCGAAACCAAATTATGAATAAATACACACTATAGCATGTAAAGCTTTGAGTCATATATGCATGATGTAGATGTTAGTTTAGTTCTTATAGTTCATCTCATTCAAGTTTTATAAAAATGTTAAGATTCATGGGGTTGTGCGTTGTAGTCCCTCCGTTCCAAAATAGATGACCCAACTTTGCACTAACTTTGTACAAAGTTAGTGCAAAGTTGGGTCATCTATTTTGGAACGGAGGGAGTAAATCATAAAGTAAAAAAACAAATAATGGCAATTCATTTAAAAAAATAATCAATTATGATACAGAAGATTCTAGAACAAAGGAGAAGTGCTTGTGTTTTGAGGTTTTTTCATTATGCTTAAGTTCAACCATGGAGTCTTCTAAATTGTACATGTGGCAGATCTGGTGGAATGTTGATGATATCCAACGGCCAGTAGTGCTCGGATTTGCCTATCTCTGCACTGTCGGGTTAGCTTCATCCAGCGACCATCTTTCAAAGTTATTGGTACACTATATAGTTCTTGTGCCATAGTTGCATGTTTTGGAAAAAAAAAGGTACTAGTGGGTTGTACTATCTGTTTAGGAATAGAAGATGTATACATGGAAGTTGTAGGGAAAGAGATGACATGGAGCATCTCAATTCCTATGAGTAGGGATTGGAAAAGAGATGTCATTTGGTTCACATCATAGGAACTTTTCTATTGAATCTAGAGATGACATGTTTCTCAATTCCTATGAGGAGGGATTATAAAAGAGATGTAATTTGGTTCATATCATAGGAACTTTTCTATTGAATATACGCTAATGTTTATTTTCCTTTGAAATTAAGGGAGTATAGGAATCCATTCATATGAACCAAGTGGCTCTAAAGGTATAGAAATGATATCATGTTTATTTACTTTGAAATGTGGAGTATATGAATCTATTCCTATGAACCAATTGGCTCTAAAGGAAAAAAATCATATAAAAATCATATCATATAGAGTTCCTATGATATTCCTCGACACTAAAGGATGCTTGAAATTGCTGCGGGTGATAGCATGGTCTTTCTTTGTAGACTCCTCACCCAACTTTATAGTTACCTCTCGAAGATGAATGAAATGATATATACATGGTATTCTACATGTGCAATTTGGTACATGAAAACTCAGTAAAAGTTTGCGAGGTTCAAATTTTCGATAATGCTATATGCACTGCATTTCGGAACGGAGGGAGCATACGACAGTTGCTAACACCCACGTAGAAGATTTGTGTGTAGGAGGAGTGGCTGTTCTGTTAACTGACATGGCAAAACTAACACTGTCGGATGCCGATCTAACGGTCCTAACGGTGTTCATTGGCAAAAGGCTTGTGGCGAACGTTTGTCGGATAATGATTTATGGACACATGCATTGCATTGATATGTGCCCCCCTCTCTCTCACGCACACGCACCCTCACGAGTCACGACTCTCCCGAGTTCTCTTGCAGACTCGCACGTCGCACCCACCGTCTATCTGCAGGTAGACGTCATGCACATATGTGCTCTTCACGCCCTACCCTCAGAACTTCTAAAAAACAAAAGATGGCGCGCACATTTTATTTTAGCTCACACGTCACACACTTGTACTATTACTCTTGCGGCGAACGTTCTTTGAGCATAGTGTATTGTACTCTCACGAAGAGAAGCGGTGCACGCACGCACTAGTTCTCTCACACCCACTCGCGGATACACGTAGGAGCGCATTTTTTTGAAGCTGGTACAATAAAATCACTCCACTATATATAAAAGTAGGAGCCTTAGCGCTTGCTTTACTAGGGTTCCTCTCGTTCACTCTCTCATGCTCTCCAGATCTAAGCAACACATAGGTGGCCACACTCTCTCTCAGCTCACGGCTGGTCACAAATCCGGCCGGATAACCTCGACCGGGGCAGGGGTGTAGGTGCATCGTTCACGCTGTCGTCGGCAGCGAGGGAGGAGACCAACGGCTGCCCGCGCGTCCCGATCGGCGGTCGTGCCGTTCTCTCCGAGAGAGCACCGGCTTGGGAGGGCCTCCGACCCCTTCTTCCTCCCTGGGGTATTGTGGCCAAGATGCGGCCTCCCGACGCTGTCTTTGCGACATGCCGACGACCCTCAGGTATATATTCATTCGAAACCTGCCTTGCTCTACTGCCCCAGCTCCCTTCGTGTGGATCCTTTTCTACTTCCGTCCGCTGTTCCAAAGCCACCTAGACTTCTACTAAGGCACGTGCTTTGCACGTATGTTCTGTATGATAGATACTCATATACCTTCTTTTTAGAGAGAGAAATGGGTACTCGTATCTGGAGTAGATATCATAGTGTGTTTGTTTGCATGATCTAAGGACTATTCTGAAATAAGAAGCAAATCACTTGCACAAATCAAACTGAGTTCCAAGTAAGAATTTGATTACAAGATAAAAGTCGTAGTTTTATTATATGCTGTTTCCTGGGTTCCACTGATGTATAGTTCCAGAGTTGTTTGATGGTTTACATGCATGTTTATGGACCATTTCGTGCAACTAAATAAGTCATTTAGGTCTGACAGACACTCATGTCCTGTATTAACTTGAGGTATAGCTTATGTACGACTGAAATAAAATATTACACTTTTTCTGCGAATAATAAAAATATTACATTTCTCGATGAAGCAGAATAAAACTTTAGCTAGCATCAGCCATGCAATGTTATGTTATGTGAACACTGTAAACTTTGTAGTATAGCGGCATCTAAAAAATCCATTTTTACAGTAATCTAAAAAAATAAGTTAGTAGTAGAGTGTTTATTTCCCAGGTGACAACGGGGAACCAAAATGTGCTAGCTATTTGCCAACTTGTCGTACTTGCATGTGAGCAGGTGGCAGCAGTTTCTAGACATTTCTTAACTTCAGTAGGTGCAATCCAGATTCAACGAGGACTTATTTATTTGTTTACTTGGAGAGCAGAGTCGGCCATGTGCACAAGGAGCGGGAGCGAATCCGGCAGCTCTTAGTTGTCAGATCATGTCATCCTTTGTTTGATGGACGGCAGTGATATGCATGAGAGGGGAAATGAATGGTGGATTTTGAGCCAATGCTTGTTTGGGCGGGAGAACCGAAGATGGAGTGGTAAATCCAATTTCAAAACTGCCGCATTATAGTAGTAGTAGATTAGAAGTAAAGCTATTTCATATAGTCGACTCAAAGTGTTGGTTCAAATAGGGAAGAAAGTGGGAAAGCTGTAGCATGAATCTAGGACTTGGTTCTAAGAGGAAACGGGGGAAAGTAGTAATATCTGTCACTGTTTAAATAACCATATTTCTTATTTGCGCAAACAGGGATGTCTGTCTCCATATCGTTTCGGGATGTTTGTCTCCGTATCATTTCTATCTGCACAATCAAAAGCACACACCTCAGTTTTAGTACAACTGCGCAAAATGAGATGGCTATCCCTCACTATCATCGTCTAACCTCCCGTCTTCAAGGTATCCCTACATTGGTAGTAACTAAGGTAGAATGACCAATGCAATCTAAAAGAAGCTGATTCGTAAGTTTTACTTCCTGATTGCAGTGCAGGGACGAGCGAAGACAACAGCATCCTAGTCCGGAATGCACTTTCTACCAGTTCATCCATGGACCAAGGACTAGCTGACACGGCTGCACGGCAGTTTTTTGGACAGGTGCCCGGACAAGAGGCATTGTGCTCTGCTTATTTCTGCAAATAGCGGTGCTTGTATTTAGTGGAATGCACAAGCATTTCAGCTGGTCAGTACACTGCATGGTTCAGTTCAGCATTCCAGCTAAGACCATAATTATAATTGGTTATTCTAGAATGGGAGAACCTAACCCCGAATGGTGGCAACAAGAAAAAACCAGAGTGAACTCCGGGAAATTTAAGCCTGCCGGGAGGCCCTTTGCTCAAAGAGAAGCCTTGCTTGTTTTTTCCTGATTTGTAAACCTTCTCACAACTTTGTCTTTTGCTGTGAACTAGTATATGTTTTTTATGTTCTATGAATCATTGAGATGTATAAAATTGCTTAACTTATGCTTTTCAAGTTTTTTATGAAGACGAGTTTAATGTGAGTGTTCCACATGAGTGCTGGACTAGCGTGTGAACGTTTGGAATTATTACATTGTGGCCTCAATTAACTGCATGAACCACTGTAACAAGATACATAGTTGCTTATATGTCAGACTGCAGATTGTTGATTGTTAGCTGGTCGATAGCCTAGTGTTGAAGCGAGCTGAACCAATGTGATGTGTTTTGCACAACTGCTTACAAGTGGGGTAGAACCAACAGTGTTTACAAGTACTTATGTATACGTCGGCGCATGGTTCTCGAATGAGTGCTCTATTTCATCAAAACACACACTGCTCGTATGATAAACCGTGACAACTTATGTCTTACCATGCCATATTCATGAAAAAACTAGTGAGGACGCATCTGTTTCGGCAACAATTACGATGGTTCTCACATGATTCACGGGCACACAAAAGTAGCAGCAGTTCCCATAGACGGATTCAAACAGAGTACTAGCCCCAGAGGGGTCGATAATAGGCAAGGTTCGGATAATTAGACACAATCCAAACTACTATTAAACACTAGCTGGGGCAACTATTTCATGCCTCGATCTAATTTGGGATGGACACAAGACGGACCTTGCCATGAACATCATCGAGGACGTCCCGCAGCAGCTCAATCTTGTGAACCTTCATGAAGACAACCTTGTGGCCTTGCCACTGATAAATTTGTTTGTGGAGGCATGCCACGTCATCTTCCTGCGTAAGCTTGACAAGAACAGTATTCCTCACAAACGAAGGAGTAGATTTGAACTTCCTATGCTTCAGTACACCCTGGACAACATGCCTGACAACAGTGAGGCTGGAATACAACTCTTCATTGGTATAACCGCCAATGGCTTCCAGGATCCAATAGCCTAAGAACTCTTGTCACATCCCTAGTTCTATTAATGCCTAGTGCTAGCATCTGGTGTTGCATCATGTCTAAATTTCTGAAACTTGAATTGAGGAAAGTGGAAGCCTCAAAAACTTAAATAAAAAAGGGGCAAGAACCCTTAAGCTGGCATTCAGTGAAACCAAAATGGCCTTCATTAATGTTTGATAATTTTGGCAAGGGTTTGTGTCCAAACCAAAAATATTGAACATTTTTAAGGAATTATTTTGGCACTGAATTTAAATCATTATTGTCTTTGACTTTGGGCATTTAAACACTATTAATAATTTAAATGCTCAAATAATGTTGGAACTATTTTTTGGGCCACTGAAATAATTCAGCATATGTCCATGAATATTTTCAGGATTTTATTAAATGGTTTAGTATTTTTACTAAACCAAAACAAAATAGAACAAAATAGAAAAAAAACTGAAACAGAAAAACATAAGAGAGAGAGAGAGAGTAGGCCACTTGGCCACCTACCTAACCTACCTGGCGCCACCAACCGGCCTAGCACTGTAGCTGGACAGCCCAGCCCACCAGGGCTCCTCCCTGTCTTCTTCCCCCTCGCCAGGAGGACGAACATGTGGCCGGCGCACGCGAGCACGCGTCCGGTCACCTCCTGCTTCCCCGGCCCTCCTAGCTACGCCACCACGATGCCCCGTGTCCCCTCGCTCCTCTCCCTCACTCGCTGCACCCTCTCTCCCTCCCCTGACTCTGACCCCCGAGCTCATCCGAGAGTCGCCGTCGCCGCTGCTCGTCGTTACCGTGGCCACCAGCACCCCCACGCCGGCCAGCGCCCCCATGAGCTTCGCCTCGACGCCGTAGAGCCGCACGCCAAGGAACGCGACCCCGGGAGGCCAGCAACATCGCCATCGCCGTCGTCTTCCACCTCGGGCTCCGTCCACCATCATCGTCCATCCGCCGCACGCAGGACGTCCCCGAGCCCGCTAACCATCCCTACGGCACCGCTGTGAGCTCCGCCACCGTTTCCCCCTCTTCTCCTATCCGTTTGATTGCCGTAGCCGTCGCCCCCTTGATGACCGAAATGCACCGCCGCCTGAGCTCGCCATCGACGATGCTCCGGTGACCAAATGGTCACCCTGGAGTGTCGAACCCACTCCCCGCGATGCGTAGCGCCCTCCTAGCCCCATTGCCCCGCTCTTCTACGCACTGAAACACGATCCCGCGCGCAACCGAACTCCGGCGGCCGCAAAAGATCTCGCCGCCGTCAGCTCCGGCCACCCCAGCTGCTGCCGCTTGTCTCTCTGGATGCGCCTCACTCCCAGGAACCCGTAGGAGGAAATCGCGCATCGAATGGTGCTTCGTAGCGAGCGCACGGAGCACCTCCGACGTCGGCCGTGGTCGTCGCCGGTTAGCCTCCGGTGAGCTGACGTGGCGCTGTCATTAGCCACTAATGACCAGCTAACTAAGCAGCCCTGAGCCACTGACAGACGTGCCCCACCAGTTTAGTTAAGCAGCTAACGGAATTAGTTAGGGATAATCTAATCCGACTGGGTCCACGCGTCAGTTTTGACCACGCTGACGTGGCCGTTGAACAGGCCCACCTGTCTGTGACCCTAAACATCACTGTGTCACTGACGTGTGGACCCCACACGTCAGGTTTGACCCGAACCGGCCCTATTGACCTGCCGACGTCATAATGACGTAGTGCTGACGCAGTAAAGGAATTTCTGGATTTAAAATAATATAGGAAATTCCAGAAAATGCCCAAAACTTCTAAAAATCATAGAAAATCAACCGTAACTCCAAATAAAATAAATTATATATGTAAAATTATCAGAAAAATTCAAGGAATCTGTTTATGGCATTTTCATACATGTTTGAACAACTTAACCTCACTGTTTAGTCCAAAACATGATAATGCACTATTTGAATTCATAGTTTGAATTTGAATTTGAACCTAGTGTTCAAACCAACTCCATTTAACTTGTTGATTAGTTGCATTAGATCAATCAACAGCATATTGCCATGTCATGATCATGCATCATATTGTTGCATTGCATTGATTGTGTTCTTCCTTGTTTGCCGGTAAATGTCCCCTCTCGATAGACGATGTACCGACGCTATGATCGTTGACACTGATGAAGACTCAATGTTATCTTCAGAAGTGCTAGGCAAGCACAACCCCCTTGTTCATTCCGATACAAGCCCACTCTTTCGCTCCTGCTCTCTTTTACTGCATTAGGACAACAACGATTTATCTGTTACTTGTTGCGGTAGTTGAACCCCTTATCCTCTGCATGACCTGTCATTGCCACAGTAATTAGATGAAACCCACTAGCATGAGTAGGAGTTGTTTGAGCCCTGATGTGCCTACTCATTCATGCTTGTTTGTCATGCCTGCTACTGCTTAGAGTTGAGTCAGGTTTGATTCATCGGGGATGGATCGGAGGTGTGTAAACATGTCCTACTGGGTGTGAGCTAAGAGTGTGAACACGTTTTGGTAAAGGTAGCGGTGAGAGGCCATGTAGGAGTACATGGTGGGTTGTCTCATTGCAGCTGTCCTCAGGAACTGAGTTCTGTGTCTGTGATCCATGAACAGCTACTACCACTCATTGGGATCCTTAATTGACCCTCTCGGCTTCTTAATCACCCTAGTACTCTGTCCAGGAGTTGCAACTAGTTTCTGGTGTTTGTAGGTTATGTGTTGGCGGCCGTGCGTAGCGTTGACCCTAGGGGTGGGCTATGTTGCGGTAGATACACTGTGGCACGGTGTACCGGGCGCCCGTTTGGTGTCTAGGGAACCCTGCACACATCGTTTGGGGCTGTGAGCGAAACTCCGGCCGGATCTCCTCGCGGATGGAACCCGAATAGGCGATAAACCTGGACTAGAGACTTAAGTGTTTAGGTAGGCCGTGGCCGACACCCCCGCCAGGCTTCCGATTGAAGGTTGCCGAGATACATGATGTGTACATGGTGGTAAGTGGTGGGGGCGTGTGTGAAGAAGTACACCCCTGCAGGGTTATCATTATCTATTTGAATAGCCGGATTCCTTGGATATGGAAACTTGGACCCCTTGCATAGTTCATAGACAAGTGAAAGTGGATACCCTAAAACTAGCAAGATAAGCGTGAGTGCTATGGATGGCCTTCTCGTAGGGAGACGGGAGCGGATCCATAGTGGTGTATTGATTGGTGAATATGTGGACTCGTGTGCGCCACCTCAAAAGAGTTGCTTGCAATCGTAGTTCTGGTTAGCCACTGAGTCAAAGCTGGCTTGCTGCAGTTAAACTCCACCACCCCCCTTTGTTGATACCGATGCATATGTAGCTAGTTCTGATGTAAGTCTTGTTGAGTACCTTTGTACTCACGTTTGCTTAATTTATGTTTTGCAGAGAGAATTCAGTCTTGCTAGTAGTTCCGCGTGGACTTCGATGTTTAGCTTGATACCTCAGCTACGATCTTGTGCCCTCGGCAGGATCTGGTAGATAGTCAGGCTTCTCAGCCTTTTTCATTTGTAGTTGTCTGTACTCAGACAAGTTAAGCTTCCGCATGTGCTTGTTGCTTGTATGCTCTGTATGTTGGGTCATGAGACCCATGTTTGTAATATCTCGCTCCTCGGAGCCTAATGAATAAATACTTGAGTTGTAGAGTTATGTTGTGATGCCATGTTGTATTTACACATATCGAGCATATTGTGTGTATGATTGAAATGCTTGGTATGTGTGGGATCCGTCAATCTAGTTGTTTATCCTTGGCAGTCTCTCTTATGGGGAAATGTAGTCTAGTGCTTCCATGAGCCATAGTAGTCCGCTACAGCCCGGTTCACCGGAGTCCTGCTAGCCCAGCACTACTGTTCAGGACACTTGACTGGCCGACATGTGTTTCACTTCGTCCCTATGTCTGTCCCTTCGGGGAAATGTCACACGGTGGCTTCCGGAGTCCTGCCTAGCCTGCTGCAGCCCGGGATCCCCGGAGTCCTGTTAGCCCAGTGCTACAGCCCGGAATCACTCGTTGATGA
Organism: Triticum monococcum; assembly: GCA_034509565.1. NCBI lineage: Eukaryota > Viridiplantae > Streptophyta > Magnoliopsida > Poales > Poaceae > Triticum > Triticum monococcum. Next base: position 120,888,369 of record CM067841.1, read on the forward strand.
CCGACATGTTCGATGTGATTCGCGTATGCCTGTCTCCATAGGTCTGTGCCGCTTTGGGTTCACGACTAGCCATGTCGGCCCGGGTTCTCTGTCATATGGATGCTAGCAACACTATCATATACGTGAGCCAAAAGGCGCAAACGGTCCCGGGCCATGGTAATGCGTCACCCATGGGATACCGTGCGTGAGGCCGCAAAGTGATATGAGGTGTTACCGGCTAGATCGATGTGACTTGGAATCGGGGTCCTGACAGCGTTGGTATCAGAGCCTGACTGCCTGTAGGATTACCAAGCCAAACTGGTCGAAGTTGAGTCTAGAAATGCTTTAGTTATGTAAAGGAATTGATTGTGGAAGGGAACGTAAGGCTCTTTTTACTCCTTATACCTCATGCCCTTCTGATCTCAGTCAGCCTCTTCTTTTCTATGGGGATTAAGAACTAGGCTTTCTCATCTATCTATCAGAATGACGTGTTACTAACCCATAGACTTATAAGATTGTTGGATTTAAGCCCAGTTCAGTTTCTACTACTTCTGTGTGTTCATAGTTGGTCTCGAACCTTGATATTGTGCTTCTGAGTGGTTATGCCACCATTTTGCAGGATGTCTCAAATCATTTTGAGCATTTATAGCCGTTATGCTGTCCGAGTCATCCCAGGTCTCTAAATAGTCTGATGCATTTGCAAATCCTTTCTCTCCGTTTCCGATGTCCTTTTGGTCAGAATAAGTACACTAACCGGTGAGTTGAGGTACTTGTTGCCCTGACATATATGTTGGAGCTATTACTATGACCCTAGGTGTTTTAGGGAGTCACCTAGTGATCTAGCCATGTTTTGTATCCCCAGTGTGTGATTCTGGCCATTATTCTCAAGAGCATCCCGTGATGCCATATAGTGGTAGGTATTCTATTCATGGGTTCCTGAACCCGAGATTCACCCTACTTACTTCATGTTGATAGTGTTTGCTCGTTCCTTTAGGTTATTAGTAACCTTGCAATAGTCCTCGAGGTCCGTGGTATTTCCTTTTTCCAAATACTATGAACCACTTATGGCAGAAGTTCTTGAACCAAAGGATCACAACCAGAGTGCTCTTGATGAGTTCTCCATTCTATATTGTGTCTCTGCCAGTTCTACCTTCCTGCATGGGTTATCCGAAAGAAATATGTTGAACTCGTTCGACATACTAATCCATGCATCCACAAATCAGAAAGTATATGTTCCTTTGAGTTGTCCCCCTTCCGTTATATTCCGACCCTCATCTATCAATTGATAGACAAGAGTATGTGAGCATTCGTTCATCGGTGCCTATTATTCTTGTGGTCCGTCGAGCCGTTCTATTTTAGAATGACTAGGAGAAACAAACTCCAGTACCTCATCCATATCTAGGGTTGGGTCAAAATAGTTGTATTCCGCAGATCAAAATGCAACCCAGCTTTTGTTCTATTCTACCTGGAGTGTTACCATCTTTAAGTCAAGAACGTCATGAGACCTGCACCACCTCTTATGAATTCTTGACGGGGTGATACTTCTCGCCATCATTATTCATTCCTCGGTTCCGTGTTTTTATAACTGGAATACCGACAAGTGAACCGTGATGTGTGAAATCAATACTCCTAGCAACCATGTTGCTTGGTAGTAAATGGACGAAATTCTCATTCTTAGGGTGTTGGTTATCAAATCATCATCCTAAGATTGATCGTGCTACCTAGTCCTTATTTCTGGTGCACACTTCGATCAATGGGTTAGGATTGTGCCAATCCCTCACTCTTTGATCATATCATCTTGCCCTGAAAAGCAAGGTTGTTCTCGAGCTTAGTAACATACCGGTGGTTCATGATTTTCCGAATATCTTCTCGGAAGTGTTACCAGGTTGTCACCTGACCGTTATGTTGAGTTCGTGATCAAGATGGTTTTTCAATAAACCACTTTTCTCCAAGAATCTGTGTTGGATACCCCTAAGCTAGTTGGTTAAGCTTAACAACAACTTGGAGAGTTGGAAGATGAAAACTTGTCCGACTTAGCTCATCCCTAAGGGATATCCTTGTGTGTGTGTGTGTGTGTGTGTGTTGAAGAAAGATGATATCTTCACCAATTGGTCCTCGTGATCAGTTGTTGTATCTATTATCTTGTCCAAACCTTCATTTGAGTGTGGGCTATCGTCAAATCAAATCAGAACCAATGATGTTCGTAATGTTGTCTTACTTGCGGTTGTCCCTCGAGCATACACCATTATATCTTTGGTCTGACCAATACTATCACATTGTTCACATAGTGGTGGAAGTCCAGTGATATGGAAATTCCGATGAGTTGCTGTTGAGCCCATCAGCGGCATTTTGTCTCCTCCATGATTGTGTTGAACATCCAGCTAGTGTTGGAAACTTTATAAGCATTGCCCTCATGTCCCGGTCATGAAGCATATGTCCGGTTGAAAGATGTGACTTCCTCTAATTCATGTGCATCTGATGTAAGTTGCCGCCGTGAATTCGAGAAAGTTTGTTTTTGCTTCCTCTGGAATCATCCCAAGTCAGTCATGCATGTGCGAAGTATTCTATGGTCTGATAGACTGATCATCTACATTCTATACGTATCCCTAGCACACCAAGCCACTGATTGATTTGTTCAAGGAGAAGAAGTTTCTTCTTAAGGGTTAGACCTACGCAAGGACTTCGATATCCTTGTTGATGGTTCCCCCTGAACTCGGTAGTGTTTCATTTTAAGACTACCAGGTGACCATGCTTGTCTAGGACAACGTGTTCACATGCTTGTAGCAGAACCGGCTCATGTTTTGGAGCTTACTACCGTAGTTCATTCCCCCGAGAATTTCACAATGTCATATCGTCGATTTGTGTTGCAAACCTTCATTTTTCCTTTCTAGACTCGATGAGTCTGGAATATCCTGTCACCAACCAGATCTGAATCTCAGGCAGATATGATGGTTGGAGCATTTTCCAAGAACTATAATATTGGTCTCTCGATAACCGGTAAAGTGGATGTCGTGGCCAACACATCCAGCCGGAAGACCTATTATTGTAGTATCTCGATTGAAGAAGGTTGGCCACCTTCCCATGAGGATTTCGTAGGATTTACTCCAGAAGTTGTTCCTTATGGATCTATTGTATTCCGAAGTCCGACCACTACTTGGTGGCTATGCCGATGCTTAAAGCATGACCGTGGTAACCAGTACATCAAGGAGAACATTAGAAGCGGAGTGCTAAATGTCTCTCGGTCAATCATCCAGATTTTGTTTCCTTGGCTTCGCTAAGGTGAAATCTGAGAAAGTGTTATCTTTCTTTGCATCTGCATCTTCCACCCTTATTCATCATGGTAGCATGTTGTGTTGCCAGGATCCTTGACATGGATATTGGCAGAACCTTGATGAATACGGAAATGCTCAAGTTCTTGAGAGCACGCTCAGGCACTAGGTTCTGACGTTGTCATTAACTGGAATGTGCCTCCGTCCTCGCAGTTGTTGATAGCCATCCAATTGGTGGAATCACCTTTGCCGGTGAACCTTCTCCCCAATTACTAGAATCATTCCCAACATTTGCATCTTGTTCCCAGCTTGCACCTCAGTAGTTGTTGTTCAGGATCATCTTCAAAAGTGGACTTACCATGGGTCCCATCCATTTCCGATCATAAGCAAAAATCATCCATTGCGTTGTCTTCAACAAGGTAGTCCACATCATCCATTCTAGTCCGAGTATGCCATTTTTTTTCAAACTCCTTCAAACCATCTATTGAAAATTGCCTTAAGCTGGTATGAAGAGTTTCAATGATCTCTGAATCAAAAGTAATTCTTTTTGCCACTTAAGGGAATATTTCTGCGAGTCACCTTCCTTAAGATGTCTCATTATGGTATCATGGAAATTTCCCTCGCTACTGTGAAACCCTCGTCAAATTGTTTCTTCTATCGCTCCTGATGCAAGTTTTGCCTCTCAGCTCCAGAGATGTTCATATGTCTCACTCCATGAGTTGATCCTGAGTTGTTCAATCCTCGAGAAGATCAATCCTTCTAGAGTTTTCCCTTCCCTCTCGTTGTCATGTTGGTTGGAGTTCTCAGAGCAAGACATCAAGACAATGATGGTGATCGGATCAACAACCTTATGAGATGCAACCTGGATCGTGAAGACCGTGTTAGTTGTGCCCCTCTGTCTTCTTACCTCACGTCTTGAATCTCGGGACGAGATTCTTGTTTATTGGGGGCGAGTTGTCACATCCCTAGTTCTATTAATGCCTAGTGCTAGCATCTGGTGTTGCGTCATGTCTAAATTTCTGAAACTTGAATTGAGGAAAGTGGAAGCCTCAAAAACTTAAATAAAAAAAAGGGGCAAGAACCCTTAAGCTGGCATTCGGTGAAACCAAAATGGCCTTCATTAATGTTTGATAATTTTGGCAAGGGTTTGTGTCCAAACCAAAAATATTGAACATTTTTAAGGAATTATTTTGGCACTGAATTTAAATCATTATTGTCTTTGACTTTGGGCATTTAAACACTATTAATAATTTAAATGCTCAAATAATGTTGGAACTATTTTTTGGGCCATTGAAATAATTCAGCATGTGTCCATGAATATTTTCAGGATTTTATTAAATGGTTTAGTATTTTTACTAAACCAAAACAAAACAGAACAAAATAGAAAAAAACTGAAACAGAAAAACATAAGAGAGAGAGAGAGAGAGAGTAGGCCACTGGGCCACCTACCTAACCTACCTGGCGCCACCAACCGGCCCAGCACTATAGCTGGACAGCCCAGCCCACCAGGGCTCCTCCCTGTCTTCTTCCCCCTCGCCAGGAGGACGAGCGTGTGGCCGGCGCGCGCGAGCACGCGTCCGGCCACCTCCTGCTTCCCCGGCCCTCCTAGCGACGCCACGACGATGCCCCGTGTCCCCTCGCTCCTCTCCCTCACTCGCAGCACCCTCTCTCGCTCCCCTGACTCTCTCCCCCGAGCTCATCCGAGAGTCGCCGTCGCCGCTGCTCGTCGTTACCGTGGCCACCAGCACCCCCACCCCGGCCAGCGCCCCCATGAGCTTCGCCTCGACGCCGTAGAGCCGCACGCCAAGGCACGCGACCCCGGGAGGCCAGCAACATCGCCATCGCCGTCGTCTTCCACCTCGGGCTCCGGCCACCATCATCGTCGATCCGCCACACGCAGGACGTCCCCGAGCCCGGTAACCATCCCTACGGCACCGCTGTGAGCTCCGCCACCGTTTCCCCCTCTTCTCCTCTCCGTTTGATTGCCGTAGCCGTCGCCCCCTTGATGACCGAAATGCACCGCCGCCTGAGCTCGCCGTCGACGATGCTCCGGTGACCAAATGGTCACCTTGGAGTGTCGAACCCACTCCCCGCGATGCGTAGCGCCCTCCTAGCCCCCTTGCCCCGCTCATCTATGCACTGAAACACGATCCCGCGCGCAACCGAACTCCGGCGGCCGCAAAAGATCTCGCCGCCGTCAGCTCCGGCCACCCCAGCTGCTGCCGATTGTCTCTCTGGATGCGCCTCACTCCCAGGAACCCGTAGGAGGAAATCGCGCACCGAATGGTGCTTCGTAGCGAGCGCACGGAGCACCTCCGCCGTCGGCCGTGGTCGTCGCCGGTTAGCCTCCGGTGAGCTGACGTGGCGCTGTCATTAGCCACTAATGACCAGCTAACTAAGCAGCCCTGAGCCACTGACAGACGTGCCCCACCAGTTTAGTTAAGCAGCTAACGGAATTAGTTAGGGATAATCTAATCCGACTGGGCCCACGCGTCAGTTTTGACCACGCTGACGTGGCCGTTGACCAGGCCCACCTGTCTGTGACCCTAAACATCACTATGTCACTGACGTGTGGACCCCACACGTCAGGTTTGACCCGAACCGGCCCTGTTGACCTGCTGACGTCATAATGACGTAGTGCTGAAGCAGTAAAGGAATTTCTGGATTTAAAATAATACAGGAAATTCCAGAAAATGCCCAAAACTTCTAAAAATCATAGAAAATCAACCGTAACTCCAAATAAAATAAATTATATATGTAAAATTATCAGAAAAATTCAAGGAATCTGTTTATGGCATTTTCATACATGTTTGAACAACTTAACCTCACTGTTTAGTCCAAAACATGATAATATACTATTTGAATTCATAGTTTGAATTTGAATTTGAACCTAGTGTTCAAACCAACTCCATTTAACTTGTTGATTAGTTGCATTAGCTCAATCAACAGCATATTGCCATGTCATGATCATGCATCATATTGTTGCATCGCATTGATTGTGTTCTTCCTTGTTTGCCGGTAAATGTCCCCTCTCGATAGATGAGGTACCGACGCTGTGATCGTTGACACTGATGAAGACTCAATGTTATCTTCAGAAGTGCCAGGCAAGCACAACCCCCTTGTTCATTCCGATACAAGCCCACTCTTTCGCTCCTGCTCTCTTTTACTGCATTAGGACAACAACGATTCATCTGTTACTTGTTGCGGTAGTTGAACCCCTTATCCTCTGCATGACCTGTCATTGCCACAGTAATTAGATGAAACCCACTAGCATGAGTAGGAGTTGTTTGAGCCCTGATGTGCCTACTCATTCATACTTGTTTGTCATGCCTGCTACTGCTTAGAGTTGAGTCAGGTCTGATTCATCGGGGATGGATCGGAGGTGTGTAAACATGTCCTACTGGGTGTGAGCTAAGAGTGTGAACACGTTTTGGTAAAGGTAGTGGTGAGAGGCAATGTAGGAGTACATGGTGGGTTGTCTCATTGCAGCCGTCCTCAAGAACTGAGTTCTGTGTCTGTGATCCATGAACAGCTACTACCACTCATTGGGATCCTTAATTGACCCTCTCGGCTTCTTAATCACCCTAGTACTCTGTCCAGGAGTTGCAACTAGTTTCTGGTGTTTGTAGGTTATGTGTTGGCGGCCGTGCGTAGCGCTGACCCTAGCGGTGGGCTATGTTGCGGTAGATACACTGTGGCACGGTGTACCGGGCGCCCGTTTGGTGTCTCGGGAACCCTGCACACATCGTTTGGGGCTGTGAGAACTCCGGCCGGATCTCCTCGCAGATGGAACCCGAATAGGCGATAAACCTGGACTAGAGACTTAAGTGTTTAGGTAGGCCGTGGCCGACACCCCCGCCAGGCTTCCGCTTGAAGGTTGCCGAGATACATGACATGTACATGGTGGTAAGTGGTGGGGGCGTGTGTGAAGAAGTACACCCCTGCAGGGTTATCATTATCTATTCGAATAGCCGGATTCCTCGGATATGGAAACTTGGACCCCTTGCATAGTTCATAGACAAGTGAAAGTGGATACCCTAAAACTCGCAAGATAAGCGTGAGTGCTATGGATGGCCTTCTCGTAGGGAGACGGGAGCGGATCCATAGTGGTGTATTGATTGGTGAATATGTGGACTCATGTGCGCCACCTCAAAAGAGTTGCTTGCAATCGTAGTTCAGGTTAGCCACTGAGTCAAAGCTGGCTTGCTGCAGTTAAACTCCACCACCCCCCTTTGTTGATACTGATGCATATGTAGCTAGTTCTGATGTAAGTCTTGCTGAGTACCTTTGTACTCACGTTTGCTTAATTTATGTTTTGCAGAGAGACTTCAGTCTCGCTAGTAGCTCCGCGTGGACTTCGTCGTTTAGCTTGATACCTCAGCTACAATCTTGTGCCCTCGGCAGGATCTGATAGATAGTCAGGCTTCTCAGCCTTTTTCATTTGTAGTTGTCTGTACTCAGACAAGTTAAGCTTCCGCATGTGCTTGTTGCTTGTATGCTCTGTATGTTGGGTCATGAGACCCATGTTTGTAATATCTCGCTCCTCGGAGCCTAATGAATAAATACTTGAGTTGTAGAGTTATGTTGTGATGCCATGTTGTATTTACACATATCGAGCATATAGTGTGTATGATTGAAATGCTTGGTATGTGTGGGATCCGACAATCTAGTTGTTTATCCTTGGCAGTCTCTCTTATGGGGAAATGTAGTCTAGTGCTTCCATGAGCCATAGTAGTCCGCTACAGCCCGGTTCACCAGAGTCCTGCTAGCCCAGCACTACTGTTCAGGACACTTGACTGGCCGGCATGTGTTTCACTTCGTCCTATGTCTGTCCCTTCGGGGAAATGTCACACGGTAGCTTCCGGAGTCCTGCCTAGCCTGCTGCAGCCCGGGATCCCCGGAGTCCTGTTAGTCCAGTGCTACAGCCCGGAATCACTCGTTGATGACCGACATGTTCGACGTGATTCGCGTATGCCTGTCTCCATAGGTCTGTGCCGCTTTGGGTTCACGACTAGCCATGTCAGCCCGGGTTCTCTGTCATATGGATGCTAGCGACACTATCATATACATGAGCCAAAAGGCGCAAACGGTCCCAGGCCATGGTAATGCGTCACCCGTGGGATACCGTGCGTGAGGCTGCAAAGTGATATGAGGTGTTACCGGCTAGATCGATGTGACTTGGAATCGGGGTCCTGACAACTCTATTTTCCCAGTGCGTATATTCAGGTCGTCCGCCTCATAGCGAGTGACATGTACCACAAATTCTGAATTACTTTTCAGTATAAGAAACGCAAGTTATTTAAACCACTACGTATACCATGGCATCGAAGATAATAAAATTTTGCATTATTAATCACCACATACTTCCTTTTCTAAAACAATCACCACATACTTAGATGAAAAACCACAATCGAGATCGGCAAAGAAGGAAATCACCTTGGGCAGCTCAGTGGGGGGACACATCGTCGAAGGGGGAAAACTGCTCCTACAGTGCCACGGGGGCTGTAACCTCAAACGGGGTGTTGACCATCTCAGTATCTGGGGTCGCCTCGGTGGTTGCCTCCATCTTCTTGGAGCTCTCTATCTCGTGGGGATCAGCCTCCCGCATCTGCTCCAATATCGGCAGATCTTTGCCTGGTTCTCCTTGGTCCATCATGAAACTGACGAATACTAGGAGTCCAGTGAAAGGAAAACACAATTGCAATGACAATGAAACAAAAAAGAGAGTGAGGATCGGTTACTGCTTTGGAAAAGTTCTTTTTTCCTCTGAACGAAAATATACCAACATCACGGATCCGCTTACCTTCCCTTCGTTCGGAGAGAAGAACAGTGGCAGATGCAAGTGTTGCCTTTCTTGAAGATAGTGAGGGAGAAGGGGATTCAGCGAAGTGTGAAATGATGGTTGCTTCGTCCGTCAAACTTAGACTGTGGGGAGGTGGGGTTTTGTGATACGACGGCTCGTTACTGTCGCGCTACGACCGGGGTGACTCTCCGCCTGCATACTGCCTTCTAATTTGGTGGATGGCATTTGGGCCCGTGCGTTGCATGGCCCGCATGTCGGTGAACAAAAGTATAACGGCATTCAGTAGAGGGAGACATTTCAATGACCTAGGAGGAGCGAGAAGCGGTAGACTGTCTCCACTGTACTAGTAGTAATTGTTTTTCTGGGTAGCTGTAGAGTGTCTCCACTATACTAGTAGTAATTGTTTCTCGGGTCCCAAGACAAAACAGCCCATCCACACTAGTAAATAGTAAAATCAATTCAAAAGCCCATATATTTACTGAATGAGAGGTGCTACCCACACCCAGCACACCCCCCCCCCTCCAGAAAAAACCTGGGTGCTCTTCTTCCTCCTTGCTCCCACCCACCTCATGTCAGCTCGCTGCACTCGTACCCCCAAAGTCCTCACCTCACTCCTACAGAAAACCCCAGCTCCCCTTCTTCCTCACTCCTACAGAAAACCCCTAGCTCCCCTTCTTCTTCGCTCGCACTACAACTAGGCTCGTCATTCGTTACTATGCTCAAATCCATGAGCGCGACGCGACGCCCTCGAGGAAAATGGAGTCGGCTGACCCCAGCGCCAAGAAGGTGAGGCTCCCGCCAGCGGCGACGCCTGTTGTAGATCCTGCACCCGGCAGCGCGGGGAGAAGCGGCAACCCTGCCCCCACCGGATCCCAGGAACCTGTAGAATCTCGGGTGGACCGCATCAGCGATCTCCCGGACGCCATCCTTGGGGAGATCATCTCGCTTCTCCCCACCAAGGATTGTTGTCGCACCCAAGTCCTCTCAATTCGGTGGCGCCCTCTATTGCACGCCGTTTACCTTAATCTCGACTATCGTCAGCTATCTCTGTTCAATGATTTTGAAATCCGAAGAGCCATCATCTCCTCCCACCAGGGCTCCGTTCAAAGCCTCTGCATCCCGCCATGCTACCTGAGCAATCATACCATGCCCTGCATGGTGGACGCCTGGCTGGAATCCCCTGAATTCATAGAACTACAGCTGCTTGAGTTCTACTATTCCCCTGGAAATCACATACCACATACCGAACGCCATGAACTTGTGCCCTCAGCATCGATGTCCATCTCGGGGTTTTTGTCTTCTCTCCACACCGCCACCTTTGTGCAGTGCTACCTACCAGACAATCTGGTACTAAACCTTCGAATCCCATTTCTCAAGAAACTTTCACTTGTGTGGGTTCGTATATCGGAGGCCTCATTGCACCGCATCATCCACTCCAGTTGCCCTGCACTGGAGTGCTTGGTGCTTGTTTTCACAGTTAGAATCGGTTGCCTCCAAATAAAGTCGCCTAACCTTGTAAGAGTTGGAATTTCTTTTGACGGAAGGAAGCTCATCATCCAAGATGCCCCTTCACTTCAAAGGTTGATCCTTGATTCTAGTTATTCACCGTTGCAAATAACCGTCCTCTCTGCGCCTAAACTGGAGACCTTGGGTGTAATACATGATCTTTGTGCTCATTTCAATATGGTGTTTGGCTCCACATTTCTTCAGGTACTTTATATTATCATCTACACTTGTAACCATAAGCTGCATTTGAAATTTTTGCGCATAATTTATATATCATCTTGGAGTACACATTTTGTACTAATATTATGTTCTATGCTCAATGAAGAGTTTCTCCATGGATGGCCTATCAATGGTGCTGGATTCTGTCAAGATCTTATATATCCAAATGAATAGTTTTGATCTGAACAAGATTATTGGCTTGCTGCAATGCTTTCCATGTCTGGAGAAGTTGTATATAAAGGTGATAAATTCACGCACATTGGAAGCCCGCATATAGTGTGCTAGAATTAACCGTTCAGCTGTTGCTCTTTCGACACTCTTCTTTTAGACCTTAAATGTTTTCAATCTTCATGTCTATTTAGGCAACAGGACGGGGTAAGAAAGTTATAACCAATCGATGGTATCGTAAGCATCGGGATTTTCTCACTTCTCATGAGATCCGATTGAAGACAATAACGCTAGAACGATATGTAGCCAACCATGCAAACACAAGATTTATCACATTCTTCTTGCTGAATGCGAGGTTACTATTGTCCATCAGGCTTAAGTTTATCAGCAGCATGGTTTTGATGGATGGGTATGTCGAAGAGCAAAAAAAGGAGTTTTAGGTGGGCAAAAGAGCTTCTGAACATGTCGGGCTTCTATTTACAACATATTGTGGTCATAATCCAGTAAATTTTACGACCCAGGATGTTCATTCTATGGACCTGACCGATCCATTTGACTGTGAATGCCGAAAACAGTGTTGGAGTTAGATGTTGTTGCCCTTTTCAATCTTTTTTTTGTAAACCTGATGAACAATTAACCCTTGTGCTTTTGTATAGTTTGTAAGATGGAGTTAGATGTTCCTGCCCTTTTCAACTCGGCTGTGACTGTCATATTTTCTTTGAAACAAGGCAAATGGCTTGCCATTAGTTTAATTTAGAGTGAAATATTGTAACAAATCCAAACCAAGGGAAATAACATCACTCTCGCCGGCTGCTTGAGCTCACTGTGCATTATAGAAGCCAAGTGATTAGCCCCCACCAGGACCCACAAACTTATTTCGAACTAGCACATCAAATGGGCTATAAATTTTCATAGGAAAGGCTGCATGACCATGATAGATTTGGATTCTGACATTTGGGACCCGCGAGGAAATAGCCTATCCAAGGTGGTGTCGACTTACTAGCCAGTCAACAAATGATTCTGCCGACCAGTCGTTGGATTGACATCCAACATCTGTCGTGTATCTTCTATATCTTGTCTTCTTCTTCCTCCAATTGCCCAAACCAAACCACCCCGTCGGCTCCGCCTGCTCCCGCCTCCCATGGCTGGCTACGCCTCCGCCGGCCTACCGTACGTACCCTCCAACATTGGCCAGTCCCTCCCTATATTCCCCCACATGTCCTGTTATTCTCCGGCGATGTCAGCCCCAACACGCACCCGCGCCTGAACCAGTCAACCCTCGTACTCCCCTCCGCCTGCGACTAGACCGGCGCATCTTCAACGGCTCCTGTTCGTTCCATCCGAGGCCTCGCCGTCGTCCTCCGCCTTGCGGCCTTGGTTTGCTCGCCGTGCGCGGTGCGCCGCCCTCTTGCATTGTCAACGTCGTCAACAACCGAGAGGAACAAGGAGATGATTGTACGTGGAGAGGATGATAGTAGGGACCCACCAGCGTCATGGCAGTGCGCAAGCAAGTGCCTCTATAGTACAAGCCCAAAAATATGGTTCCTCCGAATGGTTGGACATCTGGGGCTCACGCCATTGTCAATGTAGTCAATAAACGAGAGAATTACACTACGAGCGGCTGACACCAGGGACCCAGCAAGTCGCGCAGTTCTTTTTGAGGAACAAGCAGTTGTTATTTATACTAGTTTTAGCGACGGATCATGGTAACAACGGGGCTGTGCGGGGGTTGTGACCCATCTAGCCAGGGTTTATTTATGTTTACCACATCATGAGCCCAGTTGTGTTTTTTTCTTCCTAAAAATGGCTAGCCCAGTTCTATTTTTTAAAAGAAATACCCAAACAAGGCCTACTTGCTTTATCGGCCCTACTCGGCTGCAAATCTTTCAAGACGAGGAGAGTTTCATTCGGTTTGCCAAAAAATGGGTTGTACATTTTTAAAACACATCAAACCGGGAATTAGTTTCAATTTTTTTTATTACAAGATCTTAAATTCCATTGATTTTTATGCATGGACAATTATTTGGATTTTATATTTATATAAATTATTTTTCAAAATAGTTTGAATGTGAATCGATATTTCTGGATTAAAAACAGTTGACCGCACCGAAATATGCAAAATTTCGTATACTTTTTAACCGTGGCCACAATATGGGGTGTGATGCTAACAAAAAGAAGATGGGCTCCAAAAAAATTCTTAAGAATTAGCAAATGGGCTATAAATTATTAGAAATAATGGCAGATGGGTTGTATGCTGTTTTCCATAGATTTGAGGCTGACTTGTGCGCCTACTATAGGTTGACGCGTATGCTTTCATAAAAAAAGGTTGACGCACACGCAACACCCTGTCAACTTAGTCAACACACGAGAGCAGTGACTGTTGGATGTCCATCCAACGGCTGTCGTGCTTCTTCAATCTCTGCTCTTCATGCTCAAGCCGCACAAACAAGCGTCGGCGGGACTGCCTGCTCCCTCCTCCCACGGCCGGCTATGTTGCCGCGTAGGCCTCAGGGCCCCACCGTACTCCCATCGCTGGCCTCTCCATCCCTCTACTCACCCACACATGATGTTATTCTCCGGCGATGGCAGACGAACAAGTAAACCCTCGTACTCCTCCGCGTGGGAAACAACTACCGAGTATTCCCTGGCTCCGTGTCGTTCCCTTCCTAGGCCTCGCCGTCGTCCACCGGCCTGGTCAATGTGGTCAATGAACGACATCCATCGGAAGCGGACTGTACGTGGAGAGGCTCACAATTGGGTCCACGGCCGCATGCAAGTAAATGCCTCCTTATTACGCGCAAAATAATGATTCCTCCACCTGACAGCTAGGACCCACAGGAAGGGCCTCTGTATTTCGCGAAAAAAACGTTCCCCCTGCTGATAGGTCGGACCCACTAGCTATATCTTCGCACGCAAGGAAGTGTCTCCTTATTACCCCAAATAAATGAATACAACCCTGCTAGCTGGGACCCACCATATTGTTGGGCTGACTTGTGGGCCTACTAAGTTGACGGGGACGGAGAGCTTTGTCAACTTAGTCAATACTCCAGTGACCGTATGATGTCCATCCAACGGCCATGGTGCTTCTTCAACCTCTGGTCTTCTTGCTCTAGCCGCCCAAAGCAGCGTCGGTCGTGCCGCCTGCTCCTGCCTCCCGTGGCCGGCTGTGCTACCGCGGAGGCCTCACCGCCCCCATACTACTCCCACCACTGGCCAGGCCATCCCTCCACTCACCCACACCCCCTGTTATTCTGCGGCAACGGCAGCCTCACACTGCAGCCGAACCAGTGAATGCTCGTACTCCTCTCCGCGTGGGCATCCACTGGCGCGTCTTGCACGGCTCCGCGTCGTCCCCTTCCTAGGCCTCGCCGTCGTCCACCGCCGTGGTGCTCTCGGCGCGGCGTGGTCAATGTGGTCAACAACCGACTTCCATCGGAAGAGTACTGTACGTGGAGAGGCTGACAGCTGGGTCCACGGCAGCCGCAAGGAAGTGCCTCCTTATTACGTGGAAAATAATTATTCCTCCACCTGACAGCGGGGACCCACCGGACGGGCCAGCAGTATTTTGCGAAAAAAAATTGTTTCCCCCTGACTGCTGGGACCCACCAGACGGGCCACCATATTTCACGAAAAAAATGTTCCCCCCGCTGTCAGCTCGGACCCACCAGAAGTGCCTCCTTATTACGCACAAAAAAATGAATACTCCCCCAGCTAGCTGGGACCCACCTTGCTAGGAGGCTGACTTGTGGGCCTACTAAGTTAACGGGGACGAAGGGGTTTGTCAACTTAGTCAATATGAACAATTCTAGCTCCAGTGACCGTACAATGTCCATCCAACGACCGTAGTGCTTCTTCAACCTATGGTCTTCTTGCTCCAGCCGCCCAAAGCGGCGTCGATCATGCCGCATGCTCCTGCCTCCCGTGGCCGGCTGTGCTACCGCAGAGGCCTCACCGCCCCCTACTATTCCCACCGCTGGCCAGGCCCTGCGGCGACGGCAGCCTCACACCGCAACCGAACCAGTGAACCCTTGTAGTCCTCTCCACACGGGCTTCCACTGCCGTGTCATCCCCTTCCTAGGCCTTGCCGTCGTCCACCGCTGTCGTGCTCTCCGCGCGGCGTGGTCAATGTGGTCAAGGAACGACTTCCATAGGAAGAGTACTGTACGTGGAGAGGCTGACAACTGGGTCCATGGCCACAGCCCAGTTTTTTTGTGATTTGCCAAGTAAGTCGTTTTGTCAGGCATGTTGGGCTGCAAATCTTTCAAGACGAGGAGAGCTTTCATTCGGCTGGCCGAGAAAATGGCCCATCAGTAATGAGAAATGGGTTGTACATTTTTAAAACACATCAAACCGGAAATTAGTTTCAAATATCTTTTTTTTCATTTCAAGATTTTAAATTACATTAATTTTTATGCATGGAGAATTTGTTGGATTTTATATTGATATACATTTATTTTTTAAATCAGTTTGAATGTGAGTCGAAATTTTGGGATTAAAAACAGTTTGGGCCGCACCGAAATATGCAAAATTTCGTATACTTTTTTAACCGTTGCCACAATATGGGCTGTAATGCTAACAAAAAGAATATGGGCTCCAAAAAAACCTTAAGAATTAGCAAATGGGTTGTAAATTATTAGAAATAATGGCAGATGGGATCTATGCTGTTTTCCACAGATTTGAGGCTTTCCTAAAAAAGGTTGACGCACAAGCACTGACTGTTGGATGTCCATCTAACGGCCGTCGTGCTTCTTCAATCTCTGCTCTTCCTGCTCCAGCCACTCAAACAAGCGCCGGCGGGACTGCCTGCTCCCTCCTTCTCGCGGCCGGCGGTGCTGCCGCGCAGGCCTCACCGCCCGACCGTACTCCCATCGCTGGCCTAGCCATCCCTCTACTCACCCACACCTGTTGTTATTCTCCAGCGACGGCTGATGAACCAGTAAACCCTCGTACAGTCGTACTCCCCTCCGTGTGGGAAACAACTGCGGAGTCTTCCCTGCCTCTGTGTCGTCCCCTTCCTAGGCCTCGCCGTCGTCCATCGCCTTGGTGCTCTCGGCGTGGTGTGGTCAACGTGGTCAAGGAACGACTTCCATCGGACGTGGACTATACATGGAGAGGCTGACAGCTGGGTCCACGGCCGCAGCAAGGAAGTGCCTCCTTATTACGCGGAAAATAATGATTCCTCCACCTGACAGCTGGGACCCACCGGACAGGCCACTGTATTTCGTGAAAAAAATGTTTCCCCCTGACTGCTGGGACCCACCAGCTACATCTTCACACGCAAGGAAGTGCGTCCGGGAAAAAAACAATTCGCCCCCTAACTGTTGGGACCCACCAGCTACATCTTCGCAGGCAAGGAAGTGCCTGACAGTCGGGACCCACCTGGTCAAAGTGTACGTGGCGTTGTCATTCTGGTCGCGAACGTGTACGTACATACTGGTCGATGTAGAGGCGCACACGTGTCGTAGTAGAGGCGCTCACGTGTCGTAGTAGAGGCGCGCACGTAGCATGTACACGTACGTACAGCGGCCAAGGTGCAAGAAAGAAAATACGGCCACGTGTGTGTACATACGGCGGGTCTCGAACGCCTACTCGCACATACGTATGGCCAGGGCTTGTGAACATGGCTGGGTCGGAACTAAGAAACAGCGTCGTCGTCGTGTTCATGGGGAGGCAACGAAATGCGTCATTGTAAGTGCATGTAGTGCCACCCCTAGTTGGTTTTGGAGTATTGATGACAAACCTAGTTGAGGGACTAATGTGTTTGTGAGAATTGCAGGATAACACAGGTAGAAGTCCCTCATTGATTCGGTTTTCCTACCAGAGATGACCCCTAAAATGTACGAAGACATTGAAGTCAATGGTGGTATATGAAGATATTCACATTGAAGACTATGACAAGAGAAGACACCACGTGAAGCCTATGGAACTCGAAGACTTAGATCTTTCGTAGTTCTCTTTCATTTGTGTTGAGTCATAGGAACCACCGTACTATTAAGTGGGGTCCAAGAGAACCAGTCAGAACGACTGAAGTGAAGCCTAATTAAAAACCTATGTCTTCAAGTGAAGACTATGAGAGCAAATCTTGTCCAGAGTCAGACAAGTCAGCTTTGCTTGTAGCCCAAGTAAAGTTGCCATGTGGGTTTGAAATCTGACCATTGGAACACGTGTCAGTTCCTTAGTGACCAAGGGTCATTTCGGACAAATCAGGTCGGGTTGCCTAGTGGCTATAAATAGTCCGCCCCCTACAACCATAAACGGTTGGCTGCTCAGATTCAGTGCACGGCTTTTGTCGTTTGAGAGCAACCCACCTCGAAGCCTTTGAGAGAGAATACCTGGCGAGGATAAAGCCCTAACCACCCAGAGCCAGAGAGAATTGGGCATCACTTAAGTCTTCTTGTCTGAGTGATCTGAAGACTTATTACACTTGAGGACTGTGCATCCTCCAGCCAGTTAGGCGTCGCGTTCTGAGCATCCAAGAGACATTGTGGATTGCCGGTGAATGAAGTCTGTGAAGGTTTGGGAGTCTACCTTGAAGACTTACCAGAGTGATTGCGCGAGGTCTATGTGACCTTAGCTCAAGGAGATCACGGTGAGGACTGGGTGTCCTGAGCTACGTGTTTAGGACTGGGTGTCCGGGACTGTGTGTCCTAAGGTTTAAATACCTAGCCGCTCCAACCAGACGTATAGTTGTCACAGCAACTGGAACTGGTCCAACAAATCATTGTCTTCAACGAGTCACTGGTTTCATCTTCACTTCCTTTTACTAATTGTTACACATTGTGAAGTCATTGCATGTTTGCTCTATCTTTTGTCTTCACAACGTGAATGTATGTTCTGCTTGGCTTCATAATATCTTCCTACCTGATCCTTACTACACTGCAGCTATTTGTCATTGTGCTTTCACTCTATTGAATATTTGACCATGGCTTGCCTAGTGTAGTCTACCTTCCGCTGCATAGTAATAGGCATATCTCTACTGTTCGTCTTCATAACTTCCACGTTTTGAAAACTTTCATAAAAATCGCCTATTCACCCCCCCTCTAGTCGATATAATGCACTTTCAGTCATGTTCATGGGGAGGCAATGGAATTCGTCGTGTTCATGGGGAGGCAACGGAACACGTGGGAGCCAACCGGCTGGGTCAGAATGGAATGCGTGGTCGTGTTCATCAAGAGAGCTTGGACGGAACAGGCGATGGAAACGAGGCCTGGCGTACCACACAACGGAGGAAACGGACCTCCTACGTTCGGAACGGGGTCCTATTGATCGGGAGGGGTCTGGCGTACCGCAAAACGGAGGAAACGGACCTCCTACGGTTGAAACGGGGGTCCTATTCATCGGGAGGGGTGTGGCGTACCGCAAAACGGACGAAACGGACCTCCTACGGTCGAAACGGGGGTCCTCTTCATCGGGAGGGGTATGGTGTACCGCAAAACGGAGGAAACGGACTTGTGTTGGAGCGCTACGGTCAAAACGGGGGTCCTGTTCATTGGGAGGGGTGTGGCGTACTGCAAAACGGGACTCCACGGGATACTGTTCATCTCCATCGTCGACCCCCTCCAGCCTCCATGAGCTACTGTTCATCCACCGTCGACCTCCTCCAGCCTCCACCTGCGACTGTTCATCCACCGTCGACCTCCTCCAGCCTCCACCTGCGACTGTTCATCCACGGGCTCCTGTTCATCCAGCCTCCACCACACGCTACTCCACCGGCTACTGTTCAACCAGCCCTCTCCACGAGCTCCTGTTCAACCACCCCTCCATGGGCTACTATTCATCCTGCCCTCCACGGGGTGGTCCTGTTCATCCAGCCCTCCACGGGGTCCTGTTCATCCAGCCCCAACCGGCTCGATTGATCGGGGTCATGTTCCTCCACCCCCACCGGGAACTGTTCATCCCCCCACCCCCCGCAACGCTCACTATTCATCTAGAGGCAGCATCGATCAGCTTCAGTTAGCAGCAGTAGCGAAGGAATCGCTCGATCGGGTTCAATTAACAGCCATCGATCGATCGCTCGGGTTCAGTAACGCGTAGCCTGCAGTGCAATCGCTCGGGTTCAGTTAGAGCCCAACACCTCGCTTGGGTTCAGTTAGAGCCAACGCCTCGCACACATGCGCGTACGTGTACGAGAGAAACGCGCATCGCTCGGCCCCCGACCTCCCACCGTAACCGGGAACTCCCTGAAATTTTCCTCGCCCTCGCTTCTACCACGGTTTTTTCCGTCATGGATGGCCCAAAGGATGAAAAGCTCATTTTCTGTCATGATTTTTTGTCATAGAAGTAGGAGCCCGCCACATCTATGATGATACCGGGTTTTGTCACAATTATCGTCAGAGAAGTGTCATATGTATGACAGAAAAAAAAATTGTTCGGCCCAAAATGTCACGGATGTGTCTTTTTTGGTAGTGGAAGGACCGCACCGAACCCCACACCGGAGGCGTCGCAGTCGACGGTGAATGGGAGGTCGAAATCCGGCATCTGCAGGACGGGTCCCGTCGTGAGGGCCCCCTTGAGGGCCTCGAATGCTGTAGTGGCCTCCTCATCCCAAGAGAAGGCGTTGCGACGGAGAAGATGCGTGAGCGGGGCCGCAATTAGGCCAAATTCCCGGATGAACTTCCGGTAGTACCCCGCGAGGCCAAGGAACCCACGAAGAGCCCGCGGAGACTGCGGAATCGGCCAGGCGGCGACGGCCGCCACCTTGTCAGCGTCCATGGCCACTCCCTCGGCCGAGATGACGTGGTCGAGGTAAGCGACAGAAGGCATCACGAACGAGCACTTCGAGCGCTTAAGATGAAGATGATGCGCCCGAAGCTCGTTGAAGACGATAGCCACATGCTGGAGGTGCTCTGCCCACGAGGCACTATAGAAAAGAATGTCATCAAAGAAAACAAGCACAAACCGACGCAAGTAGGGTCATAGGACATCATTCATCAAGGCCTGAAAGGTCGCGGGGAGTTGGAGAGGCCAAAGGGCATCACTAAGAACTCAAAGTGGCCATGGTGAGTCCGAAACGCTGTCTTGGTGATGTCATCCGGGTGCATGCGCACCTGATGATACTCGGACCGGAGATCCAGCTTGGTGAAGAAGCGCGCCCCGTGCAGCTCGTCGAGAAACTCATCGACAACCAGAATAGGAAACTTGTCCATCAATGTGAGAGCATTAAGGGCACGGTAGTCGATGCAGAAATGCCACGTGCCATCCGAGTA
This sequence comes from Triticum monococcum, assembly GCA_034509565.1. Taxonomy (NCBI): domain Eukaryota; kingdom Viridiplantae; phylum Streptophyta; class Magnoliopsida; order Poales; family Poaceae; genus Triticum; species Triticum monococcum. Next base: position 120,908,519 of record CM067841.1, read on the forward strand.
ACGAACAAGGAGGACCGGCGCTGTGAATGGTGACGTGGAGATGCGGATGATGCCGGCGGCAAGCATGAGTGCACACTGTCGCTCCAACTCGTCCTTCTGCAGCTGCGGATACCGGTAAGGTCGTACGACCACAGGGGCCGATCCCGGAAGGAGGTGAATATGGTGGTCGTAGATCCGGGACGGTGGTAGGCCCTGTGGCTCCTCAAAGAGATCCTGGTGCTGCTGCAGGAGGTCGTCCAAGAGCGGATGCTCGGCCTCGGCGGCCGTTGCGGCCAGCTGAAGAGGGGGTGCGGGTGCGGCCCCCCAATGCCGTCCCACCGAATGCGACGACCCAAATGCCAGAAGGTCATCGTCAGCGCGTCGAAGACCCAGAGAATAGGACCCAATGTGCGCAAGAAGTCGATGCCGAGGATGAAGTCGAAGCAACCCAAATCGATGCCAGCGTAGGTGATGGTGAAGTGCCCGTCGCCGATAGTGATGGGCACGTCGCGGGCAAGCCCGTGGCAGCGTAGACGGTCGCCATTAGCGACAGTGACCCGCAACTGCTCCCCTCCGGTCGGCTGTAGTGCAAGGCGCCGCATGGTGGCCTCCGGCAGGAAATTATGTCTCCAGGAGGCCACCAGGCGCTCGCCATGGATCATGACCGGTACGAGCATCGTCCGTTCATCACAGATGCCGGCCAGCACGTGAAGTGACACCACGAGGGCGGTAGCCGGGGCAGGTGCGGGTGCCGCTATGGGCTCCGCAAGGGCTGGGGCGCCAAGGTCAACCTCCAGGGTGTCATCCTCGGTCTCGTACTTCATCTCCAAGTAGAAGAGGCGTGGGCATACATGGCCCGGCACATAGGGCGCATCGCAGTTGAAGCACAGGCCCAAGCGCCGGCGTTCTAGCTGCTCCGCCTGAGTAAGGCGCCTGAACGGCCGCGTCGGTGCCAGGGTGGCTGCTGGGGCGGTGGTAGAGGACGCCGGTGCTGTCAGAGGCGGCTGGGGGGCTAGCGGCCCCCACGTGGCGCGGATGGCTCCGTCAAAGCCTGGGCACGCTGCTCGAACGCCCGAGCATAGTACATGGCCGTCTGAAGGTCTTGTGGCCCCTTCATCTCGACGTCCACACGGATGTGGTTGGGAAGGCCACCGACGAAGAGCTCCGCCCGTTGTAAGGCCGTCACACCAGGCGCGTGGCATGCTAGTGCCTGGAAGTGGTCGGCAAAATCCTGCACCGTGGAGGTGAAAGGCAGGCGGCCCAACTCGGCCAAGCGGCTCCCGCGTACCGGTGGTCCGAACCGAAGAAGACATAGCTCGCGAAAGCGATCCCACGGTGATGGTACCATGTCTGGGCGGCACCGCGGCGATGGTAGGAAGCCAGCCAAGTGCGCTCCGACACGGGCATGCGCTGTCCACGGAAGAACTGGTCACACTGGTTGAGCCAGTTAAGCGGGTGGTCCGAACCGTCGTACGTGGCCAAGTCGATCTTTGCGAACCGGGGCGGCTGCTGGTGTGGTGCGCCCTGGCCCACTACCTCAGCGGTACGGAGGGCTGATGACGGAGCTCGGTCCAGGGTGGAAGGGCTGGCGTAGTCCCCTGTGGCGCCCGACGCCTTGGGCTGCAACTAGAACCCTGACGGTGGCCGGGCCTCCGTGGAAGCCGACGTCGGCCCGTGGAGCCAGCCAGGAAGTGGCGACGGTGACGAAGGGAAGCGGACCTCCTAGATCGGAAGGCCGCTCGGTGAGAATCGGCCCAGGCTAGCGTTGCCACCGGGAGGGATGGCGTGGGCGGCGGGGCCTAGGTCGGCCACTGCGGTCCCTGGGTGGTGGCGGGCGGTGCGGTTGGCGCCGCGAACGGCGTCGGCCACTGCGGCCAAGGCGGCGTCGAAGCCGCCGGTGGGGGAAGCACCAGGTAGCCACCGGTGGTGGCCGCCGGTACTCAGTACCACGGCAGCGCCTGCTGGCCCGCGGACGTGGCCGGATGAAGCGGTGGAGGCGGCCCGTACAGGCTCGCCAAGTAGAGGCGGATTCCCTGGACCGCGACGACCAGGTCGTTGAGCACGCCGGCCGTGGCCTCCGGTGTGAACTGTGGCGGCACTGAGGGAGGCGACAGCGACGGTTGCTGGAGGGGGGTTTGCGGCTGGCCCTGGCCCGACGTGGTGCCGGGTGCGAGGGAGATCGGCGCCGATAGGGAGGCTGTGGTGCCCGGCGACACAGCGGCAGCGTTGGTGGAATCGGTGGCAGTGGCGGTGACTGAGGCGTTGGGCAGCGGCGGCTGTGGTGGTGGCGGGTTTGGAGGCGGTGAAGACATGGTCGAAACCTGGTACCTGATACCAAGGTGTTAGGAGCTAGGGTTCTGCCCGGTCTTGGCCGGGGGCTGTAGGGGAAGGAGGGAGAGGGGCGAGGGCTCAAGCACCGCGGCCGGCGGCGAGGCACCGTCCTTTCGCGTGGGGCGGCGGCTGAGACAGGAGGCGGCTAGGGTTTTAGGGTTCCGGCTCCTCTGGGAGCCGGGCAATAGAAATAGTCTTATTGCTTGATTCTCAAAATAGTCTTACAAGTTGTATATATAAGCACGATATGAAATAAAACTAAGATAACTTGAGGGCTAAGTTTGCCCAGTGGGCCCCCTGCGGCCATAGACCTGGCCGGTCATAATACATATGGTGTCTAGCTTTCATTGCTTCTAATTTGTTGAAATGCCTTCTCCTTAGTTTACACATCATAAGATGTGAATATGCAATGTTGTGAATATGCAATGGCACTAATGACAAGAGACCTCTAACATGGTAGTGTGATGTTGTTTCCATCTTGCATATGATTTATTTCTTGTACTGCTTCACATTTGTTTAAACGCCATTTATGATGAGACACTGTTAACTTGGCAGAGCGATATTTGTAGCATCTTTCATATGGTGTCTACCTTCCATTGCATTGCTTCTAATTTGGTGAAATGTCTTCTTCTTAGTTTACACATCATAGTTCTGGTTATCTCTTCCGTCCTGTTTTTCATACGTATTACATCCTCCTATCATGTGGTTGTCTAACATCAAAGTTCAGTTCCTTTGCATCACGCATCAATTTGTTCTCAAGAACTAAATTGTTATTCGTTTTTCTTGTCGGCTTGACTTAACATGGCACAGAGAAAGAGGAAGAAATACAGAATGGTAGGGAATGAGAAGCGGATGAATCCTGCAGATTCTGCTGGTACTAATGGTGCAATAAAAGGTCAAAGTCCGGCGGAAAATTCTACAAACACGGCATCCCATGCTACACAAGTTGCAAAAAAAAGCCAAACAGAAACAAATAGCTGCCACCAAACAAGCAGAGACAGCCCTAGTTTTTGCAACACCTACCACAGTACTACCAGCTGCACGACTTACTCGTGCGTCAACTGAGCTAGCAGCACGTTCCCAAGCTCCCTTGCCACCTGACACTACTTCCCAAGCACTCTTGACACAAGACGAGTTGGCAATATTAGATGAACCTTGTGAGCTTCAACAGCAAGAAGGTAGTTGCTGGAGTCAAGTTACAGTTGCATGCTTCTTTATATGTAGTCCCACAGTTTGATGTACACTAACACTTCCTATGTTCGTTGTTGGACTAGCACCTAGGCGCAAGAGGAAACAAACATCAGGGATAATGCTCGATAGGTTAACTAAATCTAGAGGAGGAAGAATGGACATCCGTTTTGAGGCAGGTTTAAAAAGGCCATGTGATGCTACAGAGTCAGCCAAGTTAGTATCAGAGGCAGCGGTTGCCGTTAGGTGTCATGTACGTATCCTCCCAACATGGATTCAGTACAGGAATGACAAAGACGAAACCCAGTTCAATGATACGTCTCCATCGTATCTATAATTTTTGATTGCTCCATGCTATATTATCTACTGTTTTGGGCAATATTGGGCTTTATTATCCACTTTTATATCACTTTTGGGACTAACCTATTAACCGGAGGCCTAGCCCAGATTTGTTGTTTTGTGCCTATTTCAGCGTTTTGAAGAAAAGGAATATCAGACAGAGTCGAAACGGGGCGAAATCAACTAGAGAAGTTATTTTTGGAAGGAAACACACCTGATGGACTTGGACCCCACGTCAGAAGATACGGGAGCTGCCCACGAGGGTGGGGGCGCCCCCCTAGGGCGCGCCCCCCTGCCTCGTGGGGCCCTCGTGGCTCCCCTGACGTACCTCCTGCACCCATATATACCTATGTGACCTAAAACTTCCAGAACAAACATTAGATCGGGAGTTCTGCCACCAGAAGCCTCCATAGCCACCGAAAACCAATCTAGACCCGTTCCGGCACCCTGCCAGAGGGGGAATCCTTCTCCAGTGGCCATCTGCATCATCCCGGTGCTCTCCATGATGAGGAGGGAGTAGTTCTCCCTCGGGGCTGAGGGTATGTACTAGTAGCTATGTGTTTGATCTCTCTCTCTCGTGTTCTTGATTTGGCACGATCTTAATGTATCGTGAGCTTTGCTATTATAGTTGGATCTTATGTTCCTCCTCCCCCTCTTCTCTCTTGTAATAAATTGAGTTTCCCCTTTGAACTAATCTTATCGGATTGAGTCTTTAAATATTTGAGAACACTTGATGTATGTCTTGTCGTGCGTATATTTGGTGACAATGGGATATCACGTGATTCACTTGATGTATGTTTTGGTGATCAACTTGCGGGTTCCGCCCATGAACCTATGCATAGGGGTTGGCACACGTTTTCGTCGTGATTCTCTGGTAGAACTTTGGTGTAGCGACCAGACCTCAAACGGTCCAATCTCTGTGCTCCGGTGTCATCCCTGGATCAGTAATGCTGACACCACACAGTACTTGAAGGATTTATAACAGAGTAGCAATCACACACTTATTACATCGAGTGTCTCAAAAGAGAACTTATTACAATAAATATGGCTTAAGGCCATCTAATAACGATAACAGTGGAAGGCTTGGAAGATAAGTGAGTCCATCAACTCCAACGACATCACTGAGTATAGAACCACGACCTGAAACTCCTTAATCGTCATTTGAAAAGTCTGCAACATTAACGTTGCAGCCCGAAATGGGTCAGCACATGGAATATGCTGGCAAGGTAACACATAGAGAATAATGGAATGAAACAGGTATTCTATATGCATATTTAGCTGGTGGAAGGCTCTATGGTTACAGTTTTGCGTAAAGCCAATTTTTTCCTACTGCAAAGGAATAAATTTATTTAACTATCATGGTGGTTGTTAAACATTGAGAATGGTTGACAGCATTCTCAATCCCAATTAGGCATCATCATTAAACAAACCCATCAAAATTAATTTTATAGTAACATGTTGAGATTCACATGATAATCGAGGTACTAGATACTCAAGATGTCCATAACTGGGGACACGGCTAACCATGATTAGTTTATACACTCTGCAGAGGTTTGCGCACTTTTCCCCACAAGTCTCGATTTCCTCCGTTGGATTTCTCGCACTACACGGTGTTTGAGAAACGGATGACCGAGACATAGTCTTTCAGAAGCGCTAGCACCTTATGATGGGTAGACCGTACCACCTACATCCCCTACATCTGTTAGTCTACCACTGTAAGAGTTCGCACGACTTAGTCAACTATGCTAGGGCCCATAATAGCTTGTGGCTGCACACAGAAGTTTCTAGCATGAACAATCTCATGATCCCTTTGAGCCTGGGTGGCGGTCCGGAAAAAAACAGGCAATCCTGGAATACCCAGGTACCTCAATCCACCCAGATGTGTGTTTTTAAGTTGCCACCTTAAATAAACCATTAATTAACAATCTCACATCTGTCATGGATACACTCACCCAATCCACGTCTACTAGCATAGCATGGCATAATAAGCAAACTTAGAAGTAACTCCCAAAGGTTTGATAATAAACAGGTAATAGGTACTACCTCAACTACTTCCCAAACCCACAATTTTAATTAGATCCTAATCATGCAATGTGTGAGGATTGATCTAACGCAATAAAACTGGGTAGTAGGTGAAAGGGAACGTAGTAATTTCAAAAAAAATTCCTACGCACACGCAAGATCATGGTGATGCATAGCAATGAGAGGGGAGAGTGTTGTCTACGTACCAACGCAGACCGACTGCGGAAGCGATCACACAACATAGAGGAAGTAGTCGTACGTCTTCCCGATCCGACCGATCCAAGCACCGTTACTCCGGCACCTCCGAGTTCTTAGCACATGTTCAGCTCGATAACGATCCTCGGGCTCCGATCCAGCAAAGCGTCGAGGAAGAGTTCCGTCAGCACGATGGCGTGGTGACGATCTTGATGTACTACCGACACAGGGCTTTGCCTAAGCACTGCAACAATATGATCAAGGTGGAATTTGGTGGCAGGGGGCACCGCACACGGCTAAGGAACGATCACCAAGGATCAACTTGTGTGTCTAGAGGTGCCCCCTGCCCCCGTATATAAAGGATCCAAGGGGGAGGGCTGGCCGGCCAAGGAGGAGGGCGCAGGAGGAGTCCTACTCCTACCGGGAGTAGGACTCCCCCCCTCAATCCTATTCCTAATAGGATTCCGAGAGAGAGAGAGAGAAGGGGGCCGGCCACCTCTCCTTGTCCTAATAGTACTAGGGGAGGGGGGAGGCGCGCAGCCCACCTTGGGCTGCCCCTTTCACCTTTCCACCAAGGCCCAATAAGGCCCATATGGTTCCCGGGGGGTTCCGGTAACCTCCCGGTAATCCGGTAAAATCCCGATTTCACCCGGAACACTTCTGATATCCAAATATAGGCTTCCAATATATCAATCTTTATGTCTCGACCATTTCGAGACTCCTCGTCATGTCCGTGATCACATCCGGGACTCCGAACTACCTTCGGTACATCAAAATGCATAAACTCATAATAACTGTCATCGTAACATTAAGCGTGCGGACCCTACAGTTCGAGAACAACGTAGACATGACCGAGACACGTCTCCGGTCAATAACCAATAGCGGGACCTGGATGCCCATATTGGCTCCTACATATTCTACGAAGATCTTTATCGGTCAGACCGTATAACAACATACGTTGTTCCCTTTGTCATCGGTATGTTACTTGCCCGAGATTCGATCGTCGGTATCCAATACCTAGTTCAATCTCGTTACTGGCAAGTCTCTTTACTCGTTCCATAATACATCATCTCACAACTAACATCTTAGTTATAATGCTTGCAAGGCTTATGTGATGTGTATTACCGAGAGGGCCCAAAGATACCTCTCCGACAATCGGAGTGACAAATCCTATTTTCGAAATACGCCAACCCAACATCTACCATTGGAAACACCTGTAGTACTCCTTTATAATCACCCAGTTACGTTGTGACGTTTGGTAGCACCCAAAGTGTTCCTCCGGCAAACGGGAGTTGCATAATCTCATAGTCATAGGAACATGTATAAGTCATGAAGAAAGCAATAGCAACATACTAAACGATCGGGTGCTAAGCTAATGGAATGGGTCATGTCAATCAGATCATTCAACTAATGATGTGACCTCGTCAATCAAATAACAACTCTTTGTTCATGGTTAGGAAACATAACCATCTTTGATTAATGAGCTAGTCAAGTAGAGGCATACTAGTTACACTCTGTTTGTCTATGTATTCACACATGTATTATGTTTCTGGTTAATACAATTCTAGCATGAATAATAAACATTTATCATGACATAAGGAAATAAATAATAACTTTATTATTTCCTCTAGGGCATATTTCCTTCAGTCTCCCACTTGCACTAGAGTCAATAATCTAGATTACACAGTAATGATTCTAACACCCATGGAGCCTTGGTGCTGATCATGTTTTGCTCATGGAAGAGGCTTAGTCAATGGGTCTGCAACATTCAGATCCGTATGTATGTTGCAAATCTCTATGTCTCCCACCTGGACTAGATCCCAGATGGAGTTGAAGCGTCTCTTGATGTGTTTGGTCCTTTTGTGAAATCTGGATTCCTTTGCTAAGGCAATTGCACCAGTATTGTCACAAAAGATTTTCATTAGACCCGATGCACTAGGTATGACACCTAGATCGGATATGAACTCCTTCATCCAGACTCCTTCGTTCGCTGCTTCCGAAGCAGCTATGTACTCCGCTTCACATGTAGATCCCGCTATGACGCTTTGTTTAGAACTGCACCAACTGACAGCTCCACCGTTTAAAGTAAACACGTATTCGGTTTGTGATTTAAAATCGTCTGGATCAGTGTCAAAGCTTGCATCAACGTAACCTCTTACGGTGAGCTCTTTGTCACCTCCATATACGAGAAACATATCCTTAGTCCTTTTCAGGTATTTCAGGATGTTCTTGACCGCTGTCCAGTGATCCACTCCTGGATTACTTTGGTACCTCCCTACTAAACTTATAGCAAGGCACACATCAGGTCTGGTACGCAGCATTGCATACATGATAGAGCCTATGGCTGAAGCATAGGGAACATCTTTCATTTTCTCTCTATCTTCTGCAGTGGTCGGGCATTGAGTCTGACTCAACTTCACTCCTTGTAACACAGGCAAGAACCCTTTCTTTGCTTGATCCATTTTGAACTTTTTCAAAATCTTGTCAAGGTATGTGCTTTGTGAAAGTCCAATTAAGCGTCTTGATCTATCTCTATAGATCTTTATGCCTAATATGTAAGCAGCTTCCCCGAGGTCTTTCATCGAAAAACTTTTATTCAAGTATCCCTTTATGCTATCTAGAAATTCTATATCATTTCCAATCAGCAATATGTCATCCACATATAATATCAGAAATGCTACAGAGCTCCCACTCACTTTCTTGTAAATACAAGCTTCTCCAAAAGTCTGTATAAAACCAAATGCTTTGATCACACTATCAAAGCGTTTATTCCAACTCCGAGAGGCTTGCACCAGTCCATAAATGGATCGCTGGAGCTTGCACACTTTGTTAGCTCCCTTTGGATCGACAAAACCTTCGGGTTGCATCATATACAACTCTTCTTCTAGAAATCCATTCAGGAATGCAGTTTTGACATCCATCTGCCAAATTTCATAATCATAAAATGCGGCAATTGCTAACATGATTCTGACAGACTTAAGCATCACTACGGGTGAGAAGGTCTCATCGTAGTCAACCCCTTAAACTTGTCGAAAACCTTTTGCGACAAGTCAAGCTTTATAGACAGTAATATTACCGTCAGCGTCAGTCTTTTTCTTGAAGATCCATTTATTCTCAATTGCTTGCCGATCATCGGTCAAGTCAACCAAAGTCCATGCTTTGTTCTCATACATGGATCCCATCTCAGATTTCATGGCTTCAAGCCACTTTGCGGAATCTGGGCTCACCATCGCTTCTTCATAGTTCGTAGGTTCATCATGATCTAGTAGCATGACTTCCAGAATTGGATTACTGTACCACTCTGGTGCGGATCTCACTCTGGTTGATCTACGGGGTTCAGTAGTATCTTGTCCTGAAGTTTCATGATCATCATCATTAGCTTCCTCACTAATTGGTATAGGTGTCGCAGAAACAGTTTTCTGTGATGTACTATTTTCCAATAAGGGAGCAGGTATAGTTACCTCGTCAAGTTCTACTTTCCTCCCACTCACTTCTTTCGAGAGAAACTCCTTCTCTAGAAATGATCCATTCTTAGCAACGAATGTCTTGCCTTCGGATCTGTGATAGAAGGTGTACCCAACAGTCTCCTTTGGGTATCCTATGAAGACACATTTCTCCGCTTTGGGTTCGAGTTTATCAGGTTGAAGCTTTTTCACATAAGCATCGCAGCCCACAAATTTAAGAAACGACAACTTTGGTTTCTTGCCAAACCATAGTTCATAAGGCGTCGTCTCAACGGATTTTGATGGTGTCCTATTTAACGTGAATGTGGTCGTCTCTAAAGCATAACCCCAAAACGTTAGCGGTAAATCAGTAAGAGACATCATAGATCGCACCATATCTAGTAAAGTATGATTACGACGTTCGGACAAACCATTACGCTATGGTGTTCCGGGTGGCGTGAGTTGCAAAACTATTCCACAATTTTTCAAATGTACACCAAACTCGTAACTCAAATATTCTCCTCCACGATCAGATCGTAGAAACTTTATTTTCTTGTTACGATGATTTTCAACTTCACTCTGAAATTCTTTGAACTTTTCAAATGTTTCAGACTTGTGTTTCATTAAGTAGATATATCCATATCTTCTTAAATCATCTATGAAGGTGAGAAAATAACGATATCCGCCACGAGCCTCAATATTCATCGGACCACATACATCGGTATGTATGATTTCCAACAGATCTGTTGCTCTCTCCATAGTACCGGAGAACGGTGTTTTAGTCATCTTGCCTATGAGGCACGGTTCGCAAGTACCAAGTGATTCATAATCAAGTGGTTCCAAAAGCCCATCAGTATGGAGTTTCTTCATGAGCTTTACACCGATGTGACCTAAACGGCAGTGCCACAAATAAGTTGCACTATCATTATCAGCTCTGCATCTTTTGGTTTCAACATTATGAATATGTGTATCACTACTATCGAGATTCATCAAAAATAGAGCACTCTTCAAAGGTGCATGACCATAAAAGATATTACTCATATAAATAGAACAACCATTATTCTCTGATTTAAATGAATAACCGTCTCGCATTAAACAAGATCCAAATATAATGTTCATGCTCAACGCTGGCACCAAATAAAAATTATTTAGGTCTAATATTAATACCGAAGGTAGATGTAGAGGTAGCATGCCGACCGCGATCACATCGACTTTGGAACCGTTTCCCACGCGCATCGTCACCTCGTCCTTTGCGAGTGTCCGCTTATTCCGTAGTCCCTGATTCGAGGTGCAAATATTAGCAACAGAACCAGTATCAAATACCCAGGTGCTACTGCGAGCTCTAGTAAGGTACACATCAATAACATGTATATCACATATACCTTTGTTCACCTTGCCATCCTTCTTATCCGCCAAATACTTGGGGCAGTTCCGCTTCCAGTGACCAGTCTGCTTGCAGTAGAAGCACTCAGTTTCAGGCTTAGGTCCAGACTTGGGTTTCTTCTCCTGAGCAGCAACTTGCTTGCTGTTCTTCTTGAAGTTCCCCTTCTTCTTCCCTTTGCCCTTTTTCTTGAAACTAGTGGTCTTGTTAACCATCAACACTTGATGCTCCTTCTTGATTTCTACCTCCGCAGCTTTCAGCATTGCGAAGAGCTCGGGAATAGTCTTGTTCATCCCTTGCATATTATAGTTCATCACGAAGCTCTTGTAGCTTAGTGGCAGTGATTGGAGAATTCTGTCAATGACGCAATCATCCGGAAGATTAACTCCCAATTGAATCAAGTGATTATTATACCCAGACATCTTGAGTATATGCTCACTGACAGAACTATTCTCCTCCATCTTGCAGCTATAGAACTTATTGGAGACTTCATATCTCTCAATCCGGGCATTTGCTTGAAATATTAACTTCAACTCCTGGAACATCTCATATGCTCCATGTCGTTCAAAACGTCGTTGAAGTCCCGATTCTAAGCCGTAAAGCATGGCACACTGAACTATCGAGTAGTCATCAGCTTTGCTCTGCCAGACGTTCATAACATCTGGTGTTGCTCTAGCAGCAGGCCTGGCACCCAGCGGTGCTTCCAGGACATAATTCCTCTGTGCAGTAATGAGGATAATCCTCAAGTTACGGACCCAGTCCGTGTAATTGCTACCATCATCTTTCAACTTTGCTTTCTCAAGGAACGCATTAAAATTCAACGGAACAACAGCACGAGCCATCTATCTACAATCAACATAAACAAGCAAGATACTATCAGGTACTAAGTTCATGATAAGTTTAAGTTCAGTTAATCAAATTACTTAAGAACTCCCACTTAGATAGACATCCCTCTAATCCTCTAAGTGATCACGTGATCCAAATCAACTAAACCATAACCGATCATCACGTGAGATGAAGTAGTTTTCAATGGTGAACATCGTTATGTTGATCATATCTACTATATGATTCACGCTCGACCTTTCGGTCTCTGTGTTTCGAGGCCATATTTGCATATGCTAGGCTCGTCAAGTTTAACCTGAGTATTTTGCGTGTGCAAAACTGGCTTGCACCCGTTGTAGATGGACGTAGAGCTTATCACACCCGATCATCACGTGGTGTCTGGGCACGACGAACTTTGGCAACGGTGCATACTCAGGGAGAACACTTCTTGATAATTTAGTGAGAGGTCATCTTATAATGCTACCGTAAATCAAAGCAAGATAAGATGCATAAAAGGATAAACATCACATGCAATCAATATAAGTGATATGATATGGCCATCATCATCTTGTGCTTGTGATCTCCATCTCCGAAGCACCGTCATGATCACCATCGTCACCGGCATGACACCTTGATCTCCATCGTAGCATCATTGTCGTCTCGCCAATCTTATGCTTCCACGACTATCACTACCGCTTAGTAATAAAGTAAAGCATTACATCGTGATTGCATTGCATACAATAAAGCGACAACCATATGGCTCCTGCCAGTTGCCGATAACTTGGTTACAAAACATGATCATCTCATACAATAAAATTTAGCATCATGCCTTGACCATATCACATCACAACATGCCCTGCAAAAACAAGTTAGACGTCCTCTACTTTGTTGTTGCATGTTTTACGTGGCTGCTATGGGCTTAAGCAAGAACTCATCTCACCTACGCATCAAAACCACAACGATAGTTTGTCAAATAGACTCCGTTTTAACCTTCTCAAGGACCGGGCGTAGCCACACTCGGTTCAACTAAAGTTGGAGAGACAGTCGCCCGCAAGCCATCTATGTGCAAAGCACGTCGCGGGAACCGGTCTCGCGTAAGCATACGCGTAATGTTGGTCCGGGTCGTCTCGTCCAACAATACCGCTGAACCAAAGTATGACACGCTGGTAGGCAGTATGACTTGTATCGCCCACAACTCACTTGTGTTCTACTCGTGCAAATAACATCAAACCATAAAACCTAGGCTCGGATGCCACTGAAAGGGAATGTAGTAATTTCAAAAAATTTCCTACGCACATGCAAGATCATGGTGATGCATAGCAACAAGAGGGGAGAGTGTTGTCTACGTACCAACGCAGACCGACTGCGGAAGCGATCACACAACGTAGAGGAAGTAGTCGTATGTCTTCCCGATCCGACCGATCCAAGCACCGTTACTCCGGCACCTCCGAGTTCTTAGCACACGTTCAGCTCGATAACGATCCTCGGGCTCTGATCCAGCAAAGCGCCGAGGAAGAGTTCCGTCAGCACGACGGCGTGGTGACGATCTTGATGTACTACCGACACAGGGCTTCGCCTAAGCACTGCAACAATATGATCGAGGTGGAATTTGGTGGCAGGGGCACCGCACACGGCTAAGGAACGATCACCAAGGATCAACTTGTGTGTCTAGAGGTGCCCCCTGCCCCCGTATATAAAGGATCCAAGGGGGAGGGCTGGCCGGCCAAAGAGGAGGGCGCAGGAGGAGTGCTACTCCTACCGGGAGTAGGACTCTCCCCCTCAATCCTATTCCTAATAGGATTCCGAGAGAGAGAGAGAGAGAGAGAGAGAGAAGGGGGCCGGCCACCTCTCCTAGTCCTAATAGGACTAGGGGAGGGGGGAGGCGTGCAGCCCACCTTGGGCTGCACCTTTCACCTTTCCACCAAGGCCCAATAAGGCCCATATGGTTCCCGGGGGGTTCCGGTAACCTCCCGGTAATCCGGTAAAATCCCGATTTCACCCGGAACACTTCCGATATCCAAATATAGGCTTCCAATATATCAATCTTTATGTCTCGACCATTTCGAGACTCCTCGTCATGTCCGTGATCACATCCGGGACTCCGAACTACCTTCGGTACATCAAAATGCATAAACTCATAATAGCTGTCATCGTAACGTTAAGCGTGCGGACCCTACGGTTCGAGAACAATGTAGACATGACCGAGACACGTCTCCGGTCAATAACCGATACCGGGACCTGGATGCCCATATTGGCTCCTACATATTCTACGAAGATCTTTATCGGTCAGACCGTATAACAACATACGTTGTTCCCTTTGTCATCGGTATGTTACTTGCCCGAGATTCGATCGTCGGTATCCAATACCTAGTTCAATCTCGTTACTGGCAAGTCTCTTTACTCGTTCCGTAATACATCATCTCACAACTAACATCTTAGTTATAATGCTTGCAAGGCTTATGTGATGTGTATTACCGAGAGGGCCCAGAGATACCTCTCCGACAATCGGAGTGACAAATCCTATTCTCGAAATACGCCAACCCAACATCTACCATTGGAAACACCTGTAGTACTCCTTTATAATCACCCAGTTACGTTGTGACGTTTGGTAGCACCCAAAGTGTTCCTCCGGCAAACGGGAGTTGCATAATCTCATAGTCATAGGAACATGTATAAGTCATGAAGAAAGCAATAGCAACATACTAAACGATCGGGTGCTAAGCTAATGGAATGGGTCATGTCAATCAGATCATTCAACTAATGATGTGACCTCATTAATCAAATAACAACTCTTTGTTCATGGTTAGGAAACATAACCATCTTTGATTAACGAGCTAGTCAAGTAGAGGCATACTAGTGACACCGTCGGAAAAACCGAACGGTTTTTGGAAAAAAACCGGGCCGAAAAGAAAAAAAAAACTACCTCCGGGGGTCCGGCGAACGGCGGCGCGGTGGCGGGGCGGCGCGGCGGCGGCGGGGCGGCACGTTGACGGCGCGGGGCTAGGGCGGCTAGGGTTTGGGGGGTCCGGCTGGGCCTCCCCGGCTTATAAAGCCGGACGGGCGTAGTGTCCGGGTCGGACACGGCCCGTAGGTCGGTGGCGTTTTTTTAAATAAAGTTATGCTCAGAAAAAAACATAAGGAATACTAAACCGACTCCAAAAATCCCGAAATAAATTTTCCCCGGCTTCTAAAATCAAGCCACACAGGATGAACATTTATTTGGGGCCTAAAAGCAATTTTGAAAAACGTGCATTTTTCCTAAATTCAAATAAAATAGCAAATAAAATCTTAATTGATTTTTTTATTAAATCCTCAGTATTTCTTTATTTTGGGAAAGTCATTTTATTCCCTCTCTCATAATTTTTTGTAATAGAAATGATTGAAGATAAAATAAATAAAATCAAAAGATCCTATTTTCAAAATTTGAGACAACTCAAATGTGAAAATTACGAAATCCCCAACTCTCTCCGAGGGTCCTTGAGTTGCGTGAAATTTCTAGGATCAACCAAAATGCAATAAATATGATATGCAATGATGATCTAGTGTATAACATTCAAATTGAAAATTTGGGATGTTACAAACCTACCCCCCTTAAGATGAATCTCGCCCTCGAGATTCCGGTTGGCTAGAAAATAGGTGAGGGTGGTCTTTCAGCAAATCTTCCTCTCATTCCCAGGTGGCTTCATCCTCCGTGTGGTGGCTCCACTGAACCTTGCAAAACATGATAACCTTGCTACGGGTGACTCGACTGGCATACTCTAGAATCTTAACTGGTTTCTCCTCATAGGTCAAATCACTATCCAACTGAATCGCTTCCAGTGGTACCGTATATCTCAGTGGTATTTCAGCCATCTCTGCATGGCACTTCTTCAACTGGGATACATGGAACACGTCGTGAACTCCTGACAATCCTTCGGGCAATTCCAACTTATAGGCAACTTCTCCCATACGCTCCAAAACTTTGTATGGGCCTACAAAACGTGGCGCTAACTTTCCCTTCACTCCAAAACGCTTAACTCCTCGAAGTGGTGATACTCGAGGATAAACTCGGTCTCCGACTTTGTGAATTGTCTCCTTGCGTTTAGAATCTGCATAACTCTTCTGCCTGGATTGAGCTACCTTCAGCCTATCGCGAATTAATTTCAATTTATGTTCAGATTCCTTTATCAGATCCGGTCCAAACAACTGGCGATCTCCAACTTCATCCCAGGACAATGGGGTCCTGCACCTCCTTCCGTACAAGGCTTCGAAAGGGGCCATCTTCAAACTGGATTGATAGCTGTTGTTGTAAGAGAATTCTGCATACGGCAAATTCTTGTCCCAACTAGATCTGTAATCTAGCGCACAAGCTCTTAGCATATCCTCCAAAATCTGATTGACTCTCTCAATCTATCCATCTGTCTACAGATGAAAAGCTGTGCTAAACTCCAGTCTAGTTCCCAAAGTCTCATGCAACTGATACCAGAACTTTGAGGTAAACTGGGTTCCTCTGTCTGATACAATGCTCCTTGGAACTCCATGCAGACATACGATCCTGGTCATGTATATCTTTGCCAACTTTGCACTGTTATAGGTAGTCTTCACTGGAATGAAATGAGCTACCTTTGTCAAACGATCGACTACAACCCATATCGAGTCATAGCCTGAACGTGTTCTGGGCAATCCTGTAATAAAATCCATGCCTAGCTTATCCCACTTCCATTCGGGTATCGGCAATGGTTGTAGCAATCCTGTTGGCTTCTGATGCTCTGCCTTCACTCTCTGACATACATCACAAACTACTACATACTCCACAATATCCTTCTTCATTCCGGTCCACCAGAAAATATCCTTCAAATCCAAATACATCTTGGTATTTCCTGGGTGAATCATGGGCCTCTTGTAAAATTAACTTCCTGATCTCCGGATCATTTGGCACATAAACACGATCTTCAAACCATAGGGTGTCGTGCTCATCCTCACGAAATCCCTTAGCTTTTCCTTTGCTCATTTTCTCCTTAATAGAAGCAATCTCCTTGTCAGTCCTTTGAGCTTCTATGATCTTATCCATCAAAGTAGACTGAATCTCCAATGCTGCTACATAGCCTCTCGGGACTATTTCCAAACATAGCTCTCGAAGATTTTCGGCTAACTCCCTTGGTAAATCTCCCGTCATTAAGGTGTTGACATGGCTCTTACGGCTTAACGCATCAGCTACTACATTAGCCTTTCCAGGGTGATAATGCAATCTCATATCATAATCCTTGATGAGCTCCAACCATCTCCTTTGTCTGAGATTCAACTCCTTCTGTGTGAAAATATACTTCAAGCTCTTGTGATCCGTGTACACCTCGCAATGGTTTCCAATCAGAAAATGTCTCCAAGTTTTCAATGCATGCACTACGGCTGCTAACTCCAAATCATGCGTATCATAATTCAACTCATGAGGCTTAAGCTACCGTGAGGCATATGAAACAACTCTTCCTTCCTGTATAAGCACTGCTCCAAGTCCTCGACGTGAAGCGTCGCAATACACCTCATAATCCTTGGTCTGATCTGGTAAAATCAACACTGGTGAGGTGACCAAACGTTTCTTCAACTCCTGAAAACTAGCCTCACATTCCTCAGTCCATATGAACTTGGTATCCTTCTTCAACAACTCCGTCATAGGCTTCGCAATCTTTGAGAAATTCCCAATAAACCTTCGGTAGTATCCTGCGAGTCCAAGAAAACTCCGGATCTCTCCAACTGTGGTTGGTGCTTCCCACTTGGTCACGGTATCAACTTTAGTGGGATCTACTGCTATACCTTCTCCGGATATAACGTGTCCGAGAAATCCAACTTCTTTTAACCAAAACTCACATTTGCTAAACTTGGCATATAACTGATATTCTCTGAGCTTTCCAAGAACCAAACGCAAATGCTCCTTATGCTCCTCTTCATTCTTCGAGTAAACCAGGATATCATCAATGAACACTACGATGAACTTATCCAAGAACTCCATAAACACTTTGTTCATCATGTTCATAAAATATGCAGGTGTGTTAGTCAGACCAAATGACATAACGGTATACTCGTACAGCCCATACCTGGTGGTAAAAGCCGTCTTGGGTATATCCTGTTCCCGAATCTTCAACTGGTGGTATCCTGATCGCAGATCGATCTTGGAAAATACCTTAGCTCCTTGCAATTGATCAAACAGATCATTGATCATCGGTAGTGGGTACTTGTTCTTGATGGTTACTTCATTCAATCCTCGATAATCAACAACCATCCTTAACAATCCATCCTTCTTTTCTACTAGAAGTACTGGCGATCCCCAAGGCGATGAACTTGGGCGAATATATCCTTTATCCAATAACTCCTTAATCTTCTTCTTGATTTCCACCAAATCCTTTGCGGGCATCCTATATGGTCTCTTTGATATTGGCCCTGTGCTTGGCAAAAGCTTAATCAGAAACTCAATATCTCTATCCGGTGGCATGCCTGGCAACTCTTTTGGAAATACATTAGGGAAATCCTTCACCACTGGTACTTCCTCCTGCACAACTCCTATTAAACAATTTACTTGAGTCCTTTTCGGCACATGCCGGGATACATACTTGATCCTTCTCCCTTCTGGCGTGGTAAGCAAAATTGACTTACTGGCACATTCAATATTTCCTTCGTACTTTGACAACCAATCCATGCCTAATATCACATCCAATCCTTGAGATTCCAACACTATTAGGTCTGATGGAAATACGTAGTTACCAATCCTTAATGGTAACCGATCACACCATAGACTAGCCATATATTCTGCTCCAGGCGAGGTTACTAACATGGGTGACCTAAGGGCTTGGGTTGGCAGTTTATACTTATCCACAAATCCCTTTGATATGTATGAATGCGATGCACCAGTATCAAAAAGAACAAGTGCAGTAAATGACTTAACCAAAAACTTACCGATTACTGCATCCGGCTGCTCTTCAACCTCCTCCACATTAACGTGGTTCAGCTGTCCCCTGTTGAAAGGGTTCGGCTTCTTCCCAGAGCTTCCATTGCCATTTCCATTCTGTGATTCAGGACATTCATTGGCATAATGTCCGGTCTTCTGGCACTTAAAGCAAGTGACTTGGCTCAGGTCTTTCTTGGCTGGGGTCGATGGGTTGGTGCGGTTCTGGCCGTTGCTTCCTCCATTCCCATGACCAGTCTTGGGGCCATTGTGATGGTGCGAGCTACCTCCTCCATGGGTATGCTGGAAATGTCCTCCCGGTCTAGGGGTAAAACATGGCTTCTGCTGAGCTCCAGAATTGTACTTTCCTTGTCCATACTTCCTCTTGTGATTCTCAATTTGCTGCTGCTTCCCTTCAATCATGAGAGCACGATCTACCAACTCCTGGTAGTTGTTGAAGGTTGCTACCATCAACTGCATGCTCAACTCATCATTCAGTCCTTCCAGAAACTTCTCCTGCTTTGCCACATCCGTAGCAACGTCATCTGGGGCATAACGTGCTAATTTACTAAAGTCCTCCACATACTGGCCAACTGTCCGTCCTCCTTGGCGCAAGTTGCAAAACTCTCGCTTCTTCATGGCCATAGCTCCTGCTGAAACATGGGCAGTTCGAAAAGCCTGCTGAAACTGGTCCCACGTGACAGTGTCGACAGGGAAAGTGGCTATGAAATTCTCCCACCATGATGATGCGGGGCCTTCAAGCTGATGTGCGGCAAACTTCACCTTTTCCGCATCCGTGCATCCTGCTGTGGTCAACTCTCTAGCTGTCTTGCGGAGCCAATCATCTGCTACTATCGGCTCGGTGCTACTGGAAAACACCGGTGGATTCAGCCTCAGAAAACGGGCTAAGTGATCGACAGGTAGGGGTGGTGGGTTGTTGTTGTTGTTCCCTTGATTCTGATTCTGGACTAGTAACTGCATCAATGTGTTCTGTTGTTGGATCAACTGGGTGAGCTCCGGTGGGAAGGTAAATCCGGGGTCACGTCTCAGAGGCATCTGAGGGTTTAGAAAAGATGAGATTTAAGAATATAGGGGGTCTAAAGAGAAAACACTACCCATATGCACATAAGGCAAAAGCAAACAATTCACTTCATTCATTCAATCGAACAAGGGCATACAATCGATCTAACTATCACAAAAGTGCTCGGACTATAATATTTAAATGGTGGACTACTACTACTGATGAGGTGGTCTACTAGAAATATTCTTCGGTTGCAGACTCCATGATATCTGCTCCAGCTTCATCAACGTAGTCATCATCGCTATCATCCGGATCCGAGTCGGTGTCGTCGATGATGATGCAGTCTTCCGGGCGAATCTCCTTGGGTTCTTTGTCTTCTTCTACCGGTGTAGGGCCTCCCATAAATATTCCAATCTTCTTGATCATATCGTCATTCTTCTCTACTAATACTTCAATTTCTTCTTCATAATCTTCACGTGTAGCCTTGAGTTCTTCCTCCATTTCCTTGATCCTTGTCTTTGCCTTCTTCAGGTCTATCATGTCAGCGCACATCTGGTTCTCCTGACGTCGAATGTGCTGGTTTAACTCCTGGATAAAAGCTGGGACTGATCTATCCTTTCTGGTGCTGATCATCTCCCAGTGCTCATCTCGGCACCCACAAAATCTGGTAGATAGTATCCTTGAGATCATTGTGGTAGACTTCTCCAATGCGTCCCATGGCAATGTGAGCTGCCATGCTCTTTCCTAGATTCCATGTTGGTGCATCAAAAGAAAACTCTATGGGCTCAGTAACTAGCATGAACGTCCTTCCTGGAACTTGAACTTGAATCATCCAGCGCTCTTCTTCAGGTAAAGTGGCGTTGTAGGTGCCGGTGAAGCTTGGTACTCCTATGTTTAGGTATCTAGTGACTTCCTTCAAATGACGTCCAAAAGGTGTATCTTCATCCGGTTGAGTGAACTTGTTCCTTGCATCCGCCATCCTAAAAGAGTACAAAAGATGAGAAGTCAGAAATAGAAGAGAGTGAGTATTGATCTAGGTCTTTAGCTTAGTGGTCGTGTCCTACAGTCAGCATGTGCTCTGATACCATCTTGTAGCAACCAGACCTCAAACGGTCCAATCTCTGTGCTCCGGTGTCATCCCTGGATCAGTAATGCTGACACCACACAGTACGTGAAGGATTTATAACAGAGTAGCAATCACACACTTATTACATCGAGTGTCTCAAAACATAACTTATTAAAATAAATATGGCTTAAGGCCATCTAATAACGATAACAGCTCAAGGCTTGGAAGATAAGTGAGTCCATTAACTCCAACGGCATCATTGAGTATAGAACCACGACCTAAAACTCCTTAATCGTCGTCTGAAAAGTCTGCAACATTAACGTTGCAGCCTGAAACGGGTCAGCACATGGAATATGCTGGCAAGGTAACACATAGAGAATAATGGAATGAAACAGCTATTCTATATGCATATTTAGCTGGTGGAAGGCTCTATGGTTACAATTTTGCGTAAAGCCAATTTTTCCCTACTGCAAAGGAATAAATTTATTTAACTATCATGGTGGTTGTTAAACATTGAGAATGGTTGGCAGCATTCTCAATCCCAATTAAGCATCATCATTAAACAAACCCATCAAAATTAATTTTATAGTAACATGTTGAGATTCACATGATAATCGAGGTACTAGATACTCAAGATGTCCATAACCGGGGACACGGCTAACCATGATTAGTTTATACACTCTGCAGAGGTTTGCGCACTTTTCCCCACAAGTCTCGATTTCCTCCGTTGGATTTCTCGCACTACATGGTGTTTGAGAAACAGATGACCGAGACATAGTCTTTCAGAAGCACTAGCACCTTACGATGGGTAGACCGTACCACCTACATCCCCTACATCTGCTAGGCTACCACTGTAAGAGTTCGCACGACTTAGTCAACTATGCTAGAGCCCATAATAGCTTGTGGCTGCACACGGAAGTTTCTAGCATGAACAATCTCATGATCCCTTTAAGCCTGGGTGGCGGTCCGAAGAAAAATAGGCAATCCTGGAATACCCAGGTACCTCAATCCACCCAGATGTGTGTTTAAGTTGCCACCTTAAATAAACCATTAATTAACAATCTCACATCTGTCATGGATACACTCACGCAATCCACGTCTACTAGCATAGCATGGCATAATAAGCAAACATAGAAGTAACTCCCAAAGGTTTGATAATAAACAGGTAATAGGTACTACCTCAACTACTTCCCAAACCCACAATTTTAATTAGATCCTAATCATGCAATGCGTGAGGATTGATCTAATGCAATAAAACTGGGTAGTAGGAGGTATGATCAAAGTGTTACTTGCCTTGCTGATGATCCGGGAAACCTAGCGATTCGAAGTAACAAGCGGCGCACTCCGGGTACTCTGTCGCAAACAAACAAGCATACAATAAGTGCTCAACTAATGCACGGGTAAAACTCAAACAAGAGATCTAACCAGAAAGTTCAACTTAAGAACTCCGGTTGGCAAAAAGAATCAAATCGAACGAAGCAACGAAAGACAAACGGCAAAAGGAACAGGCTTCGTTTACTATTCTGGATCTAGGGCAATTTTTAAAGTGGTAAAAACTTGTTTAAGTTGGTTAAACGGAAAGGGAGTTTCGAGACGAAACTCCAGGCGCTTGAATCGCCTGATTCCGGTAAACGAGCGAAAAGTTAGACTAAAACGAAAATCGGATCAGAGATCGCGATCAGAAAAATCGCGGATTTAATCCGAGAAAAAGAAAAACGATGAAGGTTCGTTAAAACGAACGGGCGAACGCTCGCTATTTAAATAAACCAGAAAAACCGATCTATTTAAAAAACCGAAACAAAAAAACGAACAAAACCGTCGGAAAAACCGAACGGTTTTTCGAAAAAACCGGGGCGAAAAGAAAAAAAAACTTCCTCCGGCGGTCCGACGAACGGCGGCGAGGCGGCGGCGCGGGGCGGCGCGGCGGGGCGGAGCGCCGGCGGTGGGGCGGCGCGGCGGCAGCGCGGGGCTAGGGCAGCTAGGGTTTGGGGGGGTCCGGCTGGGCCTCCCCGGCTTATAAAGCCGGACGGGCCTAGTGTCCGGGTCGGACACGGCCCGTAGGTCGGTTGCGTTTTTTTTAAATAAAGTTACGCTCAGAAAAAAACAAAAGGAATACTAAACGGACTCCAAAAATCCTGAAATAAATTTTTCCCGGCTTCTAAAATCAAGCCACACAGGATGAACATTTATTTGGGGCCTAAATGCAATTTCGGAAAACGTGCATTTTTCCTAAATTCAAATAAAATAGCAAATAAAACCAAATAAAATCTTAATTGATTTTTTTTAATCCTCAATATTTCTTTATTTTGGGAAAGTCATTTTATTCCCTCTCTCATAATTTTTTGTAATAGAAATGATTGAAGATAAAATAAATAAAATCAAAAGATTCTATTTTCAAAATTTGAGACAACTCAAATGTGAAAATAATGAAATCCCCAACTCTCTCCGAGGGTCCTTGAGTTGCGTGAAATTTCTAGGATCAACCAAAATGCAATAAATATGATATGCAATGATGATCTAGTGTATACCATTCCAAATTGAAAATTTGGGATGTTACATTTGGGGCACTCTTTGAGGTCCTTTGTGTTGGTTGAATAGATGAATCTGAGATTGTGTGATGCATATCGTATAATCATACCCCACGGATACTTGAGGTGACATTGGAGTATCTAGGTGACATTAGGGTTTTGGTTGATTTGTGTCTTAAGGTGTTATTCTAGTACAAACTCTAGGGTTGTTTATGACACTTATAGGAATAGCCCAAAGGATTGATTGGAAAGAATAACTTTGAGGTGGTTTCGTACCCTACCATAATCTCTTCGTTCGTTCTCTGCTATTAGTGACTTTGGAGTGACTCTTTGTTGCATGTTGAGGGATAGTTTTATGATCCAATTATGTTAGTATTGTTGAGAGGACTTACACTAGTGAAAGTATGAACCCTAGGCCTTATTTCCACACATTGCAATACCGTCTACGCTCACTTTTATCACTTGTTACCTTGCTGTTTTTATAATTTCAGATTACAAATACCTTTATCTACTATCCATATACCACTTGTATCACCATCTCTTCGCCGAACTAGTGCACCTATACAATTTACCATTGTATTGGGTGTGTTGGGGACACAAGAGACTCTTTGTTATTTGGTTGCAGGGTTGCTTGAGAGAGACCATCTTCATCCTACGCCTCCTACGGATTGATAAACCTTAGGTCATCCACTTGAGGGAAATTTGCTACTGTCCTACAAGCCTCTGCACTTGGAGGCCCAACAACGTCTACAAGAAGAAGGTTGTGTAGTAGACATCAAGCTCTTTTCTAGCGTCGTTGCCGGGGAGGTGAGTGCTTGAAGGTATATCTTTAGATCTTGCAATTGAGTCTTTTAGTTTCTTGTTTTATCACTAGTTTACTTTATAAAAGAAAATTACAAAAAAATGGGATTAAGTTTGTCTCGTACGCTTCACCTTTTTAATATCTTTTGTGAGTATGATGGAAAGGATAATTGTGCTCAAATGCTAGAAGAAGAAATCTATAAAATGTTTGGCACTAAATATTTGAATGATGAGCATGATTGCAATGTTGTTAGTACGAATTCTTTGAATATCCATGATGCTAATGATGATTTCACTAGTTATGATGAAAATGCCTCCTATAAACATGTCAATTTTTGTGGAGTAGACTGGGTTTGCAAGTACACACCAAATAGGGAAGGTAGATATTACAAGAGGCATAAGTACTTAGAAACCAAATTGTTGCAAGAAGAGCTAGATGAATGTGCTGAAAAATTCAATATTTTTTGTGCCCCTTGTGAACTTTGCAATGAACATGGTCATTTAAAGCTCCAATGCTATTTGTTTCATGATCAAGTTGTGTCCAAACATTGTGATAATTTGATTACCCTTGAGCATCATAAATAGCTTAGCCTTCTTTTGGGTTATGAAGAAATGAAACGTATAACTGAGGGTATTCCAAAGTTTAACCTTGATAAAGTTCTTCATTTTGATCTAGAAAATATTTATATGTATTGTGCGGTGAATTGCATTGAAAATCCTTATATTGCCAATTACATAAAGAAAAGAAAACAAATAGAAGATGAAGAGAATACTAATGAAACGGAAGAGACTTCCCAATACCCTTCTATTATTTCTTATGATGAATCAGGTAACGAGGAGGAGCCTCCTATTCAACCAATCTCATTAATAAGGAGCTCCAAAAAGAGGATTGAACCCACATATGATGTGGTGAAGAAGAAGAAAAGAAAAAGGAAGAGAGGTAAAAAGATATCTCTCCCAAATAAAGTTGCTCCTATTATTGATGTGCCTCATGAAAATGAAGATGATACAGTTTATGATGATCTCGTTATGCCTATTGCTTGTTGTGATGATTATGATTGGGAAGATAATGATACTTCTTATGATCTTGAAAATCTTTTTGGCACTTGCTTGGAAGAATATGATAATAATGTTTGCTATACTATTGGTGCTATCCATACTATTAATGATGAGAGTGATTATGCTTATGATACGAAAAGGACCAAGCTTGGGGAAGCTATGTTTGATGAGTATGACATATTTGATAATATATTTGCTGCAATTAATGTTTGCCCCAAGCTTGGGGATGCTATGTTTAATAATGATGATATTTTTAGCCTTCCATGTTTTGATATGCAAAGTGATTATGATGAGAACAAAGTTGCTACTTATGATGATTATTGTGATAAAACTTATGCTATAAAGAGTAGTGATGATTATATTTATAAAACTTGTCATGATTATGAGTACCCTTTCTCTGAACATTACTCCTTTAATGTGGAAACAATTTATAGTATTCAAGTCTCTTATGATACTCCCATTATTCCGAATGAGAAGAATTTTGCTTATGTGGAGAGTAATAAATTTTCTATGCTTGTAGATCATGAAAAGAATGCTTTAGGTGCTGGTTATATTGTTGAATTCATTCATGATGCTACTGAAAATTATTATGAGGGAGGAACATATGCTTGTAGGAATTGCAATAATATCAAGTTTCCTCTCTATGTGCTTAAAATTTTGAAGTTATGCTTGTTTTACCTTCCTATGCAAGTTGATTCTTGTTCCCACAAATTGTTTTCTCACAAAATCCCTATGCATAGGAAGTATGTTAGACTTAAATGTGCTAGTCATATTCTTCAAGATGCTCTCTTTATGTTACAATTCTTATCTTTTATATGAGCATCATTGAAATCATCATGCCTAGCTAGGGGCATTAAACGATAGCGCTTGTTGGGAGGCAACCCAATTTTATTTTAGTCCCTTGATTTTTGTTACTATTTAGTAATAAATAGTTCATCTAGCCTCTGTTTAGATGTGGTTTTATGCTTTTAATTAGTGTTTGTGCCAAGTAGAACCTTTGGGAAGACTTGGGGAGAGTCTTGTTGATCATGCTGTAAAAAACTGAAACTTTAGCGCTCACGAGAATTGCTGCCATTTTATTTGGAGAGTGCTATTTAGTTAATTCTTTTTGCAGATGATTAATAGATAAATTCCTCAGGTCCAGAAATTTATTTGAGAATTTTATGAGTTCCATAAGTACACGTTTGATTCAGATTACTACAGACTGTTCTGCTTTTGACAGATTCTGTTTTTCGTGTGTTGTTTGCTTATTTTGATGAATCTATGGCTAGTAAAATAGTTTATAAACCATAGAGAAGTTTTAATACAGTAGGTCTAACACCACTATAAATAAATAATGAGTTCATTACAGTACATTGAAGTGGTGATTTATTTTCTTATACTAACGGAGCTTACGAGTTTTCTGTTAAGTTTTGTGTTGTGAAGTTTTCAAGTTTTGGGTAAGGATTCGATGGGCTATGGAATAAGGAGTGGCAAGAGACTAAGCTTGGGGATTCCCAAGGCACCCCAAGGTAAAATTCAAGGACAACCAAGAGCGTAAGCTTGGGGATGCCCCGGAAGGCATCCCCTCTTTCGTCTTCGTTCATCGATAACTTTACTTGGAGCTATATTTTTATTCGCCACGGGATATGTGTTTTGCTTGGAGCGTCAATTTATTTTGTTAGGATTTTCTTGCTGTTTGAATAAAGTATCAAGATATGAAATTATTAAATGTTAGAGAGTCTTCACATGGTTGCATAATTATTCAACTACTCATTGATCTTCACTTATATCTTTCGGAGTAGTTTGTCATTTGCTCTAGTGCTTCACTTATATCTTTTAGAGCATGGTGGTAGTTTTATTTTGAAGAAATAGATGAACTCTCATGCTTCACTTATATTATTTTGTGAGTCTTAAATAGCATGGTAATTTGCTTAAAATCCTAATATGCTGGGTATTCAAGAATAATAAAATTCTCTTATGAGTGTGTTGAATACTAAGAGAAGTTCGATACTTGATAATTGTTTTGAGTATGGAGATGGTGATATTAGAGTCATGCTAGTTGAGTAGTTGTGAATTTGAGAGATACTTGTGTTGAAGTTTGTGATTCTCGGAGCATGCACGTATGGTGAACCGTTATGTGACGAAGTCGGAGCATGATTTATTTATTGATTGTCTTCCTTATGAGTGGCGGTCGGGGACGAGCGATGGTCTTTTCCTACCAATCTATCCCCTAGGAGCATGCGCGTAGTACTTTGTTTAGATAACTAATAGATTTTTGCAATAAGTATGTGAGTTCTTTATGACTAATGTTGAGTCCATGGATTATATGCACTCTAACCCTTCCACCATTGCTAGCCTCTCTACTACCGCGCAACTTTCACCGGTACCATAAACCCACCATATACCTTCCTCAAAACAGCCACCATACCTACCTATTATGGCATCTCCATAGCCATTCCGAGATATATTGCCATGCAACTTTCCACCATCCGGTTATTATGACACACTCCATCATTGTCATATTGCTTAGCATGATCATGTAGTTGACATTGTATTTATGGCAAAGCCACCGTTCATAATTCTTTCATACTTGTCACTCTTGATTCATTGCATATCCCGGTACACCGCCGGAGGCATTCATATAGAGTCATCTTTGTTCTAGTATCGAGTTGTATCATCGAGTTGTAAATAAATAGAAGTGTGATGATCCTCATTCAATAGAGCATTGTCCCCCCCCCCCCCCAAGGCCAAATAAAAAAAAGGCCAAATATAAAAAAATTAAAAGGGACATTGCTACTATCCTTTTACCACACTTGTGCTTCAAAGTAGCACCATGATCTTCATGATAGAGAGTCTCCTATGTTGTCACTTTCATATACTAGTGGGAATCTTTCATTATAGAACTTGGCTTGTATATTCCAATGATGGGCTTCTTCAAAATGCCCTAGGTCTTCGTGAGCAAGCGAGTTGGATGCACACCCACTAGTTTCTTTTGTTGAGCTTTCATATACTTATAGCTCTAGTGCATCCATTGCATGGCAATCCCTACTCACTCACATTGATATCTATTGATGGGCATCTCCATAGCCCGTTGATACGCCTAGTCGATGTGAGACTATCTTCTCCCTTTTTGTCTTCTCCACAACCACCATTCTATTCCACCTATAGTGCTATGTCCATGGCTCACGCTCATGTATTGCATGAAGATTGAAAAAGTTTGAGAACATCAAAAGTATGAAACAATTGCTTGGCTTGTCATCGGGGTTGTGCATGATTTAAATATTTTGTGTGGTGAAGATGGAGCATAGCCAAACTATATGATTTTGTAGGCATAACTTTCTTTGGCCATGTTATTTTGAGAAAACATAATTGCTTTATTAGTATGCTTGAAGTATTATTATTTTTATGTCACTATGAACTTTTGTCTTGAATCTTTCGAATCTGAATATTCATATCACAAGTAAGAAGAATAACATTGAAATTATGCCAACTAGCATTCCACATCAAAAATTATCTTTTTATCATTTACCTACTCGAGGACGAGCAGGAATTAAGCTTGGGGATGCTTGATACGTCTCCAAGGTATCTATAATTTTTCATTGCTCCATGCTATATTATCTACTGTTTTGGGCAATATTGGGCTTTATTATCCACTTTTATATTACTTTTGGGACTAACCTATTAACCGGAGGCCCAGCCCAGATTTGCTGTTTTATGCCTATTTCAGTGTTTTGAAGAAAAGGAATATCAGGCGGAGTCGAAACGGAACGAAATCAACTGGAGAAGTTATTTTTGGAAGGAAACACACCTGATGGACTTGGACCCCACGTCAGAAGATACAGGAGCTGCCCACGAGGGTGGGGAGCGCCCCCCCTTAGGGCGCGCCCCCTGCCTCGTGGGGCCCTCGTGGCTCCCCTGACGTACCTCCTGCACCCATATATACCTACGTGACCTAAAACTTCCAGAACAGAGATTAGATCGGGAGTTCTGCCGCCAGAAGCCTCCGTAGCCATCGAAAACCAATCTAGACCCGTTCCGGCACCCTGCCGGAGGGGGAATCCTTCTCCGATGGCCATCTTCAACATCCCGGTGCTCTCCATGACGAGGAGGGAGTAGTTCTCCCTCAGGGCTGAGGGTATGTACCAGTAGCTATGTGTTTCATCTCTCTCTCTCGTGTCCTTGATTTGGCACGATCTTGATGTATCGCGAGCTTTGCTATTATAGTTGGATCTTATGTTTCTCCTCTCCCTCTTCTCTCTTGTAATGAATTGAGTTTGCCCTTTGATGTAATCTTATCGGATTGAGCCTTTAAAGATTTGAGAACACTTGATGTATGTCTTGCCGTGCGTATCTGTGGTGACAATGGGATATCACGTGATTCACTTGATGTATATTTTGGTGATCAACTTGCGGGTTCCACCCATGAACCTATGCATAGGGGCTGGCACACGTTTTCGTGGTGATTCTCTAGTAGAACTTTGGGGCACTCTTTGAGGTCCTTTGTGTTCGTTGAATAGATGAATCTGAGATTGTGTGATGCATAACGTATAATCATACCCACAGATACTTGAGGTGACATTGGAGTATCTAGGTGACATTGGAGTATCTAGGTGACATTAGGGTTTGGGTTGATTTGTGTCTTAAGGTGTTATTCTAGTACGAACTCTAGGGCTGTTTGTGACACTTATAGGAATAGCCCAAAGGATTGATTGGAAAGAATAACTTTGAGGTGGTTTCGTACCCTACCATAATCTCTTCGTTCGTTCTCCGCTATTAGTGACTTTGGAGTGACTCTTTGTTGCATGTTGAGGGATAGTTTTATGATCCAATTATCTTAGTATTGTTGAGAGGACTTACACTAGTGAAAGTATGAACCCTAGGCCTTATTTCCACACATTGCAATACCGTCTACGCTCACTTTTATCACTTGTTACCTTGCTGTTTTTATAATTTCAGATTACAAATACCTTTATCTACTATCCATATACCACTTGTATCACCATCTCTTCGCCGAACTAGTGCACCTATACAATTTACCATTGTATTGGGTGTGTTGGGGACACAAGAGACTCTTTGTTATTTGTTTGCAGGGTTGCTTGAGAGAGACTATCTTCATCCTATGCCTCCTACGGATTGATAAACCTTAGGTCATCCACTTGAGGGAAATTTGCTACTGTCCTACAAACCTCTGCACTTGGAGGCCCAACAACGTCTACAAGAAGAAGGTTGTGTAGTAGACATCATTCAACACCTTCCTCGACCATTTATCTGTAAGTATGGTTATGTATGGAAACTAGTAATACCGTCTTGCTCTGTCCCATACTTTCTAGGTTGTTGATAATGAGACTCCCATAATTTTCAACAAATGAGGTTCAAGTTGGATAGTCAAGATGATGCAACTAGACAAGCTTGCACCCATGTTTTCAAGTCTGCTCTGCGACAGTATCGGTATAACTTGAGGAAAACTCACTTTGAAGGCAAGGATAACAGTGAACTTTCCCAAACATCTCCAGTGGAAAATATATCGGATGAAGACTGGAGGGGCATTGTTAAACACTGGTCTGATCCGAAGTAATAGGTACATTATATATATATGATCAGATCACATGTTGAAGTCCTATTTATGCATGTGCCACACAAATCTATGTAGGTGAACTGTTCAAAGAACAATGCCAACTGTACGAAAGTGAAATTCCAACAGACGACAGGATCTCGTAGCTATATTGCACACTGCGAGGCTCTTGTAATTAGCTGTTGTTTCACTCTTTTCGTTGTACCATATTATCATATCTATATTGACTTGTTCGAAATGCAGAGGAAAGCCCGCAAGGACCAAAAAGTACCTGAACCAAATGCTGTGGAAATCTTCAAGGACTGTCACACCAGCAAGAAGAAGGGCATGACTACACCAGTCAAAGCCGCCTTTGTAAGTCCTTAATCCTCATGCCTTTTAACTACTACTTACTCTGACTTGTGCCTTGAACTGCATGGTTTGCAGCCAATGTCTATTACTCTTTTCAATTTTATACACAATTGTCTTAGCGTATCATTGCACCTTACAAGGTTTAAAAGAGAGGAGTGATGTTCCTTTGATCTTGACCCGTAATCTAGTTCCGTGCTGGACTTGCCCACACAACGTTACAATTGCCTGTTTGTCTGTTCTCAGTTGTTTTCTGATATGAATGATGTCATACTATGCTTACCGTATTATAAACTTCGTCTCTTTATCCTTAGCCCTCAATACAATGTGAAGAAATAGACAATACATTAGCGGTGGTACATGGTCATATGTTTGGAACCTGGTTTTATTATGTACTTTGCAATAAAATACAACTAATATTTTACTTGGGTTCACCAGAATAAGTTCTGTATATAGACCAAAGCTATTTTTTTTGGTTTTGTTGCCTCCTTAATATCTTCTGTTCTGGTACTACTAATGTAAAACCTCAACTTTTCAGCGAGCTATGGAAAAAATGGTGGAACCGCCACCTTCTGAAGGTGGCGAGGCAACTATAACTGCAATGTCAGCTCTTGCTGCAGTGGGTCAGTACCTGTCCACTAACAGTGCCAAAAGCACGTTCCTGCGTAATACAGGGTTGGTTGTTAAGGCAATATCGTCCAAACTGCCTCATGATCAAGATATGCAAGCTCAAAGCAATGTTGTATCTGCGCTCCAGACACAAGTCCATTCCCTAACAGAGGCCCTTTGTGAAACAAGGAGAAACATTGCTCAATGTCGTCAGGATATGCATGGTTTTGAAACCAGATTATCAGACATTTTCTATGTTGTTCATGAGCCTAGGGGAAATGAAGGCGACGGTTGTGGTGCTCCATCGGACAATACAGCATGAAAACGTAACAGTCAGGTCAAATGAACTGAGCTTCTGAACTTCTGGTGGTGCATTTATCTGCTAGACTGTTAAGTTTTATGCCAACCTTCCTTTTGTTATATAGTTGTAATTTGTTTTGGTGCGATACAAAATTTATTCTTAACATGCAGCCACCGGCTGAAGAAAATAGCAAGCCATTTTTGTATAGTGTAGGGTGTTCCCTATATTTGCACTGGTGGCGATCTTTGATGCCGAGTGGATGCAATCTGTCCAATCGCCTTAATAGCCTAGCATTAGTTTTGGCCTTATTTATTTCCTAGTCTTCTTTTTCCCTGGTTTGCTAGTGGCCGCAACTACCATGGGCCATATACGGGCCGTAGGATCCATGGGTCTCCTACGGGCCGTCGATAAATGGGCCTGTAATCGGTGGGCCTCGGGTCGTCGGATAAATGGGTCTACATGGGCCGTAATCGGGCGTAATTGGTATCGGCCCAGCACGGTAACAGGTCGTTAACAGGTCGTAGGACAGCAAAGGCTTAATTCTGTCATAGGCATAACGGGCTGTTAATGGGCCAGAATATAGGACGGGATGGAAATGGCGCAACGGGTTAACAGGCCAGAAACGGGCCGACTCTTTCCATGGGCTGAATTTGGCCCATTAGGGTAACATGCCAGTAATGGGCCGACTCTTTCCATGGGCCGAATTTGGCCCATTACGGGAACGGGCCAGTAACGGGCCGACTCTTGCCATGGGCCGAATTTGGCCCATTAGGGGAACATGCCAGTAACGGGCCGGAAGTAATCGAGGGCTGAAAAGGAGCCCAAGAACATATGGGCCGTCAATAGGACGAAAGCTAACACGGGCTGGAAACGGCCCATGTAAATCACGGGTCGTTAACGGGTATAAAGAAAATTACTGTTCATTATGGGCTAGAGTCACCGTGGGCCTGTAAAGGGCCGAAAGATACGAAGGCCTCATATGTGCCGAAAGACGTCGTGGGCCATACATGGACCGAAAGTGAAATGTGCTGGTGTTATATTCGACGGCCCACATGGCGTTGTTGGGCCGATTTCCTTTAGGGCCTAACGGGTCGTGAGTTAACGGGTCGTAAAATGGGCTATTTGCGAAGAGACCGTTAACAAGCTTTTCATGGGCCAGCCCGTTAACTTTTGACCAAGTCAAACAGGCCGGCTTTGTAAGCTAAATGGGCCAGTGGTGGGCCGTGGCACGTGTCGGCATATCATAGGCGCATATCTGACCCACTGACGAGCTTACACGTGTTTCGTCCGGCCAATAAGAATTTTACACGTGGAAATT
This sequence comes from Triticum monococcum, assembly GCA_034509565.1. Lineage (NCBI taxonomy): Eukaryota > Viridiplantae > Streptophyta > Magnoliopsida > Poales > Poaceae > Triticum > Triticum monococcum. The sequence goes on from CM067841.1 coordinate 120,941,737, forward strand.
TTCCATTGGCCGGGGCTGTTAACGGGTTATCGAATCCAAAACCCGACCCGATAGCTTAACGACGTTCCATTATGGTGGATGCCACGTGTCGGTCACCCTTGACGAAAGCACTTCTGTGATGCGCGATTTATCGTCATGGAAGTGGACACTTCCGTGATGATAATTTTGGTAATGTCATGGAACACTTCTACGACAACACAGGTATGACTATCTTGATTCTGTCATAAATTTGTCATCGATGTACATGCATGACAAAAAACGTGACCTACTGTGACAAACACGTATCATCACAGAAGTGTATTTTTTTGTAGTGAACTGAGATGAGAACCCGCACTGGACTCCCGCGCCAAAAATTGCATATGGCGACTGCTCACCCGCCAAATCCTATGGCTGTTCCTCCTCCAGGTCCTCTAGCTGGGCCTTTACGGGCTGGCTTCATTTCAATTTAGGCCGATTGATGTGCATAGAGAGAGGCAGTTCGCTCAGCAGCCATGGGATCAGAAACGGAGGGCATCGTGAGGGGTAAGGTAGAGGTAGCCTTTGCTATGGCAAGTCAGAGAATCTGCGCCCGGCTGCATCATGCACTCACCAAGCAAAGGCAGGAAATCAACTGAATAAAGAACAACGTCAGTCAAATCCATGGAGACCTCTTACTCACGTATCATAAAGCACATTGGATCAACGGCATTTGTTGACACCAGTTTTTGGCACGGCCAAGAACTTAATTAATATGGCCTCAAATGGAGAAGTGCTCAAAGTGAGAAAGTTCCGTATCGTTAAAAGGGAAAACTTTGATATTTAGGCCATAGTCATCCGGTCTCATCTCTAAGGCCGAAGTTGTGTTCGAAGTACTCAAATTTTGTATTCAGAACACTATTTGGCTGATTACGCCCCCAAGATGGCCTCATATGGTAAAAGTTTCTACACGGACTGTCTGCGTCTCGTCGAAATGATCGATTTTGATATAATGAACGTCTAAATCAGAGTTCGTATGCAAAAATTAGAGCCAAAACTATGTGATGCATAAGTTTGCCCCGGAAGTTCCGGGCAAAACTTCCGGGCATGTTCCGAGCTAAACAGAAACTTTGCACGCGGTGCGCCCCGAAAACTGGAATTTTAATATTATTTGCAGATTTGCGGGGGCCATTTCAACAACAAGATGATCTCGGATGAAAAAGTGATCAACTAAGGAATTTTTCTCCATTGCAAGATCTACAGCTTTGCTTTTGGGACCATCGCGATCCTAAGCCATATGCGACCTGCAGGAGCTGTACAAGAGGGATACTTGATGTAATTTTAGCCCAGAAGTTCCAGGCTAACCGAAAGTTCCGGCCCTCATGGTCCGAGTTAGGTTATCTTTTGATGTTTTGGATGGGATTCGAGTCCTTTTCTTGTACGGAAAGTCCAGCCGCCTCATATATATGTAAGAGGTGACGGCCGATTGAATAACAACACACAATCAAACAATCAATCTACTTTTTACCCTAGTTTTACATCTCTCCCTTATTCTTTCTCTCTCGTTCTTCGTTCGTTCTTCGTTGAAGGGCAGCGATCCTTGAGGCTCTAGGGGCGGGCGAACCGACCTAGGGCAGCCCATAGCTGCCGCGCGTCCAGACGGGGTCCCTCCCGGGCGCGTGGGGTTTCGGGTGCTCAAAAGCGCCCGCCAGATTGCTTGCGTACCGCGCTTCCGTACGGGTCTCCTTCGACGTGAGCTGCGGTGCATCACCCTCGGCGTTGGAGGAACACAGTGACGTGTTCATGTGCGAACACACTTTTTGGAGAATCATCATCAACCATGTCAAATCTCCCCAAGCCCTCATAAGTTGACGTCGATAACATCATTAAGCCCGGTCTTGATGAACTATCGGATGAACATCGCCAAGTCTACAAAGCGCGCAAGAAGCAGCGTGAAGAGGCTTTTGAGGCTCTTGAAAAGAAGTGCGGGGAGGAGGATTTAGAGGCATTCCTTTCAAGTTTCAAGAAGGACCGTCAAGGCAACATCACTCCGGTTGGAAACGTCAATTTCCCTCCTCTCCTTGACGAACAAGATGAAATCACTGTGAGTAAAGTTTTTTCTCTAGAGCAAGTGGTTGTGATTGAGAGTCTTGTTAGTAAGGGTAATGTGATGACGTACAATTCTTTTATGGCAAATACTAATGTTAAGAAAAACATGCCCGCGTCATCTAGTGGTGCTGTTGGTGTATCTGAAAACTCTAATCTAACTTTACCTATTTCATCGGCACCTCCGATACAACAACAATATAGTATGCCATTGAATTTTTACCCTAGTCAAACCAACCAGCTTGTGGCCACACCTGCATATCCTAATCCTATTCTGAGTGTGCCCAATTCGACGTCAACGCCGAATCACTTTGTCACACCACCCATAGGCGCAAGCATGTTTGGTCTTCCGCCGAATTATGGTTCGGTGCCCATCCCACAAGTTGCACCAATAGCTAGTACTCAGGTTGCTCCTATGTCATTGTCACAAACATATGCATCTACCTCAGATCCAATTTTAGCTAAATTAAGGGAGGATTTGCATAAGATGTTTCTAGAAACTTTCGGAAACGAGCCGAAAGTAAAGAGTCGTGTGTACCAAAATCCTTATCCTGAACACTTCAATGCAATTTCTTACCCTCAAGGTTATAAGGTTCCTAATTTTGTTAAATTTAGTGGTGAGGGTACGAAAACAACTTGGGAGCATGTGAGCCAGTATCTAGCATAGTTGGGTGAAGCAGGTTCCATAGAAGAGTTGAAAGTGCGTTTATTTCCCTTGTCTTTAACTGGCACCGCATTTTCATGGTTTGCTTCTTTAACACATGGCTCAATTCTCTTATGGTCGCAATTAGAGCAAAAGTTTCATGATCACTTTTATAGCGGCGATAATGAGCTAAAGTTCTCACATCTTACATCGGTTAGGCAAAAACATGATGAATCGGTCACCGATTATGTCAAGAGATTTAGAGATATAAAAAACCGATGTTATAGCTTAGTGATAACTGAGAGAGACTTGGCACATCTTGTTCTTAATGGTTTGAAAACTCACATTAACGAGAGGCTAGAAATTTATGAGTTTTTGAGTATTAATCAAGTCTTACAAAAAGCTTTGTCTCAAGAGAATCGAAGTAAGGAGATTCGTAGGTCTACAACCGATCGTCCTAGAATGCGTATGGTTGAATACAATGATAATAATTCGAACGATGAGGTTGATGTTTATACTACTAAATTTGTTTGGTCTTGAAAGACCAAACCCTATACGTGCAATGCTCTTAAGCCGATTCGCAAGAATCGTGATGAGGGGATGAAGTTTACTTTTGATATATCTAAGTGTGATAAAATATTTGATGTCTTGCAAGATAAGATGATTAGAATATCACACACCATACCGCCGTTTGAGGAGCTGAAACGGCGTGCTTATTGCAAGTATCATAATTCATTTTCTCATGCTACTAACGATTGCAATGTTTTCAGACGACAGATACAATCGGCCATTAATGATGGATGATTGAATTTTGCTGAGATGCAAGTTGATAAACCGCCCTTCCAGATAAACACCATGGGCTTGGGGGGAAAGAAAATGTTGATTCGGCCTAGCATAGCCGAATCTGCTACTAAAGATAATGTTCTTATTGGTGAACCCAGGAAAAGCAAGGAGGGTGACAAAGTCTTGGGACGAGAGGTTGTGCTTGATAAGCAACCTGATGGCAAGGAAGTATTGAAGATCACCATAAAAAATCCTGCACTCGGGGGGCAACCACATGTACAAGAAGATACTCATGTTAAATTTATCAACCCCAAGAATTCAAAGGTTGGCAAGTGGGGCAAGAGTGAAGCTAAGCGCAAGCGAATCAGACCAACTTTTGATATGTTGCTATCCAAATATGCAAGTCAAGTGGCCGGTTCTAGCTCTAATCAGCCATCACATTCAAAGTGTTCAAGATCACCTCCGGAACAAGAGTTTCGATGCTATGCAAGGCCATATGGGTCATGGGCACCGACACCATGGATGTCACAACCCTCCTATGCGCCATATTACATGAGAGACTTCAATGGAGGATGGTGGCAGCCCCCAATGACTCCTTATGCTTTTCATATGGGGTGGGCAGCACCTAGAAGGCCTGCTCGCAAGAGGCTTTATTATTCCACATAAGGCCGTTTGAGCTATGGTGCTAATCGGCCAACAAAAATTTCTCCAAGTAAGGCCAACAAAAAAGTGTGGCGTGTTAAGTCACGTAATGCGGAAATTGTAGAATGTGACAAGCAAAAGGAGATCGAAAAGCCGGTTGTTGGTAATCTAGCTACTTCTAATTGTGATATTGTTATTGTTCAGCAGGGTTCCATGGTTAGTGATCATGAGGCAAGCACAAGAAGGGCCAAACCAAGGGATCCCAAATATACTCAACCTAAGTGGTGTCCTCCCAATTTAACCAAGACCATGAAAAGGAGATTACAACGCATGAGGAACCGCGAGAAGGTAGAGCACAAAGAGGAGAAGCAAAGGGACGAATTGTTAAGTGAAATTCGGCCCATGGCACTCACAAAACAGGTGTGGGGGCCTAAACAAAAACAAAACACAGATGCTTCTACATTAGTTGCAGCAACGCCTACACCACCAAAATAGGATGATGCGACCCCTATTACATCGTCCACACCACCTGAAAAATCCCCTTCGATTGAGGAAACTTTAAGCCCAATATACACATTGGGGGATGAAGATGAGATGGTGGATTACGACTCTACGCCGGTTCGGGAATGTATGGATATTAATATGGTGTATTACTTACCTGCCGAGTTTCGTGCTATAGGTGAAGAAGGGGAGGTGGCTCAACTGGATTTTGGTCCAAAGAACACTATCTTCGAGAAGCCAAAAAAACCGGTGAAACACTTGAAACCATTGTACCTCAAATGTCATATTAACGGGTCGCCGGTTGCTAGGATGCTCGTTGATGGTGGCGTTGTGGTAAATCTTATGCCCTACTCGGTCTTCAAGAAGTTGGGGTTAGATGATGATGCATTGATGAAGACCAATATGGTACTTAATGGATTTGAGGGTAAAGAAAAGACAAAGGCCAAAGTTGTGATGTGCATGGAACTCACCGTGGGAAGCAAAACTTTGGCCACCACATTCTTCATCGCCGAGGTGCAAGGTAACTATAATGTTATATTAGGTCGTGATTGGGTTCGTGCTAACCAATGTGTGCCATCTACCATGCATCAATTCTTAATACAATGGGTCAGTGATGAGGTAGAAGTCATTCACACGGATAATTCGGCTTATGTTGCTTTGGCCGATGCATCGGTGGATTGGAATCATCCAGATGTTACTTGCTTAACAGGGTGTGACCTTTCGGAGTTGGATTTCCTTAGTGCTACGAGGAACGGGTTCATTCCCATCTCTTTAAAGCCGATTGGTGGTAATCGGTTCTAGGGTATGATGTAAACAAGAAGTTAAACATGGCCGATATAGAAATTATCGCCCTAAGCACATAAAATGGCCGATGGAGTGTTGGCATCGTCCTTAAGGAAAGCATCATGCAAGTTATCTTTCGGCACACAAGTTTGCCGAAAAACAAGGGAGCGTGTGTTGACACCCGATTTTGGCACAGCCAAGAACTTAATTAAGATGGCCTCAAATGGAGAAGTGCTCAAAGTGAGAAAGTTCTGTATCGTCAAAAGGGAAAACTTTGATATTTGGGCCATAGTCATCCGGTCTCATCTCTAAGGCCGAAGTTGTGTTCGAAGTACTCAAATTTTGTATTCAGAACACTATTCAGCTGATGACGCCCCTAAGATGGCCTCATATGGTAAAAGTTTTTACACGGATTGTCTTCGTCTCGTTGAAACGATCGATTTTGATATAAAGAACGTCTAAATCGGAGTTTGTATGCAAAAGTTAGAGTCAAAATTATGTGTTGCATAAGTCTGCCCCGGAAGTTCCGGGCAAAACTTCCGGGAGGTTCCGGGCTAAACAGAAACTTTGCACGCGGTGTGCCCCAAAAACTGTAATTTTAACATTATTTGCAGATTTGTGGGGCCGATTTCGACATCAAGATGATCTCGAATGAAAAAGTGATCAACTAAGGAATTTTTTTTCCATTGCAAGATCTACAATTTTGCTTTTGGGACCATCGCGATCCAAAGCCATATGCGACCTGCAGGAGCTGTATAAGAGGGCTACTTGATGTAATTTTAGCCCAGAAGTTCCGGCCTCGTGGTCCGAGTTAGGTTATCTTTAATGTTTTGGACGGGATTTGAGTCCTTTTCTTGTACGGAAAGTCCAGCCGCCTCATATATATGTAAGAGGTGACGGCCGATTGAATAACAACACAGAATCGAACAATCAACACAATCGAACAATCAATCTACTTTTTATCCTAGTTTTACATCCCTCCCTTGTTCTTTCTCTCTCGTTCTTTGTTCGTTCTTCGTTGAAGGGCAGCGATCCTCGAGGCTCTAGGGGCGGGCGAACCGACCTAGGGCAGCCCATAGCCGCCGCGCGTCCAGACGGGGTCCCTTCCAGGCGCGTGGGGTTTCGGGTGCTCAAAAGCGCCCGCCGGATTGCTTGCGTACCACGCTTTCGGACGGGTCTTCTTCGACGTGAGCTGCGGTGCATCATCCTCGGTGTTGAAGGTACACGATGACGTGTTCGTGTGCGGACAGCATCAAATTCGACTGACCGAAAATGAAAATTCAGTTGCCTGACATATAGCTAAAGTGAAAAATGATAACGATGTACTACATGTTTAGTACAAACGCAGCAGTCAAGTAGCCATCTCTCAGCTCAGATCTGTTGAGGAGGAGACCTGAAATGGAGATGAATTGCCGAGCTTTAAATAGACTTGCACAAGAAGATGTGACTTGCATTGCAATGGAAGTAAAGCTCAGCCATGATGAGACCGGAGGCAAAAAAAAAAAGCTTAGGTAGGCAAGGATTTTTATAGAGATTTTCCCCTTTCCTTGTATTATACGGATTTTTATACTGATTTTGAGACAGAGGAGGTAGCCATATTTTTTCAGTGGAATCTGTTACCACACATCAAAGAATTTAAGTCTTTGTTGGTTATAGAAAAACTTGATTGCCTGTTTACTGCTGTGCAGATTTCATGTGTGTCGCTCTGAACTGATGAAATCCAGCTTGCTACTAGTGGAATATCCTTCCTAGGTCTGAGACATTCAGCATTTGTTTTTCTTCCTTGGACTTCACATCTATTTAGTCTATGCATCAACATCGATTTTCTCAACCAGATTCAGAAGCTTAGCAGATTCAGACTGGTTATAGAAAGCTCAACCAGATTCAGAAGGTTAGCAGCAATCACCGTTACATCAAGATCATTTTTTTTCAACCAGATTCAGAAGCTTATCATATTCAGACAGGTTATAGAAAAGCTCAACCAGATTCAGATGCACAACTATTCAGACGCACCACTATCACCACGATGCGTAAAATGGAGCTCTTTTAGCCAATTCCATTTCTAGCACGCCATCAGGATTCAGGATAGACATTGTTCGTCCATCAAGTAATTTACATGCTACAGTAACTGAATCATTGATTGCTCAAGTCAAATAATTACATGAACAGGAACACATAACTAAGATTCCTGCAACTGATTACACAGTAACACAGCAGTTAAGCTAAGTCAGTGGCACTGCAATGAAATAATTAACCAGTGGCACTGCATCTATCAGATGCTACATCAAGCTAATTAACTCTTCGGCGACACAAAGCCAGGGTGCTCTGCTCCTTTGGGCTTGCTGAACCACCGGTGCTCGAGCGCTTCCGCCGCCGTGATCCTCTCGGCGGGGTTGAAGGCAAGCAGGCCGGTGAGGACCTCACGCCCGGCTTCCGAAAGCTCCTCGAAGAACTCCAGGTCGAGCTTCCCCGTAGAAGTGATCTGATCTCGCAACTTGTAAATCTCGGCGAGCAGCTCCTCCTCTGTGTCCGCCACGAAGAGGGTCCCGCCGGCCAACATCTCCGCCATGATGCACCCAAGCGCCCACATGTCCACGGCCTGGCCGTAGTACCGGTTGCCTTCCAGCTGCTCCGGTGAGGTGTAGATCAGGGTGCCGACACAGCACTCCTCATAGGGCACTCCGGCCGGCTTCGCCCGCATCGCCGACCCAAAGTCACCAACCTTGAGCCCGCCGAAGAAGCCGACCATGACGTTCTCCGGCTTGAAGTCCCGGTGGATGACGCCGGCTCCATGTATCTTCTTTGCAGCGTCCAGGAGCTGCTCCATCATCACGCGCGTCACGTCCTCGGATACAGGCCTCCAGAGCGACTCGCGGAGGGTGCGGCCGTCGGCGACGAGCTCCATGACGAGGAACACGTCCCCTGTCTCGGCGTCCGTCGCCACATCCAAGATCTCGATAATCGACTCGTGACCCCGGCACGCGCCGAGGCAGCCGGCCTCGCGGGTGATCGCGCGGATGTCGGGCGGGCCGTGTCCGCCGGCCCCGTTGCCGCGGACCCACTTCACGGCGACCTTCTTGCCGGTGCGGCGGTCGCGCGCCTTGAACACCTCGCCGTAGGTGCCTTCTCCAAGCACCTCAAGCTTCTCGTAGTCGGAGATGCTACCGAACGCGTACCGGGGCTTCTTGCCGCCATGGACGCGCGGTTCTTGTCCCGCCGCCGGGCGCTTGCGGATGGCCGTCGGCATGATCTGAGCTTAGAACGCGCGCCGAGAGCAGATCAGAGCAAGAGGGGCGGGGATTCGTGTGAATCGGGAGCAGAGGAAATCTAGGTGGATGAGAGGAAGGATCGAGGATGAGGATTGAGGAGGATAAGGATCGAGGACGAGGAGGATCGAGGCTGTTTATGGGCTGGCACTGGCGGCGCGCGTCTCCGAATTGGCGGGGGATTCAGACAGATTTTGGGTACGCGTCGCGTTTACGCGGGTGACGCTCTTTTTTTTTTCTTTTTCTTTTTTTGAAATTTACGCGGGTGACGCTCGCAGTCGCAGGGACAGCTCACTTTGAAATCTCTTCGTCACGCGCAAGGCAACTCGTACGGGTTTTCCATCCGTCCATCATTTATTTTCATTTTTTATTTTCGCGTTTTCCCTCTCTTTTCTGTTGGCTTTTACTAATTTCGAATTTTTCTATTGTAAAAAAAATACAAGATTTAAAGAAAATGTTGAAACACTTCTTAAAAATTCAAGAACTATTTTAACTGTGTTAACACTTCTTAAAACTTACATGAATATTTCTACAATATACATGAACACTTATTTTCCCTCAAATCAAGGTTTTTAAAATGTGTGCATACTTCTTTTTCCATTTTCTCGAAAATATGTGAATATGTTTTCTAAATGTGCGAACACTTTTTTTATAATACATGAAAATTCATTAGAAAGGCATGAACACATTTTAAAATTACATGAAGAATTTTAAATGTGTGGACACTTCTTTTAGTGATACAAACATGTTTTAAATACATAATGAATAAGCTTTAATACTCCCTCTGTAAAGTAGACACCTCAAATGTCTTATATTAGTTTACAGAAGGAGTACATGATTTTTCAACCTTCTACTAGCTAGTGCGTCTTGTTGGCATCTGAAAATAGTCCATAGATGGAGCTATCAGTCTCCATGGACCAAGTCGGAATGGCGCATTGGATATATTAGATGATATCCCGCGCGTTGCTGCGGGATATTTGCTCACTCTTTTGGAGGCATGTATATAACAAAGAAAGAAGGCAATGATGGAACTTGGAAAAAAGGCATGAAACCAGGCAAGACATTGCTCGAATAAAGTTCTATGATGAATTTAAACTTTTAGTGTTTAAATGGTATAACTAAATTTTACACGTAGAAAATTGGGGGCTCGCAAGATACAGTTACAACATTTTGGTTCTAATAATTTCTTGCAAAAATATGCAACAAAAAAGGTTAAAGCGATCTGATAGTTTCACACCGAAATTTAATGTACACACATACAACAGGGGTGAAAGTACAATATATTCAATGGAAAGAAGTAACGAAAAGTTGCATAGTTGAACAGTTTCTGAAGTAGCCACGGATTCATTCCGATATATGCAAATATTTGTTGGTTGCGCCGAAGAGATAAACAATCAGCTTAATAGTCAAAGAACCTACCTGCAAGTATATATATCGGACAAAAATAATTATATTAGCATTGCAAGTATATACAGTCAAAAAACACTGAAAATGAATGTACAACACATACACTTAGTTAAAGCATCAGCTTAGTAGTCAAAGAGCCTACCTGCAAGAATATATATGAGATAAAAAGAATTGAAAACAACTTCAAGATGGAGATGAGAAGACCATCATTAAAATTAGTGCTCCCTTTCCTGAAACAAATTTAACTGCGTGCAAGTATATATCTACTTATCTATCCATCTCTTGTGGTGGAAATATATTTTACTGAATCCAAAAATTGCGTACCATTTTACCAGCATGAATAAAGTAGGGATGCACTGACCTGTCCATACAACACAGTTCTAGAAAAATGGAATTTCAGGTATTGATTCATACTGTGCGACGAAGCAAATCTGTAGCCTCTTCTTACCCCAATAGTTTCTTCATATATCAGGTCGAGCATGGCCAGGAACTCGTCATCTACCCTTTCCAGCTCCTGGTCCAGCTTTACGTGATCTTAATTGTCATTGTCAATGGTGCTGGTGAGGCCGTCGGGAGGGCGGCCACATGCGCTGCTTCTCTATTAATTAAGATAAAGCCGGCTGATGATTCGTGGGCCGCTGAGTCGTAGGAGTTGATCCCCCGCCGTCGCTGTCTGCAGCCTGCTGGCAGCGGCTTGCATCAGTTAGGGGCCGTAGTAGGTTATCCTAGTGGGAGAAACTTGCGGTGGAGGTGACGTTGAGCAGGGCTCAGGCCGCGGTGCCCGCGAGAGGGTTGGTGAGGATGCCGCGTTGCTCGCCCACGAGATGCACCTGGAGGTATTGCTTCTCGTGGTGCCAGTGTCCTCGATGGCTCAGAGAGACGCTGACGATGACTTTGAGGGAGGAAGAAAGGGCACCGCACTGGAGCAGGGAGGTCGTCGAAGTCGCCGTTGCCGCTGGAGGTAGGCTGTGGAAGGATTTATAGGGATGAAGCCCAAGGAGATGAACCGAGGGGCTTCGTTGGGGAGGCCTGTGTCTGTTACCATCCACGAAGAAGGAGAAGAGACACTAGTGGGATTTAATGTTGAGTAAAGAAGGCGAAGAGGGAGAGGAAAATCAAGTTTCGTTTGTACGGAGAATCCTCAAGGAAAAAAAAAAGAACGATGCCATACGTGAAGACAGGAACCATAACGCTAGGCCGCGGTTGAATCCTTTTGTAAAAAAAATAACATCAGCAAGGATGATAAGGTAGTGGAACCGTTGATGTGGATAGGTTGCATGTCAAGAGAATTAGTTTAGTAAGGATGATCTATTTAGATATTATAAATTTGGTACTTTCTCCATTTCATAATTTACTGCGCCCACGTTTTTCAAGATTCAACTTTAACTATAAATTAAATCAATAATATATAAATCATTTTACTGAAATTTTTTAGCTTTGAAAACTTCTTCCAAATACGAATTCAAAGATATCTGTCATGCTCCCACCGTAGTCGCTCATGTTGGTTAAATTTATGGTTAAAGTTGAATCTCAAAAAGTATGGACGCACTATGTTATGGAACAAAGGGAGTATGTACCAATCCAATTGTTCATGATAGATACAAAAGCAAGACACCGTATTCCCGGTCGCACTCCTTTATATCTAGTTGATGGGTAAAGGAAAGAGAAGATGCTGCCGAGAAAATGCGCCCAATAAAGGCAGGGCTAGCTTGCTAAAGAGGATCAACCAGCACCACTGATAGCTCGATAGGCATGATACTAATCAGGCTGCAGGTGGTTGATAATCCACAAGTACAGGGGATTAATTGTAGCCTCTTTCGACAAGTAAGAGTGTCGAACCCAACGAGAGCTAAAGGTAGAACAAATATTCTCTCAAGTTCTATCGACCACCGATACAACTCTACGCACACTTAACGTTCGCTTTACCTAGAACAAGTATGAAACTAGAAGTACTTTGTAGGTGTTGTTGGATAGGTTTGCAAGATAATAAAGAGCGCGTAAATAAGGAGTAGAGATTGTTTAGATGAAGACACAACTAAGTTAGTTTTAGTAGGGAGCTTGTTGTCACACAAGAAAGTTATTTGTCCCTAGGCAATCGATAACTAGACCGGTAATCATTATTGCAATTTTATTTGAGGGAGAGGCATAAGCTAACATACCTTCTTTTCTTGGATCATATGCACTTATGATTGGAACTTTAGCAAGCATCCACAACTACTAAAGATCATTAAGGTAAAACCCAACCATAGCATTATAAGGCATCAGGTCCTCTTTATTCTAATACGTAAACAACCTACTTACTCAGGTCTGTGTTTCTATCACTCACTCCATCCATCATAAGCAAATCATGAACATATTGCAAACCCTACAGCGGGGATCCCTCACGCTTGCGCGACACGAAGAGCACCATAGGACAGCATCAATAATAAAACATGCAACTCAAACCAATCACGATCATCAATTAACCCATAGGACAAAACGGATCTACTCAAACATCATAGGATAGCCATACTGTTGGAAATATGCCCTAGAGGCAATAATAAAAGGATTATTATTATATTTCCTTGTTCATGATAATTGTCTTTTATTCATGCTATAATTGTGTTATCCAGAAATCGTAATACATGTGTGAATAATAGATACCAACATGTCCCTAGTAAGCCTCTAGTTGACTAGCTCGTTGATCAATAGATAGTCATGGTTTCCTGACTATGGACATTGGATGTCATTGATAACGAGATCACATCATTAGGAGAATGATGTGATGGACAAGACCCAATCCTAAACATAGCACAAGATCGTGCAGTTCGTTTGCTAGAGTTTTCCAATGTCAAGTATCATTTCCTTAGACCATGAGATCGTGTAACTCCCGGATACCGTAGGAGTGCTTTGGGTGTACCAAACGTCACAACATAACTGGGTGACCATAAAGGTATACTACGGGTATCTCTGAAAGTGTCTGTTGGGTTGACACGGATCAAGACTGGGATTTGTCACTCCGTATGACGGAGAGGTATCACTGGGCCCACTCGGTAATGCATCATCATTATGAGCTCATAGTGACCAAGTGTCTGGTCACGGGATCATGCATTACGGTACGAGTAAAGTGACTTGCCGGTAACGACATTGAACGAGGTATTGGGATACCGACGATCGAATCTCGGGCAAGTAACATACCGATTGACGAAGGGAATTGTATACGGGGTTGCTTGAATCCTCGACATCGTGGTTCATCCGATGAGATCATCGAGGAGCATGTGGGAGCCAACATGGGTATCTAGATCCCGCTGTTGGTTATTGACCGGATAGCGATCTCGGTCATGTCTACATGTCTCCCGAACCCGTAGGGTCTACACACTTAAGGTTCGGGGACGCTAGGGTTGTAAAGATATGAATATGCAGTAATCCGAAAGTTGTTCGGAGTCCCGAATGAGATCCCGGACGTCACGAGGAGTTTCGGAATGGTCCGGAGGTAAAGAATTATATATAGGAAGTGCTGCTTCGGCCAACGGGAAAGTTTCGGGGTCACCAGTATTGTACCGGGACCACCGAATGGGTCCCGGGGGTCCACTGGGTGGGGCCACCCATCCCGGAGGGCCCCATGGGCTGAAGTGGGAGGGGAACCAGCCCATAGTGGGCTGGTGCGCCCCCCTTGGCCCACCTCCTTGCGCCTAGGGTTGAAACCCTAGGGTGGGGGGGCACCCACTTGCCTTGGGGGGCACTCCACCCCCCTTGGCCGCCGCCCCCTTGGGAGATCCAATCTCCAAGGGGCCGGCGCCCCCCAGGGGCCTATATAAAGGGGGGGAGGGAGGGGGAAGCTGCACCCTTGCATCTTGGCGCCTCCCTCTCCCTTGCTACACCTCTCCCTCTTGCGCAGACGCTCGGCGAAGCCCTGATGCGGTGACAACTGCATCCACCACCACACCGTCGTGCTGCTGGATCTTCATCAACCTCTCCTTCCCCCTTGCTAGATCAAGAAGAAGGAGACGTCATCCGCTCCGTACGTGTGTTGAACGCGGAGGTGCCGTCCGTTCGGCGCTTGGTCATCGGTGATTTGGATCACAGCGAGTACGACTCCATCATCCACGTTCTAGTGAATGCTTCCGCTCGTGATCTATAAAGGTATGTAGATGCAATCTGAATACTCGTTTCTAGATGAACTCATAGATGGATCTTGGTGAAACCGTAGAAATTTTTTTGTTTTCTGCAACGTTCCCCAATAGTGGCATCATGAGCTAGGTCTATGCGTAGTTCTCTTTGCATGAGTAGAACACAATTTGTTGTGGGCGTTGATGTTGTCAACTTTCTTGCCTCTACTAGTCTTATCTTGCTTCAACGGTATTGTGGGATGAAGCGGCCCGGACCAACCTTACACGTACGCTTACGTGAGACCGGTTCCACCGACTAACATGCACTAGTTGCATAAGGTGGCTGGCGGGTGTCTGTCTCTCCCACTTTAGTTGGAGCGGATTCGATAAAAAGGGTCCTTATGAAGGGTAAATAGAAGTTGACAAATCATGTTGTGGCTTTCACGTAGGTAAGAAAACATTCTTGCTAGAACCCTATTGCAGCCACGTAAAACTTACAACAACAATTAGAGGACGTGTAACTTGTTTTTGCAGCAAGTGTTTTGTGATGTGATATGGCCAAAGTTGTGATGAATGATGAATGATATATATGTGATGTATGAGATGTTCATGCTATTGTAATAGGAATCACGACTTGCATGTCGATGAGTATGACAACCGGCAGGAGCCATAGGAGTTGTCTTTATTTTTTGTATGACCTGCGTGTCATTGAGAAACGCCATGTAAATTACTTTACTTTATTGCTAAACGCGTTAGCCATAGTAGTAGAAGTAATAGTTGGCGAGCAACTTCATGGAGACACGATGATGGAGATCATGATGATGGAGATCATGGTGTCATGCCGGTGACAAGATGATCATGGAGCCCCAAGATGGAGATCAAAGAAGCTATGTGATATTGGCCATATCATGTCACTTTTATTATTTGATTGCATGTGATGTTTATCATGTTTTTGCATCTTGTTTACTTAGAACGACGGTAGTAAATAAGATGATCCCTCATAATAATTTCAAGAAAGTGTTTCCCCTAACTGTGCACCGTTGCGACAGTTCGTTGTTTCGAAGCACCACGTGATGATCGGGTGTGATAGATTCTAACATTCACATACAACGGGTGTAAGACAGATTTACACATGCAAACACTTAGGTTGACTTGACGAGCCTAGCATGTACAGACATGGCCTCGAAACACAGAAGACCGAAAGGTCGAGCATGTGTCGTATAGAAGATACGATCAACATGAAGATGTTCACCGATGTTGACTAGTCCGTCTCACGTGATGATCGGACACGGCCTAGTTAACTCGGATCATGTTATACTTAGATGACAGGAGGGATGTCTATCTAAGTGGGAGTTCATTAAATAATTTGATTAGATGAACTTAATTATCATGAACTTAGTCTAAAATATTTACAATATGTCTTGTAGATCAAATGGCCAACGTAGTCCTCAACTTCAACGCGTTCCTAGAGAAAATCAAGCTGAAAGACGATGGCAGCAACTACACGGACTGGGTCCGGAACCTGAGGATCATCCTCATAGCTGCCAGGAAAGATTATGTCCTACAAGCACCGCCGGGTGACGCACCTGTTCTCCCTGCAGAACAAGACGTTATGAATGCTTGGCAGGCACGTACCGATGACTATTCCATCGTTCAGTGCGGCATGCTTTACAGCTTAGAGCCGGGGCTCCAAAAACGTTTTGAGAGACACGAAGCATATGAGATGCTCGAAGAGCTGAAAATGGTTTTCCAAGCTCATGCCCGGGTCGAGAGATATCAAGTCTCCGACAAGTTCTTCAGCTGTAAGATGGAGGAAAACAGTTCTGTCAGTGAGCACATACTCACTATGTCTGGGTTGCATAACTGCTTGACTCAGCTGGGAGTTAATCTCCCGGATGACGTAGTCATTGACAGAATCCTTCAGTCGCTTCCACCGAGCTACAAGAGCTTTGTGATGAACTTCAATATGCAGGGGATGGAAAAGACCATTCCTGAAGTATTTGCTATGCTGAAATCAGCAGAGGTAGAAGTCAAAAAGGAACATCAAGTGTTGATGGTGAATAAAACCACTAAGTTCAAGAAAGGCAAGGGTAAGAAAACCTTCAAGAAAGACGGCAAGGGAGTTGCCGCGCCCGGCAAGCAAGCTGCCGGGAAGAAGCCAAAGAATGGACCCAAGCCCGAGACTGAGTGTTTTTATTGCAAGGGAAGTGGTCACTGGAAGCGGAACTGCCCCAAATACTTAGCGGACAAGAAGGCCGGCATCACAAAAGGTATATGTGATATACATGTAATTGATGTGTACCTTACCAGTACTCGTAGTAGCTCTTGGGTATTTGATACCGGTGCAGTTGCTCACATTTGTAACTCAAAGCAGGAATGCGGAATAAGCGGAGACTGGCTAAGGACGAGGTGACGATGCGCATCGGGAATGGTTCCAAGGTCGATGTGATCGCCGTCGGCACGCTGCCTCTTCATTTACCTATGGGATTAGTTTTGAACCTTAATAATTGTTATTTAGTGCCAAGTTTGAGCATGAACATTGTATCAGGATCTCGTTTGATACGAGATGGCTACTCATTTAAATCCGAGAATAATGGTTGTTCTATTTATATGAGAGATATGTTTTATGGTCATGCTCCGATGGTGAATGGTTTATTCTTAATGAATCTCGAGCGTAATGCTACACATATTCATAGTGTGAGTACCAAAAGATGTAAGGTTGGTAATGATAGTCCCACATACTTGTGGCACTGCCGCCTTGGTCACATAGGTGTCAAATGCATGAAGAAGCTCCATGCAGATGGACTTTTAGAGTCTCTTGATTACGAATCATTTGACACGTGCGAACCATGCCTCATGGGTAAAATGACCAAGATTCTGTTCTCAGGAACAATGGAACGAGCAACCAACTTATTGGAAATCATACATACTGATGTGTGCGGCCCAATGAGTGTTGAGGCTCGCGGTGGCTATCGTTATGTTCTCACCCTCACTGATGACTTGAGTAGATATGGGTATATCTATTTGATGAAACACAAGTCTGGGACATTTGAAAAGTTCAAGGAATTTCAGAGTGAGGTTGAAAATCAACGTGACAGGAAAATCAAGTTCCTACGATCACACGTGGAGGAGAATACTTGAGTCACGAATTTGGCACACACTTAAGAAAATGTGGAATAGTTTCACAACTCACGCCGCCTGGAACACCTCAGTGTAATGGTGTGTCCGAACGCCATAATTGCACTCTATTAGATATGGTGTGATCTATAATGTCTCTTACCGATTTACCGCTATCTTTTTGGGGCTATGCTTTAGAGACTGCCGCATTCACTTTAAATAGGGCTCCGTGGAAATCCGTTGAGACGACACCGTATGAATTATGGTTTGGGAAGAAACCTAAGCTATCGTTTCTAAAAGTTTGGGGATGCGATGCTTATGTCAAGAAACTTCAACCTGAAAAACTCAAACCCAAGTCGGAAAAATGCGTCTTCATAGGATACCCTAAAGAAACTATTGGGTATACCTTCTACCTCAGATCCGAAGGCAAGATCTTTGTTGCCAAGAATGGATCCTTTCTAGAGAAGGAGTTTCTCTCGAAAGAAGTAAGTGGGAGGAAAGTAGAACTTGATGAAGTATTACCTCTTGAACCGGAAAAGGGCGCAACTCAAGAAAATGTTCCTGAGGTGCCTGCACCGACTAGAGAGGAAGTTAATGATGATGATCAAGATACTTCTGATCAAGCTCCTACTGAAATTCGTAGGTCCACCAGGACAAGTTCCGCACCAGAGTGGTAAGGCAACCCTGTCTTGGAAATCATGTTGTTAGACAACGGTGAACCTTCGAACTATGAAGAAGCGATGGCGGGCCCGAATTCCGCCAAATGGCTGGAAGCCATGAAATCCAAGATAGGATCCATGTATGAAAACGAAGTATGGACTTTGACTGACTTGCCCGTTGAGCGGCGAGCCATAGAAAATAAATGGATCTTTAAGAAGAAGACAGACGTGGATGGTATTGTGACCATCTATAAACCTCGGCTTGTCGCTAAGGGTTATCGACAAGTTCAAGGGGTTGACTACGATGAGACTTTCTCACCAGTAGCGAAGCTAAAGTCCGTCCGAATCATGTTAGCAATTGCCGCATTCTATGATTATGAGATATGGCAAATGGATGTCAAAACGGCATTCCTTAATGGTTTTCTTAAGGAAGAATTGTATATGATGCAGCCGGAAGGTTTTGTCGATCCTAAGAATGCTGACAAGGTGTGCAAGCTCCAACGCTCGATTTATGGGCTGGTGCAAGCATCTCGGAGTTGGAACATTCGCTTTGATGATATGATCAAAGCGTTTGGGTTTACACAGACTTATGGAGAAGCCTGCGTTTACAAGAAAGTGAGTGGGAGCTCTGTAGCATTTCTCATATTATATGTAGATGACATACTTTTGATGGGAAATGATATAGAACTCTTGGACAGCATTAAGGCCTACTTGAATAAGAGTTTTTCAATGAAGGACCTTGGAGAAGCTGCATATATATTAGGCATCAAGATCTATAGAGATAGATCAAGATGCCTCATTGGTCTTTCACAAAGCACATACCTTGATAAGATATTGAACAAGTTCAATATGGATCAGTCTAAGAAGGGGTTCTTGCCTGTGTTGCAAGGTGTGAAATTGAGCTCAGCTCAATGTCCGACCATGGCAGAAGATATAGAAGAGATGAGCGTCATCCCCTATGCCTCAGCCATAGGTTCTATTATGTATGCCATGCTGTGTACCAGACCTGAGGTAAACAATGCCGTAAGTTTGGTAGGTAGGTACCAAAGTAATCCCGGCAAGGAACACTGGACAGCGGTCAAGAATATCCTGAAGTACCTGAAAAGGACTAAGGAAATGTTTCTCGTTTATGGAGGTGACGAAGAGCTCGTCGTAAAGGGTTACATCGACGCTAGCTTTGACACAGATCTGGATGACTCAAAGTCACAAACCGGATACGTGTATATTTTGAATGGTGGGGCAGTAAGCTGGTGCAGTTGCAAGCAGAGCGTCGTGGCGGGATCTACATGTGAAGCGGAGTACATGGTAGCCTCGGAGGTAGCACATGAAACAATATGGGTGAAGGAGTTCATCACCGACCTAGGAGTCATACCCAATGCGTCGGGGCCAATCAAACTCTTCTGTGACAACATTGGAGCTATTGCACTTGCCAAGGAGCCCAGGTTTCACAAGAAGACCAGGCACATCAAGTGTTGCTTCAACTCCATTCGTGAAAATGTTCAAGATGGAGACATAGATATTTGTAAAGTACATACAGACCTGAATGTAGCAGATCCGTTGACTAAACCTCTCCCTAGAGCAAAACATGATCCACACCAGAATTCCATGGGTGTTCGATTCATCACAATGTAACTAGATTATTGACTCTAGTGCAAGTGGGAGACTATTGGAAATATGCCCTAGAGGCAATAATAAAAGGATTATTATATTTCCTTGTTCATGATAATTGTCTTTTATTCATGCTATAATTATGTTATCCGGACAATACATGTGTGAATAATAGATACCAACATGTCCCTAGTAAGCCTCTAGTTGACTAGCTCGTTGATCAACAGATAGTCATGGTTTCCTGACTATGGACATTGGATGTCATTGATAACGAGATCACATCATTAGGAGAATGATGTGATGGACCAGACCCAAGCCTAAACATAGCACAAGATCGTGTAGTTCGTTTGCTAGAGTTTTCCAATGTCAAGTATCCTTTCCTTAGACCATGAGATATTGTAACTCCCGGATACCGTAGGAGTGCTTTGGGTGTACCAAACGTCACAACGTAACTGGGTGACCATAAAGGTATACTATGGGTATCTCTGAAAGTGTCTGTTGGGTTGACACGGATCAAGACTGGGATTTGTCACTCCGTATGACGGAGAGGTATCACTGGGCCCACTCGCTAATGCATCATCATTATGAGCTCATAGTGACCAAGTGTCTGGTCACGGGATCATGCATTACGGTACGAGTAAAGTGACTTGCCGGTAATGAGATTGAACAAGGTATTGGGATACCGACGATCGAATCTCGGGCAAGTAACATACCGATTGACGAAGGGAATTGTATACGGGGTTGCTTGAATCCTCGACATCATGGTTCATCCGATGAGATCATCGAGGAGCATGTGGGAGCCAACATGGGTATCCAGATCCCACTGTTGGTTATTGACCAGAGAGCGATCTCGGTCATGTCTACATGTCTCCCGAACTCGTAGGGTCTACACACTTAAGGTTCGGTGATGCTAGGATTGTAAAGATATGAATATGCAGTAATCCCAAAGTTGTTCGGAGTCCCGGATGAGATCCCGGACGTCACGAGGAGTTCTGGAATGCTCCGGAGGTAAAGAATTATATATAGGAAGTGCTGTTTCGGCCAACGGGAAAGTTTCGGGGTCATCGGTATTGTACCGGGACCACCGGATGGGTCCCGGGGGTCCACTGGGTGGGGCCACCCATCCCGGAGGGCCCCATGGGCTGAAGTGGGAGGGGAACCAGCCCATAGTGGGCTGGTGCGCCCCCCTTGGCCCGCCCCCTTGCGCCTAGGGTTGAAACCCTAGGGTGGGGGGCGCCCACTTGCCTTGGGGGGGACTCCACCCCCCTTGGCCGCCGCCCCCCTTGGGAGATCCAATCTCCAAGGGGCCGGCGCCCCCCAGGGGCCTATATAAAGGGGGGAGGGAGGGGGCAGCTGCACCCTTGCATCTTGGCGCCTCCCTCTCCCCTGCTACACCTCTCCCTCTTGTGCAGACGCTCGGCGAAGCCCTGCTGCGGTGACAACTGCATCCACCACCACACCGTCGTGCTGCTGGATCTTCATCAACCTCTCCTTCCCCCTTGCTGGATCAAGAAGAAGGAGACGTCATCCGCTCCGTACGTGTGTTGAACGCGGAGGTGCCGTCCGTTCGGCGCTTGGTCATCGGTGATTTGGATCACAGCGAGTACGACTCCATCATCCACGTTCTAGTGAACGCTTCCGCTCGTGATCTACAAAGGTATGTAGATGCAATCTGAATACTCGTTGCTAGATGAACTCATAGATGGATCTTGGTGAAACCGTAGGAAATTTTTTGTTTTCTGCAACGTTCCCCAACACATACATCATTGGAAAATAATATATAGCGTTGAGCACCATGTTTAAGTAGAGATTATCGTGGGTAAAAGAGGAGTTACACCGCTACATAGAGGGGGGAAGAGTTGGTGATGATGGCGGTGAAGTTGTTGGTGTAGATTGCGATGATGATGATGGCCCCGTCGGCGTTCCGGCGCCACCGGGAGAGAGGGGAAGAGAGCCCCCCTTCTTCTTCGTTTTCTTCCTTGAGCTTCTCCCTAGATGGGAGAAGGGTTTTCCCTCTGGTCCTTGGTCTCCATGGCATGGGAGGGGCGAGAGCACCTCCGAGATTGGATATGTCTCTCTGTCTCTCTTTGTTTTTGCGTTCCCAGATCTGGCCTTTCACCGTTTCTTAAATTCCCGGAGATCCGTAACTCCAATTGGGCTGAAATTTGGACACGATTTTTATCTAGATATTATCTTTCTTGCGGCTAAATAAGGGCCCCAACCACCTTACGGGATGGCCACGAGGGCCCAGGGCACGCCTGACCCCTGGGGCGCGCCCCCTGCCTCGTGGCCCCCTCGGGCATCGTCTCGCGTTGATTTTTCTTCCAAAAAATCACATATATTCCAAAAAAAAAAATCTCCGTCAGTTTTTATCCCGTTGGACTCTGTTTTATATGGATTTTCTGCGAAACAAAAAACATGCAATAAACAGGAACTGGCACTGGGCATTGGATCAATATGTTAGTCCCAAAAATAGTAATAAAAGTTGCCAAAAGTATATGAAAGTTGTAGAATATTTGCATGGAACAATAAAAAATTATAGATACGACGGAGACGTATCAGCATCCCCAAGCTTAATTCCTGCTCGTCCTCGAGTAGGTAAATGATAAAAGAATAATTTTTGATGTGGAATGCTACCTAGCATAATCTTGATCATGTAATCTAATCATGGCATGAATATTAAGACACGAGTGATTCAAAGCAATAGTCTATTATTTGATATTAAGATAATAATACTTCAAGCATAGTAATAAAGCAATCATGTCTTTCCAAAATAGCATGGCCAAATAAAGTTATCCCTAGAAAATCATATAGTCTGGCTATGCTCCATCTTCACCACACAAAATATTCAAATCCTGCACAACCCCGATGACAAGCCAAGAAATTGTTTCATACTTTTGACGTTCTCAAACCTTTTCAACTTTCATGCAATTCATGAGAGTGAGCCATGGACATAACACTATAGGTGGAATAGAATATGATGATGGAGGCTGTGTGGAGAAGACAAAAAGGAGAAAGTCTCCCATCGACGCGGCTAATCAACGGGCTATGGAGATGCCCATCAATTGATGTCAATGCGAGGAGTAGGGATTGCCATGCACCGGATGCACTAACAGCTATAAGTGTATGAAAGCTCAAACTGAAATTAAGTGGGTGTGCATCCAACTTGCTTGCTCATGAAGACCTAGGGCATTTGAAAGTGATAACTCATGAGACTCTCTATATGAAGAACATGGTGCTACTCTGAAGCACAACTGTGGTAAAAGGATAGTAACATTGCCCCTTCTCTCTTTTCTCTCATTTTTTGTTTTTTTTTGTTTTTTTTCCTTTTTTGTAGGCTTCTTTGGCCTCTCTCTCTCTCTTTTTTTTGGGGGGGGGGGCTTCTTTGGCCACTTTTATTTTGATAACCTCACATGGGATAATGTTCTAATAATGATGATCATCACACTTTTATTTACTTACAACTCGATGTCTAGAACAAAGTATGACTCTATATGAATGCCTCCGGCGGTGTACCGGGATGTGCAATGATCTAGCATAGCAATGACATCAAAAAATGGACAAGCCATGAAAACATCATGCTAGCTACTTACGATCATGCAAAGCAATATGAAAATAAATGCTCAAGTCTCGTATATGATGATGATGGAAGTTGCATGTGTTGGGGAACGTTGCAGAAAACAAAAAATTTCCTACTCGTTTCACCAAGATCCATCTAGGAGTTCATCTAGCAACGAGTCATCAGATGCATCTACATACCTTTGTAGATCGCGTGCGGAAGCGTTCAAAGAATGGGGATGATGTAGTCGAACACGACGTGATCCAAATCACCGATGACCAAGTGCCGAACGGACGGCACCTCCGTGTTCAACACACGTACGGGACGGGAGACGTCTCCTCCTTCTTGATCCAGCAAGGGGGAAGGAGAGGTTGATGATGATCCAGCAGCACGACGGCGTAGTGGTGGATGCAGGGCGTCACAGTAGCAGGGCTTCGCCTATACTACAAGAGAGAGAGAGAGAGACGTAACAGGGAGAGAGGGATGCACCAAAAGCCGTAGCCTCAAGTCCCTCCTCTCCCCCACTATATATAGGGGTGCCTAGGGGGGGGCGCCGGCCCTAGGAGATGGATCTCCTAGGGGGGGGGGGGCGGGGGCCAAGGGGTGGGGGGCTTGCCCCCCAAGCAAGGGGGCGCCCCCCTTTAGGGTTTCCCCTAAACCCTAGGCGCATGGGCCCTTAGGGGGTGGCGCCCCAGCCCACTGTGGGCTGGGTCCCTTCCCACTTCAGCCCATGGGGCCCTCCGGGATAGGTGGCCCCACCCGGTGGACCCCCGGGACCCTTCCGGTGGTCCCGGTACAACACCGGTAACCCCAAAACTTGTCCCGATGGCCGAAACAGCACTTCCTATATATAATTCTTTACCTTCGGACCATTTTGGAACTCCTCGTGACGTCCGGGATCTCATCCAGGACTCCGAACAACATTCGGGTTACTGCATATACATATCTTCACAACCCTAGCGTCACCGAACCTTAAGTGTGTAGACCCTACGGGTTTGGGAGACATGTAGACATGACCGAGACGACTCTCCGGTCAATAACCAACAGCGGGATCTGGATACCCATGTTGGCTCCCACATGCTCCACGATGATCTCATCGGATGAACCACGATGTCGAGGATTCAATCAACCCCGTATGCAATTCCCTTTGTCAATCGATATATTACTTGCCCGAGATTCGATCGTCGGTATCCCAATACCTCGTTCAATCTCGTTACCGGCAAGTCACTTTACTCATACCGTAATGCATGATCCCGTGACCAGACACTTGGTCACTTTGAGCTCATTATGATGATGCATTACCGAGTGGGCCCAGTGATACCTCTCCGTCATACGGAGTGACAAATCCCAGTCTTGATCCGTGTCAACCCAACAGACACTTTCGGAGATACCCGTAGTCTACCTTTATAGTCACCCAGTTACGTTGTGACGTTTGGTATACCCAAAGCACTCCTACGGTATCCGGGAGTTACACGATCTCATGGTCTAAGGAAAAGATACTTGACATTGCAAAACTCTAGCAAACGAACTATACGATCTTTATGCTATGTTTAGGATTGGGTCCTGTCCATCACATCATTCTCCTAATGATGTGATCTCGTTATCAATGACATCCTATGTCCATAGCCAGGAAACCATGACTATTTGTTGATTAATGAGCTAGTCAACTAGAGGCTTACTAGGGACATGTTGGTGTCTGTTATTCACACATGTATTACGATTTCCGGATAACACAATTATAGCATGAATAAAGACAATTATCATGAACAAGGAAATATAATAATAATGCTTTTATTATTGCCTCTAGGGCATATTTCCAACAGTCTCCCACTTGCACTAGAGTCAATAATCTAGTTACATTGTGATGAATCGAACACCCATGGAATGCTGGTGTTGATCATGTTTTGCCCTAGGGAGAGGTTTAGTCAATGGATCTGCTACATTCAGGTCCGTATGTACTTTACAAATATCTATGTCTCCATATTGAACATTTTCACGAATGGAGTTGAAGCGACGCTTGATGTGCCTTGTCTTCTTGTGAAACCTAGGCTCCTTGGCAAGTGCAATAGCTCCAGTGTTGTCACAGAAGAGCTTGATCGGCCCCGACGCATTGGGTATGACTCCGAGGTCGGTGATGAACTCCTTCACCCAAATTGCTTCATGTGCCATGTACTCCGCTTCACATGTAGATCCCGCCACGACGCTCTGCTTGCAACTGCACCAGCTTACTGCCCCACCATTCAAAATATACACGTATCCAGTTTGTGACTTTGAGTCATCCAGATCTGTGTCGAAGCTAGCGTCAACGTAACCCTTTACGACGAGCTCTTCATCACCTCCATAAACGAGAAACATCTCCTTAGTCTTTTTCAGGTACTTCAGGATATTCTTGACCGATGTCCAGTGTTCCTTGCCAGGATTACTTTGGTACCTTCCTACCAAACTTACGGCAAGGTTTACATCAGGTCTGGTACACAGCATGGCATACATAATAGAACCTATGGCTAAGGCATAGGGGATGACACTCATCTCTTCTATTTCTTCTGCCGTGGTCGGACTTTGAGCCGAGCTCAATTTCATACCTTGTAACACAGGCAAGAACCCCTTCTTAGATTGATCCATATTGAACTTCTTCAATATCTTATCAAGGTATGTGCTTTGTGAAAGACCTATGAGGTGTCTCGATCTATCTCTATAGATTTTGATGCCTAATATATAAGCAGCTTCTCCAAGGTCCTTCATTGAAAAAACTCTTATTCAAGTAGGCCTTAATGCTGTCCAAGAGTTCTATATCATTTCCCATCAAAAGTATGTCATCTACATATAATATGAGAAATGCTACAGAGCTCCCACTCACTTTCTTGTAAACGCAGGCTTCTCCATAAGTCTGCGTAAACCCAAACGCTTTGATCATCTCATCAAAGCGAATGTTCCAACTCCGAGATGCTTGCACCAGCCCATAAATCGAGCGTTGGAGCTTGCACACCTTGTCAGCATTCTTAGGATCGACAAAACCTTCCGGCTGCATCATATACAATTCTTCCTTAAGGAAACCATTAAGGAATGCCGTTTGACGTCCATTTGCCATATTTCATAATCGTAAAACGCGGCAATTGCTAACATGATTCGGACGGACTTTAGCTTCGCTACCGGTGAGAAAGTCTCATCGTAGTCAACCCCTTGAACTTGTCGATAACCCTTAGCGACAAGCTGAGCTTTATAGATGGTCACATTACCATCCGCGCCTGTCTTCTTCTTAAAGATCCATTTATTCTCTATGGCTCGCTGTTCAACGGGAAAGTGAGTCAAAGTCCATACTTCGTTTTCATACATGGATCCTATCTCGGATTTCATGGCTTCTAGCCATTTGTCGGAATCCGGGCCCGCCATCGCTTCTTCATAGTTCGAAGGTTCACCGTTGTCTAACAACATGATTTCCAAGACAGGGTTGCCGTACCACTCTGGTGCGGAATGTGTCCTTGTGGACCTTCGAAGTTCAGTAACAACTTGATCAGAAGTTTCATGATCATCATCATTAACTTCCTCTCTAGTTGGTGCAGGCACCTCAGGAACATTTTCTTGAGTTGCGCCATTTTCTGGTTCAAGAGGTAACACTTCATCAAGTTCGACTTTCCTCCCACTTACTTCTTTCGAGAGAAGCTCTTTCTCTAGAAAGGATCCATTCTTGGCAACAAAGATCTTGCCTTCGGATCTGAGGTAGAAGGTATACCCAATAGTTTCTTTTGGGTATCCTATGAAGACGCATTTTTCCGACTTGGGTTCAAGCTTTTCAGGTTGAAGTTTCTTGACATAAGCATCGCATCCCCAAACTTTCAGAAACGACAACTTAGGTTTCTTCCCAAACCATAATTCAAACGGTGTCGTCTCAACGGATTTTGACGGAGCCCTATTTAAAGTGAATGCAGCAGTCTCTAAAGCATAGCCCCAAAAAGATAGCGGTAGATCGGTAAGAGACATCATAGACCGCACCATATCTAATAGAGTGCGATTACGACGTTCGGACACACCATTACGCTGAGGTGTTCCAGGCGGCGTGAGTTGTGAAACTATTCCACATTTTCTTAAGTGTGTGCCAAATTCATGACTCAAGTATTCTCCTCCACGATCAGATCGTAGAAACTTGATTTTCTTGTCACATTGATTCTCAACCTCATTCTGAAATTCCTTGAACTTTTCAAAGGTTTCAGACTTGTGTTTCATTAAGTAGACATACCCATATCTACTCAAGTCATCAGTGAGGGTGAGAACATAACGATAGCCACCACGAGCCTCAACACTCATTGGACCGCACACATCAGTATGTATGATTTCCAATAAGTTGGTTGCTCGCTCCATTGTTCCTGAGAACGGAGTCTTGGTCATTTTACCCATAAGGCATGGTTCGCACGTGTCGAATGATTCATAATCAAGAGACTCTAAAAGTCCATCTGCATGGAGCTTCTTCGTGCGTTTGACACCTATGTGACCAAGGCGGCAGTGCCACAAGTATGTGGGACTATCATTATCAACCTTACATCTTTTGGTACTCACACTATGAACATGTGTAGCATTACGTTCGAGATTCATAAAGAATAAACCATTCACCATAGGAGCATGACCATAAAACATATCTCTCATATAAATAGAACAACCATTATTCTCTGATTTAAATGAGTAGCCATCTCGAATTAAACGAGATCCCGATACAATGTTCATGCTCAAAGCTGGTACTAAATAACAATTATTGAGGTTTAAAACTAATCCCGTAGGTAAATGAAGAGGTAGCGTGCCGACGGCGATCACATCGACTTTGGAACCATTCCCGACGCGCATCATCACCTCGTCCTTTGCCAGTCTCCGCTTATTCCGTAGTTCCTGCTGTGAGTTACAAATGTGAGCAACTGCACCGGTATCAAATACCCAAGAGCTACTACGATTACTGGTAAGGTACACATTAATTACATGTATATCACATATACCTTTTGTTTTGCCGGCCTTCTTGTCTGCTAAGTATTTGGGGCAGTTCCGCTTCCAGTGACCGCTTCCCTTGCAATAAAAGCACTCAGTCTCGGGCTTGGGTCCATTCTTTGGCTTCTTCCCGGCAGCTTGCTTGCCGGGCGCGGCAACTTCCTTGCCGTCCTTCTTGAAGTTCCTTTTACCCTTGCCTTTCTTGAACTTGGTGGTTTTATTGACCATCAACACTTGATGTTCCTTTTTGACTTCTACCTCCGCTGATTTTAGCATTGAAAACAACTCAGGAATGGTTTTTTGCATCCCCTGCATGTTGAAGTTCATCACAAAGCTCTTATAGCTTGGTGGAAGCGACTGGAGGATTCTGTCAATGACCGCATCATCCGGGAGATTAACTCCCAGCTGAGTCAAGCGGTTATGTAACCCAGACATAGTGAGTATGTGCTCACTGACAGAACTATTTTCCTCCATCTTACAGCTGAAGAACTTGTCGGAGACCTCATATCTCTCGACCCAGGCATGAGCTTGGAAAACCATTTTCAGCTCTTCGAACATCTCATATGCTCCATGTCACTCAAAACGCTTTTGGAGCCCCGGCTCTAAACTGTAAAGCATGCCGCACTGAACGAGGGAGTAGTCGTCAACACGTGTCTGCCAAGCGTTCATAACGTCTTGGTTCTGTGGGACGGGAGCTTCACCTAGCGGTGCTTGTAGGACGTAATCTTTCTTGGCAGCTATGAGGATGATCCTCAGGTTCCGGACCCAGTCCGTATAGTTGCTGCCATCGTCTTTTAGCTTGGTTTTCTCTAGGAATGCGTTGAAGTTGAGGACTACGTGGGCCATTTGATCTACAAGACATATTGTAAAAAAATTTAGACTAATGTTCATGATAATAAAGTTCATCTAATCAAATTATATAATGAACTCCCACTTAGATTAGACATCCCTCTAGTCATCTAAGTATTACATGATCCGAGTTAACTAGGCCGTGTCCGATCATCACGTGAGACGGACTAGTCAACGTCGGTGAACATCTTCATGTTGATCGTATCTTCTATACGACTCATGTTCGACCTTTCGGTCTTCTGTGTTCCGAGGCCATGTCTATACACATGCTAGGCTCGTCAAGTTAACCCTAAGTGTTTTGCATGTGTAAAACTGTCTTACACCCGTTGTATGTGAACGTAAGAATCTATCACACCCGATCATCACGTGGTGCTTCGAAACGACGAACTTTAGCAACGGTGCACAGTTAGGGGAGAACACTTCTTGAAATTGTTATGAGGGATCATCTTATTTACTACCGTCGTTCTAAGTAAACAAGATGCAAAACATGATAAACATCACATGCAATCAAATAATAAACATGACATGATATGGCCAATATCACATAGCTCCTTTGATCTCCATCTTGGGGCTCCATGATCATCTTGTCAGCGGCTTGACACCATGATCTCCATCATCGTGTCTCCATGACGTTGCTCGCCAACTATTACTTCTACTACTATGGCTAACGCGTTTAGCAATAAAGTAAAGTAATTTACATGGTGTTTCTCAATGACACACAGGTCATATAAAAGAATAAAGACAACTCCTATGGCTCCTGCCGGTTGTCATACTCATCGACATGCAAGTCGTGATTCCTATTACAATAGCATGAACATCTCATACATCACATATAGATCATTCATCATTCATCACAACTTTGGCCATATCATATCACAAACCACTTGCTGCAAAAACAAGTTAGACGTCCTCTAATTGTTGTTGCAAGTTTTACGTGGCTGAATTAGGGTTCTAGAAGAACGTTTTCTTACCTACGTGAAAGCCACAACGTGATTTGTCAACTTCTATTTACCCTTCATAAGGACCCTGTTCATCGAATCCGCTCCAACTAAAGTAGGAGAGACAGACACCCACCAGCCACCTTATGCAACTAGTGCATGTTAGTCGGTGGAACCGGTCTCACGTAAGCGTACGTGTAAGGTTGGTCCGGGCCGCTTCATCCCACAATACCGCTGAAGCAAGAAAAGACTAGTAGCGGCAAGAAAGTTGACAAATCCACGCCCACAACAAATTGTGTTCTACTCGCGCAAGAAGAACTACGCATAGACCTAGCTCATGATGCCACTGTTGGGGAACGTTGAAGAAAACAAAAAATTTCCTACTCGTTTCACCAAGATCCATCTAGGAGTTCATCTAGCAACAAGTCATCAGATGCATCTACATACCTTTGTAGATCGCGTGCGGAAGCGTTCAAAGAACGGGGATGATGTAGTCGAACACGACGTGATCCAAATCACCGATGACCAAGTGCCGAACGGATGGCATCTCCGTGTTCAACACACGTACGGGACGGGAACGTCTCCTCCTTCTTGATCCTGCAAGGGGGAAGGAGAGGTTGATGATGATCCAGCAGCACGACGGTGTGGTGGTGGATGCAGGGCGTCACAGTAGCAGGGCTTCGCCTATACTACAAGAGAGAGAGACATAACAGGGAGAGAGGGATGCACCAAAAGCCGTAGCCTCAAGTCCCTCCTCTCCCCCACTGTATATAGGGGTGCCTAGGGGGGGCGCCGGCCCTAGGAGATGGATCTCCTAGGGGGGGGGGTGGCGGCCAAGGGGTGGGGGGCTTGCCCCCCAAGCAAGGGGGCGCCCCCCTTTAGAGTTTCCCCTAAACCCTAGGCGCATGGGCCCTTAGGGGGTGGCGCCCCAGCCCACTATGGGCTGGGTCCCTTCCCACTTCAGCCCATGGGGCCCTCCGGGACAGGTGGCCCCACCCGGTGGACCCCCGGGACCCTTCCGGTGGTCCCGGTACAATGCCGGTAACCCCGAAACTTGTCCCGATGGCCGAAATAGCATTTCCTATATATAATTCTGTACCTCCGGACCATTCCGGAACTCCTCGTGACGTCCGGGATCTCATCCGGGACTCCGAACAACATTTGGGTTACTGCATATACATATCTTCACAACCCTAGCGTCACCGAACCTTAAGTGTGTAGACCCTACGGGTTCGGGAGACATGTAGACATGACCGAGATGACTCTCCGGTCAATAACCAACAGCGGGATCTGGATACCCATGTTGGCTCCCACATGCTCCACGATGATCTCATCGGATGAACCACGATGTCGAGGATTCAATCAACCCCGTATGCAATTCCCTTTGTCAATCGATATATTACTTGCCCGAGATTCGATCGTTGGTATCCCAATACCTCGTTCAATCTCGTTACCGGCAAGTCACTTTACTCGTACCGTAATGCATGATCCCGTGACCAGACACTTGGTCACTTTGAGCTCATTATGATGATGCATTACTGAGTGGGCCCAGTGATACCTCTCCGTCATACGGAGTGACAAATCCCAGTCTTGATCCGTGTCAACCCAACAGACACTTTCGGAGATACCCGTAGTCTACCTTTATAGTCACCCAGTTACGTTGTGATGGTTGGTACACCCAAAGCACTCCTACGGTATCCAGGAGTTACACGATCTCATGGTCTAAGGAAAAGATACTTGACATTGCAAAACTCTAGCAAACGAACTATACGATCTTTATGCTATGTTTAGGATTGGGTCCTGTCCATCACATCATTCTCCTAATGATGTGATCTCGTTATCAATGACATCCTATGTCCATAGCCAGGAAACCATGACTATCTGTTGATTAACGAGCTAGTCAACTAGAGGCTTACTAGGGACATGTTGGTGTCTGTTATTCACACATGTATTACGATTTCCGGATAACACAATTATAGCATGAATAAAGACAATTATCATGAACAAGGAAATATAATAATAATGCTTTTATTATTGCCTCTAGGGCATATTTCCAACAGCATGGCAATATATCTCGAAATGACTATGGAAATGCCATAATAGGTAGGTATGGTGGCTGTTTTGAGGAAGATATTAGGAGGCTTATGTGTGATAGAGTGTATCGTATCACGGGGTTTGGATGCACCGGCGAAGTTTGCACCAACTCTCGAGGTGAGAAAGGGCAATGCACGGTACCGAAGAGGCTAGCAATGATGGAAGGGTGAGAGTGCGTATAATCCATGGACTCAACATTAGTCATAAAGAACTCACATACTTATTGCAAAAGTATATTAGCTATCGAAACAAAGTACTACACGCATGCTCCTAGGGGGATAGATTGGTAGGAAAAGACCATCGCTCGTCCCCGACCGCCACTCATAAGGAAGACAATCAATAAATACATCATGCTCCAACTTCGTTACATAACGGTTCACCATACGTGCATTCTATGGGAATCACAAACTTCAACACAAGTATTTCTACAATCCACAACTACCCACTAGCATGACTCTAATATCACCATATTTATATCGCAAAACTATTGCAAGGAATCAAAAATATCATATTCAGCGATCTACAAGTTTTATGCAGGATTTTACGACTAACCATGTGAATGACCAATTCCTGTCATCTCTCTAAATAGATATAAGTGAAGCAAGAGAGTTTAATTCTTTCTACAAAAGATATGCCCATGCTCTAACAAATATAAGTGAAGCAAAAGATCATTCTACAAATGGCGGTTTGCTATGTGAAGAGAAATAGGCAATCCAAATTTCAAATGATATAAGTGAAGCACATGAAGCATTCTATAAAGCCATACACAAAAGATATAAGTGAAGTACAATGAGCATTCTATAAATCAACCAAGGACTATCTCATACCAGCATGGTGCATAAAGGAAAAGTGAAAACTAAATGCAAAAGACGCTCCAAGATTTACACATATCATGTGACGAATAAAAATATAGCTCCAAGTGAAATTACTGATGATCGTTAGAAGAAAGAGGGGATGCCTTTCGGGGCATCCCCAAGCTTGGTTGCTTGGGAGTCCTTAAATATTACCTTGGGGGTGCCTCGGACATCCCCAAGCTTAGGCTCTTGCCACTCCTTATTCCTTCATCCATCATGATCTCTCCCAAAACATGAAAACTTCAATCACACAAAACTTAACAGAAAATTCGGTAAGATCCGTTAGTATAATAAAGCAAATCACTACTCTAAGTACTGTTGAAAACCAATTCATATTTTATTTTTGCATTGTATCTACTTTAATACTCCCTCCGTTCCTAAATATAGGGTGTATAGTTTTTGGCATGAAAATTAAAGAACGCACGTGGATTGAAAATTTCACAAGTTTTGGGCGAGATTACACGTGACTAATTGACATGAGAAAATAGAGGAGTTTGCCTAATATAAGTAAATGTAATCAAATCCCTAAAAAAATTATTCAAACGAGTGGTGCAACGCAAGACACCTTATATTTCGCACTTTTTCTAAAAAATCTAAACACCTTATATCAAGAAACGGAGGGAGTATAACTTTTCCATGGCTTAATCCACTGATAGAAATTGATAGTTTCATCAAAACAAGCAAACTATGCATCAAAAACAGAATCTGTCGTAAACAGGACAGTCTGTAGTAATCTGAACATTCACCATATTTATGTTACTCCAAAATTCTGTAAAAATTAGGAAAAATATAAAATTTGTATAGAAATACAGTTCAAAAAGTTTCAGAACCGTTTGACGTTCTAGTAAAAAAAATGTAAAATCGCACACTACAGCCGAAGTTTCTGTTTTGCACCGCACAAACCAACAAGCAATGTAAACATCCTAAAGGCAAATCTTGGCACATTATTTTTATAATACAATGGAATTGTACAAGGGGATAATTATTTTTGTTGAAAAGTTTCTGTAATCAAGATTCACAAAGTTTTCGTGAGCATGGACAAAGTTCAAGGAGCTCCCCCACTTCAATAATGCTTGTCTCTCTCACTTTCACTTTCCTTTTTGAAAAGTTTTGGGTTCCCCTCTTTATTTTTTTTGTTTTTAAACTATATAAAAGCACTCAACAGAAATAAATGACTCTCTAAAAATTCCGGCTTGTCTCCCTGGCAGCGCTTTTTTTAAAGCCATTAAGCTAGGCATATAGTGCTCAAGTAATGAATCCACCTGGATCCCAAGGTATATCAAAGCCAATTTTAATTAACAATGATTTGTGATTTAGTAGTGAGCACAAAGTAACATATATCATGCAACAACGAAGTCTAACTCTCTTCCTATGCATCGGCATGTCATAAAAGAACAATTCATGTACACATAGTAAAGGTCAATGCATAGTATAAACAGTTTCTTGCAATTTTATCATATTGGAAACATGGAGAGGCGGATATGTAGTTCCTCTCTCGTAATAATTGCAAGTAGGAGCAGCAGGCACATGCATATTATAGTCATCAAAATTATCATGTGTAGTAGTGAAATGCAACCTATCAATATAATCCTTAATAAGGGCAAACTTCTCCGATATAGTGTGGTCGGGAGAATTCAAATAGATAGCAGGACTATCATGCATGGGTGCAATAGCAACAATTTCATGTTTAACATAAGGAACTATAGAAAGTTCATCTCCATAAGCATCATTCATATTGGCATCTTGGCCACAAGCATAGCAAGCATCATCAAAAAGGGGTATTTCAAAAGAATCAACGGGATCATGACAATCATCCTTCGGTAAGCACGAAGGGAAATTAAACAATGTATGAGTTGAAGAGTTACTATCATTAGAAGGTGGGAACGGGTAGCTAATCCGCTCTTCCTCCTTTTGTTCTCCGCTCTCCTCGTCATCTTTTTCATCCAATAAGCTCACAGTTTCATCAATTTCTTCTTCCATAGACTCCTGCAAAATGTTAGTCTCTTCTCGGACAGCGGAGACTTTCTCAATAAATTCATCAATATCATAATTGTATTTATAATTCTCATAGCAATATTTAAGGATAGCTAAATTTTCAGGTCTATAAACTGAATCATCAAAATCTTCAAACTCTTTAAACAAAGATTCAATTTCATAAGCACCCATAAAAACAACGAATTCTTCTATTTGTTCCACATCATAATAATCATATATACCATTAGCATAAGAAGCCAAGGTTTCATCATCATTAAATTCACATGAAAATGGAAGGTGTGGAGCCTTCATCCTAGAGAAACAAGTATAATCATATCTCAAGCATAGTTGCCGACCATACCAATGCAACATATAAATTTGATCCCATAATAGTTTCCCTTTTTGAGTCAAGCGATAATCCCTAAAGTATTCACGTTGATCCAACGTTACTCCCATTATAAAGTTGAATGGGGTTTTCTCAGGATTATCAAAGTAGTACATAATATCTTTCACATAATGAGCATCGAGGGTTTTAGGAGGTTCCCCATCTCCATGAGTAGCAAGTAAACCTAATATTTTTGGTATTTCGTGTTCCATATCCATAACTAAAGATAGAGAACAACTTAGAAAAGCAAATAAAGCAAACAAGCACACACGAGAATATTCACCCCCCGCTATAACTCCCCGACAACGGTGCCAGAAAAAAGGTCTTGATAACCCACAAGTATAGGGGATCAATTGTAGCCTCTTTCGATAAGTAAGAGTGTCGAACCCAACGAGGAGCTAAAGGTATAACAAATATTCCCTCAAGTTCTATCGACCACCGATACAACTCTACGCACGCTTAACGTTCGCTTTACCTAGAACAAGTATGAAACTAGAAGTACTTTGTAGGTGTTGTCGGATAGGTTTGCAAGATAATAAAGAGCGCGTAAATAAAAAGTAGGGGCTGTTTAGATGAATACACAACTAAGTTAGTTTTAGAAGAGAGCTTGTTGTCACATAAGAAAGTTATTTGTCCCTAGGCAATCGATAACTAGACCGGTAATCATTATTGCAATTTTATTTGATGGAGAGGCATAAGCTAACATACTTTCTCTTCTTGGATCATATGCACTTATGATTGGAACTCTAGCAAGCATCCGCAACTACTAAAGATCATTAAGGTAAAACCCAACCATAGAATTATAAGGCATCAAGTCCTCTTTATTTCCATACGCAGACAACCTACTTACTCGGGTCTGTGTTTCTATCACTCATGCCACCCACCATTAGCAAATCATGAACATACTGCAAACCCTACAGCGGGGATCCCTCATGCTTGCGCAACATGGAGAGCACCATAGGACAGCACCAATAATAAAACATGCAACTCAAACCAATCACGATCATCAATTAACCCATAGGACAAAATGGATCTACTCAAACATCATAGGATAGCCATACATCATTGGGAAATAATATATAGCGTTGAGCACCACATTTAAGTAGAGATTACAGCGGGTAAAAGAGGGGTTACACCGCTACATAGAGGGGGGAAGAGTTGGTGATGATGGCGGTGAAGTTGTTGGTGTAGATTGCGGTGATGATGATGGCCCCGGCGGCGTTCCGGCGCCACCGGGAGAGGGGGTAGAGAGCCCCCCTTCTTATTCTTCTTCTTCTTCTTCTTCTTCTTCTTCTTCTTCTTCTTCTTCTTCTTCTTTTTCTTCTTCTTCTTCCTTGACCTTCTCCCTAGATGGGAGAAGGGTTTCCCCTCTGGTCCTTGGTCTCCATGGTATGGGAGGGGCGAGAGCCCCTCCGAGATTGGATATGTCTCTCTGTCTCTCTCTGTTTCTGCTTTTCAGATCTGGCCTTTAACCGTTTCTTAAATTCTCAGAGATCCGTAAGTCCGATTGGGCTGAAATTTGGACACGATTTTTATCCGGGTATTAGCTTTCTTGCGGCGAAAGAAGGGCACCAACCGCCTTACGGGATGGCCACGATGGCCCAAGGCGCACCTGACCGCCTTACGGGGTGGCCCCTGCCTCGTGGCCCCCTCGGGTACCGTCTCACATTGATTTTTCTTCCCAAAAATCACATATATTCCAAAAAAATCTCCGTCAGTTTTTATACCGTTTGGACTTCGTTTGATATGGATTTTCTGCGAAACAAAAAACATGCAACAAACAGGAAC
The DNA here is from genome assembly GCA_034509565.1 of Triticum monococcum. Lineage (NCBI taxonomy): Eukaryota > Viridiplantae > Streptophyta > Magnoliopsida > Poales > Poaceae > Triticum > Triticum monococcum. Next base: position 120,978,704 of record CM067841.1, read on the forward strand.
TGACACTGGATCAATATGTTAGTCCCAAAAATAGTAATAAAAGTTGCCAAAGATATATGGAAGTTATAGAATATTGGCATGGAATAATAAAAAATGATAAATACAACGGAGACGTATCAGTGGTACAAAATAATGGGCGTCCCACCACATCCCACTTAATCCCAACATGCTTTGGTGGCCGATAGCCAACAATCCAGTAAAACTTATGTGGGATAAGTGGGCACAAGCAGGATCCCACTTCCGAAAGGTATAGATGATTCTAGTTCACAAACTATGAGCAGATATGAACATACAACGTATCCAACATGCAGATATGAACAATGGGTGTCTACAACATGCATATATGAAGATTTGTTGCAAGCTAGAAATCATTTGGAAAATAATATAGCTTTGGTTCATGATACATGCAACCAGACTGTAGCACCATTTTTTGCTTCAGAAATGAACATCACTTCATTAATAAACACCACAAATGACGGAAAGTTTGTGAACATCACTTCAAAGGGCTACATAGTATAAACATGGTCGACATGAGCATTTATTTCCTCCCATTTTGAATATCTCCAAGATGTTGAAGCCTCTTGTTCACATGGAATTTCACCGAAGTAAATCTATTATTAAAATATGATAAAGTAAAATTATAAAATAAAAATGGCAAAGTGCCAAATAGTCAGAGAAAATGACTGATGAATTGTGATCACTCAATACAAAGTTAGCGGAAAAAAGTAAATAAATAAAAAGAGCTAATAACTGCAAAATGTGTTTATCCTAATTAAATTATAATTAGCGGGACACATGGCTCACACGCATGCACGCCATTACCAACGATGACAATGCCAACATAAAATTGTCATGAGTGGCGCTAATATCGTCAAAATTTGGACTATATGGTAAATGTTTGGCCTTATTCCATCGACAAGGTGAAATATTGATGCAGTGCATAAAAAATATCGCGCTAATGAAATATATATGCGGTGTACTTTGTCAAATATCCATGTCATATCACATATAATGCTAGATATTGAGTTTCATGCAAAAAAATTAATTAACGTGTACACCCACACTATAAACCTTAATGACTCATTAATTAATAGTCGACTAAGGCTGATCCCTTTGAAATATGGCTATGCTACATGCATGCATATGCATATGGGTGGGGTGATAGCAAGGCCCACATATTAATTAGAATAAAAAAGACTTTAACCCATGTGATTAGTACAGACGTAGTGGATTTGGACAGTCAAACTACCGTGGGATTAGCTCGTGATTAAGGAAAAATAATAATAAACAAAGAAAAAGCATACCACGCTGCCACGATCTTCCACGATGGAGGACGTGGTTGCGCGCGTCTCAACGCTCCACTACTCTCTGCCCTATAAATAGTTGGCGCCTTGGTTGCTCTAGGGTCGGCTCTTCATTCTTTCCTCGTCACACTTAAGTCACACATACAATACATAGGAGCACACAAAGAGAGAAGGAGTCAGACCTCATGCTTGCTACAAGTTTAAAGGCGAGATTCATGACGCTCCTCTAGCCCTTGGTTTGGCCATACAGTACAAGATAGGGAGCTTACTTCTTCCTTCTCTCCTAAAACTCTAGCCCTTGGTTCGGCCATCGCGTTACAAATCAAGGAGCATGCTTCATCTCCTAGAAATTCCTACCCTTGGTTCGGCAATCGCGGTACAAGTCAAGGTGCTTGTTTCATCTACCTTCAGTTTTTGTCCTTGGTTCAGCCATCATGGTATAAGCATGTTACATCCACCTCAAGTTTTGTCCTTGGTTTTTGCCATCGCGGTATGAGCCTAGGAGCCTGCATGTTTGTTTTACATGTTGCATATGCTTCTTCCTAAAGATCTTCTTCTGGGCTCAGTCCACTTAGAGATACGAGCCAGGATGAAAGGCTTGTTCCTTGCTTTGGTCCCTATAAATGGATACAAATCAAGAGAGTGTCATAAGTACGAAAACCTTATAAAAAATTGTCTTGCATTGGTCATCATCAACGAAATTGATATGACTAAGTGGGAGCCAAATTACAAATGTGCTAAACTAAATTCATAACAAAGTTCTTGTTCAATTATGCTCCGGACATTTTGTGTCATACTAGTTGTAATACGGACAAGAATATATGAAATTTTTCCTTCAATTGGTTACGCTACTCGCGGGCACAATCTTCATGCTACGCGGAGTTAGTAGTAATACAGGCAAGGCCAAGGGCGGAGCTTCATTGGGGCCGAACCGACCCATGGCCCACCCAGGATTTTCATGATTTTTCATATACCTATGCACTCAGCCCAGTTCCCTCAAGAAAAAAAATACTTGGCCCATACCACCACATCGCACTACCAATCGAGCCAAGCCTCCAAGGTCTCGCATGGGCGCACACAATAGGAGCAGCCGCCGCTAGCCGACCAGGACTATGCCACCGCCGTCGGCATCTCAAGCAGGCACATATCTCGTGTCGCACAACTAGCCCCCACCCCCCCCCCCGGGCTCCAGCCTCCGCACCGCCCAGTCCTAGCCCTGACCGTCGGGATCATGTCGTTGTGCCACCTAGATGGCTCTGGCCCTGCCTCATCGCATATTCACAGCAATCTGCGGGGTAATTTGTAATTACTCCAGAGTAGTGTGTTTCCTTGCAAATTTGTACCTAATTCTTAATATTGTTTTTAACCATGCAAGAGGCTGCAACAATATATTACAGAGAACTTAATTGTTAGTTTTAGTGTATGAAGATCATTTAAACAAGGTTGCGTAATAATGTAGAATATCAGTGTCTTGCCAGTAACATGTTTGTTAACTTATAGGGTGAAAATTTATGAGAAGAAAAGATAAAGTAGTGACTAATGCCTAAAAATTTTGTGCTCTTTTTAACATGGCCCGCCCAGCATTTTCTTTGAAGCTCCGCCACTGAGCAAGGCAAAACTCAATTTAAAATTCATGTTCATGGTACACACGCAAAGGCTAAAATCATGCAAGATGTATTATAAAACATGATGCATCATAAAAACAAATCTTACTTTTGGTTACGCTACATGCGGACAAGATATTAGTGTTATGCGGTGTTACTAGTAATACAAGTGAGATAAAACTTAAACAAAGTGTTCAAAGCCACAAACTTTTGTCAGAGTCATGTTAAATATATTATAAATGCTCCAATGATATAAGAGCCTAAACTGTTTGCATCATCACAATTGTGTATCACAAACTCGCTTTACTTGGATTATGCTACACATGAGCGCCAATTGAATGATGCTACTTGGAGTTAGTTTTAATACCATGTAAGGTACAAATATAAACAAAAAATGATAAATATCACATGACTCATGCAATATCATATTTGCTCCACAAACCTTTAATTCCTTACGCTACACGCGGGAACTATCTTAGTGCTGCGCGGTGTTAGTAGTAATACAGGTAAAGAAAAACTTAATAAAATAGGTTCATGCCACATCCACATATGCATACAAAATTCATGAAAAATACATGATAGGACATATTCCATGTAGCCCATGTAAGCTTTAAACAAACAACTATGCCATATGAAAACTGCACTCAGTTGAGGCTACACGTAGGTGTCGTATTATTGCACCGCGTAGTTAGTTTTGAAACTGTCTGAAGTCAAAATCAACGAAATATGACACATATCACATGTATCACATAAAGCATCAAGATTGTGCCAGAAAGCTTCAGTTCCGTTATGCTAGATGTGGGCACCACATTAGTGTTATGCGATGATACTAGTAATATGATGAGACAAAACTTGTTAAAATTAGCATGTCATATATATTCATGCCACCAAAGCTAAGTATATCACACCAAATCCCCAAGGGAAAATATACACGCATCCTATGTGCTAAGCATAGTATAAAACCATGCCTAGCGAAAATCAACCTTCTTCATTCTGCACCATCATATAAATGAGGTTGAACACAAGAAAAAATTGCATGCTAGGAAAATATAGTCCAAAATATTAAACATGAAATCAAGGAGAAGTACTTGCATGAAAGCAAACTTCAAGTTTGCCAAGCAGGACTCATTGTCGACTGTGAGGAGAATTTCTCTTGTAGCATATGATGTAATCCTATGTAATAGATATGTTGGGATTCATAATCAGGAGTTTTCTCCACGGAGATGTAATTAACATATCTTTTATGTAAATGTAAGAGTTTTGGAATTAAAATACCTGCAATGTTTGATCTTATTTGGTTGTATGCCTTTACGCATTTCAATATATTCATTTTGTATCAATGACGTGAATGCATATTTAAATATATTCATAGGTTCCGCCGCTCATCTCCTCATTGGTTCTGCCGGTCTTCTTACTCCTCTCTAGTAGCAATATACTACACAAAAAAGAGACATCATGAGATAGGGAGAAGCAAGGAGCGAAGCTTTGATGTGTTGCAAGGAGGTAAGCATGTGAGATATGAAGCTGCCCTCATGCCCATTGTTTTGGCCACTTGGTTCGGATCTAGGAGCCCTCTCTTCTCATACATGAAATCTTGCCCTTAGTTTCAGTCATTTGTCTCGGATCAAGGAGCCCTCTCTCTCACTTCATGTAATCATGCCCTTAGGTTCGGCCTTTTTCGTTCGGATCAAGGAATATAACTTCAGGAAATCATGGCCTTAGGCTCGCCCTTTTGGTTCAGATCAAGAATTCACATTTTTTCTTCACGCGGACATGCCGTGTCTGAGGAACATATAAAATGCTCGAAGCTTGGGTTCTTTCATGTGAATTCCATGACATGAGCCACAAAATCCTAAAATACTCGTAAAGCACATTTCGTGCATGGGTTATTTCTCATGAATTCCATGACACAAGCCACAAAATGACTAAAAATACAAACTATGACATGACATGGGTTCTCGCATATGAATCCCATGGAGTGATCCATAGAATAATCGAAATGCAAATTATGCTATGTCATGGGTTTTTCTCATATGAATTCCATGGCATAAGCCATAAAACGAAGAAAATGCAAATTATGCTATGTTATGGGTTCTTCCCATATGAATTCCATGGCATAATCCATAAAACAAAGAAAATGCAAATTATGCTATGTCATGGGTTCTTCTCATATTATTTCCACGGCATAAGCCATAAAATGAAGAAAATGCAAATTATGTTATGTCATGGGTTCTTCTCATATGAATTCCATGGCATAAGCCATAAAACAAAGGAAATACAAATTATGGTATGTCATGGGTTGTTTAAAATGAATTCCATGTCATAAACTATCAAATAAGTAAAGCAGAAAGTATGCTCTAAGTATGAGTTTTTCTCATATAAATTCCATGTCATAAGCCATAAAATAAAGGAAATACAAATTATGGCATGTCATGGGTTCTTTAAAATGAATTATGTGGCATAAACCATTAACCAAATAAAATCACGAGCATAACTGCCAAATAGTCACAGAAAATTGTTGATTAATTGTGGTCTCTCAATACAAAATAGAATAAAAAAGTAAATAATAGTCAGAGAAAATTGCAAAATGTTTTTATCCTAGTAAAGTTATAATTAGGGGACACATGGCTTCCACGCATGCACGCCATCACCAATTACGACAATGCCAACATAAATATGTCATGGGTGGTGCTAATATCGCCAAAATATCGACAATATGGTAAATGTTTGACCTTATTCCATCGACAAGGTGTAATATTGACGCGGCCCATAAAAAATATCGCGGTAATGAAATATATATGTGGTGTACTTTGTCAAATATCCATCTCATCTCACATATAGTGCTAGACATTGAGTTTCATGCAAAAAAGTTAATTAACGTGTACACCGACACCATAAACCTTAATGAGCCGTTAAATAATAAATGATTAAGGCCTAACCCATTAAAATATGGCTATGCTGCTTGTTGCATGCATGCATATGGGTGGGGTGATTCCAAGGCCCACTTATTAATTAAAATTAAAAAAGAGTTTAGCCGACACTAGTTAGTACGTATGTAGTGGAGTTGGCCAGTCAAACTACCGTGGTATTAGTTGGTGATTAAGGAAATATAATGAACAAAGGAAAAGCAGCGTATGATCTCCCATGATCGAGGACATGGGTGCGCACGTCTTAACACTCCTATAAATAGTTGACGCCTTGGCTGCTCTAGGGTCGGCTCTTCATTCGTTGCTCGCCCATCTTAAGTCACACACACACACAATACATAGGAGCACACAAAGAGAGAAGGAGGCAAGCCTTGTGCTTGCTACAAGTTTAAAGGTGCGATTCATGGATCTCCTCTAGCCATTGGTTTGGCCATACGGTACAAGCTAACGAGGTTACTTCTCCCTCCTCTCCTATCACTCTAGCCCTTGGTTTGGTCTATCGCGGTACAAATCAAGAAGCATGCTTCATCTCCTCGAAATTCTTGTCCTTAGTTCGACCATCGCGGTACAAACTAAGGTGCTTGTTTCATCTACCTTAATTTTTTTCTTGGTTTGCCATCATGGTACGAACCAAGGAGCGTGTTACATCCACCTCAGGTTTTGTCCTTCATTCGGCCATGGCAATACGAGCCAGGGAGCATGCATGTTTATGTTACATGTTGCATATGCTTCGTAGTAATGATCTCCCTCTTGGTTCGGTCCCCTTAGCAATACAAGCCAAGATGAATGCCTCATTCCTTGGTTTGGTACCTATACATGGATACAAATCAAGAGAGTGTCATAGGTATGGAAAAACTCATAAAAATTGTCTTGCTTTGGTCATCATCAATGAAATTGATATGACTAACAAATTACAAATGTGCTAAACTGAATTCATAACAAATTCCTTGTTCAGTTACACTACGGACATTATGTGTCACGCTAGTTGTAAGACATACAAGAATATACGAAAACTTTCCTTCACTTGGTTACACTACACACGGGCACAATCTCTACGCGACGCAGTGTTAGTAGTAATACAAGCAAGGCAATACTCAGTTTGAAATCTGCATTCATGCTACACACGCAAGGCCAAAATGATCCAAGATGTATTATAAAACATGATGCATCATCAAAATCAATCTTACTTGGTTACGCTACACGTGGACACGATATTAATGTTTACATGGTGTTAGTAGTAATACAAGTGAGATAAACTTAAATAAATTGTTAAAAGCCAAAAACTTTGGCCAGAGTCATCTTATAATATATTATAAATGCTACAATGCTATAAGAGCCTAAACTGCTAGCATCATCACAAATGTGTGTCACAAACTCCCTTTACTTGGGTTATGCCACACACGAGCGCCAATTGAATGACGATAGATGGAGTTAGTTTTAATACCATGTAAGGTACAAATATAAGAAAATTGATAAATGTCATATGACTCATCCAATAACATAATTGCTCCGCAAACCTTTACTTGGTAACGCTACACGCGAGCACTATATTAGTAATATAGGTAAAGCATAACTTAATAAAAATAGGTTCATGCCACATCCACATATGCATACAAAATTCATGCAAAATACATGATAAGACATATTCCATGTAGCCCATCTAAGCTTTAAACAAACACTATGTCATTGTAAAACTCCACTCGGCATAGGCTACACACAGGTGTCATCTTATTGCACCGAGTAGTTAGTTTTGATACTGTGTAAAGTCGAAATCAACGAAATATGGCACATATCACAAGCACCATAGAAAGCATCAAGATTGTGTCAGAAAGCTTTAGTTCTCTTACGCTACACATGGGCACCACATTAGTGCTATGCGATGATACTAGTAATGTGATGAGACAAAACTTGTTAAAATTAGCATGTCATATATATTCATGTGACCAAAGCTAAATATATCACACCAAATCCCCAAGGGAAAATATGCATGCATCCTATGTGCTGAACGTAGTATAAAACCATGCCTAGCCAAAATCAACCTTCTTCATTCTGCACCATCATATAAATGAGGTTGAACACAAATAAGTTTGTTGCGTGCTAGGAAAATATAATCCAAAATATCAAACATAAAATCATGGAGAAGTACTCGCATGAAAGCAAACTTCAAGTTTGCCAAGTAGGAGCTCATTGTCGACCGTGAGGAGGCTTTCTCTTGTAGCATACTGTAATAGGCATGTGATATGTAATAGATATTGTGGGATTCTTGATCATGAGTTTTCTCAGCGAAGATGTAATTAACAGACCTTTTGTGTTAATGCAAGAATTCTGGAAATAAAGTACCTACAATGTTTGATCTTCTTTTATTGTATGCCTTTACACATTTAAATATATTCATTCTTTATCAATGATTTGAACGCGTATTTACTTTTATTCACTGGTTCCGTGGTCATCTGCTCTTTAGTTCTGCTGGTCTTCTTACTCTTCTCTAGTAGCAATATACTAAAAGAGACATCATGAGAGAGGGAGAAGCAAGGAGAGAAGCTTTAACGTGTTTCAAGGAGGTAAGAAGGTGAGATATGATGCTACCCTCATTCCCTTAGTTTCGGCCATTTGGCTCGGATCAAGGAGCCCTCTCTTCTCATACATGAACCATGCCCTTAGTTTTGGCCATTTGGTTCGGATCAAGGAGCCCTCTCTCTCACTTCATGTAATCATGCCCTTAGGTTCGGCCTTTTGGTTCGGATCAAAGAATATATAACTGTGACGCCCCCAATTCAATCGTACACTAATCATACACGCAAACGTGTATGATCAAGATCAGGGACTCACGGGAAGATATCACAACACAACTCTACAAATAAAATAAGTCATACAAGCATCATATTACAAGCCAGGGCCTCGAAGGCTCGAATACAAGAGATCGATCATAGACGAGTCAGCGGAAGCAACAATATCTGAGTACAGACATAAGTTAAAAAAGTTTGCCTTAAGAAGGCTAGCACAAACTGGGATACTGTAAGTGCATCTAGTGCCACCCCTAGTTGGTTTTGGAGTATTGACGACAAACCTAGTTGAGGGACTAATGTGTTTGTGAGAATTGCAGGATAACACAGGTAGAAGTCCCTCATTGATTCGGTTTTCTTACCAGAGATGACCCCTAAAAATGTATGAAGACATTGAAGTCAATGGTGGTATATGAAGATATTCACATTGAAGACTATGACAAGAGAAGACACCATATGAAGCCTATGGAGATCGAAGATTTAGATCTTTTGTAGTTCTTTTTTTACTTGTGTTGAGTCATAGGAACCACCGTACTGTTAAGTGGGGTCCAAGAGAACCGGTCGGAATGACTAAAGTGATGCCTAACCAAAAACCTATGTCTTCGAGTGAAGACTATGAGAGCGAATCTTGTCCAGAGTTGGACAAGTCAGCTTTGCTTGCAGCCCAAGTAAAGTTGCCGTGTGAGTTTGAAATCTGACCGTTGGAACACGTGTCAGTTCCTTAGTGACCCAGGGTCATTTTGGACAAATCAGGCCGGGTTGCCTAGTGGCTATAAATAGCCCACCCCCTACAACCATAAACGGTTGGCTGCTCAGATTCAGAGTACGACTTTTGTCGTTTGAGAGCAACCCACCTCGAAGCCTTTGAGAGAGAATTCCTTGCGAGGATAAAGCCCTAACCACCCAGAGCCAAAGAGAATTAGGCATCACTTAAGTCTTCTTGTTTGAGTGATCTGAAGACTTATTACACTTGAGGACTGTGCGTCCTCCAGCCGATTAGGCATCGCGTTCTGAGCATCCAAGAGACATTGTGGATTGCTGGTGAACGAAGTCTGTGAAGGTTTGGGAGTCTACCTTGAAGACTTACCAGAGTGATTGGGCGAGGTCTGTGTGACCTTAGCTCAAGGGGAATACGGTGAGGACTGGGTGTCCCGAGCTGCGTGTTCAGGACTGGGTGTCCGGGACTGTGTGTCCTTTGGTTTAAATACCTAGCCGCCCTAACCAGACGTATAGTTGTCACAACAACTGGAACTGGCCCAACAAATCCTTGTCTTCAACGAGTCACTGGTTTCATCCTTCCCTTCTCTTTACTTACTGTTACGCTGTGTGAAGTCATTGTATGTTTGCTCTATCTTTTGTCTTCACTGAGTAACTGTTTGATCCGTTTGGCTTCTTAATATCTTCCTGCCCGATCCTTACTACCTAGCTACTATTAGTCATTGTCCTTTCACTTCATTGAATACATGACTATGGTTTATCTAGTGTAGTCTAACTTCCGCTGCATGGTAATAGGTTTATTTCTATCGTTTGTCTTCGAAACTTCCATGTTTTGAAGATTTTCATAAAAATCGCCTATTCACCCCCCTCTAGTCGATATAACGCACTTTCAGATACAGATCGAAAGAGGCGCAGGCCTCCTGCCTGGGATCCTCCTAAACTACTCCTGGTCGCCGTCAGCGGGCTGCACGTAGTAGTAGGCACCTCCCGAGTAGTACTAGTCGTCATCGACAGTGGCGTCTGGCTCCTGGGCTCCATCGTCTGGTCGCAGCAAACAGGTATAGGAAAGGGGAAAAGGGGGAGGAAAGCAACCGTGAGTACTCATCCAAAGTACTCGCAAGCAAGGAGCTACACTACATATGTATGCATTGGTATCAAATGGATTAAGGGTATCATATGTGGACTAAACTGCAGAATGCCGGAATAAGAGGGGGATAGCTAGTCCAATCGAAGACTACGCTTCTGGTAACCTCCATCTTGCAGCAGGAGAAGAGAGTAGATGGTAAGTTCATCAAGTAGCATCGCATAGCATAATCCTAACCGGCAATCCTCTCCTCATCGCCCTGTGAGAGAGCGACCACCGGTTGTATTTGGCACTTGGAAGGGTGTGTTATATTAAGTATCCGGTTCTAGTTGTCATAAGGTCAAGGTACAACTCCAAGTCGTCCTGTTACCGAAGATCATGGCTATTCGAATAGATTAACTTCCCTATAGGGATGCACCACATAACCCAACACGCTTGATCCCATTTGGCCGGACACACTTTCCTGGGTCATGCCCGGCCTCGGAAGATCAACACGTCGCAGCCCTACCTAGGCACAACAGAGAGGTCAGCATGCCGGTCTAAATCCTATGGCGCAGGGGTCTGGGCCCATCGCCCATTGCACACCTGCAAGTTGCGTACGCGGCCGGTGAGCAGACCTGGCAACCTCCATTACAAAGGAAGTTGCGCTACGCGGTCCAACCCGGCGCGCGCCGCTCAGTCGCTGACGTCATGAAGGCTTTGGCTGATACCACGACGTCGAGTGCCCATAACTATCCCCGCGTAGATGGTTAGTGCGTATAGGCCAGTAGCAAGACTCAGATCAAATACCAAGATCTCATTAAGCGTGTTATTTTGATATAACCATGGACGCCGACCAGGGCCAGGCCCACCTCTCTCCTAGGTGGTCTCAAAATGCCCTGTCGCTCCGCCACAAAGTAACAGTCGGGGGCCTTCAGGAACTCAGGCCCACCTCTACCGGGATGGAGCCACCTGCCCCTTCAGCCCCCAACATCGGAATCACTCGCAGGTACTCCTACGAGCCGACCCGACTTTAATCACCACAAGTATCATATATTATGTATAAGTATATACCTATGACCACCTCCCAAGTGATCACGGCCCGATAGTATAGCATGGCAGACAGACAAGAATGTAGGGCCACTGATGGTAAACTAGCATCCTATACTAAGCATTTAGGATTGCAGGTAAGGTATCAACAGTTGGAGCAACAATGACAGGCTATGCATCGGAATAGGACTAATGGAAAGCAGTAACATGCTACACTACTCTAATGCAAGCAGTAGAGAGAAGAGTAGGCGATATCTGGTGATCAAAGGGGGGCCTGCCTGGTTGCTCTGGCAAGAGAGAGGGGTCGTCAACACCGTAGTCGTACTGGATAGCAGCGGCGTCAGTCTCGATGTCTAGCGAGAGAAGGGGGAAGAAACAATAAATATAATGCAAACAAATGCATGACGATGCATGACATGACAAAGCGCGATGCTAGGTGTTCCCTAACGCGGTACGAGGTGGTACCGGTGAAGGGGGAAAACATCCGGGAAAGTATTCCCAGTGTTTCGTGTTTTCGGACAGATGAACCGGAGGGGGAAAGTTGCGTGTTCGGTGTGCTAGGGATGCGTGGCGGACGAACGGTTTGCGTATCCGGATTCGTCTCGTCGTTCTGAGCAACTTTCATGTATAAAGTATTTTCATCCGAGTTACGGATTAAAAGATATGATTTTCTAAAGATTTAAATCATTTTCTGATTTTAATTAGTTATTTAATTCTAACATTATCCAAAACAGTGAATGATGACGCAGGCATGACATCAGAGTGATGTTAGTAGGTCAACTGGTCGGTTGACCAGTCAAACCAGACAGGTGGGTCCAGTGGGACCCACATGTCATTGTCAGGGGGCAATAATAGGGGGGTTTAGACTAACTAAATAGGTTAATTAGTGGGTGGGCCCTAGCAGTCAGTGTCTAATTAGGTTTTAGTTAATTAACTTAATTAATTAGCCATTTATATATTTGTTTTTATTTGTTTTATGGCATGGGGCCCGCATGTCAGTGGCAGTAGCTGCCACATCAGCGAAGTTGACTTCGATCAACGTGGCCAGTTGGGGCCCCCAGGCCCACAGGTAGCGACCCAGGGGTGGGGCCCACCTAGGCACGTCGGCGGACGGCGCCGGAACGACGCCGGCGAGGCAAAACGCAGTGGTGCAGCTCAGGCAGCGTCGGGTTTTGTCTGTAGGCCACCAAAATGGGCAGGACCGGTCGCATTCGAACGACAAGACGACGGCGAAGCGAATGGTGGTTGTTGCGGAGACTGTGGTGGCCAGAGTCGAGCGCTACAGGCTCATCGGCGGCGAGGTGGTTCGGGCGTGAGACGAAGACGGCGACGCAGCGCGCTTTGGGGCTAACGGGAAGGCTAGGGTGGAGCTGCGCGACGCGCTGAGCACAAAGGGCTCGGCTCCTTGACCATTTGGTCACCGGAAGGGTGCCGGTGACGCGCGCAGGCGGCGGCACAGTCGGGTCCCCGACGGGAAACACGCTAAGAGGCACGGGGAGGCTAGTGCGCAGGCGCGTAGGAGCTCGATGCTGGGCCCGAACGAGCTCGACGGCGTCTGTGGCCGCGGTGGTGTAGTGCATGGCGGCGACCAGAGCTCAGCAACGATGGCAGCTGGCTACAGAGCGCTAGGGGGCCAACGAGGAGCAGCACGGGGAGGAGAAGCTCACCGTGCGGCATGCAAGATGGCCCATGGTGGTTTAGTAGCAGCAGAGTCGACGGCGCTCGTCGGAGACGCGTCGGGGATCCGAGGAAGAAGACGAGGCCGGGGCAGCGTTCGTGGGCGTCCGGCGTCCTGCGGCTCGTCGGGGAGGCGTAGTAGAGGGAGAGGGAGCGAGCATACACGTCGGAGAGGCTTGGAGGTCGCGGTGGCCGTGAGTTTTATGGCGGCGAGGCCATGGCGACGCTCGGTTGCGGTGGGGAACGAGGGGGAGCGGCGTGGTGGATCTAAGGGGGAAGGGAGAGGCGCAGGAACCGAGAGAGAGAGAGAGAGAGTGGGGGCGAGTGGGAGGCGGAATCGAGGAGGCAGGGCGTGGCGGCCTTATCCTCGCCCGTCGCCGGTGAGGGGGGTGCGGCGGGGACGCGCCCCTGTTCCGACCTGGGTCGGGGGAACAGGGAAGGGAGGCGGGGCAGATGGGGTTGGGTCGGCTGATGGCTATGGGCCAGTTGGGCCGGCTAGCCTATGAGCTGGGCCGCCTAGTCCAGGGGGGCTTCCCTTTTTTGTTTTTTTGTAATTTCTTTCTTTTATTTATTTTCTTCTCTATTTTATTTCATTTTAAAGTATCTAGGCATTTTCTAAAAATGTGTTTACTTCACCACAATTACCTATGCCATTTTTGGCACTGTCCGAACATTTTTGTTTCAACTTTTAAAAAAAATTGTTGTTTGCCATTTTTTGGATTGATTTTTGAATCGATTTGAACTAACGAAAGTTTAGCAACAGTAATCAAAGATGACATGGCATCATTAGGAGAGTTTTACTATAGCCTAATTATCCAGGCGTTACAAATCTCCTCCACTACAAGAAATCTCGTCCCGAGATTTAGGATGTAGAAGGAAACAGTGCGGGGTATTCATCACGTAGGCGGTCCTCGCGTTCCCAAGTGGCTTCTTCTTCAGAGTGATTCGACCACTATACTTTGAGGAACTTGATCGCCTTCTGATGTGTGCGGCATTCAGCTTGGTCAAGAATGCGGACCGGATGCTCTTTATAGGAGAGGTCCTGTTGCAATTCTAGCACTTCATGATCCACTGCTCGGATTGGATCCTTGAAGCAACGACGGAGTTGTGACACGTGGAACACATCGTGAACCTGGGAAAGGTTCGACGGAAGCTCTAGTTGATATGCTACTTTTCCACGCCTTTCGAGAATAGTGAATCGGCCAATATAGTGAGGAGCTAGCTTGCCCTTGATCCCGAAGCGGTGAGCACCCTTCATTGGTGTAACTCGAAGATAAGCCTTTTCGCTAGGTTGATAGACCATGTCTTTGTGATGATGGTCATACTGACTCTTCTGACGTGACTGAGCAGTCTTGAGATTCTCGCGAATAATGCGGACTTGCTCTTCGGCCTGTTGGATAATATCCGGACCGAAGAGTGGACGTTCCCCAGTTTCTGACCAGTTCAGAGGGGTTCGACACTTTCGTCCATATAGCACTTCGAAGGGGGACATCTTCAGACTAGCTTGATAGCTATTATTATAAGAGAACTTGGCATATGGAAGAGATTCCTCCCATTTCTTGCCGAAGGAAATTACACAAGCTTGAAGCATGTCTTCAAGAACTTGGTTGACACGTTCAACCTGTCCTTGCGACTGAGGATGAAACACCGTTGTTACGGCATATCTCTCTCAAGGTAGTTTTGGTGATTGATGACAACATGTTTGCGGACTAATCTTGTGCTTTGAACAATTCACAGATTCTCCCCTGGCACGAGACGCCTTCTTCCCCTCAGAGTGTATTTCAAGACGGTGTAGCTCTTTCATTTCTTTCTTGGTGGACTAGTTGCGTAGAGGGCACCGTACTATCAAGAGGGGGTCCGCTGGGGTTTTACATGGGTGGAATCATCACGTACACATCAGCTTCTCACCCTCCGAGCATTTCCTTTCCATTGAAGAGATCTCTCCTCTCTTCCATGTCTTGTATGGGTCAAAGCGGTACTACCGCGCACCCAGCGGTAGTACCGCTGAGGAGCCAAGCGGCAGTACCGCTCCGCAGCGGTAGTACGGCCGGTGGCTCCACAGCAGTAGTACCGCTGGGGGCCTGGCACCTCCGCCTTGTCCTCAGCATCTTTGAGAGATTACTTCTCTCTCTCTCGCCCCCAGTGGTAGTACCGCACTGCCTGCGGTACTACGGCCAAAGGGTCACAAGCGGCAGTACCGCTCCACAGCGGTACTACCGCCCTTGACCCCACTGCTGTAGTACCGCTGGGCAGTCTGGCTCCTACCGCCTCGATTCGAGAGGTCTTTTTCTCGTGTCGGGTTTTGTGGCACTAGTCACGGTTGTAGTGGCGGTAGTACCATTCCAGGAGCGGTAGTACCGCCCTACCACCGCGGTAGTACTGCATTTGGGTCCGTTCCCTACTAGTCTCCTCAGCACGACAGTACTGCTGGCTGGCGCGGCAGTACCGTTGTCCTGGCGGTAGTACCGCCCCCTCTCAGCGGTAGTACCGCCCTGTGCGGGGCTGGTTGGTGGGGGGCAACGGGATTGTTGCCCCCACTATAAAAGGGAGTCCCCTTCCTCCTTCTCACCTACCTCTTCCTCCCCCAAGCTCCATTTATTGCTCAAGCTCCATTAAATACTCCAAGCTCCATTTTCGCCCGATCTATCTCTCTAGCCAATCAAACTTGTTGATTTGCTCGGTAGTGGTTGAGAAGGCCCCGATCTACACTTCCACCAAGGGATTTTCGATTCCCCCACTCATCCCTAGCGGATCTTGTTACTCTTGGGTGTTTGAGCACCCTAGACGGTTGAGGTCACCTCAGAGCCATATTCCATTGTGGTGAAGCTTCATGGTCTTGTTGGGAGCCTCCGATTAAGTTGTGGAGATTGCCCCAACCTTGTTTGTAAAGGTTCGGTCGCCGCCTTCAAGGGCACCAATAGTGGAATCACGGCATCTCGCATTGTGTGAGGGCGTGAGGAGAATACGGTGGCCCTAGTGGCTTGTTGGGGAGCATTGTGCCTCCACACCGCTCCAACGGAGACGTACTTCCCCTCAAAAGGGAGGAACTTCGGTAACACATCCTCGTCTTCACTGGATCCACTCTTGGTTATCTTTTACCTTTACTTGCACAATCTCTTTAGTGTTTCTTCCCTTGCTTGCTTGTATGCTTGTTGTTATTGCATCATATAGGTTGCTCACCTAGTTGCACATCTAGACAACCTACTTTGATGCAAAGTTTAATTTGGTAAAGAAAAGCTAAAAATTGGTAGTTTCCTATTCACCCCCCTCTAGTCAACCATATCGATCCTTTCAATTGGTATCAGAGCCTTGTCTCTTTATTAAGGACTTTACCGTCCAAAGAGTATGGTTGATACCATAGACGGTGTGGAGGAACACTCCGGTGTGAATCCAATCTCGTCTACGGGAGATAGGGGAACTTCGTTCTCTCGTGAGGAGTTCAATGTGGCCTTGGAGACATTGAAAACCTCCATGACGACCGAAGTTGAAAGCATGTTTACTAAATTTCTTGAGGGGCTTAAACTATCCACCGCACCGTTGAAAGTGGGTGATCCCGCCTACAAGGTGACGGATGCTATCCCCGACAAGGGGGAAGCTAGTAGTGAAAAGGCTCCTTCTTCTAGTGGCAAGAATGGCACCGGCATCTTTGCCCATGTGGAACCACCACTTGTTTATGGTGGACCGGTTCCTTCCACTCATTTGAATCATGCCGGTCCTCCCCCTAAGATTGTGGAAAATGAGGATTTTGATTCTTGGGTTTGCCGCTTTAAACGTCATTTAAATCATGTGAACACTAACCTTTGGAGAATCATTGAAGAAGGTTTCTATCCACATGATCCAAGCAACTTCACTCCTCGAGAAGCCGCGGACAATCAATTCAATGAGAATGCTCTCTTCATCATTCAAGATGCAATTCCACCCGAAGACCTACCTCATCTTCGTCCCTTCGCCTTGGCCAAAGATGCATGGCATTGTGTCATGCCTCTCTACCGGGGAAGTGCAAGCATTCAATGCTCCAACTATGAAGTGGTACAAGATGAGGCCGATGAGTTTGCAATGAAGGAAGATGAAGAACCTCATGAGCTTTATCGGAGAGTAACCAAACTCACGGTCTCACTACGAGATCACGGGAGCAAGGACAAGAATGACAATTGGATCAAGCGCAAATTCCTCAAGGCAATGATGCCCTACCACAAGGGCATGTCCTCCGTCATTCGTCAAAGACCGGACTTCCACACTTTGACCTCAAGCGAAGTGTTGGATGAGTTTGTGACTATGAACATTTTGGACAAGACTGCCGACAATGCGGTGCTCCGTTCTCAAAGGGCAAAGAAGCCTAACCTTGCATTGAAGGCTAAGCTCACCGTGGAAGAAGAAGAAGAGGAAGAAGAGGAGAGCAACCCCGAAGATACGAAGTATGCATATCATGAACACATGGCACTTGCTTCAAGGCAATTTTGGAGCAAGAAAAACTCGAGGCCCAACTTTAGCAAAAACAACTCGAGTGGCACAAGGGGCAAGCAACGTGTAAGGACTTGCTACAATTGCGGCAACGTGAGTCATTTCGTTGCGGAATGCCCGTATGAGAAGAGGGAAGACAATGGTGGCAAACTCATCCGAAAGGACAAGGTCAAGTCGTTCCCCAACAAGAACAACTTCACCAAGAAGACTCCTCCCAAGGCTTTGGTTTTGCAAGAAGAGTACAATGAGGATGATGACGATGATGAAGATGATGAGTCGGTTGCCATGGCCTCCGTTGCCATTGCAAAAACGTCACGGGTGTGTCTCTTCGACTCACCCAACGAGAGCATCACCGCCAAGTGCCTCATGGCTAAAGCCACCAACAAGGTAACCTCCAACATCAAAACTACCATCATTAATCATCCTTCCCCAGCGGATAGCATTAATGAACTTGAGGGAGCTAATGTGGAGGCTAACGAGTTTGAGGCCTTTATGGGCAAACTCAAGGGAAAATCCAAGAAGCACTTTGTTTCTCTCTTGGAACAACTTGGTGAGGCCAATGACATGATCGAGGCTCATGAAGACACCATCTCCAAGATGGAAGGGCATAGTCGTGAATATGCCGATGAGATTTCGGATCTTTCCAATGCTCTTGAGGAAGAGCGTGGTCTTCGTTTGGCTCTTGAGGAGTCACACAATGTTGATCATGCTAAGTTAAAGAAAGATTATGATCATGCCCTCATTGTTTCTCGTGTGCTAAATTCCGAGAAGGCCAAACTCGGGGTTGATCTTGCTAGACTCAAAGAGGAGTTTGATATACCTGACAAGGCCCACAAGGCCTTGAAGGGTATTCACGCTAGTATCAAGGAGTCTCATGATCAACTCCAAGTGAAGCTAACTAAGGAGAAAGCATCTTTTCCTCATATGGTTTTAATTGATAATGCAAATGCTACTAACCCGTGTTGTGAGCATATACATCTTGTTGAGGAAAATGCTAAGTTGAAGGAGCAACTTGAGAGTGGTCTTGCGACTTGCATACAAGGCAAGAAGAACCTCAACGATCTCTTGATCAACCAAAAGGGAGGTGTGGCCAAGGAAGGGGTTGGGTACGTGCCCGACTCCAAGAACAAGAAGAAGAATGACAAGACCAAATGACCTCCTCCCCTCATGCAAACCTTTGTGAGGGAGGGAGAGAGTGCCCCCGAGGAGAAGAAGAAGAACAATGTCAAGAAGGGAAATGTCACCTCTCCCAACAAAGCCGGCGATTTTAATCCTTCTTATGTGTTATGCCGTGCTAGTGATGGGCATGTTTATGCCAAATTTGTTGGTTCTCTTCATGAGTACATTGAATGGTCTATTTAGGTTCCTAAGACCCTTGTTACTAACATCAAAGGACCCATTACAAAATGGGTACTAAAACCAAGCATTGATCTCTTGTAGGTGTTTGCTTCCGGTGGTGAATCATGGTTGCTCGATAGCGGAGCTACAAATCATATGACCGGAAGCAAGGACTTGGTGGTGGACGTGCACAAAGTTCCATCTATGCCCACCAATGTCGAGTGGGGTGACGCCTCATCCTCTAAGGTGCTGGGACTTGGCAAGGTGGTCATCTCTCATGATCTCACAACCGAGAAGGTCATGCTTGTTGAGTCCCTTGCATACAATTTACTTTCCGTTCGTCAACTTGCAATCATGGGCTTTGCCACTTTCTTTGATATCGATACCGTGGCCCTCTTGTGGAGCAAGAATCTTAAAGTAGCTTTTGATGGGCATGTCGAGAACGGTCTATATGTGATTAACTTTTCAGAGCGACCCACTAAGACCGCAACATGCCTAATGGCTAAAGTTGATGTGGGATGGCTTTGGCATCACCGTTTAGCCCATGTCAATATGAGATCTTTGCAAAGTCTCCTCAAGGGGGACCATGTCCATGGACTAACGAATGTTAGTTTTGTTAAAGATCGTGCTTGCAGTGCCTGTATCGAAGGAAAGCTACATGAGAAGGCTCACCCTCCCACGACTATCATTTATTCAAAGAGGCCCTTGGAGCTCCTTCACATGGATCTTTTTGGGCCCCCATCCTTCGATAGTCTTGGAGGTAGGAAGTATTGCTTGGTGATTGTGGATGACTACTCAAGGTACACGTGGGTGTATTTCTTCAAGAGGAAGAGCGAGACCCAACAAACCGTCATTGACTTTGCAAATGAAGCACAATGTCAACACAATGCAAAGATCTTGACAATAAGAAGTGACAACGGCACCGAGTTCAAGAACTACACCTTGGATGAATTTCTTAGTAATGAGGGAATCAAGCATCAATATTCCGCACCATACACCCCTCAACAAAACGGTGTTGCGGAGAGGAAGAACCGGACGTTGATGGATGTGGCAAGGACCATGATGGCGGAGTTCAAGTCTCCGTACAACTTTTGGGCCGAAGCCATCAGCACCGCGTGTCATGCATCCAATCGGCTCTACCTCCGCAAGGGCTTGAACAAGACTCCATATGAGATACTCACTGGTAACAAGCCTAACCTCAAGTACTTCCGGGTATTCGGGTGTAAGTTTTTCATTCTCAAGAAAGGTGTCCGGTTGTCTAAATTTGAGGCTAGAGCTTATGAGGGCATATTTGTTGGTTATGCTACAAACTCTCATGCTTAACGTGTCCTCAATAAATCAACGGGACTTATTGAGGAGACGTGTAACGTGGAGTTTGATGAGAATAATGGCTCCCAAGTGGAGCAAAGTGGCACTTGTGATGTAGGTGATGAAATTCCTCTTTGAGCCATAAGAAGAATGGGTGTTGGTTTCATCCTACCCATTGAGGAACCCCTTGTGGCCGAAGGAGAAGGACAATGCTCCACTCAAGTGGAGCCATCACCAACCCAAGGCCCACACGCTTCCGAAGAACAAAGTGAAGGCTCAACCTCATGAACAAGACCAAGGGCAAGATCGTACTCAAGACGGTGTTGACACACCAAGTGATGCCCAAGGTCAAGTTCTCTCCCCCGAGCAAGTTCAAGATCAAGAACAAGTTCATGACGGCGCTCAAGATGATCAAGTAACCGCTCCTCAACTCACCACCGAGGAGTAATTAGAGCGTCGTGCCGCCAAGGTTGCTTCCAAACTCTCCACCAAGGATCATCTCATGACGAATGTGCTTGGAAGCTTAAGAAAGGGGGTAAGCACTCGTAGACAATTAGAAAATTATTGTGAGCATCACGCGTTTGTCTCTTGTGTGGAACCCCACAAGGTCTATGAGGCGCTAGAATATCTGGATTGGCTCAATGCCATGCATGAAGAACTCAACAACTTCGAGCGCAACAAAGTGTGGAGATTGGTAACAAGGCCAACGGGCAACCACAATGTCATTGGAACCAAGTGGATATTCAAGAACAAGCAAGATGCCCATGGGATTATCATTCGCAACAAGGCTCGTTTGGTAGCACAAGGCTACTCCCAAGTCGAGGGTATCGACTATGGTGAAACCTTTGCTCCCGTTGCTCGTCTTGAATCCATTCGCATGTTGATTGCATATGCTTCTCATCATAACTTTAAGTTACAACAAATGGATGTGAAGAGTGCTTTTCTTAATGGTCCCATTAATGAATTGGTTTACGTCAAGCAACCCCCCGGGTTCAAGGATCCCTACTTTACCGATCATGTGTATCAACTCGATAAGGCACTCTATGGCCTTAAACAAGCCCACATGTGTGGTATGACCACCTTACCGAGTTGTTACAAGACCATGGTTTTGAAGTTGGGCTAATCAACCCCACTCTTTTTACTAAGAAGGTCAAAGGGGAGTTGTTTGTGTGCCAATTATATGTTGATGATATTATCTTTGGTTCTCCTAACAAAGCCTTCAATGAGGAATTTATCGCTCTCATGACCTCAAAGTTCGAGATGTCCTCCATGGGAGAGTTGAAGTTCTTTCTAGGGTTCGGAGTGAAGCAAAGAAGAGAAGGAACCTTCATCAATCAATCCAAATACACTCAAGACATGCTCAAGAGATTCAAGCTAAGTGACGTCAAGCCGGCCTCCACTCCAATGCCCACCAAGTGCCAACTTGACTTAGATCCCAATGGTAAAGTGGTGGATCAAAAGGTATATCGTTCCATGATTGGATCCTTGCTTTACCTTTGTGCATCTAGACCGGACATCATGTTGAGTGTGGGAATTTGTGCACGGTTTCAAGCCGCACCTAAGGAAAGTCACTATGTGGCGGTCAAACGAATCTTTTGATATTTGGCTCATACCCCAAACTTTGGCTTATGGCACCCAAGAGGATCAAACTTCAAGCTTGTAGGGTACTCGGATTCTGATTGGGCGGGAGACAAAGTGGATAGGAAGTCCACTTCCGGAGGGTGCCAATTCCTTGGTTGCTCTTTGGTAAGTTGGTCTTCCAAAAAGCAAAGTTGTGTGTCTCTCTCGTCCACTGAGGCGGAGTATGTTGCCGCCGGTAGTTGTTGTGCACAACTTCTATGGATGAGGCAAACTTTAAAGGATTATGGTGTCACTTGTGACAAAGTGCCTCTTTGGTGTGACAATGAAAGTGCCATCAAGATTTCTCTCAACCCAGTGCAACACTTCAAGAAGAAGCATATTGAGATTCGGTATCACTTCATCCGAGATCACATTAGGCGAGGAGAGATCGAGCTCAACTATGTCAACACTCATGACAACCTTGCAGATATTTTGACGAAGCCCATGGATGAAGCAAGATTTCGCGAGTTAAGGCATGAGCTAAATATCATTGATTCGAGCAATGTGGCTTGAACCCGTGCACACCCTACCACGCTCTATTTGTTGTCTAGTTTAGGTGTAGGCATGGACATAGGGGGAGTGTTGTTCTCTCAATGAACTCTCCCTCCCCCCATTATGCATAAATTGATCAAGTCTTTCACTTTAGCCATTGTTGATGGCACTTGCACTTTAAAGACGAGTTTTGGTCATGGGCCCAAGGTTAAAATCTTCGCGATGCCATACCTTTTGACTCAAACATAGGTGGCCTCGGCCACCGCCCTCTTTTGAAGAGGTTTGTCTTGGTCGTTTGCTGGTGTGTGTTTTTCTCTTGCCGTTTTTTTCGTTTCGTCGAGCTAAAGTCGTGTTTGTTTAGTTGCTGTGGCGTGCTGGGCGGTACTACCACTGGTGGTGCGCGGTACTACCGCTCGTAAGCGGTACTACCGCCCCCCAGCACGGTACTACTGCTGGGGGATGAGAATAGGGGGTTAAGTCGGGGCAGGGGAGGTTTCTTCTCCCCCATACCCATTCACTTCGTCCCTCTTCTCTCTTCCTCTCTCCAGCCTCCTCTCGCCGCGGGAGGGCTCCGGCGGATCTCCGTCTCCGGGGCGTCCCTCTCCATTTCCTTTGGTGGAGTCGATCCCCACCTCGTCCTCTTGCCATGGATGTCGGTATTGCCCCCGTTCCTTCTTTCGTTTTGTCTCTTTTTCAGATCTTGTTTCTTAGGGGCAATGGTGGTTGCATCTCTAGATTTTTGGCTAAATCTAGACTTGAGTTGTTTGGAGAAGGCAACTAGACTATCTCGATTAGAGTTTGGTAGGATTATTTTTGAATTTGGTAGGCCGGTAGTGCCGGATCTGACCACGATAGTAGGAACCCGCTGTTTCACCGCCTCGTGCTAAGAAACTGTTGTTTCTCCGCCTCAAGCGGTACTACCGCTCTCTGTATAGCGGTACTACCGCTTGATCTAGAGCGGTACTACTGCTCCCTTTGGGGCAGTACTACCGCTTGGGGCGGTACTACCACGGGCAGGTCACGGTATTACCGCTGCATGCCAATTTCCATCATTTTCCTGCCTTACCTTGATCTTTTTGTTGAGTTTGTTGGCTTATGCTCGTTCTTTCTGGTTGTTTTGCGTGTTCTTGTGTTTGGCTCCAGGTGATGACCCTTCCGAGCAGCAAGGTCATCGTATCAACCCCGGGCGTGCCACATCAAAATGCTACCGCACCTCAGAGCCAGCCGGTGGTTCGTCGAGCACCCAACCGCCTCCAGCAAGTGCATCTGCAAGTGTTCCTCCACCTCCTCAGCAATCGAAGCGAGCCGCCCACAAGCCCAATGGGAAGACTGTGACTGAGATGACCAACAAGGAGTTTTGGGAGAAGCGTCGCCGCAACCCCTATGCGGTGGACCAAGAACCCACTTTGGTCAACCGCCCGTTCTAGAACCATTTTCAGTTTGCTATCTACTTTGATGTGATCAAGGCCAATAAGAATCTTTTTGTTGATGTTCGCTCCATTGATACTGATGCTATGGAGAAGGACCCAGAGTACTTTGGCGAAGCCCTTCAGATGTGCACTCAGTTGAACATTCTCAGGATCATGCAATTCAACAAGGATTTCGATGCGGATTTGGTGGCTCAATTCTATGCCACCGTCCATCTTGGGATGGATGTCGACGGGACTCTGACATGGATGACCAATGGCAAGCTGCTTTCCGTCAAGTGGCAGGCGTTCATGGGGTTACTTGATGTGGTTGATAACGGGCTTGAGACTCCTGTCAGTTTCCGTCCTCACCGCAATGCTACATCCACCCACAAGCAAGCCCTTTGGCCCTACTGCACTGTGAAGGTTCACCCAGTAACTGAGAAGAAGACCTATGAGCTATCTCCGTATCTGGACATTCTTCATCACATATTTCGTGAGACTCTCTTCCCTCGGATCGGGAATCTGGATATGGTCCACTCTTACCTCGTGTACATGCTCCTTTTCTGTCAGCATGAGAAGGAAGCAAGCACTGGAGAGAGCCTGGATATCTCTCATCTCATGTGGTCTGAACTTCTATCTGCCATGTCTGAGCGCATGTGTCCTATCTATGGTCCATTCATCATGAGGCTCATTGAGAGGGCCTGGGCACAGACTTATCCCAGAGTGCTGCTAGAGACTGGAGACTTGGTTTCTCATGAGATCAAGCGTCTGAGGAAGAAGGACAACTGGACAACGCCTCACACAGGGGGTCCATCTGCTACTGCTGCCATAGGGGGTCCGTCTGCTGCTGCTGCCATGGGGACCGAGGGTGAGGCTGCTACTGATGATCATGAGGAGAACTTTGGCCCTTCTAGTGCCGAACCGTCGTGGGCACAGAGGCTTAAGCGCAAGATGAAGAAGCTTTTCTGCATGGAGTCTCATGGTCAGTACATGACTCATGTGGCGGAGAAGCATGCCAGGACACGCCACAAGGAGCTCATGCGTCAGATGGGAGCAACAGTTGCCAGTGGGTCTGAGGGTCAGATCACTCGAGAGGAGGACTGGATTCATCAGAATTGCCACTGGACCGACTCTGATGCCAAGCAGTTTTCGACCCACGATGAAGATGCAGAGATGTGATGTTCGAGATCTTCCTCCTCCCATCACCTGGAGTCGTAGTGTCGCTCTATGCCCTTTTTGGTGTCTCGCTGCCAAAGGGGGGGAGTGTAGGGATTTGCTTCTTGTGTCGTGCTTTGAGTCGTCTTGTGGTTTCTTGTGTGTTCTCTCGGTGTCTTCTTTGGTTTGGTTTGGTGTGAGACCTAAGTTCTAGACATATGGTGTGAGACATATGCTCCTATCGCTACCTTATTACTTATGTCATGTCAGAGTACTGTAGTTATTGTGAGATGCATGCTTGTCCTGTTTATTCACAACTCTCATATATCTTGTGCTTAGTATTGTCGAACTATAAAATATAGGGGGAGTGTTGATACAAATGTGTGTGTCGTGCCATCTCTTGGTGCACACGTTGGGGGAGCTGTAAGTGCATCTAGTGCCACCCCTAGTTGGTTTTGGAGTATTGACGACAAACCTAGTTGAGGGACTAATGTGTTTGTGAGAATTGCAGGATAACACAGGTAGAAGTCCCTCATTGATTCGGTTTTCCTACCAGAGATGACCCCTAAAAATGTATGAAGACATTGATGTCAAAGGTGGTATATGAAGATATTCACATTGAAGACTATGACAAGAGAAGACACCGCATGAAGCCTATGGAGCTCGAAGACTTAGATCTTTCGTAGTTCTTTTTCTTCTATGTTGAGTCATAGGAACCACCGTACTATTAAGTGGGGTCCAAGAGAACCAGTCAGAATGACTGAAGTGATGCTTAAACAAAACCTATGTCTTCGAGTGAAGACTATGAGAGCAAATCTTGTCCAGAGTCGGACAAGTCAGCTTTGCTTGTAGCCCAAGTAAAGTTGCCGTGTGAGTTTGAAATCTGACCATTGGAACACGTGTCAGTTCCTTAGTGACCCAAGGTCATTTCGGACAAATCAGGTCGGTTTGGCTAGTGGCTATAAATAGCCCACCCCCTACAACCATAAACGGTTGGCTGCTCAGATTCAGAGTACGGCTTTTGTCGTTTGAGAGCAACCCACCTTGAAGCCTTTGAGAGAGAATTCCTTGCGAGGATAAAGCCCTAACCACCCAGAGCCAAAGAGAATTAGGCATCACTTAAGTCTTCTTGTCTGTGTGATCTGAAGACTTATTACACTTGAGGACTGTGCATCCTCCAGCGGTTAGGCGTCGCGTTCTGAGCATCCAAGAGACATTGTGGATAGCCGTGAACGAAGTCTGTGAAGGTTTGGGAGTCTACCTTGAAGACTTACCAGAGTGATTGGGCGAGGTCTGTGTGACCTTAGCTCAAGGGGAATACCGTGAGGACTGGGTGTCCTGAGCTGCGTGTTCAGGACTGGGTGTCTGGGACTGTGTGTCCTCAGGTTTAAATACCTAGCCACCCTAACCAGACGTACAGTTGTCACAGCAACTGGAACTGGTCCAACAAATCATTGTCTTCAACGAGTCACCGGTTTCATCCTTCCCTTCTATTTCTGTACTGTTACTCCTTGTGAAGTCATTGTATGATTGCACTATCTTTTATCTTCACTGAGTGACTGCTTGTTCTATTTGGCTTCATAATATCTTCCTACCTGATCCTTACTACATTGCAGCTATTTGTCATTGTGCTTACACTCTATTGAATACTTGACTATGGCTTGCCTAGTGTAGTCTACCTTCCACTGCAGGGTAATAGGTTTATTTCTACTGTTTGTCTTCATAACTTCCATGTTTTGAAGACTTTCATAAAAATCGCCAATTCACCCCCCCCCCTAGTCGATATAACGCACTTTCAATTGGTATCAGAGCAAGGTGCTCCCTTGTTCTATGTGATTCGGTTTAACCACCTGGAGTTTTAGCTATGTCGACTGCAGGGATAATTAAAGTCTCTGCTGCGTGCCCCGTCTTCGATGGAACTGAATATCCCTACTGGAAGAATAAGATGCGCATGCATCTTGAAGCCATTGACGTCGACCTATGGTATGTCGTCAAGAATGGCGTTCTAAAGGCTGGAGAAGGTGTCACTGCTGCTAATGTCAAGAAGTTCATTCAACTGGATTCTACTGCCAAGAACATCATCTGTGGTCATCTGACCAAAGGACAGTATGGCCGTGTGAGTGCTTTGGAAACATCTAAGCTGGTCTGGGACTGGCTCTCCAAGGTCAACGAAGGCGTCTCAACCCAGAGAGATCAGAAAATCAGTGTCCTTTGCAACCTCTTCAACCGCTTCAAGCTAAATGACAATGAGAATGTCCAGCTCACATTTGATCGACTAACTGACATCACAAATGAGCTTCAAGCCCTAGGTGCCACTGAGATCACCAAGTATGAAGTCGTCAAGACACTACTGAGATCACTTGACAGCTCGTTTGACACTCTAGCCCTGATAATTCAAGAACGTCCTGATTTCAAGACACTCGATCCATATGACATACTTGAGAGGCTCAACACACATGAGTTTCATCTTTCGGAGAAAAGAGATATCTACGGTCCAAACTATGGGCGAACTCGTGCCTTGAAGGCAAAAGCTATCTCCTCATCTGAAGAAGAATCTGACAGCAGTTCTGATGATCCTCAAGACATTGGAAAGGAACTTGCTATGCTTGTGAAGAAGTTCCAAAAATTCACCAAGAAGAAAGGCTTCAAAAAGTCTTCACGATCAAGCTCAAGGAATGATGAAGCTTCTGCTCATGACTACAAGAAGAAAACATGCCACAAGTGCAAGAAAACTGGGCACTTCATCTCTGAGTGTCCGCAGTGGGACAATGAGAATAGAAAGAAGAAGAAGAGCAAGGAATATGACTCCGACGACAAGAAGAAGAAGAAATACTCAAAGTCTTCTTCCAAGTCTTCCTCAAAGTCTTCATCACACAAGAAGAGCTCATCTGGCAAGGCACGTGTGTTTGTTGGCAAGGAAATGGATTCAGAGGAGGAGTCCGCTTCTGAGGAGGCGGAGGTGGAGTCTGAGGAGGAGTCCGATTCTGGCGTTGCAAGTCTGGCTACAGCATACGTTGCCAAGTCCATCTTCAACACTAAAGACAATGACTTCACCACCAACATTGATGCAAATGACAAGGACTACTCTGCTCCTTCCTACTGCTTCATGGCACGCGGTGCCAAGGTAAACACACGCACTACTCACTATCAAACATCTAGTGACGATGACTCTGATTGTGGTTCAAAACCCAGCTATAAAACACTTGCTAAAATTGTAACTGAATAACAGAAAGCTATGGAACATATTCAAAAACTGTTAGACAGAAGCGATGATCTGTTAGGTGCTGAAATGACTCGATCTGAGTCCTTAATTGAAGACATAAAAAATCTTCACGTTAAGTATGAGGAACTTGAAAGTCGTCATGAAACGCTCTCAACAACTCATGAAAAGCTTTCCTATGATTATGTTCAAAGGAAGCAAGATCTTGAGAAATTGAGAGCGGCTCATGAAGATCTTCAAAAGGAAAACGAGTCACTTCACGCCGAACAGATCAGCTCCGCTCAGGAAGGATTTGAACCACCATGCCTTAAATGCATTGAGCGTGATAATGCTACTACTGTTGCTGAATGTTATATTGCTGCTACTGTTGCAATATCTTCAACTGTTGATGTGGGAACCAACCCCTCTGCTGAGGATTCCACTGCTATTGCTGATGAGAATGCTAGGTTGAAGACATTGCTTGAAACAAGGATGTACAAAAGTCTTAAAGGGCATCAGACACTATGTGATGTCCTCAAAAAGCAGATCTTGAACCGAAACCTGAGGAAAGAGGGTGTTGGGTTCATAAGAAAAATGAATGCTGATGGCTCTTACTGGAAACCTGAGTAGTACCCCAAAACCACATGGGTTGCTGCAAAGGAATTTTCAGCAGATCCATCCACTCTATCTGGGTTCACTTGTGCTAACCCAATTTTCATCGATGAATCCTTTGATGCAAACTATAAACTGTTTAAGAATCAGAATGGTGAAGTGTTTGCTAGGTACATTGGTACTAACTGCAGGAATGGACCGCCTACGAAGAAGATCTGGGTGCCCAAAAGGTGTTTGGAAAATCTTCCTGTGAATGTCATCATGACACCATAGATAAAGAAGACAAACCCCAGACCACAGGCTTCATATGACCCAAAGGCTTCATACAGACAGAGGACTCACCTGAGTCGCACTAACGCAAATGTTTTGCAGGGAAACCATACTCAGGCCTATGAATATGAGAGCGGTTCATCAAACCGCCATGTTCATAAGACCAAGAACTATTCTGCTTATTCTTATGAGTATTATTGTCCGCCTGCAAGACTGTTTGCTAGGGCTCCAAAGCCAAAGTTCTCAGATGCCGCACTTAGACTTATTGCTTCTAAGCCACCCTTGAAGATCTGGGTGGCTAAGAAAGCTTAGCTCTCTTTTGCAGGGAAAGGTCTCCAGGAGAAAACCAAAATCATCTGACGCTATTGCTGGGGACCTTAAACATCTTGTAGGGCGCAAGATCAAATGCCCGAATGGCATTACTATGTACTTCGTTCCTGAATCGCATGCTACTCTCCCTATTAGTCCTAATCTGGATCTAAGCTTTCATAACCCACTGGTTCGTCAAATGTTTTTGCTTCACAATTCTCTTCGTGAAGCCTATCTGTTGGGGAACGTAGTAATTTCAAAAATTTTCCTACGCACACGCAAGATCATGGTGATGCATAGCAACGAGGGGGAAGAGTATTGTCTATGTACCAACGCAGACCGACTGCGGAAGCGATCTCACAACGTAGAGGAAGTAGTCGTACGTCTTCTTCCCGATCCGACCGATCCAAGCACCGTTACTCCGGCACCTCCGAGTTCTTAGCACACATTCAGCTCGATGACGATCCTCGGGCTCCGATCCAGCAAAGCATCGAGGAAGAGTTCCGTCAGCACAACGGCATGGTGACGATCTTGATGTACTACCGACGCAGGGCTTCGCCTAAGCTCTACAACGATATGACCGAGGTGGAATTTGGTGACAGGGGGCACCGCACACGGCTAAGGAACGATCAACAATGATCAACTTGTGTGTCTATGGGGTGCCCCCTGCCCCCGTATATAAAGGAGCAGGGGGAGGGGGTTCGGCCGGCTAGGGAGAGGGCGCGGGAGGAGTCCTACTCCTACCGGGAGTAGGACTCCCCCATTCAATCCTATTCCAACTAGGACTCTCAAGGGGGAAAGGAGAGAGAGGGGGGACGGCCCCTTCTCCTAGTCCTACTAGGACTTGGGGAAGGGGGGGGGGCGCGGCCAGCTGTGGGCTGCCCCTTTTCTCTTTTCCACTAAGGCCCAATAGGCCCATTAGCCTCCCCGGGGGGGGGGGGGGGGGGTTCCGGTAACCCTCCCGGTATTCCGGTAGAATCCCGATTTCACCTGGAACACTTCCGGTGTCCAAACATAGGCTTCCAATATATCAATCTTTACGTCTCAACCATTTCGAGACTCCTCGTCATGTCCGTGATCACATCCGGGACTCCGAACAACCTTCGGTACATCAAAATGCATAAACTCATAATAACTGTCATCGTAACGTTAAGCGTGCGGACCCTACGGTTCGAGAACAATGTAGACATGACCGAGACATGTCTCCGGTCAATAACCAATAGCGGGACCTGGATGCCCATATTGGCTCCTACATATTCTACGAATATCTTTATCGGTCAGACCGCATAACAACATACATTGTTCCCTTTGTCATCGGTATGTTACTTGCCCGAGATTCGATCGTCGGTATCCAATACCTAGTTCAATCTCGTTACTGGCAAGTCTCTTTACTCGTTCCGTAATACATCATCTCATAACTAACATCTTAGTTAGTATGTTTGCAAGGCTTATGTGATGTGTATTACCGAGAGGGCGCAGAGATACCTCTCCGACAATCGGAGTGACAAACCCTAATCTCGAAATACGCCAACCCAACATCTACCATTGGAGACACCTGTAGTACTCCTTTATAATCACCCAGTTATGTTGTGACGTTTGGTAGTACCCAAAGTGTTCCTCCGGTAAACGGGAGTTGCATAATCTCATAGTTATAGGAACATGTATAAGTCATGAAGAAAGCAATAGCAACATACTAAACGATCGGGTGCTAAGCTAATGGAATGGGTCATGTCAATCAGATCATTCAACTAATGATGTGACCTCATTAATCAAATAACAACTCTTTGTTCATGGTTAGGAAACATAACCATCTTTGGTTAACGAGCTAGTCAAGTAGAGGCATACTAGTGACACTCTGTTGGTCTATGTATTCAAACATGTATTATGTTTCCGGTTAATACAATTCTAGCATGAATAATAAACATTTATCATGATATAAGGAAATAAATAATAACTTTATTATTGCCTCTAGGGCATATTTCCTTCAGTCTCCCACTTGCACTAGAGTCAATAATCTAGATTACACAGTAATGATTCTAACACCCATGGAGCTTTGGTGCTGATCATGTTTTGCTCGTGGAAGAGGCTTAGTCAACAGGCCTGCAACATTCAGATCCGTATGTATCTTGCAAATCTCTATGTCTCCCACCTGGACTAAATCCCGGATGGAGTTGAAGCGTCTCTTGATGTGTTTGGTCCTTTTGTGAAATCTGGATTCCTTTGCCAAAGCAATTGCACCAGTATTGTCACAAAAGATTTTCATTGGACCCGATGCACTAGGTATGACACCTAGATCGGATATGAACTCCTTCATCCAGACTCCTTCGTTTGCTGCTTCCGAAGCAGCTATGTATTCCGCTTCACATGTAGATCCCGCTACGACACTTTGTTTAGAACTGCACCAACTGACAGCTCCACCGTTTAAAGTAAACACATATCCGGTTTGCGATTTAGAATCGTCCGGATCAGTGTCAAAGCTTGCATCAACGTAACCTCTTACGGTGAGCTCTTTGTCACCTCCATATACGAGAAACATATCCTTAGTCCTTTTCAGGTATTTCAGGATGTTCTTGACCGCTGTCCAGTGATCCACTCCTGGATTACTTTGGTACCTCCCTGCTAAACTTATAGCAAGGCACACATCAGGTCTGGTACACAGCATTGCATACATGATAGAGCCTATGGCTGAAGCATAGGGAACATCTTTCATTTTCTCTCTATCTTCTGCAGTGGTCGGGCATTGAGTCTGACTCAACTTCACACCTTGTAACACAGGCAAGAACCCTTTCTTTGCTTGATCCATTTTGAACTTCTTCAAAATCTTGTCAAGGTATGTGCTTTGTGAAAGTCCAATTAAGCGTCTTGATCTATCTCTATAGATCTTTATGCCTAATATGTAAGCAGCTTCCCCGAGGTCTTTCATCAAAAAACTTTTATTCAAGTATCCCTTTATGATATCCAGAAATTCTATATCATTTCCAATCAGCAATATGTCATCCACATATAATATCAGAAATGCTACAGAGCTCCCACTCACTTTCTTGTAAATACAGGCTTCTCCAAAAGTCTGTATAAAGCCAAATGCTTTGATCACACTATCAAAGCGTTTATTCCAACTCCGAGATGCTTGCACCAGTCCATAAATGGATCGCTGGAGTTTGCACACTTTGTTAGCTCCCTTCGGATCGACAAAACCTTCTGGTTGCATCATATACAACTCTTCTTCCAGAAATCCATTCAGGAATGCAGTTTTGACATCCATTTGCCATATTTCATAATCATAAAATGCAGCAATTGCTAACATAATTCTGACGGACTTAAGCATCGCTACGGGTGAGAAGGTCTCATCGTAGTCAACCCCTTGAACTTGTCGAAAACCTTTTGCGACAAGTCGAGCTTTATAGACAGTAATATTACCGTCAGCGTCAGTCTTTTTCTTGAAGATCCATTTATTCTCAATTGCTTGCCGATCATCGGGCAAGTCAACCAAAGTCCATACTTTGTTCTCATACATGGATCCCATCTCAGATTTCATGGCCTCAAGCCACTTTGCGGAATCTGGGCTCACCATCGCTTCTTCATAGTTCGTAGGTTCATCGTGATCTAGTAGCATGACTTCCAGAACTGGATTACCGTACTACTCTGGTGCGGATCTCACTCTGGTTGATCTACGTGGTTCAGTAGTATCTTGTCCTGAAGCTTCATGATCATCATCATTAGCTTCCTCACTAATTGGTATAGGTGTTGCAGAAACAGTTTTCTGTGATGTACTATTTTCCAATAAGGGAGCAGGTACAGTTACCTCGTCAAGTTCTACTTTCCTCCCACTCACTTCTTTCGGGAGAAACTCCTTTTCTAGAAATGATCCATTCTTAGCAACGAATGTTTTGCCTTCGGATCTATGATAGAAGGTATACCCAACAGTTTCCTTTGGGTATCCTATGAAGACACATTTCTCCGCTTTGGGTTCGAGCTTATCAGGTTGAAGCTTTTTCACATAAGCATCGCAGCCCCAAACTTTAAGAAACGACAACTTTGGTTTCTTGCCAAACCATAGTTCATAAGGCGTCGTCTCAACAGATTTTGATGGTGCCCTATTTAACGTGAATGCGGCCATCTCTAAAGCATAACCCCAAAACGATAGCGGCAAATCAGTAAGAGACATCATAGATCGCACCATATCTAGTAAAGTACGATTACGACGTTCGGACACACCATTACGCTGTGGTGTTCCGGGTGGCGTGAGTTGCGAAACTATTCCACAGTTTTTCAAATGTATACCAAACTCGTAACTCAAATATTCTCCTCCACGATCAGATCGTAGAAACTTTATTTTCTTGTTACGATGATTTTCTACTTCACTCTGAAATTCCTTGAACTTTTCAAATGTTTCAGACTTATGTTTCATTAAGTAGATATACCCATATCTGCTTAAATCATCTGTGAAGGTGAGAAAATAATGATATCCGCCACGAGCCTCAATATTCATCGGACCACATACATCGGTATGTATGATTTCCAATAAATCTGTTGCTCTCTCCATAGTACCGGAGAACGGTGTTTTAGTCATCTTGCCTATGAGGCACGGTTCGCAAGTACCAAGTGATTCATAATCAAGTGGTTCCAAAAGCCCATCAGTATGGAGTTTCTTCATGCGCTTTACACCGATATGACCTAAACGGCAGTGCCACAAATAAGTTGCACTATCATTATCAACTCTGCATCTTTTGGCTTCTACATTATGAATATGTGTATCACTACTATCGAGATTCAATAAGAATAGACCACTCTTCGAAGGTGCATGACCATAAAAGATATTACTCATATAAATAGAACAACCATTATTCTCTGATTTAAATGAATAACCGTCTCGCATCAAACAAGATCCAGATATAATGTTCATGCTCAACGCTGGCACCAAATAACAATTATTTAGGTCTAATATTATCTCGAAGGTAGATGTAGAGGTAGCGTGCCGACCGCGATCACATCGACTTTGGAACCGTTTCCCACGCGCATCGTCACCTCGTCCTTTGCTAGCGTCCGCTTATTCCGTAGTCCCTGTTTCGAGTTGAAAATATTAGCAACAGAACCAGTATCAAATACCCAGGTGCTACTGCGAGCTCTAGTAAGGTACACATCAATAACATGTATATCACATATACCTTTGTTCACCTTGCCATCCTTCTTATCCGCCAAATACTTGGGGCAGTTCCGCTTCCAGTGACCAGTCTGCTTGCAGTAGAAGCACTCAGTTTCAGGCTTAGGTCCAGACTTGGGTTTCTTCTCCTGAGCAGCAACTTGCTTGCTGTTCTTCTTGAAGTTTCCCTTCTTCTTCCCTTTGCCCTTTTTCTTGAAACTAGTGGTTTTGCTAACCATCAACACTTGATGCTCCTTCTTGATTTCTACCTCTGCAGCTTTCAGCATTGTGAAGAGCTCGGGAATAGTCTTGTTCATCCCTTGCATATTATAGTTCATCACGAAGCTCTTGTAGCTTGGTGGCAGTGATTGGAGAATTCTGTCAATGACACAGTCATCTGGAAGATTAACTCCCATCTGAATCAAGTGATTATTATACCCAGACATTTTGAGTATATGCTCACTGACAGAACTGTTCTCCTCCATCTTGCTGCTATAGAACTTATTGGAGACTTCATATCTCTCAATTCGGGCATTTGCTTGAAATATTAACTTCAACTCCTGGAACATCTCATATGCTCCATGACGTTCAAAACGTCGTTGAAGTCCCGATTCTAAGCCGTAAAGCATGGCACACTGAACTATCGAGTAGTCATCAGCTTTGCTCTGCCAGATGTTCGTAACATCTGGTGTTGCTCCAGCAGCAGGCTTGGCACCTAGCGGTGCTTCCAGGACGCAATTCTTCTATGCAGCAATGAGGATAATCCTCAGGTTACGGACCCAGTCCGTGTAATTGCTACCATCATCTTTCAACTTTGCTTTCTCAAGGAACGCATTAAAATTCAACGGAACAATAGCACGAGCCATCTATCTACAATCAACATAACAAGCAAGATACTATCAGGTACTAAGTTCATGATAAGTTTAAGTTCAGTTAATCAAATTACTTAGGAACTCCCACTTAGATAGACATCCCTCTAATCCTCTAAGTGATCACGTGATCCAAATCAACTAAACCATAACCGATCATCACATGAGATGGAGTAGTTTTCAATGGTGAACATCGTCATGTTGATCATATCTACTATATGATTCATGCTCGACCTTTCAGTCTCTGTGTTCTGAGGCCATATCTGCATATGCTAGGCTCGTCAAGTTTAACCTGAGTATTCTGCGTGTGCAAAACTGGCTTGCACCCGTTGTAGATGGACGTAGAGCTTATCACACCCGATCATCACGTGGTGTCTGGGCACGACGAACTTTGGCAACGGTGCATACTCA
Organism: Triticum monococcum; assembly: GCA_034509565.1. Classification (NCBI taxonomy): domain Eukaryota; kingdom Viridiplantae; phylum Streptophyta; class Magnoliopsida; order Poales; family Poaceae; genus Triticum; species Triticum monococcum. Next base: position 121,014,422 of record CM067841.1, read on the forward strand.
GGGAGAACACTTCTTGATAATTTAGTGAGAGATCATCTTATAATGCTACCGTCAATCAAAGCAAGATAAGATGCATAAAAGGATAAACATCACATGCAATCAATATAAGTGATATGATATGGCCATCATCATCTTGTGCTTGTGATCTCCATCTCCGAAGCACCGTCATGATCACCATCGTCACCGGCGCGACACCTTGATCTCCATCGTAGCATCGTTGTCGTCTCGCCAATCTTATGCTTCCACGACTATCACTACCGCTTAGTAATAAAGTAAAGCATTACATCGCGATTGCATTGCATACAATAAAGCGACAACCATATGGCTCCTGCCAGTTGCCGATAACTCGGTTACAAAACATGATCATTTCATACAATAAAATCAGCATCATGCCTTGACCATATCACATCACAACATGCCCTGCAAAATCAAGTTATACGCCCTCTACTTTGTTGTTGCAAGTTTTACGTGGCTGCTACGGGCTTAAGTAAGAACTCATCTCACCTACGCATCAAAATCACAACGATAGTTCATCAAATAGACTCCGTTTTAACCTTCTCAAGGACCGGGCGTAGTCACACTTGGTTCAACTAAAGTTGGAGAGACAGTCTTCCGCAAGCCATCTATGTGCAAAGCACGTCGAGGGAACCGGTCTCGCGTAAGAGTACGCGTAATGTTGGTCCGGATTGTCTCCTCCAACAATACCGCCGAACCAAAGTATGACATGCTGGTAGGCAGTATGACTTGTATCGCCCACAACTCACTTGTGTTCTACTCGTGCAAATAACATCAAACCATAAAACCTAGGCTCGGATGCCACTGTTGGGGAACGTAGTAATTTCGAAAATTTTCCTACGCACACGCAAGATCATGGTGATGCATAGCAACGAGGGGGAGAGTATTGTCTACGTACCAACGCAGACCGACTGCGGAAGCGATCTCACAACGTAGAGGAAGTAGTCGTACGTCTTCTTCCCGATCCGACCGATCCAAGCACCGTTACTCCGGCACCTCCGAGTTCTTAGCACACGTTCAGCTCGATGATGATCCTCGGGCTCCGATCCAGCAAAGCGTCAAGGAAGAGTTCCGTCAGCACAACGGCGTGGTGACGATCATGATGTACTACCGACGCAGGGCTTCGCCTAAGCTCTACAACGATATGACTGAGGTGGAATTTGGTGGCAGGGGGCACCGCACACGGCTAAGGAATGATCAACAATGATCAACTTGTGTGTCTATGGGGTGCCCCCTGCCCCCGTATATAAAGGAGCAGGGGGAGGGGGTTCGGCCAGCTAGGGAGAGGGCGCGGGAGGAGTCCTACTCCTAGGACTCCCCCCTTCAATCCTATTCCAACTAGGACTCTCAAGGGGGAAAGGAGAGAGAGGGTGGCCGGCCCCTTCTCCTAGTCCTACTAGGACTTGGGGAAGGGGGGGGGCGCGGCCAGCTGTGGGCTGCCCCTTTTCTCTTTTCCACTAAGGCCCAATAGGCCCATTAGCCTCCCGGGGGGGTTCCGGTAACCCTCCCGGTATTCTGGTAGAATCTCGATTTCACCCGGAACACTTCCGGTGTCCAAACATAGGCTTCCAATATATCAATCTTTATGTCTCGACCATTTCGAGACTCCTCGTCATGTCCGTGATCACATCCGGGACTCCGAACAACCTTCGGTACATCAAAATGCATAAACTCAAAATAACTGTCATCGTAACGTTAAGCGTGCGGACCCTACGGTTCGAGAACAATGTAGACATGACCGAGACATGTCTCCGGTCAATAACCAATAGCGGGACCTGGATGCCCATATTGGCTCCTACATATTCTACGAAGATCTTTATCGGTCAGACCGCATAACAACATACGTTGTTCCCTTTGTCATCGGTATGTTACTTGCCCGAGATTCGATCGTCAGTATCCAATACCTAGTTCAATCTCGTTACTGGCAAGTCTCTTTACTCGTTCCGTAATACATCATCTCATAACTAACATCTTAGTTATTATGCTTGCAAGGCTTATGTGATGTGTATTACCGAGAGGGCCCAGAGATACCTCTCCGACAATCGGAGTGACAAACCCTAATCTCGAAATACGCCAACCCAACATCTACCATTGGAGACACCTGTAGTACTCCTTTATAATCACCCAGTTACGTTGTGACGTTTGGTAGTACCCAAAGTGTTCCTCCGGTAAACGGGAGTTGCATAATCTCATAGTTATAGGAACATGTATAAGTCATGAAGAAAGTAATAGCAACATACTAAACGATCGGGTGCTAAGCTAATGGAATGGGTCATGTCAATCAGATCATTCAACTAATGATGTGACCTCGTTAATCAAATAACAACTCTTTGTTCATGGTTAGGAAACATAGCCATCTTTGATTAACGAGCTAGTCAAGTAGAGGCATACTAGTGACACTCTGTTGGTCTATGTATTCACACATGTATTATGTTTCCGGTTAATACAATTCTAGCATGAATAATAAACATTTATCATGATATAAGGAAATAAATAATAACTTTATTATTGCCTCTAGGGCATATTTCCTTCACTATCCCCCTAACAGCACTGTAGGGTACGACACCAGCGTCTTCAGAATGGATTATTGATAGTGGGTGTACAAATCACATGACTGGCAAAAGAAGCCTTCTTATGGACTCAACCTTACGTCCATCCGACAAGAGCCACATCACATTTGCTGACACTGGTAAAAGTAAGGTATTGGGTCTAGGTAGAGTTGCAATCTCAAAGGATCAACACATGGACAAAGTCATGCTTGTTGAATCCCTTGGCTTCAACTTAATGTCTGTCTCAATGCTTTGCGATTTGAACATGATCATAATATTTGGAAAATATCGCTGCCTTGTTCTAATGGAATCTGACAAGTCTCTAGTGTTTGAAGGGTATCGGAAAGATGATTTGTACGTGGTAGATTTCTCAGCAGGACCACAGCTTGCCGTATGTCTTCTAGCAAAAGCTTCAGAATGCTGGCTCTGGTATCGGAGGCTTGGGCATGCTGGCATGAGGAACCTCCACACCCTTGCAAAGAAGAAGCATGTCATAGGCATCAAGGGCGTCAAGTTCAAGAAAGATCACTTATGCGGTGCCTATGAAGCAGGAAAGATGACGAGGGCCAAACATCCCTCGAAGACAATCATGACTACTACTCGACCCTTCGAACTGCTCCACATGGATCTGTTCGGTCCCACTCATTACTCAACTCTTACTACTACTGCTTGTCTCTGTGGTTTTGTCATTGTTGATGATTATTCTAGATATACTTGGGTGCACATAATCCTTTACAAGACTGAAGTGCAGGATGTCTTCAGACGTTTCGCCAAGATAAAGCATATCAGAAGTGACAATGGCACTGAATTCAAGAACACTGGCCTTGATACATATCTTGATACCTTGGGCATCACACATGAATTCTCAGCTCCGTACACGCCACAGCAGAATGGCGTTGTCGAACGCAAGAACAAAACACTCATTGAGATGGCCAGAACGATGCTAGATGAATACAAGACTCCAAGAAAATTCTAGCCTGAAGCCATTGATACTGCATGCCATACAATCAATCGTGTTTATCTTCACAAGCTTCTGAACAAGACATCTTATGAGCTCCTTACTGGCAAGAAGCCAAATGTCAGTTACTTCAGAGTATTTGGCGCCAGGTGCTGGATTAAGGAGCCACATCACACCTCAAAGTTTGCACCAAAAGCACATGAGGGTTTTATGCTTGGATATGGAAAGGATTCGCACTCCTACAGAGTCTTCAATCTCTTTCATTATAAAGTGGTTGAAACAGTGGATGTGCGGTTCAATGAGTCCAACGGTTCACAAAGAGAGCACCTGCCAAATGTGCTAGATGAAGTTCCATCTAGTGAATCAATCAAGCTAATGGGAACTAGAGAAATTATACCTTCTGAAGCTCATCCTGAAGAAGAACTTATCATATCACCACCTGATCAACCTGAAGACAATGCTCAGCCTGAAGACATTCCTTGTAACAACGACAATGATCAGCAAGAGCAAAATCTTCACCCTATACATCCTCGTGTTGCCAATGAAGTGCAGATTGAAAGAATAATTGATAGCATCAATGCACCCGGTCCACTCACTCGTTCAAGGGCAACTCAGCTAGCAAATTTCTGTGGGCACTTCGCATTCGTCTCAATAATAGAACCCAAGAAAGTTGAAGAAGCCTTCATGGAACCTGAATGGATTCAAGCTATGCAAGAAGAGCTTCAACAGTTTGAGCTGAATAATGTATGGGAACTGGTCAAGCATCCCGATCCTCGGAAGCACAACATAATAGGCACAAAATGGATATACCGCAACAAAGAAGATGAGCATGGTCAAGTTGTCAGAAACAAAGCTCGTCTCGTTGCTCAAGGATATACTCAAGTGGAAGCCATTGACTTCGATGAAACATTTGCTCCTGTGGTTAGACTTGAAGCCATACACATACTGCTGGCCTATGCAAATCATCACAACATACTTCTTTATCAAATGGATGTGAAGAGCGCCTTCCTCAATGGCAAGATTGAAGAAGAAGTGTATGTTGCACAACCACCTGGCTTTGAAGATCCAAAACATCCTGACATGGTATACAAGCTCAACAAGGAACTGTATGGCCTCAAACAAGCCCCTCGGGCCTGGTATGACACACTCAAATATTTCCTGAAGAGCAAAGGCTTCATACCTGGTTCCCTCGACCCCACTCTCTTCACGAAGACATATGATGGTGAACTGTTTGTGTGCCAAATATATGTGGGTGACATTATCTTCGGCTGTACCAATCAGAAGTACAGTGAGGAGTTTGGATACATGATGCAAGAGCAATATCAGATGTCCATGATGGGAGAGCTGAAGTTCTTCCTCGGTCTTCAAATATGACAGCAACGCAACGACATCTTCATATCTCAAGAGAAGTATCTCAAAGATTGCCTGAAGAAGTTCGGTATGCAAGACTGCAAAGGCTTCACGACGCCAATGCCAGCCAAGCATCATCTTGGTCCTGACGACAATGGTAAAGAGTTCGATCAAAAGGTATACCGCTCCATGATTGGTTCTTTGCTTTATCTATGTGCATCTAGGCCAGATATTATGCTCAGTGTTTGCATGTGTGCTCGATTTCAAGCGACACCAAAGGAGTCGCATCACTTAGCTGTGAAGCGAATTCTTCGATATTTGGCTCACACCCCAACTCTAGGATTATGGTATCCAAAGGGCTCAGAGTTTGATCTGGTTGGATTCTCGGATGCTGATTATGCTGGCGACAAAGTTGATCGCAAGTCTACATCAGGCACATGTCACTTTCTAGGACGATCACTTGTATGTTGGTCTTCAAAGAAGCAGAACTATGTATCTCTCTCCACTGCTGAATCTGAATACATTGCTGCTGGATCTTGCTGCACTCAGCTTCTGTGGATGAAGCAAACACTCAAGGACTATGGCATTCATCTGAAGCAAGTGCCACTCTACTGCGACAACGAAAGCGCCATCAAGATTGCCAACAACCCAGTTCAGCACTCGAAGACAAAGCACATTGAAATTCGTCATCACTTTCTCAAAGATCATGTTGTGAAGGAAGATATTGACATCATACACGTCAACACTGAAGAGCAATTGGCAGATATCTTCACCAAGCCCTTGGATGAGAAGAGATTTTGCAAGTTACGGTGTGAGCTAAATATCTTGGAATCCTCAAATGTCCTGTGATCAGGCACACATCCTAACACTTATGCATATTGATGACTTAGATGTGCAACACACGAAGTAAAGTATATCTTCAATCAATGAAGACATACATTCTAAGTGTGAATACATTAATGTGGAATTTGACTTCGGAGCGCCACGATAATTGTGCGCCGTGTCTGGGTCTAATACTTCCTATACGGTGGGTAATGCCACCACCAAATGTTCTGTTTGAAGTGTTTCACTCATGGCGTTACATTTGCTATGTCTTCACATTTGGTTTGGCTTCAATCTCAACATGTCTTCATGATTATCTTCACTATGTTGATTATATATATATATATACTAGTGTTCTGTCCTCTACAGCATTCACTTATAGCTATGTCTTCTTGTTGAATCTTTTGAACTTAGTGAATGTGATCGGACCCTAACCTCTCTATGCTTTCTATCTCAAACTCTATCTCTCCAAATCATATGCATTCTATTGAAACTGTCAAATGTCTTCTCTGCGTCCTTGTCAGTAGAAGATACAAAGACAAACATTAAGTCCGTTTTCAATGCTCATTCCTTCACCTAAAACCCGGAGAAGTGGGAATGACCACCCGACAATCCAAGCGTGCGTGGGACATGGAACAACCTCCGATATGCTGCATGATAGCCACGTACCCCTCAGATGCGAATCGCCAGGGGCACCTATGTAATAACGCAGTGCCGCCCCTGTACCTATAAATACACGCCTCACCACAGTCATTATCTCTTCTTCTACTCTCGCACGAACCCTAGCGCCACCGCTAGCCCTCGACGATGCCGGCGATGAAGCGCTTCGCTGCCGCAACCTCTCCAACGCCGTCTTCACGCCAACCGCGGACATCGTCCTCTCCGCCGTTGCCGTAGGTGTCCTCCGTCGCCAAGTTAGGGCAAGGAAGATCGAACTGCTCGGCCTCCTCTCCCACTCCGTCTAGCAGTTCTTAGTGTGGTAAATAAAACTTCCTTTTTATGGCCCCTTTGATCCTATGGCTTTGTCACTTTCTACCACAAGCAGTTTCTATTCACACAAGTTAGATCTCTCTCATACTGCATCTCATAACATGCCTAGTATATTCACTTATGCTTCACAAAGTAGTTAGATTCCTCACTTGTACTGATCTCTGGATTCGTACAAATCTGGAACCAACTCCTTATCTATGAGTGAATGTCTTCGCACAATGAGGTCAATGTCTTCTAATCTGATTTATATTCAAAATCTTCTGAGAATGCATATGACCTCTTCCCCTTCCCTCGCACCTTAATGCTGTCACAGGTACATGTCCGTGGGAGAATCCCTTGGTTCTCATAGTCTGCATTCATTTGCAGAATTCTTACAACATCATATAAATTCTCCCGAAGCCAGTTCCTGTTTGTCCAGCAAGCGAAAACCTTTGAAGCCTTTAAACGTGTTGAAGCCATTTAGTTTGAAGTTCATGGCTGCAGAGAAATCAGTAAGGAAGGGTGGCAGACAGCATCGTGGGCGAACATCAAGAGATTTGCCTGATGACCTCTCAGAGCTTTACAAGATAGATCGTGAAGAGGATTACAATCAGCGCAAGACCCGAATCTAATGGATTCGAAGATATTGGGCAGAACAATGGTTCAAATACCGGTTTGTGACATAGGAATATGCTGAGAAAAATGCCATCAAGAGACCGTGGGGAGACATCCTATACAAGAATCTTCAACCCAGGTCCAGAGAAGAAGCCATTGAACAAGGCTTCTATCCCTGCATGGTCCGTGGGCCACAACCTGCTGATCCACACCCCTCGTCACTACTATGGTGTCGTGATGACAATCTGTTCAAGCGCAACTTCCAGTTTGCCAAGAACTCAGCAAAGCAAAACAAGAAGACATTGGGACTAGACTTCAACCCTGGTCCTTCTGCTCCAAGGGCTGACGGAACACGTGATGCATAACCCAATGTCGTCGGTCCTTTCTACAACCTTGAAGGTCTCATCACCCATATCTTGGTTCAAGGGACTGCAGTGAATGAGCCTGCAGCTGACGCTGAATCAGATGAAGCGCCTATAGCGCCGAAGCCAAAGAAGTTGAAGAAGCCTAAAGCTTCAAAGCCTGCCCCTTCACCAAAAATCTCACTGGCGAAGCCACTGGAAACTGCACCTCCTGAAGACAATGTGCAGTCTGAAGATTTGTCACGCATCTCCAAGGCCCGAAAGGTCAAGATGCCTCTGCCACACACCGGCCAAGAGCTAACAGCTGCTGCCATTCTGCACAATGATGCCATTGATCTGTCAAGTGATGAAGATCTTGCAGATGACGCTCTTGAGCAACTCATCAAGAGCAAAGAAGAAGCAGAAATCTTCAATGATCTGCCTCTCTTTGATGTAACAATCATCCACAACTTCATTGATGAGTGGTTTGGCACGCCAAACATCAGCTTCGATGATCTGCAACTACCCATTGGCCTTAGTGTCGTGTTCCATGGCGCCATTGCTTCAGAGTTAGCTATCGCCCAGCGCATTGTTGAACTGAAGCAGAAGATTGACTTTGAGAAATCTCAATTCAAGAAGCATATGGCCAAGCTCAGTGTGCAAGGCGTGAAGAACTTCAAGGTTATGCTGCACGAGCTCAAGGAAGCCTTTCTAAAGAAACGTGCAGAAGCTCAGGGTTCTCGTGAGCGCATAAAGGTCTTGGCTGATAGGTGTGTGCAAGCTTACAATGAGCCTGAGAAGCGCAAGGCCCTTGGGCGTCCTGGCATCAACCCCAGGATGGCTGCCAAGAAGACGAAGAAGCCCGCTATGGCTGAACCCGAAGCACCAAGGCAGGAAGCAGATCCCCTTGTCTTCCCAACTAGCATGACTGGCCCGAAGCCAAAGGCCAGGTCAACCGCTTCAGAACTGAAGAAGACCAGGACTGCTGAGGCTGAAGCAAGGAAGAGAAAACATCCTGAAGCCTCTGCTACTGCCCCCGCCAAGAAGAAAAGAAAGACCAAGAAGGAACGGTCTGCTCCCACAGAGCCCTTGATTGTTGAACCCATTTCCATGGTTCACCCCGACGCCGATCCACAAGAATGTCAACTGACTGTCCATGAGCCTGCTTTCATAGAGGCTCATGAAGCTGAAGACTTTCCAGCAGCTGATCCCATCACTGTTGAAGACATTGGTCATCATGACCATGTTGAAGATGATGCAGCCCTTCCTCAGCTAGAGCACCAACAGGTATCATCGCCTGTGCTCACGCACAGCAAACTCATCAGCATTGGTCGTCCACTGACGCCAATTGCACAGGATGCTTCATGGGCTGATCGCCCACAAGAGGAAGAAGACTCTGAGGCCCAGCCAACACAAACTCCACAGGCGTCGCCCGCGTTGCGCAGGCTTCGCAAAGGTCCAAGGCCTCAAGTCTCTGCGTCTGAAGCTAAAACTGCTGAAGACATTCCGGCTGCATCAGCCGATGAAGAAGAAGTACCACAAGCTACTACTCCCCTGTCCCACCAAGAAGCGGTTCTCGAGGAGAACGTGATCGTGACCGACCCTCCAGCTCGTCAAGTGGAGGTTGAAAATCTTGCGGCTGCCACCACCAACACCACTGAAGCCACTGACGCTGTCATGGCTGAAGCAAATGTGGAGCCCTCACCAACAAAAGCACCAGAAGTCAGCGAAGCCACTGATCCTGCTGCTTCTGTTCCTGCGTCTGCTGCCGGTCCCTAGCTCGACTATCATGTTGAGCGCAGGCCTCAGGTACAGAAGCCAATCCCAAGATTGCCAAGGTTCCCAGGTCCTGCATCAGCACCTGGCTCCTTCAATATCAATGGCTTCAGAGCAGACAACACATTCTTTAATAGCTCCAGGAACCCCTACTACAGGGAAAGAATATCATCTGATCGCTTCTGGAGCTATCCGCAGCGAAGCTATTACTCCTGCATTCTTTACAACCAAGGTCGCATCTTCCCACACAAGCGCCTTGACATTGAAGCACTAGCTAGTCTGCCCTGTCTGGAAGAGGCTCTGGATTGCTTCAAGGAGGTTGGATTGCTGCCGTTCGTCACCGACCAAGAGCATTGGAATGAAGAGTTGCTCCTCCAATTCTATGCCACACTTCACATCCGCGGGTATAACAGAGATCCGATGACTTGGGTCCTGGAGTGGATGACAAGAAACGTTCATCACGAAGCCAAAGCCTTTGACATCATTGAGCTCACTGGTTTGCCCACTCCTAGAGATCTCTACGAACATGGCTATCAGCTTCATAGTGAAGCTGTTGAGAGCATCTTTCAGAAGACTGAACCTAACATGAGTCAGATGCTCAGTATGATGAAGCCATTGCCCCAAGATGCTGCATATCCCCCAGAGTTCTTCGTTGAAGACCTAGAGTATCTGCCAAGGACTATCTATCATATCATAAGGCGAACTCTCTGGCCCATCAAAGGGCACTCTCCACATGCCAAGCTGGAAGGTGCAATGAAGACTTTGGTCTTTTATATTCTTCATGGAAAATGCTTCAATGCACAGGACTTCTTCATTCGCCAACTTGCTGCATCAGGCTCCGATCTGTTTGGCTTGAAGTTCTACGCCCCATGGGTAATGCGGCTGATCAAACTTCAGTCCACTATCTCATATTAGCCATCTGCTCGCAATCATCGAATCTTCTTGCCTGATGTGGATATGTCTATTGAAGCCATCTATCCTGAGCCTGCCAAGGAACCTCTAAGTCTTCAGAATGCAGAGCATCAAAGTTTTTCTTAGAACATTGAAGGCGTTGAAGCCGTAACTCGTGTGTATCCTTTGGCTGGCACTACACGTGCACCGCATCCTGCTCTCACTGAAGCCACTGACAGTACAACTGCTCCACGACCCAAGAAGCGCACTCGTGTTCTCAATGACCGAGAGCTTCTTGTGGTTCTTCATCAGAAATAGGATAGGCATCATGACTGGCTGAAGCGTCAAATGCAAAGCCTCTTGGTGGATGTTAATCGCATTCGCAATCTTGCCACCAAGAATGCTTTTGTTGCCCATGAAACCTCTCGCCGCACATGGAAAGGGCTGACGCTGCTGTGTTCTGAAGATGATCTTCAAGAGGATGGCTTCGCTGAGTGATTCAAGTTTGACTCCACACCTCCTCGAAGGGCAGTGCTGCGACGAACTCCATCCCTTGAAGACTCTGAGTTCTCTTCCTCTGCTGCAACTGTGAATGCCAGAGTGATCGAGGATGAAGACGATGCTACTTCACCGCCACCTCCTTCAGCATGCTTCGACTCTGCTCCAAGCTCTTCTGCACCGCCAAACACCACCAACGACCCTGCTGCTTCACCTACTCCTCATGGGAACGAGTAGATGCTCTATGTCTTCAAACCTTTTTGGTCCTTACTGACAAAAGGGGGAGAAGCATATGAGTTTGATAGTCTTCAAGTGGGTCCATATGGGTGGGTGCTTTATATTTTGCTTCGTGCTTACAACTCTCGTTTTGCTACATTTGGTTCTTTGAGTTGTAACACTTAAACTCGATGGTCGTCTTCTACTTATTTGCCACCTTGTGTTGCGATGATAAATTTCGCATGTGCGACGATAAATTCCGCACTTAGATCATTCTGCAGACGTCCATTTTCCATTATGCATGTCATTATCTTCACATACTTTCTCATGCATAGTGGATTGTCATCATAAGTTGAAGTGGATCTCCACAAGTACAACCTGCCATGTGCATTTGCATTCCAAAAGCAAATTACTTATATGCACATCTTCAGGGGGAGCCCTTGCAACTTATGAAGACAATTCCTTATCCTTTACAATTTCATAGATTATATTCTCTGTTGAAAACTTCAACTAGTTTGTCATCAATCACCAAAAAGGGGGAGATTGTAAGTGCATCTAGTGCCACCCCTAGTTGGTTTTGGAGTATTGACGACAAACCTAGTTGAGCGACTAATGTGTTTGTGAGAATTGCAGGATAACACAGGTAGAAGTCCCTCATTGATTCGGTTTTCCTACCAGAGATGACCCCTAAAAATGTATGAAGACATTGATGTCAAAGGTGGTATATGAAGATATTCACATTGAAGACTATGACAAGAGAAGACACCGCATGAAGCCTATGGAGCTCGAAGACTTAGATCTTTCATAGTTCTTTTTCTTCTGTCTTGAGTCATAGGAACCACCGTACTGTTAAGTGGGGTCCAAGAGAACCAGTCAGAATGACTGAAGTGATGCTTAAACAAAACCTATGTCTTCGAGTGAAGACTATGAGAGCAAATCTTGTCCAGAGTCCGACAAGTCAGCTTTGCTTGTAGCCCAAGTAAAGTTGCCGTGTGAGTTTGAAATCTGACCGTTGGAACACGTGTTAGTTCCTTAGTGACCCAGGGTCATTTCGGACAAATCAGGTCGGGTTGCCTAGTGGCTATAAATAGCCCACCCCCTACAACCATAAACGGTTGGCTGCTCAGATTCAGAGTACGGCTTTTGTCGTTTGAGAGCAACCCACCTCGAAGCCTTTGAGAGAGAATTCCTTGCAAGGATAAAGCCCTAACCACCCAGAGCCAAAGAGAATTAGGCATCACTTAGGTCTTCTTGTCTGTGTGATCTGAAGACTTATTACACTTGAGGACTGTGCATCCTCCAGCCGGTTAGGCGTCGCACTCTGAGCATCCAAGAGACATTGTGGATTGCCGGTGAACGAAGTCTGTGAAGGTTTGGGATTCTACCTTGAAGACTTACCAGAGTGATTGGGCGAGGTCTGTGTGACCTTAGCTCAAGGGGAATACGGTGAGGGCTGGGTGTCCTGAGCTGCGTGTTCAGGACTGGGTGTCCGGCACTGTGTGTCCTCAGGTTTAAATACCTAGCCGCCCTAACCAGACGTACAGTTGTCACAACAACTGGAACTGGTCCAACAAATCATTGTCTTCAACGAGTCACTGGTTTCATCCTACCCTTCTCTTTTCGTACTGTTACTCCTTGTGAAGTCATTGTATGATTGCACGATCTTTTATCTTCATCGAGTGACTGCTTGTTCTGTTTGGCTTCATAATATCTTCCTACCTGATCCTTACTACATTGCAGCTATTTGTCATTGTGCTTACACTCTATTGAATACTTGACTATGGCTTGCCTAGTGTAGTCTACCTTCCGCTGCAGGGTAATAGGTTTATTTCTACTGTTTGTCTTCATAACTTCCACGTTTTGAAGACTTTCATAAAAATCGCCTATGCACCCCCCTCTAGTCGATATAACGCACTTTCAGGAGCCCGTCTATATTTTATAGTTCTTAGCTTTCTTCGTTTTATTTCTTTTCCTTGCGCAAATCCCTAGTTGTCATCAATCCACCAAAAAGGGGGAGATTGTTACGGCATATCTCTCTCAAGGTAGTTTTGGTGATTGATGACAACATGTTTGCGGACTAATCTTGTGCTTTGAATAATTCACAGATTCTCCCCTGGCACAAGACACCTTCTTCCCCTCGGAGTGTATTTCAAGACGGTGTAGCTCTTTCGTTTCTTTCTCGGTGGACTAGTTGCATAGAGGGCACCGTACTATCAAGAGGGGGTCTGCTGGGGTTTTGCATGGGTGGAATCATCACGTACACTTCAGCTTCTCACCCTACGAGCATTTCCTTTCCATTGAAGAGATCTCTCCTCTCTTCCGTGTCCTGTCTGGGTCAAAGCGGTAGTACCGCGCACCCAGCGGTAGTACTGCTGAGGAGCCAAGCGTCAGTACCGCTCCGCAGCGGTAGTACCGCCCGTGGCTCCATAGTAGTAGTACCGCTGGGGGCCTGGCACCTCCGCCTTGTCCTCAGCATCTTTGAGAGATTCCTTCTCTCTCTCTCTCTCTCGCCCCCTAGCGGTAGTACCGCACTGCCTGCGGTACTACGGCCGAAGGGTCACAAGCGGCAGTACCACTCCACCGCGGTACTACCGCCCTTGACCCCACTTCCGTAGTACCGCTAGGCAGTCTGGCTCCTACCACCTCGATTTGAGAGGTCTTTTTCTCGTGTCGGGTTTTGCGGCACTAGTCACGGTTGTAGTGGTGGTAGTACCGTTGCAGGAGCAGTAGTACCGCCCTACTACCGCGGTAGTACCGCATTTGGGTCCGTTCCCTACTAGTCTCCTCAGCACGGCAGTACCGCTGGCTGGCGCGGCAGTACCGTTGTCCTGGCGGTAGTACCGCCCCTTCTCAGCGGTAGTACCGCCCTGTGCGGGGCTGGTTGGTGGGGGGCAACGGGATTGTTGCCCCCACTATAAAAGGGAGTCCCCTTCCTCCTTCTCACCTACCTCTTCCCCCCCCCCAAGCTCCATTTATTGCTCAAGCTCCATTAAATACTCCAAGCTCCATTTTCGCTCGATCTATCTCTCTAGCGAATCAAACTTGTTGATTGGCTCGGGAGTGGTTGAGAAGGCCTCGATCTACACTTCCACCAAGGGATTTTCGATTCCCCCACTCATCCCTAGCGGATCTTGTTATTCTTGGGTGTTTGAGCACCCTAGTCGGTTGAGGTCACCTCGGAGCCATATTCCATTGTGGTGAAGCTTCGTGGTCTTGTTGGGAGCCTCCGATTAAGTTGTGGAGATTGCCCCAACCTTGTTTGTAAAGGTTCGGTCGCCGCCTTCAAGGGCACCAATAGTGGAATCACGGCATCTCGCATTGTGTGAGGGCGTGAGGAGAATACGGTGGCCCTAGTGGCTTCTTGGGGAGCATTGTGCCTCCACACCGCTCCAACGGAGACGTACTTCCCCTCAAAAGGAAGGAACTTCGGTAACACATCCTCGTCTTCACCGGATCCACTCTCGGTTATCTCTTACCTTTACTTGTGCAAGCTCTTTAGTGTTTCTTCCCTTGCTTGCTTGTATGCTTGTTGTTATTGCATCATATAGGTTGCTCACCTAGTTGCACATCTAGACAACCTACTTTGATGCAAAGTTTAATTTGGTAAAGAAAAGCTAAAAATTGGTAGTCGCCTATTCACCCCCCTCTAGTCAACCATATCGATCCTTTCAGCCGTACTGAACGACAGATGAGTTCCCATAGCTTCTTGGAAACTTTCCCAAAATCTTGAAGTGAATAAGCTGCCACGGTCTGAACTGATAACCAGTGGAATACCGTGAAGTGAAATAATTCTGGACATGTAGAGAGTAGCAAGCTGACTAGAAGTGATTGTCTCTTTGACCGCCGGAAAATGTGCAACTTTAGAAAGCCGGTCAATGACGACAAGAATAGCATCATTACCTTTCTGCGATTTGGGAAATCCAGTGACGATGTCCATTTCAACATGGTCCCATTTCCATTCAGGAATAGAGATAGGTTGCAGAGTTCCAGTAGGCCTTTGATGCTCTGCTTTGATACAGAGGCAAACGTCACACTCAACAACATAACGAGCAATGTCTTGCTTCATATTAGACCACCAGAATCTTTGACGAATATCCTGGTACATCTTTGTACTACCAGGATGAATAGACAAATGCGTATCACGAGCTTCTTTCATAACCTCTTTAGTCTGATCCAGGTTTTTCTTCGAACATGGTACCACTAGGCGGCCTTTGAAGTACAAGGCGCCATCATCGGTGATAGAGAAGAAGGAGGGCTTTCCTTCTGCTAGATGACGTTTAATCTTTTGGACTTCAGAGTCATAACCTTGAATAGTCTTTATACCAACTACGAGATCTGGTATGACAGCTAGGGTATTTAGAGATCCCTTAGTAACAACACGAAGATTCATCTTCTGAAACTCTGGGGGAGGGGGGGCGAGTGCTCCAAGAGGAACAATATGAAGGTTCAGCTTTCTAAATTCTTCGAGAAGCGAGGGCTGAACTTTGTGAACCTGGAGGTGATTGCAGTAAGACTTACGGCTCAAGGCATCAGCCATTACATTAGCCTTGCCCAGGGTATAGGATATACCCACGTCAAAATCTGCAACATTCTCCATCCATCTCTGCTAACGGAGGTTCAGATCTGGCTGAGTAAACAGATACTTCAGACGTTGGTGGTCAGTGAAGATTTCGCAACGATTACCGAGAAGGTAATGTCGCCACTGCTTCTGTGCATGAATGACAGCAGCAAGCTCGAGGTCATGAACTGGGTAGTTTTCTTCGTGAGGGCGCAGTTGACAAGAGGCATAAGCAATCACTCTGTGTTCTTGCATTAGGACACAGCCTAATCCTTGACGGGAAGCGTCGCAGTAAATGACGAAGTCCTTCTTAGTATCAGGTGGAGCAAGCACTGGGGCAGAAGTCAACTTGTCTTTGAGTGCCTGGAAACTTTCCTGACACTTGTCTGTCCAGTCAAACTTGACACCCTTATGCAACAGATTAGTCAGAGGCCTGGCAATCTTGGAGAAGTTCTCGACGAATTGACGGCAATAGCTGGCGAGACCGAGAAAACTTCGGACTTGCTTGACATTCTTCGGAGGAGTCCAATCTAGAATAGCCTGAACTCGTTCAGGGTTGACGGCAATACCATCCTTGGAGATGACATGCCCAAGATAGGTTACTTCGGGGAGCCAGAATTCACACTTGGAATACTTAGCATACAGTTGATGCTCTCGAAGCTTTTCCAGCACAAGACGAAGATGTTCAGCATGTTCTTCCTCGTTCTTGAAAAATACAAGGATATCGTCCAGATAAACCATGACGAACTTGTCGAGGTAATCCATGAATATATAGTTCATCAGACGAGAGAAGGTGGCGAGAGCATTCGTTAAGCCGAATGACATGACGTTGTACTCGTATGACCCATACCGAGTCACGAAGGCGGTTTTCAGGATGTCCTCTTCACGAACACGGATCTGGTGGTAACCCAACCTCAACTCGAGTTTGGAGAACAATGATGAGCCAGCCAGTTGATCATAAAGATCATTGATTCGAGGAAGAGGATATTTATTCTGAATGGTAGCTTGGTTTATAGGACGGTAGTCTTGGACTAAACGATTTATCCCATCCTTCTTCTTAACAAAGAGAGAAGGTGCTCCCCAAGGAGAGCAACTTGGGCGAATGAAACCCTTGACAAGAGATTTGTCGATTTCCTCCTTAAGCTCAATGAGTTCATGCTGAGGCATCTTATAGGGTCGTCTGGCTATAGGGGTGGTGCCGGGTTTCAAGTCGATGATGAATTCGACAGCTCTAGCAGGGGGAATCCCTGGAAGTTCTTCTGGGAAGACGTCTTGGAATTCACGAACGATAGGAATGTTTTCAATGCCCTCGAGTGGTGCAGCGTTCAACGCATTCAAGGCATAAAGCCGTGCCTCGACATTCTGAACTAGATGAGCTTGGTAAGCTATTATTTCATCAGAAGGGTGTAGCAGATGGACGACCTTAGTGGCACAAACTATAGAAGCAGTATGCGCTTTCAACCAATCCATTCCCAGAATGAGGTCGATGTTAGATGACTTCAGGATAATGGGAGAGGCATAGAATTCCAGCCCTTCGATTTCCACCGAGATGTCGATGCCAACCAGTGAGGTTTGACATTGTCCCACGGGGGTTTTTACCAATACCGAAGTGTTCATCTCCTCACACTTAATGTAATGCTTGTATGCAAAATCTTCTGACATGAATGAATGCGATGCTCTTGATTCGAATAAAACAGATGCAGGTACTGAATTTACGAGGGGTGTACCCATCACAGTAGCAGGCTGGTCTATAACTTCATTGAGATCAACGTGGTTGGCATGAACACGACCATAAGACTTGGCATTGTTGTTGCGAGGCGGCTTGCTTCCACGACCAGCTGTGGGAAGGGCCAGTTGATTCTGGTTCTGATTCTGATAGCAGTTCTTAGCAAGGTGACCAGGCTGGCCACACTTGTAGCACAGACCATTATTGGGAGTGGGAACAGGAGCTTGGGGTGGTGGAGCTGGAAGCCTTCGCTGCCTAGTTGGTGGAGCAGGCAGACGAGGTGCAGCATAGGACTGCCTTGGGGCAGGTGTAGTTGGCTGGTACATGCTGTTGGGAATCCATATCTTACGCTTCTGTGAGGACGGGCCCGAAGATGAGCCCATGTCACGGTTGCGCCTGTGAGAGCTCTGGTATTCCTGCAGACCAGTTTTGACATTGATGGCCTTATTCACCAGGGTGGCGAAATCAGCAAAGTCATGCACTAGAAGTGCGAGCTTGATGTCAGCTTGAAGGCCATCACGGAACTTCTCCTGTCTGCATGCATCAGTTGCAATGTCCTCTTCAACATAGTGGGACAAGTCCAGAAACTCCCGCTGATAAGCTTCCACAGTTTTGTTGCCTTGGGTGAGGTTGCGAACTCACACTTCTTCCGGTCCATGACTCCCTAAGGAATGAAGCGAGCACGGAAGGCAGCTTGGAAGTCTGGCCAGGTGATGATTGTTCCAGCTGGCAGAGTACGCCTATGGCTATCCCACCATTGAGCTGCGGGTCCTTTCAGGAAGAAAGAAGCAAAGGTGACGTAGCTGGCAGGGGCTACATCAGCAGACTCCATCTCATAGGTGATGTCACGGAGCCAGTCATCAGCATCCAGAGGCTGAGTTGAGCTGCGGTACATGGTTGGGTTGAGGCGCATGAAATCCTGCAGAGTCACTTGGGTTGGCTGATGGTTCATATTGGGGCGAGGAAACTGAGCCATAATATTCTCCATGAACTGACGATTCGCTCAAACTGTTGCATCATCCCAGCCATGTACTCAGGCGGTGGTGGGGTGTTGCCTCCATGACCACGACCACCTGGTCTAACCATCCTGCTAATATATAACAGGGGTAGTTCAGCATTGAGAAATTTGCAAAGACAAGAATCATTCATGATGAAACATGCACAACGAAAGCAGCACGATAGATACTACATAGTAGTCGGCATATCTTACAAAAGAGATCATGCATAGAGTTCGGTACATAGACTAAGATCATCATAGGCGGCACGCAGGCTTGCGGTGAATGCATCTAACACTAACAAGCAAACCTACATCAGTCCCACACGGTACTGCGGAGGTAGCTGTAGCCTGAAAGTTGGTAGTGTGGCATCGGGAACTCCACGTCGGCAACCTGGGGTCCGCGGGTACTCTGGTGCAGAACCCGACGCTCAAGTGGCAGAAGAGGACCAAGTGCGGGAGAGTAGCCTCCCACATCTGGCCAGCCGACGCCCTGGGGCTTCACGGTCCTGGCAGGGTAGATCGCAGAACGCGACAGATCACCAGATCGGACAGACGGGTGCAACAGCGTCAGAGCACGATACAGGTGTTGACGGGTGGTGTACAACTCGTGGCAAAGAGCTCGGTTAGCTCTATCCAGCCCATCAGCATGCAGAACCAGGTTCTAATGGTAGAAGGGCTCTCGGGTGACAGTGGAGTAGGCCACAGTATAGTAACCCTCCGCACCAACATCGGATGCGATAGCAATGTGCCTGAAGGGGGAGGTGTCCAACTCCTGATACTCTCCACGAAGACGTGTCAGAGCAGCATAAGCAGCATCGTGGACCGCCATATCGATAGTCACTCCAACACCATGAGCAGTGTGCAGCACGGTAGTGGAGTCATACTCCCGAGAGTAGAGGTGGACGATGGCACGGTACTGCTCCTGGTTGAAGTCCTGATACTCCTCATAGACGGTGTACTCAGGGTGCCAGCGATAACCCAAATAGGTCATCATCTCAACCAACAGAGCAGGTGATCCTGAGGCACCAATGGCCGTCGTGTGGCGCACGACCTATCTCGTGGGTTCCATCTGAAAACAAAGATGTTTCAAAGGAGTCAACTGATAGTGTGGATAATGTTCAATATACTACTCTAATGAATAGCTAGGTCTTATCCAACTTTGGGGTGAACATGGTCACGGGATCCTAGTGTTAGAGTTAGTAAAATCATTTAACCCGAGTAGGAGAGAGTTCAGAGTCCCAGAGTAAGGATCGAGGAGTAAAAGATCCTAATACCACCCAGATGGCAACGTGGGCCCGTAAGGCACCCAGCCATGTTAGTAAAAGTTTTTGTAATGTCTAGACTCAACTTCGGCCAAGGAGTGCGGAAGGGGGATTCCTACAGGCAGTCGGCTCTGATACCAACTTGTGACGCCCCCGATTCAATCATACACTAATCATACACGCAAACGTGTATGATCAAGATCAGGAACTCACGGGAAGATATCACAACACAACTCTACAAATAAAATAAGTCATACAAGCATCATATTACAAGCCAGGGCCTCGAAGGCTCGAATACAAGAGCTCGATCATAGACGAGTCAGCGAAAGCAACAATATCTAAGTACAGACATAAGTTAAACAAGTTTGCCTTAAGAAGGCTAGCACAAACTGGGATACAGATCGAAAGAGGCGCAGGCCTCCTGCCTGGGATCCTCCTAAACTACTCCTGGTCGCCGTCAGCGGGCTGCACATAGTAGTAGGCACCTCCCGAGTAGTAGTAGTCGTCATCGACTGTGGCGTCTGGCTCCTGGGCTCCAACGTCTGGTCGCAGCAAACGGGTATAGGAAAGGGGAAAAGGGGGAGAAAAGCAACCGTGAGTACTCATCCAAAGTACTCGCAAGCAAGGAGCTACACTACATATGTATGCATTGGTATCAAATGGATTAAGGGTATCATATGTGGAGTAAACTGCAGAATGCCGGAATAAGAGGGGGATAGCTAGTCCAATCAAAGACTACGCTTCTGGTAACCTCCATCTTGCAGCAGGAGAAGAGAGTAGATGGTAAGTTCACCAAGTAGCATCGCATAGCATAATCCTAACCGGCGATCCTCTCCTCGTCGCCCTATGAGAGAGCGACCACCGGTTGTGTCTGGCACTTGGAAGGGTGTGTTTTATTAAGTATCCAGTTCTAGTGTCATAAGGTCAAGGTACAACTCCAAGTCGTCCTGTTACCGAAGATCATGACTGTTCGAATAGATTAACTTCCCTGCAGGGGTGCACCACATAACCCAACACGCTCGATCCCATTTGGCCGGACACACTTTCCTGGGTCATGCCCGGCCTCGGAAGATCAACACGTCGCAGCCCTACCTATTTACAACAGAGAGGTCAGCACGCCAGTCTAAATCCTATGGCACAGGGGTCTGGGCCCATCGCCCATTGCACACCTGCGTGTTGCGTACGCGGCCGGTGAGCAGACCTAGCAACCTCTATTGCAAAGGAAGTTGCGTTACGCGGTCCAACCCGGCGCGCGCTGCTCAGTTGCTGATGTCACGAAGGCTTCAGCTGATACCACGACATCAAGTGCCCATAACTGTCCCCACGTAGATGGTTAGTGCATATAGGCCAGTAGCCAGACTCGGATCAAATACCAAGATCTCATTAAGCATGTTATTTTGATATAACCACGGGCGCCGACCAGGGCCAGGCCCACCTCTCTCCTAGGTGGTCTCAACCTGCCCTGTCGCTTCGCCACAAAGTAACAGTCGGGGGCCTTCGGGAACTCAGGCCCACCTCTACCGGGATGGAACCACCTGCCCCTTCAGCCCCCAACATCGAAATCACTCGCGGGTACTCCTACGAGCCGACCCGACTTTAATCACCACAAGTATCATATATTATGTATAAGTATATACCCGTGACCACCTCCCAAGTGATCACGGCCCGATAGTATAGCATGGCAGACAGACAAGAATGTAGGGCCACTGATGGTAAACTAGCATCCTGTACAATTTATGATTGCAGGTAAGGTATCAACAGCTGGAGCAACAATGACAGGCTATGCATCGGAATAGGATTAACGGAAAGCAGTAACATGCTACACTACTCTAATGCAAGCAGTAGAGAGAAGAGTAGGCGATATCTGGTGATCAAAGGGGTGGGGCTTGCCTGGTTGCTCTGGCAAGAGAGAGGGGTCGTCAACACCGTATTCGTACTGGGTAGCAGTGGCGTCGGTCTCGATGTCTAGCGAGAGAAGGGGGGAAGAAACAATAAATATAATGCAAAAAAATGCATGACGATGCATGACATGACAAAGCGCGATGCTAGGTGTGCCCTAACGCGGTACGAGGTGGTACCGGTGAAGGGGGAAAACATCCGGGAAAGTATTCCCGGTGTTTCGCGTTTTCGGACAGATGAACCGGAGGGGGAAAGTTGCGTGTTCGGTATGCTAGGGATGTGTGGCGGATGAACGGTTTGCATATCCGGATTCGTCTCGTCGTTCTGAGCAACTTTCATGTATAAAGTATTTTCATCCGAGTTACGGATTAAAACATGTGATTTTTCTAAAGATTTAAATCATTTTCTGATTTTAATTAGTTATTTAATTCTAACATTATCCAAAACAGTGAATGATGACGCATGCATGACATCAGAGTGATGTCAGCAGGTCAACTGGTCGGTTGACCAGTCAAACCAGACAGGTGGGTCCAGTGGGACCCACATGTCATTGTCAGGGGGCAATAATAGGGGGGTTTAGACTAACTAAATAGGTTAATTAGTGGGTGGGCCCTAGCAGTTAGTGTCTAATTAGGTTTTAGTTAATTAACTTAATTAATTAGCAGTTTATATATTTGTTTTTATTTGTTTTATGGCATGGGGCCCGCATGTCAGTGGCAGTAGCTGCCACGTCAGCGAAGTTGACTTCGGTCAATGTGGCCAGTTGGGGCCCCCAGGCCCACAGGTAGCGACCCAGGGGTGGGGCCCGCCTAGCCACGTCGGCGGACGGCGCCAGAACAACGCCGGCGAGGCAAAACGTGGCGACGCGGCTCGGGCGAGCGTCATGTTTCGTTTGTAGGCCACAAAAGTGGGTGGGACCGGTCGCGCTCGAACGACAAGACGACGACGGAGCGAATGGTGGTGGTTGCGGAGGCTGTGGTGGCCAGAGTCGAGCGCTACAGGATCGTAGGCGGCGAGGTGGTTCGGGCGTGAGACGAAGACGGCGACGCAGCGCGCTTCGGGGCTAACGGGAAGGCTAGGGTGGAGCTGCGCGACGCGCTGAGCACAAAGGGCTCGGCCCCTTGACCATTTGGTCACCGGAAGGGTGCCGGCGACGCGCGCAGGCGGCAGTGCAGTCGGGTCCCCGACGGGAAACACGCTAAGAGGCACGGGGAGGCTAGTGCGCGGGCGCGTAGGGCTTGCAGGAGCTCGATGCTGGGCCCGAACGAGCTCGACGGCGTCTGTGGCCGCGGCGGTGTAGTGCATGGCGGCGACCAGAGCTCAGCAACGGCGGCAGCTGGCTACAGAGTGCTAGGGGGCCAACGAGGAGCAGCAGGGGGAGGAGAAGCTCACCGTGCGGCACGCAAGATGGCCCGTGGTGGTTTAGTAGCAGCAGAGTCGACGGCGCTCGTCGGAGACGCGTCGGGGATCCGAGGAAGAAGACGAGGCTGGGGCAGTGTTCGTGGGCGTCCGGCGTCCTGCGGCTCATCGGGGAGGCGTAGTCGAGGGAGAGGGAGCGAGCGGACATGTCGGAGAGGCTTGGAGGTCGCGGTGGCCGCGAGTTCTATGGCGGCGAGGCCATGGCGGTGCTCGGTTGCGGTGGGGAACGAGGGGGAGCGGCGCGGTGGATCTGAGGGGGAAGGGAGAGGCGCAGGAACCGAGAGAGAGAGCGGGGCGAGTGGGAGGCGGAATCGAGGAGGCGGGGCTTGGCGGCCTTATCCTCGCCCGTCGCCGGTGAGGGGGGTGCGGCGGGGACGCGCCCCTGTTCCGACCTGGGTCGGGGGAACGGGGAAGGGAGGCGGGGCAGAGGGGGTTGGGCCGGCTGATGGCTATGGGCCAGGTGGGCTGGCCGGCTTGTGAGCTGGGCCGCCTGGTCCAGGGGGGCTTCCATTTTTTTTGTTTTTTTGTAATTTCTTTCTTTTATTTATTTTCTTCTCTGTTTTATTTCATTTTGAAGTATCTAGGCATTTTCTAAAACTGTGTTTACTTCACCATAATTACCTATGCCATTTTTGGCACTGTCCGAACATTTTTGTTTCAACTTTTAAAAACTTTTGTTGTTTGCCATTTTTTGGATTGATTTTTGAATCGGTTTGAACTAATGAAAGTTTAGCAATAGTAATCAAAGATGACAAGGCATCATCAGGAGATTTTTACTGTAGCCTAATTATCCGGGCGTTACAATAACTCATGAAATCGTGCCCTTAGCTTCGAGCTGTTTGGTTTAGATCAAGGAATACACACTTCATGAAATAATGCCCTTAGGTTCCGCCTTTTTTATTCGGATCAAGAAATATGCACTTCATGAAATCATACCTTTAGGCTCGGCCTTTCAGTTTGAACATGGATGCACATTAGTCTTCATGAGGACATGTCGTGTCTAGGGGAACATATCAAATGCTCTAAGCATGAGTTCTTATTCCATGACAAGAGCCAATAATTCCTAAAATATTCATCAAGCATATTTTGTGTATGGGTTCTTTCTCATGAATTCCATGACACGAGCCATAAAATGACTAAAAATACAAGCTATGACATGATATGGGTTCTCGCATATGAATCCCATGGAGTGGTCCACATAATGGATGAAATGCAAATTACGGTATGTCACGGGTTTTTCTCATACGAATGCCATGGCGTAAGCCGTAAAAAAGAAAATGCAAGTTATCCTATGTCATGGGATCTTCCCGTATGAATTCCATGGCATAAGCCATAAAACAAAGAAAATGCAAATTATCCTATGTCAAGGGTTCTTCTCCTATGAATTCCATGGCATAAGCCATAAAACAAAAAAATTGTAAATTATGTTATGTCATGGGTTATTCTCATATTATTTCCATGTCATAAAACAAAGAAAATGCAAATTATGCTATGTCATGGGTTCTTCTCATATTATTTCCATGGCATAAGCCAAAAACCGAAGAAAATGCAAATTATGTTATGGCATGGGTTTTTCTCGTATGAATTCCATGGCATAAGCCATAATACAAAGGAAATAAAAATTATGGTATGCCATGGGTTCTTTAAAATGAATTCTCTGGCATAAACCATCAACCAAATAAAAAATAAATGATGCTCAAAGCATGGGTTCTACTCATATAAATTCCATGGTAGAAGCCATAAAACAAAGGAAATAGAAATTATGGTATGTCATGGGTTCTTTAAAATGAATTCTGTGGTATAAAACATCAACCAAATAAAACTACGAGTATACCTGCCAAATAATCAAAGAAAATGACTAATGAATTGTTATCCCTCAATGGAAAATAGCAGAAATAAATAAATAAAGAGAGCCAATAATTGCAAAATGTGTGTATCATAGTAAAATTATAATTAGCAGGACACATGATTCGCAAGCATGCATGCAATCTGTAACGCCCCGAGACCAATGTGCCAGGTGTCGTTCAGTTATTCGTTGTCGTTGCCGTGTCATTCGCTTGCATGTTGCATCTTGCCATGTCATCATGTGCATTGCATCATCATATTTTCAAAACTTGCATTCGTCCGGGTTCTCCCCGTCCCGTCCGTTGTCCGTTCTGAGCCCAGACACACTTGCACGTCGCCCGCGGCATGTCCGAAATATTATTTTATAAGTGGCCGGAAAATGTTCTTGGAATGGGATGAAAGTTGGCGTGTGGTCTTATTATAGTGTAGATAGACAGCCTGTCAAGTTTCATCGAATTCGGAGTTCGTTTGATACCCCAACCGTTAAACTATAGCGGCAGTATAGCCGGTCTATCGTCGGACGCTTTCGGTCTCCGAAAACTGTTGCCGGGTCTCTCTCTCTCTCTCTCTCTCTCTCTCTCTCTCTCTCTCTCTCTCTCTCTTCTCTCCTGCAGCCCGCGGCCTTCTACACAGTCACAACCATCCCACCTAGGCCTACCTATCCCCCCTCTCGATCGGACCCATCGGTTGCGATCCGAGGGTCCGGAAACCCCCAAAACCCCTCCTAATCCCCCCTAACCCTTAACCTTCCTTATATATAGACCCCCTCTTACCATTTTGGGCAACCTAGACCCAATCCACCTACCCCTAGCCTCCCGTAACCCTCAGCCGCCATCAACTCTCCCCTCTGCCTTGTTTTCCGCGCCCGGCCACATCGCCTCCGCCACTTGGTGCCGCCTGTGCGGCCAGCGCCGCCGCAGCCGCCGCCCTCCACCATCAGGAAGCCGCCACATCACCCAACCATCCACCCACCTCCCCACGGCCCTCCCGGCCCGTAGCAGGCCCGCTCGGGCCCGAAGCGTCGCGCCGCCGTCCTCCTTGCACCCGATCTAGATCGAAGGAAGGAGTCTGAAAGTGCAACTATCCCTAGGTGGTTTTGGTAATTCATAACAACATATAGCTCATTGAGCTAATGCTATTCCAAGATGATTATTTCAGGAAAGCTCAATGATTGGCATGGCATGGATGGTGAAAGTGGAACCCTCAAAATGCTAAGGACAAAGGATTGGCTCAAGCTCAAAAGCTCAAGGCTCTTCATTTTATATTTTAGTGATCCAAGATCACATTGAGTCTTTAGGAAAAGCCAATACTATCAAGGAGGGATGAGGTGTTGCTTAATGACCCTCTTGCTTCATGTGCTTAGTGATATGCTCCAAAACCGTCAACTACTTTCCCATATCCACATATGACCTAAACCCTAAGCCAAACTTGGTCCTACCGATTCTATCTATCCGGCGCCACCGAGTTTCATATGTCATAAGCCACTACCAAACCCTAGCAATTCGGTTCTACCGATAGGGATCTCGGTCTCACCGAGATGGTATTGCAAACTCTTCGTTTCCCTTTCGTAACTTTTTGGTCTCACCGAAAGAGCGGATCGGTCCCACCGAGATTGCAATGTAAACTCTCTGTTTCCTTTTTGTAACTTTTCGGTCTCACCGAAAGAGCAAATCGGTCCCACCGAGTTTGCCTGACCAACTCTCTGGTTCGCTAATTACTAAAATCGGTCTCACCGAGTTTGTGTAATCGGTCTCACCGAGATTACGTTATGCCCTAACCCTAACAAAATCGGTCCTACCGAGTTGCATGTCAGTCCCACCGAAAATCTCTAACGGTCACTAGGTTTACCTTTTCAGTCCGACCGAGTTTGTTGATTCGGTCCCACCGAGATTGGTAAATTGTGTGTAACGGTTGGATTTTGTGTGGAGGCTATATATACCCCTCCACCTCCTCTTCATCCGAAGAGAGAGCCATTAGAACACATCTACACTTCCAACTCATATGTTCTGAGAGAGAATCACCTACTCATGTGTTGAGACCAAGACATTCCATTCCTACCATATGAATCTTGATCTCTAGCCTTCCCCAAGTTGCTTTCCACTCAAATCTTCTTTCCACCAGATCCAAATCCTATGAGAGAGAGTTGAGTGTTGGGAGACTATCACTTGAAGCACAAGAGCAAGGAGTTCATCATCAACACACCATTTGTTACTTCTTGGAGAGTGGTGTCTCCTAGATTGGCTAGGTGTCACTTGGGAGCCTCCGACAAGATTGTGGAGTTGAACCAAGGAGTTTGTAAGGGCAAGGAGATCGCCTACTTCGTGAAGATCTACCGCTAGTGAGGCAAGTCCTTCGTGGGCGATGGCCATGGTGGGATAGACAAGGTTGCTTCTTCGTGGACCCTTCGTGGGTGGAGCCCTCCGTGGACTCGCGCAACCGTTACCCTTCATGGGTTGAAGTCTCCATCAACATGGATGTAGGATAGCACCACCTATCCGAACCACGGGAAAATATCCGTGTCTCCAATTGCGTTTGAATTCTCCAAACCCTTCCCTTTACATTCTTGCAAGTTGCATGCTTTACTTTCCGCTGCCAATATACTCTTTGCATGCTTGCTTGAATTGTGTGATGATTGCTTGACTTGTCCTAAAATAGCTAAAATCTGTCAAGAACTAAAATTGGGAAAAGGTTAAGTTTTTATTTGGTCAAGTAGTCTAATCACCCCCCCCTCTAGACATACTTTCGATCCTACAGAGTCCCTCGATCCAGCGCCGCCGTCCCGTGTGCTAGCCAGCACCATCGCTCTGCCTCCCGCTGGCGAGATCCATCCGGAGCACCCACCAAGACAGCCCCGCCGCTGCAGATGAGCTCCACCGCCGCCAACCCCAGGTCGCGCCTTCCCTTCTCCTCTTTTCTCCCGTGCTCTCCCTCTGCTCTAAATGCCGCCGCCATTTTTGGGCAGGAGTGAACGCCAAGGTCATCGCCGGCCTCCTCGGCCTCGTTTGTCGCCGGTTCTGAGCTCTCCACGCCCGGATCTACTCATTCATGGCTTTCCCCGCCTTGCCATGTCGTCATCCCTATCGGATCTCCTTCGCCGGTGCCGTCGTCCTGTCGTGAGCCGCCATCGACCTCGCCCGGCCTCCTGCTCGGGGGAGATGACCGAGTCACTGCCTCCCTGAGTCGGCCTCGCGCCTAGGCCCAATGGTGCCCTAGGCCAGCAGCCTAGCTCCTCCTGAGCCGGCCCATTTCCACGTCGCCCTACTTCCTGGGCCTCTCCGGCCGCAGCGCCCTAAGGCCAAGCGCTCCTCAACCGGCCTGCTACCTCCTCCACCGAGACAGGCTTTGGCCCATGTGAGCAGTTTCCCCAGCCCAGTAGTGTTTTTTTAAGATTCAACGAATTTGTCTATTATCCCAGGTTTTGAAGTTTTACAGAAAACCCCTTCGGGATCATGCATTTAATAACTTCTAAACCATGCACCATATGTAAAAACTTAATATATGAAACTTGCTTAAAATTGTGTCTAGTTTCATAATATGTCACTTTCATCCATGTTCCAAATGTTTAAAATGTTGTTTGCATATATTTGCCCCTATGCCATGTTAAAAATGCTTTAATTCATAACTATTTAACCGTAGCTCCGAATTAAATAATCTTTATATGTAAATGGGGTAGAATTTTGCCTAGTTTAACATGGTGGCATCACTTTGCATGTTAAACAACTCTAAAATTGTGTTTAGGGCAGAAAAGTACCAAATCTAAAATATGCACATGAGGATTTTTTCGGACTTGTTGTTTTGTTGTTCCGACCTCATTTAAACTTGCCTAGATAGGTAGTTTTCCTTTGCTTCACCCTCTTGCCATGCTTAACAACATTTAATATTGTTGGGTACATAAATGGGATCAAACTAAATAACTTATCGTGGTGTTTCGTCAATATGCAACTCGTTGCATATTGAGCTCCATTTAATTTGTAGGATTGCTTGTGCACTTTGCCATGTCATGCTTCTTTAAACCGGACATGCATCATACTTGATTGTGCATCATGCCATGATTATGCGGTGGTTGTTTACTATGTTGTTTGCTCTTTTTCGGTGTTGCTTCTTCGGGTTGGTTCCGGTAACGTCGCGTTTGTGAGGATTCGTTCGACTATGTCCATTCGTCTTCTTCATGGACTCGTTCTTCCTTACGGGATTTCAGGCAAGATGACCATACCCTCGAAATCACTTCTATATTTGCTTGCTTAGAAGCTCGCTCTTTTGCTATGCCTATGCTGCGATACCTTCCACTTGCTTATCATGCCTCCTATATTGTTGAACCAAGCCTCTAACCCACCTTGTCCTAGCAAACCGTTGTTTGGCTATGTTACCGCCTTGCTCAGCCCCTCTTATAGCGTTGTTAGTTGCAGGTGAAGATTGAAGTTTGTTCCTTGTTGGAACATGGAGATGTTGTTCCTTGTTGGAACATGTTTACTTGTTGGGATATCACATTATATCTTATTTAATTAATGCATCTATATACTTGGTAAAGGGTGGAAGGCTCGGCCTTATGCCTGGTGTTTTGTTCCACTCTTGCCGCCCTAGTTTTCCGTCATATCGGTGTTATGTTCCCGGATTTTGCATTCCTTACGCGGTTGGGCTATTATGGGAACCCCTTGGCAGTTCGCCTTTAGTAAAGCTCTTCCAGCAATGCCCAACATTGGTTTTACCATTTGCCACCTAACCTTTTCTTTTCCCTTGGGAGTCGCGCTCCTGAGGGTCATCATTATTTTACCCCCCCCCCCCCAAGGGGCCAGTGCTCCTCTGAGTGTTGGTCCAACCTGTCAGCTGCCGGTGGCCACCAGGGGCAACTCTGGGCTGGCTTACCCGTACCTAGGACAATCTGAGTGTGCTCTGAGAAAGAGATATGTGCAGCTACTATCGGGATTTGTCGGCACATTCGGGCGGTGTTGCTAGTTTAGTTTTACCCTGTCGAAATGTCTTGTTGTACCGGGATACCGAGTCTGATCGGAATGTCTCGGGAGGAGGTCTATTCCTTCATTGACCGTGAGAGCTTGTGATGGGCTAAGTTGGGACACCCCTGCAGGGATTTGAACTTTCGAAAGCCGTGCCCGCGGTTATGGGCAGATGGGAATTTGTTAACGTCCGGTTGTAGAAAACCTGAAGTTGAGCTTATTTAAAATACATCAACCGCGTGTGTAACCATGATGGTCTCTTTCCGGCGGAGTCCGGGAAGTGAACACGGTGTTGCAGTTATGCTTGACGTAGGTTGTTTTAGGATCACTTCTTGATCATACTTTCTCGAACGTGCTTTGCCTTCTCTTCTCGCTCTCTTTTGTGAATAGGTTAGCCACCATATATGCTAGTCGCTTGCTGCAGCTCCACCTCTTACCTTTACCTTACCCATAAGCTTAAATAGTCTTGATCGCGAGGGTGCGAGATTGCTGAGCCCCCGTGGCTCACAGATACTTCTGAAACCAGCTTGCAGGTGCCGATGAGTTCGTGCATATGACGCAACCCATCTCAGGAGGAGCTTGATGAAGATCTTGTCCTTTGTGTTGCTTCGTTCTAGTTGGTCAGTAGTGGAGCCCAGTTGGGGTCGATCGGGGACCTTTGTCGCATTTGGGGTTCTTCTTTTATTTTTGTTCCATAGTCGGACCTTGATTGTATCTGGTTGATGTAATGCTTTATTCATGTAATTGTGTGAAGTGGCGATTGTAAGCCAACTATGTATCTCTGTCCTTTATATATTACATGGGTTGTGTGAAGATTACCTCACTTGCGACATTGCTTTCAATGCGGTTATGCCTCTAAGTCGTGCTTCGACACGTGGGAGATATAGCCGCATCGAGGGCATTACAAGTTGGTAATCAGAGCCTTCCCCGACCTTAGGAGCCCCATTGCTTGATCTTTTTAGCAGCTATTGTTGTGTCTAGAAAAATGTTTTTGAGTCATTTAGGAATTATATATCGGAGAGTTTAGGAATTCTTTTTACTCCCAGTCCCCTCATCGCTCTGGTAAGGCATCCTGACGTAGAGTTTTGACTCTTCTCTTCTCAAATTTCACTAAAAAGTTTTTTTTAGGATCACGCGGGGGTCTTGGAATCGTTCCGATGGTTTTGTGACGAGAACATTGTCTTGAAGCCTCCTGTCAGGGGTTTTGTGGAAGTGTTCCGGGGAGTTGAGCTCTGAGGTGTTGTCGTCATAATTTGATCGTTGCAGTTCTGGAATACCTGAGTTTAGTACGCCGACATCGAAAATCTCTTTTATGTAGTTCGTTGGTGAGATAACCTCGACGCCACCCAGTACTGGGGTGGGAGTTCGGGAGTATTGCCATAACTTGTATAACGGATGCTTTTCGAAGGTTGAGGTAGATGATTTCCGAAGGTTTCTTGGTTATGTGTTGAAGGATGGATACAGGTGGATGTAGGATTTGCTAGTTTGGGTGAGATATTATGCTCCCCCCTGTATCCCCAACACCTGATTGCATAACCGGGAAAATTTCGGAAGTTTATAAGTGGGAATTCAAGTAGCTCTTAGGATATCTTTCCAACAGGTGTATGATATGAAATTGGGGTTCGACGTCTAGTGGTCCGCCTATTCACGGTCGGTTTTACAGTGGTCTCGTTGTGTCTTAAAGAGTCCTTGGCTATGCCGACTCGGGGATGCTTCATATGTCATGTGCACTGCCTTGTACATGATGGTGCTGTATGATCGAGCCCGTGTAGGCCCCACCACGAAAACTTCGGACGAAATCTCTATCATATGTTTGTTCCGGCTTATTCTGCAAGCCAATCCTTTGTTTTGTTTTCAGTTGTGGTATTCGAGTTGCTTCAATGTCAAGTGTTGATTCCATACCTTTACCAAACATTGTTCTCATACTCCGATGCGAATACTAATCCTTCTCGATAATCGAGATTGTCATGTTAATTCTTTTCAACCGGTGTGCTTCTCTTCTAGTGGATCCGACCATTTCAACTTCCGCAAGATCAATTATCAGTTCTTCTCAACGGTGTTTGTTTCATCCGTCTCCAAGTTGTCTTTGTTTTTCCCGCCCTCCCTCCCTTGTTTTCTTCAACGATTCAGATTTCTTATACAAGTATCCTTTTATTGATGGGAAGTCTCTCCATTTCTTTTCCGTCAATGCTCTTATCTGGTGATTCTCATGAAGATTCTAATGGAGCTTCAAGCTCATCATTCTTCGTTCTTTTCCTTCTACGGTGGATTCAATTCAAGCTTTCGGTGTTGTTCAGATTTTTTTCCGTATTTCAAATGTTTTCTCATACCGGTGCACCTTATATTCAGTCATTCCACGCTCGTTATTCTATTGTTCCGGAGTGCTCAAGATATCTCCAAGATTCGTGTTTCCACTCTACATTCATTCAAGATTTTTCGAGGTTGCTATCTCTTTCAAGCCTTTTTTAATTCAACCGATGCAATCTCTCTCTTTAAATCTCTTTCAACGGTGTTTCTCTTGAGTGGGCCCTAACCCACAGGTCTTTTCCCAGGATCTTACCTGACTCTTCTTATTTTCCCGGAGGTAACCTCAATTTCATTTTAAAGTTTGACATAAGAATGAGTTATCATTAGTCAAATGCCATCTCCTAGATCTTTCAAAATTCTTTTCATCGTTGGCTCAACCTTTCCATTCTTCATTCCGGAGTGTCTAAATAATTCATGGTGGTGTTTCTCGTCGTCATTCTCGGATTTTGAAGACCGAAGAAGATTTTTCCTCTAAATCTTGCTCTTTTCTCTTCAAGATTCATAGTTATAGCTTTTGCCATTCTCTCACCATTGCATTCGATTGTCAGAATTCTTTTCACCCTTCTGAAGCAATTCAGGAGTCTTTTCAGTTTGATTATCCGGAGTCCATCATTTCAGATTTATTCATTCCGGCTTTCAGCTCTCATACTCTAAATCTTACCGGTGCATCGTTCAAATATCCTCTAATCAGCTCATGATCTCTTCGTTCTCTTGTATCTAAATTCTCTCAAGCATCTTTGTTCATTTGCTAATTCTTCCCGGTGTTTCTTCATCTTTCTTCGTTCATTTCCAATTCTTACGGTGGTTCATTCAAGAGTTTTCTTCCTTCGTGTATCATATCTATGCATTCGTGCTTTTCAAATTCTACCGGTGGATCGTTGAAGACTTTCTCAAGTTTGCGCCATATCTATCTAAATCCTTTCTACGAGAATAAGTAGTGTGCCAAATCCGTTGATTGTCATCAATTTAATTGATGAAGGACGAGCATAATGTAATTCTTATTCTTGTTTCATCCAAATGAGTAATTTCTTTTTTCTGGAGTGGTTCATCATATCATATTCTCAGTTTGAGATGCCTTATCTTTTCTTTCCCGGAGATCCAAGCTCTCGCAATTATATCACCACGAAGCTCCATCTAAATCATCGCAAGGTTTCACCTTGTATTTTCAACTTCTCTTTCTTTCGTTTGATCATTCTTTTGTTTACCAGAGTTCTTCATGAAGGTTCTACATGTTGGTTCATCAAGGATTTATATCCCTTCACCAAGTGTTCATTGAGATTCTTTTCTAAGAGCTCAAGCTTTCTTCATCTTGCAATCCGGAGTGCATTTCTTTCTACCATATCATTGGAGGTGGTTTTACATCATTCTTGATATTTGAGTTCATGTTTCATGATTCTCAGGTTGTTAAGAATGGGGTATTTTAAATCCATCAACCTCTTCTTTGGAGTTATCTTGGGTTATATTTCACCTAAAACTTTCCCTAAGGATTGTTGCTAATTATGGTGCTTATAAATGATCCAAGTTCTTCACTTATCCTCCCGGTGAATTACTTTTTCGTGTCCTTGTTCATATCAATCCAATTCTTTTTCCGTGAGTGGCAGGTTGTCATCTCTTAATTTGGGATGTACTCCACAAGACCATATCAAGCTTATTCTTTTCGTTGTTGGTTTTCCAACAATCCCGTTCTAGCAATTGTGGTAAGCGTGCTCCCTCAAGATGTTGTTTCCTTGCGTTCCGGAGGTCTAGTGATGTTGCTCATTTCACTCCTCATCTCGGTTTGTCAAGATTATGTTCAATTTCTTCCATTTATAGTCGAAGTGCTGTCCAAATTATATCAGTCTTATTCCTTCTCTATCTTGCTTAATCGGAGTTTTGTGTCCTCTGCTCAAGTTCTTTTCACCATATCAAGTCTTGCATAACTTATCAACCGGAGTGCTGCTCGAAGTTGTTCTTCCTTGTCCTTCTTTTCTAATAGAGTGTTTTCAACTTCGCTCATCTCCGTTGTATTCTTTTCTCGAAATGGCTTAACCTTTTCAAGGTTTGTGGTTTCACTCGTTTTTCAAAGAAGCAACTTAGTTTTACCTCTTCTCTTTCTCTTCCGTTTGCCATCCGGTGCCATTCTAGATCTCGGGACGAGATCCTCTCGTAGTGGTGGAGTGTTGTAACGCCCTGAGACCGATGTGCCAGGTGTCGTTCAGTTATTCATTGTCGTTGTCGTGTCATTCGCTTGCGTGTTGCATCTTTCCATGTCATCATGTGCATTGCATCATCATGTTTTCAAAACTTGCATTCGTCCGGGTTCTCCCCGTTCCGTCCATTGTCCGTTCTGAGCCCAGACACACTTGCACGTTGCCCGCGGCATGTCCGAAATATTATTTTATAAGTGGCTAGAAAATGTTCTTGGAATGGGATGAAAGTTGGTGTGTGGTTTTATTATAGTGTAGATAGACCGCCTGTCAAGTTTCATCGCATTCGGAGTTCGTTTGATAGCCCAACCGTTAAACTATAGCGGCAGTATAGCCGGTCTATCGTCGGACGTTTTCGGTCTCCGAAAACTATTGCCGAGTCTCTCTCTCTCTCTTCTCTCCTGCAGCCCTCGGCCTTCTACACAGTCACAACCATCCCACCTAGGCCTACCTATCCCCCCTCTCGATCGGACCCATCGGTTACGATCCGAGGGTCCGGAAACCCCCAAAACCCCTCCTAATCCCCCATAACACTTAACCTTCCTTATATATAGACCCCCTCTTACCATTTTCGGCAACCTAGACCCAATCCACCTACCCCTAGCCTCCCCTAACCCTCAGCCGCCATCACCTCTCCCCTCTGCCTTGTTTTCTGCGCCCGACCACATCGCCTCCGCCACTTGGCGCCGCCTGTGCGGCCAGCGCCACCGCAGCCGCTGCCCTCCACCATCAGGAAGCCGCCACGTCACCCAACCATCCACCCACCTCCCCACGGCCCTCCCGGCCCGTAGAAGGCCCGCTCGGGCCCGAAGCGTCGCGCCGTCGTCCTCCTTGCGCCCAATCTAGATCGAAGGAAGGAGTCCCTCGATCCAGCGCCGCCGTCCCGTGTGCTAGCCAGCACCATCGCTCCGCCTCCTGCTGGTGAGATCCATCCGGAGCACCCACCAGGAGAGCCCCGCCGCTGCAGATGAGCTCCGCCGCCGCCAACCCCAGGTCGTGCCTTCCCTTCTCCTCTTTTCTCCCGTGCGCTCCCTCTGCTCTAAGTGCCGCCACCATTTTTGGGCAGGAGCGAACGCCAAGGTCATCGCCGGCCTCCTTGGCCTCGTTTGTCGCCGGATCCGAGCTCTCCACGCCCGGATCTACTCATTCATGGCTTTCCCCGCCTTGCCATGTCGTCATCCCTGTCGGATCTCCTTCGCCGGTGCCGTCGTCCCGTCGTGAGCCGCCACCGACCTCGCCCGGCCTCCTGCTCGGGGGAGACGACCGAGTCGCTGCTTCCCTGGGTCGGCCTCGCACCTAGGCCCAATGGTGCCCTACGCCAGCAGCCTAGCTCCTCCTGAGCCGGCCCATTTCCACGTCGCCCTGCTGCCTGGGCCTCTCCGGCCGCAGCGCCCTCAGGCCAAGCGCTCCTCAACCGGCCTGCTACCTCCTCCACCGAGCCGGGCTTTGGCCCATGTGAGCAGTTTCCCCAGCCCAGTAGTGTTTTTTTAAGATTCAACGAATTTTTCTATTATCCCAGGTTTTGCAGTTTTATAGAAAACCCCTTTGGGATCATGCATTTAATAACTTCTAAACCATGCACCATATGTAAAAACTTAATATATGAAACTTGCTTAAAATTGTGTCTAGTTTCATAATATGTCACTTTCATCCATGTTCCAAATGTTCAAAATGTTGTTTGCATATATTTGCCCCTATGCCATGTTAAAAATGCTTTAATTCATAACTATTTAACCGTAGCTCCGAATTAAATAATCTTTATATGTAAATGGGGTAGAATTTTGCCTAGTTTAACATGGTGGCATCACTTTGCATGTTAAAAAACTCTAAAATTGTGTTTAGGGCAGAACAGTACCAAATCTAAAATATGCACATGAGAATTTTTCCGGACTTGTTGTTTTGTTGTTCCGGCCTCATTTAAACTTGCCTAGATAGGTAGTTTTCTTTTGCTTCACCCTCTTGCCATGCTTAACAACATTTAATATTGTTGGGTACATAAACGGGATCAAACTAAATAACTTATCATGGTGTTTCGTCAATATGCAACTCGTTGCATATTGAGCTCCATTTAATTTGTAGGATTGCTTGTGTACTTTTCCATGTCATGCTTCTTTAAACCGGACATGCATCATACTTGATTGTGCATCATGCCATGATTATGTGGTGGTTGTTTACTATGTTGTTTGCTCTTTTCCGGTGTTGCTTCTTCGGTTTGGTTCCGGTAACGTCGCGTTTGTGAGGATTCGTTCGACTACGTTCGTTCGTCTTCTTCATGGACTCGTTCTTCCTTACGGGATTTCAGGCAAGATGATCATACCCTCGAAATCTCTTCTATCTTTGCTTGCTTAGATGCTCGCTCTTTTGCTATGCCTATGCTGCGATACCTTCCACTTGCTTATCATGCCTCCTATATTGTTGAACCAAGCCTCTAACCCACCTTGTCCTAGCAAACCGTTGTTTGGCTATGTTACCGCCTTGCTCAGCCCCTCTTATAGCATTGTTAGTTGCAGGTGCAGATTGAAGTTTGTTCCTTGTTGGAACATGGAGATGTTGTTCCTTGTTGGAACATGTTTACTTGTTGGGATATCACATTATATCTTATTTACTTAATGCATCTATATACTTGGTAAAGGGTGGAAGGCTCGGCCTTATGCCTGGTGTTTTGTTCCACTCTTGCCGCCCTAGTTTTCCATCATATCGGTGTTATGTTCCTGGATTTTGCGTTCCTTATGCGGTTGGGCTATTATGGGAACCCCTTGACAGTTCGCCTTAAGTAAAGCTCTTCCAGCAATGCCCAACATTGGTTTTACCATTTGCCACCTAGCCTTTTCTTTTCCCTTGGGAGTCGCGCTCCTGAGGGTCATCATTATTTTACCCCCCCCGGGCCAGTGCTCCTCTAAGTGTTGGTCCAACCTGTCAGCTGGCGGTGGCCACCAGGGGCAATTCTGGGCTGGCTTACCCGTACCTAGGACGATCTGAGTGTGCCCTGAGAAAGAGATATGTGCAGCTCCTATCGGGATTTGTCAGAACATTCGGGCGGTGTTGCTGGTTTAGTTTTACCCTGTCGAAATGTCTTGTTGTACCGGGATACCGAGTCTGATCGGAATGTCTCGGGAGGAGGTCTATTCCTTCGTTGACCGTGAGAGCTTGTGATGGGCTAAGTTGGGACACCCCTGCAGGGATTTGAACTTTCGAAAGTCGTGCCCGCGGTTATGGGCAGATGGGAATTTGTTAACATCCGGTTGTAGAAAACCTGAAGTTGACCTTATTTAAAATACATCAATCGCGTGTGTAATCGTGATGGTCTCTTTTCGGCGGAGTCCGGGTAGTGAACATGGTGTTGGAGTTATGCTTGACGTAGGTTGTTTTAGGATCACTTCTTGATCATACTTTCTCGAACGTGTTTTGCCTTCTCTTCTCGCTCTCTTTTGCGAATAGGTTAGCCACCATATATGCTAGTCGCTTGCTGCAGCTCCACCTCTTACATTTACCTTACCCATAAGCTTGAATAGTCTTCATCGCGAGGGTGCGAGATTGCTGAGTCCCCGTTGCTCACAGATACTTCCAAAACCAGCTTGCAGGTGCCGATGAGTTCGTGCAGATGACGCAACCCAGCTCAGGAGGAGCTCGATGAAGATCTTGTCCTTTGTGTTGCTTCGTTCTAGTTGATCAGTAGTGGAGCCCAGTTGGGGTCGATCGGGGACCTTTGTCGCATTTGGGGTTCTTCTTTTATTTTGGTTCCGTAGTTGGACCTTGATTGTATCTGGTTGATGTAATGCTTTATTCATGTAATTGTGTGAAGTGGCGATTGTAAGACAACTATGTATCTCTGTCCTTTATATATTACATGGGTTTTGTGAAGATTACCTCACTTGCGACATTGCTTTCAATGCGGTTATGCCTCTAAGTTGTGCTTCGACACGTGGGAGATATAGCCGCATCGAGGGCGTTACACAATCACCAACAACGACAATGCCAACATAAAAATGGCATGACTGGCGCTAATGTCGACTATATGGTCAGTGTTTAGCCTTATTCGATCGACAAGGTGAAATATTGACACGGCGCATAAAAAATATCGCGCTAATGAAATACATGTGCGGTGTACTTTGTCAAATATCCAATCATATCACATGTAATGGTAGACCTTGAGTTTCATGCAGAAAATTAATTAACGTGTACACCCACACCATAAATTATAATGAGTCATTAATTAATAGCCAATTAAGGCCTAGACCATTAAAATATGGTTATGCTGCAAGCATGCATATGGGTGGGGTGATGCAAGGCCCAAAATTAATTAGAATGAAAAATGTATTTTAGCCCACACCGGTTAGTACATATGTAATGGAGTTGGCCTGTCAAACT
This sequence comes from Triticum monococcum, assembly GCA_034509565.1. NCBI lineage: Eukaryota > Viridiplantae > Streptophyta > Magnoliopsida > Poales > Poaceae > Triticum > Triticum monococcum. Next base: position 121,052,941 of record CM067841.1, read on the forward strand.
ACTGTGGGATAAGCTAGTGATTAAGGAAATATAATAAACAAAGGAAAGTCAGCCCATGCTGCCACGATCTCCCACGATCGAGGACATGGGCGCGTGCGGCTCAGCGCTCTACTGCTATCCGCCCCTATAAATAGTTGGCGCCTTGACTGCTCTAGGGTCGGCTCTTCATTCTTTTTGCGCCCCTCTTACGTTACACACACAATACATACAAGCACGCAAAGAGAGAAGGAGGCAGGTCTCATGCTTGCTACAAGTTTAATGGTGAGATTCATGGCTCTCCTCTAGCCCTTTGTTTGGCCATACTGTACAGGCTAGGGAGCCTACGTCTTCCTCCTCTCCTAAAACTCTAGCCCTCGGTTCAGCCATCACGATACAAACCAAGGAGCATGCTTCATCTCTTGGAAATTCTTGTCCTTGGTTCGGCCATTGCGGTACAAACCAAGGTGCTTGTTTCATCTAACTTCAATTTTTGTTCTTGGTTCGGCCATCATAGTACAAATCAAGGAGCGTTTTATATCCACCTCACGTTTTGTCCTTGGTCCAGGCATGGCGGTACAAACCAAGGTGCATGCATTTTGATTTTACATGTTGCCTATGCTTCGTCCTAATGATCTCCTTCTAGGTTCGGTCCCCTTAGCGATACAAGTCAGGATGAACGCCTCGGTACGAAAAACTCATAAAAAGTTGTCTTGCTTTGGCCATCATCGGTAAAATTGATATGGCTAAGTTGGAGCCAAATTACAAATACACTAAACTAAATTTATAACAAAATTCTTGTTTGGTTACGCTACGGACATTATGTGTCATGCTAGTTGTAATACGTACAAGAACATACAGAAACTTTACTTCACTTGGTTACACTACACACGGGCACAATCTCCACGCTACGAGGTGTTAGTAGTAATACAAGTAAGGCAAAACTCAATTTAAAATCCATGTTCATTCTACACACACAAAGACCAAAATAATGCAAGATGTATAATAAAACATGTTGCATCATACACCAATCTTATTTGGTTACGCTACACGTGGACATGATATTAGTGTTACATGGTGTTAGTAGTAATACAAGTTAGATAAACTTAAATAAAGTGTTCAAAGTCACAAACTTTGGCCAGAGTCATGTTAAATATATTATAAATGCTCTAATGCTATAAGAGCATGAACTGTTTGGCATCATTACAAATATATCACAAAATCGATTTACTTGGGTTATGCTACACACTAGCGCCAATTGAATGACGTTACTTGGAGTTAGTTTTAATACCATTTAAGATACAAATATAAACAAAAAAATGATAAATGTCATATGCCTCATAAATCAATCTTACTTGGTTATGCTACATGCGGACATGATATTACTGTTTACACGGTGTTAGTAGTAATACAAGTGACATAAATTTGAATAAAGTGCTCATAGCCACAAACTTTGGCCAGAGTCATGTTATAATATATTATAAATGCTACAATGCTACAAGAGGCTAAACTGCTAGCATCATCACAAATGTGTGTCGCAAACTCGCTTTACTTGGGTTATACTACACACGAGCACCAATTGAATGAAGATACATGGAGTTAGTTTTAATACCATGTAAGGTACAAATATAAACAAAAATGATAAATGTCATACGACTCATGTAATATCATAATTGCTCCTCAAACCTTTACTTGGTTACGCTACCCACGAGAACTATCTTAGTGCTACGTGGTGTTACTAGTAATACAGGTAAATCAGAACTTAATGAAAATAGGTTCATGCCACATCCACATATGCAAACAAAATTCATGCAAAATACATGATAAGACATATTCCATGTAGCCCATGTAAGCTTTAAACAAACAACTATGTCATTAGAAAACTCCACCCGACATAGGCTACACGTGGGTGTCATCTTATTGCACCGCATAGTTAGTTTTGATATCGTGTGAAGTCAAAATCAACGAAATATGGCACATATCACATGCACCATAGAAAGCATCATGATTGTGTCAGAAAGCTTCAGTTCCGTTATGCTACATGTGGGCATGACATTAGTGTTATGCGATGATACTAGTAATGTGTGGAGACAAAACTTGTTAAAATTAGATGTCATATATATTCATGCCACCAGAGCTAAATATATCACACCAAATCCCAAAGGAAAATATACACGCATCCTATGTGTTAAATGTAGGATAAAACCATGCCTAGTCAAAATCAACCTTCATTCTGCACCATCATATAAATGAGATTGAACATAATTTTTTTTGCATGCTAGGAAAATATAGTCCAAAATATCAAACATGAAATCAAGGAGAAGTACTTGCATGAAAGCAAACTTCAAGTTCGCCAAGAAGGAGCTCATTGTCGACTATGAGGAGAATTTCTCTCGTAGCTTATTGTAGCATGTGATGTAATCCTATGTAATAGATATTTTAGAATTCATAATTAGGGGTTTCCTCCACGGAGATGTAATTAACATATCTTTTATGTAAATGTAAGAGTTTGGGAATTAAAGCATCTGCAATGTTTGATCTGTTTTGTTGTATTCCTTTACACATTTAAGTATATTCATTATGTATCAATGACGTGAATGAATATTTAAATATATTCACAGGTTCCGCCGCTTATCTGCTCTTTGGTTCCACTGGTCTTCTACCTCCTCTCTAGTAGCAATATACTACACAAATCAGAGACATCATGAGATAGGGAGAAGCAAGGAGTGAAGCTTTGGTGTGTTCCATGGAGGTAAGCAAGTGAGATATGATGCTGCCCTCATGCCCTTGGTTTCGGTCATTTGGTTTAGATAAAGGAGCCCTCTCTTCTCATACATGAAATCTTGCCCTTAGTTTCGGTCATTTGGTTCGGATTAAGGAGCCCCCTCTCTCACTTCATGTAATCATGCCCTTAGGTTTGGCCTTTTGGTTTGGATCAAAGAATATATAACTCATGAAATTGTTGGTGAACGTAGTAATTTCAAAAACAATCCTACGCACATGCAAGATCTATCTAGGTGATGAATAGCAACGAGAGGTGAGAGTGTTGTCCATGTACCCTCGTTGACCGTAAGCGGAAGCGTTATGACAACGCGGTTGATGTAGTCATACGTCTTCATGATCTGACCGATCCTAACACCGAAGATACGGCACCTCCGTGATCTGCACACATTCAGCTCGGTGACGTCCCACGAACTCTAGATCCAACTGAGTGTCGGGGGAGAGCTTCGACAGCACGACGGCGTGATGACGGTGATGATGAAGTTACCGATGCAGGGCTTTGCCTAAGCACTACAATGATATGACCGAGGTGGAAATCTGTGGAGGGGGGCACCGCACACGGCTAAGAGATCAACTTGGGTGTCTATGGGGTGCCCCCTCCCCGTATATAAATGAGTGGAGGAGGGGAGGGTCGGCCCTCTCTATGGTGCGCCCTAGGGGGAGTCCTACTCCCACAGGGAGTAGGATTCCTGATAACTCACAAGTATAGGCGATCGCAATAGTTTTCGAGGGTAGAGTATTCAACCCAAATTTGTTGATTCGACACAAGGGGAGCCAAAGAATATTCTCAAGTATTAGCAGCTGAGTTGTCAATTCAACCACACCTGGAAACTTAATATCTGCAGCAAAGTATTTAGTAGCAAAGTAATATGATAGTAGTGGTAACGGTAGCAAATGGTAACAGTAGTAAAATTAGTGTTTTTGGTATTTTGTAGTGATGATAGCAATAGCAACGGAAAAGTAAATAAGCGAAGAACAATATATGGAAAGCTCGTAGGCAATGGATCGGTGATGGAGAATTATGACGGATGCGGTTCATCATGTAACAATCATAACCTAGGGTGACACAGAACTAGCTCTAGTTCATCAATGTAATGTAGGCATGTATTCCGAATATAGTCATACATGCTTATGGAAAAGAACTTGCATGGCATCTTTTGTCCTACCCTCCCGTGGTAGCGGGGTCCTTACGGAAACTAAGGGATATTAAGGCCTCCTTTTAATAGAGTACCGGAACAAAGCATTAACACATAGTGAATACATGAACTCCTCAAACTACGGTCATCACTGGTAAGTATCCCGATTATTGTCACTTCGGGGTTAACGGATGATAACACATAATAGGTGACTATAGACTTGCAAGATAGGAACAAGAACTCTCATATATTGATGAAAACATAATAGGTTCAGATCTGAAATCATGGCACTCGGGCCATAGTGACAAGCATTAAGCATAGCAAAGTCATAGCAACATCAATCTCAGAACATAGTGGATACTAGGGATCAAACCCTAACAAAATTAACTCGACTACATGATAGATCTCATCCAACCCCTCACCGTCCAGCAAGCCTACGATGGAATTACTCACGCACGGCGGTGAGCATCATGAAATTGGTGATGGAGGATGGTTGATGATGACGATGGCGACGGATTCCCCTCTCCGGAGCCCCGAACGGACTCCAGATCAGCCCTCCCGAGAGGTTTTAGGGCTTGGCGGCGGCTCTGTATCGTAAAACGCGATGAATTCTTCTCTCTGATTTTTTTATCCCCGAAACACAATATATAGAGTTGGAGTTGGAGTCGAAGGAGCTTCAGGGGGCCCACGAGGCAGGGGGCGCACCCTAGGGGGCAGGCACGCCCCCACCCTCATGGACATGTGGTGGGCCCCCTAGCCTTCATCTTTTGCAGGTATTTTTTATATTTTCCAAAAATTTGCTCCGTGATGTTTCAGGTCATTCCGAGAACGTTTGTTTCTGCACATAAATAACACCATGGTAATTCTGCTGAAAACAACGTCAGTCCGGGTTAGTTCCATTCAAATCATGCAAGTTAGAGTCCAAAACAAGGGCAAAAGTGTTTGGAAAAGTAGATACGACGGAGACGTATCAACTCCCCCAAGCTTAAACCTTTGCTTGTCCTCAAGCAATTCAGTTGATAAACTGAAAGAGATAAAGAAAAACTTTTACAGACTCTGTTTGCTCTTGTTGTTGTAAATATGTAAAGCCAGCATTCAAGTTTTCAGCAAAGATTAGAACTATCCACATTCACAATAACGCTGAGGTCTCAAGTTTAATCATATCAATAGCATAACCAACTAGCGAGCAATAATAATAAATCTTGGATGACAACACTTTCTCAAAACAATCATAATATGATATAACAAGATGGTATCTCGCTAGCCCTTTCTGAGACCGCAAAACATAAATGCAGAGCACCTTTAAAGACCAAGGACTGACTAGATATTGTAATTCATGGTAAAAGGGATACAGTCAAGTCATACTCAATGTAAACTAACAGTAATGAATGCAAATGACAGCGGTGCTCTCCAACTGGTGCTTTTTAATAAGAGGATGATGACTCAGCATAAAAGTAAATAGATAGGCCCTTCGCAGAGGGAAGCAGGGATTTGTAGAGGTGCTAGAGCTCGGTTTTGAAATAGAGATGAATAATATTTTGAGCAGTATACTTTCATTGTCACATAACAACCAAGAGATGGCAATATCTTCCATGCTACACACATTATAGGCGGTTCCCAAACAAAATGGTAAAGTTTATACTCCCCCTTCCACCAACAAGCATCAATCCATGGCTTGCTCGAAACAACAAGTGCCTCCAACTAACAAGAGTCCCAGGGGGAGTTTTGTTTGCAATTATTTTGATTTAGTTTGCATAAAGCATGGGACTGGGCATCCCGGTGACCAGCCACGTTCTCGTGAGTGAGGAGCGGAGTCCACTCCTCTTGAGAATAACCCGCCTAACATGGAAGATATAGACAACCCTAGTTGATACATGAGCTATTCGAGCATACAAAACAAGATATTTATTTGAAGGTTTAGAGTTTGGCACATACAAATTTACTTGGAACGGCAGGTAGATACCGTATATAGGTAGGTATAGTGGACTCATGTGGAATAACTTTGGGGTTTAAGGGATTGGATGCACAAGCACTATTCCCGCTTAGTACAGGTGAAGGCTAGCAAAAGACTGGAAAGCAACCAGCTAGAGAGAGACAACAGTCATGAACATGCATTAAAATTAATCAACACTGAATGCAAGCATGAGTAGGATATAATTCACCATGAACATAAATATCGTGAAGGCTATGTTGATTTTGTTTCAACTACATGTGTGAACATGCGCCAAGTCAAGTCACTTAATCATTCAGAGGAGGATACCACCCTATCATACCACATCACAACCATTTTAATAGCATGTTGGCACGCAAGGTAAACCATTATAACTCATAGCTAATCAAGCATGGCACAAGAAACTATGATCTCTAGTTGTCATTGCAAACATGTTTATTCATAATAGGCTGAATCAGGAATGATGAACTAATCATATTTACAAAAACAAAAGAGGTCGAGTTCATACCAACTTTTTTCATCTCAGTCAGTCCATCATATATCGTCATAATTGCCTTTCACTTGCACGACCGAACGATGTGAATAATAATAATAATAATAATAATAATAATAATGCACGTGCAATGGACTAAGCTAGAATCTGCAAGCATTCAATAAACAGGAGAAGACAAGGCAATATGGGCTCTTTTGTTAGATCAACAATAATGCATACAAGAGCCACTTCAACAATTTAATTATGGTCTTCTCCTATCGACCCCCAAAGAAAAGAAAAGAAATAAAACTATTTACACGGGAGAGCTCCCAACAAGTAAAAGAAGAATAGGAAATCTTTTTGGGTTTTATTTTTAATTACTACTGCAAGCATGGAAAGTAAACTAATTAAAAGCAACAACTAATTTTTTGGTTTTTCTTAAGGTTTATTAAACACACAAGAAGAAAGCATAAAAAGGAAATAAACTAGCATGGATGATACAAATGAAAAAGTATGAGCACCGACATCTAGCAATGAGTGTGTGAACATAAATGTAATGTCGGTGGGATATACGTACTCCCCCAAGCTTAGGCTTTTGGCCTAAGTTGGTCTATGGCCATGGCTGGCCTCGCTGATGTCCATAGTAAAAGTTGGGGTCGTACTGAGATGCAGCGGCTATCGCCTCCTGAGCTGCAGCGTGGCAACGAGCGGCCTCCACTCTCCTCTTGTACCCATCTGCCTCCTCTCTGGTAATAACATATCTTCCTTTTTCCTGATGATCAAAGAAGGCAGGAGCAGGGAGAGTAATATGGACAGCACGACGTCTGTCAAAGATTAGTCGATACTGGAGAGGTGATTCATTCCTCTCGACAAACTGGTGGTGGTGAACCATAGCATTAAAGTCTAGGTAAGCAGGGGGTAATTCAATATCATCTTCGCGTATGGCTACACCAAGAAAATTAGCTATGCAGGTTGCATAAATTCCTCCAAAGAAATCTCCATTAAATCTATTAAGATGCAACCTACGTGCAACAATGGCTCCCAAATTATAAGATTTATCTCCTAACACAGCACTCCTAAGAATACTGAAGTCAAGGACACACATGTGACATGCCTCATCTTTACCATTAATGCATCTACCTATGAAGAGAGCAAAATAATGTATAGCAGGAAAGTGAATGCTCCCTATGGTAGCTTGTGTTATATCTCTAGATTCTCCCATAGTTATGCTAGCAATAAAATCTCTAAATTCTGATTTGCGAGGATCCCTTATACTACCCCGTTGTGGAAGTTTGAAAGGAGTGGTAAAATCCTCTAAGTCCATAGTATAAGAATTTTCATAAAGATCAAACAAGACAGTTGGAGAATTACGTGAAGATGAAAATTTAAACCTCCTCACAAAGGAACTAGTGAGATTGTGATACTGGCTGCACTTCTCTTCCTCGAAGCTCACAAGATCAGCGTTACGCAAATATGCGTTGAATTCTTCCTTAATTCCTGCTCGATCCATAAAGTTTTCAGAAGGCCACTCACAAGGACGCACTGGAGCGTCTCTTGGTGGCTCTTCATCAGCATCACGCATTGCAAGCATGGGTCCTTGCTTCCTTGAGAAACCACCTTGGAACATTTTCCTAAGCATTTTTCTTTCTCTGAAAAATTCTGAAATTTTTTAGTAACTTCAAAATACAAGTAAACCAAACTCAATAATATTGATAGCAACTACTCCTACAAGTGCCTAGGGCCTATATCATGCATCAAAACTACTTTTGACCATATAAATTTGACATGCAAGCTCAAGAACAGGGTTACCTAAGCAGCAAAAATTTGCAATGAATAAAGCACTAGAACAAAAACTAATTGGACCAATAGAGGAGTCACATATCAAGGAACAATCTCCCCAAGCACTTTTGTGAGAGGTGCTTTGAGCAAGGAGATCGAAAATGGCAGCAAAACGAGCTTGGACTCGGGTTTGAGCTGGTTATTCATGTTTGGGGGAGGAAGAAGGAGTGTGTGGGTGAAAGGATAAGTGGAGGAGGGCCACCGTGGGCCCACGAGGCAGGGGGGCGCGCCCATGGGGGTTGGGCGCGCCCTCCACTCTCGTGGGCAGGTGGTTGACCCCCTGTTGTGTCCTGAGTGCCAAATATTCTCAAATATTCCAGAAAAAAACATATTTAAATTTCAGGGCATTTGGAGAACTTTTATTTTTGGGATATTTTTATATTGCACGGATAATCAGATAACAGACAGAAAATTACTATTTTTATTTTATTTAATATAAATAACAGAAAGTAAAAGGAGGGTATAGAAGGTTGTGCCTTCTAGTTTCATCCATCTCATGATCATCAAAAGGAATCCACTAACAAGGTTAATCAAGTCTTGTTAATGAACTCATTCCGAATAACATGGAACCGGAGAAATTTCGAATAACACTATGTTACCTCAACGGGGATATGAACATCCCCAATAATAAGAATATCATATTTCTTCTTGACAGTAGGAAGAGGAAATTCAAAACCTCCAAATATAATCGATGGAATTTTTCCAATAGAGTTGATACTATGAACTTGAGGTTGTTTCCTCGGAAAGTGTACCGTATGCTCATTACCATTAACATGAAAAGTGACATTGCCTTTAGTGCAATCAATAACAACCCCTGCAGTATTCAAAAAGGGTCTTCCAAGAATAATAGACATACTATCGTCCTCGGGAATATCAAGAATAACAAAGTCCGTTAAATAGTAACATTTGCAACTACAACAGGCACATCCTCACAAATACCGACAGGTATAGCAGTTGATTTATCAGCCATTTGCAAAGATATTTCAGTAGGTGTCAACTTATTCAAATCAAGTCTATGATATAAAGAGAGAGGCATAACACTAACACCGGCTCCAAGATCACATAAATCAGTTTTAACATAGTTTCTTTTAATGGAGCATTGTATAGTGGGTACTCCTGGATCTCCAAGTTTCTTTGGTATTCCACCCTCAAAAGTATAATTAGCAAGCATGGTGGAAATTTCGGCTTCCGGTATCTTTCTTTTATTAGTAACAATTTCTTTCATGTACTTAGCATAAGGATTCATTTTAAGCATATCAGTCAATCGCATAGGCAAAAAGATAGGTCTAATCATTTCAGCAAAGCACTCAAAATCCTCATCATCCTTTTTCTTGGATGGTTTGGGAGGAAAGGGCATGGGTTTCTGAACCCATGGTTCTCTTTATTTACCGTGTTTCCTAGCAACAAAGTCTTTCTTATCATAACATTGATTCTTTGATTGTGGATTATCAAGATCAACAGTAGGTTCAATTTCTATATCATTATCATTACTAGGTTGAGCATCATCATGAACATTATCATTAACATTATTACTAGTTGCAGGTTCATTACCAGATTGAGTTTCAGCATTAGAAACAGAAATATCATTTGGATTCTCAGGTGTTTCCGTAATAGGTTCACTAGAAGCATGCAAAGTCCTATCACTTTTCTTTTTCTTCTTTTTAGAAGGACTAGGTGCATCCACATTATTTCTCTGAGAATCTTGCTCAATTCTCTTAGGATGGCCTTCGGGATACAAAGGTTCCCGAGTCATTCTACCACCTCTAGTCATAACTCTAACAACATTATCATTATCTTTACTATTCAATTCATTGAGCAAATCATTTTGAGCTTTAAGTACTTGTTCTACTTGAGTGGTAACCATAGAAGCATGTTTACTAATAAGTTTAAGTTCACCTTTGACATTAGCCATATAATCACCCAAGTGTTCAAGCATATTTGAATTGTATTTCAATTGTCTACCAAAATAAGCATTAAGGTCTTCTTGCTTAGCCATAAATTTATCATACTCATCTAAGCATGGGCTAGCAAACTTAGTAAATGGAATTTCAGCTTTATCATATCTATAGAGAGAATTTACCTTTACTACATGTGTCGGGTTATCAAGACCATGAGTTTCTTCAATAGGTAATGGATTAAGATCATATGTTTCTTCAAAAAGCGGTAAATTAAGACCATGTATTTCTTCAATAGGAGGTAAATTCTTAACATCTTCAGCTTTAATGCCTTTTTCTTTCATAGATTTATTTGCCTCTTTCATATCTTCGGGACTGAGAAATAAAATACCCCTCTTCTTCGGAGTTGGTTTAGGAATAGGCTCGGGAATTGGCTCCGGAGGTGTCCAATTATTTTCATTTGTCAACATATTATTCAATAGAATTTCAGCTTCATCCGGTGTTCTTTCCCTGAAAACAGAACCAGCACAACTATCCAGGTAATCTCTGAAGGCATCGGTTAGTCCATTATAAAAGATATCAAGTATTTCATTTTTCTTAAGAGGATGATCAGGCAAAGCATTAAATAATTGGAAAAGCCTCCCCCAAGCTTGTGGGAGACTCTCTTCTTCAATTTGCACAAAATTATATATATCCCTTAAAGCAGCTTGTTTCTTATGAGCAGGGAAATATTTAGCAGAGAAGTAATAAATCATATCCTAGGACTACGCACGCAACCAGGATCAAGAGAATTAAACCATATCTTAGCATCACCCTTTAATGAGAACAGAAATATTTTAAGGATATAAAAGTAGCGAGTTCTCTCATCATTGGTGAACAGGGTAGCTATATCATTTAATTTAGTAAGATGTGCCACAACAGTTTCAGATTCATAGCCATGAAAAGGATCAGATTCAACCAAAGTAAGTATATCAGGATCAACAGAGAATTCATAATCCTTATCAGTAACACAGATAGGTGAAGTAGCAAAAGCAGGGTTAAGTTTCATCCTAGCATTTAGAGATTGCTTATTCCATTTAGCTAATAACCTCTTAAGTTCGTGTCTATCTTTGCAAGCTAAAATAGCTAAAGAAGCTTCTTTATCAAAAACATAACCCTCGGGAATAACAGGCAAGTCTTCATCATCAATTTCATCAGTATTATCAGATTCAATATTTTCAATCTCTCTAGCCCTAGCAAGTTGTTCATCAAGAAATTCACCAATTGGCATAGTAGTATCAAGCATAGAAATAGTTTCATCATAAGTATCATGCATAGCAGAAGTGGCATCATCAATAACAAGTGACATATCAGAACAAATAGCAGAAGCAGGTTTAGGTGTCGCAAGCTTACTCAAAACAGAAGGTGAATCAAGTGCAGAGCTAGATGGCAGTTCCTTACCTCCCCTCGTAGTTGAGGGATAAATCTTTGTTCTTGGATCTTTCAAGTTCTTCATAATGATAAGCAGATATAAATCCCAAGTGACTCAAAGAATAGAGCTATGATCCCCGGCAACGGTGCCAGAAAATAGTCTTGATAACCCACAAGTATAGGGGATCGCAACAGTTTTCGAGGGTAGAGTATTCAACCAAAATTTATTGATTCGACACAAGGGGAGCCAAAGAATATTCTCAAGTATTAGCAGCTGAGTTGTCAATTCAACCACACCTGGAAACTTAATATCTGCAGCAAAGTATTTAGTAGCAAAGTAATATGATAGTAGTGGTAACGGTAGCAAAAGGTAACAGTAGTAAAAGTAGTGTTTTTGGTATTTTGTAGTGATGATAGCAATAGCAACGGAAAAGTAAATAAGCGAAGAACAATATATGGAAAGCTCGTAGGCAATGGATCGGTGATGGAGAATTATGCCGGATGCGGTTCATCATGTAACAGTCATAACCTAGGGTGACACAGAACTAGCTCCAGTTCATCAATGCAATGTAGGCATGTATTCCGAATATAGTCATACGTGCTTATGGAAAAGAACTTGCATGACATCTTTTGTCCTACCCTCCCGTGGCAGCGGGGTCCTTACAGAAATTAAGGGATATTAAGGCCTCTTTTAATAGAGTACCGGAACAAAGCATTAACACATAGTGAATACATGAACTCCTCAAACTACGGTCATCACCGGTAAGTATCCCGATTATTGTCACTTCGGGGTTAACGGATCATAACACATAATAGGTGACTATAGACTTGCAAGATAGGATCAAGAACTCTCATATATTGATGAATACATAATAGGTTCAGATCTGAAATCATGGCACTCGGGCCCTAGTGACAAGCATTAAGCATAGCAAAGTCATAGCAGCATCAATCTCAGAACATAGTGGATACTAGGGATCAAACCCTAACAAAACTAACTCGATTACATGATAGATCCCATCCAACCCCTCACCGTCCAGCTAGCCTATGATGGAATTACGCATGCACGGTGGTGAGCATCATGAAATTGGTGATGGAGGATGGTTGATGATGACGATGGCGATGGATTCGCCTCTCCGGAGCCCCGAACGGACTCTAGATCAGCCCTCACGAGAGGTTTTAGGGCTTGGCGGCGGCTCCGTATCGTAAAATGCAATGAATTCTTCTCTCTGATTTTTTCTCCCCGAAACACAATATAGAGAGTTGGAGTTGGAGTCGGAGGAGCTTCAGGGGGCCCACAAGGCAGGGGGCGTGCCCTAGGGGGGGCAGGCGCACCCTCACCCTCATGGACAGGTGGTGAGCCCCCTGGCCTTCATCTTTTGCAGGTATTTTTTATATTTTCCAAAAAGTTGCTCCGTGAAGTTTCAAGTCATTCCGAGAACGTTTGTTTCTGCACATAAATAACACTGTGGTAATTCTGCTGAAAACAGCGTCAGTCCGGGTTAGTTCCATTCAAATCATGCAAGTTAGAGTCCAAAACAAGGGCAAAAGTGTTTGGAAAAGTAGATACGACAGAGACGTATCAATTCCCCCCTTTCCCTAGTTGGAGTAGGAGAGAAGGAAGGGGGAGAGAGAGGGAAGGAAGGGGGGCCGCCCCCCCATCCACTTCGGATTGGGCTAGGGGGCGCGCCCTCCACCTTGTCCTTCCTCTCCTCTATTCCACTAAGGCCCAATAAGGCCCATATACTCCCCGGGGGGTTCCGGTAACCCCCCCCCCCAATACTCCAGTAAATGCCCGAACTCACCTGAAACCATTCCGATGTCCAAACATAGGCTTCCAATATATCGATCTTTATGTCTCGACCATTCCGAGACTCGTCGTCATGTCCATGAACATATCCGGGACTCCGAACTACCTTCAGTACATCAAAACACATAAACTCATAATACCAATTGTCACAGAATGTTAAGCGTGCAGACACTACGGGTTCGAGAACTATGTAGACATGACCGAGACTCATCGCCAGTCAATAACCAATAGCGGAACCTGGATGCACTTATTGGTTCCTACATATTCTACGAAGATCTTTATCGGTCAAACTGCATAACAACATACATTGTTCCCTTTGTCATCTGTGTGTTACTTGCCCGAGATTCAATCATCGGTGTCGGGGGTTGGGTGCGACATATGCCAAAGGATGGCTTATCATGGTGGGGGGCGAGTAGAACGTCGCCGGTGCCTGGAAACGGGATAAGGCGAAGACATGCACGCCGGCGAATCTTACCTAGCTTCAGGGCTCTCCGGGGAGATAATACCCCTACTGCTGCTCTACGGGGTCTCCGCATGATCACTATGGCAAAGTGTTTACACGGTTGCTCCTTGAGCTGTTTCCTGGAGGTAGGAGAAGGCAAGGCTAGCTCTCTCCTTTCTATATGATCTGGTCTAGTGCTAATGGATTCCAACCCTTTGCATGGATGCCCTGGGGGTTTATATAGGCCTACCCCCAGGGGTACAATGGTAATCCGGTTGGGCGCGGGCCCAGCCATCAGTCTCTCTGGCCGCCGTCTTATCCGCCGACTCCTGGGGCCCGCCGACTGGCTTGGTGTGGAGCCGACAGGCCGCGTCCGCCGCGGGCGGGTCTTGCCGGCTGCAGATTACTGTAGCCGTGCCTCTAATGACGCAGGCTCGGTCATGAGGTCGTGGCGACAGCCCTGCTGTCTGGCGGGCGATCACTGTGGCCACTACTTGTCGTGTCTGATTAATGGCGCATGGGGCCCGTGGGAGGGGCCGGCCGACTTCTGGTGGCCGACTCCCATCCGGACCGACTGGTGGTGCTTTTGTCGTCTTTCGTACGCTCGCCGACTGGTGGGACCCATCATCCCTGGGTTGTACCAGCAGGCCGTCATGGGCACAGGGCTCCGCCCCCTGGGACTGATGTCAGGGCCAGCATCGCAACAGTGTCGCACCGCGCGAAGATCTTCGCGGGTACGGCGTACTGTAGCCACGCCTGCCCTTGGAAAAGGGGTGGGAGTGGACCTTACTGTGGCCACTCCCCGTCCCGTCCCTCTTTATGAGGGCATGGGGGTTGTTGGCGTCGCGGGCCGACTCCCCAAGGCTAGCTTCTCTGGAAGTCGCCAGTCAGGAGTTGGCTCATCCTGAAGTCGTTCCTAGGACTCGGTCGCGAGTGGGCAGCCGGCCGCCTCGCCGCCGACTCTCAGAAGGCATCTCTTCGTCCCGGGGTCTCGAGGGGCGCAGTCTGCCTCAATGTCTTTAAAGGTTTTGGGCCTGGGTTAGCCTACCCGTGGCCCATTACTCAGAAAGCAGTCCCCGAAGCTGGTGAGGCTCCGAGGGCGACATGTCATGGAGCCTCAACAGTTTCTTCTCTCCGGCGGTCGGATCTGGGCTTCGCTAGCCATCTTTTGTCAAGCCGACTAGTTGGAGTCGGACTTGCTCAAGGCCGACTTGCCCCTAAAAAAGTTTGATCGTTGCGGCGGAGTACAGGCGGCGTGCCTGGTAAGCTTCCGGGTTGCCGCCTGTGGTTGACCCATCGCGAGGCGCCACGTGGCGGAGCTAGTCTGATTACCCATGCGCGCGACACGACAGGCCTACAGGCGGGGCCCGCCACTACCGTGCCTCGGCTTGCAAACGGATCCGTTGCGTCCACGCGGACGATTGGGGTTCCCGCGCGGTTATAGCGCGTGGTGACTTCGTGTGGTAAATCGTCGGGGTCGTGGGGGCCCGGGCGCAGTTAATCCCACGTCTGCCCCCTCGACTTCCCAGCCCACGAGCCTACAAGTAGGCGGGGGGAGGGGGCGGCGAAGCATGCGGAGCCTACAAGTAGGCGGGGGGAGGGGGCGGCGAAGCATGCGCGCCCATTCTCCCCACTTCCTTTCTCTCCTTCTTGCTTCTTCTTCTTGCCGCTGCTGCTCCGAACCACGTCATGCCCGTAGCGATGAGCTCCTCCTCCGCCGCCGTGCCTCCTGCTGTTCGCTCCGGAGTGTGGGATGGCTCCGAGGTTGACGTCGACGACATCGAGATCCTCCGCCAGACACGACGGCTGCCTGGCAGGGACTTAGTGCGGGTCCGCCTCGCGCCGGAGGGAGAGATATCGCCGATGCCGGAGGAGGGCGAGCGGGTCATATTCCGCTCACACCTTATGCGCGGCCTGGGTCTGCCGGCGAGCGGCTTCTTCCGCTCCTTCTTGGAGTTCCACGGGCTCTAGCCGCACCACCTTACTCCGAACACGGTGGTGCTGCTGGCTGCCTTCGCCACCATGTGCGAAGGCTTCCTCGGTGTTCTCCCCACCATCGAGCTCTAGGGTGAGTTCTTCCAGTCCAAGCTCGGCACACACGTCACCGGCGTGCCGGCCCAGTGCGGTGCATTCATCGCGATGCGGAGATCAGTGGCCGACAATCCGTTTCCCACCGTCACACTAATTAAGTCGGTGAAGATGTGGCAGCGGTCATATTTTTATGTGAAGAACGTCGCCCCAGAAGGCGACTGGGTCAACCTGCCGGCTTACGAAGCCGGCGCGCCGGCTGGAAGGCTCCCCAGCTGGTCACACCGAGCCAGGGTGCTGTCTCCCGCTGGTGCCGCCGCCGTCATGTGACTCCGAGTGCTGATGCAGTCGGAGGGCCTGACCGAGGCCGACTTGCTGGCCGCCTTCGTGGCGCACCGAGTCCTCCCACTCTAAGGCCGACCTCACCTGATCTGCCAGATGAGTGGTCATCGGGACCCGAGTCGGATGTGCTGCAAGGACATGCCTCACGCGGAGGTGGTGAACACGGTGAACTACATTGCGAACTGCGGTCTCTCGATGGACTGGCGGTTCGGCAAGGAGCCGTATTCGCGCGCCAACCCCCCACCTATTGTAAGTCGTCTTCCTCCTTCTTCTGTTTCTTTTGCCGCCGAGTCCGACTTGTCAAGTCTGACCGTTTCTGTTTTGAATCAGAATCCTCTCGTCTCTCCCTCGGCCGGCACCGCGGGGCCGGCTCATCAGTTTGTCCCCGGTCGGGCGGAGAGCGACGTCGACGATCCTGACTTGGGGCAGCGGCCATGGAAGCCGACGCCGAGGGAGGAGGAGGAGAAGCAGGCGGCTCCAGGCCTTTGGCCACTTTCGTCGACTGGCCTGATGACGAGGCCGAGGGAGAAGTCGCCCCGCGTCACCAGCCAAAAGCCGGCCAGCCAAGCGCGAGTTCCTCCGCCGGCTTGGACGCTCAAGGCGGTGCGAAGAAGCGCCGGGCCGGGTCGAGTACGCTTGGTGGCCGGTCGAAGAAGTTCAAGGGAGCGGTCGCCGCGACCAAGCGGGAAGAGGTGGCCGTGAAAGCCAACCGCTTCCGCAAGGAGGTGAAGAAGCCGCCGCTGGTCTCCGCATAAGTGCCTCCATCCCTTATCTTTATTTTCTCTTTGTTGATCTTGTCTGAGTTTTTCATATGCTTTCCTCGCCTCAGGGCTCTCCTCACTCTTGAGAGTGTTGCCGCCGCCTCCGTTATGGGGTCGGTGGAGACGTCTGCCACCACTCGGCGGATTGACCCCGCCACCGACCTTCGGGAGGTGATGGAGCGGAATGCGCGGGAGAAGCGCGAGGAGGACGAGGCCGCCCGCCGGGAGAAAGCAGAGGCCGAGAAGGCGGAGGCCTCCGCCCTAAAGAAGCTGGAGGCGGCCGAGGCCGCCGCTGCAGCAAAGCGGCCGGCCAAGGAAGTCGCACCCTGGCGGTCGGCGGTGTTCGTCACCACAGCCGCCCCCGCCGCCGTCTAGGAGCGTGCAAGGCAAACAGCCGGTGGATCCACCATTGCCGCCGACTGAAGATGAGGCCATGGCAAGGCTACTCCTTCAAGTCGGCTCGCCAACGCATCGCCGTCTTGAGAAGGCGACTTCGGCGCCACGCCCCTTGGAGACCGGCACCGCCAGCTCGACGATTCCAGACGCCGAAGCGACGAGCACTGCGCCCATTGGGTGGGTACAAGGAGCCGGCACGGGCCCTCTGAACCAGGCGCTTCTGGTTGTCCAGACGAAGCTGCGAGCTGAGAGCGATGCCATCCAGAATTGCACCAAGGCGCACCTGGCGTCGCGGGCAGCCATCCGGGTATGCTTTCTCCTTTGTCCCTGTTTTCTTGTTTCTCTTTGTGGGGGCGCGCCAGCGCACCCACTGGGTGTAGTCCCCGAGTTCTGGGCCGGCTGCTGAGCAGGCGGCCCGGAACTCTAATTGGTAAGTTCCGGGTACTAACCTTTGTTCTGAAATACTTGTTGCAGGACTGTCACAACCTCCATGTCACCGCCTTCAACCGCAACGTTGAAAAGCTGGGCAAGCGGACTGCCAACTTGTCGAAGAGCCGGAGTGAGTCCTTTTTCTTCTTTGCGGGGGCGTGCTGGTGCACCCACGGGCTGTGGTCCCCGAGATTCGGGCCGACTGCGTAGTCGGGCCGGATCTTCCCGGCGACCTTCTTCGTTGATGACTTAACGCCTTCTTTCTTCTTTCTCTTCAGAGGCCAATGCCGCTCTTCAACAGCAGCTGAGCGAAGCCAACTCCATGTTGTGCGCCAAGGGGGAGGAGTGTAGCAAGCTCGCCGCAGAGCATGATCTGTTGGCCACACAATTGGCAGAGCAGAAGGAGCTGCTTACGAAGGCGCAGGAGGAGGCGGAAGAGGCAGAAGCCGCCCTCTTGGCCGAGTTCGCGAGCGAGCACTCCTCCTGGACCGACAAGGAGGCAATGCTGCTCTCCGGCTTCCACGAGATCGAGGACCTCGTCGACGGTGAGCTTCTTTGCTTTCCTTCTTCGAGTCGCCGACTATATGTCGAGCCAACTCCTGGTTTTTTTTAACTTGTTCTTCATTTTTTCCATCTTGGCAGACTTCTTTCCCAGCCACTCGCAGGCCGCCATTCAAGCTATCGAGGCCGACCGCGAGGAGCGGAGGGCGGGTGGTGCGGAGATCGTCGCTGATGCCCCTCTGACTCTTGACGAGCATATTCTAAGCATCGGGGCTCGCCTGCGGCCGGCCCACCAGATGTTGCGCCGGCTTCAACGTGTCAGCGCCCAAGCGGTCGCCGCCCTGTGGACAGACGTGCAGGCTCCGTGCACCCCCAGTCGGACTGCCGACTGGCTGGAGGTCGCGACTGGCCGTCTTCAGGCCTGGAAGGGTTCCTCGGCCCAGGCCGGAGCGCGCCGAGCCTTGGAATTAATCAAGGTGTGGTATCCGGGGCTGGACCTAGACCGGCTGGCCACACTCCGATCAGAGGCCCAGCCAGAGCTGGCAGCCACGGAAGACGCCCTTGTCAAGCGTGCGGTGGCGATCACCGAGTACACCGACACTAGCATCTTTGTCCCCGAGCGGGCTGAAGACGGCGAGGAGGTGCCGCCGGAGTGGTTTGGGCTGAACCCCGACTACGGCAAGGACTCGGCAGAGGTGATCGACTCCAGCGTCGAGGAGGAAGATGAGGCGGAGGGCGGAAGCGAGACGGAGGCACCGGAAGACAGAGCGAACGGCCAGCCTCAGCTCGACCGTGCCTCCAGCAACGAGCCGTGCCCGCCCGAGCCGACTGCTGCCGGAGGTGATCAAGCCGAGACCGCCGAGCCGGCCGCCCCAACATCCAACACCGCGGTCTCCTCCGATCCACCAAACCCGTCTGACGCCCCTTAGGCTTCCACCTTGTCTTTGTTTTATCTGTTCTAATAGTTTTTGAAGAACTCGTTAATCCGCACAATTCCACCCGTGGGGTGTATTTTGAAATTCTGCTCGAAGATTCGGCCAAGGGCCTTTGTTATGTAAATATTCATCCGACTTCTATCTTTCTTGCTCATTGTTCTTTTGGCTTTTTCCTTTGCCGTCTTCCCTCAGTTGCCGTCTTTGTCAGTCAGACAGCCGCTCCACGGACTGCTATTGGATCAAATTCTTGGTCACTTTGGGAAGGCAAGTACTTTAGCCGTTTTTAGAGTTGTTTTAACAAGTGGGATAGAAGGCGGCAAGCCGGCTATTCAAGAGTCGGTTTGCGAAAAAAGGCTGGAAGCCGGCCTTAAGCTATGTTTGTGCTTTGAGTCCTTTGCCATTTTCCATGTGGACGCCCATTCTTCCTTACTCCTGCCCACCAGACAGTCGCTCTGCGAGCTGCGGCTTCTGGCAGGAGACGGTTTAGACACCACACACTACTTGTCCGGTTGCAGGAAGCATTTCATAGCGCAGGTCGGCAAGTCCCCGGGCCGACTAGTCGAACCCGGTGCCAAGCGGCATAACAAAGAGTAATGTACTCGAAGGCATATTTCTTATCATATAGATAAAAGAGGGCAGTCCCCGAGCTCTTTTCGGGGGGGCCGAAGTCTTGGTACTTTTAATACAAAAGGTAGCGTGATACATACTGCGTTTAACTGTAAAATTTTCGGAGGAGATTTGCATTCCATGGCCACTCTGTCTCATTGCCGGAGTCGTCCCTCTTGCGTGCTCGGGGCTTCTGAGCGTCGATCAGGTAGTAGGAGTCGTTGCCCAGCACTTTGCTGATGATGAAGTGGCCTTCCCAAGGTGCCGACAGCTTGTGCTGGCCGGCTGTTCGCTGGATTAATCGGAGCACAAGGTCGCCCTCCTGGAAAGATCTCGGCCTGACCTTCCTATTGTAGTATCTGCGCAGGCTCTGCTGGTAGATGCTGGACCGGTTAAGTGCCAATAGCCGGCCCTCTTCCAGTAGGTCGACACCGTCTTGTCGTGCTTCTTCTGCTTCTTCCTTGGTGTACATGGTGACTCGTGGGGAATCGAACTCTATGTCCGTTGGGATGACGGCTTCAGCACCGTAGATGAGGAAGAAAGGCGTGAAGCCGGTTGACTTGTTTGGAGTCGTGCGCAGACTCCAGAGGACGGCTGGCAACTCGTCGAGCCAGCAGCCAGCCGAGCGCTCCAGAGGCTCGATTAGTCGGGGCTTGATGTCGGATAGGATGAGGCCGTTTGCTCGCTCCACCTGGCCGTTTGACTATGGATGGGCAACGGATGCTAGGTCTAGTCGGATGCCCGGTGTCGCACAGAAACGGGCCAAGGCGCCTTTGGCAAAATTCATGCCGTTGTTGGTGATGATGTTGTGTGGTATGCCGTATCGAATTGTGATGTCGGAGATGAAAGTCACGGTAGTCGGACCGTTCAGTTTCTTGATTGGCTTCGCTTCTACCCACTTGGTGAACTTGTCCACCGCGACAAGTAAGTGAGTTAAGCCACCTCGTGCCATCTTGAATGGTCCCACCATGTCTAGACCCGAAACTGCGAAAGGCCAGGTAATGGGGATGGTCTTGAGTGCAGAAGCCGGCTGATGCGGCTTGGAGTGGAACTTCTGGCACCCTTTGCATTTTTGGACCAATTCCTTGGCCTCTTCTAAGGCCGTTGGCCAAAAGAAACCGTGTCGGAAAGCTTTGGCGACAAGTGCTCTTGAAGCCGCATGGTGGCCGCACTCGCCTTGATGGATGTCTTTGAGAATTGCTTGGCCTTGCTCTGGCTCTACGCAGCGCTGGTAGACACCAGTGACGCTGCGCCTGACCAGCTCTCTATTGACTATGGTGTAGGCTGTCGCTCGGCATTGTACTTGCCGAGCTAAGGTCTCATCAGTCGGCAGCTCTTTGCTCACCAGAAATTTTAGGATGGGCTAGGCCCACGAGGGTGCTGCCATTTCTTCGACTGCCAGAACTGCGACTTGGACCAGGGCGGCTGGGCTGGGAGGCGGCAGGCTGGAGTCACAACCGCTTGCTGTATTAATGAAGTCCCGGGGCCGACTGGAGCAGCTCTTGGGCCCAGTTCTGGAGTCTTTGGGCCGGCCGCCGCAGTCCCTGGGCCGGCCTCGACTGTGGCGGTTTTGGAGCCATCTGCCAAAATCCCCGTACCGTCCGCCGGGGCTCTAGAGTCGGATCCGACTTCTTCGGGAGGAGCTGGCATGAAGATGGAGTCTGATTCTGGTGAAGGCTTGACAGACGGCTTGAGGAGGCATTGAAGGGCGACGCCAGATGGTATTGCTTGGCGGGTAGAGCCGATTCGTGCCAAGGCGTCTGCTTGGTCGTTGTCGTTTCTTGGCACATGGAGGAACTCGCACCCCTCGAAATATCCACTTAGCTGCTGCACGAGGAAACGGTAACTCGCCATGTTTGCATCTTTGGCATCCCAGTCGCCAGACGACTGTTGGACCACTAAGTCCGAGTCGCCATAACACAGGATCCAGCGAATGCCAAGTTCTTTGACAAGCCGGAGCCCGTGAATGAGCGCCTCGTACTCGGTGACGTTGTTGGATGCGGAAAAATGGATTTGCAGGGCGTATTTGAGCTTGTCGCCTTTAGGAGAAGTGAGGACAACGCCGGCTCCCAAGCCGGTGCGCATCTTGGAGCCATCGAAATGCATCCGCCAATGGGTGGAGTCGGGCGCTGGAGGTAGGTACTCGGTCTCAGCCCAGTCGACGAGAAAGTCGGCCAGTGCTTGTGACTTGATGGCGGTGCGGGGCTGGTAGCGGATGGTGTATGGAGCGAGCTCTATGGCCCATTTGGCCACTCGGCCAGAAGCATCTCGGCTTCTGATGATTTCGGCAAGTGGGGCCGTGCAGACCACAGTGATTAGATGCTCTTGAAAGTAAGGCTTCAATTTCTTGGCGGCAAAGTGCACGCCATAGCACATCTTCTGGTAGTGGGGGTAGTTCTGCTTGGAGGCCAACAGTACTTCGCTCAGGTAATATACCGGTCTCTGGACAGGTAATGCCTTGCCTTCCTCCTTGCGTTCCACTACAATGACTTTGTTGACTACCCGGCTGGTGGCGGCGATGTACAAGAGCATAGGTTCCTTAGGATTCGGAGCCGCCAGAACGGGTGGAGTAGTCAGCATCTTCTTCAACTGGAGAAAAGCTTCGTCCACCTTGTGGTTCCACTCGAAAAAAGTGGTCTTCTTCATGAGCTGGTATAAGGGGAGAGCTTTCTCGCCCAGCCGACTGATGAATCAGCTGATGGACGCCAAGCAGCCGGTGAACTTTTCCATGTCCAGCAGTCGGCTGGGTACCTCCATCCTCTCAATGGCCTTAATCTTTACAGGGTTGCACTATATGCCGCGTCCAGAGACCAGGAAGCCAAGGAGTTGGCCGACTGGTACTCTGAAGACGCACTTCTCAGGGTTGAGCTTGATCTGGAATTGGCACAGGTTCTCAAAGGTCTCCTTGAGGTCTTCCAGCAGTGTTCCATGCTTTTCCGTCTTCACCACCACATCGTCCATGTAGACATGGGCATTTCTGCCGAGTTGCTTGAGGAGCCACTTCTGCATGCAACGCTGAAAGGTGGCGCCGGCATTCCTCAAGCCGAACGTCATGGTGAGGTAGCAGAAGGCTCCAAACGGCGTGATGAAGGCGGTCTTCAGTCTGTCGGCCAGGTTCAGCTTGATCTGGTAATATCCCGAATATGCATCCAAAAAGCTCAACGGCTCGCATTCGGCTGTGGAGTCTATCACTTGATCAATTCTTGGTAAAGCAAACAGGTCCTTGGGGTAGGCCTTGTTGAGGCTTGTGTAGTCAATACACATTCGCCACTGCTTGTTCTTCTTCAGTACCAGGACCGGGTTGGCTAGCCACTCTGGAAAGAATACTTCCATAATGAAGCCAGCTGCTTGGAGTCGGGCTATCTCTTCTCCGACAACTCTTCTCTTTTCTTCTGACAGGCGGCGCAAGGGCTGCCTAACCGGCTTTGCATCAGATCGGACATGTAACTTGTGCTCGGCGAATTCCGTCGGTACACCTAGCATGTCTTTGGGGGACCATGCGAAGATGTCCCGATTCTCATGGAGGAAATCGACGAGCTCGCCTTCCTATTTGTTGTCGAGGTTTGCGCCTACGATAGCGTACCTCTCTAGGTGCTCTGGATCCAAGGGTATCTTCTTTGTCTCTTTGGCCGGCTTGAACGAACCCTCAGCCTCCGACTCCTTTGGGTTAGGCGACACCTCTAGCTGCTTGTCGGCCATCGCCACAACCCGGTCAAGGAGCCGCTTCTCGGCCGCGATCACCAGGGACTCGGCCAGCCGACTACTCTCAGCCGCATAGGCAGACGACTTCCGGTAGTCGCCGGCTATGGTCAGAATCCCCCTTGAACTGGGCATCTTCATTTTGAGGTAGGCGTAGTGGGGGACCGCCATGAACTTGGCCAGGGCGGGTCAGCCAAGTAATGCATGGTATGGGCTCTCGAGATCCACCACCTCAAACCAAACTGACTCTCGGCGAAAGTGATCTTTGTCTCCAAAGAGGACGTCCATCAGGATCTTGCCGATTGGTGAGCAGGAAAGACCAGGAACAATGCCGTGGAACACAGTCCGGCTATTCTAAAGCTATCTTTGCTTGATTCCTAACTTCTCCATGGTGTCCTTGTACAGGATATTGATGCTGCTGCCTCCGTCTATCAGAACTCGCGAGAAACGAGCAGCTCGTCTATCCGTAGCAAAGGTGGCATCCAAGACCAAGGCATAAGAGCCCGGACTCGGCATCACCTCTGGGTGATCAGCCCTGCTCCAGATGATAGGCTTCTCGGACCAGTGCATGAAATCTGGCGCCTCTGATGCTACTACATTCACCTCTTGTTGCTGCAGCCGCCTGCTGCGTCGATCATCAGCCACGCTGGTAAATATCAAGTAGGCTCCATGCTCTTCGGGGTACTCATCTTGTACTGCGCCGACTGGCCTGACAGCCGGCTGCTGGGGCGGAGGCGGAGGCTGCTGCCCAGCAGGCGGGGGAGGTAGGAGGCCGTCTCCTTTGGCGATCCTGGTGAGCCAGTGGCACTTCCGGGTGGTGTGATTCGACGGCTTCGCGCCGCTATGGAACTTGCAAGGACCATCCAGAGTCTGCTCGTATGAGAAAGCCGGCAACCAGTTGGGCTTGCCACCTTTCTGTCGCTTGGGTGGAGGCTGCCCATCCGGCTGCTGGTCTTCAACTATCGCGACCTGCCGGCTGCGGGGCCTTGCGCTTGTGGTCGTTCTACTGTTGCCGCCGACTGGCGTCTCCTACTGGAGTTCTAGGAGCCTGAGGGGCCACTTTGCCAATCGCACTAACTTGAATCTCCACCTTCATGGAGGAGTCGACCGTGGCATACTTGTCTGCTATGATCAGCAGCTCGTCGAGGGTTTCTGGCTCGTCGCAGAGGAGCTTGTGCTTGAGGAGGGTGCCTTCTCTGCACCTGGCGGTGAAGTACTCGATAGCCTGCACCTCGTGCACGCCCTCACAGGAATTCCGAAGCTCGGCCCAACGCGTGAGGTAGTCGCGAGTCGACTCGTTGGGGCCTTGCATGCACAGGGAAAGCTGACGAGGCTTGGGAGGACGCTTGTACGTGCTCGTGAAGTTGCAGACGAATGCTTCGGTGAAGTCGACCTAGCTATTGATGCTGCGGGGCTTCAGGCTGTTCAGCCATGTCCGGGCCGTGCCCTGCAGCATGAGCGGAATGTATTTTACGGCGACATGCTTGTTGCCGTTCGCTATTTGACAGCCGTGGAGTAGTCAACCAGCCAGTCCTCCGGCTTCACGGAGCTAGTGTACTTGGGCGTGTCTCTTGGGAGCGTGAACCCTTTGGGAAAGGGCTCGTCTTGAATGCGAGGCCCGAAACAAGGCGGACCCAATTCGTCTTCTTCTTCCAGCGCCAGGGATCGGTGAAGTCGGTCGATCCGGTGGCGGGCGTCGTTTTCTCTGACTCCCTCTCGGCGGCCAAGGCGGTCGCCGAGCGTCAGATGGTCAACAGGCGGTGGGGAGACTCGCCTTTCCTTGCGAGGAGGAGGAGGCGGACAGTCGTCCCATCGTTCCACTGCTCTCGGGCGGCCGTCTTGGTCGCTCTCTATGGTAATGTGAGTCCGACTGTGGCTGACAGCCGGATCCTTGTCTTTCCTTCCTCGGGCGCCGCCAGTTGGCGTCCGAGACGTCGCGCCATGATCTTGGAGAAGGTCGTCGTTTTGCCGCTGCGGCGCCTCCGTGTGGCAGCCGGCCTCGTTCTGCACGGCAGCCACGTCGAGGAGTCGCTAGACTCGCTCCGTCATCAGGCGGCGCTCCTCGCCCTCGAAGTTGTCCAGCTCGTCCGCCGCCATCTGGGCGGCTCGAATGTTCTCCGCAGGTGTGGCGTACACAGGGCGATTTGCCCCGAACAGGTTGGCGATGGCCACGCCGCGCTGCTGGACCGCGCCAAGGCGGCTGGGCCCAGCTAGGGCTGGGGAGCCACCCATAGCGCGATCCATCTCACGCTAGTAGGCTTCTGACAAGCGTCTCATGCTAGCCAGCTTCTTCGCGTCTTCGACGAGCTGAAGGCGGCGCGCCTCCAGCGTCTCCGCGTCAGCGTCTTCCGGAATGGGCGCAGTCAGGTCTTGTAGTGCCGCGCCAAGGGGGTCATGCGCTCCTCCGCCGGGAGGTTCATCATGACCGATGATGAGCACCTCGGTGACGGTGCTTCCATCGCTCTCCGCGCGAGGGAGAGGCTCGTTGTAGACCACCACGTTGGTGGGGAACGCGTCGAGCGACGCGGTGTCGGAGTCGACCAGCACCGGGTCGGTGGAGCCTACAGACTCCAAGTCCACGGCAGGCTCGCCGGCGATGTGGAGTTGGTCGAGGAGGCCCGCGAGGAGGCTCTCGGGGACGCCCGTGCCTGCGTTGGATGCAGGTTCGTCGGAGAGGCAAACCCCACCGGCAAGATCGGCGAGGCAGCTGGCTGGGCAGGCGATCTCAACGCCGTGTAGCGCGTCAGCGCAAACTCCGTTTGGCGTGCCGGGCTCGCTGCACTCGCCAGGGAGAAAAAGGGTTCCCGTCCAGAGCAGGTCTCCGGACGACGGTGCACCAGGCCCCACGGTGGGCGCCAAATGTCGGGGGTTGGGTGCGACATATGCCAAAGGATGGCTTATCATGGTGGGGGCGAGTAGAACGTCGCCGGTGCCTGGAAACGGGATAAGGCGAAGACATGCACGCTGGCGAATCTTACCCAGCTTCAAGGCGAAGACATGCCCTACTGCTGCTCTACGGGGTCTCCGCATGATCACTATGGCAAAGTGTTTACACGGTTGCTCCTTGAGCTGTTTCCTGGAGGTAGGAGAAGGCAAGGCTAGCTGTCTCCTTTCTATATGATCTGGTCTAGTGCTAATGGATTCCAACCCTTTGCATGGATGCCCTGGGTGGGTTTATATAGGCCTACCCCCCAGGGGTACAATGGTAATCCGGCTGGGCGCGGGCCCAGCCGTCAGTCTCTCTGGCCGCCGTCTTATCCGCCGACTCCTGGGGCCCGCCGATGGGTGGGCCCCGCCGACTGGCTTGGTGTGGAGCCGACAGGCCGTGTCCGCCGCGGGCGGGTCTTGCCGGCTGTAGATTACTGTAGCCGTGCCTCTAATGACACAGGCTCGGTCATGAGGTCGTGGCGACAGCCCCACCGTCTGGCAGGCGATCACTGTGGCCACTACTTGTCATGTCTGATTAATGGCGCATGGGGCCCGTGGGAGGGGCCGGCCGACTTCTGGTGGCCGACTCCCATTCGGGCCGACTAGTGGTGCTTTCGCCGTCTTTCGTACGCCCGCCGACTAGTGGGACCCATCATCCCTGGGTCGTACCAGCAGGCCGTCGTGGGCACAGGGCTCTGCCCCCTAGGGCTGATGTCAGGGCCGGCATGGCAACAGTGTCGCGCTGCGCAGAGATCTCTGCGGGTACGGCGTACTGTATCCATGCCTGCCCTTGGAAAGGGGTGGGAGTGGACCTTACTGTGGCCACTCCCCGTCCCGTCCCTCTTTATGAGGGCATGGGGGTTGTGGGCGTTGCGGGCCGACTCCCCAAGGCCGGCTTCTCTGGAAGTTGCCAGTCAGGAGTCGGCTCATCCTGAAGTCGTTCCTAGGACTCGACCGCGAGTGGGCAGCCGGCCGCCTCGCCGCCGACTCTCAGAAGGCGACTCTTCGTCCCGCGGTCTCGAGGGGTGCAGTCTGCCTCAATGTCTTGAAAGGTTCTGGGCCTAGGTTAGCCTACCTATGGCCCATTACTCCGACAATCGGTATCTCAATACCTAGTTCAATCTCGTTACCGGCAAGTCTCTTTACTCGTTCTGTAACTCAACATCCCGTAACTAACTCATTAGTTACATTTCGTGCAAGGCTTATAGTGATGTGCATTACCGAGAGGGCCCAGAGATACGTCTCCGATACACTGAGTGACAAATCCTAATCTCGATCTATGCCAACTCAACAAACACCATTGGAGACACCTATAGAGCATCTTTATAGTCACCCAGTTACGTTGTGATGTTTGATAGCAAACTAAGTGTTCCTCCGGTATTCGGGAGTTGCATAATCTCATATTCATACGAACATGTATAAGTTATGGAGAAAGGAATAGTAGTAAACTAAACGATCATCGTGCTAAGCTAACGGATGGGTCAAGTCAATCACATCATTCTCTAATGATGTGATCCCATTCATCAAATGAGAACTCTTTGTCCATGGCTAGGAAACTTAACCATCTTTGATTAACGAGCTAGTCAAGTAGAGGCATACTAGTGACACTCTGTTTGTCTATGTATTCACACATGTACTAAGTTTCCGGTCAATAAAATTCTAGCATGAATAATAAACATTAATCATGATATAAGGAAATATAAATAACAACTTTATTATTGCCTCTAGGGCATATTTCCTTCAGTCTCCCACTTGCACTAGAGTCAATAATCTAGATTACATTGTAATGATTCTAAGACCCATGGAGTCTTGGTGTTGATCATGTTTTTCTTGTGAGAGAGGCTTAGTCAACGGGTCTGCAATATTCAGATATGTATGTATCTTGCAAATCTCTATGTCTCCCTCCTTGACTTGATCACGGATGGAATTGAAGCGTCTCTTGATGTGCTTGGTTCTCTTGTGAAATCTGGATTCCTTTGCCAAGGCAATTGCACCAGTATTGTCACATAAGATTTTCATTGGACCTGATGCACTAGGTATGACACCTAGATCGGATATGAACTCCTTCATCTAGACTCCTTCATTTGCTGCTTCCGAAGTAGCTATGTACTCCGCTTCACACGTAGATCCCGCCACGATGCTGTGATTGGAACTGCACCAACTAACAGCTCCACCATTTCATAAAAACACGTATCCGGTTTGTGACTTAGAGTCATCTGGATCAGTATCAAAGCTTGCATTGATGTAACCGTTTACGACGAGCTCTTTGTCACCTCCATATACGAGAAACACGTCCTTAGTCCTTTTCAGGTATTTCAGGATGTTCTTGACCGCTGTCCAGTGATCCACTCTGAGATTACTTTGGTACCTTCTTGCTAAACTAATAGCAAGGCACACATCAGGTCTGGTACACAGCATTGCATACATGATAGACCCTATGGCTGAAGCATAGGGAACACCTTGTAACACAGGCAAGAACCCTTTCTTTGCTTGATCCATTTTGAACTTCTTCAAAACTTTATCAAGGTATGTGCTTTGTGAATGTCTAGTAAAGCATCTTGATCTATCTCTATAGATCTTAATGCCCAATATATAAGAAGCTTCACTGAGACCTTTCATTGAAAAATTCTTATTATATATCCTTTTATGCTATTCAGAAATTCAGTATCATTTCCGATCAGCAATATGTCATCTACATATAATATCAGAAATTCTACAGAGCTCCCACTCACTTTCTCGTAAATACAAGCTTCTCCTAAAGTCTGTATAAAACCATATGCTTTGATCACACTATCAAAGCATATATTCCAACTCCGAGAAGCTTGCACAAGTCCATAAATGGATCGCTGGAGCTTGCACACTTTGTTAGCACCTTTTGGATCGACAAAACCTTCTGGTTGCATCATATACAACTCTTCTTTAAGATATCCATTAAGGAATGCAGTTTTGACATCCATTTGCCAAATTTCATAATCATAAAATGCGGCAATTACTAACATGATTCGGATGGACTTAAGTATCGCTACGGGCGAGAAGGTCTCATCATAGTCAACTCCTTGAACTTCTCGAAAACCTTTTGCAACAAGTCAAGCTTTGTAGACAGTAACATCACCGTCAGCGTCATTCTTCTTCTTGAAGATCCATTTATTCTCTATGCCCTGCTGATCATCGGGAAAGTCAACCAAAGTCCACACTTTGTTCTCGTACATGGATCCCATCTCAGATTTCATAGCCTCAAGCCATTTTGCGGAATCTGGGCTCATCATCGCTTCCTCATAGTTTGTAGGTTCGTCATGGTCAATGTCGGTGTCAAAACCGGCGGATCTCCGGTAGGGGGTCCCGAACTGTGCGTCTGAGGTTGATGGTAACAGGAGACAAGGAACACAATGTTTACCCAGGTTCGGGCCCTCTCGATGGAGGTAAAACCCTATGTCCTGCTAGATTAATATTGATGAGTATGGGGGTTACAAGAGTTGATCTACCACGAGATCGTAATGGCTAAAACCCTAGAAGTCTAGCCTATTTGATTATGAGTATGATCCTCTCTACGGACTAAACCCTCTGGTTTATATAGACACCGGAGGGGACTAGGGTTGTACAAAGTCGGTTACATAGAAAGGAAATAGTATATCCGGCTACCTAGCTTGCCATCTATGCAAAGGAGAGTCCTATCCGAACATGGGAGAAAATCTTCTATCTTGTATCTTCATGGCCCAATAGTCCGGCCCATGTCCAACAGGCCGGCCGCCCGAGGACCCCTTAGTCCAGGACTCCCTTAGTAGCCCCCGAACTAGACTTCAATGACGAGGTGTCCGGCGTGCAGATTGTCTTCGACATTGCAAGGCGGGTTCCCCCTCCGATTACATCAAAGTCCCTGACTTAAAGAGCGGTATTCGGCTTTTCCATTTAATGTCGCACCCATCGGCTTCTATGCCTTCCTGACTTCAGTTTCCACATGGCGAGCAAATACGAGAGGTCGGGGTATTTTTGCACATACCACCCTGACCATATAAGAGAGGTGCCTATTTGAAGAGAATAGATCTCAGATCCATTCCACACCCTGCGAAAAAATCCTCAGAGCTTGCTAGGAGGAACCACTCCAACATGGCTAGCGCTCCCAGCTCTTCCTCTCGTCCCCACGGCTCCGAAAAAGGTGATTGGGAGAGATGTTCTGTATCTCACGGTCAGCTGACGAAGCTGCAAAAACATGGCTTCCTTCCTCCCATGGATCTAGTCCCCGTCCGAGCAGGATTGACGTCCTTCAGCGGTAGGGTTCAGGCGGAGAATTTCCCCAATCCATCCAGGGGGAACGAGTATGCTTCGTTCCCTTCTTGCTAAGAGGCATTGGATTTCCAATCCATCCCTTCCTCCGAGGATATCTGGAGTATTACGGCCTCCAACTGCACAGTTTCACTCCCGCCTCCATCCTGCACATCGCGGGTTACGTTGCTCTATGCGAGCTATTCCTGGGCTGTGAGGCCCATTTTGAATTATAGAGAAAATTGTTTTGCCTCGTTCCTCGTAATCAAGGGGGATCAATATTCGAAGTGGGAGGAGCCGAGGTATGGCGTATCTCCGAGACCAGATACCTGTCTGGCACGTCGAAGAAGGCTTCCAAAGTGTGGCCTCCCGAATGGTTCTATATTGACAACGTCGCTCTTCCTGACCCAGTCCGAATGGGTCTCCTAGAATTTTCAAGTGCTTCGTTGAAGAAATGCCATAGCTGGCGCCCTTGGAGCCTCGAGGAGGAGGATAGCACGGAAGTCAGTCAGTTGATGGGCAGGATTAAGACGCTCGCCCAGTCCGATTTATCAATAATCGAAGTAATGCCGATCTGCATAGTGCGGGGGGTCCAACCACTCCAATACAGAGGGCTTCCCATGTGGCACTATAATGGGGAAGATGACGCCTCACGCTGCGGTCGAAAGGATCCGGAAACCCCCGCCGCTTTGGCCAAAATATTGGTCAAACTGTACAAAGGGGAGAAGGAGGAGTTCACTCGTCTCCAATGTCGAGATGGATTTTCCATGTATAATCCTCCTAGATAGGTGAGCTCCAATCCCACCATTTTACTCCTCTCCCTGAATCATTTTTGATGGATAGTAACCTATCCACTCGCAACAGGAATGGCGGAAGGCTACTGAGGGGATCCATAGCCCTGCCCCCCAGCCGAAGGGTCACAACCGGGACCTTGACCCCGGATTCGAAGAAGATCCGGACATATTTGTGGAGCTCGAGAATGGAGTATTCTATCAGACGAGCTATGATGGTACGGAAGTACCCATCATTGTCGATTATCTCGGCCTCCTCCCTGCCTCGCATGTAAGTAATTTAAGAGACGCCTTCTTCGAAAGAGTTTCCTTATTATGCCTCACCCACCGCACTATTTCGTGTTCCAAAGGGGAGGTGCACGACGTCACAACGTGCACCGGAAGCGTCTCCGAGGAGAGCGGCGCCCGCGCCGAGCACATCTTCGAAGAGGAAGGCAAATGATAATACGGCGGAACCTTCATCAAAGAGGTAAGGCTTTCTTTTCAAGAATACATCTCCTGATAGCCACATCAAATCGTGATGTCATTCGCTGAATTTTATCAGGAAAAGTGTCCGTCGGACTATGTTCGGGGATCCCGCTGGTCGTGCCTCCACTAGTTAGGTTCCAGACCCTTCCCTAAGGACGGGGGTTGACACGGGAGTGGCGCCGAACTGTCCTTCCGCAGAGGATTCAGACGATATGTCTGTCACGAACTCTGAAGTGGAGAGTGCCATGAATCATCGTCGTCAGAGGGCTGCTCTCCGTGACCCCGGCTTTTCAAAGGAGGCATTCAATGCCTTCAGCTCGGCCGATGTGTACATCCGAGCTGCTCTGGATGGGCTTGCCAGAGCCACGGACCAGCATCTAAAAGATATGCGGGCAAGTATAGATTTAATAAGCATACACCAGTAGCCCCCGAGACTTAAAGCAGGTGACACAACTGATTTAAGGATCATTGTATAATCAGGCACTTATGAAGAAGAATAGCCTGCTGTCTCAAGAACTGGAAAAATGTCAGACTCAACTAACTGCGGCTACCACCGAATTGGAAAAATCCAAGGAGGCACCACCTGGTAATGTTTCTCCCCAGCGGAAAGAAGTATAATCATATACCAGTTATATTAACACTGTTGTGTTTTTGCTGATAGAAGAAGTAGAGCGACTGAGAGAGAAACTGAAGGACGCCCAAGCTGGTGAACAAGAGGCTAAAAGGCAACATGCGGCAGGCGAACGTGTGCTGACGCGGGTCAGGGATGAGAGGAACAAGCTGCGGGATTCCCATACCCAACTGGGCGAAGAACTAAAAGATGTTTGAGCCCAACAAGTAGACACCGTCAAGGAGAACAAGAGGCTACAAGGCAGCATATTCAGTATGCTTTTCAAACTTGCCTCCCTATAATTTGGCGAGGGCCGGAACTGACATATTTATGTCTGCAGGTATGCTGACTAGCCGTCCTGAGGAAGAAATGTCCGGACCTCAAGGCGACTTGCTACAAGAGCTCTCCCAGATGGACGAGCGAGTTCGGCAGGCAATGCGTGGTGTTGCCAAGGCTTTATGGCCATCCCCCTCTCCTCCAGGAGGTATGGCGGAGCTCGTGGAGCTGTTCAAAGGGGCACGGCGGCGTATTCGATTATGGAAGATATCAGCCTGTCGGGAAGGTGCGTGAGAGGCCTGGGCCATGGTAAGAACACGGTATACCAAGCTTGATCCGAATCATATGGCCTGGGTCGGGCCGCTAGGGTCATATGGGAAAGAAATTCCCATTAATTTGGTATATGACCAAGTAGAAGTAGCTGCCAAATATTGTCAATAGGATTGTAAGCTAGACAGCCTGTTGGACGGTGTAGAGGAGGAAGTTTTTGAGTCCAAGTGACTATGTACTTTACTTAATGTATTTGTTCCTAGCCGGATTGTAAAACGATTGTCATGGCCAACCTTTTCGCTTCGACCTCTGGACCCGAAGGTGCAGAATGTTTCTGAATACTCGAGCGGTAAAATAGAATGGGGTATGCCTGGAAACCAGGTGTAGGGGTCATCGTTGCTTGAACAGACAAGTTGTATCCGGCTAGCTATGTTATATTACATTGTGATTGTAAGAAACATCTTCCAGAGAGAATAGTTCCGTTAAGGGTTCCTTTCCCTGGGTGCGCATGCGTTAATATGCATGTCTGAACTGTGATTGAAAACATCGCAGTATAGGTAACATCTGGGGGTTCATATTGGAAGAAATGTAAAACATCTTTAGTCCGCCAACCGAATATTCCCTTAAGAACGCTAGCTTTCGGCTTCACCCAGTGTGAGGTACACATCCGGATGACCCGATAGTAACAATCGTAGAGGTGCTCCCTTTATGTCCTAGCCGAACTAATGGGAATGTAGGGCATAAGCACAGGAGCCAGGCAACCCAGATTGGCCAAAACTTAAGTCATATCGATGCATATAATGGTGAAGAAAAGGTACATATGAGGAAAAAACACATATGTGATGAGCTTGATGCTCGAAAAATAACAATAATAAGCTTCTGTGCAAGAAGCCCCCAGGTATAATGGATGTACACATTTGAGAATGTGTATGTCATAGCTGTATGGTTTAGCCGCACGAAAGCTTTAAGGCTAATAAAAGAGGGCGAAAAGAGAGGATAAAAAATAATGTAAATAATAGGGAGGAGGAATCAAACGAAGGGTTCGGCGCTAGGCATATAATCTTTGGAGTCTGGCCGCATTCCAGGGGTTTGGTTCTAGGCAGTTGTCTGATGCATCACGCAGGCGGTACAATCCTCCAGTGAGAAGTTTGTCAATGATGAAGGGACCCTCCCACTTGGGCTTGAGTTTGTCCTTTTTCTTCTCCGGGAAGCGTAGAATGAGTTCGCCAACATTGTAAGTCTTGGCCCGTACTTCTCTTCTTTGATATCTACGGGCCTGCTATTGATAAAATGTGGAACGGGCTTTTGCAACATCGCGCTCCTCCTCCAGGGCATCTAAGTTGTCCTGCCGATCAAGCTCGGCCTCTCTCTCTTCGTACATGCGCACTCGAGGTGAGTCATGAATAATGTCGCATGGTAAAACAGCCTCCGCGCCATTAACCATGAAGAAATGTGTATATCCGGTAGTGCGATTGGGCGTGGTCTGTAGCCCCCAGAGTACGGAGTCGAGATCCTCAACCCAGTGCTTGTATGATTCTTTCAAAGACCGCACTAGTCTGGGTTTGATGCCGCTCATAATAAGACCATTGGCTCATTCGACTTGACCGTTTGTTTGCAGATGATAGACGGACCATAATTGAGCTTAATGCCTAGATTAGCACACCAGGTTTTCACCTCATCGGCTGTAAATTAGAGCCGTTGTCGGTGATGATGTTGTGTTGGACACCATAATGGTGCACAACACTGGATATAAAGTCTATCACTGGTCCAGCTTCAGCCGTTTTAACTGGTTTGGCCTCTATCCACTTAGTGAACTTATCTACCATGACTAGTAGATATTTTTTATTATGGCTGCCTCCTTTAAGGGGTCCAACCATGTCAAGCCCCAGACCATGAAAGGCCAAGTGATGGGGATTGTTTGTAGATAAGTGGGTGGCATATGGCTTTGGTTGGCGAAAAGTTGACATCCGACACAATGTTGGACAAGGTCCTGTGCATCTGCTTAGGCCGTCGTCCCGTAGAAACCTGTATGGAAGTCCTTGCTTACAAGGGCCTGAGCTACAACATGGTGACCACCGAGACCGGCATGAATTTCAGCAAAGAGCTGCCGCCCCTCTTCCTCGGAGATACATCTTTGAAGTACTCCGGTAGCGCTTTTCTTGTAGCGTTCTCCTTCGTGGACCTTATAGGCTTTCAAATGCCGAACAATGCAACAAGCCTCATTCTGATCCTCAGGAAGCTCTCGCCTATTGAGTTAGGCCAAGAAGGGTTCGGTCCATGGGGCAATGACTGCCATGATAAGATGGTCGACGGTGTTATTTCGGTGGCTGGGCCTCCGATGATATCGGTATGTTCGGGGTCTAGGGTTATGGTTGGATCTGGACTGACGTTGCCGCTCCCCCCTTGCCACACCACGGATGGCTTAAAATCCTTTCCAAAAAGATGTTACGTGGGACGGGGTCGCGCTTGGCATCGATGCGAGAAAGGACATCCGCCGCTTGATTACTTTCTCTAGCCACATGGTGAAACTCGAGCCCCTCGAACCGAGCTGACATTTTGAGAAGGTGTTATGGTAGGCCGCCATCTTTGGATACTTGGCATCGAAATCTTCATTTATTTGAGATATTGCGAGGTTTGAGTTCCCACGCACTTCCAGGCGTTGTATGCCTATGGAGACAGCCATCCAAAGAACATGCAATAAGGCCTCGTATTCGACTGCATTTTTGGAGTCTGTGTATAATATTTGGAGTACGTACTGAACTGTATCTCGAGTGGGGGATGTTAAGACAACGCCCGCCCCTAAGCCCGCTAGCATTTTGGAACCATCGAAGTGCATGGCCCAGTTGGAATATGTGACGTACTCTTTAGGGAGTTCGGCTTCTGTCCATTCGGCGACGAAGTCTGCCAGCACTTGGGATTTGATAGCCGGCGTGGCTTATATGTTATATCGAATGGGAGGAGCTCGATGGCCCACTTGGCAATCCGGCCCGTGGCGTCGCAATTGTTTATTATATCGTTTAGTGGAACTTCAGAAGCCACCGTTATCGAGCCCTCTTGGAAATAGTGTTGTAGCTTCCGGGATGCCATGAAGACCGTGTATGCTATCTTTTGATAATGAGGGTACCAGGATTAGCATGGAGTTAGGACAGTGGATACGTAGTATACCGGCTTCTGGATCGAGAATTTGTGTCCGTCCTCCTCTCATTCGACGATGAGTACTGCGCTCACCACCTGGTGTGTTGCGGATATGTATGATAACATTGGTTCGCTGATGCTTGGCGTGGCTAGGATTGGGTTGCTTGCTAAAGGAGCCTTTATTTCTTCCAATCCGGTCGTTGTTGCATCTGTCCACTCGAAGTGATCGGTGCTTTGGAGAAGTCGATAAAGTGGCAATGATTTTTCTCCTAGTCTAGAGATAAAGAGGCTTAAAGCTGCCACACATCCAGCTAGCTTTTGGACCTGTTTAAGGTCTGTTGGTGTAGCCAGTTGTGATAAAGCTCGGATTTTAGCTGGATTTGCCTTGATTCCTCTACTAGAAACAATGAAGCCTAGTAGTTTTCCAGAGGGGACACCGAAAACACATTTTTCCGAATTGAGCTTAATGTCATATGTCCGGAGATTGTCGAATGTGAGACGTAAGTCATCTATTAATGACTCGACGCACTTAGTCTTGATGACGACATCATCCACATATGCTTCAACTGTCTTGCCGATTTGTTTCTCCAGGCATGTTTGAATCATGCGTTGGTAGGTGGCGCCGGCATTTTGGAGCCCAAAGGGCATAGTGTTGAAGCAGAAAGGCCCGTGTGGGGTAATAAATGCCGTTGCGGCTTGGTTGGATTCCTTCATTTTAATTTGATGATATCCAGAATACACGTCGAGAAAACACGATGAGTCGTGTCCTGAAGTGGCATCAATAATTTGATCGATGCGGGGGAGGGGGGATGGATCCTTGGGGCAAGCTTTGTTGAGGTCTTTGAAATCGATGCAAAAGCGCCAGGATTTATCCTTCTTTGGGACCATCATCAGGTTTGCTAACCAGTCCGGATGTTTTATTTCTCTGATGAATCCGGCCTCAATTAGCTTGGCTAGCTCCTCCCCCATAGCTTGTCGTTTGGGTTCGGAAAAGCGCCGCAGTGTTTGCTTAACTGGCCTGTATCCCTTCAATATATTGAGACTGTGCTCAGCCAACCTGTGTGGGATTCCTGGCATATCAGAAGGGTGCCAGGCGAATATGTCCCAGTTCTCGCGTAGGAATGCTCGTAGTGCGGCGTCCACCATCGGGTCCAGTTGTGCACCGATGGAAGTTGTCTTCTTTGGGTCCGCCGGGTGGACTTGAAATTTGACTATTTCATCTGTTGGTTTGAAGGAGGTGGATTTAGAGCGCTTGTCGAGGATTATGTCATCCCTATCCACCATTGAGCGCAGCGCAGTTAACTCTTCGGCCATAGGGGCCATAGAGAGTGCCTCAAGGGCCAGGGAGGCTGTTTTGTTTTCAGTGCGGAGGGCTATATCCGGATCACTGGCGAGAGTGATAATACCGTTGGGCCTGAGCATTTTGAGCTTCATATACCCATAATGAGGCACTGTTGAAAGGGGACACTTGGAAGGTTATCTCTTCGGACCGATAGTTCTCCGGCGTGCCGAATACCATGTCAAGTGTGATTTTTCCCACGCATCGTGCCTCCTGACTAGGAATAATTCCTCGGAAGGTGGTGCTACTTTCCTCGATACGCCTCCTTTCTATTTCCATTTTACTGAGTGTATCCTCGTAGATGAGATTTAATCCACTGCCACCGTCCATGAGCACCTTGGTGAGTTCAAAGCAGTCCACAATTGGATTGAGGACCAAGGCGGCTGGTGCCCGGACTGACCAGGTTTTTGGTTCATCACTGGCATTGTAAGTTATGGCCATGTCATTCCAAGGATTTATTGTTGCGAATTGACAGACTTCGGCGAGGTCGCGGAGTGCCCTTTTGCGCCGATTGTTTGAAGCGAAAGTATCGAAGACCGTCAATACTCTGCGGTCGTCGTGTTCTAGGCGGAGTTGTTCCGAGGTATTTTTGGTGAGGATATCATCGCCACTCTTGGCAACTTGCCGGAGTATCCAACATGCTCTAAGGCTGTGAGTAGGTATGGTATCCGATGTTGTGTGTATTTTGCACGGCCTATCGATCCATCCTTCCAGAATGGTTCCGCGCCCCGTAATGGGTTTGGATTTCTTTATTGCTGTGTCGGGCGCCCCGTGAGGGTGCATCCTTTTTGTCTGGATGGAAGGTTGAGTGGGAGCTGGCGGTTCCCAATGAGCTGCATGAGTTTTCCAGGCACTTTCCATTGCGAAGTACTTCTATACTATGGTTGACAAGTCGACGAAGTGTAATACGTGACGGCGGTTGATAGCGTTGAGGATTCCTTCGTCCGTACAATTATGGCAGAATATTGAGATTGCGTCTTCGTCGTGGCAATCTTTGATATTGTTCTTGACACGGAGGAATCTGGACCAAAAGTGATGGACTGTTTCCTGAGACTGCTGCCGTAGGTATGTGAAATCACATATATCTGGGTGGGTGGATTTAAATCTGAACCCTGGCCCAATTTGGGATCCGGAGTTTGAAAATTTTCTGAGCTTAATAGTTCGAGATCCGGGAGATCGACCGATTTTTTAGGTCTACCATCTGATTCCCAGTTCGGAGGATAGGTCATGTCGTTCTATGGACAGGTTCCGACTCTTTGAGCTCGGAGATCTGAACATAGTTCATCCTCAGTATAGAGGGAGAGTTGTTGTTTTGCTCCTCCACTACTGCTATCTGATGGGTGATCGATGGAGATTTGATTTCTCTCTGATCAGGTTTAAGCACAATCCGACCGTAGTCTGTAGCGACCCCCAAGGCGGCAATACGATCCAGGAGTTCATTCAAGGACGATAATTTCGTTGGATCCATCTGTTTGGAGTATTCGGAGTCAACTCGGAGGCGATTTTCGATGACCCGAGAAGTCATCATCGGCTCATGATACGTCTCCAACGTATCTATAATTTTTTATTGTTCCATGCTATTATATTACCAACCTTGGATGTTTTATATGCATATGTATGCTATTTTATATGATTTTTGGGACTAACCTATTAACCTAGAGCCCAGTGCCACTTTCTGTTTTTTTCCTTGTTTTTGAGTATCGCAGAAAAGGAAAACCAAATGGAGTCCAATTGACCTAAAACTTCACGAAAATTATTTTTGGACCAGAAGAAGGATATGGAGTAAAAGACTTGGGCCAGGAGAGTCTCGGGCTGCCCACGAGGGTGGGGGCGCGCCCCTGCCTCGTGGATAGCCCGAACACCCCCCCCCTACCTTGTTCCCGACTACAACACCTCTTATATAACCCAAACTTCCAGAAAGAAACCTAGATTGGGAGTTCCGCCGCCAGAAGCCTCTGTAGCCATCGAAAACCAATCTAGACCCGTTCCGGCACCCTGCCGGAGGGGGAAATCCCTCTCCAGTGGCCATGTTCATCATCCCAGCGCTCTCCATGACGAGCAGGGAGTAGTTCACCCTCGGGGCTGAGGGTATGTACCAGTAGCTATGTGTTTGATCTCTCTCTCTCTCTCTCTCGTGTTCTTGAGTCGGCACGATCTTGATGTATCGCGAGCTTTGCTATTATATTTGGATCTTATGATGTTTCTCCCCCTCTACTCTCTTGTGGTGAATTGAGTTTTCCCTTTGAAGTTATCTTATCGGATTGAGTCTTTAAGGATTTGAGAACACTTGATGTATGTCTTGCATGTGCTTATTTGTGGTGACAATGGGATATCACGTGATCCACTTGATGTGTGTTTTGGTGATCAACTTGCGAGTTCCGTGACTTCGTGAACTTATGCATAGGGGTTGGCACACGTTTTTGTCTTGACCCTCCGGTAGAATCTTTGGGGCACTCTTTGAAGTTCTTTGTGTTGGTTGAATAGATGAATCTGAGATTGTGTGATGCATATCGTATAATCATACCCACGGATACTTGAGGTGACATTGGAGTATCTAGGTGATATTAGGGTTTGGTTGATTTGTGTCTTAAGGTGTTATTGTAGTACGAACTCTTGAGTAGATCGATCAGAAAGAATAACTTTGACGTGGTTTTGTACCCTACAATAATCTCTTCATTTGTTCTCCGCTATTAGTGACTTTGGAGTGACTCTTTGTTGCATGTTGAGGGATAGTTATATGATCCAGTTATGTTATTATTGTTGAGAGAACTTGCACTAGTGAAAGTATGAACCCCTAGGCCCTGTTTCAACGCATTGCAATACCGTTTTCGCTCACTTTTATCATTAGTTACCTTGCTGTTTTTATATTTTCAGATTACAAAAACCTATATCTACTATCCATATTGCACTTGTATCACCATCTCTTTGCCGAACTAGTGCACCTATAAAATTTACCATTGTATTGGGTGTGTTGGGGACACAAGAGACTCTTTGTTATTTGGTTGCAGGGTTGTTTGAGAGAGACCATCTTCATCCTACACCTCCCATGGATTGATAAACCTTAGGTCATCCACTTGAGGGAAATTTTCTACTGTCCTACAAACCTCTGCACTTGGAGGCCCAACATTGTCTACAAGAAGAAGGTTGTGTAGTAGACATCAAGCTCTTTTCTGGCGCCGTTGCTGGGGAGGTTAGCGCTTGAAGATATATCTTTAGATATTGCAATCGAATATTTCTGTTTCTTGTTTTATCACTAGTTTAGTCCATAAAAGAAAATTATAAAAAATGGAATTGAGGGTACCTCATATGCTTCACCTTTTTATTGTCTTTCATGAGAATAAGGATTCCGATAATTGTGCTCAAGTGCTAGAAGAAGAAATCTATAAAATGTTTGGCATTAAATCTTTTGATTATGAGCATGATTGCAATGTTGTTTGTATGAATTCTTTGAATATCCACGATGCTAATGATATGCAAAGCCACAAGCTTGGGTATGCTATGTTTGATGAAGATGATATTTTTTGTCCCCCAAGTTTTGATGAGCAAATTTATTATGATGATAGCATGCCTCCTATTTATGATGAGTATATTGATGAAAGTGGGTTTCGAAGAGTGTCAACTTTAGGACGTAATGATCCTACTATTTTGGAGGGTGTTGAATCTTATTGTGATAATTATGAAAGTGGATTTGGAGAGATCATGACTTTATTTAGTGATGAATCCACTATTTCGGAAGAGGTTCCAATTGGTTATGAGAACAAAGTTGCTACCTATGATGATTATTGTGATGACTTGTACGCTATTAAGAATAATGATAGCCATGAAACTTGTCATAATGATTTTAGTTTTCAATTGGATTGTGCCTCACATAATAATTATTTTGTTGAGTTTTCTCCCACTACTATTCCGAATGAAAAGAATTTTGCTTATGTGGAGAGTAGTAAATTTTCTATGCTTGTAGATCATGAAAAGAATGCTTTATGTGATGGGTATATTGTTGAATTCATTCATGATGATACTGAAAATTATTATGAGGGAGGAACATATGCTTGTAGGAATTGCAATAATATCAACTTTCATCTCTATGTGTTGAAAATCTTGAAGATTTGCTTGTTTTACCTTCCTATGCAAGTTGATTCTTGTTCCCATAAATTGTTTGCTCACAAAATCCATATGCATAGGAAGTGGGTTATACTTAAATGTGTTAGTAATATGCTTCATGATGCTCTCTTTATGTTTCAATTCTTATCTTCTATGTGAGCATCATTGAAATCATCATGCCTAGCTAGGGGCGTTAAACGATAGCGCTTGTTGGGAGGCAACCCGATTTTATTTTTTGTTCCATGCTTTTTGTTCCTATTTAGTAATAAATAATTAATCTATCCTATGTTTAGATGTGGTTTTATGTTTAATTAGTGTTTGTACAAAGTAGAACTTTTGGGAAGACTTGGGGAAAGTCTTTGCGATCTTGCTGTAAAAAACAGAAACTTTAGCGCTCACGAGATTTGCTGCTATGTTTTACTGGAGAGTGATACTGAGTTTATTCTTTTTGTAGATGATTAATAGATAAATTCGTCACGTCCAGAAATTTATTTTAGAATTGTTGGGGTTCCAGAAGTATACGTTTGATCCATATTACTACAGACTGTTCTTTTTTTTGAGAGATTCTGTTTTCTATGTGTTGTTTGCTTATTTTGATGAATCTATGAGTAGTATCGGAGGGTATGAACCATAGATGAGTTGTAATAAAGTAGATATTACACCAATATGAATTTATAATGAGTTCACAACAGTACCTAATTGGTGATTTATTTTACTATACTAACGGAGCTTACGAGTTTGCTGTTAAGTTTTGTGTTGTGAAGTTTTCAAGTTTTGGGTAAAGATTCTATGGACTACAGAATAAGGAGTGGAAAGAGCCTAAGACTGGGGATGCCCAAGGCACCCAAAGGTAATATTCAAGGAAAACCCAGAGCCTAAGCTTGGGGATGCCCCGGAAGGCATCCCCTCTTTCGTCTTTGTTCATCGGTAACTTTACTTGGAGCTATATTTTTATTCACCACATGATATGTGTTTTGCTTGGAGCATCATTTTATTTTATTTAGTTTTTCTTGCTGTTTGAATAATATCCCAAGATCTGAAATTCTTAAATGTTAGAGAGTCTTCACATAGTTGCATAATTATTCGACTACTCATTGATCTTCACTTATATCTTTTGGAGTAGTTTATCATTTGCTCTAGTGCTTCACTTATATCTTTTTAGAGCATGATG
This sequence comes from Triticum monococcum, assembly GCA_034509565.1. Taxonomy (NCBI): domain Eukaryota; kingdom Viridiplantae; phylum Streptophyta; class Magnoliopsida; order Poales; family Poaceae; genus Triticum; species Triticum monococcum. The sequence goes on from CM067841.1 coordinate 121,095,696, forward strand.
GTAGTTTTATTTTGAAGAAATAGATTAACTATCATGCTTCACTTATATTATTTTGAGAGTACTAAACAGCATGGTAATTTGCTTTGGTTATGAATTTAGTCCTAATATGATGGCCATCCAAGAGGGATATAATAAAAACTTTCATATAAAGTGAATTGAATACTATGAGAAGTTTGATACTTGATAATTGTTTTGAGATATAAAGGTGGTAATATTAGAGTTGTGCTAGTTGAGTAATTGTGAAATTGATAAATACTTGTATTGAGGTTGGCAAGTCCCGTAGCATGCACGTATGGTAAACATCGTCTGACAAATTTGAAGCATGGGTTGTTCTTTGATTGCTTTCCTTATGAATGGCGGTCGGGGACGAGCAATGGTCTTTTCCTACCAATCTATCCCCCTAGGGGAATGCGTGGTAGTACTTTGCTTCGAGGGCAAATAAACTTTTGTAATAAGTATAGGAGTTCTTTATGACTAATGTGAGTCCATGGATATTACGCACTCTCACCCTTCCATAATTGCTAGCCTCTTCGGTACCGTGCATTGCCCTCTCTCGCCTTGAGAGTTGGTGCAAACTTTGCCGGTGCATCCAAACCCCGTGATACGATACGCTCTATCACACATAAACCTTATATCTTCCTCAAAACAGCCACCATACCTACCTTTTATGGCATTTCCATAGCCATTCCGAGATATATTGCCAAGCAACTTTCCACCGTTCTGTTTATTATGACACGCTCCATCGTTGTCATATTGCTTTGCATGATCATGTAGTTGACATCATAGTTGTGGCAAAGCCACCATTCATAATTCTTTCATACATGTCACTCTTGATTCATTGCACATCCCTATACACCGCCGGAGGCATTCATATAGAGTCATATTTTGTTCTGAGTATCAATTTGTAATTCTTGAGTTGTAAGTAAATAAAAGTGTGATGATAATCATTAGTAGAGCATTGTCCCAGTGAGGAAAGGACGATGGAGACTATGATTCCCCCACAAGTCGGGATGAGACTCCGGACGAAAAATAAAAAAATAGAAAAAAAGAGGCCATAAAAAAGAGAAGGCCCAAAAAAATGTGAGAAAAAGAGAGAAGGGGCAATGCTACTATCCTTTTACCACACTTGTGCTTCAAAGTAACACCATGATCTTCATGATAGAGAGTCTCCTATGTTGTCACTTTCATATAATAGTGGGAATATTTCATTATAGAACTTGCCTTGTATATTCAAATGATGGGCTTCCTCAAATGCCCTAGGTCTTTGTGAGCAAGCAAGTTGGATGCACACCCACTTAGTTTCTTTGATGAGCTTTCATATATCTATAGCTCTAGTGCATCCGTTGCATGGCAATCCCTACTCCTTGCATTGACATCAGTCGATGGGCATCTCCTTAGCCGGTTGATTAGCCGCGTCAATGTGAGACTTTCTTCCTTTTTGTCTCCTCACATAACCCCTATCATCATACTCTATTCCACCCATAGTGCTATGTCCATCGCTTGCGCTCATGTATTGCGTAAGGGTTGAAAAGGCTGAAGCGCATTAAAAAGTATGAACCAACTCCTCGGCTTGTCATCGGGGTTGTGCATGATGGGAGCATTTTGTGTGACAAAAATGAAGCATGGCCAAACTATATGATTTTGTAGGGATAAGCTTTCTTTGGCTATGTTATTTTGATAAGATATAATCGCTTGGTTAGTATGCTTGAAGTATTATTATTTTTATGTCAATATTAAAATTTTGTCTTGAATCTTATGGATCTGAAAATTCTTGCCACAATAAAGAAAATTACATTGATAATTAAGTTAGGTAGCATTCCACATCAAAAATTCCGTTTTATCATTTACCTACTCAAGGACAAGCAGGAATTAAGCTTCGGGATGCTTGATATGTCTCCAATGTATCTATAATTTTTTATTGTTCCATGCTATTATATTATCAACCTTGGATGTTTTATATGCATTTATATGCTATTTTATATGATTTTTGGGACTAACCTATTAACCTAGAGCCCAGTGCCAGTTTTTGCTTTTTCCTTGTTTTTGAGTATCGCAGAAAAGGAAAACCAAACGGAGTCCAATTGACCTGAAACTTCACGGAACTTATTTTTGAACCAGAAGAAGGATATGGAGTAAAAGAGTTGGGCCAGAAGAGTCTCGGGCTGCCCACGAGGGTGGGGGGCGCCCACCCCCCTGGGCGCGCCCCCTGCCTCGTGGATAGCCCGGAGACCCCCCTGCCTTGTTCCCGACTACAACACCTCTTATATAACCCAAAACTTCCAGAAAGAAACCTAGATCGGGAGTTACGCCGCCAGAAGCCTCCGTAGCCACCGAAAACCAATCTAGACCAGTTCCAGCACCCTGCCGGAGGGGGGAATCCCTCTCCGGTGGCCATCTTCATCATCCCGGCGCTCTCCATGACGAGGAGGGAGTAGTTCACCCTCGGGGCTGAGGGTGTGTACCAGTAGCTATGTGTTTGATCTCTCTCTCTCTCTCTCGTGTTCTTGAGTCGGCATGATCTTGATGTATCGCGAGCTTTCCTATTATATTTGGATCTTATGATGTTTCTGTTGGAAATATGCCCTAGAGGCAATAATAAATTGATTATTATTATATTTCCTTGTTCATGATAATCATTTATTATCCATGCTAGGATTGTATTGATAGGAAACTCAGATACATGTGTGGATACATAGACAACACCATGTCCCTAGTAAGCCTCTAGTTGACTAGCTCATTGATCAATAGATGGTTACGGTTTCCTGACCATGGACATTGGATGTCATTGATAACGAGATCACATCATTAGGAGAATGATGTGATGGACAAGACCCAATCCTAAGCCTAGCACAAGATCATGTAGTTTGTATGCTAAAGCTTTTCTAATGCCAAGTATCATTTCCTTAGACCATGAGATTGTGCAACTCCCGGATACCGTAGGAGTGCTTTGGGTGTGCCAAACATCACAACGTAACTGGGTGGCCATAAAGGTACACTACAGGTATCTCCGAAAGTGTCTGTTGGGTTGGCACGAATCAAGACTGGGATTTGTCACTCCGTGTAAACGGAGAGGTATCTCTGGGCCCACTCGGTAGGACATCATCATAATGTGCACAATGTGACCAAGGAGTTGATCATGGGATGATGTGTTACGGAACGAGTAAAGAGACTTGCCGGTAACGAGATTGAACAAGGTATCGGGATACCGACGATCGAATCTCGGGCAAGTATCGTACCGATGGAGAAAGGGAATTGCATACGGGATTGATTAAGTCCTTGACATCGTGGTTCATCCGATGAGATCATCGGGGAACATGTGGGAGCCAACATGGGTATCCAGATCCCGCTGTTGGTTATTGACCGGAGAGTCATCTCGGTCATGTCTGCATGTCTCCCGAACCCGTAGGGTCTACACACTTAAGGTTTGATGACGCTAGGGTTATAAAGGAAGTTTGTATGTGGTTACCGAATGTTGTTCGGAGTCCCGGATGAGATCCCGGAGGTCACGAGGAGTTCCGGAATGGTCCGGAGGTAAAGATTTATATATGGGAAGTCCTATTTTGGTCACCGGAAAAGTTTCCGGTTTTATCGGTAACATACCGGGACCACCGGGAGGGTCCCGGGGGTCCACCAAGTGGGGCCACAAGCCCCGGAGGGCTGCATGGGCCAAGTGTGGGAGGGGACCAGCCCCAGGTGGGCTGGTGCGCCCCCCCCCCCCCCACCAAGGCCCAAGGTGCAAGGAAGAGGGGAAGGGGGCAAACCCTAGGGCAGATGGGCCCTAAGGCCCACCCTGGTGCGCCTCCCCCTCTCCCCTCCCCTTGGCCGCCCCTAGATGGGATCTAGGGGGCTACCGCCACCCCTAGGGAGGGAACCCTAGGTGGGGGCGCAGCCCCTCCCCTCCCCCTATATATAGTTGAGGTTTGGGCTGCCCAATACACATGAGTTCCTCTCCCTGTTGGTGCAGCCCTACCCCTCTCCCTCCTCGTCTCTTGCGGTGCTTGGCGAAGCCCTGCTGGAGTTCCACGCTCCTCCACCACCACCACGCCATTGTGCTGCTGCTGGATGGATTCTTCCTCAACCTCTCCCTCTCTCCTTGCTGGATCAAGGCATGGGAGATGTCACCGAGCTGTACGTGTGTTGAACGCGGAGGTGCCGTCCGTTCGGCGCTAGGATCTCCGGTGATTTGGATCACGACGAGTACGACTCCATCAACCCCGTTCACTTGAACGCTTCCGCTTAGCGATCTGCAAGGGTATGTAGATGTACTCTCCTTCCCCTTGTTGCTAGTTTCTCCATAGATAGATCTTGGTGACACGTAGGAAAATTTTGAATTTCTGCTACGTTCCCCAACAGTAGCATCATGAGCTAGGTCTATGCGTAGTTTCTATGCACGAGTAGAACACAAAGTAGTTGTGGGCGTTGATTTTGTTCAATATGCTTACCATTGCTAGTCCAATCTTGATTCGGCGGCATTGTGGGATGAAGCGGCCCGGACCGACCTTACACGTACTCTTACGTGAGACTGGTTCCACCGACTGACATGCGCTAGTTGCATAAGGTGGCTAGCGGGTGTCTGTCTCTCCCACTTTAGTCAGATCGGATTCGATGAAAAGGGTCCTTATGAAGGGTAAATAGCAATTGGCATATCACGTTGTGGTTTTTGTGTAGGTAAGAAACGTTCTTGCTAGAAACCCATAGCAGCCACGTAAAACATGCAAACAACAATTAGAGGACGTCTAACTTGTTTTTGTAGGGTATGCTATGTGATGTGATATGGCCAAAGGATGTGATGAATGATATATGTGATGTATGAGATGATCATGTTCTTGTAATAGGAATCACGACTTGCATGTCGATGAGTATGACAACCGGCAGGAGCCATAGGAGTTGTCTTAATTTGTTTATGACCTACATGTCAACATAAACGTCATGTAATTACTTTACTTTATTGCTAACCGTTAGCTGTAGTAGTAGAATAATAGTTGGCGAGACAACTTCATGAAGACACGATGATGGAGATCATGATGATGGAGATCGTGGTGTCATGCCGGTGATGATGATGATCATGGAGCCCCGAAGATGGAGATCAAAAGGAGCAATATGATATTGGCCATATCATGTCACTATTTGATTGCATGTGATGTTTATCATGTTTATACATCTTGTTTACTTAGAATGACGGTAGTAAATAAGATGATCCCTCATAATAATTTCAAGAAAGTGTTCCCCCTAACTGTGCACCGTTGCGAAAGTTCGTCGTTTCGAAGCACCACGTGATGATCGGGTGTGACAGATTCTTACGTTCACATACAACGGGTGTAAGCCAGATTTACACACGTGAAACACTTAGGTTGACTTGACAAGCCTAGCATGTACAGACATGGCCTCGGAACACAAGAGACCGAAAGGTCGAGCATGAGTCGTATGATAGATATGATCAACATGAAGATGTTCACTGATGTTGACTAGTCTGTCTCACGTGATGATCGGACACGGCCTAGTTGACTCGGATCATGTAATCACTTAGATGACTAGAGGGATGTCTATCTGAGTGGGAGTTCATAAGATGAACTTAATTATCCTGAACATAGTCAAAAGGTCTTCGCAAATTATGTCGTAGCTCGCGCTTCAGTTCTACTGTTTAGATATGTTCTTGGAGAAAATTTAGTTGAAAGATGATAGTAGCAATTATGCGGACTAAGTCCGTAAACTGAGGATTGTCCTCATTGCTTCATAGAAGGCTTATGTCCTTAATGCACCGCTCAGTGTGCTGAACCTCGAACGTCGTCTGTGATGTTGCGAACATCTGAAATACACATTTTGATAACTACGTGATAGTTCAGTTAAACGGTTTCGAGTTGAGGCACCGAAGATGTTTTGAAACATCGCGAAACATATGAGATGTTTTGAGGGCTGAAATTGGGATTTCAGGCTCATGCCCACGTCAAGAGGTATAAGACCTCCGACGATTTTCTTAGCCTTCAAACTAAGGGAGAAAAGCTCAATTGTTGAGCTTGTGCTCAGATTGTCTGAGTACAACAATCGCTTGAATCAAGCGGGAGTTGATCTTCCAGATGAAATAGTGATAGTTCTCCGAAGTCATTACCACCAAGCTGCTAGAGCTTCATGATGAACTATAATATATCAGGGACATATATGATGATCCTTGAGATATTCGTGATGTTTGACACCACAAAAGTAGAAATCAAGAAGGAGCATCAATTGTTGATGGTTGGTGAAACCACTAGTTTCAAGAAGGGCAAGGGCAAGAAGGGATACTTCATGAAACGGCAAATCAGCTGTTGTTCTAGTGAAGAAACCCAAAGTTGAACCCAAGCCCAAGACTAAATGCTTCTATAATAAGGGGAACAGTCACTGAAGCAGAACCACCCTAGATACTTGGTAGATGAGAAGGCTGGCATGGTCGACAGAAGTATATTGGATATGCATTACAATGTGTACTTTACTAGTACTCCTGGTAGCACCAGGGTATTAGATACCGGTTCGGTTGCTAAGTGTTAGTAAACTCGAAATAAAAGGCTGCGGAGTAAACGGAGACTAGCTAAAGGTGAGCTGGCGATATGTGTTGGAAGTTTTTCCCAAGCTTGATGTGATCAAGCATCGCACGCTCCCTCTACCATCGAGATTGGTGTTCGCGTTGAGCATAGACATGATTGGATTATGTCTATCACAATACGGTTATTCATTTAAGGAGAATAATGGTTACTCTGTTTATTTGAATAATACCTTCAATGGTCTTGCACCTAAAATGAATGGTTTATTGAAATCTCGATCGTAGTGATACACATGTTCATGCCAAAAGATATAAGATAGTACCACCTACTTGTGGCACTGCCACATAAGTCATATCGGTATAAAACGCATGAAGAAGCTCCATGTTGATGGATCTTTGGGCTCACTCGTTTTGAAAAGTTTGAGACATGCAAACCATGTCTATTGGTGTATATGCATGAAGAAACTCCATGCAAATGGACCGTTTGGACTCACGTGATTTTGAATCACTTGAGACATGCAAATCATACCACATGGGCAAGATGACTGAGAGCCTCGTTTTCAGTAAAATGGAACTAGAAAGCAACTTGTTGGAAGTAATACATTTTGATGTGTGCAGTCCAATGAGTGCTGAGGCGTGTAGTGGATATCGATATGTTCTTACTTCACAGATGATTTGAGTAGATGTTGAGTATATTTACTTGATTAATCATGAGTCTGAACTATTGAAAGGTTCAAGTAATTTCAGGGTGAAGTTGAAAGATCATCGTGACAAGAGGATAAAATATATATGATATGATCATAGAGATGAATATCTGAATTACGAGTTTGGCACAGAATTAAGACATTGTGGAAATTGTTTCACAACTGATACGGCCTGGAACACCATAGTGTGATGGTGTGTCCGAACATCATAACTGCACCCTATTGGATATGATGCATACCATGATGTCTCTTATCGAATTACCACAATAGTTTATGGGTTAGGCATTAGAGACAACCACATTCACTTTAAAAGGGGCACCACGTAATTCCGATGAGATGACATCGTATGAACTATGGTTTAGAGAAACCTAAGCTGTCATTTCTTAAAAGTTTGGGGCTGCGACGCTTATGTGAAAAAGTTTCGGGCTGATAAGCTCGAACCCAAAGCAGATAAATGCATCTTCATAGGACACCCAAAACAGTTGGGTATACCTCCTGTCTCAGATCCGAAAGCAATAAGGGATTGTTTCTAGAATCGGGTCCTTTCTCGAGGAAAAGTTTCTCTCGAAAGAATTGAGTGGGAGGATGGTGGAGACTTGATGAGGTTATTAAACCGTCTCTTCAACTAGTGTGTGGCAGGGCTCAGGAAGTTGTTCCTGTGGCACCTACACCAATTGAAGTGGAAGCTTATGATAGTGATCATGAAACTTCAGATCAAGTCACTACCAAACCTCATGGGATGACAAGGATGCGTGCTACTTCAGAGTGGTACGTTATCCTGTCTTGGAAGTCATGTTGCTAGACAACAATGAACCTACGAGCAATGGAGAAGTGGTGGTGGGCCTGGATTCCGATAAATGGCTCGAGGCCATATAATCCGAGAGAGGATCCATATATGAAAACAAAGTGTAGACTTTGAAGAACTACTTGATGGTCGTAAGGATGTTAGGTACATATGGATTTTAAAAGGAAGACGGACAATGATGGTAAGTATCACCATTAAGAAAGCTCGACTTGTCGTTAAGATGTGTTCCGACAAGTTCAAGGAGTTGACTGCGATGAGACTTTCTCACTCGTAGCGATGCTAAGAGTCTGTTGGAATTATGTTAGCGATTACTGCATTATTTATGAAATCTTGCAGATAGGATGTCAAAACATTGTTTCCTCGACGATTCTCTTGAAGAAAGGTTGTATGTGATACAAACGGAAGGTTTTGTCAATCCTAAAAGATGCTAATAAGTATGCAAAGCTCCAGCAATCCTTCTAAGGACTGGAGTGAGCATGTCGGAGTTGGAATGTATGCTTTGATGATGATCAAAAAAATTTGGGTTTATACAAAGTTTATGAGAAACTTGTATTTCCAAAGAAGTGAGTGGGAGCACTATAGAATTTCTGATGAATATATGTTGTTGACATATTGTTGATCAGAAATGACGTAGAATTTGTGGAAAGCATATAGGGTTATTTGGAAAGTGTTTTTCAATGGAAAGCCTGGATTAAGCTACTTGAACATTGAGCATCAAGATCTATAAGGATAGATCAAAATGCTTAATGGTACTTTCAAATGAGCACATACCTTGACATGATCTTGAAGGTGTTCAAGATGGATCAGTCAAAGAAGGAGTTCTTGCCTGAGTTGTAAGGTATCAAGTTAAGACTTAAAGCTCGACCATGGCAGAAGAAAGAGGAAGGACGAAGGTCGTCCCCTATGCTTTTGTCATAGGCTCTCTACAGTATGCTATGCTGTGTGCCGCACCTGATGTGTGCCTTGCCATGAGTCAGTCAAGGGGTACAAGAGTGATCCAAGAATGGATCACAGGACATCAGTCAAAGTTATCCTTAGTAACTAGTGGACTAAGGAGTTTTCTCGATTATGGAGGTGGTAAAAAGAGTTCGTCGTAAAGGGTTACGCTGATGCAAACTTTGACACTAATCCAGATTATTCTGAGTAGTAAACTGGATTCATATAGTAGAACAGTTATTTGGAATAGCTCCAAATAGAACGTGGTAGCTGCATCTAGGAGATGACATAGAGATTTGTAAAGCACACACGGATCTGAAAGATTCAAACCCGTTGACTATAACATCTCTCACAAGCATAACATGATCAAACCCAGAACTCATCGAGTGTTAATCACATGGTAATGTGAACTAGATTATTGACTCTAGTAAACTCTTTGGGTGTTAGTCACATGGGGATGTGACCTTGAGTGTTAATCACATATCGATGTGAACTGGATTATTGACTCTAGTGCAAGTGGGAGACTGTTGGAAATATGCCCTAGAGGCAATAATAAATTGATTATTATTATATTTCCTTGTTCATGATAATCGTTTATTATCCATGCTAGAATTGTATTGATAGGAAACTCAGATACATGTGTGGATACATAGACAACACCATGTCCCTAGTAAGCCTCTAGTTGACTAGCTCGTTGATCAATAGATGGTTACGGTTTCCTGACCATGGACATTGGATGTCATTGATAATGGGATCACATCATTAGGAGAATGATGTGATGGACAAGACCCAATCCTAAGCCTAGCACAAGATCATGTAGTTCGTATGCTAAAGCTTTTCTAATGTTAAGTATCATTTCCTTAGACCATGAGATTGTGCAACTCATGGATACCGTAGGAGTGCTTTGGGTGTGCCAAATGTCACAACGTAACTGGGTGGCCATAAAGTTACACTACAGGTATCTCTGAAAGTGTCTGTTGGGTTGGCACGAATCAAGACTGGGATTTGTCACTCCGTGTAAACGGAGAGGTATCTCTGGGCCCACTCGATAGGACATCATCATAATGTGCACAATGTGACCAAGGAGTAGATCACGGGATGATGTGTTACGGAACGAGTAAAGAGACTTGCCGGTAACGAGATTGAACAAGGTATCGGGATACCGACGATCGAATCTCGGGCAAGTATCATACCAATGGACAAAGGGAATTGCATACGGGATTGATTAAGTCCTTGACATCGTGGTTCATCCGATGAGATCATCCTGGAACATGTGGGAGCCAACATGGGTATCCAGATCCCGCTGTTGGTTATTGACTAGAGAGTCATCTCGGTCATGTCTGCATGTCTCCCGAACCCGTAGGGTCTACACACTTAAGGTTCGATGACGCTAGGGTTATAAAGGAAGTTTGTATGTGGTTACCGAATGTTGTTCGGAGTCCCTTATGAGATCCCGGACATCACGAGGAGTTCCAGAATGGTCCGGAGGTAAAGATTTATATATGGGAAGTCCTATTTTGGTCACCGGAAAAGTTTCGGGTTTTATCGGTAACATACTGGGACCACCGGGAGGGTCCTAGGGGTCCACCAAGTGGGGCCACAAGCCCCGGAGGGCTGCATGGGCCAAGTGTGGGAGGGGACCAGCCCCAAGTGGGCTGGTGCGCCCCCCCACCAAGGCCCAAGGCGCAAGGAAGAGGGGAAGTGGGCAAACCCTAGGGCAGATGGGCCCTAAGGCCCACCCTGGTGCGCCTCCCCCTCTCCCCTCCCCTTGGCCGCCCCTAGATGGGATCTAGGGGGCTGCCGCCACCCCTAGGGAGGGAACCCTAGGTGGGGGCGCAGCCCCTCCCCTCCCCCTATATATAGTTGAGGTTTGGGCTCCCCAATACACATGAGTTCCTCTCCCTGTTGGTGCAGCCCTACCCCTCTCCCTCCTCGTCTCTTGCGGTGCTTGGCGAAGCCCTGCTGGAGTTCCACGCTCCTCCACCACCACCACGCCATTGTGTTGCTGCTGGATGGAGTCTTCCTCAACCTCCCCCTCTCTCCTTGCTGGATCAAGGCATGGGAGACGTCACCGGGCTGTACGTGTGTTGAACGCGGAGGTGTCGTCCGTTCAGCGCTAGGATCTCCGGTGATTTGGATCACGACGAGTACGACTCCATCAACCCCATTCACTTGAACGCTTCCGCTTAGCGATCTGCAAGGGTATGTAGATGCACTCTCCTTCCCCTCGTTGCTAGTTTCTCCATAGATAGATCTTGGTGACACGTAGGAAAATTTTGAATTTCTGTTACGTTCCCCAACAATTCTTTGTGTTGGTTGAATAGATGAATCTGAGATTGTGTGATGTATATCGCATAATCATACCCATGGATACTTGAGGTGACATTGGAGTATCTAGGTGACATTAGGGTTTGGTTGATTTGTGTCTTAAGGTGTTATTCTAGTATGAACTCGTGAATAGATCGATCAGAAAGAATAAATTTGAGGTGGTTTTGTACCCTACAATAATCTCTTCGTTTGTTCTCTGCTATTAGTGACTTTGGAGTGACTCTTTGTTTCATGTTGAGGGATAGTTATATGATCCAGTTATGTTATTATTGTTGAGAGAACTTGCACTAGTGAAAGTATGAACCCTAGGCCTTGTTTCAACGCATTGCAATACCATTTTGGCTCACTTTTATCATTAGTTACCTTGTTGTTTTTATATTTTCATATTACAAAAACCTATATCTACTATCCATATTGCACTTGTATCACCATCTCTTCGCTAAACTAGTGCACCTATACAATTTACCATTGTATTGGGTGTGTTGGGGACACAAGAGACTCTTTGTATTTGGTTGCAGGGTTGTTTGAGAGAGACCATCTTCATCCTACGCCTCCCACGGATTGATAAACCTTAGGTCATCCACTTGAGGGAAATTTGATCCTGTCCTACAAACCACTGCACTTGAAGGCCCAGCAACGTCTCCAAGAAGAAGGTTGTGTAGTAGACATCGGCTCACCGGCCGAACGGGCGATCATGATAAAGCCACCCAATCGGAGGGTTTGGCCTGAGGCCAGGGCTCCATCGGCGGTGATGTTGTCCTTGTTCACAAGGCGAGCCATCAACCATGACTTCAACATCGTAGTGGAACTCTCAATGAAAGCACCAATGTCGGTGTCAAAACCGGCGGATCTCGGGTAGGGGGTCCCGAACTGTGCCTCTGAGGTTGATGGTAACAGGAGACAGGGAACACAATGTTTACCTAGGTCCAGGCCCTCTCGATGGAGGTAAAACCCTATGTCCTGCTAGATTAATATTGATGAGTATGGGGGTTACAAGAGTTGATCTACCATGAGATTGTAATGGCTAAAACCCTAGAAGTCTAGCCTATCTGATTATGAGTATGATCCTCTCTACGGACTAAACCCTCCGGTTTATATAGACACCGGAGGGGACTAGGGTTGTACAAAGTCGGTTACATAGAAAGGAAATAGTACATCCGGTCACCTAGCTTGCTATCTACGCAAAGGAGAGTCCTATCCGGACAAGGGAGAAAATCTTCTATCTTGTATCTTCATGGCCCAATAGTCTGGCCCATATCCAACAGGTCGGCTGCCCGAGGACCCCTTAGTCCAGGACTCCCTCAGTCAAGTAACATGACCTCCAGAATAGGATTACCGCACCACTCTGGTGCAGATCTTACTCTGGTTGACCTATGAGGTTTGGCAGTAACTTGATCAGAAGTTTCATGATCATCGTCATTAGCTTCCTCACTGGTGTAGGAATCACTAGAACTAATTTCTGTGATGAACTACTTTCCAATAAGGGAGTTGGTATAATTACCTTGTCAAGTTCTATTTTCCTCTCACTCACTTATTTCGAGAGAAACTCCTTCTCTAGAAAGGATCCATTCTTAGCAATGAATATCTTGCCTTCAGATCTGTGATAGAAGGTGTACCCAACAGTCTCCTTTGGGTATCCTATAAAGACGCATTTCTCCGATTTGGGTTCGAGCTTATCAGGTTGAAGCTTTTTCACATAAGCATCGCAGCCCCAAACATTAAGAAACAACAACTTGGGTTTCTTGCCAAACCACAGTTCATAAGGTGTCGTCTCAACGGATTTTGATGGTGCCCTATTAAATGAGAATGCAGGCGTCTCTAAAGCATAACCCCAAAATGATTGCGGTAAATCAGTAAGAGACATCATAGATCATACCATATCTAATAAGGTGCAGTTACGACATTCGGACACACCATTATGCTGTGGTGTTCCAGGTGGCGTGAGTTGCGAAACTATTCTACATTATTTCAAATGAAGACCAAACTCATAACTCAAATATTCTCCTCCATGATCAGATCATAGAAACTTAATTTTCTTGTTATGATGATTTTCCACTTTACTCTGAAATTCTTTGAACTTGTCAAATGTTTCAGACTTATGTTTCATCAAGTAGATATACCCATATCTGCTTAAATCATCTGTGAAGGTAAGAAAATAACGATACCCGCCGCAAGCATCAACACTCATTGGACCGCATACATCAGTTTGTATTATTTCCAACAAGTCTGTTGCTCGCTCCATTGTTCCGGAGAATGGAGTCTTAATCATCTTGCCCATGAGGCATGGTTCGCAAGCATCAAGTGATTCCAAAAGTCCATCAACATGGAGTTTCTTCATGCGCTTTACACCAATATGACCTAAACGGCACTGCCCCAAATAAGTTGCACTATCATAATTAAACTTATATCTTTTGGCTTCAATACTATGAACATGTGTATAACTACTATCAAGATTTAGTAAAAATAGACCACTCATCAAGGGTGCATGACCATAAAATATATTACCCATATAAATAGAATAACTATTATTCTCTGATTTAAATGAATAACTGTATCGCATCAAACAAGATCCAGATATAATGTTCATGCTCAACGCTGGCACCAAATAACAATTATTTTGGTCTAAAACTAATCCCGAAGGTACATGTAGAGGTAGTGTGCTGAGGGCGATCACATCGACTTTGGAACCATTTCCCACGCACATCATCACCTCATGCTTAGCCAATCTTCGCTTAATCCGTAGCCCCTGTTTCGAGTTGCAAATATTAGCAACAGAACCAGTATCAAATACACAAGCGCTACTGCGAGCATTAGTAAGGTACACATCAATAACATGTATATCAAATATACCTTTCACTTTGCCATCCTTCTTCTCCTCCAAATACTTGGGGCAGTTCCGCTTCCAGTGATCAGTTCCTTTGCAATAGAAGCACTCAGTCTCAGGCTAAGGTCCAGACTTGGGCTTCTTCACTTGAGCAGCAACTTGCTTGCTGTTCTTCTTGAAGTTCCCCTTCTTCCCTTTACCATTTTCTTGAAACTGGTGGTCTTGTTGACCATCAACACTTGATGCTCTTTCTTGATTTCTACCTCCGCAGACTTTAGCATTGCGAACAGCTCGGGAATTGTCTTATCCATCCCTTGCATATTATAGTTCATCACGAAGCTCTTGTAGCTTGGTGGCAGTGAGTAAAGAACTCTGTCAATGACACTATCATCAGGAAGATTAACTCCCAGCTGAGTCAAGTGGTTGTGGTACCCAGACATTCTGAGTATATGTTCACTGACAGAACTATTCTCCTCCATTTTGCAGCTGTAGAACTTATTGGAGACTTCATATCTCTCAATCCGGGCATTTGCTTGAAATATTAACTTCAACTCCTGGAACATCTCATATGCTCCATGACGTTCAAAACATCATTGAAGTCCCAGTTCTAAGCCATAAAGCATGGCACACTAAACTATCGAGTAGTCATCAGCTTTGCTCAGCCAGACATTCATAACATTTGGTGTTGCTCCTGCAGCGGGTTTGTCACCTAGCGGTGCTTCCAGGACGTAATTCTTCTGTGCGGCAATGAGGATAATCCTCAAGTTACGGACCCAGTTCATGTAATTTCTACCATCATCTTTCAACTTAGCTTTCTCTAGGAACGCATTAAAATTCAACAGAAGAATAGCACGGGCCATCTATCTACAACAACATAGACATGCAAAATACTATTAGGTACTAAGTTCATGATAAATTAAAGTTCAATTAATCAAATTACTTAAGAACTCCCACTTAGATAGACATCCCTCTAATCATCTAAGTGATCACGTGATCCATATCAACTAAACCATGTCCGATCATCACGAGAGATGGAGTAGTTTCCAATGGTGAACATCACTATGTTGATCATATCTACTATATGATTCACACTCGACCTTTTGGTATCAGTGTTCTGAGGCCATATCTGCATATGCTAGGCTCGTCAAGTTTAACCTGAGTATTCCGTGTGTGAAAAACTGGCTTGCACCCGTTGTATGTGAACGTAGAGCTTATCACACCCGATCATCACGTGGTGTCTCGGCATGACGAACTATAGCAACGGTGCATACTGAGGGACAACACTTGTACCTTGAAATTTAGTGAGAGATCATATTATAATGCTACCGCCGAACTAAGAAAAATAAGATGCATAAAGGATAAACATCACATGCAATCAATATAAGTGATATGATATGGCCATCATCATCTTGCGCTTGTGATCTCCATCTCCGAAGCACCGTCATGATCACCATCATCACCGGCGCGACACCTTGATCTCCATCGTAGCATCGTTGTCGTCTCGCCAATCTTATGCTTCCACGACTATCACTACCGTTTAGTAATAAAGTAAAGCATTACATCGCGATTGCATTGCATACAATAAAGCGACAACCATATGGCTCCTGCCAGTTGCCGATAACTCGGTTACAAAACATGATCATCTCATACAATAAAATTAGCATCATGCCTTTGATCTCCATCTCCAAAGCACTGTCATGGTCACCATCATCACCGGCTTCACACCTTGATCTCCATCGAAGCATCGTTGTTGTCTCACCAACTATTGCTTCTACGACTATAGCTACCGCTTAGTGATAAAGTAAAGCAATTACATGGCGATTGCATTTCATACAATAAAGCGACAACCATATGGCTCCTGCTAGTTGCCGATAACTCTGTTACAAAACATGATCATCTCATACAATAAAATTTAGCATCATGTCTTGACCATATCACATCACAACATGCCCTGCAAAAACAAGTTAGACGTCCTCTACTTTGTTGTTGTAAGTTTTACGTGGCTACTACGGGCTGAGCAAGGACCGTTCTTACCTACGCATCAAAAACCACAACGCAGTATAGTGATTCTTTTTGATCTTCAGAAAGAACCCTGTTCATTGGATCTGATTCAACTAAAGTTGGAGAAACTGACACCCACCAGCCACCTGTGAGCGAAGCACGTCGGTAGAACCAGTCTCGCGTAAGCGTACACGTAATGTCAGTCTGAGCCGCTTCAGCCAACAATACCGCTGAATCAAGAATCAATATGTATATACCCACGCCCACAACTCCTTTGTGTTCTACCCGTGCATATAACATCTACGCATAGACCTGGCTTGGATGCCACTGTTGGGGAACGCAGTAATTTCAAAAAAAATCCTACACACACGCAAGATCTATCTAGGTGATGCATAGCAATGAGAGGTGAGAGTGTTGTCCACGTACCCTCGTAGACCGTAAGCGGAAGCGTTATGACAACGTGGTTGATGTAGTCGTATGTCTTCACGATCCGACCGATCCTAGCACCAAAGATACTGCACCTCCACGATCTGCACACGTTCAGCTCGGTGACGTCCCACGAACTCTAGATCCAGCTGAGTATCGAGGGAGAGCTTCGATAGCACGACGGCGTGATGACGGTGATGATGAAGTTACCGATGCAGGGCTTCGCCTAAGCACTATATTATGATATGACCGAGGTGGAAATCTATGGAGGAGGCCACCGCACATAGCTAAGAGATTAACTTGTGTGTCTATGGTGTGCCCCCCTCCCTCGAATATAAAGGAGTGGAGGAGGGGAGGGCCGGCCACTAGTAGAAAAAGGGTCAAACGTGAAGCACATTAGTGCCGGTTTGTATTTGAGCCGGCACTAATGTGCACATTAGTGCCGGTTCGTGGCGGTGATCAGTAGTACCGGTTCGTGGCGAACTTTTAGTACCGGTTCGTGGCATGAACCGGTACTAAAGAGGCTGTGTCATCCTGCGGTCAGGCTATGGCCCCACCATCACCATTTAGTGCCGGTTCGTACCACGAACCGGTACTAATGAGCGGTGCCGGTTACGGCAAGCTGTTTTTAGTCCCACCTCGCCAAGAGAGAGGCAATATGAGCGGTTTATAAGCCGTGAGTGCACAGACAATGATGAAGAGTTGCAATGCTCACCTACATGTTGATTTGCTTCAAGCCTTGCGAAATAGTATAGATTGCACTGAGCTATGTGCAGTGGCTTAGTGCAATCTACACTATTCCGAATGGCTTGAAGCGAATTAACCAGCATTGCACCTCTTTTTTATTTTTAATAACTTATTTAAACTCCGGACTTCTTTTGTGTTCAGTATGCAGCATTTAAAGCTTGTTATGCCTCAAGGTTGTTGTGGTTTGGAAATTATGGATTTGACAACCATGAATCATAGCTTTTTGTGTAAGTGACTTGGGAAACTCAAGTTTGGCAAACTCTATTGACTAATAGAAAAACGGTCAAATGTGAAGCACATTATAGTGCCGGTTTGAATTTGAGCCGGCACGAATGTGACCATTAGTGCAGATTCCAACGGCTAGGCGGGCTGCTACCATTAGTACCGGTTCGTTGCCAATCTTTAGCACCGGTTCGTGGCACGAACCGATACTAATGTGCATCCCACCAATCAGGAAGAATCACACGGATCGTGTGTTTCTTTCTAGCTCTTGCGAGTCGTTGGATCAAGGGTGTGTTTCTTCCTAGCTCATGTGAGTCGTTGGATCGAAACTATCACAATCACTTTGTGAGCCAGACGACCCTATATATAGCCCATCTCTCGCCTTCGTCCCTGCATAAGTCTTTCAGTTCATCGACTACATACATCTACCAGTTCATCGACTGCATACATCTACCAGTTCATCGACTGAATACAAATCATTCGGATTCGCCATCATACGCCCAACCGTACATTCGATATGCATATATATGCATCACGAGCCACGGTAGGGCTGTATGATGGCGATACCGATTGGTTTGTTCTAGATCCGACATAAAAGGTTTGATACAACTTCTTTTTTGTGACATAAGATCTAACATTGTTGCTTCTAGTAGTTCTCTTGATTCCACTAACGATTCTCTTAGCCAAGTTACACTTGAGCAAGAAAATAGCTTATTGAAGGGAAGAATCAAGGTGTTGGTTTTGAACGAAAGTTCAATGCCAATGGAGTTGAGTGGGAAGAAGATCAATACCCCAAAGACAAAGTTTGTTCCTCAACAAGAGAAGTATCCTACTTCCTTCAAGGGGACACAAGCTCAAGATGATCTTCTACATGTTGATTAGCTTCAAGCCTTGCGGAATAGCATAGATTGCACTGAGCTATGTGCAGTGCAGTCTACACTATTCCGAATGGCTTGAAGCAAATTAACCAGCATTGCACCTCTTTTCTATTTTTAATAACTTATTTAAACTCCGGACTTCTTTTGTGTTCAGTATGCAGCATTTAAAGCTTGTTATGCCTCAAGGTTGTTGTGGTTTGGAAATTATGGATTTGACAACCATGAATCATAGTTTTTGTGTAAGTGACTTGGGAAACTCAAGTTTGGCAAACTCTATTGACTAGTAGAAAAACGGTCAAATGTGAACTCTGTTACATGGCCACACTTCAATGTTTTTTAAACTTATTTGAACTCCGGACTTCTTTTGTGTTCAGTATGCAGCATTTAAAGCGACGTCATCAATATCCAACATGTTCTGACATCATTTGTTGTTTTTCGGTCATTTACCTAGCTAATTGTTTAGAGAGCTAAATGACCATGAAATTGAAAATCACTACAAAATGAATCCTGAAAATGTTGAAACTTGGCATGGTATCATCATATCACCCGCATAGCATGCGCGAAAGAGTAGAGAGGGTCACGGCAAAAACTGGACGCACTTCGTGTACAAACTGGACCTACTCTTTCCGAGTATCAGGGTTTCGGACGAGAACTCATCTGTTACATGGCCACTTCAATGTTTTTTATACTTATTTGAACTCCGGACTTCTTTTGTGTTCAGTATGCAGCATTTAAAGCGACGTCATCAATTTTCAACATGTTCTGACATCATTTGTTGTTTTCGGTCATTTACCTAATTGTTTAGAGAGCTAAATGACCGTGAAATTGAAAATCACTACAAAATGAATCCTGAAAATGTTGAAACTTGGCATGGTATCATCGTATCACCCGCATAGCATGCGCGAAAGAGTAGAGAGGGTCACGGCAAAAACTGGACGCACTTCGTGTACAAACTGAACAAACTCTTTCCGAGTATCAGGGTTTCGGACTATGCAAAAATAAGTAATGCAGAAAATAAAAGAACTATACAAAAAATTACTCAAAAATAAATAGAAGAAAATAAATAATGCAGAAAAAAACTATATAAAAAACTACTCAAAAATAAATAAATAAAAATAAGTAATGCAGAAAAGAAAAAACTATATAGCAAATTTGTTGGCGCACTGCCCTGTGGGTCTACCAGACCTAGGGTGTGCAAATGCAGGCCCAGAAGGGCCAGCAGACTCACAGGGCAGCGCGCCCTAATTAATTAGGCCTCGAAGCCTGCTATATAGAGGAGTTCGAAGAGGTAGCCGCATCTTGGTTTATAAACCAGTGCGGCTGCCCTTCGCCGGGCGAGGTGGGACTAAATTTTGGGGTGGCAGCGCAAACTCTAAATACAGCAAAAAAACTAAATGAAAAAAGCCCACCTACTGGGCCACAGCGGCCTGCATACGACTAGAAACCCAACCTATTGTTGGGCCAGTATGCAGGCCCGCAAGCCCAATAGGCCCCACAGGGCAGAGTAGCAGAGGTAGGCCCAGAAGGCCTGCTTTAGAGAGGAGCTCGAGACAGCAGCGGCGGCGGGGCTTATAAGCAGGTGCGAGTGCCCCTCAGCTAGCGAGGTGGGACTAAACTTTTGTGCACCGCGGGTGGCAGCGCACCCCCTTTAGTACCGGTTCGTGGCTCCAACCGGTACTAAAGGGGGGGTCTTTAGTACCGGTTCGTGCCACGAACCGGTACTAAAGGGGTCGTTTCCCGCCGCTTGGCCTGGGGAAAATAGGCCTTTAGTACCGGTTGGAGCCACGAACCGGTACTAAAGGCCAATCCTATATATACAGCACTTACGAAAATTTCAGTTTCAACTCCACTTCGTCTCCAACCTCCGCCGCGCGCGCCGCTCGATCCCGTCGTCGCCGTCCGTCGTCATCGTCGCTGTCCCCGCCGCCGCCCGTCGTCGTCGTCGTCTCGCACTGCCGCGCGCCCCGAACACCACCGCCGTCTGTCGTCATCGCCGCGGCCGTACGTCTCTCTCTCGCTCCCCGCACACACATACACACACACACATATACACACACACATACACACACACCGGCGCCCCCGCCCCGTACGCCGGCGCCCCCGCTCGTACGTACGGGGCGGCGGCATGACGTACGTCGTACGCTGGCGCGCACACACATACACACACACGCATACACACACATACACACATATGTATACGTATATATACACACACATGCATACATTTTTAGTAAATGTTAGATTAATGTCGAATGTTAGTCGCATACATTTACTTATTTTCTGTTTTTTAGAAAAGTTAATTAGATGATCGAATGTTAGATTAATGTCGAATGTTAGATGAATTAGCTAGCTAGATAGAAAAATTGTCGAACTAGAGATTAGAACTAGTTGAATAATTAATATAACTAGTTTATTTTCAATAAGAAAATTTAGGTATATGAGATTAGAACTAGTTGAATAATTAATATAACTAGTTTATTTTTAGTAAGAACATTTATATGAGATTAGAACTAGTTGAATAATTAATATAATTAGTTTATTTTTAGTAAGAAAATTTAGGTATATGAGATTAGAACTAGTTGAATAATTAATATAACTAGTTTATTTTTAGTAAGAAAATTTAGGTATATGAGATTAGAACTAGTTGAATAATTAATATAACTAGTTTATTTTTAGTAAGAAAATTTAGGTATATGAGATTTGATGATCTAATTAAAATATTATTTGTTAATGAATTAGATAGAAAAGTTAAATATATAGTAATGTCAATTGAATATATAGTTAGATATATTAATGTCAAATGTTAGATGAATATATATTTGGCTAGATATAGGTGTTTAATGTTTCACCTATATGAACATAGGAAATGTCATCTGACGACGAAAAAGATTTTATTATGTGCGAACACTGTGAAGACCAGCGCGGCCTGTGCAACCAAAATTTCCTTGTTGATGATAGGCGCTTCAGCATCAAGCTGGATGAGACATTCGAAGTTGATACAGTAAGTCACTTTGTTAATTATTATTTGAATGCAAAACTTATGCTTCATTTGCTTCAACTTATAATTTTAAATTTTCACTATTCTACTAGCGCATCCCCTGCCATGCAAGAATTTTTGTCTTGGATAAGATAGGTTTCAGTGCTATAGATGATATGGAGGTAAAGAGAGTTTACTTGAAGACGCAGCATGGGTATACTTTCAACGTCAAATTATATAATGGAGACACATACACCCATTTTGAATGCAAAACTTGGCAAGCACTATGCAAGGCTTATGCATTTGAGCCTGATATGGTTATCACCTTTGATATTCGTCCGGAAGATGATATTGAAGGTAATATAGACATCTGCGTCGATGTGCAAACGCCTCCAGTTCTACCATTTGGTGAGTTTTTCTCAACCATGCATGCATATGTTTATGTCTTTCGTACAGTTTATTCAAAAATAGTTGACAACTATTTTGTATTATCAGCTTATTTCGGTTCAAGCAAACATGTCCGACGCTTGGTAGACAGGACCTACTACTGCCCCGGGGCTCAACTAAACTGCGAGGAGATAAGTCATTATGTTTCATGGCTTGAGGATCTTAATACTGTCAAGACAAATTTTTTTCCCTACACTTAGAAATGTTAGTACTCAAAACGTGCGACCAATGGTGATCGTATTGAACTATGGTCACATCTATAATCAAAAGATGGTAAGATTTTAAATATTTGTCCTTAATTTAGTGCATCTTTTGCATACATTATTTTTGAAGCTAAACTTTCATTGCTTAGTATATTAATTACTATACGATGTTGTTCAACAAGGACTTCCGATGACAGTTGTGCCCCAGTGGATCGAGACAAAAGGTCGCATGTCAATGGTTAGCTTACGACCAAGATTTCCTACATTGCACATGAGTGCATTCAGGATTTCTAAAAGCGAAGAATGCTTAATAGTGAAAGATTGGAGCAAAATTGTTAACGATCGCAGAGAAGTACTAGGGGGCAGTACGGAGAAGCGCAACCCAAGATTAGGAGACAGATTCATCTGCATGCTCCAGTATGATGAATCAGGAGAGCTATACATGTTATATGCTATTCTACCTGAGAGGGAGCAGCAGGATCAGTAGCTACTCTTCATGCTCTTAATTAGTACTTGTCTCATGGATCTGTGTCCTGAACTTTGATGTTGGTGATGATTATGTTGAACTTGATGATATCTCTTTGCTTCTGTTATAAAGTGAATGTTTCCTCTTTAAGCTAGCCAACGTTGATGATGAATTACATAGCTAGCGGTAATGACTATGATGATTAAATAGTGGTAATTAGACGACCACGATGATTTTTAGCTAGCTAGAGTTTATTTATTTATTAATATGCGATGATGATGATGATGATGATGATGACGACTACAACTCATTATAACGTAAAACAATCCTAAATTAAATTGATAACACAAATTAAATTGAAAAATACAAAATAAAACAAAAACCCACAACCATTTAGTACCGGTTGGCTTTACCAACCGGTACTAAAGGGCTCCCGGCCCCCGGAGCTGGCTCGTGCCACGTGGTACCCCTTTAGCACCGGTTCGTGCTGAACCGGTACTAAAGGGGGGGGCCTTTAGTGCCGAAATAATAGTGCCGGTTCCATAACCGGCACTAAAGGCCCTTACGAACCGGTGCTATTGCCCGGTTTTCTACTAGTGGGCCCTCTCTATGGTGCGCCCTAGGGGGAGTACTAATCCCACCGGGAATAGGATCCCCCCTTTTGGAGTAGGAGAGAAGGAAGAGGGAGAGAGAGGGAAGGAAGGGGGGCGTCCCCCCACCCAATTCGGATTGGGCTAGGGGGGCGCGCCCTCCACCTTGGCCTTCCTCTCCTCCATTCCACTAAGGCCCAATAAGGCCCATATACTCCTCGGGGGGTTCCGGTAAACCCCCGGTACTGCGGTAAATGCCCGAACTCACCCGGAACCATTCCGATGTCCAAACATAGGCTTCCAATATACCGATTGATGACCCACAAGTATAGTGGATCTATCGTAGTCCTTTTGATAAGTAAGAGTGTCGAACCCAACGACGAGTAGAAAGAAATGATAAGCAGTTTCCAGCAAGGTATTCTCTGCAAGTACTGAAATAAGTGGTAACAGATAGTTTTGTGATAAGATAATTTGTAACGAACAACAAGTAACAATAGTAAATAAGGTGCAGCAAGGTGGCCCAATCCTTTTTTTAGCAAAGGACAAGCCTGGACAAACTCTTATATGATGTAAAGCGCTCCCGAGGACACATGGGAATATCGTCAAGCTAGTTTTCATCATGTTCATATGATTCGCGTTCGGTACTTTGATAATTTGGTATGTGGGTGAACCGGTGCTTGGGTGGTATCCTTACGTGGACAAGCATCCCACTTATGATTAACCTCTATTGCAAGCATCCGCAACTACAACAAAAGTATTAAGGTAAACCTAACCATAGCATGAAACATATGGATCTAAATCAGCCCACGAAGCAACGCATAAACTAGGGTTTAAGCTTCTGTCACTCTAGCAACCCATCATCTACTTATTACTTCCCAATGCCTTCCTCTAGGCCCAAACAATGGTGAAGTGTCATGTAGTCGACGTTCACATAACACCACTAGAGGAGAGACAACATACATCTCATCAAAATATCGAACGAATACCAAATTCACATGACTACTAATAGCAAGACTTCTCCCATGTCCTCAGGAACAAAAGTAACTACTCACAAAGCATAAACATGTTCATAATCAGAGGGGTATTAATATGCATATAGGATCTGAACATATGATCTTCCACCGATTAAACCAACTAGCATCAACTACAAGGAGTAATTAACACTACTAGCAACCTACTAGCACCAATCCCGGACTTGGAGACAAGAATTGGATACAAGAGATGAACTAGGGTTTTGAGAGGAGACGGTGCTGATGAAGATGTTGATGGAGATTGCCCTCTCCTGATGAGAGGAGCGTTGGTGATGATGATGGCGATGATTTCCCCCTCCGGGAGGGAAGTTTCCCCAGCAGAACAGCTCCGCCAGAGCCCTAGATTGGTTCCGCCAAGGTTCCGCCTCGTGGCGGCGGAGTTTCGTCCGAGAAGATGGCTTATGATTATTTTTTCCCATCGAAAGACTCCATATAGCAGAAGATGGCCACCGGAGGGCCACCAGGGGGGCCACGAGGTAGGGGGCGCGCCCAGGGGGTAGGGCGCGCCCCCACCCTCGTGGGCAGGGTGTGGCCCCCCTGGTGAAGATCTTGCTCTCAGTATTTTTTTATATATTTGGAAAACATCTTCCGTGATGTTTCAGGACTTTTGGAGCTGTGTAGAATAGGTCTCTAATATTTGCTCATTTTCCAGCCCAGAATCCCAGCTGCCGGCATTCTCCCTCTTAAAGTAAAGCTTGTAAAATAAGAGAGAATAGGCATAAGTATTGTGACATAATGTGTAATAACAGCCCATAATGCAATAAATATTGATATAAAAGCATGATGCAAAATGGACGTATCAACTCCCCCAAGCTTAGACCTCGCTTGTCCTCAAGCAAAAAGCCGAAATCGAAAAATATGTCCACATGTTTAGAGACAGAGGTGTCGATAAAAATAAAATACGGACATGAGGGTATCATGATCATTCTTAAAACAGCAACTCATATAATTCAATGGCATATAATATCTAATGCTAGAGTAATAATTCAATCACAATATCAAGTATGAATCGCAAACTTCATTGAAAACCAACAAACAACAATCTCAGTCATTGAAGCAATTGCAATTTATCATAACATAGGAAAGAGTCAATGTATAAGAGCTTTTCAGCAAGTCCACATACTCAACTATCATATAATCTTTCACAATTGCTGACACTCACGCAATACTTATGGGTGTGGAGTCTTAATCGGACACAGAGAAAGATAGGGGCTTATAATTTTGCCTCCCAACGTTTTACCTCAAGGGTAATGTCAACAGTAATAGTTCATGAAAACTCACATCCAATTAGCCATATATACCAGGATCTTTCCAACATATTGTGCTTGCCAAAGGATAAAGTGTAAAAAGGAAGGGTGAAAATCACGATGACTCTTATGCAATGTAGGAGATAAAAGTAAAAGATAGGCCCTTCGCAGAGGGAAGCAGAGGTTGTCATGAGCTTTTATGGTTGTATGCACAAAATCTTAATGCGAAAGAACGTCACTTTATATTGCCACTTTTGATACGGACCTTTATTATGCAGCCTGTCGCTTTTATCACTTCCATATCACACGATCGTATAAAGCTTATTTCCTCCACACCAATCGATCATACATATTTAGAGAGCAATTTTTATTGCTTGCACCGATGACAACTTACTTGATGGATCTTACTCAATCCATAGGTAGATATGGTGTACTCTTATGGCAAGACTGGTTTAAGGGTATTTGGAAGCACAAGTAGTATCTCTACTTGGTGCAATGAATTTGGCTAGCATGAGGGGGAAAAGCAAGCTCATAATGTTGGCAGATCCAAGACAATATAATTTATTTCAGATGTACGAAAACATAACCCATTATGTTGTCTTCCTTGTCCAATGTCAACTCTTTAGCATGTTGATGTCTACTACATAACCTTCTTCTTGTAGACGTTGTTGGGCCTCCAAGTGTAGAGGTTTGTAGGACAGTAGAAAATTTCCTTCAAGTGGATGACCTAAGGTTTATCAATCCGTAGGAGGCGTAGGATGAAGCTGGTCTCTCTCAAGCAACCTTGCAACCAAATAACGAAGAGTCTCTTGTGTCCCCAACACACCCAATACAATGGTAAATTGTATAGGTGCACTAGTTCGGCGAAGAGATGGTGATACAAGTGGTATATGGATAGTAGGTATAGGTTTTTGTAATCTGAAAATATAAAAACAGCAAGGTAACTAATAATAAAAGTGAGCACAACCGGTATTGCAATGATAGGAAACAAGGCCTAGGGTTCATACTTTCGCTAGTATAAGTTCCCTCAACAATACTAACATAATTGGATCACATAACTATCCCTCAACATGCAACAAAGAGTCAATCCAAAGTCACTAATAGCGGAGAATGAACGAAGAGATTATGGTAGGGTACGAAACCACCTCAAAGTTATTCTTTCCAATCAATCCGTTGGGCTATTCCTATAAGTGTCAGAAACAGCCCTAGAGTTCGTACTAGAATAACACCTTAAGACACAAATCAACCAAAACCCTAATGTCACCTAGATACTCCAATGTCACCTCAAGTATCCATGGGTATGATTATATGATATGCATCACAGAATCTCAGATTCATCTATTCAACCAACACATAGAACCTCAAAGAGTGCCCCAAAGTTTCTACCGAAGAATCACGACGAAAGCGTGTGCCAACCCCTATGCAAGACATACATCAAATGTTCTCAAATCTTTAAAGACTCAATCCGATAATATGACTTCAAAGGGGAAACTCAATCCATTACAAGAGAGTAGAGGGGGAAGAAACATCATAGGGTCCAAATATAATAGCAAAGATCGCGACACATCAAGATCGTATCATCTCAAGAACACGAGAGAGAGAGAGAGAGAGAGATCAAACACATAGCTACTAGTACATACCCTCATCCCCGAGGGAGAACTACTCCCTCCTCGTCATGGAGAGCACTGGGATTATGAAGATGGCCACCGGAGAGGGATTTCCCCCTCCGGCAGGGTGCCGGAACGGGTCTAGATTGGCTTTCGGTGGTTACGGAGGCTTCTGGCGGCGGAACTCCCGATCTATTGTGCTCTCGGATGTTTTTAGGGTATATGGAGATATATTGGCGGAAGAAGTACGTCAGGGGGGCCCACGAGGGTGGAGGGCGTGCCCAGGGGGGTGGGCGCGCCCCCCTACCTCGTGGCCTCCTTGAGGCTTCCCTTATGTGCACTTCAAGTCTTTTGGGCTTCTTTCCTTCCAAAAATGGGTTCCGTGAAGTTTCAGGTCAATTGGACTCCGTTTGGTTTTCCTTTTCTTCGAAACCCTAAAACAAGGTAAAAACATAAACTGGCACTGGGCTCTGGGTTAATAGGTTAGCCCCAAAAATGATATAAAAGTGTATAATAAAGCCCATAAACATCCAAAACAGTAGATAATATAGCATGGAGCAATCAAAAATTATAGATACGTTGGAGACGTATTAGCATCCCCAAGCTTAATTCCTGCTCGTCCTCAAGTAGGTAGATGATAAAAACAAAAAATTTGATGCGGAGTGCTACTTGGCATAATTTCAATGTAATTCTTCTTAATTGTGGCATGAATATTCAGATCCGAAAGATTCAAGATAAAAGTTCATATTGACATAAAATGATAGTACTTCA
This sequence comes from Triticum monococcum, assembly GCA_034509565.1. Taxonomy (NCBI): domain Eukaryota; kingdom Viridiplantae; phylum Streptophyta; class Magnoliopsida; order Poales; family Poaceae; genus Triticum; species Triticum monococcum. The sequence continues at coordinate 121,123,420 of CM067841.1, forward strand.
AGCATACTAACTAAGCAATTATGTCTTCTCAAAATAACATGGCCAAAGAAAGTTCATCCCTACAAAATCATATAGTTTAGTCATGCTCCATTTTCGTCACACAAGAATGCTCTCATCATGCACAACCCCGATGACAAGCCAAGCAATTGTTTCATACTTTAGTAATCTCAAACCTATAAACTTTCACGTAATACATGAGCGCGAGCCATGGACATAGCACTATAGGTGGAACAGAATATAATGAGGAGGGTATGTGGAGAAGACAAAAAAGGAGGAAGTCTCACATCGACGAGGCTAATCAATGGGCTATGGAGATGTCCACTGATTGATGTTAATGCAAGGAGTAGGGATTGCCATGCAACAGATGCACTGGAGCTATAAATGTATGAAACCTCCACAAAAGAAACTAAGCGGGTGTGCATCCAACTTGCTTGCTCACGAAGACCTAGGGCACTTGAGGAGGCCCATTGTTGGAATATACAAGCCAAGTTCTATAATGAAAATTCCCACTAGTATATGAAAGTGACAAAACAAGAGACTCTCTATCATGAAGATCATGGTGCTACTTTGAAGCACAAGTGTGGCAAAGGATAGTAGCATTGTCCCTTCTCTCTTTTTCTCTCATTTTCATTTTTTTCATTTTTTTGGCCTTCTCTTTTTTTATGGCCTTTCTATTTTTTTGGGTCTTCTCTTTTTTATATTCCTCACTTGGGACAATGCTCTAGAAAATGATGATCATCACACTTCTATTTATTAACAACTCAATGATTACAACTCGATACTATAACAAGATATGACTCTATATGAATGCCTCCAGTGGTGTACCGGGATTGCGATGAATCAAGAGTGACATGTATGAAAAATTATGAATGGTGGCTTTGCCACAAATACAATGTCAACTACACGATCATGCAAAGCAATATGACAATGATGAAGCGTGTCATAATAAACAGAACGGTGGAAAGTTGCATGGCAATATATCTCGGAATGGCTATGGAAATGCCATAATAGGTAGGTATGGTGGCTGTTTTGAGGAAGATATAAGGGGGTTTGTGTGTGAAAGAGCGTATCATATCACGGGGTTTGGATGCACCGGCGAAGTTTGCACCAACTCTCAATGTGAGAAAGGGCAATGCACGGTACCGAAGAGGCTAGCAAGGATGGAAGGGTGAGAGTGCGTATAATCCATGGACTCAACATTAGTCATAAAGAACTCACATACTTATTGCAAAAATATACAAGTCATCAAAAACCTCGGCACTACGCGCATGCTCCTAGGGGGGTAGATTGGTAGGAAAAGACTATCGCTCGTCCCCGACCGCCACTCATAAGGAAGACAATCAAATAACACCTCATGATTCAAATTTGTTACACAATGTTTACCATACGTGCATGCTACGGGACTTGCAAACTTCAACACAAGCATTTCTCAAATTCACAACTACTAAACTAGCATGACTCTGATATTATTACCTCCATGTCTCAAAACAATCATCAAGCATCAAACTTCTCTTAGTATTCAAAACACTCATAAGAAAATTTTACTAATCTTGAATACCTAGCATATTAGGATTTTAAGCAAATTACCATGATATCTAAGACTCTCAAAATAATATAAGTGAAGCATGAGAGTTCATCTATTTCTTCAAAATAAACTACCACCATGCTCTAAAAGATATAAGTGAAGTACTAGAGCAAACAACAAACTGCTCCGAAAGATATAAGTGAAGATCAATGAGTAGTCGAATAATTATGCAAGTATGTGAAGACTCTCTAACATTTAATAATTTCAGATCTTGATAATTTATTAAAACATCAAGCAAAGCAAAATAAAATTACATTCTAAGAATGTCAAACATCATGTGAAGAAGCAAAAACTTAGGATCAACCGAAACTAACCGATAGTTGTTCAAGAAGAAAGGTGGGATGCCAACCGGGGCATCCCCAAACTTAGACGCTTGAGACTTCTTGAAATATTATCTTGGTGTGCCTTGGGAATCCCCAAGCTTGAGATTTTGTGTCTCCTTAATTCCTCTCATATCACGGTCTCCCTAAATCTCAAAAGCTTCATCCACACAAAACTCAACAAGGACTCGTGAGATAAGTTAGTATAAACCATTGCCAAAACCTTATCATACTCTACTGTAGCAAATCACTAAAATTATTATTCAACATTTCATACTAAATGCCTCTGCATATTTAATAGTCCTATCCTCAAATAGAATCATTAAAGAAGCAAACATATGCAAACAATGCAAACATAACAGCAATCTGCCTAAACAGGACAGTCTGTAAAGAATGCAGCAACATCCATACTTCCCTAGCTCCAAAAATTATGAAATAAAATTCCCACTGTAGTAAATTTATCATAGCTTAACATGCAGGAGGTTTCAACATTTTATCACATTCTGACTTTTCTAGGGAATTATTGCAACAGCGGCAAACTTTCTGTTTTCAAATAGCAACATGTGGACTTCTAAAATAGGCATAGTAAAGGCTATCAATGCCAATTTTATTGAAATAAAAGATGCAAAACATTGTTCTAAATAACAGAAAGCAAATTCTAACAAAATAAATTGATGCTCCAAGCAAAACACATATCATGTGGTAAATAAAAATATAGCTCCAAGCAAAGTTATCGATGAACGAGGACGAAAGAGGGGATGCCTTCCGGGGCATCCCCAAGATTAGGCTTTTCGCTATCCTTGAATATTACCTTGGGGTGCCTCGGGCATCCCCAAGCTTAGGCTCTTGCCACTCCTTATTCCATAGTCCATCGAATCCTTACCCAAAACTTGAAAACTTCACAACACAAAACTTAACAGAAAACTCGTAAGCTCCGTTAGTATAAGAAAATAAATCACCACTTCAAGTTACTGTAATGAACTCATTATTTATTTATATTGGTGTTAAACCTACTGTATTTCAACTTCTCTATGGTTTATAAACTATTTTACTAGCCATAGATTCATCAAAATAAGTAAACAACACATGAAAAACAGAATCTGTCAAAAACAGAACAGTCTGTAGTAATCTGTATCAAACGTATACTTCTGGAACTCATAAAATTCTCAAATAAATTTCTGGACCTGAGTAATTTATCTATTAAGCATCTGCAAAAGAATTAACTAAATATCACTCTCCAAATAAAACTGGCAGCAGTTCTCGTGAGCGCTAAAGTTTCTGTTTTTTGCAGCATGATCAACAAGACTTTCCCCAAGTCTTCCCAACGGTTCTACTTCGCACAAACACTAATTAAAATCATAAAACCACATCTAAACAAAGTCTAGATGAATTATTTATTACTAAACAGGAGCAAAAAGCAAGGAACAAAAATAAAGTTGGGTTGCCTCCCAACAAGCGCTATCGTTTAACGCCTCTAGCTAGGCATGATGATTTCAATGATGCTCACATAAAAGATAAGATTGTAACATAAATGGGGCATCATGAAGAATATGACTAGCACATTTAAGTCTAACCCACTTCCTATGCATATGGATTTTGTGAGCAAACAACTTGTGGGAACAATAATCAACTAGCATAGGAGGGTAAAACAAGCATAACTTCAAAACTTTAAGCACATAGAGAGGAAACTTGATATTATTGCAATTCCTACAAGCATATGTTCCTCCCTCATAATAATTTTCAGTAGCATCATGAATGAATTCAACAATATAACCAGCACTTAAAGCATTCTTTTCATGATCTGCAAGCATAGAAAATTTACTACTCTCCACATAAGCAAAATTCTTCTCATGAATAATAGTGGGAGCAAACTCAACAAAATAACTATCATGTGATTGAAAATTAAGATCAAGATGACAAGGTTCATTGTTATTATTATTCTTAAAGCATACGTGTCATCACAATAATCATCATAGATAGGAGGCATGCTTTCATCATAATAAATTTGCTCATCAAAACTTGGGGGACAAAAAATATCATCTTCATCAAACGTAGCTTCCCCAAGCTTGTGGCTTTGCATATCATTAGCATCATGGATATTCAAGGAATTCATACTAACAACATTGCAATGATGCTCATCATTCAAATATTTAGTGCCAAACATTTTATAGATTTCTTCTTCTAGCACTTGAGCTCAATTATCCTTTCCGTCATACTCACGAAAGATATTAAAAAGGTGAAGCGTATGAGACAAACTTAATTCCATTTTTTGTTGTAATTTTATTTTATAAACTAAACTAGTGATAAAACAAGAAAATAAAAGACTCGATTGCAAGATCTAAAGATATACCTTCAAGCACTCACCACCCCGGCAACGGCGCCAGAAAAGAGCTTGATGTCTACTACACAACCTTCTTCTTGTAGACGTTGTTGGGCCTCCAAGTGTAGAGGTTTGTAGGACTGTAGCAAATTTCCCTCAAGTGGATGACCTAAGGTTTATCAATTGGTGCGAGGCGTAGGATGAAGATGGTCTCTCTCAAGCAACCCTGCAACCAAATAACAAAGAGTCTCTTGTGTCCCCAACACACCCAATACAATGGTAAATTGTATAGGTGCACTAGTTCGGCGAAGAGATGGTGATACATGTGGTATATGGATAGTAGATATAGGTTTTTGTAATCTGAAAATATAAACACAGCAAGGTAACTAATAATAAAAGTGAGCACAAATGGTATTGCAATGATAGGAAACAAGGCCTAGGGTTCATACTTTTGCTAGTGTAAGTTCCCTCAACAATACTAACATAATTGGATCACATAACTATCCCTCAACATGCAACAAAGAGTCACTCCAAAGTCACTAATAGCGAATGAACGAGGAGATTATGGTAGGGTACGAAACCACCTCAAAGTTATTCTTTCCAATCAATCCGTTGGGCTATTCCTATAAGTGTCACAAACAGCCCTAGAGTTCGTACTAGAATAACACCTTAAGAAACAAATCAACCAAAACCCTAACGTCACCTAGATACTCCAATGTCACCTCAAGTATCTGTGGGTATGATTATACGATATGCATCACACAATCTCAGATTCATCTATTCAACCAACACATACAACCTCAAAGAGTGCCCCAAAGTTTCTACCGGAGAATCACGATGAAAACGTGTGCCAACCCCTATGCATAGGTTCATGGGCGGAACCCGCAAGTTGATCACCAAAACATACATCAAGTGAATCACGTGATATCCCATTGTCACCACAGATATCCACGGCAAGACATACATCAAGTGTTCTGAAATCTTTAAAGACTCAATCCGATAATATGACTTCAAAGGGGAAACTCAATCCATTACAAGAGAGTAGAGGGGGGAAGAAACATCATAGGATCCAAATATAATAGCAAAGCTCGTGATACATCAAGATCGTATCATCTCAAGAACACGAGAGAGAGAGAGAGAGAGATCAAACACATAGCTACTGGTACATACCCTCAGCCCCGAGGGGGAACTACTCCCTCCTCGTCATGGAGAGCACCGGGATGATGAAGATGGCCACCGGAGAGGGATTGCCCCCTCGGGCAGGTTGCTGGAACCGGTCTAGATTGGCTTTCGGTGGCTACGGAGGATTCTAGCGGCGGAACTCCCGAACTATTGTGCTCTCGGATGTTTTAGGGGTATATGGAGATATATAGGCGGAAGAAGTATGTCAGGGGGCCCACGAGGGTGGAGGGCGCGCCCAGGGGGTGGGCGTGCCCCCTACCTCATGGCCTCCTCGAGGCTTCCCTTATGTGCACTTCAAATCTTCTGGGCTTCTTTCCTTCCAAAAATGGGTTCTATGAAGTTTCAGGTCAATTGGACTCCGTTTGGTTTTCGTTTTCTTCGAAACCCTAAAACAAGGTAAAAAAAGAAACTGGCACTGGGCTCTGGGTTAATAGGTTAGTCCCAAAAATGATATAAAAGTGTATAATAAAGCCCATAAACATCCAAAATAGTTGATAATATAGCATGGAGCAATAAAAAATTATAGATACGTTGGAGACGTATCACATGTCATATTTTAATGAGTGCTCACAATCATAAAAGTTGTCCAAGATAGTATATCTATATGTGAATACGTCTCTTTCTTTATTACTTCCTATTAATTGCAACAATGACCAAAACTATGCTTGTCAACTCTCGACAACTTTTATTCATCATACTTTTTCTACATGAGCTCATTACTCTCCATGAGATCCATATGATCTCTTTGTTTCTTTTTATTTCTTTTTCTTTTCTTTTATTCACTTAGGATCATCGCAAAATAATCAAGCCCTTGACTCAACAGTAATCTTTATTATATAGCTCACGGACTCAATTACATAGAAGTATTATAAAGCAAAACTCACAACTAGATCACACTAAGAACTTTTATTCTACTAGATCAAGATATTACCAAAAGGATCGAACTAAGAAAAACGGTAAAGATAAAGTGATGGTGATATGATACTGGGGCACTCCCCCAAGCTTGGCAGTTGCCAAGTGGAGTGCCCATACCCATGTGATTATGTCTCTCTTTTGGGGGATGGTGATGTGATGTTCTTGGCGATGATGCCCCTCAAGATACGATTCTCCTCCTCAAGCTTGTTGACTTGCTACTTGAGGTCCATTATTTCCTTTCGGAGTTTTCCTGTAACAACCAAAGCTCCCTGCACCCAAGGATGCTGCATAGCTGCGGGAGAACCAATGACACTCTTTTTCATATTCTCATAAGAAAGAATCTAACATTGGAAGGGATAACCGAGTTTGGAATAGCTGAGCTCTGCAGTTCTCCCATTGTGAATCCAGCTTGGAGGCAGGAAGTGACTTCTTGATCCTCTTCCATGGCATATATCCTCTTCAAATCAGCCTCCATCTCTTCCTCCGTTGCTGGCCCAAAGGGGTCAACATGATTGTTTGTCGTTGATCTCGGTGTCGGATGAGACACCCGGCTCTCCCCGACTGACTCTTGCGAAGACATCCTGCTCTAATCTGCAGCATCAACAACTCAAAACACAAACAGGAGATAATTGCGTGATACGGGAATCAAAACCCCCGGGAGATTATATAATGAATTTTTACCGACCAAAATACGTATCGTGTATGAAAACGGAGTCCGGAGAGCACACGAGGTGCCCACGAGGTAGGGGGCGCGCCCTCCACCCTCGTGGAGGCCTCGTGTCCTTCCCGGACTGCTTCTTATTTTTCTATTTTTCTAAATATTCCAAAATGGAGAAATATTGCCTTAAAAACTGTTTTGGAGTCGGTTTACTTATCGTACCACATACCTATTCCTTTTCGGAGTCTGAAACGTTCCGGAAAGTGTCCCTTGTGAATTCCTCCGGAGTGACGGTTTCAATAACATTGGTTTCAACATTTATGGGATTACCTGAGATATGATGTTTGATTCTTTGACCGTTCACCACCTTCGGATTTGTGCCTTCGAAGTTGTTGATTTATGGCACCGGAACGGTAGACCTCCTCGATAACGTAAGGACCTTCCCATTTAGAGAGAAGTTTTCCTGCAAAAAATCTTAAACGAGAGTTGTATAGCAATACATAATCACCTACATTAAACTCACGCTTTTGTATCCTTTTGTCATGCCATCTTTTAACTTTTTCTTTAAACAACTTGGCATTTTCGTAGGCTTGGGTTCTCCATTCATCAAGTGAGCTAATATCAAATAGTGTCTTCTCACCGGCAAGTTTAAAATCATAATTAAGTTCTTTAATGGCCAAATAAGCCTTGTGTTCTAGTTCGAGGGGTAAGTGACATGCTTTTCCATAGACCATTTTATATGGAGACATACCCATAGGATTTTTATATGCAGTTCTATAGGCCCATAATGCATCATCAAGTTTCTTGGACCAATTCTTTCTAGACCTATGAACAGTCTTTTGCAAAATTAATCTGAGCTCTCTATTACTCAATTCTACTTGCCCACTAGACTGAGGGTGATAAGGAGATGCAATTCTATGATTAACATCATATTTAGCAAGCATTTTACGGAAAGCACCATGAATAAAATGTGAACCACCATCAGTCATTAAATATCTAGGGACTCCAAATCTTGGAAAAATAACTTCTTTAAGCATTTTAATAGAAGTGTTATGATCAGCACTACTAGTTGGAATAGCTTCTACCCACTTAGTAACGTAATCAACGACAACTAAAATATGTGTATAACCATTAGAGGAAGGAAAAGGTCCCATATAGTCAAAGCCCCAAACATCAAATGGTTCAATAACAAGTGAATAGTTCATATGCATTTCTTGACGTCTACTAATATTTCCAATTCTTTGACATTCATCACAAGATAAGACAAACTTATGGGCATCCTTGAAGAGAGTGGGCCAATAAAAACCAGATTGCAGTACCTTATGTGCAGTTCTATCTCCAGCATGGTGTCCTCCATAAGCTTCGGAGTGACACTTGCATAGGATATGTTCCTGTTCATGCACAGGTACACAATGTCTAATAACACCATCTACTCCTTCTTTATAAAGATGTGGGTCATCCCAAAAGTAATGCCTCAAATCATAGAAGAACTTTTTCTTTTGCTGGTATGTGAAACTAGGTGGTATAAACTTAGCAACAATGTAATTAGCATAATCAGCATACCATGGAGTAGTATGGGAAGCATTTATGACATTTAATTGCTCATCAGGAAAGCTATCATCAATAGGTAGTGGGTCATCAAGCACATTTTCTAACATAGACAAGTTGTCTGCAACGGGGTTCTCAGCTCCTTTTCTATCAACAATATGCAAATCAAATTCTTGTAGCAAGAGAACCCATCTAATAAGTATAGGTTTAGCATCTTTCTTTTCCATAAGATATTTAATAGCAGCATCATCAGTGTGAATAGTTACTTTAGAATCAACAATATAAGGTCTAAACTTATCACAAGCAAATACAACTGCTAAGAATTCTTTTTCAGTAGTAGCATAATTTCTTTGAGCATTGTCAAGGGTTTTACTAGCATATTGAATAACATTTAGTTTCTTATCAACTCTTTGTCCTAGAACAGCACCTACAGCATAATCACTAGCATCACACATAATTTCAAAGGGTAAATTCCAATCAGGTGGCTGGACAATAGGTGCAGAAATCAATGCTTTCTTAAGTATTTCAAATGCTTCTACACAATCATCATCAAAAACAAATGTGTATATATTTTTGTAATAAATTAGTCAAAGGCCGAGAAATTTTTGAGAAGTCCTTAATGAACCTCCTATAAAAACCGGCTTGACCAAGGAAACTTCTTATACCTTTGATGTCCTTGGGACATGGCATCTTTTCAATAGCATCAACCTTGGCTATATCAACTTCAATACCTCTTTCAGAAACTTTATGCCCCAAGACAATACCTTCATTAACCATAAAGTGGCACTTTTCCCAATTCAAGACAAGATTAGTTTCTTCACATCTCTGCAAAACTCGATCAAGGTTGCTCAAGCAATCATCAAAAGAAGATCCATAGACGGAAAAGTCGTCCATGAAAACCTCACAAATCTTTTCACAAAAGTCAGAGAATATAGCCATCATGCATCTTTGAAAGGTAGCAGGTGTATTACATAAACCAAAAGTCATATGTCTATAAGCAAAAGTACCAAAAGGGCATGTAAAGTAGTCTTTGATTGATCTTTGGCTGACACAGGTATTTGAGAGAAACCAGAATAACCATCTAGAAAGCAAAAATGTGTATGTTTGGACAATCTTTCTAGCATTTGATCGATAAAAGGTAAGGGGTAATGATCTTTTTAGTAGCCTTATTTAATTTGCGGAAATCAATTACCATCCTATAACCTGTAATAATTCTTTGAGGAATCAATTCATCTTTATCATTAGGAACAACAGTAATACCTCCCTTCTTAGGGACACAATGGACAAGGCTTACCCATTGACTATCAGCAATGGGATAAATTATACCTACCTCAAGGAGCTTTAGTATCTCCTTTCTTACCACTTCTTTCATTTTAGGATTCAGCCGGCGTTGATGATCACGAACTGGTTTAGCATCTTCTTCCAAATTAATTTTATGTTGACATAGAGTGGGACTAATGCCCTTAAGATCATCAAGAGTATACCCAATAGCAGCACGGTGCTTCTTCAGAGTTTTCAATAATCTCTCTTCTTCATGCTCTGAAAGGTTAGCACTAATAATAACAGGATATATCTTTTTCTCATCAAGATAAGCATATTTAAGAGTATCAGGTAACAGTTTAAGCTCAAATACAGGATCACCCTTGGGTGGAGGAGGATCCCCTAGGATTTCAACAGGTAAATTGTTTTTCAGAATAGGTTCCTGTTTAAAGAATACTTCATCTAATTCCCTTCTTTCATTCATAAACATGTCATTTTCATGGTCTAGCAAATATTGTTCTAAAGGATCACTAGGAGGTACGGCAATAGAAGCAAGACCAATAATTTCATCCTTACTAGGTAATTCTTCTTCATGGTGTTGTCTACTGAATTTAGAAAAATTAATTCATAAGCCATATCATCTAAACCAATAGTAACAACATCTCTTTTGCTATCTATGGTAGCATTGACAGTATTTAAGAAGGGTCTACCAAATATAATGGGACAAAAGCTATCTTGTGGGGAACCAAGAATAGGAAAATCAGCAGGATATTTAGTTTTCCCACACAAGACTTCAACATCTCTAACAATTCCCATTGGTGAAATAGTATCTCTATTGGCAAGTTTAATTGTGACATCAATATATTCCATCTCAGCATGTGCAATATCATGCATAACTTCTTTGTATAAGGAATAAGGTATTGCACTAGCACTAGCACCCATATCACACAAGCCATGATAACAATGATCTCCTATTTTAACAGAAATAACAGGCATGCCTACCACAGGTCTAGGTTTATCTTTATCACCGGGTTTAGCAATTCTAGCAGTTTCATCGCAGAAATAAATAACATGCCCATCTATATTATCAGACAAGAGATCTTTAACAATAGCAATATGAGGCTCAACTTTAACTTTCTCAGGAGGTGTATATGTTTTAATATTGCTTTTACGAACCACAGTTGAAGCTTTAGCATGATCCTTTATCCTAACAGGGAAAGGTGGTTTCTCAACATAAGAAGTAGGAACAATAGGATCATTATAAGTGATAGTCTTTTCTTCAACTTTAATAGGTGCAGCTACTTTTACTTCTATGGGAGGATGATATTTAAACCACTTCTCCTTGGGGAGATCAACATAGGTAGCAAAAGATTCACAGAAAGAAGCTACTATCTCAGAGTCAAGTCCATATTTAGTGCTAAATTTACGAAAAATATCGGTATCCATAAAAGATTTAACACAATCAAAACTAGGTGTCATACCTGACTCCTTACCATTGTTGAGGTCCCAATCTTCAGAGTTGCATTTAATTCTTTCCAATAAATCCCATTTGAATTCAATAGTCTTCATCATAAAAGAGCCAGCACAAGTATCAAGCATGGTGTGATTGTTACCAGAAAGCTGAGCATAAAAATTTTGAATAATCATTTCTCTTGAGAGATCATGATTGGGGCATGAACATAACATTGATTTAAGCCTCCCCCAAGCTTGAGCGATTGAGGGAGTCCTGGATTAGGGGGTCTCCGGATAGCCGGACTATATCCTTTGGCTGGACTGTTGGACTATGAAGATACAAGATTGAAGACTTTGTCCTGTGTCCGGATGGGACTCTACTTGGCGTGGAAGGCAAGCTAGGCAATACGGATATGTATATCTCCTCCTTTGTAACCGACCTTGTGTAACCCTAGCCCCCTCCAGTGTCTATATAAACCGGAGGGTTTTAGTCCGTAGGACAACATACAATCATACCATAGGCTAGCTTCTAGGGTTTAGCCTCTCTGATCTCGTGGTAGATCTACTCTTGTAATACTCATATCATAAAGAACAATCAAGCAGGACATAGGGTTTTACCTCTATCAAGATGGCCCAAACCTGGGTAAAACATCGTGTCCCCTGCCTCATGTTACCATCCGCCTTAGACGCACAGTTCGGGACCCCCTACCCGAGATCCGCCGGTTTTGACACGGACATTGGTGCTTTCATTGAGAGTTCCACTGTGTCGTCACCACAAGGCCCGATGGCTCCTTCGATCATCACTAGCGATGCGGTCCAGGGTGAGGCTTTCCTCCCCGGACAGATCTTCATATTCGGCGGCTTTGCACTGCGGGCCAACTAGCTTTGCCATCTGAAGCAGATTGATAGCTAGACCCCTGGCCATCAGGTCAGATTTGGAAACTTGAACTACACGGCCGATATCCACGGAGACTTGATCTTTGACGGATTCGAGCCCATGCCGGACGCGCCACGCAGTCACGACAAGCAAGACGTAACTCTACCGTCGGACGGTGTTCGGGAGATCACATCTGCAGCTACTCCGGCCTTTAATCCGGAGCAAGTCACGCCATCCGAGAGCGGAGGTATGGACCCCGCCATGGAGGCCGCACTCTCAGCGGCGATAGAGCCGGATACTGACTTCACTCCTTACGAGAGTCGTGTTGCCGAACCATTGGATTCATCCTCGACCACGGACTCCGAGCCGCTCGTATCCGTGCCCGTCGAGTCCGACTGGGCACCGATCATGGAGTTCACCTCCGCGGATATCTTTTAGCACTCACCTTTTGGAGTTGTGCTAAATTCATTAAGGTCTCTCTCCCTGTCAGGAGAACCTTGGCCGAACTATGTCCGGCCAGAATGGGATGCGGACGACGAAGAAATTCGCTGCCCACCCACCACCCACTTAGTGGCCACTGTCGACGACTTAACCGACATGCTCGAATTCGGCTCTGAAGACTTCGACGGTATGGACGATGAAGCCGGAGACGAACAGGATCCACCGCCCTCGGGGCACTGGACCGCCACCTCATCATATGATATATATATATATGGTGGACACCCCCAAAGAAGCCAACGGTGAGGAGAAAGCGGAGGATGACCCCTCCAAGAAGCAACCCAAGCGCCGACGTTAGCGGCGCCGCTCTAAGTCCCGCCATAGTAAGAGTAGTGATACCGGCACAGGAGATAATAACACTCCGAATAGCGCTGAAGACAACAACAATCCCCTCCAGCACGGCGAAGAGCTGGAGGACGAACAAGCTAGCCCCCCAGAGTAGGCAGCAGATGGAGAACCAGAGGAGGACAATTACATGCCTCTCTCCGAAGACGAGGCGAGCCTCGGCGATGACGAATTCATCATGCCTGAGGACCCCATCGAGCAAGAGCGCTTCAAGCGTCGGCTTATGGCCACGGAAAATAGCCTAAAGAAGAAACAACAGCAACTTCAAGCTAATCAGGACTTGCTAGCAGACAGGTGGACCGAAGTCCTTGCGGCCAAGGAACATGAACTCGAGCGCCCGTCCAAGATTTACCCAAAATGCAGGTTGCTACCTCACCTCGAGGAGGAAGCATTCAAACCTCATTCACTAGTGTACAATGCGGCTGACCGGCCACCACGCGGCCCAGCCAGAGAGGCGTTTCAGCCCGCACCCCGTCGCCACTCAGTCAAAGGTACTAAGGCCCGGGGCAACACAGAGGACCTACGAGACATCCTGGACAGCAAGGCAAAAATCGCAAGGTCAATATACGGGACACGAACACGTGCGCCCAAACGGGACGATGATCGTCGTGTCGGATACACCAAGAGTAACTCCGGCCGGGCCGAATACAGCAGACAAGACTCATACGAACTACGTCGGGATATAGCCCGGCACAGAGGTGCCGCACACCCCTTATGCTTCACTGATGAAGTTATGAATCATGAATTCCCGGAGGGTTTTAAACCCGTAAATATCGAATCATATGACGGCACAACAGATCCCGTTGTATGGATTGAGGATTTCCTCCTTCATATCCACATGGCTCGCAGTGACGATCTACATGCCATCAAGTACCTCCCACTAAATCTCAAAGGACTGGCTCGGCATTGGCTGAATAGCTTGCCAGCAGATTCCGTCGGCAGTTGGGAGGATTTGGAAGATGCATTTCTTGACAACTTCCAGGGCACTTATGTGCGGCCACCGGATGCTGATGACTTGAGCCACATAACCCAGCAGCCAGGGGAATCGGCCAGACAATTCTTAACACGGTTCCTGACCAAGAAAAATCGAATCGTAGAATGTCCGGATGCAGAAGCCCTAGCGGCATTCAAACATAACATCCACGATGAGTGGCTCGCCCGCCACCTCGGCCAGGAGAAACCGAAATCTATGGCAGCCCTCACAACACTCATGACCTGCTTTTGCATGGGTGAGGACAGCTGGTTGGCTCGCAGCAACAATACATCAAGGAATCTGGATACCTCGGATACCAGCGACGTTAACGATAGGCAGCATCGTAATAGACCAAAGCGCCGCAATAACGGCGATAACAACAAAGATACGACAGTCAACACCGGATTCAAAGGCTCTAGATCCGGTTAGCGGAAAAAGCCATTCAAAAGAAATACTCCGGCTCCGTCCAGTCTGGATCGCATACTGGATCGCTCGTGTCAAATCCACGGCACCACTGAAAAGCCAGCCAATCACACCAACAGAGAATGCTGGGTGTTCAAGTAGGCCGGCAAGTTAAATGCCGAAAACAAGGACAAGGGGCTGCATAGCGATGACGAGGAGGAGCCCAGGCCGCCGAACCTAGGGGCAGAAGGGGTTTCCCCCATGCAGCCCACATTCCCAAGAGGGAGCGGAAGCGCGCACTAAGGGACGTCTACGCGATGGAGCCCGTCGCCCCGAAGTTCAACCCATGGTCTGCTTGTCCGATCACCTTGATCGCAGGGACCACCCCACTAGCATCCATCATGGCGGATCTGCCGCACTGGTCCTAGACCCCATCATTGACAGATTTCATCTCACTCGAGTCCTTATGGACGGCGGCAGCAGCCTGAACCTGCTTTATCAGGATACAGTGCGAAAAATGGGTATCGATCCCTCAAGGATCAAACCCAGCAAAACCACCTTCAAAGGTGTCATCCCAGGTGTAGAGGCCCATTGCACATGCTCAATCACACTGGAAGTGGTCTTCGGATCACCGGATAACTTCCGAAGCGAAGAGTTAATCTTCGACATTGTCCCGTTTCGCAGTGGCTATCACGCACTGCTCGGACGGACAGCATTTGCAAAATTCAATGCAGTGCCGCATTACGCATACCTCAAGCTCAAGATGCCAGGACCTCGCAGGGTCATAACAGTAAATGGAAACACAGAACACTCACTCCATACGGAAGAGCACACTGCGGCCCTTGCAGCAGAGGCACAAGTAGCCTGTTCAGACAGACCACTCATTCGGTGTTACAGCCCCCGGACACCTTTAAGCGCGTCCGAAAGAATCTGCAACAGGATCGCCTGGCGTGATCTATGCTTGCCTAGCAATTCGGCCCCCATCCCAGTCCCAGTGCAGCGACGAAATTCGTGCCGCGCGTACATAACTACGCATTGAACATGCCATGGACACAGGTGGGGGCACAATCAGGACACGCCCCGCATTGTGGCTTAACCACACCAGGGGTTGTATACCTTTGACATTCTCTCTCTCTCTCTCCCTCTCTCTCTCTCTCTCTCTCTCTCTCTCTCTCTCTCTCTCTCTCTCTTTGGGCCTAATTCTTCGAAAGGCCTTTCCAGCAATTCGACGGCCGGACACATTCCGAAAGCAACAACCAAGGCGGCAAGAAGCTAAGATGAACACGGGAACCGCCAGGTGGTCTCTAGTATTACTTGATATACCCGCTTTTCACTATCATTGCGTAGCTTGCCTTGGATAGGACATTTCGAATTAACCTACTTTACGCTTATTGCACTACTTGTACCAGTGCGCTTCGACGCATTATTCAAATAACAATGCATATTATTAATCTGTAATTGCATTATTTATGTTTTTCTCTTTCTCTTATATGTCCATTTACGACATTCTGCACTTGCATGCTCGGGTGCGGTCAGTACGCCAGGGGCTCTCGTTCACCCCATAATACGGCGCAAGAAGTCCGAACACTTTTGACAGTGTGGCACCCCGAACTTATAGCATTATATGCATCATCTCTGAATCATGTCTTGGGTCAAATGTTGGGTTTCCCAGCTCCCATGCTTTGGTACCTTACATTCCGCTATATCGGCTAAGGTAGCAGTGGGAGAACTACTGCAATTGTGTCCCGGTTCTTCCGGACGAGCACCTCAGTAGAGAAAGCCAAAAACTGACTATCATGATAAGGCGAGAGACTGGTCGATGTTCGAGAGGTTTCAAGTCCTTAAAGACTTTTTCTGCTTCGGGCAAGGAGTCGGCCTTGTCCGGCTTAGGCGTGTATAGCGCCCCAAATTCGGCCCTCCGAATACCAGGGGCTTCGCCAAAATTTAAAATCATAGACTTCTATGGCTAAGTGAGAGTGATAAAGCATTATAGTCTGATTGCCTGGTTCGTTGTGCTGAACACCTCCATTGGAGGATCCAAAATTGGGGTAAAGAGTGTTCAGGTTTATCCCGAACACCCCGGTACTAGTTACATGGGGGCAGAAGCCGACGACTGGCCAACTCTCAGATTTTATAAACAGCCGCACAGAAGGTAATATTTTAAATTAAGAAAGCGTCGCATGGCGCAAATGAACTCGTTTCATATTACAGGATCACATGAGCATGTTCATTCAAAAATTACATCCTTGGCACACTCATCTGCCACTAGGCAGGATCCCTCCAGGAGACCCTCATAATAATTCTCGGGGCGGAGATGCTCCTTGCCCTCCGGCAGCCCCTCCTTCACAAGCTTCACGACGTCCAGCTTCGCCCAGTGCACCTTCGTCCGGGCAAAAGCCCTGCGTGCACCTTTGATGCAGACGGACCGCTTGATGACCTCAAGCCGTGGGCAGGCTTCCACCAGCTGTCGCACCAGACCGAAGTAGCTGCCGGACAGGGGCTCGCCTGGCCACATCTGGACTATAAGGCCCCTCATGGCCTATTCGGCCGCCTTGTGAAGTTCGACCAACTGCTTCAACTGGTTGCTCAAGGCCACGGGGTGTTCGGTCCCAGTATACTGAGACCAGAACAACTTCTCCGTTGAGCTCCCCTCCTCAGCCCGGTAAAATTCCGCGGCATCCAGCACACTGTGGGGAAGATCTGTAAACGCTCCTGGAGAGCTCCGAACTCGGGTAAGAAAAAGGAAATTCTCCTTCACATGCTTGCTTTGCATATTGAATGCCTTACCCACTGCTATCTTCTTCAACTCATCGATCTCTTGGAGGGCCTTGTGGGCGTCGGCCTTGGCGCTCCGGACACTTTCAAGCACCTGTGCGAGCTCGGACTCTCGCGTTTTAGAGTCCAGCTCCAAGGACTCGTGCTTTTTGGCGAGAGCCTCGAGCTCTTGCTGCACCGCACCCACTCGGGCTTCTTGTTTCTCCCGTTTAATGCGTTCCTTGGCCGCTTTGTCTTCAGCGGCGGACAGCGCCCTCCTCAGGGTCTCCACCTCGGTCGTGGTCCCTAACAAATCCATGATGATCCTATTACTTTGCACAGTACTTCTTTTTAACTATATAAAATGGGGTATATGTTACCTTTGCTCTCTTCGAGCTGCCCCTTGGTAAGGCCGAGCTCGTCCTTGGACCGCTTCAGGTCCTACTTCAGCGCAGCGACCTCCGTAGTACGTGCGGTAGCGACCAGCAGTGAAGCCTGCACATACACATAGACATACTCTAATTAGACTCCTGAGTTATCATTTGATCGTCTATTCAGCTTTTCTTCGCGAACGCCGAACAAAGCATCAAGGGCTACTATCTATGAGGTAATATTTTTATCTTTTGAATGCTTACCTCAAAGCCTGTTAGGAGGCTGGCGCAAGCTTCGGTCAGCCCGTTCTTGGCAGACTGAACCTTCTTAACCACCACACTCATGATAGTGCAGTGTTCTTCATCGATGGAAGCGCTGTGAAGCACTTCCAGCAAGTTGTCCGGTGCCTCTGGTTGGACAGAGGACACCAGCACGGATGGTTGGCCCCCCTTGACAGGGGACCGCCTGCCGGAGGCCAGAACCATCGAGGGTTCCGACGCAGTGTCCAACTGGGGCCCGAACTCGAAGCTCGTAGGAACCTCACTCCCTTGGTACCCAGGGTCCGAGAAGTCGTCGCGAGGCACCCCCAGGACCACCTCCCCTTGGCTTGGTGCCTGTTTAGACAACACCTCGGCCTCGTCCGTAGGGCGAGGGGTGGAAGCGGTCAGAACAGAACCGCTGTTCATATCCGATGAGTCCAAAGAGCCGCTCGATGAGGGTACGTCGAGATGAGCTCGGGACGGACTGCATAATCATGTTCGGCATGAGGAAAGGCAGTACAATAAAACATATCATGAAGTACTATGATGTCCGAACACTCAAGCCCCTGGCAGCCACTCGTCGCTGATGTCGGCGGCCGTCGTGGCACAGTCCGGAAGGAGGGTCCTTCCCTTCTTGGACCCTTCGGCCTCCCCGGATGGGTCGTCCTTCCTTTTCTTGTCTCCCCCGGCTAGGGGGAGAACTTTTCTCCTCCTCCTCCTTTCCATGGGAGGAGTGCGCGTTGGAGTCATCGTCCGATTACTCCGATACAACCTTGCGCCGGAGACCCTTTCGGGTCCCCGCCGCCTTCTTCTTGGTCTTTTCCGGCACCTCATAGGGTGCAGGAGTCTGCATCTTCGTCAGAAGAGCGTCTGCAGGATCTTCGGGCAGCGGGGCTGGGCTATCAAGCTGCTCCACCGTCTCTATCCAGTCCTGTCAATGACATGGAAGTTCAGATTCCGCACACAACTAAACCGGGTCAAATAAATACCCTGAGAAATATAAAAAGCTTAACGGATTGGCGCGGCGCTTTGCGCTGAGTCCGCGGTCCTTGTTGAGAGGAGGAGGCATCTCGGCGCTCTTAAACAGCACCCTCCAGATGTCCTCGTGCGTCGTGTCATAGAGCTCTCGCAGTGTCTGGTGTTTGGCCGAGTCGAACTGCCACAAAACAAATTCCCGTCGTTGACACGGAAGGATCCGGCGGAAGAGCATAACCTGGACCATGTTGACGAGCTTGATTTTCTTGCTTGTCATGTTCTGGATGCAGGTCTGGAGTCCGGTCAACTCTACCAGAGAGCCCCAGGACAGGCCCTTCTTTTTCCAGGAGGTAAGCCACGTGGCGATTCCGGATCGAAATTTGGGGGCCGCCACCCAGTTGGAGTCGCGCGGCTCGGTGGTGTAGAACCACCCCGATTGCCACCCCTTTATGGTATCCACATAGGTGCCCTCGAGCCAGGTGACATTAGGCATCTTTCCCACCATGGCGCCTCCGCACTCTACTTGCTGGCCGCTCACCACCTTTGGTTTGACATTGAAGGTTTTCAGCCATAGGCCGAAGTGGGGCCTGGTGCGGAGGAAGGCCTCGCACACGACGATAAACGCCGAGATGTTGAGGATGAAGTTGGGAGCCAGATCATGAAAATCCAGCCCATATTAGAACATGATCCCGCGGACAAACAGGTGGAGGGGAAATCCCAGTCCACGGATGAAATGGGTAAGAAAAACTACCCTCTCATGGGGTTCGGGCGTTGGGACGATCTGCCCCACATCGGGCAGCCGGTGTGCGATATCCGCGGCTAGATATCTGACTTCCCGTAATTTTTTGACATTCTCCTCCGTGATGGAGGATACCATCCACTTGCCTCCCGCTCCTGACATGCTTGGAGTGGTTTGAGAAGAAGAAGAACGCGAGCTTGGGTGGAGCTTGAGTGTGCGGGAATGGGAAAGCGAGAAGGAAGAAGGCGTGGGTGAAAAAAGTAGATCTTTGTCCCTTTTATAAGGGCGGTGGAGGCGATGACTCTCCCCACTTGCCTGGCAAAACTGCTTATTCCCCAGGCACCGTAATTGATGGCACGGTTGGGTTACCCACGTCCGTATTGATGAGAATCCCGTGATAAGGGGAACACGATCTCTGCTTTAACAAGACGTATCGAGAAAACCGCCTCGCGATGTGTGCGGAGCTGGTTGAGAAAAGCGGTTCAAATAATGACCGGGCCATGAAGTGATGTCATACTATCAAAATGTGTCAGCAGATTGGATTTGTGGAAATATTATTCTCTCTACGGTGGTATGTGGAACTTATTTTGCAGGGTCGGACACTATCCTTGTATTCAAACTCTTCTGTGGTGTATTCGGAGGAGGAACCCGCCTTGCAATGCCGAAGACAATACTGCGCGCCGGACTCATCGTCATTGAAGCCTGGTTCAGGGGCTACTTAGGGAGTCCTGGATTAGGGGGTCTCCGGACAGCCGGACTATATCCTTTGGTCGGACTGTTGGACTATGAAGATACAAGATTGAAGACTTCGTCCCGTGTCCGGATGGGACTCTACTTGGCGTGGAAGGCAAGCTAGGCAATACGTATATGTATATCTCCTCCTTTGTAACCGACCTTGTGTAACCCTAGCCCCCTCCGGTGTCTATATAAACCAGAGGGTTTTAGTCCGTAGGACAACATACAATCATACCATAGGCTAGCTTCTAGGGTTTTGCCTCTCTGATCTCGTGGTAGATCTACTCTTGTAATACTCATATCATCAAGAATAATCAAGCAGGACGTAGGGTTTTACCTCTATCAAGAGGGCCCGAACCTGGGTAAAACATCATGTCCCCTGCCTCCTGTTACCATCCACCTTAGACGCATAGTTCAGGACCCCCTACCCAAGATCTGCCGGTTTTGACACCGACAGTGATGCTTTCTCCTTTGCGAGGCCAAAAATTATATATATAATTGCGATCACGATGAACAAGATGCATAGGATAAAACTTCTGATGAAATTCCAATTTCAATCGTTTGTAATTCCAAGACCTCATATCATCACATAGCCTATACCATGTCGATGCATCTCCCCTCAAAGATAAAGGGAAGACCTTCTTCTTAACAACATCTCCAGGTACACCTGCAAGCTTAAATATCCACAAACTTCATCCACATATATCAGATGTTCATCAGGATGTTTTGTTCCATCTCCTAAAAAAGGATTAGCTAGCAGTTTTTCTATCATACCCGTAGGAACTTCAAAGCAAGCATTTTCATTTTCATTTTCATTTCCAGTAGGTTCAGTAGGTTGAGGAGAAACTCTTTGCTCTACTGGTCGGGGTGAAGATACCCCGAACAAGCCCCTTAGAGGACTACTTTCCATAGTAACAAGTGACAGTAAATTTCAGCACACTATATAAATTTTTCCTTACCAAATTCCACCTACCAAAGGCGCTTCACTCCCCGGCAACGGCGCCAGAAAAGAGTCTTGATGACCCACAAGTATATGGGATCTATCATAGTCCTTTCGATAAGTAAGAGTGTCGAACCCAACGAGGAGCAGAAGGAAATGATAAGCGGTTTCCAGCAAGGTATTCTCTGCAAGTACTGAAATAAGTGGTAACAGATAGTTTTGCGATAAGATAATTTGTAACAAGCAACAAGTAACAAAAGTAAATAAGGTGCAGAAAGGTGGCCCAATCCTTTTTGTAGAAAAGGACAAGCCTAGACAAACTCTTATATGATGTAAAGCACTCCCGAGGACACATGGGAATATCGTCAAGCTAGTTTTCATCACGTTCATATGGTTCGCGTTCGGTACTTTGATAATTTGGTATGTGGGTGAACCGGTGCTTGGGTGCTGTCCTTACTTGGACAAGCCTCCCACTTATGATTAAACCTCTATTGCAAGCATCCGCAACTACAACAAAAGTATTAAGGTAAACCTAACCATAGCATGAAACATATGGATCCAAATCATCCCCTTACGAAGCAACGCATAAACTAGGGTTTAAGCTTCTGTCACTCTAGCAACCCATCATCTACTTATTACTTCCCAATGCCTTCCTCTAGGCCCAAACAATGGTGAGGTGTCATGTAGTCGACGTTCACATAACACCACTAGAGGAGAGACAACATATATCTCATCAAAATATCGAATGAATACCAAATTCACATGACTACTAATAGCAAGACTTCTCCCATGTCCTCAGGAACAAAAGTAACTACTCACAAAGCATAAACATGTTCATAATCATAGGGGTATTAATATGCATATAGGATCTGAACATATGATCTTCCACCAATTAAACCAACTAGCATCAACTACAAGGAGTAATTAACACTACTAGCAACCTACTAGCACCAATCCCGGACTTGGAGACAAGAATTGGATACAAGAGATGAACTAGGGTTTTGAGAGGAGACGGTGCTGATGAAGATGTTGATGGAGATTGCCCTCTCCTGATGAGAGGAGCGTTGGTGATGACGATGGAAATGATTTCCCTCTCCGGGAGGGAAGTTTCCCCGGCAGAACAGCTCCGCCAGAGCCCTAGATTGGTTCCGCCAAGGTTCCGCCTCGTGGCGGCGGAGTTTCGTCCGACAAGATGGCTTATGATTTTTTTTCCCATCAAAAGACTCCATATAGCAGAAGATGGCCACCGGAGGGCCACCAGGGGGCCCATGAGGTAGGGGGCGCGCCCAGGGGGGTAGGGCGCGCCCCCACCCTCATGGGCAGGGTGTGGCCCCCCTGGTGAAGTTCTTGCTCTCAGTATTTTTATATATTTGGAAAACATCTTCCGTGAAGTTTCAGGACTTTTCGAGCTGTGCAGAATAGGTCTCTAATATTTGCTCCTTTTACAGCCCAGAATCCCAGCTGCCGCCATTCTCCCTTTTATGTAAACCTTGTAAAATAAGAGAGAATAGGCATAAGTATTGTGACATAATATGTAATAACAGCCCATAATGCAATAAATATTGATATAAAAGCATGATGCAAAATGGACATATCATCGATCTTTATGTCTCGACCATTCCGAGACTCCTCGTCATGTCCGTGAACATATCCGGGACTCCAAACTACCTTCGGTACATCAAAACACATAAACTCATAATACCGATTATCACCGAACGTTAAGCGTGTGGACCCTACGGGTTCGAGAACTATGTAGACATGACTGAGACTCATCTCCGGTAAATAACCAATAGCGGAACCTGGATGCTCATATTTGTTCCTACATATTCTATGAAGATCTTTATCGGTCAAACCGCATAACAACATACGTTGTTCCCTTTTTCATCGGTATGTTACTTGCCCGAGATTCGATCGTCAGTATCTCAATACCTAGTTCAATCTCGTTACCGGCAAGTCTCTTTACTCGTTCCATAATTCAACATCCCGTAACTAACTCATTAGTCACATTGCTTGCAAGGCTTATAGTGATGTGCATTACCGAGAGGGCCCAGAGATACCTCTCCGATACACAGAGTGACAAATCCTAATCTCGATCTATGCCAACTTAAGAAACACCATTGGAGACACCTGTAGAGCATCTTTACATTCACCCAGTTACGTTGTGATGTTTGATAGCACACTAAGTGTTCCTCCGGTATTCTGGAGTTGCATAATCTCATAGTCATAGGAACATGTATAAGTTATGGAGAAAGCAATAGCAGTAAACTAAACAGTCATCGTGCTAATCTAATGTATGGGTCAAGTCAATCACATCATTCTCTAATGATGTGATCCCGTTCATCAAATGAGAACTCTTTGTCCATGGCTAGGAAACTTAACCACCTCTGATTAACGAGCTAGTCAAGTAGAGGCATACTAGTGACACTCTGTTTGTCTATGTATTCACACATGTACTAAGTTTCCAGTTAATACAATTCTAGCTTGAATAATAAACATTTATCATGATATAAGGAAATATAAATAACAACTTAATTATTGCCTCTAGGGCATATTTCCTTCAGAAATCATGCCCTTAGCTTCGGTCCTTTTGGTTTAGATCAAGGAATATGCATTTCATGAAATCATGCCCTTAGGTTCGGCCTTTTTGTTCGGACCACCAAATATGCACTTCATGATATCATGCCCTTAGGTTCGGCCTTCTTGGTTCGGATCAAGGAATATAACTTCAAGAAATCATGCCCTTACGTTCGCCCTTTTGGTTCGAATCAAGGATGCACAATTTTCTTCACGCGGACATGTGTGTCTGGGAACATATAGTGCCAACATCAAATTGTCATGAGGGGCGCTAATATCGCCAAAATATCAACTATATGGTAAATGTTTGGCCTTATTCCATTAACAAGGTAAAATATTGACACGGCGCATAAAGAATATCACGCTAATGAAATTTATATTTAGTGTACTTTGTCAAATATTCATCTCATATCACATATAATGCTAGACCTTGAGTTTAATTTCAAAAAAGATAATTAACATGTACACCACACCATAAACTTTAATTAGCCGTTAATTAATAGCCAATTAAGGCCTAAACCATTAAAATATGGCTATGCTGCATGCATGCATAGGGTGGGGTGATACCAAGGCCCACACATTAATTAGAATGAAAAAAGGAGTTTAGCCCCATGCCAGTTAGTACGCACGTAGTGGAGTTGGTCAGTCAAACTACCTTGAGATTAGCTGGTGATTAAAGAAATATAATAAACAAAGGAAAATCAGCATTTTGAAGAGCCCTGCAAGTATACATAGTTCAATGCATACTCCTTGGTCTAACATTGAACTAGTCAAATGCATGCAAGTATACATAGTTTAATGCATTGAACTAGTTCACCCTGCAAGTATACATAGCTCAGGATAAATTTTTTCAAATAATACTTTTTTTATTAATTTTCAGAAATAACACACCGTTTTGATATTTTTCACAAAATACGGCATCATCTTCCTGGAGGACGATTGGACCTAATCGTCTTCCTGGAGGACGATTGGACCTAATCGTCTTCCTGGTGGACGATTGGACCTAATCGTCTTCCTGGTGGATGATTAGGGTCCAGTCGTCCACCAGGAAGCCGACTGGGCATTCATCTATAGAGTTGGGCACCAGTCGTCTTGCAGGAAGATGATAAGTTGCAGTCGTCTTGCAGGAAGATTATTAGTTGCAGTCGTCTTGCAGGAAGATTATTAGTTGCAGTCGTCCACATGAAAGATTATTATTACTAATCGTCCGCCAGAAAGATGATTAGTTCCAGTCGTCCACCAGGAAGATGATTAGTTCCAACCGCATACATAGGTAGCATACTTACGTCCCTCGCGTACATAGATAGATATAGTGGTAGACAAGCATCAGCCACGTCGTCCGGCATGTCGTGGAGGTGGTGTAGGCGGCATCGGCCATAGATACCCGTGGGGTGCCCGAATGTTACAGGGAGGAAGCTCAGACCATGCCTGGTCATGCTGTGTTTCCTGTGTGGGAGGTGGTGCAGGAGTCGTATATATGTCCATCCACTCGTTGTGCTGCGACAAGAAATCATGTTTGTTATGCCCACCTTCATGGTCACTATCCCACCTGGATCCGGACATAGACGCGTCATGTTCATACAGTTGATATCCGTAGGACCCTGTTGGATGGACGAACATAAGTAATGATGAAATACATAGGCCCAATTGATATTCACAAGAATAAATATGAAGAAACATACCTGTAGGCGGAGGTCGTGGCCGAAACATGTAGGTAGACGTGGGATCCGGATGGTGCTGCCACGCCGAACTACCGACATGGTCAGGAGGTGGTGGCCTGGCCGTCCACTGCTCTGCTAGACATGGACGCGGATCATGTCAGTGATGCTTGGGTTCGAGCTAACCAGTCGAGTGACGCGGCGGCTGCTGGTGCATGGAGTGGCGGGGAGGGGGGTGCTGGTGAAGTACGTCCGAAGTGCGTGTGCATGTAATAGCCCGATACACAGATCGTACTTTCTCCTCAATGCGCGACATCCAGGTCTGGACCTGAGCCTGAGGAAGCATTAGAGGTGCAGACGATAGTGAACGCTGAAAGGTGGACACCTCCTCGCCAAGTCCGCGAGTCAACTCAGCCTGAAATTGTCAGGACGATTATTACATGCGCACGGCAAAGTATGTATGGACTACTTGCATTATATGAATAGAATATATCTCACCGCTTGCTGCCTAGAGCCCGAAGTATCATAGCTCGGGTACATATCCGCCGTATTAGGGGCAGGTATCTCATGTAGGTGATTGTGATGAATGATGCATAACCGTGTTCCGGTCATGTACCACTACAGATAGAGATTGAAGTCGTCCATATCAAAGTTGTGATTCTCGTGCCACAGATGTGTGCTCGTAGTCTCCCATTGTGTAACGTACGGCTGAACCCTATCTAGCCACTCAGTAGCAGTCCTGTTGATCCCCTTCTTTGTGATCCTAAAATTTTGGTGTTCGTTGAAAAATTAACTAACAGCTTAACTATGGACAATTTTGAAGGACAGTGCAATATTAATAACTAGACAATACCTGTGGATGTCTCTATGCAGCGGGACCTCTATAGAGGGAGGTGTCTCCAATTGCAGAAGACCAAATTGCCTCATAACCCTCTGTTTGGCCATCTCCTCGACGAAGACATCAAAGATGATCTTCGATTTCGTCATCCAATAATCAGCACCTCTTGTGCACAGCACGGACAAACCGCCAGGGTATCTTGCATCTATGGCTTCTTGCGTGTACGGCTGCCAGATCGCCCCAGTGTACGCATCAAACTGCTTGTTTAATGTCGTGTAAGCTCGTCTGGTCTGATCAGCAGCAAAGCGTCTCTGTGGAAAACAAAAGTTAGATTGAACCCTAGTGTACAAAACGAACAAAACTTAGATTGTGGCATACCCTGCGACGTGTCCAACTGAGACCGAAGGTAGGCATGTCGATGCCGTCCGCATCGAACATGATATCCATAGGCTCATCAACATGTATGTCTGTTCGTCCTACGGAGAACCTCTTCCACGACCACAGTTGCAGAAATAGAGGGCATCCAAGAAGGGCGGACGTGGGTGACGTAAGCTGGCAGGCGTTGCACATAGCTCGGTATGTATACGCTAAGACAGTCGAACCCCAACTCCTCTGTGTGATCTGATTCGGCGTCTCAGCGCTCGCGATCTCAAGTGCAATAGGGATGTAGCTTGCGCTAATAGTGTTGACATGGTTCTCTGTGACCATCACCTTGCCGAGAAGCCACAGTATATATGCCTCCAGACTTCTACTGATCCGTGTCGCATTCAACAGGACCCTTGGATACCCCGGGAACTTTTGGATATGTTTTGAGCAAAGATAATATTAGTACATAGCGAAGGTATGTTCTGTAAGAAGAATTGCAAGACAAATGAAACTTAAGAAGCAGGGGAACCAACCTGGAAATGGAGCAACCATTCGTACTTAGGTCCGTGATTATCCGATGTCAACACCAGAGCTCGGTCATAAATGCCCGCGAAATGTTGTGCAATACCAAGCTGCCAATCAGTCGGTGCCTCCAACGGTCCTATGGCATGACCTTCCAATGGTAGTCCCAATAAAAAGGACACATCCTAGAGAGTAGGAGCCATCTCTCCCCAGCGGAAGTGAAACATATGGGTCTCAGGTCTCCACCGGTCCACTAAGCATGTGAGAAAAGAGGCATCGATGGCGAGGCATTTGGAGGTCCGCGTGGACTCAACCAGATGCGTGAAAGGTAAAAGGCCAACCCATTTGAACCTGCATGTGAGGACAAATCAGTAGGTGTGTCTCATCCATATATTCTTGAAGGAAATAAGTAAAGTACGTACCGCTGAACCCATCCCTCGTGTATTTTCCAATCTTCCTTTTGAGTGCGAGTGACCAGCGCATCAAGCTTGCACTCAGAACCTATCGCAGCGCGATGCTTTCTATCAATGCCCGCACTAAGCAACCCCATTCCCGCCATTCCTGCATATACAAATTTCAAACATAGTGTCAGACTTAATACAAATTTCAAACCTAGTGCTAGACTTAATACAAATTTCAAACATAGTGCCAGACTTAATACAAATTTCAAACATAGTGCCAGACTTAATACAAATTTCAAATGTAGTGCCATACTTAACACAAATTTCAAACATAGTGCCAGAATTAATACAAATTGCAAATATAGTGCCACACTTAATACAAATTTATAACTTAGTGCCTAGCTTCTGCCTCGACCTCTTCCTCCTCTTGCTCTTTCTCCTCATCCCCGTTTCCCTCGTCCACGCCCAGTGATGAAAGTGGGACAATTAGTGTCCCTATGGCCAAATTCATTGCATAAAATACATTGCATAGTGGCACCTCCCGCTTCAGATTCATCCATATCATTTCAGATGCGCCGGCATTGTCGCCTACCTCTACTTGTACGCATATTCTCTAGGTCTGGAATGTACCGCCTTTCAACAGGATTAACGGTGTTGAAGTTACCCATTGAGAGAAATCCCAGCAACTCACTTGTCCAGGTATTGAGGACGGACTCTTTTAGAACATATGGAGACACGAATGATATTGCGTCCATTCCAAGCTGCCCGCAAGCAGCAAGTACATGGGAGCATGGTAGGTGAAGCAACTTTGGTTTGTTGCATGTGCACTCACACGTTGGCCATACTTCATTTCCAATTTTGACCTCATGCGTCCTCAGCTCATTTGCACAACCGAATTTGTTGTTAGCTAAGCGGACCTCAAACCTTATTTCTTGATTACCAATGGGGACTACAGTGTGTGACCTAGCTTTTTGCATCTTTTCTTCCATGTACTTCGTAATTCTTTCACAATAACGTGTGCTTGGGTTGTTCAAGATATGCTGCTCTACTTTTTGACGTCTATCTCTGAAATACTTCACGGTGCCATAGAAGTTGTATGTGAATGCCCTGTTTCCTCTGAGGACAAAGTTGTATTTTTCTGCGAGATTGGTAGTCATGACACCATACCTTGCTCCATGTGTGTCATGCAACAAAGACCACCTCTCCAGAGGCTCATTCTCTATCCACTGCTCGAAGGTTTTAATGGACCTCCCGAGCCTTCTCCTAGTACCAGGTGGGTCAAATCCTGGCAAGTCACAAAGCCCAACAGGCTCCTCCTCCACAGCCATTGTTCCAGTTGCTAACTGTGCTGCTACTGCTTCCACATGTGCTCTGACAGCTGCATCTCTTGTAGCTTTCATGTCCCTAACGTGTCTCTGCGTGCACGCATTAAGTCTGTCAGGTCTCAAATTGTACTTCCATAGCTGGTTCTGTTTACAGAGTTTTTTGAACAAATTCATTAGGTTCTTATTTCTGAACTGCGAGAAGAAATTAGCCCCCAGATGGCGCATGCACCAACGGCTCTGCAAGTCCTGCCATGGAGTTTGTTCCTCAGGGCTAGGGTTTGTCAGTGTCTTTATCGCACCGAGTATACCTGTATGCCTATCATGAAGGATGCAGACATTGGGCTTATCCTTCACAACTGCTACTTTCAATTGCCTGAAGAACCATGTCCAACTTTCAACATTCTCACTCTCCACAAATGCAAAAGTGAGTGGTACTACTTGATTTTGTCTGTCTTGACCAATGGCTGCCAGGATCTGACCCTTGTACTTGCTAGTGAGAAAAGTGCCATCTACACATATGACCGGTCGGCAATGCCTGAAGGCTTCGATGCATACACCGAAATAGAAGAACAGTCAATGCAGCACCCTCACAGTTGGGAACTCTGGCATGAAGAGGTCTTGGATGTCGACATAGGTGCCAGGATTACGGGCCTGCAACGTTTGGAGGAGCCGAACAACAGAGTCATATGCATCGAAAAAAGAACCAAATCTGGTCTCAAGCGCCCTATGCTTAGCCCTCCAAGCCTTTGCATAAGAAATTATGTATTTGAACCCGACGAATACTTTTGTCTGGATAGCCTTAACTTCCATCGCTTTGCACTCCACTATCTCGCTGTAAAGCAACCGAGCAATAAGTGTGGACGAAAGGTTGGCATGATCTTGAGGGATGCAGGGAATAAGACATGTGTGATGAACTAGGTCACTGATCACCCAACTTGTGCCATACTTAGGGAGATAGCCATGCACCCTGGCAGGGCAATCTTCGTTCTTGCATACCATTGTGAAGTATTTCTGACTTGACACCTCAGCTGTGAAAACCCTTTGTGTGAACATTGCCCATTGAATCATTGCGTCCTTCAGAGCGTTCTTGTTGGGATACATAGCACCCGTCGCAATGTTGTTCTGGTGATATTGCCAGGCAGAATCATGCCCATCGTTCACGATCATTGCTGATGAGAAGTCATGATTCCATGATGCAGGATTCGGCACATCCTCTAGGTTCTCTTCTTCATCAGACTCGTCGGAATCATCGGCATGACCAATGTCAACATCAATATTCTCATCTTCCATATGGTTCTGCATGTGCCCATCTACCTCGTCACCGTCCACCTCCCCACTGTAATAATCATCGGCATTTTCTCTGTGTACCTGACTACTCTGTCCTTGTTCGTAACCATCATCTCCATCATTTGACATTGAGTGATGCATCACATCACTGCTTTGCCCAGGATTGTAACCACACTCGCCTTCAGGTGAAATTATCTCCTTCACAACGGGAAGCACTAAGGCACAAGGATTGCATCCTCTGGTTTCGCAACCTTGTAACCACCGCACCCACTGAGAGTCCCGCTCTATTGGCCTCAAATAGAATAAAACATTTGTACTTGATCGGGTCCACAATGCATGAACACCCATGGTGTGCGTTTCAGTATTCAGCCCTAAACATGATGTCACCCATTCTTTCAACTGACTAAGAGACTAGGTTTGAGGTGCGGTCAGTGGCACCTCTATGTTCTCAAATTAACTCAGATCAACCCCAATCTCATTTGTTTGGACAGTACCAGGACCATAGAAAAATATGAACGTCACTACATCAGACATCTCGGCTCACCTATAAAATTATTTAACATGGACAGACAACTATTAAACATCATGACAAACTAAACATATTCACAGTCCTAATTGACACACCTAAAATTATTACGTAATATTAATGGGTCAACTAAAATTATTCACATACCTAAAAATATTTAAGTACTAAATACTTTTAGGATATTACCGGAACAACTTCAAAAATTGATACAACAACATGTTTGACATCTATATATAGTACATATAGTACCATTCCAACTAAAATAAACTGACATTCTTTTTTTTTGTGGGAAAACTGACATCCACATCCACATATAATACGTCATATTATTGGAGCAACTGAATATATTCACACAACTAAATATTAGCCATCCAAAAATATATCGGTTACTACCGGAGCAAATACCAATATTAGCACACCTAATACAAAATATTAGTGGAGCAAATAACATCTACAATATTTGCACAACATCTACCGGAGAAAATGACTGTAAAATTATACCCTTGAAGCATGCGAAGCAACGCCGATGAACAGCGGCCTTCAATCACCGGAGCCGGAGCTTCACATCCACCACACTGCCGCAGCTCCATCGGTTCATCTCCACCTCCACCACCTCCACAAAATTGCTCACCACCATCTCCACCACCTCCACAAAAATGCTCACCACGACCACCACGAGCTAGCCCATCAGTAGATCGAGGTCTCCCTTGCCTCCCCCAACTATCTACAATGTATCTACGGTGGCAAATCGGGAAGAAAATGGCTCACTTTGGAGTATAAATGGGTTACTTTTTAGTTGGAAGAGAGAAGAAAGAAGAACAGAAAGAAGAACACAGAAGAGTGAGGGTGAGGGAGTCCTGGATTAGGGGGTGTTCGGGTAGCCGGACTATACCTTCGGCCGGACTCCACGACTATGAAGATACAAGATTGAAGACTTCGTCCCGTGTCCGGATGGGACATTCCTTGGCGTGGAAGGCAAGCTTGGCGATGCGGATATTCAAGATCTCCTACCATTGTAACCGACTTTGTGTAACCCTAACCCTCTCCCGTGTCTATATAAACCGGAGGGTTTTAGTCCGTAGGACAACTTCATCATACAACAATCATACCATAGGCTAGCTTCTAGGGTTTAGCCTCCTTGATCTCGTGGTAGATCTACTCTTGTACTACCCATATCATCAATATTAATCAGGAAGGACGTAGGGTTTTACCTCCATCAAGAGGGCCCGAACCTAGGTAAAACATCGTGTTCCTTGCCTCCTGTTACCATCCGGCCTAGACGCACAGTTCGGGACCCCCTACCCGAGATCCGCCGGTTTTGACACCAACATTGATGCTTTCATTGAGAGTTCCTCTGTGTCGTCGCTTTTAGGCCCGATGGCTCCTTCGATCATCAACAACGATGCAGTCCAGGGTGAGACTTTTCTCCCTGGACAGATCTTCGTCTTCGGCGGCTTCGCACTATGGGCCAATTCGCTTGGCCACCTTGAGCAGATCGAAAGCTACGCCCCTGGCCATCAGGTCAGGTTTGGAAGCCTAAACTACACGGCTGACATCCGCGGGGACTTGATCTTCGATGGATTCGAGCCACAGCCAAGCGTGCCACACTGTCTCGATGGGCATGATATAGCTCTGCCATCGAACAGCGCCTTGGAGGCCGCACATGCATCGGTTTCGACCATTGATTCGGAGCCTACTGCGCCGATCGAGGTTCAGCGGTTGGACGCTGCCTCAGGGGCTGCGATCTCAGAGGCGATCGAGCCGAACTCTAGCCCCGCACTCCGCATGGCCCGTGACTCCGAGGAGCCGGATTCCTTTCCGAACTCCGAGCCCCCCGCGCCCCTGCCGATCGAATCTGATTGCGTGCCGATAATGGAGTTCACCGCCGCAGACATCTTTCAGCACTCGCCCTTCGGCGACATCCTGAATTCGCTAAAGTCTCTCTCTTTATCAGGAGAGCCCTGGCCGGACTACGGTCAGCAAGGATGGGATTCGGATGATGAAGAAATTCAAAACCCACCCACCACCCACTTCGTAGCCACTGTCGACGACTTAACCGACATGCTCGACTTTGACTCCGAAGACATCGACGGTATGGACGACGATGCAGGAGACAACCAAGAACCAACGCCTATAGGGCATCGGACAGCCACCTCATCTCACGATGTGTACATGGTGGATACCCCTAAAGGAAGCAACAACGAGGAAAACGGGGATGGAAAGAGGTATCGATCTCTCGATAAACAATCAAAGCATCGGCGTAAATGCCGACCCAAGCCCCACCTCGATAAAGACCCAGCCATAGAGCAGGATGAGCCGATAGACGACGAGCATGCCTTAGAGCAACCGTCCCAACAAGACAACCCGGATAGAGAAACCGAACATCCCTCCCCCGGCGAAAATGGCATTCCGGGCGACCCTACGCTGGACAAGCCCACGAAGCAGAAGAACCTCCACAAACGGCTCGTTGCAACCGCACGCAGCCTGAAAAAGCAGAAGCGGAAGCTAAAAACTGCGGAAGATGCACTTAGGATCAGATGGAGTAAAGTAATCAATACCACAGACAAATACGGCGACAGTCACTGCACTAAAAGCTATCCGAAGAGAAAGCTACTTCCTGAATTCGACGAGGAGGCCTTAGAGCCCTCGCATTCCAAAAGTGAGAAAGCCACACGGTCGGATAGACGACCCCATGGCCAGCATAAAGCGGCAAGCAGCGCCGCACTTAAGCCGGCATGCGACCCACTTAAGGATTCGCATCATGGCCCAGCCAGGTCCATTTACGGGCCAAGAAAGCAAGCCCTCGTAAGCAATGCAATAAAGCCATTATCAGAATCCGGCACACCCAAATACAGGGGTGCCGCACACCCCCTATGTTTCACCGATGAGGTCCTGGATTATGAATTTCCAGCGGGATTCAAACCCGTAAACATAGAGGCATATGATGGAACAACAGACCCTGGAGTCTGGATCGAGGATTATATCCTCCACATACATATGGCTAGAGGAGATGACCTCCACGCCATAAAATACTTACCCCTCAAGCTTAAAGGGCCAGCCCGACATTGGCTCAAAAGCCTTCCTGAAAACACAATCGGAAGTTGGGAAGAGCTCGAGGACGCTTTCCGAGCAAATTTTCAAGGGACCTATGTCCGCCCTCCAGATGCAGACGATCTTAGTCACATAACTCAACAGCCCGGAGAGTCAGCTCGGCAATTCTGGAATAGATTTCTTACTAAAAAGAATTAGATAGTCGACTGTCCGGACGCTGAAGCATTAGCGGCTTTCAGGCATAATGTACGAGACGAATGGCTCGCCAGACACCTCGGACAAGAAAAGCCAAGAACAATGGCCGCACTAACAAGCCTCATGACCCGCTTTTGCGCAGGAGAGGACAGCTGGTTGGCAAGATGCAGCACTAGTGACCCAAGTACATCTGAAACTAGGGATGGAAATGGAAAACCATGACGCAATAAGGACCGCCACCAGACTAAGGAAAAAAGTCCGAAGAGCACGGCAGTCAACGCCGGATTCAAAGGCTCACGACAGAATCAGAAAAAGGCGCCCCTCCAAGATAACAGGGACGACCTATCCAACCTAAACAAAATCTTGGATAGGATATGTCAAATACACAACACTCCCGGAAAGCCTGCTAACCATACCCACAAAGATTGTTGGGTTTTCAAACAATCCGGCAGACTCAACACCGAACACAAGGGGCTCGACACACCAAGCGAAGACGAGGACGAACCCCAAAAGCAGAGTACCAGGAAACAAAAGAATTTCCCACAAGAAGTAAAAACAGTAAACTTACTCCACATAACAAAACGTGCGGCGCCCGTAAAGGTACGCGCCCCACGGCCTATCCCAAAGGAATCCCGCCACTAGTTGTCAAAACCAATCATTTTCGATCATCTGGATTATTCTAGAAGTATCAGGAACCCAGGCTGGACTGCCTTGGTACTCGATCCAATAATTGGCGGACTCCAGTTTTCAAATGTCCTTATGGACGGTGGCAGCGGACTCAACCTGATATATCAGGACTCAATCCGCCATATGGGGATCGACCCAAAAAGAATTCGCCACAGCAAAACCTCCTTTCAAGGAGTAACACCAGGTCCGGACACCCATTGCATGGGTTCTCTCTGGCTCGAGGTTATTTTCGGCTCTGCCGATAACTTCCGTCGTGAAAAGCTGACTTTCCACATCGTCCCATTCTTAAGTCGCTACCAAGCACTACTGGGACGTGAAGCTTTCGCCCGCTTTAACGCAATACCGCATTATGCATCTCTTACGCTTAAGATGCCCGGTCCACGCGGCATCATCTCCTTAAAGGGGAAGCAGTGAGAACACCTCCCCCAAGCGGAGGATTGTGCGGCCGCTTTAACAGCCCCACAATACAATGGCTTCACCAGTCAGAACATCGGAACAGGTCATTAAGACCACGGACATGGATAGACGAGTCCGGCACAAAAGTATCGTTGATAAAGGCTCAGTGGCCATATACCCCTGCACTAGGGGCTTCACACGTATAAAAGAAGAGACAATAAAGCTCAATTTTTCATATTTTACTTTACACTTTGTTTATTTCATATAACTTTTGTTCGGCACGCCCCTTTTTCAACTTAGTTGCTCTCTTTTTACAGATGAACGTCGTGCTACGCCCGTCCAGGATACGGCACAACGGAGACACAGGCGCAGACGTGCAGTAGGGACCCGTTCCAAGGATTCTTTTCAGAATAAGACCCTGCGTAAACCTTTTTTACTGTCTCTTGTTGATACACATCCCCTGGCTCTATGACCAAGGAGGAGGCTGGCGTCTTGGCATGTGGCCACATCAGAATTCTTGCGCGTACCTGGACACTAGGGGCTTATACCTCAGAGCGTTAACTCGCCCGCTCTCATAAAGACCGAATACCTTAGGGAGTGTTCGGTGTCGCGAGTTTGGCCTTATATGCATTAGCTTAGAGTCATGATTTTGGTAAAATGTTGGGTTGCCCGGCTCCTGTGTTCGGTCGCCTTATGTTCCGCTCTATCGGCTAAGGCGGCACCAGGAGAACTACTGCGATTGTGCCCTGGTTCAGCCAGGCGAGCGCCTCAGTAGAGAAAGCCGAAAACCGACTGTCATGATATGGCGTGAGACTGGTCAACCACTCGATGACTCTCCGGAATCTTTAGGATTCCTCCGCATTAACGAAGGGCCGTTTCCCAGCCAGGCACATACGCGCCCCGAATTCAGGCGAGCGCAGTCGCCACCAGGGGCTACCTAAATAGTCCCATTGTCAAGCTCCTATGGCTAAGTGAAAGTGTTAAAGCATTATAGTCCGGTTGCCTAGCTCGCTGTGCTATCACCTCCTTTGTAGGACCAAGACGTTGGATTAAGTGTGATCTTTCAGATTTTGTATATATATCTTAAAACGGCTACCTAAATAGTCCCATTGTCAAGCTCCTATGTGCGTGGGGGCTGAAGCCAACGACTGCAATCTTTCAGATTTTGTATATATATCTTAAAACGGCTGCACAGGAGGTGTTCCAAATACTTG
Source organism: Triticum monococcum (assembly GCA_034509565.1). Taxonomy (NCBI): domain Eukaryota; kingdom Viridiplantae; phylum Streptophyta; class Magnoliopsida; order Poales; family Poaceae; genus Triticum; species Triticum monococcum. The sequence goes on from CM067841.1 coordinate 121,159,570, forward strand.
AAGGCACAAGTATAAAAGGCTATTACAATTCATCAAAATATTGCTTTATAATTACATATGCTATCAGAACATAGCATCCTTCAAGCACTGCGCCTCTATTACACGAGCGCCTTCAAGGACTTCCTGAAAATAGTGCTCGGAGGGTACTCGGCTTTTGTCCGAATCTCGGGATGCAACAACGGTGGTCTCTATCTCTGCCCAGTATGTCTTGACACGGGCAAGAGCCATCCTTGCGCCCTCTATGCATGCTGACCTCTTCATCGCATTGATACGTGGCACCACGTCAAGGAACTGTTGCACCAAGCTGAAATAACTTTTCGGCTCCGATCTCCCCGGCCACAGATGACCCATGACGTACTTCATGGCGAGTTCGGACAATCTATTCAGTTCGGCCCATTGAGCCAGACGATCGTCCACTGCCAGTGGACGCTCTGGATTCTGGAACTGCGACCAGAAAAGCCTTTCCACTTCGCGATCTTCTTGATCTCGAAAGTATTCGGTCGCATCAGCAGCACTCGCTGCCAAATCCAGATAGGTGTCCTCCGCACTCCACATCCGGTCCAACGGAGCAAACTTCGGATCGCAAAACTTCCTCCGCAGCATAAAGGGCTTTCCAGCCGCAATCTGTCCGGCCTGACGCAGCTCCTCCTTCGCAGCTCTCATCGCAAAGCAAGCGTCCTTGGCATCAGCAACGGCCTTCTCTAAGTCCGTCTGTCTCGCCCGGTCTTCTTTTTCAAGAAACTTGCAACGGTCAGCAGCACTTTTTAGCTTCACGGCCATCTCAGCCATCTCCTTCTTGCTCCGGCAGTGAGCAGCCTGTTTGGCTCTCAGCTCTTCAAGAGCCTTCTTGGCAGCCGCATCACTTTTCCTGGCTTGTTCCTTAGCTCGGGCAAGTTCCGCCCGAAGACTCTCCACGGCGGCCGCACCATCTGCGTCAAGCACACACATTGTAAGATACTGGCATAAAGCTCCTCTTACCAGATGCCGCCCGAGGAATTGCATACCTTGAGCCTCATCAAGCCGCTCGTTAACGAGTGCGATGTCGGCATCTGCCACGTCAAGGTGCCGCTTTAGTTCGGAAAAATCATCAGTTCGGCTCAATTCCGGACACTTCGCCACCTGTATACAAAGGCGACATTTTAGACATGGGATTATGATCCTCTGCGCGCCGTCAATTTTGACAATGCACAGAGTCTCAGGGGCTACTATCTACACAGGACGCATCTTGTTTATGCGCAACTGACAAAGAAGTACATTATCAAACGTACCTCAAAGCCCGTCAGCAAACTTCTGACGGCCTCATGCAATCCGCTTTCCGCGGACAAAATCCTTCCAATCACCGTACCCATCAATGCACGGTGCTCCTCTGAGATAGAAGCTCGCCCCAGCAGAATCATCAGCTCCTCCGACCGCGCATCGGACGGTGCCGGACTCGTCCTATGACCTCCATCAAAGGCCGGATGCGGAGAACCTTGGGGGGACATATGGCTACCTTCCACCCCTGCCGGATTCGGAGAAACCCTCCGCGACGACACCTCAGGGTCGCCCGCCTCGCCAAGCGGTACGGCAGGGGGAGGCGTCCCACTCTCCATCATCTCCGGAAGAAGATCCCCCGAAGACGAGCTCTGCTGAGAAGGGCTGAGGTCCGAGCTACAAAGTAAAATTTCGGTTAATCTTCTCAAATAAAAAGCAAGGATTTCTCTCATCCCTCTAAAGGAAATCTTTCTCTACTTACGGCTCGCTGGAGGGCTGATCCCTTTGAGGGCGTAGTTCGGTCGAGGATCTCCCCGGCGTCGGACCCTCTGACGAGGACTTTTTCCCCCGCTTTGAGGCCATGGTCTCCAGGTCGTCAGAGGCGGCCCTCTTCTTCCCCTTAGGAGAGGAATTGTCAGTTCCTCCCTTCGGAGCAGCCTCCTTCGGGGAGGCCATAGTTTCCTTGTCCTTCCCCTCACTTCCCTCCAAAGGCACGATCTTCAACATCCTGACTAGCACGGGATCCGGCCTGGTCTCAGGAAGGGGAGCCAGACACCTGATCAGCTTTGCCTTCTCTATCTAGTCCTGTTTAAAAGGACAGCTCTTTTAGGGGCGAATTTATGACAATTTTACGGATAGCGAGTCCGGGCACAAGGTTACTTACTTGAGTATCCGGGCGATTGCAGCTTAAACCTGCGTCCTCGGTCAAATCCGGACACATTGCTTGTGATCCGAAGAACATTTTATACATCTCCACGGGCATTGCGCCCATAAAATGCTAGAGAGCTTGTGGTCCCTCCGGGTTAAACTCCCACAGACGAAGGGAGCGACGTTTGCCGGGCAGTGTTCGGCGAATCAGCATGACCTGCGTCACCTTGACCAGGTTGACGTCTCTTTCTAAGAGATGCCGAATGCGGCCCTGCAACAAGGGCACGTCTTTGGATAAACCCCAATCTAATCCTTTGTTGACCCATGACGCAAGCCGTGGTGGGGGACCCGAGCGAAAGGCAGGAGGCGCCACCCACTTGGCGCTCCTGGGAGCGGTGATATAGAACCACTCTCGTTGCCACAAGCCGAGCTCCTCTTGAAAGGAGCCCTCGGGCCATGGAGCATCAGCATTCTTACTTATGACAGCGCCTCCGCACTCTGCGTGCCGTCCCTCGATCATCTTCGGCTCCACTCCAAAAGTCTTGAGCCATAATCCGAAGTGAGGAGTTACACAAAGGAACGCTTCGCACACAACGATGAATGAGGAAATGTGGAGGATGCACTCCGGAGCTAAGTCATGAAATTCCAGCCCATAATAGAACATCAGCCCCCTCACGAAGGGATCCATCGGGAGGCCTAACCCCCGAAGGAAGTGAGACGTGAACACTACGCTCTCACCGGGCTGGGGACTGGGAATAGCCTGCCTTTGAGCAGGCAACCTATGCGAAATTTCAGCGGTCAAGAACTTAGCCTCTCTCAACTTTAGCACGTCCTCCTCCGTGACGGAGGAGGGCATCCATCGGCCTTGAAGGTCGGAACCGGACATTGTCGAAGGTCCGAGGCGCCTGGAATCTGGAGCCTAGGGTGTTGGAACTCGAGGCGACGGGCGAACTTGTTTTGAGATTGGAGAAAAGGAGTAAGGCCCTGGTCTCTTTATAAGAGGTTGAATACCAGGAGCCCTCCCCGTAACCGTTTGGGACTCGCCTTTAATCGAGAAGACATGCTAACGGGCACGATTGGGTTACCCACGTCCGTATTGATGAGAATCCCGTAAATAAAGGGGACACGATCTCTGCTTTAACAAGACGTGCCAAGGAAACCGCCTCGCAAAACACGCTGAGGTGGAAAAGTGAAAACGATTCGAATGAAGGCTTGGCCGTAGTGTGATGTCACGCCGCGGAATACATCAGCAGATTAGATTTGTGTTAATATTATTCTCTCTATGGCAATACGTGGAAACTTATTTTGCAGAGCCGGACACTACTCTTGGTGTTTACAAACTTTTATGAAAAAATTGGAGGAGGAACCCGCCTTGCAATGCCGAAGACGATCTACACGCCGGACTCGTCGTCATTGAAGCCTGGTTCAGGGGCTACTGAGGGAGTCCTGGATTAGGGGGTGTTCGGATAGCCGGACTATACCTTCGGCCGGACTCCAGGACTATGAAGATACAATATTGAAGACTTCGTCCCGTGTCCGGATGGGACTTTCCTTGGCATGGAAAGCAAGCTTGGCGATGCGGATATTCAAGATCTCCTACCATTGTAACCGACTTTGTGTAACCCTAACCCTCTCCGGTGTCTATATAAACCGGAGGGTTTTAGTCCGTAGGACAACTTCATCATACAACAATCATACCATAGGCTAGCTTCTAGGGTTTAGCCTCCTTGATCTCGTGGTAGATCTACTCTTGTACTACCCATATCATCAATATTAATCAAGCAGGACGTAGGGTTTTACCTCCATCAAGAGGGCCCGAACCTGGGTAAAACATTGTGTTCCTTGCCTCCTGTTACCATCCGGCCTAGATGCACAGTTCGGGACCCCCTACCCGAGATTCGCCGGTTTTGACACCGACATAGGGGATAAGGTCGCACGAGGGAAGGAGCCGGGCGACCCGGGGCTGGGGACCCTATCGTCCTCCTTGTGGACGATCGTCCTGCAGCAGGATGACTGGGCCCTATCATCTGGGCCCCAGCCACCGACGGCCCATGCAGGGACGAGTGGGAGCGCTGCGACGTGGCCGGGCCAATCGTCGGCCGCCATGTGGAGTACGGGCCACCTGTCGTCCTCCTATAGGCCGACTGGACTCAGTTGTCCAGCAGTAGGACGAGAGGCTGCAGTCGTCCTCTAGCGGGACGAGGACGTATTATTTTTAGAAAATAAAATTTTGGTGTATTATTTCTGAAAATTAATAAAAAAATGTATTATTTAAAAAAATTAGCCATAGCTCAGTGCATGCATGTTTCATCCGGTCATCACCTTTGGCATGCATTTTGAAGAACCTTGCAAGTATACATAGTTCAATGTTAAATGAGGTCAAATATGTCCTTATGTTTCAACTATGAGACAAGGGAGATTTTGTAGCTTATCATGAAAAACAATATGGACACGAAAAACTATTATCATGTGAACAAACAAGAAGAGAGCTATTTTCTTATCAAGTAAACTTATATTATATTATATCATGAAAAAGAAGATGGACAAGAAAAGGCAACAAAAAAAGAAAGGATTCACTCTCTTGCTAAGCTCACTCCTGCTATAAAATCATCAGCCAAGATGGACAAGAGCTATTTATTCAATGGATGAACAGGCTAGTTGTAAGATGCTACCTGGGAAAATAAACATTTTCCCGCCCCCAAACTTGTTGATTTATTGGGTTGTCGGGGATTGATACATCTCCGATGTATCTATAATTTTTAATTGTTCCGTGCCAATACCCTACTATTTCCGTATACTTTTGGTAACAGTTTATATGATTTTCTTGGACTAACACAATAATCTAATGCCCAGTGCCAGTCCCTTTTGTTGCATGTCCTTATTTCGCAGAAAATCCATATAAAACAAAGTCCAAACACGATAAAAATTTACGGAGATTTTTTTGGAATATATCTTAATTTCTGGCGCAAGAATCAACACAAGATGGGGCCCATGGGCTCCACAAGGTAGGGGGCATGCTGAGGTGCCTTGTGGGCACCCCGTAAGTCGGCTGGATCTCACCTTCGAGCGCAAGGAAGCTAATATTGGGAGGGGGGATTGCGTAACAATTTCGGCCCGGTTGGAGTTACGGATCTCTGGATATTTAAGAAACGGTGTTCGGCCTGAAAAGAGGAACACGAAATGGAGAGAGAGAGAGAGAGAGAGAGAGAGAGAGATCCAATGTAGAGGGGCTCCCACCCCTGGGGCCGGGGAGGCCAAGGACCAGAGGGAGAATCCTTCTCCCATTTAGGGGGAAGGCCAAGCGAGAAGAAGGAGGAGGGATCTCCCCCCTCTCTCCCGGTGGTGCCGAAGCGCTGCCGGGGGAACTATCTTGACGGTGACCTACATCAACAACTTTATTGCCGTCATCACCAAATCTCTCCCCCTCTACACGGCGGCGTAAACCTTTCTCTACCTGTTGCAATCTCTACTTGAACATGGTGCTTTATGCTACATATTATTATCCAATCATGTGTTGCCATCCTATGATGTTTGAATAGATCCTTTTGTCCTATGGGTTGACTGGTGACCGTGATTGGTTTGAGTTGCATGTTTTATTTTGGCTTAAGCCTCTCTCACTTAAAACTGCAATAGTGATTACCGGTCTAGTTATCAGTTGCCTAGGTACAAATTCTTCTCATCGTTCTCCAAAAACTTTAAAATAACTACTGACTTTTTATTATCTTGAAAAGTCATTTTTTTTATTTAACGTAAACTAGTTTTATTTCTTGTTCTAGGTAAAGCAAACATTAGTGTACGTAGAGTTGTATAATGGTTGATAGAACTTGAAGAGAATATAAATTATACCTTTAACTCCTTGTTGGATTCGCCATTCTAATTTTATTGAAAAGGTTACTAGTAGAATATCTTTCTTAGGTATGAGACATTCAGCATTTGTTTTTCTTCCTTGGACTTCACATCTCTTACTCATAACCAGATTCAGAAGCTTAGCTGATTCAGACCAGTTATGGAAAGCTCAACCAGATTCAGAGGCTTACCAACAATCACCATTACATCAAAATCAATTTTTTTCAACCAGATTCAGAAGCTTAGCATATTCACACAGGTTATAGAAAGCTCAGCGAGATTCAGAAACGCAACCAGACCGGTTATTCAGACACACCAATATCACCACAATGCGTAAAATGGAGCTCTTTTAGCCAACTCCATTTCTAGCACGCTATTAGGATAGACATTGTTCGTCCATCAAGTAATTTCATTGCTACAATAACTGAACCATTGATTGCTCAAGTCAAAGAATAACATGACGAGGAACCTATAACTAAGTTTCTTGCATTTTACCAGACAGAAGTGAGGACCATTCATGGTTTTAAACCAACTATTATGCATGGTCGTGCACAGACAAAATCAAACATCTTGTCGTGTCACACATGATTAATCAGTTTTTTACAATTTCTAGAGAACACAAAGTTCTAACATTTTGAAGGGAGAAACATACAAATTCTTCTGACAGTTCTACATGAGTAATTCTGGTCAAAAGACATGCACAGTGAACTGTGTGTGCGTTTTTTCCCACATCAAGGATGACGAAAGGGATATTACTCTTTTCTTTTGTTTCAATGAAGCCGTCTGCTTTCATATTATTTAGTGTCAGAGGAAGCAGAACTTTTTTTTTGGAAACTCTGACTTTATTGATAAGAATCAAGCACATTTTACAAGCATCAGTCTAAGTGGTGAAACACTCAAGACTGTGAGGACAGTACACACATGACATTGACGAGATCCTAACGATGACAAACACCTGACACTACAGGTAGTGATTCGAAGGGCTAGCCTAGAGTGATGATGAGCCTTCACATTGTGTGTACTGGTATCTACAAAACAGAGCCATCTAATGAGGGGAACATTTCAAAGTGGACAACAACACAAGTGGATGAACAAACATTCAGGGTTGTATAGACAATGCCTCCAGTCCTGTTCGCGTCACCATAAGTTCCTTCACTAAGCTTCACTATGATGTCTAAGTCTAACTTACTGTTTCACAAATGTCTTTGTCAACTGATAAATAAAAGCAACAGTGCAGGTAAATAAAAGTAAACAAACTCCCTTTCAAATGTTATGACAAACTGATCTTCCATCTGCTCAAGGCCTCAAGCCCAAACAACAGAGTACCAATACACAGAGAGATTGTATAATTGTTAAGCCTACTTCACAAATTAATATAGGAAGGAACTAAACTATACATCGGTTGAATGCGAGCAAAGGATCATCCACCAATACTCCAAATGAACTCCATCCATTCTCATCTCTAATACTGTATATAATGGACCAAGAGGCACACTCATGACAATCAAGTGTTCCTACGCCTGCAAGGCACAAGGTAGATTGCATATACATTTTTGCAGCACACACATTACAGTTGCTGCCTTAAACTAAAACTTTGGCCCGTACAGCCATGCATCAAAATAGGTGAAGATTCAGTCGCCATCATCATCATAAGATTTAGTCATGATCCGAGAGCAGCATAGGATAAAATGATGTAACAACAAGAGCTAGCAAATAGTATATGTTCTGCCAGTAGTACAGCAAAGGCTAGACTGCAGAAAATAAGACCCAAACTGTTCGTGTTGCCCACAAACGATTCAATTGCCGAGTATACTTACTTTGAGAAAAATATAGACTGGGATTAGAATTAATTCACCCTAGTGCCTCCAAATAAGCATGACAAGGTCTTCCCTGATTTCAGTGAATCATACCAAAATAAACCCCCAACCATCCAGAAGAAGAAAAAAGAATTATTGAGTACACAAAAAAATACTTAAATAAGATTTATATGTTCAACTTCAACCATTGGCCCTGTTGCCATGAATTTTCTAGACAATATGATGTTTCGGCAAAGCTCAAATCCATTATTTGCTCCTCTCTTTTTTTTTTCCAAAAGGAAATGCAAGCATCCACTCTCAACTGAACAATTCGAGACAATAAAAATAAAAAATGCATGAATAATTCTGAATAATTAGAAGACCTTGTCAAAGGACCAGAAAACTTATGTATGAAGCACATTTGTTGCCATATTTTCTATCCTTGTATTATCTGTTGCCATCTATTTTTAGTGGAATCGGTTACCACTAGACAAGCTTTGACTGTTGAACAGAAGTAGGCTTCCAAGAATTATCTAGCAACAGATCAAACTGTTCACCGTTCACAGCAGAGAATTTCAGTTTTCAGTGGTTATAGAAAAACTTGATTGCCTGTTTATTGTTGTGCAAATTTCATGTGCGTTGCTCTGAACCGATGAAATTCAACCAGATTTGTTTCTTCCTTGGACTTCACATCTGTTACTCACAACCAGATTTTTTCAACGAGATTCAGAAGCTTAGCAGATTCAGACTGGTTATAGAAAGCTCAACCAGATTCAGAAGGTTAGCAGCAATCACCGTTACATCAAGATAAAAAAAAATTCAACCAGATTCAGAAGCTTATCATATTCAGACAGGTTATAGAAAAGCTCAACCAGATTCAGATACACAACTATTCAGACGCACCACTATCACCACGATGCGTAAAATGGAGCTCTTTTAGCCAATTCCATTTCTAGCACGCCATCAGGATTCAGGATAGACATTGTTCGTCCATCAAGTAATTTACATGCTACAGTAACTGAATCATTGATTGCTCAAGTCAAATAATTACATGAACAGGAACACATAACTAAGATTCCTGCAACTGATTATACAGTAACACAGCAGTTAAGCTAAGTCAGTGGCACTGCAATGAAATAATTAACCAGTGGCACTGCATCTATCAGATGCTACATCAAGCTAATTAACTCTTCGGCGACACAAAGCCAGGGTGCTCTGCTCCTTTGGGCTTGCTGAACCACCGGTGCTCGAGCGCTTCCGCCGCCGTGATCCTCTCGGCGGGGTTGAAGGCAAGCAGGCCGGTGAGGACCTCACGCCCGGCTTCCGAAAGCTCCTCGAAGAACTCCAGGTCGAGCTTCCCCGTAGAAGTGATCTCATCTCGCAACTTGTAAATCTCGGCGAGCAGCTCCTCCTCTGTGTCCGCCACGAAGAGGGTCCCGCCGGCCAACATCTCCGCCATGATGCACCCAAGCGCCCACATGTCCACGGCCTGGCCGTAGTACCGGTTGCCTTCCAGCTGCTCCGGTGAGGTGTAGATCAGGGTGCCGACACAGCACTCCTCATAGGGCACTCCGGCCGGCTTCGCCCGCATCGCCGACCCAAAGTCACCAACCTTGAGCCCGCCGAAGAAGCCGACCATGACGTTCTCCGGCTTGAAGTCCCGGTGGATGACGCCGGCTCCATGTATCTTCTTTGCAGCGTCCAGGAGCTGCTCCATCATCACGTGCGTCACGTCCTCGGATACAGGCCTCCAGAGCGACTCGCGGAGGGTGCGGCCGTCGGCGACGAGCTCCATGACGAGGAACACGTCCCCTGTCTCGGCGTCCGTCGCCACATCCAAGATCTCGATAATCGACTCGTGACCCCGGCACGCGCCGAGGCAGCCGGCCTCGCGGGTGATCGTGCGGATGTCGGGCGGGCCGTGTCCGCCGGCCCTGTTGCCGCGGACCCACTTCACGGCGACCTTCTTGCCGGTGCGGCGGTGGCGCGCCTTGAACACCTCGCCGTAGGTGCCTTCTCCAAGCACCTCAAGCTTCTCGAAGTCGGAGATGCTACCGAACGCGTACCGGGGCTTCTTGCCGCCATGGACGCGCGGTTCTTGTCCCGCCGCCGGGCGCTTGCGGATGGCCGTCGGCATGATCTGAGCTTAGAACGTGCGCCGAGAGCAGATCAGAGCAAGAGGGGCGGGGATTCGTGTGAATCGGGAGCAGAGGAGATCGAGGTGGATGAGAGGAAGGATCGAGGATGAGGATTGAGGAGGATAAGGATCGAGGACGAGGAGGATCGAGGCTGTTTATGGGCTGGCACTAGCGGCGCGCGTCTCCGAATTGGCGGGGGATTCAGACAGATTTTGGGTACGCGCCGCGTTTACGCGGGTGACGCTTTTCTTTTTCTTTTTTTGAAATTTACGCGGGTGACGCTCGCAGTCGCAGGGACAGCTCACTTTGAAATCTCTTCGTCACGCGCAAGCCAACTCGTACGCCATTCTCTCTTTTTTTGGTTCCCTTTTATATATTTTTATTTTTGCGAATACATATTTTTTTAAAAATGTTCAAACACTAATAAAAAATTCAAGACTGATTTTAACTGTGTGAAAACTTCTTAAAATTACATGAATATTTCTATAATATTCATGCACGCATATTTTCCATCAACTCAAGGTTTTTTAAATGTGGACACTTCTTTTTCCCTTTTCTATATGAAAATATATGAATATTTTCAAATTTGTGAACACCTTTTTATAATAAATGGAAAATTATTACAAAGGCATGAATACATTTTAAAATTACAAGAAGATTTTTAAATGTGTGTACACTTCTTTAAGTTATAAAATTTTATTAATTACTTGATGAATAAACTTTAATACTCCCTTTATAAAGTCTATATCTATATCTATATCTATATCTACTATTAAAGAGAATAGGTATTCCTGGTTTGGTTTAGTCCTTTACGTCTGGTTTACACACGTTAAACGATCTGGGCCAGTTACTTGTATGTTGATGGGTCTTTTATGAGCTTTTATAGAGAGACCGTGAAAAATAATTGGGTCAAAATAAATCAACATTATGGGAATTGAATACAAGACCTTGTGTCTATCTCTTAGATATAACAACCAAAGACTTATGCACCTTTCATATTTACTAATCCCAATTCACTCTAAATATACGAGTGGCAGTCATCATGTTTATTTATTTATTTTTTGCGAGAAAATGAGTTGATATTAAAACAGCCAAATTACTGAAAGGTCCACACAGAAAAAGAAATTACAACCAAGCCCCTCTGCAACCCGACTACGCCGGCGCCGTGGACGAGCCGGTGACGCGCCGTTCGCTGACGCCTTGAATTGAAGCAGCCCCCGGGCGAAACGGGAAGTCTCCGATCAACGGTCCCTGAGGACCTACACCCATGGCCGTCGTCGTCGTCGCACCGCTCGACATCGCCTTCCTTCTCCAGATCCTCAACCGCCGGAAATCGCCATCCCTCGATCTCCGGCACGGGGGAACCGTGCACGGCCTCTCCACCGACCAGCGAGCACGAAGAAAGGAGTTGGTCCACCACGGAGCTCCACCGGAACTTCGCCGTCGAAGGGGAGACCAACACCTGCAAAAAGCCGATCCAGTCGCACCGCTGCCTCCACGACGCCACCGGCTGGCTCCCTAGACACTCCTGCCGTCGGAGCGCCCGACGGAGGGCGAGGGAGCCGCCGATTCGACAATGGCGACGTGGAGAGCCCAGGGTTCGCACAAATCGCCCTTCGTTCCTGTAGATGGGAAGGGTGAGGTCCAAGGCTCATGTTTAGGGAGAGCTAATTAAGCGAATGAGCTAATAAAGGAAGGATTGTGGGCTTAAATATAATATCTAAATGAATGTGGCTAATTAAAGAAAGGATTATGAGTAAATCGGTGGAATAACTATTAGAAAGATTGTGGTCTTAATAAATTTTACATGAAGGATTTGAGGTAAAAAAGTAGGATGATTAAATGAAAGGATCTATAGGCCTTAATGTGTTGGGGCAATTAAATTAGAAAAGGAAGGATTTGATTTCCGACTAAAACAGGTGAGGACTTCATGGTAATTAATGAAAAATCATGCTTAAATGCCATTAAAAAGGATTGTATTTAAATGAAATCGGTGGGACATTACACCCCGCAAAGAAAATATGAACACGACTAAATTGCGACGTATTTTTTTATGTTCATTTTGTAGAAGGACAATGTTGCATTGCAACATGTTCTTCATAATGAATCCGATGTTGTGGGATATTATGCTTGTGCAAAACATCAATTTTCCCGTTGCAACGCACGGGCATATGTGCTAGTAGAGACCTATGTACTATATTAATTTATAAAGGGAGTACTTGATAAACAATTTAATATGCTCGTGCATTGCACCAGGAGAAATAGTACCCCATTCATCCGTTTTAGTCCTTAAAAACTACACCATCATCAATTGCCACGATGAAATAGGCCATGTGTTGCAATGGGAGCCGCACCCTCTTACTGAAAAACCACATTGTTTAGTCGACTAAGTGTCGGCATAGAACCACATCACGCAAGACATGAGAATCATAGTCGATGAAGCTCCAACATAGTTTTCTGCCGGTTTTTTAGCGGTGAGGTTGGAGTTTCTTGTCATGTGGCAAGATTTGATGCCAGGTGCTTAAATATATGCAAGGGTTAAACTGTGATGACTACAACTCCGGCGCACTGGTCCTTATGGGCACGTGCACAAAGATTTTCCCATTGACATCGACAAGATCAAACTGGTTCCGGCAGAGAGCGGCGACATCAACTCATTCTTGCGGTAGTAGTGGGTGTTCGATGGTCTTAGAGTCTTGATGTATTTTTTAGATGTCTTGTACTTCCGGTGAACTTTTATAACAGATGTGGTCTTTTCGCCTAAAAATCGTAAATAAGATGTAACCCTAAAATTTTAAAATGAAAACGATATATCCAAGTTATTAAATTTTTATTCCACTGTACGATTATTTCAAAATTTAATTAAACAATGTATGTATTGTTAGCTTAATCCAAACAAATTTGAGTTTGTTAGGAGTATGCTAGTTAACTAGGCTAGTGTAGTCGTGGGTGCTAGCGTGTTTGGTTAGGATTAGTATAAGTATGATTAAGGTTGCTGGATAATTAGTAGTACTGGTAAAATAGAAACAAAAAGTCTAACGCCCACACGTGTGGGCGTTCCCCAACTCGTTCACATGTCTGGATCGTCGTTCAGTGCCTTTTGCACGAATCTTGGCACGAAAAGGTTGATTTTTTGTGCCACGTAGAATGGGGCTGGTGTGTGGGCGTTGGAAAGTTTGCCCACACGCCCGCACCACGCTGTTTGCCAGCTGCGTTGTGTGGGCGAACTAGTTTCTGCCCACACAGCCACCACCTAGATCATGCGTGTGTGGGCGAGCTGCTTTTCGCCCACACGACACTCCTATGTTGTGGACGGCAACTGCAGTTACGCGAACGTGGCAACTCGGTACACACACGGCAACTGTGATTCTCTGCTACACGGCACCTGCAGTTACGCGAACGTGGCAACTCGGTACACACACATGGCAACTGTGATTCTTTGCTACACGGCAACTGCAGTTGCGCGTACGTGGCAACCAGATAAACACACATGGCAATTGTGATTAACAATACATGGCAACATGGTTGGACCACACGTGGCAACTAGGTAAACACACATGACAACTACTGTTTTGACCATATGTGACAAGTAGTTAATTACACACGGCAACTATGGTTTGATTACACGCGGCAACTACCATAAATTAGACATGGCAACTATAGTTAACCAAAACAGATAGAGTTGCCATGCTTTTACAACTACATTTGCCATCCCGGATAACTATATCTGCCAACCAGGATGGTAACTAAATAGTCATCCCGCGGGGTACCTAACGTAGCTGCGTCAGGACGTGTGGGCATTTTTGCTTCATGCCACACGCACGGGGTGAAGATGAGTAGTACTTGTTGGGCGTGTGGCACGAAGTAGCCGCGCCCACACGTGTGGGCAATTCCAATGTCCACCCACACACAGCCCGTGTGGGCTGCCTCCTACTCACACCACACACGATGTGTGGACGCTTGTCATAGATGCCACACGTGTGACAGTTAGCGGCGTCCAATAGAAAAGTATAGACAAGTCGGTTTAGAGTTTCCTTATAGCGTGAGTTTTATTTGGACTAGGTAGCTTGTCTGCATAGGGCTTGGGTTCACGATGGTCATGGTTGAGTATATATACACAGGTGCGTGAGTTTATTGTAACCGTGAGAGAAAATAGAGAAAAGAAATAAAGAGAAAATAAGGGCACGACAAGGGCTCTTGGCTATCAGATTTTTGTGCGTGTGTGTACATGCAGTTTGATGTGATCGATCCTGAGAGTGAATTTCCAACAATTGGTATCTACAGCAAGGTTCGAGTGAAGCCGCGCTTGCCCCGGGGTGGCGACCCTACTAGCACCTCGGGGCGGGCAATACAGTCGCCGGTGCAGCGACGAGAAAGAGCAGGTGGTATAATCGCTGGGTGATGTAGCGACAAGGAGAGTAGGCAATTTAGTCATGGGGGTGCAACGACATGAAGGATCGGGTTGATTGTCGTTCGGTGGAGTGACGACGAGGAGGTGGCGATGACGCAGTCGCAAGCGAGGCGACGGGTGATCGGCATTCGACGGGATAACCTGGAGGAGGGCGACAGGGCTGTCGTCGGCAAGGCATTGATGATCGTTGATGGTCATGGAGGTGCCGAAATTACGACACCAGGGTGTTGGGAAACGTAGTAATTTCAAAATTTTCCTACACACACGCAAGATCATGGTGATGCATAGCAACAAGAGGGAATAGTATCGTCCATGTACCCTCGTAGACCGTAAGCGAAAGCGTTATGAGAACGCGGTTGATGTAGTCGAACGTCTTCACGATCCGACCGATCCAAGTACCGAACGCACGGCACCTCTGAGTTCAGCACACGTTCAGCTCGATGACGTCCCACGAACTCCGATCTAGCAGAGCTTCACGGGAGAGTTCCGTCAGCACGAGGCGTGATGACGGTGATGATGTTGCTACCGACGCAGGGCTTCGCCTAAGCACCGCTACGATATGATCGAGGTGGATTATGATGGAGGGGGACACCGCACACGGCCAAGGGATCAATGATCAACTTGTGTGTTCTAGGGTGCCCCCTGCCCCCGTATATAAAGGAGCAAGGGGGAGGTCGGCCGACCCCTGTAGGGCGCGCCAGGAGGAGGAGTCCTCCTAGTAGGAGTAGGACACCCCTTTCCTACTTCTACTAGGAGGATGAAAGGAAGGGGGAAGGCGGAGAAGGAAGGAGAGGGAGGAAAGGAGGAAAGGGGGTCCGACCCCCTAGTCCAATTCGATTTGGGCTAGGGGGGCCGCGTGCCCTGCCTCCTCTGTTCCACAACTTGGCCCATGAGGCCCAATACTTCTTCCCCGTATCTCCGTAACTCCTCGGTACTCCGAAAAATATCCGAATCACTCGGAACCTTTTCGATGTCCGAATATAGTCGTCCAATATATCGATCTTTACGTCTCGATCATTTCGAGACTCCTCGTCATGTCCCTGATCTCATCCGGGACTCCGTACTACCTTCGGTACATCAAATCACATAAACTCATAATACCGACCGTC
This sequence comes from Triticum monococcum, assembly GCA_034509565.1. Taxonomy (NCBI): domain Eukaryota; kingdom Viridiplantae; phylum Streptophyta; class Magnoliopsida; order Poales; family Poaceae; genus Triticum; species Triticum monococcum. The sequence continues at coordinate 121,174,991 of CM067841.1, forward strand.
ACCGAACGTTAAGCGTGCGGACCCTATGGGTTCGAGAACTATGTAGACATGACCGAGACACGTCTCCGGTTAATAAACAATAGAGGAACCTGGATATTCATATTGGCTCCTACATATTATACGAAGATCTTTATCGGTCAAACCGCATAACAAAATACGTTGTTCCCTTTGTCATCGGTATGTTACTTGCCCGAGATTCGGTCGTCGGTATCTCAATACCTAATTCAATCTCATTACTAGCAAGTCTCTTTACTCATTCTGTAATGCACTATCCCGCAACTAACTCATTAGTTGCATTGCTTGCAAGGCTTATAGTGATGTGCATTACCGAGAGGGCCCAGAGATACCTCTCCGACAATCGGAGTGACAAATCCTAATCTCGATCTATGCCAACTCAACAAGTACCATCGGAGACACCTGTAGAGCACCTTTATAATCACCCAGTTACGTTGTGACGTTTGGTAGCACATAAAGTGTTCCTCCGATAATCGGGAGTTGCATAATCTCATAGTCATAGGAACATGTATAAGTCATGAAGAAAGCAATAGCAGCAAACTAAAACGATCAAGTGCTAAGCTAACGGAATGGGTCAAGTCAACCACTTCATTCTCCTAATGATGTGATCCCGTTTATCAAATGACAACTCATGTCTATGGTTAGGAAACATAACCATCTTTGATTAACGAGCTAGTGAAGTAGAGGCATACTAGTGACACTCTATTTGTCTATGTATTCACACATGTATTATGTTTTCGGTTAATACAATTCTAGCATGAATAATAAAAATTTATCATGAAATAAGGAAATAAATAATAACTTTATTATTGCCTCTAGGGCATATTTCCTTCAGTCTCCCACTTGCACTAGAGTCAATAATCTAGATTACACAGTAATGATTCTAACACCCATGGAGCCTTGGTGCTGATCATGTTTTGCTCGTGAGAGAGGCTTAGTCAACGGGTCTGCAACATTCAGATACGTATGTATCTTGTAAATCTCTATGTCTCCCACTTGGACTTGATCGCGGATGGAATTGAAGCGTCTCTTGATGTGCTTGGTTCTCTTGTGAAATATGGATTCCTTTGCCAAGGCAATTGCACAAGTATTGTCACAAAAGATTTTCATTGGACCCGATGCACTAGGTATGACACCTAGATCGGATATGAACTCCTTCATCCAGACTCCTTCATTTGCTGCTTCCGAAGCAGCTATATACTCCGCTTCACACATAGATCTCCCCACGACGTTTTGTTTAGAACTTTTCCAACTGACAGCTCCACCGTTCAATATAAACACGTATCCGGTTTGCGATTTAGAATCGTCCGGATCAGTGTGAAAGCTTGCATCGACATAACCATTTATGATGAGCTCTTTGTCACCTCCATAAACGAGAAAGATATCCTTAGTCCTTTTCAGGTATTTCAGGATGTTCTTGACTGCTGTCCAGTGATCCACTCCTGGATTACTTTGGTACCTCCCTGCTAAACTAATAGTAAGGCACACATCAGGTCTGGTACACAACATTGCATACATGATAGAGCCTATGGCTGAAGCATAGGGAACACTTTTCATTTTCTCTCTATGTTCTGCAGTGATCGGGCATTGAGTCTTACTCAACTTCACACTTTGTAACATATGCAAGAACCCTTTCTCAGCTTGATCCATTTTGAACTTCTTCAAAACTTTATCAAGGTATGTGCTTTGTGAAAGTCCAATTAAGCGCATTGATCTATCTCTATAGATCTTGATGCCCAATATATAAGCAGCTTCACCGAGGTCTTCCATTGAAAAACTCTTATTCAAGTATCCTTTTATGCTATCCAGAATTCTATATCATTTCCAATCAACAATATGTCATCCACATATAATATTAGAAATGCTACAGAGCTCCCACTCACTTTCTTGTAAATACAGGCTTCTCCAAAAGTCTGTATAAAACCATATGCTTTGATCACACTATCAAAATGTTTATTCCAACTCCGAGAGGTTTGCACCAGTCCATAAATGGATCGCTAGAGCTTGCACACTTTGTTAGCACCCTTTGGATCGATAAAACCTTCAGGTTGCATCATATACAACTCTTCTTCCAGAAATCCATTCAGGAATGTAGTCTTTACATCCATTTGCCAAATTGCATAATCATAGAATGCGACAATTGCTAACATGATTCGGATGGACTTAAGCATCGCTACGGGTGAGAAGCTCTCATCATAGTCAATTCCTTGAACTTGTCGAAAACCTTTCACAATAAGTTGAGCTTTGTAGACAGTAATGTTACCGTCAATGTCAGTCTTCTTCTTGAAGATCCATTTATTCTCGATGGCTTGCCGATCATCGGGCAAGTCAACCAAAGTCCACACTTTGTTCTCATACATGGGTCCCATCTCAGATTTCATGGCCTCAAGCCATTTTTGCGGAATCTGGGCTCATCATCACTTCCTCATAGTTCGTAGGTTCATCATGGTCAAGTAACATGACCTCCAGAACAGGATTACCGTACCACTCTGGTGCGGATCTTACTCTGGTTGACCTACGAGGTTCGGTAGTAACTTGATATGAAGTTTCATGATCATCATCATTGGCTTCCTCACTAATTGGTGTAGGTGTCACAGGAACCGGTTTCTGTGATGGACTACTTTCCAATAAGGGAGCAGGTACAGTTACCTCATCAAGTTCTACTTTCCTCCCACTCACTTCTTTCGATAGAAACTCCCTCTCTAGAAAGGATCCATTCTTAGCAACAAATGTATTGCCTTCGGATCTGTGATAGAAGGTGTACCCAACAGTCTCTTTTGGGTATCCTATGAAGAAACATTTCTTCGATTTGGGTTCGAGCTTATCAGGTTGAAGCTTTTTCACATAAGTATCACAACCCCAAACTTTAAGAAACGACAACTTTGGTTTCTTGCCAAACCATAGTTCATAAGGTGTCATCTCAACGGATTTAGATGGTGCCCTATTTAACGTGAATGCAACTGTCTCTAAAGCGTAACCCCAAAACGATAGCGGTAAATCAGTAAGAGACATCATAGATCGCACCATATCTAGTAAAGTACGATTACGACGTTTGGACACACCATTACGCTGTGGTGTTCCGAGTGGCGTGAGTTGCGAAACTATTCTGCATTGTTTCAAATGAAGACCAAACTCGTAAATCAAATATTCTCCTCCATGATCAGATCGTAGAAACTTTATTTTCTTGTTATGATGATTTTCCACTTCACTTAGAAATTCTTTGAACTTTTCAAATGTTCCAGACTTATGTTTCATCAAGTAGATATACCCATATCTGCTCAAATCATCTATGAAGGTGAGAAAATAACGATACCCGCCGCGAGCCTCTATATTCATCGGACCACATACATCAGTATGTATGATTTCCAACAAATCTGTTGCTCGCTCCATAGTTCCGGAGAACGGCGTTTTAGTCATCTTGCCCATGAGGCATGGATCGCAAGTACCAAGTGATTCATAATCAAGTGATTCCAAAAGTCCATCAGAATGGAGTTTCTTCATGCGCTTTACACCAATATGACCTAAACGACAGTGCCACAAATAAGTTGCACTATCATTATCAACTCTGCATCTTTTGGCTTCAACATTGTGAATATGTGTATCACTACTATCGAGATTCATCAAAAATAGACCACTCTTCAAGGGTGCATGACCATAAAATATATTACTCATATAAATAGAACAACCATTATTCTCTGATTTAAATGAATAACCGTTTCGCATCAAACAAGATCCAGATATAATGTTCATGCTCAACGCTCTTACCAAATAACAATTATTCAGGTCTAAAACTAATCCCGAAGGTAGTTGTAGAGGTAGCGTGCCGACAACGATCACATCGACTTTGGAACCATTTCCCACGCGCATCGTCACCTCGTCCTTAGCCAATCTTCGCTTAATCCGTAGTCCCTGTTTCGAGTTGCAAATATTAGCAACAGAACCAGTATCAAATACCTAGGTGCTACTGCGAGCTTTAGTAAGGTACACATCAATAACATGTATATCACATATACCTTTGTTCACCTTGCCATCTTTCTTATCCGCCAAATACTTGGGGTAGTTCCGCTTCCAGTGACCAGTCCCTTTGCAGTAGAAGCACTCAGTCTCAGGCTTAGGTCCAAACTTGGGTTTCTTCTCTTGAGCAGCAACTTGTTTGCTGTTCTTCTTGAAGTTCCCTTTCTTCTTCCCTTTACCCTTTTTCTTGAAACTGGTGGTCTTGTTGACCATCAACACTTGATGCTCCTTCTTGATTTCCACCTCCACAGCTTTTAGCATTGCGAAGAGCTCGGGAATCGTCTTATCCATCCCTTGCTTATAGTTCATCATGAAGCACTTGTAGCTTGGTGGCAGTGATTGAAGAACTCTGTCAATGACACTATCAACAGGAAGATTAACTCCCAGTTGAGTCAAGTGGTTATGGTACCCAGACATTCTGAGTATATGTTCGCTGACAGAACTATTCTCCTCCATCTTGTAGCTGTAGAACTTATTGGAGACTTCATATCTCTCAATCCTGGCATTTGCTTGAAATATTAACTTCAACTCCTGGAACATCTCATATGCTCCATGACGTTTAAAACGTCGTTGAAGTCCCAGTTCTAAGCCGTAAAGCATGGCACACTGAACTATCGAGTAGTCATCAGCTTTGCTCTACCAGACATTCATAACATCTGGCGTTGCTCCTGCAGCGGATTTGGCATCCAGCGGTGCTTCCAGGACGTAATTCTTCTCTGCAGCAATGAGGATAATCCTCAAGTTACGGACCCAGTCCGCGTAATTGCTACCATCATCTTTCAACTTTGCTTTCTCAAGGAACGCATTAAAATTTAACGGAACAACAGCACGGGCCATCTATCTAAAACAACATAGACAAGCAAAATACTATCAGGTACTAAGTTCATGATAAATTAAAGTTCAATTAATCATATTTAAGAACTCCCACTTAGATAGACATCCCTCTAATCATCTAAGTGATCATGTGATCCATATCAACTAAACCATGTCCGATCATCACGTGAGATGCATTAGTTTTCAATGATGAACATCACTATGTTGATCATATCTACTATATGATTCACGCTCGACCTTTCGGTCTCAGTGTTCCGAGGCCATATCTGCATATGCTAGGCTCATCAAGTTTAACCCGGGTATTTTTGTGTGTGCAAAAACTGGCTTGCACCCATTGTATATGAACGTAGAGCTTATCACACCCGATCATCACGTGGTGTCTCGGCACGACGAACTTTGGCAACGGTGCATACTCAGGGAGAACACTTGTACCTTGAAATTTAGTGAGAGATCATCTTATAATGCTACCATCAAACAAGCAGAATAAGATGCATAAAGGATAAACATCACATGCAATCAATATAAGTGATATGATATGGCCATCATTATCTTGTGCCTGTGATCTCCATCTCCAAAGCACCGTCATGATCACCATCGTCACCGGCTTGACACCTTGATCTCCATCGAAGCATCGCTGTCATCACGCCAATTATTGCCTCCACGACTATCGCTATCGCTTAGTGATAAAGTAAAGCAATTACATGGCGATTGAATTTCATACAATAAAGCGACAACCATATGGCTCCTGCCAGTTGCCGATAACTATGTTACAAAACATGATCATCTCATACAATAAAATTTAGCATCATGTTTTGACCATATCACATCACAACATGCCCTGCAAAAACAAGTTAGACGTCCTCTACTTTGTTGTTGCAAGTTTTACGTGGCTGCTACGGGCCGAGTAAGAACCGTTCTTACCTATGCATCAAAATCACAACGATATTTCGTCCAGTTAGTGTTGTTTTAACCTTCAACAAGGACCTGGCGTAGTCACACTCGGTTCAACTAAAGTTGGAGAAACTGACACCCGCGAGCCACCTGTGTGCGAAGCACGTCGGTAGAACCAGTCTCGCGTAAGCGTGCGCGTAATGTCGGTCCGTGCCGCTTCATCCAACAATACCGCCGAACCAAAGTATGACATGCTGGTAAGTAGTATGACTTATATCGCACACAACTCACTTGTGTTCTACTCGTGCATATAACATCTACGCATAAACCTGGCTCGTACGCCATTGTTGGGGAACATAGTAATTTCAAAATTTTCCTACGCACACGCAAGATCATGGTGATGCATAGTAACGAGAGGGAAGAGTATTGTCCATGTACCCTCGTAGACCGTAAGCGGAAGCGTTATGAGAACACGGTTGATGTAGTGGAACGTCTTCATGATCCGACAGATCCAAGTACTGAACGCACGACACCTCCGAGTTCAGCACACGTTCAGCTCAATGACATCCGACGAACTCTGATCCAGCAGCACTTCACAGGAGAGTTCCGTCAGCACGACGGCGTGATGACGGTGATGATGTTGCTACCGACGTAGGGCTTCCCCTAAGCACCGCTACGATATGCTCGAGGTGGATTATGGTGGAGGGGGCACCGCACACAGCTAAGGGATCAATGATCAACATGTGTGTTCTAGGGTGCCCCCTGCCCCGTATATAAAGGAGCAATGGGGAGGCCGGCTGACCCCTGTAGGGCGCGCCAGGAGGAGAGTCCTCCTCCTAGTAGGAGTAGGACTCCCCTTTCCTACTCCTTCTAGGAGGAGGAAAGGAAGGGGGAAGGGGATAAGGAAGGAGAGGGAGGAAAGGAGGAAAGGGAGGCCGCCCCCCTAGTCCAATTCAGTTTGGGCTAGGGGGGCGCGCGCTCTGCCTCCTCTCTTCCACCACTTGGCCAATGAGGCCCAATACTTCTTCCCCGTATTTTCGTAACTCCCCGATACTCTGAAAATACCTGAATCACTCGGAACCTTTCCGATGTCCGAATATAGTCGTCCAATATATCAATATTTACGTCTCGACCATTTCGAGACTCCTCGTCATGTCCCTGATCTCATCTGGGACTCCGAACTACCTTCGATACATCAAATCACATAAACTCATAATACCGATCGTCACCGAACATTAAGTGTTCGTACCCTATGGGTTCGAGAACTATGTAGACATGACCGAGACACATCTCCGGTCAATAACCAATAGCGGAACTTGGATGTTCATATTGGCTCCTACATATTCTACGAAGATCTTTATCGGTCAAACCGCATAACAACAGACGTTGTTCCCTTTGTCATCGGTATGTTACTTGCCCGAGATTCGATCATCGGTATCTCAGTACCTAGTTCAATCTCGTTACCAGCAAGTCTATTTACTCATTCCGTAATGCACTATCCCGCAACTAACTCATTAGTTGCATTGCTTGCAAGGCTTATAGTGATGTGCATTACCGAGAGGGCCCAGAGATACCTCTCCGACAATCGGAGTGACAAATCCTAATCTCGATCTATGCCAACTCAAAAAGTACCATCGAAGACACCTGTAGAGAACCTTTATAATCACCCAGTTACCTTGTGACATTTAGTAGCAGACAAAGTGTTCCTCTGGTAATCGGGAGTTTCATAATCTCATAGTTATAGGAACATGTATAAGTCATGAAGAAAGCAATAGCAGTAAACTAAAATGATCAAGTGCTAAGCTAACAGAATGGGTCAAGTCAATCACATCATTCTCCTAATGATGCGATCCCGTTTATCAAATGACAACTCATGTCTATGGTTAGGAAACATAACCATCTTTGATTTACAAGCTAGTCAAGTAGAGGCATACTAGTGACACTCTGTTTGTCTATGTATTCACACATGTATTATGTTTCCGGTTAATACAATTCCAACATGAATAATAAACATTTATCATGAAATAAGGAAATAAATAATAACTTTATTATTGCCTCTAGGGCATATTTCCTTCACATGGAAATCATCGAGATCATTGTTGGAGGGTGCAAGGTGGAGATGGCGAAGTTGCGAGCCGTCATCAAGGTGTGCATATGAGTTCTTGTAAGGTGCGTCCAAGAGCTTAGGTGTGTGAATCTTCCGCTACAGTTGAGATGCGTCACTGGCGAAGGAGAGTTTAGAGTGAGAGTGGATGGAAAAAGGAAATTGTGCCTTGCGTTTCCGTTCGTGATCAAGGAGTTCTGGCGAGTTCATATACGATGAAGTTGAGTTGCACGTATATGGCGAGTTGTGATGCCGTCGGACGGGAAGTGCCGTTTGGTAAGTTGTGTCACCAACGGCAAGAGACGAAGTGAAGATGAAGTGGGTGAACAGATGTGTTTCCCCGTGTGCATTCAACCAATGAGAAGATGAAGATCAGCGTGAAGATGGACGCGCACCAGTTAAGTTGAGTTCCTGCATGAGGCTATGTGTTTAGTCTGCATGTAGCACGCTAAGATATGACAGTGTGGCTGGTAGTCCGGATAATCGTTGGTTAAAATCTATGAGTCGGTATGCAAACGAAGTTGTGGTGACGATGAAGTGGTGGCCATCGTTGCATGAAGAGAGAGAAGTTGTGATCTGATAAGTCGCGTCACCGGAGGCAACGGGTATGACAAGATGAATAGAGAATCGTCTGCATGTCTCATCAAGTGAAGGATCGGATGTTTGGATTAGGGAGTGAATGTTAGCTTAATTCAAACTTATTAGTCTGCAAGTCTATGTTAGTTTGTAGTAGTATAAGGAAAGCTAGCTTGAGTCGGTTTGCTTTCCTTGTATTAGTGATGTCCGGCCAGAATTAGTAAGGGTGTGATCTGCGTGCTAGTTATTAGATTAGGAAAGTACCTAGTACGTAGTAGTATTTGAAGTTGGTGACCGAATAGGATTTGTGTCCGGCTAGCTAAGCATCCCTGCGTATATATATGCACAGGGTGTTGCGTGAGTTTTGAACAGAGAGAAAACAAAAAAAATGAGAAAAAAGAAATAAAGAGAGGAATTAGAAGGTGCGAGATGCACCTTTGGCTATCAATTCTTGTGCAAGAGCATTCGTGTTATTCTGATGTGATCGATCCTGAGAGCGAATTTCTAACATATATGTTAACACTTTAACTTAACCGATGTTGTAGTAAGCCATGAGTTTAACATTTTACGGATGACCATTTTTTTATAATACAACATCCATTAATTATGTTTGTACTTAGAAAGTAGCATGCAATTTTCTCCTATGATTATTTGTAAACTGAAACAAATAGCAAAGTGAAGCAATTAGTAGTTAGGTGACGTGCACCCAGAGTATAGATTGGCTGATATTTTCTCCACTATCTAGAGCTTAACTTGACAACCGCAAATTTCTAAAAGAAAGTTAATATGGCAGTTATTAAATTTGTAATATACTATATTACCCTGTTTGCTCAGAGTGCCTTGCTCCTCATAATTCTATATATGTATTTGCTCCTTGGCCGGTCATCCGATTGAAGGATAGATAGGAGTTGGTCTTAGTCAGTTGCACGGAGGCATGGGAAGGCTGCAGGTGATGTGGTGGAGAAGGAAGTAGTAGTTGTGGAGGGTGTTGCACTAGCTGACACTAGGGGGGTGTTTGATTGCCCGCATGCAGCCTAACCAGGCTCACACGGGATGTGCGCGGCTGGTTTGTTTGTCTGGGCTGCATGCGGTTTGTGGCTTGCACGGACCATAAAGCAGCCCGCAGTCTGGCCCGGCAGAAAGTGCTGAATCGGTAGTTTCTTGCGAGCTTGGTTGGGCGCGGCCACACGTGCGAGGCAGTTGCACGCCTTGGGCAGTGCGGGAGACGAAGGGGACGTCTCATAACTCGCCCCACTCTCCTGTCACCGTCCAGTCGCACTGTTCCCACCGCTCCCTTTCTCCCTCACCGCCCCTCCCTCTCCTCTCCTGCGATGGCCCCGCCTCGCCCACCGCCGCGCCGCCCTCTGACCCCCGTCGACCAGCGCATCGCCAGCATCCAGGAGCGTTGTCTGGCCGGGCTCCAGAACTCGGGGCGGTACCTGGGGTCGGCGCTGCGAGCGCCGTCCCCCATCTGATGCCGGCCAATGCGGTGCCGGCCGTTCCGGCTGTTCCTGCTCCGCAGCGGATTCCGGACCTCGTGGTCCTGGGCTCGGCGTTGGCACCGTCGAGGGTGTCGCCACTTATTGGGACCCTATTGGGCAGGGGGTTTTCTTGAGTCCCGTCCAAGGGTTTTCTCCTGTCAGCGGGCCGTCCTCGTTAACCTCCGGCATGGCGATGAGCACATGGCCAATGCCGCAAGCCGTCGCCAGGGCCGGCTCCTCCTCTACTCCGCCACCTCTCTCCTTCCCGTCGGGGTTTTCACCCCGGCCTCGGTTCGCTGCGACTGCGCGTGCTCCGGTGAGTCAAACCCCCTCAATGCTTGCTCGTAGATGTAGATTAGGGGTTTAATTCTTAGGCATGTGCTAGTAGTTAGTGGATTCGATAGGATTATATAGGATTGGAGTAGATCCGATTGGATGCGATTCTAATCGAATCCAATTAGACCGATCTGTTCTTGTTTCGTATAGTGTGTGTCCTAGGATAATTTTCTTCTGCTACTGCTAGTGTGTCCTAGGATCTGTGTTCATGCTAGAATCCCAATGGTAGTGTGGTTTGCTAGGATCTGTTTTCATGGTAGGGTCTTGCTAGGACGTGTGTTCATGCAAATGTCATGTTCATGTTCAAGCTAGGATCATGTTCACGGTGTTGTTCATGTTGGTAACATACATGTTCAAGCTAGGGTTTGTGTTGATTGTTATACGTGCATGTAGTAGGACCATTTTAGGATGCTGCCAAATGTGCATGGCTGCACATGGGTGCTATTGGCATTTGTTGTTGCTATTTTTAGATGTTTCCATGATTAGGATAGTGCACTGATGAATGGCAGTTGCAGAAAAGCAGATGCCACTGATCATTGGCACTTGCTGTTGGGCAAGTCAACTGATTAGTCGCATTTTCCCAACAACAAGTGGCATTGATAAGTGGCATTTGCCCATAGGCAAATGCCACTTATCAATTCCACTTGCCGTTGGGCAAAATGCCACTTACCAATGGCACTTGCTGTTGGGTAAGTCCACTGGTCAGTGGCATTTGCGTAACGGCAAGTGGCATTTGCTCAAAGAGTTTGTGCACTGATCAGTGGCATTTGCTCTTGGGCAAATGTCTCTGATCAGTGCCATTTTGCAAAGAGTTTGTGCACTAATACTTGTCATCTTACCTGACAAGATATTGAAGACTGACTGGGATGTGGCAGGTGGAGGAGCTCAGGTGGTGGCCGGAGCTGAGGGCGCCGAGGATTTCATCCCCACGAACAGGTGGCTCGGGACGGTGGACCTACCTGGCAGGATCGCCTTCATGAGCCTGCCTCTTTCAAGGGGACGATCTCCGAGGCAGGGCCACGAGGAGGGGGCCCGGGAGCCGTTGTGCTTCTACCAGCAGATCAAGGACAACAAGGACCTCGCCATGCTCGTCATCCCTCGCAAGTTCATGGAGGTGATGAACACCTGGCCAGTCATCAAGCGGCTCCCGTGTGTGGTCAGGCTATCGGCGAACAAGCGGTGCGTGTTTTGGGTGCAGGTCCAGAACTTCGAGGGGCATATGGTGCTTCGCCTAGGCTAGAACTACTTCTGCCGCCGCCACCGGATCGTCCCCGGCGACCACGTCGTTGTGCGCATACCAGGACTCGGACTGAAGGTTCAGATCTACAACCACGACTCCTTGGTCATGTGCAGGTTTCGTTGCAGCAGGCACAACTGCGTTGGTGACATCGAGCATGCTATGTAGTTAAGTTAAGTAAGGTGTTAGTGTTGAACTTTTATGGTGTGTGGCAAGACTTGTGCTGGGAACTTGTTCATATTTTGGCCAGGAGCAACACCCTGGCATGGAGCAGGGAAGGAGGATGCCCCTGCTGTTAATCTAGACTTATGCTATGTAGTTAAGTTTGTTGTCATTACCTTGCTTGTTGTGTTAACTTTGATGTTATTACATTGCTTGCTTTGTTTGATCTTGCCATTGTGCTGATCATGTGGTGGTAAGGCCACCACATTTGAATGGGGTGAGCATAACACAAACACGGTTTGCAACCAAGCAGATGAAGTTTGCATCTGATCACACCCTAAGCACAAAAATGACAATCAAATAGCAGGGGGGGGGGTAAGTGCCCCTCCATGCGATGCAGGCAACCAAACAGGTTGCATCTGCTACATATGAGGCTGCATTTCAAGAACCAAGCTGACTGGAGATGGACATGCAATGCAACTACAGTTGCAAACTGCAACCAAACACGCCCTAGATGACACTCAAGGGAAGAGGAGATGCACTTGGGTGACTCTAAGCACTGGTCTGTTTTGCTTCTTGTCCTTTTGTGTATTGATGTGTTCACATGCGCTTGCAGTCTACTCAGATAAGCTTGACATTTTGTTAGCTCTTTAGCCTTCCTCCGGAAGAATTTCATATCGACGATTTCAGCTTCCACCAAAGAAGAAAAATGCTGCTCTAGGTGATTATGATTCATTGTTCATTATAGTGGTGTTTATTATTTCGTCACATGTAGAAGTGATGTGGTGTCTTGCACAGAGCTGCTGAGTTTTGTCTTCTACTCCCCCCGTTCATAAGTATTTGTCTTTTTGGAGATTTCAAATGGACTACCACATACGGATGTATATAGACATATTTTAGAGTGTAGATTCACTCATTTTGCTCCATATGTAGTCACTTGTTGAAATCTCCAGAAAGAAAAATATTTAGGAACAGAGGGAGTAATAGTTGATGCATGCATTCTGTATCTTTTGTGTCTTATTTAAGATTTATAATTCCCAATATATTATAGTACACCTTTCCGTATATGATATCAAGAGTTGCTTCCTTCATCGGAATTTCGTTCTACAAAGGGCAGGTAAAAGGAAGAGGATTAGTACCTTTCTCTGATACCATGGTTCATTGTGAATCCGTGCCACAATTATGTGTTTGTTGATGCTTGAACCAAACGAATGATTTGGTACAACTTCTATTGTTTCTTTCATGGAATCTCAGTTTTTCCAATCATAAGAATATTCCTTCACTTTGTTTTTTTATATATGCAGGTTGACGATTCTTATGTTCCTGGATTTCTGCTACAAGCTGAAGTAATTCCTCTGTGTCTTCGTACTATGGAGTTGAGCACCGAACTTTTAAAACAACATGAACTCAACCCTTTGTAAATCTAATGATCATCAGTTCAGGTTGTAGCCTTTGATAATGCATGACATGTTTTTTTTACCATGGTCAATTGTTCTTGTCTGGAATTTACATGATGTATCATGCCACAACCTAATTTTGTAGCCTACACTACCTGAAAGCAGCTGGTGGATAGCCCTAACCCACAGCCTGGACGGATTCTAAGAAAAATTTAAGGTTATCTACATCTTCATGATCCAATTATTTAGCAACGCAAACTTTTTTTCGCGGATTAGCAATGAAACCTTTGGGACAATCCTACAGGGAAGTAGTTACAACGACACTAATTTAGTGCCCCAAATATATTATAGCTCTAGGGATAATATTCCTACACACACTAGAGGCCATGTAATATATGTTAAACACTATCCTGTCATGCTACATCTCCTCTCATGTTACATCTCCAGGAGCTTGGCGTCCAAGTCTAGGTAGTTAGGGAGATCTGGTTATTGTTTTGTCATTTATCTTTGTATCTCTCTACTCCCTTATCTCCATGTATCTCTCTTGTTAGTTGCTACTACCGAACCAATGTATGCCTCTGCGAGAGCTGGTCTCGCCTCAATCAATATATACCCGCGGGCTGTCATGTATGACAGTTGAGACGCTTCTACAAAACCTAATATGGTATACAGTGTTGGGGAACGTAGTAATTTCAAAAAAATTCCTACGCACACACAAGATCATGGTGATGCATAGCAACGAGAGGGGAGAGAGTGATCTACATACCCTTGTAGACCGACAGCGGAAGCGTTATGACAATGCGGTTGATGTAGTCGTACGTCTTCACGGCCCGATCGATCAAGCACCGAAACTACGGCACCTCCGAGTTCTAGCACACGTTCGGCTCGATGACGATCCCCGGACTCCGATCCAGCAAAGAGTCGGAGAAGAGTTCCGTCAGCACGACGGCATGGTGACGATCTTGATGTTCAACTGTCGCAGGGCTTCGACTAAGCACCACTACAATATTATTGAGGTATATGGTGGAATGGGGCACCACACACGGCTAAGAAAACGATCACGAGGATCAACTTGTGTGTCTAGGGGTGCCCCCTGCCCCCGTATATAAAGGAGCAAGGGGAGGAGGCCGGCCGGCCCTATTGGCGCGCCAAGGAGGAGTCCTCCTCCTAGTAGGAGTAGGAAAGGAAGTGGGGAGGGAGAAGGAAAGGGGGGGCGCCGCCCCCCTCTCCTAGTCCAATTCAGACCAGGGGGGAGGAGGCGCGCGGCCCACCCTGGCTGCCCTTCTCTCTCTCCACTAAGGCCCATATGGCCCATTACTTCTCCCGGGGGGGTTCCGGTAACCCTCCGGCACTCCGGTTTCTTCGAAATCACCCGGAACACTTCCGGTGTCTGAATATAGCTGTCCAATATATCAATCTTTATGTCTCGACCATTTCGAGACTCCTCGTTATGTCCGTGATCACATCCGGGACTCCGAACTAACTTCGGTACATCAAAAACTCATAAACTCATATAACTGTCATCGAAACCTTAAGCATGCGGACCCTACGGGTTCGAGAACAATGTAGACATGACCGAGACATGTCTCCGGTCAATAACCAATAGCGGAACCTGGATGCTCATATTGGCTCCCACATATTCTATGAAGATCTTTATCGGTCAGACCGCATAACAACATACGTTGTTCCCTTTGTCATCGGTATGTTACTTGCCCGAGATTCGATCGTCGGTATCTCAATACCTAGTTCAATCTCGTTACCGGCAAGTCTCTTTACTCGTTACGTAATACATCATCTCGCAACTAACTCATTAGTTGAAATGCTTGCAAGGCTTGTGTGATGTGCATTACCGAGAGGGCCCAGAGATACCTCTTCGACAATCGGAGTGACAAATCCTAATCTCGAAACACGCCAACCCAACATTTACCTTTGGAGACACCTGTAGAGCTCCTTTATAATCACCCAGTTATGTTGTGACGTTTGGTAGCACACAAAGTGTTCCTCCGGCAAACGGGAGTTGCATAATCTCATAGTCATAGGAACATGTATAAGTCATGAAGAAAGCAATAGCAACATACTAAACGATCAGGTGCTAAGCTAATGGAATGGGTCATGTCAATCACATCATTCTCCTAATAATGTGATCCCGTTAATCAAATGACAACACATGTCTATGGTTAGGAAACATAACCATCTTTGATTAACGAGCTAGTCAAGTAGAGGCATACTAGTGATGTTTAGTTTGTCTATGTATTCACACAAGTATTATGTTTCCAGATAATACAATTCTAGCATGAATAATAAACATTTATCATGATATAAGGAAATAAAATAATAACATTATTATTGCCTCTAGGGCATATTTCCTTCAGTCTCCCACTTGCACTAGAGTCAATAATCTAGATTACACGGTAATGATTCTAACACCCATGGAGCTTTGGTGCTGATCATGTTTTGCTCGTGGAAGAGGCTTAGTCAACGGGTCTGCAACATTCAGATCCGTATGTATCTTGCAAATCTCTATGTCTCCCACCTGGACTAGATCCCGGATGGAATTGAAGCGTCTCTTGATGTGCTTGGTTCTCTTGTGAAATCTGGATTCCTTTGCCAAGGCAATTGCACCAGTATTGTCACAAAAGATTTTCATTGGACCCGATGCACTAGGTATGACACCTAGATCGGATATGAACTCCTTCATCCAGACTCCTTCGTTTGCTGCTTCCGAAGCAGCTATGTACTCCACTTCACATGTAGATCCTGCCACAACGCTTTGTTTAGAACTGCACCAACTGACAGCTCCACCGTTTAATGTAAACACATATCCGGTTTGCGATTTAGAATCGTCCGGATCAGTGTCAAAGCTTGCATCAACGTAAGCATTTACGATGAGCTCTTTGTCACCTCCATATATGAGAAACATATCCTTAGTCCTTTTCAGGTATTTCAGGATGTTCTTGACCGCTATCCAGTGATCCACTCCTGGATTACTTTGGTACCTCCCTGCTAGACTTATAGCAAGACACACATCAGGTCTGGTACACAGCATTGCATACATGATAGAGCCTATGGCTGAAGCATAGGGAACATCTTTCATTTTCTCTCTATCTTCTGCATTGGTCGGGCATTGAGTCTTACTCAATTTCACACCTTGTAACACAGGCAAGAATCCTTTCTTTGCTTGATCCATTTTGAACTTTTTCAAAACTTTGTCAAGGCATGTGCTTTGTGAAAGTCCAATTAAGCGTCTTGATCTGTCTCTATAGATCTTAATGCCCAATATGTAAGCAGCTTCACCGAGGTCTTTCATTGAAAAACTCTTATTCAAGTATCCCTTTATGCTATCCAGAAATTCTATATCATTTTCGATTAGTAATATGTCATCTACATATAATATCAGAAATGCTACAGAGCTCCCACTCACTTTCTTGTAAATACAGGCTTCTCCAAAAGTCTGTACAAAACCAAATGCTTTGATCACACTATCAAAGTGTTTATTACAACTCCGAGAGGTTTGCACCAGTCCATAAATGGATCGCTAGAGCTTGCACACTTTGTTAGCTCCCTTTGGATCGATAAAACCTTCCGGCTGCATCATATACAACTCTTCTTCCAGAAATCCATTCAGGAATGCAGTTTTGACATCCATCTGCCAAATTTCATAATCATAAAATGCGGCAATTGCTAACATGATTCGGACACACTTAAGCATCGCTACAGGTGAGAAGGTCTCATCGTAGTCAATCCCTTGAACTTGTCGAAAACCTTTTGCGACAAGTCGAGCTTTGTAGACAGTAACATTACCATCATCGTCAGTCTTCTTCTGAAAGATCCATTTATTCTCAATTGCTTGCCGATCATTGGGCAAGTCAACGAAAGTCCATACTTTGTTCTCATACATGGATCCCATCTCAGATTTCATGGCTTCAAGCCATTTTGCGGAATCTGGGCTCACCATCGCTTCTCCATAGTTCGTAGGTTCATCATGATCTAGTAGCATGACTTCTAGAACAGGATTACCGTACCACTCTGGTGCGGATCTTACTCTGGTTGATCTACGAGGTTCAGTAGTATCTTGTTCTGAAGTTTCATGATCATCATCATTAGCTTCCTCACTAATTGGTGTACGTGTCACAGAAACTGGTTTCTGTGATGTACTACTTTCCAATAAGGGAGCAGGTACAGTTACCTCATCAAGTTCTACTTTCCTCCCACTCACTTCTTTCGAGAGAAACTCCTTCTTTAGAAAGTTTCCGAATTTAGCAACAAAAGTCTTGCCTCTGGATCTGTGATAGAAGGTGTATCCAGTAGTTTCCTTTGGATATCCTATGAAGACACATTTCTCCGATTTGGGTTCGAGCTTATCAGGTTGAAGCTTTTTCACATCAGCATCGCAACCCCAAACTTTCAGAAGCGACAACTTTGGTTTCTTGCCAAACCACAGTTCATAAGGCGTCGTCTCAATGAATTTTGATGGTGCCCTATTTAACGTGAATGCAGCCGTCTCTAGAGCATAACCCCAAAACGATAGCGGTAAATCGGTAAGAGACATCATAGATCGCACCATATCAAGTAAAGTACGATTACGACGTTCGGACACACCATTACGCTGTGGTGTTTCAGGTGGCGTGAGTTGCGAAACTATTCCGCATTGTTTCAAATGTACACCAAACTCGTAACTCAAATATTCTCCTCCACGATCAGATCGTAGGAATTTTATTTTCTTGTTATGATGATTTTCAACTTCACTCTGAAATTCTTTGAACTTTTTCAAACGTTTCAGACTTATGTTTCATTAGGTAGATATACCCATATCTGCTTAAGTCATCTGTGAAGGTGAGAAAATAACGATATCCGCCACAAGCCTCAACATTCATCAGACCACATACATCTGTATGTATGATTTCCAACAAATCTGTTGCTCTCTCCATAGTACCGGAGAATGGTGTTTTTTGTCATCTTACCCATAAGGCACGGTTCGCAAGTACCAAGCGATTCATAATCAAGTGGTTCCAAAAGTCCATCAGTATGGAGTTTCTTCATGCGCTTTACACCGATATGACCCAAACGGCAGTGCCACAAATAAGTTGCACTATTATTATCAACTCTAAATCTTTTGGCTTCAACATTATGAATATGTGTGTCACTACTATCGAGATTTAATAAGAATAGACCACTCTTTAAGGGTGCATGACCATAAAAGATATTACTCATATAAATAGAACAACTATTATTCTTTGATTTAAATGAATAACCGTCTCGCATCAAACAAGATCCAGATATAATGTTCATGCTTAACGCTGGCACCAAATAACAATTATTTAGGTCTAATACTAATCCCGAAGGTAGATGTAGAGGTAGCGTGCCGGCCGCGATCACATCGACTTTGGAACCATTTCCCACGCGCATCGTCACTTTGTCCTTAGCCAATCTTCGCTTAATCCGTAGTCCCTGTTTCGAGTTGCAAATGTTAGCAACAGAACCAGTATCAAATACCCAGGTGCTACTGCGAGCATTAGTAAGGTACACATCAATAACATGTATATCACATATACCTTTGTCACCTTGCCATCCTTCTTATCCGCCAAATACTTGGGGCATCTCCGCTTCCAGTGACCAGACTGCTTGCAGTAGAAGCACTCAGTTTCAGGCTTAGGTCCAGGTTTGGGTTTCTTCTCTTGAGTAGCAACTTGCTTGCCGTTCTTTTTGAAGTTCCCCTTCTTCTTCCCTTTGCCCTTTTTGTTGAAACTAGTGGTCTTGTTGACCATCAACACTTGATGCTCCTTCTTGATTTCTACCTCCGCAGCTTTCAGCATTGCGAAGTGCTCGGGAATAGTCTTATTCATCCCTTGCATATTATAGTTCATCATGAAGCTCTTGTAGCTAGGTGGCAGTGATTGGAGAATTCTGTCAATGACGCAATCATCTGGAAGATTAACTCCCAATTGAATCAAGTGATTATTATACCCAGACATTTTGAGTATATGCTCACTAACAGAACTGTTCTCCTCCATCTTGCAGCTATAGAATTTATTGGAGACTTCATATCTCTCAATCCGGGCATTTGCTTGAAATATTAACTTCAACTCCTGGAACATCTCATATGCTCCATGACGTTCAAAACATCGTTGAAGTCCCGATTCTAATCCGTAAAGCATGGCACACTGAACTATCGAGTAGTCATCAGCTTTGCTCTGCCAGACGTTCATAACATCTGGTGTTGCTCCAGCAGCAGGCCTGGCACCCAGCGGTGCTTCCAGGACGTAATTCTTCTGTGCAGCAATGAGGATAATCCTCAAGTTACAGACCCAGTCCGTGTAATTGCTACCATCATCTTTCAACTTTGCTTTCTCAAGGAACGCACTAAAATTCAACGGAACAACAACACGGGCCATCTATCTACAATCAAACATAAACAAGCAAGATACTATCAGGTACTAAGTTCATGATAAATTTAGGTTCAATTAATCATATTACTAAAGAACTCCCACTTAGATAGATATCCCTCTAATCCTCTAAGTGATTACGTGATCCAAATCAACTAAACCATCTCCAATCATCACGTGAGATGGAGTAGTTTCATTGGTGAACATCACTATGTTGATCATATCTACTATATGATTCACGCTTGACCTTTTGGTCTCCGTGTTCCGAGGCCATATCTGTATATGCTTGGCTCGTCAAGTATAACCTGAGTATTCCGCGTGTGCAACTGTTTTGCACCCGTTGTATTTGAACGTAGAGCCTATCACACCCGATCATCACGTGGTGTCTCAGCACGAAGAACTATCGCAATGGTGCATACTCAGGGAGAACACTTCTTGATAATTAGTGAGAGATCATCTTAAAATGCTACCGTCAAATAAAGCAAGATAAGATGCATAAAAGATAAACATCACATGCAATCAGTATAAGTGATATGATATGGCCATCATCATCTTGTGCTTGTGATCTCCATCTTCGAAGCACCGTCATGATCACCATCGTCACCAGCGCGACACCTTGATCACCATTGTAGCATCGTTGTCGTCTCGCCAATCTTATGCTTCCACGACTATCGCTACCGCTTAGTGAAAAAGTAAAGCATTACAGCGCAATTGCATTGCATACAATAAAGCGACAACCATATGGCTCCTGCCAGTTGCCGATAACTTGGTTACAAAACATGATCATCTCATACAATAAAATTTAGCATCATGTCTTGATCATATCACATCACAACATGCCCTGCAAAAACAAGTTAGATGTCCTCTACTTTGTTGTTGCAAGTTTTACGTGGCTGCTACGGGCTTAAGCAAGAACCAATCTTACCTACGCATAAAAATCACAACGATAGTTTGTCAAGTTGGTGTTGTTTTAACCTTCGCAAGGACCGGGCGTAGTCACACTCGGTTCAACTAAAGTTGGAGAAACTGACACCCGCTAGCCACCTTTGTGCAAAGCACGTCGGGAGAACCGGTCTCGCGTAAGCATATGCGTAATGTCGGTCCGGGCCGCTTCGTCCAACAATACCGCCGAACCAAAGTATGACATGCTGGTAAGCAGTATGACTTATATCATCCACAACTCACTTGTGTTCTACTCGTGCATATAACATCAACACATAAAACCTAGGCTCGGATGCCACTGTTGGGGAACGTAGTAATTTCAAAAAAATTCCTACGCACACACAAGATCATGGTGATGCATAGCAACGAGAGGGGAGAGAGTGATCTACATACCCTTGTAGACCGACAGCGGAAGCGTTATGACAACGCGGTTGATGTAGTCGTACGTCTTCACGGCCCGATCGATCAAGCACCGAAACTACAACACCTCCGAGTTCTAGCACACGTTCAGCTCGATGACGATCCCCGGACTCCGATCCAGCAAAGTGTCGGGGAAGAGTTCCGTCAGCACGATGGTGTAGTGACGATCTTGATGTTCAACTGTCGCAGGGCTTCGCCTAAGCACCACTACAACATTATCGAGGTATATGGTGGAAGGGGGCACCGCACACGGCTAAGAAAACGATCACAAGGATCAACTTGTGTGTCTAGGGGTGCCCCCTGCCCCTATATAAAGGAGCAAGGGGAGGAGGTCGGTCGGCCATATTGGCGCGCCAAGGAGGAGTCCTCCTGCTAGTAGGAGTAGGACTCCTACTAGGAGGGGGAAAGGAAGTGGGGAGGGCGAAGGAAAGGGGGGGCGCCGCCCCCCTCTCCTAGTCCAATTCAGACCAGGGGGGAGGAGGCGTGTGGCCCACCCTGGCTACCCTTCTCTCTCTCCACCAAGGCCCATATGGCCCATTACTTCTCCCGGGGGGGGGGGGGGGTTCCGGTAACCCTCCGGCACTCCGGTTTTCTCCGAAATCACCCAGAACACTTCCAGTGTCCGGATATAGCCGTCCAATATATCAATCTTTATGTCTCGACCATTTCGAGACTCCTCGTTATGTCCGTGATCACATCCGGGACTCAGAACTAACTTCGGTACGTCAAAAACTCATAAACTCATATAACTGTCATCAAAACCTTAAGCGTGCGGACCCTATGGGTTCGAGAACAATGTAGACATGACCGAGACATGTCTCCGGTCAATAACCAATGGCGGAACCTGTATGCTCATATTGGCTCCCACATATTCTACGAAGATCTTTATTGGTCAGACCGCATAACAACATACGTTGTTCCCTTTGTCATCGGTATGTTACTTGCCCGAGATTCGATCGTCGGTATCTCAATACCTAGTTCAATCTCGTTACCGGCAAGTCTCTTTACTCGTTACGTAATACATCATCTCGCAACTAACTCATTAGTTGCAATGCTTGCAAGGCTTGTGTGATGTGCATTACCGAGAGGGCCCAGAGATACCTCTCCGACAATCGGAGTGACAAATCCTAATCTCGAAATACGCCAACCCAACATTTACCTTTGGAGACACCTGTAGAGCTCCTTTATAATCACCCAGTTATGTTGTGACATTTGGTAGCACACAAAGTGTTCCTCCGGCAAACGGGAGTTGCATAATCTCATAGTCATAGGAACATGTATAAGTCATGAAGAAAGCAATAGCAACATACTAAACGATCAGGTGCTAAGCTAATGGAATGGGTCATGTCAATCACATCATTCTCCTAATAATGTGATCCCGTTAATCAAATGACAACACATGTCTATGGTTAGGAAACATAACCATCTTTGATTAACGAGCTAGTCAAGTAGAGGCATACTAGTGACGTTTAGTTTGTCTATGTATTCACACAAGTATTATGTTTCCGGATAATACAATTCTAGCATGAATAATAAACATTTATCATGATATAAGGAAATAAAATAATAACATTATTATTGCCTCTAGGGCATATTTCCTTCATACAGAGCCTCCCTCTTCCATCTCATCTAGCCATCATCTTCAACCTTCAGCTCACCTCCCATCGCCATGTCTTCCTCCAGCCAAATCACCTCCTCCGGCCTAAACAATACAATCTCAGAACCCCTTACTCGCACGAACTATGTTCTGTGGTGAGCCCAAGCCTGATCTCAGATCATAGGGGCAGGTCTCTTCGGATACCTTGACCAAACAATCCCAGAACCACCAGGCACCATTACATCCAAAAATGCAGAAGGGAAAGACCAGATCACACCAAACCCAGCCTACTCTGCCTGGTTGATTCAAGATCAACAACTTGTGGCGTATCTGCTCCGAAATCTCTCCAAAGAGGTCCTAGTACATGTCACTTCCCTAGAAAAATCCCAAGCCATCTGGTCTTCTCTTGCAAACATGTTTGCTGCTCAATCTAGATCACGTGACAACAATTGTCGCGCTGCTCTTTCCAACGCCCAAAACGGTTACCAATCTACTGCAGCCTACTTTGGTCAGATGTGCACGCTTGCAGATGAACTTTCCATGGCTGGAAAGCCGCTTCTCGAGGGGGAGTTAATCGCCTTCCTCATATCTAGTCTTGATATGGACTACCAACCCCTCATATCTGCACTAGACGTCCACACTGAGCCTCTGTCTGTTGATGATCTGTTCGACATGGTGTCGAACTTCGATCAAAGGGTGGATATGTTCCATGGCTCTGGATTGGGTGCCTTCAAAACATCTGCCAACGTTGCTTCTCGGGGGCGCGGTGGTTTCTCCAAAGGCAACCGAGGCGGCTTCCCCAAGGGTGGCGGCAACAACGACATCAGCGACGGTGGCTATGGCGGCTACTGCGGCGGCGGCTACAACAACAATCACGACAACGGCGACGGTCAAGGCGGCGGCTGCTACCTCTTGAGCTCTGTGTTAGTTTTCCTTGAAGGGGAAAGGGTGATGCAACAAACCAGCGTAAGTATTTCCCTCAGTTTTTGAGAACCAAGGTATCAATCTAGTAGTAGACCACGCGCAAGTCACCTCGTACCTACACAAACAAATAAGAACCTCGCAACCAACGCGATAAAGGGGTTGTCAATCCCTTCTCGGCCACTTGCAAGAGTGAGATCTGATAGAGATAATAATAATAATAAGATAAATATTTTTGGTATTTTTATGATATAGATTGAAAGTAAAGATTGCAAAATAAAGTAGATTGGAAACTTATATGATGGAGAATAGACCCGGGGCCATAGGTTTCACTAGTGGATTCTCTCAAGATAGCATAAGTATTACGGTGGGTGAACAAATTACTGTCGAGCAATTGATAGAAAAGCGAATAATTATGAGAATATCTAGGCATGATCATGAATATAGGCACCACGTCCATCACAAGTAGACCGACTCCTGCCTGCATCTACTAATATTACTCCACACGTCGACCGCTATCCAGCATGCATCTAGAGTATTAAGTTCATCAGAACAAAGTAACGCCTTAAGCAATATGACATGATGTAGAGGGATAAACTCATGCAATATGATATAAACCCCATCTTTTTATCCTCGATGGCAACAATACTATACGTGTCGTTTCCCTTTCTATCACTGGGATCGAGCACCGCAAGATTGAACCCAAAGCTAAGCACTTCTCCCATTGCAAGAAAGATCAATCTAGTAGGCCAAACCAAACTGATAATTCGAAGGGACTTGCAAAGATAACCAATCATGCATAAAAGAATTCACAGAAGATTCAAATATTGTTCATAGATAAACTGGATCATAAACCCACAATTCATCGGATCTCGACAAACACACCACAAAAGAAGATTACATCGAATAGATCTCCAAGAGAATCGAGGAGAACTTTGTATTGAGATCCAAAGAGAGAGAAGAAGCCATCTAGCTACTAGCTATGGACCCGAAGGTCTGAGGTAAACTACTCACACATCACCGAAGAGGCCATGGAGTTGATGTAGAGGCCCTCCGTGATCAATGCTCCCTCCGGCGGAGCTCCGGAAAGGGCCCCAAGATGGGATCTCTTGGGTACATAAGGTTGCGGCGGTGGAATTAGGTTTTCGTGGTGCTCCTGAATGTTTGCGGGGTACGTAGATATATATAGGAGGAAGAAGTAGGTCGGTGGAGCAATGAGGGGCCCACGAGGGTGGAGGGCACGCCCCCCTGCCTCGTGGCCTCCTCGATTGTTTCTTGACGTCCACTCCAAGTCCTCTGGATCACGTTTGTTCCAAAAATCACGCTCCCAAAGGTTTCATCCCGTTTGGACTCCATTTGATATTCCTTTTCCGCGGAACACTAAAATAGGCAAAAAAAACAGCAATTTGGGCTGGGCCTCCGGTTAATAGGTTAGTCCCAAAAATAATATAAAAGTGTAAAATAAAGCCCATTAACATCCAAAACAGATAATATAATAGCATGGAGCAATCAAAAATTATAGATACGTTGGAGATGTATCAAGCATCCCCAAGTTTAATTCCTGCTCGTCCTCGAGTAGGTAAATGATAAAAACAGAATTTTTGATGTGGAATGCTTCCTAACATATTTCTCAATGTAATTTTTCTTTATTGTGGCATGAATGTTCAGATCTGAAAGATGCAAGATAAATTTTTAATATTGACAAAAAAATAATAATACTTCAAGCATACTAACTAAGCAATCATGTCTTCTCAAAATAACATGGCCAAAGAAAGTTATCCCTACAAAATCATATAGTCTGGCTATGCTCTATCTTCATCACACAAAATATTAAATCATGCACAACCCCGATGATAAGCCAAGCAATTGTTTCATACTTTTGATGTTGTCAAACTTTTTCAACTTTCACGCAATACATGAGCGTGAGCCATGGACATAGCACTATGGGTGGAATAGAATGGTGGTTGTGGAGAAGACAAAAAGGAGAAGATAGTCTCACATCAACTAGGCGTATCAATGGGCTATGGAGATGCCCATCAATAGATATCAATGCGAGTGAGTAGGGATTGCCATGCAACGGATGCACTAGAGCTATAAGTGTATGAAAGCTCAACAAAAGAAACTAAGTGGGTGTGCATCCAACTTGCTTGCTCACGAAGACCTAGGGCAATTTGAGGAAGCCCATCATTGGAATATACAAGCCAAGTTCTATAATGTAAAATTCCCACTAGTTTATGAAAGTGACAACATAGGAGACTCTCTATCATAAAGATCATGGTGCTACTTTGAAGCACAAGTGTGGAAAAAGGATAGTAACATTGTCCCTTCTCTCTTTTTCTCTCATTTTTTATTTGGGTTTTTTTTTCTTTTGGCCTCTTTTCTTTTTTTCGTCCGGAGTCTCATCCCTACTTATGGGGGAATCATAGTCTCCATCATCCTTTCCTCACTGGGACAATGCTCTAATAATGATGATCATCACACTTCTTTTTACTTACAACTCAAGAATTACAACTCAATACTTAGAACAAAATATGACTCTATGTGAATGCCTCCAGCAGTGTACCGGGATATGCAATGAATCAAGAGTGACATGTATGAAAAAAATTATGAACAGTGGCTTTGCCACAAATACGATGTCAACTACATGATCATGCATGACAATATGACAATGATGAAGCGTGTCTTAACAAATGGAATGGTGGAAAGTTGCATGGCAATATATCTCGGAATGGCTATGGAAATGCCATAATAGGTAGGTATGGTGGCTGTTTTGAGGAAGGTATATGATGGGTGTATGATACCGACGAAAAGTGCGCGGTAATAGAGAGGCTAGCAAATGTGGAAGGGTGAGGGTGCGTATAATCCATGGACTCAACATTAGCCATGAAGAACTCACATACTTATTGCAAAAATCTAATAGTTATCGAAACAAAGTACTATGCGCATGCTCCTAGGGAGATAGATTGGTAGGAAAAGACCATCGCTCGTCCCCGACCGCCACTCATAAGGAAGACAATCAATAATAAATCATGCTCCGACTTCATCACATAACGGTTCACCATACGTGCATGCTACGGGAATCACAAACTTCAACAAGTATTTCTCAAATTCACAACTACTCAACTAGCATGACTCTAATATCACCATCTCCATATCTCAAAACAATTATCAAGTATCAAACTTCTCTTAGTATTCAATGCACTTATATGAAAGTTTTTATTATTCCTAAAAGCAAATTACCATGATGTTTTAAAGGACTCTCAAAATAATATAAGTGAAGCATGAGAGATCAATTGTTTCTATAAAATAAAACCACCACCGTGCTCTAAAAGATATAAGTGAAGCACTAGAGCAAAAAAGTATATAGCTCAAAAGATATAAGTGAAGCACATAGAGTATTCTAATAAATTCCGATTCATGAGTGTCTCTCTCAAAAGGTGTGTACAGAAAGGATGATTGTGGTAAACTAAAAGGCAAATACTCAAATCATACAAGACGCTCCAGGCAAAACACATATCATGTGGTGAATAAAAATATAGCTCCAAGTAAAGTTACCGATGAACGAAGACAAAAGAGGGGATGCCTTCCGGGTCATCCCCAAGCTTAGGATTTTTGGTGTCCTTGTATTTACCTTGGGGTGCCTTGGGCATCCCCAAGCTTAGGCTCTTGCCACTCCTTGTTCCATAATCCATCAAATCTTTACCCAAAACTTGAAAACTTCACAACACAAAACTTAACAAAAAATCTCGTGAGCTCCGTTAGCGAAAGAAAACAAAGCACCACTTCAAGGTACTGTAATGAACTCATTCTTTATTTATATTGGTGTTAAACCTACTGTATTCCAACTTCTATATGGTTTATAAACTCTATTACTAGCCATAGATTCATCAAAATAAGCAAACAACACACGAAAAACAGAATCTGTCAAAAATAGAACAGTCTGTAGTAATCTGTAACTAACGCAAACTTCTGGAACACCAAAAAATTCTAAAATAAATTGCTGGACGTGAGTAATTTATCTATTAATCATCTTAAAAAACTAATTAACTAAATATCACTCTCCAATAAAAAATGGTAGCAATTCTCGTGAGCGCTAAAGTTTCTGTTTTTTACAGCAAGATCAAAAAGACTTTCCCCAAGTCTTCCCAACGGTTCTACTTGGCACAAACACTAATTAAACACAAAAAACACAACCAAAATAGAGGCTAGATAAATTATTTATTTCTAAACAGGAGCAAAAAGCAAGGAACAAAAATAAAATTGTGTTGCCTTCCAACAAGCACTATCATTTAACGCCCCTAGCTAGGCATAAAAGCGAGGATAGATCTAGGTATTGCCATCTTTGGTAGGCAATCCATAAGTGGATCTCATAATAGATTCATAAGGTAATTTAATTTTCTTTCTAGGGAAGTGTTCCATGCCTTTCCTTAACGGAAATTGGAATTTAATATTCTCTTCCTTCATATCAATAATTGCACCAATCGTTCTAAGGAAAGGTCTACCAAGAATAATAGGACATGAAGGATTGCAATCTATATCAAGAAAAATGAAATCTACGGGCACGTGATAACCCACAAGTATAGGGGATCGCAACAGTTTTTGAGGGTAGAATATTCAACCCAAATTTATTGATTCGACACAAGGGGAGCCAAAGAATATTCTCAAGTATTAGCAGCTGAGTTGTCAATTCAACCACACCTGGAAACTTAATATCTACAGCAAAGTGTTTAGTAGCAAAGTAATATGATAGTGGTGATAACGCTAGCAAAAGGTAACAATAGTAAAAGCAATGTTTTTGTTGTTTGTAGTGATGATAGCAATAGCAACCGAAAAGTAAATAAGCGAAGAACAATATATGGAAAGCTCGTAGGCAATGGATCGGTGATGGAGAATTATGCCGGATGTGGTTCATCGTGTAACAGTCATAACCTAGGGTGACACAGAACTAGCTCCATTTCATTGATATAATGTAGGCATGTATTCCGAACATAGTCATACGTGCTTATGGAAAAGAACTTGCATGGCATCTTTTGTCCTACCCTCCCGTGGCAGCGGGGTCCTTACGGAAACTAAGGGATATTAAGGCCTCCTTTTAAGAGAGAACCAGAACAAAGCATTAACACATAATGAATACATGAACTCCTCAAACTACGGTCATCACCTGTAAGTATCCCGATTATTGTCACTTTGGGGTTAACGGATCATAACACATAATAGGTGACTATAGACTTGCAAGATAGGATCAAGAACACTCATATATTGATGAAAACATAATAGGTTTAGATCTGAAATCATGGCACTCGGGCCCTAGTGACAAGCATTAAGCATAGCAAAGTCATAGCAAGATCAATCTCAGAACATAGTGGACACTAGGGATCAAACCCTAACAAAACTAACTCGATTACATGATAGAGCTCATCCAACCCATCACCGTCCAGCAAGCCTACGATGGAATTACTCACGCACGACGGTGAGCATCATGAAATTGGTGATGGAGGATGGTTGGTGATGATGATGGCGATAGATTCCCCTCTTCGGAGCCCCGAACGGACTCCAGATCAGCCCTCACAAGAGGTTTTAGGGCTTGGCGGCGGCTCCGTATCATAAAACGTGATGATTTCTTCTCTCTTATTTTTTTCTCCCCGAAACTCAATATATGGAGGTGGAGTTGGAGTCGGAGAGGCAACAGGGGGCCCATGAGGTAGGGGGCGCGCCCTAGGGGGGCAGGCGTGCCCCCACCCTCGTGGCAAGGTTGTGGCCCCCCTGGCCTTCATCATTGGCAGGTATTTTTCTTATTTTCTGAAAAGTGTCTCCGTGAAGTTTCAGGTCATTCCGAGAACGTTTGCTCCTGCACATAAATAACACCATGGTAATTCTGCTGAAAACATCGTTAGTCCAGGTTAGTTACATTCAAATCATGCAAGTTAGAGTCCAAAACAAGGGCAAAAGTGTTTGGAAAAGTAGATACGTTGGAGACGTATCAGCACATAATTCCTATTTGCAACAATAAGAACATCATTAATTTTTCCCATAGGTTTCTTAATAGTGGAATCCGCAAGGTGCAAGTTTAAAGAACAATCATGAAATTCACGGAAACCTAGCAAATCACACAAAGTTTTTGGGATCGTGGAAACACTAGCACCCAAATCACACAAAGCATAGCATTCATGATCTTTAATTTTTATTTTAATTGTAGGTTCCCACTCATCATAAAGTTTTCTAGGGATAGAAACTTCCAACTCAAGTTTTTCTTCATAAGATTGCATCAAAGCATCAACGATATGTTTAGTAAAAGCTTTATTTTGACTATAATCATGAAGAGACTTTAGCATGGATTGCAACATGGAAATACAATCTATCAAAGAGCAATTATCATAATTAAATTCCTTGAAATCCAAGATAGTGGGTTCGTTGCTATCTAAAGTTTTAACCTCTTCAATCCCACTTTTATCAATTTTTGCATCAAGATCTAAAAACTCCGAAACATTGGGACGCCTTCTAACTGAAGGTGGCTCATCTCTAGTCCCATCATTATCAAGATTCATATTGCAAAACAAGGATTTAATAGGGGACACATCAATAACTTTTAGATCTTCATCCTTATTATCATGAAAACTAGAAGAACACGCTTTCACAATGTTGGGGAACGTAGTAATTTCAAAAAAATTCCTACGCACACGCAAGATCATGGTGATGCATAGCAATGAGATAGGAGAGTGTTGTCTACGTACCCTCGTAGACCGAAAGCGGAAGCGTTAGCATAACGCGGTTGATGTAGTCGTATGTCTTCACAGCCCGACCGATCAAGCACCAAAACTATGACACCTCCGAGTTCTAGCACACGTTTAGCTCGATGACGATCCCCGGACTCCGATCCAGCAGAATGTCGGGGAAGAGTTTTGTCAGCACAACGGCGTGGTGACGGTCTTGATGTTCTACCGTCGCAGGGCTTCGCCTAAGCACCGCTACAATATTATCGAGGATTATGGTGGAGGGGGGCACCACACACGACTAAGAGATCAATGATCAATTGTTGTGTTCATGGGGTGCCACCCTGCCCCCATATATTAAGGAGCAAGGGGGGAGGCGGCCGGCCTAGGAGGAGGGCGCACCAAGGGGGGAGTCCTACTCCCACCGGGAGTAGGACTCCTCCTTTCCTTGTTGGAGTAGGAGAGAAGGAAAGAGGGGGAGAGGAACAAGGAAAAGGGGGCTGCACCCCTTGTCCAATTCGGACCAGAGGGGGGCCGTGCGCCTCCTTCCTTTTGGCCTCTCTCCTCTATTCCCGTATGTCCCAATAAGGTCCATATACTCCCCGGCGAATTCTCGTAACTCTCCGGTACTCCGAAAAATATCCGAATCACTCGGAACCTTTTCGATGTCCGAATATAGTCGTCCAATATATCGATCTTTACATCTCGACCATTTTGAGACTCCTCGTCATGTCCCCGATCTCATCCGGGACTCCGAACTCCTTCGGTACATCAAAACATATAAACTAATAATATAACTGTCATCAAAACTTTAAGCGTGCGGACCCTACGGGTTCGAGAACTATGTAGACATGACCGAGACACGTCTTCGTTCAATAACCAATAGCGGAACCTGGATGCTCATATTGGCTCCTACATATTCTACGAAGATCTTTATCGGTCAGACCGCATAACAATATACGTTGTTCCCTTTGTCATCGGTATGTTACTTGCCCGAGATTCAATCGTCGGTATCTCAATACCTAGTTCAATCTCGTTACCGTCAAGTCTCTTTACTCGTTCCGTAATACATCATCTTGCAACTAACTCATTAGTTGCAATGCTTGCAAGGCTTTAGATGATGTGCATTACCGAGAGGGCCCAGAGATACCTCTCCGACAATCAGAGTGACAAATCCTAATCTCGAAATACGCCAACCCAACAAGTACCTTCGGAGACACCTGTAGAGCACCTTCATAATCACCCAGTTACGTTGTGAGGTTTGGTAGCACACAAAGTGTTCCTCTGGTAAACGGGAGTTGCATAATCTCATAGTCATAGGAACATGTATAAGTCATGAAGAAAGCATTAGCAACAAACTAAACGAGCAAGTGCTATGCTAACGGAATGGGTCAAGTCAATCACATCATTCTCCTAATGATGTGACCCTGTTAATCAAATGGAAACTTATGTCTATGGCTAGGAAACTTAACCATCTTTGATTCAACGAGCTAGTCAAGTAGAGGCATACTAGTGACATACTGTTTGTCTATGTATTCACACATGTATTATGTTTCCGGTTAATACAATTCTAGCATGAATAATAAACATTTATCATGATATAAGGAAATAAATAATAACTTTATTATTGCCTCTAGGGCATATTTCCTTCAGTCTCCCACTTGCACTAGAGTCAATAATCTAGTTCACATCGCCATGTGATTTAACATCAATAGTTCACATCACCATGTGATTAACACCCATAGTTCACATCGACATGTGACCAACACCCAAAGGGTTTACTAGAGTCAATAATCTAGTTCACATCGCTATGTGATTAACACCCAAAGAGTACTGAGGTGTGATCATGTTTTGCTTGTGAGAGAAATTTAGTCAACGGGTCTGCCACATTCAGATCCGTAAGTATTTTGCAAATTTCTATGTCAACAATGCTCTGCACAGAGCTACTCTAGCTAATTGCTCCCACTTTCAATATGTATCCAGATTGAGATTTAGAGTCATCTGGATCAGTGTCCAAATTTGCATCAACATAACCCTTTACGACGAACCTTTTGTCACTTCCATAATCGAGAAACATATCCTTATTCCACTAAGGATAATTTTGACCAATGTCCAGTGATGTACTCCTAGATCACTATTGTACTCCTTTGCCAAACTCAGGGCAGGGTATACAATAGGTCTGGTACACAACATGGCATACTTTATAGAACCTATGGCTGAGGCATAGGGAATGACTTTCATTCTCTATCTTCTGCCGTGGTCGGGTTTTGAGTCTTACTCAACTTCACACCTTGTAACACAGGCAAGAACTCCTTCTTTGACTGTTCCATTTTGAACTACTTCAAAATCTTGTCAAGGTATGTACTAATTGAAAAACTTATCAAGCGTCTTGATCTATCTCTATAGATCTTGATGCTCAATATGTAAGCAGCTTCACCGAGGTCTTTCTTTGAAAAACTCCTTTCAAACATTCCTTTATGCTTTGCAGAATAATTCTACATTATCTCTGATCAACAATATGTCATGCGCATATACTTATCAGAAATGTTGTAGTGCTCCCACTCACTTTCTTGTAAATACAAGCTTCACCGCAAGTCTGTATAAAATTATATGCTTTGATCAACTTATCGAAGCGTATATTCCAACTCCAAGAAGCTTGCACCAGTCCATAGATGGATCGCTGGAGCTTGCATATTTTGTTAGTACCTTTAGGATTGAAAAAACCTTCTGGTTGCATCATATACAAATCTTCTTTAATAAATCCATTAAGGAATGCAGTTTTGTTTATCCATTTGCCAGATTTCATAAAATGCGGCAATTCCTAACATGATTGGGACAGACTTAAGCATAGATACGAGTGAGAAACTCTCATCGTAGTCAACACCTTGAACTTGTCGAAAACCTTTTTGCGACAATTCTAGCTTTGTAGATAGTAACACTACTATCAGCGTCCGTCTTCCTCTTGAAGATCCATTTAATCTCAATGGCTCACCGATCAATGGGCAAGTCAATCAAAGTCCATACTTTGTTCTCATACATGGATCTCATCTCAGATTTCATGGCCTCAAGCCATTTTGAGGAATCTGGGCTCATCATCGCTTCCTCATAGTTCGTAGGCTCGTCATGGTTAAGTAACATGACTTCCAGAACAGGATTACTGTACCACTCTGGTGCAGATCTCACTCTGGTTTACCTACGAGGTTCGGTAGTAACTTGATCTGAAGTTACATGATCATCATCATTAGCTTCCTCACTAATTGGTGTAGTAGTCACAGGAACATATTTCTGTGATGAACTACTTTCCAATAAGGGAGCAGGTACAGTTACCTCATCAAGTTCTACTTTCCTCCCACTCACTTCTTTCGAGAGAAACTCCTTCTCTAGAAAGGATCCATTCTCAGCAACGAATATCTTGCCTTTGGATCTGTGATAGAAGGTGTACCCAACATTTTCTTTTGGGTATCCTATGAAGATGCACTTCTCCGATTTGGGTTTGAGCTTATCAGGTTGAAACTTTTTCACATAAGCATTGCAACCTCAAACTTTAAGAAACGATAGCTTAGGTTTCTTGCCAAACAATAGTTCATACGGTGTCATCTCAACGGATTTAGATGGTGCCCTATTTAACGTGAATGTAGCTGTCTCTAATGCATAACCCCAAAATGATAGCGGTAAATCAGTAAGAGACGTCATAGATCACACCATATCTAATAAAGCACGGTTACGACGTTCGGACACACCATTACACTGTGGTGTTCAAGGTGGCGTGAGTAGTGAAACTA
This sequence comes from Triticum monococcum, assembly GCA_034509565.1. Classification (NCBI taxonomy): domain Eukaryota; kingdom Viridiplantae; phylum Streptophyta; class Magnoliopsida; order Poales; family Poaceae; genus Triticum; species Triticum monococcum. The sequence goes on from CM067841.1 coordinate 121,208,793, forward strand.
TTTCACATTGTTTTAACTGAAGGCCAAACTCGTAACTCAAATATTTTACTTCTGCGATCATATCGTAGAAACTTTTATTTTGTTACGATGATTCTCCACTTCACTCTGAAATTCTTTGAACTTTTCAAATGTTTCAGACTTGTGTTTCATCAAGTAGATATACTCATATCTGCTCAAATCATCTGTGAAGATCAGAAAATAATGATACCTGCCGCGAGCTTCAATATTCATCGGACCACATACATCAGTATGCATGATTTCTAACAAATCTGTTGCTTGCTGCATTGTTCCGGAGAACGGAGTCTTAGTCATCTTGCCCATGAGGCATGGTTCGCAAGCATCAACTGATTCATAATCAAGTGATTCCAAAAGTCCATCAGCATGGAGTTTCTTCATGCGCTTTATACCAATATGACCTAAACGGCAGTGCCACAAATAAGTTGCACTATCATTACTAACTTTGCATCTTTTGGTTTCAATATTATGAATATGTGTATCACTACGATCGAGATCCAACGAACCATTTTCATTGGGTGCGTAACCATATAAGGTTTTATTCATGTAAACAAAACAACAATTTATTCTCTTACTTAAATGAATAACCGTACTGCAATAAACATGATCAAATCATATTCATGCTCAACGCAAACACCAAATAACACTTATTTAGGTTCAACACAAATCCCGAAAGTATAGGGAGTGTGCGATGATGATCATACCAATCTTGGAACTATTTCCAACACACGTCGTCACTTCACCCTTAACTAGTTTATGTTCATTTTGCAACTCCCGTTTCGAGTTACTACTCTTAGCAACTAAACCAGTATCAAATCCCGAGGGGTTGTTATGAACACTAGTAAAATACACATCAATAATCTGTATATCAAATATACCTTTGTTCACTTTGCCATCCTTCTTATCCGCCAAATACTTGGGGCAGTTCCGCTTCCAGTGACCAGTCCCTTTGCAGTAGAAGCACTTAGTCTCAGGCTTAGGACCAGACTTGGGCTTCTTCACTTGAGCAGCAACTTGCTTGCCATTCTTCTTGAAGTTCCCCTTCTTCCCTTTGCCCTTTTCTTGAAACTAGTGGTCTTGTCTACCATCAACACTTGATATTTTTCTTGATTTCTACCTTCGTTGATTTCAGCATTACGAAGAGCTTGGGAATCGTTTCTGTTATCCCTTGCATATCATAGTTCATCACGAAGTTCTACTAACTTGGTGATGGTGACTAGAGAATTTTGTCAATCACTATCTTGTCTGGAAGATTAACTCCCACTTGATTCAAGCGATTGTAGTACCCAGACAATCTGAGCACATGCTCACTGCTTGAGCTATTCTCCTCCATCTTTTACCTATAGAACTTGTTGGAGACTTCATATCTCTCAACTCGGGTATTTGCTTGAAATATTAACATCAACTCCTGGAACATCTCATATGGTCCATGATGTTCAAAACGTCTTTGAAGTCCGATTCTAAGCCGTTTAAGCATGGTGCACTAAACTATAAAGTAGTCATCATATTGAGCTAGCCAAACGTTCATAACGTCTGCATCTTCTCCTGCAATAGGTCTGTCACCTAGAGGTGCATTAAGGACATAATTTTTCTGTGCAGCAATGAGGATAATCCTCAGATCACGGATCCAATCCGCATCATTGCTACTAACATCTTTCAACTTAATTTTCTCTAGGAACATATCAAAAATAAAACAGGGGAGCTAAATGCGAGATATTGATCTACAACATAGATATGCTAATACTACCAGGACTAAGTTCATGATAAATTAAAGTTCAATTAATCATATTACTTAAGAACTCCCACTTAGACAGACATCCCTCTAATCTTCTAAGTGATCACGTGATCCATATCAACTAAACCATGTCCGATCATCACGTGAGATGGAGTAGTTTCAATGGTGAACGTCACTATGTTGATCATATCTACTATATGATTCACGCTCGACCTTTCGGTCTCCGTGTTCCGAGGCCATATCTGTTATATGCTAGGCTCGTCAAGTTTAACCTGAGTATTCCACGTGTGCAACTATTTTCCACCCATTGTATTTGAACCTAGAGCCTATCACACCCGATCATCACGTGGTGTCTCAGCACGAAGAACTTTCGCAACGGTGCATACTCAGGGAGAACACTTGTACCTTGATAATTAGTGAGAGATCATCTTATAAAGCTACCGTCGAACTAAGAAAAATAAGATGTATAAAAGATAAGCATCACATGCAATCAAAATAGGTCACATGATATGGCCATCATAATCTTGTGCCTTTGATCTCCATCTCCAAAGTATCGTCATGATCTTCATCGTCACCGGCATGACACCATGATCTCCATCATCTTGATCTATATCAATGTGTCGTCACATGGTTGTCTCGCCAACAATTTCTCTTGCAACTATTGCTATCGCATAGCGATAAAGTAAAGCAATTATTTGGCGCTTGCATCTTATGCAATAGAGAGATAACCATAAGGCTTTTGCCAGTTGCCGATAACTTCAACAAAACATGATCATCTCATACAACAACTTATATCTCATCACGTCTTGACCATATCACATCACAACATGCCCTGCAAAAACAAGTTAGACGTCCTCTACTTTGTTGTTGCAAGTTTTACGTGGCTGCTACGGGCTGAGCAAGAACCGTTCTTACCTACGCATCAAAACCACAACGATAGTTTGTCAAGTTGGTGCTGTTTTAACCTTCGCAAGGACCGTGCGTAGCCACACTCGGTTCAACTAAAGTTGGAGAAACTGACACCCGCCAGCCACCTGTGTGCAAAGCAAGTCGGTAGAACCAGTCTCGCATAAGCGTACGCGTAATGTCGGTCCGGGTCGCTTCATCCAACAATACCGCCGAACCAAAGTATGACATGCTGGTAAGCAGTATGACTTATATCGCCCACAACTCACTTGTGTTCTACTCGTGCATATGACATCTACGCATAAAACCTTACTCGGATGCCACTGTTGGGGAATGTAGTAATTTCAAAAAAATTCCTACGCACACGCAAGATCATGGTGATGCATAGCAACGAGATAGGAGAGTGTTGTCTACGTACCCTCGTAGACCGAAAGTGGAAGCGTTAGCACACAACGCGGTTGATGTAGTCGTACGTCTTCACAGCCCGACCGATCAAGCACCGAAACTACGGCACCTCTGAGTTCTAGCACACGTTCAGCTCGATGACGATCCCCGGATCTGATCCAGCAGAATGTCGGGGAAGAGTTCTGTCAGCATGACGGAGTGGTTACGATCTTGATGTTCTACCGTCGCAGGGCTTCGCCTAAGCACTGCTACAATATTATCGAGGATTATGGTGGAGGGAGACACCGCACACGGCTAAGAGATCAATGATCAATTGTTGTGTTCATGGGGTGCCCCCCTGCCCCCGTATATAAAGGAGCAAGGGGGGAGGCGGCCGGCCTAGGAGGAGGGCGCACCAAGGGGGGAGTCCTACTCCCACCGGGAGTAGGACTCCTCGTTTCCTTGTTGGAGTAGGAGAGAAGGAAAGAGGGGGAGAGGAACAAGGAAAAGGGGGCTGCACCCCTTGTCCAATTCGGACCAGAGGGGGGCCACACGCCTCCTTCCTTTTGGCCTCTCTCCTCTATTCCCGTATGGCCCAATAAGGTCCATATACTCCCCGGCGAATTCCTGTAACTCTCCGGTACTCCGAAAAATACCCGAATCACTCGGAACCTTTTCGATGTCCGAATATAGTCGTCCAATATATCGATCTTTACGTCTCGACCATTTCGAGACTCCTCGTCATGTCCCCGATCTCATCCGGGACTCCGAACTCCTTCGGTACATAAAAACATATAAACTCATAATATAACTGTCATCGAAACTTTAAGCGTGCGAACCCTACGGGTTCAAGAACTATGTAGACATGACCGAGACACGTCTCCGGTCAAAAACTAATAGTGGAACCTGGATGCTCATATTGGCTCCTACATATTTTACGAAGATCTTTATCGGTCAGACCGCATAACAACATACGTTGTTCCTTTTGTCATCGGTATGTTACTTGCCCGAGATTCGATCGTCGGTATCTCAATACCTAGTTCAATCTCGTTACCAGCAAGTCTCTTTACTCCTTCCGTAATACATCATCTCGCAACTAACTCATTAGTTGCAATGCTTGCAAGGCTTTAGGTGATGTGCATTACCGAGAGGGCCTAGAGATACCTCTCCGACAATCGGAGTGACAAATCCTAATCTCGAAATATGCCAACCCAACAAGTACCTTCAGAGACACCTGTAGAGCACCTTTATAATCACCCAGTTACGTTGTGACGTTTGGTAGCACACAAAGTGTTCCTCTGGTAAACAGGAGTTGCATTATCTCATAGTCATACGAACATGTATAAGTCATGAAGAAAGCAATAGCAACAAACTAAACGAGCAAGTGCTATGCTAACGGAATGGGTCAAGTCAATCACATCATTCTCCAAATGATGTGATCCCGTTAATCAAATGACAACTTATGTCTATGGCTAGGAAACTTAACCATCTTTGATTCAACGAGCTAGTCAAGTAGAGGCATACTAGTGACATACTGTTTGTCTATGTATTCACACATGTATTATGTTTCTGGTTAATACAATTCTAGCATGAATAATAAACATTTATCATGATATAAGAAAATAAATAATAACTTTATTATTGCCTCTAGGGCATATTTCCTTCACACAAAGCAATCTTTCTTAGCACGCATCCTAGAAGTTCTTTCTTTGCACTCATCAATGGAAATTCTCATGGCTTTGAGAGACTCATTGATATCATGCTTAGGTGGAATAGATCTAAGTTTCAAAGAATCAATATCAACAGAAATTCTATCCACGTTCCTAGCCAACTCATCAATCTTAAGCAATTTTTCTTCAGTCAAAGCATTGAAACTCTTTTGCGAACTAATAAAATCTTTAATATTAGATTCAAAATCAGAGGTCATCTTATTATAATTTCCATAAGAATTGCTGTAGGAATTACCATAATTATTTGAGGAATTACTAGGAGACGGCCTTGTTGGCACCCCGATCCTAAGTCACACCGATCGAGCAAGTAACATGATGTCTACTACACAACCTTCTTCTGGTAGACATTGTTGGGCCTCCAAGTGCAGAGGTTTGTAGGACAGTAGCAAATTTCCCTCAAGTGGATGACCTAAGGTTTATCAATCCATGGGAGGCGTAGGATGAAGATGGTCTCTCTCAAAAAACCCTCCAACCGTATAATGATACGTCTCCAACGTATCCATAATTTTTGATTGCTCCATGCTATATTATCTACTGTTTTGGACATTATTGGGCTTTATTATCCACTTTTATATTATTTTTGGGACTAACCTATTAACTGGAGGCCCAGCCCAGAATTGTTTTTTTTTCCTATTTTAGGGTTTCGAAGAAAAGGAATATCAAACGGAGTCCAAACGGAATGAAACCTTCGGGAACGTGATTTTCTCAACGAACAAGACCCGGGAGACTTGGACCTTACGTCAAGACACAAAAGAGGAGGCCACGAGGTAGGGGGCGCGCATACCCCCCCAGGCGCGCCCTCCACCCTCGTGGGCCCCCTTTTGCTCCACCGACGTACTCCTTCCTCCTATATATACCTACGTACCCCCAAATGATCAGATACAGAGCCAAAAACCTAATTCCACTGCCGCAACTTTCTGTATCCACGAGATCCCATCTTGGGGCCTGTTCCGGAGCTCCGCCGGAGGGGGCATCGATCACAGAGGGCTTCTACATCAACACCATAGCCCCTCCGATGAAGTGTGAGTAGTTTACCTCAGACCTTCGGGTCCATAGTTATTAGCTAGATGGCTTCTTCTCTCTTTTTGGATCTCAATACAATGTCCTCCCCCTCTCTTGTGGAGGACTATTCGATGTAATCTTCTTTTTGCGGTGTGTTTGTTGAGACCGATGAATTGTGGGTTTATGATCAAGTTTATCTATGAATAATATTTGAATCTCCTCTGAATTCTTTTATGTATGACTGATTATCTTTGCAAGTCTCTTCGAATTATCAGTTTGGTTTGGCCTACTAGATTGATCTTTCTTGCAATGGGAGAAGTGCTTAGCTTTGGGTTCAATCTTGCGGTGTCCTTTCCCAGTGACAGTAGGGGCAGAAAGGCACGTATTTTATTGTTGCCATCGAGGATAACAAGATGGGGTTTTCATCATATTGCATGAGTCTATCCCTCTACATCATGTCATCTTGCTTAAGGCGTTACTCTGTTTTTAACTTAATACTCTAGATGCATGATGCATAGCGGTCGATGAGTGGACTAATAGTAGTAGATGTAGGCAGGAGTCGGTCTACTTGTCTCGGACATGATGCCTATACATGATCATACCTAGATATTCTCATAACTATGCTCAATTCTATCAATTGCTCAACGGTAATTTGTTCACCCACCATAGAACACTTATGCTCTCGAGAGAAGCCACTAGTGAAACCTATGGCCCCCGGGTCTATCTTCATCATATTAATCTCCTATTACTTAGTTATTTCCTTTGCTTTTTTACTTTGCCTTTATTTTACTTTGCATCTTTATCACAAAAATACCAAAAATATTATCTTATCATATCTATCAGATCTCACTCTCTTAAGTGGCCGTGTAGGGATTGACAACCCCTATTCGCGTTGGTTGCGAGGATTTATTTGTTTTGTGCAGGTACGAGGGACTCGCGCGTAGCCTCCTACTAGATTGATACCTTGGTTCTAAAAAACTGAGGAAAATACTCAGTGGCGGAGACAGGCCTGGGGCAGCTAGGGCTATAGCCCCAGGCCTAGAAACAACTTCCTTTGTAATTTCTTCATGCAAAGCATAGAAATTCATAGAAGTTTATCACTCAACATAGCACAGCCCCAGGCGTAGTCTACATCTAGCTCCGCCACTGGAAATACTTACGCTACTTTGCTGCATCATCCCTTCCTCTTCGGGGAAAACCAACGCAGTGCTCAAGAGGTAGCAAGAAGGATTTCTGGCGCCGTTGCCAGGGAGGTCTACGCAAAAGTCAATATACCAAGTACCCATCACATACCATTATCTCCCGCATTACATTATTTGCCATTTGCCTCTCATTTTCCTCTCCCCCACTTCACCCTTGCCATTTTATTCGCCCTCTCTCTCTATCCTCCCTCTCTTTCTCTATTTGCCTCTTTTTGCCCGCTTGTTTTTTGTTTGCTTGCGTGTTAGTTTGCTTGCTTGTCACGATGGCTCAAGATAATACTAAATTGTGTGACTTCACCAATACCAATAACAATGATTTTATTAGCACTCTGATTGCTCCTCTTATCGATGCTGAATTTGTGAAATTAATACTGCTTTGCTGAATCTTGTTATGAAAGATCCGTTTTCCATCCTTCCTAGTGAAGATGCCGCTACCCATCTAAATAGCTTCGGTGATTTGTGTGATATGCAAAAGAAGAAAGATGTGGATAATGATATTGTTAAATTGAAGCTATTTCCTTTTTCGCTTAGAGATCGTGCTAAAGCATGGTTTTCGTCTTTGCCTAAAAATAGTATTGATTCATGGAACAAGTGCAAAGATGCTTTTATCTCTAAGTATTTTCCTCCCGCTAAGATCATCTCTCTTAGAAACGATATTATGAATTTTAAGCAACTTTATCATGAACATGTTGCACAAGCTCAGGAGAGAATGAAACTAATGATACATAATTGCCCTACTCATGGTTTAAATTTGTGGATGATTATACAATTTTTTTATGCCGGATTGAATTTTGCTTCTAGAAATCTTTTAGATTCGGCCGCGGGAGGCACTTTTATAGAAATCACTTTGGGAGAAGCTACAAACTCCTAGATAATATTATGGTTAATTATTCTCAATGGCATACTGAAAGATCTACTAATAAAAAGGTGCATGCGATAGAAGAAATTAATGTTTTGAGTGGAAAGATGGATGAACTTATGAAATTATTTGCTAATAAGAGTGTTTCTTCTTATCCTAATGATATGCCCTTGTCTACTTTGATTGAGAATAATAATGAATCTATGGATGTGAATTTTGTTGGTAGGAACAATTTTGGTAACAACACGTATAGAGGAAATTTCAACCCTAGGCCTTATCCTAATAATCCCTCTAATAATTATGGTAATTCCTACAACAATTCTTATGGAAATTATAATAAGATTCCCTCTGATTTTGAATCTAATATTAAAGAATTTATTACTTCGCAAAAGAATTTTAATGCTTTGATTGAAGAAAAATTGCTTAAGATTGATGAGTTGGCTAGGAACATTGATAGAATTTCTCTTGATGTTGATTCTTTGAAACTTAGATCTATTCCACCTAAGCATGATATCAATGAGTCTCTCAAAGCCATGAGAATTTCCATTGATGAGTGCAAAGAAAGAACTGTTAGGATGCGTGCTAAGAAAGATGCCTTTATAAGAGCGTGTTCTTCTAGTTCCTATGAAATGAAGATGAAGATCTAAAAGTTATTGATGTGTCCCCTATTAAATCTTTATTTTTAAATATGAATCTTGATAATGATGGGACTGAATATGATTCACCTTTACCTAGATGGTGATCCAAGAATTCGGAATTTTTTGATCTTGATGCCAAAATTGATAAAAGTGGGATTGAAGAAATTAAAACCCTAGATGTTGCTAAACCCACTATTATGGATTTCAAGGAATTTAACCATGAAAATTGCTCTTTGATTGATTGTATTTCCTTGTTGCAATCTGTGCTAAATTCTCCTCACGCTTATAGTCAAAATAAAGCATTTACTAAACATATCGTTGATGCCTTGATGCAATCTTATGAAGAAAAACGTGAATTGGAAGTTTCTATCCCTAGAAAACTTTATGATGAGTGGGAAACAACTATTAAAATTAAAATTAAAGATCATGAATGCTATGCTTTATGTGATTTGGGTGCTAGTGTTTCCACGATTCCAAAGACTTGTGTGATTTGTTAGGTTTCCGTGATTTTGATGATTGCTCTCTAGCTTGCACCTTGCGGATTCCACTATTAAGAAACCTATGGGAAGAATTAATGATGTTCTTATTGTTGCAAATAGGAATTATTTACCTGTAGGTTTTATTTTTCTTTACATAGATTGCAATCCTTCATGTCCTATTATTCTTGGTAGACCTTTCCTTAGAACGATTGGTGCAATTATTGATATGAAGGAAGGAAATATTAGATTCCAATTTCCATTAAGGAAAGGAACGGGACACTTTCCTAGAAAGAAAATTAAATTACCTTATGAATCTATTATGAGAGCCACTTATGGATTGCCTACCAAAGATGGCAATACCTAGATCTATCCTTGCTTGTTATGCCTAGCTAGGGGCGTTAAACGATAGTGCTTGCTGGGAGGCAACCCAATTTTATTTCTATTCCTTGCTTTTGCTCCTGTTTAGTAATAAATAATTTATCCAGCCTCTGTTTTGGTTGTGTTTTTTGTGTTTAATTAGTGTTTGTGCCAAGTAGAACCGTTGGGAAGACTTGGGGAAAGTCTTGTTACACTTGCTGTAAAAAACAGAAACTTTAGCGCTCACGAGAACTGCTTCCATTTTTATTTGGAGAGTGCTATTTAGTTAATTCATTTTTCATATTATTAATAGATAAATTCCTCACGTCCAGCAATTTATTTTATAATTTTTGGGGTTCCAGATCTTGCGCTAGCTACAGATTACTACAGACTATTTTGTTTTTGACAGATTTTGTTTTTCGTGTGTTGTTTGCTTATTTTGATGAATCTATGGCTAGTAAAATAGTTTATAAACCATAGAGAAGTTGGAATACAGTAGGTATAACACCAATATAAATAAAGAATGAGTTCATTAAAGTACCTTGAAGTGGTCTTTTATTTTCTTTCGCTAACGGAGCTCACGAGATTTTCTACTTTAAGTTTTCTGTTGTGAAGTTTTCAAGTTTTGGGTAAAGATTTGATGGATTATGGAACAAGGAGTGGCAAGAGCCTAAGCTTGGGGATGCCCATGGCACCCCCAAGATAATCTAAGGACACCTTAAATCCAAAGCTTGGGTATGCCCCGGAAGCCATCCCCTCTTTCGTCTACTTCTATCGGTAACTTTACTTGGAGCTATATTTTTCTTCACCACATGATATGTGTTTTGCTTGGAGCGTCTTCTATTATTTGAGTCTTTGCTTTTTAGTTTACCACAATCATCGTTGCTGTACACACCATTTGATAGAACCATACATGATTTGGGATTTGTTAGAATACTCTATGTGCTTCGCTTATATCTTTTGAGTTATATAGTTTTGCTCTAGTACTTCACTTATATCTTTTAGAGCACGGTGGTGGATTTGTTTTATAGAAACTATTGATCTCTCATGCTTCACTTAGATTATTTTGAGAGTCTTAATAGCATGGTAATTTGCTTAAAATCCTAATATTCTAGGTATTCAAGATTAGTAAAATTTTCTTATGAGTGTTTTGAATACTAAGAGAAGTTTGATGCTTGATGATTGTTTTGAGATATAGAGGTAATAATATCAAAGTCGTGCTAGTTGAGTAGTTGTGAAATTGAGAAATACTTGTGTTGAAGTTTGCAAATTCTCGTAGCATGCACGTATGGTAAACATTATGTAACAAATTTGAAACATGAGGTGTTATTTGATTGTCTTCCTTATGAGTGGCGGTCAGGGACGAGCGATGGTCTTCTCCTACCAATGTATCCCCCTAGGAGCATGCGCCTAGTACCGAGGTTTTTGATGACTTGTAGATTTTTGCAATAAGTATGTGAGTTCTTTATGACTAATTTTGAGTCCATGGATTATACGCACTCTCACCTTTCCATCCTTGCTAGCCTCTTCGGTACCGTGCATTGCCCTTTCTCCCATTGAGAGTTGGCGCAAACTTCGCCGGTGCATCCAAACCCCGTGATATGATACGCTCTTTCACACATAAACCTCCTTATATCTTCCTCAAAATAGCCACCATACCTACCTATTATGGCATTTCCATAGCCATTCCGAGATATATTGACATGCAACTTTCCACCATTCCGTTCATCATGACACATTCATCATTGTCATATTGCTTAGCATGATCATGTAGTTGACATAATATTTGTGGCACAGCCACTGTTCATAATTCTTTCATACATGTCACTCTTGGTCCATTGCATATCCCGGTACACCGCCGGAGGCATTCATATAGAGTCATCTTTTGTTCTAGCATCGAGTTGTAATCATTGAGTTGTAAATAAATAGAAGTGTGATGATCATCATTTTATAGAGCATTGTCCCAAGTGGGGAATTATAAAAAAAGAAGAGAGAGAAAGGCCATATAAAAAGGGGGAGAAAGGCTAAATAAAAAATGAGAGAAAAAGAGAGAAGGGACAATGTTACTATCCTTTGCCACACTTGTGCTTCAAAGTAGCACCTAAATCTTGATGATAGAGAGTCTCTTGTTTTGTCACTTTCATATACTAGTGGGAATTTTTCATTATAGAACTTGGCTTGTATATTCCAACAATGGGCCTCCTCAAGTGCCATAGGTCTTCGTGAGCAAGCAAGTTGGATCCACACCCACTTAGTTTTCTTTTGTTGAGCGTTCATACATTTATAGCTCTAGTGCATCCGTTGCATGGCAATCCCCGACGAAGCTATGTACCTAGGGTAGGGTCATGGATCTGTCCAAGATACCCTCCCCAAGGACATCTCTAAAAGAACCAGAAGCAGTCAAAGAGAGATCATCATCCACTCGACCATGAAGCTATGTTCCACTCGACAGCCTTGAAGACACTCGACCATGCGAACAACCATTCGACCACCAGAAGATGTGAAGCCTCTCACTCCGCAACGGTCGGGATTTAAGTCATAGCTTTAATAGTCATTTATAGCACTTTACTCCAGACGTTACCAGTAACGCTCCTCCTTTATGAACATTGAACTCTGTGTAATGGAGGGGAGCTGGAGTCCTGGCGCACTATATATAAGCCACCCCTCTCCTCTGGGACAAGGGTCGCACCTTTTGTAATTCACACGCATATATCCAGTCGACCGCCTCCGGGCTCTGAGACGTAGGGTTGTTACTTCCTCCGAGAAGGGCCTGAACTCATAAAACTCGCGTGTACAACTCCTCCATAGCCAGGATCTTGCCTCTACATTCCTACCCCCTATTCTACTGTCAGGCTTAGAACCACGACAGTTGGCGCCCACCGTGGGGCCGGTGTCTTAGCGATTTTTTTGGAGAAGTTGCAATTTTTCCGATCCCCTTCATCATGGTCTCAGGCGGAGGTTTGGCTGAGGGTCGCGAGATCCGTCTCAGCGCGCTCGTGTTTATCACCGACGACTCCGCTTGGCTTCAGGAGGCTCCACTTGACGTCGACGCGCTCCCTGTTCGCGGGGCGACGCACTTTCGTGCGTGCGTCCGCGGCGTCCTCCTGCGGCAGCCGTCGACCCAGTATCAGTCGGCTCCAGCAGCTTTCCCCGCCTGAGCAAACATTCCAGTCGGTCGAGGCTTCAGCGGTGGGTGAGGCATGCGGTGGCCCGCCAGTCGGCCACCCCTCAAGTTGCGGCAATCGAGCTCGATGAAACTCTCTACGGCTTGTTCGATCTGTCGACTGGCTCCGTAGAGACTGCATCCGAGTGTGACAGTAGCGACCCAGTGGCAGAAGTTTTGATGGTCAATGGACCACGCGGTCCTCCTGGCTTCACCCATGAAGATGGAGGTGATGGGGATGGCGATCCGTCGCGCGTTCATGAAGAGTACCGCCCCGAACCCCTCTCTTCGCAACAGAGGGAGGAACTACGCCGCCGGAACATGGATGCACTGCATACGCCTATAGTTGGGAAACCCCTGAGGCCCAGGCCTTGGAGCAGGCGCACTTGGCCAACTTGGCTGAGCGCACTCGACTGGAGAACCTCCAGCGCACACTCGACGATCGCGCTAGGCAACGTGCTCCCGAATCTAGTCGACGCCAGCCTTTTCCACCTCCGACTCAGGTATACCGAACCCCAATCCAGAATCTAGCAGCTGCTGCCCGGATAGAGGAGTCGATCCAACCTTCCCAGTCAGAAGCTGGCCGAGTCTGGTGCAGATCCGAGCTTTGCTCCGGGCGGCGGGAGAACAGAATACAACCATATCTCAGTTGCGGAATAGGATCCATAGCAGATTCGTGGTTGCAGACACAGTTTAGTCGGCCCACAGCCCAAGATCACCCCCGAGGCGTGAGGGACGTGGAGATCGACGAGATCAGTACAGAAACCGTGAGCAGTATGATCACCGAGTCGATCGCGATGATCGTCGTCGAGTGCCCACGCCTCCCCAAGGAGTGGGTCGTACGTGCCTCGGCAGCATGAAGACAGGCACCCTCATAGTGTTGGGCGAGGGATTCCAGTCAACCCCAGGGAGCCAGGCTTTGATGCGAGATCTATTCTCGTTCAGGGCTTAGTCGACAGAAACAGAGCTCACCGAGAGAGCCATGACAGGGATCCGCAAACCAGCAGCAGGGTGCATGTCTCAGGTCCAGAGTGCTTCAACAGAGCCATCGGGGCTGCAGTGATTCCCCCCAACTTCAGGTTGGCGACTGGAGTCAGTAAGTTCACTGGTGAGTCCAAGCCTGACACCTGGCTTGAAGACTACCGAGTGGCTGTCCAGATTGGGGGCGGCAATGATGAAGTGGCCATGAAACACCTTCCTCTGATGTTGGAGGGCTCGGCTAGAGCATGGCTGAATTAGTTGGCACCTAGCAACATTTATACTTGGGAAGATCTCGCTCGAGTGTTTGTCAGAACATTCGAGGGCACTTGCAAATGGCCGGCAGGTTTGACAGAATTATAGTGTTGTGTTCAGAAACCGAATGAAACTTTGAGGGATTATATCCAAAGATGGATCACCCTGCACCACACGGTGGAGGATGTGTCTGATCATTAGGCAATTTGTGCCTTTAAGGAAGGTGTCAGGTATCGGTAGTTGAATCCTAAATTCAGTCGGACAGGAAATATGACTCTGACTCGGATGATGGAGATTGCCACCAAGTATGCCAATGGTGAAGAAGAAGAAAAACTCCGGAGTGGCAAGCACAAAGCAGTCGCCCATGAAGCCGGAGGAGGAAACTCCGGTCGGAAACAGAAGCGCAAGTCCGAGCCAGCTGCTCCTGGTGAAGCCTTAGCTCTGGTTCAAGGAAAGTTCAAGGGGAAGCCCAAAGGGCCGTGGAACCCCAAGAAAGTAAAAGATCAAGATGGAAATGACGTGCTGGATCTGCCGTGCCACATCCACACCAAAAAAGATGAAGAGGGTAATTTCATTTATCTGAAGCACACCACTCGGCAGTGTCGACTCCTAATCCGGCAATTCTGAGAGAAACAGCCCAAGGAAAAGGAGAAGGAAGCAGACAAGGCTGAGGATGAGGAAGAAGATGATGATGGTTATCCCCACGTGAATTCCACTCTGATGATTTTTGCTGACGTTGAGAGCAAAAGTCGATTGAAAGTCATCAACAGAGAAATGAACATGGTCGCTCCGGTGACACCCAGTTATTTGAAGTGGTCGCAGACTGCCATTACATTCGACTAGTCTGATCATCCAGCGCACATAGCCACCCCTGGGAGGCAAGCACTGGTGGTCGACCCGGTTGTCGAAGGCACTCGACTAACAAAGGTCCTGATGGATGGTGGCAGTGGCCTGAACATACTGTATGTAGAGACGTTGAAGGGAATGGGCATTCCGATGTCCAGACTCAGTGAAAGCAATATGAGTTTCCATGGGGTCATTCCAGGCAAGAAGGCTGCATCACTTGGCTAGATTGCTCTCGACGTGGTTTTCGGTGATTCCAAGAATTACCGCAAAGAAAAGTTGACATTTGAAGTTGTGGATTTCCAGAGTGCCTATCATGCCATTCTGGGCAGGCCAGCTTATGCACGTTTTATGGCTCGACCATGTTACGTGTACCTCAAATTGAAGATGCCTGGTCCCAAAGGGGTGATCACTATCATTGGTAATCAGAAGAAGGCAGAAGAGTGCTTCCAGAAGGGTTCAAAGATCGCCGATGCACAGATGGCCGTGGCGGAATTGCAAGAGTACCAGAAAAATGCAGATCCGAGTGATTTGTTGCGAGCCAAGAAGCCAGCCACAGATTTAGAATTCCAGTCGTCTGGTGAAACGAAGTCAATTCACATTCACCCGACAAACCCCAATGCTTCTCCGACTCACATTTCAACCACACTCGACTCCAAATAGGAAGAAGTGCTCATCCAGTTCCTCCGTGACAACTGAGACATCTTTGCATGGAAACCTTCGGACATGCCAGGTGTTCCCAGGGGACTGGCTGAGCATTGTTTGCGAGTCAACCCAAAAGTGAAACCAGTCAAAGAACATCTTCGACGGTCCGCCGTATAGAAGAGAAAGGCAATCGGTGAAGAGGTGGCTCGGCTTTTGGCAGCTGAGTTTATTCGAGAGATTTACCACTCCGAGTGGTTAGCCAATGTTGTCATGGTCCCTAAGAAGGACGACTCACTTCGCATGTGCATTGACTTCAAGCATATCAATCGAGCATGCCCGAAAGATCATTTTTCTCTCCCTCGCATCGACCAGATAGTTGACTCAACTGCGGGGTGCGAGCGTTTGTCCTTTTTGGACGCCTACTCCGGGTACCACCAGATCCGTCTGTACGGACCCGATGAGATAAAGACAGCTTTCATCACCCCGTTTGGGTGCTTCTGTTATGTCACAATGCCATTCGGTTTGAAGAATGTTGGAGCCATGTTCATGCGGATGATTCAGAAGTGCCTGCTCACTCAGATCAATCGGAATGTGGAAGCATACATGGATGACATTGTGGTCAAGTCATGTAAAGGTTCCGACCTACTGACTGACCTTGCTGAAACCTTTGCCAACCTCAGAGGGTATGATATCAAGCTTAATCTATCAAAGTGCATGTTTGGAGTTCCGGGCGGAAAATTACTCGGTTTTCTCGCTTTAGAACGAGGGATCGATGCTAACCCAGAGAAAGTGGGTGCTATACTCTGAATGAAATGCCCTGTGCGTGTGCATGATGTCCAGAAGCTTACTGGTTGCTTGGCCGCCCTAAGTCGATTCATTTCTCGCCTCGGTGAAAAGGCACTGCCTCTTTACTGACTGATGAAGAAA
The DNA here is from genome assembly GCA_034509565.1 of Triticum monococcum. NCBI lineage: Eukaryota > Viridiplantae > Streptophyta > Magnoliopsida > Poales > Poaceae > Triticum > Triticum monococcum. Next base: position 121,224,911 of record CM067841.1, read on the forward strand.
TCAGATAAGTTCGAGTGGACTCCTGAAGCTGATGCAGCATTTGCAGAGCTAAAAGCCCTGCTTTCCACCCATCTGGTGCTTGCTGCCCCAATCAGCAAAGAGCCTTTACTGCTTTATATAGAAGCCACTGGACAAGTTGTCAGTACAGTACTTACGGTCGAGCGGGAAGAAGAGGGAAAAACCTACAAAGTTCAGCACCTAGTTTATTATATTTCTGAAGTTCTGACTCCATCAAAGCAGAGATATCCGCACTATCAGAAGCTTGTTTATGGAATTTACATGACCACGAAGAAGGTTGCACACTATTTCTCTGATCACTCTGTTACAGTCATCAGTGACGCTCCATTGTCAGAGATTCTGCACAACAGAGATGCAACTGGTCGAGTGGCAAAATGGGCGATTGAACTCCTTCCCTTAGATATCAAGTTCGAGGCAAAGAAATCTATTAAGTCCCAAGCAATAGCAGATTTCCTCGCCGAGTGGATTGAACAACAACTACCGACTCAAGTTCACTCGGAGCACTGGACCATGTTCTTTGATGGATCCAAAATGGTGAATGGTTCCGGTGCTGGGGTGGTTCTGGTATCCCCCCGAGGAGACAAGCTCAAATATGTCCTCCAGATTCACTTTGATTCCTCCAATAATGAAGCTGAATATGAAGCACTCCTGTATGGGTTGCGTATGGCCATCTCACTCGGGGTCCGTCGCCTTATGGTCTACGACGACTCAGATTTGGTAGTCAATCAAGTGATGAAGGAGTGGGACGTCAGAAGCCCAGCCATGACTGGTTACTGCAACGCGGTGAGGAAGTTGGAAAAGAAGTTTGTTGGGTTAGAGCTCCATCACATACCCCGATTGAAAAATCAAGCAGCCAATGAATTGGCAAAGATAGGTTCCAAGAGAGAAGCCATTCCCAGCAATGTGTTTTTGGAACATATTCACACACCGACCGTTCAAGAAGATCCTTTTACTGAAGAGCCCCTGCAACCTAAGAGAACCACAGATCCGACTGAAGTCGAGGTCCCAGCAGTGGTCGACCTGATCATGGATGTTTTGGTCATCACACCCGACTGGACAGTGTCGTACATTGCGTACATCCTCAGAAAAGAACTCTCAGAAGACGAAGAAGAGGCTCGGCAGATCGTCCGTTGGTCTAAGGCCTTTACTGTGATAAGAGGATAGTTGTTCAGGGAAAGCATGACTGGAGTCGGTCAGAAATGCATAACACCAGAAGAAGGTCGAATGATCCTCAATGACATCCACTCGGGAACCTGTGGTCACCATGCGTCCTCTCGGGCCATCGTGGCTAAAGCATACGGAGCCGGATTCTATTGGCCATGAGCAAATGAAATGGCGAAAGATATAGTCGACAGATGCGAAGGCTGCCAGTTTTACTCCGACATGTCTCACAAGCTAGCGTCAGCCCTGAAGACCATTCCCCTCGTCTGGCCCTTTGCTGTTTGGGGACTGGATATGGTTGGACAACTAAGAACTGGTAGGAGTGGCTTCACTCATGTGCTCATTGCAGTCGACAAGTTTACCAAATGGATCAAAGCTAAACCTATCAAGAATCTTGAAGCTAGAACCGTTGTCAGTTTTATCAGAGAATTGCCATTCAGATATGGAGTCCCTCACAGCATCATCACTGACAACGGATCGAATTTCGATTCCGATGAGTTTAGAGCTTTTTGCGCTTCTCAAGGCACACGAGTCGACTATGCTTCAGTCGCTCACACGCAGTCGAATGGACAAGCAGAAAGAGCCAATGGCCTAATTCTCAAAGGATTGAAACCCCGACTGATGCGTGATCTCAAACATGCAGCAGGCACTTGGGTTGATGAACTTCCGTCAGTTCTGTGGGGTTTGAGGTCAACTCCCAACCGGTCGACTGGACGAACTCCTTTATTTTTGGTCTGTGGAGCCGAAGCTGTTCTACCAAGTGACCTGCTCCACAATGCACCCCGAGTCGAGCTTTTCTCCGAAGAAGAAGCAGAGCAGGCCCGGCAAGATTCAGTCGATCTCCTTGAGGAGGAAAGAGAGATGGCCTTGATCCGGTCGACCATCTATCAGCAAGACTTGCGTCGATTCCACGCCAGAAATGTGAGAGGTCGAGCCTTCCAAGAAGGAGACCTGGTTCTTCGAGTGGATCAACAGAAACCACACAAGCTCGCCCCGGCTTGGGAAGGCCCCTTCATCGTCACCAAAGTTCTCCACAATGGAGCATACCATCTTTACAGTGTTGAGCATCAGAAGGACGAGCCACGAGCCTGGAATGCGGAGCTGCAACGCCCCTTTTATACTTAAGCACTCGTTCGAATAAAATGTAATAAGAAACACCTTTGTAATTTGTTTACCAAAGACAAGAGCTTTATAGTCCTCTCATACGATTGTTGTTGTTGTTGTTGTTGTTGTTCTTATTTACCTCTAAAATCACCCAGTGGGTGGGCTTAGCCATGAATCTGTTTCGCCGAAGTTCGAAAGAAAATCCTACCGAGTGACGAGCAAGCCTCTCATTCGGGAGGCTTAGCTGTGAATCCGTTTCGCCTAAGTTCGAAAGAAAACCCTACCGAGTGGTGAGCAATCCTTCCACTCGGGGGCTTAGCTGCAGTCCAGTACTCTCCTAAGTTCTCTCACTCAGAGACTTAGCTGCAGTCCGGCACTCGCCTAAGTTTGAAAAAAAATCCTACTGAGTGGAGAGCAATCCTCCCACTCGGGGGCTTAGCTGCAGTCCAATACTCGCCTAAGTTCCCTCATTCGGAGACTTAGCTGCAGTACGGCACTCACCTAAGTTTGAAAAAATCCTACCGAGTGGGGAGCAATCCTCCCACTCGGGGGCTTAGCTGCAGTCCAGTACTCACCTAAGTTCTCTCACTCAGAGACTTAGCTGCAGTCCGGCACTCGCCTAAGTTTGAAAAAATCCTACCAAGTGGAGAGCAATCCTCCCACTCGGGGGCTTAGCTGCAGTCCAGTACTCGCCTAAGTTCCCTCATTCAGAGACTTAGCTGCAGTCCGACACTCGCCTAAGTTTGAAAAAATCCTACCGAGTGGGGAGCAATCCTCCCACTCGGGGGCTTAGCTGCAGTCCAGTACTCGCCTAAGTTCTCTCACTCGAAGACTTAGCTGCAGTCCGGCACTCGCCTAAGTTTGAAAAAAATCCTGCCGAGTGGAGAGCAATCCTCCCACTCGGGGGCTTAGCTGCAGTCCAGTACTCGCCTAAGTGCTCTTACTTAGAGACTTAGCTGCAGTCCGGCACTCGCCTAAGTTTGAAAAATCCTACCGAGTGGAGAGCAATCCTCTCACTCGGGGGCTTAGCTGCAATCCAGTACTCGCCTAAGTTTGAAAAAATCCTACCGAGTGGGGAGCAATCCTCCCACTCGGGGGCTTAGCTGCAGTCCAGTACTCGCCTAAGTTCTCTCACTCAGAGACTTAGCTGCAGTACGGCACTCGCCTAAGTTTGAAAAAATCCTATCGAGTGGAGATCAATCCTCCCACTCGGGGGCTTAGCTGCAGTCCAGTACTCGCCTAAGTTTTCTTACTCGAAGACTTAGCTGTAGTCCGACACTCGCCTAAATTTGAAAAATCCTACCAAGTGGAGAGCAATCCTCCCACTCGGGGGCTTAGCTGCAGTCCAGTACTCGCCTAAGTTTGAAAAAATCCTACCGAGTGGAGAGCAGTCCTCTCACTCGGGGGCTTAGCTGCAGTCCAGTGCTCGCCTAAGTTCTCCCACTCGGAGGCTTAGCTGCGGTCCAGTACTCGCCTAAGTTTGTAAAATCCTACCGAGTGGAGAGCAATCCTCCCACTCAGAGGCTTAGCTGCAGTCCAGTACTCGCCTAAGTTCGAAGCATATCCCTATCCGCAAGGACGATGAGGTGCAGGTCGACTACAACCTTCTCCTCCAGAGCTACGGCACAAGTACAACATGCGCTCCATCCCTATCCGCAAGGATGACGAGGTGCAGGTCGACTGCAACCTTCTCCTTCGGAGCTACGGCACAAGTACAACATGTGCTCCATCCCTATCCGCAAGGATGACGAGGTGCAAGTCGACTGCAACCTTATCCTTCGGAGCTACGCCACAAGTACAACGTGTGCTCCATCCCTATCCGCAAGGATGACGAGGTGCAGGTCAACTACAACCTTCTCCTTTGGAGCTACGCCACAAGTACAACGTGTGCTCCATCCCTATCCGCAAGGACGACGAAGTACAGGTCGACTGCAACCTTCTCCTTCGGGCCTACGCCACAAGTACAATGTGCGCTCCATCCCTATCCGCAAGGGCGACGAAGCGCAGGTCGACTAGAGTCGCCATCTCAGATCTGCGTCTCCAGCACAAAGACTATTCCGAGCAGAGAACAAAGTCCACTTGAAGGCAAAACGCAAGCATATTCGGAAATAAACCAAATTCGGATAAATCCTAAAGTTCCAAGCAGCAAACCAAAAGTATTCGAGCATCAAGCCCGAAGGAGTTTAACGGTTACAGCAACTACTCAGCATTCCGAGGCAAATTGAAAGCAGATTCAAGTCTCATAAGTTTGTTCACTCAGCAGGAGGAGGGCTGGCAGGCTCGACGAATTCGTCCAGGTCGATCCCATCCGCGATCTGAGTGGCAGCAGCGATGATAGTCTCCATGAAGGACTGGAAGTCATGCTTTTTGGTGTTAGCGACCTTGATCGCCGCCAGCTTGTCTTCACGAGCTTCCTTGCAGTGGACTCGCACCAAGGACAGTGCCACGTCAGCACCACACCAGGCGGAGGACTTCTTCCATTCCTGCACTCGATCAGGGATCTCGTTGAGTCGAGCCATCAGGCATTCCAGGTCATTTTGAAGCGTTGCCCTTGGCCAAAGCAATGAGTCGACTCATGAGACTGCCTCCTTCAGGAGTGCGAGGTAGCTTGTGACGCTGGCGACACGAGACTCCAGTCGGAGCATGTTCATTGCAGTTTTGTCGCAAACTGGAGAAGCGATAGGGTCCAGACCCGTCTCGACCTTTCCAGTTTCCTCGTCAAAGTCTTGGCAGAATTCTGCAGCCACAAATTAGTGAGTCGACCGGATGGGATCCGTTCGCAAGCATCAACACAGTCGGTTTAAAAGAAATACCTTCCAGCATAAGATAAAGCTTCTTGGCAAGAGTTCTGAAATAAGCCTCCGTGTCATTCCTCTTGTGGACCGCAGATTCCAACTTTTCGTTCAGGGTAATTTTGTCCTTCTTCAGACGAGTCACCTCTCGGTTAGACTTGTTGATACAGGATTTTAGCCTGGTCACCTCCCCTTCCAGTGTTTCGACTGAAGCCAGCTTCTGGTGTGCGAGGGCAGTTTTATCTTGGGCTTCCTTCTGTGCAGCGGCGAGGTCTGAGTTCTTCTTCTCTAGAGCCAACTTCATTTTCTCTGCAAAAGAAGCAATCGGATCAGACAAGATCTCGAAGAGATGTTTAAAAAAAATAGTCGACAGGCAGTTACCTTCCATACCAGCAGCTTTGTCTTGAGCTTTCTTCAGATTCTGCTGGGCCAACTCCAAGTCGAGGTTGAGTTGCCTCTGCTTCTCCTCAAGTTCAGCAAACTTGAAAATGAGAGTACAAGACTTCTGCAGAAGGCAAAAGACGTGTCAATCGACAAGATCAAAGGTTGTTCACTTCCAAGTGGATAAAACTTAAAGAAGTTCGCTTAGACCCCAGCCGACTGCGGTCTCGGGGGCTACACCCAGCGGGTGCACTTGGCGTGCCCCCGCTGATTAAAACCCAACTCGACCGTTCCGCCTGGGTCAAAAAAAGATTGCGGATGGAAGAAAATAAAGGAAGGTAGAGCTCAGACCCCAGTCGACTGCCAGCAGTCGACTATGGTCTCGGGGACTACACCCAGTGGGTGCACTTGGCGTGCCCCCACCAGTTCAGATCCTACTCGACTGGTCTGCCCGAGTCAAGTGGAAGAAAAGAAAGGAAGGTAGAACTCAGACCCCAGTCGACTGCAGTCTCGTGGACTACACCCAGTGGGTGCACTTAGCGTGCCCCCACCGGTTCAGATCCTACTCGCCCAGACCGATGGAAGAATGCAACTACCAAAGACAACAGAACACCCAGTGGGTGCACTGATTCGACGCAAACAACAGGAGATTGTATAGAAGAAATTTTTCGGGTAGCATATCCTGATAGAACAAGGGCAGTCGAAAAGTCTACTTACCTGGACATTGGCCCGGAGAGCAGCGCTGGCGTCGTAGGCAGCCTGGCTCTTCTCATGCACCGTCTTCATCCGCTCCATCATCACGTCAGCCTGTTGGATGGCTTCCGCAGCCGCTTCTGACTAGTTGTCCGAAACGGCCTAGCTGGTGAAGAAGAGAGCAGATGACCCAGGTGCAGCAGCTTGGACCTCCGAGGCGTGAGATGGGACGACTGAGGGAATCACCGGTACAGTCGACGGTGCGGGGCGCTCACTCGACAAGGGTACAGCGAAGGTTACAGAGGCCCCGCCCGGGTCTTTAGATTGATAGACGGTCGGTGTTGTCGTTGGTCCCTGCTGAGACGCCTTACCAGCCATTGCCTTTTTATTCTTCCTGGGCCTTGGAGCCACATCTTCATCGTCATCTGGGAGATCGATGACGTTGGGCGGAGCTGCGGAGAAGATCAGTCGACTCTAAAGTAAACCGCTAGAATTCAATCGACCGAGTAGTTAAGAGCAAGATCATAAGAGTTTTTACCTAGGTTGGAGGTGACCGCGTCTTCCATATCCTCGTCTTGGCACTGGAGAGAAGAGGTTCCTGATGTAGCAGCACTGCAAAGACCCGCACCCAGTCGATTACGTTCTATTGCTCGAGTCGACGAAAAGAACAGGTCAGATGATTACCCGGAGATGGTAGGGATGGTCACTTTGATCCTGGGGAGAGCTTTGGGTAGTTTGGAGGAGGTGGCTTTCGGTGCTTTCGGCGCTGGAGGTGGCACAACCTTGGGCTGCTTCGGAGCCTTCTCGATCGGCGCTGGGGAAGACGTCCTAGGGCGCTTCGAAGACTTCCCAGTCGGCGAAGTCACCAGGTTCGGAGTGCTCACCGGGTCGTGAGCATTTTTGGATCTCCTCTCCCTGCGAGGAGGCGAGTCGACCTCTTCGTCATCAGTCGATTCGTCGCTCTCCTCGTCCTCCTCGGCATCCGAGTGCCACTCGCCGCTCTCGCCCCCGCTCGCTCCTTCCTCGACGTCTTGCTCCTGCACTCCATTGGGCATCGAGTACATGTCAATGAGGGCCTGAAAAGACAACAATCAAAAGGAATTCAGTCGGCCATCAACAAGGTGTCACACAGTGAATCGGAAAGATACTTGGTAAAACAAAATCATACCTGCTCCGGCTGGCGTGAGTGGTCGAATGGAATCACCCTCCTAGACCCCTGGGGGTTGTCTTTGTTGCTGGTGATTCCCATCAGCCACTTCTCCAAGATGTCCTTGCTGACATCCTCCGGGTGGATCCGAGTGGAGTCCTCGAGTCCAGAGTACATCCACATCGGATGATCACGGGCCTGAAGCGGTTGGATGCGTCGACCGAGAAAGACCTCCAGCAGGTCCATCCCAGTCACCCCATCGCGGACGAGTTGGACGACCCGCTCGGCCAGCACCTTGACCTGCGCCTTCTCTTCTGGGACCACTTTCAGGGAGCAGGGCTTCTCCACTCAAGCCAGAGAAAAGGGAGGAAGTCCAGTCGACTGACCCGGGGTCGGCTAGTCCTTACAGTAAAACCAAGTCGACTGCCAGCCCCGGACCGAGTCGGGAAGGATCATTGCTGGGAAGCTGCTCTTGTTCCTCATCTGGATCCCCAGGCCCCCGCACATCTGGATCACGTGCATCCTCTCATCACTCGGATTGACCGACTGGGAACGGCAGGTGAAGATGTGTTTGAAAAGACCCCAGTGCGGTCGACAGCCCAAGAAATTTTCACACATTGACACGAAAGCAGCCAGATAGACTATGGTGTTTGGAGTGAAGTGGTGGAGCTGAGCCCCAAAGAAGTTCAAAAAGCCCCGAAATAAAGGATGGGGAGGTAGAGAAAATCCGCGATCAACGTGGGTGGCGAGGAGAATGCACTCACCCTCCCTTGGCTGCGGCTTAGTCTCGTTCCTCGGGAGCCGCGCCGATTTGTGGGGGATCAGTCCCCCCTCCACCAGGTCATCGAGGTCGTCCTGGCTGATCGTCGAGCGGATCCAGTTGCCCTGGATCCAGCCTGGCGGCAGGCCGGATCTCGACGAGGATCCGCCCCGGCTGATCCGCTTGCCCTTCGCCTTCGTGGTCGCCTTCTTCGCGCGCTCCAGCACCACCGTCTTCTCCTTTCCCATGGCGGAAGATCGAGTTCGAGCGAGGATTCAGCGACGAGAGCAGAAGCGAGTGTGGCGGAGAGGTCGAAGGAAGAAGAAAAGAGATGGGAGCGCACGGGGCAGAGACCTAGTCTGGTGCCTTTTATAAGGTCATTCCCCGAGTGACTGACTGGTAGGCCCAAACGATCTAAACAAATCCCGCAATAGTCACGCATGCAATACATTGCGAAAAAGGTGGCGCGGAGATCGAGGTGACCTGCCTAATCCATCCCAATTACCACGGCCTCGCCCATCCGGCGCGCTTCCCAAAATTCGAATCCCGCAAAATCCGCAGAGAGTAGAGCAACTTGTCAGACTGAAAACATCCTCTACATTATCATTCGGAGTTCTGTCGTGAAAATTCACTCGGCGAAAACCAAGAATGGACCAAGGCGACTGAAAAAGAAGTTGACGTTGTCTCCTCAGTTCATGGCTCCAGAATAAGTTATACTCACCACACGAAGAATGAGCCGGAAGTGTTCTCAACTCCTTCCCCACTCAAACCCCGATCCATTCGGGGGCTAATGACAAAGCTATGTACCTAGGGTAGGGTCATGGATCTGTCCAAGATACCCTCCCCAAGGACATCTCTAAAAGAACCAGAAGCAGTCAAAGGGAGATCATCATCCACTCGACCATGAAGCTATGTTCCACTCGACAGCCTTGAAGACACTCGACCATGCGAACAACCATTCGACCACCAGAAGATGTGAAGCCTCTCACTCCGCAACGGTCGGGATTTAAGTCATAGCTTTAATAGTCATTTATAGCACTTTACTCCGGACGTTACCAGTAACACTCGTCCTTTATGAACATTGAACTCTATGTAACGGAGGGGAGCTGGAGTCCTGGTGCACTCTATATAAGCCACCCCTCTCCTCTGGGACAAGGGTTCGCACCTTTTGTAATTCACACGCATATATCTAGTCGACCGCCTCTGGGCTCCGAGACGTAGGGCTGTTACTTCCTTCGAGAAGGGCCTGAACTCGTAAAACTCGCGTGTACAACTCCTCCATAGCTAGGATCTTGCCTCTACATTCCTACCCCCTATTCTACTATCAGGCTTAGAACCACGACAATCCCTACTCCTTGCATTAACATCAATCGATGGGCATCTCCATAGCCCAATTATTAGCCTCATTGATGTGAGACTTTCTCCTTTTTTGTCTTCTCCACATAACCCCCCTCATTATATTCCATTCCACCCATAGTGCTATGTCCATGGCTCGCGCTCACATATTGCGTGAAAGTTTATAGGTTTGAGATTACTAAAGTATGAAACAATAGCTTGGCTTGTCATCGGGGTTGTGCATGATGAGAACATTCTTGTGTTACGAAAATAAAACATGACTAAACTATATGATTTTGTAGGGATGAACTTTCTTTTGCCATGTTATTTTGAGAAGACATAATTGCTTAGTGAGTATGCTTGAAGTATTATTATTTTTATGTCAATATGAACTTTTGTCTTGAATCTTTCGGATCTGAATATTCATACCACAATTAATAAGAATTACATTAAAATCATGCCAAGTAGCACTCCGCATCAAAAATTCTGTTTTTTATCATTTACCTACTCGAGGACGAGCATGAATTAAGCTTGGGGATGCTTGATACGTCTCCAACGTATCTATAATTTTTGATTGCTCCATGCTATATTATCTACTATTTTTGACATTATTGGGCTTTATTATCCACTTTTATATTATTTTTGGGACTAACCTACTAACTGGAGGCCCAGCCCAGAATTGATGTTTTTTGCCTGTTTTAGGGTTTCGAAGAAAAGGAATATCAAACGGAATGAAACCTTCGGGAACATGATTTTCTCAACGAACAAGACCCAGGAGACTTGGACCCTACTTCAAGACACAAAAGAGGAGGCCACGAGGTAGGGGGCGCGCCTACCCCCCAGGCGCGCCCTCCACCATCGTGGGCCCCCTGTTGCTCCACCGACGTAGTCCTTCCTCCTATATATACCTACGTACCCCCAAACGACCAGATACGGAGCCAAAAACCTAATTCCACCGACGCAACTTTCTGTATCCACGAGATCCCATCTTGGGGCCTATTCCGGAGCTCCGCCGGAGGGGGCATCGATCACGGAGGGCTTCTACATCAACACCATAGCGCCTCCGATGAAGTGTGAGTAGTTTACCTCAGACCTACGGGTCCATAGTTATTATCTAGATCTATTCTTCTCTCTTTTTGGATCTCAATACAATGTTCCCCCCTCTCTTGTGGAGAACTATTCGATGTAATCTTCTTTTTGCGGTGTGTTTGTTGAGACCGATGAATTGTGGGTTTATGATCAAGTTTATCTATGAACAATATTTGAATCTCCTCTGAATTCTTTTATGTATGATTGGTTATCTTTGCAAGTCTATTCGAATTATCAGTTTGGTTTGGCCTACTAGATTGATCTTTCTTGCAATGGGAGAAGTGCTTAGCTTTGGGTTCAATCTTGTGGTGTCCTTTCCCAGTGACAGTAGGGGCAGCAAGGCACGTATTGTATTGGTGCTATCGAGGATAACAAGATGGGGTTTTCATCATATTGCATGAGTCTATCCCTCTACGTCATGTCATCTTGCTTAAGGCGTTACTCCGTTTTTAACTTAATACTCTAGATGCATGCTGGATAGCGGTCGATGAGTGGAGTAATAGTAGTAGATGCAGGCAAGAGTCGGTCTACTTGTCTCGGACGTGATGCTATATACATGATCATACCTATATATTCTCATAACTATGCTCAATTCTGTCAATTGCTCAACAGTAATTTGTTCACCCACCGTAGAATACTTATGCTCTCGAGAGAAGCCACTAGTGAAACCTATGGCCCCATGTCTATCTTAATCATATTAATCTCCTATTACTTAGTTATTTCCTTTGCTTTTTTACTTTGCCTTTATTTTACATTGCATCTTTATCACAAAAATACCAAAAATATTATCTTATCATATCTATCAGATCTCACTCTCATAAGTGGCCGTGTAGGGATTGACAACCCCTATTTGTGTTGGTTGCGAGGATTTATTTGTTTTGTGCAGGTACGAGGGACTCACACGTAGCCTCCTACTGGATTGATACCTTGGTTCTCAAAAACTGAGGGAAATACTTATGCTACTTTGTTGCATCATCCCTTCCTCTTCGGGGAAAACCAACGCAGTGCTCAAGAGGTAGCAAATAACAAAGAGTCTCTTGTGTCCCCAACACACCCAATACAATGGTAAATTATATAGGTGCACTAGTTCGGCGAAGATATGGTGATACAAGTGGTATATGGATGGTAGATAAAGGTTTTTGTAATCCGAAAATATAAAAATAGCAAGGTAACTAATGATAATAGTGAGCACAAACAGTATTGCAATGCTAGGAAACAAGGCCTAGGGTTCATACTTTCACTAGTGCAAGTTCTCTCCACAATAATAACATAATTGGATCATATAACTATCCCTCAACATGCAACAAAGAGTCACTCCAAAGTCACTAATAGTGGAGAACAAACGAAGAGATTATGGTAGGGTACGAAACCACCTCAAAGTTATCCTTTCTGATCGATCTATCCTAGAGTTCGTACTAGAATAACACCTTAAGATACAAATCAGCCAAAACTCTAATGTCACCTAGATACTCCAATGTCACCTCAAGTATCCGCGAGCATGATTATACGATATGCATCACACAATCTCAGATTCATCTACTCAAACCAACACAAAGTACTTGAAAGATTGCCCCAAAGTTTCTACCGGAGAGTCAAGACGAAAACGTGTGCCAACCCCTATGCATAGGTTCATAGGCGGAACCCGCAAGTTGATCACCAAAACATACATCATGTGGATCAATAGAATACCCCATTGTCACCACGGGTATCCCACGCAAGACATACATCAAGTGTTCTCAAATCCTTAAAGACTCAATCTGATAAGGTAACTTCAAAGGGAAAACTCAATCCATTACAAGAGAGTAGAGGGGGAGAAACATCATAAGATCCAACTATAATATCAAAGCTCGCGATACATCAAGATCATACCACCTCAAGAACATGAGAGAGAGAGAGATCAAACACATAGCTACTGGGACATACCCTCAGCCCCGAGGGAGAACTACTCCCTTCTCGTCATGGAGAGCACCGGGATGATGAAGATGGCTACCGGAGAGGGATTCCCCTCTGGAAGGGTGCCGGAACGGGTTCAGATTGGTTTTCGGTGGCTACTGAGGCTTCTGGCGGCGGAACTCCCGACCTATTCTGCTCCCCGATGGTTTTAGGGTATATTGGTATATATAGGAGGAAGAGATACGTCAGGGGAGCCACGAGCAGGCCACGAAGGTGGAGGGCACGCCTAGGGGGTGGGCGCGCCCCCTGCCTCGTGCCTTCCTCGTTGCTTCCCTTACGTACACCCCAAGTCTTCTGGATTGCTTCCGTTCCAAAAATAAGTTCCGTGAAGTTTCAGGTCAATTGGACTCCGTTTGATTTTCCTTTTCTGCAATACTCTGAAACAAGGAAAAAAAATAGAAACTGGCACTGGGCTCTAGGTTAATAGGTTAGTCCCAAAAATCATATAAAATAGCATATAAAACATCCAAGGTTGATAATATAATAGCATGGAATAATCAAAAATTATAGATACGTTGGAGACGTATCAGCATCCCCAAGCTTAATTCCTGCTCGTCCTCGAGTAGGTAAATGAAAAAAACAGAATTTTTGATGTGGAATGCAACCTAACATATTTATCCATGTAGTTTTCTTTATCGTGGCAAGAATATTCAGATCCATAAGATTCAAGACAAAAGTTTAATATTGACATAAAAATAATAATACTTCAAGCATACTAACCAAGCAATTATGTCTCTTCAAAATAACATGGCCAAAGAAAGTTATCCCTACAAACTCATATAGTCTGGCTATGCTCCATCTTCACCACACAAAGTATTTAAATCTTGCACAACCCCGATGACAAGACAAGCAATTGTTTCCTACTTTTGGTGTTCTCAAACTTTTTCAATCTTCATGCAATACATGAGCGTGAGCCATGGACATAACACTATATGTGGAATAGAATGGTGGTTGTGGAGAAGACAAAAAGGGAGAAGATAGTCTCACATCAACTAGGCGTATCAACGGGCTATGGAGATGCCCATTAATAGATATCAATGTGAGTGAGTAGGGATTGCCATGCAACAGATGCACTAGAGCTATAAGTATATGAAAGCTCAACAAAAAGAACTAAGTGGGTGTGCATCCAACTCGCTTGCTCACGAAGACCTAGGGCACTTGAGGAGGCCCATTGTTGGAATATACGAGCCAAGTTCTATAATGAAAAATTCCCACTAGTATATGAAAGTGACAAAACAAGAGACTCTCTATCATAAAGATCATGGTGCTACTTTGAAGCACAAGTGTGGAAAAAGGATAGTAGCATTGCCCCTTTTTTATTTTCTTTTTTTGGGTCTTCCCTTTTTTTATTTGGCCTTTCTCTCTTTTTTGGGCCTTCCTTTATTTATTTGGCCTTTCTCTTTTTTGGGGACAATGTTCTATTATTGATGATCATCACACTTCTATTTATTTACAACTCAATACTTAGAACAAAATATGACTCTATGTGAATGCCTCCAGCGGTGTACCGGGATGTGCAATGAATCAAGAGTGACTTGTATGGAAGAATTATGAATGGTGGCTTTGCCACAAATACGATGTCAACTACATGATCATGCAAAGCAATATGACAATGATGGAGCGTGTCATAATAAATGGAACAGTGGTAAGTTGCATGGCAGTATATCTCGGAATGGCTATGGAAATGCCATAATAGGTAGGTATGGTGGCTGTTTTGAGGAAGATATATGGTGGGTTTATGGTACAGGCGAAAGTTGTGCGGTACTAGAGAGGCTAGCAATGGTGGAAGGGTGAGAGTGCGTATAATCCATGGACTCAACATTATTCATAAAGAACTCACATACTTATTGCAAAAATCTATTAGTTATCGAAACAAAGTACTACACGCATGCTCCTAGGGGGATAGATTGGTAGGAAAAGACCATCACTCGTCCCCGACCGCCACTCATAAGGAGGACAATCAATAAATAAATCATGCTCCGACTTCGTCACATAACGGTTCACCATACGTGCATGCTACGGGAATCACAAACTTCAACACAAGTATTTCTCAAATTCACAACTACTCAACTAGCATGACTTTAATATCACCATCCTCGTATCTCAAAACAATCATCAAGTATCAAACTTCTCATAGTATTCAATGCATTTTATATGAAAGTTTTTATTATATCCCTCTTGGATGCCTATCATATTAGGACTAAATTCATAACCAAAGCAAACTACCATGCTGTTCGAAAAAACTCTCGATCATGAGAGTTCATCTATTTCTTTAAAATAAAACCACCGCCATGCTCTAAAAGGATATAAGTGAAGCACTAGAGCAAATGACAAACTACTCCGGAAGATATAAGTGAAGATCAATGAGTAGTCGAATAATTATGCAACTATGTGAAGACTCTCTATCATTTAATAATTTCAGATCTTGGTATTTTATTCAAACATCAAGCAAAACAAAAGAAAATAAAATGGCGCTCCAAGCAAAACACATATCATGTGGTAAATAAAAATATAGCTCCAAGTAAAGTTACCGATGAACAAACATGAAAGAGGGGATGCCTTCCGGGGCATCCCCAAGCTTAGGCTTTTGGTTGTCCTTGAATATTACCTTGGGGTGCCTTGGGCATCCCCAAGCTTAGGCTCTTGCCACTCCTTATCCCATAGTCCATCGAATCTTTACCCAAAAGTTGAAAACTTGACAACACAAAACTTAACAGAAAACTCGTAAGCTCCGTTAGCGAAAGAAAACAAAACACCACTTCAAGGTACTGTAATGAACTCATTCTAAATTCATATTGGTGTAATATCTACTGTATTCCAACTTCTCTATGGTTCATACCCTCCGATACTACTCATAGATTCATCAAAATAAGCAAACAACACATAGAAAACAGAATATGTCAAAAACAGAACATTCTGTAGTAATCTGTAGGTTTCGAATACTTATGTAACTCCAAAAATCCTGAGAAATTAGGAAGTCCTATTAAATTTGTTTATTAATCTACTTCAAGTGTAACTGGTATTTTATCGCTCTCTGGTAAAAAACAAAAATTATTCTCGTGAGCGCATACTCTCTGTTTTTTACAGCAAGATCAAATAACAATCACCCAAGAAGATCCTAAAGGCTTTATTTGGCACAAACAATAATTAAAACATATAAAACACAATCATAACAAAGGATTGATGACTAATTTATTACTAAACAGGAACAAAAAGCAAGGAGCAAAAATAAAATTGGGTTGCCTCCCAACAAGCGCTATCGTTTAACGCCCCTAGGTAGGCATGATGATTTCAATGATGCTCACATAAAAGATAAGAATCGAAACATAAAGAGAGCATCATTAAGAATATGACTAGCACATTGAAGTCTAACCCACTTCCTATGCATAGGGATTTTGTGAGCAAACAACTTATGGGAACAATAATCAACTAGCACAGGAGGACAAAACAAGGATAACTTCAAGATTTTAAACACATAGAGAGGAAACTTGATATTATTGCAATTCCTACAAGCATATGTTCCTCCCTCGTAATAATTTTCAGTAGCATCATGAATGAATTCAACAATATAACCAGCACATAAAGCATTCTTTTCATGATCTACAAGCATAGAAAATTTATTACTCTCCACATAGGCAAGATTCTTCTCATTTGGAATAGTGGGAGTATCATAAGAAACTCGAATACTATAAATTGTTTCCACATTAAAAGAGTAATGTTCAGAAAAAGGGTAATAAAAATCATGGCAAGTTTTATAAATATAATCATCGCTACTTTTTATAGCATATGTATCATCACAATAATTATCATAAGTAGCAACTGTGTTCTCACCATAATCAATTGAAACCTCTTCCAAGATAGTGGAATCATCACTAAATAAAGTCATGACCTCTCCAAATCCACTTTCATAATTATCACAATAAGATTCAACATCCTCCAAAATAGTGGGATCATTACTTCCTAAAGTTGACACTCTTCCAAACCCAGTTTCATCAATATAATCATCATAAGTAGGAGGCATGCTATCATCATAACAAATTTGCATATCAAAACTTGGGAGGCTAAAAATATCATCTTCATTAAACGTAGCATCCCCAAGCTTGGGACAAACATTAATTGCAGCAAATATATTCTCAAAAATGTAATTCTCATCAAACATAGCATCCCCAAGCTTGGGCCTTTTCATATCATAAGCATAATCACTTTGATCATTAATAGTATGGATAGCACCAATAGTATAGCAATTATCATCATCACAAGGAGTAATAGGAGCAACATCATTTGGGAGAGATATACCTTTTTACCTTTGCTTCTCCATCTTTTCTTTTTCTTCTTCACATCATGTGTGGGTTCAACCCTCTTCTTGGAGCTCCTTATTAATGAGATTGGTTGAATAGAAGGCTCCTCCTCGTTACCTGATTCGTCATAAGAAATAATAGGAGGATATTGGGAAGTCTCTTCCCTTTCATTAGTATTCTCTTCATCTTGTATTTGTTTTGTTCTATTTATGTAGGTTGCAATATAAGTACAATTCACCGCACAATACATATAAATTTCCTCTAGATAAAAACCAAGAAGTTTATCACGGGCAAATACTGGAAGATAGTTAGTTATACGTTTCATTTCTTCATAACCCATAAGCAAACTAAGTTCATTATGATGTGCAAGAGAAATCAAGTCATCACAATTTTTGGAAACGATTAGATCATGAAACAATTTTCATCGGATGGTTAAATGACCACGTTCATTGCAAAGCTCACAAGTACGGCCAAGAAAATTTAAATTTTCAGCACAAACATCTAGCCTTTCTTGCAACCATTTAGTTTCTAAGTACTTATGCCTCTTGCAAAATCTATCTTCCCTAATTGGTGTGTACTTGCAAACTCGATGCACTCCACAAAAATCGACATGCTTATAAGAGACATTCTCATCATGACTAGTGCAATCATCATCAGTACTATGGATATTCAAAGAGTTCATACTAATAACATTGCAATCATGCTCATCATTCAAATATTTAGCGCCAAACATTTTAATGCATTCTTATTCTAACACTTTGGCACAATTTTCCTTTCCATCATACTCACGAGAGATATTACAAAGATGAAGCGTATGAGGCAAACTTAATTCCATTTTTTGTAGTTTTCTTTTATAAACTAAACTAGTGCTAAAATAAGAAACAAATAGATTCGATTGCAAGATCTAAAGATATACGTTCAAGCACTCACCTCCCCGGCAACGGCGCCAGAAAAGAGCTCGATGTCTACTACACAATCTTCTTCTTGTAGACGTTGTTGGGCCTCCAAGTGCATAGGTTTGTAGGACAGTAGCAAATTTCCCTCAAGTGGATGACCTAAGGTTTATCAATCCGTGGGAGGCGTAGGATGCATATTGTTTCTCTCAAACAACCCCGCAACCGAATAACAAAGAGTCTCTTGTGTCCCCAACACACCCAATACAATGGTAAATTGTATAGGTGCACTAGTTCGACGAAGAGATGGTGATACAAGTGGTTTATGGATGGTAGACAAAGGTTTTTGTAATCTGAAAATATAAAAGTAGCAAGGTAACTAATGATAAAAGTGAGCACAAACGACATTGCAATGTTAGGAAACAAGGCCTAAGGTTCATACTTTCACTAGTGCAAGTTCTCTCAACAATAATAACATAATTGGATCATATAACTATCCCTCAACATGCAACAAAGATTCACTCCAAAGTCACTAATAGCGGAGAACAAATGAAGAGATTATGGTAGGGTACGAAACCACCTCAAAGTTATCCTTTCTGATCGATCTATCCTAGAGTTCGTACTAGAATAACACCTTAAGATACAAATCAACCAAAACCCTAATGTCACCTAGATACTCCAATGTCACCTCAAGTATCCGCGGTCATGATTATACGATACGCATCACACAATCTCAGATTCATCTATTCAAACCAACACAAAGTACTTCAAAGAGTGCCCCAAAGTTTCTACCGAAGATTCAAGACGAAAACGTGTGCCAACCCCTATGCATAGGTTCATAGGCGGAACCCGCAAGTTGATCACCAAAACATACATCAAGTGGATCAATAGAATACCCCATTGTCACCACAGGTATCCCACGCAAAACATACATCAAGTGTTCTCAAATCCTTAAAGACTCAATCCGATAAGATAACTTCAAAGGGAAAACTCAATCCATTACAAGAGAGTAGAGGGGGAGAAACATCATAAGATCCAACTATAATAGCAAAGCTCGCGATACATCAAGATCATACCACATCAAGAACACGAGAGAGAGAGAGATCAAACACATAGCTACCGGTACATACCCTCAGCCCGGAGGGAGAACTACTCCCTCCTCGTCATGGAGAGCACCGGGATGATGAAGATGGCCACCGGAGAGGGATTCCCCCTCCGGCAGGGTGCAGGAATGGGTCTAGATTGGTTTTCGGTGGCTACGGAGGCTTCTGGCGGCGGAAATCCCGATCTATTCTACTCCCCGATGGTTTTAGGGTATATTGGTACATATAGGAGGAAGAGATACATTAGGGGAGCCACAAGGGGCCCACGAGGGTGGAGGGCGCGCCCATGGGGTGGGCGCCCCCCCTACATCATGCCTTCCTTGTTGCTTCCCTTACGTACACCCCAAGTCTTCTGGATTGCCTCCATTCCAAAAATAAGTTCCGTGAAGTTTCAGGTCAATTGGACTCCGTTTGATTTTCCTTTTCTGCGATACTCTAAAACAAGGAAAAAAACAGAAACTGGCACTGGGCTCTAGGTTAATAGGTTAGTCCCAAAAATCATATAAAATAGCATATAAATTCATATAAAACATCCAAGGTTGATAATATAATAGCATGGAACAATCAAAAATTATAGATACATTGGAGACGTGTCATAACACGTCATATCACTTTGCGGCCTCATGCACGGTATTCCCACGGGTGCCACCTTACCTGGCCCGGGACCGTTTGCGCCTTTTGGCTCACATATATGATAGTGTTGCTAGCATCCATATGACAGAGAACCCGGGCCAACATGACTAGTCGTGAACCCAAAGTGGCACAGACTTACGGGGACAGGCATACATGAACCAGCATCGAGCGTGTCGGTCATCAGCGTGTGAATCCGGGCTGTAGCAACTGGGCTAACAGGACTCCGGGAACCCGGGCTGTAGCAGGCTAGCAGGATTCCGTAAGTCACCACGTGACATTTCCCCGAAGGGACAGACACAGGAACGAAGTGGATCACATGCCGACCAGTCTAAGTGTTCCAGAGCAGTAGTAACTGGGCTAGCAGGACTCCGATAAACCGGGCTGTAGAAGACTACCATGGCTCAGTGGAAGCACTAGACTACATTTCCCCATAAGAGAGTCTACCCAGGATAAACAACTAGGTTGTCGGCTCCCACACATACCAAGCGTTTCAATCATACACACAATATGCTCGATATGTGCAAATACAACATGGCATCACAACAAAACTCTACGACTCAAAGTATTTATTCATAAGATCTCGAAGAGTTAGATATTACAATCATGGGTCTGATGACCCATCATTCAAGTCATACAAGGAACAAAGTTTCCAACACTAGCTTAATGTTCAACATGAATCATGGAGGAGATATAATGTTGTTGATGGGCTCAACAACAAGTCATCAGGATGACCATATAAATGGAACTCCATAATTAGGTGAACAAGGACATAGCATTGGTCAGACAAAAATATATAATGGTGTATGCTCGAGGAACATCCGCGAGTAAGATAACATTACGAATATTGTTGTTTTTGATTTTATTGGATAATAGCCCATGTCCAAATCAAAGATTGGATAAGACAACAAATCCAACAATTGATCATGGGGATCAATCGATGAAGATATCACCTTTCTTCAATGCACAAACACAAACAAAAGATATCCCTTTGAATGAATTGAGTTAGATAAAGCTTTCATCTTCCAACTCTCCAAGTTGTTGTTTAGCTTAACCAACTAGCCCAGGGGCATCCAACACAAATCCTTGGAGAAGGGGTGGTTTAGAGGAAAACCAACTTGATCACGAACTCAACATAGCGGTCAGGTGACAACCAGGTAATACTTCCGAGAAGATATTCAGAAAATCATGAACCACCAGTATGTTACTAAGCTCGAGATCAATCTTGCTTTTCGGGGCAAGATGATATGATCAAGGGAACGAGGGATTGACACAATCCTAACTCAAGATCGAAGAGTGCACCAGGAAATATGGACTAGGCAGCAAGATCAATCTTAGAATGGTAATTCAATATCCAACACACTAAGAATGAGAGTATTGTCCAATAACTACCAAGCAACGGGGTTGCTAGGAGTATTGATTTCACACATCATGGTTCACATGTCGATGTTCCAGTTACAATAACACGGGAACCGATGAATGAGCAATGATGGCAATAAGTATCACTGTGTCAAGAATTCATAAGAGGTGGTGCAATTCTCATGACAATCCTGGCATAAAGGAGGTAATACTTCATGGTAGAGCAGAGCAAAAGGTGGATTGGAATTTTGATCCACGGAATACAACTACTTTAACCCAATCCTCGAAGTGGACAAGGTACTGGAGTTTGTTTCTCCTAGTCATTCTAGAATAGAATGGCTTGACAGACCACAAGAATATGAGGTATCGATGAGCATGAATGCATGACATGCTCTTGACTATCAAATGATAGACGGAGATCATGATACAACTAAAGAGAGGGACAACTCAAAGGAACATATATCTTTCTGAGTTGTCGATGCATAGATTAGTATGTCGAGCAAAGCTAAACATTTCTTCTGGATATCCCATGTAGAAAGGTAGAACTGGCAGATTCACAATGTAGAATGGAGAACTCATTAAGAGCACTCTGGTTGTGATCTTTTGGTTCAAAGAACTTATGCCATAATGGTCAAAAAAAGAACTTCTACCATAAGCAGTTCATGGTATTTGGAAGAAGGAAATACCACGGACCTTGAGGACTATCGCAAAGGTTACTAATATCCTAAAGGAACTAGCAAACACTATCGACATGAAGTAAGTAGAGTGAATCTCGGGTTCAAGAACCCATGAATAGAATACCTACTAACTAATAACATCACGGGATGCTTTCGAGAATGATGGCCAGAATCATCACACTAGGAACACAAAACATGGCCATATTACTGGGTGGTTCTCTAGGATATCCTAATGTCATAATAATAGCTCCAACATATATGTCGAGGCAACAGGGTACCTCAACTCCCGATTAGTGTGGTTAAACTGGCCCAAAGATACATCGAGAACGGAAAGAAGGGAGTTGCAAATGCATCAGACTATTCAGAAACCTGGGATGACTCGGACAGCATAACAGCTGTAAATGCCCAGGAAAAGATTTGAGACATTCACAAGGATTTGCATAGTCACCTAACATCATATGAAGATTTTGGTTCAACTGACAACATACTAAAAGTAGTAGAAACTGAACTGAGGCCTGAAACCAACAATCCTAAGATTCTACGGATTAGTAACACGTGATCCTGATAGAAAGAAGAGAAAGCCTAGTTCCTTAACCCTGTAGAAAGATAAGATGACTCGGATCAGAAGGGCATAAGGTATAAGAAGTAAAAAGAGCCTTACGTTCCCATCCACAATCAATTCCCTTATATAAAAAGAATCTCTAGACTCAACTTCGACCAGTTTGGCTTGGTAATCCTACAGGCAGTCAGGCTCGGATACCAAAGCTGTCGGGACCCCGATCCTATGTCACACTGATCCAGCATGTAACACATCATATCACTTTGCGACCTCACACACGGTATTCCCACGGGTGCCACCTTACCTGGCCCGGGACGGTTTGCGCCTTTTAGCTCATGTATATGATAGTGCCGTTAGCATCGATATGACAGAGAACCTGGGCCGACATGACTAGTCGTGAACCCAAAGTGGCACTGACTTACGGGGACAGGCATACATGAACCAGCATCAAGCGTGTCGGTCATCAGCGTGTGAATCTGGGCTGTAGCAACTGGGCTAACAGGACTTTGGGAACCTGGGCTGTAGCAGGCTAGCAAGACTCCGGAAGTCACCGCGTGACATTTCCGTGAAGGGACAGACATAGGAACGAAGTGGATCACATGCCGGCCAGTCTAAGTGTTCCGGAGCAGTAGTAACTGGGCTAGCAGGACTCCGGTAAACTGGGCTGTAGCAGACTACCATGGCTCAGTGGAAGCACTAGATACATTTCCCCATATGAGAGGCTACCAAGGATAAATAACTAGGTTGTCGGATCCCACACATACCAAGCGTTTCAATCATACACACAATATGCTCGATATGTGCAAATACAACATGGCATCACAACAAAACTCTACGACTCAAAGTATTTATTCATAAGACTCCCAAGAGTTAGATATTACAAACATGGGTCTGATGACCCAACATTCAAGTCATACAAGCACAAGCGGAAGCTTAACTTGTCTCAGTATAGACAACTATAAAAGAAAAAGGTTGAGAAGCCTGACTATCTACAAGACCCTGCCGAGGGCACAAGATCGTAGCTGAGGTAACAAGCTAAACGTCGAAAACCACACGGAACTACTAGCGAGACTGAAGTCTCTCTGCAAAAACATAAATTAAGCAAACGTGAGTACAAATGTACCCAACAAGACTTACATCAGAACTATCTACATATGCATCATTATCAACAAAGGGGTGGTGGGGTTTAACTGCAGCAATCCAGCTTTGACTCAGTGGCTAACCTGAACTACTACTGCAAGTAACTCTTTTGAGGTGGCGCACACGAGTCCACATATTCACCAATCAATACACCACTATGGATCCGCTCCCGTCTCCCTACGAGAACGCCATCCATAACACTGATGCTTATCTTGCGCATTTTAAAGTATCCACTTTCACTTGTCTATGAATTGTACAGGCAACCCAGAAGTCCTTTACCATGGACACGGCTATTCGAATAGATGATGTTAACCCTGCAGTGGTGTACTTCTTCACACACGCTCTCGCCACTTACAACCATGTACACATTGTGTATCTCGGCAACCTTCAAGCGGAAGCCTGGCGAGGGAGTCGGCCACGACCTGACTAACCACACAAGTCTCTAGTCTAGGTTTATCGCCTATTCGGGTTCCATCCGCAAGGAGATCCGGCCGGGGTTTTGCTCACGGCCCCAAACGATGAGAGCAGGGTTCGCGAGGCACCAAACGGGCGTCTCGGTACACCGTGCCTCGTGTCTCTACCGCATCATAGCCCACCCATAGGGTTAGTGCTACCTCTTGAGCACTACATTGGTTTTCCCCGAAGAGGAAGGGATGATGCAGCAAAGTAGCGTAAGTATTTCCCTCAGTTTTTGAGAACCAATGTATCAATCTAGTAGGAGGCTACGCGCGAGTCCCTCTTACATGCACAAAATAAATAAATCCTCGCAACCAACGCGAATAGGGGTTGTCAATCCCTACACGGCCACTTACGAGAGTGAGATCTGATAGATATGATAAGATAATATTTTTGGTATTTTTGTGATAAAGATGCAAAGTAAAATAAAGGAAAACTAAAAAAGCAAAGGAAATAACTAAGTAATAGGAGATTAATATGATAAAGATAGACCCCGGGGCCACAGGTTTCACTAGTGGCTTCTCTCGAGAGCATAAGTATTCTATGGTGGGTGAACAAATTACTGTTGAGCAATTGACAGAATTGAGCATAGTTATGAGAATATCTAAGTATGATCATGTATATAGGCATCACGTTCGAGACAAGTAGACCGACTCCTGCCTGCATCTACTACTATTACTCCACTCATCGACCGCTATCTGGCATGCATCTAGAGTATTAAGTTAAAAACGGAGTAACGCCTTAAGCAAGATGACATGATGTAGAGGGATAGACTCATGCAATATGATGAAAACCCAACTTGTTATCCTCTATGGCAACAATACAATACGTGCCTTGCTGCCCCTACTGTCATTGGGAAAGGACACCGCAAGATTGAAACCAAAGCTAAGCACTTCTCCCATTGCAAGAAAGATCAATCTAGTAGGCCAAACCAAACTGATAATTCGAAGAGACTTGCAAAGATAACCAATCATACATAAAGGAATTCAGAGGAGATTCAAATATTGTTCATAGATAAACTTGATCATAAACCCACAATTCATCGGTCTCAACAAACACACCGCAAAAAGAAGATTACATCGAATAGTTCTCCACAAGAGAGGGGGAGAACATTGTATTGAGAGCCAAAAAGAGAGAAGAATCCATCTAGCTAATAACTATGGACCCGTAGGTCTGAGGTAAACTACTCACAATTCATCGGAGGGGCTATGGTGTTGATGTAGAAGCCCTCGGTGATCGATGCCCCCTCAGGCGGAGCTCCGGAACAGGCCCCAAGATGGGATCTCGTGGATACAGAAAGTTGTGGCGGTGGAATTAGGTTTTTGGCTCCTTCTCTGATCGTTTGGGGGTATGTAGGTATATATAGGAGGAAGGAGTACGTCGGTGGAGCAACAGGGGCCCACGAGGGTGGAGGGAGCGCCTGGGGGGGGGAGGCGCGCCCCCTACCTCGTGGCCTCCTCTTTTGTGTCTTGACATAAGGTCCAAGTCTCCCGGGTCTTGTTCGTTGAGAAAATCACGTTCCCGAAGGTTTCATTCCGTTTGGACTCCGTTTGATATTCCTTTTCTTCAAAACCCTAAAACAGGCAAAAAAACATCAATTCTGGGCTGGGCCTCCGGTTAATAGGTTAGTCCCAAAAATAATATAAAAGTGGATAATAAAGCCTAATAATGTCCAAAATAGTAGATAATATAGCATGGAGCAATCAAAAATTATAGATATGTTGGAGACGTATCAGTCAGCGCTACGCACGGCCCCCAACACATATCCTACAAACACCAGAAACTAGTTGCAACTCCTGGACAGAGATCGAGGCGATTAATAAGCCGAGAGGGGTCGAGTTACCGGAACCCAATGTGTGGTAGTAACTGTTCATGGATCACAAACACAGAACTCAGTTCCTAAGGACGGTTTCAATGAGACAACCCACCATGTACTCCTACATGGCCTCTCACCGCTACCTTTACCAAATCATGTTCACACACTTAGCTCAGACCCAGTAGGACATGTTCATCACCATTCCAATTCATCCACGATGAACCAGACCTGACTCAACTCTAAGCAGTAGCAGGCATGACAAACAAGCATGAATGAGTAGGCACATCAGGGCTCAAACAACTCCTACTCATGCTAGTGGGTTTCATCTATTTACTGTGGCAATGACAAGTCATGCAAAGGAAAGGGGTTCAACTACCGCAACATGTAACAGTTGGATCGTTGTTGTCCTAATGCAGTAAAAGAGAGCAGGAGCAAGAGAGTGGGATTCTATCGGAATGAACAAGGGGGTTTGCTTGCCTGGCACTTCTGAAGATAGTATAGCTCTTCATCGGTGTCATTGAACTCATCATCGGATCAACGTCTACTGAGGGGGAACAAATACCGGCAACAAAGAGGAAACACAATCAATGCAATGCTCAATATGATGCATGATTATGACATGGCAATATGATTGTGTTGGGCTAATGCAACTACAACCAGATGGGTTTGAGCTTATTTGAACCAAAGATTCAAATACAAACTCAAGTTATGGGTTCATATAAGTGCATTAACATGTTTGACCTAAACAACAGGGTTAAGTTGCTCTAACATGCATGAAACCAATACAAATGGATAGATTGGATTTTTATGATCATTTTTCATACATAACTTATTTCATTCTGAGTTATGGTTGATTTTATATGATTTTTAGAAGTTTCTAACATTTTTTGAAATAAATAAACCATTTTTGATTTATTTTAAACACCAGAAAACATTTACAGCGTCAGCATGATGTCACTGTGATGTCAGCGGGTCAAGGGGCCAGTCCAGGTCAAACCTGACGTGCGGGTCCACACGTCAATGACATAGGAATTAATCCCGGTCAAACTCTATGCTGACTGGGGTTTGACCAGGGGTAGGGCCCGCTGTTAGTGGCTATTAGGGGTGTTTAGTTGGCGGGGTTAGCGCTAATGACGGTCACGTCATCACGCTGGAGTTTGGCCCGTGGCGACCATCCAGCGTGGCGGAGGCTGCTCGGGATTGAGCTACAGGCGTCGGCTTGGAGCGTGGATTGCAGCTACGGGACACTAGGAGACTCGCGCATCCAATGGTGGCAGCAGCTCGCGCCGGAGTGGACTAAATCGATGGCGGCGACAACTTTTGCGGCGGCCGGAGTTCGGGCATCGACGAAATCGACGATGCAACACGCGGGGAAGTCAGTAGTTAGTACCTACAGGTTCTACGCGTGCTCACGAGGCCAACGGGCACATGCAAGGGACCAAAAGATCACCGGCGCCTCGTCGACGACGAGCTTGTGCGGCGGCATGCTACGGTTAGCAAGGGGGCGATGTCTACGGTGAGAAAATGAAGCAGAGGAGACGGGGGTTAGACGCAGGTGAAGGAAATATGCCCTAGAGGCAATAATAAAGTTATTATTTATTTCCTTACATCATGATAAATGTTTATTATTCATGCTAGAATTGTATTAACCGGAAACATAATACATGTGTGAATACATAGACCAACAGAGTGTCACTAGTATGCCTCTACTTGACTAGCTCGTTAATCAAAGATGGTTATGTTTCCTAACCATGAACAAGGAGTTGTTATTTGATTAACGAGGTCACATCATTAGTAGAATGATCTGATTGACATGACCCATTCCATTAGCATAGCACCCGATCGTTTAGTATGTTGCTATTGTTTTCTTCATGACTTATACATGTTCCTATAACTATGAGATTATGCAACTCCCGTTTACCGGAGGAACACTTTGGGTACTACCAAACGTCACAACGTAACTGGGTGATTATAAAGGAGTACTACAGGTGTCTCCAATGGTAGATGTTGGGTTGGCGTATTTCAAGATTAGGGTTTGTCACTCCGATTGTCGGAGAGGTATCTCTGGGCCCTCTCGGTAATACACATCACATAAGCCTTGCAAGCATAATAACTAAGATGTTAGTTATGAGATGATGTATTACGGAACGAGTAAAGAGACTTGCCAGTAACGAGATTGAACTAGGTATTGGATACCGACGATCGAATCTCGGGCAAGTAACATACCGATGACAAAGGGAACAACATATGTTGTTATGCGGTCTGACCGATAAAGATCTTCGTAGAATATGTAGGAGCCAATATGGGCATCCAGGTCCCGCTATTGGTTATTGACCGGAGACGTGTCTCGGTCATGTCTACATTGTTCTCGAACCGTAGGGTCCGCACGCTTAACGTTACGATGACAGTTATTATGAGTTTATGCATTTTGATGTACCGAAGGTTGTTCGGAGTCCCGGATGAGATCACGGACATGACGAGGAGTCTCGAAATGGTCGAGACGTAAAGATTGATATATTGGAAGCCTATGTTTGGACATCGGAAGTGTTCCGGGTGAAATCGGGATTTTACCGGATTACCGGGAGGGTTACCGGAACCCCCCGGGAGCCAAATGGGCCAACATGGGCCTTAGTGGAAAGGAGAGAGGGCAGCCCACATAGGGCTGCGCCTCCCCCCTCTCCCTAGTCCTATTAGGACTAGGAGAGGGGCCGGCCACCTCTCTCTCTCTCCCCTTTGAAGGTTTCCTAGTTGGACTAGGATTGGAGGGGGGAGTCCTACTCCCGGTAGGAGTAGGACTCCTCCTGCGCCTACACCTCTTTGGCCGGCCAGCCCTCCTCCCTCCAACCTTTATATACGGAGGCAGGGGGCACCCCAAGACACACAAGTTGATCCTTGAGATCGTTCCTTAGCCGTGTGCGGTGCCCCCTGCCACCAAATTCCACCTCGATCATACCGTTACAGTGCTTAGGCGAAGCCCTGCGTCGGTAGTACATCAAGATCGTCACCACGCCGTCGTGCTGACAGAACTCTTCCTCGACGCTTTGCTGGATCGGAGCCCGAGGAACGTCATCGAGCTGAACGTGTGCTAAGAACTCGGAGGTGCCGGAGTAACGGTGCTTGGATCGGTCGGATCGGGAAGAAGACGTACGACTACTTCCTCTACGTTGTGTGATCGCTTCCGCAGTCGGTCTGCGTTGGTACGTAGACAACACTCTCCCCTCTCGTTGCTGTGCATCACCATGATCTTGCGTGTGCGTAGGAAATTTTTTGAAATTACTGCGTTCCCCAACAGTGGTATCAGAGCCTAGGTTTTATGGTTTGATGTTATATGCACGAGTAGAACACAAGTGAGTTGTGGGCGATACAAGTCATACTGCCTACCAGCATGTCATACTTTGGTTCGGCGGTATTGTTGGTTGAGACGATCCGGACCAACCTTACGCGTACTCTTACGCGAGACCGGTTCCCTCGACGTGCTTTGCACATAGATGGCTTGCGGAAGACTGTCTCTCCAACTTTAGTTGAACCAAGTGTGACTACGCCCGGTCCTTGAGAAGGTTAAAACAGAGTCTATTTGACGAACTATCGTTGTGGTTTTGATGCGTAGGTGAGATGAGCTCTTACTTAAGCCCGTAGCAGCCACGTAAAACTTGCAACAACAAAGTAGAGGACGTCTAACTTGTTTTTGCAGGGTATGTTGTGATGTGATATGGTCAAGGCATGATACTGATTTTATTGTATGAGATGATCATGTTTTGTAACTAAGTTATCGGCAACTGGCAGGAGCCATATGGTTGTCGCTTTATTGTATGCAATGCAATCGCGATGTAATGCTTTACTAGATTACTAAACGGTAGTAATAGTCGTGGAAGCATAAGATTGGCGAGACGACAACGATGCTACGATGGAGATCAAGGTGTCGCGCCGGTGACGATGGTGATCATGACGGTGCTTCGGAGGTGGAGATCACAAGCACAAGATGATAATGGCCATATCATATCACTTATATTGATTGCATGTGATGTTTATCCTTTTATGCATCTTATCTTGCTTTGATTGACGGTAGCATTATAAGATGATCTCTCACTAAATTATCAAGAAGTGTTCTCCCTGAGTATGCACCGTTGCCAAAGTTCGTCGTGCCCAGACACCACGTGATGATCGGGTGTGATAAGCTCTACGTCCATCTACAACGGGTGCAAGCCAGTTTTGCACACGCAGAATACTCAGGTTATACTTGACGAGCCTAGCATATGCAGATATGGCCTCGGAACACAGAGACCGAAAGGTCGAGCGTGAATCATATAGTAGATATGATCAACATGATGATGTTCACCATTGAAAACTACTCCATCTCACGTGATGATCGGTTATGGTTTAGTTGATTTGGATCACGTGATCACTTAGAGGATTAGAGGGATGTCTATCTAAGTGGGAGTTCTTAAGTAATATGATTAAATTGAACTTAAATTTATCATGAACTTAGTCTTGGTAGTATTTTGCAAATCATGTTGTTGATCAATAGCTCGCGTTGTTGCTTCCCTGTGTTTATTTTGATATGTTCCTAGAGAAAATTGTGTTGAAAGATGTTAGTAGCAATGATGCGGATTGGATCCGTGATCTGAGGTTTATCCTCATTGCTGCACAGAAGAATTATGTCCTTGATGCACCGCTAGGTGACAGACCTATTGCAGGAGCAGATGGAGACGTTATGAACGTTTGGCTAGCTCAATATGATGACTACTTGATAGTTTAGTGCACCATGCTTAACGGCTTAGAATCGGGACTTCAAAGACGTTTTGAACGTCATGGACCATATGAGATGTTCCAGGAGTTGAAGTTAATATTTCAAGCAAATACCCGAGTTGAGAGACATGAAGTCTCCAGCAAGTTCTATAGCTAAAAGATGGAGGAGAATCGCTCAACTAGTGAGCATGTGCTCAGATTGTCTGGGTACTACAATCGCTTGAATAAAGTGGGAGTTAATCTTCCAGATAAGATAGTGATTGACAGAATTCTCTAGTCATCATCACTAAGTTAGTAGAACTTCGTGATGAACTATAATATGCAAGGGATAACGGAAACAACTCCCAAGCTCTTCGTGATGCTGAAATCAACGAAGGTAGAAATCAAGAAAAACATCAAGTGTTGATGGTTGACAAGACCACTAGTTTCAAGAAAAGGGCAAAGGGAAGAAGGGGAACTTCAAGAAGAACGGCAAGCAAGTTGCTGCTCAAGTGAAGAAGCCCAAGTCTGATCCTAAGCCTGAGACTAAGTGATTCTACTGCAAAGGGACTGGTCACTGGAAGCGGAACTACCCCAAGTGATTGGCGGATAAGTAGGATGGCAAAGTGAACATAAGTATATTTGATATACATGTTATTGATGTGTACTATACTAGTGTTTATAGCAACCCCTCAGTATTTGATGCTAGTTCAGTTGCTAAGATTAGTAACTCGAAACGGGAGTTGCAGGATAAACAGAGACTAGTTAAGGGTGAAGTGACGATGTGTGTTGGAAGTAGTTCCAAGATTGATATGATCATCATCGCACACTCCCCTATACTTTCGGGATTAGTGTTGAACTTAAATAAGTGTTATTTGGTTTTTGCGTTGAGCGTGAATATGATTTGATCATGTTTATTGCAATACGGTTATTCATTAAAATCAGAGAATAATTGTTGTTCTGTTTACATGAATAAAACCTTCGATGGTCATACACCCAATGAAACAAGTTCGTTGGATCTCGATCATAGTGATACACATATTTATAATATTGAAACCAAAAAGATTCAAAGTTAATAATGATAGTGCAACTTATTTGTGGCACTGCTGTTTAGGTCATATTGGTATAAAGAGCATGAAGAAACTCCATGCTGATGGGCTTTCGAAATCACTTGATTATGAATCACTTGATGCTTGCGAACCATGCCTTTTGGGCAAGATGACTAAAACTCCGGAGCGAGCAACAGATTTGTTGGAAATCATACATACTGATGTATGTGGTCCGATGAATATTGAGGCTCGCGACAGGTATCATTATTTTCTGATCTTCACAGATGATTTGAGCAGATATGAGTATATCTACTTGATGAAACATAAGTTTGAAACATTTGAAAAGTTCAAAGAATTTCAGAGTGAAGTGGAAAATCATCGTGACAAGAAAATAAAAGTTTCTACGATATGATCGTAGAGGTAAAATATTTGAGTTACGAGTTTGGTCTTCAATTAAAACAATGTGGAATAGTTTCACAAAATCATGCCACATGGAACACCACAGCATAATGGTGTGTCCTAACGTCATAACCGTACTTTATTGGATATAGTGCAATCTATGATGTATCTTACCGATCTACCACTATCGTTTTGGGGTTATGCATTAGAGACAGCTGCATTCACGTGAAATAGGGCACCATCTAAATCCGTTGAGACGACACCGTGTGAACTATGGTTTGGCAAGAAACCTAAGCTGCCGTTTCTTAAAATTTGGGGTTGCGATGCTTATATGAAAAAGTTTCATCCTAATAAGCTCAAACTCAAATCGGAGAAGTGTGTCTTCATAGGATATCCAAAGGAAACTGTTGGATACACCTTCTATCACAGATCCGAAGGCAAGACTTTTGTTGCTAAAATTCGGAAACTTTCTGGAGAAGGAGTTTCTCTCGAAAGAAGTGAGTGGGAGGAAAGTAGAACTTGATGAGGTAACTGTACCTGCTCCCTTATTGGAAAGTAGTACATCACAGAAAACTGTTTCTGTGACACCTACACCAATTAGTGAGGAAGCTAATGATGATGATCATGTAACTTCAGATCAAGTTACTACCGAATCTCGTAGGTAAACCAGAGTGAGATCCGCACCAGAGTGGTACGGTAATCCTGTTCTGGAAGTCATGTTACTAGACCATGATAAACTTGCGAACTATGAGGAAGCGATGATGAGCCCAGATTCCGCAAAATGGTTTGAGGCCATGAAATCTGAGATGGGATTCATGTATGAAAACAAAGTATGGACTTTGGTTGACTTGCCCGATGATCGGCAAGCCATAGAAAATAAATGGATCTTCAAGAGGAAGACGGACGCTGATAGTAGTGTTACTATCCACAAAGCTAGAATTGTCGCAAAAAGGTTTTCGACAAAGTTCAAAGGTGTTGACTACGATGAGAGCTTCTCACTCGTATCTATGCTTGAGTCTGTCCGAATCATGTTAGTAATTGCCGCATTTTATGAAATCTGGCAAATGGATAAACAAAACTGCATTCCTTAATGGATTTGTTAAAAGAAGAGTTGTATATGATGCAACAGAAGGTTTTGTCAATCCGAAAGGTGCTAACAAAATATGAAAGCTCCAGCGATCCATCAGTGGACTGGTGCAAGCATCTCGGAGTTGGAATATACGCTTTGATGAGTTGATCAAAGCATATAGTTTTATACAGACTTGCGGTGAAGCCTGTATTTACAAGAAAGTGAGTGGGAGCACTACAGCATTTCTGATAAGTATATGTGAATGACATATTGTTGATCGGAAATAATGTAGAATTATTCTGTAAAGCATAAAGGAGTGTTTGAAAGGAGTTTTTCAAAGAAAGACTTCGATAAAGCTGCTTACATATTGAGCTTCAAGATCTATAGAGATAGATCAAGACGCTTGATAAGTTTTTCAATAAGTACATACCTTGACAAGATTTTGAAGTAGTTCAAAATGGAACAGTCAAAGAAAAAGTTTCTTGCCTGTGTTACAAGGTGTGAAGTTGAGTAAAGACTCAAAGCCCGACCACGGCAGAAGATAGAAAGAGAATGAGAGTCATTCCCTATGCCTCATTCATAGGTTCTATAAAGTATGCCATGCTGTGTACCAGATCTATTGTATACCCTGCACTAATTTGGCAAGGGAGTACAATAGTGATCTAGGAGTAGATCACTGGACAACGGTCAGAATTATCCTTAGTGAAATAAGGATATGTTTCTCGATTATGGACGTGACAAAAAGGTTCGTCGTAAAGGGTTACGTTGATGCAAGTTTTTGACACTGATCCAGATGAATCTAAAGTCTCAATCTGGATACATATTGAAAGTGGGAGCAATTAGCTAGAGTAGCTCCGTGCAGAGCATTGTAGACATAGAATTTTGCAAAATACTTACGGATCTGAATGTGACAGACCCGTTGACTAAAATTATCTCACAAGCAAAACATGATCACACCTTAGTACTCTTTGGGTGTTAATCACATAGATATGTGAACTAGATTACTGACTCTAGTAATCCCTTTGAGTGTTGGTCACATGACGATGTGAACTATGGGTGTTAATCACATGGTGATGTGAACCATTGCTGCTAAATCACATGGCGATGAGAACTAGATTATTGACTCTAGTGCAAGTGGGAGACTGAAGGAAATATGCCCTAGAGGCAATAATAAAGTTATTATTTATTTCCTTACATCATGATAAATGTTTATTATTCATGCTAGAATTGTATTAACCGGAAACATAATACATGTGTGAATACATAGACCAACAGAGTGTCACTAGTATGCCTCTACTTGACTAGCTCGTTAATCAAAGATGGTTATGTTTCCTAACCATGAACAAGGAGTTGTTATTTGATTAACAAGGTCACATCATTAGTAGAATGATCTGATTGACATGACCCATTCCATTAGCATAGCACCCGATCGTTTAGTATGTTGCTATTGTTTTCTTCATGACTTATACATGTTCCTATAACTATGAGATTATGCAACTCCCGTTTACCGGAGGAACACTTTGGGTACTACCAAACGTCACAACGTAACTGGGTGATTATAAAGGAGTACTACAGGTGTCTCCAATGGTAGATGTTGGGTTGGCGTATTTCAAGATTAGGGTTTGTCACTCCGATTGTCGGAGAGGTATCTCTGGGCCCTCTCGGTAATACACATCACATAAGCCTTGCAAGCATAATAACTAAGATGTTAGTTATGAGATGATGTATTACGGAACGAGTAAAGAGACTTGCCAGTAACGAGATTGAACTAGGTATTGGATACCGACGATCGAATCTCGGGCAAGTAACATACCGATGACAAAGGGAACAACGTATGTTGTTATGCGGTCTGACCGATAAAGATCTTCGTAGAATATGTAGGAGCCAATATGGGCATCCAGGTCCCGCTATTGGTTATTGACCGGAGACGTGTCTCGGTCATGTCTACATTGTTCTCGAACCGTAGGGTCCGCACGCTTAACGTTACGATGACAGTTATTATGAGTTTATGAATTTTGATGTACCGAAGGTTGTTCGGAGTCCCGGATGAGATCATGGACATGACGAGGAGTCTCGAAATGGTCGAGACGTAAAGATTGATATATTGGAAGCCTATGTTTGGACATCGGAAGTGTTCCGGGTGAAATCGGGATTTTACCGGATTACCGGGAGGGTTACCGGAACCCCCCGGGAGCCAAATGGGCCAACATGGGCCTTAGTGGAAAGGAGAGAGGGCAGCCCACATAGGGCTGCGCCTCCCCCCCTCTCCCTAGTCCTATTAGGACTAGGAGAGGGGCCGGCCACCTCTCTCTCTCTCCCCTTTGAAGGTTTCCTAGTTGGACTAGGATTGGAGGGGGGAGTCCTACTCCCGGTAGGAGTAGGACTCCTCCTGCGCCTACACCTCTTTGGCCGGCCAGCCCTCCTCCCTGCAACCTTTATATACGGAGGCAGGGGGCACCCCAAGACACACAAGTTGATCCTTGAGATCGTTCCTTAGCCGTGTGCGGTGCCCCCTTCCACCAAATTCCACCTCGATCATACCGTTACAGTGCTTAGGCGAAGCCCTGCGTCGGTAGTACATCAAGATCGTCACCACGCCGTCGTGCTGACAGAACTCTTCCTCGACGCTTTGCTGGATCGGAGCCCGAGGAACATCATCGAGCTGAACGTGTGCTAAGAACTCGGAGGTGCCGGAGTAACGGTGCTTGGATCGGTCGGATCGGGAAGAAGACGTACGACTACTTCCTCTACGTTGTGTGATCGCTTCCGCAGTCGGTCTGCGTTGGTACGTAGACAACACTCTCCCCTCTCGTTGCTGTGCATCACCATGATCTTGCGTGTGCGTAGGAAATTTTTTGAAATTACTGCGTTCCCCAACAGCAGGGGCTCACATGGAGTCGGTAGGGCGGCTCAGGAAGCTCGGGGAGGCACCATGGACGACGAACAGGCACCGGTGATCTCGGCGGTTGAAGCTTGGAGAAGAGGTCGGGGAAGCCGCTGCGGGGCGCATCTGGTCGCGTGGGTCGGCGGAGATGGCGCAGGGGTAGATGGCGTAGCTCTTGGACAACTCGGGGTAGCGCGGGGAGCATGGTGGCTACGGTGAACGGTGTCGGCGGCGACGAGCTCTGCTCAGGCTGCATGGGAGAGAGAGAAAAGGAGGGGGAAAGGGTCTAGGGAGAGTGGGAGAGTTCCAGGGGAAATGGGGCGATGTGCGTGGCATCCTTAGCCAGCTCCAGGGGGTCGGCGGCAAGCAGGAGGTGGCTCGGCGCGTGCCGGCGTGCGGCGACCACGCGCACGGCGTCCTATTGGCACGGGGAGGAAGACGCCCCTGGCCCTGGTGGGCTTGGCAGCTAGCTGGGCCGGCTACAGGTAAAGCCCAGGTGGGTTTCTCTCTCTCTCTGTGGTTTCTATTTCAGTTGTTATTTTCTATTTCTTTCGATCTGTTTTGCATTAGTAAAAATACTAACTCATTTTGTAAAATCCTGACAAAAATTGTGGGCACTATTTGAATTATTTCCAACAGCCCCCAATTGTTTTCAGAAGTTTTGAAGCATTTAAAATATTTATAGGCATTAAATGCTCTAATTCAAATAAAATATGATTTAACTCAAAAATCCATAAATGGCGAAGAAATATGCTCATCATTTTTGGTAGAGGTTTTCACCTTTATCAGAAATCATGAACATTATCAATGACATTTTGGGTTCTTTGAAAAAGATTTTATTTCAACCTATTTGAATTCTTTCTGGTGCTAGGGTTTGATCAATCCCCATTTCAGCTTTACATAAAATTTAAACATGACGCAACACACAAGTGCTAGCCTAGTGCAAGGTAAAGCTAGGGATGTGATAGGCCTAGAATTAAAATTACCTCTATATGTGTTTTTACCAAAATTGTTCCTACCAAAAAAATTCACATCCATAGATTCATTATTATTCTCAATCAAAGTAGACAAGGGCATATCATTAGGATCAGTAGGGGTACTCTTATTAGCAAACAATTTCATAAGTTCATCCATCTTTCCACTCAAAACATTAATCTCTTCAATTGCATGCACCTTTTTACTAGTAGATCTTTCAGTGTGCCATTAAGAATAATTAACCATATTATTATCTAGGAGTTTGGTAGCTTCTCCTAAAGTGATTTCCATAAAAGTGCCTCCCGCGGGTGAATCTAAAAGATTTCTAGAAGCAAAATTCAACCCGGCATAAATTTTTTGTATAATCATCCATAAATTCAATCCATGTGTAGGGCAATTACGTATCATTAATTTCATCCTCTCCCAAGATTGTGCAACATGCTCATGATCAAGTTGCTTAAAATTCATAATATCGTTTCTAAGAGAGATGATCTTAGCGGGAGGAAAATACTTAGAGATAAAAGTATCTTTGCACTTATTCCATGAATCAATACTATTTTTAGGCAAAGACGAAAACCAAGTTTTAGCACGATCTCTAAGCAAAAACGGAAATAGCTTAAGTTTAACAATATCATTATCCACATCTTTCTTATTTTGCATATCACACAAATCAACAAAGTTGTTTAGATGGGTAGCGGCATCTTCACTAGGAAGGCCAGAAAACGGATCTTTCATGACAAGATTCAGCAAAGCAGTATTAATCTCACAAGATTCA
Organism: Triticum monococcum; assembly: GCA_034509565.1. Lineage (NCBI taxonomy): Eukaryota > Viridiplantae > Streptophyta > Magnoliopsida > Poales > Poaceae > Triticum > Triticum monococcum. The sequence goes on from CM067841.1 coordinate 121,262,151, forward strand.
GCATCGGTAAGAGGAGCAATCGGAGTGCTAATAAAATCATTATTGTTGGTATTGGTAAAGTCACACAATTTAGTATTATCTTGAGCCATCGTGACAAGCAAGCAATCCAACACACAAGCAAACAAGAAGCAAGCAAAAGAGGCAAACTGGAAAAGCGAAGGGGAACGGAAAAAGAGGGCGAATAAAACGGCAAGGGTGAAGTGGGGGAGAGGAAAACGGGAGGCAAATGGCAAATAATGTAATGCGAAGGATAAGAGTTGTGATGGGTACTTGGTATGTCTTGACTTGGCATAGATCTCCCCGGCAACGGTGCCAGAAATCCTTCTTGCTACCTCTTGAGCACTGTGTTGGTTTTCCTTGAAGATGAAAGGGTGATGCAGCAAAGCAGCGTAAGTATTTCCCTCAGTTTTTGAGAACCAAGGTATCAATCCAGTAGGAGACCACGCGCAAGTCACCTCGTACCTACACAAACAAATAAGAACCTCGCAACCAACGCGATAAAGGGGTTGTCAATCCCTTCTCGGCCACTTGCAAGAGTGAGATCCGATAGAGATAATAATAATATAAATATTTTTGGTATTTTTATGATATAGATTGAAAGTAAAGATTGCAAAATAAAGTAGATTGGAAACTTATATGATGGAGAATAGACCCGGGGGCCATAGGTTACACTAGTGGCTTCTCTCAAGATAGCATAAGTATTATGGTGAGTGAAAAAATTACTGTCGAGCAATTGATAGAAAAGCGGATAATTATGAGAATGTCTAGGCATGATCATGAATATAGGCATCACGTTCGTGACAAGTAGACCGACTCCTGCCTGCATCTACTACTATTACTCCACACATCGACCGTTATCCAGCATGCATCTACAGTATTAAGTTCATAAGAACAGAGTAACGCCTTAAGCAAGATGACATGATGTAGAGGGATAAAATCATGCAATATGATATGAACCCCATATTTTTATCCTCTATGGCAACAATACAATACGTGTCGTTTCCCTTTCTATCACTGGGTTCGAGCATCGCAAGATTGAACCCAAAGCTAAGCACTTCTCCCAATGCAAGAAAGATCAATCTAGTAGGCCAAACCAAACTGATATTTTGAAGAGACTTGCAAAGATAACCAATCATGCATAAAAGAATTCAGAGAAGATTCAAATATTGTTCATAGATAAACTGGATCATAAACCCACAATTCATCGGATCTCGACAAACACACCGCAAAAGAAGATTACATCGAATAGATCTCCAAGAGAATCGAGGAGAACTTTGTATTGAGATCCAAAGAGAGATAATAAGCCATCTAGCTACTATCTATGGACCCGAAGGTCTGAGGTAAACTACTCGCACATCACCGGAGAGGCCATGGAGTTGATGTAGAGGCCCTCCGTGATCAATGCCCCCTCCAGCGGAGCTCCGGAAAGGGCCCCAAGATGGGATCTCTTGGGTACAGAAGGTTGCGGCGGTGGAATTTGGTTTTCGTGGTGCTCCTGGATGTTTGCGGGGTAGGTAGATATATATAGGAGGAAGAAGTAGGTCGGTGGAGCAACGAGGGGCCCACGAGGGTGGAGGGCGCGCCCAGGGGGCAGGCATGCCCCCCTGCCTCGTGGCCTCCTGGATTGTTTCTTGGCGTCCACTCCAAGTCCTCTAGATCACATTTGTTCCAAAAATCACGCTCCTGATGGTTTCATTCCGTTTGGACTCCGTTTGATATTCCTTTTCTGTGAGACACTAAAATAGGCAAAAAATAACAGCAATTTGGGCTAGGCCTTCGGTTAATAGGTTAGTCCCAAAAATAATATAATAGTGTAAAATAAAGCCCATTAACAACCAAAAAAAATAATATAATAGCATGGAGCAATCAAAAATTATAGATACGTTGGAGACGTATCAGCGGCCACCATGGCGGCGGTGGAAACTATAACAACAATCACGGCGGCGGTGGGGGCTACCACAACAACAACGGCCCTCTGCGCCCCTTCTACAACAACAATCAAGGGCGCCGGTTTGCTAGGTATGAAGAGTATGAAAACAAATGTCAGATATGTGAAAAACTAACCATATTGCAAAAGAATGTAATTGGCGCTATGCAAAGGACAACTCGCAGAGGAGGCATGCTACCGCTGCAGCAGACATCTCTTATGGTGCCGATTCAAACTGGTATGTTGATTCGGGCTCAAACAAGCACATCACCTCAGAACTCAAGAAAATGACCATGCATGAGAGGTACCACGGCAAAGAACAAGTTAATACGACAGAAAATACTCCAGGTATGATGGTAAGTCATGTAGGTCAGTCTACTGTTAAAACCCCATATTGTGATATTCAACTTAAAGATGTTTTACATGTTCCCGTTGTGTCAAAGAATCTCCTTTCTGTTCATCGCATCACTCTTGATAACGGTGTCTCCATAGAATTTCACATGTTCTTCTTTTTCATCAAGGATCAGGTCACGAGGAGGGTTCTCTATCGCGGTAGATGCGTGCAAGGTGTCTATCCGTTGATTCCCAAGTTTTGCAAGTTCAATAAACAAGTTCATGGATCCTTCAAGGTTTCTTCAAAACGATGGCACAATCGTTTAGGCCATCCATCCTTCTCTATCGTTTATCAAATTCTTAGTAAACATAAGCTCCCATTTGTCGGTGAGCATGATCGTGAAACTATTTGTGATGCCTGTCAGAAAGCACAAAGTCATCAATTGCCTTACTCTATTTCTACCAGTGTGTCAACAAAACCCTTGCAACTTATTTTTTCTGATGTATGGGGTCCTCCCCCCTCTTCTCTTGGTAGACACATATATTACGTAAGCTTCATTGATGACTACAGCAAGTACATGTGGATTTATTTGGTTAAGAAATGTTCCAATGTCTTTCAAGTATTCCACAATTTTCGAGCCCTAGTCAAGAGAAAATTTGATAGCAAAATTATTGCCATGCAATCGGACTGGGGTGGTGAGTATGAGAAGTTGCATTCCTTTTTCCAGCAGATAGGAATTTCTCATTACGTATCTTGCCCACATGCTCACCAGCAGAACAGTTCCACTGAACGCAAGCATAGGCACATTGTTGATGTAGGTTTCTCCCTTCTTGTTGTCGCATCCATGCCGTTAAAGTTTTGGGATGAAGCTTTTCTAACTGCGGTTCATCTTATAAATTTGTTACCTAGCCGAGTCATCAACAATGAATCCCCAACCGAACCTCTTTTCCATACCTAGCCAGATTATGCCTCTCTCTGTGTGTTTGGGTGCGCCTGTTGGCCAAATCTACGTCCTTACAATAATCACAAACTCAGTTTATGGTCCAAACAGTGCTTTTTTCCTTGGCTATAGTGCCCAACACAAGGGGTCAAATGGCTTGATGTTTCCACGGGTAGAATATATATATCTCTCGTGATGTTCTGTTTGATGAAACAAAATTCCCGTTTGAAACACTTCATCCCAATGTCGGTGCCCTCCTAAAACAAGAAATACTTCTTCTCCCAACTGCTCTTTCCGGTGTTGATCACGGGGGTGAAAACAATAGTAGTGATCAACCTTTGACTACTCATCATGTTTTGCCTAAGTTTATTGCTGCAGATCCATCTTCAGAAGAAAATTTGGGTTCAAACAATGCAAACAGCAGTGAAAGCGGCCATTATTTCATGCGTAACCCAGTTGGGAACAACGAAGCATGAGGCGGATCCGCCTTGGGATCTCCACTGCATGCAACAGGTTGATCTGCACTGGGATCCGCAGCTGCAACACCTGGTCCCTCCTCGGTCTCTGCGTGACCGGGTGTGGACAGCAGGGCCACGGGTGGACACATGCAGCCCACCAGCTACAGACGTGACAATACCCAGCTGTAGGATCGAAAGTATGTCTAGAGGGGGGGTGATTAGGCTACTTGACCAAATAAAAACTTAACCTTTTCCCAATTTTAGTTCTTGGCAGATTTTAGCTATTTTAGGACAAGTCAAGCAATCATCACACAATTCAAGCAAGCATGCAAAGAGTATATTGGGAGCGGAAAGTAAAGCATGCAACTTGCAAGAATGTAAAGGGAAGGGTTTGGAGAATTCAAACGCAATTGGAGACACGGATGTTTTTCCCGTGGTTCGGATAGGTGGTGCTATCCTACATCCACGTTGATGGAGACTTCAACCCACGAAGGGTAACGGTTGCGCGAGTCCACGGAGGGCTCCACCCACGAAGGGTCCACGAAGAAGCAACCTTGTCTATCCCACCATGGCCATCGCCCACGAAGGACTTACCTCACTAGCGGTAGATCTTCACGAAGTAGGCGATCTCCTTGCCCTTACAAACTCCTTGGTTCAACTCCACAATCTTGTTGGAGGCTCCCAAGTGACACCTAGCCAATCTAGGAGACACCACTCTCCAAGAAGTAACAAATGGTGTGTTGATGATGAACTCCTTGCTCTTGTGCTTCAAATGATAGTCTCCCCAACACTCAACTCTCTCTCATAGGATTTGGATCTGGTGGAAAGAAGATTTGAGTGGAAAGCAACTTGGGGAAGGCAAGAGATCAAGATTCATATGGTAGGAATGGAATATCTTGGTCTCAACACATGAGTAGGTGGTTCTCTCTCAGAACATATGAGTTGGAAGTGTAGATGTGTTCTGATGGCTCTCTCCATGAATGAAGAGGAGGTGGAGGGGTATATATAGCCTCCACACAAAATCCAACCGTTACTCACAATTTACCAATCTCGGTGGGACCGAATCAGCAAACTCGGTCAGAACGAAATAGTAAACCTAGTGACCGTTAGAGATTTTCGGTGGGACTGACATGCAACTCGGTAGGACCGATTTTGTTAGGGTTAGGGCATAACGTAATCTCGTTGAGACCGATTACACAAACTCGGTGAGACCGATTTTGGTAATAAGCTAACCAGAGAGTTGGTCAGGCAAACTCGGTGGGACCGATTTGCTCTTTTGGTGAGACCGAAATGTTACAAAAAGGAAACAGTGAGTTTACATTGCAATCTCGGTGGGACCAATCCGTTCTTTCGGTGAGACCGAAAAGTTACGAAAGGGAAACAGAGAGTTTGCAATCCCATCTCGGTGAGACCGAGATCCCTATCGGTAGAACCGATTTGCTAGGGTTTGGCAATGGCTATGACAAGTGAAACTCGGTGGCGCCGGATTGAAAGAATCGGTAAGGCCGAGTTTGGCTTAGGGTTTAGGTCTAATGTGGATATGGGAAAGTAGTTGAGGGTTTTGGAGCAGATCACTAAGTACATGAAGCAAGAGGCTCATTAAGCAACACCTCATCCCTCCTTGATAGTATTGGCTTTTCCTAAAGACTCAATGTGATCTTGGATCACTAAAATATAAAATGAAGAGTCTTGAGCTTTTGAGCTTGAGCCAATCCTTTGGCCTTAGCATTTTGAGGGTTCCACTTTCACCATCCATGCCATGCCAATCATTGAGCTTTCCTGAAATAATCATCTTGGAATAGCATTAGCTCAATGAGCTATATATTGTTATGAATTACCAAAACCACCTAGGGATAGTTGCACTTTCAATCTCCCCCTTTTTGGTAATTGATGACAACATATAGATCAAAGCTTCGACAAATGATAATAAGCATGAAAAATATCGTCGCTTTGAGAAGTATGTGATAAGTAAGAGCTCCCCCTAAATTTGTGCATATTTAAGATTTGCTTTGGACTGCAAATGCACAAAGAGTTAGAGTCATGGGTTACTCTTCCATGTCACATACATCTTGGTGGAGCGCTTAAAATGATAAGAATGAAATACATGCACTCATCACCAAGAAAAGTGAATGATCACATAAGATAGATAAGATAATAGCATTCACCAAGCATTAAGTGTAGCTTATGATCAAACACATGATCATCAATGTCTCACAAGCATATCAAAGTATCTCGACCAAAAGCAAACAAAGTTTGAAAAACCACCAAATAAAGCAAGAGAGAAAAGCAACACTCTCTCTCTCTCGAAGCCTATGATCTATACATTTTCTCCCCCTTTGGCAACAAGTTACCAAAAAGTTCCTAGAAAATGCATAGTGCTAGATCGACTCTCAGACTTGATCTTCTGGTGGTGGTGGAGTCCGGATCACTCCAAGGACGAAGCCTTCTGTAGACGTGGTTGGAGATGAGGCTGAAGTAGATGCTAGAGCTGGTGGAACTGAAGCTGTAGCTGGTGCAGAAGTGGTGGCTCTGGTGTCAGCAACTAGCACTGCATGTGATCTCTGAGCTCTTGGCACTCTGGAAAATGCATCAGTTGTAGTCTTGCCTCTCCTCTCCTGCATGTCATCCTGAAGTTGTTCCACTGCAGACTGAATCTCTGTTACTTTGACATCCAAGTCATAGAACTTTTGTTCCATGATCCTCTCTAAGCTCTGCTGATTCTGAGTGAGGGTGGCTAGTCCTTGCTCAATCCTCAGTGTGGATGCAATCAAGTAACCAAGCTGCTCTTGTTTGGTTTTCAAGAAATACTCAGATGCCTCCTCTTGAGTTGGCATCTTGGCAGCTTTCTCCTTCCTCTGCCACATAATCTTCATCCTTAGAATCTGAAGTTCTCTTCTTCCTCAGTCTTGTGGCAGCTTTTGGTAGGTTGCTAGGGGTGCTCCTGCTGCCATCATCCGAAGAACTGGAGGGACTAGTGCCCTCACTCATTTGCACTGGCTGCTCTGACAAATTCTGGCTATCACTTTGGTCTAACATGATGAACAAGCTGATTGCTGACCCTGTGAATAGTTTATAGATGAGGTAGAGTGGATGAGCATCACAAAATGCAGAGGTTTTTGCAAAAGAATGATTCAAAAACTTAGTTTTAGTTTCCCACAGAAAGCATTTCGGATCTACCGATTTTTAAACTCGGTGATACCGAAGCAGTTTTTGGAACCTAAACTAGTGAACTCGGTCAGACCGAGTCACAGTTCGGTGGCACCGAGACTGCTAGGGTTTCACAAAGTTCCGAAATCGGTCACACCGATTAGTAATACTCGGTCAGTCCGAGTCTCACTTGTGTAATGGCATAAGCCAAATCGGTGGGACCGAGTTTTTCAACTCTGTGGGTCCGAGATGGTTTCGGCGGAAACCTAACCCTAAAATTTTCGAATCAAACCTAATCTATGAGTTCACTGACTGGATAGAAGTTCATCAAATGTGGCAAGAATCATTATCATCACAATGTGCTAGGAATTGGATTGGGGAATAGCACAAAGATTGAGTCCATACCCTAGTTCGGCGGAGACTCGCTACGGCGGCAACGGCGGGGTTGATTCCCGTTGACGGCGATGGAGACCAGCGACTGGAGGCGGCTGGCGGCGAGGAGACGATCCGGAGACCACGTTGGCAGAGCGAGCTATGGCGCGGGCGAAGGGGTTTGGAGAAATTTCCAAATTTTTGCCCGTGTCTATATATAGCCCGACCCTGTCGGTGTGACCGAGTGGAACAACTCGGTGGCACCGAGATGCAAAACTGTATACAGTTGTTGCAACTCAGTGTGACCGAATGATTCAAATCGGTTGCACCGAGATCGAAGATTCAGATCAACTTAATGATCTCGGTAGGACCGAAAGTAGGATATCGGTCAGACCAAGAATCACATAGAGGTTTTGGAAGTTTAAGTCTATGATGAATCGGGGACTCCGAGTGCTCCTCACACAGAGTGGTTCGAATCTGACTTGATCAAATTTTGTGATGTAGCATGAATAAAGTTTGAGATGAGAAAATCATAGATAGCTAGAGGAGGTTCTTAGGCATTCTTGTCCATCCACTTGGCAAAAGGAAATAAAACCAAACAATGAAAACAACAAGTGGATGTCCTCGAATGAGTAAAATATGCAACCAACATGCTCACACAATAAGATGGCAATTGAAATATGTGACAAAGCATGCACAACCAATTCTAGCATCTATCAAGCAATTTGCGATGACTAGGTCATCTATATATGAGTATATTGACTTAGGAGTCAAGTGAGAACACTTGATCATAGGTCATACTCATCGTTTAAGCTCAAGTGGGGTTACCACTTTTACATAAAGCATTGTTGTGTTCACATCTTTAGAGTTTCTTTAGCTCAAGTCTTAGAGTAAAGCTCCCCCTAGATGTGATATCCCCCCTAAGAGGGATGAACTAACCTTGGGTTTTGTCGATGATGACTTCATGTAGATGTTGAAGATGTGGATGCTCAATGTTGATGTAGATCACTTGGAGCTATCCATTTGAGTGAATTGCACTTTTAATACCTACATAGGTTAGTCCCACAAGGAACAAACAAGGATATCCATAGACATAGAGTGATGCACACACAAGATGATGTCCATGAAAACTTTTAGGTTACCTTGTCCCTTGTCTTACCAACAAGAGGGTTTGTGACTCCTTGAACTAGTGCAAGATGTGGAAGTTGATTGCACTTGTTCTTGCCAAAATGATAAGAGTGAAGTATGTTGGCGGAGTCACCCTCAAGAACTCTCTAGTTCTTCTTCTTTTGGATCCACACCATCTTGATGGGAATCCTTGGAGTTGTAGTCATACTGGATGAAGTGGAGCTTGAAGTGGTCTTGGGAATCCACTTGACTAAGGTCTTAGGAACTTCTTCAAATGCATCAATTTCCTCTTGAAGCTTGTCCTTCCCTTTTTGCTTGTAGTCTTGTGGTGGAAGATCATCTTGAGCTTGTGTCCCCTTGAAGGAAGTATCATACTTCTCTTGTTGAGGAACAAACTTTGTCTTGGGGTATTGATCTTCTTCCCACTCAACTCCATTGGCATTGAACTTTCGTTCAAAACCAACACCTTGATTCTTCCGGTGCCTTCCTTGCTTGCGCACAATTTCCTCGAATTGCTTACTCCCGACAAGGCTTTTGTACACTCCTTTCTCTATAATTCCCTTCAATAAGCTATTTTCTTGCTCAAGTGTAACTTGGCTAAGAGAATCATTAGTGGAATCAAGTGAACTACTAGAAGCAACAATATTGGATTTAGCATGATCATTGTTACTACTAGAGGAAGAATCTTTCTTGTTCTTGTTACTAGACTTGACTTGAGGCATGTAAGTGGATAAGAGTAAACACTTGGCAATGTAAGAAGAACTTCTCTTGCGGAGATCATCATTGATTGCCTTTAAAAACTCATGCTCTTGCTCAAGATTGAGCTTTTCAAAGCGTAACTTCTCATGAGCTCTTAAAAGTTCTCGATGATCTTCGAAGATAGTTTCATGAGCTAACTTAAGAGTGTTTAGTTCTTTAGTTAGAGCCTCAATCTTCTCCTTATCATTGTCATTCGTTTTATCTTGATTAGCATGATTAATTGACGTTTCATCATAGTATTCATCACTAGAGTTGTTAACAGGTAAATCATCATCACCTAACAAGTCATCTTCAACACTATTAAAATCAACATACTCAGGGTGTGTTACCTTAGGACCTTTGGCCATGAAGCATCTTCCAATTCCTTCATTTGGTGAGTCAAATATGTCGTAGGAGTTGGTTGACACAAGTGCTAGACCGGCAACACCTTCATCTTGTGTATATTCGGAATCAGAGTGATAACTTCTCTCGGAGTGGTTGTCGGAGCCGGATACCCATTCACCAACATGAGCTTGATGTCTTTGTTTTGTGTAGCTCCTTGATGATTTTTCCTTCCTTTCCAAATCCTTGCTTCTCCGTGAGTATCTTCGTTCATAACGATCATCTCTACTCCTTCTCTCTCTTGGTGGTGATTCTTCTCTTTTGCTTCTTCTTTTTGGAGAGTCTTTTCTTGTCTTGTAGGGAGCCGTACACTCATTGGAATAGTGTCCGGGTCTTCCACAATTGTAGCAGTTTCGCTCTCGACTAGAAGATCTTTTGTCATTGTAGGACCTTGACTTGGAGCTTCTATCTTTGCTTCTACTCTTGTAGAACTTGTTGAAGTTCTTCACCATTAAGCTCAATTCTTCATTGAACTTTTGTTTCTCACTTGATGATGTAGGGGCTTCACATGAGGCTTTGTAGGCACCACTTGATTTGTTGTGAAGTTCCTCTTTATCCTTAAGTGACATCTCATGAGCAACAATTCTTCCAATTACCTCCGTTGGCTTGAGATCTTTGTAATTGGGCATCATTTGGATCAATGTGCACACGGTATCATATTTTCCATCCAAGGCTCTTAGAATCTTCTTGATGATGAATCTATCGGTCATCTCTTCACTTCCTAAGCCGGCAATCTCATTTGTGATGAGAGCAAGCCTAGAGTACATTTCAGCGACACCTTCACCATCCTTCATTTTGAACTTGTCAAGTTGACTTTGAAGCACATCCAATTTGGATTCCTTGACAGAGTCGGTACCTTCGTGCATATCAATCAAAGTGTCCCAAATTTCCTTTGCATTCTCAAGACGGCTGATTTTGTTGAATTCTTCGGGGCACAATCCGTTGAAGAGAATATCACAAGCTTGAGCATTGTATTGCAACATCTTCAACTCATCCGCGGTAGCTTCACGGTTTGGTTCTCTCCCATCAAAGAAGTCACCTTGCAAACCAACACACACAATAGCCCAAACGGCGGGGTTATGTCCAAGAATATGCATTTTCATTTTATGCTTCCAACTAGCAAAATTAGTACCATCAAAGTAAGGACCTCTACGGTGATAATTTCCCTCGCTAGACGCCATACTCTCCTAGGTTGTGAAACCAAGGCTATGACCACCAAAAGCTATGGAAATCAAAGCAAATGGAGACCAAGGCTCTGATACCACTTGTAGGATCGAAAGTATGTCTAGAGGGGGGTGATTAGACTACTTGACCAAATAAAAACTTAACCTTTACCCAATTTTAGTTCTTGGCAGATTTTAGCTATTTTAGGACAAGTCAAGCAATCATCACACAATTCAAGCAAGCATGCAAAGAGTATATTGGAAGCGGAAAGTAAAGCATGCAACTTGCAAGAATGTAAAGGGAAGGGTTTGGAGAATTCAAACGCAATTGGAGACACGAATGTTTTTCCTGTGGTTCGGATAGGTGGTGCTATCCTACATCCATGTTGATGGAGACTTCAACCCACGAAGGGTAACGGTTGTGCGAGTCCACGGAGGGCTCCACCCACGACGGGTCCACGAAGAAGCAACCTTGTCTATCTCACCATGGCCATCGCCCACGAAGGACTTGCCTCACTAGCGGTAGATCTTCACGAAGTAGGCGATCTCCTTGCCCTTACAAAATCCTTGGTTCAACTCCACAATCTTGTTGGAGGCTCCTGTCGGATCACGGGTTCCGGCAGACCCTTAAGGTTCGAACACTAGGGTGCGCGCGGAGATCACGCCTTCTACCTCCCCGTCTCACAAAGATCTAAACTACTGAAAGAACTGCACAAGAGACACAAGGTTTATACTGGTTCGAGCCACCGTTGTGGTGTAATACCCTACTCTAGTGTGTGGTTGGTGGATTGCCTTCTGGGGCTAGTGATGATGAACAATACAAGGAAGAACAGCCTCGCGAGGGTCTGTTCTTGGCTGGGGCGATGAACTGCTAGGAGGAGTTCAGTCACCCTTCTCTCTCTCACTCACTCTCTCTGCTTGCTAGCCGAATGAACGAACCCCCCCTTGCTATGCGGGTGGCTGGTCCTATTTATAGGCAAAGGCCCTGGGCCTCTTCCCAAATATTGAGCGGGAAGGGCGCCAGCAATTGGCCAATTCGTAGGGGAACATCTAGTACACTTATCCTGACTAAAGTTGGTCTTCGCCTGCAAAAGGCTCTGTGGTGACGCCGTGCTGGGCTCCATGGTGACCTCCGTCTCGTAGTCCTCCTGGTCTTGGTCTCGTTGCACCGAAATGGCAACCTTTGCCTGATGCCTCGGTACTCCCCGGCTGCGCTTGCCCCCTTTGCACGAAAGAGGAAAGAAGGACACTGCGCGCGCTGGCGCCCGCCTGGCACCCTAAGTTGTCATGGCTTGCGTCATGGGCACCTCGCGAGGTACCCTGCCTTGATCTCTCCGCCTCCTCGCGAGCCAGCCCGAGGAGGCCGCGCCTGAGGATGCGTCGTGTCGTCCGCCCCGCGAGGCTTGGCCCCTCGCGAGGGTCTTGAGCCTTGTGTCGATGAAGATGGGCCATGCTGGGCCTCCTTTGAGCCACGCCACAGGCCGCAGGCAGGCAAGTCTGGGGACCCCCGTTCCCAGAACGCCGACAGTAGCCCCCGGGCCCAAGGCGCGCACGGACTTGGCCGTGCCGAGAGGCGAAAGGGCAAGGGCGAAGCGCCGCGGGCCCTAATAGCCTGCGGCCTTGGGTGCCGCATGGCAGTTGATGGGACGTGGGCGTCTCCACTTCCCCATGACGCCTTCGTGATTGCGCGAGTTGGACAAGTCCCTGCATGCAAATCGTGTCATGATTACCTATGATCGTGGAGGCCGACGGTTGGCCTTCGCCAGATATAAGTACGGCACGGCGCGTGTCCTTCCAGTCCATCTCTTCTTGTTTTCTCCTTTGCCTCAATTCTTGCTCCGCCTTGGTGTGATGGCTCCATCGAGGAGGTACTCGGCTGCGGAGAAGGGGAAGGCCCTCCAGGTCGATCCTGCCTCTCCCCCGCCCAAGAGCGGTCGTGGGCGCCCTCGGAAGCATCCAGTGGCCGCCCCGGTAGCGTTTGGCGGTCATGGGGGCAGCTCCCAGCGCACCGGCGGGCGAGCCGCTGTGGCCGAGGGACGCGCCTGGGTTGCGCGCTCCCCCAGGCCGCGCTTTCGCGCTGCGCAGGTGCTGCTAGAGTTCGTCGTCTGGTTCGCGGAGCCGACTAGCGCCCGGTCCAACTCCCCCGCTTCCTCCTTGGTGAACTCCCGGCCGGTGCTCCTGGTGGCCTCTGGCTCTAGGCGGAGGGCTGCTACAGTAGGTCCTCATGGGCCGCGCTGGAGGTCTCCGCCAACGGGGGCTTGGCCTTGACTCGTGGCTGGCAGGCGTTCGCCCGCGCTCGCTGTGACGCCCGGGTAATCAAGCTACAGTAACCCTCTGGTAATGATGCCACGTCACCTCGATTATTGTTGATAATCTCGCGTTAGTTCAGAACCGATCCAAATTCAAATTTGAATTTTAGTCAAACAATAAAAGTTTTCAAACATTTAAAATAAAAATGTTTGGTTTGTACTAAATATTACAAAGGTAATTATGGTGCAACAAACCCATTTTTATAAAATGCATAAGTAATTTAAAATGATTTAAAGACAGAAAAGAAAATAAATAAAAGAAAGAAAATACAAAAGAGAAAAAAAGGAAAAGGATCCCCCGGGCCAGCCGACCCAACAGGCTGGCCCATTTGGCCACACCGACCGGCCCAACCTCTCCCCTCCATAACCCCCACCGGGGGGAAAACCCTAACCCATCCACCCCGTCACCCCCACTCCCCACGCCTCGCATCTCCCCTTCCTGATCCGATCTGGATCCGGGACGAGCCCGCTCCCCACCCCCCACCTCGCGACGCCAGCGCCCCAACCCAGTCGCCGGGCACCCCATCGCCTCGACCCCGCGTCGGCCCCCCTCCTCTCACCCGATCTGGGTCGGGATCCAGAGGAGGCCATCGCCGCCCGGAGCCCCCTTCGCCGGACCACCTCGCCGGCCTGCTCCTCCACGACGACGTCGTCCTCGTCCTCCTCCATGACGGCCCTCCCCGACCTCCACCGAGCACATGCCCCATTCCCTGCTCCTCTATGTGAGCTCCGCCTCACCCTGGCCTCTTCTCTCTCCCTCGCTCCCTCGCCCCGCGCTCACTGCGTCGACGGCCGCGCCCCGGCGCCCCTGGACGCGCCCTGGCCGTGCGCGTGCATGCATCCGCGCACCCGCGCTGGTCTTACCCCGCCCATGGTTGCGCCCCCGCGCTCCCTCTCGTCCTCTCCCCGCAGCCGGCCACGCCCGATGCGTGCTCGTCGCGCGGGCACAAGCCCGTGCCGCCCGTGGCCCCCTGTCGATGCCCTGCGCCCCGTGCGCCCACGCCGGCGCCGTCCGCTGCTGCCGGCCTGCGTACACCCCCCTACTTCCCTGTCGTCCCGCGACCCCCCGCACCGGGCGGGTTCTGTCCCAGCTCCCGTGCACCGTCGCCATCCCCGTCCTCCGCCAGGTTGGCGTCCGGCCTCGCCGTGGCCACCGGCCTCCCCTGCCATGACGACCTGCCGGGTCCGCCGCACCGCGGCCCCAGGGCGTGTGCCCGCTCGGGCTATGCCCTGCGCCCGATGCCCGTTAGCAGCCACTAGCACCCGAAACCCGCCAGGCCCCTGTGGGCCAATGACATGGGGGCCCAGCCCGAGAATGTTAAAAAAGGAAATAAATAAATAAATAAATAATGAAAATAATTAATTAACCAATTAATTAACTTAATTAATTCTAATTAAATTAACCAAATAAGATTAATTAACCTAATGATTAGTTAACCTAATTAACTACTGCTAATTAGCTAATTAATTAGTATGACAGTGGGGCCCACCCACTAATTAATTTTGATTAGATTAATTAAACTGTTTAATTAAAATGTGTCACTGACCAGTGGGACCCACTGGTCAGGTTGACCAAGTCAACACTGTTGACTGCTGATGTCAGCATGACATCATGCTGATGTCATTAATCTGTTTTTTGAATTAATTTAAATAATTAATTAGATTCCAGAAATTAATAAAATCTTTAGAAACTCATATCTTTTAATCCGTAACTCGGATTAAAATATTTTCAACATGAAAGTTGCTCAGAACATCGAGACGATTCCGGATACGCAACCTGTTCGTCCGCCACACCTCCCTAACCTATCGAACTCGTAACTTTGCCCCTCCGGCTCCTCTGCCCGAAAACGTGAAACACCGGGGATACTTTCCTGGATGTTTTCCCCCTTCACCGGTGTCACCTCATACCGCGTTAGGGCACCCCTAGCACCAATACTTGTCATGTCATGCATCGCTATGCATCTGTTTTCTTGATATTTATTGTTTCTTCCCCCTCTTCTCTCGCTAGACACCAAGACCGGCGCCGCTGCTACCCAGTACGACTACGGTGTTGATGACCCCTCTCTCTTGCTAGAGCAACCAGGCAAGCCCCCCCCCCCTTGATCACCAGATATCGCCTACTCTTCTCTATACTGCTTGCATTAGAGTAGTGTAGCCTGTTACTGCTTTCGGTTAATCCTATTCTACTGCATAGCCTGTCCTTGCTACTACTGTTGTTACCTTTACCTGCTATCCTACTGCTTAGTATAGGATGCTAGTGTTCCATCAGTGGCCCTACACTCTTGTCCGTCTGCCATGCTATACTACTGGGCCGTGATCACTTCGGGAGGTGATCACGGGCATATACTATATACTTTACACTGTTACATTACCTGTGATACTGTTCGGAGATGGGGGCTGAAGGGGCAGGTGGCTCCATCCCGGTAGAGGTGGGCCTGGGTTCCCGACGGCCCCCGACTGTTACTTTGTGGCGGAGCGACAGGGCAGGTTGAGACCACCTAGGAGAGAGGTGGGCCTGGCCCTGGTCGGCGTTCGCAGATGCATAACACGCTTAACGAGATCTTGGTATTTGATCTGAGTCTGGCCACTGGCTTATACGCACTAACCATCTACGCGGGGACAGTTATGGGCACTCGACGTCGAGGTATCAGCCGAAGCCTTCGTGACGTCAGCGACTGAGTGGCGCGCGCTGGGTTGGACCGCGTAACACAACTTCCTTTGTAATGGAGGTTGCTAGGTCTGCTCACCGACCGCGTACGCAACGTGCAGGTGTGCAATGGGCGATGGGCCCAGACCCCTGTGCCATAGGATTTAGACCGGCGTGCTGACCTCTCTATTGTGCCTAGGTAGGGCTGCGACGTGTTGATCTTCCGAGGCCGGGCATGACCCAGGAAAGTGTGTCCGGCCAAATGGGATCGAGCGTGTTGGGTTATGTGGTGCACCCCTGCAGGGAAGTTAATCTATTTGAATAGCCGTGATCTTCGGTAACAGGACGACTTGGAGTTGTACCTTGACCTTATGACAACTAGAACCAGATACTTAATAAAACACACCCTTCCAAGTGCCAGATACAACCGGTGATCGCTCTCTCAGAGGGCGACGAGGGGAGGATCATCGGTTAGGATTATGCTATGCGATGATACTTGGAGGACTTCAGTCTACTCTCTTCTACATGCTGCAAGATGGAGGCTTCCAGAAGCGTAGTCTTCGATAGGATTAGCTATTCCCCTCTTATTCTGGCATTCTGCAGTTCAGTCCACTGATATGGCCCATTACACATATACCCATGCATATGTAGTGTAGCTCCTTTCTTGCGAGTACTTTGGATGAGTACTCACGGTTGCTTTCTCCTTCTTTTCCCTCTACCCCTTCTACCTGGTTGTCGCAACCAGATGTTGGAGCCCAGGAGCCAGACGCCACCTTCGACAACGACTCCGACTACACCGGAGGTGCCTACTACTACGTGCTTCCCGCTGACGACGACATGAGTAGTTTAGGAGGATCCCAGGCAGGAGGCATGCGCCTCTTTCGATCTGTATCCCAGTTTGTGCTAGCCTTCTTAAGGCAAACTTGTTTAACTTATGTCTGTACTCAGATATTGTTGCTTCCGCTGACTCGTCTATGATCGAGCACTTGTATTCGAGCCCTCGAGGCCCCTAGCTTGTAATATGATGCTTGTATGACTTATTTTATTTGTAGAGTTGTGTTGTGATATCTTCCCGTGAGTCCCTGATCTTGATCGTACACATTTGCGTGTATGATTAGTGTACGATTGAATCGGGGGCGTCACAAGTTGGTATCAGAGCCGACTGCCTGTAGGAATCCCCATTTCCAACTCCTTGGCCGAAGTCGAGTCTAGTCATTGAAAAACTTTACTAACATGGCTATGCGGCTTACGGGCCCACGTCGCCATCTGGGTGGTATTAGGATCTTTTACTCCTCGATCCTTACTCTGGGACTCTGAACTCTCTTCTATTCGGGTAAAATGAATTTTGCTAAATCTAACATTAGGATCTCGTTATCACTTTCACCCGGAGAGCCCCTTATTACTCATGATCGTCTGCTGCACGTGAAGACCCTGAAGATACTCTCCGCTGTTAACCCGAGAACTTGTGTTCATTGCGTTTACAATTCCCCTTCCACCGTCAACCCTTATGGATAAATACTTGCAGTTGTTATGCTTACATACATCCCTAGTTGGTCTTGTTATTACAAGATACCCCGAAATACTCATCATTGTTTCGATAATCCTTTGAGCTTACTGCCTTGCTATTCTTCGTCATCTGAATACCCTTATGGATAATTCCTCGCATTTGTCGAGTATCTTTTCATCCCTAGTTGTTCAAGTGTTTCATGAAGGTCTTCGAAATACTATTCGATCTTTCGAAAATACTCAGTAGCTTAATGCTCTGTGAATACTTGTCTGCTTACATTATGGTTAATTCCATATGTCTAGTAGTCTTTGTTGACATCCCTTGACTTTGCCATTTTGACCCTAATGATTCAATATGTGCGTATGCACGCGATCATCAGGATATCCTTTTAAATTATCTTCCCGGCTCAAACGGCATTTTAAACAGGAGCTGGATCTCGACCAATCTAATTGCCATCGATTATTCCCCTAAGCCTACTCGGCTTACCCATCCTTAATCAGAGCCCTTGCTTCTGATCCCTTGTCTTGGAATTCATAATTCATTTGCCTTTGAGCTTTGAGTTAGTTAGTTGTTTCTATAATCTGATCTCCTTGCCTTCTTTCTTCCTCTGGTTGAGTATCGATGCTCATGTTGAATCCCTTGCAGACCACCAGACCCTTTGCCGGATTTTATCCAACAACGTCCTTCATATTCAATAAGCCTGTGAGCCTTTTCCTTGGATACATAATGCCTTTAGTAAATTGTATCCTTTGTTTCCTCAACCATGCTTTGTTTCCGAGCTGGTGGTACTTACGATTGAAACTTGTGGTATATGTTCCTAAGATGCCCCTATGGGTTGAACCTATACCTGCTCTAAAACTGTGTGAACCCAAAAGATTTCACAGGTCATACTTATCTGGTATTGCACCAGGTAAAAACTTTCAACAAGTAATGTCATTTTTGAAATACAAGAGGTGAATGAAAGGTTATGCATTGAAGAAGTGGGAGTCAACCTTGAACTTTGTGTTCATGCCCATGGACACGATGTAGATCTTATGATTAAAGCTTCTCTTAAATTAAATTATTCCTTTGGTATAAGTTCATCTTATATCCGGGATCTGGCCTTTTGTAATCGTGGTTCCGACCATGTTCTTTTTTAAATACAATTTCTCGTGCAAGTTTAAGCACTTGTCTTCTGCGGAGTAATACCCCAGACCAACCTCTACTTTGATTTGTCGTCGAGTATTACCCCTTGGTATCTCAAGATTATCACGGAACAGCATAACCTCTTATGAGTTCTTCATCAAGTGCTACATTCTCATTGATTCCAATTTTTCATGAGCTCTGAGTAATTTAACACTCAAAGACATCGATAACTGAATCGAGTCCGCACTGCGATTCAACAACTCTTAGTAATCTTCAATGCATATGAGTTTGTACTCGATCGTGTCATTCCCAGCTGATTGACCACATCATCATCGTCAGGCTGACTGCTTGACCATTCTACCTATGTCCTTCATCCTCGAGACACAATCCCGACAGTGCTCTAAGCTTACATCGAACTTGCACCATCATATTGTTTGTCTTGAGAGACAACTCTGAATTCTGAGATGGCATCTTATCTATGGTTACAATAACCTTTTGCTTCACCATTCCCTTGGCTTGATGTCATCGCCAAGCGATTGCATCCTCATGGAGCCTCTCGACAAAATTTGTTGTGATCATCATCATAATTTTAACTCCTTCCAGGATACCAATCGAATTCATGATGAGAAATACCATCCTTGCCCTCGATGATTTGTGTTATCATCGACCACTTATTGCCTTTTGTTCAACACAAACTTGTTCATGTTTTGTGTTATACCTTGAGTTCCTTGTTACCCAACATTGTTTTTCTTTACCTTGGAACATTACCATCTATTATGTCATCAATGTTGTGAGAATTTCACCACCTCTTAAGAATTCGTGATACAGTGATGCTTCTCGCCATCACCATTCTTTACTTGGTCCCCGTGTTGAGTGAACTCCGTTGTGCAATTTAATATCTCTAGCAACCCTATTGCTTCAGAGTTATTGGACAATGATTCCAATTTGGTGTGTTGGTTGCCCAATCGCCATTCCGACGTTGGTCGTGCAACCCAACCCATATTTCGGGTGCACCTTTCAACCAATGTTTAATTGTGTATGGTTCCCTCCAGCATACATCATTAAGTCATTTGATTTGACTAATGTTATCTCCTTGTTCACATAATTGTGGAAATCCAACTTTTGGAAAACTCATTGAATTGTCGCTGAGTTCATCAGCCACCTCCTCGTTATCTCCTTGATTTAATGATGAACTCTTGTTTTGGAACTCGCTTCCATAGTTCAATTCCCGAGAATCTTACAATGTCATCTCGACAATTTGTGTTGCACCTTTCTTCTCAGGAATCCTGAGTTTGAGTTATCCTGACACCAATCAGATCTGAATCTCGGTCAGATATGATGGTTGGGACTTATTTCCAAGAGTTATAACATTGGTCCTTATATACCGGTAAGGTGAGGTCATGCCTATCACCCCTGGCCAGAGGACCTATTGTTACAGTTCCCTTTTTTTTGCAAGCTTAGCGATTCTTCCCTGAGGAAATCATAAGACTTATTCTATAAGTTGTTCCTGATGAATCCTTTGTGCATCCTAAGTCTGACCTTTGCTTGAATACCACGCCAACGCTATCTCGAAGCATATCTGTGGTACTCCGATTTTCAACAAAAACATTTGAAGACCAATGTTAAATGTTTCTTGCTCAATTATCCAAACACCGATGTACGGGTAATGTCATGAAATTTCTCTGCCCTTTCCTAAAGAGTTTTCTACATTATATCCTATCATGGATATCATACTCTGCTTGTCCTTGGGAGGATATACCCTTGAAATATGTGTTCCATTGTCCTGTTTAGATCTGATAATCGTATTTTCCTTTCCATTGTTTGGTTTAACCCTTTCTTGTGATCTTTATGATCCAAGCAGAAATATTCTCCTGCTTATGTAAACACCTCGGTGTACATTTCTGACAGCAAGACCCTGTTACTATTGTTGATGACATTCTGGTAACCAACGATGGACGAGAACTTTGCCTATTGGTCCGCCTCGTTCAACGAGCAGGAAAATGGTTCTCTTCGCCCCTCGCCCTTGGTACCGATGATGTTGCCGACATAACGGATAGGCTGATCCCCTGACATGCCTTGCTATCATGACCATGCAAGATGTCAACGCCCATCCCTATTTTAACCCACATGGTGGGCCCATAACCCATAGTTCCACAGGATCGAAACCTGACTCTCCTGTACACCCTGTTGTCAAAGTTATTCCTCGTGCTTGACTTTGTATGTAATTCACGGGCCACCTGCCTGTTGATCTATTCTGGTATAAGACGCAATACTTATTCCCGATTGCTTTGAACCGCTTTCACGCCCTGTAACAGGCATCGAACGATTGTCTATCCGCTTGAAACTTCTTATGGTACCTTCTTACTTTGCTCTCGATGTTTTTCATTTGTTCAACTCGAGAGATACTCTTATGATCATTCTTGGGATACCCCCGCCCAGATGACTTTCCCTTATACCATTCAATTGTTGTAAAGCTGCCCCGTTACCTATTCGTAAATACGATGGAGTTCCCGAAGAAAAGAGCCGACTTCATCATGAGGACCTAAAACAGAGGAATGAAGAAATCAATGTAATGGATCGACCTCTTCGAGAAGAGCAACCAAGACCGAAAAGATTCGCTAGATTCATTACCAAACTTTCCCCCCTTACACTACCTCTTAAATCTCGGGACGAGATTTCTTGTAGTGGAGGAGAATTGTGACGCCCGGGTAATCAAGCTACAGTAACCCTCTGGTAATAATGCCATGTCACCTCGATTATTGTTGATAATCTCACGTTAGTTCAGAACCGATCCAAATTCAAATTTGAATTTAAGTCAAACAATAAAAGTTTTCAAACATTTAAAATAAAAATGTTTGGTTTGTACTAAATATTACAAAGGTAATTATGGTGCAACAAACCCATTTATATAAAATGCATAAGTAATTTAAAATGATTTAAAGACAAAAAAGAAAATAAATAAAAGAAAGAAAATACAAAAGAGAAAAAAAAGGAAAAGGACCCCCGGGCCAGCCGACCCAACAGGCTGGCCCATTTGGCCACACCGACCGGTCGAACCTCTCCCCTCCATAACCCCCACCGGGGGGAAAACCCTAACCCATCCACCCCGTCACCGCCACTCCCCACGCCTCTCATCTCCCCTTCCCGATCCGATCTGGATCGGGGATGAGCCCGCTCCCCCCCACCTCGCGACGCTAGCGCCCCAACCCAGTCGCCTCGACCCCGCGTCGCCCCCCCTCCTCTCTCCCGATCTGGGTCGGGATCCAGAGGAGGCCACCGCCGCCCGGGACCCCCTTCGCCGGACCACCTCGCCGGCCTGCTCCTCCATGACGACGTCGTCCTCGTCCCCCTCCACGATGGCCCTCCCCGACCTCCACCGAGCACATGCCCCATTCCCTGCTCCTCAATGTGAGCTCCGCCTCGCCCCGGCCTCTTCTCTCTCCCTCGCTCCCTCGCCCCGCGCTCACTGCGTCGACGGCCATGCCTCGGCGCCCCTGGACGCGCCCTGGCCATGCGCGCGCACGCGTCCACGCACCCGCGCTGGTCTTGCCCCGCCCATGGCCGTGCCCCCGCGCTCCCTCTCGTCCTCTCCCCGCACCCGGCCACGCCCGATGCGTGCTCGTCGCGCGGGCACAAGCCCGTGCCGCCCGTGGCCCCCTGTCGATGCCCTGCGCCCCATGCGCCCACGCCGGCGCCGTCCGCTGCTGCCGGCCCGCGTACACCCCCCCTACTTCCCTGTCGTCCCGTGACCCCCCGCACCGGGCGGGTTCTGTCCCAGCTCCCGTGCACCGTCGCCATCCCCGTCCTCCGCCCGCCACCGGCCTCCCCTGCCATGACGACCTGTCGGGTCCGCCGCCCCGCGGCCCCCTGGGCATGTGCCCGCTCGGGCTATGCCCTGCGCCCGACGCCCGTTAGCAGCCACTAGCACCCGAAACCCGCCAGGCCCCTGTGGGCCAATGACATGGGGGCCCAGCCCTAGAACGTTAAAAAAAGGAAATAAATAAATAAGTAAATAAATAAATAATGAAAATAATTAATTAACCAATTAATTAACTTAATTAATTCTGATTAAATTAACCAAATAAGATTAATTAACCTAATGATTAGTTAACCTAATTAACTACTGTTAATTAGCTAATTTATTAGTATGACAGTGGGGCCCACCCACTAATTAATTTTGATTAGATTAATTAAACTGTTTAATTAAAATGTGTCACTGACCAGTGGGACCCACTGGTCAGGTTGACCAAGTCAACTCTGTTGATTATTGATGTCAGCATGACATCATGCTGATGTCATTAATCTGTTTTTCGAATTAATTTAAATAATTAATTAGATTCCAGAAATTAATAAAATCTTTAGGAACTCATATCTTTTAATCCGTAACTCGGATTAAAATATTTTCAACATGAAAGTTGCTCAGAACATCGAGACGATTCCGGATACGCAACCCGTTCGTCCACCACACCTCCCTAACCTATCGAACTCGTAACTTTCCCCCTCCGGCTCCTCTGCCCGAAAATGTGAAACACCAGGGATACTTTCCCGGATGTTTCCCCCTTCACCGGTATCACCTCATACCGCGTTAGGGCACCCCTAGCATCGATAATTGTCATGTCATGCATCGCTATGCATCTGTTTTCTTGATATTTATTGTTTCTTCCCCCTCTTCTCTCGCTAGACACCGAGACCGACGCCGCTGCTACCCAGTACGACTACGGTGTTGATGACGCCTCTCTCTTGCTAGAGCAACCAGGCAAGCCCCCCCCTTGATCACCAGATATCGCCTACTCTTCTCTATACTGCTTGCATTAGAGTAGTGTAGCATGTTACTGCTTTCGGTTAATCCTATTCTACTGCATAGCCTGTCCTTGCTACTACTGTTGTTACCTTTACCTGCTATCCTACTGCTTAGTATAGGATGCTAGTGTTCCATTAGTGGCCCTACACTCTTGTCCGTCTGCCATGCTATACTACTGGGCCGTGATCACTTCGGGAGGTGATCACGGGCATATACTATATACTTTACACTGTTACATTACCTGTGATACTGTTCGGAGATGGGGGCTGAAGGGGCAGGTGGCTCCATCCCGGTAGATGTGGGTCTGGGTTCCCGACGGCCCCTGACTGTTACTTTGTGGCAGAGCAACAGGGCAGGTTGAGACCACCTAGGGGAGAGGTGGGCCTGGCCCTGGTCGGCGTTCGCAGATGCATAACACGCTTAACGAGATCTTGCTATTTGATCTGAGTCTGGCCACTGGCTTATACGCACTAACCATCTACGCGGGGACAGTTATGGGCACTCGACGTCGTGGTATTAGCCGAAGCCTTCGTGACGTCAGCGACTGAGTGGCGCGCGCCGGGTTGGACCGCGTAACGCAAATTCCTTTGTAATGGAGGTTGCTAGGTCTGCTCACCGGCCGCGTACGCAACGTGCAGGTGTGCAATGGGCGATGGGCCCAGACCCCTGTGCCATAGGATTTAGACCGGCGTGCTGACCTCTCTATTGTGCCTAGGTAGGGCTGCGACATGTTGATCTTCCAAGGCCAGGCATGACCCAGGAAAGTGTGTCCGGCCAAATGGGATCGAGCGTGTTGGGTTATGTGGTGCACCCCTGCAGGGAAGTTAATCTATTCGAATAGGCGTGATCTTCGGTAACAGGACGACTTGGAGTTGTACCTTGACCTTATGACAACTAGAACCGGATACTTAATAAAATACACCCTTCCAAGTGCCAGATACAACCGGTGGTCGCTCTCTCATAGGGCGACGAGGGGAGGATCATCGGTTAGGATTATGCTATGCGATGATACTTGGAGGACTTCAGTCTACTCTCTTCTACATGCTGCAAGACAGAGCCTGCCAGAAGCGTAGTCTTCGACAGGATTAGCTATTCCCCTCTTATTCTGGCATTCTGTAGTTCAGTCCACTGATATGGCCCTTTACACATATACCCATGCATATGTAGTGTAGCTCCTTGCTTGCGAGTACTTTGGATGAGTACTCACGGTTGCTTTCACCTTCTTTTCCCTCTATCCCTTCTACCTGGTTGTCGCAACCAGATGTTGGAGCCCAGGAGCCAGACGCCACCTTCGACAACGACTCCGACTACACCGGAGGTGCCTACTACTACGTGCTGCCCGCTGACGACGACCAGGAGTAGTTTAGGACGATCCCAGGCAGGAGGCCTGCGCCTCTTTCGATCTGTATCCCAGTTTGTGCTAGCCTTCTTAAGGCAAACTTGTTTAACTTATGTCTGTACTCAGATATTGTTGCTTCTGCTGACTCGTCTATGATCGAGCACTTGTATTCGAGCCCTCGAGGCCCCTGGCTTGTAATATGATGCTTGTATGACTTATTTTATTTGTAGAGTTGTGTTGTGATATCTTCCCGTGAGTCCCTGATCTTGATCATACACATTTGCCTGTATGATTAGTGTACGATTGAATCGGGGCCAGCACACTCGCGGCCTGGGGCGCCGGTGCACCCTGCACTTCAGGTTTGACTGCGACGCCACCCTCTATGTGAGGGTGTTTGGGGAAGATGGTCACCACGCAGGGTGTTGCCCTGAGGACGACGACCGCGGCCGGGGGCCCTGCTCCGACGGTGACGGAGGAGATAGCGCCCGCGCGGATGGCGGCGCCTGAGACCCCCCAAGCTTCGTCAACTCTTCCTCAAGCGACTCCTCCAGCGGTGGCCGCAGTCAACCCCCGCGCCGTCGAGCTTGCTTGGGAGGTGGTGGCTCGTCCGCCCGCCGTCGTGCCCCGGTGAAGCGCGAGAGGGAGTCTTCCTAAGGCCCGGAGGCAGCCCGGGTCGCCTCCGCGGGCCGATGTGAGGAGGGCTGCGCCGGGCTCGTCCTTTCCTTTTCCTTTTGTTTCGTGTGTAAGACAAAACAGCTGCATGGAGCCCCGCTGGGGCATGTTGGGAATTATTGCCGTTTTAGCCATTACCTTGATCTTATTTTTGCACCTCTTAACTACACGCCTGTGCGTAGATAGTTTTTGACTCCTGCCGGGGGGGCGACCGACCCAGGCCCTGTGTGCGCGTCGTGGTGCCCGAGGGGCACGGACTAGAGGGGTGCTCCTGTAACGTGCCCGGGCCATGAAACCTTCCAGCGGCTAGAGCAGAAACGCTCGCAAGGACATTTGAGTACCATCCCTCGCGAGGTCGTTTATGAGAGAAACCAAAGCAAGGAGCGAAAATCGACGAACCACAAATCAGCAACAGCGATAACTTTAATAAGACTTCAAATGCAAGTAAGCACGTCAACTGCGGAAAGCAAATGAAAAAGCCGCGTCCGGCACCTAATCTAGTCTTCGACGTCTTCTCACCAGCGCGGAGTTAAGTGCTGCCACTGGGCGTGGGAGGGAGCCCCAGGGCCTAAGGCCGGCGCTCCTGAGACTCCGGGGCATGTACAGCCCCACTCATTATTACATGAGAGTGTCACAGGGCGGTGAGCTTCACACGCATTGGCCTTGCTTCACAGGCTCCGGGCCTTTTCCAAAACGCGATAGCTTCACAGGCACTCGCCCTTGCTTCACAGGCTCCGGGCCTTTCCCAAAACGCGATAGCTTCACAGGCACTCACCTTGCTTCACAGGCTCTGGGCCTTTTCCAAAAAGGGAAGGTCTTCACAGGCACTCGCCTTGCTTCATAGGCTCTGGGCCTTTTCCAAAAAGGGAAGGTCTTCACAGGCACTCGCCTTGCTTCACAGGCTCTGGGCCTTTTCCAAAAAGGGAAGGTCTTCACAGGCACTCGCCTTGCTTCACAGGCTCTGGGCCTTTTCCAAAAAGGGAAGGTCTTCACAGGCACTCGCCTTGCTTCACAGGCTCTGGGCCTTTTCCAAAAAGGGAAGGTCTTCACAGGCACTCGCCTTGCTTCACAGGCTCTGGGCCTTTTCCAAAAAGGGAAGGTCTTCACAGGCACTCGCCTTGCTTCACAGGCTCTGGGCCTTTTCCAAAAAGGGAAGGTCTTCATAGGCACTCGCCTTGCTTCACAGGCTCTGGGCCTTTTCCAAAAAGGGAAGGTCTTCACAGGCACTCGCCTTGCTTCACGGGCTCTGGGCCTTTTAGGGGTAGAACCTCCGGAGGTGCTGGATGTTCCACGCGTTCTGGACCGGCTCCCCCTCTTGAGTCTCCAAGTGCACGGAGCCTGGCCTGGAAACATCAACAACCTTGAACGGGCCCTCCCACATGGGAGAGAGCTTGTGCAGCCCCTCCCTGGAGAGAACCCGCCTGAGTACGAGGTCTCCTACCTCGAGGGTCTTGGGGCGGATGTTGCGGCAGTGATATCGTCGTAGCGCCTGTTGGTACCTTGCCGCTTGCAGCGCGGCTTCCCGGCGGCGTTCCTCCCCCAGCACGAGGTCCATCCCCCGCATGGCGTCCTGCTGCGCCTCGTCGAACGCCAGGACCCGCGCGGAGCGATGCCTGACCTCGTGAGGAAGGACTGCTTCGGCTCCATAGACCAGGAAGAACGGGGTCTCCCCAGTTGGTTTGGTTGCGGTTGTGCGGATGGACCACAACATGGACTGGAGCTCATCGTACCAACCTCTGCCGTAGGCCTCTTGCTTTTTCTTGAATGTCCTGGTCTTGAGGCCTCTCAGGACCTTCGCGTTGGCTCGTTCGGCCTGCCCATTGCTTCGCGGGTGTGCCACCGAAGCGTAGCATATCTGCGTCCCAAGGTTAGCACAGTATGTTTTGAAGAGATTACTGGTGAACTGCGAACTGTTGTCCGTGATGATGCGATTCGGTACCCCGAACCGGCTCACGATACCCCTGATGAACTTGACCGCGGAGCCAGCAGGGATGGTACGGACAGGCATCAGGCAATCAAGCGTGATAGGCAAATGCATAGTTGGAAATAAACGCGAGGGGGATACACGCCGCTGGGCCTAGCCCGAGCGGCTTGGGGATGATGCAGCCCGAGGGGCGCCCCCAACAAGGCAAAATAACGACCAAAAAATAAAAGGGGATACATGCCGCAGGGACGGACCCACGCGGCCTGGGAGTGATGCAACCCTGGGAGGGCGCTCCTAGCTGGGAATGAAGCTTGAAAGATGTCACCTAAGGATGACATCGGCGAAGTGGCGTTGGTGCAGCAGACTCGGTGGGCTGCGGAAGCCGATCCTCACGAGCCCCCAGGCCCCGGGGCCTCGGGAGGCTCTGGAGGCACTGGTGGCTCCTCGCGAGCTCTCTTCATCTCCGCCAGGGCCGCGGAATGCCTGTCTTCCTGAGCCTCCATGATGCCCCTTATGAGGCACTGGTATGCCGCAGGGCGCCCCCAACAAGGCAAAATAACGACCAAAAAATAAAAGGGGATACATGCCGCAGGGACGGACCCACGCGGCCTGGGAGTGATGCAACCCTGGGAGGGCGCTCCTAGCTGGGAATGAAGCTTGAAAGATGTCACCTAAGGATGACATCGGCGAAGTGGCGTTGGTGCAGCAGACTCGGTGGGCTGCGGAAGCCGATCCTCACGAGCCCCCAGGCCCCGGGGCCTCGGGAGGCTCTGGAGGCACTGGTGGCTCCTCGCGAGCTCTCTTCATCTCCGCCAGGGCCGCGGAATGCCTGTCTTCCTGAGCCTCCATGATGCCCCTTATGAGGCACTGGTATGCCGCAGCCATGCTCGGCAGGCCGTAAGGCATGCGAACATAGCTGTGGGGTGGACCCCCGTAGCGCCCCACTTGCGAGGGCCAGAGATGCTCCGTCGTGGTGATCTGATTGAGCCCTGGTACGTCGACACAGACGCGCATCCCACCATCCTCGCCTGGATGTGGGGCCACAGCTGGTAGACGGCGGCAACCTCTCATGATCCTTGACTCCTGTAGTTCTTGAATGGCCTTGTTAACGAACTCCGGCTGGTCTGACCTTCCTTGCCTGGCTCTTTCTTGAGGGAAACATGCTTCGAAGCACGCCTCACATGGTGCCCAAGCGCCTCCCTCATGACCCTGGCTAGGTCGGTGGCCCTCCAGGTGAGATCCCCCGAGCCCTGCCTGAGGAGGGCGCCGGGCGCGCTTTCCTATGCGATGGAAGGGGGGTCCCCCTGGGCAGACACGGGCCCTGAAGGGCCTGCCTCCTGAGGGGCTGAGCCTGACGACGTCTTCTTCTTCTTGGGGGTGGTCTCAGGAAGCCTCCTGCTTCCGCGATCTGGGTCTTCTAGCGACGCGGCCTGATAGGCTCGCTCTAGGGAACACACTACATCCTTCTCTTCACAGGGCACCGTGATGACGCCGCCACTTCCTGGCATCTTGAGGACGTTGTAGCTGTGGTGAGTCACGGCCATGAACTTGGCTAGCGCTAGGTACCCGAGGATGGCGTTGTACGGCAGGCGGATGTGGGCGACGTCGAAGTCGATGAGCTCGGTGCGGTAGTTGCTGCGGGCCCCGAAGGTGACGGGGAGGCGGACCTGCCCGATCGGGACTGTGGAACCGTCGGTGACTCCGGAGAAAGGCTTGGTTGGTTGAAGCTAGTCATAGGGCACTTGGAGGTTGTTAAATGTTTCCACGGACAGGACGTTGAGCCCTGCCCCTCCGTCGATGAGGGTCCTGGTGACCAGCACGTTGCTGATGACTGGGGAGCAAAGCATCGGGAGGACTTCGGCCGTGGCCGCGCACTTGAGCTGGTCTGCTGAGCTGAACGTGATGGCGCACGCCGACCACCTGAGGGGGCGCATTGCTTTGAGCTTGGGGAGAACTGCATTCACTTCGCGGGCAAACTGCTTGAAGATACGTTGAGAGGCTGGGGCTTGAGCTCCGCCCAGGATGCAGGCGATTGCGCGCGGCTCTTGGAAGCCCCCAGCCCCCTCGTCTTGATGGCGGTCTTCGTTCCTCCTTGGCTGAGGTGGCAGTGGAGGTAGGCCTGCATCGCCATGAGGGCGATCCTCACGAGGCTGATCCCTCCAGTCCCCCTCGCGAGGCAGGTCCCGCCACTCGCGAGGTTGGTCGCGCCACCCCTGGCGCGGGCCGCGATCTTCCCAGCGTCCTGGGTTTCTTCCTCCTCCTCGGCCGTAGCCCAGGTCAGCATGGTCAGGGTGATGGCCGATCCTTCCTTCTCGCACGGCGCGGAGTTCTTGACATTCGTTGGTGTTGTGGGTGTGGAGGTCGTGGTACACACAGTACCGGCTGCCCCTGGAGGGTTCGGGCAGATCCTTGCCCCGCTTGGTGTCTGGTTCTGCTGCGAGTACGGCAGCCCCCTTGCGCTTCACGTTCTTGGCCTTGGGCTTCTTCTCTTCTGGGTCCGCGGCAGGCAGCTCGAGGAGGGAGAGACGTCCCTCCTCAGCCCTGGCGCACTTGTTCGCCAAGTTGAACAGCTCCAGGGAGGTGCAGAGGTCTTCATGCATCACCAGCTCCTCCTTGATCTTGACGTCACGCACGCCATCGGAGAAGGCCGAGATGATGGCTTCCTCGGACACCTTGGGGATCTTGAGGCGCGCACAGTTGAAGCGATGGATGTACTTTTGCAGGGTCTCCCCAGGTTGCTGCTTGATGCGGTGCATGTCGCTCACGGCGGGCGGCCGGTCGCGAGTACCTTGGAAGTTGGCGATGAAGCGAGTGCGCATCTGGTCCCAGGAGGAGATCGTGCCCGGAGCCAGATTCAGGAGCCAGGTGCGAGCTCCTTCCTTCAGCGCCATGGGGAACTAGTTCGCCATGACCTTTTCATCCCCGCTGGCAGCCTCGATGCCCAGCTCATGGAGCTGGAGGAACTCTGCAGGATCAGTTGTGCCGTCGTAGCGAGGAGGCAGGTCTGGCTTGAACTTGCCGGGCAACGTGACGCCGTGCAGCTCGGTGGTGTAGGCGCGGAAGCCTGCGGTGGCTACGGGAGGCTTCGGTTGAGGGAGAGCTTGGCCTTGAGGGTCCCCACATGCTGCAGCTAGGAGCAGAGCGGGGTCTTGGCGTGCCGGAGCTGGAGCAGGGTCGCGGCGTGCCGGAGCAGGGAGCGCCCGGTCAGCTCCTTGCGGGCGAGGGGCTTCTTGGCAGCTCCGTTCTTGTTGTGCTAGCATCTGGCGGAGTAGGTTCCGCCCAGGGGCCACGCGCCTTGGAGCCATGGTGTCTTCTTGGAGAGGAGGCGGTTGGTACGCCCCCGGAGCTTCATTGCCCGCGCGGGGCGGGGTGCGGCGCAATGGAGCGTACGGCGCAGGAGAGCCCCCTGCGGTGCGGACGAGCTCGGCGACGCGGTCGAGCCACTCCTCATAGACGTCGTCGACGGGGCGGTAGCGCAGGAGTTCGTTTGCCGCGATGAGCGCAACTCGAGCCTCCAAGGGTGCGCGGAGCGCACGGGACGAAGAACCGGCTGGGGTGAGCGATGGAGTAGCGGTGCGGCCGTCTTGCCGCACGGATGGATGCTGAGACGACGCTTGCTGTTCGCCCCCCGCCGGGCCGGTGGCGGCGTTGACGGCGGGCGATGGGGAACAACGAGGACGCCCACCGACGGGGGCCGTCTAGGTGACGCGAGAGGCGATGGCGGTCCGGCGTTCGGCGCGGGCCCGGCGAGCGTCGGACATGGATGCGACGGTCGGAGGAGAGCGGAGTGGTGGAAGACAGATTCCGGCGCACCCCTACCTGGCGCGCAAAATGTCGGATCACGGGTTCCGGCAGACCCTTAAGGTTCGAACACTGGGGTGCGCGCGGAGATCACGCCTTCTACCTCCCCGTCTCACAAAGATCTAAACTACTGAAAGAACTGCACAAGAGACACAAGGTTTATACTGGTTCGGGCCACCGTTGTGGTGTAATACCCTACTCCAGTGTGTGGTTGGTGGATTGCCTTCTGGGGCTGGTGATGATGAACAATACAAGGAAGAACAGCCTCGCGAGGGTCTGTTCTTGGCTGGGGCGATGAACTGCTAGGAGGAGTTCAGTCACCCTTCTCTCTCTCTCACTCACTCTCTCTGCTTGCTAGCCGAACGAACGACCCCCCCCCCCTTGCTATGCGGGTGGCTGGTCCTATTTATAGGCAAAGGCCCTGGGTCTCTTCCCAAATATTGAGCGGGAAGGGTGCCAACAATTGGCCAATTCGTAGGGTAACATCTAGTACACTTATCCTGACTAAAGTTGGTCTTCGCCTGCAAAAGGCTCTGTGGTGACGCCGTGCTGGGCTCCATGGTGACCTCTGTCTCGTAGTCCTCCTAGTCTTGGTCTCGTTGCACCGAAATGGCAACCTTTGCCTGATGCCTCGGTACTCCGTGACTGCGCTTGCCCCCTTTGCACCAAAGAGGAAAGAAGGACGCTGCGCGCGCTGGCGCCCGCCTGGCACCCTGAGTCGTCATGGCTTGCATCATGGGCACCTCGCGAGGTACCCTGCCTTGATCTCTCCGCCTCCTCGCGAGCCAGCCTGAGGAGGCCGCGCCTGAGGATGCGTCATGTCATCCGCCCCGCGAGGCTTGGCCCCTCTCGAGGGTCTTGAGCCTTGTGTCGATGAAGATGGGCCATGCTGGGCCTCCTTTGAGCCACGCCGCAGGCCGCAGGCAGGCAAGTCTGGGGACCCCCGTTCCCAGAATGCCGACAGCTCCCAAGTGACACCTAGCCAATCTAGGAGACACCACTCTCCAAGAAGTAACAAATGGTGTGTTGATGATGAACTCCTTGCTCTTGTGCTTCAAATGATAGTCTCCCCAACACTCAACTCTCTCTCATAGGATTTGGATCTGGTGGAAAGAAGATTTGAGTGGAAAGCAACTTGGGGAAGGCTAGAGACCAAGATTCATATGGTAGGAATGGAATATCTTGGTCTCAACACATGAGTAGGTGGTTCTCTCTCAGAACATATGAGTTGGAAGTGTAGATGTGTTCTGATGGCTCTCTCCACGAATGAAGAAGAGGTGGAGGGGTATATATAGCCTCCACACAAAATCCAACTGTTACTCACAATTTACCAATCTCGGTGGGACCGAATCAACAAACTCGGTCAGACCGAAATAGTAAACCTAGTGACCGTTAGAGATTTTCGGTGGGACTGACATGCAACTTGGTAGGACCGATTTTGTTAGGGTTAGGGCATAACGTAATCTCGGTGAGACCGATTACACAAACTCGGTGAGACCGATTTTGGTAATAAGCTAACCAGAGAGTTGGTCAGGCAAACTCGGTGGGACCGATTTGCTCTTTCGGTGAGACCGAAATGTTACAAAAAGGAAACAGTGAGTTTACATTGCAATCTCGGTGGGACCGATCCGTTCTTTCGGTGAGACCAAAAAGTTACGAAAGGGAAATAGAGAGTTTGCAATCCCATCTCGGTGAGACCGAGATCCCTATCGGTAGAACCGATTTGCTAGGGTTTGGCAATGGCTATGACAAGTGAAACTCGGTGGCGCCGGATTGAAAGAATCGGTAAGGCCGAGTTTGGCTTAGGGTTTAGGTCAAATGTGGATATGGGAAAGTAGTTGAGGGTTTTGGAGCATATCACTAAGCACATGAAGCAAGAGGCTCATTAAGCAACACCTCATCCCTCCTTGATAGTATTGGCTTTTCTTAAAGACTCAATGTGATCTTGGATCACTAAAATATAAAATGAAGAGTCTTGAGCTTTTGAGCTTGAGCCAATCCTTTGTCCTTAGCTTTTTTAAGGTTCCACGTTCACCATCCATGCCATGCCAATCATTGAGCTTTCCTGAAATAATCATCTTGGAATAGCATTAGCTCAATGAGCTATATGTTGTTATGAATTACCAAAACCACCTAGGGATAGTTGCACTTTCACTAGCCACGCTAACAGGAGGACAACGCGTGGCGGGATGTGACATGCGGGCCAGCACCAGATTCCCCTGGCCCCGCATCTCCTAGCCCCGCCAGGGTGGACCGGTCGCCCGAGCCACGGTCGCCCGCTCCCGCGACAGTGACAGGATCCCCTTCAGGATTGGGGTTGCCAGCAGCTGATGCTGACACAGAAGGGACACCGCCCCTGGATCGCTTGCACCGCCGCATCCTGTGACCCCTCCTGTGGCGCCACACACTAGACTTCAAAGGGGAATTACTACTCGTTTAAACTATAAAATTTTCTATAAGTTTGGCATGTTATGTGCTACTGGTGAACCTAACACTTTGAAGGAAGCTCTTGATAACTCCAGGTGGAAGGCAGCTATGGATGATTAATTCAGGGCACTGAAGAACAACAAGACATGGCATCTTGTTCCCCCTCAGCAAAGTAGAAACTTGATTGATTGTAAATGGGTGTACCGAATCAATAAGAAATCTGATGGTACAATAGATCGGTACAAAGCAAGACTTGTAGCCAAGGGCTTCAAGCAAAGGTATGGCATAGACTATGAGGACACCTTTAGTCTAGTTGTTAAAGCTGCAACAATACATCTTGTACTGTCAATTGCTGTGTCCAGGGGATGGAGTCTCAGACAGCTAGATGTACAGAACATGTTTCTTCATGGTGTTCTGGAAGAGGAAGTGCACATGAAACAACCTCCTGTGTTTGAAGACAGAAATGGACCTTTTTATGTTTGCAAGCTTGACAAGGCCCTGTATGGATTAAAACAAGCACCTAGAGCATGGTATTCACGGTTGAGTATGAAACTTCAAGCACTTGGGTTTGTTCCATCAAAATCTGACACCTCTTTGTTCATCTACAACAAGCATCAAACTTTTATATTTGTTCTTATATACGTTGATGATATCATTGTTACTAGTTCATCGAACGGGGCAGTATCAGCTTTACTCAAGGACCTAGGGTCTGAATTTGCTCTCAAGGACTTGGGAGACTTGCATTTCTTTTTAGGCATTGAGGTGAACAAAATAAACAATGGCATTCACTTGTCAGAAGCAAAATATGCAACCGAATTGTTGAGTAGAATTGGAATGAAAAACTGCAAACCTTCACCAACACCCTTATCCAGTTCAGAAACTTTATCCTTGACAGAAGGAGAACCTTTGGCTCAAGAGGACATTACTGGGTATGAAAGTCTGTTGGTGGCCTTCAGTACCTGACTCTTACCAGACCTGATATTTCTTTTACAGTTTATAAAGTGTGTCAATTTCTTCATGCACCAACCACAGCCCATTGGACAGCAGCCAAGAGATTCCTGAGGTACATAAAGAATACTTTGACCACGGGTCTTACTTTCAAGCGGTCATCTTCCCCACTTGTTAGTGCTTTCTCAGATGCAGACTGGGCTGGTTGTTTATATGATAGAAGATCAACAGGTGGCCTTGCTATCTTCTATGGTCCTAATTTAATTTCATGGTGTGCCAAGAAACAAGCTACTGTTTCCAGGTCAAGTACAGAAGCAGAGTACAAGGCATTAGCAAATGCAACAACAGACGTTATTTGGATTCAGTCTATGCTCAAAGAGCTTGGAGTACCACAAGCTCAACCTCCTTGTTTATGGTGTGATAATCTTGGTGCCACCTACTTATCTGCTAACCTAGATTTGCATGCCAGGACCAAACATATCGAGATAGATTTTCACTTTGTAAGAGAACGAGTTGGAAACAAACAGCTAGATCAGATTCATTCCCTCTAAAGAACAGATTGCGGATGGACTTACCAAGGCCTTGCCGACCAGAAGTTTTGAGGAATTCAGACGTAATCTCAACCTGGTACAGTTGTGATTAAGGGGGAGTGTTAAACACTATCATGTCTTCATTTTCTCGAATATGCACGAGTGTGCATATCATATATTAAAGAAGAAAGGCAAAGAGTGCCTCCACCATAGTTTACAGGGTTCTTAGTACATGCTAATCCTCATCACTCACCCACATCTCTACCCTACTAAAAAAGGGCGTTACATTCCCTTTCAATAGCCCAGCAGAGGACCAAATGAAGCCCTCAGAACACACCTTTCTCAGCAACTTCTCGATCGAAGGCCGCGCTCCCTCAAAGACAATGGCATTCCTATGTGTCCACAACTCCCACCAAGTAAGCGCGAAGATGGTGCGAAGATCCTTCGTATTGACACAGTTCGATCCTTGCTTGTCGATGGCCCACTCCACCAGCGAGTCTTGGGCAGAAGGAATCCAACTCGGTGTCCCCAACACAACAGAAATCACCGCCCAAAATGTCTGAGCAAAGACACACATGATTAGTATATGATTGATCGTTTCTTCCTCTTGATCACAAAAAGGACATGCGGCCTGGTGAGGTAGGCCTCTGCGCGCAAGACGATCCGAGGTCCAACATCTGTCCTTCATGGCCAGCCAGGTGAAAAACCTGCATTGCATAGGATCGTGATTTCCATGTCAGGTCCGCCGTTACGATCACTTCCCAGCCCCAAAATCTAGTCGCGTATTCCGATCTCACATAGAACTGCCCATTCGTCTCCCACAACCATGTTATCTCATCCGGCGCCTCATCAGATGGATCCCAAACATTGACCACCTGCCAGAGTGTTAGAAACTCATGCAAGGTCTTTGGTCCAAGATTGGGGCCAAAGTCCATCGCCCAAGACCTGTCCTCCATGGCTGTATTGACCATTCTTAGCTTGCGATTTCGGGGTGGCACAAGATCATATACTCGCGGTGGTATCTCCTAAATTCTTTGTCCATGCAGCCAGTGGTCCTCCCAAAAGAGTGTTGTACGTCCCGACTGCACAATACTCCTCATGGCTACCTGGCACAACATTTGTGCTTCATCCGCAACTTTGATCCTGAACTCATTCTAGTACCTTGATTCGTTAGTCCTCTTGATCCACGGCCAACGAGCTTGCATGGCGATATTCATCCATCTTAGATTAGGCAGCCCCAATCCACCTTCCCACTTCAGCGTACACACCATGTCCCATGCAACCGCACAGTTGCTGTTGTTTGCTTCAGCTCTTCGGCACCACAAGAAGCCTCAGAAAATCTTGTTCATTGTCTCACATAGAACGGACTGCACAAGAGTTAGTCGTCCACTCTTTGGCATAAGAGTTGCCTTCCACTTTGGTAGTCGATTCGCCATGTGATCCACCAAATACTGCAGCTGCGTCCCTGATTGCCTTCTTAACGATAGTGGTAGTCCAAGGTATTTTATCGGGAACGATCCCAAGGGGCATTGCAGCTCATTGCATGGCATAGCTATCTCTTCCTCGGAGCACCTGATGGGTAAGGCTGCAGATTTACGCATGTTGATTCTCAATCCTACCGCCTCCCCAAACAGCTCAAAAAGACACTTGCAGACCTCAAGATCCAAAGGTTTTGGCTTGAAAAATAGTACCACGTCGTCTGCAAAGATAGATAGGTGCTTCCTCATGCCAACATGCGCCAGGGGTGACATCACTCCTCTATTCATGGCCACCTCAAACATCCTTTGCAGGGGCTCCATAGTTAGGATGAAAAGCATTGGGGAGATCGGGTCGCCTTGCCGCAGCCCTTTATAGTTGTAGATCGTGTCTCCCGGATCACCATTCACCATGATCTTGGTGGTCGATGTTGCAAGGATCCTGCATATCCAAGATCTCCACCTCGGCCCAAAGCCCATCTGATGCAAAACCTCAATAAGAAAAGGCCACTATATGGAGTCAAATGCTTTTGATATGTCAAGCTTGAGCAGCACAGTTGAACTTCTCAGTGCATGCAATCGTCGTGCCATACTTTGCACAAGCATGAAGTTGTCGTGCAGTGATCTGCCCTTAACAAACGCACTCTGGTGATTGCCAACCAGCTTGGGTAGATCCTCCACCAACCGACAAGCAAGGACTTTCTCAAAGATCTTGATGGCCCTGTGGACAAGGTTTATAGGTCGGAAGTCACTCACCTCCAATGCCCCTCCTTCTTGGGAAAAAGTGAGGCGGGAGACTTATTGATTGCTGCCAAACCTCTTATATCCCCCTTGTAAAAGTTGTCCATTGCCTTCATGAAGTCCTCCTTGATGATGCCCCAACAAGTTGCATAAAATCTGCCGGTGAACCCATCCGGTCCCGGAGCTTTATCCATGGGCATGCTCCTAATCACCTTCTCCACTTCATCAGCCGTGAACGGGTTCTCCAAATGCGCTAAGTCCAGGTGCAGCAGGCCTAACATATCCAGATTGAGAGCGTGGATCCTAGCCTCTGGGGCACCAAAAGCTACACCAAAGTAGGCGTCCACTGCCGATGCCACCTCATCCTACCCAGAATATAAGTTCCCATTGTGTTTAATTGATCTTATGACGTTCTTTCTTTGCATGTGGCTAGCTTGCTGGTGGAAGATCCTAGTGTTTCCATCACCCTCACGCATCTAAAAAAGCCTTGATCTTTGTCTCGCTATCGTCCTCTCCAGGGAGCTCAAGCCAAGTAGGTTTTTCTTCAGGCATTTCCTCAGCTCCCTCTCGGCATCAGATATGACTCATGTCTCCATGGCAATGTCAAGTTGTTTGATAACTATGAGCGCAATTGCTATTCACAGTTTCACATTCCCGATCCAACGGCCACTCCACCTTTGGAGGCTCACCGTAGTGGCTCTTAACTTGTTGTACAGCATGAGATAGTCATTAGGGGCTGCAGGTGTGGTGGTCAAAGCCAACTTAACCACATCCATGAAGTCCTCCGCTCTAGTCCAAAAGGACTCAAATTTGAAGCGGCACTTCGTATTGATGCTCACATTCATATCTAGCACCAACGGACAATGGTCGGAAACTGCCGTGCCCAAGGCCGAAAGAAAACTAGCTGGATAAGCCTCATCCCATTCATTTGAGGCAAACACGTGGTCAATCTTTTCCAAGGTGGCCACTCTACGTTCATTAGACCACGTGTATCTTCTGCCATTCAAGTATATCTCTTTTAGTTCCAAGTAGTTAAGTTTAGCGTGAAACCTCCCCATCATCCTTCGGATAATCATGGCATTGTTCTTATCCTCCTCACAAGTGATGAGATTGAAATCTCCGGCCACGAGCCAGGGCCCCACATGTAAGTCGCGAATATCCACCAAGTCTTGTAGGAACTCCACCTTCTCATCTCCCTCTTGTGGCCCATACACACATGTGAGCCACCAAGGATGCTCATCCTTAGGGCATTTAACAAGCACCGTTAGCATATGGTTGGTATAGTGCGGGTTAGAGAGTTTAGTCATCGTGGCATCCCAGGCCACCAAGATCCCTGAGGGAGTCCTGGACTAAGGGGTCGTCGGGCGGCCAGCCTGTTGGACATGGGCCGGACTATTGGGCCATGAAGATACAAGATAGAAGACTTTCTCCCGTGTCCAGATATGACTCTCCTTTGCGTAGATGGCAAGCTAGGTGGTCGTATGTACTATTTCCTTTCTATGTAACCGACTTTGTATAACCCTAGTTCCCTCCAGTGTCTATATAAACCGGAGGGTTTAGTCCGTAGGGACAATCATAATCAGATAGGCTAGACTTCTAGGGTTTTAGCCATTACAATCTCGTGGTAGATCAACTCTTGTAACCCCCATACTCATCAATATTAATCTAGCAGGACATAGGGTTTTACCGCCATCGAGAGGGCCGAACCTGGGTAAACATTGTGTTTCCTGTCTCCTGTTACCATCAACCTCAGACGCACAGTCCAGGACCCCCTACCCGAGATCCGCCAGTTTTGACACCAACATTGGTGCTTTCATTGAGAGTTACACTATGACGTCGAAGTTAGGGTTGATGGCTCGCCTTGTGATCAAGGACAACATCACCGTCGATGGAGCCCTAGCCTCAGGCCAAACCCTCCGTTTGGGTGGCTTTATTTTGACCGCCCGTTCGGCCGGTGAGCCGACGATGACTTCTCGGGTCATCGAAAATCGCCTCCTAATTGACTCCGAATACTCCAAACAGATGGATCCAACGGAATTATCGTCCTTGAACGAACTCCTGTATCGCATTGCCGCCTTGGGGGTCGCTACAGACTACGGTCGGATTGGGCTTAAACCCGATCAGAGAGAAATCAAATCTCCATCGATCACCCATCAGATAGTGGTAGTGGAGGAGCAAAACGACAACTCTCCCTCTATACTGAGGACGAACTATGTTCGGATCTCCGAGCTCGAAGAGCCGGATACCTTCCCACAGAACGACATGCCTTGTCCTCCGAACTTGGAATCAGATGGTAGACCTGAAAAATCGGTCGATCTCCCGGAGCCCCAACTATTAATCTCGGAAATTTCTCAAACTCCGGATCCCAAATTGGGTCAGGGTTCGGATTTAAATCCACCCACCCACCCAGATATACGCGATCTCACATACCTACGGCAGCAGTCTCAGGAAACAGTCCATCACTTTTGGGCCAGATTCCTCCTTGTCAAGAACAAGATCAAAGATTGTCGCGACGAAGACGCGATCTCAATATTCCACAGTAATTGTACGGATGAAGGAATCCTCAATGCCATCAACCGCCGTCACGTATCACACTTCGCCGACTTGGCAACCATAGTACAGAAGTATTGCGGAATGGAAAGCGCTTGGAAAACTCATGTAGCTCATTGGGAACCGCCAGCTCCCACTCAACCTTTCGTTCGGACAAAAAGGATGCACCCTCATGGGGCGCCCGACACAGCAGTAAAGAAATACAAACCCATTACGGGGCGCGGAACCGTTCTGGAGGGATGGCTCGATAGGCCATGCAAAATACACACAACACCGGATATCATACCTACCCACAGCCTTAGAGCATGTTGGATACTCCGGCAAGTGGCCAAGAGTGGCGAGGATATCCTCACCAAAAATACCTCGGAACAACTCCCCCCAGAACATGACGACCGCAGAGTATTGACAGTCTTCAAGACATTCGCTTCAAACAATCGGCGCAAAAGGGCACTTCACGACCTCGCCGAAGTCTGTCAAGTCGCAACAATAAATCCTTGGAACGACATGGCCATAACTTTCAATGCCAGTGACGAACCAAAAACCCGGTCAGTTCGGGCACCAGCCGCCTTGGTCCTCAATCCAATTATGGACGGCTTTCGACTCACCAAGGTGCTCATGGACGGTGGCAGCGGATTAAACCTCATCTACGAGGATACACTCAGTAAAATGGAAATAGACGGGAGCTGTATCGAGCAAAGTAGCATGACCTTCCGAGGAATTATTCCCAGTAGGGAGGCACGATGCGCGGGAAAAATCACACATGACGTGGTATTCGGCACGCCGGTGAACTATCAGTCTGAAGAGATAACCTTCCAAGTGGCCCCTTTCAACAGTGGATACCACGCCCTGTTGGGGCGAGATGGATTCACACGCTTTCAAGCCATACCTCATTACGGGTATATGAAGCTCAAAATGCCCAGGCCCAACAGCATTATCACTCTCGCTAGTGATCCGGAAATAGCCCTCCGCGCCGAAAACAAAACAGCCTCCCTGGCCCTTGAGGCACTCTTTGAGGCCCTTGCAACCGAAGAGTTAAATGCGCTGCGCTCAACGGTGGATAGGGACGATGTAATCCTCAACAAGCGCTCTAAATCCACCTCCTTCAAACCAGCAGATGAAATAGTCAAATTTCAAGTCCACCTGACGGACCCAAAGAAGACAGCCTCCATTGGTGCACAGCTGGACCCGATGGTGGACGCCGCACTACGAGCGTTCCTACGCGAGAACTGGGACATATTCTCCTGGCACCCTTATGATATGCCAGGAATCCCACGCAGGTTGGCTAAGCACACCCTCAATATATTGAAGGGATATAAGCCAGTTAAGCAAACATAGTGGCACTTTTCCGAACCCAAACGACAAGTTATGGGGGAGGAGCTAGCCAAGCTAATTGAGGCCGGATTTATCAAAGAAATAAAACATCCGTACTGGCTAACAAACCTAGTGATGGTGCCAAAGAAGGATAAATCCTGGCGCTTGTGCGTCGATTTCAAAGACCTCAACAAAGCTTTCCCTAAGGATCCATTCCCCCTCCCCCGCATCGATCAAATTATTGATGCCACTGCAGGACACGACTCACTGTGTTTCCTCGACGCGTATTCCGGATACCATCAAATTAAAATGAAGGAATCCGACCAAGCCACAACGGCATTTATTACCCCATATGGGCCTTTCTGCTTCAACACTATGCCCTTTGGGCTAAAAAACGCTGGCGCCACCTACCAACGCATGATTCAAACATGCCCGGAGAAACAAATCGGCAAGACAGTTGAAGCATATGTGGACGACGTCGTCATCAAGACTAAGCGCGTCGAGTCATTAATAGATGATTTACATCTCACATTCGATAATCTTCGGACATATGACATTAAGCTCAATCCGGAAAAATGTGTTTTCGGCGTCCCCTCTGGAAAACTACTGGGCTTCATTGTTTCCAGTAGAGTAATCGAGGCAAATCCAACCAAAATCCGAGCTTTATCATAATTGGCTACACCAACAGACCTTAAACGGGTCCAAAAACTAGCTGGATGTGTGGCGGCTTTAAGCCGCTTTATCTCCAGACTAGGAGAAAAAGCACTGCCACTTTATCGACTTCTTCGACGCACCAATCACTTCGAATGGACGGATGCAGTAACGGACAGATTGGAAGAAATAAAGGCTCTTTTAGCAAGAAACCCAATCCTAGCTGCGCCAAGCGTCAGCGAACCAATGTTATTATACATATCTGCAACACACCAGGTGGTGAGCGCAGTACTCGTCGTCAAACGAGAGGAGGACGGACACAAATTCCCGCTCCAGAAGCCAGTATACTACGTATCCACTGTCCTAACTCCATGCAAATCCCGGTACCCTCATTATCAAAAGATAGCATATGCGGTCTTCATGGCATCCCGAAAGCTACGACACTATTTCCAAGAGTGCTCGATCACGGTGGCTTCCAAAGTTCCACTAAACCACATAATAAACAATCGCGACACCACGGGCTGGATTGCCAAGTGGGCCATTGAGCTCCTCCCGTTCGATATAACATATAAGCCACGCTGGGCCATCCAATCCCATGTACTGGCAGACTTCGTTGCCGAATGGACAGAGGCCGAACTCCCTAAGGAGTACGTCACATATTCCAACTGGGTCATGCACTTCGATGGTTCCAAAATGCTGGCGGGCCTAGGGGCGGGCATTGTCTTAACATCCCCCACTGGAGATACAGTTCAGTACGTACTCCAAATATTATACACGGACTCCAACAATGCAGCCGAATACGAGGCCTTATTGCATGGTCTTCGGATGGCTGTCTCCATGGGCATACAACGCATGGAAGTGCGCGGGGACTCGAACCTCGCGATATCTCAAATAAATGGAGATTTTGATGCCAATGATCGAAAGATGGCGGCCTACCGTAACGCCGTTCTCAAAATGTCGGCTCGGTTTAAGGGGCTCGAGTTTCACCATGTGGCTCGAGAAATTAATCAAGCGGCGGATGCCCTTGCTCGCATCGGCGCCAAGCGCGACCCCGTCCCACCTAACATCTTTTTGGAAAGGCTTCTCAAGCCATCCGTGGTGTGGCAAGGGGAGGGCAGCAACATCAGTCCGGATCCGACCATAATCCCAGACTCCGAACATACCGATATCATCGGAGGCTCAGCCACCGAAATAACACCGTCGGCCCATCTTATCATGGCAATCATTGCCCCATGGACCGAACCCTTCTTGGCCTACCTCAATAGGCGAGAGCTCCCTGAGGATCAGAATGAGGCTCGCTGCATTGTTCGGCATTTGAAAGCCTATAAGGTCCACGAAGGAGAACTCTACAAGAAAAACGCTACCGGAGTACTTCAAAGATGTATCTTCGAGGAAGAGGGGCGGCAGCTCTTGGCTGAAATTCACGCCGGTCTCAATGGCCACTCCACAGCTCAGGCCCTTGTAAGCAAGGCCTTCCGTACAGGTTTCTACTGGCTGATCGCTCGAGCAAATGCACAACACCTTGTCCTACATTGCGTCGGATGCCAGCTTTTCGCCAACCAAAACCATATGCCACCCACTGCTCTACAAACAATCCCCATCACTTGGCCTTTCGCAGTCTAGGGGCTTGACATGGTTGGACTCCTTAAAGGAGGCAGCCATAAGAAAAAATATCTGCTAGTCATGGTAGATAAGTTCACTAAGTGGATAGAGGCCAAACCAGTTAAAACGGCCGAAGCTGGACCAGTGATAGACTTTTTATCCGGTGTTGTGCACCGTTACGGTGTCCCACACATCATCATCACCGACAACGGCTCTAATTTTATAGCCGATGAGGTGAAAGCCTGGTGTGCTAATCTAGGCATTAAGCTCGATTACGCCTCCGTCTATCATCCACAAACAAACGGTCAAGTCGAATGAGCCAATGGTCTTATTATGAGCGGCATCAAACCCAGACTAGTGAGGTCTTTGAAAGAATCAGACAAGCACTGGGTTGAGGAGCTCGACTCCGTACTCTGGGGGCTTCCGACCACGCCCAATCGCACTATCGTATATACACCTTTCTTCATGGTGTACGGCACAGAGGCTGTGTTACCCTGCGACATTATTCATGACTCACCTCGAGTGCACATGTACGAAGAGACAGAGGCCGAGCTTGATCGGCAGGACAACTTAGACGCCCTGGAGGAGGAGCACGGTGTTGCAAAAGCCCGTTCCACATTTTATCAACAGCAGGCCCGCAGATATAAAAGCAGAGAAGTACGGGCCAAGACTTACAATGTTGGCGAACTCGTTCTATGCTTGTCGGAGAATAAAAAGGACAAACTCAAGCCCAAGTGGGAGGGTCCCTTCATCATTGACAAAGTTCTCACTAGAGAAGCGTACCGCCTGCGTGATGCATCAGACAACCGCCTAGAACAGAACCCCTAGAATGTGGCCAGACTCCGAAGATTCTATGCCTAGCGCCGAACCCTTCGTTTGCTTCCGCCTCCCTATTGTTTACATTATTTTTTATCATCTCTTTTCACCCTCTTTTATTAGCCTTAAAGCTTTCGTGTGGCTAAACATACACCTATGACATACACATTCTCAAATGTGTACGTCCATTATATCTGGGGCTTCTTGCACAGAAGCTTATTATTGTTATTTTTCGAGCATCAAGCTCATCACATATGCGTTTTTTCCTCATACGTACCTTTTCTTCGCCATTATATGCATCGATATGACTTAAGTTTTGGCCAAGCTGAGGTTGCCTGGCTCCTGTGCTTATGCCCTACATTCCTGTTAGTTCGGCTAGGGCATAAAGGGAGCACCTCTACGATTGTTACTGCTAGGTCATCCGGATGTGTACCTCAGACTGGGTGAAGCCGAAAGCTAGCGTTCTTAAGGGAATATTCGGTCGGTGGAC
This sequence comes from Triticum monococcum, assembly GCA_034509565.1. Classification (NCBI taxonomy): domain Eukaryota; kingdom Viridiplantae; phylum Streptophyta; class Magnoliopsida; order Poales; family Poaceae; genus Triticum; species Triticum monococcum. Next base: position 121,306,426 of record CM067841.1, read on the forward strand.
TAAAGATGTTTTACATTTCTTCCACTATGAACCCCCAGATGTTACCTATACTGTGATGTTTTCAATCACATTTCAGACATGCATATTAACGCATGCACACCCAGGGAAAGGAACCCTTAACGGAATTATTCTCTATGGAAGATGTTTCTTACAATCACAATGTATTATAACAGAGCTAGTTGGATACAACTTGTCTGTTCAAGCAACTATGACCCCTACGCCTGGTTTCCACGCATAGCCTGGTCTATTTTACCGCTCGAGTATTCGGAAACACTCCACAACTTCGGGTCCAGAGGTCGAAGTGAAAAGGTCGGCCATGACAATCGTTTTATAATCCGGCTAGGAACAAATATATTAAGGAAAGTACATAGTCACTTGGACTCAAAAACTTCCTCCTCTATACCGTCCAACATGTTGTCTAGCTTACAATCCTGTTGGGAATATTTGGCAGCTACTTCTACTTGGTCATATACCAAATTAAGAGGAATTTCTTTCCCATATGACCCTAGCGGTCCGTCCCAGGCCATATGATTTGGATCAAGCTTGGTATACTGTGTTTTTACCATGGCCCAGGCCTCTCGCGCACCTTCCCGGCAGGCTGATATCTTCCACAATCGAACAAGCCGCTGTGCCCCTTTGAACAGCTCCACGAGCTCCGCCGTACCTCCTGGAAGAGAGGCGGATGTCCATAAAGCCTTGGAAACACTACGCATTGCCTGCCGAACTCGCTCGTGCATCTGGGACAGCTCTTATAGCAGGTCGCCTTGAGATCCGGACATTTCTTCCTTGGGACGGCCAGTCAGCATACCTGCAAACATAAATCTTTCGGTTCCGGCCCTCGCCGAATTATAGGGAGGCAAGTTTGAAAAGCATATTGAATATGCCGCCTTGTAGCCTCCTATTCTCCTTGACGGTGTCAGCTAGTTGGGCTCGAACATCTTTTAGTTCTTCGCCCTGTTGGGTATGGGAATCCTGTCGCTTGTTCCTTTCATCCCTGACCCGTGTCAGCACACGTTCGCCTGCTGCATGTTGCCTTTTGGCCTCTTGTTCACCAGCTTGGGCGTCCCTCAGTTTCTCTCTTAGTTGCTCAACTGATTCTGTCAGCAGAAACACAACAGTGTTAATATAACTGGTATATGATTATACTTCTTTCCGCTGGGGAGAAACATTACCAGGTGGCGCCTCCTTGGATTTTTCCAATTCGGTGGTAATCACAGTTAGTTGGGTTTGACATTTTTCCAGCTCTAGAGACAGCAGACTATTCTTCTCCATAAGTGCCTGATTATACAATGATCCTTAAATCAGTTGTATCACTTGCTTTAAGTCTCGGGAGCTACTGGTGTATGATTATTAAATCTACACTTACCCGCATATCTTTTAGATGCTGGTCCCTGGCTCTAGCAAGCCCATCCCGAGCAGCTCGGATGTATGCATCGGCCGAGATGAAGGCATCGAATGCCTCCTTTGAAAAACCGGGGTCACGGAGAGTGGCCCTCCGACGATGATGATTCATGGCGCTCTCCAGTTCAGAGTTCGTGACGGACATATCATCTGAATCCTCTGCGGAAGGACAGTTCAACGCCACTCCCATGTCAGCTCCCGTCCTTAGGGCAGGGTCTAGAACCTGACTAGTGGAGGCATGACCGGCCCGGCGGACACTTTTCCTGATAGAATGCGGCGAATGGCATTACGATTTGATGTGGCGATCCGGAGATGTATTTTCAAAAACAAAGCCTTACCTCTTTGATGAAGGTTCTGTCATATTGTTGTTTGCCTTTCTCTTCGAAGACATGCTTGGCGTGGGTGCTGATCTCCTCGGAGATGCTTCTGGTACATGTTGTGACGTCGAGCGCCTCCCCTTTGGAACACGAAATAGTGCGGTGGGTGAGGCATAATAAGGAAGCTCTTTTGAAGAAGGTGTCTCTTAAGTTACTTACATGCGAAGCAGGGAGGAGGCTGGGATAATCAGCGACGATAGGTACTTCCGTATCGTTGTAGCTCGTCTGATAGAATACTCCATTCTCGAGCTCCATAATTATGTCCGGATCTTCTTCGAATCCGGGGTCAAGGTCCCAGTTGTGACCCTCCGACTGGGGGGCGCGGCTATGGATCCCCTTGGTAGCCTTCTGCCATTCCTGTTGCGAGTGGATAGGTTACTATCCATCAAAAATGATTCAGGGAGAGGAGTAAAATGGTGGGATTGGAACTCACCCAGCTAGGAGGATTATACATGGAAAATCCATCTCGACATTGGAGACGAGTGAACTCCTCCTCCCCTTTGTACACTTCGGCCAACATTTTGGCCAAAGCGGCGGGGGTTTTCGGACCCTTCCGACCGCAGCATGAGGCGTCATCTTCCCCATTATAGTGCAACATGGGAAGCCCTCTGTATTGGAGTGGTTGGACCCCTGCACTATGGAGATCACCATTACCTCGATTATTGATAATCCAGACTGGGCGAGCGTCTTAATCTTGCCCATCAACTGACTGACTTCTGCGCTATCCTCCTCCTCGAGGCTCCGAGGGCGCCAGCTGTGGCGTTTCTTCAACGGAGCACTTGAAAATTCGGGGAGACCCATTCGGACTGGGTCAGGAAGAGCGACATTGTCAATATAGAACCATTCAGAGGGCCACTCTTTGGAAGCCTTCTTCGGCGTGCCAGACAGGTATCCGGTCCCGGCGATGCACCATATCTCGGCTCCTCCCACTTCAAATATTGACCCCCCTTGATTACGAGGGACGAGGCAGAACAGTTTTCTCCATAATTCAAAATGGGCATCACAGCCCAAGAATAGCTCGCATAGAGCAACGTAACCCGTGATGTGCAAGATGGAGGCGGGAGTGAAACTGTGTAGTTGGAGGCCATAATACTCCAAAAGTCCTCGGAGGAAGGTATGGATTGGAAATCCGACGCCTCTTAGGAAGAAGGGAATGAAGCATACTCATCCCCCCTGGACGGATTGGGGAAATTCTCTACCCGAACCCCGTCATTGAAGGATGTCAATCCTGCTCGGACGGGGATGGCAACTTTATTTTCAATAATTTCAAGCCGTTGCATCATATGTTCCAAAGTTAAAATAGTTCCATTAACCAAAAGAGGTGGCGGGCCAAACAAATCTATCATAGCATTATAAGAATCAAAAGTATGGCTACCCAAGAAATTTCCTCTGGTAATGGTATCAAGAATATATCTATTCCAAGGAGTGATGCCTACATAAAAATTGCAAAGAAGAACGGAAGTAGATTGCTTCCTAGTAGATCTATTTTGCACATTGCAAATTCTATACCAAGCATCTTTTAGATTTTCTCCCTTCCTTTGTTTAAAATTAAGAAATTCATTCTCGGGAGACGAAGGAGCGGATAAAGGACTAGCCATAACAACGAAGCAAGCGAAAAAGAGGGGAACGGAAAAGAGGGTGAATAAAACGGCAAGGGTGAAGTGGGGGAGAGGAAAACGAGTGGCAAATGGCAAATAATGTAATGCGAAGGATAAGAGTTGTGATGGGTACTTGGTATGTCTGGACTTGGCATAGATCTCCGCGGCAATGGCGCTAGAAATCCTTCTTGCTACCTCTTGAGCATGCGTTGGTTTTCCCTTGAAGAGGAAAGGGTGATGCAGCAAAGCAGTGTAAGTATTTCCCTCAGTTTTTGAGAACCAAGGTATCAATCCAGTAGGAGACCACACGCGATTCACCTCGTACCTACACAAACAAATAAGAACCTCACAACCAACGCGATAAAGGGGTTGTCAATCCCTTCACGGCCACTTGCAAGAGTGAGACCTGATAGAGATAATAAAAATAAGATAAATATTTTTGGTATTTTTATGATATAAATTGGAAGTGAAGATTGCAAAATAAAATAGATTGGAAACTTGTATGATGGAAAATAGACCCGGGGGCCATAGGTTTCACTAGTGGCTTCTCTCAAGATAGCATAAGTATTACGGTGGGTGAAGAAATTACTGTCGAGCAATTGATAGAATTGAGCATAGTTATGAGAATATCTAGGTATGATCATGTATATAGGCATCACGTCCGTGACAAGTAGACTGACTCCTGCCCGCATCTACTACTACTACTCCACACATCGACCGCTATCCAGCATGCATCTAGAGTATTAAGTTCATAAGAATAGAGTAACGCCTTAAGCAAGATGACATCATGTAGAGGGATAAATGAAAGGATCGATATGGTTGAGTAGAGGGGGTGTGAATAGGCAACTAACAATTTTTGACTTTTCTTTACCAAATTAAACTTTGCATCAAAGTAGGTTGTCTAGATATGCAACTAGGTGAGCTACCTATATGATGCAACAACAACGAACAAACACGCAAGCAAGAGAAGTAACACTAATGAGCTTGCACAAGTAAAGGTAAGAGATAACCAAGAGTGGATCCGGTGAAGACGAGGATGTGTTACCGAAGTTCCTTCCTTTTGAGGGGAAATACGTCTCCGTTAGAGCAGTGTGGAGGCACAATGCCCCCCAAGAAGCCACTAGGGCCACCGTATTCTCCTCACGCCCTCACACAATCCGAGATGTTGTGATTCCACTATTGGTGCCCTTGGAGGCGGCAACCGGACCTTTACAAACAAGGTTGGGGCAATCTCCACAACTTAATCGGAGGCTCCCAACAATACCACGAAGCTTCACCACAATGGACTATGGCTCCGTGGTGACCTCAAATGTATGGGGTGCTCAAACACCCAAGAGTAACAAGATCCGCTAGGGATAGGTGGGGGAATCAAAAATCTCTTGGTGGAAGTGTAGATCAGGGCCTTTTCAACCACTCCCGAGCAAATCAACAAGTTTGATTGGCTAGAGAGATAGATTGGGCGAAAATGGAGCTTGGAGCATTAATGGAGCTTGAGGGGGAAGATGTAGGTTAACGGGGAAGAAGGGGCACCCCTTTTATAGTGGGGGCAACAATCCAACCGTTACCCCACTAAACAGCCCCACAAAGAGCGGTACTACCGCAGAGGGCAGCGGTACTACCGCTGGACCCAGCGGTACTACCGCTTCCTCCTACGGTACTACTGCCCAGCAGAGAGGACAAGGAGACAGAGGAGAGACTGGCCCAGCGCGGTACTGCCGGTCAGGCCTAGAGCGGTACTGCTGTGGTGGCAGGGCAGTACTACCGCTCTCGAGCGGTACTACTGCTCCTACAACTACTGCAGGTACCGCTCAACCCGACACGAGAAATGGCCCCCCTCGAGTCGAGGCGGTAGTGGCCCGGTACCGCAGCGGTACTGCCGCTGAGGACACCCAAGCGGTACTACCGCTGGGCACCGTGGTACTACCGTTGGGGCTGAAGAAAGCTCAAACAATAAGGAAAGAGACCTCTGACGACGCGGGAAGGCCCAGAGGGTGAGAAACGAAGGTGTACGTGATGATTCCACCCTAGCCAAACCAAAGCGGACCCCCTCTTGATAGTACGGTGACTCATAAGAAACTAGTCCACCAACAAGAAACCAAGGAGCTACACCGTCTTGAAAAACACTTCCGAGGGGAGAGAAATCGTCTCGAGCCAAAGGATGAATCTCTAAAACGCTCAACGCACAAGGTTAGTCCACAAATGTGTTGTCTTCAGTCACCAAAACTACATCGAGAGAGATATGCCTTAACAATCTCCCCCTTTTTGGTGGATTGATGACAACCAAGGATTTGCACAAGTAAAAGACATAAAGTTAAGGATACTTAGAACTACAAAATATAGACGGGCTCCCCCTGAATGTATGCACCTAGTTAGTAGTGCCTTTGGAATGCAAGACACACACATTCGGATCAACACTCCCCCTATATTTTATAGTCCAACAATTGTAAGCACAGGATATATGAGAGCAGGGTATAAAATAGGATAAGCATGCAACTCATAAGATACTACAGTACTCAAAAGACATAAATAATAAGGTAGTGATAGGGTAGCATATGTCTCACACCATATGTCTAGAACTTAGGTGGCACCAAACCAAACCAAACAAAGACAATGGGAAAACACAGGAGAAAACACAAGACAAAAACACAAGACACAAAGACACACTAGCAACACGACAACAACACAAATCCCTAAACTCTCTCCCCCTTTGGCATCGAGACACCAAAAGGGCAAAGAGCGTTGCTACGGCTCCAGGTGATGGCAAGCTGAGGATCTCGAACATCACATCTCAGCATGATCGTCTGCACCTTCGTCGTTGGTCAGAAACAGCATGGCGTCTGAATCGGTCCAAGGGCAATGCTGGTGAATCCATTCCTCCTCTTCAGTGATCTGGCCCTCAGAACCGCTAGCAACGGTCGCACCCAGGTGACGCATGAGCTCCTTGTGGCGCACCCTGGCCTGCTTCTCAGCCACATGAGTCATGTACTGACCATGAGACTCCATGCAGAAAAGCTTCTTCATCTTGCGTTTAAGCTTCTTTGCCCAAGAAGGTTCTGCACTAGAGGGCCCAAAGTCCTCCTCATGATCATCAGTTGCAGCCCCACCCTCGGTCTCTATTGTGGTTTTGTCATGGCAGATGTCCTAGAAAAAGGACTAAGTCGTGGAGCCATCGCGATGGGTTAGCTTGAAGGGGTTAAAGCGGACACAAGGACGCAAGAGAGTTTTTATACTAGTTCGGCCCCTTCGATGAAGGTAAAAGCCTAAGTCTAGTTGTGATGGAATTGATGGGGTTTCGATGACTAGGGAGCAAACAAGCTTCACCTATGTCTCGAGTTGTTGTTTCTGTCCCTGAACCGCCGCTGGGTCGTCCCCTTATATACATGGGTGACACCCGTCGGTTCATAGAGTCCCAACACCAGTCGATATTCGTATCCGGGTTGGTCTCTCTTTATTCCTAACTTACAATACAAGTTTATATACAAATTCCGGTTTACCGCTACAAGTGTTGAACTGGCTATGGGCCTTAGGCCCTCATCTGCCCTCTTGGGCTCTATCACTTCTGGTGCTACTGATGAAGTTGACCCGGCCCAGATAGGCCGGTTTACGCCCAGCAGTAATATCTCCAACATTAGGCCCCAGATTGATTTGAACGGGTTCATGTCAATCCTTTAACAAAAAGCTTCATCTTCAATGTCTTCTCATAAATTGGTAAACCGCCATGATGTCATCTTCTCTGATTAATGTAAACCGGAGTGACGTCACCTTTCATGACGAAGATATCCATTGCGCTTCTTTATCTAATATATCTGTGGAAATCGAGGCGACAGCTCCGTTTCGTGGCTCCTTGATTGTCGCGCCTGACGCACGTCTTTTTTCCTTATAAATAGGACTGAAGGGTCATTTCCTTTCTTCTTTCCCTTCTTCCCCTTCTGCTTCGTCTTCCTCGCAACGCCTGACTTCAGAGCTCCGCCGCCACCGTCGACCTCTGCCTCAACCTCGGCCGCTGCATCAACCTAGGCGCACCAGAGCATCGCGGCCATCTTCCGCGTCTTCCGCATCTCCGGTAAGCCTTATATCCTTTCCCCCGCGGATCTGTTTAGGGTTTCACAGTTCTTCCATGTTCATCGTCTGTTTCCTGCTCCTGCGACAGATCTGTTAGATGAATCCGCCAACCTTTATTCTGTGCAATGATAGTTGTTTGACCTTCACCTTCACTTGTGCATCTCAAAGTTGTAGATCTATATGAACGCATTGCTTATAGGTTCGGTACTGCTCCTTTTGAACTTCTAAGTATTTATCCCCTTTTCTGAACTTGCTTCAGATCCAATACCATAAAGGAATTCTATAAGACCTGTTTCTGCGTACTTGTCCATCTGCAATCTTAGCTTTCCAATGCTTAGATCAGGCGGTTTAACCTTATAAGAATTTTTTTCCAAACCGGTATACGCCATTAGTCCCCTTGTTGAACCGCCAGATGTTGGTTGCCTCACAAAACTCCGGTTCAGATAATTCTGTCTCTGGTTTAACAGTGAATGTACCAACGTACCTTGATCAGATACATTTTTTGAACCGGGACCTTCTACCTTGTAGATTCCATCATGGCCAAGCAAGTATATGAGTGCAATTGGGTTCCTTCTCACGTCACAGAGGCTGAATTGGACGGTTTAGTCCTGATTGGCGCTTGAGGCAGCAAAGATACCATTCATTGGAGGGCTCCTGGCAAAGAATGCCCTCCCACACCTCGAGAAGGAGAAGTTGTTGTGTTCGTAGATCACTTAGCCCGAGGCTTTGAACCGCCCGGTTCTAAATTTTACCGGGATGTTTTAGCCGATTTCCAACTCCATCCACAAGATACTGGCCCCAACTCTGTTACAAATATGTGTCACTTTCAAGTGCTCTGTGAGGTGTTCTTTCAAGAGGAGCCCACAGTGGAATTATTCAGAGACCTTTTCCATTTAAACCGCCGTACTGAATTTACTGATGGCTCTAACACGGAGTTGGGTGGTGTGGCGATTCAGAAAAGGAAAGAGGTCACATACCCTCATGCCAAGCTGCACAGCCACCCTAAAGAATGGAATCAGACATGGTTCTACTGCAAAGATACCTCCCCTGCTGGTGAGAATCCCTTCCTGGCTTTCGTCCGGAGCGGCTCAGCAATACACACCCTTTTCCTCAAAGATTGTCTGCCCAGGAGAGAAGAAAATATGCTCCCCAACTGTCAAAGCTCAGAGCCTTTATGGCCAATGGTTTAACAGGGGTTGACCTTGCTCGCTGTTGGATATCATGGAGCATACTGCCCCTTAGTCTGTGCTCCGGTTTGATGTGCGAGTATACTGACAGTGTTGATGACCCACTGTGACATTCAAAAATCCAGCTCTCTGATGAAGAAATCACAGAGGCTGTGAATAAGATGCTGAATGAACCGGAACACGTCTGTGCTAAAACCGGCCTACTTCCCTTCTGCGCCACCAATAAACCGCCAGCTGTAAGACTTTGATTTTTCTCTTTGCTGAGTCTGCTTATTGATATGTCTGGTCATTGTTTAATATCAGTGTCTGTGTAATCAGGGCAATGATCCGTTTTGGAGCAAAAAACTTCCGCAGGAGAAACCAGAAAAACCAGCCAAACCGAAAAGAACAACTCAGCAAAAGACTAAAGCTGTGAAGAAGACTACCTCCAGGAAAAGAACCACGGCATCTTCTAATCCGGCCCCTGATAATGATGTGGATAATACGGACTTTGAGGTAGATCTTGACTCACTTGGTTTATTTTTCATGCATCTTATTGATGATGATATTTGTCAGGATGATGCCGAAGCCAGCCGCGTGGATGTTGCAGAGGTAATTATTCTCTCTTCCGATTCAGAAACCTTGCCTTCACAAAAAATCCGTCAGGCAAACCGGAAAGTTCAATTTTCTCATCCTCTTGCTTATTTGGATCCTTAATTTCTTATGAAGACCCAACAACACGAAGCCCGTCGCACAACCCAGCACAGCAGCCAGGTAGTTACCTCCGCCGGTTTACCGAATAGTACGGTTCAGAAACGCCATTCAGAGGTCTCTAATTTGCTTGTCAGTGCTTGTCCTGAAGCGGGCTGCTTTCGTCAACCTCTTAATCCGTCTAACTCCGATTACCAGGTTACTTCCTACTCATCTTCTGGCGAGTCATCGGCGACTCAGCTCCCACCGCTCAAAACGGTGCTTGGGTAAGCTATACTTATTGTGATATTTGCAGTATATCGCCTTAGAACCTATGCTGTATTTGATTTTTTTATTCTCCTCAGGGCCAAACCTCGGCCAAGCAAGAAAGCCCGCCTGGATAAAGCGGTCGAAGAAGATGTCATTCTTGAATCAGACAAAACACCTAATGTTGAAGCGGCTGTTCCTGAGGATGCGCCCAATGACCCACCGCAACAAGACGACAATCTTATTGCTGAAGAGAGACCTACTGATGCCTCAGGTCCTATCAGTCAGCCCACAGGTTCCATCCGGATTGAAAGCTCCACCGGTCCAGCCAAACCTGCTGATAAGCCAACAGCCCCAGTGCAAACCGGCAGTACCCAAGATGATGATGTTGTCATTACTGGCACTGGCCATACTGAACCAAGCAATCCCGTCGCTTTGTCCGAACATTCTGCCAAGGAAGAATTTGCTGGCTTTGGCAAAAGCAAGTGGAATGCTGACCTGACAACTTATGCTGCTCTGAACGCCCAAGATATCCATTCCGGTTATTTGAACCGGTTGTATACCAGTCGCGACTATGAAGCCGGTCTGGTAAATATGATGAAAGAAAAATATGAGGTAACTTCCATATGCTCCTTCCTACTTATATACTTCCATTCTTGCTGACTCTCCTAGCCCCTAAGGGACGGTTTGTAATATTCTTTCAAACCGGGACTTTCTAATATAAATCTTGATGCTTTGAAATTCGCTGAGGTAGCCCCCGAGGGCCGGTTCAACTTGGCGTAGTTAAACCGGCACTTTAAGTACTTGAGATTGCCGCTTTAGAATATATACGAGCAAATAGCCATTAGCCCCCAAGTGCCAAGTTGAATACTTGTATTGATCTTGGGACTTTGTAAGAAATTGAAAGATGAAGATCGAATATGCATTAGCCCCCAAGTATCAAGTGCATAACTTGTTATGTGGTTGGTACTTCAATCCTAGTACCGTTTTATTGAAGTATCTAATTGTCTGTATGCAGGCTGAGCTGAAGACAAAAGAAAACCAAATCGCCGACCTCCAAGAAAACCTAAAAACCCAACAGGCTGAAACCTCCAAAGCAAAAGATGAATTGGCCAGCGCTTTGAGCGGCATGGAACAACTTAAGGAGAACTTCAAGAAAAAACGGGCGGATTGGGCCACTGAAAAATCTGCTTTGATCAAACGAGCAGAGGATGCCGAGGCTGCATTAAAACCAGTGATGGATGAACTGACCAACATAAAGCGGCAAGTGCATGCCATGACCACTGCTATCTTTGGTAAGCCAGCTTGCTTTCTGAATTGGCTCTGTCGTCTTATAGAGTCGCCGGTTTATTAACCCTTTATGGTATTTCAGGAACACGCATTGGTCACTTGGGGTCTGATGTGCGAAAGAAATTAAAAGCCGCTTACACGTTGGTTGAACAATTGTATACTGGTGCCCAGCGGATCATCTGTACCGCATCGCATAACAAACCGGCGCCCACCTTGATTCAAGATACTCTGATGAAACTGTTAGTGCTTCCTGCCCGGGTTGAGGAGCTGAAGAAATCTGCTGCCCGAACCGGCGCAATCAATGCTTTAATCCAGGCAAAAGCCTGGGTGCCAGATTTTGATCCTATTGAAGCGGCTCAGGGCTATCCCAGCTTGAAGGAAGACAGGTCAGAATTTGGTGAAGCGGATCTGCGATCTATAAACCGGGAGGTACGTCCGCTAGCTTGTCAGTTGGCTGAGGAAGCAGATTTGTCCTATTACCAAGCACAAGATGACAGCCAGAACAAGCGAATAGCTGCACCAATTCATGAATCAAAAAATCTGATCCCTCCAATCCGTAAGCATACTTATGCTCCCGATATTGATCCGTCATTGCTGATCCATGATGAAGCTGTTTTTCAAGCATTAATGGGAATCGACTGGACAACTGTGGATTTCCAACCGCTGGGTAGAGAACCGGAAGCTGAAGCGGCGCAGGATGACCCGCAACCATCAGGCCAGGCTGGTGACCAAGCTTGAACCGGAAGCCGGTTTTAAAACTGCCTCTCCTTTGTGAAAAATAATTATATTATTATGGGCACCATGTTGCCTTGTAATAGGCTAGCTGCTACCTTTGATGTTGATATGCCTTCGTGCATAATTTGCTCTTCCTGTGGTAATGAACTTTCCAAAGCGTTTTTCTGCAGTAAAAACTCTTGAAGTACCACCGCGGTTGTACCGTCTGGCAGAATATGATGTCTGCATATATGAAGCCAAAACATCAAAAAATTCTTAAGTATATGATCGAATTTTTGCGATACATAATACCTGCCTTTGTTGAGCATGAAGTTGGCTTGGCCAATCTTGAAGCGGAGTTTTGCAAACCCACACTGTCGGAGGAGATAACAGCTCCTGTATATATGTGATGCCGGTTTATCAGGTGAACCGTGCCGGGTTATAATAAACTCCGTATTACTCCATAAGAGGATGTTAACCACCGGGCAAATAGTCTCCGGATTGACGTGAACTGTGTTCCGTCAATTGATTGGTTAAAAGACTTTATTGGTTTAAAAATGTAACAAAAAAGCAAACACCCCCCTTCAAAGAAAAGTATAAAGAAAATGCAAAAAAGGTTTATTGAAACTGATCAGATGGTGTTACCATGGCCGAACACGACCAAGCTCCCGTTAGGTGTAACTATGGTTCTAGTTAGCCAGGTCCCCAAATGAAACCGTGGCATTTATGCCGATCAAGTGGCATGGTCATGGTTCGGGTTCGACCAAGCCCCCAAGTGATTCTGTGGCCTTAGGCCGACCAAGAGGCATGACTGGTTCAGATGTGACCAAGTCCCCAAGTGATCTGGTGGCTTTTGCCTATCAAGAGGCATGGTATTGGTTCGGACACGACCAATCCTCCAAGTGATATGATGCTTTTGTAAAGCTAACTCAAGGGGTAAACCGGAGGCCGCTTTAGAGCAACTCCGTGTAACCTCTCATGATGTAAAAGAACAGATACCCCGCTTTAGCTGAGGCTCCGGTTTATTATATTTAATCATAATATATACATTGTCGTACTATGTACATAAGTATAGCCAATGGCTCAAGTATAGTAAGGCCGAAGATGAGCTATGTTCCACGGCCTATTGGTCTCTTCCTCTGATGTGCGTGAGTCTTTATGCTCTCGAATATCGATCAGATAGTACGACCCGTTGTGCAGATTCTTGCTGACCACGAAAGGCCCCTCCCAAGGTGGGGATAGCTTATGCATATCGGTCTGGTCTTGGATGAGCCGAAGCACCAAATCTCCTTCCTGAAAGGTTCTGGTTCTGACTCGGCGACTGTGATAACGACGAAGATCATGCCGGTAAATCGCCGATCGGGCGGCTGCGACGTCATGCTCTTCGTCCAACCGGTCCAAAGCATCTTGCCGTGCTGTCTCGTTGTCCGCTTCAACATAAGCCGCCACACGAGGTGAATCATGACGGATATCACTGGGGAGAACCGCCTCTGCTCCATAAACCATGAAGAACGGTGTGTATCATGTTGATCTGTTGGGTGTTGTATTGATGCTCCATAACACAGATGGTAATTCTTCTACCCAACAACCCGGCGTTCTCTGCAAAGCAACCATGAGCCGGGGCTTAATACCTATCAAGATCTCTTGATTAGCTCTTTCTGCTTGGCCATTGGACTGTGGATGCGCCACTGATGAAACATCGAGCCGGATGTGCTCCCGTTCGCAGAACTCCTTCATAGCACCTTTGGATAAATTGGTACCATTATCTGTGATAATACCATGCGGAAAGCCAAACCGGAAAATCACCTTTTTGATGAACTGAACCGCCGTGGCCGCATCACACTTGCTAATAGGCTCTGCCTCCACCCATTTTGTAAACTTGTCAATCGCCACCAGGAGGTGGGTTTTCTTATCTTTGGACCTTTTGAAAGGCCCAACCATATCCAGCCCCCAAGTCAGAAACGGCCAAGTAATTGGAATCATTCTCAATTCTTGAGCCGGTACATGAGCACGTCTTGAAAACCTTTGGCAACCATCACATAGTCTAACCAGATCCGCCGCATCAGCATGAGCAGTTAACCAATAGAAGCCATGGCGAAACGCTTTAGCCACCAGAGACTTTGAACCGGCGTGGTGACCACAATCTCCTTCATGGATCTCACGTAAAATTTCGCGGCCTTCTTCAGGAGACACGGATCGTTGAAAAGCTCCTGACACACTGCAATGATGTAAGTCACCGTTGATAATAGTCATGGACTTGGATCGCCGGATTATCTGCCAGGCCAGAATCTCATCCTCTGGCAGCTCGCCCCGGTTCTTGTACGCCAGGTAAGGAAGCATCCAATCTGGAATAACATGAATAGCTGCCACCAATTGAGCCTCCAGATCAGGAATAGCCAAATCCTCTTCACCTGGGACCTTGACCGACGGGTTGTGCAGCACATCCAGAAAAACATTGGGCGGGACCAGTTTGCGCTGAGAGCCCAACCGGCGTAAAGCGTCCGCCGCTTTGTTTTTTCGCCGGTCCATGTGATCCACCTGATAGCCTTTGAAATAACCTGCCACAGCATCCACTTCACGATGATATGCTGCCATAAGTGGGTCCTTGGAGTCCCAAGTGCCAGACACTTGCTGAGCCACAAGGTCCGAGTCACCGAAGCACTTAACTCGACTTAGATTCATCTCCTTAGCCATCCAGAGACCATGGAGCAAGGCTTCATACTCAGCTGCATTGTTAGTACAAGGGAACATTAAGCGGAGAACATAAAAAAACTGATCACCTCGTGGGGAAGTTAATACGACTCCAGCCCCCGAGCCTTCCAACTGCTTGGACCCGTCAAAATGGATGATCCAATACGTGTGATCCGGTTTTTCTTCAGGTGCTTGCATTTCTGTCCAATCATTGATGAAATCAACAAGTGCTTGAGATTTAACAGCTATCCGAGGCACATACTTCAAACCGTACGGCCCCAGCTCTATGGCCCACTTTGCAATTCGGCCAGTAGCTTCTCGGTTCTGGATGATATCTCCCAAAGGAGCAGAACTGACTACCGTAATTGGGTGCCCTTGGAAGTATTGTTTAAGCTTCCAGCTTGCCATAAAGATTCCATACACCAGCTTCTGCCAATGCGGATACCTTTGCTTGGACTCGATTAGTACCTCGCTGATATAATAGACCGGACGTTGAACCGGATGCTCCTTACCTGCCTCCTTCTGTTCTACTACAATAGCCACGCTGCCCACCCGAACATTGGCAACAACATACAGCAGCAACGGCTCCTTGTCAATGGGAGCGGCAAGCACCGGCGGATTGGCCAGTTGTCGCTTTAAATCCTCAAAGGCTTCATCAGCGGCAGAACTCCAGACAAACTGTTCTGTCTTTTTCAACATCTGATACAAAGGAATTGCCTTCTCACCAAGACGGCTGATAAACCGGCTTAATGCCGCAATCCGGCCGGCCAGTCGTTGAACATCATTGATACACTTCGGTTTAGCCAGGGAGGTGATGGCCGTGATCTTCTCCGGATTAGCCTCAATTCCCCCGTTGGACACTAGAAAACCCAGTAACTTGCCCGCCGGTACACCAAAGACACATTTGTCCGGATTAAGCATCATCTTGTATGTCCTCAGGTTGTCAAAGGTTTCCCTCAAATCATCAATCAGAGTCTCCTTCTCCCTGGACTTAACCACGATATCATCCATGTAAGCATGTACATTACGGCCAATCTGTTTGTGAAGACAATTTTGTACACACCGCTGATAAGTTGCCTGGGCACTCTTGAGCCCAAACGGCATAGACACATAGCAGAAGGCTCCAAAGGGAGTTATAAATGCCGTCTTTTCCTGGTCCTTAACTGCCATTTTGTTCTGATGATAGCCAGAATATGCATCCAAAAAACTTAAACGCTCACAACCCGCCGTAGCATCAATAATTTGATCAATACGGGGGAGGGCAAAAGGATCTGCTGGACAAGCCTTATTAAGATTTGTGTAATCCACACACATGCGCCAGGTGCCGTTTTTCTTAAGGACCAGCACCGGATTGGCAAGCCACTCAGGGTGAAAAACTTCAACAATAAAGCCAGTCGCTAATAGCCTGGCTACCTCTTCTCCAATCGCCTTGCGTCTTTCTTCGTTAAACCGGCGGAGGAACTGTTTCACCGGTTTGTATTTAGGATCCACATTAAGGGTGTGTTCAGTGAGTTGCCTCAGTACACCTGGCATGTCAGAGGGCTTCCATGCAAAAATGTCCCGATTCTCATGGATGATCTCGATGAGCGCGCTTTCCTATTTCGGATCCAAGTTGGCACTAATGCTGAACTGTTTGGACGAATCGCCAGGTACGAAGTCAACAAGCTTAGTTTCTGCTGCCGATTTGAACTTCAATGCCGGATCATGCTCCATAGTTGGCTTTTTCAATGGAGTCATGTCCGCCGGATCAACATTGTCCTTATAGTATTTTAACTCCTCGGTGGCACAAACCGACTCGGCATAAGCCGCATCTCCTTCCTCACACTCTAAAGCAATTTTGCGGCTTCCGTGAATCATTATGGTCCCCCTGTGACCCAACATCTTGAGCTACAAATACACATAACAAGGCCGTGCCATAAACTTGGCGTAAGCCGGTCGCCCAAACAGAGCGTGATATGGAATCTGGATTTTCACCACTTCAAACGTCAATGTCTCTGACCTGGAATCATGGTCATCCCCAAAGGCCACTTCTAGAGCTATCTTACCAACGGGATACATTGATCTGCCGGGTACTACACCGTGGAATACTGTATTAGACGGTTTGAGATTCTTATCTGTTAGTCCCATACGGCGGAAGGTCTCATAGTACAGGATGTTAATGCTGCTTCCTCCATCCATGAGCACCTTGGTGAACTTATAACCTCCCACCTGAGGCGCCACCACCAGAGCCAACTGACCCGGATTATCGACCTGGGGAGGATGATCTTCTCTGCTCCATATGATGGGCTGCTCAGACCAACGTAGATAACGGGGTATGGCCGGTTCAACAGAGTTGATCGCCCGCCTCTGAACCTTCCGGTCTCGCTTGTCCAAGCTAGTGGTGAAAACATGGTACTGCCCACTACTCAGCTGCTTTGGGTTGCTCTGGTAACCTGACTGTTGCTGCTGTTGGTTGTAACCACCTTGGTTGTTCTGACTATTTTGACCATTATGTCCGGCTGGATTACCATTGAACCCTGAACCGGAACTTCCTCCACCGTAACCCGGCCTGGATCCTGAGCCACCGCCAGATTCGTGATCATGCCAGAAATTATTAGAATTCTTGAACTCCTGCATAATAAAGCAATCTTTCCAAAGGTGGTTGGCTGGCACCTCCTTCGTCCCATGTTTTGGACATGGCTGGTTTAACAGGTAGTTCAGGTGGTTTGGGTTAGGGTTGGGCGCTCCATTACGATTCTTTGGTCTACCCTTGCGTCGCTAGCCATTATCCTGTGCGTTGGTATTAGCCACAAAGTCCATGTTACCATCCGCTTTACGCTTGCCTCCTCCACCATTGCTTGTCTAGTGATGCTGCTGACCTTTGGAGCTGCTGTTCTTCTTCCCCTTCCCTGTCTTGTCATCATCAGATTCGAGATCCTTGGTACTACCAGAATCAGCATATTTCACCAAAGCGGCCATGAGGGTCCCCATGTCGGTGCAATGACGCTTCATCTGCCCCAACTTTAGCTTCAGGGGCCCAAACCGGCAGTTGCCTTCTAGGGTTAATACTGCGGTGTCAGCGTTGATGCGATCTGAGGAATGCAACACTTGTGAGACCCGGCGCACCCAGTGAGTCGTTGATTCTCCTTCCTCCTGGATGCATGCAGCTAAGTCTACTATCGACATAGGCTATTTACAGGTATCCTTGAAGTTGCTGATAAACCGGGCTCGTAACTGGGACCATGAACTGATAGAGTTAGCCGGCAAGCTTTTTAACCAAGTACGGGCCGTTCCTTCCAGCATCATGGTGAAGTACTTCGCACATCCGCGTCATCCACATCAAGCATCTCCATGGCCATCTCATAGCTCTCCACCCATGTCTCCAGAGGCTGATCCGCCGTGTAATTCAGTACCTTGCGCGGGCCTTTGAAATCCTTGGGCAGGCGCATGTTGCGTAAAGTGGGGATAAGGCAAGGCACCCCCAAGGAACTGGAGGTAACACCAGGTTTAGTTAATGTGGTTGGACGAACTGGCGTGAGCTGCCGAGCCTGATGCCGTGCGGCTAACTCGGCCTCCCTGCGCGCGCAGGCCCGGTCCACTACTCCCTGAGCGTTATCAGCACCACCTGCCGGGTCGTTGTCACGGGGTGCTCCCCGTCGTTCGTTACTCGACACTGCCGGTTCATCCATATGTCTGCTATAGCTCCGGCTTGGACGGGGGGTCGAGTGGATCCGGTCGTGGCAGAACGAGTATGCTTCCTGTTGGGCCAAAGCTGTCCTCAGAAGCTCCTTGACCCGTCGCATCTCTACTGCCTGCGGCGAGTCACCTTCAATTGGAATGGCCTCCAGTCGTGCAGCAACGGCAACGAGATTGTCCATTGGGTTGGAGTAGTGACCCGGAGGTGTTAAAGCGGCCTGAGGTATGACGGTGTTTTGACGAGGCGGGTCCATCTGACGAGGCTGAACCGGTGCACCGGTCCCAGGGGCTTCTGGCCGGTTTCCCTCCAGTGGATTGCCGGCTCTTGGTCCAGGAGTGTTGAAAAGGTCTCTAGCCTCGAAAACCGGAGGTAAACGGGAACGGTGCTTCCTCCTCATGACTTCATGCGATGTGCTCTGGTCCAACATGAGCCGGTAAGCCTGGGCGTCTAAAGAGGCCCGCTCTGCGGCCATCCTGGCGTCCTCAGCCACTAGATCTGTCTTGGCCTGGGTGATCTGTTCCTTCACCTTTGCAATCTCCGTGTTGTGAACATCCTGATCCGGTGGATTAACCTCCGCCACAAGCACAGCCAATGCATCAAATAGTTCTGATAGAACCTGAGCCAGCGGGCGCACAGGGCCTCCTGCCCCGGCAGCCGTCACTGCTGCTGAACCGGAAATCATTGCCGCGTCTGTCGAAGAATGAAGCGCTGCCTGTGTTCGGCCATGAGTACTCCAACCCGGTTGGGCAGATCAGCGGAGTCTGGAATACTGTCGCCATCGGAACAGCTCCCAATCCGGCCAGCTTGTAGCTGATAAAGAGATTCAGTTTCTCCGGTCGAAGACTCGTCATCAGAACAACCAACGGTCGCGTCGTGAAATTCCGATCCGTCCTCATAACTCCCTCCATGGATGACTCCCACGAAGGCACACTTCACAGCCGGTTTAACCCGGGCGGATCGCGCACGCTGAGCTGTCTCAACGAGGTCGGTGCAGATGTCTGGCTCAGGGCCCGGTTCACCGATCTTGCCAATGAAAACATGAATGCCACCAAAGGGGACCCGGTATCCGTACTCAATTGAGCCGGCCTCGGGGCCCCAGCCTGCATCATCGATGTAGAGCTTGCCGCGACGACTCTTAGTCATCCGGCCTACGGCGTAGCCCTCGAGTCCTTTAAAGCGGCCCTCCAAGAGCCGGAAACCATCGTGCGATAGCCCCACAGTGGGCGCCAACTGTCGTGGTTTTGTCACGGCAGATGTCCTAGAAAAAGGACTAAGTCGTGGAGCCATCGCGACGGGTTAGCTTGAAGGGGTTAAAGCGGACACAAGGACGCAAGAGAGTTTTTATACTAGTTCGGCCCCTTCGATGAAGGTAAAAGCCTACGTCTAGTTGTGATGGAATTGATGGGGTTTCGATGACTAGGGAGCAACCAAGCTTCGCTATGTCTCGAGTTGTTGTTTCTGTCCCTGAACTGCCGCTGGGTCGTCCCCTTATATACATGGGTGACACCCATAGGTTCACAGAGTCCCAACACCAGTCGATATTCGTATCCGGGTTGGTCTCTCTTTATTCCTAACTTACAATACAAGTTTATATACAAATTCCGGTTTACCGCTACAAGTGTTGAACCGGCTATGGGCCTTAGGCCCTCATCTGCCCTCTTGGGCTCTATCACTTCTGGTGCTACTGATGAAGTTGACCCGACCCAGATAGGCCGGTTTATGCCCAGCAGTAATATCTCCAACAGTCTCCATGGCAGCAGCAGTAGTAGATGGACCCCCGGGTTTAGGCGCTGGGGTTCCCCAATTGTCCTTCTTCCTCAGACGCTTGATCTCATGAGAAACCAAGTCTCCAGTTTCCAACATCACTCTGGGATAGACACGTGCCCAGGCCTTCTCAATGAGCCTCATGATGAATGGACCATATATCGGGCACTTGCGCTCAGAAATGGCAGAGAGAAGTTCAGACCACATAACATGAGAAATGTCCATGCTCTCTCCAGTGTTTGCTTCCTTCTCATGCTGGCAGAAAAGAAGCATGTCCACGAGATAGCAGTGGACCATATCCAGATTCCCGATGCGAGGGAAGAGAGTCTCACGGAAGACATGATGAAGAATGTCCAGATACGTAGACATCTCATAGGTTTCCTTCTTAGTCACTGGGTGAACCTTCACAGTACAGTAGGGCCAAAGGGCTTGCATGTGAGTGGATGTAGCATTGCGGTGAGGGCGGAAGCCTACTGGAGTCTCAAGCCCGTGATCTTCCACATCAAGTAACTCCATGAAGGCCTGCCACTTGACGGAAAGCAACTTGCCATTGGTCATCCAAGTCAGAGTCCTGTCGGCATCAGTTCCAAGATGAACGGTGGCAAAGAATTGAGCCACCAAATCTGCATCAAAATCCTTGTTGAACTGCATGATCTCGAGAATGTTCAGTTGAGAACACATCTAAAAGGCTTTGCCAAAGTTCTCAGGGTCCTTCTCCATAGCATCCGTGTCGATGGAGCGAACATCAACATAGAGATTCTTCTTGGCCTTGATCACATCAAAATAGATGGCAAACTGAAAGCGGTTCCAAAACGGGCGGTTGACCAAAGTGGGATCTTGGTCTACCTCATAGGGATTGCGGCGACGCTTTTCCCAAAACTCCTTGGCAGTCATCTCAGTCACGGTCTTCCCCTTTGGCTTGTTGGCGGATCTCTTCGACTGATGAGGTGGTGGTGGAGCACTTGAGGTTGCGCCTGCGGGTGTCGGTTGAGTACTAGAGGAACCACCTGCTTGCTCAGAGGTGCGGTAGCGCTTTAACGTTGCACGCCCGAGGATGACACGGCGGACCTGTTGCTCAGGATGATCATCACTTGGAACCAAACACACGACCAGAAGAAACACACGAAAGAAAAGAGAATAAGCCACCAAACAAAACAACAAGGATCAAAGCGTGGTAGGAAAAAGAAGGAATTGGGCATACAGCGGTAGTACTGCGACCAACCAGCGGCAGTACCGCCCCAGTAGTAGTACCATGAAACAGGATTGGTGGTACCGCTAGAGCAGTAGTACCGCTCGAGGCGAGCAGTAGTACCGTGCCAGATGGGGGCGGTGGTTCTTCACTACCGTGGTTAGATCCGGCACTACAGGAGATGCCAAATTCAAAAATAAGCCTACCAATCTTCAATCCAGAGAGCCTAGAAGCCATCTCCATCCTACTCAAGCCTTGCCTTAGCCAAAAGACAAGAAGAACAATGCCTATTGCCCCTAAAAACTAGATGCAAAATCTAGGAAAAGAGAGAACGAGAACGGGGATCGACTCCACCGGAGGAAATGGAGAGGGACGGCACGAAAACGGCGGCCGGCCGGGCCCCTCCTACGGCGAGAAGTTGCAGGAGCAACGAAGAAGACGAGTGGGGGTGAATGGGTATGGGGGAGAAGCAACTCCCCCTGCCCCAACTTAACCTCCCAGTCGCCCGCCCCGCAGCGATAGTACCGCTGGGTGGGCGGTAGTACCGCTTGACGCTTCTCAGCGGTAGTACCACTCTGCCGCAAAAAGATCCGACCAAACCGTACAGAACACACGAGCGAAAACCAAGACAAAATGAAAAGACACCCACACAAAACCGACAAGAAGAAAGAAGAAACACACCTCTCCAAGAGAGGACGGTGGTTGAGGCCACCTATGTTTGAGTTTAGAGGTATGGCGCCGCGAAGATTTTAACCTTGAGCCCATGACCAACACTCGTCTTTGAAGCACAAGTGCCATAAAGAAATGGCTAATGTGAAAGAGTTTGGTTAGTTTATGCATTATGAGGGGAGGGAAAGTTCATTGAGAGAGCAACACTCCCCCTATGTCCATGCTTACACCTAAACTAGACAACAAGTTGAGTGAGGTGGGGTGTGCAAGGGTTCAAGTCACATTGCTCGAATCAATGATATTTAGCTCATGCCTTAACTCGCGAAATCTTGCTTCATCCAAAGGCTTCATGAAGATATCTGCAAGGTTATCATGAGTGTTGACATAGTTGAGCACGATCTCCCCTCGCCTAATGTGATCTCGGATGAAGTGATACCTAATCTCAATATGCTTTCTCTTGAAGTGTTGCACCGGGTTGAGGGAAATCTTGATGGCACTTTCATTGTCACACCAAAGAGGCACTTTGTCACTAGTGACACCGTAATCCTTTAAAGTTTGCCTCATCCATAAAAGTTGTGCACAACAACTACCGGCAGCCACATACTCCGCTTCCGTGGACGAGAGAGACACACAACTTTGCTTCTTGGAAGACCAACTTACCAAAGAGCAGCCAAGAAACTGGCACCCTCTGGAAGTGGACTTCCTATCCACTTTGTCTCCTGCCCAATCCGAGTCTGAATAACCTACAAGCTTGAAATTTGCTCCTCTTGGGTACCATAAGCCAAAGTTTGGGGTATGAGCCAAATATCAAAAGATTCGTTTGACCGCCACATAGTGACTTTCCTTAGGTGCGGCTTGAAACCTTGCACAAATTCCCACACTCAACATGATATCCGGTCTAGATGCACAAAGGTAAAGCAAGGAGCCAATCATGGAGCGATATACCTTTTGATCCACCGCTTTACCATTGGGATCAATGTCAAGTTGGGAGTGGACGCCGGCTTGACATCACTTAGCTTGAATCTCTTAAGAATGTCTTGAGTGTATTTGGCTTGGTTGATGAAAGTTCCTTCTCTCCTTTGCTTCACTTCGAACCCGAGAAAGAACTTCAACTCTCCCATGGAAGACATCTTGAACTTTGAGGTCATGAGAGCGGCAAATTCCTCATTGAAAGCTTTGTTAGGGGAACCAAAGATAATATCATCAACATATAATTGGCACACAAACAACTCCCCTTTGACCTTCTTAGTAAAAAGAGTGGGGTCGATTAGCCCAACTTCAAAACGATGGTCTTGTAACAACTCGGTAAGGTGGTCATACCACGCACGTGGGGCTTGTTTAAGGCCATAGAGTGCCTTATCGAGTTGATACACATGATCAGGAAAGTAGGGATCCTCAAACCCGGGGGGTTGCTTGACATAAACCAATTCATTAATAGGACCATTAAGAAAAGCACTCTTCACATCCATTTGTTGTAACTTAAAGTTATGATGAGAAGCATATGCAATCAACATGCGATTGGATTCAAGACGAGCAACGGGAGCAAAGGTTTCACCGTAGTCGATACCCTCGACTTGGGAGTAGCCTTGTGCTACCAAACGAGCCTTATTGCGAATGATAATCCCATGAGCATCTTGCTTGTTCTTAAATATCCACTTGGTTCCAATGACATTGTGGTTCCCCATCGGTCTTGGCACCAATCTCCACACTTTGTTGCGCTCGAAGTTGTTGAGTTCTTCATGCATGGCATTGAGCCAATCCGGATCTTCGAGTGCCTCATACACCTTGTGGGGTTTGACACAAGACACAAACGCGTGATGTTCACAATAGTTTGCTAATTGTCTACGAGTGCTTACCCCCTTTCTTAAGCTTCCATGCACATTCGTCATGAGATGATCCTTGGTGGAGAGCTTGGAAGCAACCTTGGCCGCACGATGCTCCAATTCCTCCTAGGGGTGAGACGAGGAGTGGTCACTTGATCATCTTGAGCGTCACCTTGAGCTTGTTCTTGATATCGTGGGACTTGATCTTGAACTTGCTCGGAGGAGGGAGCTTGACGTTGGGCATCACTTGATGTTACAACACCATCTTGAGATTTATCTTGCCCTTGGTCTTGTTCTTGAGGTTGAGGGCCCTCACTTTGTTATTCGGAAGCGTGTGGGTCTTGGGTTGGTGAAGGTTCCACTTGAGTAGAACATTGTCCTTCTCCTACGGCCACAAGGGGTTCCTCAATGGGTAGGATATGACCAATACCCATTCTTCTGATGGCTTGGGGAGGAATTTCATCACCTACATCACAACGACCACTTTGCTCCACTTGGGAGCCATTATTTTCATCAAACTCCATGTTACACGTTTCCTCAATAAGTCTCGTGGACCTATTCAAAAAACGGTAAGCATGAGAGTTTGTAGCATAACCAACAAATATGCCCTCATACGCTCTAGCCTCAAATTTAGACAAACAGACACCTTTCTTGAGAATGAAGCACTTACACCCGAACACTCAGAAGTACTTGAGGTCGGGCTTGTTACCGGTGAGTATCTCATATGGAGTCTTGTTCAAGCCCTTGCGGAGGTAGAGCCGATTAGATGCATGGCACGCGATGTTGATGGCTTCGGCCCAAAAGTTGTAGGGAGACTTGAACTCCGCCATCATGGTCCTTGCCGCGTCCATCAACGTTTGGTTCTTCCTTTCCGCTACACCATTTTGTTGAGGGGTATAAGGAATATTGATGCTTGATTCCCTCATCACTCAAAACTCATCCAAGGTGTAGTTCTTGAACTCGGAGCCATTGTCACTTCTTATTGTCAAAATCTTTGCATTGTGTTGTCGTTGAGCTTCATTTGTAAAGTCGATGACGGTTTGTTGGGTCTCGCTCTTCCTCTTGAAGAAATATACCCAAGTGTATCTTGAATAGTCATCCACAATCACCAAGCAATACTTTCTACCCCCAAGACTATCAAAGGATGGAGGTCCAAAGAGATCCAAGTGAAGGAGCTCCAAAGATCTCTTCGAGTAGATGATAGTCGTGGGAGGGTGAGCCTTCTCATGTAGCTTTCCTTCGATGCAAGCACTGCAAGCACGATCTTTGTTAAAACAAACATTTTTTAGTCCACGAACATGGTCCCCCTTGAGAATACTTTGCAAAGATCTCATATTGACGTGGGCTAAACGGCGATGCCAAAGCCATCCCACGTCAACTTTAGCCATTAGGCATGTCGCGGTCTTAGTGGGTTGCTTCGAAAAGTTAATCACATAGAGACTGTTCTCGATATGCCCAACAAAGGCTACTTTAAGAGTCTTGCTCCACAAGAGGGACACGGAATCAATATCAAAGAAATTGCCAAAGCCCATGAGTGCTAGTTGATGAACGGAAAGTAAATTGTATGCAAGGGACTCAACAAACATGACCTTCTCGATCGTAAGATCATGAGAAATGACAACTTTTCTGAGTCCCAATACCTTAGAAGACGAGGCATCACCCCACTCAACATTGGTGGGCATGGATGGAATCTTTTGCACGTCCACCACCAAGTCCTTGCTTCCAATCATATTATTAGTAGCTCCACTATCGAGCAACCATGATCCCCCACCGGAAGCAAACACCTACAAGAGATCAATGCTTGGTTTTAGGTACCCATTTTGTAATGGGTCCTTTGATGTTAGTAACAAGGGTCTTAGGAACCCAAATAGACCATTCAATGTACTCATAAGGAGAACCAACAAATTTGGCATAAACATGCCCATCTCTAGCACGGCACAACACATAAGAAGGGTTAAAGTCGCCGGCCTTGTTGGGAAGGGGAGCGTTTCCCTTCTTGGCATCACTACCCTTCATGGAGTTTTTCTCCCTCTCCTTAGTAGCACCCTCACCCTCCCTCACAAAGGTTTGCTTGAGAGGAGGAGGTCGTTTGGCCTTGTCATTCTGCTTCTCATTCTTGGACTTGGACACGTACCCAATCCCTTCCTTGGCCACAATCCCTTTTGGTTGGTCAAGAGGTCGTTGAGGATCTTCTCGCCTTGTATGCAAGACACAAGACCTTTCTCAAGTTGCACCTTTAGCTTAGCGTTCTCCTCAACAAGATGCACATGCTCACAACACGGGTTAGTAGCATTTGCATTATCAATTAACATCATACAAGGAAAGGTGGCTTTCTCCTTGGTTAGCTTTACTTGGAGTTGATCATGAGACTCTTTGAGGCTAGCATGAGCACCCTTCAAGATCTTGTGAGCCTTGTCAAGTAGATCAAACTCCTCTTTGAGTCTAGCAAGATCAACCCCAAGTTTGGCCTTCTCGGAGTTTAGCACACGAGAAACCACGAGAGCATGATCAAGATCTTTCTTTAACTTAGCATGATCATCATTGTGTGACTCCTCAAGAGCCAAACGAAGACCACACTCTTTCTCAAGAGCATTGTAAAGATCCAAAATCTCATCGGCATAGTCACGACTATGCCCCTCCATCTTGGAGATCTGTTGATTTGGCTAAGGTAGGAAAGAATCTATTATTTGTTTGCTAAAGCAAATTGCATTAATGAAAGAGATCCGTTGATTTGGCTAAGGTAGGAAAGAATCTATTATTTGTTTCCTAAAGAAAATTGCATTAATGAGAGAGATCCGTTAATTTGGCTAAGGTAGGAAAGAATATATTATTTGTTTCCTAAAGCAAATTGCATTAATGGGAGAGATCCGTTGATTTGGCTAAGGTAGGAAAGAATCTATTATTTGTTTGCTAAAGCAAATTGCATTAATGAAAGAGATCCGTTGATTTGGCTAAGGTAGGAAAGAATCTATTATTTGTTTTCTAAAGAAAATTGCATTAATGAGAGAGATTTGTTGATTTGGCTAAGGTAGGCGATTTTGAGTAAAGTTATCTTTACTGTAGACATATATTGACAATTAATCAAGTATCAACATCATTGCATGCTTATTGTGTGGAATGTGTGTCCCAATGTTGACAGAAGGTATAAAAAGATTGTCTTGGAATTATTATTTTCTTGGGAAGATATTGCCCTGAATTCTCATTTCTCATCAGAAATTTAGTATCCATTTTCGTTGATCTTATTTACAACATGTACAAGTCAGTAATAATCTAAGGGGGTGCCCTACCGGAGAAGATTATGATAGTTGGACAAGAAACTTGGTACTGTCGTGCAAGGTAAAGGTAGGAGAAATAGGAGATAAAAGCATACATGATGGGAGAAGGAAGTCGAGTGTCGTGTGGTAGCTCAGACATGGAGTGTGGAAGAAAGACAATGACGAGATGTATGTACCTACTAGATCATGACCATGAGATATCATCCCATAAAAATGGCCTTTGACTCTCATATCACATGAATTTTCTCTTTGTATATATATATTTGTTAGTCCGTGGCAACGCACGGAGACTTAGCTAGTAATCAGATGATTTCCTTCTTCTCAATCTATGTTACATTGTTTTATGGGAAGAAATATGTGTTCTCTTGCATAACACTCTGTATAGGGATTGCCTGCATTATGTAATCATGAGAAAAATTGACCTAACATCTGCTGCGCAGCTGCGCCTCCGAGGCGGCGAGGGCGTGAGGTAGAGACTGCCGCCGGCAGCCAGATCAACCTCGGACAACAAGATTAGAACAGAGATTAGAGAATAGAGATGATGCGCGGCCAGGCCTCGGCTCTGACTTCGGTGGGCGACGGTCAAGATCGGAAGCGTAAGCGGGGGCACCAAGGCGGCGAATCGTCCGGTACCACCAGTGGGAATTAAACTCCGGCTCGATCGGACGTTGGGTCTTCACCGTCGACACTAGCGACACGAGCAGCGGAAGTGAACACTCAACCTGTTCAAGAGGCATCCAGTAGCAGACTGCCAACAATTAGGGCTAGAGGCAAGCGAACAACTAGGTGAGTTATATTTGTAATTTGAGAAGTTGTGCATTGGATTGCTTGCTGACTCTAATTATGCTCGTTAAAATTTTAGAGTTGAGCAGATTTTTTGTTGACACTAGAAGAAATTCACAAGTGGAACCGCCACAAGACCCACAACCAAGTGATGTTCATGAACATGATGATGACGTGATAGATGAGGTTCAGAACTGGATTGAGCAAGAAATGCTGGATGATGATGACGATGATGATGATGATGATGAGGTGAATTTTGAGGATGAGGACGGTGATGAGTTTAATCCGGCTGAAATTGTGTGCGATCCCACTCATAGGCAACAAATTGCTGATTATCATCCGAATATTCAAGATCAGGTGAGAAGAGCATACATATTGAAGGGTCCAACCCGACCAACTATCAAATTTGATCGCAAAAAAAATTGGTAGCAAGAACCGTGCATTTTCTAAAAATTGGTATAAGACTTATGAGTGGTTAGAATATAGTGTGTCCGAGCAAGATGCATTTTGTTTCTATTGCTTTCTTTTCAAGCAACCAGGAAGTAGTACACATTTTGGTTATGATGTCTTCACCAAAAAAGGATTCAGGGATTGGAAGCATGCATATTAGGCATTGCCTGCTCATGTTGGTGGAGTAAAAAGTGCGCACAACAAGGCAAGATTGCATTATGATGATTTTCGTAACCAAAGGCAAAGTGTGTCTAGTAACTTTGCTAGGTCATCCAAGGAGTCTGAAGTACTTTACAAAAATCGGTTGCACACTTCTCTGGGTTGTGCAAGATATCTCATTGCTCAAGGCTTGGCTTTTCGTGGCCATGATGAAAGTTCAACTTCATTGAACAAGGGTAACTTCCGTGAGATGGTAGATTGGCATAAAGCTAGAGATGAGAAAGTGAAGCATGCTTTTGACCATGGTAGTAGAAACTGCAAGATGCTTGCTGCTGAAATTCAAAAAGATCTTGCAAAGTGTTGCGCAGAAGAGGTCACCAAAGCGATCATGAGAGAAATTGGTGATAAGAAATTCTCTGTGCTTATCGGTGAGTCACGTGATATATCTGTCAAAGAGCAAATGGCGGTGATGTTGAGGTTAGTAGTGGTTTATTATTCATTTTAATTGTTATTTCATAGTTTTTTCTACTTTTATTTAACCTTGTTACAAAAATCTTGATGTTGGTATGTCAATGATAAAGGGAAGGCCGTGGAACGATTTCTCTCTCTATACCATGTCAGTGAGACTACATCAGGGGCACTAAAGGTAGCTCTTGTTGACATTCTTGATCATCATAAGTTATCCATTCATAGTCTACGAGGGCAAAGATATGATGGAGCTTCAAATATGAGAGGTGAATTTAATGGTGTGCAAAAGAAAATTCTTGATGAGAACCCTTATGACTTTTATGTGCATTGCTTTGCACATCGTTTACAATTGATGGTTACTCTAGCACATATGCCCGTGCGTTGCAACGAGAAAAATTAATATTTTATGCAAGCATAATGTCTCACAGCACCGGATTCACTATGAAGAACATGCTGCAACGCAGCATCCTTCAACAAAATGAACATAAAAAATACGTTGCAATTTGGCCGTGTTCATATTTTCTTTGCTGGGCATAATCTCTCACTGTTTCCATCTAAGTATAATCCCTTTTAAAGGCATTTAAGTATAATTATTTCGTTAATTACCATGGCGTCCTTACCCGTTTTAGTCGGAAATTAAATCCTTACTTTTCTAATTTAGTAGCTCCAACACATTGAAGCCTATAGATCCTTCCTTTTAAATTTTAATTATCCTACCTTTTGCCTCAAATCCTTCATGTAGAATTTATTAAGATCACAATCTTTCTTTTATTTATTCCACCGGTTTATCCATAATCCTTTCTTTAATTAGGCACATCCATTTAACTATTCTATTTAAGCCCACAATCCTTCTTTATTAGCTCATTTGCTTAATTAGCTCGCCCTAAACATGATGACTGCCACTTATATATTTAGAGCGAGTTAGAATTAGTAAATGTGAAAGGCGCATAGGCCGTTGGTTGTTACATCGAAGAGCTACACAGGAGGTCCTGTGTTTAATTCCAACAATCTTGATTTATTTTGATCCAATTATTTTTCACGGTCTCTATAAAAGCCCATAAAAGGCCCATCAACATACAAGTACCTGGGCCAGATCGCTTAGCGTGTGCAAAGCGAACGAAAAGGACTAAACCAAACCAAGAATACATATTCCCTTTATTAGTAGGTATAGATATAGATGAGAAACATATCATGATTTGTATTATGAAATATTTTATGAGCATACAAGAGAAAAAATAGTTTTTTTCTCTTTGGTATACACACCTCAGCTTTAATAATAGGTCTTATGACAATCTAGGGGTATTACTTGCTTGACCAGAACGTTGGGACCGGCACCCTCGCGCCAAGGCGTGACCCCGATCTAGTTGATAAACAAGGAAATGAAACCTAAACCCGTTAGATGATTACACATGTGGTGTCGTAACAGAACCACCTCCCCCTGATATCGTTTTAAGGCGGTGTTGCAATAAAGCAAACTTCAGAGGAAGGTACGATAAAGAGAAAGGTACCGCGCATATATTTGTCTAGGCTTCCATCATATCCATGCTCAAAGCAGAGCAAGCTTGCTGGTATTTTAGCAAAATAAAACTCTAACGACTTCTTTGCAGGTATACCGCTTCCCGACTTAGTTCAGGACAGTAACCTACAAAGTGCACCAGGTTATGGTGCTTGATCCTCATATAAGGTACTTGACCTAGTTCCGGAACTTCTCCTCTCCCAGCTTATGCAAGCCAAAGAGCTTCACAACAACAATTTTCCCACTCGGAACCGATCCGAGAACTCTCCGCGATTCAAGTCAAACACATGTTCATAAGTCATAACACACATCAAAGCAATATCTACCAGACCTGAGAGCCAGCTTAGAGACGCAGTACCACGGAAGAACGTAACACGAACCTGGTTTAGCTGAGGCCTGAAGGCCCCCCTGGCCTTGTACTGAAGAGGATACTTTTGCTCCCAGATCCAGAAAGGTGGGTGGAGCTTGGTAAACGCCTAGTGTCTAGGGAGCAGCGATCTTGTCCCTCCAATAAACAAACATCGCATCCTGCCGGATCACCTTTGAAGCAACGAGCTTCAGACGTGGGAACTGATCATTAACCAAGTAGAAGCACATGGGCGAAGCCTGTTTCTTTTTTTTTCTTTTCTTTTTTGTTCCTTCAGCTTCTACATTTTATTGGTAAAAATTATTTAGACATAAATATGAAGTGACCTTGTATACACTGAGGCCTCATTTGGTTCATAAGATAGGAAAATCATAGGAATAGAAAAGTCATAAGAAATAAGATGACTATAAATAGGAAAGAACAATGCCCTTTGATTCATATCATAAGATTTTTTTCCATTGAGTCTAGGCTAATGTTTATTTTCCTACGAAATGTGGAGGATAGAAAAGAGGCCTGAGATGGAGGGAGTACCAACTATACTTAATTCCTGGTTCTAAGAATATATTTAATTGCTACCAAAAACTACATATAATTCCAAAGTAAGCTAGAACCAAATATGGACTAAGTAACTATAGATTATTGTCAAACAATCAAGGAATAATTAACAAATCTATTAAAATCAATCAGCTTCTCTGTACAATAAAGTAAAATACAATCTTGAACAAGGGAGCAGTCGGTGACATGCCAACAGCTTCTTGGGGCAATCAGGTTCACGGCGTCCGAGTTAGCAGGTTCACTTGCACTAAATTGCAAGCAATCAGCAATACTCTGATCATGATACCACACCAGATCAGTTATAGCATTGCCATAGTAGGAGATCAGCAATACTTGTATTTGCATGTGCAATGGTACTAACATGTACTGTGACAACACTGAATATGGTTTTATATCAGCATCACGAGATTCTATTCCTCGTAGCACAGCTCTTAGCAGGTCCACCATCTTAAATATCAAATGGTAGAATAATACTTAGTACTAAATATTGTACATTTCTTGGGCAGGATGTCAAGGAAGATTAGGTGTTACAACTACCAAAAATATAGATAATCTTCCAAGCATGACTTGGTAATAACAAAGCCAAGAAGAGATCACAAGTTAGCTACTAGAAATCTTTTTTATTTAAGCTCTGGTCCAAAGGTACACCTTGCTGGCGCAGCTTGAACAGGCAAGATAGCCAACTTTATATGGGTGTGCAGAAAACCGGTTTGGAATGGATGTCATGTGTTCACTCCTAAGATATGAGCTGTTCTGAACCGAGAGGCCACTGTCATTGACATCAACTGAGATGATGTCTATTCTCTTGCTCATGTTTCCAACATATAGGTCGGTGTCGTTCCAGCCCCAGATTACCCTGCAACCATTGAATCTTGTTCGATCAATTACATTAACAAATACAATAGTATTCATTTAAGATCACGAGAAGAGGTGAGACGAGCTGTCATACTTGAATGCAGAAGGCCTGGTTATTATACTCCACACTATGCAACTTTTCAAAGTCGTCCACGCAAAATACTCGGACAGTACCACAAATGCTGGAGCTGGAGCTGGATACAATGAGAATAACGCCATTTGAAAGGAAATAATCCAGAAAAACAGATTTGTCATCCAGATGTCAGTGCAGAATATTTTAATTCTGAAGCTAGGCACTACTAATGCTAAGAGATGAAAATACCCATGCAATGTTGCCAGGATATTGGATGAAAAGTCACAACATAAAAAAACTATTTAAAATGATATCAAGTTATGTTGATATGCCAATCAAAAATCTCTACTATTAAAGGAGAATTGAACATCGTGACGGTTCGACCTTCTCATGCTACTCCCCTGCCTCGCTGGAAAAAAATCGCAGGAAATAGAACCCCACGTTCCATGGTAGCGAAAAAACCGAGATAACCCACACATTCTCCACCTTCTACCCGACCCACCCATCTCATCTCCGGATCTCTTTGGCACAAACCCGAACGACCCGGCTATCTCCTCTCCTCGCGACCGCGCGGCACCCTCCCTCTGTAGGTTGGCCATAGCCCGAGCCCCAGGGCGACGACCGTCCGAGCCACTCTACCATCATGGATTGAAGGAGGCAGCGGCGGGGGGCGGTGCGGATCCCATCTTACCCTCCACCGTCATGTATGGAAGGAGGCCATGGCAACCAGTTGTGTGAAGCCAATCCTCCGCCTGGCAGTTATGTGCGGCTCCCTCCGCCAGAGCTTCTCTGCACATGTACGTTGTCTCGTCGCTCTCTTCATCCCTTCGGTCGGCACGCACCGGCGCTGCTGACCCGTGGTTGACCAGCAGCGGAGGCATGTGTTAGGAGTCTCCAGCCGCTGCATGCTACATTATCAGGTTTGATCTTCTGTTAAATCTTGATCCCTTCAGTTTCTGTTTGGAACATTCCATTCTTGTTAGTGATCATCAGGGATCCCATCAGCCCTCATATCTGGACAGATATATGGGATTTTTCATCCGTGTGTGGTTCAATTGGCATATTATTAGGCCTCTGATAAAATTGCCTAAAGGTGACCGCCGAATACCATCCCCTCACCGATCAGGCCTAGAAGATGGTGAAACTCTCACAAGGTGAACACCGTGGGGTAAAGCTAGCTTATAATTTAGTGGTGGCGTGGTGTCATCATGGTCGGAGGAGGCAACTCATATGGGGATGCCAAGGAGATCAATCAGAATTCTATCGCTGTTGTTGCACCAAAATATCTTTACAGCTGCTATTTTTTAAAATATCCCAAATACAGATTATTTTGTCAATGCAACAACATGGTCAATCTCAATCTGGGGCAATGCATTACTCATGGTATACTTAATAATTAAGTGGAGTTCCAAAAGCGACGGTGATGGTTGTGCCACCACCAACAGCAGAGAAGAAAGAGGTGTGGCAGTGCTGGTGCAGAAAGAGCGATAGAGAAGTGGGAGGAAACTAAGTAGCGGCATTGGTGTAAGGACTAAGGAAGAAGGGGGGAGCATGGAGAGCAAGATGAGGCTCTGGGGAAATGTGACAGGGTAGTTGCTCCATAAGCCTATCGGCATGACTCAATTCACTCCAATTTTTTTCCAGGTTCAGTTTTGTTAGCATTGGTATTCACATTCTACTGTTTAGAGAAAAATATATTCATTATTACAGGGTGGAAGTTATCTGTACTTTTGTTTTGTACATTTTTACAGCTATACCTTAGTGGAAGTGAGCCAAGCCCTTGAAAAAAACTCACGGTAGTCACTTCGTTCAGTAATATTTTTGCATGTATAGCATGTAGCTTTCATTCACATCTAGCAAAAGACTCTCCAGACAACGGAGGTTTGCTTTGTAGACTTTATTTTCTAATACAGTCAAACTTCAGCATATATGTACTTTTTTTGATAATCAACACACACATTCAATTGAACATACTACCCGCAGAAAAGTAGTCAGGCAAACATGCTTGCATTTCCTTAGATGGTATATAGGTCCGAATTAATGATTGTAGGTGTTGACATACTATGTACAATGCAAGAGAACAACATGGATGATATATTATTAGAGAAAAAAATGAAAGAATTAGGGTGGACGTTAATTTGCTGGAAGTTAGTACTCCACTACAATGCTTCTGATAGCTTTATAGTTCTATATATGATGCAAACCTATGTGTTCAGGAGCCGTTTTTGCTACAGAACTCTGAAGCATGTGGTTGAAGTAAACACTGGACGGAGAAAGACTTCGCATATTCAGCAGCAGACTCAAAGCTGCTGGTGCGAAAACAGAATTTGCACCGTACAACAGGCAAAGCCTCACTACAGAGTTCCACCTAGGGATATGCTTTTTGCAAAGGTAATTGAGATTTTTTTGAATGATGATAATAAAGATTTATACTTTTAATACATGTTCCAGCTATAGGAGGATGCCAAGGAGATCAATCAGATTTCTTTACACATTAAGACATCATCATCTTTTATTGCTACTGTTGCAGCACAATAGCTTTAGTGTCGCTATTTTCAGAAAAATATACCAATTTACACATTGTTTTGTCAATTTTAATTTTCAAACGGAGGTTTGTTTGGTAGACATTACTTTCTAAATATAGTTAAACTTTAACAGATATATACATTCAGCAGAGTCAACTGAACATGCTACCGTAAAACATGATGTACTTTCTTAGGTCTTAGATGGTATGTAGGTCCTTTACTAATAATTGTAGGTGTTGACATACTATTTCTATTGTAAGAGAACTATGTGGATGATGCATCATTAGAAAAAATTAATAGAATTAGGATGGTTGTTATTCTGATGGACGTGATTACTCCACTACAATGCTTCTAATAGCTTTATAGTATTATGATGCAAACCTATGTGTTCGGGAGCCTTTTTTCTACGGAAATCTGAAGCATGTGGTTGAAGTAAATACTATACGGAGAAAGAGTTTGCATATTCAGCAGCAGTGCAGGCTGCTGGAACGACAATAGAATCTGTCCAAGCTGAAGTGAAACACATACGGCAAACTGTCAATCTTGTATCAAATGAGAGCCAAAAATTGATGGTAACTTCCTTCATCTTATCAGGACAAGATAGGAAGATCTCCCGAGTACACGGTCGAGAGGAAGCTCGACAAAGGGGGGCCCGACCATGTTTTCGTCAGCCGGCATTTAGCTGGTGCAACAAGATGGTCCACATGTGCGAGTGCTCAACAGGTGGGTGCTATTTTTACATGTTTCCCTGCTTTCTTACTATACCCTTTGCCAAAAAAAACCTTGGCGTCGGGTTTTGTACTCACTGATGTGAAGCCAGAGGAAAGCTAATTGCACATTTGTTCACGTTACTGTTTCTGTTTGTGGGTTGTAAGGACTTTGAGATTACCACATGTCCCTGTTTAATTATCTATATTAAGGCGTGGCCTTCATGTGTAGCAATTTTTTCTAAGAAGCAACAAGAACCTACAATTCATTGGAGTTGGATAAAGAGTGCATGTACAACAAAAGCAGCTGCGAGCCCGAGGCAGAGACGAGGAAGGACAGAGATGTACGATCGTCATGCTTTATGTCGGGTGGTAGGTGCAACATATGCCAACGGGTGGCTTATCATTGTGGGAGCCAATAAAACATCGCCGGTGCCTGGAAACGGGATAAGGCGAAGACATGCGCGCCGGCGAATCTTACCCAGCTTTAGGGCTCTCCGGAGAGATAACACCCCTACTGCTGCTCTGCGTGGTCTCCGCATGGTTACTAAGCGAACAAGTAGTTACACAATGCTCCTCGAGCTGTTTTGGGTGGAAGGAGGAAGAAGGGCACGGCTAGCTTGCTTCCTCTCCTTGTGTGGTGCCTAGGTCTAACTTGGGAGTCCAACCCTTTGCATGGGTGCACCGGGGGGTTTATATAGGCCTACCCCCGGGGGTACAATGATAATCCAGCTGGGCGCGGGGCCCAGCTGTCTGTGACTGTGCTTGCCGGCTGCTGGGGCCCGCCGACTGGTGGGTCCCGCCGGCTGCCAGCTCCTTGGTCGACAGGCAGGCCCCACTGGCCAGGGCCTGGTCGGTGGCGGGTTACTGTTGCTCCGTGCTATTGACGCGGGCTTGGTCGGGGTAAGCATGGCTACAGTACCGCCGCCCTGGCGGGAGATTACTGTAGCCCCACCGTATCTTGTCTCCTTAATGGGCGTCTCCTTCGAGGATGATGGCGAGCCGGCTATGGGGGGCCGGCTCTTCATCAGGCCGACTTGGGAGGAGGTGCGGCCGCCTTCGGTATCTCTCTGCCCGAAAGGGCCCACCGCCTCGGGGGCCACGCTGGTGGCCCGTCATGGACGGCGTCGGGGCCGCAGTGGCAACAGTGCCGCGCCGGACGGGTCGTGGCCACTCGTACGGCGCACTGTACCAGGCGTGCTCCGGGTTTTGGGGGTGGCAGGCTCCACTGTAGCCACGCCCCGCGTCATCATTGTGGGGTGGACGCGTACTTTGCGGGTACGGCCTTGACCGCTTTATGGGAGCCGACTTCTTGGAGTCGGCCTCTTTGCAGCCGGCTTCTCGTAGTCGGCCCTCCCACAACTTTCCTCATGAGGGTAAAGGGCGGGCCACCCCCGAAGCCGGCCTAGAAGATAGCCGGTAGGAGGAGGCGGCCACTAGGTCTTGAGTCTTCTTGAGAGCCGGACGGGCTCGTAATTTTTTCAGATGGGCCAGGGGAAGCCAGCTAGGCTACCCATGGCTATTTACTCCGACAGTAGTCCCCGAAGCTGAGCGAGCTTCGCGATGGACAAAGGGAAGAGAAGCTTGGTCAGCTTCACACCCTGAGGAGCCGACCTCGCCGTCGTAGGCCGGCTTCGGAGAGCTTCTTTATTTTATCAACATGACCGTGGTTGACCCGCGGGCCGTCCGCGGGCCCCACGACGGGCCACGTGGCGGAGAAATCCTGCCGTAGCACGCGCGCGACGGGACGCCGCCGCAGGCCCGGGCCCGCCACTCCCTGGCCTCGGCCCGAGCGCAGATCTTCTGTGGCCCGAGGGGACTGCTCGCCTTCCGATGGCCGTTTCTTCTTGTCTTTAGTGCGCAATAAACGCGGGGCATGGGGGAAGTGGGCACGATCGATCCCCACGGCCCCCCACGCCACGCCTCCTCGGCTCCGGCGCACAAGCCTACAAGTAGGAGGGGAGGGGGAGAGGCAAAGGCTCGCTCGCTCCCCCCACTCCACGTCCCTCCTCGTTCTCCTTTCTCTTCTTCTTCCTCTCGCGCCCGACGTAACCTCCCGTCGCAGCCTGCCCACGCCGCCATGTCGATGGCGCTGTCGAGCTCGTGGGACGGCTCCAACATCCACGAAGATCACATAGAGTTTCTCCGCCGGACCCGGCGCCTGCCCGCCGCCAACCTCGTGCAGGCTTGTCTGGCGTCGGAGGCGGACATCTCGCCGGCGCCGGAGGAAGGCGAGCGGGTCGTCTTCCGCGCGCATTTCCTGCGCGGCTTCGGCTTCCCGGCGAGTGGGTTCATGCGTTCCTTCCTCGACTTCTACCATCTCCAGCCGCATCACCTCACGCCCAACGCGGTGATGCTGCTGTCGGCCTTCGTCTCCCTCTGCGAAGGCTTCTTGGGAGTGCTGCCCACGCTGGAGCTTTGGGCGGAGCTCTTCTAGAACAAGCTCGGCACCGTCATCGCCGGCGTGCCCGCCCCCTGCGGGGCCTCCATCGCGATGAAGAGGTCAGGCGAGAACAACCCCTTCCCGCACATCCCCTTAATCCAATCGGTGAAGCTCTGGCAAAAATCATACTTCTACGTGAAGAACATCGCCTCCCAAGGAGACCACGTTAACCTGCCGGCTTACATAGCCGGCGGGACTTCGGGTAATGATCCAGTCGGAAGGCCTGCGTGGAGCCGACTTGATGGCCGCCTTCGTCGAGCGCCGGATCCTTCCCCTTCAGAGCCGGCCCCACATGCTATGCCAGATGAGCGGCCGCTTCGACCCCTGCCGGCTGAGCACATGGGACATGCCCCATGCCGAGGTAGCGCTCATGGTGAACTACATCGCCAACCTCAAGCTCGCCGACGACTGGCAATACGGCAAGGCGCCGTACTCCCGCGCCCATCCACCGCCCGTGGTAAGTCTTTCTTTCTATCTTCTTTCTGTCATCAGCCGGCTTTATGCCGGCCGGCTTCTGACCCGGCAGTTCCTTTTTATCAGAACCCTCTTCTCCCCCCACCAGCCGGGGCGGCAGGAGTCGAGCGCCGGTACGCCCCCGACCGTACGGTAGACGATATTGACGACCTGGATTTGGGGGCGGCCGCCATGGAGGACGCCGCCACGGGGGACGTCGCCAAGCCCGGAGGGACGGGGCTCTCGGCCAGTTTTGATGACTGGCCGGACGACGCCGACGCCGAAGAAATCCCGCGCCGCCAGCCGGCAACCAATCGCCACAGCGCGGGCTTGTCCGCCGCGCCGGCGGCCGGTGGTGGAACATCGAAGCGTCGGGCCACGCTTCCTCTCTTCGGCAGCCGGCCGAAGAAAACGAGGGCC
Source organism: Triticum monococcum (assembly GCA_034509565.1). Classification (NCBI taxonomy): domain Eukaryota; kingdom Viridiplantae; phylum Streptophyta; class Magnoliopsida; order Poales; family Poaceae; genus Triticum; species Triticum monococcum. The sequence continues at coordinate 121,344,852 of CM067841.1, forward strand.
TCCACCGCGGCAACGAAGCGAGACGAAGAGGCGGCGAAGGCGGCCCGTTTCCGGAAGGCGGTGAAGCAACCTCCAGCGGTTTCATCGTAAGTCCTTTGGCCGCTTGCGTGCTTGTTTTTTGTTGTCTTCTTTTGTTCTAACCCTTCTCCGAATTCTGAGCAGGGCGCCGCTTTTCCTTGAGCGGGGCCCAGGCGGCTCTGTGGTTGGGCCGGGTGCTGGATCTTCAGGGCCCCGCCGCGTGGACCCCCGCGCCGACCTTGCGGAAGCTACGGAGCGGAACGCCCACGAGGCGCGAGAGGAGAGGGAGGCGGCGGAGCGGGAGGCCGCCCGGGCGGCGAAGGAGCGGGCTGACGCGGTAGCCGAGACTCCATCGGAGCGGGCGACCGCGGAAACGGAGGCGGAGGGCACGCGTAGCTGGCCTCCGCTGCTCGCCATCCCCCTCTGCACCGTGGATCCGGACATCCCGCTGCCCACGGCGGAGGAGATCACCCCAGATCAGCCGCCGTTGCAGAGGGATGAGCTCTTCGAGGTCTTCGTGGAGAGGACGCCGCCGGCAGCGCCAGCCGGAGCGGGCGAAGGCGGCCAGTCGTCGGCGGTGCCGGAGGAGCCGGCCCGGGGCGCACCCGAGGCCGGAGCCGGTCTTGAGATTTAGCTAGTGGCGAGCCAGCGCGCCGGAGGGAACACGGCCCCGCTGGACACGCGCCAAGCCGCGGGTGCCAACCAGTCGGCAGAAGCCTTGGAGGGGGCCAGCTCAGCCACGTCCGGGTGGACTCCCAGCGGAGGGAGTGGCGAGCTGAACGTGGCGGCCCAAGGGGTTCGGAGCCGGCTGCAGGCTCAGGCCGCCCTCCTGCAGCAATATACTCAGGAGTTCTTATTGACGCGGTCTGCTATCCGGGTAAGTTTTTTACTTGTCGACCGATCTGGTCCTCTGTTTTCTTCCGTGGGGGCGCGCCAGCGCACCCACTGGGTATAGTCCCCGAGATCCTGGCTGACTGCAGCGCAGTCGGGTCGGATCTTTCTTGACGACTATCCTAACCCTGTCTTCTGTCTGATCCTTAGGATTATCACAACTCTCGTGCTGCCGCCTTCAACTCCCAGGCTCGGGAGCTGAACCGGAAGACCAAAGACCTGGCCAGCAGCCGACATAAGTATTTTGCTCTTATCTGTCTCTCGTGGGGGCGCGACAGCGCACCCACTGGGTGTAGTCCCCGAGATCCGGGCCGACTGCAGCACAGTCGGGTCGGATCTTTCTTAACGAGCTTTCCCTTATTGACTTTTTCTCTTTGTCTCTTGTTCATGAAGGGGCCAATGCCGACTTGCGGAGGGAGCTCGGCGAGGCGCAGACCGCTCTTCGCGCCAAGGACACCGAGTATGCCGACTTGGTCCAGGAGCGCGACCGCCTGGCCAAGAAACTGGCCGACCAGGAAGAAAGCCACAAGGGGGCCCTGCAGAAGGCGTGGGATGGCGAGGCTGCCCTGAAGGCGGAGTTTGAGATCAAGGCGGCGAGCTGGGCCGAGACGCGTCAGGCGCTGGAGGAAGGCTTCGGCCGGATCAAAGACCTGATCGATGGTGAGCCACTTTTCTTGCCCTTCCTCCACCTGCTAGCCGCCTGGAGTTTATTCTGACCCGTGCTTGTTACTTTGCGCAGATTACTTTCCCGGCCACTCCGTTCTCGCCACCCAAGCCATCGAGGCCCATCGCGAGGCGCACCGTCAGGCTGGAGCTGACATTGCGCCGGATGCGAATCGAACATTGGCAGAGTAGCTCATTGCCGTCCAGGCGCGACTGCAGCCGGCTCATCGGATGCTCCGCCGGCCCCAGCATGCCAGGACGCAGGTGCTGGCCGCGCTCTGGCCCGGCCAGATGATCCCCCGCACCCCAAGCGGGACCGCCGACTGGCTAGAAGTCGCAGTCGGCCGCTTCGAGGCTTGGAAGGCATCGGCAGCCCGTCTCGGAGCCGGGCGTGCGTTGGAGTTCGTCCGTGCATGGTACCCAGGGCTAAGCCTGGACCAGCTGCGGACATGGCGGCTGGAGGCCGACGCGGAGCTGGAGGAGGTACGGCCGGCGATCGCCCAGCGCGCCTCGACGATCGCCGAGTGCACCGACACCAGCGTCTTCGCGCCGGAACTTAATGACGACGGCATCGCCCAGCCGGAGGAGTGGTTCGGGCTGGACCCGGCGGCGGGCGAGGACTCGGCCGAGGAGATTGCCTCCAGCGACGAGGGCGAGGATGACGAGGAAGAGGACGGTGAAGATGCCGAGCCGGCCAGTGAAACGACCGACCGTGCCTCTAGCAACGAGCCGCGCGGAAGCGCGCCCACTGCCGGAGGCGGTGATCAGGCCGAAGTTGGCCAGCCGGCCGCTCCTTCAGCCGGCGCAACCGTCTCCACCGCCCAGCCCGGCTCGTCAGCGGCCCCGCCGGCTTGATCTGCCGTCCTCGTTGTTCCTGCTTTTGCCTTTTCAAACAACTTTTAAGTTTCCGCAATTCCACCCACTGGGGGTGTATCAAACAATGTTGGATGCTGACCTCTCTGGAGGTCCTTTGTATAAATATTATTGTATGCATGTTTTAGTTTCCATCGAGTGCACTTTTCATCCTTAGGCTTTTTCCTTTGCCGCCTTCCCTCTTTGGGAAGGCAAGTACTCGAGCTTTCTTGGATTTGAAGTGAACTGAATGCAAGCCGGCCGGTCGGCTACTCTGGTAGTCGGTCGGCGGGAGGCGGCAAGCCGGATTTTGTTATATAAGTCCGTTAATCCCTAGCCGTTTTTCGTGTGCGCACCCTTTCCGGCTTATGACTCTTGCCAGCTGGGCAGCCGGTTCTTCGAACCGCGATTTTGGCAAGAGCCAAGCCTGGGTGTCGGCACATTACTTGTCTGACCGCGGGTAGGATTCCTAATATAACTCCAGTCGGCTAGTCCCCGGGCCAACTCGTCGAACCCGGTGCCGGATGAAATAAATAAATGAACAGGCGATATCATACGCATGATAACTTTCATTCATAAAATAAAAGATGGCAGTCCCCGAGTCCTCCTCGGGGAGCCTATTGTCTCGTACTTAATACAAAAGTGGACGTGATACATACTGCATTTCAACTGTAAAATTTTCGAAGGAGATTGGCGTTCCATGGTCGTTCTGACTCCTTGCCGGAGTCGTCTCTCTTGCGTGCCTTCGGCTTCTGTGCGTCGATGAGGTAGTAGGAATCGTTGCCTAGAGCTCTGCTGACGACGAAGGGGCCTTCCCAGGGGGCTGCAAGCTTGTGCTGGCCGGCTGTTCGCTGGATCAGCTGGAGCACAAGGTCGCCCTCCTGGAAGGATCTTGGCCTGACCTTCCGGTTGTGGTAGCGGCGCAGACCCTGCTGGTAGATGGCAGACCGGCTGAGGGCTAACAGCCGGCCTTCTTCCAGCAGGCCGACACCGTCTTCTCGTGCTTCTTTGGCCTCCGCCTCCGTGTACATGGTTACCCGAGGCGAGTCGAACTTGATGTCTGTTGGGATGACTGCCTCGGCACCGTACACGAGGAAGAAAGGAGTGAAGCCGGTTGATTTGTTTGGGGTAGTACGCAGACTCCATAGGATAGCCGGCAGCTCATCGAGCCAACACCGGCTGAACGCTCCAGAGGTACGACCAATCGGGGCTTGATGCCGGAGAGGATGAGGCCGTTTGCTCGCTCGACCTGGCCGTTTGACTGCGGGTGCGCGACGGACGCAAGGTCCAGCCGGATACCTTGTGTAGCGCAGAATCGTGCCAAAGCTCCTTTGGCAAAATTCATGCCATTGTTGGTGATGATGCTGTGCGGTACGCCGTACCGGGTTTTATATCTGCGATGAAAGTCACAGTAGTCGGCCCATTCAGCTTCTTGATCGGCTTCGCCTCGATCCACTTGGTGAATTTGTCCACGGCGACGAGCAAATGCGTCATGCTGCCGCGCGCCGTCTTGAATGGGCCCACCATATCCAGTCCCCAGACGGCAAAGGGCCAGGTGAGGGGAATGGTCTTGAGTGCCGAAGCCGGCATGTGTTGCTTGGAGCTGAAAAGCTGGCAGCCTTTGCAGTGTTTGACTAGCTCTTTGGCGTCGTCCAAAGCAGTCAGCCAAAAGAAACCATGGCGGAAGGCTTTGGTGACAAGTGATCTTGAGGCGGTGTGGTGGCCGCACTCTCCCTGGTTTATATCTCTGAGGATTGCAATGCCTTTCTCCTGCTCGACGCATCGCTGTAAGACTCCGGTGACACTGCGCTTGACAAGTTCTCTGTTGACAATTGTGTATGCTCAATCTCGACGTTGGACTTGTCTTGCTTCTATTTCGTTAGCCGGCAGATTGTGGTTCACCAAGAAGTTGAGGATGGATTGAGCCCATGACGGAGCTGCAACCTCCTCTGCCGCCAATGTGGCTACAGCCACCAGGGTGGGCGGGCTGGGTGATGAGGTGCTGGAGTCGGCCGCCGCTTGCTGTGCTGAAGAAGTCCCCGGTCTGACTACCGCAGTCCCCGGGCCGGCTACCGCAGTCCCCGGGCCGGCTACCGCAGTCCCCGAGCCGGGTGCGGCAGTCCCCGGGCTGGCTACTGTAGCCCCCGAGCCGAGTACTGAAGTCCCCGGGCCGACTGCTTGGTTCTTTGAGGCGGACCCGGCCCCGTCGGGGTTTGGCGGTACGAAGATGGAGTCGGACTCCGGAGACGGCTTGATGGACGGCTTGAGGAGGCGTTGTAGGGCGACGCCGATTGGTATTGCTTGCCGCATGGAGCCTATTCGGGCCAGGGCATCTGCTGGCTCGTTGTCGGCTCGCGGTACGTGGAGGAATTCGCATCCATCGAAGTACCCACTGATTTGGTGCACTAGGAAGCGGTAGCTTTCCATGTTTGCGTCCTTGGCATCCCAGTCGCCAGACGATTGCTGAACCACCAAATCCGAGTCGCCATAACACAGGATCCGGTGGATGCCGAGCTCTTTGGCAAGCCGGAGCGCCTCGTACTCGGCTACGTTGTTGGAGGCGGCGAAGTGGATCTGCAGCGTGTATCTGAGCTTGTCGCCCTTAGGAGAGGTAAGGACGACGCCGGCTCCCAGGCCGGTGCGCATCTTGGATCCGTCAAAGTGCATGCGCCAATGGGTGGAGTCGGGAGCTGGCGGTAAGTACTGGGTCTCGGCCCAGTCAACGAGGAAGTCGGCCAGTGCTTGTGACTTGATGGCGGTGCGGGGTTGGTAGAAGATCGTGTAAGGGGCCAGCTCGATGGCCCACTTAGCCACCCGGCCGGATGCATCCCGGCTGCCTATGATCTCGGCCAGCAGGGCAGTGCATACGACCATGACGGGATGTTCTTGAAAGTACGGCTTCAGCTTCTTGGCGGTGAAGTACACGCCATAGCACATCTTCTGGTAGTGCGGATAGTTCTGTTTTGAGGCGGACAGCACCTTGCTCAGGTAATAAACCGGCCTCTGGACCGGCTGGGCTCGGCCTTCCTCAGGGCGTTGGACTACAATGACGGTGCTGACCACCCGGCTAGTAGCGGCAATATAAAGGAGCATGGGCTCTTTCTCAGTCGGCACCGCCAGGACAGGCGGCGTGCCCAGCATTTTCTTCAGCTCATGGAAAGCTTGGTCGACCTGGTCATTCCACTCGAAGTGAGTGCTCTTCTTCATGAGGCGGTAGAGAGGGAGAGCTTTCTCTCCAAGCCGGCTGATGAAGCGGTTCAAAGAGGCCAGGCACCCGGTGAACTTCTGGATCTCTCGAAGCTTGGTTGGGACCGCCATCCTCTCGATGGCCTTGATCTTCACTGGGTTGCACTCGATGCCGCGTTCGGAGACCAGAAAGCCTAGGAGCTGGCCGGTTGGCACTCCGAACACGCATTTCTCGGGGTTGAGCTTGATTCGGAACCGGCGCAGGTTCTCGAATGTTTCTCTCAGGTCTTCCAGCAAAGTGCCGCGCTTCTCCGTCTTCACCACGATATCATCCACATAGACGTGGGCATTTTTGCCGAGTTGCGTGAGGAGGCACTTCTGCATGCAACGCTGAAAGGTGGCGCCGGCATTCCTCAAGCCGAACGTCATGGTCAGGTAGCAGAAGGCTCCAAACGGTGTGATGAAGGCGGTCTTCAGTCGGTCATCCGGGTTCAGTTTTATCTGGTGGTATCCTGAATAGGCATCCAAAAAGCTCAACAGCTCGCATCCGGCTGTGGAGTCTATCACTTGGTCGATTCTGGGCAGGGCGAAGGGATCTTTGGGGCAGGCTTTGTTGAGGCTTGTGTAATCTATACACATGCGCCACTTGTTATTCTTTTTCAGCACGAGAACCGGGTTTGCGAGCCACTCTGGGAAGAAAACTTCCATGATGAAGCCGGCTGCAAGAAGCCGGGCTATCTCCTCCCCTACGATCCTTCTCTTCTCCTATGATAGTCGGCGAAGAGGCTGCTTGACTGGTTTTGCGTCCTCCCGCACATGTAATTTGTGCTCGGCGAAATCCTTCGGAACACCCGGCATGTCCTTGCGGGACCATGCAAAGATATCCCGATTCTCACGTAGGAAATCGACGAGCTCGCCTTCCTATTTGCTGTTTAGGCTTGCCCCAATGATGGCAAACCTTTCGGGGTGCTCGGGGTCGAGTTGTATCTTCTTGGTCTCCTTGGCCGGCTGGAAAGATCCTTGGGCATCATACTCCTTGGAGTCGACGGGCTGGCTCAGCTGCTTGCTGGCCAAGGCCACGACCCTGTCCAGCGTCTTCTTTTCTTCGGCAATCACGAGGGATTCGGCCAGCCGGCTGCTGACCGCGGTGCAGTTGGCGGACTTCTTGTAGTCGCCGGTGATGGTGATGATGCCCTTGGAACTTGGTATCTTCATCTTGAGGTATGCGTAGTGGGGGACCGCCATGAACTTGGCCAAGGCGGGTCGGCCAAGCAAAGCGTGGTAAGGGCTCTCCAGGTCCACCACCTTGAACCAGATCGCTTCCCGGCGGAAATGATCCTTGCCCCCAAAGAGTACGTCGATCTTGATCTTGCCAATGGGGGCGCAGGACAAACCGGGTACAATGTCATGAAACACCGTCCGAGTCGACGCAAGTTGTTTTGTCTTGACTCCCAACTTCTCCAGGGTGTCACGGTACAGGATGTTGATGCTGCTTCCACCATCAATCAGCACGCGGGAGAAGCGGGCAGCGCGCGTGTCCGTCGCGAGGGTGGCCTCCAGGACCAAAGCGTAGGAGCCGGGGGACGGCATCACCTCTGGGTGGTCGGCCCGGCTCCAGCTGATGGATTTCTCTGACCAATGCATGTGGCCGGCTGGGTTGGCGGCGGCCACATTGACTTCTTGATGCTCTCGGCGCTTGCTGCGCCGGTCTTCGGGCTGGCTCGTAAAGACAACGTAAGATGCTTGCTCGTCGGGGAACTCGTCCTGCACGGCGTCAACCGCGGGCCGAGCGGCCTTGGGCGGCAGAGCCGGAGGCGGCGGGCCGGCAGGCAGAGTCGGCGTGAGCCCTTCGCCCTTGGAGATTCGGGCGAGCCAGTTACACTTCCGGGTTGTATGGTTGGACGGCTTCGCGCCGCTATGGAAGTTGCACGGGGCGTCAAGAGTTTGTTCGTAGGAGAAGGCCGGCTGCCAAGCCGGCCGGCTGCCCTTGGGCTTCTTGGGCGCGGGCCGCCCCTCAGGCGGCGCGTCTTCGACCGTGGCCACCTGCCGGCTAGCGGGAGGCGGCGCAGGGCCTTTGCGCTTCTGGTCATTCTGGTGTTGGCGTCGGCCGGAATCTCCCGCCGGTGTTTGGGGCGCCGGATTAAGTACTTTCCCGGACGCGTCCACCCGGAGCTCGGCCTTCATCGAAGAGTCAGAGGTGGCGTACTTGTCGGCGATGTTCAGGAGCTCGTCGAGGGTAGTTGGCTCGTCGCAAAGGAGCTTGTGCTTGAGGAGGGTGCCCTCTCGGCACCCGGCAGTAAAGTATTCGATGGCCTGCACCTCGTGCACCCCTTCACAAGAATTGCGGAGCTCGGCCCAACGCGTGAGGTAGTCGCGAGTGGACTCGCCTGGGCCCTGTACGCACAGGGGCTTGGGAGCCCGCTTGTAGGTGCTGGTGAAGTTGCGAACGAAGGCTTCAGTGAAATCTACCCAGCTATTGATGCTGAGAGGCTTGAGGCTGTTAAGCCAAGTCCGTGTCGTGCCTTGCAGCATGAGGGGCACGTACTTCACGGGAACACGCCGGTTGCCATTGGCGATGCTGACGGCTGTGGAGTAGTCGGTCAGCCAGTCTTCCGGCTTCACCGAGCCGTTGTACTTGGGCGTGTCTCTTGGGAGCGAGAACCCTTTGGGGAAGGGCTCGTCGTGGATGCGGGGCCAAAACAGGGCGGGCCGACATCGTCTTCTTCTTCTAGCGCTAGGGATCTGGCCAGGCGGTCGATCCGGTGGCGGGCGTCGTTCTCGCCGACTCCTTCGCGGCGACCTAGCCGGCCGCTGAGAGTCGGGTGCGCCACTGGAGGCGGGGTGGGGTATCTCTCTCCACGAGCTCGAGGCGGAGGCAGGGTGCCCCGCCATTCCATGGCTCGGGGACGGCCGTCCGCGTCTCGCTCGATGGAGATTCGGGTTCGGCTTCGGCTGGAAGCCGGCTCTTTCTCACGCCGCGCGCGGGTGTTGCTCGTAGTCGGCGACCGGGAAGTCGCGCCGTGATCGCGGCGCGGGGGAGGGCTCCCCACGCAGGCGTCGGCTTCGTGCCGCTGAGCGGCCGCGTCAATTAGTTGCTGTATGCGCTGCGTCATGTGGGGGAGGTCTTCGGCTTCCAAGCCGTCCAGCTCGTCTACGGCCGCCTGGGCGGCGCGCAGGTTCTCGAGCGGAGTGGCGTAGACCGGGCGATTGACTCCAAGCGTGTCGGCAATGACGGCGCCGCGTTGCCTGACAGCACCAGCCCAGCTTGGGCCAGCCGGAGCCGGCGTGCCGAAGGCGGCGCGGTCAGCTTTGTGCTGGTAGACCTCGGTGAGGCGTCTTACGAAGGCCAGCCGCCGGCCCTCCGCGAGGAGGGCGAGGCGGCGCGCCTCCAGTACTTCGTCGTTGGCGTCAGCCGGAAGGGGGACGGACAAGTCGTGGGCCGCCACGCGCGGGGCATCGTGGGCGCCCTCGTCGGTCGGGCCGTCATGGCCAATAACCATCACCTCAGTGGTGACAGTATCGCAATCGCCGGCCGAAGGGAGCGGGTCGTTGTAGATCGCGACGTTGGTGGGGAAGGTGTCGTAGGACGCCGTGTCGGAGTAGACAGGCATCGGGTCGGTGGAGCCAACCGACTCCAAATCTGTAGCAGGCTCGCTGGTGAGGTGGAGCTGGCCGAGGCGGTTGGCGAGGTGGTCGGTGCCCGCATCGGAGGCAAGCTCGTCGAAGATGCAGGCCTTGTCGAAGAGGTCGGCGAGGCCGCTTGCCGCGCAGATGTCGGTGACGCCTTGCAGCGCGTCGTGGCAAGCGCCATCGGGCGAGCCGGGCTGGCTACGCTCGCGAGGGAGGAAGAGGGTTCCCGTCCAGAACAGGTCTCCGGACGACGGTGCACCTGACCCCATGGTGGGCGCCAAATGTCGGGTGGTAGGTGCGACATATGCCAACGGGTGGCTTATCATTGTGGGAGCCAATAAAACATTGTCGGTGCCTGGAAACGGGATAAGGCGAAGACATGCGCGCCGGCGAATCTTACCCAGCTTCAGGGCTCTCCGGATAGATAACACCCCTACTGCTGCTCTGCGGGGTCTCCGCATGGTTACTAAGCAAACAAGTAGTTACACAATGCTCCTCGAGCTGTTTTGGGTGGAAGGAGGAAGAAGGGCACGGCTAGCTTGCTTCCTCTCCTTGTGTGGTGTCTAGGTCTAACTTGGGAGTCCAACCCTTTGCATGGGTGCACCGGGGGGTTTATATAGGCCTACCCCCCGGGGGTACAATGATAATCCAGCTGGGCGCGGGGCCCAGCTGTCTGTGACTGTGCTTGACGGCTTCTGCATCGGCTGCTGGGGCCCGCCGACTGGTGGGTCCCGCCGGCTGCCGGCTCCTTGGTCGACAGGCAGGCCCCACTGGCCAGGGCTTGGTCGGTGGCGGGTTACTGTTGCTCCGTGCTGTTGACGCGGGCTTGGTCGGGGTAAGCGTGGCTACAGTACCGCCGCCCTGGCGGGCGATTACTGTAGCCCCGCCGTATCTTGTCTCCTTAATGGGCGTCTCCTTCGAGGATGATGGCGAGCCGGCTATGGGGGGGGCGGCTCTTCATCAGGCCGACTTGGGAGGAGGTGCGGCCGCCTTCGGTATCTCTCTGCCCGAAGGGGCCCACCGCCTCGGGGGCCACGCTGGTGGCCAGTCGTGGACGGCGTCGGGGCCGCCGTGGCAACAGTGCCACGCCGGACGGGTCGTGGCCACCCGTACGGCGCACTGTACTAGGCGTGCTCCGGGTTTTGGGGGTGGCAGGCTCCACTGTAGCCACACCCCGCATCATCATCGCGGGGTGGACGTGTACTTTGCGGGTACGGCCTTGATCGCTTTATGGGAGCCGGCTTCTTGGAGTCGGCCTCTTTGCAGCCGGCTTCTCGTAGTCGGCCCTCCCACAACTTTCCTCATGAGGGTAAAGGGCGGGCCGCCCCCGAAGCCGGCCTAGAAGATAGCCAGCAGGGGGAGGCGGCCACTAGATCTTGAGTCTTCTTGAGATCCGGACGGGCTCGTAATTTTTTCAGATGAGCCAGGGGAAGCCGGATAGGCTACCCATGGCTATTTACTCCGACACTTTATCTTCTTCAGGATTGGGAGGGAGAAAGGGAAATGGTGATTTCCGGAGAGGGAGCAAGCGGGAGGATTATAGTTTTTCAACGAATGTTGAAAACTGAATGAACGCCTGCTGGATAAATTACATGATCTGAAAACTTGACGCTGTGTTGTTGCATATAAATAATTTATCATCCAGTATTCACCAGTCTCCCTGTGTTGTTCAAATTCCCTTCAGTGATGACAAAGCATGCAGGCAACTTCGAGTATATGTTTCTTATATATCATTGTCAGATTGTAAGATGTTGACGTGTTGTCCATCTTTCATTTTCAATGTCTCCAACACAGTATGGTTTTGAAGTTTCTGTACTTGCTTTGACCAGACAAAGGCAATTAACTCCAGGACTTAGCCAAATAGGAACACAAGGGAAAGAGGAATAAAAAATTATATTTCAATAGCCTGGTTAGTCCAAATCCGATGGATATCTTCCCAAGTCCTACTTATTTTGCAACATTCCATAGATTGATTTGTTATACTGATTATATATCAAATGTTCCTCTCGGCTCTCGCACAAATTATGTACTTAATTCTGGGAAAGACGGTGGGAACAAATTCCATGATAAAGATATTTGTATATGAAAGAACCAACGTGTGTAGTCGCAAGGATCGAAGGAATGGTCAACACATTGATATTTTGCATGGTAGGCATAACAGAATGAGATGTCGCATGGATAAAGTGGGTTTCGAGGCATACATGATAATCGATGAGGGACAAGGCACTACTCCGCCGGCGACCTCGACCTCAGCCCCACTAGCGCACGCCGCTGGATGGAGTCCGAGGGCGAGTCCAGCCGGTCCTACAGCGACGTCGCCAGAAGCTCCCCTTCTCCGCCAAGCCCGGCGCCCCCCGCGTCGCGCCTCCCCCCTGTGGCCGCGCGTGAGCGCGCCCCGGCCACATCTCGCCTGGGCCCTCGCTCCGAGGTCCACCGCATCCAGGGCGGTGCGGAGGTCGACGCTGACGGCTTCCAGCTCCCCCGGCGCAGGAACCGCCGCCGCCGCGCGCGCCCTGAGGCTGCCCCCCGCGCCCAGCAACCGCCGCACCGTCGCAGCCTGTCCCCGGAGGAAAGCGCCGGCCTCTGCTTCCGCTACCTCGACCCCGGTCACCCTGTCTAGGACTGCACAAACGACGTTCGTTGTCGACGTTGCCTCTACTCCGGCCACAGCTCCCGGGACTGCCACAAGTTCTGCCGCGGCGTTCTCCGTGCACCTCCCCGCGCCACCACCCCCCCCCCCAGCCGCGGCGCCGCGCGCGCCACCGCTCCTGCATGCCCCGCCTGCTGCTGACCCCTCCGCCAGCAAGCCGACCCAGCCCTCCACTCCGGTGCGCGTGGTCATGTCCCGCTCCGTTGAGATGGAGGAGGCCAAGCTCGTTCTGCGGCGCGGGATGGTGGTTTCCATCACAGGAGCCAGGACGACGGTCACCCCACGAGAGGTCGAGGACGTCCTGCACTCCTCCCTTTGCCTCCAGCCCGGTGACTTCTCCATCCACGTGCACGCCCCGGAGGATTTCCTCATCATCTTCTCCACCAACGAGATCATGGCGCGGCTCGCGGGCGACCACTTCATCAACGGCCCTAGCTTCACTCTGTCGCTCCGCCCTTGGAACAAGCTAGCACACGCCGACGTGAGCTCCTTTGAGCACACGGTCCAGGTGGAGCTCCCTAGCGTCCCTGCGCAGGCTTGGCACCTCTACACCGCTGAACACCTTCTCGGTTCCAGCTGCTGGATCGAGCGACTGCACCCGAGCACGCACTCGCGCGCCGACCTCGCCGTATTTCGGTTGACGGCGCGCACGCACGAGCCGGCCAGCATCCGCCGCGCGGCCGTCCTGGAGATCGTGGAATCCGTCCCCGCCGCCAGACGCGGCTCGCCGCCGACCATCCGCACACTGTGCTACCCCGTGTCTATCATGGTCACCGATGGCGCCATTGCGCTTGCCGCCTCGACTGCTGTCGGCAACGGCGGCGGCCCTAGTGATGATGTGTCGGGTGGCGAAGCCGGTGAGGAGACACGCCGAGATGGGTCTGGTCGCGGCCGAGGCCGCCGCCGTAGCCGCAAGCGACGGCGCACGTCTGACGCCCGCGACAGCCGTGCGGACGGCATGGCAGTCGACTCCATCGGTTGGCGCGCCTCCGATCGCCGTGGCCGCGCCGATGGGATCGCCGTCGGCGCCCGATGGCTCGACCCACATCATCGTACGGACACAGCTAGGCCGTTGCATGCCCGTACCCAGGGAAGGACGATGGAGCCCTGGCCCACAGCTGGCGGCCAGCTGCGCTCTCGTCGGCTTTCCAAAAGAGGGAGGCGCAGTGGAAAGAAAAAGCGCGCTGCTGATGCGGCAAGGATCGCCAAGGCTGCACCGCTGCCCGCTGGCCCGTCCTCTGATCCTGTGCTGCTGGGCCCGGCGACGTCTGATGGCCAACCCCCATTGGCCGAGAGCCATGCACCGCTGCTGTCGCCCCACGAGCAGGGCCTGTGCCTTGCAAAAGCTCTGCCGGCCCAGGCCAATCCTGACAGCCCAGCAGGCCAGGACTGCCCCATAGGCCACTTGTCGCTGGACAGCGAGCTGCCCGATTCGCCCATCCCCACCCTCGAGGATGATCCTTTGTCGGGGCAAAGTGGTGTCTCGCCCCCGTCAGCGCCTGCAGCGGTGCTGTCCCACGCTGACCGGTCCATGGACCCTGCTCCACTAGCGCACACTGGCCCACCGGTCCAAGCCACGAAGAAGGCCCCGCCATGCGACCACGAGGAAGGGCTTCTAGTGTCTCCCGCGGCCGCGCCATGCGCGCCAAGCATGGACCCCTCCCCTGCGGCCCCACGCGAGGGAGAGGCTGCGCTGGACAACTCATCCACGCCGCAGCCACCCCTGGACGGCCCACCTGCCCGCCCGGCCCAGACTGCATGCACCCGCCCGGCCCAAGCTGCATGCCCCGCTATGGAGAGAACTCCAACGCGCTTCGCCTCGCCCCCGGTGACCCTGCGCCGTACACGTCCATGCGCTGGCGCAACTACAACGACAACCAGGACCCTTGGTGACTTCCTCGCTGCTGCCACCAAGCAGCTCGACGCCGCACTTCCAACTCCTGGGAAACGTCAGCGGCAATGCCCGCCCAACTTTGCCCCGCGACGTGGAAGATCTGCCTCGGCTTCGACATGCAAGGCGGCTGCTCCACCTACCGCCGAAAGACGTGCGCAAATCCACGTCCTGCGCATCCTTGGGATTGTTGGGTTGGACCAGAAGATCACGGCCACGGAGATGAAGACTTACGAGGGGCTCTTTGCGACGCCTCTCCCTATGGCTGTCCTCTCGGCCATGGCCGCGTTGATAGGCTGAGAGCTCCCCTCCGACCCCGCCGTTGCGCCGATCACCACGGTGGTCGCTGGCAGCCCGATCGGGGCCTAGCTACGCCGGCGCGCCTGCTCGTCGATCTCTGCTCCATGGATCACGCCCCCAAGGTCCTGGTTTGGAACGTGCGCGGCCTCAACGCGCGTGCTCGCCGCACCGCCATTCGGTCGCTTGTTGTAACCACCAATGCATCAATCGCCTGCTTCCAAGAAACTAAGATGCAGTTAGTTTGCTCGTCGGTTGTCCTTGAGACTCTTGGCTCGGATTTTGACGACTATGTGTACTTGCCCGCGGACGGGACCCGTGGCGGCATCTTGTTGGCATGGAAGAGTAGAGAGGTGGCCATCACCGATCCTCTTTTCACTACCAACGCTTTGTCTGCTAAGGTCTCCACCGCGTCTGGCTTCGGCACTCCATGGTGGCTCACCGTTGTCTACGGGCCCCAACTTGACGACGACAAAATTGCCTTCATGCAAGAGCTCCGATACATTCGCGACGAGTGCCCCGGACCGTGGATGTTGTGCGGGGACTTCAACCTCATATATCGCGACGAGGACAAAAACAACGGGAACGTCAACCGCCGCATGATGGGTCACTTCCGACGCATGCTCAACGACCTAGCTCTCAAAGAAGTGTACCTCAGGGGGAGACGCTACACTTGGTCGAATGAGCAGTCGCCTCCGACCCTTGTCCACCTCGACCGGGTGCTTTGCACCACGGACTGGGAGGAACTTCATAGCACGTGCTTCCTGGACTGCTCTCCGATAGCGCCTCCACATCGGCGCTTCCACTTCGAGGATTTCTGTATTCGCCTCGACGGATTCCACGACGTCGTCGCGGCTGCATGGCACTCCGTCCACGTGGCGGACCCATTCCGGTGATTCATGTTGCGCATGCAGGCCACCGCGCGCCAGCTCACTAGCTGGAGCTCACGGACCGTGGGTAATGTGCGCCTCAGGCTGGCGATCTCCCGCGAGCTTCTTCTCAGGCTTGACACTGCCTTGGAGAGTAGAGCTTTGTCCCCGCACGAAGACTGGCTGCGTCGCCAGATCAAGGCCTCCTACCTAGGCCTTGCTTCGCTGGAGCGATCCATCGCTCGCCAACGCGCCCGCCTTGCGAACCTCAAAGACGGTGATGCCAACACATCCTTCTACCACCGGCAATGCTCATATAGGCGGCAGAAGAACATGGTGCACAGCCTGATGGTTGACGAGGAAATCATCACGGACCAGGGGGACATGGCCGCGGCAGCTTATGCGCACTTTGACGCTCTGCTTGGCACCACCGCGCCCCGGGAGTGCACTCTGGACCTCCCCGCCCTCATCACGCCTGCCAACCTCGACGACCTTGATGCACCTTTTGACGCCGAGGAGATTTGGCAGGCCATCAAGCGCTTGCCCGCACGCAAAGCTCCCGGCCCCGACGGCTTCACTGCTGACTTCCTGCGCGCATGCTGGCCCATCGTCAAGCAGGACCTCATCGACGTGTTCCAGCAGCTATACGCGCTCCGGGGCCATGGTTTCAGCTGCCTTAACCAGGCGCTCCTCACGCTGCTGCCCAAGCGCGCGGACTCTCGCTGTCTCGGAGACTACAGGCCGATAAGCCTCATCCACCTCGTCGCCAAGATCTTCGCGAAGGTCCTCTCGCTGCGTCTCGCGCCCAAGCTCAATGCCCTCGTCAGTGCGAACCAGAACGCGTTCATCCCCGGACGCTCGTTGCATGACAATTTCGTCCTTGTCCGGCAGTCCGCGCGCCTCCTCCATCAGCTCAAGGCCCCCCGCTTGCTGCTGAAGCTCGACTTGGCACGGGCCTTCGACTTGATCAGCTGGCCGTTCCTCTTCGAGGTATTGCGCCAATACGGATTCGGCAACCGCTTCCTGGACTGGCTGGCCATTCTGCTTTCGTCGGCCAGCACCAAGGTGCTCCTGAACGGCAAGCCCGGCCCGACCATTTGGCATCGCTGTGGGTTTCATCAGGGCGATCCCCTCTCGCCCCAGCTATTTGTCCTCGCGGTCGACACGCTTAGCCGTCTCCTTCGCCGAGCCACCGAGACGGGCATCTTGCAGCAGCTTCACCCGTAGCGTCCGATCCCGGCCGTCTCACTATATGCGGACGATGTGATCCTATTTTGCCACCCCACCGAGGGCGACACCATGGCAGTGAAAGGAGTCCTGCAGCCCTTCGGACGCGCGTCGGTCCTCCAGGTGAACTTCCTGAAGAGCTCTGCCACACTCATCTGCTGCGACGCCGACGACATGGCGCCCATCATCAACGCACTTGGCTGCCCCATCGTGGACCTGCCTATCACATATCTTGGCATCCCGCTCACGATCAAGCGCCCATCTGCTGCCCTGCTCCAACCCGTGGTTGACAAAACTGCTGGCATGCTGCCTACTTGGAAGGCGCGCCTCATGAACAAGGCTGGCCGCCTTGCTTTTGTCAAGGCCGTACTCAGCGCCATCCCCACCCACCAGCTGCTGGCGCTAGCACCACCGAAGCGGATCATCAAGGCGCTGGAGAAGATACAAAGGCGGTTCCTTTGGGCTGGACGCGCCGAAGCCAATGGCGGCCACTTCCATGTCAACTGGTGGCGCGTCGCACGGCCGATCTCGCTTGGAGGACTTGGTGTCCACGACCTCGAGCGCACAGGCCTCGCCCTCCGCACACGTTGGCTGTGGCTAAGCCGCACCGGCAGCGCCAGGGCTTGGAGCGGTCTTGACCTGCAGTTCTACGCCGACGAGCGCGCCTTTTTCTTTGCCTCGACCACCATGCAGATAGGCAATGGCCAGCTCGCCTTGTTCTGGGAAGACCGCTGGATTGACGGACGCTCCGTCAGCGAGATCGCGCCGGCGTTATACTCTTGCATCCCCAAGAGACGCCGCAAGCTGCGGACGGTGGCGGATGGCCTCCAGGCCAACAGTTGGGCGCGCGACATACAGGGCACCATTGGGATTCAAGAGATCGGCGAGTACCTGCAACTATGGCACATGATTGAGGACACAACGCTATCCGCCGAGCCAGATCATCTACTCTGGAAGTGGAGCTCCAATGGCACCTACTCAGCGCAGTCCGCCTACCTTGCCACGTTCCACGGATCCACCGCATGTGATGCTTGGAAGCTAACTTGGAAATGATGGGCGCTGCCACGGGTACGCTTCTTCCATTGGCTCTCCCACTTAGACCGGTGTTGGAACGCTGACCGCCTCGCCCGTCGCGGCTTGCAGCACCCCGCGTGCTGCCCACTCTGTGACCAGGCGCCGGAGACCCTCCAGCATCTCCTCCTCGCCTGCCCATTCTCCCGGCAGGTATGGTATGAAATCCTGAGCTGGCTAAGGGTTCCCTGCAATCCACCTGATGGTGAGCCATCAACCAACACCTGGTGGCTCTCCGTGCGGCAGCACACGCCCAAGCCCATGCGCAAGGGCCTCGCCTCGGCGACCCTACTCATTCCTTGGATGATGTGGTAGCATCGGAACGACTGCGTCTTCGACAGAGCCAGCCCTTCTATAGCTATTCTACTGGATAAAATCAAGGAGGAGGCGACCCTTTGGGCCAGAGCCGACGCGCTGGGCCTGCATGCCCTCATTCCCCAAACCTGGGATGTGCATTAATTGCAGCACCCTCACTCTGTATAATTGCCTCCTAGGAGGATGTAACTGAAACCCCTTCCTTTTCAATGCAACGAAACGCAAATCTTCTGCGTTTTCTCGAAAAAAAACAAGGCACTATTTTCCTAATGCATTATATAGTTTAATGTTGTCACTGTAGCAACGCACAGGTATTTAGCTAGTCTAATGATGTATTTGCACAACTCGCAAAAAGTCTAACAGTAACTTGCATTTATTGAGTCTAGCCATGACATAACGGTGGTTCAAGAAACATGTTTCTTAAATCAAAGAAGGAAGGGAACCTTCTAAGCAAGTTGAAGGGTAGAAAAATGGTCAGAAATAAAGTACCTTGTTACTGCTAACATGCGGCCACTAGGTGAGAAATAAGCCGACTGAGCAGATTTCTCAAGTTTGAAAACCTTTAGGCTATCTGGCTCCTTCCTTTTTATATTTCTCACATCCCATATACAGGCTGTTTGATCCGTTGAACTGGTAGCAAGCATATGTGGCTTTTCCGGATGAAAATCTATTGAGTTGATTATCTCCTCATGCACATCTCATGTAGTTAACACCTTACCCTCACGCTCATCGAAAAGTGTCAGGCCACCCTTTTCATCACCAAAATATAGGCATCGGGCACTATTTTGTGCTTCACAAAGCGAATAAACAGGCCACTCCCATAAATGGACCATATTGTACTTCTCCTTCTCAAAGTCCATAAGACAAATTTCACCCTGATGGCTACAACTGTAAACCTGTAGCCAAGTAAATGAAATATACCACAAAATAGAATTACAATTGATAGAGAACATTAAATGAGACATACAACATCCAAATAGCTATTTGCGCACTAGAAATGGGATAAATCCAACCTAATTTAGGCCCTGTTTGGTTCAGTTTTTATCGACGGATTCCGCTGCCACGCAGCAGAATCTGAACCAAAGGGCGAACCCAGCAGAATCCGATTCCAGAAATCCGCTGCCAAAATCTGAACCAAAAGCGGAAGCAGACCAGTGTTGGGGAACGTTGCAGAAAACAAAAAATTTCCTACGGTTTCACCAAGATCCATCTATGAGTTCATCTAGCAACGAGTGATCAGATGCATCTACATACCTTTGTAGATCGCAAGCGGAAGCGTTCAAAGAACGGGCATGAGGTAGTCGTACACGACGTGATCCAAATCACCGATGACCAAGCGCCGAACGGACGGCACCTCCGCGTTCAACACACGTACGGTCAGCATAATGTCTCCTTCTTCTTGATCCAGCAAGGGGAAAGTAGAGGTTGAGGAAGATGGCTCCAGCAGCAGCACGACGGCGTGGTGGTGATGGAGCTGCAGTACTCCGGCAGGGCTTCGCCAAGCTCTATGGAGGAGGAGGAGGTGTTGGAGAGGGAGAGGGAGGCACCAAAGGCGTGGTTCGAGAGGCCCTCCTTCCCTCACTATATATAGGGGGCCTAGGGGGGCGCCGGCCCTAGGAGATCCAATCTCCTAGGGGGCGGCGGCCAAGGGAGGATTCCCTCCCCCCCCAAGGCACCTAGGGGGTGCCTTCCCCTTGTGGGACTCTTCCCCTTTGAAACCCTAGGCGCATGGGCCTCTTGGGGCTGGTGCCCTTGGCCCATGTAGGCCAAGGCGCACCCCCTACAGCCCATGTGCCCCCCCGGGGCAGGTGGCCCCATCCGGTGGACCCCCGGGACCCTTCCGGTGGTCCCGGTACAATACCGTTGACCCCGAAACTTGTCCCGATGGCCGAAACAGCACTTCCTATATATAATTCTTTACCTCCGGACCATTCCGGAACTCCTCGTGACGTCCGGGATCTCATCCGGGACTCCGAACAACATTTAGGTTACTGCATATACATATCCCTACAACCCTAGCGTCACCGAACCTTAAGTTTGTAGACCCTACGGGTTCGGGAGACATGTAGACATGACCGAGACGACTCTCCGGTCAATAACCAACAGCGGGATCTGGATACCCATGTTGGCTCCCACATACTCCATGATGATCTCATCGGATGAACCACGATGTCGAGGATTCAAGCAACCCCGTATACAATTCCCTTTGTCAATCGGTAGGTTACTTGCCCGAGATTCGATCGTCGGTATCTCAATACCTCGTTCAATCTCGTTACCGGCAAGTCACTTTACTCGTACCGTAATGCATGATCCCGTGACCAGACACTTGGTCACCTTTGAGCTCATAATGATGATGCATTATCGAGTGGGCCGAGTGATACCTCTCCGTCATACGGAGTGACAAATCCCAGTCTTGATCCGTGTCAACCCAACAGACACTTTCGGAGATACACGTAGTATACCTTTATAGTCACCCAGTTACGTTGTGACGTTTGGTACACCCAAAGCACTCCTACGGTATCCGGGAGTTACACGATCTCATGGTCTAAGTAAAAGATACTTGACATTGGAAAAACTCTAGCAAACGAACTATACGATCTTGTGCTATGTTTAGGATTGGGTCTTGTCCATCACATCATTCTCCTAATGATGTGATCTCGTTATCAATGACATCCAATGTCCATAGTCAGGAAACCATGACTATCTGTTGATCAACGAGCTAGTCAACTAGAGGCTTACTAGGGACATGTTGGTGTCTATTATTTACACATGTATTACAATTTCCGGATAACACAATTATAGCATGAATAAAGACAATTATCATGAACAAGGAAATATAATAATAATGCTTTTATTATTGCCTCTAGGGCATATTTCCAACAGTCTCCCACTTGCACTAGAGTCAATAATCTGGTTACATTGTGATGAATCGAACACCCATGGAATTCTGGTGTTGATCATGTTTTGCTCTAGGGAGAGGTTTAGTCAATGGATCTGCTACATTCAGGTCCGTATGTACTTTACAAATATCTATGTCTCCATCTTGAACATTTTCACGAATGGAGTTGAAGCGACGCTTGATGTGCCTTGTCTTCTTGTGAAACCTGGGCTCCTTGGCAAGTGCAATAGCTCCAGTGTTGTCACAGAAGAGTTTGATTGGCCCCGACGCATTGGGTATTACTCTGAGGTCGGTGATGAACTCCTTCACCCAAATTGCTTCATGTGCTGCCTCTGAGGCTGCCATGTACTCCGCTTCACATGTAGATCCCGCCATGACGCTCTGCTTGCAACTGCACCAGCTTACTGCCCCACCATTCAAAATATAGACGTATCCGGTTTGTGACTTAGAGTCATCCAGATCTGTGTCGAAGCTAGCGTCGACGTAACCCTTTACGATGAGCTCTTCGTCACCTCCATAAATGAGAAACATTTCCTTAGTCCTTTTCAGGTACTTCAGGATATTCTTGACCACTGTCCAGTGTTCCTTGCCGGGATTGCTTTGGTACCTTCCTACCAAACTTATGGCAAGGTTTACATCAGGTCTGGTACACAGCATGGCATACATAATAGAACCTATGGCTGAGGCATAGGGGATGACACTCATCTCTTCTATATCTTCTGCCGTGGTCGGACATTGAGCTGAGCTCAATTTCATACCGTGTAACACAGGCAAGAACCCCTTCTTAGATTGATCCATATTGAACTTCTTCAATATCTTATCAAGGTATCTGCTTTGTGAAAGACCTATGAGGCGTCTTGATCTATCTCTATAGATCTTGATGCCTAATATATAAGTAGCTTCTCCAAGGTCCTTCATTGAAAAACTCTTATTCAAGTAGGCCTTAATGTTGTCCAAGAGTTCTATATCATTTCCCATCAAAAGTATGTCATCTACATATAATATGAGAAATGCTACAGAGCTCCCACTCACTTTCTTGTAAACGCAGGCTTCTCCATAAGTCTGCATAAACCCAAACGCTTTGATCATCTCATCAAAGCGAATGTTCCAACTCCGAGATGCTTGCACCAGCCCATAAATCGAGCGTTGGAGCTTGCACACCTTGTCAGCATTCTTAGGATCGACAAAACCTTCCGGCTGCATCATATACAATTCTTCCTTAAGGAAACCATTAAGGAATGCCGTTTTGATGTCCATTTGCCATATCTCATAATCATAGTATGCGGCAACGGCTAACATAATTCGGACGGACTTCAGCTTCGCTACTGGTGAGAAAGTCTCATCGTAGTCAACCCCTTGAACTTGTCGATAACCCTTAGCGACAAGCCGAGCTTTATGGATGGTCACATTACCATCCGCGTCTGTCTTCTTCTTAAAGATCCATTTATTTTCTATGGCTCACCGATCATCGGGCAAGTCAGTCAAAGTCCATACTTCATTTTCGTACGTGGATCCTATCTCGGATTTCATGGCTTCCAGCCATTTGTCGGAATCCGGGCCCGCCATTGCTTCTTCATAGTTCGAAGGTTCACCGTTGTCTAACAACATGATTTCCAAGACAGGGTTGCCGTACCACTCTGGTGCGGAACGTGTCCTTGTGGACCTTCGAAGTTCAGTAGCAACTTGATCTGAAGTTTCATGATCATCATCATTAACTTCCTCTCTAGTCGGTGCAGGCACCTCAGGAACATTTTCTTGAGTTGCGCCATTTTCCGGTTCAAGAGGTAATACTTCATCAAGTTCTACTTTCCTCCCACTTATTTCTTTCGAGAGAAACTCCTTCTCTAGAAAGGATCCATTCATGGCAACAAAGACCTTGCCTTCGGATCTGAGGTAGAAGGTATACCCAATAGTTTCTTTAGGGTATCCTATGAAGACGCATTTTTCCGACTTGGGTTCGAGCTTTTCAGGTTGAATTTTCTTGACATAAGCATCGCATCCCCAAAATTTTAGAAATGACAGCTTAGGTTTCTTCCCAAACCATAATTCATACGATGTCGTCTCAACAGATTTCGACGGAGCCCTATTTAAAGTGAATGCGGCAGTCTCTAAAGCATAGCCCCAAAAAGATAGCGGTAAATCGGTAAGAGGCATCATAGATCGCACCATATCTAATAGAGTGCGGTTACGATGTTCGGACACACCATTATGCTGAGGTGTTCCAGGCGGCGTGAGTTGTGAAACTATTCCACATTTTCTTAAGTGTGTGCCAAATTCATGACTCAAGTATTCTCCTCCACGATCTGATCGCAAAAACTTGATTTTTCTGTCACGTTGATTCTCAACCTCACTCTGAAATTCCTTGAACTTTTCAAAGGTCTCAGACTTGTGTTTCATTAAGTAGACATACCCATATCTACTCAAGTCATCAGTGAGGGTGAGAACATAACGATAGCCACCGCGAGCCTCAACACTCATTGGACCGCACACATCCGTATGTATGATTTCCAATAAGTTGGTTGCTCGCTCCATTGTTTCTGAGAACGGAGTCTTGGTCATTTTACCCATGAGGCATGGTTCGCACGTGTCAAATGATTCATAATCAAGAGACTCTAAAAGTCCATCTGCATGGAGCTTCTTCATGCGTTTGACACCTATGTGACCAAGGCGGCAGTGCCACAAGTATGTGGGACTATCATTATCAACCTTACATCTTTTGGTTTTCACACTATGAACATGTGTAGCATTACGCTCGAGAAAGAATAAACCATTCACCATCGGAGCATGACCATAAAACATATCTCTCATATAAATAGAGCAACCATTATTCTCGGATTTAAATGAGTAGCCATCTCAAATTAAACGAGATCCCGATACAATGTTCATGCTCAAAGCTGGCACTAAATAACAATTATTGAGGTTTAAAACTAATCCCGTAGGTAAATGTAGAGGTAGCGTGCCGACGGCGATCACATTGACCTTGGAACCATTCCCGACGTGCATCGTCACCTCATCCTTCGCCAGTTTCCGCTTATTCCGCAGCTCCTGCTTTGAGTTAGAAATGTGAGCAACTGCACCGGTGTCAAATACCCAGGAGTTACTACGAGTACTGGTAAGGTACACATCAATTACATGTATATCACATATACCTTTTGTTTTGCCGGCCTTCTTGTCTGCTAAGTATTTGGGGCAGTTCCGCTTCCAGTGACCACTTCCCTTGCAATAAAAGCACTCAGTCTCGGGCTTGGGTCCATTCTTTGGCTTCTTCCCAGCAGCTTGCTTACCGAGCGTGGCAACTCCCTTGCCGTCCTTCTTGAAGTTCTTTTTACCCTTGCCCTTCTTGAACTTAGTGATTTTATTGACCATCAACACTTGATGTTCCTTCTTGACTTCTACCACTGCTGATTTCAGCATTGCAAATACCTCAGGAATGGTCTTTTCCATCCCCTGCATATTGAAGTTCATAACAAAGCTCTTGTAGCTTGGTGGAAGCGACTGGAGGATTCTGTCAATGACCGCATCATCCGGGAGATTAACTCCCAGCTGAGTCAAGCGGTTATGTAACCCAGACATAGTGAGTATGTGCTCACTGACAGAACTATTTTCCTCCATCTTACAGCTAAAGAATTTGTCGGAGACTTCATATCTCTCGACCCGGGCATGAGCTTGAAAACCCATTTTCAGCTCTTCGAACATCTCATATGCTCCATGTCTCTCAAAACGCTTTTGGAGCCCCGGCTCTAAACTGTAAAGCATGCCGCACTAAACGAGGGAGTAGTCATCAGCACGTGTCTGCCAAGCGTTCATAACGTCTTGGTTCTGTGGGACAGGCGGGTCACCTAGCGGTGCTTGTAGGACATAATCTTTCTTGACAGCTATGAGGATGATCCTCAGGTTCCGGACCCAGTCCGTATAGTTGCTGCCATCGTCTTTCAGCTTGGTTTTCTCTAGGAACGCGTTGAAGTTGAGGACAACGTTGGCCATTTGATCTACAAGACATATTGTAAAGATTTTAGACTAAGTTCATGATAATTAAGTTCATCTAATCAAATTATTCAATGAACTCCCACTTAGATAGACATCCCTCTTCTAGTCATCTAAGTATAACATGATCCGAGTCAACTAGGCCGTGTCCGATCATCACGTGAGACGGACTAGCCAACATCGGTGAACATCTTTATGTTGATCGTATCTTCTATACGACTCATGCTCGACCTTTCGGTCTTCTGTGTTCCAAGGCCATGTCTGTACATGCTAGGCTCGTCAAGTCAACCTAAGTGTTTGCATGTGTAAATCTGTCTTACACCCGTTGTATGTGAACATTGGAATCCATCACACCCGATCATCACATGGTGCTTAGAAACGAACGAACTGTCGCAACGGTGCACAGTTAGGGGGAACACTTTCTTGAAATTATTATGAGGGATCATCTTATTTACTACCGTCGTTCTAAGTAAACAAGACGCAAAAACATGATAAACATCACATGCAATCAAATAATAATAGTGACATGATATGGTCAATAACACATCGCTCCTTTGATCTCCATCTTTGGGCTCCATGATTATCTTGTCACCGGCATGACACCATGATCTCCATCATCATGATCTCCATCATTGTGTCTCCATGAAGTTACTCGCCAACTATTACTTCTACTACTATGGCTAACGTGTTTAGCAATAAAGTAAAGTAATTTACATGGCGTTTCTCAATGACACGCAGGTCATATAAAAAATAAAGACAACTCCTATGGCTCCTGCCGGTTGTCATACTCATCGACATGCAAGTCGTGATTCCTATTACAATAGCACGAACATCTCATACATCACATATGTATCATTCATCATTCATCACAACTTTGGCCATATCACATCACAAAGCACTTGCTGCAAAAACAAGTTAGACGTCCTCTAATTGTTGTTGCAAGTTTTACGTGGCTGAAATAGGGTTCTAGCAAGAACTTTTTCTTACCTACGTGAAATCCACAACGTGATTTGTCAACTTCTATTTACCCTTTATAAGGACCCTTTTCATCGAATCCGCTCCAACTAAAGTGGGAGAGACACACACCCGCCAGCCACCTTATGCAACTTGTGCATGTTAGTCGGTGGAACCGGTCTCACGTAAGCGTACGTGTAAGGTTGGTCCGGGCCGCTTCATCCCACAATACCGCTGAAGCAAGATAAGACTAGTAGCGGCAAGAAAGTTGACAACATCTACGCCCACAACAAATTATGTTCTACTCGCGCAAGAAGAACTACGCATAGACCTAGCTCATGATGCCACTGTTGGGGAACGTTGCAGAAAACAAAAAATTTCCTACGGTTTCACCAAGATCCATCTATGAGTTCATCTAGCAACAAGTGATCGGATGCATCTACATACCTTTGTAGATCGCAAGTGGAAGCGTTCAAAGAACGGGGATGAGGTAGTCGTACACGACGTGATCCAAATCACCGATGACCAAGCGCCGAACGGACGGCACCTCCGCGTTCAACACACGTACGATCAGCGTAACGTCTCCTTCTTCCTGATCTAGCAAGGGAAAAGGAGAGGTTGAGGAAGATGGCTCCAGCAGCAGCACGACGGCGTGGTGGTGATGGAGCTGCAGTACTCCGACAGGGCTTCGCCAAACTCTATGGAGGAGGAGGAGGTGTTGGAGAGGGAGAGGGAGGCACCAAAGGCGTGGTTTGAGAGGCCCTCCTTCCCTCACTATATATAGAGGGCCTAGGGGGGGCGCCGGCCCTAGGAGATCCAATCTCCTAGGGGGGCGGCGGCCAAGGGAGGATTCCCTCCCCCCCCCAAGGCACCTCGGGGGTGCCTTCCCCTTGTGGGACTCTTCCCCTTTGAAACCCTAGGCGCATGGGCCTCTTGGGGCTGGTGCCCTTGGCCCATGTAGGCCAAGGCACACCCCCTACAGCCCATGTGGCCCCCCGGGGCAGGTGGTCCCACCCGGTGGACCCCCGGGACCCTTCCGGTGGTCCCGGTACAATACCGTTGACCCCGAAACTTGTCCCGATGGCCGAAACAGCACTTCCTATATATAATTCTTTACCTCCGGACCATTCCGGAACTCCTCGTGACGTCCGGGATCTCATCCGGGACTCCGAACAACATTCGGGTTACTGCATATACATATCCCTACAACCCTAGCGTCACCAAACCTTAAGTGTGTAGACCCTACGGGTTCGGGAGACATGTAGACATGACCGAGACGACTCTCCGGTCAATAACCAACAGCGGGATCTGGATACCCATGTTGGGTCCCACATACTCCACGATGATCTCATCGGATGAACCACGATGTTGAGGATTCAAGCAACCCCGTATACAATTCCCTTTGTCAATCGTTATGTTACTTGCCCGAGATTCGATCGTCAGTATCCAAATACCTCGTTCAATCTCGATACCGGCAAGTCACTTTACTCGTACCGTAATGCATGATCACGTGATCAGACACTTGGTCACCTTTGAGCTCATAATGATGATGCATTACCGAGTGGGCCCAGTGATACCTCTCCGTCATACGGAGTGACAAATCCCAGTCTTGATCCGTGTCAACCCAACAGACACTTTGGGAGATACCCGTAGTATACCTTTATAGTTACCCAGTTACGTTGTGACGTTTGGTACACCCAAAGCACTCCTACGGTATCCGGGAGTTACACGATCTCATGGTCTAAGGAAAAGATACTTGACATTGGAAAAACTCTAGCAAACGAACTATACGATCTTGTGCTATGTTTAGGATTGGGTCTTGTCCATCACATCATTCTCCTAATGATGTGATCTTGTTATCAATGACATCCAATGTCCATAGTCAGGAAACCATGACTATCTGTTGATCAACGAGCTAGTCAACTAGAGGCTTACTAGGGACATGTTGGTGTCTATTATTTACACATGTATTACGATTTCCGGATAACACAATTATAGCATGAATAAAGACAATTATCATGAACAAGGAAATATAATAATAATGCTTTTATTATTGCCTCTAGGGCATATTTCCAACACCCAGGACGTGCTTTCCAAAATCTGATTCCGCTGCGAGCCAAAATCTGAAAAAGCTGTATCAACTAGTTTGCCAAATGACCTACATCTTTTTCACATCAGATTTTCCACAGCTGTTTTTCCACAACATGTTTTTCACAGCTGCTTTTAGAAACCCACAGCCGAACCAAACAGGGCCTTAGCTACCTTGATCATATTAGCAGATGCACCTATTGGATGACTCTAACGAGGAGTCCCAAGAAAATGAAAAAAGAGCCGAAGGAAGGTCGCCTTGGGGCTGTTTGGTTTGTGACTAACTTAGCTAAAGATTGCCACAATTAAGATTAGACAAGTTTGACCAACTTAGGTGAGTGTTTGGTTCAAGCCACACCTTAGGCAAGTCATACTTGGGCCCCACATGGCATACACATAAAATGTGTGGCAAGATTTTCTTAGGCTTGTCAATTTGTGGCTCTCATTTTGATAAACTAACCTTAGGCAAGTTTGGCAAAAATGTGTGGCAAAGTGTAGCAATGCTAGTCTTAGAACCAAACAGCCCCCTTGTGTGGTGCCACCTGGTGCGCCACAATTGCGGACACAGGGCACTTGTGTGGCCAATAACTGAAGACGACCCCATCCACACCGTCGGCATCCTCCGAGACACCGTCGACGTCCCAGGTACCCGATATTCCCCTTTTTGTCCCCCGCCGCCACCACGGTCCGGTCGGCGAGCGGGAGGACCTGCATCGACTCTATGCTACAGGGCACCACGTTTCTCACGTGTGCGCGCATCAGCACCATGCCCCTCCCAGCATTGAAGTCGTCCGCCGCACGAACATTGGTCCCAGCCCTGCCCCCGAGGATGGAGGATGCGAGCGAGGGTGTGAGGCTGACATCCGGGGGCAGGTTGTCGGGAGCGATGCCGCGGGCGCGGCCGGAGGAGCGGACGGGGCCCGTCGGGGCCTTGGGCCTGACCTGATACGGTCGCTTAGGTTTAGCGAGCCGGATGGGGGCGGAGAGCTCGTCGGCCTTGCGGCGGAGGGGGGCAAGCTTTTCTTGGTTGCGCCGGATGTTCTCCTGGCGAAGGCGCTCGTAGTCGTTGAGACCGTCTTCCGCCATTGTTGTTCGGGGAGAGGAGTGTTATGGACCTCAATCTAGAGTTAGGAGTAGAGAGGGAGAGGATGGGGAAAAGAGGATCGGCTGATGAGGACGGACCTCGATCTACAGTTAGGAGTAGAGAGGGAGAGGATGGGGAAAAGGGGATCGGCTGATGAGGAGAAGAAGGGGCAGCAGCGTGGGATTGAGAGAAGGGCAGCAGGGAAGAGGGAGCAGCAGTAGAAGAGACGAGGGGAGGAGCAGAGGTCGGGCGCAAGCAGTGCAGCAGCAAAGACGTGGGAAGAGGAAGCAGCAGCAGTTTAACAGTGTTGATAGGAGGAGCAGCAGAGGCGTGGGGAAAGAAGAGCAGCAGCAGGCGAAAGGACGAAGGACGGCAGCAGGGGCACTCTCGCGCGGAGGTCCAGCCACCCATCTAAGGGCAAATCCCCTCAAAAAAATTCTAAGGTCAGAATTACAGATAACCTTCCAAGAGTCTGACAATTACAAGCTAATATTCCTGAATTATTAATTTAAGAAACCCATACGAACAATTTGCAAGCTAATGTTCCTCAAATTGTTTAATCAAGCATACATTGAACCTGCCTAGGGCGTCCAAAAATAAATTCAAGATTATGCTATAATATTTACCTTAATATTAATACTTTTTACATGTTTACCAATTAGACTTGAAGATTAGAGATTTGGGGATAAAGTGGAACTCAGAGTAATAATCCTATATACATAAGAAGTTGATCTCCACTATCCTATTTATCTTAACATGCACACATGCCACCTCATCAAAGACCCACCACTACATGCATAAGAAAAAAATTCCATTATTAGTTAATCTCATGCACACCTTTCACCTCACATGCCACCTCATCAAAGGTCCACTCAAAATGCATGAAAAAAGTTTTCCATTACGTTATGCCACTTATATTTAAAATATTTTTTGACTACACAATAATCAAATACTCCCTCCGTTTCAAAATAAGTGCATCAACTTTATACGAACTTTGTCCCAAAATAAGTGTCTCAATCTTAATACAACTTTATACTAAAGTTTGTATCAAGTTGAGGCACTTATTTTGAGATGGAGGACGTACAATAAATATATTTATTTTTAGCTTTAGTTCATATATTATTAATTCAACTATGGAAACTTCATACAATCAAATCACTGAAATATATTGCAATCGATTCTCGCAGAAACGCGTGTGGTATTCTCTAGTTTATATAAATTTTGTGGTGTGTCGTATATTTTTCTCCTAGTTCTTAGAATGAAACTAATTCGAACAATTAATTATGTCGATCGTCCTACTTGAATCATATTACTTGGCCTATTAATTTTCTTTATTTCTTCTTTGATTGCATCGTGGTTTGATTTTTCGAATCCTTTATAAGTCCTCCCTGGATAGCTTCAAATCCTGGATCCGTCACTGATCCCATGCCACGCGAAAAGGCGCTTGACCCGGTTGTAAGTCGTATGAAATCCCGAGTGCCCGCCTGCCGTGCTGGAGTGCAACGCTTTGATCAGGTTCTGTTGTATGTCAGGGTCTTTCCCAATCCACACGCGCACGTGAAACTTCAGGATCCCGTCTTGCAAGGAAAATCCTGGGTCACTGTCCGGAGCCAGCGCCAACTTTGTCATGCGATGAGTAGTTGCGGTATCTTGCCGATAGTTTTGTTTGATTGCTTCCAGCCACGTGGGCTTGCACATCGAGATCACTGCCATTTTTGTTTCATGTCCGGGTGCGCGACGAGAAAGCGCATCCACAACTCTGTTGGTTAGCCGCGCCTTATACTGAATAGTGAACTGCAGGCCGACTAGTTTGGTGAATGCTCGCTGTTGTATTGGCGTATTGAGCCTCTGATCCGTCAGGTTGAGCAAGCTCTTTTGGTCCGTCCGAACCACAAACTCTGCATGCTGGAGGTAGGGGTGCCAGTGTTCCACTGCCAAGAGAAGAGCCATGCACTCTTTTTCATAGGTTGACAACCCAAGATTGCGAGGGGCTAGAGCTTTGCTCAAGTAAGCCACTGGATGGTTATTCTACAGAAGAATTGCCCCTATACTCGTGGCACTTGCATCCATCTCCACAACGAACTGCTGCTGAAAGTTGGGCAGCGCCAGCACATGAGCTTCGATCAGTGCTTTTTTGAGAGTCATGAAAGCTTTGTTAGCAGTTGGTGTCCACACGAACAGGGTATTTTTCCTAAGCAGGTTGGTGAGCGGCTTGCTGATAACGCCAAAGAACCGAACGAACTTCCTGTAGTACCCAACTAGACCCAAGAAACCCCTGAGTTCTTTTGTATTGGTTGGAACAGGCCACTGCTGCATAGCCAGGACTTTGATGTTGTCCGTGGCCACTCCCTGGTCACTAATGATATGCCCCAAGTAACTGATCTTTTGTTGCGCAAAGGTGCATTTGGACATTTTGGATTTGACCCCATGTTGATATAGGAGACCGAGAACTTGTCGCAACAACTTTTTGTGAGCCTCCAATTCTTCTGTGTGAACAAGGATGTCATTCATGAAGACGAGCACGCCATGGCACAACATGGGAGCGAGTACAATATGCATGCTCCCTTGGAATGTGCCTGGCGCATAGGCCGGTCCATATGGCATCACCCGAAATTGACAGTGGCCCAAATGAGTTTTGAAGGCTGTTTTATGTTCATCTTTTGGACGCAGCCTGATCTGGTGATACCCTGCACATAGATCCAGCTTTGAAAACCATTTGGACCCAGTGATACGTCTCCAACGTATCTATAATTTTTGATTGCTCCATGCTATATTATCTACTGTTTTGAATGTTTATGGGCTTTTATTATACACTATTATATCATTTTTTGGGACTAACCTATTAACCGGAGCCCAGCCCAAATTTGTTGTTTTTTTGCCTATTTTAGTGTTTCGAAAAAAGGAATATCAAACGGAGTCGAAACGGAACGAAATCAACTGGAGAAGTTATTTTTGAAAGGAAAGCTACCGGATGGACTTGGACCCCACATCAGGAGCCAAGGGAGGTGCTCACGAGGGTGGGGGCGCGCCCCCTGCCTCGTGGGCCCCTCGAAGCTCCACCGACGTACTTCCTGCACCCATATATACACACGTACCCTAAAACTTCCAAAAGAGACAATAGATTGGGAGTTCCGCTGCCAGAAGCCTCCGTAGCCACCGAAAGCCAATCTAGACCCGTTCCGGCACCCTGCCGGAGGGGGGAATCCTTCTCCGGTGGCCATCTTCATCATCCCGGTGCTCTCCATGACGAGGAGGGAGTAGTTCTCCCTCGGGGCTGAGGGTATGTACTAGTAGCTATGTGTTTGATCTCTCTCTCTCTCTCTCTCGTGTTCTTGATTTGGCACGATCTTGATATATCACGAGCTTTGCTATTATAGTTGGATCCTATGATGTTTTCTTCCCCCTCTACTCTCTTGTAATTTTTGGAGCTAGGGAAGTATGGATGTTGCAGCATTCTTTACAGACTATCCTGTTTAGGCAGATTGCTGTTATGTTTGCATATGTTTGCTTCTTTAATGATTCTATTTGAGGATAGGACTATTAAATATGCAGAGGCATTTACTATGCAATGTTGAATAATAATTTTAGTGATTTGCTACAGTAGAGTATGACAAGGTTTTTGCAATGGTTTATACTAACTTATCTTACGAGTCCTTGTTGAGTTTTGTGTGGATGAAGCTTTTGAGATTTAGGGAGACCGTGATATGAGAGGAATTAAGGAGACACAAAAGCTCAAGCTTGGGGATGCCCAAAGCACCCCAAGATAATATTTCAAGAAGTCTCAAGCATCTAAGCTTGGGGATGCCCCGGTTAGCATCCCACCTTTCTTCTTCAACAACTATCGGTTAGTTTCGGTTGATCCTAAGTTTTTGCTTCTTCACATGATGTTTGCTATTCTTAGATGTCATTTTATTTAGTTTTGCTTGCTGTTTGAATAAAATACCAAGATCTGAAATTATTAAATGTTAGAGATTCTTCACATATTTGCATAATTATTCGACTACTCATTAATCTTCACTTATATCTTTCGGAGTAGTTTGTCATTTGCTCTAGTGCTTCACTTATATCTTTTAGAGCATGGTGGTAGTTTTATTTTGAAGAAATAGATGAACTCTCATGCTTCACTTAGATTATTTTGAGAGTCTTAAATAGCATGGTAATTTGCTTAAAATCCTAATATGCTAGGCATTCAAGATTAGTAAAATTTTCTTATGAGTGTTTTGAATACTAAGAGAAGTTTGATGCTTGATGATTGTTTTGAGACATGAAGGTAATAATATCAAAGTCATGCTAGTTGAGTAGTTGTGAAATTGAGAAATACTTGTGTTGAGGTTTGCAAGTCCCGTAGCATGCACGTATGGTAAACATTATGAAACAAATTTGAAACATGAGGTGTTATTTGATTGTCTTCATTATGAGTGGCGGTCGGGGACGAGCGATGGTCTTTTCCTACCAATCTATCCCCCTAGGAGCATGCGCGTAG
The DNA here is from genome assembly GCA_034509565.1 of Triticum monococcum. Taxonomy (NCBI): domain Eukaryota; kingdom Viridiplantae; phylum Streptophyta; class Magnoliopsida; order Poales; family Poaceae; genus Triticum; species Triticum monococcum. The sequence goes on from CM067841.1 coordinate 121,377,904, forward strand.
TACCGAGGTTTTTGATGACTTGTAGATTTTTGCAATAAGTATGTGAGTTCTTTATGACTAATGTTGAGTTCATGGAATATACGCACTCTCACCCTTCCATCCTTGCTAGCCTCTTCGGTACCATGCATTGCCCTTTCTCACATTGATAGTTGGCGCAAACTTTGCTGGTGCGTCCAAACCCCGTGATATGATACACTCTTTCACACATAAACCTCCTTATATCTTCCTCAAAACAGCCACCATACCTACCTACTATAGCATTTCCATAGCCATTCCGAGATATATTGCCATGCAACTTTCCATCATTCCGTTCATCATGACACATTCATCATTGTCATATTCCTTAGCATGATCATGTAGTTGACATAGTATTTGTGGCAAAGCCACCATTCATAATTCTTTCATACATGTCACTCTTGGTTCATTGCATATCCCGGTACACCGCCGGAGGCATTCATATAGAGTCATCTTTGTTCTAGTATCGAGTTGTAATCATTGAGTTGTAAATAAATAGAAGTGTGATGATCATCATTTTCTAGAGCATTGTCCCAAGTGAGGAATATAAAAAAGGAGAAAGGCCATAAAAAAGAGAAGGCCCAAAAAAGAGAGAAAGGCCATAAAAAAGGAGAAAAGGCCCAAAAAAGAGAGAAAAAATGAGAGAAAAAGAGAGAAGGGACAATGTTACTATCCTTTGCCACACTTGTGCTTCAAAGTAGCACCATGATCTTCATAGTAGAGAGTCTCTCATGTTATCACTTTCATATACTAGTGAGAATTTTTCATTATAGAACTTGGCTTGTATATTCCAACAATGGGCCTCCTCAAGTGCCCTAGGTCTTCATGAACAAGCAAGTTGGATGCACACCCACTAGTTTCTTTTGTTGAGCTTTCATACATTTATAGCTCTAGTGCATCCGTTGCATGACAATCCCTACTCCTTGCATTAACATCAATCGGTGGGCATCTCCATAGCCCATTGATTAGCCTCGTTGGTGTGAGACTTCCTCCTTTTTTGTCTTCTCCACATAACCCCCCTCATTATATTCTATTCCACCTATAGTGCTATGTCCATGGCTCGCGCTCATATATTGCGTGAAAGTTTATGGGTTTGAGATTACTAAAGTATGAACAATTGCTTGGCTTGTCATCGGGGTTGTGCATGATGATAGCATTCTTGTGTGACGAAAATGAAACATGACTAAACCATATGATTTTGTAGGGATGAACTTTCTTTGGCCATGTTATTTTGAGAAGACATAATTGCTTAGTTAGTATGCTTGAAGTATTATCATTTTTATGTCAATATGAACTTTTGTCTTGAATCTTTCGGGTCTGAATATTCATGCCACAATTAAGAAGAATTACATTGAAATTATGCCAAGTAGCACTCCGCATCAAAAAATCTGTTTTTATCATTTACCTACTCGAGGACAAGCAAGAATTAAGCTTGGGGATGCTGATACGTCTCCAACGTATCTATAATTTTTGATTGCTCCATGCTATATTATCTACTGTTTTGGATGTTTATGGGCTTTTATTATACACTTTTGTATCATTTTTTGGGACTAACCTATTAACCGGAGGCCCAGCCCAGATTTGCTGTTTTTTTGCCTATTTCAGTGTTTCGAAGAAAAGGAATATCAAAGGAGTCGAAACGGAACGAAATCAACTGGAGAAGTTATTTTTGGAAGGAAAGCTACCGGATGGACTTGGACCCCACATCAGGAGCCAAGGGAGGTGCTCACGAGGGTGGGGGCGCGCCCCCTGCCTCATGGGGCCCCCGAAACTCCACCGACGTACTTCCTGCACCCATATATACTCACGTACCCTAAAACTTCCAAACTAGACAATAGATCGGGAGTTCCGCCGCCAGAAGCCTCTGTAGCCACCGAAAGCCAATCTAGACCCATTCCGGCACCCTGTCGGAGGGGGGAATCCTTCTCCGGTGGCCATCTTCATGATCCCGGTGCTCTCCATGACGAGGAGGGAGTAGTTCTCCCTTGGGGCTGAGGGTATGTACCAGTAGCTATGTGTTTGATCTCTCTCTCTCTCTCTCTCTCTCGTGTTCTTGAGGTGATATGATCTTGATGTCTCGCGAGCTTTGGTATTATAGTTGGATCCTATGATGTTTTCTCCCCCCTCTACTCTCTTGTAATGGATTGAATTTCCCCTTTGAAGTTATCTTATCGGATTGAGTCTTTATAGATTTGAGAACACTTGATGTATGTCTTGTCGTGCGTATCTGTGGTGACAATGGGATATCACGTGATTCACTTGATGTATGTTTTGGTGACCAACTTGCGAGTTCCGCCCATGAACCTATGCATAGGGGTTGGCACACGTTTTCGTCGTGATTCTCCGGTAGAAACTTTGGGGCACTCTTTGAGGTTCTATGTGTTGGTTGAATAGATGAATCTGAGATTGTGTGATGCATATCGTATAATCATACCCACGGATACTTGAGGTGACATTGGAGTATCTAGGTGACATTAGGGTTTTGGTTGATTTGTGTCCTAAGGTGTTATTCTAGTACGAACTCTAGGGCTGTTTGTGACACTTATAGGAATAGCCCAACGGATTGATTGGAAAGAATAACTTTGAGGTGGTTTCATACCCTACCATAATCTCTTCTTTCATTCTCCGCTATTAGTGACTTTGGAGTGACTCTTTGCTGCATGTTGAGGGATAGTTATGTGATCCAATTATGTTATTATTGTTGAGGGAACTTACACTAGCGAAAGTATGAACCTAGGCCTTGTTTCCTAGCATTGCAATACCGTTTACACTCACTTTTATCATTAGTTACCTTGCTGTTTTTATAATTTCAGATTACAAATACCTTTATCTACCATCCATATACCACTTGTATCACCATCTCTTCGCCGAACTAGTGCACCTATACAATTTACCATTGTATTGGGTGTGTTGGGGACACAAGAGACTCTTTGTTATTTGGTTGCAGGGTTGCTTGAGAGAGACCATCTTCATCCTACGCCTCCCACAGATTGATAAACCTTAGGTCATCCACTTGAGGGAAATTTGCTACTGTCCTACAAACCTCTGCACTTGGAGGCCCAACAACGTCTACAAGAAGAAGGTTGTGTAGTAGACATCACCCAACAATCTCATCCAACAACTCATCGATGATTGACATTGGGTAAGTACTTTTGACTGTGATGGCATCCAAATGCCGGAAATCCACACAGAACCTCCACGTCTGATCTTTCTTTTTGACCAGCAACACCAGCGAGGAAAAGGCACTATTGTTGGGTACAATAAGTCCAAGGCGAAGCATCTCTCTGACTTGTGCTTCTATTTCATTTTTTGCTCTGGTGTGTATCTGTACGGACACATGTTGATGGGGTTTGCACCTGCAATGAGGGGGGTGGCATGATCCCATTCTCTGTGCTAAGGCAGATTGGTCGGTTCTGCAAACACTGATTGAAAGTCATCGAGGATATGTTGTATCACTGAAGGCACTGGCTCGTTTCCTTCTTGATGTTCTGCTGCACAAATCATCACGATGAGCGCAATTGAGTTGCCATGTTCCATCTTGAGGAGTTGCGACAAAGTGGTCTGCTGCACTTGTTGGACTTGTGGTTGCGGCCCCTTCAGCACAATTTGCTCCCCCTCTCGGTCAAACTACAATGTTTTGTCTGCCTAGTCGACCAACATTGGTCCACACTGATCCAACCAGTTGATGCGTACCACCATGTCGTAGCAGCCCAATGACAAGATGCGAAAATTAGTGGAGAACTTGTACCCCCGAGTCCGCCACTTGCAATATGGTATAATTCCAGAACACTTGAGCACACCCCATCTACAATTTTGACTAACACTAGATCCATTAGCAACACTTGTTCAACAATCAACTCTGCCACCGCCTCGCTGATAAAACTATGAGAACTCCTTGAATCCACAAGTATGAGAACTTCATGCCCTTCGATCTCACCCAGGAGTCTGACGGTGCGGGGTGTCGTTGCCCCTGTTGTGGCTAATTTGGATATTGACATAAGTTGCTCCTCTTCCGAATCCGATTTGTGCTGGCGCCGATCGTCCACTTCAGCTTGAAGCATTCCCACAGATCTTCAACTACATGAAGTTGGACCGTGGCAGCGCATTGGTGGCCTTGCCCCCAACGCTCCCCACATTTGAAGCAAAGCCCGTGGGCACGCCTGTAGTTGCGGAGTGCCGCGATGCGATCATCGCCCCGTCCTGGATCTTGGCAACGATCCGGTGCTCGCGCCGCGTCTAATGTGCGACGATCCTTAGCGGCCGCTTGGGGCACTGGCAGCACTGGCCATGGGGGAGGTGCGCCTAAAGCCAACAACGACCGAATCGGGGCGCGGGGTGCACCCTGCTCGTGCCACGGCTGATCGTTCTGTGGCATGCTTGCCAAGAGCTCCTCCTGCAACGTGGCAAGAGAAAAGGCAGTATCCAACTCCTGGGGACGGTGTAGAGCTGCACTGGCTTTAATATCAATTTTCAGACCATCTAAAAACTGAGTTGTAAAAAACAGAGGATCAAAAACTAAGTTCCTCGAAGTGCTCCAAATATTCCGCTACTGAACCCAACTGCCTAAGAGAGTTAAACTAACGCAATTGAGCCTGATACTGTTCTTGGCAAAATTTAGCACAAAGGCAACGCACAACTCCTCCCAAGTAAAGGAACCACGATGTGCTTCCTGGACCTGGAGCCAACGCGCTGCGTTGCCCGAGAAGTGTAAAGTAGCTTCCTGATGTTAAATTCCTGACTTGTTGTTAATTTCACTAAGTCTGTAAGTTGTTATCTTTTGCACTTTTGCCATGCTTTTTTGAGCCTGCTATTGAGTGAATTAGCCGTAGCTCAGTGTTCATCTTTTGTCAAGCATCTTGAGTGGATCCCTGCCATGTAATTTGTTGCTATGGTAGAGTGCTGTAGCTTGTTGTTCTTGATGCATTTAGATGGCCTCGTGCTGTTAATCGCAGATTGGTGACATATTTGTTTTGCTTGTCATTTGCAAACCGTGCATCCGATTCCGGTGATCTTTATATCGATTTTGACCGAAATCAACTCCTCTTTCTAGTGGCACTCTTGCTTTTCCAAGTTTAGGCCGGGTTCAATCTTTCCTTTCCGAAGCATGCATATGCATTGCATATCGCATCCCGCATATCATGTCATTTTCGCATCATGTTGCTTGTGCATTGCACGTGGTTGATTGTGTCTCCCATTGATTGTGTTCTTGCTTTGGGTAGAGCCGGGAGACGAGTACGTGATCGAGGAACCCGTTGAGTACGTTTACGAGGATCAAGCTAATGTCAACTCGGAGATCTTTGCAGGCAAGATGACCATACCCTCAAAATCACTTCTATCTTTGCTTGCTAGTTGCTCACTTTTTTGCTATGCCTATGCTATGATACCTACCACTTGCTTATCATGCCTCCCATATTGCCATGAGCCTCTAACCCACCTTGTCCTAGCAAACCGTTGTTTGGCTATGTTACCGCTTTGCTCAGCCCCTCTTATAGCGTTGTTAGTTGCAGGTGAAGATTGGAGTTTGTTCCTTTTTGGAACATGTATATGTTGGGATATCACAATATCTATTATTTAATTAATGCATCTATATACTTGGTAAAGGGTGAAAGGCTCGGCCTTATGCCTGGTGTTTTGTTCCACTCTTGCCGCCCTTGTTTCCGTCATACCGGTGTTATGTTCCTTGATTTTGCGTTCCTTACATGGTTGGGTTATAATGGGAGCCCCTTGACAGTTCGCCTTGAATAAAACTCCTCCAGCAAGGCCCAACATTGGTTTTACCATTTGCCACCTAGCCTTTTTTCCCTTGGGTCGGCCAACCCAAGGGTCATCTTTTTTTAACCCCCCCGGGCTAGTGCTTCTCTAAGCGTTGGTCCAACCTAAGCGATGTCCGGCGCCACCAGGGGCAACTCTGGGCTGGCCTACCCGGCGTCTGGCTCATCCGGTGTGCCCTGAGAACGAGATATGTGCAGCTCCTATCGAGATTTGTCGGCACATCTGGGTGGCTTTGCTGGTCTTATTTTACCATTGTCGAAATGTCTTGTAACCGGGATTCCGAGCCTGATCGGGTCTTCCTGGGAGAAGGAATATCCTTCGTTGACCGCGAGAGCTTGTGATGGGCTAAGTTGGGACACCCCTGCAGGGTTTTGAACTTTCGAAAGCAGTGCCCACGGTTATGGGCAGATGGGAATTTGTTAATGTTCGGTTGTAGAAAACCTTAAACTTATCTTAATTAAAATGCATCAACCGCGTGTGTAGCCGTGATGGTCTCTTCTCGGCGGGGTCCGGGAAGTGAACACGGTGTTGGATTTTTTCTTGAATGTAAGCAGTCTTGGATCACTTCTTGATCATAGATTCTCGAATGTGCTTTGCCTTCTCTTCTCGCTTTCATTTGCGTATGTTAGCCACCATATATGCTAGTGCTTGCTGCAGCTCCACCTCATACCTTTACCCTACCTATAAGCTTAAATAGTCTTGATCGCGAGGGTGTGAGATTGCTGAGTCCCCGTGACTCACAGATTACTTCCAAACCAGTTTGCAGGTGCCGATGATACCGTGCAGGTGTCGTAACCGAGCTCAAGGAGGAGCTAGATGAAGATCATGTTTGTTATGTTGTTTCGTTTTCCAGTTGATCAGTAGTGGAGCCCAGTTGGGGCGATCGGGGATCTGTAGCATTAGGGGTAGTCTTCTTTTATTTTGGTTCCGTAGTCGGACCTTGGTTGTATCAGTTGATGTAATGCTTTATTCATGTATTGTGTGAAGTGGCGATTGTAAGCCAACTATGTATCCCTTTCCTTATTCATTACATGGGTTGTGTGAAGATTACCTCTCTTGCGACATTGCCTACAATGTGGTTATGCCTCTAAGTCGTGCTCTGACACGTGGGAGATATAGCCGCATCGTGGGTGTTACAAGTTGGTATCAGAGCCTTCCCCGACTTAGGAGCCCCCTGCTTGATCGAATCGCTGGCGTTGTTGAGTCTAGAAAAATGTTTTGAGTCTTTTAGGATTATATATATTGGAGAGTAGGATTCTTTTACTCCTCAGTCCCTTCGTCCCTCTGGTGAGGCATCCTGACATAGAATTTTGACTCTTCTCTTTTCAAATTTCACTAAATTTTTTTAGGATCACGCGGGTATCTTGGAATCGTTCCGATGGTTTTGTGACGAGAACATTGTTCTTGGTGCCTCCTGACATTTGGGGGCTATGGCAGTGTCTCGGGGAGTTGAGCTCCGAGGTGTTGTCATCACAATTAGATCATTGCAATTCTGGAATACCTGAGTTTTGCCGACATCGAAAATCTCTTTTATGCAGTTGTTGGTGAGATAACCTCGAAGCCACCCAGTACTGGGGCGGGAGTTCGGGAATATTGCCATAACTCATATAACGGATGCTTTTCGAAGGTTGAGGTAAATGATTTTCGAAGGTTTCTTGGTTATGTGTTGAAGGATGGATACAGCTGGATGTAGGATTTGCTAGTTTTGGTTGAGATATTATGCTTCCCCTGTATCCCCAACACCTGATTGCATAACCGGAAAGTTTCGGGTGTTTATAAGTGGGAATTCAAGTAGCTCTTAGGATATCTTTCCGACAGATGTATGATATGAAATTGGGGTTCGACGTCTAGTGGTCCGCCTATCCACGGTTGGTTTTACAGTGGTCTCATTGTGTCGTAAAGAGTCCTTGGCTATGCTGACTTGGGGACGCTTCGTATGTCATGTGCACTGCCTTGTACATGATGGTGCTGTACGATCGAGCCCGTGTAGGCCCCACCATGAAAACTTTGGACGAAATCTCTACCATATGCTTGTTCCGGCTTATTTTGCAAGCCAATCCTTTGTTTTTTGTTTTCAGTTGTGGTATTCGAGTTGCTTCAATGTCAAATGTTGATTCCATACCTTTCCTAAGTGGTGTTCTCATACTCCTATGTGAATACTAATCCTTCTTGATCATCGAGATTGTGTTGTCAATCCTTTTCAACCGGTGTGCTTCTCTTCAAGTGGATCCGAACATTTTCAACATCCGCAAGATCAATTATCAGTTCTTCTCAACGGTGTTCATTTCATTCGTCCCAAGTTGCCTTTGTTTTTTCCTGTCCTCCTACCCTTTTTTCTTCGACGACTCAAATTTCTTAATCAAGTATCAATTTTATTCATGTGAAGACTCTTCATTCCTTTCCTTTAATGTTCTTACCCGGTGATTCTCATGAAGATGCTAACGGAGCTTTAAGTTCATCATCCTTCATCCTTTTTTATTCTCCGGTGGATCCAAGTCAAGCTTTGTTGATCATATCCTTTCCTCGTTCCAAATGTCTTCTTTTGCCGGTGCACCCCTTATCATTCACTTCTCGTTATTCAATTGTTCCCGAGTGTTCAAGTTAGCTCGAAGATTCGTGTTTCCACTCTGCATTTGTTCAATCTATCTCGAGGTTATTATCTTATCCAAGCCATTTAATTCAACCAGTGCGATCTTTCTTTTAAATCATTTCAACGGTGTATCTTTCAGCGGGCCCTAACCCACAGGTCTTTTTCCAGGATCTGACCTGACTTGTCTTATTTTCCCGGAGCTATCCTAAATTCTTTTTGAAGTTTGACGTAAGAATGAATCATCATCAGTCAAATGTATTTCTCCAAGATCTCGGTCAATTTCTTTTCATCGTCGGTTCAACCTTTCTGATATTCATCCTGGAGTATCTCAACAATTCATGGAGGTGTTTCTCATCGTCATTATCAACATTTGAAGACCGAAGAAGAGTGTTTTCCCGTAAATCTTGGTCCGTTCTCTTGAAGATTCATGATGTTAGCTTGCCTCCATCCTCTCATAATTGGTTTTGTTTGTGAGAATTCTTTTCACCCATCCGGAGCAATTCAGGAGTATTTTTTCAGTTTGATTATCCGGAGGCCATCATTCCGGAAGATTTATTCATTCTCAGCTTTCAGCTATCATCCTCCAAATCATATCATTGCATCATTCAAATATCCTCTAATCAGTTCATGTTCTCTTCGTTCTCATGTATCTAAATTCCCTCAAGTATCTTCTTTTCGTTTTCCAATTCTTTCCGGTGATTTGTGTCTTTGCCACTTTCATTTTAATTCTTACGGTGTTTCTTCCAGGATTTTCTTCCGTTCTTATCATATAAATTCATTCGTTGGTTCAAATCCTACCGATGGTCCATTAAATTTGCGCTATATCCATTTTAATCCTTTCTACGAGAATAAGTAGTATGCCAAATCCGTTGCTTGTCATCAATTTAAATTGGTGAAGGATAAGCATAATATAATTCTTATTCTTGTTTCATTGAGTAAATTCCTTATTCCGGAGGTTCATCATGTCACATTCTCGGTTCGAGATGCTTTATCTTTCTTTTCCCGGAGTTCCAAGCTCTCTCAATTATATCATCATGAAGATCCATCTAAATCATTGCAAGGCTTCACCTTGTGTTTTCAACTTCTCTTTCCTTTCTTTTGATTATCCTTTTGTTACCGGAGTTCTTCATGAAGGTTATACATGACGGTTCATAAAGGATTTAAATCCTTCTTGAAGTTTTTCATTGAGATTCTTTTCAGAGGAGCTCAAGCATTCTTCATCTCGCATGCCGAAGTGCAATTCTTTCTACCGTATCATTGGAGATGGTATTATGTCATTCTTGATAATTTGAGCTCATGTTTCATGATTCATGTGTTGTTAAGAATGAGATATTTTAAATCCACCAATCTCTTCACTGGAATTATCTTCGTTTATATTTCACCTTAATCCTTCCCTAAGGAGTGTTTCTATTTATGGTGCTCATATATGATCCAAGTTCTTCATTTATCCTCCCGGTGAATAAGTTTTTCGTCCCCTTGTTCATATCAATCCAATTTTTTTCCGTGACTGGCAGGTTGTCACCTCATATTTTGAGATGTATTCCATAGGACCATATCAAGCTTATTCTTTTCGTTGTTGTTTTTTTTCCAACTACTCCGTTCGACCCTTCTCCTAAAGATGCTTTCAAGATCATTCGAGGTAGAAGATATTGTTTTCTCCTCTGTTCATTCCATTCTATTTTTCTTCTTCTTTTGTTCCGGAGGCATTGTGATGTTGCTCTCTTCGTACCATCATCTTGTTTTGCCAAGATCATGTTCTTTCCTTTGCTCATCCATTTAACCGGAGTGTCGTGCCCTTTTACTCAAGTTCTTTTCTACTTATCTAGTCTTGCATCTCTTTTAAACCATAGTGCTTTCAACTTTGTTCATTTTCGTTGTATTCTTCTTTTCAAATTGTTCAACATCTCAAGGTTCTTTGGTTTCACTCGTTTGTCAAAGAAGCAACTTAGTTTTACCTCTTATCTTCCTCTTCCTTTTCCCTCCGGTGCCATTCTAGATCTCGGGACGAGATCCTCTCATAGTGGTGGAGTGTTGTAACGCCCCGAGACCGATGTGTCAGGTGTCTTCGAGTTATTTCGCTGTTGTGCCTTGTCAATTTCTTGCATTTCATGCATTTCATATCATGTCATCATGTGCATCGCATTTGCATACATGTTCGTCTCATGCATCCGAGATTTTTCCCCGTTGTCCGTTTTGCATTCCGGCGCTCCTATGTCCTCCGGTGTCCGCTTTTACCTCTTTTCGTGTGCGGGTGTGAACGTTCTCGGATTGGACCGAGACTTGCCAAGCGGCCTTGATTTACTACCGGTAGACCGCCTGTCAAGTTTCGTGCCATTTGGACTTCGTTTGATACTCCAACGGTTAAGCGAGGGACCGTAAAGGCCTCGTGTGTGTTGCAGCCCAACACCCATCCAAAGTGGCCCAAAGCCCAGCTAAACCCCCTCCATCTTCTCGGTCGTTTGATCACGACTGCGTGGCCGAAAACCGCACCTCATTTGGAGTTTCCTAGCTCCCTCTACCTATATATATGTCATGTCCCCCAAAAATCTCGCGGATGAAACCCTAGCTCCTCCTACCTCGCGCCACCGGACAAAATCTCCACCGCCGCCGCCTTGGGTGGCCGGACCCCGCGCCACGGTCGGCGCCGTCCTCCCCACGCCGCCCCGTGCCCGGATCGGCCCGGATCTGGCGGGATCTGGCCGGATTCGCCACCTCCGTCTACTCCGGCGAGCTCCGGGTCAACTCCGGCGAGATCCGTCGCCGCCTCGATTCGTGTGCCGAAGAACCCTAGATCTCGGTTGACTTTCTCTCCAACTCCCAAATATTTTTAGCATTCTTCGTCATGTCACATCTATGCATCCATGGCTCCATTTTGGGTGTGTAGCATATCAAATTGTTTGTCTCGACGAGTACTTCCTTTCATCTCATTGCACCATGTTCATTTGAGCTCATCTTGATGCCCTAAATGCTGTTAGAAGAGTGCTAGTTTCTGTTAGTTTCAGATTCATATCAGTAATTGGACATTTGTCATTTTTGCCATGATTATTGTGTGCCTCCTATGAACCTGAGCCCTACATGAGTTTTGAAGTATGCCATGCCATCTTTACAGGGGTGTATGCCATGTATTTTTGTGATCTTTGTGGTGACTAGCACAAGCATGCAAAGTAGCTCTCGTAATGTTGCTGATTTCAAGGACTTAGAAATATTCCAAGTCTTTGCCCTGTTAATATTTTTATGCCATGTATTAATCTTGCTACAGAGTGATCCGTGCCTCTTTTGAGCATGATCAGTAAGGATGTTTTGTAGATATTGTTGTGCTCTATCCATCCATGTCTTTGTTTGCATTTATGGAGCACCCTAGCTTGACTCAATCGAGCTCTACTTTTGTTATAAAATGTTCCTGGTAGAATGTTTATGAGTTAAGCATTTTTGCCGAGGTTGTTGTAGTTGATCCATGCATGCTATGTTGTTGTTCTTGCCATGTTTAGCTTCTATACCATGTCTACTTGCTGCGTGTATGCTTAGTTTATCATGAAATGCCTTGTGGTGAGAGCATCGAGCTCGTAAACACGCCTACTTAATATCTGTTTTGCCATGTTCGAGTTTTCTTCTAAGTCTGAATCTGTTAACGGTAATTGCTATGTTCACATGGTTGCCATTGTATTTTCTGATCCCGTTTGGCTTATGGTCAGTAAGGGACTTTTGTTATATGCTTTGTGTAGTTTCATGCCATGCCTTGCTTTGCCATGTTATGTTCCTGTAGCATGTTGTTATCTTGCTCTAAACATTGCTTCCTGAGGTTAAATTCCTGACTTGTTGTTAATTTCACAAAGTCTGTAACCTGTTATCTTTTGCACTTTTGCCATGCTTGTTTGAGCCTGCTATTGAGTGAATTAGCCGTAGCTCAGTGTTCATCTTTTGTCAAGCATCTTGAGTGGATCCCTTCCATGTACTTTTTTGCTATGGTAGAGTGCTGTAGCTTGTTGTTCTTGATGCATTTAGATGGCCTCGTGCTGTTAATCGCAGATCGGTGCCATATTTGTTTTGCTTGTCATTTGCAAACCGTGCATCCAATTCCAGCGATCTTTATATCGATTTCGACCAAAATAAACTCCTCTTTCCAGTGGAACTCTTGGTTTTCCATGTTGAGGCCAGGTTCATTCTTTCCTTTCCAAAGCATGCATATGCATTGCATATCGCATCCCGCATATCATGTCATGTTTCGCATCATGTTGCTTGTGCATTGCACGTGGTTGATTGTGTCTCCCTTTGCTTGTGTTCTTGCTTTGGGTAGAGCCGGGAGACGAGTACGTGATCGAGGAACCCGTTGAGTACGTTTACGAGGATCAAGCTAACGTCAACTCAGAGATCTTTGCAGGCAAGATGACCATACCGTCGAAATCACTTCTATCTTTGCTTGCTAGTTGCTCGCTCTTTTGCTATGACTATGCTACGATACCTACCACTTGCTGATCATGCCTCCCATATTGCCATGAGCCTCTAACCCACCTTGTCCTAGCAAACCGTTGTTTGGCTGTGTTACCTCTTTGCTCAGCCCCTCTTATAGCGTTGTTAGTTGCAGGTGAAGATTGGAGTTTGTTCCTTTTTGGAACATGGATATGTTGGGATATCACAATATCTCTTATTTAATTAATGCATCTATATACTTGGTAAAGGGTGGAAGGCTCGGCCTTATGCCTGGTGTTTTGTTCCACTCTTGCCGCCCTAGTTTCCGTCATACCGGTGTTATGTTCCTTGATTTTGCGTTCCTTACACGGTTGGGTTATAATGGGAACCCCTTGACAGTTCGCCTTGAATAAAACTCCTCCAGCAAGGCCCAACATTGGTTTTACCATTTGCCACCTAGCCTTTTCTTTCCCTTGGGTCGGCCAACCCAAGGGTCATCTTCTTTTAACCCCCCGGGCAAGTGCTTCTCTAAGCGTTGGTCCAACCTGAGCGATGTCCGGCGCCACTAGGGGCAACTCTAGGCTGGCCTACCCGACGTCTGGCTCATCCGATGTGCCCTGAGAACGAGATATGTGCAGCTCCTATCGGGATTTGTTGGCACATCTGGGTGTCTTTGCTGGTCTTGTTTTACCATTGTCGAAATGTCTTGTAACAGGGATTCCGAGCCTAATCGGGTCTTCCTGGGAGAAAGAATATCCTTCGTTGACCGTGAGAGCTTGTGATGGGCTAAGTTGGGACACCCCTGCAGGGTTTTGAACTTTCGAAAGCCGTGCCCGCGGTTATGGGCAGATGGGAATTTGTTAATGTACGGTTGTAGAAAACCTGAAACTTATCTTAATTAAAATGCATCAACCGCGTGTGTAGCCGTGATGGTCTCTTCTCGGCGGGGTCCGGGAAGTGAACACGATGTTGGAGTTTTGCTTGAACATAAGTAGTCTTGGATCACTTCTTGATCATAGATACTCGAACATGCTTTGCCTTCTCTTCTCGCTCTCATTTGCGTATGTTAGCCACCATATATGCTAGTGCTTGCTGCAGCTCCATCTCATACCTTTACCCTACCTATTAGCTTAAATAGTCTTGATCGCGAGGGTGTGAGATTGCTGAGTCCCCGTGACTCACAGATTACTTCCAAACCAGTTTGAAGGTGCCGATGATACCGTGCAGGTGTCGCAACCGAGCTCAAGGACGAGCTAGATGAAGATCGTGTTCGTTATGTTGTTCTGTTTTCCAGTTGATCAGTAGTGGAGCCCAGTTGGGGCGATCGGGGATCTGTAGCATTAGGGGTAGTCTTCTTTTATTTTGGTTCGGTAGTCGGACCTTGGTTGTATCGGTTGATGTAATGCTTTATTATGTATTGTGTGAAGTGGCGATTGTAAGCCAACTATGTATCCCTTTCCTTATTCATTACATGGGTTGTGTGAAGATTACCTCTCTTGCGACATTGCCTACAATGTGTTTATGCCTCTAAGTCGTGCTCCGACACGTGGGAGATATAGCCGCATCGTGGGTGTTACAAGTTGGTATCAGAGCCTTCCCCGACTTAGGAGCCCCCTGCTTGATCGAATCGCTGGCGTTGTTGAGTCTAGAAAAATGTTTTGAGTCTTTTAGGATTATATATATTGGAGAGTAGGATTCTTTTACTCCTCAGTCCCTTTGTCGATCTGGATAATCAAACTGAACAAACAAATCCTACCAAGTTTAATGGTCCGGACGACATAATGTCGGACAGGCACCCGGAGCAGCAGAATGCCCGTAAAAGGCTCGTTGCCACCGCGAGGAGCCTTAAAAAGTAGAAGCGAAGGCCAAAGGCCGCGCAAAACACACTCCAATTCAGATGGAGCAAAATACTCAATACAGCAGCGATGTACGGCGACGATCGCCCCTCAAAGAGCTACCCAAAGCAGAAGCTGCTACCTGAATTCGATGAGGAGGCCTCCGACCCCCCACAACCAAATATCAAAGCAGCCACCTGATCGGATAGACGACCCCTCTATCAACATAGAACGGCATACAACGCCGCTCACAATACAACACGCGACCCTTGCGAGGGCTCGCACCCAAAGGACGGCGCAACAAGATCCATCTATGGACCACGCAAGCGCGCCCCAGCATACAATGCAACACAACAAACATCCGAACAACGCGGCACACCCAGCTACAGGGGTGCCGCACACCCCCTGTGTTTCACCGATGAGGTGCTGGACCATGAATTTCTAGAGGGATTCAAGCCGGTAAACATAGAGGCATACGATGGAACAACAGACCCTGGGGTCTGGATTGAGGACTACATCCTTCATATCCATATGACTCGAGGAGATGATCTCCACGCCATCAAGTATTTACCCCTCAAGCTCAAAGGGCCAGCTCTTCACTGGCTCAAAGGCCTCCCCGAAAGCTCCATTGGAAGTTGGGAAGAGCTCGAAGACGCCTTTCGGGCAAATTTTCAAGGGACTTATGTCCAACCTCCAGATGCGGACGATCTGAGTCATATAACTCAACAGCCCAGAGAGTCAGCCCGAAAGCTTTGGAACAGGTTTCTTACTAAAAAGAACCAGATTGTCGACTGTCCGGACGCCGAAGCCTTAGCGGCTTTCAAGCATAGCGTCCGTGACGAATGGCTCGCCAGACACCTCGGCCAAAATAAGCCGAGAACGATGGCCGCATTAACAAACCTCATGGCCCGCTTTTGCGCGGGTGAGGACAGCTGGCTAACCAGATGCAGCACCAACGCTCCCAGTACATCTGAAGTTAGAGATGGAAATGGGAAATCACGGCGCAACAGCAATAATAAACGCCGGAATAAAGAACACAACACGAAGGGCACAACAGTAAATGCCGGATTCAAAGTCTCTCGGCCAGGTCAAAAGCCGCGCCCTAAAGGCACCAGGGATGAACGGTCCAGCCTCAACAAAATTCTGGACCAAGTATGTCAGATCCATAGTACCCGTGGCAAACCTGCTAATCATACCCACAGAGAATGTTGGGTCTTCAAGCAGTCCGGCAAGCTCAACGCTGTACACAAGGGGGAGGATACACCAAGTGAAGACGAGGACGAACCTCCCAAGCAAGACACGGGGGAACAAAAGAAATTTCCACCCGAAGTCAAAACAGTAAACGTGTTACACGTGATCAAGGGAAAAAACAATAGGGCACTCCCAGAAAAATATGCCCAAGCGCCTATCACCGCGAAGTCCTGCCACTGGTCATCTCAACCGACCACTTTCGACCATCGCAATTACTCAGCAAGTATCCGACACGCAGGATGGGCTGCCCTGGTGTTAGACCCAGTAATTGGCGGATATCACTTCACACGAGTCTTGATGGACAGCGGCAGCAGCCTAAACCTAATATATCTGGATACAATCCGTGGGATGGGGTTAGACCCAACACAAATTCGCCATAGCAACACTACCTTTAAAGGAGTAACGCCAGGCCCAGGGGCTCGTTGCACGGGCTCCCTCCTACTACAAGTTATATTCGGCTCCCCCGATAACTTCCATCGCAAGCATTTAACTTTCCACATCGCTCCGTTTCAAAGTGGCTATCAAGCACTGCTCGGATGCGAAGCTTTCGCTCGCTTTAATGCAATACCACACTACGCCTCCCTCACACTCAAGATGCCCGGTCCACGAGGCATCATTTCAGTGCACGGAAATATCAAGCGATCTCTGCGCACCGAAGAGGGTGAGGCTGCCTTGGCAACCGCACACTAAAGGCGCTCAGACCAGCGGAAGCATCCAATAGGTCGTCAAGACCTCAGACACAACTAATCAAGTCCGGCGCCACTACTTATACCGAATAAACGATCACACCCCTATTTTTCAATACAAGGGGCTCAATGCACGCAGACAAGTGGCAATTTCTTCTCATCTTGAATTACACATGGTTTCTTTAGAAAACTATCTTTTTGCACGACAAACTTTTGACCTAAATTCCTCTCTTTTACAGACGATCATCGTGCTACACCCGTCCAGGATACGGCACAATGGAGACACAGGCACAGACGTGCAGCAGGGACTCGCCCCAAGGATTCTTTTTAGATTAAGACCCTGCGTAAACCTTTTTTACTGTCTCTTGTTGATACATATCCACCGTTGAGAAGGATGCTGACGTCTTGGCATGTGGCCACGCCAGAACAATGCACGTACCTGGACACAAGGGGCTTCTTACAAAGGCCATTCTTTAGGCCCGGTTTATACCACAATGACCGAATACCTTAGGGAATGTTCGGCGTCGCGAGTTTGGCCCTATATGCATCAGCTCCGAATCATTGTCTGTGGTCAAATGTTGGGTTTGCCCGGCTCCTGTGTTTTGGTGCCTTACGTTCCGCTTTACCGGCTAAGGTAGCACCAGGAGAACTACTGCGATTGTGCCCTGGTTCATCCGGACGAGCACCTCAGTAGAGAAAGCCAAAAACTGACTGTCATGATATAGCGTGAGACTGGTCAACCACTCGACGACCTATGGGAATGTTAGAATTCCTTCGCCTTAACGAAGGGTCGTTTTCCGACCAGGCATGTATGCACCCCGGGATCGGGAGAGTGCGGAGCCACAAGGGGCTATCTAGTAGCCCCACTGTCAAACTCCTATGGTTAAGTGAAAGTGTTAAAGCGTTATAGTCCGGTTGCCTCGCTCGCTCCGCTATCATCTCCTTTATAGGACCAAGATGTTGGGTTAAGTGTGAACGCGTGTTTTTGCGAGCACCTCCGCATTATATGCGTGGGGGGTTGAAGCCGACGACTGCAATCTTTCAGGTTATACACATGTATACATAAACGGCCGCCCAGGAGGCATCATATTACTTTCAGGCAAAAGTATAAAAGTAGCCTTATGAAAATTTATAAAAGCATTTCGCTTACAATGAGATTACATATCACTCAAACAGAATATTTTTTGAGCACTGGGTCTCTATCAAACGAGCACCCTCAAGAACTTCCTCAAAGTAGTGCTCAGCAGCCCTTCGACCTATGGCCGAATCCTGCGCTGCAACAGTGGTAGCATCCATCTCTGCCCAGTATGCTTTAACACGGGCAAAGGCCATTCGTGCGCCTTCTATGCACGCCGACCTCTTCATCGCATTTATGCGCGGCACCACGTCAAGGAACTGCTGCACCAAGCTGAAATAGCTGTTCGGTTTTGACCTTTCCGGCCATAGCTGATCCATAACAGACCTCATGGAGAGTCCGGACAACCTATTTAGTTCGGCCCATTCAGCTAATTGGTTAGTCAATGAAAGTGGACGCTCGGGAGAATGGAATTGTTTCCAAAACAGCTAGTCTACTTCACGGTTCGTCTGACTCTGGAAGTACTTGGCCACATCGGCAGCGCTCGCCGCCAAATCCATATACACATCCTCGGAACTCCACAGCCGATCCAGAGGGGTATACCGTGGATCTCCGAACTTCCTCTGCAACATAAATGATTTGCCAGCCACAATATCCCTGGCTTCTCACAGCTCCTTCTTCTTTGCCCTCATAGCAGAGCGGAGGTCTTTTCTCGTCGCAGCAGCCTTCTCAAGGTCCGATGCCTTCGCTTGGTTTTCCTTTTCAAGGACCCGGCAACGGTCGGCGGCGGCTTTCAATTCTATGGCCATCTTGGCCATCTTGTCTCGGCTCTCGCCATGCGCGGCCTTCTCGGCTCGCAACTCTTCGGCCGCCTTCAAAGAAGCCGCATTACCCAATTTTGCTTGTTCCTTGGCTCGGGCAAGTTCTGCCCGCAAGGCTTCAACAGTGCCAGCTCCATCTGCAGTCATAACATGTTAAAGATACTGGCTTCATGCTGCTCTTACTATGCGGCATTTACCAGATAATTACACTTACCCTGTGCCTCGTCAAGCCTTTTGTTAACAAGCTCGATGTCGGCGTCTGCCGCATCCAACTGCCGTTTTAAATGGGCAAACTCGCCAGTCTGGCCAACCACCGGAGTTTCCATCACCTGCACATAAAGGCAGTATGGTTATTACCTGGGAATATGATCCTCTGTTTGTCATCGTTTCCGACGACAACCAGAGTCTCAGGGGCTACTATCTACACAGGGCACACCTAGCATGTGCAGGACTACCATACATTATTTTACATACCTCAAAGCATGTCAGTAGACTCATAAAAGCTTCATGCAATCCGCTTTCGGCGGACGCGATTCTCTCCACCACCGTATCCATCAGCATACGGTGTTCATCTGAGATGGCCACTCGCCCCACCAACTCCCTCAGAACATCCGATCGCACACTAGACGGTGCCGGACTCTTTTGTCTGCTCTCTTCGGGAGCCGGACATTGGGAGCTTCAGGGGTCGATGGGATTATCTTCTGGCCTCACCGGATTCGGAGAGGCCCTCCGCGACGACACTTCAGGGTCGCCTGCTTCTGGAGCAAAGGAGTCTGGAGGAGGCATTTCGCTCTCCATCATCTCTGGAAGAAGATCCCCCGAATATGAGCTCATTTGAGAGGGGCTAAGGCCCGAACTGCAAAAATATATGCGGTGGTTATTTTCTCAGAAGAAAAAGATGGCATATCTGTACTGTTAAAGTATTTCGGGTCACTTATGACTCGCAGGAGAATTGATCCCCCCGCGGACTTTGTGCAGCAACAGCACCCCCCAAGGTAGGACCCCCTGTGGGAGATTTCTTCTCCCGTTTGGGAGCCTCGGCTTCCGAATTCCCGGGCGCAGTCCTTTTTCTCTCCCTCGGTTACAACATGCAGCGTTGGGGGCCTGCGTCCGCCCGTATTGCCCTCCGCAGTATCTTCCTTCAAGGGCTCCGGGCAAGGTGCGGTCTGGAGCATCTTTTCCAATGCCGGATTTTCCAAACCCTCAGGGAGGGGGGCCGAACACCGAATCAACTTCGCCTTTGTTAGCCAGTCCTGGTCAGAAAGCGAACTCTCCGAAATAACATCGTAGCAAAGGAGAGATAGTATGTTCGGCCGGAAAATGCCTTACCTGTTCGGCGCCGCGGTTACAACTCAGGCCCACGTCCTCGGTGATTTCCGGACACTCTACTTGAGGTCCGAAGAACGACTTGTACATCTCCTTGTGCGTCAGGCCTAGGAAATCTTGAATGACATGCGTCCCCTCGGGATTGAACTCCCACAAGCGAAGGGGCCGGCGTTTGCAAGGCTGGACTTGACGAACCAGCATAACTTGTGTGACCGCAACCAAGCTGAAATCTCCATTGAGGAGATCTTGAATACGGCTTTGCAGTATAGGCACGTCCTTGGCTGGACCCCAGCTCAGTCTTCTGCTAATCCATGACATCAGTTGTGGTGGGGGCCCGGGTGGAAAACAGGGGCGGCCGCCCA
Organism: Triticum monococcum; assembly: GCA_034509565.1. Lineage (NCBI taxonomy): Eukaryota > Viridiplantae > Streptophyta > Magnoliopsida > Poales > Poaceae > Triticum > Triticum monococcum. Next base: position 121,398,044 of record CM067841.1, read on the forward strand.
CTTGGCACTTGTAGGAGCCGTGATATAGAACCACTCCTGTTGCCACAATTCAGACACCTCTGGAATGGAACCTTTGGGCCATGGAGCTCCCGTCATCTTGCGTATTGAGGCACCTCCACACGCCGCCTGTTGCCCCTCGATCGCCTTCGGCTTTACTTCAAAGGTCTTGAGCCACAGGCCGAAGTGAGGGGTAACTCGGAGGAAGGCCTCACACACGACAATAAATGTCGTGATATGAAGAAAGGAGTCCAGAGCTAGATCATGGAAATCTAGCCCGTAGTAAAACATCAAGCCCCTGACGAAAGGATCCAAAGCAAGGCCTAGACCTCCGAGGAAGTGGGAGACGAACACGACGCTCTCGTTGGGTTCCGGGGAAGGGACGGCCTGCCCCGGGGAGGCAGCCGATGCAAAATCTTGGCGGTCAGATATCTGGCCTCCCTCAACTTTTTGATGTCTTCTTCCGTGACTGAGGAAGGCATCCATCGGTCTTGAAGGCTAGATCTGGACATGACTGAAGGTTCGGAGCACCTGACCTGGACTTTGGGCGTTTGAGCTTGAGGCGGGGGAAGGATTCGATTGAGCATGGGAGGGAAAAATAAAAAGCCTTGTCCCTCTATAAAGAGGGTGAATATCAAGCGTCCTCTCTGTGTCCGTTTGGAATTACCTATAATCTAGGAGTCCCAGAAGCGGTTGGGTTACCCACGCCCGTATTGATGAGAATCCCGGAATAAGGGGTCACGATCTCTGCTTTAACAAGACGTGCCAAGGAAACCGCCTCGCATAACACGCTAAGGTGGGGTAATAAAACGATTTGGAGAAAGGCTTGGCTGTGGTGCGATATCACACTGCGGAATACGTCAGCAGATCAGATTTGTTCAAATATTATTCTCTCTATGGCAATATGTGGAACTTATTTTGCTGAGCCGGACATTGTCTTTGTGTTCAAAATCTTCTACGAAGTACTTGGAAGAGGAACCCGCCTTGCAATGCCGAAGACAATTTGCGCGCCGGACTCGTCGTCATTGAAGCCTGGTTCAGGGGCTACTGAGGGAGTCCTGGATAAGGGGGTGTTCGGATAGCCGGACTATACCTTCAGCCGGACTCCTGGACTATGAAGATACAAGATTGAAGACTTCATCCCGTGTTCGGGAGGGATTTTCCTTGGCGAGGAAGGCAAGCTTGGCGATACGGATATTTAGATCTCCTACCATTGTAACCGACTTTGTGTAACCCTAACCCTCTCCGGTGTCTATATAAACCGGAGTGTTTTAGTCCGTAGGACAACATACACATCAACAATCATACCATAGGCTAGCTTCTAGGGTTTAGCCTCTCTGATCTCGTGGTAGATCTACTCTTGTACTACCCATATCATCAATATTAATCAAGCAGGACGTAGGGTTTTACCTCCATCAAGAGGGCCCGAACCTGGGTAAAACTTTGTGTCCCTTGCCTCATGTTACCATCCGGCCTAGACGCACAGTTCGGGACCCCCTACCCGAGATCCGCCGGTTTTGACACTGACAGTCGGGTTTTGAGTCTTTACTCAACTTCACACCTTGCAACACAGGCAAAAACTTCTTCTTTGACTGTTCCATTTTGAACTACTTCAAAATCTTGTCAAGGTATGTACTCATTGAAAATATATCAAGCGTCTTGATCTATCTCTATAGATATTGATGCTCAATATGTAAGTAGCTTCACTGAGGTCTTTCTTTGAAAAACTCCTTTCAAACACTCCTTTATGCTTTCCATTCTACATTATTTCCGATCAACAATATGTCATTCACATATACTTATCAGAAATGTTGTAGTGCTCCCACTCACTTTTTTGTAAGTTCAGGCTTTACTGCAAGTCTGTATAAAACCATATGCTTTGATCACTTTATCAAAGCATATATTCCAACTTCGAGATGCTTGCACCAGTCCATAGATGGATCGATGGAGCTTGCTCACTTTGTTAGCACCTTTAGGATCGACAAAACCTTCTGGTTGCATCATATAGAACTCTTCTTTAAGAAATCCGTTAAGGAATGCAGTTTTGTCATCCATTTGCCTGATTTCATAAAATGCGGCAACTGCTAACATGATTCGGACAGACTTTTAAGCATCGATACAAGTGAGAAAATCTCATCGTAGTCAACACCTTGAACTTGTCAAAAACATTTTGTGACAATTCGAGCTTTGTAGATAGTAACACTACTATCAGCGTCCATCTTCCTCTTGAAGATCCATTTATTCTCAATGACACCGATCATCGGGCAAGTCAATCAAAGTCCATACTTTGTTCTCATACATGGATCCCATCTCAGATTTTATGGCCTCAAGCCATTTTGCGGAAGCTGGGCTCATCATCGCCTCCTCATAGTTTGTAGGTTAATCATGGTCTAGTAACATGACTTCCAGAACAGGATTACTGTACCACTCTGGTGCGGACCGTACTCTGGTTGATCTACGAGGTTTGGTAGTAACTTGATCAGAAGTATCATGATCATCATCATTGGCTTCCTCACTAATTGGTGTAGGAATCACTGGAATTGATTTCTGTGATGAACTAGTTTCCAATTCAGGAGAAGGTACAATTACCTCATCAAGTTCTACTTTCCTCCCACTCACTTCTTTCGAGAGAAACTCCTTCTCTAGAAAGGATCCATTCTTAGCAACAAAATATCTTGCCTTCGGATCTGTGATAGAAGGTGTACCCAAGAGTTTCTTTTGGGTGTCCTATGAAGACACACTACTTCGACTTGGGTTCGAGCTTATCAGTTTGAAACTTTTTCACATAAGCATCGCAGCCCCAAACTTTAAGAAATGACAGCTTAGGTTTATTGCCAAACCATAGTTCATACGATGTCATCTCAACGGATTTAGATGGTTCCCTATTTAACGTGAATGCAGCTGTCTCTAATGCATAACCCCAAAATGATAGTGGTAAATCGGTAAGAGACATCATAGATCGCACCATATCCAATAAAGTACGATTACAATGTTCGGACACACCATTATGCTATGGTGTTCCAGGTGGCGTGAGTTGCGAAACTATTCCACATTGTTTCAAATGAAGATCAAACTCGTAACTCAAATATTCGCCTCCGCGATCTGATCGTAGAAACTTTATTTTCTTGTTACGATGATTTTCCACTTCACTCTGAAATTCTTTGAACTTTTCAAATGTTTCAGCCTTATGTTTCATTAAGTAGATATACCCATATCTGCTCAAATCATCTGTGAAGGTCAGAAAATAACGATACCCGCCGCGAGACTCAACACTTATCGGATCACATACATCAGTATATATTATTTCCAATAAGTCAGTTGCTCGCTCCATTGTTCCGGAGAACGGAGTCTTACTCATCTTGCCCATGAGGCATGGTTCACAAGCATCAAGTGATTCATAATCAAGTGATTCCAAAAGTCCATCAGCATGGAGTTTCTTCATGCGCTTTACACCAATATGACCTAAACGGTAGTGCCACATATAAGTTGCACTATCATTATTAATTTGCATCTTCTGGCTTCAATATTATGAATATGTGTATCACTACGATTGAGATTCAATAAACCATTTATACTGAGTGTATGACCATAGAAGGTTTTATTCATGTAAATAGAACAACAATTATTCTTTGACTCAAATGAATAACCGTATTGCAATAAACATGATCCAATCATATTTGTGCTCAATGCAAACACTAAATAGCATTTATTTTAGGTTCAACACTAATCCCGAAGGTAAAGGGAGTGTGCGATGGTGATCTTATCAACCTTGGAATCACTTCCAACTCACATCATCACTTCAGCCTTAACTAGTCTCTGCTTATTTTGCAACTCTTGTTTGGAGTTACTAATCTTATCAACTGAGCCGGTATCAAATACCCTGGGGTTACTATGAACACTAGTAAAGTACACATCAATAACATGTATATCAAATATACCTTTGTTCACTTTGCCATCCTTCTTATCCGCCAAGTATCTAGGGCAGTTCCACTTCCAGTGACCATTTCCTTTGCAGTAGAAGCACTAAGTTTTAGGCTTGGGTCTAGCTTAGGGCTTCTTCATGGGAGTGGCAACTTGCTTGCCATTCTTCTTGAAGTTCCCTTTCTTTCCCTTGTCCTTTTATTTGAAACTAGTGGTCTTGTAAACCATCAACACTTGATGCTTTTCATGATTTCTACCTTTGCCGATTTCAACATCACGAAGAGCTCGGGGAATCTTTTTCGTCATCCCTTGCATATTATAGTTCATCACGAAGTTCTAGCAACTTGGTGATAGTGACTAGAGAACTTTATCAATTACTATCTTATTTGGAAGATTAACTCCCACTTGATTCAAGCAATTGTAGTACCCAGACAATCTGAGCACATGCTCACTGGTTGAGATATTCTCCTCCATCTTGTAGGCAAGGTACTGTCAGAGGTCTCATACCTCTCGACACGGGCATGAGTATGAAATACCAATTTCAACTCTTAGAACATCTTATATGTTCTGTGACATTTCAAAACATTTTTGAAGTCCCGATTCTAAGCCGTAAAGCATGGTGCACTAAACTATCAAGTAGTCATCATATCGAGCTTTCCCAAATGTTCATAACGTCCGCGTCTGCTCCTGCAATAGGTCTGTCACCTAGCGGTGCATCAAGGACATAATTCTTCTATGCAGCAATGAGAATAATCCTCAGATCACGGACCCAGTCTGCATCATTGCTACTATCATCTTTCAACTTATTTTTCTCTAGGAACATATCAAAAATAAACTGGGAGCTACATCGCAAGCTATTGATCTACAACATAGATATGCAAAAACTATCAGGACTAAGTTCATGATAAATTAAGTTCAATTAATCATATTACTCAAGACCTCCCACTTAGATAGACATCCCTCTAATCATCTAAGTGATCACGTGATCCATATCAACTAAACCATGTCCGATCATCACATGAGATGTAGTAGTTTTCAATGGTGAACGTCACTATGTTGATCATATCTACTATATGATTGACGCTCGACCTTTTGGTCTCAGTGTTCCGAGGCCATATCTGCATATGCTAGGCTCGTCAAATTTAACCCGAGTATTTTGCATGTGCAAAACTGGCTTGCACCCGTTGTATGTGAACGTACAGCTTATCACACCCAATCATCACGTGGTGTCTCAGCAGGATGAACTGTAGCAACGGTGCATACTCACGGAGAACACTTATACCTTGAAATTTAGTGAGAGATCATCTTATAATGCTACCGCCATACTAAGCAAAATAAGATGCATAAAAGATAAACATCATATGCAATCAAAATATGTGACATGATATGGCCATTATCATCTTGTGCCTTTGATCTCCATCTCCAAAGTACTATCATGAGCTCCATCGTCAGCGGCATGACACCATGATCTCCATCATCTTAATCTTTATCAACGTGTTGTCACATGGTCGTCTCGCCAACTATTGCTTTTGCAACTATTGTCGCATAGCGATAAAGTAAAGCAATTATATGGTGTTTGCATCTTATGCAATAAAGAGATAACCATAAGGCTCCTGCGAGTTGCCCATAACTTTAACAAAACATGATCATCTCATACAAAAATTTATATCTCATCATGTCTTGACCATATCACATCACAACATGTCCTGCAAAAACAAGTTAGACGACCTCTACTTTGTTGTTGCAAGTTTTACGTGGCTGCTACGGGCTTCTAGCAAGTACCGTTCTTACCTATGCATCAAAACCACAACGTAGTATAGTGATTGTTTTCTTGATCTTCAGAAAGAACCCTGTTCATTGAAACCGTTTCAACTAAAGTTGGAGAAATAGACACCCACTAGCCACCTATGTGCGAAGCACATCGGTAGAACCAGTCTTGCGTAAGCGTATGCGTAATGCCGGTCTGAGCCGCTTCATCCAACAATACCACAGAATCAAGAATCAACTAGTGATGGCAAGCAATATGTATATACCCATGCCCACAACTCCTTTGTGTTCTACTCGTGCATATAACATCTACACATAGACCTGGCTCGGATGCCACTGTTGGGGAATGCAGTAATTCCAAAAAAAATCCTACGCACACGCAAGATCCATCTAGGTGATGCATAGCAACAAGGGGGAAGAGTGTTGTCCACGTACCCTCGTAGACCGTAAGCGGAAGCGTTATGACAACGCGGTTGATGTAGTCGTAAGTCTTCATGATCCGACCCATCCTAGCACCGAAGGTACGACACCTCCGCGATCTGCACACGTTCTGCTCGGTGACGTCCCGCAAACTCTAGATCCAGCTGAGTGTCGAGGGAGAGTTTCATCAGCACGACGGCGTGATGACGGTGATGATGAAGCTACCGGCGCAGGGCTTCGCCTAAGCACTGCAACGATATAACCGAGGTGGATTATGGTGGAGGGGGGCACCGCACACGGCTAAGACAATTGTCAACTTGTGTGTCTATGGGGTGCCCCCTCCCCTGTATATAAAGGTGTGGAGGAGGGGAGGGCCGGCCCTCTCTATGGTGTGCCCCAAGGGGGATTCCTACTCCTAGCAGGACGAGGTTTCCCCCCTTCCCTAGTTGGAGTAGGATAAGAAGGAAGGGGAAGAGGGAGAGAAGAAAGAGGGGGGCGCCGCCCCCTCCCTAGTCCAATTCGGACCAGCCCATGGGGGGCACGCAGCCACCCCTTGAGTCCCTTCTCTCCTTTCCCGTATGGCCCATTAAGGCCCATTACTTCCCCGGCGAATTCTCGTAACTCTCCGGTACTCCGAAAAATACCCGAATCACTCGAAACCTTTCCGATGTCCGAATATAGCCTTCCAATATATCAATCTTTACGTCTCGAACATTTCAAGACTCCTCGTCATGTCCGTGATCATATCCAAGACTTTGAACTACCTTCGGTACATAAAACACATAAACTCATAATACCGATCGTCACCGAACGTTAAGCGTGCGGACCCTACGGGTCCGAGAACTATGTAGACATGACCACGACACATCTCCAGTCAATAACCAATAGAGGAACCTGGATGCTCATATTGGCTCCTACATATTCTATGAATATCTTTATCGGTCAAACCGCATAACAACATACGTTGTTCCCTTTGTCATTGGTATGTTACTTGCCCGAGATTCGATCGTCGGTATCATCATACCTAGTTCAATCTCGTTACTGGCAAGTCTCTTTACTCGTTCCGTAATGTATCATCCCGCAACTAACTCATTAGTCACATTGCTTGCAAGGCTCATAGTGATGTACATTACTGAGAGGGCCCAGAGATACCTCTCCAATAGACGGAGTGACAAATCCTAATCTCGATCTACGCCAACTCAACAAACACCATCGGAGACACCTGTAGAGCATCTTTATAATCACCCAGTTACGTTGTGAAGTTTGATAGCAGACAAGGTGTTCCTCCGGTATTCGGGAGTTCCTTAGTCCCATAGTCAGAGGAACATGTATAAGTCATGAAGAAATAGGGATGAAAATGGAGTGGAAAGTTTCCGCTTTTCCGGAGGAAAAATGGAAATGGAGAGGAAATATGAAAATGGAAACGGAAATTTGCAAATTGGAAATGGAAGTGGAATTTTTTATGCGGAAATGGAAACAAAAACGGAACGGTGTTTTCTGGTGGAACAGACGCGGAAACGGAACTTTCCGTTTCCGTGAATATGGAATTTCCATTTCTACTATAGGCCCATGGCTCCTTTGTAGCCCAATTACCAAACAACACACAATGACACAGTGAGCAGACTGAATCATTTGAGGACCAGCTTTTACTTCCACACACATTCTCAACTAGACACAATACGGAATTGTCATGTACTATTACAATACTACCCTATGTTACCAACACAACCATATTATCATGTAGCCATGTTAAAAATTTCTTAAATTTCTTTGTTTTTTGTGTGTATTTCTCTATGATTCAAGTGGGTTTTATGTTCCGGCCAACACACCGTTCTGTTTTCGTGTCCGCTCTGTATTCGCTCCATGTCTGTTTCCAGTAGTATTTGTTTCTGTATTCATTTCTGGGGTTTCCGTATTCATTTCCGCTTCTGCAAGAAAATATGAAAACAAATATGATAGCACCCAGTTCCGTCCATTTCCGCTCCGTTTTCATCCCAATGAAGAAAGCAGTAGGAATAAAACTGAATGATCATTATGCTAAGCTAACGAATGGGTCTTGTCCATCACATCATTCTCTAATGATGTGATCACGTTCATCAAATGACAACACATGTTCATGGCTAGGAAACTTAACCATCTTTGATTAACGAGCTAATCAAGTAGAGGCATACCAGGGACACTCTGTTTGTCTATGTATTCACACATGTACTAAGTTTCCGGTTAATGCAATTCTAGCATGAATAATAAACATTTATCATTATATAAGGAAATATAAATAACAACTTTATTATTGCCTCTAGGGCATATTTCCTTCATGAAGATGAGGGCACAATGGTCAAAATTCCTTGTAGCCTTTGTTATCTCCTTGATGGTGCTAAGCATATACTCCTCCAGTCCTGTGATTGATATTTTTCATAGACCACACCCTAATAGTCGGAAGCAATGAATACACATGGTACATATAGGACTGAAGCAAGTGAAAGCGCTTCCCGACATGCCAGTGCTTCCAGAGTAGAAGGACCCACCATCCCTGGAACCTTAACGACCGAGGCGCCTAAAAAGAGGCTAGTAGAATCTCTGCAAATGGCGCTGAAAGAACCTTCCAAATTGCTCCTTGCGACCGCTCCATCTGTCGGTGTTTTGGGTATCGGGGTACCCAGACTTGCCTGCCTGCGTCCCACAACGTGGCTCCATCATCGGCCTGGTATGGCCCATCTTCAGCATCTACAACACAAGACCCTCGCGATGGGCCAAGCCTTGTGAGGCGGACGACGCTAAGACCTCCAGAAGGAGCGGCCTCCCTAGGCTGGCTCCTGAGGAGCGGAGATTCCTATGCAGGCACGCAGCTCATGAGGTTAAGGTGACACAAGCCGGGACAACCAAGGCCAGGCGGGCGCCAGCAGGTACAGTACAACAGGTTTCCTCTTTGGTGCTAAGGAGGCAAGCGCGGGCGTGGAGTCTCGAGGAATCAGCTAAAGGTTTCCATTTCCATGCTACAAGACCAAGACCGCTAGGATGACAGGACGGAGGTCATCGCTGAGCCCACCACGATGTTACAACCAGAAGCTTTGCAGGCGAAGACCCCTTTTTGTTAGGATAAGATGTACTATTTGTCTCCCTTCAAACTTGGCCATTGTGGGATCCCTTCCCGCCTCCATTTTGGGTGAAGAGGACCAAGGCCACTATAAATATAGGTTAGCCACCACCATAGAAAGGGTGGATCAATCCGAACCCTCACCAGCTCACACCAGCACAAGAACAGACCTCCTGAGGTAGTTCTCCCTCTGTACTAGTGTATTGGTATTTAACACCACGGCCGAGTCGTTCCGGCACATGCGTGCTTGTTGTAGGGAGTTAGGTGTAAAACAGAAAAGTGAGAAGGGCTTGGATGTAATTGTAAAGTGTATATACTGGGAGGAGAGTGAATGGACCGAGAGTGTGGGTCCTCCAAGAAATCTCTGTTTTCCCCTTTTCTGCATGAGTGCTGGAGAGGTGAGATCCATCAAATTAGACAACATGGTATCAGAGCAAGGCAAGAAATCACTCCATTGTCACGCGGATTGACAGTGTTGTGTGCTTGAGGTGGAGGCGGAGGTGGAAGTGCCGGATCTGAGTCGAGGTCGTGGGGGCGTTGCGCGTGGTGCTGCCAGTGCTGGAGGTTGCGGAGGAGAATTTGTGGGGGAACACACGGGATTTGGGCAACCGTGGTGCTGCCCGTGCTGGGGGCCGCAAAGGTGAAGTTGTGGCGGTCAGGGTGCTTGGAGGAGGTTCAGACCAGCAGCTGTTGAACTCTCTGGTTTGACTCGGTGTGGAGCGGACAACAGGTCACAAGGGTGGTTGATCCTGAAGTTGGAAGATTTTTAGGGTGCTAAGGAAGACTAAAGAGGTGAGCTACAATGGCTAAGAAGGATAGTTCTCCAACTGGAGTCACAATAGGAGAGCTTGCAGCTGTGTTGCAAGCCATGGGTGAGAAATACAGGCTGCTGTTTTAGGCTATTGGGAAGCAAGGAGGGAGTTCAAAATCAGAACCAAAGATTAAAGAAGAGATCCATCAATTGCAGGTGCCATTGGTAAAGTTAGAAGGGTCTGAACCCTACGCAAGTTGGACAGAGCATGCAAAGACAATTCTTGTCTCAAGAAGGCTAGAGGGCTATATTCTTGGGGCAATTGAAAAACCAGAGGATGAGAACTCTAAGGAAGCACAGAGGTGGAAGATGACCAATGCATTGGTTAGATAACTGTTGAGTTCACTTTCACCCCAAATTGCCAAGCAGGTGGAAAGGATTAAGGAGGCGTCGGAAATTTGGCGGCTGTTGAAAGGTACGTATTCTGGAGTCGGCAATGAGATGCTTGCTTGTTGATTTCAGAGCGAGTTGCGGGTGTTGAGTCAGGGTAATAAATCAGTTGTGGAGTATGTGTCTGAGTTGAAGAGATCGTGGAATGCCATGGACTATTTTGATCCAAATGAGATGGAGTGTGGCAAGTGTATTGATAAATTTAACAAATGGATAGAAAGGAGATGTGTAAGGGAATTCCTAAATGGACTTAATCCTAAATTTGAAAATAGGCGGGTTGCACTACATGGTAGCGGAAAGCTAGCTACACTTGAACATGCAATCTCAGCTATTGTTAGTGAGGAAACCAGGTTGAAATTAGAGGCAGCCGGGTCAGTGACACAAGGCATCATGCATCGGCGATCAGCACTCTAAGCAGCAGATGGTGGAAATTATCAAAGGCCAAGATCAAATATAGCAAAGAAGAAATCCTTCGAGTGCGGTCAGCCAGGGCACTTAAGGTTTTCATGCCCTGAATTAATGGGAGGTGGTAGAGGAAGAGGGCAGGACTGGCGGGGAAGAGGTCGTGGCCGTGGTCTTGAAGGACGAGGTGGTCGAGGTACACGTCTTGCTGGTAAAGTAAACACGTCTATGATCACTGAAAATACTACTCAAACTATAAATGTTGAGATAAGTGCTGAGGATTGGGATAAGTGGTGTCAATTCAAGGGGCTACATTTAGGTGACAAGTCAACAACTGAAGCGCCACCAACATTTGCCTTTAATGCCTCTGCAAATTTCAGTGGTAACAATTCTCACATTATGAGATGTAAATCCATTGATACACCATGGTTACTAGATTCAGGTGCATCTAGACATATGGCTGGCTCCTACAAATTTTTTATTGATTATAATCCTGAGTTAAAGAAGCAAGATGTTAAATTAGCTGATGGGTCCTCCCAACCTATTATGGGCTGTGGGACAATTATGTGCAACACTGATATGTACTTGTCATCTGTTTTATATGTTCCCTCATTCCCAATAAATCTGCTATCTATCAGTTGCATTACGAAAGAACTTAATTGTGTCGCTATCTTCTTTCCCTCATGGTCTCTCTTTCAGGAACTTGGGACTGGAAGAAGACTTGTGACGGGGAGCATGCGTGATGGGTTGTATTTTCTAGATGATAATTTGTCACCCACAGTTGCAGCTACTACGTTCCATTCACCACTTGAAGAATTCCTCCTTCACCACCGCAGGCTAGGACATATATCTTTTGTCACTCTCAGTCAGCTTTATCCTGATCTCTATGATAAAGTTAACAAGGGGAGTCTAGTATGTGATGGTTGCCAATATGGTAAACAAACGCGTAGCTTTTATACATATTTCCCGACCACCATTTGGGTAGAGCACTGAGAGGGGTGTATTGCGCAATATCTCATAACAGGGGTCTGCTTCTTCAGCTTTGGCATCTCAATTGATCATTCACTCGAATAGAATGGGTGCTAAGCCACGATACCACTATGAAGACCTTTGAACATGAGGACTATTATCCACAACTAGACAATGGATCCTGCAGGATGTTAACTACCGTAAGTCGTTCTTTGAGCGTAATGGTAATACACATGAACTTTACAAAGCGACGATGGAAGAGAAATATGACTGGAACTCCGACAAGGATAACATTCTTGACATTGATTATGATCCTGAAGAGGGATACGAGGATAATGTTCTTAGCGTTCAAGAGGGGTACGAGGATAATAATCTTGACTTCGAAGATGATAGTGACGAGGATAACACTCTTGACGAGGGATATTATGGAAATTATTATTTCCTTGGGTTTCATCCTTATAAAGAAATTGTCTTCTTAATTTCATCAGGGAGAAAAACAAGACTGAAATTTCAGGACTTGGGGAAATGTGTGTTCAGCATATTACGACCCCATCTACGGACTACCAGGCATAGAGACATATGCAGCTTTCCTGTATATGCCTTGTTGGATAGGTGAGTTTCCGGGAAACGAATTTGATTCTCTATATGAAGATCAAGGGCTATCTAGGAAAAACTTGGCATTGGAAGAGGAATCCACCTTTACTCTCATGGACTTGTACAAGATGCGCAAGTTCTGTGGGCGTGCCAAGAGGATCAAGGACTCTAACACCAAGATTCGTCGCAGACGCCACTAGTAGGTGTTAAATGTTCATATTGTAACGTAGTCGCCTAGGATAGATATACTCGGTTATGTAGTTTCCTTGAGATGTTCTCTTCCTCTCTTAACTGAATATCTCTATCTTCTTATCCCTTCTTCTCCAAGATGTAATCCTAATGATGTATGCGCTACAAGGAGGTGCGCACCTGCCTATAAACACGTACGGTGCCCCCTCACACCAAGGGTAAGACTCTTTCTGCCTTCACACATGGTAATCAGAGAAACTCCCTTCCAACTCATCTAGATTTCAATCTCCATTAGTGCCTAGCTATGTCTTCTCTGGTTCCTCCCAGATCAGCCTCAACAACCAGGTCACGGAGAAGCTCACCCGTATGAACTACATACTGTGGCGCGTCCAGATCACGCCACAGCTAAGGGGAGCTGGCGTCTTCGGCTATGCCGATGGCAGCACGCCAGAGCCAGCCTGTTTCCTTCCTGGCAAGGACAAGGACAACAAAGACTCCACCGAGCCCAATTCTCTCCACCCAATATGGGTCTGGGAGGATCAACAGGTGATCGGGTACCTGCTCAACAATCTCTCCAAAGAGGTGTTGGTGCAGGTGACCGCGATCACCATGACGCACGCGCATTGGACAACCCTGGCGGCCATGTTCTCCTCGCAATCGCTTAGCCGCATCAACAACATCTGCACGACTCTGCTTCATGCGCAGAAAGGAACCCAGCCGGTCGCCACCTTCCTCGCCTACATGCACGACCTTGCCGATGAGCTCGCCGCGGCTGGCAAACCTCTGCAAGACGACGAGATCGTCTCCTACATCATCCATGCGCTGGACATGGAGTACCAGCCTCTGGTGTCGGCCCTCGATGCCCGCACCACCCCTGTCACCCTGGATGAGTTGTTCACTATGTTGAGCAACTTTGATCAACGTGTCGTGCTCTGCCACGGTTTGGGCGGCTTCAAGTCATCCGTGAATGCCACCTCTTGTGGCCACGACGGTCGCTGTGGCGGACCTCCACGCGGCAAGGCCAGATCGGGTGGTAGCGGGAGCTCCTCCAACAGCAACAATCCTTGCGCCGGGCGGCCCTCCTCCAACAACCCCAAGGGACGCCGCGACGGTGGTGGCGGCGGCGGCTCGAACAAAGCGCGCCCTGATGCACTGCGCTGTCAGATCTATGACAAGCTTGGGCACAACACGAAGGATTGCTGGTATCGCTACGATGACGAAGATGACTCCTCCGAGGATGAGAACAAGGTGGCTGCAGCTGCGGATGGTTCCTATGGCGTCGGCACGAACTGGTACGTCGACAACAGCACCACCGAAAACATCACCGGCGAGTTAGAGAAGGTCACCATGTGGGAAAAATACTGCGGCAAGGACCAGATCCACACTGCCAGTGGTGCAGGTATGAGGATCTGTCACATTGGTCATACGATATTAAAACTCCCCATCGCAAACTTCATCTTAGAAATTTTTTGCATGTCCCTCGTGCCAGTATGAATCTTCTTTTCATTCATAGAATTGCCATTGATAATCATGTCTTCCTCGAGTTTCATCCTTTTTTCTTTTTGATAAAGGATCAGGCAATGAAGAAAATTCTCTATCGAGGTAGATGTGTTCGAGAGCTCTACCCGTTGATCCCGGAGCATAGAAGATTCAATAAAAGAGCTTATGGTGTTGCAAAACTCTCGTCAACACGATGGCACAATCAATTAGGCCATGCTTCCTTTTCTTTAGTTGAAAGATTTCTTTGGAAAAATAAGCCCTCGTCTGTTAGTGAGTGAAATGTTGAAACAATTTGTGATTCATGTCAACGTGCTAAGAGTCATCAATTACCGTATCCAGTATCCACTAGTGTTTCTACCAAACCATTGCAATTAATTTTTTTTGTTGTTTGGGGCCCTGCCCCTACCTCTGTTGGTAGACACACATACTATGTAAGTTTTATCGATGATTATAGCAAGTACTCCTAGATCTATCTCCTTAAGAAACGATCCGATGTGTTTCAAGTTTTTCAAAACTTCCAAGTGCTTGTTGAGCGCAAGTTCGACAACAATATCATTGTTGTCCAGTCGGACTGGGGAGGAGTGTACGAAAAATTAAACTCTTTCTTCCAAAACCTTGGCATTACTCACCATGTGTCGTGGATTTGTCATGCCAGATGTCCTTCGTGTCAGGACTTAGTCATGAGGCCAATGCACCTATGTGATAGCTTGAGAGGGGTTGAGTGGGACGAGAGACATGAGGTTTTTTTTACCCAGGTTCGTCCCCTCACGGTGGAGGTAAAATTCTACATCCTACTTCATTGATATTGATGATGATGATCACAATTACAAGGGTGCTCTATCTCTAGAGCTATAGACTTGTCTGTCTAGCCCTAACTTGTCCAACTTGTGAATCTTGTCCCTCTTGGGGTACCCTGTCTCTCCTTATATAAGTTGGAGGGGCGGGTTACATGTGGAGTCCTAGTAGGATTAGGACTAGTATATCTTCTATTACAAATCGGATACAAGTCCGTGTCTTGCTTCCTTGTAAGGGAAATATTCCTCATGCCTTTCCTCTTAAGTTGGCCCATCGTAATATGAGCCGACCTTCTGGGCCACCAGGTGTTGTTGCTCCTCTGACCCGCCTGCCGGGTCACCAATGAGTCACCGGGTCAGGGCGGGTCACCAGTGAGTCGCCAAGTCCGGCCGGGTCATACATCCAGCCGGGTTACACCACGGGGTATATCCCCGACATTAGCCCCCAGATTAATTTGGATTTATCCATGTTAAACTGATCTTGCAAAATAAACACAAGGACAAATTTAACAGGTCGTACGCCGGGTTAAAAATTCTTGTAAGCCGGCACCTCATCATCCTTAAGTCCTTGTCATTTCCTTCTTATGGAAAGTCCGGCTCAATAGGCCAACTTCATAATCAATTTGCTGACATTGGTCTCTCACGGAAAATATTGTGAAGAATAATTCATTTCATTCAGCTCCCAATGCTTCACCAAAAAATATTGGTCTTGAAATACTCATCTGATTTTCAACCGGCTTGAAGATGTAGAACTCTCTTATATGCATATCACTTATAGCCCCCAAGTCTTAAGAAGGGAGCGTAGTAACAGCTTAAGACTTGCTTCAATAGAAATGTTGCAACCTTGAAGAAATCCGGGTTGTTCATCTTAGTCACTAGTCATAAACTGAATATTCCACATATGTAGCCCCCAAGTGTCAGGTTGTCATGCTTGTAGCAACCTGGGACTTGTAATTGCCTTATTCTCATAAAAACTTCAACCAGTGTATCCCCCAAGGGCCGGGCCATTGTACAATAATGAGCAGGGACTTTGTAGATGTTGGGGATCGTTGCAGAAATTAAAAAAATTCTACGCATCACCAAGATCAATCTATGGATAGACTAGCAACAAGAGAGAGGGGAATGTATCCTCATACCCTTGAAGATCGCAATGCGGAAGCGTTACTAGAACCCGGATGAGGGAGTCGTACTCGCGGCGATTCAAATCGCGGAAGATCCGATCTAACGTCGAACGGACGGCGCCTCCGCGCTCAACACATGTACATCCCGAGGATGTCTCCTCCTTCTTGATCCAGCAAGGGGAGATGATAAGTTGAGGAAGAACTCCGACAGCACGACATCGTGGTGGTGGAGCTTGCGGTTCTCCGACAGGGCTTCGCCAAGCACTACTACTAAGGAGGTGTTGGGGAGGGAGAGGGCTGCGCCAGGGGAAGGGTGCGGCATCCCTCCCACCTCCTCTCTATTTATAGGGGCAAGGGAGAGGGGGGCCGGGCCCTCCAGATGGGTCTAAAGGGGGGCGGCGGCCAAGGGGAGGTGGCTTGCCCCCCCCAAGCCAAGGGGACGCCCCCTTTAGGGTTTCCCCTAAACCCTGGGTGCATGGGCCCTAGGGGGTTTGGCGCCCAGCCCACCTAGGGGCTGGTGCCCGTCCATATTCAGCCCATAGGGCTGTCCGGGGCAGGTGGACCCTCCCGGTGGACCCCCGGAACCCTTTTGGTGGTCCTGATACAATACCAATAAACCCCCGAACATTTCCGGTGAGCGAATAAGGACTTCCCAAATATAAATCTTTATCTCCAGACCATTGCGGAACTCCTCATGACGTCCAGGATCTCATCTGGGACTCCGAACAACATTCGGTAACTGCATACTAATTTCCATAACAACTCTAGCGTCATCGAACCTTAAGTGTGTAGACCCTACGGGTTCGGGAATCATGCAGACATGACCGAGACATCTCTCCAGCCAATAACCAACAACGGGATCTGGATACCCATGTTGGTTCCCACATGTTCCACGATGATCTTATCGGATGAACCACGATGTCGAGGATTCAATCAATCCCATATATAATTCCATTTGTCAATCGGTACGTTACTTGCCCGAGATTCGATCGTCGATATCCCGATACCTCGTTCAATCTCGTTACTGGCAAGTCACTTTACTCATTCCATAATGCATAATCCCGTGACTAACTGCTTAGACACATTGAGCTCATTATGATGATGCATTACCGAGTGGGCCCAGAGATACCTCTCCGTCATACGGAGTGACAAATCCCAGTCTCGATTCGTGCCAACCCAACAAACACTTTCAGAGATACCCGTAGTGCACCTTTATAGCCACCCAGTTACATTGTGATGTTTGGCACACCCAAAGCATTCCTACAGTATTCGGGAGTTGCACAATCTCATGATCTAAGGAAAATATACTTGGCGTTAGAAAAGCTTAGCAGACGAACTACACGGTCTTGTGCTATGCTTAGGATTGGGTCCTGTCCACCACATCATTCTCTTAATGACGTGATCCCGTTATCAATGACATCCAATGTCCATGGTCAGGAAACCGTAACCATCTATTGATCAACGAGCTAGTCAACTAGAGGCTCACTAGGGACATGTTGTGGGCTATGTATTCACACATGTATTACGATTTCCAGATAACAAAATTATAGCATGAACAATAGACAATTATCATGAACAAGGAAATATAATAATAACCATTTTATTATTGCCTATAGGGCATATTTCCAACAGTCTCCCACTTGCACTAGAGTCAATAATCTAGTTACATTGTGATGAATCGAACACCCATAGAGTTCTGGTGTTGATCATGTTTTGCTCGTGGAAGAGGTTTAGTCAACGGATCTACGACATTCAGATCCGTATGCACTTTACAAATATCCATGTCTCCATCTGTCGGGTGGTAGGTGCGACATATGCCAACGGGTGGCTTATCATTGTGGGAGCCAATAAGACATCGCCGGTGCCTGGAAACGGGATGAGGCGAAGATAAGCTCGCCGACGTACTTTACCAAGCTCCAGGGCTCTCCGTGGAGATAACACCCCTACTGCTGCTCTGCGGGGTCTCCGCATGATCACTAGATGAACAAGTAGCTACACAATGCTCCTTGAGCTGTTTTGGTGGAAGAATGAAGAAGGGCACGGCTAGCTTGCTTCTTCTCCTCATAGGGTGTCTAAGACCAGCTTGGGGGTCGAACCCTTTGCATGGGTGCACCGGGGGGTTTATATAGGCCTACCCCCTGGGGGTACAATGGTAATACGGCTGGGCGCAGGGCCCAGCTGTCTGTGACTATGCTCGCCGGCTTCCGCGCCGGCTGCTGGGGCCCGCCAACTGCCGGTACCTTGGTCGACAGGCAGGCCCCACTGTCCAGGGCCTGGTCGGTGGCTAGTTACTGTTGCTCTATTCTGATGACGCGGGCTTGGTCGGGGTAAGCGTGGCTACAGTACCGCCGCCCTGGCGGGCGATTACTGTAGCCCCACCGTGTCTTGTCTCCTTAATGGGGTGTCTCCTTCGAGGAGGATGGCAGGCCGGCTATGGGGGGCCGGCTCTCCATCTGGCTGACTTGGGAGGAGGTGTGGCCGCCTTTGGCATCTCTCTGCCCGAAGGGGCCCACCGCCTCAGGGGCCATGCTAGTGGGCCGTCGTGGACGGCGTCAGGGTCGCCGTGGCAACAGTGCCGCGCCGGGCGGGTCATGGTCACCCATACGGCGCACTGTACTGGGCGTGCTCCGGGTTTTGGGGGTGGCAGGCTCCACTGTAGCCACGCCCCGCTTCATCATTGTTGGGTGGACGCGGGCCTCAAGGGTATGATCTTGACTGCTTTATGGGAGCCGGCTTCTTGGAGTCGGCCTTCTTGCGGCCGGCTTCTCGAAGTCGGCCCTCCCACGGCCTCCTTCGTGAGGGCAAAGGGCGAGCCCCCCCCCCCCCCCCCCCCGAAGCCGTCCTAGAAGATAGCCGGCAGGGGGAAGGCGGCTTCAGGTCTTGAGTCCTTTGAGAGCCGGACGGGCTCGTAATTTTTTCAGAAGGGCCAGGGGAAGCCGGCTAGGCTACCCATGGCTATTTACTCCGACAGTAGTCCCCGAAGCTGGTCGAGCTTCGAGGCGGACTGAGGGATGAGAAGCTTGGTCATCTTCTTATCCCGAGGAGCCGGTTTTGCTGGTGTAGGTCGTCTTCAAAGAGTTCTTGTATCTTGCGGCCGGGATGGTGGCTGACTTGCATGCTGCTCGCGGGCCCCCCGTGGGCCACATGGCGGCGGAATCCTGCCCACGCACGCGCGCGACGGGACGCCGCCGCAGGCCCGGGCCCGCCACTCCCTGGCCTCGGCCCGAGCGCTGATCTTCTGTGGCCCAGGGAGACGGCTCGCCTTCCTGTGGCGCCTTGAATTCGCCATTAGGGCGCAATAAACGCGGGACGTGGGGGAAGTGTGCACAATCGATCCCCACGTCCCCCCACACCGCGCCTCCTCGGCTCCGCCACCCGAGCCTACAAGTAGGGGGAGGAGGGGGAGAGGCAGAGGTTCACTCGCTCTCCCACACTCCGTCCCTCCTCGTCTTCCTTCTGCTTCTTCTTCCTCTTGCTGCCGTCGCAGCTTCTCACCGCAGCACCCCCACCGCGCCCTGCTCCATGGCGTTATCAAGCTCATGGGACGGCTCCAACATTGACAACGAGCACGTGGAGTTCCTCCACCAGACGTGGCGCTTGCCCAGCGCCAATCTTGTGCAGGTTCGCCTGGCGCCCGAGACGGAGGTCTCGCCGGAGCCGGAGGAAGGCGAGCGTGTCGTCTTCCGCTCGCACTTCCTGTGCGGCTTCGGCATGCCGGCGAGCGGATTTCTGCGCTCCTTCCTGGAGTTCTATAACTTGCAGCCGCACCACCTCACGCCCAATGCGGTGATGCTACTGTCGGCCTTCGTCTCCCTCTGTGAAGGCTTCCTGGGCATGCTCCCCACGCTGGAGCTCTGGGGCGAGTTCTTCCAGAGCAAGCTCGGCACCGTCACCGCCGACGTGCCTGCCCCCTGCGGAGCCTACATCGCCATGAGGTGGTCAGGCGATAACAATCCATTCCCCCTCATCCCCCTAATCCAGTCGGTGAAGATCTGGCAAAAGTCATATTTCTATGTGAAGAATGCTGGCTTGCCCCCGAGAGGAGACAACGTCAATCTGCCGGCCTACGTAGCCGGCCCGCCGGCTGGGAGGCAGCCGTCATGGAGTTACCGGTCCAGGTCCCTGTCTCCGGCTGGGAACGCCGCCATCGCCCGGCTTCGGGTGATGATCCAGTCAGAAGGCCTGCGCGGATCCGACTTGGTGGCCGCCTTCGTGGAGCGCCGGATTCTTCCTCTCCAAAGCCGGCCCCATATGATGTGCCAGATGAGCGGCCGCTTCACCCAAGCCAGCTGAGCACATGGGAAATGCCGCACGCGGAGGTGGCGCTCATGGTCAATTACATCGCCAACTGCAAGCTCGCTGGGGACTGGCAATACGGCAAGGCGCCGTACTCTCGCGCCAATCCTCTGCCCGTGGTAAGCTTCTCTCTCTATCTTCTTTTTGTCGTCAGCTGACTCCATGATGGCCGGCTTCTGATCAGCCGATTTTTGTTAGCAGAACCCCCTTCTTCTGCCACCGGCTGGGCGGCAGGGATCGAACGTCAGTATGCCCCCAACTGCACGGTGGACGATGTTGACGACCCGGACTTGGGGGCGGCCGCCATGGAGGAGGCCATCGTGGGGGACAACATTGAGCCCGGAGGCACGGGGCTTTCCGCCAGCTTCGAGGACTGGCCGGACGACGCTGATGCCGAAGAAGTCCCGCGCCGCCAGCCGGCGTCCGACCGCCAAAGCGCGGGCTCGTCTGCCGCGCCGGCTTCAGGCGGCGGCACTCCGAAGCACCGGGCCGCGTCAACTCTCTTCGGCAGTCGGCCGAAGAAGTCCAAAGCCTCCGCCGCAGCGATGAAGCGAGACGAGGCGGCTGCGAAGGCGGCCCGCTTCCGGAAAGCGGTGAAGCAGCCCCAGACGGTCTTGGCGTAAGCATCCAACTGCTTGTATGCTTGTTTTGTTGTGTTCTTCTGTTCGAATCATTCTTCCTGAATTTTCTCCGTTTTCTGAGCAGGGCGCCGCTTTCTCTTGAGCAGGGCCCAGGCGGCTCCGTCGTCGGGCCGGCTGGAGGGTCTTCAGGCCCCCGCCGCATGGATCCCCGCGCCGACCTCATGGAAGCCACAGAGCAGAATGCTCATGAGGCGCGGGAAGAAAGGGAGGCGGCGGATCGGGAGGCCGCTCAGGCGGCAAAGGAGCGGGCCGACGCGGCGGCCAGGGCTCAGGCGGAGCGGGCGACCGAGGAGACATAGGCGGAGGGCTTGCGCGACCAACCCCCACTGCTCGCCATCCCACTCCGAAGCGTAGCCCCAGACACCCCATTGCCCTTGGCGGAGGAAATCATCCAAGACCCGCCGTCGGTGCAAAGGGAGGAGCTCTTCGAGGTTTTTGCGGGGAGGACGCCGCCGGCTATGCCAGTCGGCACGGGCCAAGGCGGCCAGTCGTCGGCGGCGCCAATGGAGCCGGCCGGGGGCACGCCTGAAGTCGGAGCCGGCCTCGAAATACAGCCGGTGACGCGTCAGCGCGCAGGGGGAAGCGCCGCTCCGCCGTAGTCGCGCCAAGCCGCAGGCGCCGGGCAGTCGGCGGAGGCCTTGGAGGCGGCCAGCTCCGCTACGTCCGGGTGGACTTCCAGCGCAGGGACCGGTGAGCTGAATGTGGCGGCCCAAGAGGTCCGGAGTCGGCTGCGAGCTTAGGCCGCCCTCCTGCAGCAATACACGCAGGAGTTCCTGTCGACGCGGGCCGCCATCCGGGTAAGTTTTTTGCTCTTGACCGCTCTTGTTCCTTGATTTCTTCCGTGGGGGCGCGTCAGCGCACCCACTGGGTGTAGTCCCCGAGATTCGGGTCGACTGCTGAGCAGTCGGGTCGGATCTTTCTTGGCGACCGTCTTATCTTTGCTTTCTATCTTAACTTCCAGGAATATCATAATTCCCGTGCTGCCGCCTTCAACTCCCAGGCTCAGGAGTTGGGTCGGAAGATCGACGACCTGGCCAACAGCCGAAGTAAGTGCTTGTTTTTATCTGTTTCCTGTGGGGGCGCGTCAGCGCACCCACTGGGTGTAGTCCCCGAGATTCGGGCCGACTGCTGAGCAGTCGGGTCGGATCTTCCTTGACGACCTTTCCCTCATTGGTTTTTTCTTTTTGTCTTTTGCTCTTTTGCAGGAGCCAACGCCGACTTGCGGAAGGAGCTTGGTGAGGCGCAGACCGCCCTTCGCACCAGGGACGCCGAGTACGCCACCTTGGTCCAGGAGCGCGACCGCCTTGCCAAGAAGCTGGCTGATCAGGAAGAAAGCCACAAGGCGGCCCTGTAGAAGGTGCAGGATAGCGAGGCCGCCCTGAAGGCAGAGTTTGAGACCGAGGCGGCGAGCTGGGCTGAGACTCGTCAAGCACTGGATGCGGGCTTCGGCCGCATCGAAGACTTGATCGATGGTAAGCTGCTTTTCTCGCCCTTCTTCTGCCTGCTGGCCGCCTGGGGTCGTGGCCTGACTTGTGCTGTCGCCCATTTTCTTGTGCAGATTACTTTCCCGGCCACTCCACCCTTGCCGCTCAAGCCATCGAGGCTCATCGCGAGGCGCGCCATCAGGCGGGCGTCAACGTCGCGCCGGACGCAAATCAGACGCTGGAGGAGCAGCTCGTGGCCATCCAAGCGCGGCTGCAGCCGGCTTAGCGGATGCTTCGCCGACTTCAACGTGCTGGGGCGCAGGTGCTGGCCGCCCTCTGGCCCGGCAAGACGATCCCCCGCACCCCAAGCCGGACCGTCGACTGGCTGGAGGTCGCAGTCGGCCGTTTTGAAGCTTGGAAGGCGTCGGCGGCCCGCCTCGGAGCCGGGCGGGCGTTGGAGTTCATCCGTGCCTGGTACCCAGGGCTGAGCCTGGGCCAGCTGCATACTTGGCAGCTGGAAGCCGACGCAGAGCTGGAGGAAGTGCGGCTGGCAATCGCCCAGCGCGCCTCGATGATCGCCGAGTGTACCGACATCAGTGTCTTCGCGCCCGAGATCAATGATGATGGCGTTGCCCAGCCGGAGGACTGGTTCGGTCTGGACCCGGCGGTGGGCGAGGACTCGGCCGAGGAGATCGCCTCCAGTGATGAGGGCGAGGATGACGAGGACGAAGACGGCAAAGACGTCGAGCCGGCTAGTGGAACAACCGGCCAGCCTCAAGCTGATCGTGCCTCCAGCAACGAGGCGCGTGAAACCGCGCCCTCTGCAGGAGGCGGTGATCAAGCCGAAGTTCGCCAGCCGGCCGCTCCCTCAGCCGGCACAACCATCTCCACCGACCAGCCCAGCTCGTCAACCGCTCCGCCAGCTTGACCTGCCGTCTTTATTTTTCCTGCTTGTTGTCCTTTTGAACAATCTTTTAAGCTTTCGCAATTCCACCCGCTGGGGGTGTATCAAACTATGTTGGATATCGGCCCCTTGGGGGTCCTTTATGTAAATATTATTATGTGCATGTTAGGTTTCCATTCGCGTACGCTTTTTATCATTAGGCTTTTTCCTTTGCCGCCTTCCCACTTTGGGGAGGCAAGTACTCAAGCTTTCTTGGATTGAAGTGAAGTGAATGGAAACCGGCCGGCCGGCTACTCTGGTAGTCGGTCGGCGGTAGGCGGCAAACCGGCTCCTTTTATATTAGTCCGCTGGTCCCTAGCCATTTTTCGTGTGCGCACCCTTTCCTGCTTTTGACTCTTGCCAGCCGAACAGCCGGTTCTTCGAACTGCGGCTTTGGCAAGAGCTAAGCCTGGGTGTCGGCACACTACTTGCCTGACCGCGGGTAAGACTTCTAATATAACTCTAGTCGGCTAGTCCCCGGGCCGACTGGTTGAACCCGGTGCCGGACAGAATAAGTAAATGAAATGACAAGGTCATAAGCATGATATTGTTCATTCATAGATAAAAGATGGCAGTCCCCGAGTCCTCCTTGGGGGGCCTATTGTCTTGTACTTAGTACAGAAGTTAACGTGATACATACTGCATTTCAACTATAAAATCTTTGAAGGAGGTTGGCGTTCCATGGTCATTCCGACTCCTTGCCAGAGTCGTCTCTCTTGCGTGCCTTGGGTTTCTGTGCGTCGATTAAGTAGTAGGAGTCGTTGCCTAGAGCTCTGCTGATGACGAAGGGGCCTTCCCAGGGGGCCGAGAGCTTGTGCTGGCCGGCTGTTCGCTGGATCAGCCGGAGCACAAGGTCGCCCTCCTGAAAGGATCTTGGCTTGACCTTTCGACTGTGGTAGCGGCGCAACCCCTACTGGTAGATGGCAGACCGGCTAAGGGCTAACAGCCGGCCTTCTTCCAGCAGGTCGACACCGTCTTCTCGTGCTTCCTTGGCCTCCGCCTCCGTGTACATGGTCACCCGAGGTGAGTCGAACTCGATGTCGGTGGGATGATTGCTTCGGCACGGTACACGAGGAAGAAAGGAGTGAAGCCGGTTGACTTGTTTGGGATGGTGCGCAGACTCTAGAGGACAGCCGGCAGCTCATCGAGCCAACAGCCGGCTGAACGCTCCAGAGGTACGACCAGTCGGGGCTTGATGCCGGAGAGGATGAGGCCGTTAGCTCGCTCGACCTGGCCGTTTGACTGCGGGTGGGCGACGGATGCTAAGTCCAGCCGGATACCTTGTGTAGCGCAGAAACGTGCCAAGGCTCCTTTGGCAAAATTCGTGCCATTGTCGGTGATGATGCTGTGCGGTAGGCCGTACCGAGTTGTTATGTCTGTGATGAATGTCACGGCAGTCGGCCCATTCAGCTTCTTGATCGGCTTTGCCTCGATCCACTTGGTGAATTTGTCCACGGCGACGAGCAAATGTGTCATGCCGCCGCGTGCCGTCTTGAATGGGCCCACCATGTCCTGTCCCCAAACGGCGAAGGGCCAAGTGATGGGAATGGTCTTGAGTGCCGAAGCCGGCATGTGTTGCTTGGAGCTGAAAAGTTGGCAGCCTTTGCAATACTTAACTAATTCTTTGGCGTCGTCCAAAGCAGTCGGCCAGAAAAAGCCGTGGCGGAAAGCTTTGGCGACAAGTGATCTTGAGGCGGCATGGTGGCCGCATTCTCCTTGGTGTATATCTCTGAGGATTGCAATACCCTTCTCTTGCTCGACGCACTGTTGGAGGACTCCAGTGACACTGCGCTTGACCAGTTCTCTGTTGACGATCGTGTATGCTCCGGCTCGACGTTGGACTTGTCTCGCTTCTGTTTCGTCAGCCGGCAGATCTTGGTTTACTAGGAAGTTGAGGATGGATTGAGCCCATGACGGAGCTGCGACTTCTCCTACCGCCAATGTGGCTACTGCCACCAGGGTGGGCGGGCTGGGTGATGAAGTGCTAGAGTCGGTCGCCGACTGCTGCGTTGACGTAGTCCCCGGGCCGGCTACCGCAGTCCCCGGGCCGGGTGCGGCAGTCCTCGAGCCGGCTACTGCAGTCCCCGAGCCGAGTACTGAAGCCCCGGGGTCGCCTGCTTGGTTCTTCGAGCCGGACCCGGCCCCGTCGGGGTTGGGCAGCACGAAGATGGAGTCGGATTCTGGAGATGGCTTGATGGACGGCTTGAGGAGGCGTTGTATAGCGACGCCGGTTGGTATTGCTTGCTGAGTGGAGCCTATTCGGGCCAGGGCATCGGCTGGCTCGTTGTCGGCTCGCGGCACGTGGAGGAACTCGCATCCTTCAAAGTATCCACTGATTTGCTGCACCAGGAAGCGGTAGCTTGCCATGTTTGCGTCCTTGGCGTCCCAGTCGCCAGATGATTGCTGGACCACCAAATCCGAGTCGCCATAACATAGGATCCGGCGGATGCCGAGTTCCTTGGCAAGCCGGAGCCCATGTATGAGCGCCTCGTATTCGGCTACATTGTTGGAGGCGGCGAAGTGGATCTGCAGCGTGTATCTAAGCTTGTCGCCCTTGGGAGAGGTAAGGACGATGCCCGCTCCCAAGCCGGTGCGCATCTTGGACCCGTCAAAGTGCATGCGCCAATGGGTGGAGTCAGGAGCCGGCGGTAGGTACTGGGTCTCGGCCCAGTCGACGAGGAAGTCGGCCACTGCTTGGGACTTGATGGCGGTGCGGGGATGGTAGAAGATTGTGTAAGGGGCCAGCTCGATGGCCCACTTCGCCACCCGGCCAGATGCATCCCGGCTGCCTATGATCTCGGCCAGCGGGGCAGTGCATACGACCGTGATGGGATGCTCTTGAAAGTAGGGCTTCAGCTTCTTGGCGGTGAAGTACACGCCGTAGCACATCTTCTAGTAGTGCGGGTAGTTCTGCTTTGAGGCGAACAGCACCTCGCTCAAGTAATACACCAGCCTCTGGACTGGCTGGGCTCGGCCTTCTTCTGGGCGTTAGACTACGATGACGGTGCTGACCACCCGGCTGGTCACGGCAATGTAAAGGAGCATGGGCTCTTTCTCAGTCCACGCCGCCAGGACAGGCGGCGTGGCCAGCATCTTCTTCAGCTCGTGAAAGGCTTGATCGGCCTGGTCGTTCCACTCGAAGTGAGTGCTCTTCTTCATGAGGCGGTAGAGAGGAAGGGCTTTCTCTCCGAGCTGGCTGATGAAGCGGTTCAAAGAGGCCAAGCACCCGGCGAACTTCTGGATTTCTCGAAGCTTGGTAGGGATCGCCATTCTCTCGATGGCCTTGATCTTCACTGGGTTGCACTCGATGCCGCGTTCGGAGACCAGGAAGCCTAGGAGCTGGCCGGCTGGCACTCCAAACACGCATTTCTCGGGGTTGAGCTTGATTCGGAACCGGCGCAGGTTCTCGAATGTTTCTTTCGGGTCTTCCAGCAAGGTGCTGCGCTTCTCCGTCTTCACCATGATATCGTCCACGTAGACGTGAGCGTTTTTGCCGAGCTGCGTGAGGAGGCACTTCTGCATGCAACGCTGAAAAGTGGCACCGGCATTCCTCAAGCCGAATGTCATGGTCAGGTAGCAGAAGGATCCAAATGGCGTGATGAAGGCGGTCTTCAGGCGGTCATCCGGGTTTAGTTTTATCTGGTGGTATCCTGAATAAGCATCCAAAAAACTCAACAGCTCGCATCCGGCCGTGGAGTCTATCACTTGGTCAATCCTTGGCAGGGCGAAGGGATCTTTGGGGCCGGCTTTGTTGAGGCTTGTGTAGTCTATACACATGCGCCACTTGTTATTCTTCTTTAGCACGAGAACCGGGTTGGCAAGCCACTCTGGAAAGAAAACTTCCATAATGAAGCTGGCTGCTAGAAGCCGGGCTATCTCCTCCCCTACAATCCTTCTCTTCTCCTCTGACAGACCGCGGAGAGGCTGCTTGACTGGTTTTGCGTCTTCTCGCACGTGTAGCTTGTGCTCGGCGAAATCCTTCGGAACACCTGGCATGTCCTTGGGGGACCATGCAAAGATATCCCGATTCTCACGGAGGAAATCGGCGAGCTTGCCTTCCTATTTGCTGTTCAGGCCTGCCCCAATGACGGCAAACCTCTCGGGGTGCTCAGGATCAAGAGGTATCTTCTTGGTTTCCTTGGCCGGCTGGAAAGATCCTTGGGCATCATGCTCCTTGGAGTCGGTGGGCTGGCTCAGCTGCTTGCTGGCCAGGGCCACGACCCGGTCCAGCGTCTTCTTTTCTTCGGCAATCACAAGGGACTCAGCCAGCCGGCTGCTGGCCGCAGCGCACTCGGTAGACTTCTTGTAATCGCCGGTTATGGTGATGATGCCCTTGGAGCTTGGTATCTTCATCTTGAGGTATGCGTAGTGGGGGACCGCCATGAACTTGGCCAAGGCAGGCCGGCCAAGCAACGCATGGTAAGGGCTCTCCAGGTCCACCACTTCGAACCAGATCGCTTCCCGGCGGAAATGCTCCTTGCCCCCAAAAAGTACGTCGATCTTGATCTTGCCAATGGGGGCGCAGGACAAGCCGGGTACGATGCCATGAAACACTGTCCGAGTCGGCACAAGCTACTTCGTCTTGATACTTAACTTCTCCAGGGTTTCGCGGTACAGGATGTTGATGCTGCTTCCGCCATCTATCAGCACGCGGGAGAAGCGGGCGGCGCGTCTGTCCGTCGCAAGGGTGGCCTCCAGGACCAAAGCATAGGAGCCGGGAGACGGCATCACCTCTGGGTGGTCGGCCCGGCTCCAGCTGATGGGTTTCTCTGACCAATGCATGTGTCCGGCTGGGTTAGCAGCGACCACACTAACTTCCTGATGCTCTCAGCGCTTGCTGCGCCGGTCTTCGGGCTGGCTCATAAAGATGACGTAGGATGCTTGCTCATCAGGGAACTCGTCCTTCACGGTGCCGACTGCGGGCCGAGCGGCCTGAGGCGGCGGAGCCGGAGGCGGCGGGCAGGCAGGAGGAGGCGGCGTGAGTCCTTCGCCCTTGGAGATTCGGGCGAGCCAGTTACACTTTCGGGTTGTGTGGTTGGACGGCTTCGCGCCGCTATGGAACTTGCACGGGGCGTCAAGAGTTTGCTCGTAGGAGAAAGCCGGCTGCCAAGCCGGCCGGCCGCCCTTGGGCTTCTTCGGCGCAGGTCGCCCTTCAGGCGGCGTGTCTTCGACCGTGGCCACCTGCCGGCTAGCGGGAGGCGGCGCAGGGCCTTTACGCTTCTGGTCGTTCTGGTGCTGGCGTCGACCGGAATCTCCTGCCGGCGTCTTGGGCGCCGGGTCAAGTACTTTCCCGGACGCGTCTACCCGGAGCTCGGTCTTCATCGAAGAATCGGCGGTGGCGTATCTGTCGGCTATGTTCAGAAGCTCGTCAAGGGTAGTCGGCTCGTCGCAGAGAAGCTTGTGCTTGAGGAGGGTGCCTTCTCGGCACCCGGCAGTGAAGTATTCGATGGCTTGCACCTTGTGCACCCCTTCACAAGAATTGCGAAGCTCGGCCCAACGCGTGAGGTAGTCGCGAGTGGACTCGGCTGGGCCCTGTACGCATAGGGAGAGATGCCTGGGCTTGGGAGCCCGTTTGTAGGTGCTGGTGAAGTTGCGAACGAAGGCTTCGGTGAAATCTACCCAGCTGTTGATGCTGAGAGGCTTGAGGCTGTTAAGCCAAGTCCGTGCCATGCCTTCCAGCATGAGGGGCACGTACTTCACGGCAACGCGCCGGTTGCCGTTGGCTATGCTGACTGCAGTGGAGTAGTCGATCAGCCAGTCTTCCGGCTTCACGGAGCCGTTGTACTTGGGCGTGTCTCTTGGGAGCAAGAACCCCTTGGGGAAGGGCTCGTCGCGGATGCGGGGGCCGAAACAGGGCGGGCCGACATCGTCTTCTTCTTCCAGCGCCAGGGATCTGGCCAAGCGGTCGATCCGATGGCGGGCGTCGTTCTCGCCGACTCCTTCGCGATGACCTAGCCGGCCGCTGAGAGTCGGATGCGCCACTGGCGCCGGGGTGGGGTATCTCTCTCCACGAGCCCGAGGCGGAGGCGGGCTGCCCCGCCATTCCATGGCTCGGGGACGGCCATCCGCGTCTCGCTCGATGGAGATTCGGGTCCGGCTTCGGCTGGAAGCCGGCTCTTTCTCACGCCACGCGCAGGTGTTACTCTTAGTCGGCGTCCGGGACGTCGCGCCGTGATCCCGACGCGGGCGTCGGCCTCGTGCCGCTGAGCGGGCGCGTCAATCAGCTGCTGTATGCGCCGGGTCATGTGGGGGAGGTTTTCGGCCTCCAAGCCGTCCAACTCGTCCACGGTCGCCTGGGCGGCGCGCAGTTTCTCGAGCGGAGTGGCATAGACCGGGCGGTGGACTCCCAGCGCATCAGCGATGACGGCGCCGTGTTGCCTGACAGCACCAGCCCGGCTTCGACCAGCCGGGGCCGGCGTGCCGAAGGTGGCGCGGTCAGCTTCGCACTGGTAGGCCTCAGTGAGGCGTCTCACGGAAGCCAGCCTCCGGCCCTCCGCGAGGAGGGCGAAACGGCGGGCCTCCAGTGCTTCGTCGTCGGCATCAGCCGGGAGGGGGACGGACAAGTCGTGGGCCGCCGCGTGCGGGGCGTCGTGGGCGCTCTCGTCGGCCGGGCCGCCGGGGCCGATAACCATCACCTCAGTGGTGACAGTATCGCGATCGCTGGTCCGAAGGAGCGGGTCATTGTAGATCGTGACGTTGGTGGGGAAGGTGTCGTAGGAGGCCGTGTCGGAGTCGACAGAGTCGACAGGCATCGGGTCGGTGGAGCCAACCGACTCCAGATCCGCAGCAGGCTCACTGGAGACATGGAGCTGGCCAAGGAGGTTGGCGAGGTGGTCGGTGCCCGCATCAGAGGCGAGCTCGTCGGAGATGCGGGCCTCATCGAGGAGATCGGCGAGACTGCTTGCCGCACGGATGCTGGTGACGCCTTGCAGCGCGTCGTGGCAAGCGCCATCGGGCGTGCCGGGATGGCTACGCTCGCTAGGGAGGAAGAGGGTTCCCATCCAGAACAGGTCTCCGGATGACGGTGCACCTGACCCCATGGTGGGCGCCAAATGTCGGGTGGTAGGTGCGACATATGCCAATGGGTGGCTTATCATTGTGGGAGCCAATAAGACATCACCGGTGCCTGGAAATGGGATGAGGCGAAGATAAGCTCGCCGACGTACTTTACCCAGCTTCAGGGCTCTCCGTGGAGATAACACCCCTACTGCTGCTCTGCGGGGTCTCCGCATGATCACTAGATGAACAAGTAGCTACACAATGCTCCTTGAGCTGTTTTGGTGGAAGGAGGAAGAAGGGCACGGCTAGCTTGCTTCTTCTCCTCGTAGGGTGTCTAAGACTAGCTTGGGGGTCGAACCCTTTGCATGGGTGCACCGGGGGGTTTATATAGGCCTACCCCCCGGGGGTACAACGGTAATCCGGTTGGGCGCGGGGCCCAACTGTCTGTGACTATGCTCGCCGGCTTCCGCGCCGGCTACTGGGGCCCGCCGACTGGTGGGTCCCGCCGGCTGCCGGTACCTTGGTCGACAGGCAGGCCCCACTGTCCAGGGCTTGGTCGGTGGCTAGTTACTGTTGCTCTATTCTGATGACGCGGGCTTGGTCGGGGTAAGCGTGGCTACAGTACCGCCGCCCTGGCGGGCGATTACTGTAGCCCCACCGTGTCTTGTCTCCTTAATGGGGCGTCTCCTTCGAGGAGGATGGCAGGCCGGCTATGGGGGGCCGGCTCTCCATCTGGCCGACTTGGGAGGAGGTGTGGCCGCCTTTGGCATCTCTCTGCCTGAAGGGGCCCACTGCCTC
The DNA here is from genome assembly GCA_034509565.1 of Triticum monococcum. Classification (NCBI taxonomy): domain Eukaryota; kingdom Viridiplantae; phylum Streptophyta; class Magnoliopsida; order Poales; family Poaceae; genus Triticum; species Triticum monococcum. The sequence continues at coordinate 121,429,114 of CM067841.1, forward strand.
GGGGGCCACGCTGGTGGCCCGTCGTGGACGGCGTCAGGGTCGCCGTGGCAACAGTGCCGCGTCGGGCGGGTCGTGGTCACCCGTACGGCGCACTGTACTGGGCGTGCTCCGGGTTTTGGGGGTGGCAGGCTCCACTGTAGCCACGCCCCACTTCATCATTGCTGGGTGGACGCGGACCTCGAGGGTACGATCTTGACTGCTTTATGGGAGCCGGCTTCTTGGAGTCGGCCTTCTTGCAGCCGGCTTCTCGAAGTTGGCCCTCCCACGGCCTCCTTCGTGAGGGCAAAGGGCGAGCCCCCCCCCCCCCCCCCCCGAAGCCGGCCTAGAAGATAGCCAGCAGGGGGAAGGCGTCTTCAGGTCTTGAGTCCTTTGAGAGCCGGACGGGCTCGTAATTTTTTCAAAAGGGCCAAGGGAAGCCGGCTAGGCTACCCATGGCTATTTACTCCGACACCATCTTGAACATTTTCACAAATGGAGTTGAAGCGACGCTTGATATGCCTAGCTTCTTGGTGAAACCTGGGCTCCTTGGCAAGGGCAATAGCTCCTGTGTTGTCACAGAAGAGAGTCATCGGGCCCGACACACTGGGAATAACTCCTAGGTCGGTAATGAACTCCTTCACCCAGATTGCTTCATGTGCTGCCTCCGAGGTTGCCATGTACTCCGCTTCACATGTAGATCCCGCCACGATGCTTTGCTTGCAACTGCACCAGCTGACTGCCCCACCATTCAAAATATACACGTATCCGGTTTGTGACTTCTAGTCATCCAGATCTGTATCGAAGCTAGCATCGACGTAACCCTTTACGACGAGCTCTTCGTCACCTCCATAAAAAAGAAACATATGCTTAGTCCTTTTTCAGGTACTTCAGGATGTTCTTGACCGCTGTCCAGTGTTCCATGCCGGGATTACTTTGGTACCTTCCTACCACACTAACAGCAAGGTTCACATTAGGTCTGGTACACAGCATGGCATACATAATAGACCCTATGGCCGAGGCATAGGGGATGGCACTCATCTTTTCTTTATCTTCTGCCGTGGTCGGGCATTGAGCCGTGTGATGAAGCTACGTACCTAGGGTAGGGGCATGGACCTGTCCTAAGTGCCCTACTCAAGGACATCCCTAGAAGAAGTCACCTTTCAATCAACTTGGAGGTATCCCACTCGACGGATTCAAGACACTCGACCACGAAGCTATCACTCGACCATGAAGCCAACCACTCGACTGCCAGGAGATCTAAAGTCACTCCGCACGCAAACAGTCGGTCATTAAGTAGCTTTTATGGTTATCATAGCACTTAATTAGGGGCATTACCAGTAACCCCCATTCTTAATGTACTTTAAACCCTGCATTACTGAGGGCTGGAGGGGCCTGGCGAACTCTATATAAGCTACCCCCCTCCTCAGTATCAGGGGTTCGCACCCCTGTTATTCATACACACATAATTCAATCGACTGCCTCCGGGCACCGAGACATAGGGCTGTTACTTCCTCCGAGAAGGGCCTGAACTCGTAATCCTCGTGTGCTTACAACTCCTCCATAGCTAAGATCAAGCCTCTCCATACATACCCCCCTACATCACTGTCAGAGTTAGAACCACGACAGTTGGCGCCCACCGCGGGGCTAGGAGTCTTAGCGCCTAGTTGGAGAAGTTGCGATTTTTTTCGATCTCTTTGATCATGGTTTCGGGCGGAGCTTTGGTGGAGGGCCGTGAGATCCATCTCGGCGCGCTCTCGTTCATCGCTGACGACTCCGCTTGGCTTCAGGAGGCTCCACTCGACATCGACGCGCTCCCCGTCCGCGGGGCGACGCACTTTCGCGCATGCGTCCGTGGTGTCCTCCTACGGCAGCCATCGACCCAGTATCGGTCGGCTCCTATGGCATCTCCCTGCCCTGTTTCTTGCCGGCGCAAGCGCTCCGGTCGGTCGAGGCTTCAGAGGTGGGTGAGGCATGCGGTGGCCCGCCAGTCGGCCACTCCACAAGTCGCAGCGATCGAGCCCGACGAATCCTTCTATGGCCTGTTTGACCTGTCGACTGGCTCTGCAGAGACCGCATCCGAATGCGATAGCAGTGACCCGGTGGCAGAGGTTCTGGTGATCGATGGGCCACACAGTCCTCCCGGTTTTCCCCGCACTGACGGAGGCGCAGATGGAGGCGACCCGTCGCGTCCCCACGAAGAGTATCTCCTCGAGCCTCTCATGTCAGTGCACCGAGAGGAGCTTCGCCGCCGAAACATGGATGCACTCCACACTCCAATCGTTGGAGAAACCCCCGAGGCCTGGGCCTTGGAGGATGCGCGCTTGGCTAACTTGGCCGAGCGCACTCGACTGGAGAATCTTCAGCAAGCACTCGATGAGCGAGCACGTCAGCGGGCTTCGGAATCCAGTCGACGTCAACTCTTTCTGCCCCCGCAGGTATATCGAACTCCAATTCAAAATTTAGCAGCTACATCCCGTATAGCAGAGTCAATTCAGCCCTCCCAGTCGGAGGCTGGCAGAGGTTTGTTGCAAATCAGAGCATTGCTCCGGGCAGCAGGAGACCAGAATTTCGCTGTTTCTCAGTTGCGGAACAGGATCCACAGTCGATCTGTTGCAGGGGATACAGTCCAGTCGGCTCACAGCCCAATATCGCCTCCGAGGCGTGAGGGACGTGGAGACCGGCGTGATCAGTACAGAAGGAATGAGCAGTACGATTACTGATTCGATCGTGATGATCGACGTCGAGTGCCAACCCCTCCCCCGAGGAGTGGATCATATGTGCCTCGACAGCAGGATGACAGGCGCACTCATAGTGTTGGGCGGAGAATTTCAGTCGACCCCAGGGAACCAGGCTTTGATGCGAGATCCATTCTAGTTCAAGGTTTGGTCGACAGGAATAGAGCTCACCGAGAAGGCCACGACAGAGATGCGCCTACCAGTAGCAGAGTACATGTTTCAGGGCCGGAGTGTTTCAGTCGAGTCATCAAAGCCGCGGTAATTCCTCCCAACTTCAGGTTGGCAACTGGAGTTAGTAAGTTCACCGGTGAGTCCAAGCCTGATACTTGGCTCGAAGATTACCGAGTGGCTGTCCAGATTGGCGGTGGGAATGATGAGGTAGCCATGAAGCACCTGCCTCTCATGTTAGAAGGCTCGGCCAGAGCGTGGCTGAATCAGTTAGCACCCAGCAGCATTTACACTTGGGAGGATCTCTCCCGAGTGTTTGTCACCACATTTGAAGGAACATGCAAGCGACCTGCAGGCCTTACAGAATTGCGGTCTTGCGTGCATAAACCGAATGAAACTCTGAGGGATTACATCCAGAGGTGGATCACATTGCATCACATAGTTGAAAATGTACAAGATCATCAAGCAGTTTGTGCCTTTAAAGAAGGCGTTAAGTACAGAGAATTGAATCTGAAGTTCGGTCAAACCGGAGAGATGTCTCTGAATCGGATGATGGAGATTGCCACCAAATACGCCAATGGTGAAGATGAGGATCGACTCCGGAGTGGCAAGCATAAAGTAGTCGCCTAGGAAACCAGAGGAAATTCTAGTCGGAAACAGAAGAGGAAAGCTGAGCCGGCCGCTCCTAGAGAGGCCTTGGCCATAACCCAGGGAAAATTTAAGGGAAAACCCAAAGGGCCTTGGAACCCTAAGAAAGTTAAACACCAAGATGGAAATGATGTTTTGGATCTACCGTGTCACGTCCACACCAAGAAAGATGAAGAGGGTAAATTCATTTACCCAAAGCATACCATTCGACAGTGTCGGCTCCTAATCGAGCAGTTTCAGGGCAAGTAGTCCAAAGATAAGGAAAAAGAGTCGGACAAAGTTGAGGACAAGGAAGATAGTGACGATGGGTACCCCCAGGTCAATTCCACCCTGATGATTTTTGCTGATGTTGAGAGCAAAAGTCGACTGAAGGTTATTAACCATGAGGTAAATATGGTTGCTCCGGCAACACCCAATTATCTGAAGTGGTCCCAGACTGCCATCACATTCGACCAGTCTGATCACCCTACGCACATCGCCACCCCTGGGAGGCAAGCTTTGGTGGTCGACCCAGTTGTCGAAGGCACTCGACTGACCAAAGTCCTGATGGATGGAGGCAGCAGTTTGAACATACTGTATGCAGAAACATTGAAAGGGATGGGCATTCCGATGTCCAGGCTCAGTACCAGTAACATGAGTTTCCATGGAGTCATTCCTGGGAAGAAAGCCGAGTCACTCGGCCAAATTGCTCTTGATGTGGTTTTCGGTGATTCCAAGAATTACCGCAAGGAAAAGTTGACATTCAAAGTTGTGGATTTCCAAAGTGCTTATCATGCTATTTTGGGCAGGCCAGCTTATGCACGCTTCATGGCTCGACCATGTTATGTGTATCTCAAATTGAAGATGCCTGGTCCCAAAGGTGTGATCACTATTACAGGCAATCGGAAGAAGGCAGAAGAGTGTTTTCAAAAAGGCTCAAAGATTGCAGACGCTCAGATAGCAGTGGTCGAGCTGCAAGAGTATCAGAAGACTGCAGATCCGAGTGAGTTGCTACGAGCTAAGAAGCCTGCTTCAGAATCAGCTTTTCAGTCGTCCGGTGAAACAAAGGCAGTTCACATTCACCCGACCGATCCAAATGCTGCTCCAACATCTCAACGACGCTCGACTCCAAATAGGAAGAAGCGCTCATCCAGTTCCTCCGTGAGAACTAGGACATCTTCGCATGGAAGCCTTCTGACATGCCTGGAGTTCCCAGGGGGCTGGCTGAGCACCGCCTATGAGTCGACCCAAAATTTAAACCTGTGAAAGAACATCTTCGACGGTCCGCCGTCCAGAAGAGGAAGGCCATTGGCGAGGAAGTGGCTCGGCTCTTAGCAGCGGAGTTCATCTGAGAAATTTACCACTTCGAGTGGCTCGCCAATGTTGTCATGGTCCCCAAGAAGGACAAGTCACTTTGCATGTGCATTGATTTTAAGCATATCAATCGGGCCTGCCCGAAAGATCATTTTCCTCTCCCCTGCATCGACCAGATAGTCGACTCGACTGCGGGATGTGAGCGCTTGTCTTTTCTAGACGCCTATTCCAGGTACCATCAGATCCGTCTGTACGGGCCCGACGAAATCAAAACAGCTTTCATCACTCCGTTCGGGTGCTTCTGTTATGTTACCATGCCATTCGGCCTCAAGAATGCCGGAGCCACATTCATGAGGATGATTTAGAAGTGTTTGCTCACTCAAATCAGTCGGAACATGGAGGCATACATGGATGATATTGTGGTTAAGTCACGCAAAGGTTCCGACCTGCTGATTGACCTTGCTGAAACCTTTGCCAACCTCAGGGGGTATGATATCAAGCTCAATCCATCAAAATGCACATTCGGAGTTCTAGGTGGAAAGTTACTCGGTTTTCTCATTTCCGAACGGGGAATCGACGCCAATCCTGAAAAAATTGGTACTATACTCCGGATGAAGCGTCCTGTGCGTGTACATGATGTTCAGAAGCTTACAGGTTGCTTGGCCGCTTTAAGTCGATTCATATCTCGTCTCGGTGAAAAGGCATTGCCTCTTTACCGACTAATGAAGAAGTCCGACAAGTTCGAGTGGACTTCGGAAGCTGATGCAGCATTTGCAGAGCTAAAAGCTCTGCTCTCCACCCAGCCGGTGCTTGCTGCCCCAATCAGCAAGGACCCTTTGCTGCTTTACATTGCAGCCACAGGACAAGTTGTCAGTACAGTACTTACGATCGAGCAGGAAGAAGAAGGAAAGGCCTTCAAAGTTCAGCACCCAGTATATTATGTTTCTGAAGTTTTGACTCCTTCAAAGCAAAGATATCCTCACTACCAGAAGCTTGTATATGGAATTTATATGACCACGAAGAATGTTGCACATTACTTCTCTGATCATTCCATTACAGTCGTCAGCGACGCTCCGCTATCAGAGATTTTGCACAACAGAGATGCAACTGGTCGAGTGGCCAAATGGGCGATTGAACTTCTTCCCCTAGATATCAAGTTTGAGGCAAAGAAAGCTATCAAGTCCCAAGCAATTGCAGATTTCGTCGCCGAGTGGATCGAACAGCAACTTCCGACTCCAGTTCACTCGGAGCACTGGACCATGTTCTTCGATGGATCTAATATGCTGAATGGTTCCGGTGCTGGGGTAGTATTGGTTTCCCCCCGAGGAGATAAGCTCAGATATGTTCTCCAGATTCACTTCGATTCCTCCAATAACGAAGCAGAATATGAAGAACTTTTATATGGGTTGCGCATGGCCATTTCACTCGGTGTTCGTCGCCTCATGGTCTATGGCGACTAAGATTTGGTGGTTAATCAGGTGATGAAGGAGTGGGACGTCAGAAGTCCAGCTATGACTGGGTATTGCAATGCAGTGAGGAAGTTAGAGAAGAAATTCAAGGGGTTAGAGCTCCATCACATCCCCCGACAGAAAAATCAAGCGGCTGATGATTTGGAAAAGATAGGCCCCAAGAGAGAAGCCATCCCCAGCAATGTGTTCTTGGAACACATCCACTCGCCATCAGTCCAAGAAGATCCTTTTACAGATGAAGCCCCGCAGCCAAAGTGCGCCACAGATCCGACTGAAGTTGAAATTCCGACAGTGGTCGACCTAATCATGGAAGTTTTGGTGATCACCCCCAACTGGACGATACCGTACATCGCGTATATCCTGAGAAAGGAACTCCCGGAGGACGAAGAAGAGGCTCGACAGATCGTCCGTCGATCCAAGGCCTTTACAGTCATAAAGGGACAGTTGTATAGAGAAAGCACGACTGGAGTCGGTCAGAAGTGTATAACACCAGAAGAAGGTCAGATAATCCTTGATGATATCCACTCGGGGACCTATGGTCATCATGCGTCCTCTCGAACCATTGTGGTTAAAGCATACCGGGCGGGATTTTACTGGCCAAGAGCGAATGAAATGGCAAAAGAGATAGTCGACAAGTGTGGAGGGTGCCAGTTCTACTCCAACATGTCACACAAGCCTGCATCAGCCCTGAAGACCATTCCACTCGTCTGGCCCTTCGCGGTTTTGGGGACTGGACATGGTTGGTCCACTGAGAACAGGCAGGAGCGGTTTCACACATGTGCTTGTGGCAGTCGACAAGTTTACCAAATGGATTGAAGCTAAGCCTATCAAGAATCTTGATGCTTGCACTGCTATCAGTTTCGTCAGGGGGTTAACATTCAGATATGGAGTCCCGCATGGCATCATCACTGACAATGGGTCAAACTTTGATTCGGACAAGTTCAGAGCTTTTTGCGCCTCTCAAGGCACACGAGTCGACTACGCATCGGTCGCCCATCCCCAGTCGAATGGACAAGCAGAAAGGGCAAATGGTCTGATTCTCAAAGGACTAAAGCCTCGGCTGATGCGTGATCTCAAGCACGCAGTGGGCGCATGGGTCGACGAGCTTCCATCAGTTCTGTGGGGATTGAGGACCACCCCAAATCGGTCGACTGGAAGAACTCCGTTCTTTCTGGTTTACGGAGCTGAAGCAGTCCTGCCGAGCGATCTACTTCACAATGCGCCACAAGTCGAGCTTTACACCGAAGACAAAGCAGAACAAGCCCGGCAAGATGCAGTCGACCTCCTGGAAGAAGAAAGAGAAATGGCTATGATTCGATTGACCATCTACCAGCAAGACTTGCGTCGACTCCATGCCAGAAATGTGAAGAGTCGAGCCTTCCAAGAAGGAGATTTGGTTCTCTGAGTGGATCAACAGAAACCACACAAGCCCGCCCCTACTTGGGAAGGCCCATTCATCGTCACCAGAGTCCTCCACAATGGAGCATATCACCTTTACAACACCGGTCGCCAGATCGATGAGCCACGAGCTTGGAATGCGGAACTGCTCCGCCCCTTTTACACTTGAATTCTCACTCGGATGAGATGTAATAAGAAAAACTTCTCTAGTCTATTTATCAAGAGTGTTACAATTCTTCCTATAATTGCTGTCGCCTTTGTTTGCGTATGAAATCCCCCAGTGGGTAGCTTAGCTGCGAATCCGTTTCGCCTAAGTTTGTGAAAAAAATCCTACCAAGTGGTGAGCCAGACTCCCACTCGGGGGCTTAGCTGCAGCCCAGTGCTCGCCTAAGTGTTTAAAAAATCCTACCGAGTGGAGAGCAGACCTCCCACTCGGAGGCTTAGCTGCAGCCCAGTGCTCGCCTAAGTGTTTAAAAAATCCTACCGAGTGGCGAGCCAGACTCTCACTCGGGGGCTTAGCTGCAGCCCAGTGCTCGCCTAAGTGTTTAAAAAATCCTACCGAGTGGAGAGCAGACCTCCCACTCGGGGGCTTAGCTGCAGCCCAGTGCTCACCTAAGTGTTTAAAAAATCCTACCAAGTGGAGAGCAGACCTCCCACTCGGGGGCTTAGCTGCAGCCCAGTGCTCGCCTAAGTGTTTAAAAAATCCTACTGAGTGGCGAGCCAGACTCTCACTCGGGGGCTTAGCTGCAGCCCAGTGCTCGCCCAAGTGTTTAAAAAATCCTACCGAGTGGAGAGCAGACCTCCCACTCAGGGGCTTAGCTGCAGCCCAGTGCTCGCCTAAGTGTTTAAAAAATCCTACCGAGTGGAGAGCAGACCTCCCACTCGGGGGCTTAGCTGCAGCCCAGTGCTCGCCTAAGTGTTTAAAAAATCCTACCGAGTGGAGAGCAGACCTCCCACTCGGGGGCTTAGCTGCAGCCTAGTGCTCGCCTAAGTGTTTAAAAAATCATACCGAGTGGCGAGCCAGACTCTCACTCGGGGGCTTAGCTGCAGCCCAGTGCTCGCCTAAGTGTTTAAAAAATCCTATCATGGAGAGCAGACCTCCCACTCGGGGCTTAGCTGCAGCCCAGTGCTCGCCTAAGTGTTTAAAAAATCCTACCAAGTGGAGAGCAGACATCCCACTCGGAGGCTTAGCTGCAGTCCAGTACTCGCCTAAGTTTTTAAAATCCTACCGAGTAGCGAGCCAGACTCCCACTCGGGGGCTTAGCTGCAGTCCATTACTCGCCTAAGTTTGAAAAAATCCTACCGAGTGGAGAGCAGACCTCCCACTCGAAGGCTTAGCTGCAGTCCAGTACTCACCTAAGTTCGAAAAAATCCTACCTAGTGGAGAGCAGACCTCCCACTCGGAGGCTTAGCTGCAGTCCAGTGCTCGCCTAAGTTTTTAAAATCCTATCGATTGAAGAGCAGACCTCCCACTCGGGGGCTTAGCTACAGCCCAGTGCTCACCTAAGTACGGAACGCATCCCAATCTGCAAGGACGACGAGGTGCAAATCGACTGCTACCTTCTCCTTAGGAGCTGCACCACAAATACAAAGTTATTTCGAGTGAAGAACAAGTTCCACTCGACAGATAATTCATGAAGATATTCAACGATAAATCAAGTTCAGATAAGATCCAAAGGTGCCAGACCGCAGATCAAAGTACTCGAGCCTCCAGCTCGACAGAGTTTAGCGGTTACAAAATCCACTCGGCATTCTGAGGCAAATTTAAAGTGAAGCATAAAAGTTTTTATTCCTCAGGCGGAGGACTGGAAGGGGCGATGAAATCGTCCAAGTCGATCCCGTCTGTAATGCGAGTGGCAGCTGTAATGAAAGTCTCCATGAAGTCTTGAAAGTTGTGCTTCCTGGTATTGGCAACTTGGATGGCGGCCAACTTTTCTTCTCGCACCTCCTTACAGTGGGCGCGTACCAGAGACAGAGCGATGTCAGCGCCACATCTAGCAGAAGATTTCTTCCATTCCACCACTCGACCTGGGACTTCATTCAGGCGAGTCATCAGGGACTCCAGGTCATTCTGAAGCATCGTCCTAGGCCAGAGCGACGTGTCGATCCGCGACGTCACAACCTTCAACCGAGCAAGATAGTCCACAACTCCGGCAACATGAGATTCCAGTCGGAGCACATTCATAGCAGCCTCGTCCTTCACTGGAGAATTGATGGGGTCCAAGCCTGTCTCCACTCGACTGGTCTCCTCTTCGAAGTTCTGGCAGAATTCTGTAAACACAATTCAAGGATAAGTCAATGACTCTATGCAGGTTTGGTAACTACTGAAGGAAATATGCCCTAGAGGCAATAATAAAGTTATTATTTATTTCCTTATATCATGATAAATGTTTATTATTCATGCTAGAATTGTATTAACCGGAAACATAATACATGTGTGAATACATAGACCAATAGAATGTCACTAGTATGCCTCTACTAGACTAGCTCGTTAATCAAAGATGGTTATGTTTCCTAACCATGAACAAAGAGTTGTTATTTGATTAACGAGGTCACATCATTAGTTGAATGATCTGATTGACATGACCCATTCCATTAGCTTAGCACCCGATCGTTTAGTATGTTGCTATTGCTTTCTTCATGACTTATACATGTTCCTATAACTATGAGATTATGCAACTCCCGTTTACCGGAGGAACACTTTGGGTACTACCAAACGTCACAACGTAACTGGGTGATTATAAAGGAGTACTACAGGTGTCTCCAATGGTAGATGTTGGGTTGGCGTATTTCAAGATTAGGGTTTGTCACTCCGATTGTCAGAGAGGTATCTCTGGGCCCTCTCGGTAATGCACATCACATAAGCCTTGCAAGCACTGCAACTAATATGTTAGTTGTGAGATGATGTATTACAGAACGAGTAAAGAGACTTGCCAGTAACGAGATTGAACTAGGTATTGGATACCGACGATCGAATCTCGGGCAAGTAACATACCGATGACAAAGGGAACAACGTATGTTGTTATGCGGTCTGACCGATAAAGATCTTCGTAGAATATGTAGGAGCCAATATGGGCATCCAGGTCCCGCTATTGGTTATTGACCGGAGACGTGTCTCGGTCATGTCTACATTGTTCTCGAACCGCAGGGTCCGCATGCTTAACGTTACGATGACAGTTATTATGAGTTTATGCATTTTGATGTACCGAAGGTTGTTCGGAGTCCCGGATGTGATCACGGACATGACGAGGAGTCTCGAAATGGTCGAGACGTAAAGATTGATATATTGGAAGCCTATGTTTGGACATCGGAAGTGTTCCGGGTGAAATCGGGATTTTACCGGATTACCGGGAGGGTTACCGGAACCCCCCGGGAGCCAAATGGGCCAACATGGGCCTTAGTGGAAAGGTGAGAGGGCAGCCCACATAGGGCTGCGCCTCCCCCCTCTCCCTAGTCCTATTAGGACTAGGAGAGGGGCCAGCCACCTCTCTCTCTCTCCCCTTTGAAGGTTTCCTAGTTGGACTAGGATTGGAGGGGGGGAGTCCTACTCCCGGTAGGAGTAGGACTCCTCCTGCGCCTACACCTCTTTGGCCGGCCAGCCCCCCTCCCTCCAACCTTTATATACGGAGGCAGGGGGCACCCCAAGACACACAACTTGATCCTTGAGATCATTCCTTAGCCGTGTACGGTGCCCCCTGCCACCAAATTCCACCTCGATCATACCGTTACAGTGCTTAGGCGAAGCCCTGCGTCGGTAGTACATCAAGATCGTCACCACGCCGTCGTGCTGACGGAACTCTTCCTCGACGCTTTGCTGGATCGGAGCCCGAGGAACGTCATCGAGCTGAACGTGTGCTAAGAACTCGGAGGTGCCGGAGTAACGGTACTTGGATCGGTCGGATCGGGAAGAAGACGTACGACTACTTCCTCTACGTTGTGTGATCGCTTCCGCAGTCGGTCTGCGTTGGTACGTAGACAACACTCTCCCCTCTCGTTGCTATGCATCACCATGATCTTGCGTGTGCGTAGGAAAATTTTCGAAATTACTACGTTCCCCAACAACTACAAGTCAGTCGGACCGGAGTAATTACCCTCGAGCATGACCAACAGCTTCTTGGCGAGTCCACCAAGATAAACCTCCAGATCGTTCCTCTGCCCCGCCAGTTCACCTGCCTGGTCACTCAGAGTCATCTTGTCTTTCTTTAGATAGCTAACCTCTTGATTAGCCGCGTCGAGAGCACTTTTCAGCCTGGAGTTTTCCTTTTCAAGAGTACCGACCGAAGCCAGTTTTTCTTCAGCAAGTTTCGTTTTGTTCAGGGCCTCCTTCTGAGCTTCGGCAAGGTCTTGATCCTTCTTCTTCAGAGCCTCCTCCACTTTTTCTACGAAACAGCAAGTGAGATCAACATCTAGGACGGCCAGAAAGAAAGGACAGTCGACAAAAGGTCACCAACCATACCTTTTGCTTCGTCCCTCGCCTTCTGCAAGTTCTCCTGAGCAAGCTTCAAGTCAAGGTTGAGCTGGATCTGTTTGTTCTCCAACTCAGTGTAGCGAGCCACAAGTTCGTAGGATTTCTGCAAAAAATCAGTCGACAGACGTCATAAGTTGCCTCCGAGTAACCAAGAGACAATGATGGCGTTTCTAAGACTACAGCCGAATCAAAAACATTCGACAGTAGTCTCGGGGACTACACCCAGTGGGTGCAATCAGCGTGCCCCCACTGGTTTGACAAAAAAAATCGACTGCCCGCAGTCGACCGTGTACAGTTCCATTCGACATGGCCTGACCAGACCGAGTGAAGAAGTTCAACTAAAACAACACAATATAAAGACTACAGTCGACTGCCAGCAGTCCACCGTAGTCTCGGGGACTACACCCAGTGGGTGCACTCAGCGTGCCCCCACTCACACCCAGTGGGTGCACAGATATAAAGACCTTCGGAAAAGAGATTCTTCAGATAGCATATCCTAACAGAACAAGCGGTGAATCGACTGACCTGGACGTTGCTCTGAAGAGCTGAACTCGCGTCATAAGCTGCTTGGCTGGCTTCCCGGACCACCTTCACTTGCTCCATCATGATCCCCGCCTGGCGTATAGCCTCCTTAGCGGCACCCGCTTGGTCCTTCGGGACGTGGTGTGTGGCAAAAAGCGAAGGCGGATTTTCAGTCGACGTCGAAGGCCGGACACTTGTCAGAGGAACAGCGAAGGTCACAGAAGCCCGAGTGGTGTCACCACCCTCCCAAGCTACGACCTCAGGCGCCGAAGTAGTTTGTGGGGTCTGGACAGCCGGCGCCCTCCTGTTCCTTCTCGCCCTCAGCGGCACTTCGTCTTCATCATCAGGGAGGTCGATGACATGAGGAGGAGCTACAAGAAAAATCCAATCGGCCGGGATTATAGGAAATAGTCAGTCGACTAAAAGCAGAGCATCAGTAATCGTACCAGGGTTGGAGGTAACAGCGTCTTCCATCTCTTGATCATCGTCCTTGGTGGAGATCTCCGAGGTGGCAGCACTCAAATTTCGAAAGTCAGTCGGCTTATTCAACGAGTCGACCAAGAGTCCGTCATGTTCGACAAAGGAAAACAAATTCTACTATTACCCAGAAATGGTGGGGACAGTCATCTTCATCTTAGGCAGAGCCTTGGGCGGCTTGGACGGCATCGCGCGTGGATGCTTGGGAGTTTTTTCTATCGGTGCTACAGATGAGGTCCGAGGGCGCTTCGACGACTGCCCAACAGGGACAGTCGCCTTACCACGTTCCCGCGCAGGGTCGTGTGTAAGCTTGGATCGCCGTTCCGAGCGGGAAGGTTCGACTTCTTCCTCCTCTTCTTCACTGGAGTCGTTGTCATCATCCCCCTCTCCTTCGCTGTCAGATTCCCACTCTTCTCTCTCGTCTCCACTTTCGCCTCCGCTCGCCTCTCCTTCCTCGGCCTACTCCTGTGCTCCATTGGGTGTCGACTACATCTCAGTAGTGGCCTAGAGGACAACAAACAAGACAAAAGTCAATTGACTGATCCAAAGAGAACAAATAAAGAAAGCAAGATCTCAGTCGGAAACGCAAGGTCAGACCTGATCCTCTTCATATGATTGGTCGAGTGGAGGAATCCTCCTGGCACCTCGGGGGTTGTCCTTGTTCCCTGTGATACTCGACAGCCACCCTTCCAACATCTCGTCAGTGACCTCCTCTGGGTGGATCCGAGTGGTGTCTTCGACACCCGAGTACAGCCACATCTGGTGGTCACGAGCCTGAAGTGGTTGGATACGCCTCCGAAGGAAGACTTCCAGCAAGTCCATGCCAGTCACACCCTCGCGGACAAACTGAACCACTCGACCAACCAGCACCTTGACTTGCACCTTTTCCTCCGGCGTCACTTTCAGAGAGGCAGGTTTTTGTGCTCGATTCAGGGAAAAAGGGGGAAGCCCGGTCGACTGTCCCGGGGTCACCTGGTCTTTGCAATAAAACCATGTCGATTGCCACCCACGGACTGACTCAGGAAAAGTGATAGATGGAAAGGAACATTTTCCCCTCATCTGGATCGCCAGGCCCCCGCACAGCTGAATCACCTGCGTCCGTTCGTCACTCGACTTGGCCTTCTTGACCGACTAAGAGCGGCAAGTGAAGATGTGCTTGAAGAGTCCCCAATGGGGGCGGAAACCCAAGAAGTTTTCACACAAGGAAACGAAAGCAGCAAGATACACAATAGAATTGGGAGTAAAGTGATGGAGCTGCGCTCCGAAGAAGTTCAAGAAGCTCCGGAAAAAAAGATGAGGAGGCAGAAAGAATCCGCGATCGATATGGGTAGTGAGGAGGACGCACTCACCATCACGAGGCTGGGGTTTGACTTCTTTCGAATGAATCCCCCCTCGACCAGATCATCAAGATCATCCTGCCGAATCGCTGACGGCATCCAGTCGCCCTAGATCCAATCCTTGGGCAGAGCAGTCCTCGAGGAACATCCGCCCCGAGCGGACTTCTTCCCCTTCCGCTGCACTGCCTCCTTCTTCGCGCGCTCCAGAGCCGACGTCTTCTCCTTCACCATCGTCTCCGGCGAAGCTCGAACAGGCCTACGGCACCAAGGTGAGAGCGGAGGTGGCGGAGGATCTTGTGAAGGAAGAGGGAAAAGTGGAGGCGCACTGTTCGGGGGCCCCGAGCCGGCAACTTATAAGAGGTCGCTTCTGAGTGGCTGACTGGTAGGCCCAGGAAATCCCATCAAATCCCGCAACAGGTGTGCGCGCGGTACGTGGCGAAAAAGGTGGCGCAGGGATCGAGGAGCTTCCGTCCTATCCCATCCGATTACTGCGGCCGCCCCCTGTCCCGCGCGCTTCCCGAAATTCAAATCCCGCAAAATCCACGGACCGCAGAACAACTCGTCAAACAGAAGATCCCTTTCATACCATCACTTGGAACTTCACAAGTAAAGAAATTCACTCGACAAGAGGCCAAGAATGGATCAAGGCGACTGAAAGAAGTTGACGACGTCATCCGTCACAATTGACCCAAAACAAGACGTTCATATAACATGAAGAACCAGTCGGAAAGATCCCCAACTCCTTCCCCACTCAAACCTCGATCCATTCGGGGGCTAATGATGAAGCTATGTACCTAGGGTAGGGGCATGGACTTGTCCTAAGTGCCCTACTCAAGGACATCCCTAGAAGAAGTCACCTTTCAATCAACTTGGAGGTATCCCACTCGACGGATTCAAGACACTCGACCACGAACCTATCACTCGACCACGAAGCCAACCACTCGACTGCCAGGAGATCTAAAGTCACTCCGCACGCAAACGGTCGGTCATTAAGTAGCTTTTATGGTTATCATAGCACTTTATTAGGGGCGTTACCAGTAACCCCCATTCTTAATGTACTTTAAACCCTGCATTACTGAGGGCTGGAGGGGCCTGGCGAACTCTATATAAGCCACCCCCTCCTTAGTATCAGCGGTTCGCACCCCTGTTATTCATACACACATAATTCAGTCGACTGCCTTCGGGCGCCGAGACGTAGGGTTGTTACTTCCTCCGAGAAGGGCCTGAACTCGTAATCCTCATGTGCTTACAACTCCTCCATAGCTAAGATCAAGCCTCTCCATACATACCCCCTACATCACTGTCAGAGTTAGAACCACGACACCGTGCTCAATCTCACACCTTGCAATACAGGCAAGAACCCCTTCTTGGATTGATCCATATTGAACTTCTTCAATATCTTGTCAAGGTATGTTCTTTGTGAATGACCAATGAGGCGTCTCGATCTATCTCTATAGATCTTGATGCCTAATATGTAAGCAGCTTCTCCAAGGTCCTTCATTGAAAAACACTTATTCAAGTAGGCCTCTATGCTTTCCAAGAATTCTATATCATTTCCCATCAATAGTATGCCATCCACATATAATATGAGAAATGCTACAGAGCTCCCACTCACTTTCTTGTAAACACAGGCTTCTCCATAAGTCCGTGTAAACCCAAACGCTTTGATCATCTCATCAAAGCGAATGTTCCAACTCCGAGATGCTTGCACCAGCCCATAGATTGAGCGCTGGAGCTTTCATACCTTGTCAGCATTCTTAGGATCGACAAAACCTTCCAGCTGCAACATATACAATTCTTCCTTAAGGAAACCATTAAGGAATGCCGTTTTGACGTCCATCTGCCATATCTCATAATCATAGAATTTCACAATTTCTAACATGATTCAGATGGACTTCAGCTTCGGTATGGGTGAGAGGATCTCATCATAGTCAACCCCTTGAACTTGTCAGTAACCCTTAGCGACAAGCCGAGCCTTATAGATGGTCACATTACCATCCGCGTATGTCTTCTTCTTAAAGATCCATTTATTCTCTATGGCTTGCCGATCATCGGGCAAGTCTGTCAAAGTCCATACTTTGTTTTCATACATGGATCCTATCTCAGATTTCATGGCTTCAAGCCATTTGTTGGAATCCGGGCCCGCCATCGCTTCTTCATAGTTCGAAGGTTCACCATTGTCTAACAACATGATTTGCAAGACACGGTTGCCATACCACTCTGGTGCGGAACATGTCCTTGTGGACCTACACAGTTCAGTAGTACCTTGATTCGAAGTTTCATGATCATTATCATTAACTTCCTCTCTAATCGATGCAGGCACCACAGGAACATTTTCCTGAGCTGCGCTACTTTCCGGTTCAAGAGGCAGTACCTCATCAAGTTCTACTTTCCTCCCACTTACTTCTTTAGAGAGAAACTCTTTCTCTAGAAAGGATCCATTCTTGGCAACAAAGATCTTGCCCGCGGATCTGAGGTAGAAGGTATACCCAATAGTTTCCTTAGGGTATCCTATGAAGATGCATTTTTCCTACTTGGGTTCGAGTTTTTCATGTTGAAGTTTCTTGACATAAGCATCGCATCCCCAAACTTTTAGAAACGATAGCTTAGGTTTCTTCACAAACCATAATTCATATGGTGTCATCTCAACGGATTTCGACGGAGCCCTATTTAAAGTGAATGCGGCAGTCTCTAAAGCATAACCCCAAAATGATAGCGGTAAATTGGTAAGAGACACCATAGATCGCACCAGGTCCAACAGAGTACAATTATGACATTCGGACACACCATTACGCTGAGGTGTTCGAGGCGGCATGAGTTGTGAAACAATTCCACATTTCCTTAAGTGCTTGCCAAATTCATGACTCAAATATTCTCCCCCATGATCTGATCATAAGAACTTTATTTTCCTGTCATGTTGATTCTCTACCTCACTCTAAAATTCCTTGAACTTTTCAAAGGTCTCAAACTTGTGTTTCATTAAGTAGACATTCCCATATCTACTTAAGTCATTAATGAGGGTGAGAACATAACGATAGCCACCACGAGCCTCAATGCTCATCGGACCGCACACATCAGTATGTATGATTTCCAATAAGTGGGTTGCTCGCTCCATTGTTCCGGAGAACGGAGTCTTAGTCGTTTTGCCCATGAGGCATGGTTCGCACGTGTCAAATGATTCATAATCAAAAGTGAGGGAGTCCGGGATTAGGGGGTCTCCGGACAGCCGGACTCCATCCTTTGGCTGGACTGTTGGACTATGAAGATACAACATTGAAGACTTCGTCTCAAGTCCAGATGGGACTCTACTTGGCGTAGAAGGCAAGCTAGGCAATACGGATATGGATATCTCCTCCTTCATAATCGACCTTGTGTAAACCTAGCCCCCTCCGGTGTCTATATAAACCGGAGGGTTTTAGTCCGTAGGACAACATACAATCATACCATAGGCTAGCTTTAGGGTTTAGCCTCTTCGATCTCGTGGTAGATCAACTCTTGTAATACCCATATCATAAAGAATAAATCAAGTAGGACGTAGGGTTTTACCTCCATCAAGAGGGCCGAAACCTGGGTAAAACATCTTGTTCCCTGCCTCCTATTACCATTCGCCTTAGACGCACAGTTCGGGACCCCCTACCCGAGATCTGCCGGTTTTGACACTGACATTGGTGCTTTCATTGAGAGTTCCTCTGTGTCGTCACAGTTAGGCTTGATGGCTCCTACGATCATCAATAGTGATGCAGTCCAGGGTGAGACTTTTCTCCCCGGACAAATCTTTTTGTTTGGCGGCTTCGCACTGCGGGCCAACTCGCTTCGCCATTTGGAGCAGATCGAAAGTTACGCCCCTGGCCACCAGGTCAGGTTTGGAAGCTTAAACTACACGGCCGATATCCGCGGAGACTTGATCTTCAACGGATTCGAGTCTCTGCCTGTGCATCACACGGTCACAATGAGTACGATTTAGGTCTACCATCGAACAGTGTTCAGGAGATCGCACCGGCAGCCGTTCCGACCCTCAATTCGGAGCCAGTTGCGCCGTCCATGGATGGGTGGATGGACCCCGCCACAGAGGCCTTATCCTCAACAGCGATCGTGCCGAACATCGACCTTACCCTGCACGAGAGCCGTGTTGTCAAACTGCCGGATCCTTCTCCGGCCACGGACTCCGAACCGCCTGCGCCCGTTCCTAGCGAATCCGATTGGGCGCCGATCATGGAGTTTACCTCCGTGGATATTTTTCAGCACTCGCCCTTTGGCGACATACTGAACTCATTAAGGTCTCTCTCCTTGTCAGGAGGATCCTGGTCGAACTATGTCCGACAGGATTGGGATGCGGACGACGGAGAAATTCGCTGCCCACCCACCACCCACTTAGTAGCCACTATCGACGACCTAACCGACATGCTCGACTTCGACTTCGAAGACATCGACGGTATGGACGACGATGCGGGAGACAAAGAGGAACCACTACCCACAGGGCACTGGATAGCCACCTCATCATACAATATATACATGGTGGGCACACCCAAAGAAGGCAATGGCGACGAGACAACGGAGGATGACCCCTCCAGGAAGCAACCCAAGCGCCGACGTCAACGGCGCCGCTCTAAGTCCCGCCAAAGCAAAAGTGGTGATACCGGCACAGGAGATAATAACACTCCGGATAGTGCCGAAGATGGCAACAATCCCCTCCAGCACGATTTAGGGCAGGAGGATGGAGAAGCCAGCCCTCCAGAAGGAGCGGCGGACAGACAGGCGGAGGATGATAATTACATGCCTCCTCCGAAGACGAGGAAAGCCTCGACGATGACGAATTTGTCGTGCCAGAGGATCTCGTCGAACAAGAGCGCTTCAAGCACCGGCTTATAGCCACGGCAAATAGCCTTAAGAAAAAGCGGCAACAGCTTCAAGCTGATCAAGATCTGATAGCTGACAGATGGACTAAAGTCCTTGCGGCCGAGTAATATAAACTCGAACGCCCCTCCAAGAGTTACCCAAAATGCAGGTTGCTACCCCGACTGGAGGAAGAAGCGTACGATGCGGCTGATCGGCCACCTCGTGGCCGCGACAGAGAGGCATTCCAGCCAAAAGCTCAGCCTGCACCCCGACGCCATTCAAATAAAAAGGCATGAGGAAATACGCCAGACCTGCGAGACGTATTGGAGGACAAAGCAAAACATGCAAGATCGATCTACGGATCACGAGGGCGCGCCACTATGTGAGACGATAATCATCACGCCGGATACAGTAAAAGTAAATCCGGCCGGGCCGAGCACAGTGGGCAGGACTCATTGGAGTTGCGTCGCGATATAGCCCAGTACAGACGCACCGCACACCCCTTATGCTTCACAGACAAAGTAATGGATCATCAAATCCCAGAGGGTTTCAAACCCGTAAATATAGAATCATACGACGACGCAAGAGATCCTGGGGTATGGATCGAGGATTTCCTCCTGCATATCCACATGGCACGCGGTGATGACCTACACGCCATTAAATACCTCCCACTCAAACTCAAAGGACTAGCTCGGCATTGGCTCAATAGCTTGCCAGCAGAGTCCATTGGTTGTTGGGAAGATCAGGAAGCCGCATTCCTCGACAACTTTCAGGGCACTTATGTGCGACCACCAGATGCCGATGACTTGAGCCACATAATTCAGCAGCCAGAGGAATCAGCCAGGCAATTCTGGACACGGTTCCTAACAAAGAAAAACCAAATCATCGATTGTCCGGATGCAAAGGCCCTAGCAACTTTCAAGCACAATATCCGTGACGAGTGGCTAGCCCGGCACCTTGGTCAGGAAAAGCCGAAATCTATGGCATCCCTCACGACACTCATGACCCGCTTTTGTGCGGGAGAAGACAGCTGGCTGGCTCGCAGTAATAACATATCAAAGAACCATGGTACTTCAGATACCAAGGACGGCAATAGCAGGTCATGTTGCAACAAACATAAGCGCTGCATTAACAGTGACAATACCGAGGATACGGCAGTCAATGCCGGATTCAAAGGCTCTAAACCCGGTCAGCGGAAAAAGCCATTCAAAAGAAGCACTCCGGGCCCGTCTAGTTTGGACCGTATACTCGATCGCTCGTGTCAAATACACGGCACCCTCGACAAGCCAGCCAACCACACCAACAGGGATTGTTGGGTGTTCAAGCAGGCCAGCAAGTTAAATGCCAAAAACAAAGATAAGGGGCCACATAGCGATGACGAGGAAGAGCCCTGGCAGGCGAACACCAGAGTACAGAATAGGTTCCCCCACAAGTGCGGACGGTGAACATGATATATGCAACCCACATCCCCAAGAGGGAGCGGAAGCGTGCCCTCAGGGACGTATATGCGTTGGAGCCAGTCGCCCCAAAGTTCAACCCATGGTCCTCCTGTCCAATCACCTTCGATCGCAGGGACCACCCCACTAGTATCCGTCATGGCGGATTTGCCACACTGGTCCTAGACCCAATCATTGATGGATTTCACCTCACTCGAGTCCTTATGGATGGTGGCAGCAGCCTGAACCTGCTTTTCCAGGACACAGTGTGCAAAATGGGTATAGACCCCTCAAGGATCAAACCCACAAAAATGACCTTTAAAGGCGTCATACCAGGTGTAGAGGCCCATTGCACAGGCTCAGTCACACTGGAAGTGGTCTTCGGATCCCCGGATAACTTCCGAAGCGAAGAGTTAATCTTTGATATAGTCTCGTTCCGTAGTGGTTATCATGCACTGCTCGGGCGAACCACATTGGCGAGATTCAATGCGGTACCGCATTATGCATACCTCAAGCTCAAGATGTCAGGAACTTGGGGGGTCATTACAGTTAATGGAAACAAAGAGCGCTCTCTCCGAACGGAGGAGCACACTGCGGCCCTCGCAGCGGAAGCGCAAAGCAGCCTCTTAAGGAAATCCACTAGTTTAGAGTTTAAGGACCCGAACACCTTCAAGCGCGCCTGGAGTAATCGACAATAGGACCGCTGGCACGTTCCGAGATCGCATAGCAATGTGGGCCCCACCCCGGCCCAAGCCAAACGGCGAAACTCGTGCCGCGCATACATAATTACGCATTAAAAATACCATGGGCATAGGTAAGGAGGGGGCACGATTACGGCACGCTCCAAGACGCGGCTTAAACCGCACTAGGGGCTTCCTGCTTTGTTATTTTTCTCTTTCAGGACTTTAATCTCTGGAAACCCTGTCCGGCAGTATGATTGCCGAACATATGATGCAGCAACCAAGAAGGCAGAAAGCTACGTCACACCATGGAATTCCCAGGTGGATTACGATAACGAGTGTCATATTTACTTTAATACTATTCCTCAGCTTGCCCTTGGAGGGGACATAGTCCTACTTTTTGCTTATCGCACTACCTGTATCATTCTGCTTTAATGCACCTTCTTGAATAAAAAATGCACAACATTAAGACTATTATTGCATTCTTACTTTATATATATGTTCATTCATGACATCCAGCACCCGTACACTCTGGTACGGCCAATACGCTATGGGCTTAAGCATACCTCATAATACGGCGTGAGAAGTCCGAACACTTTTGACAGTGCAGCACCCCGAACTTATAACATTATATGCATCAGCTCCGAATCATGTCTTGGGTCAATAGTTGGGTTTGCCTGGCTCCCATGTTTTGGTACCTTACGTTCCGCTATATCGGCTAAGGTCGCACTGGGAGAACTACTGCGGTTGTGCCCCAGTTCTGCCGGGCTAAGCACCTCAATAGAGAAAGCTAAAACTAACTGTCATGATAAGGCGAGAGACTGGTCGCTGTTCGAGAGGTTTCGAGTCCCTAAAGACTTATGCCGCTTAGAGCGAGGAGTTGGCCCTGTCCGGCTTAAGGCGTGTATCGCGCCCCGAATTCGGCCTTACGAACACTAGGGGCTTCGCCGAAATTTAAAATTATAGAATTCTATGGCTAAGTGAGAGTGATAACGCATTATAGTCTGATTGCCTTGTTCGTTGTGCTGAGCGCCTCCCTCGAAGGACCCAAAAACGGGAACAAGAGTGCTCAGGTTTATCCCGAACACCCCAACACTCGTGGCATGGGGGCAGAAGCCGACGACTAGCCATCTCTCAGATTTGATAAATAGCCGAACAGAAGGTAATATTTTAAATTCAAACAAGCGTTGCATAGCGCATATGAACAAGTTTTCATGAATACAGGATTACACGAGCAAGTTTACTCAAATATTACATCTTTCATACACTCGTCCGCTACGAGACGGGCACCCTTCAGGACACCCTCATAGTACATCTCGGGGTGGCGATGCTCCTTGCCCTCTGGCGGCCCTTCCTTGATCAGCTTCACGGCGTCCAGCTTGGCCCATTGCACCTTCACACGGGCGAAAGCCCGGCGTGCACCTTCGATGCAGACGAACCGCTTGATGACTTCCAGCCGTGGGCAGGTATCCACAAGCCACGTCACCAGGCCGAAGTAGCTGTTGGGAAGGGCGTCGCCAGGCCACATCCGTACTATAAAACCCTTCATGGCCTGTTCGGCCGCCTTGTGTAGCTCGACCAGCTGCTTTAGCTAGTTGCTCATAGGCACCGGGTGTTTGGTCCCAGTATACCGAGACCAGAACATCTTCTCCGTGGAGCTTCCCTCCTCGGCCTAGTAAAATTTCACGGCATCCGACACGCTGCGGGGCAAATCTGCGAATGCTCCTGGAGAGCTCCGGATTCGGGTAAGTAACAAGTAATTTACTTTTACATGCTTGCTTTGCATATAGAATGCCTTACCCGCCGCTATCTTCTTCATCGCATCAATCTCCTGGAGGGCCTCTCGGGATTCGGCCTTGGCATTCTTTGCGCTCTCAAGGGCCGCGGCAAGCTCGGACTCTCGCGTCTTCAAGTCAAGCTCCAATGCCTCGTGCTTCGTCACGAGAGCATGGAGCTCTTGTTGCACCTCGCCCACCCGAGCCTCCTGCCTTTCCCGCTTGGTGCGCTCCTTGGCCGCATTGTTTTCGGCCTCGGATGTCGCTTGCTTCAGGGTCGCCACCTTGGTCGTGGCCCCTGGCAAATTTACGATGATCCTATTATTTTGCAATTGCATTCTTTTTATATATATCCATAGACTAGGTACTACTTAACTTTGTTCTCCTCGAGCTGCCTCTTGGCAAGGCCGAGCCCTTCCTTGGACCCTTGGAGGTCCTGCTTCAGCGCGGCGACCTCCGCAGTCAGTGCGGCAGAGGCCAGCAGCGAAGCCTACATACGCATATAGACATACTTATATTAGACTCCTCCGATATTGTTTGATCCTATGTTCGGCTTTTCTTTGTGAACACTGAACAGAGCATCAGGGGCTAATGTCTATGCGGTAATATTTTTCCTATATTTCAAAAACTTACCTCAAAGCCTGTTTGAAGGCTGCCACAGGCTTCAGTCAGTCCGCTCTTGGCGGACTGAACCTTCTGGACCACCGCACTCATAATAGTGCGGTGCTCTTAGTCAATGGAAGCGCTGCGAAGCGCTCCCAATAGATTGTCCGATGCCTCTAGATGGACAGAGGTCACCTGCACAGGCGTCTTGCCCCTCTTGGAAGAAGGCCGCCTGCCCGAGTCCGGAACCACTGGAGGTTCCGGCTCGGTGTTCGGCTGAGGGCCGAACTCGGAGCCCTCAGGAGCCTTGCTCCTTCTGCTCCCGGAGTCCGGAAGGTCGCCTTGAGGCGCCTCCGAGACTGTCTCCCCTCGACCCGGTGCCTCTTGAGACAACACCTCGGCATTGTCCGTAGGGCAGGGGGAGGTGGCGGTCGGAAGTGGATCGCTATCCATATCCGACGAGCCTAGGGAGCCGTCCGACGAGGATACGTCGATACGGGCTCGGGGCGGTCTACATAATCATAATCCAGTGTTAGGAGAAGCAGTGCGACAAAAGTATGCTATGAGTTACTCTGGCATCCGAATACTTATGACTTCGCCAGGGACTTGGCCCTGAGCAGCCACTCGTCTTCGCCTTCGGCGACGGTGGTGGAGTAGTCCGAAAGGAGAGTCCTTCCCTTCTTGGACCCTCCGGCCCCCAGTGGGGGCGGCCTTCCTTTTCTTGTCTCCCCTGACTGAAGGGGGAGCATCTTCATCTTCCTCCTCGTCTTCGGGGAAGGACTGCGTAGCGGAGTTATCGGACGATGAGTCCAATAACACCTGCCGCCGGGAACTCTTTCGGGTTCCCTTGGGCTTCTTGGTCTTCTCCGGCACCTGGTAAGGAGCCGGAGTCAGCATCTCCGTCAGGAGAGCGTCTGCAGTGTCTTTGGGCAGAGGGACCGGATAGTTAATCTGCCCCGACGTCTCCACCCAGTCCTGTCAAAGGCATGGAGACTCAGACCCCGCACATGGTTAAGCAAGGGGAAATAAATATCCTACCAGATGTATAGAACTCACCGAATGCGCTCGGTGCTTCACGCTTAGCCCGCGGTCCTCGGTGAGAGAGGGAGGGACCTCGGCGCCCTTGAACATCACCCTCCAGACGTCCTTGTGCGTCGTGTGGAAGAGCTCGCTCAAAGTTTGGTGTCGGGCCGGGTCGAACTCTCACAATTTAAAATCCCGTTGCTGACATGGGAGGACCCAGCGGATGAGCATGACCTGGACTATGTTGACAAGCCTGAGTTTCTTGCTTGCCATGTTCCGGATACATTTCTGGAGTCCGTCCAGCTCCACCGATGAACCCCACGGCAAGCCCTTCTCTTTCCAGGAAGTGAGCCGTGTAGGGAATCCGGATCGAAACTCTGGGGTCACCGCCCAGTTGGTGTTGCGTGGCTCAGTGATGTAGAACCAGGACGATTGCCACCCCTTTATGGTCTCCACGAAGGAGCCTTCGAGCCATATAACATTGGGCATCTTGCCCACCATGGCTTCGCCGCATTCTGCTTGTTGGCCGCCCACCACCTTCGGTTTGATATTGAAGGTCTTCAGCCACAGACCGAAGTGGGGGCGGATGCGGAGAAAGGCCTCACAGACGACGATGAACGCTGAAATGTTGAGGATGAAGTTCGGGGCCAGATCATGAAAGTCCAGCCCATAGTAGAACATGAGACCACGGACAAATGGATGAAGGGGAAACCCCAGTCCGCGGAGGAAGTGGTGGAGGAAAACTACCCTCTCATGAGGTTCCGGGGTAGGGACGATCTGCCCCGCAGCGGGTAGTCAATGCGTGATATTCGTGGCTAAGTATCCGGCTCCGCACAGCTTTTTGATGTGTTCCTCCGTAACGGAGGAAGCCATCCACTTGCCTCCTGCTCCGGACATGTTTGGAGAAGGTTGAGGAGAAATATGTGGACTTAGGCGGTGGGGCTCGAGTGCATGAGAATGGATGAGCAAGGAGGAAGAAGGCGTGGGTAGAAAAAGGTTAAACCTTATCCCTTTATAAGGGCGGCCGAAACTATGCAGTAGAAAAAGGTAAAACTCGCTTATCCCCCAAGCGTCGTAATCGATGGCGCGGTTGGTTTACCCACGCTTGTATTGATTAGAATCCCGTAATAAGGGGAACACGATCTCTGCTTTGACAAGACGTGTCAAGAAACTGCCTCACGTTATGTGCCGGGCCAGTTAAAGAAAAACGGTTCGAATAATCGCCGAGCTATGGCATGATGTCATGTTGCCTAAACGCGTCAGCAGATTAGATTTGTGGAAATATTATTCTCTCTACGGTGGTATGTGGAACTTATTTTGCAGGGTCAGACACTATCCTTTATTTGAACTCTTCTATGGTATATCCAGAGGAGGAACCCGCGTTGCAATGCCGAAGACAACACTGCATGCCGCACTCGTCGTCATTGAAGCCTGGTTCAGGGGCTACTGAGGGAGTCTGGGATTAGGGGGTCTCCGGACAGATGGACTCCATCCTTTGGCCGGATTGTTGGACTATGAAGATACAAGATTGAAGACTTCGTCTCGTGTCTGGATGGGACTCTACTTGGCGTAGAAGGCAAGCTAGGCAGTACAGATATGGATATCTCCTCCTTTGTAACCGACCTTGTGTAACCCTAGCCCCCTCTGGTGTCTATATAAACCGTAGGGTTTTAGTCCGTAGGACAACATACAATCATACCATAGGCTAGCTTTAGGGTTTAGCCTCTCCGGTCTCATGGTAGATCAACTCTTGTAATACCCATACCATCAAGAATAAATCAAGCAGGACGTAGGGTTTTACCTCCATCAAGAGGGCCCGAACCTAGGTAAAACATCGTGTTCCCTGCCTCCTATTACCATCCGCCTTAGACGCACAGTTCGGGACCCCCTACCCGAGATCCACCGGTTTTGACACCGACAAAGAGACTCCAAAAGTCCATCTGCATGGAGTTTCTTCATGCGTTTGACACCAATGTGACCAATGCGGCAGTGCCACAAGTATGTTGGACTATCATTATCAACCTTACATCTTTTGGCATTCACGTTCGAGATTCAATAAGAATAAACCATTGACCAGAGGGCATGACCATAAAACATATCTCTCATATAAATAGAACAACCATTATTCTCAGATTTAAATGAGTAGCCATCTCACATTAAACGAGATCCAGATACAATGTTCATGCTCAAAGCTGGCACAAAATAACAATTATTGACGTTTAAAACTAATCCTGTAGGTAAATGTAGAGGTAGCGTGCCGACGGCGATCACATCGACCTTGGAACCATTCCCGATGCGCATCGTCACCTCATCCTTCGCCAGTCTCCACTTATTCCGCAGCTCCTGTTTTGAGTTACAAATATGAGCAACCGCACCGGTATCAAATACACAGGAGCTACTATGACTGCTGGTAAGGTACACATCAATAACATGTATATCATATATATACCTTTGGTATTGCCGACCTTCTTATCCGCTAAGTACTTGGGGCAGTCCCGCTTCCAGTGACCGTTTCCCTTGCAATAAAAGCACTCAGTCTCAGGCTTGGGTCCATGCTTTGGCTTCTTCCAGGCAACTGGCTTACCGGGCACGGCAACTCCCTTGCCGTCCTCCTTGAAGTTCTTCTTACCCTTGCCTTTCTTGAAACTAGTGGTTTTATTGACCATCAACACTTAATGTTCCTTTTTGATCTTCACCTCCACTGATTTCAGCATTGAATATACCTTACGAATGGTTTTCTCCATCCCCTGCATATTGAAATTCATCACAAAGCTCTTGTAGCTAGGTGGGAGTGACTGAAGGATTCTGTCAACGACCGCGCCATCCGGGAGATTAACTACCAGCTGAGACAAGTGGTTGTGCAACCCAGACATTTTGAGTATGTGCTCGCTGATAGAACTATTCTCCTCCATCTTACAACTATAGAACTTGTTGAAGACTTCATATCTCTCGACTCGAGCATGAGCTTGGAAAACCATTTTCAGCTCTTGGAACATCTCATATGCTCCGTGCTGCTCAAAACGCTTTTGTAGCCCCGATTCTAAGCTGTAAAGCATGCCGCACTGAATCAGGGAGTAATCATCACTACGCGACTGCCAGGCATACATAACATATTGAGTTGCTGGGAAAACAGGTGCTTCACCTAGCGGTGCTTCAAGGACATATGCTTTCTTGGCATCTATGAGGATGATCCTCAAGTTACGGACCCAGTCCGTATAGTTGCTACCATCGTCTTTCAGCTTGGTTTTCTCTAGGAACGCGTTGAAGTTGAGGGCAACATTAGTGTGGGCCATTTGATCTACAAGACATATTGTAAAGATATTTAGACTAAGTTCATGATAATTAAGTTCATCTAATCAAATTATTTAATGAACTCCCACTCAGATAGACATCCCTCTAGTCATCTAAGTGATACATGATCAGAATCGACTAGGCCGTGTCTGATCATCACATGAGATGGAGTAGTCATCAACGGTGAACATCTCCATGTTGATCGTATCTACTATACGACTCATGTTTGACCTTTCAGTCTCTTCTGTTCCGAGGCCATGTCTGTACATGCTAGGCTCGTCAAGTCAACCTAAGTGTTTTGCATGTGTAAATCTGGCTTACACCCATTGTATTCGAACGTTAGAATCTATCACACCCGATCATCACGTGGTGCTTCGAAGCAACGAACCTTCACAATGGTGCACAGTTAGGGGGGACACTTTCTTGAAATTTTAGCGAGGGATCATCTTTTTTATGCTACCGTCATTCTAAGCAAATAAGATGCAAAAACATGATAAACATCACATGCAATCAAATAGTGACATGATATGGCCAATATCATTTTGCTCCTTTTGATCTCCATCTTTGGGGCACCATGATCATCATCGTCACCGGCATGACACCATGATCTCCATCATCGTGCCTTCATGAAGTTGTCTCGCCAACTATTACTTCTACTACTATGGCTAACGGTTAGCAATAAAGTAAAGTAATTACATGGCATTTTCATTGACACGCAGGTCATACAATAAATTAATACAACTCCTATGGCTCCTGCCGGTTGTCATACTCATCGACATGCAAGTCGTGATTCCTATTAGAAGAACATGATCAATCTCATACATCACATATATGATTCATCACATCCTTTTGGCCAAATCACATCACACGGCATATGCTGCAAGAACAAGTTGGACGTCCTCTAATGCTCGTTGCAAGTTTTTACGTGGCTGCTATAGGTTTCTAGCAAGAACGTTTCTTACCTACGCCAAAACCACAATGTGATATGCCAATTTCTATTTACCCTTCATAAGGACCCTTTTCATCAAATCCGATCCGACTAAAGTGGGAGAGACAGACACCCGCTAGCCACCTTATGAACTAGTGCATGTCAGTCGGTGGAACCAGTCTCACGTAAGCATACGTGTAAGGTCGGTCCGGGTTGCTTCATCCCACGATGCTGCCGAATCAAGATAAGACTTGTAACGACAAGTAAATTGACAAAATCAACGCACACAACATCTTGTGTTCTACTCGTGCATAGAAACTACGCATAGACCTAGCTCATGATGCCACTGTTGGGGATTGTTGCAGAAATTAAAAAAAACTCTACGCATCACCAAGATCAATCTATGGAGAGACTAGAAATGAGAGACAGGGGAGTGTAACTTCATACCCTTGAAGATCGCGATGCGGAAGCGTTACTAGAACACGGATGAGGGAGTCGTACTCGCGGCGATTCAAATCGCGGAAGATCCGATCTAACGCCGAACGGACGGCCCCTCCGCGTTCAACACACATACAGCCCGGGGACGTATCCTCCTTGATCCAGCAAGGGAGAGAAGTTGAGGAAGAACTCCGGCAGCATGACAGCGTGGTGGTGGAGCTTGCGGTTCTCCGGCAGGGCTTCGCCAAGCACTACTACTACGGAGGTGTTGGGGAGGGAGAGGGTTGTGCCAGGGGAAGGGTGTAGCAGCCCTCCCACCTCCTCCCTATTTATAGGGGCAAGGGACAAGGGGGCCGGCCCCCTCCAGATGGATCTAGAGGGGGGCGGCGGCCAAGGGGAGGTGGCTTGCCCCCCAAGCCAAGGGGGCCCCCTTTAGGGTTTCCCCTAAACCCTAGGCGCATGGGCCCTAGGGGGGTTGGTGCCCAGCCCCCCTAGGGGCTGGTTCCCCTCCATATTCAGCCCATAGGGCCCTCCGGGACAGGTGGACCCTCCTGGTGGACCCCCGAAACCCTTTCGGTGGTCCCGGTACAATACCGATAAACCCTCGAACATTTCCGGCGACCGAATAAGGACTTCCCATATATAAATCTTTATCTCCCGATCATTCCAGAACTCCTCGTGACATCCGGGATCTCATTCGGGACTTCGAACAACATTCGGTAACCGCATACTAATTTCCATAACAACTCTAGCATCACCTAACCTTAAGTGTGTAGACCCTACGGGTTCGGGAATCATGCAGACATGACCGAGACATCTCTCCGGCCAATAACCAATAGCGGGATCTGGATACCCATGTTGGTTCCCACATGTTCCACGATGATCTTATCGGATAAACCACGATGTCAAGGATTCAATCAATCCCGTATACAATTCCCTTTGTAAATCGGTATGTTACTTGCCCGAGATTCGATCGTTGGTATCCTAATACCTCATTCCGTAATGCATGATTCCGTGACTAACTGCTTAGACACATTGAGCTCATTATGATGATGCATTACCGAGTGGGCCTAGAGATACCTCTCCGTCATACGGAGTGACAAATCCCAGTCTCGATTCGTGCCAACCCAACAGACACTTTCGGAGATACCTGTTGTGCACCTTTATAGCCACCCAGTTACGTTGTGATGTTTGCCACACCCAAAGCATTCCTACAGTATCCGGGAGTTGCACAATCTCATGGTCTACGGAAAAGATACTTGACATTAGAAAAGGCTTAGCAGACGAACTACACGATCTTGTGCTATGCTTAGGATTGGGTCTTGTCCATCACATCGTTCTCCTAATGAGGTGATCCCGTTATCAATGACATCCAATGTCCATGGTCAGGAAACCGTAACCATCTATTGATCAATGAGCTAGTCAACTAGAGGCTCAGTAGGGACATGTTGTGGTCTATGTATTCACACACGTATTACGATTTCCGGATAACACAATTATAGTATGAACAATAGACAATTATCATGAACAAGGAAATATAATAATAACCATTTTATTATTGCCTCTTGGGCATATTTCCAACAGTAGATATGATCATGTAGATTTGAGCAGCAACATGTAGCACCCAAGGGCCGGCTCAGTAAGACAATACTGAGCGGGGACTTTATATATACTTTATTGAAAATAACATCATATGATGTAGCCTCCATCATAGGGCTTGAACCCATGACCACAAGGTTAAGAGCCTTGTGCTCTACCAACTGAGCAATGGACCATTCAATATAATGTATTAAGGCTTGTGTACTTTGAAGTTTTGACAGGAGCAACTAGAAGCGCCCAAGGGCCGGCTCATTACGATGTGATGAGTCGGGTCTTCAGTAAGGCAAGTTAAAAATGACCTTGCATTAGCCCCCAAGTGTCATGGTGCATGCTTGCAGCGACATGAGTTCCATATTTGATATAATCATGATTTGAATAATCTAGCCCCCAAGTGCCGGGTCGTGTGCCTGCAGCAACTCGGGACTATTCCTTCCATTGTAGAATAAATCATATCTATTGATAAAGAAATAATAACCATTGCGTTGAAGCAAGTTTCAGAAACCTCAATCTTAATACTGGTTATTGATAACCATAATAAAAATCCAGCCATGTTGGCTATTCAAGATTTGAATAATATAACCCAGTATGAAAACCTCAATCATTCAATATCATAATGAAAATCCAGCCATGTTGGCTATTCAAGATTTGAATACCTTATCTGTTGACAAGTAAATCCAGAGTTAAATACCCGACGGCTCTTGGACGATGGCGACTTAATACGCATCCATTGTAATCTGAGATTTTTGTAAGCCGGTGGCTTATAGCCTTTGTAAAAATCAATAACTGATAACCCACCCATGGCGGCTCATAGTCATGTCCAGTTTTTGAAAGATCAGTTTGGCGTCTTGTAGCCTCAATAAGCTCAGTATGTAGCAATATAACCCGGAGCAGAATATCCCGACAATATTTTCAGATGGCCAGATGATGGGCTTAAATCAAATGATTCATATGAGCAATAGTAGTATCTTTATGTGTAAAGCTCCGCATGTCCTACACAAAGTTTAAATAACATATACCCTGGCGACTTAACGTCAAAAGCCAGGGCGGGTAACAACACAAACATAATATAGTCTTATGCAATTATGGAAAAGACTAGAATTAAGGCCATGCAAGCCTAAACATACTGGCGAATTAAAGTCAAAAGCCAGGGCGGGTTATCAAACCTCGTATATTCATCCAACAATTTAAAAACATACCTGGAAAATTGGCTCAAATTGCCGGCTTACATTGCCACATCCAGTGAGGGCAACAATCCAATAATTTATAAGCGCATGATTCCAATGCCGCAATCCAAAGTATACTGGCGACTTAATGTCCAAAGCTAGGCGGGTTATCAAACCTCGCATCTTCATATAACAAGTATAAAATATACTTGTGACTTTGGATCACACTGACGGCTTACATCGCCATATCCAATGAGGTTGACAGCCCAAAGATTCATAACGCATAACACCAATTGCACAATCAAAGGACACTGGCGACTTAACATCCAAAGCCAGGACGGGTTATCAAAAACCTGAATGTTCATACCATTATTGGAAAACATACCTAGAGATTTGACATCATGGTGATACCTCAATAATTATAATCTGTCGCGGGTATTGACCCGTAGGCATGCAATATCATGATTTTGATTTCTCAAGGCAAAGATATGCTGGCGACTTAACGTCCGCTATCAGGGCGGGTCATCAAACCCAAAGATGCTCAATCATGATTCATATGATCAAGGCTACATGGCCTGTGAAATCGGTTCATCACTACAAAAAAGACTCATCCGTGACATTTTGGGCCGAACGAAATTTTTTTCTGTCATACATATGACACTTCTATGATGATAATTGTGATAAAACCCGGTATCATCATAGATGTGGTGGGATCCTACTTCTATGACAAAAAATCATGACAGAAAATGGGCTTTTCGTCCTGGGCGGGCCGGAGATGCAGCTGCATGACATTCTTTGGGCCGTCCATGACGAAAAAAACTGTGGTAGAAGCGAGGGGGAGGAAAATTTCAGGGAGTTCCCGTGTACGGTGGGAGGTCGGGGGCCGAGCGATGCGCATTTCTCTCGTACACGTACGCGCGTGTGTGCGAGGCGTTGGCTCTAACTGAACCCGAGCGAGGCATTGGGCTCTAACTGAACCCGAGCGATTGCGCTGCAGGCTGCGCGTTACTGAACCCAAGCGATCGATCGATGGCTGTTAACTGAACCCAATTGAGCGATTCCTTCACTACTGCTGCTAACTGAAGCCGATCGATGCTGCCTCTAGGATGAACAGTGAGCGTTGCTGGGGGTGGGGGGGTTGGTTGAACAGTGAGCAGTGGCCTTGCCTCTGGATGAACAGGACCCCGTGGTGTGGTGGAGGGCTGGATAACAGTAGACGGTGGAGGGGTGCCCGTGGAGGGGTGGTTGAACAGGACCCCGTGGTGTGGAGGGCTGTATGAACAGTAGACGGTGGAGGGGTGCCCGTGGAGGGGTGGTTGAACAGTTGCCGGTGGAGTAGCACACGGTGGAGGCTGGATGAACAGGAACCCGTGGAGGCTGGAGGAGGTCGACGGTAGCCCGTGGAGGCTGGAGGAGGTCGACGGGGGAGATGAACAGTATCCCGTGGAGTCCCGTTTTGCGGTACGCCACACCCGTCTCGATGAACAGGACCCCCATTTCGACCGTAGGAGGTCCGTTTCGTCCGTTTTGCGATATGCCACACCCCTCCCGAGCAACAGGACCCCCGTTTCGACCGTACGAGGCCCGTTTCCTCCGTTTTGCGGTACGACACACCCCTCCCGATCAACAGGACCCCCGTTTCAACCGTACGAGGTCCATTTCCTCCGTTCTGCGGTATGCCAGGCCTCGTTTCCATCGCATGTTCCGTCCAAGCCCTCCCGATGAACACGACCACGCATTCCGTTCCGACCCAGCCGGTTGGCTCCCGCGTGTTCCATTGCCTCCCGATGAACAGGACACATTCCATTGCCTCCCGATGAACAAAACGCATTCCGTTGCCTCCCCATGAACACAACGCATTCCGTTGCCTCCCCATGAACACGACGACGACGCCGTTTCTCCGTTCTGACCCAGCCATGTACACAAGCTCTGGCAGTATGTATGCGCGAGTAGGCGTTCGAGACCCCGCCCGTATGTACAAATACGTGGCCGTATTTTCTTTCTTGCACCCTGGCCACTGTACGTATGTGTACATGCTACGTGCACGCCTCTACTACGACACGTGCGCACCTCTACATCGACCAGTATGTACGTACACGTTCACAACCAGAAAGACAACGCTACGTACGCTTCGACCAGGTGGGTCCCGACTGTCAGGCACTTCCTTGCGTGTGAAGATGTAGCTGGTGGGTCCCAGCAGTTAGGGGGGCGAATCGTTTTTTTTTGCCCGGGCGCACTTCCTTGCGTGCGAAGGTGTAGCTGGTGGGTCCCAACAGTCATGGGGGAAACGTTTTTTTCGTGAAATATGGTGGCCCGTCCGGTGGGTCCCCGCTGTCAGGTGGAGGAATAATTATTTTGCACGTAATAAGGAGGCACTTCCTTGCTGCGACCATGGACCCAGCTGTCAACCTCTCCATGTACAGTCCACGTCCGATGGAACCCTTTCCTTGACCAGGTTGACCATGCCACGCCGAGAGCACCAGGGCGGTGGACGACGGCGAGGCCTAGGAAGGGGACGGCGCCGAGCCGGGGAAGGTGCGGCAGTGGATGCCCGCGCGTAGAGGAGTACGAGGGTTCACTGGTTCACTGCGGTGTGAGGCTGCTGTCGCCGTAGAATAACAGGGGGTGTGGATGAGTAGAGGGATGGCCTAGCCAGCGATGGGAGTAGTAGGGGGCTATGACGCTCGGATATTTAAGCTACAGTGAACCTCTGCTAATAATGCCATGTCACCTCGATTACTATTGCTAATCTCGCGTTAGTTCGAAACCGGTTCGAATTCAAATTCAAAATCAAGCTAACAATAAAAGTTTTCAAATATTAAAACTAAAATGTTCGTAGTGAACCAAATATTGCATAGATAATTATGGTGGAGAAACCACACCATTATAAGATGTTTAAATACTATGAGATGAATAAAACAGTAGCAAAAATGATTATTTAAATACCTTTTATAATTAATAAAATGTCAAACTAAGTTATTTGGGGTCTAGACTTTTTGTGACTGTGGACTAAGTTGAAATACTAATTTTGATACTAAGTATACTAGTAAGTGGCATGTGCTTTGCATGTTCATAGCATGCATGTCAACGATTCATGTTATGTGACGTGTTATGTTTCTTTTGTTCCTCTTGAAGGAGAAAGGCGATCTCACCAGCGCCTCTCGTCAGGAGAGTTGCTCCACCGCCATCCTCCGGTGGCTTCCATCCACTGATGACCTCGGTTATCGTGGTGAGGGGGTCGCTGGACACGTGTGTGGATAGTTTTAGGTCAAAGTAGCTTCTTTTTTAAGTTAACCATCGTCTTGGCTTCAACGATGGCGAAGGCGGCATTTAATAAAAATTCTCTAGATCCTTCTCTGAATAGGCGATTAGCATTATGGTTGGGGATGGATTTGGAAACCAGTCTGTTGAAGCAAGGATGCAACATCTTCATGGTGGACTTGTGTCCTCGGGCTCCGTCCTTGTGTCGGCATTTGCTCCAACACCGACGTGGAGCTTTGGAGGTAGTCTGGGAGCGAATGCAGATTGTGGTCTGCATCAACGGCATCTGGAAAATGGTGGATCGTGTGTTGGGTATATGGTTCGTGGATGGGAGGTGTGGTTTCCTCCTTCGACGTGTTAGTCGTGCGGGGGTGCCAGATTTCGAGTTCGATGGTGTGTCTGTGGTGTTGCCTCGATCTGATTCGTTCAACGAGAATGGTTCCATCTTTGGTGAGACACCTTGTGGGTCCGCAAAACTGCATATTAACGATGGAGCCGCATTGAGTTCAGGTGAGGAGGTGATCCATCATTTTTTTCCTTTGTGGTTGTTGTGTTGGTGCTAGAGACAGGTGACGGACATTCGTGTCAAGTTTAGAGATTCCTTTAGCCTTGATGTACTACTTTGTGCAAAGGCTGGTGCTCAGTTGTTCTTTCAATTTTGCCAGGTCCA
The DNA here is from genome assembly GCA_034509565.1 of Triticum monococcum. NCBI lineage: Eukaryota > Viridiplantae > Streptophyta > Magnoliopsida > Poales > Poaceae > Triticum > Triticum monococcum. The sequence continues at coordinate 121,465,311 of CM067841.1, forward strand.
TGTTTACGTAGCTTGTACTATGATGTTTACTACATAAATAAGACATGTATCACTGTATAAAAAATTATGTAACAATTGATTAAAAATATTATGTATGCTTATATACGGATATTGCTTTTGGCTCCAGGGAGTATAACCTCATGTACGCCAAAATTGTATTTTGCAAAGGTCAAAAACATTTAAAAAAATAGATGTATTCATTGTCACACACAAATGCTATCTGTAAATTTTAGGGGGTGTGTATTTTGCATGTGTAAGAAAGTAAGTCAAACGACAAATATGACCTTCAAATGTCACACTTAATTTTGTTTCTTCACCAACGAAGCACTGATAACCCGTTTCGCAAGAAAATTGGCAAGCACATTTTTCACACTAACATGGACATTTAAAAAATCCATAATTTTTAAATTTTATTTAATATTTATTTTAAATTTATGGAGCATATGCTCTCTAGAGCCAAAACTCCATGTTCGCTTATATAGACATTCTTACATTTCACTTTCCTTCTTTAGTGTATATTATGAAAACAATTATGTCATTTTCATAAAAAAAAGAAAAAAGGTATGTCATGTGTTTCAATTATGTTTTTTTAACATAGTACAGACGCAAATGCTCATATACACGCGCATATACTCACCCCTATGATAGCATACACGCACACCCTACCCATATGAGCACCTCCAAAAGACTGAGCCGGCATATCATCTTAAAATTTATGAAGTCACCGTAGGCACCTCGCCTCGTCGTCGACGGAAACATCTCCTCCCACTGAATACGCATCGCCGGAAATTCTGAAATAAATCAAGGAATATATGCGAGCACCAGGATTTGAACCCTGGTGGGCTAGTGATACCACAGTTACTCTAACCATCTAACTAGAGATTGGTTCCAATTATGTTACATTTTATATATTCAAGTTAATTATGTCACGTTTTCTGAGGCTGTAAGTTAGCCTATCGTAATTTTTTTTATTTTTTTATTAGAGGCGTGAGATGGGTCTGTGAGCATTCATTCACGTCAATATTGTAGCACGTCATGATTTTTGGAAGAAGCAATTCCATTATGGCCCACTTGCCCATCCGAGCAGGCCCATGAGCTCCCTGGTCTTCTTCTACGCATCTCTAGAAGTCTCCCTTGTCTTCTTCTGTCCTCGCTGCTTCTCGTCTCTCGATCGTTCTATATAGATCTTAGCACATGTTCTTCACATCTTCTCTACCACATCCTCCTATCACTATGTCGATGTTACCTGGCCACCGTTCAAAGGACTGGGCCTCCCAGGACGCCGTCTCCGGCCACCTGCCGGCTACCATGGATTTGGCCTTTGGCTGATGAGAAGACGGGAGATGTGCACGCTGTGGGCAAGGCGGATGACCAGTGTTAAATTTTGCTCGTGCAATAGCAACGGGGAGTAAAGCTTGGCAACAAAGCAAGGTAACGCAGTCAAAAGATCCAGAGGTAGCGAAGCATATGTGTCATTATGGTTGATTTATTCAGGCGAGGCTGGATGACAATGACGCCATGGAAGAAGAAATGGCGGTGGCTAGTGGGCGAGGAGGAGAGGCCGTAGAGCCAGAAGGAAGGCGAGCACGGGAGAGCCAGACAGGTGAAACCATTTTCAGCCGTTAGATGCCAAAATCAACGGCTCACATTGTAGGGATTTGCCACATCCTGGCCATTGGATGTGCAGATCGGACAGCCTACATTCACTGTTATCCCCACTCTATATAGTGATGATATTTTATTAAAATAAAATGCAACTAAAATAAAAAGAGGAAAGAACAAATAAAAGAAAAGAAATAAAACAAAGCAAAAAAAGGACACCCCCCCCCCCGCGCTGGGCCTTAGGCCAGCTGGCCATCCAACCAGACTCGCCCACCTAACCCCTCCATAACCCCCACCGAAGGAAACCCTAACCCACCGACACCCACTCCCCCCACTCACCCCCTCGCAAGATCCCCTCTCCTCCCTCTGTCCTCCCGATCCAGATCGGGGGAAATACCCCTGACGCCGCCTGTCTCCGCCCCACCACGCCTCCGACCTCCTCCGCGACGCCACCTCATCGAAGCGCAGCCTCGCCCTCCTTCTCCTCGACCCCTCGCTAGAGCTGCCCCACCGGACTCCATCATCGACGAGGCCGTCCCCGTCTTCCTCCTCACGCCTCGCGGCCCCGTACCCTACATGCTCGATGTGAGCCGCCTCCTCCCTCCTCCCTCTCTACTAACGCAGCAACGACGTCTACATCGGAGCCGTAGCTCGCCGGCGCCTCGCCTCCCTTGCCGCCCCTTGCCCATGCCGTTTCACAAGCCACGTCGCGCGCCCCGTCGCGCCTATCGCCGCTCGCGCCATCTGCGGCCGTTGCCGCCCACGCCGCGCTCCGCCCTCGCCGCTGCTTGCAATCGCTGCTACTGACTGATGCCGCTCCAGCCGCATCGCCCGCTGCCGCTATCGCTTTCTCGCGCTCGCCGCCCGCATCACCGCCGCCGTCTGCTCCCGCTGCTGTTGCTTCTTGTGCGGTCGCCGGCAGCGCTGCTGCGCCCGCGGGCGCATAACCGCGCCACGGCTCGCTCCCCTGCGTTCGCCCGCGCCACACCCCGGCGCCGCTCCGCCGTGGCCTCGCCGCTGCCGGGCGCAGCCCCGGTCGGCTGGCCTCATCCCCTCGCATGATGGGCGCCTGGATGCGCCCCGCCCCGGCGCCCGAAACCCGTTGCCCGCTAGCCCCTGGGGCCTATGACAGTGGGCCCCCATGCCCAGAACGTTAAAAAGGTTTTAAAAAAATGATGAATAATAAATAAAATAATAATTAATTAATTAGTTAAATTAATTAATCTTGATTAATTAAATTAAACAATTAATTAAACTAATTAATCATGATTAAGATTAACCAAATGACAAATTAAGCTAACTATTGTTAGTTAATTAACTAGTCAATGACACTGGGGCCCACCCCCCTAATTAATCCTAATTAGGTTAATGAAACTGGATAATTAAATGTGTCACTGACAGGTGGGACCCACCTGTTAGGTTGACCAGGTCAACTGCTGATGTCATGCTGACGTCAGCAAACACTATTATGGATAATGTTGATTTAATTAATTAAATAAATCCTAAAATGATTTAAATCTTTTTAAAATTAATATAAAATAAACCGTAGCTCATATGGAAACACTTTGCACATGAAAGTTGCTCAGAGCAACGAGATGAATCCGGATACGCAGCCCGTTCGTCCGCCACGCATCCCTAACATAGCAAACGCGCAACTTTCCCCCTCCGATTAATCTGTCCGAAAACGCGAAACACCGGGAATACTTTCCCGGATTTTTCCCCCTTCACCGGTACCACCTCGTACCATGTTAGGGCACACCTAGCATCACGCTTTGTCATGTCATGCATCGTCATGCATTTGTTTGCATTATATTTATTGTTTCTTCCCCCTCTTCTCTCGCTAGACACCGAGACCGACGCCGCTGCTACCCAGTATGACTACGGTGTTGACGACCCCTCTCTCTTGCCAGAGCAACCAGGCAAGCCCCCCTCCTTGATCACCAGATATCGCCTACTCTTCTCCCTACTGCTTGCATTAGAGTAGTGTAGCTTGTTACTGCTTTCCGTTAATCCTATTCTGATGCATAGCCTGTCATTGTTGCTACAACTGTTGATACCTTACCTGCAATCCTAAATGCTTAGTATAGGATGTTAGATTATCATCAGTGGCCGTACATTCTTGTCCGTCTGCCATGCTATACTATCGGGTCGTGATCACTCAGGAGGTGATCACGGGTATATACTTATACATATATACATGCCATACAGGTGGTGACTAAAGTCGGGTCGGCTCATAGGAGTACCCGCGAGTGATTCCGATGTTGGGGGCTGAAGGGGCAGGTGGTTCCATCCCGGTGGAGGTGGGCCTGAGTTCCCGAAGGCCCCCGACTGTTACTTTGTGGCGGAGCGACAGGGCAGGTTGAGACCACCTAGGAGAGATGTGGGCCTAGCCCTGGTCGGCGTCCGTGGTTATTTCAAAATAACACGATTAACGAGATCTTGGTATTTGATCTGAGTCTGGCCACTGGCCTATACGCACTAACCATCTACGCAGGGACAGTTATGGGCACTCAACGTCATGGTATCAGCCGAAGCCTTCGTGATGTCAACGACTGAGCGGCGCGTGCCGGGTTGGACCGCATAACACAACTTCCTTTATAATGGAGGTTGCTAGGTCTGCTCTCTGGCCGCGTTCGCAACATGCAGGTGTGCAATGGGCGATGGGCCCAGACCCGTCCGCCATAGGATTTAGACCGGCCCGCTGACCTCTCTGTTGTGCCTAGGTAGGGCTGCGACGTGTTGATCTTCCGAGGCAGGGCATGACCCAGAAAAGTGTGTCCGGACAAAGGGGATCGAGCGTGTTGGGAAATGTGGTGCACCCCTGCAGGGAAGTTGATCTATTCGAATAGCCGTGTCCCTCGGTAAAAGGGCGACCCGGAGTTGTACCTTGACCTTATGACAACTAGAACCAGATACTTAATAAAACACACCCTTCCAAGTGCCAGATACAACCGGTGATCGCTCTCTCACAGGGCGACGAGGGGAGGATCATCAGTTAGGATCATGCTATGCAATGTTACTTGGTGAACTTACCATCTACTCTCTTCTTCTGCTGCAAGATGGAGGTTACCAGAAGCGTAGTCTTCGACAGGACTAGCTATCCCCTCTTATTCCGGCATTCTGCAGTTCACTCCACATATGATACCCTTATTCCATTTGATACCAATGCATACATATGTAGTGTAGCCCCTTACTTGCGAGTACTTTGGATGAGCACTCACGGTTGCTTTGCTCCCTCTTTTCCCCCTTTCTATACTCGATTGCTGCGACTAGACGATGGAGCCCAGGAGCCAGACGCCACTATCGATGATGACTACTACTACTCGGGAGGTGCCTACTACTACGTGCAGCCCGCTAACGACGACCAGGAGTAGTTTAGGAGGATCCCAGGCAGGAGGCCTGCGCCTCTTTCGATCTGTATCCTAGTTTGTGCTAGCCTTCTTAAGGCAAACTTGTTTAACTTACGTCTGTACTCAAATATTGTTGCTTCCACTGACTCGTCTATGATCGAGCTCTTGTATTCGAGCCTTCGAGGCCCCTGGCTTGTAATATGATGCTTGTATGACTTATTTTATTTGTAGTGTGTGTTGAGATATCTTCCCGGGAGTCCCTAATCTTGATTGTACATGTTTGCGTGTATGATTGAATCGGGGGCGTCACAAGTTGGTATCAGAGCCGACTGCCTGTAGGAATCCCCCTTCCAAACTCCTTGGCCGAAGTTGAGTCTAGTCGTTGCAAAACTTTTACTAACATGGTTGTGCATCTTACGAGCCCTTGTCGCCATTGGGCGGTAGTAGGATCTTTTACTCCTTGACCTATAGTCTGGGACTCTGACATCTCTTCTATTTGGGTTAAACGATTTTACTAACTCTGACTCTAGGTTCTCGTAATTACTTCCTCCCGGAGAGCCCCTTATTACAGATGATCACCTGCTGCGCCAGAAGATTCCGAAGATACTCTCCGATGTTTTCATGAGACCCTTGTGCCCATCGACTTTACAATTCCCTACCACCGAAATACCCTTATGGAAAACAATTGTCGTTCATACATTCATCCTCAGTTGCTCTTGTTATTACAAGATGCCCTAAATTGCTCTCCGTTGTTTCAAAAATCCTTTAAGCTTACTGCCTTGCAGTTCTTTACCACATGAATACCCTTATTGAAAATTCCTCGCACTTATCGAGTATCCGTTCACCCCCAGTTGTTTGTATGCTTCATAAGATACTCTGAAATACTATCCGACCTTCTGAGCCTCTTATTCAAACTATTGCTCTGCAAATACTTGTATGCTTACATTATGGATGCTCCCATATCACTAGAAATATTCACTAGTATCTTTTGACACCTTCATTTTGATCCTATTGATTCGACATGTGTGCGAATGCACACAATCATCAATCAACCCTTCTAAATTATCTTTCCGGCTCAGACGACATTTTGAACATGAGCTGGTTCTCGACCAAACTATTTGTCGTCAAATGTGCCTCTAGTCTATCCAACTTATCCGTCCTCGATCAGAGCGTCTGCTTTTGATCCTTCGTTTTGGAAACCGTAATTTCTTTCTATTTAAGCATCAGACTAATCAGGTGATTCTTGAATCTGATGCCTCTGCATTCTTTCTTCCTCTGAGTGAGTATCGATACTCATGTTGGCTCCGTTATGGATCACCCGATCCATTGTTGGATTGATATCTGACAGTGTCCTTCATATTCAATCATCTTGTGAGTTCTTCCCCTGATACATAATGCCTTTGGTAAATTGTATCCTCTGCTTTGCCAACCATGCTCTACTTTCGAGCTTGTGTATTTACTTTTGAAACTTGTGGTATATGTTACTAAGATGCCCGATGGGTTGAACCTATGCCTTCCCCTAATCCGTGAGAACCCGGAAGTTTTCACAAGTCATACTTTCTGGTGTTCTACCGAATAAAATTCCAACACTACAGTTTTATCAAGACGAGAAGTGAATGAAAGGTTATGCATTGAATAAGTGGGAGTCGACCTTGAACTTTGTGTTCATGCCCATGGACCCGATGTGGAACTTATCATGGGAGCTTCTTGTAGTAATAACTATTTCCTTGATCTAATATCCTTTGGTATCGGTGAATTGATTCTTTTATAATCGTGGTTTCGACCATAATGTTCTTCTTAGATCCCATTTCTCGGGCAAGTTTAAGTACTTGTCTTCTGTGGATCAATACACTAGTCCAACCTTTACTTTGATCTTTCGTCGATTATTATCCCCCTGGTATCTCGAGATTATCTTGGATCTTCGCGGAACACAATCTTTTACGCTAAGCTAAGCTTGCGTTGATTTCCTTGTCTTATCATTCCACCTCGAACAACAAGCATGGTTTCGAGTTCGTGTCGTACCCATAGTTCTGATAACCTCTTGCTTCATCATTCCTTTGACTTGATGTCGTCGATGAGCGATTATATCTTCATGAAACCTCTCGACAAATCTGTCATGATCTTCATCAACATTTCGACCCCTTCCAGGATATCAATTGAATTCATGATGAGAAGTACCATCCTTGCCCTCAATGATTTGTGTTATCATCGACCACTTTATTGCCTTCCGTTCAACACAAACTTGTTCGTGTTTCTAGCAACCCTATTGCTTTCAAGTTAATGGTCGATATTTCATTCTTAGACTATTGGTTGTTGAATCACCTTTCTAACATTGATCATGCTACCTAAGACCATATTTTGGGTGCACTTTTCAACCAATGCTTAATTGTGTATGTTTTCCTCGAGCATACATCCTTATATCATTTGATCTGACAAATGTTATCTCCTTCTTCACATAAGTGTGGAAATCCATCTTTTGAAAATCTCACTGAATTGTCGCTGAGTTCATCAGCCACCTCTTCATCCTCTCCTTGGTTTTAATGATGAACTCTTGTTTCGGAACTCGCTTCCATAGTAAATCTCCCGAGAATCTTACAATGTCGTCTCGTCAATTGTGTTGCACCTTTTCTTCTCAAGCATCCTGAGTCTGAGGCATCCTAGCACCAATCAGATCTGAATCTCGGTCAGATATGATGATTGGGACATATTTCCAATAGTTATAACATTGGTCTTTATATGACCCGGTAAGATGATGTCATGCCTAGCACACCTGGCCGGAGGCCCTATTGTTATAGTTTCCTTTTCAGCAAGTCTATCCATTCTTCCGTGAGGAAACTGCAAGACTTATTCTACAAGCTGTTCCTGATGAATCCTTCGCGTATCCAAAGTCTGACATTTGCTTGAAGACAATGTCAATGCTATCTCGAAGCATGTCCGTGGTAATCCGATTTTCAATAAGAGCATTTGAAGCACAATGCTAAATTTTCTTTAGCATTTATCCTAACACCGTTGTATGGGTAATATCATGAGATTCCTCCCCCCTTACCTAAATGATTTTCTACTTTCTATCCTGTCATGGATATCATGATCCGCTTGTCCTTGGAAAGGATATACCCTTGAATATGTGTTTAAACACATTTTCCTTTCCATCGTTTTGTTTAACCTTCTTGAGGTTTATATGATCTAAGCAGTATTAAGTCACTATTTTTGTAAGCACCTCGGTGTACAACTCTGTCTGTAAGAACCTGTTACTATTGCTGATGACATTCCGTGAAGGGAATATGCCCTAGAGGCAATAATAAAGCTATTATTTATTTCCTTATATCATGATAAATGTTTATTATTCATGCTAGAATTGTATTAACCGGAAACATAATACATGTGTGAATACATAGACAAACAGAGTGTCACTAGTATGCCTCTACTTGACTAGCTCATTAATCAAAGATGGTTATGTTTCCTAACCATGAACAAAGAGTTGTTATTTGATTAACGAGGTCACATCATTAGTTGAATGATCTGATTGACATGACCCATTCCATTAGCTTAGCACCCGATCGTTTAGTATGTTGCTATTGCTTTCTTCATGACTTATACATGTTCCTATAACTATGAGATTATGCAACTCCCGTTTACCGGAGGAACACTTTGGGTACTACCAAATGTCACGATGTAACTGGGTGATTATAAAGGAGTACTACAGGTGTCTCCAATGGTAGATGTTGGGTTGGCGTATTTCGAGATTAGGGTTTGTCACTCCGAGTGTCGGAGAGGTATCTCTGGGCCCTCTCGATAATACACATCACATAAGCCTTGCAAGCATTATAACTAAGATGTTAGTTGTGAGATGATGTATTAAGGAACGAGTAAAGAGACTTGCCAGTAACGAGATTGAACTAGGTATTGGATACCGACGATCGAATCTCGGGCAAGTAACATACCGATGACAAAGGGAACAACGTATGTTGTTATGCGGTCTGACCGATAAATATCTTCGTAAAATATGTAGGAGCCAATATGGGCATCTAGGTCCCGCTATTGGTTATTGACCGGAGACATGTCTCGGTCATGTCTACATTGTTCTCGAACCGTAGGGTCCGCACGCTTAACGTTACGATGACAGTTATTATGAGTTTATGCATTTTGATGTACCGAAGGTTGTTCGGAGTCCCGGATGTGATCACGGACATGACGAGGAGTCTCGAAATGGTCGAGACGTAAAGATTGATATATTGGAAGCCAATGTTTGGACATCGGAAGTGTTCCGGGTGAAATCGGGATTTTACCGGATTACCGGGAGGGTTACCGGAACCCCCCGGGAGCCAAATGGGCCAACATGGGCCTTAGTGGAAAGGTGAGAGGTCAGCCCACATAAGGCTGCGCCTCCCCCCCTCTCCCTAGTCCTATTAGGAGTAGGAGAGGGGCCGGCCACCTCTCTCTTTCTCTTCCCCTTTAGGGAATCCTATTAGGAATAGGATTGGGGGGGAGTCCTACTCCCGGTAGGAGTAGGACTCCTCCTGCGCCTCCCTTGCTTGGCCGGCCAGCCCTCCCCCTCTCATCCTTTATATACGGGGGCAGGGGGCACCTCTAGACACACAAGTTGATCCTTGAGATCGTTCCTTAGCCGTGTGCGGTGCCCCCTGCCACCAAATTCCACCTCGATCATACTGTTGTAGTGCTTAGGCGAAGCCCTGCGTCGGTAGTACATCAAGATCGTCACCACGCCGTCGTGCTGACGGAACTCTTCCTCGACGCTTTGCTGGATCGGAGCCCGAGGATCGTCATCGAGCTGAACGTGTGCTAAGAACTCGGAGGTGCCGGAGTAACGGTGCTTGGATCGGTCGGATCGGGAAGACGTACGACTACTTCCTCTACGTTGTGTGATCGCTTCCGCAGTCGGTCTGCGTTGGTACATAGACAACACTCTCCCCTCTCGTTGCTATGCATGACCATGATCTTGCGTGTGCGTAGGAATTTTTTTGAAATTACTACGTTCCCCAACAGTGGCATCCGAGCCTAGGTTTTATGGTTTGATGTTATTTGCACGAGTAGAACACAAGTGAGTTGTGGGCGATACAAGTCATACTGCCTACCAGCATGTCATACTTTGGTTCGGCGGTATTGTTGGACGAGACGACCCGGACCAACCTTACGCGTACGCTTACGCGAGACCGGTTCCCTCGACGTGCTTTGCACATAGATGGCTTGCGGGCGACTGTCTCTCCAACTTTAGTTGAACCAAGTGTGGCTACGCTCGGTCCTTGAGAAGGTTAAAACAGAGTCTATTTGACAAACTATCGTTGTGGTTTTGATGCGTAGGTGAGATGAGTTCTTGCTTAAGCCCATAGCAGCCACGTAAAACTTGCAACAACAAAGTAGAGGACGTCTAACTTGTTTTTGCAGGGAATGTTGGGATGTGATATGGTCAAGGCATGATGCTAATTTTATTGTATGAGATGATCATGTTTTGTAACCAAGTTATCGGCAACTGGCAGGAGCCATATGGTTGTCGCTTTATTGTATGCAATGCAATCGCGATGTAATGCTTAACTTTATTACTAAGCGGTAGTGATAGTCGTGGAAGCATAAGATTGGCGAGACGACAACGATGCTACGATGGAGATCAAGGTGTCGCGCCGGTGACGATGGTGATCATGACGGTGCTTCGGAGATGGAGATCACAAGCACAAGATGATGATGGCCATATCATATCACTTATATTGATTGCATGTGATGTTTATCCTTTTATGCATCTTATCTTGCTTTGATTGATGGTAGCATTATAAGATGATCTCTCACTAAATTATCAAGAAGTGTTCTCCCTGAGTATGCACCGTTGCCAAAGTTCGTCGTGCCCAGACACCACGTGATGATCGGGTGTGATAAGCTCTACGTCCATCTACAACGGGTGCAAGCCAGTTTTGCACACGCAGAATACTCAGGTTAAACTTGACGAGCCTAGCATATGCAGATATGGCCTCGGAACACAGAGACCGAAAGGTCGAGCGTGAATCATATAGTAGATATGATCAACATGACGATGTTCACCATTGAAAACTACTCCATCTCACGTGATGATCGGTTATGGTTTAGTTGATTTGGATCACGTGATCACTTAGAGGATTAGAGGGATATCTATCTAAGTGGGAGTTCTTAAGTAATATGATTAATTGAACTTAAATTTATCATGAACTTAGTCCTGGTAGTATTTTGCAAATTATGTTGTAGATCAATAGCTCGCGTTGTTGCTTCCCTGTGTTTATTTTGATATGTTCCTAGAGAAAATTCTGTTGAAAGATTTTAGTAGCAATAATGCGGATTGGATCCGTGATCTGAGGTTTATCCTCATTGCTGCACAGAAGAATTATGTCCTTGATGCACCGCTAGGTGACAGACCTATTGCAAGAGCAGATGCAGACGTTATGAATGTTTGGCTAGCTCAATATGATGACTACTTGATAGTTTAGTGCACCATGCTTAATGGCTTAGAATCGGGACTTCAAAGACATTTTGAACGTCATGGACCATATGAGATGTTCCAGGAGTTGAAGTTAATATTTCAAGTAAATACCCGAGTTGAGAGATATGAAGTCTCCAACAAGTTCTATAGCTGAAAGATGGAGGAGAATCGCTCAACTAGTGAGCATGTGCCCAGATTGTCTGAGTACTACAATCGCTTGAATCAAGTGGGAGTTAATCTTCCAGATAAAATAGTGATTGACAGAATTCTCTAGTCACCATCACCAAGTTAGTAGAACTTCGTGATGAACTATAATATGCAAGGGATAACGGAAACAACTCCCAAGCTCTTCGTGATGCTGAAATCAACGAAGGTAGAAATCAAGAAAAACATCAAGTGTTGATGGTTGACAAGATCACTAGTTTCAAGAAAAGGGCAAAGGGAAGAAGGGGAACTTCAAAAGAACGGCAAGCAAGTTGCTACTCATGTGAAGAAGCCCAAGTCTGGTCCTAAGCCTGAGACAAAGTGCTTCTACTGCAAAGGGACTGGTTACTGGAAGCGGAACTACCCCAAGTGATTGGCGGATAAGAAGGATGGCAAAGTGAACATAAGTATATTTGATATACATGTTATTGATGTGTACTTTACTAGTGTTTATAGCAAACCCTCAGTATTTGATACTAGTTCAGTTGCTAAGAGTAGTAACTCGAAACGGGAGTTGCAGAATAAACAGAGACTAGTTAAGGGTAAAGTGACGATGTGTGTTGGAAGTAGTTCCAAGATTGATATGATCATCATCGCATACTCCCCTCTACCTTCGGGATTAATATTAGACCTAAATAATTGTTATTTGGTGCCAGCGTTGAGCATGAACATTATATCTGGATCTTGTTTAATGCGAGACGGTTATTCATTTAAATCAGAGAATAATGGTTGTTCTATTTATATGAGTAATATCTTTTATGGTCATGCACCTTTGAAGAGTGGTCTATTCTTGTTGAATCTTGATAGTAGTGATACACATATTCATAATGTAGAAGCCAAAAGATGCAGAGTTGATAATGATAGTGCAACTTATTTGTGGCACTGCCGTTTAGGTCATATCGGTGTAAAGCGCATGAAGAAACTCCATACTGATGGGCTTTTGGAACCACTTGATTATGAATCACTTGGTACTTGCGAACCGTGCCTCATAGGCAAGATGACTAAAACACCGTTCTCCGGTTCTATGGAGAGAGCAACAGATTTATTGGAAATCATACATACCGATGTATGTGGTCCGATGAATATTGAGGCTCGTGGCGGATATCGTTATTTTCTCACTTTCACAGATGATTTAAGCAGATATGGGTATATCTACTTAATGAAACATAAGTCTGAAACATTTGAAAAGTTCAAGGAATTTCAGAATGAAGTTGAAAATCATCGTAACAAGAAAATAAAGTTTCTACGATCTGATCGTGGAGGAGAATATTTGAGTTACGAGTTTGGTGTACATTTGAAAAATTGTGGAATAGTTTCGCAACTCACGCCACCTGGAACACCACAGCGTAATGGTGTGTCCGAACGTCGTAATCGTACTTTACTAGATATGGTGCGATCTATGATGTCTCTTACTGATTTACCGCTATCATTTTGGGGCTATGCTTTAGAGACGGCCGCATTCACGTTAAATAGGGCACCATCAAAATCCGTTGAGACGACGCCTTATGAACTATGGTTTGGCAAGAAACCAAAGTTGTCGTTTCTTAAAGTTTGGGGCTGCGATGCTTATGTGAAAGAGCTTCAACCTGATAAGCTCGAACCCAAAGCAGAGAAATGTGTCTTCATAGGATACCCAAAAGAGACTGTTGGGTATACCTTCTATCACAGATACGAAGGCAAGACATTCGTTGCTAAGAATGGATCATTTCTAGAGAAGGAGTTTCTCTCGAAAGAAGTGAGTGGGAGGAAAGTAGAAAACTTGATAAGGTAATTGTACCTTCTACCTTGTTGGAAAGTAGTTCATCACAAAAATCTGTTCTTGTGACTACTACACCAATTAGTGAGGAAGATAATGATGATGATCATGTAACTTCAGATCAAGTTACTACCGAATCTCGTAGGTAAACCAGAGTGAGATCCACACCAGAGTGGTACGGTAATCCTGTTCTGGAGGTCATGTTACTTGACCATGACGAACCTACGAACTATGAGGAAGCAATGATGAGCCCAGATTCCGCGAAATGGTTTGAGGCCATGAAATCTGAGATGGGATCCATGTATGAGAACAAAGTATGGACTTTTGGTTGACTTGCCCGATGATCGGCAAGCAATTGAGAATAAATGGATCTTCAAGAAAAAGACTGACGCTGACGGTAATATTACTGTCTATAAAGCTCGACTTGTCGCAAAAGGTTTTCAACAAGTTCAAGGGGTTGACTACGATGAGACCTTCTCACCCGTAGCGATGCTTAAGTCCGTCAGAATCATGTTAGCAATTGCCGCATTTTATGATTATGAAATATGGCAGATGGATGTCAAAACTGCATTCCTGAATGGATTTCTGGAAGAAGAGTTGTATATGATGCAACCAGAAGGTTTTGTCGATCCAAAGGGAGCTAACAAAGTATGCAAACTCCAGCGATCCATTTATGGACTGGTGCAAGCATCTCGGAGTTGGAATAAACGCTTTGATAGTGTGATCAAAGCATTTGGCTTTATACAGACTTTTGGAGCAGCCTGTATTTACAAGAAAGTGAGTGGGAGCTCTGTAGCATTTCTGATATTATATGTGGATGACATATTGCTGATCAGAAATAATGTAGAATTATTCTGTAAAGCATAAAGGAGTGTTTGAAAGGAGTTTTTCAAAGAAAGACTTCGGTGAAGCTGCTTACATATTGAGCTTCAAGATCTATAGAGATAGATCAAGACGCTTGATAAGTTTTTTCAATGAGTACATACCTTGACAAGATTTTGAAGTAGTTCAAAATGGAGCAGTCATAGAAAGAGTTCTTGCCTGTATTACAAGGTGTGAAGTTGAGTAAGACTCAAAGCCCGACCACGGCAGAAGATAGAAAGAGAATGAAAGTCATTCCCTATGCCTTGGCCATAGGTTCTATAAAGTATGTCATGCTGTATTCCAGATCTATTGTATACCCTGCATTGATTTGGCAAGGGAGTACAATAGTGATCTAGGAGTAGATCACTGGACAGCGGTCAGAATTATCCTTAGTGAAATAAGGATATGTTTCTCGATTATGGACGTGACAAAAAGGTTCGTCGTAAAGGGTTACGTCGATGCAAGTTTTTGACACTGATCCAGATGAATCTAAAGTCTCAATCTGGATACATATTGAAAGTGGGGGCAATTAGCTAGAGTAGCTCCGTGCAGAGCATTATAGACATAGAATCTTGCAAAATACTTACGGATCTGAATGTGACAGACCCATTGACTAAAATTATCTCACAAGCAAAACATGATCACACCTTAGTACTCTTTGGGTGTTAATCACATAGATATGTGAACTAGATTACTAACTTTAGTAAACCCTTTGAGTGTTGGTCACATGACGATGTGAACTATGGGTGTTAATCACATGGTGATGTGAAATAATGCTGCTAAATCACATGGCGATGTGAACTAGATTATTGACTCTAGTGCAAGTGGGAGACTGAAGGAAATATGCCCTAGAGGCAATAATAAAGCTATTATTTATTTCCTTATATCATGATAAATGTTTATTATTCATGCTAGAATTGTATTAACCGGAAACATAATACATGTGTGAATACATAGACAAACAGAGTGTCACTAGTATGCCTCTACTTGACTAGCTCGTTAATCAAAGATGGTTATGTTTCCTAACCATGAACAAAGAGTTGTTATTTGATTAACGAGGTCACATCATTAGTTGAATGATCTGATTGACATGACCCATTCCATTAGCTTAGCACCCGATCGTTTAGTATGTTGCTATTGCTTTCTTCATGACTTATACATGTTCCTATAACTATGAGATTATGCAACTCCCGTTTACCGGAGGAACACTTTGGGTACTACCAAACGTCACAACGTAACTGGGTGATTATAAAGGAGTACTACAGGTGTCTCCAATGGTAGATGTTGGGTTGGCGTATTTCGAGATTAGGGTTTGTCACTCCGAGTGTCGGGGAGGTATCTCTGGGCCCTCTCGGTAATACACATCACATAAGCCTTGCAAGAATTATAACTAAGATGTTAGTTGTGAGATGATGTATTATGGAACGAGTAAAGAGACTTGCCTGTAATGAGATTGAACTAGGTATTGGATACCGACGATCGAATCTCGGGCAAGTAACATACCGATGACAAAGGGAACAACGTATGTTGTTATGCGGTCTAACAGATAAAGATCTTCGTAGAATATGTAGGAGCCAATATGGGCATCCAGGTCCCACTATTGGTTATTGACCGGAGACGTGTCTCGGTCATGTCTACATTGTTCTCGAACCGTAGGGTCCGCACGCTTAACGTTACGATGACAGTTATTATGAGTTTATGCATTTTGATGTACCGAAGGTTGTTCGGAGTCCCGGATATGATCACGGACATGACGAGGAGTCTCGAAATGGTCGAGACGTAAAGATTGATATATTGGAAGCCTATGTTTGGACATCGGAAGTGTTCCGGGTGAAATCGGGATTTTACCGGATTACCGGAGGGTTACCGGAACCCCCCGGGAGCCAAATGGGCCAACATGGGCCTTAGTGGAAAGGTGAGAGGGCAGACCACATAGGGATGCGCCTCCCCCCCCTCTCCCTAGTCCTATTAGGACTAGGAGAGGGGCCGGCCACCTCTCTCTTTCTCTTCCCCTTTGGGGAATCCTATTAGGAATAGGATTGGGGGGGAGTCCTACTCCCGGTAGGAGTAGGACTCCTCCTGCGCCTCCCTTGCTTGGCCGGCCAGCCCTCCCCCTCTCATCCTTTATATACGGGGGCAGGGGGCACCTCTAGACACACAAGTTGATCCTTGAGATCGTTCCTTAGCCGTGTGCGGTGCCCCCTGCCACCAAATTCCACCTCGATCATACCGTTGTAGTGCTTAGGCGAAGCCCTGCGTCGGTAGTACATCAAGATCGTCACCACGCCGTCGTGCTGACGGAACTCTTCCTCGACGCTTTGCTGGATCAGAGCCCGAGGATCGTCATCGAGCTGAACGTGTGCTAAGAACTCGGAGGTGCCGGAGTTACAGTGCTTGGATCGGTCGGATCGGGAAGACGTACGACTACTTCCTCTACGTTGTGTGATCGCTTCCGCAGTCGGTCTGCGTTGGTACGTAGACAACACTCTCCCCTCTCGTTGCTATGCATCACCATGATCTTGCGTGTGCGTAGGAAATTTTTTGAAATTACTACGTTCCCCAACATTCCGGTAGCCACCAATGGACGAGAACTTTGCCTATTGGTCTGCCTCATTTCAACGAGCGGGAAAATGGTTCTCTTCGTCCCTCTCCCTTGGTACCAACGTTGTTGCTGACATATAACTGACAGGCTACCCTCTGACATGCATTGCTATCATGACCGTGCAAGATGTCACCGCCCTTCCTACTTTAACCCACATGGTGGGCCCATAACCCACAAGTTCCACAGGATCGAAACCTGACTCTCCTGTACACCTTGTTGACAAAGTTATCCCTTACTCTTGGTTTCGTGTGTAATTCATGAGCCACCTTCCTAGTGATCTGTTCCGGTATCAGATGCAATACTTAAACTTAATGCTTTGAACCCCTTTCACACTCTTTTTCAGGCATCGAATGATTGTCTATCCACTTGGAACTCCTTATTGTACCTTCTTACCTTACTCTCGAATTGTGCAACTCGAGAGATACTCATCTGTTCATTCATGGGAAAACCCCAGACGATTACCACTTAAGCATTCTATCATAGCCGAGCCACCCCTTACTTATTCGTAAGCACGAAGGAACCTCCGAAGAAAGGGTGACGACTTCACCATGATGACCTGAAGCAAAGAAATGAAGACATCAATGTAATGGATCGACCTCTTCGAGGAGAGCAACCAAGGCCGAGAAGATTCGTTAGAATTTCGTAACTAGACCTTCCCCCCTTCCCTACCTCTTAAATCTCGGGACGAGATTTCTTGTAGTGGAGGAGAATTCTGACGCCCGGATATGTAAGCTACAGTGAACCTCTGCTAATAATGCCATGTCACCTCGATTACTGTTGCTAATCTCGCGTTAGTTCGAAACCGGTTCGAATTCAAATTCAAAATCAAGCTAACAATAAAAGTTTTCAAATATTAAAACTAAAATGTTCGGAGTGAACCAAATATTGCATAGATAATTACGGTGGAGAAACCACACCTTTATAAGATGTTTAAATACTATGAGATGAATAAAACAGTAGCAAAAATGATTATTTAAATACCTTTTATAATTAATAAAATGTCAAACTAAGTTATTTGGGGTCTAGACTTTTTGTGACTCTGGACTAAGTTGAAATACTAATTTTGATACTAAGTATATAGTTTATTAAAATAAAATGCAACTAAAATAAAACAGGAAAGAATAAATAAAAGAAAAGAAATAAACAAAGCAAAAAAAGGACCCCTCCCCCCCCCCCGCGCGCTGGGCCTTAGCCCAGCTGGCCATCCAACCAGACCGGCCCACCTAACACCTCCATAACCCCCACCGAAGGAAACCCTAACCCACCGACACCCACTCCCCCCCCACTCGCCCCCTCGCAAGATCCCCTCTCCTCCCTCTGTCCTCCCGATCCAGATCGGGGGAAATGCCCCTGACGCCGCCTGTCTCCACCCCACCACGCCTCCGACCTCCTCCGTGATGCCACCTCGTCGGAGCGCAGCCGCGCCCTCCTCCTCCTCGACCCCTCGCTAAAGCTGCCCCACCGGACTCCATCGTCGACGAGGCCGTCCCCGTCTTCCTCCTCACGCCCCGCGGCCCCGCACCCTACTTTCTTGATGTGAGCCGCCGCCTCCCTCCTCCCTCTCTGCTAACGCAGCAACACCGTCTACATCGGAGCCATAGCTCGCCGGCGCCTCGCCTCCCTTGCCGCCCCTTGCCCGCGCTGTTTTGCAAGCCACGTCACGCGCCCCTGCCTGCTAGCTCGCGCGCCCCGTTGCGCCTATCGCCGGTCGCGCCATCTGCAGTTGTTGCCGCCCACGCCGCGCTCCGCCCTCGCCGCTGCTAGAAATCGCTACTACAGACTAATGCCGCTCCAGCCACATCGCCCGCTGCCGCTATCGCCTTCTCGCGCTCACCGCCCGCATCATCGCCGCCGTCTGCTCCCGCTCACCCACTACTGCTGCTTCTTGTGCAGTCGCCGCCAGCGCTGCTGCGCCCGCGGGCGCCTAACCGCACCGCGGCTCGCTCCCCTGCGCTCGCCCACGCCACACCCCGACGCCGCTCCGCCATGGCCTCGCCGCTGCCGGGCACAGCCCCGATCGGCCGGCCGCATCCCCTCGCGTGATGGGCGCCTGAATGCGCCCCGCCCCGGCGCCCGAAACCCGTTGCCCGCTAGCCCCTGGCGCCTATGACAGTGGGCCCCCATGCCCAGAACGTTTAAAAAAAGGTTTTTAAAATGATGAATAATAAATAAAATAATAATTAATTAATTAAATTAATTAATGTTGATTAATTAAACTAAACAATTAATTAAACTAATTAATCATGATTAAGATTAACCAAATGACTAATTAAGCTAACTTCTGTTAGTTAATTAACTAGTCAATGACAGTGGGGCCCACCCCCGTAATTAATCCTGATTAGGTTAATTTAACTGGATAATTAAATGTGTCATTGACAGGTGGGACCCACCTGTTAGGTTGACCAGGTCAACTGCTGATGTCATGCTGACGTCAGCAAACACTATTATGGATAATGTTGATTTAATTAATTAAATAAATCCTAAAAATGATTTAAATCTTTTTAAAATTAATATAAAATAAATCGTAGCTCGGATGGAAAAAATTTGTACATGAAAGTTGCTCAGAACGACGAGACGAATCTGGATACGTAGCCTGTTCGTCCGCCACGCATCCCTAGCATAGCAAACACGCAACTTTCCCCCTCCGGTTCATCTGTACGACAATGCGAAACACCGGGAATATTTTCCCGGATGTTTTCCCCCTTCACCAGTACCACCTCGTACCGCGTTAGGGCACACCTAGCATCACACTTTGTCATGTCATGCATCGTCATGCATTTGTTTGCATTATATTTATTGTTTCTTCCCCCTTTTCTCTCGCTAGACACCGAGACCGACGCCACTGCTACCCAGTACGCATACGGTGTTGACGACCCCTCTCTCTTGCCAGAGCAACCAGGCAAGCCCCCCCCTTTGATCACCAGATATCACCTACTCTTCTCCCTACTGCTTGCATTAGAGTAGTGTAGCTTGTTACCGCTTTCCGTTAATCCTATTCTGATGCATAGCATATCATTGTTGCTACAACTGTTGATACCTTACCTGCAATCCTAAATGCTTAGTATAGGATGTTAGATTATCATCAGTGGCCCTACATTCTTGTCCGTCTGCCATGCTATACTATCAGGCCATGATCACTCGGGAGGTGATCATGGGTATATACTTATACATATATACATGCTATACAAGTGGTAACTAAAGTCGGGTCGGCTCGTAGGAGTACCCGCGAGTGATTCCGATGTTGGGGGATGAAGGGGCAGGTGGTTCCATCCCGGTAGAGGTGGGCCTGAGTTCCCGAAGGCCCCCGACTGTTACTTTGTGGCGGAGCGACAGGGCAGGTTGAGACCACCTAGGAGAGAGGTGGGCCTGGCCCTGGTCGGCGGCCGTGGTTATTTTAAAATAACACGATTAACAAGATCTTGGTATTTGAACTGAGTCTGGCCACTGGCCTATACGCACTAACCATCTACGCGGGGACAGTTATGGGCACTCGACGTCGTGGTATCAGCCGAAGCCTTCGTGACGTCAGCGACTGAGCAACGAGCGCCAGGTTGGACCGCGTAACGCAACTTCCTTTGTAATGGAGGTTGCTAGGTCTGCTCTCCGGTCGCGTTCGCAACGTGTAGGTGTGCAATGGGCGATGGGCCCAAACCCCTGCGCCATAGAATTTAGACCGGCGTGTTGACCCCTCTATTGTGCCTAGGTAGGGTTGCGACGTGTTGATCTTCCGAGGCCAGGCATGACCCAGAAAAGTGTGTCTGGACAAAGGGGATCGAGCGTGTTGGGAAATGTGGTGCACCCCTGCAGGGAAGTTGATCTATTCGAATAGCCGTGTCCCTCGGTAAAAGGACGACCCGGAGTTGTTCCTTGACCTGATGACAACTAGAACCGGATACTTAATAAAACACACCCTTCCAAGTGCTAGATACAACCAGTGATCGCTCTCTCACAGGGCGACGAGGGGAGGATCATCGGTTAGGATTATGCTATGTGATGTTACTTGGTGAACTTACCATCTACTCTCTTCTTCTGCTGCAAGATGGAGGTTACCAGAAGCATAGTCTTCGACAGGACTAGCTATCCCCCTCTTATTCCGGCATTCTACAGTTCACTCCACATATGATACCCTTATTCCATTTGATACCAATGCATACATATGCAGTGTAGCTCCTTACTTGCAAGTACTTTGGATGAGTACTCATGGTTGCTTTGCTCCCTCTTTTCCCCTTTCTATACTCGATTGCTGCGACCAGACGATGGAGCCCAGGAGCCAGACGCCACTATCGATGATGACTACTACTACTCGGGAGGTGCCTACTACTACGTGCAGCCCGCTGACGACGACCAGGAGTAGTTTTGGAGGATCCCAGGTAGGAGGCCTGCGCCTCTTTCAATCTGTATCCTAGTTTGTGCTAGCCTTCTTAAGGCAAACTTGTTTAACTTATGTCTGTACTCAGATATTGTTGCTCCCGCTGACTCGTCTATGATCGAGCTCTTGTATTCGAGCCTTCGAGGCCCCTGGCTTGTAATATGATGCTTGTATAACTTATTTTATTTGTAGTGTTGTGTTGTGATATTTTCCTGTGATTCCCTGATCTTGATCGTACACGTTTGCGTGTATGATTAGTGTATGATTGAATCGGGGGTGTCACAGTGGCGGTGAGGCCTCCGCCACATTGCAGCCGGCCACGGGAGGCAGGAGCACGAGGCACGATCAGCGCTGGTTTGGGCGGCTGGAGCAAGAAGACCAGAGGTTGAAGAAGCACTACAGCCGTTGGATGGACATTGTACGGTCACTCGAGCTAGAATCGTGCATATTGACTAAGTTGACAAAGCCCTCCGTCCCCGTCAACTTAGTAGGCCCACAAGTCAGCCTGCCACTATACTGGGTCCCAGCTAACAGGGGGAGTATTTATGTTTTTTGTGCGTAATAAGGAAGCACTTCCTTGCGTGCGAAGATATAGCTGGTGGATCTGAGCTGTCAGCGGCGGTAACATTTTTTCGTGAAATATAGAGGCCCTTTCGGTGGGTCCCTGATGTCAGGTGGAGGAATCATTATTTTGCGCGTAATAAGGAGGCATTTCCTTGAGTGCGGCCATGGACCCAGTTGTCGGCCTCTCCACGTACAGTCCACTTCATATGCATGTCGGTCGTTGACCACGTTGACCAGGCCGCGCCGAGAGCACCAGGGCGGTGGACGACGGCGAGGCCTAGGAAGGGAATGACACGGAGGCAGGGAAGACTCGGCAGTTGTTTCTCACGCGGAGGGGAGTACGACTGTACGAGGGTTTACTGGTTCGTCTGCCGTCGCCGGAGAATAACAGCAGATGTGGGTGAGTAGAGGGATGGCTAGGCCAGCGATGGGAGTACGGTGGGGCGGTGAGGCCTGCGCGGCAGCACAGCTGGCCGCGGGGGAGGAGGGAGCAGGCAGTCCCGCCGACGCTTGTTTGAGCGGCTGGAGCAGGAAGAGCAGAGATTGAAGAAGCACGACGGTCGTTCGATGGACATCATACGGTCACTAGAGCTAGAATCGTTCATATTGACTAAGTTGACAAAGCCCTCTGTCCCCGTCAACTTAGTAGGCCCACAAGTTAGCCTCCCACCATGGTGGGTCCCAGCTAGCAGGGGGAGTATTCATTTTTCTGTGCGTAATAAGGAGGCACTTCCGGTGGGTCCGAGCTGACAGCGGGGGGAACGTTTTTTTTTTGCAAAATACGGTGGTCCGTCCGGTGGGTCCCAGCAGTCAGGGGCAAACGTTTTTTTCGCGAAATACGGTGGCCCGTCCGGTGGGTCCCGGCAGTCAGGGGGGAAACGTTTTTTCCACAAAATACTTGTGGCCCGTCCGACGGGTCCTTGCTGTCAGGTGGAGGAATAATTATTTTGCATGTAATAAGGAGGCACTTCTTTGCGGCTGCCGTGGACCCAGCTGTCAGCCTCTCCACGTACAGTACTCTGTTGGGGAACGCAGTAATTTCCAAAAATTTCCTACGCACACGCAAGATCATGGTGATGCATAGCAACGAGAGGGGAGAGTGTTGTCTACATACCCTTCGTAGACTGCAACGGAAGCGTTGACGCAACGTAGAGGAAGTAGTCGTACGTCTTCCCGATCCGACCGATCCAAGCACCGTTGCTCCGGCACCTCCGAGTTCTTAGCACACGTACAGCTCGATGACGCTCCCCGGGCTCCGATCCAGCAAAGCTTCGGGGATGAGTTCCTTCAGCACAACGGTGTGGTGACGATGATGATGTTCTACCGACGCAGGGCTTCGCCTAAGCACTACAACGATATGATCGAGGTGGAATATGGTGGCAGGGGGCACCGCACACAGCTAAGGAACGATCACGTGGATCAACTTGTGTGTCCTAGGGTGCCCCCTGCCCCCGTATATAAAGGAGTAAGGGGAGGAGGCGGCCGGCCAGGTGTGGCGCGCCAAGAGGGAGTCCTACTCCCACCGGGAGTAGGACTCCTAGTTGGACAAGGAGAGAGAGGGGGGAAAGAGGAGGAAGAGAGGAAGGAAAGGGGGGCGCCGCCCCCCTTCCCTTGTCCTATTCGGACTAGGAAGGGGAGGGGCGCACGGCCACCTCCTGCCTCCTTCTCTCTTCTCCCCCAAGGCCCATGTAGGCCCAATAAACCCCCGGGGGGGTTCCGGTAACCCCCCGGTACTCCGGAAAAATGCCGATTTCACCCGGAACGATTCCGATGTCCAAATATAGGCTTCCAATATATCGATCTTTATGTCTCAACCATTTCGAGACTCCTCGTCATGTCCGTGATCACATCCGGGACTCCGAACTTACTTTGGTACATCAAAATGCATAAACTCATAATAACTGTCATCGTAACGTTAAGCGTGCGGACCCTACGGTTTGAGAACAATGTAGACATGACTGAGACAGATCTCCGGTCAATAACCAATAGCGGGACCTGGATGCCCATATTGGCTCCTACATATTCTACGAAGATCTTTATCGGTCAGACCGCATAACAACATACGTTGTTCCCTTTGTCATCGGTATGTCGATCGTCGGTATCCAATACCTAGTTCAATCTCGTTACCGGCAAGTCTCTTTACTCGTTCCGTAACACATCATCCCGCAACTAACTCATTAGTTGCAATGCTTGCAAGGCTTATGTGGTGTGCATTACCGAGAGGGCCCAGAGATACCTCTCCGACAATCGGAGTGACAAATCCTAATCTCGAAATACGCCAACCCAACATCTACCTTTGGAGACACCTGTAGAGCTCCTTTATAATCACCTAGTTACGTTGTGACGTTTGGTAGCACACAAAGTGTTCCTCCGGTAAACGGGAGTTGCATAATCTCATAGTCATAGGAACATGTATAAGCCATGAAGAAAGCAATAGCAACATACTAAACGATCGGGTGCTAAGCTAATGGAATGGGTCATGTCAATCAGATCATTCAACTAATGATGTGACCTCGTTAATCAAATAACAACACTTTGTTCATGGTTAGGAAACATAACCATCTTTGATTAACGAGCTAGTCAAGTGGAGGCATACTAGTGACACTAAGTTTGTCTATGTATTCACACATGTATTATGTTTCCGGTTAATACAATTCTAGCATGAATAATAAACATTTATCATGATATAAGGAAATAAATAATAACTTTATTATTGCCTCGAGGGCATATTTCCTTCATACTCTCCCGATGGAAGTCGGTCGTTGACCACATTGACCACGCCGCGGCGAGAGCACCACGGCGGTGAACGACGGCGGGGCCTAGGAAGGGGACGACGCGGAGCCGGGAAGACGCGGCAGTGGATGCCCACGCGGAGAGGAGTACGAGGGTTCACTGGTTCGGCTGCGGTGTGAGGCTGCCGTCGCCGCAGAATAACATGGGGAGTGGGTGAGTGGAGGGATGGCCTGGCCAACGGTGGGAGTAGTATGGGGACGGTGAGGCCTCCGCGGCAACACAGCCGGCCACAGGAGGCAGGAGCATGCGGCACGACCGACACTGCTTTGGGCGGCTGGGGCAAGAAAACCAGAGGTTGAAGAAGCACTACAGCCGTTGGATGGACATCGTTGACCATGCCGCGCCGAGAGCACCAGGGCAGTGGACGACGGCGAGGCCTACGAAGGGAACAATGTGGAGCCGGGGAAGACACGACAGTGGCTGCCCACGCGGTGGAGAGTACGAGGGTTGACTGGTTCGGCTGCCGTCGCCGGAAAATAATAGGAGGTGTGGGTGAGTAGAGGGATAGACAGGACAGGGATGCGAGTATGATGGGGCCGTGAGGCCTGCCCGACAGCACTGTCGGCCCCGGGAGGCGGGAGCAGACGGTTCCGACGGTGCTGGTTTGGGCGGCTGGGGCAGGAAGATCAGAGACTGAAGAAGCACGATTGTCGTTAGATTGACATCTAACGGTCTGACGCTGGTAGAGTCGATTGTTGACTAAGTTTCTTTTTTGATAAACCTTGTGTACGCATGAACTTAGTAGGCCCACAAGTCAGCCTCCAAATCTGTGGCAGACAACATAAAGCCCATTTGCTATTTTTTATAATTTGCAGCCCATTTGGTAATTCTTAAGTAATTTATTATAGCCCATTTTCTGCCCAGGACCACGGTCAAAAAGTTCAACCTTATTTTGCATATTTCGGTGGAGTCCGAACTGTTGTAATCCCAAATAATAAACATTTTTTAAGAACTTATTGATTTGCCAAAAAATCATTTTGTTTTTGTAAGAAAATAAGACGTGGGACAATTGAGTTGGTTTAAGGGAAAACCAGTGGTAAAAAAATCAGCGCTGGGTGGGAAAAAACAACAAAAAATAAGGATGTAAATATGAAAAGGGAATTTTATGTGTTTTCAATATAATGACACGTGTATATGAACTAGTAAAACTATAGGTAGAGATTAGAAAATGGATGTAGGACATGCGTTTCAAGAGGATAATAGAACTGGGCTGTGTGTTTGATTCAGTAAAAAAAACTGCATGCGGATGTTGTAAGACAAAATATAACTAACGATGGTAGGCCAGAGGCCAGTAGATACCTGCTGGATCTTTGTGCCCCATTGTCGTCATGGGCTGGGCCTATTAAAAACAAAACCAACCCTGGGTAGTCTACAGCCCAGTTGAAACTTGCTCGACCTGAAAAAACAATATACGTGCTCAATAAACGAGATAATTCTGCAAGTACAGACTGATAACTGGGATGCAGCACGGATATTGTTTTTTTATCATGATAATAAGTGCATGCACTTGTTTCAAAAAAATTGGAGAACTGGGAATTCGAACGGCGGGTGCTTATGCTACCCATCTAATAAAAATCAGGTGCCTGAAAATTTGTTTCGAAACAAATGATTCAGCTTTATATCCATGTCGACCATCGGCATGATGGTTGGAAGCAAATGCAAGTTCATACCAAAAGATCGTTACCAACAATACCAACTTGCGGACGACAAGGTAGTACAACTACCAATACCATACTAACTTATAATCTTTTTACTCCTGGCCCTAGTGTTCGTCTGGTAGAAAATCTTGCAGAGGACCAGCTCCCGCTCCTTCTCTTGCTCCAGGTCCCCGAGGTGGTACTGGTGCATCACCAAGTTGGTCCTCTGCTGGTCGAAGTTCTTGTTGGTGTGCAGCACCAGAACCTTTTTTGCTGCCCATCTGTCGGCCGTTGACCATCACCGGCAAGGTATTGCCGGTCTTGTGCCACATCACATGCATGCCGCACTCCGACTGTATCTTGCGACGTGTCCACGTGCCCCTTTTGAACGCCCTGGAATTGCGCTGGAAGAAATGCTTCCTTAGGCCACTTAGTGTGATACCTGCAGTATTGTGGAATACAGGTTTTAGTGTACCTAGTTGGCATTTTCATAACATCTTTGGCATGTTGCAATCACTTGTTTCACTTTTTATTAACTGTCAAATTGTAATTGCTTCACCAGGTCTGCGTATAAAAAGAAAAATATAGCTATAAACAAAGGAATATGTTTGTGCAAGTAGACGGCCGATCGGTGTCTTACCTGGAAGTTTCTCAGGTTGGGTGTAGCATATGCCGTGCTCACTGTCGATGGTTGGAATGAACAAATCGACGAGAGACTGAAATCTCGCGCTATCAGCGCTCACTTTGGCCTCAAGGTCCTTGATCAGCTCCTGATCCGTGGGATCAAACTTGACGCCAGCCGACAGCACCGGCCAATCCTTCTTCGACTTGCATCGGTAATTCCAGTTATATGGTACTCAATGTATGATCAATCGACTGTTTTAAGTGAATGATGAAAGATTTCGACAGATAAGTGGTACTCCAAATCTGAAGTCGAGAATACCCGAACACGCCGCCAGGATTCTTGTGTCACCTCACGCGCAGCGTGTTGTCACGTCAATTCAATGTGTGGACATGATGAATAATTTGACCGACGTATACTAGTACTGCTACTGTACTACTTACTAGTCGTATTTAGTGTCACAATTTATACATAGGTTTAACTAACAAGTACGCACTTCAAGCCTAACTGATATATAATATATATATATATATATATTTATATTTATATTTATATTTATATATATATATATGGCTTCTGCACAGCATCTCCATCATCATTATCAGTACATCCTACGCAGGTGAGTTAGGATGCACTTGATCCCAGGAAGGTATCTATCCTTCAAACCAGAGGAGTGCTTCAAACTAACAACATTACATAATATCCAACAAAAGAGGGTCGTGCTACAGCAGCAGAATACATGGCTCAGTCTAGATATCAGCACGAATCAAGTTGTGCATATTTGCTATTGGCATGAACCACATCGCCGCATGTCGGGTTTGCAAAAGCCATCCATCACATGGAAGCTTGATGCCTTTCGCACACTGAAGATTATCCGGCAACAAGCTGTGTCGACGAATCTCTGGATATGGTGATTCATGAAACCCATGGTATGATGTGTAAACACAACCCCCCCCCCCCCCCCCCCCCGCGAATGAAAGTTGCATAGCACAGTAATCATCGCCGGTGATATGATCGATGATTGGTTGGACGATCGGATAATTGAGCCCGAGGAACAAGGAGTGGTTGCCGAGGCTGTAAACCCGCCTCCAGTTGAATACGACTGGCCCAACGGAGCTGGGATCTTTCTCGAACACGAAGCAACCATAGCCATCAATGTCACGAATGCCCCACGCATTGTATTGCATGTGGTTTGATGTAATGGTTTGGTCAATTTTGTATGTGCGAATGAGCATCAAATGACCGCCGTCAGCTGAACGAGCGATAAACAACCACCCATCGGCTGGTATGATTCCAGGTCCTGGAATCATGACGGCCAGCACATTTGCGTCTGCTGCAACAATTCAAATTGGAGACCAAAAGGACAAAAATAAACAATCATGTTCAGAGTATGTGTGGAATTAAGATTATTATAACAGTGACACATATCATAGACAGAGAATTGCAATTCCGTGGTCATAATCATACCCCAAGTTAAAAAAATAAGCCAATGGATTTCATATTCTAGCAATATGTCATGGTTTAAACATCATGTAACAATGAGAGGAAAACAGCTCTGACAACGCTTACTCATATTCTACCATAGCACTTACTACTACTGTTCTCATATCAACTCTAAGCAATAACATGTGTTGTTATAAAAATCTTGTAAACGAGAGTAACATATAGCAATCATGATGTTATGCTCATAATATGTATTCTAACAATCATTAGATGCCAATTGTTCTCATATCAACTCTAACAATAACATGTGTGGTCATAAAAATCTAGGAAATGAGAGGAACATATAGCAATGATGTGGTTATAGACATGCTATGCATTCTAAATTTGTAACAAATGAACAAGCAGTCGTATTCATAAGGTAAAGATGAGATGAGATAGAACAATTACACGACGATAGATTCCACCAGTATAGGTAGCCAATCTGTGTGTTGACCGCGTAAACAATGCCATCATGCACTATAGCATTAGACAGAAATGTTGCCTCGACAGGATTGATGATGAGCCATAACCATGTATGGCGACCAGATTCCAGATAGACTAATCCCATGTTGAACAAGGCAATGAGCTTGTAATCCATGTAGTCTTCTGATGGTGTGGGCACTTCGCAGATTACAACTTTCTGCAAACAGAGGTCGAGCCAAAAGCTTGACGCATCTCGTGCGTAGTAGGCAGGAGTGTCCGGCGGGCCGCGAGGCTCGAGGGCGGCGGTATCCAACGATGGAAGGGTGATCTCTCGCTGGGTGTAGATATCCATGAGACGCCACAGACTACCGATGTGGTGGATGAGGACGATCCAGTTGGCCTTCATGCCCGCCCAGTAGTGGCCGCGCATGAAGGACAGGTGGACGGGTAGTGGTAGCATGTCGAGGGGCACCACGGCAACCTCCGTAGGATCATCAAGTCGGTGTCTGGGCCACCTGCGAGGATCGGGCATCATCAAGCAGGGTTTCTTGAAAAGAGCCGGCCAGTTGCAGACGAGTAGACGGTACAAATACACTGAGCATGCGGCCAGACGGACGGTACTGAGTAGGTCCATACGACTACAAATCTGCTCCAAGAGAACATCGGGGAGGGAATTCCAATCGCGGCTCTGCGTGTCAGTCGGTTCTTCCATTGGGGTTTTCGGTGCCTGTGAGCCAGCGGGGAAGTGGATTCGGGCGGGCGAGTGAAGAAGCTTCTCCTCATGTGGCCGAGCAGTGAGCGGGGGGATATGGTACGCGCGAGCTACCAAGGAAGATGGCACGGGCGGGCGAGCAGTGAGCGGGGGTAAATGGTGTGCGGCCGACGATGGGAAGAGAGGAGGAGGAAGAAGAGAGGACGAAGAAGAAGAGATGGAAGTACTGGGTAAGGCTGATTTAGTAACACCAACACGCTGGTTCAGCTTATTAATTACGTGTCCCATCTGCTGCAATGTGTATTGTCACTTCACTGCGAAGACTAGTTGAATAGTTCTCTCTGACCGAGATGGGGAATAATGGATCGCGAGGACTTCCTTTCTACAGTATCCCTATGCCTCTATGCTCACTTCACTCATTTTGCTCCATACCTAGTCACTTGTTGAAATCTGTAGAAAGACAAATACTCCGTATTTGGAAATAGAGGGAGGCTTTTACTCCGTACTATTTGGGAACAGAGGGAGTATCACCATATGGAGGGAATAGAGGAAGCTTGAAATATGAACATGTCAATGGGAGGGAGTAAGCCCCATGCATGCATGCATGCATGCAACATGCAACACTCACACGTACACATGGACGCACGCAACACTCACGCACCCATGCGGCACACATCACACGACGCAACACACACGCTCACGCTCAAGTGCTCAACCTACTCCCTACGTCCGTGAAAGACTGTACATTTAGAGATTTACACATTGACCAGGGCATAATTAACGCCCAAAAGTAGCAGACTTATGTGTGCATGCGACCATTGAGATAAGAAGATTAAATGAAGGCCGTTGCATGCTGTAATTATGGATAGACATGTAGCCTATACCTACAACACAAGTTGGTGCATTAGTCAATCAATATCGATTTATATTGAAGGCTAAATGCATTGGAAGTGTAGATGTACATCATGTACTACACTCTTTGTTTTATAGCCGATGTACACTCTTTGTTGGAAGACCGAGGGAGGACACGTGCATGCACTCACATACACAGCCAGGGTGGTTCGCGCGCAAGGTTTGGACTCGTGTCGCGCCTGCGTAAAGTTTTGTTTAACTGGTTTCTTTGCTCTACCAACTGACATGTGGGACCCAAAAACCAGGTGACAATTTAACCAGTCAACAAAGTGCC
Source organism: Triticum monococcum (assembly GCA_034509565.1). Lineage (NCBI taxonomy): Eukaryota > Viridiplantae > Streptophyta > Magnoliopsida > Poales > Poaceae > Triticum > Triticum monococcum. The sequence goes on from CM067841.1 coordinate 121,495,937, forward strand.
ACGTCGACTATATGGCCAGTCAGTAGGGTGCAATACGGTGCTCCGATGAGCTAGTGATCGTATAATCGCCGCAAAACTATATATAGTGACCGTAAAGAGCGTATTGTTATTTTTCTCGTTTCAAATTAAGCCATATTAATCGGAAAGGATGCAGTATGGACTACTACTAGTAGTACTAGTACTGCGTTGATGTGTCCCGTCAACTCGCCGAACGAGGAGAAGCTTGCTTACTATGCCTCTCCCTTGCCCACGCGTGCAGTGGTTCGCAGGACGAGGAGAGGGTTTTGACTACAGCGCCCTCTCCCTCGCCCTTGCCCTTGCGGTGGACGTGCAGCAGTTCAATCGGTGTCAGATTGCCAGAAGCATATTGTACTGTAGTATCATCATTGTTGGACCTTCCGAAGAGGCGAAGAGGCAAGTGCAAGGTTCACAAGAGTACGAACTGTTGAACCTCTCGAAGAGGCAAAGAGCCAAGTGCAAGGTTTTATAGGAGTTGTTGTCCTAGTAGGAGTGTACTACAACTATAGCGAACGATGCTACTGTATGATGCCGCCGCGTCACATATATCCAAAGCTATGCCACCTTATTTTTCTCAAACAGCATGTTGGAGCCCGTGCAACAACCACACAAGTTGCACATACACATAACGCATTTACTAGTAATAAATTCTAAAGGACAAATGCTAGTATGCCACACAAGTTCATCTCCAATTCATGTGATAAATTTGTGCACGACTAGTCTACATATATTCACATCGCTACCGTTCACAATTACCATACTCCACTTACACGTTATAGATGGGCTACATGTCCTCCTCCAGGTTCCAGTCCCAGGTGTTCTTCATGGATGGCACGATCCATAGCGGTGGGCAACGGGAATCATTGTCGCAGCTTTCTAGTCCGGTTCCACACGATGGAGACTCATCCAAGCTGAAGCAGCATAAATCAGGGATAGCGTGTCCCAGCATGTCGTTCATCCGGCGGTGCGCACTGAAGACACAACCATGCTTCATGAACGGCAGGCCTTCCGTGTCGTGCACGGAAGGTGGCATCCGCTTCACAATGGGGTAGCTGTCCCCAATGAAAAGCGAGTACTCTCCAATAGTGTTCCTCGGCACCCACGTAGAATCACGGGGGGCGAACTCGGCGTCATTCATCTGGTACACGTGGCATCCCAGATTTGGACACATCGTGACGTACATAGTCAAGGTCCATGCATAATAATGTTGTACTCAAATATGGCGGTCAGTAATACTGTGCAGCAAATAGTACTACTCCGGTATAGAGGAAGTAAAATAACCGGCTTATTATATATAGCCACTCTTGGCTACATGGATAAGATAGTAAGACATGGAAAAACAAAAATGGTGGCAGCTAGTGGGTTCAAGTCTTCAAGGGCCTAGCTAGCTATATGCGTCCTCCAAGGTAAAAAGTACTCCTACTAGTACTACAAAGTATACTACTAGTACAACAATGAAAGAGAAGGTGAGAGGGTTAAAAATGGAATACCTGGGTAGATGGTGACGGTCCGATCGTCGTAGATTGTGTGACCATGTTGCACATCAGTGGTACCATGGGTAACGACTGCTAAGATAGTTGATCCCAATATGCCAAAGTCAGCTACAAGGTTCCAGGTTAGACCGAATCGCGGATGCAAATGCACATCCAGGATCGGCGATCTTATTTTGATCGAGGGATGACTGGTCCCTGCAAAATAATGGAGTACTGTTAGGGATGCAAATGATGGTCGATGCATTCCGTTTGTAATCTCCCGTACCGTAGGATGGCAACCAGATGAAACAAGTCCCCTGGCTTGTCACCGCGAAGATGCGGCCTAGATGGCGCATGGCGTCTTCGAACATGTAGGTGTACAAATCTGCCGCCGCCAACATGTGCCAGCCTCTGCCGTTACGGCCTCTTGCATTGATGGCAATCCTTATGTCGAACACCGCGATGAGATAGTAATCGTCGTAGCCGCATTGCTTTGTCGGTGGGTCCACAATTGCTATCTTCTTCAATCTCATATAGGCATCATCATACGTATTCAAGCCCAGCCAGTCCGGAAGGCGGATCCCAATGGTGGAGAAGGGGTCTACCGGAACGGCCGCACTGCTGTGGATGTTGTGCAAAATGATGGTGGTATCCAGCCAGAGGTATGCAAGCCAATCTTCGTTGGCACCGACCCAGACCTATATATAAGACGGTGGGCAGCGGAGAAATTACGTGATGGAAATGGAATAACTAAGTACTACATGATCAAACTCAATTACTGACCTGCTCATCGGACAAAATCCGACTACCTCTCAACGTCGGCAACTCTAGTGGAGTCAACGTGCAACCATGGCCAGGGAGCGGTGGACTGTTCGAAGGATTGTCCCATAGAAGAACCTTCTCCTCGAGGACGCATGGAAGACCAACAAGCATGGCATATTTAAGCAGTGTCTTGAAAAAGTTGGTGCAGGAAGCACCGAGTCTTGCAGCAGTGAGGACGTTGGAGCGGCGTGCGATTTCTCCCACAGGATCGTCGTCCAAGGTCTCCCAGCCCCGACGAGGAGGAGAACCACCTGGCGAATCCATGGGAGCAGCGACGAACTGCCTTCTCTTCGGGGGAGGGGAACTGGCGAGGAGGAGATAAGAGCATAGTAACCGCAGGGCCTCGTCCCTTCCAACTGTAAATCGTTACTCAGCGAAGGGGTGAGGCTATTATTTACTACTAGTACTCCCTCCGTCCAGGTGCATAGGGCACCTAAGAAATGGCACCGTGAACTAGGCATATGTTGATTGGATGCTCATCACGTTTTTCTCTCCCTCTAGTTAATCCCGCATTAAGTGTAATGATGGTAGGACTAACCATGCATAGGCTAACGGATTGTTTCACACAATTCTTTAGGTCCAGCTTGCATGCATGCAAAGAAAAAGTAAATGGTAGAGGCGGCTGATTGGTTTGCATATGGAAGGGAGATAAATGTGAAGCTGAAAACGCTAAGTGCATTGGGGTAGGCATACGAGTCATTAGTGCTAACTAATGAAGGGCAACTAATATACTTGAAAATCCTAAATTCTCTTAGGTGCCTTATGCACCTGGACAGAGGGAGTACTAGCATTATGGAACGTTATGGGATTGCATTATACTGTAAATAATAGCACTAGTAAGAAATTTTTGGCACTAGGTAGTAGTTTTTGGCGTGGATTAAGAAATTTTGGGTATGTTTTTGCCATTTTTTGTACATGCCAACTAGTGTCAAAAAATTTCTTACATTATGTGACGGAGGAGTACGTACTCGTACCGTAGAAGTTCTCTACAACCATTGCTGTACTATCAATGCAGGGGAAGTACACCTGCGTAGTGGCCTAGTCGGTACTCTCGGTGCTCTATTCAGCCGCTCCTCTCACGCACACACTAGCAGCCTGTTTATCAGCGACGGTTACTGCGGGGGCAGAACATTTGAGTTATTTGATACAGTGAGACTAGGCTTTTCGCTTCCATTTGTGGAGGTGTAATGGATCTCGTCGAACTTTGTTAGTAGTTCCTTCTTTATGAATGAGATGAAGCAAAGCTTTTGCCTCCGTTTCAAAAAAACACGTCAAGAAGAATTTCTTTTATAGTAGAGCCGATAATGGAGTGAAGTCCATGCGTGCAACGCCACAAGCTACAGAGTAGTAGTAGAGCACTTTACGTACAAAGCCATATTGCACAGTTCCCAATGCCCCGCCAGGCTTTTCCGCCTCCTCGGGCTTAATTAGGAGGCGCTAGTTTAAATATGCTACTAGCTGATGAGGAAGCTGCAAGCTAGGTGCGGCTAGGGCGAGCACGTGAGCCATGGAATGCTGGGAAGGAAAAACCGTTCACATGGCTAGGCTGTCCAGTGCACCCAGATTGTGGGGCCGCACGTTCGTTTGACTTCAAAACTCAAACTACCCGTGTAAAATATTGGCTCGTAGCGAAGTGTAGTAGTCCTTTTTTTAAAGGTTGTCGTGCGTTCGGCCGGGATCGAACCCACAAAACAAGGTATACACTCCCGCGACCACTAGTAGTACTCGTTGGAGTACAACGCAACCTAGAATCGCCTTTTGTCGCTGGTAGTATGTACATTGTTCCTTACAAGAAACCCCTAAGAGCATGGTTAATAGTATAGCCAGCTGCTGGCTATAAGCCAGTGCCATGTCATCTACAGCCCATCTTATAGCCAACATGTACAATAATAGATCAAAAGAGTGTACTACCTTTTATTATGTGGCCCACTTCTCATTCTCACAAAGTGCCTAGGAGCATGTGTTAGAGTTGGCTCTTCACGAAGAGCCCGCTTACCTTCTCTCTCCTCTTCTCTTTCCTCCAACTAAGTAGAAATATACTAGTTTATTTCTTATAGCCCGCTGAATCAGCTCTATTGTACTTGCTCTAATAATGCAAGAAACCACTAAAATGCCAAGAAACTACTACCACTTGCGTACGTGGCAGACTTAAGATAAGACTACCTTATCAACCATTGTACATGCTCTTACCAACAAAAATCCTCGAGTGACCTCCTACCTCCGGCCCGTCCACCTAGTCATCCTCTGCCATGGGACGCAGCTACCAGCGCCGGAAGAAGGCGAGGTCAAAACCGCCGGCGGTGCGGAGCGCATGTTGTGGCCGCCCGGATGCCAGCTCCGTCAGGCTCTCACGGCCGCTAGTTAGCCAAGATAGCTCCGCCCAGCTGCTTGTCTACAAGGTTTGCTAGCTAGATTGGCACGGCAGCGCAGCGGCTTGCTCGTGCGCGCCGTGCTAAGGCCAGCCATCTGGCTCGAGCAAAGGCCAGCGCAGCGGCTTGCTCGCTCGTGAGTCACGCTCGGGCCAGCCTGCCAACCTGTGCGGAGGCTAGCGCGGCGTCTGGCCCATCCGGCGGAGCAGCGGCCAACTCGCTCATCACCGACGCCACCGACGAACACGCATCAGTACTATTTGAAGTAATGTTCAGGAAAAATAATGATTTGAGGGGGGATAACAGGATAGAAGGTCAGATGTGGGTCCCTCGTGTCAACGGTCAAACAAAATGTGTTGGTTTAAGCTGCCTCGTCAGCACGGACGTGTGGGCCAACCCTGTTATAAATGGGTTTAAACGAACCTAATCGGTAGGAGTACTAGGTAGTTTTTGGCGTGGATTAAGAAATTTTGGGTATGTTTTTTCTATTTTTTGTACAATAGATTCTTCCTAGGGCTGGTTGAAAGTGGTAGTTTTTTGTTAAATACTCTACATATTTTAAGTAGGTGTGAAAGTTAAGCTTTGGAAGCCAATAAGCAAGGCTAGTTACATAGTGCATATGTGTAAATGATTGAAAGTAAATATCAACCATGCGTGACTAATATCTTGATGGGAAACTCGAAACTATGGAATACTAGGAAAAAAATGCATGGTTGGAAATACTAGCAATGTTCATGTCCGTTGCAATGAATCATAATTAGAATAATACTTATTCACAAACTTGGTACAAAACACTCTAATTTTGATATACATATGTCACTAGACATATATTATGTTTCAATTAGAATATATTCCTTGGGCTGTTTTGGTGAGGTCAGGGAGGGATGTGGTTGGTTTTAAGATACTAAGTATGGGTTTTTCTGCAAATTGGTAGACAAGTGGGATGTTGGTGAGAAAATCCAACAACTTACCTCACAATCATTAGATGTAGATCTAATGATCAGAAACGGCAGATGGCAGACACACCAGCATCACCAACTTAGTCTTGTGTAGGAGTACTAGCAAGATCCGTGCATTGCATGGAACATCAAGATGCATTTTTTTTATAAAACACTTGTTGTGATTGACCCTTGCGGGAGTAATCCCATGTGTAAAAACTAATGATATCTTGAGAAATATGAGATAAAGTGAAGAGGAGTGGGGTGTGGTGGTGGTTGGTGGTCGGACTGAGCGGAGGCATGGGGATTGACGATGCCGGTAGCCGCCACCAGGCCAGTTTGTTCCAGAGGCTTCCTTTCTTAATTGCTCAACAATGAGGTTTGTTGGAGATAAGGATGAATGAGGGAAGGCCTTGTCTGCAAATGTGGAGAGGGGTGCGGGTATCTTTTAGTTTAATTTCCATCCGTCAGATATAGATCAGACAGTCTATATTGCAAGATGGCACACGTACCATCATCACCAACTCGGTTTTTTTATAAGAGAAGAAATATAAGTATGGAGATACAAACATATTATCGATACTTGCTTCCGTAAACTAGCATCTACATTCTATTCAACGCCTCGGCATGTGGGGCCTTAGCACAATGACTTCTCGACTGTGTAAAACAAAGATTTTCCCGTCGCTGACAAGGAGGGGGTGATGGCGGCGCGCTTTTGGCTTGCTCTAGTCCTAGTAGTCATACTAGGTGGTCTAAGCACATGTAGATTTATTCTTTTTCACGTCTCGTGTTCGCCGTACTACCACAACTGTTGATGAATAGACGGTAAGTTATTCACGGGGAAACCCTTGTTGAGCCTGTTTGCGAGAGAGAGAGACAGTGTGTGTGTGTGTGATATGTTAGAGACTGAGGCAATGATAACAGATTCTTTGTGTCTATGTGTGTGGAGGATAGAGAGAGACATGTACATGGGGCTTTGTGTTGTGTAACATGGAGACACATATACATAATTAGAGAGTGAGTGTGTGAGATACACATGCGGACATGAGGAGAGATGTGGATCCAGATAAATGGGTGTTTGTGCGTGTATGTGTGTGTTTGTGCACGCGTTTGTGTGTGAGAGGGAGAGAGTGTATGTGGAGTAGAGAGACCACTGATGATGTAAACCTAGTATAAGGGAAGGGGGAATGGTGTGACATGTGTAGTAGCGAGATAGCACGGGTGCGGGCGGGGGGGAGAAGACTATTTGGAAGAGACATCGAGTGTGTGTGTGGGAGAGGGGTGTGAGAGCGAGAGAAAGAGAGAGCTAGCGACGGAGAGAGAGAGAGAGAGAGAGAGAGGAAGAGAGGGGGCGAGAGGGGTCGTTCGTGTCCATAAATGGCGTATAGATAGGGAGACAATGTTGATGTTGTCCGAAATTGGCCTATGAACGGAGACGCAAGGGAAGCGAGTCATCGTGTTTGTGATAGGGACTTCATGAGAGATCTAGAATAGATGGTGTGGAGAACAATGTGCGAAATCGAGAACGGTTATACATTAGGGAGCTATGCAAAGAGTCACGACATATATGTATACAGGGAAGGAGCTGGGGCAGGTCCGCATGTGGGAGAGATAGAAAGAGGAGAGTGGTGCACAAGGAGACAAAGTGTGCTTGTTTGTAGTGGGTGTGGTATGTGAGGTGAGTGCGCGAGAACCACATAACTAGGGAGATAGACGTTTGGGGGCGACATTTTGTGTGTATGGGAAATATACACTCTACATAGTGCGTGTGCTTGGGTAAGAGAGATAGCGGGAGACCTAGAGAGTGAGGGAAGAGATGTGTGCATGCCCGAGAGACAAAGTGATAGAGACCTATGTTGGGGTCAGGACTTTACAAGAGAGAGGGGTGTTAATGTGCTTGTGTGTTGGTGTTTGGGGGAGAGAACGACTTCTCTATGTGTGTGTGTGGTGGGGGGGGGTTGGCTTCAGATAAAGAGTGAGGTGTCTATATTTGAGGGACTTTAGCGTAATTGAGATATTGTGCACTCATGGTTGATCAATTTGTTTCACAGTTTGTACTATGAGATAACGATACTTTTGAACATGCGTGATATACCTTGATGTACCAGAATTACAAACCTAAGATTGGAATTTTGGAATTCGACTCCATCATTAGCTTTTGTAATTCATTTAAACGGAGGTACATTTTTTAAGTCGGGATTTCGTGATTTCAAATTCATATATCAAACCTAGAGATATACACATACGGGCATGTTCAAACTTTATAATTGTCCACTTTATTCATACACATACACATTTTTGCTTTTGTCATCATATTTAGGATAAACACATTTGGAATTTCATTTGAATTGGACCGTATGATGGTATTTGCTTGTAGTAGCGCAATGATCCATATTTGAATTGAATGGACAATCTAAGTTTTGAGTTGGAGACATTGATTTTCAAAACTTGCACTTTTTTTGCGTGCAAAACAAACAAATTGTCGGCCATGATATCATAGTTGGCCGTACGAGAGCAGAATACTTATAATTTTAGGCGCCAAAAGCTTTCAAATTTCCCGCTCACATTGAAATATCACGCGCCCGACAGTTTAGCCCTGCGATATTCCTGTTTTACCCCTGCCACATGAACGGAAAAGGGCTACTTTGGTAACTCCATTGTTTTCCCCTCTTTGCCCCCAACATTCTTCCCCAGAGCCCCTCCCCTTCCCCTCCCCGACCCCCAACCATGGCAGGCCGCCGAATCTAGTCCTCCGCTACAGCGGTGGTCCTCACACCCCGCCAGATCTACCTTCCGCACCTTGGAACCCCCAACTGCCAACTCACCACTTCACCGGAGCCGCTTCAGTGACTGGCTTGTCCACCGCTCCAGATCTCCTTGACCGCCATCATGGTCCACCGCACTAGATCTGCTTAACCGGCGCCCTCGTCCACCACAGCGTAGGCCCTTCACTGACTCCCTCGTCCGCCCCTTCGCTGGCCCTTCATAAAAGCCCTCGTCCGCCGCAATAGATCTGCCTCACTGAAAGCACTGTACAATGCGCCCGCCGAAGCCTTCGTCCACTCCACTGGACCCGCTCCATGGACGCCATATTCACCTCCACCGGCCCTGCTTTACCGACGCCGCAGCCTCATCAGGTTATTTTGATTTGTACTCCTTCAGTTTTTCTCTTTATCGTGCAACTGTTCACTTACCATAGATGAGCTTTCTTGTACGTCGACAGTCACCGCAACCATAGCACCGGAGCCGCTTCAGCGACGGCGACAGCCGGCCCAAAGTCAACCGCAACACGAGCACCATCGACGATCCTTAGCTATCAAGTATGACAATGATACCCATACGCCGCCGAGAATCAGGTACTATTATCCAATGGCTGGCGCCTACGTTCACTTTCCTAGCATAAGCACCACACCTTTGAATTTCTTCAGGGCATCATTCAGTTTTTCATGAGACGTGTTATTCTGCTTGCACCTGTAGGGCCATACTTCTGGCAGTGAACATGTTACATGTGCTAAATTACATACCAGTGCACATATAGTTAATATGCTTTAGTTTTGTTCTGATGCCACCTGTTGGTTCCATCAGACTGCTTAATGTTCTCTATGCTTAATTACACATCAGCAAACTAGCATGTGGTTCCACTGCTTTTTGTTTGTTTTACCCTACATTTTCTGATGCTAGCTATTACATCACTGCTCCGAGCCTCTGTTCATTGCTTGTTGATGTGTTCTTGATCTTCCCAAGTTGCATGACTAATTTGATGCTTCTATTAATTATGGAGCTGCCAACCCCATCAAGCAAAATATTTGTTCTTTTGGGGCTGGCACCTCGAACAAGCATAAAAATAGAGGGAAGAAGATATATTGTCGTGTATGCGCACACCCTTCTTTCATTAGTTTAGATGAACCATTGATGATCAATTCGGACCAGTGCATGCGATTAAAATTAATTTTACCTAAATAGATGGTGCAGAATAAACTACAACAACTAGATTTGCAACCATGGGATGCTGACGATATCTTCAAAGAACATTGCAACAGCAGCTAGGCTTCATAGCAACATATGGTAAGCCAATGTGTTTTAGTACATGTGAAATGTAATGCGAGTGGGATGCTTTCTTGGCTTATGCCCTCAACATGTAATCCTACCGAATTATAAATAGTTCAGTTGTCTGCTTTGCTGTATTGCTTGATTTGAATGCTTATTTGTTGTTACGCTATACCTGAGTTGGCCAAAATGTCAGCAGTGCCTGCTATACTATCGTAAAGAAATGCATGCCCATTTCATTTGAGTCCTTAACTTTTCCTCTCAACTTCATCACAAGACCGTCTTCGTAGTTTATATGAGGCCACACTGTTAAGTGCTTTCTCAGATTATTTCAACTGCTTAGATGCCTTGGCAACTTAAATATAGCGGTTTTACACTCCCTTTCAACTAGGGATGTCAACTGGGTCCCGTTTAATCCCGATTAAAGTCTACTAGTGGTATGATAGTTCAAAAGAGTTTTTGTTTTTTGAGGAAAATGAACTAGGGAGGTAGCAAAAACTAACTAGATGGGACTGGCGGATGTCGTTTATTTGCCACTTACATCCTTAGTTTCATCTTACCATTTTAATTTCTTTTCGGCTGATGCTGCTTCGAACCATTTAAATATAGTTTTCCATGCTCGGCAATAATTCATCCGTCATTTACCATGTAAGCTTACTACCTGGATCATACGATAACTATCTCTTACTAATGTCCAGCGGAAACCTTTCAGGATGCCGTTCACACTAGGACACAATGTACAACCCCAGAATCTATTTGTGGAAGCAGTGCGCCATCCATGTTACCAGATGGTAGTAGTTCAGAGGCAACACCATCGGAGAGCAGTCTGAGCATAGATATTATAGTGCTTGAGGCTTTACTAGAGGCAGAAAGAGATGGTGTGGCTGCCATGAATGAGGTAATATTTATCTTGAGGCTGGAAATTACGGAATTAGCGGCACGCATTATGCAAGCAACCCAAGAATTGGAGGAAGTAAGAATGTTGCATTTGAAGACGGAGGAGGTCCTCCTGTTTCTTCTATCTGAAGCCCAAGGTAATCCCGGTTCTTCTTTAGATACAGTTGAAATTGTCATTAGATTATTGTACTTGCATCTTGTGTCATGTCTCTGAATGGATTATGTTGCAAGACCCCCTATGTTGTCCATGTGTTGTAATGATCCGAATTTTTTAGGCGAGGTAATCCTCAATACTTGTATGATTGACATAAGGTGAACCGTTTTTCATGTGAGCATATTGTATTGGATGAAATAATTGTTTGACTCAGAGTGTATCCAACCTACTGAATTCGAAGATCACGGCATTTCTAAATCATAATCATATATAAAGGTGGAATAAATCTTTGTTGTGGTTTTGAAGAAATAAATAACAAAACGTATAATTATCTATGGATATTCGTAATCGAATACAAATTGGATTTGAATTTAGTTTGCCAAGTCCCAGGGCAAACGTGAATGCTAATTCTCCCAAGTTTTGAACGAAGCGGCTAAACACCCACTATAATTTGTGGGCTGCCCGAAGCAAGTGTTTGCGAGATGGAAATTACTGTCTACCCCTGACACTTGACATCCTTATCGACTGGATTTACACTGCTGTCGATAGGGGTAGAGTAGTAACTTCAATCAGACATGACACGACGGCCTCTGAGCCCATTCAGACATGGTGGGTGCCAAACGTGGGCGGCAAAACACATTTGATTCAAGCTCGTCCGAAAGACATGTGTCTCTTCCTCCATTTCCCCATTCATACACGGTGGGCGGCAAAACAAACTCTCCTCGTCCGAAATCAATGTAGGCTAATATTTTAAATAGGGGCAGATGTGTACCTTCCATCATACGTGACACAACCGCCCTACCTGTCAGCCCCGTTCATACACCATGGGCGCCAACCGTGGGCGGCAAAACACCCTTTCCTCGCCCGAAATAGTTACCGGCAAATATTTGGGAGATGCGAGATTACCGTCCTATCCCCAACCGACGTGATGTCCGAAATTTTAAACGGGGGATAAGTTCGTAACTTTCCCCCATTTCAGATAAGCGCGTCCCAAAGTTTGAGATCCCCCTCCCCTCCATTTCCCCATTCATACACCATTGGCGGCACTACAACCTCTGCACTGCGGCCAGCCTCCTCCGTCCGCCACCCCATCCTCCACCTTGCCGGAGCCGCTACCCCTACCCCGTCGTCCACTTCAAGAGATGGACGTCTCTCATCCACAGCGCTGGACCAGGATCCTTTCATCGCCTCCTCTCGCTTCATCGGCGTCGTCATCCACCTTGTTGTTGCCGCTCCTATGACCGCCTCGTCCACGGCAATAGGATATATCCCCCGACCCGGCCGTCTGCCATCTAAAGTCTTCTTCCCCGCCACCGACAGCCATCACACCCGCAGCACCGTCAACATATCAGCATAGGCCTACACGGCGTCGCAAGAGAGGTGGTACTCTTCCATATGTGCTTAAGTTATTGATCTCACCCGGAAAATAGATCGTAATTTGTTTACTGTACTTTTCTTGTCCGTACTAAATCGTAGTGGCTAGTTGAAAGCAAACATTGGTTGCGAAGTAGCTTTGTTCGGTTTGCACCTTCAGATCCGCCATGGCACGGGCACTATACTCGTAAAACTTATGGTTTCCCCCCTTTATATCCACTACCATCATCGTAGGTGCTTCGTGTCATGCTAGCACTGCTCCTCAAGACCTCAACCCAAAGCTTACGTGTTGAAATACGAATCTGATATGATGCTCATATCACTGAAACAGAGAACGTTTAATTGGTCACCTAATGTTCCTATATTCGTTTCAAAAAGCATGTGCGCCACCCACTGGTCCAGCTAGTTCCACTTTCCTGGTTTTTCTCTTGATGCTTAGGATTTTCCCCTTTTATCTACTCTACTTTGATCTGCGTAGGTGCTTTCTGTCGTACTAGCATTACTCCACCCTTCAAGCTAAACAACACAACACTCAGAATTCGAAAGCTTAGTTGTTCAAATATGATTGTGATATGATATTAATATTTGTTAACCGACACACTTAATTGGTTAGCTAAAGGTCCCACTTGAGTTTCCAAATGCATGTCGCGACATATAGAGAGATAGCATAATTTCATTTCTTTGTCACTTGTTGGCCGTACTTTCTTGTCCATACCAAATCTTAGTTGTTATTTCAAAGCAAACATCGGTTGCTAACTACCCTTTGCATGGTTTGCAGCTTCAGATCTTCCATCCCACTGCCACTGTCAACATTGTACTCATCATGCTTATGTTTTCCCCATTTTATGATGACCACAATCAGCCTACGTGGTTCGTGTCGTAATAGCACTACTCCACCCATTGAGCTAAACAAGCTTAGTTGTACAAATTCATATCTGATATTATTGCTGATATTAGTAAAACTAAGAGATGTTTAATTGGTTAGCTAAATGTTCCTACTTTAGTTTCGAAATGCATGTGAGCCACATATGGAGAGACCGGAAAGAATATTATTTCTCTGTGCGCTCTGGTTCATCATGGGTGGCCAACCGACATTGTACTGAAAGACTTGTAATATCTTCAATCTGCTTGCTCTTCTACTCTTCTTTAAGATGATACCCTTCTCTTGCGGTCGACAAGTCAGGTCGAGTTGTTCTCCCTTAGTATATTTTGAATCTGTCAGGTCAGGTCGACTTGTTCTTCTTTACTATATGTTGAAGCTATCATCTACGAAGTGTCATCACTTCTGGAGCTCTCATATTTTGAGTAGTATGCCACATTATATTAATGCACACAACAAATTACAGCATGCATGTCATCTTTTAAAAGAATTGCAGAGATAGCACAAAGGGGTTTACAGGGAGGCAGTATTTGTCGGAGTAAATAGCCATGGGTAGCCAAGCCGGCTTCCCCTGGCCCTTTTGAAAAAATTACGAGCCCGTCTGGCTCTCAAGAACCCAAGACGTGGGGCCGCCTTCCCCTTGCTGGCCGTCGCCCAAGCCGGTTGTCGGAAGGTGGCCCGACTTTAGCCCTCACGAAGGAGGCCCCGGGAGGGCCGGCCGCGAGAAGGCCGACTCCAAGAAGCCGGCTCCCCCAAAGCGGTCAAGACCGTACCCTCAAAGTTTGCATCCACCTAGCAGCGGTGTGACGGGGCGTGGCTACAGTGAAGCCTGCCACCCCCAAATCCCGGAGCACGACCGGCACAGTGCGTCGTACGGGTAGCCATGACCCATCCGGTGCAGCACTGTTTCCATGTTGACCCTGATGTCATCCACGATGGACAGCCAGTACGGCCCACGGGCGGTGGGCCCCTTCGGGCAGAGAGACACCCGAAGGCGGCCATGCCTCCCCTAGTCGGCCCAAGACAGAGCCGGCTCCCCACAGCAGGCTTGCCGCCTTCCTCGAAGGAGACGCCCCATTAAGGACACAAGACGCGGTGAGGCAACAGCAATCGCCCACCGGGCGGCGGTACTATAGCCACGCCTACCACGACGAAGCCCACGTCACCAAGATAGAGCAATAGTGGCCAGCCGCCGACCAAGTCCTGGACAGTGGGGCCTGCCTGTCGACCAAGAGGCCGGCAGCCGGCGGGACCCACCAGTCAGCGGGCCCCAGCGACCGGCGCAGAAGCCGGCGAGCGTAGTCACAGACGGCTGGGCCCCGCGCCCAGTCGGATTACCATTGTACCCCCGGGCGTAGGCCTATATAAACCCCCCGGGGCGCCCATGCAAAGGGTTGGACCCCCAACTAGTTTTAGACAGCTCACGAGGAGAAGAAGCAGGCCAGCCGACCCTTCTTTCTCCTCCCACCGAACAGCTCAAGGAGCATTGTGTAGTTACTTGTCCTTCTAGTGATCATGCGGAGACCCCGCAGAGCAGCAGTAGGGGTGTTATCTCCACGGAGAGCCCCGAAGCTGGGTAAGATCCGCCGGCGTGCATCTCTTCGCCTCATCCCGTTTCTAGGCACCGGCGATGTATTACTGGTTCCCACAATGATAAGCCACCTGTTGGCATATGTCGCACCTACCACCCGACATTTGGCGCCCACCGTGGGGCCAGGTGCACCATCGTCCGGAGACCTGTTCTGGACGGGAACCCTCTTCCTCCCCAGCGAGCGTAGCAAGCCCGGCACGCCCTATGGCGCTTGCCATGACGCGCTGCAAGGCGTCACCAGCATCTGCGTGGCGAGCAGCCTCGCCGATCTCCTTGACGAAACCCTCATCTCCGACGAGCTCGCCTCCGATGCGGGCACCGACCACCTCACCAACCTCCTCAACCAGCTCCATGTCTCCGGCGAGCCTGCTATGGATTTGGAGTCGGTTGGCTCCACCGACCCGATGCCTGTCGACTCCAACACGGCCTCACTCGACACCTTCCCCACCAACGTCGCGATCTACAACGACCCACTTCCCCGGACCGATGGCCGCGACACTGTCACCACCGAGGTGATGGTCATCAGCCATGGCGGCACGGCTGACGAGAGCGCCCACGACGCCCTGCACGCGGCGGCCCATGACTTGTCCATCCCCCTCCCGGCTGATGCCGACGACGAAGCACTAGAGGCACGCCGCCTCGCTCTCCTTGCGGAGGGCCAGAGGCTGGCTTCCGTGAGACGCCTCACTGAGGCCTACTAGCGCGAAGCTGACCGCGCCGCCCTTGGCGCGCCGGCCCCGGGCGGGCCAAGCCTGGCCGGCGTTGTCAAGCAACGCGGCGCTGTCATCGCCGACACGCTGGGAGTCGACCGCCCGGTCTATGCCACTCCACTCGAGAACTTGCGTGCCGCCCAGGCGGCCGTAGACGAGTTGGACGGATTGGAGGCCGAAGAACTCCCCCACATGACCCGGCGCATCCAGAAGTTGATTGATGCGGCCGCACGGCGGCACGAAGCCGACGCCCACACGGGAAGCCCTCCCCCGCGCCGAGATCACGGCGCGACGTCCCGGACACCGACTACGAGCAACACCCGCGCGCGGCGCGAGAAAGAGCCGGCGGCCAGCCGAAGCCGGACCCGAATCTCCATCGAGCAAGACGCAGAAGGCCATCCACGAGCCGTGGAATGGCGGGGCAACCCGCCTCTGCCTCGACCACGTGGAGAGAAATATCCCACTCCGCCGCCTGTGGTGCACCCGACTCTCAGCGGCCGACTGGGTCGCCACGAAATAGTCGGCGAGAACGACGCCCACCATCGGATCGACCGCCTGGCGCGATCCCTGGTGCTGGAAGAAGAAGATGATGTCGGCCCGCCTTGTTTCGGCCCCCGCATCCGCGACGAGCCTTTCCCCAAAGGGTTCTCGCTCCCAAGAGACACGCCCAAGTACAACGGCTCTGTGAAGCCGGAAGACTGGTTGATCAACTACTCCACGGCGGTTAGCATAGCCAACGGCAATCGGCGCGTTGCCGTGAAGTACGTGCCCCTCATGCTGCAAGGCACGGCGCGGACCTGGCTCAACAGCCTCAAGCCTTTCAGCATCAACAGCTGGCTAGATTTCACCGAAGCTTTCATCCGCAACTTCACCAGCACCTACAAGCAGGCTCCCAAGCCCAGGCAGCTCTCCTTGTGCGTGCAGGGCCCAGCCGAGTCCAGTCATGACTACCTCACGCGTTGGGCCGAGCTCCGCAATTCTTGCGAGGGGGTGCATGAGGTGCAAGCCATAGAATACTTCACTGTCGGGTGCCAGGAAGGCACCCTCCTCAAGCACAAGCTCCTTTGCGATGAGCCGACTACCCTCGACGAGCTTCTGGACATAGCAGACAAATACGCCACCGCCGATTCTTCAATGAAGACCGAGCTCCAGGTAGACGCGTCCGGGAAAGTACTCAACCCGGCGCCCAAGACGCCGGCAGGGGATTCCGGCCGACGCCCACACCCGAACGACCACAAATGCAAGGGCCCTGCGCCGCCTCCCGCCAGTCGGCAGGTGGCCACGGTCGAAGACGCGCCGCCTGAAGGGCGGCCCGCGCCCAAGAAGCCCAAGGGTGGCCGGCCGGCTTGGCAGCCGGCTTTCTCCTATGAGCAAACTCTCGATGCCCCGTGCAAATTCCACAGCGGCGCGAAGCCGTCCAACCACACAACCCGGAAGTGCCATTGGCTCACCCGAATCTCTAAAGGCGAAGGGCTCGTGCCGCCTCCGCCTGCTGGCCCACCGCCTCCGGCTCCGCCGCCTCCTGCCGCTCGGCCCGCAGTCGGAGCCGTGCACGACGAGTTCCCTGACGAGCATGCGACCTACATCGTCTTTACAAGCCAGCTCGAAGACGGGCGCGGCAAACGCCGAGAGCACCAGGAAGTCAGTGTGGTCGTTGCCGACCCCGCCGGACACATGCATTGGTCAGAAAAACCCATCAGCTGGAGCCGGGCTGACCACCCAGAGGTGATGCCGTCTCCCGGCTCTTATGCATTGGTCCTGGAAGCCACCCTTGCGACGGACAAACGCGCCACCCGTTTCTCCCGCGTGCTGATAGACGGCGGGAGCAGCATCAACATCCTATACTATGACACCCTGGAGTAGCTAAATGTCAAGACGAAGCAACTCATGCCTACTCGGACAGTGTTCCATGGCATCGTACCCGGCTTGTCCTACGCCCCCATCGGCAAGATCAAGATTGATGTGCTCTTTGGGGACAAGGAGCATTTCTGCCGGGAAGCGATCTAGTTTGAAGTGCTGGATCTGGAGAGCCCCTACCATGCGTTGCTTGGCCGACCCGCCTTGGCCAGGTTCATGGCAGTTCCCCACTATGCATACCTCAAGATGAAGATACCGAGTTCCAAGGGCGTCATCACCATAGCCGGCGATTACAAGAAGTCCTCCGAGTGCGCGGCCGCCAGCAGCCGGCTGGCCGAGTCCCTTGTGATTGCCAAAGAGAAGAAGATGTTGGACCGGGTCGTGGCCATGGCCGGCAAGCAGCCGAATCTGTCCCCCAACCCCAAGGAGTATGATGCCCAAGGATCTTTCCAGCCGGCTAAAGAAACCAAGAAGATACCCCTTGACCCCGAGCACCCCGAAAGGTTTGCCGTCATCGGGGCAAGCCTGAACAGCAAATAGGAAGGCGAGCTCGCCGATTTCCTCCGTGAGAATCGGGACATCTTTGCATGGTCCCCCAAGGACATGCCGGGTGTTCCGAAGGAATTCGCCGAGCACAAACTACACGTCCGAGAAGATGCAAAACCAGTCAAGCAGCCCCTCCGCTGACTATCAGAGGAAAAGAGAAGGATTGTAGGGGAGGAGATAGCCCGACTTCTGGCAGCCGGCTTCATTATGGAAGTCTTCTTTCCAGAGTGGCTCGCCAACCCGGTCCTCGTGCTAAAGAAGAACAACAAGTGGCGCATGTGTATAGACTACACAAGCCTCAACAAGGCCTGCCCTAAAGATCCCTTTGCCCTGCCGAGGATCGACCAAGTGATAGACTCCACGGCCGGATGCGAGCTGTTGAGTTTCCTGGATGCTTATTCAGGATATCACCAGATAAAGCTAGATCCGAATGACCGCCTAAAGACCGCCTTCATCACGCCATTTGGAGCCTTCTGCTACCTGACTATGACATTCGGCTTGAGAAATGCCGGTGCCACTTTTCAGCGTTGCATGCAGAAGTGCCTCCTCAAGCAACTCGGCAGAAACGCCCACGTCTACGTAGACGACATCGCGGTGAAGACGGAGAAGCGCGGCACCTTGCTGGAAGACCTCAAGGAAACATTTGAGAACTTACGCCGATTCCAAATCAAGCTCAACCCCGAGAAATGCGTGTTCGGAGTGCCAGCCGGCCAACTCCTAGGCTTCCTGGTCTCTGAACGCGGCATCGAATGCAACCCGGTGAAGATCAAGGCCATCGAGAGGATGGCGATCCCCACCAAGCTTCGAGACATCCAGAAGTTCACCGGATGCTTGGCCTCCTTAAACCGCTTCATCAGCCGGCTCGGAGAGAAAGCTCTCCCCCTCTACCGCCTCATGAAGAAGAGCACTCACTTCGAGTGGAACGACCAGGCCGACCAAGCTTTTCACGAGCTGGAGAAGATGTTGGCCACGCCGCCTGTCCTAGCGGCGCCGACTGAGAAAGAGCCCATGCTCCTTTACATTGCCGCAACCAGCCGGGTGGTCAGCACCGTCATCGTAGTCCAACGCCCAGAAGAGGGTCGAGCCCAGCCGGTCCAGAGGACGGTGTACTATTTGAGCGAGGTGCTGTCCGCCTCAAAGCAGAACTACCCGCACTACCAGAAGATGTGTTACGGCGTGTACTTCACCGCCAAGAAGCTGAAGCCCTACTTTCAAGAGCATCCCGTCACGATCGTATGCACCGCCCCGCTGGCCGAGATCATAGGCAGCCGGGATGCATCCGGCCGGGTGGCGAAATGGGCCATCGAGCTGGCCCCTTACACGATCTTCTACCAGCCCCGCACCGCCATCAAGTCCCAAGCACTGGCCGACTTCCTCGTCGACTGGGCCGAGACCCAGTACCTGCCACCGGCTCCCGACTCCACCCATTGGCGCATGCACTTCGACGGGTCCAAGATGCGCACCGGCTTGGGAGCCGGCCTCGTCCTTACCTCTCCCAAAGGCGACAAGCTCAGATACACGCTGCAGATTCACTTTGCCGCCTCCAACAATGTAGCCGAGTACGAGGCGCTCATACATGGGCTCCGGCTTGCCAAGGAACTCGGCATCCGTTGGATCCTATGTTATGGCGACTTGGACTTGGTGGTTCAGCAATCATCCGGCGACTGGGACGCCAAGGACGCAAATATGGCAAGCTACCGCTTCCTGGTTCAGCAACTCAGTGGATACTTTGAAGGATGCGAGTTCCTCCATGTACCGCGAGCCGACAACGAGCCAGCCGATGCCCTGTCTCGAATAGGCTCCACTCGGCAAGCAATACCAACCGGCGTCGCTCTAAAACGCCTCCTCAAGCCGTCCATCAAGCCGTCTCCAGAGTCCGATTCCATCTTCGTACCGCCTGATCCCGACACGGCCAGGTCCGGCTCGAAGAACCAAGCAGGCGGCCCGGGGACTTCCGCAGTTACGCCCGATCCGGGGACTGCCACACCCGACTCGGGGACTGCGGTAGTCGGCCCGGGGACTGCACCAACACAACAGTCGGCGGCCGACTCTAGCATTTCACCACCCAGCCCGCCCACCCTGGTGGCAGTAGCCACATTGGCAATAGGAGAAGTCGCGGCTCCATCATGGGCTCAGTCCATCCTCAACTTCCTAGTAAACCAAGATCTGCCGGCTGACGAAACAGAGGCAAGACAAGTCCAACGTCGAGCCAGAGCATACACAATCGTCAACAGAGAGCTCGTCAAGCGCAGTGTCACTGGAGTCCTGCAACAGTGCGTCGAGCAAGAGAAGGGCATTGCAATCCTCAGAAACATCCACCAAGGAGAATGCGGCCACCATGCGGCATCAAGATCACTCGTCGCCAAAGCTTTCTGCCATGGTTTCTTTTGGCCGACTGCTTTGGACGACGCCAAAGAATTGGTTAAATATTGCAAAGGGTGCCAACTCTTCAACTCGAAGCAACACATGCCGGCTTCGGCACTCAAGACCATTCCCCTCACCTGGCCCTTCGCCGTTTGGGGACTGGACATGGTGGGCCCATTCAAGACGGCGCACGGCGGCATGACGCATTTGCTCGTCGCCGTGGACAAATTCACCAAGTGGATTGAGGCAAAGCCGATCAAGAAGCTGAATGGGCCGACTGTCGTGACATTCATCGCAGATATAACAACTCGGTACGGCGTGCCACACAGCATCATCACCGACAATGGCACGAATTTTGCCAAAGGAGCCTTGGCACATTTCTGCACAACGCAAGGCATCCGGCTGGACTTAGCGTCCGTCGCCCACCCGCAGTCAAACAGCCAGGTCGAGCGAGCCAACGGCCTCATCCTCTCTGGCATCAAGCCCCGACTGGTCGTACCACTGGAGCGTTCAGCCGGCTGTTGGCTCGATGAGCTGCCGGCTGTCCTCTGGAGTCTGCACACTACCCCAAACAAGTCAACCGGCTTCACTCCTTTCTTCCTCGTGTACGGTGCTGAGGCGATCATCCCAACCGACATCGAGTTCGACTCGCCCCGGGTAACCATGTACACAAAGGCGGAGGCCAAGGAAGCACGAGAAGATGGCGTCGACCTGCTGGAAGAAGGCCGGCTGTTAGCCCTCGGCCGGTCTGCCATCTACCAGCAGGGTTTGTGCCGCTACCACAGTCAGAAGGTCAGACCAAGATCCTTCCAAGAGGGCGACCTTGTGCTCCGGCTGATCCAGCGAACAGCCGGCCAGCACAAGCTCTCGGCCCCTTGGGAGGGCCCCTTCGTCATCAGCAGAGCTTTAGGCAACGACTCCTACTACCTAATCGACGCACAGAAGCCCAAGGCACGCAAGAGAGACGACTCCGGCAAGGAGTCAGAACGACCATGGAACGCCAACCTCCTTCGAAGATTTTACAGTTGAAATGCAGTATGTATCACACTAACTTTTGTACTAAGTACGAGACAATAGGCCCCCCCGAGGAGGGCTCAGGGACTGCCATCTTTTATCTATGAATGAAGATTATCATGCTTATGACCTTGTCATTTCATTTACTTGTTCCGTCTGGCACCAGGTTCGACTAGTCGGCCCGGGGACTGGCCGACTGGAGTTATATTAGAAGTCCTACCCGCGGTCAGACAAGTAGTGTGCCGACACCCAAGCTTAGCTCTTGCCAAAGTCGCAGTTCGAAGAACCGGCTGTCCGGCTGGCAAGAGTCAAAAGCAGGAAAGGATGCCCACACGAAAAATGGCTAGGGACTAACGGACTAATATAACGAAAGCCGGTTTGCCTCCTACCGCCGACCGACTACCAGAGTAGCCGGCCGGCCGGTTTCCATTCACTTCACTTCAATCCAAGAAAGCTCGAGTACTTGCCTCCCCAAAGAGGGGAGGCGGCAAAGGAAAAAGCCTAAGGATAAAAAGCATACGCGAATGGAAACCAAACATGCACACAATAATATTTACATAAAAGACCTCCAAGAGGCCAGCATTCAACATAGTTTGGATACACCCCCAGTGGGTGGAACTGCGAAAACTTAATAAAGATTGTTCAAAAGGCAACAAGCAGGAAAAACAAGGACGGCAGGTTAAGCCGGCGGAGCGACCGACGAGCCGGGCTGATCGGTGGAGACGGTTGTGCCGGCTGAAGGAGTGGCCGGCTGGCAAACCTCGGCTTGATCACCACCTCCCGCAGAGGGCGCGCTTCCGCGCGCCTCGTTGCTGGAGGCCCCGCCCGGCTCCAAGCCGGGCCGCCGATGCCTTCCAAGCTTCAAAGCAACCAACTGCAACCTCCAGCCAGTCGGCGGTCCGGCTCGGGGTGCGGGGGATCGTCTCGCCGGGCCAAAGGGCGGCCAACACCTGCGCTCCGGCACGTTGGAGGCGGCGAAGCATCCGGTGAGCCGGGTGCAGCCGCGCTTGGACCGCCACGAGCTGCTCGTCAAGCGTCCGATTCGCGTCCGGCGCGATGTTGACCGCCGCCTGACGGCGCGCCTCACGATGGGCCTCGATGGTTTGGGTGGCGAAGGCGGAGTAGCCGGGAAAGTAGTCTGCACAGAGAACAGGAAGCAGAACAAGTCAAAGCAAAAACCAGGCGGCCGGGGGCAGGAGAGGAGCGAGGAAGGCGGCTTACCGTTGATCAAGTCCTCGATGCGGCCGAAGCCTTCGGTCGGCGCTTGCCGGGTCTCAGCCTAGCCCGCCGCCTCGGTCTCGAACTCTGCCTTCAGGGCGGCTTCGCTATCCTGCACTTTCTTCAGGGCCACCTTGTGGCTCTCCTCCTGGTCAGCCAGCTTCTTGGCCAGACGGTCACGCTCCTGGACCAAGGCAGCGTACTCAGCATCCTTGGTGCGAAGGGCGGTCTGCGCTTCGCCGAGCTCCCTCCTCAAGTCGGCGTTGGCCCCTGAAAGCACGAAGGACAAAAGAGAAAACCAATGAGGAAAAAGTCATCAAGGAAGATCCGACCCGACTGCTCAGCAGTCGGCCCGAATCTCGGGGACTACACCCAGTGGGTGCGCTGACGCGCCCCCACAGGAGACAAACAAGATCAAGCACTTACTTCGGCTGTTGACCAGGTCTTCGGTCTTCCAACCCAACTCCTGCGCCTGGGAGTTGAAGGCAGTAGCACGGGAGTTATGATACTCCTGGAAGATTAGACAGGAGGCGAGAATAAGGTAGTCATCAAGGAAGATCCGACCCGACTGCTCAGCAGTCAGCCCGAATCTCGGGGACTACACCCAGTGGGTGTGCAGACGCGCCCCCACGGAAGAAATCAAGAGAACAAAGCGACCAAGGATAAAAGACTCACCCGGATGGCGGCCCGTGTCGAAAGGAACTCCTGGGTGTACTGCTGTAGCAAGGCGGCCTGAGCTTGAAGCCGGCTCTGGACCTCTTGGGCCGCCATGTTCAGCTTGCCAGTCCCCCCGCTGGGAGTCCACTCGGACATGGCGGTGCTGGCCGCCTCCAGGGCCTCCGCCGACTGGCCGGCGCCCGCAACTCGGCGTGACTCCGGCGCAGCGGCGCCTCCCCCCGCGCACCGGCGCGTTAGCGGCTGCACCTCGAGGCCAGTTCCGACCTCCGGCTCACCCCCGGCCGGCTACTCTGGTGCCGCTGACGATTGGCCGCCTTGGCCCGCTCCAGTTGGCGCTGCCGGCGGCACTCTCTCCGCGAAGACCGCGGGGTCCTCCCTCCTCTCCATCAGCGGCGGGCCTTAGCTGATTTCCTCCGCCAGGGGCAATGGGGTGCCAGGGGCCACGGCTCGGAGGGGAATGGCGAGCAGCGAAGGCTGGTTACGCACACCCTCCGCCTCCGTCTCCGCGGCCGCCGCCTCCGCCTGGGCCTTGGCTGCCGCGTCGGCCTGCTCCTTCGCCGCCTGGGCGGCCGCTCGTTCCGCCGCCTCCCGCTCCTCCCGCGCCTCGCGGGCGTTCCACTCCGTGGCCTCCCTGAGGTCGGCGCGGGGGTCCATGCGGCGGGAGCCTGAAGACCCTCCAGTCGGCCCAACTACGGAGCCGCCCGGACCCCGCTCAAGGGAAAGCGGCGCCCTGTCCAGCGAGCGGGGAAGGGTTAGGAAGAATGTTCAACAGAAGAGAACAATGAAAAGCATACGTCCAAGCAATTGACGACTTACGCTGAGACCGCCTGAGGCTGCTTCACCGCCTTGCGGAAGCGGGCCGCCTTCGCGGCCGCCTCATCTCGTTTGGTCGCCGCGGCGGAGGCCTTGGACTTCTTCGGTCGGCTGCCGAAGAGGTTTGACGCGGCCCGGCGCTTCTGTGCGCCGCCGCCGACAGCCGGCGCGGTAGACGAGCCCGCGCCTTGGTGGTCGGGCGCCGGCTGGCGACGCGGGGCGACTTCGACTTCGGCATCATCCGGCCAGTCCTTGAAGCCGGCAGTAAGCCCTGTGCCTCCGGGCTCGTCGTTTTCCCCCACGACGGCATCTTCCATGGCGGCCGCTCCCAAATCCGGGTCATCGGCGTCATCGACCGTGCGGTCGGGGACGTACTGGCGTTCTATCCCTGCTGCCCCGGTCGCCGGCGGAAGGAGGGGGTTCTGCTAAAGAGAACCGACTGATCAGAAGCCGGCCATCATGAGGCCGGCTACCAACAAAAAGAAGAAAGAGAGGAAAGCTTACCGCGGGCGGAGGGTTGGCGCGAGAATACTGCGCCTTGCCGTATCGCCAGTCCTCGGCGAGCTTGCAATTGGAGATATGGTTCACCATGTACGACACCTCCGCATGAGGCATCTCCCTGGTGCTCAGCCGGCTTGGGTCGAAGCGGCCGCTCATCTGACACATCATGTGGGGCCGGCTTTGGAGAGGAAGTAGCCGGCGCTCCATGAAGGCCGCCACCAAGTCAGTTCCAGTCAGGCCTTCCGACTGGATCATCACCCGAAGCTGAGAGACGGCTGCGTTCCTGGCCTGAGATAGTGACCTAGATCAGAAACTCCATGAGGGTTGCCTCCCAGCCAGCGGGCCAGCTACGTAAGCCGGCAAGTTGACGTGGTCTCCTTGCTGGGTGACGTTCTTCACGTAGAAGTACGACTTCTGCCAGAGCTTCACCGACTGGATCAGGAGGATGGACGGGAACGGATTGTTCTCGCCCGACCTCCTCATGGCGACGTAGGCCCCGCAGGGGGCGGGCAGGCCTGCGACGACGGAACCGAGTTTGCTCTGGAAGACTTCCCCCCAGAGCTCCAGCGTGGGGAGCACTCCCAAGAAACCTTCGCAGAGAGAGACGAAGGCCGACAGCAGCATCACCGCATTGGGCGTGAGGTGATGCGGCTGGAGATTGTAGAATTCGAGGAAGGAGCGCAGGAACCCGCTCGCCGGAAGGCCGAAGCCGCGCAGGAAGTGCGAGCGGAAGACGACCCGCTCGCCCTCCTCCGGTGCCGGCGAGATCTCCTCCTCCGGCGCCAGGCGGACCCGCACGAGGTTGGCGTCGGGCAGGCGCCGAGTCAGGCGGAGGAACTCAACGTGGTCCTCATGGACGTTGCAGCCGTCCCACGAGCTCGACAGCGCCATGGGTGCGAGACGATGTGGCGGCGCTGAGACGGGAAGCTGCGGCGGCAACGAGAGGAAGAAAGGAAGACGAGGAGGGGCGGAGTGAGGGAGAGCGTGCGAACCTCTGTCTCTTCCCCCCCTCCCTGTAGGATCGAAAGTATGTCTAGAGGGGGTGATTAGACTACTTGACCAATTAAAAACTTAGCCTTTTCCCAATTTTAGTTCTTGGCGGATTTTAGCTATCTTAGAGCAAGTCAAGCAATCATCACACAATTCAAGCAAGCATGCAAAGAGTTTACTGGCAGCGGAAAGTAAAGCATGCAACTTTCAAGAATGTAAAGGTAAGGGTTTGGAGGATTCAAACGCAATTGAAGACACGGATGTTTTCCCGTGGTTCGGATAGGTGGTGCTATCCTACATCCACGTTGATGGAGACTTCAACCCACGGAGGGTAACGGTTGCGCGAGTCCACGGAGGGCTCCACCCACGAAGGGTCCACGAAGAAGCAACCTTGTCTATTCCACCATGGCCATCGCCCATGAAGGACTTGCCTCACTAGCGGTAGATCTTCACGAAGTAGGCAATCTCCTTGCCCTTACAAACTCCTTGGTTCAACTCCACAATCTTGTCGGAGGCTCCCAAGTGACACCTAGCCAATCTAGGAGACACCACTCTCCAAGAAGTAACAAATGGTGTGTTGATGATGAACTCCTTGCTCTTGTGCTTCAAATGATAGTCTCCCCAACACTCAACTCTCTCTCATAGGATTTGGATCTGGTGGAAAGAAGATTTGAGTGGAAAGCAACTTGGGGAAGGCTAGAGATCAAGATTCATATGGTAGGAATGGAATATCTTGGTCTCAACATATGAGTAGGTGGTTCTTTCTCAGAACATATGAGTAGGAATGGTGTATGTGTTCTGATGGCTCTCTCTTCGAATGAAGAGGTGGTGGAGGGGTATATATAGCCTCCACACAAAATCCAACCGTTACACACAGTTTTCCAATCTCGGTGGGACCGAATCATCAAACTCGGTCGGACCGAAATGGTAAACCTAGTGACCGTTAGGAATTTCGGTGGGACTGAGATGCAACTCGGTAGGACCGATTCGGTTAGGGTTTGGGCATAACGTAATCTCGGTGAGACCGATCGCACAAACTCGGTGAGACCGAGTTCGGCAATTAGCTAACCAGAGAGTTGGTCAGGCAAACTCGGTGGGACCGACTTGCTCTTTCGGTGAGACCGAAACGTTACAAGAAGGAAACATAGAGTTTACCTTGCATTCTCGATGGGACCGATTCGCTCTTTCGGTGATACCGAAAAGTTATGAAAGGGAAACAGAGAGTTTGCAAGCCCATCTCGGTGAGACCGAGAACCTTATCGGTAGGACCGAATTGCTAGGGTTTGGCAGTGGCAAATGACAAGTGAAACTCGGTGGCGCCGGATTGACAGAATCGGTATGACCGAGTTTGGCTTAGGGTTTAGGTCATTTGTGGATATGGAAAGGTGGTTGAGGATTTTGGAGCATATCACTAAGCACATAAAGCAAGAGGCTCATTAAGCAACACCTCATCCCTCCTTGATAGTATTGGCATTTCCTAAAGACTCAATGTGATCTTGGATCACTAAAATATAAAATGAAGAGTCTTGGACTTTGGAGCTTGAGCCAATTCTTGTCCTTAGCATTTTGAGGGTTCCACTTTCACATCCATGCCATGCCAATCATTGAGCTTTCCTGAAATAATCATCTTGGAATAGCATTAGCTCAATGAGCTATATGTTGTTATGAATTACCAAAACCACCTAGGGATAGTTGCACTTTCAATCTCCCCCTTTTTGGTAATTGATGACAACATATAGATCAAAGCTTCGACAAATGATAATAGGCATGAAATATATCGTCGCTTTGAGAACTATGTGACAAATAAGAGCTCCCCCTAAATTTGTGCATATTTAAAATTTGCTTTGGACTGCAAATGCACATGGAGTTAGAATCATGGGTTACTCTTCCATGTCACATACATCTTGGTGGAGCGCTCAAAAATGATAAGATTGAAATACATGCACTCATCACCAAGAATAGTGAATGATCACAAACGATAGATAGAATGATAATATTTAAGCAAGCATTAAGCAACCATTAAGTGTAGCTTATGATCAAACACATAATCATCGATGTCTCACGAACATAAGAACGTAGTATCTCACACACAAGCAAACAAAGTTCGAAAAACCACCAAATAAAACAAGAGAGAATAAAAGCAACACTCTCTCTCGAAGCCTATGATCTATACATTTTCTCCCCCTTTGGCAACAAGTTACCAAAAAGTTCCTAGAAAATGCATAGTGCTAAGTCGACGCTCAGGCTTGATCTTCAGGTGGTGGTGGAGTCCGGAGCACGCCAAGGACGAAGCCTTTAGTAGAAGTGGTCGGAGTCGAGGCTGAAGTGGATGCCGGAGCTGGTGGAACGGAGGCTGTGGCTGGTGCAGACGTTGTGGCTCTAGTGTCAGCAACTGGCAGTGCAGACGACCTCGGACCTCGTGGCACCCTGGCAAAAGCATCAGTTGTGGTCCTGCCTCTCCTCTCGTTCATGTCCTCCTGAAGCTGCTCCACGGCGGTCTGTATTTCTGTCACCTTGATGTCCATGTCATAGAACCTCTGTTCCATGATCCTCTCTAGGCTCGCCTGGTTCTGAGTCAGGGTGGCAAGTCCTTGCTCAATACGCAGGGTGAACGCTATCAGGTAACCGAGCTGCTCTTGTTTGGTCTTCAAGAAGTAATCAGATGCCTCTGCTTGAGTAGGCATCCTGGCAGCTTTTTCCTTCCTCGCCTTCTCCTTCTGAGCTTGTGCATGTGCAGATGAGGGTTCATTTTCAGTCATAACCACTTGGTTCTCCTCAAAATCTGGACGGTTGGGCAGGTGTTCCTTATCCAATAAATACACGCCCGTGCCCATCTTGGAGTTGATGAGCTCCTGAATCTGTGGGGCATACCCACAACTCCTCTTCTGGTCTGCAGCTGTCCTCTTGATTGCTTCCACAATGAGACTCATGACCTTGAATTTCTGAGGCACGTCAAATACATGAAGCAAGTTGATCGCGTGACCTCTGATCATCTTGTGATCTCCAGATTTGGGCAGAAGGGTGTGCCTAAGGATCCAGTTGATCGTAGGCAATCCTAAGAGCAGATAGTGCACGGAGCCAAACTTGAACGTGTCAAGCGCTTCATTCGGGATCTCCTTGTACATGTTGGACATGGAGTTGTGATCCATCTTTTTCTTGGCATAAATGTCCAAGTCATCAGCTTGCTCCTCTGGGGCATTGATCAACTTCGCCCATTCTTCCACAGTGGATTGGTACCTCGTACCCTCAGACATCCATGTGATCCCGCCATCCGGATAAAAGTGTGCTGTGGAGTAGAATTGCATGATCAGCTCCTCGTTCCACTTTGTGAGCTTCTGCCCAACAAAGTCTGCAACTCCACAAGCACTAAAGCTGTCAAATACACCGGGGTAGTGCTCTTCATTGTCCTTGATGTAGGTCCAGTCGACCCATCTCATGTCACAAACGATTGGCTTCTTGTCAAGCAAAACAGTCTCATAGAAATCTTGTTGCTCCTTGGTATGGAATCTGTAATCCACGGCAGTCCTTCTCCTAGAAGCATACGGATCTGCTTCTCTCCATTTCCTCAGCCCTGAATCTCTCCTGAGCTTCATATCCTCAGCCACAGGATGAGCATCATTGTGGTCTGGGATCTTGGGCTTGAGCTTCCTAAGGACACTCTCTTCCTCTTCTTCGATTGCTTCAGGCATTGGGGCCTTGTTCTTTTCTGCAGCTGGGATGCTTCGTGTGTTTCTCTTGGGTGCACTCTTAGGCTTAGATGCAGCCTTAGGTGCTTCCTTGGGCTTGGATGCAGCTGTTCCTGACCTTATAGCATCTCCCATGAGTTTGGCTACCTTGGGTGCTGGTGCAGCGACCTCTTCTTCTTCTTCCTCCTCATCTACCATGATGGAGGCCTTCCCAAGCACTCTGGCTACAGTCTTTTTCACCATCTCTTTTCTCTTCTTGCCCTCAACAGCAATGGGCTCAGTGGGAGCAGGTTTCATAGTTGAAGCCCTAGCCTTTGACATGGGCTGCCTGCCTGCTGGCCTTTTGATCTTCAGCCCTGGCTTGGTTCCTTGAGCTGGTTCAGCTCTCTTTGATGTGGCCTGTTCCTCTGCCACATAGTCTTCATCCTCAGAATCAGACGTTCTCTTCTTCCTTTGACGTGTGGCAGCCTTGGGCAGATTGCTGGGGGTGCTCCTGCTGCCATCATCAGAAGAACTTGAGGGGCTAGTGCCCTCACTCATCACAACTTGCTGCTCAGACACATTCTGGCTGTCACTTTGATCAGACATGTTGCACACTGACTGCTGACCCTGTGAATAGATTATGGATAAGATAGAGTGGATGAGCATCACAAAAGGAAGAGATTTTTGCAAAAGATTAATTCAAAAACTTAGTTTTAGTTTTCCACAGAAAGCATCTCGGATCTACCGATTTTCAAACCCGGTGACACCGAAGCAGTTTTGGCACCAGAACTGGTGAACTCGGTCAGACCGAGTCACAGTTCGGTGGCGCCGAGACTGCTAGGGTTTCACAGAATTCCAAAATCGGTCGCACCGATAAGTTATTCTCGGTCAGACCGAGTTTCACTTGTGCAATGGCAAAAGCCAGATCAGTGGGACCGAGTTTTTCAACTCGGTGGGTCCGAGATGGTTTCGGTTGAAACCTAACCCTAATATTTTCGAATTAAACCTATTCTACGAGATCATTGACTGGATAGGAGTGTTTCAATCGTGGCAAGAATCATAATGATCACAATGTGCTAGGAATCGGAGTGGAGAATAGCACAAAGATCGAGTCCATACCCTAGTTCGGCGAAGACTCGCTACGGCGGCAATGGTGGGGCAAAATTCCGTTGACGGCGGTGGAGACCAGTGACTGGAGGCTGCTGGCGGCGAGAAGACGATCCGGAGACCACGAAGGCAGAGCAGGCTATCGTGCGGGCGAAGAGGTTTCGGAGAAATTTCCAAAATTTTGCCCGTCACTATATATAGCCCGACCCTGTCGGTGTGACCGAGTGGAACAACTCGGTGGCACCGAGATGCAAAACTGTGTGCAGTTATTGCAACTCAGTGTGACCGAAAAGTTCAAATCGGTTGCACCGAGATCGAAAACCTAGATCAACTTAATGAACTCGGTAGGACCGAAAATGGAGTATCGGTCAGACCGAGATTCATAAAGAGGTTTTGGAAGTTTAAGTCTATGACGAATCGGGGACTCCGAGCGCTCCTCACACAGGGTGGTTCGAATCTGACTTGATCAAGTTTTGTGATGCGGCATGAATAGTGTTTGAGATGAGAAAAGCATAGATAGCTAGAGGAGGTTCTTAGGCATTCTTGTCCATCCACTTGGCAAAAGAAGAAAGCCAAACAATCAAAACAACAAGTGGATGTCCTCGAATGAGTAAAATATGCAACCAACATGCTCACACAATAAGATGTCAAATGAAATATGTGGCAAAGCATGCACAACCAATTCTAGCATCTATCAAGCAATTTGCGATGACTAGGTCATCTATATATGAGTATATTGACTTAGGAGTCAAGTGAGAACACTCGATCATAGGTCATACTCATCGTTTAAGCTCAAGTGGGGTTACCACTTTTACATAAAGCATTGTTGTACTCACATCTTTAGAGTTGATTTAGCTCAAGTCTTAGAGTAAAGCTCCCCCAGATGTGATATCCCCCTAAGAGGGATGAACTAACCTTCGGTTTTGTCGATGATGACTTCATGTAGATGTTGAAGATGTGGATGCTCAATGTTGATGTAGATCACTTGGAGTTATCCATTTGAGTGAATTGCACTTTCAATACCTACATGGGTTAGTCCCACAAGGAACAAACAAGGATATCCATAGACATAGAGTGATGCACACACAAGATGATGTCCATGAAAACTTTAGGTTACCTTGTCCCTTGTCTTACCAACAAGAGGGTTTGTGACTCCTTGAACTAGTGCAAGATGTGGAAGTTGATTGCACTTGTTCTTGCCAAAATGATAAGAGTGAAGTATGTTGGCGGAGTCACCCTCAAGAACTCTCTAGTTCTTCTTCTTTTGGATCCACACCATCTTGATGGGAATCCTTGGAGTTGTAGTCGTACTTGATGTAGTGGAACTTGAAGTAGTCTTGGGAATCCACTTGACTAAGGTCTTGGGAGCTTCTTCAAATGCATCAATCTCCTCTTGAAGCTTGTCCTTGCCTTTTTGCTTGTAGTCTTGTGGTGGAAGATCATCTTGAGCTTGTGTTCCCTTGAAAGAAGTGTCATACTTCTCTTGTTGAGGAACAAACTTTGTCTTGGGGTATTGATCTTCTTCCCATTCAACTCCATTGGCATTGAACTTTCGTTCAAAACCAACACCTTGATTCTTCCGGTGCATTCCTTGCTTGCGCACAATTTCCTCGAATTGCTTACTTCCGGCAAGGCTCTTGTAAACACCTTTCTCTATAATTCCCTTCAATAAGCTATTTTCTTGCTCAAGTGTAACTTGGCTAAGAGAATCATTAGTGGAATCAAGAGAACTACTAGAAGCAACAATATTGGATTTAGCATGATCATTGTTACTACTAGAGGAAGAATCTTTCTTATTCTTGTTACTAGTCTTGACTTGAGGCATGTAAGTGGATAATAGTAAACGCTTGGCAATGTAAGAAGAACTATTCTTGCGGAGATCATCATTGATTGCTTTTAAGAACTCATGCTCTTGCTCAAGATTGAGCTTTTCAAAGCGTAATTTCTCATGAGCTCTTAAAAGCTCTCGATGATCTTCGAAGATAGTTTCATGAGCTAACTTAAGAGTGTTTAGTTCTTTAGTTAGAGCCTCAATCTTCTCCTTATCATTGTCATTTGTTTTAGCATGATTAATTGATATTTCACCATAGTATTCTTCACTAGAGTTGTCAACAAGCAAATCATCATCACGTAACAAGTCATCTTCATCACTATTAAAATCAACGTACTCAGGGTGTGTTACCTTAGGACCTTTGGCCATGAAGCATCTTCCAATTCCTTCATTTGGTGAGTCAAATATGTCGTAGGAGTTGGTTGACACAAGTGCTAGACCGGCAACACCTTCATCTTGAGTATCTTCGGACTCGGAGTGATAACTTCTCTCGGAGTGGCTGTCGGAGTCAGAGCCGGATACCCATTCACCAACATGAGCTTGATGTCTTCGTTTTGTATAGCTCCTTGATGATTTTTCCTTCCTTTCCGAGTCCTTGCTTCTCCGTGAGTATCTTCGTTCGTAACGATCATCTCTACTCCTTCTCTCTCTTGGTGGAGATTCTTTGCTTCTTCTTTTTGGAGAATCTTCTCTTCTCTTGTAGGGAGCCATACACTCATTGGAATAGTGTCCGGGTCTTCCACAATTATAGCAGTTTCGCTCTCGACTAGAAGATCTTTTGTCATTGTAGGACCTTGACTTGAAGCTTCTATCTTTGCTTCTACTCTTGTAGAACTTGTTGAAGTTCTTCACCATTAAGCTCAATTCTTCATTGAAGTTTTGTTTCTCACTTGATGATGTGGGGACTTCACATGACGCTTTGTAGGCACCACTTGATTTATTGTGAAGTTCCTCTTTATCCTTGAGTGACATCTCATGAGCAACAATCCTTCCAATTACTTCCGTTGGCTTGAGATCTTTGTAGTTGGTCATCATTTGGATTAATGTGCACACGGTATCATATTTCCCATCCAAGGCTCTTAGGATCTTCTTGATGATGAATCTATCGGTCATCTCTTCACTTCCTAAGCCGGCAATCTCATTTGTGATGAGAGCAAGCCTAGAGTACATTTCAGCGACACCTTCACCATCCTTCATCTTGAACTTGTCAAGTTGACTTTGGAGCACATCCAACTTGGATTCCTTGACGGAGTCGGTACCTTCGTGCATATCAATCAAAGTATCCCAAATTTCCTTTGCATTCTCAAGGCGGCTGATTTTGTTGAATTCTTCGGGGCACAATCCGTTGAAGAGAATATCACAAGCTTGAGCATTGTATTGCAACATCTTCAACTCATCCGCAGTAGCTTCACGGTTTGGTTCTCTCCCATCAAAGAACTCACCTTGCAAGCCAACACAAACAATAGCCCATACGGCGGGGTTATGTCCAAGAATATGCATTTTCATTTTATGCTTCCAACTAGCAAAATTAGTGCCATCAGAGTAAGGACCTCTACGGTGATAATTTCCCTCGCTAGACGCCATACTCTCCTAGGTTGTGAAACCAAGGCTATGACCACCAAAAGCTATGGAGATCAAGGCAAATGGAGACCAAAGCTCTGATACCACTTGTAGGATCGAAAGTATGTCTAGAGGGGGGGGGGTGATTAGACTACTTGACCAATTAAAAACTTAGCCTTTTCCCAATTTTAGTTCTTGGCAGATTTTAGCTATCTTAGAGCAAGTCAAGCAATCATCACACAATTCAAGCAAGCATGCAAAGAGTTTATTGGCATCGGAAAGTAAAGCATGCAACTTGCAAGAATGTAAAGGTAAGGGTTTGGAGGATTCAAACGCAATTGGAGACACGGATGTTTTCCCGTGGTTTGGATATGTGGTGCTATCCTACATCCATGTTGATGGAGACTTCAACCCACGGAGGGTAACGGTTGCACGAGTCCACGGAGGGCTCCATCCACGAAGGGTCCACGAAGAAGCAACCTTGTCTATTCCACCATGGCCATCGCCCACGAAGGACTTGCCTCACTAGTGGTAGATCTTCACGAAGTAGGCGATCTCCTTGCCCTTACAAACTCCTTGGTTCAACTCCACAATCTTGTCGGAGGCTCCCAAGTGACACCTAGCCAATCTAGGAGACACCACTCTCCAAGAAGTAACAAATGGTGTGTTGATGATGAACTCCTTGCTCTTGTGCTTCAAATGATAGTCTCCCCAACACTCAACTCTCTCTCATAGGATTTGGATCTGGTGGAAAGAAGATTTGAGTGGAAAGCAACTTGGGGAAGGCTAGAGATCAAGATTCATATGGTAGGAATGGAATATCTTGGTCTCAACACATGAGTAGGTGGTTCTTTCTCAGAACATATGAGTAGGAATGGTGTATGTGTTCTGATGGCTCTCTCTTCGAATGAAGAGGTGGTGGAGGGGTATATATAGCCTCCACACAAAATCCAACCGTTACACACAGTTTTCCAATCTCGGTGGGACCGAATCTTCAAACTCGGTCGGACCAAAATGGTAAACCTAGTGACCGTTAGGAATTTCGGTGGGACTGAGATGCAACTCGGTAGGACCGATTCGGTTAGGGTTTGGGCATAACGTAATCTCGGTGAGACCGATCGCACAAACTCGGTGGGACCGAGTTCGGCAATTAGCTAACCAGAGAGTTGGTCAGGCAAACTCGGTGGGACCGACTTGCTCTTTCGGTGAGACCGAAATGTTACAAGAAGGAAACATAGAGTTTACCTTGCATTCTCGGTGGGACCGATTCGCTCTTTCAGTGAGATCGAAAAGTTACGAAAGGGAAACAGAGAGTTTGCAAGCCATCTCGGTGAGACCGAGAACCTTATCGGTAGGACCGAATTGCTAGGGTTTGGCAGTGGCAAATGACAAGTGAAACTCGGTGGCGCCGGATTGACAGAATCGGTATGACCGAGTTTGGCTTAGGGTTTAGGTCATTTGTGGATATGGAAAGGTGGTTGAGGATTTTGGAGCATATCACTAAGCACATAAAGCAAGAGGCTCATTAAGCAACACCTCATCCCTCCTTGATAGTATTGGCTTTTCCTAAAGACTCAATGTGATCTTGGATCACTAAAATATAAAATGAAGAGTCTTGGACTTTGGAGCTTGAGCCAATTCTTGTCCTTAGCATTTTGAGGGTTCCACTTTCACATCCATGCCATGCCAATCATTGAGCTTTCCTGAAATAATCATCTTGGAATAGCATTAGCTCAATGAGCTATATGTTGTTATGAATTACCAAAACCACCTAGGGATAATTGCACTTTCACTCCCCCTACTTATAGGCTCGCATGGCGGAGCCGAGGAGGCATGGCGTGGGGAAACGTGGGGATCGACCGTGCCCACTCCCCCACGTCCCGCGTTTATTATGCCCTAACGGCGAAATAAAATTGCCGTGGGGAGGCGAGTGGTCCACCTGGGCCGCAGAAGATCTGTGCTCGGGCCGAGGCCTAGGAGTGGCGGGCCCGGGCCTGCGGCGGCGTCCCGTCGCGCGCGTGCACTGGCAGGATTTCGCTGCCACGGGGCCCGCAGGAGGGCCCGCGGTCAGCACGCGGGTTAACCACTTTCCCACCTGCAAGACACAGAGCTCTCCGGAATCGGCATACACCAGCAAAACCGGCTCCTCAGGGTAGGAAGCTGACCAAGCTTCTCGTCCCTCTGTCCGCCTCGAAGCTCGATCAGCTTCGGGGACTACTGTCGGAGTAAATAGCCATGGGTAGCCAAGCCGGCTTCCCCTGGCCCTTCTGAAAAAATTACGAGCCCGTCCGGCTCTCAAGAACCCAAGACGTGGGGCCGCCTTCCCCTTGCTGGCCGTCGCCCAAGCCGGTTGTCGGAAGGTGGCCTGACTTTAGCCCTCGCGAAGGAGGCCCCAGGAGGGCCGGCTTGGAGAAGCCGGCCGCGAGAAGGCCGACTCCAAGAAGCCGGCTCCCCCAAAGCGGTCGAGACCGTACCCTCAAAGTTTGCATCCGCCTAGCAGCGGTGTGACGGGGCGTGGCTACAGTGAAGCCTGCCACCCCCAAATCCCGGAGCACGACCGGCACAGTGCGCCGTACGGGTAGCCATGACCTGTCCGGCGCAGCACTGTTGCCATGTTGACCCTGATGTCATCCACGATGGACAGCCAGTACGGCCCACGGGCGGTGGGCCCCTTCGGGCAGAGAGACACCCGAAGGCGGCCATGCCTCCCCTAGTCGGCCCAAGACAGAGCCGGCTCCCCGCAGCCGGCTTGCCGCCTTCCTCGAAAGAGACGCCCCATTAAGGAGACAAGACGCAGTGAGGCTACAGCAATCGCCCACCGGGCAGCGATACTGTAGCCACGCCTACCACGACGAAGCCCACGTCACCAAGATAGAGCAACAGTGGCCAGCCGCCCACCAAGACCTGGACAGTGGGGCCTGCCTGTCGACCAAGAGGCCGGCAGCCGGCGGGACCCACCAGTCGGCGGGCCCCAGTGGCCGGCGCAGAAGCCGGCGAGCGTAGTCACAGACGGTTGGGCCCCGCGCCCAGTCGGATTACCATTGTACCCCCGGGGGGTAGGCCTATATAAACCCCCCCCCCCCGGGGCGCCCATGCAAAGGGTTGGACCCCCAGCTAGTTTTAGACACCTCACGAGGAGAAGAAGCAGGCCAGCCGACCCTTCTTTCTCCTCCCACCGAACAGCTCAAGGAGCATTGTGTAGTTACTTGTCCTTCTAGTGATCATGAGGAGACCCCGCAGAGCAGCAGTAGGGGTGTTATCTCCACGAAGAGCCCCGAAGCTGGGTAAGATCCGCCGGCGTGCATGTCTTCGCCTCATCCCGTTTCCAGGCACCGGCGATGTCTTACTAGCTCCCACAATGATAAGCCACCCGTTGGCATATGTCGCACCTACCACCCGACAGTATTGGATTAGAATCACTTCTGCATTACAAAGAAAATCTCACTTGTTTTTATGTTTTCATGCATGTCAGATATTGAACATTATCAAAATGAATATGAGAATGGGCGCACGAGAGGAATATTGTGGAACGGTCCACTGGCTAACAAACTTGGCATGGTGGAGGATGGCCTATCTTATTCACCCATCAAGGTGCTTGCTCTAACTTTGCAAAGTTGTATTGGTCACACATATTTTGCATCTGACCTCTTGCATTACTTCTACTTTGTTACACCATCTGCTTAGTTTAAGCATCATATATGAGTATATGCCATACCTATCCATTTTCTGTACCTATTCCATGTGTCGTCACACTATGTTTTTCCAGTCAAATGTTGTTCTTTCGTAATAGATGTCCAAAAGGAAGAGGGTGAGTGCAGATCCTCAAGGAGTACAAACTAGGTATTTGGAAAAGGTAGTGATACCTGTTAAATCAGATAGATCAGCCGCCACAGAAAACACAGGCCCAACTGTACCACACTTTACCCCTACTCCAGTGGCCAAACCCCTATTAGAACTGCTGGGAGCCCAGCGTCAGGTACTGTCTATGATATCAATTCAAAATTTGAACTCCTAAATTTCTGCTTGTGCCTTACCTTCTCTCTTGTATGAAAACTAATTTCAGATGAATCTCCTTGCTCAAAGGATCATACGATCTCAAAACAATAATGAGCTCTGCATTGCTCTTGTCAGTACCTCTCTCCCTTTTGCATTGTAACGATGTACTTAATTAATTGCTATTTGATTATGTATCATCAGTCTGCACCTGAGCTTCATTATCCTCTGTTTCTTCCAATATTATTTTATCTATATTTACTCTTTGCAAAATGTAGAATAATGGCAACGCTTATAAAGAATTTTCTTTGGGGAATTTATTGAATTATCCTTCCATCAACATGGAGAAGGGCTTTGTCCAGCCCGTGTTAACATGTAATGTAAGTTCATCCTTCTCAAGCCTTCAAACTTTGTTCTAGTATAGATTCTGATAGGCATCATTTCCTCTAGTGCTGTTTGCTTTGCTGTTTACATCTGATTGGATGTTTGCAACAACTACCAGTTTCAAATTGTAGTTGTAAAAACATGTTCCTTATGCATAACAGATCCATTTATTTGCTTATATAATTGTGAAACCTGTTACGTGTCTCCTTGTTTCTCTTTCAGACTCGTATCTCTTACGCCAGGAAGAACTTTAGGGAAGATAGTGAGCCAAACCATCTTGAGGATAGCGAGATGACCCCAAGGTCCTGTCTTGATGAAGACAGTGAGTTGAAGCTACTCACCAGCAGGTATGAGACAACCTCTGTGTAGTCGCTACCTCAATCAGTTCGACTTCTTTAGTCTCAACTTAAAGCGGAAAGGCTTGCTTCAGCTCAGCTCCGACTTGAAGTCAAGGATGCAATGAAGATGTCAGAGGACTGCCGTGCGCACCATCATGCCTTAAATCTAGTGTTGATGCATCTATCATTGACACAACTAAGGTCTACTTAGCTTCTTCAGTTATTTGGGGGGCGACCTGGCCAGGCCTAGTGCCTTCTGAAGTGCTCTCAGTTTTGTATATTCTTTTGTCGGCGCGTTTATTTGCACGGGTGGCGAACTTTGATGCCCAGTGGATGTAATATGTGTGATAGCTGTGATAGCCTAGCGTAAGTTGCTTGCTTATTTATTTCCTTGTTGTCTTGTTTATTTGTTTGCTTGTAGTCATTGCAGTTCTTTTTCCGCGGTTTGCTAGTGGCTGCAATAACCTATTTTTTTAAACTAGGCCACAATAACCATGGGCTAATATTTACTGTAGTGACACTGCGCCTCCTACGGACCGTAGAAAAAGTGGGCCTTCTACGGGCCGTAGAAACAATGGGCCTTCTACGGGCCGTAGAAACAATGGGCCTTCTACGGGCCGTATCATCAATGGGCCTTATACGGGCAGTATGATCGATTGGCCAAACATGGGCCAATAACATGCCGCATTATGGCCGTAAACGGGCTAGAGTTGGAATCATCCGTTCATGGGCCGAGCATAACGGGCCATCGTTAATAGGCCGTATTTGATGAAGCTATGAAAATGGCCCAACGTATTAACGGACCACAAACGGGCCGACTGTAACCACGGGCTGAATTTGGCCCACAAGTAGAAAATGACGGTAACAGGCCGTAAGTAATCGAATGCTGGAAATGAGCCCAAGAATAAATGGGCTCTGAGAAGGCCGAAAGATAACATGGGATGGAAACAACCCAACGGAATAATGGGTCGTTAATGGGTATAAAGTGATACACAGTTCATTACGGGCCAGTTTCACCACGGGCCGTTAATGGGTGTAAAGTGATACACTGTTCATTACGGGCGAGTTTCACCATGGGCCGTTAATGGGTGTAAAGTGATACACTGTTTATTACGGGCCAGTTTCACCACGGGCCGTTAATAGGCCAAGAGTTACATAGGGCCTCATATGGGCCGAAAGACGTCATGGGCCATACATGGGCTAGAAGTGAAAACGAGCTGGAATCATATTGGGTGGCCCAGATGACGCTTCTGGGCCTAATTCGGATAGGGCGTAACGGGCCTTGGGTTAGCGGGCTGTAAATGGGCTATATGCGAACAGGTCGTTAACAGGCTTTACATGGGCCGGCCCACCACCTTTTGACCAAGTCAAACGGGCCAGCCTTTTCACAGGAATGGGCCTCTGTTGGGCCGTGCCACGTGTCGACGTATCATAGGCGCCTTCTGTCCAATGAGTGGATGACATCTGTCCGAACGATGAGCCGACACGTGTTTCCTCCAGCCAATGATGATTTTACATGTGGAAAATCCCCATTGGTCGAGGCTGTTAACGGGTTATCGGATCCAAAACCCGACTCGATAGCTTAACGGCGTTCCGTTGCGGTGGATGCCACGTGTTGGTCACCCTTGACGAAAGCACGTCTGTGACGCGGGATTTATCGTCATGGAAGTGGACACTTCCGTGATGATAATTTCGTAATGTCATGGAACACTTCTACGATAGCACAGGTATGACTATCTTGATTCTGTCATAAAATCGTCATGGATGTACATGCATGACAGAAAATGCGACCTACTGTGACAAACACGTATCATCACGGAAGTGTATTTTTTTGTAGTGTATGCTGTTCTATAGGCCCATAATGCATCATCAAGTTTCTTGGACCAATTCTTTCTAGATCTATTAATAGTCTTTTGCAAAATTAATTTGAGCTCTCTATTACTCAATTCTACTTGACCACTAGACTGAGGGTGATAAGGAGATGCAATTCTATGATTAACATCATATTTAGCAAGCATTTTACGGAAAGCACCATGAATAAAATGTGAACCACCATCAATCATTAAATATTCAGGGACTCCAAATCTTGGAAAAATAACTTCTTTAAGCATTTTAATAGAGTGTTATGATCAGCACTACTAGTTGGAATAGCTTCTACCCACTTAGTAACGTAATCAACAGCAACTAAAATATGTGTATATCCATTAGAGGAAGGAAAGGGTCCCATATAGTCAAAGCCCCAAACATCAAATTGTTCAATAACAAGTGAATAATTCATAGGCATTTCTTGACGTCTACTAATATTACCAATTCTTTGACATTCATCACAAGATAAGACAAACTTACGGGCATCCTTGAAGAGAGTAGGCCAATAAAAACCAGATTGCAATACCTTATGTGCAGTTCTATCTCCAGCATTGTGTCCTCCATAAGCTTCGGAGTGACACTTGCATAGGATCTATTCCTGTTCATGCTCAGGTACACAACGTCTAATAACACCATCTACTCCTTCTTTATAAAGATGTGGGTCATCCCAAAAGTAATGCCTCAAATCATAGAAGAACTTTTTCTTTTGTTGGTATGTGAAACTAGGTGGTATAAACTTAGCAACAATGTAATTTGCATAATCAGCATACCATGGAGCAGTATGAGAAGCATTTATGACATATAATTGCTCATCAGGAAAGCTATCATCAATAGGAAGTGGGTCATCAAGCACATTTTCTAACCTAGACAAGTTGTCTGCAGCGGGGTTCTCAGCTCCCTTTCTATCTACAATATGTAAATCAAATTCTTGTAGCAAGAGAACCCATCTAATAAGTCTAGGTTTAGCATCTTTCTTTTCCATAAGATATTTAATAGCAGCATGATCAGTGTGAATAGTTACTTTAGAATCAACAATATAAGGTCTGAACTTATCACAAGCAAATACAACTGCTAAGAATCCTTTTTCAGTAGTAGCATAATTTCGTTGAGCATTGTCTAGGGTTTTACTAGCATATTGAATAACATTTAATTTATTATCAACTCTTTGCCCTAGAACATCACCTACAACATAATCACTAGCATCACACATAATTTCAAAGGGTAAATTCCAATCAGGTGGCTGAACAATAGGTGCAGAGATCAATGCTTTCTTAAGTATTTCAAATGCTTATACACAATCATCATCAAAGACAAATGGTATATCTTTTTGTAATAAGTTAGTGAGAGGCCGAGAAATTTTTGAGAAGTCCTTAATGAACCTCCTATAAAATCCGGCGTGACCAAGGAAACTTCTTATACCTTCAATGTCCTTGGGACATGGCATCTTTTCAATAGCATCAACCTTGGCTTTATCAACCTCAATACCTTTTTCAGAAACTTTATGCCCCAAGACAATACCTTCATTAACCATAAAGTGGCACTTTTCCCAATTCAAGACAAGATTAGTTTCTTCACATCTCTACAAAACTCGATCAAGGTTGCTCAAGTAATCATCAAAAGAAGATCCATAGACGAAGAAATCGTCCATGAAAACCTCACAAATCTTTTCACAAAAGTCAGAGAATATAGCCATCATGCATCTTTGAAAGGTAGCAGGTGCATTACATAAACCAAAAGGCATACGTCTATAAGAAAAAGTACCAAAAGGGCAAGTAAAAGTAGTCTTTGATTGATCTTTGGCTGACACAGGTATTTGAGAGAAACCAGAATAACCATCTAGAAAGCAAAAATGTGTATGTTTGTATAGTATTTCTAACATTTGATCGATAAAAGGTAAGGGGTAATGATCCTTTTTAGTGGCCTTATTTAATTTGCGGAAATCAATTATCATCCTATAACCTGTAATAACTCTTTGAGGAATCAATTCATCTTTATCATTAGGAACGACAGTAATCCGTCCCTTCTTAGGGACACAATGGACAGGACTTACCCACTGACTATCAGCAACGGGATAGATTATACCTGCCTCAAGGAGCTTTAGTATTTCTTTTCTTACCACTTCTTTTATTTTACGATTCAGATGTCGTTGATGATCACGAACTGGTTTAGCATCTTCTTCCAAATTTATTTTATGTTGACATAGAGTGGGACTAATGCCCTTAAGATCATAAAGAGTATACCCAATAGCAGCACGGTGCTTCTTCAGAGTTTTCAATAATCTCTCTTCTTCATGCTCTGAAAGGTTAGCACTAATAATAATAGGATATATCTTTTTCTCATCAAGATAAGAAAATTTAAGAGTATCAGGTAATGGTTTAAGCTCAAACACGGGATCACCCTTGGGTGGAGGAGGATCCCCTAAGATTTCAACAGGTAAATTGTTTTTCAGAATAGGTTCCTGTTTAAAGAATACTTCATCTATTTCCCTTCTTTCATTCATAAACATGTCATTTTCATGGTCTAGCAAATATTGTTCTAAAGGATCACTAGGAGGTACGACAATAGAAGCAAGACCAATAATTTCATCCTTACTAGGTAATTCTTCTTCACGGTGTTGTCTACTAAATTTAGAGAAATTAAATTCATGAGTCATATCATCTAAACCGATAGTAACAACATCCCTTTTGCAATCTATGGTAGCATTAAAAGTGTTCAGGAAGGGTCTACCAAATATAATGGGACAAAAGCTATCTTGTGGGGAAACAAGAACAAGAAAATCAGCAGGATATTTAGTTTTCCCACACAAGACTTTAACATCTCTAACAATTCCCATTGGCGAACTAGTATCTCTATTAGCAAGTTTAATTGTGACATCAATATCTTCTATCTCAGCAGGTGCAATATCATGCATAATTTCTTTGTATAAGGAATAAGGTATTACACTAGCACTAGCACCCATATCACATAAGCCATGATAACAATGATCTCCTATTTTAACAGAATTAATAGGCATGCCTACCACATGTCTGTTTTTATCTTTAGCACAAGGTTTAGCAATTCTAGCAGTCTCATCAAGGAAATGAATAACATGCCCATCAATATTATCAGACAAGAGATCTTTAACAATAGAAATATCAGGTTTAACTTTAATTTGCTCATGAGGTGTATAAGTTTTAATATTGCTTTTACGAACCACGGTTGAAGCTTTAGCATGATCCTTTATCCTAACAGGAAAATGTGGTTTCTCAACATAAGAAGTAGGAACAATAGGATCATTATAAGTGACAATCTTTTCTTCAACTTTAATAGGTGCAGCTACTTTTACTTCTATGGGAGGATGATATTTAAATCACTTCTCCTTGGGAAGATCAACATAAGTAGCAAAAGATTCACAGAAAGAAGCTACTATCTCAGAATCAAGTCCATATTTAGTGCTAAATTTACGAAAAACATTGGTATCCATAAAAGATTTAACACAATCAAACCTAGGTGTCATACCTGACTCCTTACCTTTGTCGAGGTCCCAATCTTCAGAGTTGCGTTTAATTCTTTCCAATAAATCCCATTTGAATTCAATAGTCTTCATCATAAAAGAGCCAGCACAAAAAGTATCAAGCATGGTGCGATTTCTATCAGAAAGCCGAGCATAAAATTTTTGATAATCATTTCTCTTGAGAGCTCATGATTGGGGCATGAATATAACATTGATTTAAGCCTCCCCCAAGCTTGAGCGATACTTTCTCCTTCGCGAGGCCAAATATTATATATATAATTGCGATCACGATGAACAAGATGCATAGGATAAAACTTCTGATGAAATTCCAGTTTCAATCGTTTGTAATTCCAAGACCTCATATCATCACATAGCCTATACCATGTCGATGCATCTCCCTTCAAAAATAAAGGGAAGACCTTCTTCTTAACAACATCTCTGCATACACCTGCAAGCTTAAATAATCCATAAACTTCATCCACATATATTAGATGCCCATCAGGATGCTTTGTTCTATCTCCTAAAAAGGATTAGCTAGCAGTTTTTCTATCATACCCGAAGGAGTTTCAAAGCAGACATTTTCATTTTCAGTAGGTTCAGTAGGTTGAGGAGCAACTCTTTGTCTACTGGTCGGGGTGAAGATACCCCGAACAAGCCCCTCAGAGGATTACTTTCCATAGTAACAAGTGACAGTAAATTTCAGCACACTATATAAATTTTTCCTTACCAAATTCCACCTACCAAAGGCGCTTCACTCCCCGGCAACGGCGCCATAAAAGAGTCTTGATGACCCACAAGTATAGGGGATCTATCGTAGTCCTTTCAATAATTAAGAGTGTCGAATCCAACGAGGAGCTGAAGGAAATGATAAGCGGTTTCCAGCAAGGTATTCTCTGCAAGTACTGAAATAAGTGGTAATAGATAGTTTTGTGATAGGATAATTTGTAATGAGCAACAAGTAACAAAAGTAAATACAGTGCAGCAAGGTGGCCCAATCCTTTTTGGAGCAAAGGACAATCCTGGACAAACTCTTATATAGAGAAAAGCGCTCCCGAGGACACATGGGAATATCGTCAAGCTAGTTTTCATCACGCTCATATGATTCGCGTTCGGTACTTTGATAATTTGGTATGTGGGTGGACCGGTGCTTGGGTGCTGTCCTTACTTGGACAAGCATCCCACTTATGATTAACCTCTATTGCAAGCATCCGCAACTATAACAAAAGTATTAAGGTAAACCTAACCATAGCATGAAACATATGGATCCAAATCAGCCCCTTACGAAGCAACGCATAAACTAGGGTTTAAGCTTCTGTCACTCTAGCAACCCATCATCTACTTATTACTCCCCAATGCCTTCCTCTAGGCCCAAACAATGGTGAAGTGTCATGTAGTCGACGTTCACATAACACCACTAGAGGGATGACAACATACATCTCATCAAAATATCGAACGAAGACCAAATTC
Organism: Triticum monococcum; assembly: GCA_034509565.1. Classification (NCBI taxonomy): domain Eukaryota; kingdom Viridiplantae; phylum Streptophyta; class Magnoliopsida; order Poales; family Poaceae; genus Triticum; species Triticum monococcum. Next base: position 121,540,897 of record CM067841.1, read on the forward strand.
ACATGACTACTAATAGCAAGACTTCTTCCATGGCCTCAGGAACAAACGTAACTACTCACAAAGCATATTCATGTTCATAATCAGAGGGGTATTAATATGCATATAGGATCTGAACATATGATTTTCCACCAAATAAACCAACTAGCATCAACTACAAGGAGTAATTAACACTACTAGCAACCTACTAGCACCAATCCCGGACTTGGAGACAAGAATTGGATACAAGAGATGAACTAGGGTTTTGAGAGGAGATGGTGCTAATGAAGATGTTGATGGAGATTGCCCTCTCCCGATGAGAGGAGCATTGGTGATGACGATGGCAATGATTTCCCCCTCCGGGAAGGAAGTTTCCCCGGCAGAACAGCTCTGCAAGAGCCCTAGATTGGTTCCACCAAGGTTCCGCCTCGTGGCGGCGGAGTTTCGTCCGAGAAGATGGCTTATTATTTTTTTCCATCGGAAGACTTCATATAGCAGAAGATGGCCACCGGAGGGCCACCAGAGGGCCCACGAGGTAGGGGGCGCGCCCAGGGGGGTAGGGTGCACCCCCACCCTCGTGGGCAGGGTGTGCCCCCCTGGTGAACTTCTTCCGCTGAGTATTTTTTATATATTCTGAAAATGTCTTCCGTGAAGTTTCAGGACTTTTGGAGCTGTGCAGAATAGGTATCTAATATTTGCTCCTTTTCCAGCCCAGAATCCCAGCGGCCGGCATTTTCCCTCTTTATGCAAACCTTGTAGAATAAGAAAGAATAGGCATAAGTATTGTGACATAATGTGTAATAACAGCCCATAATGCAATAAATATTGATATAAAAGCATGATGCAAAATGGACGTATCAGGGTGCACCACATAACCCAACACGCTCGATCTCTCTGGTCGGGCACACTTTTCTGGGTCATGTCCGGCCTCGGAAGATCAACACGTCGTAGCCTTACCTAGGCTCAACAAAGAGGTCAGCACGCCGGTCTAAATCCTAAGGTGCAGGGGTCTGGGCCCATTGCCCGTTGCACACCTGCACGTTGCGTACGCGGCCGGTGAGCAGATCTAGAAACCTCCATTACAAAGGAAGTTGCGTTACGCGGTCCAACCCGGCGCGCGCCGCTCAATCGCTGACGTCAAGAAGGCTTCGGCTGATACCACGACGTCGAGTGCCCATAACTATTCCCGTGTAGTTGGTTAGTGCGTATAGGTCAGTGGCCAGACTCAGATCAAATTTGATGTAACCGCGGACGCCGACCAGGGCCAGGCCCACCTCTCACCTAGGTGGTCTCAACCTGCCTTGTCGCTCCGCCACAAAGATCCACACAGAGGATCGTCGGGAAAGTATGTCCTTTCAGCCCCCAATCCGTGAATCAACTATGAATGCTCAACGAGCCGACCCGACTTTAGTCACCACATGTATCATATATAATATGTATGTAAGTATATACCCGTGATCACCTCCCGAGTGATCACGACCTGGTAGTATAACATGGCGGACGGACAAGAATGTAGGGCCACTAATGAAATACTAGCATCCTATTCTAAGCATTTAGGATTGCAGGTAAAGGTAACAACAGTAGTAGCAAAGACTGGCTATGCATCAGAATAGGATTAACGAAAAGCAATAACATGCTACACTACTCTAATGCAAGCAGTAGAGAGAAGGAGTAGGCGATATCGGGTTGATCAAGGGGGGGGGGGGCTTGCCTGGTTGCTCGGGCAAGGAGGGGTCGTCGTCGATGTAGTCTATCACGGGGGTATCGACGATGGTCTCGAGGTCTACCGGAAAGAAGTAATGGATGAGGAACACAAATAAATAATAGAGCAATCAAAGCAACACAAAGCAAAACATGGCAATACGCAGTGCTAGGGGTGACATAACGCAGTAGTAGGCGATACCGGCGAAGGGAGGAAATATCCGGGAAAGTATTCCCGGTGTTTTGCATTTTTGGACAAGCGGACCGGAGGGGGAAAGTTGCATGTTCGCTACACTAGGGACATAGCTGGCAAACGGACTGCGTATCCGGGTTCGTCTCGTCGTTCTGAGCAACTTTCATGTACAAAGTATTTTCATCCGAGGTACGGTTTATTTTAAATTAATTTCCAAAGTTTTATTCATTTTCAAATTAACATAATTAATTTAATTTAGCAAACGCAAATATGATGCCAGCGTGACATCAGTGTGATGTCAGCAAGACCAAAGGTTGACTAGGTCAACCCTCGCAGGTGGGACCCTTTCATCATAGACTCGGTTTTAATTAAACAGAAATTAATTAGTTTAATTAGGTGTTTAGATTAACTAAGTTTAATTAGTTTAGTTAAATAGAATTAATTAACTCAATTAATTATATTATATTAAAATCCTTTTTCTATTTTTGTTTTACTAGGGCTGAGCCCACGTGTAAGTGGCCCAGGGGCGGGGCCCAGCTGTCAATGGTCCAGGGACCATAGCGGGCGCTAGTCAGCGGTTCCAGGCGCGGGCGCCGGGTCGCCTAGACCCGGGCACGCGCGGGCAGGCCGGCAGCCATGGCGCACGGCTAGCCGACCGGAGAGACAAACGGTAGGACGGCGAGCGCTGCGGGCGCGTGGACGCAGCAAGCAGAAGCTGCCAGCGGTAGCAGGCAAGCAGGCGGGCGAGTCGCGGCAAGCAGCGTGCAGCAGGAGCGGTGGCACGATAGTTGGGGCTTCGGCGACCACGGCCAGCGTGAGGGCATGACTGGGGCAACGCGCGGGAGTGGTGAGCAGAGCAGGGGAGCAGCGGCGCGGCTATGGATGCGGTGGGCATACGGGATAGGGCCGGGGCGCGACGACCGCGAGCGGGGCACATCTGGTGCTTGTAGCGGGCGCGGCCGGTGGTCGTTCACGACGATGTATGGATTGTGGCTCGAGGGAAATGGAGCTACAACGACCATAGGGAGGGAATGAAGGGCGCCACCGGCGTGAAAGCTCACCACGGGGCCGAGGAGGCGCTCGGGGAGGCCGGGGTGGAGCAGTAGCATGTGACGCGAGGGGAGGTCCTGGCGACAAGGCACTGGAGAGCGGAGGCAGGCGACGATGGTGCTGTAGGTGTGGCGCGTTGTAGCCGGCGGGGAGGGGACGAGGACTGGGACGACGTCTGGGCCACCGGCGACGAGGACGGCGGGGGGATGGCGCGCGACGACTGCGGGGGTCGGGGGCATCGATTGCGCCCGATCCAGATCCACTCGTGGACGGGGAGGGGAGACGAGAGGGGGTGGATCGAGGGGTGTGGGGACGTGCGATTAGGGTTACAGGGACAGGGGGTTAGGTAGGCCCTAGGCTGGGCCGGCCTGGTGGCCGGCCAGCTGGGCTGGGTGGCCCAGTGGCGGGGCGGGTTTGCCTTTTTTTATCTTTTGTTCTAATTTTCTTTTTTGTTTATTTGTTTTATGTTAGCCTTTAATGTATTTTAGTTTAATTAAGAGGCAAAATAAACTTCTAAAATAGTATTATCTTTTAACCCATGACCACAAAGAGTTTGACCCCTAAATAAAATGTTTTAATATTTTATAATTTATAAAAGGCATTTAACTAATGTTTTAGTTACTGTTTAATTCATTTTAGTGCATTTAAACATTTCATGAAAATGTGGATTCTCCACCATTTTTTCTTTTGATTTACTTGACTCGTTTAGAACATTTTAGTTTTATTGTTTGAAAACTTTTGTTGTTTGACTTGACTTTGCATTTGAATTTGAATCGGTTTTGAATTAGCGTGAAATTAGCAACAGTAACCGTCGTGACATGGCATCATTAACGTGGGATTACTGTAGCTTAGTATCCGGGTGTTACACACACAAAGAGGACTCAGGCCTCGTGCTCACTACAAGTTTAAAGGTGATATTCATGGCTCCCCTCTAGCCCTTGGTTTGGCCATAGAGTACAGGCTAGGGAGCTTACTTCTTCCTCCTCTCCTAAAATTCTAGCCCTTGATTCGGCCATGCGGTACAAACCAAGGAGCATGCTTCATCTCCTAGAAATTCCTGCCCTTGTTTCGACCGTCGCGGTCCAAGCCAAAGTGCTTGTTTTATCTACCTTAAGTTTTTGTCCTTGGTTCGGCCATTGTGGTACAAACCTAGGAGTGTGTTACATCCACCTGAAGTTTTGTCCTTGGTTCGACCATTGTGGTACAAGCCTAGGAGCATGCATGTTTCTTTTACATGTTGCACATTGTAAGTGCATCTAGTGCCCCTTAGTGATTTTGGTGTATTGAAGACTTATAGGTTAAGGGACTAATGCATTTCTGAGTGTACACAGATCTATAAGTCTATGAGGAGTTTGATATTTACAGAGAAAGTCGACCCCTAAAAATGAATGTCTTCAACTGAAGACTTTGGCTTTCTGAAGACTTTGAAAGTGAAGAAATTGGTGTGATCATGAAGACTTGATATTCATGCGAGGAATATGAAGCATGAAGACTTTTGTTTTTGTAGTTTCATTTTATCTTTCTTGAGTCATAGGAAACACCGTACTATTAAAGGGGGTCGAGGTAAAACTAAGGAAACGTTTCCAAGTTATGCTCATCTCAAAATCCTACACCTACCAATCCTTTTGAGTGAAGCTATTGGAAATCTCATACGGTTCAGTCAATTTCTTCAGTGACAAAGACGAAGATCTTCTGGTCTCTGAGGAATTTTTCCTGACTGAGGAGTTAGGAATTCGCCGGTGCGGATTGCCTACAAGTGAGGAACATGATAGCCCTGGGGAATTTAAACCTAAAATTTCCGACCGTTGTTGTGTTATGCGCCAGCTGTCCCAAAATATCTTATCCACCTAACGGTCATATCATTGAAGGGCATTTATGTCATATCATGTCGGGCTGCTCCCTAGGCTATAAATAGCCGCCCCCTACAACCACTAGCTAGTTGGCTGCTCCGCGAGAAACTGACACTTGTCATTGAGAGCATCCCATCCTCCGAGGACTTTGAGCGAAATTCATCAAGTGAGGAAAAACCCAAACACCCAAACTAAACACCTACAAACCCAAAGTGATTGAGCATCACTGAAGAGATTGTTCATGTGTGGAACCGACGTTTGTTACCCTTGAGGACTGTGTATCCTCTAGATGGTTAGGCGTCATGGTCTAGAGCATCCAAGAGGAAATTGTGGATCGCTGAGTGACCGAGTTTGTGAAGGTTTGGAAGTCACCTGAAGACTTAACACAAGTGATTGGGCGAGGTCTGTGTGACCTTAGCTCAAGGATAATACGGTGAGGATTTTGTGTCCAGGACTATGTGTCCTTAGGTTTGAATACCTAGCCGCTCCAACCAGACGTATGACTGTCATAGCGGTTGAAACTGGTCTACCAAATCATTGTCTTCACCGAGCTAACTGGTTCTATTTCCTCAACTCTTTCATTTCCTCAATTCCGTGTTGTTGTACTAGATCGTTATTGTTTGAAGACTTTGACTGAAGACTTTCTCAATTTCCTCAGTTCAATTTCTTCAGTCTGTTTGTCTTCAGCCTGCTATCCCGTGTTTACGCTTTCTGTACTTAGTGCTTGCTTTCGTTTCATCATGATGACTGTGCTACTACTCTGTTACGCTTGCATCTGACTACTTATTCCGCTGCTAAGTAGTTCGTTGCTTAGGAATTTCCTAAGTGATGAATTTGTAAAAATCGCCTATTCACCCCCTCTAGTCGATATAACACACTTAAAATTGGTATCAAAGCAAGGTACTCCCTTGTTCTGTGTGATTTTGGTTTAACCGCCTGGAGTTTTAGTTATGTCGACCGCCGGAATGAAGACAGTGACATGCCCCATCTTTGACGGTCATGATTATCCCAAGTGGAAGGCCATGATGAAGAAGCGCCTCATGGTGATGAATAACGAACAGTGGACCGTCACTGAGATTGGTCTTACCGATCTATGCAAGATGGCGGAGGTTGATGATATTCTCAAGTACACTCTACTTCACCTCACGGCGAAGGACATCATCTGCTCCTGTTTGTCCCAAAATCAGTTTAGGAACATTATGCATCTCAGCCATGCGAAGCTCATCTGGGACCGACTCGCTAAGGTCTATGAAGGTCATCGAACTCATCATGATCCCTGGTTTGAGGATTTCATGGAATCATGCAAGGCTATGACTTTCGATCCAGAATCATCATCCTCTGCACCATGCCTTATGGCAAAAGTTGCCAAGGTAACTGAATGCTACCTATCTAAGTCCAGTGATGATGAATATGGTGATGAATTTGGACCTAGCTATATCAAACTTGCTTCCCTTGCCACTAAACAACAAAGAGCTCTAGAAAAAGTTGAAAACATGCTAGATGAGAGCGATGATATGTTGGGTGAAGAAATGGATCGTTCTAAAGTTTTGACTGAAAGTCTTCAGAAACTTCAGACTAAGTTTGACAATCTTCAGAGTCATCATAACACTCTCTTATCTGATCATGAGAAGCTTACTTATGAATTTCTTCAAAGAAAGAAAGATCTTGAGAAGTTAAGAGTGAGTTATGAAGATCTCCAGAAGGGGCGTGATTCATTCCTCGCTCAACAAATCAGTTCCGCTCAGGTTGAATTCAGTCGAGCATGTTTGAAATGCATTGAACATGAATCTGCTAATTCTTCACTTGAAAGTTCAAATGCTTCTATTGCTGCAAATTCTTCAACTGTCTCTGCTATCACAAATTCCTCATCTAAGGATGCTGCTAGTATCACTAACCATGCAGGTCTGAAGGAATTGTATGTGATAGGCATGTACAAAAGCCTCAAAGGGCATCAGGCTCTTTGTGCTCTGCTTAAAAAGCAGATCCTCAACAGTGACCCTAGGAAAGAGGGTATTGCCTTTGAGAGGAAACTCAATGCTGATGGGACCTACTAGAAACCTGAGCAGTATCCCAAAACCTCATGGGTTGCTGCAAAGGGACCTTCAGTGGATCCATCTACTTTATCTGGCTTTACATGTGAATCTTCATATTCTTTTGATGAGTCATTTGACTCCAACTATAAACTGTTCAAAAATTAGAATGGTGAAGTATTTGCTAGATATGTTGGCACTAACTGCAGGAATAGTCCCCCTATGAAGAGAGTTTGGGTTCCCAAAAGGTGCCTTGAAAGTCTCCAGGTGAATGTCATCATGACTCCACCTGTGAAGAAAAGGAACCCCAGATCAAATTATTCATATGGACCAAATTCTTCATATGGATCCAAGTCCTCATTTGGACCAAATTCCTCACGTGGATCAAATTCTTCATATGAACATGATCATGCTAACACTTCTGTTTCACAGGGAAGATCTAAGGGCTATGAATATATGCATTATTCTTCAAACCATTATGTTCATAAGTCCTCGAAGAATTTCTCTACTTATTCATATGCTTATTCTAACCCCTATTATGTGAAACGAAGTGGATTAGCTTCCATGCCACCTTTCTCTTATGGAGCTCGCAGAATGATGAACTCTTTGCCACCCCTCCAGATGTGGGTGGTGAAGAAAAATAATTAATCTCTTATGCAGGATCAGGTCTCCAGGCGAACTTAAACGTCTGAAGAATTTGTTGGAGACCTGAATATGCTTGAAAGGACGCAAGCTAATTGTGAAGACATGAATTTTCATTTCACACATCCTCATATTGCTATATCTGTTCTATTGCAAGATGAAATTGATCTGATGAATTTGATGTCATATTCTTCACTGCTGAAGTATATGAGTTCGTAAGATGCACTAATTCATCTGTAGGATGATCAACCCAAAGCCACTGAGTGGGTCCTCGACAGTGGATGTACAAATCACATGACTGGTGATAGGAACTTATTGATGGAAACTGCTTTATCTCCATCGCATCTGAAGCATATCACCTACGCAGACAAAGGCAAAAGCATGGTATTGGTTCTAGGTAAGGTTGCGATCTCAAAGGATCAACACATGGAAAAATTCATGCTTGTCGAGTCCTTAGGGTTCAACCACATGACTGTCTCAATGCTTTGTGATCTTGATATGGTTGTTGTCTTTAGCAAGTATCGTTGTGTTGTGATCATGGAAGCTGACAATTCCAAAGTGTTCGAAGGCTTTAGGAGAGGAGACTTGTATATTGTTGATTTCTCTACAGGACCACAACCTGCTACATGTCTAGTTGCAAAAGCTTCAGAAGGCTGGCTATGGCATCGATGACTTGGTCATGCTGGCATGAGGAATGATAACCCACAAGTATAGGGGATCACAACAGTTTTCGAGGTTAGAGTATTCAACCCAAATTTATTGATTCGACACAAGGGGAGCCAAATAATATTCTCAAGTATTAGCAGCTGAGTTGTCAATTCAACCACACCTAGAAACTTAATATCTGCAGCAACGTATTTAGTAGCAAAGTAATATGATAGTAGTGGTAACGGTAGCAAAAGGTAATGATAACAAAAGTAATTTTTTTGGTATTTTGTAGTGATGATAGTAATAGCAACGAAAAATTAAATAAGCGAGGAACAATATATGGAAAGCTCGTAGGCAATGGATCCGTGATAGAGAATTATGCTGGATGTGGTTCATCATGTAACAGTCATAACCTAGGGTGACACAGAACTAGCTCCAATTCATCAATGTAATGTAGGCATGTATTCCGAATATAGTCATACATGCTTATGGAAAAGAACTTGCATGGCATCTTTTGTCCTACCCTCCCGTGGCAGCGGGGTCCTAATGGAAACTAAGGGATATTAAGGCCTCCTTTTAATAGAGTACCGGACCAAAGCATTAACACATAGTGAATACATGAACTCCTCAAACTACAGTCATCACCGGTAAGTATCCCGATTATTGTCACTTCGGGGCTAACGGATCATAACACATAATAGGTGAGTATAGACTTGCAAGATAGGATCAAGAACTCTCATATATTGATGAAAACATAATAGGTTCAGATATGAGATCATGGCACTCGGGCCCTAGTGACAAGCATTAAGCATAGCAAAGTCATAGCAACATCAATCTCAGAACATAGTGGATACTAGGGATCAAACCCTAACAAAACTAACTCGATTACATGATAAATCTCATCCAACCCATCACCGTCCAGCAAGCCTACGATGGAATTACTCATGCACGGCGGTGAGCATCATGAAATTGTTGATGGAGGAAGGTTGATGATGACGATGGCGATGGATTCCCCTCTTCGGAGCCCCGAAAGGACTCCAGATCAGCCCTCCCGAGAGGTTTTAGGGCTTGGTGGCGGCTCCGTATCGTAAAACGTGATGAATCCTTCTCTCTGATTTTTTCTCCCCGAAAGCAAATATATAGAGTTGGAGTTGAGGTCGGAGGAGCTCCAGGGGGCCCATGAGGTAGGGGCGCGCCCAGGGGGGCAGGCGCGGCCCCCACCCTCGTGGCTAGGGTGTGGGCCCCCTGGTCTTCATCTTTTGCAAGTATTTTTATTATTTCCGAAAAGATGTTCCGTGATGTTTCAGGTCATTCCGAGAACTTTTGTTTCTGCACATAAATAACACCATGGTAATTCTGTTGAAAACAGCGTCAGCCCGGGTTAGTTCCATTCAAGTCATGCAAGTTAGAGTCCAAAACAAGGGCAAAAGTGTTTGGAAAAGTAGATACGACGGAGACGTATCAACTCCCCCAAGCTTAAACCTTTGCTCGTCCTCAATCAATTCAGTTGACAAACTGAAAGTGATAAAGAAAAACTTCTACAAACTCTGTTTGCTCTTGTTATTGTAAATATGTAAAGCCAGCATTCAATTTTTCAGCAAAGATTATGAACTAACCATATTCACAATAACGCATAGGTCTCATGTTTACTCATATCAATGGCATAATCAGCTAGCAAGCAATAATAATAAATCTCGGATGACAACACTTTCTCAAAACAATCATGATATGATATAACAAGATGGTATCTCGCTAGCCCTTTCTGAGACCGGAAAGCATAAATGCATAGCACCTTTAAAGATGAAGGATTGACTAGACATTGTAATTCATGGTAAAAGAGATCCAGTCAAGTCATACTCAATGTAAACTAATAGTAATGAATGCAAATGACAATGGTTCTCTCCAACTGGTGCTTTTTAATAAGAGGATGATGACTCAACATGAAAGTAAATAGATAGGCCCTTCACAGAGGGAAGCAGGGATTTGTAGAGGTGCCGGAGCTTGGTTTTGAAATAGAGGTGAATAATATTTTGAGCGATATACTTTCATTGTCAACATAACAACCAAGAGATGGTGATATCTTCCATGCTACACACATTATAGGCAGTTCCCAAACAGAATGGTAAAGTTTATACTCCCCCTCCACCAACAAGCATCAATCCATGGCTTGCTCGAAACAACGAGTGCCTCCAACTTACAAGAGTCCCAGGGGGAGTTTTGTTTGCAATTATTTTCATTTGATTAGCATAAAGCATGGGACTGGGCATCCCGGTGACTAGCCATTATCTCGTGAGTGAGGAGTGGAGTCCACTCCTCTTGAGAATAACCCGCCTAACATGGAAGATATGGACAACCCTAGTTGATACATGAGCTATTCGAGCTTACAAAACAGAATGTTTATTTGAAGGTTTAGAGTTTGGCACATACAAATTTACTTGGAATGGCAGGTAGATACCGTATATAGGTAGGTATGGTGGACTCATATGGAACAACTTTGGGGTTTATGGAGTTGGATGCACAAGCAGTATTCCCGCTTAGTACAGGTGAAGGCTAGCAAAAGACTGGGAAGCGACCAGCTAGAGAGCGACAACAGTCATGAACATGCATTAAAATTAATCAACACTGAATGCAAGCATGAGTAGGATATAATCCACCATGAACATAAATATCGTGAAGGCTATGTTGATTTTGTTTCAACTACATGCGTGAACATGTGCCAAGTCAAGTCACTTAAATCATTCAGAGGAGGATACCACCCTATCATACCACATCACAGCCATTTTAATAGCATGTTGGCACGCAAGGTAAACCATTATAAGCTCCTAGCTAATTAAGCATGGCACAAGAAACTATGATCTCTAGTTGTCATTGCAGACATGTTTATTCATAATAGGCTGAATCAGGAATGATGAACTAATCATATTTACAAAAACAAGAGAGGTCGAGTTCATACCAGCTTTTCTCATCTCAGTCAGTCCATCATATATCGTCATAATTGCCTTTCACTTGCACGACCGAACGATGTGGATAATAATAATAGTGCACGTGCATTGGACTAAGCTGGAATCTGCGAGCATTCAATAAACAGGATAAGACAAGGCAATATGGGCTCTTTTGTTAGATCAACAATAATGCATATAAAAGCCACTTCAACAATTTAATCATGGTCTTCTCCTATCGACCCCCAAAGAAAAGAAAAGAAATAAAACTATTTACACGGGAAAGCTCCCAACGAGCAAAAGAAGAACATGAAATATTTTTGGGTTTTCTTTTTAATTACTACTACAAGTATGGAAAGTAAACTAATTAAAAGCTACAACTAATTTTTTTGGTTTTTCTTAAGGTTTATTAAACACACAAGAAGAAAGCATAAAAAGGAAAATAAACTAACATGGATATTACAATGAAAAGGTATGAGCACCGACATCTAGCAATGAGTGTGTGAACATGAATGTAATGTCGGTGAGAAATACGTACTCCCCCAAGCTTAGGCTTTTTGCCTAAGTTGGTCTATGGCCACGGTTGGCCTGGCGGATATCCATAGTAATAGTTGGGGTCGTACTAATATGCAGCGGCTATTGCCTCCTGAGCTGCAGCGTGGCGACGAGCGGCCTCCGCCCTCCTCTCGTACTCATCTTCCTCCTCTCTGGTAATAACATATCTTCCTTTTGCCTGATAATCAAAGAAGGCAGGAGCAGGGAGAGTAATACGGACAGCATGGCGTCCGTCAAAGATTAAGAGATACTGGAGAGGTGATTCATTCCTCTCAACAAACTGGTGGTGAACCATAGCATTAAAGTCTAGGTAAGTAGGAGGCAATTCAATATCATCATTACGTATGGTTACACCAAGAAAATCAGCTAAGCGGGTTGCATAAATTCCACCAAAGAAATCTCCATTAAATCTATTAAGATGCAACCTATGTGCAACAATGGCTCCCAAATTATAAGATTTGTCTCCTAACACAGCACTCCTAAGAATACTGAGGTCAGGAACACACATATGACATGCTTCATCTTTACCATTAATGCATCTACCTATGAAGAGAGCAAAATAATGTATAGCAGGAAAGTGAATGCTCCCTATGGTAGCTTGTGTTATATCTCTAGATTCCCCATAGTTATACTAGCAAGAAAATCTCTAAATTCAGATCTGCGAGGTTCCCTGACACTACCCCATTGTGGAAGTTTGCAAGCAGCGGTAAAATCCTTTAAGTCCATAGTATAAGATTTTTCATAAAGATCAAACAGGACAGTAGGAGAATTACGTGAAGATGAAAATTCAAACCTCCTCACAAAGGAACTAGTGAGATAGTGGTACTGGCGGCATTTTTCTTCCTCGAAGCTCACAAGATCAGCGTTACGCAAATATGCGTTAAATTCTTCCTTAATTCCCGCTCGATCCATAAAGTTCTCCGAAGGCCATTCACAAGGACGCACTGGAGCGTCTCTTGGTGGCTCTTCATCAGCATCACGCATTGCAAGCCTGGGTCCTTGCTTCCTTGAAGAACCACCTTGGTACATTTTCCTAAGCATATTTCTTCCTCTGAAAAATTTCTGAAATTTTTAGTAACTTCAAAATAAAAGTAAACCAAACTCAACAAAAGTGATAGCAACCACTCCTACAAGTGCCTAGAGCATATATCATGCATTAGACCTACTTGGAACCATATAAATTTGTCATGCAAGCTCAAGAACATGGTCACCTAGCCAGCACAAATTGCAATGAATAGAGCACTAGAACAAAAACTAATTGGACCAATGGAGGAGTCACATACCAAGGAACAAACCCCCCAAGCAGTTTTGTGGGAGGTGCTTTGAGCAAGGAGATCGAAAATGGCAGCAAAATGAGCTAGAACTCGTGCTTGAGCTGGATATTCGTGTTTGCGGGAGGAAGAAGGAGTGTGTGGGTGCAGGAATAAGTGGAGGAGGGCCACCATGGGCCCAAGAGGCAGGGGGCACGCCCAGCGGGGTAGGGCGTGCCCTCCACCCTCGTGGCTAGGTGGATGCCCCCCTGGTGTGTTCTCAGTGCCAAATATTCTTAAATATTCCAAAAAAAATCATATTTAAATTTCAGGGCATTTGGAGAACTTTTATTTTCGGGGTATTTTTATATTGCACGGATAATTCAGATAACACACGGAAAATACTATTTTTATTTTTAATATAAATAACTGAAAGTAAAAGGAGGCTACAGAGAGTTGTGTTTTCTAACTTCATCCATCTCATGATCATCAAAAGGAATCCACTAACAAGGTTGATCAAGTCTTGTTAACGAACTCATTCCGAATAACATGGAACCGGAGAAATTTCGAATAACACTATGTTACCTCAATGGGGATATGCACATCCCAACAATAAGAATATCATATTTCTTCTTGACAGTAGGAAGAGGAAATTCAAAACCTCCAAAAATAATTGATGGAATTTTCCCAATAGAATTAATACTATGGACTTGAGGTTGTTTCCTCGGAAAGTGTGCCGTATGCTCATTACCATTAACATGAAAAGTGACATTGCCTTTGTTGCAATCAATAACAGCCCCTACAGTATTCAAAAAGGGTCTTCCAAGAATAATAGACATAATATCGTTCCTCAGGAATATCAAGAATAACAAAGTTCGTTAAAATGGTAACGTTTTCGCAACCACAACAGGCACATCCTCACAAATACCGACAGGTATAGCAGTTGTTTTATCAGCCATTTGCAAAGATATTTCAGTAGGTGTCAACTTATTCAAATCAAGTCTACGATATAAAGAGAGAGGCATGACACTAACACCAGCTCCAAGATCACATAAAGCAGTTTTAACATAGTTTCTTTTAATGGAGCATGGTATAGTGGGTACTCCTGGATCTCCAAGTTTCTTTGGTATTCCACCCTTAAAAGTATAATTAGCAAGCATGGTGGAAATTTCAGCTTTCGGTATCTTTCTTTTATTAGTAACAATATCTTTCATGTACTTAGCATAAGGATTCATTTTAAGCATACCAGTTAATCGCATACGCAAAAAGATAGGTCTAATCATTTCAGCAAAGCGCTCAAAGTCCTCATCATCCTTTTTCTTGGATGGTTTGGGAGGAAAAGGCATGTGAGGGAGTCCTGGATTAGGGGGTGTCCGGATGGCCGGACTATACCTTCAGCCGGACTCCTGGACTATGAAGATACAAGATTGAAGACTTCGTCCCGTGTCCGGAAGGGACTTTCCTTGGCGTGGAAGGCAAGCTTGGCGATACGGATATTCAGATCTCCTACCATTGTAACCGACTTTGTGTAACCCTAACCCTCTCCGGTGTCTATATAAACCGGAGGGTTTTAGTCCGTAGGACAACATAGACAACAACAATCATACCATAGGCTAGCTTCTAGGGTTTAGCCTCTCTGATCTCATGGTAGATCTACTCTTGTACTACCCATATCATCAATATTAATCAAGCAGGACGTAGGGTTTTACCTCCATCGAGAGGGCCCAAACCTGGGTAAAACTTCGTGTCCCTTGCCTCCTGTTACCATCCGGCCTAGACGCATAGTTCGGGACCCCCTACACGAGATCCGCCGATTTTGACACTGACATTGGTGCTTTCATTGAGAGTTCCTCTGTGTCGTCGCCGTCAGGCCCGATGGCTCCTACGATCATCGATAGCGATGCAGTCCAGGGTGAGACCTTCCTCCCCAGACATATCTTCGTCTTCGGCGGCTTCGCACTGCGGGCCAATTCACTTGGCCGTCTAAAGCAGATCGAAAGCTATGCCCCTGGCTGTCAGGTCAGATTCGGAAGTTTAAACTACACGTCTGTCATCCGCGGGGACTTGATCTTCGACGGATTCGAGCCACTGTCGAGCGCGCCGCACTGTCCCGACGAGCATGATCTAGCTCTGCCGTCGAACAGTGCCCTGGAGGCCGCACCCGCATCGGCCCCGACCCTTAATTCGGAGCCAACTACGCCGATCGAGGATGGGCGGTTGGACGCCACCTCGGGGGCTGCGACCCCAATGGCGATTGAGCCAAACACCAGCCCCGTACTCTGCGAGACTCGTGACTCCAAGGAGCTGGACTCCTCTCCGGACTCCGAACCCTCCGCGCCCCTGCCGATCAAATCCGATTGGGCGCCGATCATGGAGTTCACTACCGCGGACATCTTTCAGCACTCGCCTTTCGGCGATATCCTGAAGTCACTAAAGTCTCTCTCTTTATCAGGAGAGCCCTGGCCGGACTACGGTCAGCAAGGTTGGGGTACGGACGATGAAGAAATTCAAAGCCCACCCACCACCCAGTTTGTAGCCACTGTCGACAACTTAACCGACATGCTCGACTTCGACTCCGAAGACATCGACGGTATGGACGCCGATGAAGGAGATGATGAAGAACCAGCGCCTACTAGGCCCTGGAAAGCCACCTCATCATATGACATATACATGGTGAAGACCCTAAAAGAGGGAGATGGCGATGGAATAGCGGAGGATGACCCCTCCAAGAAACAGCCTAAGCGCCGGCGTTAGCGGCGCCACTCAAAATCCCGCCAAAACAAAAACAGTGATTCCAGCACGGGAGACAATAATACTCCGGAAAGTGCCGAAGAAAACCCCCTCCAGCAAGACTTAGCACAGGAGGATGGAGAAACCAGCCCTCATGAGAGAGCGGCAGACAGAGAGGTCGAGGACGATAATTATATGCCTCCCTCCGAAGATGAGGCAAGCCTCGACGACGACGAATTCGTCATGCCAGAGGATCCCGTTGAGCAAGAGTGTTTTCAACGCAGGCTTATGGCCACGGCAAGAAGCCTCAAGAAAAAACAGCAACAGCTCAGAGCTGATCAAGATTTGCTAGTCGATAGATGGACTGAAGTCCTTGCGGCCGAAGAGCATAAACTCGAACGCCCCTCCAAGAGCTACCCAAAGCGCAGGTTGCTACCCCGATTAGAGGAGGAAGCACTTGATGCGGCCGACCAGCCACCTCGTGGCCGCGACAGAGAGGCCTCTCGGCCCTCCACACAAGCCGCACCCCATACCAAGGCACGGGAATATGCGTCGGACTTACGAGATATGTTGGAGGACAAGGCAAGCCAAACAAGATCGATCTACGGATCACATGGGCGCCCCATGGCTCGAGACAGTAACCATCACGCCGGTCACAAATTCGGCAGGGCCGAACACAGTAGACAAAGCTCATTGGAGCTACGTCATGATATAGCATAGTACAGAGGCGCCGCACACCCACTATGCTTCACAGACGAAATAATGGATCATCAAATCCCCGAGGGTTTCAAACCCGTAAACATCGAATCATATGATGGCACAACAGATCCTGCGGTATGGATCGAGGATTATCTCCTTCATATCCATATGGCCCGTGGCGACGATTTCCACACCATCAAATACCTCCCACTCAAGCTTAAAGGACCAGCTCGGCATTGGCTTAACAGCTTGCCAACAGGATCAATCAGTTATTGGGAGGACCTAGAAGCCGCATTCCTCGACAATTTCTAGGGCACTTATGTGCGACCCCCAGACGCCGATGACCTAAGTCACGTAATTCAGCAGCCAGAGGAATCGGCCAGGCAATTCTGGACACGGTTCCTAACAAAGAAAAATCAAATAGTTGACTGTCCGGACGCTGAGGCCCTAGCAGCCTTCAAGCACAGTATCCATGACGAGTGGCTGGCCCGGCACCTCGGACAGGAAAAGCCGAAATCTATGGCAGCACTCACGACACACATGACCCGCTTTTGCGCGGGAGAAGACAGCTGGCTTGCTCGTAGCAACAATATGACCAAGAACCCTGGTAATTCGGACACAGGGACAGTAGTGGCAGGTTGCGTCGCAATAAGCAGAAGCGCCACATTAACAGTGACAATGCTGAGGATACGACAGTTAATGCCGGATTCAGAGGCTCTAAATCCGGTCAGCGGAAAAAGCCATTCAAAAGGAATCCTAGGGGCCCGTCCAGTTTGGACAGAATACTCGACCGCTTGTGTCAGATACATGGCACCCCCGAAAAGCCGGCCAATCACACCAACAGGGATTGTTGGGTGTTCAAGCAGGTAGGCAAGTTAAACGCCGAAAATGAAGACAAGGGGCTGCATAGCGATGACGACGAGGAGCCCCGGCCGCCCAATGAAAATGGACAGAAGGGTTTTCCCCCACAAGTGCGGACGGTGAACATGATATACGCAACCCACGTCCCCAAAAGGGAGCGGAAGCGCGCGTTAAGGGACGTGTACGCGGTAGAGCCAGTCGCCCCAAAGTTCAACCCATGGTCCTCCAGCCCGATCACCTTTGATCGAAGAGACCATCCCACTAGCATCCGTCATGGTGGATTTGCCGCATTGGTTCTAGACCCAATTATTGACGGGTTTCATCTCACTAGAGTCCTTATGGACGGCGGCAGCAGCCTGAGCCTACTTTACCATGATACAGTGCGGAAAATGGGCATAGATCCCTTGAGGATTAAGCCCACCAAAACGACCTTTAAAGGCGTAATACCAGGTGTAGAGGCCAACTGTACAGGCTCAGTCACACTTGAAGTGGTCTTCGGATCTCTGGATAATTTCCGAAGTGAGGAGTTGATCTTCGACATAGTCCCATTCCGCAGTGGCTATCACGCACTACTCGGACGAACTGCATTCACCAAGTTCAATGCGGTACCGCACTACGCATACCTTAAGCTCAAGATGCCAGGCCCTCGAGGAGTAATTACGGTCAATGGAAACACCGAACGCTCCCTCCGAACGGAGGAGCACACGACGGCCCTTGCAGCAGAAGTACAAAGCAGCCTCTCCAGGCAGTTCTCCAGTCCGGCCATTAAACGTCCGGACACCGTCAAGCACGCCCAGAGTAACCCACAACAAGACCGCCTGGCACGTTCCGAGCAGGCGTAGCAATGCGGCCCCAACCCCAACCCTTGCAAAAAGGCGACGCCAGTACTTCGCGTACATAACTACGCTCTAGAAATACCATGGGCATAGGGGAAGGGGCACCATCACGGCATGCCCAAAACACGGCTTAAACCGCACCAGGGGCTGCTGATTTTTTAATTTTCTCTTACTTTCAGGACTCTACTCTTCGGAAGGCCTGTTCGGCAGTTCAATTGCCGCACAATCGATGCAAGAACCAGGGAAGTAGACAGGCCATGCCGCATTACGGAACTCCCAGGTGGTCTCTATCATGAGCAGTATACCTGTTTCACATACTATTCCGCAGCTTGCCCCTGGAGCAGACATGTTAAATAGTCCAACTTTTTGTTTATCGCATTACTTGTATCGTTCTGCTTTGATCGCAGCTATTTTTAACAAACAATGCATAGCTTTTGTCTATTTTTGCATTACCTTTTTATAAATAAATGTTCCTTAACGACATGTTGCACCCGTACAATTTGGTATGGCCAAAATACGCCAGGGGCTTTAGTACCCCTCAATATGGTGTGAGAAGTCCGAACACTTTCACAAGTGCAGCACCCCGAACTTATAGCATTATATGCATCGGCTCTGAATCATGTCTTGGGTTAATAGTTGGGTTTGCCCGACTCCTATGTTTTGGTGCCTTACGTTCCGCTATATCGGCTAAGGTAGCACTAGGAGAACCACTGCGATTGTGCCCCAGTTGAGCTGGGCCGAGCACCTCAGTGGAGAAAGCTAAAACTGACTGTCATGATGAAGCGAGAGTTGGTCGTTGTTCGAGAGGTTTTTCGAGTCCCTAAAGACTTATGCCGCTTAGGGCGAGGAGTCGGCTCTGTCCGGCCAAGGCGTGGATAGCGCCCCGAACTCGGTCTTCCGA
Organism: Triticum monococcum; assembly: GCA_034509565.1. Classification (NCBI taxonomy): domain Eukaryota; kingdom Viridiplantae; phylum Streptophyta; class Magnoliopsida; order Poales; family Poaceae; genus Triticum; species Triticum monococcum. Next base: position 121,559,758 of record CM067841.1, read on the forward strand.
ATACCAGGGGCTTCGCCGAAATTTAAAATTATAGAATTCTATGGCTAAGTGAGAGTGTTCACGCGTTATAGTCCGATTGCCTTGTTCGTTGGGCTGAGAGCCTCCCTCGAAGGACCCAAACATGGGGAAAAGAGCACTCAGGTTTATCCCCGAACACCCCAGCACTAGCGGCACGGGGGCAGAAGCCGACGACTCGCCATCTCTCAGAATTGATAAACAGCCGCACAAAAGGTAATATTTTAAATTCCAACAGCATTGCTTAGCGCATATGAACAAGTTTTCAGCGCACAGGATAACACGAGCGAGTTTTACTCAAAAAATACATCCTTGGTACATTCATCCGCCACAAGGCAGGCACCCTTCAGAACATCCTTATAATAATTCTCGGGCTTGCGATGCTCTTTCCCCGGCGGTGGCCCGTCCTTCACAAGCTTCTCAGCATCCAGCTTGCCCCAGTGCACCTTAGCACGGGCAAGGGCCCTACAGGCACCTTCAATGCAGACGGAGCGCTTGATGTCTTCAAGCCTCGGACAGGCCCCCACCAGCCGCCGCACTAGCCCGAAATAGCTCCCAGGCAGAGCCTCTACAGGCCACAGCCGAACTAAGAGGCCCTTCATGGCCTGTTCGGCCGCCTTGTGGAGCTCGACCAGTTGCTTCAGCTGGTCGCTCAGGGGCACGGGGTGTCCGGCCTCAGCATACTGAGACCAGAACACCTTCTCTGTCGAGCTGCCCTCCTCGGCTCGATAGAATGCGGCGGCATCGGACACACTCCGGGGAAGATCTGCGAATGCTCCTAGAGAGCTCCGGATTCGGGTAAGTAACAAGTAACTCACGTTTATATGTTTGCTTTGCATAAAGAATGCCTTACCCGCCGCTATCTTCTTCATATCATCCAATTCCTGGAGGGTCTTCTGGGATTCGGTCTTGGCAGACTTGGCATTTTCAATAGCCGCCGCAAGCTCGGACGCTCGCATTTTCGAGTCAAGCTCCAAAGTCTCATGTTTCTTCATGAGAACCTGGAGCTCTTGCCGCACCTTGCCAACCTCGGCCTCATACTTCTCCCGCTTGGTGCGCTCCACGGCCGCACTCTTCTCGGCCTCGAGCAGCGCTTGCTTAAGGGTCGCCACCTCAGACGTGGCCCCTATAATAGCCATGTTAACCCTGTCATTTTTTGCAATTGCACCTTTTTTATACATATTCAAACAAGGTATTTCTTACCTTCCTTCTCCTCGAGCTGCTTCCTGGCACGCTCGAGCTCCTGCTCGGACTTCTCGAGGCTCTGCTTCAGCGTGTCCACTTCTGCAGTCAGTGCGGCGGACGCCAGCAGAGAAGCCTGCATACGCATATTGACTCCTTTTGTTAGACTCCTGCGAATTCTTTGATCGTCTATTCGGCTTTTCTTCCCGAACGCCCAACAGAGCATTAGGGGCTACTGTGTATGCGGTAATATTATTTACACATTATTTAATTACCTCAAAGCCTGTCAAAAGGCTAGTACAAGCTTCAGTCAGTCCGCTCTTGGCGGACTGAGCCTTCTGGACCACCGCACTCATAATAGTGCGGTGCCCCTTGTCGATGGAGGCGCCTTCGAGCACCTCCAATAGATTGTCCGGCGCCCCTGGTTGGACGGGGGTCACCAGCACGGTAGGCTTACTCCTCTTGGAAGGAGGTCGCCCGCCGGACTTTGGAACCTTTGAAGGTTTCGGAGCGGTGTCCGGCCTTGAGCCGGACTTGAAGCCCTGGGGGGTTTCATCCCCTTTACTCCTGGAGTCCGGGAGGTCGCCTTGCGGCGCCTCCAGGACCACCTCCTCCCTGCTTGGAACCTGTTGGGACAACACCTCGGTGTCATCCGTAGGGCGGGGGGAGGAAGCCGTCGGAAGCGAGTTCACATCCGACGAGTCCAGTGAGCCGCTCGACGACGCGTCGAGCCGGTCTTTGGGTGGACTGCATAAACATATTCGACATAAGGGAAAGCTGTGCAATAGATGAATACTATGAATTACTCCGGTATCCGGATACTTATGATTTCGCCAAGGGCTTGGCCTTGGGCTGCCACTCCTCTCCGCCGTCATCGGCGTCGGTGGAGCAGTCCGGAGGAAGGGTTTTTCCCTTCTTGGACCCTCCGGCCTCCCCAGAGAGGGCGGCCTTCCTTTTCTTCTCTCCTCCCGCTGGAGGGGGAGAGGTTTCTTCTTCCTCCTCCTCGTCTTCATGAGAGGAATGCGCTTCGTAACCGTCGGGTGATGAATCCGACACCTCCAAGCGCCGGGCACTCTTTCGAGTCCCCGTGGCCCTTTTCGCGGCCTTCTTCTCCGGCACCACATAGGGTGCCGGAACCAGCAGCTTCGCCAAGCGAGCGTCTGCTGGGCCTTCGGGCAAAGGAGCCAGACAGTTGATCTGTCCTGACGTCACCTGCCAATCCTGTCAAAGGTAAGGGAGCTTAGATCCCGCATGGAGTCAAACTATGATAACCTAATATCCTGTAAAAGGAAAAATAACAGCTTACCACATGAGCATGACGCTGCGTATTGAATCTGCGATCCTCGGTAGCGAATGCGGGGGCCTCGGCGCCCTTGAAAAGCACCCGCCAGGCATCTTCGTACGTCGTGTCGAAGAGCCTGTTCAGAGTTTGGTGCTGCGCCGGGTCAAACTCCCACAGGTTGAAAGCCCGTTGTTGTCACGGGAGGATCAGGCGGATGAGCATAACCTGGACTACGTTGACAAGTTTGAGCTTCTTGTCCACCAGGGTTTGGATGCATGTTTGGAGTCCGGTCAGCTCTCCTTTTTTACCCCACGACAGGCCCGTCTCCTTCCAGGAGGTGAGCCACGTAGGGGGTCCAGATCAAAACTCAGGGGCTGCGACCCATGCGGGGTCGCACGGCTCGGTGATATAAAACCACCACGATTGCCACCCCTTCAGGGTCTCCACAAAGGAGCCCTCGAGCCATAGGACGTTGGCCATCTTGCCCACCATGGCACCTCCGCACTCCGCCTGGTTGCCGCGCACCACCTTCGGCTTGATGTTAAAAGTCTTGAGCCACAGGCCGAAATGGGGGCGAATGCGGAGGAAAGCCTCGCACACAACGATAAACGCTGAGATGTTGAGGACGAAGTTCGGGGCCAGATCATGGAAATCCAGGCCATAGTAGAACATGAGCCCCCGGACAAATGGGTGCAGAGGGAAGCCCAGTCCGCGGAGGAAATGGGGGAGGAACACCACCCTCTCATGGGGCCTAGGGGTGGGGATGAGCTGCCCCTTTTCGAGAAGTTGGTGCGCGATGTCGTTAGACAGGTATCCGGCCTTCCTCAGCTTTTTGATGTGTCCCTCCGTGACGGAGGAGACCATCCACTTGCCTCCCGCTCTGGACATGGCTGGAGAAGGTTGAGGCAGGGAGTGCGGACTTGGGCGCTGGAGCTTGAGTGCGCAAGAATGGATAAGCGAAGGAGGAAGAAGGCGTAGGTCAAAAGGTGGATCCTTATCCCCTTATATGGGTGGACGCAACTACATGTCCCCACCAGCCTGGTAAAACTCGCTTATCTCCAAGCACCGTAATCAAAGGCACGATTGGGTTACCCACACTCGTATTGATGAGAATCCTGGAATAAGGGGACACAATCTCTGCTTTGACAAGACGTGCCAAGGAAACCGCCTCGCATGACGCGCTGAGGTGGGATAGTGAAACGATTCGGATAAAGGCTTGGCCGTGGTGTGTCACACTATGGAATACGTCAGCAGATTAGATTTGTGTAAATATTATTCTCTATGGAAATATGTGGAAAACTTATTTTGCAGAGCCGGACACTATCTTTGTGTTCAAAATCTTCTACGAAGTACTTGGAGGAGGAACCCGCCCTGCAATGCCGAAGACAATCTGCGCGCCGGACTCGTCGTCATTGAAGCCTGGTTCAGGGGCTACTGAGGGAGTCTTGGATTAGGGGGTGTCCGGATGGCCGGACTATACCTTCAGTCGGACTCCTGGACTATGAAGATACAAGATTGAAGACTTCTTCCCGTGTCCGGAAGGGACTTTCCTTGGCGTGGAAGGCAAGCTTGGCGATACGGATATTCAGATCTCCTACCATTGTAACCGACTTTGTGTAACCGTAACCCTCTCCGGTGTCTATATAAACCGGAGGGTTTTAGTCCGTAGGACAACATAGACAACCACAAACATACCATAGGCTAGCTTCTAGGGTTTAGCCTCTCTGATCTCGTGGTAGATATACTCTTGTACTACCCATATCATCAATATTAATCAAGCAGGACGTAGAGTTTTACCTCCATCGAGAGGGCCCGAACCTGGGTAAAACTTCGTGTCCCTTGCCTCCTATTACCATCCGGCCTAGACGCACAGTTCGGGACCCCCTACCCGAGATCCGCCGGTTTTGACACCGACACCATGGGTTTCTGAACCAAAGGCTCTCTTTCTTTTCCGTGTTTCCTAGCAACAAAGTCTTTCTTATCATAACGTTGATTCTTTGATTGTGGGTTATCAAGATCAACAGTAGGTTCAATTTCTATATTATTATCAGTACTAGGTTGATGATGTCTACTACACAACCTTTTTCTTGTAGACGTTGTTGGGCCTCCAAGTGTAGAGGTTTGTAGGACACTAGCAAGTTTCCCTCAAGTGGATGACCTAAGGTTTATCAATCCGTAGGAGGCGTAGGATGAATATGGTCTCTCTCAAGCAACCCTGCAACCAAATAACAAAGAGTCTCTTGTGTCCCCAACACACCCAATACAATGGTAAATTGTATAGGTGCACTAGTTCTGCGAAGAGATGGTGATACAAGTGGTATATGGATGGTAGATAATAGTTTTTGTAATCTGAAAATATAAAAACAGCAAGGTAACGAATGATAAAAGTGAGCGTAAATGGTATTGCAATGCGTTGAAACAGGGCCTAGGGTTCATACTTTCACTAGTGCAAGTCCTCTCAACAATAATAGCATAATTGGATCACATAACTATCCCTCAACATGCAACAAAGAGTCACTCCAAAGTCATTAATAGCGGAGAACAAACACAGAGATTATGGTAGGGTACAAAACCACCTCAAAGTTATTCTTTCCAATCAATCCGTTGGGCTATTCCTATAAGTGTCACAAACATCCCTAGAGTTTGTACTACAATAACACCTTAAGACACAAATCAACCAAAACCCTAATGTCACCTAGATACTCCAGTGTCATCTCAAGTATCTGTGGTATGATTATACGATAAGCATCACACAATGTCAGATTCATCTATTCAACCAACACATAGAACCTCAAAGAGTGCCCCAAAGTCTCTACCGGAGAATCACAACGAAAATGTGCCAACCCCTATGCATAGGTTCATGGGCGGAACCCGCAAGTTGATCACCAAAACATACATCAAGTGGATCAATAGAATACCCCATTGTCACCACGGGTATCCCACGCAAGACATACATTAAGTGTTCTCAAATCTTTAAAGACTCAATCTGATAAGATTACTTCAAAGGGGAAACTCAATTCATTACAAGAGAGAAGAAAGGGGAAGAAACATCATAGGATCCAAATATAATAGCAAAAGCTCGCGATACATCAAGATCGTATCACCTCAAGAACACGAGAGAGAGAGAGAGAGAGAGATCAAACACATAGCTACTGGTACATACCCTCAGCCCCGAGGGAGAACTACTCCCTCCTCGTCATGGAGAGCACCGGGATGATGAAGATGGCCACCGAAGAAGGATTGCCCCCTCCGGCAGGGTGCCGGAACGGGTCTAGATTGGCTTTCGGTGGCTACGGAGGCTTCTGGCGGTGGAACTCCCGATCTATTGTGCCCCCGGATGTTTTTAGGGTATATGGGGATATATAGGCGGAAAAAGTACGTCAGGGGGGCCACGAGGGGCTCACGAGGGTGGAGGGCGCGCCCAGGGGGGTGGGCGCCCCCCCTGCCTCGTGATCTCCTCGCAGATCCCCCGACGTGCACTCCAAGTCTTCTGGGCTTCTTTCCTTCCAAAAATGAGTTCCGTGAAGTTTCAGGTCAATTGGACTCCGTTTGGTTTTCGTTTTCTTCGAAACCCTAAAACAAAGTAAAAACAGAAACTGGCACTGGGCTCTGGGTTAGTAGGTTAGTCCCAAAAAATGATATAAAAGTGTATAATAAAGCCCATAAACATTCAAAACGGTAAATAATATAGCATGGAGCAATCAAAAATTATAGATATGTTGGAGACGTATCAGCATCCCCAAGCTAAATTCCTGCTCGTCCTCGAGTAGGTAAATGATAAAAATAGAATTTTTGATGCGGAGTGCTACTTGGCATAATTTCAATGTGATTCTTCTTAATTGTGGTATGAATATTCAGATCCATAAGATTCAAGACAAAAGTTCATATTGACATAAAAAATGATAATACTTCAAGCATACTAACTAAGCAATTATGTCTTCTCAAAATAACATGGCCAAAGAAAGTTCATCCCTACAAAATCATATAGTTTAGTCATGTTTCATTTTCGTCACACAAGAATGCTATCATCATGCACAACCCCCGATGAGAAGCCAAGCAATTGTTTCATACCTTAATAATTTCAAACTCATAAACTTTCACGCAATACATGCGCGTGAGCCATGGATATAGCACTATGGGTGGAATAGAATATAATGATGGGGGTTATGTGGAGAAGACAAAAAGGAGAAAGTCTCACATCAACGAGGCTAATCAATGGGCTATGGAGATGCCCATCGATTGATGTTAATGCAAGGAGTAGGGATTACCATGCAACGAATGCACTAGAGCTATAAATGTATGAAAGCTCAATAAAAGAAACTAAGTGGGTGTGCATCCAACTTGCTTGCTCACGAAGACGTAGGGCACTTGAGGAGGCCCATTGTTGGAATATACAAGCCAAGTTTTATAATGAAAAATTCCCACTAGTATATGAAAGTGACAAAACACGAGACTCTCTATCATGAAGATTTTGAAGCACAAGTGTGGAAAAAAGGATAGTAGCATTACCCCTTTTTATTTATTTTCTTTTTTGGGCTTTTTTCTTTGGCCTTTCTCTCTTTTTTTCTCTTTTTTTGGGACAATGCTCTATTGAATGATGATCATCACACTTCTATTTATTTACAACTCGATGATTACAACTCGATACTAGAACAAAGTATGACTCTATATGGATGCCTCCGGCGGTGTACCAGGATATGCAATGAATCAAGAGTGACAAGTATGAAAGAATTATGAACGGTGGCTTTGCCACAAATACTATGTCAACTACATGATCATGCTAGCAATATGACAATGATGAATGTGTCATGATGAACGGAATGACGGAAAGTTGCATGGCAATATATCTCGGAATGACTATGGAAATGCCATAATAGGTAGGTATGGTGGCTGTTTTGAGGAAGATATAGGGAGGTTTATGTGTGATAGAGCGTATCATATCACGGGGTTTGGATGCATCGGCGAAGTTTGCACCAACTCTCAATGTGAGAAAGGGCAATGCACGGTACCGAAGAGGCTAGCAAGGATGGAAGGGTGAGAGTGCGTATAATCCATGGACTCAACATTAGTCATAAAGACCTCACATACTTATTGCAAAAATCCACAAGTCAACAAAACCTCGGTACTGCGCGCATGCTCCTAGGGGGACAGATTGGTAGGAAAAGACCATCGCTCGTCCCCGACCGCCACTCATAAGGAGGACAATCAAATAACACCTCATGTTTCAAATTTGTTACACAACATTTACCATACGTGCATGCTACGGGACTTGAAAACTTCAACACAAGCATTTCTCAAATTCACACTACTCAACTAGCATGACTTTCATATTATTACCTCCATATCTCAAAACAATCATCAAGCATCAAACTTCTCTTAGTATTCAATACTCTATATGAAAGTTTTTACTAATCTTCAATACCTAGCATATTAGGATTTTGAGCAAATTACCATGCTATTTAAGACTCTGAAAATAATCTAAGTGAAGCCTGAGAGTTCATCTATTTCTTCAAAATAAAACTACCACCATGCTCTAAAAGATATAAGTGAAGTACTAGAGCAAACAACAAACTACTCCAAAAGATATAAGTGAAGATCAATGAGTAGTTGAATAATTATACAACTATGTGAAGACTCTCTAACATTTAAGAATTTCAGATCTTGGTATTTTGTTCAAACAGCAAGCAAAGCAAAATAAAATGACATTCTAAGAATGGCAAACATCATGTGAACAAGCAAAAACTTAGGATCAACCGAAACTAACCGATAGTTGTTGAAGAAGAAAGGTGGGATGCCAACCGGGGCATCCCCAAGCTTAGACGCTTGAGACTTCTTGAAATATTATCTTGGGGTGCCTTGGGAATCCCCAAGCTTGAGCTTTTGTGTCTCCTTAATTCCTCTCATATCACGGTCTCCCTAAATCTCAAAAGCTTCATCCACACAAAACTCAACAAGGACTCGTGAGATAAGTTAGTATAAACCATTGCAAAAACCTTATCATACGCTACTGTAGAAAATCACTAAAATTATTATTCAACATTGCATACTGAATGCCTCTGCATATTTAATAGTCCTATCCTCAAATAGAATCATTAAAGAAGCAAACATATGCAAACAATGCAAACATAACAGCAATCTGCCTAAACAGGATAGTCTGTAAAGAATGCTGCAACATCCATACTTCCCTAGCTCCAAAAATTATGAAAGAAAATTCCCACTGTAGTAAATTTATCAGATCTTAATATGCAAAAGGTTTCAACATTTTATCACATTCTGACTTTTCTAGGGAATTATTGCAACAGCGGTAAACTTTCTGTTTTCAAACAGCAACATGTATACTTGTAACATAGGCATAGTAAAGGCTATCAATGCCAATTTTATTGAAATAAAATATGCAAGACATTGTTATAAATAACAGCAAGCAAATCCTAACAAAATAAATTGACGCTCCAAGCAAAACACATATCATGTGGCGAATAAAAATATAGCTCCAAGTAAAGTTACCGATGAACGAAGACGAAAGAGGGGATGCCTTCCGGGGCATCCCCAAGCTTAGGTCTTGTATATCCTTGAATATTACCTTGGGGTGCCTTGGGCATCCCCAAGCTTAGGCTCTTGCCAATCCTTATTCCATAGTCCATCGAATCCTTACCCAAAACTTGAAAACTTCACAACACAAAACTTAACTGAAAACTTGTAAGCTTCGTTAGCGAAAGAAAGCAAACCACCACTTCAAGTTACTGTAATGAACTCATTATTTGTTTATATTGGTGTTAAACCTACTGTATTACAACTTCTCTATGGTTTGTAAACTATTTTAGTAGCCATAGATTCATCAAAATAAGTAAACAACACATGAAAAACAGAATCTGTCAAAAACAGAACAGTATGTAGTAATCTGTAACTAACGCAAACTTCTGGAACCCCAAAAATTCTAAAATAAATTGATGGACCTGAGGAATTTGTCTATTAATCATATGAAAAAATAATTAACTAAATAGAACTCACCAAATAAAAATGGCATCAATTCTCGTGAGCACTAAAGTTTCTGTTTTTTACAGCATGATCAACAAGACTTTCCCCAAGTCTTCCCAAAGGTTCTACTTGGCACAAACACTAATTAAACACATAAAACCACATCTAAGAAGAGGCTAGATGAATTATTTATTACTAAACAGGAGCAAAAAGCAAGGAACAAAAATATGCTATCGTTTAACGCCCCTAGCTAGGCATGATGATTTCAACGATGCTCACATAAAAGATAAGAATTGAAACATAAAGAGAGCATCATGAAGAATATGACTAGCACATTTAACTCTAACCAAATTCCTATGCATAGGGATTTTGTGAGAAAACAACTTATGGGAACAAGAATCAACTTGCATAGGAAGGTAAAACAAGCATAACTTCAAAATTTTAAGCACATAGAGAGGAAACTTGATATTATTGCAACTCCTACCAGCATATGTTCCTCCCTCATAATAATTTTCAGTAGCATCATGAATGAATTCAACAATATAACCAGCACCTAAAGCATTCCTTTCATGATCTACAAGCATAGAAAATTTACTACTCTCCACATAAGCAAAATTCTTCTCATGAATAATAGTGGGAGCAAACTCAACAAAATAGTTATCATGTGATTGAAAATTGAAATCGAGATGACAAGTTTCATTGTTATCATTATTATTTAAAGCATACGTGTCATCACAATAATCATCATAGATAGGTGACATGCTCTCACCATAATAAATTTTCTCATCAAAACTTGGGGGACAAAAAATATCATCTTCATCAAACATAGCTTCCCCAAGCTTGTGGCTTTGCATATCATTAGCATCATAGATATTCAAGGAATTCATACTAACAACATTGCAATCATGCTCATGATTCAAATATTTAATGCCAAACATTCTAATGCATTCTTCTTCTAGCACTTGAGCACAATTTTCCTTTCCACATACTCACGAAAGATATTAAAAAGGTAAAGCGTATGAGACAAACTCAATTCCATTTTTAGTTTTCTTTTATAAACTAAACTAGTGATAAAACAAGAAACTAAAAGACTCGATTGCAAGATCTAAAGATATACCTTCAAGCACTGACCTCCCCGGCAACGGCTCCAAAAAAGAGCTTGATGTCTACTACACAACCTTCTTCTTGTAGACGTTGTTGGGCCTCCAAGTGTAGAGGTTTGTAGGACACTAGCAAATTTCCCTCAAGTGGATGACCTAAGGTTTATCAATCCGTAGGAGGCGTAGGATGAATATGGTCTCTCTCAAGCAACCATGCAACCAAATAACAAAGAGTCTCTTGTGTCCCCAACACACCCAATACAATGGTAAATTGTATAGGTGCACTAGTTCTGTGAAGAGATGGTGATACAAGTGGTATATGGATGGTAGATAATAGTTTTTGTAATCTGAAAATATAAAAACAGAAAGGTAACGAATGATAAAAGTGAGCGTAAATGGTATTGCAATGCGTTGAAACAAGGCCTAGGGTTCATACTTTCACTAGTGCAAGTCCTCTCAACAATAATAGCATAATTGGATCACATAACTATCCCTCAACATGCAACAAAGAGTCACTCCAAAGTCATTAATAGCGGAGAACAAACGCAGAGATTATGGTAGGGTACAAAACCACCTCAAAGTTATTCTTTCCAATCAATACGTTGGGCTATTCCTATAAGTGTCACAAACAGCCCTAGAGTTTGTACTACAATAACACCTTAAGACACAAATCAACCAAAACGCTAATGTCACCTAGATACTCCAGTGTCACCTCAAGTATCCGTGGGTATGATTATAAGATAAGCATCACACAATCTCAGATTCATCTATTCAACCAACACATAGAACCTCAAAGAGTGCCCCAAAGTCTCTACCGGAGAATCACGACGAAAACATGTGCCAACCCCTATGCATAGGTTCATGGGCGGAACCCGCAAGTTGATCACCAAAACATACATCAAGTGGATCAATAGAATACCCCATTGTCACCGCAGGTATCCCACGCAAGACATACATCAAGTGTTCTCAAATCTTTAAAGACTCAATCCGATAAGATTACTTCAAAGGGGAAACTCAATTCATTACAAGAGAGAAGAAGGGGGAAGAAACATCATAGGATCCAAATATAATAGCAAAAGCTCGCGATACATCAAGATCGTATCACCTCAAGAACACGAGAGAGAGAGAGAGAGAGAGAGAGAGAGATCAAACACATAGCTACTGGTACATACCCTCAGCCCCAAGGGAGAACTACTCCCTCCTCGTCATGGAGAGCACCGGGATCATGAAGATGGCCACCAGAGAAGGATTGCCCCCTCCGGCAGGGTGCCGGAATGGGTCTAGATTGGCTTTCGGTGGCTACGGAGGCTTCTGGCGGCAGAACTCCCGATCTATTGTGCCCCGTATGTTTTTAGGGTATATGGGGATATATAGGCGGAAGGAGTACGTCAAGGGGGCACGAGGGGCTCACGACGGTGGAGGGCGCGCCCCCTGCCTCGTGACCTCCTCGCAGATCCCTTGACGTGCACTCCAAGTTTTCTGGGCTTCTTTCCTTCCAAAAATGAGTTCCGCGAAGTTTCAGGTCAATTGGACTCCGTTTGATTTTCGTTTTCTTCGAAACCCTAAAACAGGGTAAAAACAGAAACTGGCACTGGGCTCTGGGTTAATAGGTTAGGCCCAAAAAATGATATAAAAGTGTATAATAAAGCCCATAAACATTCCAAACCGTAAATAATATAGCATGGAGCAATAAAAAATTATAGATACGTTGGAGACGTATCAGTTGAGCATCATCATGAACATTATAATTAACATTTTCATTAGGTTCATGTTCATTACCAGATTGTGTTTCAGCATCAGAAATAGAAATATCATTTGGATTCTTAGGTGTTTCAGTAATAGGTTCACTAGAAGCATGCAAAGTCCTATCATTTTTCTTTTTCTTCCTTTTAGAAGGACTAGGTACATCTATATTATTTCTCTAAGAATCTTGCTCAATTCTCTTAGGGCGGCCTTCAGGATACAAAGGTTCCTGAGTCATTTTACCACCTCTAGTCATAACTCTAACAACATTATCATTATTCTTACTATTCAGTTCATTGAGCAAATCATTTTGAGCTTTAAGTACTTGTTCTACTTGAGTGGTAACCATAGAAGCATGTTTACTAATAAGTTTAAGTTCACCTTTGACATTAGCCATATAATCACCCAAGTGTTCAAGCATATTTGAATTGTATTTCAATTGTCTACCAAAATAAGCATTGAAGTCTTCTTGCTTAACCATAAATTTATCAAACTCGTCTAAGTATGGGCTAGCAAACTTAGTAAATGGGATTTCAGCTTTATCTTATCTATAGAGAGAATTTACCTTTACTACCTGTGTCGGGTTATCAAGACCATGTATTTCTTCAATAGGTAATGGATTAAGATCATATGTTTCTTCAACAGGCGGTAAATTAAGACCATGTATTTCTTCAATAGGAGGTAAATTCTTAACATCTTCAGCTTTAATACCTTTTTCTTTCATAGATTTCTTTGCCTCTTGCATATCTTCAGGACTGAGAAATAGAACACCTCTTTTCTTCGGAGTTGGTTTAGGAATAGGCTCAGGAGCTGGCTCGGGAAGTGTCCAATTATTTTCATTTGTCAACATATTATTCAATAGAATTTCAGCTTCATCCAGTGTTCTTTCCCTGAAAACAGAACCAGCACAACTATCCACGTAATCTCTGGAAGCATCGGTTAGTCCATTATAAAAGATATCAAGTATTTCATTTTTCTTAAGAGGGTGATCAGGCAAAGCATTAAGTAACTTGAGAAGCCTCCCCAAAGCTTGTGGGAGACTCTCTTCTTAAATTTGCACAAAATTATATATATATATATATATATCCCTTAAGGCAGCTTGTTTCTTATGAGCAGGGAAATATTTAGCAGAGAAGTAATAAATCATATCTTGGGGACTATACACACAACCAGGATCAAGAGAATTAAACCATATATTAGCATCACCCTTTAATGAGAACGGAAATATTTTAGGATATAAAGGTAGCGAGATTTCTCATCATTAGTGAACAAGGTGGCTATATCATTTAATTTAGTAAGATGTGCCACAACAGTTTCAGATTCATAGCCATGAAAAGGATCAGATTCAACCAAAGTAAATATATCAGGATCAACAGAGAATTCATAATCCTTATTAGTAACACAGATAGGTGAAGTAGCAAAAACAGGGTCGGGTTTCATTCTAGCATTAAGAGATTGCTACTTCCATTTAGCTAATAACCTCTTGAGCTCGTATCTATCTTTGCAAGTTAAAATAGCTAAAGCAACTTCTTTTTCCAAAACATAACCCTCAGGAATAACATGTGATTCATATTTATTAGGGGGAGAGTCTTCATCATCACTTTCATCAATATTATCAGTTTCAATATTTTCATTCTCTCTAACCCTAGCAAGTTGTTCATCAAGAAATTCACCAAGTGGCACAGTAGTATCAAGCATAGTAGTAGTTTCATCATAAGTATCATGCATAGCAGAAGTGGCATCATCAATAACATGCGACATATCAGAACGAATAGGAGAAGCAGGTTTAGCTGTCGCAAGCTTACTCAAAACAGAAGGTGGATCAAGTGCAGAGCTAGATGGCAGTTCCTTACCTCCCCTCGTAGTTGAGGGATAAAATTTTGTTTTCTCGTCTTTTAAGTTCTTCATAGTGACAAGCAGATATAAATCCCAAGTGACTCAAAGAAAAGAGCTATGCTCCCCGGCAACAGCGCCAGAAAATAGTCTTGATAACCCACAAGTATAGGGGATCGCAATAGTTTTCGAGGGTAGAGTATTCAACCCAAATTTATTGATTCGACACAAGGGGAGCCAAAGAATATTCTCAAGTATTAGCAGCTGAGTTGTCAACTCAACCACACCTAGAAACTTAATATCTGCAGCAAGGTATTTAGTAGAAAAGTAATATGATAGTAGTGGTAACGGTAGCAAAAGGTAATGATAACAAAAGTAATGTTTTTGGTATTTTGTAGTGATGATAGTAATAGCAACGGAAAAGTAAATAAGCGAGGAATAATATATGGAAAGCTCGTAGGCAATGGATCGGTGATAGAGAATTATGCCGAATGTGGTTCATCATGTAACGGTCATAACCTAGGGTGACAGAGAACTAGCTCCAATTCATCAATGTAATGTAGGCATGTATTCTGAATATAGTCATACATGCTTATGGAAAAGAACTTGCATGACATCTTTTGTCCTACCCTCCCGTGGCAGCGGGGTCCTAATGGAAACTAAGGGATATTAAGGCCTCCTTTTAATAGAGTACCGGACCAAGGCATTGACACATAGTGAATACATGAACTCCTCAAACTACGGTCATCACCGGTAAGTATCCCGATTATTGTCACTTCGGGGTTAACGGATCATAACACATAATAGGTGACTATAGACTTGCAAGATAGGATCAAGAACTCTCATATATTGATGAAAACATAATAGGTTCAGATCTGAAATCATGGCACTCGGGCCCTAGTGACAAGCATTAAACATAGCAAAGTCATAGCAACATCAATCTCAGAACATAGTGGATACTAGGGATCAAACCCTAACAAAACTAACTTGATTACATGATAAATCTCATCCAACCCATCACCATCCAACAATCCTACGATGGAATTACTCACGCACGGTGGTGAGCATCATGAAATTGGTGATGGAGGATGGTTGATGATGACGATGGCGACAGATTCCCCTCTCCGGAGCCTCGAACGGACTCTAGATCAGCCCCCCCGAGAGGTTTTAGGGCTTGGCGGCGGCTCCGTATCGTAAAACGTGATGAATCCTTCTCTCTGATTTTTTCTCCCTGAAAGCAAATATATAGAGTTGGAGTTGAGGTCGGAGGAGCTCCAGGGGGTCCACGAGGTAGGGGGGCGCACCCAGTGGGGCAGGCGTGTCCCCGCCCTCGTGGTTAGGGTGTGGGCCCTCCAGTCTTCATCTTTTGCAAGGATTTTTTATTATTTCCGGAAAGATGTTCCGTGAAGTTTTAGGTCATTCCGAGAACTTTTGTTTCTGCACATAAATAACACCATGGTAATTTTGCTGAAAACAGCGTCAGTCCGGGTTAGTTCCATTCAAATCATGCAAGTTAGAGTCCAAAACAAGGGCAAAAGTGTTTGGAAAAGTAGATACGATGGAGACGTATCAAGGAACCACTGGTACATCGACGTCCTAAACAAACAGCGGCATTTGGAACCGTCGTCAAGTGTCTGTGGGCGATAGGGGGGGTCCCTCCCACACGACCCAGAAATCGTCGGGGATAGGCCCTCCTAGGACCCAGGCTGGGGCCGTGTGCGATCAGGAGAGGCATGGAAACCCAATCATTTCCGTAGGTATGTACATCCCACATGGTGAATCCCAGAAACCATTTCCGTAGGTATGTACATCCCACATGGTGAATCCCAGAAATCATTTCTGTAGGTATGTACATCCCAGACGGTGAATCCCAGAAATAATTTCCGTAGGTATGTACATCCCACATGGTGAATCCCAGATAATCATTTCCATAGGTATGTACATCCCAAACAGTTCTTTGTGTGGAAATGTTTGTGCAAGGTGGCCTAACGCAAACTGTTCGCTGCCGGAAGCTGATACGTCTCCATCGTATCTACTTTTCCAAACACTTTTGCCCTTGTTTTGGACTCTAACTTGCATGATTTGAATGGAACTGACCCAGACTGACGTTGTTTTCAGCAGAATTGCCATGGTGTTATTTTTGTGCAGAAATAAAAGTTCTTGGAATGACCTGAAAATCAACGTAGAATATTTTTGCAATATATAAAAAATACTGGCGAAAGAATCAACGTTAGGGGCCCCACACCTTGTCCACGAGGGCGGGGGGTGCGCCTACCCTGTAACGCCCCGAGACCGATGTGCTAGGTGTCTTCCAGTTAATCGTTGTTGTTTCCATGTCATTCACTTGCGTGTTGCACCTTGCCATGTTATCATGTGCATAGCATCATCATGTTTTCAAAGCTTGCATCCGTCCGAGTCTCCCAGTTCTTTCTGTTGTACGTTCTAAGACCAGGCACACTTGCACGCGCCCACGGCACCTCTGAAATATTATTTTATAAGTGGCTGGAAAATGTTCTCGGATTGGGATGAAAGTAGGCATGCGGTGTTTTTATGTTGGCCGTAGGCCGCCTGCCAAGTTTTATTGCATTCGGAGTTCGTTTGATAGCCCAACCGTTAAACATATAGCGGCATTATAGTCGGTCAAACATCGGACGTTCTCGGTCTCCGAAAACTGTTGCTGGGTTTTCCCTCTCTTTCCTCCCTAGACCATCTACACAGTCCACTACCAACCGCCAGGCCCAACCTAACCCTCCTCATGTCTGGAGTTGTCCAATTGTGATCGGAGGGCCCCGAAACCCCTCCTTGCACCGTGCATCGACCCCCTCGAGTGCGCGTCCGAAGCTGTCCCGAACTCGACCCGAGCAGTCGTGACCGTTAGATACGAATCATCCCCAAACATCCATAAAGTATCTTTGGTTTCTTCTTTGGCTCCCCTAAGCTATTTATTCTCGACCGCCCAATTGCGATCGGAGGGTCCAAATCTATCCTAAACTCTCTCTTTCCCTATATATAGCCCACCTAGTCTAAATCGAGACCAATTCCCTAATTTCTAGGGATCCTCCTAGCTGCCGCCACCCCTGTCCATTCCCTCATCCTTCCTCGGGATCCTCCCAGATCCCCTTCTCACCCAACCAGCAAGCTCCTTCGAGCATCCCCCGATCCCCTCCAAAACCGCAGCCAACCACCTCCGCCTTGTTCGATCCAGAGGAGTGGAGCTCCTCCGCGCCCACAGGCTCTCCCACTCGAGGGCCTCCACGCTGTCTTCGCCAAGCACCGGGAGCTCGAGCCCCTTCACCCGTACCCCTGGTCCACCTTGTCGCCGGATCTCCGTCGCCGAACCACCAAGCCATGAGCCCCTGCGCCGTGCTCCTCCCTCACTACAGCAACAGCACAATCATGAGCCTCAATCCGAGTCGTCGCCGACGCGCCATTGCCGGAGCACCAGCAGGACCGCCGCGTCCTCCTCTGTTTCCTTCTCGCCCTTCTCCTTTCCATGTCTCTCCCTCACGCATACTCTCACTCACAGGAACGCCATGGATGCCCCTCGCCTCCTCACTTTGGTTCCTGGACCCTGCGCCCCGGCACCCGCGTCCAGCGCCGCAATGGATTCGCGCCAAGAGTTCTTCACCGCTGTCCCGTTTCTGCCACCGTCTGCCCACTCCTTTCCGGAGTTCCTTGCAGCGCCTCGCCTCCCATAGTCGTCCTCGTCCACGCCCTCAAGGCATCGAGCGAGGACCTCGCCGCCCGGACCTGCTTCCTCTGCCTCGCCCCAAGCCGCGTCCTCGCTGGCCTCCCCGTCGCGCCAAGTCCCTGCGCCCGCGACCACTGCCTCATACGCCTCCTATTCGTCGAGGAGACGACGAACGTTGACCACGTGTGTTGACTGCGCCTCGTCCACGAGCGACCGCCAGTGGGCTCTAGGCCCAGCATCGCCAGCAACCTCCCAGATCCAGCCGGCCCGCTTTCCTCGCCGGCCTGCTGCCTCCACCAAATTGGGCCTTGGCCCATGGTGAGGCCACCCCAGCGCCCTCCTTTTTTTACTATTGGGCCAGCCTGCTATGTTTTGGCTCATTGCATATTTTTTCCTCCTGCTTTGATTTTGTCTATTTAATCCAAAGACTGCAGTTTTGCAGAACCCCCCCCCCCCAAACTTCATGCATATCATATATCTCAAACTATGCATCATATGTAAAAACATTATATATGTAAAATGCTTAGAATTTCATCTAGTTTCATAATTTGCAACTTTCATCCATGTTTAAAATGTTTAAAATGTTGTTTGTGTTTATTTTGCATAATGCCATGTTAAAATGATTTATTTCATAACTTAATAACCGTAGCTCCAAATTTAATAAACTTTATATGTAAATGGGGTAGAAAAATGCCAAGTTTAACATGGCGGTTTTACTTTGCATGTTTAATAACTATAAAATTGTGTATAGGGCAGAACAGTACCAACTTTGAAATATGCATATGGCGATTTACCGGAATCGTTGTTTGATGTTTCCGGCCTCATTTAAATTGCCTAAAATGTGCAGTTTACTTATGCTTCACCTCTTGCCATGTTTAACAACATTTAATATTGTTGGGTACATAAATGAGAGAGAAATAAATAATTGATGTGGTGTTTCGTCAATACGCAACTCGTTGCATATTGAGCTCCACTTAATTTGTTGTATTGTTTGTGCACTTTGCCATGCCATGCCCCATTAAACCGGACATGCATCATACTTGGTTGGGCATCATGCCATGTTTATGTGATGGTTGTTTACTATGTTGCTTGCTTATTTTTGGGTTGCTTCTCTCATTAGCTTCGGTTTCGTTCCGGAGTTGTGAGGATCCGTTCGACTACGTCCGTTTGTCTTCTTCATGGAAACGTTCTTCTTCCTTGCGGTATCTCAGGCAAGATGACCATACCCTCGAAATCACTTCTATCTCTGCTTGCTAGTTGTTCACTCTACCGCTATGTCGCGCTACCTACCACTTGTTATATCATGCCTCCCATATTGCCATGTCAAGCCTCTAACCCACCTTCCTAGCAAACCGTTGTTTGGCTATGTTACCGCTTTTGCTTAGCCCCTCTTATAGCGTTGCTAGTTGTAGGTGAAGTTGAAGTTTGTTCCATGTTGGAACATGGTTATGTTGGGATATCACAATATCTGTTATTTAATTAATGCATCTATATACTTGGTAAAGGGTGGAAGGCTCGGCCTTATGCCTGGTGTTTTGTTCCACTCTTGTCGCCCTAGTTTCCGTCATACCGGTGTTATGTTCCTTGATTTTGCGTTCCCTATGCGGTTGGGTGTTATGGGAACCCCTTGACAGTTCACTTTAAATAAAACTCCTCCAGCAAGGCCCAACCTTGGTTTTACATTTGCTTAACAACCTATAACCTTTCCTTGGGTTTTCGCGAGCCCGAGGGTCATCTTTATTTTAACCCCCGGGGCCAGTGCTTCTCTAAGTGTTGGTCCGAACTGGGCGATGTCCGGCGCCCCCAGGGCAACCAGGGTCTATGCCAACCCGACATCTTGCCCATCCGGTGTGCCCTGTGTCGTGGATCTAAGATTGACAGTAGAATGGGGGGTAAGTATGAGGAGGCAAGATCCTAGCTATGAAGGAGTTGTACACGCGAGTTTTACGAGTTCAGGCCCTTCTCGGAGGAAGTAACAGCCTACGTCTCGGTGCCCTGGGACGGTCGACTGGATTATATGTGTGTGTGAGTTTACAAAAAGATGCGAACCCTTGTCTCAGAGGAGGGGGGTGGCTTATATAGAGTGCGCCAGGACCCCAGCTCCCCTCCGTTACACAGGATTCAATGTTCATAAAGGAAAGGCGTTACTGGTAACGTCTACAGTAAAGCATCATAAATGCTCATAATGCTATGGTTTAAGTCATGACCGTTGCAGAGTGGAGGGTTCCTCATCTTCTGTTAGTCGAGTGTCTTCAAGGTGGTCGAGTGAGTGCATCTCCACGGTCGAGTGGTTGATGGTTTCTCTTCGACTATTTCTGATTCTTTGTAGAGATGTCCTTGGGGAGGGTAAGTTGGACAGGTCCATGACCCTACCCTAGGTACATAGCTTCATCATTAGCCCCCGAATGGATCAGGGTTTGAGTGAGGAAGGGGTTGAGAACACTTCCGACCCACTCTTTGTGCTATGAGTATGCCTTGTCTGGAACAATGAGTTGAGGTGATGGCGTCGACTCCTTTCTCAATCGCCTTTGTCCATTCTTGGTTGTTGTCGAGTGAAATTTCATGGTAAAATTCCGAATGATGATGTAGAGGGTGTTTGTCTTCAGTCTGACAGGTTGTTCTGCTCTCCGCGGATCTCGCGGGATATGAATTTTGGGAAGTGCGCCAGACGGGCGGAACCGAAGTTATCGGGACGGATTGGGCAAGTCTCCTCGATCCCCGCTCCACCTTTTTCGCCATGTCCTGCGCGCGCGACTGTTGCGGGATTTGTTTAGATCGCTTGGGTCCAACAGTCAACCACTCGGTGAAAGGCCTTATAAAAGGTCTCGGGCCAGGCCTCTGCTCCGCGTGCTCCCATTCTCTCTTCTCTTTCCCCTGATCTCTCCGCCACTCTCGCTTCTGCTTCGTCGCCAGACCTCTGTTTGAGCTTGATCCATCACCATGAAGAAGGACAAGACGGCGGCGCTGGAACGCGCAAAGAAGGCGACCGCGAAGGCGAAGGGCAAGCGGACCAGCCGGGGCGGATCCTCGTCGAGGTCCGGCCTGCCGGCGGGCTGGATCCAGGGCAACTGGATCCACTCGGCAATGAAGCAGGACCACCTCGACGACCTGGTGGAGGGGGATTGATCCCTCACAAGTCGGCTCGGCTCCTGGGGGACGAAACCGAGCCGCAGCCTAGAGAGGGTGAGTGTGTCCTCCTCGCAACCCACATAGATCACGGATTCTCACTGTCTCCCCACCCTTTCTTCCGGGGTTTTTTGAAATTCTTTGGGGCTCAGCTCCACCATTTCACTCCAAACACCATAGTCTATCTGGCCGCTTTTGTGTCCATGTGCGAAAACTTCTTGGGAT
This sequence comes from Triticum monococcum, assembly GCA_034509565.1. Classification (NCBI taxonomy): domain Eukaryota; kingdom Viridiplantae; phylum Streptophyta; class Magnoliopsida; order Poales; family Poaceae; genus Triticum; species Triticum monococcum. The sequence continues at coordinate 121,580,930 of CM067841.1, forward strand.
GTCGACCGCACTGGGGGCTTTTCAAACACATCTTCACTTGACGTTCCTAGTCGGTCAAAAAGGCCAAGTCGAGTGACGAGAGGACGCGGGTGATCCAGATGTGCGGTGGCCTGGGGATCCAGATGAGGAGCAAGAGTACTTTCCCAGCCATGATCCTTCCTGACTCGGTCCGGGGCTGGCAGTTGACTTGGTTTTACTGCAAGGATCAGCCAACCCCTCGCCAGTCGACTGGACTTCCTCCTTTCCTTGGCTCGAGTGGAGAAGACTGCTCCCCTGAAGGTAGTTCCAGAAGAGAAGGTGCAGGTCAAGGAGCTGGTTGAACGGGTCGTCCAGCTTGTCCGCGACGGAGTGACCGGGATGGATCTGCTGGAGGTCTATCTCGGTCGACGCATCCAACCTCTTCAGGCGCGCGATCATCTGATGTGGATGTACTCTGGGCTCGAGGATACCACTCGGATCCACCCGGAGGAGGTTAGCGAGGATATCTTGGAGAACTGGTTGAGGGGAATCACTGGCAACAAACACAACCCTCGGGGATCTAGGAGGGTGATTCCATTCAACAACTCGCACCAGCCGGAGCAGGTATATTTCTGTTTTATCAAGTATCTTTCTGATTCACCATGTGATGTCCCGTTTGTGGTCGACTGAATGTCCTTTGATTGTTATCCTTTCAGGCCCTCATTGAAATGTACTCGATGCCCAACGGAGTGCAGGACCCAGGCACTAAAGAAGAAGAGAGCGGGGGCAAGAGTGGCGAGGAGCATTCGGAAGCCGAGGAGGACGAGGAGAGCGATGAATCGACTGATGAGGAAGAAGTCGACTCGCCTCCTCGTAAGGAGAGGAGGTCCAAGCACACTCATGACCCGGCAAGCGCTCCGGACTTGGTGGCTGCGCCAATCGGGCAGTCCTCGAAGCACCCCAGGATGTCTTCCCTGACGCCGACTAAGAAGGCTCCAAAGCAATCTAAGGTCGCGCCGCCCCCAGCGCTGAAAGTGCCGAAAGCCATCTCCTCCAAACTGCCAAAAGCTTTGCCCAGGATCAAAGTGACCATTCCTACTATCTCTGGGTAACCATCTGACTTCTTTATGTGGATTCGATTAACTGGATGTAACCGATTGAATGATGGCCTTTGCAGTGGTGCTACGTCAGGGACCTCTTCATACCAGTACCGGGACGAGGAAATGGAGGATGCGGTAACCTCCAACCCAGGTATAAACTCTTGCGATTTCGATTCTTGATCCTTTTAGGGTCGAGTGGTTCACTTGGGGTCGAATGTTCTGTCTCACAGCTCCACCTAACATCATTGATCTTCCGGATGACGACGAAGATGTGGCTCCTAAGCCTAGGAAGAGCAAGAAGGTAACAGCTGGCAGGGTGACTCGGCAAGAACCAACTGCAACGCCTCCCGTCCGTCAAGCTGAAGATGTGGGCAGGGCCACTGTGACGTTTGCTGCACACTTGCCGAGTGGGATTCCCACGTGGTCGACCGCACCTGTGGTTCCTTCAACTATCCAACTCCACACCACGGAGCTTCAAGCAGCCGCACTTGGGTCGTCTGCACACTTTTTCACCAGCTACCCCGTCCCAGACAACCAGTCGGAAGCGGCTGTAGAAGCCATCCGACAGGCTGATATGATGATGGAGCGGGTGAAGATAGTGCACGAGAGCAGTCAGGCTTCCTACGACGCTAGTGCTGCCCTTTGGGCCAATGTCCAGGTGAGTAGACTTTCCGACTATTTTTGTTCTCGAAAAATCTTCTTCTGCACAATCTCCTGTTGTTCGCGTCGAATTAGAGCACCCACTGGGTGTTGTTGTCGTTTTTGGTAGTTTCGCTCTTCCACTCGGTCTGGGCGAGTGGGACCAGAACTGGTGGGGGCACGCTAAGTGCACCCACTGGGTGCAGTCCCCGAGACCGCGGTCGACTGCTGGCAGTCGACTGTGGTCTGAGTTCTTCTTTCTTGACGGTGCAATTGTTCTTTCTCTCTTTTTTTACTCCTTGCACTCGACTCCGGCGGGCCGGTCGAGTCGGATCAGAATCGGTGGGGGCACGCCAAGTGCACCCACTCGGTGTAGTCCCCGAGACCGCGGTTGACTGCTGGCAGTCGACTGGGGTCTGAACAGCTTGTTGCCCACTTCTTTAGGTTTTATTCACTCGGAAATGAACTGCCTTCGAACCTATCAATTGATCTGTCTCTTGCCTCCTGCAGAAGTCTTGTACTCTTATCACCAAGTTTGCCGAACTCAAAGAGAAGCAGAGGCAACTCAACTTAGACTTGGAATTGGCTTAGCAAAATCTGAAAAAAGCTCAAGATGAGGCCGCTGGTATGGAAGGTAACTAATTGCCGAATGAATTTCAATATATCTCTTTGATCCCTTCTTTGATTCGATTATTTCTTTTGCAGAGAAAATGAAGTTGGCTCTGGACAAGAAGGACTCGGACCTCGCTGCCGCACAAAAAGCAGCCCAAGACAAAACCGCTCTCGCAGATAAGAAGCTTGCTTCAGTCAGAACGCTTGAAGGAGAGGTGAATAGACTGAAATCTTGTCTTAATGAAGCTAACCGCGAAGTGACCAGCCTGAGGAAGGACAAGGTCGTCCTGAACGAAAAGTAGGAGTCTGCGATCCGCAAGAGGAATGACATAGAAGCTTATCTGAGGACCCTCGCCAAGAAGCTTTATCTCGTGCTGGAAGGTATTTCTTTTAATCCGACTGTGTTGATGCTTGCAATTGGGTCTTGCTCGGTTGATGGACTGGCTTTTGGCTGCAGAACTCTGCCAAGACTTCGACGAAGAAACTGGAAGGGTCGAGATGGGTCTGGACCCTATCGCTTCTCCAGTCTGCGACGAAACTGCGATGAACATGCTTCGACTGGAGTCTCGTATCGCCAGTGCCACAAGCTACCTCGCATGCCTGAAGGAGGTTGTCTCTCGAATCGACTCGACGCTTTGGCCGGGGCGACGCTTCAGAATGATCTCGAATCTCTGATGACTCGTCTGAACGAGATCCCTGACCGAGTGCAAGAATGGAAGAAATCCTCCGCCCAGTGTGGTGCTGATGTGGCGCTGTCCTTGGTGCGAGTCCATTGCAAGGAGGCTTGTGAAGACAAGCTGGCTGCAATCAAAGTTGCTAACACCAAAAAGCACGACTTCCAGTCCTTCATGGAGACTTTCATTGCTGCCGCCACTCGGATCGCTGATGGGATCGATCTGGACTCATTCGTGGAGCCTGCCAGCCCTCCTCCGGCCGAGTGAACAATCTTATGAAACTTGGATACGCTTTAAATTTGCCTCGGAATGCCGAATGGTTTCTGTAACCGTTAAACTCCTTCGGGCTTGGAGCCCGAGTACTTTTGATTCGTTGCTTGGAACCTTTAGGATTTATTTGAATTTGGTTTATCTCTGAATGTGCTTGTGTTTGCCTCCGGATGGACTTTGCTCACTTCACCTCGTCGCCCTTGTGGATAGGGATGGAGCGGACATTGTATTTGTGCCGCAGCTCCGAAGGAGAAGGTTGCAGTCGACCTGCACCTCGTTGTCCTTGCGGATGGGGATGGAGCGGACGTTGTATTTGTGCCGCAGCTCCGAAGGAGAAGGTTGTAGTCGACCTGCACCTCGTGGTCCTTGCGGATAGGGATGGAGCGGACGTTGTATTTGCGCCGCGGCTCCGAAGGAGAAGGTTGCAGTCGACCTGCACCTCATCGTCCTTGCGGATAGGGATGGAATGAATGTTGTATTTGTGCCGCAGCTCCGAAGGTGAAGGTTGCAGTCGACCTGCACCTCGTCGTCCTTGCGCATAGGGATGGAGCGGACGTTGTATTTGTGCCGCAGCTCCAAAGGAGAAGGTTGCAGTCGACCTGCACCTCGTCGTCCTTGCAGATAGGGATGGGTCTCAAACTTAGGCGAGTGCTGGACTGCCGTTAAGCCTCTTAGTGTTGGGGAACGTAGTAATTTCAAAATTTTCCTACGCACACGCAAGATCATGGTGATGCATAGCAACGAGAGGGGAGAGTGTTGTCTACGTACCAACGCAGACCGACTGCGGAAGCGATCACACAACATAGAGGAATTAGTCGTACGTCTTCTTCCCGATCCGACCGATCCAAGCACCGTTACTCCGGCACCTCCGAGTTCTTAGCACACGTACAGCTCGATGACGATCCCCGGGCTCCGATCCACCAAAGCTTCGGGGAGGAGTTCCGTCAGCACGACGGCGTGGTGATGATCTTGATGTACTGCCGACGCAGGGCTTCGCCTAAGCACTACAACGGTATGATCGAGGCGGAATTTGGTGGCAGGGGCACCGCACACGGCTAAGGAACGATCTCAAGGATCAACTTGTGTGTCTTGGGGTGTCCCCTACCCCCGTATATAAAGGATGAAGGGGGGGAGGCTGGCCGGCCAAAGGAGGGAGGCGCAGGAGGAGTCCTACTCCTACCGGGAGTAGGACTCCCCCCCAATCCTATTCCAACTAGGAATCCTTGGGAAAAAGAGAGAGGGAAAGAGAGAGAGAGGTGGCCGGCCACCTCTCCTAGTCCTAATAGGACTAGGGGAGGGGGGAGGCGCGCAGCCCTCCTTGGCAGCCCCTTTCACCTTTCCACAATGGCCCATGTAGGCCCATTTGGCTCCCGGGGGGTTCCGGTAACCCTCCCGATAATCCGGTAAAATCCCGATTTCACCCGGAACACTTCCGATGACCAAACATAGGCTTCCAATATATCAATCTTTATGTCTCGACCATTTCGAGACTCCTCGTCATGTCCGTGATCACATCCGGGACTCCGAACTACCTTCGGTACATCAAAATGCATAAACTCATAATAACTGTCATCGTAACGTTAAGCGTGCGGACCCTACGGTTCGAGAACAATGTAGACATGACCGAGACACGTCTCCGGTCAATAACCAATAGCGGGACCTGGATGCCCATATTGGCTCCTACATATTCTACGAAGATCTTTATCGGTCAGACCGCATAACAACATACGTTGTTCCCTTTGTCATCGGTATGTTACTTGCCCGAGATTCGATCGTCGGTATCCAATACCTAGTTCAATCTCGTTACTGGCAAGTCTCTTTACTCGTTCTGTAATACATCATCTCATAACTAACATCTTAGTTATTATGCTTGCAAGGCTTATGTGATGTGTATTACCGAGAGGGCCCAGAGATACCTCTCCGACAATCGGAGTGACAAACCCTAATCTCGAAATACGCCAACCCAACATCCACCATTGGAGACACCTGTAGTACTCCTTTATAATCACCCAGTTACGTTGTGACGTTTGGTAGTACCCAAAGTGTTCCTCCGGTAAACGGGAGTTGCATAATCTCATAGTTATAGGAACATGTATAAGTCATGAAGAAAGCAATAGCAACATACTAAACGATCGGGTGCTAAGCTAATGGAATGGGTCATGTCAATCAGATCATTCAACTAATGATGTGACCTCGTTAATCAAATAACAACTCTTTGTTCATGGTTAGGAAACATAACCATCTTTGATTAACGAGCTAGTCTAGTAGAGGCATACTAGTGACACTCTGTTTTGTCTATGTATTCACACATGTATTATGTTTCCGGTTAATACAATTCTAGCATGAATAATAAACACTTATCATGATTTTAAGGAAATAAATAATAACTTTATTATTGCCTCTAGGGCATATTTCCTTCAGTCTCCCACTTGCACTAGAGTCAATAATCTAGATTACACAGTAATGATTCTAACACCCATGGAGCTTTGGTGTTGATCATGTTTTGCTCGTGGAAGAGGCTTAGTCAATGGGTCTGCAACATTCAGATCCGTATGTATCTTGCAAATCTCTATGTCTCCCACCTGGACTAAATCCCGGATGGATTTGAAGCGTCTCTTGATGTGTTTGGTCCTTTTGTGAAATCTGGATTCCTTTGCCAAAGCAATTCCACCAGTATTGTCACAAAAGATTTTCATTGGACCCGATGCACTAGGTATGACACCTAGATCGGATATGAACTCCTTCATCCAGACTCCTTCGTTCGCTGCTTCCGAAGCAGCTATGTATTCCGCTTCACATGTAGATCCCGCTACGACGCTTTGTTTAGAACTGCACCAACTGACAGCTCCACCATTTAAAGTAAACACGTATCCGGTTTGCGATTTAGAATCGTCCGGATCAGTGTCAAAGCTTGCATCAACGTAACCTCTTACGGTGAGCTCTTTGTCACCTCCATATACGAGAAACATATCCCTAGTCCTTTTCAGGTATTTCAGGATGTTCTTGACCGCTGTCCAGTGATCCACTCCTGGATTACTTTGGTACCTCCCTGCTAAACTTATAGCAAGGCACACATCAGGTCTGGTACACAGCATTGCATACATGATAGAGCCTATGGCTGAAGCATAGGGAACATCTTTCATTTTCTCTCTATCTTCTGAAGTGGTCGGGCATTGAGTCTGACTCAACTTCACACCTTGTAACACAGGCAAGAACCCTTTCTTTGCTTGATCCATTTTGAACTTCTTCAAAATCTTGTCAAGGTATGTGCTTTGTGAAAGTCCAATTAAGCGTCTTGATCTATCTCTATAGATCTTTATGCCTAATATGTAAGCAGCTTCCCCGAGGTCTTTCATCGAAAAACTTTTATTCAAGTATCCCTTTATGCTATCCAGAAATTCTATATCATTTCCAATCAGCGATATGTCATCCACATATAATATCAGAAATGCTACAGAGCTCCCACTCACTTTCTTGTAAATACAGGCTTCTCCAAAAGTCTGTACAAAGCCAAATGCTTTGATCACACTATCAAAGCGTTTATTCCAACTCCGAGATGCTTGCACCAGTCCATAAATGGATCGCTGGAGTTTGCATACTTTGTTAGCTCCCTTTGGATCGACAAAACCTTCTGGTTGCATCATATACAACTCTTCTTCTAGAAATCCATTCAGGAATGCAGTTTTGACATCCATCTGCCATATTTCATAATCATAAAATGCGGTAATTGCTAACATGATTCTGACGGATTTAAGCATCGCTACGGGTGAGAAGGTCTCATCGTAGTCAACCCCTTGAACTTGTCGAAAACCTTTTGCGACAAGTCGAGCTTTATAGACAGTAACATTACCGTCAGCGTCAGTCTTTTTCTTGAAGATCCATTTATTCTCAATTGCTTGCCGATCATCGGGCAAGTCAACCAAATTCCATACTTTGTTCTCATACATGGATCCCATCTCAGATTTCATGGCCTCAAGCCACTTTGCGGAATCTGGGCTCACCATCGCTTCTTCATAGTTCGTAGGTTCATCATGATCTAGTAGCATGACTTCCAGAATTGGATTACCGTACCACTCTGGTGCGGATCTCACTCTGGTTGATCTACGTGGTTCAGTAGTACCTTGTCCTGAAGGTTCATGATCATCATCATTAGCTTCGTCACTAATTGGTATAGGTGTCGCAGAAACACTTTTCTGTGATGTACTATTTTCCAATAAGGGAGCAGGTACAGTTACCTCGTCAAGTTCTACTTTCCTCCCACTCACTTCTTTCGAGAGAAACTCCTTCTCTAGAAAGTTTCCGAACTTAGCAACAAAAGTCTTGCCTTCGGATCTGTGATAGAAGGTGTATCCAATAGTTTCCTTTGGATATCCTATGAAGACACATTTCTCCAATTTGGGTTCAAGCTTATCAGGTTGAAGCTTTTTCACATAAGCATCGCAGCCCCAAACTTTAAGAAACGACAACTTTGGTTTCTTGCCAAACCATAGTTCATAAGGCGTCGTCTCAACGGATTTTGATGGTGCCCTATTTAACGTGAATGCGGCCATCTCTAAAGCATAACCCCAAAACGATAGCGGTAAATCAGCAAGAGACATCATAGATCACACCATATCTAGTAAAGTACGATTACGACGTTCGGACACACCATTACGCTGTGGTGTTCCGGGTGGCGTGAGTTGCGAAACTATTCCACAATTTTTCAAATGTACACCAAACTCGTAACTCAAATATTCTCCTCCACGATCAGATCGTAGAAACATTATTTTCTTGTTACGATGATTTTCAACTTCACTCTGAAATTCCTTGAACTTTTCAAATGTTTCAGACTTATGTTTCATTAAGTAGATATACCCATATCTGCTCAAATCATCTGTGAAGGTGAGAAAATAACGATATCCGCCATGAGCCTCAATATTCATCAGACCACATACATCGGTATGTATGATTTCCAATAAATCTGTTGCTCTCTCCATAGTACCGGAGAACAGTGTTTTAGTCATCTTGCCTATGAGGCACGGTTCGCAAGTACCAAGTGAATCATAATCAAGTGGTTCCAAAAGCCCATCAGTATGGAGTTTCTTCATGCGCTTTACACCGATATGACCTAAACGACAGTGCCACAAATAAGTTGCACTATCATTATCAACTCTGAATCTTTTGGCTTCTACATTATGAATATGTGTATCACTACTATCGAGATTCAACAAGAATAGACCACTCTTCAAAGGTGCATGACCATAAAAGATATTACTCATATAAATAGAACAACCATTATTCTCTGATTTAAATGAATAACCGTCTCGCATTAAACAAGATCCAGATATAATGTTCATGCTCAACGCTGGCACCAAATAACAATTATTTAGGTCTAATATTAATCCCGAAGGTAGATGTAGAGGTAGCATGCCGACCGCGATCACATCGACTTTGGAACCGTTTCCCACGCGCATCGTCACCTCGTCCTTTGCTAGCGTCCGCTTATTCTGTAGTCCCTGTTTCGAGTTGCAAATATTAGCAACAGAACCAGTATCAAATACCCAGGTGCTACTACGAGCTCTAGTAAGGTACACATCAATAACATGTATATCACATATACCTTTGTTCACCTTGCCATCCTTCTTATCCGCCAAATACTTGGGGCAGTTCCGCTTCCAGTGACCAGTCTGCTTGCAGTAGAAGCACTCAGTTTCAGGCTTAGGTCCAGACTTGGGTTTCTTCTCCTGAGCAACAACTTGCTTGCTGTTCTTCTTGAAGTTCCCCTTCTTCTTCCCTTTGCCCTTTTTCTTGAAACTAGTGGTTTTGTTAACCATCAACACTTGATGCTCCTTCTTGATTTCTACCTCCGCAGCTTTCAGCATTGCGAAGAGCTCGGGAATAGTCTTGTTCATCCCTTGCATATTATAGTTCATCACGAAGCTCTTGTAGCTTGGTGGCAGTGATTGGAGAATTCTGTCAATGACGCAATCATCTGGAAGATTAACTCCCATCTGAATCAAGTGATTATTATACCCAGACATTTTGAGTATATGCTCACTGACAGAACTGTTCTCCTCCATCTTGCAGCTATAGAACTTATTGGAGACTTCATATCTCTCAATTCGGGCATTTGCTTGAAATATCAATTTCAACTCCTGGAACATCTCATATGCTCCATGACGTTCAAAACGTCGTTGAAGTCCCGATTCTAAGCCGTAAAGCATGGCACACTGAACTATCGAGTAGTCATCAGCTTTGCTCTGCCAGACGTTCATAACATCTGGCGTTGCTCCAACAGCAGGCCTGGCACCCAGCGGTGCTTCCAGGACATAATTCTTCTGTACAGCAATGAGGATAATCCTCAAGTTACGGACCCAGTCCGTGTAATTGCTACCATCATCTTTCAACTTTGCTTTCTCAAGGAACGCATTAAAATTCAACGGAACAACAGCACGAGCCATCTATCTACAATCAACATAAACAAGCAAGATACTATCAGGTACTAAGTTCATGATAAGTTTAAGTTCAGTTAATCAAATTACTTAAGAACTCCCACTTAGATAGACATCCCTCTAATCCTCTAAGTGATCACGTGATCCAAATCAACTAAACCATAACCGATCATCACGTGAGATGGAGTAGTTTTCAATGGTGAACATCGTTATGTTGATCATATCTACTATATGATTCATGCTCGACCTTTCGGTCTCCGTGTTCCGAGGCCATATCTGTATATGCTTGGCTCGTCAAGTATAACCTGAGTATTCTGTGTGTGCAACTATTTTGCACCCGTTGTATTTGGACGTAGAGCTTATCACACCCGATCATCACGTGGTGTCTGGGCACGACGAACTTTGGCAACGGTGCATACTCAGGGAGAACACTTCTTGATAATTTAGTGAGAGATCATCTTATAATGCTACCGTCAATCAAAGCAAGATAAGATGCATAAAAGATAAACATCACATGCAATCAATATAAGTGATATGATATGGCCATCATCATCTTGTGCTTGTGATCTCCATCTTCGAATCACCGTCATGATCACCATCGTCACCGGCGCGACACCTTGATCTCCATCGTAGCATCATTGTCGTCTCGCCAATCTTATGCTTCCACGACTATCACTACCGCTTAGTAATAAAGTTAAGCATTACATCGCGATTGCATTGCATACAATAAAGCGACAACCATATGGCTCCTGCCAGTTGCCGATAACTTGGTTACAAAACATGATCATCTCATACAATAAAATCAGCATCATGCCTTGACCATATCACATCACAACATGCCCTGCAAAAACAAGTTGGACGTCCTCTACTTTGTTGTTGCAAGTTTTACATGGCTGCTACGGGCTTAAGGAAGAACTCATCTCACCTACGCATCAAAACCACAACGATAGTTCGTCAAATAGACTCCGTTTTAACCTTCTCAAGGACCGGGCGTAGCCACACTTGGTTCAACTAAAGTTGGAGAGATAGTCTTCCGCAAGCCATCTATGTGCAAAGCACGTCGAGGGAACCGGTCTCGCGTAAGAGTACGCGTAAGGTTGGTCCGGATCGTCTCGTCCAACAATACCGCCGAACCAAAGTATGACATGCTGGTAGGCAGTATGACTTGTATCGCCCACAACTCACTTGTGTTCTACTCGTGCAAATAACATCAAACCATAAAACCTAGGCTCGGATGCCACTGTTGGGGAACGTAGTAATTTCAAAATTTTCCTACGCACACGGAAGATCATGGTGATGCATAGCAACGAGAGGGGAGAGTGTTGTCTACGTACCAACGCAGACCGGCTGCGGAAGCGATCACACAATGTAGAGGAAGTAGTCGTACGTCTTCTTCCCGATCCGACCGATCCAAGCACCGTTACTCCGGCACCTCCGAGTTCTTAGCACACGTACAGCTCGATGACGATCCCCGGGCTCCGATCCAGCAAAGCTTCGGGGAGGAGTTCCATCAGCACGACGGCGTGGTGACGATCTTGATGTACTATCGACGCAGGGCTTCGCCTAAGCACTACAATGGTATGATCGAGGCGGAATTTGGTGGCAGGGGGCACCGCACACGGCTAAGGAACGATCTCAAGGATCAACTTGTGTGTCTTGGGGTGTCCCCTGCCCCCGTATATAAAGGATGAAGGGGGGAGGCTGGCCGGCCAAAGGAGGGAGGCGCAGGAGGAGTCCTACTCCTACCGGGAGTAGGACTCCCCCCCAATCCTATTCCAACTAGGAATCCTTGGGAAAAAGAGAGAGGGAAAGAGAGAGAGGTGGCCGGCCACCTCTCCTAGTCCTAATAGGACTAGGGGAGGGGGGAGGCGCGCAGCCCTCCTTGGCAGCCCCTTTCACCTTTCCACAATGGCCCATGTAGGCCCATTTGGCTCCCGGGGGGTTCCGGTAACCCTCCCGGTAATCCGGTAACATCCCGATTTCACCCGAAACACTTCCGATGTCCAAACATAGGCTTCCAATATATCAATCTTTATGTCTCGACCATTTCGAGACTCCTCGTCATGTCCGTGATCACATTCGGGACTCTGAACTACCTTCGGTACATCAAAATGCATAAACTCATAATAACTGTCATCGTAACGTTAAGCGTGCGGACCCTACGGTTCGAGAACAATGTAGACATGACCGAGACACGTCTCCGGTCAATAACCAATAGCGGGACCTGGATGCCCATATTGGCTCCTACATATTCTACGAAGATCTTTATCGGTCAGACCGCATAACAACATACGTTGTTCCCTTTGTCATCGGTATGTTACTTGCCCGAGATTCGATCGTCGGTATCCAATACCTAGTTCAATCTCGTTACTGGCAAGTCTCTTTACTCGTTCCGTAATACATCATCTCATAACTAACATCTTAGTTATTATGCTTGCAAGGCTTATGTGATGTGTATTACCGAGAGGGCCCAGAGATACCTCTCCGACAATCGGAGTGACAAACCCTAATCTCGAAATACGCCAACCCAACATCCACCATTGGAGACACCTGTAGTACTCCTTTATAATCACCCAGTTACGTTGTGACGTTTGGTAGTACCCAAAGTGTTCCTCCGGTAAATGGGAGTTGCATAATCTCATAGTTATAGGAACATGTATAAGTCATGAAGAAAGCAATATCAACATACTAAACGATCGGGTGCTAAGCTAATGGAATGGGTCATGTCAATCAGATCATTCAACTAATGATGTGACCTCGTTAATCAAATAACAACTCTTTGTTCATGGTTAGGAAACATAACCATCTTTGATTAACGAGCTAGTCTAGTAGAGGCATACTAGTGACACTCTGTTTTGTCTATGTATTCACACATGTATTATGTTTCCGGTTAATACAATTCTAGCATGAATAATAAACACTTATCATGATTTTAAGGAAATAAATAATAACTTTATTATTGCCTCTAGGGCATATTTCCTTCACTTAGTGAGAGAACTTTGGCGAGTGCTCGACTGCAGCTAAGCCCCCTGAGTGGGAGGATTGCTCTCCACTCGGTAGGATTTTTTCAAACTTAGGCGAGTGCTGGACTGCCGTTAAGTCTCTTAATGAGAGAACTTAGGCGAGTGCTCGACTGCAGCTAAGCCCCCGAGTGGGAGGATTGCTCTCCACTCGGTAGGATTTTTCTAAACTTAGGCGAGTGCTGGACTGCCGTTAAGTCTCTTAGTGAGAGAACTTAGGCGAGTGCTTGACTGCAGCTAAGCCCCCAAGTGGGAGGATTGCTCTCCACTCGGTAGGATTTTTCCAAACTTAGGCGAGTGCTGGACTGCCGTTAAGTCTTTTAGTGAGAGAACTTAGGCGAGTGTTCGACTGCAGCTAAGCCCCCGAGTGGGAGGATTGCTCTCCACTCAGTGGGATTTTTCAAACTTAGGCGAGTGCTGGACTGCCGTTAAGTCTCTTAGTGAGAGAACTTAGGCGAGTGCTCGCCTGCAGCTAAGCCCCCGAGTGGGAGGATTACTCTCCACTCGGTGGGATTTTTCAAACTTAGGGGAGTGCTGGACTGCCGTTAAGTCTCTTAGTGAGAGAACTTAGGTGAGTGCTCGACTACAGCTAAGCCCCCGAGTGGGAGGATTGCTCTCCACTCGGTGGGATTTTTTCAAACTTAGGCGAGTGCTGGACTGCCGTTAAGTCTCTTAGTGAGAGAACTTAGGAGAGTGCTCGACTGCAGCTAAGCCCCCCGAGTGGGAGGATTGCTCTCCACTTGGTGGGATATTTTCAAACTTAGGCGAGTGCTGGACTGCCGTTAAGCCTCTTAGTGAGAGAACTTAGGCGAGTGCTCGACTGCAGCTAAGCCCCCGAGTGGGAGGATTGCTCTCCACTCGGTGGGATTTTTTCAAACTTAGGCGAGTGCTCGACTGCCGTTAAGTGTCTTAGTAAGAGAACTTAGGTGAGTGCTCGACTACAGCTAAGCCCCCGAGTGGGAAGATTGCTCTCCACTCGGTGGGATTTTTTCAAACTTAGGCGAGTGCTCGACTGCCGTTAAGTCTCTTAGTAAGAGAACTGAGGCGAGAGCTCGACTGCAGCTAAGCCCCCGAGTGGGAGGGTTGCTCTCCACTCGGTAGGATTTTTTCAAACTTAGGCGAGTGCTGGACTGCCGTTAAGTCTCTTAGTAAGAGAACTTAGGCGAGTGCTTGACTGCAGCTAAGCCCCCGAGTGGGAGGGTTGCTCTCCACTAGGTAGGATTTTTTCAAACTTAGGCGAGTGCTGGACTGCCGTTAAGTCTCTTAGTAAGAGAACTTAGGCGAGTGCTCGACTGCAGCTAAGCCCCCGAGTGGGAGGGTTTCTCTCCACTGGGTAGCATTTTTTCGAACTTAGGCGGAACGGGTTCGCGACTAAGCCCACCCACTGGGGGATTTCAAAAGTAAATAGGAACAACACAATTGAATGAAGAGAACCGTAAGCTCTTGTCTTTGATAAATGAATTACAAAAGGTGTTGCTTATTACATTTTATTCGAGCGAGTGTTTAAGTATAAAAGGGGCGGAGCAGCTCCGCGTTGCAAGCCCGTGGCTCGTCTTTCTTATGCTTGATACTGTAAAGATGATATGCTCCGTTGTGGAGAACTTTGGTGACGATGAAGGGATCTTCCCAAGTTGGAGCGAGCTTGTGTGGTTTCTACTGATCCACTCGAAGAACCAAGTCTCCTTCTTGAAAGGCCCGATCCCTCACATTCCTGGCATGGAATCGACGCAAGTCTTGCTGATAAATGGTCGAGCGGATCAAGGCCATCTCTCTTTCCTCCTCTAGGAGATCGATTGAATCTTGTCGGGCCTACTCTGCTTCCGCTTCGGAGAAGAGTTCAACTCGGGGTGCATTGTGGAGCAAGTCACTTGGCAGAACAACTTCGACTCCATAAAGTAAGAAGAAAGGAGTTCTTCCAGTCGACCGATTAGGGGTTGTCCTTAAGCCCCACAGAACTGATGAAAGTTCATCAACCCAAGCACCTGCCGTGTGTTTGAGATCACGCACCAGTCAGGGTTTCAGTCCTTTGAGAATTAGGCCATTGGCTCTTTCTGCTTGTCCATTCGACTGCGGGTGAGCGATATAAGCATAGTCGACTCGAGTGCCCTGAGAGGCGCAGAAAGCTCTGAACTCATCAGAATCGAAGTTCGACCCGTTGTCCGTGATGATGCTGTGTGGGACTCCATATCTAAATGTCAATTCCCTGATAAAACTAACAGCGGTGCTAGCATCAAGGTTCTTGATAGGTTTGGCTTCGATCCATTTGGTAAACTTGTCAACTGCAATGAGCACGTGAGTGAAGCCACTTTTGCCGGTTCTCAGCGGTCCAACCATATCCAGTCCCCAAACAGCGAAGGGCCAGACGAGGGGGATGGTCTTCAGGGATGACAATGGCTTATGAGCCATATTGGTGTAAAATTGACAGCCTTCACATCTGTGGACTATATCTTTCGCCATCTCATTTGCTCGTGGCCAATAGAATCCAGCTCGGTATGCTTTAGCCACGATGGCCCAAGAGGACGCATGGTGACCACAGGTCCCCGAGTGGATGTCATTGAGAATCATTCGACCTTCTTCTGGTGTTATGCACTTCTGACAGACTCCAGTCACACTTTCCCTAAACAGCTGCCCTCTTATCACAGTAAAAGCTTTGGATCGACGGACGATCTGTCAAGCTTCTTCTTCATCCTCTGGGAGCTCTTTCCTAAGGATGTACGCAATGTAGGGCACCATCCAGTCGGGAGTAATGGCCAGAACCTCCATGATCAGGTCGACCACAGCTGGGACCTCGACCTTAGTCGGATCCGTGGCGCTCTTGGGCTGTAGGGGCTCTTCAGTGAAAGGGTCTTCCTGAACTGTCGGCGTGTGAATATGCTCCAAGAACACATTGCTGGGAATGGCTTCTCTCTTGGAACCTATCTTTGCCAATTCATTGGATGCTTGATTTTTCAATCAGGGGACGTGGTGGAGTTCTAACCCCTCAAACTTCTTCTCAAGCTTTCTCACCGTGTTGCAGTAACCAGTCATGGCTGGACTTCTGATGTCCCACTCCTTCATCACTTGATTAACTACTAAATCTGAGTCGCCATAGACCATGAGGCGACGGACGCCGAGTGAGATGGCCATGCGCAACCCATATAGGAGTGCTTCATATTCTGCTTCATTGTTGGAGGAATCAAAGTGAATCTGGAGGACATATCTAAGCTTGTCTCCTCGGGGGGATACCAGAACTACTCCAGCACCAGAACAGTTCAACATCTTGGATCCGGCAAAGAACATGGTCCAGTGCTCAGAGTGAACTTGAGTCGGCAGTTGCTGTTCGATCCACTCAGCGAGGAAATCTGCTATTGCTTGGGACTTGATAGCTTTCTTTGCCTCAAACTTGATATCCAAGGGAAGGAGTTCAATCGCCCATTTTGCCACTCGACTAGTTGCATATCTGTTGTGCAGAATCTCTGCTAATGGAGCGTCATAGACGACTGTAATGGAGTGATCTGAGAAGTAATGTGCAACCTTCTTTGTGGTCATGTAAATTCCATAGACAAGCTTCTAATAGTGAGGATATCTCTCCTTTGACGGGGTCAAGACTTCAGAAATATAATAAACTGGGCGTTGGACTTTGCACGCTTTTCCTTCTTCTTCCCGCTCGACCGTAAGTACTGTACTGACGACTTGTCCAGTGGCCGCTATATAAAGCAGTAGAGGCTCTTTGCTGACTGGAGCAGCAAGCACCGGCTGGGTGGAAAGCAGGGCTTCTAGCTCTGCGAATGCTGTATCGGCTTCTGGAGTCCACTCGAACTTATCTGATTTCTTCATCAGTCGGTAAAGAGGTAGCGCCTTTTCACCGAGGCGAGAAATGAATTGACTTAGGGCGGCCAAGCAACCCTTGAGCTTCTAGACATCATGCACACGCACAGGGCGTTTCATTTGGAGTATAGCGCCTACTTTCTCTGGGTTAGCATCGATTCCTCGTTCGGAAACAAGAAAACCGAGTAACTTGCTGCCTGGAACTCCAAATGTGCACTTCGATGGATTAAGCTTGATATCATACCTTCGGAGGTTGGCAAAGGTTTCAGCAAGGTCGGTCAGCAGGTCGGAACCTTTATGTGACTTGACCACAATCTCATCCATGTATGCTTCCACATTCCGACTGATCTGAGTGAGCAGGCACTTCTGAATCATCCGCATAAATGTGGCTCCGGCATTCTTCAAGCCGAATGGCATTGTGACATAACAGAAGCACCCAACCGGGGTGATAAAAGCTGTCTTTATTTCGTCGGGTCCATACAGATGGATCTGGTGGTACCCGGAGTAGGCATCCAAAAAGGACAAACGCTCGCACCCAGTAGTCGAATCGACTATCTGATCGATGCGAGGGAAAGGGAAATGATCTTTCGGGCAGGCCCGATTGATATGCTTGAAATCGATGCACATGCGAAGTGAATCATCTTTCTTTGGGACCATGACAACATTGGCTAACCACTCGGAGTGGTAAATCTCTAGATAAACTCAGCTGCCAAAAGCCGAGCCACCTCTTCGCCGATTGCTTTTCTTTTCTGGACGGCGGACCGTCGAAGATGCTCTTTGACTGGTTTCACTTTCGGGTTGACTCACAAACGATGCTCAGCCAGTCCCCTGGGAACACCTGGCATGTCAGAAGGCTTCCATGCAAAGATGTCCCAGTTCTCACGGAGGAACTGGATAAGCGCTTCTTCCTATTTGGAGTCGAGTGTGGTCGAAATGTGGGTCGGAGCTGCATTGGGGTCCGTCAGGTGAATGTGAATAGACTTCGTCTCGCCAGACGACTGGAATGCTGAATCCGTGGCTGGCTTCTTGGCTCGCAGCAAGTCACTCGGTTCTGCATTTTTCTAGTATTCTTGCAATTCTACCACGGCCAACTGGGCATCGGCGATCTTTGAGCCCTTCTGGAAACACTCTTCTGCCTTTTTCCGATTACCAGAGATAGTGAACACTCCTCTGGGACCAGGCATCTTTAGTTTGAGGTACACGTAACAAGGTCGAGCCATGAATCGTGCATAAGTTGGCCTGCCCAGAATTGCATGATACGCACTCTGAAAATCCATGACTTCAAACGTCAACTTTTGTTTGCGGTAATTTTTGGCATCACCGAAAACCACGTCAAGTGCAATCTGACCGAGGGATGCAGCCTTCTTGCCTGGGATGACCCCATGGAAACTCATATGGCTTTCACTGAGTCTGGACATTGGAATGCTCATTCCTTTCAACGTTTCTGCATACAGAATGTTCAGGCCACTGCCACCGTCCATCAGGACCTTTGTCAGTCGAGTGCCTTCGACCACCGGGTCGACCACCAGCGCTTGCCTCCCAGGGGTGGCGATGTGCGCTGGATGATCAGACTGGTCAAACGTAATGGCAGTCTGCGACCATTTCAAGTAACGGGGTGTCGCCGGAGCGACCATGTTCACTTCTCTATTGATGACTTTCAATCGACTCTTGTTTTCAACATCAGCAAAAATCATCAGAGTGGAATTCACGTGAGGATAACCATCATCATCTTCTCCTTCACTCTCAACCTTGTCTGCCTCCTTCTCCTTTTCCTTGGGTTGTTTCTCTCGGAACTGCTGGGTCAGGAGACGACACTGTAGAGTGGTATGCTTTGGGTAAATGAAATTACATTCTTCGTTTTTTTGGTGTGGATATGGCACGACAGATCCAACATGTCATTTCCATCTTGATCTTTTACTTTCTTGGGGTTCCATGGCCCTTTGGGCTTCCCCTTGAACTTTCCTTGAACCACAGCCAAGGCCTCACGTGTAGCAGCTGGTTCGGCCTTGCGTTTTTGTTTCCGACTGGAGTTTCCTCCTCCGGCTTCGTGGGCGACTGCTTTGTGCTTGCCGCTCCGTAGTCGTTCTTCCTCTTCACCATTGGCATACTTGGTGGCAATTTCCATCACCCGAGTCAGAGTCATGTTTCCTGTCCGACCGAATTTCAGATTCAACTCCTGGTACCTGACGCCTTCCTTGAAAGCACAAATTGCTTGATGATCAGACACATCTTCCACCGTGTGGTGCAGGGTGATCCACCTCTGGATATAATCTCTCAAAAATTCATTCGCTTTCTGGACGCAACACTATATTTCTGTCAAACCTGCTGGCCGTTTGCAAGTACCCTCAAACGTTCTGACAAACACTCGGGCGAGATCTTCCCAAGTATAGATGCTGCCAGGTGCCAACTGATTCAGCCACGCTCTAGTCGAGCCCTCCAACATCAGAGGAAGGTGTTTCATGGCCACCTCATCATTGCCGCCACCAATCTGGACAACCACTCGGTAGTCTTCGAGCCAGGAGTCAGGCTTGGACTCTCCGGTGAACTTACTGACTCCAGTCGCCAACCTGAAGTTGGGGGGAATCACCGCAGCTCTGATAGCTCTGCTGAAGCACTCTGGGCCAGAGACATGCACCTTATTGCTGGTTTGCGGGCCTCTGTCATGGACATCTCGGTGAGTTCTGTTTCTGTCGACCAAGCCCTGCACGAGAATAGATCTCGCATCAAAGCCTGGCTCCCTGGGGTCGACTAGAATACCTCTTCCGACGATGTTAGGGCATCTGTCTTCATGTGGCCGCGACACGTATGACCCACTCCTTGGAGGAGGTGTGGGCACTCGACAGCGACCATAGCGATCGGCTCGACGATCATACTGCTCCTGGTTTCTGTACTGATCACGCCTCTCTCCATGTCCCTCACGCCTCGGGGGCGATCTTGTGCTATGGGCCGACTGGACCGTATCTGTGACCACAAATCTGCTATGGATCCTATCCCGCGACTGAGACACAACCGTATTCTGCTCTGCTGCTACCCGGAGCAAGGCCCTGATCTGTGCCAGACCTCGACCAGCTTCTGACTGGGAAGGTTGAATCAACTCTGCTATTCGGGCAGCAGCTGCTAGGTTTTGGATCGGTGTTCGGTATACCTAAGCCGGAGGTGGAAAAAGCTGGCGTCGGCTGGACTCAGGAGCACGTTGACGAGAGTGATCGTCGAGTGCGCGCTGGAGGTTCTCCAGCCGAGTGCGCTCAGCCAGATTGGCCAGGCGAGCCTGCTCCAAGGCATGGGCCTCGGGTGTATCTCCAACTATAGGAGTATGCAGGGCATCCATGTTTCGGAGACGAAGTTCTTCTCTCTGCTGCGAGGAGAGAGGCTCGGGACAGTACTCCTCGTGAACGCACGACAGACCGCCGTTCCGGTCACCTCCGTCTTCACGATCGAAGCCAGGAGGGCCGCGTGGTCCATTGACCACCAGGACTTCCGCTGCCGAGTCATTGCTGCCGCACTCGGATGCAGTCTCTACGGAGCTAGTCGACAGATCGAACAGGCCATAGAGAGACTCATCGGGCTCGATCGTCGCGACTTGAGGGGTGGTGGACTGGTGGACCACCGCATGCTTCACCCACCGCTGAAGTCTCGACCGGCCGGTGCGCTTGCTCCGGCGGGTCGCAGGGAGGGAGAAAGCCGTTGGAGTCGACTGGTACTGGGTCGATGGTTGCCGCGGGAGGACGCCGCGGATGCACGCGTGAAAGTGCGTCGCCCCGCGGGCGGGGAGCGCGTCGACGTCGAGTGGTGCCTCCTGAAGCCAAGCGGAGTCGTCGGCGACAAACACGAGCGCGCCAAGACGGATCTCGCGGCCCTCAGCCAAACCTCCGCCTGGAATCATGGTGATGGGGATCGGAAAAAATTGCAACTTCTCCAATAAGTCACTAAGACACCTGCCCCAAGGTGGGCGCCAACTGTCGTGGATCTAAGACTGACAGTAGAATGGGGGGTAAGTATGAGGAGGCAAGATCCTAGCTATGAAGGAGTTGTACACGCGAGTTTTACGAGTTCAGGCCCTTCTCGGAGGAAGTAACAGCCCTACGTCTCGGTGCCCTGGGGCGGTCGACTGGATTATATGTGTGTGTGAGTTTACAAAAAGATGCGAACCCTTGTCTCAGAGGAGGGGGTGGCTTATATAGAGTGCGTCAGGACCCCAGCTCCCCTCCGTTACATAGGATTCAATGTTCATAAAGGAAAGGCGTTACTGGTAACGTCTACAGTAAAGCATCATAAATGCTCATAATGCTATGGTTTAAGTCCTGACCGTTGCAGAGTGGAGGGTTCCTCATCTTCTGGTGGTCGAGGGTCTTCAAGGTGGTCGAGTGAGTGCATCTCCACGGTCGAGTGGTTGATGGTTTCTCTTCGACTGTTTCTGATTCTTTGTAGAGATGTCCTTGGGGAGGGTAAGTTGGACAGGTCCATGACCCTACCCTAGGTACATAGCTTCATCACCCTGAGAATGAGATATGTGCAGCTCGTATCGGGATTTGTTGGCACATTCGGGCGGTCTTACTGGTCTTGTTTTACCATTACCAAAATGTATTGTAACCGGGATTCCGAGATTGATTGGGTCTTTCCGGGAGAAGGAATATCCTTCATTGACTGTGAGAGCTTGTGATGGGCTAAGTTGGGACACCCCTGCAGGGTATAAACTTTCAAAATCCGTGCCCGCGGTTATGTGGGAGATGGGAATTTGTTAGAACTTGACACTTAACTAAAATACATCAACCGCGTGTGTAGCCCTGATGGTCTCTTCTCGGCGGAGTCCGGGAAGTGAACACGGTCTTGTGTTATGCTTGAACGTAAGTAGTTTCAGGATCACTTCTTGATCACTTCTAGCTTCTCGAGCCTTGCGTTGCTTCTCTTCTCGCCCTTATTTGCGTATGTTAGCCACCATATATGCTTAGTGCTTGCTGCAGCTCCACCTCATTACCTTATCCTACACAAAAGCTTAAATAGTCTTGATCTCGCGGGTGTGAGATTGCTGAGTCCTCGTGACTCACGGATACTTCCAAACAGTTGTAGGTGCCGATGATACCAGTGCAGATGACGCAACCAAGCTCAAGTGGGAGCTCGAAGAACATCTTGATCGTTGTTTTGTGTCTTTTCCGGTCGATCAGTAGTGGAGCCCAGTTGGGACGATCGGGGATCTAGCATTTGGGGTTGTCCTCTTTTATTTTGGTTCCGTAGCCGGGCCTTGATTGTACTCTGGATGATGTATGTTTAACTTGTTATCTGTGTGAAGTGGCAATTGTGCGCCAACTCTATCGGATTTCGGGTTCCGGCAGACCCTTAAGGTTCAAACACTGGGGTGCGCGCGGAGATCACGTCCTCAACCTCCCCGTCTCACAAAGATCTAAACTACTAAAGGAATCGCACAAGAGACACAAGATTTATACTGGTTCGGGCCACCATTGTGGTGTAATACCCTACTCCAGTGTGTGGTGGATGGATTGCCTCCTGGGGCTAGTGACGATGAATACTACAAGGAAGTACTGCCTCACGAGGGTCAGTTCTTGGCTGGGGCGGTGAACTGAGGAGTTCAGTCGCCCTTCCCTCTCTCCCTTTCTCTCTTTGATCTCGATCCCCCTTTACCTAAAAGCCGAACCCCTTGCTATGTGGGCGGCTGGTCCTATTTATAGGGGCCCTGGTCCTCTTCCCAAATATCGAGCGGGAAGGGAGCCAACAATGGCGGGCTAATTTGAAGGCGGACAACAAGTACATATATCCTAACTAAAGGTGGTCTTCGCCTGCGAAAGCCTCTGCGGTGACGCCGTGCTGGGCTCCATGGTGACCTCCGTCTCGTAGTCCGCTTGGTCCTGGTCTCATTGCACCGAAATGGCAACCTTTGCCTGATGCCTCGGTACTCCGCGGCTGCGCTTGCCCCCTTTGCACCAAAGAGGAAAGAAGGACGCTGCGCACGCTAGCGCCCGCCTGGCGCCCTCGATCGTCATGGCTTACGTCACGGGCACCTCACGAGGCACCCCGCCTTGATATCTCCGTATTCTCGCGAGCCAGCCTGAGGAGGCTGCGCCTGAGGATGCGCCGTGTCGTCTGCCTCGCGAGGCTTGGCCCCTCGCGAGGGTCTTGAGTCTTGTGCTTTATGAAGATGGGCCATGTTGGGCCCCCATTCGAGCCACGCCATGGGCCGCAGGCAGGCAAGTCTGGGGACCCCCGTTCCAGAACGCCGACAGCAGCCCCCAGGCCCGTGGCGCGCATGGGCTTGGCCGTGCCGAGAGGCGAAAGGGCAAGGGCGAAGCGCCGCGGGCCCTAACAGCCTGCGGCCTTGGGCGCCACGTGGCGGTTGATTGGACGTGGGAGACTCCACATCCCCATGACGCCTTGGTGTCCGCGCGAGGTGGACAAGTCCTGCATGCAAACCGTGTCATGATTACCTGTGATCGTGGAGGCCGGCGGTTGGCCTTCGCCGGCTATAAGTATGGCACCGCACGTGCCCTTCCGATCCATCTCTTCTTGCCCTCTCATCTGCCTCAGTTCTCGCTCCGTCTTGGTGTGATGGCTCCATCGAGGAGGTACTTGGCTGCAGAGAAGGGGAAGGCCCTCCAGGTTGGTTCTGCCTCTCCCCCGCCCAAGCGCAGTCGTGGGCGCCCTCGGAAGCATCCGGTGGCCGCCCCGGCCGCGTTCGGTGGCCACGGGGGCGGCTCCCAGCACGGCGGTGGACGAGCCGCCGCAGCTGAAGGACGCGCCTGGGTCGCGCATTCTCCCAGGCCACGCTTTCGCGCTGTGCAGGCGCTGCCGGAGTTCGTCGTCTGGTCGGCAGAGCCGCCTCGCGCCCGGCTCCCGCTCCCTCGCTTCCTCCTTAGTGAACTCCCGGCCGGCGCTCCTGGTGGCCTCTGGCTCTAGGCAGAGGGCTGCTGCAGCAGGTCATCGTGGGTCGTGCTGGAGGTCTCCGCCAGCGGGGGCTTGGCCTTCACTCGTGGCTGGCAGGCGTTCGCCCGCGCTCACGGCCTGGAGCATCGGTGGACTCTGCACTTCAGGTTCGACGGCGACGCCACCCTCTATGTGAGGGTGTTTGGGGAAGATGGTCGCCGCGCGGGGTGCTGCCCTGAGGACGACGACCGCGTCCGCGGGCCCCGCTCCAGTGGCGATGGAGGAGATAGCGCCCGCGTGGATGGCGGCGTCCGCGACTCCCCAAGCTTCGTCAGCTCTTCCTCAAGTGACTCCTCCAGCGGTGGCAGCAGTCCTCCCCTGCACCGTCGAGCTTGCTTGGGAGGTGGCGGTTCGTCCGCTCGCCGTTGTGCCCCGGTGAAGCGCGAGAGGGAGTCCGCCTGAGGCCCTGAGGAAGCCCGCGTCGCCTCCGCAGGCCAATGCGAGTGGGCTGCGCCGGGCTCGTCTTTTTCCTTTCTCTTTTGTTCCCTGCGTAAGACAGAACAGCTGCATGGAGCCCCCTTGGGGCGTGTTGGGAAACATTGCCGTTTTTGCTATTACCTCGACCTCATTTTTTGCACCTCTTGATTTTTCGCCTGTGCGTAGATAGTTTTCGACCCCTGCCGGGGGGGGGGGGGACCGACCCAGGCCCTGTGTGCGTGTCGCGGTGCCCGGGGGGCACGGACACTAGTAGAAAACCGGGCAATAGCACTGGTTCGTAAGGGCCTTTAGTGCCGGTTATGGAACCGGCACTATTATTTCGGCACTAAAGCCCCCCCCTTTAGTACCAGTTCAGCACGAACCGGCGCTAAAGTGCCACCACGTGGCGTGAGCTCACGCCCTAGTACGGGGGACCTTTACCGGTTGGTGTTACCAACCGGTACTAAAGGTTTTTTTTTTTTGAATTTTTTTTTGAAAATTTTGCAAAAAAAATTTGTTTTTTTAATTTTTCTGAATTATTTGATGATTTAGTCTCTAATCACCTCTCTTAACTACTCAAGTGTGGATCACTCATTCCAAATCATCTAACTTCCCGACCGGTCACCCATCCCTCTCACTACTCCAGCCCGAGCACGCTTAACTTCCGGGTTCTATTCTCCCTCGCTCCAAGTCTGCACTTGTTGTTTTCCTGACAATAGTAAGATGTCAATCCTATTAACCTTCAGGAATTTTGCTTGAGCATGAAGTGACACATTTCACTGTTTGAGTTTGAAACTATTGTTTCAAAAAAATATAATTATTTAGTAACACTAATATTTCTTGAATAATTAGTTTGACCATTGTTTGACCACAGTTTGACCACAGTTTGACCAGATTTGACCAAAATTGAAATAACTAAAATAATTATTTAGTAACACTAATATTCTAGAATAATTAGTTTGACCATTGTTTGACCACAGTTTGCCCACTGTTTGAATATTTTTCAAATTTTTCCACTCTAGATCTTAAAAGCCCCGTAACTTTTTTCTATTAGGTTTTTGAGCATTTTAAAAATGTTTAACGGGGTTCCCCCAGTTAAATTTGGATGTAACTTTTCGAGTAGATGATTTTTCATATATAAAACTTTTTCATCCGAGTTAGTATGCAAAAGTTATGCCCATTTTTACAAATTTCAGAGAGATTATGCAAATAAAGTCAAAATTCACATTTGCAAATTTTCCCAACAACTAGACCACATATCACATGAGAAACTTATTTTCTTTTATTTTTTTGACATTTCCATTATTTTCTTTTATTTTTTTTAAACTGAAAAGGCGATCCACGGGGGGGGGGGGGGGGGGGGTAGAGTTTGAAAATGGGTCCTTTTGTACCGGTTCGTGGCACGAACCGGTACTATAGGTTAGACCCCTTTAGTACCGGTTCGTGGCACGAACCGGTACTAAAGGTGTTCGTGGGGCCCCGGCCTGACGCCAGCCTGCCACCACCCCTTTAGTACCGGTTCGTGCCACGAACCGGTACTAAAGGTTCAACACGAACCGGCATTAATGCAAATTCGTTCGAACCGGCACTAATGGTACCATTAGTGCCAGCTCAAATACAAACCGGCACTAATGTGCTTCACGTTTGACCCTTTTTCTACTAGTGGGACTAGAAGGGGTGCTCCTGTAATGTGCCAGGGTCGTGAAAACCTTCCTGTGGCTAGGGCAGAAACCCTCGCGAGGACGTCCGAGCACCGTCCCTCGCGAGGTAGTTTACAAGAGAAACCAAAGCGAGGAGCAAAAATCGACGAACCACAAATCAGCAATAGTGACAACTTCAATAAGACTCCAAATGCAAACAAACACGTCAATTGCGGAAAGCAAATGAAAAAGCTGCGTCCGGCACCTAATCTAGTCTTCGACGCCTTCTCACCAGCGCGGAGCTAAGTGCTGCCACTGGGCGTGGGAGGGAGCCCCAGGGCCTGAGGCTGGCGCTCTTGAGACTCCGGGGCGTGTACAGCCCCACTCATTATTACGTGAGAGTGTCACGGGGCGGCGAGCTTCACAGGCATTGGCCTTGCTTCACAGGCTCCGGGCCTTTTCAAAAAGAGATGATCTTCACAGGCAGTCGCCTTGCTTCACAGGCTCCGGGCCTTTCCAAAAAGAGATGATCTTCATAGGCACTCGCCTTGCTTCACAGGCTCCGGGCCTTTCCAAAAAGAGATGATCTTCACAGGCACTCGCCTTGCTTCACAGGCTCTGGGCCTTTTTCCAAAGAGGTGGTCTTCACAGGCACTCGCCTTGCTTCACAGGCTCCGGGCCTTTTTCCAAAGAGATGGTCTTCACAAGCACTCGCCTTGCTTCACAGGCTCCGGGCCTTTTTCCAAAGAGATGGTCTTCACAGGCACTCGCCTTGCTTCACAGGCTCCGGGCCTTTTTCCAAAGAGATGGTCTTCACAGGCACTCGCCTTGCTTCACAGGCTCTGGGCCTTTTTAGGGGTAGAACCTCCGGAGGTGCTGGATGTTCCACGCGTTCTGGACCGGCACTCCCTCCTGAGTCTCCAAGCGCGCGGAGCCGGGCCTGGAAACATGAACAACCTTGATCGGGCCCTCCCACATGGGAGAAAGCTTGTGCAATCCCTCCCTGGAGAGGACCCGCCTGAGCACGAGGTCTCCTACCTCAAGGGTCCTGGGGCGGATGTTGCGGCAGTGATATCGCCGCAGCGCCTGCTGATACCTCGCCGCTCGCAGCGCGGCCTCCCGGCGACGTTCCTCCCCCTGCACGGTGCCCTGCTGCGCCTCGTCGAACGCCAGGACCCGCGCGGAGCGACGTCTGACCTCGTGAGGGAGGACCGCTTTCGCTCCGTAGACCAGGAAGAATGGGGTCTCCCCAGTCAGTTTGGTCGCGGTGGTGCAGATGGACCACAGCACGGACTACAGCTCGTCGTACCAACCTCAGCCGCAGGCCTCCAGCTTCTTCTTGAACGTCCTGGTCTTGAGGCCCCTCAGGACCTCCGCGTTGGCTCGCTCGGCCTGGCCGTTGCTTCGGGGGTGCGCCACCGAAGCGTAGCATATCTGCGTTCCAAGGTTAGCACAATATGTTTTGAAGAGGTTACTGGTGAACTGCGAACCGTTGTCTGTGATGATGCGGTTCGGCACCCCGGACCGGCTCACGATGCCCCTGATGAACTTGACCGCGGAGCTCGCGGGGATGGTGCGGACGGCCTCCACTTCAGCCCACTTGGTGAACTTGTCCACGGCGACGTAGAGGTAGCGGTAGCCCCCTGGCGCCCGAGGAAACGGGCCCAGGATGTCCAGCCCCCAGACTGCGAATGGCCACGAAAGGGGTATAGTCTCCAAGCCTCCTGCCGGCTGATGGATTTGTTTGGCGTGGAACTGGCAGGCCTCACAAGCTTTCACCAGTTCGACGGCGTCATTGAGCGCGGTGGGCCAATAAAACCCACTGCAGAACGCCTTGCCGACGAGGGTCTGTGATGATGAATGATGTCCACAGTCTCCGCCGTGTATGTCTTCCAGCAGTTCCTTTCCTTGCTCCCTGGAGATGCAGCGCAGGGATACATCATTTGGTTGCTTCCGGTAGAGCTCTCCATCCTTGATGCAGTACGCCATGGCCTGCCGTGCCACACGCTCCGCTTCCTCCTTCTCCGACAAGGTCTCTTGTGATAAGTAACTCCGGAGCTCCGTGATCCAGCACCCCTCCCGAGGCTCCATCGTCAGGAGCAGGCGTGCTCCTGAGGCCGGTCCACAGACCGGGGCTCCTGAGGCAGGTGGCTGGGGGAGCTCCTCCCGAGGCTGAGCTGTGTTTGACAATGACGGCAAGGCTGAGGGCTTGAAGAGCCGCTCCTCGAAGACACCAGGCTCCTCAGGCAACCGCCTGGATGCCCGTTTGGCGATGTCGTCGGCCTCCTGATTGGTGCCACGGGGCACATGCTGCAACTCCAACCCCCAAAACTGCTTCTCCATCCGGCGGACCTCCGCAAGGTAGGCTTCCATGTGTTCATCTTTTGGCTCGTACACCTTGTTGGAGAAATTAACAAGGGGCTGTGAATCGCCCTTAATGGTGAGGCGTTTCACCCCCAGGGCTGCCGCGGCCTTCAGGCCCGCTATCAAACCTTCATACTCCGCTATGTTGTTGGAGACCTTTTCACCTTGCTGGAAACAGAGCTGTACGGCGTAGTAGAGCTTGTCCTGAGTGGGCGATATAAGCACCGCCCCAGCCCCAGCACCATGTCTGGAGAATGCCCCGTCAAAGTGCATGACCCATCCTTCTGGCGCCTCGCTCCCCGGGGAGAGGGACCGATCTTCGTCGGCCTTGAGGCCTGGTGCCTTCGTCCATTCTGCCACAAAATCCGCCAACGCTGCTCCTTTGATGACCCTGGTTGTGCTGAACTCGAGCTGAAACGCCTGCAGCTCTATGTTCCACTCAGCGACCCTTCCGGCTGAGTTAGGGCTCCTGAGCACTCTCTCCAGGGGGTATGATGAGACGACTTTGATGGGATGAGCCTGGAAGTAGTGACGCAGCTTGCGCGAGGCTACCAGTAGCACGAGGAGGAGCTTCTGAGGCATTGGGTACCGTGCCCTTGCGTCCCGTAGCACCATGCTAACAAAGTAAACTAGGTGCTCGACAAGGCTGGGAGCATCTGTGGTTGCCGCGCCCTCAGGAGGTAAGGGCGCCTCACGGGGCGTCGTGGCCTCGGGAGGTGGACTATCTGGTCGGGCGGCCTCTCGTTCCCCTGGTGCATCCCTCGCCAGCTGACCCTCCTCAGCTGCAGTTGCGGCTTCTGCAGGCTTTCCTTGTTCCCGTTTTGTCCTGCCTCGGGCTGCCGCTGCGGCCTTGACTTGGCGCTCCTCCCTAACCGCCATCAGGGCTGCGCTGGCGGAGTAGGGTGTGGCGGCGAGGTACAGCAGCAGGGGCTCCTGAGGGCGCGGAGCCACCATGACTGGGGGACTGGTCAGGTACCTCTTGAGATCTTGAAACGCCTTATCTGCCTCTTCAGTCCATTCAAAGGGCCCCTTTCTCTTCATCAGCTGGAAGAAAGGCAGCGCTCGCTCCCCCAGTTTGGAGATGAAGCGCCCTAGCGCGATCACGTGCCCAGTGAGCTTCTGCATTTCTCTGAGGGTTTTTGGTGGACTCATGTCTTCGACCGCCTTGACCTTCTCGGGGTTGGCCTCGATGCCGCGATGGGACATGACGAATCCCAAGAGCTTGCCCGAGGGGACGCCAAACACACATTTCTCCGGGTTGAGCCGCAGGTTTACTGTGTCGAGGCTCGCGAAGGTCTCCTCCAGGTCTTGTATTAGGGTCTTGGCCTCCCGAGATTTTACTACAATGTCATCAACGTAGGCTTCGACATTCTTTCCGAGCTGCTGGCCCAAGGTGATGTGCATCAGTCGCTGAAAGGTTGCCCCTGCGTTACGCAGTCCGAACGGCATGCATGTATAGCAGTATACCCCGCATGGGGTCAAGAAGGCGGTCTTCTCAACGTCTTCTACTGCCATCTTGATCTGGTGATACCTGGAGAAGGCGTCCAGGAAGCATAGCAGGTCGCACTCCGTAGTGGAATCGACAATCTGGTCGATGCGGGGGAGCGGGAACGGATCTTGCGGGCATGCCTTGTTGAGGTTGGTGAAGTCGACACACACGCGTTCTTTTCCCCCCTTCTTGGGCACAACGACAAGGTTGGCCAACCAATCCGGGTATCGGACCTCGCGAATGACCCCGGCGGCCTCTAGTTTGCGGGTCTCTTGGACGATGAAAGCCTGCTTCTCCGT
Organism: Triticum monococcum; assembly: GCA_034509565.1. Lineage (NCBI taxonomy): Eukaryota > Viridiplantae > Streptophyta > Magnoliopsida > Poales > Poaceae > Triticum > Triticum monococcum. The sequence goes on from CM067841.1 coordinate 121,610,583, forward strand.
GGACTGCCGCCTGGCCTTCTGCTTCACGGGGTGCACATTTGGGCACACGTTGAGGTGATGCTCGATGACACTTCTGGGGATCCCCGCCAGCTGATCTGGCTCCCAAGAAAATACCTTCTTATTCGAGCGCAGGAACTTGACCAGGGCCTCCTCCTGCTCAGGCTCAAGGTTGGCGCCTATGGTGAAAGTGGACCCGTCCTCGTCGACGGGTATCTGCTTGGTCTCTGCCTTGTCCTAGGTGAATAACTGCTTCTTCTTGGTGGGCGCAGCCCCCTTGGGCTCAGGGGCCTCCGTGTTGGCGGGCCGTACCGATGCCGCTGTCTTGAAGGCGAGCTCGAGTACTCGCAGGGCGTCCCCGGTGTCCCCGCGCATGGTGAGGCTACCATTGTTCCCGGGCATCTTCATGAGGTTGTACGCCGGGTGCGTGGCGGCCATGAACTGGGCCAGTGCCGGGTAGCCGAGGATGGCGTTGTAAGGAAGGCCAATGGGGGCGATGTCGAAGTCGACCGTCTCCGTGCGGAAGTTTTCGTAGGTGCCGAAGGTCACCGGGAGCGGGATCTGTCCCAGGGAGTCAGATGATCCGCCCCTGACGCCCGAGAAGGATCGGCTGGGTCGCAGCCACTCCCGGGGTATGCAGAAGAGGTCGAAAGTCTCGACCGAAAGCACGCTGAGGCCCGCGCCGCCGTCGATGAGGGTTCGTGTGACGGCCACATGGAAGATGGTGGGGGTACACAACAAGGGGAGCGCGCCTGAGCTGACCGGGTTGGTGGGGTGGTCCTCCGAGCTGAAGGTCAGATCGACCTCGCTCGCCGCCTGGTCCAGGGGAGCCCCCTGCCGTGCGGCAGCGGTGCTAACCCGGCGGGCGAAAGGATTGACGTGGCGACTTGTGGGCGGCGCCTGCGAGCCGCCCAGAAGGGCCGCAACGACCGAAGGCGTCGGTGTCGCGGCGCAGTTACTCCGTCGTGTAGGCGGATGCTGGGGTGGTGCTTGCAGCTCGTTTCTCGCTGTGCCGGTGGCGGTGTTGACGGCGGGTGGCGGGGGACGATGAGAGCGCCCACCGGTGAAGGCCACTGGGGCGGCGCGAGCCCGTCTGGCGCCGCGCATGGTTGCGGCGGCCGGAGGAGGACGGAGTGGTGGAAGACAGATTCCGGCGCACCCCTACCTGGCGCGCCAAATGTCGGATTTCGGGTTCCGGCACACCCTTAAGGTTCAAACACTGGGGTGCGCGCGGAGATCACGTCCTCAACCTCCCTGTCTCACAAACATCTAAACTACTAAAGGAATCGCACAAGAGACACAAGATTTATACTGGTTCGGGCCACCATTGTGGTGTAATACCCTACTCCAGTGTGTGGTGGATGGATTGCCTCCTGGGGCTGGTGACGATGAACACTACAAGGAAGAACTGCCTCGTGAGGGTCAATACTTGGCTGGGGCGGTGAACTGAGGAGTTCAGTCGCCCTTCCCTCTCTCCCTTTCTCTCTCTGATTTCGATCCCCCTTTACCTAAAAGCCGAACCCCTTGCTATGTGGGCGGCTGGTCCTATTTATAGGGGCCCTGGTCCTCTTTTCAAATATCGAGCGGGAAGGGAGCCAACAATGGCGGGCTAATTTGAAGGGGGACAACAAGTACATCTATCGTGACTAAAGGTGGTCTTCGCCTGCGAAAGCCTCTGCGGTGACGCCGTGCTGGGCTCCATGGTGACCTCCATCTCATAGTCCGCTTGGTCCTGGTCTTGTTGCACCGAAATGGCAACCTTTGCCTGATGCCTCGGTACTCCGCGGCTGCGCTTGCCCCCTTTGCACCAAAGAGGAAAGAAGGACGCTGCGCGCGCTGGCGCCCGCCTGGCGCCCTCGATCGTCATGGCTTACATCACGGGCACCTCACGAGGCACCCCGCCTTGATATCTCCGTCTTCTCGCGAGCCAGCCTGAGGAGGCTGCGCCTGAGGATGCGCCGTGTCGTCCGCCTCGTGAGGCTTGGCCCCTCGCGAGGATCTTGAGTCTTGTGCTTGATGAAGATGGGCCATGTTGGGCCCCCATTCGAGCCATACCACAGGCCGCAGGCAGGCAAGTCTGGGGACCCCCGTTCCCAGAACGCTGACAAACTCTTTATCCCTTTCTTCTATAATACAGGGGATTGTGTGAAGATTACCCCACTTGCGACTAAACCACCATGCGGTTATGCCTCTAAGTCGTGCCTCAACACATGGGAGATATAGCCGCATCATGGGTGTTAAATACCCCCTGGGCGCGCCCCTGCCTCGTGGGCCCCCTGACGCTCCACCGACCTCAACTCCAACTCCATATATTCACGTTCGGGGAGACAGAAATCAGAGAGAAGGATTCGTCGCATTTTATGATATGGAGCCGCCGCCAAGCCCTAATCTCTCTCGGGAGGGCTGATCTGGTGTCCGTTTAGGGCTCCGGAGAGGGGAATCTGCCGCCATCGTCATCATCAACCTTCCTCCATCACCAATTTCATGATGCTCATCGCCATGCATGAGTAATTCCATCGTAGGCTTGCTGGACGGTGATGGGTTGCATGAGATTTATCATGTAAACGAGTTAGTTTTGTTAGGGTTTGATCCCTAGTATCCACTATGTTCTGAGATTGATGTTGCTATGACTTTGCTATGCTTAATGCTTGTCACTAGGGCCCGAGTGCCATGATGTCAAATCTGAACCAATTATGTTTTCATGAATATATGTGAGTTCTTGATCCTATCTTGCAAGTCTATAGTAGTGTTAATGCTTTGGTCCGGTACTCTATTAAAAGGAGGCCTTAATATCCCTTAGTTTCCAATAGGACCCCGCTGCCATGGGAGGGTAGGACAAAAGATGTCATGCAAGTTCTTTTCCATAACCACATATGACTATATTCGGAATACATGCCTACATTACATTGATGAACTGGAGCTAGTTCTGTGTCACCTTATGTTATAACTATTGCTTGAGGAATCGCATCCGACATAATTATCCATCATTGATCCATTGCCTACGAGCTTTTCGCATATTGTTCCTCGCTTATTTACTTTTCCGTTGCTACTGTTACAATCACTATAAAACCAAAACTATTACTTTTTCTACCATTACTGCTACTATCATATTACTTTGCTACTAAATACTTTGCTACAGATATTAAGTTTCCAGGTGTGGTTGAATTGACAACTCAGCTACTAATACTTGAAAATATTCTTTGGCTCCCCTTGTGTCGAATCAATAAATTTGGGTTGAATACTCTACCCTCGAAAACTGTTGCGATCCCCTATACTTGTGGGTTATCAAGACTATTTTCTAGCACCGTTGCCGGGGAGCATAGCTCTATTCTTTGAGTCACTTGGGATTTATATCTGCTAATCACTATGAAGAACTTGAAAGATAAAAGAACCAAGATTTTTCACTCAACTACGAGGGGAGGTAAGGAACTGCCATCTAGCTCTGCACCTGATTCACCTTCTGTTTTGAGTAAACTTGCGACACCTACTCCTGCTATTCATTCTGATATGTCGCATGTTATTGATGATGCCACTTCTGCTCTGCATGATACTTATGATGAAACTACTTCTATGCATGATAATACTGTGCCACTAGGTGAATTTCTTGATGAACAACTTGCTAGGGTTAGAGAGAATGAAATTATTGAAACTGATAATATTGATGAAAGTGATGATGAAGATTCTCCACCTAGATATGAATTGCCTGTTGTGCCTGAGGGTTATGTTATGGATGAAGAAACTGCTAGAGACTTCCTAGCTTGCAATGATAGATATGATCTTAAGAAATTATTAGTTAAGCTTAAAGAAAAGTCTTTGAATGCTAGAATGAAATAAGACCCTGCTTTTGCTACTTCACCTATCTTTATTTCCGATAAGGATTATGATTTCTCTGTCGACGTTGGGTTAATTACTTTGGTTGAATCTGATCCTTTTTATGGCTATGAATCTGAAACTGTTGTGGGACATCTTACTAAATTAAATGATATAGCCACCCTGTTCACTAATGATGAGAAAACTCGCTATTACTTTATCCTTAAGTTGTTGCCATTCTCATTAAAGGGTGATGCTAAAACATGGTTTAATTCTCTTGATCCTGGTTGTGTGCCTAGTCCCTAGGATATGATTTATTACTTCTCTGCTAAATATTTCCCTGCTCATAAGAAACAAGCTGACTTAAGGGAAATATGTAATTTTGTGCAAATTGAAGAAGAGAGTCTCCCACAAGCTTGGGGGAGGCATCTCCGATTACTTAATGCTTTGCCTGATCATCCTCTCAAGAATGAAATACTTGATATCTTTTATAATGGACTAACCGATGCTTCCAAAGACCACCTGGATAGTTGTGCTGGTTGTGTTTTCAGGGAAAGAATTGTTGATCAAGCTGAATTGCTATTGAATAATATGTTGAGTAATGAAAATGATTGGACACTTCCTGAACCAACTCCTAAGCCAACTCCGAAGAAAAGGGGTATTCTATTTCTCAGTCCTGAAGATATGCAAGAGGCAAAGAAATCTATGAAATAAAAAGGTATTAAAGCTAAAGGTGTTAAGAATTTACCGCCTATTGAAGAAATACATGGTTTTGATAACCCGACACAGGTAGTAAAGGTAAATTCTCTCTATAGATTTGATGAAGGTGATATTCCTCATTATAAGTCTGCTAGCCAATGCTTAGATGAGTTTGATAACTTTATTGTTAAACAAGAAAACTTCAATGCTTATGTTGATAGACAATTGAAACGCAATGCTGATATGCTTGAACATGTAAGTGCATCTAGTGCCGCCCCTAGTTGGTTTTGGAGTATTGACGACAAACCTGGTTGAGGGACTAATGTGTTTGTGAGAATTGCAGGATAACACGGGTAGAAGTCCCTTATTGATTCGGTTTTTCTACCAGAGATGACCCCTAAAAATGTATGAAGACATTGAAGTCAAAGGTGGTATGTGAATACATTCACATTGAAGACTATGACAAGAGAAGACATCACGTGAAGACTATGGAGCGCGAAGACTTAGTTGTTTCGTCGTTCTTTTTCTTCTTTGTTGAGTCATAGGAACCACGGTACTGTTAAGTGGGGTCCAAGAGAACCAATCAGAATGACTGAAGTGATGCTTAACCAAAATCCTATGTCTTCGAGTGAAGACTATGAGAGCAAATCTTATTCAAAGTTGGATAAGTCAGCTTTGCTTGTAGCCCAAGTAAAATTTCCGTGTGTGTGTTTGAAATCTGACCGTTGGAACACGTGTCAGTTCCTTAGTGACCCAGGGTCATTTCAGACAAATCAGGTCGGGTTGCCTAGTGGCTATAAATAGCCCACCCCCTACAACCATAAACGGTTGGCTGCTCAGAGTTAGTGTACGGCTTTTGTCGTTTGAGAGCAACCCACCTCGAAGCCTTTGAGAGAGAATTCCTTGCGAGGATAAAACCCTAAACACCCAGAGCCAAAGAGTGTTAGGCATCACTTAAGTCTTACTATTTGTGTGATCTGAAGACTTATTACACTTGAGGACTGTGAATCCTCCAGCCGGTTAGGCATCGCGTTCTGAGCATCCAAGAGTCATTGTGGATCGCCGGTGCACGAAGTCTATGAAGGATTGGAAGTCTGCCTTGAAGACTTACCAGAGTGATTGGGCGAGGACTGGGTGTCCCTAGCTCAAGGGGAATAAGGTGAAGACACGGTCTTCTGAGTTGAATCTCAGCTTCCCTAACCAGACATACAGTTGTCACAGCAACTGGAACTGGTCCAACAAATCATTGTCTTCAACGAGTCACTGGTTCTATCCTTCCCATCTCTTTATTTACCGTTGGTCCTTCTGAAGTCATTGTATGATTGCATTATCGTTTGTCTTCACTGAGTGACCACTTGTTTCTGATTGGCTTCGTACTATCTTCCTACCTGATCCATACTGCCTAGCTGCCATCAGTTGTTGTACTTTCACTTCATTGAATACTTGACTATGGTTTGCTTAGTGTAGTCTACCTTCCGCTGCATGGCAATAGGTTTATTTCTATCGTTTGTCTTCAAAACTTCCATGTTTTGAAGACTTTCATAAAAATCGCCTATTCACCCCCCTCTAGTCGATCACTAGCACTTTCAATTGGTATCAGAGCAAGGTACTCCCTTGTTCTGTGTGATTCGGTTTAACCACCTGGAGTTTTAGCTATGTCAACTGCAGGGATAATCAAAGTCTCCGCTGCGTGCCCAGTCTTCGATGGAACTGAATATCCCTACTGGAAGAATAAGATGCGCATGCATCTTGAAGCCATTGATGTCGACCTATGGTATGTCGTCAAGAATGGCGTTCCCCAGGCGGGTGAAGGTGTCACCATTGCTGATGTCAAGAAGTTCGTTCAACTGGACTCCACTGCCAAGAACATCATCTGTGGTCATCTGACCAAAGGACAGTATGGCTGTGTGAGTGCTCTGGAAACATCTAAGCTAGTCTGGGACTGGCTCTCCAAGGTCAATGAAGGCGTCTCAACCCATAGAGATTAAAGAATCAGTGTCCTTCGCAACCTCTTCAACCGCTTCAGGAGAAACGACAATGAGAATGTCCAGCTCACGTTTGATCGACTCACTGACATCACAAATGAGCTTCAAGCCCTCGGCGCTAATGAGATCACCAAGCATGAAGTCGTCAAGACACTCCTGAAATCACTTGACAGCTCGTTTGACACCCTAGCCCTGATGATTCAAGAACGTCCTGACTTCAAGACACTCGATCCGTCTGACATACTTGAAAGGCTCAACACACATGAGTTTCAGCTTTCTGAGAAAAGAGACATCTACGGTCCCAACTATGGGCGAACTCATGCCCTGGAGGCAAAAGCTGTCTCTTCATCTGAAGAAGAATCTGACAGCAGTTCTGATGATCCAGAAGACATTGGAAAGGAGCTTGCTATGCTTGTGAAGAAGTTCCAAAAATTCACCAAGAAGAAAGGCTTCAAAAAGTCTTCACGATCAAGCTCAAGGAATGATGAAGCTTCTGCTCATGACTACAATTAGAGAACATGCCACAAGTGCAAGAAACCTGGCCACTACATCTCTGATTGTCCACAGTGGGAAAATGAGAACAACAACAACAAGAAGAAGAGCAAGGAGTATGATTCTGACGACAAGAAGAAGAAGAAATACTCAAAGTCTTCTTCCAAGTCTTCCTCAAAGTCTTCATCACACAAGAAGAGCTCATCTGGCAAGGCTCGTGCATTTGTTGGCAAGGAAATGGATTCAGAGGAGGAGTCCGCTTCTGAGGTGGCGGAGGTGGAGTCTGAGGAGGAATCCGATTCTGGCGTTGCAAGTCTGGCTACAACATACGTTGCCAAGTCCATCTTCAACACTGAAGACAATGACTTCATCACCGACGCCGATGCAATTGACAAGGACTACTCCGCTCCCACTGTCAGATTCACGGGTTTCGGCAGACCCTTAAGGTTTAAACACTGGGGTGCGCGCGGAGATCACGCCTTCTACCTCCCCGTCTCGCAGAGATCTAAACTACTAAAAGAACTGCACGAGAGACACAAGATTTATACTGGTTCGGGCCACCATTGTGGTGTAATACCCTACTCCAATGTGTGGTGGTTGGATTGCCTCTTGGGGCTGATGATGATGAACAATACGAGGAAGAACAGCCTCGCGAGGGTCTGTTCTTGGCTGGGGCGATGAACTGCTAGGAGGAGCTCAGTCACCCTTCTCTCTCTCTCTCTCTCTCTTACTCACTCTCTCTCACTTGTCGACCGTCTAGTTGAGATCCAACCGAACGAACCGAACCCCTTGCTACGTGGGTGGCCGGTCCTATTTATAGGCAAAGGCCCTGGGCCTCTTCCCAAATATTGAGCGGGAAGGGCGCCAACAATTGGCCAATTCAAAGGGGAACATCTAGTACACTTATCCTGACTAAAGTTGGTCTTCGCCTGCGAAAGGCTCTGTGGTGACGCCGTGCTGGGCTCCATGGTGACCTCCGCCTTGTAGTCTGCCTGGTCTTGGTCTCGTTGCACCGAAATTGCAACCTTTGCCTGATGCCTCGGTACTCCGTGGCTGCGCTCGCCCCCTTTGCACCAAAGAGGAAAGAAGGACGCTGCGCGCGCTGGCGCCCGCCTGGCGCCCTGAGTCGTCATGGCTTGCATCATGGGCACCTCGTGAGGTACCCCGCGTTGATTTCTCCGCCTCCTCGCGAGCCAGCCTGAGGAGGCTACGCCTGAGGATGCGCTGTGTCGTCCGCCCCGCGAGGCTTGGCTCCTCGCGAGGGTCTTGAGTCTTGTGTTGATGAATATGGGCCATGCTGGGCCTCCTTTGAACCACGCCGCAGGCCGCAGGCAGGCAAGTCTGGGGACCCCCGTTCCTAGAACGCCGACAGTAGCCCCCGGGCCCAAGGCGCGCATGGACTTGGCCGTGCCGAGAGGCGAAAGGGCAAGGGCGAAGCGCCGTGGGCCCTAACAGCCTGCGGCCTTGGGCACCGCGTGGCAGTTGATGGGACGTGGGTGCTTCAGCAACCGCGCAGGTTGGTAAAGGAGCGGCATCTGCCCAGACTTCGCCTTTTGTTCTCTCCGGTCGCTGCTCAGATCCCCTTTCTTGCGCCGCCCCTTTCTTCCTCCAAACTTCCAGATCTACTCCAGCTGCGCGACCTTAGGAAGCCATGGCGCCTCGCCAGCCTCCGGCCAAAGCTTGGCATTCTCCTGCCCTGGACTCGCCGAATGTGTCCAAGGCGAGTCTTGCCCGGCTGCGCCGGATGGCGGCGGCGCAGGGCATCAACGGGACGGAGGTGTTCAAGGTCGGCTCCGCCACCCCTGAGGGCCGAGGGAGCACCTCGTATCCTCTCTTTGCAAGCTCCATTGCTGCGGGCCTGGTGCCTCCCTTCTCCGAGTTCTTCTTCTCTGTCCTCTGCCATTACAACTTGCAGGCTCTGCATCTCCACCCCAACTCTATCCTTCTCCTGGCGATCTTCGCTTACTACTGCGAGGCCCACGTGGGGGTGCAGCCTTCGGTGGCCTTGCTGCGCCACTACATCTCCCTCCGGGTCTCCGGCAGCTCTCTTTCTGCGTGCGCGGGCTTCGCCGCGTATGGCGGCACCATTGCCATCTCGAATCCCGGGAAGAGGATTGAGGGCTTCAGGAGCAAGTGGGTCTTGGTAGATGCCGGGCACATCCACCCTCGGCTGATCTTGCCCGCGGAGCAGCCCGTGAGCTCCAACGACTGGTGCCAAGCGGAGCTCATGGACCCCCGCACGAAACCTGTGTTGGAGAAGATGGACGCGGACCTGAGGCCGGCCAACATGGCGACAGCGAAGTTGACCGGTGCGTCGCTGCTGAAGGAGTTCCTGGAGCACCAGCTGGCTCCACTCCGGCGGTACTCTCCTCCAATGTGGAGGCCACATCTGAGCCCCGAGGCTGTGGACGAAGAGGATGTGACCGCGGTTCTCCAATCTCTGGTCGAGGGCGAGGTGGCAAGGTTGAAGGGCGCTCCCAAGCCCTTGTTCCTTCGCGACAACTAGAAGCAGGTGGTGAAGTCCATGCCTGTTTTTAACGGGGACGGGCTCGTGCCCGTGGCGGCTTCCGAAGGACCGGTGGATGTGCCCTCCGGCGACTCCAGCGACGAGGAGGAGGAAGAGGAGCGGGGAGAGGGGCCCGACTCTGGGGCGACTGATGGAGAGTCGAGGGCTCCCCTCTCCCGGCGCGGGTCCCACACTCTCCGCCTTCCGCCGAGCGATGATGATGATGAGGACGATGACGTACTGGGTAGCGGGAGCTCGCCCACGATCCCGAAGAAGGACAGGACCGGGCTGATCTCCCGCGGGTCCATCCTGACTCCGAGGCAAACCGTGGACACGCCTTCTGCTTCTGAGGTCGACCCTTCCAGCCGGCTATCAGGCTTCAAGTTGGGCCGGAGGCTGCCCGAGCTCACCGGCGATGACCCGCAAGTGCTTGATCCTTGACCTTTTGTTTCTCGTTCCGCCGACGAGGCTTGATGATTGCTTCTCTTGAATAGGCTGGCGCCAGCGGTGAAGAAGCCAAAGGGAGCCCACGAGGCCCTGCCTGCGGCGACGCCTTCGCCTGCAGGGGAGGGAGATCGTGACGCGCGGGCCTCTCCTGCCCGCTCATCCTTGCGAGGCTTGGCTGAGCTGGCTGGGGCGAGCCCAGCCCCCATGGCTCGAACGACTCCCGAGGCGCCCTCGTCTGGCGCCGCTGCTACGGCTATGGAGGCGCAGCGGACTCCGCCTCGGGACACTGCGGCCTCGCCGGTGCTACTTTCTCCTCCCATTCCACTGACCGTTGCTTCCCCGGCTCCTCCTGTTGTCTTGGGGTGCACCGATGTTTCTCCGGCTCCTTCTTCCATCTTGGAGCGTGTCGTTGCTGAACTGGACCGGCTGCGGCAGGATCTTCTTAGCGCCGACCCTCGCCTGGTGGCCGGGCGCCTGGAACTGGCTTCGGGGTGGATTCGTTCTGATGCTTCGATTCGGGCGGCATTGGTTCAGGCCTCAACGGCCTGTGACGGAGAGAGGGAGGCCACCCTTGAGGCGAAGGCTGCCCGAGACGCGGCCCTGGGAGAGGTGGTTGAAGTCCGCGGTCGTTGCAACGCGTTGGAGGACGAGCTGCAAGGCCTGCGGGGCCAGCTCGCGAAGGAGGTTCGTCTTCGCCAGGAACAAGAGGAAAGCATGAAGGCTCGCGAGGTGGCCATCGAGGGCCGGGAGGCCAAGCTCAGGAAGCGTTGCGACCGCCTAAGTGCGCTGGGGGAGGAGCTGGAGGCGACGAGGGTCGAGCTGGACAGCAAGGCCAAGGTTCTTGCCGAGGATCGCGTGGCCTTCACGGACATGGAGAAAGACGCCCGCGCTTAGCTGAAGACGCTTTACGAGAGCGGCCTGGACAGCCCGTTAGCCGGTGATGGTGACGGCCCCGCCAAGCTGCTTCCTTTCCTGGTTAAGGCCCTTGGGGACGTCGCCCTTGGCATCGGCCCCACGGCCGAGGCCGAGGCGCGCGTCCTGTCTTCTGCTGCGCTGACGCAGGTCTTCGCCCACATCTACCTTCGTGATCCCAACGCCGACCTCGACGGCCTGCTGGAATTGGTGAGCGGCGAGGGTGCTGCCGCCGCTGTCGAAGCCGTGAAGGGGCGCGCGGAGGCGCTGCTGGCGAAGTTCCGGGCCTTCAGCACCAAGCCAAAGCAAGGCGCTGCCGGCCCTGCTGCTCCACGAGGCGAAGCCACTCCGCATAGCTTCACCGCCGACGAGTGACTCCGTTCCGTCCCTGTTCTTCTTTCAATTCCTGCACATGCATCACGCCTCGGGGAGGCATTTAAACTTGCGTTTGGTGTTGAGGCGACAATACGGACTGTAATATTTGCTTTTAAGTTCCTTTAATTTTATGTTTTTCTTCCCTACTTGCTTGTGTTCTACGCCGACAGAGCCCGGCCCCGCGCGTGCCTCACCCAGCATTAGCCCCGACCAGAAACCAGGACGGGACCAAAGGAGTGAGGGGCTACGTGACAAGTTAGGCTCCTGAGTCGCGATGCTCAGGAGTCCCCCTTGGCGTGTGAACAACAAGTAGGGAGGCGCAATGTAGGTGTATCTTCCGTTCTATGTCTGTAGAGCCCGGCTCCGCGCGTACCTCACCCAGCATAGCCTTTCGGAACTAAGGAGTGAGGGGCTACGGAGCCAGTTAGGCTCCCGAGTCGCGATGCTCAGGAGCCCCCCTTGACGCGCAAACGGCCTTCATACCTTGGCTCCGCTCAGGGAGAGACGCATGACGAACCAGGCCCGAGGGGCCTGGCTGGGTGGCGTACGTTTGGGCGTGACCCAGTCGTAGCCCCCGTGCCTAGCCCCCTCGCGCGGCACTCCCGAGGGGAGGCGTTGCGACGAGGCCAGCCACTGAGCTCTGGTGTTTATCACCAGCGCGGAGCATAGCGCTTCCGTATCTGTACGGGCATAGCCACTCCTCGGCAGTGTTGTCAGCCAGCGCGGAGCATGGTGCTTCCATTGGTACGTGGGAGGGGGCTCCCCTCCGGGAGGAGCCCCCGGGGCGTGTACAGCCCTGCCCTAACACGTGGCCGGCACGGTAGGGCTAGGTGAGGTGTATCTGGGCACCCATGAGCTAGCGCGGGACTCATGAGGCCCTACCTCTAGGCAGGTTGCGCCTGGCACTGGGCCGTATCTTGAGATGTGTCCCTGCAAAATTTGGTTAGATGCCGGTACTCTACGTCCTCGGGTCCCGGCCCTCGAGCTTGTCTTAGCCGTCGCTGGTATGCCAGGTCGAGATGCCGTGGACAAGGCCAGAGGGTGAGGGCTGGAGAGCCAGTAAGAGCCCTGAGTCGCGATGCTCAGGCACCCCCCTTTAACGTGCAAGTGGCCGACATGGAGAAGAAGGGATGCCGCGGACAAGCATCAAACAATCAAGCGTGATAGGCAAAGCATAGTTGGAAATAAACGCGAGGGAGATACACGCCGCTGGGCCTAGCCCGAGCGGCTTGGGGATGATGCAGCCCGAGGGGCGCCCCCAACAAGGCAAACTAACGACCGGAGAATAAAAGGGGATACATGCCGCAGGGACGGACCCACGCGGCCTGGGAGTGATGCAACCCTGGGAGGGTGCTCCCAGCTAGGAATGAAGCTTGAAAGATGTCACCTGAGGATGTTGTCGGCGAAGTGGCGTTGGTGCAGCAGGCTCGGTGGACTGCGGAAGCCGATCCTCATGAGCCCCCAGGCCCCGGGGCCTCGGGAGGCTCCGGAGGCACTGGTGACTCCTCGCGAGCTGTCTTCATCTCCGCCAAGGCCGCGGAACGCCTGTCTTCCTGAGCCTCCATGATGCCCCTCATGAGGCGCTGGTACGCCGCAGCCATGCTCGGCAGGCCGTAAGGCATGCGAACATAGCTGTGGGGTGGACCCCCGCAGCGCCCCACTTGTGAGGGCCAGAAACGCTCTGTCATGGCGATCTGATTGAGCCCTGGTACATTGACGCAGACGCGCAGCCCACCATCCTCGCCTGGATGTGGGGCCACAGCTGGTAGACGACGACAACCTCTCATGATCCTTGACTCCTGTAGTTCTTGAATGGCCTCGTCAACGAACCCCTGCTGGTCTGACCTTCCTTGCCTGGCTCCTTCTCGAGGGAAACGTGCTTCGAAGCACGCCTCCACATGGTGCCCAAGCGCCTCCCTCGTGACCCTGGCTAGGTTGGTGGCCCTCCAGGTGAGAGCCCCCGAGCCCTGCCTGAGGAGGGCGCCGGGCGCGCTTTCCTATGCGATGGATGGGGGGTCCCCCTGGGAAGACACGGGCCCTGAGGGGCCTGCCTCCTGAGGGGCTGAGCCTGACGATGTCTTCTTCTTCTTGGGAGTGGTCTCAGGAAGCCTCCTGCTTCCGCGATCTGGGTCTTCTAGCGACGCGGCCTGATAGGCCCGCTCCAGGGAACACACTACATCCTTCTCTTCACAGGGCACCGTGATGACGCCGCCACTTCCTGGCATCTTGAGGACGTTGTAGCCGTGGTGAGTCACGGCCATGAACTTGGCCAGCGCTGGGTACCCGAGGATGGCATTGTACGGCAGGTGGATGTGGGCGACGTCGAAGTCGATGAGCTCGGTGCGGTAGTTGCTGCGAGCCTCGAAAGTGACAGGGAGGCGGACCTGCCCGATCGGGACTGTGGAACTGTCGGTGATTCCGGAGAAAGGCTTGGTTTGGCTGAAGCTGGTCGTATGGCACTTGGAGGTTGTTGAATGTTTCCACGGACAGGACGCTGAGCCCTGCCCCACCATCGATGAGGGTCTTGGTGACCAGCACGTTGCTGATGACTGGGGAGCAAAGCATCGGGAGGACTCCGGCCGTGGCCGCGCACTTGAGCTGGTCTGCTGAGCTGAACATGATGGCGCACGCCGACCACCTAAGGGGGCGCGTTGCTTCGAGCTTGGGGAGAACTGCATTTACTTTGCGGGCAAACTGCTTGAAGATACGTTGAGAGGCTGGGGCTTGAGCTCCGCCCAGGATGCAGGTGATTGCGCGCGGCTCCTAGAAGCCCCCAGCCCCCTCGTCTTGATGGCGGTCTTCGTTCCTCCTTGGCTAAGGCGACAGCGGAGGTAGGCCTGCATTGAAATGAGGGCGATCCTCACGAGGCTGATCCCTCAAGTCTCCCTCGCGAGGCAGGTCCCACCAGCGGTCCTCGCGAGGCTGGTCGCGCCACCCCTGGCGCGGGCCGCGATCTTCCCAGCGTCCTGGGTTTCTTCCTCCTCCTCGGTCGTAGCCCCGGTCAGCACGGTCAGGGCGACGGCCGATCCTTCCTTCTTGCATGGCGCGGAGTTCTTGACATTCGTTGGTGTTGTGGGTGTGGAGGTCGTGGTACACACAGTACCGGCTGCCCCTGGAGGATTCGGGCAGATCCTTGCCCCGCTTGGTGTCTGGTTCTGCGGCGAGTACGGCAGCCCCCTTGCGCTTCACGTCCTTGGCCTTGGGCTTCTTCTCTTCTGGGTCCGCGGCAGGCAGCTCGAGGAGGGAGAGACGTCCCTCCTCAGCCCTGGCGCACTTGTTTGCCAAGTTGAACAGCTCCAGGGAGGTGCAGAGGTCTTCGTGCATCGCCAGCTCCTCCTTCATCTTGACGTTGCGCACGCCATCAGAGAAGGCCGAGATGATGGCTTCCTCGGACACCTTGGGGATCTTGAGGCGCGCACTATTGAAGCGCTGGATGTACTTCTGCAGGGTCTCTCTGGGTTGTTGCTTGATGCGGCGCATGTCGCTCACGGCAGGTGGCCGGTCGCGAGTACCTTAGAAGTTGGCGATGAAGCGGGTGCACATCTGGTCCCAGGAGGAGATCGTGCCTGGAGCTAGATTCAGGAGCCAGGTTCGAGCTCCTTCCTTGAGCGCCATGGGGAACCAGTTCGCCATGACCTTTTCATCCCCGCTGGCAGCCTCGATGCCTAGCTCATAGAGCTGGAGGAACTCTGCGGGGTCAGTTGTGCCGTCGTAGCGAGGAGGCAGGTCTGGCTTGAACTTGCCGGGCCACGCGACGCTGCGCAGCTCAGTCGTGTAGGCACGGCAGCCTGTGGTGGCCACGAAAGGCTTCGGCTGGTGGAGAGCTTGGTCTTGAGGGTCCCCACGCGCTGCAGCTAGGAGCAGAGCGGGGTCTTGGCGTGCCGGGGCTGGAGCAGGGTCGCGGCGTGCCGGAGCAGGGAGCGCCCGGGCAGGTCCTTGCGGGCGAGGGACTTCTTGGCAGCTCCGTTCTTGTTGCGCTGGCACCTGACGGAGCGGGTTCCGCCCAGGGGCCAGGCGCCTTGGAGCCATGGCATCTTCTTGGAGAGGAGGCGGCTGGTGCGCCTCCGGAGCTTCGTTGCCCGCGCGGGGCGGGGTGTGGCACAGAGGAACGGACGGCGCGGAAGAGCCCCCTGCGGCGCGGACAAGATCGGTGACGCGGTCGAGCCACTCTTCATAGACGTCATCGACGGGGCGGTAGCGCAGGAGCTCATTTGCCGCGAGGAGCGCAGCTCGAGCCTCCAAGGGTGCGCGGAGCGCGCGGGACAAAGATGGATGCGGAGAGCGATGGAGTAGCGGTGCGGCCGTCTTGGCGCACGGATGGATGCTGAGACGACGCTTGCTGCTCTCCACAGCCGGGCCGGTGGCGGCGTTGACGGCGGGCGATGGGGAACGACGAGGATGCCCACCGACGGGGGCCATCTGGGCGACGCGAGAAGCGATGGCGGCCTGGCGTTCGGCGCGGGCCCGACGAGCGTCAGACATGGATGTGACGGTCGGAGAAGAGCGGAGTGGTGGAAGACAGATTCCGGCGCACCCCTACCTGGCACGCCAAATGTCGGATTCACAGGTTCCGGCAGACCCTTAAGGTTCGAACACTGGGTTGTGTGCGGAGATCACGCCTTCTACCTCCCCGTCTCGCAGAGATCTAAACTAGTAAAAGAACTGCACGAGAGACACAAGATTTATACTGGTTCGGGCCACCATTGTGGTGTAATACCCTACTCCAGTGTGTGGTGGTTGGATTGCCTCTTGGGGCTGATGATGATGAACAATACAAGGAAGAACAGCCTCGCGAGGGTCTGTTCTTGGCTGGGGCGATGAACTGCTAGGAGGAGCTCAGTCACCCTTCTCTCTCCCTCTTACTCACTCTCTCTCACTTGTCGACCGTCTAGTTGAGATCCAACCGAATGAACCGAATCCCTTGCTACGTGGGTGGCCGGTCCTATTTATAGGCAAAGGCCCTGGGCCTCTTCCCAAATATTGAGCGGGAAGGGCGCCAAAAATTGGCCAATTCGAAGGGGAACATCTAGTACACTTGTCCTGACTAAAGTTGGTCTTCGCCTGCGAAAGGCTCTGTGGTGACGCCGTGCTAGGCTCCATGGTGACCTCCGCCTCGTAGTCCGCCTGGTCTTGGTCTCGTTGCACCGAAATGGCAACCTTTGCATGATGCCTCAGTACTCCGCTGCTGCGCTTGCCCCCTTTGCACCAAAGAGGAAAGAAGGACGCTGCGCGCGCTGGCGCCCGCCTGGCGCCCTGAGTCGTCATGGCTTGCGTCATGGGCACCTCGCGAGGTACCCCGCCTTGATTTCTCTGCCTCCTCGTGAGCCAGCCTGAGGAGGCTACGCCTGAGGATGCGCCGTGTCGTCCGCCCCACGAGGCTTGGCTCCTCGCGAGGGTCTTGAGTCTTGTGTTGATGAAGATGGGCCATGCTGGGCCTCCTTTGAGCCACGCCGTAGGCCGCAGGCAGGCAAGTCTGGGGACCCCCGTTCCCAGAACGCCGACACCCACCTACTGCTTCATGGCACGCGGTGCCAAGGTAAACACACACACTACTCACTATCAAACATCCAGTGAAGATGACTCTGATTGTGATTCCAAACCCAGCTACAAAACACTTGCTAAAATTGCAACTGAACAACAGAAAGCTATGGAACATATTCAAAAGCTGTTAGACAAAAGCGATGACCTGTTAGACGCTGAAATGACTCGATCTCAGTCCTTAATTGAAGACATAAAAAATCTTCATGTTAAGTATGAGGAACTTGAAAGTCGTCATGAAACTCTCTCAACAACCCATGAAAAGCTTTCCTATTATTATCTTCAAAGGAAGCAAGATCTTGGGAAATTGAGAGCGGCTCATGAAGATCTTCAAAAGGAAAATGAGTCACTTCGCGCCAAATAGATTAGTTCCGCTCAGGAAGGATTTGAACCACCATGTCTTAAATGCATTGAGCGTGACAATGCTACTTCTGTTGTTGGATGTTCTACTGCTGCTACTATTGCAATATCTTCAACTGTTGATGTGGTAACTAACCCCTCTGCTGAGGATACCACAGCTATTGCTGATGAAAATGCTAGGTTGAAGACATTGCTTTGAAACAGGGATGTACAAAAGTCTCAAAGGGCATCAGACACTATGTGATGTCCTCAAAAGGCAGATCCTAAACCGAAACCCTAGGAAAGAGGGTCTTGGGTTCGAAAGGAAAATGAATGCTGATGGCTCCTACTGGAAACCTGAGCAGTACCCCAAAACCACATGGGTTGCTGCAAAGGAACCTTCAGTGGATCCATCCACCCTGTCTGGCTTCACCTGTGCCAATCCCATTGTTATTGATGAATCCTTTGATGCGAACCATAAACTGTTTAAGAATCAGAATGGTGAAGTGTTTGCCGGGTATATTGGTACTAACTGCAGGAATGGGCCACCTATGAAGAAAGTCTAGGTGCCGAAAAAGTTGTTGGAGAATCTTCCTGTGAATGTCGTCATGACACCACAAGTCAAGAAGACAAACCCCAGACCAGAGGTTTCATATGGTCCAAACGCTTCAGACAAACCGAGGACTCACCTGAGTCGCACTAATGCAAATGTTTTGTAGGGAAACCATACTCAGGCCTATGAATATGAGCGTGTTTCATCAAACCGCCATGTTCATAAGACCAAGAACTACTCTGCTTATTCTTATGAGTACTATTATCCACCTGCAAGACTTTTTGCTAGGGCTCCAATGCCAAAGTTCTCAGATGTTGCACTTAGACTCATTGCTTCGAAGCCACCCTTGAAGATGTGGGTGGCTAAGAAAGCTTAACTCTCTTTTGCAGGGAAGGGTCTCCAGCCGAAAATCAAATACGTCTGAAGCTATTGCTGGGGACCTTAAACATCTTGTAGGGCGCAAGATCAAATGCCCAAATGGTCTTGTTATGTATTTTGTTCCTGAGTCACTTGCTACTTGCCCTATCAGTCCTAATCTCGATCTAAGCTTTCATAATCCACTTGCTCGTCAAATGTTTATGCTTCACAATTCTCTTCGTGAAGCCTATCCCCCTAACTCCACTGTAGGGTATGACACCAACTGCTTCAGAATGGATTATTGATAGTGGGTGTACTAATCACATGACTGGCAAGCGAAGTCTTCTCATGGACTCAACTTTACGTCCATCTGACAAGAGTCACATCACATTTGCTGATACTGGTAAAAGCAAGGTATTGGGTCTAGGTAGATTGCAATCTCAAGGGATCAACACATGGATAAAGTGATGCTTGTTGAATCCCTTGGTTTCAACTTAATGTCTGTCTCAATGCTTTGCGATTTAAACATGATTGTGATATTTGGCAAATATCGTTGCCTTGTTCTAATGGAATCTGACAAGTCTCTAGTCTTTGAAGGGTATCGGAAAGATGATTTGTATGTGGTAGATTTCTCAGCAGGACCACAGCTTGCCGTATGTCTTCTAGCAAAAGCTTCAGAATGCTGGCTCTGGCATCGGAGGCTAGGGCATGCTGGCATGAGGAACTTGCACACTCTTTTAAAGATGAAGCATGCCATAGGCATCGAGGGCGTCAAGTTCAAGAAGGATCACTTATGCGGTGCCTATGAAGCAGGAAAGATGACGAGGGCCAAGCATCCCTTGAAGACAATCATGACAACGACTCAACCCTTCGAACTGCTCCACATGGACCTCTTCGGTCCTACTCACTACTCAACTCTTACTACTACTGCTTGTCTCTATGGCTTTGTCATTGTTGATGATTATTCAA
The DNA here is from genome assembly GCA_034509565.1 of Triticum monococcum. NCBI lineage: Eukaryota > Viridiplantae > Streptophyta > Magnoliopsida > Poales > Poaceae > Triticum > Triticum monococcum. Next base: position 121,629,562 of record CM067841.1, read on the forward strand.
GATATACTTGGGTGCATATAATCCTCTACAAGACAGAAGTGCAGAATGTCTTCAGACGCTTCGCCAATCGAGCAATGAACAACTATGGCGTCAAGATCAAGCACATCAGAAGTGACAATGGCACTGAATTCAAGAACACTGGCCTAGACACTTATCTTGATACTTTGGGCATCACTCATGAATTCGCAGCTCCTTACACGCCGCAGCAAAATGGCGTCGTGGAACGCAAGAACAGAACACTTATTGAGATGGCCCAGACAATGCTCAATGAATACAAGACTCCAAGAAAGTTCTGGCCTGAAGCCATTGATACTGCATGCCATATCATCAACCGTGTTTATCTTCACAAGCTTCTGAACAAGACATCCTATGAGCTCCTTACTGGCAAGAAGCCAAATGTCAGTTACTTCAGAGTATTTGGTGCTAGGTGCTGGATCAAGGATCCACATCACACTTCAAAATTTGCACCGAAAGCACATGAAGGTTTTATGCTTGGATATGGAAAGGATTCGCACTCCTATAGAGTCTTCAACCTCTTTCACTATAAAGTGGTTGAAACTGTGGATGTGTGATTCGATGAGACCAACGGCTGGCAAAGAGAGCACCTGCCAAATGTGCTAGATGAAGCTCCATCCAGTGAAACCATCAAACTCATGGGAACTAGAGAAATCATACCGTCTGAAGCTCAGCCTGAAGAGGAAGTCATCATCTCTGCACCAGATCAACCTAAAGACAATGCTCAGCCTGACGACAATCCTTCTAACAATGACAATGATCAGCAAGAGCAAAATCTTCGTCCTGTTCATCCTCGTGTTGCAAATGAAGTACAGATTGAGAGAATAATTGATAGCATCAATGCACCAGTCCACTCACTCGTTCAAGGGCAACACAGCTAGCAAATTTCTGTGGGCACTTCGCATTCGTCTCAATATCTGAACCCAAGAAAGTTGATGAAGCCTTCATGGAACTTGAATGGATTCAAGCTATGCAAGAAGAGCTTCAACAGTTTGAGCTAAATAATGTATGGGAACTGGTTAAGCGTCCTGATCCTCGTAAGCACAATATAATAGGCACTAAATGGATATATCGCAACAAGCAAGATGAGCATGGTCAAGTTGTCAGAAACAAAGCTCGTCTCGTTGCTCAAGGATACACTCAAGTTGAAGGAATTGACTTCGATGAAACATTTGCTCCTGTGGCTAGGCTTGAAGCTATACACATACTGTTGGCCTATGCAAATCATCATAACATTCTTCTGTATCAAATGGATGTGAAGAGCGCTTTTCTCAATGGCAAGATTGAAGAAGAAGTGTATGTTGCACAACCGCCTGGCTTTGAAGATCCAAAACATCCTGACATGGTCTACAAGCTCAACAAGGCACTATATGGCCTTAAACAAGCCCCTCGAGCTTGGTATGACACACTCAAAGACTTCCTGAAGAGCAAAGGTTTCAAACCTGGTTCCCTAGATCCCACTCTCTTCACGAAGACATATGATGGTGAACTGTTTGTGTGCCAAATATATGTGGATGACATTATCTTCGGCTGCACTAACCAGAAAAACAGTGAAGAGCTTGGATATATGATGCAAGAGCAATATCAGATGTCCATGATGGGTGAGCTAAAGTTCTTCCTTGTCTTCAAATACGTCAGCAACGCAACGGCATCTTCATATCTCAAGAGAAATACCTCAAAGATTTCCTGAAGAAATTTGGAACGCAAGACTGCAAAGGCTACACGACGCCAATGCCAGCCAAACACCATCTGGGTACCGACGACAATGGTAAAGAGTTCGATCAAAAGGTATACCGCTCCATGATTGGTTCTTTGCTTTATTTATGTGCATCTAGGCCAGATATCATGCTTAGTGTTTGCATGTGTGCCCGGTTCCAAGCGGCACCAAAGGAATCGCATCACTTAGCTGTGAAGCGAATTCTTAGATATTTGGCTCACACCCCAACACTAGGATTATGGTATCCAAAGGGCTCAGAGTTTGATCTAGTTGGATTCTCGGATGCTGATTATGCTGGTGACAAGGTGGATCACAAGTCTACATCAGGCACATGTCATTTTCTGGGACGATCACTTGTATGTTGATCTTCAAAGAAGCAGAACTGTGTATCTCTCTCCACTGCGGAATTTGAATACATTGCTGCTGGATCTTGCTGCGCTCAGGTTCTATGGATGAAGCAAACAATCAAAGACTATGGCATCCATCTGAAGCAAGTGCCACTCTACTGCGACAACGAGAGCGCCATCAAGATTGCCAACAACCCAGTTCAGCACTCAAAGAAAAAGCACATTGAAATTCGTCATCACTTTCTCAGAGATCATGTTATGAAGGAAGATATTGGTATCATACACGTCAACACTGAAGAGCAATTGGCAGGTATCTTCACAAAACCCTTGGATGAGAAGAGGTTTTGCAAGTTACGGTGTGAGCTAAATATCTTGAAATCCTCGAATGTCCTGTGATCAGGCACACTTCCTAACACTTGTGCATGTTGATGACTTAGATGTGCAACACACGAAGTAACGTATGTCTTCAATCAGTGAAGACTTGCATTCTGAGCGTGAATACATTAACGTGGAATTTGACTTCAGAGCGCCACGAAAGTTGTGCGCCGTGTCTAGGTCTAATACTTCCTATACGGTGGGTAACGCCACCACAAAATTCTTCCCTAAGAAGTGGTTCTCACACTGCGTTACATTTGCAAAGTCTTCGCTTTATGTTTGTCTGCAATGTTAACTTGACTTCATGTTTATCTTCAACGTACTGATTTGGTTTCTGTCCTCTACAGCATTCACTTATATCTATGGCTTCTTGCTGGATCTTTTGAACTAAGTGAATGTGATCGAACCCTAACCCCTCTATGCTTCTTTCTTAAGTCTATCTATCCAAATCATATGCATTCTATTGACACTGTCAAAATGTCTTCTCTGCATCCTTGTCAGCAGAAGACACAAAGACAAACATTAATCCGTTTTCAATGCAAAATCCTTTCACGTGAAACCCGGAGAAGTGGGAACGACCACCCGACAATCCAGGCGTGCGTGGGAACGTGGAACAACCTCCGATGTGTTGCATGATAGACACGTGTCATTCAGATGTGAACCGCCAGGGGCACCTGTGTAATAACACTATGCCGTCCATGTCCCTATAAATACACGCCTCACCACAGTCATTATCCTTTCTTCCACTCTCGCACAAACCCTAGCGCCACCGCTAGCCCTCGACGACGTTGGCGACGAAGCGCCTAGCTGCCACAACCTCACCGATGCCGTCCTCACGCCGGCCGCGGACATCGTCTTCTCCGCCCTCACCATAGGTGTCCTCCGTCGCCAAGTTAGGGCACGGAAGATCGAACTTCTTGGCCTCCTCTCCCACTCCATCTTGCAGTTCCTCATGTGGTAAATAAAACCTCATTTTTACAGTCTCTTTGATCCGATAGATTCATCCTTTTCTACCACAAGCAGTTTCTGTTCACACAAGTTGGATCTATTTCATACTGCATCTCATAATATGCCTAGTATGTTCACTTATGCTTCACAAAGTAGTTAGATTCCTCACTTGTACTTATTCGTGGATTCGTACAAATCTGGAACCAACTCTCTATCTATGAGTGAATGTCTTCGCACTATGAGGTCAATGTCTTCTAAACTGATTTATCTTCAAAATCTCCTGAGAATGCATGCAGAGGCCAGCAGTAGCGCCTAGGCGCGGCCACTGTGGAGGGGGGTCGCGACGAGCCCGGAGGGGCAGAGGGGAGGGAGAAGGCGGCTCACGACGGGGAGTAGGGTAGTGGCAGCAGGGCGCGAGGTGGAGACGGCGACGACAGGCGGCGATGGAGTCGTGGTGGCGTGGATCCTGCGACGTGATCCGAGGATGCGCGGCATCGGGCGTGCGGCGAGGCACCGGCGTGCGGCGCGGCAGCACCTAGCGACGTCGGCGTCAAGCCCGATCCCAATTGGATCGGCAAGAGAGGGAGAGTGGGGGCGCGAGTGGGGATCAGGTAGGGAAGGAGTGGCAAGGGGAGAGGATAGGGTTGCAGGGAGTGGGGGAGTTATGCTGGCGCGGTTGGGCCGAGGGAGGGAGCTGGGCCGGTTCGGTGGGCCGTGGCCCAGGAGTGGCAGGGGGCCTTTTTCACTTTTCTGTTTTTGACCCTTTTTTATTTTCTTTAGATTAGGGCATTAACCAATTTGCCAAAATTTTGGTTCACTGCCAAAATTAACAAATGAGAATTTGCCACGTGACGAACATTTTATTTTAGGTATTAGTCAAACTTCTCAGTTTGACATGACTTTGAATTTAGATCGGATCCGAACCAACTCGAGTCAACAACAGTAATCATGATGGCATGGCATCATTAACAGGAAATTACTGTAGCTTAATTACCCGGGCGTCATAATTCTCCTCCACTACAAGAAATCTCGTCCCGAGATTTAAGGGTTGAAGTAAGGGGGAAAGACTTGGGAAGGACGGAGCTCAACACAAGACAGGTACCTGGGGGTTATCTTGGTGAACGTGGCATAGAGGCATCTCTCGAGTTGAAATTCAAGAAAGTCATCGAGAGCAAGGTAAGAAGAGGCAATAAGAAGCTTCAACTGGGTAGGCAATCATTCGTTGCCTAGAACAGAGGGTGAAAGGGGTTTAGAGCAATGGGAATATGTATCGCGTCTGATACCAGAACAGATCACAAGAAGGTGGCTCGTGAATTACATACGAAGCCAAGCGCGAGGAACAATTTTGGAAGACAGGGATGTATAAGAGAGTCAGGTTTCGATCCTGTGGACTGCGGGTTATGGGCCCACCATGTGGGTTAAAAGTAGGAAGGGGGGACGACGTCTTACATGATCATGTAAGCAAGGCATGTCAGAGGGTAGACTATCGATTATGTCGGCAACAACCATTGGTACCAAGGGTGAGGGACGAAGAAAACCATTTTCCTGCTTGTTGTACGAGGCGGACCATTAGGCAAAGTTCCCGTCCATCAGTGGTTACCGGAATATTATCAACAATAGTAACACGGCCTTACTGACATAGTGGTTCAACGAGATGCCTACAAAAGAAGTGACTTATTACTGATTAGATTATATAAACCTCAAGAAGGTTAAACAAAACAATGGACAGGAAAAGGTGATTATCAGATTAAATAGAACAATGGGAAGGAAAATGTGTTTAACACATATTTCAGGGGTATATCCTTCCCAAGGACAAGCAGAGAAAGATATCCATGACATGATAGAGGTATAAAACCATTTAGGTAAGGGGAAAGAAATTTCATGACATTACCCATACAACGGTGTTTGGATAACTGGCAAAAAAATTCAGTATCGTGCTTCAAATGTTCTTATTGGAGATCGGATTACCACAGACATGCTTCGAGATAGCGTTGACATGGTTTCAAGCAAAGGTCAGACTTTGGATATACCAAGGATCCATCGGAAACTACTTAGAAAATAAGTCATACAATTTTAGTAGGGAAAAGATGATGGTGTGGCTGACAGGCTCAGTAGCAATCCATCGACATGTCAAAAAGGATGTATTCCCAAAATTAATATGATCAAGTTTGTGTTGGGTGGAAGACAAGAATGTTGTTGATGCTGACACAAATCATAGAGGGGCAAGGATGGTATTTCTAGCCATGAATTCAATTGACATCTCTGAAGAGGCCAAAGTGTGACGGTGATCAAGACAAAGTGTGTCGAGAGACTCTATGAAGATGCCCTCGAGCAGAAAAGGGAGAATGAAGTGAAAGGCTATGAGAACCATGGATTCGTCACAAGCTCAAAGTCAAGCTTGTTGTTCGAGGTGAAATGATAAGATGAGGAAGATCGACGTAAGCTTAGCTCATCGTCGGATGTTGCTCCGGGCCTAAGGACCAGGTAGCACAGTTAAAAGTTGTCATGATAAAAAAATAGCCGATTAGGCTAGGAATGATGTGATGGGGTATAAAGCTTCCCAGTATCAAGTACTAGGTGTAATGCCAGAAGGTAATTCGGAGTAGAGGTTTGACGGGGGAATGATTTGCAGAGGATAAGTAATTGTACCTTCCCCCAGTAAATGGGATCAAGGAGGAAATATGGTCGGGACCATAACTACAAGGGATCCAATTCACAATACCGAAAGAATTATTCAAATGATTAAATATCCTTGCAATAAGCTTTCATGATAAGTCCCACACCGTGTCCGTGGGCATGAACACAAGGTTCAGGGTCGACTCCCACTTCTACAATGCATAACCTTTCATTTTACTTCTCGCTCTTGGTGCATCTGTAGTATTGAAATTTTATCGACAAAAAGCCAGTAGAGTATAATTCGCATAACTTCCGAGTTCCCACAGATTAGGGAAGGCATAGGTTCAACCCATCGGGGCATCTTAGGAACATATATCATAAATTTCAAGAATAATAACACAAGCTCGGTAGTAGAGCATGCTTGAGAAAGCGGAGGATACAATTTACCAAAAGCATTATGTATCCAAGGAAAAGGCTACAAGGTTACTGAATATGAAGGACGTTGTCGGATAAAATCCGAAAAAGGGGTCTGGTGGTCCACAAGGGATCTGATGTGAGCATCAGTACTCAACCAGAGGAAGAAAGAATGCAAGAAGATCATATTATAGAAACAACTGACTAACTCAAAGCCCAATTGCAAAGGAATTATGACTTCCAAGAGAAGGGATCAGAAGCAATGCTCTGATTAGGGATGGATAGGTAGAATAGCCTTAGGGGTACAATCGATGGCAATTTGATTGATCGAGATTCAGCACATGTTAAAATGACGTCTGAGTCAGAAGGATGAATTCTAGGATCTGATTGAGGATTGCGAGCATTCGCAACATATTGTATCAACGGACTCAAAATGATAATGACAATGGCTAACAATAAGATTACTAGACCTATGGTATTAACCACAATGCAAGCAAGCAAGAAATTCAAGAACAATAGGTTGTTGAGGATTTTCACAAGAACAAATGGTATTGTGAAGACTTTTGTGAAGTACATGAGTGAACTGAGGATGAGAGGATACTCGATAGGTGCACAAGTTTATCCATAGGGGTATTCAGATGACAAGGAACTGCAAGGCAGTAAGCTCAGGCATTCTTGGAAAAAGAAGAAAAGAAAAAAAAGGAGAGCAGTTCAGGGCATCTTGTAATAACAAGATCAACGGGATAGAATGTAAGATTGGCAAGTGTGCATAGTTATCCATAAGGATATTTCGGTGGTAGGGAATTGCAAAGGCATCAGGCAGAAAGTCTCGAGAGAATATCGTAGAGTATCTTCGGAATCTTCTGATGCAGCAGGCGATCATCTGAAATAAGGGGCTCTCCGGGCGGATGTGTTCACAAGATCCTAATGTTTGAGTTAGTAAAACCATTTGACCTGAATAGAAGAGAGATCAGAGTCCCAGAGTATAGACGAGAAATAAAAGATCCTAATACCACCCAAATGGCGACATGGGCCCGTAAGACACACAACCATGTTAGTAAAAGTTTTTGTAGTGACTAGACTCAACTTCGGCCAGGGAGTTGGAAAGGGGGCTACCTACAGGCAGTCGGCTCTGATACCAACTTGTGACGCCTTCGATTTGACCGTACACTAATCATACACGCAAATGTGTATGATCAAGGTTAAGGACTCATGAGAGGATATCACAACACAACTCTAGACACAATTTAAAAATAAAACACACTTTATATTACAAGCCAGGGACCTCGAGGGCTCGAATACAAAAGCTCGAAAACACCAGAGTCAGCGGAAGCAACAATATCTGAGAACAGACATAAGTTAGACAAGTCTGCCTTAAGAAGGCTAACACAAAAGTAGCAACGATCGAAAAGGCAAGGCCTCCTGCCTGGGAGCCTCCTAACTACTCCAAGTCGTCAGTGGCCATCACGTAGTAGTAGGCATCCTTCGGGTAGTAGTAGTCATCAGTGGCGTCGTCTGGCTCCTGCGATCCGTCATGTGGTCGCAACAATCGGGTACGGGGGAAAAGTAGCAAAGCAACAATGAGTACTCATCCAAAGTGTCGGATTCCGGGTTCCGGCAGACCCTTGAGGTTCGAACACTGGGGTGCGTGCGGAGATTACGCCTCCTACCTACCTGCACCCCTCCGCCACGCTAGGATCAAAACTATCGAAAGAGCAACACAAGAGACACGGGGTTTATACTGGTTTGGGCCACCGTTGTGGTGTAATACCCTACTCAAGTTTGTGGTGTGTGGATTGCCTCTTGGGCTGATGATGATGAACAATACAAGGAAGAACAGCCTCGCGAGGGTCTGTTCTTGGCTGGGGCGATGAACTGCTGGGAGGAGTTCAGCCACCTTTCTCTCTCTCTCTCTCTCTCTCTCTCTCTCTCTCTCTCTCTCTCTCTGTGCTTCCAACCTCTCTACTTGTCGAGCCCTCGGAAGAGACCGAACCAAACCCCTAGCTATGTGGGTGGCTGGTCCAATTTATAGAGGCCCTAGTCCTCTTCCCAAATATTGAGCGGGAAGGGAGCCAACAATGGCGGGCTAATTTGAAGGGGGGCAGCAAGTATCAGCTATCCTGACAAAAGTAGTCTTCGTCTGCGCAAAGCTCTGGTGATGACGCTGTCTTGGGCTCCACGGTGACCTCCGTCTCGTAGTCCTCCTGGTCTTGGTCTCGTTGCACCGAAATGGCAACCTTTGCCTGATGCCTCGGTACTCCGCGGCTATGCTTGCCCCCTTTGCACCAAAGAGGAAAGGAGGACGCTGCGCGGGCTGGCGCCCGCCTGGCGCCTTGAGTCGTCATGGCTTGCGTCACGGGCACCTCGTGAGGTACCCCGCCTTGATCTCTCCGCCTCCTTGCGAGCCAGCCTGACGAGGCCGTGCCTGAGGAAGCTCTGCATCGTCCACCCCGCGAGGCTTGGCCCCTCGCGAGGGTCTTGAGTTTGTGTTGGTGAAGATGGGCCGCGCTGGGCCCCCCTTTGTGCCACGCCGCAGGCCGCAGGCAGGCAAGTCTGGGGACCCCCGTTCCCAAAACGCCGACAGTAGCCCGCGGGCCCAAGGCACGCCCGGACTTGGCCGTGCAGGGAGGCGGAAGGGCAAGAGCAAAGTGCCGCGGGCCCTAACAGCCTGCGGCCTTGGGCGCCGCGCGGCGGTTGATTGGACGTGGGCGGCACTGTTCCCCCACGCCCTCCTTATTCTGCGCCACACTAGGCGGACCCATAGTTGTACTCAGCCGTTCCTCTTTTGTCGCTCGAGCGCCCCCTGTCCTTCCTCCACTCGAACCCTGGCTTCTGTTCTCAATTCAATCTCGAATCCTCCCCCCTTCCTATCGCCATGGCCCCGACGAAGAAGGGAAGAGGGAAGAAACCCATATCTCCGCCTTGCCCGCCACCGTTGGCGGCCCCCGCCGAGGCCTTGGGCAAGGTCAGCTTGGCTCTGGCCACCATCTTCAATGAATGCGGGAGGACGACGGCCTGGCCCGCATCCCACTTCTCCAACGACAGGATAGTTACCGAGGTCCCATATTTTTCCGACGCCTTGTGTGCGGGTCTGGTTCCCCCCTTTTCTGATTTCTTCAATGCCGTGCTCTCCCACTATTAGATCCACATGATGCATCTGAGTCCTGAATCCATCACCCTCCTTTCGGTCTTCGCCTTTGTTTGCGAAGCCATGGTGGGCATCCCTCCTTCGGTTGCCTTGCTGCGCCATTTCTTCTCGCTGCATCTTGTCGACCCTACCCAATGCTGGGCGTGCGTGAGCTTCGTTGCCGCATCCGAGACTGCGGCCTCTGGGATTGACTTCAAGCTCCCCCTGCCCCCGGTTGGGTTCCGCAAGCGGTGGCTGTTTGTGGACGCAGGGGTGCCCAGCCCCCTGCTATCGGAGCCGACCTCGCCTTCTGCCCCCAATTCGGGCTGGGGCCAGGAGACGCTCGAGAGCCCCCGGCTCGTCTTCGTCTAGCGCCGCTTCGCGCTCTTGAGATCGCTTGGCGTGACAGCGCCCAAGGTGGTGAAGGAGTTCCTGCTATGCCGCGTTGCTCCTCTTCAACACCACTCTCGCCGGATGTGGGCCTTCCGTGGGCGCGAGGATCGTATGAGGCTCCGAGAAGAGGACCTGGCTCCTGAGGTGCTGAAGACGGCGCTCTTGACCCTGGCTGGGGACCCCAACCCCGGCAGCGTCCGGCAGGGAGGGGCCTTGCTGTACCTCTGCCAGAGCAGGGTCGACTTCGTGAAGCAGATGCCTGTCTTTGATGAGTGGGGGCTGCGCCCTGCCGGCCTCCAGGGACCTCGTGAGAATCCAGTGGTGGTGACTGCCCTTCCAGTCGGCCTAGGCGACTCGTCCTCGAGTGGCGAAGCAGGGAGGTACGAGGCGCTAGAGGCCGAGGGGGCTCCCGGCGTGGTGACAGCGCCGGGCGAGGCTCATGAGGAAGCAGTTATCGGGGCCCGTGCCGCTGAGGCTGAGGGTGACAAACAGCTGCCCTCTGCGCCTGCGACTGGGGCCCCTGAGGCTCCAGCTGCTTCTCTTGAGGAGGCGATTGGCGGCGCGCATCAGGCAGGCGCCCCTGACGCTGACCGTCTTGACGCTCCATCTTCGTCACAGGTCAATCCCTGCGCCCAACTCTTAGGCCGCTTCCGCGTGGACTTTGGGGCTCTCCGGAAGAAAAGGGAGGCCCTGGGCGACGATCACCCTTGTCGCTTGTTGAAGCGTAGGAAGTACTTCGCCACTAATGAGTAAGCCTTCTCCTTTCCCAGCTCCCGATCCTTCTGTCACTTGTACTGGCCCTTACTCTGCAGGCCCCTTCCAGCCGAGCTTGCTGAGACGGTTGAGGAGCCGTCCCCTTTGGCTTCGCCCCCTCCACCGTCCTCGAGCGCTCTGAGCAGCGGAGCCCTTGTGGTGAGGGCGATCGAAGAGGCGAACCATCCCGAGGCATATCGTGGCCCCGCACACCTCGCGATCCTCCTTCGCGAGCCTTCTCGTGGCATAGCCAACCTGCCATGGGCTTCTCACCTGGTCGTGGACTGCGATTGGCTGAGGCGCTTCTTGCGCTCTTCTCCTGAGGTCGGGCTGGCCCCAGGCCGGGCTTCTGACGCGGCGTGCCCGGCCGTCGCGACGGTGCCAGCCCCCAGCCCCCAGCCCGGAGGGGGAGTGCTGCCTTGCAGCCCCCGACACTTGCGTGGGGCAGATGATGGTGTGGAAGACGTGCTCGAGCGCGCTCGGGAGCGTCGCGCTCTCTGCCAAGGATTCCTTCGAAGGGCGACTGATGCAATGAGCCTTCTTGGTGAGGAGCTTGCTGATGAAGACGCGCGCCTTGAGGCCGAGGGCCTGCGCCTGGCTGCAGAGAGGCGCGAGCTGGAGGGCGCCATCGCCCTTGTGCACCGTCAGCGCGACCTTGATGAGGCAGAGGCCAAGGCGTCGTTGGTGGCCTCTCGGGAGGCCCGGTCTCGGGTTGCTGAGGAAGCTCAGGAGGCTGACCGGCGGCGAACGGCTGCGGAGGAGCGGGCTCGGGAGCTCCTGGCCTGGTGCCACTCGCTGGAGGAGCAGGTGGAGCTGCGCAAGGCAGGCCTCGCGTCGATGAAGGTGGCCTCCGGTGACTCGGCGGAGCTCCAGAAGCGTGAGGAGGCGTTGATGTTGGAAGCCGCCGAACGTACCCGCGAGTACGAGCGTCTGGAGACGAGGGAGCGCTTGGTGACGCAGGCGGAGGACGATGTCGCTGCACAGGAAGCCCGTGTCCTGGAGGAAGTCGGACGTCGGGTGGCAATGGCGCATTTGAACCTCGAGCACGAGTTCGAGGAGAAGCTGGGCTTGATCCGGGCCGAAGCCGAAGGCAGGACTGCTGCCCTGAGGGCCAAGCTGGAGGAGGTGACGCGGCGGGCCGATGCTTCCTGGGCCTCCCTTGAGGTGGCGCAAGGTGAGCTAACCACCTCCCAGGCTGAGGTGCTCCTTCTTCGCCAGCGGGTGGAGGAGGCTGAGGCCATCGCGCGCCAGAACGCGGACGAGATACATCAGTGGCGGATTCTGGAGGATGAGCACGGCCCCATGCTCACCACGCTTCGGGAAAGGGCCAACACGGCCTTGGGCAACATCTGCGAGGAGACCGTCGGCGAGCCGCACGCGGTCAACTATGCGGGCAATCTTCAATTCTTCACTGACGTGGTGACGCAGCTGGAGGTGCGGTCGATCAGGGCTGACAGATTGGTGGAGGAGAGGAGCCGCGCCCTGCTCAGGCGCGCCTTTTCTCGCGTCTTCAGCCACCTCCAGAGCATGGATCCCCACTTTGATTTTGACGCCGCCATCGCCCCAGTCCCCCTGGCCGTCCGAGGCGAGCTGGCGCACTGGGTGGAAGACAATGTGGATGCTCTTATCAGGGCCTTCGCTTCAGACAACGACGATGCGATCGTGGCGGCTGACGAGGGCGGCATGATGGGCGGCTCTGACGCCGCTGGTGGCAACGCGGACAGCGATGGCGAGTTCAGCGACGCGAGCAACGGCCCCGGTGGTGCTCCTGAGGACGCATTGGGGGATTCATCCGACTGATTGTGCATCGTTCCTGCTTCCTTACCCTGCACGAATAGAACTCAGGTTTTGCCCTGATAGCTGTTAGAGCATTTTGGAGGGGGAGCCCCTCATGTAAAACTTGCGTTTATCGTATAAGTAGGAGCTACATTGCCCAAGCGCCCGTGCCAAGTGGTTGGCTTAAGCGACGCGCTGGTCGGCTAGTTTACCTTTGTCCCGTGCTGGCCCAGGGGCAGCCCGCAGGAGGCTGTGGTGCCCTGAGTGTTTCCTGATTGAATCCGTTGGATCTGCAGTAAGACGCCCTCCTGAGAGGACGCGGCGGCGGCAGTCTGGGCTGCGCGCAAGCTAGGCCTGACCCGGCTCGCGAGGGGCTCACGAGGGGAGGCAGCTGAGGTGAAGTGGTAACCGAAACGCGAGAAATTGCTTGAACGAGACTAAGCACCCTTTCCCCGAACACACGCAAATCTCAAATTCGAATCCAACTTGAATCTACCGGGGGAAAGCGAGAACCAAAGGGAAGAGCAACGAAAGCAAACAAAAGGCCGCGTCCGGCACCTAGTCTAGTCTTGGACGTCTTCTCACCAGCGCGGAGCTAAGTGCTGCCACTGGCGTGGGAGGGAGTCCCAAGGCCTGAGGCCGGCACCCCTGAGACTCCAGGGCGTGTACAGCCCCACTCATTATTACGTGAGAGTGTCATGGGGCGGCGAGCTTCACATGCACTGGGCCTTCTTCAGAGGTACTGGCCTTGCTTCATATCGCCAGACGAGGGCCCCGCCTTGCGCCACACTCTAGTGCCATCAGCAACGACCGGAAACCAGGACGCCGCCCGATGGGGTAGAGCGGTTGCCAGCGGTTCCCCCGATGACCACGGGTCCTCCGCCAGGGGCAGGCCCTGAGGCACCTCCCCAGCAGAGGGCCTACCTCCTGAGAACACCTTGCTCCGAACGCCGCGGTGTTGATGTCGGATCTCGGCCCCTCTCCTGCAGCCCCCTGCGCCCTCCTCCCGAGGGGTAGGAGACTGTGGGAGCGGGGCAGCTGCTCGCTGTGGCAACCTGCACCTCCTGCGATCCATGGTTAGCGTATACCTGCTCCTGAAGAATTAGCGGTACCCGATAATCGTTGCCTCCAGCGTGGCCAGTGGGACCGTCCTGGGGCTCCTGAAAAGGCTCAGCTTCTAGTGCCTCGTCCCCCCAGCTTGGGCTGAGGAGCGAGCCTTGTCCGTTCTCATGAGGGTGTCCTTGGTCCATCATGAGGGGCACGTATTCCTCCGGCACTGTCGGCGTTCTGGGAATGGGGGTCCCCAGACTTGCCTGCCTGTGGCCTGCGGCGTGGCTCAAAGGGGGCCCAGCACGGCCCATCTCCATCAACACAAGACTCAAGACCCTGGCAAGGGGCCAAGCCTCGCGGGGCGGATGACACGGAGCTTCCTCAGGCACGGCCTCATCAGGCTGGCTCGCGAGGATGCGGAGAGATCAAGGCAGGGTACCTCGCGAGGTGCCCGTGACACAAGCCATGACGACTCGGGGCGCTAGGCGGGTGTCAGCCCGCGCAGCGTCCTCCTTTCCTCTTTGGTGCAAAGGGGGCAAGCGTAGCCGCGGAGTACCGAGGCATCAGGCGAAGGTTGCCATTTCGGTGCAACGAGACCAAGACCAGGAGGACTACGAGACGGAGGTCACCGTGGAGCCCAAGATGGCGTCATCACCAGAGCTTTGTGCAGGCGAAGACTGCTTTTGTCAGGATAGTTGATACTTGCTGTCCCCCTTCAAATTAGCCCGCCATTGTTGGCTCCCTTCCCGCTCGATATTTGGGAAGAGGACCAGGGCCTCTATAAATAGGACCAGCCGCCCACAGAGCAAGGGGGTTGGGTTGAAGGTTGGTTGGCTGGGAAGAAAAGAGTAAGGCAGTGAGTGAGAGAGAGAGAGAAAGAGAAAGGTGGCTGAACTCCTCCCAGCAGTTCATCACCCCAGCCAAGAACAGACCCTCGCGAAGCTGTTCTTCCTTGTATTGTTCATCAGCATCAGCCCCAAGAGGCAATCCACCCACCACACACTGGAGTAGGGTATTACACCACAATGGTGGCCCGAACCAGTATAAACCTTGTGTCTCTTGTGCAGTTCTTTCAGTAGTCTAGATCTTTGCGAGACGGAGAGGTAGAAGATGTAATCTCCGCGCGCACCCCAGTGTTCGAACCTTAAGGGTCTGCCGGAACCCGAAATCCGATATTTGGCGCGCCAGGTAGGGGTGCGCCGGAGTTCGTCTTCCACCGCTCCGTGCCTCGTTGCGTCGTCATCCCCATGCCCGGTGACCAGGAGGGCAACCCTGACCCATGGGCTGCGTGGCCCGCCCGCGCAGAACAGCTCGCCTCGGGCGACCCCGTGCCCCAGGCAGCTCGCGGTCCGCAGGGCGCTGCGGGCCGCGGGCGATGCGGACAGACTTCGACAACTCTTACACCACGGCAGGCACGGTCGGCAGCAAGGGCCTCCAACCACGCCGCGACCACGACACCGTACACCCGCCGGGAGCAGGCGAACTCGAGGGCCGCGCTCACGGTGGCCCGAGAGCTGCTGCGGTGCAGACTGCTGGAGGGCGGCCATGACATGCTGCTGGAGCGAGTGGCGGAGCTCCTGGGCTTCGCCGCCTCGGGGGCTCACCCCTTCTCCACCCAGCTCCCATCTCAAGCCCAGGGCGACCCGCGCGGGGGCTCCGCGCGCGCCCGCGGGCTCTAAGGCTACTCCGACGCCAGCGAGGCTGTCAGCACTGGACCGGTGGCGGCGCTGCCCCCGCCCCCGGCCCGCGAAGGACTCAACACGACCCGCGGCCCCACTGGGCGGCCGCGCTGCCACCCCGCAGTGGGCATGACTGGCGGGACCGCGTGGCATGCGGGGCATCATGGCGTGGCATTCGGGATGACGGCGCCGGAGGAATACGTGCCCCTCATGATGGACCAAGGACACCCTCACGAGAACGGACAAGGCTCGCTCCTCGGCCCAAGCTGGGGGGACGAGGCACTAGAAGTTGAGCCTTTCCAGGAGCCCCGGAACGGTCCCGCTAGCCACACTAGAGGCAACGATTATCGGGCACCGCTAATTCTTCAGGAGCCGGTATATGCTAACCATGGATCGCAAGAGGTGCAGGTCGCCGCAGCAAGCAGCTGCCCCGCTCCCACAGTCTCCTACCCCTCGGGAGGAGGGCGCAGGGGGCTGCAGGCGAGGGGCCGAGATCCGACATCACCACCGCGGCATTCGGAGCAAGGTGTTCTCAGGAGGTAGGCCCTCTGCTGGGGAGGTGCCTCAAGGCCTGCCCCTGGCGGAGGACCCGTGGTCGTCGGGGGAACCGCTGGCGACCGCTCTACCCCATCGGGCGGCGTCCTGGGTTCTGGTCGTTGCTGATGGCAGTAGAGTGTGGCGCAAGGCGGGGCCCTCATCTGGCGATATGAAGCAAGGCCAGTACCTGTGAAGAAGGCCCGGTGCCTGTGAAGCTCGCCGCCCCGTGACACTCTCACGTAATAGTGAGTGGGGCTGTACACGCCCCGGAGTCTCAGGGGTGCCGGCCTCAGGCCCTGGGGCTCCCTCCCACGCCCAGTGGACATCACTTAGCTCCGCGCTAGTGAGAAGACGTCCAAGACTAGATTAGGTGCTGGACGCGGCCTTTTGTCTGCTTTCATTGCCTTTCCCTTTGGCTGTAGCTTTTCCCCACCGGATTTAAGTTGGGTTCGAATTTGAGATTTGCGTGTGTTCGGGGAAGGGGTGCTTATTCTCGTTCGAGCCATTTCTCGCGTTCTGGTTACCGCTTCGCCACAGCTGCCTCCCCTCACGAGTCGGGTCAGGCCTGGCTCATGCACAACCCAAACTGCCGCTGTTGCTCCCTCTCGGGAGGATTTTCGGGTACCTGCAAAGGTTGTCCTGTTTGGAAAAGGCCCAGAGCCTGTGAAGCAAGGTGAGTGCCTGTGAAGCTATCGCATTTTGGAAAAGGCCCAGAGCCTGTGAAGCAAGGCGAGTGCCTGTGAAGCTATCGCATTTTGGAAAAGGCCTAGAGCCTGTGAAGCAAGGCGAGTGCCTGTGAAGCCATCGCGTTTTGGAAAAGGCCCAGAGCCTGTGAAGCAAGGCGAGTGCCTGTGAAGCCATCGCGTTTTGGAAAAGGCCCAGAGCCTGTGAAGCAAGGCGAGTGCCTGTGAAGCCATCGCGTTTTGGAAAAGCCCGGAGCCTGTGAAGCAAGGTGAGTGCCTGTGAAGCCACCGCGTTTTGGAAAAGGCCCGGAGCCTGTGAAGAAGGCAAATGCCTGTGAAGCCGTCACATTTGGGAAAAGGCCCGGAGCCTGTGAAAAAGGCCAACGCCTGTGAAGCTCCCCGCTGGCGACACTCTCATGTCCTACGGATTCAACTAAAGAACACCCCAGACGTCACGCCCTCCCGCAGGCTGCTTCGGGGCTTGCACGAAACAAAGGTAAACCAGCCAACCACCAGGTGCGGGCACTCGTGCAATATGACAACTACTAATATGATGAACACAGGTTTTACATGAGGGGCTTCCCCTCCCAAAATGCTCTCACAACCATCAGGTCAAAAACCTGAGTTCTATTCATGCAGGGTAAAAAAGACAGGAGCGATACACACTCAGTCGGACTAATCCCCCAATGCGTCCTCGGAAGCACCTCCCGAGCCGTCACTGGCATCGCCAAGCTCGCCATCGTCATCTGCGTCGCCACCAGCGGCATCAGGGCCGTTCACCGCACCGCCCTCGTCAGCAGCCACGATCACGTCGTTGTCGTCCAAAGCGAAGGCCCTGACAAGGGCGTCCACGTTGTCTTCCACCCAGTGCACCAGGTCGCCTCGGACGGCCTGGGAACTGGGGCAATGACGGCATCAAAATCAAAGTGGGAATCCATGTTCAGGAGATGACTGAAGACACGGGAAAAGGCGCGCCCGAGCAGGGCGCGGCTCCTCTCTTCCACCAACCTGTTGGCCCTGGCCGACCGCGCCTCCAGCTGCGTCACCACGGCGGTGAAGAACTGAAGGTTGCCAGCATAGTTGGCTATGTGCGGCTCGCCAATAGCCGCCTCACAGATGTTGCCCAAGGCTGCACTGGCCCTCTCCTGGAGCGTGGCGAGCATGGGGCCGTGCATGTGCTCCAGGACCTGCCGCTGACATATCTCATCCGCGTTCTGGGGCGCGACGCCCTCAGCCTCCTCCACCCGCTGGAGAAGACGGAGCATCTCGGCCTGGGAGGCGGCTAACTCCCCTTGCGCTACCTCAAGGGCGGCCCGAGAGGCGTCGGCCAGCCGCGTCGCCTCCTCCCGCTTGGCCCTCAAGGCTGCAGTCCTCCCTTCAGCTTCGACCCGGATCAACTCCAGCCTCCCCTCGAACTCGCGCTCGAGGTCTTGGCGCGCCATCGCCACCCGACGTTCGACCTCCTCCAGGACACGAGCCTCTCGTGCGGCGACATCGTCCTCTGCCTGCGTCAGCAAGCGCTCCCTTGTCTCCAGCCGCTCGTACTCGCGGGTGCGTTCGGTGGCTTCCAGCGTCAATGCTTCTTCACGCTTCTGGAGCTCAGCTGGGTCGCCGGAGGCCACCCGCATCGACGCAAGGGCCAACTCGCGCAGCTCCACTTGCTCCTCCAGTGAGTAGCACCGGGCCAGGGCTCACGAGTCCGCTCCTCTGCTGCCTCTCGCCGACGGTCATCTCCCCGAGCCTCCTCGGCGGCCTGGGATCGGGCCACCCGAGAGGCCTCCAGTGACGCCTTTGCCTCTTCATCATCAAGATCGCGCTGACGGTGCGCGAGGGCGATGGTGGCCTCCAGCTCATGCCTCCCTGCAGCCAGGCGCAGGCCCTCGGCCTCCAAGCGCGCGTCTTCGTCAGCAAGCTCCTCCCCAAGCAGGTTCACCGCGTTGGTCGCCCTTCGAAGGAACCGTTGGCGGCGAGCGCGGCGCTCTCGGGTGCGCTCAAGCACGTCTTCCACACCATCATCTGCCCCAAGCAAGCGCCGGGGGCCACGAATCATCGTTCCTCCTCCGGGCAGGGGGCTGGGGACTGGCGCCCTCGCGACGGCCGGGTGCGCCGCACCAGAAGCCCAGCCTGGAGCCAGCCCGTCCCCAGATGAAGGTCGCAGGGGGCGCCTCAACCAGTCGCAGTCCACGATCAGACGAGAAGCCCAAGGCAGGCTGGCTATTCCACGGGTGGGCCCGTGAAGGAAAATCGAGGGGAATGAAGGGCCGCGATGCACCTTGGGATGGTCCACCCCTTCAGTCGCCCTCACCACAAGGGCAGAGCTGCTCGGAGCACTTGAGGACGGTAGAGGGGGCGAAGCCAAAGGAGGCGGCACCTCAGCTACTTCCGCGAGCTCAGCCGGAAGGGGCCTGCGGAGCAAGGATCAGTGAAAGCAACAAGAGGATCAGGAGCCAGAAAGGGAGAAGACTTACTCGTCAGTGGCGAAGTACTTCCTGCGCTTCAGCATGCGACAAGGGAAGTCATCACCCAGGGCCTCCCTTTTCCTCCGGAGGGCCTCAAAGTCCACGCGGAAGCGGCCCAAGAGAAGAGCGCAAGGATCAACCTGCGACGAAGACGGAGCATCAGAGCGATCCGCGTTAGGGACGCCTGCCTGGCGCGTGCCGTCCATCACCTCGCCAGAAGATGCGGCTGGGGCCTCTGAGGCCTCAGCCCCGGGCGCTGGGAGCAGCTGCTTGCCACCCTCAGCCTCAACGGCACGGGTCCCAGGAGCTGTCCCCTCGAGAGCATCACCCAGCGCTGTCACCTCATCGGGAGCCCCCTCGGCCTCCGGCGCCTCCTGCCTCCTTGCTCCGCCACTTGAGGACGAGTCGCCTTGGCCGATTGGAAGGGCAGGCACCACCACTGGGTTCTCACGAGGTCCCTGGAGGCTGGCGGGGCGCAGCCCCCACTAATCAAAGACGGGCATCTGCTTCACGAAGTCGACCCTGCTCTGGCAGAGATACAACAAGGCCCCTCCCTGCTGGACGCTGCCGGGGTCGGGGTCCCCGGCCAAGGTCAAGAGCGTCGACTTCAGCACCTCAGGAGCCAGGTCCTCTTCCTGGAGCCTCATGCTATCCTCGCGCCCACGGAAGGCCCACATCCAGCGAGAGTGGCGTTGAAGGGGAGCAACACGGCATAACCGAAACTCCTTCACCACCTTGGGCGCTGTCATGCCGAGCTTCCTCAGGAGCGCGAAGCGGCACCAGACGAAGACGAGCCGGGGGCTCTCGAGCGTCTCCTGGCCCCAACCCGAATTGGGGACAGCAGGCGAGGTCAGCTCCGATAGCAGGGGGCTGGGCACCCCTGCGTCCACACACAGCCACCGCTCGCGGAACCCAACCACGGGCAGGGGGAGCTTGAAGTCAATCCCAGAGGCTGCGGTCTCAGGCTTGGCAGCGAAGCTCACGCACGCCCAGCATTGGGTAGGGTCGACAAGATGCAACAAGTAGAAGTGGCGCAGCAAGGCAACCGAAGGAGGGATGCCCACCATGGCTTCGCAAACGAAGGCGAAGACCGAAAGGAGGGTGATGGACTCAGGACTTAGATGCATCATGTGGATCTAATAATGGGAGAGCACGGCATTGAAGAAATCAGAAAAGGGGGGAACCAGACCCGCCCATAGGGCGTCAGTAAAATATGGGACCTCGGTAGCTATCCTCTCGATGGAGAAGTGGGGCGCGGGCCAGGCCGTCATCCTCCCGCACTCATTGAAGATGGAGGCCAGAGCCAAGCTGACCTTGCCCAGGCACTCTTGATTGAGTATGGTCGACTGGCCGATGGCGGGGGCCACCGATGGCGGCACACAAGACGGAGGCATGGGTTTCTTCCCACTCTCCTTCTTCGTCGGAGTCATGGCGATGGGAAGGAGGGGGAAGATTCGAGATTGGATTGCAGGCAGGAGCTGGCGTACGAAGGAAGGAAGAACAGGGGACGCTCGAGCAACAAGAAGGGGAGCGGATGTGTGCAGCTACAAGTCCGCCTAGCAGGGCGCAGAATAAGGGGCCGTGGGGGAACAGTGCCGCCCACGTCCCATCAACCGCAATGCGGCGCCCAAGGCCGCAGGCTGTTTGGGCCCGCGGCGCTTCGCCTTTGCCCTTTCGCCTCTCGGCACGGCCAAGTCCGGGCACGCCTTGCGCCCGGGGGCTACTGTCGGCGTTCTGGGAACGGGGGTCCCCAGACTTGCCTGCCTGCGGCATGGCTCAAAGGGGGCCCTGCACGGCCCATCTCCATCAACACAAGACTCAAGACCCTCGCGAGGGGCCAAGCCTCGCGGGGCGGACAACATGGAGCTTCCTCAGGCACGGCCTCGTCAGGCTGGCTCGCGAGGAGGCGGAGAGATCAAGGCAGGGTACCTCGCGAGGTGCCCGTGACGCAAGCCATGACGACTCGGGGCGCTAGGCGGGTGCCAGCCCGCGCAGCGTCCTCCTTTCCTCTTTGGTGCAAAGGGGCAAGCGCAGCCGCGGAGTACCGAGGCATCAAGCAAAGGTTGCCATTTCGGTGCAATGAGACCAAGACTAGGAGGACTACGAGACGGAGGTCACCGTGGAGCCCAAGACGGCGTCATCACCAGAGCTTTGCGCAGGAGAAGACTGCTTTTGTCAGGATAGTTGATACTTGCTGTCCCCCTTCAAATTAGCCTGCCATTGTTGGCTCCCTTCCCGCTCGATATTTGGGAAGAGGACCAGGGCCTCTATAAATAGGACCAGCCGCCCACAGAGCAAGGGGGTTGGGTTGAAGTTTGGTTGGCCGGGAAGAAAAGAGTAAGGCAGTGAGTGAGAGAGAGAGAAAGAGAAAGGTGGCTGAACTCCTCCCAGCAGTTCATCACCCCAACCAAGAACAGACCCTCGTGAGGCTGTTCTTCCTTGTATTGTTCATCAGCATCAGCCCCAAGAGGCAATCCACCCACCACACACTGGAGTAGGGTATTACACCACAACGGTGGCCCGAACCAGTATAAACCTTGTGTCTCTTGTGCAATTCTTTCAGTAGTCTAGATCTTTGCGAGACGGAGAGGTAGAAGACGTAATCTCCGCGCGCACCCCAGTGTTCGAACCTTAAGGGTCTGCCGGAACCCGAAATCCGACAGGCGCCGTCATCCCGAATGCCACACCGTAATGCCCCGCATGCCACGCGGTCCTGCCTGACGCGCCCACCATGGGGTGGCAGCCCGTCCGCCCACTGGGGTCGTGGTTCGCGTTGAGTCCTTCTTCTTCGCGGACCGGGGGCGGGGGCAGCGCCGCCGCCGGTCCGCGCTGACAGCTTCACTGGCGTCGGAGTAGCCTTGGAGACCGCGGGCGTGCGTGGAGCCTCCGCGCGGGTCGCCCTGGGCTTGAGATGGGAGCTGGGTGGAGAAGGGGTGAGCCCCCGAGGCGGCGAAGCCCAGGAGCTCTGCCACTCGCTCCAGCAGCACGTCGTGGCCGCCCTCCAGCAGTCTGCGCTGGAGCAGCTCTCGGGCCACCATGAGCGCGGCCCTCGAGTTTGCCTGCTCCCGGCGGGTGTACGGCGTCGTGGTCGCGGCGTGATTGGAGGCCCTTGCTGCCGACCGCGCCTGCCGCGGTGTGGGAGCTGTCGAAGCCTGTCCGCGTCGCTCGCGGCCCGCAGCGCCCTGTGGACCGCGAGCTGCCTGGGGCACGGGGTCGCCCGAGGCGAGCGGCACTGCACGGATGGGCCACGCCGCCCATGGGTCTGGGTTGCCGTCCTGGTCGCCGGGCATGGTGATGACGACGCGACGGGGCACGGAGCGGTGGAAGACGAATTCCGGCGCACCCCTACCTGGCACGCCAAATGTCAGATTTCGGGTTCCGGCAGACCATTAAGGTTCGAACACTGGGGTGCGCGTGGAGATTTTGCCTCCTACCTACCTGCACCCCTCCGCCACGCTAGGATCAAAACTATCGAAAGAGCAACACAAGAGACACAGGGTTTATACTGGTTCGGGCCACCATTGTGGTGTAATACCCTACTCCAGTGTGTGGTGGGTGGATTGCCTCTTGGGCTGATGATGATGAACAATACAAGGAAGAACAGCCTCGCGAGGGTCTGTTCTTGGCTGGGGCGATGAACTGCTGGGAGGAGTTCAACCACGTCTCTCTCTCTCTCTCTCTCTCTCTGCTTCCAACCTCTCTACTTGTCGAGCCCTCGGAAGAGACCGAACCGAACCCCTTGCTATGTGGGTGGCTGGTCCTATTTATAGAGGCCCTGGTCCTCTTCCCAAATATTGAGCGGGAAGGGAGCCAACAATGGTGGGCTAATTTGAAGGGGGACAGCAAGTATCAGCTATCCTGACAAAAGTAGTCTGCGCAAAGCTCTGGTGATGACGCCGTCTTGGGCTCCACGGTGACCTCTGTCTCGTAGTCCTCCTGGTCTTGGTCTCGTTGCACCGAAATGGCAACCTTTGCCTGATGCCTCGGTACTCCGTGGCTGCGCTTGCCCCCTTTCCACCAAAGAGGAAAGGAGGACGCTGCACGGGCTGGCGCCCGCCTGGCGCCTTAAGTCGTCATGGCTTGCGTCACGGGCACCTCGTGAGGTACCCCGCATTGATCTCTCCGCCTCCTCGCGAGCCAGCCTGACGAGGCCGTGCCTGAGGAAGCTCTGCATCGTCCGCCCCACGAGGCTTGGCCCCTCGCGAGGGTCTTGAGTTTGTGTTGGTGAAGATGGGCCACGCTGGGGCCCCCTTTGTGCCACGCCACAGGCTGCAGGTAGGCAAGTCTGGGGACCCCCGTTCCCAGAACGCCGACACAAAGTACTCGCAAGACTTACATCAGATCTAAAATAAGTATGCATCTATATCAAAGGAATGGGTTGTATATGTGGATTAAACTGCAGAATGCCAGAAGATAAGGGGAAAGCCTAGCCTATCGAAGACTAGCATCTTCTGGAAACCACCATCTTGCAGCAGCAGGAGGGAGTAGAGTAGCATAAAGTAAAGTAGTAGAAGTGTTATCAACCTCGGCCAGAGATCCTTTCTCGACTCCCTGCGAGAAAGCAATCCCAGAGCCATACTATCCAGTTATCTTCACAATCCAATTCTCATCACCATCCGTTTCTCATCACAAGTATCCAGTTCTAGTTGTATCGATCGGGATACAACTCCAAGTGTCTGTTACCGTAGGACAGGCTATCGATAGATGTTTTCCTCCCTGTAGGGGTGCACCAACTTACCCACCACGCTCGATTAACTCCGACCGGACACAATTTCCTGGGTCATGCCCGGCCTCGGCCAAACAATATGCCGCAACCCGACCTAGGCTTAATAGAGAGGCCGGCATGCCGGACTAAACCTATGCCCCCAGGGGTCATGGGCCATCTCCCCGGGAACTCCTGCACGTTGCGAACACGGCCCGTGAGCAGACCTAGCTACCTCCTTCGACAACGTAGGTGCTTTCCAGTCCAACCCGGCGTCGCTCAGTCGCTGACGTCTATTAAACTTCGGCTGATGTATACGACGCAGAACTCCCATACTATGCCCACGTGATGGTTAGTGCTATCAGGCCAGAGGCCCCTCGGATCAAATATCCAAATCGTAGTGGATTAGGAACGCACGGTAACGAGCAGAGACTCACGATCGATGTGACCCCGTTGCCCCGTCTCTAGTACTTGCAGCAAGGGCTAAGAATGCCCGGCCACGCCTCATAAGTATCTTGCGGGCACCTTCCAGGTCAACCTGACTCCACATCACTCACTATTAAGCTCGCGAGGGTAACCCTCAGGGCCGAACCGTCTTAGTAACATGGCTCAGTGCAAAGTCATAGTAACCATAGTAACTGTGTGTCTAACACCAAGGTGAAAACCCGAGGAATCACCCCCGGTGAATTCCACTCGATGTTGTCATTAAGGTGAACGTAAGAGGATCCACCCTCGAAGTTCACATTTGATGGGTTGCACGACAGAGTCGTAACAAAAGTGGTTAAGGAGGAAATCACCCTCGATGACCTCGACTATATAGCTACACTACAGAGATCTCATCAGGAGTGATGTATGAGGTTCCACCCTCGTCACTCGATGGTAACTCTACAGAGTCGAGCAACAAAGGGGCGTGATGTGATGTGAGGTGTCGGGGCCTGGTCTTCGATCTCATTGATCGAGTCATCAAACATAAAGCGGGGCAACTGGGACAAGGTGGGGGTCACTGATGGATCGCTAACCAACCTATACTAAGCAGTTTAGGATAAGTAGGTAAGGTATAAAAGTAGGTAACAACAACAGGCTATGCATCAGGGTAGGATCATACAGAAAGCAGTAGCAGTTCTAATGCAAGCATGAGGGGAAAAGAAATAGGCGATATCGGAATGCTCAAGGGGGGTTTGCTTGCCTGGTTGCTCTGGTAAGAAGGGGTCGTCGTCGACGTAGTCGATCACAGCGGCAGCGGTCTCGGGGTCTACCGGAGAGAAGAGGGGGAAGAAACAGTAAATACATAGCAAGCAAGTCCATAACAGAACAACATGCAGAGCTAGACGTGTTCTAACGCGGTGCTACACGATATCGGTGAAGGGGGATAACATCCGAAAATGTTTCCCCGGGTTTAGCAATTTTTGGACAGATGAAACGGAGGGGAAAAGTTGCATGTTCAGGTAGTTAGGGGCATGTGGCAGACTAACGGATCGCCTATTCGGATTCGTCTCGTCGTTCTGAGCAACTTTCATGTATAAAGTTTTCTGATCCGAGCTACGGTTTATTTTATATTGATTTTAAAAGATTTAAAACATTTTTAGGATTTATTCAATTATTTAAATTCAACATTATCCAGAATAATGTTTTGGTGACGTCATTATGACATTAGCATGACGTCAGCAGTCAACAGAGGTTGACTGGTCAACCTGACGTGTGGGTCCCACCTATCAGTGACATTTTTTAATTATCCAGTTTTAGCTAAACTAAACATGATTAATTTGGGGTGGGCCCCACTGTCATTGACTGATTAATTAATTAATTAATTAACAGTTTAATTAGTTTAGTTAGTTATTTGGTTAACCTAATTATGATTAATTAGTTTAATTAATTGTTTAGTTTAATTAAACAAGATTGATTAAGTTAATTAATTAATTAATTAATAATATTATTTATTTTAATTAATTTTTTAAAACTCTTTTTTATAACCGTTCTGGGGTGGGGCCCCTTGTCATAGGCCCCGAGGGCCTAGCGGGTCGGGCGCTGGGCGGAATCGGGTGACGGGCGCCAGCACGCCCGACAGGCACTGCGGCCAGGGGGCGAAGGGGGCGGCGCGTGAAGCGGTGCCGGCGGCCGTAGCCATGACCAGAGCGGGGCGACGCCGCGGGGCTAGGTGGGGAAGCGGCCAGGCGAGGGAAGCGGGGGCCAGCGCAGGGAGCGACGGCAGCCGCGCGGCCAAAGAGTAGCAGCAGAGGAGGAGGGCGCGCGCGGGGGAGAGGGCGCGGGCGCTCGACGGAAGGGGACAGCAGCGGCAACAACCAGTGGTGGTGCTGCGCGGGGTCGGCGGTGGCCGAACGCGGCCACGGCAGGTGGGCACGCAGACGAGGCAGTACGGCGGGGCGGGAGCCGCGACGGGCGTAGCCGGGCAGGGCCACCATGCGGTGGAGTGTTGCTTGGCGGTCGAGACCGTGGACACGGCGAGGGCACGCGCGAGCGCGCGCGCTGCGGGCAGAGGCGAGCAGTAGCGCCGAGGCGCGGCCACGGTGGAGGGGGGGTCGCGGCGAGCCCGGAGGGCAGAGGGGAGGGAGAAGGCGGCGGCTCACGGCGGGGAGTAGGGGAGTGGCAGCGAGGCGGGAGGTGGAGACGGTGACGACAGGCGGCGACGGAGTCATGGCGGCGTGGATCCTGCGACATGATCCAAGGATGCGCGGCATCGGGCGTGCGGTGAGGCGCCGGCGTGAGGCGGGGCAGCACCTCGAGGCATCGGCGCCAAGCCCGATCCCGATTGGATCGGGGGGAGAGGGAGAGTGGGGGCGCGAGTGGGGATCGGGTAGGGAAGGAGTGGCAAGGGGAGAGGCTAGGGTTGCGGGGAGTGGGGGAGTTATGCTGGCGCGGTTGGGCCGAGGGAGGGAGCTGTGCCAGTTCGGTGGGCCATGGCCCAGGAGCGGCAGGGGGCCTTTTTCACTTTTCTGTTTTTTTACCCTTTTTTATTTTCTTTAGATTTGGGCATTAACCAATTTGCCAAAATTTTGGTTCACTTCCAAAATTAACAAATGAGAATTTGCCACGTGACAAACATTTTATTTTAGGTATTAGTCAAACTTCTCAGTTTGACTTGACTTTGAATTTAGACCGGATCCGAACCAACTCGAGTCAACAACAGTAATCATGATGACATGGCATCATTAACAGGAAATTACTGTAGCTTAATTACCCGGGCGTCACACTGCCCCTGCACCAATGGTCTCACGGGCGAAGCCTCTGGCCACTTCAGCTCCTGAACACAGTGTGCAGTCTGAAGATCTGTCACGCATCTCCAAGCCCTCTAAAGTGAAGATGCCCATGCAACCCACCAGCCAAGCACTAACCCCTGCTGCTATTCTACGAAATGAGAATGACGCCATTGATCTGTCCAGCGATGACGATCTTGGCAATGACGCTCTTGAGCAATTGATCAAGAGCAAGCAAGAGGCAAAAATCTTCAATGACCTTCCTCTCTTTGATGTTGAAATCATCAACACATTCATTGATGAGTGGTTTGACAGCCCAAATGTTAGCTTTGATGATCTTCAGCTTCCTGTTGGCCTCAGTGTCGCCTTCCACGGAGCCATTGCTGCTGAGCTGGCTCTAGCTCAAAAGATTGTTGAGCTGAAGCATAAGATAGATTATGAAAAGGCTCGGTTCAAGAAGCATATGGCCAAGCTCAATGTTGAAGACATTCAGAACTTCCAGACCATGATGCATGAGCTTAAGGAAGCATTCCGAACGAAATGCGAAGAAGCCAAAGGTTCTCGTGAGCGCATGAAGGATCTTGCTACTAAATGTGTCCAAGGATACAATGAAGCTGAAAAGCGTAGGCCTTGGGGCGACCAGGCATCGACCCCAGAATGGCGGCCAAACAAGGGCAGCTGAGGCTGAAGCCAGAAAGCGCAAAACCAAGGGAACCACTGATGATGCTCCTCCAACTAAGAAACGCAAAACCAAGAAGAGAGATCGGGCTGCTCCCACAGAGCCCCTTGAGGTCGAGCCAATCTTAGTGGCTCGTCCTACGTCTGAAAATCAAGAACGCCAAGTGATAGTTCATGAGCCTGCTTCCCAGAGGCTCCTGACGCTGAAGACAATCCAGCTGTTGACCCCACCGCAGCTGAAGACATTGGTCCTCACGACAATGTAGAAGATGATGAAGTCCTTCCTCAGATCGAGCACCAATTGGTATCATCGCCTGTGCTCACGCACAACGAACTCATCAGCATTGGTCGTGCTCTGACGCCAACTGCTCAGGATGCATCGTGGGCTGATCACCCACAACGACAAGACACTCCAAGTTCTCCCCAACCACAAGCTACTCCACTAGTGCAAGATGACGATGACTTTGAGGCCCAGCACACTCCCTCTTTGGAAGCGTCTCCCGTATTACGCAGGCTTCGCAAAGGACCAAGGCCCCAAGTCACTCCCACTATGCACGTGTCTAAGTCCGAAGCCAAAATGGCTCAAGATATTCCGGCTGCATCAGCCGATGAAGAACAAGAACCAAGAGTTGAAACAAAAAGAGTTGCTACACCCATGTCCCACCAAGATGTTGTTCTCGAGGAGAACATGTCCGACCCTCCAGCTTCTGAAGTGGAGGTTAACAACCCTGAGGCGGCCACCAACATCACCGCTGAAGCCAATGACATTGTCATGGCTGAAGCTAATGCGGCGCCTGAAGCTACTGCGGTGCCAGAAGTCCAAGCGCCTGAAGCCACTGCAACACCCGAAGTCATTAATGAAGCACCTGAGGTACAAGCACCTGAAGCAAGTGTGGCCCCTGAAGCCCATGACGACAATGCCAATGCTCCTGTTCCCCCTCCAAGACCTCATACAATTGAGCTGGCATTTGATCGTGGTCAGCCTGTTATGGTTCGATGGCCCATTCTGACTCCTCCACCTGCCGCGGGTCCACAATTTGAATATCATGTCGAGCACAGACCTCAAGTCCAAAAGCCCAAGCCAAGACTTCCACGATTCCCAGGCACTTCAACTTCACCTGGGGTCTTCAATGTGAATGGCTTCGTGGCACATAACACCTTCTTCAACAGCGCCAACAACTCTTATACCAAATCTCGCATTTCATCAAATCGGTTCTGGAGCTATCAGCAGCGCAGCTACTATTCCTGCGTCCTATACAATCAAGGGCGCATATTCCCACATATGTGCCTCGACTCTGAAGCTATAGCTGGCCTGCCCTACCTTGAAGAAGCGTTGGATTGCTTCTAAGATGCTGGACTGCTGCAGTTTGTCACAGATAAGGAACACTGGAATGAAGAGCTTCTGCTACAATTCTATGCAACTCTTCACATTCAAGGCTACAACAGGGATCCAAAGACTTGGGTCCTTGAGTGGATGAAAGGCAATGTCCATCATGAAGCCAAAGCTCTTGATATCATTGAGCTCACAGGCCTGCCCACTCCTGGTGAATACTATGAACCAGGTTGTCCACAACCCCAAAATGCCTTGGAATGCATCTTTCAGAAGCCAGAACCCAACATGAGTCAAATGTTGAGCATGATGAAGCCTCTGCCTCACAACGCTGAATACCCATCTGAGTTCTTTGTTGAAGACCTAGAGTACCTGCCTCGCACCATTTACCATATCATCAGGAAGACTCTATGGCCTGTCAAAGGACACTCCTCTACAGCGAAGCTTGAAGGAGCAATGAAGACTTTGGTTTTCTATATCTTCAATGGCATCAGCTTCAATGCTCAAGACTTCTTCATCAGGCAGTTGGCTACATCTGGCTCCGACATTTTTGGGTTGAAATTCTATGCTCCATGGGTCATGCGTCTTATCAAGCGTCACTCTGCCTTCAACTATCAGCCGTCTGCGCGCAATCATCTTATATTCTTGCCAGAGGTTGATCTGTCTGTTGAAGCTATTTACCCAGAGCCGGCTAAGGATCCCATTTATCTTCACAATGTTGATCACCAAAGCTTCACCCAGCCTATTGAAGGAGTTCCAGCAGTTGCTCATGTTTATCCCCATGCTGGCAACACACGTGCCCCTCGCGCTCAAACTGGCGCCACTGGCAGCACTATTGCGCAAAGGCCTCAGAGGTGATCTCGTGTTCTCAATGACCGAGAGCTTCTCGTTGTGCTACACCAGAAACATGACAAACATCATGACTGGCTTAAGCATCAGATGCAAAGCCTCTTGGTGGATGTCAACCGCATTCGCAATCTTGCCACCAAAAATGCCTTTGTCACCCATGAAACGTGTCGGAGGTCGTGGAAGAGTTTGACAGTACTTAGTGCTGAAGACGATCTGCAAGACGATGGCTTCACTGAATGGTTCAAGTTTGACTCAACTCCTCCCAGGAATGCTCACTTGCGTAGACTCCCTCACTTGAAGACTCTGGCTATTCGTCCTCGGCTGCGATAGTGAATGCCAGAGTCATCGATGACCAAGATGATGCAACTTCACCTCCTCCAACTTCAGCGCGTGTCGACCCTGCACCAAGTTCTTCTGCACCATCGGACCTCAATGACGACCCTGCTGCCTTGCCTACACCACATGGGAACGAGTAGGCGCTCTATGTCTTCAAACCTTTTTGGTCCTTACTGACAAAAGGGGGAGAAGCATATGAGTTGATAGTCTTCAAGCGGGTCAATATGGGTGGTTGCTTTACCTTTTTGCTACTTTTACCAAGTGCTTACAACTCTCGTTTTCGATATATTTGGTTCTTTGAGTTGTAACACTTAAACTCGATGGTCGTCTGCTACTTATTTGCTATTCTGTGATGCGATGATAAATTCCGCATGTGCGAAGATAAATTCTGCACTTAGGTCATTTTGCAGACGTCCATTTTCCATTATGCATGTCATTATCTTCGTTACATCATATCATGCATGATGAATTGTCATCATAGCTTGAAGAGGATCTCCACAAGTACAACCTGCCATGTGCATTTGCATTCCAAGAGCAAAGTACTTATATGCACATCTTCAGGGGGAGCCTTTGCAACCTATGAAGACAATACCCTATCCTTTACAATTTCACATATTTTATTCCCCGTTGAAAACTTCAACCAGTTTGTCATCAATCACCAAAAAGGGGGAGATTGTAAGTGCATCTAGTGCCACCCCTAGTTGGTTTTTGAGTATTGACGACAAACCTGGTTGAGGGACTAATGTGTTTGTGAGAATTGCAGGATAACACAGGTAGAAGTCCCTCATTGATTCGATTTTCCTACCACAGATGACCCCTAAAAATGTATGAAGACATTGAAGTCAAAGGTGGTATGTGAAGACATCCAGATTGAAGACTATGACAAGAGAAGACATCGCGTGAAGACTATGGAGCGCGAAGACTTAGTTGTTTTGTCATTCTTTTTCTTATTTGTTGAGTCATAGGAACCACCGTACTGTTAAGTGGGCTCCAAGAGAACCAGTCAGAATGACTGAAGTGATGCTTAATCAAAATCATATGTCTTCGAGTGAAGACTATGAGAGCAAATCTTATTCGGAATTGGATAAGTCAGCTTTGCTTGTAGCCTAAGTAAAGTTGTTGTGTGTGTGTGTGTGTGTTTGAAATCTGACCGTTGGAACACGTGTTAGTTCCTTAGTGACCCAGGGTCATTTCGGACAAATCAGGTTGGGTTGCCTAGTGGCTATAAATAGCCCACCCCCTACAACCATAAACGGTTGGCTACTCAGAGTTAGTGTACGGCTTTTGTCGTTTGAGAGCAACCCACCTCGAAGCCTTTGAGAGAGAATTCCTTGCGAGGATAAAGCCCTAAACACCCAGAGCCAAAGAGTGTTAGGCATCACTTAAGTCTTCCTGTCTGTGTGATCTGAAGACTTATTACACTTGACGACTGTGAATCCTCCAGCCGGTTAGGCGTCGCGTTCTGAGCATCCAAGAGTCATTGTGGATCGCCGGTGAACGAAGTCTATGAAGGTATGGAAGTCTGCCTTGAAGACTTACCAGAGTGATTGGGCGAGGACTGGGTGTCCTTAGCTCAAGGGGAATAAGGTGAAGACACGGTCTTCTGTGTTGAATCTCAGCCTCCCTAACCAGATGTACAGTTGTCACAGCAACTGGAACCGGTCCAACAAATCATTGTCTTCAACGAGTCACTGGTTCTATCCTTCCCATCACTTTATTTACTGTTGGTCCTTGTGAAGTCATTGTATGATTGCATTATCATTTGTCTTCACTGAGTGACCACTTGTTCTGATTGGCTTCGTACTATCTTCCTACCTGATCCATACTGCCTAGCTGCCATCAGTTGTTGTACTTTCACTTCATTGAATACTTGACTATGGTTTGCTTAGTGTAGTCTACCTTCCACTGCATGGTAATAGGTTTATTTCTATCGTTTGTCTTCGAAACTTCCATGTTTTGAAGACTTTCATAAAAATCGCCTATTCACCCCCCCCCCTCTAGTCGATCACTAGCACTTTCAGAAGACTTGAGTGATTATATGTCTAGAGTTAAAGGTGAACTTAAACTCATTAGTAAACATGTTTCTATGGTTACCACTCAAGTAGAACAAGTACTTTAAGCTCAGAATGATTTGATCAATGAATTAAATAATAAGAAAACTGATAATGTTGTTAGAGTTATGACTAGAGGGGGTAAAATGACTCAGGAACCTTTGTATCCTGAGGGCCACCCTAAGAGAATTGAGCAAGATTCTCAGAGAATTAATGTTGATGTACCTAGTTCTTCTAAGAAGAAAAAGAAAAATGATAGCACTTTGCATGCTCCTAGTGAACATGTCGTTGACACACCTGAGAATCCCAATGATATTTCTATTTCTGATGCTGATACACAATCTGGTAATGAACATGAACCTAGTACTAATGTTAATGATGATGTTCATGTTGATGCTCAACCTAGTAATGATAATGATGTAGAGATTGAACCTGATGTTGATGTTGATAACCCACAATCAAAGAATCAACGTTATGATAAGAGAGACTTCGTTGCTAGGAAACACGGTAAAGAAAGAGAACCATGGGTTCAGGAACCCATGCCTTTTCCTCCTAAACCATCCAATAAAAAGGACGATGAGGATTTTGAGTGCTTTGCTGAAATGATTAGACCTATCTTTTTGCGTATGCGTTTGACTGATATGCTTAAAATGAATCCTTATGCTAAGTATACGAAAGATATTGTTACTAATAAATGAAAGTTACCGGAAGCTAAAATTTCCACAATGCTTGCTAATTACACTTTTAAGGGTGGAATACCAAAGAAACTTGGAGATCCAGGAGTACCAACTATACCATGCTCCATTAAAAGAAACTATGTTAAAAATGCTTTATGTGATCTTGGAGTCAGTGTTAGTGTTATGCCTCTCTCTTTATATCGTAGACTTGATTTGAATAAGTTGACACCTACTGAAATATCATTACGAATGGTTGATAAATCAACTGCTATACATGTTGGTACCTGTGAGGATGTGCCTGTTGTGGTTGCAAACGTTACTATTTTAACGGACTTTGTTATTCTTGATATTCCCGAGGACGATAGTATGTCTATTATTCTTGGTAGAACCTTTTTGAATACTGCAGGGGCTGTTATTGATTGCAACAAAGGCAATGTCACTTTTCATGTTAATGGTAATGAGCATATGGTACACTTTCCAAGGAAACAACCTCAAGTCCACAGTATCAATTCTATTGGAAAAATTCCAACAATTACTATTGGAGGTTTTGAATTTCCTCTCTCTACTATCAAGAAGAAATATGATATTCTTATTATTGGAGACGTGCATATCCCCGTTGAGGTAATCTAGTGTTATTCGAAATTTCTCTGGTATCATGCGATTCGGAATGAGTTTGTTAACAAGACTTGATCAACCTTGTTAGTGGATTCCTTTTGATGAGCATGAGATGGATGAAGTTAGAAAGCACAACTCTCTGTACCTTCCTTTTACTTTCTTTTATTTAGTTTAAATAAAGCAAAATAATATTTTTTGTCTGTTTTCTGAATTATCCTTGCAATAAAAAAATACCCCGAAAATAAAAGCTGGAAATTTAATATGATTTTTCTGGAATATCTAAGAATTATTGGCACTAAGAACACACCAGGGGGCCTCACCATGTGCCCACGAGGGTGGAGGGCGCGCCCTACCCCCTGGGCGCGCCCCCTGCCTCGTGGACCCCACATGGGTCCCCTCCACTTATTCTTGCACCCACACACTTCGTCTTCCTCTAGAAAAAATCACCCACCAGCTCAAACCCGAGTTCTAGCTCATCTTGCTGCCATTTTCGATCTCCTTGCTCAAAGCTCCATTCACAAAACTGCTTTGGGGGATTGTTCTTCCATATGTGACTCCTCCAATGGTACAATTAGTTTTTGTTCTAGTGCTTTATTTATTGCAAATTTTTGCTGCTTGGGTGACCCTGTTCTTGAGCTTGCATGTCAAATTTATAAGCTCAAAAGTAGTTTTAATGCACGATATGGCCTCTATGCACTTGTAGGAGTAGTTGCTATCAATCTTGTTGAGTTTGGTTCACTTTTATTTTGAAGTTACTAAAAATTTCAGAAATTTTCAAAATAAGATGAAGAGATTTTTGAGGGGCTCGTTGAGCCGAAGCTCGAAGGATAAGCAAAGTGAAGAAAATAAGAATCCCAAATATAATCTCCCTCGAACTGCAGAGGTTCGGCCGTGTGAATGGCCTTGTGATGAGTTCTTGAGAGAAGCCGAGATTTATGAAGATTTTTATTATTTGGCTGAGGGCCTCACCGACTTCCTCCACGACCAGCGTGAACTGTATCTCCTACTCACCAATATTTTTGCGCAAAATTTTCATTTCCATGCTAGGAGATCGCCACCTTCGGTGGAATTTTATTTATATGTTGAGCATAAGGAGATGTCACTTTATGATTTTTGCCGGATTTGTAGGATACCCTTTGAGGGCAGCATAGAGGAACCACATCGTAATGATGTGGATGGATTTATTGATATGATTGCTGTAGGGGAAACAAGGAAAGTTTCCGATGCAAGGATCACTTGCATACATTTTCCTGTTCTACGATACTTCGCAATATTTGCTAGTAGATGCTTAATTGGTCGCGGGAACTGTGGAAATCTTAGTGCCCCTGATATTGTTATTTTGCGCCATGCTTTGTTTCGTGATACCAATTTTAGTTTAGGCGCTATTGTTGCTAAACGGTCAAATCTGAACCGTACAAAGGGTCCCGTCTTGGGAGGCATCTTCACTTCGCGCCTTGCTGCACACTTTAACATACCTATTAGGCATTATGAGAAAGTGGAAAAGTTGTTGCCTCATATTTTTCTAGATTATAACAGTATGGTAGCACATGATTTTATTGTTAAGAATAAGAAGAAGTTGTTTAACTATAGACTTATATTTCATAAAGACTACTTTGAGACTATTACCTTGCCTGCTCCTTCTTTGTTCAACATATTTTCAGGCATGTACCTTGTTCTGCCGGAGGCCATCCATGCCTACCGGAGCCTGACATCAGCCCCAGAGCCTGAGCCGGAGCCACCACTTGAACCTCATCGTCAGTCTGTTTATCAGTGGGATCCGGAGGAGATCGCTAACCAGTGCTACCCTAAGGATCCTCCTCAGTACACCGGAGGGGGCAGCTTCGATCCATGGGCATAGACCAACTTAGGTCAAAAGCCTAAGCTTGGGGGAGTACGTATTTCTCACATACATTACATTCATGTTCACACACGCATGCCAGTTGTCGGTGCTCATACTTTTTCATTGTATCATCCATGCTAGTTTATTCTCTTTTTAAGCTTTCTTCTTGTGTGTTTGAAAACCCTTAAGAAAAACCAAAAAAATTAGTTGTAACTTTTAGCTAGTTTACTTTCCATGCCTGTAGTAGTAATTAAAAAGAAAACCTAAAAAGATTTCTCGTTCTTCTTTTGTTTGTTGGGAGCTTTCCCATGTAAATAGTTTTGTTTCTTTTCTTTTCTTTGGGGGTCGAGAGGAGAAGACCATGATGAAAATGTTGAAGTGGCTCTCATATGCATTATTGTTGATCTAACAAAGAGCCCATATTACTATGTCTTCTCCCTTGAATTGAATGCTTGCAGATTCCAGCTTAGTCCAATGCACGTGCACTATTATTATTATCCACATTATTCGGTTGTGCAAGTGAAAGGCAATAATGACGATATATGATGGACTGATTGAGATGAGAGAAGCTGGTATGAACTCAACCTCTCTTGTTTTTGTAAGTAAATTAGTTCATCGTTCCCGTTTCAGCCTATTATGAATGAAACATGTTTGCAATGACAATTAGAGATTATAGTTGCTCATGCCATGCTTAAGTAGCTAGGAGTTTATAATGGTTTACCTTGCGTGCCAACATGCTATTAAAATGGTTGTGATATGGTATGATAGGGTGGTATCCTCCTTTGAACGATCCGAGTGTCTTGACTTGGCACATGTTCACGCATGTAGTTGAAACAAAATCAACATAGCCTCTACGATATTTATGTTCATGGTGAATTATATCCTACTCATGCTTGCATTCAGTGTTGATTAATTTTAATGCATGTTCATGATTGTTGTCGCTCTCTAGCTGGTCGCTTCCCAGTCTCTTTCTAGCCTTCACTTGTACTAAGCGGTAATACTGCTTGTGCATCCAACTCCATAAACTCCAAAAGTTATTCCATATGAGTCCACCATACCTTCCTATATGTGGTATCTACCTACCATTCCAAGTAAATTTGTATGTGCCAAACTCTAAACCTTCAAATGAAATTATGTTTTGTATGCTCGAATAGCTCATGTATCAACTAGGGCTGTGTGATGCCCTCAATTCAATCATACACTAATCGTACACGCAAATGTACGATCAAGATCAAGGACTCACGAGAAGGTATCACAACACAACTCTAGACACAAATTCAAATAATACAAGCTTTATATTACAAGCCATGGGCCTCGAGGGCTCGAATACATAAGGTCAAAAACACAAGAGTTAGCGAAAGCAACAATATTTGAGAATAGACATAAGTTAGACAAGTTTGCCTTAAGAAGGCTAGCACAAAAGCATCTATGATCGAAAAGGCAAGGCCTCCTACCTGGGAGCCTCCTAACTACTCCTGGTCGTCAGCGGTCGTCACGTAGTAGTAGGCACCCCCGGGGTAGCAATAGTCATCAGTGGTGTCGTCTGGCTCCTGGGATCCGTCATCTGGTCGCATCAATAGGGTATGGGAGAAAAAGAGGTAGCAAAGCAACCGTGAGTACTCATCCAAAGTACTCGCAAGACTTACATCAGATCTAAACTAAGTATGCATCTGTATCAAAGGAAATGGGCTGTATCTGTGGACTAAACTGCAGAATGCCAGAAGAGAAGGGGAAAGCCTAGCCTATCGAAGACTAGCGTCTTCAAGTATCTTCAAGCATCTTGCAGCATATAGAAGAGTACAGATCAACATAATGTAAAGTAGTAGTGTTATCAACATCGGCCAGAGATCCTTTCTCGACTCCCTGCGAGAAAGCAATCCCAGAGCCATACTATCCAATTCTCATATCCATTCATTTGTCATCACAAGTATCCAGTTCTAGTTGTATCGATCGGGATACAACTCCAAGTGTCCGTTACCGTAGGACAGACTATCGATAGATGTTTTCTTCCCTGCAGGGGTGCACCAACTTACCCACCATGCTCGATTAACTCCGGCCGGACACACTTTCCTGGGTCATGCCCGGCCTCGGCCAAACAATACGCCGCAACCCGACCTAGGCTTAATAGAGAGGTCAAGCACGCCAGACTAAACCTATGCCCCCGGGGGTCTTGGGCCATCGCCCTGGGAACTCATGCACGTTGCGTGGGCGGTCGGTGAGCAGACCTAGCTACCTCCTTCAAAAAGGTAGGTGCTTACCAGTCCAACCCGGCGCGCGCCGCTCAGTTGCTGATGTCTAATAAGCTTCGGCTGATGCAATGCCCACGTGATGGTTAGTGCTATCAGGCCAGAGGCCCCTCGGATCAAATATCCAAATCATAGTGGATTAGGAATGCGCGGTAATAAGCAGAGACTCATGAAAGATGTGACCCCGTCGGCCCGTCTCGAGTACTTGCGGCAAGGGCTAAGAATGCCCGGCCACGCCTTGTAAGTATCTCTTAGGCACCTTCCAGGTCAACCCGTCTCCACATCACTCGCGGGTACCCCTCAGGGTCGACCCGCCTATCCAAGTAACAATTGTAAAGTCCAAGTATCCGTGTGTGCAAACATCAAGGGGAAAACCAGAGGAATCACCCCCGGTAAATTCCACTCGATGTAATCGTCAAGGTGAACATAAGAAGATCCACCCTCGAGGTTCACACTTGAGGGGTTGCACGACAGAGCCGTATCGGAAGTGGTTAAGGAGGAAATCACCCTTGATGACCACGACCGATTAGCTACACTATAGAGGTCTCATCAGGAGTCATGTATGAGGTTCCACCCTCGGCACTCGATGGTAACTCTGCAGAGTCGTTCAACTAGGGGGGTGATGTGCGGTGTCGGGGCCTGGACGTCGATCATGTTGATTGAGTCATCAAACATAAAGCGAGGCAACTGGGACAAGGTGGGGGTCACTGATGGAACACTAACCAACCTATACTAGGCAGTTTAGGATAAGCAGGTAACAACAACAGGTTATGCATCAGAGTAGGATCATACAGAAAGCAGTAGCATTTCTAATGCAAGCATGAGAGGGAAAGAAATGGGCAATATCGGAATTCTCAAGGGGGGTTTGCTTGCCTGGTTGCTCTGGCAAGGAGGGGTCGTCGTCAACGTAGTCGATCACAGGGGCAACATCGGTCTCGGGGTCTACCAGAGAGAAGAGGGGGAAGAAATAGTAAATATAAAGCAACATAGCACCACAAAGCATAACATGGCAATAAGATGTGCCGAGTGTGACCTAACGTATGGCTACACAATATAGGTGAAGGGGGAAATCAACCGGGAATGTAATCCCGATTCCGGACCTGTGTCAGACAGATGACCAGAGGGGGAAAGTTCCATGTTCAGCATGCTAGGGGCATGTGACAGATGAACGGACCACGTAATCGGATTCGTCTCGTTGTTCTGAGCAACTTTCATGTAGAAAACATTTTCATCCGAGTTACGGTTTAATTTCTATGAATTTCTAAAGATTTTCTTATTTTCTGGATTTATTTTATTTACAGAAAATGATATATGACGTCAGCATGATGTCACGGTGACATCAGCAGGTCAACAGACGGTTGACCAGGTCAAACCTGACATGTGGGTCCAGCAGGACCCACATGTCAGCCTCTGTTATTTTAGCAGGGGATTAAAATTAAACTAGCAGAGATAATTAGAGGTGTGGACCCCAGTGTCAGTGTTTGATTAGAGTTTAACTAATTAGATTTTCAATTGAAACGTGATTAATTAGCCTAACTACTGGGGGACCCACACGTCAGCGAGAGGGATGAACAGTGCCCCGCGTTGACTTTGGTCAACGCGGTCAAAAGGGCGCAGGGGCCCACTCGTCAGCGACCGTGGGTGGGTCCTACGTGACGCCAGCTCAGCGGGGCCAGCGACTCGCCGGCAGCGATGCCAGAACACGGCGGAGGCCTCAGGAGGTGGTCGGATTTCGCCTACAGACGGCCGTTTCGAGCGCGGCCGGGCCCGTTCGAACGAGCAGACGACGAAGAGTCGAACTGTGGTGGTGGCAGGGTCGGACTCGACCGGAATCATCGCCGGCGACAAGCCATGGTGGCGGTGGTGTTCGGGCCTTGTTCGAAACGCGGCAGGAGCGGCCTAGGGGTGCGGTTGGGGCTGCGACTGGGCGCTGCGCGCGTCCTGGAGCATGCCAGTGACTTGCGCTGGGGCTCGGGAGCGCGCACGACGCGCGAGCGGCGGCCATGGCGGACGGCGGAGTTCACCTCCGCGGGGACGGTGACGGAGCGCACTAGAGCGTGAGAGAGATGGAAGGGAGCGATGCGGAGGCTCACCTAGCGGGCACACGGTGGCCCCGTGGATGCTTAGGAGCAGCAAAACATCGTCGGGGAAGAAGGGGATCGCCGGCGACCCGAGGAAGACGACGACGTGGTCGGCGATGCAGAGCTCCTCGACTCCTTCCAGCGGCTCCAGAAGATGCGGGAGTCCACGGCGATGCCGACGAGCACGGCCAGGACGCGTCGAAGGCACG
Source organism: Triticum monococcum (assembly GCA_034509565.1). Taxonomy (NCBI): domain Eukaryota; kingdom Viridiplantae; phylum Streptophyta; class Magnoliopsida; order Poales; family Poaceae; genus Triticum; species Triticum monococcum. The sequence goes on from CM067841.1 coordinate 121,669,277, forward strand.
GTGGCCGCAGAGATGACGAAGACGCGACGGCGATGGCACTCGGAGGAGAGGGAGAGAGCGAGATAGAGTGGGGGAAGGAGCGGGTGGATCTGGGAGGTGAGGAGGCAAGTGGGGAGGGGAGACGGGGAAGCACGAGGCATCGGGGGATCTTATCCCCTCGCCGACGACGCTGGTGAGCCGGTCCGGTGGGGCGCGCTCGGCCATGCCCCCGGTTGGTTGAACAGGGGGGGACGAGAGCGCCCGGGAGAGGTGGGCCGCCTAGGATGTGGGAGTTGGGCCGGTCTAGCTGGGCTAAGGCCCAGGGGAATTAGTGGGGGAGGGGGCCTTTCTCCTTCCTCTCCCTTTTCACCTTTTTTTTCTTCTTTTTTTAAAGCTTTTCTGTTTTAGCTTTTTTTTGGCCACATAGGCATTTTGCAAAAATGTTGGATCACCACCAATATTACCAGGAGAATATTTTACACATGATGAACATTTTAGTTTTCATGTTTGAGCATTTTGAAATTCACTCATAGTTTGAACATGAATTCAACTGGAATTTGAAAGAGAGAGGAGACAATGATGATCAAACACTTGTTTAGCAAAATGATTAACTTAACCCCAGGGGTTACTGTAGCATCATTACACCGGGGTGTTATAGGCTGTCTGTATCTTTCATGCTAGGCGGGTTATTCTGAAGAGGAGTGGACTCCGCTCCTCATTCACGAGAAAATGGCTGGTCACCAGGATGCCCAGTCCCATGCTCAAACCAAATCAAAATAATTGCAAACAAAACTCCCCCAGGATTGTTGTTAGTTGGAGGCACCCGTTGTTTCGGGCAAGCCATGGATTGATGCTTGTTGGTAGTGGGGGGGTATAAACTTTACCATTCTACTTGGGAACCGCATATAATGTGTGTAGCATGGAAGATATCGAGATCTCTCAGTTGTTTGTAGACAATGAATGTATACCGCTCAAAATATTATTCATCTCTATTTCAAAATCGAGCTCTGGCACCTCTACAAATCCCTGCTTCCCTCCGCGAAGGGCCTATCTATTTACTTTTATGCTGAGTCATCATCCTCTTATTAAAAAGCACCAGTTGGAGAGCACCGCTGTCATTTGCATGTATTATTATTAGTTTATATTGAGTATGACTGTGAATGGATCTCTTTTACCATGAATTACAATTTCCAGTCAGCCCTTGATCTTCAGGGGCGCTCTGCATTTATGTTTTGCGGTCTCAGAAAGGGCTAGCGAGATACCATCTTGTTATAGCACATTATGATTGTTTTGAGAAAGTGTTGTCATCTGAGATTTATTATTATTGCTCGCTAGTTGATTATGCAATTGATATGAGTAAACATGAGACCTAAATGTTATTGTGAATATGGTTAATACATAATCTTTGCTGAAAACTTGAATGTTGGCTTTACATATTTAAAACAACAAGAGCAAACAGAGTTTGTAAAAGTTTTTCTTTATTACTTTCAGTTTATCAACTGAATTTCTTGAGGACAAGCAAAGGTTTAAGTATGGGGAGTTGATACGTCTTCATCGTATCTACTTTTCCAAACACTTGCCCTTGTTTTCGACTCTAACTTGCATGATTTGAATGGAACTAACCCGGACTGGCGCTGTTTTCAGCAGAATTGCCATGGTGTTATTTTTGTGTAGAAATAAAAGTTCTCGGAATGACCTGAAAATCAACAGAGTATATTTTTGGAATATATAAAAAAATACTGGCGAACGAATCAATGTCAGGGGGCCCACACCCTGTCCACGAGGGTGGGGGCGCTCCCCCTGCCTCGTGGGCCCCATAACGCTCCACCGACCTCAACTCCAACTCCATATATTCACGTTCGGGGAGAAAAAAAATGAGAGAGAAGTATTCATCACGTTTTACGATACGAAGCCACCACCAAGCCCTAATCTCTCTCGGGAGGGCTGATCTAGAGTCCGTTCGGGGCTCCGGAGAGGGGAATCCGTCGCCATCGTCGTCATCAACCTTCCACCATCACCAATTTCATGATGCTCACCGCTATGCATGAGTAATTCCATCATAGGCTTGCTGGACGGTGATGGGTTGGATGAGATTTATCATGTAATCGAGTTAGTTTTGCTAGGGTTTGATCCCTAGTATCCACTATGTTCTGAGATTGATGTTGTTATGACTTTGCTATGCTTAATGCTTGTCACTAGGGCCCGAGTGCCATGATTTCAGATCTGAACCTATCATGTTTTCATGAATATATGTGAGTTCTCGATCCTATCTTGCAAGTCTATAGTCACCTATTATGTGTTATGATCTGTTGACCCCAAAGTGACAATAATCAGGATACTTACCAGTGATGACCATAGTTTGAGGAGTTCATGTATTCAGTAAGTGTTAATGCTTTGGTCGGGTACTCTATTAAAAGAGGCCTTAATATCCCTTAGTTTCTAATAGGACCCCGTTGCCACGGGAGGGTAGGACAAAAAATGTCATGCAAGTTCTTTTCCATAAGCACGTATGACTATATTCGGAATACATTACTACATTGCATTGATGAACTGGAGCTAGTTCTGTGTCACCTTATGTTATAACTATTGCATGAGGAATCACATCCGACATAATTATCTATCACTGATCCATTGCCTACGAGCTTTTCACATATTGTTCTTCGCTTATTTACTTTTCTGTTGCTACTGTTACAATCACTATAAAACCAAAACTATTACTTTTGCTACCGTTACCGCTAATATCATATTACTTTGCTACTGAACACTTTGATGTAGATATTAAGTTTCCAGGTGTGGTTGAATTGACAACTCAGCTGCTAATACTTGAGAATATTCTTTGGCTCCCCTTGTGTCGAATCAATAAATTTGGGTTGAATACTCTACCCTCGAAAACTGTTGCGATCCCCTATACTTGTGGGTTATCAGAAGCCGTGTGTGATTGTTAGTTGATCGAACACGCCTACTTTCTAGAAACCGTGTGGATTGTTTGAGTTCATCGCCCACGGTGTTGTCTGAGTAACTATTTGCAATAGAAACCCCAATAAGCAGGGTAATTAGCCTATTATTGATAATCTATGTACTAATCAAACTGATATTTCTTATAAAACATGCCAGATATTTCATATCCGTATAAAAGCAACCAGGATTTCATAATCGAATTACATCAGATAGCTTCGGCACTCAGTTACGCCATTACACAACAGCACCAAGTTTCACATGCAGCATCAAAAACCTTCAGAAAGTAGCATCATACACGGTAAATAGACAGATGAATCTCATCTGGGAAACTAGAGAAGCGGAAGGCAAATATTGAGCTTTCAGTGATGTTGAATGTCCTTGCAACTTTAGGCTAGTGGCTATGGATAATTGCCCACCCAACCTTCGTCCTCTTCAGCAAGACTTCAATATTGTACCGTGGGTGTTGAATGAATACCTTCCTCGCCTCTTGACCAAGCAGGTGGTTTGAGAGGTAGTCATTGGTGAACTGCTTTGAAAAGTACTGAAAACAAAGCTATGCATAAATCGTTGTTGTAAATTTTGAAATGGCGCAAGGGGTAAAAACAAGGTAAAAGAGTTGGTACCATCCTATAGTTGATTGATGTCTTCTTCATTGTGCAAACAAAGATCTTGTTGTTATTCGTCGCAAGTTTCTTCATCCTAACAATCTTTCCGAGTTTCTTGACTTGACTGATATTCATGGACATCTCATTTCCCCATATGCAAAATGGGTCGAACAGTGGGTCTAAGCCTCTGACAGCAAGACCTACATGTGCAAGACCAAATTGTAAGAAACCTAAATATTAGAATGATTCCTGCAACTGCACAATAATGTGCTATTAGCCAAAGGATCCTGCTTGAACAAACCTCGATGGTAAACCGCAGCGTCTCCCATTGTTTCCCTGCAATACACATAAGGAAGATCTTGATCAGGTTAACTGAGAGTTGCCATACTATCAGTAGAATATGTATTGAGTATAGCCCAATTCGATTGGTGTCACATGCATACAATACAAAATTGTACCCACAGCAAATGAATGTCAGAACCCCGATTCCAGGCCACATCGATCTAGCCAGTAACACCTCATATCACTTTGCGGCCTCACGCACGGTATCCCACGGGTGTCGCCTTACCATGGCCCGGGACCGTTTGCGCCTTTTGGCTCGCGTATATGACAATGTCGCTAGCATCCATATGACCGAGAACCTGGGCCGACATGGCTAGTCGTGAACCCAAAGCGGCACAGACCTATGGAGACAGGCATACATGAATCACATCGAACATGTCGGTCATCAACGAGTGGTTCCGGGCTGTAGCACTGGGCTAACAGGACTCCGGGGATCCCGGGCTATAGCAGGCTAGACAGGACTCCGGAGATCACCGCGTGACATTTCCCCGAAGGGACAGACATAGGGACGAAGTGAAACACATGCCGGCCAGTCAAGTGTCCTGAACAGTAGTGCTGGGCTAGCAGGACTCCGGTGAACCGGGCTGTAGCGGACTACTATGGCTCGAGGAGCACTAGACTACATTTCCCCATAAGAAAGGCTGCGAAGGACAAACAACTAGATTGTCGGATCCCACTCATACCAAGCATTTCAATCATACACACAATATGCCCGATATGAGTACATACAACATGGCATCACAACAAAACTCTACAACTCAAGTACTTTATTTAAAGGCTCCAGGGAGCCATACATAACATATCCATACAGGTAGGGGTCACATGACCCGACACTCAAGTCATACAGTCATACAAGCACATGCGGAAGCAACTAGTCTGAGTACAGACTCTAGAAAGAAAGAAGGCTTCTCGAAGCCTGTCTATCTACATAGGGCCCTCCATGGCCTGGATCACCACCTGGGTGGCTAGTCACTCGTCGACGTCAAGGTCTACGTAAAACCCATCGGAGGGGGCAGTGTTGTCGTCTGAAAACAATAAATAAGCAAACATGAGTACAAAGGTACTCAGCAAGTCTTACATCAGAACCTACTATACATGCTCATTCTCAAGAAGGTGGTGGGGTTTATGCAGCAAGCCAGCTTTGACTCTTGGCTAAGCTATCCTATGGAATCTTTTAGCAAAATAGTTTTCGCACACGAGTCCACTACTCACCATCACAATACTCCACCGTGGATCCTCCCTCGTATCCTGCGAGGGGGCCATCCTCGGTACTCACACTTATCTTGAGTCTATTAGTAGTATCCATTAACTTGTCTATGAACTGTATATGCAATCAAGTAGTCCTTTACCACGGACGCGGCTATTCGAATAGTTTTATACCCTGCAGGGGTGTACTTTGTCACACATGTTTCCACCACTTAGCGTCTGCACACGAAATGTGCTCGGCAGACTTCAAGCAAAAACCGACGTGGGTGTAGACCACGACCTGACTAACCTCACAAGTCTCTAGTCCAGGGTCATCGCCTATTCAGGTTCCATCCGCAAGGAAATCCGGCCGGGGTGTCCTCAACGGCCCCGAACGATGTGAACAGGGTTCCCGAGACACCAAACGGGTGACTCGGTACACCGTGCCACGGTGTATCTACCGCAACATAGCCCACCCCTAGGGTCAGCGCTACGCACGGCCGCCAACACATATCCTACAAACACCAGAAACTAGTTGCAACTCCTGGACTGAGGCGAGAGGGGTCGGTAAGTCGAGCGGGGTCATATTTCAGGGCCCAATGTGTGGTAGTAGCTGAATCTTAATTCACGCATACAGAACTCAGTTCTTAGGGACGGCTTCAATGAAACAACCCACCATGTACTCCTACATGGCCTCTCATGGATACCTTTACCAAAACATGTTCAACACATCCCACATATTACTGGCACAAACATTTCACTCTAGCCCATCACCCAGATGAACCAGACCTAACAAAACTCTAAGCATAGCAGGCATAGCAAGGTAGGAATCACAAAACATGGCTCAATCAACTCCTACACATGCTAGTGGGTTTCATCTAGTTACTGTGGCAATGACAGGTCATGCAGAGGATAAGGGTTCAACTATCGTAGCACACAGCAGTTTGAATCGTGTTGTCTTAATGCAGTAAACAAGAGCAAGAGCGAGAACATGGGTTGTATCGGAATGATCAATGGTTGCTTGCCTGATGGAGTGGTAACGGGATACTGCCCTTCAGTTGGATACTCGTGAATATCCTCGGAGGCAGAACCTACCACGAATAACACAACCGAGCACAATCAACACATGACGATATGCAACAATATGATGCATGCTATGACATGGCAATATGGATGTGTCTTGAGCTAATGCAACTAGCTATGATTTAAATGAAGTTGGTTTGAGTACAAGATTCAAATTCCAACCCCATATATGATTATTTAAATGCCCTTTATTTGTTTTGTCCAAAACAGAGGACAAACATTGTTCAAACATGCATGAAAATGGTACAGATGGATTCCTTGAATTTTTCTGATAATTTTTCATATATAATTTGTCTCATTTGGAGTTATGGTTGAATTTCTATGAATTTTTGAAGTTTAGGCAATTTTCTGGAATTTTCTATATAAAATTAAATCCAGAAAAACAGTTATTGCGTCAGCATGACATCACCCTGATGTCAGCAGGTCAACTGGGCGCCTCCAGGTCAAACCTGACCAGTGGGGTCCACTGGTCAGTGACACAATCAACTAACCAAGTTAATTAGCCCTAACTAACTTAGTTAGCCGGGCGGGGCCCGCATGTCAGTGGCTCACTAATTAGCTAATTTTATTAACACTAATTAACTAACACTAATTAAGCAGGCGCCTGGGCCCACATGTCAGTGAGTCAGGGGGGAGTCAACCCAGCCGACCCGGGGTCAAAACACGCCGGAGTTGACCCCGGCTCGTCTCCGGCAAGGCCAGAGACGGCGGAGGGGCTCGGAAATCCTCCTCCGGCGACCAAATGGCCAGCGGAGGGCATCTACGCGGAGCTGGGACTCGCCCGCATCCATCTGTGGACACGGCAGGGGCTGAGATGGCCCGAGCTCGCCAGAGGCAAGCTCGCGGCGGTGGCCGGAGTTAGGGGCTGGTGCGGGTTAGCGCTAGGGGGCACGGCAGGTCGAATGGGTGGTTGCGTTAGGCTCCTGGGGACGCGTTGAAGACGGTGGTGCGCTCGGACGTGTGCTTGCACGGCCGTAGCCACGACGGCGTCGAGGCTCAACGGCGGCGAGCTTCGGGTGCTCGCGGGGCAACGGCTACGGGGCGAAATCGACGGCGTGGCTAAGGGGAAAAGGACCGGGAGCTCACAGCGGTGCCGTAGGGGTGGCTAGCGGGCTCGGGGGCGACCTTCATGGCGCGAATCGACGGCGAGGAGCTCGGGCGGCCGAGGTTGAAGAAGAGCTCGAAGTCGACGATGCGGGGCTTCCGGCGGGGCGTGGTTCGGTGAGGGGGTCGAGGATGACGTTGCGGAGCTCGTGGGCACAACCGAGGGGCGAGGGGGTGGCTGTGGCCGTGGTGGTTCTCGTCGGCAGCGACGGCCGCGTTCTGTGGAAGAGAGGGGGAGAGCTAGAGGAGGGGATGAGCACGGGGGAGGGGAATGAGAGGGCCAGGGGGTGCGTGGCCGTCTCCGTGGCATTGGGAGGGAGCCCGGAAGCAGGAGGTGGCGCGCGCGCGTGCCGGCGAGCGCCGGGCACACGCCCGCGTCCTTCTGTCCGAGGAGGGGGACGACAGGAGGCAGCGGGGTGGGCTGGGCCGCCAGCTGGAGATGGGCCAGGTAAGTGGCCCATGGCCTTTCCCTCTTTATTTTTTTGTGTTTTTCTATTTCTGTTATTCTGTTTTGATTTAGTTTAAATACTAAATCATTTTATAAAATCCTGAAAATATTTATGGACACTTACTGAAATATTTCAGTGGCCCAAAAAATAGTTCCAACATTATTTGAGCATTTGAATTATTTAATAGTATTTAAATGCCCAAATTCAAATATTTATGAATTAAATCAATGCCCCTTTTGTTGACCTAAAATTATATGCACCATTTTTCCCAAGGGTTCTAACCCAAGGCAAAGAGGGTGAACATTTTTTAAGGGCATTTCAGGTTCATTGAATTTATTTTTAGTAAACCCTAGTTGATTTCAGGGGGGGTGCTGGGGGTTCTGCTTTCCCCATTTCAATTTTCTGATGAAGGTAAACATGATGCACACTCTAATGCATAATCTAGCTAGGGTGTGACAACTCACCCCAACTCAATAGAATCTCGTCCCGAGATTTAGGATCATCTGGGAAGAAGGTGGGGTACTCGAGTCGAAGACGATCCTCCCTTTCCCAAGTGGCTTCTTCCTCGAAATGGTGTGACCATTGAACCTTGAGAAACTTGATATTATGACGTCGAGTGGTACGCTCGGCTTGATCAAGGATACGAACGGGGTATTCCCGATAAGAAAGGTTATCTTGTAAATCAAGCGTTTCGTGGTCCACTCCACGGATAGGATCCGCGAAGCAACGCCTGAGTTGCGAAACATGGAAGACATCGTGAACTCTGGAAAGATGCGGAGGTAGTTCCAATTGGTAGGCAACTTCTCCTCGTTTGGCAAGAATGCGAAAGGGTCCAATGTAACAAGGAGCCAATTTGCCTTTGATACCGAAGCGATGGGTTCCCTTTAACGGGGTAACCCGAAGGTAGGCTTTCTCGTCAATTTCAAATGTCATAGGCTTATGCTTACGATCATATTGACTCTTTTGGCGAGATTGGGCTGTTTTCAATTTCTCACGAATAACGCGAACTTGCTCTTCTGCTTCCTGAATCATATCCGGGCCAAAGAGTTGTCTTTCCCCGGTTTCTGACCAGTTAAGAGGCGTTCGACATTTTCGTCCATAGAGAACTTCGAAGGGAGCCTTGCCCAAACTAGCTTGATAGCTATTGTTATAAGCAAACTCCACGAATGGAAGGCATTTCTCCCAACTCATTCCGAACGAGATAACAGAAGCTCGGAGCATATCTTCCAGAATTTGATTGACTCGCTCTACTTGACCACTTGATTGAGGATGGAAGGCGGTGCTAAAGGAGAGATGAGTTCCCATAGCGTTTTGGAAACTTTCCCAAAATCGAGAGGTGAAGAGACTTCCACGGTCTGAGTTAATTTCCAATGGGACACCATGAAGAGACACTATTCGGGAGATGTATAGGTCAGCTAGCTGGCTAGCGGTGATACTCTCACGAACAGGTAGAAAATGGGCTACTTTGGAAAGACGGTCGATCACGACGAAGATGGCATTATTCCCCCTCTTGGTCCTGGGAAACCCAGTGATGAAATCCATACTGATTTTGTCCCATTTCCATTCGGGAATAGCCAAAGGTTGAAGGGTGCCAGTAGGCCGTTGATGTTCTGCTTTAACACGACGACAAACGTCGCAATTAGCAATGTATTGAGCGATTTCTCTCTTCATCCTAGTCCACCAAAACCTCTGGCGTAGGTCTTGATACATTTTAGTACTACCGGGATGAATGGTGAGAGGGGATTCGTGAGCTTCCTTAAGGATCATCTGGCGTAGATGTTGATTCTTGGGAACCACCAGGCGGTTCTCAAAGAAGACAGCACCTTGTTCATCCATGGAAAAACATCTAGCTACTCCGCTAGCAATGTTTTCCTTAATCCGGGATATGCCCTTATCACGCTTTTGGGCAGCTATGATTTGATCCATAAGGGTAGGTTTCGCCACCAGAGTAGATAAGAATCCTTGAGGAACAATGTGAAGATTAAGCTTGCGAAATTCCTCATGGAGAAGTGGTTGACTTTGTTGTAACAGCAGGTTGTTACAGTAGGACTTACGACTTAGTGCATCGGCCATGACATTGTCCTTGCCAGGGGTGTAAGTTATTCCTAAGTCGTAATCCGAGATCAGCTCGACCCAACGTCTTTGCCTGAGATTCAAATCTGGTTGGGTGAAGATATATTTCAAGCTTTGGTGATCGGTGAAGATCTCGCAACGATTACCGAGAAGGTAATGTCGCCAGGTTTTGACTGCATGGACTACAGCTGCAAGCTCTAGATCATGTGTGGGATAATTTTCCTCATGTGGGTGTAATTGCCGTGAAGCATAGGCAATTACCTGACGATCTTGCATGAGTATGCAACCTAGTCCTTGTCGCGAAGCGTCGCAATAGATAATAAAGTCCTTGGAGAAATCTGGTGGTACCAGTACGGGAGCAGATGTCAGGCGTCTTTTCAGTTCCTGAAAACTGAACTCGCACTGTGGAGTCCACTCGAACTTTTTATCTTTCTTGAGGAGTTCAGTTAGAGGTTTAGCAACCTTGGAGAAATTCTCGACGAAGCGGCGGCAATAGCTCGCTAGGCCAAGGAAACTCCGAACTTGCTTGACCGTTTCAGGTGGAGTCCAATCAAGGACGGCTTGAACTCGCTCGGGATTGACAGCAATACCCTTACCAGAGATTACATGGCCTAGATAGGTCACTTCTGACAACCAAAATTCACACTTGGAGAATTTGGCATAAAGGCGATGCTCTCGAAGTTTCATCAATACCAGCCTTAGATGTTCAGCATGTTCCTCTTCATTCTTGGAGTAGATGAGTATGTCATCAAGGTATACTACGACGAATTTGTCCAAGTACTCCATGAAAACCGAGTTCATTAACCGGGAGAAAGTGGCCGGGGCATTGGTTAAACCGAAGGACATGACGGTGTACTCGTATTGGCCATAACGAGTAACAAAGGCCGTTTTGGGAATGTCCCCGTTTCTGATTTTGATTTGATGGTAGCCCAGCCTCAAATCCATCTTGGACAAGACTGAGGATCCAGCGAGCTGATCATACAGGTCGTTGATCCTGGGAAGCGGGTATTTGTTCTTGATGGTGACCAGATTGACAGGTCGGTAATCCACAACCATTCGATCCGTTCCATCCTTCTTCTTGACGAAGAGGACGGGGCAAGCCCAAGGAGAGGAGCTAGGACGGATGAACCCTTTGTTCAAGGACTCATCGAGTTGGTTCTTAAGCTCGGCTAGTTCTAAGGGTGCCATCTTGTAGGGTCTTCTAGCAATTGGAACGGTTCCTGGAACAAGGTCTATCACAAACTCGACATCCCGGTCAGGTGGAACACCTGGCAGTTCTTTCGGAAACACATCCGGGAAGTCTCGGACTACCGGAACGTCCTCAAGGTCTGGAAGGGGGTTGGCATTGAGAGAGTAAAGTTGGCGCTTGGCCACTCGAGTTAAGACATTAACTGTCTTGCCCGAGGGATGAGTAAGTTGAACGGTTCTAGTGGCACAATCGATCTTGGCATAATGAGCCGACATCCAGTCCATACCCAAGATGATGTTTATGTCGGAGGACTTGAGAGCTATTAAAGATGCGAGGAAAACAAGCCTATCGACAAGAATTTCGTTCCCATGGCTTACCTTAGAAGTTTGCCATTTGGAACCCGGAGTTTGAATTACCATGGAAGTGGGCATGTCACAGAATGTCGTGTTATGCAACCGAGCATAATTCTCGGATATGAATGAATGAGATGCTCCAGTATCGAAAAGAACAGATGCCGGATGGCAGTTAACAAGGAGCATACCAAGGATGACGTTGGGATCCTCATGAGCCTCTTCGGCTGAAACATAGTTGACATGGCCACGTGCAGTAGTGGCCGGCTTGGCGTAGAAAGTCTTTCCCGCGGGCTTACCACGGCCAACGGACTTTCCAGCTTGATTGGGGTTGTTCTGGGGACACTCTCGACTATAGTGACCCGGTTCTCCACACTTGAAGCATGTTACCACAGTGGGGCGTGGAGCAACATTAGCAGCGGGGCCACCATAGGGCTTGGGCGGTGCAAATTGCTGGTTGGGACGAGGCGCCTCAAAGGATGGCCTCGGGGTGAATCTAGGTGGCAGTGCGGTGCTTGGAATCCACACCCGGCGCTTCTGAGCTCCAGAGCCGGATGAAGACCCAAAATCATGAGAGTGCTTGCGTGAAGTGTCATAATCAGTCTGGCCTGTCTCAGCACTGATAGCTTTATTGACCAGCTTCTGGAAGGATGTGCACTCGTGCAGACGGAGATCGCGGTGAAGCTCAGGGCTAAGTCCCTTGCGGAACCTTGCCTGCTTCTTGGCGTCAGTAGAAACCTCTTCAGGAGCATAGCGTGCCAGGTTCCCAAATTCTCGGCTATATGCATCCACAGTCAGCCTTCCTTGGGTGAAGTTGCAGAACTCCTCCCTCTTGCGATCCATGAGACCTTCCAGAATGTGATGCTCATGGAAAGCCTCGTTGAACTCAGCCCAGGTAGTGATTTGGCCGACCGGGCGCATAGCTTCGTAGTTTTCCCACCAATGGCTAGCGGGGCCCTCGAGATGATAAGCAGCATAGGTAACCTTGTCGGCTTCGGCTACGTTGGCAGAACGTAGCTTGTGGGTGATGTTGCGAAGCCAATCATCCGCGTCGAGGGGTTCGACGGAATGGTTAAACTTTGGTGGGTACAGCTTGATAAAGTCATTGATTGACACCAGGTCATTTCGTGGGTGGCGTGCAGTGTTCTGCTCAATCCGCTCCAGCAGGCGGTTGGTCTCACGCTTGTTCCTTTCCGCCTCAAGCATCACTTCGGCCAGGGAAGGCGGGTGAGGCAAATTTTCACCTCTAGCTGCATTGGCTTCCCCCTGCTCCGGGGCAGCAGGGTTGCCGCGGGTGTTGACCATCCTAGGAGGAAACAAGACAACGGTTTAGACAAGGATGGCTCAAACTTAACAGGGAAGTGCAGAATGTAAAGGATAACACGGAATGCAAAGATGGTCATTCGTATGCCATGGTAATATAAAACTGCCACATATACACCAACGGTCATACTCGTCATACATAGTTTAGTACAAGCCCATGCTATAGTACAACTATGAAGGTATACGTTACATCTCATCGGAGGCATTCCGAGTCCCTATACATTATTTGTCTACACCTCCGGAATCGATTACACACCAAGTCGTATTCCACAAGTCACACAGGACAGTGGGGATACAACTACTACAATACTAGTGGTACTACTACTAACTCAGATAGCTCCGTAGTAGTCCTCATAGAAGTCACCTCCATAGCCTGGAAGTTCAACGTGATCATCCGGAAACAGACGGTCCTGAGGAGCCTGTGGACCATAGGGGCTAGGATGAGGTCTTGGACCAACAAACGGTGGCCTGCGGGGACCAAGGGGTGGGGTGATGCCTCCCACATCACGCCAATCCACCATGTCTGGCAGAGCTGCTCTCACAGGATACAGATCCCTGGTATCCATACATCCAGCTTGCACCGAGGGTGCAAACCGAGTCAATGTGGCCCAATGATCAGCACGGGTATTAAAGAGCTCCAGCCTCAAGGCCCGATTCTCTCGGTCCTTATCTTCGAGCATCTCAGCGGTGGTACGAGTTAATGAGTCCTCCTGAGTGGAGTCAGCATAGATAGCCTGAAGATACCCCTGCGCTCCCGGAAGTGAAGCTGGCATGTAACGGAAGTCAGTGTTCCGAAGCAGGCCAGTCCGGACTCGCAAGATGGTCATCATGGAATAGGCAGCATCCTGCACAGCCATCTCAATGGTAACTCCGAGTCCATAGGAATAGTGAAGGGGCTCGGTAGATCCAGGATAGGAAGGAAATATCCTGATAGTGCAGAAATACTGGCTTTGATTAAAGTCGCGGAACTGCTCTTCAACAGTGTATTCGGGATACGAACGGTATCCTGTCTCGATCATGACCCGGACCAACATAGCAGTATGACCGGGCACGTCGAGGCACCTGGTCAGGCGAACCACCTGATTTTGAGAATGGTTGGCCATCTGAAAGCACAACCACAAGACAAGACATCAGAATTCCTAGGGAAAATTGGACAGCATAACGGCTGTAAATGCTCAGAAAAAGATTTGAGACATCCACAACAGTTCACAATACCGCTCAACAGCATCATATCAAGGTTCTGATTCAAATAGCAACGTACTAAAATAGTAGAAACTGGACTGGAACTCGTAGCAATAATCCTATAAACTACTACGGATTAGTAACACGTGAACCTGATAGAAGAAGAGAGCCTAGTCCTTAACCCACGTTGATTGAGAAGAGAATGACTCAGATCAGAAGCATAGGTAAAGGAGTAAAAGAACCTTACCCTGCCACAATCAATTCCCTTACATATAACTAAAGCATTTCTAGACTCGACATCGACCAGTTTGGCTGAACGAACCTACAGGCAGTCCGGCTCTGATGCCAACGCTGTCAGAACCCCGATTCCAGGCCACATCGATCTAGCCGGTAACACCTCATATCACTTTGCGGCCTCACGCACGGTATCCCACGGGTGTCGCCTTACCATGGCCCGGGACCGTTTGCGCCTTTTGGCTCGCGTATATGACAATGTCGCTAGCATCCATATGACCGAGAACCCGGGCCGACATGGCTAGTCGTGAACCCAAAGCGGCACAGACCTATGGAGACAGGCATACATGAATCACATCGAACATGTCGGTCATCAACGAGTGGTTCCGGGCTGTAGCACTGGGCTAACAGGACTCCGGGGATCCCGGGCTGTAGCAGGCTAGACAGGACTCCGGAGATCACCGCGTGACATTTCCCCGAAGGGACAGACATAGGGACGAAGTGAAACACATGCCGGCCAGTCAAGTGTCCTGAACAGTAGTGCTGGGCTAGCAGGACTTCGGTGAACCGGGCTGTAGCGGACTACTATGGCTCGAGGAGCACTAGACTACATTTCCCCATAAGAAAGGCTGCGAAGGACAAACAACTAGATTGTCGGATCCCACTCATACCAAGCATTTCAATCATACACACAATATGCCCGATATGAGTACATACAACATGGCATCACAACAAAACTCTACAACTCAAGTACTTTATTTAAAGGCTCCAGGGAGCCATGCATAACATATCCATAAAGGTAGGGGTCACATGACCCGACACTCAAGTCATACAGTCATACAAGCACATGCGGAAGCAACTAGTCTGAGTACACACTCTAGAAAGAAAGAAGGCTTCTCGAAGCCTGTCTATCTACATAGGGCCCTCCATGGCCTGGATCACCACCTGGGTGGCTAGTCACTCGTCGATGTCAAGGTCTACGTAAAACCCATTAGAGGGGGCAGTGTTGTCGTCTGAAAACAATAAATAAGCAAACATGAGTACAAAGGTACTCAGCAAGTCTTACATCAGAACCTACTATACATGCTCATTCTCAAGAAGGTGGTGGGGTTTATGCAGCAAGCCAGCTTTGACTCTTGGCTAAGCTATCCTACGGAATCTTTTAGCAAAATAGTTTTCGCACACGAGTCCACTACTCACCATCACAATACTCCACCGTGGATCCTCCCTCGTATCCCGCGAGGGGGCCATCCTCGGTACTCACACTTATCTTGAGTCTTTTAGTAGTATCCATTAACTTGTCTATGAACTGTATATGCAATCAAGTAGTCCTTTACCGCGGACGCGGCTATTCGAATAGTTTTATACCCTGCAGGGGTGTACTTCGTCACACATGTTTCCACCACTTAGCGTCTACACACGAAATGTGCTCGGCAGACTTCAAGCGAAAACCGACGTGGGTGTAGACCACGACCTGACTAACCTCACAAGTCTCTAGTCCAGGGTCATCGCCTATTCAGGTTCCATCCGCAAGGAAATCCGGCCGGGGTGTCCTCAACGGCCTCGAACGATGTGAACAGGGTTCCCGAGACACCAAACGGGTGACTCGGTACACCGTGCCACGGTGTATCTACCGCAACATAGCCCACCCCTAGGGTCAGCGCTACGCACGGCCGCCAACACATATCCTACAAACACCAGAAACTAGTTGCAACTCCTGGACTGAGGCGAGAGGGGTCGGTAAGTCGAGCGGGGTCATATTTCAGGGCCCAATGTGTGGTAGTAGCTGAATCTTAATTCACGCATACAGAACTCAGTTCTTAGGGACGGCTTCAATGAAACAACCCACCATGTACTCCTACATGGCCTCTCATCGATACCTTTACCAAAACATGTTCAACACATCCCACATATTACTGGCACAAGCATTTCACTCTAGCCCATCACCCAGATGAACCAGACCTGACACAACTCTAAGCATAGCAGGCATAGCAAGGTAGGAATCACAAAACATGGCTCAATCAACTCCTACACATGCTAGTGGGTTTCATCTAGTTACTGTGGCAATGACAGGTCATGCAGAGGATAAGGGTTCAACTACCGTAGCACACAGCAGTTTGAATCGTGTTGTCTTAATGCAGTAAACAAGAGCAGGAGCGAGAACATGGGTTGTATCGGAATGATCAATGGTTGCTTGCCTGATGGAGTGGTAACGGGATACTGCCCTTCAGTTGGATACTCGTGAATATCCTCGGAGGCAGAACCTACCACGAATAACACAACCGAGCACAATCAACACATGACGATATGTAACAATATGATGCATGCTATGACATGGCAATATGGATGTGTCTTCAGCTAATGCAACTAGCTATGATTTAAATGAAGTTGGTTTGAATACAAGATTCAAATTCCAACCCCATATATGATTATTTAAATGCCCTTTATTTGTTTTGTCCAAAACAGAGGACAAACATTGTTCAAACATGCATGAAAATGGTACAGATGGATTCCTTGAATTTTTCTGATAATTTTTCATATATAATTTGTCTCATTTGGAGTTATGGTTGAATTTCTATGAATTTTTGAAGTTTAGGCAATTTTCTGGAATTTTCTATATAAAATTAAATCCAGAAAAACAGTTATTGCGTCAGCATGACATCACCCTGATGTCAGCAGGTCAACTGGGCGCCTCCAGGTCAAACCTGACCAGTGGGGTCCACTGGTCAGTGACACAATCAACTAACCAAGTTAATTAGCCCTAACTAACTTAGTTAGCCGGGCGGGGCCCGCATGTCAGTGGCTCACTAATTAGCTAATTTTATTAACACTAATTAACTAACACTAATTAAGCAGGCGCCTGGGCCCACATGTCAGTGAGTCAGGGGGGGAGTCAACCCAGCCGACCCGGGGTCAAAACACGCCGGAGTTGACCCCGGCTCGTCGCCGGCAAGGCCAGAGACGGCGGAGGGGCTCGGAAATCCTCCTCCGGCGACCAAATGGCCAGCGGAGGGCATCTACGCGGAGCTGGGACTCGCCCGCATCCATCTGTGGACACGGCAGGGGCTGAGATGGCCCGAGCTCGCCAGAGGCAAGCTCGCGGCGGTGGCCGGAGTTAGGGGCTGGTGCGGGTTAGCGCTAGGGGGCACGGCAGGTCGAATGGGTGGTTGCGTTAGGCTCCTGGGGACGCGTTGAAGACGGTGGTGCGCTCGGACGTGTGCTTGCACGGCCATAGCCACAACGGCGTCGAGGCTCAACGGCGGCGAGCTTCGGGTGCTCGCGGGCAACGGCTACGGGGCGAAATCGACGGCGTGGCTAAGGGGAAAAGGACCGGGAGCTCACAGCGGTGCCGTAGGGGTGGCTAGCGGGCTCGGGGGCGACCTTGATGGCGCGAATCGACGGCGAGGAGCTCGGGCGGCCGAGGTTGAAGAAGAGCTCGAAGTCGACGATGCAGGGCTTCCGGCGGGGCGTGGTTCAGTGAGGGGGTCGAGGACGACGTTGCGGAGCTCGTGGGCACAACCGAGGGGCGAGGGGGTGGCTGTGGCCGTGGTGGTTCTCGTCGGCGGCGACGGCCGCGTTCTGTGGAAGAGAGGGGGAGAGCCAGAGGAGGGGATGAGCACGGGGGAGGGGAATGAGAGGGCCAGGGGGTGCGTGGCCTTCTCCGTGGCATTGGGAGGGAGCCCGGAAGCAGGAGGTGGCGCGCAGGGGGGGAGGTGGCGCGCGCGCGTGCCGGCGAGCGCCGGGCACACGACCGCGTCCTTCTGTCCGAGGAGGGGGACGACAGGAGGCAGCGGGGTGGGCTGGGCCGCCAGCTGGAGATGGGCCAGGTAAGTGGCCCATGGCCTTTCCCTCTTTATTTTTTTGTGTTTTTCTATTTCTGTTATTCTGTTTTGATTTAGTTTAAATACTAAATCATTTTATAAAATCCTGAAAATATTTATGGACACTTACTGAAATATTTCAGTGGCCCAAAAAATAGTTCCAACATTATTTGAGCATTTGAATTATTTAATAGTATTTAAATGCCCAAATTCAAATATTTATGAATTAAATCAATGCCCCTTTTGTTGACCTAAAATTATATGCACCATTTTTCCCAAGGGTTCTGACCCAAGGCAAAGAGGGTGAACATTTTTGAAGGGCATTTCAGGTTCATTGAATTTATTTTTAGTAAACCCTAGTTGATTTCAGGGGGGGGGGGGGTGCTGGGGGTTCTGCTTTCCCCATTTCAATTTTCTGATGAAGGTAAACATGATGCACACTCTAATGCATAATCTAGCTAGGGTGTGACAATGAAAATCAAGTTGTAGAACTGAACCAAAAGGTTAAATGGACATCAGACCAAATGAACCGAAATAGTTAACTGAGCATGACATTGCAGAATAGAAACATGTACTAGAAGATAAGACAGTTAACAAAACAAAGAATGCTTGAGAACAGTACTACGAAATGTAGCAATTGTTGGACCAAAGTGTTAACTGAACATTACATTTCAGAGGACCAAACTATTAACTGAACATTAGATTGCATATTAACATTATAGAGGACAAAGCACTAGAAGGCACTGGAGGTGGCCTCGAGAAAACATCACGAACTGTATTTTAAAGTAGACAACCGCACAACGGTGTCGACGGTGGCCTCGAAGATGAGGTGCTCCTCCAAGATCTGGCGGTCGACACGCATGGCATCCATAGCGACCTCGTTCATGCATGCGGCTGCATGCTACTCAGATCCACATTATACTACGTGTAAAATGGATGTGGGTGGTGCTTAATTGGAGGAGGGGGCAGTGATTTTGGTGGAAGGTGTTGCTCCGTCAGTCGGGGCATGTGCGACGGGAAAGGAGGAGGATGGTGTTGGTGGGTGTGTATTACCTGACCATATCGACGAGGCCGCGTAGCAAGAAGAAGGGTCGGCGGCGAGGAGGCCGCGCAGCAAGAAGAAGGGTCGCCGGCGAGCAGTCGGCGGTGCTGCAAGAAGTAGGGTCGTCGGCAAGGAGGCGGTGCTGTAAGAAGAAGGGTAGCCGGCGAGGAGGCAGTGCTACAAGAAGAAGGGTCGTCGGCGAGGAGGCTGACCTGCCAGTAAGTAGCAGTGGAGGTTTGAACTTGGAAAGTAAGGAGGAACAGTGGAAATGTGGCTTTTGGTAGGATGGAGGGGGTGGGGAGATAGATATTTCCGTGGTGGCAAAAAAATTTCGCTCGGTGCCACGAGAAACTGGCATGCAAGTGTGGTTCAAGCGGGCGCGATGGACTATAGACGACAAAGCTTCCTGCGTAAGCCAGACAAGACGGTGCGCCAAGATATTTTATATCGCATCCCACACGATTCTTTCTAGTAAACTGTTTGTGGTATACTTGATTTTTACATTATGTTTTGACAGACAAAATGGTGTTACGGGGGGAAAGGATGGTGTTTGAATTGCTAGAACATTTACGTATAGTGAACATGCAACTAGTACATGAGTGTCATGTTTAAATTTGGAATTATTCTGGGTTTGTTTGGCATTTTTATGCATTAATTGAGTCTCTGGGCATTTAATGTGCATAATTCAAATTTGAACTACAAGCACATGCTCCAATGCACCAAAGTTTGCTGAAAAATCACATGTGTGTCTTTGGGTGAATTTATAGGTCCCATGCAAGAAATGGGAATAAAATTCAAACATATGGGTGTCGTGGCTTGGCCGGAATGATTGAGAAACTTGGTTTTTTAATTCCTATAAATCCAAAACACGACTGAAAATCATGAAACTTGGCATGGTGTCATGACATGGCACCAACATGCTGCAGTAATTTTTTTGGCCAAATTGGGACAAGCTTTGGTGTAAGCTCATGCCTCTCCCTCATATAAAATTACAAGAATGATTACCTATACTTGTTATCGATTGCGTAGGGACAAATGACTTTCTTGTTGACAAAAGCTATCTACTTTTATTACCTTGCAATTTATTCCTAGTTTTATTCGCACAAAGTACTTGTAGTTTTATTCTTGCAAAATAGTTTCATACATGTTTAAGTGTGCGTAGAGTTGTATCGGTGGTTGATATAACTTGAGGGAATATTTGTTCTGCCTTTAGCTCCTCATTGGGTTTGACACAATTATTTATCAAATAAGGCTACAAACGATCCCCTATACATATGGGTTATCAAGACCTTTTTCTGGCGCCGTTGCCGGGGAGGAATAGCATGGGGTGAATATTCTCGTGTGTGCTTGTTTGCTTTATCACTAAGTAATTTTTATTTTTTGTGCTCTTGTTTTCCATCTTTAGTTATGGGTAGAAAACACAAAATACCCAAAAAAATAGTTGTACCTACTAAACCAATGGTTGAAGAACCACCCAAAATCTATCATACCGTTGAAGCTTTTTACTTGGATCAACTTTGATCCCTATGTGCTCGTGCTGAAAACCCAACTAGCTTAGTTGAGGGAAAATCATTAGATGAGCATGCTTGTTTTGTGCGACATTGTTTACCTCAAAAAGGGAAACTTCTACTGCATCAAATTAATACTATGCAATGCTATGTTTGGAATTTATGTGAAATACATGATTTTACTTGTTGTACTGAAGACCCTAAGAAACACCTTCCTTATCAATGTGAGTTTAGAGATAATGGAATTCTACCTTCTTATGCAAAGGGTGTTTATAATTACTATGATATTGAACAAATTGACGAATTTGTTACTTTTAAGGGTGCTTATGAAATTGCTTCTTTGATTGAAAAGTATGATGCTACTCTTTACAAATCTGGAAATTTTGCCATACTTAAATATTGCTATGAAAATTATTCTTCTAATGCTTATATTAAACCATATATTGATGACTTCTCCATTGTCCAAGAAGAGACTAATATTTTGCAGGAGTCTATGGAAGAAGAAATTGGTGAAACTGTGAGCTCATTGGATGAAAAAGATGATGAGGAGAGCGAAGAACAAAAGGAGGAAGAGCGGATTAGCTACCCATGCCCACCTTCTAATGAGAGTAACCCTCCAACTCATACATTGTTTAATTTCCCTTCATGCTTACCGAAGGATGAATGCTATGATAATTGCTATGATCCCTTGGATTCTTTTGAGATATCCCTTTTTGATGAACTTGATGCTTGTGGCCAAGATGCCAATTTGAATTATGCTTATGGAGATGGACTTGATATAGTTCCTTATGTTAAGAATGACATTGTTGCTATTCCACCCACGCATGATTGTCCTATTATCTTTTGAATTCTCCCAACTACACTATATCAGAGAAGTTTGCACTTATTAAGGATTACATTGATGGGTTGCCTTTTATCGTTGCACATGATGATTTTGATGAGTATAATATGCATGTGCTTGCTGCCCCTACTTGCAATTATTATGACAGAGGAACTACATATCCATCTCTTTATGTTTCCCACACGATAAAATTGAAAGAAAATGATTATGCTATGTATTGGCCTTTACTTGATGTGCATGAATTGTTCTTGTATGACATGCTGATGCATAGGAAGAGAGTTAGACTTCTTCATTGCATGATATATGTTGCTTTGTGCTCATTACTAAATGCCAAATAATTCTTAATTAAAATTTGCATTGATATACCTGATACGTCTCCGTCGTATCTATAATTTTTGATTGTTCCATGCCAATATTATACAACTTTCATATACTTTTGGCAACTTTTTATATTATTTTTGGGACTAACATATTGATCCAGTGCCCAGTGCCAGTTCATGTTTGTTGCATGTTTTTTGTTTTGCAGAAAATCCATATCAAACGGAGTCCAAACGTGATAAAAACTTATGGAGATTGTTTTTGGAATATATGAGATTTTGGGGAAGAATAATCAACACGAGATGATGCCCGAGGGGGCCACGAGGCAGGGGGCGCGCCCCTGGCCCTCATGCCACCTCGTAAGGCGGTTGGTGCCCTTCTTTCGCCGCAAGAAATCCAATATCCGAATACAAATCGTGTTAAAATTTCAGCCCAATCGGAGTTACGGATTTCCGTGAATATAAGAAACGGTGGAAGGCCAGAATCTGGAGGCAGAAACAGAAGACAGACAGAGGGACAGATCCAATCTCGGAGGGGCTCTTGCCCCTCCACCGCCATGGAGGCCATGGACCAGAGGGGAAACCCTTCTCCCATCTCGGGAGAAGGTCTCTCCCCCTCTCTCCCGGTGGTGCCGAAACGCTATCGGGGCCATCATTGTGTGACGGCGATCTACACCAACACCTCCGTCATCTTCACCAACATCTTCATCACCTTCCCCCATCTATCTACAGTGGTCCACTCTCCCGCAACCCGCTGTAACCCCTACTTGAACATGGTGCTTTATGCTTCATATTATTATCCAATGATGTGTTTTCATCCTATGATGTCTGAGTAGATTTTCGTTGTCCTATCAGTAATTGGTGAGTTGCTATGATTGGTTTAATTGCTTGTGGTTATGTTGTTGTCCTTTGGTGCCCATCATATGAGCGAGCACGTGGATCATACCATAGGGTTAGTTGTATGTTGATAGGACTATGGATTGGAGGGCAAGAGTGACAGAAGCTTCAACCTAGCATAGAAATTGATGCATATGGGATTGAAGGGGGACCAATATATCTTAATGTTATGGTTGGGTTTTACCTTAATGAACATTAGTAGTTGCGGATGCTTTCTAATAGTTCCAATCATAAGTGTGAGTTTAGTGATAATGGTGTCGTATCTTCGTATACTAAGGATGTTTATAATTACTATGATGTTCAACAAATTGAAGAATTTGTTGCTTTTAGGGGTACTTATGAGATTGCTTCTTTTATTGAAGAGTGTGATACTACTCTCTACAAATCTAAAAATTTGGCCATACTTAAATATTGCTATGATAATTATGCTTCGAATCCTTATATTAAACCATATATTGAGGACTCCTCCGCTGTCCAAGAAGAGACTAATATTTTGCAGGAGTCTATGGAAGAAGAAATTAATGACATTGTGAGCTCATTGGATGAAAAAGATGAGGAGGAGAGCGAAGAACAAAAGGAGGAAGAGCGGATTGATCACCCGTTCCCACCATGTAATGAGAGTAATTCTTTATCCCATACATTGTTTAATTTCCCTTCGAATTTACCGAAGGATGAATGCTATGATGATTGTTATGATCTCGTTGATTCTTTTGAAATATCCCTTTTGATGATGCTTGCTATGCTTGTGGCCAAGATGCCAATATGAATTATGCTTATGGAGATGAACTTTCTATAGTTCCTTATGTTAAACATGAAATTGTTGCTATTGCACCCACGCATGATAGTCCTATTATCTTTTTGAATTCTCCCGACTACACTATGTCAGAGAAGTTTGCCCTTATTAAGGATTATATTGATGGGTTGCGTTTTAATACTACACATGATGATTTTTATAGATATAATATGCATGTGCTTGCTGCTCCTACTTGCAATTATTATGAGAGAGGAACTACATCTCCGCCTCTCCATGTTTCCAATATGATAAAACTGCAAGAAACTGTTTATACTATGCATTGGCCTTTACTATGTGTGCATGAATTGTTCTTTTATGACATGCCAATGCATAGGAAGAGATTTAGACTTTGTTGTTGCATGATATATGTTACTTTGTGCTCACTACTAAATCACAAATCATTGTTAATTAAAATTGTCTTTGATATACCTTGGGATCTGGGTGGATCCCTTACTTGAGCACTATATGCCTTTAAATAAAGCGCTGCCAGGGAGAAAACCCAGAAGTTTTAGAGAGTCATTTATTTCTGTTGTGTGATTTTATAAAGTTTAAAAACAAAAATAATGTGCCAAGATTTGCCTTTAGGATGTTTACATTGCTTGTTGGTTTGTGCGGTGCAAAAAAGAAGCTTTGGATGTAGTGTGCGATTTTACATTTTTTTTACTGGAATGTCAAACGGATCAGAAACTTTTTGAACTGTCTTTCTATACAAATTTTTTATTTTTCCTAATTTTTTCAGAATTTTTGGAGTACCAGAAGTATGGTGAATGTTTAGATTACTACAGACTGTCCTCTTTAAGACAGATTCTGTTTTTGATGCATTGTTTGCTTGTTTTGACGAAATTATCGATTTCTATCAGTGGATTAAGCCATGGAAAAGTTATATTACAGTAGATAAAGTCCAAAAACAAAATATGAATTGGTTTGCAACAGTACTTAGAGTAGTGATTTGTTTTATTATACTAACAGATCTTACCGAGCTTTCTGTTGAGTTTTGTGTGGATGAAGTGATCAAAGATCGAGGAGGTCTCGATATGAGGAGAAGGAGGAGAGGCAAGAACTCAAGCTTGGGGATGCCCAAGGAACCCCAAGTAAATATTCAAGGAGACTCAAGCATCTAAGCTTGGGGATGCCCCGGAAGGCATCCCATCTTTCTTAAACAAGTATCGGTATGTTTTCGTCTTCGTTTCGTTCATGTGATATGCGCAAATCTTGGAGCGTATTTTGCATTTAGTTTTCACTTTTATTTGATGCACCATGCTGGTACTCCCTCCATTCCACAATGTAGTGCTTCCTCTATCTACGTGCTTCAACTTTGATCGTAAATTTAACTACCAAGACCGATTGCGGCGGGAGCAAAAGTTATATCAGTGATTTCGTATTCGAAAGAAGTTTTTAATTATGTAACTTTTTCTCCCGCCGCAGTCGGTCTCGTTCGTTAAATTTATGGTCAAGGTTTGACCTCGGGAAGTGCGGGTGCACTATATTTTGGAATGGAGGGAGTATGAGATAGTCCATGGTTGATTTATATAATGCTCTTTGCACTTCACTTATATCTTTTGAGTATGGCTTTATAGAATGCTTCATGTGCTTCACTTATATCATTTGAAGTTTGGATTGCCTGTTTATCTTCACATAGAAAACCGCCATTTGTAGAATGCTATTTTGCTTCACTTATATTTGTTAGAGCGTGGGCATATCTTTTGTATAAAGAATTAAACTCTCTTGCTTCACTTATATCTATTTAGAGAGATGACAGAAATTGGTCATTCACATGGTTAGTCATAAAATCCTACATAAACTTGTAGATCACTCAATATGATATGTTTGATTCCTTGCAATAGTTTTGCGATATAAAGGTGGTGATATTAGAGTCATGCTTGTGACTAATTATGGATTGTAGAAATACTTGTTTTGAAGTTTGTGATTCCCGTAGCATGCATGTATGGTGAACCGTTATGTAACGAAGTTGGAGCATGAGGTATTTATTGATTGTCTTCCTTATGAGTGGCGGTCGGGGACGAGCGATGGTCTTTTCCTACCAACCTATCCTCCTAGGAGCATGCGCGTAGTACTTTGTTTCGATGACTAATATATTTTTGCAATAAGTATGTGAGTTCTTTATGACTAATGTTGAGTCCATGGATTATACGCATTCTCACCCTTCCATCATTGCTAGCCTCTTCGGTACTGTGCATTGCCCTTTCTCACCTCGAGAGTTGGTGAAAACTCCACCGGTGCATCCAAACCCCATGATACAATATGCTCTATCACACATAAGCCTCCTTATATCTTCCTCAAAACAGCCACCATACCTACCTATCATGGCATTTCCATAGCCATTCCGAGATATATTGCCATGCAACTTCCATCAACATCATATACATGACTTGAGCATTTATTGTCACATTGCTTTGCATGATCATAAGATAGCTAGCATCATGTTTTCATGGCTTGTCTATTTTGATGTCATTGCTACGCTAGATCATTACACATCTCGGTACACCGCGGAGGCATTCATATAGAGTCATATATTTGTTCTAGTATCGAGTTGTAATATTGAGTTGTAACTAAATAAAAGTGTGATGATCATCATTATTGGAACATTGTCCCATGTGAGGTTATCAAAATAAAAGTGGCCAAAGAAGCCCCCCCCCCCCCCCCCAAAAAAAGGAGAGAGGCCAAAGAAGCCTACAAAAAAAGAGAAAAAATAAAAAAAATGAGAGAAAAGAGAGAAGGGACAATGTTACTATCCTTTTACCACACTTGTACTTCAGAGTAGCACCATGTTCTTAATACAGAGAGTCTCTTGAGTTATCACTTTCATATACTAGTGGTAATTTTCATTATAGAACTTGGCTTGTATATTCCAACGATGGGCTTCCTCAAATGCCCTAGGTCTTCATGAGCAAGCAGGTTGGATGCACACCCACTCTGTTTCAGTTTGAGCTTTCATACACTTATAGCTCTAGTGCATCTGTTGCATGGCAATCCCTACTCCTCGCATTGACATCAATTGATGGGCATCTCCATAGCTCGTTGATTAGCCGCGTTGAGACTTTCTCCCTTTTTGTCTTCTCCACGCAACCTCCACCATCATATTCTATTCCAACTATAGTGCTATATACATGGCTCACGCTCATGTATTGTGTGAAAGTTGAAATGGTTTGAGAACATTAAAAGTATGAAACAATTGCTTGGCTTGTCATCGAGGTTGTGCATGATTTGAATGCTTTGTGTGGTGAAGATGGAGCATAGTTAGACCATATGATTTTCTAGGGATAACTTTCTTTGGCCATGTTATTTTGAAAAGACATGATTGCTTTATTAGTACGCTTGAAGTATTATTGTCTTAATGTCAAATGATAGACTATTGCTTTGAATCACTCGTGTCTTAATATTCATGCCAGGATTAGATTACATGATCAATATTATGCTAGGTAGCATTCCACATCAAATATTGTCTTTTTTATCATTTACCTACTCGAGGACGAGCAGGAATTAAACTTGGGGATATTGATACGTCTCCGTCATATCTATAATTTTTTATTGTTCCATGCCAATATTATACAACTTTATTATACTTTTGGCAACTTTTTATACTATTTTTGGGACTAACATATTGATCCAGTGCCCAGTATCAGTTCATGTTTGTTGCATGTTTTTTGTTTCGCAGAAAATCCATATCAAACGAAGTCCAAATGGGATAAAAACTTACGGAGATTTTTTTGGAATATATGTGATTTTTGGGAAGAAGAATCAACGTGAGACGATGCCCGAGGGGGCCACGAGGAAGGGGGTGCGTCCCAGGGGTGTGGGTGCGCCCCTGACCCTCGTGGCCACCCTGCAAGGTGGTTGGTGCCCTTCTTTCGCCGCAAGAAATCCAATATCTGGATACAAATCGTGTTAAAATTTCAGCCCAATCAGAGTTATGGATCTTCGAGAATATAAGAAACGGTGAAAGGCCAGAATCTAGAGGTAGAAACAAAAGACAGACAGAGAGACAGATCCAATCTCGGAGGGGCTCTCGCCCCTCCGCCACCATGGAGGCCATGGACCAGAGGGGAAACCCTTCTCCCATCTAGGGAGAAGTTCAAGAAATAATAAGAAGAAGGGGGCCTCTCCCCCTCTCTCCTGATGGTGCCGGAACGCCGCCGGGGCCATCATTGTGTGACGGTGATCTACAACAACACCTCTGTCATCTTCACCAACATCTTCATCACCTTCCCCCATCTATCTACAGTGGTCCACTCTCCCGCAACTCATTGTACCCTCTACTTGAACATGGTGCTTTATGGTTCATATTATTATCCAATGATGTGTTGCCATCCTATGATGTCTCAGTAGATTTTCGTTGTCCTATCGTTAATTGGTGAATTGCTATGATTGGTTTAATTTGCTTGTGGTTATGTTGTTGTCCTTTGGTGCCCATCATATGAGCACTCACGTGGATCACACTATAGGGTTAGTTGTATGTTGATAGGACTATGTATTGGAGGGCAAGAGTGACAGAAGCTTCAACCTAGCATAGAAATTGATGCGTACAGGATTGAAGGGGGACCAATATATCTTAATGCTATGGTTGGGTTTTACCTTAATGAACGTTAGTAGTTGTGGATTCTTGCTAATAGTTCCAATCATAAGTGCATAGAATTTCAAGTCAGGGATGGCATGCTAGCAGTGGCCTCTCCCACATAAAACTTGTTATCGGTCTAGTAAAGTAGTCAATTGCTTAGGGACAATTTCGCAAATCTTACCACCACTTTTCCACACTCGTTATACAAAATTT
The DNA here is from genome assembly GCA_034509565.1 of Triticum monococcum. Classification (NCBI taxonomy): domain Eukaryota; kingdom Viridiplantae; phylum Streptophyta; class Magnoliopsida; order Poales; family Poaceae; genus Triticum; species Triticum monococcum. Next base: position 121,697,341 of record CM067841.1, read on the forward strand.
ATTGCTTCTTTACCTAAACAGCCCCTAGTTTTTATTTACGTGATCTTTATATTCTTGCAAACCTATCCCGTTACACCTACAAAGTACTTCTAGTTTCATACTTGTTCTAGGTAAAGCGAACGTTAAGCGTGCATAGAGTTGTATCGGTGGTCGATAGAACTTGAGGGAATATTTGTTCTACATTTAGCTCCACGTTGGGTTCGACACTCTTACTTATTGAAAGAGGCTACTCCCTCCGTCTAGGTGAATAAGTCATCTTAGGTTGTGCACCGCAACCAAGGTGGAGAGGAAAATGAGAGAACTTAATGTTTATTTGCTAATTAATACCATTGTATGCAACAAACTAACTACTACATGTCATGTTTGGTAGTCTCAAGTCATTAAAAGAATACACGCCCCACATCTCTTATTGGTTGATTCCTTTATTTATGTCAAAAAACAAGAAACAACGTGAGAGTTAATGCACCATGCCTATGTGTTTTGGGACTATTTGATTTTTGTAAGGTGACTTACACACATAGAAGGAGAGTACAATTGATCCCCTACACTTGTGGGTTATAAATACCTTGGGATCCAGGTGGATGCATTACTTGAGCACTTTATGCCTAGCTTAATGGCTTTAAAGAAAGCGCTGCCAGGGAGACAACCCGAAAGTTTTAGAGAGTCATTTATTTCTTATGAGTGCTTTTACAAAGTTTAAAAAAATATATAGAGGGGAACCTAAAAACCCTTTTCTAAAAGACAAGCGATTAAAAGGTGATGCATTGGAGAAGTGAGGGTCGACCTTGAACACTTGTGTTCGTGCTCATGGAAACAATGTAGAATTTTTCACGAAGATTCTCACAAAAATAATTATCCCCTTGTACAAATCCATTGTATTATAAAAATAATGTGCCAAAATTTGCATTTAGGATGATTAGATTGCTTGTTGGTATGTGCGGTGCAAAAACAAAAACTTTGGATGTAGTGCACGATTTTACATTTTTTATGAATGTGAAGAGCTTCTGAAACTTTTTGCATAGTATTACTATTTTTTTGTCCTAAATTTTCAGAATTTTTGGTGTACCAAAAGTATGGTAGAGGTTCTGATTGCTACGGACTGTCCTATTTAAGATAGATTCTGTTTTTGATGCATTGTTTTGCTTGTTTTGATGAAACTATCAATTTTTATCGGTCGTATAAGCCATGGAAAAGTTATATTACAGTAGCTACAATGCAAAAACAAAATATGAATTGGTTTGCAACAATAATTAGAGTAGTGATTTGCTTTATTATACTAACGGATCTTACCGAGTTTTGTGTGGATGAAGTGATGAAAGATCGAGGAAGTCTCCATATGAGGAGAAGGAGGAGAGGCAAGAGCTCAAGCTTGGGATGCCCAAGGCACCCCAAGTAAATATTCGAGGACACTCAAGTGTCTAAGCTTGGGGATGCCCTGGAAGGCATCCCATCTTTCTTCAACAAGTATCGGTATGTTTTCATTCTCATTTTGTTCATGTGATATGTGCAGATATTGGAGCGTCTTTTGCATTTAGTTTTCATTTTTCTTTTATGCACCATGCTGGTATCAGATAGTCCATGGTTGATTTATAGAATTCTCATTGCACTTCACTTATATCTTTTGAGTATGGCTTTATAGAATGCTTCATGTGCTTCACTTATATCATTTGAAGTGTGGATTGCCTGTTTCTCTTCACATAGAAAACCGTTGTTTATAGAATGCTCTTTTGCTTCACTTATATTTATTGGAGCATGATCTTTTGTAGAAACAATTAAACTCTAATGCTTCACTTATACCTATTTAGAGAGTCAATGGGAATTGGTCAATTGCATGGTTAGTCATAAAATCCTACATAAAACTGATGGATCACTGAATATGGTATGTTTGATTCCTTGCAATAGTTTTGCGATATAGAGATGGAATATGTGGGAGGTACTAGTAAACAGTTCTGGTTAGTAAGAATATTGGTGTTAAGGTTTGTGATTCCCGAAGCATGCATGTATAGTCTTTCGTTATGCTATGATGTTGGAGCATGATTTATTATTGATTGTCTTCCATTTGACTGGTGGTCGGGGACGAGCGATGGTCTTTTCCTACCAATCTACCCCCCTAGGGGCATGCGTAGTAGTACTTTGCTTCGAGGGCTAATGAACTTTTTCAATAAGTATATGAGTTCGTTATGACTAATGTGAGTCCATGGATTATACGCACTCTTACCTTTCCGCAATTTGCTAGCCTCTACGGTACCGTGCATTTCCCTTTCTCACCTCAAGAGTCGATGCAAACTTCGCCGGTGCATCCAAACCCCGTGATATGATACGCTCTATCACACATAAGCCTTATTATATCTTCCTCAAAACAGCCGCTATACCTACCTATTATGGCCTTTCCATAGCCATTCTGAGATATATTGCCATGCAACTTCCACCGCTTCCGTTTTGATGACTTGAGCATTCATTGTCATATTGCTTTGCATGATCATATATCTGACATAGTAGTTGTGGCTCAGCCACTATTCATAATATTTTATACATGTTACACTAGATCATTGCACATCCTGGTACACTGCCAGAGGCATTCATAGAGTCATATTTTGTTATAGGTATCGAGTTGTAATTTTTATTTCTTTTGAGTTATAAGTAAATAGAAGTGTGATGATCATCATTATTCATTATTAGAGCATTGCCCTAGTGAGGAAAGAATGATGGAGACTATGATTCCCCCACAAGTCGGGATGAGAGTCCGGACAATGAGAAAGAAAATATAAAAAAGAAAAAAAGAAGTAAAAGAAATAAAGAGAGAAGGGGCATGCTAGTTCCACACTTGTGCTTCAAAGTAGCACCATGTTTTTCATATGGAGAGTCTCCTATGTTGTCACTCATATACTAGTGGGAATTTTTCATTATAGGATTAGATGCACACCCACTTAGTTTTCGTATTGAGCTTTCATACATTTATAGCTCTTTGTGCATTTGTTGTATGGCAATCCTTACTCCTCACATTGATATCAATTGATGGGCATCTCCATAGCCTATTGGTTTGCCTTGTCGATGTGAGACTTTCTTACCTTTTTGTCTTCTCTATATTTACCCCTATCATCATACTCTATTCCACTTGTAGTGCTTGATGACCCACAAGTATATGGGATCAATTGTAGCTCTTTTCGATAAGTAAGAGTGTCGAACCCAACGAGGAGCAGAAGGAAATGACAAGTGGTTTCCAGCAAGGTAATGTCTAGAAGTGCTAAAATTGTAAGTAACATAGTAGTTTAGTAGCAAGATAATTTGTAACGAGTAAGTAACGATAATAGTAGCAAAAGTGCAGCAAGGTAGCCCAATCTTTTTGAGGCAAAGGACAGGCCAAAATGGTCACTTATGATAAACAAAGCATTCTTGAGGGTACACGGGAATTTCATCTAGTCACTTTCACCATGTTGGTTCAACTCGTGTTCGCTACTTTGATAATTTGATATGTGGGTGGACCGGTGCTTAGGTGATGTTATTACTTGAACAAACCTCCTACTTATGATTAACCCTCCTGCAAGCATCCGCAACTACGAGAAAAGTATTAAGAATAAATTCTAACCATAGCATTAAACTTTTGGATCCAATCGGTCCCGTACGGAATAGCACATAAACTGGGGTTTAAGCTTCTATCACTCTCGCAACCCATCATCTAATTGCTACTCCACAATGCATTCCCTTAGGCCCAAATATGGTGAAGTGTCATGTAGTCGACATTCACATGACACCACTAAGGGAATCACAACATGCAAACTATCAAAATATCGAACACATATCAATTTCACATGATTACTTACAACATGATTTCTCCCGTGACCTCAAGAACAAAAGTAACTACTCAAAAATGATAATCATGCTCAAGATCATAGGGGTATTAAATAGCATATTGGATCTGAACATATGATCTTCCACCAAATAAACCATATAGTAATCAACTACAAGATGTAATTAACATTACTAGTCACCCACAAGCACCAATCTATAGTTCCGATAACAAGATTGAACACAAGAGATGAACTAGGGTTTGACATGAGATGGTGTTGTTGAAGATGTTGATGAAGATTGCCCTCCCCAAGATGGGAGAGCTGTTGGTAATGATGATGACGGTGATTTCCCCCTCCGGGAGGGAAGTTCCTGGCGGAATCGCTCCGCCAGAGGGCAAAAGTGCTCCTGCCCAAGTTCCGCCTCAAGACGGTGGCGCTCCATCCTGAAAGTCCTCTCCTTATTTTTTTCTAGGTAAAAATGACTTATATACCAGAAGATGGGCACCGAAGGTGAGCCTGGGTGACCACAACCCACCAGGGCGCGCCTGGGCTCCTTGGCGCGCCCAGGTGGGTTATGCCCACCTGGTGGGCCTCCTCTGGCACTTATTTGCTCCAATTTTCATCATATATTCCATAAAAAATTCTTCGTGGAGTTTCAGCCTATTTGGAGTTGTGCAAAATAGGTAGCCTGATGTAGCTTTTCCAGGTCCAGATTTCCAGCTGCCGGAATTCTCCTTCTTTGTGTGTACCTTGTAAATTATGAGAGAAAAGGCATTAGAATTACTCCAAAAAGCATTATTCTGCATAAAAACATCATAAATAACAATAGGAAAACATGATGCAAAATGGACGTATCAACTCCCCCAAGCTTGGACCTCGCTTGTCCTCAAGCGAAAACCGAAATTGAAAAACATGTCCACATGCTTAGAGAGAGAGAGGTCTCGATAAAAACAAAATATGGACATAGAAGCATCATGTTGATTATTATAACAGCAACAAACTTAAACATAAGACTCTTATCATAGAAATTTTATCATAGACTTCTCATGAATAAGTGACAATTCATCACACTATTGAAGTATAAAGCAAAAACTCTATTAGAAACCAACAAACTATGTTTTCAGTCAACTTTGCAACTACAATTCATCATCTTTTTCAGGACGGGTCAAATATCGGAGGCTTTAGGCAAGTCCACATACTCAACCATCATATAGTGTTCTATGATTGCTAACACTCACCGCATACACATGAGCAAAACGTTTCAACCAAACACATAGAAAGATAAGGGCTTATAGTTTCGCCTCCCAACTTATTCACCTCAAGGGTGATGTCAACACTAATAACTCATGCTACCCATATTCAACTGGACATATGTGCCTAGATCTTTCCTCACCACATGATGCTTGCCAAAAGAGAAAAATAAAAAGGAATAGAGAGAAAACTTTGACTCTTTGCATAAAAGTAAATACATAAAAGTAAAAGATAGGCCCTTCGCAGAGGGAAGCAGAGGTTTCCATGCGCTTATTTGTTTGTATGCTCAACTCCTTAGTGCAAAAGAACGTCACATTGTATTGCCCCTTGTGATAGCGACCTTTATTATGCAGTCTGTCGCTTTTATTCTTCACCATCACAAGTTCGTACAATGCTCAATTTTCTCTTACACTAAATGATCTCACACCTTTAGAAGCAATTTGTATTGCCTTTTTGCACCGATGACAACTTACTTGAGGGATCTTGCTCAATCCCTAGGTAGGTATGGTGGACTCTTGAAAATAAGATTTGGGTTTAAGGGTTTTTAGATGCACAAGTAGTATCTCTACTTAGTGCAGAATTTTTGGCTAGCAATGACTGGGGGCAAGCACCACATGTTAAATGATCCATGACAATATGATTTCTATGTGAATATGAACAGACATAAATTATTACGTTGTCTTCCTTGTCCAACGTCAACAATTTTGGCATATAATATTTTGATGGGGGGTCACAATCACAAAAGATTTCTAATATAGTATATTTATATGTGAATCTTCTCTTCCCTTATTAATTCTTTCATGAGTTGCATCATTGACCAATTCTATGTTTGTCAATCTCTAATAAAATTTCCTACTTATACTTTTCCTTATGTGGTGTCATCACCTACCATAAGATTAGCATATGATCTTCTTGATTTATTTCTTTTCCTTTCCTTTATTTGTTTCTCTTCTTTTATTTATTTCCTTTCTTTTTATTGCAACAAGAAAGTAAAGAAAAGACAAACTCAAACTAAACTTTATTATATATCTTTCACACGATTACAAGGATATATCACTAAGCAAAATCTCAAAAAGAAAGGATCGAACTAAACTTTTATTCATTTAAAGCAAAAGATAACGATAACTATGGATCGAACTAAAATAAGTAAAGGCAAAAGATAGTGGGAACGATACGATACCGGGGCACCCCCCCCCCAAGCTTGGCGGAAGCCAAGGGGAGTGCCCATACCCGATACTCAATTTTCTTTTGGCGATGAAGAAGAAGGTGGTGGTGATGAAGAAGATATCTTGTCCTCGGGTTTCCATGGCACGGGTCCACCATCATAAGAGGAGGAGTGAGTCTCACGGGTCCTGCAACCGGCAGCCAAACTCATACCTTTAAAACTTGTCTCATATTCAAAGACTTGATTTTGGAGATCGTAGATCTGGCTTTGGAGGAAGTTGATTTGCTCGTTGAGGGTGAAGACGATGTCCTTCATGGGCTTGCCATCCACCTTGAGATCACGGGAAAGACCCATGATCATGAGGTGATTGGCATTGAGTCCACGCTCAACCATCCCCTTGCACCAGAAGACCTCCTGCTGCATAGCTTCAAGCCTGGTCTCCATGGTTCATGTCCCCTTGGGACCTGGTACACCACGGAGGTGAAGCACCCCCTCATGCATCTGGATGACCTGAGGGTGCTGCACCACTTCCCGCAAATATGGGTTAATAACGTTCTTGAAGAACTTGTCCTTCGAAGAGCTTGAAGAGGCCATGGTAGATGGGATCTAACAGAAAACAGAAGGAAAAGAGAATAGAGGATTTCTCCGCGATACGGTGGTCAACAGGTTCGAGGGGTATCTAAAGATTTTTTTTATCTTGGGAAACAAGCAAACTATAAAAAAACGGAATCCGGAAGGTACCCCAGGTGGGCACAACCCACCTAGGCGCGCCTGGACGCCAGGCGCACCCTGGTGTCTTGTGCCCAGCAGGGTATGCTTCCTGGAAGTTTCTTATTTTCCTAATTTTCTAAATATTCCAAAACTGTCAAAAAATACTTTTGCGGATTTTTCGGAGTCCATTTACTTACCATATCACGTACCTCCTTATTTTCACGATTCTGGAGTGTTTTAGAAGGACTCTTTTATGTGTTCTTCCAGTGTCAAAGTTTGGATAATATTACTTTCAACATTAACGGGCATACCTGAGATATAATGTTTCATTCGTTGCCCGTTAACAACCTTCGGGTTAGTACCTTCGGCATTATTTATTTTGATACCTCCAGAACGATAAACCTCCTTGATAACATAGGGTCCTTCCCATTTTGAGAGGACTTTTCCTTTAAAGAATCTGAAATGAGAGTAGTACAAAAGAACATATTCTCCGACTTTAAACTCACGCTTTTGGATTCTCTTATCATGCCATATTTTAACTTTTTCTTTAAGTAACTTGGCATTTTCATAAGCTTGGGTTCTCCATTCATCTAATGAGATAATGTCAAATAACCTCTTTTCACCGGCAAGTTTGAAATCATAGTTGAATTCTTTGATTGCCCAATATGCTTTATGTTCTAACTCAAGAGGCAAATGACAGGCTTTTCCATAAACTATTTTATAAGGAGACATACCCATAGGATTTTTATATGTTGTTCTATAAGCCCAAAGTGCATCATCTAATTTCTTAGACCAATTCTTCCAGGACCTATTGACAGTATTTTGCAAAATTAGTTTTATTTCTCTATTACTAAGTTCAACTCGACCACTAGACTGAGGATGATAAGGTGATGCAATTCTATGGTTAACATCATACTTGGCAAACATTTTATGGAAAGCGCCATGAATAAAGTGTGAGCCACCATCAGTCATTAAATATCTAGGGACTCCAAACCTTGGGAAAATAACTTCCTTAAGCATTTTAATAGAGGTGTTGTGATCAGCACTACTGGTTGGAATAGCTTCTACCCATTTAGTAACATAATCAACAACAACCAAAATATGTATATACCCATTAGAGGAAGGAAAAGGTCCCATGTAATCAAATCCCCAAACATCAAATGGTTCAACACCAAGTGAATAATTCATAGGCATTTCTTGACGCTTACCGATATTACCTATTCTCTGACATTCATCACAAGATAAGAAAAACTTACGGGCATCCTTGAAGAGAGTAGGCCAATAAAATCCAGATTGCAATACCTTGTGAGCAGTTCTATCTCCAGCACGATGCCCTACATAAGCTTCGGGGTGGCATTTCCATAGGATTTGTCCTTGTTCATGCTCAGGTACACATCGTCTAATAATACCATCTACTCCTTCTTTATAAAGATGTGGGTCATCCAAAAAGTAATGTCTTAAATCATAGAAGAATTTTTTTTATTTTGTTGGTATGTAAAGCTAGGTGGTAAATATTTAGCAACAAGGTAATTAGCCATACCAAGGAGTGTTATGAGCAACATTTATTGCAGCTAACTGCTCATCACGAAAACTATCATCAATAGTTAGTGGGTCATCAAGCACATTTTCAAGCTAGACAAATTATCAGCTACAGGATTCTCAGCTCCTTTTCTATAAGTGATATGTAAATCAAATTCTTGTAGCAAGAGAACCCATCGAATAAGTCTAGGTTTAGCATCTTTCTTTTCCATAAGATATTTAATAGCAGCATGATCGGTGTGAACAATTACTTTTGAATCAACAATGTAAGATCTAAATCTATCACAAGCAAACACCACTGCTAAGAATTCTTTTTTCAGTAGTAGCATAATTTCGTTGAGCACTGTCTAGAGTTTTACTAGCATAATGAATAACATTCAGTTTCTTATCAACTCTTTGTCCTAGAACAACACCAACAGCATAATTTCAAAAGGCAAGTTCCAATCAGGTGGTTGAACAATAGTTGTAGAAATTAATACTTTCTTGAGTGTTTCGAAGGCTTCTAAACAATCATCATAAAAAAAAGGTACATCCTTTTGCAAAAGATTCGTAAGAGGCCTAGAAATTTTAGAAAATCTTTTGATAAATCTCCTATAGAAACCAGCATGACCTAGGAAACTGCGAATACCTTTGATATCTTTAGGACATGGCATTTTCTCAATTGCCTCAACCTTAGCTTTGTCCACTTCAATACCTCTTTTAGAAATTTTATGACCCAAGACAATGCCTTCATTAACCATAAAGTGGCACTTCTCCCAATTCAAGACAAGATTTGTCTGTTCACATCTCTGCAAAACTCGATCAAGATTGCTTAAACAATCATCAAAAGACTTCCCATAAATAGAGAAGTCATCCATGAAAACCTCAACAATCTTTTCGCAAAAGTCAGAGAATATAGCAGTCATGCATCTTTCAAAGGTAGGAGGTGCATTGCAAAAACTAAAAGGCATACGTCTATAAGCATAAGTTCCAAAGGGACAAGTAAAAGTGGTCTTTTCTTGATCAGGTTGAGAAACAAGTATTTGTGAAAAACCAGAATATCCATCAAGGAAGCAAAAAATGTGTGTGCTTATATAATCTTTCTATCATTTGATCAATAAAAGGTAGAGGGTAATGATCTTTTCTAGTTGCTTTGTTTAGTTTTCTGAAATCAATTACCATTCTATAGCATGTAACAATTCTTTGTGGAATAAGTTCATTCTTGTCATTAGGAACAACAGTGGTAACTCCTTTCTTAGGGACACAATGAATAGGACTTACCCATATACTATCAATTATAGGATAGATTATACCTGCTTCTAGAAGTTTATAATATTTCCGTTCTTACCACTTCCTTCATTTTCGGATTTAACCGAAGTTGGTGATCAACAACGGGCTTAGCATCAGGTTCCATATTAATCTTGTGCTGACATAGAGTGGGACTAATGCCCTTTAAATCATCAAGAGTATATCCAATAGCAGCTCGGTGCTTCCTTAGAACTTTCAATAATATTTCTTCTTCATGTTCTGAAAGGTTAGCACTAATAATTACAGGATATATCTTCTTTTCATCAAGATAAGAATATTTCAAAGTGTCTGGCAATTGTTTTAATTCAAACACAAGATCACATTTAGGTGGAGGAGGACCTCCTAGAGTTTCAATAGGAAAATTGTAATTAAATAGAGGACGTTGTTCAAAGAAAATATTATATATTTCATTTCTTTCATGCATATGTAAATCATTTTCATGGTCTAGCAAATATTGTTCTAAAGGACCAGTAGGCGGTACAGGAATAGAAGCAAGACCAATTATTTCATCCTCACTAGGCAATTATTTTTCATGAAGCTTTCTACTAAACTTGGAAAAAATAAACTCATGAGACTCATTACCAAAACTAACACCGACAGTTTGTTTCTCATGGTCTATTTTAGCATTAACGGTGTTCAAGAAAGGTCTACCAAAGATAATGGGACAAAAGTCATCTCGTGGGGACACTGGTGCGCGTCGGTCCTAAACAAACGGTTTTTAACCCCTTTCCGCGACGGCATATGGAACCATCTCCAAGTGAGTGTGGGCGATAGGGGGTCCTTCCCACACGACCCAGAAACCGTCGGGGATAGGGATCCTTGATGCATACAGTTGTCCCTGTATAACTGTTTCCGATATCTCAAATATCCCAAACGCTTCATCCTTGCTATTCATTTGTGCTCGCATTGCCATCGCAGTCGGAGTTTTGTGGTTCTGCCTAAAACCACGCAGATTCTAGGCACGGGAGCTTTCCACGCAGATTCCAGGCACGGGAGATTTACAATGCCTGGCACTTCACAAACAGTTCATGATTATAAACCATTTATGATAGGTAGACAATCACACACATTTAGTTTTCCCGCACCATATGTGATAGTGTCTGACATCACACACGCTTTGCGAATGGAAACTGTGTGCATGCTTGCACACATTTCCTCTCTGTGAACCGTCTCGGATTATGGTGTATATCACAAATGTTTGTGTTTTACCAACCATGTGTGCCATAATGACCTGCACAACGTAATTTTGCCCTAATTTAATGCTGCTATTTAAAATTGTACCTGATTTAAACTTGAAAGTAGGCTATAGCTTTATTCATATCCGTCAGGTTCAAACAACCAATGCATTATTCGATTCATAGGTACATATGTTTAAGAATTATGGAAGCACCAAATAAAGAATGATCTACCAGGGTTCTATACCTGTACTATTACAGATGGAAAGAAAGAGGCGACAGAAATCCAGTTGCTGAACAAGGTGAAGCGGAATGGCCCTATTTTGCTCTCCTAGATGCAGAAGGCATGCAGAACTCTGGTTCAACCCCTTGTGATGGTCGGCCCCCAATCATGTAGTTTGAGAGGTAATCTTGAGTAAACTGCTTCAGGATCCACTGCAAAAGAAAAAAAGATTCAGATATTGTCATCTAACACAACTCACTACGGGCAGTAAAAAGAAGGCTACAGGGTTCTTACTTACCATCCTGCAGTTCACTGTTGTCTTGCATAAAGTGTAAACAAATAGTACGATTGACATCTTTTGACCCATTTTAGTAACAATCTTTATCAGTTTCCTCACTTGATGCTGGTTCATGAATATCTCATTGCCCCATACACAAAAAGGGTCGACGTGTGGATCTTTGGCAATGATATATGTACCTAAAAGCACCAAGTTAATATGAGAAGCTAAATCACAATTGAAAAATGATGTAGTACAACACACCATCCATCCCATTATATAAGATTTTATTACATGTATATCTAGACATCATCAGAACATTAAGGTAACACTCTTCCTTGTTGCTATGTAGCCTGGGATTGCATATTTAGTCATTCAGTACAATGCATGTTGCTAAACAACAATTGAAAAACGTAAAGGCATGTTAACTGCAATATCCTTAATAGCAACCAAATATCGTAATTCATAGTGGTATTGTTGAAACTGTTATTGATGAAATCGAACTGCACAGCAAATAGTTGCATATATAGAGCATCACATTGTGAAGAACTGAAATAAACAAGTCATAAGGACATCTCTAGGCGATCCTTAAAAAGTTAACGGACTAAAACCCTTAGTGGATATATATATATATATATATACTCCAGCAATTTTTGGCCTTTTCTAGTCGATCCCCTAAACTTAAGGTTGTAAACTTCAATTTGATCAAGTTCAAAGCAGGTTCAACCGAAAGTAGCATGCGTTCAAACATAAACATAGATAGTTTTGCATAACCGAACATAAAACATAAATTTAAACTAAGCTAAACTACTTTCGGTCGAACTAGAGGTCGAGCCAATCCTTCCTCGTCATGTACGGTGTGCCACGAGCCGGGTCCGGGCCAGTACCATCATCGGGGTCGTTGGGGAAGGCACTCCTCCACTCGTCGACGTCGATCTCCTCGTCCTCGGGGCCCACCTCGACACCCTCCATGTCGCCGCCGATGCCGCCTTCGACCTCATCATCAGAGGAGAGCACAATAACCTCGCCGCCATCTGCGCCACCGTCCTCGCCGCCTTCGACCTCGTCATCGGAGGAGAGCACGATAACATCGCCGCCCTCCGCGCTGGCAAAGATCGCCCGCTCCGCCTCCATGAGCTCTGGGTGCTGCCGGCGGAGCTCTTGCATGTAGGCCTCGTCGGCAGCCTCGGCCTCGGGATGCTCCCACGCCTTGCAGTCCTCCCGCGCCATAGCCGAGCTCACCACCCGTGGCTCCAACGGAACAAGGTGGACCGGACGTGTGCCGAAGGGGAAATTGAGCCTAGCCGTTGCGCCGTGGTAGCGGACCTGCCAGCGGTCGTACTCCATGGCCACGAGCTCGGTCGTGTGGAAGCTACTGAGCCACCGGTGGGTGTGGGTCTCTCGATCTGTAATCTCGGCAACCCACATCCCCCACCGCCGCCGCCGGACCCCGAGGTAGGACTTCATCGGCTGTCGGGTCCGGGGGAAGACGGGGAAGTCCTCAAACCGGCGTTGGGGCACGGCGGCGGGCGGATCGGGGGACCAGCGATGGCGGATCGGGCCCGCAGAGGACGACGGGGACACCTCGGAAGCCACCTCGCCGGCGTCGGGTGAAAAGGCCGCGATAAACCTATTTTTGTCCATTGGCTACTCGAGCTCCCCAGCACACAGGCAGAGTTTGAGGTTGGAGGCGCCGGCGATGGCGATGGCGGCGACCTACCAATGGTTTCGAGGTTTGTGTGTGTCTGTGTGAGCGGAGGTTGTGTTTGAGGAAATACTTCGGCAACTGAAAATTTTACTAGGCGGGAGTAACAAGGCACGGCTACTAAAAATTTGGATCAAGGGCGAGCAGATATTTTTGAGATTGCGAGGGATGCAGAGGCGGGAGTAAAATACCAGGGCTACTAAAAATTTGAATCAAGGCACTGAAGTAGAGAGGGATGCAGATGCGGGAGTTTTGGGGGAGCGAGCTAGTGTGCTTGACACGCCGGCTGTGGACTGACGCACCTTCTCGCGTAAGCCATAGGCGTACTATACACCGACGGTGATCCAAGATATTTTGTACTACATCTCACATGGTTGGTGAGAATAAACTGTGTGGGATCTACTTGATTTGAATTACAAAATGGGGTCACAGCGGTAATGGACGGTGTTTGAATTGCTAGACCTTTTATCTGCAGTGAACATGCAACTATATACTTGTGTCGTAAAATAATTGGAATTATTCAGGGTTCATTTGGACATTTCATACATTAAACTGATTTTCTAGCCATTTCAGGTGCACAATTCAAAATTAAACTACATGCACATGCTCCGGTGCATATAAATTGGTTGAAAAATCAAATTTGTGTCCTTCAGGGCATGCTTAGATCACATGGAAGAAATAGGAATGAATTTTTCGGGGTTCCTTTGGCCTTTTTTATACATTAACTGGGTTTTCTAGGCATTTTATGTGCATAATTCAAATTTGAACTACAAGCACATGCTCCAATGCACTAAAGTTGGTTGAAAAATCACATGTGTGTCCTTGGGTGAATTTCTAGGTCCCATGCAAGAGATGGGAATGAATTTCAAACACCGGGGCATTGTTGATTGCCGGCAAAACGTTGAGATACCTGGTTTCAAAATTCTAGTGAATCCAAAACTCGTCTGAAATACATGAAACTTGGCATGCTATCATGGAGCGGCATCAACATGTTGTGGTGAAAATTTTGTCCCATTTGGGGCAGGTTTGGGTATAAGCTTCTCACAAACCAGAGCTTCTCACAACAAGCATGATGGTTTCAATAGGGAACATCCACCTTTGGGGACGAGATGATATCTGTTGCCTCATATTGCTTTCAAAAAATTTCTAGTGTCAACATAGAACAACAGGAGTGTTGTGTTCAATCTTAGAATTTTTCGGGGTTCGTTTGGACTTTTTTATACATTAACAGGGTTTTCTAGGAATTTTATGTGCATAATTCAAATTTGAACTACAAGCACATGCTCCAATGCACCAAAGTTGGTTGAAAAATCACATGTGTGTCCTTGGGTGAATTTCTATGTCCCATGCAAGAGATGTGAATGAATTTCAAACACCAGGGCACTGATGATTGCCGGCAAAACGTTGAGATGCCTGGTTTTTAAATTCTAGTAAATCCAAAACTCGTCTGAAATTCATGAAACTTGGCATGCTATCATGGAGTGGCATCAACATGCCATGGTGAAAATTTTGTCCCATTTGGGGCAGGTTTGGGTATAAGCTTCTCACAAATCAGAGCTTCTCACAACAAGCATGATGGTTTCGATAGGGAACGTACCACCTTTGGGGACGAGACGATATTTGTTGCCTCTTATTGCTTTCAAAATCTTTCTAGTGTCAACATAGAACAACAGGAGTGTTGTGTTCAATCTTGGAATTTTCCGGGGTTCGTTTGGCCTTTTTTACATTAATTGGGTTTTCTAGGCATTTTATGTGCATAGTTCAAATTTGAGCTACAAGCACATGCTCCAATGCACCAAAGTTGGTTGAAAAATCACATGTGTGTCCTTGGGTGAATTTCTAGGTCCCATGCAAGAGATGGGAATGAAATTCAAACACCATGGCGCTGTTGATTGCCGACAAAATGTTGAGATGCCTGGTTTTTAAATTCTAGTAAATCCAAAACTCTTCTGAAATTCATAAAACTTGGCATGCTATCATGGAGCGGCATCAACATGCCGTGGTGAAAATTTTGTCCCATTTTGAGCAGGTTCGGGTATAAGCTTCTCACAACAAGCATGATGGTTTCGATAGGGAACGTCCCACCTTAGGGGGCGAAACGATATCCATTGCCTCTTATTGCTTTCAAATATTTTCTAGTGTCAACATAGAACAACGGGAGTGTTGTGTCAATTTTTGTGATTTTTCGGGGTTCGTTTGGACATTTTTATGCATTAACTGGGTTTTCTAGGCATTTTATGTGCATAATTCAAATTTGAACTACAAGCACATGCTCCAATGCACTAAGGTTGGTTGAAAAATCTTATATGTGTCCTTGGGTGAATTTATAGGTCCCATGCAAGAGATGGGAATGAGATTCAAACACCAGGGCACTATTGATTGCCGACAAAACATTGAGATGCCTGGTTTTTAAATTCTAGTAAATCCAAAACTCGTCTGAAATTCATGAAACTTGGCATGCTATCATGGAGGGGCATCAATATGCCGTGTTAAAAAATTTGTACCATTTGGGGCAGGTTTGGGTATATGATTCTCACAAACGAGAGCTTCTCACAACAAGCATGATGGTTTCGGTAGGGAACATCCCACCTTTGGGGATGAAATGATATCCATTGCCTCTTATTTCTTTCAAAAAAAATCTCATGTCAACATAGAACAACAGGAGTGTTGTGTCAATTTTTGGGATTTTTGGGATTCGTTTGGACATTTTTATGCATTAACTGAGTTTTCAATGCATTTGTGTGCATAATTAAAATTTGAACTACATGCACATGCTCCAGTGCATATAAATTGGTTGAAAAATCAAATCTGTGTCCTTGGGTGCATGCTTAGGTCCCATGCAAGAAATGGGAATGAATTTCAAACACCAGGGCACCATTGATTGCCGGCAAAACAATGAGATGCCTCGTTTTTAAATTCTAGTAAATCCCAAACTCGTCTGAAATTCATGGAACTTGGGATGCTTTCACGGAGCGGGATCAACATGTCATGGTAAATTTTTGTCCCGTTTCGGGCAGGTTTGGGTATATGCTTCTCACAAACTAGAGCTTCTCACAACAAGCATCATGGTTTCGATAGGGAACGTCCCACCTTTGGGGACGAAACGATATCCACTGCCTCTTATTGCTTCCAAATTTTTTCTCATGTCAGCATAGAACAACAGGAGTGTTGTGTCAATTTTTTTGATTTTTCGGGGTTCTTTTGGACATTTTTATGCATTAACTAAGTTTTCAATGCATTTATGTGCATAATTCAAATTTGAACTACATGCACATGCTCCAGTGCATATAAATTGGTTGAAAAATCAAATCTGTGTCCTTGGGTGCATGCTTAGGTCCCATGCAATAAATGGGAAAGAATTTCAAACACCAGGGCACCATTGATTGCCGACAAAACATTGAGATGTCTGGTTTTTAAATTCTAGTAAATCCAAAACTCGTCTGAAATTCATGAAACTTGGCATGCTATCATGGAATGGCGCCCGACATGATGTGGTATTTTTCGTGTCCATTTTGAGAGAAGGCACACTCGAATAATGACAGACAACAAAGGCATTTTGAAAAAATAGCTGCCACTTAATATCTCAAACATTTGTATAATTCAAAACGTGTGTGTCCTGTTAACCATTCACGTGACGTCACGTGTCTTGGTTTTAATGGATGTAGGAGGTGCCGTGCGAACAGCTACTTGACCTTGACTGAACGTAAGGCGTGCGAGCGCAGTCCGGTGCGCAGGCTGACCGAGAGGCGTGCAAGCTGTCCTCCAATGCGCAGGCTCACCAGGAAGCGTGCGAGCTTTACGTTGCGCAGGCTCACTGGGAAGCGAGCCCTTTGACTTCCATGGCCGCCCGCCTTCCACTCCATTTATGGCGCCTCAGCCGTTGTTTAATACGGACGGCCTTACTGTTCGCCTCCCATTCCCCTCCTCCCCGCAGACCTCCACCGCCATGGCGCAGAATGATCATCTGCCACTAGTCTTCAAGTTTGGTGAAGTCGACTCTGAGCCGGAGGAGATAGAAAATAAGGAGGAATGGGGCATAATGGACATGGCCCAGAACAAGCTGGCTGCGGCGGTTGCTGCCCCCGCTCCCGTCCCAGGTCCCATCCACGCGCCCGCGCCAGCGACCATCCCCGTAGCATTGACGGGCTGGTCACCGAGCACTATCGCAGAGCTGGAAGCCGCGGGCATTAGCGAGGTCTCCGCGGACCCGCGCAAGCTCGTGTATATGCCAGCGCCAGCGCCCGTGCCCATGCCCGTGCGCGCCCCTCCACCCACTGTTCCGTCGGGCCCCGTGCGTTTGGCTGCATCTGCCGCGCCCGTGCGCACCCCTCCACCCACCGTGGCGCCAGTCCCCGTGCGTTTGGCTGCACCCATCGCGCCCGTGCCCATGCCCCCCCAGCGGCATGGGACGCTGCCGTCGACCGCTACCTCTCAGCGGCGCCAGTTGCCGTCCTCTCACGCCCCACCCGTCGATCGCGCGATGACATGATGTTTGATTTACAAGTGAAGAACATTTTGTGCTGCCTTGAAGACTTCAACAACGGTGTCCCGGAGGACGACAACGACAACGGCAGTGCGACACGCCGCCGCCACCAGAAATAGTTTTTTGGGGGTTTAATATTGTATCTTGAATTCTCGATCATATGAATATAAATTTGCAGTGTGACTGAATGAAAGATATGGTTTGAACGAACTTACATTTTTCTCTCTTAATGTACAGACTTATCAAACGATTTTCTTTGGAAAAAACGTCAACGGTTTTTAAATATAAAACACTCATCGCAAACGTTTTAGTTAGAACACCCGTATGCAAACTGACAGCTTCCCCAGGAAGCCAAGGGAAAATGTGTCAAGCAGGATTTCTGCATCGCTTCAACACAAACGGCTGTTTTGCATGACCCGTGTGCAACCACGTACAAACAATTGGGTAAGATTTGCATATCTGTCATTTTGGGTTTGTTGCCATTTCTCAAATAGGAAAGATTTACATTTGTTTAACTAGTAACATTGCCATTTGTCAACCTTGTAACACTACGATTTGTCAAAATATGCAGCTACAAATCACTAGCACTATCTAATTTTTGCAACTAAAATCACTAGCACTGTTCATACGGAAACCACTAGCAGGCGTGAGTTCATGGACGCATATGCAAATGTACCATTGATTACATACAACAAGTCATCAACCCACAGCGACAACGAGGATACACGTTGGATTATAGATCATTTCCAACAAAACATTCTAGTAAAGTTTTTCTCACACAACAAATAACAAAGCGATGAAATGAAATTTAGCTTAACCACTCATCGGCGTTGGAAATGCTTGCTTTTAACCAGAAGTGATTCTCTGGGAAGGGCCATCTACTGTCAATCTCGAGACCAACGCATGACTGATCATCGAGGCTGAAGCGTCCTATGTCAGGACCCATATTGGGACGGTAGGGAAGCATAGTAATGTCCAAGGTATAGATACAGTTGCTTCTCATAAATGGTAGTAATGTTGTGTCAACAACAGCTGGATCACCTTCCACCATCATTGGATAGTTTTGTCCAAGGAAGAGCGAGTTTCCTCCAAGACTTTCAATACTGAACCGGGGAGAAGGTGTTGGCGCTAGTACACCAGTATCCATCCTGAATACCCTGCAACGGATGTTGGAATAGGTCTGGAGATTGCGACCATAGGAGACAACACCTGCTTCCTTAGTAACGTCAGCAGTGCCCCATATACAGACAAGAAGAGGTGATCCATCAGAATAAGTTGCCAGGCGCCACTGAGTATATGGGTCCTGCTCGTCCTCATGCTCATGAATAACAATTTCAAGTGTAGGTGGTGGAATGTTCACAGGACCTTGGAAACACAAGAAGGTTAATTAGTAAAGGGAAACTAGCTAACCCACATGCATGTGGATGAAACAATTATAATTACGGTGGAAGACAAACGTACCGAAATCATGAGGATTCCATGCAAAAACAGTGCGACGAGTGGTGGCAGCAAACACAAGATCCTCGTATGAATTGCATCACAGTACTCATCCATGTATATAAAGTAATTTTTGAGCAATATCCATTGAGTCGAACCATGAAGGACGGCAACAAGCTTGTCGAAGATAGCGACAACATAAGCATTCCTATAACCCCAAGAGCGGTTGGGAACTTGACAAATTGCTATCTTCTGTAGACGACAGTCAGCACGAT
Organism: Triticum monococcum; assembly: GCA_034509565.1. Taxonomy (NCBI): domain Eukaryota; kingdom Viridiplantae; phylum Streptophyta; class Magnoliopsida; order Poales; family Poaceae; genus Triticum; species Triticum monococcum. The sequence continues at coordinate 121,716,657 of CM067841.1, forward strand.
CGTATTTGAACTCACATAGAATACCGGTGTACTCAACCTCTGGGCAGTCGTCTGAGTTTTTCAAAGTGGAACCCGGTGATGAGTGTACACATTCACAAGTTCCCACTCACAGTTGTACCCAATATAAACAACCCAATCTCCATTTGCGCCTTCCCAAGCCTTGCCCTCAAGCGATGGCATCTTAACATCATATGTATCATTATCAAGTGGCATCAACTTACACAAGGCGAGGCTTCCCTCATCCCCGTGCCACTCAGCAGGGTCACGACAAAGAAGATAGGGGAGATCAAACCGCTCATGAACCCTTGGGTTCCTTGTAATGATGTTATTAGTTGAGTCGAGAATGGTCTAGAACGAACCTGCCATGCTAGCCGAGGTGATGACGTCGCACCGATCAATGAGTTCCTCCACCGCGTCATCATTCAGATCGGGGCAAGAATAATGGTGTCGTTTTCGGCTTGTTCCCTCCATGGAGAAGACGATCAAACAATGGCAGAAGTAAGGGTGAAGGCAAATGGAGGAGGGAGGAAGAGCTAGCGTGTGACAGCAGTTCCAAATCGAGAGGGAAAGACGAAGAGTCGATGGACGGTTGGCATGGTACACAAAGAGGCGCCTGTTGAGCGAACGGTTGCCACAGAGGTCACACACTGACGACAACGGCCGAGTAAACCACCTTTCCCTGTTAGGATAAAGGAACATGATAAAGTTTCAACATGTTCCTTTATCCTAACAGGGAAATGTGGTTTCTCAATATAAGCAGTAGGAACAACTGGATCAACATTATGAAGTATAGTTTCTTCTTTAGCTAGTACCGGTTCTTTAATTTCTTCTTTAATAGGTGGGTGATATTTAAACCACTTCTCTTTAGGGAGATGAACATGAGTAGCAAATGATTCACAAAAGGAGGCTCTTATCTCAGAGTCAAGTCCATATTTAGTGCTAAACTTTGAAAAGCATCAGTATCCATAAAAGATTTAACACAATCATACTTTAGCTTAAGACCTGACTCTTTAACTTCATGGAGTTCTCAATCTTCAGAGTTGTGTTTAATTCTTTCCAAAATATCCCACTGGAATTCAATAGTATTCTTCATAAAAGAACCAGCACAAGAAGTATCAAACATGGATCGATCATTATGAGAAAGCCGAGCATAGAAGTAAAAGAAGTGGGCGAACACTCGGCCCTGAAGGAAATATGCCCTAGAGGCAATAATAAAGTTATTATTTTTTCCTTATATCATGATAAATGTTTATTATTCGTGCTAGAATTGTATTAACCGGAAACATAATACATGTGTGAATACATAGACAAACAGAGTGTCACTAGTATGCCTCTACTTGACTAGCTCGTTAATCAAAGATGGTTATGTTTCCTAACCATGAACAAAGAGTTGTTATTTGATTAACGAGGTCACATCATTAGTTGAATGATCTGATTGACATGACCCATTCCATTAGCTTAGCACCCGATCGTTTAGTATGTTGCTATTGCTTTCTTCATGACTTATACATGTTCCTATAACTATGAGATTATGCAACTCCCGTTTACCGGAGGAACACTTTGGGTACTACCAAACGTCACAACGTAACTGGGTGATTATAAAGGAGTACTACAGGTGTCTCCAATGGTAGATGTTGGGTTGGCGTATTTCGAGATTAGGGTTTTGTCACTCCGATTGTCGGAGAGGTATCTCTGGGCCCTCTCGGTAATACACATCACATAAGCCTTGCAAGAATTATAACTAAGATGTTAGTTATGAGAAGATGTATTACGGAACGAGTAAAGAGACTTGCCAGTAACGAGATTGAACTAGGTATTGGATACCGACGATCGAATCTCGGGCAAGTAACATACCGATGACAAAGGGAACAACGTATGTTGTTATGCGGTCTGACCGATAAAGATCTTCGTAGAATATGTAGGAGCCAATATGGGCATCCAGGTCCCGCTATTGGTTATTGACCGGAGACATGTCTCGTTCATGTCTACATTGTTCTCGAACCGTAGGGTCCGCACGCTTAACGTTACGATGACAGTTATTATGAGTTTATGCATTTTGATGTACCGAAGGTTGTTCGAAGTCCCGGGTATGATCACGGACATGACGAGGAGTCTCGAAATGGTCGAGACATAAAGATTGATATATTGGAAGCCTATGTTTGGACATCGGAAGTGTTCCGGGTGAAATCGGGATTTTACCGGAATACCGGGAGGGTTACCGGAACCCCCCGGGAGCTAGATGGGCCATAATGGGCCTTAGTGGAAAGAAGAAGGGGCTGCCCTAGATGGGCTGCGTGCCTCCCCCTTCCCCTAGTCCTATTAGGACTAGGAAAGGGTGGCCGGCCACCTCCTCCTCTTTTCCCCTCCAAGGAATCCTAGTTGGACTAGGATTGGAGGGGGAATCCTACTCCCAGTGGGAGTAGGACTCTCCTGCGCCTCCCTCCTTGGCCGGCCAGCCCCTCCTCCCTTGCTCCTTTATATACGGGGGCAGGGGACACCCCAAGACACACAAGTTGATCCTTGAGATCGTTCCTTAGCCGTGTGCGGTGCCCCCTGCCACCAAATTCCACCTCGATCATACTGTTGTAGTGCTTAGGCGAAGCCCTGCGTCGGTAGTACATCAAGATCGTCACCACGCCGTCGTGCTGACGGAACTCTTCCTCGACGCTTTGCTGGATCGGAGCCCGAGGATCGTCATCGAGCTGAACGTGTGCTAAGAACTCGGAGGTGCCGGAGTAACGGTGCTTGGATCGGTCGGATCGGGAAGAAGACGTACGACTACTTCCTCTACGTTGTGTGATCGCTTCCGCAGTCGGTCTGCGTTGGTACGTAGACAACACTCTCCCCTCTTGTTGCTATGCATCACCATGATCTTGCGTGTGCGTAGGAAATTTTTCGAAATTACTACGTTCCCCAACAGGCCCAGCGGGCGAACATGCCGGCTCCGGCTCCGCGCACCTGCTGACACCTTTCGAAGCACTTTCACGTGTGAACCGAAGTCGTCTTGCCGAACTCCTTCCTTTCTCATTTCAGTCCTCGCCTTTTTCATCTTCCGTAGGGGCCTGTAGTCTTTTGATTAGAGTGGAGGTCGCGAGAGAGCAAAGAGCTTTCTCTTTGTTTAGAATTGAAAGAGAAGTTTTTGGTAGTGGGGTGCGTGGTGTATTAAAAGTGGATATAGACCCCGGACAAGAAAGCCTTTTCTTAAGCACAAATGCGGTACTATTTTTAGCAAGCAATCTCTTCTACAATAGGCGGTCTTTCTGGATAATAATTTCTCTTGAGAGCTCATGATTGGGGCATGAATATAACATTGACTTAAGCCTCCCCCAAGCTAGAGCGATACTTTATCCTTCACGAGGCCAAAAATTATATATGTAATTTCGATCACGATGAACTAGATGCATAGGATAAAATTTTTGGTGGAACTCCAATTTCAATCGATTCCAATTCCAAGATCCAATATCATCGCATAGCCTATACCATGCCAACGCTTTTCCCTTCAAAGATAAAGGGAAAACCTTCTTCATATCTTCATCTCCGGGTAAACCAGCAAGCTTGAACAATCCACAAATTTGTTCCACATATATCAAGTGCATATCTGGATGTTCGGTTCCATCTCCTGCATAAGGATTAGCTAGCAGTTGTTCTATCATACCCGAAGGAATTTCATATTCAATATTTTCAATAGGTGCAGTAGGTAGAGGGGTAGCTAATTGTGGTTCCGTTCGAGGTGAAGATACCCCGAACAAACCCCTCAAAGCATTGTTTTCCATAGTAACAAGTGACAATAAATTTCAGCACACTAGATAAATGTTTCCTTATCAAATTCCACTTACCAAAGGCGCTTCACTCCCCGGCAACGGTGCCAGAAAATAGACTTGATGACTCACAAGTATATGGGATCAATTGTAGCTCTTTTCGATAAGTAAGAGTGCTGAACCCAACGAGGAGCAGAAGGAAATGACAAGTGGTTTTCAACAAGGTAATGTCTACAAGTGCTGAAATTGTAAGTAACAGAGTAGTTTAGTAGCAAGATAATTTGTAACAAGCAAGTAACGATAATAGTAGCAAAAGCGCAGCAAGGTATCCCAATCCTTTTGAGGCAAAGGACATGCCAAAACGGTCTCTTGTGATAAGAAAAGCGTTCTTGAGGGTACACGGGAATTTCATCTAGTCACTTCCACCATGTTGGTTCGATTCATGTTCGCTACTTTAATAATTTGATATGTGGGTGGACCGGTGCTTAGGTGTTATTATTACTTGAACAAACCTCCTACTTATGATTAATCCTCCCGCAAGTATCCGCAACTATGACAAAAGTATTAAGAATAAATTCTAACCATAGCATTAAACTTTTGGATCCAATCGGTCCCTTACGGAATAGCGCATAAACTGGGGTTTAAGCTTCTGTCACTCTCACAACCCATCATCTAATTTCTACTCCACAAGGCATTCCCTTAGGCCCAAATATGGTGAAGTGTCATGTAGTCGATGTTCACATGACACCACTAAGGGAATCACAACATGCATACTATCAAAATATCGAACACGTATCAAGTTCACATGATTACTTGCAACATGATTTCTCACGTGACCTCAAGAACAAAAGTAACTACTCACAAATGATAATCATGGTCAAGATCAGATGGGTATTAAATAGCATATTGGATCTGAACATATAATCTTCCACCAAATAAACCATATAGTAATCAACTACAAGATGTAATTAACACTACTAGTTGTAGGACCTTGAAGTAGATGTGTCTAGAGGGGGGTGATTAGACACTTAATGCTAAAGTTGCGGTTTTAAGCTTTTTCGGTTTAAGTGGAGTTTAGGCACAATTTCAACATTCACAATACATATCAAGCAAGCATGCAAAGAGTATATAGGCAGCGGAAAGTAAAGCATGCAACTTGCAAGAATGTAAAGGGAAGGGTTTGGAGAATTCAAACACAATTGGAGACACGGATGTTTTTCCCGTGGTTCGGATAGGTGGTGCTATCCTACATCCACGTTGATGGAGACTTCAACCCACGAAGGGTAACGGTTGCGCGAGTCCACGGAGGGCTCCACCCACGAAGGGTCCATGAAGAAGCAACCTTGTCTATCCCACCATGGCCATCGCCCACGAAGGACTTGCCTCACTAGCGGTAGATCTTCACGAAGTAGGCGATCTCCTTGCCCTTACAAACTCCTTGGTTAAACTCCACAATCTTGTCGGAGGCTCCCAAGTGACACCTAGCCAATCTAGGAGACACCACTCTCCAAGAAGTAACAAATGGTGTGTTGATGATGAACTCCTTGCTCTTGTGCTTCAAATGATAGTCTCCCCAACACTCAACTCTCTCTCACAGGATTTGGATTTGGTGGAAAGAAGATTTGAGTGGAAAGCAACTTGGGGAAGGCTAGAGATCAGGATTCATGTGGTAGGAATGGAATATCTTGGCCTCAACACATGAGTAGGTGGTTCTCTCTCAGAACATATGAGTTGGAAGTGTAGATGTGTTCTGATGGCTCTCTCCCTGAGTGAAGAGGAGGTGGAGGGGTATATATAGCCTCCACACAAAATCCAACCGTTACACACAATTTACCAATCTCGGTGGGTTCGAATCAACAAACTCGGTTGGACTGAAATAGTAAACCTAGTGACCGTTAGAGATTTTCGGTGGGACTGACATGCAACTCGGTAGGACCGATATGGTTAGGGTTAGGGTTAGGGCATAACGTAATCACGGTGAGACCAATTACACAAACTCGGTGAGACCGATTTGGTAATAAGCTAACCAGAGGGTTGGTCAGGCAAACTCGGTGGGACCGATTTGCTCTTTCGGTGAGACCGAAAAGTTACAAAAAGGAAACACAGAGTTTGCATTACAATCTCGGTGGGACCGATCCACTCTTTCGGTGAGACCGAAAAGTTACGAAAAGGAAATAGACAAATTGCAATCCCATCTCGGTGAGACCGAGATCCCTATCGGTAGAACCGATTTGCTTAGGGTTTGGCAGTGGCTTATGACAAGTGAAACTCAGTGGCGCCGGATAGAAATAATCGGTAGGTCCGAGTTTGGCTTAGGTTTAGGTCATATGTGGAAGTGGGAAAGTAGCTGAGGATTTTGGAGCATATCATTAAGCACTTGAAGCAAGAGGCTCATTAAGCAACACCTCATCCCTCCTTGATAGTATTGGCTTTTCCTATGGACTCAATGTGATCTTGGATCACTAAAATGTAAAATGAAGAGTCTTGAGCTTTAAGCTTTAGCCAATCCTTTGTCCTTAGCATCTTGGAAAATTTCCCACAACCTTTTGTCCATGCCACTCCATTGTTGAACTTATCTGAAACATACTAGATAGAAACGTTAGTCCAACAAGAGATATGTTGTCATTAATTACCAAAAACACCTAGGGAGCACTTGTGCTTTCAATCTCCCCCTTTTTGGTAATTGATGGCAACATACATCAAAGCTTTAGATAAAGATATAAAGAACAGCAAGTAAAGCTTTGGAAGGACATGTAACAAGCATAGGCTCCCCCTACATGTATGCACTCATGTAAATGTGAATTATAGAGCATGTGAGAGCATAACCATGACAGAGTAGGCAATGTGTTACATGTATCTTGGCCATATGCATCAGAGCAAAAGATTATCAAGGAAAATACCTTCATGCTCATGAGTCCTTCTTGCAAATAGTATGTACATAAGCAAGAATTCCTCATACTCATGATTTTCATGCATATACTTACCTTGTAGTCTTTAGCTGGCTTAGGATGGAATGAACCTGCACAAACAAGGTTAGATAACACGGGTACCTCCACTAGCCAGAGAAAACCAAAGAAGCCACAAGAGTACCAAGACTGGGATGACATGTAGAGAGTGAGTACAAGGTACCACAATGGATTCAACATGTCCCCAAGAGTAAAGATATGCAATGAATTTGACTGATTTCTTTCCCTTAGGTGTCTTGCTCCCCCTGAATCTTACATGGGATATTGGGAGAAGATAGGGAACAGAAAATCAGAGCTGAAAGATACAAATGGATAGAACTTAATGCAAATAAGCACATATGAACATGTCTTTCCCCCAAAAAGACATGTGACATCTCTCCTCTTGAACATCAAGCATCTGGGATCCTTGAGTATCCTCTCCCCCTGGAAATCTCTCTCTCCCCCTTAATACTTTCTCCCTTGTAGGTGATAAGCTTTGATGTGATCTCTCTCTCCCCCTTTGACATCAATTTCCAAGAAGGGCTTTCTGGAATCCGTCGTATAGGTTTGGTCCTTGAGACTCAGCACAAAGCAATGGATACAACTATGATGCTTGTAGAGGACAAGATTCATTGAGTAGAGCTGGATCAGAACAAATATAGAATAAGTGGCAAACTGTTTTTCCTGTTGTGAAGTCGGTGGCACCGAGTGGCATGTTTCGGTGGGGCCGAAAAGATTCGGTTGGACCGAAAACTACAAGTCGGTGAAACCGAGTTCAACACAGAGAAAAACACTTGTCACCTCAACTCACTAAACATATAGGATCTCACAAAGATTTGCAATGAATTATCTGAAGGATTTGCAAGGAAGAATGCAGAAAATGCAGAACAAAAACAAAAAGAAAAGAGAAGAAACTGAAAGATCTAGATGAAGTTTTTTTTGGAAAAAGAGAAAGAAAATAAATATGCATGAGACAAATGCAATAACACAGAAAAGAACACAAGAGAACTTCATCTAGAGTTGGGCGGTGACATAGTCACCTATGTTAGAGTATATTGACTTAGGAGTCAAGTGAGAACACTTGATCATAGGTCATACTCATCATTTAAGCTCAAAATGGGGTTACCATTTTTCGTTTAAGCATCTTGATGTATTCACATCTTGTTGAGTTGCTTTGACTCATGTCTTGGAGTAAAGCTTTCTAAGATGGAATAACATACCTTGGGTGGTGGTGCGGTTCTTGCTCATGTAGTTGAACTTGTGTGGGTGCTCAAGGTTGATGTAGCTCATCAAGAGTTGGGAGCACCACTTGGAGTTTGAGTTCATCTACCTACATGGGTTAGTTCTTGCAAGGAAGAGCACTTGTGTATCCAAAAATGACAATCATGAAGCTCAACATAGAATTTGTCAAAGGATATGTTTGAATGGTTTTGTGCTTCCTTGTCTTCAACCACCATTGTGTAGAGACTTGGTGATGTAGAGATTGCTCAAGATGTGAGTGAGTCGCAATCTCATGGAATTAGATTCAACCAAGAACCTACATGGGTTAGACAACATGCAAGGTACAAATATATCCAAGACATAAGATAGTCATCATAAGAGATATAGCATGGATTAGTCATAAGCTCATGTCTTGCATGTATCCAATGGAGTTCCTACTCCAAGTTCGAAGCATCAATAATGTTCAATTCACCTCTCAACCTGCAAAATACTTTCTCATCAAGAGGTTTAGTAAATATATCGGCTAATTGCTTATCGGTGCGAACATGCTTAAGATCAATGTCACCCTTAGCAACATGGTCTCGAATGAAATGATGACGAACTACAATATGCTTAGCTCGAGAATGTTGTACGGGATTATGACCAATTTTGATAGCACTTTCATTGTCACAAAGCAGTGGAACATGTTTCACATAGATCCCATAATCTTTAAGAGTTTGGGTCATCCAAAGTAATTGAGCACAACAGGAATCAGCGGCAATGTATTCCGCTTCGGCGGTGGATAAGGATACCGAGTTTTGTTTCTTGGAAGACCAAGACACAAGAGATCTACCAAGAAATTGACAAGTACCCGAAGTGGACTTTCTATCAACCTTGTCTCCGGCATAATCCGAGTCGGAATAGCCAACAATATCAAAAGAAGACCTCTTAGGATACCAAATGCCAAAGTTTGGTGTATGAATTAAGTATCTCACTATCCTTTTCACGGCCTAAAGATGACATTCTTTAGGAGCAGCTTGATAACGTGCACACATGCACACACTTAGCATAATGTCGGGACGTGAAGCACATAGGTATAACAAAGAACCAATCATAGAGCGATAAACCTTTTGATCAACCGGTTCACCATCTTTGGTCAAATCAAGATGTCCACTAGTAGGCATGGGTGTAGGCATACCTTTGCATTCTTGCGTATTGAACTTCTTGAACAAGTCCTTGGTGTACTTCGTTTGAGAGACAAATGTACCTTCCTTAGTTTGCTTGATTTGCAAACCGAGAAAGAATTTGAGTTCACTCATCATAGACATCTCAAACTTTTCTGACATTAGCTTTCCAAACTTTTCACTAAAGAGAGGGTTAGTTGAACCAAATATGATATCATCAACATAAATTTGGCATACAAATAGTTCTCCATTAACCATTTTAGTAAAAAGAGTAGAATCAATTTTACCAATTTCAAAACCACTTGCAATAAGGAACTTGGTCAAGCATTTATACCATGCTCTAGGAGCTTGTTTAAGACCATAAAGAGCTTTGTGAAGTTTGTAAACATGATTAGGTTTCTTAGGATTGACAAAGCCGGGAGGTTGTTTGACATAAACTTCCTCCTCTATTTCACCATTTAGAAAAGCACTTTTAATGTCCATTTGGTACAAGGTGATGTTATGGTGATTAGCATAGGCAAGTAAGATGTGAATGGACTCAAGTCTAGCAACGGGAGCATATGTCTCACCATAGTCCATACCTTCGACTTGTGTGTACCCTTGGGCGACGAGATGTGCTTTGTTGCGAACCACTTGTCCATCTTCATCTTGATTGTTGCGAAACACCCATTTGGTACCAATGATGTTGTGGTTGTTGTCGGGCTTCTCAACCAATGAACAAACTTGGTTTCTCTCAAAGTTGTGCAGCTCTTCATGCATAGCGTTTATCCAATCCGGATCTTCCAATGCTTCTTCAACCTTCATAGGTTTAATGCTAGAGATGAATGAATAGTTTTCACAAAAGTTAGCTAAACGAGTTTTTGAGCGAGTGATTCTCCCGGTTTGTATATCATTGAAGATTTGCTCGACGGGATGATCTTTCGCGATTCTTGCTCAAACTCGTGAGAGCTTTTGCTTGGGTCTTCGTTGAACATCTTCTTCATCTTGTTCTTCTTCTTGGCCTTCTTCATTGTTGACGTTGTCATTTTCTTGTCATGGTGGAGAAGGAGGTTGTTGATGTTCATCTTGATGCATTTCCTTGTCTTCTTCATCTTGGTGTGTCCCACTTGTGGATGCTTCCGTGTCGATTCTTGGTTCACCTTGTTGTGAAGTAGAAGCTTCCACCTGGACGGATGAAGTACTCTCCTTCACCTCTGTTGGACGAATTTTGCCAATGGACAAGTCTTGGATTGCTTCTGAAGGGTCTTTGTCTCCTACATCAATTGGCAATTGCTCTACTTGCGAGCCGTTAGATTCATCAAACTTCACATCTACCGTCTCTTCAACCTTTCAGGTGAAATTGTTGTAGACACGGTAAGTGTGAGAGTTTGAGCCATAACCAAGTAGGAAACCTTCATGAGATTTAGGAGCAAACTTTGAACGACGATGCTTATCAAGAATGTAGCACTTTGAGCCGAATACTCGAAAGTATCCAACTTGGGATTTGTTACCGGTGAGGAGCTCGTATGCCGTCTTGCCGAGTAGCTTGTGAAGGTACAAGCGATTTGTTGCGTGACAAGCTATCTCAACCGCTTCTGCCCAAAAGTGCTTCGGTGTCTTGTATTCATCAAGCATTGTTCTTGCCATCTCGATGAGCGTCCGATTCTTCCTTTCAACAACTCCATTTTGTCGAGGTGTGTACGTAGCCGAGAACTCGTGTGAAATCCCTTCTTCGTCAAGAAAGGTGTCCACATTTGCGTTCTTGAACTCCGTTCCGTTGTCACTCCGAACCTTCTTGATCTTCACGTCAAACTGATTTTGGGCCTTCCTAGCGAAGTTTTTGAAGATCTTCTGGACCTGCGACTTGTCATTAAGAAAGAAAACCCACGTAAATCTTGAAAAATCATCAACTATAACTAGACCAAAAGAATTTCCACCGAGACTCTTGTAGGCGTTGGGACCAAAGAGATCCATATGAAGTAGCTCGAGTGGCCTCCTTGTGGTCATGATGTTCTTCACGGGATGTCTTCCCCCAACCTGTTTACCTGCTTGACAAGCACTGCAAAGTCTATACTTATCAAATATGACATTGTTAACTCCAAGGATATGATTTCCTTTAATAAGCTTGTCAAGGTTTCTCATGCCAACATGACCTAGTCGTCTATGCCACAACCAACCTTTTGAGGATTTAGGAATAGAGCAAGTTTTAGGTTGTGCCTTTTTAGAGAAATCGACAATGTAAAGATCACCTCTACGCATACCGGTAAAGACCATTTTATGATTGTCTTGACGAAAAACTTAGCAATCTACCTCAGTAAATAGGACATTCAAACCGAAATCAGCAAGTCTAGATACTGAAAGTAAGTTGTAGCCGAGTGATTCAATGAGCATGACATTTTGAATGGAACTATCATGTGAAATGGCCACCTTACCAAGGCCAACCACTTTACCCTTTGAGTTATCACCAAAAGTGACATATTTTCAAGGTCCGTCATTTTCAGCAAGCTCACGAAACATCTCGTCATCTCCGGTCATATGATCAGTACATCCACTATCAAGAACCCATTCCTTTCCTCCTGATTCATATCCCCGAAGATTCGTCGTAAGACCAAAGTGTCTCATTGCATCATCAAGATCAAAGTCACTATCATCATCATCATCATCATCATCATCATCATCATCATAGTATCCATGTTCACCATGATCTTGTGACTCATCATTTCGTAGAGAGGGTAATTAATTAGATAGATGATCATCAAAGTGGTCACTTTTATGAATTCTTATAGCTTCGAATATAATATCACTAATGATTCCCACATCTCCTTTAGCATGCTTGAGATTGGTAAGCTCAAATAGACAATCACCAAAACTAGGATCACTAGAATTCATCTTACTCAAGGCAATAGATTTATGGAGAATTTCATCCAAATTTTTCAAGGAATGATCGGGAATCTTACTACCGTCAACACCAACTCTCTCCCCCTCTATGCAGCGGTGTAACCTCCCTTCTCCCCGCTGTAATCTCTACTTAAACATGGTGCTCAACTCCATATATTATTTCCCAATGATATTTGGCTATATATCCTATGATGTTTGAGTAGATCTATTTTGTGTAGCAACCCGACCTCAAACGGTCAAGTCTCTATGCTTCAGTGTCATCCCTGGATCGGTAATGCTGACACACACAGTACTCGAGGATTTATAACAGAGTAGCAATCACACACTTATTACATCGAATGTCTCCAAAGAGAACTTATTACAATAAATATGGCTTAAGGCCATCTAATACGATAACAGTGAAAGGCTTGGAAGATAAGTGAGTCCATCAACTCCAACGGCATTGCTGAGCTGCACGGCAACGACCTAACGAACCTTACTCTTCGTCTGAAAAGTCTGCAACATAATACGTTGCAGCCCGAAAACGGGTCAGCACATGGAATATGCTGGCAAAGTAACATAGTAGAGCAAGAACATAATAATGCTATCACTACATGCATATTTGGCTGGTGGAAATCTCTATGGTTACAGTTTTGCGAAAAGCCAATTTTTTCCCTACAACAAAGGAATAGATTTTAATTTAACTATCATGGTAGTTGAAACATCATTGAGAAGGTTCCTCCAATTCAATCCCAATTAAAGTAATTATCAACCCAACAATATTAATTTAGAGTGATGAGATACTTAAGATACTCCAAGTACTAGATACTCAAGATGTCCATAACCGGGGACACAGCTAACCATGATTAGTTTGTACACTCTGCAGAGGTTTGCGCACTTTTCCCCACAAGACTCGATCGCCTCCGTTGAATTTCTCGCACTACATGCTGTTTGAGAAACGGATGACCGAGACACAGTCTTTCAGAAACATTAACTCTCTAGTCTGGGCAGACCATACCAAACCTACAACCCACTACCTGATGATCCACCTCTTCAAGAGCTTCACGTAACTTACTCAACTATGCTAGAGCCCATAATAGCTTGTGGCTGCACACGGAAGTTTCTAGCATGAATCATCTCAGTTCCCTTTGAGCCTAGGTGGTGGTCCATAGGAAGATGTAGGACCTTGAAGTAGATGTGTCTAGAGGGGGGTGATTAGACACATAATGCTAAAGTTGCAATTTTTAAGCTTTTTCGGTTTAAGTGGAGTTTAAGCATAATTTCAACAATCACAATACATATCAAGCAAGTATGCAAAGAGTATATAGGCAGCGGAAAGTAAAGCAAGCAACTTGCAAGAATGTAAAGGGAAGGGTTTGGAGAATTCAAACGCAATTTGAGACACGGATGTTTTTCCCGTGGTTCGGATAGGTGGTGCTATCCTACATCCACGTTGATGGAGACTTCAACCCACGAAGGGTAACGGTTGCGCGAGTCCACGGAGGGCTCCACCCACGAAGGGTCCACGAAGAAGCAACCTTGTCTATCCCACCATGGCCATCGCCCACGAAGGACTTGCCTCACTAGCGGTAGATCTTCACGAAGTAGGCGATCTCCTTGCCCTTACAAACTCCTTGGTTCAACTCCACAATCTTGTCGGAGGCTCCCAAGTGACACCTAGCTAATCTAGGAGACACCACTCTCCAAGAAGTAACAAATGGTGTGTTGATGATGAACTCCTTGCTCTTGTGCTTCAAATGATAGTCTCCCCAACACTCAACTCTCTCTCATAGGATTTGGATCTGATGGAAAGAAGGTTTGAGTGGAAAGCAACTTGGGGAAGGCTAGAGATCAAGATTCATATGGTAGGAATGGAATATCTTGGCCTCAACACATGAGTAGGTAGTTCTCTCTCAGAAATAGGATGCTGGAAGTGTAGGCTTAGTCTGATGGCTCTCTCCACGAATGAAGAGGAGGTGGAGGGGTATATATAGCCTCCACACAAAATCCAACCGTTACACACAATTTACCAATCTCGGTGGGACCGAATCAACAAACTTGGTCGGACCGAAAAGGTAAACCTAGTGACCGTTAGAGATTTCGGTGGGACCGACTGGATCAACTCGGTGGGACCGATGTGCTAGGGTTAGGGTAAATCCAAAACTCAGTTTGACCGATTACTCAAACTCGGTGGGACCGATTTGGGTAATAAGCGAAACAGGGAGTAGGCCAAGCAAACTCGGTGGGACCGATTGCATATCTTGGTGGGACCGAGAATAATGCAATAGGTAACAGAGAGTTTGCAAGCCCATCTCGGTGAGACCGAGATCCCATCGGTGAGACCGAACTGATTAGGGTTTCTGGCAGTGGCTATGACAAGTGAAACTCGGTGGCGCTGGATAGGAATAATCGGTAGGTCCGAGTTTGGCTTTAGGTTTAGGTCATATGTGGAAGTGGGAAAGTAGCTGAGGATTTTGGAGCATATCATTAAGCACATGAAGCAAGAGGTTCATTAAGTAACACCTCATCCCTCCTTGATAGTATTGGCTTTTCCTATGGACTCAATGTGATCTTGGATCACTAAAATGTAAAATGAAGAGTCTTGAGCTTCAAGCTTTAGCCAATCCTTTGTCCTTAGCATCTTGGAGAACTTCCCACAACCTTTAGTCCATGCCACTCCATTGTTGAACTTATCTGAAACATACTAGATGAAAACGTTAGTCCAACAAGAGATATGTTGTCATCAATTATCAAAACCACCTAGGGAGCACTTGTGCTTTCAGAAGATCACACGGGTACTCCGGGATTTCCAAAAATACAGGCAACACTGGGTACTCCAGGTGCCTCAATCCACCCAGATGTGTATTTAAGTTGCCACCTTAAGTTGAACCATTAATTAACAATCTCACATCCGTCATGGATTTCACTCTCCCAAACCACGTCTACGAGCATAGCATAGCAATATAAGCAACGCGTAGAAGTAACTCCCAAGGGTTTGAATGTAACATGGCAATAGGTTCTACCTCATCAACTACTTCCCAACCCACATGTTAATGACATCCTAACCATGCAATGTTTGAGGATTGGAACTAATGCATAAAAACTGGGTGATAGAGGGGTATGATCAAAGTGTTACTTGCCTTGCTGACGATCCGCGTAACCTAGAGACACCAAATAACACGTTTCACACTCCGGGAATTCTATCGCAAACAAACAATAGCATACATAAGCAATCAAGCAAAGAAGCACGGGTAAAACTCAAATAAGAAGATCTAACCAGAAAGTTCAACTTAAGAACTCCGGTTTGCAAAAAGAATCAAACCAAACGGAGCAACGAAACTCAAACAGCGAAAAAAACAAGGTTCATTTACTAATCTGGACCTACGTCAAATTTTATAGTAGCAAAAACGTGTTCAAGTTGGTTAAGCAGAAAGAGGGTCTTGAGACAAAGATCTAGGCGCTTGAATCGCCTGATTCCGACTAACGAGCGAAAAGATAAACTAGAACGAAAATCGGATCAGAAATTGCAATCAGAAATAACCGCGGAAAAATCCGATAAAAGAAAACTGACGAATAGGCTAACGAACGAGCGTTCGTTGTCTGTAAGTAACGAGCGAAAAGCGTTCATTAAAACGAACATATGGACGAACGTCCGCTAAAAAGAAAAACCGGGAAAAACCAGCGAACCGAAAAAAACTAGGGTTTTCTTTAAAAAAACTGGATCGGTTCTACCTCGTCGGTCCGGCGAGGCACGTCGGCGACGGCGTGGTGAGGCGCGGCAGCGGGCGAGGCGGTGGCGCGGCGGCTGCGGCAGCTTCGGCTGCGGGGCGACGGTGGTGGGTGGTGGTGGCGGCGGGGGGTATATATGGAGGGGGTGTGCCTTGGGGAGGGGGCAAAGGCAGCGGGGAGGAGTCCTAGCCGGACTCCTCGAGTCGGACGGCGGCGGCGCGGCCGGTCTCCTGGAAGGAGACGGCACGCGGGAGGGAACGGGCCGGCGGCTGGGCTTCGACCCAGTTAGCCTGCGCACTTTTTTTAAAATAAATTCCACCAAAACTAAAAAAATCCTAGGAAATAAAATAAAAATCTAAAAATGCCAAAACAAATTTTCCCCGTCTAAATAAAATATTTAGAACGAGATGAACATTTTCTTGGCCCTAAAATGCAATTTTGAAAACGTGCAATTTTTCTAATGCAAACAAAATTGCAAATAAAATCCAATGTTTGATTTTAATATTTTTCCTCTAATATTTCAATTATTTTGGAGAAGTCATATTATCTCCTCTCATATACTTTAATATGAAATATTTTCAGAGAAGAAATAATTAAAACAAACTCCTCGTTTCAGAATTTGATAAAAATCAAATTTGAAAACCGGGGAAATCCCCAACTCTCTCCAAGGGTCCTTGAGTTGCTTAGGATTTCGAGGATCGCGAGACGAAAAGCAATAAAATATGCTATGCAAGAATTATCTATGTATAACATTCCAAATTGAAAATTTGGGATGTTACAAACCTACCCCCTTAAGATGAATCTCGCCCTCGAGTTTCGGGTTGGCTAGAAAATAGGTGTGGGTGGTCTTTGCAGAGATCATCCTATTGTTCCCATGTGGCTTCGTCCTCGGTATGGTGGCTCCACTGAACTTTGCAAAACTTAATAACCTTGCTGCGGGTGACTCGACTGGCAAACTCCAAAATCTTAACTGGCTTCTCCTCATAAGTCAAGTCATTGGCCAACTGAATGGCCTCCAAGGGTACGGTATCTCTTAGCGGTATGTCGGCCATCTCATCATGGCACTTCTTCAACTGGGAAACGTGAAACACATCGTGAACTCCTGACAGTCCTTCAGGTAACTCCAACTTGTAGGCAACTTCTCCCATTCTTTCCAAAACACGATACGGTCCTACAAATCTCGGGGCTAACTTTCCCTTAACTCCAAAACGGTTCACTCCTCGCAAAGGTGATACTCGCAGATATGCTCTATCTCCAATTTCATAGGTTACCTCCTTGCGTTTCGAATCTGCATAACTCTTCTATCTGGACCGAGCTATCTTCAGTCTATCTCGAATCAGTTTAACTTTCTTCTCAGACTCTTTGATCAAGTCTGGTCCAAACAATTGTCGATCTCCAACTTCATCCCACATCAATGGTGTTCTGCACCTTCGGCCGTATAGGGCTTCGAACGGTGCCATCTTCAAATTGGCTTGGTAACTATTTTTGTATGAGAACTCTGCGTAAGGCAGATTGTCATCCCAACTAGATTCATAATCTAGCACACAGGCTCTCAACATGTCCTCCAGAATCTGGTTGACTCTCTCGGTCTGTCCATCCGTCTGCGGGTGAAATGTTGTACTGAACTCCAATCTCGTTCCCAAGGTCTGGTGTAACTGATGCCAAAACTTTGAGGTAAACTGTGTTCCTCTATCGGATACGATGGTCCTTGGAACTCCATGCAGACATACGATCCTGGACATATATATCTTGGCCAACTTCGCACTTCTATAAGTTGTTTTTACTGGGATAAAGTGTGCCACTTTGGTCAAGCGGTCAACTACTACCCATATAGAGTCATAACCTGATTTGGTCCTGGGAAATCCGGTGATAAAATCCATGCCAAGTTTATCCCACTTCCATTCGGGTATCGGCATAGGCTGTAACAATCCTGCTGGCTTTTGATGCTCTGCCTTCACTCTCTGGCATACATCACATACGGCCACATACTCGGCGATGTCCTTGTTCATCCCTGTCCACCAGAAACGTTCCTTCAAATCCAAATACATCTTGGTGTTTCCGGGTTGTATCGAGTATGGTGAGTCATGAGCCTCCTGAAGTATTAACTTCCTGATCTCAGTGTTATTGGGCACATAAACACGGTCCTCAAACCATAGGTGTCGTGCTCATCCTCACGAAAACCTTTGGCCTTTCCTTCGCTCATTTTGTCTTTTATCTCTGCAATCTCTTTGTCCTCCTTCTGAGCTTCTCGAATCTTTCCTAACAATGTAGAATGAACCTCCATTGTTGCAACAAAACCTCTAGGAACAATCTCCAAACGTAGTTCCCGGAGATTCTCTGCTAACTCCTTCGGCAATCCCGTGCTCTCTAGGGTATTAGCATAACTCTTCCAGCTCAAAGCGTCTCCTACGACATTGGCCTTTCCTGGATGATAGTACAACTTCATATTGTAATCCTTTATGAGCTCCAACCATCTTCTCTGCCTAAGGTTCAGTTCCTTCTGGGTGAATATATACTTCAAACTCTTATGATACGTGTACACATCACAATGGTTTCCAATAAGGTAGTGCCTCCAAGTCTTCAACGCATGCACTACGGCTGCTAGCTCCAAATCATGTGTGGCATAATTCAATTCGTGCGGTTTTAGTTGTCGTGAGGCATACGAAACAACTCTTCCGTCCTGCATGAGCACACTTCCAAGTCCTAAGCGAGAGGTGTCGCAATACACTTGGAAATCCTTACGTATATCTAGCAGTGTCAGCACTGGGGCTATAGTCAAGCGTTTCTTCAACTCCTGGAAACTTGTCTCGCAATCTTCCGTCCATTTAAACTTGGCATCCTTCTTCAGTAATTATGTCATTGGCTTCGCAATCTTGGAAAAATTCTCAATGAATCTTCGACAGTATCCTGCGAGTCCAAGAAAACTGTGGATCTCGCTAACTGAAGTGGGTGCCAACCATTCAGTGACTGACTGAACCTTGGTGGGATCTACTGCTATACCTTCTCCCGATATAACATGTCCAAGGAATCCGACTTCCTTCAACCAAAACTCGCATTTGCTGAACTTGGCATACAACTGATGTTCCCTGAGTTTCTCGAGAACTAAACACAAATGATCCTTGTGTTCCTCTTCATTCTTCGAATATACCAATATATCATCAATGAACACCACAAAAAACTTATCCAAATATTCCATGAATACTTTGTTCATCATGCTCATGAAATAGGCAGGGGCGTTAGTCAGTCCAAATGACATGACCGTATATTCGTATAGCCCGTACCGTGTGGTGAAGGATTTCTTTGGTATATCCTTCTCTCGTATCTTCAACTGATGATATCCTGATCGCAGATCGATCTTCGAAAACACCTTAGCTCCTTGCAGCTGGTCAAACAGATCATTAATCATCGGCAATGGGTACTTGTTCTTAATCGTCACTTCATTCAAGGCCCAATAATCAACAACCATTCTTAGGGACTTATCCTTCTTCTCAACCAAAAGCACTGGGGCTCCCCATGGTGATGAACTCCGTCGAATGTAACCTTTCTCCAATAACTCCTTGATCTGTTTCTTAATCTCCTCCAGATCATTCGCGGGCATCCGATAGGGTCTCTTGGATATTGGCCATGTGCCTAGCAATAGCTCAATCAAAAACTCAATATCTCGGTCCGGTGGCATGCCTGGTAACTCCTCTGGGAAAACATCCGGGTAATCCTTTACTACAGGCACTTCCTCCTGAACAACTCCCGTGATGGTATTTACTTGGCTACTTCTTGGCGCATGCCTAGATATATACTTGATCCTTTTTCCCTCCGGGGTGGTGAGACAAATTGACTTACTAACACAGTCAATGCTTACTCCATACTTTGACATCCAGTCCATTCCTAATATCACATCCAATCCTTGTGACTCCAAGATAATTAGGTCGGACGGAAAAACATGGTTGCCAATGGTTAAGGGTATCTGGTCGCACCATCGATTAGCCATATACTCTGCTCCAGGTGAACTTACTAACAGAGGGGTCCTAAGGGTTTGGGTTGGTAGTTTAAACTTATCCACGAATTCCCTTGATATGTATGAATGTGATGCACTAGTATCAAAAAGAACAAGAGCGGTAAATGACTTAACCAAAAACTTACCTATAACCGAGTCTGGCTGCTCTTCAACCTCCTCCACGTTAACGTGGTTCACTTGTCCTTTGTTGAATGGATTGGGCTTCTTCCCAGCACTCCCATTTCCGTTTCCATTCTTCCCTTCAGGGCACTTCGTGGCATAGTGTCCAGTCTTCCCGCACTTGAAACAAGTAACGTGGCTTAGGTCTCTCTCGGTGGGTGTGGCTGGATTGGGACGGTTCTGATTGTTGCTTGCTCCATTCCCATTCCCATTCCCATTCCTAGGGCTAGTATGATTATGGTTACTTCCTCCATTATGGGTGTGGCCTCCATGGTTATGAACAAGTCCTCCCAAGTTTGGGGTTAGGCGAGGCTTCTGCTGAGCTCCTGAGTTATACCTCCCTTGTCCATACTTCCTCTTACGGCTCTCAATCTGCTGTTGCTTCCCTTTAATCATAAGAGCCTTATCTACCAACTCCTTGTAGTTGGTGAATGTTGCCACCATCAACTGCATGCTCATCTCATCATTCAGCCCTTCCATAAACTTCTCCTACTTTGCGGCATCTATGGCCACATCATCAGGGGCATAGCGAGATAACTTGCTAAACTCATCCGCGTACTGAGCCACACTACGGTTCCCCTGGCGTAAGTTGCGAAACTCACGCTTCTTCAAATTCATGGCTCCAGTTGAGACATGGGCTGTACAGAAGGCTTGCTAAAATTGGTCCCATGTCACCGTGGCTATAGGGTAGGTGACAATGTAATTCTCCCACCATGATGCTGCTGGTCCATCCAACTGATGTGCGGCAAAACACACCTTCTCAGCATCAGTACATCATGAAGTGGTTAACTCCCTTCCAATCTTGCGGAGCCAATCATCTGCTACTATAGGCTCGGTGCTACTGGAAAACACCGGTGTCGGTGTACAAAAAGAGGGGTACACTTTTTGTACCCCTATAACTGTGCACGGGCAGTCTGAGCCACGGGCACCACCACACTGAGCAAGGCAAGGGAGGTGAGCCAAGGTAAGGCCAAAGCTCAGGAGGAGCAGAACGACGCCAAGACCAAGACCACAAAGAGCAAAGGGGACGAAGCAGACCCCCCGGCAAGATCATTGCCGGGAGGCGGTTTTAGCAAACCCGGCAAGACCCTTCCCGTGGCAACTCGCCCCATGCCTACGGAGTGAGTCACCCTTGAGTCCACTGCCCCCATGGGGCAAGGATTCGGGAGATATCCCCGTGGTGGCATGCATATCTTTGTGAAGGCATTCAAGATCAGGTACACCCTTTACAAGATGAAGATCCTTGGTGGGATCCCAGCCAAGGTGGACCACAAGGCCCTCGGCAAGAGCCTTGCCGGGGATGACAGCAGGTGCCACAGCGAGACCCTTGCCGGGGCCCCGGAAAGGCCCTTGCCAAGAACACCCGTAGGGCCACCATCAGGCCCACGCCAGTCAAACCTCCACCGTCGTTCGCATGCAGCTGCCGACCCAACCAGCTGGGCAGGCACCTGCGTGGCGGCATGCGGATCTTTGTGGAAACCCACCACTGCGCCACCTTAGTTGCCTGCCTACCTACATGGAACCGCGGGCATCGCTGACCAGGGCGCATGTCAACACGAGAGGGAGCGGCGACAGACGAGGCAGGGCTCTCCCCCGTCCCCGATAAAGCAAGGACACCTGGGCAAGACGCATTAAATGCGCCTTGTCATGTAATGCGAGGGATAACCTCGCATCGCTGTTCCCTTTCCACCTGTTGTGTGCCACTGTGGCCACCCCTTTTCCTATAAAAGGAGGCCCAAGGCGACCAGGAGGAGGATTCGGCTTTTTGGAGCTCCTCACGCCCCATAGCTAGCTCAAGAACACAGATATACAATCCACCAAAGCAGGAGTAGGGTTTTACGCATCCTCGCGGCCCGAACCTAGATAAACGAACCATGTGCTATCTGTTTGATCCGCTCTTCTCACGACCCCGCGCCCCGCAACCGTAGTAGGGATTCTTGTGATCCCATAGGTGTCGTTCCCACCGACAACCGACGGCTGCAACCTCAGAAAACGGGCTAAGTTGTCAACTGGTGGTGGTGGTGGATTGTTGTTGTTGTTGTTGTTGTTGCCTTGGTTCTGAACTAACAACTGCATCGGGGTATTTTGTTGCTGGATCAACTGAGTGAGCTCCGGTGGGAAAGCAAATCCGGGGTCACATCTCGGAGGCATTTGATGGGTTTAGAGGGGAGAGATTAGAATACAATAAGGTCTATTGAGAAAGCACTACCCGTATGCACATGAGACAAACACAATCATTTCACTCAATCAATCAAGCAACGCATACAATCGGTCTAACTATCGTAAAAGTGCTCAGACTATACTATTTACATGGTGGAATACTACTTATGATGTGGTGGTCTACTAAAAATATTCCTCGGTTGCAGACTCCATGATATCTGCTCCAGCTTCGTCTTCAAAGTCATCATTGCTAAGGTCGGAGTCGGTGTCGTCGATGATGATGTAGTCCTCTGGGCGAATCTCCTTGGGTTCTTCGCCTTCTTCTACTGGTGTGGGGTCTCCCATGAATATTCTGATCTTCTTAATCAGGTCGCCATTCTTCTCCACTAGTACGAAGATTTCCTCCTCATAATCTTCATGTGTAGCCTTGAGTTCTTCCTCCAGCTCAATGATCCTAGTCTTCGCCTTCTTCAAGTCCATCATGTCTGCGCACATTTGGTTCTCCTGACGTCGAACGTGCTGGTTTAGTTCCTGGATGAAAGCTGCAGTGGATCTATCCTTCCTGGTGTTGATCATCTCCCATTGCTCATCTCGGCACCCACAGATCTGGTAGATAGTATCCTTAAGCTCCTTGTGATAAACTTCTCCAATGCGTCCCATGGTGATGTGAGCTGCCATACTCTTTCCTAAACTCCAGGTTGGTGCATCAAAGGAAAATTTTATGGGTTTAGTGACTGGCGTGAAGGTTCTTCCTGGAACTTGAACTTGAATCATCCATCACTCCTCATCTGGTAAAGTGGCGTTGTAAGTCCCAGTGAAGCTTGGTATTCCTATGTTCAGGTACCTAGTGACTTCCTTCAAGTGTCGTCCAAAAGGTGCTTCTTCATCCGGCTGTGCAAACTTGTTCCTTGCATCCACCATCCTGAAGAGTAGAAAATGGAGAGGAGTCAGAAATGAGAAGAGAATAGCAATTTATGGCTTTTAGCTTAGTGGTCGTGTCCTACACTCAGCATGTGCTTTGATACCATCTTGTAGCGACCCGACCTCAAACGGTCAAGTCTCTGTGCTTCAGTGTCATCCCTGGATCGGTAATGCTGACACACACAGTACTCGAGGATTTATAACAGAGTAGCAATCACACACTTATTACATCAAATGTCTCCAAATAGAACTTATTACGATAAATATGGCTTAAGGCCATCTAATACGATAACAGCGGAAGGCTTGGAAGATAAGTGAGTCCATCAACTCCAACGGCATTGCTGAGCTGCACGGCAATGACCTAATGAACCTTACTCTTCGTCTGAAAAGTCTGCAACATGATACGTTGCAGCCTGAAAATGGGCCAGCACATGGAATATGCTGGCAAAGTAACACGGTAGAGCAAGAACAGAATAATGCTATCACTACATGCATATTTGGCTGGTGGAAAGCTCTATGGTTACAGTTTTGCGAAAAGCCAATTTTTCCCTACAACAAAGGAATAGATTTTAATTTAACTATCATGGAAGTTGAAACATCATTGAGAAGGTTCCTCCAACTCAATCCCAATTAAAGTAATTATCAACCCAACAATATTAATTTAGAGTGATGAGATACTTAAGATACTCCAAGTACTAGATACTCAAGATGTCCATAACCGAGGACACGGCTAACCATGATTAGTTTGTACACTCTGTAGAGGTTTGCGCACTTTTCCCCACAAGACTCGATCGCCTCCGTTGAATTTCTCGCACTACATGGTGTTTGAGAAACGGATGACCGAGACATAGTCTTTCAGAAACATTAACTCTCTACTCCGGGCAGACCATACCAAACCTACAACCCACTACCTGCTGATCCACCTCTTCAAGAGCTTCACGTAACTTACTCAACTATGCTAGAGCCCATAATAGCTTGTGGCTGCACACGGAAGTTTCTAGCATGAATCATCTCAGTTCCCTTTGAGCCTGGGTGGCGGTCCATAGGAAGATCACACGGGTACTCCGGGATTTCCAAAAATACAAGCAACACTGGGTACTCCAGGTGCCTCAATCCACCCAGATGTGTATTTAAGTTGCCACCTTAAGTTGAACCATTAATTAACAATCTCACATATGTCATGGATTTCACTCTCCCAAACCACGTCTACGAGCATAGCATAGCAATATAAGCAACGCGCAGAAGTAACTCCCAAGGGTTTGAATGTAACAAGGCAATAGGTTCTACCTCATCAACTACTTCCCAACCCACATGTTAATGGCATCCTAACCATGCAATGTTTGAGGATTGGAACTAATGCATAAAAACTAGGTGATAAATGGGTATGATCAAAGTGTTACTCGTCTTGCTGACGATCCGCGTAACCTAGAGACTCCAAATAACACGCTTCGCACTCCGGGAATTCTATTGCAAACAAACAATAGCATACATAAGCAATCAAGCAACGAAGCATGGGTAAAACTCAAATAAGAAGATCTAACCAGAAAGTTCAACTTAAGAACTCCGATTTGCAAAAAGAATCAAACCAAACGGAGCAACGAAACTCAAACGATGAAAAAAACAAGATCCGTTTACTAATCTGGACCTAGGTCAAATTTACAGTAGCAAAAACTTGTTCAAGTTGGTTAAGCGGAAAGAGGGTCTCGAGACGAAGATCTAGGCGCTTGAATCGCCTGATTCCGACTAACGAGCGAAAAGATAAACTAGAACGAAAATCGGATCAGAAATCGCGATCAGAAATAACCGCGGAAAAATCCGATAAAAGAAAACAGACGAACATGCTAACGAACGAGCGTTCGTTGTCTGTAACTAACGAGCGAAAACCGTTCATTAAAATGAACGTAAGGACGAACGTCCGCTAAAAAGAAAAACCGGGAAAAATCGGCGAACCGAAAAAAAACTAGGGTTTTCTTTAAAAAATGGATCGTTTTTTTAAACGGCGACTACCTCGTCGGTCCGGCGAGGCACGGCGGCGACGGCGAGGCGAGGTGCGGCAGCGGGCGAGGCGGCGGCGGCGGCACGGCGCGGCAGCGGTAGGTGGCGGCGGCGCGGGCAAGCGACGGCGGCGCGGCGGCTTGGTCGGCGGTTGCGACTGCGGGGCGAGGCGGGGCGGTGGTGGGTGGTGGTGGCGGCGAGGGGGAGTATATAAGGAGGGGTGTGCCTTGGGGAGGGGGCAAAGGCGGCAGGAAGGAGTCCTAGCCGGACTCCTCGAGTCGGGTGGCGGCGGCTCAGCCGGTCTCTTGGAAGGAGACGGCGCGCAGGAGGGAACGGGCCGGCGGCTGGGCTTCGGCCTAGTTAGCCTGCACATTTTTTTAATAAATTCCGCCAAAAATAATAAAAATCCTAGGAAATAAAATAAAAATCTAAAAATGCCAAAACAAATTTTCACCGTCTAAATAAAATATTTAGAACGAGATGAACATTTTCTTGGCCCTAAAATGCAATTTTAAAAACGTGCAATTTTTCTAATGCAAACAAAATTGCAAATAAAATCCAATGTTTGATTTTAATATTTTTCCTCCAATATTTCAATTATTTTGGAGAAGTCATATTATCTCCTCTCATATACTTTAATATGAAATATTTTCGGAGAGAAAAATAATTAAAACCAAACTCCTCGTTTCAGAATTTGATAAAAATCAAATTTGAAAACCGGGGAAATCCCCAACTCTCTCCGAGGGTCCTTGAGTTGCTTAGGATTTCGAGAATCACTAGATGAAAAGCAATAAAATATGCTGTGCAAGAATGATCTATGTATAACATTCCAAATTGAAAATTTGGGATGTTACATTTTATCCTGTGGGTTAATCGTGATCTTGGTTGGTATGATTGTATATTTTATTTATGGTGCTGTCCTACGGTGCCCGCTGTCTCGCGCAAATGTGAGGGGCCCCCATTGTAGGGTGTTGCAATATGTTCTTGGTTTGCTTATTATCAGTGTTGCGAGGGTGACAACAGCCTAAACACGGATAAGTGGGTTATGGCGTATGGGAGTAAAGAGGACTTGATACTTCGTGCTATGGTTGGGTTTCATCACATTAATGATCTTTAGTAGTTGTGGATGCTTGCTAGGGGTCCAATCATAAGTGCATATGATCCAAGTAGAGAAAGTATGTTAGTTCATGCCTCTCCCTCATATAAAATTACAAGAATAATTACTGGTACTTGTTATCGATTGCGTAGGCACAAATGACTTTCTTGTTGACAAAAGCTATCTACTTTTATTACCTTGCAATTTATTCGTGGTTTTATTCTCGCAAAGTACTCGTGGTTTTATTCTTGCAAAATAGTTTCATACTTGTTTTAGGTAAAGCAAATGTTAAGTGTGTGTAGAGTTGTATCGGTGGTCGATAGAACTTGAGGGAATATTTGTTCTGCCTTTAGCTCCTTGTTGGGTTCGACACTCTTATTTATCAAAGAAGGCTACAAATGATCCCCTATTCCTGTGGGTTATCAATCATCATTATTAGAGTATTGTCCCATGTGAGGAAAGGATGATGGAATCTATGATTCCCTCACAAGTTGGGATGAGTC
This sequence comes from Triticum monococcum, assembly GCA_034509565.1. Classification (NCBI taxonomy): domain Eukaryota; kingdom Viridiplantae; phylum Streptophyta; class Magnoliopsida; order Poales; family Poaceae; genus Triticum; species Triticum monococcum. The sequence continues at coordinate 121,743,175 of CM067841.1, forward strand.
TCCAGACTTTAATAAAAATATAAGAGGCCAAAGAAGTGCAAACAAAAAAATGAGAGAAAAAAGATAGTAGGGACAATGTTACTATCCTTTTCCACACTTGTGCTTTGAAATAGCATCATGTTCTTCATGATAGAGAGTCTCCTTTTTTACCACTTTCATATACTAGTGGGAATTTTTCATTACAGAACTTGGCTTGTATATTTCAGTGATGGGCTTCCTCAACTTGCCCTAGGTCTTCATGAGCAAGCAAGTTAGATGCACACCCACTTAGTTTTTTTAGCTTTCATACACTTATAGCTCTAGTGCATCTATTGCATGGCAATTCCAACTCACTTGCATCGATATAAATTGATGGGCATCTCCATAGCCTATTAATTTGCCTAGTTGATGTGAGACTTTCTCCTTCCTTTTTATCTTCTCCACAACCACCATATTCTATTCCACCTATAGTGATATATCCATGGCTCGCGCTCATGTATTGCGTGAAAGTTGAAAAAGTTTGAGAACACTAAAAGTATGAAACAATTGCTTGGCTTGTCATCGGGGTTCTACATGATGAACTACTTTGTGTGATGAAGATGGAGTATAGCCAGACTATATGATTTTGAAGGGATAACTTTCTTTGGCCATGTTATTTTGAGAAGACGTGATTGCTTTATTAGTGTACTTGAAGTATTATTGTTTTTATGTCAATGTTAAACTTTTGTTTTGAATATTATGGATCTGAATATTTCTGCCACAATAAAGAAGATTGGATTGATAAATATTTTAGGTAGCATTTCACATCAAAAATCTATTTTTATCATTTACCTACTCGAGGACGAGCAGGATTAAGCTTGGGGATGCTTGATACGTCTCCAATGTATCTATAATTTTTTATTGTTCCATGCTATTACATTATCTGTTTTGGATGTTTTATATGCATTAGTATGCTATTTACATTATTTTTGGGACTAACCTATGAACCTAGAGCCCAGTGCCAGTTTATGTTTTTTCTTGTTTTTGACTTTTACAGAAATGGAATATCAAACAGATTCCAAACGCAATAAAACTTTACGGCGATTTTTCTTAGACCATAAGAAACACACGAGACTTGGATAGGAGACCAGAAGACCTACGAGGCGGCCACAAGACGTGGGGGCGCGCCCTAGGGGGGCTGGCTTGTGGGCCCCTTGTGGACCGTCTTGACCTAATCTCAGCAGTATACCAGAGGGCACACACAAAAATAATTTTCCGTCGCCGCAAGCTTCTATTCCCGTGAGATCCCATCTTGGGGCCTTTTCCGGCACTCCGCTGAAGGGGGATTCGATCACGGAGGGCCTCTACATCAACCTTGCTGCCCTTCCGATAAAGCATGAGTAGTTTACCACGGACCTAAGGGTCCATGGCTAGTAGCTAGATGGCTTCTTCTCTCTCTTTGATCTTCAATACAATGTTCTCCTCAATGTTCTTGGAGATCTATGCGATGTAATCTTCTTTTGCGGTGTGTTTGTTGAGATCCAATGAAATGTGGATTTATGATCAGATTATCTATGAATATTATTTGAGTCTTTTCTGAACTCTTTTATGCATGATTGAGATAGGTTAGTAATTCTCTTCGATCTATCGATTTGGTTTGGCCAACTAGATTAGTTTTTCTTGCAATGGGAGAAGTGCTTTGTGATGGGTTCAATATTGCGGTGTTGACAGAAGGGGCAGCGAGGCACGTATTGTATTGTTGCCATTAAAGATAAAAAGATGGGGTTTATATCATGCTGATTGAGTTTATCCCTCTACATCATGTCATCTTGCTTAAGGCGTTACTCTATTCTTATGAACTTAATACTCTAGATGCATGGAGGAGTCGGTCGATGTCTTGAGTAATAGTAGTTGATGCAAATTCATTTTGTTCTACTTGTCACGGACATGATGCCTATATTCATGATCATTGCCTTAGATATCGTCATAACTTCATGCTTTTCTATCAGTTTCTCAATAGTAATTTGTTTACCCACCATATGCTTTATTCAAGAGAGAAGCCTCTAGTGAAACCTATGACTCTCGGGTCTATTTTCCATCACATATTTTCAAATCTATAAATCAAAAAAACCTTGTTACAATTTATTTCTGTTTATTTTAGTTTGCTCTTTTATTTTTTTATACCTATCTCTTTTAGATCTCACTCTTTGTTCGTGTCCGTGAAGGGATTGACAACCCATTTTCGTGTTGTGTGCAAGTGCTTGTTAGTTTGTGCAGGTGCATATATGGGGGACTTGCTTGTGTCTCCCACTAGATTGATACCTTGGTTCTTAACTGAGGGAAATACTTATCTCTACTTTGCTGCATCACCCTTTCCTCTTCAATGGAAAAATCAACGCAAGCTCAAGAAGTAGCATTTCACAATATACAATATGAGACAAGGGAGATTTTGAATCTTATCATGGAAAACAATATGGACACAAAAAACTATTATCATGTGAACAAACAAGAAGAGAGCTATTTTCTTATCAAGAAAACTGATATTATATTATATCATGAAAAAGAAGATGGACAAGAAAAGGTAACAGAAAAACAAGAAAGGATTCACTCTCTTGCTAAGTTCACTCCTGCTATAAAATCATCAGCCAAGATAGACAAGAGCTATTTTTTTAATGGATGAATAGGCTAGTTGTAAGATGCTACTTAGGAAAATAAACATTTTTCTGCCCCCAAACTTGTTGATTTATTAGGTTATCGGGGATTGAAACGTCTCCGACATATCTATAATTTTTAATTGTTTCATGCCATTACCCTACTATTTCCACATACTTTTGGTAACAATTTAAATAATTTTCTTGGACTACCATAATAACCTAATGCCTAGTGGCAGTTCCTCTTTGTTGCATGTTTTTTATTTCGCCAAAAATCCATATAAAACAAAGTCCAAACACAATACAAATTTATGGAGATTTTTTTCGCAATATGTATTAATTTTTGGCGCAAGAATCAACACAAGATGGGGCCCATGGGCTCCACAAGGCAGGGGCGCACCGAGGTGCCTTGTAGGCACCTCATAGGTCGGTTGGATCTCTCCTTCGGGCGCAAGGAAGCTAACATTGGGGGGGGGGGGGTTGCGGAAAAATTTCAGCCGATCGAAATTACGGATCTCTGAATATTTAAGAAACGGTCTTCGACCTAAAAAGAGGAACACGAAACGGGGGAGAGAGAGAGAGAGAGAATCTAGAGGGGCTCCCACCCCTCGGGGGCCGGGGAGGCCAATGACCAGAGGGGGAATCTTTCTCCCATCTAGGGGGAAGGCCAAACGAGAAGAAGGAGGAGGAGGGCTCTCTCCCCTCTCTCCCGGTGGTGTCGGACCGCTGCTGGGGGAACTATCGTGACGGCGACCTACATCAACAACTTCACGGTCATCATCACCAACTCTCTCCCCCTCTACACGGCGGCGTAAACCTCTACCCGCTGTAATCTCTACTTGAACATGGTGCTTAATGCTACATATTATTATCCAATCATGTGTTGCCATCCTATGATGTTTGAATAGATCCTTTTGTCCTATGGGTTGACTGGTGATCGTGATTAGTTTGAGTTGCATGTTTTATTTTGGCTTAAGCCTCTCTCTCATTTAAAACTGCAATAGTGATTACCGATCTAGTTATCAATTGCCTAGGTACAAATCCTTCTCATCATTCTCCAAAAACTTTAAAATAACAACTAACTTTTATTATCTTGAAAAGTCATTTTTTATTTAAGGTAAACTAGTTTTATTTCTTGTTCTAGGTAAAGCAAATGTTAGTGTATGTAGAGTTGTATCATGGTCGATAGAACTTGAAGAGAATATAAATTATACCTTCAACTCCTCGTTGGATTCGCCATTCTAATTTATTGAAAAGGCTACTAGTAGAATATCTTTCTTAGGTCTGAGACATTCAGCATTTGTTTTTCTTCCTTGGACTTCACATCTCTTACTCACAACCAGATTCAGAAGCTTAGCAGATTCAGACCAGTTATGGAAAGCTCAACCAGATTCAGAGGCTTAGCCGCAATCACCGTTACATCAAGATCAATTTTTTTCAACCAGAATAAGAAGCTTAGCATATTCACACAGGTTATAGAAAGCTCAATGAGATTTAGAAGCACAACCAGACCGGTTATTCAGACGCACTAATATCACCACGATGTGTAAAATGGAGCTCTTTTAGCCAACTCCATTTCTAGCACGCCATTAGGATGGACATTGTTCGTCCATAAAGTAATTTCATTGCTACAGTAACTAAACCATTGATTGCTCAAGTCAAAGAATTACATGACATGACGAGGAAACCATAACTGAGTTTCCTGCATTTTACTAGACAGAAGTGAGGACCATTCTTGGTTTTAAACTAACTATTATGCATGATCATTCTTTCTACAATTTCTAGAAAACACAAAGTACTTACATTTTGAAGGGAGTGAAGGAAATATGCCCTAGAGGCAATAATAAAGTTATTATTTATTTCCTCATATATCATGATAAATGTTTATTATTCATGCTAGAATTGTATTAACCGGAAACATAATACATGTGTGAATATATAAACCAACAGAGTGTCACTAGTATGCCTCTACTTGACTAGCTCGTTAATCAAAGATGGTTATGTTTCCTAACCATGAACAAAGAGTTGTTATTTGATTAACGAGGTCACATCATTAGTTGAATGATCTGATTGACATGACCCATTCCATTAGCTTAGCTCCCGATCGTTTAGTATGTTGCTATTGCTTTCTTCATGACTTATACATGTTCCTATGACTATGAGATTATGCAACACCCGATTACCGGAGGAACACTTTGTGCACTACCAAACGTCACAACGTAAATGGGTGATTATAAAGGTGCTCTACAGGTGTCTCCAAAGGTAGATGTTGGGTTGGCGTATTTCGAGATTAGGATTTGTCACTCCGATTGTCGGAGAGGTATCTCTGGGCCCTCTTGGTAATGCACATCACATAAGCCTTGCAAGCATTACAACTAATGAGTTAGTTGCGAGATGATGTATTATGGAACGAGTAAAGAGACTTGCCGGTAACGAGATTGAACTAGGTATTGGATACCGACGATCGAATCTCGGGCAAGTAACATACCGATGACAAAGGGAACAACGTATGTTGTTATGCGGTCTGACCGACAAAGATCTTCGTAGAATATGTAGGAGCCAATATGTGCATCCAGGTCCCACTATTGGTTATTGACTGGAGATTTGTCTCAGTCATGTCTGCATTGTTCTCGAACCGTAGGGTCCGCACACTTAACGTTACGATGACAGTTATTATGAGTTTATGCATTTTGATGTACTGAACTTAGTTCGGAGTCCCGGATATGATCACGGACATGACGAGGAGTTTCGAAATGGTCGAGACATAAAGATTGATATATTGGATGACTATATTCGGACACCAGAAGCGTTCCGGGGAAGTTTTGGATAAAACTGGAGCACCGAGGGGTTACCGGAACCCCCCGGGGGGTTAAGGGGCCTCATGGGCCTAAAGTGGAGAAGAGGAAGGGGCTGCCAGGGCAGGCTGCGCGCCCTGTAACGCCCCGAGACCGATGCGCCAGGTGTCCTCCAGTTATTCGCTGTGGTTGCCATGTCATTTGCTTGCGTGTTTCATTTCATCATGTCATCATATGCATTGCATCATCATGTTTTCAAAATTTGCATCCGTCCCGGTCTCCTCGTTCTCTCCGTTGTCCGTTCTGAGCCCAGACACACTTGCACGCGCCCGCGGATGTCCGAAATATTATTTGATAAGTGGCCGGAAAATGTTCTCAGAATGGGATGAGAGTTGGCGTGCGGCCTTGTTATGTTGTAGGTAGGCCACCTGCCAAGTTTCATCGCATTCGGAGCTCGTTTGATGGCCCAACCATTAAATATAGCGGCAATAGTAGCCGGTCTATCGTCGGACGTTTTCGGTCTCCGGAAATAGTCACCGGGTCTCTCTCTTCTCTTCTCTCAGCTCGAGACCGTCTACACAGCCCACTACTCACTGCCAGGCCCTACCTAACCTCTCTCATCAGCCCGCGACCCTCCTCGCGCGCGCCCGAAAGCTGTCCCGGGCCCGACTCGGACAGTCGTTACCGCTGTGTCCGGATCATCCCCAAACATCTACAAAATATCATCGTTTTATTTATTGGACTCTTTAGCATATTTATTCTCATCCATCGGATTTCGATCCGATGATCCACATCCCTCTCTTTTCGCCGACACGCTATATATAGCCCTAACCCTAAATCCTAGGGATCCGTCCCATCCATCCCGTGTCCGCCGCCGCCACCCACTCGAAATCTCTTGGGATCCATCCCCAATTCCTTCGTCCCATCAATCCATCCAGCCCGAAGCACTCCACTCCTCCCCTCGATTTCAGTCAACGACCAATCCCTCCCCATCCAACCATCTCCCTTGTTTTGCGCCGCCGCCCAACCACAGTCGCCCCTGCTCCTCCTCTGCTTCTTGCCCTCGATCCCGAATGGACCGTGTAGCTGCTCAAGGCCCCGAGCAGGAGCGGTCGGCCTCATCCCCTCATCCTGTCGCCGCCAGCGACCAGCAGGAGCTCGTCGCCATCCTCCTCGCCTGCGCCGCCGTGCCTCTTCGTCAGCCGCACGGCTCGTCGCTGCATCCCCAGCCCCGCGAGGGACCCCTCTGCTTCGAGCCTCGATCCTGCGCTGTCTTCCCCGCGCGACGCAGGAGACCGGCGACCACCCCGGCAGGCTCCACCGACCGCGCCCTTCGACGGAGTCCACCTCGTCCGGCTCGTCACACCTCCCGCACATCGCCATGTCAGCCTTGCCCCTGCCTTGTTGCCTTGCCTCTGCTTCGAGCGATAGGAACACCGTCGCCCCGGACCAGCACCATGGAGACGCCACCATCGCCTCCTCCACTGGATCTCCTTCGCTCCGCCACCCAGCCGCCGGATCCGCCCGTTCCGGCCGGTTCCCGCCCGGCGCCGCGCCGAACCCATGCCTCCCCCGCTGCTGTCCTTCTTCAGCGAGGTGCAGCAGCGCTGCATCGAGCGCTTGACCACCACGCGCGTGGGTCACCAGCTGGGCTCCAGATCTGACCCAACGCGTTTCTTCCCCACCGACTTGGGTCTGGCCCATGGGTGAGGCCACACCCCCAGCGCCCACCTTTTTTTTCCCTGCTGTTGGGCTAGTCCATTTCGGCCCGATATGTTTTTTTATGTTCCGGTGATTTTAGCTATTATCCAGTGTAGAACAGTTTTATAGAAAAACCCTTATTGTTCATGCATTTAATAATTCCACAACCATGCATCAGACCTAAATAAATTATATATGAAACTTGCTCAGAATTTTGTCTAGTTTAATAATATGTCACTTTCATCCATGGTTAAAATGTTTAAAATGATGTTTGCATTATTTTGATCCTATGCCATGCTAAAATGATTTAATTCATATCTAATTAACCGTAGCTCCAAATCTAACAAACTTTATACGTAAATGGGGTAGAATTTTTCCTAGTTTAACATGGTGGCATCATCTTGCATGTTTAATAACTATAAAATATGGTTTAGGGCAGAACAGTACCATAACCAAAAACATGCATATGAGGAGTTTCCGGAATTGTTGGTCGTTGTTTCCGGCCTCATTTAAACTTGACTAGTTGGGTAGTTTTCATTTGCTTCACCCTCTTGCCATGTTAACCAACATTTAATATTGTTGAGTACCTAACCAAGAGTGAACTAAAGAAGTGATGTGGTGTTCCGTCAATATGCAACGGAGTTGCATATTGAGCTCCACTTAATTTGTAGTATTGTTTGTGCACTTTGCTATGCCATGCTTCATTTAACCGGACATGCATCATACTTGATTGTGCATCATGCCATGATTATGTGGTGGTTGTTTACTATGTTGTTTGCTTCTTTCCGGTGTTGCTTCTTCGGGTTGGTTCCGATAACGTCGCATTTGTGAGGACCCGTTCGACTACGTCCGTTTGTCTTCCTCATGGACTCGTTCTTCTTCCTTGCGGGATTTCAGGCAAGATGATCATACCCTCGAAATCACTTCTATCTTTGCTTGCTTAGTAGCTCGCTCTTTTGCTATGCCTATGCTGCGATACCTACCACTTGCTTATCATGCCTCCTATTTTGTTGAACCAAGCCTCTAACCCACCTTGTCCTAGCAAACCGTTGTTTGGCTATGTTACCGCTTTGCTCAGCCCCTCTTATAGCGTTGTTAGTTGCAGGTGAAGATTGAAGTTTGTTCCTTGTTGGAACATGGAGGTGTTGTTCCTTGTTGGAACATGGTTACTTGTTGGGATATCACCATCTATCTTATTTAATTAATGCATCTATATACTTGGTAAAGGGTGGAAGGCTCGGCCTTATGCCTGGTGTTTTGTTCCAGTCTTGCCGCCCTAGTTTCCGTCATATCGGTGTTATGTTCCCGGATTTTGCGTTCCTTACGCGGTTGGGCTATTATGGGAACCCCTTGACAGTTCGCCTTAAGTAAAGCTCTTCCAGCAATGCCCACCATTGGTTTTACCATTTGCACTAACAACCAGCCACCTTCCCTTGGGTTCTGCAGACTCAAGGGTCATCTTTATTCTAACCCCCCCCCCCGGGCCAGTGCTCCTCTGAGTGTTGGTCCGAACTAGAGCCCTGTGCAGCGCCCCCTCGGGGAAACTCGAGGTTTGGTTTTAGTTGTACGGATTGCTCATCTGAGTGTGCCCTGAGAAAGAGATATGTGCAGCTCCTATCAGGATTTGTCGGCACATTCGGGCGGTGTTGCTGGTTTAGTTTTACCCTGTCGAAATGTCTTGTTGTACCGGGATACCGAGTCTGATCGGAATGTCTCGGGTGGAGGTCTATTCCTTCGTTGACCGTGAGAGCTTGTGATGGGCTAAGTTGGGACACCCCTGCAGGGATTTGAACTTTCGAAAGCCGTGCCCGCGGTTATGGGCAGATGGGAATTTGTTAACATCCAGTTGTAGAAAACCTGAAGTCGACCTTAATTAAAATGAATCAAGCGCGTGTGTAACCGTGATGGTCTCTTTCCGGCGGAGTCCGGGAAGTGAACATGGTTGTTGGAGTTATGCTTGACGTAGGTAGTCCAGGATCACTTCTTGATCATACTTTTATCGATCGTGCTTTGCCTTCTCTTCTCGCTCACATTTGCGTATGTTAGCCACCATATATGCTAGTCGCTTGCTGCAGCTCCACCTCATACTTTTACCTTACCCATAAGCTTAAATAGTCTTGATCGCCAGGGTGCGAGATTGCTGAGTCCCTGTGGCTCACTACTTCCAAAACCAATTTGCAGGTGCCGATGAGTCTGTGCAGATGTCGCAACCAAGCTCAGGAGGAGCTCGATGAAGATCTTGTCCTTTGTGTTGTTTCGTTCTAGTTGATCAGTATTGGAGCCCATTTGGGGTCGATCGGGGACCTTTGTCGCATTTGGGGTTCTTCTTTTATTTTGGTTCCATAGTCGAACCTTGATTGTATTCGGATGATTCAATTCTTTATTCATGTATTGTGTGAAGTGGCGATTGTAAGCCAACTATGTATCTCTTTTCCCTTAATGTATTACATGGGTTGTGTGCAGATTACCTCACTTGCGACATTGCTTTCAATGCGGTTATGCCTCTAAGTCGTGCTTCGACACGTGGGAGATATAGCCGCATCGAGGGCGTTGCAAGTTGGTAATCAGAGCCTTCCCCGACCTTAGGAGCCCCACTGCTTGATCGTAATTAGCAGCCGAGTTGTGTCTAGAAAAATGTTTTGAGTCATTCAGGAATTATATATCGGAGAGTTTAGGAATTCTTTTTACTCCCCAGTCCCTTCATCGCTCTGGTAAGGCATCCTGACATAGAGTTTTGACTCTTCTCTTCTCAAATTTCACTAAAAAAAATTTAGGATCACGCGGGTATCTTGGAATCGTTCCGATGGTTTTATGATGAGAACATTGTCTTGGTGCCTCCTGTCAGGGGTTTAGTGGAAGTGTCCCAGGGAGTTGAGCTCTGAGGTGTTGTCATCATAATTTTATCGTTGCAGTTCTGGAATACCTGAGTTTAGTACGCCGACATCGAAAATCTCTTTTATGCAGTTCATTGGTGAGATAACCACGACGCCACCCAGTACTGGGGCGGGAGTTCGGGAGTATTGCCATAACTTGTATAATGGATGCTTTTCGAAGGTTGAGGTAGATGATTTCCGAAGGTTTCTTGGTTATGTGTTGAAGGATGGATACAGCTGGATGTAGGATTTGCTAGATTTGGGTGAGATATTATGCTTCCCCTGTATCCCCAACACCTGATTGCATAACCAGAAAGGTTCGGGAGTTTCATAGGTGGGAATTCAAGTAGCTCTTAGAATATCTTTCCAACAAATGTATGATTTGAAATTGGGGTTCGACGTCTAGTGGTCCGCCTATTCACGGTCGGTTTTACAGTGGTCTCGTTGTGTCTTAAAGAGTCCTTGGCTATGCCGACTCGGGGACGCTTCGTATGTCATGTGCACTGCCTTGTACATGATGGTGCTGTACGATCGAGCCCGTGTAGGCCCCACCACGAAAACTTCGGACGAAATCTCAGTCATATGTTTGTTCCGGCTTATTCTGCAAGCCAACCCTTTGTTTTTGTTTTGAGTTGTGGTATTCGAGTTGCTTCGAAGTCAAATGTTGATTCCATACCTTCCCTAAGTGGTGTTCTCATATTCCTATGTGAATACTAATCCTCCTCGATCATTGAGTTTGTCATTTCAATTTCTTCTCACCAGTGTGTTTTCTCTTCAAGTGGATTCGTTCACTTCAACATTTGCAAGATCAATTATCATTTCTTCTCAACGGTGTTTGTTTCATCCGTCTCCAAGTAGCCTTTGTTTTTCCCACCCACCCACCCTTTTTCTTCAAGGACTCAGATTTCTTAATCGAGTATCCATTTTACTGATGTGAAGTCTCTCCTTTATTTTCAATCAATATCCTTATCTGGTGATTCTCATGAAGATTCTAATGGAGCTTCAAGTTCATCATCTTTCATTCTTTTCTTCTCTGGTGGATTCAAATCAAGCTTTTGGTGTTTGATCATATCCTTTTCCTCGTTTCAATGCTTTCTCATGCAGGTGCAATTCTTAATCTTTCACTTCTCGCTATTCATTTGTTCCGGCGTGCTCAAGCTTTCTCAAAAGGCTCGTCTTGTCATTCAAGATCCGTTCAACCTATTTCGAGGTGTTATCTCATTCAAGCCGTTTAATTCAACCGGTGCATTCTCTCTTTTAAATCATTTCAACGGTGTTTCTCTTGAGTGGGCCCTAACCCACAGGTCTTTTTCCAGGATCTTACCTGACTCTTCTTATTCTCCCGGAGTTATTCTCAAATTCATTTCAAGTATGACGTAAGAATGATTTATCAGCAGACAAATGTTTTCCTCCAAGATCTTTCAAATTCTTTTCATCGTTGGCTCAACCTCTTCGTTTTGATTCTTCCGGTGTGCCTCAATAATTCTTGGTGGTGTTTCTCATCGTCATTCTCAACATTTGAAGACCAAAGAAGAGTTTTTCCTCCATATCTTTTCCGTTCTCTCAGGGATACGTGATTCTAGTTTGAGCCCATCCTCTCATAATAGTTTTTGTTTGTCAGAATTCTTTTCACCTATCTGGAGCAATTCAGGAGTCTTGAGGTTGATTATCCGGAGCCCATCATCGAAGACTTGTTCATTCTCAGCTTTCAGCCATTGTTCTCCAAATCTTACCGGTGCATCAGCCAAGTATTCTCTAATCAGTTCGTGAACTATTCGTCCTCTTGTATCTAAATTTTCTCAAGTATGTTCGTTCATTTCATAATTCTTCCCGGTGATTCGTTATCTTTTATTCGTTCTTTTTCAATCCTTACGGTGGTTCGTTTAAGATTTCTCTTCCTTCTTTATCATACCAATTCATTCGTTGTTTCGATCCTACCGGTGGTTCGTCGAAGACATTCTCAAGTTTATGTTATATCTCTCTTAATCTTTTCTACGAGAATGAGTAGTGTGCCAAATCCGTTGATTGTCATCAATTTAAATTGGTGATGGATAAGCATAACATAATTCTTATTCTTGTTCATTCAAGTGATTAATTCATTATTCCGGAGGCTCATCAAATTCTTGGTTTCATTTGCTTCATCTTTTCTTTCCCGGAGTTCGAAGCTCTAATTGTCACGGAGATCCATTTAAATCATTACAAGGCTCCACCTTGTGTTTTCAACTACCCTTTCTTTCCGTTTGATCATTCTTTTGTTTACCGGAGTTCTTCATGAAGGCTCTACATGATGGTTCATCAAGGATTTAATTCCTTCTCAAAGTTTTCATCGAGATTCTTTTAAGAAGCTCAAGCATTCTTCATCTCGCATTCCGAAGTGCATTTTCTTTCTACCGTATCATTGGAGGTGGTATTATGTCATTCTTGATTTTTTTCCTTCGTGCTTCGTGTTTCACAAGTTATCAAGATGAGGTATTTTAAATCCACAAATCTCGTCATTGGAGTAGCTTGGGTTATACTTCACCTAAAGCCTTCCCTAAGGATTGTTGCTATAATTGTGCTCATATATGATCCAAGTTCTTCATATATCCTTCCGGTGAATAATCTTCTCGTCTCCTTGTTCATGCCAATCCAATTCTTCTTCCCGTGAGTGGCAGGTGGTCACCTCATAATGTTTGAGTTGTATTCCATAAGACCATATCAAGATTATTCTTCTCATTGTTGGTTTTCCAACAACTCCGTTCGACCCTTCTCCTAAAGATGCCTTTTCAAGTTCTTTTGTAGCAGAAGTTGGCATTGTCTTCTATATTTGTTTGTCTCAATTATCTTTATTCTATTCTTTCTCCTGGAGGTCTATTGATGTTGCTTTTCTCAACCCATCAACTCGTTTGCCTAAGATCATATTTTTTTCATGATTGTCCATTTAACCGGAGTGTCGTGCCCTCTTTTCAAGTTCTATAACCTTATCAAGTTCTTATTCAATTATTTTTCTTTCAACCAGAGTGCTGCCCGAATTTGGTCTTCCTTGATCCCCTTCGTTAACGGAGTGTTTCAATATATATCTTGTCCTTCAACCTCAAGGCTTTTTCGCAATGTTCTTTCTTCCTCTTCCTAACAGAGTGTTTTCGACCTAGTTCACCTTCGTTGTATTCTTTTCTCGAATTTGTTCAACCACTCAAGGTTCTTTGGTTTCACTCGTTCGTCAAAGAAGCAACTTAGTTTTTACCTCTTCTCTTATCTCTTCCATTGTCCCTCCGGTGCCATTCTAGATCTCGGGACGAGATCCTCTCGTAGTGGTGGAGTGTTGTAACGCCCCGAGACCAATGTGCCAGGTGTCCTCCAGTTATTCGCTGTAGTTGCCATGTCATTTGCTTGCGTGTTTCATTTCATCATGTCATCATATGCATTGCATCATCATGTTTTCAAAATTTGCATCCGTCCCGGTCTCCTCGTTCTCTCCGTTGTCCGCTCTGAGCCCAGACACACTTGCACGCACCCGCGGCATGTCCGAAATATTATTTGATAAGTGGCCGGAAAATGTTCTTAGAATGGGATGAAAGTTGGCGTGCGGCCTTGTTATGTTGTAGGTAGGCCACCTGCCAAGTTTCATCGCATTCGGAGCTCGTTTGATGGCCCAACCGTTAAATATAGCGGCAATAGTAGCCGGTCTATCGTCGGACGTTTTCGGTCTCCGGAAATAGTCGCCGGGTCTCTCTCTTCTCTTCTCTCAGCTCGAGACCATCTACAAAGCCCACTACTCACTGCCAGGCCCTACCTAACCTCTCTCGTCAGCCCGCGACCCTCCTCGCGCGTGCCCGAAAGCTGTCCCGGGCCCGACTCAGACAGTCGTTACCGCTGTGTCCGGATCATCCCCAAACATCTACAAAATATCATCGTTTTATTTATTGGACTCTTTAGCATATTTATTCTCATCCGTCGGATTTCGATCCGATGATCCACATCCCTCTCTTTTCGCCGACACGCTATATATAGCCCTAACCCTAAATCCTAGGGATCCGTCCCATCCATCATGTGTCCGCCGCCGCCACCCACTCGAAATCTCTTGGGATCCATCCCCAATTCCTTCGTCCCATCAATCCATCCAGCCCGAAGCACTCCACTCCTCCCCTCGATTTCAGTCAACGACCAATCCCTCCCCATCCAACCATATCCCTTGTTTTGCGCCACCGCCCAACCACAGTCGCCCCTGCTCCTCCTCTGCTTCTTGCCCTCGATCCCGAATGGACCGTGTAGCTGCTCAAGGCCCCGAGCAGGAGCGGTCGGCCTCATCCCCTCATCCTGCCGCCGCCAGCGACCAGCAGGAACTCGTCGCCGTCCTCCTCGCCTGCGCCGCCGTGCCTCTTCGTTAGCCGCACGGCTCGTCGCTGCATCCCCAGCCCCGCGAGGGACCCCTCTGCTTCGAGCCTCGATCCTGCGCTGTCTTCCCCGCGCGACGCAGGAGACCGGCGACCACCCCGGCAGGCTCCACCGACCGCGCCCTTCGACGGAGTCCACCTCGTCCGGCTCGTCCCACCTCCCGCACGTTGCCATGTCGGCCTCGCCCCTGCCTTGTTGCCTCGCCTCTGCTTCGAGCGACAGGAACACCGTCGCCCCGGACCAGCACCATGGAGACGCCACCATCGCGTCCTCCACCGGATCTCCTTCGCTCCGCCACCCAGCCGCCGGATCCGCCCGTTCTGGCCGGTTCCCGCCCGGCGCCGCGCCGAACCCATGCCTCCCCCGCTGCTGTCCTTGTTCAGCGAGGTGCAGCAGCGCTGCATCGAGCGCTAGACCACCACGCGCGTGGGTCACCAGCTGGGCTCCAGATCTGACCCAACACGTTTCCTCCCCACCGACTTGGGTCTGGCCCATGGGTGAGGCCACACCCCCAGCGCCCACCTTTTTTCCCCTGCTGTTGGGCTAGTCCATTTCGGCCCGATACGTTTTTTCTGTTCCAGTGATTTTAGCTATTATCCAGTGTAGAACAGTTTTACAGAAAAACCCTTGTTGTTCATGCATTTAATAATTCCACAACCGTGCATCGGATCTAAATAAATTATATATGAAACTTGCTCAGAATTTTGTCTAGTTTAATAATATGTCACTTTCATCCATGGTTAACATGTTTAAAATGATGTTTGCAATATTTTGCTCCTATGCCATGCTAAAATGATTTAATTCATATCTAATTAACCGTAGCTCCAAATCTAACAAACTTTATACGTAAATGGGGTAGAATTTTTCCTAGTTTAACATGGTGGCATCATCTTGCATGTTTAATAACCATAAAATATGGTTTAGGGCAGAACAGTACCATAACCAAAAACATGCATATGAGGAGTTTCCGGAATTGTTGGTCGTTGTTTCCGGCCTCATTTAAACTTGACTAGTTGGGTAGTTTTCATTTGCTTCACCCTCTTGCCATGTTAACCAACATTTAATATTGTTGAGTACCTAACCAAGAGTGAACTAAAGAAGTGATGTGGTGTTCCATCAATATGCAAATATTGAGCTCCACTTAATTTGTAGTATTGTTTGTGCACTTTGCTATGCCATGCTTCATTTAACCGGACATGCATCATACTTGATTGTGCATCATGCCATGATTATGTGGTGGTTGTTTACTATGTTGTTTGCTTCTTTCCGGTGTTGCTTCTTCGGGTTGGTTCCGATAACGTCGCGTTTGTGAGGACCCGTTCGACTACGTCCGTTTTTCTTCCTCATGGACTCGTTCTTCTTCCTTGCGGGATTTCAGGCAAGATGATCATACCCTCGAAATCACTTCTATCTTTGCTTGCTTAGTAGCTCGCTCTTTTGCTATGCCTATGCTGCGATACCTACCACTTGCTTATCATGCCTCCTATTTTGTTGAACCAAGCCTCTAACCCACCTTGTCCTAGAAAACCGTTGTTTGGCTATGTTACCGCTTTGCTCAGCCCCTCTTATAGCATTGTTAGTTGCAGGTGAAGATTGAAGTTTGTTCCTTGTTGGAACATGGAGATGTTGTTCCTTGTTGGAACATGGTTACTTGTTGGGATATCACCATCTATCTTATTTAATTAATGCATCTATATACTTGGTAAAGGGTGGAAGGCTCAGCCTTATGCCTGGTGTTTTGTTCCACTCTTGCCGCCCTAGTTTCCGTCATATCGGTGTTATGTTCCCGGATTTTGCATTCCTTACGCGGTTGGGCTATTATGGGAACCCCTTGACAGTTCGCCTTAAGTAAAGCTCTTCCAGCAATGCCCAACATTGGTTTTACCATTTACACTAACAACCTACCACCTTCCCTTGGGTTCTGCAGACTCAAGGGTCATCTTTATTCTACCCCCCCCCCCGGGCCAGTGCTCCTCTGAGTGTTGGTCCGAACTAGAGCCTTGTGCAGCGCCCCCTCGGGGAAACTCGAGGTTTGGTTTTAGTTGTACGGATTGCTCATCTGAGTGTGCCCTGAGAAAGAGATATGTGCAGCTCCTATCGGGATTTGTCGGCACATTCGGGCGGTGTTGCTGGTTTAGTTACCCTGTCGAAATGTCTTGTTGTACCGGGATACCGAGTCTGATCGGAATGTCTCGGGTGGAGGTCTATTCCTTCGTTGACCGTGAGAGCTTGTGATGGGCTAAGTTGGGACACCCCTGTAGGGATTTGAACTTTCGAAAGCCGTGCCCGCGGTTATGGGCAGATGAGAGTTTGTTAACGTCCGGTTGTAGAAAACTTGAAGTCGACCTTAATTAAAATGAATCAACCACGTGTGTAACCGTGATGGTCTCTTTCCGGCGGAGTCCGGGAAGTGAACACGGTTGTTGGAGTTATGCTTGACGTAGGTAGTCCAGGATCACTTCTTGATCATACTTTTATCGACCGTGCTTTGCCTTCTCTTCTCGCTCTCATTTGCGTATGTTAGCCACCATATATGCTAGTCGCTTGCTGCAGCTCCACCTCATACTTTTACCTTACCCATAAGCTTAAATAGTCTTGATCGCGAGGGTGCGAGATTGCTGAGTCCCTGTGGCTCACAGATACTTCCAAAACCAGTTTGCAGGTGCCGATGAGTCCGTGCAGATGACGCAACCAAGCTAAGGAGGAGCTCGATGAAGATCTTGTCCTTTGTGTTGTTTCGTTCTAGTTGATCAGTAGTGGAGCCCAGTTGGGGTCGATCGGGGACCTTTGTCGCATTTGGGGTTCTTCTTTTATTTTGGTTCAGTAGTCGGACCTTGATTGTATTCGGATGATGTAATTCTTTATTCATGTATTGTGTGAAGTGGCGATTGTAAGCCAACTATGTATCTCTTTTCCCTTAAAGTATTATATGGGTTGTGTGAAGATTACCTCACTTGCGACATTGCTTTCAATGCGGTTATGCCTCTAAGTCGTGCTTCGACACGTGGGAGATATAGCCGCTTCGACATGCGGTTATGGTTTGATGTTATGTACACAAGTAGAACACAAGTGAGTTGTGGGCGATATAAGTCATACTGCCTACCAGCATGTCATACTTTGGTTCGGCGGTATTGTTGGACGAAGCGGCCCGGACCGACATTACGCGTACGCATACGCGAGACCGGTTCTCCCGACGTGCTTTACACATAGGTGGCTTGCGGGTGACAGTTTCTCCAACTTTAGTTGAACCAAGTATGGCTACGCCCGGTCCTTGCGAAGGTTAAAACGGCATCAACTTGACAAACTATCATTGTGGTTTTGATGCGTAGGTAAGATTGGTTCTTGCTTAAGCCCGTAGCAGCCACGTAAAACTTGCAGCAAACAAAGTAGAGGATGTCTAACTTGTTTTTGCAGGGCATGTTGTGATGTGATATGGTCAAGACATGATGCTAAATTTTATTGTATGAGATGATCACGTTTTGTAACCGAGTTATCGGCAACTGGCAGGAGCCATATGGTTGTCGCTTTATTGTATGCAATGCAATCGCGCTGTAATGCTTTACTTTATCACTAAGCGGTAGCGATAGTCGTGGAAGCATAAGATTGGCGAGACGACAACGATGCTACGATGGAGATCAAGGTGTCGCGCCGGTGACGATGGTGATCATGACGGTGCTTCGGAGATGGAGATCACAGGCACAAGATGATGATGGCCATATCATATCACTTATATTGATTGCATGTGTGTGACGCCCCCGATTCAATCGTACACTAATCATACACGCAAACGTGTACGATCAAGATCAGGGCCTCACGGGAAGATATCACAACACAACTCTACAAATAAAATAAGTCATACAAGCATCATACTACAAGCCAGGGGCCTCGAGGGCTCGAATACAAGAGCTCGATCATAGACGAGTCAGCGGAAGCAACAATATCTAAGTACAGACATAAGTTAAACAAGTTTGCCTTAAGAAAGCTAGCACAAACTGAGATACAGATCGAAAGAGGCGCAGGCCTCCTGCCTGGGATCCTCCTAACTACTCCTGGTCGTCGTCAGCGGGCAGCACGTAGTAGTAGGCACCTCCAATGTAGTAGGAGTCATCGTCGACGGTGGCATCTGGCTCCTGGACTCCAGCATCTGGTTGCGACAACCAGAAAGAAGGGAAAGGGGGAAAAGGGGGAGAAAGCAACCGTGAGTACTCATCCAAAGTACTCGCAAGCAAGGAGCTACACTACATATGCATGGGTATCAAATGGTATAAGGGTATCATATGTGGACTGAACTGCAGAATGCCAGAACAAGAGGGGGATAACTAATCCTGTCGAAGACTACGCTTCTGGCAGCCTCCGTCTTGCAGCATGTAGAAGAGAGTAGACTGAAGTCCTCCAAGCAGCATCGTATAGCATAATCCTACACGATGATCCTCTCCTCGTTGCCCTATTAGAGAGCGATCACCGGGTTATATCTGGCACTTGGAAGGGTGTGTTTTATTAAGTATCCGGTTCTAGTTGTCATAAGGTCAAAGTACAACTCCGGGTCGTCCTTTTACCGTGGGACACGGCTATTCGAATAGATTAACTTCCCTGCAGGGGTGCACCACATACCCCAACACGCTCGATCCCATTTGGCCGGACACACTTTTTTGGGTCATGCCCGGCCTCGGAAGATCAACACGTCGCAGCCCTACCTAGGCACAACGGAGAGGTCAGCACGCCGGTCTAAATCCTATGGCGCAGGGGTCTGGGCCCATCGCCCTTTGCACACCTGCACGTTGCGTACGCGGCCGGAAGCAGACCTAGCCTAGTGGCTTTCCAGTCCAATCCGGCGCACGCCACTTAGTCGCTGACGTCACGAAGGCTTCGGCTGATACCACGACGCCGGGATACCCATAACTACTCCCACGTAGATGGTTAGTGCGTATAGACCAAATGGCCAGACTCAGATCAAATACCCAGATCTCGTTAAGCGTGTTAAGTATCCGCGAACGCCGACCAGGGCCAGGCCCACCTCTCTCCTAGGCGGTCGGAACCTGCCCTGTCGCTCCGCCACAAGGTAAAAGTCGGGGGCCGTCGGGAACCCAGGCCCACCACTACCTGGGTGGAACCACCTGCCCCTTCAGCCCCCATCTCCGAACAGTACCACAGGTAATGTAACAATGTAAAGTATATAACATATGCCCGTGATCACCTCCCGAAGTGATCATGGCCCGGTAGTATAGCATGGCAGACGGACAAGAGTGTAGGGCCACTGATGGAACACTAGCATCCTATACTAGGCATGTAGGATTACAGGTAAAGGTAACAACGGTAATAACAAGGACAGGCTATGCATCAGGATAGGAATAACGGAAAGCAGTATCATGCTACACTACTCTAATGCAAGCAGTATAGAAGAGAGTAGGCGATATCTGGTGATCAAGGGGGGGGGCTTGCCTGGTTGCTCTGGCAAGAGAGAGGGGTCGTCAACTCCGTAGTCGTACTGGGTAGCAGCGGCGTCGGTCTCGGTGTCTATCGAGAGAAGAGGGGGGAGAAACAATAAATATTTAAGCAAGCATATGCATAGTGATGCATGACATGACAAGTAACGGCATTAGAGGTGCCCTAACGCGGTAATAGGTGATACCGGTGAAGGGGGATGACATCCGGGAAAGTACCCCCGGTGTTTTGCGTTTTCGAGCAGAGGAGCCGGAGGGGGAAAGTTGCGAGTTTGCTATGCTAGGGCTGCGTGACGGACGAACGGGCTGCGAATCCGGGTTCGTCTCGTCGTTCTGAGCAACTTTCATGTACAAAGTTTTTTCATCCGAGCTACGGTTTATTTTATATTAATTTTAAAAGATTTAAATCATTTTTAGGATTTATTTAATTAATTTAATCAACATTATCCAGAATAGTGTCTGCTGACGTCATCATGACGTCAGCATGACGTCAGTAGTTGACTTGGTCAACCTGACAGGTGGGTCCCGTTCGTCATACTCTGTTTTAATTAACTAACAGTTAATTAGGTTAATTAGTGATTAGGTTAATCTAATTATAATTAATTAACTTAATTAATTCCTTAATTAAATAATTAATTTAATTATTATTATTATTATTATTAATTCTCTTTTTTTAAACATTCTGTGGGGTGGGGCCCCCTGTCATTGACCCCAGGGGCCTTTGCGGGCGTGCGGGTTACGGGCATAGCCCGAACGGGCGATGGCCCGTGCACCCGATTGGGCGCGGGTGCCGGCGCGCCGGCATGAAGCCGCGAGAGGAGGCGAGGGGCGGACCCGGGCGGCGACCAACGAGGGGGGCCGCGGCCGCGGCGAGGCCGGACGCCAGTGGCTGGCGCGGGAGGGACGCGAGGAGCATCGAGCGGCACCGGAGTGGGGCGCGGGGAGCAGCGGCCGCCGGCAAGCGCGAGGGAAGGCGCAGAGCCATGGGCGCACGGGGCAGTGATGGAGCAGCAGCAATGGTAGCGGGCTCGGCGGCAGGTGCAGGCGGAGTTGCGCGGGAAGGCGGGCACCGTCGAGGTGGGTAGCGGGGGAAGGTGGCGGCGCGCCAAGGGTGGGGCGGCGTTCGTCGGCGGGGTTCGTTCCCCCGATCGGATCTGGATCAGGGAGGAGGGGGAGAGCGAGGGGTGGGACGAGTGGGGGTGTCAGTGGGGTTGACCGGGTGGAGTGGGGGGGATAAGGAGGAGTGGGGGAGTGGGGATGGGCCGGGCAGCCTGGTGGGTTGTGGCCCGGGGGTTTGGCCTGGCTAGCAGCTGGGCCAAGAGGCCCAGTCGGGGGGGGTTTGTTTCATTCCTTTTTTATTTTTATTTCTGTTTCCTTTTTTGTATTTATTTGTTTTCTGTTTATTAGTTTTCTATTTTATTCTCTATATATTTTTGTTTTATAAAATATACAAGTAGTACCTAAATTAGTGTTACAAAATACCCCAATGCCACAAAAAGTTTGGTGACAAAATAAAATAGTTTAGTAATTTATTAATTAAAAAGGGCATTTAATTAATTGTTTTTGCTACTGTTTAAACCCTTATAGTTCATTTAAGCATTTTTTTTAAAAGCTTGGTTTCTCCACCATAATTGCTTACGATTTATTTGAAACAACCAGAACATTTTAGTTTTGATTTTTTTTGTTACTTTTGTTGTTTGCTTTTCTTTTGAATTTGAATTTGAATCGATTTTGAACTAACGCGAGATTAGCATCCGTAATCGAGGTGACGTGTCATTATTAGCAGAGGTTACTGTAGCTTGATTATCCGGGCGTCACAATTCTCCTCCACTACAAGAAATCTCGTCCCGAGATTTAAGAGGGGGGTAGGGGGAAGTTCTGGTTACGAAATTCTATCGTGTCTTTTCGGCCTTGGTTGCCCTTCTTGAAGAGGTTGATCCATAGCGTTGATGTCTTCATTTCTCTACATCAATGCATCATGAGGAAGCTGTCGTCCTTCCTTTGGGAACTCCATCGTACTTACAGAGGAGTAAAGGATGGGTATACCGGAAGAATGGAATTCTGCATGGTTGCTTATCCGGTAGATAATCATTAGGGAACGTGGCGAAAAGTAACTCTCGAATTGAAATTTACGAAAATATCGAGAGCAAGGTAAGGATGTAACATGGGAAGTTTCGAGCGGGCAAGCAATCGCTTGATGCCCGAAACAGGGCGTGAAATGGGGTTCAAAGCAATGGGAATAAGTATTGTGTCCGATACCAGAATTGATGATTTCTCGGAAGGTGGCTCGTGAATCACAAACGAGGCCAAGTGCGAGGAATTAAATTTGGAAACCGGGGGTGTATAGGAGGGTCAGGTTTCGATCCTGTGTAACTGTGGGTTATGGGCCCACCATGTGGTTAAAAGTAGGTAAAGCGTTGATATCTTGCACGGTCGTGATAGTAAGACATGTCAGAGGGTAGCCTATCATTTATGTTGGCAGCAATGTCGGTACCAAGGGCGAGGGACGAAGAGAACCATTTTCCTGCTTGTTGAACGAGGCGAGCCATTAGGCAAAGTTCTCGTCCATCGGTGGCTACCGGAATGTCATCAACAATAGTAACAGGGTCATGCTAACAGAATTGTACACCACGGTGTTTACATAAACAGGAGAATATTTCTGCTTGGATCATATAGATCACAAGAAATGTTAAACAAAACAATGGAAAGGAAAAATGTGATTCTTAGATTAAACAGAAGAATGGAAAGGAAAATGTGATTAAACACATATTTCAGGGATATATCCTTCCCAAGGACAAGCAGAGCAGGATATCCGTGGCAGGATATCATGTAGAAAACCCTTTAAGTAAGGGGAGAGAAATCTCATGACATTACCCATACAACGGTGTTTGGGTAATTTCAACAAGAAACATTTAGCATGGTGCTTCAAATGTTCTTATTGAAAATCGGAGTACCATAGACATGCTTCGAGATAGCGCTGACATGGTCAACAGGTGAAAATCAGACTTTGGAAACAAAAAGGATCCATTAGGAATAACTTGTAGAATAAGTCTTACAGTTTCCTCATGGAAGAGTGGATAACATTGCTAAAAGGGAACTATAACAATAGGGCCTCCGGCCAGGTGGGCTAGGTATGATACCACCTTACCGGGTCATCTAAAGACCAATGTTATAACTCTTGGAAATATGTTCCAACCATCATATCTGACCGAGATTCAGATTTGATTGGTGTCAGGATACCTCAGACTCGGGATGCCTGAGAAGAAAAGGTGCAACACAATTTGACGAGATGACATTGTGAGATTCTCAGAAGTGATCTATGTAAGTGAGCTCTGAAACAAGAGGTCATCAGTAAACCAAGGAGAGGATGAGGAGGTGGCTGATAGGCTCAGCAACAAATCATCGAGATTTCCAAAGGATTGATTTCCACAATTATGTGAACAAGGAAATATCATTTATCGGATCAAATGTCATAATGATGTATGCTCGAGGGAAACATACACAACTGAACAATGATAGAATGGTGCACCCAGGAATCTGGACTAGGTAGCACGATCAATGTTTGAATGATGATTCAGTAATCAATAGACTTAGAATGAAACTGTAGACCAATAACTTCAAGCAATAGGGTTGCTAGAAGTTTAGAATTTACACATCACAGACCATTTATCGGTATTCCGGTTAGAAACAACACGGAGACCAAGAAATGAACGCAAAAGGCGAGAGATATTACTATATCAAGAATTCTCAAGAGGTGGTAAAATTACCACGACATTCTTGACATAAAAGGTGGTAACATTCCAAGGTAAAGAAGAACAAATGCTTGATAGCAAGGATCTCAAGGTATAACACAAAACATGAATAAGTTTGTGTTGAACGGAAGGCAATAAGGTGGTCGGTGATAATACAAACCATTGAGGGGCGAGGATGGTATTTCTCATCAAGAATTCGATATATACCTTGGAAGAGCTCAGGATGTTGATGATGACCACGACACATTTGTCGAGAAATTTCATGAAGATGTAATCGGTTGGCGATGACATCAAGTCAAATGATGATGCAGCGAAAGTCAAATAATACCTGAAGAAGAACTCATAAGAAGTTATGCAGTTCCGTGATAATCTCGAGATACCAGAGGGGGGTAATACTCGATGACAGGTCAAAGTAGAGGTTGGCCTGGGGTATTGCTCTACAAAAGACAAGCGCTTAAACTTGCACGCGAAATGGTATTTAAAGGAGAACATGGTCGGGACCACAATTGCAAAAGGTCAGATCCCAGATATAAGATGAACTTATAGCAAAGGAATAATTTAATTTAAGAGAAGCTTTAACGATAAGATCTACATCGTGTCCATGGGCATGAACACAAAGTTCAAGGTCGACTCCCACTTCTCCAATGCATAACCTTTCATTCACTTCTCACTTTTGAAGAAGTTGTAGTGTTGAAATTTTATTTGGCAAAATACCAGAAGTGTATGGCTCGTGAAAACTTTCGAGTTCACACAGTTTAGAGAAGGCATAGGTTCAACCCATCAGGGCATCTTAGGAGTATATACCACAAATTTCAAGAATAAATAACACAAGCTCGATAGTAGAGCATGTTTGAGAAAGCAGAGGATACAATTTACCAAAGGTATTATGTATCCGAGGAAAGGCTCACAGACTTATTGAATATGAAGGACGCTGTCGGATAAAATCCAGCAAATGATCTGGTGGTCCTCAAGGGATCTGGTGCGAGCATCGGTACTCAACCAGAGGGAGAAACAATGCAAGGAGATCAGACTTTAGAAACAACTGACTAATTCAAGGCTCAAATGCAAAGGAATTATCACTTCCAAGACAAGGGATCAGAAGCAATGCTCTGATCAGGGATGGATAAGTTGAATAGCCTTAAGGGTACAATCGACAGCAATTTGATTGGTCGAGATCCAGCTCATGTTTTAAAATAACGTCTGAGCCGGAAAGATAATTTAAAAGGATCAACTGATGATTGCATGCATTCGCACTCATGTTGAATCAATAGGATCAAAAAGACGATGCCTAAGGATACTAACGAATATTGCCAGACATATGGAAAGTATCCATAATGCAAGCAGGCAAGTATTGCAGAGCAATAAGCTACTAAGGATTTTTGGAGGATCGAATAGTATTTCGAAGACCATTGTGAAACACATGAACAGCTGGGGATGAGTGGATACTCGACAAGTGCGAGGATTTAATTGAAGGGGTATTCATGTGGCAAGGAACTGCTAGGCAGTAGGCACAAGGTATTCTCGGAACAATAGAGAAGACTCCGAGGTATCTTGTAATAACAAGATCAATAGGGGATGATCGTATGAATGGCAAGTGTAAGTAGCTATCCATAAGGATTTATCGGTGGTCAGGAATAGCAAAAGTGATGGGCACAAAGTCTCGAGAGGAATAGCAAAGAGTATCTTCGGAATCTTCTGGTGAAGCAGGCCATCATCTGGAATGAAGGGGCTCTCTGGGAGAAAGTATTTACGAGATCCTAGAGTCAGAGTTAGTAAATTCATTTTAACCCGAATAGAAGAGAGATCAGAGCCCTAGAGTAATGATCGAGGAGTAAAAGATCCTAATACCACCCAAATGGCGACGTGGGCCCGTAAGCCGCACAGCCATGTTAGTAAAAGTTTTGTAATGTCTAGACTCGACTTCGGCCAAGGAGTGTGGAAGGGGGATTCCTACAGGCAGTCGGCTCTGATACCAACTTGTGACGCCCCCGATTCAATCGTACACTAATCATACACGCAAACGTGTACGATCAAGATCAGGGCCTCACGGGAAGATATCACAACACAACTCTACAAATAAAATAAGTCATACAAGCATCATATTACAAGCCAGGGGCCTCGAGGGCTCGAATACAAGAGCTCGATCATAGACGAGTCAGCGGAAGCAACAATATCTGAGTACAGACATAAGTTAAACAAGTTTGCCTTAAGAAGGCTAGCACAAACTGAGATACAGATCGAAAGAGGCGCAGGCCTCCTGCCTGGGATCCTCCTAACTACTCCTGGTCGTCGTCAGCGGGCAGCACGTAGTAGTAGGCACCTCCAATGTAGTAGGAGTCATCGTCGACGGTGGCGTCTGGCTCCTGGACTCCAGCATCTGGTTGCGACAACCAGAAAGAAGGGAAAGGGGGAAAAGGGGGAGAAAGCAACCGTGAGTACTCATCCAAAGTACTCGCAAGTAAGGAGCTACACTACATATGCATGGGTATCAAATGGTATAAGGGTATCATATGTGGACTGAACTACAGAATGCCAGAACAAGAGGGGGATAACTAATCCTGTCGAAGACTACGCTTCTGGCAGCCTCCGTCTTGCAGCATGTAGAAGAGAGTAGACTGAAGTCCTCCAAGCAGCATCGTATAGCATAATCCTACCCGATGATCCTCTCCTCGTTGCCCTGTTAGAGAGCGATCACCGGGTTATATCTGGCACTTGGAAGGGTGTGTTTTATTAAGTATCCGGTTCTAGTTGTCATAAGGTCAAAGTACAACTCCGGGTCGTCCTTTTACCGTGGGACACGGCTATTCGAATAGATTGACTTCCCTGCAGGGGTGCACCACATACCCCAACACGCTCGATCCCATTTGGCCGGACACACTTTTCTGGGTCATGCCCGGCCTCGGAAGATCAACACGTCGCAGCCCTACCTAGGCACAATGGAGAGGTCAGCATGCCGGTCTAAATCCTATGGCGCAGGGGTCTGGGCCCATCGCCCTTTGCACACCTGCACGTTGTGTACGCGGCTGGAAGCAGACCTAGCCTAGTGGCTTTCCAGTCCAATCCGGCGCGCGCCACTCAGTCGCTGACGTCACGAAGGCTTCGGCTGATACCACGACGCCGGGATACCCATAACTACTCCCACGTAGATGGTTAGTGCGTATAGACCAAATGGCCAGACTCAGATCAAATACCCAGATCTCGTTAAGCGTGTTAAGTATCCGCGAACACCGACCAGGGCCAGGCCCACCTCTCTCCTAGGCGGTCGGAACCTGCCCTGTCGCTCCGCCACAAGGTAAAAGTCGAGGGCCGTCGGGAACCCAGGCCCACCACTACCTGGGTGGAACCACCTGCCCCTTCAGCCCCCATCTCCGAACAGTACCACAGGTAATGTAACAGTGTAAACTATATAACATATGCCCGTGATCACCTCCCGAAGTGATCACGGCCCAGTAGTATAGCATGGCAGACGGACAAGAGTGTAGGGCCACTGATGGAACACTAGCATCCTATACTAGGCATGTAGGATTACAGGTAAAGGTAACAACAGTAATAACAAGGACAGGCTATGCATCAGGATAGGAATAACGGAAAGCAGTATCATGCTACACTACTCTAATGCAAGCAGTATAGAAGAGAGTAGGCGATATCTGGTGATCAAGGGGGGGGGGCTTGCCTGGTTGCTCTGGAAAGAGAGAGGGGTCATCAACTCCGTAGTCGTACTGGGTAGCAGCGGCGTCGGTCTCGGTGTCTATCGAGAGAAGAGGGGGGAGAAACAATAAATATTTAAGCAAGCATATGCATAGTGATGCATGACATGACAAGTAACGGCGTTAGAGGTGCCCTAACGCGGTAATAGGTGATACCGGTGAAGGGGGATGACATCCGGGAAAGTACCCCCGGTGTTTTGCGTTTTCGAGCAGAGGAGCCGGAGGGGGAAAGTTGCGAGTTTGCTATGCTAGGGATGCGTGACAGACGAACGGGCTGCGTATCCGGGTTCGTCTCGTCGTTCTGAGCAACTTTCATGTACAAAGTTTTTTCATCCGAGCTACGGTTTATTTTATATTAATTTTAAAAGATTTAAATCATTTTTAGGATTTATTTAATTAATTTAATAAACATTATCCAGAATAGTGTCTGCTGACATCATCATGACGTCAGCATGACATCAATAGTTGACTTGGTCAACCTGACAGGTGGGTCCCGTTCGTCATACTTTGTTTTAATTAACTAATAGTTAATTAGGTTAATTAGTGATTAGGTTAATCTAATTATAATTAATTAACTTAATTAATTCCTTAATTAAATAATTGATTTTATTATTATTATTATTATTATTATTAATTCTCTTTTTTTAAACGTTCTGTGGGGTGGGGCCCCCCTATCATCGACCCCAGGGGCCTTTGCGGGCGTGCGGGTTACGGGCATAGCCCGAACGGGCGATGGCCCGTGCACCCGATTGGGCGCGGGTGCCGGCGCGCCGGCATGAAGCCGCGAGAGGAGGCGAGGGGCGGACCCGGGCGGCGACCAACGAGGGGGGCCGCGGCCGGCCGCCAGTGGCTGGCGCGGGAGGGACGCGAGGAGCGTCAAGCGGCACCGGAGTGGGGCGCGGGGAGCAGCGGCCGCCGGCAAGCGCGAGGGAAGGCGCGAAGCCATGGGCGCGCGGGGCAGTGATGGAGCAGCAGCAACGTTAGCGGGCTCGGCGGCAGGTGCAGGCGGAGTTGCCGCGGGGCTCGGGGGCGCGCAAGG
This sequence comes from Triticum monococcum, assembly GCA_034509565.1. NCBI lineage: Eukaryota > Viridiplantae > Streptophyta > Magnoliopsida > Poales > Poaceae > Triticum > Triticum monococcum. The sequence continues at coordinate 121,771,466 of CM067841.1, forward strand.
CACGGCAGACCGGAGCGGCGGGGAGGGGCAGCGCGTGCGGGCGACAGCAGGGGAAGAAGGCGGCGAGGCGGAGCAGGGGCACGCAGGCGGGGCATCGGAGCGCTGAGCGCGGGCTAGCAGGGCGCGGTCATCGCCGGCGAGGACGCCACGGGCGCGGGTTCAGAGAGGGGAGAGAAGGAGGAGGAGGGGGTTTCCTCACGGGGCGGCGTAGGGTTCATGGCAGTGGCTCGGGGAGGAGGACGACGAAGGGGCGGCGTAGCTCGAAGGCGTCCGACGAGGAGGAGGATGGGGATGAGCGACGCAGGGGAGGAGATCCGACGAGGAAGCGGTCCGGCGAGGCGGCGCCGGCGCGGTCGGTGAGGGCGGGCGTTGGGGCGGCGCGGGGTTGATCCTGATCTTGCTCGGGTCGAGAGGGGACCGAGCGCCATGCGGGACGAGAAGGCGGGCACCGTCGAGGTGGGCAGCGGGGAAAGGTGGCGGCGCGCCAAGGGTGGGGCGGCGTTCGTCGGCGGGGTTCGTTCCCCCGATCGGATCTGGATCGGGGAGGAGGGGGAGAGCGAGGGGTGGGACGAGTGGGGGTGTCGGTGGGGTTGACCAGGTGGAGTGGGGGGGATAAGGAGGAGTGGGGGAGTGGGGATGGGCCGGGCAGCCTGGTGGGTTGTGGCCCGGGGGTTTGGCCTGGCTAGCAGCTGGGCCAAGAGGCCCAGTCGGGGGGGTTTGTTTTATTCCTTTTTTTATTTTTATTTCTGTTTCCTTTTTTGTATTTATTTGTTTTCTGTTTATTAGTTTTCTATTTTATTCTCTATATATTTTTGTTTTATAAAATATACAAGTAGTACCTAAATTAGTGTTACAAAATACCCCAATGCCACAAAAAGTTTGGTGACAAAATAAAATAGTTTAGTAATTTATTAATTAAAAAGGGCATTTAATTAATTGTTTTTGCTACTGTTTAAACCCTTATAGTTCATTTAAGCATTTTTTTTAAAAGCTTGGTTTCTCCACCATAATTGCTTACGATTTATTTGAAACAACCAGAACATTTTAGTTTTGATTTTTTTTGTTACTTTTGTTGTTTGCTTTTCTTTTGAATTTGAATTTGAATCGATTTCGAACTAACGCGAGATTAGCATCCATAATCGAGGTGACGTGGCATTATTAGCAGAGGTTACTGTAGCTTGATTATCCGGGCGTCACAATGTGATGTTTATCTTTTATGCATCTTATCTTGCTTTGATTGACAGTAGCATTATAAGATGATCTCTCACTAAATTATCAAGAACTGTTCTCCCTGAGTATGCCCCGTTGCGAAAGTTCTTCGTGCTGAGACACCACGTGATGATCGGGTGTGATAAGCTCTACGTTCAAATACAACGGGTGCAAAACAGTTGCACACGCGGAATACTCAGGTTATACTTGACGAGCCAAGCATATACAGATATGGCCTTGAAACACGGAGACCGAAAGGTCGAGCGTGAATCATATAGTAGATATGATCAACATAGTGATGTTCACCAATGAAACTACTCCATCTCACGTGATGATCGGACATGGTTTAGTTGATTTGGATCACGTGATCACTTAGAGGATTAGAGGGATGTCTATCTAAGTGGGAGTTCTTTAAGTAATTTAACTAATTGAACTTAAATCTATCATGAACTTAGTACCTGGTAGTATCTTGCTTATGTATGTTTGATTGTAGATAGATGGCCCGTGCTGTTGTTCCATTAAATTTTAATGCGTTCCTTGAGAAAGCAAAGTTGAAAGATGATGGTAGCAATTACACGGACTGGGTCCGTAACTTGAGGATTATCCTCATTGCTGCACAGAAGAATTACGTCCTGGAAGCACCGCTGGGTGCCAGGCCTGCTGCAGGAGCAACACCAGATGTTATGAACGTCTGGCAGAGCAAAGCTGATGACTACTCGATAGTTCAGTGTGCCATGCTTTACGGCTTAGAATCGGGACTTCAAAGACGTTTTGAACGTCATGGAGCATATGAGATGTTCCAGGAGTTGAAGTTAATATTTCAAGCAAATGCCCGGATTGAGAGATATGAAGTCTCCAATAAGTTCTACAGCTGCAAGATGGAGGAGAACAGTTCTGTTAGTGAGCATATACTCAAAATGTCTGGGTATAATAATCACTTGATTCAGATGGGAGTTAATCTTCCAGATGATTGCGTCATTGACAGAATTCTCCAATCACTGCCACCAAGCTACAAGAGCTTCGTGATGAACTATAATATGCAAGGGATGAATAAGACTATTCCCGAGCTCTTCGCAATGCTGAAAGCTGCGGAGGTAGAAATCAAAAAGGAGCATCAAGTGTTGATGGTCAACAAGACCACTAGTTTCAAGGAAAAGGGCAAAGGGAAGAAGAAGGGGAACTTCAAGAAGAACAGCAAGCAAGTTGCTGCTCAAGAGAAGAAACCCAAGTCTGGACCTAAGCCTGAAACTGAGTGCTTCTACTGCAAGCAGACTGGTCACTGGAAGCGGAACTGCCCCAAGTATTTGGCGGATAAGAAGGATGGCAAGGTGAACAAAGGTATATGTGATATACATGTTATTGATGTGTACCTTACTAATGCTCGCAGTAGCACCTGGGTATTTGATACTGGTTCTGTTGCTAATATTTGCAACTCGAAACAGGGACTACGGATTAAGCGGAGATTGGCTAAGGACGAGGTGACGATGCGCGTGGGAAACGGTTCCAAAGTCGATGTGATCGCGGTCGGCACGCTACCTCTACATCTACCTTCGGGATTAGTATTAGACCTAAATAATTGTTATTTGGTGCCAGTGTTGAGCATGAACATTATATCTGGATCTTGTTTGATGCGAGACGGTTATTCATTTAAATCAGAGGATAATGGTTGTTCTATTTATATGAGTAAAAATCTTTTATGGTCATGCACCCTTGAAGAGTGGTCTATTCTTATTGAATCTCGATAGTAGTGACACACATATTCATAATGTTGAAACCAAAAGATGCAGAGTTGATAATGATGGTGCAACTTATTTGTGGCACTGCCGTTTAGGTCATATCGGTGTAAAGCGCATGAAGAAACTCCATACTGATGGACTTTTGGAACCACTTGATTATGAATCACTTGGTACTTGCGAACCGTGCCTCATGGGCAAGATGACTAAAACACCGTTCTCCGGTACTATGGAGAGAGCAACAGATTTGTTGGAAATCATACATACAGATGTATGTGGTCCGATGAATATTGAGGCTCGTGGCGGATATCGTTATTTTCTCACTTTCACAGATGACTTAAGCAGATATGGATATATCTACTTAATGAAACATAAGTCTGAAACATTTGAAAAGTTCAAAGAATTTCAGAGTGAAGTTGAAAATCATCGTAACAAAGAAAATAAAGTTTCTACGATCTGATCGTGGAGGAGAATATTTGAGTTATGAGTTTGGTGTACATTTGAAACAATGCGGAATAGTTTCGCAACTCACGCCACCCGGAACACCACAGCGTAATGGTGTGTCCGAACGTTGTAATCGTACTTTACTAGATATGGTGCGATCTATGATGTCTCTTACTGATTTACCGCTATCGTTTTGGGGTTATGCTTTAGAGACGGCCGCATTCACGTTAAATAGGGCACCATCAAAATCCTTTGAGACGACACCTTATGAACTATGGTTTGGCAAGAAACCAAAGTTGTCGTTTCTGAAAGTTTGGGGCTGCGATGCTTATGTGAAAAAGCTTCAACCTGATAAGCTCGAACCCAAATCGGAGAAATGTGTCTTCATAGGATATCCAAAGGAAACTATTGGATACACCTTCTATCACAGATCCGAAGGCAAGACTTTTGTTGCTAAATTCGGAAACTTTCTGGAGAAGGAGTTTCTCTCGAAAGATGTGAGTGGGAGGAAAGTAGAACTTGATGAGGTAACTGTACCTACTCCCTTATTGGAAAGTAGTATATCACAGAAAACTGTTTCTGCGACACCTACACCAATTAGTGAGGAAGCTAATGATAATGATCATGAAACTTCAGAACAAGATACTACTGAACCTCGTAGATCAACCAGAGTGAGAACCGCGCCAGAGTGGTACGGTAATCCTGTTCTGGAAATCATGCTGCTAGATCATGATGAACCTACGAACTATGAAGAAGCGATGGTGAGCCCAGATTCCGCAAAATGGCTTGAAGCCATGAATTCTGAGATGGGATCCATGTATGAGAACAAAGTATGGACTTTGGTTGACTTGCCCGATGATCGGCAAGCAATTGAGAATAAATAGATCTTCAAGAAGAAGACTGACGCTGACGGTAATATTACTGTCTACAAAGCTCGACTTGTCGCAAAAGGTTTTCGACAAGTTCAAGGAGTTGACTACGATGAGACCTTTTCACCCGTAGCGATGCTTAAGTCTGTCCGAATCATGTTAGCAATTGCCGCATTTTATGATTATGAAATTTGGCAGATGGATGTCAAAACTGCATTCCTGAATGGATTTCTGGAAGAAGAGATGTATATGATGCAACCGGAAGGTTTTGTCGATCCAAAGGGAGCTAATAAAGTGTGCAAGCTCCAGCGATCCATTTATGGACTGGTGCAAGCCTCTCGGAGTTGGAATAAACGCTTTGATAGTGTGATCAAAGCATTTGGTTTTATAAAGACTTTCGGAGAAGCCTGTATTTACAAGAAAGTGAGTGGGAGCTCTGTAGCATTTCTGATATTATATGTGGATGACATATTACTGATTGGAAATGATATAGAATTTCTGGATAGCATAAAGGGATATTTGAATAAGAGTTTTTCAATGAAAGACCTCGGTGAAGCTGCTTACATATTAGGCATAAAGATCTATAGAGGTAGATCAAGACGCTTAATTGGACTTTCACAAAGCACATACCTTGACAAGATCTTGAAGAAGTTCAAAATGGATCAAGCAAAGAAAGGGTTCTTGCCTGTGTTACAAGGTGTGAAGTTGAGTCGGACTCAATGCCCGACCACTACAGAAGATAGAGAGAAAATGAAAGATGTTCCCTATGCTTCAGCCAAAGGCTCTATCATGTATGCAATGCTGTGTACCAGACCTGATGTGTGCCTTGCTATAAGTTTAGCAGGGAGGTACCAAAGTAATCCAGGAGTGGATCACTGGACAGCGGTCAAGAACATCCTGAAGTACCTGAAAAGGACTAAGGATATGTTTCTCATATATGGAGGTGACAAAGAGCTCATTGTAAACGGTTACGTTGATGCAAGCTTTGACACTGATCCGGACGATTCTAAATCGCAAACCGGATACGTGTTTACATTAAACGGTGGAGCTGTCAGTTGGTGCAGTTCTAAACAAAGCGTCGTGGCGGGATCTACATGTGAAGCGGAGTACATAGCTGCTTCGGAAGCAGCAAACGAAGGAGTCTGGATGAAGGAGTTCATATCCGATCTAGGTGTCATACCTAGTGCATCGGGTCCAATGAAAATCTTTTGTGACAATACTGGTGCAATTGCCTTGGCAAAGGAATCCAGATTTCACAAAAGAACCAAGCACATCAAGAGACGCTTCAATTCCATCCGGGATCTAGTCCTGGTGGGAGACATAGAGATTTGCAAGATACATACGGATCTGAATGTAGCAGACCCATTGACTAAGCCTCTTCCACGAGCAAAACATGATCAGCACCAAGGCTCCATAGGTGTTAGAATCATTACTGTGTAAATCTAGATTATTGACTCTAGTGCAAGTGGGAGACTGAAGGAAATATGCCCTAGAGGCAATAATAAAGTTATTATTTATTTCCTCATATATCATGATAAATGTTTATTATTCATGCTAGAATTGTACTAACCGGAAACATAATACATGTGTGAATATATAAACCAACAGAGTGTCACTAGTATGCCTCTACTTGACTAGCTCGTTAATCAAAGATGGTTATGTTTCCTAACCATGAAGAAAGAGTTGTTATTTGATTAACGAGGTCACATCATTAGTTGAATGATCTGATTGACATGACCCATTCCATTAGCTTAGCTCCCAATCGTTTAGTATGTTGATATTGCTTTCTTCATGACTTATACATGTTCCTATGACTATGAGATTATGCAACTCCCGTTTACCGGAGGAACACTTTGTGTGCTACCAAACGTCACAACGTAAATGGGTGATTATAAAGGTGCTCTACAGGTGTCTCCAAAGGTAGATGTTGGGTTGGCGTATTTCGAGATTAGGATTTGTCACTTCGATTGTCGGAGAGGTATCTCTGGGCCCTCTCGGTAATGCACATCACATAAGCCTTGCAAGCATTACAACTAATGAGTTAGTTGCGAGCTGATGTATTACGGAATGAGTAAAGAGACTTGCCGGTAACGAGATTGAACTAGGTATTGGATACCGACGATCGAATCTCGGGCAAGTAACATACCGATGACAAAGGGAACAACGCATGTTGTTATGCGGTCTGACCGATAAAGATCTTCGTAGAATATGTAGGAGCCAATATGGGCATCCAGGTCCCGCTATTGGTTATTGATCGGAGATTTGTCTCAGACATGTCTGCATTGTTCTCGAACCGTAGGGTCCGCACGCTTAACGTTACGATGACAGTTATTATGAGTTTATGCATTTTGATGTACCGAAGTTAGTTCGGAGTCCCGGATGTGATCACCGACATGACAAGGAGTTTCGAAATGGTCGAGACATAAAGATTGATATATTGGATGACTATATTCGGACACCGGAAGCGTTCCGGGGAAGTTTCGGATAAAACCGGAGCACCGGGGGGTTACCGGAACCCCCCGGGGGGTTAATGGGCCTCATGGGCCTAAAGTGGAGAAGAGGAAGGGGCTGCCAGGGCAGGCCGCGCGCCCCCTCTCCTCCTAGTCCGAATTGGACAAGCAGGGAGGGGCGGCACCCCCCCCCTTTCCTCCTCTTCTTCCACCTCTCCTAATTGGACAAGGAAAGGGAGGGGAGTCCTACTCCCGGTAGGAGTAGGACTCCTCCTGCGCGCCTCCTCTAGGGCCGGCCGCACCCCCCCCCCCTTGGATCCTTTATATACGGAGGCAGCGGGGCGCCCTAGAACACACAAGTTGATCATCGTGATCGTTCCTTAGCCGTGTGCGGTGCCCCCTTCCACCATATTCCACCTCGGTCATATAGTAGCAGCGCTTAGGTGAAGCCCTGCGACGGTAGAACATCAAGATCGTCACCACGCCGTCGTGCTGACGGAACTCATCCCCGAAGCTTTGCTGGATCGGAGCCCGGGGAGCGTCATCAAGCTGTACGTGTGCTAAGAACTCGGAGGTGCCGGAGTAACGGTGCTTGGATCGGTCGGATCGGGAAGACGTACGACTACTTCCTCTACGTTGCATCAACGCTTCCGCTTCGGTCTACGAGGGTACGTAGACAACACTCTCCCCTCTCGTTGCTATGCATCACCATGATCTTGTGTGTGCGTAAGAAATTTTTTAAAATTACTATGTTCCCCAACAGGGAGAAGCATACAAATTCTTCCGACAGTGCTGCATGAGTAATTCTGGTCAAAAAACATGCACAATAAACTGTGTGTATGCGTTTTTTTTTCAAATCGAGGATGACGGAAGGGATATCACTCTCTCTTTTGTTTCAATGAAGCCGTTGCATAAATACTCTCTCTTTACCCCTTGTCTGCTCTCAGATTGTTTAGTGTCAGAGGAAGCAGGACTTCTTGGAATACTTCTTCTGATATCTACAAAGCAGAACCATCTAATGAGGAGAACATTTCAAAATGGACAACAACACAAATGGATGAACAAACATTCAGGGTTGTATAGACAATGCTCCATCCTTCACCAAGCATCACTATGATGTCTAACTTACTGTTTCACAAATGTCTTTGTCAACTAAAAAATAAAAGCAACAGTGCATGTAAATAAAAGGAAATAAACTCACTTTCACATGTTATAACAAACTGATCTTCCATCTACTCAAGCCCAAACAACAGAGTGCCAATACATAGAGAGATTGTATAATTGTTAAGCCTACTTCAGAAATTAATATAGGAAGGAACATTCAGGATTGTATAATTGTTAGGACATTTGGTCACATAGGCTCTCCACGCCCTGTGACAAGGAGGCCGTCTCCTTTTGGCAACTCTTCTCTCTGCACGTTGTAATCTGCCCCAGTAATTCTGTTCCACAGCTTGCTTCGACTCTTTGAGTAATATATATTCAGGTGGAGGAACTCTGTGATTCTTAAAAAATATATACATCGGTTGAATGCGAGGAAAGGATTATCCACTGATACTCCAAATAAAGTCCATCCATTCTCATCTCTAGTACTGTGTATTATAATAGACCAAGAGGCACACTCATGACGATCAAGTGTTCCTATGCCTGCAAGGCACAAGGTAGATTGCATGTACATTTTTGCAGCACACACTGGTATAGTTGCTGCCTTTAAACTAAAACTTTAGCCCGTCCAACCATGCATTAAGATTCAGTTCTGATGAGCCATACATCACCTAAAGTACCAACAGTCGTCACCATTATCATAAGATTTAGTCCGATTCAAGAGCGGCATAGGGTAAATATGAGGTAACAATAAAAGCTAGCAAATAGTATCTGTTCGGCCAGTAGTACAGTAAACACTAGACTGACTGACTTTGAGAAAAATATAGACTGGGATCAGAATTAATTCACCCTAGTGCCTCCAAATAAGCATGACAATGGGGGCGGCAACATTGGAGGGCTTCTTTGTTGGTGGTGCTCCTTTGAGTACCGAGTCGTGATTTTAAGGTGAAAACCCAAGGTCTGGCCTTTATTGGTTCTGCCTGGCAGTGGCCTTGTTGAAGGCATTGTTTATGGGAACACGGTCTTTCTCCTGAGTGAAACCTATGATCTTTGATCGGGCAACAACAATGCTTGTGTATTGTTTCCTTCTTGGAGGCATTGCTTTTGGAGAACCTTTCTTTGTAGTCTGGGTGTTGTCTTTGGTGGTGGTTAGAGTGCTACTACTGTGGGTGATTGATCACCGTGCCAGGGTCTTTTTGTCTTTTTATTTTGACTTTTTGGCTGTGTGCATCCTGGATGTGTGTGTATATCTTGTTGGTGCAGAGATTGGGTGTAATTGATATCTACTTGATATTAATATATTCCCCTTTTAAAAAAAGCATGACAAGGTCTTCCCTGATTTCAATGAATCATCCCGAAATAAACCCCAAACCACCCTGAAGAAGAAAATAGAATTATTGAGTACACAAAATAATACTTAAAAAAGATTTACATGTTCAAGCATTGGCCCTGTTGCCATGAATTTTCTAGACAGTGTCATGTTTCGGCAAAGCTCAAATCCATTATTTGCTCCTCTCTTTTTTTTCCCAAGAGGAAATGCAAGCATCCGTTCTCAACTTAACAATTCGAGACAATAAAAATAAAAAATGTATGAATAATTAGAAGACCTTGTCAAAGGACCAGAAAACTTATGTATGAAGCACATTTGTTGCCATCTTTTCTATCCTTGTATATCTGTTGCCATCTTTTTTTAGTGGAATCGGTTACCACTAGACAAGCTTTGACTGTTGAACAGAAGTAGGCTTCCAAGAATTATCTAGCAACAGATCAAACTGTTCACAGTTCACAGCAGAGAATTTCAGTTTTCAGTGGTTATAGAAAAACTTGATTGCCTGTTTACTGTTGTGCAAATTTCATGTGCATTGCTCTGAACCGATGAAATTCAACCAGATTTGTTTTTTCCTTGGACTTCACATCTTTTACTCACAACCAGATTTTTTCAACGAGATTCAGAAGCTTAGCAGATTCAGACTGGTTATAGAAAGCTCAACCAGATTCAGAAGGTTAGCAGCAATCACCGTTACATCAAGATCATTTTTTTTCAACCAGATTCAGAAGCTTATCATATTCAGACAGGTTATAGAAAAGCTCAATCAGATTCAGATGCACAACTATTCAGACGCACCACTATCACCACGATGCGTAAAATGGAGCTCTTTTAGCCAATTCCATTTCTAGCACGCCATCAGGATTCAGGATAGACATTGTTCGTCCACCAAGTAATTTCCATTCTACAGTAACTGAATCATTGATTGCTCAAGTCAAATAATTACATGAACAGGAACACATAACTAAGATTCCTGCAACTGATTACACAGTAACACAGCAGTTAAGCTAAGTCAGTGGCACTGCAATGAAATAATTAACCAGTGGCACTGCATCTATCAGATGCTACATCAAGCTAATTAACTCTTCAGCGACACAAAGCCAGGGTGGTCTGCTCCTTTGGGGTTGCTGAACCACCGGTGCTCGAGCGCTTCCGCCGCCGTGATCCTCTCGGCGGGGTTGAAGGCAAGCAGGCCGGTGAGGACCTCACGCCCGGCTTCCGAAAGCTCCTCGAAGAACTCCAGGTCGAGCTTCCCCGTAGAAGTGATCTGATCTCGCAACTTGTAAATCTCGGCGAGCAGCTCCTCCTCTGTGTCCGCCACGAAGAGGGTCCCGCCGGCCAACATCTCCGCCATGATGCACCCAAGCGCCCACATGTCCACGGCCTGGCCGTAGTACCGGTTGCCTTCCAGCTGCTCCGGTGAGGTGTAGATCAGGGTGCCGACACAACACTCCTCATAGGGCACTCCGGCCAGCTTCGCCCGCATCGCCGACCCAAAGTCACCAACCTTGAGCCCGCCGAAGAAGCCGACCATGACGTTCTCCGGCTTGAAGTCCCGGTGGATGACGCCGGCTCCATGTATCTTCTTTGCAGCGTCCAGGAGCTGCTCCATCATCACGCGCGTCACGTCCTCGGATACAGGCCTCCAGAGCGACTCGCGGAGGGTGCGGCCGTCGGTGACGAGCTCCATGACGAGGAACACGTCCCCTGTCTCGGCGTCCGTCGCCACATCCAAGATCTCGATAATCGAATCGTGACCCCGGCACGCGCCGAGGCAGCCGGCCTCGCGGGTGATCGCGCGGATGTCGGGCGGGCCGTGTCCGCCGGCCCCGTTGCCGCGGACCCACTTCACGGCGACCTTCTTGCCGGTGCGGCGGTCGCGCGCCTTGAACACCTCGCCGCAGGTGCCTTCTCTAAGCACCTCAAGCTTCTCGTAGTCGGAGATGCTACCGAACGCGTACCAGGGCTTCTTGCCGCCATGGACGCGCGGTTCTTGTCCTGCCGCCGGCGCTTGCGGATGGCCGTCGGCATGATCTGAGCTTAGAACGCGCGCCGAGAGCAGATCAGAGCAAGAGGGGCGGGGATTCGTGTGAATCGTGTTAGAGTTGTGTCGAATATTGTGTATAAGGTAGGTTACAGTTGGACTATGAGTTGTATTGTGTTTACATAGGATGTGGAGTCGTGTCTTAGTAGGACACTTATATCCTAGGCCTCTCTTATATAGCGGGGGTAGACACACGATGTAACCTATGCCAACATAATAGCACCGGAACGCAGGGGAAGCCGGCGGCATGTGCCAGTGTCCAGGGCGACCGGGTGCGGTATTGTGACGGTGTCACGGGGAGGAGCGCCCGTAGTCAGGCCCCGGGGATGTAGCCATATCGGTGAACCTCGTTAACAAATCTCGGTGTCGTGCTCGTGTGATTGCTTTGGTCCTCGGATGATTGACGGTGCTTCGGATTTATTCTAACAAGTGGTATCATGAGCAAGGTTCAAAGGAAGTCGCGGTTGTTGTTGATCTAGAGGAAGTATCGAGTTGAGATGCAGCCGGCTGCGGTGTGGTTCTTGACAAGATTGAAAAAAAGCGATCGAAGCGGCGCAGCAGATCGATGGAAGCTGCGCGGCGTGCACACACGGCTTGACAGCGATTGGGGCAGCAGGTGCGTGGCGGCGGCAGGGCTAGAGCACTGTCTGGAGCAGGCCCACATGACCCAATCAATGCGAGGCGATGGCCTCGTCTGGGTGCGGGTCTGAGTAGGCCGGCGGGGCACAGCTCGGATGCGGCAAGTGCAAACCACGCTGCTGGAGTCCCCAGGCTAGACGCGTGCGAAGCGGAAGCTGCGAACTAATCGATCTGGAGCAGGCTGGGCAAAGACACGAAAGATTTTGTTTGAGAAAAAAAAAAGGGACCGAGTCCCAAGAAGAAACGTGATCTCCTAGTCTCCGAGCCGGGCGGCTGCAGCCGTGCACGCGCACGTTGAAAGCAGCAGCGGCTGTAGGGAAGACGAGGCAAGGCAGCCGATTAAATTCGTGGGTGAGAAAATCCATCATGGTGACACATCCATTGGAAAGCAAGAAGGTCATGGCAAGGCAAAGCTAGCATTGCAAGTTTTGTGCAAGGGAGCCACCACGTGAAGGGCAAAGATTTTATTTCTTTTGGTTTTGCTACTAGTAGTACATGAAGGTTCTGTTCGTGTGCTTGGGGCATCTCGTGGAAAGCTCAAATAATTTTTCACAAAGCCAGCCGTACAAAGAACCATGGCATCAACGGGTATCAGGTTTGAGGTGGAAAAGTTTGATGAAACCGAAAGCCTTGGGTTATGGCAAACAATGGTGAAATATTTATTGGCACAACGTGGATGCTTGAAAGCATTGTGGGAAGTCATGTCAGCTGAGATGGAGTTATCATGTGATGGATGGGAATTCGCAGAATGATTTGGGAACCTGGGTCGGACTGGACAGTCTGACGGGATCGACGCAAGTCGGTTGGTACAGAAGACGGCGCGGGATCGGCGACAACGACATAGGAGCGTGATGTTGATGGTGACCAACTTCTGGGGCGTGAAAACACGTGGCACAGACCCGAGGGCTTGTGTGGCTTCGACAAGACTATGGCGCGGGATTGATTCAAGGTGGTGTACACACGGAGCTTGAAGTCGATGAGGCGCAGAGGGTGGACTGATCATCTATCATGGAGTCGTGTTGAAGGTGGAGCTGGATTGAGGGGCTACGGTGTATGGATCCAGAGAACCGAAGCCTATTCAGCGGCGGGTAAAAAGCGAGGGATGCGTAATTCGGACTGGAGCCCAGTGGTCTGATGGAAGCGTGAAACTCGTCATCGGTCGGTGATGATCGGTGGTACTCTGCAGTGGGGGTTGAGTAGTGTGGTTTCGCGACCCTTGAGACTCGACTGGGACAGCGGAGGCTCGACGCTGTAATAGCGGCGAGGCGTGCAGTACGCACGGGACATGGAGACGGGCCAGGGCTCTGGTGGTCATACATGTGGTGAGACAACTGTGAATTTGACTCGGAATGACTACAAGCAACGGTGAAATTCTTTCAAGTTTCAGACAGGCGGTCAAGAAAGGAGCGGTGATGTTGAGTTCGGGGTAACTCTTATGTGTGACACCCAATATGTGAGTTGTTCACTTTCACGCAGGTCAGTAATCAGTGTGTGAGGGCGTTGGACGAGTACTCTAGAAGTTGGGAGCGCAAACTAGAGGAACGTGGAACTTAATTTTGCTCGAGTGTTGACTGTGATTAAGAAAAGGAGGGACTACAAGTTGTAAGTGAAGTCACATGGAGTCTTTGAAGTAGCAGCGATGCTCATGGGATAAACTCAAATTCAATGTACATGGAAGTTTGACGCATGGACGAACTCAAGGTGGTGGAGAATATTCGCCAAGGTGGAGTTTGTTAAAATTGTGTCGAATATTGTGTACAAGGTAGGTTACAGTTGGACTATGAGTTGTATTGTGTTTACATAGGATGTGGAGTCGTGTCCTAGTAGGACACTTATATCCTAGGCCTCTCTTATATAGCGGGGGTAGACACACAATGTAACCTATGCCAACATAATAGCACCGGAACGCAGGGGAAGCCGGTGGCATGTGTCAGTGTCCAGGGCGACCGGGTGCGGTATTGTGACGGTGTCACAAGGAAGAGCGCCCGTAGTCAGGCCCCAAAAATGTAGCCATATCGGTAAACCTCGTTAACAAATCTCAATATCGTGCTCGTGTGATTACTTTGGTCTTCGGATGATCGACGGTGCCTCGGATTTATTCTAACAAATCGGGAGCAGAGGAGATCGAGGTGGATGAGAGGAAGGATCGAGGATGAGGATTGAGAAGGATAAGGATCGAGGACGAGGAGGATCGAGGCTGTTTATGGGCTGGCGGCGCGCGTCTCCGAATTGGCGGGGGATTCAGACAGCTTTTGGGTACGCGTCGCGTTTACGCGGGTGACGCTTTTTTTTCTTTTTTTAAAATTTACGCGGGTGACGCTCGCAGTAGCAGGGACAGCTCACTTTGAAATTTACGCGGGTCACGCGCAAGCCAACTCGTACGCCATTCTCTCTTTTTTTGGTTCCCTTTTATATATTTTTATTTTTGCGAATACAGATTTTTTTTTAGAAGTTCAAACACTAATAAAAAATGGAAAATGTTTAAAAAAAGCCGGATGATTTCTGGCGTTTGTAAACCGCGTCCGGCGCCGTCGGATCCCATGTGATCGTGTGGCGCGCTGGAAGGTAGCCTACCCTACCCTTGGTCAGTTTCGTAACCTGTACGCAGCTAGCTTGACCTTTTCAAGTGGCGTGACCTTGGTCAGTTAGTACAAATTTTTCTAGACGTTGATCGCGGGTGTTGGTTTTGATTTGGTATTAGCAAGCTCATGGAGTCAAGGTTGCTTTTGATGTAGCGTCCTTGACCCCGTTGCTGCCACCATCGAAGCATGGCATCGCAGCATCATCAGAGCAGCTAGGCCACTGTAGTAAGGATGGCAATGGGTCGGGTTTGGATCGGGTTGAACAATATCAAATCTATATCCATATCTATAAAGACAGTCTTTGCTCGCCCATGAAAAAATCTATGGGTGAAAAAATGTGTCCATGTCTAAATCCGATGGATATCCATATCCATTGGATATCTATTGGGTCCTTTCGGGACATGTAAATAAAACATAACACAATATTAACATAAACTATTCCATTCTTCACCTCGTGGTAGGCTAGGCTTCACTTATGGTAAATCAACATCCAGTAACAATCTAAGATCATTTAGTTTTTTTCTAACTGATGAGAATGACGAGTCATTTAAGGAGATAAAAATAAGGGAAGGGATGTTGGAGTATGTTACAGAGGGGATTGACTGTCAACTTATAAAAGTTATGATGGGGATTGTGTGATTTCTTATGCATGGTTTAGATAAAAGAATGTAAAATTGTCGTGGGACATGTGAACGTGGGGCAGGGATGGAATTTTTTTCCCATTAAGTCATACTATCGGGTCGGGTTTGGATATATCCATGATACAAGATTATATCCATGTCCTACCCACGGACAATCGGGTCGGGTTTGGGCGCCGCCCATGGACACAAAAGCATATCCAAACCCTATCCATTCGGGTCAGATATCCATGTCCATGGATAAAATTGCCATCCTTAGCCGTAGCCGCATCGCTGCGGCCGTCGAAGTATGCCGTCACACCAACATCGAAACATTCATGTCAGTCGT
The DNA here is from genome assembly GCA_034509565.1 of Triticum monococcum. Classification (NCBI taxonomy): domain Eukaryota; kingdom Viridiplantae; phylum Streptophyta; class Magnoliopsida; order Poales; family Poaceae; genus Triticum; species Triticum monococcum. The sequence continues at coordinate 121,786,830 of CM067841.1, forward strand.
CACAACACTTCCGTGTCCGTGAAACACGACATTGCAACATCATAGAAGTAGTCAGGCCTCCGTCGTAGCATCGCCACGGTAGTCAAAGCATGGCATTGCATCATCGCCATGACTGTTAGAAGCACGTCGTCGCAACATCGTTGTGTGCCGTGGAAGCATACCATCGCAACATCATCGCGACCGTCGAAGCACACCACAAACATTCGAAGCATGTCATCGCGCCATCACTGTGGCCGCTGCAACACGCCTCGTAGCATCACCGCGGCCATCGAAGCGTGTTGTCGCGGCATCATCGCAGCCCACCACGAGCATGTCATTGTGCTAACAACGCGATCATCACAACACACCTCGTAGCATCACCGCGGCGGTCGAAGCAAGCCATCGCAACATCCTCAGATAAGCTGAGATGCCATTGGAGAGCTTTCGAAGCATGTCATCGTGCCATAGTCGGGGGTCGTCGCAACACACCTCTTAGCATCGCCGCAACCATCGAAGCAGTTGGATGTCGCAAAGATCGTCGTCCAGTGTCGCGGCACTGCCTCGTGACCCCACACACTCGTAGGAGCCAGCCGACCCCGTGTTACGCCCTGCTCCGAGGCGTGCTACAAGCGAGTGTTGCGAGCCATGTTGTGGGAGTGTTGCCGGTGCTACGGGTCCTTGTAGCAATGGGTGACCGCGTCATGGTCCTTGTAGCAATGGGTGACCAAAGGCCCATGTATATGAGTTGAGCGCAATATGATTCATGTTGCAATGGGTGATCAAATATCCGCGTGTTTGCAATGACATGCAAGTCATAGATGGCCGCAACATTTTTCGTATTGCAAGGTCGACCACCTCTGTTGTGTGCAGAGTGTGTGACATTGCAAGCCGCCACATACTTTCTTTGTGTTGGAAAGCCAGTCGTCGCTATCGGGCATGAGTCATGTGACAGGCAAGCGAGAAGCATGCCAATGCTACAAACCGGCCTTCCACTATATTTCCTTTCTTCTACTGCAAATAACCAAGCAAATATGAGTCATGCTGCAAACGACGAGTCGCAACCGAGGAGTGTTTTCAACGTGAGTGCAACAAGGCTCATGTTGCAGATGATGGGTCATAGCTGAATGTCCGAGGAGTGTTTGCAACATGAGTGGCTGCAACATGGGTCTATTGCAAACCCCTTAATGGAACATGGGTCATGTTGCAAACCTCTAAACACAACATGGGTCATGTTGCAAACGGTGGGTACGAGCGCAACATGGATCACGTTGCAAACGGTTGGAGGTAACTGAACGGCCGAGGAGTATATGCAATGCGAGCGCAACTGTGACGCCCCTGATTTGACCGTACACTAATCATACACGCAAACGTGTACGATCAAGGTCAGGGACTCACGGGAAGATATCACAACACAACTCTATAAATAAAATAAGTCATACAAGCATCATATTACAAGCCAGGGGCCTCGAAGGCTTGAATACAAGAGCTCGATCATAGACGAGTCAGCGGAAGCAACAATTCTGAGTACAGACATAAGTTAAACAAGTTTGCCTTAAGAAGGCTAGCACAAACTGGGATACAGATCGAAAGAGGCGCAGGCCTCCTGCCTGGGATCCTCCTAAACTACTCTTGGTCGTCGTCAGCGGGCTGCACGTAGTAGTAGGCACCTCCCGAGTAGTAGTAGCCGTCATCGACGGTGGCGTCTGTCTCCTGGGCTCCAACGTCTGGTCGCAGCAATCGGGTATAGAAAGGGGGAAAATAGGGAGAAAAGCAACCGTGAGTACTCATCCAAAGTACTCGCAAGCAAGGAGCTATACTACATATGTATGCATTGGTATCAAATGGAATAAGGGTATCATATGTGGACTGAACTGCAGAATGCCGGAATAAGAGGGGGATAGCTAGTCCTTTCGAAGACTACGCTTCTGGTAACCTCCATCTTGCAGCAGGAGAAGAGAGTAGATGGTAAGTTCACCAAGTAGCATCGCATAGCATAATCCTAACCGATGATCCTCCCCTCGTTGCCCTGTGAGAGAGTGATCACCGGTTGTATCTGGCACTTGGAAGGGTGTGTTTTATTAAGTATCCAGTTCTAGTTGTCATAAGGTCAAGGTACAACTCCGGGTCGTCCTTTTACCGAGGGACACGGCTATTCGAATAGATCAACTTCCCTGCAGGGGTGCACCACATTTCCCAACACGCTCGATCCCCTTTGTCCGGACACACTTTTCTGGGTCATGCCCGGCCTCGAAAGATCAACACGTCGCAGCCCTACCTAGGCACAACAGAGAGGTCAGCAAGCCGGTCTAAATCCTATGGCGCAGGGGTCTGGGCCCATCGCCCATTGCACACCTGCATGTTGCGTACGCGGCCGGTGAGCAGACCTAGCCTCCCTTATACAAGAGTAGGCGTTCCAGTCCAACCCGGCGCGCGCCGCTCAGTCGCTGACGTCACGAAGGCTTCGGCTGATACCACGACGTCGAGTGCCCATAACTGTCCCCGCGTAGATGGTTAGTGCGTATAGGCCAATAGCCAGACTCAGATCAAATACCAAGATCTTGTTAAGCGTGTTAAGTATCCGTGAACGCCGACCAGGGCCAGGCCCACCTTTCTCCTAGGTGGCCTCAACCTACCCTATCGCTCCGCCACAAAGAAATAGTCGGGGGGGCGTCGGGAACCCAGGCCCACCTCTACCGGGATGGAGCCACCTGCCCCTTCAGCCCCCATCTCCGAACAGTATCATAAGTAATGTAACAGTATCAAGTATATAGCATATGCCTGTGATCACCTCCCGAAGTGATCACGGCCCAGTAGTATAGCATGGCAGACGGACAAGAGTGTAGGGCCACTGATGGAACACTAGCATCCTATACTAAGCATTTAGGCTTGCAGGTAAAGGTAACAACAGTAGTAGTAAGGACAGGCTATGCATCAGGATAGGATAACGGAAAGCAGTAACATGCTACACTACTCTAATGCAAGCAGTAGAGAAGAATAGGCGATATCTGGCGATCAAGGGGGGGGGGCTTGCCTGGTTGCTCTGGCAAGAGAGAGGGGTCATCAACACCGTAGTCGTACTGGGTAGCAGTGGCGTCGGTCTCGGTGTCTAGCGAGAGAAGAGGGGGGAAGAAACAGTGAATACAATGCAAACAGATGCATAACGATGCATGACAAAGCAAGGCGTGATGCTAGGCGTGCCCTAACGCGGTATGAGGTGGTACCGGTGAAGGGGGGAAACATCGGGGAAATATCCCCGGTGTTTCGTGTTTTCGGACAGATGAATCGAAGGGGAAAAATTACGTGTTTGCTATGCTAGGGATGTGTGGCGGACGAACGGGCTGCGTATCCGGATTCGTCTCGTCGTTCTGAGCAACTTTCATGTACAAAGTATTTTCATCTGAGTTACGGATTATTTTCTATGTTTTTTTTCAAAGTTCTAACCTTTTCTGGAAATTTCTGGGATTAAATTAATTTGAAAATATACACTAAAAGGCTAGGTGCACCAGGTCCAGTGCACCCAACAATGCACCAGAGGCAGAAAGTGGGGCCAGGTCAATGGCCCAATCAGCAGTTGACTGGTCAGTTTGACTGGTCAAAGGGGTCTAGTGGGACCCTCCTGTCAATGAGGCTATTCCAGCCAGCAGTTTGACTTGGTCAAACTGGATAGGGGGTCCACCTGTCATTGGTTGATATTATAACAGATTGTTTTTAATGGGATAATTAGTTGATGGGGCCCATCTGTCAGTGTCACATGCGTTTTAACAAATTGTTTAAATCAATGTAATTAGAGGTGGGGCCCTACTGTCATGGACACATCATGTTAATTACAAGTTAATTAGCTAATTAAGCTACATTGATTAATTTTAATTAATCAATTGATTATTATCGTTATTCTTTTTTACACATTTATTTTTCATTCTTATTTCGGGGCGGGCCCCACGTGCCTGTGACTATGGGCATACCTTAGTGGGGGGGGGGATTAGCCCCGCTAATCAGAACAGGGGGAAATCCGGCTGGGCACGCATAAAAGGAGCCACGGCCAACGCGCGGCCGCGAAGGCAAGCGGCGCCGGCAGCGGCCCTGCGGAAGTGGCGCCAGGGGCGGCGAGAGGCGCGGTTTAGGCCGTGGGTGGTCGCGGTCGCCGGGCGCGGGCACACGCGGCTGGGCGCAGCCACGGCGCGCGGGCGTCGCCAGGAGCCCGTGGAGGCGGAGCTCCGGCCGTGGCGGACGACAGCGCGGGGGCGGCGTTGAGCAGCGGCAGGCGATGTGGGCGAGCAATGAGCGCGGTGGTCGCGGGCATCAGCGAGCGGCGGGCGGAGCACGACAGCAAGCACGGGCGCAGCAGCGGGCGCGGCCCAGGCGCGGCGTGGAGAGGAGGCCGCGGCCCGAGGCGGCAACAAGTGTGGGCGGGCGCGCGCGAGCGTGTGGGAGGCAGAGGAGAGAGGGGGGGGGGTTCCTGCTCACGTTCATTGCAGGGGAATGGCAAATGGGCTCGATGGAGGCTTTCGGGGAAGGAGGTCGGTGATGTGTGCAGTCCGGCGAGGAGGAGGTTGATGGGGGCGCAGATTCGGCATGGGGTTGAGGCAGAAGAGCTCTAGTGGTGTTGCCCTGGCGAACGGCGACGGTGGGGTGGTTCTCCTTGCGGCGGCAGTTGGCAACGATCAGGGCGACGGGGTCGGGGCTCGCGGCCCCGATCCAATACATGGGGAGGGGGGGCGAAGTGGGGAACGAGAGAGTGGGGTGGGGATCGTGCGGGGGGATAGTGGGGGTAGAAGTTAGGGTTTCGGTTGGGTGTGGAGGAAAATAGGCCTTATAGGCCAGGCACGGGGTGGGCCGGCTGGCCAGCTGGGCTGAGGTCCCGTTGGCCATAGAAGGTTTGTTGTTTTTTTTTGTTAGTTTTTTTTCTATTTTTATTTCTTTTCTTTAATTTATTTTTTTACTGTTTTAATTTAACTTAAAATATTTAAGCATTTTCTAAACATGTGTTTTCTTCACAACAATTACCTACGTAAAATTTGGCATTAACTGAACATTTTTGTTTTAATGTTTAAAAACTTTTATTGTTTGACTTTAATTCAACTTTGAATTTGAATCGGTTTTGAACTAATCCGAGATTAACTATAGTGACAGAGGTGACGTGACAACATTAGCAGGGGATTACGGTAGCTTAAATATCCGGACGTCACAGCAACTAGAATCATGTTGCAAACCCCTGAGTGTGATATGGGTCATGTAGCAAGGATGGGTCGCACTTAACGCGGGCTCAATATTGGTCATGTTACAAACAATTGGTAGCGACTGAACGGCGGAGGAGTATTTACAACACAAGCGCAACCTAAACCTTGTTGCAAACAATTTGTCGCAACTGAAGTGCAACTTGAATCATGTTGCAAACCCGTGAGTACGACATGGGTCGGTCATATATTTACAACCAATGTGTCGAAGTTGAACGGCGGAGGCAAATCGAACAACTGTCGCGCACAGGATTCAATGGCTATGGAGGAAACAACTCATGCGCGTGCGTAGCGCGCTCATGCTTTGTTTTCCATTCAAAGCAGCCTACTTAAAACATGGAACAAATTCGGTAGTCTCTAGTCGTTCAAATGACAAGCTGAAAAGGTAAGTGTGTGGGCCATGTACGTAAAAGAAGGCTGGTACGAAGTGTGGACCCTGGGTTTCAGAAATGATCACGTCTTCATTTTTTAAAGAAAGAAAGAAATCATGACGTCGCTGTCTAACCGCAAACCACTAGAGACGTCCGATCTGGTAGGATCGAACGGCTGATTAGGCGACTGATTTCCTTCCGAAAATAAGCCGGATGACGGGTAGTACCGGCCATAACAAATTCAAGACTGATTTTAACTGTGTGAAAACTTCTGAAAATTACATGAATATTTCTATAATATTCATGCACGCATATTTTCCATCAACTCAAGGTTTTTAAAATGTGGACAGTTCTTTTTCCCTTTTCTATATGAAAATATATTAATATTTTCAAATTTGTGAACACCTTTTTATAATAAATGGAAAATTATTACAAAGGCATGAATACATTTTAAAATTACAAGAAGATTTTTAAATGTGTGTACACTTCTTTCAGTTATAAATTTTTATTAATTACTTGATGAATAAACTTTAATACTCCCTTTATAAAGTAGAGACCTACGTACTATATTAATTTATAGAGGGAGTACTTGATAAACAATTTAATATGCCCGTGCATTGCACCAGAAAAAATAGTACCCTTGCATTCATTTGTTTTAGTCCTTAAAAACTACACCATCATCAATTGCCACGACGAAATAGACCATGTGTTGCAATGGGAGCCGCACCCTCTTACTGAAAAACCACATTGTTTAGTCGACTAAGTGTCGGCATAGAATCACATTGCGCAAGACATGAGAATCATAGTCGATGAAGCCGACATAGTTTTCTGCCTTTTTTTTAGCGGCGAGGTTGGAGTTTCTCGTCATATGGCAAGATTTGATGTCAGGTGCTTAAATATATGCAAGGGTTCAACTGTGATGACTACAGCTCCAACGCACTGGTCCTTATAGGCACGTGCACGAAGACTTCCCCATTGACATCGACAAGGTCAAACCGGCTCCTGCAAAGAGCGGCGACATCAGCTCGTTCTAGCGACAGTAGTGAATGTTCGATAGTCTTAGAATCTCGATGTAATTTTTATTTTTTAGATGCCTTGTACTTCCGGTGAACTTTTATAATAGATGTGGTTTTTTCGCCTAAAAATCATAAATAAGATGCAACCCTAAAAATCTAAAATGAAAACGATATATTCAAGTTATTAATTTTTTATTCCGCTGTACAATTTTTTAGAAATTTAATTAAACAATGTATGTATGTTAACACTTTAACTTAACCCATCTTGTAGTAAGACATGGGTTTAACATTTTACGGATGCCCATTTTTTATAATACAACATTCATTGATTATGTTTGTACTTAGAAAGTACCCCCTCCATTTTTATTTACTCCGTATATTAGAGTTGACTGAAGTCAAACTTCATAAAATTTGACTAAGTTTACAGAAAAAATATATAAATATTTACATAACAAATCTATATAATGCGAAAGTGCATTGAATAATGAATATAATGCTATTGATTTATTGTTGTACTCCCTCTGTAAACTAATATAAGAGCGTTTAGAACACTAAAGTAGTGTTCTAAACACTTTTATATTAGTTTACGGAGGGAGTACATGCTAATATTTTTGTCTATAAACTTTGTCAAAGTTTATAAAGTTTGACTTTGACCAAAGCTAATATGTGGAGTAAATAAAAACGAAGGAAGTAGCATGTTATTTTCTCCCATGATTATTTGTAAGCTGAAACAAATAGCAAAGTAAAGCAATTAGCAGTCAGGTGACGTGCAACCAGAGTATAGATTGGCTGATATTTTCTCCACTATCTGAGAGCTTAACTTGACAACCGCAAATTTCTAAAAGAAAGTAACGCCAAAAGCCGAGGACAGGTTGCCACGCAAACATAGTAACTTTCATAATAAGCAGCTTACGCATAGAAAATACTTCTACTTGATTTGGTAATGCAAAATATAGTACAGTAGGATTTTGTAGTGCCGTGGTGGGATTTTGTAGTGATGTCACTAGTGATAAAAATCCCAGCGATTCCGCCAAAACCCGCTTTAATCTCAGAATTGGATGTGGTGTTGCTGCATCTTTTGGAGTCCGGGCACCTTGAGCAATTTATACGTACAAAGCACATCTGAAAGTGGGCAAAACGCATGTTAAAAGGCTATTAGCACTGAAAGATAAGCTCTCCACCAGGAGCTTGTTTCCTTCTGCTGCCTGTGTAAGGGGCATGGCTATGTTCCTCTTACTGTGCAAATCCAGCTCACATACAGTGCTGCAATAAATGGACCAGTCCAAGAAACGTAGCTTGTTCGTTCGCTTCCATTCAATCATTCGTTTGTTTTGATTTTTTTCCTTTATTTTCTTTTCTTATAAACTTTTATTTATATTTTGAAAATCCTAACACATAAAAATTGGTATGTGAATAGTTTGTGCATTGTTTAAAAAAATGTTTCTGCAGTGTTAAAAAATTGTTCGCGCAACTTTTATAACTTTTGATGGCATTCAAAAAATATATACATTAAAAAAATGTTCACATGTTTCAAACACAATGTTTGTGACATCTTAGTAAAGGTTTATCCAATGTAAAAAATGTTCGCACAAATCAAATAAAATATGTTTTGTACCACTCAAAAAATTGTATGTCACATTTTAAAAAATGTTCACGCATTGCAGAAAACATATTAGTGACATTTTTACAAAATGTTCACACAGTATAGAAAAATGTTCGCCTAGTTTTTTAAAAATGTTTATACAATGTAAAAATTGTTTCACGTAGTTTTAGAAAATTTTTATTTCCATTAAAGATGTAAAACGTGTATCTGCAAAATGTAACATTGTATCCGAAAAAGTGTTGAAAAAAATGTATTTTAGAAAAAATGTACATCACGTATTCAAAAAATGTCCAACATGTATCAAAAATTGTTTCATGTGCGCGCTAAAAACGTACATTATGTACTGTGAACAAGTATATATGTGTTGAAGAAAAGGAAACTGATGAAAACTGACGATGGAACAAAAAGAAAAGTAAGCGAAAACCGAAGTAAACCAATGTATAGCAAAGAAATAAAGAAAAACCAAGAAAACCAATAGAGAAACAAAGAAAACCAAAGTAAAAAAGAAGAAAAAGAAAACCCCGAAGAAAACCAGTGAAGAGAAAGAAAGATAAAAGGAAGGGGAAAACAAGAGAAGAAAACCAGAGCGAGCGAACCATCCAGCTACCACAACGAGCCGGAACGAAGCGAACCTACAGGCGCAGCGAGCATCTGTGCTAAAATGGGCTGGCCCGCTAGTGCCGCCCGTAGGCGATTCCTATTAGGAACCGGTATGGGCGACATATAGCCCTGACATGACCTGATAGATGCACCCACTAACCGGCCCCTCGTAGTGACATTTCAACAAGTTATTTTTTTTCCGTGGAATGGTTTTTGAACCTTCTACTGGCCGGTGCATCTTCTTGGCATCAGAAAATAGTCCACAGATGGAGCTATCACTCTCCATGGACAAAGAGGGTATGACTGTCGCAGTGGATATATTTGGTATGTACCAATCCAGTTGCTCATGAGAGAGACAGAGCAAGAAAGTATGCTCAGTCCCACTCCTTTATATCCAGTTGATGGGTAAAGGGGCGAGAATATGCTACCGAGAAAATGCGCCCAATGAAGGCCGGCCTATAGATAGCTAAAGAGGATCAACCAGCACCACTGCTGCCTAGCTAGGCATGATAGGAATGAACATTAGCATATAGAATCAGGCTCCAATATATCTTCTCCACATGCTTTTTTTTCTCCCTTTCTTTTCCACTTTCTAGATATTGCTAGAGGGATCACGTGAAGATTTAAACACAAGATTTGGACCTGCCTCTTTGATTCTCAGAACGAGACTTATACCAAGTACCAAGAACGGCTCTTGTTGCTCTGAGAATCATCCAACGGAGATGAGTTGGAGAGCGAAGAGAGAGAGAGAGAGAGAGAGAGAGAGAGAGAGAGAGAGAGAGAGAGAGAGAGAGAGAGAGAGAGAGAGAGAGAGAGAGAGAGAGAGAGAGAGAGAGAGAGGCATAAAGGTTCCCCTTTACGCTAAAATTTCAAACTGGCCAGGAACGTGAGCAAGGTACATCCATGTATCTGGTCTCACGCATCTCAACTCTCAAGCACAACTGCACAAGCACACCGACGGAAACTGTGGGAGCAAATGGAGAAGTACACAAGAATTCTGCAGGATTGTTCAGATGGATGTTTTCTGCAATTTTTCAGGTGGCCATCCATCCATCAATCCAGGTCACCAGGGAACATGAAGAACAGAGCAAGCAAGAGATGCGGCTCACTTGGAAATTACAAGTGCCATCATATCGGTACCACCTTGTCTACCTTGTTGGCCAGTGATTGATCCAAGGACGATACAAGTTGTGTGTACGTTGTCATGCTTTTTCCTTGCAAACTGTTGCAACTTATGCAGGCTGGTTGTGGGGCTGTCTGATCAAAATGTCGAATTTCAAGAATAAGAAATTACATAAGCATCAATTCATTGAGGTACAATGGTACGTACTCCCTCTGTTTCAAAATGTAAGACATTTTTTACGCTATCAAGTGTCAAAAAATGTCTTACATTTTGAGCGTGTCATGTCGAAAGCTAAGGTCAGATCAGCACCGCTAAGCTATGAGATGGATGGCCAGGATTGCTAGTTGCCCATCTGGTGAGCTGAAGAAGTATATAGAAAGGAGAATGCCAGATGCTCTAAACCTTTAAATCTGTTTGCATCTTGTTTCGAGCAATGAGCTTGTCCTTAGTTGCATCGGTTTGGTGGTCAAGTGATTAATTAACCTAATAAGCCTAGAATAACAGTAGGTGGTTAGAGAATAAATAAAGTAACAACTATTCCAAGAGAAAGGAAGAAACAAAAGACAAGAGGATCGTACGGTCTCACAGAAAAGTGCTTCATTTCTTTGACAGAAAAGGCTGAGATTTTCCTGTGTTGTTTGCGTACTCCATGCAGGGAAGAACATCGGTAAGTGATGTGGGCGGATCTTCTCATTGTTGGTTTCTTGGTCTCTCTTCTAAAAGAATCTCGCCAGCTCTCAAATGAGAAACAAAATTTCGTACAATACTATTTTCAAATGTTGTACTCCCTCCCATCCCATATTAATTGTTGTTATTTTAGTACAGCTTTTCACTAAACTTTTGACTAAAGTTGTACGGAACTGATAATTAATAAGGATTGGAGGGAGTAATTTTTCTGAAAACTATCGAGAAAATATAAAGAAATTTAAAACCTCTAGACATCTGATTCCTCTTGTGCAAAACAATATGATTTGTCTAAACAGCCAGATAAGGTGGAGTTAGGTACCTCGTCATCCCGACTGTCTATTACAACAAGTTTTGCATGGTTCCAGCGGGGAGGGATAATGACACGGCGCACCTTTGGCTCGTTTTAATATTTGTAGTCGTCGCTATGTGGTCTACGGATCTAAATGTAATTTTTATTATTTTCTATGTTCGTTGTACTGCAATGATTGATAATAAATTGATTGGATGCTTTCCCGCAAAACAAGTGTACCTCATGATCTAAACAACATGATTCTTTCTTCTTTTCCTCTCCCGTTATCCCTTTTTCCCTTAAATCTCCAATCATTACTTTCTTTTAGCGTATATTTGACTTCTCTTTATTCGTCTTTGAAAGGTTATATATTGGCTGGTATCCGAGGCAAAGAATTAATGGTGACTACTTTCATTTTTCTCTTTGTAAATGGTGACTTGGTGAGCCGCTCTATGACCACTAGTGGCTGCAAAAGTGCCTTTCTAATCCACCATTCCCGCTGCTAAACCAATTGTAGAATCCCCAGATTATTAATTTATTAGTAGTTTCCTCTAACTATGTTGGTGTTTGAGGGGGGAGGCACATTGGTATGCGTACGCACGATCTTGCTCAACTTGGTTTGATTCCAAACTAGTTCGAAACGGACAATATGAATATATGTCAAGACAAATACAGGCAAATTTTGTGCTCAAGCTGGCTTGAATTTTATCAAAGTGCAAATAAATTTGAGTAAACTACATATCTTTCTTGCATTCAGTATTTTGGGGAAAATGTGAGTTTATACTAGATAAGAAGTTTCCTGTATTTTCTTAAGAATGTCATCAATAATGCAGGGACAACAGGTTGACATTTTTCCATGACCAGTACGGAATCTATCATCCTTTATTTCAGAAAAAGGGATCTGCTTTTTATTGAAATTGTAGAGTATTTATTCCATGCAAGTCTGTGGCATGTTTGGAAGGGGCGGAATCGTCGAATTTTCCAGAATGAGACTCGTCAAGTCCTCGAGGTCGCTTATCTAGTGGAGGGTCTAGCGTCTAGGTCATCGGGGGTTGACGTTCACCACTGCCATGTAGTTATTTTGTTCAGTTTGTGGAAATTTGAACCAAAAATTGATAGTGGTGAACGTCAACCCCCGATGACCTAGTCGGTGCTATCCTACTCCTCGTTTGTGGAAATTTGAACCAAAAATTGTCTAAGATCACAAAGGTCTTAGCAACATCGCCCACGGAGAGCCCACACATCGCATGCCACCTACCCACCATGGCTTATGAACCACCAAGGCCAAGCCTCATTCGGGGTAGATCTTCCACAAAGAAGGTGATTTTCATCCCTTGTACAAACTCTTGATTCCTTCACAATGCCGGCTAATGGCTATTAAGTGACTTTGAACCATATAGGTGGCGCAAACCCACTAAGAATAACAAGCAAAGAAAAGCCACTCGGTATATTTCTCAAAAGACATTCAGTGAAAGCACTCTTAGGAATCCATACGAACTCTCTTTCATAAAGGATAGGCTTGAAGCAAAGATAGATGAACATCTATATTCGTGAACTATTTGCTCTTCAAGGATCTCTCAAGGAACTCACACAAGTTGGTTGGATATGTCTTAGAATGGCTTGAGCTCATTTGCCAAAACGAATGGGTGTGTGGTTTCATTTATTGAGTGAGTGAAAATATGTTAGTCACTCAGGAAAAGTAACTTGCCCAGAAGTACTAGACACATTCAAAATTTGAATGACTCGAAGGGAGATGCACGTTACCAGAAGTGCATAGTACCAAGTGTGGTACTAGGTTGTCCATTGAACCTCTTAAAGTCATAGTACTCATAAGTACCAGGAAAATAGAACACATGGTCATGAGACCAGAAAGGTGGCTCTTGTTGGAAATATGCCCTAGAGGCAATAATAAAATGATTATTATATTTCCTTGTTCATGATAATTGTCTATTATTCATGCCATAATTGTATTATCCGGAAATCATAATACATGTGTGAATACATAGACCACAATGTGTCCCTAGTGAGCCGCTAGTTGACTAGCTCGTTGATCAACAGATAGTCATGGTTTCCAGGCTATAGACATGGGGATGTCATTGATAACGGGATCACATCATTAGGAGAATGATGTGATGGCCAAGACCCAATCCTAAGCTTAGCTCAAAGATCGTGTAGTTCGTTTGCTGTAGCTTTTCTGAGTGTCAAGTATCATTTCCTTAGACCATGAGATTGTGCAACTCCCGGATACCGTAGGAGTGCCTTGAGTGTGCCAAACGTCACAACGTAACTGGGTGACTATAAAGGTGAAGGAAATATGCCCTAGAGGCAACAATAAAGTTATTATTTATTTCCTTATTTCATGATAAATGTTTATTATTCATGCTAGAATTGTATTAATCGGAAACATAATACATGTGTGAATACATAGACAAACAGAGTGTCACTAGTATGCCTCTACTTGACTAGCTCGTTAATCAAAGATGGTTATGTTTCCTAACCATGGACAAAGAGTTGTTATTTGATTAACGGGATCACATCATTAGGTGAATGATCTGATTGACATGACCCATTCCATTAGCTTAGCACCCGATCGTTTAGTATGTTGCTATTGCTTTCTTCATGACTTATACATGTTCCTATGACTATGAGATTATGCAACTCCCGTTTGCCGGAGGAACACTTTGTGTGCTACCAAACATCACAACGTAACTGGGTGATTATAAAGGTGCTCTATAGGTGTCTCCAAAGGTACATGTTGGGTTGACGTATTTCGAGATTAGGATTTGTCACTCCGATCGTCGGAGAGGTATCTCTGGGCCCTCTCGGTAATGCTCATCACTTAAGCCTTGCAAGCATTGCAACTAATGAGTTAGTTGCGGGATGATGTATTACGGAACGAGTAAAGAGACTTGCCGGTAACGAGATTGAACTAGGTATTGGATACCGACGATTGAATCTCGGGCATGTAACATATCGATGACAAAGGGAACAACGTATGTTGTTATGCGGTCTGACCGATAAAGATCTTCGTAGAATATGTAGGAGCCAATATGGGCATCCAGGTCCCGCTATTGGTTATTGACCGGAGACGTGTCTCGGTCATGTCTACATTGTTCTCAAACCCATAGGGTCCGCACGCTTAAGGTTTCGATGATAGTTATATTATGGGTTTATACGTTTTGATGTACCGAAGGTTGTTCGGAGTCCTGGATGTGATCACGGACATGACGAGGAGTCTCGAAATGGTCGAGACATAAAGATTGATATATTGGAAGCCTATGTTTGGATATCAGAAGTGTTCCGGGTGAAATCAGGATTTTTACCGGAGTACCGGGAGGTTACCGGAACCCCCCGGGAGATATATGGGCCTTAGTGGGCCTTGTTGGAAATATGCCCTAGAGGCAATAATAAATAAGTTATTATTATATTTCCTTGTTCATGATAATCGCTTATTATCCATGCTATAATTGTATTGATAGGAAACTCAGATACATGTGTGGATACATAGACAACAGCATGTCCCTAGTAAGCCTCTAGTTGACTAGCTCGTTGATCAATAGATGGTTACGGTTTCCTGACCATGGACATTGGATGTCGTTGATAACGGGATCACATCATTAGCAGAATGATGTGATGGACAAGACCCAATCCTAAGCATAGCACTAGATCGTGTAGTTCGTATGCTAAAGCTTTTCTAATGTCAAGTATCATTTCCTTAGACCATGAGATTGTGCAACTCCCGGATACCGTAGGAATGCTTTGGGTGTGCCAAATGTCACAACGTAACTGGGTGACTATAAAGGTGCACTACGGGTATCTCTGAAAGTGTCTGTTGGGTTGGCACGAATCGAGACTGGGATTTGTCACTCCGTGTGACGGAGAGGTATCTCTGGGCCCACTCGGTAGGACATCATCATAATGTGCACAATGTGGTCAAGGAGTTGATCACGGGATGATGTGTTACGGAACGAGTAAAGAGACTTGCCGGTAACGAGATTGAACAAGGTATCGGGATACCGACGATCGAATCTCGGGCAAGTATCGTACCGATAGACAAAGGGAATTGTATACGGGATTGATTAAGTCCTTGACATCGTGGTTCATCCGATGAGATCATCGTGGAACATGTGGGAGCCAACATGGGTATCCAGATCCCGCTGTTGGTTATTGACCGGAGAACGTCTCGGTCATGTCTGCATGGTTCCCGAACCCGTAGGGTCTACACACTTAAGGTTCGATGACGCTAGGGTTATAAAGGAAGTTTGTATGTGGTTACCGAATGTTGTTCGGAGTCCCGGATGAGATCCCGGACATCACGAGGAGTTCCGGAGGTAAAGATTTATATATGGGAAGTCCTGTTTTGGTCACCGGAAAAGTTTCGGGGTTTATCGGTAACGTATCGGGACCACCGGGAGGGTCCCGGGGATCCACCAAGTGGGGCCACCAGTCCCGGAGGCTTGCGTGGGCCAAGAGTGGTGAGGGACCAGCCCCTGAGTGGGCTGGTGCGCCTCCCACAAGGCCCAAGGTGCAGCAAAGGAGGAGAAGGGGAAACCCTAGGCTTAGATGGGCCCTAAGGCCCACCCTAGGGGGCGCCCCCCCTCTCCCCCTCTTGGCCGCCACCCCAAGACCCATCTAGGGCTGCCGCCCCTCTAGGGGTGGGAACCCTAGAGGGGGCGCACCCTCCTCCCCTTCCCCTATATATATGATGCCTAGGGGCTGCCCAATACACACGATCTGATCTCTCCCTGTTGGTGCAGCCCTCCCTCTCTTTCTCCTCGTCTCTTGCGGTGCTTGGCGAAGCCCTGCTGGAGTACCACGCTCCTCCACCATCACCACGCCGCTGTGCTGCTGCTGGATGGAGTCTTCCTCAACCTCTCCCTCTCTCCTTGCTGGATCAAGGCATGGGAGACGTCACCGGGCTGTACGTGTGTTGAACGCGGAGGTGCCGTCCGTTCGGCACTAGGATCATCGGTGATTTGGATCACGACGAGTACGACTCCATCAACCCCGTTCACTTGAACGCTTCCGCTTAGCGATCTACAAGGGTATGTAGATGCAGTCTTCTTCCCCTCGTTGCTGGTCTCTCCATAGATAGATCTTGGTGACACGTAGGAAAATTTTGAATTTCTGCTACGTTCCCCAATAGTGGCATCATGAGCTAGGTCTATTGCGTAGATTCTATGCACGAGTAGAACACAAAGTAGTTGTGGGCGTTGATCTTGTTCAATATGCTTACCGTTACTAGTCCAATCTTGATTCGGCGGCTTTGTGGGATGAAGCGGCCCGGACCGACCTTACACGTACTCTTACGTGAGACCGGTTCCACCGACAAACATGCACTAGTTGCATAAGGTGGCTGGCGGGTGTCTGTCTCTCCCACTTTAGTCGGATCGGATTCGATGAAAAGGGTCCTTATGAAGGGTAAATAGCAATTGGCATATCACGTTGTGGTCTTTGCGTAGGTAAGAAACGTTCTTGCTAGAAACCCATAGCAGCCACGTAAAACATGCAAACAACAATTAGAGGACGTCTAACTTGTTTTTGCAGGGTATGCTATGTGATGTGATATGGCCAAGAAGAATGTGATGAATGATATATGTGATGTATGAGATTGATCATGTTCTTGTAATAGGAATCAGAACTTGCATGTCGATGAGTATGACAACCGGCAGGAGCCATAGGAGTTGTCTTTATTTATTGTATGACCTGCGTGTCATTGAACAACGCCATGTAATTACTTTACTTTATTGCTAATCGTTAGCTGTAGTAGTAGAAGTAATAGTTGGCGAGCAACTTCATGGAGACACAATGATGGAGATCATGATGATGGAGATCATGGTGTCATGCCGGTGACAAGATGATCATGGAGCCCCAAGATGGAGATCAAAGGAGCTATATGATATTGGCCATATCATGTCACTATTATTTGATTGCATGTGATGTTTATCATGTTTATACATCTTATTTGCTTAGAACGACGGTAGTAAATAAGATGATCCCTCGTTAAAATTTCAAGAAAGTGTTCCCCCTAACTGTGCACTGTTGCGACAGTTCGTGTTTTGAAGCACCACGTGATGATCGGGTGTTAGATTCTTACGTTCACATACAACGGGTGTAAGCCAGATTTACACACGCGAAACACTTAGGTTGACTTGACGAGCCTAGCATGTACAGACATGGCCTCGGAACACAGAAGACCGAAAGGTCGAACATGAGTCGTATAGAAGATACGATCAACATGAAGATGTTCACCGATGATGACTAGTCCGTCTCACGTGATGATCGGACACGGCCTAGTTGACTCGGATCATGTAATCACTTAGATGACTAGAGGGATGTCTATCTGAGTGGGAGTTTATAGGATGAACTTAATTATCTTGAACATAGTCAAAAGGTCTTCGCAAATTATGTCGTAGCTCGCGCTTCAGTTCTACTATTTAAATATGTTCCTAGAGAAAATTTAGTTGAAAGTTGATAATAGCAATTATGCGGACTAGGTCCGTAAACTGAGGATTGTCCTCATTGCTTCATAGAAGGCTTATGTCCTTAATGCACCGCTCAGTGTGCTGAACCTCGAACGTCATCTGTGGATGTTGCGAACATCTGACATACACATTTTGATAATTACATAATAGTTCAGTTAAATGGTTTAGAGTTGAGGCACCGAAGACGTTTTGAAATGTCGCGAAACATATGAGATGTTTCGAGGGCTGAAATTGGGATTTCAGGCTCGTGCCCACGTCAAGAGGTATAAGACCTCTGACGATTTTCTTAGCCTGCAAACTAAGGGAGAAAAACTCAATTGTTGAGCTTGTGCTCAGATTGTCTGAGTACAACAATCATTTGAATCGAGTGGGAGTTGATCTTCCAGATGAGATGGTGATGTTTCTCCGAAGTCATTACCACCAAGCTGCTAGAGCTTCGTGATGAACTATGATATATCAGGGACATATATGATGATCCTTGAGATATTCGCGATGTTTGACACCACAAAAGGTAGAAATCAAGAAGGAGCATCAATTATTGATGGTTGGTGAAACCACTAGTTTCAAGAAGGGCAAGAAGGGATACTTCATGAAACGGCAAATCAGTTGCTGCTCTAGTGAAGAAACCCAAGGTTGAACCCAAACCCGAGACTAAGTGCTTCTGTAAAAAGGGGAACAGCCACTAGAGCAGAATTACCCTAGATACTTGGTAGATGAGAAGGCTGGCAAGGTCGATAGAAGTATATTGGATGTACATTGTGTTAATGTGTACTTTACTAGTACTCCTAGTAGCACCATGGTATTAGATACCGGTTCGGTTGCTAAATGTTAGTAAACT
The DNA here is from genome assembly GCA_034509565.1 of Triticum monococcum. Lineage (NCBI taxonomy): Eukaryota > Viridiplantae > Streptophyta > Magnoliopsida > Poales > Poaceae > Triticum > Triticum monococcum. Next base: position 121,805,055 of record CM067841.1, read on the forward strand.
CGAAATAAAAGGCTGCGGAGTAAACGGAGACTAGCTAAAGGTGAGCTGGCAATATGTGTTGGAAGTTTTTCCAAGCTTGATGTAATCAAGCATCGCACGCTCCCTCTACCATCGAGATTGGTGTTTGCGTTGAGCATAGACATGATTGGATTAAGTCTATCGCAATACGGTTATTCATTTAAGGAGAATAATGGTTACTCTGTTTATTTGAATAATACCTTCAATGGTTTATTGAATCTCGATCGTAGTGATACACATGTTCATGCCAAAAGATATAGGATAGTAATGATAGTATCACCTACTTGTGGCACTGCCACATAAGTCATATCGGTATAAAACGCATGAAGAAGCTCCATGTTGATGGATCTTTGGGCTCACTCATTTTTGAAAAGTTTGAGACATGCGAACCATGTCTATTGGTGTATATGCATGAAGAAACTCCATGCAAATGGACCGTTTGGACTCACTTGATTTTGAATCGCTTGAGACATGCAAATCATACCACATGGGCAAGATGAATGAAAGCCTCGTTTTCAGTAAAATGGAACTAGAAAGCAACTTGTTGGAAGTAATACATTTTGATGTGTGCTGTCCAATGAGTGCTGAGGCGTGTAGTGGATATCGTTATGTTCTTACTTCACAGATGATTTGAGTAGATGTTGAGTACATTTACTTGATGAATCACGAGTCTGAAAGGTTCAAGTAATTTCAGTGTGAAGTTGAAAGACCGTCGTGACAAAAGGATAAAATATCTATGATATGATCATAGAGATAAATATCTGAATTACGAGTTTGGCACAGAATTAAGACATTGTGGAAATTGTTTCACAACTAATACAGCCTGGAACACCATAGTGTGATGGTGTGTCCGAACATCATAACTGCACCCTATTGGATATGATGCATACCATGATGTCTCTTATCGAATTACCATGATAGTTTATGGGTTAGGCATTAGAGACAACCACATTCACTTTAAATAGGGCACCACGTAATTCCGATGAGATGACATCGTATGAACTATGGTTTAAAGAAACCTAAGATGTCATTTCTTAAAAGTTTGGGGCTGCGACGCTTATGTGAAAAGTTTCAGGTTGATAAGCTCGAACCCAAAGCGGATAAATGCATCTTCATAAGACACCCAAAATAGTTGGGCATACCTCCTGTCTCAGATCCGAAAGCAATAAGGGATTGTTTCTAGAATCGGGTCCTTTCTCGAGGAAAAGTTTCTCTCGAAAGAATTGAGTGGGAGGATGGTGGAGACTTGATGAGGTTATTTAACCGTCTCTTCAACTAGTGCGTGGCAGGGCACAGGAAGTTGTTCCTGTGGCACCTACACCAATTGAAGTGGAAGCTTATGATAGTGATCATGAAACTTCAGATCAAGTCACTACCAAACCTCGTGGGATGACAAGGATGCGTGCTACTTCAGAGTGGCACGTAATCCTATCTTGGAAGTCATGTTGCTAGACAACAATGAACCTACGAGCTATGGAGAAGCGATGGTGGGCCCGGATTCCGATAAATGGCTCGAGGCCATATAATCCGAGAGAGGATCCATATATGAAAACAAAGTGTAGACTTTGGAAGAACTACTTGATGGTCGTAAGGCTGTTAGGTACATATGGATTTTAAAAGGAAGACAGACAATGATGGTAAGTATCACCATTAAGAAAGCTCGGCTTGTCGTTAAGATGTTTTCCGACAAGTTCAAGGAGTTGACTACGATGAGACTTTCTCACTCGTAGCGATGCTAAGAGTCTGTTGGAATTATATTAGCGATTACTGCATTATTTATGAAATCTTGCAGATAGGATGTCAAAACATTGTTTCCTCGACGATTTTCTTGATGAAAGGTTGTATGTGATACAATCGGAAGGTTTTGTCAACCCTGAAAGATGCTAACAAGTGTGTAAAGCTCCAGCTATCCTTCTAAGGATTGGAGTAAGCATCTCGGAGTTGGAATGTATGCTTTGATGAGATGATCAAAGATTTTTGGTGTATACAAAGTTTATGAGAAACTTGTATTTCCAAAGAAGTGAGTGGGAGCACTATAGAATTTCTGATAAGTATATGTTGTTGACATATTGTTGATCAGAAGTGACGTAGAATTTCTCGAAAGCATATAGGGTTATTTGGAAAGTGTTTTTCAATGGAAAGCCTGGATTAAGCTACTTGAGCATTGAGCATCAAGATCTATAAGGATAGATCAAAACGCTTAATGGAACTTTCAAATGAGCACATACCTTGACAAGATTTTGAAGGAGTTCAAAATGGGTCGGCAAAGAAGGAGTTCTTGGCTGTGTTATAAGGTGTGAATATTGAGTAAGACTCGAAACCTGACCGCGGCAGAATAGAGAGAAAGGGCGAAGGTCGTCCCCTATGCTTAAGACATAGGCTCTACAGTATGCTATGCTGTGTACCGCACCTGAAGTGTGCCTTGCGATGAGTCAGTCAAGGGGTACAAGAGTGATCCAAGAATGGATCACAGGACAGTGGTCAAAGTTATCCTTAGTAACTAGTGGACTAAGGAATTTTCTCGATTATGGAGGTGGTAAAAGAGTTCGTCGTAAAGGGTTACGCCGATGCAAACTTTGACACTAATCCAGATTATTCTGAGTAGTAAACTGGATTCGTATAGTAGAACAGTTATTTGAAATGGCTCCAAATGTAGCGTAGTAGTTGCATCTACAAGATGACATAGAAATTTGCGAAGTACATACGGATCTGAATGTTGCAGACCCGTTGACTAAAACCTCTCTCACAAGCAACATGATCAAACCCAGAACTCATTGAGTGTTAATCACATAGTGATGTGAACTAGATTACTGACTCTAGTAAACTCTTGGGTGTTAGTCACATGGCGATGTGACCTGTGAGTGTTAATCACATGGCGATGTGAACTAGATTATTGACTCTAGTGCAAGTGGGAGACTGTTGGAAATATGCCCTAGAGGCAATAATAAATAAGTTATTATTATATTTCCTTGTTCATGATAATCTTTTATTATCCATGCTATAATTGTATTGATAGGAAACTCAGATACATGTGTGGATACATAGACAACACCATGTCCCTAGTAAGCCTCTAGTTGACTAGCTCGTTGATCAATATATGGTTACGGTTTCCTGACCATGGACATTGGATGTCGTTGATAACGGGATCACATCATTAGGAGAATGATGTGATGGACAAGACCCAATCCTAAGCATAGCACTAGATCGTGTAGTTCGTATGCTAAAGCTTTTCTAATGTCAAGTATCATTTCCTTAGACCATGAGATTGTGCAACTCCCAGATACCGTAGGAATGCTTTGGGTGTGCCAAACGTCACAACGTAACTGGGTGACTATAAAGGTGCACTACGGGTATCTCTGAAAGTGTCTGTTGGGTTGGCACGAATCGAGACTCGGATTTGTCACTCCGTGTGACGGAGAGGTATCTCTGGGCCCACTCGGTAGGACATCATCATAATGTGCACAATGTGGTCAAGGAGTTGATCACAGGATGATGTGTTATGGAACGAGTAAAGAGACTTGCTGGTAACGAGATTGAACAAGGTATCGGGATACCGACGATCGAATCTCGGGCAAGTATCGTACCGATAGACAAAGGGAATTGTATACGGGATTGATTAAGTCCTTGACATCATGGTTCATCCGATGAGATCATCATGGAACATGTGGGAGCCAACATGGGTATCCAGATCCCGCTGTTGGTTATTGACCGGAGAACGTCTCGGTCATGTCTGCATGGTTCCCGAACCCGTAGGGTCTACACACTTAAGGTTCGATGACGCTAGGGTTATAAAGGAAGTTTGTATGTGGTTACCGAATGTTGTTCGGAGTCCCGGATGAGATCCCGGACGTCACGAGGAGTTCCGGAATGGTCCGGAGGTAAAGATTTATATATGGGAAGTCCTGTTTTGGTCACCAGAAAAGTTTCGGGGTTTATCGGTAACGTACCGGGACCACCGGGAGGGTCCCGGGGGTCCACCAAGTGGGGCCACCAGTCCCGGAGGCTTGCGTGGGCCAAGAGTGGTGAGGGACCAGCCCCTGAGTGGGCTGGTGCGCCTCCCACAAGGCCCAAGGCACAGCAAAGGAGGAGAAGGGGAAACCCTAGGCTTAGATGGGCCCTAAGGCCCACCCTAGGGGGCGCCCCCCCTCTCCCCCTCTTGGCCGCCACCCCAAGACCCATCTAGGGCTGCCGCCCCTCTAGGGGTGGGAACCCTAGAGGGGGCGCACCCTCCTCCCCTTCCCCTATATATATGAGGCCTAGGGGCTGCCCAATACACGCGATCTGATCTCTCCCTGTTGGTGCAGCCCTCCCTCTCTTTCTCCTCGTCTCTTGCGGTGCTTGGCGAAGCCCTGCTGGAGTACCACGCTCCTCCACCATCACCACGCCGTTGTGCTGCTGCTGGATGGAGTCTTCCTCAACCTCTCCCTCTCTCCTTGCTGGAACAAGGCATGGGAGACGTCACCGGGCTGTACGTGTGTTGAACGCGGAGGTGCCGACCGTTCGGCAATAGGATCATCGGTGATTTGGATCATGACGAGTACGACTCCATCAACCCCGTTCACTTGAACACTTCCGCTTAGAGATCTACAAGGGTATGTAGATGCACTCTTCTTCTCCTCGTTGCTGGTCTCTCCATAGATAGATCTTGGTGACACGTAGGAAAATTTTGAATTTCTGCTACGTTCCCCAACAGGCCTTAGTGGAAAAGAGAAGAGGCAGCCAGAGATGGGCCGCGCGCCCCTCCCCTCCCTTGGTCCGAATAGGATAAGGAGGGGGGGCCGGCCCCCTTTCCTCTTTTCCCCCCTCCGCGAATCCTATTCCAACTAGGATTGGGGGGGGGGATCCTACTCCCGGAGGGAGTAGGACTCCTCCTGGCGCGCCTCTCCTAGGCCGGCCGCACCCCCCCTTTGAGCCTTTATATACGGAGGCAGGGGCACCCCAGAGGAACACAAGTTGATCCACGTGATCATATTCTTAGCCATGTGCGGCGCCCCCTGCCACCATAGTCCTCGATAATATTGTAGCGGTGCTTAGGCGAAGCCCTGTGACAGTAGTACATCAAGATCGTCACCACGTCGTCGTGCTGACGGAACTCTTCCCCGACACTTTGCTGGATCAGAGTCCGGGGATCGTCATCGAGCTGAACGTGTGCTAGAACTTGGAGGTGCCGTAGTTTCGATGCTTGATCGGTCGGGCCGTGGAGACGTACGACTACATCAACCAAACGCTTCCGTTGTCGATCTACAAGGGTACGTAGATCACACTCTCCCCTCTCGTTTCTATGCATCACCATGATCTTGCGTGTGCGTAGGAATTTTTTTGAAATTACTACGTTCCCCAATAGTGGCATCCGAGCCTAGGTTTTATGGTTTGATGTTATATGCACGAGTAGAACACAAGTGAGTTGCGGGCGATATAAGTCATACTGCTTACCAGCATGTCATACTTTGGTTCGGCGGTATTGTTGGATGAAGCGGCCCGGACCGACATTACGCGTACGCTTACGCAAGACTGGTTCTACCGCCGTGCTTTGCACACAGGTGGCTGGCGGGTGTCAGTTTCTCCAACTTTAGTTGAACCGAGTGTGGCTACGCTCGGTCCTTGCGAAGGTTAAAACAACACCAACTTGACAAACTATCGTTGTGGTTTTGATGCGTAGGTAAGATTGGTTCTTGCTTAAGCCCGTAGCAGCCACGTAAAACTTGCAACAAACAAAGTAGAGGACGTCTAACTTGTTTTTGCAGGGCATGTTGTGATGTGATATGGTCAAGACGTGATGAGATATAAGTTGTTGTATGAGATGATCATGTTTTGTAGAAGTTATCGGCAACTGGCAAACGCATTATGGTCGTCTCTCTATTGCATAAGATGCAAGCGCCAAACAATTGCTTTACTTTATCACTATGCGATAGCAATAGTTGCAAGAGCAATAGTTGGCGAGACGTCCACGTGACGACACATTGATATAGATCAAGATGATGGAGATCATGGTGTCATGCCGGTGACGATAGAGATCATGACGGTACTTTGGAGATGGAGATCAAAGGCACAAGATGATCATGGCCATATCATGTCACATATTTTGATTGCATGTGATGTTTATCTTGTATACATCCTATTTTGCTTATTTCGACGGTAGCTTTATAAGATGATCTCTCACTAAATTTCAAGATAAAAGTGTTCTCCCTAAGTATGCACCGTTGCCAAAGTTCGTCGTGCCCAGACACCACGTGATGATCGGGTGTGATAAGCTCTACGTCCATCTACAACGGGTGCAAGACAGTTTTGCACATGCGGAATACTCAGGTTAAACTTGACGAGCCTAGCATATGCAGATATGGCCTCGGAACACTGAGATCGAAAGATCGAGCGTGAGTCATGTAGTAGATATGATCAACATAGTGATGTTCACCATTGAAAACTACTCCATTTCACGTGATGATCGGTTATGGTTTAGTTGATTTGGATCACGTGATCACTTAGATGATTAGAGGGATGTCTATCTAAGTGGGAGATCTTAAGTAATATGATTAATTGAACTTAAATTTATCATGAACTTAGTCCTGTTAGTATTAGCATATCTATGTTGTAGATCAATAGCTCGCGTTGTTGCTTCCCTATGTTTGTTTTGATATGTTCCTAGAGAAAAACTATGTTGAAAGATGTTAGTAGAAATGATGCGGATTGGATCCTTGATATGAGGTTTATCCTCATTCCTGCACAGAAAAATTATGTCCTTGATGCACCGCTAGGTGACAGACCTATTGCAGGAGCAGATGCAGACATTATGAACGTTTGGCTAGCTGCCTAGCTCAATATGATTACTACTTGATAGTTTAGTGCACCATGCTTAACGTCTTAGAATCGGGACTTCAAAGATGTTTTGAACGTCATGGACCATATGAGATGTTCCAGGAGTTGAAGTTAATATTTCAAGCAAATACCCGAGTTGAGAGATATGAAGTCTCCAACAAGTTCTATAGCTACAAGATGGAGGAGAATCGCTCAAGCAGTGAGCATGTACTCAGATTGTCTGGGTACTACAATCACTTGAATCAAGTGGGAGTTAATCTTCCAGATAAGATAGTGATTGACAGAATTCTCTAGTCACCATCACCAAGTTAGTAGAACTTCGTGATGAACTATAGTATGCAAGGGATAACGGAAACGATTCCCAAGCTCTTCGTGATGCTAAAATCAACGAAGGTAGAAATCAAGAAAAACATCAAGTGTTGATGGTAGACAAGACCACTAGTTTCAAGAAAAGGGCAAAAGGAAGAAGGGGAACTTCAAGAAGAACGGCAAGCAAGTTGCTGCTCAAGTGAAGAAACCCAAGTCTGGTCCTAAGCCTGAGACAAAGTGCTTCTACTGCAAAGGGACTGGTCACTGGAAGCGGAACTACCCCAAATGTTTGGCGGATAAGAAGGATGGCAAAGTGAACAAAGGTATATTTGATATACATGTTATTGATGTGTACTTTACTAGTGTTTATAGCAACCCCTCAGTATTTGATACTGGTTCAGTTGCTAAGATTAGTAACTCGAAACGGGAGTTGCAGAATAAACAAAGACTAGTTAAGGGTGAAGTGACGATGTGTATTGGAAGTGGTTCCAAGATTGATATGATCATCATCGCACACTCCCTATACTTTCGGGATTAATGTTGAACCTAAATAAGTGTTATTTGGTGTTTGCGTTGAGCATAAATATGATTTGATCATGTTTATTGCAATACGGTTATTCATTTAAGTTAGAGAACAATTGTTGTTTAGTTTACATGAATAAAACCTTCTATGGTCATACATACCAACGAAAATGGTTTGTTGGATCTCGATTGTAATGATACACATATTCATAATATTGAAGCCAAAAGATGCAAAGTTAATAATGATAGTGCAACTTGTTTGTGGCACTACCGTTTAGGTCATATTGGTGTAAAGCGCATGAAGAAACTCCATGTTGATGGGATTTTGGAATCACTTGATTATGAATCACTTGATGCTTACGAACCATGTCTCTTAGGCAAGATGACTAAAACGCCATTCTCCGGAACAATGGAGCAAGCAACAGATTTGTTGGAAATCATACATACTGATGTATGTGGTCCGATGAATATCAAGGCTTGCAGCGGGTATCATTATTTTCTGACCTTCACAGATGATTTGAGCATATATGGGTATATCTACTTGATGAAACATAAGTCTGAAACATTTGAAAAGTTCAAAGAATTTCAGAGTGAAGTGGAAAATCATTGTGACAAGAAAATAAGGTTTCTACGATCTAATCGCGGAGACAAATATTTGAGTTACGAGTTTGGTCTTCAATTAAAACAATGTGGAATAGTTTCACAAATTCGTGCCACCTGGAACACCACAGCATAATGGTGTGTCCGAACGTCATAGCCGTACTTTATTAGATATAGTGCAAATCTATGATGTTTCTTACCGATTTACCACTATCATTTTTGAGGTTATGCATTAAAGACAGCTGCATTCACATTAAAAAGGGGCACCATCTAAGTCCGTTGAGACGACACAATCTGAACTGTGGTTTCGCAAGAAACCAAAGTTGTCGTTTCTTAAAGTTTGGGGTTGTGATACTTATATGAAAAAGTTTCATCCTGATAAGCTCAAACCCAAATCGGAGAAATATGTCTTCATAGGATACCCAAAGGAGACTATTGGGTACACCTTCTATCACAGATCCGAAGGCAAGACATTCGTTGCTGAGAATGGATACTTTCTAGAGAAGGAGTTTCTCTAGAAAGAAGTGAGTGGGAGGAAAGTAGAAAACTTGATAAGGTAATTGTACCATCTCCCTTATTGGAAAGTATTTCATCACAGAAATCTGTTCTTGTGACTACTACACCAATTAGTGAGGAAGCTAATGATGATGATCATGTAACTTCAGATCAAGTTACTACCGAATCTCGTAGGTAAACTAGAGTGAGATCCACACCAGAGTAGTACGGTAATCCTGTTCTGGAAGTCATGTTACTAGACCATGACGAACTTGCGAACTATGAGGAAGCGATGATGAGCCCAGATTCCGCAAAATGGCTTGAGATCTGAGATGGGATCCATGTATGAGAACAAAGTGTAGACTTTGGTTGACTTGCCCGATGATCGGCAAGCCATAGAAAATAAATGGATCTTCCAGAGGAAGACGGACGCTGATAGTAGTGTTACTATCTACAAAGCTAGAATTGTCGAAAAAGGTTTTTGACAAAGTTCAAGGTGTTGACTACGATGAGAGTTTCTCACTCGTATCTATGCTTGAGTCTGTCCGAATTATGTTAGCAATTGCCGCATTTTATGAAATCCGGCAAATGGATAAACAAAACTGCATTCCTTAATGGATTTATTAAAGAAGAGTTGTATACGATGCAACTAGAAGGTTTTGTCAATCCTAAAGGTGTTAACAAAATATGCAAGCTCCAGCAATCCATCAATGGACTGGTGCAAGCATCTCGGAGTTGGAATATATGCTTTGATAGGTTGATCAAAGCATATAGTTTTATACAGACTTGCGGTGAAGCCTGTATTTACAAGAAAGTGAGTGGGAGCACTACAACATTTCTGATAAGTATATGTGAATGACATATTGTTGATCGGAAATAATGTAGAATTATTCTGTAAAGCATAAAGGAGTGTTTGAAAGGAGTTTTTCAAAGAAAGACCTCGGTGAAGCTACTTACATATTGAGCATCAAGATCTATAGAGATAGATCAAAACGCTTGATAAGTTTTTTCAATGAGTACATACCTTGACAAGATTTTGAAGTAGTTCAAAATGGAACAGTCAAAGAAAGAGTTCTTGCCTGTGTTACAAGGTGTGAAATTGAGTAAGACTCAAAACACGACCACGACAGAAGATAGAAAGAGAATGAAAGTCATTCCCTATGCCTTGGCCATAGGTTCTATAAAGTATGCCATGCTGTGTACCAGATCTATTGTATACCCTACACTGATTTTGGCAAGGGAGTACAATAGTGATCTAGGAGTAGATCACTGGACAACGGTCAAAATTATCCTTAGTGGAATAAGGATATGTTTATCAATTATGGACGTGACAAAAAAAGCGTTCGTCGTAAAGGGTTACGTCGATGCAAATTTTGACACTGCTCTAGATGACTCTAAGTCTCAATCTGGATACATATTGAAAGTGGGAGCAATTAGCTAAGAGTAGCTCTGTGCAGAGCATTGTTGACATAGAAATTTGCAAAATACATACGGATCTGAATATGGAAGACCCGTTGACTAAACTTCTCTCATAAGCAAAACATGATCACACCTTAGTACTCTTTGGGTGTTAATCACATAAGCGATGTGAACTAGATTACTAAATCTAGTAAACCCTTTGGGTGTTGGTCACATGGCGATGTGAACTATGGGTGTTAATCACATGATGATGTGAACTATCGATGTTAATCACATGGTGATGTTATCTAGATTATTGACTCTAGTGCAAGTGGGAGACTGAAGGAAATATGCCCTAGAGGCAATAATAAAGTTATTATTTATTTCCTTATTTCATGATAAATGTTTATTATTCATGCTAGAATTGTATTAACCGGAAACATAATACATGTGTGAATACATAGACAAACAGAGTGTCACTAGTATGCCTCTACTTGACTAGCTCCTTAATCAAAGATGGTTATGTTTCCTAACCATGGACAAAGAGTTGTTATTTGATTAACGGGATCACATCATTAGGTGAATGATCTGATTGACATGACCCATTCCATTAGCTTAGCACCCGATCGTTTAGTATGTTGCTATTGCTTTCTTCATGACTTATACATGTTCCTATGACTATGAGATTATGCAACTCCCGTTTGCCGGAGGAACACTTTGTGTGCTACCAAACGTCACAATGTAACTGGGTGATTATAAAGGTGCTCTACAGGTGTCTCCAAAGGTACATGTTGGGTTGACGTATTTCGAGATTAGGATTTGTCACTTCGATCGTCGGAGAGGTATCTCTGGGCCCTCTCGGTAATGCACATCACTTAAGCCTTGCAAGCATTGCAACTAATGAGTTAGTTGTGGGATGATGTATTACAGAACGAGTAAAGAGACTTGTTGGTAATGAGATTGAACTAGGTATTGGATACCGACGATCGAATCTCGGGCAAGTAACATACCGATGACAAAGGGAACAACGCATGTTGTTATGCGGTCTGACCGATAAAGATCTTCGTAGAATATGTAGGAGCCAATATGGGCATCCAGGTCCCGCTATTGGTTATTGACCGGAGACGTGTCTCGGTCATGTCTACATTGTTCTCGAACCCGTAGGGTCCGCACGCTTAAGGTTTCGATGACAGTTATATTATGAGTTTATACATTTTGATGTACCGAAGGTTGTTCGGAGTCCCGGATGTGATCACGGACATGACGAGGAGTCTTGAAATGGTCGAGACATAAAGATTGATATATTGGAAGCCTATGTTTGGATATCGGAAGTGTTCCGGGTGAAATCGGGATTTTACCGGAGTACCGGGAGGTTACCGGAACCCCCCGGGAGATATATGGGCCTTAGTGGGCCTTAGTGGAAAAGAGAAGAGGCAGCCAGAGATGGGCCGCGCGCCCCTCCCCTCCCTTGGTCCGAATAGGACAAGGAGAGGGGGCCGGCCCCCTTTCCTCTTTTCCCCCCTCCGCGAATCCTATTCCAACTAGGATTGGGGGGGGGGGGGGAATCCTACTCCCAGAGGGAGTAGGACTCTTCCCGGCGCGCCCCTCCTAGGCCGGCCGCACCCCCCTTTGAGCCTTTATATACGGAGGCAGGGGCACCCCAGAGGAACACAAGTTGATCCACGTGATCATATTCTTAGCCGTGTGCGGCGCCCCTGCCACCATAGTCCTCGAGAATATTGTAGCGGTGCTTAGGCGAAGCCCTGCGACAGTAGTACATCAAGATCGTCACCACGCCGTCGTGCTGACGGAACTCTTCCCCGACACTTTGCTAGATCGGAGTCCGGGGATCGTCATCGAGCTGAACGTGTGCAAGAACTCGGAGGTGCCGTAGTTTCGGTGCTTGATCGGTCGGGCCGTGGAGACGTACGACTACATCAATCAAACGCTTCCGTTGTCGATCTACAAGGGTACGTAGATCACACTCTCCCCTCTCGTTGCTATGCATCACCATGATCTTGCGCGTGCGTAGGAATTTTTTTGAAATTACTACGTTCCCCAACAAAAGGAACATTACAGGTATCTCCGAAAGTGTCTGTTGGGTTGGCACGAATCGAGACTGGGATTTGTCACTCCGTATGACGGAGAGGTATCTCTGGGCCCACTCGGTAATGCATCATCACAATGAGCTCAAAGTGATCAAGTGGTTGATCACGGGATCATGCATTACGGTACAAGTAAAGTGACTTGCCGGTAACGAGACTTAATGAGGTATTGGAACACTGACGATCGAGTCTCGGGCAAGTAACGTACCGATTGACAAAGGGAATTGTATACGGATTGATTGAATCCTCGACATCGTGGTTCATCCGATGAGATCATCGTGGAGCATGTGGGAGCCAACATGGGTATCCAGATCCCGATGTTGGTTATTGACCGGAGAGGCTTCTCGGTCATGTCTGCATGTCTCCCAAACCCGTAGGGTCTACACACTTAAGGTTCGGTGATGCTAGGGTTGTAGAGATATGAGTATGCAGTAACCCGAAAGTTTTTCGGAGTCTTGGATGAGATCTCGGACGTCACAAGGAGTTCCGGAATGGTCCGGAGGTGAAGAATTATATATAGGAAGTGCAGTTTCGGCCATCGGGAGAGTTTCGGGGGTCACCGGTATTGTACCGGGACCACCGGAAGGGTCCCGGGGGTCCACCGGGTGAGGCCACCCATCCCGGAGGGCCCCATGGGCTGAAGTGGGGAGGGAAACCAGCCCCTGGTGGGCTGGTGCGCCCCCCCTTGGGCCCCCCATGCGCCTAGGGTTGGGAACCCTAGGGGAGGGGGCACCTCCACTTGCCTTGGGGGGTACTCCACCCCCTTGGCCGCCGTCCCCCTAGGAGATCCCATCTCCTAGGGCCGGCGCACCCCCCTAGGGGGCCTATATAAAGGGGGGAGGGAAGCTACACCTCAAGTCTTGGCGCCTCCCTCTCCCTTGCTACACCTCTCTCTCTTGTAGTAGCTCGGTGAAGCCCTGCTACGATCATTGCTGCATCCACCACCACGCCGTCGTGCTGCTGAATCTTCATCAACCTATCCTTCCCCCTTGCTAGATCAAGGAGGAGACATCATCCGCTCCGTACGTGTGTTGAACGCGGAGGCGCCGTCCGTTCGGCACTTGGTCATCGGTGATTTGGATCACGGCGAGTACGACTCCATCATCCCCGTTCTATTGAATGCTTCCGCTCGCGATCTACAAGGGTATGTAGATGCACTCTCCTCTCGTAGCTAGTTGACTCCATAGATTGATTTTGGTGAAACGTAGGAATTTTTTTTGTTTTCTGCAACGTTCCCCAACAGTGGCATCATGAGCTAGGTCTATGCGTAGTTACTATGCACGAGTAGAACACAAAGTAGTTGTGGGCGTCGATATTGTCAATTTGCTTGACGTTACTAGTCTTATCTTGATTCGGCGGCATCGTGGGATGAAGCGTCCCGGACCAACCTTACACGTACGCTTACGTGAGACCGGTTCCACCGACTGACATGCACTAGTTGCATAAGGTGGCTGGCGGGTGTCTGTCTCTCCCACTTTAGTCGGATCGGATTCGATGAACAGGGTCCTTATGAAGGGTAAATAGAAATTGACAATTCATGTTGTGGTTTTGGCGTATGTAAGAAAACGTTCTTGCTAGAACCCTATTGCAGCCACGTAAAACTTGCAACAACAATTAGAGGACGTCTAACTTGTTTTTTGCAGCAAGTGTCATGTGATGTGATATGGCCAAAGTTGTGATGAATGATGAATGATATATATGTGATGTATGAGATCATGTTCTTGTAATAGGAATCACAACTTGCATGTCGATGAGTATGACAACTGGCAGGAGCCATAGGAGTTGTCTTTATTTTTTGTATGACCTGCGTGTCATTGAGAAACGCCATGTAAATTACTTTACTTTATTGCTAAACGTGTTAGCCATAATAGTAGAAGTAATAGTTGGCGAGCAACTTCATGGAGACACAATGATGGAGATCATGATGATGGAGATCATGGTGTCATGCCGGTGACAAGATGATCATGGAGCCCCAAGATGGAGATCAAAGGAGCTATATGATATTGGCCATATCATGTCACTATTATTTGATTGCATGTGATGTTTATCATGTTTTTGCATCTTGTTTACTTAGAACGACGGTAGTAAATAAGATGATCCCTCATAATAATTTCAAGAAAGTGTTCCCCCTAACTGTGCGCCATTGCGACAGTTCGTTGTTTCGAAGCACCACGTAATGATCGGGTGTGATAGATTCCAACGTTCACATACAACGGGTGTAAGACAGATTTACACAAGCAAACACTTAGGTTGACTTGACGAGCCTAGCATGTACAGACATGTCCTCGGAACACAGAAGACCGAAAGGTTGAGCATGAGTCGTATAGAAGATACGATCAACATGAAGATGTTCACCGATGTTTACTAGTCCGTCTCACGTGATGATCGGACACGGCCTAGTTGACTCGGATCATGTTATACTTAGATGACTGGAGGGATGTCTATCTGAGTGAGAGTTCATTGAATAATTTGATTTGATGAACTTAATTATCATGAACTTAGTCTAAAATCTTTACAATATGTCTTGTAGATCAAATGACCAACGTTGTCCTCAACTTCAACGCGTTCCTAGAGAAAACCAAGCTGAAAGACGATGGCAGCAACTATACGGACTAGGTCCGGAACCTGAGGATCATCCTCATAGCTGCCAAGAAAGATTATGTCCTACGAGCACCGCTAGGTGAAGCACATGCTTTCCCTGCAGAACAAGACATTGTGAACGCTAGGCAGACACGTGCTGATGATTACTCCCTCGTTCAGTGCAGCATGCTTTACAGCTTAGAATCGGGGCTCCAAAAGCTTTTTGAGCAACACGGAGCATATGAGATGTTCGAAGAGCTGAAAATGGTTTTCCAAGCTCATGCCCGGGTCAAGAAATATGAGGTCTCCGACAAGTTCTTCAGCTGTAAGATGGAGGAAAATAGTTCTGTCAATGAGCACATACTCAAAATGTCTGGGTTGCATAACCGCTTGACTCAGCTGGGAGTTAATCTCCCGGATGACGCGGTCATTGGCAGAATCCTTCAGTCGCTTCCACCAAGCTACAAGAGCTTTGTGATGAACTTCAATATGCAGGGGATGGAAAAGACCATTCCTGAAATATTTGCAATGCTGAAATCAGCAGAGATAGAAGTCAAAAAGGAACATCAAGTGTTGATGGTGAATAAAACCAGTAAGTTCAAGAAAGGCAAGGGTAAGAAGAACTTCAAGAAGGACGGCAAGGGAGTTGCCGCGCCCGGTAAGCAAGCTGCCGGGAAGAAGCCAAAGAATGGACCCAAGCCCGAGACTGGGTGTTTTTATTGCAAGGGAAGTGGTCACTGGAAGCGGAACTGCCCCAAATACTTAGCGGATAAGAAGGCCGGCATCACGAAAGGTATATGTGATATACATGTAATTGATGTGTACCTTACCAGTACTCATAGTAGCTCCTGGGTATTTGATACCGGTGCGGTTGCTCATATTTGTAACTCAAAGCAGGAGCTGCGGAATAAGCGGAGACTGGCGAAGGACGAGGTGACGATGCGCGTCGGGAATGGTTCCAAAGTCGATGTGATCGCCGTCGGCATGCTACCTCTACATTTACCTACGGGATTAGTTTTAAACCTCAATAATTGTTATTTAGTGCCAGCTTTGAGCATGAACATTGTATCAGGATCTCGTTTAATTCGAGATGGCTACTCATTTAAATCCGAGAATAATGGTTGTTCTATTTATATGAGAGATATGTTTTATGGTCATGCTCCGATGGTGAATGGTTTATTCTTAATGAATCTCGAGCGTAATGTTACACATATTCATAGTGTGAATACCAAAAGATGTAAAGTTGATAATGATAGTCCCACACACTTGTGGCACTGCCGCCTTGGTCACATGGGTGTCAAACGCATGAAGAAGCTCCATGTAGATGGAGTTTTGGAGTCTCTGGATTACGAATCATTTGACACGTGCGAACCATGCCTCATGGGTAAAATGACCAAGACTCCGTTCTCAGGAACAATGGAGCGAGCAACCAACTTATTGGAAATCATACATACTGATGTGTGCGGTCCAATGAGTGTTGAGGCTCGCGGTGGCCATCGTTATGTTCTCACCCTCACTGATGACTTGAGTAGATATGGGTATGTCTACTTAATGAAACACAAGTTGAGACCTTTGAAAAGTTCAAGGAATTTCAGAGTGAGGTTGAGAATCAACGTGACAGGAAAATCACGTTCTTGCGATCAGATCGTGGGGGAGAATACTTGAGTCATGAATTTGGCACACACTTAAGAAAATGTGGAATAGTTTCACAACTCACGCCGCCTGGAACACCTCAGCGTAATGGTGTGTCCGAACGTCGTAATCGCACTCTATTAGATATGGTGCGATCTATGATGTCTCTTACCGATTTACCGCTATCATTTTGGGGCTATGCTTTAGAGACTGCCGCATTCACTTTAAATAGGGCTCCGTCAAAATCCGTTGAGACGACACCGTATGAATTATGGTTTGGGAAGGAACCTAAGCCGTCGTTTCTAAAAGTTTGGGGATGCGATGCTTATGTCAAGAAACTTCAACCTGAAAAGCTCAAACCCAAGTCGAAAAAATGCGTCTTCATAGGATACCCTAAAGAAACTATTGGGTATACCTTCTACCTTAGATCCGAAGGCAAGATCTTTGTTGCCAAGAATGGATCCTTTCTAGAGAAAGAGTTTCTCTCGAAGGAAGTAAGTGGGAGGAAAGTAGAACTCGATGAAGTATTACCTCTTGAACCGGAAAGTGGCGCAACACAGGAAAATGTTCCTGAGGTGCCTGCACTGACTAGAGAGGAAGTTAATGATGATGATCATGAAACTTCAGATCAAGCTCCTACTGAAATTCGTAGGTCCACCAGGACACGTTCCGCACCAGAGTGGTACGGCAACCCTGTCTTGGAAATCATGTTGTTAGACAACGGTGAACCTTCGAACTATGAAGAAGCGATGTCGGGCCCGGATTCCGACAAATGGCTAGAAGCCATGAAATCCGAGATAGAATCCATGTATGAAAACGAAGTATGGACTTTGACTGACTTGCCCGTTGAACGGCGAGCCATAGAAAATAAATGGATCTTTAAGAAGACAGACGCGGATGGTAATGTGACCCTCTATAAAGCTCGGCTTGTCGCTAAGGGTTATCGACAAGTTCAAGGGGTTGACTACCATGAGACTTTCTCACTGGTAGCGAAGCTAAAGTCCGTCCGAATCATGTTAGCAATTGCCGCATTCTACGATTATGAGATATGGCAAATGGACGTCAAAATGGCATTCCTTAATGGTTTCCTTAAGGAAGAATTGTATATGATGCAGCCGGAAGGTTTTGTCGATCCTAAGAATGCTGACAAGGTGTGCAAGCTCCAATGCTCGATTTATGGGCTGGTGCAAGCATCTCGGAGTTGGAACATTCGCTTTGATGAGATGATCAAAGCGTTTGGGTTTATGCAGACTTATGGAGAAGCCTGCGTTTACAAGAAAGTGAGTGGGAGCTCTGTAGCATTTCTCATATTATATGTAGATGACATACTTTTGATGGGAAATGATATAGAACTTTTGGACAACATTAAGGCCTACTTGAATAAGAGTTTTTCAATGAAGGACCTTGGAGAAGCTTCTTATATATTAGGCATCAAGATCTATAGAGATAGATCAAGACGCCTCATAGGTCTTTCACAAAGCACATACCTTGATAAGATATTGAAGAAGTTCAATATGGATCAGTCTAAGAAGGGGTTCTTGCTTGTGTTGCAAGGTATGAAATTGAGCTCAGCTCAATGTCCGACCACGGCAGAAGATATAGAAGAGATGAGTGTCATCCCCTATGCCTCAGCCATAGGGTCTATTATGTATGCCATGCTGTATACCAAACCTGATGTAAACCTTGCCGTAAGCTTGGTAGGAAGGTACCAAAGCAATCCCGGCAAGGAACACTGGACAGCGGTCAAGAATATTCTAAAGTACCTGAAAATGACTATGGACATGTTTCTCGTTTATGGAGGTGACGAAGAGCTCGTCATAAAGGGTTACGTCGATGCTAGCTTCGACACAGATCTGGATGACTCTAAGTCACAAACCGGATACGTGTATATTTTGAATGGTGGGGCAGTAAGCTGGTGCAGTTGCAAGAAAAGCGTTGTAGCGGGATCTACATGTGAAGCAGAGTACATGGCAGCCTCAGAGGCAGCACAAGAAGCAGTCTGGGTAAAGGAGTTCATTACCGACCTAGGAGTCATACCCAATGCGTCGGGCCCGATGACTCTCTTCTGTGACAACACTAGAGCTATTGCCCTTGCCAAGGAGCCCAGGTTTCACAGGAAGACCAGGCATATCAAGCGTCGCTTCAACTCCATTCGTGAAAGTGTTCAAAATGGAGACATAGAGATTTGTAAAGTACATACGGACCTGAATGTAGCAGATCCGTTGACTAAACCTCTCCCTAGAGCAAAACATGATCAACACCAGAATTCCATGGGTGTTCGATTCATCACAATGTAACTAGATGATTGACTCTAGTGCAAGTGGGAGACTGTTGGAAATATGCCCTAGAGGCAATAATAAAATGATTATTATATTTCCTTGTTCATGATAATTTGTCTATTATTCATGCTATAATTTTATTATCCGGAAATCGTAATACATGTGTGAATACATAGACCACAATGTGTCCCTAGTGAGCCTCTAGTTGACTAGCTCGTTGATCAACAGATAGTCATGGTTTCCTGTTTATAGACATGGGGATGTCA
The DNA here is from genome assembly GCA_034509565.1 of Triticum monococcum. Lineage (NCBI taxonomy): Eukaryota > Viridiplantae > Streptophyta > Magnoliopsida > Poales > Poaceae > Triticum > Triticum monococcum. Next base: position 121,824,072 of record CM067841.1, read on the forward strand.
TTGATAACGGGATCACATCATTAGGAGAATGATGTGATGGACAAGACCCAATCCTAAGCTTAGCTCAAAGATCGTGTAGTTCGTTTGCTGTAGCTTTTCTGAGTGTCAAGTATCATTTCCTTAGACCATGAGATTGTGCAACTCCCGGATACCGTAGGAGTGCCTTGGGTGTGCCAAACGTCACAACGTAATTGGGTGACTATAAAGGTACATTACAGGTATCTCTGTAAGTGTCTGTTGGGTTGGCACGAATTGAGACTGGGATTTGTCACTCCGTATGACGGAGAGGTATCTCTGGGCCCACTCGATAATGCATCATCACAATGAGCTCAAAGTGATCAAGTGGTTGATCACGGGATCATGCATTACGGTACGAGTAAAGTGACTTGCCAGTAACGAGACTGAATGAGGTATTGGAATACCGACGATCGAGTCTCGGGCAAGTAACGCACCGATTGACAAAGGGAATTGTATACGGATTGATTGAATCCTCGACATCATGGTTCATCCGATGAGATCATCATGGAGCATGTGGGAGCCAACATGGGTATCCAGATCCCGCTGTTGGTTATTGACCGGAGAGGCTTCTCGGTCATGTCTGCATGTCTCCCGAACCCGTAGGGTCTACACACTTAAGGTTCGGTGACGCTAGGGTTGTAGAGATATGAGTATGCAGTAACCCGAAAGTTGTTCGGAGTCTCGGATGAGATCCCGGACACCACGAGGAGTTCCGGAATGGTCCGGAGGTGAAGAATTATATATAGGAAGTGCAGTTTCGGCCATCGGGAGAGTTTCGGGGGTCACCGGTATTGTACCAGGACCACCGGAAGGGTCCCGGGGGTCCACCGGGTGGGGCCACCCATCCCAGAGGGCCCCATGGGCTGAAGTGGGGAGGGGAACCAGCCCCTGGTGGGCTGGTGCACCCCCCCTTGGGCCCCCATGCGCCTAGGGTTGGGAACCCTAGGGGAGGGGGCGCCTCCACTTGCCTTGGGGGGTACTCCACCCCCTTGGCCGCCGCCCCCCTAGGAGATCCCATCTCCTAGGGCCGGCGCACCCCCCTAGGGGGCCTATATAAAGGGGGGAGGGAGGGCAGCTACACCTCAAGTCTTGGCGCCTCCCTCTCCCCTGCTACACCTCTCTCTCTTGCAGTAGCTCGACGAAGCCCTGCTGGGATCATTGCTGCATCCACCACCACGCCGTCGTGCTGCTGGATCTTCATCAACCTCTTCTCCCCCCTTGCTGGATCAAGAAGGAGGAGACGTCATCCGCTCCGTACGTGTGTTGAACGCGGAGGTGCCGTCCGTTCGGCACTTGGTCATCGGTGATTTGGATCACGGCGAGTACGACTCCATCATCCCCATTCTACTGAACGCTTCCGCTCGCGATCTACAAGGGTATTTAGATGCACTCTCCTCTCGTAGCTAGTTGACTTCGTAGATTGATCTTGGTGAAACGTAGGAATTTTTTTTGTTTTCTGTAACGTTCCCCAACAGCTCTTTGTCCAGCGAAGTTTGAACTAGGTTAGTATTACTGGAGAAAAACCAAGTCTCTGAGCTATCGGGTTTGATATAGTAGTTATCAACGAAATATTTGAAGAAATGCCTAAGTCCTAGCTCATATGTTCTCGATAGATTTGGTCGGAAGTACCAGATCTATACCGAGACACTAGTGCAAAAGCAAATCAAAGGAGTTGGAAGTGTTGGTGAAACTGTTATGCTTGGAGTGTAAGAGCTAACGAAGATGGTGTCAAAGGGAAACTTTGATAACATGTTAGTCATCTCCATTGGTTTGTCATTAATCACAAAACACAATTGTGGTATATAAGAGATGCATTTCCACCGCAATCTCTCCCCATTATTTCCTCACTCGCCGCTGACTGTCCATGACTCCAACATCACCCTCGCATCTCCAAGCTAAAGGTTCATATAGAGAGGAGGAAGCTACCGAGTCCGCGAAGAATGGCAAGGCCATCATGGTGATCTCCTCCTTCGACTTCCACAACAACGACAACCTTAATAATATATGGCAGACCCCCAAAGGGTACAAAAGGGAGGCACCTGGCACCAAATAAGACCAACATTCGCCCTATGAAGGAGTCTTGGAGGTACATTGCTGAGTTTGAGTTGAAGAAGAAGTAGTGAGAGTTATGCCATGTCTATGTTTAATTATGCTTTATGTTTGATCATGGATTTTATGTCATGTTGTTTAATCATATTTTATGTTTAATTGATTTCAAATGACTTTAAAATAAAGTTTAATAGTTTTTATGCAAAAAAGTGGGGTTGGGGAGTTAAGTTTAGGGGATGGACTAGTTTGACATGCAAGCTCCCCATAAGCTAGAAATTATTGAGAGTTAAATCTAGGGAGGTAGATTGGGAGTTAGAGATAAAAGAAGCTCAAGATGTTCTTAGCTATCTTGCCCACTCGCCGTAATCTCAAAAGTGTGATTGATGCAAATTTAGAGGTCTTCCGCAGTTTTAGTATCATTTCATGCAGATCTTCACAAATCCCCCCTTTTCACATATTCCACAATTTCAGTACCATTTCAAGCAAATAACACATGTCAGAAATTATGAATTTAATCAAATTTGAGTGAAACAAGATTTTGATTGAAAATACAAATTTATTACATAACTAACTTTGACCAAATGCCGTCGGTATAGAAATAAGTATGTAAAATGTACTTCCTCCATTCCTAAATACAAGTCTTTTTAGAGATTTCAATATGGACTACACATAGATGTATATAAATATAAGTCTTTTTAGAGATTTCAATGAGGGATTACAAACGAAGCAAAATGAGTGAACTTACACTCTAAAATACGTCTATATGCATCCGTGTGTGGTCCATATTGATGAAATCTCTAAAAAGACTTATATTTAGGAACGAAAGGAGTATGAAACAACGGGAGTGAAACAAATGATCAAATCATTGAAAATAAATGTTACAAATGACAATACTGCTTAAGTGAAACTTGTGAAAATTGGTTGAAATAAGTGAATAAAACAACTAAAAATGAAACTGATTGGATTTTAAACTAGTAAAAGTCTATCCAAGATTTGTATTTCTTAAAAGCTCTTGGTGCGAGTAATTCGAATATATATTAAAAAACTAGGAAAACAGTTTTGGTTCATATGGTATCAATCATTTACATCATCACAAGAAAATAAAATGCATGGAGTTTGGTTTGGGGAGAGAATCTTTGAGTATGCATGCCACTCGACATTTCTCCTTTTGACAAAAAGTACTTACACATGGTATTTTCTGAAACATATGCAAAAGATTTACCCCATCAATTAATTTAGTTGAAGAGAATTGCCCTATTATTTATGAGAAACGGTAACAACATATACAAATATTCCACATGTGGACTACTCATAAAGCAAAAAACCTCATAACCGCATGGTCAACCCGACAAACATTTCCAAATTGCAACAATCATGCCGACACTTCTAGATTGCAAAGGAACCCCCGATGAGAACACCTCGGCATAAAATGTATTGCAATACTATGCACTAGTCACACGAATCACAAAGCACAAATGGAAGTGGCATTTTTCTCCCCTAACTTCAGATGCCATTAAAAATCCGATCTCATTTTTTTCGAAAAGGGGGTTTTCCCCAGCCTCTGCATCAGAAAGATGCATACGGCTCATATTATTAAAAAATTCAGTAACAAAGTCTCCAAGTATCGAGGTGCGAAAATAAACACAAGGCTCGAAAGAGCTGAAACCCTAAGCCACAACCGGCTGGCAAACACAATAGGAGCACTACATGCCTAACCTATTACATGACCGCCATCCAAACCGGTTGAAAATATCCCGCGCTACCATCTCCCATCGGGTAGACGCAGTAACCAAATGCTCCCTGGCCTCCGTCGGAGTGAGTAGCGACCACATACGGATGAATGCCGTGGCCCTGAAGATAACCTGCAAAAAGTGAATGTTTGTTGATCTGTTAAATACTAAATCATTTCTGCAGTTCCATACTGCCCAAAGTAAAGCACAAACGCCAACACGAATGTGTCTTGCAGTATCGGAATCAACCCCATCAAGCCATGTTCCGAATAACATATTGATAGAGGTGGGCTGATTAATATTAAACGCAATATGAATCGACCGCCACAGAATCTTAGCCAACGGACAATCGAGAAAGAGGTGTTTGATATTTTCGTTATGATCGCAAAAGCTACACCTGGATGAGCCCATCCTGTTGCGTTTTGCCAGGTTATCCTTAGTCAAAATGACTTGTTTATGCACAAACCACATAAACACTTTGATGCGTAAGGGGACCTTAACTCTCCAAACGTGAATCGAGGAAGGGACAATGCTAGAGTTAATGACATCCAGATACATAGACTTAACCGAGAACACACCGTTCTTAGTAAGTTTCCAATACAGCTGATCTGGTTGCTGGGTCAGCCGAACCTCCATTAAACGTCTAACAAGGTGTAGCCAAGCCTCCCAACGATTTCCAACAAGCGTCCTCCGAAAACTAATATTGAGGGGAGTGGATTGTAAAACAGATGCAACGTAGGCTTCTCTACGTCGCACAATGTTGTACAAAGTAGCATATTGAAGTGCAAGGGGAGTCTCCCCAAGCCACGTATCCTCCCAAAACCTCGTAGTGGCTCCATTCCCGACAATAAATCTTGACTTGTTGAAAAAAAAGTTGTTTGACTCTCATCAAACCCTTCCAAAAAGGTGAGTCGGAAGGCCTCACATTTACCTGGGCCAAGGTTCTAGCATAAAGATACTTATTATGCAAAATCTATGCCCAAGTAGCTTCCGTCTCAGACGATAGTTTAAAGAGCCACTTGCTAAGGAGACAGATGTTTTTGACTTCCAAATTTTCTATGCCTAGACCCCCTTGGTCCTTCGCCTACAGATTATATCCCACTTAGCAAGCCTATACTTTCGTTTGAGGTCATCATTCTGCCAAAAGAATCGAGATCGGTAGAAATCTAACCTTTTCCTGACTCCCACCAGAACCTGGAAAAAGGATAAGAGAAACATAGGCATACTGGTAAGGACCGAATTAATCAGAATCAATCGTCCTCCGTATGACATGAGTTTCCCTTTCGAACAGCTCAGTTTCTTTTCAAAGCGATCCTCAATGCATTTCCACTCACTGTTAGTCAGCTTACGATGATGAATGGGTATACCTAAGTACGTAAATGGTAAGGAACCCAATTCACATCCGAACAATTGTTTATATGTGTCCTGATCCTCCTTTGCTCTTCCAAAGAAAAACAATTCGCTCTTGTGGAAGTTAATTTTGAGGCCAGATAATTGTTCAAATAAGCATAACAGCAGCTTCATGTTTCTTGCTTTCGCCAAGTCGTGCTCCATAAAGATGATAGTATCATCAGCATACTGAAGAATGGAAATCCCTCCGTCAACTAGATGTGGGACCAGGCCACCTACCCGCCCTGCATCCTTTGCCCGACCTATTAAGATAGCAGCCACTATGTTGAACAGGATCGGTGACATCGGGTCTCCTTGCCTTAGCCCCTTGTGTGTTTGGAAATAGTGACCTATGTCGTCATTCACTTTAATCCCTACACTCCCTTTTTGCGTAAAGGAATCAATCTCGTTTCTCCAGGCCGGATCAAAACCTTTCATATGCAAAGCTTGTTGAAGGAAAGGCCATTTAACTTTATCATATGCTTTTTCAAAATCCACTTTAAAAACTACGCCATCAAGTTTTTTTTGACTAGATTTCATGGAGCGTTTCATGCAAGACAACAACCCCTTCGAGGATGTTTCGACCAGGCATGAAAGCAGTCTGGGACGGATGAACAACAGAGTGCGCAATCTGCGTAAGTCTGTTTGTCCCGACCTTGGTGAAGATTTTGAAACTCACATTAAGAAGACATATAGGTCTGAACTGCTCAATGCGAACCGCGTCTGTCTTCTTAGGAAGAAGAGTTATCGTTCCAAAATTCAGCTTAAACAACTGTAGATGTCCCTCAAAAAACTCCTGGAACATGGGCATCAAATCACCCCTAATAAAAGGCCAGCACTTTTTGTAGAACTCCGCCGGAAACCCATCCGGTCCTGGAGCCTTATTATTCTCCAGCTGTGCAATGGCTTCAAACACCTCTTTCTCAGAGAAAGGAGCACTCAGGAGCTCATTCTCGGCATTCTCCAGTTGAGGAACATCCTCAACCCTAGACTCATCTAAGGACACAAAATTCTCTTCCGGGGGACCAAACAACTGCTTATAATAATTGGTAATGTAGACTTTCAGATTGTCTTGACCAACTATCGTCCCTTCGTCTTGTTCTAGCTGGAAAATTCTCTTTTTACGATGCTTCCCATTAGCAATCATATGAAAGAATTGAGTATTGTCCTCTCCTTGTACTATCTTGCGAACCTTAGCTTGCAACGCCCACTTCAATTCCTCCTCGCGAAGAAGCTGTTTAAGTCGCATCTCCGCCTCTATCTTTGTTTCCAACTCACTGGAATCCAAGATAGAAGTTTCAGCTTTAACTTCAAGGTTTTGAATAAGTAGAAGAAGTCTCTCCTTCTCCGCCTTATAAATACCATGCGTGTTCTTAGCCCATCCTCGAAGGAACCTTTGGAGATGACGAATCTTACATTGCCATCGCTCGATAGGCGTCCTTCCTCCTGAGTCTTTAGCCCACTCTCGAGCTATCAACTCAAGGAAACCTTCTCTTTCAAACCAGGCAAGTTCAAACGAGAAAATGTTCTTGTTGCCCACAAAAGTTTGAACTCCTGAATCAACTAGTAACGGTGTATGATCAGAGACACCCCTTGTCAATGCCTGCACGGTTACCAGACGAAACTTCTGTTCCCATTCGACACTTACTAGGACACGGTCAAGTTTCTCAAACGTCGGTACCGGTAACGAATTAGCCCAAGTGAATTCCCTACCCGAAAGCTCTATCTCTCTGAGATCCAAACTTTCGATAATAGTGTTGAACATAAATGACCATCGGCCGTCAAAATTGTCATTATTCTTCTCCTCCTTCCTACGGATGATGTTGAAATCCCCCCCCCCCCCACTAAGAGGGGGAGCTGTTCGTTACCACAAATACGAACCAGATCCGCCAAAAAATCTGGCTTGAGCTCTGGTTGCGCAGCTCCGTACACCGCCACCAAAGCCCAATCAAACCCATCTGCCTTAGTTCAAACTCGAAACTTGACGGCAAAGTCCCCCAAAACGACACTCCGAACTTCCAACATTTCGCACTTAACCCCAAGTAAAACCCCACCGGATCTTCCTCAAGGGGGGAGGCAATGCCAATCAAAATCTACCCCCCGGACAAAGTGGCAAGAAATTGAGAAGTGAAGTTGCTTCTTCCAGACTCGGACAATGCAATAAAATCTAACTGATGTTCAAGAGAAGCCTCCGCTAGAAATCTTCTTTTAGCCAAGTCTCTAAGACCTCTGCTATTCCAGAAAATGCCTCCCATAATTCATCATGAATTTTTTTGCAGTGCGGATCCTGGCACTCCTACGTGCTACCAAGACGGGATAAACCTTCCGTTTCCACATCCGCTTTGGCTTAAGGTGACCATCAGCCTGGTCAGCACAGTCATTCTCTGCTTCTATCGCCTCGGGCTCATCTACATAAAGAGACACCTCAGGAATGGTATCCTCTGTTGGAAATATGCCCTAGAGGCAATAATAAAAGCATTATTATTATATTTCCTTGTTCATGATAATTGTCTTTATTCATGCTATAATTGTGTTATCCGGAAATCGTAATACATGTGTGAATAATAGACACCAACATGTCCCTAGTAAGCCTCTAGTTGACTAGCTCGTTGATCAACAGATAGTCATGGTTTCCTGACTATGGACATTGGATGTCATTGATAACGAGATCACATCATTAGGAGAATGATGTGATGGATAAGACCCAATCCTAAACATAGCATAAAGATCGTATAGTTCGTTTGCTAGAGTTTTTCCAATGTCAAGTATCCTTTCCTTAGACCATGAGATCGTGTAACTCCCGGATACCGTAGGAGTGCTTTGGGTGTACCAAACGTCACAACTAACTGGGTGACTATAAAGGTATACTACGGGTATCTCCGAAAGTGTCTGTTGGGTTGACACGGATCAAGACTGGGATTTGTCACTCCGTATGACGGAGAGGTATCACTGGGCCCACTCGGTAATGCATCATCATAATGAGCTCAAAGTGACCAAGTGTCTGGTCACGGGATCATGCATTACTGTACGAGTAAAGTGACTTGCCGGTAACGAGATTGAACGAGGTATTGGGATACCGACGACCGAATCTCGGGCAAGTAACATACCGTTTGACAAAGGGAATTGCATACGGGGTTGCTTGAATCCTCGACATCGTGGTTCATCCAATGAGATCATCGTGGAGTATGTGGGAGCCAACATGGGTATCCAGATCCTGCTGTTGGTTATTGACCGGAGAGTCATCTCGGTCATGTCTACATGTCTCCCGAACCCGTAGGGTCTACACACTTAAGGTCGGTGACGCTAGGGTTGTAGGGATATGTATATGCAGTAACCCGAATGTTGTTTGGAGTCCCGGATGAGATCTCGGACGTCACGAGGAGTTCCAGAATGGTCCGGAGGTAAAGAATTAAATATAGGAAGTGCTGTTTCAGCCACCGGGACAAGTTTCGGGGTCACCGGTATTGTACCGGGACCACCGGAAGGGTCCCGGGGGTCCACCGGGTGGGGCCACCTGCCCCGGGGGGCCACATGGGCTGTAGGGGGTGCGCCTTGGCCTTCATGGGCCAAGGGCACCAGCCCCAATAGGCCCATGCGCCTAGGGTTTCAAAGAGGAAGAGTCCCACAAGGGGAAGGCACCCCCTAGGTGCCTTGAGGGGGGGGGGGGGGAGGGAATCCTCCCTTGGCCGCCGCCCCCCTAGGAGATTGGATCTCCTAGGGCCGGCGCCCCCCCTAGGCCCCCTATATATAGTGAGGGAAGGAGGGCCTCTTGAACCAAGCCTTTGGTTGCCTCCTTCTCCCTCTCCAACACCTCCTCCTCCTCCATAGTGCTTGGCGAAGCCCTGGCGGAGTATTGCAGCTCCATCACCACCACGCCGTCGTGCTTCTGCTGGAGCCATATTCCTCAACCTCTCCTCTCCCCTTGCTGGATCAAGAAGGAGGAGACGTCATCCGCTCCGTACGTGTGTTGAACGCGGAGGTGCCGTCCGTTCGGCGCTTGGTCATCGGTGATTTGGATCACGTCGTGTATGACTACCTCATCCCCGTTCTTTGAACGCTTCCGCTTGCAATCTACAAATGTATGTAGATGCATCCGATCACTCGTTGCTAGATGAACTCATAGATGGATCTTGGTGAAACCGTAGGAAATTTTTTGTTTTTTGCAACATTCCCCAACAGTGGCATCATGAGCTAGGTCTATGCGTAGTTCTTCTTGCGCGAGTAGAACACAATTTGTTGTGGGCGTAGATGTTGTCAACTTTCTTGCCGCTACTAGTCTTATCTTGCTTCAGCAGTATTGTGGGATGAAGCGGCCCGGACCAACCTTACACGTACGCTTACGTGAGACCGGTTCCACCGACTAACATGCACTAGTTGCATAAGGTGGCTGGCGGGTGACTGTCTCTCCTACTTTAGTTGGAGCGGATTCGATGAAAAGGGTCCTTATGAAGGGTAAATAGAAGTTGACAAATCACGTTGTGGCTTTCACGTAGGTAAGAAAACGTTCTTGCTAGAACCCTATTTCAGCCACGTAAAACTTGCAACAACAATTAGAGGACGTCTAACTTGTTTTTGCAGCAAGTGCTTTGTGATGTGATATGGCCAAAGTTGTGATGAATGATGAATGATACATATGTTATATATGAGATGTTCGTGCTATTGTAATAGGAATCACGACTTGCATGTCGATGAGTATGACAACCGGCAGGAGCCATAGGAGTTGTCTTTATTTTTTATATGACCTGCGTGTCATTGAGAAACGCCATGTAAATTACTTTACTTTATTGCTAAACGCGTTAGCCATAGTAGTAGAAGTAATAGTTGGCGAGCAACTTCATGGAGACATGATGATGGAGATCATGATGATGGAGATCATGGCGTCAAGCCGGTGACAAGATGATCATGGAGCCCCAAGATAGAGATCAAAGGAGCTATGTGATATTGGCCATATCATGTCACTATTATTATTTGATTGCATGTGATGTTTATCATGTTCAGCATCTTGTTTACTTAGAACGACGGTAGTAAATAAGATGATCCCTCATAATAATTTCAAGAAAGTGTTCCCCCTAACTGTGCACCGTTGCAACAGTTCGTTGTTTCGAAGCACCACGTGATGATCGGGTGTGATAGATTCTAACGTTCACATACAACGGGTGTAAGACAGATTTACACATGCAAACACTTAGATTGACTTGACGAGCCTAGCATGTGTATAGACATGGCCTCGGAACACAGAAGACCGAAAGGTCGAGCATGAGTCGTATAGAAGATACGATCAACATGAAGATGTTCACCGACGTTGACTAGTCCGTCTCACGTGATGATCGGACACGGCCTAGTTGACTCGGATCATGTTATACTTAGATGACTAGAAGAGGGATGTCTATCTAAGTGGGTGTTCATTGAATAATTTGATTAGATGAACTTAATTATCATGAACTTAGTCTAAAATCTTTACAATATGTCTTGTAGATCAAATGGCCAACGTTGTCCTCAACTTCAACGCGTTCCTAGAGAAAACCAAGCTGAAAGACGATGGCAGCAACTATACGGACTGGGTCCGAAACCTGAGGATCATCCTCATAGCTGCCAAGAAAGATTATGTCCTACAAGCACCGCTAGGTGATCCACCCGTCCCACAGAACCAAGACGTTATGAACGCTTGGCAGACACGTGCTGATGACTACTCCCTCGTTCAGTGCGGCATTGTAACACCCTCGATGCGGCTATATCTCCCACGCGTCGAGGCACGACTTAGAGGCATAGCCGCATTGAAAGCAATGTCGCAAGTTAGGAAATCATTACACATCCCATGAACATAAATAATATAAAGGGGAAGAACATAGCTGGCTTACACTCGCCACGTCATATCAAAGTACATAAATAACATCCATCATACAATTCACTCATGGCCCGACTACGGCGCCAAAATAGAAAAGACCCCCAACATGCGACAAGGCCCTGAATCTAACCCCGAATAGGCACCACTACTGATCATCAGGAAAAGACACATAGTAACGCTGAGAGTCCTCGTCGTACTCCCACTTGAGCTCGAGCGCGCCATTTGGAGATGTATCATCTGCCCCTGCATCTGGTGTAATAGTAATCTGTGAGCCTCAGGGACTCAGCAATCTCGCACCCTCGCGATCAAGACTATTTAAGCTTAATAGGTAGGAAAGGGGTAATGTATAAGTGGAGCTGCAGCAAGCGACTAGCATATATGGTGGCTAACTTATTCGCAAAAGAGAGCGAGAAGAGGAGGCAAAGCACGAGCGAGAAACTAGAGAGCAACCTGCGCAAACATAACTCCAATGCCGTGTCCACTTCCCGGACTCCGCCGAGAAGAGGCCATCACGGCAACACACTCAGTTGATTCTTTTTAATTAATTAAGGTTCAAGTTATCTACAACCGGACATTAACAAATTCCCATCTGCCCATAACCGCGGGCACGGCTTTCGAAAGATCAATCCCTGCAGGGGGTCCCAACTTAGCCCATAACAAGCTCTCACGGTCAACGAAGGAATAGACCTCCACCCAAGACACACCGATCAGACTCGGTATCTCGGTACGACAAGATGATTCGATAGGTCAAAACAAGTCCAGCAACACCGCCCGAATGTGCCGACAAATACCGATAGGAGCTGCACATATCTCTTTCTCAGGGCACACTCAGATGAACACTACGTACAACTAAAACCAACCCTCGAGTTGCCCCGAGGTGGCGCTGCAAGTGGCTCTGTTCGGACCAACACTCAGAGGAGCACTGGCCCGTGGGGGCTAAAATAAAGATGACCCTCGGGCCCCGGAAACCCAAGGGAAAAAGGGGTAGGTGGCAAATGGTAAAACCAATGTTGGGCATTGCTGGAAAAGCTTTAATCAAGGTGAACTATCAAGGGGTTCCCATTATAGCCCAACCGCGTAAGGGACGCAACAATCCGGGAACATAACACCGATATGACGGAAACTAGGGCGGCAAGAGTGGAACAAAACACTAGGCGAGAGGCCGAGCCTTCCACCCTTAACCAAGTATATAGATGCATTAAGATAACATGGCAGCATAATGGTATCCCAACAAGTAAATAAATGTTCCAACAAGGAACGGCTCCAATCTTCACCTGCAACTAGCAACGCTATAAGAAGGGGCTGAGCAAAGCGGTAACATAGCCAATCAATGGTTTGCTAGGACAATGGTGGGTTAGAGGTTCAATCATGGCAATTGGGAGGCTGACAAGCAAGTGGTAGGCATCGTAGCAATGGCATAGCAAAAGAGCGAGCAAACTAGCATAGCAAAGATAGTAGTGATTTCGAGGGTATGATCATCTTGCCTGCACAGTTGTCAGAGTTGACTGGATCCTTAAAAGAAAACTCAACGGGCTCCTCGTTAGCGAACTCGTCTCCCAGCTCTACCAAACAACACAAACAAGCAACAAGGATACAATCAACGACGTGCAAGGGCAACCAATAAGATGCAAAGATGGTATGCTATGCGGGATGCGATGCGGGATGCAAAATGCAAGACGTGACAGGAAATGCATGAATCTGGCCTCAACTTGGAAACCCAAGTGTGCCACTAGATAGAGGGGAAGAAATCACCTGAAAATGATATAAAGATCATAGGAATCGGAGCTACGGTTTGAAAATGGCAAGCGTTTTACGAAACGAACCGATCTGCGATTTACAGCAAGTAGGCTCCTAAATGCAATGAAATGAACATGCTACAGCCACCAAATATGAAAACAAAATACATGGAAGGGATGTACACAAGATGCTTAACAAATCACTAGGACTAAGCCATAGGCAAATTCATCCATTAAGGGGTTCAAACAAGCATGGCAAAACTGAATAAGCAAAACAGATTCCAGACTTAGTGAAATTAACACCAGTCTGAAATTTCAGACCACGATGCTCTCTTCGGAGCAGCAAAACAGCATGAAGCATAACCTGAACATGACAAGTAAGAGCATGGCATGGAGCTACTCAACAAGCTTAACAAAACACCCAAAATGACCTAGGGCCAAAAGGGTTCACAAAATACTCTACCGAGCACACGAACATAGATGAAACACAATCAGTTTTCAGACTTAGTGAAAACTGAGACATGCTGGAATTATAACTCACGAAGGCATGTAAACGAGCTCGATGCACTCACTACGGTGCAAATCATGGCAAGGCATGCATATAACCATAAATAAGGCACAAAATGCCAGCTAGACATGGCAAGAACAATGGCATAGCATGCATGGATCACTAGCAATAGCACTGGCAAAATCGCAAAAGAGTTCACGATCTGCCCAGATTAACAACGATGCAAAAGTTGAGCTTGATTGAGTCAACCTAGGGTGCTCCAACATAACAAGTAAAGACATGGATGGATAGAGCACAACAAGAATAACAAATCACTCTTATTGATCATACTCAAAAGGGGCACGGATCACTAGGAAACAAGCCGAACATATGGCATCATGAACTAAAATATCCCAGACTTAGTGAAAATCACTAAGTCCCTGAAATCAGCAATCTCAGGTACCCCTCTTTGCAAGCTTGCACAAGACACCACACACATCCTAAAAATGCATGGGTGGCACCTCTGGAAATAAGACAAAATGCTTAACAATTCATCCCAAAGGGTCATAGGCATATCATGCACACAATAATCATGGCAAAAATGACAGAAGTCAATGATGAGCTAACGGATCTGCAATTTAACTCACGATGCCTCCTTCTAACAGCATTTTGGGCACCAAGATGAACTCAAATGCAAATTATGCAATGGAATGAAATGATGTACTCGTCGAGACGAAGATTTTGATATATCATATGTCCAAAACGGAGCTACGAATGCGGAGATATGAACAGTCAAAGTAGGCATAAAAATAATGGAGATTAGGGTTTCGGGGAGAGGGGTCAACCGATCTAGATCTCAGATCCGGATTTGCACGCAAACCGAGAAACACCGGAACCCTGCACTGTTCACCGCCGGAGGCTTCACCGGAGTTCGACAGGGAAGGGGGAGGGCGGCGGCTTGCCGGAGGGAAGAAGAGGCCCGGGGCGGCGCCCGGTGACGACGGCGGCCGGTGGCGGCAACCGCGGCGTGCGGCGGCGGCCGGTGAAAAGATTCGGCGCGGGGCGGCGCCTAGGCGACGGCGGCTGCGCGTGGCGGCTCCGGGCGCCGGCGCGGGAGAAGACGGCGGCGTGGCGACCGGACGCGGGCGGCGGGGCGATGGGCTCTCGGGGGCCCTGCGCGGGCCGGGTGGGCCGGCGCGGCGGCGGCGATGTGGGCGCCCGCCCGGGACAGGTGGCAGCGCGCGAGTGGTCGGCGGCGGCGGCGGACAATGTCCGGCTAGGCCCCGGACATGTCCGTCGGCGCGGATATTCTATTTTTTTTGGACTAGGGTTGGAGGGGGAAGAGAGATCCGAAAACGGGGGGAGCTATATATAGGCATAGAGGGAGCTAGGAGAGTCCAAATGAGGTGCAGTTTTTGCCCACGCGATCGTGATCGAATGACCGAGACGATGGAGCAGAGTTTGGTGGGTTTTGGGCCTAATTGGAGGAGTGTTGGGCTGCAACACACACGAGGCCTTTTCGGTCCCTCGGTTAACCATTGGAGTATCAAACGAAGTCCAAATGACCCGAAACTTGACAGGCGGTCTACCGGTAGTAAACCAAGGCCGCATGACAAGTCTCGGTCCAATCCAGAAATGTTTAATCCCCACAAACGAAAGAAAGCTAGAAATGGCCACCGGAGGAGAACAAAGCGCCGGAATGCAAAACGGACAACGGGGAAAATGCTCGAATGCATGAGATGAACATGTATGCAAATGCAATGCACGTGATGACATGATATGAGATGCACGAAAACGAAAACAACACACGGAGACAAAGGCCCGAACCCGAGAAATAAATATAACTTAATGCCGGAAACGGCAAGAGTTGGAGTATAAATTGGGAAAGCAATATCTGGGGCGTTACAACACTCCACCACTATGAAAAGATCTCGTCCTGAGATCTAGGACTGAAAGAACTCCGGGTACTCAGAACGGAGGTGATCCTCGCGTTCCCAGGTAGCTTCACGGTTGGAATGGTGTGACCACTTGACTTTGAGAAATTTGATTGACTTGTTGCGAGTTCTGCGTTCAGTCTCTTCAAGGATTGCAACTGGGTGCTCACGATAGGAGAGATCTTCTTGGAGCTCAATGTCCTCGAAGTTGATGGTGCGTTCAGGCGTCTTGAAGCACTTTCGGAGTTGGGAGACATGGAACACATCATGAACATTGGCAAAGTTTGAAGGAAGCTCGAGTTGATAGGCGAGGTCGCCTCTCTTGCTGACAATCTTGAAAGGTCCGACGTATCTGGGGGCAAGCTTCCCTTTGATACTGAAGCGACGAGTCCCTTTCATAGGAGAGACACGGAGGTAGACATGATCTCCGATCTCGAAAGCCAAATCACGGTGCTTGCTATCATAGTAGCTCTTCTGGCGGGATTGGGCTGCTTTGAGGTTATCACGAATGACCTTGCACATTTCTTCTGCCTCTGTGATTAGGTCATTACCCAGCAGCTGACGTTCACCGGTTTCAGACCAGTTGAGAGGGGTACGGCACTTCCTACCATACAGAATTTCAAATGGGGCCTTGCCCGAACTTGCTTGAAAACTGTTGTTGTATGAGAATTCAGCATAAGGAAGACAATCCTCCCACTTCATGCCGAAGGAGATAACACAAGCCCTGAGCATATCTTCAAGAATCTGGTTGACACGCTCGACTTGACCGCTTGTTTGAGGATGGAAAGCAGTGCTGAAGCGAATGTTGGTGCCTATGGCCTTCTGAAAAGAATCCCAAAACTTGGAGGTAAAGATGCTGCCACGGTCTGAAGATATCACTTGAGGAATACCGTGCAGAGAGACAATTCGAGAGGTGTAGAGTTCTGCCAATTGAGCTGCAGTGATTGACTCTTTGATAGGCAGAAAGTGAGCCACTTTGGTGAGCTTTTCGATGACAACGAATATAGCATCATTGCCACGCTTGGACTTCGGAAACCCAGTCACGAAGTCCATTTCAATTTGGTCAAACTTCCATTCTGGAATGGCAAGAGGTTGGAGGAGACCTGCTGGCCTTTGGTGTTCTGCCTTCACTCTTCTGCAGACATCACATTCATTCACAAATTGAGCGATCTCGCGCTTCATTCGAGTCCACCAATAAGTTTGCTTGAGATCCTGATACATCTTCGTGCTACCAGGGTGGATGGAGAGGAGAGAGTTGTGAGCCTCGTTCATGATCACTTTACGAAGTTCACCTTTGGGCACAACAATTCGATCCTCGAAGAAGAGAGTGTCCTTGTCATCAAGTCGGTAGCACTTGTACTTGGACTGACTCTTAGCAATGCCAATCTTCACTTTTTTCACCATAGCATCAAGAAGCTGGGCTTGGCGAATCTGGTCTTCCAAGGTAGGAGAAACTTGAAGGTTGGCGAGGAAACCTTGAGGAACAATTTGCAGATTAAGTTTGCGGAAAGCTTCACAAAGCTCGGGTTGATAAGGCTTGAGAATCAAACTGTTGCAATATGCTTTTCTGCTCAAAGCGTCAGCAATCACATTAGCCTTGCCTGGAGTATACTCGATACTCGGATTGTACTCTTGAATCATTTCGACCCATCGAGTTTGCCTGAGGTTGAGATTAGGCTGGGTGAAGATGTACTTGAGACTCTTGTGATCAGTGAAAATATCCACTTTCCTTCCCAATAGAAGATGTCTCCAAGTCAACAAAGCGTGCACAACTGCCGCCAACTCGAGATCATGAGTGGGGTAGTTCTTCTTATTAGGCTTCAACTTGCGAGAGGTATAAGCAACAACTTTCTTCTCTTGCATCAGTATAGCACCGAGACCTTGGAGAGAGGCATCACAAAAGACCTCGTACGGCTTGGTTTCATCAGGCGGAGTCAGAACTGGAGCAGTGATCAACTTTTCTTTCAAAGCGTTGAAAGCAATATCACACTCCGGAGACCAAACGTACTTGACGTGCTTCTGAAGAAGATTTGAGAGAGGTTTCGCTATCTTGGAAAAGTTTTCCACGAATCTTCGACAGTAGCTTGCGAGACCGAGGAAGCTACGGAGTTGCTTCACGTTCTGAGGAGGTTCCCAGTTAACAATTGCAGACACCTTCTCAGGATCCATGGAAATGCCCTTGGCAGAGATGATATGACCAAGATAAAGCACCTCATCGAGCCAAAATTCACACTTGGAGAACTTGGCGTAGAACTGATGTTCCCTTAGCTTGTCAAGAACCAAACGCAAGTGCTTGGCATGATCTTCCTTGTTCTTCGAGAAAACCAGAATGTCGTCGAGATAGACCAAGACGAAGTCATTGGTGTAGGGGTTGAAGATGAAGTTCATCATGCGAGAGAACGTCGGAGGAGCGTTGGTGAGGCCAAAAGACATGACAGTGTATTCATATGACCCATAGCTTGTTCTGAACGCCGTATTGGGAATATCTTGCTCACGAATGCGAATTTGATGATAACCCATACGAAGATCCAGCTTGGAGAATACTTGGGCACCCTTGAGTTGTTCAAACAGCTCATTGATGTTGGGAAGTGGGTATTTGTTCTTGATGGTCTTCTTGTTCAATGGACGATAATCAACACAAAGTCGGTCCGTTCCATCCTTCTTCTTCACAAAAAGAACACCACAACCCCACGGAGAAGTACTAGGCCGAATGAGACCCATTCTTTCTGGAACATCGAGTGTTTCTTCAACTCCTTCAACTCTTCGGGGCCGAGCTTGTAGGGACGTTTGCACACAGGTTCCGTACCGGGCTCAAGTTCAATAACAAATTCAATCGGCCGGTGCGGAGGCATGCCTGGGAGTTCTTCTGGGAAGACGTCTTGATACTCACAAACGACTGGGATCTGCGAAATAGCATCCAATTCACCCTTCTCATTGAGAGAAAACAACCGGATGGTATTATCCCGAGCAGCAAAGACAATTACATCCTCAGACGAATGAGTCAGTTGAATCTGCCTGGCTGCACAATCGAGGTGAGCCTTGTGTTTAGAGAGCCAGTCCATCCCAAGAATAAGATCGATATCAAAATTACCAAGAACCACCGGAGAAGAGAGAAACTTGTAATCGCCCAATGTGATAGAAATATCCGGGACACAATTGTTAGAAGTCATTTGCTTGCCCGGAGACACAATCTTCAACGGAACAGGAATCCTTTCGGTCACAAAATTGTTGGGGAACGTAGTAATTTCAAAAAATTTCCTACGCACACGCAAGATCATGGTGATGCATAGCAACGAGAGGGGAGAGTGTTGTCTACGTACCAACGCAGACCGACTGCGGAAGCGATCACACAACATAGAGGAGGTAGTCGTACGTCTTCTTCCCGATCCGACCGATCTAAGCACCGTTACTCCGGCACCTCCGAGTTCTTAGCACACGTTCAGCTCGATGACGATCCTCGGGCTCCAATCCAGCAAAGCGTCGAGGAAGAGTTCCGTCAGCACGATGGCGTGGTGACAATCTTGATGTACTACCGATGCAGGGCTTCGCCTAAGCTCTACAACGATATGACCGAGGTGGAATTTGGTGGCAGGGGGCACCGCACACGGCTAAGGAACAATCAACAATGATCAACTTGTGTGTCTTGGGGTGTCCCCTGCCCCCGTATATAAAGGATGGAGGGGGGAGGCTGGCCGGCCAAAGGAGGGAGGCGCAGGAGGAGTCCTACTCCTACCGGGAGTAGGACTCCCCCCCCCCCCCAATCCTATTCCTAATAGGATTCCTAAAGGGGGAGAGGGAGAGAGAGGTGGCCGGCCCCTCTCCTAGTCCTAATAGGACTAGGGAGAGGGGGGAGGCGCAGCCCTAAGTGGGCAGCCCTCTCACCTTTCCACTAAGGCCCATGTTGGCCCATTTGGCTCCCGGGGGGTTCCGGTAACCATCCCGGTAATCCGGTAAAATCCCGATTTCACCCGGAACACTTCCAATGTCCAAACATAGGCTTCCAATATATCAATCTTTACGTCTCGACCATTTCGAGACTCCTCGTCATGTCCGTGATCACATCCGGGACTCCGAACAACCTTCGGTACATCAAAATGCATAAACTCATAATAACTGTCATCGTAACGTTAAGCGTGCGGACCCTACAGTTCGAGAACAATGTAGACATGACCGAGACACATCTCCGGTCAATAACCAATAGAGGGACCTGGATGCCCATATTGGCTCCTACATATTCTACGAAGATCTTTATCGGTCAGACCGCATAACAACATACGTTGTTCCCTTTGTCATCGGTATGTTACTTGCCCGAGATTCGATCGTCGGTATCCAATACCTAGTTCAATCTCGTTACTGGCAAGTCTCGTTACTCGTTCCGTAATACATCATCCCACAACTAACTCATTAGTTGCAATGCTTGCAAGGCTTAAGTGATGTGCATTACCGAGAGGGCCCAGAGATACCTCTCCGACAATCGGAGTGACAAATCCTAATCTCGAAATACGCCAACCCAACATCTACCTTTGGAGAACCTGTAATGCTCCTTTATAATCACCCAGTTACGTTGTGACGTTTGGTAGCACCCAAAGTGTTCCTCCGGCAAACGGGAGTTGCATAATCTCATAGTCATAGGAACATGTATAAGTCATGAAGAAAGCAATAGCAACATACTAAACGATCGGGTGCTAAGCTAATGGAATGGGTCATGTCAATCAGATCATTCAACTAATGATGTGACCTCGTTAATCAAATAACAACTCTTTTGCCCATGGTTAGGAAACATAACCATCTTTGATTAATGAGCTAGTCAAGTAGAGGCATACTAGTGACACTCTGTTTGTCTATTTATTCACACATGTATTATGTTTCCGTTTAATACAATTCTAGCATGAATAATAAACATTTATCATGATATAAGGAAATAAATAATAACTTTATTATTGCCTCTAGGGCATATTTCCTTCAGTCTCCCACTTGCACTAGAGTCAATAATCTAGTTCACATCGCCATGTGATTTAGCAGCAATAGTTCACATCACCATGTGATTAACACCCATAGTTCACATTGTCATGTGACCAACACTCAAAGGGTTTACTAGAGTCAGTAATCTAGTTCACATATTTATGTGATTAACACCCAAAGAGTACTAAGGTGTGATCATGTTTTGCTTGTGAGATAATTTTAGTCAACGGGTCTGTCACATTCAGATCCGTAAGTATTTTGCAAAATTCTTTGTCTATAATGCTCTGCACGGAGCTACTCTAGCTAATTGCTCCCACTTTCAATATGTATCCAGATTGAGACTTTTAGATTCATCTGGACCAGTGTCAAAAACTTGCATCGACGTAACCCTTTACGACGAACCTTTTTGTCACGTCCATAATCGAGAAACATATCCTTATTTCACTAAGGATAATTCTGACCGCTGTCCAGTGATCTACTCCTAGATCACTATTGTACTCCCTTGCCAAATCAGTGCAGGGTATACAATAGATCTGGTATACAGCATGACATACTTTATAGAACCTATGGCCAAGGCATAGGGAATGACTTTCATTCTCTTTCTATCTTCTGTCGTGGTCGGGCTTTGAGTCTTACTCAATTTCATACCTTGTAACATAGCCAAGAAACTCTTTCTTTGACTGTTCCATTTTGAACTACTTCAAAATCTTGTCAAGGTATGTATTTGTTGAATAAACTTATCAAGCGTCTTGATCTATCTCTATAGATCTTGATGCTCAATATGTAAGCAGCTTCACCGAAGTCTTTCTTTGAAAAACTCCTTTCAAACACTCCTTTATGCTTTACAGAATAATTCTACATTATTTCCGATCAACAATATGTCATTCACATATACTTATCAGAAATGCTGTAGTGCTCCCACTCACATTCTTGTAAATACAGGCTTCACCGCAAGTCTGTATAAAACTATATGCTTTGATCAACTCATCAAAGCGTATATTCCAACTCCGAGATGCTTGCACCAGTCTACAGATAGATCGCTGGAGCTTGCATATTTAGTTAACACCTTTAGGATCGACAAAACCTTCTAGTTGCATCGTATACAACTCTTCTTTAGCAAATCCATTAAGGAATGCAGTTTCGTTTGTCCATTTGCCAGATTTCATAAAATGCGGCAATTGCTAACATGATTCGGACAGACTCAAGCATAGATACGGGTGAGAAAATCTCATCGTAGTCAACACCTTGAACTTGTCGAAAACCTTTTGCGACAATTCTAGCTTTGTAGATAGTAACACTACTATCAGCGTCCGTCTTCCTCTTGAAGATCCATTTTTCTATGGCTTGCCGATCATCGGGCAAGTCAACCAAAGTCCATATTTTGTTCTCATACATGGATCATATCTCAGATTTCATGGCTTCAAGCCACTTTGCGGAATCTGGGCTCACCATCGCTTCTTCATAGTTCGTAGGATCATCATGATCTAGTAGCATGACTTCCAGAACAGGATTACCGTACCACTCTGGCGCGGATCTTACTCTGGTTGATCTATGAGGTTCAGTAGTGTCTTGTTCTGAAGTTTCATGATCATCATCATTAGCTTCCTCACTAACTAGTGTAGGTGTCACAGAAACATTTTTCTGTGATGCACTACTTTCCAATAAGGGAGCAGGTACAGTTACCTCGTCAAGTTCTACTTTCCTCCCACTTACTTCTTTCGAGAGAAACTCCTTCTCCAGAAAGTTTCCGAATTTAGCAACAAAAGTCTTGCCTTCGGATCTGTGATAGAAGGTGTATCCAATAGTTTCCTTTGGATATCCTATGAAGATGCACTTCTCCGATTTGAGTTTTGAGCTTATCAGGATGAAACTTTTTCATATAAGCATCGCAACCCCAAACTTTAAGAAACGACAACTTTGGTTTCTTGCCAAACCATAGTTCATAATGCGTCGTCTCGACGGATATAGATGGTGCCCCTTTTTTTTAACGTGAATGCAGCTGTCTCTAATGCATGACCCCAAAAAAAACAATAGTGGTAAATCGGTAAGAGACATCATAGATTGCACTATATCCAATAAAGTACGGTTATGATGTTCGGACACACCATTATGCTGTGGTGTTCCAGGTGGCGTGAGTAGTGAAACTATTTCACATTGTTTTAACTGAAGACCAAACTCGTAACTCAAATATTTGTCTCCGCGATCAGATCGTAGAAACTTTATTTTCTTGTCACGATGATTTTTCACTTCACTCTGAAATTCTTTGAACTTTTCAAATGTTTCAGACTTATGTTTCATCAAGTAGATATACTCATATCTGCTCAAATCATCTGTGAAGATCAGAAAATAATGATACCTGTCGCGAGCCTCAATATTCATTGGACCACATACATCAGTATGTATGATTTCCAACAAATCGGTTGCTCGCTCCATTGTTCCGAAGAACGGCGTTTTAGTCATCTTGCCCAAAAGGCATGGTTCGCAAGCATCAAGTGATTCATAATCAAGTGATTCCAAAAGCCCATCAGCATGGAGTTTCTTCATGCGCTTTATACCAATATGACCTAAACAGTAGTGCCACAAATAAGTTGCACTATCATTATTAACTTTGCATCTTTTGGTTTCAATATTATGAATATGTGTATCACTACGATCGAGATCCAACGAACTTGTTTCATTGGGTGTATGACCATCGAAGGTTTTATTCATGTAAATAGAACAACAATTATTCTCTGACTTTAATGAATAACCATATTGCAATAAACATGATCAAATCATATTCATGCTCAACGCAAAAACCAAATAACACTTATTTAAGTTCAACACTAATCCCGAAAGTATAGGGGAGTGTGCGATGATGATCATATCAATCTTGGAACTACTTCCAACACACATCGTCACTTCACCCTTAACTAGTCTCTGTTTATTCTGCAACCCCCGTTTCGAGTTACTATTCTTAGCAACTGAACTAGTATCAAATACTGAGGGTTTGCTATAAACACTAGTAAAGTACACATCAATAACATGTATATCAAATATACATATGTTCACTTTGCCATCCTTCTTATCCGCCAATCACTTGGGGTAGTTCCGCTTCCAGTGACCAGTCCCTTTGCAGTAGAAGCACTTAGTCTCAGGCTTAGGTCCAGACTTGGGCTTCTTCACTTGAGCAGCAACTTGCTTGCTGTTCTTCTTGAAGTTCCCCTTTTTTCCCTTTGCCCTTTGAAAGATCGTGGATGTCGCCTAGAGGGGGGGGGGGGGGTGAATAGGCGATTTAAAATAATTACGGTTTAGGCTTAACAAATGCGGAATAAACCTAGCGGTTAATTTGCCAAGCACAAAACCTAAAACAACTAGGCTCACCTATGTGCACCAACA
Organism: Triticum monococcum; assembly: GCA_034509565.1. Classification (NCBI taxonomy): domain Eukaryota; kingdom Viridiplantae; phylum Streptophyta; class Magnoliopsida; order Poales; family Poaceae; genus Triticum; species Triticum monococcum. Next base: position 121,847,600 of record CM067841.1, read on the forward strand.
ACTTATGCTAAGAAAGATAAGCAACTATGTGATAGCAAGATATATGACAAGAAACAATATGGCTATCACAAAGTAAAGTGCATAAGTAAAGGGCTCGGGTAAGAGATAACCGAGGCACGAGGAGACGATGATGTATCCCGAAGTTCACACCCTTGCGGATGCTAATCTCCGTTTGGAGCGGTGTGGAGGCACAATGCTCCCCAAGAAGCCACTAGGGCCACCGTAATCTCCTCACGCCCTCGCACAATGCAAGATGCCGTGATTCCACTAAGGGACCCTTGAGGGCGGTCACCGAACCCATACAAATGGCAACCCTTGGGGGCGGTCACCAAACCCGTACACTTTGGCAACCCTTGGGGGCGGTCACCGGTACCCGTCAAACTGCTCGGGGCGACCTCCACAACCTAATTGGAGACCCCGACGCTTGCCCGGAGCTTTGCACCACAATGATTGAGCTCCGAACACCAACAACCGTCTAGGGCGCCCAAGCACCCAAGAGGAACAAGCTTAAGGGTACCAAGCACCCAAGAGTAATAAGCTTCTCAACTTGTAACTTCCACGTATCACGTGGAGAACTCAAACCGATGCACCAAATGCAATGGCAAGGGCACACAGAGTGCCAAAGTCCTTCTCTCTCAAATCCCACCGAAGCAACTAATGCTAGGGAGGAAAATGAGAGGAAGAACAAGAAAGAGAACACCAAGAACTCCAAGATCTAGATCCAAGGGGTTCCCCTCACATAGAGGAGAAAGTGATTGGTGAAAATGTGGATCTAGATCTCCTCTCTCTTTTCCCTCAAAAACTAGCAAGAATCCATGGAGGGATTGAGAGTTAGCAAGCTCGAAGAAGGTCAACAATGGGGGAAGAACACGAGCTCAAAGGATTGGGTTCAATGGGGAAGAAGACCCCCTTTTATAGGAGGGGGAAAATCCAACCGTTATCCCCCACACAGCCCCGCAGAGAGCGGTACTACCGCTGAGGTAGAGCGGTACTACCGCTCATAAGCGGTACTACCGCTCCCCCTCAGCGGTACTGCCGCGCCAGAAGAGAGGGGCTGGGGCAGGGACCCAGAGCGGTACTACCGCGGAGGTAGGGCGGTACTACCGCTCACAAGCAGCACTACCGCCACTACTACCGCAGTTAGTACCGCAAAACCCGACACGAGAAAATGCGCACTCGAAACGAAGCGGAAGGAGCATGAAGCCACAGCGGTACTGCGGCTGAGCCCAGCAAGCGGTACTACCGCTCCAACCACTGTGTCGAGGCGGTAGGAGCACGGATCCGCAGAGGCACTGCTGATGAGGTCATCAAGCGGTACTACCGCTCCGAGGAGCGGTACTGCCGCTTAGTGAGCCTCAGCGGTACTACCGCTGTGGCCCGCGGTACTACCGCTGGGTCCAGGAGAAAAACCACACTCCAGAAAACTAGAACTGCCATAACTTCTGCATATGAGCTCCGAATTGAGCAAACTCAAGCTTGTTGAAAACAAGACGACGAGTAGCATCAAAACAGCGACTGGTTATAGTAAGAAGAGGCAGGGGAGGTATTCCAACAAATAGAGGAGTGAAACCTCCAACCGAGAAGAACCGGCAAAACCTCCAACATCGAAAACATCATAGAAGATGCATGCGAACTCCGTTTTCGATGAACTCAAGCTTGTCATCAAGATGACCATAAGCTCTAAGACTCACAAGGAGAACCAAACAAGAACCAAGAAAGATGATGCAAGGATGCAATGGTGTGAGATCTCAGCGAACGATACGATCAAGCTACTCATCGAGAGCCCCCTTGATAGTACGGCAATCGATCCTATAACCCGGTCTCCCAACTACCATCATGAGACCGGTAAAATAGAAAACCTACCAAGGGAAAACCTTTGCCTTGCACATGGTCCACTTGAGCTAGATGACGACGATCTTGACTCCCTCAAGTTGGACCACCTTTCTTGATTGTGTTGGCTCGATGAAGACTAGTTGATTGCTCCCCCATACTCCACTATGGGTGAGCCTTTCTTCCGCACATCTTCATGAGTCCATTGTCACCACAATGGACGGCAAGCTTCAAGCATTTGATCTCTTCGTGATGCTCCACTTGAACTTGCACACCGCAACCTTTCTTGATTGTGTTGAGTCGATGAAGACTAGTTGATTGCTCCCCCATACTCTACTATGGGTGAGCTACTCTTCCGCACATCTTCACAGGTCCATTGTCACCACAAAGTATAGCACGCTTCAAGCATTTGATCTCTTCGTGATACTCCACTTGAACTTGCACACCGCAACCTAACCCCACAAAGAACTCTCACGAAGACCATGGGTTAGTACATAAAGTGTAATTGACAATGCTTACCATACCATGGGATCACTTGATCCCTCTCGGTACATCTTCTACGCTTTGTGGGTTGATCAACTTGATTCACTCTTTAACTTAGTCTTGATCAACCTCTCACAAGACCAATCTTTAGGTAATTCCTTGAATAGCACCTTGGTCGACACAAACTCTCCTTGAAACCAACACATGTACTCTAAGAAAAGCCTATGGACAAAACCTTCAAATATAACTCAAGGCAACCATTAGTCCATAGAGATTGTCATCAATTACCAAAACCAAACATGGGGGCACCACATGTTCTTTCAATCTCCCCCATTTTGGTAATTGATGACAATCACTTTCAAGAGAGTTTAATACAAGGAATTATGCATCACCATGCATGCAACAACCAATAATGCATGCGTACGAGATGCAAATGCTTAGGAACAAAACCAAAGCAAGGAGAAAACTCTAAAGACTTCTCCACAAAGCTCTCCGGAACCTCCACAAAACTCTCTGAAACTTCTCCCCCATTGGCATCGATTGCCAAAATGGGCGAAAAGCTTAGAAGGCCAATATAGATTGAGTTCCTCCATAAGTTGTGTATTTCTCAACAAGAGAGTGGAATGCAATACACATATCCAACGGTAAATACTTGGAGGAAGACAAACTATATTGAGGCCCAAAGATTGCTAAAGAAATATATGCCACAAAGACATAATCGACAGAGACACAAGCAATCAAGCGATCAAAAGATACCAATTGAAGCAAGCTATCAAAAGATACCAATTGAACCAACTAGGCCAAAGATCCTACGAGCCACAAGAAAGAAAGATATTATGATATGAGCAGAGGAGTGTTCTAAAGAAACTAGAGAAGCTCCACATGATTTGTGCACACATAAGAATATTTGTATTTGGATACAAAGTGCACACAATAGGATCATAGCTCCCCCAAAATCAATAGAAACTAATCAACAAGTTCAAGTGAGCATATAGGAAACTAAGCGTAGTACTTGCAACTAACACATGGTTGAGCAACAAGTGAAAAAGGCAACTTAAGAGTGGGCTCAACCGAAATGATGTGTGTGAGTCAAGGCAATGCACTTGAGAAGACTAATGTACGGATGAGCATTAAGCATCAATAAAGTCTTGAAAGAATGAGGCAACACGGTGCAAGGCCTATCATTCCCACACACAACAAGTAAATGGGTTCACAAGCATACTAATAAGCATATAAAGAACCTATGCTTGTGACAACCCGTGGTGAAGATAGAAGATGAAAGCCTCATCAAGACGAGGGATACCAATTAAGATGGCAAAAGCCTCGTAAAGATAAGCATGACGAAAATAATCTTCACCACACAAGAGTGCATCAAGATGCAACGAGATAAGGCACGCACTCAAGGCAAAAGCTTTCACGGAGCCACCAAAGAAATAACAAAGGTGGACGTGAAAGAAAGGATATCATCTAGAGATGTAATTTCTCTCAAGTGTATAAGGTTCTAGGTAGACGAAATCATGATGATATATATCTACAAAGAAGGATGTACACCCGAAATAGTTACACCACGAAGGAACAAGATATCCAAAAGGAAGTCATAAATATACCAATAAGATATTTGCTTGAAAGCATAGCACATGGCTAGATATGGTCTTATGTATATAAATGAATTCCTACTACACAACCATCAAAGACATCGCAACTAGCAACATGAGATCATTGTTGAGATGCTTTGAGAAAGGAAACAAGTATCACAAGAAAGAATGGATAACATGCCATGATACAACCTACACAAGGTTGATGCAAGGAATGTGTGCATGAAGAATATGAAGATACTTGTTACCGAGATAACATTGGAAGGATGTAGTAGATACCAATTGAAGGTACAAAGTAGTTCATTGATCATCCTAGCTTGACTCCAATAAGCACATGGTGACAACACCTTCCTTGTGAGTGAGCCGAGCATCCAATGCATCTCCACTTGTTCCTAGAACAACACCACAAACAAAAATGGTACCCAAACTCATTGGGACCAAAGAGTTAGAGAACCAACAATACATAGGACAAACTCCACATAAATATGTGCACATAGATATGAAAATGAATTTCATGCACATCTCATCCAATTTGAGACTTGGGGGAGTTTCCCCTACATATTGGGTCAAAGAAAGGAAGCATGCCAAAGATACTACACGAAGTAAATATGCATGCTCAAGACTTTCAAGAACCGATACCAAAAGACAAAGAAATACCAAGGAAGGAAAAGATACCAAATGAATAAATCATCACTTGGAACAAGGAATGAGATATCCATTGATATACACAAAGAAGAGACATCAAACTCCCAAAAGAGAGGATGGTTCCAAACAAACCAAGCTCTCTACAAAGTTTCATGATGGCACAAAGTACCAAAACGATAAAAGGCTTGCCTTCCACCAACACACACTTGATAAGGATCGCAAGATGAGTGTTTTATAGAAAATAGGATAGCTCCCCCAAGACTAGTGCATTAGAGAGAAATTGCATTTGAATACAACATGCACGAGGTGGGATCATCACTTTCACTATATCTAGAAAACACTAGACAAGGTCAAGAAATACACAAGATCCACAAGTGGTATGGAAGACAAAGGGAGTTGATACAAACCTTGGCAAGATAAAGGGCAAATAAAAAGCAAAAGCCAATGTAAAGATGATCAATAATTTCTACCACACATAAGTGAGTACCAATTGTCAAAAGACAAGAAGTATTTGGGAATAATTCCCGGTGGTAGATAACAAGGATATCCAACATCATCTTTACACCAAACAAAAAGCAAATTGCAACTTGTAGAGCTAACATGCCACCTAGGAACAAGATAATTTACAATATCAACTCTAGATGACAATATCTCAAATGTACACATTTTCTAGGCTAGTAATATACACGTAGCATATTACTCCCCCATAATGTGATACCAATTAAAGATAGACAAGAGGCAATTTAAAGGATCCAACAAGAGATAATTAATGGACTATTTAGAATTTGAATTTCTCATGAGAAGACATACCACATAGCAACTAGATAATCTTGTAATATCAATACTAAATGGTATTCCTCATGTACACACATTTATAGGATTGTGGGGTGCACAAAGCACATCACTCCCCCATAATGGGATATTCCATTAATCTCTCACAAGAGCCAACTAAGATACAAGAAGAAGCACAAAGGCTCTACGCATGACACACTCATACATGATGTGCAAACCAACACACAAGTTGGAAGCACAACATATACAAACACATGTAAGGAACAAAGCCAAACATGCAAAGGGGCAAGTAACTTTCAATGTAAACAATTTAAGCACGAGTTACCGCAAGGAGGAACATTGGATATAAGATAGAAACTTGATAATCCGAATGACTTGGCTTGAGACGATAAGAATGCTGAAGTCCCCTTAATTCTTCATAATGTAGCCAAGTCTCCAATGACCTCCAACATCACCTATTGATCAAGTTTGAGCTTGTTGGTCCCCAACCAAGTTGGGTCCTAAGAGGTTAGTCACAATAGGCTTGGCTACCCAAATGGTTCTTTGCTTCAAACCACTTTGAGTACCAACAAACTTGGCAACCACATTGCCAACCTTATCCTTCCCAAGAGAATAGACATCATCAATAATAATTGGGTTGGATAAGTTACCACTAGTGCATGAAGAAGCGAGGTGACCTTTCTCGCGACATAGGTAGCAACGTCTACTCTTCACTTTCTTCTCACTTGATTTCTCAACTTGAGAAGCATTAGCTTGAGCCTTCTTGGGAAGAGGCCTTTCTTCAACTTGAGGTTGAGAATGAGAGTGAACTTGTGGCCGCTTCCCTTGTTGCTTGTCACTAATGGGCTTTTTCTTCAATGGGCAAGATCTAACATGATGCCCTTCTACTTTGCACTTGAAGCAAATAATCTTGGCCGAATTCTTGACTTGTTCTTGGCCCTTCTTCTTGATCATCTTGGACTTCTTCTTCTTATTGGAGTTGAATCCAAGTCCACCTTTGTCATTGGGGGATTTTTGCACACTCAAGATATTGTTGAGTGTGGATTTCCCTTCATGAATCTTTTCCAAGTCTTTCTTCAAAGAAGTGACTTGGGCCTTGAGCTCTTTGATTTCCTCTACATGGTTAGTCTCAACACAAGTACTAGAGGAAGTATAAGCTTCATCGTTAGAGCAACAAGGCAAGAAAAGCAATTCATCACAAGATGTACCAACATTGTGAGTAGATGAATTACAAGGACTAGCACATGGCAATATAGCATTTTGACTAGAAGTGGTGCTAGTATCCACATGAGGCTCACTAGATGTTACCTTAGTAAGCATGGCCTCATGAGCTAATTTTAGCACATTATGGGATACTAGGAGATCATCATGAGAGCTTGTGAGCTTTACATGATTTTCTTCCAACATTCCATAATTGCTAGATAGCAACTCAAGTTGAGCCCTTAGCTCAACATTCTCCTTCAATATGGATGATTCACAAGAGATAGAGTTAGTAGCACAAGCATCATCATTAGCAACAAGAGGAGAAGACAACTTGGCAAGCTCTTTAGAATATGAAGCTTTAAGTTGATCATGAGACTCGGTGAGTTTGAGGAGCTCACTCTTAATGACCCTTGAGCCATTTTCGAGGTGCTCAAAGTCCTCAAGGAGTTTAGCATGCGCAACTTCAAGCTCCTCATTTTTAGTTTCAAAATCATTGGCCATCTCAAGAGCTCTATCACGAGATTCCCTCACTCTAGATAATTCTAGAGCAAAAGTCTCCTCAAGAGATTCCTTGGTGGTTTGTTCAAGTTCAAGAGCTTGAGAGAGGTCCGCAATTTCATTTGCGTAATCACGCTCATAACCTTCCATTTTATCAATGGTGACCTCATGCTCCTCAAGACGAGATTCCAACTCATCAATATACTTCTTGCCCTCAATGGCAATGGACATGATTTCCATGAAGTTGGAACGAGCAATTTTATTTTTATGAAGAGCTTTAAAAACTATTTCCCCCTTAATTTTTAAGGAGGCAACATTATCATTCTCTTCATTATTATCCTCATCATCATTAGCATCAACATCATCATCAAGAGACATATTGGGTTTCAAAGTAGGAGATACCTTTGAAGCCTTAGCCATAAGGCAAAAAGCAATAGATGATGATGTAGGATCCCTTGAAGCACCATTTAAAACCACATCTTGTTCCATGGAGTGTTGGGTTTCCTCTACATTGTTAGCACAACAACTCGAGAAAATAGATACATTTTTATCATGGCAACAAGGCATAGCAAGCATATCATCATGAGATTTAGTCAAGTAATTTCTACATGATATGCAAGAACTATCAACACAAGCATGTGAGACATTTGGAGTGCTCGAAGTGTTAAAGCCCAAAGAAGGAGCATTGCAATAAGATAGTGATGAAGGATCATTCACAATAAGCATACTATCATCATTGCAATGACCAACACTACTCACCATATCATTACCTTGTGGCAAACCACATGTAGGTGAAGTAGAAGAAGTTGAGAAGACTATACGACCGGAGGTGGAGGGAGAACAATCATCCCCACAAATATTGGACACTCCATATTTATCTTTAAGCTTCGTCCACAACTCATGAGCATCCCGGAACGGCATGAGTTGAAATATAACTACATTGCTCAAAGCATCGAAAAGCACATTAGAAGCTTGAGCATTGAGATAAGAGTTTTTCTCATCCTCTAAGGATAATCTTTGGGGATCCTTTGGAGGAGAAAAACCCATATCTACAATTCGCTCTAAATTTGGGTCCATGACCCTAAAGAGATTAAGCATGCGAATTACCCAAACATCAAAATTTGTGCCATCGAAACTAAGAGTGTCAGAGAATCCTAAACCCCTAGTCGACATCCTTACTCTCTAGGCGGTTAAGCCCTATAAAGAGAGACGAGGCTCTGATACCAATTGAAAGATCGTGGATGTCGCCTAGAGGGGGGGTGAATAGGCGATTTAAAATAATTACGGTTTAGGCTTAACAAATGCAGAATAAACCTAGCGGTTAATTTGCCAAGCACAAAACCTAAAACAACTAGGCTCACCTATGTGCACCAACAACTTATGCTAAGAAAGATAAGCAACTATGTGATAGCAAGATATATGACAAGAAACAATATGGCTATCACAAAGTAAAGTGCATAAGTAAAGGGCTCGGGTAAGAGATAACCGAGGCACGAGGAGACGATGATGTATCCCGAAGTTCACACCCTTGCGGATGCTAATCTCCGTTTGGAGCGGTGTGGAGGCACAATGCTCCCCAAGAAGCCACTAGGGCCACCGTAATCTCCTCACGCCCTCGCACAATGCAAGATGCCGTGATTCCACTAAGGGACCCTTGAGGGCGGTCACCGAACCCATACAAATGGCAACCCTTGGGGGCGGTCACCGAACCCGTACACTTTGGCAACCCTTGGGGGCGGTCACCGGTACCCGTCAAACTGCTCGGGGCGACCTCCACAACCTAATTGGAGACCCCGACGCTTGCCCGGAGCTTTGCACCACAATGATTGAGCTCCGAACACCAACAACCGTCTAGGGCGCCCAAGCACCCAAGAGGAACAAGCTTAAGGGTACCAAGCACCCAAGAGTAATAAGCTTCTCAACTTGTAACTTCCATGTATCACGTGGAGAACTCAAACCGATGCACCAAATGCAATGGCAAGGGCACACGGAGTGCCCAAGTCCTTCTCTCTCAAATCCCACCGAAGCAACTAATGCTAGGGAGGAAAATGAGAGGAAGAACAAGAAAGAGAACACCAAGAACTCCAAGATCTAGATCCAAGGGGTTCCCCTCACATAGAGGAGAAAGTGATTGGTGAAAATGTGGATCTAGATCTCCTCTCTCTTTTCCCTCAAAAACTAGCAAGAATCCATGGAGGGATTGAGAGTTAGCAAGCTCGAAGAAGGTCAACAATGGGGGAAGAACACGAGCTCAAAGGATTGGGTTCAATGGGGAAGAAGACCCCCTTTTATAGGAGGGGGAAAATCCAACCGTTATCCCCCACACAGCCCCGCAGAGAGCGGTACTACCGCTGAGGTAGAGCGGTACTACCGCTCATAAGCGGTACTACCGCTCCCCCTCAGCGGTACTGCCGCGCCAGCAGAGAGGGGCTGGGGCAGGGACCCAGAGCGGTACTACCGCGGAGGTAGGGCAGTACTACCGCTCACAAGCAGCACTACCGCCACTACTACCGCAGTTAGTACCGCAAAACCCGACACGAGAAAATGCGCACTCGAAACGAAGCGGAAGGAGCATGAAGCCACAGCGGTACTGCGGCTGAGCCCAGCAAGCGGTACTACCGCTCCAACCACTGTGTCGAGGCGGTAGGAGCACGGATCCGCAGAGGCACTGCTGCTGAGGTCATCAAGCGGTACTACCGCTCCGAGGAGCGGTACTGCCGCTTAGTGAGCCTCAGCGGTACTACCGCTGTGGCCCGCGGTACTACCGCTGGGTCCAGGAGAAAAACCACACTCCAGAAAACTAGAACTGCCATAACTTCTGCATATGAGCTCTGAATTGAGCAAACTCAAGCTTGTTGAAAACAAGACGACGAGTAGCATCAAAACAGCGACTGGTTATAGTAAGAAGAGGCAGGGGAGGTATTCCAACAAATAGAGGATTGAAACCTCCAACCGAGAAGAACCGGCAAAACCTCCAACATCGAAAACATCATAGAAGATGCATGCGAACTCCGTTTTCGATGAACTCAAGCTTGTCATCAAGATGACCATAAGCTCTAAGACTCACAAGGAGAACCAAACAAGAACCAAGAAAGATGATGCAAGGATGCAATGGTTTGAGCTCTCAGCGAACGATACGATCAAGCTACTCATCGAGAGCCCCCTTGATAGTACGGTAATCGATCCTATAACCCGGTCTCCCAACTACCATCATGAGACCGGTAAAATAGAAAACCTACCAAGGGAAAACCTTTGCCTTGCACATGGTCCACTTGAGCTAGATGACGACGATCTTGACTCCCTCAAGTTGGACCACCTTTCTTGATTGTGTTGGCTCGATGAAGACTAGTTGATTGCTCCCCCATACTCCACTATGGGTGAGCCTTTCTTCCGCACATCTTCATGAGTCAATTGTCACCACAATGGACGGCAAGCTTCAAGCATTTGATCTCTTCGTGATGCTCCACTTGAACTTGCACACCGCAACCTTTCTTGATTGTGTTGAGTCGATGAAGACTAGTTGATTGCTCCCCCATACTCTACTATGGGTGAGCTACTCTTCCGCACATCTTCACAGGTCCATTGTCACCACAAAGTATAGCACGCTTCAAGCATTTGATCTCTTCGTGATACTCCACTTGAACTTGCACACCGCAACCTAACCCCACAAAGAACTCTCACGAAGACCATGGGTTAGTACATAAAGCGTAATTGACAATGCTTACCATACCATGGGATCACTTGATCCCTCTCGGTACATCTTCTACGCTTTGTGGGTTGATCAACTTGATTCACTCTTTAACTTAGTCTTGATCAACCTCTCACAAGACCAATCTTTAGGTAATTCCTTGAATAGCACCTTGGTCGACACAAACTCTCCTTGAAACCAACACATGTACTCCAAGAAAAGCCTATGGACAAAACCTTCAAATATAACTCAAGGCAACCATTAGTCCATAGAGATTGTCATCAATTACCAAAACCAAACATGGGGGCACCGCATGTTCTTTCACCCTTTTCTTGAAACTAGTGATCTTGTCAACCATCAACACTTGATGTTTTTCTTGATTTCTACCTTCGTCGATTTCATCATCATGAAAAGCTCGGGATTCGTTTTCGTCATCCCTTGCATACTATAGTTCATCACGTAGTTCTACTAACTTGGTGATGGTGACTAGAGAATTCTATCAATCACTATCTTATCTGGAAGATTAACTCCCACTTGATTCAAGCGATTGTAGTACTCAGACAATCTGGGCACATGCTCACTAGTTGAGCGATTCTCCTCCATCTTTTTAGCTATAGAACTTGTTGGAGACTTCATGTCTCTCAACTCGGGTATTTGCTTGAAATATTAACTTCAACTCCTGGAACATCTCATATGGTCCATGATGTTCAAAACGTCTTTGAAGTCCCGATTCTAAGCCGTTAAGCATCGTGCACTAAACTATCAAGTAGTCATCATATTGAGCTAGCCAAACGTTCATAACGTCTGCATCTGCTCCTGCAATAGGTCTGTCACCTAGTGGTGCATCAAGGACATAATTCTTCTGTGCAGCAATGAGGATAAACCTCAGATCACGGATCCAATCCGCATCATTGCTACTAACATCTTTCAACAAAATTTTCTCTAGGAACATATCAAAATAAACACAGGGAAACAACAACGCGAGCTATTGATCTACAACATGATTTGAAAAATACTACCAGGACTAAGTTCATGATAAATTTAAGTTCAATTTAATCATATTACTTAAGAACTCCCACTTAGATAGACATCCCTCTAATCCACTAAGTGATCACGTGATCCAAATCAACTAAACCATAACCGATCATCACGTGAGATGGAGTAGTTTTCAATGGTGAACATCGTCATGTTGATCATATCTACTATATGATTCACGCTCGACCTTTCGGTCTCTGTGTTCCGAGGCCATATCTGCATATGCTAGGCTCGTCAAGTTTAACCTGAGTATTCTGCGTGTGCAAAACTGGCTTGCACCCGTTGTAGATGGACGTAGAGCTTATCACACCCGATCATCACGTGGTGTCTGGGCACGACGAACTTTGGCAACGGTGCATACTCAGGGAGAACACTTCTTGATAATTTAGTGAGAGATCATCTTATAATGCTACCGTCAATCAAAGCAAGACAAGATGCATAAAAGGATAAACATCACATGCAATCAATATAAGTGATATGATATGGCCATCATCATCTTGTGCTTGTGATCTCCATCTCCGAAGCACCGTCATGATCACCATCGTCACCAGCACGACACCTTGATCTCCATCGTAGCATCGTTGTCGTCTCGCCAATCTTATGCTTCCACGACTATCACTACCGCTTAGTAATAAAGTAAAGCATTACATCGCGATTGCATTGCATACAATAAAGCGACAACCATATGGCTCCTGCCAGTTGCCGATAACTTGGTTGCAAAACATGATCATCTCATACAATAAAATCAGCATCATGCCTTGACCATATCACATCACAACATGCCCTGCAAAAACAAGTTAGACGTCCTCTACTTTGTTGTTGCAAGTTTTACGTGGCTGCTACGGGCTTAAGTAAGAACTCATCTCACCTACGCATCAAAACCACAACGATAGTTTGTCAAATAGACTCCGTTTTAACCTTCTCAAGGACCGGGCGTAGCCACACTTGGTTCAACTAAAGTTGGAGAGACAGTCTTCCGCAAGCCATCTATGTGCAAAGCACGTCGAGGGAACCGGTCTTGCGTAAGAGTACGCGTAAGGTTGGTCCGGATCGTCTCGTCCAACAATACCGCCGAACCAAAGTATGACATGCTGGTAGGCAGTATGACTTGTATCGCCCACAACTCACTTGTGTTCTACTCGTGCAAATAACATCAAACCATAAAACCTAGGCTCGGATGCCACTGTTGGGGAACGTAGTAATTTCGAAAATTTTCCTACGCACACGCAAGATCATGGTGATGCATAGAAACGAGAGGGGAGAGTGTTGTCTACGTACCAACGCAGACCGACTGCGGAAGCGATCACACAACGTAGAGGAGGTAGTCGTACGTCTTCTTCCCGATCCGACCGATCCAAGCACCGTTACTCCGGCACCTCCGAGTTCTTAGCACACGTTCAACTCGATGACGATCCTCGGGCTCCGATCCAGCAAAGCGTCGAGGAAGAGTTCCGTCAGCACGATGGCGTGGTGACGATCTTGATGTACTACCGATGCAGGGCTTCGCCTAAGCTCTACAACGATATGACCGAGGTGGAATTTGGTGGCAGGGGGCACCGCACACGGCTAAGGAACGATCAACAATGATCAACTTGTGTGTCTTGGGGTGTCCCCTGCCCCCGTATATAAAGGATGGAGGGGGGAGGCTGGCCGGCCAAAGGAGGGAGGCGCAGGAGGAGTCCTACTCCTACCGGGAGTAGGACTCCCCCCCCCCCCAATCCTATTCCTTATAGGATTCCTAAAGGGGGAGAGGGAGAGAGAGGTGGCCGGCCCCTCTCCTAGTCCTAATAGGACTAGGGAGAGGGGGGAGGCGCAGCCCTAAGTGGGCAGCCCTCTCACCTTTCCACTAAGGCACATGTTGGCCCATTTGGCTCCCGGGGGGTTCCGGTAATCCGGTAAAATCCCGATTTCACCCGGAACACTTCCGATGTCCAAACATAGGCTTCCAATATATCAATCTTTACATCTCGACCATTTCGAGACTCCTCGTCATGTCCGTGATCACATCCGGGACTCCGAACAACCTTCGGTACATCAAAATGCATAAACTCATAATAACTGTCATCGTAACGTTAAGCGTGCGGACCCTACGGTTCGAGAACAATGTAGACATGACCGAGACACGTCTCCGGTCAATAACCAATAGCGGGACCTGGATGCCCATATTGGCTCCTACATATTCTACGAAGATCTTTATCGGTCAGACCGCATAACAACATACGTTGTTCCCTTTGTCATCGGTATGTTACTTGCCCGAGATTCGATCGTCGGTATCCAATACCTAGTTCAATCTCGTTACTGGAAAGTCTCGTTACTCGTTCCGTAATACATCATCCCACAACTAACTCATTAGTTGCAATGCTTGCAAGGCTTAAGTGATGTGCATTACCGAGAGGACCCAGAGATACCTCTCCGACAATCGGAGTGACAAATCCTAATCTTGAAATACGCCAACCCAACATCTACCTTTGGGGACACCTGTAATGCTCCTTTATAATCACCCAGTTACGTTGTGACGTTTGGTAGCACCCAAAGTGTTCCTCCGGCAAACGGGAGTTGCATAATCTCATAGTCATAGGAACATGTATAAGTCATGAAGAAAGCAATAGCAACATACTAAACGATCGGGTGCTAAGCTAATGGAATGGGTCATGTCAATCAGATCATTCAACTAATGATGTGACCTCGTTAATCAAATAACAACTCTTTTGCCCATGGTTAGGAAACATAACCATCTTTGATTAACGAGCTAGTCAAGTAGAGGCATACTAGTGACACTCTGTTTGTCTATGTATTCACACATGTATTATGTTTCCGTTTAATACAATTCTAGCATGAATAATAAACATTTATCATGATATAAGGAAATAAATAATAACTTTATTATTGCCTCTAGGGCATATTTCCTTCAAAAATCATGCTTGGCCACAAATGGAGTTGAAATAAACGAAAGCGATGCACCAGTATCAAAAAGTACTTTAGCAGGAACATCGTTAACAGGAAGGTTACCCATGATCACATCTGGCGAGTCCTCTGCCTGAGCTGCATTCACCATATTGACCTTGGCGTGCTTGGGATTATGCTTGACCACAGCTGTACTTGCCGATCTGACAGGAGGAGGAGGAAGACGCCTCTGGTTGAAACACTTGTTGGCGTAGTGACCCTTCTGTTGGCACTTGTTGCACGTGACCTCAGAAAGCGGACGGTGGTACGGAGCACTCGATCTTGAAGCTTGAGACGAAGTCTTGTTCTGAAAGCCTGGGTTGGGTGGGTGGGATGAACCACTACCACCTTTGCTCTTCTGCTGATACGGCTGACGGAATGGAGGAGGAGGAAGCCAATACTTCTGCTGCTTGGCCACTTGAGCAGAGGAAGAAGGCGTAGTGTCTCTGACTCGCTTCCTGGAAGCATCACACCTCAACTGAGCAGCCTCTTGCTTCAGTGCCATGTTGTAGAACTCATCGTATCTCAGCGGCTCAAAGAGGACAAGAGCGAGCTGAATTTCTTCACAGAGACCACCCCTGAACTGATAGATCATGCTCTTCTGATCAGGAACATCCTGCTTGGCAAAACGGGCGAGCTTCTGGAACAACTTGTTGTAGTCATAGACAGACAAAGAGCCTTGCTTCAGATTGCGGAATTCTTCACGTTTGCTTTCAGTCACACTCTGAGGGATGTGATGAGCTCGGAAATCACGACGGAAATCATCCCAAGTGATCAAACGTCCACCTCTGGAATCCTTGTACTGCTGGAACCACTCTGCGGCCTGATCTTTGAGCTGGCAAGAAGTGAACTTGACGAAATCTTCAGGTCTGACGTTGCTGCATTCAAAATGCTTGCCCAGATCGACTAGCCAATCGTCGGCATCGGTAGCTTCAACACAGTTGCTGAACGTCTTCGGACCATTTGCGAGGAACTAGTTCAGAGTAGCATAGCGGTTCTGGTTGTTGCCTTGATTCCCTTGACTGCCTTGATTCCGCTCTTGGAGGATTTGCATGATCAACTGTGTATTTGCATTAGTTGCGGCCATCACAGCTTGCCATGCTTCCGGAGGAGGCGGAGGTGGTGGCGGATCTTGATTCTGGTTCTGACTGGTGCTCTTAGCGGGAGCCATCCTGAAGAGGTTGACCACCGTTAGCACATAGGCAGATAAATGAAGCTGAAACCAACGGAATGAAAATTGCAACATAAAGTCTTCACATCCGAACAAAATGAACGAATGCACTTCTCTTGAAGTGGTCACATATTCCTAAATTGCGAAGCCACGAAGAATCAGGTAGAAGAGGTACATCAACGAGGGATGGAATCAACACATGACGTCGAAGCAACTCGAATACCACAACTGAAAATAAAACCAAGGATTGGCTTGCGGAATAAGCCGGAACAAACATATGATAGAAATTTCGTCCGAAGTTTTTGTGGTGGGACCTACACGGGCTCGATCGTACAGCACCATCATGTACAAGGCAGTGCACATGACATACGAAGCGTCCCCGAGTCAGCATAGCCAAGGACTCTTTAAGACACAACGAGACCACTGTAAAATCGACCGTGAATAGGCGAACCACTAGACGTCGAACCCCAATTTCATATCATACATCTGTCGGAAGGATATCCTAAGAGCTACTTGAATTCCCACCTATGAAACTCCCGAAACTTTCCGGTTATGCAATCAGGTGTTGGGGATACAGGGGAAGCATAATATCTCACCCAAGCTAGCAAATCCTACATCCAGCTGTATCCATCCTTCAACACATAACCAAGAAACCTTCGGAAACCATCTACCTCAACCTTCGAAAAGCATCCATTATACAAGTTATGGCGATACTCCCGAACTCCCGCCCCAGTACTGGGTGGCGTCGAGGTTATCTCACCAACGAACTGCATAAAGGAGATTTTCGATGTCGCGCACATATCTCAAGTATACCAGAATTGCAACGATAAAATTATGATGACAACACCTCAGAGCTCAACTCCCCAGGACACTTCCACTAAACCCCTGACAGGAGGCACCAAGACAGTGTTCTCATCATAAGCCATCGGAACAAATCCAACATACTCGCGTGATCCTAAAATTTTTTTTAGTGAAATTTGAGAAGAGAAGAGTCAAAACTCTATGTCAGGATGCCTTACCAGAGCGATGAGGAGACTGGGAAGTAAAAAAGAATTCCTAAGCTCTCCGATATATAATTCCTAAGGACTCAAAACATTTTTCTAGACACAACTCGGCTGCTAAAAACGATCAAGCAATGGGGGCTCCTAAGGTCGGGGAAGGCTCTGATTACCAACTTGTAACGCCCTCGATGCGGCTATATCTCCCACGTGTCGAGGCACGACTTAGAGGCATAGCCGCATTGAAAGCAATGTCGCAAGTTAGGAAATCATTACACATCCCATGAACATAAATAATATAAAGGGGAAGAACATAGTTGGCTTACACTCGCCACGTCACATCAAAGTACATAAATAACATCCATCATACAATTCACTCATGGCCCGACTACGGCGCCAAAATAGAAAAGACCCCCAACATGCGACAAGGCCCTGAATCTAACCCCGAATAGGCACCACTACTGATCATCAGGAAAAGACACATAGTAACGCTGAGAGTCCTCGTCGTACTCCCACTTGAGCTCGAGCGCGCCATTTGGAGATGTATCATCTGCCCCTGCATCTGGTGTAATAGTAATCTGTGAGCCACAGGGACTCGGCAATCTCGCACCCTCGCGATCAAGACTATTTAAGCTTAATAGGTAGGAAAGGGGTAATGTATAAGTGGAGCTGCAGCAAGCGACTAGCATATATGGTGGCTAACTTATTCGCAAAAGAGAGCGAGAAGAGGAGGCAAAGCACGAGCGAGAAACTAGAGAGCAACCTGCGCAAACATAACTCCAACACCGTGTCCACTTCCCGGACTCCGCCGAGAAGAGGCCATCACGGCAACACACTCAGTTGATTCGTTTTAATTAATTAAGGTTCAAGTTATCTACAACCGGACATTAACAAATTCCCATCTGCCCATAACCGTGGGCACGGCTTTCGAAAGATCAATCCCTGCAGGGGGTCCCAACTTAGCCCATAACAAGCTCTCACGGTCAACGAAGGAATAGACCTCCACCCAAGACACACCGATCAGACTCGGTATCTCGGTACGACAAGATGATTCGACAGGTCAAAACAAGTCCAGCAACACCGCCCGAATGTGCCGACAAATCCCGATAGGAGATGCACATATCTCTTTCTCAGGACACACTCAGATGAATACTACGTACAACTAAAACCAACCCTCGATTTGCCCCGAGGTGGCGCTGCAAGTGGCTCTGTTCGGACCAACACTCAGAGGAGCACTGGCCCGTGGGGGCTAAAATAAAGATGACCCTCGGGCCCCGGAAACCCAAGGGAAAAAGGGGTAGGTGGCAAATGGTAAAACCAATGTTGGGCATTGCTGGAAAAGCTTTAATCAAGGCGAACTATCAAGGGGTTCCCATTATAGCCCAACCGCGTAAGGGACGCAACAATCCGGGAACATAACACCGATATGACGGAAACTAGGGCGGCAAGAGTGGAACAAAACACTAGGCGAGAGGCCGAGCCTTCCACCCTTAACCAAGTATATAGATGCATTAAGATAACATGGCAGCATAATGGTATCCCAACAAGTAAATAAATGTTCCAACAAGGAACGACTCCAATCTTCACCTGCAACTAGCAATGCTATAAGAAGGGGCTGAGCAAAGCGGTAACATAGCCAATCAACGGTTTGCTAGGACAATGGTGGGTTAGAGGCTCAATCATGGCAATTGGGAGGCTGACAAGCAAGTGGTAGGCATCGTAGCAATGGCATAGCAAAAGAGCGAGCAAACTAGCATAGCAAAGATAGTAGTGATTTCGAGGGTATGATCATCTTGCCTGCACAGTTGTCAGAGTTGACTGGATCCTTAAAAGCAAACTCAACGGGCTCCTCATTAGCGAACTCGTCTCCCGGCTCTACCCAACAACACAAACAAGCAACAAGGATACAATCAACGACGTGCAAGGGCAACCAATAAGATGCAAAGATGGTATGCTATGCGGGATGCGATGCGGGATGCAAAATGCAAGACGTGACAGGAAATGCATGAATCCGGTCCTGGAGCCTTATTATTCTCCATCTGTGCAATGGCTTCAAACACCTCTTTCTCAGAGAAAGGAGCACTCAGGAGCTCATTCTCGGCATTCTCCAGTTGAGGAACATCCTCAACCCTAGACTCATCTAAGGACACAAAATTCTCTTCCGGGGGACCAAACAACTGCTTATAATAATTGGTAATGTAGACTTTCAGATTGTCTTGACCAACTATCGTCCCTTCGTCTTGTTCTAGCTGGAAAATTCTCTTTTTACGATGCTTCCCATTAGCAATCATATGAAAGAATTGAGTATTGTCCTCTCCTTGTACTATCTTGCGAACCTTAGCTTGCAACGCCCACTTCAATTCCTCCTCGCGAAGAAGCTGTTTAAGTCGCATCTCCGCCTCTATCTTTGTTTCCAACTCACTGGAATCCAAGATAGAAGTTTCAGCTTTAACTTCAAGGTTTTGAATAAGTAGAAGAAGTCTCTCCTTCTCCGCCTTATAAATACCATGCGTGTTCTTAGCCCATCCTCGAAGGAACCTTTGGAGATGACGAATCTTACATTGCCATCGCTCGATAGGCGTCCTTCCTCCTGAGTCTTTAGCCCACTCTCGAGCTATCAACTCAAGGAAACCTTCTCTTTCAAACCAGGCAAGTTCAAACGAGAAAATGTTCTTGTTGCCCACAAAAGTTTGAACTCCTGAATCAACTAGTAACGGTGTATGATCAGAGACACCCCTTGTCAATGCCTGCACGGTTACCAGACGAAACTTCTGTTCCCATTCGACACTTACTAGGACACGGTCAAGTTTCTCAAACGTCGGTACCGGTAACGAATTAGCCCAAGTGAATTTCCTACCCGAAAGCTCTATCTCTCTGAGATCCAAACTTTCGATAATAGTGTTGAACATAAATGACCATCGGCCGTCAAAATTGTCATTATTCTTCTCCTCCTTCCTACGGATGATGTTGAAATCCCCCCCCCACTAAGAGGGGGAGCTGTTCGTTACCACAAATACGAACCAGATCCGCCAAAAATCTGGCTTGAGCTCTGGTTGCGCAGCTCCGTACACCGCCACCAAAGCCCAATCAAACCCATCTGCCTTAGTTCGAACTCGAAACTTGACGGCAAAGTCCCCCAAAACGACACTCCGAACTTCCAACGTTTCGCACTTAACCCCAAGTAAAACCCCACCGGATCTTCCTCAAGGGGGGAGGCAATGCCAATCAAAATCTACCCCCCGGACAAAGTGGCAAGAAATTGAGAAGTGAAGTTGCTTCTTCCAGACTCAGACAATGCAATAAAATCTAACTGATGTTCAAGAGAAGCCTCCGCTAGAAATCTTCTTTTAGCCAAGTCTCTAAGACCTCTGCTATTCCAGAAAATGCCTCCCATAATTCATCGTAAATTTTTTTGCAGTGCGGATCCTGGCACTCCTACGTGCTACCAAGACGGGATAAACCTTCCGTTTCCACATCCGCTTTGGCTTAAGGTGACCATCAGCCTGGTCAGCACAGTCATTCTCTGCTTCTATCGCCTCGGGCTCATCTACATAAAGAGATACCTCAGGAATGGTATCCTTTGTTGGAAATATGCCCTAGAGGCAATAATAAAAGCATTATTATTATATTTCCTTGTTCATGATAATTGTCTTTATTCATGCTATAATTGTGTTATCCGGAAATCGTAATACATGTGTGAATAATAGACACCAACATGTCCCTAGTAAGCCTCTAGTTGACTAGCTCGTTGATCAACAGATAGTCATGGTTTCCTGACTATGGACATTGGATGTCATTGATGACGAGATCACATCATTAGGAGAATGATGTGATGGATAAGACCCAATCCTAAACATAGCATAAAGATCGTATAGTTCGTTTGCTAGAGTTTTTCCAATGTCAAGTATCCTTTCCTTAGACCACTCGGTAATGCATCATCATAATGAGCTCAAAGTGACCAAGTGTCTGGTCATGGGATCATGCATTACTGTACGAGTAAAGTGACTTGCCGGTAACGAGATTGAACGAGGTATTGGGATACCGACGACCGAATCTCGGGCAAGTAACATACCGTTTGACAAAGGGAATTGCATACGGGGTTGCTTGAATCCTCGACATCGTGGTTCATCCAATGAGATCATCGTGGAGTATGTGGGAGCCAACATGGGTATCCAGATCCCGCTGTTGGTTATTGACCGGAGAGTCGTCTCGGTCATGTCTACATGTATCCCGAACCCGTAGGGTCTACACACTTAAGGTCGGTGACGCTAGGGTTGTAGGGATATGTATATGCAGTAACCCGAATGTTGTTCGGAGTCCCAGATGAGATCTCGGACGTCACGAGGAGTTCCGGAATGGTCCGGAGGTAAAGAATTAAATATAGGAAGTGCTGTTTCGGCCATCGGGACAAGTTTCGGGGTCACCGGTATTGTACCGGGACCACCGGAAGGGTCCCGGGGGTCCACCGGGTGGGGCCACCTGCCCCGGGGGGCCACATGGGCTGTAGGGGGTGCGCCTTGGCCTTCTTGGGCCAAGGGCACCAGCCCCAATATGCCCATGCGCCTAGGGTTTCAAAGAGGAAGAGTCCCACAAGGGGAAGGCACCCCCTAGGTGCCTTGGGGGGGGGGGAGGGAATCCTCCCTTGGCCGCCGCCCCCCTAGGAGATTGGATCTCCTAGGGCCGGAGCCCCCCCCTAGGCCCCCTATATATAGTGAGGGAAGGAGGGCCTCTTGAACCAAGCCTTTGGTTGCCTCCTTCTCCCTCTCCAACACCTCCTCCTCCTCCATAGTGCTTGGCGAAGCCCTGACGGAGTATTGCAGCTCCATCACCACCACGCCGTCGTGCTTCTGCTGGAGCCATCTTCCTCAACCTCTCCTCTCCCCTTGCTGGATCAAGAAGGAGGAGACGTCATCCGCTCCGTACGTGTGTTGAACGCGGAGGTGCCGTCCGTTCGGCGCTTGGTCATCGGTGATTTGGATCACGTCGTGTACGACTACCTCATCCCCGTTCTTTGAACGCTTCCGCTCGCAATCTACAAAGGTATGTAGATGCATCCGATCACTCGTTGCTAGATGAAC
The DNA here is from genome assembly GCA_034509565.1 of Triticum monococcum. Lineage (NCBI taxonomy): Eukaryota > Viridiplantae > Streptophyta > Magnoliopsida > Poales > Poaceae > Triticum > Triticum monococcum. Next base: position 121,869,559 of record CM067841.1, read on the forward strand.
TCATAGATGGATCTTGGTGAAACCGTAGGAAATTTTTTGTTTTTTGCAACATTCCCCAACAGTGGCATCATGAGCTAGGTCTATGCGTAGTTCTTCTTGCGCGAGTAGAACACAATTTGTTGTGGGCGTAGATGTTGTCAACTTTCTTGCCGCTACTAGTCTTATCTTGCTTCAGCAGTATTGTGGGATGAAGCGGCCCGGACCAACCTTACACGTACGCTTACGTGAGACCGGTTCCACCGACTAACATGCACTAGTTGCATAAGGTGGCTGGCGGGTGATTGTCTCTCCTACTTTAGTTGGAGCGGATTCGATGAAAAGGGTCCTTATGAAGGGTAAATAGAAGTTGACAAATCACGTTGTGGCTTTCACGTAGGTAAGAAAACGTTCTTGCTAGAACCCTATTTCAGCCACGTAAAACTTGCAACAACAATTAGAGGACGTCTAACTTGTTTTTGCAGCAAGTGCTTTGTGATGTGATATGGCCAAAGTTGTGATGAATGATGAATGATACATATGTTATATATGAGATGTTCGTGCTATTGTAATAGGAATCACGACTTGCATGTCGATGAGTATGACAACCGGCAGGAGCCATAGGAGTTGTCTTTATTTTTTATATGACCTGCGTGTCATTGAGAAACGCCATGTAAATTACTTTACTTTATTGCTAAACGCGTTAGCCATAGTAGTAGAAGTAATAGTTGGCGAGCAACTTCATGGAGACATGATGATGGAGATCATGATGATGGAGATCATGGCGTCAAGCCGGTGACAAGATGATCATGGAGCCCCAAGATAGAGATCAAAGGAGCTATGTGATATTGGCCATATCATGTCACTATTATTATTTGATTGCATGTGATGTTTATCATGTTCAGCATCTTGTTTACTTAGAACGACGGTAGTAAATAAGATGATCCCTCATAATAATTTCAAGAAAGTGTTCCCCCTAACTGTGCACCGTTGCAACAGTTCGTTGTTTCGAAGCACCACGTGATGATCGGGTGTGATAGATTCTAACGTTCACATACAACGGGTGTAAGACAGATTTACACATGCAAACACTTAGATTGACTTGACGAGCCTAGCATGTGTATAGACATGGCCTCGGAACACAGAAGACCGAAAGGTCGAGCATGAGTCGTATAGAAGATACGATCAACATGAAGATGTTCACCGACGTTGACTAGTCCGTCTCACGTGATGATCGGACACGGCCTAGTTGACTCGGATCATCTTATACTTAGATGACTAGAAGAGGGATGTCTATCTAAGTGGGTGTTCATTGAATAATTTGATTAGATGAACTTAATTATCATGAACTTAGTCTAAAATCTTTACAATATGTCTTGTAGATCAAATGGCAACGTTGTCCTCAACTTCAACGCGTTCCTAGAGAAAACCAAGCTGAAAGACGATGGCAGCAACTATACGGACTGGGTCCGAAACCTGAGGATCATCCTCATAGCTGCCAAGAAAGATTATGTCCTACAAGCACCGCTAGGTGATCCACCCGTCCCACAGAACCAAGACGTTATGAACGCTTGGCAAACACGTGCTGATGACTACTCCCTCGTTCAGTGCGGCATTGTAACGCCCTCGATGCGGCTATATCTCCCACGCGTCGAGGCACGACTTAGAGGCATAGCCGCATTGAAAGCAATGTCGCAAGTTAGGAAATCATTACACATCCCATGAACATAAATAATATAAAGGGGAAGAACATAGTTGGCTTACACTCGCCACGTCATATCAAAGTACATAAATAACATCCATCATACAATTCACTCATGGCCCGACTACGGCGCCAAAATAGAAAAGACCCCCAACATGCGACAAGGCCCTGAATCTAACCCCGAATAGGCACCACTACTGATCATCAGGAAAAGACACATAGTAACGCTGAGAGTCCTCGTCGTACTCCCACTTGAGCTCGAGCGCGCCATTTGGAGATGTATCATCTGCCCCTGCATCTGGTGTAATAGTAATCTGTGAGCCACATGGACTCAGCAATCTCGCACCCTCGCGATCAAGACTATTTAAGCTTAATAGGTAGGAAAGGGGTAATGTATAAGTGGAGCTGCAGCAAGCGACTAGCATATATGGTGGCTAACTTATTCGCAAAAGAGAGCGAGAAGAGGAGGCAAAGCACGAGCAAGAAACTAGAGAGCAACCTGCGCAAACATAACTCCAACGCCGTGTCCACTTCCCGGACTCCGCCGAGAAGAGGCCATCACGGCAACACACTCAGTTGATTCTTTTTAATTAATTAAGGTTCAAGTTATCTACAACCGGACATTAACAAATTCCCATCTACCCATAACCGCGGGCATGGCTTTCGAAAGATCAATCCCTGCAGGGGGGTCCCAACTTAGCCCATAACAAGCTCTCACGGTCAACGAAGGAATAGACCTCCACCCAAGACACACCGATCAGACTCGGTATCTCGGTACGACAAGATGATTCGACAGGTCAAAACAAGTCCAGCAACACCGCCCGAATGTGCCGACAAATCCCGATAGGAGCTGCACATATCTCTTTCTCAGGGCACACTCAGATGAACACTACGTACAACTAAAACCAACCCTCGAGTTGCCCCGAGGTGGCGCTGCAAGTGGCTCTGTTCGGACCAACACTCAGAGGAGCACTAGCCCGTGGGGGCTAAAATAAAGATGACCCTCGGGCCCCGGAAACCCAAGGGAAAAAGGGGTAGGTGGCAAATGGTAAAACCAATGTTGGGCATTGCTGGAAAAGCTTTAATCAAGGCGAACTATCAAGGGGTTCCCATTATAGCCCAACCGCGTAAGGGACGCAACAATCCGGGAACATAACACCGATATGACGGAAACTAGGGCGGCAAGAGTGGAACAAAACACTAGGCGAGAGGCCGAGCCTTCCACCCTTAACCAAGTATATAGATGCATTAAGATAACATGGCATCATAATGGTATCCCAACAAGTAAATAAATGTTCCAACAAGGAACGGCTCCAATCTTCACCTGCAACTAGCAACGCTATAAGAAGGGGCTGAGCAAAGCGGTAACATAGCCAATCAACGGTTTGCTAGGACAATGGTTGGTTAGAGGCTCAATCATGGCAATTGGGAGGCTAACAAGCAAGTGGTAGGCATCGTAGCAATGGCATAGCAAAAGAGCGAGCAAACTAGCATAGCAAAGATAGTAGTGATTTCGAGGGTATGATCATCTTGCCTGCACAGTTGTCAGAGTTGACTGGATCCTTAAAAGCAAACTCAATGGGCTCCTCTTTAGCGAACTCGTCTCCCGGCTCTACCCAACAACACAAACAAGCAACAAGGATACAATCAACGACGTGCAAGGGCAACCAATAAGATGCAAAGATGGTATGCTATGCGGGATGCGATGCGGGATGCAAAATGCAAGACGTGACAGGAAATGCATGAATCTGGCCTCAACTTGGAAAACCAAGTGTGCCACTGGATAGAGGGGAAGAAATCACCTGAAAACGATATAAAGATCATAGGAATCGGAGCTACGGTTTGAAAATGGCAAGCGTTTTACGAAACGAACCGATCTGCGATTTACAGCAAGTAGGCTCCTAAATGCAATGAAATGAACATGCTACAGCCACCAAACATGAAAACAAAATACATGAAAGGGATGTACACAAGATGCTTAACAAATCACTAGGACTGAGCCATAGGCAAATTCATCCATTAAGGGGTTCAAACAAGCATGGCAAAACTGAATAAGCAAAACAGATTCCAGACTTAGTGAAATTAACAACAGTCTGAAATTTCAGACCACGATGCTCACTTCGGAGCAGCAAAACAGCATGAAGCATAACCTGAACATGACAAGTAAGAGCATGGCATGGAGCTACTCAACAAGCTTAACAAAACACCCAAAATGACCTGGGGCCAAAAGGGTTCACGAAATACTCTACCGAGCACACGAACATAGATGAAACACAATCAGTTTTCAGACTTAGTGAAAACTGAGACATGCTGGAATTATAACTCACGAAGGCATGTAAACGAGCTCGATGCACTCACTACGGTGCAAGTCATGGCAAGGCAAGCATATAACCATAAATAAGGCACAAAATGCCAGCTAGATATGGCAAGAACAATGGCATAGCATGCATGGATCACTAGCAATAGCACCGGCAAAATCGCAAAAGAGTTCACGATCTGCCCAGATTAACAACGATGCAAAAGTTGAGCTTGATTGAGTCAACCTAGGGTGCTCCAACATAACAAGTAAAGACATGGATGGATAGAGCACAACAAGAATAACAAATCACTCTTATTGATCATACTCAAAAGGGGCACGGATCACTAGAAAACAAGCCGAACATATGGCATCATGAACTAAAATATCCCAGACTTAGTGAAAATCACTAAGTCCCTGAAATCAGCAATCTCAGGTACCCCTCTTTGCAAGCTTGCACAAGACACCACACACATCCTAAAAATGCATGGGTGGCACCTCTGGAAATAAGACAAAATGCTTAACAATTCATCCCAAAGGGTCACAGGCATATCATGCACACAATAATCATGGCAAAAATGACAAAAGTCAATGATGAGCTAACGGATCTGCAATTTAACTCACGATGCCTCCTTCTAACAGCATTTTGGGCACCAAGATGAACTCAAATGCAAATGATGCAATGGAATGAAATGATGTACTCGTCGAGACGAAGATTTTGATATATCATATGTCCAAAACGGAGCTACGAATGCGGAGATATGAACAGTCAAAGTAGGCATAAAAATAATGGAGATTAGGGTTTCGGGGAGAGGGGTCAACCGATCTAGATCTCAGATCCAGATTTGCACGCAAACCGAGAAACACCGGAACCCTGCACTGTTCACCGCCGGAGGCTTCACCGGAGTTCGACAGGGAAGGGGGAGGGCGGCGGCTTGCCGGAGGGAAGAAGAGGCCCGGGGCGGCGCCCGGTGACGACGGCGGCCGGTGGCGGCAACCGCGGCGTGCGGCGGCGGCCGGCGAGAAGATTCGGCGCGGGGCGGCGCCTAGGCGACGGCGGCTGCGCGTGGCGGCTCCGGGCGCCGGCGCGGGAGAAGACGGCGGCGTGGCGACCGGACGCGGGCGGCGGGGCGATGGGCTCTCGGGGACCCTGCGCGGGCCGGGTGGGCCGGCGCGGCGGCGGCGATGTGGGCGCCCGCCCGGGACAGGTGGCAGCGCGCGAGTGGTCGGCGGCGGCGGCGGACAATGTCCGGCTAGGCCCCGGACATGTCCGTCGGCGCGGATCTGCTATTTTTTTGGACTAGGGTTGGAGGGGGAAGAGAGATCCGAAAACGGGGGGAGCTATATATAGGCATAGAGGGAGCTAGGAGAGTCCAAATGAGGTGCAGTTTTTGCCCACGCGATCGTGATTGAACGACCGAGACGATGGAGCAGAGTTTGGTGGGTTTTGGGCCAAATTGGAGGAATGTTGGGCTGCAACACACACGAGGCCTTTTCGGTCCCTCGGTTAACCGTTGGAGTATCAAACGAAGTCCAAATGACCCGAAACTTGACAGGCAGTCTACCGGTAGTAAACCAAGGCCGCATGACAAGTCTCGGTCCAATCCAGAAATGTTTAATCCCCACAAACGAAAGAAAGCTAGAAATGGCCACCGGAGGAGAACAAAGCGCCGGAATGCAAAACGGACAACGGGGAAAATGCTCGAATGCATGAGATGAACATGTATGCAAATGCAATGCACGTGATGACATGATATGAGATGCACGAAAACGAAAAAAACACACGGAGACAAAGGCCCGAACCCGAGAAATAAATATAACTTAATGCCGGAAACGGCAAGAGTTGGAGTATAAATTGGGAAAGCAATATCTGGGGCATTACAACACTCCACCACTACGAAAAGATCTCGTCCTGAGATCTAGGACTGAAAGAACTCCGGGTACTCAGAACGGAGGTGATCCTCGCGTTCCCAGGTAGCTTCATGGTTGGAATGGTGTGACCACTTGACTTTGAGAAATTTGATTGACTTGTTGCGAGTTCTGCGTTCAGTCTCTTCAAGGATTGCAACTGGGTGCTCACGATAGGAGAGATCTTCTTGGAGCTCAATGTCCTCGAAGTTAATGGTGCGTTCAGGCGTCTTGAAGCACTTTCGGAGTTGGGAGACATGGAACACATCATGAACATTGGCAAAGTTTGAAGGAAGCTCGAGTTGATAGGCGAGGTCGCCTCTCTTGCTGACAATCTTGAAAGGTCCGACGTATCTGGGGGCAAGCTTCCCTTTGATACCGAAGCGACGAGTCCCTTTCATAGGAGAGACACGGAGGTAGACATGATCTCCGATCTCGAAAGCCAAATCACGGTGCTTGCTATCATAGTAGCTCTTCTGGCGGGATTGGGCTGCTTTGAGGTTATCACGAATGACCTTGCACATTTCTTCTGCCTCTGTGATTAGGTCATTACCCAGCAGCTGACGTTCACCGGTTTCAGACCAGTTGAGAGGGGTACGGCACTTCCTACCATACAGAATTTCAAATGGGGCCTTGCCCGAACTTGCTTGAAAACTGTTGTTGTATGAGAATTCAGCATAAGGAAGACAATCCTCCCACTTCATGCCGAAGAAGATAACACAAGCCCTGAGCATATCTTCAAGAATCTGGTTGACACGCTCGACTTGACCGCTTGTTTGAGGATGGAAAGCAGTGCTGAAGCGAATGTTGGTGCCTATGGCCTTCTGAAAAGAATCCCAAAACTTGGAGGTGAAGATGCTGCCACGGTCTGAAGATATCACTTGAGGAATACCGTGCAGAGAGACAATTCGAGAGGTGTAGAGTTCTGCCAATTGAGCTGCAGTGATTGACTCTTTGATAGGCAGAAAGTGAGCCACTTTGGTGAGCTTCTCGATGACAACGAATATAGCATCATTGCCACGCTTGGACTTCGGAAACCCAGTCACGAAGTCCATTTCAATGTGGTCAAACTTCCATTCTGGAATGGCAAGAGGTTGGAGGAGACCTGCTGGCCTTTGGTGTTCTGCCTTCACTCTTCTGCAGACATCACATTCATTCACAAATTGAGCGATCTGCGCGTGGCGGCTCCGGGCGCCGGCGCGGGAGAAGACGGCGGCGTGGCGACCGGACGCGGGCGGCGGGGCGATGGGCTCTCGGGGGCCCTGCGCGGGCCGGGCGGGCCGGCGCGGCGGCGGCGATGTGGGCGCCCGCCCGGGACAGGTGGCAGCGCGCGAGTGGTCGGCGCCGGCGGCGGACAATGTCCGGCTAGGCCCCGGACATGTCCGTCGGCGCGGATCTGCTATTTTTTTGGACTAGGGTTGGAGGGGGAAGAGAGATTCGAAAACGGGGGGAGCTATATATAGGCATAGAGGGAGCTAGGAGAGTCCAAATGAGGTGCGGTTTTCGCCCACGCGATCGTGATCGAACGACCGAGACGATGGAGCAGAGTTTGGTGGGTTTTGGGCCAAATTGGAGGGGTGTTGGGCTGCAACACACACGAGGTCTTTTCGGTCCCTCGGTTAACCGTTGGAGTATCAAACGAAGTCCAGATGACCCGAAACTTGACAGGCGGTCTACCGGTAGTAAACCAAGGCCGCATGACAAGTCTCGGTCCAATCCGGAAATGTTTAATCCCCACAAATGAAAGAAAGCTAGAAATGGCCACCGGAGGAGAACAAAGCGCCGGAATGCAAAACGGACAACGGGGAAAATGCTCGAATGCATGAGATGAACATGTATGCAAATGCAATGCACGTGATGACATGATATGAGATGCACGAAAATGAAAACAACACACGGAGACAAAGGCCCGAACCCGAGAAATAAATATAACTTAATGCCGGAAATGGCAAGAGTTGGAGCACAAATTGGGAAAGCAATATCTGGGGCGTTACAGGCATGCTTTACAGTTTAGAGCCGGGGCTCCAAAAGCGTTTTGAGAGACATGGAGCATATGAGATGTTCGAAGAGCTGAAAATGGTTTTTCAAGCTCATGCCCGGGTCGAGAGATATGAAGTCTCCGACAAATTCTTTAGCTGTAAGATGGAGGAAAATAGTTCTGTCAGTGAGCACATACTCACTATGTCTGGGTTACATAACCGCTTGACTCAGCTGGGAGTTAATCTCCCGGATGATGCGGTCATTGACAGAATCCTCCAGTCGCTTCCACCAAGCTACAAGAGCTTTGTGATGAACTTCAATATGCAGGGGATGGAAAAGACCATTCCTGAGGTATTTGCAATGCTGAAATCAGCAGAGGTAGAAGTCAAGAAGGAACATCAAGTGTTGATGGTAAATAAAACCAGTAAGTTCAAGAAGGGCAAGGGTAAAAAGAACTTTAAGAAGGACGGCAAGGAAGTTGCCGCGCCTGGCAAGAAAGCTGCCGGGAAGAAGCCAAAGCATGGACCCAAGCCCGAGACTGAGTGCTTTTATTGCAAGGGAAGTGGTCACTGGAAGCGGAACTGCCCCAAATACTTAGCGGACAAGAAGGCCGGCAAAACGAAAGGTATATGTGATATACATGTAATTGATGTGTACCTTACCAGTAATCGTAGTAGCTCTTGGGTATTTGATACCAGTGCAGTTGCTCACATTTGTAACTCAAAGCAGGAGCTGCGGAATAAGCGGAGACTGGCGAAGGACGAGGTGACGATGCGCGTCGGGAATGGTTCCAAGGTCGATATGATCGCCGTCGGCACGCTGCCTCTACATTTACCTACGGGATTAGTTTTAAACCTCAATAATTGTTATTTAGTGCCAGCTTTGAGCATGAACATTGTATCAGGATCTTGTTTAATTCGAGATGGATACTCATTTAAATCCGAGAATAATGGTTGTTCTATTTATATGAGAGATATGTTTTATGGTCATGCTCCTATGGTGAATGGTTTATTCTTAATGAATCTCGAGCGTAATACTACACATATTCATAGTGTGAGTACCAAAAGATGTAAGGTTGATAATGATCGTCCCACATACTTGTGGCACTGCCGCCTTGGTCACATAGGTGTCAAACGCATGAAGAAGCTCCATGCAGATGGACTTTTAGAGTCTCTTGATTACGAATCATTTGACACGTGCGAACCATGCCTCATGGGAAAAATGACCAAGACTTCGTTCTCAGGAACAATGGAGTGAGCAACCAACTTATTGGAAATCATACATACTGATGTGTGCGGTCCAATGAGTGTTGAGGCTCGCGGTGGCTATCGTTATGTTCTCACCCTCACTGATGACTTGAGTAGATATGGGTATGTCTACTTAATGAAACACAAGTCTGAAACCTTTGAAAAGTTCAAGGAATTTCAGAGTGAGGTTGAGAATCAACGTGACAGGAAAATCAAGTTTCTACGATCAGATCGTGGAGGAGAATACTTGAGTCACGAATTTGGCACACACTTAAGAAAATGTGGAATAGTTTCACAACTCATGCCGCCTGGAACACCTCAGCGTAATGGTGTGTCCGGACGTCGTAATCGCACTCTATTAGATATGGTACGATCTATGATGTCTCTTACCGATTTACCGCTATCTTTTTGGGGCTATGCTTTAGAGACTGCCGCATTCACTTTAAATAGGGCTCCGTCGAAATCCGTTGAGACGACACCGTTTGAATTATGGTTTGGGAAGAAACCTAAGTTGTCGTTTCTAAAAGTTTGGGGATGCGATGCTTATGTCAAGAAACTTCAACCTGAAAAGCTCAAACCCAAGTCGGAAAAATGCGTCTTCATAGGATACCCTAAAGAAACTGTTGGGTATACCTTCTACCTCAGATCCGAAGGCAAGATCTTTGTTGCCAAGAATGGATCCTTTCTAGAGAAGGAGTTTCTCTCGAAAGAAGTAAGTGGGAGGAAAGTAGAACTTGATGAAGTATTACCTCTTGAACCGGAAAATGGCGCAACTCAAGAAAATGTTCCTGAAGTGCCTGCACCGACTAGAGAGGAAGTTAATAATGATGATCATGAAACTTCAGATCAAGTTGCTACTGAACTTCGAAGGTCCACAAAGACACGTTCCGCACCAGAGTGGTACGGCAACCCTGTCTTGGAAATCATGTTGTTAGGCAACGGTGAACCTTCGAACTATGAAGAAGCGATGTCGGGCCCGGATTCCGACAAATGGCTAGAAGCCATGAAATCCGAGATAGAATCCATGTATGAAAACGAAGTATGGACTTTGACTGACTTGCCCGTTGAACGGCGAGCCATAGAAAATAAATGGATCTTTAAGAAGACAGACGCGGATGGTAATGTGACCCTCTATAAAGCTCGGCTTGTCGCTAAGGGTTATCGACAAGTTCAAGGGGTTGACTACGATGAGACTTTCTCACCGGTAGCGAAGCTAAAGTCCGTCCGAATCATGTTAGCAATTGCCGCATTCTACGATTATGAGATATGGCAAATGGACGTCAAAACGGCATTCCTTAATGGTTTCCTTAAGGAAGAATTGTATATGATGCAGCCGGAAGGTTTTGTCGATCCTAAGAATGCTAACAAGGTGTGCAAGCTCCAACGCTCGATTTATGGGCTGGTGCAAGCATCTCGGAGTTGGAACATTCGCTTTGATGAGATGATCAAAGCGTTTGGGTTTACGCGGACTTATGGAGAAGCCTGCGTTTACAAGAAAGTGAGTGGGAGCTCTGTAGCATTTCTCATATTATATGTAGATGACATACTTTTGATGGGAAATGATATAGAACTCTTGGACAGCATCAAGGCCTACTTGAATAAGAGTTTTTCAATGAAGGACCTTGGAGAAGCTGCATATATATTAGGCATCAAGATCTATAGAGATAGATCAAGATGCCTCATAGGTCTTTCACAAAGCACATACCTTGATAAGATATTGAAGAAGTTCAATATGGATCAATCTAAGAAGGGGTTCTTGCCTCTGTTACAAGGTATGAAATTGAGCTCAGCTCAATGTCCGACCACGGCAGAAGATATAGAAGAGATGAGTGTCATCCCCTATGCCTCAGCCATAGGTTCTATTATGTATGCCATGCTGTGTGCCAGACCTGATGTAAACCTTGCCGTAAGTTTGGTAGGAAGGTACCAAAGCAATCCCGGCAAGGAACACTGGACAGCGGTCAAGAATATCCTGAAGTGCCTGAAAAGGACTAAGGAAATGTTTCTCATTTATGGAGGTGACAAAGAGCTCATCGTAAAGGGTTACGTCGACGCTAGCTTCGACACAGATCTGGATGACTCTAAGTCACAAACCGGATACGTGTATATTTTGAATGGTGGGGCAGTAAGCTGGTGTAGTTGCAAGCAGAGCGTCGTGGCGGGATCTACATGTGAAGCGGAGTACATGGCAGCCTCGGAGGCAGTACATGAAGCAATTTGGGTGAAGGATTTCATCACCGACCTGGGAGTCATACCCAATGCGTCGGGGCCAATCAAACTCTTCTGTGACAACACTGGAGCTATTGCACTTGCCAAGGAGCCTAGGTTTCACAAGAAGACAAGGCACATCAAGCGTCGCTTCAACTCCATTCGTGAAAATGTTCAAGATAGAGACATAGATATTTGTAAAGTACATACGGACCTGAATGTAGCAGATCCGTTGACTAAACCTCTCCCTAAGGCAAAACATGATCAACACCAGAATTCCATGGGTGTTCGATTCATCACAATGTAACTAGATTATTGACTCTAGTGCAAGTGGGAGACTATTGGAAATATGCCCTAGAGGCAATAATAAAAGCATTATTATTATATTTCCTTGTTCATGATAATTGTCTTTATTCATGCTATAATTGTGTTATCCGGAAATCGTAATACATGTGTGAATAATAGACACCAACATGTCCCTAGTAAGCCTCTAGTTGACTAGCTCGTTGATCAACAGATAGTCATGGTTTCCTGACTATGGACATTGGATGTCATTGATAACAAGATCACATCATTAGGAGAATGATGTGATGGACAAGACCCAACCCTAAACATAGCATAAAGATCGTATAGTTCGTTTGCTAGAGTTTTTTCCAATGTCAAGTATCCTTTCCTTAGACCATGAGATCGTGTAACTCCCGGATACCGTAGGAGTGCTTTGGGTGTACCAAGCATCACAACGTAACTGGGTGACTATAAAGGTATACTACGGGTATCTCCGAAAGTGTCTGTTGGGTTGACACGGATCAAGACTGGGATTTGTCACTCCGTATGACGGAGAGGTATCACTGGGCCCACTCGGTAATGCATCATCATAATGAGCTCAAAGTGACCAAGTGTCTGGTCATGGGATCATCCATTACGGTACGAGTAAAGTGACTTGCCGGTAACGAGATTGAACGAGGTATTGGGATACCGACGATCGAATCTCGGGCAAGTAACATACCGTTTGACAAAGGGAATTGTATACGGGGTTGCTTGAATCCTCGGCATCGTGGTTCATCCGATGAGATCATCATGGAGTATGTGGGAGCCAACATGGGTATCCAGATCCCGCTGTTGGTTATTGACCGGAGAGTCGTCTCGGTCATGTCTACATGTCTCCCGAACCCGTAGGGTCTACACACTTAAGGTTCGGTGACGCTAGGGTTGTAGGGATATGTATATGCAGTAACCCGAATGTTGTTCGGAGTCCCGGATGAGATCTCGGACGTCACGAGGAGTTCCGGAATGGTCCGGAGGTAAAGAATTATATATAGGAAGTGCTGTTTCGGCCATCGGGACAAGTTTCGGGGTCACGGGTATTGTACCAGGACCACCGGAAGGGTCCCGGGGGTCCACCGGGTGGGGCCACCTGCCCCGGGGGGCCACATGGGCTGTAGGGGGTGCGCCTTGGCCTTCATGGGCAAAGGGCACCAGCCCCAATAGGCCCATGCGCCTAGGGTTTCAAAGGGGAAGAGTCCCACAAGGGGAAGGCACCCCCTAGGTGCCTTGGGGGGGAGGGAATCCTCCCTTGGCCGGCACCCCCCCCTAGGCCCCCTATATATAGTGAGGGAAGGAGGGCCTCTTGAACCACGCCTTTGGTTGCCTCCTTCTCCCTCTCCAACACCTCCTCCTCCTCCATAGTGCTTGGCGAAGCCCTGACGGAGTATTGCAGCTCCATCACCACCACGCCGTCATGGTGCTGCTGGAGCCATCTTCCTCAACCTCTCCTCTCCCCTTGCTGGATCAAGAACGAGGAGACATCATCCGCTTCGTACGTGTGTTGAACGCGGAGGTGCCGTCCGTTCGGCGCTTGGTCATTGGTGATTTGGATCACGTCGTGTACGACTACCTCATCCCCGTTCTTTGAACGCTTCCGCTCGCAATCTACAAAGGTATGTAGATGCATCCGATCACTCGTTGCTAGATGAACTCATAGATGGATCTTGGTGAAACCGTAGGAAAAATTTTGTTTTCTGCAACGTTCCCCAACATCCTCCTTTGTCTCGGGTAGTGCCGGGTCAAGATCGGCACACAAGCCATCAAGAACCCTAACCCCAAGCGCATCTATCTCTGAGTCGTTCATAGGTTTAATAGCAGCAAAGTGACGGATCATATCTACCGCACGATCAGCTTCCAAATCAAGAATGTCATTAACCGACCTAGAGACCTCAATATCATTTTTACCAAGCAAAACTCCTATTTGATTTGCATTATGAATAATTTCAACACCAGTAAAATGCAAAATGGCATTCGATTGATTAACCGACATACCAGTGGAGGTCTCGACGTCGCGCAGCTTGGCAGCTCTCAAAGCACACCTCAGCTGCATGTCATCAATGTCCGGCTACTCCTGCAGCCTCCCACTGACCCGCCTCCCCTGGGAGACCGGGTCCAGGATACCGCCAATGGCGATGACCTCCTCGCGTGAAGCTCTGCTAGGGGAAAGGCCTCCTGCCCATCCCCCAACAGCGGCTCCCCGGGCCTTAGCCACCGGAGCAGGAGAGCAACACGGAGACGACTCCCGCTGCCTATCCACGGGCGACCCGGTGGCAGCAGGAGCCGGGGAGACCCACGCACGGTGCCCCGGAGAGGAAACCGGGGAGACAGGCGCGCCACCTGACCCGCCCACCGCAGCGGGGCAGAGAGCGATGGCGGCCTCCTGCACGGCCACCCCTCCTCCCGCGCACGGCGACTTGGGGAAGAGCGCCAAGTCCTCCGTGGGCGCCGTCGGCGTCGGCATCACAGGAGACCGGGCCTCCTGCCCGTCACCTCTAGCCAAAGCCGCAAGCGCTGCACCATCCACGGTAGTCGACGGCGAGGTAGGAGATGTGGGAAGGGTCGCCTGCCCCTCGGGATCTTCCAACTCAAGAATCGCCGGCGCACCAAGAGGAGCCACGGGATCCACGGAACCTGGAGAAACACCCCGAAGCCGAGGCGGAGCAGAGAACGGTCCCAAGGACCCAATCTGCAAAGTGGACGTCGGAGCAACCCCAGAAGATCTAGCAGGAGCAATCTCAGTGGACTCAGACGGACCTACCGGACCCTTGGCCCCGTCTTCATCACCCATAGCCGAATCATCCTGGTTCCCCGGGGCACCTCCTCCCTCGGTCGTGTCCATAGGGATATCATCCTCAAACTCATCGAACAAATTAGGATCCTCATACAGAACGTCCAGTTGATACATAACACCATCGTACGTCCAAGGCACCACATTCGGCAAGAACTCAATATTAGTAACACTGACAAGTAAACGTGCTACTCCATTGGCCCTAGTGAATGGCATATCCACCTGTTCAGTCTTGCCGATCAAAGACCCCAAACTCCACGTCACCAAGAAGCTATCCAAGGGATCAAATGGCGCCCTGGAGAAACGAACCCAAATCTGCCTCAAAGGCGTGCCCTGTGGTTCCTTCTTCTTCCACTCATCAAACTGCAACACAAAACTAGTGCCTGTGACCCTGCTCATACCGAACTTGAGGATTCGCACCTGATCCTCCTTAGACGGAAAGTCAACTTTGTAAGACGTATCATTAAGCTTGAGCAACGACCCCTGAAAATTACCCGGAGCAAGTTCCCGCAGCTGCTGAATGATTTACGCCTCGGTCAATGGTCCATGAACTACCTTCACGACCCCTGGGAAAGAGGTCTCTACCGCTGGTGCCAGAGGTGCCACCCTGGGAGACTCGAAGAACATCAACTCCGAGCAGCAGACCCCGTATATCTGAACAGTAGGCTTAGGCCCAAGCATAAGAGGACACTCAGCAGCAGCATGCTTCGGTTTCCGGCACAGGTCACATAATTCCGCAGTGCACTCAGCCATAAAGTGTCCCGTGTCACCACATCGAAAACAAGTAAGCTTCTTCTTCTTAGCCGCCCACTTGGACAACTTGTCAGCCTCGGATTTGTCCGTACCATGCTCAGAAGCAGAATCACCAGTCTGCATGGGTTCCGGCAATGTGACTTTGGCTAGGGCCTGAACCGTTTCCACCGCCACCTGCGGTAGAACCGAGCCTTCGTCGGCCACCACCTCAGTCTCAACCGTAGTCTTCGGATGCCTAGGCGGGTAGTTACGTCTGTGCCCACCCCGACCTCCGCGAAATCGGGCCCGGAAGGAGCGGTTATTAGGAGCAACCGCCCCCTCCATGAAGTTACTGGGCAGACCCTGAAAACCCCGGTTGGCATTGCCGTTGTCCGTCCAAGCATAACCACGGCCACCGCCTGAGGACGAAGATCCCCGATGCAAACCAGCACCGTAGGCGTCGTAACCGTCATCGCCCCACTGGCCACGCGGGGGATTCCAGTCATCTCCCGGCGACGCCCCACCCCCACGGCCGTGCGGGCCTTGGCCAGGACCACCGCGGCCGGCCGCCATGTGCCGCAGCCACGGCCTGTGGTTCGGTGACGGTTTAGCCCTAGGCGGAGGCGGCGGGTCAGCCCTAGACTGCCGTGGCGGCGGGGGCAGGGCCCGAGGGGGCGGTGGAGGAGGCGCCGCCCGAGGCGGCGGTGGAGCAGCCTGATGCGGCGGCGGCGCCCGGAGTGGAGGAGCCGCACGCGCGGGACCCGGCACAACAGCGCCCGCCGCCGAAGAGGCCGAGCCGCCCGCGGCCCCGGACTGGCTCCTCGCCACAGGTGGCAGCTGCGGTGGCGGCGGTTTGGGCGGCATGGCCGGCCATCGAGAGTCGGGGGGCAGGCACCGGTTTACTCCGCCCAATCGTAGCGAAGAACGGCGCGAGGATGCAGAAGGAAAACCCACACGCCCACAGCGCCGAACCCCAGCAGAGATAAGCGGAGGAGGAGGGGTACGTGCATGCAGGGGCGATCGATCCAAGGCCCCCTCATGCACGTCGCTAGCCTCCCTTGGGTCGTTTGCCTGGCCAGCCCCCTGGGCCTCAAGCCCAGTACTGCCCAAGCCTACGTCGCAGGCACTGCCAGGCGGCCCAACCGAGCCCAACAACTCATTCAAAAGCTCCAATCTGGCCGTTCGAATGTCACGCGACACGGCCACCGCCGGCGAACTCTGTGACACCCTCAAACCACCCTTTTTCTTGCGTCGAGTCACTCTAGTCCAACACTTGGGACGAAAAAATCTGACAAAGTGATGGCCGACGGCCCATCCTTTGGCAATGGTCCCTTCCGTGGTTTCACCTTCGACTTCTGCGAAGGAACCGACGTATCCAACGAACTCAAGTTCTTAGTGCTCACCTTAGGTTTAGACCCCGAAGTAGGTGTGGCCACAACAAGTGGAGATGGTGACTGCACCGGCGCCTCCGGCAGATCCTCATCATCATCCGCTAGTATCCAAAAACGCCCCCCAACCCGCTGCGCGGGCTTGGGTTCCTCGGCATCCGTTGTGAGATCCACGAACTCAATTCGCTCATCACATTCTCTGGGTTCCTGCACACACTCAAGAACTTCGATATGGAAAAGATCAATAATAAACCTCTTATCAACAGCAAGATCTTCGTCAACGTTGAGATGTCGTCCGGCTAAAATGTCTTCTTCTTCATCGCGGATCGTCATCCAACGGGACGGGTGCGAGTAGATCAGGCCATTGATCCATGTCCCCGCCTTTCTATCGTCCTGAAAACGCACATACCATTTAGTATGATTCAAAAATTGCCGATCCCGATCTGCCGTCGAGGGATCCGGGCTAGACGACGAGGAAAGAGAGGGATCGGGCTCTGTCTCCGGAACCGGCATCCACGCATTTTGGATCGGGTCCGGCGCTAGTCGCCGAGGCGACGGCAGCGGAGGATCCGCACTGCGGGGGCGCGGCGGAGAGGAAATGGGCGGCGGAGGCTCTGGCAGGATTGGCTGCGTCGAGGTCTTCCGGCCGCCGCCCGCCGATTCGCCCGAGGGGTCGCCCGCGGCGTCGCCCGCGGAGTCGCCCACCATCATGCGGCTGGCATGTACTGGCTTCGGATAATGGTTGTCCAGATGCTGAGTGAGGTGTTGTCTCCGATCTCAAATTGCCAAAGCCAATGTTCAATGCCAAAATTTCCATCAACTCGCAACATTGACCGGCAATTTGGTTGACACAGCCAATTGCCATGCCATGAATAGGTTGCAATACAAGCAAGCTCCAAGAATGTTGCAGCTTACAACAGCAAGATGACCATACTAACACCAGCTAAAGTTGCTTAAATTACAAGGGATCAGTTCATTAATCATCTAACCTCAATTAAATACTAACGAACAATCTCACATGACGCTGCATGCGTTGGCATTCTCCTCGCTGAACATGTAATACGACCCCGGCGCCGCCGACACCGGTGCCGTTGAGTAGTAGTACCCCGCGCCGCCCGTGTAGGCCGCGCCGACCATCGGGTGGTAGTACGCGCTGCTGCGGTGCGGGTGCGAGGTGCTGTAGCTCATGGCGTACGGTGGCGGCATGTGCCCCGCACCGGCGCCGCTGCCGTAGTAGCCCGGGTAACTCATCGCGGTGGCGGGCGGGTAGGCCCCGGCGTCAACGACGGCGGGGGCGTTTTGACCGGCGTTTCCTGTGGCGGGATTTGCGGGCGCGTCGTGTGGGCTCATCTGCGCTGTTGCACCGGCGCCTTCTCCGCCGTTGGCATTGGCATTGCCGTTATTGCCTCCCTTGCCTTTCTTTTTCTTCTTGCCGCCACCGCCGCCACCGGAGGCATTGGCGCTGGGTGCCATGGGCTGCATGCCCTGCGGCGTCATGGCGAAAGGGGCGACCATGCCGGCCCGTCCGTCGTGCGGGTCTCCGGCACCCGGGTTCTTCGGTGGGTCGCCGCCTTCAACCTGGTGAGGCTGCTCGTCGCCGGACGCCTCATCGCACGTGCCCGCGTGGTCGTGATTCTCCGGGGGAACAGAGCCTCCGGCGCCTTCCGCCGTCGGGGCACCCGGCGCCGCCGGCTCGGCGGTCTTGTTTTTGTTCTTCTTTTTCTTCTTCTTCTTGCCGCCACCGCCACCACCACCGCCGCCGTCACCGCCGCCTCCGCTGGCAGGCGGGTTAGCGTCAGAGGGGGGAGGAAGGGGCTCCGGCCACGGCTCGGCGTGCTTGCCGGTCTTGATGAGCTTCTTGACGAGCGCGTCGACGGAGACATTGCCAACGATCACTACCTTGTGCTGCTGGGTGTCTATGTCCGTCTTGTACACACCTGCTCAGTTGATGCAAACAGATCAACGAAATTAGCAAGAACACACTCTTCTAAATCCCTTACAATTTACATACATCCCATAAGCACTTTCATGTGCAGAACAAACCTACTAAGCACCAATTCAATGCGTTTAGAAGGGGTTCAGTGAGGGAAACAGGGGACCCTCTGCTTTTCCCCTTCATAGTAAATACAGGGGGTACACACATAAAACATCACTTGCAATTTTTTAAACAGTTACATGCTCTTTAGTTTACTGAGCTGAAGTTGAAATCAAATCCTTTTTGCAGAAAGAAGGAAATAAATCTAATAACACTATCACTGCCTTTCTAGGGAGCTTTCAAAGGATTTGCTGAACATGTTTAACTGTTTTTCTGCCTTGTTTTCTCTTCTTTTTCTTCATCTAAGCATTACTATATTTTTCTTCTTGATCTATGCCTACCTTCTATGGCGTGGAGCACCTTCTTGACCTTCTTCTTGCAGCCCTCACAGTGGATGCTGACCTTCAGAGCCACAGTCTGAAGAAAAACAGCAAAGCCCAAGCCATGGAAACCTCATAAGAATCTTGCAGTGATAAGAAACCCAAAACAAACATAGCAGACAAACGAAGATGATAATATCTTGAAAAATCCTTAACTACTTACCTGATACATGAGTGGCTGTGCGCCTTCTTCGGCAGCCGCCATGGCTGGGGAGTGAGGAGAACGGAGAGAGGTCACAGGGAAGTGAGAGTGCTTATCAGGGTTGGTGCAAGTGAGGAGGGGAGTGAAGAAGGGTGGAACCAAGAGGCAAGGCGAGCAAAAGGGGGGCAGAACCGAACAAAGTGGCAGAGTTTGGTCCTGGGTAAGGGCATGGCTAAATAGCATCCATCAAGGAGTGGGAGAGGTGACAGTCCCCCCTTTCCTCCTTTTGTTTTTCGGTTGTGTAGTGGAATGAATGGGTGAGGTAATTGTTCCCCACATCTGGTGGCTAGATGCCCATGTATATGCATGTAGACCAAGGAAAATATTTGTCTTGGGATTCTCCAGTTTTTTTGTGTGTGTGTTTTGCAGAAGGTTGTTTAGAAATTTTTTTTTAAAGTAAGCAAGTGGAGCGGAAATGGTTTGGATTTTTTTACTAATAAGGTACGATACACTTACTTTGTCTAAGGCCTTGTAACGCTATAATGTAACACTAAAATATTTCTTGTATTGTGTTGTGAAAATTTCAAATAAGTTCTTGTTGATTCAAAGTCTACTCTGGTCTAATTGATGCGACTAAACCATTATTGTAAAAAAAAAGACCATCCATGGTGTTTCTCAACTTGTTCCAGAATAAATTCGTCACCAACATGTTGTTCCATCACTCGTCTGTGTTTCAGTACGACAAACAAGTGCAACAACTCATTTGGCGGTTCGATGTGAAAATAATCCATCTTTCTCGATAAGCATAGAAATAGATGTGAACAGTGATTATTTATCAAAGAAAAACTAGGTAGTTTCATATTTTATACAGTACTCCCTCCGGCGAAAATCCATCTCTGCACCCGAGCTCATCTGCACCCGTGCTGGTGAAAAAAATCAAAACAAATACTAGAAAAATTCAAAAAGGTAGAAATTTTGATGCGTGAGGCCCGCTCCAAATTTCAAGTCATTTGAACATATTAGCAGCTCTCAGCAAAAAAATACAAATTGGGGGTCTGGAAAAAAGTTTACTATTTTGGTCCAATTTGTCTTTTTTGTTGAGAGCTTCTCAGATGTTCAAATGACTTGAAATTTGAAGCGGGCCTCACTCATCAAATTGTCTACCACACAAAAAAAATTGGATTTTTTTTATTTTGTTTTGAATTTTTTTTACGAATTTGTTTCTAACCGGGTGCAGATGAGCCTGGGCACCGAAACGCCCTACTCTCCTTCCGGTCCTTTTTATTCCGTGTACTTCCTCCGTCCGGAAATACTTGTCATCAAAATGGATAAAAGCGGATGTATCTAGATGTATTTTAGTTCTAGATACATTTCTTTTTGTTCATTTTGATGACAAGTATTTTCGGACGGAGGGAGTATTAGATTTGTGTCAAGTCAAACTTTACAAAGTTTGACCAAATTTATATTAATAAATATCAACCTCTATAATATCAAATATATATATATATAATGAAACTATATTTCATAATGAATCCAACAATAGTGATTTGGCATTGTGAATATTGATACTTTTTTCTATAAATTTTGTCAAAGTTGAAATACTTTAATTTCGGACAAAATTTATATGCAAACTTACATGGGGTTTGCTACACCGCTATGGTAATATGGATGACGACCACTTACAGGTGCACCTTGTTTTGGTAGACGAGAAGGTCGGTTAGTTTGCACTTTTTCTTGATTGTGCTCCATTCTTTAATATTAATGCCTGCTATAGCTTAGATTTATTCATGTGTCTTCCTTTTTTTAGATTTATTCATGTGTCTTTCATGATAAAATACATGTTGTGTGTTGTTTGGGCAAGTTACTTCTCTCCTTTTTTTCTAATGTGTCTATTTATTTGTTTGTTGTTTCAACTTTCAAGCCGGTGGAGGATGTTTGATTTTGTGGAAAACGTGTTTTATGCTTTTTGTGCAGGCCGATGAGGTCCATGTTATGAGTACGATTTGACCACGGGAATAATCTTTAGGTACTGAAGATAATACACATGCCCCTCCCCAATGAGCTTCTGAAACAACACCGGACATTCATCGGCTTGAAACAACAAACAAAGTTGTTTTCGCGAATATGTAATGGTGTGTATCAGTCCATTAATAGATAAAGATCATAATAAAGTAGGACTTCCTCCACTATGTATGCTAGATGGTGTAGTCGAGGGTGGCAGTGAGTAAAAGGAGGAGGTTGCTCAGCCCCGATACAGATGGTCTAATTTACAAGGATGATGTTATCTAGGCTGTGGCACCAGCGCATGCCCAAAGTTTGTCTTCTTGTTGGATGTCTCGAACGAGCTCGACGGCAGAGGGGCACGCGGTATCGAAGATACAAGCATTCCGGTGCTTCCAAATAAGCCAGGCAGTGAGGTTGATGAGGGAACGGAGCCCTTTGTGCAGGCCGGTAAGGATGTCTGCATAGCCTTGTTTCACCAGTTGAAGCAGAGGATAGAGTCGTCGGGTGGTGGCTAAATTTCGTGTTTTGACCATTTTTTCAAACCTATTCAAAATCTAACCCTAGTTTAATTTATTTTTTTTGAGATCTGACCCTTTTGCTACCGCCAGAGACCATGGCGGTAGGGTATAACAGCTTACTGCCAACGACCCTGGCGGTAGGGTCGCATGCCTATCATAAAAAACCTCCTAAATATTGAACACAGTGCGTACTCGTGCCAGCCTATTTGCCGGTAGCAATGTTTCCTACCGCCAAAGTCTTTGACGGTAGGCTGTTAGACCCTACCGCCATGGACTCTGGCGGTAGCAAAAGGGTCAGATCTCGATTTTTTTTCAACATAGGATCAGATCTCAAATAGATTTTAGAAAAGGGTCAAAACATAAAATTTTACCTCGGATGGTGAGCGAATAAGTAAATTTAGCAGTACCGGTAGGTATCGGTTGGAAATCCACCATCCGCTGTATCATTCAGATTGATGCGTCCAGCACTCCAGCTCAGGTATAAACATGCGATTCAATTTCTTACAGATATACATCATAATACGTGCTGATAAGGCCGACACCAGCTGGCCATACCTGAACATGCCCTACTCGCTTTATGTCCAATCATGCATGTGTACTCCCACATCTCTCCATCCCATAGAAAAGCTATCATTTAATTTTATTGTGAGATATTAATTGATTGATATCTTTTAAACAAAAATTTTATCTTTAAATCTATTTATATATTTTAATTCCTGATGACAAGATCTTTAAAACAAGATCAATCTTGAATATATTTAAACGAGTTAAAATTTCATGGATAATTTTAAAAAAAAACTGAAACTTATTTTATTCATTTTAAAAAACTAATTTCACTCACTTAAAATAACTAATTTCACTCATTCCAAAAAAATGATGTCACATATTTCACAAAAGTAACTTCACTCAGTTTCAGAAACATATTTCACTGAGTTGAGAAACCTTATTTCGAAATTGATTTCACTCAGTTTTATACACATAACAAGTTTCACGTATTTCACGCTGAAATATGTGTCATGTGTACAAAAAAATATTTCACTCATTTCAGAAATTAGTTCACTTAACTAAAAATGATTTCACTTATTTTTAGAATTTTGATTTTACTTATTTATAAAAATCAGTTTCACACATGTGTGGATAATCAGTTTCACACATGAAACAATCCACTTCACATATTCGAAATAACCAGTTTCACATATTAAAAAATGGACCTAAATTGTTGCATAAAACTCACTTCACTCATTTCAGAATATAATTTCACTCATTTCAAAAAACTTATTTCAATCATTAAGAGACTGATTTCCTACGTTAGCCAAAAAAACTTAATTTGAGTCGTTCGAAGTAAATAATTTCAATTATTTTGAAAAAATGTTCCAATTATTTCAAAAAAACAATTTCACTCGCTTCATAAAATATATTTCGCTCATTTTTTTTGAAAGAATCAGTTTCACATGTTTGAAATAACTAGTTTCAATATTTTGAAATAACATGATTCATGTATTTCACACCAAAAAATGTGACATGTGTATGAAAAAAGATTTCACTCATCTCAAAATATTGGTTTCACTTATTCTAGAAAAATGATTTCACTTATTTCAAAAAACAATTTTACTAGTTTCAAAACAATATTTCGTGCATTTTAAAAAATAAATTGAAATAATCATCTTCATATTTTTTAAGAACTAGTGTCGCAATTTCTGAAATAACAAGTTTCACATATTTCACACTGAAATATGTTTCCTATGGATGATATTTTTCTACAGAAAAGTGATTTCAATAGCTGATTTCAATTTTTTTGAATAAATAAATTTTAAGTGAGTGAAATTAAAATTTTGGTATGATTGAAATAGCAAAAAATAAATTAGATTAAATATATTCAAGATTGGTCTTGTTCTGAAGACTGTGTGTTTAGGGATTTGAATATATAAAAAATCAATAATAGAAAATTAGTGTTGAAGATATTGGGCATTTCCAATTTAAAACAAAGATAAAATGAATGAATATGTTGGAAAGAGGGAGAGACGAGAGATGCTTCATGCATGCATGCTGCATGCATGCGTACCGCACTTGTCAAAAATATAC
The DNA here is from genome assembly GCA_034509565.1 of Triticum monococcum. Classification (NCBI taxonomy): domain Eukaryota; kingdom Viridiplantae; phylum Streptophyta; class Magnoliopsida; order Poales; family Poaceae; genus Triticum; species Triticum monococcum. The sequence goes on from CM067841.1 coordinate 121,893,269, forward strand.
TACACTATCGTGACATTGATCTGACTAAAATCAAAAATATAAGTGATGCCTTTGCACTAAGAGGGTGTTTGTTTCCAGGGACTTAAAGTGGGCATTTAGGACTTATGAAATAAAACTCTCAAGGCGGGTTTTATAGGGACTTATAGTTGTACTATGGTCTTATAGAGACTTATAAGTCCCAGGAACCAAACAGATAGGGATTTTTTAGGGACTTGAGACTTATAAGTTGGGACTAAAAAAAGTTTTAGGACTTATGAACCAAACAGGGCCTAAATATGTTCACATACACATGCATATATGGTCCCATAACTTTACATATGGCAGCACCTTATTGGTAGTAAGACCACCGGTACCTACCAGAACCGGTAGAAATGACTTTGCGGGGCGGTGAGGCAGTGGTTTTGCACCATGAGAGGATCTCATGCCAAGTTATCCTGGAGAAGACACAACCCATGAGCAGGTGGTGTGGGTCTCCAGTTCTTGCGCCCAGAGGGTGTAGAGAGGGTCATGCTCGAGCCCATGTCATGCAAGGTCAGCGGTCCAACAACGATCGAGTGAGACCGTCCAAAGGAAGATTTTCACGTTGAGGAGAGCCCAATCCTTCCATGTCAATCTCCAATGTGGCGCCATTGTTGATCCGTGGAAGAGGGCTTGATAGCATGAATGGAAAGAATAATTCCCGCTGGCAATCCAGCACTAGGAGAGCGTGTCCGGGAGGTCATTGAGCGCGATCTATTGTAGGCACTGCCACACATTGATGTACTCCATCCTGGCTAGGGGCCCAAGTGCACCACCAACACCGATGTCGCGGATCCAGGGTGGTTGTGCAGGCCATTGCAGGCAAGGCATTGCTGGCGCTTCCGTTTGGGGACAATGGAGACCAGGGTGGGAGCAATCTCGGTGATGGACCAACGGTCAAGCCAGTGGCCAGACCAGAATTTGCACGTACTGCCATCGTCGATGGTCCAGGTGGTGCAGGCATGGAAATATTGCGCCACTGCGGGATAATGGGGCAGGTGGAGGAGGCGCCAGGGGAAGCTGTCATCGGTAATCGGAAGCCACGTCCATCGAATGTGCAACGCAATACCAATCCGCTGTAGATCACGCACTCCAAGCCCCTCCTAGCTTAAGTGGGTGGCAGACTCATGGACAGGAAACAAGGCATGATCAGCCTTGGTGTCCTTTCTATCGTGCCAAAGAAAATCTCTCATGACGCGAATCACCTTCTTGAGGATGTGCGGGTTGATGGCCAGTGAGGAGGAGGTACATCGGCATGGCCGATAGGACGTGCCGCACTAGGGCGAGGCGCTCACTGTAGGAGAGAAGGGAAGCCTTCCAAGCAGCCAGTTTCTTTAGCATTCTCTCCACTAGTGGAAGCAAAGACGAAGAGGGGGTCTTGCAGATGGAAAGTGGTAAGCCTAGGTAGGTGAATGGGAATGGCTTCACCGGGCATGCCAGGGCATCGCCAATGCCAACACATGCATGCGGGGTGCACTGAATGGGAGTGGCTGAGCACTTCACGAAATTTGTGCAAAGCCTTGATGCTACCAAAAGTCTAGAGGATTTGCCGCACCACCGCTAGCTCGTGGGGATATGGGTGGCAGAAGATCACGACATCATCAGCAAACAGAGAGATGCTCGAGGCGGCATGCCGGTTAGTGAGCCGACAGAGAACGCCATTGGTCATCGTGAATCGAAGAAGGAAGTTCAACACATCAATGGTGATGGTGAAGAGCATAGGTGACAAGGGATCACCTTGGCGCAAACCGCACACATGGTGGATCAGAGGACCAGTTGATGAGGACCCGTGTTGAAGCCGTGGATACGAGAATGAAATTCAGTTGCACCAGCGGTTTACAAAGCCCAAGTGTCGCAACACTCTGATCAGGAAGGGCCATGACCCCATGACACATAATTGAAGGCCCATGCCAATGTCAAGCTTGAGGAGCACACGCGGTGATTTGAGATTATGTAGCAGGCGGGCCGTCTGTTGAACCAACAGGAAATGTTGTGGATGCTCCGCCTAGCGATGAAAGCACTCTGCAGGTTCACCGAGATTATCTCACCAAGCCACGGTGTGAGACGGAGGAAGAGGACATTGGTGAAAAGCTTCGCAATCAGGTGGATCAAGCTGATTGGTCAATAGTCGAACACTGAGGATGCGCCCGCTTTGAGAGAAGGGTGAGTAAGGCCTCATTTAGCTTTTGGAATCCGTGCCCATTCGAAGAGAAGAGCTTGTCGAAGGCGTCACAAAGATCTCCCTTGATGATATCCCAGCAGGAGTGCAAGAACTAGGCCGTGAAACCATCAGGGCCCGGCACCTTCCCAGTGGGCAATTGCTTGATCACATCCTAAATCGAGGACGGGGCATCGACCCGTTGGCTGGGTAGCTGAGGTTGCTGCTAGCTCATCCGAGTTTTTGCGAACATGCAAAAAACTTGCGTGTCAATATATTAAATCGAGAAGGATTTACAAGGTGTTACCGGCCCCAAAATGGAGTTGGGACAACGACAGTACACTAGTGGTAACAACTAGTTGCCTTCTATCCTACTTAATCCTTTATCTTAAGAAGGATTGCAACCCCACAGCGCCAGCTCTACTCCATAGGTTGGCTTCAGCCACAATGCCAGCGCACACGTGCGCGGCCGTGCTCAGCGAGTTGTCAAAAGTCCGGGCATTGCGCTCGATCCATAGGCTCCACACGACGAGGAGCACGACGTTGTCGAAACCTTTGCGTGCCAGTTTTGAGAGTCCGCGGCGAGCGTCAGGCCATCATTCCTGCAGAGCGTCCACTTGCGGCGTCCTGTGAACTACTCCCTCCGTTCTAAATTACTCGTCGTAGAAATGGATGTATCTAGAACGGAGGGAATAGGTTGCAGCGCCGAAGTATGGCTGTCCAGATCTCGCGCGAGAACGAGCATCCCACGGTAATGTGGTCCGCCGTTTCCTGGGCGTTTGAACACAAAGCACAGGTATCGTTCGTGGAAAGTCCATGCCCACCCGAGTTCAAGTCTCGGATTGGACGCGTGGTGCTTGTGAAGTTTCTCCTATCAAGCATCCTAAATCTCGGCCGGCCTTTTGCCCACAGATCATAGTGAAAGACACACACACACAAATCATTGCAGCCTAGGCGGCGCAGAAAAGCGCGCTTATACTTGTAGTGAATGTCTATAACCAAACGGAGTTTAGCTCGTGAATCTTCACCTTTGATGTACCTTAATTTATACTAATAGATGTTAACAATGCTGTTTTCAGAGCTCACAGTCACAGCTTAGAGGAGCTTGTCTGTTTCAGAACCAGTGAATCTGCATAATCATGGCCCTGCCATTTCGCAAAACAGATAGCAGAAACCAAGTGCAGTAGCTCATCCACAAATGTAAATATCATTGATGTATACCATATAACCATTAGTAACATATAACAAAGCTTCCACATGATCAGAGAGCCTAACATGCACATTAGTTTTCACAAGATGAGAGAATATACAAAGCTACTCACAGAATGTTACTGCGGTTCTTATCTCGGCGATGCGCTTAACCATTTCCAGGTGCAGGGAAGGAAAAGAAAAGGAAAAAATTAACAATATACATAAAAGTCTTCCCAATGCACTTATGCATTTCTGCTTTGTTTCCCCTGGTGGAGGAGGCAAGAGGATCCTCAGCTATGTACGACTGTAGTGCGCTTGGAACTAACTGAAGAGGGCACTAACTGAAGCAAGACGATCTGCACAGCCCTGTATGACTGTAGTCGATCCCACAATGCGCTTGTTCTTGCCATTGGTTCAGTTGGGTGTCAGAATTTTCGAGCGGCATGGTACAATTCAATGTAGTCCAGTGCGGGCCGGTTCCACGACCAGTCTTGCTCCATGACCCTCTTACACAGGGAGTGGAACCAATCACGGGCATCGAACCAAGCGCCGATTGCTCTGAAATGAGGTATGGAACATGCACGGTAAATAACCTAGCACTACTGCTGAATTCAGGGCTAATTGAGGAAAGGTACTTGCCTGTTGAGGGCATAATCCACGCCGTTGCTGTCGGCTCCGTCGAAACTGAACCCATTTGGTTCAAGACCAAGAGACCGAGCCCGGTCCTTATCATTGTCTACGTCGAAGACAGTGTCGTAAAGTCCTGCGATGCAAAGGATAGTTTCATTTCATGTCCAACAGATCGACATATGCAAAGCAGTGCAGCATAATGGAGAGAAACAGTCACACACCTCCGGTTTTCCGAACTATAGGGATCGATCCATAACGCATGGCAACAAGTTGTGTTAAGCCACAGGGTTCAAAGATTGAAGGGACAATAATGAAGTCAGAGCCAGCGTATATCTGCAGCATGATCGATCATCAACCTACATTATAAAGTAATCTCCAGCTCCCATAATGGAGGGCTGGGTAGATGGTGTGTAGGATGTTGGAGCTCACCAGGTGAGAAAGAGGCTCATCGTAGGTTAGAACAAGCTTCACCCTACCATGGTAAACACCGTGAAGAGCATCGGCCAATCTGCAAAAATCGCCTTGTATTCGATGATCTGGAGCTGAACCAAGCAAAACCACCTAGGAACCAAACACTTCATTTTCAGTCTTTTGTTTTGAAGTAAACAAAAACAAATAGTAAGCAATTTTTTTATAAAGAAAACGTTAGATGTTTATCCGTTCACAAGGGATGATGTACTTGTCCGTTGCTCTCGAGGGTTCGGTGAATTGCGTGCTTGATGAGGTGGATTCCCTTCTGTGCTGTCAGACGGGTGATGATTCCGACAATAGGGACATCAGTTTGCTGTAATCCAAACTTCTGCTGCAAGGCCCTTTTTGCAGCGCTCTTGCCTTCGACAACATTCTCACAAGTATAAGGGACCTGAAGTAGTATGAAACACAGAGTTAAGCATAAAACTATCTGTGGCCTTGGTATATATCTACTTGCACTCTGGGAAAAAATTTGGTACCGGGATAAAATTGTCAGTGTACGGATCCCAGATATCTGGATCAATTCCATTGAGAATGCCGTAGAATTTCTCACGATGAGGAGCAATGGCGCCATGGCCTGCCACGTCCCTTGAATATGTAGGAGAAACCTGAAAAGTTTGGGTGGAAATAGTTGAATACGTACAAAACACAAGAACATGATTCTGTAAAATGTTGAAGATTTTTTGTGCGCCAAACAGAAAGATTAAAAATTACAAGACAGTAAGGCACTCACAGTTGTGGCTTTATCACAGTATGTCATTGCTTTACCAATATAATGTGCTCCAAATTCAAGATTGTGGATGGTAAATACAACCCGAGTGCTTGCCATTCTGGATTGGGAATAGTGTTCCTTATATAGCCAGGCGACCGGAGCACTTGACCAATCATGGCAATGTATTATATGCTGTCACGTGAATACAGATACAAGTTCTTTTAACTGAGAAATGGAAGGGGAGAAACAAGCAACTGTTGCGAATACACAAGTAGCATTCAGATAGTAGAGCAGGAAAGGAAACACCAATGCAGCAAATAAGCTACTCCATCCGTTCCTAAATATAAGAGCTTTTAGAGATTTCACTATAGACTACATACAGAGCAAAATGAGTGAGTCTACACTAAAGTATGTCTATATACATCCGTATGTAGTCCATAGTGGAATCTCTAAAAGGTCTTATATTTAGGAACGGAGGGAGTAGTAAAGAAACTGAAAGTAACACACTGAATACAAGATTTTGAACATGGTGCACTGGAATGGTAAACAAGAAAGTGTAGTATCACAAAGAAAAAGTCAATATAGCAGCTAGTATTCTAAATAATACTACTTACTGGAGAAAATTCATTCTGGAGGATAAACTCTAGAGCAGAATGACAGAAGAACCCAAATCTGCGGTCATCATTCCTTCCATATACACATCCAACGCCAAACATCCTAGAAAAGGAAATGTCAAAATGAATAGTTTGTGAAGAAAAATCCTCAGGAGAGTTCTTGAGATATTGGCATCCACTTACAGGAAGAGAACCAAAAAGAGACAACTAGACAAGTAAATCATTTAATTTTGATAAATGGTGCTGATTGCTTGTGCCTTTTAAGCTCTAACATTCAGGTGACAACATTTCTTTCTTTCATATTTCTCTTAATTGAAATGCAAATCCCATGCCAGATAATGGAAGGTGTACACAGCGCGTGCAAGTGTGTCTGCAATCTAGAGAAACTGAAATTTGACAATCAAACGCATGCTCAAGCATAAATAAGATTGAACATTTTTAAAGGGAAAGAAAGGATTGTCTACCTTATCATTGAATGACAGATGGCAATAGTTTGTTACAGGTTACAAGCGTTTGGTAGCGTCATATGGGCGCAAGATATATCAGAATAGAAACTGTAAGGAGCCCCATGGAGTCCTTGGCAGCCACTGACCAGGGCCTAGCCTTAATGCACAACCTTTTGTGCCCAAGCAATGATCTTAGCTGTGTTCTTGGTTGTGCAGGCTACGTGTCCAAGGGTGGTCATGGAATTTCAAAATTAGTTGGATTTATCGGCTCATCTAGCAGCAAATTCCTTTAGCTCAAAAGTGGTTATAGAGCCACTAATCTCACATATCATTGTTATAACTAGCTCTCAGCGTGGAATGCCAAGGCCAAGGTATTGTGTTACTAATTGGCTTCTATAGTCTACGATAAGTAGTTATATGAATGAGAAAAAGGTACACCTTATTAACCAGTACAAGGCTCTAGCCTAACAATTTTGTGAAAAGGAGTAATATGTTTTATATCACTCAAGTATACATTTCCTGCAAAAAAAAAAACCATACATTAGCTGATTCATACCCATTTTGAGGTTCCAGGAAGTAAACGGTCAGGTCTTCGACTCGTCCAACCCATACTTTTATTTCTGTACCACCCCAAGAAAAACTTTGATATAAATGTAAATCCTTGACCTGCATTGAAATAGATATAACTTGATTAAAAATTTATAATGGATATAAAACAAAGGAAATTCCTTAGTGCCTACTGATCTTGGCATCCCCTTATTGGGGTCATATATTGGTTTTATTGGGATCTGTGCCACCATACTGCGCTCCATCGCAGCTCAGAATTTTTTAGCTTCAGTTGAAGCTTCGTGGCATTTTGAGTTGAAATTTTACAAACTAGGTGAATAGATTATGTAGTACAGTACTTCAACTTACACTGCTTTGGTTCAAACAGTCGTACTTCGGGAGAATAACCTCGACAGTATGTCCTAGATCTTGAACGGCACGTGAAAGACTTGTAACAACATCCCCGAGACCTCCAACCTATGAGATCATTGATCATGACAGAGCATAGTATTATGGCATAGAAAGAAAAAAGGCAAAAGGTGATGAGATCTCGCCTCGAATCAAAGAAACTAGCCTTAGAATTATATTACCTTTGCAACGGGGGCCATCTCGACAGCAATGTGGATAATACGCATGTAATTCTCTGTTTCAATTGAATCAGAAACAGGAATATGATAGTCCATCCCATTCCTGTTGTCATAGATCCCATCTTCTTCCCACTCGGAGAAAACAAAGTCCATCATATAGGCATCCGGTGGAACATTAACTGGACAAGGAACACAGATAAACATAAGGAAGTAGGAAGGATACAGCTTTTCGGTGCTCTGTATTGTACTCAGTAGGATAAGTAACTTCATTATAGAAAATGGAAGCTTTATTACCCCCCGGACTCTGCACCATCGATGCATCTAGTACACAGTAAACCAATTTAACAGGGATTTGGCCAAGTTGCGGAACTAAATTTCTACGTTTTAACAAGGCTTAAGTGACTTCACAATATATATCAAAGTAGGCCTATAGGCCTTATACAGAAAGACCTCCCATTCACGCTCCGAAAAAAACAGCTACAAGCTCGACCAGCCGAGAATAGCCCTTGGTGCCATAATTTTTAAGAAGAAAGGTGACCACTCACCCTATGGAGGGGGAGCCTGCAAGCACCTTTTTTAGAGAAGTGGTGCCTGCAAGCACTTCAGCCCGCTCCCGCTAGCCACCCGAGCAGACACTCGGTCTCAAAACAGCTACAAGCTTATATAGTACTCCCTCCGGTCCATATTACTTGTCACAGCTTTAGTATAACTTTGTACTAAAGTTGTACCAAAGTTGCGACAAGTAATATGGATTGGAGGGAGTAGTTGCATATCTGTTCTGGGTTTATGGCATTAAACTAGCTAATTATTACCAATAATAGAACAACAAATATTGGATACTATCTGTGCATCGTTAGTTGCATTTGACTGTATTGATTGCATAAAATGGTTACATATATACTAATAACAGTGATGTAATAATGCAAGCTCAAACCTGTTGCTTTTAAGAGCGGCCCATCCCCTGATTTCACCATCTTCTGGGGTGGCAATGCTCCACTTGGATGCATCCAAAGGTTAAAGGAGCATCTAAACCAAACCTCTGGCTTTCCATTTAGCACTGTGTTAGAGGGATTGTATAGCACATCCACTGTGGTTCCGGCGCGTATTTCAAGCGGTTCAGTGTAAACAATGTGTTTCTGGGAAAGCAGAAACCTTCGCATAGTTTTTGCCTTCATCTCAGCTTTGATATTTGCACTTCTCTCAGCCTGTGTAGGTAAAAAGGAACATGAGTCAACCCAAATAATCCTGATCATATGTTTTGTTCCAAACATCAGATATATCCACCACAAAGGAAAAAAAATAATCTTGTCTTTGTTAATTGCCAGTTACTCATCAAGCCAACCAGCCTTGAAAGGGAGTTGCCTTGCAAATTTTAAGTAGGAATGTTCTTAATGGTAAAGAAAGTTATGTTGTGATTGGTATATTATCAAGTGATTTTGAATAAGCTTGCGTGGAACCATGCATTTTAAATTTGGAAAATAGACGAAAGGGAATATATTTGTCATCACTCAGGGGTTAACTGCCAAAATTATAGAGATCTATATGCAAAGATTTTGTTGCAACTGACCTTTCTTTTCATGGTTTCTTCCTTTTCTCTCCTTTCTTGCAGAAGCCTTGTATAGATGTTTTGCTCCTCTTGCACCCAGAAGCCTTCCTCGGTTACATTGTTGTTTGGAAGAATAGCATGGAAATCTTGTCGAGCATTGTTGTCATAGTTCCTTGCATTCCCAGCTGGCCCATCAGCAAAAACCCAGTCCAACACAAGTGCTTTTTCAGGTGGAATAACTGTACATATACAGAAAAGACAGGTATTACATTACATATATGCTCCACGTTATACAAATGCTCTTTAAGCGTCCGTCTATGGTAAATGTTGAGCTTCTATGGCCTTTGAGTTAATAAAATACTTTCTCATGACATTAATAAAACAAGGAAATTCATGCCATATTTGTAGGAGCATTATGCTAGAATCAAAACAAATGTTTCCTCAACAAAAAAGAATCAAAACAATGTTGCCTTATGTACAAAGGTTGAGGTGTCGTACCATCTGCATACCACCAATCGCCGTCTCTGTCATTGCACTTGACAAAGCTTTCAACAATAGAGAGTCCATCTGACCAATTGTTGTAACCACCATGCATCCAAATCTCAGTACTATGCGCAAGTGGCCTCGAGTTTCTGTTATAATATAACCTGATAGTATCTCTGCTTGTATCTGTGCTAGCCTCTATGTACCACAAATTATCAACACATGTTCTGGCCAAACTCAACATACTCTGTAATTTCTTCTTCTTGATCTCTATCTCGGCCTTCGCTTGTGCCCTGACAGCTTCATCTGCAGCCCTTGCTTCCTTGCTTCGCCGCTGTTCTTCAGTCTGTGTCCTCCTTTCAGCTTCTTCCATGGCAAGTTTCTCAAGCTCCCTTTGCTTTTCTTTAACCAAGAAATCTTCAAACAGATCTTCATTCATAGTGCCTTCTATTCCTATACAGAAATCATTGTTGCCATTGTTCTCATAGACCGTGCGACCGTTGAAGAACACAAAGTCTAATCTGTAGGCCTCCTTGGGAATGTACAGTTTGCAAGACCACCAAACCCCTCCAAGGTCACTCTTGTGCAATCTTTCAGTGAAAAGCCTCCATTTCCAACCATTGAATGCTCCTTTGATGACGACATCGGGTTCGTTCGCCAAAGCTGTTAGGTCACGATTTAAATAAAGATCAATAACTGAATCAGCTTTCACTACCTCTGGAAAAACAAACAGCTTGTTCCTCATCGAATAATTTTTCTCTGCGAGTTCTTGAAGCATCACCCGTAGTGCTTGTGGATCCACAACATCCTGTGGTGACCCCTGGATATCTTGTTCAACGTTAACGGACACAGAGGTCTCGTCAACTTCATATTGTCCATCATCCTCAATTAACTGCACTTCATCTTCAGACCATGAAAGCTCTTCCTCAGAAAGCGCATGCTGAATTTTACCACCTCTCCCCATTTCAATTTCAGTTATAGAAAGCTCATCCTCGTTAACTACCATCTGTCCTTCGGCAGCACTTTTCTGATGTTCAGTCATGTAAAGATGTTCCTCATCAACTTTCTTCCAAGTTGTCCTTTCCACTGCTTGGGTTCTATCTGCCTGATGCTTCCGCAACACATTGTCAACATTAAACTTTACATGAAGCGCATCCGCATCAGTTTTCTCGGATGTGTGATCTCCCTCCTTAGCTTCCAGTCCATTCACATACAACGCATCCTGTCTATCAACAACAGGAACTTGCTTTGTTTGACCCTCTCTCGACGTACCAACAATTGGTACGTTTTGTTTAGGGAGACTAACGGCCGAAAGATCTTGACTACGGAATCCAACTATGGACTGCTTTTGCTCAGGAACACTAACAGTTGACTGGCTTTGTTTGGGGAAAGCAACAATTGATCGGTGTTGTTTACTAGAACCAAAAATTGATTGGGTTGGTCCCGCAATATCAGCAATGGATTTATCTTGTTTATAGGAACCAATGATTGATTGGTTTTGTCTTGGTAAATCATCAATTGACAGGTCTTTTTTATCACTAAAATTTACTTTGCCTTGTTCTTCAACCCTGACAAGTCGCAGCTCAGGATTCAAACTTACACCTGTTTTAGCAATAGCCTTGTCCCACATAGAGAATGAAGACGGTACTGGATATTGCTGTTGGTAAGTCTCTTCTTCATCGGTAGCTTCACCCACATAATCCACTGCCATATGTTTCTCATGGCCTGATTCACTTGCAAACAAATCCATCATAAATGCTTCCTCTTCTGATCTAGTTTCATCCACCACATCATCCACTTCTCTGTATGTCGCGCAGCTTGAAGCATTTCCCAACAAATCCGCCTCAAATGTGTCTTGATCAGCCACGGTTTCATCAATTGCATCCCACATCGGCGCACTTGTTGAAACATTTCCTGACGAATCCGTCTCAAACCTGTCCTTTATAGACCAAGCTTCATCCACTGCACCCACTTCCACTGTTGTACTGCTTGAAAAAACATTCCCTGACAAATCTGCTCTAAATATGCCTTGATCATTCCCAGCTTCATCACTTGTATCCACTTCCCGTACCGTTGCACTGTTTGAAACATTTCCTGACGAGGTCGCCTCAAATCTGTCTTGAACAGGCCCGACTTCGTCAACCGCATCTAGTTCCACGGTCGTCGCACTGCTTGAAATATTTCCTGACAAATCCAGCTCAAATACGTCTTCTTCAACTCTAGCTTTGTCCGCCGCATCATCCATCACATCTACTATCACACTTCTCAATGTCTCTTGTACAGTCCCATTATGATCCATCACATCTACTATCACACTTCTCAATGTAGTTGCTGGCAAATCCAGCTCAAATACGTCTTCTTTAACTCTAGCTTTGTCCGCTGCATCCACTTCCTTCTTCGTTATACTGCTCAATGAATTCACTGTCAGATCAGCCGCAAGTATATCTTCATCCGCCACATCCACTCCCCCGATTATAGAACTGCTTAAAGCATTTTGTGACGAGTCCACTTTAGCAGTCTCGGCTTCTCTAGTATCTGTCCATTCTGCTGTCTCGGTACTTAATAGCGCATTGTATGTATCAAGAGTTTCTTCGTCCCGATTATTGTGTTCTATATTCTCGGTGCTTGGTTCAACAATGAGTCTTGTCGTATATCCTCTAGAAGAAATGACTTTAACCTGAGGTGATACCATCTTTCTTGATTTCCTATTAGGAGGATCTGAATGATGCAATTTGGAAAGACATGAAGTTAAACAGAACATCTGGGCTGTGTTTCGTTGCAAAGTATTCTCAAAGTATTTCAAGAATACTACAGTTTTTTTAAAACTATGGTTTTAAATACTTTGAGGTGTTTGGCTGTAATAAAAATTGTAGTATTATAAACTACAGTATCCACAAAACTGTAGTATTTTTGCAGTATTAAAAAAAGTGGTTGGGACCTCCTTTTAAAGAACTGAGAAACGCAACAAAGGCCTTGTCTACTAGTGGCCAATTGCAATGCTGTATACTTTTGATTGCCAAACATACCACTGTTTCCGCAATACTTAGAAAGACTGTTGGTTTCATAAACTACAGTATTCATTGTCATCGCTATAGAAAACCGTAGTATCAAAATACTGAGGTTTGAATAAGACATTGCTTCCAAACAGATAGAATGATAGGCCATTTGACAGATTATTCCTCAAACCTGAACTTGCTACCATGCATCGAAGGGTCCTGCTTCGAGTAAATCTGCCATTCATCAAAAAAGGCTGGAAAACACAAAAGGGGAAATAAGTTGTGCAGCTCAACATGTTTGAGCATAAAAAGGAAACCTTCTTATAGATAATGCTTGAGAAAATCAGAAGGTATTTGGCGAACAATCGGAACAGAATTATCAAGGTCATTTAATCCTACAAAATTATTTATGCCTCTCATATAAATTCTACTGAAATCGCTTTCTGACCTCACTTCTATTTTTAAGCATAATACAGTAGGGAAGGCCCCCACTGCATCTCATTTTCTGACCTCACTTCTAAGCAAGGATAAATTTCTCTGTTCAACAGGAAGGATGTAATCCAATTTATATTATCTTCATAGTTTCGTTTCGACAAAAAACATTAGCGCAATTCAAACTAGTAAACTACTGATACACTCGCTATCTGGCAGACAAAGACCAGCTTATAGAAAGATGGCAATGCTCGCAGTACATATGGAAATAACTTTATCACAAAAAATATATGGAAATAACTTCATCACAAACATAGAAGGTGCAGACAATGTAAATACTCCCCGAATTCACCCCATCGTTTTTTTGCAATGAATTTCTGTTTCTTGTTTGAAACTCTTGCCGTGAAAATCTTCACTCCAAATTAACCAGCATTAACATTGCCGAAAAAGGTTTTCGCCCCGCTTTATATATAAAGCAATGACCGACCACAGCTCAGATACAAACACACGCACACACCCAAGGCTGGATACATAGGCGATGAGCACGGCAACACTACCCCTAGTACTACAAGAGCAACCGGGAGTCCTCAACCGTGGATACGCCAACGCGAAGAGAAGAAGCCGCATATGACGAACCGTGTGCTCCAAGGCAAGAAGGTTACGACACCAGAGCGCCGTCACCGACCGACCCGAGGATCAGAGTTTCCCCTGGAGCAACACTACGGGCAATGAGAGCCGCGATGACGCCTTCAAGAAGGGAGCGAGCTTCACCGCCGCCAATCCGTCCGAAGACAGATCAGGTTTTCACCCCGGCCAACACTCACCACCACCGGACAACACATCCCGTTGACCACGCTGCCCACACGGCCATGGCCACCGGGCAGCACCTAACCACGGGCTCTGCCCAAGAGCACCGCGGAGCCACCCCCAGGGCCGCCGCCCTGGCATCCAAGACCTGGAATCCACCTCACTCGAGACCCACCGCTACCTCAACCAAAGATACGAGCGGAAAGGAACCGCCTTTCGCACCCCTGGGCTGCCCCTAACGCCAAAACCCAAAGGTCGGCCAAAATTGGCCTCCATCGACCCATCCTGCTGCGCGAGATGAGCACGATCCTACTACTGGGCACGAGACGAGCACGATCCTACTACTGGGCGCGAGACGAGCACGATCCTTCTGCCGGGCGCGAGACGAGGTCGGTCCTGCTGCCGGGCGCGAGACGAGCTCGGTCCTGCTACCGAGCGCGAGACAAGCGATGGACCATAGTCAGGGGAGGGTCGAACCTTCGACGGAGGTAGCAACCAGACGACGAGGAGAGGGCCGAAGGTCGAAATGGACCGCCAATAGACGAGCCAACGCCGGAAAGCCAGCCGCCGGCCCAGTCGACCCGCCGAGCTGCCGTGGAGCCGGCATGGCGAAGCCACCTCGCCGCCGCCACCCATAGCTGGGACCGCAGCCACGCCGGACCGGGGCCCCAAACCCGCGACGCCGGCCGGAAAAAAGGCGAAATCCGGCCGGCACGCACCACCACCACCATGCCGACGACGACGAGCGCAACAACCCCCGCACGCCGCCGGCAGGCCCTAGTCGCCGCAGCCCGTGCCGCCCGCGAAGCAGCGGACGGAGGATCCACCACCGTCCAGATCAGATCTGGGAAACCCTCGCCACCACTCCGAGCACACCCCGCTACCGCATCCAAGCACGCCAGCCCCCAAGCACCATGCCCCGCAAGGCCCAGCAGTCCTCCACACCACCGCCCTCAGCCGCCGCCGTCGCCTTGGCTGTTGCCGGTGCCGCGCCGTCGCACTTGTGTCGCCGTCGCCTTGGCTGTTGCCGGTGCCGTGCCGTCGCGCCCCGCCAAGCGCCACACATCAGCTCGAGGGGGGCAGCCCCGCATCAAACCACCTCGAGGGACGGGAGACTAGGGCCCCGCCGCCGCCTACGCCGGCCGGGTTTTGCCCGGCGGCGGCGAGGGGATTTCTTTTAACAAATATAACAGAATTCATGTTCTTTACCTCTTCCAGCAATTAAAATCACGTCGTTTTAAGCCAATATGAATCACAGCCCGCCACCTTAATAAATAACCAATATGTTCCACATGCAAATCAAAACCAATGCCCTTTGACTCCCAGATATAAAAATATTCCCGAGATGAAAGAAATCAAAATCCCTATAAACCTGACCCGGGACAGAATTAACCAGGATGATCAACATACGAGTGAAATAACCAAGCATACCACTTAATAATTCCCAAATCAAACAACATTCCGTGAACCGACCGAATCAAGAACCATAATCATCCGTACCTGCGCGAGGCCGCCACCGCGGCCGGCCGGCCGGACGACGACGAGCGGTTGCCTGCTCCGCGGGCACAGAGGGGCCCGTGGCCGGAGAGCCATCTCCATTTCCGGGAACCTACTAAACCCCGCCCGCAAAACCCACCACCCACCACACCAGTCAGTCCACCACGCAGCGGCGACTGCCCTATCCCCCTCCCCCTCCCCGCCTGGCCTCCCCTCCTCACGGGGAAAGAACTAAAATTGGAGTACAGCGCTCTGGCGTAGAGATCTGCGCACCAAAAAGGCTCCTTCGTCCTTCAACCATTTTGTCTGAGAGCAGCCTCGATCCTTTATTTTCGTTTGGTTTTTTTGTTCGATGTGCTTCTCCGTGTGCGCACACATGGAAATGCAGGTGGACCAGTAACGGACGGTGGTGGATGGCTGGTGTTTTTTGTACTACTTCCTTTCTTTTTCCAGCAATGTTTTCTTTTGAAAAAGCTTCAACGCGAATGTTCGTGCAGAGGACAAAAGAGACAGGAGTGGAAGACAGAGCAGAGGGTAGGAGGAAGAAGAGTGAGGGGCTGAGGGCCACTTCTTTAGGCCCATGATTCTCCAGATTCTGATTATGGGAAACTGCACACAAAATCAGCTACAATAAACCGTACAGTTCTTTCTGAGATTGTTGTACGGTTTTTTTAATAATCATGTATATATTGGAAAATACACAAGAGCTCCTGGGTGCTCCACCCCCTATACGAAAAATAATTTCAAAAAATTCTAGGAAAATTCAAAAAAAAATCTTGGAATTTGAGGATATCAAATTTGGGTGCCCAAATCTACTTCCATGTGAAGTTTCATGAAAAAAAAATACCAGGACATGTATCCATGGCAAAGAAAATATAGCCTGACCTATGATCCACCCAAACAGTTTTTTTCTATACATAGATTTTTTTGTCTTTTTTACTGAGAATACATTTTCAGGTATTTTTTCACGACACTTCACACGGGAGTAGATTGAGCATCCAGGTTTAATATTCCAAAATTTCAGATTTTTGAATGTCCTTGGTTTGTTTTTTGAACTAGTAAGCGTGCACGTGTAACACACGTATAATCATAAAAAAGAATTTCGTCCTTTGTCACAATTGGCAGACAACTATGTAAAATAAAAAAAAGTCTCGCAATCAAATGTATATGTCACACATCAACGGCAATCAACTGGTTGAACTTCTCCATAGAGAAGATAGAGGCATAGGCTATTTAGTCTAGTGCATAGTAAAAAAAAGAGTCAAATATCCTAGAATGTCTATATTCTATAATGCAAACTTCATAGTAATTATGGAACATGTAAGAATTGTCCAAATGAACATGACCGAGATGCAAACTTGGAACAAAATTGTAAAGTTTCTCATAGGTATAACTCATAAATGCCATATACCGTGGCATGGGATAAACACTGGCTTTTAAAGCAGTGAACAAAAGAAGTAAAATCATAATATGATTCTTCATAGTTATTACGTGGACCACAAATTTTCCCAAAAATATAAAGAAAAATGGATAATATATTATCTGATTTAAGAACAAGCTCATGTCATACATGCATGAGAATAACGGCAGATTCACAAATAAACTTCAACCTTAATAAGCAGAACAATGTCACGTGAAGGCTTTGAATACTACATGAATCATCAGCTATAATTGTGCGGGGCCGCGAAACAACTCACCAATCTAACTTATCACAATGTCATTCAATTTTACACATAGAAGCATTGAACATGATCTTGCCTGTCATCTGATTCTATGACTCTTGGGGCTGAGCATCCCCATGCCTTCTGCTTAACCGTGTCCTTGTCTGCGCCATGCAGTGTACGCAGCTCAGCTCAAGGAACACAACCCTTAATTGCCTCTATCAATGGAATAGTACGTAGCATGTATATTCACGGAAAAAAAGTACTCTCTTCTTTTTTTATCACCATCTAGATGTTCTAACCAAAATTGAACAAAACGTAGGAGCAAGCTAGTACTCTTTATATAGTAGTTAAGCACACAAAATGCACATCTTGACTACTATAAATACAAAAAATATGAATTGTAAGTGTTAGGAGTGTAAAAAATACATATGCTTTTAGACTAAAAATAACCTCTCTAGAATTATGCCAGCCTATGTGTTATGCTTGTTGGGTAACGTTGCAGAAAACAAAAAATTTCCTACGGTTTTACCAAGATCCATCTATGAGTTCATCTAGCAACGAGTGATCGGATGCATCTACATACCTTTGTAGATCGCGAGCGGAAGCGTTCACTAGAACGTGGATGATGGAGTCGTACTCGCCGTGATCCAAATCACCGATGACCAAGCGCCGAACGGACGGCACCTCCGCGTTCAACACACGTACGGAGCGGATGATGTCTCCTCCTTCTTGATCCAGCAAGGGGGAAGGAGAGGTTGATGAAGATCCAGCAGCATGACGGCGTGATGGTGGATGCAGTTGTCACGTGCAGCAGGGCTTCGCCGAGCGTCTGCGCGAGAGGGAGAGGTGTAGCAGGGGAGAGGGGGCGCCAAGATGCAAGGGTGCGGCTGCCCCCTGGGGGGGGCGCCGGCCCTTGGGAGATCCAATCTCCAAGGGGGGTGGCGGCCAAGGAGGGGTGGAGTGCCCCCAAGGCAAGTGGTGCGCCCCCCCACCCTAGGGTTCCAATCCTAGGCGCAGGGGGTGGGCCTAGGGGGGCGCACCAGCCCACTAAGGGCTGGTTCCCCCTCCCACTTCAGCCCATGGGGCTCTCCGGGTTGGGTGGCCCCACCCGATGGATCCCCGGGACCCATCCGGTGGTCCCGGTACAATATCGGTGACCCCCGAAACTTTCCCGATGGCCGAAATTGCACTTCCTATATATAATTCTTTACCTCCGGAACTCCTCGTGACGTCCGGGATCTCATCCGGGACTCCGAACAACTTTCCGATTACTGCATATACATATCTTTACAACCCTAGCGTCACCGAACCTTAAGTGTGTAGACCCTACGGGTTCGGGAGACATGTAGACATGACCGAGATTGCTCTCCGGTCAATAACCAACAGCGGGATCTGGATACCTATGTTGGCTCCCACATGCTCCTCGATGATCTCATCGGATGAACCACGATGTCGAGGATTCAAGCAACCTCGTATACAATTCCCTTTGTCAATCGGTATGTTACTTGCCCGAGATTCGATCGTCGGTATCCCAATACCTTGTTCAATCTCGTTACCGGCAAGTCACTTTACTCGTACCGTAATGCATGATCCCGTGACCAGACACTTGGTCACTTTGAGCTCATAATGATGATGCATTACCGAGTGGGCCCAGTGATACCTCTCCGTCATACAGAGTGACAAATCCCAGTCTTGATCCGTGTCAACCCAACAGACACTTTCGGAGATACCCGTAGTATACCTTTATAGTCACCTAGTTACGTTGTGATGTTTGGTATACCCAAATCACTCCTACGGTATCCAGGAGTTACACGATCTCATGGTCTAAGGAAAGGATACTTGACATTGGAAAAACTCTAGCAAACGAACTATACGATCTTATGCTATGTTTAGGATTGGGTCTTGTCCATCACATCATTCTCCTAATGATGTGATCTCGTTATCAATGACATCCAATGTCCATAGTCAGGAAACCATGACTATCTGTTGATCAACGAGCTAGTCAACTAGAGGCTTACTAGGGACATGTTGGTGTCTATTATTCACACATGTATTACGATTTCCGGATAACACAATTATAGCATGAATAAAGACAATTATCATGAACAAGGAAATATAATAATAATGCTTTTATTATTGCCTCTAGGGCATATTTCCAACAGTCTCCCACTTGCACTAGAGTCAATAATCTAGTTACATTGTGATGAACCGAACACCCATGGAATTCTGGTGTTGATCATGTTTTGCTCTAGGGAGAGGTTTAGTCAACGGATCTGCTACATTCAGGTCCGTATGTATTTTACAAATATCTATTTCTCCATCTTGAACATTTTCATGAATGGAGTTGAAGCGACGCTTGATGTGCCTGGTCTTCTTGTGAAACCTGGGCTCCTTGGCAAGTGCAATAGCTCTAGTGTTGTCACAGAAGAGTTTGATTGGCCCCGACGCATTGGGTATGAATCCTAGGTCGGTGATGAACTCCTTCACCCAAATTGCTTCATGTGCTACCTCCGAGGCTGCCATGTACTCCGCTTCACATGTAGATCCCGCCACGACGCTCTGCCTGCAACTGCACCAGCTTACTGCCCCACCATTTAAAATATACACGTATCCGATTTGTGACTTGGAGTCATCCAGATCTGTGTCGAAGCTAGCGTCGACGTAACCCTTTACGACGAGCTCTTCGTTACCTCCATAAACGAGAAACATTTCCTTAGTCCTTTTCAGGTACTTCAGGATATTCTTGACCGCTGTCCAGTGTTGCTTGCCGGGATTACTTTGGTACCTTCCTACCAAACTTATGGCAAGGTTTACATCAGGTCTGGTACACAACATGGCATACATAATAGAACCTATGGCTGAGGCATAGGGGATGACGCTCATCTCTTCTATATCTTCTGCCATGGTTGGACATTGAGCTGAGCTCAATTTCACACCTTGCAACACAGGCAAGAACCCTTTCTTAGACTGATCCATATTGAACTTCTTCAATATCTTATCAAGGTATGTGCTTTGTGAAAGACCTATGAGACGTCTTGATCTATCTCTATAGATCTTGATGCCTAATATATATGCAACTTCTCCAAGGTCCTTCATTGAAAAACTCTTATTCAAGTAGGCCTTAATGTTGTCCAAGAGTTCTATATCATTTCCCATCAAAAGTATGTCATCTACATATAATATGAGAAATGCTACAGAGCTCCCACTCACTTTCTTGTAAACGCAGGCTTCTCCATAAGTCTGCGTAAACCCAAACGCTTTGATCATCTCATCAAAGCGAATGTTCCAACTCCGAGATGCTTGCACCAGCCCATAAATCGAGCGTTGGAGCTTGCACACCTTGTCAGCATTCTTAGGATCGACAAATCCTTCCGGCTGCATCATATACAATTCTTCCTTAAGGAAACCATTAAGGAATGCCGTTTTGACGTCCATTTGCCATATCTCATAATCATAGAATGCGGCAATTGCTAACATGATTCGGACGGACTTTAGCTTCGCTACCGGTGAGAAAGTCTCATCGTAGTCAACCCCTTGAACTTGTCGATAACCCTTAGCGACAAGCCGAGATTTATAGATGGTCACATTACCATCCGCGTCTGTCTTTTTCTTAAAGATCCATTTATTTTCTATGGCTCGCCTCTCAACGGGCAAGTCAGTCAAAGTCCATACTTCATTTTCATACATGGATCCTATCTCGGATTTCATGGCTTCTAGCCATTTGTCAGAATCCGGGCCCGCCATCGCTTCTTCATAGTTCGAAGGTTCACTGTTGTCTAACAACATGATTTCCATGACAGGGTTGCCGTACCACTCTGGTGCGGAACGTGTCCTTGTGGACCTACGAAGTTCAGTAGCAACTTGATCTGAAGTTTCATGATCATCATCATTAACTTCCTCTCTAGTCGGTGCAGGCACCTCAGGAACATTTTCTTGAGTTGCGCCATTTTCCGGTTCAAGAGGTAATACTTCATCAAGTTCTACTTTCCTCCCACTTACTTCTTTCGAGAGAAACTCTTTTTCTAGAAAGGATCCATTCTTGGCAACAAAGATCTTGCCTTCGGATCTGAGGTAGAAGGTATACCCAATAGTTTCTTTAGGGTATCCTATGAAGACGCATTTTTCCGACTTGGGTTCGATCTTTTCAGGTTGAAGTTTCTTGACATAAGCATCGCATCCCCAAACTTTTAGAAACGACAGCTTAGGTTTCTTCCCAAACCATAATTCATACGGTGTCGTCTCAACGGATTTCGACAGAGCCCTATTTAAAGTGAATGCGGCAGTCTCTAAAGCATAGCCCCAAAAAGATAGCGGTAAATCGGTAAGAGACATCATAGATCGCACCATATCTAATAGAGTGCGATTACGACGTTCAGACACACCATTACGCTGAGGTGTTCCAGGTGACATGAGTTGTGAAACTATTCCATATTTTCTTAAGTGTGTGCCAAATTCGTGAGTCAAGTATTCTCCTCCACGATCTGATCGCAAAACTTGATTTTTCTGTCACGTTGATTTTCAACCTCACTCTAAAATTCCTTGAACTTTTCAAAGGTTTCAGACTTGTGTTTCATTAAGTAGACATACCCATATCTACTCAAGTCATCAGTGAGGGTGAGAACATCACGTTAGCCACCGCGAGCCTCAACACTCATTGGACCGCACACATCAGTATGTATGATTTCCAATAAGTTGGTTGCTCGCTCCATTGTTCCTGAGAACGGAGTCTTGGTCATTTTACCCATGAGGCATGGTTCGCACGTGTCAAATGATTCATAATCAAGAGACTCTAAAAGTCCATCTGCATGGAGCTTCTTCATGCGTTTGACACCTATGTGACCAAGGCGGCAGTGCCACAAGTATGTGGGACTATCATTATCAACCTTACATCTTTTGGTATTCACACTATGAACATGTGTAGCAGTACGCTCGAGATTCATTAAGAATAAACCATTCACCATCGGAGCATGGCCATAAAACATATCTCTCATATAAATAGAACAACCATTATTCTCAGATTTAAATGAGTAGCCATCTCGAATTAAACGAGATCCCGATACAATGTTCATGCTCAAAGCTGGCACTAAATAACAATTATTGAGGTTTAAAACTAATCCCGTAGGTAAATGTAGAGGTAGTGTGCTGACGGCGATCACATCGACCTTGGAACCATTCCCGACGCGCATCGTCACCTTGTCCTTCGCCAGTCTCCGCTTATTCCGCAGCTCCTGCTTTGAGTTACAAATGTGAGCAACTGCACTGGTATCAAATACCCAAGAGCTACTACGAGTACTGGTAAGGTACACATCAATTACATGTATATCACATATACCTTTTGTTTTGCCGGCCTTCTTGTCCGCTAAGTATTTGGGGCAGTTCCGCTTCCAGTGACCACTTCCCTTGCAATAAAAGCACTCAGTCTCGGGCTTGGGTCCATTCTTTGGCTTCTTCCCGGTAGCTTGCTTACCGGGCGCGGCAACTCCCTTGCCGTCCTTCTTGAAGTTCTTCTTACCCTTGCCTTTCTTGAACTTAGTGGTTTTATTCACCATCAACACTTGATGTTCCTTTTTGACTTCTACCTCTGCTGATTTCAGCATTGCAAATAATTCGGGAATGGTCTTTTCCATCCCCTGCATATTGAAGTTCATCACAAAGCTCTTGTAGCTTGGTGGAAGCGACTGAAGGATTCTGTCAATGACTGCGTCATCCGGGAGATTAACTCCCAGCTGAGTCAAGCGGTTATGTAACCCAGACATTGTGAGTATGTGCTCACTGACAGAACTATTTTCATCCATCTTACAGCTGAAAAACTTGTCGGAGACTTCATATCTCTCGACTCGGGCATGAGCTTGGAAAACCATTTTCAGCTCTTCAAACATCTCATATGCTCCGTGTCGCTCAAAACGCTTTTGGAGCCCCGGTTCTAAGCTGTAAAGCATGCCACACTGAACGAGGGAGTAATCATCAGCACGTGTCTGCCAAGCATTCATAACGTCTTGGTTCTGTGGGACGGGTGCGTCACCTAGCGGTGCTTGTAGGACATAATCTTTCTTGGTAGCTATGAGGATGATCCTCAGGTTCCGGACCCAGTCCGTATAGTTGCTGCCATCGTCTTTCAGCTTGGTTTTCTCTAGGAACGCATTGAAGTTGAGGACAACGTTGGCCATTTGATCTACAAGACATATTGTAAAGATTTTAGACTAAGTTCATGATAATTAAGTTCATCTAATCAAATTATTCAATGAACTCCCACTCAGATAGACATCCCTCCAGTCATCTAAGTATAACATGATCCGAGTTAACTAGGCCGTGTCCGATCATCACGTGAGACAAACTAGTCAACGTCGGTGAACATCTTCATGTTGATCGTATCTTCTATACGGCTCATGCTCGACCTTTCGGTCTTCTGTGTTCCGAGGCCATGTCTGTACATGCTAGGCTCGTCAAGTCAACCTAAGTGTTTGCATGTGTAAATCTGTCTTACACCCGTTGTATGTGAATGTTGGAATCTATCACACCCGATCATCACGTGGTGCTTCGAAACAACGAACTGTCGCAACGGTGCACAGTTAGGGGGAACACTTTCTTGAAATTATTATGAGGGATCATCTTATTTACTACCGTCGTTCTAAGCAAACAAGATGTACAAAACATGATAAACATCACATGCAATCAAATAATAATAGTGACATGATATGGCCAATATCACATAGCTCCTTTGATCTCCATCTTGGGGCTCCATGATCATCTTGTCACCGGCATGACACCATGATCTCCATCATCGTGTCTCCATGAAGTTGCTCGCCAACTATTACTTCTACTACTATGGCTAACGCGTTTAGCAATAAAGTAAAGTAATTTACATGGCATTTCTCAATGACACACAGGTCATACAAAAATAAAGACAACTCCTATGGCTCCTGCCGGTTGTCATACTCATCGACATGCAAGTCATGATTCCTATTACAATAGCATGAGCATCTCATACATCACATATATATCATTCATAATTCATCACAACTTTGGCCATATCACATCACAGAACACTTGCAGCAAAAACAAGTTAGACGTCCTCTAATTGTTGTTGCAAGTTTTGCGTGGCTGCAATAGGGTTCTAGCAAGAACGTTTTCTTACCTACGTGAAAGCCACAACGTGATTTATCAACTTATATTTACCCTTCATAAGGACCCTTTTCATCGAATCCGCTCCAACTAAAGTAGGACAGACAGACACCCGCCAGCCACCTTATGCAACTTGTGCATGTTAGTCGGTGGAACCGGTCTCACGTAAGCGTACGTGTAAGGTTGGTCCGGGCCGCTTCATCCCACAATACCGCTGAAGCAAGATAAGACTAGTAGCGGCAAGAAAGTTGACAACATCTACGCCCATAACAAATTGTGTTCTACTCGTGCAAAGAGAACTACGCATAGACCTAGCTCATGATGCCACTGTTGGGTAACGTTGCAGAAAACAAAAATTTTCCTACGGTTTCACCAAGATCCATCTATGAGTTCATCTAGCAACGAGTGATCGGATGCATCTACACACCTTTGTAGATCGCGAGCGGAAGCGTTCACTAGAACGTGGATGATGGAGTCGTACTCGCCGTGATCCAAATCACCGATGACCAAGCGTCGAACGGACGGCACCTCCGCGTTCAACACACGTACGGAGCGGATGACGTCTCCTCCTTCTTGATCTAGCAAGGGAGAAGGAGAGGTTGATGAAGATCCAGCAGCACGACGGCGTGGTGGTGGATGCAGTTGTCACGTGCAGCAGGGCTTCGTCGAGCGTCTGCGCGAGAGGGAGAGGTGTAGCAGGGGAGAGGGGGGCGCCAAGATGCAAGGGTGCGGCTGCCCCCTCCCCCCCTTTATATAGGCCCCTTGGGGGGGGGGGGGGGCGCCGGCCCTTGGGAGATCCAATCTCCAAGAGGGGCGGCGGCCAAGGAGGGGTGGAGTGCCCCCCAAGGCAAGTGGGGCGCCCCCCACCCTAGGGTTCCAACCCTAGGCGCAGGGGGTGGGCCTAGGGGGGCGCACCAGCCCACTAAGGGCTGGTTCCCCCTCCCACTTCAGCCCATGGGGCCCTCTGGGATGGGTGGCCCCACCCGGTGGATCCCCGGGACCCATCCGATGGTCCCGGTACAATACCGGTGACCCCTGAAACTTTCCCGATGGCCGAAACTGCACTTCCTATATATAATTCTTTACCTCCGGAACTCCTCGTGACGTCCGGGATCTCATCCGGGACTCCGAACAACTTTCGGATTACTGCATATACATATCTTTACAACACTAGCGTCACCGAACCTTAAGTGTGTAGACCCTACGGGTTCGGGAGACATGTAGACATGACCGAGATTGCTCTCTGGTCAATAACCAACAGCGGGATCTGGATACCCATGTTGGCTCCCACATGCTCCTCGATGATCTCATCGAATGAACCACGATGTCGAGGATTCAAGCAACCCCGTATACAATTCCCTTTGTCAATCGGTATGTTATTTGCCCGAGATTCGATCGTCGGTATCCCAATACCTTGTTCAATCTCGTTACCGGCAAGTCACTTTACTCGTACCATAATGCATGATCCCGTGACCAGACACTTGGTCACTTTGAGCTCATAATGATGATGCATTACCGAGTGGGCCCAGTGATACCTCTCCGTCATACGGAGTGACAAATCCCAGTCTTGATCCGTGTCAACCCAACAGACACTTTCGGAGATACCCGTAGTATACCTTTATAGTCACCCAGTTACGTTGTGACGTTTGGTATACCCAAATCACTCCTACGGTATCCGGGAGTTACACGATCTCATGGTCTAAGGAAAGGATACTTGACATTGGAAAAACTCTAGCAAACGAACTATACGATCTTATCCTATGTTTAGGATTGGGTCTTGTCCATCACATCATTCTCCTAATGATGTGATCTTGTTATCAATGACATCCAATGTCCATAGTCAGGAAACCATGACTATCTGTTGATCAACAAGCTAGTCAACTAGAGGCTTACTAGGGACATGTTGGTGTCTATTATTCACACATGTATTACGATTTCCGGATAACACAATTATAGCATGAATAAAGACAATTATCATGAACAAGGAAATATAATAATAATGCTTTTATTATTGCCTCTAGGGCATATTTCCAACAATGCTTGTAGGTGAAATACGTACATGGCCAACCACAAGACAATGCAAGAGATTGTCCATCACTTCCATAATAAAATGCTCCGTTGTACCGAGTGCAGAATTTCTTTTTTTTTACCTCTATGACATATTAATGATCTATCATCAAAAGATTCAGGCAGGTCAATGAGGTCATGTATACCAGGTTGCCGCCAATAGACGATCGCCCAGGCTTCTTGGTTTATCCTTTTCCTTCAAAAGCTCCACATAGTCACCTGTCAGAATAACACTTCAGTATACCAAGAAATGAGTTCACGTGTTTATAGTTAAACATCCCTTCATGATCATCTATTTGCTTATTATATTTAAGAAAAAACTCAGATGAGTATTAGATCAATAGTCTGCAACCACAACTGAATTGGCATTGCCATCATCATTGTTGCAGACCTGCAGTCTTCATGCAATCACACACACCACCGTCATCACAAGGACATTCATGCCATGGTAACTGTGTATTTAAAAGAAAAACGATAATCAAAAATAGGGCCTTGGTGTTTCTTTTTCCTGCTCAGACATGAACATGGCCACAAAAAGGGGTTTGGCACGCCCTATTAACCCTTTAGAAACTCCCCTACCCATAAGTAAGACCATCTATGGTTACGCAACCTTCCATATATAGCCTAGATAAATGATGAAACCAATTGAAGATCCTCTGCATGCATATAAATTGTAGAAGAAAAGTTTTGGTAAAAAAATCACAACAAACTACCTTTAGAATGTTGCAAATGTACTGGCGCCCAGTCACAGTATATATGCAATTATGCACGAGTCTATGATTCTGACACAAGGATCAAATAGACAACAATTTGGAGCATGGTGTTGTGTGACATCTCACAAAGTGAATGAATGAATTTTCGATTGTTATAGAAAATTGCATATATAGATTTTCAATGTAAAAACGAACTTTATGCCCATGTTATTTGTACATACATAATGTCTTTCTTGGTTCCCGAAGAGGTTCAGTATAACCATCCTAAGTAAGCAATCGAACATACCTTGAATCACTTTAGCAAAAATATTGCAGACGGAAGTAAGTCCAGCCCATGTCTTATCAACTGCAAAAAGATTCCTCAGGCAAAACTTGCAAAAAATGGTCACCCTCATATCTACTGTTTGATATCAACAATCTCCTGAAACATGTCATCAGACAAACCATTTTTGGTTCAGTTTGAAGGCATGGCCAAAATGAAGAGTACTGTGATATAAAAGGAAACAAAAACATCATAGACATAGGAACACTATGCATGCTGAACAATTATATGGGTCTGACATATGGAGTTAGCAGTTTCCCTAAAACAACAACTTTCTGAATATTATTGTCTCGACATTATGCCCACAAAAGGAAAGAGAAACCTTATTTTTTTTTGAAACAAGGCAAAAGATTTGCCATTTCATTGATTAAGAAAGGAGTTATCAAACAAGGGCCGCAAGGCGACAAAATAAAGTGTCTACTCTCGCGGCATTACAGCACTCATGTGCTTTGCACCCGCCACTGCCCAAAGAGACACCTCCTCTTTGATCTTACAGATTAGGACCATGGAAGAGATGGCTGTGTTTCAAAAGACCCTAGTGTTACGCTCTGTCCATATCTCCCATGAGATAAGCATCATCAAGGAGGCTAGCGCCTTAGGGGAGCCAAGGCGAATCTGAAGGTTGCCGTTCCACCAGTCTTTCACCGAAGTCCTCGTCTGCCATATCGTCGTAGAAATGTGGTGCATGCCAAGCCACGTAAGAATGTGGTTCCAAATGCGGATGGTGAAGCGGCATTGGAAGAGGAGGTGGGCCGCTGACTCCTGGCATTGCTTACAAAGTGGGCAGAGGCCACAGTTTGGCCATCCGCGACGTATGAGACGATCCTATGTCCAAATCCTGTTTTGAAGGACTAACCAAGCAAAGAACTTGCACCGAGGGGTGGCCCAAACCATCCACACAGAGTGAACGAGATCGGACGATGTGAGACCCTCAAATTGTGCCTTGTAAGCAGACGAAGCGATCAATTGTGCCCCTGCAGACGAGGTACCAATTGATCTTGCATGACCCTCCCGAGACTTTATCGGTACCCTCCCAAAGGTAAGCATGCCGAAGTCGATCAATTACGTTAAGGATCTCCATGGGGATGCCGAGAGACGTGAGATGATAAATTGCAATGGCCGTGAGGACCGCCTTTACAAGCACCACACGCCCAGCAGTAGCGACGTGTCTTCCCTGCCATGGTGGGAGCTTGCATGCGACCTTGTCCACAAGATGTTGAAGATGAATGCTCTTGAGGCGCTTGACCGATAGTGGAAGGCCAAGGTACCGCATCGGGAATGCCGTGCGCACCGCCGGGAAGGCCTCGAGAATGTCATCCAAATTTATGTTGTCGCAACAAATAGGGGCCACCAAACTTTTGGTACAGTTAGTATGCAGGCCGGTCACCTCTCCAAAAGCAGCCAAGGAGGAAGCAAGGAATTGGACGTCACCCCTGGTGGGTTTGACAAAGATGGCAGCATCGTCTGCGTACAAGGACGTCCTGATGGTCGGAGCACTTTCGCAGATGGGTTGAAGATGTCCTTGTGCAGTGGCCTTGTTGAGGAGGTGGTGTAGGGGGTCGATTGCCAGGACAAAGAGCAGCAGGGATAAAGAATCACCCTGCCGGAGGCCACAGCCGTGTTTCATCGGATCACCCACCACCCCATTGATAAGAACCCTCGAGGTGGCAGTGGAGAGTAGTGCTGAAACCCAGTCGTGAAATCTGGACGGGAATCCCAGGTGCCTCAAGAGGTCCATAAGGAAGTCCCATCTAACTGAGTCAAAAGCCTTCTTGATGTCAAGCTTGAACAACAGGGTGGGTGTATGATTTCTGTGAAGTTTCCTCGCCAAATTTCTGACATACATGAAATTATCGTGAATGCTTCTCTTCTTTATGAAGGCGCTTTGTGCACTGGAGACAAGGTTGTCCATATGGGGAGCTAGGCGCGTAGCCAACACCTTTGTTAGGATCTTCGCAACGACGTGAATGAGGCTAATGGGGCGAAAGTCCGAGATGCATTCCGCTCTATCTTTCTTTGGTATGAGAGCAATGTTGGCCGAGTTGAGCCAATGAAGATTGGATGTGTGCAAGTTTGAGAAGTGGTTCACAGCAATCATAATGTCATCCTTGATAATCTCCCAACACTCTTTGAAGAAAGCTCCAGAGAAGCCATCGGGCCCTGGCGCTTTGTCACGGGGAAGGTCAAAAACTGCCTTCCTAACCTCCTCCTCCGTAAAGGCCGCCCCAAGATCTGAAAGGTCACTTGCAGGCACCGGAATGTTGTCCCAGTTGATGTCTTGATGACGTGGCGGGCCATGCTTGGAGACCTCGGCAAAGTGGTTTTGGATGACGGACTTTTTGTGGTCATGGTCCACCACCCAGCCATTGTTGTGCTTCAGACGGTGAATGAAGTTCTTTCTTCTTCGGTGATTGACCCGCAGGTGAAAGAAACGAGTGTTGGCATCACCCTCTTTGAGGCTGGTGATTCTTGAATTCTGTCTCTTTCTGGCACGCTCCATCACAGCCAGGGCAATAATCTTTCTTTTGAGCCTCCTACGAATGTCACGCTCCTCCACACTGAGAGGCCTGAGCTCTTGTGCCACATCTAGGCGTAGAATGATCTCCAGAGCCATGAACAGCTGCACCTTTGAGTGTGCAAAAATCGTCTTGCTCCATTTCCTTAGTGCTTGGCTGGTTTTCTTGAGCTTGTGGAATAGGATCTGATAGGGGTCAGAGTGGTTCACCCATTGGTTCCAAGCGCCTTGAACGATCTCCTTGAATCTGTGCATTTTAGTCCAGAAATTCTCAAAGCGGAAACACTTTGACTTAGGTGGTCCTTGGACATTTGCGAGAAGGAGAGGGCAATGGTCAGAGAGGGATGAAGAGAGGGCATGAAGTAGGTGACTGCCAAAGTCGATGTCCCAATCTTCATTGCAGAAAAATGAATCGAGTTTGCATAAGGTTGGATCACTTTGCTCATTACTCCAAGTGTACTTCCTGTTTTGTAGGTGTATTTCTTTCAGCTCACATGTATTGAGGGTGTTACGGAAGCGTGTCATGCGGCTCCGATTACTGTTAGCGCGGTTCTTGTCTCTTGTGCGATAAATCTGATTAAAGTCACCGGCTAGCAGCCATCTAGTACCAGGAGTAGGCTTCTCAGAGATCAACTCTTGGAAGAAAATGTCTTTGAGGTTGCTACGAGTTGGTCCATAGACGGTTGTGAACTTGAAGGAAGTTTCGGTACAGATAATGGTGATTGTAGCAGAGAGGAAGAAAGTTCCAGTGTTAATGTCCTTAACCTCGATGAGGTCTTCGTCCCACAGAAGCAGGATGCCACCACGAGTACCAGTAGCAGGTCATTATGCGAAGCCTTTGAGCCTCCGACCTCCAAGAGAGGAAGCCATGAAGGGGTCGACGTGCTCGAGTTTGGTCTCCTGTAGACATACTAGATGGCAAGGCGTAGCAGCGACGATCTCTCGTATAGTTGCGCGGCGGTTGGGACAGTTTAAGCCACGAGCATTCCAATTCAGAATACTCAGGTCTTGATCATGCATATTGAAACCTGGGATACATCATCAGTGGAGTAACAAGAAATGACACATCAAGTAAGAATTGCCTTGGACATTTAGGACAGACTCCATTAAGCATCTTCAGGTAGCAGAAGTTGTGACAATGAAGGTGCATCATCAGGTAACAGCAGAAGCTACAACAACTACAGGACTCACATATATTCGCCTTGCCAGGGCAACAAGGGGCAGCTATCTTCATCGACAACGGGAAACAGGCATACACCCACACAGACAGAAAGCAACAGTAGACCTTAGTTAACATAGAGAACTAAGCTACATCTTCAATGACCAAAGTAGTCCAGTCATGCGGCCTCACCGGCCACTTCTCCATTCGCAGACTACAGCTCTGCTCCAGCCTCGCCTCCATGCTCCACCAGTGCGTCCTCAACGGCCTTCGCAAGGTCACAGTCAAGGTTGAAGAGGGCTCGAAGGGCCGCCACTGTGATGTCCGGAAGTTGCCCATTGAACATGGCAACAAATTTCCTGATGGCTTCTTCAGTAACTTCTTGTCCTTCATTGATGATGCCCATGCGTTGACAGAGAAGCCTCTCTGCCATCTGCGCTACCGGCAAAGCTCTCTTCTTTGCTTGAAGCCGAGGGCTGCGTCGGCTGAGGTTGAAGCCCGACACACCCGCGAGTGTCTTCCTCCTTGTCCTGGGCAGCCTCGGTGGTGTAGAGTTCGGTGCAGGCAGCAGGGGTGGAGCACAGGTGACAAACAGCGGGGACTGCACGAGAGGTTCATCAGAACCAGTCATAGCAGGACTAATTGGTGGGCTTGACATCGGAATGAAAATCGGAGTTGTCGGCTCCGCCTCCAGGTCAGCAGACGAGGCATGGGAGGTTGAAGCAGTCAGCATCAGTGGTGGTGGAGTAGCGCTGCAAGGATGCACAAGAGGAGTCGATGGGTGCAGCTCGATTATGTCCTGCATCGTTGTGCGAGGGGAGGCCTCCGGATACGGCGCGGCAGGGCACACCACAGCCGGCCTCATCTGGGCACCAAAGCAAGGGGCGATCCAGCTCAACCAGGAGGCATTGCCAGGCGATGAGGACACATGCACCACGTCGCAGGAGGTGGGCGTAGGCTTGGGCGGAGGTGAGCGACCATGACAGTCCTCGCAGATGGGGCTGGCCGCTCCACCTAAGCGCGCCGAGCGCGTGCCGCGGTTGTCAGCCCGATGGCGGGCACGCCTGCCCGAAGCTGGGATGACAGTGCCGTCAGGAAGGCGCTGAACCTGCTTCCAGTCGATCTTGCGCACGTCGGCGGCTTCAGTGCACCTACGTCGTCCATTCCGGCCGTCCCGGTCGTCGCGGCGGCCTCCCCGGTCTTCGCGGCAGCCACCCCGGTCGTCGCGGTGGCCGTCCCGGGAGCCATGGCGCCCCTCATCCTCGTGGCGCGCCGGAGCGCGCGAGCGGCTACGGAAGAAGCGATCTCGCCAGGAGGAGGAGGGATCCTTGCGGCCCCGGCGTCCACGGTCATCATCGTCATCGCGGCGGTCGCGGTCTTGGTCGTCTTCCCTTCTTCGCCCGGCAACCTCCAGGCGGTCGCGCATTCTTGATTCGCCGTCGATCACACCGTAGCGCCAGGTGAACGGGTGTGAGGAGCGAGGGCGACGTGGGATGACGCCGCTGGCATCGGGGGTGAAGTCTTCCACCGTTTCAAGGTGCACC
This sequence comes from Triticum monococcum, assembly GCA_034509565.1. Taxonomy (NCBI): domain Eukaryota; kingdom Viridiplantae; phylum Streptophyta; class Magnoliopsida; order Poales; family Poaceae; genus Triticum; species Triticum monococcum. The sequence continues at coordinate 121,925,509 of CM067841.1, forward strand.
AAGACGCACCGCTTGAGGCTGCGTCGGCCTATCACAGCGCTTGGGCCTATGCTGTAGCCCGCCGCTTGTTTGCCGCTGATGGTGAGCCGAAGAACCTTGGGGATGGCCGAGGGATTTGCAGACCACACCCACAAGTTGAATGAGGATGAATCTTCTCTCTTCACGGTGGCCACATCGAAGTAGTGAAGGAAAGTATTAGGCCCGAGCACCTGCTCTGCAACCTCATCGCACCATGCGTTGAGAGGCAAGTTCTCGATGCAGAGATGCACGTGGTAGTACGCCTCCACCGAGTCGGCACTTGCTTCGGGCCTCCAGTTGGCGGCGTGGATGTCGAGACCGTTGCGGTTGAAGCGGCCTGGGGACACCGTGACTTGGTCTCGATGGTGCGGATGCGTGAAGAGCGCGAAGAAATCTTCTGGGAAGTGCGGGACCACCGTGATGTAGTTGCGGTCGATGAAGAACTCGCTGGCGATGGCGTCCCTGATCTCCGTGGCGCTGACACGCGGACGGCTGCCTCCAAGCCACACAAAGGCGCCCAGGGTGGCAAGGGAAGCAGCAGCATCCTCCATGGCCTGCGTGGAGGTGATGACGACATGCCCCTCCTCTGGGCGCAGGCTCGGGTCTCCGACTCATGGTGGCATAGCTGCAGCAACAGCCAGACGCGGCGACGCAGATGCAGCTGGAACTGACCGCGGCGTGGCCGCGGCGGCTGTAGAGGGACTGCTTGGTGGGGATGGGGTGGAGGGTGGCGAGGCAGGGCAGTCACGAGTGCGGTGTCCGCAGCGTCGACAAGCCCGGCATTTGAGAGGGTTTCGGCAGGCAGCTTTGCAGTGGCCTTTGTCCAGGCAGCGGTGACAGATGCGGTGGCGATGTTTGACGAAATCTTTGCGCTTCGGAGGGGAATAAGAGGACGCTGCCCTCCTCTGTCTTGAATTTTGGTAGCTGGGGAGTGCCCTCCACCAGTACGCCGGCTTTACTATGTGCCATCCATCTTCTGAGCTCGCACCGGGGGAAGCGGCAGGCTTGGGGCTCGAGCGACGGGACGTCCGCACCGCACACCGGCAGGTCTTGAAGGCGCCTGAAGTCGTCTTAAGGCAAGGCCGGTGTGCGCCATGAATGGGGGGTGGTGGAGTTGAATCCAGCACATCCACATTAATGGCAAAGCTGACCGAGCGAGGAAGCCCCACACACGCGCCAGCCACAGGGGCCTCGAGCTGGGAGTCGACGGCGAGCGAGGAGCCCGAGACGGCCGCCCCCCAGGCCGGCGAATCCAGATCTGGCGGGCCAGCCACCGGAAGGATCCCTCCTCCTCCTGGCGAGACAAACACTGTGTTTGTCCACTGTGCAGTCATCAAGTCTAGTAAGTTCTCTTTTTTGCCATTAACTTCGTGAACTTGAGGCGTTCAATTTCTGCTTGTCGATGTTAGCTTGCCTCAATGTGTATGCTATAACAAAACATTAGGTGAAAATCTATCCATCTACAAATGCTCAGCATTTCCAATGGAAGAATTGTACAAAGCAAAACAAAATGAAACCCAATAAGCCAAACTCGTGCACAAGATTCAACCTCTATTTCAGGTAGCTAGTAGCTACCAATTGAATATTTGTATGCATCAGTGAGAGTTCCTTAAATACCAGATCGAGCAATATCAATTTCTATGTACAGTTGCAAGACATTAATCTTGTAGTATTAAATACCTGGTCCAGAGGCATGTGACGACCTGGATTGGGAGCGGCAAGATGTAGCAAAGAGCGAGCTGGATGGGGAGTCCCAGACTCCTAGTGGTGCTTGCTGTAAGGTGAGACGGGCGGCGAGCCAAGTGGCCGGCCACAAGCTTGGCAGCAGACCCGGACGGAGACCTCGTCCGGCTCAGCGGCGGCCCAAGCGTCGCCCTCCTCGTGCGGTGTAGCGGCGAACTGCTGCCCAATATGGCAATACGGCGACCCAGCGTCCTGTGCCGAGGAAGAGGAAGAAAGGGTCAAGGAGGAGACGTGAGAGTGCAGCGTCGACCAGACTAAGGGAGCACCCTCGCTGGAATCAACCGCACGGGGCGGCGGCCGGGCACGGCACGTATCCCTCTTCGCCGGTGAGACGCGGGGAGGGGGAGGCATGCGAGAGCCGCCTGCCGCGTGAGTTTCGTTCAAGGGAGGGGCTGCGGCGGCGGGCGCGTGGGGGTCGTGCGAGAGAGGAGGCAGGAGCGGTTTTTTTTCTTTTTTTTAAGGGCGAGTGGGGGTGGGTATACCTGGCCAAATGGGCCGGCTCGGCACGGCACGGCCCGGCCTGAGATAAACGGGCCAGGCACGGCACGGCCCGCTGAGGCACGCGAACTAGTCGTGCCGTGCCAGGCCGGCACGCGTGCTGGCCTTCGAGGCCCAAGCACGGCTCCCTGGCTAAACGTGCTGGCCCATAGGCACGTGTGGCCCGCCAGCACGAGGTGGCCCGATTTTTTCAAAAAAAACCACGTCTGGCTGGACCGCTGGAGCAGGCTGCAGGCGCGCAGGGGCTGTGCAAGGCTGCTGGCGCGCTCGTCGTCTTGTGCCATCGATGCAGCAACGCAGGGCTGCAGCCTGCATGCATGCATGCACGTCACGTACTCACGTTTCGCTGTTTTTTTAGTACATGTTTCGCTGTCCCTCATATGTAAATGTGGCAGTAGCATGGTTAAACTGCTACGTTTATTACTTCCAAAGAATAGCACGTTTATTAAAGCAGGCCTCATTAGAAGGAACAATAAATATAGAAAGTAAAAAGATTGTGACAATGTGTCATCATGTGGGATAAATATAAAGCTTTATTAAAGCATGCCTCATTAAAACCTTCCGTCCCTAAGAAGTAAAAGAGTACAATGCCATGCTAAACTACAAAAGGAAATAAAAATTACAAAAGGATAAGAAAATTACAAAGGAAAAATAAATTACAAAGATAGAACTACACGGCTTGGTGCCCCGCGGCCTCCGCATCTCTCTTGGCGTGTCCATCTTTGTGCCGACGCAGGTGGCCGGTTCCGTACTCCATGGCCATGGACAACAAAATTCCACATTGTTTGCACTTCGCTTTATGCATGTTGACACCATCCTCCACAAATATTTCTTCATCATAGTAGTTCCAAATGTCTGAGCTTCTTCGCTGAACTTTTGGAGCATCCATGTTTGAGTGTTGGAACTTGGAAATGATATGGTGTTTGAGTGTGAGAAATAAGAGGGGTAGGCAGCCCTTTATATAGCCAAAAAACTTACTTTTTTACACGGGCCGGCACGGTAGACAAGCTAGGCACGGTTAGGCACGTTTGGCACGTTTGACAAGCTAGGCACGGTTAGGCACGTTAGACAAGTTAGGCACGCCGGCACATTAGAAATAAAATGAGGCAAAGTGTCATCATGTGGGATAAATCTTGAGCTTTATTAGTGACTGCCTCATTAAAACCTTCCATCCCTGGGAAGTAAAAGAGTACAAAGCCACGCTCTAGATTACAGAAGAAAAAGAAAATTACAAAAGCATAAGAAAAATACAAAAACATAAGAAAATTACAATAGAAAATGGAAAGACTACAACTACTCTTCGTCTTCTTCATCTTCGAGTGCAAGATTTTCGAACGTGGCCATCAGTTCTCTGTTTTCAGCGGTGTGTTGGGCTCTCCTTTTGGCTAGTTCTCCGTCTTTCACGGCCATGAGTGTTCTCACCATATCCGGGGTCAAACTCGTTCTTCTTTCCTCAAGTATTCTTCCAGCTAGGCTAAAAGCAGACTCTGATGATGTTGATGAGACGGGTACTGATAATACATCCCGTGCTAATATGGAAAGCACCGGATACGTAAGCTTGTGTTCATGCCACCACTGAATTATGTCGAAATCTTCCTCTTCCTCTTCATTGAAGTTGACTTTATCGCTGTTGAGGTACTTCGCTAACTCCCCACCACCCAAAAGCACAGGCGATGGGCCTGATGTGGAAGAGCTCGGGGAAGAGGTGGTAGAACCAAACAACTTGCTCCATGCTCCTTTCTTTTTCCCTGTGGTTGGTGCAGGTGGAGGTCGTTGCATGCGAACTCCGGCATACTTTTGATCATACTTAGCATAAACTTCAAAAAGCTTATCACGAACCTCAGTGGAATAAGCAATATAATCTATCCCTAGGGCCCCAGTTAGTACAACAAGTGCACTAGCAAACAATTCAAGTTTAACCCTAGGATCCAAGATAAATGCAAATGAATACAAAATAGGAATTTTTTCCCAATATTTGCAATATTTAAGTTTCATGCGAGAAACCATAGGCATTAATAAATTAGTATGTTCGTATGCTTTCAAGTGAGATGCAATGTCTACAAGAGTGTGCATCATTAGAGGAGATGTGGGATAATAAACCCCAGACAAAGAAACTGTTGCCTCATAAAATATTTCTAAAAACTTGACCAAACCTTTAGCAATTTCCCAAGTATCATTAGTGATATATTCTCTCCCCATATTTGCATTAATCCATCCCGAGAATTGAACTTCGTCTCGGATGACTGCCTTAAGCATCATATATGTAGAGTTCCATCTAACAGGCATGTCTAGATTATACTTATGAGGAGTTTTTTCTATTGCTATGCAATATCTCTGGTAACTACTAATTCGCTGATTAGAGTTACCAAGAAAAGAAATTGCATTGCGTAAAATCTCAATGGGTCCCTCACATCTCTTCATAGCACATTTAGCAATAAGATTAATTATATGGCAAGCACAACGTTGATGCAGTAAAAAAGATGCAGCATATACAGAAAACAGAGGACTAAGGCTCTCCATTGCAGTTGTATTTGATGAAGCATTATCCAAAGTTACTGCAAATATCTTGTCGGTCAGACCAAATTCTGACACAACATTAAGTACAGCTGGAGCTATGTTTTCACCAGTATGTGCTTCGTCAATTAATTCAAATCCTATAATTCTTTTCTGTAGTTCCCATTTTTTGTTAACATAATGAGCGACCACACTAATGTAGTCTTGCTTTGCCCGACCACTCCAGATATCAGATGTTAAAGAGACTGAAAAAGTGCATGTAGTAAAATCATCTTTTATTGTCTGAAGACTAGTTTTGCATATTTTTTTCATATCCCTAGATGTAGTTTGTCTAGAAACTGATTTGAAACTAGGAGTATGCACAGTTTGAATGTATTCGACAAAACCTTCAGACTCACCGAAACCTAATGGTAAATCATTAGAAGCAATTAAACGACAAATTCCTTCTCTATGAAGAGCAGGATCATAGGTGAAATTGCGTACCGTACCGTCGGGGTTGAACTTGAGCGTGGCCTGTGTCCCCGCAGACCGCTTGTCCATGTTCTGGTGCATGAGGTTGTGCCTGAGGAGGTGGCCAGTTCCTCCTTTCCCCCCCGAGGAAAGCAAGTGACCGCACCTCTTGCACCGAGCTTTCAGCACGTTGACACCGTCCTCCACGACTATTTCTTCAAGGAAATACTCCCAGCACGTCGAGGTTTTGCGTCGAACCCTCTTTGTGCCGATGGAGGTGGAGGTACTGGACTGGGAAGTGGAATGGCTGCCGGTATACTCATCGGAAGAAGGATATGTGTTGGTTGTGGCTGTGGTATCGATCCACTCGGGGATGTCAACATCTAAGTCACTAGTATTGAAATTGAACCGGTTGGGATCACTACCCATGGGATCATCCATGTGTTGAGTGTGAGAAATAAGAGGAAGAGGAGGTTTGAGTGTGAGGAATGAGAGGGGTGGGCAGCCCTTTTTATAGCAAAAAGCTGACAGTTTTTAGACAAAATTTGCCCTCCAACGTTTAAATATTCAAATTTGTGACAAAATATACCTAAACAGCCCCAAATATGGCCAAACCCCACCCAAAACCCCCCTAAATCCCACTAAACCTCCTAAACCCCCGCTCCCCCAGCCCCCCCGCTCCCTCGATCGAAGCGTCCAACAGATCGATTCCCTCCCTCGCTCTCTCCCAGGCGCATCGTGCTCCCGTGCCGTGCCGTGCTGGGCCGTGCCCGTGCTGGCCCGTTACTGGGCGTGCCGTGCCGGGCTGGCACGCGTGCCAGGCATAGCAGCCCAGGCACGGCCCAAGCAGGGCCGCGTGCCAGGCACGGCCCACATAGCCTCGTGCCATGCCGGCCCGTGACGGGCCAGGCACACGGGCTATCGTGCCAGCCCGCCAGAACCGGCCCGTTTGGCCAGGTATAGGGGTGGGCAGCGGGGAGACCGGCATTTGTTTAGCGTTAAACACGGGATGATTTTGACCCTATGATCTGCTGCATTAATGGATAGGATGAATTGGTTCTCCACCCTCTCGTGCTTTTATAGTGGTAGCAGATAGTAGATTAATACTCATATAGGGGGTGGAGCACCCGAGTGCTCCAAATCCTCTCCCCATATATATTATTTATTAGGCAAGCGGATTACAAATGGTACACATTTTTTCACCACAAGATATATATATATATATGCCTTGCAATATCCATCAAAGACTCTGCAATAAGCAAAACTAGAATTTCACTTTGGCGGAATCTTTGTGCCACACTGAAACATCGTCCGTAAAGCTCCTAGGTCGAAACTGTGTACTAAATTGCTAACACTTGGTTGTTTTTGACCAGCCTCACGTTAAATATGAACACAAAAGCAATTTTGTGAATAAGTGCTTAACATTAAAATTTTAAAAAGGTTCCAAAGTTTCCTTCATAGTAGAAGGGAAATAAAAGATAAGGACTAATCTCAAGGTACAAGACTGGCATCAATAATCTCAGGTGTAGCGGCCATGGTACCATCATCTTTTTGTAGACCGTTGACACATGTAAACCGCAATGGAGGTTGCACATACGCATTATAATCAAACATGTCAAAATGCTCATGATGTAACTTTCTATCAAGAATGCAGTCGCGGAGACACATGCATGCAGTGATGATCATCTTCTGGTATCCGGTTTGTATTTTGGTATGCCTTAGAGAACTTGTCATTTCATCTTGAGAACATCAAACGATCTTTCGATGAAGTTTCACAAAGAATGTTTCGTGTCTCTCCATCAATTAATGTTGTTGGAAATCTGATACATGATACCGTTGCCCTTTGTATGGTGCTAGATATCCAACTATGTGTTGGATATCTAGAGTCGACGAGGTGGTATTTATCTACAATAAGACATTAATAAAGTCACTATAATAAATTTACAAGATAATATTGTATATATAATAATACAAGATCCTCAAAGTCGAGGCTTGTTGTTAGGCTGCAGGATGATACGTCTCAAAACGTATCTATAATTTTGGATTATTTTATACTATTATATTATCACTTTTGAATACGTTTCCTAATATATATTTTTTGGACTCACCTATTAATCTAGTGCCCGGTGTCTTGTTTTATGCATGTTTTTTATTTTACAGGACAATATCTACGGAGGTTAAAATACCTTACCTATTTAATATGATTTTTCAGGCAATGAAGGACCCATGAAGCTTTGGGAGAGATCGATAGGAGCTAAGGGGGCCGCTTGGACAGGTGGCCCGCCCCTGCCCTAGGGTGCGCCCCTAGGCCGTGTGGGCCCCTACATCGCCCTTCGTCCATTACACCATCATAAATTCATATAAAATTCATAAATCCTTCGCCATATTTTTAGAATAATATTTTCGCCGCCGCAGGTTTGAAGGAAATATGCCCTAGAGGCAATAATAAAGTTGTTATTTATATTTCCTTATATCATGAAAAATGTTTATTATTCATGCTAAATTGTATTAACTGGAAACTTAGTACATGTGTGAATATATAGACAAACAGAGTGTCGCTATTATGCCTCTACTTGACTAGCTCATTAATCAAAGATGGTTAAGTTTCCTGATCATAGACATGTGTTGTCATTTGATGAACGGGATCACATCATTAGAGAATGGTGTGATGGACAAGACTCATCTGTTAGCTTAGCATAATGATCGTTTAGTTTTATTGCCATTGCTTTCTTCATGACTTATACATGTTCCTCTGACTATGAGATTATGCAAGTCCCGAATATCGGAGGAACACCTTGTGTGCTATCAAATGTCACAACATAACTGGGTGATTATAAAAATTCTCTACAGGTGTCTCGGCTTGTCGCTAAGGGTTATCGATAAGTTCAAGGAGTTGACTACGATGAGACTTTCTCACCCGTAGCAAAGCTGAAGTCTGTCCGAATCATGTTAGCAATTGCCGCATTCTATGATTATGAGATATGGCAACTGGACGTCAAAACGACATTCCTTAATGGTTTCCTTAAGGAAGAATTATATATGATGCAGCCGGAAGGTTTTGTCGATCCTAAGAATACTGACAAGGTATGCAAGCTCTAACGCTCCATCTATGGGCTGGTGCAAGCATCTCGGAGTTGGAACATTCGCTTTGATGAAATGATCAAAGCGTTTGGGTTTATACAGACTTATGAAGAAGCCTGTATTTACAAGAAAGTGAGTGGGAGCTCTGTAGCATTTCTCATATTATATGTTGATGACATACTATTGATGGGAAATGATATATAACTTTTGAAAAGTATAAAGGCCTACTTGAATAAGTGTTTTTCAATGAAGGACCTTGGAGAAGCTGCTTACATATTAGGCATCAAGATCTATAGAGATAGATCGAAACGCCTCATTGGTCTTTCACAAAGCACATACCTTGACAAGATATTGAAGAAGTTCAATATGGATCAATCCAAGAAGGGGTTCTTGCCTGTATTGCAAGGTGTGAGATTAAGCATGGCTCAATGCCCGACCTCAGCAGAAGATAAATAAAAGATGAGTGTCATCCCCTATGCCTCAGCCATAGGCTCTATTATGTAGTCCATGTTGTGTACCAGACCTGATGTGAACCTTGCCATAAGTTTAGTAGGGAGGTACCAAAGTGATCCCGGTATGGAACTGTAACGCCCCATATGTAACTTGCCATATTTGTATTCCAACTCTTGCCATTTTCGGCACTAAGTTATGATATTCCTCGTTGTTGGGTTTTGTCTTTGTTTTGCTTTTTGTCCATGTCTTGCATCTCATATCATGTCATCATGTGCATCGCATTTGCATACGTGTTCGTCTCATGCATCCGAGCATTTTCCCCGTTGGCCGTTTTGCATTCCGGCACTCCTATGTCCTCTGGTGTCCCCTTTTGTCTCTTTTCGTGTGCGGGTGTTAAACATTCTCGGATTGGACCGAGACTTGCCAAGCGGCCTTGGTATACTACCGGTAGACCTCCTGTCAAGTTTCGTGCCATTTGGACTTCGTTTGATACTCCAACGGTTAACCAAGGAACCGTAAAGGCCTCGTGTGTGTTGCAGCCCAACACCTCTCCAAAGTGGCCCAAAACCCACCTAGACCACCTCCATCATCTCGGTCGTTCGATCACGATCGCGTGGCCGAAAACCGCACTCCATTTGGAGTCTCCTAGCTGCTTCTACGTATAAATAGTGCTCCCCCTCCTTCATTTTCGGGTCCAAACCCTAGCTTCTTTTCCCCTCTCCGCCGCCGGACGAAATCCACCGTCCGGACGTGCCCGATCCTCCACTGCCGCCATGTGTCAGCGCCGGATTCGTCGCCGCCCCGCTCACCGCTCGCCACCGAAGCTCGCCGGAGCAAGCCCCCCCCTCGCCGGAGTTTGACCTCGGTTCGCGCGCCCGCGAAGAACCCTAGATCCGGAGGGTAAAAATTTCACGAAGTCCCCAGTTTTTCCATATTTTAGGCATGTGCACCGCATCATAAACTTGCATTCGTAGCTCCGTTTTGCGCGTGTGATATACCAAATTGTTCGTCTGGATGTGCTCTTCATTTCATTCCATTGCACCATGTTCATTTGAGTTCATCTTGATGCCCTAAATGCTGTTGCAAGAGTACTATAAAATGTTAGTTTCTGTTTCTTAACAGCTTATGGACATTTGTCATTTTTGCCATGTTTAATGTGTGCCTCCTAGGAACTTGAGCCCTACATGTGTTTTGGGCTATGCCATGCCATCTTTACAGGGGTGTATGCCATGTATTTTTGGTGATCAATGTGGTGACTAGCACAAGCATGCAAAGTAGCTCTCGTGATGTTGCTGATTTCAGGGACTTATAATTCTTCTAAGTCATTTCCCTGATGTTATTTTTATGCCATGTATTCATGTTGCTACAGTGTGATCCATGCCTATTTTGAGCATATTCAGTAAGGATGACTTGGAGATATTGTTATGCTCTATCCATCCATGTCTTTGTTTGCAATTATGGAGTACCCTAGCATGACTCAATCTTGCTCTACTTTTGCTATAAAATGTTCCTGGCAGATTGTTTACGTGTTAATCAATTTTGTCGAGGTTGTTGTAGTTGTCCCATGCATGCTATGAGTTTGTTCTTGCCATGGTTAGCTACTTGAACATGTCTTCTTGCTGGGTGTATGCTTAGTTTGTCATGCAATGCCTTTTGGTGAGTGCATCGAGCTCGCAAACATGCTTATGTAACTCTGTTTCTGCCATGTTCCAGTTTTCTGCTAAGTCTGAATCTGTTAACGAAACTTGCTATGTTTACATGGGTGCCATTATATTTTATGATCCCTTTTTGCTTATGGTCAGTAAGGGACTTCTGTTATATGCTTTGAGTAGTTTCATGCCATGCCTTGCTTTGCCACGATATGTTCCTGTAGCATGTTGTTATCTTTCTCTAAACATTGCTTCCTGATGTTAAATCCTAACATGTTGTTATTTTCACTAAGTCTGTGAACCCGATATCTTTTGCACTTTTGCCATGCTTGTTTGAATCTGCTATTGTGTGATTTAGCCGTAGCTCAGTGTTCATCTTTTGTCAAGCATCTTGAGTGGATCACTGCCATGTGCTTTGTTGCTATGTTAGAGTGCAGTAGCTTATTTTCTTGATGCATTCTAGATGTCATCGTGTTGTTAATCGCAACTTTGTGCCATTATTGTTTTGCTTGCCATTTGCAAACCGTGCATCCGATTCCGGTGATCTTTATATCGATTTCGACCAAAATCAACTCATATTTCCAGCGGCACTCTTGGTTTGCCAAATTGAGGCCTGGTTCAATCTTTCCCTTCTGAAGCACGCATATGCATTGCAAATCACATCTCGCATATCATGCCATGTTTTGCATCATGTTGCTTGCGCATTGCACCGTGGTTGATCGTGGTTCCCTTTGCTTGTGTTCTTGCTTTGGGTAGAGCCGAGAGACGAGTATGTGATCGAGGAACCCGTTGAGTACGCTTACGAGGATCAAGCTTACGTCAACTTGGAGAACTTTGTAGGCAAGATGACCATACCCTCGAAATCACTTCTATCTTTGCTTGCTAGTTGTTCGCTCTATTGCCATGCCACGATACCTACCACTTGCTATATCATGCCTCCCATATTGCCATGTCAAGCCTCTAACCCACCTTTCCTAGCAAACCGTTGTTTGGCTATGTTACCGCTTTGCTCAGCCCCTTTTATAGCGTTGCTAGTTGCAGGTGAAGATTGGAGTTTGTTCCTTGTTGGAACATGTTTATAGTTGGGATATCATTATTATATCTTGTTTACCTTAATGCATCTATATACTTGGTAAAGGGTGGAAGGCTCGGCCTTATGCCTGGTGTTTTGTTCCACTCTTGCCGCCCTAGTTTCCGTCATACCGGTGTTATGTTCCTTGATTTTGCGTTCCTTACACGGTTGGGTTATAATGGGAACCCCTTGACAGTTCGCCTTGAATAAAACTCCTCCAGCAAGGCCCAACCTTGGTTTTACCATTTTCCACCTAGCTTTTTCCCTTGGGTTCCGCGGACTCAAGGGTCATCTTTATTTTAAACCCCCTGGGCCAGTGCTCCTCTGAGTGTTGGTACGAACTGAGCTGCCTGCAGGGCCACCTCCGGGAAACTTGAGGGTTGGTTTTACTCGTAGCTAGTCTCATCCGGTGTTGCCCTGAGAACGAGAAACGTGCGACTCCTATCGGGATTTGTCGGCACATCGGGTGGCTTTGCTGGTCTTGTTTTACCAATGTCCAGATGTCTTGTAACCGGGATTCCGAGTCTGATCGGGCCGTCCTGGGAGAAGGAATATCCTTCGTTGACCGTGAGAGCTTGTGATGGGCTAAGTTGGGACACCCCTGCAGGGTTTTGAACTTTCGAAAGCCACGCCCGCGGTTATGGGCAGATGGGAATTTGTTAATGTTCGGTTGTAGAAAACCTGAAACTTAACTTAATTAAAATGGATCAACAGCGTGTGTAGCCGTGATGGTCTCTTTTCGGCGGAGTCCGGGAAGAGAACACAGTCTCGTGTTATGCTTGAACGTAAGTATTCTAGGATCACTTCTTGATCATAGATTCTCGACCGTGCCTTGCCTTTCTCTTCTCGCTCTCATTTGCGTAAGATTAGCCACCATATATGCTAGTGCTTGCTGCAGCTCCACCTCATACCTTTTACCTACCCATAAGCTTAAATAGTCTTGATCGCGAGGGTATGAGATTGCTGAGTCCCCGTGACTCATAGATTACTTCCAAAACCAGATGCAGGTGCCGATGATGCCGTTCCAGGGGATCCGACTGAGCTCAAGTGGGAGTTCGATGATGACTCAGGATGTTACTACGTTTCCTTTCCAGATGATCAGTAGTGGAGCCCAGTTGGGGCAATCGGGGATCTTATGCATTTGGGGTTGTCTTTATTTTGGTTCCGTAGTTGGACCTTGATTGTATCTGGATGATTGTAATGCTATATTTATGTTATTGTGTGAAGTGGCGATTGTAAGCCAACTATGTACCTTTTTCTTATTCAGTACATGGGATGTGTCAAGATTACCCCTCTTGCGACATTGCCTAAAATGCGGTTATGCCTCTAAGTCGTGCTCCGACACGTGGGAGATATAGCCGCATCGCGGGTGTTACAATGTATCTTAAAAGATCACAAAACCATCGGAAAAATGTCAGGTATGGAACACTGGACAACGGTCAAGAATATCTTGAAGTACCTAAAAAGGACTAAGGATATGTTTCTCGTTTATGGAGGTGACGAAGATCTCGTCGTAAAGGGTTACGTCGATGCTAGCTTCGACACAGATCTGGATTACTCCAAGTCACAAACCGGATACGTGTACATTTTGAATGGTGGGCCAGTCAGCTGGTGCAGTTGCAAGCAAAGCGTCGTGGCGGTATCTACATGTGAAGCGGAGTACATAGCTGCCTCGGAGGCAGCACATGAAGCAGTCTGGATGAAGGAGTTCATCACCGAACTAGGAGTAATTCCCAATGCATCGGGCCTGATGACTCTCTTCTGCGACAACACTAGAGCTATTGCCCTTGCAAAGGAGCCCAGGTTTCACAAGAAGACGAGGCACATCAAGCATCGCTTCAACTCCATTCGTGAATATATTCAAGATGGAGACATAGATATTTGTAAAGTGCATACAGATCTGAATGTCGTAGGTCCATTGACTAAACCTCTTTCACGAGCAAAACATGATCAACACCAGAACTCTATGGGTGTTTGATTCATCACAATGTAACTAGATTATTGACTCTAGTGCAAGTGGGAGACTATTGGAAATATGACCTAGAGGCAATAATAAAATTGTTATTATTATATTTCCTTGTTCATGATAATTGTTTATTGTTCATGCTATAATTGTATTAACCGGAAACCATAATACATGTGTGAATACATAGACCACAACATGTCCCTAGTGAGCTGATGTCTACTACACAACCTTCTTCTTGTAGACGTTGTTGGGCCTCCAAGTGCAGAGGTTTGTAGGACAGTAGCAAATTTCCCTCAAGTGGATGACCTAAGGTTTATCAATCCGTAGGAGGCGTAGGATGAAGATGGTCTCTCTCAAGCAACCCTGCAACCAAATAACAAAGAGTCTCTTGTGTCCCCAACACACCCAATACAATGGTAAATTGTATAGGTGCACTAGTTCGACGAAGAGATGGTGATACAAGTAGTATATGGATGGTAGATAAAGGTTTTTGTAATCTGAAAATATAAAAATATCAAGGTAACTAATGATAAAAGTGAGCACAAACGGTATTGCAATGCATTGAAACAAGGCCTAGGGTTCATACTTTCACTAGTGCAAGTTCTCTCAACAATAATAACATAATTGGATCACATAACTATCCCTCAACATGCAACAAAGAGTCACTCCAAAGTCACTAATAGCGGAGAACAAACGAAGAGATTATGGTAGGGTACGAAACCACCTCAAAGTTATTCTTTCCAATCAATCCGTTGGGCTATTCCTATAAGTGTCACAAACATCCCTAGAGTTCGCACTAGAATAACACCTTAAGACACAAATCAACCAAAACCCTAATGTCACCTAGATACTCCAATGTCACCTCAAGTATCTGTGGGTATGATTATACGATATGCATCACACAATCTCAGATTCATCTATTCAAACAACACATAGAACCTCAAAGAGTGCCCCAAAGTTTCTATCGGAGAATCACGATGAAAACGTGTGCCAACACCTTTGCATAGGTTCATGGGCGGAACCCGCAAGTTCATCACCAAAATATACATCAAGTGAATCACGCGATATCCCATTGTCACCACAGATACACACGGCAAGACATACATCAAGTGTTCTCAAATCTTTAAAGACTCAATCCGATAAGATAACTTCAAAGGGAAAACTCAATCCATTACAAGAGAGTAGAGGGGGAGAAGAAACATAAGATCCAACTATAATAGCAAAGCTCGCGATACATCAAGATCGTACCACCTCAAGAACACGAGAGAGAGAGAGAGAGAGAGAGAGAGAGAGATCAAACACATAGCTACTAGTACATACCCTCAGCCCCGAGGGAGAACTACTCCCTCCTTGTCATGGAGGGCACCGGGATGATGAAGATAGCCACCGGAGAGGGATGCCCCCTCCGGCAGGGTGCCAGAACGGGTCTAGATTGGCTTTCGGTGGCTAGGGAGGCTTCTGGCGGCGGAACTCCCGATCTATTGTGCTCCCCGATCGTTTTAGGGTATATGGATGTGTATATATATATATATATATATATATATATATATATATATATATATATAGGCGGAAGAAATACATCAGGGGAGCCACGAGGGGCCCACGAGGGTGGAGGGCGCGCCCAGGGGGTGGGCGCCCCCTTCCTCGTGGCTTCCTCGTTGATCCCCTGACGTGCACTCCAAGTCTCCTATATTGCTTTCTTTCCAAAAATAACTTTTCCGAAGGTTTCCTTCCGTTTGGACTCCGTTTGATATTCCTTTTCTTCGAAACCCTAAAACAAGGGAAAAAACAGAAACCGGCACTGGGCTCTAGGTTAATAGGTTAGTCCCAAAAATCATATAAAATAGCATATAAATGCATATAAAACATCCAAGGTTGATAATATAATAGCATGGAACAATCAAAAATTATAGATGCATTGGAGACATATCAGTATCCCCAAGCTTAATTCCTGCTCGTCCTCGAGTAGGTAAATGATAAAAACAGAATTTTTGATGTAGAATGCTACCTAACATATTTATCCATGTAATTCTCTTTATTGTGGCAAGAATATTCAGATCCATAAGATTCGAGACAAAAGTTTAATATTGACATAAAAATAATAATACTTCAAGCATACTAACGAAGCAATTATGTCTTCTCAAAATAACATGGCCAAAGAAAGCTATCCCTACAAAATCATATAGTATGGCTATGCTCTATCTTCACCACACAAAATATTTAAATCATGCACAACCCCGATGACAAGCCAAGCAATTGTTTCATACTTTTGATGTTCTCAAACTTTTTTAATCTTCACACAATACATGAGTGTGAGCCATGGATATAACATTATATGTGGAATAGAATGGTGGTTGTGGAGAAGACAAAAAGGAGAAGATAGTTTCACATCAACTAGGCGTATCAACGGGATATGGAGATGCCCATCAATAGATATCAATGCGAGTGAGTAGGGATTTCCATGCAACGGATGCACTAGAGCTATAAATGTATGAAAGCTCAATAAAAGAAACTAGTGGGTGTGCATCCAACTCGCTTGCTAACGAAGACCTAGGGCATTTTGAGGAAGCCCATCATTGGAATATACAAGCCAAGTTCTATAATGAAAGATTCCCACTAGTATATGAAAGTGACAACATAGGAGACTCTCTATCATGAAGATCATGGTGCTACTTTGAAGCACAAGCGTGGTAAAAGGATAGTAGCATTGCCCCTTCTCTCTTTTTCTCTCATTTTTTTATTTTTTGGGCCTTTCTCTTTTTTATGGCCTCTTTTTTTTCTTTTGTTTTTATTTGGGCTTCTTTGGCCTCTTTTATTTATTTATTTTCGTCCGGAGTCTCATCCCGACTTGTGGGGGAATCACAGTCTCCATCATCCTTTCCTCACTGGGACAATGCTCTAATAACGATGATCATCACACTTTTATTTACATACAACTCAAGAATTACAATTCGATACTTAGAACAAGATATGACTATATGAATGCCTCCGGCGGTGTACCGGGATGTGCAATGATGCATGAGTGACATGTATGAAAGAATTATGAACGATGGCTTTGCCACAAATACAATGTCAACTACATGATCATGGAAAGCAATATGACAATGATAGAGCGTGTCATAGCAAACGGAACGGTGGAAAGTTGCATGGCAATATATTTCGGAATGACTATGGAAATGCCATGATAGGTAGGTATGGTGGCTGTTTTGAGGAAGGTATATGGTGGGTGTATGATACTGGCGAAAAGTGCGTGGTATTAGAGAGGCTAGCAATGGTGGAAGGGTGAGAGTGCGTATAATCCATGGACTCAACATTAGTTATAAAAACTCACATACTTATTGCAAAAATCTATTAGTTATCGAAACAAAGTACTACGCACATGCTCCTAGGGGGATAGATTGGTAGGAAAATACCATCGCTCATCCCCGATCCACCACTCATAAGGAAGACAATCAATAAATAAATCATGCTCCGACTTCATCACATAACGGTTCACCATACATGCATGCTACGGGAATCACAAACTTCAACACAAGTATTTCTCAAATTCACAACTACTCAACTAGCATGACTCTAATATCACCATCTCCATATCTCAAAACAATTATCAAGTATCAAACTTCTCATAGTATTCAATGTACTCTATATGAAAGTTTTTATTATATCCCTCTTGGATGCCCATCATATTAGGACTAAATTCATAACCAAAGAAAATTACCATGTTGTTTAGGACTCTCAAAATAATATAAGTGAAGCATGAGAGTTCATCTATTTCTATAAAATAAAACCGCCACCGTGCTCTAAAACGATATAAGTGAAGCACTAGAGCAAATGACAAATTACTCCAAAAGATATATGTGAAGCTTAATGAGTAGTCGAATAATTATGCAACTACGTGAAGACTCTCTAACATTTAAGAATTTCAGATCTTGGTATTTTATTCAAACAGCAATCAAAACTAAAGAAAATAAAATGACACTCCAAGCAAAACACATATCATGTGGTGAATAAAAATATAGCTCCAAGTAAAGTTACCGATGAATGAAGACGAAAGAGGGGATGCCTTCCGGGGCATCCCCAAGCTTAGGATTTTGGTTGTCCTTGAATATTACCTTGGGGTGCCTTGGGAATCCCCAAGCTTAGGCTCTTGCCACTCCTTATTCCATAGTCCATCGAATCTTCACCCAAAACTTGAAAACTTCACAACACAAAACTTAACAGAAAACTCGTAAGCTCCATTAGTGAAAGAAAACAAAACACCACTTCAAGGTACTGTAATGAACTCACCATTTATTTATATTGGTGTTAAATATACTGTATTCCAACTTCTCTATGGTTTATAAACTATTTTACTATCCATAGATTCATCAAAATAAGCGAACAACACACGAAAAACAGAATCTGTCAAAAACAGAACAGTCTGTAGTAATCTGTAACTAACGCAAACTTCTGGAACCCCAAAAATTCTAAAATAAATTGGTGGACCTGAGGAATTTGTCTATTAATCATCTGAAAAAATAATTAACTAAATAGCACTCTCCAATAAAAATGGCAGCAATTCTCATGAGCGCTAAAGTTTCTGTTTTTTACAGCAAGATCAACAAGACTTTCCCCAAGTCTTCCCAACGGTTCTACTTGGCACAAACACTAATTAAAACATAAAACCACATCTAAACAGATGCTAGATGAGTTATTTATTACTAAACAGGAGCATAAATCAAGGAACTAAAATAAAGTTGGGTTGCCTCCCAACAAGCGCTATCGTTTAACGCCCCTAGCTAGGCATGACGATTTCAATGATGCTCACATAAAGGATAAGAATTGAAACATAAAGAGAGAATCATGAAGAATATGACTATCACATTTAAGTCTAATCCACTTCCTATGCATAGGGGTTTTGTGAGCAAACAACTTGTGGGAACAAGAATCAACTTGCATAGGAAGGTAAAACAAGCATAACCTCAAAACTTTAAGCACATAGAGAGGAAACTTGATATTATTGCAATTCCTATAAGCATATGTTCCTCCCTCATAATAATTTTCAGTAGCATCATGAATGAATTAAACAATATAACCAGCACCTAAAGCATTCTTTTCATGATCTACAAGCATAGAAATTTTATTACTCTCTACATAAGCAAGGTTCTTCTCATTCGGAATAGTGGGAGTATCATAAGAGACTCGAATACTATAAATTGTTTCCACATTAAAAGAGTAATGTTCAGAAAAGGGGTAATCATAATCATGACAAGTTTTATAAATATAATCACTACTTTTTATAGCATAAGTATCATCATAATAATCATCATAGGTAGGAGGCATGCTATCATCATTATAAATTTGCATATCAAAACTTGGGAGACTAAAAATATCATCTTCATTAAACGTAGCATCCCCAAGCTTGGGACAAACATTAATTGCATTAAATATATTCTCAAAAACATCATCTTCATCAAACATAGAATCCCCAAGATTGGGACTTTTCATATTATAAGCATAATCACTCTCATCATTAATAGTATGGATAGCACCAATAGTATAGCAATTATCATATTCTTCCAAGCAAGTGCCAACAAGATTTTCAAGATCATAAGAAGTATCATTATCTTCCACAATTATATTTTCATGAGGCACAATAGTAATAGGAGCAACATTATTTGGGGGAGATATCTTTTTACCTCTCTTCCTTTTTCTTTTCTTCTTCTTTACCTCATGTGTGGGTTCAATCCTCTTTTTGGAGCTCCTTATTAATGAGATTGGTTGAATAAAAGGCTCCTCCTCATTAACTGATTCATCATAAGAAATAATAGGAGAATATTGGGAAGTCTCTTCCCTTTCGTTAGTATTTTCTTCATCCTCTATTTGTTTTGTTTTCTATATGTAATTGGCAATATAAGGATTTTCAAACAATTCACCGCACAATACATATAAATTTCCTCTAGATCAAAACCAAGAAGTTTATAACGGGAAAATTCTGGAAGATGCCCAATTATATGCTTCATTTCTTTGCAACCCATAAGCAGACTAAGTTCATTATAATGTGCAAGAGAAATCAAGTCATCACAATTTTTGGATACAATTAGATCATGAAACAATTTGCATCGGATAGCTAAATGACCCTGTTCATTGCAAAGTCCACAAGTACGGCCAAGAAAATTTAAATTTTCAGCGCAATCATCTAGCCTTTCTTGCAACAACTTAGTTTCTAAGTACTTATGCCTCTTGCAATATCTATCTTCCCTATTTGCTGTGTACTTACAAACCCAATGTACTCCACAAAAATTGACATGTTTATAGGAGACATTTTCATCATAACTAGTGCAATCATCATTAGTACTATGGATATTCAAGGAGTTCATACTAACAACATTGCAATCATGCTCATCATTCAAAGATTTAGTGCCAAACATTTTAATTCATTCTTATTCTAACACTTTGGCACAATCTTCCTTTCCATCATACTCATGAAAGATATTAAAAAGATGAAGCGTATGAGGTAAACTTAATTCCATATTTTTTGTAGTTTTCTTTTATAAACTAAACTAGTGCTAAAACAAGAAACAAAAAGATTCGATTACAAGATCTAAAGATATACCTTCAAGCACTCACCTCCCCGGCAATGGCGCCAGAAAAGAGCTTGATGTCTACTACACAACCTTCTTCTTGTAGACATTGTTGGGCCTCCAAGTGCAGATGTTTGTAGGACAGTAGCAAATTTCCCTCAAGTGGATGACCTAAGGTTTATCAATCCGTAGGAGGCGTAGGATGAAGATGGTCTCTCTCAAGCAACCCTGCAACCAAATAACAAAGAGTCTCTTGTGTCCCCAACACACCCAATACAATGGTAAATTGTATAGGTGCACTAGTTCGGCGAAGAGATGGTGATACAAGTAGTATATGGATGGTAGATAAAGGTTTTTGTAATCTGAAAATATAAAAACAGCAAGGTAACTAATGATAAAAGTGAGCACAAACGGTATTGCAATGCGTTGAAACAAGGCCTAGGGTTCATACTTTCACTAGTGCAAGTTCTCTCAGCAATAATAACATAATTGGATCACATAACTATCCCTCAACATGCAACAAAGAGTCACTCCAAAGTCACTAATAGCGGAGAACAAACGAAGAGATTATGGTAGGGTACGAAACCACCTCAAAGTTATTCTTTCCAATCAATCCGTTGGGCTATTCCTATAAGTGTCACAAACAGCCCTAGAGTTCGTACTAGAATAACACCTTAAAACACAAATAAACCAAAACCCTAATGTCACCTAGATACTCCAATGTCTCCTCAAGTATCCGTGGGTATGATTATACGATATGCATCACACAATCTCAGATTCATCTATTCAACCAACACATAGAACCTCAAAGAGTGCCCCAAAGTTTCTACTGGAGAATCACGACGAAAACATGTGCCAACCCCTATGCATAGGTTCATGGGCGGAACCCGCAAGTTGATCACCAAAATATACATCAAGTGAATCACGCGATATCGCATTGTCACCACAGATACGCACGGCAAGACATACATCAAGTGTTCTCAAATCTTTAAAGACTCAATCCGATAAGATAACTTCAAAGGGAAAACTCAATCCATTACAAGAGAGTAGAGGGGGAGAAGAAACATAAGATCCAACTATAATAGCAAAGCTCGCGATACATCAAGATCGTACCACCTCAAGAACATGAGAGAGAGAGAGAGATCAAACACATAGCTACTGGTACATACCCTCAGCCCCGAGGGAGAACTACTCCCTCCTCGTCATGGAGAGCACCGGGATGATGAAGATAGCCACCGGAGAGGGATGCCCCCTCCGGAAGGGTGCCGAAACGGGTCTAGATTAGCTTTCGGTGGCTACGGAGGCTTCTAGCGGCGGAAATCCTGATCTATTGTGCTCCCCGGTCGTTTTAGGGTATATGGATATATATAGGCGGAAGAAATACATCAGGGGAGCCACGAGGGGCCCACGAGGGTGGAGGGCACGCCCAGGGGGTGGGTGTCGTGGATCTAAGTCTGACAGTAGAATGGGGGTAAGTATGAGGAGGCAAGATCCTAGCTATGGAGTAGTTGTACACACGAGTTTTACAAGTTCAGGCCCTTCTCGGAGGAAGTAATAGCCCTACGTCTCAGTGCCCTGAGGCGGTCGACTGGATTATGTGTGTGTGTGAGTTTACAAAAGATGTGAACCCTTGTGCCTGTGGAGGGGGTGGCTTATATAGAGTGCGCCAGGACCCCAGCCAGCCCACGTTACAAAGGGTTTAAGGTACATTAAAGAGGAGACATTACTGGTAACACTAGTAAATAAAGAGATATAATGACCATTAAAGCTATGAGGTGACGTCCGACCGTTGCAGTTCAGAGTGACCTTAGACCTTCTGGTGGTCGAGTGACAGTCTCCGCGGTCGAGTGACTTCAAGTCCTCCGAGTGGAAGTCCTCATGGTCGAGTGGATGACGACTCCTCTTCGAATGCTTCTAGTTTGAGGGTGACGCCCTAGGGGAGGGTGTCTAGGTCAGGCCTATGACCCTACCCTAGGTACATATCTTCATCATTAGCCCTCAAATGATTCAGGGTTCGAGTGGGGAAGGAGTTGATAACCTCTCCGATTCAGCTTTTGCGCTTCGGAAATGCCTTGTCCAGAGGTCGAATGAACATTCATGATGACTTCAACTGCTTGTTCAGTCACCTTGATCCATTCTTGGTTTTGTCGAGTGAACTTTCATTGTTAAGCTTCGAGTGTTGATATGGGAAAAATCTTCCGTCTGACAGGTTGTTCTGCTGTCTGCGGATTTCACGTGATTCGAATTTTGGGAAGCGCGCCGGGCGGGGGAGGCCGCAGTAATCGGGACGGATTAGGCAGGCCACCTCGATCTCCGCGCCACCTTTTTCGCCACGTATCGCGTGCGTGACTGTTGCGGGATTTGATCAGATCACCTGGGCCCACAAGTCAGCCACTCAGAAATGATCTCATATAAGGCGTTGGACGGGGGTTTTCGCACAGTGCGTTCTCATTCTTCCCCTTCCTCCTATGTTTTCTCCACCGCATCTTCCTCTGCCCTCTGTGTCATCGCCCGTTTTGAACTCGATCCGCTGCCATGGGGAAGGAGAAGACGGTGGCGTTGGAGTGTGCGAAGAAGGCGACGGCGAAGGCGAAAGGGAAGAGGACCAGCCGGAGTGGGTCTTCATCGAGGTCCAGCCTGCCGCCTGGCTGGATCCAGGGCGACTGGATTCGCTCGACAATCAGCCAAGACGATATCGATGACCTGGTCGAGGGGGGACTGATCCCCCATGAATCGGCGCGGCTCCCGGGGAACGAGACCGAGCCGCAGCCGCAAGAGGGTGAGTGCGTTCTCCTTGCTACTCACGTCGACCGCGGGTTTTCTTTGCCTCCCCATCCTTTCTTTCGAGGTTTCTTGAACTTCTTTGGGGATCAACTCCACCACTTTTCCCCAAACACCATTGTGTACCTTGCCGCTTTCGTGTCCATGTGTGAGAACTTCCTGGGTTGTCGACCACACTAGGGTCTCTTCAAGCACATATGCACGTGTCGTCCTCAGACGGTCAAGAAGGTCAACCTGAGTGACGAGAGGACGCAAGTGATACAGATGTGCGGGGGTCTTGGAATTCAGATGAGGAACAAAAGCACTTTTCCAACCATGATCCTTCCCAAGTCGATCCGGGGTTGGCAGTCGACTTGGTTCTACTACAAGGACCAACCGACTCCGGGCCAGTCGACTGGACTTCCCCCCTTTTCCATGGCCCGAGTGGAGAAGCCCTCCACCTTGAGAGTGATCCCAGAGGAGAAGGCGCAGGTGAAGGTGTTGGTCGAGCGGGTGGTCCAACTCGTCCGCGACGGAGTGACCGTTATGGACCTGTTGGAGGTCTTCCTCAGTCGACGTATCCAACCACTCCAAGATCGTGACCATCCAATGTGGATGTACTTGGGAATCGAGGATTCCACTCGGATCCACTCGGAGGATATCAGTGAGAACACGGTGGAGCAGTGGCTGAGAGGCATTACCGGCGACAAGGATAACCCCCGGGGGTCCAGGAGGGTGGTTCCATTCGACGATTTGCGCCAGCCGGAACAGGTACGATTCTGCATTGTTGAGTGTTTTCTTGATTAACCATGTAACATCTTGTTGACGACCGACTGTCTTTCTTTTGTTCGTTGTCTTTCAAGCCCTTGTTGATATGTATTCAATGCCCAACGGAGAGCAGGAGCAAGATCCCGAGGGGGAGGCGAGCGGAGGCGAGAGTGGCGAGTGGCACTCGGATGAAGAGGAGGACGAGGAGAGCGACGACCCGAGTGATGAAGAAGAAGTCTACTCGCCTCCTCGCAGAGAAAGGAGGTCCAAGCACACTCACGACCCGACAAGCACCCCCGACCTGGTGGCCGCACCAACTGGGCAGTCTTCAAAGCGCCCTCGGACGTCTTCTCCAATGCCGACCGAGAAGGCACCAAAGCAGCCCAAGACTGCGCCGCCTCCAGTGCTGAAACCACTAAAGGCCGCATCTTCCAAACCATCGAAGGCTTTGCCCAAAATCGAAGTGGTCATTCCCACTATCTCTGGGTAAAAATCTGACCTGATCCTTTGGTTGACTTGGGTAACAGAACGTAACTGACTGAATGTTGATATTTGTAGTGCTGCCACCTCTGGAACTTCCACCCACCAGTACCAAGACGAGGAGATGGAAGATGCGGTTACCTCCAACCCAGGTACAATTCTCTTGATCTTGTTCTTGATTATTTGGTCGATTAAATTCTGGCGATTCACTTGGGGACGACTGATTTCTTTGCAGCCCCACCCAATGTTATCGAGCTTCCGGATGACGATGAAAACATGATACCGAGGCCCAGAAGGAGCAAGAAAGCAGCAGCTGGCAAGATATCTCAGTCGGAACTGGCGACAGAACCAACAGTCCAACAGCCTGAAGATGCAGGTAGAGCCTCTATAACTTTTGTTGTCCCAGTGTCAAGTGAACGCCTTGCACCGTCGAGTGTACCATTGTTTTCTTCAGCCATCCAACCTCATGCCTCGGAGCTCCAAGCTGCTGCATCTTGACCGTCTGTCCCCTTCTTCACCACCTATCATGTTCCGGAAAGCCAGTCGGACGCCGCTGCGGAGGCTATCCGTCAGGCTAGCGTAATGATGGAGCGGATGAAGGTGGTGCACGACAATAGCCAGGCTGCTTACGACGCCAGCGCGGCTCTTTGAGCCAATGTCCAGGTAAGTTGACTTCCGTCTGAACTTGTTCTATTAGGATATGCTACCTGAATATTTTCCTTCGTACAATCTCTTATTGTCTGCTTCGAATCTGTACACCCACTGGGTGTTTTGTTGTCTTTAGTATTTGCATTCTTCCACTTGGTCTGGTCAAATGGGATCTGAACCGGTGGGGGCACGCTAAGTGCACCCACTGGGTGTAGTCCCCGAGACCACAGTCAACTACGGGCAGTCGGTTGGGGTCTGAGCACTTCTTTCTCTTTCCTTTCTTCCACTCGGTCTGGCGGAACATGCCGAGTGGGATCTGAACCAGTGGGAGCACGCTAAGTGCACCCACTGGGTGTACTCCCCGAGATCGTGGTTGACTGCTGGCAGTCGGCTGGGGTCTGAGGACTTTTTTTACTCGACCTGGGCAGACCGGCCGAGTGGAATCTGAACCAGTGGGGGCATGCCAAGTGTACCCACTGGGTGTAGTCCCCGAGACCGCAATCGACTGCTGGCAGTTGGTTGGGGTCTGAGTAAACTTTGAAGTTTTATTCACTCGGAAGTAAATAATCTTTGATCTTGTCGATTGATATGTCTTTTTCTCTCTGCAGAAATCTTGTACTCTCATTTCCAAATTCGCCGAATTTGAGGAGAAGCAGAGGCAACTCAACCTTGACCTGGAGCTGGCCCAACAAAACATGAAGAAGGCTCAAGATGGAGTTGCCAGTATGGAAGGTAACTGCCTGTCGACTGCTCATGTCGATTGTCCTTTAAATTATCCCTTCAATCTTTTGTTTGATCTAAATGCTTATTTTGTAGAGAAAATGAGGTTGGCTCTGGAGAAGAAGGACTTGGACCTTGCAGCTGCGCAGAAGGAGGCTCAAGAGAAGACTACCCTTGCTGACAAGAAGCTGGCTTCAGTTGGAGTGCTGGAAGAGGAAGTAAGCAAGCTGAAGTATTCTCTCACTGAATCCAACCGAGAGGCAACTCGTCTGAATAAGGATAAGGTGGCTCTGAACGAGAAGCTAGAAGACATGGCTCGTAAGAGAAATGACTTAGAATCTTATCTGGAAACCCTCGCCAAGAAGCTCTTTCTTATGCTCGAAGGTACCCCTTTTAATCCGACTGCTTTACTGTTTGCAAGTTAGTCCTGTCAAGTCAACTCATTAACTCCTTGACTGCAAAATTCTGCCAAAACTTTGAAGAGGAGACTGGACGGATCGAGACGGGTTTGGACCCTATCCTTTCTCCAGTCGGCGACGAGGCCGCCATGAATGTGCTTCGACTAGAATCCCGCGTCGCCAGTGTTACAAGTTATCTTGCCCGTCTGAAGGTGGTAGTTGCATGCATTGACTCATCACTCTGGCCAAGGGCAACACTTCAAAATGATATCGAGTCTCTGATGACTCGACTCGACGAGGTCCCCGGTCGGGTGCAGGAATGGAAGAAGTCCTCTGCCCGATGCGGTGCTGATGTGGCTCTGTCGCTGGTAAGAGTCCACTGCAAGGAAGCCCGCGAAGATAAGCTGGCGGCGATCAAGGTCGCCAACACCAAAAGGCATGACTTCTAGTCCTTCATGGAGACTTTCATCGCTGCTGCCACTCGGATCGCTGATGGAATTGACTTGGACGAATTCGTCGAGCCTGCATGCCCTCCTCCTGCCGAATGAACAAACTTGATATTTAAACTTGCCTTAAATTTGCCTCGGAATACCGAGTGGTTTTTGTAACCGTTAAACTCCTTCGGGCCTGATGCCCGAGTACTTTTATCTTTGTTTTGAAACTCTTGAGATTTTATCCGATCTTGGTTTATCTTCTGCATATGCTTGCGTTCGTCTTTGAGTAGAACTTGTTCTTCACTTGGAATATCCTTTGAGATGCAACTCTGAAGGAGATATCCCAGTCGACCTGCACCTCGCCGTCCTTGCGGATAAGGATGGAGTGCACATTGTATTTGTGGCGCAGCTCCGAGGAGAGGGTTGCGGTCGACCTGCACCTCGTCATCCTTGCAAATAGGGATAGAGCGGACATTGTACTTGTGTCACAGCTCCAAGGAGAGGGTTGCGGTCGACCTGCACCTCGTCATCCTTGCAGATAGGGATGGAGCGGACATTGTACTTGTAGCGCAGCTTCGTGAGAGGATTGCAGTCGACCTGCACCTCGTCATCCTTGTGGATAAGGGTGGTTTTTCGACTTAGGCGGGTACTAGGCTGCAGCTAAGTCCCCGAGTGTGAGGTTTGCTCATCACTCGGTAGGATTTTTGAAACTTAGGCGAGCACGGGGCTGCAACTAAGCCCCCGAGTGTGAGGTTTTCTCATCACTCGGTAGGATTTTTTCAACTTAGGCGAGCACGAGGCTGCAGCTAAACCTCCGAGTGTGAGGTTTGCTCATCACTCGGTAGGATTTTCGAAACCTAGGCGAGCACGGGGCTGCAGCTAAGCCTCCGAGTATGAGGTTTGCTCATCACTCGATAGGATTTTTGAAACTTAGGCGAGTACTAGACTGCAGCTAAGCCCCCGAGTGTGAGGTTTGCTCATCACTTGGTAGGATTTTTGAAACTTAGGCAAGTACTAGACTGCAGCTAAGCCCCCGAGTGTGAGGTTTGCTTATCACTCGGTAGGATTTTTGAAACTTAGGCGAGTACTAGACTGCAGCTAAGCCTCCGAGTGTGAGGTTTGCTCATCACTCGGTAGGATTTTTGAAACTTAGGCGAGTACTAGACTGCAGCTAAGCCTCCGAGTGTGAGGTTTGCTCATCACTCGGTAGGATTTTTGAAACTTAGGCGAGTACTGGACTGCAGCTAAGCCTCCGAGTGAGAGGCCTGTTCATCACTCGGTAGGATTTTTCAACTTAGGCGAGTACTGGACTGTAGCTAAGCCTCCGAGTGAGAGGCTTGCTCATCACTCGGTAGGATTTTTTCAACTTAGGCGAGTACTGGACTGCAGCTAAGCCTCCGAGTGAGAGGCTTGCTCATCACTCGGTAGGATTCTTGAAACTTAGGCGAGTACTGGACTGTAGCTAAGCCTCCGAGTGAGAGGCTTGCTCATCACTCGGTAGGATTTTTCAACTTAAGCGAGTACTGGACTGCAACTAAGCCTTCGAGTGAGAGGCTTGCTCATCACTCGGTAGGATTTTTTCAACTTAGACGAGTACTGGACTGCAGCTAAGCCCCCGAGTGAGAGGCTTGCTCATCACTTGGTAGGATTTTTGAAACTTAGGCGAGTACTGGACTGCAGCTAAGCCTCCGAGTGAGAGGCTTGCTCATCACTTGGTAGGATTTTTTCAACTTAGGCGAGTACTGGACTACAGCTAAGCCTCCGAGTGAGAGGCTTGCTCATCACTTGGTAGGATTTTTTAAACTTAGGCGAGTACTGGACTGCAGCTAAGCCCCCGAGTGAGAGGCTTGCTCATCACTCAGTAGGATTTTTGAAACTTAGGCGAGTACTGGACTGCAGCTAAGCCCCCTGAGTGAGAGGTTTGCTCATCACTCGGTAGGATTTTTTCAACTTAGGCGAAACGGATTCGCAGCTAAGCCCCCGAGTGAGAGGTTTGCTCATCACTCGGTAGGATTTTTTCAACTTAGGCGAAACGGATTCGCAGCTGAGCCACCCACTGGGGGATTTCAGAAACAATCGTAAACAATCGACAATCTTTTTAGAAGACTGTAAAACTCTTGTCTTTGATAAACAAAATACAAAGGTGTTTTTTATTACATCTCAGCAGACTGAGTGTTTAAGTATAAAAGGGGTGGAGAAGCTCCGCATTCCAGGTGCACGGCTCGTCTTTCTTGTGCTCGATGTCGTAAAGGTGGTACGTTTTGTGGAGCACTCTGGTGACCACGAAGGGGCCTTCCCAAGAGGGAGCAAGCTTGTGTGGTTTCTGCTGATCCACTCGGAGAACTAAGTCTCCCTCTTGAAATGCTCGACCCCTCACGTTTCTAGCATGGAATCGACGCAGGTCTTGCTGATAGATGGTTGATCAGATCAAGGCCATCTCTCTTTCTTCTCCAAGGAGGTCAACTGCATCCTGTCGTGCTTGTTCTGCTTCTTTCTCTGTGAAAAGTTCGACTCGGGGTGCATTGTGGAGCAAGTCACTCAGAAGTACAGCTTCGGCTCCATAAACCAAGAAAAACGGGGTTCTGCCAGTCGACCGATTCGGAGTTGTCCTCAATCCCCATAATACTGATGGAAGTTCGTCGACCCAGGCTCCTGCTGCGTGTTTGAGGTCACGCATCGGTCGGGGTTTCAGTCCTTTGAGAATCAATCCATTTGCTCTTTCAGCCTGCCCATTCGACTGGGGGTGGGCGACCGAGGCATAGTCGACTCGAGTACCTTGTGAAGCACAAAAAGTCCTAAACTCATCAGAATCAAAGTTTGATCCGTTGTCAGTGATGATGCTGTGGAGAACACCATATCTGAATGTTATCTCTCTGATGATGCTGACAGCAGTACTGGCATCAAGGTTCTTGATAGGCTTGGCTTCAATCCACTTGGTGAACTTATCGTCTACTACAAGCACATGAGTGAATCCACTCCTGCCAGCCCTCAAAGGTCCAACCATATCCAATCCCCAAACAGTAAAAGGCCAGACGAGTGGAATGGTCTTTAGGGCTGACGCAGGCTTGTGAGACATGTTGGAGTAAAATTGGCAACCTTCACATTTGTCGACTATTTCTTGTGCCATCTCATTTGCTCGAGGCCAGTAAAATCCTGCTCGGTATGCTTTGGCCATAATGGTCCGAGAGGATGCATGGTGACCACAGGTTCCCGAGTGGATATCATTGAGGATCACTCGACCTTCTCCAGGTGTTATGCATTTCTGGCAAACTCCAGTCACACTTTCTCTAAACAACTGTCCTCTTATCACAGTGAAGGCCTTAGATCTACGGACGATCTGTCGAGCCTCTTCTTCATCTTCTGGGAGTTCCCTTCTAAGAATGTATGTGATATATGGTACTGTCCAATCGGGGGTGATGACCAAAACTTCCATGATCAAGTCGACCATGGCTGGAATCACGATTTCAGTCGGATCGGTGGCATTCTTCGGCTGTGGGGGCTCTTCAGTGAAGGGATCTTCTTGAACTGAAGGTTCCTGAATATGCTCCAGGAACACATTACTGGGAATGGCTTCTCTCTTGGATCCTATCTTTGCCAGATCATCGGCTGCTTGATTTTTCAGTCGAGGGATGTGATGGAGCTCTAACCCCTCAAACCTCTTTTCTAACTTTCTTACTGCATTGCAATAACCAGTCATGGCTGGGCTTCTGACGTCCCACTCCTTCATCACCTGATTGACCACTAAATCCGAGTCGCCATAGACCATGAGGTGACGGACGCCGAGTGAAATGGCCATACGCAACCCATACAGAAGTGCCTCGTATTCGGCCTCATTGTTGGAGGAGTCAAAGTGAATTTGGAGAACATAACTGAGTTTGTCACCACGGGGGGAGACCACCACCACTCCAGCACCAGAACCATTCAACATCTTGGACCCATCGAAGAACATGGTCCAATGCTCCGAGTGAATTTGGGCTGGAAGTTGCTGTTCGATCCACTCTGCGAGGAAATCAGCTATTGCTTGGGACTTAATAGCCTTCTTTGCTTCAAACTTGATATCCATGGGAATGAGTTCAATCGCCCACTTTGCCACTCGGCCAGTTGCATCTCTGTTGTTCAAAATCTCCGATAATGGAGCATCGCTAACGACTGTAACGGAATGATAAGAGAAATAGTGTGCAACCTTCTTTGTGGTCATGTAAATTCCATAAACAAGCTTCTAATAATGGGGATATCTTTGCTTTCATGGAGTCAGAACTTCAGAAACGTAATATACTGGGCGCTGAACTTTATAAGTTTTTCCTTCTTCTTCCTGCTCGACCGTGAGTACTGTAATGACAACTTGTCCAGTGGCTGCAATGTAAAGCAGTAAAGGCTCTTTCCTGATTGGTGCAGCAAGCACCGGCTGGGTGGAAAGCAGGGCTTTGAGCTCTACAAACGCTGCATCAGCTTCGGGAGTCCACTCGAACTTATCAGACTTCTTCATCAGTCGGTAAAGAGGTAGTGCCTTTTCACCGAGACGAGAAATGAATCGACTCAGGGCGGCCAAACAACCAGTAAGCTTTGGACATCGTGCACACGCACAGGGCGTTTCATCCGAAGAATGGCACCAACTTTCTCTGGGTTAGCATCGATCCCTCGTTCGGAAATGAGGAAACCGAGTAACTTTCCGCCAGGAACTCTGAATGTGCACTTTGATGGATTAAGCTTGATATCATACCTTCTAAGGTTGGCAAAGGTTTCGGCAAGGTCAGCCAGCAGGTTGGAACCTTTGCGTGACTTGACTACAATGTCATCCATGTATGCTTCCACATTCCAACTGATTTGAGTGAGTAGACACTTTTGGATCATCCTCATGAATGTGGCTCCGGTGTTCTTCAGGCTGAATGGCATAGTGACATAACAGAAACATCCAAATGGAGTGATGAAAGCCGTTTTTATCTCATCGGGTCCACACAGTCCGATCTGATGGTACCCGAAATAGGCGTCCAAGAAGGACAAACGTTCACACCCGTAGTTGAGTCGACAATTTGGTCGATGCGGGGAAGAGGAAAATGATCTTTCGGGCAGGCCCGATTGATATGCTTGAAGTCAATGCACATGCGAAGTGAATCATCCTTCTTAGGGACCATGACAACATTGGCGAGCCACTCGGAGTGGTAAATCTCTCGGATGAACTCAGCTGCCAGGAGCCGAGCCACTTCCTCGCCAATTGCTTTTCTCTTCTGGACGGCATACTGTCGAAGATGTTCCTTGACTGGTTTTACTTTCGGGTCAACTCGCAAACGATGCTCAGCCAGTCCCCTGGGTACACCCGGCATGTCAGAAGGTTTCCATGCAAAGATGTCCTAGTTCTCATGGAGGAACTGGGTGAGCGTTTCTTCCTATTTTCTGTCGAGTGTTGACGAGATATGGGTCGGAGTAGCATTGGGATCGGTCGGGTGAACATGAATCGACTTCGTTTCTCCTGACGACTAAAATGCGAATTTTGTGACAGGCTTCTTCGCTCGCAGCAAATCACGCAGATCTGCATTTTTCTGATACTCTTGCAGTTCCACTACTGCCATCTGTGCATCAACAATTTTTGAGCCCTTCTAGAAGCACTCTTCCCCCTTCTGTCGATTGCCAGTGACAATGATTATTCCTCTGGGGCCAAGCATCTTCAATTTGAGATACACGTAACATGGTCGAGCCATAAAACGTGCATAAGCGGGTCTCCCCAGAATGGCATGGTAAGCACTCTTGAAATCCACTACCTCAAACATCAACTTTTCCTTGCGGTAATTCTTGGAATCACTGAAAACCACATCAAGTGTGATCTGGCCGAGTGTAACGCCCCAGATATAACTTTCCCAATTTGTACTCCAACTCTTGCCGTTTCCGGCATTAAGTTATATTTATTCCTCGGGTTCGGGTCTTTGTCTCCGTGTGTTGTTTTCGTTTTCGTGCATCTCATATCATGTCATCACGTGCATTGCATTTGCATACATGTTCATCTCATGCATTCGAGCATTTTCCCCGTTGTCCGTTTTGCATTCCGGCGCTTCGTTCTCCTCCGATGGCCATTTCTAGCCTTCTTTCGTGTGTGGGGATTAAACATTTCCGGATTGGACCGAGACTTGCCATGCGGCCTTGGTTTACTACCGGTAGACCGCTTGTCAAGTTTTGGGTCATTTGGACTTCGTTTGATACTCCAACGGTTAACCGAGAGACCGAAAAGGCCTCGCGTGTGTTGCAGCCCAACACCCCTCCAATTTAGCCCAAAACCCACCAAACTCTGCTCCACCGTCTCGGTCGTTCGATCACGATCGTGTGGGCGAAAACCGCACCTCATTTGGACTCTCCTAGCTCCCTCTATGCCTATATATACCCCCTCCTCCAAATTCGGGGATCCCCTCCTCAAACCCTAAAAAAAACATCTTCGCGCGCCGGACACGTTCGTCCGCGCGCCGGACGCGTCCGTCGGTGACCGCAGCCAACCGGGAGGCGCCACGTGGCACGCCGGCCTCCTCCCGCCGCCGGTCCGTCCCGGCCCGAAGCCGGCCCTCCGCCGCCTCGCGCGGGCCAGATCCGGCGCCGCCCGCCGCCTCTTTCTTCCCCGACTCCGGCACCGCCCCGCCGCCTTCGCCACCGACCGGCGCCGCCACACCACCGCGCCGGGGCCCCGCCGCCTCGCCGGCCACCGCGCCGCTCCTCTCCGTCCCCGTCGCCGGCCGGCACCACCGCCGCCGCGGCCTCGCCCCACCGCCCGGACCTCGCCACCGCGGCGCCCGAGGCCCGATCCGGCCGGCCCCGCCTCGCCTTCGGCTCCGGCGAGCCACTCCGGCGATCCCCGGCGCCGACCTGCTACAGTACCCGCGCGCCGTGAACAGTACCTCGGATCCAGATCTGGATCGGATCCGGTTGACCTCTCCCCCGAAACCCTAATTTCAATATTTTTATGCATGCTTTGACGCATCATATCTCCGCATCCGTAGCTACGTTTTGGACATATGATATATCGAAATCTTCATCTCGACGAGTACATCATTTCATTCCATTGCATCATTTGCATTTGAGGTCATCTTGGTGCCCAAAATGCTGTTAGAAGGAGGCATCATGAGTTAAATTGTAGATCCGTTAGCTCTACATTGACTTTTGTCATTTTTGCCATGATTATTGTGTGCATGATATGCCTGTGCCCCTTTGGGATGAATTGTTAAGATTTTTGTCTTCTTTCCAAAGGTGCCTCCCTTGCATTTTTAGGATGTGTGTGTTGTCTTGTGCAAGCTTGCAAAGAGGGGTACCTGAGTTTGTTGATTTCAGGGACTTAGTGAAAATCACAAAGTCTGGGATGTTTTAGTTCATGATGCTATATGTCCAGCTTGTTTCCTAGTGATCCATGCCTCTTTTGAGGATGATCAGTAAGCGTGATTTGTTATGCTTGTTGTGCTCTATCCATCCATGTCTTTACTTGTTATGTCGGAGCACCCTAGGTTGACTCAATCGAGCTCAACTTTTGCATTGTTGTTAATTTGGGCAGATCGTGAACTCTTTTGCGATTTTGCCGGTACTATTGCTAGTGATCCATGCATGCTATGCCATTGTTCTTGCCATTTCTAGCTAGAATTTTGTGCCTTATTAATGGATATATGCTTGCCTTGCCATGACTTGCACCGTAGTGAGTGCATCGAGCTCGTTTACATGCCTCCGTGAGTTATAATTTCAGCATGTCCCAGTTTTCAGTCTGAAAACTGATTGTGTTTCATCGATGTTCGTGTGCTTGTTAGAGTATTTTGTGAACCCTTTTGGCCCCAGGTCATTTTGGGTGTCTTGTTAAGCTTGTTGAGTAGCTCCATGCCATGCTCTTACTTGCCATGTTCAGGTTATGCTTCATGTTGTTTTGCTGCTCCGAAGAGAGCATCGTGGTCTGAAATTCCAGACTAGCGTTAATTTCGCTAAGTCTGAAATCTGTTTTGCTTATTCAGTTTTGCCATGCTTGTTTGAACCCCTTAATGGATGAATTTGCCTATGTCTCAGTCCTAGTGATTTGTTAAGCTTCTTGTGTACATCCCTGCCATGTATTTTGTTTTCATGTTTGGTGGCTGTAGCATGTTCATTTCGTTGCATTTAGGAGCCTACTTGCTGTAAATCGTAGATCGGTTCATTTCGTAAAACGCTTGCCATTTCCAAACCGTAGCTCCGATTCCTTTGATCTTTATATCGTTTTCAGGGGATTTCTTCCCCTCTATCCAGTGGCATACTTGGTTTTCCAAGTTGAGGCCAGGTTCATGCATTTCCTGTCACGTCTTGCATTTTGCATCCCGCATCGCATCCCGCATAGCATACCATCTTTGCATATTATTGGTTGCCCTTGCACGTGGTTGATTGTATCCTTGTTGCTTGTTTGTGCTGTTTGGTAGAGCCAGGAGACGAGTTCGCTAACGAGGAGCCCGTTGAGTTTGCTTTTGAGGATCCAGTCAACTCTGACAACTGTGCAGGCAAGATGATCATACCCTCGAAATCACTACTATCTTTGCTATGCTAGTTTGCTCGCTCTTTTGCTTTGCCAATGCTACGATGCCTACCACTTGCTTGTCAGCCTCCCAATTGCCATGATTGAGCCTCTAACCCACCTTTGTCCTAGCAAACCGTTGATTGGCTATGTTACCGCTTTGCTCAGCCCCTTCTTATAGCGTTGCTAGTTGCAGGTGAAGACTGGAGCCGTTCCTTGTTGGAACCTTTATTTACTTGTTGGGATATCATTATATTGCTATGTTATCTTAATGCATCTATATACTTGGTAAAGGGTGGAAGGCTCGGCCTCTCGCCTAGTGTTTTGTTCCACTCTTGCCGCCCTAGTTTCCGTCATATCGGTGTTATGTTCCCAGATTGTTGCGTCCCTTACGCGGTTGGGCTATAATGGGAACCCCTTGATAGTTCGCCTTGATTAAGGCTTTTCCAGCAATGCCCAACATTGGTTTTACCATTTTCCACCTACCTCCTTTTTCCCTTGGGTTTCCGGAGCCCAAGGATCATCTTTATTTTAGCCCCCACGGGCCAGTGCTCCTCTGAGTGTTGGTCCCACCGAGCGATGTCCGGGGCTACCAGGGGCAACTCTGGGCTGGCCTACCCGACGTCTTGCTCATCCGATGTGCCCTGAGAACGAGATATGTGCAGCTCCTATCGAGATTTGTCGGCACATTCGGGCGGTGTTGCTGGACTTGTTTTGACCTGTCGAATCATCTTGTTGTACCGAGATACCGAGTCTGATCGGTGTGTCTTGGGTGGAGGTCTATTCCTTCATTGACCGTGAGAGCTTGTTATGGGCTAAGTTGGGACCCCCCTGCAGGGATTGATCTTTCGAAAGCCGTGCCCGCGGTTATGGGCAGATGGGGAATTGTTAATGTCCGGTTGTAGATAACTTGAACCTTAATGAATTAAAATGAATCAACTGAGTGTGTTGCCGTGATGGCCTCTTCTCGGCGGAGCCCGGGAAGTGGACACAGTGTTGGAGTTATGTTTGCGCAGGTTGCTCTCTAGTTCCTCGCTCGCGCTTTGCTCTCTCTTCTCGCTCTCTTTTGCGAATAAGGTAGCCACCATATATGCTAGTCGCTTGCTGCAGGTCCACTTATACATTGCCCCTTTCCTACCTATTAAGCTTAAATAGTCTTGATCGCGAGGGTGCGAGATTGCTGAGTCCCTGTGGCTCACAGATTACTATTACACCAGATGCAGGGACAGATGATACCGCTCCGGATGGTGCGCTCGAGCTGAAGTGGGAGTACGACGAGGACTCTCAGCGTTACTATGTGTCCTTTCCTGATGATCAGTAGTGGTGCCTATTCGGGGTTAGATTCAGGGCCTTGTCGCATGTTGGGGGTCTTTTCTATTTTGGCGCTGTAGTAGGGCCATGAGTGATTGTATGATGGATGTTATTTATGTACTTTGATGTGACGTGGCGAGTGTAAGCCAACTATGTTATTCCCCCTTTATATTATTTATGTACATGGGATGTGTGATGATTTCCCGACTTGCGACATTGCTTTCAATGCGGCTATGCCTCTAAGTCGTGCCTCGACACGTGGGAGATATAGCCGCATCGAGGGCGTTACAAGTTGGTAATCAGAGCCTTCCCCGACCTTAGGAGCCCCCATTGCTTGATCGTTTTTTAGCGGCCGAGTTGTGTCTAGAAAGATGTTTTGAGTCCTTAGGAATTATATATCCGAGAGTTTAGGAATTCTTTTTACTTCCCAGTCTCCTCATCGCTCTGGAAAGGCACCCTGACGTAGAGTTTTGACTCTTCTCTTCTCAAATTTCACTAAATTTTTTTTAGGATCACGCGAGTATCTTGGTTTTGTTCCGATGGCTTATGATGAGAATACTGTCTTGGTGCCTCCTGTCCGGGGTTTAGTGGAAGTGTCCCGGGGAGTTGAGCTCTGAGGTGTTGTCATCATAATTCTATCGTTGCAATTCTGGTATACTTGAGATATGTGCGCGACATCAAAAATCTCCTTTATGCAGTTCGTTGGTGAGATAACCTCGACGCCACCCAGTACTGGGGTGGGAGTTCGGGAGTATCGCCATAACTTGTATAACGGATGCTTTTCGAAGGTTGAGATAGATGGTTTCCGAAGGTTTCTTGGTTATGTGTTGAAGGATGGATGCAGCTAGATGTAGGATTTGCTAGCTTGGGTGAGATATTATGCTTCCCATGTATCCCCAACACCTGATTGCATAACCGGAAAGTTTCGGGAATTTCATAGGTGGGAATTCAAGTAGCTCTTAGGATATCCTTCCAACGGATGTATGATATGAAATTGGGGTTCGACGTTTAGTGGTTCGTCTATTCATGGTCGATTTTACAATGGCCTTGTTGTGTCTTAAAGAGTCCTTGGCTATGCTGACTCGGGGACGCTTCATATGTCATGTGCACTGCCTTGTACATGATGGTGCTGTACGGTTGAGCCCGTGTAGGTCCCACCACGAAAACTTCGGACGAAATTTCTATCATATATTTGTTCTGGCCTATTTGCAAGCCAACCCTTGGTTTTATTTTTAGTTGTGGTATTCGAGTTCCTTCGACGTCATATGTTGATTCCATCCCTCGTTGATGTACCTCTTCTACCTGAGTATTCGTGGCTTCGCAATTTAGGAATATCTGACCACTTCAAGAGAAGTGCATTTGTTCATTTTGTTCGGATGTGAAGACTTTATGTTGCAATTTTCATTCCGTTGGTTTCAGCTTCATTTTTCTGCCTATGTGCTAACGGTGGTCAACCTCTTCAGGATGGCTCCCGCTAAGAGCACCAGTCAGAACCAGAATCAAGATCCGCCACCACCTCCGCCTCCTCCGGAAGCATGGCAAGCTGTGATGGCCGCTACTAATGCAAATACACAGCTGATCATGCAAATCATCTAAGAGCGGAATCAAAGCAGTCAAGGGAATCAAGGCAACAACCAGAACCATTTTGCAACTCTGAACCAGTTCCTCGCAAATTGTCCAAAGACGTTCAGCAACTGCGTTGAGGCTACCGATGCTGATGATTGGTTAGTCGATCTGGGCAAGCATTTTGAATGTAGCAACGTCAGACCTGAAGATTTCGTCAAGTTCGCTTCTTTCCAGCTCAAAGATCAGGCCGCAGAGTGGTTCCAGCAGTACCGGGATTCCAGAGGTGGACGTTTGATCACTTGGGATGATTTCCGTCGTGATTTCTGAGCTCATCACATTCCTCAGAGTGTGACTGAAAGCAAATGTGAGGAATTCCGCAATCTTAAGCAAGGCTCTTTGTCTGTCTATGACTACAACAAGTTGTTCCAGAAGCTCGCCCGTTTTGCCAAGCAGGATGTTTCTGATGAGAAGAGCATGATCTATCAGTTCAGGGGTGGTCTCCGTGAAGAAATTCAGCTCGCTCTTGTCCTCTTCGAGCCGCTGAGATACGATGAGTTCTACAACATGGCACTGAAGCAAGAGGCTGCTCAGTTAAGGTGTGATGCTTCCAGGAAGCGAGTCAGAGACACTACGCCTTCTTCCTCTACTCAAGTGGCCAAGCAGCAGAAGTATTGGCTTCCTCCTCCTCCGTTCCATCAGCCGTATCAGCAGAAGAGCAAAGGTGGCAGTGGTTCTTCCCACCCACCCAACCCAGGCTTTCAGAACAAGACTTCGTCTCAAGCTCCAAGATCAAGTGATCCGTACCACCGTCCACTCTCAGAGGTCACGTGCAACAAGTGCCAACAGAAGGGTCACTATGCCAACAAGTGTTTCAACCAGAGGCATCTTCCTCCTCCTCCTCCTGTCAGATCGGCAAGTACAGCTGTGGTTAAGCATAACCCCAAGTCTGCCAAGGTCAACTTGCTGAATGCAGCTCAGGCAGAGGACTCACCAGACGTGATCATGGGTAATCTTCCTGTCAATGACATTCCCGCAAGAGTACTTTTTGACACTGGTGCATCTTTATCATTTTTATCGAAGCCTTTTGCATCCATGCATACTATTGATTTGCCTAAGCCGATAGCGGTCTCGTCTCCGGGTTTGTTCATGAACACCAAAATGATGGCTCCAGATGTTACTATCACGTTGGGCGACTACAAGTTCCTTTCTTCCCCAATGATTCTTGGCAATTCTGATATCGATCTTATTCTTGGGATGGACTGGCTCTCTAAACATAAAGCTCACCTCGATTGTGCAGCTAGGCAGATTCAACTGACTCATTCGTCTGAGGATGTAATTGTCTTTGCTGCTCGGGATAATACCATCCGGTTGTTTTCTCTCAATGAGAAGGGTGAATTGGATGCTATTTCGCAGATTCCGGTTGTTTGTGAGTATCAAGATGTCTTCCCAGAAGAACTCCTAGGCATGCCTCCAAACCGGCCGGTTGAATTTGTTATTGAACTTGAGCCCGATACGGAACCTGTGTGCAAACGTCCCTACAAGCTCGGCCCCGAAGAGTTGAAGGAGTTGAAGAAACAACTCGATGTTCAAGAAAGAATGGGTCTCATTCGTCCTAGTACTTCTCCGTGGGGTTGTGGTGTTCTTTTTGTGAAGAAGAAGGATGGAACGGACCGACTTTGTGTTGATTATCGTCCATTGAACAAGAAGACCATCAAGAACAAATACCCACTTCCCAACATTAATGAGCTGTTCGAACAACTCAAGGGTGCCCAAGTATTCTCCAAGCTTGACCTCCGTACGGGTTATCATCAAATTCGCATTCGTGAGCAAGATATTCCCAAGACGGCGTTCAGAACAAGTTATGGGTCATATGAATACACTGTCATGTCTTTTGGCCTCGCCAACGCTCCTCCGACGTTCTCTCGCATGATGAACTTCATCTTCAACCCCTACACCAATGACTTCGTTTTGGTCTATCTCGACGACATTCTGGTTTTCTCGAAGAACAAGGAAGATCATGCCAAGCACTTGCGTTTGGTTCTTGACAAGCTCAGGGAACATCAGTTCTACGCCAAGTTCTCCAAGTGTGAATTTTGGCTCGATGAGGTTCTTTATGTTGGTCATATTATCTCTGCCAAGGGCATTTCCGTGGATCCTGAGAAGGTGTCTACAATTGTTAATTGGGAACCTCCTCAGAACGTGAAGCAACTCCGTAGCTTCCTCGGTCTTGCAAGCTACTACCGAAGATTCGTTGAAAACTTTTCCAAGATCGCGAAGCCTCTCTCAAATATTCTTCAGAAGCATGTCAAGTATGTTTGGTCTCCGGAGTGTGATATTGCTTTCAACGCTTTGAAAGAGAAATTGATCACTGCTCCAGTTCCGACTCCGCCCGATGAAACCAAGCCGTACGAGGTCTTTTGTGATGCCTCTCTCCAGGGTCTAGGTGCTGTACTGATGCAAGAGAAGAAAGTTGTGGCTTATACCTCTCGCCAGTTGAAGCCTAATGAGAAGAACTACCCCACTCATGATCTCGAGTTGGCGGCAGTTGTGCACGCTTTGTTGACTTGGAGACATCTTCTATTGGGAAGAAAAGTGGACATTTTCACTGATCACAAGAGTCTCAAGTACATCTTCACCTAGCCTAATCTCAACCTCAGGCAAACTCGATGGGTCAAAATGATTCAAGAGTACAATCCGAGTATTGAGTATACTCCAGGCAAGGCTAATGTGATTGCCGACGCTTTGAGCAGAAAAGCATATTGCAACAGTCTGATTCTCAAGCCTTATCAACCCGAGCTTTGTGAAGCTTTCCGCAAACTTAATCTGCAAGTTGTTCCTCAAGGTTTCCTCGCCAACCTTCAAGTCTCTCCTACCTTGGAAGACCAGATTCGCCAAGCCCAGCTTCTTGATGCTATGGTGAAAAAGGTGAAGTTTGGTATTGCAAAGAGTCAATCCAAGTACAAGTGCTACCGACTTGATGACAAGGACACTCTCTTCTTCGAGGATCGAATTGTTGTGCCCAAGGGTGAACTTCGTAAAGTGATCATGAGCGAGGCTCACAACTCTCTCCTCTCCATCCACCCTGGTAGCACGAAGATGTATCAGGATCTGAAGCAAACTTATTGGTGGACTCGAATGAAGCGCGAGATCTCTCAATTCGTGAATGAATGTGATGTCTGCAGAAGAGTGAAGGCAGAACACCAAAGGCCAGCAGGTCTCCTCCAACCTCTTGCCATTCCAGAGTGGAAGTTTGACCACATTGAAATGGACTTCGTGACTGGGTTTCCAAAGTCCAAGCGTGGCAATGATGCTATATTCGTTGTCATCGACAAGCTCACCAAAGTGGCTCACTTTTTGCCTATCAAAGAGTCAATCACTGCAGCTCAATTGGCGGAGCTCTACACCTCTCGAATTGTCTCTCTGCACGGTATTCCTCAAGTGATATCTTCAGACCGTGGCAGCATCTTTACCTCCAAGTTTTGGGATTCTTTTCAGAAGGCCATGGGCACCAACATTCGCTTCAGCACTGCTTTCCATCCTCAAACAAGCGGTCAAGTTGAGCGTGTCAACCAGATTCTTGAAGATATGCTCAGGGCTTGCGTTATCTCCTTCGGCATGAAGTGGGAGGATTGTCTTCCTTATGCTGAATTCTCATACAACAACAGTTTTCAAGCAAGTTCGGGCAAGGCCCCATTTGAAATTCTGTATGGTAGGAAGTGCCGTACTCCTCTCAACTGGTCCGAAACTGGTGAACGTCAGCTGCTGGGTAATGACCTAATCACAGAGGCAGAAGAAATGTGCAAGGTCATTCGTGATAACCTCAAAGCAGCCCAATCCCGCCAGAAGAGCTACTATGATAGTAAGCACCGTGATTTGGCTTTCGAGATCGGAGATCATGTTTACCTCCGCGTCTCTCCTATGAAAGGGACTCGTCGCTTCGGTATCAAAGGGAAGCTTGCCCCCAGATACGTCGGGCCTTTCAAGATTGTCAGCAAGAGAGGCGACCTCGCCTATCAACTCGAGCTTCCTGCAAACTTTGCCAATGTTCATGATGTGTTCCATGTCTCCCAACTCCGAAAGTGCTTCAAGGCGCCTGAGCGCACCGTCAACTTCGAGGACATTGAGCTCCAAGAAGATCTCTCCTACCGTGAGCACCCAGTTGCAATCCTGGAAGAGACTGAACGCAGAACTCGCAACAAGTCAATCAAATTTCTCAAAATCAAGTGGTCACACCATTCCGACCGTGAAGCTACCTGGGAACGTGAGGATCACCTCCGTTCTGAGTACCCGGAGTTCTTTCAGTCCTAGATCTCGGGACGAGATCTTTTCGTAGTGGTGGAGTGTTGTAATGCCCCAAATATAACTTTCCCAATTTGTACTCCAACTCTTGCCGTTTCCGGCATTAAGTTATATTTATTCCTCAGCTTCGGGTCTTTGTCTTCGTGTGTTGTTTTTGTTTTCGTGCATCTC
The DNA here is from genome assembly GCA_034509565.1 of Triticum monococcum. NCBI lineage: Eukaryota > Viridiplantae > Streptophyta > Magnoliopsida > Poales > Poaceae > Triticum > Triticum monococcum. The sequence continues at coordinate 121,967,565 of CM067841.1, forward strand.
ATATCATGTCATCACGTGCATTGCATTTGCATACATGTTCATCTCATGCATTCGAGCATTTTCCACGTTGTCCGTTTTGCATTTCGGCGCTTCGTTCTCCTCCGATGGCCATTTCTAGCCTTCTTTCATGTGTGGGGATTAAACATTTCCGGATTGGACCGAGACTTGCCATGCGGCCTTGGTTTACTACCGGTAGACCGTCTGTCAAGTTTCGGGTCATTTGGACTTCGTTTGATACTCCAACGGTTAACCGAGGGACCGAAAAGGCCTCGTGTGTGTTGCAGCCCAACACCCCTCCAATTTGGCCCAAAACCCACCAAACTCTGCTCCACCGTCTCGGTCGTTCGATCATGATCGTGTGGGCGAAAACCGCACCTCATTTGGACTCTCCTAGCTCCCTCTATGCCTATATATACCCCCTCCTCCAAATTCGCGGATCCCCTCCTCAAACCCTAAAAAAAACATCTTCGCGCGCCGGACACGTCCGTCCGCGCGCCGGACGCATCCGCCGGCGACCGCAGCCAACCGGGAGGCGCCACGTGGCACACCGGCCTCCTCCCGCCGCCGGCCCGTCCCGGCCCGAAGCCGGCCCTCCGCCGCCTCGCGCGGGCCAGATCCGGCGCCGCCCGCCGCCTCTTTCTTCCCCGACTCCGGCACCGCCCCGCCGCCTTCGCCACCGGCCGGCGCCGCCACACCACCGCGCCGGGGCCCCGCCGCCTCGCTGGCCACCGCGCCGCTCCTCTCCGTCCCCGTCGCCTGCCGGCACCACCGCCGCCGCGGCCTCGCCCCGCCGCCCGGACCTCGCCACCGCGGCGCCCGAGGCCCGATCCGGCCGGCCCCGCCTCGCCTTCGGCTCTGGCGAGCCACTCCGGCGATCCCCGGCGCCGACCTGCTACAGTACCCGCACGCCGTGAACAATACCCCGGATCCAGATCTGGATCGGATCCGGTTGACCTCTCCCCCGAAACCCTAATTTCAGTATTTTTATGTATACTTTGACGCATCATATCTCCGCATCCGTAGCTCCGTTTTAGACATATGATATATCAAAATCTTCGTCTCGACGAGTACATCATTTCATTCCATTGCATCATTTGCATTTGAGGTCATCTTGGTGCCCAAAATGCTGTTAGAAGGAGGCATCATGAGTTAAATTGCAGATCCGTTAGCTCTACATTGACTTTTGTCATTTTTGCCATGATTATTGTGTGCATGATATGCCTGTGCCCCTTTGGGATGAATTGTTAAGCTTTTTCTCTTCTTTCCAGAGGTGCCTCCCTTGCATTTTTAGGATGTGTGTGTTGTCTTGTGCAAGCTTGCAAAGAGGGGTACCTGAGTTTGTTGATTTCAGGGACTTAGTGAAAATCACTAAGTCTGGGATGTTTTAGTTCATGATGCTATATGTCCAGCTTGTTTCCTAGTGATCCGTGCCTCTTTTGAGGATGATCAGTAAGAGTGGTTTGTTATGCTTGTTGTGCTCTATCCATCCATGTCTTTACTTGTTATGTCGGAGCACCATAGGTTGACTCAATCGAGCTCAACTTTTGCATTGTTGTTAATTTGGGCAGATCGTGAACTCTTTTGCGATTTTGCCGGTGCTATTGCTAGTGATCCATGCATGCTATACCATTGTTCTTGCCATGTTTAGCTAGCATTTTGTGCCTTATTAATGGATATATGCTTGCCTTGCCATGACTTGCACCGTAGTGAGTGCATCGAGCTCGTTTACATGCCTCCGTGAGTTATAATTTCAGCATGTCCCAGTTTTCACAAAGTCTGAAAACTGATTGTGTTTCATCGATGTTCGTGTGCTTGTTAGAGTATTTTGTGAACCCTTTTGGCCCCAGGTCATTTTGGGTGTTTTGTTAAGCTTGTTGAGTAGCTCCATGCCATGCTCTTACTTTCCATGTTCAGGTTATGCTTCATGTTGTTTTGCTGGTCTGAAGAGAGCATCGTGGTCTGAAATTCCAGACTAGCGTTAATTTCGCTAAGTCTGAAATCTGTTTTGCTTATTCAGTTTTGCCATGCTTGTTTGAACCCCTTAATGGATGAATTTGCCTATGTCTCAGTCCTAGTGATTTGTTAAGCTTCTTGTGTACATCCCTGCCATGTATTTTGTTTTCATGTTTGGTTGCTGTAGCATGTTCATTTCGTTGCATTTAGGAGCCTACTTGCTGTAAATCGCAGATCGGTTCGTTTCGTAAAACGCTTGCCATTTCCAAACCGTAGCTCCGATTCCTTTGATCTTTATATCGTTTTCAGGGGATTTCTTCCCCTCTATCCAGTGGCACACTTGGTTTTCCAAGTTGAGGCCAGGTTAATGCATTTCCTGTCACGTCTTGCATTTTGCATCCCGCATCGCATCCCGCATAGCATACCATCTTTGCATATTATTGGTTGCCCTTGCACATGGTTGATTGTATCCTTGTTGCTTGTTTGTGCTGTTGGGTAGAGCCGGGAGACGAGTTCGCTAACGAGGATCCCGTTGAGTTTGCTTTTGAGGATCCAGTCAACTCTGACAACTGTGCAGGCAAGATGATCATACCCTCGAAATCACTACTATCTTTGCTATGCTAGTTTGCTCGCTCTTTTGCTTTGCCAATGCTACGATGCCTACCACTTGCTTGTCAGCCTCCCAATTTCCATGATTGAGCCTCTAACCCACCTTTGTCCTAGCAAACCGTTGATTGGTTATGTTACCGCTTTGCTCAACCCCTTCTTATAGCGTTGCTAGTTGCAGGTGAAGATTGGAGCCGTTCCTTGTTGGAACCTTTATTTACTTGTTGGGATATCATTACATTGCTATGTTATCTTAATGCATCTATATACTTGGTAAAGGGTGGAAGGCTCGGCCTCTCGCCTAGTGTTTTGTTCCACTCTTGCTGCCCTAGTTTCCGTCATATCGGTGTTATGTTCCCGGATTGTTGCGTCCCTTACACGGTTGGGCTATAATGGGAACCCCTTGATAGTTCGCCTTGATTAAAGCTTTTCCAGCAATGCCCAACATTGGTTTTACCATTTGCCACCTACCTCCTTTTTCCCTTGGGTTTCCGGAGCCCAAGGGTCATCTTTATTTTAGCCCCCACGGGCCAGTGCTCCTCTGAGTGTTGGTCCCACCGAGCGATGTTCGGGGCTACCGGGGGCAACTCTGGGCTGGCCTACCCGACGTCTTGCTCATCTGGTGTGCCCTGAGAACGAGATATGTGCAGCTCCTATCGGGATTTGTCGGCACATTCGGGCGGTGTTGCTGGACTTGTTTTGACCTGTCGAATCATCTTGTTGTACCGAGATACCGAGTCTGATCGGTGTGTCTTGGGTGGAGGTCTATTCCTTCGTTGACCATGAGAGCTTGTTATGGGCTAAGTTGGGACCCCCCTGCAGGGATTGATCTTTCGAAAGCCGTGCCCGCGGTTATGGGCAGATGGGGAATTGTTAATGTCCGGTTGTAGATAACTTGAACCTTAATGAATTAAAATGAATCAACTGAGTGTGTTGCCGTGATGGCCTCTTCTCGGCGGAGCCCGGGAAGTGGACACGGTGTTGGAGTTACGTTTGCGCAGGTTGCTCTCTAGTTCCTCACTCGCGCTTTGCTCTCTCTTCTCGCTCTCTTTTGCGAATAAGGTAGCCACCATATATGCTAGTCGCTTGCTGCAGGTCCACTTATACATTGCCCCTTTCCTACCTATTAAGCTTAAATAGTCTTGATCGCGAGGGTGCGAGATTGCTGAGTCCCTGTGGGTCATAGATTACTATTACACCAGATGCAGGGACAAATGATACCGCTCCGGATGGTGCGCTCGAGCTGAAGTGGGAGTACGACCAGGACTCTCAGCGTTACTATGTGTCCTTTCCTGATGATCAGTAGTGGTGCCTATTCGGGGTTAGATTCAGGGCCTTGTCGCATGTTGGGGGTCTTTTCTATTTTGGCGCCGTAGTCGGGCCATGAGTGATTGTATGATGGATGTTATTTATGTACTTTAATGTGACGTGGCGAGTGTAAGCCAACTATGTTATCCCCCCTTTATATTATTTATGTACATGGGATGTGTGATGATTTCCCGACTTGCGACATTGCTTTCAATGCGGCTATGCCTCTAAGTCGTGCCTCGACACGTGGGAGATATAGCCGCATCGAGGGCGTTACACCGAGTGACTGATCCTTCTTGCCGAGTATAACACCGTGGAAACTCATGTTGCTTTCACTAAGCTTGGACATCGCAATGCCCATTCCCTTCAATGTTTCAGCATAAAGGATATTCAGGCCACTGCCACCATCCATCAGCACTTTAGTCAGTCGAGTGCCTTCGACTACTGGGTCGACCACCAGTGCTTGCCTCCCAGGGGTGGCTATATGCCCTGGGTGGTCCGATTGGTTGAACGTGATGGCAGTCTGGGACCACTTCAAATAATTGGGTGTTGCCGGAGCAACCATGTTCACATCCCTGTTAATAACCTCCAATCGTCTTTTGCTTTCAACATCAGCAAAAATCATTAGCGTGGAATTGACATTGGGAAAACCATCGTCATCTTCTTCTCTACCCTCTCCTCTATCCGACTCCTTTTCCTTCTCTTTGGGTTGTTTCTCTCGGAACTGCTGGATCAGGAGACGACACTGTCGAGTGGTGTGTTTAGGGTAAATGAGATTCCCCTCTTCATCTTTTTTCATATGAATATGGCAGGGTAAATCCAACACATCATTCCCATCTTGATCTTTAACCTTCTTGGGAGTCCAGGGCCCTTTGGGTTTTCCCTTGAATTTCCCTTGAGCAACAACTAAAGCTTTACCAGGAGCAGCTGGTTCGGCCTTTCGCTTCTGTTTCCGACTGGAATTCCCTCCTCCGGTTTCTTGGGCGACTGTTTTATGTTTGCCACTCCGGAGTCAGTCTTCCTCTTCACCATTGGCATATTTGGTGGCAATCTCCATCATCCGAGTCAGAGTCATATGTCCCGTCCGACCGAATTTCAGATTCTACTCCCGATACTTGACGCCTTCCTTGAAGGCACAAATTGCTTGGTGATCTGACACATTCTCCACTGTATGGTGTAACGTGATCCATATCTGAATATAATCCCTCAAGGTTTCATTCGGTTTCTGAACACAACACTGCAATTCTGTCAACCCTGCCGGCCTTTTGCAAGTGCCTTCAAAGGTTCTAACAAATACTGGAGCAAGTTCCTCCCAACTATATATGCTGCCAGGAGCCAACTGATTCAACCACACTCTGGCAGAGCCCTCCAACATCAAGGGGAGGTGTTTCATGGCCACATCATCATTGCCACCACCAATCTGCATAGCCACTCAGTAATCCTCAAGCCAAGTGTCTGGCTTGGACTCGCCGGTGAACTTGCTGACTCCAGTCGCCAACCTGAAGTTGGGAGGAATCACTGCTGCTCTGATGGCTCTGCTGAAACACTCGGGTCCTGGAACATGTACCCTGCTTCCAGTCGGATGATCTCTATCGTAGCCTTCTCTGTGAGCTCTGTTTCTATCAACCAGACCTTGAACGAGGATAGACCTTGCATAAAAGCCTGACTCTCTGGGGTCGACTGGAATTCTTCATTCGCCGCTGTGGGGGCGCCTGTCATCTTGCCACCGAGGCACGTATGACCCACTCCTCGGAGGAGGTGTGGGCACTCGACGACGGTCGTCGTGGTCAAGTCGATGATCATACTGCTCACAGTTCCTGTACTGATCTTGCTGGTACCCACGTCCCTCATGTCGTGGAGGCAATCTCGGGCTATGTGCAGATTGGACAGTATCCGCCACCACAGACCTGCTATGAATCCTATTCCGTGACTGAGATACTACTGTATTATGCTCCCCCGCTTCCCAGAGTAAAGCCCGAATCTGCATCAAACCTTGGCCAGCTTCTGACTGGGAAGGTGGAATTGACTCTGCTATTCGAGATGCAGCTATGAGATTCTGGATCGGAGTTCAGTATACCTGAGTCGGAGGTGGAAAAAGTTGTCGTCGACTGGACTCGGGGATCCACTACCGAGCACGCTCATCGAGTGCGCGCTGGAGGTTCTCCAGTCGAGTGCACTCAGCCAAGCTGTAGCGACCAGACCTCAAACAGTCTGATCTCTGTGCTCCGGTGTCATCCCTAGATCAGTAATGCTGACACCACACAGTACTCGGAGGATTTATTGCAGAGTAGCAATCACACACTTATTACATCGAGTGTCTCAAAAGAGAACTTATTACAATAAATATGGCTTAAGGCCATCTAATAACGTTAACAGCGGAAGGCTTGGAAGATAAGTGAGTCCATCAACTCCAACAGCATCACTGAGTATAGAACCACGACCTAAAAACTCCTTAATCGTCGTCTGAAAAGTCTGCAACATTAACGTTGCAGCCCGAGAACGGGTCAGCACATGGAATATGCTGGCAAGGTAACACATAGAGAGTAATGAAATGAAACAACTATACTATATGCATATTTGGCTGGTGGAAAGCTCTATGGTTACAGTTTTGCGTAAAGCCAATTTTTCCCTACTTCAAAGGAATATATTTAATTACTATCATGGTGGTTGTTAAACATTGAGAATGGTTGACAGCATTCTCAATCCCAATTAAGCATCATCATTAAACAAACCCATCAAAATTATCTTTAGAGTAACATGTTGAGATTCACATGATAATCCAGGTACTAGATACTCAAGATGTCCATAACCGGGGACACCACTAACCATGATTAGTTTATTACACTCTGCAGAGGTTTGCACACTTTTCCCCACAAGACTCGATCGCCTCCGTTGGATTTCTCGCACTACATGGTGTTTGAGAAACGGATGACCGAGACATAGTCTTTCAGAAGCGCTAGCACCTTACGTTGGATAGACCGGTACACCTACTTTCCCCTACATCTGCTAGTCTACCCTGTAAGAGTTCGCACGACTTAATCAACTATGCCAGAGCCCATAATGGCTTGTGGCTGCACACGGAAGTTTCTAGTATGAATAATCTTATGATCCCTTTGAGCCTGGGTGGCGGTCCAAAAGAAAAACAGGCAAGTCCTGATAGAAACCAGGTGCCTCAATCCACCCAGATGTGTGTTTAAGTTGCCACCTTAATTAAACCATTAAAATTAACAAACTCATATCTGTCATGGATATCTCTCACCCAATCCATGTCTACTAGCATAGCATGGCATAATAAGCAAACATTGAAGTAACTCCCAAAGGTTTCATAATAAATAGGTAATAGGTACTACCTCATCTACTTCCCATCCCACAATTTAATAGATCCTAATCATGCAATGTGTGAGGATTGATCTAATGCAATAAAAATGGGTTGTAGAAAAGGTATGATCAAAGTGTTACTTGCCTTGCTGATGATCCGCGAAACCTAGAGATTCGAAGTAACAGGCGGCGCACTCCGGGTATTCTATCGCAGACAAACAAACAAGCATACAATAAGTACTCATCTAATGCACAGGTAAAACTCAAATAGAAGATCTAACCAGAAAGTTCAACTTAAGAACCCTGGTTTGCAAAAAGAATCAAATCAAACGAAGCAAAAGAAATCAAACGGCGAAAGAAAACAACTTCATTCTAGTAATCTGGATCTAAGTCAAATTTTACAGTAGCAAAAACTTTTTTAAGTTGATTATTCGGAAAGAGGGTTTCGAGACGAAACTCCAGGCGCTTGAATCGCCTGATTCCGATAAACGAGCGAAAAGTTATACTAAAACGAAAATCGGATGAGAAATCACGATCAGAAAATAACCGCGGAAAATCCGACGAAAAAAAAGAAAAACGACGAACGGAAAAAAACTGCACGGAAATCGAGGCGCTTCGGCGAACCTCAAAAGGCGCGCACTCCGGCGAGTCGGCGGCGGGGTCCGGCGGCGGCGGGGCTGGGGTTAGGGTTTCGGGCGGCGGTGGCTGGGCTCTCGGGCCCCGGGGCGGCGGCTTATAAAGACCCCGACCAGGAGAGTCCTGGCCGAGTACGGCCCAAAGTCGGTTCCGGGTTTTTTTAAATAATATGCTCGAAAAAAAATAAAAAGAAATACTAAACGGACTCCAAAAATCACGAAATAAATTTTGCTGGGTTTCTAAAATCAAGCCCGATAAAGTGAACATTTATTTGGGCCCAAACTACAACTTTGAAAAACACGCATTTTTCATAAATTCAAATAAAAATACCGAAAAACTCTGAAATAAATCTTATTTGATTTTTTTATTAAATCCTCAATATTTATATATTTTGGGAAAGTCATTTTATTCCCTCTCTTATATTTTTGTAATAGAAATAATTGATAATAAAATAAATAAAATCAAATGATCCTGTTTACACAATTTGAGAAAACTCAAAAAAATGTAAATAACGAAATCCCCAATTCTCTCCGTGGGTCCTTGAGTTGCTTAGGATTTTCTAGGATCAAAACCAAAAGCAAAATAAAATATGATATGCATGATGATCTAATGTATAACATTCCAAATTGAAAATTTGGGATGTTACACAAGTTGGCCAGGCGCGCCTCCTCCAAGGCCTGGGCCTCAGGGGTTTCTCCAACGATAGGAGTGTGAAGTGCATCCTTATTACGACGGCGAAGATATTCCCTCCGCTGCGAAGAGAGGGGTTTGGGGCGGTACTCCTCGTGAACACGCGACGGATCGCCGCCGCCATCGCCACCGCCTTCACGGGTGAAGCCAGGAGGACTGCGTGGTCCATTGACCATCAAGACTTCCGCCGCAGAGTCGCTGCTGTCGCATTCGGACGCAGTCTCGACGGAGCCAGTCAATAGATCAAACTTGCCGTAGAGAGTTTCATCGGGCTCGATCGCCGCGATTTGTGGGGTGGCCGATTGGCGGGCCACCGCATGCCTCACCCACCGCTGAAGCCGCGACCGACCGGATCGCTGGCGCCGGCGAACAACGGAAAGGGAGGTTGCCGTAGGAGCTGAATGATACGGAGGTGACGGTTGCCAAAGAAGGACGCCAGGAACGCATGCGCGGAAGCGCGTCGCCCCGCGGACGGGGAGTGCCTCGACGTCTAGTGGAGCCTCGTGGAGCCAAGCGGAGTCGTCGGCGATGAAGATGAGTGCGCCGAGACGGATCTCACGGCCTTTAGTCAATCCTCCGCCGGAAACCATGATGATGGGAATCAGAAGAATCACAACTTCTCCAATAAACTGCTAAGACACCTGCCCCAAGGTGGGCGCCAACTGTCGTGGATCTAAGACTGACAGTAGAATGGGGGGTAATTATGAGGAGGCAAGATCCTAGCTATGGAGTAGTTGTACACACGAGTTTTACGAGTTTAGGCCCTTCTCGGAGGAAGTAACAGCCCTACGTCTCGATGCCCTGAGGCGGTCGACTGGATTATGTGTGTGTGTGAGTTTACAAAAGATGCGAACCCTTGTGCCTGTGGAGGGGGGTGGCTTATATAGAGTGCGCCAGGACCCCAGCTAGCCCATGTTACAAAGGGTTTAATGTACATTAAAGAGGAGACGTTACTGGTAACACTAGTAAATAAAGAGACATAATGACCATTAAAGCTATGAGGTGATGTCCGACTGTTGCAGTTCGGAGTGACCTTAGACCTTCTGGTGGTCGAGTGACAGTCTCCGCGGTCGAGTGACTTCAAGTCCTCCGAGTGGAAGTCCTCATGGTCGAGTGGATGATGACTCCTCTTCGAATGCTTCTGGTTTGAGGGTGACGTCCTAGGGGAGGGTGTCTAGGTCAGGCCTATTACCCTACCCTAGGTACATATCTTCATCAGCGGGCGCACCCCCTGCCTCGTGGCTTCCTCGTTGACCCCCTGACATGCACTCCAAGTCTCCTGTATTGCTTTCTTTCCAAAAATAACTTTTCCGATGGTTTCCTTCCGTTTGGACTCCGTTTGATATTCCTTTTCTTCGAAACCCTAAAACAAGGAAAAAATAGAAACTGGCATTGGGCTCTGGGTTAACAGGTTAGTCCCAAAAATCATATAAAATAGCATATAAATGCATATAAAACATCCAAGGTTGATAATATAATAGCATGGAACAATCAAAAATTATAGATACGTTAGAGACGTATCATGAGCCTCTAATTGACTAGCTCGTTGATCAATAGATGGTTGTGGTTTCCTGACCATGGACATTGGAGGTCGTTGATAACGGGATCACATCATTAGGAGAATGATGTGATGGACAAGACCCAATCCTAAGCATAACACAAGATCGTGTAGTTCGTTTGCTAGAGCTTTTCTAATGTCAAGTATCATTTCCTTAGACCATAAGATTGTGCAACTCCCGGATACCGTAGGAATGCTTTGGGTGTATCAAACGTCACAACGTAACTGGGTGACTATAAAGGTGCACTACACGTATCTCCGAAAGTGTCTGTTGGGTTGGCACGAATCGAGACTAGGATTTTTCACTCCGTATGACGGAGAGGTATCTCTGGGCCCACTCAGTAATGCATCATCATAACGAGCTCAATGTGACTAAGGAGTTAGCCATGGGATTATGCGTGATACGTCCATTTTGCATCATGCTTTTATATCGATATTTTTGCATTATGGACTGTTATTACACATTATGTCACAATACTTATGCCTTTTCTCTCTTATTTTATAAGGTTTTCACAAAGAGGGAGAATGCCGGCAGCTGGAATTCTGGGCTGGAAAAGGAGCAAATATTAGAGACCTATTCCGCACAACTCCACGGAAGTCAGTATTGGAATATATAAAAAATATTGGGCGAAGAAAGCACCAGAGGGGGGCCACCCACCATCCACGAGGGTGGGGGCGCGCCCTACCCCCCTGGGCGTGCCCCCTGCCTCGTGGGCCCCCTGGCAGGCCTCCGGTGCCCATCTTTTGCTATATGAAGTCTTTCGCCATGGAAAAATAAGAAGGAAGCTTCCGGGGCGAAGCGCCACCGTCTCGAGGTGGAACCTTGGCGGAACCAATCTAGGGCTCCGGCGGAGCTGTTCTGTCGGGGAAACATCCCTCCAGGAGGGGGAAATCATCACCATCGTCATCATCATTGATGCTCTCATCGGGAGGGGGTCAATCTCCATCAAAATCTTCACTAGCACCATCTTCTCTCAAACCCTAGTTCATCTCTTGTATCCGATCTTTGTCTCAAAACCTCAGATTGGTACATGTGGGTTGCTAGTAGTGTTGATTACTCCTTGTAGTTGATGCTAGTTGGTTTATTCGGTGTAAGATTATATGTTCAGATCCTTTATGGATATTAATACCCCTCTGATTATGAACATGAATATGATTTGTGAGTAGTACGTTTGTTCCTGAGGACATGGGAGAAGTCTTGCTATAAGAAGTCATGTGAATTTGGTATTCGTTCGATATTTTGATGAGATGTATGTTGTCTTTCCTCTAGTGGTGTTATGTGAACGTCGACTGCATGACACTTCACCATTATTTGGGCCAATGGGAAGGCATTGGGAAGTAATAAGTAGATGATGGGTTGCTAGAGTGACGGAAGCTTAAACCCTAGTTTATGCGTTGCTTTGTAAGGGGCTGATTTGGCTCCACATGTTTCATGCGTTAGGTTTACCTTAATACTTCTTTTGTAGTTGCGGATGCTTGCAAGAGGGGTTAATCATAAGTGGGATGCTTGTCCAAGAAGGACAGTACCCAAGCACCGGTCCACCCACATATCAAATTATCAAAGTAACGAACGCGAATCATATGAGCGTGATGAAAACTAGCTTGACAATAATTGCCATGTGTCCTCGGGAGCGCTTTCCTTTATATAAGAGTTTGTTCAGGATTGTCCTTTGCTACAAAAAGGATTGGGCCACCTTGCTGCACCTTGTTTACTTTTGTTACTTGTTACCCGTTATGAATTACCTTATCACAAAACTATCTGTTACCAATAATTTTAGTGCTTGCAGAGAATACCTTATTGAAAACTACCCGTCATTTCCTTCTGCTCCTCGTTGGGTTCGACACTCTTACTTATCGAAAGGACTACGATAGATCCCTTATACTCGTGGGTCATCAAGACTCTTTTCTGGCGCCGTTGCCGGGGAGTGAAGCGCCTTTGGTAAGGAAAAATTTATATAGTGTGCTGAAATTTACTGTCACTGGTTACTATGGAAAGTAATCCTTTGAGGGGCTTGTTTGGGGTATCTTCACCCCGACCAGTAGAGAAAATAGTTTCTCCTCAACCTACTGAAAATGTTTACTTTGAAATTCCTTCGGGTATGATAGAGAAACCGCTAGCTAATCCTTTTATAGGAGATGGAACATTACATCCCGATTTGCACCTAATCTATGTGGATGAAGTTTGTGGATTATTTAAGCTTGCAGGTATGCCCGAGGATGTTATCAAGAAGAAGGTCTTCCCTTTATATTTGAAGGGAAAGGCATTGACATGGTTTAGGCTATGCGATGATATTGGATCATGGAACTACAACCGATTGAAATTGGAATTTCATCAGAAGTTTTATCCTATGCATCTGGTTCATCGTGATCGTAATTATATATATAACTAGTTGACCCGTTGCGCCAAATGGCGCAGAGACCCACTAAAACCATGTTGTCGATGAAAATAGTTTCATTTTGTAAGAACATATTCGATATCGGTAGTAGAAAGCCCATTTTAAACCATGCCATGTTGAAAATATGTTTACCATGTTGTGAAATTCGAGTTTGAATAAAAAGTGTATTTGTATAACATGAGCCAGATAAGGAAGCATTGTTTTAGCCGAAAATATGGTTATCATGATGAGAAATCTAATTTAAAAAATATATTTGTATAAGATGTAAAGACCAATTAAGGGTATATTTTTTAACATCGTTTGCACTAAACTTTTATTTTCCATGTGCAGGAGGACAAAAAAACCTCTTTGTGTTGTGCTTTTGGATGCACAAGCTTGTGAGAGGTCCATATGCCACCTAGCCCAGCCAAAGAACGATATTGTGTGTGACTCATTTGGAGTAGAATACGAAGTGGTAGTGGCCCATAAGATTGCTTATCCCAGCCCACGAACAATGCTTTCTATGACCCGTTGCGCTAAATGATGCAGAGACACGTTGAATCCATATGCGCATTGAAAATAAAAAATATGTATTAGTTGTTTAGTTGAATATAGGTTTGTTGTCTACAATAACATGTACAATTTATTTTTGTAGCGTAGAGCCTCGTTCAAAACCATGTCATGTTAGAAATATGTGTATTTTTCAGTAATCTTCTGTTTGAGCAAATACACACAGTAAGAATTTAGACCCATCTATATAAAAAAGTACAATATTTGAATTTAGACCCTCTGTATAGAAAAGTACATATCTTTTTGCCTAAGAACATAGGTATACTTAACACCATGTATAAAACCAGTTAAGGACGACTTATACTTTTTTTAAAATAAGTAGTGTTCCTATAAAAAATTGTGTGTACTTAAAAGGAAGAGTATTTCTGTGCCACTTAGACTTATGTGTGAGCCGTTGTCTTGGGCTGGCCCGCTTAGAGTGGAATATGAAACGGCAGGACATCAAGTGATTTATTTGTCCCTTCCTCCTCCGCAACTCCTTTCCGTCGGAGACGAATTCCTCAATAGTATTTTCATCATCTCAATAATTGGGATGTATATCATTCACTACAATGAAGAACAATAACAATTATCTATATCCTGAACAATAATAACATAATTTGTAGTACATTTGGTCAAACAACCAATTAGCAGAACAATAACATTCCTCTATATCTTGAATTCCACATATGGGACTATTAATATATTGACTTGTATGGATGGCTTCATTGGTAACAATACATATGCTTTCTCTTTATTTTCCTGACAGAATGTCCATTAGTTGAATCAATCAAATAGGAGGAACTTGGGGTATTTCAAACCGAAACAAAGAATCAATCCTAACTACATGAAGTGCAGTAGCTTTAAAGCCTCTCGATTATTTTGCTGCTCCACCAAGAAAGTGCAGGGCTTCAAGAACCAAAAGACGCCACTGAAGCATTATTCGGCCTCATAAGCTCTGTTGTTGTTCATATCCATAACCCCAAAAGGTCGCCTCTTCTTAGCATCTCTGTTGTTCTAAAGATCCTTATTAGGTGTCACCTTATCCTGAAGAAAAGGCAGTTGATATCATATTATCATTAAATAAATCCAGTTAACGTGTGGATCGTGGCGACTTGTGAGATGCCATTTGGGGTTCACAACGCGAATAGAAGACCACTAATTTAGTGCCACATAATGATGCCACTAATTTACAGAAGAAGAAGAAAAAATGCCTGAACACCCTTAAGAAAGGCCACAATGACAAGGTGAGAACAAACAGGCTACTGATCAAGTGGAACTAAAAATGGAGCAAAACTTCTTCCATAACGGTTTTGCTTTAAAAAATGTAGTTCACATGCATTGCCAATCTTCAACCCCAAAAAGAGGGCACCAAAATGTTCATGCAAGAATTGAGAGCATTAAATTTAAGAATAAGACATAATGTAGTTTGTATTTGGACGCCATCTTGGCCAAAAACTCATGCTCCTCCAAATGAGAACTTTCGAAGTCCTAAAGCTTGCTAAATTGATTAATAAGCATGGAGCTGGCACTACAAAAAAATACACTTCCGTGATGATACGTGTTTGTCACAGTAGGTCCCGTTTTTTGTCATGCATGTACATCCATGACAAATTTATGACAGAATCAAGATAGTCATACATGTGCTGTCGTAGAAGTGTTCCATGACATTACCAAAATTATCATCACAGAAGTGTCCACTTCCATGACGATAAATCGCGCGTCACAGAAGTGCTTTCGTCAAGGGTGACCGACACGTGGCATCCACCATAACGGAACACCGTTAAGCTATCGGGTCGGGTTTTGGATCTGATAACCCGTTAACAGCCCCGACCAATGGGGATTTTCTACGTGTAAAATCATCATTCGCTGGAGGAGACACGTGTCAGGTCCGCGTTGGCACAGGTGTCACTCATCCAATGGGCGAGACGCGCCTATGATATGTTGACACGTGGATCAGCCCATCAAGTTTAAATGGGCCGGCCCAACTGAAGGCCCACAAGATTTTGCGGACCATAATGGGCCGGCCCAGCTAAAGGCCCACGAGATTTTGCGGACCATAATGGGCTGGCCCAGCTAAAGGCCCACAAGATTTTGCGGGCCATAATGGGCCGACCCAGGTAAAGGGCCACAAGATTTTTGTGTGCCATAATGGGCCGGCTCAGGTAAAGGCCCACAAGATTCTTGCGGATCATAATGGGCCGGCCCAGCTAAAGGCACATGAGATTTCCCCGACATTAATGGGCTGGCCCAGCTGTAGGCCCACAAGATTTTGAGGACGCTAGTAGGCCAGCCCATTAACTGGCTGCCATGTTTTGGGCCAAATGTCGGCCCATATTTGATCCGGTCCATTAATGGCCTGCCACGCTCCGGGCCTAATAGTGGCCCATATGAGATCCGGCCCGTTAAAAGCCTACCATGTTCTGGGCCAAATTACGGCCCAGATCAGGTCCGACCCTTTAAGAGGCTTTGGGCTCAATTATGGCCCATATCAGATTCGGCCCGTCAACTGGACACTATGCTTTTGGGCCCACTTGCTAAGGGCCCACTTAGTAATTCTGCCTGATACTAGTTTTGGCCTGTTAAGGGCCCGTTTAACATTTCGGCCCTATATTAATTTCGGCCTGTTAAAAGCCCGTCATATAGTTGGGCCTAACTATGGCCCGGTTTGCATCCGACCTGCTCGCAGCCGATATCTGATTGGGCCAAACAAGGACCAAGACAATTTTGACCTATTAAAATCCCGTGATTTGATTCGCACAATCATGGGTCGGCGTTCATTTCGGGCTGCTATCGGTCCATGAGCTGTTCAGCACATTTCAGGCCCAACCTACATCGTGATTGCATGACGGCCCGATTATGTACCGTAATTTTACAGTTTGGCCGGTTTACTACGAAGACATGATATATATACAATAAAATAACCGCAGCATCGTGAATAAGAAAAAACCTAGACTATACAATAAAGAAATTATGGCATATTACATCCACTGGGCATCAAAGTTCGCCACTATGATAATAAAGCACAAGAAGACAACAGATTACATACACGGGGCATCAAAGATCGCCACCAGTGCAAATAAACACGCCGACAAAATAATATACAAAACCGACAGCACTTCAATAGAGTTCAAGAAAGGTTAGCCCTGCTGGGGAGCTACAGCGCAAGCAGCTGAGCAAGATGATGAGACTGCGCTTGTTCAACACTTATATCTTCCTCACTCTGAAAGATAAACAAGCAGACAGATGATAGGTTTTGCACATAAAAGTATCAGTGTTGACAATTCGTCACATTTCTTACCGACGAATAAAGTAACACAGTTTAAAATTGCATTAACATAATATGGTATTGTTCAGGTCAAGACATGGCAGGAAATGACATTGTGAAGGAGTTGGCAGCTTCACGAGACCACTGGATTACAGATCAAGAACTCATAAGTATCAATGGTTAGTGTGCTGTCAATTTATACCATTTCAGATTGGCAAATAAAGAGACAGTTTAAATAATAGTAGAATGATATGACATTGTTCATAGTTAAGTCATTGCAGAATATGACATTGTGCTGTAGTGGGTAGGTTCACCACACCACTGGATTACAGATGAAGAACAGAAGCATACATGTAGTGCAAAAGAAGATCACTTGCTCTGTATAGTTTAATTTACATGGTATGAAGAAGGAACTTGGTTGTACAACTAAAAACTTAAATTGAGAAAGGACAAACTTTTGTTTATGAACTACATAATAAACTTTAAACAAGCAATTTGATGCAAACACCAAAAATAAACAGCCGTTGCAGTCATGCCTAACCAAATATATACAACAAAGTTTGAAGGCTTGTGATGGACAAATTTACATTATTAGTGAAGACAGGCTCTATAAAGGCCTTGTCCATGCTGATGGGGGGGGGGAATTCAAGAAGTTTACCACATAATCTTCTTCAAAAGCATTGCCTTTATTCTACATTTTGTTAAGAGTAAATATAGATGTGATAATATACGAAAAAATGGAGAATATTTAAGATAAGATGAAGAGTGATGCTACATAACCAAGTAGCTATAAATGTAAGTGCAGCGATACAGGCGAAAGGTATAGCCAAGAGCAATGCACAACTAAACTTCTTCAGTACCAACCTTATGGTAAGAGTAAATATAGATCTGATGTGTAGAAAATGGAGGGTAAAGGAAAATAAGCTGCAGAGTGATGGTACGTGAACAACTACCTGTCATTATAAGTACACTGATAAAGGACAACATGTAGTTACAAGAACAATGCAGAGCTAAAAAAACATTGGCATTGGATATATTCTACACTAATATAACCATTCATACAGATCAGATAATTTGGAGCGAACAATTGATAAGCAAGCTATCATGCATACTGCTGTCACATAATGAACCAGGTATGTATGCAAGTACAGTGATAAAGGACAACAGGTACTAACAAGAGCAAAGCAGCAGGCAGCATATTTGTGATATCCTGTCATTCTTGTCAAACCAGAATTCTTCTTCGAGCAGATTTCCTGCAAAAAAGATCCGTAAGGCACATGCGGAAAAGTAGGAGTTCAAATTATCATGTGATTTCATAGACAGTACCTCATCCTGGGAACGAGACCAGTGCATAACAAGGTTTTTCCATTCAATGTCTTCTAAATTTAGCACATGAGACTTCACCGGAAATTCGTTTATAGACTTGCCATCAAAGTGTGATTTCCTCAGGTAACACCGATACTGCTGCAATGCTTCCTTGAAAAGCACAAGCAAGCTTTGCTCGTCATGACTATCTAGATTGACCCTCGCCTAGTTACAACAATGTAATGTAAATCATTGATGTGTTCAATCAGCAGAAAAAAGGAAAATAATAACCATGAATAATAGCACTTACACGTAAGTTGGACAGGAATATGTAAAAATGGTGTTTGTATTAACAATAATCTTCCCATGATGGGAATATATGCACGTAGTCCCTAACAACATTTAAAGCGTTGTCTTTTAAACTGGGAATAAATGGAATGGTGTTCCAATCTACAGGAATTGCCCGTCTCTGCAGTTGGGATAGGTCTTCGGCCGGTGGACTTGCTGTACTTTTTGCTGGAGTGGGATTTTTCTGTGGTACAGCTGGTGCTATGGCAAATGAAATCGGTATACCTTTTGCTGGAGTGCAGGTCCTATGTAGTGGGGCTAGTGGTGTGGCCAGTGAAGTATGGGTACAGTCTGCTGGAGTCGGCCCTACGTTTTGTGTCACTGGTTGTACAACCAATATAAGTGGGGTGCTGTCTGATTTCTCTGGCACCACCACATTTTTCAAGGACTTTGCTAGTGCTCCTTCAGGTTCGGCAATCACCCTCTTCCTTTTTGATGTCTAATGCACAAGAACAACATTTGAGTGGAAAAACATGGTATGATGACAGATGGGATATGTATTGATAATGGATGGGCATGGCATCTCGACATATATGATGAGTAAACTAAGCAGATGGCGGTGCAACAAAGTAGAAGAAATGCAAAACAACATATGCAAGATACCCGCAATCAATAAAACATTGCCAAATTAGAACAGGCACCTTGATGGGTGAACAAGACAGGCCATCTGCCTTTGACTCCTCGAGGTTAGAATAGTCATTAGGATCATATTCTGAACAAGAATCAACAGGTGGGGAGCGTATGAGTTTCATTGCATCCAGAATGGCACTCAATGCCTTGGTGCCAATTTTGTAAGTCATTGCAGTGTTTAGCTTCAAGAGTGGACTGCTGCTAGTGCGACATAAAGCAGCTACACAGATCATAGTGTAGATATAACGGGAAAACCTTAAGCATCAGAGTAAAATCAGCAAAGTGGAACTTGCTGGAATATATGTGCTAGTATTGCCGGTACGGCTAGAAAGGCTTTGGATACCAGCTCTCTTCAAGTGAAGGTGCAGTACTGTTAATATCAGTGTAACTCTCAAAGCCGACACAGCTCCCCGCATTTCCTTGCTATTCTTATAGGATTCAAGTGGGCAGGCCACTACAAATCCTATTCCTATGTTTACAAGATCCTACGAATCAAAGAGGCTCAAAGTGTCCATCACAACCGATCATATAGACCTCTACACTGCAAATGTCCCTGCTCATCTTCAGTAGAAGGAACATACTGTACTACTATCATACTCCCTCCGTTCCAAAATATAAGTCTTGGTAGAGATTTCCACTATGGATCACATACAGATGTATCCAGATACATTTTAGAGTGTAGATTCACTCATTTTGCTCCATATGTAGTCCATGGTGGAATCTATACAAAGACTTGTATTTAGGAACAGAGAGAGTACATATCAAAGAAGAACGAAAGAGGAACATGGTAAAGAAGAGCAAGCAGATTTTGGATAATAAAATGTTGGTTGCGCAGTGCCCACATGATGAACCAGAGCGCATTAAGAATGCAACTCCCAGCTGTCTCTCGCCATTTCAGGCGGTTGGATGAAGATCCTATGTCTCCTAACCCTTCTTCTTCCTCGTCTCTGATTCTTCCCATACAGAACACCGCACGGGCCGCCGGCCGGGCCACCGGCCCCCACCGCCTGTGTTCCTCCACCACCCCCACCCCTGCTCCAACCCCCACCCGCGTCGAGTTTTCTTCATACGGCGAGGCCCCACTACCACCCGAGCCCCTTCGGTCGTGTTGGCGTTCTAGGAACGGGGGTCCCCAGACTTGCCTGCCTGCGGCGTGGCTCAAAGGAGGCCCAGCATGGCCCATCTTCGTCAACACAAGACTCAAGACCCTCGCGAGGGGCCAAGCCTCGCGGGGCGGACGACACAGCGCATCCTCAGGCGCAGCCTCCTCAGGCTGGCTCACGAGGAGGCAGAGAGATCAAGGAAGGGTACCTCGCGAGGTGCCCATGATGCAAGGCATGACGATCGAGGGTGCCAGGCGGGCGCCAGCGCGCGCAGCGTCCTTCTTTCCGCTTTGGTGCAAAGGGGGCAAGCGCAGCCGCGGAGTACCGAGGCATCAGGCAAAGGTTGCCATTTCGGTGCAACAAGGCCAAGACCAGGCGGACTACGAGACGGAGGTCACCATGGAGCCCAGCACGGCGTCACCGCAGAGCCTTTCGCAGGCGAAGACCAACTTTAGTCAGGATAAGTGTACTTGCTGTTCCCACTTCAAATTAGCCCGCCATTGTTGGCGCCCTTCCCGCTCAATATTTGGGAAGAGGACCAGGGCCTCTATAAATAGGACCAGCCACTCGCATAGCAAGGGGTTGGTTGGTCCAGCTAGCAAGCAGAGAGAGTGAGTGAGAGAGAGAAAGAAGGGTGACTGAACTCCTCCTAGCGGTTCATCGCCCTAGCCAAGAACAGACCCTCGCGAGGCTGTTCTTCCTTGTATCGTTCATCATCATCAGCCCCAAGAGACAATCCACCCACCACACACTGGAGTAGGGTATTACACCACAACGGTGGCCCGAACCAGTATAAACCTTGTGCCTCTCGTGCAGTTCTTTTAGTAGTTTAGATCTTTGTGAGACGGGGAGGTAGAAGGCGTGATCTCCGCGCGCACCCTAGTGTTCAAACCTTAAGGGTCTGCCGGAACCCGTGATCCGACATTTGGCGCGCCAGGTAGGGGTGCGCCAGAATTTGCCTTCCTACCGCTCCGCCTCCCGTCGCATCGTCATCACCATGTCTGGCGACCAGGCGGGCAACCAAGGTCCATGGGCGGCGTGGCCCACCTGCGCGGAGCCGCCCGCCTCGGGCGACCCCGCGCCCCAGGCAGCTCATGGTTCGTAGGGCGCTGCGGGCCGCGGGCGACGCGGACAGGCCTCCGCAACCCTCACACCACGGCAAGCGCGGTCGGCAGCAAGGGCCTCCAATCACGCCGCACCCACGACACCGTACACCCGCCGGGACCAGGCGAATTCAAGGGCCGTGCTCATGGTGGCCCGAGAGCTGCTGCGGTGCAGACTGCTGGAGGGCGGCCGTGACATGCTGCTGGAGCGGGTGGCGGAGCTCCTGGGCTTCGCCGCCTCGGGGGCTCACCCCTTCTCCACCCAGCTCCCATCTCAAGCCCAGGGCGGCCCGCGCGGGGGCTCCGCACGCGCCCGCGGACTCCAAGGCTACTCCGACGCTAGCGAAGCTGTCAGCACCGGACCGGCGGCGGCGCTGCCCCCGCCCCCGGCCCGTGAAGAAGAAGGACTCGACGCGACCCACGGCCCCGGAGTGCGGCCGCGCCGCCACCCCGCAGTAGGCATGGCAGGTGGGACCGCGTGGCATGCGGGGCATCATGGCATGGCACTCAGGATGACGGTGACGGAGGAATACGTGCCCCTCATGCTGGACCAAGGACACCCTCACGAGAGCAGACATGGCTCGCTCCTCGGCCCAAGCTGGGGGGACGAGGCAGTGGAAGCTGAGCCCTTCCAGGAGCCCAGGGACGAACCCGCTGGCCACGCTGGAGGCAACGATTATCGGGCGCCGCTAACTCTTTAGGGGCATGTATACGCTAACCATGGATCACGGGAGGTGCAGGTCGTTGCGGCAAGCAACTGCCCCGTTCCCACAGTCTCCTACCCCTCGGGAGGAGGGCGCAGGGGGCTGCGGGAGAGGTGCCGGGATCCGACATCACCACCGTGGCGTTCGGACCAAGGCGTCCTCAGGAGGTAGGCCCTCTGCTGGGGAGGTGCCTCAGGGCCTGCCCCTGGCAGAGGACCCGTGGTCGTCGGGGGAACCGCTGGCGACCGCTCTACCCCATCGGGCGGCATCCTGGGTTCCGGTCATTGCTGATGGCAGTAGAGTGTGGCGCAAGGCGGGGCCCTCGTCTGGCAATATGAAGCAAGGCCAGTACCTGTGAAGAAGGCCCAGTGCCTGTGAAGCTCGCCGCCCCGTGACACTCTCACGTAATAATGAGTGGGGCTGTACACGCCCCGGAGTCTCAGGGGTGCCGGCCTCAGGCCCTGGGGCTCCCTCCCACGCCCAGTGGACAGCACTTAGCTCCGCACTGGTGAGAAGACGTTCAAGACTAGATTAGGTGTCGGACGCGGCCTTTTTTGTCTGCTTTCATTGCCTTTTTCTTTGGTTGTGACTTTTCCCCTGCTGGATTTAAGTTGAATTCGAATTTGAGCTTTGCATGTGTTCGGGGAAGGGGTGCTTGGTCTCGTTCGAACCGTTTCTCGCGTTCTGGTCACCGCCTTGCCACAGCTGTCTCCCCTCGCGAGCCCCTCGCGAGTCGGGCCGGGCCTAGCTCCAGCGCAGCCCAGACTGCCGCCGTCGCTCCCTCGCGAGATGATCTTCTGGTACTTGCGGAGGTTGTCTTCTCATGAAAAGGCCCAGATCCTATGAAGCAAGGCGAGTGCCCGTGAAGCTATCGCGCTAAGGAAAAGGCCCAGAGCCTGTGAAGCAAGGCGAGTGCCTGTGAAGCTATCGTGTTCTAGAAAAGGCCCAGAGCCTGTGAAGCAAGGCGAGTGCCTGTGAAGCTATCGTGTTCTAGAAAAGGCCCAGAGCCTGTGAAGCAAGGCGAGTGCCTGTGAAGCCATCGTGTTCTAGAAAAGGCCCAAAGCCTGTGAAGCCACTGCGCTTAGGAAAAGGCCCAGAGCCTGTGAAGAAGGCGAATGCCTGTGAAACTCTCGCGCTTAAGGAAAAGGCCCGGAGCCTGTGAAGCAAGGCGAGCGCCTGTGAAGCTCACGCGACCAGGAAAGGGCACAGAGCCTGTGAAGAAGGCCAATGCTTGTGAAACTCCCCGCCGGCGATACTCACGTATCCAACAGATTCAACTAAAGAAGGCCAAGGGCGTCACGTCCTCCCATAGGCTGCTTCGGGGCTTGCGCGAAACAAAGGTAAACCAGCCAGCCACCAGGCGCGGGCGCTCGTGCAATATGACAACTATTAATATGCTGAACACGGGTTGTACATGAGGGCCTTCCCCTCCCAAAATGCTCTCACAAGCCATCAGGACAAAAACCTGAGTTCTATTCATGCAGGATGGAAAAGACAGGAGCGATACACACTCAGTCGGACCAATCCCCCAATGCATCCCCGGAAGCACCTCCCGAGCCTTCGCTGGGGTCGCCGAATTCGCCATCGTCGTCTGCGTCGCCGCCAGCGGCGTCAGGGCCGCTCGCTGCGCCGCCACAGTCAGCACCCACTATCACGTCGTCATCGTCCGAAGCGAAGGCCCTGACTAGGGCGTCCACGTTGTCTTCCACCCAGTGCGCCAGGTCACCTCGGACGGCCTGGGGGACTGGGGCGATGACAGCGTCAAAATTGAAGCGGGGATCCGTGATCAGGAGATGACTGAAGACACGGGAGAAGGCGCGCCCGAGCAGGGCGTGGCTCCTCTCCTCCACCAACCTGTCGGCCTTGGCCAACCGCGCCTCCAGCTGCGTCACCACGGCAGTGAAAAACTGAAGGGTGCCAGCATAGTTGGCTGTGTGCGGCTCGGCAACAGCCGCCTCACAGATGTTGCCCAAGGCTGCGCTAGCCCTCTTCCGGAGCGTAGCGAGCATGGGGCCGTGCATGTGCTCCAGGACCTGCCGCTGAGATATCTCGTCCGTGTTGTGGCGCGCGACGCCTTCAGCCTCCTCCACCCGCTGACGAAGACGGAGCACCTCGGCCTGGGAGGCGGCCAACTCCTTTTGTGCTGCCTCAAGGGCGGCCCGGGAGGCGTCGCCCCGCCGCGTTGCCTCATCCCGTTGGGCCCTTAGGGCTGCGGTTCTGCCCTCGGCTTCGACCTGGATCATCCCCAGCTTCCCCTTGAACTCACGCTCGAGACCTTGGCGCGCCATCGCCACCCGACGACAAACCTCCTCCAGGACACGCGCTTCCCACGCAGCGACATCGTCTTCTGCCTGCGTCACTAGGCGCTCCCTCGTCTCCAGCCGCTCGTACTCGCGAGTGCGTTCAGCGGCTTCCAGCGTCAACACTTCTTCGCGCCTCTGGAGCTCGGCTGGGTCGCTGGAGTCCACCCGCATCGACGCAAGGGCCAGCTCACGCAGCTCCACTTGCTCCTCCAGTGAGTGGCACCAGGCCAGGAGCTCGCGAGCCCGCTCCTCCGCTGCCTCTCGCCATCGGTCAGCTCTCCGGGCCTCCTCGGTGGCCTGGGATCGGGCCACTCGAGAGGCCTCCAGCGACGCCTTCGCCTCTTCATCGTGAAGATCACGCTGACGACGCGCAAGGGCGATGGCGGCCTCCAGCTCGCGCCTCCCTGCAGCCAGGCGCAGGCCCTCGGCCTCCAGGCGCGCGTCTTCGTCAGCAAGCTCCTCCCCAAGCGAGTTCACCGCGTCGGTCGCTCTTCGAAGGAACCCTTGGCGGTGAGCGCGGAGCTCCCGGGCACGCTCAAGCACGTCTTCCACACCATCATCCGCCCCAGGCAAGTGCCGGGGGCCGCGGATCATCGTTCCTCCTCCGGGCAGGGGGCTGGGGGCTGACACCCTCGCGATGGCCGGGCACGCCGCACTAGAAGCCCGGCCTAGGGCCAGCCCGTCTCCAGATGAAGGGCGCAGGAGGCGCCTCAACCAGTCGCAGTCCCCGACCAGACGAGAAGCCCACGGCAGACTGGCTATTCCCCGAGAGGGCCCGTGAAGGAAAATCACGGGGAATGAAGGGCTGCGGTGCACCTAGGGATGGTCCACCCCTTCAGACGCCCTCACCACGAGGGCAGAGCTGCTCGGAGCATTTGAGGACGGTAGAGGGGGCGAAGCCAAGGGAGGCGACACCTCTGCTACTTCCGCGAGCTCGGCCGGAAGGGGCCTGCGGAGCAAGGATCAGTGAAAGCAACAAGAAGTTTAGAAGCCAGGGAGGAAGAAGACTTACTCGTCAGTGGCGAAGTACTTCCTGCGCTTCAGCACGCGACAAGGGGAGTCGTCACCCAGGGCCTCCCTTTTTCTCCGAAGGGCCTCAAAGTCCACGCGGAAGCGGCCCAAGAGAAGAGCGCAAGGATCAACCTGCAGCGAGGACGGAGCATCAGAGCGATCCGCGTCAGGGGCGCCTGCAGCCCATCGCCAGAAGATGTGGCTGAAGCCTCCAAGGCCCCAGCCCCGGGCACTGGGATCAGCTGCTTGTCACCTTCAGCCGCAGCAGCATGGGTCCCAGGAGCCGTCCCCTCGCGAGCATCACCCGGCGCTGCCATCTCGTCAAGAGCCCCCTCGGCCTCCAGCGCCTCCTGCCTCCCTGCTCCGCCACTTGAGGAGGAGCCGCCTTGACCGGCTGGAAGGGTAGTCACCACCATTGGATTCTCGTGAGGTCCCTAGAGGCCGGCGGGGCGCGGCCCCCACTCATCAAAGACGGGCATCTGCTTCACGAAGTCGGCCCTGCTCTGGCAGAGATACAGCAAGGCCCCTCCCTGCCGGACGTTGCCAGGGTTGGGGTCCCCGGCCAAGGTCAAGAGCGTCGACTTCAGCGCCGCAGGAGCCAGGTCCTCTTCCTGGAGCCTCATGTTATCCTCGCGCCCATGGAAGGCCCACATCCGGCGAGAGTGGCGTTGCAGGGGAGCGACACGGCACAACAGAAACTCCTTCACCACTTTGGGCGCTGTCACGCCGAGCTTCCTCAGGAGCGTGAAGCGGGTCCAGACAAAGACGAGCCGGGGGCTCTTGAGCGTCTCCTGGCCCCAACCCGAATTGGGGACAGCAAGCGAGGTCGGCTCCGGTAGCAGGGGGCTGGGCACCCCTGCGTCCACGTACAACCACCGCTCGCAGAACCCAACCACAGGCAGGGAGAGTTTGAAGTCAATCCCAGAAGCTTCGGTCTCAGGATCGGAAGCAAAGCTCATGCATGCCCAACATTGGGAAGGGTCGACAAGGCGCAGCGAGAAGAAGTGGCGCGGCAAGGCAACCGAAGGAGGGATGCCCACCATGGCTTCGCAAACGAAGGCAAAGACCGAAAGGAGGGTGATGGACTCAGGGCTTAGATGCATCAAGTGGATCTGATAATGGGAGAGCATGGCATTGAAGAAATCGGAGAAGGGGGGAACCAGACCCGCCCACAAGGCGTCGGTAAAACATGGGACCTCGGCTGCTATCCTGTCAATGGAGAAGCGGGACGCGGGCCAGGCCGTCGTCCTCCCGCACTCATTGAAGACGGTGGCCAGGGCCAAGCTGTCCCTGCCCAGGCACTCTTGGTTGAGTACAGTCGACTGGCCGACGGCAGGGGCCACCAATGGCGGCGCACAAGACGGAGACACGGGTTTCTCCCCTCTCTCCTTCCTTGTCGGAGCCATGGTGATGGGAAGGAGGGGGAAGATTTGAGATCGGATTGGAGGCGGGAGCCGGTGTGCGAAGGAAGGAAGAACAGGCGACGCTCAAGCAACAGGAAGGGGAGTGGCTGTGTGCAACTACAAGTCCGCCTGGCAGGGCGCAGAATAAGGGGGCGTGGGGGGAACATTGCCGCCCACATCCCATCAACCGCCACGCGGAGCCTAAGGCCACAGGCTATTAGGGCCCGCGGCGCTTCGCCCTTGCCCTTTCGCCTCTCGGCATGGCCAAGTCCATGCGCGCCTTGGGCCCGGGGGCTACTGTCGGCGTTCTGGGAACGGGGGTCCCCAGACTTGCCTGCCTGCGGCCTGCGGCGTGGCTCAAAGGAGGCCCAGCATGGCCCATCTTCATCAACACAAGACTCAAGACCCTCGCGAGGGGCCAAGCCTCGCGGGGCGGACGACACGGCACATCCTCAGGCGCAGCCTCCTCAGGCTAGCTCGCGAGGAGGCGGAGAGATCAAGGCAGGGTACCTCGGGAGGTGCCCATGACGCAAGCCATGACGATCGAGGGTGCCAGGCGGGCGCCAGCGCGCGCAGCGTCCTTCTTTCCGCTTTGGTGCAAAGGGGGCTAGCGCAGCCGCGGAGTACCGAGGCATCAGGCAAAGGTTGCCATTTCGGTGCAACAAGGCCAAGACTAGGCAGACTACGAGACGGAGGTCACCATGGAGCCCAGCACGGCATCACCGCAGAGCCTTTTGCAGGCGAAGACCAACTTTAGTCAGGATAAGTGTACTTGTTGTTCCCCTTCAAATTAGCCCACCATTGTTGGCGCCCTTCCCGCTCAATATTTGGGAAGAGGACCAGGGCCTCTATAAATAGGACCAGCCACTCGCATAGCAAGGGGTTGGTTGGTCCGGCTAGCAAGCAGAGAGAGTGAGTGAGAGAGAGAAAGAAGGGTGATTGAACTCCTCCTAGCGGTTCATCGCCCCAGCCAAGAACAGACCCTCGCGAGGCTGTTCTTCCTTGTATCGTTCATCATCATCAGCCCAAGAGGCAATCCACCCACCACACACTGGAGTAGGGTATTACACCACAACGGTGGCCTGAACCAGTATAAACCTTGTGTCTCTCGTGCAGTTCTTTTAGTAGTTTAGATCTTTGTGAGACGGGGAGGTAGAAGGCGTGATCTCCGCGCGCACCCCAGTGTTCGAATGAGCGTGTCCAGGGGGTCGAGGCGGCGACGTGGAGCCTGTCCAGGCCAGCAGGGCGGCGAGGGGAGGAAGCAGGGCGGCAGCCAGCTGCGTGGCGCGCGCTGGTGCCGCCGTCGAGCACCTGCCTGCCTGCCTGGCCGAGCCAAGCTGCTCGCTGGCGCGGTGGCTGGGCTGGGCCGGCAGGTGGGCCTGGTGGGTGGCGCCAGGTAAGTTTTCCCTTTCTGTTTTCTTTTTCTATTTTTCTGTAGGTTTAGGGCTTTATTAAAAATACCTAGCCATTTTCTAAAATCCTGAAAATAATTGTGGGCTCTGTTGGGATTATTCCTAACAACCCTGACTTAAATCCAGAATTATTTGAACATTTAAAATATTTATTAGTATTTAAATGTCCAAAAGCAACATACATATGATTTAATTCAGTGACCTTCTGAAGACCTAGAAAATTGTGCACCAAATTTGTCAGAGGTTCTAACCCAAGACAAAGAGGGTGAACATTTTAGAAGGGCATTTCAGGTTCATTGAAATTATTTTTAGTAAACCCTAGTTGATTTCAGGGGGGGTGCTGGGGGTTCTGCCTTCCCCATTTCAAGTTTCTGTTGAAAGAAGACATGATGCAACACTCTAATGCATGGTCTAGCTAGGATGTGACACGTTTCTTCGGCGGGAGCGGGTCTAGTTCCTCACGGGGAGCCTTTCCCTTCTCCGCCGTCGAGAACCGGCGGATCGGAGCCATCGCAGCAAGATGGAGCAGGGATCAGGGAGAAGGAGAAACACGGAGGGATGGACTGGAAGGGCGCACGCTGTTCCGTACTTATAGCCGGCGAAGGCCAACCGCCGACCTCCACGATCACAGGTAATCATGACCCACTTTGCATGCAGGGACTTGTCCAATCCGTGCAGTTGCCGAGGCGCCATGGGGAAGTGGGGACGCCCACGTCCAATCAACCGCCACGTGGCGCCCAAGGCCGCAGGCTGTTAGGGCCCGCGGTGCTTCGCTCTTGCCCTGCCGCCTCCCTGCACGGCCAAGCCCGGGCACGCCTTGGGCCCCAGGGCTACTGTCGGCGTTCTGGGAACGGGGGTCCCCAGACTTGCCTGCCTGCGGCGTGGCTCAAAGGGGGGCCCAGCACGGCGCATCTTCACCAAACACAGACCCAAGACCCTCGCGAGGGGCCAAGCCTCGTGGGGCGGACGACGCGGAGCTTCCTCAGGCACGACCTCATCATGCTGGCTCGCGAGGAGGCAGAGAGATGAAGGTGGGGTACCTCACGAGGTGCCCGTGACGCAAGCCATGACGACCAAGGGCGCCAGGCGGGTGCCAGCCCGTGTAGTGTCCTCTTTTCCCCTTTGGTGCCAAGGGGGCAAGCGCAGCTGCGGAGTATCGAGGCATCGGGCAAAGGTTGCCATTTCGGTGCAACAAGACCAAGACCAGGAGGAATGCAAGACGGAGGTCATCATGGAGCCCAAGATGGCGTCGCCGCCAGAGCTTTGCGCAGGCGAAGACTACTTTTGTAAGCATAGCTGGTACTAGCTGTCCCCTTTCAAATTAGCCCGCCATTGTTGGCTCCCTTCCGCTTGATATTTGGGAAGAGGACCAGGGCCTCTATAAATAGGACCAGCCACCCACAGAGAGAAAAGGAGGGGGGTTTTGAAGAGAGTTCTTCTAGAAGAGGGTTTAGAGAAGGGACGATCTTGATCCAAGAGAGAGAGAAGGGTGACTGAACTCCTCCCAGCAGTTCATCCCCCCAGCCAAGACCAGACCCTCGCGAGGCTGTTCTTCCGTGTATTGTTCATCATCATCAGCCCAAGAGGCAATCCACCACACCACACACTGGAGTAGGGTATTACACCACAATGGTGGCCTGAACCAGTATAAACCCTGTGTCTCTCGTGTTATTCTTTCCATAGCTTAGATCTTAGCGAGGCGGAGGGGTGCAGGTAGGTAGGAGTTGAAATCTCCGCGCGCACCCCAGTGTTCGAACCTCAAGGGTCTGCCGGAACCCGAAATCCGACAAAACCTATAGAAATCCAGCAGATAGGCTTTGCGTCGCAGGGATAGGCAGTAGTGATTTCCATCTCACAGATTTTGGTTTCGGGCGGTTACTGCGACTTTCCCCGCTTCGTTCAAATTTTGCAGAGTGCACGTTTACCTTGCGAACTCAATTCGAATCCCGTTTGTATTCTATTTTTTCAGGCGGGATCCATTTTCAATTGGAATTACATTCTACATATATCATTTTATATATATACTTTCAAAAGCACAACATAGAATTCTGCTCCTTTATATGTATAATATGATTTACAAATACAACGATCTCGAAATCTTAAGGTTGAATTCGAAAAAAATTTAACCAAATTATGTTCTACTAAAATGTATGGATCAGTAATATATACATATTAAAGAACATAGATGTGCGTGAATTCATATGAGTATGCATGTTTGATAGATCAATTTTGGTTCGAGTATGGATTACATGTATCATCATCTCGAATTCAAATATTTGAATCCCTTTTTTGTTCACTCCTTTCACGCCCATCTTTCTCGCATGCATGCTCCTTCAGGTAGCTATCACTCTCTTTTCTCCAGCTCACCCGCACGCTCACTTCATGTTTCTGCTATCCTCGCAAACATGGTCTCTCGATGTCTCCCTTGAGAAGTGTCACACTCACCCTATCATTATACATTACATGGTTTCATTATCTCTCACGTCTCTACTGTTCTCTGGTATCACTCGGTACCTAAGCTTTCTTTTTCACCGCCACACACACAGTCTCCACTCGTCTTTCACTTTGTCTTTCTCTCTCTGGGATTCTCTCACACACCCTATATGTCTCTACATATGAATCATACCACTAAAATTACTCTCTCTCCTGTAGACACAACATTTGTTGCGCTCTCCTTTTCGTCTCCATCCCAGACTGACATTATTCATTTGTTTACTGATCAGACAACCCCGACTACCGTCTCCTCTCTCTCTCTCTCACAGACACACACACAACTCCTGCTCCCACTCCCCTTCCAGACTACCGTCTCTCTCACACACACATAAAACTCTCGCTTTCGCACCCCGACTCGTATTTCTCTCACAAACATTTATTGACTAGCTAGCCTCTAGATAGGTTTATACACCTGCACACTCGTGCTTCCACCATCGCATAAATGTCTCTCTCCCGCTCCTTGTATCTATGTAGATTTTTCTTCCCTTCTTGAGACACGCCCTCTCGATCATGCACACACACACTATCACCTCATTTTAAGCTGATACCTATCGCACACACACTCCTTGTGTCTTTGTCACACATGCACTCCGTCGTCCTCCACTCTCCCTCTCTCTCACACACACATGGGTTTTTTTTGCAACAACTAGCAAGATGCCCATGCGTTGCACGGAACATCAAGATGCATTTGTATGAGTAGTTTATCTTGTGGGGAAAAGGATGAATGAGGGAAGGCGTTATTTGCAAATGTGGAGAGGGGTGTGGGTATCTTTTTGCAAAATTTCCATAGTTTCTTCCTATCCGTCAGATATAGATCGGACGGCCTATATTGCAGGATGGCAGGCACACGCTCATCACTGACAATGCTTTTGATAAGAGTAGGCATAAAAAATAGAGTTGGTGATGATGGTGGACCTGCCATCCTGCAATGTAGGTCATCTGATTTATATCTGATGGATAGGAAGGAAAATTTGGCAATTTACCCGCACTCTTCACCACATTTGCAGATAAGGCTTTTCCTCGTTCATCCTTTTCTCCCACAAGATCTTGATGTTCCGTGCAACGCACAGGCATCTTGCTAGTAAGAGTAGAAATTAGACATACACCACTTCTCGAATCTTGAAACCAACAACATTCCTCCCTTATCTCATCAAAACCGCCATAGGAATATATTTTGAGTGAAACATAACATATTTTTAGTGATATACGTATTTCAAAACTAGACTTTTTTTCTATCAAATTGGTGAGTATGTATTAATCTACTTTGATCGTGTGGCAACGCATTGGCACATTGCTAGTAGTTATTATAATTTTTTGGACACCAGACAAACGATGGAGTACATATACGAAGAGAAGAGGCGCACGCACGCAGTCGACCTCTCGCTGTCTCGCACACATGAGTGTTACGTAAAGGCGATGTTAACAAATAAACCCTAAAACCCTAGGTGCACAATTGCTGCATTCGCGGGTACCGGGTACGTGGTGTAGCACCTTTGTAGGAATAGTCAGCTCGCGTGATAATTTGATCCGTAGGAGTTGATGGTCGGGACCACAGGTGAACGACTTGGAGCGCGGTGGCTCGCCAGTTGCCACATATCAAGTAGCCACGTTTAAAATATTGTTTTTTAGCGGGGTTAAGAGTTCTGATTTTCAATGGCGCGTTATAAGTAGTAAGTAGTTTTTAGAACGATTGGTATGGAGCAAAAATGGAATTCATAGTACTACATACCTCCTTGGCGTATGGTTGTATGGTTTTTTTGCGATGGAGGTTGTATGGGTTTATGTTGCGAGATGTTGAACCTGGTAGTTCTAGGGCAAATACTATGGTTTAGATTTAGATGCTGGTTTTTAGTAATGAAAATCGGAAGGGGAAACCCTTCTTTGATTAAAAAACTACTACCTCAATTCTGGTTTACTAGTCCCCATCGTACTTTGGGTCAAAGTTTGTCCATGAATTTTACTTGTAAAATGTGAATGGAAAATGAGATTTTGTTATACCCAAACAAAAAAGGACTGGAGGGAGTGATTGCTCTGACACAGACGCGACCTCTCATAGCGCAGGCATTGAACCGGCGCGCCGGCCAAGAGGGCCGCACACGCTGCAGGCCCGGCTGAGAACGCCTCCTCGCCGCGTGCAACCAGCTTAAGACTGCCCCGCCTGCCTTCATTGAATCTGCGCATGTGCCGGCAACATGTCCTTCCGCGAGCCGGCAGGCATTTTAGAACACAAAAAATGACTAAAATATAATTAATTTACGCATGGTCTTGACTTGTTGTGCTCGCACTGGTAGCAGGAACTAGTAGAGGATTTTCTTTATTTATAACTCTCCTCACATTTTTTTGGCTTTGAAGTGTATCATGGTTGTGGACATTATGTATGAATGTGCAGATATCTGTGAACATGAGTTTGATGTGGAAGTTGAACTTGGAATGTCGGGCTTGCGCGTGAACTATACCATGTCCAATGCTTCATCTGTTATTGTTTGGAAAGTAATTGCTGTTATTACATGACCCGAAAAAACATTTTGTGACACATCAGTAGATGCACGGACATCACAACAGGCATGCTGACTAGATAAACATTTGAACCTAGCTATTATGAAGGAAATTTTGTATTGACAACAGTTTTAGATAGCAGGAGACGCCTAGCCTGCTCTGCCTCTGCTAGCTTATTTCTGGCTTCTTCCATCTCTTCTTTGGCTTGGGTGAAGAGAGCATCTGATTGCTCTTTTCGCTTCTTCAGGAACTCAGCTACATTCTCAAGGGCTACTGCACGCTTTCTTTTAGCCTTTACTAATGCCATGAGGACACGAATGGCTGACGACTCCACCTGGCTTGTGTGTAATCTAGCATCATCTAGGAATTTGCACCTTGTGTCTAATCCAGCATCATTAGGGAACTGGCACCTTGTGTGTAATCCAGCCTCATTTTGGAAACATGATCTCGAGGTTGACCATACTTCCCTCCTCGCAGGAACTGCATCCTGACATGAAGTTACTTCTTTTTTAGATCAATACTCAGAGCAACCTAGATCCATTTAGTAGAAGCCAGATAAACATAACTCAGAGAAGTGAATTCAAAAGGAAAATAAAAATAAAAATAGACTACAAGGTGAGAACACCCACTTCCCACATCAAGCTAAAAACGAAAGCATTAGGACGATTAAGACTCTTCTTATTGCACATCAAAGAACACCACGCTTAAGAGAAACAGAAACTACAACATATACACATCGAAGAACATGAGGCTACATGAAAGTAATGGAAAGGGTGTTACTTACCAAAGCTCGTTTTACAGGTTCGGTGCAGCTCCTCTTTAACTTGTCATGCTCCTTGAAGATGTCTCGAATATCCTGTGTTTGGTCTTCATTGCTCCTCTGCATGTTCGCACTCATGGTTTTAAAATCTCAACATGGCAAGAAAAATATACTACTAGTAATACTCGTGCATCTTGTGGGCAACATTAAAGCACTCGTCTACCATGTTAGAGCATCTCCAACAGAATTGCAACGCGCGATGCTTTAAAAATCTCAACATGCTATCTCTACTCTCTTCTCTACTGTAATATTTATTTTATATTTAATTTTTAATATTTATCTCTACTTCCTTTATTGTCTACTTTTTTTTTCTCTATACTTTTTTCTTGCAATATAGGCTGTCCGATTTATATCTGACAGATAGGAAGGAAACAAATGGGAATTTTGCAAAAAGATACCCATACCCCTCTCCAGATTTGCAAATAAGGCCTTCCCTCATTCATCCTTTTCTCCCACAATATAAACTACTCATACAAATTCATCTTGATGCGTGCAATGCATGGGCATCTTGCTAGTTCTAAAAACCTTTCCATCATTTGCCACACTACTGGTTGTAGATGAAAAACCTACCCAAGCACAGCGCGATACAGGAGCGACGCACAATTACAAGCTGATATTCTGTTGGACAATGGAGGCTATAACCAATTACTTTTACGGGAACAATAGCACCCAGGAAATTTGAAGGGTAGGTATGAACAAAATTGGAACTGCACATGCACTGTTAAGTGATTCAATACACACATTACCAATCGAGGAGGAGAAAGATGGTCGCGGCGGCCTCTGTGAGTCATGGTCGGCAATGAGAGTCAGTTCATTGTCCACGATGATGGTACTTCTACGCTCGGCGTCGGCTTCTGGGAAGCAGATCCGAGACCGTGGAAGACGATGCCGGGGAAGAGGCTCCGTGTACGACGGCGTCGGTGGACTAGCTCTAGTGCGGCATACGAGGTCATCGATGAGGCAGATGTGTTGTGGTGGACGAGTGCGCCGATGTAAAGGAGAGGAGCACGAAGGCTGCGGTGCCATGGAGAAGTCTATTCTGCAGTGGGGATAGAAAATGGGGAGTATTCAGGTGTACTACTCTGGGTACCGGGGTGGGGTTGGCTGGGTAGGGTGAAACTGAAGTTACGAAAACAGCCCCCTACCAAGCGTCATCCGTAGGCCTGTTCCGAAGGCTATGATGGTAACTTACCACTGCTCGAATCAGGGTCGCGGGAGATTTTCCCGCCGACCTCAAAATTTTGTGACACTGGACTCCCCGTGTGGCGTGCTGAGTAATTCGGCTAAGCAACTAGCGAGTAGTAGTAGTAAACTCTGCATATTAGGTTTGACCGAAGTCAAACTTCCTAAAGTTTGACCAAGTTTATAGAAAAATATAAACATTTACCATAACAAATATGTATGATGTGAAAGTACATTCAATAATGAATCTAATGGTATTTATTTGTTATTGTATATGTTAATATTTTTTGTTATAAGGTTTCTAAGAGTTTACAAAACTTGACTTTGACCTATGCTAATACACGGACTTAAATAAAAATAGAGGGAGTACACATTTGTTTTCTTAGTTTGTAGTGAACTAATCATTTGTTGAAATTGTGAAATAAATATATTAGGCTATTGACTTCGAATGTAATGGTCTATACAATTCAATAGTTACAATCATTGTCAAATCCCAAGATGTATACAAGGTCTATAGTACTTCACAACATGCTCAAACTCACACAATCCCAGTCAAATGAAAATCTAAATGCATTTCATAGTTATTACTTTGTAGGATGCAACAAAAACAACCACAACTCTACATCAGCCATTATAGAAGCAACATTTTGACATATCCCAATGTGTGAATGAAATGTGCAGAGAGAGCTTTTGAAGATGGAGCAGATAGGGCGGGAAAGATTGTATGCATGTGGACGAGAGAGTAGGAGACAAACCTAACGAGACAGAGAGAGAGAGAGATAGAGAGAAAGAGAGAGGAAGAAGTTAGGTCTGTGAGAAAGATGGATACATGTAATATACATGAGATGCGTGTGCATCTGGATTCTGTATACGTGGAAGGAGAAGAGACAACATGTTTGATGAGAGAGCTGGAAAAACATGGACGAGAGGGGAAGGATCTCGTGGGTTGAGGGATTGACAATTTTGTGCGGGGGAGAGAGGGATTGGTAATTTTGTGGAAGAGAGAGAGAGAGAGGGTGGGGGAGGAGTCAGCCAGCCATCGTCACATCACCCTGCTTCCAAATGACCCCGCATTCTCTAGCGCGGTGTGGTCGCCGTCTTTGATCTGCTTGATGCCCTCTTTGAAGATTGAGGTGTTGTGCATGTTGGGGTGCAAAGAAGCACAAGCGAGAGTGGTCGCCGTATAACCTTGGATGGGGATGAATTGTGTGCTCGTGGGAGTGTGTGTGTGTGTGTGTGTGTTGTGTTGTGTGTGTCTGTGTGTGTGTGTCAAATATTGAGAGAAAACAAACCTAAGGAGAGAAATGGGTATTCACGAAGAGATTGTGTGGGCCTTGAGGTTGGCAGGGGCTAGGTGAGGGTGTCAAAATGTGCGCGTTGATGCATGTGTTGCATGCGACCGTGCGAGGGACGGACGAATCGAGAGAGATGGTTGTTTTGTTACGGATGCTCCTCTCTATGTCTCTCTCTCCCTCTCCCTCTCTCTCTCACACACAAGTAAGGCCCTGTTTGGTTCCAAATAAGTCACCAACTTATAAGTCGAAAAGTGCAAAAAGTGACTTATTTTACCAAATGGACCCAACTTATAAGTCATAAGTTGCTCCAACCCAACTTAAAACTTATAAGTCACCCCTTTTTACGTGGGTCCCGTCACCTTTACATTAAAAAACAAGGTGGGAAGGTGTGGTCAGGTGACTTATAAGTCAGATGACAACCAAACAAGCGTGACTTATAAGTCACTGATTTTAAGTCACCTGACTTATAAGTCGGGTGACTTATTGGAACCAAACAAGCCCTAAACTAGAAGACCGTTCTCTCATGTATACACAATGTATTGCCATCTGTCTATGTCTCACTCATGCATGATCATTTGCACATTCACACCTCTCTATGTCTGTATCACACGCACACCGTCTCCACATTGCCCTTCCGCCACAACACACATATGGACACATACACACATTCTCTCTCAGTCACACACACAAAATCAGTATTAAAAAAACTAGGGCGCACCTAAAACATCCAAATCCAAATAAACACGAACTGGAGCTAAATTCAAATATATGGAAATATTGCAGCGTCAAGAACTTTCACAGGAAAAGAAAGTTGAGTAATATTCGAGGACTGTTTTCACACACACAAAAAGGTTCGGTGGATGTCCTTCGAGCGCGACATGGTGACGCACCGTTCGGTCGACCGCGCGGCCACGGTTCACGCGCTTGCACAGGATTCCATATCTTGGCTGTGGTACTAACTAATAAAAGCGCTGCCTAAGTCTAATGTTTACGTGTACTAGTACGGTTTTATTTTAAGTTTGACCAACCTTATATATATAAAACTAAAGTAAGCTCCCACACGCGCACTCATCAATATGCCGTCGCCGCCGTTACGCATGCCGGCGCCCGCCTGCTCCGGCCAATAATTTCTCGCCCATCACCACCGTGTCGCCGCCATCCCTGTGTCATGAAGCCGAAGGCTCGCCCGCTCACGTCGTCTGCAGTCCCTCCTCGCGATGCCGCCGCGCTGCCAAGCACGCGAGCAGCTGGTGGAGCCGCGTCTATGCATGCAGCGTATGAAGAGGAGGACGAGCGCGTGCTCCAGCACGCCGGCGAGGAGGAACTACCGTGTCATTGTCATCTTCGCCCGTGCGGAGGAGGCGCTCATGGTGGCTGTCGCGGTGGAAGCCGGTCGCGCGCACGTCGAGCCCGCAAACCGGGTGCAGACGCGGAATCTACCTTCGAGACCTTGAATGCCATGTGGATCCTGCAATCTGAAGGAGCAATTTGGGTCAGTCGACTCATGTGAGCCGTTTGATGCAACGTGGATGGCTAGAAGGGCTTCTTCCACCTCTTCTGCCGTCTTCTTCCTTCGCTCCGTCGAACTTCTTTCACAAATCGACGGACCCAAATTATACTACTAGTACGAACATATTAAGTACAGTAGGAACACGAAGATACGAGCAGTAGTACCAACTGCAGGAAGAACAGTAGTAAGACATAGTACCAGTACTACTGTACATACTAAAGAGTTCAAATAACGAGAAAGAACATAAACATAGTTCTACCGGGGCCTCAGCACAACACACCCTTGAAAATAAACTAAGCAACTAGTCCGCTTGACACTGAAGTAGAACTAGCATGAGCGATGGCACTGCCACCTACTCGGAGTCCAAGTCCACGTCCTCGACTTTGTCCTCGTCCTTCTTCCTCTTCCTCTTCGCTGACGCTTCTTTGCTTGAACCGGACACTGGGCTCTGCTTATTCATCCAACCCTTGTAGATATTTTGTCACACCCTAGCTAGATTATGCATTAGAGTGTGCATCATGTTTACCTTCATCAGAAAATTGAAATGGGGAAAGCAGAACCCCCAGCACCCCCCCTGAAATCAACTAGGGTTTACTAAAAATAAATTCAATGAACCTGAAATGCCCTTCAAAAATGTTCACCCTCTTTGCCTTGGGTTAGAACCCTTGGGAAAAATGGTGCATTTAATTTTAGGTCAACAAAAGGGGCATTGATTTAATTCATAAATATTTGAATTTGGGCATTTAAATGCTATTAAATAATTCAAATGCTCAAATAATGTTGGAACTATTTTTTGGGCCACTGAAATATTTCAGTAAGTGTCCATAAATGTTTTCAGGATTTTATAAAATGATTTAGTATTTAAACTAAACCAAAACAGAATAACAGAAATAGAAAACCACAAAAAAAATAAAGAGGGAAAGGCCATGGGCCACTTACCTGGCCATCTCCAGCTGGCGGCCCAGCCCACCCCGCTGCCTCCTGTCGTCCCCCTCCTCGGACAGAAGGACGCGGGCGTGTGCCCGGCGCTCGCCGGCACGCGCGCGCGCCACCTCCCCCCCTGCGCGCCACCTCCTGCTTCCGGACTCCCTCCCAATGCCATGGAGACGGCCACGCACCCCCTGGCCCTCTCATTCCCCTCCCCCGTGCTCATCCCCTCCTCTGGCTCTCCCCCTCTCTTCCACAGAACGCGGCCGTCGCTGCCGATGAGAACCACCACGGCCACAGCCACCCCCTCGCCCCTCGGTTGTGCCCACGAGCTCCGCAACGTCGTCCTCGACCCCCTCACCGAACCACGCCCCGCCGGAAGCCCTGCATCGTCGACTTCAAGCTCTTCCTCAACCTCGGCCGCCCGAGCTCCTCGCCGTCGATTCGCGCCGTCAAGGTCGCCCCCGAGCCCGCTAGCCACCCCTACGGCACCGCTGTGAGCTCCCGGTCCTTTTCCCCTTAGCCACGCCGTTGATTTCGCCCCGTAGCCGTTGCCCCGCGAGCACCCGAAGCTCACCGCCGTTGAGCCTTGACGCCGTCGTGGCTACGGCCATGCAAGCACGCGTCCGAGCGCTCCACCGTCTTCAACGCGTCCCCAGGAGCCTAACGCACCCACCCGTTCGACCTGCCGTGCCCCCTAGCGCTGACCGCACCAGCCCCTAACTCCGGCCACCGCCACGAGCTTGCCTCCGGCGAGCTCGGGCCATCCCAGCCCCTGCCGTGTGCACAGATGGATGCGGGCGAGTCCCAGCTCCGCGTAGATGCCCTCCGCTGGCCATTTGGTCGCCGGAGGAGGAATTCCGAGCCCCTCCGCCGTCTCTGGCCTTGCCGGCGACGAGCCGGGGTCAACTCCGGCGTGTTTTGACCCCGGTTGGCTGGGTTGACTCCCCCCCCCTGACTCACTGACGTGTGGGCCCAGGCGCCTGCTTAATTAGTGTTAATAAACTTAGCTAATTAGCTGAGCCACTGACATGGGGGCCCCGCCCGGCTAACTAAGTTAGTTAGGGCTAATTAACTTGGTTAGTTGATTGTGTCACTCACTAGTGGACCCCACTGGTCAGGTTTGACCTGGAGGCGCCCAGTTGACCTGCTGACATCAGGGTGATGTCATGCTGATGCAATAACTCTTTTTCTGGATTTAATTTTATATAGAAAATTCCATAAAATTGCCTAAACTTCAAAAATTCATAGAAATTCAACCATAACTCCAAATGAGACAAATTATATATGAAAAATTATCAGAAAAATCCAAGCTATCCATTGGTACTAGTTTCATGCATGTCAGAACAAGTTAAACCTGCTGTTTATGCAATATAAGGTGATGCACTAATATGATCAAGTTAAATGAGCTAACACTTGAACCTTTGGTTCAAATAAGCAATTACCCTTCTGTTTTAGCTTGCATTAGGCCAAGACACATCCATATTGCCATGTCATAGCATGCATCATATTGTTGCATATCGTCATGTGTTGATTGTGCTCGGTTGTGTTATTCGTGGTAGGTTCTGCCTCCGAGGATATTCACGATTATCCAACTGAAGGGCAGTATCCCGTTACCACTCCATCAGGCAAGCAACCATTGATCATTCTGATACAACCCATGTTCTCGCTCCTGCTCTTGTTTACTGCATTAAGACAACACGATTCAAACTGCTGTGTGCTACGGTAGTTGAACCCTTATCCTCTGCATGACCTGTCATTGCCACAGTAACTAGATGAAACCCACTAGCATGTGTAGGAGTTGATTGAGCCATGTTTTGTGATTCCTACCTTGCTATGCCTGCTATGCTTAGAGTTGTGTCAGGTCTGGTTCATCTGGGTGATGGGCTAGAGTGAAATGCTTGTGCCAGTAATATGTGGGATGTGTTGAACATGTTTTGGTAAAGGTATCGATGAGAGGCCATGTAGGAGTACATGGTGGGTTGTTTCATTGAAGCCGTCCCTAAGAACTGAGTTCTGTATGCGTGAATTAAGATTCAGCTACTACCACACATTGGGCCCTGAAATATGACCCCGCTCGACTTACTGACCCCTCTCGCCTCAGTCCAGGAGTTGCAACTAGTTTCTGGTGTTTGTAGGATATGTGTTGGCGGCCGTGCGTAGCGCTGACCCTAGGGGTGGGCTATGTTGCGGTAGATACACCGTGGCATGGTGTACCGAGTCACCCGGTTGGTGTCTCGGGAACCCTGTTCACATCGTTCGGGGCCGTTGAGGACACCCCGGACGGATTTCCTTGCGGATGGAACCTGAATAGGCGATGACCCTGGACTAGAGACTTGTGAGGTTAGTCAGGTCGTGGTCTACACCCATGTCGGTTTTCGCTTGAAGTCTGCCGAGCACATTTCGTGTGCAGACGCTAAGTGCTGGAAACATGTGTGACGAAGTACACCCCTGCAGGGTATAAAACTATTCGAATAGCCGTGTCCGCGGTAAAGGACTACTTGATTGCATATACAGTTCATAGACAAGTTAAAGGATACTACTAAAAGACTCAAGATAAGTGTGAGTGCCGAGGATGGCCCCCTCGCAGGTTACGAGGGAGGATCCACGGTGGAGTATTGTGATGGTGAGTAGTGGACTCGTGTGCGAAAACTATTTTGCTAAAAGATTCCGTAGGATAGCTTAGCCAAGAGTCAAAGCTGGCTTGCTGCATAAACCCCACCACCTTCTTGAGAATGAGCATGTATAGTAGGTTCTGATGTAAGACTTGCTGAGTACCTTTGTACTCATGTTTGCTTATTTATTGTTTTCAGACGACAACACTGCCCCCTCCGATGGGTTTTACGTAGACCTTGACGTCGACGAGTGACTAGCCACCCAGGTGGTGATCCAGGCCATGGAGGGCCCTATGTAGATAGACAGGCTTCGAGAAGCCTTCTTTCTTTCTAGAGTCTGTACTCAGACTAGTTGCTTCCGCATGTGCTTGTATGACTGTATGACTTGAGTGTCAGGTCATGTGACCCCTACCTGTATGGATATGTTATGTATGGCTCCCTGGAGCCTTAAATAAAGTACTTGAGTTGTAGAGTTTTGTTGTGATGCCATGTTGTATGTACTCATATCGGGCATATTGTGTGTATGATTGAAATGCTTGGTATGAGTGGGATCCGACAATCTAGTTGTTTGTCCTTCGCAGCCTTTCTTATGGGAAATGTAGTCTAGTGCTCCTCGAGCCATAGTAGTCCGCTACAGCCCGGTTCACCGGAGTCCTGCTAGCCCAGCACTACTGTTCAGGACACTTGACTGGCCGGCATGTGTTTCACTTCGTCCCTTTGTCTGTCCCTTCGGGGAAATGTCACGCGGTGATCTCCGGAGTCCTGTCTAGTCTGCTACAGCCTGGGATCCCCGGAGTCCTGTTAGCCCAGTGCTACAGCCCGGAATCACTCGTTGATGACCGACATGTTCGATGTGATTCATGTATGCCTGTCTCCATAGATCTGTGCCGCTTTGGGTTCACGACTAGCCATGTCGGCCCGGGTTCTCGGTCATATGGATGCTAGCGACATTGTCATATACGCGAGCCAAAAGGCGCAAACGGTCCCGGGCCATGGTAAGGCAACACCCGTGGGATACCGTGCGTGAGGCCGCAAAGTGATATGAGGTGTTACCGGCTAGATCGATGTGGCCTGGAGTCGGGGTCCTGACAGCGTTGGTATCAGAGCCGGACTGCCTGTAGGTTCGTTCAGCCAAACTGGTCGATGTCGAGTCTAGAAATGCTTTAGTTATATGTAAGGGAATTGATTGTGGGAGGGAACGTAAGGTTCTTTTACTCCTTTACCTATGCTTCTGATCTGAGTCATTCTCTTCTCAATCAACGTGGGTTAAGGACTAGGCTCTCTTCTTCTATCAGGTTCACGTGTTACTAATCCGTAGTAGTTTATAGGATTATTGCTACGAGTTCCAGTCTAGTTTCTACTATTTTAGTACGTTGCTATTTGAATCAGAACCTTGATATGATGCTGTTGAGCGGTATTGTGAACTGTTGTGGATGTCTCAAATCTTTTTCTGAGCATTTACAGCCGTTATGCTATCCAATTTTCCCTAGGAATTCTGATGTCTTTGTCTTGTGGTTGTGCTTCCAGATGGCCAACCATTCTCAAAATCAAGTGGTTCGCCTGACCAGGTGCCTCGACATGCCCGATCATACTGCTATGTTGGTCCGGGTCATTATCGAGACAGGATACCGTTGGTATCCCGAATACACTATTCAAGAGCAGTTCCGTGACTTTAATCAAAGCCAGTATTTCTGCACCGTCAGGATATTTCCTTCCTATCCTGGATCTACCGAGCCCCTTCACTGTTCCTATGGACTCGGAGTTACCATTGAGATGGCTGTGCAGGATGCTGCCTACTCCATGATGACCATCTTGCGAGTCCGGACTGGCCTGCTTCGGAACACTGACTTCCGTTACATGCCAGCTTCACTTCCGGGAGCGCAGGGGTATCTTCAGGCTATCTATGCTGACTCCACTCAGGAGGACTCATTAACTCGCACCACCGCTGAGATGCTCGAAGATAAGGACTGAGAGAATCGGGCCTTGAGGATGGAGCTCTTTAATACCCGTGCTGATCATTGGGCCACATTGACTCGGTTTGCACCCGCGGTGCAAGCTGGATGTATGGATACCAGGGATCTGTATCCTGTGAGAGCAGCTCTGCCAGACATGGTGGATTGGCGTGATGTGGGAGGCATCACCCCACCCCTTGGTCCCCGCAGGCCACCGTTTGTTGGTCCAAGACCTCATCCTAGCCCCTATGGTCCACAGGCTCCTCAGGACCGTCTGTTTCTGGATGATCACGTTGAACTTCCAGGCTATGGAGGTGACTTCTATGAGGACTACTACGGAGCTATCTGAGTTAGTAGTAGTACCACTAGTATTGTAGTAGTTGTATCCCCACTGTCCTGTGTGACTTGTGGAATACGACTTGGTGTGTAATCGATTTTGGAGGTGTAGACAAATAATGTATAGGGACTCGGAATGCCTCCGGTGAGATGTAACGTCTACCTTCATAGT
This sequence comes from Triticum monococcum, assembly GCA_034509565.1. Lineage (NCBI taxonomy): Eukaryota > Viridiplantae > Streptophyta > Magnoliopsida > Poales > Poaceae > Triticum > Triticum monococcum. The sequence goes on from CM067841.1 coordinate 122,010,946, forward strand.
TGTACTGTAGCATGGGCTTGTACTAAACTATGTATGACGAGTATGACCGTTGGTGTATATATGGCAGTTTTATATTACCATGGCATACGAATGACCATCTCTGCATTCCGTGTTATCCTTTACATTCTGCACTTCCCTGTTAAGTTTGAGCCATCCTTGTCTAAACCGTTGTCTTGTTTTCCTCCTAGGATGGTCAACACCCGCGGCAACCCTGCTGCCCCGGAGCGGGGGGAAGCCAATGTAGCTAGAGGTGAAAATTTGCCTCACCCGCCTTCCCTGGCCGAAGTAATGCTGGAGGCGGAAAGGAACAAGCGTGAGACCAACCGCCTGCTGGAGCGGATTGAGCAGAACACTGCACGCCACCCACGAAATGACCTGGTGTCAATCAACGACTTTATCAAGCTGCACCCACCAAAGTTTAACCATTCCGTCGAGCCCCTCGACGCGGATGATTGGCTTCGCAGCATCACCCACAAGCTACGTTCTGCCAACATAGCCGAAGCCGACAAGGTTACCTATGCTGCTTATCATCTCGAGGGCCCCGCTAGCCATTGGTGGGAAAACTACGAAGCTATGCGCCCGGTCGGCCAAATCACTACCTGGGCTGAGTTCAGCGAGGCTTTCCGTGAGCATCACATTCCGTAAGGTCTCATGGATCGCAAGAGGGAGGAGTTCTGCAACTTCACCCAAGGAAGGCTGACTGTGGATGCATATAGCCGAGAATTTGGGAACCTGGCACGCTATGCTCCTGAAGAGGTTTCTACTGACGCCAAGAAGCGGGCAAGGTTCCGCAAGGGACTTAGCCCTGAGCTTCGCCGCGATCTCCGTCTGCACGAGTGCACATCCTTCCAGAAGCTGGTCAATAAAGCTATCAGTGCTGAGACAGGCCAGACTGATTATGACGCTTCACGCAAGCACTCTCGTGATTTTGGGTCTTCATCCGGCTCTGGAGCTCAGAAGCGCCGGGTGTGGATTCCAAGCACCGCACTGCCACCCAGATTAACCCCGAGGCCATCCTTTGAGGCGCCTCGTCCCAACCAGCAATTTGCACCGCCCAAGCCCTATGGTGGCCCCGCTGCTAATGTTGCTCCACGCCCCACTGTGGTAACATGCTTCAAGTGTGGAGAACCGGGTCACTATAGTCGAGAGTGTCCCCAGAACAACCCCAATCAAGCTGGAAAGTCCGTTGGCCGTGGTAAGCCCACGGGAAAGACTTTCTACGCCAAGCCGGCCACTACTGCACGTGGCCATGTCAACTATGTTTCAGCCGAAGAGGCTCATGAGGATCCCAACGTCGTCCTTGGTACGCTCCTTGTTAACTGCCATCCGGCATCTGTTCTTTTCGATACTGGAGCATCTCATTCATTCATATCCGAGAATTATGCTCGGTTGCATAACACGACATTCTGTGACATGCCCACTTCCATGGTAATTCAAACTCCGGGTTCCAAATGGCAAACTTCTAAGGTAAGCCATGGGAACGAAATTCTTGTCGATAGGCTTGTTTTCCTCGCATCTTTAATAGCTCTCAAGTCCTCCGACATAAACATCATCTTGGGTATGGACTGGATGTCGGCTCATTATGCCAAGATCGATTGTGCCACTAGAACCGTTCAACTTACTCATCCCTCGGGCAAGACAGTTAATGTCTTAACTCGAGTGGCCAAGCGCCAACTTTACTCTCTCAATGCCAACCCTCTTCCAGACCTTGAGGACGTTCCGGTAGTCCGAGACTTCCCGGATGTGTTTCCGGAAGAACTGCCAGGTGTTCCACCTGACCGGGATGTCGAGTTTGTGATAGACCTTGTTCCAGGAACCGTTCCAATTGCTAGAAGACCCTACAAGATGGCACCCTTAGAACTAGCCGAGCTTAAGAACCAACTCGATGAGTCCTTGAACAAAGGGTTCATCTGTCCTAGCTCCTCTCCTTGGGCTTGCCCCGTCCTCTTCGTCAAGAAGAAGGATGGAACGGATCGAATGGTAGTGGATTACCGACCTGTCAATCTGGTCACCATCAAGAACAAATACCCGCTTCCCAGGATCAACGACCTGTATGATCAGCTCGCTGGATCCTCAGTCTTCTCCAAGATGGATTTGAGGCTGGGCTACCATCAAATCAAAATCAGAAACGGGGACATTCCCAAAACGGCCTTTGTTACTCGTTATGGCCAATACGAGTACACCGTCATGTCCTTCGGTTTAACCAATGCCCCGGCCACTTTCTCCCGGTTAATGAACTCGGTTTTCATGGAGTACTTGGACAAATTCGTCGTAGTATACCTCGATGACATACTCATCTACTCCAAGAATGAAGAGGAACATGCCGAACATCTAAGGCTGGTATTGATGAAACTTCGAGAGCATCGCCTTTATGCCAAATTCTCCAAGTGTGAATTTTGGTTGTCAGAACTGACCTATCTAGGCCATGTAATCTCTGGTAAGGGTATTGCTGTCAATCCCGAGCGAGTTCAAGCCGTCCTTGATTGGACTCCACCTGAAATGGTCAAGCAAGTTCGGACTTTCCTTGGCCTAGCGAGCTATTGCCGCCGCTTCGTCGAGAATTTCTCCAAGGTTGCTAAACCTCTAACTGAACTCCTCAAGAAAGATAAAAAGTTCGAGTGGACTCCACAGTGCGAGTTCAGTTTTCAGGAACTGAAAAGACGCCTGACATCTGCTCCCGTACTGGTACCACCAGATTTCTCCAAGGACTTTATTATCTATTGCGACGCCTCGCGACAAGGACTAGGTTGCGTACTCATGCAAGATCGTCAGGTAATTGCCTATGCTTCACGGCAATTACACCCACATGAGGAAAATTATCCCACACATGATCTAGAGCTTGCAGCTGTAGTCCATCCACTCAAAACCTGGCGACATTACCTTCTCGGTAATCGTTGCGAGATCTTCACCGATCACCAAAGCTTGAAATATATCTTCACCCAACCAGATTTGAATCTCAGGCAAAGACGTTGGGTCGAGTTGATCTCGGATTACGACTTAGGAATAACTTACACCCCTGGCAAGGCCAATGTCATGGCCGATGCACTAAGTCGTAAGTCCTACTGTAACAACCTGATGTTACAACAAAGTCAACCACTTCTCCATGAGGAATTTCGCAAGCTTAATCTTCACATTGTTCCTCAAGGATTCCTATCTACTCTGGTGGCGAAACCTACCCTTATGGATCAAATCATAGCTGCCCAAAAGCGTGATAAGGGCATATCCCGGATTAAGGAAAACATTGCTAGCGGAGTAGCTAAATGTTTTTCCATGGATGAACAAGGTGCTGTCTTCTTTGAGAACCGCCTGGTGGTTCCCAAGAAACAACATCTACGCCAGATGATCCTTAAGGAAGCTCACGAATCCCCTCTCACCATTCATCCCGATAGTACTAAAATGTATCAAGACCTACGCCAGAGGTTTTGGTGGACTAGGATGAAGAGAGAAATCGCTCAATACATTGCTAATTGCGACGTTTGTCGTCGTGTTAAAACAGAGCATCAACGGCCTGCTGGCACCCTTCAACCTTTGGCTATTCCTGAATGGAAATGGGACAAAATCAGTATGGATTTCATCACTGGGTTTCCCAGGACCAAGAGGGGGAATAATGCCATCTTCGTCATGATCGACCGTCTTTCCAAAGTAGCCAATTTTCTACCTGTTCGTGAGAGTATCACCGCTAGCCAGCTAGCTGACCTATACATCTCCCGAATAGTGTCTCTTCATGGTGTCCCATTGGAAATTAACTCAGACCGTGGAAGTCTCTTCACCTCTCGATTTTGGGAAAGTTTCCAAAATGCTATGGGAACTCATCTCTCCTTTAGCACCGCCTTCCATCCTCAATCAAGTGGTCAAGTAGAGCGAGTCAATCAAATTCTGGAAGATATGCTCCGAGCTTCTGTTATCTCGTTCGGAATGAGTTGGGAGAAATGCCTTCCATTCGCGGAGTTTGCTTATAACAATAGCTATCAAGCTAGTTTGGGCAAGGCTCCCTTCGAAGTTCTCTATGGACGAAAATGTCGAACGCCTCTTAACTGGTAAGAAACCGGGGAAAGACAACTCTTTGGCCCGGATATGATTCAGGAAGCAGAAGAGCAGGTTCGCGTTATTCGTGAGAAATTGAAAACAGCCCAATCTCGCCAAAAGAGTCAATATGATCGTAAGCATAAGCCTATGACATTTGAAATTGACGAGAAAGCTTACCTTCGGGTTACCCCGTTAAAGGGAACCCATCGCTTCGGTATCAAAGGCAAATTGGCTCCTCGTTACATTGGACCCTTTCGCATTCTTGCCAAACGAGGAGAAGTTGCCTACCAATTGGAACTACCTCCGCATCTTTCCAGAGTTCACGATGTCTTCCACGTTTCGCAACTCAGGCGTTGCTTCGCGGATCCTATCCGTGGAGTGGACCACGAAACGCTTGATTTACAAGATAACCTTTCTTATCGGGAATACCCCGTTCGTATTCTTGATCAAGCCGAGCGTACCACTCGACGTCATAATATCAAGTTTCTCAAGGTTCAATGGTCACACCATTCCGAGGAAGAAGCCACTTGGGAAAGGGAGGATCGTCTTCGACTCGAGTACCCCACCTTCTTCCCAGATGATCCTAAATCTCGGGACGAGATTCTATTGAGTGGGGGTGAGTTGTCACACCCTAGCTAGATTATGCATTAGAGTGTGCATCATGTTTACCTTCATCAGAAAATTGAAATGGGGAAAGCAGAACCCCCAGCACCCCCCCTGAAATCAACTAGGGTTTACTAAAAATAAATTCAATGAACCTGAAATGCCCTTCAAAAATGTTCACCCTCTTTGCCTTGGGTTAGAACCCTTGGGAAAAATGGTGCATTTAATTTTAGGTCAACAAAAGGGGCAGTGATTTAATTCATAAATATTTGAATTTGGGCATTTAAATGCTATTAAATAATTCAAATGCTCAAATAATGTTGGAACTATTTTTTGGGCCACTGAAATATTTCAGTAAGTGTCCATAAATATTTTCATGATTTTATAAAATGATTTAGTATTTAAACTAAATCAAAACAGAATAACAGAAATAGAAAAACACAAAAAAAATAAAGAGGGAAAGGCCATGGGCCACTTACCTGGCCATCTCCAGCTGGCGGCCCAGCCCACCCCGCTGCCTCCTGTCGTCCCCCTCCTCGGACAGAAGGACGCGGGCGTGTGCCCGGCGCTCGCCGGCACGCGCGCGCGCCACCTCGCCCCCCCTGCGCGCCACCTCCTGCTTCCGGACTCCCTCCCAATGCCACGGAGACGGCCACGCACCCCCTGGCCCTCTCATTCCCCTCCCCCATGCTCATCCCCTCCTCTGGCTCTCCCCCTCTCTTCCACAGAACGCGGCCGCCGCCGCCGATGAGAACCACCACGACCACAGCCACCCCCTCGCCTCTCGGTTGTGCCCACGAGCTCCGCAACATCGTCCTCGACCCCCTCACCGAACCACGCCCCGCCGGAAGCCCTGCATCGTCGAGTTCGAGCTCTTCTTCAACCTCGGCCGCCCGAGCTCCTCGCCATCGATTCGCGCCGTCAAGGTCGCCCCGAGCCCGCTAGCCACCCCTACGGCACCGCTGTGAGCTCCCGGTCCTTTTCCCCTTAGCCACGCCGTCGATTTCGCCCCGTAGCCGTTGCCCCGCGAGCACCCGAAGCTCGCCGCCGTTGAGCCTCGACGCCGTCGTGGCTACGGCCGTGCAAGCACGCATCCGAGCGCACCACCGTCTTCAACGCGTCCCCAGGAGCCTAACGCACCCACCCGTTCGACCTGCCGTGCCCCCTAGCGCTAACCGCACCAGCCCCTAACTCCGGCCACCGCCACGAGCTTGCCTCCGGCGAGTTCGGGCCATCCCAGCCCCTGCCGTGTGCACAGATGGATGCGGGCGAGTCCCAGCTCCGCGTAGATGCCCTCCGCTGGCCATTTGGTCGCCGGAGGAGGAATTCCGAGCCCCTCCGCCGTCTCTGGCCTTGCCCGCGACGAGCCGGGGTCAACTCCGGCGTGTTTTGACCCCGGTTGGCTGGGTTGACTCCCCCCCTGACTCACTGACGTGTGGGCCCAAGCGCCTGCTTAATTAGTGTTAGTTAATTAGTGTTAATAAACTTAGCTAATTAGCTGAGCCACTGACATGCAGGCCCCGCCCGGCTAACTAAGTTAGTTAGGGCTAATTAACTTGGTTAGTTGATTGTGTCACTGACCAGTGGACCCCACTGGTCAAGTTTGACCTGGAGGCGCCCAGTTGACGTGCTGACATCAGGGTGATGTCATGCTGACGCAATAACTCTTTTTCTGGATTTAATTTTATATAGAAAATTCCATAAAATTGCCTAAACTTAAAAAATTCATAGAAATTCAACCATAACTCCAAATGAGACAAATTATATATGAAAAATTATCAGAAAAATCCAAGCTATCCATTGGTACTGGTTTCATGCATGTCAGAACAAGTTAAACCTGCTGTTTATGCAATATAAGGTGATGCACTAATATGGTCAAGTTAAATGAGCTAACACTTGAACCTTTGGTTCAAATAAGCAATTACCCTTCTGTTTTAGCTTGCATTAGGCCAAGACACATCCATATTGCCATGTCATAGCATGCATCATATTGTTGCATATCGTCATGTGTTGATTGTGCTCGGTTGTGTTATTCGTGGTAGGTTCTGCCTCCGAGGATATTCACGAGTATCCAACTAAAGGGCAGTATCCCGTTACCACTCCATCAGGCAAGCAACCATTAATCATTCTGATACAACCCATGTTCTCGCTCCTGCTCTTGTTTACTGCATTAAGACAACACGATTCAAACTGCTGTGTGCTACGGTAGTTGAACCCTTATCCTCTGCATGACCTGTCATTGCCACAGTAACTAGATGAAACCCACTAGCATGTGTAGGAGTTGATTGAGCCATGTTTTGTGATTCCTACCTTGCTATGCCTGCTATGCTTAGAGTTGTGTCAGGTCTGGTTCATCTGGGTGATGGGCTAGAGTGAAATGCTTGTGCCAGTAATATGTGGGATGTGTTGAACATGTTTTGGTAAAGGTATCGATGAGAGGCCATGTAGGAGTACATGGTGGGTTGTTTCATTGAAGCCATCCCTAAGAACTGAGTTATGTATGCGTGAATTAAGATTCAGCTACTACCACACATTGGGCCCTGAAATATGACCCCGCTCGACTTACTGACCCCTCTCGCCTCAGTCCAGGAGTTGCAACTAGTTTCTGGTGTTTGTAGGATATGTGTTGGCGGCCGTGCGTAGCGCTGACCCTAGGGGTGGGCTATGTTGCGGTAGATACACCGTGGCACGGTGTACTGAGTCACCCGTTTGGTGTCTCGGGAACCCTGTTCACATCGTTCGGGGCCGTTGAGGACACCCCGGCCGGATTTCCTTGCGGATGGAACCTGAATAGGCGATGACCCTGGACTAGAGACTTGTGAGGTTAGTCAGGTCGTGGTCTACACCCACGTCGGTTTTCGCTTGAAGTCTGCCGAGCACATTTCGTGTGCAGACGCTAAGTGGTGGAAACATGTGTGACGAAGTACACCCCTACAGGGTATAAAACTATTCGAATAGCCGTGTCCGCGGTAAAGGACTACTTGATTGCATATACAGTTCATAGACAAGTTAAAGGATACTACTAAAAGACTCAAGATAAGTGTGAGTGCCGAGGATGGCCCCCTCGCAGGTTACGAGGGAGGATCCACGGTGGAGTATTGTGATGGTGAGTAGTGGACTCGTGTGCAAAAACTATTTTGCTAAAAGATTCCGTAGGATAGCTTAGCCAAGAGTCAAAGCTGGCTTGCTGCATAAACCCCACCACCTTCTTGAGAATGAGCATGTATAGTAGGTTCTGATGTAAGACTTGCTGAGTACCTTTGTACTCATGTTTGCTTATTTATTGTTTTCAGACGACAACACTGCCCCCTCCGATGGGTTTTACGTAGACCTTGACGTCGACGAGTGACTAGCCACCCAGGTGGTGATCCAGGCCATGGAGGGCCCAATGTAGATAGACAGGCTTCGAGAAGCCTTCTTTCTTTCTAGAGTCTGTACTCAGACTAGTTGCTTCCGCATGTGCTTGTATGACTGTATGACTTGAGTGTCGGGTCATGTGACCCCTACCTGTATGGATATGTTATGTATGGCTCCCTAGAGCCTTAAATAAAGTACTTGAGTTGTAGAGTTTTGTTGTGATGCCATGTTGTATGTACTCATATCGGGCATATTGTGTGTATGATTGAAATGCTTGGTATGAGTGGGATCCGACAATCTAGTTGTTTGTCCTTCGCAGCCTTTCTTATGGGGAAATGTAGTCTAGTGCTCCTCGAGCCATAGTAGTCCGCTACAGCCCGGTTCACCGGAGTCCTGCTAGCCCAGCACTACTGTTCAGGACACTTGACTGGCCGGCATGTGTTTCACTTCGTCCCTATGTCTGTCCCTTCGGGGAAATGTCACGCGGTGATCTCCGGAGTCCTGTCTAGCCTGCTACAGCCCGGGATCCCCGGAGTCCTGTTAGCCCAGTGCTACAGCCCGGAATCACTCGTTGATGACCGACATGTTCGATGTGATTCATGTATGCCTGTCTCCATAGGTCTGTGCCGCTTTGGGTTCACGACTAGCCATGTCGGCCCGGGTTCTCGGTCATATGGATGCTAGCGACATTGTCATATACGCGAGCCAAAAGGCGCAAACGGTCCCGGGCCATGGTAAGGCAACACCCGTGGGATACCGTGCGTGAGGCCGCAAAGTGATATGAGGTGTTACCGGCTAGATCGATGTGGCCTGGAATCGGGGTCCTGACATATTTAAACAAAGGTAGGCATCCATTACTGCGTACAGGATGTGATCTTCATCTAATGTCTTCGACTCCCATGCATGATGAAACTCATGATGAGGTTTCTTCAGTTTAGCGTACAAAGGATCAATCATGGCTGCTGCCAGGGTCAGCATTGAAGGTTGAGAGGAGGACACCAGGCTTGCCTTCTGGAGATCGAAGGGCTGGCCTACAACGAGACCTATCCGACGCAGGACATCCCTGTCGTTCTTAAAGCCTACAACAACAAATTTCACTATTTTGTCCTTGAGGAAGTTCTTAAAATCCTGGCGCTCAACGTCGGCATGGCATATGTGGTAGACCAAGAAAATGTTATGTACGCAAACCTAGATCATGGCGGGCTTCTTCCTCTCTTCGTCCTTTAGATCCTTCTCTCGTCCCAGGACTATGGTGTACTCAACATCTAGCCCAGTGACCCACTCATCCGTTGAACTGTTGAACATGCGTAGGAAGCGAGCAAGCCATGCTTTCACCGTCTCGGATCCACGTGTGTAGATGACGATGAACTAATCGCCGGTGATGGCTCTAACCTGGTACTCAGCGGCAACCATGGAGATTTGGGAGGCCATGGATTTTGGAGGAGGGTTGGGAGAAGTTGAACTGTTGTACCCCACAAAAAAACTGGGAGCAAACTAATGTGAAAGGACGGGACGACTGGGAGCAAACTGTTGTAAGGTAGAAGACGGGGACGAGTAGGGCGTGCGAACGGCGTGGGGTTGCTGGCTTGCCCGGTGGATAAACGGCTCCAAGCCCCCAAAGAGTTCTCGAGAACTATGCGGGACCCACTAGATGTCATGTCTACTAGACCCATATCATAGACCCGACGGTATAGCTTCTGCCTGTTCGCACGCCATGCCGGTGCATGGATGTAACTTCACTTAATTCTGTCAAACGTCGTGCCTCCCATGACCTTCGCCTCCCTCACGTGGTCGCACCCTTTGAGACTTTGACCGGCTATAAATGAGCATTTTTTTTGCCTTTTTTGGACAAGCAATTTTTTTTGCCTACTCTGCATGCATGATACTCCCTCTGGTCCTTTTTACTCCCATCAACCGTTTGCAAAGTGTTTGACCAAATTTATACTTTTTTTGAACACCACCTTATATTAATTAACCAGCCACATCGGTACACTCATTCGATACAATATTCACCACACAGGGCGGTACATTATTTACAAGAATACCATCTAATCTATTGTCAAAGCTATACTTAGCGATTAAGTGTGCCACCTTATTCGCCGAACGGCTAATCTTTGACAATTGTGAATGTTGACACATTTTTCTATAAGTCTGGTGAAAGTAGAGCTACATTGACTTCAGACAAAACTTAAATGCACAATGCAGACTAGTTCCTCCGTCTAGGTGCGTGCCATGTCCTATCTTGTCATCACAACAAGGTTAGCTATTAGAGTACCACTACCTCCCTTCTAGTTTAAAGGGCTTGATTCAAACATTTCACCTACTCTTAGCAAGATAGTAGAGGCGGGGGAATAGTTTTTGAAGTCAGCAAAAGTACTCAACTAGTGATGTCGTTCTTCACAAAAAATGTGTTTACCAATGCATGCATGAACAATAGTTACTCTAACCCCCCTCTCTTCTTTAATTCTTTGCCACATCAGCATGTTTGCTATTCCCGTGTGCACGATACCAACTAAGATACCACCATTATGGCCAGCCTTAATCATCGCATGCAATAATTTAGTGCACCTTGAAATATGAACATGTGTGGGGCGTGTATGTTTTAATTGACTTGAGACTATACCTAGCCCGACATGCAAGATGACTTATTATGCACCATTCCCCATACCTGTAGCAAGCTCGTTCATCTCCAAATCTTTTCCTCTCCATGTGTGGAAACAATATGCCTACCAAACTCTCCTTCTCCCTCCGGCGGTCCCACCACTCCACCCCGTGTGAAAAAAAACTGCATGCATGACTCTCCTCCCCCCATGCTCGTCCAATCCATTGTGACCAGCAATATTTCCACCCCTTCGCTCCCCCGTAATTTACTCCAACAAATATACCCACGTAGCTGTTACTTAACTGCAGGTGCATTGGGTCACTGACATATGGGCCCAACAGGGGTCTGGTCCACATGTCAGTGACGCAACTGGACCTGCAGTTAAGTCAGTGCAACTCAGTCCATATCTTACGTAGGTGTGCCATTGCTCGCTATAAATACTGCGCCTCCCACGACATTGCTATCTCCTCCCCCTCACGTTCACGTTCATCGCTATCTCCTCCTCCTCCCTCTCACGTCGATCCTCCAGCGACTCCGGCATGGTGAACGGGTAGCACGTCTCGTACTTGATGTTCTCCGCCAAGGGCCAGCAGTGACCGCTGCACGCATCCGTGAGGTGATGCACCATGTCCGCTGGCGAGCCACAAAACGGCACCGTGAACTCATAGCAGTGGACAAAGGGCTCCTTGGAGGCATCGACCAGGCCGTCCATGAAACAGGAGTGGCTGTAGGGGACGTTGCGCTAGTTGAATATATGAGCAAGTTACTACGAGATTTAATACGAATAAGCACAAAATAAATCATGAATTCTACCACGATTTCGAACAGGAAGGACAGAAACACATACGGTGCAACGGGAGCAGCACCATTGGCGTTGAGGTTGTCGCCCATGTCCAAACACCACGTAGACACGGTCTTTGAGCATGGTTCGTATCCATGCTCGGGCATTGAAGTTTGTAACTATTTTAGATTAGAATATACTACTCCTCCGGTGCTAGTAGTAGAGCAGAGTCCTACTATACTACTCTACTCAAGCAAGTTAGGGCATAGCACTGTAGGGAGTACCAGTACTGTGCTCACTCAAGCAAGTTGTCTGGCATCGACATGACCCTACGCTGCTGGTATGTGTCTCGTAAGTCAAGCGGCATGCTGTAGTCATCATCACCTGTCCACTTCCCGCAGCACATATTTGCTTCTCCATCTTTGTCCGCACATAATCTCGTCCAATCTTCCATCCCCGCTAAGGTGCCTCCCCCCTCGTCCGAAACCCAAGCACGAACAATGGCAGAACCGAGCAGCGTCCGCCGAAAGAGTGGCTGGAATTCGCTCCCCACAAAGGTAATGAAGCTCATTGTTTCGCGTGTGGACAATCTCAGTACCAAGCCACTCACCGCGTGCTCGTCAGGGCTGTACCGTTTACTCAAAGCCCTCAGGCCGGAGCTTTTTAAGCCAGCTCCTTGCTTGCTGATGCCGCCTGATCTTTAGAAACGGCATGTCACGCAGCATAATGATCGTAGGGTGGCGAGCATCAACTCCCTTGACTGCGATCCGATCCCTATCAGCCTCAACTACGTTAACGGTATGTACTGGGTCGGCATGAACACATCTTGGATGGTGCTCGTCGACGGTCGCGGCAGCTGGATGCTCGTGGAGGTCTACACCCGGCGATTGATCCCACTTCCTTTGATTAACACTGCACTGCTTTGGCACCGCGGCCCAGAATACTCGGAATCTTACAGTAGCCAACATGATACCAAGTTTGATTTGCTCAAGGTTGTAATCTGCCAAGTGCCCACAAGATTTGCGAATTATAAAGACTTCAGGCTAATTGCGTTCTTCAACCGCGGTCTCGCCTATCTGACAGGTCACTACGGTAAGTGGATAAATCTGCACGTCCATCACAAGATCATACATTCTCCATGGTTGTGACGCCCCCGATTTAATCGTACACTAATCATACACGCAAACGTGTACGATCAAGATCAGGGACTCACGGGAAGATATCACAACACAACTCTACAAATAAAATAAGTCATACAAGCATCATATTACAAGCCAAGGGCCTCGAGGGCTTGAATACAAGAGCTCGATCATAGACGAGTCAGCGTAAGCAACAACATCTGAGTACAGACGTAAGGTAAACGAGATTGCCTTAAGAAGGCTAGCACAAACTGGGATACAGATCGAAAGAGGCGCAGGCCTCCTGCCTGGGATCCTCCTAACTACTCCTGGTCGTCGTCAGCGGGCAGCACGTAGTAGTAGGCACCTCCGGTGTAGTAGGAGTCGTCGTCGACGGTGGCGTCTGGATCCTGGGCTCCAACATCTGGTTGCAGCAACCAGGTAGAAGGGATAGAGGGAAAAGAGGGAGAAAGCAACCGTGAGTACTCATCCAAAGTACTCGCAAGCAAGGAGCTATACTACATATGTATGCATTGGCATCAACTGGAATAAGGCTATTATATGTGGACTGGACTGCAGAAAGCCAGAATAAGGGGGGATAGCTAGTCCTTTCGAAGACTACGCTTCTGGAAGCCTCCGTCTTGTAGCATGTAGAAGAGAGTAGACTGAAGTCCTCCAAGTAGCATCGTATAGCATAAATCCTAACCGATGATCCTCCCCTCGTCGCCCTGTGAGAGAGCGATCACCGGTTGTATCTGGTACTTGGAAGGGTGTGTTTTATTAAGTATCCGGTTCTAGTTGTCATAAGGTCAAGGTACAACTCCGGGTCGTCCTTTTACCGAGGGACACGGCTATTCGAATAGATAAACTTCCCTGCAGGGGTGCACCACATACCCCAACACGCTCGATCCCATTTGGCCAGACACACTTTTCTGGGTCATGCCCGGCCTCGGAAGATCAACACGTTGCAGCCCTACCTAGGCACAACAGAGAGGTCAGCACGCCGGTCTAAATCCTATGGCGCAGGGGTCTGGGCCCATCGCCCTTTGCACATCTACACGTTGCGTACGCAGCCGGAAGCAGACCTAGCCTAGTGGCTTTCCAGTCCAATCCGGCGCGCGCCACTCAGTCGCTGATGTCACGAAGGCTTCGGCTGATACCACGACACCGGGATACCCATAACTACTCCCGCGTAGATGGTTAGTGCGTATAGACCAAATGGCCAGACTCAGATCAAATACCCAGATCTCGTTAAGCGTGTTAAGTATCCGCGAACACCGACCAGGGCCAGGCCCACCTCTCTCCTAAGTGGTCGGAACCTGCCCTGTCGCTCCGCCACAAAGTAACAGTCGGGGGCCGTCGGGAACCCAGGCCCACCTCTACCGGGATGGAGCCACCTGCCCCTTCAGCCCCCAACTCTGAACAGTACCACAGGTAATGTAACTGTGTAAAGTATATAGTATATGCCCGTGATCACCTCCCGAAGTGATCACGGCCCAGTAGTATAGCATGGCAGACGGACAAGAGTGTAGGGCCACTGATGGAACACTAGCATCCTATACTAGGCATGTAGGATTGCAAGTAAAGGTAACAACAGTAATAACAAGGACAGCCTATGCATCAGGATAGGAATAACGGAAAATAGTAACATGCTACACTACTCTAATGCAAGCAGTATAGAGGAGAGTAGGCGATATCTGGTGATCAAGGGGGGGCTTGCCTGGTTGCTCTGGCAAGAGAGAGGGGTCGTCAACACCGTAGTCGTACTGGGTAGCAGCGGCGTCAGTCTCGGTATCTAGCGGAAGAAGAGGGGGGAAGAAACAATGAATAAAATGCAAACAGATGCATAACGAGGCATGACAAGACAAGTAACGGTGCTAGGGGTGCCCTAACGCGGTATGAGGTGATACCGGTGAAGGGGGGGAAACATCCGGGAAAGTATCCCCGGTGTTTCGCGTTTTCGGGCAGAGTAGCCGGAGGGGGAAAGTTGCGAGTTTGCTATGCTATAGATGCGTGACGGACGAACGGGCTGCGTATCCGGGTTCGTCTCGTCGTTCTGAGCAACTTTCATGTATAAAGTATTTTCATCCGAGTTACGGTTTATTTTATATGATTTTTCAAAGTTTTATGCATTTTCTTAAATTATTATTAATTCGAAATTAATACATAAAAAGCTATGGGTACCCAGCCCTGTGTACACAGAATGTACACAGAGGCTGACATGTGGGCCAGGGGGACCGAGTTGACCAGTCAACGTTGACTGGTCAACAGGGGGTGGGGCCCTCCTGTCATTGACTAGGTCTAGCTAATTAATTCCAGTTCAACTAATCCGGTGATTAGGCTAATTAATCCTAGTTAATTAATTAATTAATTAATTAAATTATTATTTTTAAAACTCTTTTTTTATTTCTCTTTTTTAGCAAGGGCGCAGGGGCCCCACTGGGCAGTGGCCCAGGGCCTTAGCGGGCGTTGGCCTCACGGGCACGGGTGCGAGCGCCGCCCGCCCGAGGGACGAGGGGGGGGGGGAGGGAACCAGGCACGGGCGCCGGCGACCAGGGGCCGCACGGGCGCCGGTCGGAACATGGCGGCGGGGAGACTGGGTGAGGGAGCAGGGCGGCGGCGGCAACGGTGAGGCGGCGGCCGCGTCCAGAGGCCGGACGGGGCAGGCGCGGGCGAAGGCGTCGGGGGCGCGCGCTGGAGCAGTCGCAAGCAGCGGCGACCGAGGCTGCAGACGACGCGGGAGCACGGGGGCGGGAGGCAGGCAGTAGCGCAGCAACTTAGCAAAGGCAGGCTTGGCGCGCGGAGGCAGGGCGTGAGGGAGGAGGCGCGGCCGAAGCAGCAAGCCACAGCAGCGAGTGCGGGACACGGCGGGGGAAGCGGGCCGGGCGTGCGCACAGGGCAGGGTCAGCCAGGACGGCGGGCGTCCACAGCGATGGGCGCAGCTGCGGCGCTGGTTGCAGGCACAACGCGCACATGCGCGGTGTACGGGCGCGGGCGGGACAGGGCCGCAGTGAGCGCGACGAGAAGGACCACGGTGAGCACGACTCATTCAGCACGAGGGGAGAGAGGGAGCACGGGGCGGTGCTCACGTTCGATGCAGGGAAGGGGGCGGCGTGGCTCGATGGCGTCCGGCGAGGAGGATGGGGACGAGCGACGGTGGGGAGGAGATCCGGTGAGGAAGCGGTCCGACGAGGTGGCTATGGGCGACGACGAGGTTCAGCGGCGCCGGGGCATCGAAGTCGGCGTCGATGTAGCGGCGTGGTCCCGATCCAGATCGAGATCGTGGGAGGAGTGAAACAGGGGAGGAGAGGAGTGGACCGAGAGGGGGAGTGGGGTACGTGGGGGAATTGGGGAGCGACCGCTAGGGTTCGGTCGCCCCAGGGGGTGCTGTAGGCGCCAGCTGGGCCGGCCTGGTTGGTTCCGAGGCCATCTGGGCCGTGGCCCAGCGGGGGGGTGTTCTCTTTTTTCCCTTTGTTTGTTTTGTTTTTCTTTTTTTACTTTTATTCCCCTTATCTTATTTCTTTTATTTTACTTTCAGTTCCTATTTATAATAGTTTCATTACATACCAAAGTGGCACCTAATTGGATGATTCCAACAATGCCACTGTCACATTATTTTTGTACCCAAACTAAAAATAGTTTTGTAATTGTTCAATTTTTAAATATCATTTAAATAATAGTTTTGCTACTATTTTATTTACTATAGTGCATTTAAAAACTTTTATAAAAGTGTGGTTCCACCACCATAGTTACTTATGATTTATGTGCCACGCTTAGTGCATTTTACTTTCAAAGTTTGAATTTCTTTTGTTGTTTGCCATGGTTTGGAAATTGAATTAGAATCGGTTTCGAATCAACGCGAGTTCATCTACAGTAATCGAGGTGATGTGGCATAATTAGCAGAGGGTTACTGTAGCTTAACTATCCGGGCGTCACAATTCTCCTCCACTACAAGAAATCTCGTCCCGAGATTTAGGAGCGGTTATAAGGGGGAAGGGATCTGGTTATGAAATTCTAACGATTCTTCTTGGTGCGAAGGGGTCAATCCATTACATTGATGTCTTCAGTCCTCTGCTTCCGGTCATCATGATGAAGTCATCATCCTTTCTTCGGAAATTTCATCGTACTTATGGAAGGACAAGGGGTGGTTATTCTGTAAGAACAGACCTCTGCAAGGTTTACTACCCGGTAGTTAACATCGGGGAAGGTGGCGGAAAGTAACTCTCGAATTAAAGCTTAAGAAAATACCAAGAGCAAAGTAAGGAGGTATCATTGGAAGTTTCGAGTGGGTAGGCAATCGTTCGATGCCTGAAACGAAGTGTTGAAGGGGTTTAGAGCAATGTGAATAAGCATTGCATCTGATACTTGAATAGATCAAAAGGCAGGTGGTCCGTGAATACCTACAAAGTCAAGCGCGAGGAATAACTTTGATAACAGGGTGTATAGGAGAGTCAGGTTTCGATCCTGTGGAACTATGGGTTATGGGCCCACCATGTAGGTTTTTTTGGAGTAGTGACATCTTGCACGGTCATGATAGCAAGGCATGTCAGAGGGTAGCCTATCAGTTATGTCGGCAACAATGTCGGTACCAAGGGCGAGGGACGAAGAGAACCATTTTCCTTCTCGTTGAACGAGGCGGACCAGTAGGCAGAGTTCTCGTCCATCGGTGGCTACCAGAATGTCATCAACAATAGTAACAGGGTCATGCTAACAGAATTGTACACCACGGTGTTTACATAAACAGGAGAATATTTCTGCTTGGATCATATAGATCACAAGAAAGGTTAAACAAAACAATGGAAAGGAAAAATGTGATTCTTAGATTAAACAGAAGAATGGAAAGGAAAATGTGATTAAACACATATGTCAGGGGTATATCCTTCCCAAGAACAAGCAGAGTATGATATCCAAGACCGGATAGAAGGTAGAAAACTCTTTTAGGTAGGAGAGACAAATTTCATGACATTACCCATACAACGGTGTTTGGGTAATTTCAACAAGAAACATTTAGCATGGTGCTCCAAATGTTCTTATTGAAAATCGGAGTACCATAGACATGCTTCGAGATAGCGCTGACATGGTCAACAGGTGAAAATCAGACTTTGGAAACAAAAAGGATCCATTAGGAATAACTTGTAGAATAAGTCTTACAGTTTCCTCATGGAAGAATGGATAACATTGCTAAAAGGGAACTATAACAATAGGGCCTCCGGCCAGGTGGGCTAGGTATGATACCACCTTACCGGGTCATATAAGGACCAATGATATGTCTCTTGAAAAATGTTCCAACCATCATATCTGACCAAGATTTAGATCTGATTGGTGTCAGGATACCTCAAACTCAGGATGCCTGAGAAGAAAAGGTGCAACACAATTGACGAGATGACATTGTAAGATTCTCGGGAAATGTACTTTGGTAGCGAGTTCCGAAACAAGAGTTCATCATTAAAACCAAGGAGAGGATGAGGAGGTGGCTGATAGGCTCAGCAACAAATCATCGAGATTTCCAAAGGATTTATTTCCACAGTTATGTGAACAAGGAAATATCATTTGTCGGATCAAATGTCATAATGATGTATGCTTGAAGGAAACATACACAACTGAACAATGATAGAAGGGTGCACCCAGGAATCTGTACTAGGTAGCACGATCAATGTTTGAATGATGATTCAATAATCAATAGACTTACAATGAAACTGTAGACCAATAACTTCAAGAAATAGGGTTGCTAGAAGTTTAGAATTTACACATCACAGACCATTTATCGGTATTCCGGTTAGAAACAACACGGAGACCAAGAAACGAACGCAAAAGGCGAGAGATATTACTATATCAAGAATTCTCAAGAGGTGGTAAAATTACCACGACATTCTTGACATAAAAGGTGGTAACATTCCAAGGTAAAGAAGAACAAATGCTGGATAGCAAGGATATCAAGGTATGACTCAAAACACGAATAAGTTTGTGTTGAACGGAAGGCAATAAAGTGGTCGGTGATAACACAAACTATTGAGGGGCGATGATGGTATTTCTCATCAAGAATTCGATATATATCTTGGAAGAGCTCAGGATGTTGATGATGACCATGACACATTTGTCGAGAAATTTCATGAAGATGTAATCGGTTGGCGATGACATCAAGTCAAATGATGACGCAGCGAAAGTCAAATAATACTTGAAGAAGAACTCATAAGAAGTTATGCAGTTCCGTGATAAACTCAAGATACCAGAGGGGGTAATACTCGACAAGGAATCAAAGTAGAGGTTGGACTTGGGTATTGCTCTACAAAAGACAAGTGCTTAAACTTGCACAAGAAATGGTATTTAAAAGAGAACATGGTCGGAACCTTGATTGCAAAAGGCCATATCCGAGATATAAGATGAACTTATACCAAGGAATAATTAATTTGAGAGAAGCTTTAATGATAAGATCTACATCATGTCCATGGGCATGAACGCAAGGTTCAAGGTCGACTCCCACTTCTTCAATGTATAACCTTCCATTCACTTTTCGCTTTGATAAAGGCCTTAGTGTTGAAAGTTTTACCTGGTGAAATACCAGATGAGTATGACTCGTGAAAACTTCCGAGTTCACACATATAAAGGAAGGCGTCGGATCAACCCGTTAGGGTATCGTGGAAACAGATACCACAATCTTCAAGAGTAGATATCACCAGCTCGAAAGCAGAGCATGGTTGGCAAAAGGAGAGGATACAATTTACCAAAGGCATTATGTATCGGAGAAAGAACTCACAAGGTGATTAATTATGAAGGACACTATCGGACAATAATCCAACAGTGGATATGGCGATCCACAACGGAGCTGATGTGAGTATCGATACCCAATCAGAGGAAGAAAGAATGCAAATGCATCGTTTTATAGGACATCTGAATAATTCAACGTTTAAATAGCAAAGGAACTATGATTTTTAAATCAAGGGATCAGGAGCAACGCTCTGATCAAGGATGGATAAGTTGAATAGACTTAGGGGTACCATCGATGGCAATCTGATTGGCCGAGAACCAACTCATGTTCGAAAGACGTGTGAGCGGAAAGATAATTTATAAGGATCAACTGATGATTGCGTGCATTCGCACACATATAGAATCAACGGACTTAAATGATAGTGACCAAGGATGCCAATAAGATTACTTGACTTATGGGATTAACCAAAATGTAAGCAAGCCAGAATTTCAAGAGCAATAGGCTCCTAAGGAATTTTGGAAGATCGAATGGTATTTCGAAGATTGATGACATACATGAATCAACTTGGGATGAGTGAATACTCGGTAAGTGTGAAAAATTATCCGTAGGGATATTCATGTGTCAAGAACTGCAAGGTAGTAAGCTCAAAGGATTATCGAAACAACAACGAGTGTTTCGGGGTATCTTGTAATAACAAGACCAACTAGGGATGAAAGTAAGAACAAAAACTGTAAGTAGTTATCCTTAAGGGTTTACGGTGGAAGGGGAATTGCAAGAGGGATGGCACAAAGATCGAGGGAACATCCGAGAGTATTGTCAGAATCTTCCGTTGAAGCAGTCGATCATCCGTATAAAAGGGCTCTCCGGCAGGAAGTGGTAACGAGAACCTAGAGTTAGATTTTAGCAAAATCATTTAACCCGAATAGAAGAGATGTCAGAGTCCCAGAGTATAGGTCAAGGAGTAAAAGATCCTACTACCACCCGATGGCGACGTGTGCCCGTAAGACACACAGCCAAGTTAGTAAAAGTTTTGTAATGTCTAGACTCGACTTCGGCCAAGGAGTGTGGAAGGGGGATTCCTACAGGCAGTCGGCTCTGATACCAACTTGTGACGCCCCCGATTTAATCGTACACTAATCATACACGCAAACGTGTACGATCAAGATCAGGGACTCACGGGAAGATATCACAACACAACTCTACAAATAAAATAAGTCATACAAGCATCATATTACAAGCCAGGGGCCTCGAGGGCTCGAATACAAGAGCTCGATCATAGACGAGTCAGCGGAAGCAACAACATCTGAGTACAGACATAAGGTAAACGAGATTGCCTTAAGAAGGCTAGCACAAACTGGGATACAGATCGAAAGAGGCGCATGCCTCCTGCCTGGGATCCTCCTAACTACTCCTGGTCGTCGTCAGCGGGCAGCACGTAGTAGTAGGCACCTCCGGTGTAGTAGGAGTCATCGTCGACGGTGGCGTCTGGATCCTGGGCTCCAACATCTAGTTGCGACAACCAGGTAGAAGGGATAGAGGGAAAAGAGGGAGACAGCAACCGTGAGTACTCATCCAAAGTACTCGCAAGCAAGGAGCTATACTACATATGTATGCATTGGCATCAACTGGAATAAGGCTATTATATGTGGACTGGACTGCAGAAAGCCAGAATAAGGGGGGATAGCTAGTCCTTTCGAAGACTACGCTTCTGGAAGCCTCCGTCTTGTAGCATGTAGAAGAGAGTAGACTGAAGTCCTCCAAGTAGCATCGTATAGCATAAATCCTAACCGATGATCCTCCCCTCGTCGCCCTGTGAGAGTGTTGGGGAACGTAGTAATTTCAAAAAAATTCCTACGCACACGCAAGATCATGGTGATGCATAGCAACGAGGGGGAGAGTCTGATCCACGTACCCTTGTAGATCGCAACGGAAGCGTTGACACAACGTAGAGGAAGTAGTCGTACGTCTTCTTCCCGATCCGACCGATCCAAGCACCGTTACTCCGGCACCTCCGAGTTCTTAGCACACGTTCAGCTCAATGACGATCCTCGGGCTCCGATCTAGCAAAGTGTCGAGGAAGAGTTCCGTCAGCACGACGGCGTGGTGACGATCTTGATGTACTACCGACGCAGGGCTTCGCCTAAGCTCTACAACGATATGACCGAGGTGGAATTTGGTGGCAAGGGGCACCGCACACGGCTAAGGAACGATCAACAATGATCAACTTGTGTGTCTAGAGGTGCCCCCTGCCCCCGTATATAAAGGTTTCAAGGGGAGGGGCTGGCCGGCCAAGGTGGGAGGCGCAGGAGGAGTCCTACTCCCACCGGGAGTAGGACTCCCCCCTCCAATCCTATTCCAACTAGGATTCCTTAAAGGGGAGAGAGAGAGAGGTGGCCGGCCCCTTCTCCTAGTCCTAATAGGACTAGGGGAGGGGGAAGGTGCGCAGCCCTTGTGGGCAGCCCTCTCACCTTTCCACTAAGGCCCATGTAGGCCCATTTGGCCCCGGGGGGTTCCGGTAACCCTCCCGGTAATCCGGTAAAATCCCGATTTCACCCGGAACACTTCCGATGTCCAAACATAGGCTTCCAATATATCAATATTTATGTCTCGACCATTTCGAGACTCCTCGTCATGTCCATGATCACATCCGGGACTCCGAACTACCTTCGGTACATCAAAATGCATAAACTCATAATAACTGTCATCGTAACATTAAGCGTGCGGACCCAACGGTTCGAGAATAATGTAGACATGACCGAGACACGTCTCCGGTCAATAACCAATAGCGGGACCTGGATGCCCATATTGGCTCCTACATATTCTACGAAGATCTTTATCGGTCAGACCGCATAACAACATACGTTGTTCCCTTTGTCATCGGTATGTTACTTGCCCGAGATTCGATCGTCGGTATCCAATACCTAGTTCAATCTCGTTACTGGCAAGTCTCTTTACTCGTTCCGTAATACATCATCTCACAACTAACATCTTAGTTATAATGCTTGCAAGGCTTATGTGATGTGTATTACCGAGAGGGCCCAGAGATACCTCTCCGACAATCGGAGTGACAAACCCTAATCTCGAAATACGCCAACCCAACATCTACCATTGGAGACACCTGTAGTACTCCTTTATAATCACCCAGTTACGTTGTGATGTTTGGTAGTACCCAAAGTGTTCCTCCGGTAAACGGGAGTTGCATAATCTCATAGTTATAGGAACATGTATAAGTCATGAAGAAAGCAATAGCAACATACTAAACGATCGGGTGCTAAGCTAATGGAATGGGTCATGTCAATCAGATCATTCAACTAATGATGTGACCTCGTTAAGCAAATAACAACTCTTTGTTCATGGTTAGGAAACATAACCATCTTTGATTAACGAGCTAGTCAAGTAGAGGCATACTAGTGACACTCTGT
The DNA here is from genome assembly GCA_034509565.1 of Triticum monococcum. Lineage (NCBI taxonomy): Eukaryota > Viridiplantae > Streptophyta > Magnoliopsida > Poales > Poaceae > Triticum > Triticum monococcum. The sequence goes on from CM067841.1 coordinate 122,033,561, forward strand.
TTGTCTATGTATTCACACATGTATTATGTTTCCGGTTAATACAATTCTAGCATGAATAATAAACATTTATCATGATATAAGGAAATAAATAATAACTTTATTATTGCCTCTAGGGCATATTTCCTTCAGTCTCCCACTTGCACTAGAGTCAATAATCTAGATTACACAGTAATGATTCTAACACCCATGGAGCCTTGGTGCTGATCATGTTTTGCTCGTGGAAGAGGCTTAGTCAACAGGTCTGCAACATTCAGATCCGTATGTATCTTGCAAATCTCTATGTCTCCCACCTGGACTAGATCCTGGATGGAGTTGAAGCGTCTCTTGATGTGTTTGGTCCTTTTGTGAAATCTGGATTCCTTTGCCAAAGCAATTGCACCAGTATTATCACAAAAGATTTTCATTGGACCCGATGCACTAGGTATAACACCTCGATCGGATATGAACTCCTTCATCCAGACTCCTTCGTTCGCTGCTTCCGAAGCAGCTATGTACTCCGCTTCACATGTAGATCCCGCTACGACGCTTTGTTTAGAACTGCAACAACTGACAGCTCCACCGTTTAAAGTAAACACGTATCCGGTTTGCGATTTAGAATCGTCCGGATCAGTGTCAAAGCTTGCATCAACGTAACCTCTTACAGTGAGCTCTTTGTCACCTCCATATACGAGAAACATATCCTTAGTCCTTTTCAGGTACTTCAGGATGTTCTTGACCGCTGTCCAGTGATCCACTCCTGGATTACTTTGGTACCTCCCTGCTAAACTTATAGCAAGGCACACATCAGGTCTGGTACACAGCATTGCATACATGATAGAGCCTATGGTTGAAGCATAGGGAACATCTTTCATTTTCTCTCTATCTTCTGCAGTGGTCGGGCATTGAGTCTGACTCAACTTCACACCTTGTAACACAGGCAAGAACCCTTTCTTTGCTTGATCCATTTTGAACTTCTTCAAAATCTTGTCAAGGTATGTGCTTTGTGAAAGTCCAATAAGCGTCTTGGTCTATCTCTATAGATCTTAATGCCCAATATGTAAGCAGCTTCACCGAGGTCTTTCATTGAAAAACTCTTATTCAAGTATCCCTTTAAGCTATCCAGAAATTCTATATCATTTCCAATCAGCATTATGTCATCCACATATAATATCAGAAATGCTAGAGAGCTCCCACTCACTTTCTTGTAAATACAGGCTTCTCCAAAAGTCTGTATAAAGCCAAATGCTTTGATCACACTATCAAAGCGTTTATTCCAACTCCGAGATGCTTGCACCAGTCCATAAATGGATCGCTAGAGTTTGCACACTTTGTTAGCTCCCTTTGGATCGACAAAACCTTCCGGTTGCATCATATACAACTCTTCTTCCAGAAATCCATTCAGGAATGCAGTTTTGACATCCATCTGCCAAATTTCATAATCATAAAATGCGGCAATTGCTAACATGATTCTGACAGACTTAAGCATCGCTACGGGTGAGAATGTCTCATCGTAGTCAACCCCTTGAACTTGTCGAAAACCTTTTGCAACAAGTCGAGCTGTATAGACAGTAACATTACCGTCAGCGTCAGTCTTTTTCTTGAAGATCCATTTATTCTCAATTGCTTGCCGATCATCAGGCAAGTCAACCAAAGTCCATACTTTGTTCTCATACATGGATCCCATCTCAGATTTCATGGCCTCAAGCCACTTTGCGGAATCTGGGCTCACCATCGCTTCTTCATAGTTCGTAGGTTCATCATGATCTAGTAGCATGACTTCCAGAACTAGATTACCGTACCACTCTGGCGCGGATCTTGCTCTGGTTGATCTATGAGGTTCAGTAGTATCTTGTTCTGAAGTTTCATGATCATTATCATCAACTTCCTCACTTATTGGTGTAGGTGTCGCAGAAACAGTTTTCTGTGATGTACTACTTTCTAATAAGGGAGCAGGTACAGTTACCTCGTCAAGTTCTACTTTCCTCCCACTCACTTCTTTCGAGAGAAACTCCTTCTCAAGAAAGTTTCCGAATTTAGCAACAAAAGTCTTGCCTTCGGATCTGTGATAGAAGGTGTATCCAATAGTTTCCTTTGGATATCCTATGAAGACACATTTCTCCGATTTGGGTTCGAGCTTATCAGGTTGAAGCTTTTTCACATAAGCATCGCAACCCCAAACTTTAAGAAACGACAACTTTGGTTTCTTGCCAAACCATAGTTCATAAGGCGTCATCTCAACGGATTTTGATGGTGCCCTATTTAACGTGAATGCGGCCGTCTCTAAAGCGTATCCCCAAAACGATAGTGGTAAATCAGTAAGAGACATCATAGATCGTACCATATCTAGTAAAGTACGATTACGACGTTCGGACACACCATTACGCTGTGGTGTTCCGGGTGGCGTGAGTTGCGAAACTATTCCACAATTTTTCAAATGTATACCAAACTCGTAACTCAAATATTCTCCTCCATGATCAGATCGTAGAAACTTTATTTTCTTGTTACGATGATTTTCAACTTCACTATGAAATTCCTTGAACTTTTCAAATGTTTCAGACTTGTGTTTCATCAAGTAGATATACCCATATCTGCTTAAATCATCTGTGAAGGTGAGAAAATAACGATATCCGCCACGAGCCTCAATATTCATCGGACCACATACATCGGTATGTATGATTTCCAATAAATCTGTTGCTCTCTCCATAGTACCGGAGAACGGTGTTTTAGTCATCTTGCCCATGAGGCACGGTTCGCAAGTACCAAGTGATCCATAATCAAGTGGTTCCAAAAGTCCATCAGTATGGAGTTTCTTCATGCGCTTTATACCGATATGACCTAAACGGCAGTGCCACAAATAAGTTGCACTATCATTATCAACTCTGCATCTTTTGGCTTCTACATTATGAATATGTGTATCACTACTGTCGAGTTTTAACAAGAATAGACCACTCTTCAAGGGTGCATGACCATAAAAGATATTACTCATATAAATAGAACAACCATTATTCTCCGATTTAAATGAATAACCGTCTCGCATTAAACAAGATCCAGAAATAATGTTCATGCTCAACGCTGGCACCAAATAACAATTATTTAGGTCTAATATTAATCCTGAAGGTAGATGTAGAGGTAGCGTGCCGACCGCGATCACATCGACTTTGGAACCGTTTCCCACGCGCATCGTCTCCTCGTCCTTAGCTAATCTTCGCTTAATCCGTAGTCCCTGTTTCGAGTTGCAAATATTAGCAACAGAACCAGTATCAAATACCCAGGTGCTACTGCGAGCATTAGTAAGGTACACATCAATAACATGTATATCACATATACCTTTGTTCACCTTGCCATCCTTCTTATCCGCCAAATACTTGGGGCAGTTCCGCTTCCAGTGACCAGTCTGTTTGCAGTAGAAGCACTCAGTTTCAGGCTTAGGTCCAGATTTGGGTTTCTTCTCCTGAGCAGCAACTTGCTTGCTGTTCTTCTTGAAGTTCCCCTTCTTCTTCCCTTTGCCCTTTTTCTTGAAACTAGTGGTCTTGTTGACCATCAACACTTGATGCTCCTTCTTGATTTCTACCTCCGCAGCTTTCAGCATTGCGAAGAGCTCGGGAATAGTCTTGTTCATCCCTTGCATATTATAGTTCATCACGAAGCTCTTGTAGCTTGGTGGCAGTGATTGAAAAATTCTGTCAATGACGCAATCATCTGGAAGATTAACTCCCATCTGAATCAAGTGATTGTTATACCCAGACATTTTGAGTATATGCTCACTGACAGAACTGTTCTCCTCCATCTTGCAGCTATAGAACTTATTGGAGACTTCATATCTCTCAATCCGGGCATTTGCTTGAAATATTAACTTCAACTCCTAGAACATCTCATATGCTCCATGACGTTCAAAACGTCGTTGAAGTCCCGATTCTAAACCGTAAAGCATGGCACACTGAACTATCGAGTAGTCATCAGCTTTGCTCTGCCAGACGTTCATAACATCTGGTGTTGCTCCAGCAGCAGGCCTGGCACCCAGCGGTGCTTCCAGGACGTAATTCTTCTGTGCGGCAATGAGGATAATCCTCAAGTTACGGACCCAGTCCGTGTAATTGCTACCATCATCTTTCAACTTTGCTTTCTCAAGGAACGCATTAAAATTCAACGGAACAACAGCACGAGCCATCTATCTACAATCAACATAAACAAGCAAGATACTATCAGGTACTAAGTTCATGATAAATTTAAGTTCAATTAATCATATTGCTTAAGAACTCCCACTTAGATAGACATCCCTCTAATCCTCTAAGTGATCACGTGATCCAAATCAACTAAACCATGTCCGATCATCACGTGAGATGGAGTAGTTTCATCGGTGAACATCATTATGTTGATCATATCTACTATATGATTCACGCTCGACCTTTCGGTCTCCGTGTTCCGAGGCCATATCTGTATATGCTTGGCTCGTCAAGTATAACCTGAGTATTCCGCGTGTGCAACTGTTTTGCACCCGTTGTATTTGAACGTAGAGCCCATCGTACTGCCATCCCCACCACCGTCTCCGCCTGGATTGCCACCGTCTTCCCAGGCCAGCTCTGGGCCATCGGAGCTTGCTCAGGATCCAGCAATGGCCAACTTCGAGCTCGACCCCACACCGTTCGTTCCACATGGGTTCGAGATCATCGATGGCGGCCCGCGGCGTCTCCCGCGCACCTTCTATTCCCCGGCTGTGGCTCCGGATTGCCAGCATGAAGATTATGCCATCGCCATTGTAGAGCCAGCTCCTCTGCCTGAGGAAACCCTTTTCTTCAGAAACATGGTCAGTAATTTTGTTGTTCACAATCTTGGGCGTGCTGTACTGGATGCTCAGCCATGGATTCAAGGAGTAGGGCTCTTTCGCTTCAATAGCCCTTTTGCTAGGCAAGCACTTGTCGATCACCCACCTTTTGATCTCGGCAACGACAGATTTGTTTGATTTGTGCCACATGATGAGGGTATCAACTATAGAGCTATCCAGGGTTTTAGAAGGGGCTGGGTCATGATTGTTGGAATCCCTCTGGATTATAGGCGCACGCAGTTTATTTCAGATGCTATCAGTACTTTTGGCTGTTTCCATCATTGGCACCAGGATGATCCTCTGCTTGTACGCACTCTGGCTTATGTATCTTTTCCTGCAACTACACTGGTGCCTCGAGATGTTGTGTATCGGGAGTTTGCTGACTTTGGTGGAACCCGCATCTCTTGGTCTGCTCCGATCTACATCTTCTCTGCAGATTTTGCTGATATTCTGCCACCGGATGAGGACCCCATGCCCTTTGATGGCAACCCGCATCTGCTCCCTGGACATCTTCAGTTCCACAATCACAATTGGGTTATGCCAGAGTTTCCGGAAATTGGCTGGGATGAATTACCTCCGCAAGAACATGGCCAGCAGCCACATCATCAAGATGATCCTCATGAAGTGCCGCACAATGTTCAGCAGGAGATGGTGCAGGAAAATCAAGTTGTGGAACAGTCGCAAGAATCCATGGTCCTGCAGGTTTCAAATGATTCAGTCAACATGCCTGTGGATGATTTTGTCATTGTCCAGCAACCTGGGGCTCCCTTGCAGCCTCCCCTGCACATTGGACAGGTGCTCACAGTGTTTGGGCCCGTCTTGCCACCAGATATGTTGTATCAGCGCTCTTTCCAGAAGATGATGCCCTCGCTCTGTTTTTCTGCAATCCCAAAGTTCAGTTTCATGTCTGGATTTGGCTCTCTTTTGCTCTCTAGCAAGTTTTGGGAGGTATCCTTTAATGGATGCGATCTTAGTGATGGCCTACCGCCGGTGCCTGCCTCTTCGCATGTCAGTTCTTGCCTGCTCACTCCAGCAAAGAGGCCAGTTGCGAGGGCCCTATGCTTCGATGATATTTCTGAACCTATAAATGAGACCTTTGAGTTCACGACTGCTGCACCAAGGGCCACCCTGAAATGTGAGCGCAAGAAGAAATCTGTAAGCCTGGTGGAAATGGAGGTCCGTCGTAGTGCGCGTCTCAGTGCTTTACGGGATGGATTCCGTGGAACTAAATCCCCTGGTCTGAACAGATCTCCGCACACTCTAAAGAAACGCAAGACAAAGTCAGCTAGGGCTGAAGAAGATTCCTCTGTGCCTCCACCAACTGCAATTGCTGACCTTCAGCGCATTGGGGATCGCCTGCGCATTGCTCGAGAGAAGATTACTGCGGATAAGCTTGTTGCTAATCCGACTCAGTCTGCAAGCACCAACAGTTCTGATGATTGAGTTCATATGCCGGCTTCTTGGCCTATGGCGTGCCAGATTAAAACGCCATCTATCTTTATTTCTGTCTTTATGTTATGAACTGTGTCGCTTTGCTTTGTTTAGCTGGTCTACGTGGATCATTGTGTGGTCTACTTTTGCTGAAACATCTTATGGTTTGTAATGAATCAGACTGGGTTTAAAGATTGGAAGGTTCTGTGCTGGAATGTGCGGGGCCTTAATTCAGAAACGCGACAGCTTGCTGTAAAGCAGAAAATTGATGAAAGCGGTTGTTCAGTGGTTTGTCTTCAGGAAACTAAGTGCATGCACATTGATCATAGATTCATTAGAAAGTTCTGTCCTCGGCACTTTGACAATTTTTCTTATGTACCTTCGGCTGGTGCTTCGGCTGGTATGGTGGTTATTTGGAATTCTTCTTTTTTCGAAGGCAAATTAATTGTGGCTAAACCTTTTGGAATTATTGTGGAGTTCCTTTCCAAACATACATCTGAAGTTTGGAAACTAGTGACTGTTTATGGCCCTTGTCAAAGTCCTGCACGTGATGAGTTTGTGCAGTGGTTATATAACCTGGACATTAATTGTGATGACAAATGGCTTCTTTTGGGAGATTTCAACTTTATGAGGTCACTTCAAAACCGCAACTTGCCTGGTGGCGACGTCAATGACATTCTTTTGTTCAATGAAATCATAGGTCATTTGGGGCTTATTGAGCTGCCAATTAAGGGTAGGCAATTCACTTGGTCCACTATGCAGTCTCAGCCCCTTCTTGAGCAACTTGACTGGTTCTTCACTTCAGTTGCTTGGACCACCGACCACCCAAACACCTTAGTTTTGCCTCTTGCGCGATCGACATCAGATCATGTTCCTTGTGTTGTCACAATTGCCACGACCATCCCTAAAGCTAGAGTCTTTCGTTTTGAAAACTACTGGGTTAATTTACCTGGCTTTCATGAGTGTGTTGCGCAGGTTTGGAACAACACGACGCCAAAGTCTTCTGCTGCTTTAACAATATCTGCTAAGTTTAAAGCGCTCAGACATGCTTTAAAACAATGGCATTTGAAGCTCTCCACAGTTAAAGCATTAATTGCGGATTGTAGCAAAGTTATTCTTTACTTTGATGAATTGGAGGAGATTCGGCCTTGAAGTTGGCCTGAATTCAATTTCCGGAGAATAGTTAAGGTACATCTGCAGGATATTTTGCACTGGCAATATGTTTATTGGAAGCAGCGCTGCACGATCCGGAGCATCAAGGTTGGAGAGGAAAATTCAAAGTATTTTCACGCCATGGCCACCGAAAGATATCGAAGAAATACTATTTCTTCAATCAAGAATGCAGCGGGGGAGGTGGTTTCTGAGCACCAAATGTTGGCGAGCATGTTTTGGTCTGATTTCAATAATCACATGGGCCATGCAAAAGGAATACAAATGGGTTTTGATCTGACCAATTTAATAAAGCAAGTTGATGGTCTGGAAGATCTGTCTTTGCCGTTCACGGATTCTGAGGTTGAGGCTGTAATTAAACACATGCCTTGTGACCGTGCGCCGGGCCCAGACGGCTTCACTGGTCTCTTCTTAAAGAAGTGTTGGTCTATTCTCAAGGGGGACTTCATGCAACTTATCAATGAATTTTATGAGGGGAGATGTAATTTGGAATGTCTCAATAATTCCTTAATCACCCTAGTCCCCAAGAAACTAAGTCCAGAAGTTGTTGGGGATTTCAGGCCCATTTCTCTAACCAACATGTGTTTAAAATTCCTGACGAAGTTGCTGGCCAATCGTCTGCAAAGGGTGATTCTGCGATGCATACACCGCAACCAATATGGTTTTCTGCGTTGCAGATCTATTCAAGACTGCCTAGCCTGGTGTTTCGAATATATCCATCAATGCAAAGCATCTAAACGACCCATCATCCTCCTCAAGCTTGATTTCACTAAGGCCTTTGATACTATCGAGCATGAGGCCATCCTCCAAATTCTACGATGCAAGGGTTTTGATTCTCGTTGGACTAGCTGGGTCAATAGTATTCTGTCCATGGGTTCCTCTTCTGTCCTTTTAAATGGTGTGCCAGGTAAACACTTTGTATGCAGATCTGGGGTTCGTCAAGGAGATCCGCTATCTCCGTTATTATTCGTCATTGCGGTGGATTTGCTCCAATCTGTAGTCAATGAGATGTGCTCTAGAGGAATTCTTTCTTTACCAATTCCAACAAACTCCCGGGACTATCCGATTGTTCAATACGCGGATGACACGCTTATTGTCTTGCCTGCGATTGATGATTAGTTGATCGCTTTTAAGGAGATGCTCGTAACGTTTGCAGCATCAACTGGTTTGCATGTGAACTTCAGTAAGTCATCCCTTATTCCTCTCAATATGGCGGATGAAGAGGGCGCTCGGGTTGCCAGCCTACTAGGTTGTGATGTAGGATCTATGCCCTTCACATACCTAGGTCTACCTATGGGCACTTCTCGGCCCACGATCTATGATTTGCTGCCACTTGTGGATCGTATTGAGCGAAGGCTGTCTGCTTCCTCATGTTTACTGAATCAAGGCAGTCGGCTCCAATTGCTTCAGTCAGTGATTTGTTCGATGCCAATCTACTTCCTGTGCACACTATCTCTCCCTAAAGGGATCTTGCAACAGATTGAGAGAATCATGCGGCAGTGTCTGTGGAGAGGCAACACTGATAATCCGAGACAATCCTTAGCTGCTTGGGATCGAGTCTGTAGACCTAAGAAGTGTGGTGGTCTGGGAGTACTAAACTTGGGTCTCCAAAATGAAGCCTTGTTACTTAAGCACCTGTTCAAGTTCTTTAACAAAATGGACGTCCCTTGGGTCACATTAATTTGGGAAACTTATTATGCTGCTTCGCCGCCGCAGGTTACTCAAAGTTGTGGCTCCTTTTGGTGGAGGGATGTCATGAAATTATACACCAACTTCTGCAAGTTAGCCGTCCCTGAAGTGCATTCTGGCAACACGGTGACATTTTGGCTTAATCGATGGCAGTTAGGAAATAATGTGGTCCTTTTACGCGACCGCTTCCCTAGGCTCCATTCTTTTGTCATCAGTGACACGATCACTGTCAGGGAGTTTTTGGAGCTACCACAGATCTCCGACCATTTTCATTTGCCGCTATCGCAGGAAGCATATAATGAGTTACTTCAACTTCAAGATTTACTTGCCTTAGTTAACTTGAATGATGATGGCAAGGACATATGGAAGTGGCCGTCCAAAACTGGAGAGTTCAAATCAAAGATATATTATGAGTCTTGCTTCTCACATTTGGTGGTAGATCCCATATTCAAATGGATTTGGAAGTGTGCTTGCACGTTAAAGTTTAAAGTGTTTGGATGGCTTCTTTTATTAGACCGTCTAAACACCAGGGACATGATGCAACGCAGGAGCTGGATCATTCATGATGATACATGTGTTCTTTGCCTCTCTGCCACACATGAGGATCGTGAACACCTTTTCTTTGCATGCAATTTCAGCCAGAGGGTTTGGAATTACCTTGGGATTTCCTGGAACGCTCAGCACAACCAGAGTACATATGACATGGCTCTTGCTCCTAGGAGGGACTTTGGTTATCCTTTCTTCACCGAGGTCGTTTTTACTGCTACTTGGAACATCTGGATTCAACGGAATGGGAAGATCTTTAGAAATGAGAGACCCACCTTCATTTCTTGGAGGAGGAACTTCATCCATGATATTTCCTTACTGGCTCATAGAATCAAATGTAAATATAGGAATAGTCTAACTTCCTGGATAGCCTCTCTGTCGTAGGCCCATTGTAAGTAGTTCTTTCTTAGCTCCTAGCTTCTCTGTAATTATGTAAACTTTTATTCTCTTAACTAATAAAACACTGTGAGGCTGTTGCCTTGCAGTACATAGTCAAAAAAATTGACAGGTACCGGTGACCGCCCCCAAGGGTTGCCAAAGTGTACGGGTTCGGTGACCGCCCCCAAGGGTTGCCATTTGTACGGGTTTGGTGACCGCCCTCAAGGGTCCCTTAGTGGAATCACGGCATCTTGCATTGTGCGAGGGCGTGAGGAGATTACGGTGGCCCTAGTGGCTTCTTGGGGAGCATTGTGCCTCCACACCGCTCCAAACGGAGATTAGCATCCACAAGGGTGTGAACTTTGGGATACATCGTCGTCTCCGCGTGCCTCGGTTATCTCTTACCCAAGCTCTTTACTTATGCACTTTACTTTGTGGTAGCCATATTGTTTCTTGTCATATATCTTGCTATCACATAGTTGATTATCTTGATTAGCATAAGTTGTTGGTGCACATAGGTGAGCCTAGTTGTTTTAGGTTTTGTGCTTGAAAAATTAACCGCTAGGTTTATTTCGCATTTGTTCAAGCCTAAATCGTAATTATTTTAAAACGCCTATTCACCCCCCTCTAGGCGACATCCACGATCTTTCAGCCGTATTTTGGGCATGCCATTATTGTGCCCCGTCCCCTGTGCCCATGGTATTTCAAGGGCGTAGTTATGTACACGAGGTACTAGTTTCGCTAGGTCGCGAAGGCTGGGGTTGGGGCCGCATTGCTACGCTTGCTCGGAGTGTGCCAGGCGGTCTTGCTGTAGGTTACTCCGGGCGCGCTTGGCAGTGTCTGGCTTTTTAATGGCCGGACTAGAGAATTGCCGAAGAAGGCTACTTTGTACCTCCGCTGTGAGAGCCGCCGTATGCTCCTCCGTACGGAGGGAGCGTTCGATGTTTCCGTTGACCGTGATTATTCCTCGAGGGCCTGGCATCTTGAGTTTGAGATATGCGTAGTGCGGCACCGCATTGAATTTTGCAAATGCGGTTCGTCCAAGCAGGGCGTGATAGCCACTGCGAAACGGGACTATATCGAAGATTAACTCTTCGCTTCAGAAATTATCCGGGGATCCGAAGACCACGTCAAGTGTTATTGAGCCTGTATAGTTGGCTTCTACACCTGGTATGATGCCTTTAAAGGTCGTTCTTGTGGGTTTGATCCTTGAGGGGTCTATGCCCATTTTCCGCACTGTGTCCTGATAAAGCAGGTTCAGGCTACTGCCGCCGTCCATGAGGAATCTTGTGAGGTGAAATCCATCGATGATTGGGTCAAGGACCAATGCAGCGAAGCCACCATGATGGATGCTAGTGGGATGGTCCCTCCGATCAAAAGTGATCGGGCAGAAGGACCATGGGTTGAACTTTGGGGCGACTGGCTCCATCGCGTATACGTCCCGTAGCGCACGCTTCCGCTCCCGCATGGGAATGTGGGTTGCGTATATCATGTTCACCGTCCGCACTTGTGGGGGAAAGCCCTTCTGTCAATTGTTGTTCGGCGGCTTGGGCTCCTCGTCATCGCTATGCAGCCCCTTGTCTTTGTTTTCGGCTCTTAACTTGCCTGCCTGCTTGAACACCCAACAATCCCTGTTAGTATGATTGGCTGGCTTTTCGGGGGTGCCATGTATCTGGCACAAGCGATCGAGTATTCGGTCCAAACTGGACGGGCCCTGAGTATTCTTTTTAAATGGCTTTTTCCGCTGACCGGATTTATAGCCTCTGAATTCGGCATTGACTGCCGTGTCTTCATTGCTGTCGCTGTTAACGTGGCGTTTTTGTTTGTTCCGACGTGTCCTGCCACTTTTGTCCTTGGTATCGGAATTACCAGGGTTCTTTGATAAGTTGTTACTGTGAGCTGGCCAGCTATCTTCACCCGCGCAAAAGCGGGTCATGAGTGTCGTGAGGGCTGCCATGGATTTCGGCTTTTCCTGTCCCAGGTGCCGGGCAAGCCACTCGTCGCGGATGTTATGCTTGAAGGCTGCTAGGGCCTCTGCGTCCAAACAGTCGACTATCTGGTTTTTCTTTGTTAGGAACCGTGTCCAGAATTGTCTGGCTGATTCTTCTGGCTGCTGAATTATGTGGCTTAAGTCGTCGGCATCCGGCGGTCGCACATAAGTGCCCTGGAAGTTGTCGAGGAATGCGGCTTCCAGGTCCTCCCAAGAACCGATTGAGTCTGCTGGCAAGCTGTTAAGCCAATGCCGGGCCGGTCCTTTAAGTTTGAGCGGGAGGTACTTGATGGCATGTAGATCATCGCCGCACGCCATGTGGATGTGAAGGAGATAATCCTCAATCCATACCGCCGGGTTTGTGGTGCCATCGTATGATTCGATGTTTACGGGTTTGAAACCCTCTGGGATTTTATGCTCCATTACTTCATTTGTGAAGCATAGCGGGTGTGCGGCGCCCCTGTACTAGGCTATATCACGACGTAGCTCGGAAGAGCTATGTCTGTTGTGTTCGGCCCGGCCGGATTTGTTGTATCCGGAGTGAAGATCATCGTCACGTGCCATAGGGCGCCTGCGCGATCCGTAGATTGATCTTGTTTGTCTTGCCTTGTCCTCCAGTACGTCTCGCAGGTCTGGCGCATTTTCCTGTGCCTTAGTTGAGTGGCGTCGGGGCATGGCTTGGGTGGAGGGTCGAGAGACCTCTCTGTCGCGGCCGCGAGGTGGCCGGTCTGCCATGTCATGCGCTGGTGATGTAGGTGCTTCCTCCTCTGATCGGGGTAGCGGCCTATGCTTTGGGTAACTCTTGGAGGGGCGTTCGAGTTCATACTCTTCGGCCACAAGGACTTCAGTCCATCTGTCAGCTAGCAAATCTTGGGCAGCTCTAAGCTGCTGCTGCTTTTTCTTGAGGCTGCTTGCCGTGGCTAAAAGCCTGCGTCTAAAACGCTCTTGTTCGGCGGTGTTTGATGGTATGATGAATTCGTCGTCATCGAGGCTTGCCTTGTCTTCATAGGGAGGCATATAGTTATCATCCTCAACCTCTTGGTCTGCCGCTCTCTCATGAGGGCTGGCTTCTCCATCTTCCTGGGCCAAATCTTGCTGAGGTGGGTGTTCTTCGGCGCTGTCCGGGGTAGTATTATCTCCCGTGCCGGAATCACCGTTTTTTGCTTTGGCAGGATTTAGAGCGGCGCTGCTGACGCCGGCGCTTTGGCTGTTTCTTGGGGGTGTCCTTCCCCACTGTTCCATCGCCATCTCCATCCTTCGGAGTATCCACCATATATATGTCATATGACGAGGTGGCCTTCCAGCGCCCGACAGGTGCTGGTTCCTGTTCGTCTCCTACATCGTAGTCCATACCGTCGATGTCTTCGGAGCCGAAGTCAAGCATGTCGGTTAAATCATCGACAGTGGCTACGAAGTGGGTGGTGGGTGGGCTTTGAATTTCTTCGTCGTCCGTATCCCATCCTTGCTGACCGTAATCCGGCCAGGGCTCTCCTGATAAAGAGAGAGACTTAAGAGAATTTATGATGACGCCAAAAGGCGAGTGCTGAAAGATGTCTATGGCGGTGAACTCCATTATCGGCGCCCAATCGGATCCGATCGGCAGGGGCGCGGGGGTTTCGGAGTCCTTGGAGGAGTCCGGATCCTCGGAGTCACGGATCATGCAGAGTGCGGGGCTAGCGTTCGGGTCGATCGCCTTTGAGGTCGCAGCCCCCGAGGTGGCATCCAACCGCTCGTCCTCTATTGGCGCAATAGGCTCCGAGTTAGAGGTCGGAACCGAAGCGTGAGTGGCCTCCAGGACACTGTCCGGAGGCAGAGCTAGTTCATGCCCCTCGATATAATGCGGCGCGCTTGGCCGTGGCTCGAACCCGTCAAAGATCAAGTCTCCGCGGATGTCAGCCGTGTAGTTTAAGCTTCCAAACCTGACTTGATGGTTAGGGGCGTAGCTTTCGATCTGCTCCAAGTGGCCGAGAGAATTGGCCCGCAGAGCGAAGCCGCCAAAGACGAAGATCTGTCCGGGGAGAAAAGTCTCACCCTGGACCGCATCGCTGCTGATGATCAAAGGAGCCATCGGGCCTAATGGCAACGACACAGAGGAACTCTCAATGAAAGCACCAATGTCGGTGTCAAAACCGGCGGATCTCGGGTAGGGGGTCCCGAACTGTGCGTCTAGGCCGGATGGTAATAGGAGGCAGGGAACACGATGTTTTACCCAGGTTTGGGCCCTCTTGATGGAGGTAAAACCCTACGTCCTGCTTGATTAATATTGATGATATGGGTAGTACAAGAGTAGATCTACCACGAGATCGAGGAGGCTAAACCCTAGAAGCTAGCCTATGGTATGACTGTTGTCTATGGAGTTGATGAAGTTGTCCTACGGACTAAAAACCCTCCGGTTTATATAGACACCGGATAGGGTTAGGGTTACATAGAGTCGGTTACAATGGTAGGAGATCTTGAATATCCGCATCGCCAAGCTTGCCTTCCACGCCAAGGAAAGTCCCATCCGGACACGGGACGTAGTCTTCAATCTTGTATCTTCATAGTCCAGGAGTCCGGCTGAAGGTATAGTCCGGCTACCCGAACACCCCCTAATCCAGGACTCCCTCACTATTGCTTTCTCCATGACAATACATGTTCCTATGACTATGAGATCATGCAACTCTCGAATACCGGAGGAACACTTTGTGTTCTACCAAACGTCACAACGTAACTGGGTGATTATAAAGGTGCTCTACAGGTGTCTCCGATGGTGTTTTTTGAGTTGGCATGAATCAAGATTAGGATTTGTCACTCCGATTGTTGGAGAGGTACCTCCGGGCCCTCTCGGTAATGTACATCACTATAAGCCTTGCAAGCAATGTAGCTAATAAGTTACTTACGGGATGTAGCATTACGGAACGAGTAAAGAGACTTGCCGGTAATGAGATTGAACTAGGTATTGAGATACCGACGATCGAATCTCGGGCAAATAACATACTGATGACAAAGGTAACAACGTATACCGTTATGCGGTTTGACCTATAATGATCTTTGAAGGAGTCCTGGATTAGGGGGTCTCCGGACAGCCGGACTATCTCCATTGGCCGGACTGATAGACTATGAAGATACAAGATTGAAGACTTCGTCTCGTGTCCGGATGGGACCCTACTTGGCGTGGAAGGCAAGCTAGGCAATACGTATATGGATATATCCTCCTTTGTAACCGACCTTGTGTAACCCTAACCCTCTCCGGTGTCTATATAAACTGGAGGGCTTTAGTCCATAGGACAACAATCACAACATACAATCATACCATAGGCTAGCTTCTAGGGTTTAGCCTCTCTGATCTCGTGGTAGATCTACTCTTGTAACACCCATATCTTCAATATTAATCAAGCAGGGCGTAGGGTTTTACCTCCATCAAGAGGGCCCGAACCTGGGTAAAACTTCGTGTCCCTTGCCTCCTGTTACCATCCGGCCTAGACGCACAGTTCGGGACCCCCTACCCGAGATCCGCCGGTTTTGACACCGACATTGGTGCTTTCATTGAGAGTTCCGATGTGCCGTCGCCATAAGGAAGGATGTCTCGCCCCGTCTTTAAAGACGACACTATCGCTGAGGGAGCCCTGGCTATCGGCCAAACTCTCCGGCTTGGTGGTTTTCTTATGACCGCCTGTTCAGCCGCTGCGCTGACGATGACTTCTCGGGTCATCAAAAGCAATCTTCACATCAACTCGGAACTCGCCGAGCAGTTAGATCCAATGGAGCTCTCTTCCCTGAACGAGCTCTTGGATCATATCGCCGCCCTGGGAGTTGCTACAGACTACGATCGGATTGGGCCTAAACCCGATCTAAGAGAAATTAACTCTCCCCAGGTCACCCATCACGTTGCAGTGGTGGAAGAGCAATGCGGCAAAACTTCATCTATCTTAAGGACTAGCTACGTCCGGATTCCCGATCCCTCCAAGACGGATACCCGCGGAGGGAAGGATGTCACTCGAAGCCTGAACCTAGAATCAGGCAGTGGGCCAGATTTACCGGAAAACATCCAAGAATCCAAACTTTTGAGTTTGAAAACTCCTTGGCCGCTGAGCCTCAGATTGGGTAAGGATTCGGAGTCAATTCCACCCACCCACCCAAACATGCGCGATCTATCCCAAATTAGGCAAGAACACGAAGAAATAGTACACCATTATTGGGCCAGATTCCTCCTGGTCAAGAATAGGATAAAGGACTGCCGCGAGGAAGACGCAATTTCATTCTTCTGCAATAACTGCACGGACAAGGGAATTCTCAATGCCATAAGTCGTCGCGAAATTACACGCTTTGCCGACTTGGTGTCCATAGTGCGGAAGTACTACGCGATGGAAGGCGCCTGGAAAACCGAAATAAAATTTTGGGATAATCTGGCCCTGAACACAAACCCAGTCCGAAATAAAAGGGTGCATTATCACAATACACCTGGGTTAACTACCAAAAAGCAAAAGCCCTCTACGGGGCAAGGAACCGTACTGGAGGGATGGGTCGACGGACCCTACAAAATTCATAGTACAGCGGATGCGATACCAACTCACAGCCTTAGAGCATGCTGGATACTCCGGCAGGTGGCCAAAAGTGGTGAGGATCTACTCCTCCCAAAAACCATAGAGCACCACCCCGAGGATAACAGTACGGTCTTAACGGTCTTCGAGACCTTTGCGTCAAATAAAATACGGAAGCGAACACTCCGCAGCACGTCCAAAATCTGCCACATAGCAGAAACAAATCCTTCGAGCGACACGGCTATTACCTTCAATGCCAGTGACGAACCTCAATTCCGAACAGCCCGAGTACCAGCCGCACTGGTCCTCAATCCAATGGTGGACAGCTTTCGACTCACCAAAGTACTCATGGACGGCGGTAGCAGATTAAACCTCATCTATGAGCAAACTCTTCAAAAGATGGAAATAGACTGGAGCCGCATTAAGCAAAGCAGCACAACCTTTAGAGGAATCATCCCTAGTCAGGAAGCACGCTGCACCGAAAAAATCACACTAGAAGTGGTATTCGGCACGCCGGATAATTACAGGTCCGAAGAAATTACATTCCAAGTGGCCCCGTTCAGCAGCGGATACCACGCTCTATTAGGGCGGGAGGCGTTCACAATCTTCCAAGCCATGCCCCATTACAGGTACATGAAGCTCAAAATGCCTGGGCCCAACGGAATCATCACTCTTGTTAGTGATCCGGACATAGCACTCCGTGCCGAAAATAAGACAGCTGCACTGGCCCTTGAGGCACTATCCGAAGCCCTAGCGGCCGAAGAACTAACTGCGCTACGCTCCACGGTAAACAAGGACGACGTGATACTCGATAAAAGATCCTAGTCCACCTCCTTTAAGCTGGCGGACGAAATAGTCAAATTCCAAGTCCACCCGACGGACCCTACAAAAATAGCGTCCATCGAAGCACAATTAAACCCGGATGTTGACGCCGCACTGCGAGAGTTCCTACGCGAGAACCGGGATATTTTTGCCTGGCACCCTTCAGACATGCCAGGAATCCCACGCAGGCTGGCTGAACACAGACTAAATATCATAAAAGGGTTCAAGCCAGTCAAGCAGGCTCTTCGATGTTTCTCCGAGCCTAAAAGACAAGCCATGGGAGAGGAACTAGCCAAGCTATTGGAGGCCGGATTCATTAGAGACATAAAACATCCGGACTGGCTAGCAAACTTGGTGATGGTACCAAAGAAGGACAAATCCTGGCGCTTGTGCGTCGATTTTAAGGACCTTAACAAGGCCTGCCCAAAGGATCCCTTCCCCCTCCCCCGCATCGATCAAATCATCGATGCTACCGCAGGACACAATTCATTGTGTTTCCTCGACGCATACTCCGGCTACCACCAAATCAAAATGGCAGAGCCAGGCCAAGCTGCAATGGCATTCATCACACCATACGGCCTATTCTGCTTCAACACAATGCCCTTCGGGCTAAAAAACGCTGGTGCAACATATCAGCGCATGATTCAGACATGCCTGGCAAACCAGATCGGCAAAACAGTGGAGGCATACATGGATGATGTGGTCATTAAAACCAAGCATGTCGAAACTTTAGTAGACGACTTGAGGCTCACATTCGACAACCTCCGAGCATATGACATCAAGCTCAATCCGGAAAAATGCGTCTTCGGCGTACCAGCAGGAAAGCTCCTGGGATTCATTCTCTCCAGTAGAGGTATTGAAGCTAATCCGGCCAAAATCCGAGCATTGTCATAGTTGGCTACCCCAACAGACCTCAAACAAATACAAAAACTAACTGGATGCGTGGCGGCTCTAAGCCGCTTTATCTCCCGCTTGGGAGAAAAGGCATTACCCCTTTATCGCCTCCTCCGGCGTACGAGAAGTGCTTGTCGTCGAACGAGAAGTGGATGGACACAAATTTCCCATTCAAAAGCCGGTTTACTACGTGTCCACTGTCCTTACTCCATGCAAATCGCGATACCCGCATTATCAAAAGATAGCGTACGCGGTATTTATGGCATCCAGGAAGCTGCGACACTACTTTCAAGAGTGTTCGATAACGGTAGCCTCGGAAGTACCACTTAACGATATTATAAACAACCGTGACGCGATGGGTCGGATTGCCAAATGGGCCATTGAGATCCTCCCGTTCGACATAACTTACAAGCCACGGCAAGCTATTAAATCGCAAGTTTTGGCTGACTTCGTTGCTGAATGGACGGAAGCCGAACTCCCTAAAGAGTATGGCACATATTCAAACTGGATCATGCACTTCGATGGCTCCAAAATGTTGGCTGGTCTAGGGGCTGGCGTCGTTTTGACGTCCTCAATAGGAGACACAGTTCAATACGTACTGCAGATAATGTATACGGACTCCAACAATGCAGCCGAATACGAGGCCCTTCTACATGGTCTTCGGATGGCAGTATCCATGGGCATTCAACGCCTAGAGGTGCGCGGGGATTCAAACCTTGCAATATCCCAAATAAATGGAGACTTTGATGCCAAGGATCCAAAAATGGCCGCTTATCGCAATGCTGTCCTAAAAATGTCAGCCCGGTTCGAGGGGCTCGAATTTCACCATGTGGCTCGAGAAAACAATCACGCGGCCGATATCCTCGCCCACATTGGCGCAAAACGCGACGTGGTACCTCCCAACATTTTTCTGGAAAGGCTTTTCAAGCCATCCGTAGCATGGGAAGGGGACACCGGTAACAACAGTCCGGACCCGGCTAAAATACCCGATACCGAACTCTTTGACACAATCGGAGGCTCCGCCACCGAAATAACACAATCAGCCCACGAAATAATGGCTATTATTGCCCCGTGGACACAACCATTCCTGGCCTACTTAACTAGACAGGAACTCCCGGAGGACCAAAATGAGGCACGCTGCATAGTGCGGCGATCAAAGGCCTACAGGGTCCACGAGGGAGAATTGTACAAAAAAAGCGCTACCGGAGTCCTTCAATGGTGCATCTCCGAAGAGGAAGGATGGAACCTTTTGGCAGAAATTCATGCCGGACTCGGCGGTCATCACGCTGCAGCCCGGGCTCTTGTGAGCAAGGCCTTCTATATAGGATTCTATTGGCCAACGGCCCGGGCAGACGCACAGGACTTAGTCCAGCGTTGCGCCGGTTGCCAGCTCTTTGCAAATCAAAGCCATATGCCACCCACCGCCCTCTGAACAATCCCCATTACATGGCCCTTTGCGGTCTGGGGGTTGACATGGTTGGGCCCCTTAAAGGTGGAACCCAAAAGAAAAAATACCTATTGGTCATGGTGGATTAATTCACCAAATGGATAGAGGCCAAACCGGTTAAAACAGCCAAATCCGGACCGGTGATAGATTTCATATCCAGGGTTGTACATCGCTATGGCGTCCCCCACAACATCATCACTGATAACGGCACTAACTTCACGGCCGACGAGGTAAAACTCTGGTGCAGCAAAATGGGCATCAAGCTCGATTATGCTTCAATCTACCACCCACAAACCAACGGTCAAGTCGAACGAGCAAATGGTCTTATAATGAGCGGCATTAAACCCAGACTAGTGCGCTCCTTAATAGAGTCTGACACGCACTGGGTAGAGGAGCTCGACTCCGTACTCTGGGGGCTGCGGACCATGCCGAATCATAGTACCGGATACACATCATTTTTTATGGTGTATGGTGCAGAGGCAGTCCTGCCCTGTGACATAATTCATGACTCACCTCGAGTGCGCATGTATGAAGAAAGAGAAGCCGAGCTCGATCGGCAGGACAGTTTGGACACCTTGGAGGAAGAGCGTGACGTAGCCAAAGCCCGTTCCGCATTTTACCAGCAACAGGCTCGCAGATACCAAAGCAGAGAAGTACGAGCCAAAACTTATAATGTTGGTGAACTAGTTCTCCGGCTGCCGGATAAGAAAAAGAACAAGCTAGAGCCCAAATGGGAAGGTCCCTTCATCATCGACCAAGTTCTGACCGGCGGAGGGTACCGACTGCGGGATGCATCAACTAGCCGACTCGAGCCGAACCCATGGAACGCAGCCAGGCTCCGAAGATTCTACACCTAGCACATGACTTTATGTTAGTCCCGTCCCTTTGTCCATTTTCCGCATATGCGTTGTCTGTCTTGTTTCCCTTTCTTTCTTTTATTCCTCTAGACCTTCACGGATCACCTTGTGCCTCACTTGTACATTACATAGGTGCTAGCCACACTATCTACACCTGGGGGCTTCTTTCACAGAAGCTTAACTTATTTACCTGGGCATCACGCCCAACACATGCATTATACTTCCGCATGTACCTTTTTTCACCATTATATGCATCGATATGCCTTAAGTTTTGGCCAAGCTGGGTTGCCTGGCTCTTGTATTTATGCCCTACGTTCCCGTTAATTCGGCTAGGGCATAAGGGGAGCACCTCTGCGATTGTTACCGCCGGGTCAGCTGGACGTGTACCTCAGACTGGGTGAAGCCGAAACTAGCATTCTTACGAGAATATTCGATCGGTGAACAAAAGATGTTTTATTTATTAACCATATCTGCCCCCAGACGTTTTTACTGCGCTTCTTGTTGCAGTCCGGACATGCACTTTAGGGCATGCCTACCCAGGGAAAGGAACCCTTAACGAAACTATTCTCTCTGGAAGATGTTTCTTGCTACCCATGTAATATAACATAACTAGTTGGGCACTTGTCTGATAAAGCACTAATGACCCCTACGCCTAGTCTCCACGCATGCCCCGGTTCTTGTATAACTGAGAGGGTATTCGGATACACTCGGACTGTCGGGTCCCGAGGTTGAAGCGAAAAGGTCCGCCACGACAAACGATCTACAATCCGGCTAGAAGGCATCATATATGTCACTTTACAATTACATAGTCAAATTGACTGGTTGAATTCCTCTTCAATGCCATCCAATAGGCTGTCCAGTCTACAGTCCTGTTGGGAATACTTTGCGGCCAAGTCTACTTGTCCGTACACTAAACTTACAGGGATCTCCTTGCCATAAGGCCCCACAGGTCCGACTTCGGCCATGTGGTTCGGGTCAGCCTTCGTGTACCGTGTCTTCACCATCGCCCAAGATTCCCTGGTGCCCTGACGGCAGGCTGATATCTTCCATAATCGAAAGCGCCGCCGTGCTCCCTTCAGCTTTTATGTAAGCTCCCCAAGGCCTTCGGGTAGGGAGAAGGACGGCCACAAGGCCTGGGCAACGCCTCGCATCACCTGCCGAACTTGTTCGTGCAACTGTGCGAGCTCGGGAAGAAGATCACCCGTCGAACTAGGCATCTCCTCGGCAGGACGACCTGTTAACATACCTACAGACATAACTCTGTCAGTCAGCTTCCCCGCCGAACTCTTTTTAAGTTCGTTCAAGCACTTACTAAATATGTCGTGTCGAAGCCATCGATTCTCCTTCACAGAGTCCGACAGTTGGGCACGAACATCTTTCAGTTCCACGCCCAGCTTGGTGTTGGCATCTTGGAGATCATTCTTCTCCTGCCTCACCCTCGTAAGCACGCTCTCACCAGCTTTTAGCTGGCGTTTGAGCTGTTGCTTATCCGGACTCACTCCAGCGTCATCTGCAATTTTTTCATCAGATTTGCATATAAAGCCGCACTCCAATATGATACTTATCATTTGACGGATATGTTACCAGCGGGGGTCTCTTTGGGCTCCCCTGCGGCGGACAGTGCGGCCTGTAGTTGGGCTTTGCACTCTTCCAGCTCCTCGGACAGTTGAGTATTCTTTTCTGTAAGAACCTACATAACAACTGATCCTTAAATCAG
The DNA here is from genome assembly GCA_034509565.1 of Triticum monococcum. Lineage (NCBI taxonomy): Eukaryota > Viridiplantae > Streptophyta > Magnoliopsida > Poales > Poaceae > Triticum > Triticum monococcum. Next base: position 122,055,823 of record CM067841.1, read on the forward strand.
TTATCCTAACTGTTTCAAGTCTCAGGGGCTACTCATATATATAACCATCAAATTTTCTCACCCGTATGTCTTTTACACACTGCTCCGTGGCTCTGGCTAGACCATTTTGAGCGGCACGGAGGTGCGCATCTCCCGAGTTGAAGGCATCTAAAGCCTCTTGGGAGAAACAAGCGTCACGAAGAACAGTCCGGCGATGTCTATGGTTCATGGCACTTTCCACCTCGGAAGGGGTGGCGGACAATCCATCCGTATCCTCTGTCGGAGGAGCACCCGGTGCATGCCTTGTACTCGTTCCCACCCCTGAGTCCGGCCTTGGAGCCTGGCTTGTAGAGGCGCGGTTGGTAGCCTCTCCGGGTATAATCCGGCGAGTGCTCTTTCTCCTGAAAAGAAGGCACGGACGTTAATATGCCCCTGCAAGTAATATCTTGCAATAAAGACGGCGCGCTATACCGCTGCGCTGGTGCCTCCATCCGGACTGCGGATCTTTTCAGCCTACCTGGCCTAGCGACCCCTTGTTGGCCAGTTGCCATAGGCTCGGCCTTCTACCCCTAGGACCTCCCCTGCAAGACACGACTGTTATACGGCAATAAAAAAAGAGCACAAGGACGGACCCCTTTTTAAGTGCTGGAATTTCGGTCTCAGTCACCTGTGAGGTTGGAACTAGCCTAGGGTAATCGGCCATAATGGCTACCAAGGTATTGTCATTACTCCCTTGGTAAAAAAAACCCGTCGATCAGCTCCACGGATATGTCCGGATCCTCTTGGGAGGCTGGGTCAAGGGACCGTCTGGGGTCTTCGGGCTGTGGAGGAGGACTGTTTATCTCCTTTACTTCCTGGCGCAGCTCCTGCGATGAAATCGCTAGAATGAATACTTAAACTACGGGAATACTAAACGGGTGGGCGAGAAAAAATCTCCGCTTACCCAGCTCGGAGGATTGTACATGGAGAATTCGTCCTGCGGGTTGATACAGTGGAACTCCTCCTCTTCTCCCTTGTACAAAGTGGACAAGATCTTTATTAGATCAGCAGCCGATCCCGGCCCTTTGAGGCCGTGGCGGGTGGCGTCATCCTCCCCGTTGAAATCCCACATGGGGTGGCCTCTATACTGGAGCGGCTGCACCCCCCGCATAACGCATATAGCCATGACCTTGATCATGGTCAATCCAGATCGAGCTAAAGAGCTTATCCGGTTCATTAGATAAAGAATGTCCAGGTCGTCTTCCTCCAGGGGGCTCCGTGGATGCCAGCTCTAATGCTTCTTCAAAGGGGCGTTGTCAAACTCTGGAAGGCCGATCCGAATAGGGTCTGGAAGGGGGACATCTTCTATATAAAACCATTCTGAAGGCCAGTCTTCGGACGTCTTCTATGGGGTCCCGGATAAGTATCCGGTCCCGGTGATACGCCACACTTCGGCTCCGCCCACTTGATATATTGATCCCTTCTTAGAACAGGGCACCAGACAGAACAGCTTCTTCCACAGAGCAAAATGAGCCTCACAGCCCAAAAATAACTCGCACAGGACTACGAATCCCGCGATATGCAGCAGAGAAGCAGGCGTGAGGTTGTGCAGCTGGAGGCCATAGAACTCCAGAAGCCCTCGGAGAAATGGATGGATTGGGAATTCGAGCCCTCTTACCAAATAAGGGACAAGGCACACCCGCTCTCCCTTGGAGGGATTGGGACGGCTCTCCACTTGCTCTCCGCCATTATAGGTGGCAAGCCCGACTCAAACTGGGACCAGGTACGCTGGGGGAAGAAATCCCTTGGACTGAAGCATCACCAATTTGCTATGCGGGATGGAACATCTCTCCCAATCTCCAGGCTTGGAGCTAGGGGTGCGAGAGGAGGAGCTACGTCGACCGGCCATGGTGGGATGGGTCTCTGTCGGGTACACTCTAATGAAGACTCGGCAAGGGAGGATGATGTGATTTGGATCTGAATCCTCGTCTTTTTAAATAGGCGGCTCATTTGCATAGCTAGGGGGGTAAATGTGAAAACACCCTGGCTCTTCACATTCGCTTGACACGTGGAAAGTGGCCATTATTGGGCGTGGAAGCCAAGAAATACAAACCATCACAAGGAACCGAACATTATTTCGACAGGTACACAGAATTTGGAGAAGGAACCTACCTTGCAATGCCGAAGACAATTGAGCGCCGGACTCATCGTCATTGAAGCCTAGTTCGGGGGCTACTGAGGGAGTCCTGGATTAGGGGGTCTCCGGACAGCCGGACTATCTCCATTGGCCGGACTGATAGACTATGAAGATACAAGATTGAAGACTTCGTCTCATGTCCGGATGGGACCCTACTTGGCGTGGAAGGCAAGCTAGGTAATACGTATATGGATATCTCCTCCTTTGTAACCGACCTTGTGTAACCCTAACCCTCTCCGGTGTCTATATAAACCGGAGGGCTTTAGTCCGTAGGACAACAATCACAACATACAATCATACCGTAGGCTAGCTTCTAGGGTTTAGCCTCTCTGATCTCGTGGTAGATCTAATCTTGTAACACCCATATCTTCAATACTAATCAAGCATGACATAGGGTTTTACCTCCATCAAGAGGGCCCGAACCTGGGTAAAACTTCGTGTCCCTTGCCTCCTGTTACCATCCGGCCTAGACGCACAGTTCGGGACCCCCTACCCGAGATCCGCCGGTTTTGACACCGACAATCTTCATAGAATATGTAGGAGCCAATATGAGAATCTAGGTTCCGCTATTGGTTATTGACTGGAGACATGTCTCGGTCATGTCTACATAGTTCTTGAACTCGTAGGGTCCGCACGCTTAACGTTCGGTGACGATCGGTAATATGAGTTTATGTGTTTTGATGTACCGAAGGTAGTTCAGAGTCCCGGATATGATCTCGGACATGACAAGGAGTCTCGGAATGGTCTAGACATAAAGATCGATATATTGGATGACTATGTTTGAACTTCGGATGGGTTCCGGGCAAGTTCGGACAAATACCGGAGTACCGGGGGATTACCGGAACCCCCCGAGGAGTGTAATGGGCCTATTGGGCCTTAGTGGAGAAGAGGAGGGGCGGCCAGGGCAGGCTGCGCGCCCCCTCTAAGGGAGTCCTAGACTAAGGGGTCCTCGGGCGTCCGACCTGTTATCCATGGGCCGCACTGATGGGCTGTGAAGACATGAAGGCCGAAGTCTGCACCGTGTCCGGATTGGACTCTACTTGGCGTGGAAGGCTAGCTTGGTGACCGAAGATTCCTTCTTATGTAACCGACTCCATGTAAACCCTAGATCTCTTCGGTTTCTATATAAACCGAAGGGGGTAGTCCGTAAAGGACAACACATATACTCATTACCATATTCATTGGCTAGACTTCTAGGGTTTAGCCTTTACGATCTCGTGGTAGATCAACTCTTGTAATACTCATATTCATCAAGATCAATCAAGCAGGAAGTAGGGTATTACCTCCATAGAGAGGGCCCGAACCTGGGTAAACATCATGTCCCCTGTCTCCTATTACCATCGATCCTAGACGCACAGTTCGGGACCCCCTACCTGAGATCCGTCGGTTTTGACATCGACATTGGTGCTTTCATTGAGAGTTCCACTGTGTCGTCGATGAAAGGCTCGATGGCTCGCCTTTTCGTTAAAGACAACATTACCATGGGGGTAGTTTTGGCCCTGGGCCAAACCCTCCGGCTGGGCAATTTTACTATGATCGCCCATTCTGCTGCGGAGCCGACGATGACCTCTCGGGCAATCGACAATCCCCTTCGCATCAACTCTGAGCACTCCAAGCAGATGGATCCGGTCAAGTTTTCGTCCTTAAACGAGCTCCTAGATCGCATCGCCGCTTTGGGAATCACCACAGATTACAATCAGATCGGGCCTAAAACCGATCCGGGAGAAACCGAAGCTCCACTTGGCACCCACCAGATCATGGCAGTCCTAGAGCAGGACGGCGAGTCTTCTTCTATATCGAAGATGGACTATGTTCGGGTCGCCGTTCATAAAGAGTTGGATACTCACCCGCGAAAGGACGCAACCAGCCCTCCGAACATAGCATCGGACGACGGCTCCAAACAATCAGAAGATGTTCTGGAACCTGGATTGTCCAGTCCGGAAGGTCATCGGACCCCGGACAACCGGTTAGGTCGGGGTTCGTATTTAATTCCACCCACCCACCCGGACATAGAGGCTCTCATGAGCATAAAATAGCAATCTCAGGAGAAGGCCACCACGTTTGGGCCAGATTCCTCCTTGTCAAGAACAAGGTAAAAGATTGCCATGACAAGGATGCAATATCAGCGTTCTGCAAAAACTGTGCAGATGAAGGAATACTCAACGCCATCAATCGATGTTGCATACTCAAATTTGCTAACTTAGCAAAAATTGTACAAAAATACTGCGCGATGGAAAGCGCGTGGGAAACTCGGTAGCTCGCTGGGAACCACCAGCCCCAACCCAACTTCCCCTATAGGCTAAAAGGGCGTACCCTCGGCGCACGCCCTATCCAACAGTCAAAAAACACAAAGCCACTATACGGCACGGCACCGTTCTGGAAGGGTCGCTCGATGGCCCATGCAAAATACATACAACAATAGATATGTAGCAACCCACAGCCTTAGAGCATGTTGGATACTACGATAGGTAGCCAAGAGCGGCGAGGACATCCTTATCATAGACGCCCCAGAACAACACCCCCAAGAAGACGGCGACCCAAGAGTATTGATAGTCTTCGAGACATTCGCTTCAAATAACAAGCACAAAAGGGCACTTCGCGAGCTCAACGAAGTCTGCCAAATTGTTCTAATAAACCCATGGAACGACACGGCAATAACATTCAACGCCGATGACGAGCCAAAGTACAGAACAGTACGAGCACCAGCCGCGTTAGTCCTCAGCCCCATCGTGGATGGGTTTCGACTCACCAAGGTCCTCATGGACGGCGGCAGCGGACTAAATCTCATTTATGAGGACACACTCCATAAAATGGAAATAGGCAGGAGCCGCATCAAACAAAGTAACACAACCTTCCGGGCAATTATTCCTAGTCAGGAGGCGCGGTGCGCGGGCAAAATCACACTTGACGTGGTATTTGGATCGCTGGAGAACTATCGGTCTGAAGAAATAACCTTACAAGTAGCCCCTTTCAGCAGCGGATATGACGCCCTATTGGGGCGGGATGCTTTTACACGCTTCCAAGCTATACCTCACTACGGATATGAAGCTCAAAATTCCCGGACCAAACGGTATAATCACTCTCGTCAGTGATCCGAACATAGCACTCGACGCTGAAAACAAAACCGCATCCCTAGCCTTGGAGGCGCTATCCGAAGCCCTCACGGCCGAAGAATTAACCGCACTACGTTCCACGGTGGATAGGGATGATGTGATACTCGACAAACGCTCCAAATCCACCTTGTTTAAACCGGCAGAAGAAATAATCAAATTCCAGGTCCACCCAACAGACCCCAAGAAGACGGCATCCATCAGAGCTCAACTAAACCCAACAGTTGATGCCGCACTACGAGAATTTCTGCGTGAAAACTGGGACATATTTTCCTGGCACCCTTCGGATATGCTAGGGATCCCATGCAAGCTGGCTGAACATAGCCTCAATATATTAAAGGGGTTTAAACCAGTTAAGCAAGCACTGCGATGCTTTTCCGAACCCAAGTGACAAGCCATGGGGGAGGAGCTGGCCAAACTCATCGAGGCCGGATTCATTATAGAAATCAAACATCCGGACTGGCTAGCAAACCTGGTGATGGTACCAAAGAAGGACAAATCCTGGCGCATGTGCGTCGATTTCAAAGACCTCAACAAAGCCTGCCCTAAGGATCCCTTCCCCCTCCCCCACATTGATCAAATCATTGATGCCACCGCAGGACACGACTCACTGTGTTTCCTCGATGCATACTCCGGATACCATCAAATCAAAATGAAGGAATCCGATCAAGCTGCAACAACATTTATTACCCCATATGGGCCATTCTGCTTCAATACCATGCCCTTCGGGCTCAAGAACGCCGGCGCCACATATCAACGCATGATTCAAACATTCCTGGAGAAACATATCGGCAAAACAGTAGAAGCTTATGTTGATGACGTCATCACCAAAACCAGGCACGTGGAAACACTAATAGACGGCTTACGTCTTACATTCGACAACCTCAGGGTGTATGGCATTAGGCTCAACACGGAAAAGTGTGTCTTCGGCGTCCCCGCTGGAAAACTGCTAGGCTTTATCGTTTCCAATAGAGGAATAGAAGCAAACCTAGCCAAAATCCGAGCTTTGTCACAATTGGCTAAGCCAACAAACATCAAGCAAGTTCAAAAACTCACAGGTTGCGTGGCAGCTCTAGGCCGCTTTATCTCCAGATGAGGAGAAAAGGCATTACCTCTCTATCGCCTTCTACGGCGAACCGACCACTTCGAGTGGACGGACGCGGCAACAGCCGGATTGGAAGAAATAAAAACCCTTCTTGCGAGCAATCCAATCCTGGCCGCACCAAACTTCGGTGAACCGATGCTATTATACATATCAGCAACACATCAGGTGGTGAGCGCCATACTCGTTGTCGAACGAGAACAGGACGAACATAAATTCCTGCTTCAGAAGCTAGTATACTACGTATCTACTGTCCTTACACCATGCAAATCCCGGTACCCTCATTATCAAAAAGTAGCATACGCGGTCTTCATGGCATCCCGGAAGCTCCGGCACTACTTCCAGGAGTGTTCGATCATGGTGGCCACCGAAGTGCCACTCAACAACATTATAAATAACCGCGATGCTACGGGCCGGATTGCCAAATGGGCCATTGCTACCTCTTGAGCACTGTGTTGGTTTTCCCTTGAAGAGGAAAGGGTGATGCAGCAAAGTAGCGTAAGTATTTCCCTTAGTTTTTGAGAACCAAGGTATCAATCTAGTAGGAGGCCACGCACGAGTCCCTCGCACCTACACAAACAAATAAAATCCTCGCAACCAACGCAATAAAGGGGTTGTCAATCCCTTCACGGTCACTTACGAAAGTGAGATCTGATAAGATAAAATTTTGGTATTTTCATGATAAAGATGCAAAGTAAAGAAAGCAAAATAAATGGAAAAGGAACTTGTTGACGGAAGATTAATATGATGGAGAATAGACCCGGGGGCCATAGGTTTCACTAGTGGCTTCTCTCGAGAGCATAAGTATTACGGTGGATAAACAAATTACTGTTGAGCAATTGACAGAATTGAGCATAGTTATGAGAATATCTAGGTATGATCATGTATATAGGCATCATGTCCGAGACAAGTAGACCGACTCCTGCCTGCATCTACTACTATTATTCCACACATCGACCGCTATCCAGCATGCATCTAGAGTATTAAGTTCAAAAGAACAGAGTAACACTTTAAGCAAGATGACATGATGTAGAGGGATAAACTCATGCAATATGATATAAACCCCATCTTGTTATCCTCGATGGCAACAATAAAATACGTGCCTTGCTGCCCCTACTGTCATTGGGAAAGGACACCGCAAGATTGAACCCAAAGCTAAGCACTTCTCCCATTGCAAGAAAGATCAATCTAGTAGGCCAAACCAAACTGATAATTCGAAGAGACTTGCAAAGATAACCAATCATACATAAAAGAATTCAGAGAAGATTCAAATATTGTTCATAGATAAACTTGATCATAAACCCACAATTCATCGGTCTCAACAAACACACCTCAAAAGAAGATTACATCGAATAGATCTCCACAAGAGAGGGGGAGAACTTTGTATTGAGATCCAAAAAGAGAGAACAAGCCATCTAGCTAATAACTATGGACCCGAAGGTCTGAAGTAAACTACACACACATCATCGGATAGGCTATGGTGTTGATGTAGAAGCCCTCCGTGATCGATGCCCCCTCCGGCGGAGCTCCGGAAAAGGCCCCAAGATGGGATCTCATAGGTACAGAAGGTTGCGGTAGTGGAATTAGGGTTTTGGCTCCGTATCTGGTAGTTTGGGGGTACGTAGGTATATATAGGAGGAAGAAGTATGTCGGTGGAGAAACGTGGGCCCCACAAGGGTGGAGGGCACGCCCTAGGGGGGGGGGGGGTAGGCACGCCCCCTACCTCATGCCCTCCTAGTTGCTTTCTTGACGTAGGGTCCAAGTCCCCTGGATCATGTTCGTTCAGAAAATCAATTCCCGAAGGTTTCATTCCGTTTGGACTCTATTTGATATTCTTTTTCTGCGAAACTCTGAAATAGGCAAAAAACAACAATTCTGGGATGGGCCTCCGGTTAATAGGTTAGTCCCAAAAATAATATAAAAGTGTATAATAAAGCCCAATAATGTCCAAAACAGGATATAATATAGCATGGAACAATAAAAAAATTATAGATATGTTGGAGACGTATCAAGCATCCCCAAGCTTAATTCCTGCTCGTCCTCGAGTAGGTAAATGATAAAAACAGAATTTTTGATGTGGAATGCTACTTGGCATAATTTCAATGTAATTCTCTTAAGTTTGGTATGAAAATTCAGATTCAAAAGATTAAAGACAAAAGTTCAGTATTGACATAGAAATAATAATACTTCAAGCATACTAACTACGCAATTATGTCTCTTCAAAATAACATGGCCAAAGAAAGTTATCCCTACAAAATCATATAGTCTGGCTATGCTCCATCTTCACCACACAAAGTATTTAAATCATGCACAACCCCGATGACAAGCCAATTAATTGTTTTCATGCTTTTGGTGTTCTCAAAATTTTTCAATCTTCACGCAATACATGAGCGTGAGCCATGGACATAGCACTATATGTGGAATAGAATGTTGGTTGTGGAGAAGACAAAAAGGGAAAAGATAGTCTCACATCAACTAGGCGTATCAATGTGCTATGGAGATGCCCATTAATAGATATCAATGTGAGTGAGTATGGATTGCCATGCAACGGATGCACTAGAGCTATAAGTATATGAAAGCTCAACAAAAAGAACTAAGTGGGTGTGCATCCAACTCGCTTGCTCATGAAAGACCTAGGGCATTTTGAGGAAGCCCATCATTGGAATATACAAGCCAAGTTCTATAATGAAAAATTGCCACTAGTATATAAAAGTGATAACATAGGAGACTCTCTATCATGAAGATCATGGTGCTACTTTGAAGCACAAGTGTGGAAAAAGGATAGTAGTATTGTCCCTTTTATATATTTTTTGGGACTTCTTTTTTTGGCCTTTCTCTTTTTTTATTGGGACAATACTCTATGAATGATGATCATCACACTTCTATTTATTTACAACTCAATGATTACAACTCGATACTAGAAGAAAGTATGACTCTATATGAAAGCCTCCGGCGGTATACCGGGATAGCAATGATGCATGAGTGACTTGTATGAAAGAATTATGAATGGTGGCTTTGCCACAACTAAAATGTCAACTACATGATCATGCAAAGCAATATGACAATGATGGAGCGTGTCATAGTAAACGGAACGGTGGAAAGTTGCATGGCAATATATCTCGGAATGGCTATGGAAATGCCATGATAGGTAGGTATGGTGGCTGTTTTGAGGAAGGTATATGGTGGGTGTATGATACCGGCGAAAGGTGTGCGGTATTAGAGAGGCTAGCAATGGTGGAAGGGTGAGAGTGTGTATAATCCATGGACTCAACATTAGTCATAAAGAACTCACATACGTATTGCAAAAATCTATTAGTTATCGAAGCAAAGTACTACACGCATGCTCCTAGGGGGATAGATTGGTAGGAAAAGATCATCGCTCGTCCCCGACCGCCACTCATAAGGAAGACAATCAATAAATAAATCATGCTCCAACTTCTTCACATAACAGTTCACCATACGTGCATGCTACGGGAATCACAAACTTCAACACAAGCATTTCTCAAATTCACAACTACTCAACTAGCATGACTCTAATATCACCATCTCCAAATCTCAAAACTATTATCAAGTATCAAACTTCTCATAGTATTCAACACACTCATAAAAAAATTATTAATCTTGAATGCCTAACATAATTAAAGCAAATTACCACGCTGTTTTGTAGGACTCTCAAAATAATCTAAGTGAATAATGAGAGCACAATAGTTTCTATAAAACAAATCCACCATCGTGCCCTAAAGGATGTAAGTGAAGCACTAGAGCAAAAACTATATAACTCAAAAGATATAAGTGAAGCACATAGAGTATTCTAACAATTTAAGAATCATGTGTGTTTCTCTCAAAAGGTGTGTACAGCAAGGGTGATTGTGGAAAACTAACAAATAAAGACTCAAATAATACAAGACGCTCCAAGCAAAACACATATCATGTGGTAAATAAAAATATAGCTCCAAGTAAAGTTACCGATGGAAGTAGACGAAAGAGGGGATGCCTTCCGGAGCATCCCCAAGCTTTGGATTTTAGGTGTCCTTAGATTATCTTGGGGTGCCATGGGCATCCCCAAGCTTAGGCTCTTTCCACTCCTTGTTCCATAATCCATCAAATCTTTTACCCAAAACTTGAAAACTTCACAACACAAAACTTAAAGTAGAAAATCTCGTGAGCTCCGTTAGCGAAAGAAATCAAAAAACCACTTCAAGGTACTGTAATGAACTCATTCTTTATTTATATTGGTGTTAAAGCTACTATATTGCAACTTATCTATGGTTTATAAACTATTTTACTAGCCATAGATTCATCAAAATAAGCAAACAACACACGAAAAACAGAATCTGTCAAAAACAGAACAGCCTATAGTAATCTGTAGCTAACGCAAGTTCTGGAACCCCAAAAATTATAAAATAAATTTCTGGAAGTGAGGAATTTATCTATTAATCATATTAAAAAATAATTAACTAAATATCACTTTCGAAATAAAAATGGCAGCGATTCTCGTGAGCGCTAAAGTTTCTGTTTTTCACAGCAAGATTAAAAAGACTTTCCCAGAGTCTTCCCAACGGTTCTACTTGGCACAAACACTAATTAAACACAAAAACACAACCCAAAACAGAGGATAGATAAATTATTTATTACTAAACAGGAGCAAAAAGCAAGGAATAAAAATAAAATTGGGTTGCCTCCCAACAAGCGCTATCGTTTAACGCCCCTAGCTAGGCATAAAAGCAAGGATAGATCTAGGTATCGCCATAATAATAGGATAGATCATTAAAACTCATTTCATATTATCTATGTTCGGCAGCAAGTTTTCTTTGAGGCAAGCAAAAGTAATCAAAAGGGCTAAATTTAATGGGACAAAAGTCCCCAAGATTAACTTTAGGAGGTATGGGTTCCTCCTTCGGCCCTTCGTATTGCACAACCAATTCATCATTATAAGCATTCTTTTGACAGAACTTTGTGAGCCTATAGTCGATAGAATATCCTAGCTCATTATTTCAAATAGACATATCATTATTAAGTTCAGAAATTCTATCAACTAGAACATTGGTAGGAACCCTTTTTCTAAGATTTTCATTGAAAGCAAGAAAGTCTAGAGATTGAAAACGCATTATTTCTTCTTGATCAAAAATGATAGCCTCTATGGGAGGACAGCCAGCGTCCACCCTATAATGCACAAAGATTTCTTTGGCCTCTTTTATTATAAATCTAAACTCATGAGCCAAAAAGATAGTAGCGGCACGCTTAACAGAAGAATGCTCAATATTAGAAAATTCTAGGAAAATCCTTTGTATGCAAGGATGCATGTGCATAAATTGTCTTTCAACTTCAACTACAAGCATGGCGATAGCGTCCGCAAGACTACTAGTTCTATGAATAATAGAACTACCCATAGAAGGCAAAGCACCAGCACAAGTAAAGAAATCTTGGATAACTCCTTTTCCAATAATATTAGCACTACCAATTTGGAATTTTTTGTATGTAAGATAGGGGTTCTTCAGCAGGAGCATCAGAATTTTCCATGATATTATTATTGTCCATATCGACAATAATTTCACCAATTTCAGACATAACGGCAGAAAGTGCAAGGGGCAAAAAGAAGGAGGAAGGCGAACGGAAAGAGGGGGTGAATAAAACGACAAGGGTGAAGTGGGGGAGAGGAAAACGAGAGGCAAATGGCAAATAATGTAATGCGGGAGATAAGGGTTTGTGCTGGGTACTAGGTATGTTGACTTTTGCGTAGACTCCCCGGCAGCGGTGCCAGAAATTCTTCTTGCTACCTCTTGAGCATTGCGTTGGTTTTCCCTTGAAGAGGAATGGGTGATGCAGCAAAGTAGCGTAAGTATTTCCCTCGGTTTTTTAGAACCAAGGTATCAATCCAGTAGGAGGCCACGCACGAGTCCCTCACACCTACACAAACAAATAAAATCCTCGCAACCAATGCAATAAAGGGGTTGTCAATCCCTTCACGGTCACTTACGAAAGTGAGATCTGATAGATATGATAAGATAATATTTTTGGTATTTTTATGATAAAGATGCAAAGTAAAGAAAGAAAAATAAACGGAAAAGGAAATAGCTTGTCGACGGAATATTAATATGATGGAAAATAGACCCGGGGGCCATAGGTTTCACTAGTGGCTTCTCTCAAGAGCATAAGTATTATAGTGGCTAAACAAATTACTGTTGAGCAATTGACAGAATTGAGCATAGTTATGAGAATATCTAGGTACGATCATGTATATAGGCATCACGTCCGAGACAAGTAGACCGACTCCTGCCTGCATCTACTACTATTACTCCACACATCGACCGCTATCCAGCATGCATCTAGAGTATTAAGTTCAAAAGAACAGAGTAACGCTTTAAGCAAGATGACATGATGTAGAGGGATAAACTCATGCAATATGATATAAACCCCATCTTGTTATCCTCGATGGCAACAATACAATACGTGCCTTGCTGCCCCTACTATCACTGGGAAAGGACAACCGCAAGATTGAACCCAAAGCTAAGTACTTCTCCCATTGCAAGAAAGATCAATCTAGTAGGCCAAACCAAACTGATAATTTGAAGAGACTTGCAAAGATAACCAATCATACATAAAAGAATTCAGAGAAGATTCAAATATTGTTCATAGATAAACTTGATCATAAACCCACAATTCATCGGTCTCAACAAACACACCGCAAAAGAAGATTACATCGAATAGATCTCCACAAGAGAGGGGGAGAACTTTGTATTGAGATCCAAAACAAGAGAAGAAGCCATCTCGCTAATAACTATGGACCCAAAGGTCTGAAGTAAACTACACACACTTCATCGGAGAGGCTACGGTGTTGATGTGTATGACCTCCGTGATCGATGCCCCCTCTGGCGGAGCTCCGGAAAAGGCCCAAAGATGGGATCTCATGGGTACAGAAGGTTGCGGCGGTGGAATTAGGGTTTTGGCTCTGTATCTGGTAGTTTGGGGGTACGTAGGTATATATAGGAGGAAGAAGTACGCCGGTGGAGCAACGTGGGATCCATGAGGGTGGAGGGCGCGCTTGGGGGGGGGGGGTAGGCACGCCCCCTACCTCGTGCCCTCCTGGTTGCTTTCTTGACGTAGGGTCCAAGTCCTCTGGATCATGTTCGTTTCGAAAATCACGTTCCCGAAGGTTTTATTCTGTTTGGACTCCATTTGATATTCTTTTTCTGCGAAACTCTGAAATAGGCAAAAAAACAACAATTCTGGGATGGGCCTCCGGTTAATAGGTTAGTCCCAAAAATAATATAAAAGTGTATAATAAAGCCCAATAATGTCCAAAAAAGGATATAATATAGCATGGAACAATCAAAAATTATAGATACGTTGGAGACGTATCAGCCATTGAGCTCCTGCCATTTGACATTACATAAAACCACGTCGAGCTATCAAATCCCAAGTACTGGCCGACTTCATCGCCGAATGGACAGAGGCCGAACTCCCTAAAGAGTACGGCTCATACTCCAATTGGGTCATGCACTTTGACGGCTCCAAAATGCTGGCAGGGTTAGGAGCGGGTGTCGTCTTAACGTCCCCTACCGGAGACATCGTCCAGTACGTTCTCCAAATACTATACACAGACTACAATAATGCAGCCGAATACGAGGCCTTATTGCATGGTCTCCGGATGGCTGTCTCCATGGGCATACAACGCCTAGAAGTGCGCGGGGACTCAAACCTTGCGATATCTCAAATAAATGGAGATTTCGACGCTAAAGATCCGAAGATGGCAGTGTATCGTAACGCAGTCATAAAAATGTCGGCCCCGTTCAAGGGGCTCGAGTTCCATCATGTGGATCGAGAAATTAATCACGCGGCGGATGTTCTTGCTCATATTGGCACTAAGCGCGACCCTGTCCCACCTAATATCATCCTGGAAAGGCTCTTTAAGCCATTCGTGGTGTGGCAGGGGGAAAATGGCAATGCTAGTCCGGACCCAAACATAACCCCAGATCCCGAAAACATTGACATAACACCATCGGCGCATCTCATCATGGCAGTCATTGCCCCATGGACCGAACCCTTCCTGGCCTACCTTAATAGGAAGGAGCTTCCTGAGGACCAGAATGAGGCCCGCTGCATTGTCCCATGCTCGAAGGCCTACAAGGTTCATGATGGAGAGCTCTACAAGAAAAGTGCCACCGGAGTCCTTCAACGATGGATATCAGAGGAAGAGGGGCGGCAGCTCTTGGCTGAAATTCATGCCGGACTCGGCGGGCACCACGCCGCAGCTCGGGCCCTTGTTAGCAAGGCTTTCTGTACAGGGTTTTATAGGCCGATGGTGATGCATAATTCCTTGTATTAAACTCTCTTGAAAGTGATTGTCATCAATTACCAAAATGGGGGAGATTGAAAGAACATGCGGTGCCCCCATGTTTGGTTTTGGTAATTGATGACAATCTCTATGGACTAATGGTTGCCTTGAGTTATATTTGAAGGTTTTGTCCATAGGCTTTTCTTGGTATGTGTTGGTTTCAAGGAGAGTTTGTGTCGACCAAGGTGCTATTCAAGGAATTACCTAAAGATTGGTCTTGTGAGAGGTTGATCAAGACTAAGTTAAAGAGTGAATCAAGTTGATCAACCCACAAAGCGTAGAAGATGTACCGAGAGGGATCAAGTGATCCCATGGTATGGCAAGCATTGTCAATTACGCTTTGTATACTAACCCATGGTCTTCGTGAGGGTTCTTTGTGGGGTTAGGTTGCGGTGTGCAAGTTCAAGTGGAGCATCACGAAGAGATCAAATGCTTGAAGCTTGTCGTCCTTTGTGGTGACAATGGACATGTGAAGATGTGCGGAAGAAAAGCTCACCCATAGTGGAGTATGGGGGAGCAATCAACTAGTCTTCATCGAGCCAACACAATCAAGAAAAGTGGTCCAACTTGAGGGAGTCAAGATCGTCATCATCTAGCTCAAGTGGACCATGTGCAAGGCAAAGGTTTGCCCTTGATAGGTTTTCTATTTTACCGGTCTCATGGTGGTAGTTGGGAGACCGGGTTATAGGATCGATTGCCGTACTATCAAGGGGGGCTCTCGATGAGTAGCTTGATCATATCGTTCGTAGAGAGCTCAAACCATTGCATCCTTGCATCATCTTTCTTGGTTCTTGTTTGGTTCTCTTTGTGAGTCTTAGAGCTTATGGTCATCTTGATGACAAGCTTGAGTTCATCGAAAACGGAGTTCACATGCTTCTTCTCTAATGTTTTCGATGTTGGAAGTTTTGCCGGTTCTTCTCGATTGGAGGTTTCTCTCCTCTTTTTGTTGGCATACCTCCCCTGCCTCTTCTTACTATTACCAGTCACTATTTTGATGCTACTCATCGTCTTGTTTCCAACAAGCTTGAGTTTGCTCAATTCGGAGCACATTTGCAGAAGTTATGGTAGTTCTTGTTTTCTTGGAAGTGGTTTTTGTCTGGTCCCAGCGGTAGTACTGCGTGCCCCAGCGGTAGTACCGCTTGGAGCTCTCAGTCGTTGTACCGCTGCTTCCGGGCGGTGGTACCGCCAACTTGCTCAGCAAAGTCTTGGGCGGTTGTTCCGGCCAGGCACCGCCCAAGTACCGGTCAGGCCTCTGTTTTGATGCGGTACTCGGGCGGTGGTGGCCCGGTTGGTCCGGTCGTACCGGTACCACCGGTGTCCGGAGCGGTTCTACCGCTCAGGACTTAGCCGCTCGAGCGCTCAAGGCCATGCGGTTGCACCGGCCCGGTACCGCTCGACTACCGCACTCAGGGGTGACTCCCTTCTGTTCCTTTGCGGTGGTTGAGCGGTGGCTGGACGGTTGGTAAGGTTGTTCTTCTCAACCGGTGCTACCGCCTGGTCGCCCGGTTGTACTGGCTGGTAGGGTTCTGCACGTATACTATGAGTCCCGGTTGTACCGAGACCAGGAGTGGTAGTACCGCTCGTGTGCGGGCTGAGCACATAACGGTTGGATTTCCCCCCTCCTATAAAAGGGGGTCTTCTTCTCCAATGAACCTTATCCTTTGAGCTCGTGTTCATCCCCCATTGTTGACCTTCTTTGAGCTTGCTAACTCTCAATCCCTCCATGGATTCTTGCTAGTTTTTGAGGGAAAAGAGAGAGGAGATCTAGATCCACATTTCCACCAATCACTTTCTCCTCTATGTGAGGGGAACCCCTTGGATCTAGATCTTGGAGTTCTAGGTGTTCTCCTTCTTGTTCTTCCTCTAATTTTCCTCCCTAGCATTAGTTTCTCCGGTGGGATTTGAGAGAGAAGGACTTGGGCACTCCGTGTGCCATTGCCATTGCATTTGGTGCCTCGGTTTGAGTTCTCCACGGTGATACGTGGAAGTGAAGTTTGAGAAGCTTATTACTCTTGGGTGTTTGGGCACCCTAGAGCTTGTTCCTCTTGGGTGCCTTGGCGCCCTAGATGGTTGGTGTTGTTCGGAGCTCAATCATTGTGGTGTAAAGCTCCGGGCAAGCGTCGGGGTCTCCAATTAGGTTGTGGAGATCGCCCCGAGCAATTTGACGGGTACCGGTGACCGCCCCCAAGGGTTGCCAAAGTGTACGGGTTCGGTGACCGCCCCCAAGGGTTGCCATTTGTACGGGTTCGGTGACCACCCTCAAGGGTCCCTTAGTGGAATCACGGCATCTTGCATTGTGCGAGGGCGTGAGGAGATTACGGTGGCCCTAGTGGCTTCTTGGGGAGCATTGTGCCTCCACACCACTCCAAACGGAGATTAGCATCCACAAGGGTGTGAACTTCGGGATACATCATCGTCTCCGCGTGCCTCGGTTATCTCTTACCCAAGCTCTTTACTTATGCATTTTACT
This sequence comes from Triticum monococcum, assembly GCA_034509565.1. Lineage (NCBI taxonomy): Eukaryota > Viridiplantae > Streptophyta > Magnoliopsida > Poales > Poaceae > Triticum > Triticum monococcum. The sequence continues at coordinate 122,072,995 of CM067841.1, forward strand.
TTGTGGTAGCCATATTGTTTCTTGTCATATATCTTGCTATCACATAGTTGATTATCTTGATTAGCATAAGTTGTTGGTGCACATAGGTGAGCCTAGTTGTTTTAGGTTTTGTGCTTGACAAATTAACCGCTAGGTTTATTCCGCATTTGTTCAAGCCTAAATCATAATTATTTTAAAATGCCTATTCACCCCCCTCTAGGCGACATCCACGATCTTTCAGCCGTATTTTGGGCATGCCGTTATTGTGCCCCTTCCCCTGTGCCCATGGTATTTCAAGGGCGTAGTTATGTACGCGTGGTACTAGTTTCGCTAGGTCGCGAAGGCTGGGGTTGGGGCTGCATTGCTACGCTTGCTTGGAGTGTGCCAGGCGGTCTTGCTGTAGGTTACTCCGGGCGCGCTTGGCAGTGTGTGGCTTTTTAATGGCCGGACTGGAGAATTGCCGAAGAAGTCTACTTTGTACCTCCGCTGCGAGAGCCGCCGTATGCTCCTCCGTACGGAGGGAGCGTTCGGTGTTTCCGTTGACCGTGATTATTCCTCGAGGGTCTGGCATCTTGAGTTTGAGATATGCATAGTGCGGCACCGCATTGAATTTTGCAAATGCGGTTCGTCCAAGCAGGGCGTGATAGCCACTGCGAAACGGGACTATATCGAAGATTAACTCTTCGCTTCGGAAATTATCCGGGGATCCGAAGACCACGTCAAGTGTTACTGAGCCTGTACAGTTGGCTTCTACACCTGGTATGACGCCTTTAAAGGTCGTTCTTGTGGGTTTGATCCTTGAGGGGTCTATGCCCATTTTCCGCATTTTGTCCTGATAAAGCAGGTTCAGGCTACTGCCGCCGTCCATGAGGACTCTTGTGAGGTGAAATCCATCGATGATTGGGTCAAGGACCAATGCGGCGAAGCCACCATGATGGATGCTAGTGGGATGGTCCCTCCGATCAAAAGTGATCGGGCAGGAGGACCATGGGTTGAACTTTGGGGCGACTGGCTCCATCGCATATACGTCCTGTAGTGCATGCTTCCGCTCCCGCTTTTTAATGTGGGTTGCGTATATCATGTTCACCGTCCGCACTTGTGGGGGAAAGCCCTTCTGTCCATTGTTGTTCGGCGGCTTGGGCTCCTCGTCGTTGCTATGCAGCCCCTTGTCTTTGTTTTCGGCTCTTAACTTGCCTGCCTGCTTGAACACCCAACAATCCCTGTTAGTGTGATTGGCTGGCTTTTCGGGGGTGCCATGTATGTGGCACAAGCGATCGAGTATTCGGTCCAAACTAGACGAGCCTTGAGTATTCTTTTTAAATGGCTTTTTCCGCTGACCGGATTTATAGCCTCTGAATCCGGCATTGACTGCCGTGTCTTCATTGTTGTCGCTGTTAACGCGGCATTTTTGTTTGTTCCGACATGTCCTGCCACTTTTGTCCTTGGTATCCGAATTACCAGGGTTCTTTGATAAGTTGTTACTGCGAGCTGGCCAGCTGTCTTCACCCGCCCAAAAGCGGGTCATGAGTGTCGTGAGGGCTGCCATGGATTTTGGCTTTTCCTGTCCCAGGTGCCGGGCAAGCCACTCGTCGCGGATGTCATGCTTGAAGGCTGCTAGGGCCTCTGGGTCCGAACAGTCGACTATCTGGTTTTTCTTTGTTAGGAACCGTGTCCAGAATTGTCTGGCTGATTCTTCTGGCTGCTGAATTATGTGGCTTAAGTCGTCGGCATCCGGCGGTCGCACATAAGTGCCTTGGAAGTTGTCGAGGAATGCGGCTTCCAGGTCCTCCCAAGAACCGATTGAGTCTGCTGGCAAGCTGTTAAGCCAATGCCGGGCCGGTCCTTTAAGTTTGAGCGAGAGGTACTTGATGGCATGTAGATGATCGCCGCGCGCCATGTGGATGTGAAGGAGATAATCCTCAATCCATACCGCCGGGTCTGTGGTGCCATCGTATGATTCGATGTTTACGGGTTTGAAACCCTCTGGGATTTTATGCTCCATTACTTCATTCGTGAAGCATAGCGGGTGTGCGGCGCCCCTGTACTGGGCTATATCATGACGTAGCTCGGAAGAGCTATGTCTGTTGTGTTCGGCCCGGCCAGATTTGTTGTATCCGGAGTGAAGATCATCGTCACGTGCCATAGGGCGCCTGCGCGATCCGTAGATCGATCTTGTTTGTCTTGCCTTGTCCTCCAATACGTCTCCCAGGTCTGGCGCATTTTCCTGTGCCTTAGTTGAGTTGCGTCGGGGCATGGCTTGGGTGGAGGGTCGAGAGACCTCTCTGTCGCGGCCGCAAGGTGGCCGGTCTGCCATGTCATGCGCTGGTGATGTAGGTGCTTCCTCCTTTGATCGGGGTAGCGGCCTGCGCTTTGGGTAACTCTTGGAGGGGCGTTCGAGTTCATACTCTTCGGCCGCAAGGACTTCAGTCCATCTGTCAGCTAGCAAATCTTGGGCAGCTCTAAGCTGCTGCTGCTTTTTCTTGAGGCTGCTTGCCGTGGCTAAAAGCCTGCGTCTAAAACGCTCTTGTTCGGCGGGGTTTGATGGTATGACGAATTCGTCGTCATCGAGGCTTGCCTTGTCTTCGCAGGGAGGCATATAGTTATCATCCTCAACCTCTTGGTCTGCCGCTCTCTCATGAGGGCTGGCTTCTCCATCTTCCTGTGCCGAATCTTGCTGAGGTGGGTGTTCTTCGGCGCTGTCCGGGGTAGTATTATCTCCCGTGCCGGAATCACCGTTTTTGCTTTAGCAGGATTTAGAGCGGCGCCGCTGACGCCGGCGCTTTGGCTGTTTCTTGGGGGTGTCCTCCCCCACTATTCCATCGCCATCTCCATCCTTCGGAGTATCCACCACATATATGTCATATGACGAGGTGGCCTTCCAGCGCCTGACAGGTGCTGGTTCCTGTTCGTCTCCTACATCGTCGTCCATACCGTCGATGTCTTCGGAGCCTAAGTCAAGCATGTCGGTTAAATCGTCGACAGTGGCTACAAAGTGGGTGGTGGGTGGGCTTTGAATTTCTTCGTCGTCCGTATCCCATCCTCGCTAACCGTAATCCGGCCAGGGCTCTCCTAATAAAGAGAGAGACTTAAGAGAATTTAGGATGACACCAAAAGGCGAGTGCTGAAAGATGTCTATGGCGGTGAACTCCATTATCGGCGCCCAATCGGATCCGATCGGCAGGGGCGCGGGGGTTTCGAAGTCCTTGGAGGAGTCCGGATCCTCGGAGTCACGGATCATGCAGAGTGCGGGGCCAGCGTTCGGCTCGATCGCCTTTGAGGTTGCAGCCCCCGAGGTGGCGTCCAACCACTTGTCCTCTATTGGCGCAATAGGCTCCAAGTTAGAGGTCGGAACCAAAGCATGAGCGGCCTCCAGGACACTGTCCGGAGGTAGAGCTAGATCATGCCCCTCGAGATAGTGCGGCGCGCTTGGCCGTGGCTCGAACCCGTCGAAGATCAAGTCTCCGCGGATGTCAGCCGTGTAGTTTAAGCTTCCAAACCTGACTTGATGGCCAGGGGCGTAGCTTTCGATCTGCTCCAAGTGGCCGAGAGAATTGGCCCGCAGAGCAAAGCCGCCGAAGACGAAGATCTGTCCGGGGAGAAAAGTCTCACCCTGGACCGCATCGCTGTTGATGATCAAAGGAGCCATCGGGCCTAACGGTGACGACACAGAGGAACTCTCAATGAAAGCACCAATGTCGGTGTAAAACCGGCGGATATCGGGTAGGGGGTCCCAAACTGTGCGTCTAGGCCGGATGGTAACAGGAGGCAGGGAACACGATGTTTTACCCAGGTTCGGGCCCTCTTGATGGAGGTAAAACCCTACGTCCTGCTTGATTAATATTGATGATATGGGTAGTACAAGAGTAGATCTACCACGAGATCGAGGAGGCTAAACCCTAGAAGCTAGCCTATGGTATGACTGTGGTCTATGGAGTTGATGAAGTTGTCCTACGGACTAAAAACCCTCCGGTTTATATAGACACCGGATAGGGTTAGGGTTACATAGAGTCGGTTACAATGGTAGGAGATCTTGAATATCTGCATCGCCAAGCTTGCCTTCCACGCCAAGGAAAGTCCCATCCGGACACGGGACGTAGTCTTCAATCTTGTATCTTCATAGTCCAGGAGTCCGGCTACCCGAACACCCCCTAATCCAGGACTCCCTCACTATTGCTTTCTCCATGACAATACATGTTCCTATGACTATGAGATCATGCAACTCTCGAATACCGGAGGAACACTTTGTGTTTTACCAAACGTCAGAACGTAACTGGGTGATTATAAAGGTGCTCTACAGGTGTCTCCGATGGTGTTTTTTGAGTTGGCATGAATCAAGATTAGGATCTGTCACTCCGATTGTCGGAGAGGTATCTCCGGGCCCTCTCGGTAATGTACATCACTATAAGCCTTGCAAGCAATGTAGCTAATAAGTTACTTACGGGATGTAGCATTACGAAATGAGTAAAGAGACTTGCCGGTAATGAGATTGAACTAGGTATTGAGATACCGACGATCGAATCTCGGGCAAATAACATACTGATGACAAAGGGAACAACGTATACCGTTATGCGGTTTGACCTATAATGATCTTTGAGGGAGTCCTGGATTAGGGGGTCTCCGGACAGCCGGACTATCTCCATTGGCCGGACTGATAGACTATGAAGATACAAGATTGAAGACTTCGTCTCGTGTCCGGATGGGACCCTACTTGGCGTGGAAGGCAAGCTAGGCAATACATATATGGATATCTCCTCCTTTGTAACCAACCTTGTGTAACCCTAACCCTCTCCGGTGTCTATATAAACTGGAGGGCTTTAGTCAGTAGGACAACAATCACAACATACAATCATACCATAGGCTAGCATCTAGGGTTTAGCCTCTCTGATCTCATGGTAGATCTACTCTTGTAACACCCATATCTTCAATATTAATCAAGCAGGACGTAGGGTTTTACCTCCATCAAGAGGGCCCGAACCTGGGTAAAACTTTGTGTCCCTTGCCTCCTGTTACCATCCGGCCTAGACGCACAGTTCGGGAGCCCCTACTCGAGATCCGCCAGTTTTGACACCGACATTGGTGCTTTCATTGAGAGTTCCGCTGTGCCGTCGCCACAAGGAAGGATGTCTCGCCCCGTCTTTAAAGACGGCACTATCGCTGAGGGAGCCCTGGCTATCGGCCAAACTCTTCGGCTTGGTGGTTTTCTTATGACCGCCTGTTTGGCTGCTGCGCTGACGATGACTTCTCGGGTCATCAAAAGCAATCTTCACATCAACTCGGAAGTCGCCGAGTAGTTAGATCCAATGGAGCTCTCGTCCCTGAACGAGCTCTTGGATCGTATCGCCGCCCTGGGAGTTGCTACAGACTACGATCGGATTGGGCCTAAACCCGATCTAAGAGAAATTAACTCTCCCCAGGTCACCCATCACGTTGCAGTGGTGGAAGAGCAATGCGGCAAAACTTCATCTATCTTAAGGACTAGCTACGTCCGGATTCCCGATCCCTCCATGCCGGATACCCGCGGAGGGAAGGATGTCACTCAAAGCCTGAACCTAGAATCAGGCAGTGGGCCAGATTTACCGGAAAACATCCAAGAATCCAAACTTTCGAGTTCGGAAACTCCTTGGCCGCTGAGCCTCAGATTGGGTGAGGATTCACATTCAATTCCACCCACCCACCCAAACATGCATGATCTATCCCAAATTAGGCAAGAGCACGAAGAAATAGTACACCATTATTGGGCCAAATTCCTCCTGGTCAAGAACAGGATAAAGGACTGCCGCGAGGAAGACGCAATTTCATTCTTCTGCAATAACTGCACGGACAAGGGAATTCTCAACGCCATAAGTCGTCGCGAAATTACACGCTTTGCCGACTTGGTGTCCATAGTGCGGAAGTACTATGCGATGGAAGGCGCTTGGAAAACCGAAATAAAATTTTGGGATAATCCGGCCCTGAACACAAACCCAGTCCAAAATAAAAGGGTGCATTATCACAATACACCTGGGTTAACTACCAAAAAGCAAAAGCCCTCTACGGGGCAAGGAACCGTACTGGAGGGATGGCTCAACGGACCCTGCAAAATTCATAGTACAGCGGATGCGATACCAACGCACAGCCTTAGAGCATGCTGGATACTCCAGCAGGTGGCCAAAAGTGGTGAGGATCTACTCCTCCCAAAAACCATAGAGCACCACCCCGAGGATAACAGTACGGTCTTAACGGTCTTCGAGACCTTTGCGTCAAATAAAAGACGGAAGCGAACACTCCGCAGCATGTCCGAAATCTGCCACATAGCAGAAACAAATCCTTCGAGCGACACGGCTATTACCTTCAATGCCAGTGACAAACCTCAATTCCGAACAGCCCGAGTACCAGCCGCACTGGTCCTCAATCCAATGGTGGACGGCTTTCGACTCACCAAGGTACTCATGGACGGCGGTAGCAGATTAAACCTCATCTATGAGGAAACTCTTCAAAAGATGGAAATAGACTGGAGCCGCATTAAGCAAAGCAGCACAACCTTTAGAGGAATCATCCCTAGTCAGGAAGCACGCTGCACCGAAAAAATCACACTAGAAGTGGTATTCGTCACGCCGGATAATTACAGGTCCGAAGAAATTACATTCCAAGTGGCCCCGTTCAGCAGCGGATACCACGCTCTATTAGGGCGGGAGGCATTCACAATCTTCCAAGCCATGCCCCATTACGGGTACATGAAGCTCAAAATGCCCGGGCCCAACGGAATCATCACTCTTGTTAGTGATCCGGACATAGCACTCCGCGCCGAAAATAAGACAGCTGCACTGGCCCTTGAGGCACTATCCGAAGCCCTAGCAGTCGAAGAACTAACTGTGCTGCGCTCCATGGTAAACAAGGATGACGTGATACTCGATAAAAGATCCAAGTCCACCTCCTTTAAGCCGGTGGACGAAATAGTCAAATTCCATGTCCATCCAACGGACCCTACAAAAATAGCTTCCATCGGAGCACAATTAAACCCGGATGTTGACGCTGCACTGTGAGAGTTCCTACGCGAGAACCGGGGTATTTTTGCCTGGCACCCTTCAGACATGCCAGGAATCCCATGCAGGCTGGCTGAACACAGACTAAATATCATAAAAGGGTTCAAGCCAGTCAAGCAGGCTCTTCGATGTTTCTCCGAGCCTAAAAGACAAGCCATGGGAGAGGAACTAGCCAAGCTATTGGAGGCCAGATTCATCAGAGACATAAAACATCCAGACTGGCTAGCAAACTTGGTGATGGTACCAAAGAAGGACAAATCTTGGCGCTTGTGCGTCGATTTTAAGGACCTTAACAAGGCCTGCCCAAAGGATCCCTTCCCCCTCCCCCGCATCGATCAAATCATCGATGCTACCGCAGGACACGATTCATTGTGTTTCCTCGACGCATACTCCGGCTACCACCAAATCAAAATGGCAGAGCCAGGCCAAGCCGCAACGGCATTCATCACACCATACGGCCCATTCTGCTTCAACACAATGCCCTTCGGGCTAAAAAATGCCGGTGCAACATATCAGCGCATGATTCAGACATGCCTGGCAAACCAGATCGGCAAAACAGTGGAGGCATACGTGGATGACGTGGTCATTAAAACCAAGCATGTCGAAACTTTAGTAGACGACTTGAGGCTCACATTTGACAACCTCCGAGCATATGACATCAAGCTCAATCCAGAAAAATGCGTCTTCGGCGTACCAGCAGGAAAGCTCCTGGGATTCATTGTCTCAAGTAGAGGTATTGAAGCTAATCCGGCCAAAATCCGAGCATTGTCACAGTTGGCTACCCCAATAGACCTCAAACAAATACAAAAACTAAATGGATGCGTGGCGGCTCTAAGCCGCTTTATCTCCCGCTTGGGAGAAAAGGCATTAGCCCTTTATCGCCTCCTCCGGTGTACCAAACACTTCGAGTGGACGGACAGCGCCACGGCCGGACTCAACGAAATAAAAGCCATGTTGGCAACAAACCCAGTCCTGGCCGCGCCAAACATTGGCGAACCAATGGTATTATACATTGCGGCAACTCATCAAGTGGTAAGCGCAGTGCTTGTCGTCGAATGAGAAGTGGACGGACACAAATTTCCCATTCAAAAGCCGGTTTACTACGTGTCCACTGTCCTTACTCCATGCAAATCGCGGTACCCGCATTATCAAAAGATAGCGTACGCGGTATTTATGGCATCCAGGAAGCTGCGGCACTACTTTCAAGAGTGTTCGATAACGGTAGCCTCGGAAGTACCACTTAACGATATTATAAACAACCGTGACACGACGGGTCGGATTGCCAAATGGGCCATTGAGCTCCTCCCGTTCGACATAACTTACAAGCCATGGCGAGCTATTAAATCGCAAGTTTTGGCTGACTTCGTCGCTGAATGGACGGAAGCCGAACTCCCTAAAGAGTACGGCACATATTCAAACTGGATCATGCACTTCGACGGCTCCAAAATGTTGGCTGGTCTGGGGTCCGGCGTCGTTTTGATGTCCTCAATAGGAGACACAGTTCAATACGTACTGCTGATAATGTATACGGACTCCAATAATGCAGCCAAATACGAGGCCCTTCTACATGGTCTCTGGATGGCAGTATCCATGGGCATTCAACGCCTAGAGGTGCGCGGGGATTCAAACCTTGCAATATCCCAAATAAATGGCGACTTTGATGCCAAGGATCCAAAAATGGCCGCTTATCGCAATGCCGTCCTAAAAATGTCAGCCCGGTTCGAGGGGCTCGAATTTCACCATGTGGCTCGGGAAAACAATCAGGCGGCCGATATCCTCGCCCACATTGGCGCAAAACGCGACGCGGTCCCTCCCAACATTTTTCTGGAAAGGCTTTTTAAGCCATCCGTAGCATGGGAAGGGGACACCGGTAACAACAGTCCGGACCCGGCCAAAATACCCGATACCGAACTCTCTGACACAATCGGAGGCTCTGCCACCGAAATAACAGAATCAGCCCACGAAATAATGGCTATTATTGCCCCATGGACACAACCATTCCTAGCCTACTTAACTAGACAGGAACTCTCGGAGGACCAAAATGAGGCACGCTGCATAGTGCGGCGATCAAAGGCCTACAGGGTCCACGAGGGAGAATTGCACAAAAAAAGCGCTACCGGAGTCCTTCAATGGTGCATCTCCGAAGAGGAAGGACGGAACCTTTTGGCAGAAATTCATGCCGGACTCGGCGGTCATCACGCTGCAGCCCGGGCTCTTGTGAGCAAGGCCTTCTATATAGGATTCTATTGGCCAACGGCCCGGGCAGACACACATGACTTAGTCCAGCATTGCGCCGGTTGCCAGCTCTTTGCAAATCAAAGCCATATGCCACCCACCGCCCTCCGAACAATCCCCATTACATGGCCCTTTGCGGTCTGGGGGCTTGACATGGTTGGGCCCCTTAAAGGTGGAACCCACAAGAAAAAATACTTATTGGTTATGGTGGATAAATTCACCAAATGGATAGAGGCCAAACCGGTTAAAACAGCCGAATCCGGACCGGTGATAGATTTCATATCTGGGGTTGTACATCGCTATGGCGTCCCCCACAGCATCATCACTAATAACGGCACTAACTTCACGGCCGACGAGGTAAAACTCTGGTGCAGCAAAATGGGCATCAAGCTCGATTATGCTTCAATCTACCACCCACAAACCAACGGTCAAGTCGAATGAGCAAATGGTCTTATAATGAGCGGCATTAAACCCAGACTAGTGTGCTCCTTAACAGAGTCTGACACGCACTGGGTAGAGGAGCTCGACTCCGTACTCTGGGGGCTGCGGACCATGCCGAATTGTAGTACCGGATACACACCATTTTTTATGGTGTACGGTGCAGAGGCAGTCCTGCCCTGTGACATAATTCATGACTCACCTCGAGTGCGCATGTATGAAGAAAGAGAAGCCGAGCTCGATTGGCAGGACAGTTTGGACACCTTGGAGGAAGAGCGTGACGTAGCCAAAGCCCGTTCCGCATTTTACCAGCAACAGGCTCGCACATACCAAAGCAGAGAAGTATGAGCCAAAACTTATAACGTTGGCGAACTAGTTCTCCGGCTGCCGGATAAGGAAAAGAACAAGCTAGAGCCCAAATGGGAAGGTCCCTTCGTCATCGACCAAGTTCTGACCGGCGGAGCGTACCGACTGCGGGATGCATCAACTAGCCGACTCGAGCCGAACCCATGGAACGCAGCCAGGCTCCGAAGATTCTACACCTAGCACATGACTTTATGTTAGTCCCCTCCCTTTGTCCATTTTCCGCATATGCGTTGTCTGTCTTATTTCCCTTTCTTTCTTTTATTCCTCTAGACCTTCACGGATCACCTTGTGCCTCACTTGTACATTACAGAGGTGCTAGCCACACTATCTACACCTAGGGGCTTCTTTCACAGAAGCTTAAATTATTTACCTGGGCATCACGCCCAGCACATGCATTATACTTCCGCATGTACCTTTTTTCACCATTATATGCATCGATATGCCTTAAGTTTTGGCCAAGCTGGGTTGCCTGGCTCTTGTATTTATGACCTACGTTCTCGTTAATTCGGCTAGGGCATAAGGGGAGCACCTCTGCGATTGTTACCGCCGGGTCAGCCGGACGTGTACCTCAGACTGGGTGAAGCCGAAAGCTAGCATTCTTACATGAATATTTGGTCGGTGAACAAAAGATGTTTTATTTATTAACCATATCTGCCCCCAGACGTTTTTACTGCGCTTCTTGTTGCAGTCCGAACATGCACTTTAGGGCATGCCTACCCAGGGAAAGGAACCCTTAACGGAACTATTCTCTCTGGAAGATGTTTCTTACTATCCATGTAATATAACATAACTAGTTGGGCACTTGTCTGATAAAGCACTAATGACCCCTACGCCTAGTCTCCACGCATGCCCCGGTTCTTATATAACTGAGAGGGTATTCGGATACACTCAGACTGTCGGGTCCCGAGGTTGAAGCAAAAAGGTCTGCCACGACAAACGATCTACAATCCGGCTCGAAGGCATCATATATGTCACTTTACACTTACATAGTCAAATTGACTATTTGAATTCCTCTTCAATGCCATCCAATAGGCTGTCCAGTCTACAGTCCTGTTGGGAATACTTTGCGGCCAATTCTACTTGTCCGTACACTAAATTTACAGGGATCTCCTTGCCATTAGGCCCCATAGGTCCGACTTCGGCCATGTGGTTCGGGTCAGCCTTCGTGTACCATGTCTTCACCATCGCCCAAGCTTCCCTGGCGCCCTGACGGCAGGCTGATATCTTCCATAATTGGAAGCGCCACCGTGCTCCCTTCAGCTTTTCTGCAAGCTCCCCAAGGCCTTCGGGAGGACGGCCACAAGGCTTGGGCAACACCTCGCATCACCTGCCAAACTTGTTCGTGCAACTATGCGAGCTCGGGAAGAAGATCACCCGTCAAACTAGGCATCTCCTCGGCAGGACGACCTGTTAACATACCTACAGACATAACTCTGTCAGTCAGCTTCCCCGCCGAACTCTTTTTAAGTTCGTTCAAGCACTTACTAAATATGTCATGCCGAAGCCATCGATTCTCCTTCACAGAGTCCGACAGTTGGGCACGAACATCTTTCAGTTCCACGCCCAGCTTGGTGTTGGCATCTTGGAGATCATTCTTCTCCTGCCTCACCCTCGTAAGCACGCTCTCACCAGCCTTTAGCTGGCGTTTGAGCTGTTGCTTATCCGGACTCACTCCAGCATCATCTGCAGTTTTTTCGTCAGATTTGCATATAAAGCCGCACTCCAATATGATACTTATCATTTGACGGATATGTTACCAGCGGGGATCTCTTTGGGCTCCCCTGCGGTGGACAGTGCGGCCTGTAGTTGAGCTTTGCACTCTTCCAGCTCCTCGGACAGTTGAGTATTCTTTTCTGTAAGAACCTACATAACAAATGATCCTTAAATCAGTTATCCTAACTGTTTCAAGTCTCAGGGGCTACTCATATATATAGCCATCAAATTTTCTCACCCGTATGTCTTTTACATACTGCTCCGTGGCTCTGGCTAGACCATTTTGAGCGGCACGGAGGTGCGCATCTCCCGAGTTGAAGGCATCTAAAGCCTCTTGGGAGAAACAAGCATCATGAAGAATAGTCCGGCGACGTCTATGGTTCATGGCACTTTCCACCTCGGAAGGGGTGGCGGACAATCCATCCGTATCCTTTGTCGGAGGAGCACCCGCTGCATGCCTTGTACTCGTTCCCACCCCTGAGTCCGGCCTTGGAGCCTGGCTTGTAGAGGCGCGGTTGGTAGCCTCTCCAGGTATAATCCGGCGAGCGCTCTTTCTCCTGAAAAGATAGCACGGGCGTTAATATGCCCCTGTAAGTAATATCTTGCAATAAAGATGGCGTGCTATACCGCTGCGCCGGTGCCTCCATCCGGACTGCGGATCTTTTCAGCCTACCTGGCCTAGCGACCCCTTGTTGGCCAATTGCCATAGGCTTGGCCTTCTACCCCGAGGACCTCCCCTGCAAGACACGACTGTTATACGGCAATAAAAAAAGAGCACAAGGACGGACCCCTTTTTAAGTGCTGGAATTTCGGTCTCAGTCACCTGTGAGGTTGGAACTAGCCCAGGGTAATCGGCCATAATGGCTACCAAGGTATTGTCATTACTCCCTTGGTAAAAAAACCCGTCGATCAGCTCCACAGATATGTCCGGATCCTCTTGGGAGGCCGGGTCAAGGGACCGTCCGGTGTCTTCGGGCTGTGGAGGAGGACTGTTTATCTCCTTTACTGCCTGGCGCAGCTCCTGCGATGAAATCGCTAGAATGAATACTTAAACTACGGGAATACTAAACGGGTGGGCGAGAAAAAATCTCCGCTTACCCAGCTCGGAGGATTGTACATGGAGAATCCGCCCTACGGGTTGATACAGTGGAACTCCTCCTCTTCTCCCTTGTACAAAGTGGACAAGATCTTTATTAGATCAGCAGGCGATCCCGGCCCTTTGAGGCCGTGGCCGGTGGCGTCATCCTCCCTGTTGAAATCCCACATGGGGTGGCCTCTATACTGGAGCGGCTGCACCCCCCGCATAATGCATATAGCCATGACCTCGATCATGGTCAATCCGGATCGAGCTAAAGAGCTTATCCGGCTCATCAGATAAAGAATGTCCGGGTCGTCTTCCTCCAGGGGGCTCTGTGGACGCCAGCTCTAACGCTTCTTCAAAGGGGCGTTGCCAAACTCTGGAAGGCCGATCCGAATAGGGTCTGGAAGGGGGACATCTTCTATATAAAACCATTCTGAAGGCCAGTCTTCGGACGTCTTCTTTGGGGTCCCGGATAAATATCCGGTCCCGGTGATACGTCACACTTCGGCTCCGCCCACTTGATATATTGATCCCTTCTTAGAACAGGGCACTAGACAGAACAGCTTCTTCCACAGAGCAAAATGAGCCTCACGGCCCAAAAATAACTCGCACAGGGCTACGAATCCCGCGATATGCAGTAGAGAAGCAGGCGTGAGGTTGTGCAGCTGGAGGCCATAGAACTCCAGAAGCCCTCGGAGAAATGGATGGATTGGGAATTCGAGCCCTCTTACCAAATAAGGGACAAGGCACACCCGCTCTCCCTTAGAGGGATTGGGACGGCTCTCCACTTGCTCTCCGCCATTATAGGTGGCAAGCCCGACTCAAACTGGGACCAGGTACGCTGGGGGAAGAAATCCCTTGGACTGAAGCATCACCAATTTGCTATGCGGGATGGAACATCTCTCCCAATCTCCAGGCTTGGAGCTAGGGGTGCGAGAGGAGGAGCTACGTCGACCGGCCATGGTGGGATGGGTCTCTGTCGGGTACACTCTAATGAAGACTCGGCAAGGGAGGATGATGTGATTTGGATCTGAATCCTCGTCTTTTTAAATAGGCGGCTCATTTGCATAGCTAGGGGGGTAAATGTGAAAACACCCTGGCTCTTCACATTCGCTCGACACGTGGAAAGTGGCCATTATTGGGCGTGGAAGCCAAGAAATACAAACCATCACAAGGAACCGAACATTATTTCGACAGGTACACAGAATTTGGAGAAGGAACCTGCCTTGCAATGCCGAAGACAATTGCGCGCCGGACTCATCGTCATTGAAGGCTGGTTCGGGGGCTACTGAGGGAGTCCTGGATTAGGGGGTCTCCGGACAGCCGGACTATCTCCATTGGCTGGACTGATAGACTATGAAGATACAAGATTGAAGACTTCGTCTCGTGTCCGGATGGGACCCTACTTGGCGTGGAAGGCAAGCTAGGTAATACGTATATGGATATCTCCTCCTTTGTAACCGACCTTGTGTAACCCTAACCCTCTCCGGTGTCTATATAAACCGGAGGGCTTTAGTCCGTAGGACAACAATCACAACATACAATCATACCATAGGCTAGCTTCTAGGGTTTAGCCTCTCTGATCTCGTGGTAGATCTAATCTTGTAACACCCATATCTTCAATACTAATCAAGCATGACGTAGGGTTTTACCTCCATCAAGAGGGCCCAAACCTGGGTAAAACTTTGTGTCCCTTGCCTCTTGTTACCATCCGGCCTAGACGCACACTTCGGGACCCCCTACCCGAGATCCGCCGGTTTTGACACCGACAATCTTCATAGAATATGTAGGAGCCAATATAAGAATCTAGGTTCCGCTATTGGTTATTGACCGGAGACATGTCTCGGTCATGTCTACATAGTTCTTGAACTCGTAGGGTCCGCACGCTTAACGTTCGGTGACGATCGGTAATATGAGTTTATGTGTTTTGATGTACCGAAGGTAGTTCGGAGTCCCGGATATGATCTCGGACATGACAAGGAGTCTCGGAATGGTCTAGACATAAAGATCGATATATTGGATGATTATGTTTGAACTTCGGATGGGTTCCGGGCAAGTTCGGACAAATACCGGAGTACCGGGGGAATACCGGAACCCCCCGGGGAGTGTAATGGGCCTATTGGGCCTTAGTGGAGAAGAGGAGGGGCGGCCAGGGCAGGCTGCGCGCCCCCTCTGAGGGAGTCCTAGACTAAGGGGTCCTCGGGCGTCCGGCCTGTTATCCATGGGCCGGACTGATGGGCTGTGAAGACATGAAGGCCGAAGACTGCACCGTGTCCGGATTGGACTCTACTTGGCGTGGAAGGCTAGCTTGGTGACCGAAGATTCCTTCTTATGTAACCGACTCCATGTAAACCCTAGATCTCTTCGGTGTCTATATAAACCGAAGGGGGTAGTCCGGAAAGGACAACACATATACTCATTACCATATTCATAGGCTAGACTTCTAGGGTTTAGCCATTACGATCTCGTGGTAGATCAATTCTTGTAATACTCATATTCATCAAGATCAATCAAGCAGGAAGTAGGGTATTACCTCCATAGAGAGGGCCCGAACCTGGGTAAACATCATGTCCCCTGTCTCCTGTTACCATCGATCCTAGACGCACAGTTCGGGACCCCCTACCTGAGATCCGCCGGTTTTGACATCGACATTGGTGCTTTCATTGAGAGTTCCACTGTGTCGTCGATGAAAGGCTCTATGGCTCGCCTTTTCATTAAAGACAATGTTACTGTGGGGGTAGTTTTGGCCCCGGGCCAAACCCTCCGGCTAGGCAATTTTACTATGATCGCCCATTCTGCTGCGGAGCTGACGATGACCTCTCGGGCAATCGACAATCCCCTTCGCATCAACTCTGAGCACTCCAAGCAGATGGATCCGGTCGAGTTTTCGTCCTTAAACGAGCTCCTAGATCGCATCGCCGCTTTGGGAATCACCACAAATTACGATCAGATCGGGCCTAAAACCGATCAGGGAGAAACTGAAGCTCCACTTGGCACCCACCAGATCACGGCAGTCCTGGAGCAGGACGGCGAGTCTTCTTCTATATCGAAGATGGACTATGTTCGGGTCGCCGTTCATAAAGAGCTGGATACTCACCCGCGAAAAGGACGCATCCAGCCCTCCGAACATAGCATCGGACGACGGCTCCAAACAATCAGAAGATGTTCTGGAACCTGGATTGTCCAGTCCGGAAGGTCGTCGGACCCCGGACAACCGGTTAGGTTGGGGTTCGGATTTAATTCCACCCACCCACCCGGACATAGAGGCTCTCATGAGCATAAAATAGCAATCTCAGGAGAAGGCCGCCACTTTTGGGCCAGATTCCTCCTTGTCAAGAACAAGGTAAAAGATTGCCATGACGAGGATGCAATATCAGCGTTCTGCAAAAACTGTGCAGATGAAGGAATACTCAACGCCATCAATCGACGTTGCATACTCAAATTTGCTAACTTAGCAACAATCGTACAAAAATACTGCGCGATGGAAAGCGCGTGGGAAACTCGGGTAGCTCGGTGGGAACCACCAACCCCAACCCAACTTCCCCTATAGGCGAAAAGGGCGTACCCTCGGCGCACGCCCTATCCAACAGTTAAAAAACACAAAGCCACTATACGGCACGACACCGTTCTGGAAGGGTGGCTCGATGGCCCATGCAAAATACATACAACAACAGATATTGTAGCAACCCACAGCCTTAGAGCATGTTGCATACTACGACAGGTAGCCAAGAGTGGCGAGGACATCCTTATCAAAGATGCCACAGAACAACACCCCCAAGAAGACGGCGACCCAAGAGTATTGATAGTCTTCAAGACATTCGCTTCAAATAACAAGCACAAAAGGGCACTTCGCGAGCTCAACGAAGTCTGCCAAATTGTTGTAATAAACCCATGGAACGACACGGCAATAACATTCAACGCCGATGACGAGCCAAAGTACAGAACAGTACGAGCACAAGCTGCGTTAGTCCTCAGCCCCATCGTGGATGGGTTTTGACTCACCAAGGTCCTCATGGACGGCGGCAGCGGACTAAATCTCATTTATGAGGACACACTTCATAAAATGGAAATAGGCAGGAGCCGCATCAAACAAAGTAACACAACCTTCCGGGGAATTATTCCTAGTCAGGAGGCGCGGTGCATGGGCAAAATCACACTTGACGTGGTATTCGGATCGCTGGAGAACTATCGGTCTGAAGAAATAACCTTCCAAGTAGCCCCTTTCAGCAGCGGATATGACGCCCTGTTGGGGCGGGATGCTTTTACACGCTTCCAAGCTATACCTCCTACGGATATGAAGCTCAAAATTCCCGGACCAAACGGTATAATCACTCTCGTCAGTGATCCGGACATAGCACTCCGTGCTGAAAACAAAACCACATCCCTAGCCTTGGAGGCGCTATCCGAAGCGCTCACGGGCGAAGAATTAACCGCACTACGTTCCATGGTGGATAGGGACGATGCGATACTCGACAAACGCTCCAAATCCACCTTGTTTAAACCGGCAGAAGAAATAATCAAATCCCAGGTCCACCCAACGGACCCCAAGAAGACGGAATCCATCGGAGCTCAACTAAACCCAACAGTTGATGCCGCACTATGAGAATTTCTGCGTGAAAACTGGGACATATTTGCCTGGCACCCTTTGGATATGCTAGGGATCCCATGCAAGCTGGCTGAACATAGCCTCAATATATTAAAGGGGTTTAAACCAGTTAAGCAAGCACTGCGATGCTTTTCCGAACCCAAGCAACAAGCCATGGGGGAGGAGCTGGCCAAACTCATCGAGGCCGGATTCATTAGAAAAATCAAACATCCGGACTGGCTGGCAAACCTGGTGATGGTACCAAAGAAGGACAAATCCTGGCGCATGTGCGTCGATTTCAAAGACCTCAACAAAGCCTGCCCTAAGGATCCCTTTCCCCTCCCCCGCATTGATCAAATCATTGACGCCACCGCAGGACACGACTCACTGTGTTTCGTCGATGCATACTCCGGATACCATCAAATTAAAATGAAGGAATCCGATCAAGCTGCAACAACATTTATTACCCCATATGGGCCATTCTGCTTCAATACCATGCCCTTCGGGCTCAAGAATGCTGGCACCACAAATCAACGCATGATTCAAACATTCCCGGAGAAACATATCGGCAAAATAGTAGAAGCTTACGTTGATGACGTCATCACCAAAACCAGGCACGTGGAAACACTAATAGATGGCTTACGTCTTACATTCGACAACCTCTGGGCGTATGACATTAAGCTCAACCCGGAAAAGTGTGTCTTCGGCGTCCCCGCTGGAAAACCGCTGGGCTTTATCGTTTCCAATAGAGGAATCGAAGCAAACCCAGCCAAAATCCGAGCTTTGTCACAATTGGGTAAGCCAACAAACATCAAGCAAGTTCAAAACCTCACAGGTTGCGTGGCAGCTCTAGGCCGCTTTATCTCCTGATGAGGAGAAAAGGCATTACCTCTCTATCGCCTTCTACGGCGAACCGACCACTTCGAGTGGACGGACGCGGCAACAGCCGGATTGGAAGAAATAAAAACCCTTCTTGCGAGCAATCCAATCCTGGCCGCACCAAACTTCGGTGAACCAATGTTATTATACATATTGGCAACACATCAGGTGGTGAGCGCCATACTCGTTGTCGAACGAGAACAGGACGGACATAAATTCCTGCTTCAGAAGCTAGTATACTACGTATCTACTGTCCTTACACCATGCAAATCCCGGTACCCTCATTATCAAAAAGTAGCATACGCGGTCTTCATGGCATCCCGGAAGCTCCGGCACTACTTCCAGGAGTGTTCGATCATGGTGGCCACCGAAGTGCCACTCAACAACATTATAAATAACCGCGATGCTACGGGCTGGATTGCCAAATGGGCCATTGCTACCCCTTGAGCACTGTGTTGGTTTTCCCTTGAAGAGGAAATGGTGATGGAGCAAAGTAGCATAAGTATTTCCCTTAGTTTTTGAGAACCAAGGTATCAATCTAGTAGGAGGCCACGCACGAGTCCCTCGCACCTACACAAACAAATAAAATCCTCGCAACCAACGCAATAAAGGGGTTGTCAATCCCTTCACGGTCACTTACGAAAGTGAGATATGATAAGATAAATTTTTGGTATTTTCATGATAAAGATGCAAAGTAAAGAAAGCAAAATAAATGGAAAAGGAACTTGTTGACGGAAGATTAATATGATGGAGAATAGACCCGGGGGCCATAGGTTTCACTAGTGGCTTCTCTCGAGAGCATAAGTATTACGGTGGGTAAACAAATTACTGTTGAGCAATTAACAGAATTGAGCATAGTTATGAGAATATCTAGGTATGATCATGTATATAGGCATCACGTCCGAGACAAGTAGACCGACTCCTGCCTGCATCTACTACTATTATTCCACACATCGACCGCTATGCAGCATGCATCTAGAGTATTAAGTTCAAAAGAACACAGTAACACTTTAAGCAAGATGACATGATGTAGAGGGATAAACTCATGCAATATGATATAAACCCCATCTTGTTATCCTCGATGGCAACAATAATACGTGCCTTGCTGCCCCTACTATCACTGGGAAAGGACGCCGCAAGATTGAACCCAAAGCTAAGCACTTCTCCCATTGCAAGAAAGATCAATCTACTAGGCCAAACCAAACTGATAATTCGAAGAGACTTGCAAAGATAACCAATCATACATAAAAGAATTCAGAGAAGATTCAAATATTGTTCATAGATAAACTTGATCATAAACCCACAATTCATCGGTCTCAATAAACACACCTGAAAAGAATATTACATCGAATAGATCTCCACAAGAGAGGGGGAGAACTTTGTATTGAGATCCAAAAAGAGAGAAGAAGCCATCTAGCTAATAACTATGGACCCGAAGGTCTGAAGTAAACTACACACACTTCATCGGATAGGCTATGGTGTTGATGTAGAAGCCCTCCGTGATCGATGCCCCCTCCGGCGGAGCTCCGGAAAAGGCCCCAAGATGGGATCTCACAGGTACAGAAGGTTGCGGTAGTGGAATTAGGGTTTTGGCTCCGTATCTGGTAGTTTGGGGGTACGTAGGTATATATAGGAGGAAGAAGTACGTCGGTGGAGCAACGTGGGCCCCACGAGGGTGGAGGGCACGCCCGGGGGGGTAGGCACGCCCCCCTACCTCATGCCCTCCTGGTTGCTTTCTTGACGTAGGGTCCAAGTCCCCTGGATTATGTTCGTTCATAAAATCACGTTCCCGAAGGTTTCATTCCGTTTGGACTCTATTTGATATTCTTTTTCTTTGAAACTCTAAAATAGGCAAAAAACAGCAATTCTGGGATGGGCCTCCGGTTAATAGGTTAGTCCCAAAAATAATATAAAAGTGTACAATAAAGCCCAATGATGTCCAAAATAGGATATAATATAGCATGGAACAATAAAAAAATTATAGATACGTTGGAGACGTATCAAGCATCCCCAAGCTTAATTCCTGCTCGTCCTCGAGTAGGTAAATGATAAAAACGGAATTTTTGATGTGGAATGCTACTTGGCATAATTTCAATGTAATTCTCATAAGTTTGGTATGAATATTCAGATTCGAAAGATTAAAGACAAAAGTTCAGTATTGACATAGAAATAATAATACTTCAAGCATACTAACTAAGCAATTATGTCTCTTCAAAATAACATGGCCAAAGAAAGTTATCCCTACAAAATCATATAGTCTGGCTATGCTCCATCTTCACCACACAAAGTATTTAAATCATGCACAACCCCGATGACAAGCCAAGTAATTGTTTTCATACTTTTGGTGTTCTCAAACTTTTTCAATCTTCACGCAATACATGAGCATGAGCCATGGACATAGCACTATATGTGGAATAGAATGGTGGTTGTGGAGAAGACAAAAAGGGAAAAGATAGTCTCACATCAATAGGCGTATCAATGTGCTACGGAGATGCCCATTAATAGATATCAATGTGAGTGAGTATGGATTGCCATGCAACGGATGCACTAGAGCTCTAAGTATATGAAAGCTCAACAAAAAGAACTAAGTGGGTGTGCATCCAACTCGCTTGCTCATGAAAGACCTAGGGCATTTTGAGGAAGCCCATCATTGGAATATACAAGCCAAGTTCTATAATGAAAAATTGCCACTAGTATATAAAAGTGATAACATAGGAGACTCTCTATCATGAAGATCATGGTGCTACTTTGAAGCACAAGTGTGGAAAAAGGATAGTAGTATTGTCCCTTTTATATATTTTTTGGGACTTCTTTTTTTGGCCTTTCTCTTTTTTTATTGGGACAATACTCTATGAATGATGATCATCACACTTCTATTTATTTACAACTCAATGATTACAACTCGATACTAGAACAAAGTATGACTCTATATGAAAGCCTCCGGCGGTATACCGGGATAGCAATGATGCATGAGTGACTTGTATGAAAGAATTATGAATGGTGGCTTTGCCACAACTAAAATGTCAACTACATGATCATGCAAAGCAATATGACAATGATGGAGCATGTCATAGTAAACGGAACGGTGGAAAGTTGCATGGCAATATATCTCGGAATGGCTATGGAAATGCCATGATAGGTAGGTATGGTGGCTGTTTTGAGGAAGGTATATGGTGGGTGTATGATACCGGCGAAAGGTGTGCGGTATTAGAGAGGCTAGCAATGGTGGAAGGGTGAGAGTGTGTACAATCCATGGACTCAACATTAGTCATAAAGAACTCACATACGTATTGCAAAAATCTATTAGTTATCGAAGCAAAGTACTACGCACATGCTCCTAGGGGGATAGATTGGTAGGAAAAGATCATCGCTCGTCCCCGACCGCCACTCATAAGGAAGACAATCAATAAATAAATCATGCTCCAACTTCTTCACATAACGGTTCACCATACGTGCATGCTACAGGAATCACAAACTTCAACACAAGCATTTCTCAAATTCACAAGTACTCAACTAGCATGACTCTAATATCACCATCTCCCAATCTCAAAACTATTATCAAGTATCAAACTTCTCATAGTATTCAACACACTCATAAAAAAATATTAATCTTGAATGCCTAACATAATTAAAGCAAATTACCACGCTGTTTTGTAGGACTCTCAAAATAATCTAAGTGAAGAATGAGAGCACAATAATTTCTTTAAAACAAATCCACCACCGTGCCCTAAAGGATATAAGTGAAGCACTAGAGCAAAAATTATATAACTCAAAAGATATAAGTGAAGCACATAGAGTATTCTAACAATTTAAGAATCATGTGTGTTTCTCTCAAAAGGTGTGTACAGCAAGGGTGATTGTGGAAAACTAACAAATAAAGACTCAAATAATACAAGACGCTCCAAGCAAAACACATATCATGTGGTAAATAAAAATATAGCTCCAAGTAAAGTTACCGATGGAAGTAGACGAAAGAGGGGATGCCTTCCGGAGCATCCCCAAGCTTTGGATTTTAGGTGTCCTTAGATTATCTTGGGGTGCCATGGGAATCCCCAAGCTTATGCTCTTTCCACTCCTTGTTCCATAATCCATCAAATCTTTTACCCAAAACTTGAAAACTTCACAACACAAAACTTAAAGTAGAAAATCTCGTGAGCTCGGTTAGCGAAAGAAATCAAAACACCACTTCCAGGTACTGTAATGAACTCATTCTTTATTTATATTGGTGTTAAAGCTACTATATTCCAACTTCTCTATGGTTTATAAACTATTTTACTAGCCATAGATTCATCAAAATAAGCAAACAACACACGAAAAACAGAATCTGTCAAAAACAGAACAGTCTATAGTAATCTGTAGCTAACGCAAGTTCTGGAACTCCAAAAATTATAAAATAAATTGCTCGAAGTGAGGAATTTATCTATTAATCATATTAAAAAATAATTAACTAAATATCACTTTCCAAATAAAAATGGCAGCAATTCTCGTGAGCACTAAAGTTTCTGTTTTTTACAGCAAGATTAAAAAGACTTTCCCAGAGTCTTCACAACGGTTCTACTTGGCACAAACACTAATTAAACACAAAAACACAACCCAAAACAGAGGCTAGATAAATTATTTATTACTAAACAGGAGCAAAAAGCAAGGAATAAAAATAAAATTGGGTTGCCTCCCAACAAGCGCTATCGTTTAACGCCCCTAGCTAGGCATAAAAGCAAGGATAGATCTAGGTATCGCCATAATAATAGGATAGATCACTAAAACTCATTTCATATTCTCTATGTTCGGCAGCAAGTTTTCTTTGAGGCAAGCAAAAGTAATCAAAAGGGCTAAATTTAATGGGACAAAAGTCCCCAAGATTAACTTTAGGAGGTATGGGTTCCTCCTTCGGCCCTTCGTATTGCACAACCAATTCATCATTATAAGCATTCTTTTGACAGAACTTTGTGAGCCTATACTCGATAGAATATCCTAGCTCATTATTTCGAATAGACAAATCATTATTAAGTTCAGAAATTCTATCAACTAGAACATTGGTAGGAACCCTTTTTCTAAGATTTTCATTGAAAGCAAGAAAGTCTAGAGATTGAAAACGCATTATTTCTTCTTGATAAAAATTGATAGCCTCTATGGGAGGACAGCCAGCGTCCACCCTATAATGCGCAAAGATTTCTTTGGCCTCTTTTATTATAAATCTAAACTCATGAGCCAAAAAGATAGTAGCAGCACGCTTAACAGAAGAATGCTCAATATTAGAAAATTCTAGGAAAATCCTTTGTATGCAAGGATGCATGTGCATAAATTGTCTTTCAACTTCAACTACAAGCATGGTGATAGCGTCCGCAAGACTACTAGTTCTATGAAGAATAGAACTACCCATAGAAGGCAAAGCACCGGCACAAGTAAAGAAATCTTGGATAACTCCTTTTCCAATAATATTAGCACTACCAATTCGGAATTTTTTGTATGTAAGATAGGGGTTCTTCAGCAGGAGCATCAGAATTTTCCATGATATTATTGTCCATATCGACAATAATTTCACCAATTTTAGACATAACGGCAGAAAGTAAGGGGCAAAAAGAAGGAGGAAGGCGAACGGAAAGAGGGGGGTGAATAAAACGACAAGGGTGAAGTGGGGGAGAGGAAAACGAGAGGCAAATGGCAAATAATGTAATGCGGGAGATAAGGGTTTGTGATGGGTACTAGGTATGTTGACTTTTGCGTAGACTCCCCGGCAGCGGTGCCAGAAATCCTTCTTGCTACCTCTTGAGCATTGCGTTGGTTTTCCCTTGAAGAGGAATGGGTGATGCAGCAAAGTAGCGTAAGTATTTCCCTCAGTTTTTTAGAACCAAGGTATCAATCCAGTAGGAGGCCACGCACGAGTCCCTCACACCTACACAAACAAAAAAATCCTCGCAACCAACGCAATAAAGGGGTTGTCAATCCCTTCACGGTCACTTACGAAAGTGAGATCTGATAGATATGATAAGATAATATTTTTGGTATTTTTATGATAAAGATGCAAAGTAAAGAAAGCAAAATAAACGGAAAAGGAAATAGCTTGTTGACGGAAGATTAATATGATGGAAAATAGACCCGGGGGCCATAGGTTTCACTAGTGGCTTCTCTTAAGAGCATAAGTATTATAGTGGGTAAACAAATTACTGTTGAGCAATTGACAGAATTGAGCATAGTTATGAGAATATCTAGGTACGATCATGTATATAGGCATCACGTCTGAGACAAGTAGACCAACTCATGCCTGCATCTACTACTATTACTCCACACATCGACCGCTATCCAGCATGCATCTAGAGTATTAAGTTCAAAAGAACAGAGTAACGCTTTAAGCAAGATGACATGATGTAGAGGGATAAACTCATGCAATATGATATAAACCCCATCTTGTTATCCTCGATGGCAACAATACAATACGTGCCTTGCTGCCCCTACTATCACTGGGAAAGGACACCGTAAGATTGAACCCAAAGCTAAGCACTTCTCCCATTGCAAGAAAGATCAATCTAGTAGGCCAAACCAAACTGATAATTCGAAGAGACTTGCAAAGATAACCAATCATACATAAAAGAATTCAGAGAAGATTCAAATATTGTTCATAGATAAACTTGATCATAAACCCACAATTCATCGGTCTCAATAAACACACCTGAAAAGAAGATTACATCGAATAGATCTCCACAAGAGAGGGGGAGAACTTTGTATTGAGATCCAAAACGAGAGAAGAAGCCATCTCGCTAATAACTATGGACCCAAAGGTCTGAAGTAAACTACACACACTTCATCGGAGAGGCTACGGTGTTGATGTGTATGCCCTCCGTGATCGATGCCCCCTCCGGCGGAGCTCCGGAAAAGGCCCAAAGATGGGATCTCACGGGTATAGAAGGTTGCGGCGGTGGAATTAGGGTTTTGGCTCTGTATCCGGTAGTTTGGGGGTACGTAGGTATATATAGGAGGAAGAAGTACGTTGGTGGAGCAACGTGGGATCCATGAGGGTGGAGGGCGCGCTTGGGGGGGGGGGGTAGGCACGCCCCCTACCTCGTGCCCTCCTAGTTGCTTTCTTAGTAGGGTCCAAGTCCTCTGGATCATGTTCGTTTCGAAAATCTTGTTCCCGAAGGTTTCATTCCGTTTGGACTCCATTTGATATTCTTTTTCTGCGAAACTCTGAAATAGGCAAAAAAACAACAATTCTGGGATGGGCCTCCGGTTAATAGGTTTGTCCCAAAAATAATATAAAAGTGTATAATAAAGCCCAATAATGTCCAAAAAAGGATATAATATAGCATGGAACAATAAAAAATTATAGATACGTTGGGGACGTATCTGCCATTGAGCTCCTGCCATTTGACATTACATACAAACCACGTCGAGCTATCAAATCCCAAGTACTGGCTGACTTCATCGCCGAATGGACAGAGGCCGAACTCCCTAAAGAGTACGGCTCATACTCCAATTGGGTCATGCACTTCAACGGCTCCAAAATGCTGGCAGGGTTAGGAGCAGGTGTCGTCTTAACGTCCCCTACCGGAGACATCGTCCAGTACGTTCTCCAAATACTATACACAGACTCCAATAATGCAGCCGAATATGAGGCCTTATTGCATGGTCTCCGGATGGCTGTCTCCATGGGCATACAACGCCTAGAAGTGCGCGGGGACTCAAACCTTGCGATATCTCAAATAAATGGAGATTTCGACGCTAAAGATCCGAAGATGGCAGTGTATCGTAACACAGTCATAAAAATGTCGGCCCCGTTCGAGGGGCTCGAGTTCCATCATGTGGATCGAGAAATTAATCACGCGGCGGATGTTCTTGCTCGTATTGGCGCTAAGTGCGATCCTGTCCCACCTAATATCTTCCTAGAAAGGCTCTTTAAGCCATTCGTGGTGTGGCAGGGGGAAAATGGCAACGCTAGTCCGGACCCAAACATAACCCCAGATCCCGGAAACATTGACATAACACCATCGGCGCATCTCATCATGGCAGTCATTGCCCCATGGACCGAACCCTTCCTGGCCTACCTTAATAGGAAGGAGCTTCCTGAGGACCAGAATGAGGCCCGCTGCATTGTCCGGTGCTCGAAGGCCTACAAGGTTCATGATGGAGAGCTCTACAAGAAAAGTGCCACCGGAGTCCTTCAACGATGGATATCAGAGGAAGAGGGGCGGCAGCTCTTGGCTGAAATTCATGCCGGACTCGGCGGGCACCACGCCGCAGCTCGGGCCCTTGTTAGCAAGGCTTTCTGTATAGGGTTTTATTGGCCGATGGCCTGAGCGGATGCACTGGACCTTGTCCAACATTGCGTCGGATGCCAACTCTTTGCCAATCAAAGCCATATGTCCCCCACTTCCCTACAAACAATCCCTATCACTTGGCCTTTCGCGGTCTGGGGACCTGACATGGTTGGACCCCTTAAAGGGGGAAGCCATAAGAAAAAATATCTGCTGGTTATGGTGGACAAATTCACTAAGTGGATAGAGGCTAAACCGGTCAAAACGGCTGAGTCCGGCCCGGTGATAGACTTCATATCCGATGTTGTGCACCGTTATGGTGTCCCACACAGCATCATCACTGACAACGGCTCCAATTTCACAGCCGACGAGGTAAAAACCTAGTGTACTAATCTGGGTATTAAACTAGATTAGGCCTCCATCTACCACCCACAAACCAACGGTCAAGTCGAACGCGCCAACGGTCTTATTATGAGCGGCATCAAGCCCAGACTAGTGCAGTCTTTAAAAGAATCAGACAAGCACTGGGTTGAGGAGCTCGACTCCGTACTCCGGGGGCTGCGAACCACGCCCAACCGTACTACCGGGTACACACCTTTCTTCATGGTGTATGGTGCAGAGGCCATATTGCCCTGCGATATTATTCACGACTCACCTAGAGTGCGTATGTACGAAGAGAGAGAAGTCGAGATCGATCAGCAGGACAGCCTAGATGCCCTGGAGGAGGAACGCGATGTCACAAAAGCCCGTTCAGCAGTTTACCAACATCAGGCTCGAAGATATCAAAGCAGAGAAGTACGGGCTAAGACTTACAACGTTGGTGAACTCGTTCTATGGCTCCCAGAGAATAAAAAGGACAAACTCGAGCCCAAATGGGAGGGTCCCTTCATAATTGACGAAGTTCTCACCGGAGGAGCATACCGTCTTCGCGATGCATCAGACAATCGCCTCGAGCCGAACCCCTGGAACGCGGCCAGACTCCGGAGATTCTACGCCTAGTGCTCAACCCCTTGTTTGTCTCCTCCTCCCCTATAGTTTCCATTGTTTTTCTCTCTTCTCCGATTACTTTCTTCTTTCTCGCTTTAAAGCTTTAGTGCGGCTAGACTGCACACCATTGGCACATACATCTTCAAACATGTATGCCACTTGTACCTGGGGGCTTCTCGGACAGAAGTTCTTGTCATTCCTTGAGCATCAAGCTCCTCACATATGAGTTTTCCCATGTGTACCTTTTCTTTGCCATTATATGCATCGATATGACTTAAGTTTTGGCCAAGTTGGGTTGCCTGGCTCCTGTGCTTTTGCCCTACGTTCCCGTTAGTTCGGCTAGGGCATAAAGGGAGCACCTCTGCAATTGTTACTACCGGGTCATCCAGATGTGTACCTCAGACTGGGTGAAGCCGAAAGCTAGCGTTCTTAAGGGAATATTCGGTCAGCGAATTAAAGATGTTTTAAGCTCACTCCATCATGCACCCCCAGAAGTTATACAAACCATGGTGCTCACATCACAACTCGGACATGCGCATTAAATGCATGCACACCCAGGGAAAGGAACCCTTAATGGAACTATTCTCTCTGGAAGATGTTTCTTACGATATCAATGTAATATAACATAGCTAGTCGGATACAACTTGTCTATTCAAGCAATTATGACCCCTACGCCTAGTTTTCCAGGCATACCCCGGCCTATTCGGCTGCGATGGTATTCGGAAACACTCCGCACCTTCGGGATCAGAGGCTGAAGCGAAAAGGTCTGCCATGACAAATGATATACAATTAAGCTAGATGAGGAAAGTACACAGTCACTTGGACTCGAAAACCTCCTCCTCTACACCTTCCAACAGGCAGTCTAACTTACAATCCTGTTGGGAATATTTGGCGGCCCCTCTACTTGGTCATATACTAAAATAATGGGAATTTCTTCCCCATTCGACCCTACTAGTCCGACTCTAGCCATGTTATTAGGATCCAACTTGGTATATCGTGTCTTCACCATGGCCCGGGCCTCTCGCGCACCCTCGCGGCATGTCGATATCTTCCACAGCCGGATACGCCACTGCGCTCCCTTGAATAGCTCTACCAGCTACTCCATGCTTCCTGGAGGGGGGTCGGATGGCCATAAAGCCTTGTCTACACTCCGCATCGCCGCTGAGCTTGCTCATGCAACTGCGACAGCCCTTGCAGAAGATCACTCGATGATCCGGACACCTCCTCTTCGGGGTGGTTCGTCAAAACACCTGCAATTACAGCTATATCAGCTACCGTTACCTCCAAAACTGTTATAAAACAAAAGTGGATACATACTGAATATGCCGCCTCGCAGCTTCTTGTTCTCCTTCACAGAGCCAGCTAGCTGAGCTCGCACACCTTTCAGTTCTTCACCTAGTTTGGAGTTCGAGTCCTGGAGTTTCTTTTCCTCCTGGACGACTTTTGTCAATGCACGCTCGCCCGCTGTTAGTAGCTTTTTGGCTCCATGTTCTTTGCTGCAAGCAGCGTCCAGCTGCTCTTGTACTTGGTCTAACGGCCGAACACAAAGATTAGGACCCAGATCCGCACTATCGGTGTATCATTATGAATTTTCGATAGAAGGAAACATTACCGGGAGATGCCTTGTATTTCTCTAGCTCAGCATTGGCAGCAAGCAGCCGACGCTGACACTTTTCCAGCTCCTGAGCTAGCTGGGTGTTGTTCCCTGTAAGCACCTGGTAATACATTGATCCTTAAATTAGTTGTTTCAACTCCTTTAAGTCTCGGGGGCTACTGGCATATGGTTATCATAGTCAGACAAAATAAATTTACCTGCACATCTTTCAAATGTTGCTTTGTGGCCTTGTTAATCCCATCTCGAGCAGCTAGGATGTACTCATCAGCCGAGTTGAAGGCGTTAAACGACTCTTCTGAAAAGCCAGGGTCTTGTAAAATGGCCCGGCAGCGCCGATGATTCATCGCACTTTCCGCTTCCGAGTTGGTGACGGATACATCATCCGAGTCCTC
Organism: Triticum monococcum; assembly: GCA_034509565.1. NCBI lineage: Eukaryota > Viridiplantae > Streptophyta > Magnoliopsida > Poales > Poaceae > Triticum > Triticum monococcum. The sequence goes on from CM067841.1 coordinate 122,102,536, forward strand.
GGCCGGAGGACAGTCCGGCTTCGCCTCCGTATCGGCCCTCGTCTTCATCGCATGATTTGAATCCTGGCTGCGGGAAGTACGGCTGCTCGAGCCTCCGGATATGGTCCGGCGCGTTTTTCTCCTGACACATGAATAACAGGAGGGTCATGGTTGGACGTGACTGCTCAGGTGCAGGTTGGCGAATTCATACCTCTTCGATGAGGGCACAGCCGTATATGTGTTTGCTTTCTTCTTGGAAGACTCGCCCGGAGTGGGGGACACCCTCTTCGGAGGTACCCCTGGAGTAGTACGGCGTGCCGAACCCTTCCCCTTTTGAGCACAAGATAGTGCGGTGGGTAAGAAAGAAGGAGGGATCTCTTTTGAATAAGGTGTGTTCAGATCACTTACGTGTGAAGCCGGAAGAAGACCGGGGTAGTCGGCGATGATGGCCACTTCTGTGCCATCGTAGCTCCTCTGGTAAAACACCCCCTCCACAAGCACCACAAATATATCCGGATCCTCTTCGAACCCGGGATTGAGCTCCTGGTTGTTGTCCTCTGGCTATGGGGCGGGACTATAAAATCCCTCGGTGACCTTTCGCCAGTGCTGTCATAAGCAAACAAGCTAGAAATTTATCGAAGGCAATTCGGAGATGGAAGAAGTAAAAACGGAGGGAACGGACCTTACCCAGCTGGGAGGGTTATACATAGAGTACCCGTCTCTAGATTTGATGCGGAGAAATTCCTTTTCCTCTGCTTTGAACAGGTAGGCTAATATTTTAGCCAAATCAGCAGGGGTATCTGGACCCTTCCGACCGCAGCGAGAGGCGTCCCCCCCCCATTGTATTGCCACATGGGAAGCCCTCTGTATTGGAGTGGCTGAACCCCTCGTGCTATGGAAATCTCCATAACCTCGATTATTGTGAGTCCGGACTGGGTGAGCTCTTTTATCCTACTCATCAGCTGACGAACCTTCGCGTCATCTTCCACTTCAAGACTCCAGGGACACCAACTGTGGCGTTTCTTCAGGGGGACGCGCGCAAATTCAGGAAGACCCTTTCGAATCGGGTCAGGAAGCGCAACGTCCTCTATATAAAACCATTCGGAGAGCCATTTGTCAGGTGCCTTCCTTGGTGTGCCGGACGGATATCCGGTATCGGCGACGCGCCATACTTCGGCTCCGCCCACTTCGAATATTGACCCTTTGTGATTGCGCGGGACAAGATAGAACAACTTCCTCCACAACTCAAAATGAGCCTCGACGCCCAGGAAAAGTTCGCATAAAGCGACGTAACCCGCAATGTGCAGAATAGAGGCTGGAGTGAAGTTGTGCAGCTGGAGGCCGTAGTATTCCAGAAGCCCTCGGAGGAACGGATGGATTGGAAATCCAACACCTCTCAGCAGGTAGGGGAAAAAACACACTCGCCCCCCCGGACAGATTGGGGAAGTCCTCTGCCTGAGTCCCCTCATTGAAGAAAGCTAGCCCCGTTTGAACAGGGACTAGATCTGCAGGGGGAAGGAATCCCTGCATTTGCAACTTCGTCAATCGACGATGAGACATGGAACACCTCTCCCACTCACCTTTCTCTGGGCCGGGACAAGCGGAGGAGCTGGGAACACTAGCCATGCAATAGTTTCTCCTGAGCAGTCTCTGGGGATTTCTTCTGCGTACCGCTGAATGGATCTGGGATCTAATCTCTTTAAATAGGAGCTCTTCCTTGCATGGATGGGGTGTTATTCACAAAAATGCCCTGACTTTCCACATTCACTCGACACGTGGAGGACAAAGATTATTCAACGCGCAGAAGCCAAGGAGGCGACATTGGATCAAATGTCGAATATATTACTTGGAGATCATCGAAGGGAGAACCCGCCTTGCAATGCCGAAGACAATATGTGTGCCAAGCACCTCGCTATTAAAGACTGGTTCGGGGGCTACTGAGGGAGTCCTGGACTAAGGGGTCCTCGGGCGCCCGGCCTGTTATCCATGGGCCGGACTGATGGGCTGTGAAGACATGAAGGCCGAAGATTGCACCGTGTCCGGATTGGACTCTACTTGGCGTGGAAGGCAAGCTTGGCGACCGAAGATTCCTTCTTATGTAACCGACTCCATGTAAACCCTAGATCCCCTCGGTGTCTATATAAACCGAAGGGGATAGTCCGGAAAGGAAAACACATATACTCATTACCATATTCATAGGCTAGACTTCTAGGGTTTAGCCATTACGATCTCGTGGCAGATCAACTCTTGTAATACTCATATTCATCAAGATCAATCAAGCAGGAAGTGGGGTACTACCTCCATAGAGAGGGCCCGAACCTGGGTAAACATCGTGTCCCCTGTCTCCTGTTACCATCGATCCTAGACGCACAATTTGGGACCCCCTACCCGAGATCCGCCAGTTTTGACACCGACACCCTCCCCCTCTAGTCCGAATTGGACAAGGAGGGGGTGGCACCCCCCTTTCCTTCCCCCTCTCCTACTCCTACTCTTGGAAGGGTTGGAGTCCTTTCCCGGTGGGAGTAGGACTCCCCTTGGGGCGCGCCTAGGAGGGCCGGCCTCTCCCCCTCCTCCACTCCTTTATATACGGGGGAGGGGGGCACCCCATAGGCACAAGTTGATCATTGATCTTTTAGCCGTGTGCGATGCTCCCCTCCACCATAATCCACCTCGGTTATATCGTAGCGAGGCTTAGGCGAAGCCCTGTTTCGGTAGCATCATCATCACCGTCATCACGCCGTTGTCCTGACGAAACTCTCTTTCAAAGCTCTACTGGATCGTGAGTTCGTAGGACGTCTCCGAGCTGAATGTGTGCAGATCGCGGAGGTGTCGTACCTTCGGTGCTAGATCGGTCGATCGTGAAGACATACAACTACATCAACCACGTTGTCATAATGCTTCCACTTACGGTCTACAAGGGTACGTAGACGATACTCTCCCCTCTCGTTGCTATGCATCACCATGATCTTGCGTGTTCGTAGGAATTTTTTTTGAAATTACTACGTTCCCCAACAATTAAAGGTATAAGAAGTTTCCTTGGTCATGCCAGTTTTTATAGGAGGTTCATTAAATACTTCTCAAAAATATCTAGGCCTCCGACTAATCTCTTACAAAAAGATGTTCCTTTTGTCTTTGATGATGATTGTGTAGAATCATTTGAAATACTTAAGAAAGCCTTGATTTTTGCACCTATTGTTCAGCCACTTGATTGGAATTTACCCTTTGAAATTATGTGTGATGCTAGTGATTATGCTGTAGGTGTTGTGCTAGGACAAAGAGTTGATAAGAAATTAAATGTTATCCAATATGCTAGTAAAACTCAGAGAGTGCCCAGAGAAATTACGCCACTACTGAAAAGGAATTTTTAGCAGTTGTATTTTCTTGTGATAAGTTCAGACCCTATATTGTTGATTCTAAAGTAACTGTTCACACTGATCATGCTGCTATTAAATATCTTATGGAAAAGAAAGATGCTAAACCTAGACTTATTAGATGGGTTCTCCTACTACAAGAATTTGATTTGCATATTATGGATAGAAAGGGAGCTAAGAACCCCGTTGCAGACAACTTATCTAGGTTAGACCGTTAGAGAATGTTCTTGATAACCCACTACCTATTGATGATAGCTTTCCCGATGAACAATTAGCTGTCATAAATGCTTCTCTTACTGCTCCATGGTATGCTGATTATGCTAACACTACAAAAAACACATCCGTGACATTTTGGGCCGAACGAAAAAAAATTCTATCATACATATGACACTTCTATGATGATAATTGTGACAAAACCCGGTATCATCATAGATGTGGTGGGATCCTACTTCTATGACAAAAAATCATGACAAAAAATGGGCTTTTCGTCCTGGGCGGGCCGGAGACGCAGCTACATGACATTCTTTGGGCCGTCCATGACGGAAAAACCCGTGGTAGAAGCGAGGGGGAGGAAAATTTCGGGGAGTTCCCGGTTACGGTGGGAGGTTGGGGGCCGAGCGATGCGCGTTTCTCTCGTACACGTACGCGCGTGTGTGTGCGAGGCGTTGGCTCTAACTGAACCCGAGCAAGGCGTTGGGCTCTAACTGAACCCGAGCGATTGCACTGCCGGCTACGCGTTACTGAACCCGAGCAATCAATCGATGGCTGTTAACTGAAACCGATCGAGCGATTCCTTCGCTACTGCTGCTAACTGAAGCCGATCGATTGGATGAACAGTGAGTGTTGCGGGGGGGGGGGGGGGGGTTGGATAAACAGTGAGCGGTGGCATTGCCTCTGGATGAACAGGACCCCGTGGTGTGGAGGGCTGGATGAACAGTAGACGGTGGAGGGGTGGTTGAACAGGACCCCGCGGTGTGGAGGGCTGGATGAACAGTAGACGGTGGAGGGGTGGTTGAACAGGACCCCGTGGTGTGGAGGGCTGGATGAACAGTAGACGGTGGAGGGGTGCCCATGGAGGGGTGGTTGAATAGTAGCCGGTGGAGTAGTGCGCAGTGGAGGCTGGATGAACAGGAGCCCGTGGAGGCTGGAGGAGTTCGACGATAGCCCGTGGAGGCTGGAGGAGGTCGACGGTGGAGATGAACAGTATCCCGTGGAGTCCCGTTTTGCGGCACGCCACACCCCTCCCGATGAACATGACCCCCGTTTCGACCGTAGGAGGTCCGTTTCGTCCATTTTGCGATACGCCACACCCCTCCCAATCAACAGGACCCCTGTTTCGACCATAGGAGGTCCGTTTCGTCTGTTTTGCGGTACGCCACACCCCTCCCGATCAACAGGACCCCCGTTTCAACCGTAGGAGGTCCATTTCCTCCGTTTTGCGGTACGCCACACCCCTCCCGATCAACAGGACCCCGTTCCGAACGTAGGAGGTCTGTTTCCTCCGTATGCGAGTAGGCGTTTGAGACCCCACCCATATGTACACATATGTGGCCGTATTTTCTTTCTTGCACCCTGGCCGATGTACGTACGTGTACATGCTACCTACGCGCCTCTACTACGACACGTACGCGCCTCTACTACGACACGTGCGCTCCTCTACATCCACCAGTATATATGTACATACACGTTCCCGACCAGAATGACAACGCTACATACGCTTCGACCAGGTGGGTCCCGACTATCAGGCACTTCCTTGCATGCGAAGATGTAGCTGGTGGGTCCCAGTAGTCAGGGGGCGAATCATTTTTTTGCCCAGACGCACTTCCTTGCATGTGAAGATGTAGTTGGTGGGTCCCAGCAGTCAGGGGCGGATCATTTTTTTGCCTAAACGCACTTCCTTGCGTGCGAAGATGCAGCTGGTGGGTCCCAGCAGTCAGGGGGAAACGTTTTTTCCGTGAAATACGGTGGCCCGTCCGGTGGGTCCCGCTGTCAGGTGGAGGAACCATTATTTTGTGCGTAATAGGGAGGCACTTCCTTGCTGCGGCCGTGGAGCCAGCTGTCAGCCTCTCCACATACAGTCCACATCCGATGGAAGTCGTTCCTTGACCATGTTGACCACGCCGCACCGAGAGCACCACGGCGGTGGACGACGGCAAGGACTAGGAAGGGGACGACTCAGAGACGGGGAAGACGCAGCAGTGGATGTCCATGCGAAGAGTAGTACGAGGGTTCAGTAGTTCGGCTGCGGTGTGAGGCTGCAGTCACCGCAGAATAACAGGGGTGTGGGTGAGTAGAGGGATGGCCTGGCCAGCGGTGGGAGTAGTAGGGGGCGGTGAGGCCTCCGCGGCATCACATCCAACCATGGGAGGCAGGAGCACGCGGCACGACCGGTGCTGGTTTGGGCGGATGGAGCAAGAAGACCAGAGGTTGAAGAAGCACTACGGCCATTGGATGAACATCGTGTGGTAACAGGAGCTAGAATCGTTCATATTGACTAAGTTGACAAAGCCCTCCGTCCCCGTCAACTTGGTAGGCCCACAAGTCAGCCTCCCACTATGCCGGGTTCCAGCTGGCAGGGGGAATATTCATTTTTTGTGCGTAATAAGGAGGCACTTCCTTGCGTGCAAAGATAGCTGGTGGGTCCGACATGTTAGCGGGGGCACGTTATTTTCGTGAAATATAGAGGCCCTTCCGGTGGGTCACAGATGTCAGGTGGAGGAATCATTATTTTGCGCGTAATAAGGAGGCATTTCCTTGTGTGCGGCCGTGGATCCAGCTGTCAGCCTCTCCACGCACAGTCTACTTCCGATGGTGTCGTTCGTTGACCATGTTGACCACGCCGCGCTTTGCGCATCCAAGGTGGTGGACGACGGCGAGGCCCCGGACAGCAACGAGCTAGAGATGGGAAGACGCGGGAGTAGAGTCGCAGACGAAGAGGTGCACAACGGTTAACTGGTTCTAGTGCGGTGTGGTTCGACAGTCGGTGGAGAAGAACAGGAGGTGTGGAGGGGTGGAGGGATGGCCTGGCCAATGGTGGAGTAGCGCTTCATAGCGAAGCGTGCTAAGCAGAGCTGCTAGCAGTAGGAGGCGGGAGGTGGTCCTGGCGGCGCTGGAGGAAGAAGACGAGAGATTGAAGATGGATGCCGGTCGTTGGATGTAAATCCAACGGCTAACTGTCAGAATCATTTGTTGACTAAATTGACAACGACTTGCGTTGGCTTCGACCTATTGGCCCACATTTCAGCGTCCAAAAATGTGACACGTATTCAACCCATTTTTTCAGAATTTACAGTCTTTTTTTGCACGGTAGAATTTACAGTCAATTTGATCTTTTTTTTTGGAATTACAGCCATTAGCTGGGTTGGGTGAACAAATAATGGAGCATCCATGCGGCCCATTTATTTTATTTCCTAAAAAATTACAGGCCATTTGCACTTTCTCAAAATACACGATTTTGCTGGGCTGATTCTAATTATAATGTTGGGTTGGGCCAGCAATGTTATCAAAAAATAAAAAGGGGCTGAGCATTTTGTTATAAATATATTTAAATAATAAGTGATATTATTACATTCATCCTTAAATCTTACCAAGCTTTTGTACACAATCACTAGGATTTTCGTGCCAAAACAATCCAGGATTTTATTTGTTAAGAAATTATTTTTATAAGTTAATAAGATGTGGGATATTGTTTTCTTACATATGTAAGTATCTGTTAAATATATGATGACAATAAAAATAATATATAATAACATATAAAATAATTTAAATATATATAATATAGTTAGAAGGGAAACATAAGTTGGACGTGGCGTTCCTATTCTTATATAGAAAAGTAGAACAGACCTCTGCGTTTTCTTCAAAAAAATACATAAACTGGGCTGCCAAAAATAAAACCTCGGATGGGAGGTCGATTGGCCGGTCGATACATGACGGCCCTAAGAAAATACAAACATGCCTATGGACCTCCCATCCGAGGTCGTGGGATGTGCATGTTAAAAATGAAAGCCTAGACGGGGCAGCCCAAAACCACGTCCAACACTTGCCAAAACTTCGTCCCTCGTTTTCTCTGTGTTTCGCACACTCGACATTGTGTGGGCATTTTGATTGTGCATCATATGAAGGTGTGCTATGCATGAATGTTGATCAGCATGATGTTAACTGGCTGGTAGTTCCATTTTCGACCATGAATAAAACTTCCAACATGATGTTAACCCTGTTTAAAAAGGCCGTGTTAATATAAATGCTCTGCCTCTGAAAGTTGCAGTTTCTTATCTGAAACTGAACTTGCAGTTTCTTATGTGAAACTGAAACTTGCAGTTTCTTCTCTGACAATCACATTGTCTGCACTTTTATACTCCTTTGAAACTACATTTTTTAAGTGTTAAAAATAGATCTCTAGAATTCATAAAATACTTCATATGCTCAGTACTGCAAATCTGAAATTCAAAAGACATTCATATCTGAAAGTACTCTCAAAATACACAACACAAAACACAATTCACAACCTGCAAATACTGACAACCCTAAGCTCCTCCTGACAATTCACAACCTGCCCGACTATTGGGCTGGGGGGCAGGCCCCTCCTATTCGTCGGCGGCAGACAGCCGCCCCGTGAGACGATGTGAACGGCGAGGGAGACGATGGCGGGGAAGTGTCGTCGGGCCAACTGCTTTTATCCTCTTGAAGTTGGGTTCGGTCGACGAAGACTCCACCGGCTCGCTCTGGCAGGACACCCTCACAAACGGCACCCTGTAGATGCTCGATCCTTCAATCTCTGGTGGATGCTCCATCTCAGATTAATACTCCCACCACCGCTCCCTCACGATCGGATTCGGTGAATCTGTTTGCTCCATGGCCCAGAGGAGCAACTCTATGTACTCCGGCGTGACTCCCTCCGGGAGTATCGCCGCCTTTTCGCTCTGTTGAAGATATTTGGCCATGAATGTCGCCGTTGCCGCTAGTTGGTCCTTGTTGTCAAACCAAGGCTGTATCTCCAACATCCTAGCTAGCTTTACAGGGTCGCCGTCTGCGATCCTCACGTATTGGTTGCACTCCTCTAGCGATCTACTTCTCCACAGCACCTTCACTCACTGACGGTGGTTTTTGAATGGAAGAGGAGAGGAGCAGCGCTAGTTTTGGATTAGAACGGGAGAGGAGCGATGCTAGTTTTGGTCTGGAACAGGAGAGGAGGGGCTGTGGTTTTGAAATGGAAGAGGAGAGGAGCGGCGCTGCATTTAGATTGGAACAGGAGAGGAGCGGCGGTGGTTTAAGAGGAGAAGAGCGGAAGAGCGGCGCTGGTCTTGGAAGTATTTTTTTGTTGTTCTGCGTATTTTGGGTCAAAGTTTGACCAGTACTGTATTTGACAAGCAAAATGTGAATGCATGTCACCAAAAATTGTATCGTTTGGTTCGTATCTGAATGTACTTTCAAATTATATTATTTTTGCAACGTATAACATATATTTTATGTGCGAAAATCATGGTCAATTATGACCCAGAATAAAAGGGAGACTAGTTAATGTGGGGTTGCTTTCTTAATTGAAGGGTAAATTGACTTTGATTTTGATCAAGTCACAGTGCGCCGGCCCTCTCGTCCAATCCTAAATCGTTGCCGCACGCTCCTCTCCCTCTTCTCCATTGCAAAACCACCTCCTCTCCTCTCCATCATCTCCATTCCTAAACCACTATCTCGCCTCTCCCTCTTCTGATCTTCTCCATTCCAAAACCACCTCCTCTCCTCTCCATAATCTCCATTCCAAAACCACCGTCTCGCCTCTCCCTCTTTTGGTCTTCTCCATTGCAAAACCACCTCCTCATAAACGTGGCCCGGAGGCGCAGTTGTTGTCATTTTGATCTGAAGCGCCGGATTATAACATATAACACGAAAAAATGCCACATGACAAGAAATCATAACATCACTGCTCAAAGGAGACAACATGAATCCCGACGGACAAACTAGATGAGGAACAAAGCTCAAATTAATGATAAACTCGTAGAAAAGGGGTCTGTCGATAGATGTCCTGATTAACATAGACGGCTTGACCTAGATGGCAGCCGAGTAGTCACTGTTCGTGCATGTGCCCCCAATGACTAGCCCAACTCAGTTGTCGCTGTTTAACCCTTGTAGTGATCCGAAGCACATGACACCTAATTTTGTGAGATGACAAGAAACCTTTTTTTAGATTTCTCACCACAACTACAGCCATGTACAACACAGCCTGCACGATATGTAGACGATAGCCAATCCAGGCGTGTCTGCTGGAGTCTGGTCACATGCATGGACGAACTAATCTTCCGTGTCTTGCAGGGATCGTCCAGGCACCAACGTAGTACAACACTTCCCTAGTACTATCGCTCGTCTCCCTATTAAGTCACCCGACTTGCGGGGCCGAGGAGTGTGCCTATGGTCGGTTCTCAATTGTCGTCCCACATGTGTGTGCAAACGCAATATGACGCGCGTTCCATTCGAAGAGCAGCGTGCCAGACCAACCGACCGTCTGGGGTGCGACGCGAACGCGACGGGCGTGCTGTATACTTCGTACATGTGTACCACCGTTTTCTAGAAGCTTTGCTCCATGGCGCGGGCGCAATCCATGGATACAAAATTAGTATACTGTATACTACTTAAAAGTCCAGGGCGGGGCTTTTCCTGCGCGGTAGGCGGCGGCGCAGTTCCGCCTAGTCGGTTCGACAGAGACGCGAGAAGACGAGGGAGTAGGCTGCTGCAAACGTAGGGCTGTGTGGTTTGACAGCGAGTTACTGCTGGACAGGTGGGGCCCCGTGATCATGGGAGAATGGAAAGCCACTATCCTGCCGTTCGCACGCTGGTAGTTCGCTCCTACTCATCCCCGCACGTCCTTCAATACTACGGCGGTTTGCTCCTAGTCGTCCCATCCATTCACATTACGGCAGTTCCACTAATCCTAACCCTCCTCCCAAATCCATGGTGTCCCAAGTCTCCACGATTGGCGGTGAGTACAAGGTTAGAACCATCACCGGCGATGAGTTCGACGTCATCTACACCCGTTCTTCCGCGACGGTGAAAGGATGCCTTTCTCGCTTCAGACGCATGTTCGAAGACTCAGATGATGAGTGGGTCGCTGGGCTAGATGTTGAGTACACCATAGTCCTAGGACCAGAGAAGGATCTAAAGGACGAAGAGAGGAAGAAGCCCGTCGTGATCTAGGTTTGCGTGCATGACTTATGCTTGGTCTACCACATATGCCATGCCGACGTTGAGTGCCAGGATTTTAAGCACTTCCTCCAGAGCAACCTAGTCAAATTCGTTAATGTAGACTTTGGTAACGACCGAGAAGTCCTGCGCCGGATAGGCCTCGTTGTAGGCAACACCTTCGACCTCCAGAAGAATCGGCTGGTGTCCTCTCGTCAGCCTTCAATGCTGACCCTGGCAGGAGCCATGGTTCATCCTTCGTACGGTAAACTGGAGAAACCTCCATACACATTTCATCGTCATGCATGGCAGCGGAATGTACTAGATATAGACCACATCCACTACGCTGCAATGGATGGCTACCTTTGTTTCAATATCTACAAGGGTTGGATGAAGAGCAACAGCCAAGTGTGCGGTTCAAGCAAAGAAGTATCGGCCAAGAGGAAGAGGGACAAGGACGAAGTCGAGGACGTGGACGGGGACTCCGAGTAAGGTGGCAGTGTCGTTGCTCATGGTGGTTCTAATGCAGTGTCTACCAGAATAGTTGCAAATTTTAATTTTAGGCGTGCTTAATTTAATTTGAGGGGTGTGTTGTGCCGAGCCCCCAACAGAACTATGTTATGTTTCTTCTCGTTACTTTAACTCTTTAGTACGTACACACTAGTATTTCTTACATTTCATCTTTTAGTTGGTATAGTACTACCACTCGTTTCTTCACATTATATACGTACAATATATATGGCCAACTGTCAGATTTCGGGTTCTGGCAGACCCTTAAGGTTCGAACACTGGGGTGCGCACGGAAATCACACCCTCTACCTCCCCGTCTCACAAAGATCTAAAATACTAAAAGAATCACACAAGAGACACAAGATTTATACTGGTTCGGGCCACCATTGTGGTGTAATACCCTACTCCAGTGTGTGGTGGATGGATTGCCTCTTGGGGCTGATGATGATGGACAATACAAGGAAGAACAGCCTCGCGAGGGTCTGTTCTTGGCTGGGGTGACGAACTACTGGGAGGAGTTCAGTCACCTTCTCTCTCTCTCTCTCTCTCTCACTTGCTCTCTCTACTTGCTAGTCAGATCCACATGCTGAACCGAACCCCCAACCGAACCGACCGAACCGAAACGAACCGCCCCTTGCTACTTGGGTGGCCGTCCCTATTTATAGGGGCCCTGGTCCTCTTCCCAAATATCGAGCGGGAAGGGAGCCAACAATGGCAGGCTAATTTGAAGGGGGACAACAAGTACTCTTATCCTGACTTAAGTTGGTCTTCGCCTGCGAAAGACTCTGCGGTGACGCTGTGCTGGGCTCCATGGTGACCTCCGTCTCGTAGTCCGCTTGGTCCTGGTCTCGTTGCACCGAAATGGCAACCTTTGCCTGATGCCTCGGTACTCCGCGGCTGCGCTTGCCCCTTCGCACCAAAGAGGAAAGAAGGACGCTGCGCGCGCTGGCGCCCGCCTGGCACCCTCGATCGTCATGGCTTGCGGCATGGGAACCTCGCGAGATACCCCGCCTTGATATCTCCATCTCCTCGCGAGCTAGCCTGAGGAGGCTGCGCCTGAGGATGCGCCGTGTCGTCCGCCTCGCGAGGCTTGGCCCCTTGCGAGGGTCTTGAGTCTTGTGCTGATGAAGATGGGCCGTGCTGGGCCTCCTTTGAGCCACGCCGCAGGCCGCAGGCAGGCAAGTCTGGGGACCCCTGTTCCCAGAACGCCGACAGTAGCCCCCGGGTCCGAGGCGCGCATGGACTTGGCCGTGCCGAGAGGCGAAAGGGCAAGGGCGAAGCGCCGCGGGCCCTAATAGCCTGCGGCCTTGGGCGCCGCGTGGCGGTTGATTGGACGTGGGCGACTCCACTTCCCCACGACGCCTCGGTGATCGCGTGAGGTGGACAAGTCCCTGCATGCAAATCGTGTCATGATTACCTGCGATCGTGGAGGCCGGCGGTTGGCCATCACCGGCTATAAGTACGAAGCTGTGCGTGCCCTCTTAGTCCATCCCTCCTGGCTTCTCCTCCTTCCCGATCCTTGCTCCGTCTTGCTGAGATGTCTCCGATCCGCCGGTTCTCTGCAGCGGAAAAGGGAAAGGCTCCTCGAAGAAATGGCTCGCCCTTTGCAGCCGGGGCGAGGAAGACCGTCAGGTGGAGCCGAGGCCCTGGTGCGAGCGGGCTCCGCCGGGGTTCCCGCTTCCTTTGTACGCCCCCGCCGAGGGCCCCGAGGGTGTCGATGCTGATCTCCGCGGCCGGCGCCGTCGTAGGCGCCGTCGGGTCACGAAGGCGTGGGTTGTTCCTCCTGGAGTCCATGCCGAGGGTTCCTCCCATGAGTTCGTGCTCCACGTTGTCGTTCCTCTCCAGTCCTGGATTCGTCTGCCTCCCTTCTTCGCCTCCATCGTCCCTCCAGGAGGGCCTCTAGAGCTCTGGCTGCAGCACGCCGGCTGCAGCGCCCTCGCGACCGAGGCTGAGATCGTGGTCGCCGTCCCAGGCGAGGTCTACTTGTCCCGCGGCTGGAGAGAAATCGCCCGGGCTTGCAAGGAGAGGGGCGTCTTCGTAGTCCACCTGGAGTACGATGGTGCTGCGGTGATGTTCTTCAAGGTCTTCGACGCGATCGGGCGCCGGCTGGAGTGTTGCCGCGGGAGAGGTGGCCAGGACCTTGCCCTGGTGAGGGCTAGGCCCGTCGACCGCTCCCTTGGCGGAGGCGCCGGGGGGTCCAGCGACTCTAGCGAAATCTTCACGACTCCGAAGACGAGCGACGACAGCTACGAGCCCCCGAGCCGGCGCCGCTCCCGGAGCAGGGCGGGCTCGTCAGGCCGTCGCCGACCCTGATCTGGATGGGGTTGGCGCCGGCGCCTGACGGCCCACTGTTGATGATGGCATCTTTTGCAGGAGCCCGTGTAGTTAGCACTCTTTAGGATCCGTTCCCTGCGAGGAATCAAAATGCGCCCCACGGGGGCTTGTAAGGTGTCTGTAGTCCCATTTGTTAATACGTGACCTTCGCTATGGATTTGTGTGAGTTGCTGATTTCGTCATAGCTTAGTTCTCCCTTTCGAACCTCGCGAGGGCTTGGTGCTCTACGCCGACAGGTCCCAGTCCCAAGGCGGCGTCAGCCGTCGCTGGTATGCCAGGTCGCGATGCCGTGGTCAAGGCCAAGAGGTGAGCGACCCGGGGTCCGGTAAGAGCCCCTGAGTCGCGATGCTCAGGAGGTCCCCTTTGGCACCCAAGCAGCCGTTGCTTGGTGAGAAAGGGAAGCAACGTCACTAGTACGGAATTGCTTTAGGTGCGGGGGTAGTGCCACGGTAGCCAGCGCTATGGGAGGTGACTTATCTCGAGAGTCGGGGATTATTCCTGGTGTGCCGTCGGGTTCGCGCGTCGGTAGGAGCGGAATTGCTCGGCAAGGTCCCTGTGAGCCCCTTCTCCCTCGCCTCTGCTCCCCTTTTTGCTCTACGTCCTCGGGTCCCGGCCCTCGAGCTTGTCTCAACCGTCGCTGGTATGCCAGGTCGCGATGCCATGGACAAGGCTAGAGGGTGAGGGCTGGAGAGCCAGTAAGAGCCCTGAGTCGCGATGCTCAGGCACCCCCCTTTAACGTGCAAGCGGTTCGCGCGGGCGAGGGTGAAGGGAACTCCGTGAGGGCCTTGGCTAGCGCAGTCCCCTCCAAGGATCCTACAGGTTCATCACAGAAAGAAGATGGGGTTGCCATGGCAGTCATCAGTCGATCGTTAGTCGCTCAAAAGCTCGCTGGTTGGAGTAGGTGAGGTGTATCTGGGCACCCGTGAGCCAGCGCGGGACTCACGAGGCCCTACCTCTAGGCGGGTTGCGCCTGGCACTGGGCCGTATCTTGAGATGTGTCCCTGCAAAATTTTGTTAGATGCCGGTACTCTACGTCCTCGGGTCCCGGCCCTCGAGCTTGTCTCAGCCGTCGCTGGTATGCCAGGTCGCGATGCCGTGGACAAGGCCAGAGGGTGAGGGCTGGAGGGCCAGTAAGAGCCCTGAGTCGCGATGCTCAGGCACCCCCCCCTTTAACGTGCAAGTGGCCACATGGAGAAGAAAGGATGCTGCAGACAGGCACCATGCAGTTAAGCGTGATAGGCAATGCATAGTTGGAAATAAACGCGAGTGAGATACACGCCGCTGGGTCTGGCCTGAGCGGCTTGGGGATGATGCAGCCCGAGGGGCGCCCCCAACAAGGCAAACTAACGACCGAAAGATAAAAGGGGATACATGCCGCAGGGACGGACCCACGCGGCCTGGGAGTGATGCAACCCTGGGAGGGCACTCCCAGCTGGGAATGGAACTTGAAAGATGTCACCTGAGGATGTCGTCGGTGAAGTGGCATTGGTGCAGCAGACTCGGTGGGCTGCGGAAGCTGATCCTCACGAGCCCCGAGGCCCCGGGGCCTCGGGAGGCTCCGAAGGCACTGGTGACTCCTGACGAGCTGCCTTCATCTCCGCCAAGGCCGCAGAACGCTTGTCTTCCTGAGCCTCCATGATGCCCCTCATGAGGCGCTGGTGCGCCGCAGCCATGCTCGGCAGGCCGTAGGGCATGCGAACATAGCTGTGGGGTGGTCCCCCGCAGCGCCCCACTTGTGAGGGCCAGAGACGCTCCGTCGTGGCGATCTGATTGAGCCCTGGTACGTCGACGCAGACGTGCAACCCACCATCCTCGCCTGGATGTAGGGCCATAGCTGGTAGGCGGCGGCAACCTCTCATGATCCTTGACTCCTGTAGTTCTTGAATGGCCTTGTTAACGAACTCCTGCTGGTCTGACCTTCCTTGCGCGGCTCCTTCTCGAGGGAAACATGCTGCGAAGCACGCTTCCACATGGTGTCCAAGCGCCTCCCTCGTGACCCTGGCTAGGTCGGTGGCCCTCTAGGTGAGAGCCCCCGAGCCCTGCCTGAGGAGGGCGCCGGGCGCGCTTCCCTATGCGATGGAAGGAGGGTCCCCCTGGGCAGAGACGGGCCCTGAAGGGCCTGCCTCCTGAGGGGCTGAGCCTGACGACGATCAAGAAGCCTCCTGCCTCCGCGATCTGGGTCTTCTAGCGACGCGGCCTGATAGGCCCGCTCTAGGGAACACACTGCATCCTTCTCTTCACAGGGTACCGTGATGACGCCGCCACTTCCCTGAACTTTCGCAAACCAGGCGTTCTTGCCTCCTGGCACAGGGTTTGAGATCGTCTTCACAAATGTCGACCATCTCGGATAGATGTCGTCAGCTAGATAGTACCCCTTGTTGTATTGGTGCCCATTGGTCTCGAAGTTCACCGGAGGAGAATGGCCCTCAACGAGCTTGGCAAAAACAGAAGAGCACTGCAGGATGTTGATGTCATTGTGAGTTCCTGGCATACCAAAGAAGGAGTGCCAAATCCAGAGGTCCTGTGTGGCTACCACCTCAAGCACCACACTGCAACCGCCTTTGGCACCTTTGTACATCCCCTGCCAACCAAATGGGCAATTCTTCCATTTCCAATGCATGCAGTCGATGCTTCCAAGCATCCCAGGAAATCCTCTTGCTGCATTCTGGGCTAGGATCCGAGCAGTGTCTTCCGCATTGGGTGTTCTCAAGTATTGTGGCCCAAACACTGCCACCACTGCCCGACAGAACTTGTAGAAACACTCTATGCTGGTGGAGTCGGCCATGCGCCCATAGTCGTCGAGTGAATCACTGGGAGCTCCATATGCAAGCATCCTCATCGCTGTCGTGCACTTCTGGATGGAGGTGAATCCAAGAGCGCCAATGCAATCCATCTTGCACTTGAAGTAGTTGTCGAACTCCCGGATGGAATTCACAATCCTGAGGAAGAGCTTTCGGCTCATCCGATAACGGCGCCGAAATGTTCTCTCGCCATGAAGTGGAGCATCGGCGAAGTAGTCGGAGTAGAGCATGCAGTAGCCTTGCAGACGATGCCGGTTCTTTGCTTTCACCCGCCCCGGCGCCGAGCCACCTCGCCGCGGCTTTTCACTGCTCGCCAGCAGCTGGGCGAGGGCGGCGAGCACCATCAGATGCTCTTCTTCCTGGACATCGGCCGCGGCTTCCTCCTCCAGCAGCGCGGCGAGCTCTTCCTCCTCGTCCGATTCCATCACCGAGACGGGCAAATCGCTGAACACCTTGCGCTCGGTGGCCGTGAACCCGCCGTTAAACCGTGCCTCCGCGGCCGGAAACTGCGACCGGAAATGCCCAGCTGTTGCGGGAGGGGCTGCCGCGGCGAAGCGCTGCTATTTTCCGGCGGGGAATGGCTATCTAGCGGAGTCGGGCGGCGGCCGTCGCCGGGATACAACTAGTGGTGGCCGAGGGCGCGGGGGGTGCGAGGCGAGTCGGGGATGAAAACCTTGACTTTTCCCCTGGCGGTGTGGGCCAGGCGTGCTTTTCCCTAGCGCCGGAGCCCCCAACGGCTCCCCAGCGCGCCGGGTTCGGCCTGTGACCGCCGGGCAGAAAAAAGGTCCGAGCCAGCGATTTTCGGCGTCCTGGGGGCGCGACTGGGCCGTTTTTCCGGCGCCGGCGCCGAAAAAGTGGCCTGGGGGGGCCTGTTGGGGGCGCGGCTGGAGATGCCCTTATACATGTTGGCTATAGATGACATGGCAGTTTCTTATAGTCAAGAGTTGGCTATACAATTAAGAATTAACCATGCCCTTATACACCTAGACGGAGGCATTAAATCAAGATGACTTGGAAGGGGGCAGAGGAGATGTAAGAAATGGTTCATCATAAGTCTTTCACTAGTACTGTAGTAAAAATTTCATACATGAAAGATTCTAGACTAAACCATAAATGGATACACTTTTATTCATGCACAATACTCCAATAGAGCAATAGTATCATGTATGGAAGTCTCCACATGCTTAGACAACGGATTACATTGAGCGAAGACTAATGATCAGCATTTAACTTGGTAATGCATATGTCCAAGTGAGCCTCCTTGGAGTCCCCGTGCACATTGTTGGGGGTTAAATCATGCCATGTGTCTTCCATGTCCACATCGGCGGGAAGGTCCTAGCTCGGCACAGTCCTAGTCAGCTTGACGTAGCCAGTTTCGCCACCCACGTACCTCCAAGGGGTAGTAATAGTGAGCACGCACCCATACATCGGCCTTGTGTTAGTGTCAGCGTCAGCGGCGTCGCCCCTGACGCACACTACAGAGACGGGGCAGCGGCCTGCGCGGGCCTCGCCGGTGCCCACGATCAAGAGGAAGACGTTGCCGTCCTCCTCCGAGACTAGCAGGCGGCGGTGATCCTCCAACAACTTCGGCACGGTGAACGGGTAGCACGTCTCATACTTGATGTTTTTCGCCAAGGGCCAGTAGTGATCGCCGCATGCCTGCATGAGGTGATGCACAATGTCCGCTGACGAGCCCCAAAACGGCATCGGGCACTCATAGCAATAAACGAAGGGCTCCTTGGAGGCATCGACCAGACCATCCATGAAATGGGAGTGACTGTAGGGGACGTTCCGCCAGTTGAATATATGAGCAAGTTACTACGAGATTTAGTCCGAATAAGCAAAATAAATCATGCCGGCTATAATAGATATTCAACTAATCATGTGGACTAGCATAGTAGATGAACAGATCAAATCTAGGACACGGACTAGAAACATGAATTCTATCACGATTTCGGACAGGAAGGACAGAAACACATACGGTGCAACGGGAGCAGCACTGTTGGCGTTGAGATTGTCGCCCATGTCATTGAGGAAGAGGTTGCCGAGGTCGGGGAAGAAGTCGTCGTCGGTGAAGTCGTCACTGCCAGCAGTCGCCAGAGTGCGCTCCCCAAATTTCAATAGCGCCCGCCGAATGGAGCGCAGGAGGGAGAGGCTGTAGGGGACATTGCGGCCGCCGAATGGAGCGCAGGAGTAGCCCACGAAGCAGTAGATGGTGCTCGTCCCTAGTCTCTACTCTTATCTCTATCTCTACTACTCTTCTTTGTTTTTTATAATATACTAGTTGTAGTAGTCAAATCGAATAGTACTGCACCGTCCGCTGCACGCTAGGCTGAAGAAGCCTCTTCGCCTCCATCAAACCCCTCCGTTAAGCCCACATGCAAACCGAGAAACCCACTCCGGCCCGCGGGAGGAAATTTGCCGGTTGCCGTTGGAGAATAATAGTCACGTCCAATCCATTTGAGTTAATTGCGTGTATGATTCTCCCTCTATAAAAAGTTAATCCATCCTTAATCTTGTATTCTAAGTACTCTGTGGGTTTCACTGTTAGTACAACGTACATGACTTGCAGGCTAGATACAGATTCGTACAGAAAGTTAAAACGAAACAAATTCATCCTTAATCTTGTATCCTAAGTACTCTGTGGGTTCCACTGCCAGTATAGTAGCGAAAGAGAAAATATATAAAAAGCTAAAGTTTAGGACAGAATTCCAACTCAGGTCATCGCGCTGCGAGCACTCCGGCCCGGACCAGTACACTAGGTGTTCGTTGCGGACAATGCAAGAGATAAACCTTTATAACAATGAGCCCGTCCGTTGCAACGGATCCAAAGTAGAATAAAACATAATCACAAATTTGAAAGAAAACAGTTTTAGTTTTGATATACATATCACTAAAAATATCTTATGTTTCACTCCAAATATATTCTTTGGGCTGAAGTAAGGGAGGAATGTGGTTGGTTTTAATATACTAAGGGGTTTTGTGTAAACTAGAGCAAAGAAGTGGGAATTGTTGCAAAAGGCCACAACTTACATCACAGCCGTTAGATGCAGATCTAGTGGTCAGAAATGGCTGATGGTAGACACACCATCATCACCAACTGAGTCTTTTATAGGAGTAGGAGTAGAGAAAAAACCGAGTTGGTGATTATGGTGTGCCTGCCATCTTATAATATAGACTGACCGATCCATATCTGACGGATAGAAAGCAAACAATGACAATTTTACAAAAGATACCCGCACCTCTCTCCACATTTACAGATAAGGCCTTACCTCGTTCATCCTAATCTCCCACAACCTCATTATTGAGCAATTAAAAAAGGAAGTCTCTAGAATAGTCTAGCATGGTGGCCGCTGCAGGCGCCGTCCATCCCCATGCCTCCGCCCAGTCCGACCACCAGTCACCACCACGCCCCACTCCTCCTCGCCTTATCTATCATCTTTCTCGAGATATCATTATTTCGATGAAATTGTCAACATACCATTTTCCGTAAAATTCTCAAGATATCATTAGTTTTTACACATGGGATTACTCCTGCATGGGTCAATCACAACAGGTGTTTGTAAAAAAAATGCATCTTGACATTCCGTGCAATGCATGGGCATCTTGCTAATTTTTCGACATATAATTCCAAACACCACGTAGACATGGTCTTTGACCATTCTACAACTATGTTAGTATCATTGTTAGTGGTCAGCCGGTGCAAGTTATAGCCCCGGGTGTTTAAACCTTTTTTTAGTAATGATATCTGGCGATTGTTCGCCACGAGCTTAGTCCTGGCAAATCCCATGTAACCGTCGGATTTCCATCCGACGGTGGCCTATTTTTAAGCCATAGTATTTGACAAAACCGCCACCCTTACACACGTATTGTAATTGCGTCGCAGTTCGTAGTCATTCCACACTCGAGCATTGAACTTTGTAACTATTTTAGATTAGAATATACTATTGCTCCAGTCCTACTCCACTACTACTCTACTCAAGCAAGTTAGGGCATAGTAGTAGGTATTGTAGGGAGTACCAGTACTGTGATCACTCAAGCAAGTTGTCTGGCATCGATATGACCCTACGCTGCTGGTATGTGTCTCGTAAGTCAAGCGGCGTGTTGTATTCATCATCACCTGTCCACTTCATGCAGCACATATTCACTTCTCCATCTTTGTCCGCACATAATCTCGTCCAATCTTCCATCCCCGCTAAGGCGCCTCCCCCCTCGTCCGAATCCCAAGCACTAACAATGGCAGAACCGAGCAGCATCTATCGAAAGAGTGGCCGGAATTCGCTCCCCACAGAGGTAATCAAGCTCATTATTTCGCGTGTGGACAATCTCAGTACCATGCCGCTCACCGCGTGCTCGTCGGGCTGTACCATTTACTCAAAGCCCTCAGGCCGGAGCTTTTTAAGCCAGCTTCTTGCTTGCCGATGCCGCTTGATCTTCAGAAACAACATGTCACGCAGCATAACGATCGTAGGGTGGCGAGCATCAACCCCCTTGATTACGATCCGATCCCCATGTAACACCCTCGATGCGACTATATCTCCCACGTGTCGAGGCACGACTTAGAGGCATAATCGCATTGAAGGCATATGTCGCAAGTGAGGTAATCTTCACACAACCCATGTAATATAATAAGGGAAAGAGATACATAGTTGGCTTACACTCGCCACTTCACACAATTACATGAATAAAACATTACATCAATCAAATACACTCATGGTCTGACTACGGAACCAAAATAAAAGAAGAACCCCAAATGCGACAAAGGTCCCCGATCGACCCCAACTGGGCTCCACTACTGATCAACTAGCACGAAACAACATAAAGGACAAGATCTTCAACGAGCTCCTCCTGAGCTGGGTTGCGTCATCTGCACGGACTCATCGGCACCTGCAAACTGGTTTTGGAAGTATCTGTGAGCCACAAGGACTCAGCAATCTCGCACCCTCGCGATCAAGACTATTTAAGCTTATGGGTAAGGTAAAGGTATGAGGTGGAGCTGCAGCAAGCGACTAGCATATATGGTGGCTAACCTATTCGCAAAAGAGAGCGGGAAGAGAAGGCATAGCACGGTCGATAAAAGTATGATCAAGAAGTGATCCTGGACTACCTACGTCATGCATAACTCCAACAACCGTGTTCACTTCCCGGACTCCGCCGGAAAGACACCATCACAGTTACACACGCGGTTGATTCATTTTAATTAAGGTCAAGTTCAGGTTTTCTACAACCGGACGTTAACAAACTCCCATCTGCCCATAACCGCGGGCACGGCTTTCGAAAGTTCAAATCCCTACAGGGTGTCCCAACTTAGCCCATGACAAGCTCTCACGGTCAACGAAGGAATAGACCTCCACCCGAGATATTCTGATCAGACTCGGTATCCCAGTACAACAAGACATTTCGACAGGGTAAAATTAAACCAGCAACACCACCCAGATGTGCCGACAAATCCCGATAGGAGCTGCACATATCTCTTTCTCAGGGCACACCGGATGAGCAAGACGTCGGGTAAGCCAGCCCAGAGTTGCCCCTGGTAGCCTCGGACATCGCTCAGTTGGACCAACACTTAGAGAAGCACTGGCCCGGGGGGGTAAAATAAGATGACCCTTGAGTCCGCGAAACCCAAGGGAAAAAGAGGCTAGGTGGCGAATGGTAAAACCAATGTTGGGCATTGCTGGAAAAGCTTTACTTAATGCGAACTGTTAAGGGGTTCCCATTATAGCCCAACCGCGTAAGGGACGCAAAAATCCGGGAACATAACACCGATATGACGGAAAACTAGGGCGGCAAGAGTGGAACAAAACACCAGGCATAAGGCCGAGCCTTCCACCCTTTACCAAGTATATAGATGCATTAATTAAATACGAGATATATAGTGATATCCCAACAAGTAAATAAATGTTCCAATAAGGAATGATCTCCATGTTCCAACAAGGAACAAACTTCAATCTTCACCTGCAACTAACAATGCTATAAGAGGGGCTGAGCAAAGCGGTTACATAGCCAATCAACGGTTTGCTAGGACATTGGTGGGTTAGAGGCTGAACATGGCGATTTGGGAGGCTGACAAGCAAGTGGTAGGCATCGTAGCAATGGCATAGCAAAAGAGCGAGCATTTAGCAAAGCAAAGATAGAAGTGATTTCGAGGGTATGATCATCTTGCCTGAAATCCCGCAAGGAAGAAGAACGAGTCCATGAAGAAGACAAATGGACGTAGACGAACGGATCCTCACAACACGACGTTACCGGAAACAACCCGAGGAAGCAATCACCGGAAAGGAAGCACACAACATAGTAAACAACCACGACATAAACATGGCATGATGCACAATCAAGTATGATGCATGTCCGGTTTAAAGAGGCATGGCATGGCAAGTGCACAAACAATCCTACACATTAAATGGAGCTCAATATGCATCGGGATGCATATTGACAAAACACCACATCAATTATTTAGTTCTCTCTCGTTTATGTACCCAACAATATTAAATGTTGATTAACATGGCAAGAGGGTGAAGCAAATGAAAACTACCTATCTAGTCAAGGTTAAATGAGGCCGGAAGCAACGAACAACAATTCCGGAAAATCCTCATAGCATATTTTAGATTTGGTCCTGATCTGTCCTAAACACAATTTTAGAGTTGTTAAACATGCAAGATGAGGCCACCACGTTAAACTAGGCAAAATTCTACCCCATTTACATATAAAGTTTATTAAAATCGGAGTTACGGTTAAATAGTTATGAATTAAATCATTTTAACATGGCATAGGGGCAAATTTAAACAAACATCATTTCAAACAATTTAATTGTTGTTATCATGATGCGGATGACATGAACAAGTTTATGCAATTTTATGAAAAAAATGTTGATAAGAGCATTATGAAGCATTTGTCGTCATGGCGGAAACGAAAGGGGTGCCATGACAACGAATCCGAAAGTGATGCCACGGCAACATATCGGTTCCGGTAACTCGCGGAGATACCGGCGCAAAAGGAAAAGTGACGGGAGCGTGACACACGATAGAAGGTGGGGTGATCCCGGATACCGGGTTCCCACAAGATGGTGGCAAGGCAAAAGAGGGGCAACGTGCACCGAACAACTCCGACACGGAGCAAACACGAGCATTTCATACATCACACATGCATTCATTCACGGATGTCGTCTCGAGGTTATACCTTCGGAGCATGCAAAGGAGACGGCTCGGGTTCGATGGGACGTAGGGGAAGTAGGCGTTCTCGGACATCGAGGGAAGTAGTGGTTCACGTTCGTTTTCGGAGAGGTACTTGACGAATCCAAGGTTCCCCGGGGCGACGGTAGTTGTACTCGTATCACGTGGAAGTAGTCATTCTCGGCGATAGTGGTACTTGGCGTTATCCGTGCGTAGAGGTACTTGACGTCGTGGTACTTGGGTCTTCGGACTTGTCGGTCCCGATTCTGGCGACGCCAGCAGATCACGTTTCCGTAGGGGAACTTGATGAAAACACGTCGACGGTAGAGGTACAGACGTGCTCGGGGTACTTGTTGGTCCGGTCTTGACGGTGGTGGAACTTGGCGTTTGCTGTAGTCGATCTTGCCGGTCCTTGACGTGTTGGGGAACGTAGTAATTTCAAAAATTTCCTACGCACACGCAAGATCATGGTGATGCATAGCAACGAGAGGGGAGAGTGTTGTCTACGTACCAACGCAGACCGACTGCGGAAGCGATCACACAACATAGAGGAAGTAGTCGTACGTCGTCCCGATCCGACCGATCCAAGCACCGTTACTACGGCACCTCCGAGTTCTTAGCACACGTTCAGCTCGATGACGATCCTCGGGCTCCGATCCAGCAAAGCATCGAGGAAGAGTTCCGTCAGCACGACGGCGTGGTGACGATCTTGATGTACTACCGACGCAGGGCTTCGCCTAAGCACTACAATGGTATGATCGAGGTGGAATTTGGTGGCAGGGGGCACCGCACACGGCTAAGGAACGATCTCAAGGATCAACTTGTGTGTCTATGGGGTGCCCCCTGCCCTTGTATATAAAGGATGGAGGAGGAGGAGGCCGGCCAAGGCAAAGGTGCGGCCAGGATAGGGAGTCCTACTAGGACTCCAAGTCCTAGTAGGAGTCCACCAAGAGGGGAGGAAGGGAGAAGGAATAGGAGGAGAAGGAGAGGTGGCCGGCCCCCTTTTCCCTAGTCCAATTCGGACCAAAGGGGAGGGGGGCGCAGTAGCCTTTTCCTCTTCCCACTAAAGCCCATCAAGGCCCATTACTTCTCCCGTAACTACCCGGTACTCCGAAAATACCCGAATCACTCGGAACCTTTCCGATGTCCGAATATAGTCGTCCAATATATCGATCTTTACGTCTCGACCATTTCGAGACTCCTCGTCATGTCCCCGATCTCATCCGGGACTCCGAACTCCTTCGGTACATCAAAACTCATAAACTCATAATATAATTGTCATCGAAACCTTAAGCGTGCGGACCCTACGGTTCGAGAACAATGTAGACATGACCGAGACACGTCTCCGGTCAATAACCAATAGCGGGACCTGGATGCCCATATTGGCTCCTACATATTCTGCGAAGATCTTTATCGGTCAGACCGCATAACAACATACGTTGTTCCCTTTGTCATCGGTATGTTACTTGCCCGAGATTCGATCGTCGGTATCCAATACCTAGTTCAATCTCGTTACCGGCAAGTCTCTTTACTCGTTCCGTAATACAACATCCTGCAACTAACTCATTAGTTGCAATGCTTGCAAGGCTTTAAGTGATGTGCATTACCGAGAGGGCCCAGAGATACCTCTCCGACAATCGGAGTGACAAATCCTAATCTCAAAATACACCAACCCAACATCTACCTTTGGAGACACCTGTAGTACTCCTTTATAATCACCCAGTTACGTTGTGACGTTTGGTAGTACCCAAAGTGTTCCTCCGGTAAACGGGAGTTGCATAATCTCATAGTCATAGGAACATGTATAAGTCATGAAGAAAGCAATAGCAACATACTAAACGATCGGGTGCTAAGCTAATGGAATGGGTCATGTCAATCAGATCATTCAACTAATGATGTGATCCCGTTAATCAAATAACAACTCTTTGTCCATGGTCAGGAAACATAACCATCTTTGATTAACGAGCTAGTCAAGTAGAGGCATACTAGTGACACTCTGTTTGTCTATGTATTCACATATGTATTATGTTTCCGGTTAATACAATTCTAGCATGAATAATAAACATTTATCATGATATAAGGAAATAAATAATAACTTTATTATTGCCTCTAGGGCATATTTCCTTCAGTCTCCCACTTGCACTAGAGTCAATAATCTAGATCACATCACCATGTGATTAACATCGATAGTTCACATCATCATGTGACCAATACCCAAAGGGTTTACTAGATTTAGTAATCTAGTTCACATCGCTATGTGATTAACACCCAAAGAGTACTAAGGTGTGATCATGTTTTGCTTGTGAGAGAATCTTAGTCAACGGGTCTGCCACATTCAGATCCACATGTATTTTGCAAATTTCTATGTCAACAATGCTCTGCATGGAGCTACTCTAGCTAATTGCTCCCACTTTCAATATATATGTAGACCGAGACTTGGAGTCATCTAGATTAGTGTCAAAACTTGCATCGGCGTAACCCTTTACGACGAACCTTTTGTCACGTCCATAATCGAGAAACATATCCTTATTTCACTAAGGATAATTCTGACCGCTGTCTAGTGATCTACTCCTAGATCACTATTGTACTCCCTTGCCAAAATCAGTGTAGGGTATACAATAGATCTGGTACATAGCATGGCATACTTTATAGAACCTATGGCCAAGGCACAGGGAATGACTTTCATTCTCTTTCTATCTTCTGCCGTGGTCGGGTTTTGAGTCTTACTCAATTTCACACCTTGTAACACAGGCAAGAACTCTTCCTTTGACTGTTCCATTTTGAACTACTTCAAAATCTTGTCAAGGTATGTACTCATTGAAAAAACTTATCAAGCTTCTTGGTCTATCTCTATAGATCTTGGAGCTCAATATGTAAGCAGCTTCACCGAAGTCTTTCTTTGAAAAACTCCTTTCAAACACTCCTTTATGCTTTACAGAATAATTCTACATTATTTCCGATCAACAATATGTCATTCACATATACTTATCAGAAATGTTGTAGTGCTCCCACTCACTTTCTTGTAAATACAGGCTTCACCGCAAGTCTGTATAAAACTATATGCTTTGATCAACTCATCAAAGCGTATATTCCAACTCCGAGATGCTTGCACCAGTCCACAGATGGATCGCTGGAGCTTGCACATTTTGTTAGCACCTTTAGGATTGACAAAACCTTCTTGTTGCATCACATACAACTCTTCTTTAATAAATCCATTAAGGAATGCAGTTTTGTTTATCCATTTGCCAGATTTCATAAAATGCGGCAATTGCTGACATGATTCGGACAGACTTGAGCATAGATACGAGTGAGAAACTCTCATCATAGTCAACACTTTGAACTTGTCGAAAACCTTTTGCGACAATTCTAGCTTTGTAGATAGTAACACTACTATCAACGTCCGTCTTCCTCTTGAAGATCCATTTATTTTCTATGGCTTGCCGATCGTCGGGCAAGTCAACCAAAGTCCATACTTTGTTTTCATACATGAATCCCATCTCAGATTTCATGGCCTCAAGCCATTTTGCGGAATCTGGGCTCATCATCGCTTCCTCATAGTTCGCAAGTTCATCATGGTCTAGTAACATGACTTCCAGAACAGGATTACCGTACCAATCTGGTGTGGATCTCACTCTGGTTTACCTACGAGATTCGGTAGTAACTTGATCTGAAGTTACATGATCATCATCATTAGCTTCCTCACTAATTGGTATAGGTGTCACAGAAACAGTTTTTTGTGATGTACTACTTTCCAATAAGGGAGAAGGTACAATTACCTTATCAAGTTTTCTACTTTCCTCCCACTCACTTCTTTTGAGAGAAACTCCTTCTCTAGAAAAACTCCGAATTTAGCAACAAAAGTCTTTCCTTCGGATCTGTGATAGAAGGTGTACCCAACTATCTTCTTTGGGTATCCTATGAAGACATATTTCTCCGATTTGAGTTTGAGCTTATCGAGATGAAACTTTTTCACATAAGCATCGCAACTCCAAACTTTAAGAAACGACAGCTTAGGTTTCTTGCCAAACCATAGTTCACACGGTGTCGTCTCAACGGATTTAGATGGTGCCCTATTTAACGTGAATGCAGCTATCTCTAATGCATAACCCCAAAACGATAGTGGTAGATCGGTAAGATACATCATAGATTGTACTATATCCAATAAAGTACAGTTATGACGTTCGGACACACCATTATGCTGTGGTGTTCCAGGTGGCGTGCGTAGTGAAACTATTTCACATTGTTTTAACTGAAGACCAAACTCGTAACTCAAATATTTTACCTCTGCGATCATATTGTAGAAACTTTTATTTTCTTGTCACAATGATTTTCCACTTCACTCTGAAATTCTTTGAACTGTTCAAATGTTTCAGACTTATGTTTCATCAATTAGATATCCCCATATCTGCTCAAATCATCTTGTGAAGGTCAGAAAATAATGATACCTGTTGCAAGCCTTAAATATTCATCGGACCACATACATCAGTATGTATGATTTCCAACAAATCTGTTGCTTGCTTGATTGTTCCGGAGAACGGCGTTTTAGTCATCTTGCCCATAAGGCATGGTTCGCAAGCATCAAGTGATTCATAATCAAGTGATTCCAAAAGCCCATCAGCATGGAGTTTCTTCATGCGCTTTATACCAATATGACCTAAACGGCAGTGCCACAAATAAGTTGCACTATCATTATTAACTTTGCATCTTTTGGTTTCAATATTATGAACATGTGTATCACTACGATCGAGATCCAACGAACTTGTTTCATTGGGTGTATGACCATCGAAGGTTTTATTCATGTAAACAGAACAACAATTATTCTCTGACTTTAATGAATAACCGTATTGCAATAAACATGATCAAATCATATTCATGCTCAACGCAAAAACCAAATAACACTTATTTAAGTTCAACACTAATCCCGAAAGTATAGGGGAGTGTGCGATGATGATCATATCAATCTTGGAACTACTTCCAACACCCATCGTCACTTCACCCTTAACTAGTCTCTGTTTATTCTGCAACTCCTGTTTCGAGTTACTACTCTTAGCAACTGAACCAATATCAAATACCGAAGGGTTGCTATAAACACTAGTAAAGCACACATCAATAACATGTATATAAAATATACTTTTGTTCACTTTGCCATCCTTCTTATCCGCCAA
Organism: Triticum monococcum; assembly: GCA_034509565.1. Classification (NCBI taxonomy): domain Eukaryota; kingdom Viridiplantae; phylum Streptophyta; class Magnoliopsida; order Poales; family Poaceae; genus Triticum; species Triticum monococcum. The sequence continues at coordinate 122,131,035 of CM067841.1, forward strand.
ATACTTGGGGCAGTTCTGCTTCTAGTGACTAGTCCCTTTGCAGTAGAAGCACTTAGTCTCAGGCTTAGGATCAGACTTGGGCTTCTTCACTTGAGCAGCAACTTGCTTGCCGTTCTTCTTGAAGTTCCCCTTCTTGCCTTTGCCCTTTTCTTGAAACTAGTGGTCTTGTCAACCATCAACACTTGATGTTTTTATTGATTTCTACCTTCGTTGATTTCAGCATCACGAAGAGCTTGGGAGTTGTTTCTGTTATCCCTTGCATATTATAGCTCATCACGAAGTTCTACTAACTTGGTGATGGTGACTAGAGAATTCTGTCAATCACTATCTTATCTGGAAGATTAACTCCCACTTAATTCAAGCGATTGTAGTACCCAGACAATCTGAGCACATGCTCACTGGTTGAGCGATTCTCCTCCATCTTTTAGCTATAGAACTTGTTGGAGACTTCATATCTCTCAACTCGGGTATTTGCTTGAAATATTAACTTCAACTCCTGGAACATCTCATATGGTCCATGACGTTCAAAACGTCTTTGAAGTCCCGATTCTAAGCCATTAAGCATGGTGCACTAAACTATCAAGTAGTCATCATATTGAGCTAGCCAAACGTTCATAACGTCTGCATCTGCTCCTGCAATAGGTTTGTCACCTAGCGGTGCATCAAGGACATAATTCTTTTGTGCAGCAATGAGGATAAACCTCAGATCACGGATCCAATCCGCATCATTGCTACTAACATCTTTCAACACAATTTTCTCTAGGAACATATCAAAATAAACACAGGGAAGCAACAACGCGAGCTATTGATCTACAACATAATTTGCAAAATACTACCAGGACTAAGTTCATGATAAATTTAAGTTCAATTTAATCATATTACTTAAGAACTCCCACTTAGATAGACATCCCTCTAATCCTCTAAGTGATCACGTGATCCAAATCATCTAAACCATAACCGATCATCACGTGAGATGGAGTAGTTTTCAATGGTGAACATCGTTATGTTGATCATATCTACTATATGATTCACGCTCGACCTTTCGGTCTTCGTGTTCCGAGGCCATATCTGCATATGCTAGGCTCGTCAAGTTTAACCTGAGTATTCTGCGTGTGCAAAACTGGCTTGCACCCGTTGTAGATGGACGTAGAGCTTATCACACCCGATCATCACGTGGTGTCTAGGCACGACGAACTTTGGCAACGGTGCATACTCAGGGAGAACACTTCTTGATAATTTAGTGAGAGATCATCTTATAATGCTACCGTCAATCAAAGCAAGATAAGATGCATAAAAGATAAACATCACATGCAATCAATATAAGTGATATGATATGGCCATCACCATCTTGTGCTTGTGATCTCCATCTCCGAAGCACCGTCATGATCACCATCATCACCGGCGCGACACCTTGATCTCCATCGTAGCATCGTTGTCATCTCGCCAATCTTATGCTTCCACGACTATCACTACCGCTTAGTAATAAAGTAAAGCATTACATCGCGATTGCATTGCATACAATAAAGCGACAACCATATGGCTCCTGCCAGTTGCCGATAACTTGGTTACAAAACATGATCATCTCATATAATAAAATTTAGCATCATGCCTTGACCATATCACATCACAACATGCCCTGCAAAAACAAGTTAGACGTCCTCTACTTTGTTGTTGCAAGTTTTACGTGGCTGCTACGGGCTTAAGCAAGAACTGATCTCACCTACGCATCAAAACCACAACGATAGTTTGTCAAATAGACTCCGTTTTAACCTTCTCAAGGACCGGGCGTAGCCACACTCGGTTCAACTAAAGTTGGAGAGACAGTCGCCCGCAAGCCATCTATGTGCAAAGCACGTCGAGGGAACCGGTCTCGCGTAAGTGTACGCGTAAGGTTGGTCCGGGTCGTCTCATCCAACAATACCGCCGAACCAAAGTATGACATGCTGGTAGGCAGTATGACTTGTATCGCCCACAACTCACTTGTGTTCTACTCGTGCAAATAACATCAAACCATAAAACCTAGGCTCGGATGCCACTGTTGGGGAACGTAGTAATTTCAAAATTTTCCTACGCACACGCAAGATCATGGTGATGCATAGCAACGAGAGGGGAGAGTGTTGTCTACGTACCAACGCAGACCGACTGCGGAAGCGATCACACAACGTAGAGGAAGTAGTCGTACGTCTTCCCGATCCGACCGATCCAAGCACCGTTACTCCGGCACCTCCGAGTTCTTAGCACACGTTCAGCTCGATGACGATCCTCGGGCTCCGATCCAGCAAAGCATCGAGGAAGAGTTCCGTCAGCACGACGGCGTGGTGACGATCTTGATGTACTACCGACGCAGGGCTTCGCCTAAGCACTACAACGGTATGATCGAGGTGGAATTTGGTGGAAGGGGGCACCGCACACGGCTAAGGAACGATCTCAAGGATCAACTTGTGTGTCTATGGGGTGCCCCCTGCCCTTGTATATAAAGGATGGAGGAGGAGGAGGCCGGCCAAGGCAAAGGTACGGCCAGGATAGGGAGTCCTACTAGGACTCCAAGTCCTAGTAGGAGTCCACCAAGAGGGGAGGAAGGGAGAAGGAATAGGAGGAGAAGGAGAGGTGGCCGGCCCCCTTTTCCCTAGTCCAATTCGGACCAAAGGGGAGGGGGGCGCAGCAGCCTTTTCCTCTTCCCACTAAAGCCCATCAAGGCCCATTACTTCTCCCGTAACTACCCGGTACTCCGAAAATACCCGAATCACTCGGAACCTTTCCGATGTCCGAATATAGTCGTCCAATATATCGATCTTTACGTCTCGACCATTTCGAGACTCCTCGTCATGTCCCCGATCTCATCCGGGACTCAGAACTCCTTCGGTACATCAAAACTCATAAACTCATAATATAATTGTCATCGAAACCTTAAGCGTGCGGACCCTACGGTTCGAGAACAATGTAGACATGACCGAGACACGTCTCCGGTCAATAACCAATAGTGGGACCTAGATGCCCATATTGGCTCCTACATATTCTACGAAGATCTTTATCGGTCAGACCGCATAACAACATACGTTGTTCCCTTTGTCATCGGTATGTTACTTGCCCGAGATTCGATCGTCGGTATCCAATACCTAGTTCAATCTCGTTACCGGCAAGTCTCTTTACTCGTTCCGTAATACAACATCCTGCAACTAACTCATTAGTTGCAATGCTTGCAAGGCTTTAGGTGATGTGCATTACCGAGAGGGCCCAGAGATACCTCTCCGACAATCGGAGTGACAAATCCTAATCTCGAAATACGCCAACCCAACATCTACCTTTGGAGACACCTGTAGTACTCCTTTATAATCACCCAGTTACGTTGTGACGTTTGGTAGTACCCAAAGTGTTCCTCCAGTAAATGGGAGTTGCATAATCTCATAGTCATAGGAACATGTATAAGTCATGAAGAAAGCAATAGCAACATACTAAACGATCGGGTGCTAAGCTAATGGAATGGGTCATGTCAATCAGATCATTCAACTAATGATGTGATCCCGTTAATCAAATAACAACTCTTTGTCCATGGTCAGGAAACATAACCATCTTTGATTAACGAGCTAGTCAAGTAGAGGCATACTAGTGACACTCTGTTTGTCTATGTATTCACACATGTATTATGTTTCCGGTTAATACAATTCTAGCATGAATAATAAACATTTATCATGATAGAAGGAAATAAATAATAACTTTATTATTGCCTCTAGGGAATATTTCCTTCATGACGTTCAACACAACGACAACACAGGGCCTCGGGATGCCAACAGCAAGGAGGCGATGGCCAGGCGAGCAGCAGCCTGATGGAACTCCGGCGAACTTGGCGCATGGGGGCTCCGAAGAGAGGAAGCTCCACGGCGTCCATGGCGGTGAGGCAAAACGGCGGAGCACGGCAGTGGCTTGGACTCGGGCAGGAGGAGAAGAAGACGGCGCGGCGCTCACTGGTGAGGAGGAGGAAGCAGGGGCGCCGGACTACAGCAACCGCTACCGGAGGCTGGGAGCTCCGCGACGGCGGTCACGGCGCAGGAACCGAGCGGACGAGGGCTTGGGACGCCGGCGACGGGCGACGTCTGCGGCACGGGGACGAGGCAGGAGGCAGCTCGGGAGCACGGCGCGGGGACGACGGCTGCCGGCGCGGGCGAGGGCACTCCTCTCCTCGGGCGCCTGGGCGACGCGGAGATAGGTGAGGAGGAGGCGCGGCAGGGTGGCTCCGGCCAAGGGCACGGTGCGGGGTGGTCCCCCTGGATCGTCGCCGACGGCGGCGGGTGGCGACGAGAGAGGACCTGGGCGGAGGAGAGGGAGGCGCGTGGGAGGTCGAGGGGATCGGGCCCCTGTCTCTGGCGGCGCTGGAACGAAGACGAGAGGGAGCGAGGCTGCGAGGAGGGGCGCGCGGGATCGGGCGTGGTGCCCTGGCGGCAGCGCTAGGAGGGGGATGGGGATCGGGCAGCGTGTGGGAGCGAGAGGGAGAGGGAGATCGATCCTCTCTCTCTGGCGGTGCTAGGAGGGAGAGAGGGATCGAGGGGGAGATCGAGAGATGGGATCGGGCTGCGCTGGGGACTGGGCTAGGGTTAGGTAGTGGGCTGCGGGAGGCCTAGGTGGGCCGCAGGGATGGGCCGGCTTGGAGGCTGGCTGGGCTGGCTAGGATTCTCTCTCCTCCCTTCTCTTATTTTCTTTAGCAGAAAACGATTAAAGAGAAAGAAAAGAAAGAGGAGGTTAGGGGAAGAAGGTGGACACGCGGATAATTTTCCCGGACTCACAAAAATGCACTTGTTCCGAGAAAAATGAAGTGGGCAAGATTGCAAGAATTAAATTCAAAGACATTTGAATTTAATTAAAAAGGTTTGCACAAGGACTAGGATTTAGAAGAGTCCAAAAATGTTGAGAATCTAGGAGGAGCCTCGATAAATGGGAAAAGAAATGTTGGCAAAGTTTGGGGACCAAACTTGAAGTAGAAAGGGAGTGGGCATTTTTGCAAGTGTGTTCCGGTTAATTCCAAAAGAATGGAATATTTATTATAGCTCCCTAATATTGGGAGGATATGTTATAAAGAGAACTCACCATGTGAATTCCCTCAATTTAAATGGACCGAACATCCATACGATTTATTTAGTTGAGTTGCAACAATTAATGATATGATGGCATGATGACATGATGCAATGCACATGATGACGTGACATGATGCAACACGCAAGCACATGACATGGCAACGACGGCGAATAACTGCACGACACCTGGCACATCGGTCTCGGGGCGTTACAACACTCCACCACTACGAGAGGATCTCGTCCCGAGATCTAGAATGGCACCGGAGGAGGAAAACGGAAGAGAAAGAGAAGAGGTAACGCTAAGTTGCTTCTTTGACAAACGAGTGAAACCAAAGAACCTTGAGAGGTTGAACAAATTCGAGAAAAGAATACAACAAAGGTGAACAAAGTCGATAACACTCCGTTAGAAACGGGGAACAAAGAGCATTGAGAAACCTTGAGGTTGAAGGGAAGATATATCTAGAAAACACTCCGGTTAAGGAAGGGGATCAAGGAAAAACCAAAATTTGGGCAGCACTCCGGTTGAAAAGAAAAGAATAGAATAAGGTCTTGATAAGATGAGAAGATACTTGATGAAATCACAGCATACCGCCACCAGAACTATTGAATGAATTGAAACAAAGGGTAAGAAAGATCTCGGACATCACTCCGGTTGAGAAGGGAGTCAAAATTTGATAAGATGAGAAAGCTCAAATGAAAACATGACACTCCGGTTGAAAAAGGGATGCAAGACTTGATAAGGTGAAAAAAAAGAACTTGAACAAAGGGGCACAATACTCCGGTTAAGCAAGATAGGGAAGGAATAAGAGTGATATAATTTGGACAGCACTCCGTCTGTAAATGGAAGAAATTGAACTTGACAAGATGAGAGGATACTTGAAAAGAGGACACAACACTCAGATTAAAAGGATGGGCATGGAAGATCATGATCTTTGACAAAACGAGAAGATGGGTTGAAAAGATGAACATCACCATGCCTCCGGAACACAAGTAAGAATGGAATGGAGTGAACGACGGAAAACAATATCTTGAGAGAGCACGGTTACAACAGAAGTTAGAACGGAGTTGTTGGAAAACCCACAAGGAAAATAATAAGCTTGATATGGTCTTATGGAATACCTCTCAAATTAAGAGATGAAAAACCTGCCACTCACGGGAAAAGAATTGGATTGCCAAGAACAAGGAGACGAGAACTTATCTCACCGGGAGGATAAATGAAGAACTTGGGTCATTTATGAGCACCATAATAACAACCATCCTTAGGGAAGGCTTAAGGTGAAATATAATCCAAGATAACTCCAACGAAGAGATTGATGGATTCAAAATATCCCAATCTTGACAACATGTGAATCATGAAAACATGAACTCAAATTATCAAGAATGGCATAATACCACCTCCAATAATATGGTAGAAAGAATTGCAGTCCGGATTACACGATCAAGAATGCTTGAGCTCCATTGAAAAGAATCTCAATGAACACTTCCAGAAGGAATTAAATCCCTTAAGAACCATCATGTAGAGCCTACATGAAGAACTCCGATAAACAAAAGGATGAACAAACGGAAGGAAAAAGAAGTTGAAAACACAAGGTGAATCCTTACAATGATTTAGATGGACCTCCGTGGAGATGTAATTGTGAAAGCTTGGAACTCTTGGGAAAGAAAAGATAAAGCGTCTCGAACCAAGAATGTGATATAATGCACCTCCGGAATAAGGAATTAAATCACTTGGATGGAACAAGAGTAAGAATTACATTATGCCTATCCTTCACCAATTTAATTGATGACAATCAACGGATTTGCCATATTACTTATTCTTGTAGAAAAGATTAAAAGAGATATAACACAAACTTGATAAGGTATTGAACGAACCGCCGGAAGAATTTGGAAGGCATGAATGAATAAATTGATATGATAAACGAAGGAATAAGAATCTTGGAAGAACCACCGTAAGGATTGGATATGAACGAAGTAAAAGGGACGAATCACCGGAAAGAATTGGAAAACGAATAACGAGAGCTCTTGAATGAACCACCGTAAGAATTAAAAATGAACAAAGAGAAGATAAAGAAACACCGGGAAAAAATTAGCAAATGAACGAAGATACTTGAGAGAATTTAGATACATGAGAACGAAGAGATCACGGGCTGATTAAAGATCACTTGAGAGGAACACCGGTAAAGTAGGAGAATGATCACTGAAGGCTGAGAATGAATAAATCAGAATTGATGGACTCCGGATGAACAAACTGAAAAGGCTCCTGAATTGCTCTGGATGGATAAAAAGAATTCTCACAATCAAACAATTATGAGAGGATGACCTCGAATTAGAACCACGATCCTCTGAGAGAACGGATAAGATATGCAGGTAAAACTCTTCTTCGGTCTTCAAATGACGACGAGACACACCACCATGAATTATTTAGACACTCCGGAAGAATCAAAAGCTAAGAGGTTGAGCCAACTATGAAAAGAATTGTGAAAGAACTAGGAGATGGCATTTTACTGATGATAAATCATTCTTACGTCAAACTATGAAAGAATTTAGGCTAACTCCGGGAGAATAAGAAGAGTCAGGTAAGATCCTGGAAAAAGACCTGTGGGTTAGGGCCCACTCAAAAGATACACCATTGAACGATTAGAAAGAGAGATTGCACCGGTTGAAATTAAATGGCTTAGAATGAAATAACGTCCTCAAAAGAGTTTGAAAGGATTACGAAAGCAGAGTGTAAACACGAATCTTCGAGATATCTTGAGCACTCCGGAATAAATGAATAGCGAGAAATGAATGAATATGATGAGCACCGGTATGATAAAGCTTCTGAAACGAGGAAAGGAATATGATCAACACCGAAGGCTTGACTTGAATCCACCGGAGAAGAAAAGAATGAAGAATGATAACTTGAAGCTCCGTTAGAATATTCATGAGAATCACCGGATAAGAATATTGATAGAAAGGAATGGAGAGACTTGACATGAATAAAAGGATACTTGAATAAGAAATATGGTTCCTCGAAGAAACAAGGGTGGGAGGGAGGGAAAAACAAAGGTAGCTTGGGACGAATGAAACCAACAATGTTGAGAAGAAGTGATAATTGATCTTGCGGGAGTTGAAATGATCGGATCCACTTGAGGAGAGACACACCGGTTGAAAAGAATTAACATGATAATCTCGATTATCATGAAGGATTAGTATTCGCATAGGAATATGAGAACACCACTTGAGGAAGGTATGGAATCAACATTTGACTTTGAAGCAACTCGAATACCACAACTCAAAACAAAAACAAAGGATTGACTTGCGAAATAAGCCAGAACAAACATATGATAGAGATTTCGCCCGAAGTTTTCATGGTGGGACCTACACGGGCTCGATCGTACAGCACCATCATGTACAAGGCAGTGCACATGACATATGAAGCGTCCCCGAGTCAGCATAGCCAAGGACTCTTTAAGACACAACGAGACCACTATAAAATCGACCGTGAATAGGCGAACCACTAGACGTCGAACCCCAATTTCATATCATACATCTGTCGGAAAAGATATCCTAAGAGCTACTTGAATTCCCACCTATGAAACTCCCGAAACTTTCCGGTTATGCAATCAGGTGTTGAGGATACAGGGGAAGCATAATATCTCACCCAAACTAACAAATCCTACATCCAGCTGTATCCATCCTTCAACACATAACCAAGAAAACCTTCGGAAACCATCTACCTCAACCTTCAAAAAGCATCCGTTATACAAGTTATGGCGATACTCCCGAACTCCCGCCCCAGTACTGGGTGGCATCGAGGTTATCTCACCAACGAACTGCATAAAGGAGATTTTCGATGTCGCGCACATATCTCAAGTATACCAGAATTGCAACGATAGAATTATGATGACAACACCTCAGAGCTCAACTCCCCGGGACACTTCCACTAAACCCCTGACAGGAGGCACCAAGACAGTGTTCTCATCATAAGCCATCGGAACAAATCCAAGATACTCGCGTGATCCTAAATTTTTTTTAGTGAAATTTGAGAAGAGAAGAGTCAAAACTCTACGTCAGGATGCCTTACCAGAGCGATGAGGAGACTGGGGAGTAAAAAGAATTCCTAAGCTCTCCGATATATAATTCCTAAGGACTCAAAACATTTTCTTAGACACAACTCGGCTGCTAAAAACGATCAAGCAATGGGGGCTCCTAAGGTCGGGGAAGGCTCTGATTACCAACTTTTAACACCCTCGATGCGACTATATCTCCCACGTGCCGAGGCACGACTTAGAGGCATAATCGCATTGAAGGCATATGTCGCAAGTGAGGTAGTCTTCACACAACCCATGTAATATAATAAGGGAAAGAGATACATAGTTGGCTTACACTCGCCACTTCACACAATTACATGAATAAAACATTACATCAATCAAATACACTCATGGTCCGACTACGGAACCAAAATAAAAGAAGAACCCCAAATGCGACAAAGGTCCCCGATCGACCCCAACTGGGCTCCACTACTGATCAACTAGCACGAAACAACATAAAGGACAAGATCTTCAACGAGCTCCTCCTGAGCTGGGTTGCGTCATCTGCACGGACTCATCGGCACCTGCAAACTGGTTTTGGAAGTATCCGTGAGCCACAAGGACTCAGCAATCTCGCACCCTCGCGATCAAGACTATTTAAGCTTATGGGTAAGGTAAAGGTATGAGGTGGAGCTGCAGCAAGCGACTAGCATATATGGTGGCTAACCTATTCACAAAAGAGAGCTGGAAGAGAAGGCATAGCACTGTCGATAAAAGTATGATCAAGAAGTGATCCTGGACTACCTACGTCAAGCATAACTCCAACAACCGTGTTCACTTCCCGGACTCCGCCGGAAAGAGACCATCACGGTTACACACGCGGTTGATTCATTTTAATTAAGGTCAAGTTCAGGTTTTCTACAACCGGACGTTAACAAACTCCCATCTGCCCATAAACGCGGGCACGGCTTTCGAAAGTTCAAATCCCTGCAGGGTGTCCCAACTTAGCCCATGACAAGCTCTCACGGTCAACGAAGGAATAGACCTCCACCCGAGATATTCCGATCAGACTCGGTATCCCAGTACAACAAGACATTTCGAAAGGGTAAAACTAAACCAGCAACACCACCCAGATGTGCCGACAAATCCCGATAGGAGCTGCACATATCTCTTTCTCAGGGCACACCGGATGAGCAAGACGTCGGGTAAGCCAGCCCAGAGTTGCCCCTGGTAGCCTCGGACATCGCTCAGTTGGACCAACACTTAGAGAAGCACTGGCCCGGGGGGGGGGGGGGTAAAATAAGATGACCCTTGAGTCCGCGAAACCCAAGGGAAAAAGAGGCTAGGTGGCGAATGGTAAAACCAATGTTGGGCATTGCTGGAAAAGCTTTACTTAAGGCGAACTGTCAAGGGGTTCCCATTATAGCCCAACTGCGTAAGGGACGCAAAAATCCGGGAACATAACACCGATATGACAGAAAACTAGGGCGGCAAGAGTGGAACAAAACACCAGGCATAAGGCCGAGCCTTCCACCCTTTACCAAGTATATAGATGCTTTAATTAAATACGACATATATAGTGATATCCCAACAAGTAAATAAATGTTCCAATAAGGAACGATCTCCATGTTCCAACAAGGAACAAACTTCAATCTTCACCTGCAACTAACAACGCTATAAGAGGGGCTGAGCAAAGCGGTAACATAGCCAATCAACGGTTTGCTAGGACATTGGTGGGTTAGAGGCTGAACATGGCGATTTGGGAGGCTGACAAGCAAGTGGTAGGCATCGTAGCAATGGCATAGCAAAAGAGCGAGCATTTAGCAAAGCAAAGATAGAAGTGATTTCGAGGGTATGATCATCTTGCCTGAAATCCCGCAAGGAAGAAGAACGAGTCCATGAAGAAGACAAACGGACGTAGACGAACGGATCCTCACAACACGACGTTACCGGAAACAACCCGAGGAAGCAATCACCGGAAAAGAAGCACACAACATAGTAAACAACCACGACATAAACATGGCATGATGCACAATCAAGTATGATGCATGTCCGGTTTAAAGAGGCATGGCATGGCAAGTGCACAAACAATCCTACACATTAAATGGAGCTCAATATGCATCGGGATGCATATTGACAAAACACCACATCAATTATTTAGTTCTCTCTCGTTTATGTACCCAACAATATTAAATGTTGATTAACATGGCAAGAGGGTGAAGCAAATGAAAACTACCTATCTAGTCAAGTTTAAATGAGGCCGGAAGCAACGAACAACAATTCCGGAAAATCCTCATAGCATATTTTAGATTTGGTCCTGATCTGTCCTAAACACAATTTTAGAGTTGTTAAACATGCAAGATGAGGCCACCACGTTAAACTAGGCAAAATTCTACCCCATTTACATATAAAGTTTATTAAAATCGGAGTTACGGTTAAATAGTTATGAATTAAATCATTTTAACATGGCATAGGGGCAAATTTAAACAAACATCATTTCAAACAATTTAATTGTTGTTATCATGATGCGGATGACATGAACAAGTTTATGCAATTTTATGAAAAAAATGTTGATAAGAGCATTATGAAGCATTTGTCGTCATGGCGGAAACGAAAGGGGTGCCATGACAACGAATCCGAAAGTGATGCCACGGCAACATATCGGTTCCGGTAACTCGCGGAGATACCGGCGCAAAAGGAAAAGTGACGGGAGCGTGACACGCGATAGAAGGTGGGGTGATCCCGGATACCGGGTTCCCACAAGATGGTGGCAAGGCAAAAGAGGGGCAACGTGCACCGAACAACTCTGACACGGAGCAAACACGAGCATTTCATACATCACACATGCATTCATTCACGGATGTCGTCTCGAGGTTATACCTTCGGAGCATGCAAAGGAGACGGCTCGGGTTCGATGGGACGTAGGGGAAGTAGGCGTTCTCGGACATTGAGGGAAGTAGTGGTTCACGTTCGTTTTCGGAGAGGTACTTGACGAATCCAAGGTTCCCCGGGGCGACGGTAGTTGTACTCATATCACGTGGAAGTAGTCATTCTCGGCGATAGTGGTACTTGGCGTTATCCGTGCGTAGAGGTACTTGACGTCGTGGTACTTGGGTCATCGGACTTGTCGGTCCCGATTCTGGCGACGCCAGCGGATCACGTTTTCGTAGGGGAACTTGACGAAAACACGTCGACGGTAGAGGTACAGACGTGCTCGGGGTACTTGTTGGTCCGGTCTTGACGGTGGTGGAACTTGGCGTTTGCTGTAGTCGATCTTGCCGGTCCTTGACGTTCAACACAACGACAACACAGGGCCTCGGGATGCCAACAGCAAGGATGCGATGGCCAGGCGAGCAGCAGCCTGATGGAACTCCGGCGAACTTGGCGCATGGGGGCTCCGAAGAGAGGAAGCTCCACGGCGTCCATGGCGGTGAGGCAAAACGGCGGAGCACGGCAGTGGCTTGGACTCGGGAAGGAGGAGAAGAAGACGGCGTGGCGCTCACTAGTGACGAGGAGGAAGCAGGGGCGCCGGACTACAGCAACCGCTACCGGAGGCTGGGAGCTCCGCGACGGCGGTCATGGCGCAGTAACCGAGCGGACGAGGGCTTGGGACGCCGGCGACGGGCGACGTCTGCGGCGCGGGGACGAGGCAGGAGGCAGCTCGGGAGCACGGCGCGGGGACGACGGCTGCCGGTGCGGGCGCGGGCACTCCTCTCCTCGGGCGCCTGGGCGACGCGGAGATAGGTGAGGAGGAGGCGCGGCAGGGTGGCTCCGGCCAGGGGCACGGCGCGGGGTGGTCCCCCTGGATCGTCGCCGACGGTGGCGGGTGGCGACGGGAGAGGACCTGGGCGGAGGAGAGGGAGGCGCGTGGGAGGTCGAGGGGATCGGGCCCCTGTCTCTGGCGGCGCTGGAACGAACACGAGAGGGAGCGAGGCTGCAAGGAGGGGCACGCGGGATCGGGCGTGGTGCCCTGGCGGCAGCGCTAGGAGGGGGGTGGGGATCGGGCAGCGTGTGGGAGCGAGAGGGAGAGGGAGATCGATCCTCTCTCTCTGGCGGCGCCTGGAGGGAGAGAGGGATCGAGGGGGAGATCGAGAGATGGGATCGGGCTGCGCTGGGAACTGGGCTAGGGTTAGGTAGTGGGCTGCGGGAGGCCTAGGTGGGCCGCAGGGATGGGCCGGCTTGGAGGCTGGCTGGGCTGGCTAGGCTTCTCTCTCCTCCCTTCTCTTATTTTCTTTAGCAGAAAACGATTAAAGAGAAAGAAAAGAAAGAGGAGGTTAGGGGAAGAAGGTGGACACGCGGATAATTTTCCCAGACTCACAAAAATGCACTTGTTCCGAGAAAAATGAAGTGGGCAAGATTGCAAGAATTAAATTCAAAGACATTTGAATTTAATTAAAAAGGTTTGCACAAGGACTAGGATTTAGAAGAGTCCAAAAATGTTGAGAATCTAGGAGGAGCCTCGATAAATGGGAAAAGAAATGTTGGCAAAGTTTGGGGACCAAACTTGAAGTAGAAAGGGAGTGGGGATTTTTGCAAGTGTGTTCCAGTTAATTCCAAAAGAATGGAATATTTATTATAGCTCCCTAATATTGGGAGGATATGTTATAAAGAGAACTCACCATGTGAATTCCCTCAATTTAAATGGACCGAACATCCATACGATTTATTTAGTTGAGTTGCAACAATTAATGATATGATGGCATGATGACATGATGCAATGCACATGATGACGTGACATGATGCAACACGCAAGCACATGACATGGCAACGACGGCGAATAACTGCACGACACCTGGCACATCGGTCTCGGGGCGTTACACCCCATCACGCTCAACTACATTAACGATATGTACTGGGTCGGCATGAACACATCTTGGATGGTGCTCATCGACGGTCAGGGCAGCTGGATGCTCGTGGAGGTCTACACCCGTCGATTGACCCCCTTCCTTCGATTAACACTGCACTACTTCGGCACCGCGGCCCAGAATACTCAGAATCTTATAGTAGCCAACATGATACCAAGTTTGATTTGCTCAAGGTTGTAATCTGCCAAGTGCCCACAAGATCTGCGAATTATAAAGACTTCAGGCTAATTGCATTCTTCAACCGCGGTCTCGCCTATGTGACAAGTCACTGTGGTAAGTGGATAAATCTACACGTCCATCGCAGGATCATACATCCTCCATAGTTCTCTGATGCCATTGAACACAAGGGCTTCATTTACGCAGTTGACTCCTTCTATGGTTGGACGTATTGCTGGCCTACTCCAGTCATCGCTACAAACGGTTGTTACAGTAGTATGTTACTTTCCTATGATATCATGATGGCTTGCTTATATTACTGTCAACATTTACTGAAAAAATATTCATGCTCATAACATGTTGTTCTCAAGATTGACTACATTAAGAGCCCTTTTTTATTTGACTCCAACTTGATATGATGTTGTAGGCCGCCTGGTGTCCCTACCCTTCCTAATCCCAGAACCTTTCAAAGAAAATAGGCATGGCAGTTGCAGGTGGTTCCTGGCTCGATCAGACGATGGCAAATGATTGATGATCGTTTGCACGTATCGGACGTGTTGTTTCGCGGAATACAATCACAGTCACTGCAAGGTCTTTGAGTAGGATCCCAGCTTATCTGGGCCTTCAGGAATTTTTGACTAGAGGCTGGTAAGTAGCCTTGGTACACGCTCTCTGTTTCTCAGACTGAATTTTCCGATTAACCAGGAGATAACCGATGGCAAGGATCATGATGGCAGCGCGGTTTCGTTCATCAAGCAAAATTGTGTGTACACAACATTGTCGGATTTCAGGTTCCGGCAAAACCCTTGAGGTTCGAACACTGGGGTGCAGGCGAAGATCACTCCCCCTCTAGCTCACGCCCTCACCACAATCTCAAGGCTTAGCGCATTGAACCCGTAGAACAAGGGACACAAGATTTATACTGGTTCGGGCCACTGATGTGGTGTAATACGCTACTCCAGAGTTTTAACACCCACAATGCGGCTATATCTCCCACATGTCGGAGCACGACTTAGAGCCATAACCTCATGGTAGGCATGTTGCAAGAGGGGTAATCCTTACACATCCCATGTACTGAATAAGAAAGGGATAAAGAGTTGGCTTACAATCGCCACTTCACACAATACATAAATATAACATACATCATCCAGAATACAAGCAAGGTCCGACTACGGCACCAAAATAAAGAAAGACAACCCCAAATGCTAGATACTCGATCGTCCCAACCGGGCTCCACTACTGATCAATAGGAAACAGAACAAAACAACGATCAAGGACTTCATCGAGCTCCCATCTAAGCTGGTTTGCATCACCTGCACTGGTATCATCGGCACCTGCATCTGTCTGGAAGTATCTGTGAGTCACGGGGACTCAGCAATCTCACACCCGCGAGATCAAGACTATTTAAGCTTATGGGTAGGAAAGGGTAGTGAGGTGGAGCTGCAGCAAGCACTAGCATATATGGTGGCTAATATATGCAAAAGAGAGCGAGAAGAGGAGCAAAGCACGGTCGAGAAGCTATAAGTGATCAAGAAGTGATCCTGAAACTACTTACGCACAACCAAAACACAAGAACCGTGTTCACTTCCCGGACTCCGCCGAGAAGGGACCATCACGGCTACACACGCGGTTGATTCATTTTAATTAAGTCAAGTGTCAAGTTCTCTACAACCGGATATTAACAAATTCTCATCTGCCCATAACCGCGGGCACGACTTTCGAAAGTTCAAAACCCTGCAGGGGTGTCCCAACTTAGCCCATCACAAGCTCTCACGGTCAACGAAGGATATTCCTTCTCCCAGGAAGACCCGATCAGTCTCGGAATCCCGGTTACAAGACATTTTGACAATGGTAAAACAAGACCAGCAAAGCCGCCCGAATGTGCCGACAAATCCCGATAGGAGTTGCACATATCTCGTTCTCAAGGTACACCGGATTGTCCAAGATTCCGGTAGGCCAACCCAGAGTTGCCCCTGGTGGTCACCGGCGGCTGACAGGTTGGACCAACACTTAGAGGAGCACTGGCCCGGGGGTTTAAAATAAAGATGACCCTTGAGTCTGCAGAACCCAAGGGAAAAAGGCTTAGGTGGCAAATGTTAAAACCAAGGTTGGCCTTGCCGGAGGAGTTTTATTCAAAGCAAACTGTCAAGGGGTTCCCATAACACCCAACCGCGTAAGGAACGCAAAATCAAGGAACATAACACCGGTATGACAGAAACTAGGGCGGCAAGAGTGGAACAGAACACCAGGCATAAGGCCGAGCCTTCCACCCTTTACCAAGTATATAAATGCATTAAAGTAAATAAGAGATAATAATGATATCCCAACAATATCCATGTTCCAACAAGGAAAAAACTTCATCTTCACCTGCAACTAACAACGCTATAAGAGGGGCTGAGCAAAGCGGTAACATAGCCAAACAATGGTTTGCTAGGAAAGGTGGGTTAGAGGCTTGACATGGCAATATGGGAGGCATGATATAGCAAGTGGTAGGTATCGCCGCATAGCAATAGAGAGAACAACTAGCAAGCAAAGATAGAAGTGATTTCGAGGGTATGGTCATCTTACCTGAAATCCTGCAAGGAAGAAGAAAAAGTCCAAGAAGAAGACAAACGGACGTAGTCGAACAGATCCTCACAACTCCGGAACGAAATCGAAGCTAACGAGAGAAGCAACCCCGAAAGAAGCAAGCAACATGGTAAACAACCATCACATAATCATGGCATGATGCACAAACAAGTATGATGCATGTCTGGTTTAAATATGCATGGCATGGCAAAGTGCACAAACAAAACTACAAGTTAAGTGGAGCCCAATATGCAACGAGTTACGTATTGACGAAACACCACATCAATTATTTAGTTCACTCCCGGTTAGGTACTCAACAATATTAAATGTTGGTTAACATGGAATGAGGTGAAGCATAACAAAACTACCTATCTAGGCAAGTTTAAATGAGGCCGGAACAACAAACAAACTTTCCGAAAAATCCTCATATGCATTTAGCAATTTAATGCAACAACAATTTTTAAACATTTTAAATGTTGTTATCATGATGCGGATGACATATGCAAGTTTTATGCAATATTTATGAAAAGTTGACATGATGATGATATGTGGCATTTTGTCATCGTGGCGGAAATGAAAGGGGTGCCACGGCAACTAAGACGGAAAAGGTGCCACGACGGCGAAATGGAAATGATGCCACGGCAGCATTCCGATGATCCAGTAGCTCACAGGGATACCAGTGCAAAAGGAAGTGGGTGTGAGTGTGACATGCAAGAAGTGAAGGAAATATGCCCTAGAGGCAATAATAAAGTTATTATTTATTTCCTTATATCATGATAAATGTTTATTATTCATGCTAGAATTGTATTAACCGGAAACATAATACATGTGTGAATACATAGACCAACAGAGTGTCACTAGTATGCCTCTACTTGACTAGCTCGTTAATCAAAGATGGTTATGTTTCCTAACCATGAACAAAGAGTTGTTATTTGATTAACGAGGTCACATCATTAGTTGAATGATCTGATTGACATGACCCATTCCATTAGCTTAGCACCCGATCGTTTAGTATGTTGCTATTGCTTTCTTCATGACTTATACATGTTCCTATAACTATGAGATTATGCAACTCCCGTTTACCGGAGGAACACTTTGGGTACTACCAAACATCACAACGTAACTGGGTGATTATAAAGGAGTACTACAGGTGTCTCCAATGGTAGATGTTGGGTTGGCGTATTTCGAGATTAGGGTTTGTCACTCCGATTGTCGGAGAGGTATCTCTGGGCCCTCTCGGTAATATACATCACATAAGCCTTGAAAGCATAATAACTAAGATGTTAGTTATGAGATGATGTATTACGGAACGAGTAAAGAGACTTGCCAGTAACGAGATTGAACTAGGTATTGGATACCGACGATCGAATCTCGGGCAAGTAACATACCGATGACAAAGGGAACAACGTATGTTGTTATGCGGTCTGACCGATAAAGATCTTCGTAGAATATGTAGGAGCCAATATGGGCATCCAGGTCCCGCTATTGGTTATTGACCGGAGACGTGTCTCTGTCATGTCTACATTGTTCTCGAACCGTAGGGTCCGCACGCTTAACGTTACGATGACAGTTATTATGAGTTTATGCATTTTGATGTACCGAAGGTTGTTCGGAGTCCCGGATGAGATCACGGACATGACGAGGAGTCTCGAAATGGTCGAGACGTAAAGATTGATATATTGGAAGCCTATGTTTGGACATCGGAAGTGTTCCGGGTGAAATCGGGATTTTACCGGATTACCGGGAGGGTTACCGGAACCCCCCGGGAGCCAAATGGGCCAACATGGGCCTTAGTGGAAAGGTGAGAGGGCAGCCCACATAGGGCTGCGCCTCCCCCCTCTCCCTAGTCCTATTAGGACTAGGAGAGGGGCCGGCCACCTCTCTCTCTCTCCCCTTTAAAGGATTCCTAGTTGGACTAGGATTGGAGGGGGGAGTCCTACTCCCGGTAGGAGTAGGACTCCTCCTGCGCCTCCTCCTCTTTGGCCGGCCAGCCCCCCTCCCTCCAACCTTTATATACGGGGGTAGGGGACACCCCAAGACACACAAGTTGATCCTTGAGATCGTTCCTTAGCCGTGTGCGGTGCCCCCTGCCACCAAATTCCACCTCGATCATACCGTTACAGTGCTTAGGCGAAGCCCTGCGTCGGTAGAACATCAAGATCGTCATCACGCCATCGTGCTGACAGAACTCTTCCTCGACGCTTTGCTGGATCGGAGCCCGAGGATCGTCATCGAGCTGAACGTGTGCTAAGAACTCGGAGGTGCCGGAGTAACGGTGCTTGGATCGGTCGGATCGGGAAGAAGACGTACGACTACTTCCTCTACGTTGTGTGATCGCTTCCGCAGTCGGTCTGCGTTGGTACGTAGACAACACTCTCCCCTCTCGTTGCTATGCATCACCATGATCTTGCGTGTGCGTAGGAAAATTTTCGAAATTACTGCGTTCCCCAACAGTGGCATCCGAGCCTAGGTTTTATGGTTTGATGTTATATGCACGAGTAGAACACAAGTGAGTTGTGGGCGATACAAGTCATACTGCCTACCAGCATGTCATACTTTGGTTCGGCGGTATTGTTGGGTGAGACGATCCGGACCAACCTTACGCGTACTCTTACGCGAGACCGGTTCCCTCGACGTGCTTTGCACATAGATGGCTTGCGGAAGACTGTCTCTCCAACTTTAGTTGAACCAAGTGTGAC
Source organism: Triticum monococcum (assembly GCA_034509565.1). Classification (NCBI taxonomy): domain Eukaryota; kingdom Viridiplantae; phylum Streptophyta; class Magnoliopsida; order Poales; family Poaceae; genus Triticum; species Triticum monococcum. Next base: position 122,150,402 of record CM067841.1, read on the forward strand.
TACGCCCGGTCCTTGAGAAGGTTAAAACGGAGTCTATTTGACGAACTATCGTTGTGGTTTTGATGCGTAGGTGAGATGAGTTCTTGCTTAAACCCATAGGAGCCACGTAAAACTTGCAACAAACAAAGTAGAGGACGTCTAACTTGTTTTTGCAGGGTATGTTGTGATGTGATATGGTCAAGACATGATGCTGATTTTATTGTATGAGATGATCATGTTTTGTAACCGAGTTATCGGCAACTGGCAGGAGCCATATGGTTGTCCCTTTATTGTATGCAATGCAATCGCGATGTAATGCTTTACTTTATTACTAAGCGGTAGTGATAGTCGTGGAAGCATAAGATTGGCGAGACGACAACGTTGCTACGATGGAGATCAAGGTGGCGCGCCGGTGACGATGGTGATCATGACGGTGCTTCGGAGATGGAGATCACAAGCACAAGATGATGATGGCCATATCATATCACTTATATTGATTGCATGTGATGTTTATCCTTTTATGCATCTTATCTTGCTTTGATTGACGGTAGCATTATAAGATGATCTCTCACTAAATTATCAAGAAGTGTTCTCCCTGAGTATGCACCGTTGCCAAAGTTCGTCGTGCCCAGACACCACGTGATGATCGGGTGTGATAAGCTCTACGTCCATCTACAACGGGTGCAAGCCAGTTTTGCACACGCAGAATACTCAGGTTAAACTTGACGAGCCTAGCATATGCAGATATGGCCTCGGAACACAGAGACCGAAAGGTCGAGCGTGAATCATATAGTAGATATGATCAACATAACGATGTTCACCATTGAAGACTACTCCATCTCACGTGATGATCGGTTATGGTTTAGTTTATTTGGATCACGTGATCACTTAGAGGATTAGAGGGATGTCTATCTAAGTGGGAGTTCTTAAGTAATATGATTAAATTGAACTTAAATTTATCATGAACTTAGTCCTGGTAGTATTTTGCAAATCATGTTGTAGATCAATAGCTCGCGTTGTTGCTTCCCTGTGTTTATTTTGATATGTTCCTAGAGAAAATTGTGTTGAAAGATGTTAGTAGCAATGATGCGGATTGGATCCATGATCTGAGGTTTATCCTCATTGCTGCACAGAAGAATTATGTCCTTGATGCACCGCTAGGTGACAGACCTATTGCAGGAGCAGATGCAGACGTTATGAACGTTTGGCTAGCTCAATATGATGACTACTTGATAGTTTAGTGCACCATGCCTAACGGCTTAGAATCGGGACTTCAAAGACGTTTTGAACGTCATGGACCATATGAGATGTTCCAGGAGTTGAAGTTAATATTTCAAGCAAATACCCGAGTTGAGAGATATGAAGTCTCCAGCAAGTTCTATAGCTAAAAGATGGAGGAGAATCGCTCAACTAGTGAGCATGTGCTCAGATTGTCTGGGTACTACAATCGCTTGAATCAAGTGGGAGTTTATCTTCCAGATAAGATAGTGATTGACAGAATTCTCTAGTCATCATCACTAAGTTAGTAGAACTTCGTGATGAACTATAATATGCAAGGGATAACGGAAACAACTCCCAAGCTCTTCGTGATGCTGAAATCAACGAAGGTAGAAATCAAGAAAAACATCAAGTGTTGATGGTTGACAAGACCACTAGTTTCAAGAAAAGGGCAAAGGGAAGAAGGGGAACTTCAAGAAGAACGGCAAGCAAGTTGCTGCTCAAGTGAAGAAGCCCAAGTCTGATCCTAAGCCTGAGACTAAGTGATTCTACTGCAAAGGGACTGGTCACTGGAAGCGGAACTACCCCAAGTGATTGGCGGATAAGTAGGATGGCAAAGTGAACAACAGTATATTTGATATACATGTTATTGATGTGTACTATACTAGTGTTTATAGCAACCCCTTAGTATTTGATGCTAGTTTAGTTGCTAAGATTAGTAACTCGAAGCGGGAGTTGCAGAATAAACAGAGACTAGTTAAGGGTGAAGTGACGATGTGTGTTGGAAGTAGTTCCAAGATTGATATGATCATCATCGCACACTCCCCTATACTTTCGGGATTAGTGTTGAACTTCAATAAGTGTTATTTGGTTTTTGCGTTGAGCATGAATATGATTTGATCATGTTTATTGTAATACGGTTATTCATTTAAGTAAAAGAATAAATTGTTGTTCTCTTTACATGAATAAAACCTTATATGGTTACACACCCAATGAAAATAGTTCATTGGATCTCGATCTTAATAATACACATATTCATAATATTGAAACCAAAAGATGCAAAGTTAATAATGATAGTGCAACTTATTTGTGGCACTGCTGTTTAGGTCATATTGGTATAAAGCGCATGAAGAAACTCCATGCTGATGGGCTTTCGGAATCACTTGATTATGAATCACTTGATGCTTGCGAACCATGCCTTTTGGGCAAGATGACTAAAACGCCGTTCTCCGGAACAATGGAGCGAGAAAAGATTTATTGGAAATCATACATACTGATGTATGTGGTCCGATGAATATTGAGGCTCGCGACAGGTATCATTATTTTTTGATCTTCACAGATGATTTGAGCAGATATGAGTATATCTACTTGATGAAACATAAGTCTGAAACATTTGAAAAGTTCAAAGAATTTCAGAGTGAAGTGGAAAATCATCGTGACAAGAAAATAAAAGTTTCTACGATATGATCGCAGAGGTAAAATATTTGAGTTACGAGTTTGGTCTTCAATTAAAACAATGTGGAATAGTTTCACAAAATCATGCCACATGGAACACCACAGCATAATGGTGTGTCCGAACGTCATAACCATACTTTATTGGATATAGTGCAATCTATGATGTATCTTACCGATCTACCACTATCGTTTTGGGGTTATGCATTAGAGACAGCTGCATTCACGTTAAATAGGGCACCATCTAAATCCGTTGAGACGACACCGTGTGAACTATGGTTTGGCAAGAAACCTAAGCTGTCGTTTCTTAAAAATTTGGGGTTGCGATGCTTATATGAAAAAGTTTCATCCTGATAAGCTCAAACTCAAATCGGAGAAGTGCGTCTTCATAGGATATCCAAAGGAAACTATTGGATAAACCTTCTATCACAGATCCGAAGGCAAGACTTTTGTTGCTAAAATTCGGAAACTTTCTGGAGAAGGAGTTTCTCTCGAAAGAAGTGAGTGGGAGGAAAGTAGAACTTAACGAGGTAACTGTACCTGCTCCCTTATTGGAAAGTAGTACATCACAGAAAAATGTTTCTGTGACACCTACACCAGTTAGTGAGGAAGCTAATGATGATGATCATGAAACTTCAGAACAAGACACTACTGAACCTCGTAGATCAACCAGAGTAAGATCCGCGCCAGAGTGGTACGGTAATCCTGTTCTGGAAGTCATGCTACTAGATCATGATGATCCTACGAACTATGAAGAAGCAATGGTGAGCCCAGATTCCGCAAAGTGGCTTGAAGCCATGAAATCTGAGATATGATCCATGTATGAGAACAAAGTATGGACTTTAGTTGACTTGCCCGATGATCGGCAAGCCATAGAAAATAAATGGATCTTCAAGAGGAAGACGGACGCTGATAGTAGTGTTACTATCTACAAAGCTAGAATTGTCGCAAAAGGTTTTCGACAAGTTCAAGGTGTTGACTACGATGAGATTTTCTCACTCGTATCTATGCTTAAGTCTGTCCGAATCATGTTAGTAATTGCCGCGTTTTATGAAATCTGGCAAACGGATAAACAAAACTGCATTCCCTAATGGATTTATTAAAGAAGAGTTGTATATGATGCAACCAGAAGGTTTTGTCAATCCAAAAGGTGCTAACAAAATGTGCAAGCACCAGCGATCCATCTGTGGACTGGTGCAAGCATCTCGGAGTTGGAATATATGCTTTGATGAGTTGATCAAAGCATATAGTTTTATACAGACTTGCGGTGAAGCCTGTATTTACGAGAAAGTGAGTGGGAGCACTACAGCATTTCTGATAAGTATATGTGAATGACATATTGTTGATCGGAAATAATGTAGAATTATTCTGTAAAGCATAAAAGGAGTGTTTGAAAGGAGTTTTTCAAAGAAAGACTTCGGTAAAGCTGCTTACATATTGAGCTTCAAGATCTATAGAGATAGATCAAGACGCTTGATAAGTTTTTCAATAAGTACATACCTTGACAAGATTTTGAAGTAGTTCAAAATGGAACAGTCAAAGAAAAAGTTTCTTGCCTGTGTTACAAGGTGTGAAGTTGAGTAAAGACTCAAAGCCCGACCACGGCAGAAGATAGAAAGAGAATGAAAGTCATTCCCTATGCCTCATTCATAGGTTCTATAAAGTATGCCATGCTGTGTACTGGATCTATTTTATACCCTGCACTGATTTGGCAAGGGAGTACAATAGTGATCTAGGAGTAGATCACTGGACAGCGGTCAGAATTATCCTTAGTGAAATAAGGAAATGTTTCTCGATTATGGACGTGACAAAAAGGTTCGTCGTAAAGGGTTACGTCGATGCAAGTTTTTTGACACCGATCCAGATGATTCTAAATCTGGATACATATTGAAAGTGGGAGCAATTAGCTAGAGTAGCTCCGTGTAGAGCATTGTAGACATAGAACTTGCAAAATACTTACGGATCTGAATGTGACAGACCCGTTGACTAAAATTATCTCACAAGCAAAACATGATCACACCTTAGTGCTCTTTGGGTGTTAATCACATAGATATGTGAACTAGATTGCTGACTCTAGTAATCCCTTTGAGTGTTGGTCACATGACGATGTGAACTATGGGTGTTAATCACATGGTGATGTGAACCATTGCTGCTAAATCACATGGCGATGTGAACTAGATTATTGACTCTAGTGCAAGTGGGAGACTGAAGGAAATATGCCCTAGAGGCAATAATAAAGTTATTATTTATTTCCTTATATCATGATAAATGTTTATTTTTCATGCTAGAATTGTATTAACCGGAAACATAATACATGTGTGAATACATAGACCAACAGAGTGTCACTAGTATGCCTCTACTTGACTAGCTCGTTAATCAAAGATGGTTATGTTTCCTAACCATGAACAAAGAGTTGTTATTTGATTAACGAGGTCACATCATTAGTTGAATGATCTGATTGACATGACCCATTCCATTAGCTTACCACCCGATCGTTTAGTATGTTGCTATTGCTTTCTTCATGACTTATACATGTTCCTATAACTATGAGATTATGCAACTCCCGTTTACCGGAGGAACACTTTGGGTACTACCAAACATCACAATGTAACTGGGTGATTATAAAGGAGTACTACAGGTGTCTCCAATGGTAGATGTTGGGTTGGCGTATTTCGAGATTAGGGTTTGTCACTCCGATTGTCGGAGAGGTATCTCTGGGCCCTCTCGGTAATATACATCACATAAGCCTTGCAAGCATAATAACTAAGATGTTAGTTATGAGATGATGTATTACGGAACGAGTAAAGAGACTTGCCAGTAATGAGATTGAACTAGGTATTGGATACCGACGATCGAATCTCGGGCAAGTAACATACCGATGACAAAGGGAACAACGTATGTTGTTATGCGGTCTGACCGATAAAGATCTTCATAGAATATGTAGGAGCCAATATGGGCATCCAGGTCCCGCTATTGGTTATTGACCGGAGACGTGTCTCGGTCATGTCTACATTGTTCTCGAACCGTAGGGTCCGCACGCTTAACGTTACGATGACAGTTATTATGAGTTTATGCATTTTGATGTACCGAAGGTTGTTCGGAGTCCCGGATGAGATCAAGGACATGACGAGGAGTCTCGAAATGGTCGAGACGTAAAGATTGATATATTGGAAGCCTATGTTTGGACATCGGAAGTGTTCCGGGTGAAATCGGGATTTTACCGGATTACCGGGAGGGTTACCGGAACCCCCCGGGAGCCAAATGGGCCAACATGGGCCTTAGTGGAAAGGTGAGAGGGCAGCCCACATAGGGCTGCGCCTCCCCCCTCTCCCTAGTCCTATTAGGACTAGGAGAGGGGCCGGCCACCTCTCTCTCTCTCCCCTTTAAAGGATTCCTAGTTGGACTAGGATTGGAGGGGGGAGTCCTACTCCCGGTAGGAGTAGGACTCCTCCTGCGCCTCCTCCTCTTTGGCCGGCCAGCCCCCCTCCCTCCAACCTTTATATACGGGGGCAGGGGACACCCCAAGACACACAAGTTGATCCTTGAGATCGTTCCTTAGCCGTGTGCGGTGCCCCCTGCCACCAAATTCCACCTCAATCATACCGTTACAGTGCTTAGGCGAAGCCTTGCGTCGGTAGTACATCAAGATCGTCATCACGCCGTCGTGCTGACAGAACTCTTCCTCGACGCTTTGCTGGATCGGAGCCCGAGGATCGTCATCGAGCTGAACGTGTGCTAAGAACTCGGAGGTGCCGGAGTAACGGTGCTTGGATCGGTCGGATCGGGAAGAAGACGTACGACTACTTCCTCTACGTTGTGTGATCGCTTCCGCAGTCGGTCTGCGTTGGTACGTAGACAACACTCTCCCCTCTCGTTGCTATGCATCACCATGATCTTGCGTGTGCGTAGGAAATTTTTCGAAATTACTGCGTTCCCCAACAAGAAGATGGGGTGCTCACGGATACCGGGTTCCCACATGTCGACGACAAGGCAACGAGGTACTCGCAAAAAACAACTCGGACACGGTGCAATCACGATCATCTCATACAACACAAGCATTCGTCCACGGGCGGTCATTCTCGGCAGTTATACCTTCGAAGCGTGCATTTCGAAGCGGGTCGAGTTCGTAGAGGGAAGTAGTAGTACACGTTTCGTAGCCATTCGAGTCATCGGTAGAGGAACTTGATGCTTGTGTTACACGGGTCTTCGACAATGGTAGTGGTACATATTCTAGAAGCGGTTCACGATGATGGTAGTCAAACTTGACGATCCGAAGGGGTACTTGACGAACAACGGTCGTCGTGGGACTTGTCGGTCCATGAAGTCGATCTCCTGCGTCTTGTCGTACACGTGTCGGAGAAGAACTTGGCGTATCCATGTACTTGGCGCTCCGGTGTAGTAGTCGTTCTTAGGATCGGAGTCCTCGTGCACTTGACGACTCCGGAAGAGCAACTTGGCACCCACGATTGTTGTGTCCACGCTCTTGACGTCAATGGCGCTAGGCAGTTGCGGCATGCGTGCTATGAAGAGGTCAGGAAGCCATGGTGGCGACGACGGCCGGAGGCAAACAAGAGGTTGACGCAGTCATCTCCTTGGGCTAGAACACGATCGGACAGGGGCACGACGGCGTGCGGGTCAGCGATGCGGGCAATGGGCGGCTCTGTTCTGGAAGGCGGCAGCGGACGAGACAAGGTGCGGCGGGGCGCCATGGCACTGGTAGCGGCACCTGCGAGCAGAGGCGTGCGTAGGGCGGCAGAGCAGCAGCGGCAAAGGCGGACACGGAGGAGAAGGAGGGCACGGGCAGGGAGGCCCTGGTGGGGTGGGGACGAAGCAGCAAGGCGGCGGCCTCTCTGGAGTGGCGAAGGCGGCGGCATTGGATCTCGAGGGAACCGGGCGCGGGGCTTGAAGGCGAGGAGGAGGGCGCGGGGGTTATGCTTGGCGGCGGTGAACTCCAGGACAGGCGCGTGGAGCAGAGCAGCAGCAACTCGGAGCTGGAGGAAGGCCATGGCGCACAGGGGCCCGGCTTCCTGGTGGAACTCTGGCGAAGGCGGCCGGAGCGGCGGTGGACGACGGGCATGACGCAGCTGGAGGGCGTCACGGCGCGCGCAGGAACGGGGTAGCCGAGGACGGCGGTTCAGTGTTGACCGGAGCAGGGGAAGAAGAGGGAGGTGCAGCGCTGCTCTTCCTCCTTCTCTAGCGGCGCATTGAGGGAGGAGGGAATCGAGCACGGGGCATGCGCTCCTCTCCTGAGCGATGTGAGTGTGTGTGGTGGCGTGAGGGGAGGGAGATGGGGAGTGGATCGAGAGAGAGAGAGAGAGAGGAGTTGGGCTCCCTGGTGGCTAGGGTTACCGCGGGTCTGCTGGCCCAGGGAAGGTTTGGGGCTGTCTGGGCTGTAGATGGGCCAACCAGCTGGGCTCTCTCTCTCTCCCTCATATTTCTTTAGCAGAAAATAAAAATAAAGAGAGGAAAAGAAAGAGAGGGTTAGGGAAATATTTTGGGCATGGGGATAATTTTCCCGAACTCACAAAAATATGCTTGTTCCGACAAAATAGAAAAGGCCAGATCGAACAATAAGAATTCAAACTCATTTGAATTTAATTCAAATGGGTTTGAACTAGGACGAGGTTTTAGGAGTATCCAAAAATGTTGAGAATTTTGGTAGAGCTCTGGAAAATGGTAAAAGAAATATTGGCAAGGCTAGAGAGTCAAAACTTGATGAAGAAAAGGCCAAGGGATTTAATATGCAAGTGGGTTCAAGGGTAACTCCAAAATAATGGAATATTTTGTAATATCTCCCTAAATATCGGGAGGGTATGTTTTAAAGAGAAACCACCATGTGTGTTCCCTCAATTTAAATGGATCGAAGATCCATACGGTTTATTTAGTTGAGTTGGAGATTAAAGACATGATGCAATGCACATGATGCAATGATGAATGCAACAAGCAAAAACAAATCCCACAACCAATCTCGGAAACCCTAGAAGGCATCTGAAGCTCTAGTCTTGGGGCGTTACAACACTCCACCACTACGAGAGGATCTCGTCCCGAGATCTAGGATGGCACCGGAAAGAAAAGGAAGAGAAAGAGGAGAGGTAAAACTAAGTTGCTTCTTGGACAAACGAATGAAACCACAAACTTTGAGAGGTTGAACAAATTGAAAGAAAGAATAATGACGAAAATGAACAAAGTTGAGGGCACTCCGGTAGAAAAGAGAAACAAGGAACACCATGTGAACCTTGGAGCTTGCCAAGCTATGAATGACGAGCACAATGGACAAGAAGGAATTGAAACCACTTTGGTTGAAACGAGATAAACAAGGAACAAGTAAGAACAAATTCGAATAGCACTCCGATTGAAAAGAGATGCGAGACTTGATACGATGAAAAGAACTTGAAGAGATGACACAACACTCCGGTTCAATAGATAAGCACAAAAAGAACACGATCCTCACAATTTGAGATGATGAGTGAAGAGAGCAACATCACAATGCCTCCGGAAGAATTGAAAGAGTGGAATGGAATGAACGGAGGGAAACAAGATCTTGAGAGAGCACGCTTACAACAAATGCTAGACAGAGTTCTTGGATTATCAACAACAAAAGGATAAGCTTGATATGGGCTTATGGAATACATCTCAAAATTATGAGGTGGCAACCTGCCACTCACGGGAAAAAGATTGGACTGAGGTCAACAAGGAGATGACAACTCCTTTTGCCGAGAGGATAGGAGAAAAAACTTGGATCATTGATAGACACCACAATAAGCAACATTCCTTAGGGAAGGCTTTAGGTGAAAACTAACCCAAGGTAACTCCGACAAAAGGATTGATTGGTTGAAAAGATCTCTTGAGCGAAGAGAAATGATGGATTTAAATATGTCACTCTTTGAAAACTTGTGAATCATGAAACATGAAAGAAATTTGTCAAGAATGGCATATCACCATCCCAAAAGATAAGGTAGAAAGAATTGCACTTTGGAATGCAATATGAAGAATGCTTGAACTCCTCTGAAAAGAATCTCGATGAACACTTGGTGAAGGAATTAAATCCTTTATGAACCATCATGTAGAGCGTCCATGAAGAACTCCAGTAACAAAAAGGATAATGAAAATAAAGAGAAGTTGAAAACACAAGGTGAAGCCTTGCGATGATTTAGATGGAGCTTCTCAACGAGATAATGCAGAAGACCTGGAACTCCGGAAAATAAAGATGAACAAATGAAATCAAGAATTTTGATGAACCTCCAGATTAAGGAACTAATCACTTGGATTAAACAAGAATAAGAATTACATTATGCTTATCCTTCATCAATTAAATTGATGACAAGCAACGGATTTGGCATATTACTTATTCTCATTGGAAAGGATTCAGGAGAGATATAGCGTAATCTTGAGAAGGTCTTCAATGAACCACTGGTAGGATTGAAACAACGAATAAATTGATATGATAAACGAAGGAAGAAGAATCTTGGAAGAACCACCGTAAGAATAGAAAATGAACGAAGAAAAGATAAGGAAACACCGTGAAGAATTAGAGAACGAATGAAGATACTTGAGGGAATTTAGATACATGAGAACGAAGAGATCACGATCTGATTAGAGAATATTTGAATGATGCACCGGAAAGATTTAGGGAATGAGAGGTGAAAGCTGAGAATGAATAAACCCAAAATGATGGCCTTCAGAGAATCAAACTAAAAAGACTCCTGAATTGCTCCGGATGGGTGTAAAGAATTCTCACAATCGAAAACAATTATGAGAGGATGGCATAAAGCTAGCACCAAGAATCTTCAAGAGAACGGATATGATTGCAGAGAAATTCGTCTTCGGTCTTCAAATGTTGAGAATGATGACGAGAACCACCACCGAGAATTGTTTAGACACTCCGGGAGAATCAGAAGCGAAGAGGTTGAGCCAACGATGAAAGAATTTGAAAGATCTTGGAGGAAGACATATGACTGATGATAATTCATTCTTACGTCAAACTTGGAAAAGAATTAGAAGAGTCAGGTAAGATCGTGGAAAAAGACCTGCGGGTTAGAGCCCACTCAAAAGATACACCGTTTAAAGATTGCTTGAAAAGAGAGATTGCACCGGTTGAATTAACTGTCTTGAATGAGATAACAACCTCGAAAGATCTTGAACGAATGTAGAGTGGAAACACAAATCTTCGAGATATCTTCAGCACTCCAGAACAATTGAATAGCGAGAAGTGGATGATTACGAGGTGCACCGGCATGGAAAAGCATTTGAAACGAGGAAAAGGATATGATCAACAAAGCTTGAATTGAATCCAACGGAGAAGAAACCGAGTGAAGAGTGACGAACTTGAGGCTTCCTTAGGATCTTCCTGATAATCACCGGATAAGAACCTTGATTGAAAAGAATGAAGAGACTTCACATCCATAAGATGGATACTTGATTAAGAAATCTTAGTCCTTGAAGAAAAAGGGTTGGGAGGGTGGGAGAACAAAGGCAACTTGGGGACACATGAAATGAACAACGTCAGGAAAACCGAGAGGTGATCTTGCAGATGTTGAAAATGATCTGATCCACTTGAAGAGAAACACACTGGTTGAAAAGGATTGACATGACAATCTCAATTATCACAAAGGATTGGTATTCACAGAGAAATATGAGGACACCGCTTAAGGAAGGTATGGAATGCACACTTGACCTCGAAGCAACTTGAATACCATGAACCAAAACAAAACAAAGGATTGGCTTGCAAAATAAGCCGGAAACAAACATATGATAGGCCCCATATTGTATCATGTGTTTGTTGGAAAGATATCCTACGGAATACTTGTTGGGAATATAGCTACTAGGTAAGACCCGCCCAGGAGGGGCCAGGTCAACCCCAATGGCGGGTTACAAAAGAAGCACAGTAACATTCAAGGCGATAGTTTATTAAGACTTGTAGAAGTCCTAAGCCCAGAGGCGGCTTAAGGCCCAATATTGTAAACCGCCGTATGTAAATAAAGACTTGTAAAGAAAGGCACATAAAGAAGTCACCGAGCCAGACACGTTTTATGAACCAGCCGGGACTCTGTAGGCCGCCGGGCGTCAACCCGTGTACATAAGGAGATGACCCGGCGGCGGCTTAGGACAACAAACAACAACTCGAAGCCAGGCAAAGCGTATTCGCTCCCTGGTCATCGAAACCCTAGCAATTCCAACACAACTAGACGTAGGCTTTTACCTTCATCGTAAGGGGACGAACTAGTATAAAACCTCTCGTGTCCTTTGTCCCGATTAACCCCTTTAAGCTTCCTAGTTGTGATGCCCTATGACTAAGTCCTTTTGCTAGGACATCTGCCATGACAATTCCACGACAGTTGGCGCCACCGTGGGGCCAGCGCATGGTGGATTTGAGTTCTGAAGGGCAACTTCGAATGGCTCAAGGGATACACTATGGGCCGGATGACCAAGAGTCGTCGTGGCAAGCTCTACATCGACGACGAAGGATGGGGCCCCGAGGCCGGCTCAATTGAGTACGGGTACCGGGTCCCCTTCGACGGAATCCATGTCTTCATCGGCCGGATCGGCGAGTCAGGCCCTGAGCCGGACATCTGCACCAACCTCATCGAGACGGCTCAGCGCGCGAGATCCGCCCGGGCCCAACCTGCCGTAAAGCATGCCTTCATGGGTTGCATCCATGGAGGTGAGTTCTCTGAAGGATCAGTGGATGGCGGTGAGACGACCATCTGTTCCGATGGTGAGTCATCCTCAGGCGAGATAGATTCTTTGTATCAGCTACAAGACGGCGTGCTTGGGGGCTGTTCCGATGGCAGCAGTATTTCGGACCTCTCTGAGCCGTCGAATCGAGCCAGAGTTTTCATGGTTGGCACTCAACCCGGGAAGAACTCTCCGGCTGCGGCAGCAGTAACCACCGGGTCGGCAGCGGCCGGGTCAGGAGACCCCGCGCGCCCCCCGGCTCAGATGCTAATGGACCTCATGGATAAGTTGACGGCTCTATTGACCGCTGTGGTGGAGCCGGCGGATAAGGCTCAGCATGACGTGGAGGTGGCACGAAAACGCAAAGTGATGGGACAGGCCAAGGAAAATTTAGCAGCAGAAGAGGTTAGGATGGCCGCGGAGCGGGAGGCTTTGGATGCTCGTGCTCAGCAACTTCAAGCGAAGACTTTCCGGCTCTCGGTGGATCTGAACGCGTCAAACGAGGTCATGAGGAGAAGGCACCAGAAGACTCAGTCACGTCTGCCTCTGACGTATGATCCTAGGAACCTTTTCCACACACCCGAGGCTGGTCCAAGTAACCCGCCGGAGGCAAACTGGATCACGACACCCGGGGCCGAGGCGCCGGTTCAGCCGCGGGCCATGAAACCACCTCGTATGAATACCGCTCCACCTCATTATACACCAATACCACCGGGTCACTTTTCCAATCCTTTGGAGAATCTCATTGCTGCGTTGGCTCGTTTGGCGGCTCCCCTGATGGAAGGCGACTCTCCGACAACAATCAAAACACGCAGGGTGAGAGAACTTCTTCAGACGGCTCTAGCGCAGCAGGATGCGTACTCTTACAGTCGAGACAGAATCCATTCAACCCCCCGCCCAAGCCGGAGCCCGAGCTAAAGCAGGCATATAGACTCAGCCACTATGTCAAGCAACGCTCAACGCCGTAACCAACTACGCAGGCATGAGCTGGCGCAGGGTGGAGCCCTTAACTTGGCGGATCAGGAGAGGATCCGTCAAGAGGCTGAGCGGGCAGTTCAACTGGCAGCCGAGCAGGCGGCTCATCAGGCTTTCCCGACTTATCCGGCAACCTCTGTTGAGGCAGGAGTAGCCACAAGAACATGAGGTGTCCCTTGCCTGGTGCTGGCTATACGTAATGAGCGCTTGCCAAAAGACTTTAAGGGGCCTTGTAAAATGCCTAATTACACAGCCGACTTGCATCCTGGGGCATGGATTGAAAGTTACGAGATGGCGATGGAGCTGTTGGAGGTCAGCGATGCATCAATGGCTAAGTATTTCACTATGATGTTGGATGGAACGGCTCGCACTTGGTTGAAAGGCTTGCCACCCAATTCCATCGGCTCATGGGTGGAGTTGAAGGCCCGGTTCATTCAGAACTTCAAGGACACATGTAAACAACCTATGTCAATCATGGACATGACTAATTATAAGCAAGAGGAAGGTGAGTCCACGACCCATTGGGCGCGCCGAGTCAAGGAGATAATACATTCATCTGATAAGATGGATGCTGGCTCGACAGTCTTAATGTTGGAGAAAAATTGCCGTTTTGAACCTCTGAAGCAGAAGCTAGGGCGGGTCAAGCATGACTGCAATGACATGGGCCAGTTGATGGCGGCCCTGGTCAAATATGCTAATTCTGACAGTACCAAGGATCTCGTGTCTGATGAAGAAAAAACAGGGAAGGGAAAGAAGAACGGCAATGGCAAGGGTCACCAGCATAACCCGGTGAATCAAGGAGGTAATAAACGTAAGGCTGGCGAGTTTGTGGCTAACACCAATACGCAGGGCAACAACCAACGGTGCAAGGGTAGGCCACCTCCTCGGTCAGGCGGGTCAGGTCCCACCCTCGAATAACTATTGAATGAACCTTGTCCGAGACACGGCACCCGGGAGAAGCCAACTACCCATCTGTGGAAGGACTGTATGATCATGAAGGCATTTAAAAATTCCAACATTTGATGGTAGTCACGGGCCTGGCGGCAGTTCAGGCAGAGGCGGCTTTCATGACCCGGGCGCCGGTTCAGGCGGAGGCGGTTTTCATGGCCAGGGCCATTCGGGTAACCAGGGAGGTTATAAGCCACAACCCGGCCAAGGTAATCGGCAGCAATAGCAGCAATAGTCCGGGTATCAGAGCAACCCAAAACAGTTGAATAGTGGGCAGTACCATGTATTTACCACTAGTTTATGCAAGATGGGCCAGAAGCTTCATAAGAGGGCTGTCAATGCCATTGAGCCGGCGATTCCATGTTATTTGAGGTGGTCAGAACAGCCTATTGTGTGGAGCAGAGAATATCACCCTCCCCGGGTTGATAATCCGGGTCACTTAGCCTCGGTGGTGGCACCTCAGGTTGGTGGATATAAATTCACTAAGGTGCTCATGGATGGAGGCAGTAGCATCAACCACCTCTATTATGAGACGTTTCGTCGGATGGGATTGACTGATAAGAGTCTTAAATAATCCAACTGTCGGAGTAACCGACCACGGGTACCCCGAGGACGGCAAGACGATATTTCAAGACATCGGGGCTAGCAAAGCCCCTCAGTCCGACCAACCGGCCGCTCCTGCCGGCTCCTCAGTCCGACTGCGCCAACCCGCCGGCTCCCGACTGCGCCGACCAGTCGGCTGCCAACTACGACCCGACACCGACAAGACCCCGGTGAGACGGCCATATCACGGACAAGACAACCATATCGCGACGTCATCTACAGTGTACCGTGTCCCCTGGGTACTGATTTATAAAGTACCCCAGGGGACAAGCACGACATGTACCATGCCACTAGCCATGCCTACATGGCTTGGCATGTAAGCTACCCAAGGTAGCTTACATCCAACGCCACCACCATTTAGCTTAGGTAGCAAGCTAGCTCCCACTATATATATACCACACATCCATCCATCCAGGGAGGATGGACTCATTCTCACACACACTCACGGCCACAAAGCCATGGCCATACATGGCCCGCCACTAGCATGCCTCATATAGGCATATACCAGATCAGATGCACTGGGCACTGATCCCAGATACAGCTCCAGGAGCACTTTGTACCAGATATACCAGATATACTCAGACATGCAGGAGTAGGGGTATTATCTCTCCGGAGAGCCCCGAACCTGGGTAAACCACCGCGTGCTACTCGCATACCTGCTCTCGGGCCTATCAGCAGCAGTCTTACCCACACACTAAGCCCTTGTGGCATCTGTCGACTCGCAAGCCCCCGTGAGAAATACCACGACAGTTGGCGCCCACCGTGGGGCGGTACTACTACTATGCTACCACGCTGCTGCTGGTTTCGTAGTCCGGGCGGGACCATCTTCGCCATCGCCGCCGCGGCGTCGCGCCTTCTCTCCGGTAGCGCTCAGGGGCTCGACTTCGACCCGCCCCCGGAGCGGCCGTGCGGGACGGCGCACCCTTGCCGTCAGCTTCACCCTCTTTATCATCGCCAACGCAGCATCGGCCGGCCGTCCGTGCGCGCGCCGCGCGCGGCGCCTCGGTTCGGTCGGTTGCGTCCATCCACGCGCCGCTCGCGTCCATTCCCCTCCGTGCTGCGCTTCGCTCCGGCCGGTGCGGGCGTTCGCTACTCCATATATCATCTACGCTAGCTAGCTAGATGCATCAATCAACCATGGTCAAACCACTGGCCATACACTCTGCATATGCATTAGCCGTACATGGGCCAGATAGTCCGTATTTTGCCCGCCTCTGCTCCGTGCGCACTCGCCAGCTCCGCCTCCCGCGCATGCACCGGGCTGGCTCGCCGCTCGCCGACCCCGCCGGCTCGGCCGCATGCCTTCTCCGCTCCGCGCCGGCTTGCGGCCCCGCCCGCTCCCCTGCCAGGCTCCGCTACAACCTCCACGCCCACGACTGCGCGTCCACTGCTGCCCGCGTCGCCTGCTCTGCTCTGTCACGCATGAGGCTCGGCCTGCTTCGCCCCCACACCCTGACGACGGCTTCGCCCGTGCCCGGACGCCTGGACGCCGGCGCCCCCGGCGTCCGGCTCCCTGTCACTGCCGCCCCGTCCGGCGCCCGTCTCGCCGCGCCCCGCATCCACCCCGCACACGCGCCGGCGACGGCGCTCGACGGCTTCGTGCAACCCGGCGGCCAGCCGCCTCCACCCGCGCCGGCTTGCCCTCGCGGTCCCGCGCCTGGCCTCCTCTCTCCGCCGGCTCGCCGCCTCTGGCCGCGTCCGGCTCCTCCGCGTGCGCGCTACGTCGCCTCCCGCTCCATCTGCTCGGCGCCCTGCCGCGCCAACCCCCCGTTGTCGCGTGCCCCCGTGCCCGGTTGACTCGCCGCCTCTGTGCTGCTCCTCCCCCGCGCTGGCTGCCCCGAGCAGGCTCCGCCCGTCATCGGCTGCCCCCGGGCCGGCCTCCCCCGCGCCGGCTGCCCCGGGCCGGCTCCGCCCGTCGCCGGCTGCCCCCGGGCCGGCCTCCCCCACGCCGGCTGCCCCAGGTCGGCTCTGCCCGTGGCTGGCTGCCCCAGGCCGGCCTCCCCCGCGCCGGCTGCCCCGGGCCGGCTCCGCCCGTCGCCGGCTGCCCCAGGCCGGCCTCCCCCGCGCCGGCTGCCCCGGGCCGGCTCCGCCCATCGCCGGCTGCCCCAAGCCGGCCTCCCCCGCTCCGCGCGTCCTGGCCCAGCCGGCTCCGGGCGGCCGCCCCGTGCCTGGCCGTGGCGCCTCCACTTCCTGGTGGCCACTGCTCCGGGCCGGCCCCTGCGCCCTCTCGTTCTGCTGCGTGCTGGAGGCAGCGGCGAAAAGAAAAGAGAAAAGGTCAAGCCAGCTAAAAAAAGGGGAGAGGGGGCCGGCTGTCCAAGTCAAGGGCCGATTGCCCACAGCCGGCTTGGAAAAAAAGGGGAGAGGGGGGCGGCTATCCAAGTTAAGGGCCGATTGCCCACAGCCGGCTTGGAAAAAAAATACGTCTGACTGCCAGATATACATCCGTCCGTTGGCTACCTGGCCGGCTGCAAAGAGCCCGACTGCCGCGTCAGGGTCCGCCCTTTAGCCGTCTGAAGAAAAAAAAGACAAAGTAGTTGCCGGAAGATCCGGCCCGACTGCTCAGTAGTCGGCCCGAATCTCGGGGGCTACACCCAGCGGGTGCACTGACGCGCCCCCACGAGAGAAGAAGACAAAGTAGTTGCTGGAAGATCCGGCCCGACTGCTCAGCAGTTGGCACGAATCTCGGGGGCTACACCCAGCGGGTGCGCTGACACACCCCCGCGAGAGAAGAAGACAAAGTAGTTGCCGGAAGATCCGGCCCGACTGCCCAGTAGTCGGCCCGAATCTCGGGGGCTACACCCAGCGGGTGCGCTGACGCGCCCCCACGAGAAAGAAGACAAAGTAGCTGCCGGAAGATCCGGCCCGACTACTCAGCAGTTGGCCCTACACCCAGCGGGTGCGCCGGCGCACTCCGCGAGCGCCGAGTTGTGCTAGTTGTCTTCGACGACCGCGACTACACGAAAATCAATGTGAGCTCCTCACCCGCATATTTTTTCACTACGCAAGCACGGATAACCCCGAGCGTTGCTCGGGGGCTGTCTCCGCATTTTATTATAGTAGCATCACTATTTGCCCCGGCGCCAGCCAGAGTTGGCCCGAGGGCTGGCCGCTTGGCCTGAGACGTTAGTTCCCGCAAACGGCTTAGTACCGTGCGCGGTACCAAAGGACCACTCTTAGTCACAGACCGCAGAGCGGCTGCCGACTAGCAAGAGTGTACGCTGGAGGCCACCCACGCGAAAAACGTCCGGGAAGAAAAACGTTCGGGCGACCCGGCCGTTTTCCTTTACAAGTATCTACTCGGTTGAATCTGCTCCTAGACTCTGAGTACTGTACACTCCACTTCGCGGCCCACTCTCAGCCATAGACTGCAGAGCGGCTGTCCGGCAAGCAAGAGCACAGGCCAAAGAGTGGAGGGAACACGAAAAAGATTGAAGGGGGCTCGGATGAAACCGAGTCGGCACCCTCCGCATAAAACTTGCAATGCTAAAAGCAAACATGCAATATATCTGCATGGACTAACTTTGTCTTTTTTCCTTGACAATTTCCATGAACACTCGCCAAAAAACCTCCGCCCAACTTTGCCAAGTTGCCCGGAGGCTTGGGGGCTACTGTCGGAGTAACCGACCACGGGTACCCCGAGGATGGCAAGACGATATTTCAAGACATCGGGGCTAGCAAAGCCCCTCAGTCCGACCGACCGGCCGCTCCTGCCGACTCCTCAGTCCGACTGCGCCAACCCGCCAGCTGCCGACTGCGCTGACCAGTCGGCTGCCAACTGCGACCCGACACCGACAAGACCCCGGCGAGACGGCCATACCGCGGACAAGACAACCATACCGCGACGTCATCTGCAGTGTACCGTGTCCCCTGGGTACTGATTTATAAAGTACCCCAGGGGACAAGCACGACATGTACCATGCCACTAGCCATGCCTACATGGCTTGGCATGTAAGCTACCCAAGGTAGCTTACATCCAACGCCACCACCATTTAGCTTAGGTAGCTTAGGTAGCAAGCTAGCTCCCACTATATATATACCACACATCCATCCATCCAGGGAGGATGGACTCATTCTCACACACACTCACGGCCACAAGCCATGGCCATACATGGCCGGCCGCTAGCATGCCTCATATAGGCATATACCAGATCAGATGCACTGGGCACTGATCCCAGATACAACTCCAGGAGCACTTTGTACCAGATATACCAGATATACTCAGACATGCAGGAGTAGGGGTATTATCTCTCCGGAGAGCCCCGAATCTGGGTAAACCACCGCGTGCTACTCGCATACCTGCTCCCGGGCCTATCAGCAGCAGTCTTACCCACACACTAAGCCCTTGTGGCATCTGTCGACTCGCAAGCCCCCCGTGAGAAATACCACGACACCAACACTGTTTTTCACGGTGTTGTGCCTGGTAAATCGGCATACCCAGTTGGTAAGATTGAACTGGAAGTAGCCTTTGGGGATGAATATGGTTCTAGGGCTGAGAAGTTAACTTTTGAGGTGGTTAAGGTCAAAAGCCCATATCATGCTCTGTTTGGACGACCGGCTTATGCCAAGTTCATGGATCGGCCATGCTATGTGTATCTACAGCTCAAGATGTCAGGTTATAAAGGCACCATCATGGTACATGGAAGCCCGAAAATAGCCCTGGAGTGTGAAGAAGGAGATGCCGCTTATGCTGAGTCTGTTTGTGCAACTGTGACACTCCAAAAATTTTTGATTTGGTTTTCATCAAAAACTTTATTGGATTCTAAAGGAGGGCTTTTAAAATTTCTCTTTCAGAAAATCCTTCCTCTTAAAAAAACTTCCTTTCACCTTTGGCAAGGATTTCCTTTCCTTTTTAAATTTGGTGTTAAAATTTTGGAAGCTTTTCTTTTGGTTATTTCCCTCTGAAACTTATTTATTTTCAAAAAAAGGAAACCCTAGGAGTTTTGGGACTTCTTTCTTTTGAAAACACCCATGGTTTTACCATGTCTCCTATGGTAAATCTTCTCAAAATCCATCCCTCCATCTTTGAACAATCTAAATCCTCTGTCTCAACAAGTCCAAACAAGTTTTGGATTTTATTTCAATTATTTTATCCCCCAAAAACATTTCTGCCATTTATTTGAGCTTAAGTGATTTTCAAAGCAAGTGTCACTTTGCCTTTGAGTTTTTATCCCAAACCAACTTCCCTGGATTGTCTTTAGTACCCACAACCTAGAACCATCTTGATCCACTCTTCTTCTTTTCAAATATTTCAAATTTCACTCACTGCAAGTTTGGACCAGATTTGCCAAATTTGGTGAAATTCATATCTACACTTCTCCAAAAATTCCACCAAAATTCAGGCAGCCTACTGGAGCAATGAGAGGCCACTCCACCAAGTTTCAGCTCAAGGAAAAATCCCTAGATGCCAAAAACATTCTGTCGAACACCTGAGCTGCACTGTTATTTGCAAAGTTCAGTAAAATTCAGTTTTTACAGTGTCGATTTCTTCAGAGTTGCAGGCACAGGCTCACAGTGCCTTTGGCTCGATGCTCGCAGCCCCTCCCTCTTGTCCGGATGCTGCACACGCGTGCTTGGAGCTTTCCTGGCGTCAGTAGCGTGCTGGCCCGCCCTCGCCGGTGTCTTCTGCGGCGTCGGGACCTCCCGTGGCGGCCGACAGAAGGCACACCACGGCAGAACGCCGTTTTGGCGCCGCCCAAAGCTTCCTAGCCCTCCGCGTGGCCTCATGCATGCCAGCGCACGCCCGTGGCACCCTCACCGTGGCCCGGCAAGCACGGAACGTGCTCCCTGCCGCCGACGGGCCCGCGCCGCCCCGTTCCGTCGAGCTCGCCCCTAACACCCCATCCAAGCTCGCTTAGCCCCTAAATAGAACCAGTGGAACTCCGTGATGACGCCCAACTCCCTAAACCTTCCCGACCAAGCTCTGCGCCGCCGTAACCTTCACCGGAGACCCCCGTTCACGGCCACCGCCTCGGATCGCCTATAAAAAGGACCCCGAGCTTGCTCACGAGACCCACACCTTCACTACACCTCTCCAGAACCCTGCCAAACCACCAGGAGGACCTCGAGGAGGTCTCCTCCCCCAACTCCGGCCGCCTCGCTCCGCCTCGGCCTCCACCTCGATTCACTTCGGTGAGGCCATCTCCGGCGCCCAAACCTCGTCCGTAGCCTTCACTTGCACCCAGTGCTCTAACCCCCACCTCAATTTGATCCTTGCAGCCCTCCTCGGCGAGACCCATCAACGCCCGAACCACCGTCCGCCGGAGTCAAGCCCGCCGTCGACGTGTTGCTCACCGGCGACCAACACCACCACCCACCGTTGCGGAAGGACACGGTGAGCATGTTGGTAAACTCCGATCACTCTGCCTCGCCGTGGATCGCCGCCGGCGACCACCGCAGCTCTCGGGCACCGGTGAAATCTGCCGCCCCGTTTGAAAGTTTAAACCTGACAGGCGGGACCCGCTGTCAGCCTCTCTATTCTCTCTAAGCGAAGCATTTTCTGAAAACGCCTTCTGCCAAATGCGCCTTCCCTCTGGGCTGGCGTAGTTTCTGCCGAAGCGCTTTCTGTTTTTATAAACTAGCCCCTGGGAACTTTCTGTTTCATTACAGATAAGTCCTTGGATTAAAACCCTTATAACTTTTTAACAGAAAGGAAATTTTGAGTGATTCTTTTTCTGTCCTCCTCAGATTTTTGTCTAGTTTTTTATCATATTTATTTGAAAATTATTTGGAATACTTTCTGTGCACCTCTTGATATTTACGATAGCGCATATATTTTCTTTATACCGTAGATACCGAAGGAGGTGACGGAGCCGCGAACTTCACCGAGCTAGGCTCCGACTACTCTGAACCAGGCAAGCATGTTTGAACTTTTGATATGATGAGTGTCTTGGCATGTTTTGCATTTAGTTAGTTTCATGGCATGTTGATGAGCATACCGATGAACGTTATTTTTATGAAATGTTGAAGTAAGTGAGTTCGATGATCCATAAGTGGATGGAGGTGAGTATGAATGGCCATGTGTTGGCATGAGGATGGGTAAGATGGCAGTGTTGTAGCATGCCAGTCTTATGCCAGACTATGTGACTTCAGGGTCAAACCGTACCGGTCCAGTTCCTCCCTTTTCCTTCCCTGTACTACCACATGTTTTCCGCAAGGAATATGGCTTAGTAAGTTGCAAACCGCTTTCCTGGTACACACCAAAAGGAGAGGCCGGGATGATGGTTCCATGGCCCTGGATTAAAGCCAGTCATCCGGTCAGGGGGCATGGGTGTTTCCGGCTGGGACCGAGAGGGGGGCACCCCTTAGAGCGCGCATATATAAATTTGATCCCATGCTATTCGAGATTGTGATCTCCCCGTCTCAAAAGTTTTTCTTGGACGATGTCTAGGGTGAGTCCTGGCATCGAGAGGTAGGATGGGTGTGTACTGGTTAGCTGTGTTTTCTTCCGAAAAACCGTAAACGGAACTAGTCCCTCGTGACTACGGAAATCCGTTGGCTGTGGGAAATTTTTTTGTACAAACTCTGCAGAGTCATACATTCCTTGAATCATCTATTCCATGTCCGAATTCGTATCATCTTGGACTAACAGTATCAGTTTGATGACAGAGACTCCGGTGAATCCCATGTGTGCTAAGCCCGGCTAAATGTTATTCCTGTGGATGGACTAACCTGTTTATTATCATGAATTGAATATTTATTATGAGTATTATTTACTTGTGATTAAAGCCCTTTCTGTGATGTCGCTTAGACGTCCGACTGTGGCATTTCTTTTAAAGCCCTTTCTGTGATGTCGCTTAGACGTCCGACTGTGGCATTTCTTTTAAAGCCCTTTCTGTGATGTCGCTGAGACGTCCGACTGTGGCATTTCTTTTAAAGCCCTTTCTGTGAGTCGCTCAGACGTCCGACTGTGGCATTTCTTTTAAAGCCCTTTCTGTGATGTCGCTCAAACGTCCGACTGTGGCATTTCTTTTAAAGCCCTTTCTGTGATGTCGCTTAGACGTCCGACTGTGGCATTTCTTTTAAAGCCCTTTCTGTGATGTCGCTTAGACGTCCGACTGTGGCATTTCTTTTAAAGCCCTTTCTGTGATGTCGCTTAGACGTCCGATTGTCGCATTTCTTTTAAAGCCCTTTCTGTGATGTCGCTTAGACGTCCGATTGTGGCATTTATTTTAAAGCCCTTTCTGTGATGTCGCTTAGACGTCCGATTGTGGCATTTCTTTTAAAGCCCTTTCTGTGATGTCGCTTAGATGTCCGATTGTGGCATTTCTTTTAAAGCCCTTTCTGTGATGTCGCTCAGACGTCCGACTGTGGCATGGTTTTTCCTGTTATTATTTGTTCACCCTTCGTGGCGTCGCTTCAGACACACGATCGGTTCTCATTTATATTCTGTTGGGATTTCAGGCGGACTACCGCCGTTTCCCTCGTACTTACTTCGTTGAGCAAATATTATCAGTGTGCATTGAGAAGATTATTCATGACGCATCCATGCATGCATTTGTTATATCTTACGTCCGAACTGTCTTGCGAGTACTTTCAAAGTACTCATTGGCTTGTTGATTTGGCCAGATGCTGACGAAGGCGATCTCATGGATGAAGAGTTCGATAGCGAGTCCGATGCCTAGAGGAATCCAAGTCAGTCTCATGCGACCCTGGTCTTGGTCACAGTTTTATACCTGCTTCCGCAACCCGAATAAATTTATCGAGCCTCACCTCGACGCTCGATGAGATACCTGTTTGAGAGTCGTGTTACCACACTCCCCATTGTGTCATTCCACCACCACTATATTCTCGAGTCAGTAGTATGCCACCACACCATTGTGTTATATCCGCCATTATGTATAATTATGGCGCGCTTGTAATAATTCGTTGAGCAGCCCTAGCTCAACCCTGTAATATATGCTATGCTACTGGCTTATTGTATCAAGTATTTGTCTACCAGTGAGGAGGATTTTCTCTCATACTGGACTCAAAGATTGGTTTCTCAATAAATATTTTTGTTGGAAAACCGGTCGTGACAAGCTTGGTACCAGAGCCAGGCTGACTGTAGGAAGCCACTAGGTGCGATCGCTAATCGGTTATTAGCATAATAGAGCTAATTTATAGTTTTTTTACAATGGTAGTCATTTTCTGACAGTCAGCATAAATTTATGATCTGACCATTCAGGAGTTTTGCCTACTTTTGTAGATGGCCGACAACGACTGCGAGTCTCAGACCTTCGCCAACGTACCCGATGGGTTCGTCAAGCTTCTCTCCTTCATCGTTCAGGTCACGATGGGGCCATCAGTGCGCCCAGTCTTCACACTCCGCCAGCACAGAGTCAACGACGGTCTGACCATGCACCAGGCCACGGTGCAGTTCAAGGGAGGGCGTGGTGAGCTACGCCACTAACTCTTTGTGGGAAGAGCCATGCCTACGGAGAGGCATGCTATGCAGATGGCAGCCCATGAGGCGATAGCCTGCCTGAGGGATGTCCTTCCCGCGATGAAGACTCGTCGCTACCGTTATCTTCCATGCCATGTGCCCTACACCTGCCACTACGCATTCTCCTGCCCCAGAGGAGAACGAGACGAGGCTTTTGAGATGCTTATTGAGTATCTCCGGGCTCTGGAGGCAGCCTTCGACAACCTGGTGGACGACTTCGTGGCTGCCCGCATGGACTCAGTCCATGGCTGTGCCGCCAACAGGAGGGAGCTCCTACTCACTGCACCGCCACTGACTTTTGTCTCGTCTTCAGCATCGCATGCACCTACTCGTCACCTGCCTACCACCGGAGGGATCAACCAGGCCTTTGCGCCCACTCCAGCACGCACTGCACCACCCGTTGTGCCTACTCCCATTCGTGTTGCTCCGCCCCTGGCACCAGTTCCATCTACCCGACGCGGCTCTTCTCGTCTGGAGGCTATTAGTGAGGAGGAGGTCGAGTCCCCAGCCTCACTACGCCTCACCCTCGGCAGGGCCAAGGAGATCATCGACATTTCCGGCTGAGTGCGTTTGCCCGTCATGCGATGTACCGCTTTGTAAGATGTGTTGTGAGGAGTAGCTTGTTTGCGCATCATGTAGAACAGGAGGAGCGAACTAGCCTAAATAACATGTCAGGATTATGTACGCATATCCTGAGTGATGTACTGTATAATTATCGCCCGCGTGTAAGATATAAATGAGCAGTCCTTCTCCGTGCGCAAATCAATTTGTTTTCTTAAGTGATCTTGAACTTTTAAATTTATTGCCATCCTTGTGCATTTTTCTTTTTGGAGTTGTTTTTGACGACCATCTTCATATTTCTTATGAGTTTTACAAAATATATCCCCAGAGTGAAAAATGCCTCGTCCTTGGACACGCTCCATGCCTACTCCGCTAGAGGAAAATTTGGACACTCAACCAGGCAACAATTTCACGCAAGGGCAGTCGAGCCAACAGGGCAGTGAAACGACACTTTCTCAAATGTGCCGCCTTTATGAACAGAGTCAGCAACAACATCGTGAAATGATGAACCAAGTCATCAACATGGGAAATTACCATGGACAGTATCCGCAGCATTCCAAGTTATCCGAGCTACAGAAGACGCGTCCCCAAACATTTTCACATACTGACAAGCCTCTTGAAGCCGAGGACTGGCTTCGGGACATGGAGAGGAAATTAACTATTGCAAAATGTTCAGATCCTGAGAAGGTATTGTATGCTCCGCACTATCTTACAGGAGCAGCCGCATCTTGGTGGGAGAATTTTCTGCATATGCATCCAAACGAAGGTGACATAACTTGGGATGATTTCAAGGAAGGTTTCCGCGGTGCACACATTCCTAAGAGTATTATGAAAATCAAGAAGAGAGAGTTCGACGACCTCAAACAAAAGAACTTGACAGTGGCAGATTACAACAGTCAATTTACACTATTATCCCGCTACGCCAATGAAGAGCGTATGACTGAAAGCAAGAAGATGGAGAAATTCCTTGACGGTCTGGCGCCCGCGCTTAAATGCCAACGGGTCGTGCACACTTTTCCTGATTTTAAAACACTGGTGGACAAAGCCATTACTCTGGAGAATGAGAGACGCAGTCTGGAAGATATCCGCAAGTGAAAAAGGGACCAGACTAACCTTGCTCGCAATCAACGGAGCAAGACAGATTTCAAAAAGGGTGGGACGCACAAATCCTCATCCAACGTCCCATGCCCAATCCAGAATTTTCATGCAAGGGACAAGGAGTTCACATATCACCCCGGCGTTACTTGTTACGCTTGTGGAGAAGAAGGGCACTATGCAAAACAGTGCCCCAAGCCAAGGAACTCAACCCCAAGGCCGAACAACGGCGGCAATAATTTAGCGCCCAAGCGAAACAATTTCAATCCCAACAACTACCACAGGAAGGGTCATCTGAACCACGTAACCAAAGAGGAGGCACAAAATGCTCCGGATATCGTACTCGGTACGTTTCCTGTCAACACAATACCTGCAACGGTTTTGTTTGATTCTGGAGCTTCTCACTCTTTCATTTCGAAAAGTTTTGCTTTGCAAAATAATTTTTCAATGCTCCCTTTGGAGAAATCCATGATCATCAAATCCCCTGGGATTCAACAAGTTACTCAGAATTACTGTCAGAATGTGGTCATTGAGTTCGAAGGATTGGAGTTTCATGCAAATCTTATTGTGTTGGAAAATAAAGGACTGGATGTCATCCTAGGGATGGATTGGCTGACCACCAACAAGGGGTTTATCGACTGTTTCAACAAGACCGTAATTCTCACACACCACCAGGGGAAGACAATAAAAGTATCAGCCAAGGAAGGAAAAATACCCCGGCAACCGAGATTGAATAAGATGGACATCTTTGAGCTAAACAAGGTTCCAGTAGTGTGTGAATTTCCAGACGTATTCCCTGAAGAGCTACCAGGCATGCCACCAGACCGAGAGATAGAATTCTGCATTGAGCTCGCACCAGGAACCACCCCCATATACAAGAAACCATACAGAATGGCACCATCCGAGTTGGTTGAATTGAAGAAGCAAATAAAAGAATTATTGGACAAAGGATATATTCGAGCCAGCTCCTCACCTTGGGGATCACCAATTTTATTTGCCAAAAAGAAGGATGGAACACTGAGATTGTGTATTGACTATCGAGCACTTAATATGGTCACAATTAAGAACAAATACCCGATGCCAAGGATAAACGATTTGTTTGATCAACTCGCTCAGGCCAAGGTATTTTCAAAAATTGACTTAAGGTCAGGATACCATCAATTAAAGGTGCGAACGGAAGATATCCCCAAAACAGCCTTCACTTCTAGATATGGACTGTATGAGTTCACAGTGATGCCATTTGGATTAACCAATGCCCCTGCATATTTTGTTCACCTCATGAACAAAGTATTTATGAAATATATGGACAAGTTCATCGTGGTATTCATCGACGATATTCTGGTATACTCCAAAACACCAGAAGAGCACGCAGATCATCTCAGGATTGTGCTAGGAGAACTCAGGAAACACCAGTTGTATGCCAAGTTCAGCAAGTGCGAATTCTGGCTAAGACAAGTAGGCTTTCTAGGCCACGTGCTAACCCAAGACGGTATCGCAGTGGACCCAGAGAAAGTCAAGGCCATACTTGGCTGGAAGTCGCCAGCCAGCGTAACAGATATATGTAGTTTCTTGGGAATGGCAGGATATTACCGCAGATTTATTGAAGGATTTTCCACCATAGCCAAGCCTATAATGCAGTTACTCAAGAAAGACAAGAAGTTTGAATGGACAGAAGCCTGCGAAAAGAGTTTCCAAGAGCTAAAGCGAAAATTAACAACAGCCCCAGTATTAATTGTGCCAGACATACACAAGAATTTTGAAGTATTTTGTGACGCGTCCAAAAAGGGTCTCGGATGCGTGTTGATGCAAGAAGGCAAGGTTGTCGCCTATGCTTCAAGGCAACTTCGCAAGCATGAGGAAAATTATCCCACTCATGACTTAGAAATGGCAGCGGTCATTCATGCACTCAAAGAATGGAGGCATTTCTTACTTGGGAACCGATGTGAAATATATACAGATCACAAAAGTCTCAAATATATTTTCACGCAGCCAGAACTAAATTTACGACAGAGACGCTGGTTGGAATTGGTAAAGGATTATGATGTTGGTATACATTACCATCCAGGAAAGGCAAATGTAGTGGCCGATGCTCTTAGTCGGAACCCCAACTCCGACGAAAGCAATCTGCAAAGCTTGAGGCCCAAATTCCAACAAGAATTTGCCAGGCTCAATTTGTTAATGGTCGCAGAAGGCACCATATCAAACTTGGAAATACGACCCGACCTGGTGGAGGAAATTAAAAGAGCTCAGCCCGGTCACCCCAGCATTGAAGGCATCAAAAGAAAGGTGAGTATGGGCAAGGCCTCGGAGTTCGTCATAGACAATGGAGGAATATTGTGGTACGGAGAAAGACTCTGCGTGCCAAACATAGGAGACCTTAAACAGCAAATCCTAGCTGAAGCCCATACCGCCCCGTACTCGATCCACCCTGGCGGGACCAAGATGTATAAAGATATTCAGGAAAGATTTTGGTGGCACGGTATGAAGAGGGACATAGCCACCTTCATTACACGTTGCGACTCGTGTCAATGCATAAAAGCTGAGCATCAGAGACCGGCCGGACTACTGCAACCAAACAAAATACCTGAGTGGAAATGGGATGAAATAGGAATGGATTTTATTGTTGGGCTACCTCGGTCACAGCATGGGAATGATGCCATCTGGGTCATCATTGACAGGTTAACCAAGGTGGCACATTTCATTCCAGTGAAGACAACCTACAACACTCAGCGGCTTGCCAGGATTTATCTCACCCGCATAGTTTGTCTGCATGGAGTCCCGAAGACTATAATATCCGACAGAGGCACTCAGTTCGTCTCAAGATTTTGGGAGCATTTACAACAGGCTCTGGGAACTCAACTAGCCTTCAGTACCGCATATCACCCACAGACCGATGGACAAACGGAACGAGTAAACCAGATTTTAGAAGACATGCTGGGAGCATGTGTCCTCACATATGGAACCAGTTGGGAAGAAAGCCTGCCATACGCCGAATTCGCATACAACAATAACTACCAGGCCAGCCTGCAAATGGCACCATTTGAGGCTTTATTCGGACGGAGATGTCGTACCCCGTTGAATTGGTCAGAGACCGGAGACAGCCGCATCTTCGGACCGGACATGCTCACAGAAGCCGAGGAAAAAGTCAAGCTAATCAGAGACCGACTTAAGACCGCTCAAAGCCGACAG
The DNA here is from genome assembly GCA_034509565.1 of Triticum monococcum. Classification (NCBI taxonomy): domain Eukaryota; kingdom Viridiplantae; phylum Streptophyta; class Magnoliopsida; order Poales; family Poaceae; genus Triticum; species Triticum monococcum. The sequence goes on from CM067841.1 coordinate 122,179,518, forward strand.
AAGAGTTATTATGATCGGAAACATCGTAGGGTCAGCTTCGAGCCCAGTGAGTTCGTATACCTGAAAGTATCTCCTATGAGAGGATTGCAACGATTCAAGATTAAAGGGAAGCTAGCACCAAGATTCATTGGACCATTCTGTATAATGGCGCGAAAAGGCAAGGTAGCCTACCAGCTAGACTTACCCAAGGAATTATCCGATGTCCACGATGTGTTCCACGTCTCGCAATTGAGGAAGTGCGTGAGCAACCCAGAAAAACAAGTATCCCATGAGAGCATTGACGTACAGCCAGACCTCACTTATCGGGAACGTCCCGTAAGAATAATAGAGGAGTCTGAAAGGAGAACCCGACATAAAACTACCAAATTCTTCAGAGTATAGTGGAGCAATCACACCGACAGTGAAGCTACTTGGGAAAGAGAGGATTTTCTTCGGACAGAGCATCCACACTTATTTAAGAATCAGCTGAAATCTCAGGGACGAGATTTTTCCTAAGGGGGTAGGTGTTGTGACACTCCAAAATTTTTTGATTTGGTTTTCATCAAAAACTTTATTGGATTCTAAAGGAGGGCTTTTAAAATTTCTCTTTCAGAAAATCCTTCCTCTTAAAAAAACTTCCTTTCACCTTTGGCAAGGATTTCCTTTCCTTTTTAAATTTGGTGTTAAAATTTTGGAAGCTTTTCTTCTGGTTATTTCCCTCTGAAACTTATTTATTTTCAAAAAAAGGAAACCCTAGGAGTTTTGGGACTTCTTTCTTTTGAAAACACCCATGGTTTTACCATGTCTCCTATGGTAAATCTTCTCAAAATCCATCCCTCCATCTTTGAACAATCTAAATCCTCTGTCTCAACAAGTCCAAACAAGTTTTGGATTTTATTTCAATTATTTTATCCCCCAAAAACATTTCTGCCATTTATTTGAGCTTAAGTGATTTTCAAAGCAAGTGTCACTTTGCCTTTGAGTTTTTATCCCAAACCAACTTCCCTGGATTGTCTTTAGTACCCACAACCTAGAACCATCTTGATCCACTCTTCTTCTTTTCAAATATTTCAAATTTCACTCACTGCAAGTTTGGACCAGATTTGCCAAATTTGGTGAAATTCATATCTACACTTCTCCAAAAATTCCACCAAAATTCAGGCAGCCTACTGGAGCAATGAGAGGCCACTCCACCAAGTTTCAGCTCAAGGAAAAATCCCTAGATGCCAAAAACATTCTGTCGAACACCTGAGCTGCACTGTTATTTGCAAAGTTCAGTAAAATTCAGTTTTTACAGTGTCGATTTCTTCAGAGTTGCAGGCACAGGCTCACAGTGCCTTTGGCTCGATGCTCGCAGCCCCTCCCTCTTGTCCGGATGCTGCACACGCGTGCTTGGAGCTTTCCTGGCGTCAGTAGCGCGCTGGCCCGCCCTCGCCGGCGTCTTCTGTGGCGTCGGGACCTCCCGTGGCGGCCGACAGAAGGCACACCACGGCAGAACGCCGTTTTGGCGCCACCCAAAGCTTCCTAGCCCTCCGCGTGGCCTCATGCATGCCAGCGCACGCCCGTGGCACCCTCACCGCGGCCCGGCAAGCACGAAACGTGCTCCCTGCCGCCAACGGGCCCGCGCCGCCCCGTTCCGTCGAGCTCGCCCCTAACACCCCATCCAAGCTCGCTTAGCACCTAAATAGAACCAGTGGAACTCTGTGATGACGCCCAACTCCCTAAACCTTCCCGACCAAGCTCTGCGCCGCCGTAACCTTCACCGGAGACCCCCGTTCACGGCCACCGCCTCGGATCGCCTATAAAAAGGACCCCGAGCTCGCTCACGAGACCCACACCTTCACTACACCTCTCCAGAACCCTGCCAAACCACCAGGAGGACCTCGAGGAGGTCTCCTCCCCCAACTCCGGCCGCCTCGCTCCGCCTCGGCCTCCACCTCGATTCACTTCGGTGAGGCCATCTCCGGCGCCCAAACCTCGTCCGTAGCCTTCACTTGCACCCAGTGCTCTAACCCCCACCTCAATTTGATCCTTGCAGCCCTCCTCGGCGAGACCCATCAACGCCCGAACCACCGTCCGCCGGAGTCAAGCCCGCCGTCGACGTGTTGCTCACCGGCGACCAACACCACCACCCATCGTTGCGGAAGGACACGGTGAGCATGTTGGTAAACTCCGATCACTCTGCCTCGCCGTGGATCGCCGCCGGCGACCACCGCAGCTCTCGGGCACCGGCGAAATCTGCCGCCCCGTTTGAAAGTTTAAACCTGACAGGCGGGACCCGCTGTCAGCCTCTCTATTCTCTCTAAGCGAAGCGTTTTCTGAAAACGCCTTCTGCCAAATGCGCCTTCCCTCTGGGCTGGCGTAGTTTCTGCCGAAGCGCTTTCTATTTTTATAAACTAGCCCCTGGGAACTTTCTGTTTCATTATAGATAAGTCCTTGGATTAAAACCCTTATAACTTTTTAACAGAAAGGAATTTTTGAGTGATTCTTTTTCTGTCCTCCTCAGATTTTTGTCTAGTTTTTTTATCATATTTATTTGAAAATTATTTGGAATACTTTCTGTGCACCTCTTGATATTTACGATAGCGCATATATTTTCTTTATACCGTAGATACCGAAGGAGGTGACGAAGCCACGAACTTCACCGAGCTAGGCTCCGACTACTCTGAACCAGGCAAGCATGTTTGAACTTTTGATATGATGAGTGTCTTGGCATGTTTTGCATTTAGTTAGTTTCATGGCATGTTGTTGAGCATACCGATGAACGTTATTTTTATGAAATGTTGAAGTAAGTGAGTTCGATGATCCATAAGTGGATGGAGGTGAGTATGAATGGCCATGTGTTGGCATGAGGATGGGTAAGATGGCAGTGTTGTAGCATGCCAGTCTTATGCCAGACTATGTGACTTCAGGGTCAAACCGTACCGGTCCAGTTCCTCCCTTTTCCTTCCCTGTACTACCACATGTTTTCCGCAAGGAATATGGCTTAGTAAGTTGCAAACCGCTTTCCTGGTACACACCAAAAGGAGAGGCCGGGATGATGGTTCCATGGCCCTGGATTAAAGCCAGTCATCCGGTCAGGGGGCATGGGTGTTTCCGGTTGGGACCGAGAGGGGGGCACCCCTTAGAGCGCGCATATATAAATTTGATCCCATGCTATTCGAGATTGTGATCTCCCCGTCTCAAAAGTTTTTCTTGGACGATGTCTAGGGTGAGTCCTGGCATCGAGAGGTAGGATGGGTGTGTACTGGTTAGCTGTGTTTTCTTCCGAAAAACCGTAAACGGAACTAGTCCCTCGTGACTACGGAAATCCGTTGGCTGTGGGAATTTTTTTTGTACAAACTCTGCAGAGTCATACATTCCTTGAATCATCTATTCCATGTCCGAATTCGTATCATCTTGGACTAACAGTATCAGTTTGATGACAGAGACTCCGGTGAATCCCATGAGTGCTAAGCCCGGCTAAATGTTATTCCTGTGGATGGACTAACCTGTTTATTATCATGAATTGAATATTTATTATGAGTATTATTTACTTGTGATTAAAGCCCTTTCTGTGATGTCGCTTAGACGCCCGACTGTGGCATTTCTTTTAAAGCCCTTTCTGTGATGTCGCTTAGACGTCCGACTGTGGCATTTCTTTTAAAGCCCTTTCTGTGATGTCGCTTAGACGTCCGACTGTGGCATTTCTTTTAAAGCCCTTTCTGTGATGTCGCTTAGACGTCCGACTGTGGCATTTCTTTTAAATCCCTTTCTGTGATGTCGCTCAGACGTCCGACTGTGGCATTTCTTTTAAAGCCCTTTCTGTGATGTCGCTTAGAAGTCTGACTATGGCATTTCTTTTAAAGCCCTTTCTGTGATGTCGCTTAGACGTCCGACTGTGGCATTTCTTTTAAAGCCCTTTCTGTGATGTCGCTTAGACGTCCGATTGTGGCATTTCTTTTAAAGCCCTTTCTGTGATGTCGCTTAGACGTCCGATTGTGGCATTTCTTTTAAAGCCCTTTCTGTGATGTCGCTTAGACGTCCGATTGTGGCATTTCTTTTAAAGCCCTTTCTGTGATGTCACTTAGATGTCCGATTGTGGCATTTCTTTTAAAGCCCTTTTTGTGATGTCGCTCAGACGTCCGACTGTGGCATGGTTTTTCCTGTTATTATTTGTTCACCCTTTGTGGCGTCGCTTCAGACACACGATCGGTTCTCATTTATATTCTGTTGGGATTTCAGGCGGACTACCGCCGTTTCCCTCATACTTACTTCGTTGAGCAAATATTATCAGTGTGCATTGAGAAGATTATTCATGACGCATCCATTCATGCATTTGTTATATCTTACGTCCAAACTGTCTTGCGAGTACTTTCAAAGTACTCACTGGCTTGTTGATTTGGCCAGATGCTGACGAAGGCGATCTCATGGATGAAGAGTTCGATAGCGAGTCCGACGCCTAGAGGAATCCCAGTCAGTCTCATGCGACCCTGGTCTTGGTCACAGTTTTATACCCGCTTCCGCAACCCGAATAAATTTATCGAGCCTCACCTCGACGCTCGATGAGATACCAGTTTGAGAGTCGTGTTACCACACTCCCCATTGTGTCATTCCACCACCACTATATTCTCGAGTCAGTAGTATGCCACCACACCATTGTGTTATATCCGCCATTATGTATAATTATGGCGCGCTTGTAATAATTCGTTGAGCAGCCCTAGCTCAACCCTGTAATATATGCTATGCTACTGGCTTATTGTATCAAGTATTTGTCTACCCGTGAGGAGGATTTTCTCTCATACTGGACTCAAAGATTGGTTTCTTAATAAGTATTTTTATTGGAAAAACGGTCGTGACAGCAACAGAGGAGTTAAAGTTCTATAAAGATAATGTTGCTCCTGCAGACATGACGTCTTTGAAGAAGCCAACTACGGAGCATGAATCGGTGTTGAAATTTAAGTCAGCTGATGCCACCAAGATGGTTGATTTTGTACCTGGCGACTCATCCAAACAGTTCACCATTAGTGCCAACTTGGATCCAAAATAGGAAAGCGCGCTCATCGAGTTCATCCGTGAGAACCGGGACTTTTTTGCATGGAAACCTTCTGACATGCCGGGTGTCCCGAGAGAACTCGCTGAGCACACTCTTAACATTGATCCGAAGTTTAAGCCGGTCAGGCAGTTCCTTCGACGGTTTAACGAGGAAAGGCGCAAGGCCATCGGAGAAGAGGTGGCCTGGCTTTTGGCGGGCGGTTTCATTGTGGAAGTTTTTCACCCAGAGTGGTTGGCTAACCCGGTGCTTGTACTCAAGAAAAACGGCACCTGGCGTATGTGTGTGGACTACACCGATTTGAACAAAGCTTGTCCGGCTAATCCTTTTGCTCTCCCTCGTACTGATCAGATCATTGATGCTACGACGGGTTGTGAGCGTTTGAGTTTTCTGGATGCTTATTCAGGTTATCATCAGATCAAGATGGTTGTCAAGGATCAGGAGAAGACAACCTTCATCACTCCGTTCGGAGCCTTCTGCTATGCGTCTATGCCTTTTGGTCTTAAGACTACCCAGGCGACTTATCAACAGTGTGTGCAGAATTGCCTTCACAGTCAGATTGGGCATAATTTTCATGCCTATGTGGATGATATAGTGGTGAAGTCCAGAGAGAAGGAAACCTTGGTAACAGATCTGAAGGAAACCTTTGATAACCTCCAGGTCTACAAGATGATGCTTAACCCGACCAAGTGTGTTTTTGGAGTCCCAGCCGGCAAACTCTTGGGTTTTTTGGTGTCTAACAGAGGTATTGAGGCTAACCCGGAGAAAATTAAAGCAATCATGTCTCTGGCCAAGCTGGTGTGCATCAATGATGTTCAGTGGCTGGCGGGTCGCGTTGCTGCCTTAAGTCGGTTCATAAGCCAGTTAGGGGAGAAGGCAATGCCTTTGTATCAAATGATGAAAAAGGCGGATGACTTTGTGTGGAGTGATGCTGCTAACTCTGCTTTTGAGTATTTGAAGAAACAGCTCGCTGAGCCACCGGTTCTTGCTGCTCCGGTTGAGAAAGAGTCGTTGTTATTATACGTAGCTGCTAACTCACGTGTTGTTAGTGTGGCCATTGTTGCGGAGCACAAGGGGGTTGGCAAGGAACATCCGGTCCAACGGTCGGTTTACTACGTCAGCGAGGTGCTGATTGAATCTAAACAAAGATATCCACATTGGCAGAAGCTCGTTTATGGGGTGTTCATGGCGAGCCGGAAGCTCAAACATTACTTTCAGGGTCACCCAATCATTGTGGTTAGCTCTGCTCCTCTAGGCGACATTATTCAAAATAGAGAAGCAATTGGACGAGTCGCCAAGTGGGCTATTGAACTTGGGTCTCATGGTTTGAAGTATGTGCCATGTACTGCGATCAAATCTCAAGCACTGGTTGACTTCATTAATGACTGGACAGAGTTGCAGATGCCGGAGGAGAAACCAGACAACACATATTGGGCGATTCACTTTGATGGGTCCAGACAGTTGGAAGGCTCGGGGGCTGAAGTTGTTTTAACCACTCCTCGAGGTGACAAATTTTGTTATGTGTTGCGATTGATGTTTTCGTGCACTAACAACGCAGCTAAATACGAAGCCTTGCTCCATGGTCTTCGAATGGCTAAACAAATGAGTCTGAGCCGGGTCCGGTGCCTTGGCGATTCAGATTTGGTGGCCCAACAGGTGTTAGGCAAGTGGGATTCCAAGGATCCTCTCATGGCGGCTTATCACCGTGAAGTTGACGCTGTTGTAGGACATTTTAAGGGTTATCAAGTGGAACACATCAACCATAGGAAGAACAAAGCGGCCGATGCCTTAAGCCGGTTGGGATCACAGTGTAAGCCGGTGCCACCTAACACCTTTTTAGATGTTTTGCATAACCCGTCTGTTAAGTTACCTACAGAGGAAGATTTGGCTGTTCCTGACCCGGAGGCACAGTTGGTGGCAGCTCTTCACGTCATTCCAGATTGGACAGTACCATTTTTGGCTTACATGACCCAGGGCGAGTTGCCAGAGGACAAGACCCTGGCCCGACAGATAACCTGGCGGTCCAAGTCAATGACGATTTCTGACGGAGAGTTGTACCATCGCAGCGTCACTGGAGCATTTCAGCGTTGTGTTTCTCCTGAAGAAGGCCAAGAAATACTTCGTGAGATCCATGAAGGGGATTGTGGTCATCATGTCGGGTCAAAGTCTCTTGTGGCCAAAGCTTTTTTTCATGGTTTTTATTGGTTAACGACTCACGCTGATGTAGAGGATCTGGTCAGTAGGTGTGATGGATGTCAAAAATTTGCACGACGAGCGCATGTGCCGGCTCAAGAGTTGCGGATGATTCCAATCACTTGGCCGTTTGCAATTTGGGGGCTTGACATGGTCGGACCTTTCAAAAGGTCCAAGGATAAAAAGACACATCTTTTAGTGGAAGTTGACAAATTCAAAAAATGGGTTGAGGCAGAGCCAGTGAGTAAGTGTGATGCAGCCACGACGGTTCAGTTCATGAAAAAGGTGATTTTTCGCTTTGGTTTTCCACACAGCATTATCACTGACAATGGCACTAATTTATCCCAAGGTGCTATGGAGGAGTTTTGTCAATGAGAGCATATCCGGCTTGATGTTTCTTCAGTTGCTGACCCTCAATCCAATGGTCAAGTTGAGAGAGCAAATCAGGAAATCTTAAAAGGTTTCAAACCCCGGCTTATGGTTCCCTTACAATGGACACCGGGTTGTTGGGTAGAGGAATTACCCTCGGTGTTGTGGAGTATCAACACCACTCCTAACAGGTCTACAGGTTATACACCTTTTTTCATGGTTTATGGAGCGGAAGCAGTGCTGCCTAGTGACATCCGTCATGACTCACCCCGCGTGGCGGCTTACGTTGAAGCTAATAATGAGCAAGCCCGACAAGATGCGCTTGACTTGTTAGATGAGGAATGAGACTTGGCGGCGGCTTGATCAACAATTTATCAACAGGACCTGCGCCGTTATCACAACCGCTGGGTTAAGTCCAGGGCATTTCAAGAAGGTGACTTGGTGCTCCGGCTCATTCAGGATCTGTCGGATGCACACAAACTATCCCCGCCTTGGGAAGGACCTTTTGTGGTCAGTAAGAATTTAAACTACGGGTCATATTACCTCATTGACATTCGAGAGCACCAAGACTCATGTAAGTCGAAGGAGGAGACCCGCCGGTCGTGGAACATTGCTCAACTTCGGCCATACTACACCTGAGCTACCGGCTCTCGTCATGTACATACTTTGATGTTGTATATATTATGATAAGTAATAAAGCAGGACCTCTGCCTTTTTCCTCTTTAAAGATCATATATTTTTACTATTTTCACTATTTACATGACTATTAAGGAGCTGATCATATCTGAATCTAGTTTAACCTTTTTGGTCCAGCTTATGATCGTATTCGAATCTAGCTGTAAATCTCATGATCACTTGGGGGCTTCCTGTTCAAACATAGGTCATATTCGAACCAAAGAGAACATAGCTGTCGTAACCCTCTTGATCGGCTCAAAGCCAAATTCACTAGGGGGCTTCTTGATCGTATCCGAATCATAGGTTAACCCCTTTTGGGTCCGACATGGATCGTATTCGAATCAGGGTCGTTAAAAACCTCTCAAGGTCATTTGGGGGATTCCTGTTCAAACATGGGTCGTATTCAAACCAAAGAGAACATAGCTGTCGGTACCCTCTTGATCGGCGCAACGCCAAAGCCACTGGGGCTATATGATCATATTCGAATCTTAGCTTAACCCCTTTAGTCCGGTTTACTGATCGTATTCGAATCAGAAACCCCCAAATTTATGTCGTTGGAAATCTGCTATTTTGCCTTATTGGTTCTTTATTTTCTCAAATTTCAGTTATCAGTATGGTTTTTTATGTAAAGCCGGCTCGATTATTTGACAATAAGCCGCCAAAGGCATAATAACCATCAAGTATATGGAAGCATTGATTTCTCAAAAAGATTGGCTCATCAAGCTTATCATCCGGATCATGAAAACCGGCAGTCCAGAAACACAGGTATGACAGTGTTGTTCATGAACAGGTTTTTCAGCTTTATTTATCTTTTCAAATAAAGACATATACCGGGTGTTTTTGACCCGTCTGGTGTTAAACCGCCAGGCCAGCTCTTTCATTTTTTGTAGGAGCAAAGTTACAACATTGCAGATGTAACCATAGAGGTGATGCATATATTAACACCAGGAGCAAAGAGTCACACACGGCGTCTTATGCACGATGGCATAGGCAAAATATGCAATTTTTTAAACTAACCTATTACAAGGCATTTAGAGCCCCAAAGGTTACTGTTTCTCTCTCTTAAGACAGGTCCCAAGCTAAAAGCAGGATTGTTCAAATGGTTACGACTCCCCCTGGCCGGTTCATCTCTCTCCACTAGTTGAAAGCCGGAATTAGACCAGTCAAAGCCGTTCAGAGCAATGAACTCAGCCTCATCATCAATTAAGCCGGCCGGGTCAATCTCTAGGGCAAATGCATGTTGGCGAACCGGCGGGATAAGATCCGTCACTTTATAAGAGGGAGTCGCCATCTCCTTATTCTCCAAATCAAAACCCGGCTGATATTTATCAACGTTGGTCTCATCTCCAAGAACGGTGGCTTGAGGTCGAACTCCCCTCACGCAGGCAATGAAGTCATCCTGCTCAAATAGAGTCCCGTCTTCTTTCACAGGGTACCCCTTAGCCACATCCGCCGGGTCTAGATCTGGCAGCCAGGCTTTGGAGTGGCTCAGGGCAGTCGGGGCTCCGGCTCTGGCACAGGATCGTTTGACCTCTTGAAACCTGGCGGGTAAGATTGACAATTTCTTTAAGACATCGCTCAACCGATTGGGTCCTTGATTGGCAGGAGAGATAGCAGCAAGTGCTCGTTGAGCGCCAGTATACAACTGCTCCACTAAGGTGTAAACCGCCTTCAGTTTTGTCACACCATCTTGGCTCAGATTTTTTGCTTCGCGGACTTGCGAATATTTTTTAAACAAGGGGTCAGCAGGCGGTTTATAGTCCGGGTCACAAGAAGGTATAAGTGATTAACACAGATGACTTACCAAAAATGGCGGAGACCATTTGAGACACCCGGTTCTTTAAGCCGGTGAGTTCCGTGGTAACCTCCTCAAGAGCCGCTTCAGCTTTTTCAGCACGTTGTATCAGCATTGTCTTTTCTTCGGCCCAGGATTTCTTCTCGGCAATCAAGCTGGTTTTCAATTTTTCCATCTCAGAAAGACTCAATTGGAGTTTAGAGTTAGCAGTCTTGATTTCTGCCTCCTGATCAGCCAGCCGGGTCTTTGCTTCAGTCAATTGGGAGCCTAATTCAGATAGGGTGTTCTACAAAACATACACACGTGTGTCAAGGCTTAAACTAAAAGTTATAAAGATTCAAGTCTCAAGTACTTTGCACCGCAATACCACTTGACACTTGGGGGCTAATGTCTGCCAAAACAATCTTTTATGACTCTTATATGTTTCAAGTCCCAAGTATTTTACAAAGTAATAACACTTGGCACTTGGGGTCTAATGCGTGACATTCAGAAAAGTTTCTCAAGATTGAGCCGGGTTGCAATAGACTAGTAAAGGACAGTTATGAAGTTAAGTACCGGTTCATTTATGATAAATTGAGCCGGTCCTTGGGGACTACAGGTGAAGTTTATGCTACTTTGCGGGACTTAGAGACAAAGTATCAACCTATATCATAAAAATCTACAGATCATTTAGATTCATCATGTGAAGATTTGGGGGCTGGCAGAGTATAAGTAAACCGGAGATCACACCTCATATTTTAGCTGCAATTGCTTGACCATCTCAATTTCTGATTCACGGCTGGAATGAACATGATTGAGATAGCCGGAAAGTATATCACTAGCATTCAGATGAGTGTAGTGAGAGATATCAAAACACACTTTCTGCCTCTCCAAGGCTTCTTGTTTAGCAGTGTGCCGAGCTAACACAGTGGGAGTCCCCGGTTCAACAAAACGGCTACCAGTGATCAGAACATCATGATCAGAAGATGATGGCGGGTTGTGTCGGAGTAATGGGCCACGGGTAGCTACCCGAGTCCCGGAACCTTTCAATACATCGGGCCGGCTGCGCCCCTCGAAGCATCAAGATGAAGCGCCGCCTTCTGGTGGCCGGCTGGCTGAACAGCGGACTGCTAGAAGGCAACCATGCTTAGGAAGGCGGCACCAAGACAGGCCGACTCTTGGCAGGCGGCCTCTAGAGAGGCCGGCTCCCAGCATTCAGCCCACGGTGCCCTCAAAGTCTGTGCCCCCATTAAAGAAGACATGACAGGGGGAGGCAACGGTGTAGCCCATTCCCTCCCCCGAATCCGGGGGCGGGCGTGGCCACAGTGCCTCGTACCAGCGGAGATCTCCGCCCGGCGCGGCACTGTTGCCACTCCGCCCTTGACGTCACTCCTGACAGGAAAAGCCCTGTTCCCACGACCGCCTATCGGCACGGCCCAAGGACGGCGGGCCCTACCGGTCAGCGAGAGCCCGGAAGACAGCGGGAGTCACACCAGTCGGACCCGAGGGGAGCCGGCTCGAACCTTCCTCAGGGCCCCATGCACCATTAATCAGATAAGATGTAGAGTGGCTACAGTGATCTCCCACCAGGCGGCGGGATTGTAGACACACCTCCCCGACCAAGCGCGCGTCATTAGCAACACGGCTAATGTAATCCGTAGCCGGCAGGACCCGCAAGCGGCGGAGGCAGCCTGTCGGCTCCATACCAGACCAGCCGGCGGGGCCCACCAGGCGGTGGGCCCCAGCAGTCGGTGAAGAAGCCGATGGCCAGAGAGACTGACAGTCGGGCCCTACGCCTGGCTAGATTACCATTGTACCCCTGGGCGTAGGCCTATATAAACCCCCAGGGAACCCATGCAAAGGGTTCCCACCCTGTTAGGACTAGATCCATACCTAGGGGAGGAGAGAGCAAGCCTTGCCTCCTCCTACCTCTAGCATACAGCTCGAGGAGCACCATTGTACTCACTTGCGCCTTAGTGATCATGCGGAGACCCCGCAAAGCAGGACTAGGGGTGTTATCTCCTCGGAGAGCCTCGAACCTGGGTAAAGTTCGCCGGCGTACGTGTCTACACCTCATTCCGCTTCCAGGCACCGGCGACATTCTACTCGCTCCCACCATGATAAGCCATCCATTGGCATATGTCGCAGCCAACCCCCGACATTTGGTGCCCACCGTGGGGCAAGGTGCACCATCGTCCGGAGACCTGTTCTGGACGGGAACCCTTTTCCTCCCTGGCGAGCATAGCCAGCCTGGCACGCCAGACAGAGTCTGTGCCGATGCGCTACTTGGTGCGGAGCTCTCCTACGTGGCGAGCTGCCTCGCCGACCTTGTTGGCGAGGTTCGCCTCTCCGACGAGCCGGCGTTCGATGCGGGCAATGATGGCCCTGAGAGCCGCCTCGTTAGCCTCCTCAATCAGCTCCACGTAGCCAGCGAGCCCAATGCGGATTTGGAATCCGTTGGCTCCACCGACCCGATGCTTGTCGATTCTGACACTGCGTCGCTTGACGTGTTCCCCACCAACATGGTGGTCTACGACGAGCCGCCTCCTCGCGCGGAGAGCGGCGAAAGCGCCGTCACAGTGGTGCTTGTCATCGGCCACAGTGAGCATTCTGGTGGACGTGCTCACGATCCGCTCAACGCAGCACTAGAGGACCTAACGGCGCCCATTCCAGAAGACGCCGACGCCGAGATACTGGTGGCACGCCGCCTCCAGCTTGTCGAGGGCGCCAAGAAGCTGGCTAGCATGAGGCGCTTGTCGGAAGCCTACCAGCGCGAGATGGACCGCGCTGTGGGTGGAATGCCAGCTCCCGCTGGGCCCAGCCGCCTTGGCGCGATCCAGCAGCGCGGCGTGGCCATCGCCAACCTACTCGGGGTAGATCGCCCCGTCTACGTCACACCCGCATAGAATATCCGAGCTGCCCAGGCGGCAGCAGAAGAGCTAGACAAGTTCGAGGGCGAAGAACGTCGCCAGATGGCGGAGCGCGTCCAGCAGCTCCTCGATGCGGCTGCTGAACAGCACGAGGCCGGCTGTCGCACTGAGGCACCATACCGGCAAAACGACGATCCACCTCCCCGTCGAGATCAAGGCGCATCATCTCAGACGCCGACTGGTGAAGTCCGCGGAAGAAGAGACAAGGAGCTAGCTGCCAGCCGCAGCCGGACTCGCATCACCATTGAGCGCGACCAAGACGGCTGCCCAAGAGGAGTGGAACAACGGGATGACTGTTCGCCTCCTCCCCCTCGAAGGGAAAGGCGCGTCACCCCGCCGCTTGTTAACCACCCGACACTCGGCGACTGCCTTGGCCGCCAAGAGGGAGTCGGAGAGAACGATGCCCGCCACCGGATCGACCGTCTCCACCGGTCCCTGGCGCTAGAAGAGGAAGATGAGTTGGGGCCGCCCTGTTTCAGCCCCCATATTCGAGACAAGCCCTTCCCCAAAGGGTTCATGCTCCCAAGAGACACGCCCAAATACACCGGCTCTGTGAAGCCGAAGGACTGGCTGGTCGACTACTCCACATCCATCAGCATAGCAAACGACAACAAGCGCGTTGCCATGAAGAACGTTTCGCTCATGCTCCAGGGCACAACCCCGACATGGCTGAACAGTCTAAAGCCCCGTAGCATCAACATCTAGGTCGACTTCACCGAAGGCTTCATCCGCAACTTCACCAGCATGTATAAGCGGCCGCCCAAGCCTCGCCAGCTCTTCTTGTGCGTACAAGGCCCCAACGAGTCGACCCGTGACTACCTCACGCGCTGGGCCGAGCTCCGCAACTCTTGCGAAGGTGTGCACGAGGTGCAGGCCATCGAGTACTTCACCACTAGGTGTGGAGAGGGCACCCTCCTCAAGCACCAACTCCTCTGCGATGAGCCGGCGACCCTCGACGAGCTGCTGATCATAGCAGATAAATATGCCACGGCCGACTCCTCCATGAAGGCAGAAATCCAAGTTGATGCGTCTGGCAAAGTAGCCCCTCAAGCTCCTCGAACCCCGGCTGGCGACACCAGTCGGCGCCAACAACCAAGCGACAACACGCGCAAGGCCCTACAGCCAGCTTCCACAAGCCGGCAGGTGGCGACAATCGAAGACTAGTAGCCGGAGGGGCAGCCTCCGTCCAAGCGCCAGAAGGGCAGCAAGCCCAATTGGCTGCCGGCTTTCTCATATGAGCAGACTCTTGACGCACCCTGTAAATTCCATAGTGGCGCGAAGCCGTCCAACCATACCACTCAGAAATGCCATTGGCTCAACATGATCGCCAAGGGAGACGGCCTTCAGCCTCCTCCGCCTGCTGGGCAGCAGCCCCTCCCCCTCAGCAGTTGGCCGTTCGACCAGTCGGAGCCGTGCAAGACGAATACCCTAAAGAGCATGGAGCTTATGTCGTGTTCACCAGCGTGGCCGACGATAGGCACAGAAGACGGCAATGACAACAAGAAGTGGATGCAGTAGCATCGGAGACCCTCGAGTTCATGCATTGGTCCGAGAAGCCCATCAATTGGAGCAGAGCCGACCACCCGGAGGTGATGCCCAATCCCGGCTCCTACGCCCTGGTTCTGGATGCCACCTTTGCCACCGATAGGCGAGCTACTTGGTTTTCCTGAGTTCTGATAGATAGTGGCAGCAACATCAACATTCTATACAAAGATACCATGGAGAAGTTGGGAATCAGACAAAGACAGCTTCAGCTCAGTCGGACTGTATTTCATGGCATAGTTCCTGGCCTTTCCTGCTCACCAATCGGCAAGATCCGGATAGACGTCCTCTTTGGAGACAAGGATCACTTTCGACGAGAGCCAGTCTGGTTCGAGGTGGTGGACCTCGAGAGCCCATACCATGCACTTCTCGGCCGACCTGCACTGGCCAAGTTCATGACGGTCCCCCACTACGCTTACCTCAAGATGAAGATGCCGAGTTCTAAGGGAATTCTAACCATAGCCGGGGACTACAAGAAGTCATCCGCTTGTGTGGCTGAGAGCAGCCGGCTGGCCGAGTCCCTTGTGATCGCGGGCGAGAAGCGGCTCCTTGACTGAGTTGTGGCAATGGCGGGCAAGCAGCCAAACATGCCACCCCACCGCAAGGAGTCGGAAGCTGAGGGCTCGTTCAAGCCGGCCAAGGAGACAAAGAAGATACCCTTGGACCCGGAACACCCAGAGAAGTACGCTGTCATAGGTGCAAACCTCGACAACAAATAGGAAGGCGAGCTCGTCGATTTCCTCCGTGAGAATTGGGACATCTTTGCATGGTCACCTAAAGACATGATGGGTGTTCTGACGGATTTCACCGAGCACAAGTCACATGTCCGGTCTGATGCCAAGCCAGTCAGGCAGCCCTTGCGCCGCCTGTCAGAGGAGAAGAGAAGAGTCGTCGGAGAATAGATAACCCGGCTGCTGGCAGCCGGCTTCATCATGGAAGTGTTCTTTCCAGAATGGCTGGCCAACCCAGTCCTTGTGCTGAAGAAAAACAAGCAGTGGCGCATGTGTATTGATTACACCAGCCTCAACAAAGCCTGCCCCAAAGACCCTTCTTTGCCGAGAATTGACCAAGTGATAGACTCCACAGCCGAATGCGAGCTGTTGAGTTTCTTGGATGCATAACCTAGGTATCACCAGATCAAGCTGAACCCAACCGACGGACTAAAGACTGCCTTCATCACGCCATTTGGAGCCTTCTGCTACTTAACCATGACGTTTGGCTTGAGGAATGCTGGCGCCATGTTTCAATGTTGCATGCAGAAATGCCTCCTCAAACAACTCGGCAGAAACGCCCATGTTTACGTGGACGATGTCGTGGTGAAGACGGAGAAGCGTGGAATGCTGCTAGAAGACCTCAAGGAGACCTTTGAGAACCT
This sequence comes from Triticum monococcum, assembly GCA_034509565.1. Lineage (NCBI taxonomy): Eukaryota > Viridiplantae > Streptophyta > Magnoliopsida > Poales > Poaceae > Triticum > Triticum monococcum. The sequence goes on from CM067841.1 coordinate 122,195,387, forward strand.
GCACCGATTTCAAATAAAGCTCAACTCGGAGAAATGCGTCTTCGGAGTACCAGCCGGCCAGCTTCTTGGCTTCCCGGTCTCAGAGCGCGGCATAGAGTGCAATCCTGTGAAGATCAAGGCCATCGAGAGGATGGAAGTGCCCACCCGACTGCTCGACGTACAAAAGTTCACCGGCTGCTTGGCGTCCATCAGTCGTTTCATCAGTCAGCTGGGAGAGAAGGCTCTCCTCCTGTACCAGCTCATGAAGAAGACCACTTTTTTCGAGTGGAATGACAAGGCGGATGAAGCTTTTCTACAGCTTAAGAAGATGTTGACTACTCCACCTGTCCTAGCGGCTCTGAGTCCTAAGGAGCCCATGCTCCTCTACATCGCCGCCACCAGCCGGGTGGTCAGCACAGTCATAGTGGTAGAATGCAAGGAGGAAGGCAAGGCACTACCAGTCTAGAGACCGGTGTATTACCTGAGTGAAGTGCTGTCAGCCTCCAAGCAAAACTACCCCCTATCAGAAGATGTGCTACGGTGTGCACTTTGCCGCCAAAAATTGAAGTCGTACTGTCAAGAGCATCCAATCACTATTATCTGCACTGCTCCGCTCGCCGAGATCATTCGAAGCCGAGATGCCTCCGGCCGAGTGGCCAAATGGGCCATAGATTTGGCCCCCTACACCATCTAATACCAGCCCCGCACCGCCATCAAGTCACAGGCATTGGCCGACTTCCTCGTCGACTAGGCCGAGACCCAGTACCTGCCACTGGCGCCAGACTCCACCCATCGGCGGATGCACTTTGATGGTTCTAAGATGCGCACCGGTTTGGGAGCCGGCATCGTCCTCACCTCTCCCAAAGGTGACAAGCTTAGATATGTGCTGCACATCCATTTTGCCGCTTCCAACAATGTCGTTGAATATGAGGCACTCATTCATGGGCTCCGGCTTGCCAAAGAACTCGGCATTCGCTGGATCCTGTGCTATGGTGACTCCGACTTGGTGGTCCAGCAGTCGTCGGGCGACTGGGACGCCAAGGATGCAAACATGGTGAGCTATCGTTTCCTCGTGCAGCAACTCAACGGATATTTTGATGGGTGCGAGTTTCTCCATGTGCCAAGAAACGACAATGAGCATGCAGATGCCTTGGTGCGAATCGGCTCCACCCATCAAGCAATACCGACCGGCGTCGCCCTGCAACGCCTCCACAAGCCGTCTATCAAGCCATCGCTAGAGTCGGATTCTACCTTCGTGCCGGCTCTTTCTGAAGTAGTCGGATCTGACTCAAGAACTCCAGCAGTCGGCATGGGAATTTTGGCAGGTGGCCTAGGGGCTGCAGCAGTCGCACCCGGCCCAGGGATTTCAGAGCCCAGCCCCAGGACTGCAGCAGCCAGCCCGGGGACTTCAGAGCCCGGCCCGGGGACTGCGGCAGTCAGCCCGGAGACTTCATCGACCCAGCAAGCGGCAACTGACTCCAACCCGCCGCCTCCCGGCCCAACTGGCCTCGTCTAAGTCACAGTTCTGACAGTCGAGAAATTGCAGCACCTTCATGGGCCCAGCCCATCCTCAACTTCCTGGTAAACAAAGAGTTGCCGACTGATGAGATCTCGGCCAGGCAAGTGCAACACCGGGCAGCAGCTTACAACATAGTCAACAGAGAGATGGTGAGGCGCAGTGTCACTGATGTCTACCAGCGCTGCGTCGAGCCGGAGCAAGGCCAAGCAATCCTCAAAGACATCCATCAAGGCGAATGCGGCTTCAAGAGCACTTGTCGCCAAGGCTTTCTGCCATGGTTTTTAATGGCCAACTGCCCTAGAAGACGCCAAGATCTTGGTCCAAAAATGCAAATGGTGCCAGAAGTTTAGTACAAAGCCTCATCAGCCGGCTTCTGCACTCAAGACTATTCCCATAGCCTGGCCCTTTGCCGTCTGGGGCCTGGATATGGTGGGACCATTCAAGACGGCAAGAGGTGGCTTGACTCATCTGCTTGTCGCGGTGGACAAGTTCACCAAGTGGATAGAAGCAAAACCAATCAAGAAGTTGAATGGTACGACTGCTGTGAATTTCATCTCTGACATCACCATCTGGTATGGCATACCACACATCATCATCACCGACAACGGCACGAACTTCGCCAAAGGTGCCTTGGCCCGTTTCTGCGCGACGTAGGGCATCCGACTGGACCTAGTGTCCGTTGCTCATCCGCAGTCAAACGACCAGGTGGAGCGAGCAAACGGCCTTATTTTGTCTGGCATCAAGCCCCGACTGGTCGAGCCTTTGGGACAGTCGGCCGACTGCTGGCTCGACGAGCTGCCAGCCGTCCTCTGGAGTCTGCGCACAACTCCGAACAAGTCAACCGGTTTCACGCCCTTCTTCCTCGTCTACGGTGCCGAAGCCGTCATCCCAGTGGACATAGAATTTGACTCCCCTCGAGTCACCATGTACACCGAGGAAGAGGCAGAGGAAGCTCGTCAAGACGGCGTCGATCTGCTGGAAGAGGGCTGGCTGTTGGCACTCAGCCGATCCAGCATCTACCAGCAAAGCCTGCGCCGATGCTACAACCGGAAGGTCAAGCCAAGACCTTTCCAAGAAGGAGACCTTGTGCTCCGGCTGATCCAGCGAACAGCCAGCCAGCACAAGCTCTCAACACCTTGGGAAGGCCCCTTCATCATCAGCAAAGTGTTGGGCAACGACTCCTACTACCTGATCGACGCTCAGAAGCCTCGAGCACGCAAGAGGGACGACTCCGGCAAGGAGACAGAGCGGCCATGGAATGCAAATCTCCTTCGAAGATTTTACAGTTGATGTAGTATGTACCACGCTACCTTTTGTATTAAAGTACGAAGACTCCGGGTCCCCTGAGAAGAGCTCGAGGACTGCCCTCTTTCATCTATATGATAAGAATTATGCCTATGAGTATGTCATTTTCTTCATGCCGCTCGGCACCGGGTCCGACTAGTCGGCCCGGGGACTTGCCGCCTTGTACTATGAAGTGCTTCCTGCAGCCGGACAAGTAATGCATGGCACTAAAGCCGTCTCCTGCCAGAAGCCGCAGCTCACAGAGCGACTGTTTGGTGGGCAGGAGCAAGGCAGAAAGAGTGTCCACATGAAAAATGGCTAAGGACACAAAGCACGTGCATAGTCCAAGCCGGCTTCTCGCCTCACCAACCGGTTGCCGAGCAGCTGGCTTGCCAGCTTCTACTTAACTTGCTAGAATGTTCTAAAAACGGCTAAGTACTTGCCTTCCCAGAAGTAGCTAAGTACTTGACCCAGCCATAGTCCGCAGAGCGACTGTCCGACTGGCAAGACGGCGACCAAGGGAAGGCGGCAAAGGAAAAGCCAAAGAGCAAAGCAAGAAAAGATAGAACTCGGAATAATATTTACATAACAAAGGCCCTTGGCCGATCTTCAAAACACTGGTATAGGATACACCTAGTGGGTGGAATTGTGCAAAATTATCAAGTTCATCAAGACTGATAGACAGGTAAAGAAAAAGATAAACTGGCGGCCTAGGAAACGGTAGAAGGGTTCAGTGGATCGGAGGAATCAGCGGTGCCGGTTGGTGGAGCGACCGGCTGGTCAGTCTCCGCTTGGTCGCCTCTGGTGGCAGCCGGCTCGGTTGGGCGTGGCTCGTTGCTTGAGGCATGGTCGAGATGGGGCTGGCCGCCCGCTCCGACTTCTGGCGCCTCCTCTTCGCCTTCTTCCTCCGCCTCGCCCTCTTTATCAGGACCCCGATCCCAAGTCACACCGATCTAGCATGTAACACTTCATATCACTTTGCGGCCTCACGCACGGTATTCCCATGGGTGCCACCTTACCTGGCCCGGGACCGTTTGCGCCTTTTGGCTCACATATATGATAGTGTCACTAGCATCCATATGACAGAGAACTCGGGCCGACATGGCTAGTCGTGAACCCAAAGCGGCACTAACCTATGGGGACAGACATACATGAATCACATCGAGCGTGTCGGTCAGCAGCGAGTGAATCCGGGCTGTAGCACTGGGCTAACAGGACTCCGGGAACCCGGGCTGTAGCAGGCTACGCAGGACTCCGGATGTCATCGCGTGACATTTCCCCGAAGGGACAGACACAAGAACAAAGTGAAACACATGCCGGCCAGTCAAGTGTCCTGAGCAGTAGTGCTGGGCTAATAGGACTCCGGTGAACCGGGCTGTAGCGGACTACTATGGCTCATGGAAGCACTAGACTACATTTCCCCATAAGAGAGGCTGCCAAGGATAAACAACTAGATTGTCGGATCCCACACATACCAAGCATTTCAATCATACACACAATATGCTCGATATGTGTAAATACAACATGGCATCACAACATAACTCTACAACTCAAGTATTTATTCATTAGGCTCTGAGGAGCGAGATATTACAAACATGGGTCTCATGACCCAACAATCATAGCATACAAGTCAAAACACATGCGGAAGCTTAACATGTCTGAGAACAGACATCTACAAACGAAAAAGCCTAAGAAGCCTGACTATCTACAAGATCCTGTCGAGGGCACAAGATCGTAGCTGAGGTATCAAGCTAAACGTCGAAGTCCACGTGGTACTACTAGCGAGACTGAAGTCTCTCTGCAAAACATAAATTAAGCAAACGTGAGTACAAATGTACCCACCAAGACTTACATCAGAACTAACTACATAAGCATCGGTATCAACAAGGGGTAGTGGAGTTTAACTGCAGCAAGCCAGCTTTGACTCAGTGGCTAACCTGAACTACGACAACAAGCAACTCTTTGAGGTGGCGCACACGAGTCCACATATTCACCATTCAATACAAGACTATGGATCCGCTCCCGTCTACCTACGAGATCGCCATCCATAGCACTCATGCTTATCTTGTGCATTTTAGAGTATCTACTTCCACTTGTCTATGAACTGTTATAGGCAACCCAGAAGTCCTTTACCGCGGACGCGACTACTCGAATAGTTTTATACCCTGTAGGGGTGTACTTCGTCACACATGTTTCCACCACTTAGCGTCTACACACGACATGTGCTCGGCAGACTTCAAGCGAAAGCCTACGTGGGTGTAGACCACGACCTGACCAACCACACAAGTCTCCAGTCCAGGTTTATCGCCTATTCGGGTTCCATCCGCGAGGAGATCCGACCGAAGTTTCGCTCACAGCCGCAAACGATGTGTGCAGGGTTCCCGAGACACCAAACGGGCGCCCGGTACACCGTGCCAAGGTGTATCTACCGCATCATAGCCCACCCCTAGGGTCAGCGCTATGCACGGCCGCCAACACATATCCTATAAACACCAGAAACTAGTTGCAACTCCTGGACAGAGGACGAGAGGGGTCAGTAAGTCGAGCGGGGTCATATTTCAGTGCTCAATGTGTGGTAGTAGCCGTTTCATGGATCACAAACACAGAACTCAGTTCCTGAGAACGGTTTCTATGAGACAACCCACCATGTACTCCTACATGGCCTCTCACCGCTACCTTTACCAAATCATGTTCACACACTTAGCTCACACACAGTAGGACATGTTCACAACTTTCCAATTCATCCCCAATGAATCAGACCTGACACAACTCTAAGCAATAGCAGGCATGACAATCAAACATGAATGAGTAGGCACATCAGGGCTCAAACAACTCCTACTCATGCTAGTGGGTTTCATCTATTTACTGTGGCAATGACAGGTCATGCAAAGGAAAGGGGTTCAACTACCGCAACATGTAACAGTTGAATCGTTGTTGTCCTAATGCAGTAAAAGAGAGTAGGAGCGAGAGAGTGGGATTGTATCGGAATGAACAAGGGGTTTTGCTTGCCTAGCACTTCTGAAGATAACATTGAGTCTTCATCAGTGTCAACGATCACAGCGTCGGAGCAGCGTCTACCGAGAGGGGACATTTACCAGCAAACAAGGAAGAACACAATCAATGCGATGCAACAATATGATGCATGATCATGACATGTCAATATGCTGTTGATTGAGCTAATGCAAATAGCAACAAGTTAAATGGAGTTGGTTTGAACACTAGGTTCAAATTCAAATTCAAACTATGAATTCAAATAGTGCATTATCATGTTTTGGACTAGACAGTGAGGTTAAGTTGTTCAAACATGCCTGAAAACGCCATATTCAGATTCCTTGGATTTTTCTGATCATTTTTCATATATAATTTATTTCATTTGGAGTTACGGTTGAATTTCTATGATTTTTAGAAGTTTATACTAATTTCTGGAATTTTCTGAATTATAATTAATCCAGAAAATGAGTTATGGCGTCAGCACTACGTCACCGTGACGTCAGCAGGTCAACTGACCTGGTCCAGGTCAAACCTGACCAGTGGGGTCCACTGGTCAGTGACACAATTAACTAACAGGGTTAATTAAATCTAACTAATCAAATTAACAGCCACTGGGCCCACTGTCAGTGTTAGGGGGGGGGGGGTAATTAGTCCTAAACTAATCTAGTCAAGGACGGGCCCACGTGTGTTTACCCCAGGGAGGTCAAACCCTGGACCGATCAGGTCAAACCTGCCGGCGACTCGACGCCGGCGAGGCCAGACACGGCGGCGAGGCTCGGAAATCTTCCTCCGGCGACCAAATAAACGACGAAGCCCATCTACGAGTAGCTGGAGCTCGCGCGCGTCGAGTGGTGCAGGCGGTTGGGTGCGGGGAGGCCGGAAACAACGCCGGCGAGCTTGGCAGCAGCGGCCGGAGTTCGGGCGACCACGGGTTCGATGCTGCAGAGTGCGAGCGGGCTAGTTTTTGTGCTAGGAATGTTCTACGGGGCACTATGAACGCGTTGAGCTCGCTGGGGTGACCAAATGGTCACCGGAGCTACGCCGACGGCGAGCTCAGGCGGAAACTTGCTACGGCCATCAGTGAAACGACGACTACGGCGAGAGGCAAGCCACAGGGTTAGGGGGAAACGTGGAGGAGCTCACGGTGGGTCTTCTGCTGCTGCTGGCGAGGCAGGGGAGGCACGGGGTCCGGCGAATCGACGGCGGGCATCACCGGCACCCGAGGTTGAGGACGGTGGCGTTGGCGGGGAAGAAGGCCGTCCGGGCTTGCGTTCTTCTGCTTGGAGGTGCGAAGCGTCGCGGCGGAGTCGATGGGCATGTCGGCAAGGGGTGCGGTGGCCGATGGCCACGACTACGGCGATCGGCGGCGACAGCAACGCTCGGGTGTGCTCCGGAGAGGGAGCGAGGCGAGGGGGAGAGCAGACAGTGAGGGAGAGGAGCGAGGGGCCACGGGGCGTCTCCGTGGCATCGCTAGAAGGCCTGGGGAGGAAGCAGGAGGTGGCCAGGGCGGCGTCGGCGCGCTCCAGCGAGCTGCTTCGTGCGCTGGCGCGAGGAAGAAGACGCCCGTGCCCCTGGTGGGCTGGCTGGGCCAGCTGGGCCGCCAGGTAGGCTGAGGTAAGTCTCTTTCTCTTTCTAATTCTGTTTCTGTTTTCTATTTATGTTATTTTGTTTTGATTTAGTTTATAACCCAAATCATTTTAATAAATCCTCAAAATAATTGTGGGCATTAAATGAATTATTACAGAGGCCCTTAACTATTTTTAGAATTATTGGAGCATTTAAAAATATTAATAGTATTTAAATGCCCAATTTAAATACAATATGGGTTATTCAAAAATCCAGAATGGCCTAAAAATATGTGCATCATTTTTGGCAGAGGTTTTCACCTTTATAAAAAATAATGAACTTTTCTAAAGGGCATTCTGGGTTCATTGAAAATATTTTTATTTTGATCCTAATTGCATTTCATTTAGTGCTAGGGCTTGTCATCCCCATTCCAAATTTCAAACAAATATAGACATGATGCATGGATGCTTATGATACTAATTGCAATCAAATTCTAGGGCTGTGACAACTCGCCCCCACTAAACAAGAATCTCGTCCCGAGATTCAAGACGTGAGGTAAGAAGACAGAGGGGATACAAAGCTAACACGACCTTCACAATCCAGATGTCTTTCTCGAGGATGTTGATTCATTGCATCACCTTGATCTCGACGTCTTGCTTTGAGAACTACATCCAACATGACAACGAGTAGAAAGGGAGAATTTAAGAAGAATCGACATCCCTGAGGTTCGAGCAACTTAGGATCATCTTAATGATCACAAGATCAACTCATGGAATGAGACATAGTAACATCTCTTGAGCTGAGACACGAAGCATACACCTAGAGGGATGGAGTGGAACGGATGGCGAAGGTTCACTAGGTAGGCAACAATTCCATACTCGAATAAGATGGAGCGTGAATTTCAAAGTAGCAAGAAGATATTTGCCATGATTTCGTAACGTGATACCTCGGGGAAGGTGACTCGTAGAATTATTCCCTTAAATGGCAAAAAGAATTACTTTTGATATCTAGATCATTGAAACTCTTTATACCAGCCTAAGGCAATCACAATCGATCATTTGAAGGAGTGCAAAAGAATGACATACTTGGACTAGAAAGGATGATGTGGACTCCCTTGTTGAAGACAACACAATGGATGATTTTGCTTATCATCGGAAATGGATGGGACCCATGGTAAGTCCACTTTTGAAGATGATCATGAACAACAACTACTGAGGTGCAAGCTGGGAACAAAATGCAAATGTTGGGAATGATTCTGGTAACTGGGGAATAACTCAACAGTCGAGAGTGATTCCACTGTTTGAATGGTTCTAACATAATCGAGGAAACCGAGAGCACAGTGACCCTAGAGGAACAACTGCTAGAATAAGTTGCACTAAATCCTCATGGAGAAGATGGTCAAATAGCTCAATCAAGATACTAACACGATAGATCTTCCGGCTAGGTGTGCCGGCTAGAACATCAACCTTGTCGGGACCTACATCATAAATCTTGGAATAGCTTCAACCATCATATCTGCTTGAGATTCAGATCTGGTTGGTAACGGGATATTTCAGACAACATGTCCGGAAAGAAAGTTTGCAACACAAACCGACGAGACGATGTTGCGAGATTCTCAGGAGTTGAACTATGATAGTAAACTCCAAAACATGAGCGGGTTCTGCTACACACATGTGAACATGTTGTCCGAGACAAAAATGGCCACATAGTAGTCTTATAATAAAACACTATCGAGTTCAGGTGGGGAACCATCATCGAGGATATCAAAGTCCTTGCATAAGGCATGCTCTTAAGAAGGAACTTCTTCTGCTTGAACAATTCAATCAGTGGCTTGGTGTGTTAGGAATACATATAGAATGAAGGTTGCAAGTCTCCAGACCACAAAATACTTCATACATATGCATGATTGAGTTGGGATGGTTTTAGAGGAAGCAAAACAAACCTTTCTCAAATTCACGGCAGCCACTTGCATCAAGTGCACGTGAGTTAGAGGAAGTATCTTCTTTCATCCAAACATATACCTCATGAACGGAACACGAGGGCAACGCTTACCAAGTTTCCAACACTAGCTTAATGTTCAACATAATTCATGGAAAGGATAAGGATGTTGTCGATGGGCTCAACAACAATTCATCCATGTTTCCATATATATGGAATCCCACAACTATGTGAACAAGATGATAGCGTTGGTTAGACCCAAAAGATATAATGGTGTATGCTTGAGGGATCAACCACGAATAAGACAACATTATGAACATCGTTGGTTCTGATTTGATTTGATGATAGCCCATACTCAAATCAAAGTTTGATACGACAATAGGTCCAACAACTGATCACGGGGACCAATCGATGAAGATATCATCTATCTTCAACACACGCAAATAAATCCCTTGAGATGAACTAAGCTGGCAAGCTTTTATCTTCCAACTCTCCAAGTTATTGTTTAGCTTAACCAACTAGCTCAGGGGAAACCGACACAGATTCTTGGAGAATGGCTGGTTTGCAAGAAACCAACTTGATCACGAACTCCACATAGCGATCAGGTGATAACCTGGTAATACTTCCGAGAAGATATTCGGAAAATCACGAACCACCGGCATGATACTAAGCTCGAGATCAATCTTGCTCTTCAGGGCAAGACGATGTGATCAAAAGAGCAAGGGTTTGGCAAAATCCTAACCCGTTGATCGAAGAGTGCACCAGGAAATAAGGACCAGGTAGCATGATCAACCTTAGGGTGATGATTCAATAATCAACACACTAAGAATGATATTAGTGTCCATTAACTACCAAGCAAAGGGTTGCTAGGGGTATTGATTTCACACATCACGATTCACTTGTTGGTATTCCGGTTGCGACAGCACGACACCGAGGAATGAATAATGATGGCGAGAAGTATCACTACGTCAAGAATTCATAAGGGAAGGTGCAATTCTCATGACATTCCTGACATAAAGTGGATAATACTTCAGGGTAGAACAGACCAATAGCTTGATTGCATTTGATCTGCGAAATACAACTGCTTTGACCCAATCTTAGAAATGGATGAGGTACTGGAGTTTGTTTCTCCTAGTCATTCTGAAATAGAGCGGCTTGACGAACCACAAGAGTATTAGGCACCGATGAACGAATGCTCACATACTCTTGACTATCAATTGATAGACGAAGGTCAGAAAATAACGGAAGGGGGACAACTCAAAGGAACATATAACTTTCTGAGTTGTGGATGCATGGATTAGTATGTCGAACAAGTTCAACATATTTCTTCCGGATAACCCATGCATAAAGGTAGGGTTGGCAGAGTCACAACATAGAATGGAGAACTCATCAGCAGCACTCCGTCGTGACCTTTTGGTTCAAAAGAACTCCTGCCAAGAATGGTTCATGATAATTGGAAGAAAGATGTACCACGAACCTCGAGGACTATCACAAAGGTTACTAATATCCTAAAGGAACTAGCAACACTATCAACATGAGGTAAGTAGGGTGAATCTCGGATTCAAGAACCCATGAGTAGAATACGTACTACTAATGGCATCACGGGATGCTTTCGAGAATGGTGGCCAGAATTATCACACCGGAACACAAAACATGGCTAGATTACTAGGTGACTCCCTAAGACACCTAGGGTCATAATAATAGCTCCAACATATATGTTGGGGTAATAGAGTACCTCAACTCACCGATTAGTGTGATTAATCTGGCCCAAATGGACATCAGGAACAGGAGGAAGGGGTTTGCAATTGCATCAGACTATTTGGAGACCTGGGATGACTCGGACAGCATAACGGCTGTAAATGCTCAAAAGATTTGAGACATCCTGCAAAATTGTGGCATAACCACTCAACAACACAATATCAAGGTTCTGAGGCCACCTATGAACATATGGAAGTAGTAGGAACTGAATTGAGGCTTGAACTCAACAATCCTAGGCAACTACGGTTTAGCACACGTCATCCTGAGAGATAGAAGAGAAGCCTAGTTCTTAACCCCGTAGAAGAGAAGAGGATGACTTAGATCAGAAGGCCATAAGGTAAAGGAGTAAAAAGAGCCTTATGTTCCCTTCCACAATGAATTCCCCTACATAACTAAAGCATTTCTAGACACAACTTCGACTGGTTTGGCTTGGTAATCCTACAGGCAGTCAGGCTCTGATACCAAAGCTGTCAGGACCCCGATCCCAAGTCACACTGATCTAGCATGTAACACTTCATATCACTTTGCAGCCTCACGCACGGTATTCCCACGGGTGCCACCTTACCTGGCCTGGGACCGTTTGCGCCTTTTGGCTCACGTATATGATAGTGTCGCTAGCATCCATATGACAGAGAACCCGGGCCGACATGGCTAGTCGTGAACCCAAAGCGGCACTAACCTATGGGGACAGACATACATGAATCAATCGAGCGTGTTGGTCAGCAGCGAGTGAATCCGGGCTGTAGCACTGGGCTAACAGGACTCCGGGAACCCGGGCTATAGCAGGCTAGGCAGGACTCTGGATGTCACCGCGTGACATTTCCCCGAAGGGACAGACACAGGAACGGAGTGAAACACATGCCGGCCAGTCAAGTGTCCTGAGCAGTAGTGCTGGGCTAACAGGACTCCGGTGAACCGGGCTGTAGCGGACTACTATGGCTCATGGAAGCACTAGACTACATTTCCCCATAAGAGAGGCTGCCAAGGATAAACAACTAGATTGTCGGATCCCACACATACCAAGCATTTCAATCATACACACAATATGCTCGATATGTGTAAATACAACATGGCATCACAACATAACTCTACAACTCAAGTATTTATTCATTAGGCTCCGAGGAGCGAGATATTACAAACATGGGTCTCATGACCCAACAATCATAGCATACAAGTCAAAACACACGCGAAAGCTTAACATGTCTGAGAACAGACATCTACAAACGAAAAGGGCTAAGAAGCCTGACTATCTACCAGATCCTGCCGAGGGCACAAGATCGTAGCTGAGGTATCAAGCTAAATGTCGAAGTCCACGTGGTACTACTAGCGAGACTGAAGTCTCTCTACAAAACATAAATTAAGCAAAACATGAGTACAAATGTACCCAGCAAGACTGACGTCAGGACTAACTACATATGCATCGGTATTAACAAGGGGTAGTGGAGTTTAACTGCAGCATGCCAGCTTTGACTCAATGGCTAACCTGAACTACGACAACAAGCAACTCTTTGAGGTGGCGCACACGAGTCCACATATTCACCATTCAATACACCACTATGGATCCGCTCCCGTCTACCTACGAGATCGCCATCCATAGCACTCATGCTTATCTTGCGCATTTTAGAGTATCCACTTCCACTTGTCTATGAACTGTTATAGGCAACCCAGAAGTCCTTTACCGCGGACGCGACTATTCGAATAGTTTTATACCCTGCAGGGGTGTACTTCGTCACACATATTTCCACCACTTAGCGTCTGCACACGACATGTGCTCGGCAGACTTCATGCGAAAGCCTACGTGGGTGTAGACCATGACCTGACTAACCGCACAAGTCTCTAGTCCAGGTTTATCGGCTATTCAGGTTCCATCCGCGAGGAGATCTGGCCGAAGTTTTGCTCACATCCCCAAACGATGTGTGCAGTGTTCCCGAGACACCAAACGGGCGCCCGGTACACCGTGCCATGGTGTATCTACCGCATCATAGCCCACCCCTAGGGTCAGTGCTACACGCGGCCGCCAACACATATCCTATAAACACCAGAAACTAGTTGCAACTCCTGAACAGAGGACGAGAGGGGTCAGTAAGTCGAGCGGGGTCATATTTCAGGGCCCAATGTGTGGTAGTAGCTGTTTCATGGATCACAAACACAGAACTCAGTTCCTGAGAACGATTTCAATGAGACAACCCACCATGTACTCCTATATGGCCTCTCACCGCTACCTTTACCAAATCGTGTTTACACACTTAGCTCACACACAGTAGGACATGTTCACAATTTTCCAATTCATCCCCGATGAATCAGACCTGACACAACTCTAAGCAATAGCAGGCATGACAAGCAAACATGAATGAGTAGGCACATCAGGGCTCAAACAACTCCTACTCATGCTAGTGGGTTTCATCTATTTACTGTGGCAATGACAGGTCATGCAAAGGAAAGGGGTTCAACTACCGCAACATGTAACAGTTGAATCATTGTTGTCCTAATGCAGTAAAAGAGAGCAGGAGCGAGAGAGTGGGATTGTATCGGAATGAACAAGGGGTTTTTGCTTGCCTGGCACTTCTGAAGATAACATTGAGTCTTCATCAGTGTCAATGATCACAGCGTTGGAGCAGCGTCTACCGAGAGGGGACATTTACCGGCAAACAAGGAAGAACACAATCAATGCGATGCAACAATATGATGCATGATCTTGACATGGCAATATGCTGTTGATTGAGCTAATGCAACTAGCAACAAGTTAAATGGAGTTGGTTTGAACACTAGGTTCAAATTCAAATTCATACTATGAATTCAAATAATGCATTATCATGTTTTGGACTAGACAGTGAGGTTAAGTTGTTCAAACATACATGAAAATGCCATATTCAGATTCCTTGGATTTTTCTGATCATTTTTCATATATAATTTATTTCATTTGGAGTTACGGTTGAATTTCTATGATTTTTAGAAGTTTATACTAATTTCTAGAATTTTCTGAATTATAATTAATCCAGAAAATGAGTTATGGCGTCAGCACTACGTCACCGTGACGTCAGCAGGTCAACTGACCCGGTCCAGGTAAAACCTGACTAGTGGGGTCCACTGGTCAGTGACACAATTAACTAACAGGGTTAATTAAATCTAACTAATCAAATTAACAGCCACTGGGCCCACTGTCAGTGTTAGGGGGGGGGGTAATTAGTCCTAAACTAATCTAGTTAAGGGCGGGCCCACGTGTGTTGACCCCAGGGAGGTCAAACCCTGGGCCGATCAGGTCAAACCTGCCGGCGACTCGACGCCGGCGAGGCCAGACACGGCGGCGAGGCTCGGAAATCTTCCTCCGGCGACCAAATAAACGGCGAAGCCCATCTACGAGTAGCTGGAGCTCGCGCGCATCGGGTGGTGCAGGCGGTTGGGTGCGGGGAGGCCAGAAACAACACCGGCGAGCTTGGCAGCGGCGGCCGGAGTTCGGGCGACCACGGGTTCGATGCTGCAGAGTGCGAGCGGGCTAGTTTTTGTGCTAGGAATGTTCTACGGGGCACTATGAATGCGTTGAGCTCGCTGGGGTGACCAAATGGTCACTGGAGCTACACCGACGGCGAGCTCAGGCGGAAACTTGCTACGGCCATCAGTGAAACGACGACTACGGCGAGAGGCAAGCCACAGGGTTAGGGGGAAACGTGCAGGAGCTCACGGTGGGTCTTCTACTGCTGCTGGCGAGGCAAGGGGCACGGGGTCCGGCGAATCGACGGCGGGCATCACTGGCACCTGAGGTTGAGGACGGTGGCGTTGGCGGGGAAGAAGGCCGTCCGGGCTTGCGTTCTTCTGCTTGGAGGTGCGAAGCGTCGCGGCGGAGTCGATGGGCATGTCGGCAGGGGGTGCGGTGGCCGATGGCCACGGCTACGGCGATCGGCGGCGATGGCAATGCTCGGGTGTGCTCAGGAGAGGGAGCAGAGGCGAGGGGGAGAGCAGAGAGTGAGGGAGAGGAGCGAGGGGCCACGGGGCGTCTCCGTGGCATCGCTAGAAGGCCTGGGGAGGAAGCAGGAAGTGGCCAGGGCGGCGTCGGCGCGCTCCAGCAAGCTGCTTCGTGCGCTGGCGCGAGGAAGAAGACGCCCGTGCCCCTGGTGGGCTGGCTGGGCCAGCTGGGCCGCCAGGTAGGCTGAGGTAAGTCTCTTTCTCTTTCTAAGTCTATTTCTGTTTTCTATTTATGTTATTTTGTTTTGATTTAGTTTATAACCCAAATCATTTTAATAAATCCTCAAAATAATTGTGGGCATTAAATGAATTATTACAGAGGCCCTTAACTATTTTTAGAATTATTGGAGCATTTAAAAATATTAATAGTATTTAAATGCCCCAATTTAAATACAATATGGGTTATTCAAAAATCCAGAATGGCCTAAAAATATGTGCATCATTTTTGGCAGAGGTTTTCACCTTTATAAAAAATAATGAACTTTTCTAAAGGGCATTCTGGGTTCATTGAAAATATTTTTATTTTGATCCTAATTGCATTTCATTTAGTGCTAGGGCTTGTCATCCCCATTCCAAATTTCAAACAAATATAGACATGATGCATGGATGCTTATGATACTAATTGCAATCAAATTCTAGGGCTGTGACAACTCGCCCCCACTAAACAAGAATCTCGTCCCGAGATTCAAGACGTGAGGTAAGAAGACAGAGGGGATACAAAGCTAACACGACCTTCACAATCCAGATGTCTTTCTCGAGGATGTTGATTCATTGCATCACCTTGATCTCGACGTCTTGCCTTGAGAACTACATCCAACATGACAACGAGTAGAAAGGGAGAATTTAAGAAGAATCGACATCCCTGAGGTTCGAGCAACTTAGGATCATCTTAATGATCACAAGATCAACTCATGGAATGAGACATAGTAACATCTCTTGAGCTGAGACACGAAGCATACACCTAGAGGGATGGAGTGGAACGGATGGCGAAGGTTCACTAGGTAGGCAACAATTCCATACTCGAATAAGATGGAGCGTGAATTTCAAAGTAGCAAGAAGATATTTGCCATGATTTCGTAACGTGATACCTCGGGGAAGGTGACTCGTAGAATTATTCCCTTAAATGGCAAAAAGAATTACTTTTGATATCTAGATCATTGAAACTCTTTATACCAGCCTAAGGCAATCACAATCGATCATTTGAAGGAGTGCAAAAGAATGACATACTTGGACTAGAAAGGATGATGTGGACTCCCTTGTTGAAGACAACACAACGGATGATTTTGCTTATCATCGGAAATGGATGGGACCCATGGTAAGTCCACTTTTGAAGATGATCATGAACAACAACTACTGAGGTGCAAGCTGGGAACAAAATGCAAATGTTGGGAATGATTCTGGTAACTGGGGAATAACTCAACAGTCGAGAGTGATTCCACTGTTTGAATGGTTCTAACATAATCGAGGAAACCGAGAGCACAGTGACCCTAGAGGAACAACTGCTAGAATAAGTTGCACTAAATCCTCATGGAGAAGATGGTCAAATAGCTCAATCAAGATACTAACACGATAGATCTTCCGGCTAGGTGTGCCGGCCATAACATCAACCTTGTCGGGACCTACATCATAAATCTTGGAATAGCTTCAACCATCATATCTGCTTGAGATTCAGATCTGGTTGGTAACGGGATATTTCAGACAACATGTCCGGAAAGAAAGTTTGCAACACAAACCGACGAGACGATGTTGCGAGATTCTCAGGAGTTGAACTATGATAGTAAACTCCAAAACATGAGCGGGTTCTGCTACACACATGTGAACACGTTGTCCGAGACAAAAATGGCCACATAGTAGTCTTATAATAAAACACTATCGAGTTCAGGTGGGGAACCATCATCGAGGATATCAAAGTCCTTGCATAAGGCATGCTCTTAAGAAGGAACTTCTTCTGCTTGAACAATTCAATCAGTGGCTTGGTGTGTTAGGAATACATATAGAATGAAGGTTGCAAGTCTCCAGACCACAAAATACTTCATACATATGCATGACTGAGTTGGGATGGTTTTAGAGGAAGCAAAACAAACCTTTCTCAAATTCACGGCAGCCACTTGCATCAAGTGCACGTGAGTTAGAGGAAGTATCTTCTTTCATCCAAACATATACCTCATGAACGGAACACGAGGGCAACGCTTACCAAGTTTCCAACACTAGCTTAATGTTCAACATAATTCATGGAAAGGATAAGGATGTTGTCGATGGGCTCAACAACAATTCATCCATGTTTCCATATATATGGAATCCCACAACTATGTGAACAAGATGATAGCGTTGGTTAGACCCAAAAGATATAATGGTGTATGCTTGAGGGATCAACCACGAATAAGACAACATTATGAACATCGTTGGTTCTGATTTGATTTGATGATAGCCCATACTCAAATCAAAGTTTGATACGACAATAGGTCCAACAACTGATCACGGGGACCAATCGATGAAGATATCATCTATCTTCAACACACGCAAATAAATCCCTTGAGATGAACTAAGCTGGCAAGCTTTTATCTTCCAACTCTCCAAGTTATTGTTTAGCTTAACCAACTAGCTCAGGGGAAACCGACACAGATTCTTGGAGAATGGCTGGTTTGCAAGAAACCAACTTGATCACGAACTCCACATAGCGATCAGGTGATAACCTGGTAATACTTCCGAGAAGATATTCGGAAAATCACGAACCACCGGCATGATACTAAGCTCGAGATCAATCTTGCTCTTCAGGGCAAGACGATGTGATCAAAAGAGCAAGGGTTTGGCAAAATCCTAACCCGTTGATCGAAGAGTGCACCAGGAAATAAGGACCAGGTAGCACGATCAACCTTAGGGTGATGATTCAATAATCAACACACTAAGAATGATATTAGTGTCCATTAACTACCAAGCAAAGGGTTGCTAGGGGTATTGATTTCACACATCACGATTCACTTGTTGGTATTCCGGTTGCGACAGCACGACACCGAGGAATGAATAATGATGGCGAGAAGTATCACTACGTCAAGAATTCATAAGGGAAGGTGCAATTCTCATGACATTCCTGACATAAAGTGGATAATACTTCAGGGTAGAACAGACCAATAGCTTGATTGCATTTGATCTGCGAAATACAACTGCTTTGACCCAATCTTAGAAATGGATGAGGTACTGGAGTTTGTTTCTCCTAGTCATTCTGAAATAGAGCGGCTTGACGAACCACAAGAGTATTAGGCACCGATGAACGAATGCTCACATACTCTTGACTATCAATTGATAGACGAAGGTCGGAAAATAACGGAAGGGGGACAACTCAAAGGAACATATAACTTTCTGAGTTGTGGATGCATGGATTAGTATGTCGAACAAGTTCAACATATTTCTTCCGGATAACCCATGCAGAAAGGTAGGGTTGGCAGAGTCACAACATAGAATGGAGAACTCATCAGCAGCACTCCGTCGTGACCTTTTGGTTCAAAAGAACTCCTGCCAAGAATGGTTCATGATAATTGGAAGAAAGATGTACCACGAACCTCGAGGACTATCACAAAGGTTACTAATATCCTAAAGGAACTAGCAACACTATCAACATGAGGTAAGTAGGGTGAATCTCGGATTCAAGAACCCATGAGTAGAATACGTACTACTAATGGCATCACGGGATGCTTTCGAGAATGGTGGCCAGAATTATCACACCGGAACACAAAACATGGCTAGATTACTAGGTGACTCCCTAAGACACCTAGGGTCATAATAATAGCTCCAACATATATGTTGGGGTAATAGAGTACCTCAACTCACCGATTAGTGTGATTAATCTGGCCCAAATGGACATCAGGAACAGGAGGAAGGGGTTTGCAATTGCATCAGACTATTTGGAGACCTGGGATGACTCGGACAGCATAACGGCTGTAAATGCTCAAAAGATTTGAGACATCCTGCAAAATTGTGGCATAACCACTCAACAACACAATATCAAGGTTCTGAGGCCACCTATGAACATATGGAAGTAGTAGGAACTGAATTGAGGCTTGAACTCAACAATCCTAGGCAACTACGGTTTAGCACACGTCATCCTGAGAGATAGAAGAGAAGCCTAGTTCTTAACCCCGTAGAAGAGAAGAGGATGACTTAGATCAGAAGGCCATAAGGTAAAGGAGTAAAAAGAGCCTTATGTTCCCTTCCACAATGAATTCCCCTACATAACTAAAGCATTTCTAGACACAACTTCGACTGGTTTGGCTTGGTAATCCTACAGGCAGTCAGGCTCTGATACCAAAGCTGTCAGGACCCCGATCCCAAGTCACACTGATCTAGCATGTAACACTTCATATCACTTTGCAGCCTCACGCACGGTATTCCCACGGGTGCCACCTTACCTGGCCTGGGACCGTTTGCGCCTTTTGGCTCACGTATATGATAGTGTCGCTAGCATCCATATGACAGAGAACCCGGGCCGACATGGCTAGTCGTGAACCCAAAGCGGCACTAACCTATGGGGATAGACATACATGAATCAATCGAGCGTGTTGGACAGCAGCGAGTGAATCCGGGCTGTAGCACTGGGCTAACAGGACTCCGGGAACCCGGGCTATAGCAGGCTAGGCAGGACTCCGGATGTCACCGCGTGACATTTCCCCGAAGGGACAGACACAGGAACGGAGTGAAACACATGCCGGCCAGTCAAGTGTCCTGAGCAGTAGTGCTGGGCTAACAGGACTCCGGTGAACCGGGCTGTAGCGGACTACTATGGCTCATGGAAGCACTAGACTACATTTCCCCATAAGAGAGGCTGCCAAGGATAAACAACTAGATTGTCGGATCCCACACATACCAAGCATTTCAATCATACACACAATATGCTCGATATGTGTAAATACAACATGGCATCACAACATAACTCTACAACTCAAGTATTTATTCATTAGGCTCCGAGGAGCGAGATATTACAAACATGGGTCTCATGACCCAACAATCATAGCATACAAGTCAAAACACACGCGGAAGCTTAACATGTCTGAGAATAGACATCTACAAACGAAAAGGGCTAAGAAGCCTGACTATCTACCAGATCCTGCCGAGGGCACAAGATCGTAGCTGAGGTATCAAGCTAAATGTCGAAGTCCACGTGGTACTACTAGCGAGACTGAAGTCTCTCTACAAAACATAAATTAAGCAAAACATGAGTACAAATGTACCCAGCAAGACTGACGTCAGGACTAACTACATATGCATCGGTATCAACAAGGGGTAGTGGAGTTTAACTGCAGCATGCCAGCTTTGACTCAGTGGCTAACCTGAACTACGACAACAAGCAACTCTTTGAGGTGGCGCACACGAGTCCACATATTCACCATTCAATACACCACTATGGATCCGCTCCCGTCTACCTACGAGATCGCCATCCATAGCACTCTTACTTATCTTGCGCATTTTAGAGTATCCACTTCCACTTGTCTATGAACTGTTATAGGCAACCCAGAAGTCCTTTACCGCAGACGCAGCTATTCGAATAGTTTTATACCCTGCAGGGGTGTACTTCGTCACACATGTTTCCACCACTTAGCGTCTGCACACGACATGTGCTCAGCAGACTTCATGCGAAAGCCTAAGTGGGTGTAGACCAAGACCTGACTAACCGCACAAGTCTCTAGTCCAGGTTTATCGCCTATTCAGGTTCCATCCGCGAGGAGATCCGTCCGAAGTTTTGCTCATAGCCCCAAATGATGTGTGCAGTGTTCCCGAGACTCCAAACGGGCGCCCGGTACACCGTGCCATGGTGTATCTACCGCATCATAGCCCACCCCTAGGGTCAGCGCTACGCGCGGCCGCCAACACATATCCTATAAACACCAGAAACTAGTTGCAACTCCTGAACAGAGGACGAGAGGGGTCAGTAAGTCGAGCGGGGTCATATTTCAGGGCCCAATGTGTGGTAGTAGCTGTTTCATGGATCACAAACACAGAACTCAGTTCCTGAGAACGGTTTCAATGAGACAACCCACCATGCACTCCTACATGGCCTCTCACCGCTACCTTTACCAAATCGTGTTCACACACTTAGCTCACACACAGTAGGACATGTTCACAACTTTCCAATTCATCCCCGATGAATCAGACCTGACACAACTCTAAGCAATAGCAGGCATGACAAGCAAACATGAATGAGTAGGCACATCAGGGCTCAAACAACTCCTACTCATGCTAGTGGGTTTCATCTATTTACTGTGGCAATGATAGGTCATGCAAAGGAAAGGGGTTCAACTACGGCAACATGTAACAGTTGAATCATTGTTGTCCTAATGCAGTAAAAGAGAGCAGGAGCAAGAGAGTGGGATTGTATCGGAATGAACAAGGGGTTTTTGCTTGCCTGGCACTTCTGAAGATAACATTGAGTCTTCATCAGTGTCAATGATCACAGCGTTGGAGCAGCGTCTACCGAGAGGGGACATTTACCGGCAAACAAGGAAGAACACAATCAATGCGATGCAACAATATGATGCATGATCTTGACATGGCAATATGCTGTTGATTGAGCTAATGCAACTAGCAACAAGTTAAATGGAGTTGGTTTGAACACTAGGTTCAAATTCAAATTCATACTATGAATTCAAATAATGCATTATCATGTTTTGGACTAGACAGTGAGGTTAAGTTGTTCAAACATACATGAAAATGCCATATTCAGATTCCTTGGATTTTTCTGATCATTTTTCATATATAATTTATTTCATTTGGAGTTACGGTTGAATTTCTATGATTTTTAGAAGTTTATACTAATTTCTGGAATTTTCTGAATTATAATTAATCCAGAAAATGAGTTATGGTGTCAGCACTATGTCACCGTGACGTCAGCAGGTCAACTGACCCGGTCCAGGTCAAACCTGACTAGTGGGGTCCACTGGTCAGTGACACAATTAACTAACAGGGTTAATTAAATCTAACTAATCAAATTAACAGCCACTGGGCCCACTGTCAGTGTTAGGAGGGGGGGGGTAATTAGTCCTAAACTAATCTAGTCAAGGGCGAGCCCACGTGTGTTGACCCCAGGGAGGTCAAACCCCGGGCCGATGAGGTCAAACCTGCCGGCGACTCGACGCCGGCGAGGCCAGACACGACGGCGAGGCTCGGAAATCTTCCTCCGGCGACCAAATCAACGGCGAATCCCATCTACGAGTAGCTGGAGCTCGCGCGCATTGAGTGGTGCAGGCGGTTGGGTGCGGGGAGGCCGGAAACGACGCCGACGAGCTTGGCAGCGGCGGCCGGAGTTCGGGCGACCACGGGTTCGATCCTGCAGAGAGTGAGCGGGCTAGTTTTTATGCTAGGAATGCTCGGGCACTATGAACGCGTTGAGCTCGCTGGGGTGACCAAATGGTCACCGGAGCTACGCCGACGGCGAGCTCAGGCGGAAACTTGCTACGGCCATCAGTGAAACAATGACTATGGCGAGCGGAAAGCCACAGGGTTAGGGGGAAACATGCAGGAGCTCACGGTGGGTCTTCTGGTGCTGCTGGCGAGGCAGGGGAGGCAATGGGTCCGGCGAATCGATGTCGGGCATCACCGTCACCCGAGGTCGAGGACGGCGGCGTTGGCAGGGAAGAAGGGCGTACGGGCTTGCGTTCTTCTGCTTGGAGGTGCGAAGCGTCGCGGCGGAGTCAATGGGCATCTCGGCAGGGGGTGCGGTGGCCGGTGGCCACGGCTATGGTGATCGGCGGCGACGGCAACGCTCGGGTGTGCTCGGGAGAGGGAGCAGAGGCAAGGGGGAGAGCAGGGAGTGAGGGAGAGGAGCGAGGGGCCACGGGGCATCTCCGTGGCGTCGCTAGAAGGCCCGGGGAGGAAGCAGGAGGTGGCCAGGGCGGCGTCGGCGCGCTCCAACGAGCTGTTTCATGCGCTGGCGTGGGGAAGAAGACGCCCATGTCCCTGGTGGGCTGGCTGGGCTAGCTGGGCCGCCAGGTAGGCTGAGGTAAGTCTCTTTCTCTCTTTCTAATTCTGTTTCTGTTTTCTATTTATGTTATTTTGTTTTGATTTAGTTTATAACCCAAATCATTTTAATAAATCCTGAAAATAATTGTGGGCATTAAATGAATTATTACAGAGGCCCTTAACTATTTTCAGAATTATTGGAGCATTTAAAAATATTAATAGTATTTAAATGCCCCAATTCAAATACAATATGGGTTATTCAAAAATCCATAATGGCCTAAAAATATGTGCATCATTTTTGGCAGAGGTTTTCACCTTTATCAAAAATAATGAACTTTTCTAAAGGGCATTCTGGGTTCATTGAAAATATTTTTATTTTGATCCTAATTGCATTTCATTTAGTGCTAGGGCTTGTCATCCCCATTTCAAATTTCAAACAAATATAGACATGATGCATGGATGCTTATGATACTAATTGCAATCAAATTCTAGGGCTGTGACACTATTCCTCGCCTCTAGAGTCGATAACCTCTGCCGAGTCCTCGCCGTCTTCCGGGTTCAGCCTGAACCATTCCGGCGGCGCCTCGGTGCCGTCCTCAACCCGCTCCGGGACGAAGATACTGGTGTCGGTGTACTCGGTGATTGACACCGCGCGCTTGACGAGCTCATCTTCCATGACCTCCAGTTCCTCCTGAGCCTCCAGCCGGAACGTGGCTAGCTGGGCTAGGCTCAGCCCAGGATACCACACCTTGACGAACTCCAAGGCCTGACACGCATCAGCCCAGGCCAAGGAGCCCTTCCAGGCCTCAAGACGGTCGGCTGCCACCTCCAGCCAGTCGGCAGTCCGACTGGGAGTGCGCGGTGCCAGCATTTCAGGCCACAGGGCGGCGATCGCTTGGGCGCCGACACGCTGAAGCCGGCGCAGCATCCGGTGAGCCGGCCGAAGACGGCCCTCGATGCTCAGGATCTGCTTGTTAAGGGTTCGGGGGGCGTTGGCGGCGACCTGCGCACCGTCCGCCCTCCGACCTTCGCGATCAGCTTCAATGGCCTGGTTGGCGGCGTCCGAGTGGCCAGGGAAGAAGTCTTCCAAAACAGAAAGCAAAAAGCCAAGTTAAAGACGAGAAGCTAGCTCAACCAACAAACCGGTAGCTCAAAGAAGGAAAAAGAGGGAAGCTCACCATCGACTATGTCCTCGATCGCGTGAAAGCCAGAGGTCAGCATCGCCTCCTTGTCGGTCCAGGTGGAGCGCTCGATCGCAAACTCAGCAAGGAGTCTAGTCTCCTTGTCCTCCGTCTCATCCTAGGCCTTCTCGAGGAGCTCCTTCTGTTCCGCGAGTTGTGCCACAAGTCGGTCGCGCTCTTCAGCCAGCTTTCCGTAGTCTACCTCCTTCGCACGAAGTGCGGCTTTGGCTTCGCCCAGTTGCTGTTGAAGGGTGGCGTTGTCCTCTGCAAAAAAGTAGAAAAGAAAGAGACGACAACTGTCAGCAAAGAAGATGAAGTTGCTAAGAAGATCCGGCCCGACTGCTCAGCAGTCGGCCCGAATCTCGGGGACTACAGCCCATGGGTGCGCCAGCACGCCCCCGCAGAGAAAGAAGGAGACTTACTCCGGCTCTCCGACAAGTTGGCGGCACGTTGATCCAACTCCTGGACCCTGGAGTTGAAGGCGGCCGCACGGAGATTGTGATAATCCTACAGCAAATACATTAGCCCTCGGAGCTTGCTAAGTAGAGTTCTGGCTCGCCTGCTTAGCAGCCAATCTGAAACACGGGGACTACACCCAGTGGGTGCGCCAGCGCGCCCCCACAAAGAAATTGTCACACCCTAGCTAGTTCAAGCATTAGAGTGTGCATCATGTTTAAATTTCCTTAAATTTGAAGTGGGGAAGACAGAACCCCCAGCACCCCCCTGGAAACAACTAGGGTTTACTAAAATTATTTTCAATGAACCCAAAATGCCCTTCACAAAATGTTCATCATTTCTAGATTGGGCTAAAACCCCTGGCAAAAATGGTGCACTCTTTTCTAGGACATTCTGGATTTTCTTGAATTAAATCATAAGTATTTGAATTTGGGCATTTAAATGCTATAAAATAATTTAAATGCTCAAATAATTCTGGAAATAAGTGTGGGCTGTTGGAAATAATCTAAACAGAGCCCCTGATTATTTTCAGGATTTTTAAAGATGTCTAGGTATTTTAAATAAAGCCCAACAGTTGCAGAGAAATAGAAAAAGAAAACAAATAAGAAAAAGGAGAGAGAGAGAAACTTACCAGGCGCAGCCCACCAGCCCACCTGGCTCGGCCCAGTCGACTGGCCTTGCCAGTCGTCCTCCTCCTCCTGCCAGGAGGACGAGAAGCGCGTGGCCGGCGCCCGCGGCCACACGCCGGCCACCTCCTGCTTCCGTCGACGCCCTGGAGGCGTCTAGGAGTGCCACGCCGACCACCACGTCCCCCTCTCTTTCTTCCCACTCTCCCCGTGGCCTCTCTCTCCCTCTCTGGCTCTCTCCCCCTTTTCCTGCCGAGCGCAGCCGTCACCGCCGACAAACTTCACCGCAGCCACCACCGTCCATTTGCTGCCCCGACATGCCAGGAAGCTCCGCCGTCGTCGATTGCATCAAGTAGGCCAAGCCCCGTGCGCTCGCTCGCCCCGGAGACGCTGCACCGAGCTAGTTCTCAACTCCGGCCACCGGAGATCCCCTTCGCCGCCCCGCTCGCTCCAGCCCTTCCCCGAGCTCGCCGATCGCTCCCCTGCAACCGCTTTGAGCTTCGCCACCATTTCCCCCTCTCCCCGCGCTCGTCTGCGTTCTCTGACCTCCCTCTGCCATCGAAGCCGAAGCCATGTTGGGACGCCACCGAGCATGCCTTCGTCTTCCACGCGCTCCCAGGAGCCTAACGCACCACTCCCCGTGCCTCGCCGTGCCCCGTAGCGTCGGGTTCATCCTCGCCCGAACTCCGGCGACCGCCAAGGTCATCACCCGCGTCGTTCCAAGGCTCCCCGAGCTCCACTTTCTCCACCAAATGACGCGGCTCGCTCCCCGCGTCATGTAGCTGCTCTCCGCCATCGATTTGGTCGTCGGAGACACAAACCCGAGCCCCTCCGCCGCGTCTGTCGTCGCCGGCGTCAAGCCGCCAGCGAGTTTGACTCAGTTTGACCCTTGTGTGGGCCCAGGTAGACCCCCCTGAGTCTATGACAGGTGGGGCCGATCTACTAATCAGTTTAAGATTAGTTTTCACTAATTCTAATTAGTTTAGACACTGACATGTGGGCCCAGGCCCCACTAACAGCTAATTAGTGTTAATCTAATTCTGTTAACTAGTTGTGACACTGACAGAGAGGGCCCACCAGTCAGGTTTAACCTGGCCGACCCAGTTGACCACTGACGTCACACCTATGTCATGCTGACGCATTAATTCAATTACTGGAATTATTCTTATATAGGAAATTCCAAAAAATATCCAAAACTTCTAAAAATCATAGAAAATCAACCATAGCTCCAAATGCAAAGATTTATATATGAAAAATGATCAGAAAAATTCAATCTATCCATCTGTAATGGTTTCATGCATGACAAAAAAAGTTAACCTTGTTGTTTAAGCAGAATAAGGTAATGCACTAATAAGGCCATGTTTAATGAGCTAACATTTGAATCTTTGATTCAAATGAGTTCATCCCCTTCTGTTTTAGCTTGCATTAGGCCAAGACACTTTCATCTTGCCATGTCATAGCATGCATCATATTGTTGCATATTGCCATGTGTTGATTATGTTCGGTGTGATTTTCGTGGTAGGTTCTGCCTCCGAGGATAATCCCGAGTATCCGTCTGAAGGGCAGTACCCTACTACCACTACAACAGGCAAGCAACCCATTGATCATTCCGATACAAACCCATGTTCTCGCTTCTGCTCTTGTTTACTGCATTAAGACAACGCGATTCAAACTGCTGTGTGCTACGGTAGTTGAACCCTTATCCTCTTCATGACCTGTCATTGCTACAGTAACTAGATGAAACCCACTAGCATTTGTAGGAGTTGATTAAGCCATGCATATGATTCCTACCTTGCTATGCCTGCTATGCTTAGAGTTGTGTCAGGTCTGGTTCATCTGGGTGATGGGCTAGAGTGATACGATTGTGTCGGTAATGTGAGGGATGTGTTGAACATGTTTTGATAAAGGTATCGATGAGAGG
The DNA here is from genome assembly GCA_034509565.1 of Triticum monococcum. NCBI lineage: Eukaryota > Viridiplantae > Streptophyta > Magnoliopsida > Poales > Poaceae > Triticum > Triticum monococcum. Next base: position 122,222,513 of record CM067841.1, read on the forward strand.
CCATGTAGGAGTACATGGTGGGTTGTTTCATTAAGGCCGTCCATAAGAACTGAGATCTGTATGTGTGATTTAAGATTCAGCTAGTACCACACATTGGGCCCTGAAATATGACCCTGCTAGACTTACTAACCCCTCTCGCCCTCTGTCCAGGAGTTGCAACTAGTTTCTGGTGTTTGTAGGTTATGTGTTGGCGGCCGTGCGTAGCGCTGACCCTAGGGGTGGGCTATGATACGGTAGATACACTGTGGCCGGGTATGCCGGGCACCCGTTTGGCATCTCGGGACTCTATACACATTGTTTGGGGCCGTTGAGGACACCCCGGCCGGATTTCCTTGCGGATGGAACCTGAATAGGCGATAAAGATGGACTAGAGACTTGTGAGGTTAGTCAGGTCGTGGTCTACACCCACGTCGGTTTTCGCTTGAAGTCTACCGAGCACATGTCGTGTGCAGACGCTAAGTGGTGGAAACATGTGTGACGAAGTACACCCCTGCAGGGTATAAAACTATTTGAATAGCCGCGTCTGCGGTAAAAGACTACTTGGTTGCCTATACAGTTCATAGACAAGTTAATGGTTACTACTAAAAGACTCAAGATAAGTGTGAGTACCGAGGATGGCCCTTTCGTAGGATGACGAGAGAGGATCCCCGATGGAGTATTGTGTTGGTGAGTAGTGGACTTGTGTGCGAAAACTATTTTACTAGTGGAGTTCCGTAGGATAGCTTAGCCAAGAGTCAAAGCTGGCTTGCTGCAATAACCCCACCACCTTCTTGAGAATGAGCATGTATAGTAGGTTCTGTTGTAAGACTTGCTGAGTACCTTTGTACTCATGTTTGCTTAATTACTGTTTTCAGACGACAACACCGCCCCCTCCGATGGGTTCTACGTAGACCTTGACATCGACGAGTGACTAGCCACCCAGGTGGTGATCCTGGCCATGGAGGGCCCTATGTAGATAGACAGGCTTCGAGAAGCCTTCTTTCTTTCTAGTGTCTGTACTCAGACTAGCTGCTTCCACATGTGCTTGTATGGTTGTATGACTTGAGTGTCGGGTCATGTGACCCCTATCTGTATGAACATGTTATGTATGGCTCTCTGGAGCCTTTAAATAAAGTACTTGAGTTGTAGAGTTTTGTTGTGATGCCATGTTGTATGTACTCATATCGGGCATATTGTATGTATGATTGAAATGCTTGGTATGAGTGGGATCCGACAATCTAGTTGTTTATCCTTGGCAGCCTTTCTTATGGGGAAATGTAGTCTAGTGTTCCTCGAGCCATAGTAGTCCGCTACAACCCGGTTCACCGGAGTCCTGCTAGCCCTGCACTACTGCTCAGGACACCTGACTGACCGGCATGTGTTTCACGTCGTTCCTATGTCTGTCCCTTCGGGGAAATGTCACGCGGTGACATCCGGAGTCCTGCCTAGCCTGCTACAGCCCGGGCTCCCCGGAGTCCTGTTAGCCCAGTGCTACAGCCCGGAATCACTCGTTGATGACCGACATGCTCGATGTGATTCATGTATGCCTGTCTCCATAGGTCTGTGCCGTTTTGGGTTCACGACTAGCCATGTCGGCCCGGGTTCTCTGTCATATGGATGCTAGCAACACTATCATATGGATGCTAGCAACACTATCATATACGTGAGCCAAAAGGCGCAAACGGTCCCGGGCCATGGTAAGGCGACACCCGTGGGATACCGTGCGTGAGGCCGCAAAGTGATATGAGGTGTTACCGGCTAGATCGATGTGACTTGGAATCGGGGTCCTGACAGAAATAGAAGAAACAAAAACAAAGACGCAAGAATTGTACCCGGATGGCCTCTCACGACTCCAGGAACGCCTTGTTGCAGAGCGTGAGAGCGTCGGCCTTGGCGCGGAGTTTGGCTTGAACGTCCAGAATTGCCTGGTTCAGAGGGCCCGTTCCGCCGCCCTGCACCCACCCAGTGGGCGCGGCGCTGGTCGCCTTGGTGTCCGGGACCGAGGAGCTTGCGGTGCCGGCCTCCAGCGGGCGCGGCGCCGATGCCGCCTTCGCAAGCCGGCAACACAAGGGTGCGCGGACCCCGGGAGTTGGGCCCGCCACCATCTCGTTTCCGGCTGGTGGCACCGGCAGGTCGACCGACTACTTGTCTCGCGCCTCCTTAGAAGGAGGTGGCGGGGGCACGATGACATCCTGCATGGTGACGTCGCCGCCATCCCTTTCCATAATAGGGTGCTCGCCGTCGGCTTCCCCAGTCTATGCCACAAACTTCGGTCGTGGCGGCGCAGAGTTCAAAGGGACAACAAACACCGCCGACTGGCGATGCGCTACCTCTTCAGCCCGCTTCTTCGCCGTGTCGACGGCCTCGGCCTCCGCCAGCTTCATCAAGGCGGCAACCTCCGCCTTGTCAGCTTCCGCCTTCTTCAGGTGGGCGGCTTCCCGCTCCTCGCGCACCTCCCACGCGTTCCGCTCCGTCGCCTCCCGGAGGTCGGCGGTTGGATCGATCCGCCGGGTGGTGGCGGAGATCTCCGCCGACCTCATGAAGGAGCCGGCGGCCGACTTCTCGAGAGAGAACGGAGCCTTAAAATCAAGAAAATAAAGCAAAGGAAGTTTAGAAATAATCAATGAGAAGGAAAGCACAAGGGAAAGAAACTTATGCCGACACCATAGGGGGCGCCTTGGGGAGCTTCTGGTACTTGGCCGCCTTCGCTGCGACCTCCTTCCGCTTGGTCACGGCGTTTGGATTCTTGGGCTTCTTCGGCACGCTGCCGAACAAGGCGGCGCCTTGCTTACGCTTGCGCGCGCCGCCTCGGGCAGTCGGCTTGCCGGAGGGGCCCATGTACGCCTTGCCAGCGCCTCGCGCGGGGCGCGGCTCTTCTTCGTCTTCATCGTCATCAGGCCAGGTCTCGATGCCGACTTCTTCGGAGCCACCTGCCTCGTAAACACCGCCCGTCGCGGTGTCCTCCAAGGCGGCCGCCCCCAAGTCGGGGTCTTCCACGTCGCTCACCGCCCGGTCCGATTGGTAGTTACCACCCGCCCCTACGAGGGCGGCCGTCGTGTTCGACATGTAGATCTGTTTCAGACAACGGAAGGCCGGCTAATCAAGATCAAAATCAAGTCTAGGGCAAGTATCAGAGAGAGAGAGAGAGAGAGAGAATCGGCAAACTTACCGCAGGCGGCAGGTCAGCGCGAGAATACGGCCGCTTGCCGAAACTCCAAGATCCCTCCAGCCTGAGGCCGGAGATCTCGTTCACCATGTTTGCGACTTCGGCGGCCGGCATCTCCTTGGTTCTCAGCCGGCACGGGTCGTGGTGCCCGCTCATCTGGCTGATCAAGTGCGGCTGGCGTTGGAGCGGGAGAACCCGGCGCTCGATGATGGCGACCAGCAAGTCAGACGCCGTGAGGCCTTCAGTGTTGATTAGCTCCTGGAGCTGTTGGATGGCGGCGGCGCCGTCTGCCGACACCGGCTTCAGCTTGTAGCCCCAGCTAGCCCGGGGCTCGGCAGGCGGGCCGGCTTCGTAGGCCGGCAGGTTGAGGAAGTCGGCCGCCGGGTCTTCGTTCTCCACATAGAAGTAGGACTGCTGCCACATCTTGACCGACTGCAGCAGCTTGATGATGGGGAAGACGTTTTGCGGCGACGGTTGGCGAACCACAACGAAGGCACCACACTGGGAAGCCACCTTCTAGGTGGAGGTGCCCAGTTTGGTGTAGAACAAGGCTCCCCACAGCTCGATGGTGGGGAGAACGCCAATGTATCCTTCGCACATCATGACGAAGGCGACCTAGAGCATCACGGTGTTGGGCGTGATGTGATGAGGGTGAAGGTGGTAGAACTCGAGGAATGAGTGAAGTAAGTCGCTCGCCGGCAGGCCAAAGCCCCGGATAAAGTGCGAGCGGAAGACGACCCGCTCGCTCTCACCCGGCGTCGGCGAGATCTCTCCCTCCGGCGGCACGCGCGCCTTCACGTGATCTGCGCCGGGGAGACGCTGCGTCTCGCGGAGGAAGGTTATGTGATCCTCGTTGACGTTGGATCCATCCCAGTCTCCTCCTCGCTTGCGCGCCATGGAGAGCTCGACGAAGAAAGGCGCGGCGAGGGAGCTGAGAGTGGGTGGATCAAGGAGGCTCGGGCGAGCGGGCTCGACGGAGACGAACCGCAGCAGCACTCCGGCATAGCTCGGGGGGCGCTGCGGCAAAAGGAAGAAGAAGGAGGCAGGGGCGGAGTAGGGGGGCGCGCGAGCTCTGCCGCTCTCTCTCCTCCCCTACTTATAGCCTGCGGGCTATGAAGCCGAGGGGGCGGACGTGGGATCGTGGGATTAACTATGCCGACGACCACACGTCCCCACCTTTATCGCTGAAAGTTACTGCGCGCAGTAACTCCACGAGCGAGCGAAACTGCCCGCCTCGGCCGCAGCGGATCTGCTCGCGTGCCGAGGCCCGGTAGTGGTGGGCTCGGCCTGCCGAGGCGTCCCATCGCGCGCGTGGGCTCACAGGCTAGCCCGGCCGGCTGGCACCACGTGGGGTGCCCACGATAGGCGGCTGATCGACAAGCTTAGCCAGCACGCCATGTGGTTCCCACCGATGCATTCGAAATTCCAGGAAGGTCCGACTAGACGTATCCGACTCCCGCCAACCGGCTTCCCGGGAGTCGGACAAGGTTTCTTTCAGAGCACCTGGAGGAGGAAACTGTTGAGGCTCCTTGGCGCATCAACTGCGGCGCCTCACTAGCTTCGGGGACTACTGTCGGAGTAATGGGCCATGGGTAGCCTAACCCGAGTCCCGGAACCTTTCAAGACACCGGGCCAGCTGCGCCCCTCGAAGCATCAAGATGAAGCATCGCCTTCTGGTGGCCGGCTGGCTGAACAACCGACTACTAGAAGGCGGCCATGCTCAGGAAGGCGGCACCAAGACAGGCCGACTCCTGGCAGGCGGCCTCCAGAGAGGCCGGCTCCAAGCAGTCGGCCCATGGTGCCCTCAAAGTCTGCGCCCCCATTAAAGAAGACAGGACAGCGGGAGGCAACGGTGTAGCCCATTCCCTCCCCTGAATCCGGGGGCGAGCGTGGCCACAGTGCCTCGTACCAGCGGAGATCTCCGCCCGCACCGGCACTGTTGCCACTCCGCCCTTGATGTCACTCCTGACAGGCAAAGCCCTGTTCCCACGACCGCCTATCGGTAGGACCCAAGGATGGCGGGCCCTACCTGTCAGCGAGAGCCCGGAAGACAGCGGGAGTCACACCAGTTGGACCCGAGGGAAGCCGGCTCCCAGCAGCCGGCCCGAACCTTCCTCAGGGCCCCACGCACCATTAATCAGATAAGATGCAGAGTGGCTACAGTGATCTCCCACCAGGCGGCGGGACTGTAGCCACACCTCCCCGACCAAGCGCGTGTCATTAGCAACATGGCTATAGTAATCCATAGCCGGCAGGACCCGCAAGCGGCGGAGGCGGCCTGTCGGCTCCGTACCAGACCAGCCGGCGGGGCCCACCAGGCGGCGGGCCCCAGCAGTCCGCGGAGAAGCCGTTGACCAGAGAGACTGACAGCCGGGCCCTACGCCCGGCTAGATTACCATTGTACCCCTGGGGGTAGGTCTATATAAACCCCCCAGGGCACCCATGCAAAGGGTTCCCACCCTGTTAGGACTAGATCCATACCTAGGGGAGGAGAGAGCAAGCCTTGCCTCCTCCTACCTCTAGCATACAGCTCGAGGAGCACCATTGTACTCACTTGCGCCTTAGTGATCATGCGGAGACCCCGCAGAGCAGGACTAGGGGTGTTATCTCCGCGGAGAGCCCCGAACGTGGGTAAAGTTCGCCGGCGTACATGTCTACGCCTCATCCCGCTTCTAGGCACCAGCGACGTTCTAGTCGCTCCCACCATGATAAGCCATCCATTGGCATATGTCGCACCCAACCCCCGACAGGTTGGCTGAACTGGATGGTCTGGCGGTAGAGGGATTAACAATGGTATCATCAGTTGACGGCTCAGGAGGATCCAATTGAGTATCAACAGCTGGGTCTTCTGGTGCTTCAGTTCAAGGGGGAGAAGTTGGCATGGCCGGTTCAGGTGCAAGAACGGACGGGTCTCCCGCTGGTTCAATCACCTGGCCTTCTTGGACTTTGCTTGACCGCTAAGAAAGATTTTATGAGATAGTTAGTACAATGATGCAATTTTAAAAGATGCAGAGGAAAGACGATTTTTCCTTACCCAGGGGCACTCTTGAAAGCCAGGAATTGAGTCTGCGATGAGTCGCCAGAAGAGCGAGAAACCTCCTGCAAAAGGTAAAATAACGTCAGTAATACAAGAGAATACACTCATTAATGAAAGCAGAAGATGAAGATAAAAGAGACCTCATTCTAGTGTTTTCGAGGAGTTCGTTGTACAATGGAAGGCAGTTCACTGTCATTCTGGGCCTGACGACGGCTCTCATGTTGCTGCTTTTTCAAAAGAAAATGAGGGTCCAAATAAGCTAAAGGGTGCGAAAGCCTTACTTTCCGGGTTACCAGTCGAAGTTTCTATCTTGGCAAATGGGCTGAGTCGGAGGAAATAGTTACCTCTTCTTCTACGGCCTGACTGGCCCCCGTATCGTCCTGACAATAGTCAGTGTCAATAAGGTTATTAAAAAACTGGCCAAGGGAGTCAAGGGCTACCTCCAACTTAGAATCATCATCAAGCTTTAACAGGTCCTCAACGGTGCTCTTTTTCTTCTTGGACCTCCGGGTCGTCTTCTTGGCGGCTATGGCGGCGGCTCTAGCCTTCTTGGCGGCTTCATGGTCATACTTGGCTTTCCAGAAGTCAGGTTTGGCCTGTAAACAAGTAAACAAGATAAAAGGTCATGCAGGTATTTAAAACTACTGAGGAAAATACAAAGAGAAAGAGGTCAGGTTTTTTTACCTCCGGCGTCGGGTTAAGTTTGCAGAAGGGGTTTAACCCGACTTTACTGCAGTCTTCATATTTGCCGTTCACCAGGAGGTTTGACATTGAAACAATATCTTCTTTAGTTAGTTGAACGGAGCGGTGACGAAGAGAGTCGTCTGGGCCTCCACCATAGTCATACATCAATTTGGATCGGCGACTTAGAGGGATGACCCGCCATGAGACCCAGCAACGGGTCAACTCAACTCCAGTTATGCCAGTCCCCAGTAAGGCATTAATCCTCTTAATAGATGGAATAAGCTTCTTGCGTTCAACGGCAGTAAGCTTATCAGGGAGCACAAACTTGGAATCCAGATGCTCCGCGCGATAACCCGGCAGTGGTTTTTCGTTGGCTGTAGACGTATCTTGTCAATAGAACCAGGTCTGATTGCAATCTTTGGGATGACTCGGTAAGACTATTAAGGGAAAGATAGCGCCCTGTCGACGCTGAATTGAGATTCTGCCAAGTTCCAAGCTAGGGCCATTGGTACACTCGTTCTGGCGGTTCAGATAAATATACTCTCTGAAGAGTACCACAGTCGGCTCTTCTTGAAGATACACCTCACAGAGAACTTGGAAGTTGCAGATATTGGATATGGAATTGGGACCAAGATCTTGAGGGTGGAGTTTGAAAAATGAAGAACTTCTCTGAAGAACTTTGAGCCGGGTGGTGAAAAACCCTGATTCATGTGGTCAGAGAAGACAATAACCTCACCATCTTTTGGATTAGGCCATTCCTCATCTGGGTCAGGTGCACGGTAAGACATAACATTCTTCCCTGGCAAAAATCCTATGGTGAAGAATTCCTTCAAGTTATCCTCAGTTACTGTGGAAGGGACCCAGTTGCACACAGTCGGTGCTTTTGACGGCATGATGATCAAAAGACGAACTGAAAAGAAAGTAACGTGCCGGTTCAATGCAGTGGTGATGGTGAAGTTAAATGATGATGGTACAAATGAGTAATGGCGGCTTAAGTAAGGGCTAATGTCATATAAGGAAAAGTGTGCCGGCGTAATAAGCCGCCATGACTACAGATATTTGAGAAATGCCAGAAACAGAATTGGCCAAGTGTTGAGACAAACAAGTTTCATAAATTTTTGATATTATTATGGATCAAATGGTCATTCAAAATGGAAAATATTCTAGACCTAAAAGTCTAGCACACATGAGTTTGTGAGTTCTAATGAGGCCTTTGTACCAGAAAAAGGGATCTACTAGTATCTAGAATGGGCAGAAAACAACTACCGCACAAATATATTTTCTTTTTTGGACCAGGAAGAAGCTGCAGTGGAAGAACTACGAAGAAACTGTGACGAACTATGAAGAACACGCAAAGACCTAGAAACCCTAATGCGGATCTGGGGAGCAGGAAGGTAAACACTTACAACCACAGATCTTCTGCGGAGGTCACCACTGTTCTCTGGACCGATTTAGGTTGATGCAGCGGTGAAGGTCGATGAAGATGAGGTGTTGTGCGACGGCGGCGGAGCTCGAGCAGTGGTAGGGTTGCGAGAGGAAGAAGACGAAGAGGGAGAAGAATGAGAAAGACCAGGCCGTGCCTATTTATAAGGAGATAAGTGAACAGGCAGACGCAAAAATCAAGGAAGACCCAAATAATGATTATCCAACTAAACGGATGCCTCGATTCTCAGAGGACATTTAATGATAAAGATCCGTTGAAGGTGATGTCATAACAGGTTTTTGTGTTTTCAGAAGGTGACGCCATGGCGGGTTACATAGTTTTTGCAGAGAGGAAGATGGATTTCATTTAAGTATTGAAGATTGGCAAAGAACAAAGTTCAAAGTCAACCTGGGGCCTAATGTTGGGAATATAGCTACCAAGTAAGACCCGCCCAGGAGGGGCCGGGTCAACCCCAATGGCGGATTACAAAAGAAGCCCAGTAACATTCAAGGCGATAGTTTATTAAGACTTGTAGAAGGCCTAAGATGGCTTAAGGCCCAATATTGTAAACCGCCGTATGTAAAGAAAGACTTGTAAAGAAAGGCACATAAAGAAGTCACCGAGCCAGACACGTTTTATGAACCGGCCGGGACTCTGTAGGCCATGGGGCGTCAACCCGTGTATATAAGGAGACGACCCGGTGGCTGCTTAGGACAAGAAACAACAACTCGAAGCCAGGCAAAGCATATTCGCTCCCTGGTCATCGAAACCCCAGCAATTCCAACACAACTAGACTTAGGCTTTTACCTTCATTGTAAGGGGCCGAACTAGTATAAAACCTCTCGTGTCCTTTGTCCCGATTAACCCCTTTAAGCTTCCTAGTTGCAATGGCCCTACGACTAAGTCCTTTTGCTAGGACATCTGCTATGACAATTCCACAACAATACTTGAATTCCCACTTATAAACTCCTGAAACATTCTGGTTATGCAATCAGGTGTTGGGGATACAGGGGAAGCATAATATCTCACCCAAAACTAGCAAATCCTACATCCACTTGTATCCATCCTTCAACACATAACCAAGAAACCTTCGGAAATCATGTACCTCAACCTTCGAAAAGCATCCGTTATACGAGTTATGACAATACTCCCGAACTCCCGCCCCAGTACTGGGTGGCATCGAGGCTATCTCACCAACAACTGCATAAAAGAGATTTTCGATGTCGGCGAAACTCAGGTATTCCAGAACTGCAACGATAAAATTGTGATGACAACACCTCGGAGCTCAACTCCCCGGGACACTGCCACAACCCCTAAATGTTAGGAGGCACCAAGAACAATGTTCTCGTCACAAAACCATCGGAATGATTCCAAGATACCCGCGTGATCCTAAAAAAATTCGTGAAATTTGAGGAGACAAAAGTCAAAACTTCTACGTCAGGAGGCCTCACCAGAGCGACGAAGGGGCTGAGGAATAAAAAGAATCCCACTCTCCGATATATATAATCCTAAGACTCAAAACATTTTTACTAGACTCAACAACGTCACCGATTCTATCAAGCAGGGGGCTCCTAAGTCGAGGATGGCTCTGATTACCAACTTGTAACACCCATGATGCGACTATATCTCCCGCGTGTCGGAGCATGACTTAGAGGCATAATCGCATGGTACGCATGTCGCAAGAGGGGTAATCTTTACACATCCCATGTACTGAATAAGAAAGGGATAAAGAGTTGGCTTACAATCGCCACTTCACACAATACATAAATATAACATACATCATCCAGAATACAAGCAAGGTCCGACTACGGCACCAAAATAAAGAAAGACAACCCCAAATGCTAGATCCCTGATCGTCCCAACTGGGCTCCACTACTGATCAATTGGAAACGGAACAAAACAATGATCAAGGACTTCATCGAGCTCCCATATGAGCTGGGTTGCGTCACCTACACTGGTATCATCGGCACCTGCATCTATTTGGAAGTATCTATGAGTCACGGGGACTAAGCAATCTCACACCTGCGAGATCAAGACTATTTAAGCTTATGGGTAGGAAAGGGTAGTGAGGTGGAGCTGTAGCAAGCACTAGCATATATGGTGGCTACTGTACGCAAAAGAGAGCGAGAAGAGGAGCAAAGCACGGTCGAGAAGCTATAAGTAATCAAGAAGTGATCCCGAAACTACTTACGCACAACCAAAACACAAGAACTGTGTTCACTTCCCGGACTCCACCGAAAAGAGACTATCGGTGTCAAAACCGGCGGATCTCGGGTAGGGGGTCCCGAACTGTGCGTCTAGGCCGGATGGTAACAGGAGGCAGGGGACACGATGTTTTACCCAGGTTCGGGCCCTCTTGATGGAGGTAAAACCCTACGTCCTGCTTGATTGATATTGATGATATGGGTAGTACAAGAGTAGATCTACCATGAGATTAGAGAGGCTAAACCCTAGAAGCTAGCCTATGGTATGATTGTATGTTGTGATTGTTGTACTATGGACTAAAACCCTTTGGTTTATATAGACACCGGAGAGGGTTAGGGTTACACAAGGTCGGTTACAAAGGAGGAGATATCCATATCCGTATTGCCTAGCTTGCCTTCCATGCCAAGTAGAGTCCCACCCGGACACGAGACGAAGTCTTCAATCTTGTATCTTCATAGTCTAACAGTATGGCCAATGGAGATAGTCCGGCTGTCCAAAGACCCCCTAATCCAGGACTCCCTTAGTAGCCCCTAAACCAGGCTTCAATGACGATGAGTCCGGCGCGTAGTTGTCTTCGACATTGCAAGGCGGGTTCCTTCTCAGAATACATCACAGAAGAATTTGAATACGAGGATAGTGTCCGACCCTGCAAAATAAGTTCCACATTCCATCGTAGAGAGAATAATATTTCCGTAGATCTAATTTGCTAGCTTGTTTTGGCAGCATGACGTCATGTCATGGCCCGATGATTATTCGAACCGTTTCTTTTAACCAGCCCCGCACATAACGCGAGGCTGTTTTTCGACACGTCTTGTCAAAGCAGAGATCGTGTCCCCTTATTACAGGATTCTCATCAATACGGGTGTGGGTAACCCAACCGCGCCATCAATTGCGGTGCTTGGGGGATAAGCGAGTTTTACCAGGCGAGTGGGGACGCTTAGTTTCGTCCGCCCATATAAAGGGATAAGGATTCACCTTTCTATCCACGCCTTCTTCCTACTTTGCTCATCTGTTTTCGCACACTCAAGCTCTAGCGCCCAAGTCCACACTTCCCCCTCAACCTTCTCCAACCATGTCCGGAGCGGGAGGCAAGTGGATGGTCTCCTCCGTCACGGAGGGAGACATCAAGAAACTGAGGAGAGCCCGATACCTGCCCAACGACATCACGCACCGGCTCCCAGATGAGGGGCAGCTCATCCCTACCCCCAGGCCCCATGAGAGGGTAGTATTCCTCACCCATTTCCTCCGTGGACTGGGATTCCCTCTCCATCCATTCATCCAGGGGCTCATGTTCTATTACGGCCTGGATTTCCACGATCTGGCCCTGCACTTCGTCCTCAACATCTCGGCGCTTATCGTCGTGTGCGAGGCCTTCCTCCGCATCAAGCCCCACTTTGGCTTATGGCTGAAGACCTTCAATGTCAAGCCGAAGGTGGTGGGCGGCCGCCAGGCGGAGTGCGGAGGCGCCATGGTGGGCAAGATGCCCAACATAACATGGCTCGAGGGCTCCTTTGTGGAAACCATAAAGGGGTGGCAATCGGGGTGGTTCTATATCACCGAGCCGCGCGACCCTGCATGGGCAGCGGCCCCTGAGTTCTGATCCGGCATCCCCATGCGGCTCACCTCCTGGAAAGAGAAGGGCCTGTCCTGGGGTAGTTCGAAAGAGCTGACTGGACTCCAAACATGTATTCAAAACATGGTGGACAAGAAGCTCAAGTTTGTCAACATAGTCCAAGTTATGCTCATCCGCCGGATACTCCCGTGCCAACAACGGGAGTTCAACTTGTGGGAGTTCAATCCGACGCAGCACCGAACTCTGAACAGGCTCTTCGACACGACTCATGAAGACGCCTGGAGGGTGCTGTTCAAAAGTGCTGAGGTCCCCCCTATTACGAAGGATCACGGATTCAGCGCAAAGCGCCAAGCCAGTATGGTAAGCTGCTTTACCTTTCACAGGATACTTATTTTTCATATATATTGACTCTATGCGGGATCTAAACTCCCGTACCTTTGATAGGACTGGCAGAGGATGGCCGGACAGATCGACTGTCCGGATCCTTTGCCCGAAGGCCCCGCAGACCCTCTTCTGGCAAATATGTTGACTCCGGCCCCTTATACGGTGCTGGAGAAGACCAAGAAGGCCAAGGGAACTTGAAAGAGTTCCCGACGCCAGGCGTCGTAGGACTCACCGTCCGATGACTCCACGGCACATTCTTCCCCCGAAGACGAGGAAGAAGAAGAAGAAGAAGATGCTCCCCTACCGACTGGGGGAGACATGAAAAGGAAGGCCACCCCAACTGGGGGGCCGAAGGGTCCAAGAAGGGAAGGACTCTCCTTCCGGACAGCTCCACCGCCACCGACGAAGGCGAAGACGAGTGGTTGCCCAGGGCCAAGCCCCCAGGGAGATCGTAAGTATTCGGATACCAAAGTAACCCATAGGATTCCTTGGTCGCACTACTTTCCCTAACGCCGAACACAATTATGCAGGCCGCCTCGAGCCAGTATCAATGTATCGTCGGACGGCTCCTTGGGCTTGTCGGACATGGATAGCGATCCAGTCCCGACCGCCACCTCCCCTCATCTTGCCGACGACGCCAAGGTGTTGTCTCAAGAGGCACCGGATCAAGGGGAGACAGTCCCGGAGGCGCCTCAAGGCAGCCTTCCGGACTCTGGGAGCCGAGGGGACAGGCCCCCTGAGAGCTCCGAGTTCGGCCCTCAGCCGAACACCGCGCCGGAACCTCCAGTGGTTCCAGGCTCGGGCAGGCGGCCTCCTTCTAAAAGGGGCAAGACGCCTGTGCCGGTGACCTCTGTCCATCCAGAGGCGCCGGACAATCTACTGGAAGCGCTTCGCAGCACTTCCATCAACGAGGAGCGCCGCACTATCATGAGTGCAGTGATCCAGAAGGTTCAGTCCGCCAAGAGTGGATTGACTGAAGCCTGTGCTAGCCTTCTAACAGGCTTTGAGGTAAGTGTTTTAAAATGTAGTAGAAATATTACCGCATAGACAGTAGCCCCTAATGCTTTGTTCGGTGTTCACAAAGAAAAGTTGAACAGAGGATCAAATAATATCGCAGGAGTCTAAAATAAGTATGTCAATATGCGTATGCAGGCTTCGCTGCTGGCGTCCGCCGCACTGACTGCGGAGGTCGCCGTATTGAAGCAGGACCTCGAGGGGTCCAGGAAAGAGCTCGGCCTTGTCAAGAGGCAGCTCGAGGAGAACAAGGGTAAGTAATACCCTGTCTATAGAAATGTGTTGGGGAATGTAGTAATTTCAAAAAATTTCCTACGCACACGCAAGATCATGGTGATGAATAGCAACGAGGGGAGAGTGTGATCTACGTACCCTAGTAGATCGACAACGGAAGCGTTTGGTTGATGTAGTCGTACGTCTTCATGGACCGACCGATCAAGCACCAAAACTACGACACCTCCGAGTTTTAGCACACGTTTAGCTCGATGACGATCCCCGGACTCCGATCCAGCAAAGTGTCGGGGAAGAGTTCCGTCAGCATGACGGCGTGGTGACGATCTTGATGTAGTACTGTCGCAGGGCTTCGCCTAAGCACCGCTACAATATTATCGAGGACTATGGTGGCAGGGGCGCCGCACACGGCTAAGAATAAGATCACGTGGATCAACTTGTGTCTCTAGGGTGCCCCTTGCCTCAGTATATAAAGGATGGAGGAGGAGGAGGCCGGCCAAGGCAATTGGTGCGGCCAGGATGTGGAGTCCTACTAGGACTCCAAGTCCTAATAGGAGTCCACCAAGAGGGGAGGAATGGAGAAGGAAGTAGAGGAGAAGGAAAGGTGGCCGGCCCCCTTTTCCCTAGTCCAATTCGGACCAGAGGGGAGGGGGGCGCAGCAGCCCCTTGGCCTTTTCTCCTCTTCCCACTAAAGCCCATCAAGGCCCATTGCTTCTCCCGTAACTACCCGGTACTCCGAAAAATACCCGAATCGCTCGGAACCTTTCCGATGTCCGAATATAGTCGTCCAATATATTGATCTTTACGTCTCGACAATTTCGAGACTCCTCGTCATGTCCCCGATCTCATTCGGGACTCCGAACTCCTTCATTACATCAAAACTCATAAACTCATAATATAACTGTCATCGAAAGCTTAAGCGTGCGGACCCTACGGGTTCGAGACCAATGTAGACATGACCGAGACACGTCTCCGGTCAATAACCAATAGTGGGACCTGGATGCCCATATTGGCTCCTACATATTCTACGAAGATCTTTTATCGGTCAGACCGCATAACAACATACGTTGTTCCCTTTGTCATCGGTATGTTACTTGCCCGAGATTCGATCGTCGGTATCCAATACCTAGTTCAATCTCGTTACCGGCAAGTCTCTTTACTCGTTCCGTAATACATCATCTCGCAACTAACTCATTAGTTGCATTGCTTGCAAGGCTTAAGTGATGTGCATTACCGAGAGGGCCCAGAGATACCTCTCCGACAATCGGAGTGACAAATCCTAATCTCGAAATACGCCAACCCAACATGTACCTTTGAAGACACCTGTAGAGCTCCTTTATAATCACCCAGTTACGTTGTGACATTTGGTAGCACACAAAGTGTTCCTCCAGCAAACGGGAGTTGCATAATCTCATAGTCATAGGAACATGTATAAGTCATGAAGAAAGCAATAGCAACATACTAAACGATCGGGTGCTAAGCTAATGGAATGGGTCATGTCAATCAGATCATTCATCTAATGATGTGATCCCTTTAATCAAATAACAACTCTTTGTCCATGGTTGGGAAACATAACCATCTTTGATTAACGAGCTAGTCAAGTAGAGGCATACTAGTGACACTCTGTTTTTCTATGTATTCACACATGTATTATGTTTCTGGTTAATACAATTCTAGCATGAATAATAAACATTTATCATGAAATAAGGAAATAAATAATAACTTTATTATTGCCTCTAGGGCATATTTCCTTCAGTCTCCCACTTGCACTAGAGTCAATAATCTAGTTCACATCGTCATGTGATTTAACAGCAATAGTTCACATCACCATGTGATTAACAACCATAGTTCACATCGCCATGTGACCAACACCCAAAGGGTTTACTGGATTCAGTAATCTAGTTCACATCGGTATGTGATTAACACCCAAAGAGTACTAAGGTGTGATCATGTTTTCCTTGTGAGAGAATCTTAGTCAACGGGTCTGCCACATTCAGATCCGCATGTATTTTGCAAATTTCTATGTCAACAATGCTCTGCATGGAGCTACTCTAGCTAATTGCTCCCACTTTCAATATGTATCTAGACCGAGACTTAGAGTCATCTAGATGAGTGTCAAAACTTGCATCGGCGTAACCCTTTACGACGAACCTTTTTTCACTTCCATAATCGAGAAACATATCCTTATTCCACTAAGGATAATTTTGACCGCTGTCTAGTGATCTACTCCTAGATCACTATTGTACTCCCTTGCCAAAATCAGTGTAGGGTATACAATAGATCTGGTACACAACATGGCATACTTTATAGAACCTATGGCCAAGGCAGAGGGAATGACTTTCATTCTTTTTCTATCTTCTGTCATGGTCGTGTTTTGAGTCGTACTCAATTTCACACCTTGTAAAACAGGCAAGAACTCTTTCTTTGACTGTTCCATTTTGAACTACTTCAAAATCTTGTCAAGGTATGTACTCATTGAAAAAACTTATCAAGCGTTTTTATCTATCTCTATAGATCTTGATGCTCAATATGTAAGTAGCTTAACCGAGGACTTTCTTTGAAAAACTCCTTTCAAACACTCCTTTATGCTTTGCAGAATAATTCTACATTATTTCCGATCAACAATATGTCATACACATATACTTATTAGAAATGCTGTAGTGCTCCCACTCACTTTCTTGTAAATATAGGCTTCACCGCAAGTCTGTATAAAACTATATGCTTTGATCAACTTATCAAAGCGTATATTCCAACACCGAGATGCTTGCACCAGTCCATAGATGGATCACTGGAGCTTGCATATTTTGTTAACACCTTTAGGATCGACAAAACCTTCTGGTTGTATCATATACAACTATTCTTTAAATCCATTAAGGAATGTAGTTTTGTGTATCCATTTGCCAGATTTCATAAAAATGTGGCAATTGCTAACATGATTTGGACAGACTTAAGCATCGCTACGAGTGAGAAAATTTCATCATAGTCAACACCTTGAACTTTGTTAAAAACCTTTTTCTACGAGTCTAGCTTTCTAGATAGTAACACTACTATCAGCGTCCGTCTTCCTCTTGAAGATCCATTTATTTTCTATGTCTTGCCGATCATCGGGCAAATCCATCAAAGTCCATACTTTGTTCTCATACATGGATCATATCTCAGATTTCATGGCCTCAAACCATTTCGCGGAATCTGGGCTCAGCATCGCTTCCTCATAGTTTGCAAGTTCGTCATGTCTAGTAACATGTCTTCCAGAACAGGATTATTGTACCACTCTGGTGCGGATCTCACTCTGGTTTACCTACGAGATTCGGTAGTAACTTGATCTGAAGTTTTATGATCATCATCATTAGCTTCCTCACTAATTGGTGTAGTAGTCACAGGAACAGATTTCTGTGATGAACTACTTTCCAATAAGGGAGAAGGTACAATTACCTTATCAAGTTCTACTTTCCTCCCACTCACTTCTTTCGAGAGAAACTCCTTCTCTGGAAAGGATCCATTCTTAGCAACGAATGTCTTGCCTTTGGATCTGTGATAGAAGGTGTACCCAACAGTTTCCTTTGGGTATCCTATGAAGACATATTTCTCCGATTTGGTTTTGAGCTTATCAGGATGAAACCTTTTCATATAAGCATCACAATCCCAAACTTTAAGAAACGACAACTTTGGTTTCTTGCCAAACCACAGTTCAGATTGTTTCTTCTCAACGGACTTAGATGGTGCCCTTTTAAACGTGATTGCGGCTGTCTTTAATGCATAACCCCAAAACGATAGTGGTAAACCGGTAAGAAACATCATAGATTGCACTATATCCAATAAAGTACGGTTATGACGTTCGGACACACCATAATGATGTAGTGTTCCAGGTGGCATGAATTTGTGAAACTATTTCACATTGTTTTTAACTGAAGGCCAAACTCGTAACTCAAATACTCTTCTATACGATCAAATCGTAGAAACTTTATTTTCTTGTTACGATGAGTTTTCACTTCACTCTGAAATTCTTTGAACTTTTCAAATGTTTCAGACTTATGTTTCATCAACTAGATATACTCATATCTGCTCAAATCATCTTTGAAGATCAGAAAATACTGATACCTGTTGCGAGCCTCAATATTCATCGGACCACATACATCAGTATGTATGATTTCCAACAAATCTATTGCTCGCTCCATTGTTCCGAAGAACAGAGTCTTAGTCATCTTGCCCATGAGGCATGGTTCGCAAGCATCAACTAATTCATAATCAAGTGATTCCAAAAGCCCATCAGCATGGAGTTTCTTCATGCGCTTTACACCAATATGACCTAAAACGGCAGTGCCACAAATAAGTTGCACTATCATTATTAACTTTGCATCTTTTGGTTTCAATATTATGATTATGTGTATCACTACGATCGAGATCCAACGAACTATTTTCATTGGGTGTGTAACCATATAAGGTTTTATTCATGTAAGAAGAACAACAATTTATTCTCTTACTTAAATGAATAACCGTATTACAATAAACATGATCAAATCATATTCATGCTCAACGCAAACACCAAATAACACTTATTTAGATTCAACACTAATCCCGAAATTATAGGGAGTGTGCGATGATGATCATATCAATCTTGGAACTACTTCCAACACACATCGTCACTTCACCCTTAACTAGTCTCTGTTTATTCTGCAACTCCCGTTTCGAGTTACTAATTAGCAACTGAACTAGCATCAAATACTGAGGGGTTGCTATAAACACTAGTAAAGTACACATAAATAACATGTATATCAAATATACTTATGTTCACTTTGCCATCCTTATTATCCGCTAATCACTTGGGGTGGTTCCGCTTCCAGTGACCAGTCCCTTTGCAGTAGAAGCACTTAGTCTCAGGCTTAGGACCAGACTTGGGCTTCTTCACTTGAGAAGCAACTTGCTTGCTGTTCTTCTTGAAGTTCCCCTTTTTCCTTTTGCCCTTTTCTTGAAACTAGTGATCTTGTCAACCATCAACACTTGATGCTCTTTCTTGATTTCTACCTTCATCGATTTCATCATCATGAAAAGCTCGGGAGTCATTTTCGTCATCCCTTGCATACTATAGTTCATCACGAAGTTCTATTAACTTGGTGATGGTGACTAGAGAATTCTGTCAATCACTATCTTATCTGGAAGATTAACTCCCACTTGATTCAAGCGATTGTAGTACCCAGACAATCTGAGCACATGCTCACTAGTTGAGCGATTCTCGTCCATCTTTTAGCTATAGAACTTGTTGGAGACTTCATATCTCTCAACTCGGGTATTTGCTTGAAATATTAAATTCAACTCCTAGAACATCTCATATGGTCCATGACGTTCAAAACGTATTTGAAGTCCCGGTTCTAAGCCGTTAAGCATGGTGCACTAAACTATCAAGTAGTCATCATATTGAGCTAGCCAAACGTTCATAACGTCTGCATCTGCTCCTGCAATAGGTCTGTCACCTAGCGGTGCATCAAGGACATAATTTTTCTGTGCAGGAATGAGGATAAACCTCATATCACGGATCCAATCCGCATCATTGCTACTAACATCTTTCAACATAGTTTTTCTCTAGGAACATATCAAAATAAACATAGGGAAGCAACAACGCTAGCTATTGATCTACAACATGATTTGCAAAATACTACCAGGACTAAGTTCATGATAAATTCAAGTTCAATTAATCATATTACTTAAGAACTCCCACTTAGATAGACATCCCTCTAATCCTCTAAGTGATTACGTGATCCAAATCAACTAAACCATAACCAATCATCACGTGAAATGGATTAGTTTTCAATGGTGAACATCATTATGTTGATCATATCTACTATATGATTCACGCTCGACCTTTCGGTCTCCGTGTTCCGAGGCCATATCTGCATATGCTAGTCTTGTCAAGTTTAACCTAAGTATTCTGCGTGTGCAAAACTAGCTTGCACCCGTTGTAGATGGACGTAGAGCTTATCACACCCGATCATCACGTGGTGTCTGGGCACAACGAACTTTGGCAACGGTGCATACTCAGGGAGAACACTTCTTGATAATTTAGTGAGAGATCATCTTATAATGCTACCGTTAATCAAAGCAAGATAAGATGCATAAAAGATAAACATCACATGCAATCAATATAAGTGATATGATATGGCCATCATCATCTTGTGCTTGTGATCTCCATCTCCGAAGCACCGTCATGATCACCATCATCACCGGCGCGACACCTTGATCTCCATCGTAGCATCGTTGTCGTCTCGCCAATCTTATGCTTCCACGACTATCGCTACCGCTTAGTGATAAAGTAAAGCATTACAGCGCGATTGCATTGCATACAATAAAGCGACAACCATATGGCTCCTGCCAGTTGCCGATAACTCAGTTACAAAACATGATCATCTCATACAATAAAATTTAGCATCATGTCTTGACCATATCACATCACAACATGCCTTGCAAAAACAAGTTAGACGTCCTCTACTTTGTTTGTTGCAAGTTTTACGTGGCTGCTACGGGCTTAAGCAAGAACCAATCTTACCTACGCATCAAAACCACAACGATAGTTTGTCAAGTTGATGTCGTTTTAACCTTCGCAAGGACCGGGCGTAGCCACACTCGGTTCAACTAAAGTTGGCGAAACTGACACCCGCCAGCCACCTGTGTGCAAAGCACGGCGGTAGAACCAGTCTCGCGTAAGCGTACGCGTAATGTCGGTCCGGGCCGCTTCATCCAACAATACCGCTGAACCAAAGTATGACATGCTGGTAAGCAGTATGACTTATATCGCCCACAACTCACTTGTGTTCTACTCGTGCATATAACATCAAACCATAAAACCTGGCTCCGATACCACTGTTGGGGAACGTAGTAATTTCAAAAAATTTCCTACGCACACGCAAGATCATGATGATGCATAGCAACGAGGGGAGAGTGTGATCTACGTACCATAGTAGATCGACAACGGAAGCGTTTGGTTGATGTAGTCGTACGTCTTCACGACCCGACCGATCAAGCACCAAAACTATGGCACCTCCGAGTTTTAGTACACGTTCAGCACGATGACGATCCCCGGACTCCGATCCAGCAAAGTGTCGGGGAAGAGTTCCGTCAGCATGACGGCGTGGTGACGATCTTGATGTACTACTGTCGCAGGGCTTCGCCTAAGCACCGCTACAATATTATCGAGGACTATGGTGGCAGGGGGCGCCGCACACGGCTAAGAATAAGATCACGTGGATCAACTTGTGTCTCTAGGGTGCCCCTTGCCTCAGTATATAAAGGATGGAGGAGGAGGAGGCCGGCCAAGGCAATTGGTGCGGCCAGGATGTGGAGTCCTACTAGGACTCCAAGTCCTAGTAGGAGTCCACCAAGAGGGGAGGAAGGGAGAAGGAAGTAGAGGAGAAGGAAAGGTGGCCGGCCCCCTTTTCCCTAGTCCAATTCGGACCAGAGGGGAGGGGGGCGCAGCAGCCCTTTGGCCCTTTCTCCTCTTCCCACTAAAGCCCATCAAGGCCCATTGCTTCTCCCGTAACTACCCGGTACTCCGAAAAATACCCGAATCACTCGGAACCTTTCCGATGTCCGAATATAGTCATCCAATATATCGACCTTTACGTATCGACCATTTCGAGACTCCTCGTCATGTCCCCGATCTCATCCGGGACTACGAAGTCCTTCGGTACATCAAAACTCATAAACTCATAATATAACTGTCATCGAAACCTTAAGCGTGCGGACCCTACGGGTTCGAGAACAATGTAGACATGACCGAGACACGTCTCCTGTCAATAACCAATAGCGGGACCTGGATGCCCATATTGGCTCCTACATATTCTACAAAGATCTTTTATCGGTCAGACCGCATAACAACATACGTTGTTCCCTTTGTCATCGGTATGTTACTTGCCCGAGATTCGATCGTCGGTATCCAATACCTAGCTCAATCTCGTTACCGGCAAGTATCTTTACTCGTTCCTTAATACATCATCTCGCAACTAACTCATTAGTTGCATTGCTTGCAAGGCTTAAGTGATGTGCATTACTGAGAGGGCCCAGAGATACCTCTCCGACAATCGGAGTGACAAATCCTAATCTCGAAATACGCCAACCCAACATGTACCTTTGAAGACACCTGTAGAGCTCCTTTATAATCACCCAGTTACGTTGTGACGTTTGGTAGCACACAAAGTGTTCCTCCGGCAAACGGGAGTTGCATAATCTCATAGTCATAGGAACATGTATAAGTCATGAAGAAAGCAATAGCAACATACTAAACAATCGGGTGCTAAGCTAATGGAATGGGTCATGTCAATCAGATCATTCATCTAATGATGTGATCCCGTTAATCAAATAACAACTCTTTGTCCATGGTTGGGAAACATAACCATCTTTGATTCACGAGCTAGTCAAGTAGAGGCATACTAGTGACACTCTATTTGTCTATGTATTCACACATGTATTATGTTTCTGGTTAATACAATTCTAGCATGAATAATAAACATTTATCGTGAAATAAGGAAATAAATAATAACTTTATTATTGCCTCTAGGGCATATTTCCTTCAAAATGTATATATAAAAAAGACGCGATTGCAAAATGACAGGATCATTGTATGTTTGCCAGGGGCCACGACCGAGGTGGCGACCCTGAAGCAAGCGCTAACCAAGGCCGAAGATAAAGCGGCCAAGGAGCGCACCGAGCGAGAGAAGCACGAGGCTCGGGTGGGCGAGGTGCAGCAAGAGCTCCAGGCTCTCGTGGCGAAGCACGAGGCGTTGGAGCTTGACTCAAAGACGCGGGAGTCTGAGCTTGCCGCGGCCCTCGAGAGTGTAAAAAGTGCCAAGGCCGAAGCCCAAAAGGCCCTCCAAGAGATCAACGCGATGAAGAAGATAGCGGCGGGTAAGGCTTTCTATATGCAAAGCAAGCATGTAAAAGTAAATTACCGATTACTTACCTGGATCCGGAGCTCTTCAGGAGCATTCACAGATTTGCCCCGCAATGTGTCCGATGGCGCACAATTTTACCAGGCCGAGGACGGAAGCTCGACGGAGAAGCTGTTTTGGTCTCAGTATGCTAAGGCCGAACATCCAGTGCCAATGAGCGACCAGCTGAAGCAGATGGTCGAGCTACATAAGGCGGCCGATCAGGCCATGAAGAGCTTTATAGTCCGGCTGTGGCTTGGCGACGCCCTTCCGAATAGCTTCTTCGGCCTGGTGAGGCAGCTTGTGGATGCCTGCCCGCGGCTAGAGGTCGTCAAGCGATCTATCTGCATTGAAGGTGCACGCCGGGCTTTCGCACGTGTGAAATTGCAGTGGGTCAAGCTAGACGCCGTGAAGCTGATCAAGGAGGGGCCGCCAGAGGGCAAGGAGCACCGCCACCCCGAGATGTACTACGAGGGTGTTCTGCCGGGTGCCCGTCTCATCGCGGACGAGTGTTCAAAAGATGTAATATTTGAGTAAACTTCCTCGTTTTATCCTGTATTTATGAAAACATGTTTCATATGCGCTATGCAACACTTGTTTGAATTTAAAATATTACCTTCTATTTGGCTGTTTATCCAATCTGAGAGATGGCTAGTCCTCGGCTTCTGCCCCCATGCCACGAGTGCTGGGGTGTTCGGGATAAACCTGAGCACTCTTGTTACCATATTGGGGTCCTTCGAGGGAGGTGCTCAGCAGAACGAACAAGGCAACCGGACTAATAATGCTTTATCACTCTCACTTAGCCATAGAATTCTATAATTTTAAATTTCGGCGAAGCCCCTAGTATTCGAAAGGCCAAATTCGGGGAGCGATACACGCCTGTAAGCCGGACAGGGCCGGCCCCTCGCCCTAAGCGGCATAAGTCTTTAGGGACTCGAAAAACCTCGCCGAATAGCAACCAGTCTCTCGCCTTATCATGACAGTCAGTTTTAGCTTTATCTACTGAGGTGCTAAGCCCGGTAGAACCGGGGCACAATCGCAGTAGTTCTCCTAGCGCTACCTTAGCCGATAGAGCGGAATGTAAGGTACCAAAACATAGGAGCCGGGCAAACCCAACATTTTACCAAAGACATGATTCGGAGCTGATGCATATAATGCTATAAGTTTGGGGTGCCGCACTTGTGAAAGTGTTCGGACTTTTCACATCACATTGTGGGGTACGTAAGCCCCTGGTGTATTCGCCGTACCATAGTGTACGGTTGCAAGGAGTCATTAATGAACACACACACACACACACACACACACACACATATATATATATATAACAAGAATGCAATAATAGTCGTAATGTCATGCATTGTTTATTAAAAAATTGCGTTAAAGTAGAGTGATACAGATAGTGCGATAAGCAAAGAGTAGGACTATGTCCCTTCCAAGGGCAAGCTGAGGAATGATGTTAAATTGAATATTTCACTCGTTACTATAATAAACCTGGGAATTCCGTGGTATGACGTAGTTATCTGCCTCCTTGGTTGCTGCATTGTGTGTTCGGCAATAGTGCTGCCGGACAGTGTTTCCAGAGATTAAGGTCCTGAAAGAAAAAGAAAAATAACCAAACAGGAAGCCCCTAGTGCGGTTTAGGCCGCGTTTTGGGGCGTGCCACGGTTGTGCCCCCTCCCCACCTGTGCCCATGGTATTTTTAATGCGTAATTATGTACGCGTGGCACGAGTTTCGCCGCTGGGCTGGGATTGGGGTGGCCGCCATATTGCTACGCGAGCTCAGATCGCGCCAGGCGGTCTATTTGCCGATTGCCCCGAGCGCACTTGAAGGTGTCCGGGCTATGAAGTGCTGAACTGGTTATTGCCTTGAGAGGCTGCTTTGCGTTTCTGCTCTGAGGGCTGCGGTGTGCTCCTCTGTTCGGAGAGAGCGCTCTATGTTTCCATTGACTGTAATAACTCTGCGAGGTCCTGGCATCTTGAGCTTGAGGTATGCATAATGCGGTACCGCATTGAATCTAGTAAATGCGGTTCGCCCGAGCAGCGCGTGATAACCACTGCGGAATGGGACTATATCGAAGATTAACTCTTCGCTTCGGAAGTTATCCAGGGATCCGAAGACCACTTCCAATGTAATTGAGCCTGTGCAATGGGCCTCTACACCTGGAATGACACCCTTAACGGCCGTTTTGGTGGGTTTGATCCTTGAGGGGTCTATACCCATTTTTTGCGCACTGTGTCCTGATAAAGCACGTTAAGGCTGCTGCCGCCGCCCATAAGGACTCGAGTGAGGTGAAATCCGTCGATGATTGGGTCTAGGACTAGTGCGGTGAACCCGCCATGACGGATACTAGTGGGGTGGTCCCTGCGATCGAAGGTGATCGGACAGGAGGACCAAGGGTTGAACTTTGGGGCGACTGGTTCCAACGCATATACGTCCCTGAGCGCACGCTTCCGCTCCCTCTTGGGGATGTGGGTTGCGTATATCATGTTCACCGTCCGCACTTGCGGGGGAAACCTCTTCTGTCCTCAAGTGTGCAGCTGCCGGGGCTCCTCCTCGTCATCGCTATGCGGCCCCTTGTCCTTGTTTTCGGCAATTAACTTGCTGGCCTGCTTGAACACCCAACAATCCCTGTTGGTGTGATTGGCTGGCTTGTCTGGGGTGCCATGTATTTGACACGAGTGATCGAGTATACGGTCCAAGCTGGACGGACCCGGCGTACTTTGTTTGAATGGGTTTTTCCGCTGATCGGGTTTAGAGCCTTTGAATCCAGCATTGACTGCCGTATCCTTAGTATTTTCGCTGTTAATGAGGCGCTTATGCTTGTTGCGACGTGACCTGCTATTGCCGTCCTTGGTATCTGAGGTACCATGGTTCTTTGATATGTTATTAATGCGAGCCAGCCAGCTGTCTTCTCCCGCACAAAAGCAGGTCATGAGCGTCATGAGAGCTGCCATAGATTTCGGATTTTCCTGACCAAGGTGCCGGGCTAGCCACTCATCTCGGATGTTGTGCTTGAAAGCCGCTAAGGCCTCCACATCCGGACAGTCGACGATTTGATTTTTCTTTGTAAGGACCCGAGTCCAGAAATGCCTGGCCGACTCTTCTGGCTGCTGAATTATGTGGCTCAAATCATCGGCGTCTGGTGGTCGCACATAAGTGCCTTGAAAGTTGTCGAGGAATGTTGCTTCCAGATCTTCCCAACAGCTAATGGAGTCTGCTGGCAAGCTGTTAAGCCAATGCCGTGCTGGTCCTTTGAGCTTTAGTGGGAGGTATTTGATGGCGTGTAAGTCATCGCCGCGGGCCATGTGGATGTGGAGGAGGAAGTCCTCAATCCATACTGCGGGATCTGTTGTGCCGTCGTATGATTCAATTTACAGGTTTGAAACCTTCTGGGAATTGATGTTCCATTACTTCGTCTGTGAAGCATAAGGGGTGTGCGGCGCCTCTGTATTGGGCTATATCTCGACGCAGCTCGAATGGGTCTTGCCCACTGTGTTCGGCCCGGCCGGATTTGCTTTTACTGTATCCGGCGTGACGTTTGTCATCTCGCAGAGTGGTGCACCCTCGTGGTCCATAGATTGATCTTGAATGCTTTGCCTTGTCCTCCAATATGTCTCGCAGGTCTGGGGTATCTCCCCATGCCTTTTTATTTGAATGGCGTTGGGGTGGAGGCTGAGCTTTTGGCTGGAATGCCTCTCTATCGCGGCTACGAGGTGGCCGATCAGCTGTATCATACGCTTCTTCCTCCATTCGGGGTAGTAACCCACACCTTGGGTAACTCTTGGAGGGGTGCTCAAGTTTATATTCCTCAGCCGCGAGGACTTCAGTCCATTTGTCAGCTAGCAGATCTTGATCGGCTTGAAGCTGCTGCTGCTTTTTCTTCAGGCTATTTGCCGTGGCCATAAGCCGGCGCTTGAAGCGCTCTTGTTCGACGGGATCATCTGGGACGGCGAATTCATCATCGCCAAGGCTTGCCTCGTCCTCGGAGGGGGGATGTAATTGTCATCCTCCTCTTCTCCGTCTGCCGCTCTCTCAGGAGAGCTGGCTCCTTCATTCTCCTGCTCTAAATCTTGCTGGAGGGGATTGTTGTTGTCTTCGGCACTATCCGGAGTGTTATTATCTCCTGTGCTGGTATCACCACTTTTTCTTTGGCGGGACTTAGAGCGGCGCCGCTGACGTCGGCGTTTGGGTTGCTTCTTGGAGGGGTCATCCTCCGCTATCCCGTCGCCATTGCCTTCTTTCGGTGTATCCACCATGTATATGTCATATGACGAGGTGGCTTTCCAGTGCCCTATAGGTGCTGGTTCATGTTCGTCTCCGACATCGTCGTCCATACCGTTGATGTCTTCGGAGTCAAAGTCGAGCATGTCGGTTAAACCATCGACAGTGGCTACGAAGTGAGTGGTGGGTGGGCGTCGAATTTCTTCGTCGTCCGCATCCCAATCCTGTTGGCCATAATCCGGCCAGGGCTCTCCCAACAAAGAGAGAGACCTTAGTGAATTCAGAATGTCGCCGAAGGGAGAGTGCTGAAAGATATCCGCGGTGGTGAATTCCATGATCAGCGCCCAATCAGTTTCGATTGGCAGGGGCGCGGATGGTTCGGGGTACGAAAAAGAGTCCGACACCTTGGAGTCACGGGTTGCGCAGAGGGTTAGGCTGGTGTTTGGCTCGATTGCCATTGAGTCTGCAGCCCTTGAGGCGGTGTCTAACCACCCGTCCTCGACTGGCGCGGTTGGCTCCGAGCTAAGGGTCGGAGCTGATGCGGGTGCAGCCTTTGGGGTACTGTTCGGCGGCAGAGCTAGGTCATACCCATCGTGACAGTGCGGCGAACCCGGCTGTGGCTCGAATCCGTCGAAGATCAAGTCTCCGCGGATGTCGGCCGTGTAGTTTAAACTTCCAAATCTGACCTGATGGCCAGGGGCGTAGCTTTCAATCGGCTCCAGATGGCCAAGCGAATTAGCCCGCAGTGCAAAGCCGCCGAATACGAAGATCTGTCCGGGGAGAAAAGTCTCACCCTGGACCGCATCGCTATCGATGATAGTAGGAGCCATCAAGCCTAACGGCGACGACACAGAGGAACTCTCAATGAAAGCACCAATGTTGGTGTCAAAACCGACAGATCTTGGGTAGGGGGTCCCGAACTGTGCGTCTAGGCCGGATGGTAACAGGAGCCAGGGGACACGATGTTTTACCCAGGTTCGGGCCCTCTTGATGGAGGTAAAACCCTACGTCCTGCTTGATTGATATTGATGATATGGGTAGTACAAGAGTAGATCTACCACGAGATCAGAGAGGCTAAACCCTAGAAGCTAGCCCATGGTATGATTGTATGTTGTGATTGTTGTCCTACGGACTAAAACCCTTCGGTTTATATAGACACCGGAGAGGGTTAGGGTTACACAAGGTCGGTTACAAAGGAGGAGATATCCATATCCGTATTGCCTAGCTTTCCTTCCATGCCGAGTCCCACCCGGACACGAGACGAAGTCTTCAATCTTGTATCTTCATAGTCTAACAGTCCGACCAATGGAGATAGTCCGGCTGTCCGGAGGCCCCCTAATCCAGGACTCCCTCAGGGACCATCACGGCTACACACGTGGATGATTCATTTTAATTAAGTTAAGTGTCAAGTTCTCTACAACCGGATATTAACAAATTCCCATCTGCCCATAACCGCGGGCACGACTTTTGAAAGTTCAAAACCCTGCAGGGGTGTCCCAACTTAGCCCATCACAAGCTATCATGGTCAACGAAGGATATTCCTTCTCCTGGGAAGACCCGATCAGTTTCGAAATCCCGGTTACAAGACATTTTAACAATGGTAAAACAAGACCAGCAAAGCCGCCCGAATGTGCCGACAAATCCCGATAGGAGCTGCACATATCTCATTCTCAGGGCACACCGGATTGTCCAAGATTCCGGTAGGCCAACCCAGAGTTGCCCCTGGTGGTCACTGGCGGCTGACAGGTTGGACCAACACTCAGAGGAACACTGGCCCGGGGGTTTAAAATAAAGATGACCCTTGAGTCTGCAGAACCAAAGGGAAAAAGGCTTAGGTGGCAAATGTTAAAACCAAGGTTGGGCCTTACTGGAGGAGTTTTATTCAAAGCGAACTGTCAAGGGGTTCCCATAACACCCAACCACGTAAGGAACGCAAAATCAAGGAACATAACACCGGTATGACAGAAACTAGGGCGGCAAAAGTGAAACAAAACACCAGGCATAAGGCCGAGCCTTCCACCCTTTACCAAGTATATAGATGCATTAAAGTAAATAAGAGATAATAATGATATCCCAACAATATCCATGTTCCAACAAGGAAAAAACTTCATCTTCACCTGCAACTAACAACGCTATAAGAGGGGCTGAGCAAAGCGGTAACATAGCCAAAACAACAGTTTGCTAGGAAAGGTGGGTTAGAGGCTTGACATGGCAATATGGGAGGCATGATATAGCAAGTGGTAGGTATCGCGGCATAGCAATAGAGCGAACAACTAGCAAGCAAAGATAGAAGTGATTTCGAGGGTATGGTCATCTTGCCTGAAATCCCACAAGGAAGAAGAACGAGTCCAAGGAGAAGACAAATGGACGTAGTCGAATAGATCCTCACAACTCCAGAACGAAACCGAAGCTAACGAGAGAAGCAACTCGGGAAGAAGCAAGCAACATGGTAAACAACCATCAAATAATCATGGCATGATGCACACACAAGTATGATGCATGTCCGGTTTAAATATGCATGGCATGGCAAAGTGCACAAACAAAACTACAAGTTAAGTGGAGCCCAATATGCAACGAGTTGCATATTGACAAAGCACCACATCAATTATTTAGTTCACTCCCGGTTAGGTACTCAACAATATTAAATGTTGGTTAACATGGTAAGAGGTGAAGCATAACAAAACTACCTATCTAGGCAAGTTTAAATGAGGCCGGAACAACAAATAAACATTCCGAAAAATCCTCATATGCATTTAGCAATTTAATGCAACAACAATTTTTAAACATTTTAAATGTTGTTATCATGATGCGGATGACATATGCAAGTTTTATGCAATATTTATGAAAAAGTTGACATGATGGTGATATGGGGCATTTTGTCATCGTGGCGGAAACGAATGGGGTGCCACGGCAACTATGACGGAAAAGGTGCCACAGCGGCGAAACAGAAATGATGCCACGGCAACATTCCGATGATCTGATAGCTCACAAGGATACCAGTGCAAGAGGAAGTGGGTGTGAGTGTGACATGCAAGAAGATGGGGTGCTCCCGGATACCGGGTTCCCACATGTCGATAGCAAGGCAACGAGGAACTCGCAAAGAACAACTCAGACACGATGCAACCACGATCATCTCATACAACACAAGCATTCGTCCACGGGCGGTTGTTCTCGGCGGTTATACCTTCAAAGCATGCATTTCAAAACGGGTCGGGTTCGTAGAGGGAAGTAGTGGTACTCATTTCGTAGCCGTTCGAGTCATCGGTAGAGGAACTTGATGCTTGCGTTACACGGGTCTTCGACAATGGTAGTGGTACATATTCTAGAAGCGGTTCAAGATGACGGTAGTCAAACTTGACGATCCGAAGGGGTACTTGGTGAACAACGGTCGTCGTAGGACTTGTTGGTCCATGAAGTCGATCTCCCGCGTCTTGTCGTACATGTATCGGAGAAGAACTTGGCGTATCTATGTACTTGGCCCTCCGGTGTAGTAGTCGTTCTCGGGATCGGGGTCCTCGTGCACTTGACGACTCTGGAAGAGGAACTTGGCACCCACGGTTGTTGTGTCCATGGTCTTGACGTCAACGGCGCTAGGCAGCTGCATCATGCGTGCTGTGAAGAGGTCAAGAAGCCATGATGGCGATGACGGCCGAAGGCAAACAAGAGGTTGACGCAGCCATCTCCTCGGGCTAGAACACGACTGGACAGGGGCACGACGACGTGTGGGTCAGCGATGTGGGCAAAGGGTGGCTCTGTTGTGGAAGGCGGCAGCGGACGAGACAAGGTGCGGCGGGGTGCCATGGCACTAGCAGCGGCACCAGTGAGCACAGGCGTGCGTAGGGAGGTAGAGCAGCAACGGCAAAGGCGGACGCGGAGAAGGAGGGCACGGGCAGGGAGGCCCTGGTGGGGTGGGTACGAAGCAGCAGGGCGGCGGCATCTCTGGAGTGGGTAAGGCGGTGGCACTAGACCTCGAGGGAACCGGGCGCGGGGCTTGAAGGCGAGGAGGAGGGCGTCGAGGTGATGCTTGGCGGCGGCGAACTCTACGACAGGCGCGTGGAGCAGAGCAGCAGCAACTCGGAGCTGGAGGAAGGCCATGGCACACAGGGGCCCGGCTTCCTGGTGGAACTCCGGCGAAGACGGTTAGAGCAGCGGTGGATGACGGGCACGACGCAGCTGGAGGGCGCCACGGCGCGCGCGGGAACGGGGTAGCCGAGGACGGCAGTTCGGCGTTGACCGGAGTAGGGGAAGAAGAGGGAGGTGCGGCACTGCTCTTTCTCCCTCTCTAGCGGCGCATCGAGGGAGGAGGGAATCAAGCACGGGGCGTGTGCTCCTCTCCTGAGCGATGTGAGTGCGTGTGGCAGCGCGAGGGGAGGGAGATGGGGAGTGGATCGAGAGAGAGAGGAGTTGGGCTCCGTGGTGGCTAGGGTTACCACGGGTCTGCTGGCCCAGGGGAAGTTTCGGCCGGTCTGGGCTGTAGATGGGCCAACCAGCTGGGCTCTCTCTCTCTCTCTCTCTCCCTCATATTTCTTTAGCAGAAAAGAAAAATAAAGAGAGGAAAAGAAAGAGAGGGTTAGCAAAAGATTTTGGGCATGGGGATAATTTACCCAAACTCACAAAAATATGCTTGTTCCGAGAAAATAGAAAAGGCTAGATCGAACAATAAGAATTCAAACTCCTTTGAATTTAATTCAAATGGGTTTGAACTAGAACGAGGTTTTAGGAGTATCCAAAAATGTTGAGAATTTTGGTAGAGCTTCGGAAAATGGTAAAAAAATATTGGCAAGGCTAGAGAGTCAAAACTTGACGAAGAAAAGGCCTAGGGATTTAATATGCAAGTGGGTTCAAGGGTAATTCCAAAACAATGGAATATTTTATAATATCTCCCTAAATATCGGGAGGGTATGTTTTAAAGAGAAACCACCATGTGAGTTCCCTCAATTTAAATGGATCGAAGATCCATACAGTTTATTTAGTTGAGTTGGAGAGATTAAAGACATGATGACATGATGTAAGGCACATGATGCAATGATGAATGCAACAAGCAAAAACAAATCCCATAACGGATCTCGAAAACCCTGGAAGGCATCTGAAGCTCCAGTCTTAGGGCGTTACAAGTGTGGTGTGGTGGAATGCCTCTTGGTCTGAGGATGAATAGTTACAAGGGAAGAACAACCTCCTAAGGAGAGGTGTTCTTGTGCTTGGTGAGTTGATGCGGTAGAGGATCCTCCCCTTTCTAACGTGGTGGCTAGTCCTATTTATAGTGGCCCGGGTCCTCTCCCCAAATATTAGGCGGGAAGGGATCCCACAACGGCTAATTTGAAGGGGGACAGCTAGTACAAGCTATCCTGAAAAAAGATGGTCTTCGCCTGCCAAAGGCTGTGGTAGTGACGCCGTACTGGGCTCCATGGTGACCTCCATCCTGCCGTCCTGCTGGTCTTGGTATCGTTGCACCGATATGGAAACCTTTGCTTGACGACTCCGCGCCCGCGCTTGCCTCTTTAGCACTGCAAGGCGGGTTCTACTTTCCGAATACTCCAGGATAATATTTGGATAAAATGAAGGTGTCTAGATCTGCAACACAAGTACCACACACAACCGCAAGGAATATAATATTTCACGAGTCCCATCTGCTGACAACTTTTTGCAAGATGACATCACATCTGTTCGGTCACTATATCGAACCATTTTTGTCCACCGTTCCGCGCTTCGAGATGCGGTTTTCATTGACACGTCTTGTCAAAGCAGATATCGTGTCCCCTTATTACGGGATTTTCATCAATGCGGGCGTGGGTAACACAACCGTGCCGTTTACACAACCCTCGGGAATATGCGAGTTTTAAGGTGAGTGGGGAGGCGTTTGATATTCACAACCTTTATAGGGGGGTAAGGATTTCCCCTTCTTCTCCCACGCCTTCTCTCTTCCTCTGCCCTTCCACTCTTGAGCTCCAGCGCCCAAGTTCTCATCTTCTTCCCACTGAAGCTAGCACTCAACCATGTCCGGATCCGGAGGTCAAGGCAAGTGGATGGTCTCCTCTGTCAAGGAGAAGGACATTACTGAGCTTCGGGCGGCCGGGTACTTGGCGAAGGAAATCGCCCACCGTCTTCCAGCACAGGGGCAAGTCATCCCCATACCGAAGCCCAACGAGAGGGTGGTATTCATCCCTCATTTCTTCCGCGGGCTAGGGTTTCCACTCCACCCTTTCATGTGTGGGCTGATGTACTATTATGGGATAGACTTCCATGATCTATCCCCGAACTCTTTCCTCAACATCTCGGTGTTCATCGTGTGTGTGAGGCCTTCCTCCGCATCCAACCCCACTTCGGGCTATGGCTCAAGGTCTTCAACATGAAGCCGAAGGTGGTGGATGGCCAGCACGCGGAGTGCGGAGGCGCCATGGTTAGCAAGCTGACCAATGTCTCCTGGCTGATAGGCACTTTCGTGGAGACTGTCAAGGAATGGCAGAAACAATGGTTCTACATCACAGAACCCCGCGGCGCAAATTGGGCCGCAGCTACCGAATTCAACTCCGGAGCTCCAATGTGGCTCACCTCCTGGGTTGACAAGAGCCTGAACTAGTGTTCGCCAAATGAGCCGATGGCGCTACAGACGCACGTTCAAAGTATGGTGGACAAAGATATCAAGCTTGTCGATATAATCCAGGTGATGCTAGTTCGTCGGATTCTCCCATGCCAAAGCCGAAGCCGCCCTTTATGGGAGTTCAATCCGAAGAAGCACCATACCCTAAAGAGGTTGTTCGAAACTACTCACGAAGACGCCTGGAAGTTGCTCTTCAAGGGCAATGAGACACTTCCGGCCACATATTCGGACCGCGGGCATGACATTAACCACCTCGCCAATGAGGCATGCTATTTTTAACGCATCCCCTACTTGCTTGTCTCAAGGATGATATCTAAGATTTTATTATCATTGCTTCTTCAGGACTGGATGGAGAGGGCGAAGCAGATCCAGTGTCCGGCTCTGTTGCCCGAAGAACCAGTCATCCTGCGTCTAGCGGAGATGCTGGTACCGGCACCCTATAAGGCACCGGAGAAGAAGGCCATGGGGAAGGCCAATGGGGTCCGCAGTGTCCCCCGCCGCAAGGTCACTTCGGACATGATGTCTGAAGACAAGACCCGTTCCTCCGCCGTCGAAGATGACGAGGAGGAGGAGGAGGAGAGCAACTCTCCCCCTAATGGGGGGGAGAAAGAAGAGGGTGGCCTCCACAAATCTGGAGGCGGAGGCGCCCAAGAGGGGGAAAGGCCCCCTAGTGGATAACTTCGCATGGGACGTCGACATCAGCCCGGAGCGAAGCCCCCGGACTAATCCCCTGGCAGCATCATGAGTACTAAGAGCCCACACTCGTTTATTTATCCGGCCTCTTCACTCTATGGCATTAATATGGTTAATCGTGTTATTGCAGTCCGGCCCATGACAGCCCCCAGCGATCCTCGTCAAGAGGTTCGTTGGAGGCAATGGCCAGCGAGACACTGCCGGCCGCTCACTCTCCCAAGGCCAAGGGAGATGATGAGGTACTATCCAAAGGACCTTCCCAGGCTAGGGAGAGGTTCAGGAGGCCGTCGTGGTGGCGCCGGGATGCAAGACCCCGGCTTCCGGTCACATGGGGGAGCAGATCCCCATGGTGACTGGAGGTCTCGATCAGTTCAGCCCCCGGCCGAATACGATTCCGGAGACCCATGCGGCTCCGGAATCCGGCGAGCAACCTCCTTCAAAAGAAGGGGGTGTGCCTGTCCCACCGGTGACCTCTGTCCAACCAGAGACACCGGATAATCTACTGGAAGCACTACGAGGCGCTTCCATTGGGGAAGAACACCGTATCCTTATGGGTACAGTGATTGAGAAGGTTCAGTCCATCAAGAGTGGACTGACCAAAGCCTGCAGCGGCCTGCTGACAGGTTTTGAGGAAAGCGGACTGACCAAGAAAATCCCAATATAGACAGTATCCCCTGAGACAATGTCCGGTGTTCAGAAAGAGAAGCCGGACAGAGGATCAATGAAATTTCACAGGAAACTAACTAAAATGTGTCTGATATAAATAAGCAGGCTTCGCTGCTGGCCGCGACCTCTCACGCTGCCGAAGTCTCTCGACTAAAGAAGAGACTGGAGCGGGCCGAGGAGGAACTCGGCCAAGCGAGGAAGCAGCCGGAAGTCAGCAAGGTATGCAATGGCTCGCTATATATTCAGAAAGAGTAAATGATGTATACTGACTGTAGTGTCATTATATGTGTAGGGGCGACAACCGAGGTCGAGGCCCTGAAAAAGGCCCTGGCCGAAGCCGAGGGGAAAGCTATCAAGGAGCAGGCCGCTCACAAGAAGCCGAGGGCCCGTGTTGGGGATATTACTACTGGAGGTAAACCGGCCTTATGTAGCCGGGTTGACTCTTTAAAGGTTAGAAGCCCATGAAGATGCAAGGATGATGGCGCTTTACGGAAGGCCCAAGGCCCAAAGGCGTGTTACAGCCTGTAAATGTAAACCGACCTAGTCATATAACTTGTATTGTAAGATAGGAAGAGTAGAGACCGAACCGGACACGTTTATGATCCGGCTTTGGGACTCTGTAGCCCGGCGGGCGTCAACCTATGAATATAAAGGGACGACCCGGCCGCGGTTGAGGGACAGACAACAACTCGAGATCCAGACAAAGCGGATTCGCTCCCTGGCCTTCGAAACCCTGGCAATACCAATCACAACTAGACGTAGGCTTTTACCTTCCTCGAAGGGGCCGAACTAGTATAAAACTCCCCGTGTCCCCTTGTCCGGTTTAACCCCTTTAAGCTAACCCATAGCGATGGCTCCACAACTAAGTCCCTTCACAAGGACATCTGCCGTGACAAACCCACGACAGTTGGCGCCCACCGTGGGGCTATCGCACGATGGTTTTGAGTTCTTGAAGGGTAGCTTCGATGGAATTAAAGGATACGCTGTGGGCCGGATGACGAAGAGTCATCGCGGCAAGCTCTACATCGACAACGCAGGATGGGGTCCCGAGACCGATTCAATCGAATACGGGTACCGGGTCCCCTTTGGTGGGATTCACGTCTTCATCGGCAAGATCGGCGAACCGGCCCCTGAGCCGGACATCTGCACCGACATCATCGAAACGGCTCGGCGTGCAAGTTCTTCGCCGGTTCAGCCCGAGGCAAGGCATGTTTTCGTGGGTGTCATCCATGGATTGATGTACGAGGACAGGCCGGTGTCCGATGGAGAGACCGTGGTCTGTTCTGATGACGAGTCTTCTGGAGAGACCGAATCACTTTACCAGTTGCAGGACGGCCAGATTGATGGAGGATCCGAGGGCAATAGTATTCCGGATTCCCCAGATCTGCCAAACCGGGGCGCCATGTTCATTGCCGGCACTCAATCAGCGCCTCATTCATCTACCACCGCAGCAATGCTCTTCGGTTCCACAACGGCCACACCAGCAGGGGCAGGAAGCTCAGCGCCGCCTCCAGCCCAAGTCCTATCGGATTTGTTCGACGCTTTGGCAACGTTGATGGCCGCAGAGGTAGATGCAGCAGCCAGGGATCAACACAATGCGGAGATTGCAAAAGTGAAAGATCAGATAGCCCAGGCAAAAGCGGACCTGGCGACAGAGAATGCTAGGATGGCTACAGAGCGGGCTGAATTGGAAGCGCAGGCCTACCGGATTAGGCTGGATCAGAATGCTTCAGAGGAAGTCATGAGAAGAAGGTACCGATCGCGTCTCCCGTCAGTTTATGAGCCGCAGAATCTCTTCAACACACCAGGAGCAGGAGCTGGTAACCAACCCTTACTAAACCGGGCGGAGACGCCGGGAATAGGGGCGCCGGTTCAACCACACATGATGGACCCACCTTGCCAGAACAACGTTGTGCCACAGTACGTACCAACATCTCATGGGTATTATTCCAACCCGTTGGACAACATTGTGGCCGCCGCTTCACGCCTAGCGGCCCTCCCAACCGACGGCGAGTCACCAGTTGCAGTGGAAGCACGTCGAGCCAGGGATCTCCTTCAAACAACACTAAATCAACAGCAGGCGTACTCACACAGTCGGGAGAGGATTCATTCCACTCCCCATCCAAGCCGGAGCTATAGCAGGCACGTGGAGGACGAACCGGACGTGTCCAGTAGTGCACGTCGCTGAAATTCGCCACAAGGAAACAACCCGGCCGGGGGAGGCGCTAATGCGCAGGATGTTGTGGACCATGGCCGCGCACGTCGGGAGGCCGAGTTGGCAGCTCGACACAGAGGACGACAACACACTCCGATTCACCCTACGGCCTCAGTGGAGCCAGGTGTGGTGTTCAGTTCCTTAGGGGTACCGTGTCCCACCCCCGCTTTGCATAATGTGAGACTGCCCAAGGACTTCAAGGGACCTCGTAAGGTACCAAATTACACCGCCGATTTGCAGCCAGAGGCGTGGGTGGAGAGCTATGAGATGGCAATGGAGATGTTAGATGTGGATGAGGTAGTGTGTGCTAAATATTTCACCATGATGTTGGAAGGAACAACTCGTACTTGGTTGAACAGCTTGCCAACTAACTCTGTCGGATCATGGGCCAAATTGAAGCATAGGTTTATCCAGAATTTCAAAGATACTTGTAAGCAGCCAATGTTAGTCGTGGATCTGGCCACTTGCGTCCAAGAGGAAGGGGAGTCCACGACCCATTGGGTTAAATGGGTCTCAGCGATTTTGCACTCATCAGATCGTATCAATGCAGACACCGCAGTGTTAACATTAGAGGGCAATTGCCATTTCAAGCCGCTCAAACAGAAATTAGGACGGCTCAAAAGTCACTGCAATGATATGGCAACGCTCATGGCCGCTTTGGTTAAATACGCCGATTCAGATAATACCAAGGACCCAGATTCGGAGGAGGACAAACCGGAGAAAGGGAAAAAGAACGGCAACGCCAAGGGTCAGCAGCCTAATCCGGTAGGCCATGGGAACAGCGGTAAGTGCAAAGCTAACAGTAGCTTGGACTTTGTTGCTAACACCAATGCTCAGGAGAATGGCCAACGCCGTAAGGGCAAGCAGCCCCAGAGGGGAGGAGGTTCAGGCCCCAATTTGGAGCGCCTGTTAAATCAGGCCTATCCAAAGCATGGATCAAAGGAAAAGCCAGCATCACATCTTTGGAAGGACTGTTATATCATGCGGGATTTCAAGAATTCCAATATGTTCCAGTATGATAATGGCCCGCCCGGCGCCTTAGGAGGTGGTTTCCACGGGTCGGGTAATGGAGGTGGTGGTTCCGGTTTAGGGGTTCAAGGCAACCAAACCGGACACCTCAATCAAGGGCACCAAGGCAACCAGGGAGGTTACAACCATCAGGGGAATCAACAGCAGCAGCAGTCGGGTTATCAGAGCAATCCCAAACAGCTAAACAGCGGGTAATATCATGTCTTCACTACTAGTTTGTGTAAACGTGATTAGAAACTTCACAAAAGGGCAGTAAACTCTGTTGAACCGGAAATACCTTAGTATTTACGCTGGTCTGAGCAACCTATTCTGTGGAGTAGAGAGGATCACCCCCCCGGGGTGATAATCCAGGTCACTTGGCCATCGTGGTAGCCCCTCAAGTTGGGGGATACAAGTTTACCAAAGTACTCATGGATGGGGGAAGTAGCATCAACATTTTATATTATGATACATTCCGCCGTATGGGGTTGACATATAAGAATCTTAAATCATCGAATACGGTCTTTCATGGTGTGGTGCCTGGTAAGTCTGCATATCCTATTGGCAAGATAGCTTTGGAGGTAGCTTTTGGAGATGACTATGATTCAAGGTCAGAAACATTGACATTTGAGGTGGTAAAGATCAAAAGTCCGTACCACGCCTTGTTTGGGCGGCCGACCTATGCTAAATTCATGGCGAGGCCGTGTTATGTTTATCTACAGCTTAAAATCCCAGGTCATAAGGGGACTATCACAGTACATGGAAGTAGAAAGATTGCTTTGGAGTGTGAGGAATGTGATGCGGCTTATGCTGAGTCAGTTTGTGCCACGGAAGAATTGAAATTCTATAAGGAGCAAGTTGATCCGGCAAACATGACCCCTTTGAAAAAGCCAACTACAGAACATGATCCGGCGTTGAAGTTCAAATCGGCTACAGATACTAAGATGGTTGACTTTGTTCCTGGCGATTCATCCAAATAGTTCAGCATCAGCGCTAACCTGGATCCCAAATAGGAAAGCGCGCTCATCGACTTCATCCGTGAGAATCGGGACATGTTTGCATGGAAACCTTCTGACATGCCAGGTGTACCGAGGGAACTTGCTGAGCACACACTCAATATTGATCATAAGTTTAAACTGGTCCGGCAGTTCCTCCGCCGCTTCAATGAAGAGAGACGGAAGGCTATTGGTGAAGAGGTAGCCCGTTTGTTGGCTGCAGGGTTTATTGTCGAGGTTTTTCATCCAGAGTGGTTAGCTAATCCGGTGCTAGTTCTTAAGAAAAACGGCACTTGGCGCATGTGTGTGGATTACAAAGATTTAAACAAGGCTTGTCCTGCAGACCCCTTTGCTCTCCCTCGCATTGATCAGATAATTGATGCTATGGCAGGTTGTGACCGTTTGTGTTTTCTGGATGCTTACTCTAGTTATCATCAGATCAAAATGGTGGTTAAGGACCAGGAGAAAACAACTTTCATAACTCCCTTTGGAGCCTTCTGCTATGTCTCCATGCCTTTTGGACTCAAGAGTGCCCAGGCAACTTACCAGCGATGTGTTCAGAATTGCCTTCATAAACAAATTGGGCGCAATGTTCATGCATATGTGGATGATATTGTGGTAAAATCCAGAAAGGAGGAGACATTGATAGAGGATTTAAGAGAAACCTTTGACAATCTCTGGATTTATAAGATGATGCTCAATCCGGAGAAGTGTGTCTTTGGTGTCCCGTAGACAAGCTCTTGGTTTTCTGGTGTCAAACAGAGGCATTGAGGCTAATCCGGAGAAAATTGCAGCAATTACGTCCTTGGCTAAACCGGCGTGTATCAACGATGTTCAACGTCTGGCCGGCCGGATTGCAGCCTTGAGCCGGTTTATCAGTCGCCTTGGAGAGAAGGCCATCCCCTTATATCAGATGCTCAAGAAAACAGATAAATTTGTCTGGAGTGAGGCAGCTGATAAAGCATTTGAGGATCTGAAGAGGCAGCTAGCTGAACCGCCCGTGCTCGCAGCACCAATCGATAAAGAGCCGTTATTATTATATGTGGCTGCCAATGCCCGGGCTGTTAGCGTAGCCATTGTAGTAGAGCGCAAGGAGCTTGGCAAGGAATATCCGGTTCAACGGCCGGTTTATTATATCAGCGAGGTGCTCATTGAGTCAAAGCAGAGGTATCCGCATTGGCAGAAGCTGGTGTATGGAGTGTTTATGGCAAGCCGGAAGCTTAAACATTATTTTCAGGGCCATCCCATCACAGTGGTCAGTTCAGCCCCTCTGGGCGACATCATTCAAAACAGAGAAGCAACTGGCCGGGTTGCCAAGTGGGCTATTGAACTTGGACCTCACAGGCTCAAATATATACCCCGCACAGCGATCAAATCCCAGGCACTCGTGGACTTCTTCAATGATTGGACGGAGTTACAGGCACCTGAAGAGAAACCAGATAATACATATTGGACTATTCATTTTGATGGGTCCAGACAGTTGGAGGGCTTGGGGGCTGGAATCATACTAACTTCCCCATGAGGTGACAAGTTTTGTTATGTCCTCCTTTAATGGTCCCTTGTACTAACAATGCAGCCGAATATGAGGCTTTACTCCACGGTCTTCGGATGCCTAAGGAGATGAATTTGAGCCGGGTTAAGTGCTTCGGTGATTCAGATCTAGTGGCTCAGCAGGTGTCTGGCACTTGGGACTCTAAGGACCCACTCATGGTTGCATATCGGCGAGAGGTGGACGCCGTGGCTGGTCATTTTAAGGGTTATCAGGTGGACCATATAGACCGGCGGAAGAATGAAGCGGCGGACGCTTTAAGTCGTCTTGGTTCCCAGCGTAAACTGGTCCCGCCTAATGTCTTTCTTGATGTGTTGCATAATCCGTCAGTCAAGGTGCCAACCGAAGAAGATTTGCCTATTCCTGATCCGGAAGCTCAGTTGGTGTCAGCTCTGCATGCCATACCAGATTGGATGATCCCATATCTGGCTTACATGAACCGGGGCGAGTTACCAGACAATGAAACGTTGGCTAGACAGATAATCTAGCATTCAAAGTCCATGACCATACTCAATGGGGAGTTAGATCGTTATAGTGTTTCAGGAGCAATTCAGCATTGTGTTTCTCCTCAAGAAGGTTGTGAGGTTTTGCAAGAAATCCATGAAGGGGATTGCGATCACCACGCTGGTTCAAAGTCTTTGGTTGCCAAGGATTTTCGCCACGGTTTTTACTGGTTGACGGTGTATGCTGATGCGGAGGATTTAGTAAAGAGATGTGATGGATGTCAAAAATTTGCCCACCGTGCACATGTTCCAGCTCAAGAGTTATGGATGATTCCAATTACGTGGCCGTTTGCGACTTGGGGGCTTGATATGGTTGGACCCTTCAAGCGCTCTAAAGACAAAAGACCCACCTGTTAGTAGTCGTTGATAAATTCACTAAATGGGTGGAGGCAGAGCCAGTCAGCAAGTGTGATGCAGCCACCGCGGTTCAATTCATCAAGAAGGTGATATTCCAGTTTGGCTTTCCACACAGCATTATAACAGATAATGGTACTAACTTGTCAAAAGGGGAGATGGAAGAATTTTGTCAACGTGAGCACATCCTGCTCGATCTAGCATCGGTGGCTCACCCCCACTCTAATGGTCAAGTAGAGAGGGCAAATCAAGAGATTCTACGGGGCATCAAACCCAGGCTTATGGTTCCCTTAAAGCGGACACCGGGTTGTTGGGTTGAGGAGCTACCTTTTGTGTTATGGAGCATCAACACCACACCCAATAGGTCTACGGGTTACACACTGTTCTTCATGGTCTATGGAGCGGAGACCGTTCTTCCTAGTGACATCCGTCACGATTCGCCACGTGTAACAGCTTTTGTTGAAGCTGATAATGAGAAGGAACGTCAGGATTCTCTGGACCTATTGGATGAAGAGCGTGATCTTGCAGCATCACGATTGGTAATTTATCAACAAGATCTCCGACGTTATCACAGCCGCCGGGTTAAAACCAGAACCTTTCAAGAAGGCGATTTGGTGCTCCGGCTCATCCAGGATCAGACTGATATGCACAAGTTATCCCCACCTTGGGAAGGACCCTTTGTGGTCAGCAAAAATCTGCACAACGGGTCTTACTACCTCATTGATGTTCGAGAGCATAAAGACTCACGTCAATCAGAGGAGGAGACCAATCGACCATGGAACATACCTCTTCTTCGGCCTTACTATACTTGAGCCATAGGCTCTTCATATGTACATATTTATGATAATGTATATATTATATAATAAACCGGAGCCTCCATTAAAGCGGGGTCTGTTATTTTTACATCATGTGTGTGCTCACAAAAGTTTCTACTGACAAAGTGGAGTTTTTTGTTAAACCGGTATCTACAGCCGCACGAATACACAGAATATCACTAGGGGGCTTGGTCATATCTGAACCATAGCTACACCTCTTGATCAGTTTGAAACAACAAAGGGATATCACTAGGGGGCTTGGTTGTTATCACACCACAGCTACACATCTTGATAGGCGTTTAGCGAAAGGAAATTATGTGGGGCCAAAGAGAGTGTTGCACAAAGCACAAACTCAAACATGGGCACCCATGGAGCACAGCTCACAAAGTTACTTGGGGGCTCTTTGTGCAAGCAACAAAGAGTTTGAAAGGACCCTTGTAATTGGCTATCAAGCCACGGCTTGGAAGCCTGGTGTATTCACCTAAAAACCCGGGTTAACCTGCCTTCATCAAGTAAGCCACTCCTGTCCAGGTAATCCTGGTATGACCCATCGAACGTTTGACATGTCACTCTTTTATAGACCCTGAACTTGTCAAAGTTAAAACGATGATTGGTTAATTGGAGGCCCATCTTAAAAGCTTTGTTAAATGGTTTAACTCAGAGGCCTGGCAGCCCATGAAAAGCCTCGATTTGGAGCCTGACAGCTCGTAAAAAGCCTTGTGTATTTTCCTTTTTGAGTTTTATTTGTTGAAGTTTATAAGTATTTTTGATAAACCGGCATCCTTGACCCGGCTTGCTTCTCAACTACAAGTTGTTGACACATGATCAGTTATAAACCGGTGTTTATTAACCCGATCTGGTTTGACTAAATCACTAGTGTTATAAAGAAAACCTAGTAGTTATCCCGGTCCGGTTTAATATATAAACCAACAGTATAGAGATGAGGTTATCAACGCTTCGGATTGGTATTAACACCTTTGCCGTATACACCGTTGGTCAACCAATGAGGTATGTTATGTATACTATTTTTTGTACAAACACTTTGATTATTTC
The DNA here is from genome assembly GCA_034509565.1 of Triticum monococcum. NCBI lineage: Eukaryota > Viridiplantae > Streptophyta > Magnoliopsida > Poales > Poaceae > Triticum > Triticum monococcum. The sequence goes on from CM067841.1 coordinate 122,265,795, forward strand.
ATCTATGTCCTCTACACTTCCTGGATATATTGACCAGTCTAGTAGTAAACCGCTAGACACTTTTAAGTTGTTAAACCCAGGAACACAATTCATCATGGGTTATGCATAAATATATCCCAAAGGGTGGCACAAGTTGTCATGAGGCATTACAAAACATGCTCGATGGCATGGCAAATAAAGGAGTTTTTAGCTATCCTATTACAAGAAGCCTTCAAAACGGCTCCAATGGCATAATTGTTTTTCATAAGATCGGCACACGGTGGATAGTAAACCGGCAACCGGTTTTAGGATGCTTCGTCTGGACGGTTTGATGGTTGAGGGTCAATTGGTGTGGGCACTTCTTCATCCCTCCCCAGACGCTGGAAATCAACCGTTGACCAATCGATTCTAGTTAAAGCTTGGAACACTGCTTCTTCATGAATAAGATTGGAGGGATTAATATCAGGTGCATAAGTGTGCTTACGAATCAGAGGCACAAGTTCTTCAACTTCATGGATGTTTGCCGGCTGCCTCTTCCCCTCCGCATTGTAAAATGGTTGAAAATGGGACAAATATGTATTATCAGCCAACTTGCTGGCTGCTGGACGCATCTGTTTGGTCAGCCGCCGGAGATCATCATTGTCAAAGTTGGAACCATCTTCTTTAACTCCTGGGTATCCTTTAATGATGTCCTCCGCTTCAAGATCTGGAATCCAGGCTTTTGCTCGAATAAATGCAGTTAAAGCTCCGGCCCTGGCAACTGCTTTCTTCAACTCGGCGATGCGGGCTGGTAACATGGCCAATTTCTCAAGCGTTTCTTTAATCAAAGTTGGGGCCAATTTGTTATAAGCTGTCGTGCTAATAGCCCGCTGAGACCCAGAGTATAGCTGCTCAACCAATGTGTATGCCGCTTTGAGCTTCATCCGCATATCTGTACCAAGATGAGCGATCCGAGTGCCTGCCAAAGATTTTATCAACATTTTGGTCAGTTGTAAGGTTCATCGACTTGCGCAACACACATAAGCAGGCACTTACCAAAGATAGCAGAGGTCATAGCATTGATTTGATGTTTCAAACCGGCTAGTTCATTAACCACTGGCTTCAGGGCCGCCTCGGCGTCTACAGCTCTTTTGGTTAAATCGGATTTCTCGGTTTCCCAGTCAGCACGATCTTTATTGAAAGATTCTTTCAACTTTTCCATCATGGCCAGGGCCTGGGTCAGCTCCTCTTTGGCTTTTTCAGCCTCGGCTTGTTGTGACTTCACATTCTCTTGCAAGTCAGAATTTCGGGCATCTTTGCTTCTTAGTTCATCCTGCCACATTGAAGGTATATTAAACAAACATCATATATATGTGCTAAGTACAAAGTGTATAACAAGTTATGCACTTCATACTTGGGGGCTAATGCCTATTTGCTCTAAAGTACTACACTTTATACAAGTCTCCAGAATAATGCAAGCATTATACTTGACACTTGCGGGCTAATGTACGTCTGTTCTAAAACGGATATGTTGATTAAAAACCGGATTAACTTGCCAAGTTAAACCGGCCTTTGGGGGCTATGCTGAAGAAAGTTGTCTAATTATTTCAAGATGAGTCTTATCTATTATTAGAGACCTGCCATCGCAAGGATCAATGATGAGAAGCGTAAAGTGTTACAAAGACCCGGTTTATGATTAATATTCATACAACGACCCTTGGGGGCTACTTGGGATAGTAGTTCAGCTATAAATCAATAAACAAAGGGAGATGAATTTACCTCATATCGCTCTTTCATCAAATTCACCAAACCGGCTTCATAATCCCGGTTTGAGTGCAGACGGTTCAAGAAGCCAGAATGGAGCTCATCAGCGTTAAGATGAGCATAGTTGGATAAATCGCTACTCCATTTACCTTTCTCCCTGGCAGCTTGCTCTTCTTTGGCACTGTGTTGAGCCAAAATGATAGGATGGCCAGGAGAGCTGTGGCCCATTCCAGTAATAATAATGTCATCACCATGGCCTTTAGGGTTTTTGGTTGATGATATTGGAATTTTAGCATCTTTCGCCGGATTAGCCCAGTTTGGTTCTGCCGGTTCAGCATCAGGTGCGACAGGATCAGCGTCTGCTGGTTCATCAGTATTTTGGCCTTCAAGGGGCGGGTTATCAGAAGTAGCTTTAGGATGAGGGCTTCCCGGTTCACGAGTTTGTCCCGGTTCACCTCTTGGTTCTTCTTCTTTGGCGAACGGATCTTCGAGCGGATTGGTGGTCCGAGCTTTCTTATCGGGTCTGGCTTTGGCCCTGCAAACAGAATAAAAGAGGATTAACATCCTATTCAAAGGATTTATGACGCATTGAAAGGAAAGGTTTTTACAACTCACCCGGCCACAGTTTTCAAAGGGGGGACTTGAGTTGCTGTTGATTCACCAGAAGATGAAGGAGGTGTCACCTGATAATTTGAATCGGGCGGATTAAGAGGCTGTCTGAAATAACCTGCCTTGGGGTAAGAATGGTCAGAAGTAGGAGAGACCTCAGACCGGCGCTTCCGAACTGGAGTATCAGGTAAGCCGGCTGAAGTGACCTGTTGGCCACTATGCCGAGTTGTCCGGCGAGCTTCATGTTGCTGAGTCTTCAAAATAAATGTTGGATCCAAGTGAGCAAGAGGATGAGAAAAGCTTACTTTCTGGACTGCTTGGCGAGTTTTTTGTGTTGGCATAGAGTCTGAACCGGAGGAAAGGGTAATTACCTCTACATCATCAGCTTGACTAGCTTCTGCGTCCTCCTAAGGAAGATCATTGTTAATGAGATGCATGAAAAGAGAGCCAATTGAATCAATTCTACCTCAACTTCTGGATCATCAGTATCATCATCAAGCTCCATATTAATCCGGTCAGCCATTTTCCGTTTTGACGTCCGTTTTACGGCCTTGGTCTTTGGGCGGGGTGGCTTGACCGCTTTGTCTCCAGTCAGCTTTGCCGCTTTCTCTACGGTTTTCCGTTTCCAGAAGGGGTCATCCCTATATACAAAGAAGAAGGATTACAGGTTGCATAAGCTAAAAATATTAGAGATGAGGGGGAAATATAATGCTTACAGCAGGCGGTTTGTTTTTGGCATAGAAGGGACTCAGACCGGTTTGACTACAGATCAGTTCCGATTCGTTCAGAATCTTCTTTACACCTTCAGCGACTTCTTCCTCAGATAATTGGATGTTGCAATGGCGTTGAGGGTCGTCAACCTCACCGGTATATTCACACATTAACCCGGGACGCCGGCTTAGCGGCAAGATACTCCAGGATATCCAATAACGCACAAAGTCCACGCCTATTTAACCGTTCGCCATAAAGGCCCGGAGTTTGGCGAGTTGAGGAGCGTATTTTGCCCTTTCTGAAGATCTCAGGCGTTGTGGCATTGGGTGAGTGTGGGATAGTCTGTGATCACGAAAGACGGGGAGCGGATTTTCATCTTCAGGCGAAGTGTCTCTGTAATAAAACCAAGTTTGGTTCCATTCCTTTGGGTGGCTATGATGTTTGGCATGAGGAAATTCAACTTCTTTCCGCTTTTAAATCGAGACACCACAAAGTTCTATGTTCGGTCCATTTACAAACTCTGTGCGCCGGTTTAAGTGGAAGAAATCCCGAAACAGTTATGCAGTTGGTTCTTCTTGTAAATATACTTCACGGAAGACCTAGAAGTTGCATAAATTGGAGACCGAGTTGGGACCGGTATCTTGCGGATGAAGTTGGAAGCTGGCAAGCACATCTCGGTAAAACTTTGATCCTGGCGGTTTGAAGCCATGGCCTATGTGATCAACAAAGACCACCACCTCGCCCTGCCTTGGGGTTGGAGGATTTTCTGTTCCGGGAACTCGCCATTTGATTTCAGTTTTCTTAGGTAGGGAGCCAATGCTAACCATCTCATTCAACTGAGTCTCAGTAACCCGGGAACGAGCCTAGTTGCAGGTAGTGAATTGTTTGGCCATTGCGAAACAAAGAAGCTGAAAATGAAAGGTCGGTTTATAAATCACGCATGATTATATGCACGATACAATGGAGTAAGAGACATACTGATAGAGGACATGGCATAAACCGGAGATCAATGCAATAATGCATAAAAGGTAATACCACGACAGGGGTACTCAGACACTGTTAAACCGGAATATAATTATGGAGACAAAAGGCTCTTCCGGTTTATCAGAGGGCTAATGGTACAGATTGATTATGCAAAGTTAAACCGCTTATGATGGTGTGAGGAGAAACATATTTCACAGAGATGTATAAATATTTTGGATCTAAGATAAGACAGAAAAGCAAAATATTTCGACCTAAAAAGGGTAAGACCCGAAACAGTTTATGAAGGACTGCAGCAGTTTTCTGCGTATAAGGATTTGTGAGGGTAACAAAAGATTCATCACGGCAAGGGATATGATAAGTATGAAGCATTCATCTACGGGCCAAGGAAGAACATCGCTATAAGCTCTGACGAACCTCAAGAACTGCGGGAAACCCTAATGGATCTAGGAAAGAAGGGGGAAAGGACTTATTGCGACCACGGAAGCCGCGGAAAGGGCGCTGTGGAACTCTGGTGCGAACAGGTTGATGCAGCGGCCGACGACAAAGCGGAGGCGAGGTTCGAAGATGAGGGCGACGCTCGAGTGCGGGGTCGTCGAGAGGAAGAAAAGAGATGAATGGGTAGCGGAAAGAAAAGAAAGGGGTCCTCTGCCCCTATTTATAAGGCGAAGTGGTAAAAGGGCAAGTGCGGGAATCGAGGAGTACAAAAATGGATAAGTTAATAAAGGTGTCGCCTCGGTGACTGAATACACATTAAATGAAGGTAATCTCTGACGTCGACGGATGGATGACGTCAGGGCGGTTTATCATAATTTGGAAGTATGACGTCACGGCGGTTTACAAGATTAAGGTGAAGATATGAGAGAAGAATTTTTCTAAGTGTAGAAGATTGACATGAACAAGTTCAAACCAATCTGGGGCCTAATGTTGGGGATATTACTACTGGAGGTAAAACGGCCTTATGTAGCCAGGTTGACTCTTTGAAGATTAGAAGCCCATGAAGATGCAAGGATGATGGCACTTTACGGAAGGCCCAAGGCCCAAAGGCGGGTTACAGCCTGTAAATGTAAACCGACCTAGTCATATAACTTGTATTATAAGATAGGAAGAGTAGAGACCGAACCGGACATGTTTATGATCCGACTTTGGGACTCTGTAGCCCGGCGGGCGTCAACCTATGAATATAAAGGGACGACCCGGCCGCGGTTGAGGGACAGACAACAACTCGAGAGCCAGACAAAGCGGATTCGCTCCCTGGCCTTCGAAACCCTAGCAATACCAATCACAACTAGACGTAGGCTTTTACCTTCCTCGAAGGGGCCGAACTAGTATAAAACTCCCCGTGTCCCCTTGTCCGGTTTAACCCCTTTAAGCTAACCCGTAGCAATGGCTCCACGACTAAGTCCCTTCACAAGGATATCTGCCATGACAAACCCACGACAACCCGGCTGAACGAGGTCCAGCAAGAGCTCCAGGACGCGGTGAAGAAGTACGAGACCCTGGAGGGCGATGTTTCGGCTCGAGAGGCCAAACTCTCCAAGGCATGTCAAAGTGCGGAAATGGCCCGGGTTGAAGCCCAGGGTGCCCTCCAGGAGATCCAAGAGGCCAGGAAGATCGCAGCGGGTAAGGCATTTAGTATGCAAAGCAAGTATATGAAGAAGACGTATTTCTTGCTAACCCGGATTCGGAGTTCTCCAGGAGCCTTCGCAGATCTGCCGCGCAGTGTGTCCGACGCCGCGGAGTTCTTTCGAGCCAAAGAAGGGAGCTCCACGAAGAAATTGTTCTGGTCGCTGTACCTTGCACCATAGCATCCCGTGCCCTTCACCGATCAGCTAAAACAGCTGGTGGAGCTGCATAGGGTGGCCGAAATGGCCATGAAGGATTTGATAATCCGGCTGTGGCCCGCCGAAGCTATGCCCGGCAGCTACTTCGGTCTTGTGAAGCGGTTGGTTAATGCATGTCCTTGGCTGGACGCCGTCAAGTGATCAGCCTGTATTGAAGGTGCGCGCATGGCCTTCGCCCACTGCAAGATGTGATGGGCGAAGATGGACGCCGTCGAGCTGACCAAGGGGCTGCCAGAGGGCAAGGAGCACCGCACACCCGAGCGCTATTTTGTAAATGTCCTAGAGGGGTCTCGCATTGTAGCAACGCAGTGTTCGCAGGATATTATCTTTGAATGAATGTATTCAAGTTCCTTCTACTTTGTATGATAGAACAAAGTGGGTTTGTAATATAATGCTTGTTATGTTTTAAATTTTACCTCCTGTGTGGCTGTGTTGTATGAAATCTGAGGGTTGGCTTGTCATCGGCTTCTTCCCCCACGTAGGAAATACTGAGGTGTTCGGGATGGAATCTAAACAATCTTGATCCAATTATATGGTCCTTGAAGGAGTTGTTTAGCGCAACGAACCAAGCAATCAGACTATGCGGCTTGAACGCCATCACTTAGCCATAGGAGTTTGGCAATAAAAACATAGGCGCAACCCCTAGTATTCGAACCAGAGTGCTATAAGTGTCTGATCGGGAAGTACCGATCCTTCATGTAATGCGGAAGAAATCTCCAACGATTTGCAACCTCCGAACAGCTGACCGGCTCTCGCCGCATCATGACAGTTAGTTTTCGGCTTTCTCTACTGAGGTGCTCCTTTGGATAAACCAAGGCACAATCTCAATAGTTCTCCCTTTACTACCTTAGCCGATATAGCGGAACATAAGGTAACAAGCACAGGAGCCGGGCAACCCAACTATTGACCAAAGACATGACTCGGAGCCAATGCATATAGTGCTAAATTCGGGGTGCCGAACTATACTATAAAAAGTGTTCGGACTTTTGTTGTCGTAGTGTGGGGTGCTATGAATCCCCTGGCAAACATCAAACGTACCAAAGTGTACAGGTGTTACCTGATAGGGTTACCAAAGGGAAGAAGAAGAGAAAAAATAAGAAAAAAAGAAAGAAAACAGAAAGGGTGCAAAAGGTGATAAGTTGGGGCTTTAAAGCTCCAGCCGCGAACTGTTTTCATTGTAATTTGATTAATACGTCATGGTGCATTGATACAAGTAGTGCGATAAGCAGCAGGCTATTTAATATGCCAAAAACCAAGGGAGAGCTGCATGTGGGTCCTGAAAGACAGGTAGAGTGATTGTTAATGAAACCACCTTGAAAATCCCCAGTGCGTCTGCGTTTCTCGCCATCTTGGTCTATTTATCCTTCGAGAGGGCTGGTGATCAGGCCATCCGATGGGGCCTACGGGATTGAAACCTGAAAAGGAAATGAATAAAAGTGAAAGTATGTGTGTGTCCAGTGTCGGTTGAGCCGTACTGTGGATCAAAAACTAGCTATGCCTTCATCGATGCCCATGAAATTTTGAGTGCGTAGTTATGTACGCGTGGTGCGAATGCCACTACTTGGCCATGACTGAGATAGAGCCGGATTTCTAGTCTAGATCCTGACGAGCCGAGTTGTCCTGTTGTAGGGTAGTTCAGACCCTCTTGACGGTGACTTCTGCTGCTAAGGCAGCTGTGTGCTATTTTGCACGAAGGGAGCGTTCCGTATTTCCATTGATTGTTATGACGCCACGTGGACCGGGCATCTTGAGATTGAGATAAGCATAGTGTGGCACTGCATTGAATCGGTCGAACGCGGTCCGTCCGAGCAGTGCGTGATAGCCGCCGCGAAAGGGGACTATGTCGAAGATTAACTCCTCACTTCGGAAATTGTCCGGAGATCCAAAGACAACCTCGAGCGTGATTGAGCCTGTACATCGGGCCTCTACAGATGGTATGACTCCTTTGAAGGTAGTCTTTGTGGGTTTGATCCGTGATGGATGAATGCCCATTTTGCGCACTATATCCTGATAGAGCACGTTGAGGCTGCTACCACCGTCCATCAAGACTCATGTTAGGTGGAACCCATCAATTATTGGGTCCAAGACTAGTGCGGCGGAACCACCGTGATGGATACTGGTCGGATGATCCCAGCAAACAAAAGAGATCGGGCATGACGACCATGGGCTAAATTTTGGGGCGACTGGCTCTATCGCGTAGACGTCCCTAAGAGAGCGCTTGCGCTCCCTCTTGGGGATGTGGGTAGCGTATATCATGTTCACCGTTTTGACCTGAGGGGGAAACTTCTTCTGCACCCCTATGTTCGTAGGCCGGGGCTCCTCGTCGTCATCTTCGCTTTGTGATCCCTTATCCTTGTTTTCGGCATTTAACTTGCCGTCCTGTTTAAAAACCCAGCAATCTCTGTTGGTATGATTGGGTGGTTTGTCTGGGGTGCCATGAATCTAGCATGGATGATCGAGTATGTGGTCTAGGCTGGATGGTCCCTGATTGTTTCTTTTGTATGGTTTCTTCCGCTGGCTGGACTTGGAGCCACTGAATCTGGCGTTGACTGTAGTGTCGTCTGTATTGTCACCATTGCTTCGGTGTTTGTGTCTGTTACGTCGGAGCTTGACATTGCTGTTTTTGACCTCGGAGGGGCCTGCCTCGTTGGCTGTGTTTTTGCTACGAGCCAGCCAACTATCCTCACCCGCACAAAAGCGGGTCATGAGTGCCGTAAGAGTTGCCATAGATTTTGGCTTTTCTTGGCCGAGGTGGCGGGCGAGCCATTCGTCGCGGATGCTATGTTTAAAGGCTGCTAGGGCTTCGACATCCGGACAGTCGACGATCTGGTTCTTTTTGGTTAGGAACCTAGTCCAGAATTTACTGGCTGACTCTCCAGGTTGTTGAACTATGTGGCTTAAGTCATCGACGTCTGGTGGCCGGACATATGTACCTTGGAAGTTGTCGAGGAAGGCTTCTTCCAAGTCCTCCGAGCTGCCGATAGAATTTTTAGGCAGGCTGTTTTACCAGTGCCGAGCTGGTCCTTTAAGGTTTAGTGGGAGCTATTTGATAGCATGGAGGTCCTCTCCGCGGGCCATGTGGATGTGGAGGATAAAGTCCTCGATCCATACCACGGGATCAGTTGTCCCGTCGTATGATTCAATATTCACTGGTTTGAACCCTTCAGGGAATTCGTGATCCATTACTTCATCAGTGAAGCAAAGAGGGTGTGCAGCGCCTCTATATCTGGCCGCATCGCGACGTAGCTCCGATGGAGTCCATCTGTGGTTGTCGGCTCGGGCGTGACTAGGTTTGTCACGTCCGAATAGGTAGCCATCTGTAACGCCCCGAGACCGATGTGCCAGGTGTCCTCCAGTTATTCGTTGTTGTTGCCATGTCATTGCTTGCGTGTCATGCATTGCATATCATGTCATCATGAGCATTTCATTGGCATACATGTTCGTCTCATGCATCCAAGCATTTTCCCCGCTGTCCGTTTTGCAATCCGGCGCTCCTATGTCACCCGGTGTCCCTTTCTACCTCTTTTCGTGTGCGGGTGTTAAACGCCTTCGGTTTGGACCGACACTTGTCATGCAGCCTTGGTTTACTACCGGTAGACTGCCTGTCAAGTTTCGTGCCTTTTGGTCTTCGTTTGATACTCCAATGGTTAACCGAGGGACCGAAAAGGCCTCGTGTGTGTTGCAGCCCAACACCCTTTCAAACAGGCCCAAAACCCACCTAAACCTCTCCCATCGTCTAGAGCGTTCGATCACGATCGCGTGGCCGAAAACCGCACCTCATTTGGAGCTTCCTAGCTCCCTCTACCTCTATAAATAGACCCCTTCATTTTTGTTTTCGGGTCATTTCCAACCCTAACCTAGTCTCCTCCCACCTCTCGCCGCCGGACACGTCCGATTCGGGCCGGACGTGTCCGACTTGCCCCCCCCCCCCCCCCCCGCCGCCACGTGTCGCCGCCCCGTTGGCGCGTCCGCCGCCCCCGTGCCGCCGGCCCCGCCTCCGGCCCCCGTGGCCCGCTTCGCCCGCCGCCGCCCGCGTCCTCTCGATGGCACCGCCCGCCAACGCACCCGCGCCGCCGCCCGCCACCTGCTCCGGCCACAGCGCCCTCTCGCCGACCGGCACCGCCGCCGCCTCGACCGCCGATCCCGCCGCCTCAACCGCCGCCGCCGCCTTCGCGCCTCGCCGAGCGCAAGCTCGCCGCCGCCGTCCGCCGCGCCCCGCTCCTCCCGCCGGAGTCCCTCGTCGCCGGAGCCGCGAGCTCGCCGGAGCTCGAGCTGCCCCTCGCAGGCATCTTCTTCCACTCCGGTCAGATCTGGTCAGGTGGATCAGATCCACCAAGTCCACCAACCAAACGCGTGCCCCATCTCAGATCTGCACCGCTCCGTCCCGGATCTCCCCGTCCCGTTGACTTTCTCGGAGAGGTCTGTTTTCTTCTATGTCCCAGTAATATTTTGCATTTTTCAACGCATCATAACTATGCATATGTAGCTCCGATTCGTGCGTGTAGCATATCAAAATGTTCGCCTCGACGAGTACATCATTTCATCTCATTGCATCATTTTCATTTGAGCTCATCTTGATGCCCGAAATGTCATTGGAAGAGGGCTATGTGATGATTATGTCAGATCTATTTCAGCAAATGGCCTTTTGTCATTTTTGCCATGATTAATTTGTGCATGCTATGATCCTGAGCTCTACATGTGTTTTGTTAAATGCCATGCCATCTTTACAGGAGTGTATGCCATGTATTTTTGTGATCTTTGTGGTGACTAGAACAAGCATGCAAAGTAGCTTACTCAATGATGCTGATTTCACGGACTTAGAATTTCACCAAGTCCTTGCCCTGTTATTGTTTTTATGCCATATGTTCATGTTGTTTCCTAGTGATCCGTGCCTCTTTTGAGGATAATCAGTATGGATGTTTTGTTAATATTGTGGTGCTCTATGCATCCATGTCTTTGTTTGCATTTATGGAGCACCCTAGCTAGAGTCAATCGAGCTCTACTTTTGCTATAAAATGTTCCTGGCAGATTGTTGACATGTTTAGCGATTTTGCCGAGGATGTTGCTATTGATCCGTGCATGCTATGTTGTTGTTCTTGCCATTTCTAGCTTCTATGCCATGTCTTCTTGCTGGGTGTATGCTTTGTATATCATGCCATGCTTTGTAGTGAGTGCATCGAGCTCGTAAACATGCCTACTCGTTAATCTGTTTTGCATGCTCCAGTTTTTCACCAAGTCTAAATCTGTTTATGTTTTTGCTATGTTCACATGCTTGCAATTGTATTTTCTGATCCCTTTTGGCTCAAGGTCACTAAGGGACTTTTGTTATATGCTTAGAGTAGCTTCATGCCATGGCGCGCTTTGCCATGTTATGTTCCTGTAGCTTATAGTTACCATGCCCTAAAGATTGCTTCCTGCTGATAAATTCCAGACTTGTGTTAATTTCACTAAGTCTGTAACCTATTATCATTTGCAATTTTGCCATGCTTGTATGAACCTTCTATTGTGTGAATTAGCCGTAGCTCAGTGTTCATCTTTTGTCAAGCATCATGAGTGGATCCCTGCCATGTATTTTGTTGTCATGTTGGAGTGCTGTAGCATGTTGTTCTTGTTGCATTTAGATGGCTACGTGTTGTTTGTCATAGACCGGTGCCATGTTTGCTTTGCTTGCCATTTCCAAACCGTGCATCCGATTCCGGTGATCTTTATATCGATTTCAACCGAAATCATCTCACCTTTCCAGTGGCGCTCTTGGTTTTCCAAGTTGAGGCCAGGTTCAACCACTCCTTTCCAAATCATGCATATGCATCACATACCGCATCCCGCATATCATACGATGTTCATGTTTTGGTTGTTTACTATGTTGTGTGCTTCTTTCCAGTGTTGCTTCTTCGGGTTGGTTTCGATAATGTCGCGTTTGTGAAGACCCGTTCAACTACGTACGTTTGTCTTCTTCATGGACTCATTCTTCTTCCTTGCGGGATCTCAGGCAAGATGACCATACCCTCGAAATCACTTCTATCTTTGCTTGCTAGATGCTCGCTCTTTTGCTATGCCTATGCTGCGATACCTAGCACTTGCTATATCATGCCTCCCATATTGTTAAACCAAGCCTCTAACACACCTTGTCCTAGCAAACCGTTGTTTGGCTATGTTACCGCTGTGCTCGGCCCCTCTTATAGCGTTGTTAGTTGCAGGTAAAGATTGGAGCTTGTTCCATGTTTGGAACATTTTATTTTGTTGAGATATCACAATATCTCTTATTTAATTAATGCATCTATATACTTGGTAAAGGGTGGAAGGCTAGGCCTTATGCCTAGCATTTTGTTCCACTCTTGCCGCCCTAGTTTCCGTCATATCCATGTTATGTTCCCGGATTTTGCATCCCTTACACGGTTGGGTTATAATGGGAACCCCTTGATAGTTCTCCTTGAATAAAACTCCTCCAGCATGGCCCAACATTGGTTTTACCATTCTCCACCTAGCCTTTTCTTTCCCTTGAGTCGGCCGGCTCAAGGGTCATCTTTATTTTAACCCCCTTGGGCCAGTGCTCCTCTGAGTGTTGGTCCGAACTGAGCTGCCTGCGGGGCCACCTCGGGGAAACTTGAGGGTCGGTTTTACTCGTAGCTAGTCTCATCTGAGTGTGCCCTGAGAACGAGATATGTGCAGCTCCTATCGGGATTTGTCGGCACATTCGGGCGGCTTTGCTGGACTTGTTTTACCATTGTCGAGGATGTCTTGTAATCGGGATGCCGAGTCTGATTGGATTGTCTTGGGAGAAGGAATATCCTTCGTTGACCGTGAGAGCTTGTGATGGGCTAAGTTGGGACACCCCTGCAGGGATTGACCTTTCGAAAGCCGTGCCCGTGGTTATGGGCAGATGGGAATTTGTTAATGTCCGGTTGTAGAAAACCTGAAGTTGATCTTAATTAAAATACATCAACCGCGTGTCTTACCGTGATGGTCTCTTCTCGGCAGAGTCCGGGAAGTGATCACGGTGTTGGAGTTATGTTTGACGTAGGTTGTTCTAGTATCACTTCTTGATCATAGTTTCTCGACCGTGCTTTTGCCTTCTCTTTTCGCTCTCATCTGCGTATGTTAGCCACCAAATATGCTAGTCGCTTGCTGCAGCTCCACCTCATACCTTTACCTTAATCATAAGCTTAAATAGTCTTGATCGCGAGGGTGTGAGATTGTTGAGTCCCCATGACTCACAGATACTTCCAAAACCAGTTTGCAGGTGCCGCAACCGAGCTCAAGGAGGAGCTCGATGAAGATCCTGTTCATCGCGTTGTTCCATTTCTAGTTGATCAGTAGTGGAGCCCAGTTGGGACGATCGGGGATCTGTGTAGCATTTGGGGTAGTCTTCTTTTATTTTGGTTCCGTAGTCGGACCTTGATTGTATCTGGTTGATGTAATGCTTTATTCATGTATTTGTGTGAAGTGGCAATTGTAAGCCAACTATGTATCTCTTTCCCTTATGTATTACATGGGTTGTGTGAAGATTACCTCACTTGCGACATTGCTTACAATGCGGTTATTCCTCTAAGTCATGCTTTGACACGTGGGAGATATAGCCGCATCGTGGGCGTTACAAGTTGGTATCAGAGCCTTCCCTGACTTAGGAGCCCCCCCTGCTTGATCGAATCGCTGGCGTTGTTGAGTCTAGAAAATTGTTTTGAGTCATTTAGGATTATATATATCAGAGAGTTAGAAATTCTTTTTACTCCTCAGTCCCTTCGTCGCTCTGGTGAGGCCTCCTGACGTCGAGTTTTGACTCTTCTCTTCTCAAATTTCACTAAATTTTTTTAGGATCACGCGGGTATCTTGGAGTCGTTCCGATGGTTTTGTGACGAGAACATTGTTCTTGGTGCCTCCTGACATTTAGGGGTTGTATAAGTGTCCCGGGGAGTTGAGCTCCGAGGTGTTGTCATCACAATTTTATCGTTGAGATTCTAGAATACATGAGTTCGCCGACATCGAAAATCTCTTTTGTGCAGTTGTTGGTGAGATAACCTCGACGCCACCCAGTACTGGGGCGGGAGTTCGGGAGTATTGCCATAACTCGTATAATGGAGGCTATTCGAAGGTTGAGGTAAATGATTTCCGAAGGTTTCTTGGTTATGTGTTGAAGGATGGATACAGCTGGATGTAGGATTTGCTAGTTTGGGTGAGATATTATGCTTCCTCTGTATCCCCAACACCTGATTGCATAATCGGAAAATTTCGGGAGTTTATAAGTGGGAATTCAAGTAGCTCTTAGGATATCTTTCCGACGGATGTATGATATGAAATTGGGGTTCGACGTCTAGTGGTCCGCCTATCCACGGTTGGTTTTACAGTGGTCTCATTGTGTCTTAAAGAGTCCTTGGCTATGCTGGCTCGGGGACGCTTCGTATGTCATGTGCACTGCCTTGTACATGATGGTGTTGTACGATCGAGCCCGTGTAGGCCCCACCACAAAAACTTCGGATGAAATCTCTATCATATGTTTGTTCTGGCTTATTTTGCAAGCCAATCCTTTGTGTTGTTTTTGAGCTGTGGTATTCGAGGTGCTTCGAAGTCAAGAGTTGATTCCATACCTTTTCGAACCGGTGTTCTCATACTTCGATGTGAATACCAATCCTTCTTGATAATCGAGATTGTCATGTCAATCTTTTTCAACCGGTGTGTCTCTCTTCAAGTGGTTCCGATCTTTTCAACATCCGCAAGATCAACTATCAGTTCTTCTCAATGGTGTTTGTTTCATCCGTCTCCAAGTTGCCTTTGTTTTCCCGCCCTCCCTCCCTTGTTTTTCTTCAAAGACTCAGATTTCTTATTCAAGTATCCTTTTATTGATGGGAAGCCTCTCCATTCCTTTTCCACCAATGTTCTTATCCGGTGATTCTCATGAAGATCCTAACGGAGCCTCTAGTTCTTCATTCTCTATTCTTTTCTTCTCTGGTGGATTCAATTCAAGTTTTCTGTGTTGATCATATTCTTTTCCTTGCTTCAAATCCCCTCTCATACCGGTGCACCTCATAATATCATCCTTTTCTTGCTATTTCAATTGTTCCGAAGTGCTCAAGATATCTCAAAAGGCTCGTCTTGTCATTCAAGATCAGTTCAACCTATTTCGAGGTTGTTATCTCATTCTAGTCATTTAATCTTGCCGGTGCATTCTCTCTTTTAAATTGTTCTACGGTGTTTCTTTTGAGTGGGCCCTAACCCACAGGTCTTTTCTCAGGATCTTACCTGACTCTTTTTATTTTCCCGGAGCTATCCTCATATTTTCTTTTCGAAGTGTGTCGTAAGAATGATTCTTCATCAGTCAAATGCCTTTCTCCAAGGTCTGTCACATTCTTTCACTGCGGGTTCTACCATTCTAATTTTCCATTCCGGAGTGCCTCAACAATTCTTAGTGGTGTTTCTCGTCGTCATCCTCTGCATTTGAAGATCGAGGAAGAGTTTTCCTCTAAATCTTATCCGTTCTATCAAAGATTCGTGATTCTAGCTTGTTGCCATCCTCTCATAATTCTTTTTGATTATGAGATATTATTTTCACCCATCCGGAGTAATTCAGAGCACTTTCAGTTTGTTTATCCAGAGTCCATAAATTCAGGTTTATTCATTCTAGCTTTCAGCTCTCATACTCTAAATCATACCGGTGTTTAAATCAAGGACTCTCTAATCAGCTCGTAATCTCTTTGTTCTCATGGATCTAAATTCTCTCAAACATCTTAGTTCATTTGCTAATTCTTACCGGTGATTCATTCTTTTATTTTGTTTGTTTTTTCAATTCTTACGGTGGTTTGTTCAAGAATTCTCTTCCTTGGTTATCATATCAATTTATTCGGTGTTTCAATCCTTCCGGTGGACCGTCTAAGATCTTTCCAAGTTTGCGCAATATCTATCTTAATCCTATCTACGAGAATAAGTAGTATGCCAAATCTGTTGCTTGTCATCAATTTAAATTGGTGAAGGATACGCATAACGTAATTCTTATTTTTGTTCATCCAAGTGATTAATTCCTTATTTCGGAGGTTCATCAAAATTCTTGGTTTCTTTTGATCATCTTTCTTTTCTGGAGTTCCAAGTTTCCACTTTATCTTGTCGCGAAGCTCCATTTAAATCATTACAAGGTTTCACCTTGTGTCTTCAACTTCTCTTTCCTTTTGTTTGATCATCCTTTTATTATCGGAGTTCCACATGGTGGTTCGTCAAGGATTCTTTTCATTCTTCAATTGTTCTTCAAGATATCTTTCGAAGGCTATGATCCGCCAAGATATACTTCAAGTTTTCTTCTTCCTGCAATCCGGAGTGCAATTCCTTCTACCTTATCTTTTCAGGTGGTGTTATGTCATTTTGACAATTTCTTTCGTGTTTCACGATTCGCAAGTTGTCAGGAATGAGATATTTTAAATCCATCAATCTCGTCATTGGAGTCATCTGGGGTTATATTTCACTTAAAGCCTTCCCGAAGGATTGTGGCTATTTATGGTGCTTATAATGACCCAAGTTCTTCATTTATCCTCCCAGTGAAATAAGTTTCTCGTCTCCTTGTTCTTAGCAATCCAATTCTTTTTCCCGTGAGTGGCAGGTTGTCACCTCATAATTGGAGATGTATTCCATAAGACCATATCAAGCTTATTCTTTTCATTGTTGATTTTCCTACAACTCCATTCTAGCATTTGTTGTAAGCGTGCTCCCTCAAGATCTTGTTTCCCTTCGTTCATTCCATTCCATTCTTTCTTTTGTTCCGGAGGCATTGTGATGTTGCTCTCTTCAACCCATCTTCTTGTTTTGTCAGGATCGTGTTCTTTTCTTGGTTTATCCATTTAACCAGAGTGTTGTGTCCGTTGCTCAAGTTCTTTCATTTTATCAAGTCTTTCATCTCTTTTCAACCGAAGTGCTACCCAAATCGGTTCTTTATTTTCCCCTTTCTTAATGGAGTGCTTTTAACTTTATTCTTCTCCATTGCGTTCTTTCTTTCAATTTTCTCAACCTTTTCAAGGTTCTTTTGTTTCACTCATTTGTCAAAGAAGCAACTTAGTTTTACCTCTTCTCTTTCTCTTCCGTTTTCCCTGTGGTGCCATTCTAGATCTCGGGACGAGATCCTCTCCTAGTGGTGGAGTTTTGTAACGCCCCGAGACCGATGTGCCGGGTGTCCTCCAGTCATTAGCTATTGTTGCCTTATCATTGCTTGCGTGCCATGCATTGCATATCATGTCATCATGTGCATTTCATTGGCATACATGTTCGTATCATGCATCCGAGCATTTTCCCCGTTGTCCGTTTTGCAATCCGGCGCTCCTATGTCACCCGGTGTCCCATTCTACCTCTTTTTCGTGTGCAGGTGTTAAACGTCTTCGGTTTGGACCGATACTTGTCATGCGGCCTTGGTTTACTACCGGTAGACCGCCTGTCAAGTTTCGTGCCTTTTGGTCTTCGTTTGATACTCCAACGGTTAACCGAGGGACCGAAAAGGCCTCGTGTGTGTTGCAGCCCAACACCATTTCAAACTAGCCCAAAACCCACCTAAACCTCTCCCATCGTCTAGAGCGTTCGAGCAAAATCACGTGGCCAAAAACCGCACCTCATTTGGAGCTTCCTAGCTCCCTCTACCTCAATAAATAGACCCCTTCATTTTCGTTTTCGGGTCATTTCCAACCCTAACCTAGTCTCCTCCCACCTCTCGCCACCGGACACGTCCGATTCGGGCTGGACGTGTCCGACTTGCCCCGCCGCCGCCACGTGTCGCTGCACTGTTGGCGCATCCGCCGCCCCCGCGCTGCCGGCCCGTCGGGCCCGCCTCCGGCCCCCGCGGCCCGCTTCGCCCGCCACCGCCCGAGAGCTCCGCCGCCCGCGTCCACTCGATGGCGCCGCCCGCCAACGCACCCACGCCGCCGCCCGCCACCTGCTCCGGCCACCGCGCCCTCTCGCCGGCCGGCGCCGCCGCCGCCTCGACCGCCGACCCCGCCGCTGCCTTCGCGCCTCGCCGGGCGCGAGCTCGCCGCCGCCGTCCGCCGTTGCCAGGCCGGCGTGCCCCGCTCCTCCCACCGGAGTCCCTCGTCGCCGGAGCCGCGAGCTCGCCAGAGCTCCAGCCGCCCCTCACCGGCATCTTCTTCCACTCCGGTCGGATCTGGTCAGGTGGATCAGATCCACCAAGTCCACCAACCAAACGCGCGCCCCGTCTCCGATCTGCACCGCTCCGTCCCAGATCTCCCCGCCCCGTTGACTTTCTCGGAGAGGTCTATTTTCTTCTAAGTCCGAGTAATATTTTGCATTTTTCAATGCATCATAACTCTGCATCTGTAGCTCCGATTCGTGCGTGTAGCATATCGAAATGTTCGTCTCGGCGAGTACATCATTTCATATCATTGCATCATTTTCATTGGAGCTCATCTTGATGCCCGAAATGTCGTTGGAAGAGGGCTATGTGATGATTATGTCAGATCTATTTCAGCAAATGGCCTTTTGTCATTTTTGCCATGATTAACGTGTGCATGCTATGATCCTGAGCTCTACATGTGTTTTGTTAAATGCCATGCCATCTTTACATGGGTGTATGCCATGTATTTTTGTGATCTTTGTGGTGACTAGCACAAGCATGCAAAGTAGCTTACTCAATGATGCTGATTTTAGGGACTTAGAAATTCACTAAGTCCTTGCCCTGTTATTGTTTTTATGCCATATGTTCATGTTGTTTCCTAGTGATCCGTGCCTCTTTTGAGGGTGATCAGTAAGGATGTTTTGTTAATATTGTGGTGCTCTATCCATCCATGTCTTTGTTTGCATTTATGGAGCACCCTAGCTTGAGTCAATCGAGCTCTACTTTTGCTATAAAATGTTCCTGGCAGATTGTTGACATGTTTAGCGATTTTGCCGAGGATGTTTCTATTGATCCGTGCATGCTATGTTGTTGTTCTTGCCATGTCTAGCTTCTATGCCATGTCTCTTGCTGGGTGTATGCTTAGTATATCATACCATGCTTTGTAGTGAGTGCATCGAGCTCGTAAACATGCCTACTCGTTAATCTGTTTTGCATGCTCCAGTTTTTCTCCAAGTCTAAATCTGTTTATGTTTTTGCTATGTTCACATGCTTGCAATTGTATTTTTTGATCCCTTTTGGCTCAAGGTCACTAAGGGAATTTTGTTATATGCTTAGAGTAGCTTCATGCCATGCCTTGCTTTACCATGTTATGTTCCTATAGCTTATAGTTACCGTGCCCTAAAGATTGCTTCCTGCTGATAAATTCCAGACTTCTGTTAATTTCACTAAGTCTGTAACCTGTTATCATTTGCACTTTTGCCATGCTTGTTTGAACTTGCTATTAAGTGAATTAGCCGTAGCTCAGTGTTCATATTTTGTCAAGCATCATGAGTGGATCCCTGCCATGTATTTTGTTGTCATGTTGGAGTGCTATAGCATGTTGTTCTTGTTGC
Source organism: Triticum monococcum (assembly GCA_034509565.1). Lineage (NCBI taxonomy): Eukaryota > Viridiplantae > Streptophyta > Magnoliopsida > Poales > Poaceae > Triticum > Triticum monococcum. The sequence continues at coordinate 122,285,087 of CM067841.1, forward strand.
ATTTAGATGGCTACGTGCTGTTTGTCGCAGACCGGTGCCATGTTTGTTTTGCTTGCCATTTCCAAACCGTGCATCTGATTCCGGTGATCTTTATATCGATTTCAACCGAAATCATCTCACCTTTCCAGTGGCACTCTTGGTTTTCCATGTTGAGGCCAGATTCAACCACTCCTTTCCAAATCATGCATATGCATCACATACCGCATCCCGCATATCATATGATGTTCATGTTTTGGTTGTTTACTATGTTGTGTGCTTCTTTCCAGTGTTGCTTCTTCGGATTGGTTTCGATAACGTCGCGTTTGTGAGGACCCGTTCGACTACGTCCGTTTGTCTTCTTCATGGACTCGTTCTTCTTCCTTGCGGGATCTCAGGCAAGATGACCATACCCTCGAAATCACTTCTATCTTTGCTTGCTAGATGCTCGCTCTTTTGCTATGCCTATGCTGCGATACCTACCACTTGCTATATCATGCCTCCCATATTGTTAAACCAAGCCTCTAACCCACCTTGTCCTAGCAAACCGTTGTTTGGCTATGTTATCGCTTTGCTCGGCCCCTCTTATAGCGTTGTTAGTTGCAGGTGAAGATTGGAGCTTGTTCCATGTTTGGAACATGGTTATTTTGTTGGGATATCACAATATCTCTTATTTAATTAATGCATCTATATACTTGGTAAAGGGTGGAAGGCTCGGCCATGGCCGTGCCGTGCTGCAGCGCTGTACGCTGGCTTTTGTTTTAAAGAACTACTACAGAAAAAACAAAACTAAAGTAAAAACATACACCGGAATAAAATCTAAGGAAAATACCTAGACACACAGTAAAATATATACACCTAATATAAACTACAGGAACAACTAGTTCCCACTCTAATGCAATTTTAGAAATTCATTTTGATGCAAAAGGCCACATAAACAGTAAAATAACACACAAATAAAATATTTTGGAGATTAAAAAAAATACTAGAACACATCAAATGAGCTGGGAATAATATTCTTCACATTATGAACATTTTTAAAAATAGGGGAGAAGTCATGTTATCTCTGCTCCAATAAATTGCCTTTGTTGCATAATGATTTGAATATTACCGAAAAGCAAAATAATGCATGGAAATAATATGAGATGCAGATGAATGATCTAATAACATCCTAATTTAGGAAAATTGGGATGTTACAAACCTACCCCCCTTAAGATGAATCTCGCCCTCGAGATTCGGGCTGGCTAACAAATAGGTGTGGGTGATCCTGCCTGAGATCTTCCTCTCGTTCCCAAGTAGCTTCTTCCTCTGTGTGATGATCCCACTGAACCTTGCATAACTTAATTGTCTTAGTGCGAGTAACTCTCTTTGCTATCTCCAAAATCTTAACATGTTTATCCTCATATGTCAAATCACTCTCCAACTTAATTGCCTCAAGTGGCACTGTGTTCCACAATGGAACATCCATCATCTCTGCATGGCACTTCTTCAACTGAGATACATGAAACACATTATGAACTCCAGACAAGGATTCTGGTAACTCCAGCTGATAAGCTACCTCTCCTCTTCGCTCCAAAATCTTATAAAGCCCCACAAAGCATGGCGCTAACTTACCTTTAATTCCAAACCTCTTAATTCCACGAAGTGGTGAAACTCTAAGATATGCATGGTCTCCTACCTCATATGTCACCTCCTTACGTTTTGCATCTGCATAACTCTTCTGCCTGGACTGTGCTATCTTCAGCCTGTCACGAATCAACTTGACCTTCTTCTCAACATCTCTGATCAAGTTTGGTCCAAAGAACTGACGTTCTCCAACCTCATCCCACATCAATGGTGTCCTGCACTTTCTACCATACAATACCTCAAATGGGGCCATCTTCAGACTAGCCTGATAATTATTATTATATGAGAACTCTGCATAAGGTAAATTATCATCCCAACTGGACCCGTAGTCCAAGGCACAAGCCCTCAACATATCCTCCAAAATCTGATTTACCCTCTCTGTCTGCCCATCTGTCTGTGGATGGAAAGATGTACTGAACTCCAGCCTAGTGCCCAAGGATTCATGCAACTGACGCCAAAATTTAGATGTGAACTGAGTACCTCTATTAGACAATACCTTCCTTGGAACTCCATGCAAACAAACAATTTTAGACATATAAATCTTTGCTAGCTGAGCGCTGGTATAAGTAGTCTTTACCGGGATGAAGTGAGCAACTTTAGTCAAACGATCAACAACCACCCAAATAGAATGATATCCTGACCGAGTCCTGGGTAGACCTGTAATGAAATCCATACCAATCTCATCCCACTTCCATTCAGGTATAGGCAATGGTTGTAACAAACCTGCTGGCCTCTGATGTTCTGCTTTAACTCGCTGGCAAACACCACATGTTGCAATATAACCAGCAATTTCCCTCTTCAGGCTAGGCCACCAAAATCTTTCCCTCAAATCCAAATACATCTTAGTATTACCTGGGTGAATAGAATAAGGTGAATCATGCGTCTCCTAAAGAATCAACTTCCTGATATCTACATCTTGAGGTACACAAATATGCTTCTCAAACCATATGGCTCCATGTTCATCCTCATGGAAACCTTCTGCCTTACCTTTAGCCATATTCTCTTTTATCTCAGCAATCTCCTTATCACCCTTTTGAGCTTCTCTGATCCTGTCAAGCAAAGTATGAAGGAAATATGCCCTAGAGGCAATAATAAAGTTATTATTTATTTCCTTATATCATGATAAATGTTTATTATTCATGCTAGAATTGTATTAACCGGAAACATAATACATGTGTGAATACATAGACAAACAGAGTGTCACTAGTATGCCTCTACTTGACTAGCTCGTTAATCAAAGATGGTTATGTTTCCTGACCATGGACACAGAGTTGTTATTTGATTAGCGGGATCACATCATTAGGTGAATGATCTGATTGACATGACCCATTCCATTAGCTTAGCACCCGATCGTTTAGTATGTTGCTATTGCTTTCTTCATGACTTATACATGTTCCTATGACTATGAGATTATGCAACTCCCTACCGTAGGAACACTTTGTGTGCTACCAAACGTCACAACGTAACTGGGTGATTATAAAGGTGCTCTACAGGTGTCTCCAAAGGTACATGTTGGGTTGGCGTATTTCGAGATTAGGATTTGTCACTCCGATTGTCGGAGAGGTATCTCTGGGCCCTCTCAGTAATGCACATCACATAAGCCTTGCAAGCATTGCAACTAATGAGTTAGTTGTGAGATTATGTATTACAGAACGAGTAAAGAGACTTGCCGGTAACGAGATTGAACTAGGTATTGAGATACCGACGATCGAATCTCGGGCAAGTAACATACCGATGACAAAGGGAACAACATATGTTGTTATGCGGTCTGACCGATAAAAGATCTTCATAGAATATGTATGAGCCAATATGAGCATCCAGGTTCCGCTATGGTTTATTGACCGGAGACGTGTCTCGGTCATGTCTACATTGTTATCGAACCCGTAGGGTCCGCACGCTTAAGGTTTTGATGACAGTTATATTATGAGTTTATGAGTTTTGATGTACCGAAGGAGTTCGGAGTCCCGGATGAGATCGGGGACATGACGAGGAGTCTCGAAATGGTCGAGACGTAAAAAATTGATATATTGGACGACTATATTCGGACATCGGAAAGGTTCCGAGTGATTCGAGTAATTTTCGGAGTATCGGAGAGTTACAGGAATTCGCCGGGAGAAGTATTGGGCCTTATTGGGCCATATGGGAAAGAGAGAGGGGCTGCCTAGGGCAGGCCACACGCCCCCCAAGGCCTAGTCCGAATTGGACTAGGGGGAGGGGCTGCGCCCCTTCCTTTTTTCCTACTCCTACTACATGGAAGGACTCCTAGTTGGACTAGGAAAGGGGGAATCCTACTCCCGGTGGAAGTAGGACTCCCCTAGGGCGCGCCATAGAGAGGGTCGGCCCTCCCCTCCTCCACACCTTTATATACGGGGGTAGGGGGCACCCCATAGACACACAAGTTGATCCACGTGATCATATTCTTAGCCGTGTGCGGTGCCCCCTTCCACCATAGTCCTCGATAATATTGTAGCAGTGCTTAGGCGAAGCCCTGCGACGGTAGTACATCAAGATCGTCACCACGCCGTCATGCTGACGGAACTCTTCCCTGACAGTTTGCTGGATCGGAGTCCGGAGATCGTCATTGAGCTGAACGTGTGCTAGAACTCGAAGGCGCCGTAGTTTCGGTGCTTGATCGGTCGGGCCATGAAGACGTACGACTACATCAACCGCGTTGTCATAACGCTTCCGCTGTCGGTCTACGAGGGTACGTAGACAACACTCTCCCCTCTCGTTGCTATGCATCACCATGATCTTGCGTGTGCGTAGGAATTTTTTTGAAATTACTACGTTCCCCAACAAAGTAGGTTTTACCTCCAGAGTTGCTAAATATCCCTTAGGAACCATCTCCAACCTGAGATCCCTGAACTGCTCACATAACTCCGGTGACATATTATCAATATTAATTGCATTAGCATGGCTCCTGCAACTCAATGCATCAGCAACAACATTAGCCTTACCAGGATGATACTACACATTCAAATCATAATCCTTAATAAGCTCCAACCATCTCCTCTGCCTGAGGTTCAGATCCTTCTGAGTAAAAATATACTTCAAGCTCTTATGATTAGTAAATATATCACAATGATTACCAATAAGATATGGCATCCAAGTTTTCAATGCATGCACAACTGAAGCTAACTCCAAATCATGTGTAGGATAATTATGCTCATGATTCTTGAGCTGACGTGAAGCATATGAAACAACTTTACCTTCATGCATCAAAACACTACCAAGTCCTTGACGAGAAGCATCACAATATACCTGGAAGTCCTTATGTATATCCGGCAGAGTTAAGACTGGTGCTGTAACCAAACGCTGCTTTAACTCCTGAAAACTGGCTTCACATTCATCAGTCCAAACAAATTTCTTTTCTTTCTTTAGCAATTCAGTCATAGGCTTTGCGATCTTGGAAAAGTTCTCAATAAACCTCCTGTAATAACCTGCAAGGCCCAAAAAGCTACGAATCTCTCCAACTGTCGTGGGTGTCTCCCACTCTGTAACTGCAGCAACCTTAGATGGATCAACTGCAACACCATTACCTGACACAACATGTCCAAGGAATGCTACCTCATCCAGGCAAAACTCACATTTTCTGAACTTGGCATACAACTGATGTTCCCTTAGTTTCTCCATTACCAAACGCAGATGCACCTCATGCTCTTGCTTATTCTTGGAGAACACCAATATATCATCAATGAAAACAACCACAAATTTATCCAAGAACTCCACAAACACCTTGTTCATCATATTCATGAAGTATGCAGGAGCGTTAGTCAATCCAAATGACATAAGTGTATATTCATACAACCCATACCACATAGTAAAAGTGGTCTTTGGAATATGTTGTTCACGAATCTTCAATTGATGATAACCAGAACGAAGATCAATCTTAGAAAACACAGTAGCTCCCTCCAACTGGTCAAGCAGATCATTTATCATAGGCAAAGGATACTTATTCTTAATGGTTACCTCATTCAAAGAGCGATAATCAACACACATCCTCAAGGTTCCATCCTTCTTCTCCACAAACAAAACTGGAGCTCCCCAAGGTGATGAACTTGGGCGAATAAATCCCTGTGCCTGCAATTCTCTTATCTGCTTCTTCAATTCCTGCAACTCTTGAGGAGGCATTCTATACGGTCTCTTTGCAATAGGTCTAGTGCCCGGTATTAAATCAATAAGAAACTCAATATCTCTACCTGGTGGCATACATGGCAACTCCTCTGGAAACACATCTGGATAATCCCTCACAACTGGCACCTCTTCCGGGCTACCCCCCTTAAGAGAGTTCACCTGCACCTGATTATGCTTATACTTACATACATATTTGATCCTCTTCCCTCTTGGTGCACTAAGAGCAATAGATCGACTGGCACAATCAATAGGACATTTATATAACTGCAACCAATCCATACCCAAAATAATATCCAGACCTTGTGACTTCAATATAATCAAATCTGTAGGAAACTCATGCTTCCCAATAGACAAAGTCAACTGATGACAACCAACACCTGCTATCATCTCAGCTCCCGGGGAACTCACTCTAATAGGCATACTAAGTGTTTTGGTTGGCAATCCATGTTTATCAACAAATACCCTCGAAATAAATGAATGCAATGCACCAGTATCAAAAAGAACAAGTGTAGGTACTGAATAAATCAAGAACTTACCAATCACTGCATCAGGTTCATTATAGACCTCCTCAACATTAACATGGTTGACATGACCCTTTTGGAAGGGGTTTGGCTTGCTGACTCCTGAATTCCCATTACCGTTCTTGCTCTCTGGACAAGCATTGGAGTGGTGGCCCATCTTCCTACACTTATAGCACTGAACCTAGCTAATATCCCTCTGCACAGGCATACTCTGGTGGCTCTGGTTATTATTCCCTCCATTACCATTACCATTACCATTACCTCTACCATTGCCATTGTTACTCTTGTGCCCATTATGATGATGGTGGCCATTATGGTTGTGGCCATTCCCTCCATGATGATTATGCCCATTACCTCCATTACCATGATATGAAGTGCGTGGCTTCTGCTGTGGTCCTGAATTATACCTGTTATTATTGTTGTACTTCCTCTTGCGATTCTCTATGGCATGTTGCTTTCCCTCCAGCACAATAGCCTTATCAATCAAATCCTGACAATTCCTAAAAGTGGCCACTATCAACTGAAGGCTCAACTCATCATTTAGGCCCTCCAAGAATTTCTCCTGCCTAGCTGCATCAGTGTTAACATCATTAGGAGCATAACATGCAAGATTATTAAATTCCTCCAGATAAGCATTAACTGTGCGACCTCCCTGACGCAAACTGCGAAACTCCTTCTTTTTCAGACTCATAGCACCAGCAGACACATGTGCAACACGGGAAGCATCCTGAAACTGAGGGCATGTGATAGTAGCAATGGGATAAGTGACCAAGTAATTGTCCCACCAAGCTGCGGCAGGACCCTCTAGCAAATGTGAGGCAAACCTCACCCTCTCTGCATCTGTGCATCCAACCGTCTCCAGGTTCCTATCGACTGCACGGAGCCAATCATCAGCCACAATTGGTTCAGGGGAACTGGAGAACCTCTGAGGATTCAACCTCAAGAGCCTGGTAAGCATATCCACAGGTGGCGGTGGCGGCAGATTGTTGTTGTTATTGTTGTTGTTTTGGTTTTGAGCAAGCAACTGGATCAACTGAGCCTGTCCCTCAATAACCCGCTGGATGTATGGGGGGTACTTCATTTCCATTGGTGTCTCCTCCTGCAGTAGTGCGTCTAGTATCATGCCTCGGCGGCATCTGGTGGGCAAGCATAGATGAGTTATAGATATACTAGGTCCAAAAGCTATGTATATATAAATATATTCTACCCATATGCATAATATGATCAAGCCAACAAAACACAACAATGAATAACACCAACAAACAAACAACAACCAATATTATAATATTATATATATAGTCGAATAAATTCGACACTAAGCAATTTAACAAACAACTACCAATCAAGAAAACAATCTAGTATCTTCATACCACGAAAGTGGACATAATCAGATACGCTAACACGATAACGTTGCAATATAAAACAAGCATGAATGGTGGTCTCAGCACTAGTTCCTACTTAACTGTTCAAGATACTTGAGGGGGTTACTAATAAATAGTAAGAAGTACAGCTACTTGATAAAATAATTTTCACTCCTATGGCTTTTCTAATCCATTTTTTAGGGTCACGTCCTATAGTCAACACACTGCTCTGATACCATCTGTAACGACCAAACCTCAAAGGATTTGAGTCTCTGTGCTTACCGTGCTAGTCCCTGGATCGAACTCGCTAGCACACACAGTATAGATGAATACCAGAATAGGAAGTGCATCATTTATTACATCGTATGTTCCAGAATATATAAAATAAAACAATCTGCATAACACTTGGCTAGCTTTATTCAATCAAACAGCGGAAAGAGCAGAAAATAACGATGAGTCCCATCATAGCCCACTGGCGATGCTGAGTGCAGACTCGTGACCCTAACGGTACCTTACTCTTCGTCTGAATATCCTGCAACATGAGACGTTGCAGCCATATAGGTCAATACTTGAAATGTATTGGCAAGTTACACAGGAGTAATAATAAAGCAGACCTACATTTATATGCATAGTATATCAAAAGGAAGGCTTCAGGGTTTATTTTTGCAGAAAGTTGATTTTGTCCTCATAACTACCTAATAGTCAAATTTTCATTTAGTTCTTTTATTACTACAATTATATACACAAGGTTGAGTTGGCAAAATTAACTCCAACCTACCCTTTATTAAGTTGGCCACAAATATTATTAAGTGTCACATCTGTCAAGATCATCCAACAACTATAATGGCATAGTCGCTCAAAGTTACCCATAACCGGGGGCACGGCTAATCATGATTAGTTTTTAATACTCTGCAGAGTTTAGTACGCTTTACCCGCTGGACCCAACCTGAAGATTGAGATGAAGTCTTTCAGAAGCAGTCCCCTAGTCCCAACAGGAGGCCCATCCCAACTATTATATCTACGTTTGCTGGCACATCCGGGTAAGGGTTCCACAACTGATCAACTAAGCCATAGCCCATTTAGCCAGTGGTCGCACATGGAAGCTACTAGTCACTAAGTCTGTCTGATCTTTTTGAGCCTCGGCGGTCGTCCACTTACATTCAGAGAGGATAAACCATGATGTCCTTGAAACCACCCTAGCAATACCAATTCCGCCCAGAGGTGAATTAAATCCTCAGTTACTACTCAAATTATTATATATATAATCCTCACATAAGATCAATGAATACAGGAACCACCCCGTCTACAAAGCATAGCAAAACTACAACTACCACGATCTGCAATGACAGGAGATAGCTCAACAATATAGCAAAATAATATTATAATAATCCTATACATGCATATATTCATAGTGTGATATAACTACATGCATAGAAAACAATAGGTAAAGGATGATCAACATGTAACTTGCCTTTGGTTCTGGTTTAAAAGGTCACACTCCTGACAATAGCTTGCGTCGCACTCCGGACAATCTACACGTTTCACACAATATAACAAATCAATCACCGGAACACAAAAAGAACAAAAACAAAACCAACAGCAAGAAAACCATTTTTAAAACTCAACAACAGTAGCACAACAGCACCTAAATTGCACTACGATCACAATGCAAAAAGAATCACTCGAATTCGATAAGTGGTTTGGAAGATACGGCCTCCAGAAGGTTTAATTCAAATTCAAACAAATTCAAATTTGAATAGTGCAAACATGTGCAAAGTTGGTACTGTGATAATGTGCTGATTTTTGTGAGTGCACAGGAAAAAGAATTACCTAAATTGGATTTATAGAATAAAAGATATAGCTAAAAGAAGTTAGAGAACAAACCTGGAAAGAAAAAGAAAAACAACAGAAAACTCCTTCACTGTTCGTGCATGTACTATAGCTGTTTGCCACGTGGCAGCGTGCGGTTGGCTCAGGTGGTGCTGTGGGCGTGTGCTCTCACCAAAACAAAGGAAAAACGACGGTGGCTTCGGGCGTCGGCGGTGGTGGCTCTCTGGCAAGTCTCCGGCGAAGTTCAGCTGACGGGCGGAGGCGGCTTCGAGTTGCGGACGCAGTGGTGAGGTCAAACAACGACGGGGCGTGCTCAGCGGGCGACGGTGACGACGTGAACAGCCGCTGCTCCGGCTCGTTGGGTTCTCTTGGGTGGCTCGCTCCGCTGCGATTCCGGCGACAAAAATATGTCAGCAAGGTGCGGGGTTGAGCGGAGGGTCGAGGGGAGTGAACAGTGTGGCCGGTGGTGTCCTTACGGTGGCAGAAATGACCGGCAAAGACGGCGGCGGCTCGAGCTCCACCGCGATATGCGTTTCACCCTAGCTTCTCGTGCGGATGAGGAAAGGATGGAGAAGGGGCTATGGTAGGGTTCTCTGGGGTCCGGAACTCGCGTGTGATGTCCCTGGCTCGCACGGGATTGACCAGGTGCCGGATCGATCCGGGTCGGCCACGGCGTGCGCGCGGCGCAGCTGCGTTCGTCTCGGGGTGGAAGATGGGTGCGGGGCCCGCTGGTCAGCGGCTGGGGCGAGGTGGATCGGGTGCGAGCGAGCGATACGGGTCGGGTGCGGGCGTACCGCTTCGGCAGCGAATGCGAGTGAGCGGGCTGCAGGGCTGGCGGCGTGGAGTGATGGGGCTGGGTGGGCTGCGGCTGCGGTGCGTGTGCGTGTGCGTTGGTGGGCTGGGCCGCGGCCGTGCCGTGCTGCAGCGCTGCATGCTGGCTTTTGTTTTAAAGAACTGCTACAGAAAAAACAAAACTAAAGTAAAAACATACACCGGAATAAAATCTAAGGAAAATACCTAGACACACAGTAAAATATATACACCTAATATAAACTACAGGAACAACTAGTTCCCACTCTAATGCAATTATTTTAGAAATTCATTTTGATGCAAAAGGCCACACAAACAGTAAAATAACACACAAATAAAAAAATTTGGAGATTAAAAAAATACCAGAACACATCAGATGAACTGGAAATAATATTCTTCACATTATGAACATTTTTAAAAACAGGGGAGAAGTCATGTTATCTCCGCTCCAATAAATTGCCTTTGTTGCATAATGATTTGAATATTACCGAAAAGGAAAATAATGCATGGAAATAATATGAGATGCATATGAATAATCTAATAACATCCTAATTTAGGAAAATTGGGATGTTACGAACATGGTGGAGTTCGTGGGGCAGATGCCCCCTTTCGATGAATGGGGGCTGCGTCCATTTGGACTTGAAGGGCCTCGCGAGAATCCTGTCTCCGTGGTTCCCCTCCCTACCGCCAGCACCAAACTTTCCCCAAGAGTGGATGCAAGGGGCGAGTTCCGTTGGAGGCCGGAGGCGCTGGTGCTGAGGTGTCGACGCCGCCCGAGGCTCCCAAGGTGCCATCCTCGCGATCCCGCGACTCTTGCCTTGGGGTGACAGCTGAGGGGGCAACGCAATCCGCTGCTCCTGAGGCCGAAGCTTCCGAGGCCTCAGCGGGCCATCATGAGGCGGTGCCCGAGGGCTCTCCTCAGCCCAGCACTCCCGAGGCCGTCTCCTCGGAAGCCTCACCAACTATGCCCTGTGCTGGTTGCCGCGTCCAACGCTTCGGCCTACTTCGTCTGGACTTCGATGCGCTCCGCAAGGGAAAGGGTCCCCAAGATGCAGCAGTGATGCCTTCTGGCCGTTGAAGCAGAGGAAGTATATCGCCATAGACGAGTGAGTACCTTGTCTTTGTAATTTCTTGAGTGCTGCTTCTCCTCCTGACTATGGCTCCTCAGGGTCCCTTCTGCTAAGGCGGCGAAGTCTCCCAGGAAGCAACCTTCTCCTGCCTCGAATAGCCCGCTGGCCTTGAGCGCCCCAGGCCAGCATGCCACAGCTGGCGCGAGGTCGGCTGAAGAGGCAAAGATGCTAGCCTGGTGCCTGGAGCCCGCACCCTTGTCGTCTCTCCTTCGTGGCTTAGCCTGGGATGTGGCAAGTGTCGTGGTTCTAAGATTGATAGTAGAATGGGGGTAGGTATGAGGAGGCAAGATCTCAGCTATGGTGAAGTTGTACACACAAGATTTACGAGTTCAGGCCCTTCCCGGTGGAAGTAATAGCCCTACGTCTCGGTGCCCGGAGGCGGTCGACTAGATTATATGCGTATGGTGTTTACAGGGGTGCGAACCCCTGTCCCTGAGGAGGGGGTGGCTTATATAGAGTTCGCCAGACCCCTCCCGCCCTCAGTTACAAAGGGTTTAAGGTACATAAAGATGGGGCATTTCTGGTAACGCTAGTAATAAAGTGACATAAATGACCGCTAAGTCTATAGAGTAAACGGCCAACCATTGCTTTTCAGAGTGGCTTTCAATCTTCTGTCCATCGAGTGATCATTGCCATGGTCGACTGACATAGAGTCTTCCGAGTGGAACGTTTCTGGTCGAGTGGATGATGGTATCCCTTGAATACTTCTGACTTTAAGGTGATGTCCTAGGGGAGGGTGCCTAGGTCAGCCGTATGACCTTACCCTAGGTACATAGCTTCATCATTAGCCCCCAAATGGTTCAGGGTTCGAGTGGAGGAGGAGTTGAAAAATACTTCCGACTCAATTTTTACGCTTCGGAAGCGTCTTGTTAGGATCAACGAACAACATGATGGCTCCAACTTCTTTTTTAGACGCCTTGATCCATTCTTAGTTTTGTTGAATGAACTTTTGCTGATAAGTTCCGAGTGTTGATATGAAAGAAATCTTTAGTCTGACAGGTTGCTCTGCAGTTCCCAGATCTTACGGGATTCGAAATTTTGGGAAGCATGCAGGACGGAGGAGGCCGCAGTAATCGGGATGGATTAGGCAGGGGTGCCTCGATCACCGCGCCACCTTTTTTGCCACGTACCGAGCGGGTGACAGTTGTGGGATTTGACACGATTGCCCGGGCCCTGTCGTCAGTCACTCGGAAATGACTCCATATAAGACGTTGGGCTGGGGGATTTGCATATTGTGCCTCTATTTCTCCTTGTTTCTCCTCTATTTCTCCATTGCTCCCGTCCCGACTCTCGGCGCCGCCGCCCACCTCTAGCCCATTCCGTCGTAATGGGGAAGGACAAGACCGCTGCCCTGGAGCGTGCGAAGAAAGCGATGGCGAAAGCGAAAGGGAAGAAGATGAGGCGGGGCGAGTTGTCGTCAAGATCTGCCCTGCTGCGCGGCTGGGTCCAGGGTGAGTGGATCCGATCCACGCTCGTCTTGGATGATCTGTAAGACCTGGCCGAGAGTGGGCTGATCGAGCACGATTCTTGGAGGCTTCCGGGGGATGAATCTAAACCGCAGCCTCAGGAGGGTGAGTGCGTATTGCTCGCCACTCACGTCGACCGCGGTTTTTCTTTGCCTCCACACACCTTTTTCCGAGCATTCTTGAACTTCTTTGGAGCTCAACTCCACCATTTCTCCCCCAACACGATCACGTACCTTGCGGCTTATGTCTCCTTGTCTGAGAATTTCTTGGGTTGTCGACCGCACTGGGGCCTATTTAAGCACATCTTCATGTGCCGCTCGCAAATTATGAAAAAGTCCAATCCGAGTAATGAGAAAACCCAGGTGATCCAGATGTGTGGGGGCTTAGGTATCTAGATGAGGGGGAATAGTGCTTTTCCTGCGATGACTCTTCCCGACTCGGTTAGAGGGTGGCAGTCGACTTGGTTTTATTGCAAAGACAAGCCGACCCCAGGTCATTCGACAAATATTCCTCCCTTTTCCTTGGCATGAGTCTAGAAACCTACTTCTTTGAGAGTGGCTCTAGCAGAGAAGGTGGAGGTGTCCATGTTGATGGAGCGAGTAGTTCTGCTGATTCACGAGGGAGTGACAGGCATGGATCTGCTCGAGGTATTCCTCAGTCGACGTATTCAAACCCTCCAAGCTCGTGATCACTCCATGTGGATGTACTCGGGGATTGAAGATTCCACTCGGATCCATCCATAAGACGTTGATGAGAAGACGGTGGCACTGTGGGTGCAAAGCATGACAGGGAACAAAGACAACCCCGGGGGGTCCTGAAGAGTTTTAGCATTCGACACCAACAACCAACCAGACAAGGTCTGTCTCTTATCTCCGAGTGTTTTTTATTCTGACTTGCAGTTGCTTACTGAGTCGACTATCCTCTGGTCATCTCTTCTATTTTGCAGGTTTGTACTGAGACGTACTCAATGCCGAACGGGGAGCAAGAGCAGCACCAGGATGGAGAGGAAAACAGAGGCGAAAGCATGGATTGGCAATCTGATGGAGGAGAAGAGGAGGAGGAAGGCGAGGACTCGAGCAGTGGTGAAGAAGTCGAGTCACCGCCTCACACTGAAAAGCGTTCCAAACATAAGCACGACCCAGTGTGTGCCCGTGGAGAGGTAGCTAGGCCGACCGGACAGACTTCCAAGCGCACTCGAACCTCTTCCCCTGTGCCGACCGAAAAGGTCCCAAAGCAGCAAAAAGTTGCAGAACCAAAGCCTCGAAAGACCCTGCCCAAGATCAAGATCGACGTCCCCGTCGCTTCTGTGTAAGTGTCTTGTCCCCACTTTTCAATCGATGATTTGTGATGTCGACTCTCTTTCTCATTTGTCTGAGTGAATCTTGAAACTTGTAGAGCTGCTACTTCTGGGACTTCTGCTTACTGGGATGATGATGAGGACGTAGAAGACACGGTCACTTCTAACCCGGGTATGACCTTTGCAAACTTGCCTTTGCTTTTTCAGCCATTTTGTTGACCGGCTGAATTCTGATGACTAATTCTTTTTGCAGCTCCTCCCCATGTCATTGATCTTCCGGATGACGACGAGGATGTGCCGCTAAGGCCCAGGAGGAGTAAGAAGGCATCAACTGGCAAGACGTCCCAATCGGCACCGGTGGCAGAGCCAGTGATTCAACAACCTGAAGATGTGACTCGGGCTTCTGTTACTTTCGTTGTTCCAGTATCAAGTGAACGCCCCACATCATCGACTACACCAGTGTTTGCTTCAACTATCCAGCCTCATGCCTCGGAACATTAAGCTGCCGCGACTGAACCACCAACCCCATTCTTCACTACTCATCACGTTCCAGAAGACCACACAGGCGCCGCCGCAGAAGCCATTCGCCAAGCTAGCATAATGATGTAACGAGTGAAGCTGGTGCATGAAAACAGTCAGGCTGCTTATGACGCTAGTGCGGCCCTTCGAGCCAATGTTCAGGTAAGTTGGCTTCAGACTGAACTCCTATCTTGTTGCTTGTTCTGTTAGGATATGCTACATGAAAACTTTTCTTTGTGCATCCTCCTGTTATTCTGCACTTCGCATCTGCACACCCACTAGGTGTTTGAATTTATGTCGAGTAATTTTCCCAGTTGAGTCGACTAGGTTGTGTCGGTTGTAGTTCTGGGTTAGTGGGGGCACACATAGTGCACCCACTGGGTGTAGTCCCCGAGGCCACCGTCGAATGTGTGATTCGACAGAGGTCTTGATAAAAGATGTCTTTATTGTTTCACTCTTCCACTCGGTCTGGGCGGACCATGTCGAGTGGAATCTGAACCAGTGGGGGCACGCTAAGTGCACCCATTGGGTGTAGTCCCCGAGACTGCAGTCGACTGTTGGCAGTCGGTTGGGGTCTGAGTATGTCTCCTTTTTTTACTCGGTCTGGGCAGGCCATGTCGAGTGGAACCCGAACCAGTGGGGCACGATAAGTGCACCTGCTGGGTGTAGTCCCCGAGAGTACTGTAGAATGTTTGATTCTGCGGTAGTCTTAGAATGCTATCCACTTGGAGGAAAATGATCTTTGATCTTATCCATTGATGTATCTTTTGCCGACTGTAGAAATCCTATGAGCTTATCTCCAAATTCGCCGAATTCGAGGAAAAGCAAAGGAAACTCAACCTTGATTTGGAGCTGGCCAATCAAAACTTGAAAAATGCTCAAGACAAAGTAGTTGGTACGGAAGGTAACGACCCGTCGACTGTTTATCCTGACCATCCCTCAAGTTATCTCTTCGTTACTCTCCTTGACCCGAATGCACATTCTTTAGAGAAAATGAAGCAAGCCTTGGCACAAAAGGATCTTGACCTTGCAGCTACGCAGAAGGAGGCTAAGGAGAAGACCACACTTGCTGACAAGAAGCTAGCTTCAGTCGAAGCACTGGAGGAAGACAACGCCAAACTAAAGGCATCCCTCACTGAGGCCAACAAAGAAGCGACCCGTCTGAAGAAGTACAAAGTTGCTTTGAACGAGAAGATCGAAGGCATTTCTCATAAGAGAAATGACCTGGAGGATTATCTGGGGGCAGTCACCAAAAAGTTGTTCCTTATGCTCGAAGGTATTTTCCTTTGCTCGATTGTTAAGTTGTTGTCGATTCACCACACATTCGTCGACTCATTATTTCTTTGAGTTTGTCGAATTCTGCCAAAATTTTGAAGAAGAGACTGGGCGGGTCAAGACAGGTCTAGACCCCGTCCTTTCTCCCGTCGGTGATGATGCTGCTATGAACGTGCTCCGACTAGAATCCTGTGTTGCCAGTGTTACGAGCTATCTTGCTCGCCTGAAGGTGGCGGTGTCGCGCATCGTTATAGCACTCTGGCCAAGGGCGACACTTCAAAATGACCTCGAGTCCCTGATGACTCGACTCAATGAGGTCCCTGGTCGATTGCAAGAATGGAAGAAGTCTTATGCCCGATGCGGTGCTGACGTGGCTCTGTCGCTTGTTTGTGTCCACTGCAAGGAAGCCCCAGAAGAAAAGCTGGCAGCGATCAAGGTTGCCAATACCAAAAGGCATGACTTCCGATCCTTCAAGGAAACCTTCATTGTTGCTGCCACTCGGATTGCTGATGGAATTGATCTGGACGAGTTCGTCGAGCCTGCAAGCCCTCCTCCTATGGAGTGAACAAACTTTATGGCTTGCCTTAAATTGCCTCGGAATGCCGAGTGATTTTGTAACCATTAAACTCCTTCGGACCTCATGCCCGAGTACTTTCATCAGTGTTCTGGAACCTTGGGATTTTATCTGAACTTTGGTTGCTTTTGAATCTTTTGACTCTTTGCGTAGAACTTGTTTCTTGCAGTTTGAGCTGCTATGCGGTTCAATCGAGTGAATCATGGGAAGATCATGGTTGACCTGCACCCCGCCACCCTTACGGATAAGGATGGAGCGGACGTTGTATTTGTGTTGAAGCTCCGAGGACAGACCGTGGTCGAACTACACCTCGCCGCCCTTACGGGTAAGGATGGAGCGGACGTTGTATTTGTTTCGAAGCTCTGAGGACAGACCGTGGTTGACCTGCACCTCGCCGCCCTTACGGGTAATGATGGAGCGGACGTTGTATTTGTGTCGAAGCTCCGAGGATAGATCGTGGTTGACCTGCACCTCGCCACCCTTACGGGTAAGGATGGATCAAGTCTTAAAACTTAGGTGAGTACTAGACTGCAGCTAAGCCCCCGAGTGGGAGGGTTGCTCACCACTTGGTAGGATTTTTCAAATTTAGGCGAGTACTGGACTGCAGCTAAGCCTCCGAGTGGGAGGGTTGCTCACCACTCGGTAGGATTTTTTTCAAACTTAGGCGAGTACTGGACTGCAGCTAAGCCTCCGAGTGGGAGGGTTGCTCTCCACTTGGTAGGATTTTTTCAAACTTAGGCGAGTCTTGGACTGCAGCTAAGCCTTTGAGTGGGAGGGTTGCTCTCCACTCGGTAGGATTTTTTAAACTTAGGCGAGTACTGGACTGCAGCTAAGCCCCCGAGTGGGAGGGTTGCTCTCCACTCGGTAGGATTTTTTAAACTTAGGAGAGTACTAGACTGCAGCTAAGCCCCCGAGTGGGAGGGTTGCTCACCACTCGATAGGATTTTTCAAACTTAGGCGAGTACTGGACTGCAGCTAAGCCTCCGAGTGGGAAGGTTGCTCTCCACTTGGTAGGATTTTTTAAACTTAGGCGAGTACTGGGCTGCAGCTAAGCCCCTGAGTGGGAGGGTTGCTCCCCACTCGGTAGGATTTTTTAAACTTAGGCAAGTACTGGACTGCAGCTAAGCCCCCGAGTGGGAGGGTTGATCTCCACTCGGTAGGATTTTTTGAACTTAGGCGAGTACTGGACTGCAGCTAAGCCGCCGAGTGGGAGGGTTGCTCTCCACTCGGTAGGATTTTTTAAACTTAGGCGAGTACTGGACTGCAGCTAAGCCCCCGAGTGGGAGGGTTGCTCTCCACTCGGTAGGATTTTTTGAACTTAGGCGAGTACTGGACTGCAGCTAAGCCTCCGAGTGGGAGGGTTGCTCTCCACTCGGTAGGATTTTGTCAGGACCCCGATTCCAAGTCACATCGACCTAGCCAGTAACACCTCATATCACTTTGCGGCCTCACGCACGGTAATCCCATGGGTGTCGCCTTACCATGGCCCGGAACCGTTTGCGCCTTTTGGCTCACGTATATGATAGTGTCGCTAGCATCCATATGACAGAGAACCCGGGCCGACATGGCTAGTCGTGAACCCAAAGCGGCACTAACCTATGTGGACAGGCATACATGAATCACATCGAGCATGTCGGTCATCAGCGAGTGAATCCGGGCTATAGCACTGGGCTAACAGGACTCCGGGGAACCCGGGCTGTAGCAAGCTAGGCAGGACTCCGGATGTCACCGCGTGACATTTCCCCGAAGGGACAGACATAGGAACGAAGTGAAACACCTGCCGGCCAGTCAAGTGTCCTGAGCAGTAGTGCTGGGCTAGCAGGACTCCGGTGAACCGGGCTGTAGCGGACTACTATGGCTCATGGAAGCACTAGACTACATTTCCCCATAAGAGAGGCTGCCAAGGATAAACAACTACATTGTCGGATCCCACACATACCAAGCATTTCAATCATACACACAATATGATCGATATGTGTAAATACAACATGGCATCACAACATAACTCTACAACTCAAGTATTTATTCATTAGGCTCCGAGGAGCGAGATATTACAAACATGGGTCTCATGACCCAACAATCATAGCATACAATGCAAAGCACATGCGGAAGCTTAACATGTCTGAGTACAGACATCTACAAATGAAAAAGGCTAAGAAGCCTGACTATCTGCCAGATCCTGCCGAGGGCACAAGATCATAGTTGAGGTATCAAGCTAACGTCGAAGTCCACGCGGAACTACTAGCGAGACTGAAGCCTCTCTGCAAAACATAAATTAAGAAAACGTGAGTACAATTGTACTCAGCAAGACTTACATCAGAACTTACTACGTATGCATCGGTATCAACAAAGGGGGTGGGGGAGTTTAACTGCAGCAAGCCAGCTTTGACTCGGTGGCTATCCTGAACTACGACTGCAAGTACTCTTTCGGGGTGGCGCACACGAGTCCACATATTCACCATTCAATACACCACTATGGATCCGCTCCCGTCTCCCTACGAGAATGTCATCCATAGCACTCACGCTTATTTTGCGAGTTTTAGAGTATCCACTTTCGCATGTCTATGAACTATGCAAGGGGTCCAAGTTTCCATATCCAAGGAATCCGGCTATTCGAATAGATAATGATAACCCTGCAGGGGTATACTTCTTCACACACGCTCCCACCACTTACCACCATATACACTTCATGTATCTCGGCAACCTTCAAGCGGAAGCCTGGCGAAGGTGTCGGCCACGGCCTACCTACACACTTAAGTCTCTAGTCCAGGTTTATCACCTATCTAGGTTCCATCCGCAGGGAGTCCGGCCGAGGTTTCCACATATGGCCCCAAACGATGTAAACAGGGTTCCCAAGACACCAAACGGGCGCCCGGTACACCGTGCCAGGGTGTATCTACCGCAACATAGCCCACCCCTAGGGTCAGCGCTACACACGGGCGCCAACACATAACCTACAAACACCAGAAACTAGATGCAACTCCTGGAAAGAGTACTAGGGTGATTAAGAAGCCGAGAGGGTCAATTAAGGATCCCAATGAGTGGTAGTAGCTATTCATGGATCACAGACACAGAACTTAGTTCCTGAGGACGGTTTCAATGAGACAACCCACCAAGTACTCCTACATGGCCTCTCACCGCTACCTTTACCAAAACGTGTTCACACACTTAGCTCACACACAGTAGGACATGTTCACACACCTCCGATTCATTCCCGATGAATCAGACCTGACACAACTCTATGCAATAGCGGGCATGAAAAACAAGCATGAATGAGTAGGCACATCAGGGCTCAAACAACACCTACTCATGCTAGTGGGTTTCATCTATTTACTGTGGAAATGACAGGTCATGCAGAGGAAAGGGGTTCAACTACCGCAACATGTAACAGTTGAATCGTTGTTGTCCTAATGCAGTAAAAGAGAGCAGGAGCGAGAGAGTGGGATTGTATCGGAATGAACAAGGGGTTTTTGCTTGCCTGGCACTTCCGAAGATAACATTGAGTCTTCATCATTATCAGCGATCACAGTGTCGGAGCAGCGTCTACCGAGAGGGGACATTTATTGGCAAACAAGGAAGAACACAATCAATGCGATGCAACAATATGATGCATGATCATGACATGGCAATATGCTGTTGATTGAGCTAATGCAACTAGCAACAAGTTAAATGGAGTAGGTTTGAACACTAGGTTCAAATTCAAATTCAAACTATGAATTCAAATAGTGCATTAACATGTTTTGGACTAGACAGTGAGGTTAGGTTGTTCAAACATGCATGAAAATGCCATATTCAGATTCCTTGGATTTTTCTGATCATTTTTCATATATAATTTATTTCATTTGGAGTTACGGTTGAATTTCTATGAATTTTAGAAGTTTTTACTAATTTCTGGAATTTTTTGAATTATTTTAAATCCAGAAAATTATTAACTGCGTCAGCATGACGTTGGTGTGACGTCAGCAAGTCAACAGGGGCGGCCCAGGTCAAACTGACCGGTGGGACCCGCGTGTCAATGTCTAGTCTAATTAACAGGGTTAATTAGCACTGGGTTAACACTAAACCTAATTTAGTTAGAGGCTTGGGCCCACACGTCAGTGACCGGAGGTGGTCAAACCCCCTGTCAAAAAGGTCAACCCACCGGCGTTTAGCCGCCGGCGAGGGCCGATACGGCGGCGCGTCTCGGGAAAACGCTACAGGGCCTCATTCGAAGCGTGCCTGGGTGCGTTGGAAAGCCCTTGCTCCCGCGCGTCGAACGGTGCATGTGCTGGGTGGCGGGGAGGCCGGAGCTCGCCGGAGTGGAGCCCGCGGCGGCTACCGGAGCTCGGGTTCGAGCGGCGCAGCGCTATGGTGCACGGGAGAACGAGCTGGTGGCGGAGTTAGCTTGCTGCGGAGCTGCTGAGCACGTAGTCGTGCTCGGGCACGAGCTTTGCTAGCTCTGGCTACGGCGGCGGCCGGCTCCCGGCTCCGGTGGAACCACGATCTAGAGAGAGCAAAAGAGCGCGGGGAGAGAGGGGTTCGGTGCAGAGGCTCACACCGAGGTCGTAGAGAAGCTCAGTGGGCCTGGGGAGGCGACGGAGACGACGAATTGGACCTCGGCATCCGGCGGCCGTGGACGGGGAAGAAAGGTCAGGGACGGCGCTTCGGTGCCCTTCCGGTCGCGTGGATCGGTGAGGAGGACGTAAACGAGGCGGCAGAGCTCTTGGATACGTCGGAGAGGCGATAGGGAGGCTGTGGCCGCAGTGGCTGTTGACGGCAGCGACGGCGCGCTCGGCCGTGAGAGAGAGGGAAATCCAGGGGAAGGGATGGGGACAAGAGAGAGAGTGAGAGAGAGCCGGGGAGGGTCGCGTGGCGCTCGTCCAGACGCGTCGGGGAGGGGCAGGCAGGCAAGAAGGAGGTGGAGGCTCGGGCACGGGCGCGTCGCCACACCTCTGCCAGTAGGCAGAGGTTGAAGACGGCTCTGCCCCTGGTGGGCTGGCCGGTGCAGCTGGGCCGGCAACAGGTAGGTGGGCCGAGGTAAGTGCCAGGTTAGTCCTTCTCTCTCTCTCTCTCTCTCTCTCTCTTTTATTTAGTTTCTGTTTTCTATTTATGTTATGTTGTTTTGATTTAGTTTATAACCCAAATCATTTTAATAAATCCTGAAAATAATTGTGGGCATTAAATGAATTATTACAGAGGCCCTTAACTATTTTCAGAATTATTGGAGCATTTAAAAATATTAATAGTATTTAAATGCCCCAATTCAAATACAATATGGGTTATTCAAAAATCCAGAATGGCCTAAAAATATGTGCATCATTTTTGGAAGAGGTTTTCACCTTTATAAAAAATAATGAACTTTTCTAAAGGGCATTCTGGGTTCATTGAAAATATTTTTATTTTGATCCTAATTGCATTTCATTTAGTGCTAGGGCTTGTCATCCCCATTTCAAATTTCAAACAAATATAGACATGATGCATGGATGCTTATGATACTAATTGCAATCAAATTCTAGGGCTGTGACAACTTGCCCCCACTAAACAAGAATCGCGTCCCGAGATTCAAGACGTGAGGTAAGAAGACAGAGGGGATACAAAGCTAGCACGACCTTCACGATCCAGATGTCTTTCTCGAGGATGTTGATTCATTGCATCACCTTGATCTCGACGTCTTGCTTTGAGAACTACATCCAACATGACAACGAGTAGAAAGGGAGAATTTAAGAAGAATCGACCTCCCTGAGGTTCGAGCAACTTAGGATCATTTTAATGATCACAAGATCAACTCATGGAATGAGACATAGTAACATCTCTTGAGCTGATACACGAAGCATACACCTAGAGGGATGGAGTGAAACGGATGGCGAAGGTTCACTAGGTAGGCAACAATTCCATACTCGAATAAGATGGAGCATGAATTTCAAAGTAGCAAGAAGATATTTGCCATGATTTCATAATGTGATACCTTGGGGAAGGTGACTCATAGAATTATTCCCTTAAGTGGCAAAAACAATTACTTTTGATTCGGAGATCATTGAAACTCTTTATACCAGCCTAAGGCAATCACAACCGATCATTTGAAGGAGTTCAAAAGAATGACATACTTGGACTAGAAAGGATGATGTGGACTCCCTTGTTGAAGACAACGCAATGGATGATTTTGCTTATCATCGGAAATGGATGGGCCCCATGGTAAGTCCACTTTTGAAGATGATCCTGAACAACAACGACTGAGGTGCAAGCTGGGAACAAAATGCAAATGTTGGGAATGATTCTGGTAACTGGGGAAAAACTCAACAGTCGAGAGTGAGTCCACTGTTTGAAAGGTTATAACATAACCGAGGAAACAGGAAGCAAATCCCAGTTAATGCCAACAATAAAACCTAGTGCTTGCGCATGCTCTCTAGAACTTGAGCATTTTCATATCCATCAAGGTTCTACCAACATCCGAGTCGAGGATCCTGGCAACACATCTTACTACCTTGACGAATAGTGATGGACAATGCAGATGCATAGAAAGACAACCCTTTCTCAGATTTCACCTTAGCGAGGCCAAGGGAATGAAATCTGGATGATCGACCAAGACGCATTTAGCACTCTGCTTCTAATGTTCTCCTTGATGTACTGGTTACCACGGTCATGCTTTAAAGCATCAACATAGCCATCAAGTAGTGGTCGGACTTCGGAATACAAGAGATCCATAAGGAACAACTTCTGGAGTAAATCCTACGAAATCCTTATGGGGCGGTGGCCAACTTCCTCAATCAAGATACTACAATAATAGGTCTTCCGGCTGGGTGTGTTGGCCACAACATCCACTTTACCGGTTACAGGGAGACCAATATTATAGTTCTTGGAGTGTGTTCCAACCATCATATCTTCCTAAAATTCAGATCTGGTTGGTGCCAGGATATTCCAGACTCATCAAGTCTAGAAAGAAAAATGAAGTTTTGCAACACAAATCGACGAGATGACGTTGCGAGATTCTCGGGGAATGAACTACGATAGTAAGCTCCAAAACATGAGCTGGTTCTGCTACAAACCTGTGAACCCGTTGTCCAAGACAAGCATGACCACGTAGTAGTCTTATAGTAAAACACTACCGAGTTCGGTGGGGAACCATCATCAAGGATATCGAAGTCCTTACATAAGTCTTGCTCTTAAGAAGGAACTTCTTCTCCTTGAACAACTCAATTAGTGGCTTGGTGTGCTAGGGAATACATATGGAGTGGAGGTAATCAATCTACCAAACCATAGAATACTTCGCATGTATGCATGACTGATTTGGGATGATTCTAGAGGAAACAAAAACAAGCTTTCTTGAATTCACGGCGGCAACTTACATCTAATGGACGTGAATCAACGGAAGTCACTCCTTTCATCCAAGCATAGGCTTCATGAACGGATCACGAAGATAATGCTTACAAAATTTCCAACACTAGCTGGATGTTCAACACGAATCATGGAGGAGACAAAATGTTGTTGATGGGCTCAATAACAACTCATCGGAATTTCCATATCACCGGACTTCCACCATCATGTGAACACGATGATAGCATTGGTCAGACCAAAAGATGTAGTGGTGTATTCTCGAGGGATCAACCACGAGTAAGACAACACTACGAACATCATTGGTTCTGATTTGACTCGACAATAGCCCATACTCAAGTCAAAGTTTTGACAAGACAACAGATCCAACAACTGATCATGAGGACCAATTGGTGAAGATATCATCTTTCTTCAACACACACACAACACAAAGATATCCCTTTAGAAAGAACCAAATTCGGCAAAGCCTTTTATCTTCCAACTCTCCAAGTTGTTGTTTAGCTTAACCATCTAGCTCGGGGGTATCCAACACAGATTCTTGGAGAATGGATGGTTTAGAGAAAAACCAACATGATCAGAAACTCAACATAGCGATCAGGGAACAACCTAGTAATACTTCTGAGAAAATATTCGGAAAATCACGAACCACCGATATGTTATTAAGCTCGAGAACAATCTTTCTTTTTAGGGCAAGACAATATGATCAAGGAGCGAGGGATTGTCACAATCCTAACTCATTGGTCGATGAGTGCACCCGGAGATATGGACTAGGTAGCACGGTCAATCTTAGAATGGTAGCTCAAAAACCAACACACTAGGAATAAGAATATTGTCCATTTACTACAAAGCAACGAGTTGCTTGGAGTATTGGTTTCACACATCACAATTCACTTGTCGGCATCCCGGTTACAACAACACGGAACCGAGGAATGAATAATGATGGAGAGAAGTATCACTATATCAAGAGTTCATAGGAGGTTGTGCAATTCCTATGATATTCCTGACATAAAGTGGGCAATACTTACGGGTTGAACAGAATCAAAAGCTGGATTGTCACTTTGATCTGCGGAATACAACTGCTTTGACCCAATCCTGGATATGGATGAGGTACTGGAGTTTGTTTCTCCTAGTCATTCCGGAATGGAATGGCTTGACGGATCACATGAATAATAGGCATCGATAACACCAATGCACAACTACTCTTGACCAACAATTGATGGACGAGGTTCAAAATACAACTAAAGAGGAACAACTCAAAGGAACATATAATTTTTCTGAGTTATAGATGCATGGATTAGCATGTTATTTCTTCCGGATAACCCATGTAGAAACGTAGGACTGGCAGATTCACAATGCAGAATGGAGAACTCATCAAGAGCACTCTGGTTGTGATCTTTTGATCCAACAAACTTCTGCCATAAGTGGTTCATAGTATTTGGAAGGAGGAAATACCACGGACCTCGAGGACTATCGCAAAGGTTACTAATATCCTAAAGGAACTAGCAACACTATCAACATGAGATAAGTAGGGGGAATCTCGGGTTCAAGAACCCATGAATAGAATACCTACCACTACATGGCATCACGGGATGCTTTCGAGAATGGTGGCCAGAATTATCACACCGGGAACACAAAACATGGCTAGATTACTAGGCGACTCCCTACAACACCTAGGGTCATAATAATAGCTCCAACATATATGTCGAGGCAACAGAGTACCTCAACTCACCATTAGTGTGGATAAACTGGCCCAAAGGAACATCGGTAATGGAAGAAGGAATTTGCAAATGCATCAGACTAGTTAGAAACTTGGGATGACTCGGACAGCATAACGGCTGTAAATGCTCAAAATAATTTGAGACATCCTGCAAAATGGTGGCATAACCACTCAACATCATAAAATCAAGGTTCTGATTCAATTAGCAACATACTAAGAATAGTAGAAACTGAACCGGGACTTGTAACAAAAATCCTATAAGCTACTACAGATTAGTAACACGTCAACCTGATAGAAGAAGAGAGCCTAGTCCTTAACCCACGTTGAATGAGAAGAGAATGACTCAGATCAGAGGCATAGGGTAAAGGAGTAAAAGAGCCTTACGTTCCCTCCCACAATCAATTCCCCTACATATAACTAAAGCATTTCTAGACTCGACATCGACCAGTTTGGCTCAACGAACCTACATGCAGTCCGGCTCTGATACCAAAGCTGTCAGGACCCCGATTCCAAGTCACATCGACCTAACCGGTAACACCTCATATCACTTTGCGGCCTCACGCATGGTAATCCCACGGGTGTCGCCTTACCATGGCCCGGAACCGTTTGCGCCTTTTGGCTCACGTATATGATAGTGTCGCTACCATATGACAGAGAACCCGAGCTGACATGGCTAGTCATGAACCCAAAGTGGCACTAACCTATGGGGACAGGCATACATGAATCACATCGAGCATGTCGGTCATAAGCGAGTGAATCTGGGCTATAGCACTGGGCTAACAGGACTCCGGGGAACCCGGGCTGTAGCAATCTAGGCAGGACTCCGGATGTCACCGCGTGACATTTCCCCGAAGGGACAGACATAGGAACGAAGTGAAACACCTGCCGGCCAGTCAAGTGTCCTGAGCAGTAGTGCTGGGCTAGTAGGACTCCGGTGAACCGGGCTGTAGCGGACTACTATGGCTCATGGAAGCACTAGACTACATTTCCCCATAAGAGAGGCTGCCAAGGATAAACAACTAGATTGTCGGATCTCACACATACCAAGCATTTCAATCATACACACAATATGCTTGATATGTGTAAATACAACATGGCATCACAACATAACTCTACAACTCAAGTATTTATTCATTAGGCTCCGAGGAGCGAGATATTACAAACATGGGTCTCATGACCCAACAATCATAGCATACAATGCAAAGCACATGCGGAAGCTTAACATGTCTGACTACAGACATCTACAAATGAAAAAGGCTAAGAAGCCTGACTATCTGCCAGATCCTGCCGAGGGCACAAGATCATAGATGAGGTATCAAGCTAACGTCGAAGTCCATGCGGAACTACTAGCGAGACTGAAGCCTCTCTGCAAAACATAAATTAAGCAAACGTGAGTACAATTGTACTCAGCAAGACTTACATCAGAACTAACTATGTATGCATCGGTATCAACAAAGGAGGTGGTGGAGTTTAACTGCAGCAAGCCAGCTTTGACTCGGTGGCTATCCTGAACTACGACTGCAAGTACTCTTTCGGGGTGGCGCACACGAGTCCACATATTCACCATTCAATACACCACTATGGATCCGCTCCCGTCTCCCTACGAGAACGTCATCCATAGCACTCGCGCTTATTTTGCGAGTTTTAGAGTATCCACTTTCGCTTGTCTATGAACTATGCAAGGGGTCCAAGTTTCCATATCCGAGGAATCCGGCTATTCGAATAGATAAAGATAACCCTGCAGGGGTATACTTCTTCACACACGCTCCCACCACTTACCACCATATACACTTCATGTATCTCGGCAACCTTCAAGCGGAAGCCTGGCGAGGGTGTCGGCCATGGCCTACCTAAGCACTTAAGTCTCTAGTCCAGGTTTATCGCCTATCCAGGTTCCATCCGCAGGAAGACCGGCCGAGGTTTCCACATACGGCCCCGAACGATGTGAACAGGGTTCTCGAGACACCAAACGGGCGCCCGGTACACCGTGCCACGGTGTATCTACCGCAACATAGCCCACCCCTAGGGTCAGCGCTACGCACGGCCGCTAACACATAACCTAGAAACACCAGAAACTAGTTGCAACTCCTGGACAGAGTACTGGGGTGATTAAGAAGCCGAGAGGGTCAATTAAGGATCCCAATGAGTGGTAGTAGTTGTTCATGGATCACAGACATAGAACTCAGTTCCTGAGGACGTTTTCAATGAGACAACCCACCATGTACTCCTACATGGCCTCTCACCGCTACCTTTACCAAAACGTGTTCACACACTTAGCTCACACACAGTAGGACATGTTCACACACCTCCGATTCATTCCCGATGAATCAGACCTGACACAACTCTATGCAATAGCGGGCATGAAAAACAAGCATGAATGAGTAGGCACATCAGGGCTCAAACAACTCCTACTCATGCTAGTGGGTTTCATCTATTTACTGTAGAAATGACAGGTCATGTAGAGGAAAGGGGTTCAATTACCGCAACATGTAACAGTTGAATCGTTGTTGTCCTAATGCAGTAAAAGAGAGCAGGAGCGAGAGAGTGGGATTGTATTGGAATGAACAAGGGTTTTTTGCTTGCCTGGCACTTCTGAAGATAACATTTAGTCTTCATCACTGTCAATGATCACAGTGTCGGAGCAGCGTCTACCAAGAGGGGACATTTACCGGCAAACAAGGAAGAACACAATTAATGCGATGCAACAATATGATGCATGATCATTACATGGCAATATGCTGTTGATTGAGCTAATGCAACTAGCAACAAGTTAAATGAAGTAGGTTTGAACACTAGGTTCAAATTCAAATTCAAACTATGAATTCGAATAGTGCATTAACATGTTTTGGACTAGACAGTGAGGTTAAGTTGTTCAAACATGCATGAAAATGCCATATTAAGATTCCTTGGATTTTTCTAATCATTTTTCATATATAATTTATTTCATTTGGAGTTACGGTTGAATTTCTATGAATTTTAGAAGTTTTTACTAATTTCTGGAATTTTTTGAATTATTTTAAATCCAGAAAATTATTAACTGCGTCAGCATGACGTCGGTGTGATGTCAGCAAGTTAACAGGGGCGGCCCAGGTCAAACTGACCGGTGGGACCCGCGTGTCAGTGACCGGAGGTGGTCAAACCCCCTGTCAAAAAGGTCAACCCACCGGCGTTTAGCCGCCGGGGAGGGCCGATACGGCGGCGCGTCTTGGGAAAATGCTACAGGGCCTCATTCGAAGCGTGCCTGGGTGCGTTGGAAAGCCCTTGCTCCCGCGCGTCGAACGGTGCATGTGCTGGGTGGCGGGGAGGCCGGAGCTCGCTGGAGTGGAGCCCGCGGCGGCTACCGGAGCTCGTGTTCGAGCAGCGCAGCGCTATGGTGCACGGGAGGACGAGCTGGTGGTGGAGTTAGCTTGCTACGGAGCTGCTGAGCACGTAGTCGTGCTTGGGCACGAGCTTTGCTAGCTCTGGCTACGGCGGCGGCCGGCTCCCGGCTCCGGTGGAACCACGATCTAGACAGAGCAAAAGAGCGCGGGGAGAGAGGGGTTCGGTGCAGAGGCTCACAGCAAGGTCGTAGAGCAGCTCAGTGGGCCTGGGGAGGCGACGGAGATGATGAATGGAACCTCGGCATCCGGCGGCCGTGGACGGGGAAGAAAGGTCAGGGACGGCGCTTTGGTGCCCTTCCGGTCGCGTGGATCGGTGAGGAGGACGTAAACGAGGCGGCAGAGCTCTTGGATACGTCGGAGAGGCGATAGGGACGCTGTGGCCGCGGTGGCTGTTAACGGCGGCGACGGCGCGCTCGGCCGTGAGAGAGAGGAAATCCAGGGGAAGGGATGGGGACGAGAGATAGAGTGAGAGAGAGCCGGGGAGTGTCGCATGGCGCTCGTCCAGACGCGTCGGGGAGGGGCAGGCAGGCAAGCAGGAGGTGGATGTAACGCCCTGAGACCGATGTACCAGGTGTCGTCTAGTTATTCGCTGTTGTTGTGTTGTCATTGCTTGCGTGTCATGCATTGCATATCATGTCATCATGTGCATTTCATTTGCATACATGTTCGTCTCATGCATCCGAGCATTTTTCTCGTTGTCCGTTTTGCAATCCGGCGCTTCGTTCTCCTCTGGTGGTCATTTCTACCTTTCTTTCGTGTGTGGGGATTCAACATTTCCGGATTGGATCGAGATTTGCCATGCGGCCTTGGTTTACTACAAGTAGACCACCTGTCAAGTTTCGTACCATTTGGACTTCGTTTGATACTCCAACGATTAACCAAGGGACCGAAAAGGCCTCGTGTGTGTTGCAGCCCAACACCCCTCCAATTTGGCCCAAAACCCACCTAAACCTGCTCCATCACCTAGAGTGTTCGATCACGATCGCGTGGCCGAAAACCGCACCTCATTTGGACTCTCCTAGCTCCCTCTACCTATAAATATGTGGCCTCCCCCGAAAATTCCGCGGTACAAACCCTAGATCTCTCTCCTACGCGTCATCGGACAAATTTCACACCGCCGGACATGTCCGCCTCCGCCCCCTCGTCCAACCAGATCGCGCCACATCAGCCCGCGCCTCCTCCTCTCTCCTCCCACCGCCGCCGGCCCACAGAGCCCACGGTCGGCCCGCGCCGGGCCCGACCGCACCCCGCACTGACATGGCAGCCGCGCCACCCCGGCGCCGTTGCAGATCTCCGCCGCCAACCCCGACAGGCGCCGCCCGCCTCCTCTCGCCGGCGTCGCCTCGCCGGTAGCCGTGCCGCTCGCCGCCTCGTGTCCTCCTCACCGCGCCGCCATCGTCGTGCGCCGCCGCCACCACCCGGAGATCCGCGCCGCCCATCCGCCTCCTCGCCGTTCCGCCGTGGAGCAATTGCTCCGGCGACCACCACCGCGACGCTGCCCGCCGGAGCTCCGCCTCTCGCCGCTGCTCGTCCAAGGGGCCCGGGCCCCGCCGCCTTCGTCAGATCCGGACCCGGGGAGCCAAGCCCCGCCGGACCCGGGGAGCCAAGCCCCGCCGGACCCGCCGCTCCTTTGAATTCCGGTGATCGCCGGAGTTCAAGCCCGCCTCACCGGAGAAGAAGGTGGACCGGATCCACCGGTAGATGAAACAAACAACCTCGCGCCGCCCGGATCCCTCCGTCCCGGGATATCCTCGTCCCGTTGACTTTTTGCACAGGGTATAAATTTCTACTAAGTCCTCGGAATTCCCAGATCCATGTGCTCATGTTCATCGCATCACAACTTTGCATCTGTAGCTCCGATTTGAGCATATAGCATATGAAAATGTTCATCTCAGAGAGTACATCATTTCGTTCCATTGCATCATTTTCATTTGAGTTCATCTTGATGCCCGAAATGCTGTTAGAAGAGGGCTACTTGAGTTAATTGTCAGATCTGCTACTCCATATAGCTTTTTGTCATTTTTTTGCCATGATCAATGTGTGCATGATATGACCTGATGCTCTTCATATGTTTTGTTATGGGTTTTGTCATCTTTCCAGAGGTGCAACCCATGTATTTTTGTGATGTGTGTGGTGACTAGTGCAAGCTTGCAAAGTGGTGCACTTGGTAATTCTGTTTTCAGGGACTTAGTATTTTCACAAAGTCCTCGAGCTGTTTATCTCATGATGCCATATGTTCATGTTGTTTCCTAGTGATCCATGCCTCTTTTGAGCATGATCAGTAAGAGAGTTTTATTAATATTGTAGTGCTATATCCATCCATGTCTTTGTTTGCAATTATGGAGAAACCTAGCTTGAGTCAATCGAGCTCTACTTTTGATACTTTGTGAATCTAGTCAGATTGTCAACTTGTTTGCAATTTTGCCGGTGATGTTGTAGTTGATCCGTGCATGCTATGCCATTGTTCTTGCCATGTCGAGCTTGTATTTTGTGCCTTCTGGATGGGTGTATGCTTGTATTGCCATGACTTGCACCGTAGTGAGTGCATCGAGCTCGTAAGCATGCCTACTTGAGTTATATTTCAGCATGTGTCAGTTTTCACTAAGGTTCTGTTTGGTTGAGCTGCAGATTCTGAAAAAGCCGCTGTGGAAAAGCTACTGTGAAAAAGCTGCTGTGGAAAAGCTGGAAGCTGAAAAGTTGGGGTACCCCCAACTTTGAAATTTACACTAGGGAGAAGCTACAGATTCTCAAAAGCTGCTTTGAAAATTTACCCCTTTGGTTAGCTTTTGGCTTTTCAAAGCAGAATTTGGTAAAAAAAGCTGAACCAAACGCAGCCTAAGTCTGAAAACTGATTATGTTTTTGCTATGTTCGTGTGCTTGTTAGTATATTTTCGGATCCCTTTTGGCTCAAGGTCACTAAGGGACTTTTGTTAAGCTTGTTGAGTAGCTCCATGCCATGATCTTCTTTGTCATGTTCAGGTCCTGTAGCATGTTGTTTTGTTGCTCCGAAGAGGGCAATATGATCTAAAATTCCAGACAAGTGTTAATTTCACTAAGTCTGAGATCTGTTTACCATTTGCGTTTTTGCCATGCTTGTTTGAACCCGTTAATGGACGAATTGGCCGTAGCTTAGTTCTAGACTTTTGTTAAGCATCATGAATGCATCCCTGCCATGTATTTTGTTGTCATGTTTGGGTGTTGTAGCATGTTCATCTCATTGCATTTAGATACCTACTTGCTGTAAATCACAGACCGGTGTCATATTTGAATCGCTTGCCATTTCCAAACCGTAACTCCGATTCCAATGATCTTTATATCGTTTTCAAGCGATTTCATATCACCTTTCCAATGGCACACTTGGATTTCCAAGTTGAGGCCAGGTTCATGCATTCCTTGCCCAATCATGCATATGCATCGCATACCGCATCCCGCATATCATACCATCTTCATGTGTTGGTTGTTTACTATGTTGTTTGCTTCTTTCCGGTGTTTGCTTCTTCGGTTGGATTCGATAACGTTGTGTTTGTGAGGACCTGTTTGACTACGTCCGTTTGTCTTCTTCATGGACTCGTTCTTCTTCCTTGCGGGATTTCAGGCAAGATGATCATACCCTCGAAATCACTACTATCTTTGCTTTGCTAGATGCTCGCTCTTTTGCTATGCCTATGCTGCGAAACCTCCCACTTGCTTATCATGCCTCCCATATTGTTGAACCAAGCCTCCAACCCACCTTGTCTTAGCAAACCATTGTTTGGCTATGTTATCACTTTGCTCAGCCCCTCTTATAGCGTTGTTAGTTGCAGGTGAAGATTGAAGTTTGTTCCTTGTTGGAACATGAGATGTTGTTCCTTGTTGGACCATGTTTACTTGTTGGGATATCACAATATATCTTATTTAATTAATGCATCTATATACTTGGTAAAGGGTGGAAGGCTCGGCCTTATGCCTGGTGTTTTGTTCCACTCTTGCCGCCCTAGTTTCCGTCATATCAGTGTTATGTTCCCGGATTTTGCGTTCCTTACGCGGTTGGGCTATTATGGGAACCCCTTGACAGTTCGCCTTAAGTAAAGCTCTTCCAGCAATGCCCAACATTGGTTTTATCATTCGCCACCTAGCCTTTTCTTTTCTCTTGGGAGTTGCGCTCCTAAGGGTCATCATTATTTTACCCCCCCGGGCTAGTGCTCCTCTGAGTGTTGGTCCAACTGAGAGATGTCCGAGGCTACCAGGGGCAACTCTGGGCTGGCTTACCTGACGTCTTGCTCATCCGGTGTGCCCTAAGAACGAGATAAGTGCAGCTCCTACTGGGATTTGTCGGCACATCTGGGTGGTGTTGCTGGTTTAGTTTTACCCTGTCGAAATATCTTGTAGAACCGGGATACCGAGTCTGATCGGAATGTCTCGGGAGGAGGTCTATTCCTTCGTTGACCGTGAGAGCTTGTGATGGGCTAAGTTGGGACACCCCTGCAGGGATTTGAACTTTCGAAAGCCATGCCCGCGGTTATGGGCAGATGGGAATTTGTTAATGCCCGGTTGTAGAAAACCTGAAGTTGACCTTAATTAAAATGCATCAACCGCGTGTGTAATCGTGATGGTCTCTTTCTGGTGGAGTCCGGGAAGTGAACACGGTGTTGGAGTTATGCTTGACGTATGTTGTTCTAGGATCACTTCTTGATCATACTTTTATAGACCGTGCTTTGCCTTCTCTTCTCGCTCTCATTTGCGTATGTTAGCCACCATATATGCTAGTCGCTTGCTACAGCTCCACCTCATACCTTTACCTTTCCCATAAGCTTAAATAGTCTTGATCACGAGGGTGCGAGATTGCTGAGTCCCCGTGGCTCACAGATACTTCCAAACCCAGCTTGCAGGTGCCGATGAGTCCGTGCAGATGACGCAACCAAGCTCAGGAGGAGCTCGATGAAGATCATGTCCTTTGTGTTGTTTTGTTCTAGTTGATCAGTAGTGGAGCCCAGTTGGGGTCGGTCGGGGACCTTGTCGCATTTGGGGTTCTTCTTTTATTTTGGTTCCGTAGTCGGACCTTGATTGTATTTGGATGATGTAATGCTTTATTCATGTAAATTGTGTGAAGTGGTGATTGTATGCCAACTATGTATCTTTTCCCTTTATGTATTACATGGGTTGTGTGAAGATTACCTCACTTGCGACATTGCTTTCAATGCGGTTATGCCTCTAAGTCGTGCTTCGACACGTGGGAGACATAGCCGCATCGAGGGCGTGACAAGTTGGTAATCAGAGCCTTCCCCGATCTTAGGAGCCCCCATTGCTTGATCGTTTTTAGCAGCCGAGTTATGTCTAGAAAAATGTTTTGAGTCAATTAGGAATTATATATCGGAGAGTTTAGGAATTCTTTTTACTTCCCAGTCTCCTCATCGCTCTGGTAAGGCATCCTGACATAGAGTTTTGACTCTTCTCTTCTCAAATTTCACTAAAAAAATTTAGGATCACGCGGGTATCTTGGAATCGTTCTGATGGTTTTGTGACGAGAACATTGTCTTGGTGCCTCCTGTCAGGGGTTTTGTGGAAGTGTCCCGGGGAGTTGAGCTCTGAGGTGTTGTCGTCATAATTTTATCGTTGCAGTTCTGGAATAGCTGAGTCTAGTACGCCGACATCGAAAATCTCTTTTATGCAGTTCGTTGGTGAGATAACCTCGACGCCACCCAGTACTGGGGCGGGAGTTCGGGAGTATCACCATAACTTGTATAACGGATGCTTTTCGAAGGTTGAGGTAGATGGTTTCCGAAGTTTTCTTGGTTATGTGTTGAAGGATGGATACAGCTGGATGTAGGATTTGCTAGATTTGGGTGAGATATTATGCTTCCCCTGTATCCCCAACACTTGATTGCATAACCGGAAAGGTTCGGGAGTTTCAAAGGTGGGAATTCAAGTAGTTCTTAGGATATCTTTTCAACAGATGTATGATTTGAAATTGGGGTTCGACGTCTAGTGGTCCGCCTATTCACGGTCGGTTTTTATAGTGGTCTCGTTGTGTCTTAAAGAGTCCTTGGCTATGCCGACACGGGGACGCTTCGTATGTCATGTGCACTGCCTTGTACATGATGGTGGTGTACGATCGAGCCCGTGTAGGCCCCACCACGAAAACTTCGGACGAAATCTCTATCATATGTTTGTTCCGGCTTATTCTGCAAGCCAAAACTTTGTTTTTGTTTTGAGTTGTGGTATTCGAGTTGCTTCAATGTCAAGTGTTGATTCCATACCTGTCCCAAATGGTGTTCTCATACTCCGATGTGGATACCAATCCTTCTTGATCATCAAGATTGTCTTGTCAATCCTTTTCACCGGCGTGTTTTCTCTTCAAGTGGATCTGATCATTTCAACATTCACAAGATCAATTATCAGTTCTTCTCAATGTTGTTTGTTTCATCCATCTCAAAGTTGACCTTGTTTTCCCATCCTCCCACCCTTTTTCTTCAAGGACTCAGATTTCTTAATCGAGTATCCATCTTATTGATGTGAAGCCTCTCCATTCTTTTCCTTCAATGTTCGTATCCGGTGATTCTCATAAAGATACTAACGGAGATTCTAGTTCATCATTCTTCGTTTCTTTTATCTTCTCCGGTGGTTTCAAGTCAAGCTTTGGTGATCTTACCCTTTCCTCATTTCAATGCCTTCTCATACCGGTGCACCTCATAATAATTCACTTCTCACTATTCATTTGTTCCGGCGTGCTCAAGCTTTCTCAAAAGGCTCGTCTTGTCATTCAAGATCCGTTCAACCTATTTCGAGGTTGTTATCTCATTCAAGTCATTTAATTCAACCGGTGCTTTCTCTCTTTTGAATCGTTCAATGGTGTTTTCTTTTGAGTGGGCCCTAACCCACAGGTCTTTTCCCAGGATCTTACCTGACTCTTCTTATTTTCCCGGAGCTATTCTAAATTCCGTTTAAAGTTTGACGTAAGAATGAGTTATCATCAGCCAAATGCCATCTCCTAGATCCTTCACAATTCTTTTCATCGTTGGCTCAACTCCTTCATTATTCATTCTCCCAGAGTATCTCAATAATTCATGGTGGTGCTTCTCGTCACCATTCTCTATATTTGAAGACCGAAGAAGATTTTCTCTCAATCTTG
This sequence comes from Triticum monococcum, assembly GCA_034509565.1. Classification (NCBI taxonomy): domain Eukaryota; kingdom Viridiplantae; phylum Streptophyta; class Magnoliopsida; order Poales; family Poaceae; genus Triticum; species Triticum monococcum. The sequence continues at coordinate 122,321,119 of CM067841.1, forward strand.
TTCTTGTCTCTTCAAGATTCATGGTGATAGCTTTATGCCATTCTACCGTAATTGTTTTCGGTTGCGAGAATTCTTTTCACTCTTCCGGAGCAATTCAAGAGTATTCTCAGTTTGTTATCCGGAGTTCATCAATTCAGGGTTATTCATTCACAACTTTCAGCGATGGTTCTCCAAATCTTACCGGTGCTTCGTTCAAGTGATCTCTAATCAGTTCGTGATCCCTTCGTTCTCATGTATCTAGATTCACTCTAGCATCTTCGTTCTTCCGCAAATTCTTCCCGGTGATTCGTTATGTTTTAATCGTTCCTTTTCAATTCTTATGGTGTTTTGCTCAAGAGTTCTCTTCCTTCTTCATCATATCAATTTATTCATTATTTCAATTCTACCGGTGGTTCGTTCAAGGCCTTTCAAAGTTGACATTATATCTCTCTTAATCTTTTCTACGAGAATAAGTAGTGTGCCAAATCCATTGTTTGTCATCAATTTAATTGGTGAGAGATACGCATAACATATTTCTTACTCTTGTTTCACTCAAGTGATTAATTCCTTATTCCGGAGGTTCATCAAAATTCTCAGTTCATTTGTTTCATCTTTTCTGTTCCCGAAGTTCCAAGCTTTCATCATCATGAAGATCCATCTAATCATTGCAAGGCTTCAACCTTATTCTTTTCATCCTCCATTTCGGTTGACCATTCCTTTTATTACCGGAGTTCTTCATGAAGGTTCTACATGTTGGTTCATCAAGGATTTTATCCCTTCTCAAAGTGTTCATCGAGATTCTTTTCTAAGAAGTTCAAGCCTTCTTCATCTTGCATTCTGAAGTGCAATTCTTTCTATCGTATCATTTGAGGTGGTGCTATGCCATTCTTCATAATTTGAGTTCATGTTTCATGATTCACGTGTTATTAAGTATGATGTATTTTAAATCCATCAATCTCTTCTTTGGAGTTATCTTGGGTTATATTTCACCTAAAGCCTTCCCTAAGGATTGTAGCTCTCATGGTGCTTATAAATGTCCAAAGTTCTTCATTTATCCTCCCGGTGAAATAACTTTCTCGTCTCCTTGTTCTTACCAATCCAATTTTTTTCCCCGTGAGTGGCAGGTTGTCACATCATAACTTGAGATGTATTCCATAAGACCATACCAAATTTTTTCTTTTCGTTGTTGATTTTCCAACAACTCCATTCTAGCTTTTGGTTGTAAGCGTGCTCCCTCGAGATCTTGTTTCCCTTCGGTCATCCCATCCCATTCTATTCTTTTGTTCCGGAGGCCTTGTGTTGTTGCTCTCTTCAACCCATCATCTTGTTTGTCAAGATCATGTTCAGTTCCTTCCATTTTCAGTCGAAGTGCTGCCCAAATTGTACCATTCTTTCCCTCTCTATCTTGTTCTTTAACCGGAGTGTTGTGCCCCTTTGCTCAAATCCTTTTCGCCTTATCAAGTCTTGTATCCTTTCTCAACCGGAGTGCTGTTCGAATTTGGTCTACATTGATCCTCTTCCTTAACTGGCGTGTTTTCAATATATATCTTCCCTTCAACCTCAAGGTTTTCACAATGTTCTTGTCCCTCTTTTCTAACGGAGTGTTTTCAACTTCGTTCGTCGCCGTTGTATTCTTTTCTCGAAATGGCTTAACCTTTTCAAGGTTTCTTTGGTTTCACTCGTTCGTCAAAGAAGCAACTTAGTTTTACCTCTTCTCTTTCTCTTCCGTTGTCCCTCCGGTGCCATTCTGGATCTCGGGACGAGATCCTCTCGTAGTGGTGGAGTGTTGTAACGCCCCAACACCGATGTGCCAGGTGTCGTCTAGTTATTCGCTGTTGTTGTGTTGTCATTGCTTGCGTGTCATGCACTGCATATCATGTCATCATGTGCATTTCATTTGCATACATGTTCGTCTCATGCATCCGAGCATTTTTCCCGTTGTCCGTTTTGCAATCCGGCGCTTCGTTCTCCTCCGGTGGTCATTTCTACCTTTCTTTCGTGTGTGGGGATTAAAAATTTCCGGATTGGACCGAGACTTGCCATGCGGCCTTGGTTTACTACAGGTAGACCGCATGTCAAGTTTCGTACCATTTCGACTTCGTTTGATACTCCAACGGTTAACCGAGGGACCGAAAAGGCCTCGTGTGTGTTGCAGCCCAACACCCCTCCAATTTGGCCCAAAACCCACCTAAACCTGCTCCATCACCTAGAGCGTTCGATCACGATCGCGTGGCCAAAAATCGCACCTCATTTGGACTCTTCTAGCTCCCTCTACCTATAAATATGTGGCCTCCCCCGAAAATTCCGCGGTACAAACCCTAGATCTCTCTCCTCCGCGTCGCCGGACAAATTTCACACCGCCGGACATGTCCGCCTCCGCCCCCTCGTCCAACCAGATCGTGCCACGTCAGCCCGCGCCTCCTCCTCTCTCCTCCCGCCGCCGCCGGCCCGCAGAGCCCACGGTCGGCCCGCACCGGGCCGCGCCGGGCCCGACCGCACCCCGCACTGACACGGCAGCCGCGCCGCCCTGGAGCCACTTGAGATCTCCGCCGCCAACCCCGACGGGCGCCGCTCGCCTCCTCTCGCCGGCGCCGCCTCGCCGGTAGCCGTGCCGCTCGCCGCCTCGTGTCCTCCTCACCGTGCCGCCATCGCCGTGCGCCGCCGCCACCACCTGGAGATCCGCGCCGCCCGTCCGCCTCCTCGCCGTTCCGCCGTGGAGCAACTGCTTCGGCGACCGCGACCGCGACGCTGCCCGCCGGACCTCCGCCTCTCACCGCTGCTAGTCCAAGGGGCCCGGGCGCCGCCGCCTTCGTCAGATCCGGACCTGGGGAGCCAAGCCCCGCCGGACCCGCCGCTCCTTTGAATTCCGGTGATCGCCGGAGTTCAAGCCCGCCTCACCGGAGAAGAAGGTGGACCGGATCCATCGGGAGATGAACCAAACAACCTCGCGCTGCCCGGATCCCTCCGTCCCAGGATATCCTCGTCCCATTGACTTTTTGCACAGGGTATAAATTTCTACTAAGTCCTCGGAATTCCCAGATCCATGTGCTCATGTTCATCGCATCACAACTTTGCATCTGTAGCTCCGATTATAGCATATCAAAATGTTCATCTCACAGAGTACATCATTTCGTTCCATTGCATCATTTTCATTTGAGTTCATCTTGATGCCCGAAATGCTTTTAGAAGAGGGCTACTTGAGTTAATTGTCAGATCTGCTACTCCATTTAGCTTTTTGTCATTTTTTTGCCATGATCAATGTGTGCATGATGTGACCTGATGCTCTTCATATGTTTTGTTAAGGTTTTTGTCATCTTTCCAGAGGTGCAACCCATGTATTTTTGTGATGTGTGAGATGACTAGTGCAAGCTTGCAAAGTGGTGCACTTGGTAATTCTGTTTTCAGGGACTTAGTATTTTCACAAAGTCCTCGAGCTGTTTATCTCATGATGCCATATGTTCATGTTGTTTCCTAGTGATCCGTGCCTCTTTTGAGCATGATCAGTAAGAGAGTTTTGTTAATATTGTAGTGCTATATCCATCCATGTCTTTTTTTGCAATTATGGAGAAACCTAGCTTGAGTCAATCGAGCTCTACTTTTGATACTTTGTGAATCTGGTCAGATTGTCAACTTGTTTGCAATTTTGCCGGTGATGTTGTAGTTGATCCGTGCATGCTATGCCATTGTTCTTGCCATGTCTAGCTTGTATTTTGTGCCTTCTTGATGGGTGTAAGCTTGTCTTGCCATGACTTGCACCGTAGTGAGTGCATCGAGCTCGTAAACATGCCTACTTGAGTTATATTTCAGCCTGTGTCAGTTTTCACCAAGTCTGAAAACTGATTATGTTTTTGCTATGTTCGTGTGCTTGTTAGTATATTTTCGGATCCCTTTTGGCTCAAGGTCACTAAGGGACTTTTGTTAAGCTTGTTGAGTAGATCCATGCCATGATCTTCTTTGTCATGTTCAGGTCCTGTAGCATGTTGTTTTGTTGCTCCGAAGAGGGCAATATGATCTGAAATTCCAGACAAGTGTTAATTTCACTAAGTCTGAGATCTGTTTACCATTTGCGTTTTTGCCATGCTTGTTTGAACCCATTAATGGACGAATTGGCCGTAGCTCAGTTCTATACTTTTGTTAAGCATCATGAATGCATCCCTGCCATGTATTTTGTTGTCATGTTTGGGTGTTGTAGCATGTTCATCTCATTGCATTTGGATGCCTACTTGCTGTAAATCGCAGACCGGTGTCATATTTGAATCGCTTGCCATTTCCAAACCGTAACTCCGATTCCAATGATCTTTTTATCGTTTTCAAGCGATTTCATCTCACCTTTCCAGTGGCACACTTGGATTTCCATGTTGAGGCCAGGTTCATGCATTCCTTGCCCAATCATGCATATGCATCGCATACCGCATCCCGCATATCATACCATGTTCATGTGTTGGTTGTTTACTATGTTGTTTGCTTCTTTCCGGTGTTTGCTTCTTTGGGTTGGATTTGATAACGTCGTGTTTGTGAGGACTCGTTTGACCATGTCCATTTGTCTTCTTCATGGACTCGTTCTTCTTCCTTGTGGGATTTCAGGCAAGATGATCATACCCTCGAAATCACTACTATCTTTGCTTTGCTAGATGCTCGCTCTTTTGCTATGCCTATGCTGCGATACCTACCACTTGCTTATCATGCCTCCCATATTGTTGAACCAAGCCTCTAACCCACCTTGTCCTAGCAAACCGTTGTTTGGCTATGTTATCGCTTTGCTCAGCCCCTCTTATAGCGTTGTTAGTTGCAGGTGAAGATTGAAGTTTGTTCCTTGTTGGAACATGAGATGTTGTTCCTTGTTGGACCATGTTTACTTGTTGGGATATCACAATATATCTTATTTAATTAATGCATCTATATACTTGGTAAAGGGTGGAAGGCTCGGCCTTATGCCTGGTGTTTTGTTCCACTCTTGCCGCCCTAGTTTCTGTCATATCAGTGTTATGTTCCCGGATTTTGCGTTCCTTACGCGGTTGGGCTATTATGGGAACCCCTTGACAGTTCGCCTTAAGTAAAGCTCTTCCAGCAATGCCCAACATTGGTTTTACCATTCGCCACCTAGCCTTTTCTTTTCTCTTGGGAGTCGCGCTCCTAAGGGTCATCATTATTTTACCCCCCGGGCCAGTGCTCCTCTGAGTGTTGGTCCAACTGAGCGATGTCGGAGGCTACCAGGGGCAACTCTGGGCTGGCTTACCCGACGTCTTGCTCATCTGGTGTGCCCTAAGAACGACATATGTGCAGCTCCTATCGGGATTTGTCGGCACATCTGGGTGGTGTTGCTGGTTTAGTTTTACCCTGTCGAAATGTCTTGTAGAACCGGGATACTGAGTCTGATCGGAATGTCTCGGGAGGAGGTCTATTCCTTCGTCGACCATGAGAGCTTGTGATGGGCTAAGTTGGGACACCCCTGCAGGAATTTGAACTTTTGAAAGCCGTGCCCGCGGTTATGGGCAGATGGGAATTTGTTAATGTCCGGTTGTAGAAAACCTGAAGTTGACCTTAATTAAAATGCATCAACCACGTGTGTAACCGTGATGGTCTCTTTCCGGCGGAGTCCGGGAAGTGAACACGGTGTTGGAGTTATGCTTGACGTAGGTTGTTCTAGGATCACTTCTTGATCATACTTTTATCGACCGTGCTTTGCCTTCGCTTCTCGCTCTCATTTGCGTATGTTAGCCACCATATATGCTAGTCGCTTGCTGCAGCTCCACCTCATACCTTTACCTTTCCCATAAGCTTAAATAGTCTTGATTGCGAGGGTGCGAGATTGCTGAGTCCCCGTGGCTCACAGATACTTCCAAACCCAGCTTGCAGGTGCCGATGAGTCCGTGCAGATGACGCAACCAAGCTCAGGAGGAGCTCGATGAAGATCTTGTCCTTTTGTTGTTTTGTTCTAGTTGATCAGTAGTGGAGCCCAGTTGGGGTCGATCCGGGACCTTGTCGCATTTGGGGTTCTTCTTTTATTTTGGTTCCGTAGTCGGACCTTGATTGTATTTGGATGATGTAATGCTTTATTCATGTAAATTGTGTGAAGTGGCGATTGTAAGCCAACTATGTATCTTTTCCCTTTATGTATTACATGGGTTGTGTGAAGATGACCTCACTTGCGACATTGCTTTCAATGTGGTTATGCCTCTAAGTCGTGCTTCGACACGTCGGAGATATAGCCGCATCGAGGGCGTGACAGTGGAGGCTCGGGCACGGGCGCGTCGCCACGCCTCTGCCAGTAGGCAGAGGTTGAAGACAGCTCTGCCCCTGGTGGGCTGGGCCACTAGGTGGGCTGGCCGGTGCAGCTGGGCCCGCAACAGGTAGGTGGGCCGAGGTAAGTGCCAGGTTAGTCCTTCTCTCTCTCTCTCTCTCTCTCTCTCTCTCTCTTTTATTTAGTTTCTGTTTTCTATTTATGTTATGTTGTTTTGATTTAGTTTATAACCCAAATCATTTTAATAAATCCTGAAAATAATTGTGGGCATTAAATGAATTATTACAAAGGCCCTTAACTATTTTCAGAATTATTGGAGCATTTAAAAATATTAATAGTATTTAAATGCCCCAATTCAAATACAATATGGGTTATTCAAAAATCCAGAATGGCCTAAAAATATGTGCATCATTTTTGGCAGAGGTTTTCACCTTTATCAAAAATAATGAACTTTTCTAAAGGGCATTCTGGGTTCATTGAAAATATTTTTATTTTGATCCTAATTGCATTTCATTTAGTGCTAGGGCTTGTCATCCCCATTTCAAATTTCAAACAAATATAGACATGATGCATGGATGCTTATGATACTAATTGCAATCAAATTCTAGGGCTGTGACAGATTTTTTAAACTTAGGCGAGTACTGGACTGTAGCTATGCCCCCGAGTGGGAGGGTTGCTCTCCATGCGGTAGGATTTTTTGAACTTAGGCGAGTACTGGACTGCAGCTAAGCCCCCGAGTGGGAGGGTTGCTCTCCACTCAGTAGGATTTTTTGAACTTAGGCGAGTACTGGACTGCAACTAAGCCCTTGACTGGGAGGGTTGCTCTCCACTCGGTAGGATTTTTTAAACTTAGGCGAAATGGATTCGCAGCTAAGCCTCCGAGTGAGAGACTTGCTCATCACTCGGTAGGATTTGTTTTTTTGAAACTTATGCGAAGTAGATTCGCAGCTAAGACACCCACTGGGGGATTTAGAAAACTTAAAAAAGGAACAACAATCATCTGTGAAACTGTGTCTTTGATTATCGAACTAGAATGTATTTCTTATTACATCACAACAATCCGAATGCTTAAGTATAAAAGGGGCGGGGTAGCTCTGCATTCCAAGAGCGAGGCTCATCTTTATTGTGCTCCACATTGTAGAGGTGATAAGCCCCGTTGTGAAGTACTTTGGTGATGATGAAGGGGCCTTCCCAAGCAGGAGCGAGCTTGTGTGGTTTCTGCTGATCCACTCGAAGAACCAGGTCTCCCTCTTGAAATGCTCGACCCCTCACGTTTCTGGCGTGGAATCGACGCTGGTCTTGCTGATAGATGGTCGACCGGATCAGTGCCATCTCTCTTTCTTCTTCCAGAAGGTCGACAACATCCTGACGAACTTGTTCTGCTTCGGCTTCTGAGAAGAGTTCCACTCGCGGGGCGTTATGAAGTAAGTCACTCAGAAGCATAGCTTCAGCCCCATACACTAAGAAGAATGGAGTTCGGCCAGTCGACTGATTAGGAGTTGTCCTCAATCCCCAAAGTACTAATGGAAGTTCATTGACCCAGGTACCCACTACATGCTTGATGTCACGCATCAATCGGGGTTTCAGTCCTTTGAGAACCAGCCCGTTTGCTCTTTCAGCTTGTCCATTTGACTGAGGATGGGCGACTGAAGCATAGTCGACTCGAGTGCCTTGGGAAGCGCAAAAGGCTCTAAACTCATCAGAATCAAAGTTCGACCCATTATCTGTGATGATGTTGTGCGGGACACCATATCTGAATGTCAACTCTCTGATGAAGCTGACAACAGTACTTGCTTCGAGGTTTTTTATAGGCTTGGCTTCAATCCATTTGGTGAACTTGTCGAATGCTATGAGTACGTGGGTGAAGCCACTTCTGCTAGTCCTCAGAGGTCCAACCATATCTAATCCCCAAACAGCAAAGGGCCACACGAGTGGAATGGTCTTCAGGGCTGATGCAGGCTTGTGAGACATGCTGGAGTAGAACTGGCAACCTTCACATCTGTCGACTATGTCTTTTGCCATTTCATTCGCTCATGGCCAATAAAATCTCGCTCGGTATGCTTTGGCCACAATGGTCCGAGAGGACGCACGGTGACCACAGGTCCCCGAGTGGATGTCGTTGAGGATCACTCGACCTTCTTCTGGTGTTATGCACTTCTGAGCAACTCCGGTAACACTTTCTCTGTAAAGCTGTCCACCCACTACTGTGAAGGCCTTAGATCAACGGGCAATCTGACGGGCCTCTTCTTCATCCTCTGGAAGCTCTTTCCCGAGAATATATGCGATGCACGGCACTGTCCAATCGGGTATGATGATCAATACTTCCATGACCAAGTCAACCACGGCTGGGATTTCGACTTCAGTTAGATCACTAGGGCTCTTAAGTTGTGGGAACTCCTCCGTGAAGGGATCCTCTTGGACGGACGGTGTGTGAAGATGCTCCAGGAACACATTACTGGGGATAGGCTCATGCTTGGAGCCTATCTTTGCCAAATCATCATCTGCTTGATTTTTTCACCCGGGGTATATGATGGAGCTCTAACCCCTCAAATTTATTCTATAACTTTCTCACTGCATTGCAAAAGCCAGTCATAGCCGGGCTTCTGACATCCCACTCCTTCATCACTTGATTAACCACCAAATCTGAGTCGTCGTAGACCATTAGGCAACGGACGCCAAGTGAAATGGCCCTACACAACCCGTATAGAAGTGCTTCATATTCAGCTTCGTTGTTGGAGGAATCAAAATGAATCTGAAGAACATAGCTGAGTCTGTCTCCTCAAGGGGATACCAATACCACCCCAGCACCAGAACTGTTCAGCATCTTGGATCCATCAAAGAACATGGTCCAATGCTCCGAGTGAATCTGAGTCGGTTGTTGCTGCTTGACCCACTCGGCGAGGAAATCCGCTATTGCCTGGGACTTGATAGCTTTCTTTGCCTCAAACTTGATGTCCAAGGGAAGGAGTTCAACCGCCCACTTTGCCACTCAACCAGTTTCATCTCTGTTGTTCAGAATTTCTGACAATGGTGCGTCGCTGACGACTGTAATGGAGTGATCAAAGAAATAATGTGCAACCTTCTTCGTGGTCATGTAAATCCCATAAACAAGCTTCTGATAATGAGGATATCTTTGCTTGGATGGAGTCAAGACTTTAGAAATATAGTACACTGGACGCTGAACTTTATAGGTTTTTCCTTCTTCTTCCCGCTCGACCGTAAGTACTGTACTGGCAACTTGTCCAGTGGCTGCAATATAAAGCAGTAAAGGCTCTTTGTTGATTGGGGCAGCAAGCACCGGCTGGGTGGAAAGCAGGGTTTTGAGTTCTACAAACGCTGCATCAGCTTCAGGAGTCCACTCGAACTTATCAGATTTCTTCATCAGTCGGTAAAGAGGCAATGCCTTTTCACCGAGGCGAGAGATGAATCGACTTAAGGCGCCCAAACAACCAGTAAGCTTCTGAACGTCATGCACACGCACAGGGCGTTTCATCTGGAGTATGGCTACAACTTTCTCTGTGTTGGCATCGATCCCTCATTCGGAAACGAGGAAACCGAGTAACTTTCCTCCTGGAACCCCAAATGTGCATTTCGACGGATTAACATTGATAGCATACCTTCTAAGGTTGGCAAAGGTTTCAGCGAGGTCAGTCAGCAGGTCGAAACCTTTGCGCGACTTGACCAAAATGTCGTCCATATATGCTTCCACATTCCGACTAATTTGAGTGAGCAAGCACTTCTAAATCATCCTCATAAATGTGACACCATCGTTCTTGAGACCGAATGGCATGGTGACATAACAAAAGCACCCAAATGGAGTGACGAAAGTTGTTTTTATCTTATCGGGTCCATACAGTCGGATCTGATGATACCCGGAATAGGCTCCTAGGTGGCTCCTAGAAGGCCTCAGCTTCGAGCGTCTCCTCTTCCCAACCCGACTCGAGGAACAAACCGGGGTCGTCTTCCGGTGTGTACTCATGGTCCATCATGCGGGGCACATACGCCTCTGGAGCCGTCGCCCAGAAACCTTGCTGAGGTGCCCCACGCTCCACGTTGCTTCGCTCGGCGCGCCAGGATGGTAGAGAGGCATCCTGCCGGGGCCGTGGGTGGCGATGCTTACGCCTGCGCCCATTAGGGGAGGCACAGGTGTGGTTGGGTGTCCGGCGCCACTGATTGTGCCGGTGCCGACGAAACCTCCTGGTGCGCCTGGGGTCGTGGGTGTGACGAGGCTCATCATGCGATCCGGCTGTAGCCTGAGGCGTAAGCAAGGAGTAGAAAGGTGGCGCACCCTTGGTTGCACTATCCAACAGCTCGGCAACACGCTCCAGCAATGCATCCCAGCCGCTCTCCATCAGCCGGCATCGCAACAGCTCCTACGCCACTGTGAGCGTGGCCCTCATGTTCGCTTGTTCCCGTCAGGAGTGCGGCTTCGTCACCGCGGTGTAGCTTGATGCCCTTGCGGCGGCCCGCGCGCGCCGCGAGGTAAGGGTGGAAGGCGTTGGACCACACCGCCCCGCGCCCCTTGGCGCTTGGCAGTGCGCGTGCCACCTGGAGCACAGAGTTGAGGTCTTCTTGGGTGGACAGCGCCGCCCGGGCTGGCCAGGCTGCCCAGCTATCGGTGTCGGCCCTCGGGGAAACGAGGACACTGTGCGCGCTGGCGCCCGCCTAGCCTTGGTCATCATGGCTTGCGTCACAGGAACCTCGCGAGGCACCCCTTGCCTTGATCTCTCCGCCCCTCGCGAGCCAGCCTGGTGAGGCCGCCCCTGAGGAGGTCTTGCGTCGTCCGCCTCACGAGGCTTGGCCCCTCGCAAGGGTCTTGCGTGTTTGCCGGTGCAGATGGACCGTATAGGGCCGTTGGTGGAGCCACGCCGTGGGCCGCGGGCAGGCAAGACTGGCGACCGCCGTTCCTAGGACGCCGACAAGCGTACCACGCGTCTCTACATGCACCATACCCTGATATGTGCCGCCACGCTCTATAGCCCAAAGTAGGAGAGAGGGTCGCAAGTATCAGACTTCGACCTGCTGGCTGGAGCTTCCCCCGTCAGGCACCCATCTGGTTCTAGCCGTCAGCCAATCTCCACAGCTTAATAAATAGTAATGTCTAACTGAGCTAATTAGTTAGATGAATACACTTGGTGTAGTAGGATCTTTATTTAGTTTGATGCATACACTTGTTATTTTTTGGTAGCCCTTTTGTAATGGTGGTTGATGTTTGGTTTGGAAGAGAGAGCTGCGTCTTTACTCTTCTGGCCTGCTTACTGCTTCTGTTGCACCCCCAGCCGTGGTTGCTGCTGCTGCTGTTTTCAATGTACAATCAGTAGTATATTTCGTCTATTGGTTGAATAAATGTGTTGTTAGAACGACAAACACAATGTTTTGGAGGTCGTTGCATGGTTCGATCCTTTAGTGCCCCATACCGTACATAGCACATACTATTTTTGGTACGAAACACATTTTCCACTTGTTGATAACATGCAGCCCACTGATGAGGGCCCAATAGAGGTGCCCATAATTAACTGGAAGGGAGGCTCTCACATGAATCCGGCCCAGGTACATGCTCATGTTCCCCTAAACATAAATAAGTAAATAAATAAATAAAGCTAAATGCTCATGCACCAGTTCTTTAAATTCACGATTTAACAGGAGGATATTATTTCCTATGATAGTGCCATTACATTCAGTCAATATTATTCTTAGGCAAAGATAGCGACCAGTCTTCTTTCTCCCTCCATTTTCTTCTTGCAGTCAGCGGACCCATGCAAATCGCAGTCAACGTCGTAAATAGTTCCGGTCCATTTTTATTTTTCAATAAGAATGTCCAACCCAGCCTAGCACATTGGCGATAGCACTTTATCCTCCGCCTTGGTGCGCTCGCCGCGGCGCCGCCGTCCGGCCCTGTCAACATAGTGAATCGGGAGAGGACTGTAGTTGTGAGTATGATAGTACGGACCCACCAGGTCCACTCCCGAACACAAGCAAGCGCCTCTTTTACTACTGATATGCACCCCTCATTTTTACTCTAATCCACCCTGCTGATATATGGGACCCACATCATTTTAAACGTGTAGTCAATTAACGACAGAATTGCACAACTTTTTTGAGTAGTAATTCGGAGGAGCAGGCTATAAAATGGGTTGTGTGGTCTATGCGGCCCGTCTAACAACATGACCAGCCCAGCAGTTTTTTCTTTAAGAAAATAGGTAGCCCGATATTTGTTTTTGAAGAATACCCAAGCTAGGCCTATTTGTTTTCTCCGACTTACTGGGCTGCAAATCTTTCAAGACGAGGAGGGATGCATTCCGGCCTGGCCAAAGAGTATGGTCAGTGTCTGTTAAAAGTAATATCAAAGGGGTTGAAAATTCCAAAAAAATATAGCACATGGGAAATTAGTTTCTTTTTTTGTTTTTGCTCTTCACTGATATTTTATATTTCATTAGATTTAACATGACATAGTACTAATTTATTTTTAAATTTGTTTTAGTATGGCTACTAATTTTTGGATTAAGAAAATTTTTCCCCAGCAAAAATTTGCGAATTTTCAAAATTTCACACATATTTAGTTCAATTTTTTAACCCTGGTACTGACCAGAAAATGGGCAGCAATTCTAAAAATGGAAAATGGGCTGTAATAAATTCCATATGAATTAGAAAATGAGTAACAATTATAAAAATAAAAGCAAATGGGCGGTACACGCCACAGATTTCGAGGCTGACTTGTTTACGCAAGGCTTTGTCAGTCAACACACGATTCTAGCAGCAATGACTGTTGGATGTCCATCCAACGGCCGACGTGCTTCTTCAATCTCTGATCTTCCTGCTCCAACCGCCTAAACTAGCGTCGATGGGACTGCCTGCTCCGACCTCTTGTGGCCCGCTGTGATGCCGCGTAGGCTTCACCGGCCCACACTACTCCCTCCGCTGGCCTGGCCGCACGCAATCAACTGCATCCTTATTACGCGGAAAAAATGATTGCTTCCACTGACATCTGGGGCGCACCGGTTGGGAGGCTGACCCATGGGCCTACTAAGTTGACGCGTACGTAGGGCTTGTCAACTTAGTCAACAAACGATTCTAGGAGGAATGACCATTGGATTTGAATCGAACGGTCCTGCTGCTTCTTCAATTGCTGCTCTTCTTGCACCAGCCGCCCAAACCAGCGCCGGCGAGACTGCCTACTCCTGCCTCCCGTGGCCGGCTGTGCTGCCGCGGAAGCCTCACCGCCCCCTACTACTCCCACCGCTGGCCAGGCCCTGCGGTGACGGCAGCCTCACACCGCAGCCAAACCAGTGAACCCTCGTACTCCTCTCCGCGTGGGCATCCACTACCACGTCTTCCCCAGCTCCGCGCTGTCCCCTTCCTAGGACTCGCCTTCGTCCATCGTCCTGGTGCTCTCGGTGCGGCGTGGTCAATGTGGTCAAGGAACGACTTCCATCGGAAGAGTACTATACATGGAGAGGCTAACAGCTGGGTCCATGGCCGTAGCAAGGAATTGCCTCCTTATTACGCAGAAAATAATGATTCCTCCACCTAACAGTGGGGACCCACCGGACGGGCCACCAAATTTTGCAAAAAAAAACGTTCCACCTAACTGCTAGGACGCACCAGCTACATATTCGCACGCAAGGAAGTGTGTCCATATTACAGGCAAAAAAATCGATTCACCCCCTGACTGCTGGGACCCACCAGCTACATCTTCGCACGCAAGGAAGTGTCTGACAGTTGGGACCCACCCGGTCGAACCGTACGTAGCGTTGTCATTCTGGTCGCGAACGTGTACGTACATATTCGTCGATGTAGAGGCACACACGTGTGGTAGTAGAGGCGCGCACGTAGCATGTACACGTACGTACAGTGGCCAGGGTGCAAGAAAGTAAATATGGCCACGTACGTGCATAAGAGCAGGGTCTCAAACGCCTACTCGCGCATACGTACGGCTAGGGCTCGTGTACATGGTTGTGGCTGGGTCGGAACGGAGAAACTGCGTCGTCATCGTGTTCATGGGGAGGCAACGGAATGCGTCGTGTTCATCGGGAGGAAACGGAACACGTGTTGTTCATCGGGAGCCAACCGGCTTGGACGGAACATGCGATGGAAACGAGGCCTAGCGTAGCGCAGAACGAAGGAAACGGCCTTGTGTTCGACCGGCCACGGTGGAAACGGGATCCTCTTCATCGGGAGGGGTCTGGCGTACCGCAAAACGAAGGAAACGGACCTCCTATGATCGAAACGGGGTCTTGTTGATCGGGAGGGGTGTGGCGTACCGCAAAATGGAGGAAACGGACTTGTGTTGGAGCACTACGGTCGAAACGGGGGTCCTGTTCATCGGGAGGGGTGTGGCGTACCGCAAAATGGGACTCCACGGGATACTGTTCATCTCCACTGTCAACCTCCTCCAGCCTCCACAGGCTACTGTTCATCAACTGTCGACCTCCTCCAGCCTCCACCTGCGTCTGTTCATCCATGGGCTCCTGTTCATCTAGTCTCCACCGGCTACTGTTCAACCAGCCCTCTCCACGGGGTCCTGTTCAACCACCCCTCCACGGGCTACTATTCATCCAGCCCTCCACCGGCTACTTTTCAACCAGCCCTCCACCGGCTACTATTCAACCAGCCCTCCACGGGGTCCTATTCTTCCAGCCCTCCACAGGGTCTTGTTCATCCACCGACTCGATCGATCGGGGTACTGTTCATCCAGTGGCAACGACCTCTACTACCATGGGTTCCTGTTCATCCAACCCCCACCGGGAACTGTTCATCCAAACCCCCCAACAACGCTCACTGTTCATCCAGAGGCAGCATCGATCGGCTTCAGTTAGCAGCAGTAGCGAAGGAATGGCTCGATCCGGTTCAGTTAACAGCCATCGATCAATCGCTCGAGTTCAGTAACGCGTAGCCTGCAGTGCAATCGCTCGGGTTCAGTTAGAGCCCAATGCCTCGCTCGGGTTCAGTTAGAGCGCAACGCCTCGCACACACGTGCGTACGTACGAGAGAAACGTGCATCGCTCGTCCCCCGACCACCCACCGTAACCAGGAACTCCCCCGATATTTTCCTCGCCCTCGCTTCAACCACGGTTTTTTCCGTCATGGACGGCACAAAGAATGTCATGCAGTTGCGTCTCCGGCCCGCCCAGGATGAAAAGCCCATTTTCTATCATGATTTTTGTCATAGAAGTAGGAGCCCACCACATCTATGATGATACCGGGTTTTGTCACAATTATCGTCATAGAAGTGTCATAAGTATGACATAAATATTTTTTGTTCGGCCCAAAATGTCACGGATATGTCTTTTTTTGTAGTGATATAGTTGGCATACAAACAACTCCCCTTTGACCTTCTTAGTAAAAAGAGTAGGGTCGATTTTCCCAATTTCAAACCCACGATATTGCAACAACTCGGTTAGGTGCTCATACCATGCGCGTGGGGCTTGTTTAAGGCCATAGAGTGCCTTATCGAGTTAGTACACATGATTGGGGAACTCGGGATCCTCAAACCCTGGGGGTTGTTTGACATACACCAACCATTGAGAGGACCATTAAGAAAAGCACTCTTCACATCCATTTGTTGCAACTCGAAGTTATGATGAGAAGCATAAGGAATCAACAAACGAATAGATTCAAGGCAAGCAACGGGACCAAAGGTTTCACCGTAGTCGATACCCTCGACTTGGGAGTAGCCTTGTGCCACCAAACGAGTCTTGTTGCGAATGATAATACCATGAGCATCTTGCTTGTTCTTCAATATCCATTTGGTTCCAATAACATTATGGTTCTCCTTTGGCCTTGTTCTTCATGCATGGCATTAAGCCAATCCGGGTCCTCGAGTGCCTCATAGACCTTTTAGGGTTCAACACAAGAAACAAAGACATGATGTTCACAATAGTTTGCTAATTGTCTATGAGTTCTTACCCCCTTTCTTAAGCTTCCAAGCACATTCTTCATGAGATGATCTTTGGTAGTGAGCTTGGACGCAATCTTGGTGGCACGACGCCCCAATTGCTCCTCAAGAGAGAGTTGACGAGCGGTAACTTGATCATCATGAGCATCGTCTTGAGCTTGCTCTTGCTCTTGAACTTGCTCAGTGGCAATAACTTGACCTTTGGCATCACTTGGTGGATCACCACCATCTTGAGATTGATCATGCCCTTGATCTTGTTCATTTGGTTGAGGGCCTTCACTTTGTTCTTCAGAAGCGTGTGGGTCTGGGGTTGGTGATGATTCCACTTTAGTGGAACATGTCCTTCTCCTTTGGCCACAAGGGGTTCCTCAATGGGTAGGATATGGCCAACACCCATTCTTCTTGTTGCTACACCATTTTGTTGAGGGGTGTAAGGTGCGGAATATTGATGCTTGATCCCCTCATGACTAAGAAACTCATCCAAGGTGTAGTTCTTGAACTCGGTGCCGTTGTTACTTGTTATCATCAAAATCTTTGCAATGTGTTGACATTGAGCTTCATTTGCAAAGTCGATGATGGTTTGTTGGGTCTCACTCTTCCTCTTGAAGAAATATACCCAAGTGTATCTTGAATAATCATCCATAATCACCAATCAATACTTTCAACCGCCAAGACTATCAAAGGATGGAGGCCCAAAGAGATCCATGTGAAGGAGCTCCAAAGGCCTCGTCGAGTAGATCATAGTCGTCGGAGGGTGAGCCTTCTCATGTAGCTTTCCTTCAATACAAGCACTGCAAGCATGATCTTTGGCAAAACTAACATTTATTAGTCCACGAACATGGTCCCCCTTGATAAGACTTTGCAAAGATTGCATATTGACATGGGCTAAACAGGGATGCCAAAGCCACCCCACATCAACTTTAGCCATCAGGCATGTCGCGGTCTTAGTGGGTCGCTCCGAAAAGTTGATCACATAAAGATCGTTCTCGACATGCCCAACAAATGCTACTTTAAGAGTCTTGCTCCACAAGAGGGCCACAGAATCAATATCAAAGAAAGTGGCAAAGCCCATGTGTGCAAGTTGACGAACGGAAAGTAAGTTGTATGCAAGGGACTCAACAAGCATGACTTTCTCGATCGTGAGATCATGTGAAATGACAACCTTGCCAAGACCCAATACCTTAGAAGATGAGGCGTCACCCCATTCGACATTGGTGGGCATAGATGAGACCTTGTGCACATCCACCACAAAGTCCTAGCTTCCGGTCATATGATTTATGGCTCCACTATCAAGCAACCATGATTCCCAACTAGAAGCAAACACCTGCAAGAGATCAATGTTTGGTTTTAGGTACCCATTTTGTAATGGGTCCCTTGATGTTAGCAACAAGAGTTTTAGGAACCCAAATATACCATTCAATGTACTCATAAGAAGAACCAACAAATTTGGCATAAACATGCCCATCACTAGCACGACATGACACATAAGAAGAGTTAAAGTCGCCGGCATTGTTGGAAGGAGTGGCATTGCCCTTCTTGACACCGCCACCCTTTGCATTGTTCTTCTTCTCCTTAGTAGTACCCTCTCCCGCTTTCACAAATGTTTCCTTGAGAGGAGGAGGTTGTTTGGTCTTGTCATTCTTCTTCTTCTTCTTCTTCTTGGACTTGGGTGCAAACCCAATCCCCTCCTTTCCCACAACTTCCTTTTGATTTCTCAAAAGGTCATTGAGGTTCTTCTAACCTTGTATGCAAGACACAAGGCCTTTCTCAAGTTGCTCCTTCAACTTGGCATTCTCCTCCACAAGATGCACATGCTCACAACAAGGGTTAGTAGCATTTGCATTATCAGTTAAAACCATATGAGGAAATGTGGCTTTCTCCTTGGTTAGCTTCAGTTGGAGTTGATCATGGGACTCTTTGTCACAGCCCTAGACCATTGCTTGTAATTAGTTGCATCTGCATCCATGTCATCATGTTTAATTTTCAAATGAACTTGAAATGGGGATGTTCAAACCCTAGCATCAAAGGAATTCACCAGGTTCAACTAAATATTTTCAGTGAACCCAAAATGGCCTTCAGAAAAGTTCATCATTTTTGGCCTTCAGTAAAGTTCATCAACTTCTGCCAAAAAAGATGCACACATTTCTAGGACATTTCTGGATTTTTTGCATCAAATCATATAGTATTTGAGTTTGGGCATTTAAATGCTATAAATATTTTAAATGTCCAAATAATTCTGAAAATAGTTGAGGGTTGTAGGAAATATTTCCAAAGTGCACAAAAATATTTCCAGGAGTTATAACATTGAATTGGTATTGAAATTGAATCAAAAACAACAACAGAAAATAGAAAAAAGAACAGAAACAGAAATGAGAGAGAGAGAATGGTACCTAGGCCAACTTACCTAGTAGCCCACCTGGCCCAGTGGAGAAGGAGGCCCAACCCACCAGGGGCATGCATGTCTTCTTCCTCGTGCCAGCGCATGAAGCAGCTCAGTGGCGAGCGCCGACGCTGCCCCTGCCACCTCCTGCTTGTCTGGCTCCCTCCGCGATCATCTAGAGGACGCTATGCACACCCCCCGACCCCCTCATCCACTTCCATCTCCCTCCGGTCGCCCTTCCCCTCCTCCTTCTCTTGATACGTCTCCGTCGTATCTATAATTTTTTATAGTTCCATGCCAATATTCTACAACTTTCATATACTTTTGGCAACTTTTTATACTATTTTTGGGGACTAACATATTGATCCAGTGCCCAGTGCCAGTTCCTGTTTGTTGCATGTTTTTCTTTCGCAGAAAATCCATATCAAACGGAGTCCAAACGGGATAAAAACTGACGGAGAATATTTGGAAAATATGGGAAGAAAAATCCACACGAGACGGTTCCCGAGGGGGGCACGAGGCAGGGGGGCACGCCCCACGCCCCTGGGCGCACCCCTAACCCTCGTGGGCCCCTCGTAAGGCGGTTAATGCTATTCTTTTGCCGCAAGAAAGCTAATTTTCAAGAAAAAATCTCGGCGAAGATTTCAGTCCAATCGGAGTTACGGATCTCCATATATATACGAAACAGTGAAAGGGCAGCCAGGGGAACGCAGAAACAGAGAGAGACAGAGAGATAGATCCAATCTCGGAGGGGCTCTCGCCCCTCCCATGCCATGGAGACCAAGGACTAGAGGGGAAACCCTTCTCCCATATAGGAAGGAGGTCAAGGAAGAAGAAGAAGGAGGGGGGCTCTCCCCCCCTCGCTTCCAGTGGCGCCGGAGTGCCACCGGGGGCCATCATCATCACCGCAATCTTCACCAACAACTTCAACGCCATCATCACCAACTCTTCCCCCCTCTATGCAGCGTTGTAACCCCTCTTTTACCCGCTGTAATCTCTACTTAAACATGGTGCTCAACGCTATATATTATTTCCTAATGATGTATGGCTATCCTATGATTTTTGAGTAGATCCGTTTTGTCCTATGGGTTAATTGATGATCGTGATTGGTTTGAGTTGCATGTTTTATTATTGGTGCTGTCCTATGGTGCTCTCCGTGTCGTGCAAGCGTGAGGGATCCCCGCTGTAGGGTTTGCAATATGTTCATGATTTGCTTATGGTGGGTGGCATGAGTGACAGAAGCACAGACCCGAGTAAGTAGGTTGTTTGTGTATGGGATAAAGAGGACTTGATACTTTAATGCTATGGTTGGGTTTTACCTTAATGATCTTTAGTAGTTGCGGATGCTTGCTAGAGTTCCAATCATAAGTGCATATGATCCAAGTAGAGAAAGTATGTTAGCTTATGCCTCTCCCTCAAATAAAATTGCAATAATGATTACCGATCTAGTTATCGATTGCCTAGGGACAAATAACTTTCTCGTAACAAAAAACTCTTTACTAAAACTAACTTAGTTGTGTCTTTATCTAAACAGCCCCTACTTTTTATTTACATGCTCTGTATTATCTTGCAAAACTATCCAACAACACCTACAAAGTACTTCTAGTTTCATACTTGTTCTAGGTAAAGAGAACGTTAAGCGTGCATAGAGTTGTATCGGTGGTCGATAGAACTTGAGGGAATATTTGTTCTACCTTTAGCTCCTCGTTGGGTTCGACACTCTTACTTATCGAAAGAGGCTACAATTGATCCCCTATACTTGTGGGTTATCAAGACCTTTTTCTGGCGCCGTTGCCAGGGAGTCATTGTGTGGGGTAAATATTCTCGTGTGTGCTTGTTTGCTTTATCACTGAGTAATTTTCATTTGCTGTTCTTAGTTGTTTTCTATCTTTATTTATGGGTAGGAAACACAAAATACCAAAAAATTTAGTTGTACCTACTGAACCAATGGTTGAAGAACCACTCAAAATCTATCACACTCCTAAAGCTTATTACTTGGATCATCTTCGATCCCTATGTGCTCGTGCTGAAACCCCAACTAGCTTAGTTGATGGCAAATCCTTAGATGAGCATGTTTGTTATGTGAGACACTGTATATTTGAAAAAGGGAAACGTTTGCTGGATCAAATTCATCGTTTGCAATGCTATGCTTGGAATTTATGTGAAATATATGATATTACTTGTTGTTCTGAAGACCCTAAGAAACACCTTCCCTACCAATGTGAGTTTATTGATAATGGAATTGTTCTTCGTATGCTAAGAGTGTTTATAATTACTATGACATTCAACAAATTGAAGAATTTGTTGCTTTTAAGGGTGCTTATGAAATTGCTTCTTTGATTGAAACGTATGATTCTACTCTTTACAAATCTGAAAATTTTGCCATAATTGAATATTCTTATGAGAATTATGCTTCTAATGCCTATGTTAAACCATATATCGAGGTCTCCTCCGCTTTCCAAGAAGAGACTAATATTTTGTAGGAGTCTATGGAAGAATAAATTGATGAAATTGTGAGCTCATTGGATGAAAAAGATGATGAGGAGAGCGAAGAACAAAAGGAGGAAGAGCGGATTAGCTACCCGTGCCCTCCTTCTAATGAGAGTAACTCTTCAACTCATACATTGTTTAAATTCCCTTCGTGCTTACCGAAGGATGATTGTTATGATCCCGTTGATTCTCTTGAAATATCCCTTTTTGATGATGCTTGCTATGCTTGTGGCCAAGATGCCAATATGAATTATGCTTATGGATATGAACTTGCTATAGTTCCCTATGTTAAACATGAAATTGTTGCTATTGCACCCACACATGATAGTCCTATTATCTTTTTTGAATTCTCCCAGCTACACTATATCGGAGAAGTTTGCACTTATTAAGGATTATATTGATGGGTTGCGTTTTAATATTACACATGATGCTTTTTGATGAATATAATATGCATGTGCTTGCTGCTCCTACTTGCAATCATTATGGGAGAGGAACTATATCTCCACCTCTCTATGTTTCCAACATGATAAAATTGCAAGAAACTGTTTATACTATGCATTGGCCTTTACTTTGTGAGCATGAATTGCTCTTGTATGACATGCCGATGCATAGGAAGAGAGTTAGACTTCGTCATTGCTTGATATATGTTACTTTGTGCTCACTACTAAATTACAAATCATTGTTAATTAAAATTGGCTTTGATATACCTTGGGATCCGGGTGGATTCATTACTTGAGCACTATATGCCTAGCTTAATGGCTTTAAAGAAAGCGCTACCAGGGAGACAAACCGGAAGTTTTAGAGAGTCATTTATTTCTGTTGTGTGCTTTTATAAAGTTTAAAAATAAAAATAATGTGCCAAGATTTGCCTTTAGGATGTTTACTTTGCTTGTTGGTTTGTACGGTGCAGGACAGAAACTTTGTCTGTAGTGCGTGATTTTACATTTTTTAGTGGAACGTCAAACGGTTCTGATTCTTTATGCACCGTCTTTCTATAAATTTTTTTATTTTTCCTAATTTTGGTAGAATTTGTGGAGTATCATAAGTATGGTGAATGTTCAGATTATTACAGACTGTTCTGTTTTAGACAGATTCTGTTTTTGATGCATAGTCTGCTTGTTTTGATGAAACTATCGAATTATATCAGTGGATTAAGCCATGGAAAAGTTATACTACAGTAGATATAATGAAAAATCAAAATATGAATTGGTTTGAAATAGTACTTATAGTATTGATTTGCTTTATTATACTAACGGATCTTACCGAGTTTTCTGTTGAAGTTTTGTGTGGATGAAGTGTTCGATGATCGAGAAGGTCTCGATATGAGAAGAAGGAAGAGAGGCAAGAGTTCAAGCTTGGGGATGCCCTAGGCACCCCAAGTAAATATTCAAGGAGACTGAAGTGTCTAAGCTTGGGGATGCCCCGGAAGGCATCCCCTCTTTCTTCAACAAGTATCGGTATGTTTTCGGATTCGTTTCATTCATGTGATATGTGCAGATCTTGGAGCGTCTTTTGCATTTAGTTTTCATTTTTCTTTTATGCACCATGCTGGTATGAGATAGTCCTTGGTTTATTTATAGAATGCTCTATGCACTTCACTTATATCTTTTGAGTATGGCTTTATAGAATGCTTCACGTGCTTCCACTTATATCATTTAAAGTTTGGATTGTCTGTTTCTCTTTACATAGAAAACCACCATTTGTAGAATGCTCTTTTGCTTCACTTATATTTGTTAGAGTGTGGGCATATATTTTGTAGAAAGAATTAAACTCTCTTGGTTCACTTATATCTATTTAGAGAGATGACAGGAATTGGTCATTCACATGGTTAGTCATAAAATCCTACATAAAACTATTAGATCACTGAATATGATATGTTTGATTCCTTGAAATAGTTTTGCGATATAAAGATGGTGATATTAGAGTCATGCTAGTGGGTAGTTGTGGATTAGTAGAAATACTTGTGTTGAGGTTTGTGATTCCCGTAGCATGCACATATGGTGAACCGTTATATGATGAAGTCGGAGCATGATTTATTTATTGATTGTCTTCCTTATGAGTGGCGGTCGGGGACGAGCGATGGTATTTTCCTACCAATCTATGCCCCTAGGAGCATGCGCGTAGTACTTTGTTTTGATAGCTAATAGACTTTTGCAATAAGTATGTGAGTTCTTTATGACTAATGTTGAGTCCATGGATTATACGCACTCTCACCCTTCCACCATTGCTAGCCTCTCTAGTACCGTGCAACTTTCACCGGTACCTTAAGCCCACCATATACCTTCCTCAAAACAGCCACCATACCTACCTATCATGGCATTTCCATAGCCATTCCGAGATATATTGCCATGCAACTTCCATCATCATCATATACATGACTTGAGCATTTATTGTCATATTGCTTTGCCTGATCATAAGATAGCTAGCATGATGTTTTCATGGCTTGTCTATTTTTTGATGTCATTGCTATGCTAGATCATTGCACATCCCAGTACACGGCCGGAGGCATTCATATAGAGTCGTATCTTTGTTCTAGTATCGAGTTGTAATATTGAGTTGTAAGTAAATAAAAGTGTGATGATCATCATTATTAGAGCATTGCCCCAGTGAGGAAAGGATGATGGAGACTATGATTCCCCCACAAGTTGGGATGATACTCCGGACTTTAAAAATAAATAAAAGAGGCCAAAGAAGCCCAAATTAAAAAAACATGCCAAAGAAGCCCACCAAAAAAACAAAAACAAAAAAATGAGAGAAAAAGAGAGAAGGGGCAATGTTACTATCCTTTTACCACACTTGTGCTTCAGAGTAGCACCATGTTCTTCATATAGAGAGACTCTTGAGTTATCACTTTCATATACTAGGGGGAATTTTCATTATAGAACTTGGCTTGTATATTCCGATGATGGGCTTCCTCAAATGCCCGAGGTCTTCATGAGCAAGCAAGTTGGATGCACACCCACTTAGTTTTTAGTCTGAGCATTCATACACTTATAGCTCTTAGTGCACCCGTTGCGTGGCAATCCCTACTCACTCAAATTGATATCTATTGATGGGCATCTCCATAGCTCGTTGATACACCTAGTTGATGTGAGACTATCTTCTCCTTTTTGTCTTCTCCACAACCACCATTCTATTCCACCTACAGTGCTATGTCCATGCCTCACGCTCATGTATTGCGTGAAAGTTGAAAAGGTTTGAGAACGTCAAAAGTATGAAAGCAATTGCTTGGCTTGTCATTGGGGTTGTGCATGATGTGAATGTTTTGTGTGGTGAAGATGGAGCATAGCCAGACTATATGATTTTGTAGGGATAACTTTCTTTGGCCATGTTATTTTGAAAAGACATGATTGCTTTATTAGTATGCTTGAAGTATTATTGTCTTAATGTCAAATGATAGACTATTGCTTTGAATCACTCGTATCTTAATATTCATGCCATGATTAGATATGTGATCAAGATTTTGCTAGGTAGCATTCCACATCAAAAATTATCTTTTTTTATCATTTACCTACTCGAGGACGAGCAGGAAATAAGCTTCGGGATGCTGATACGTCTCTGTAGTATCTGTAATTTTTTATTGTTCCATGCCAATATTCTACAACTTTCATATACTTTTGGCAACTTTTTATACTATTTTTTTGGACTAACATGTTGATCCAGTGCCCAGTGCCAGTTCCTGTTTGTTGCATGTTTTTGTTTCGCAGAAAATCCATATCAAACGGAGTCCAAATGGGATAAAAACTGACGGAGAATGTTTTTGGAATATTGGAAAAATATGGGAAGAAAAATCGACGCGAGATGGTTCCTAAGGGGGCACGAGGAAGGGGGCGCACCCCACCCCCCTGGGCGCGCCCCTGACCCTCATGGGCCCCTCGTAAGGTGGTTAATGCTATTCTTTTGCCGCAAGAAAGCTAATTTTCAGGAAAAAATCTCGGCGAAGATTTCAGTCCAATCGGAGTTACGGATCTCCATATATATACAAAACGGTGAAAGGGCAGCCAGGGGGAACACAGAAACAGAGAGAGACAGAGAGATAGAACCAATCTCGGAGGGGCTCTCGCCCCTCCCACGCCATGGAGACCAAGGACCAGAGGGGAAACCCTTCTCCCATCTAGGGAGGAGGTCAAGGAAGAAGAAGAAGGAGGGGGCTCTCTCCCCCTCGCTTCCAGTGGCGCTGGAGTGCCACCGGGGGCCATCATCATCACCGCAATCTTCCCCAACAACTTCACCCCCATCAACACCAACTCTTCCCCCCTCTATGCAGCAGTGTAACTCCTCTTTTACCTGCTGTGATCTCTACTTAAACATGGTGCTCAACGCTATATATTATTTCACAATGATGTATGGCTATCCTATGATGTTTGAGTAGATCTGTTTTTTCCTATGGGTTAATTGATGATCGTGATTTGTTTGAGTTGCATGCTTTATTATTGGTGTTGTCCTATGGTGCTCTCCATGTCGCGCAAGCGTGAGGGATCCCCATTGTACGGTTTGCAATATGTTCATGATTTGCTTATGGTGGGTGGCGTGAGTGACAGAAGCACAGACTCGAGTAAGTAGGTTGTTTGCGTATGGGATAAAGAGGACTTGATACTTTAATGCTATGGTTGGGTTTTACCTTAATGATCTTTAGTAGTTGCGGATACTTGCTAGAGTTCCAATCATAAGTACATATGATCCAAGTAGAGAAAGTATGTTAGCTTATGCCTCTCCCTCAAATAAAATTGCAATAATGATTACCGGTCTAGTTATCGATTGCCTAGGGACAAATAACTTTCTTGTAACAAAAAGCTCTTTACTAAAACTAGCTTAGTTGTGTCTTTATCTAAATAGCTCCTACTTTTTATTTACATGCTCTTTATTATCTTGCAAACCTATCCAACAACACCTACAAACTACTTCTAGTTTCATGCTTGTTCTAGGTAAAGCGAACGTTAAGCGTGCGTAGAGTTGTATCGGTGGTCGATAGAACTTGAGGGAATATTTGTTCTACCTTTAGCTCCTCGTTGGGTTCTACACTCTTACTTATCAAAAGAGGCTACAATTGATCCCCTATACTTGTGGGTTATCATCTCTCTCACGTGCAGCCGCCCGAACATGCCCGTCGCGTCGCTCGCCATTGTCGCGCCCAGAGCCATCGCCTTGCCTCACCATCGTGTTCAAGAGCTTCGCCATAGTCACCTACGTCGCCCCAAACGAGCACCGCGAGATCGGACGCCCTGCATCGCCCGCTGCCTCGTCATCTTCCTCCTCGGTCCCGTGGATCGCCGCCGTTGAATCCTTAGCCGTCCATGCTTTCCCGAGCCCGTTGAGAAGAGCTACGAGTTCACTGTGAGATCTACTATGTTTCCCCTCCTCCCTCATGCTCTATCCTGCTTCGTAGCCGCCTCCCGCAAGTGCCTGTGAGCTCCGGTTGCCGCGTTTGTCGTCGTCGTCGCCGTGATGGGCCAACATCGCGGCTGAGCACCTGGTAAGGCTCCTGCTGCCCAGTAGCTGCCGCATGTGCTCTTTGTTTGCTCAGAAGCGAGCTGCAGCCCGCGCCCGCACCTAGCCGAACTCCGGCAGCCGCTGTTGTAGTCCCTGTCGTCGATTCTGGCTACCCCCGGCGGTGTCGTCTGCACCACTAGCTGCGCACGGGCCCTAGCTCGCCTTAGAACCCAACCGCGTCGCAAACCACCGCCGATAGTGCGAGCCCGAGCAACTCCGGCGAGCCTCTGCCGTGAGATATGGTCGCCGATGCTTAATCCGGTGACCCTGGCATGGCGGGGTTACTTTAGGTGCTAATCACCCAGTTAATCAACCTCGTGTCGATGACATGTGGGACCCGCGCTGTTAGTGACACAATTAAAGTTAAATAACCCCTGTTAACTCCCGGAGTCAATGACAGGTAGAGCCCACCTATCAGATTTGACTTTGGTCAATGCTGACGTCACCATGACTTAGTGCCAACGTAGTAAAGGTTTTTTTGGAATCCTGAATAAATCAGAAATGATTTATGAATTTCGGAAAATAACCTAAACTTTAAAAATTCATAGAAATTAAACCGTAACTCCAAATGAAGTAATTTATATATAAAAATTATCAAAAAAATATGAAGAATCTTTTTATGGAACTTTCATGCATGTTTGAACAAGTTAACCGCACCGAATAGGATAAATCATGATTAGGGCAATTTATGAACTAGCATTTGGAGTTGGAGTTTAACCTTATTTGAATTCCACTTCAATTTACTTGGCTTACTACTGCATTAGATCAATTCAGTTCCTTAACATGGCATGTCATTCATTTGATTGTGCATTGTAGTGAATATTGTTCCTTTTTGTGTTGCCGGTGGTTGTCCTCCTTTGGTAGATGTATGTTCCAATGATGAGATCGTTGACACTGATGAAGACACAATGCTATCTTCAGAAGTGTCAGGCAAGCAAACCCCCATTGAGAATTCCGATACAATCCCACTCTCTCGCTCCTGCTTAGTTTTACTGCATTAGGACAACAACAATTCAACTGTTTCATGTTGCGGTAGTTGAACCCCTTTCCTCTGCATGACCTGTCTTTGCCACAGTAAATAGTTGAAACCCACTAGCATGAGTAGGAGTTGTTTGAGCCATGATGTTCCTACTCATTCATGCTTGCTTGTTATGCCTGCTATGCTTAGAGTTGTGTCGGGTCTGATTCATTGGGGATGAATTGGAATGTTGTAAACATGTCCTATTGCTGAGAGCTAAGTGTGTGAACATGATTTGGTAAAGGTAGCGGTGAGAGGCCATGTAGAAGTACATGGTGGGCTGTCTCATTGAAACCTTCCTCAGGAGCTGAGTTCTGGGTCTGTGATCCAAGATAGTTACTACCACGCATTGGAAGGCTTAAGTGCCCCTCTCGACTTATTAACTGCCTTGATCTCTGTCCAGGAGTTGCAACTAGTTTCTGGTGTTTGTAGGTAGTCCTAGTAGTCTACCAAGTGGCACCCGGTATAAGTGGGATTGGGACAGACTAGGTGCAGTGGCACGCTGTACCAAGTGGCACCTGGATGGTGGGCTTGGGAACCCTGCTCACATCATTTGGGGTCGTGATGGAAACCTCGGCTGGACTCCCTTGCGGATGGAACCCGAATAGGTGATAAACCTGGACTAGAGTTTTGCGTGGTTAGTCAGGTCGTGGCTGACACCCTCGCCGGGCTTCCACTTGAAGGTTGCCGAGATACATGACGTGTACATGGCGGTAAGTGGCGAGAGCATGTGTGAAGAAGTACACCCCTACAACGTTAACATGATCTATTCGAATAGGCGCGTCCGCCGTAAAGGACTACTGGGTTGCTTATACAGTTCATAGACGAGTGAAAGTGGATACTCTAAAATGCACAAGATAAGCGTGAGTGCTATGGATGGCCTTCTCGTAGGGAGACGGGAGTGGGTCCATAGTAGTGTATTGATATGGTGAATATGTGGACTCATGTGCGCCCCCCTCAAAAGAGTTACCAGTAGTCATAGTTCAGGATAGCCACTGAGTCAAAGCTGGCTTGCTGCAGTTAAACCCCACCACCCCTTTGTTGATACTGATGCATATGTAGCTAGTTCTAATGTAAGTCTAGCTGGGTACATTTGTACTCACGTTTTCTTAATTTATGTTTTACAGAGAGACTCCAGTCTCACTAGTAGTTCCGCGTGGACTTCGATGTTTAGCTTGTTACCTCAGCTACGATCTTGTACCCTTGGGAGGGTCTTGTAGAAGTCAGGCTTCTCAGCCTTTTTATATTTGTAGTTGTCTATACTCAGACATGTTATGCTTTCGTTGCTTGTATGCTTTGTATGTTGGGTCATGTGACCCATGATTGTAATTCTTCCTATGTATGACTCTTCGGAGCCTTCTGAATAAATACTTTGAGTCGTAGAGTTTTGTTGTGATGCCATGTTGTATTTGCACATATTGAGCATATTGTGTGTATGATTTGAAATGCTTGGTAGTGTGGGATCCGACAATCTAGTTGCTTATTCTTGGTAGCCTCTCTTCTAGGGAAATGTCTCCTAGTGCTTCCACTGAGCCATGGTAGCTTGCTACTGCTCCGGAACACTTAGGTTGGTCGGCATGTGTCCTTCTTTGTTCCTGTGTCTGTCCCTTCAGGGAAATGTCACGCGTTGTTCCTTTAAGTCCTTGTAGCTTGCTATGACTTGGGTTCATACGTTGATGATCGACACGTTCGTTGCTGGGTCATGTATGCATGTCCCTGTAAGTTAGTGCCACTTTGGATTCATGACTAGTCATGTCGGCCCGGGTTCTCTGTCATATGGATGCTAGCGACACTTTCATATACGTGAGCCAAAAGGCGCAAACGGTCCCGAGCTAGGTAAGGTGGAACCCGTGGGGATACCATGCATGAGGCCACAAAGTGATATGATGTGTTACATGCTAGATCAATGTGACTTAGGATCGGGGTCCCGACAGCTTTGGTATCAGAGCCTGACTGCCTATAGGATTACTAAGCCAAACTGGTCGAAGTCGTGTCTAGAAATGCTTTAGTTATATAAGGGAATTGATTGTGGAAGGGAACGTAAGGCTCTTTTACTCCTTTACCTTAGGCCCTTCTGATCTGAGTCAACCTCTTCTTTTCTATGGGGATTAAGAACTAGGCTTCTCATCTCTCTATCGGGATCATGTGTTACTAATCCGTAGACTTATAGGATTGATGGATTCAAGCCCCTATTCAGTTCCTACTACTTCTGTGTGTTAATAGTTGGTCTGAGAACCTTGATATTGTGATGTTGAGTGGTTATGCCACCATTTTGCAGGATGTCTCAAATTTTTTGAGCATTTACAGCCGTTATGCTATCCGAGTTATCCCAGGTTTCTAAACAATCTGATGCATTTGCAAATCTTTCCTCCCTGTTCCGATCTCCGTTTGGGCTAGATTAAGCACACTAAATGGTATGTTGAGGTACTCCATTGCCTTGACATATATGTTGAAGCTATTATCATGACACTAGGGTGTCTTAGAGAACTACCCAGTAATCTAGCAATGCTTTGTATTTTGAGTGTGACGATTCTGGCCACCATTCTCGAAAGCATCTCGTGGTGCTATTTAGTTAGTAGGTATTCCATCTTTGGGTTCTTCAACCCAAGATTCGCTCTACTTACTTCATGTTGATAGTGTTGCTCGTTCCTTTAGGATAATAGTAACCTTTGCGATAGTCCTCGAGGTCCGTGGTATGTCATTCTTCCAAATACCATGAACCATCCTTGGCAAAAGTTCTTATTGGACCAAAAGATCACAATAGAGTGCTCTTGATGAGTTCTCCATTCAACAATTCTGACTCTACCAGTCTTACCTTTTTGGATGGATTATCTAGAAGAAATGTGTTGAGCTTGTTCGACATGCTAATCCATGCATCCACAACTCAGAAAATCATATGTTCCTTTGAGTTGTTCTCTTTAGTTGTATTTTGACCTCCGTCTATCATTTGATAGTCAAGAGCATGTCATGCATTCATGCTCATCAATACCTCATATTCCTGAGGCCCCGCATGCCATTCTATTCCGGAATGGCTAGGAGAAATAAACTCTGGTACCTCATCCATATCTAGGATTGGGTCAAAGCAGTTGTATTCCGCAGATTAAGAATGCCAATCTAGCTTCTAGTCTGTTCTACCTTAGGGTATTACCATCTTTGTGTCAAGAATGTCATGGGAATTGCACCACCTCCTATGAACTCTTGATACAGTGATATTCTCTCCATCATCGTTTATTCCCCGGTCTCCGTGTGATTGTAACCGGAATACCGACAAGTGAATTGTGAGGTGTGAAATCAATACTCCTAGCAACTCTGTTGCTTGGTAGTTAATGGACAATACTCTTGTTCTTAGCGTGTTGGTTATTGAGTCATCATCCTAAGATTGATCGTGCTACCTAGTCCATATTTCCTGGTGCACTCTTTGATCAGAGAGTTAGGATTATGTCAATTCTTTGCTTATTTGATCAGATCATCTTGCCCTGAAAAGCAAGATTGTTCTTGAGCCTAATAACATATATGTGGTTCGTGATTTTCCGAATATCTTCTCGGAAGTATCACCAGGTTGTCCTCTGGCCGTTATGTTGAGTTTGTGATCACTATAAACCATTTCTTCTCCAAGAATTTGTGTTGGACACCCCCTGAGCTAGTTGGTTAAGCTAAACAACAACTTGGAGAGTTGGAAGATAAAAGCTTTGCCTAACCTAGTTCATTTCAAAGGGATATCTTTTGTGTGTGTGTTGAAAAATGATGATATCTTCATCGATTGGTCATCGTGTTCAGTTGTTGGACTTATTGTCTTAACCAATCCTTTGATCTTAGTATGGGCTATCATCAAATCAAAATCAGAATCAATGATGTTCGTAATGTTGTCCTACTCATGGATGTTCCTCGAGCATACACCATTATATCTTTGGTCTGACCAATGCTATCACCTTGTTCACATAATTATGGAATCCCATCTATATGGAAACCTCGAAAAATTGTTGTTGAGCCCATCAGCAGCATTTTGTCTCCTCCATGATTCGTGTTGAACATCAAGCTAGTGCTGGAAACTTACATAGGCATTATCTTCGTGCTAACCCATGAAGCACATTTTTGGATGAGAGAAGTGGCTTCCTCTAAGTTCACATGCATTTCATGCAAGTTGCTGCCGTGAATTTGAGAAAGCTTGTTGTTGCTTCCTCTGGAACTATCCCAAGTCATTCATGCATATGTGCAAAGTATTCTATGGTCTGGAGACTTGCAACCTTCATTCCACATGTATCCCTAGCACACCAAACCGCTGATTGACTTGTTCAAGGAGAAGAAGATCCTTCTTAAGAGCATGCCTTACGCAAGGACTTTGTTATCCTCGATGATGGTTCCCAACCAGAACTCGGTAGTGTTTTGCTATAAGACTTCTATATGGACACGCTTGTCTTGGACAATGTGTACATGTGTATCTTACAATCCAGCTCATGTTTTGGAGCTTGCTATCGTAGTTCATTTCCCGAGAATCTCACAACACCATCTCGTCGATTTGTGTTGCAAACTTTCTTTTCCAGACATGTTGTCTGAAAAATCATGTTACCAACTAGATCTGAATCTCAGGCAGGTATGATGGTTGGAACTTTTCCAAGATCAATGATGTAGGTTCCAGCAAGGTTGATGTTTTGGCTGACACACCTAGACGAGAGATATATTATTGTAGTATCTTGATTGAGAAATTTGACCATCTTCTCCATGAGGATTTTGAGTGGCTTATTCTAGAAGTTGTTCCTTACGGATTTTGTGCTCCCAAAGTTCGACCTTTACTTGATGACCGCGTTAATGCTTTTAAGTATCACCATGGTAGCTATAACATCAAGGAGAACATTAGAAGCGGAGTGATAAATGTCTCTCGGTCAATCATCCAGATTTCATTTCCTTGGTATTGCTAAGGGAAAGTCTGAGAAAGTGTTGTCTTCCTTTGCATCTGCATCCTCCACCATTATTCATCGTGGTAGTATGAAGAGTTACCAAGATCTTGGCACAGATGTTGGAAAACCCTGATGAATATGGAAATGCTCAAGTTCTTGAGAGCATGCTCAGACACTAGGTTAAATCATCGGTATCAATTGGAATGTGCCTTTCGTTTGCCGAGTTGTCTTATTACTCTAGCTTCCTTTCCAAATTGAGTATGCCATTCCCTCGAATTCCTTCAAACGATCAATTGTGAATTGCCTCAGGCTATTATGAAGAGTTTCATTGATTCATGTATCAAAAGAAATTCTTTTGCCACTTAAGGGAATAATTATACATGTCGCCTTCCCTAAGGTGCCCCGTTATGGAATCATGGCAATT
Source organism: Triticum monococcum (assembly GCA_034509565.1). Taxonomy (NCBI): domain Eukaryota; kingdom Viridiplantae; phylum Streptophyta; class Magnoliopsida; order Poales; family Poaceae; genus Triticum; species Triticum monococcum. The sequence continues at coordinate 122,353,931 of CM067841.1, forward strand.
ATTTCCTCGCTACTTTGGAACCTATGCACCATCTTAATTAAGCGTGGAAGTATTGCCTACTAAGTTGAACCTTTGACATCTATTTATTTTCATCCTTTTTGATGTGTGTTGTGTGTCAGCTCGAGAGATGTTCTTACATCTTACCCCACGAGTTTATCTTGAGTTGCTCAACCTTCAAGAAGATCGATTGCTGTAGAGTTTCTTTCCGTCATCATCTTGTGGATGAAGATCTCGAAAGCAAGGATGTCAAGATCAATATGAAGCAATGAATCAACATCTTCAAGAAGGGTAGCTGGATCATGGGGATCGTGTTAGCTTTGTGTCCCCTCTGTCTTCTTACCTCACTAGGTTCAAACCCTAGCATCAAAGGAATTCACTAGGTTCAACTAAAATATTTTCAGTGAACCCAAAAATGGCCTTCAGAAAAGTTCATCATTTTTGGCCTTCAGAAAATTTCATCAACTTCTGTCAAAAATGATGCACACATTTCTAGGACATCTCTAGATTTTCAATAAAATCATATAGTATCTGAGTTTGGGCATTAAATGCTATAAATATTTTAAATGTCCAAATAATTTTGAAAATAGTTGAGGGCTGTTGGAAATATTTCAAAAGTGCCCACAAATATTGCCAGGAGTTATAACATTGATTTGGTATTGAAACTGAATAAAAAACAACATAAAATAGGAAAACGAACAGAAACATAAATGAGAGAGAGAACGGTACTTGGGCCAACTTACCTGGTAGCCCACCTGGCCCAGTGGAGGAGGCACAGCCCACCAGGGGCATGCCTGTCTTCTTCCTCATGCCAGCGCATGAAGCAGCTCGGTGGCGAGCGCAGACGCTGCCCCTGGCCACCTCCTGCTTGCCTGGCTCCCTCCCCTATCCTCTGGACGACAGTACGCACACCCGAACCCCTCGTCCACTTCCCTCTCCCTCCGGTCGCCCCTCCCCTCCTCTGCCTCTCTCACGCGCAGCTGCCTGAACACGTCCGTCGCGCCGCTCACCGTTGTCGTGCCCAGAGCCATCACCTCACCTTTCCATCATGTTCCAGAGCTTCGCCATAGTCGCCTACGTCGCCCCAACTGAGCCCCGTGAGATCGGACGACCTGCATCACCGGATGCCTTATCATCTTCCTCCTCGGTCCCGTGGATCACCGTCGTCGAATCCTTCGCCGTCCTTGCTTCCCCGAGCCCGTTGAGCGGAGCTAGGAGTTCACCATGAGATCTACTCTGTTTCCCCTCCTCCCTCATGCTCTATCTTGCTCCGTAGCTGCCGCCCACAAGTACCCGTGAGCTCTGGCCATCGCATTTTTCACCGTCGTGGCTGTGATGGGCCAACGTCGCGGCTGAGCACCTCGTAAGGCTCCTCTTGCCCAGTAGATGTCGCCTGTGCACTCTGTTTGCTCGGAAGCAAGCTGCAGCCTGCGCCTGCACCTAGCTGATGTGGCACCCCGGCTTAGAGAAACCGAAACACCCCGTATTCTAGCCCAGAGATCAAGGAGAAGTCTTTTGGAATACAGCACTACTCAGCATAGAACAAATCAGCTCTTATTACAAAGTATAATGATACAAGTGTCTGGTGTTACAAAGGATCACATCAGCACGGCGACACTGCGCCTGCGATACTACACTTGCTCCATACTAGCAGTGGAACAACGATGAAGGTGGTGAACTCCACTCTACAGGGACTCTGGCTGGGACACGATCTAGCTCGCACGCACGGTAACCTCGACAAGCAATCAATCAAACAAGGCATCACCTGCAATCTGGCATGAGACGCCAGGTCAGTACATTGAATGTACTTGCAAGCTCACAACAACCGAAAGCATCAAGGCAAGACAACAACATAGCATTAGCAGATTAATTAATTAACAACTACCATGATGTGAAAGCAACTAATAAACATGATATGAAATTACTACGATACTGATAAACCACAAACTCGGAGCTCAATAACCATCTCACTCTTGGCTATCCGGCCAAGCAATATACCATCTCGATCACCTCATGATCCACCTGATCACCTCGTGATCAAAACATCCCTGTGATCACCTCGTGACCACACGATAAACTGAATGATCATCCTCGAGATCATCCCAACATCATCATTTGTATCCTACCAAACTGTTACTGCTCAAATATATCACATATAAATCACCTATAAGTCATTCTGTCATGTGAGTGTTGATCGAAGGGTGGGACCTAGTACGAACTTATGCCCGTGACCGAGGACGCGGCTATCGATAGATTAAACACACACACTCTGCAGAGGTAGCGCACTTTACCCACACCACAGAACCCATGGCCTCGCACTCCCATTTGGGTGGACCAATGGCGTTCCGACAAAAACGACCTACTGCCATGACATCTGCCGGCCACTCTGACCAACACCCTCTGAGGGTTTAGTCCCGGGTGGCCACGTGCCTACCAAAGGCATGAACGGCCATCGTCATGGCAAAACAAAAACAGTCCCAAACGGGGACAAGAGCGCTCAAACCAACATGGGCACACAAGGTTATGTCTTCTTACCGGGCCAGGGTAACGCATTCCCATAACCTTCCCTCGTTGGAGACACCGGCGAGAGACATGACAATAGACTGCATTAGGGCCTTCCCATAAAGGAAAATGTGGTTGCACTGGAAAAAGCCCGTTTTAGTGGCACCTGACCAACTTAATGATGGAATTTATCCCCAAAATTTAACAACGATGACTGATACTCCAATATCATCTATCCACCTATAATCCAAGTCATAGCTATATCCAACAAATAAACAAAAGCATAATATCGACATATCAAACTACTCTGAGGATAGCATCACACTACTATCATGTTGAATCCAAGAACGGTAATACTACTACTCCAATAGCAAGAACAAGCTATGCAACTAAGATCCACATGCAAGCATCATCTCCGAAATCATACTCCAAAGCATAATATCAACTAGCATCATGATGAAACTAATACTAGCCACTAGTAATCCAAAGGCAACATGACATCCAACGTAATACTCCAAAATATCATACCAGATTTCAACATGAAAATAATCATAACATGGGCCACTAATAATCCAATGGCAACATGTCAGCCTCATAAGCTGCAAAATAGTAGTCCTAGAACTCCAAACAATATCATGGCAATAGCAAGATCAAACAATACTCCGAGAAATGCCATGAACAAATCACAAGTAGCTAAAACCATATTTTAAACCAGTTCAAATAATTTAAACCATGTCACTGCATTGCAGTCATGCAAATGGAGGGTGTGGCTTGGCTGGGGTAGAAGGATTCATCGGGAAGAAGTGCGATAAGCTCGTGGAAAGAATCGCCGGAAACCGTCCTCTCTCGGAGGAGGCTGATTTAGTGCAAGGGCATAATGGTCATTTTCATAATGTCAAACCATAATGAAAGTGATACCAATAGAACGGGCTTGACGATACGAAGAAGTGGTCTTTGGAATCACCTCAATCAGAGTTGTGGTTGAAAAGATACGGCTGATTTAATGATAGCGACTAATCGAAGGGAAACAAAGTTCGTTTTCAGAAAGCGAAAACATATTACTCTCTGAAGACACGGTGAAGTACGCTTTCAAAACATGAAAACGTACTCACTGCAGGGTGTCTTCACTTACGCCAGGTCAGCAGTCCAGGTCAACCCCTGGGTGGCTGGCGTGTAGGGCCCGCCTGCAGGTCGCCTCGCTTGCCCCTGGTCTTCGTATTCATCGCGCTCGTCCGTGCCTGGCCGCGGCGGAGCCGGCGCCCGACGGCGATAGCCGGAGCTACCAGCCGTCTCGGCGATGCCCGGCCTACCTACAGGTTTAGGGCGATGAGGCAGATGCGTCCCCAGCCGTAGCAGCTGACGGGGAGCTCAGAAAACGACGGAGCATTGACCGCGGCGGAAGGGAGCTTCGGGCGCTGACAGGCTCGCGTCCACGGGTGCTCCGGCGAAGATAGGAGAGGCTAGGGAGGTTCTTCGGGGTCTGGTAGGTCTACTGGTGGAGGAGAAATCACGAGAGGGGCTCGGGCTTGAGCCAATTTAGTAGGGTGGCGGCGGCGGCCATGGTGGCGATGGCGGGCAGGGAGAGCTCCTGAGAATCGGCGAAGAGGCTAGGGAGGGGTAGTGGAGTGAGTGAGGTCGAGTGGTGAAGTGAGACGTGGTCAGGGAGGCCTTAAATAGGCGCGGCCGAAGTCTCCCGAGCCGGTTGCCGCCGCTCGAGCCCGGCCAATGCTCTAGCGCGCTCAGCAGTCACGGGGAGGGGTCAGATCACGACGAGGAGGAGCGGACGAAGGTCATGGAGTAGCGCAATGCCAAGGGGAAGCAGAGGAAGAAGAGACAAGCGCATTTAAGGCCCTATCGGCCACTGTACGTCCGTGGACACGCGGCATCTAGCTCCGGCGAGGAGGCACCGAAAGGGGCAGGGACACGAGAGCGACGGGAGAGGAAGGGGGAGTCAGGTCGGCACATCCAGACGCGCGGAAACCGCTGATGCCAAGTTGTCCGGTGTGTTCTGGCGCCCAGAGAGTGTCTAACGCTGCCAGAGCGCGTGAAATGCCATGCCGAGGGGACAGTCACCACGGACACTGGCACAAAGAGGACAAGGGAGGCTGCGAGGAGTTGTCAAGTGACCAGTCCCTGTATAATAGAGGCCGAGGGAGTTGATGGATCGACAAAAGGAGCCAAGGAGAGGAGTGTGGCATCGCTTCAAGTTTGTTACATCAAACTTGGACGTGCATTGCTGATCTACAGGAACTTGATTGGGTCAAATGGTGTTGTTTGGGGTGTTTAGATAAGGAAGGACTAGGATCCTGTTAACTTTGAGGGAAAAGGGATCACAAAACAACAAGGTTGCTTTGTAACCTCAGATTAGGTCTAGAAACTTGATCATGATGATGCACTCACATGGAGTATCAACTTGATCTAAAATTTGGCAAGGTAGGGTTATTTGGACATATAAAGATGCTGTAAAAATGTCATACCAATTGGATTCACTAAAATGGTACTTCCTTCACACACATCCTCTTTGTCCAGAAATTAGAAATAATTCTAGAGAAATATTGGCTTGATGAATTGGTCCCAAATTTGGTGGACGGAGGTTATAAGGGTAGGAGCACAATCTGGTAATTTCTCAGAATTAATGAAGCAATAAAAATTACACTTGCTTCACAACCTGAAAATATTAGCAGAATCAAAGATTTGATATTGTGCTCACATAGATGATAGGATAGATCTAAAACTTGGAGGAGTGTGCTAATATGAGCACATTAAGGAGTTTGCAAAATTTCAACTCATTTGGAGACACCTAGCAAGTACTTCCTTCACAATGCCTTTTGTCTGACAAAAGTTTGAAAAATTGCTGAGGGAGATTAGCTAGGCAAATAAAGTTGAATTTTGGCATGAGGCAATGATTTGGACATAAGAGAATGCCCAAAAAGGTTTGGGAGCAATCAGGAAAGTATAGGCGGCACTTCCTTCACAGAAAGCCACACTGGACAGAAATGAAGAATAATTTTTGGGGAATTATTATTGGGCTAGGACAGGAAAGTTTGGGCATAATTGATCAACATATGACCCAAAAAATTACGAGAATTGTTTGGGAATTTTGGGAGTGGCAAAAATATAGGTTGCTTCACAACCTAAGGCAGACAGGGTTATTCCTTTAATAGAAAAAGAAATATTCCCTAGAAAAGAATTTTAGGGTTGGGCTAGAATGGAAATGACATGGTCTTGGGAGAGATTTGAGGATGATGAATCACTTGCGAGAGGAAATGAAGATGATTTCCTAGGTGACAAGGCCACAGAACCACTTCCAAAAGAAAAACAGAGCAAAAAACCAATAAATCAAAAAGAAAAAGGAAAGGGCCAAAAAGTAGGCTGTTACAAACCTTCCCCCCTTAAAGAAATCTCATCCTCGAGATTTGGTTGCTCAGGGAAAAAATATGACTTGAGGATACCGTTTCCCACTCTGGTATCCATTTCCTTTGTATATTGTTCCCTCAAGAATCACGGATGATTTTTGCTTACCTTGCTCTGGGGTGGTTTGCTTCCCCTTTCCCAATTCTGACAGGTTTTTGCTCATAAACCAAATCCTTTTGCTGACCTTGATTCTCTCATGTCTGTGGCAATATCCAATGGATATGATCATTTTTTTGGTCATGAAAGCTTTTTTACTTCTGCCAAGGGGTTTGCTCAAACATCTGCACGTCTTCCGGGTTCAAATAATGCTGAGAATTATGGCCATTGTCTGACAGGATCTAACTGCTGTTAGGTGGTACTGATTTATCTTGATTGGTTTCTTGGGCTTGAACATGAGATATGTACCAAAGATTCGATTGCCTTTTGTCGTGAGCAATATGCAAGGGTATGGACTTATAGTTGTATCATACCTCAAATATTAACCTCTTGAGACTATCCTGACAGGGTTGCTGAAGGGAAAATACTTTTCATGACAGGCTGTCCGAGTACTTTGTTCCACGAGTGCATATACCTGGTCTGAGCTGATTGTTCGACTTTTGATTTACCCGCGTTGTCGGTATACCCAGCTAAATATTGGATCTGACAGAACAGACTTGGTTATTCCGCACTAACCATTTTAAGCAGGATACGAAGTCCTTGTAGAATAGAGTAATCCTCTGAGGGTATGCCTTTGTGGCTCCATATGTAATTATGGCTTCCAACTGACTTGGGTATCCGGACCATGATGGTCGCGCAAAAATCATCATCGTACCTTTGCTGTCAGTCTCATCCTTTGACGGTCATTATCTTCTTTGTCAGGATACCTTACTGAAATAACTTGGCCACCTATGTCCTTGCACTAGTACATAGACGTCCTAAACAAACGGTTTAAAACCCCTTTCCGCGACTGTATTTGGAACCGTCGCCAAGTGAGTGTGGGTGATAGGGGGGTCCTTCCCACACAACCCATCGTCGAGGATAGGCCCTCGTGGGACCCAGGCTAGAGCTGCGTGCGATCGAGTGAGTCATGGAAACCCAATCATTTCCATAGGTATGTACATCCCACACGATGAATCACAGAAATCATTTTCGTAGGTATGTACATCGCACACGGTGAATCCCAGAAATCATTTCCGTAGGTATGTACATCCCACACGATGAATCCCAGAAATCATTTACGTATGTATGTTCATCCCACACGGTGAATCCCAGAAATCATTTCCGTAGGTATGTACATCCCACACGGTGAATCCCAAAAAACCATTTCCGTAGGTATGTACATCCCACACAGTTCTTTGTGTGGAAACGTGTGTGCAAGGTGGCCTAACACAAATAGTTCGCTGCCGGAAGCCGTGTGTGATTGTTAGTTGATCGAACACGCCTACTTTCTAGAAACCATGCGAGTTGTTTGAGTTCATCGCCCACGGTGCTGTCTAAGTAACCGTTTGCAATAGAAACCCCCAATAAGCAGGGTAATTAGCATATTATTGATAATCCATGTACTAATCAAACTGATATTTCTTATAAAACATGCCAGATATTTCATATCCGTATAAAAGCAACCAGGATTTCATAATTGAATTACATAACATAGCTTCGGCACTCAGTTACACCATTACAAAACAACACCAAGTTTCACATGCAGCATCAAAAACCTTTGGAAACTAGCATCATACATGGTAAATAGACAGATGAATCTCATCTGGGAAACTGCAAAAGCGGAAGGCAAATATTGAGCCTTCAGTGATGTTGAATGTCCTTGCATCTTTAGTCCAGTGGCTATGGATAATTGCCCGCCCAACCTTCGTCCTCTTCCAGAAGACTTCAATATTCTACCATGGGTGTTGAATGAATACCTTCCTCGCCTCTTGACCATGCAGGTGGTTTGAGAGGTAATCATCGGTGAACTGCTTTCAAAAGTACTGAAAACAAAGCTATGCATAAATCGCTGTTGTAAATTTTGAAATGGCGCAAGGGGTAAAAACAAGGTAAACGAGTTGGTACCATCCTATAGTTGACTGATGTCTCCTTCATTGTGCAAACAATGATCTTGCTGTTATTCGTCGCAAGTTTCTTCATCCTAATAATCTTTCTGAGTTTCTTGACTTGACTGATATTCATGGACATCTCATTTCCCCATATGCAAAATGGGTCGAACAGTGGGTCTAAGCCTCTAACAACAGGACCTACATGTGCAAGACCAAATTGTAAGAAACCTAATATTAGAATGATTCCTGCAACTGCACAATAATGTGCTATTAGCTAAAGGACCCTGCTTGAACAAACCTCGATGGTAAACCGCAGTGTCTACCATTGTTTCCGTGCAACACACATAAGGAAGATCTTGATCAGGTTAACTGAGAGTTGCCATACTATCAGTAGAATATGTATTGAGTACAGCCAAATTCGATTGGTGTCACATGCATAACAATACAAAATTGTATCCATAGCAAATGAAAATCAAATTGCAGAACTGAACCAAACAGTTAAATGGACAGCAGACCAAATGAACCAAAATAGTTAACTGAGCATGACATTGCAGAATAGAAACATGTACTAGAAGATAAGACAGTTAACAAAACAAAGAATGCTTGAGAACAGTACTACGAAATGTAGCAATTGTTGGACCAAAGTGTTAACTGAACATTACATTTTAGAGGACCAAACTATTAACTGAAGATCAGATTGCATATTAACATTACAGAGGACAAATCACTAGAAGGCACTGGCGGTGGCCTCGAGAAAACATCACAAACTGTATTTTAAAGTAGACAACCGTGCGGCGGTGTCGACGGTGGCCTCGAAGACGAGGTGCTCCTCCAAGATCTGGTGGTCAACACGCATGTCAGCCATAGCGACCTCGTTCGCACGTGCAGCCGCATGGTACTCAGCTCCATGTTATACTGCGTGTAAAATGGCTATGGGCGGCGTTTAATTGGAGGAGCAGGGCGGTGATTTTGGTGGAAGGTGTCGCTCCGTCAGTCGGGGCATGTGGGACGGGAAAAGAGGAGGATGGTGTGGGTGGGGTGTGGATTACCTGACCATATCGACGAGGCCGCACAACAAGAAGAAGGGGCGGCGGCAAGGAGGCTGCGCAGCAAGAAGAAGGGTCGCCGGCGAGGAGGTGGCGCTGCAAGAAGAAGGGTCGCCGGCGAGGAGGTGGCGCTGCAAGAAGAAGGGTCGCCGGCGAGGAGGCGGTGCTGCAAGAAGAAGGGTAGCCGGTGAGGAGGCAGCACTGTAATAAGAAGGGTTACCGGCAAGGAGGCTGAGCTGCCAGTAAAAAGCAGTGAAGGTTTGAACTTGGAAAGCAAGGAGGAACAGTGGAAATGTGGCTTTTGGTAGGAGGGAGGGGGCGGGGAGATAGATATTTCCATTGTGGCAAAAAAAATCCACTCTGTGCCGTGAGAAACTAGCGCGCAAGTGTGGTTCAAGCAGGGCGGTGGAATGTAGACGACGAAGCTTCCTGCGTAAGCTAGACAAGACGGTGTGCCAAGATATTTTATATCGCATCCCACATGATTCTTTCTAGTAAACTATTTATGGTATACTTGATTTTTTCATTATGTTTTGAAAGAAAAAATGGTGTTACGGAGGGAAAGGATGGTGTTCGAATTGCTAGAACATTTACGTACAGTGAACATGCAACTAGTACATGAGTGTCGTGTTTAAATTTGGAATTATTCTGGGTTCATTTGGCATTTTATGCATTAATTGAGTTTCTGGGCATTTAATGTGCATAATTCAAATTTGAACCACAAGCACATGCTCCAATGCACCAAAGTTTGCTGAAAATCACATATGTGTCTTTGGGTGAATTTATAGGTCCCATGCAAGAAATGGGAATAAAATTCAAACATATAGGCGTTATGGCTCGGCCAGAAAGATTGAGAAACTTGCTTTTTTTTATTTCTGTAGATCAAAAACACGGCTGAAAATCATGAAACTTGGCATGGTCGCATGACATGGCACCAACATGTTGCGGTAACTTTTTTGGCTGAATTGGGACAAGCTTTGGTGTAAGCTTCTTGCAAACCGGAGCTTCCGTCAGGAAGGCTCCTAGTTCTGAGAGGGAACGTGTTGTTGGGGAACGTAGCAGAAATTCAAAAATTTCCTACGTGTCACTAAGATCTATCTATGGAGAGACCAGCAATGAGGGGAAGAAGAGTGCATCTACATACCCTTGTAGATCGCTAAGCGGAAGCGTTCAAGTGAATGGGGTTGATGGAGTCGTACTCGTCATGATCCAAATCACCGGAGATCCTAGTGCCGAACGGACGGCACCTCCGCGTGTTGAACACGTACAGCTCGGTGACGTCTCCCATGCCTTGATCCAGCAAGGAGAGAGGGAGAGGTTGAGGAAGACTCCATCCAGCAGCAGCACAATGGCATGGTGGTGGTGGAGGAGCGTGGTACTCCAGCAGGGCTTCGCCAAGCACCGCAAGAGACGAGGAGGGAGATGTGTCACGGGAGGGAGAGGGAGGCGCCAGGGCTTTTGTGCGGCTGCCCTCCCTTCCCCCCACTATATATAGGGCCAAGGGAGAGGGGGGGCGCAGCCTTGGCCCTTCCTCCAAGGAAGGGTGCGGCCAGGGAGGAGTCCATCCTCCCCAAGGCACCTAGGAGGTGCCTTCCCCCTTTAGGACTCTTCCGTTCCCTTATCTCTTGGCGCATGGGCCTCTTGGGGCTGGTGCCCTTGGCCCATATAGGCCAAGGTGCACACCCCTACAGCCCATGTGTCCCCCGGGGCTGGTGTCCCCACTTGGTGGACCCTCGTGACCCTCCCGGTGGTCCCGGTATGTTACCGATAAACCCCGAAACTTTTCCGGTGACCAAAACAGGACTTCCCATATATAAATCTTTACCTCCAGACCATTCTGGAACTCCTCGTGACATCCGGGATCTCATCCGGGACTCCGAACAACATTCGGTAACCACATACAAACTTCCTTTATAACCCTAGCGTCATCGAACCTTAAGTGTGTAGACCCTACGGGTTTGGGAACCATGCAGACATGACCGAGACGCTCTCCGGTCAATAACCAACAGCGGGATCTGGATACGCATGTTGGCTCCCACATGTTCCACGATGATCTCATCGGATGAACCACGATGTCAAGGACTTAATCAATCCCGTATTCAATTCCCTTTGTCTATCGGTACGATACTTGCCCGAGATTCGATCGTCGGTATCCCGATACCTAGTTCAATCTCGTTACCGGCAAGTCTCTTTACTCGTTCCGTAACACATCATCCCGTGATCAACTCCTTGATCACATTGTGCACATTATGATCATGTCCTACCGAGTGGGCCCAAAGATACCTCTCCGTCACACGGAGTGACAAATCCCAGTCTCGATTCGTGCCAATCCAACAAACACTTTCGAAGATACCCGTAGTGCACCTTTATAGTCACCCAGTTACGTTGTGACGTTCGCACACCCAAAGTATTCCTACGGTATCCGGGAGTTGCACAATCTCATGGTCTAAGGAAATGATACTTGACATTAGAAAAGCTTTAGCATACGAACTACATGATCTTGTACTAGGCTTAGGATTGGGTCTTGTCCATCACATCATTCTCCTAATGATGTGATCCCGATATCAATGACATCTAATGTCCATGGTCAGGAAACCGTAGCCATCTATTGATCAACGAGCTAGTCAACTAGAGGCTTACTAGGGACATGGTGTTGTCTATGTATCCACACATGTATCTGAGTTTCCTATCAATACAATTCTAGCATGGATAATAAACGATTATCATGAACAAGGAAATATAATAATAATCAATTTATTATTGCCTCTAGGGCATATTTCCAACAGTCTCCCACTTGCACTAGAGTCAATAATCTAGTTCACATCGATATGTGATTAACAGTCAAGGTCACATCCCCATGTGACTAACACCCAAGAGTTCTGGGTTTGATCATGTTATGCTTGTGAGAGAGGTTTCAGTCAACGGGTCTGAACCTTTCAGATCCGTGTGTGCTTTACAAATCTCTATGTCATCTCCTAGATGCAGCTACCACGTTCTATTTGGAGCTATTCCAAATAACTGTTCTACTATACGAATCCAGTTTACTACTCAGAATAATCTAGATTAGTGTCAAAGTTTGCATCGGCGTAACCCTTTACGACGTACTCTTTTACCACCTCCAGAATCGAGAAAATTCCTTAGTCCACTAGTTACTAAGGATAACTTTGACCGCTGTCCTGTGATCCATTCTTGGGTCACTCTTGTACCCCTTGACTAACTCATGGCAAGGCACACTTCAGGTGCGGTACACAGCATAGCATACTGTAGAGCCTATGTCTTAAGCATAGGGGACGACCTTCATCCCTTCTCTCTATTCTGCCGCGGTCAGGTTTTGAGTCTTACTCAATGTTCACACCTTATAACACAGCCAAGAACTCCTTCTTTGCCGATCCATTTTGAACTCCTTCAAAATCTTGTCACGGTATGTATTCATTTGAAAGTACTATTGAACGTTTTGATCTATCCTTATAGATCTTAATGCTCAATACTCAAGTAGCCTAATCCAGGTTTTCAATTGAAAAAACACTTTTCAAATAACTCTGCATGCTTTCCAGAAATTCTACATCATTTCCCATCAACAATATGTTAACAACATGTACTCATCGGAAATTCTATAGTGCTCCCACTCACTTCTTTGGAAATACAAGTTTCTCACAAACTTTGTATACACCCAAAATCTTTGATCATCATCAAAGTGTATATTCCAACTCCGAGATGCTTACTCCAGTCCTTAGATGGATTGCTGGAGCTTTGCATACTTATTAGCATCTTTCAGGATTGACAAAACCTTCCGGTTGTATCACATACAACCTTTCCTCAAGAAAAACGTCGAGGAAACAATGTTTTGATATCCTATCTGCAAGATTTCATAAATAATGCAGTAATCGCTAATATAATTCCAACAGACTCTTAGCATCGCTACGAGTGAGAAAGTCTCACCGTAGTCAACTCCTTGAACTTGTCGGGAAACTTCTTAACGACAAGTCGAGCTTCTTAATGGTGACATTTACCATCATTGCCCGCCTTCCTTTTAAAATCCATCTGTACTCAACAGCCTTACGACCATCGAGCCATTCTGCCAAAGTCTACACTTTGTTTTCATACATGGATCCTCTCTCGGATTTTATGGCCTCGAGCCATTTATCGGAATCCGGGCCCACCATCGCTTCTCCATGGCTCGTAGGTTCATTGTTGTCTAGCAACATGACTTCCAAGACAGGATTACGTACCACTCTGAAGTAGTACGCATCCTTGTCATCCCACGAGGTTTGGGAGTGACTTGATCCGAAGTCTCATGATCAACATCATAAGCTCCCACTTCAATTGGTGTAGGTGCCACAGGAACAACTCTTTGTGCCCTGCTATACACTAGTTGAAATGACGGTTCAATAACCTCATCAAGTCTCCACCATCCTCCCACTCAATTCTTTCGAGAGAAACTTTTCCTTGAGAAAGGACCCGATTCTAGAAACAATCCCTTATTGCTTTCGGATCTGAGACAGGAGGTATACCCAACTGTTTTGGGTGTCCTATGAAGATGCATTTATCCACTTTGGGTTCGAGCTTATCAGCCTGAAACTTTTTCACATAAGCCTCGCAGCCCCAAACTTTTAAGAAATGACAGCTTAGGTTTCTCTAAACCATAGTTCATACGGTGTCATCTCATCGGAATTACGTGGTGCCCTATTTTAAAGTGAATGTGGTTGTCTCTAATGCCTAACCCATAAACTATCGTGGTAATTCGATAAGAGACATCATGGTATGCATCATATCCAATAGGGTGCAGTTATGATGTTCGGACACACCATCACACTATGGTGTTCCGGGCTGTATTAGTTGTGAAACAATTTCCACAATGTCTTAATTCTGTGCCAAACTCGTAATTCAGATATTCATCTCTATGATCATATCATAGATATTTTATCCTCTTGTCACGACGATCTTTCAACTTCACCCTGAAATTACTTGAACCTTTCAATAATTCAGACTCGTGATTCATCAAGTAAATATACTCAACATCTACTCAAATCATCTGTGAAGTACAACGATATCCACTCATTGGACTGCACACATCAAAATGTATTACTTCCAACAAGTTGCTTTTTAGTTCCATTTTACTGAAAATGAGGCTTTCAGTCATCTTGCCCATGTGGTATGATTTGCATGTCTCAAGTGATTCAAAATCAAGTGAGTCCAAACGGTCCATTTGCATGGAGTTTCTTCATGCATATACACCAATAGATATGGTTCGCATGTCTCAAACTTTTCAAAAACGAGTGAGCCCAAAGATCCATCAACATGGAGCTTCTTCATGCGTTTTATATCGATATGACTTACGTGGCAGTGCCACAAGTAGGTGGTACTATCATTACTATCTTATATCTTTTGGCATGAACATGTGTATCACTACGATCGAGATTCAATAAACCATTCATTTTAGGCGTAAGACCATTGAAGGTATTACTCAAATAAACAGAGTAACCATTATTCTCCTTAAATGAATAACCGTATTGCGATAGACGTAATCCAATCATGTCTATGCTCAACGCAAACACCAATCTCGATGGTAGAGGGAGCGTGCGATGCTTGATCACATCAAGCTTGGGAAAAACTTCCAACACATATCGCCAGCTCACCTTTAGCTAGTCTCCGTTTACTTCGCAGCCATTTATTTCGAGTTTACTAACACTTAGCAACCGAACCGGTATCTAATACCATGGTGCTACTAGGAGTACTAGTAAAGTACACATTAACACAATGTATATCCAATATATTTCTATCGACCTTGCCAGCCTTCTCATCTACCAAGTATCTAGGGTAATTCTGCTCCAGTGGCTGTTCCTCTTATTATAGAAGCACTTAGTCTCGGGTTCGGGTTCAACCTTGGGTTTCTTCACTAGAGCAGCAGCTGAATTGCCGTTTCATGAAGTATCCCTTCTTTCCCTTGCCCCTCTTGAAACTAGTGGTTTGACCAACCATCAACAATTGATGCTCCTTCTTGATTTCTACTTTTGTGGTGTCAAACATCATGAATATCTCAAGGATCATCATATATGTCCCTGATATATTATAGTTCATCACGAAGCTCTAGCAGCTTGGTGGTAATGACTTTGGAGAAACATCACTATCTCATCTGGAAGATCAACTCCCACTCGATTCAAACGATTGTTGTACTCAGACAACCTAAGCACAAGCTCAACAATTGAGCTTTTCTCCCTTAGTTTGCAGGCTAAGAAAATTGTCGGAGGTCTTATACCTCTTGACGTGGGCACGAGCCTGAAATCCCAATTTCAGCCCTCAAAACATCTCATATGTTTTGCGATGTTTCAAAACGTCTTCGGTGCCTCAACTCTAAACCGTTTAACTGAACTATCACGTAGTTATCAAAATTTGTATGTCAGATGCTCCCAACATCAACAGACGACATTTGAGGTTCAGCACACTGAGCGGTGCATTAAGGACATAAGCCTTCTATGAAGCAATGAGGACAATCCTCATTTTACGGACCTAGTCCGCATAATTGCTACTATCATCTTTTAACTAAATTTTCTCTAGGAACATAACTAAACAGTAGAACTGAAGCGCGAGCTACGACATAATTTGCGAAGACCTTTTGACTATGTTCAGGATAATTAAGTTCATCTTATGAACTCCCACTCAGATAGACATCCCTCTAGTTATCTAAGTGATTACATGATCCGAGTCAACTAGGCCGTGTCCGATCATCACGTGAGACGGACTAGTCAACATCGGTGAACATCTTCATGTTGATCGTATCTACCATACGACTCATGCTCGACCTTTCGGTCTCTTGTGTTCCGAGGCCATGTCTGTACATGCTAGGCTTGTCAAGTCAACCTAAGTGTTTCGCTGTGTAAATCTGGCTTACACCCGTTGTATGTGAACGTAAGAATCTATCACACCCGATCATCACGTGGTGCTTCGAAACGACAAACTTTCGCAACGGTGCACAGTTAGGGGGAACACTTTCTTGAAATTTTAATGAGGGATCATCTTATTTACTACCATCGTTCTAAGCAAATAAGATGTATAATCATGATAAACATCACATGCAATCAAATAGTGACATGATATGGCCATCATCACTTTGCTCCTTTCGATCTCCATCTTCGGGGCTCCATGATCATCTTGTCACCGGCATGACACCATGATCTCCATCATCATGATCTCCATCATCGTGTCTTCATGAAGTTGTCTAGCCAACTATTACTTCTACTACTACAGCTAACGGCTAGCAATAAAGTAAAGTAATTACATGACGTTTATGTTGACACGCAGGTCATAAATAAATTAAGACAACTCCTATGGCTCCTGCCGGTTGTCATACTCATCGACATGCAAGTCGTGATTCCTATTACAAGAACATGATCATCTCATACATCACATATATCATTCATCACATCTTTTTGGCCATATCACATCACATGGCATACCCTGCAAAAACAAGTTAGATGTCCTCTAATTGTTGTTTGCATGTTTTACGTGGCTGCTATGGGTTTCTAGCAAGAACGTTTCTTACCTACGCAAAGACCACAACGTGATATGCCAATTGCTATTTACCCTTCATAAGGACCCTTTTCATCAAATCCGATCCGACTAAAGTGGGAGAGACAGACACCCGCCAGCCACCTTATGCAACTAGTGCATGTCAGTCGGTGGAACCGGTCTCACGTAAGCGTACGTGTAAGGTTGGTCCGGGCCGCTTCATCCACAATGCCGCCGAATCAAGATTGGACTAGTAACGGTAAGCATATTGAACAAAATCAACGCCCACAACTACTTTGTGTTCTACTCGTGCATAGAATCTACGCAATAAACCTGGCTCTGATACCACTATTGGGGAACATAGCAGAAATTCAAAATTTTCCTACGTGTCACCAAGATCTATCTATGGAGAGACCAGCAACGAGGGGAAGAAGAGTGCATCTACATACCCTTGTAGATCGCTAAGCGGAAGCGTTCAAGTGAACGGGGTTGATGGAGTCGTACTCATCGTGATCCAAATCACCGGAGATCCTAGTGCCGAACGGACGGCACCTCCGCGTTCAACACACGTACAGCCCGGTGACGTCTCCCATGCCTTGATCCAGCAAGGAGAGAGGGAGAGGTTGAGGAAGACTCCATCCAGCAGCAGCACAATGGCATGGTGGTGGTTGAGGAGCGTGGTACTCCAGCAGGGCTTCGCCAAGCACCGCAAGAGACGAGGAGGGAGATGTGTCATGGGAGGGAGAGGGAGGCACCAGGGATTTTGTGCGGCTACCCTCCCTTCCCCCCACTATATATAGGGCCAAGGGAGAGGGGGGTGCGGCGCAGCCTTGGCCCTTCCTCCAAGGAAGGGTGCGGCCAGGGAGGAGTCCATCCTCCCCAAGGCACCTAGGAGGTGCCTTCCCCCTTTAGGACTCTTCCTTTCCCTTATCTCTTGGCGCATGGGCCTCTTGGGGCTGGTGCCCTTGGCCCATATAGGCCAAGGCGCACACCCCTACAGCCCATGTGGGCCCCAGGGCTGGTGGCCCCACTTGGTGGACCCCGGGACCCTCCCGGTGGTCCCGGTACGTTACCGATAAACCCCGAAACTTTTCCGGTGACCAAAACAGGACTTCCCATATATAAATCTTTACCTCCGGACCATTTCGGAACTCCTCGTGACGTCCGGGATCTCATCCGGGACTCCGAACAACATTCGGTAACCACATACAAACTTCCTTTATAACCCTAGCGTCATCGAACCTTAAGTGTGTAGACCCTACGGGTTCGGGAACCATGCAGACATGACCGAGACGCTCTCTGGTCAATAACCAACAGCGGGATCTGGATACCCATGTTGGCTCCCACATGTTCCACGATGATCTCATTGGATGAACCACGATGTCAAGGACTTAATCAATCCCGTATTCAATTCCCTTTGTCTATCGGTACGGTACTTGCCCGAGATTCGATCGTCGGTATCCCGATACCTTGTTCAATCTCGTTACGGGCAAGTCTCTTTACTCGTTCCGTAACACATCATCCCGTGATCAACTCCTTGATCACATTGTGCACATTATGATGATGTCCTACCGAGTGGGCCCGGAGATACCTCTCCGTCACACGGAGTGACAAATCCCAGTCTCGATTCGTGGCAACCCAATAGACACTTTCGGAGATACCCGTAGTGCACCTTTATAGTCACCCAGTTACGTTGTGATGTTTGGCACACCCGAAGTATTCCTACGGTATCCGGGAGTTGCACAATCTCATGGTCTAAGGAAATGATACTTGACATTAGAAAAGCTTTAGCATACGAACTACATGATCTTGTGCTAGGCTTAGGATTGGGTCTTGTCCATCACATCATTCTCCTAATGATGTGATCCCGTTATCAATGACATCTAATGTCCATGGTCAGGAAACCATAACCATCTATTGATCAATGAGCTAGTCAACTAGAGGCTTACTAGGGACATGGTGTTGTCTATGTATCCACACATGTATCTGAGTTTCCTATCAATACAATTCTAGCATGGATAATAAACGATTATCATGAACAAGGAAATACAATAATAATCAATTTATTATTGCCTCTAGGGCATATTTCCAACACGTGTCACCTCCGTGTGCGAAACGACATATGTACACTGCCTTCTCCCGCCTTAATTTTTTGCACAGGCGGATTAGACCAAATAGAAGTATCGTGCTAAATTTTGAAATTATTCCGTGTTCGTTTCGCCTATTTTATACATTAATTGAGTTTTTGGGCATTTAATGTGCATAATTCAAATTTGAACTACAAGCACGTGCTCCAGTGCACCATAGTTGTTTAAAAAATCACGTGTGTGTCCTTGGGTGAATTTCTAGGTCCCATGCAAGAGATGGGAGTGAAATTCAAAGATCTAGGCGTCGTGGCTCGATCGGAAAGATTGAGAAACTTGGTTTTTTAATTCCTGTAATTCCAAAACATGCCTGAAAATCATGAAACTTGGCATGGTCTCATGACATGGCATGAACATGCTGCGGTAATTACTTTGGCCGAATTGGGACAAGCTTTGGTGTAAGCTTCTTGCAAACCGGAGCTTCCCTCAAGAAGGCTTGTGGTTCCGAGAGGGAACGTGTCACCTCCGTGTGCGAAACGACATACGTACACTGCCTTCTCCCGTCTTAATTTTTTTGCACATCTAGATTAGACCAAATAGAAGTACCGTGCTAAAATTTGGAATTATTCCGGGCTCGTTTCACCTTTTTTATACATTAATTGAGTTTTTGGGCATTTAATGTGCATAATTAAAATTTGAACTACAAGGACAGGCTCCAGTGCACCAAAGTTGTTTGAAAATCACATGTGTGTCCTTGGGTGAATTTCTAGGTCCCATGCAAGAGATAGGAGCGAAATTCAAACATCTGGGTGACGTGGCTCGACCGGAAAGATTGAGAAACTTGGTTTTTTAATTCCTGTAATTCCAAAACACGCCTGAAAATCATGAACTTGGCATGGTGTCATGACATGGCACGAACATGCTGCGGTAATTTTTTGGCCGAATTTGGACAAGCTTTGGTGTAAGCTTCTTGCAAACCGGAGCTTCCCTCAAGAAGGCTCATGGTTTTGAGAGGGAACGTGTCACCTCCATGTGCGAAACGACATACGTACACTGCCTTCTCCCACCTTATTTTTTTACACAGCCAGATTAGACCAAATAGAAGTCCCGTGCTAAATTTTGGAATTATTCCGGGCTTGTTTTGCCTTTTCATACATTAATTGAGTTTCTGGGAATTTAATGTGCATAATTCAAATTTGAACTACAAGGACATGCTCCAGTGCACCAAAGTTGTTTGAAAAATCACATGTGTGTCCTTGGGTGAATTTCTAGGTCCCATGCAAGAGACAGGAGTGAAATTCAAACATCTGGG
This sequence comes from Triticum monococcum, assembly GCA_034509565.1. NCBI lineage: Eukaryota > Viridiplantae > Streptophyta > Magnoliopsida > Poales > Poaceae > Triticum > Triticum monococcum. The sequence continues at coordinate 122,373,819 of CM067841.1, forward strand.
CATCGTGGCTCGGCCGGAAATATTGAGAAACTTGGTTTTTTATTTCCTGTAATTCCAAAACACGCCTGAAAATCATGAAACTTGGCATGGTGTCATGACATGGCACCAACATGCCACAGTAATATTTGTGGTCAAATTGGGACAAGCTTTGGTGTAAGCTTCTTGCTAACCGGAGCTTCCCTCAAGAAGGCTCGTGGTTCCGACAGGGAATGTGTCACCTCCGTGTGTGAAACGACATACGTACATTGCCTTCTCCCGCCTTATTTTTTTACACAGCCAGATTAGACCAAATAGAAGTACCGTGCTAAATTTTGGAATTATTACGAGCTCGTTTCGCCTTTTTTATACATTAATTAAGTTTCTGGGAATTTAATGTGCATAATTCAAATTTGAACTACAAGCGTACATGCTCCAGTGCACCAAAGTTGTTTGAAAAATCACATGTGTGTCGTTGGGTGAATTTCTAGGCCCCATGCAAGAGATTGGAGTGAAATTCAAACATCTGGGCGTCGTGGCTCGGCCAGAAAGATTGAGAAACTTGGTTGTTTAATTCCTGTAAATCCAAAACACGCCTGAAAAACATGAAACTTGGCATGGTCTCATGACATGGCACCAACATATTGCGGTAATATTTTTGGCCGAATTGGGACAAGCTTTGGTGTAAGCTTCTTGCAAACCAGAGCTTCCCTCAAGAAGGCTCGTGGTTCTGAGAGGGAACGTGTCACCTCCATGTGCGAAACGACATACGTATGGTACGTCTCCGTCGTATCTACTTTTCCAAACATGTTTGCCCTTGTTTTGGACTCTAAATTGTATGATTTGAATGGAACTAACCCGGACTGACGCTGTTTTCAGCAGAATTGCCATGGTGTTATTTTTGTGCAGAAATAAAAGTTCTCAGAATGACCTGAATTCAACGGAGATTATTTTTGGAATATATAAAAAATATTGGAAGAAGAATCCACGTCAGGGGGCCCACACCCTTTCCAGGAGGGTGGGGGCGCGCCTACCCCCTGGGCGCGCCCCCCTGCCTCGTGGGCCACCTGACACTCCACCGACATCAACTCCAACTCCATATATTCGTGTTCGGGGAGAAAAAAATCAGGGAGAAGGATTCATCGCGTTTTACGATACGGAGCCGCCGCCAAGCCCTAAACTCTCTCGGGAGGGCTGATCTGGAGTCCGTTCGGGGTCTCCAGAGAGGGGAATCCGTCGCCATTGTCATCATCAACCTTCCTCCATCAACAATTTCATGATTCTCACCTTCGTGCGTGAGTAATTCCATCGTGGGCTTGCTGGACGGTGATGGGTTGGATGAGATTTATCATGTAATCGAGTTAGTTTTGTTAGGGTTTGATCCCTAGTATCCACTATGTTTTGAGATTGATGTTGCTATGACTTTGCTATGCTTAATGCTTGTCACTAGGGCCCGAGTGCCATGATTTCAGATCTGAACCTATTATGTTTTCATGCATATATGTGAGTTATTGATCATATCTTGCAAGTCTATAGTCACCTATTATGTGTTATGATCCGGCAACCCCGAAGTGACAATAATCGGGACCACTCCCGATGATGACCGTGGTTTGAGGAGTTCATGTATTCACTATGTGTTATTTCTTTGGTCTGGTACTCTATTAAAAGGAGGCCTTAATATCCCTTAGTTTCCAATAGGACCCCGCTGCCACGGGAGGGTAGGACAAAAGATGTCATGCAAGTTCTTTTCCATAAGCATGTATGACTATATTCGGAATAATGCCTACATTACATTGATGAATTGGAGCTAGTTTTGTGTCACCCTATGTTATAACTGTTGCATGATCGATCGCATCCGGCATAATTCTCCATCACCGATCCGATGCCTATGAGCTTTCCATATATTGTCTTCGCTTATTTACTTTTCCGTTGCTACTGTTACAATCACTACAAAACCCAAAAATACTACTTCTGCTACCGTTACCACTACTATCATATTACTGTGCTACTATATACTTTGCTGTAGATATTAAGTTTCCAAGTGTGGTTGAATTGACAACTCAGCTGCTAATACTTGAGAATATTCTTTGGCTCCCCTTGTGTCGAATCAATAAATTTGGGTTGAATACTCAACCCTCGAAAACTTTTGCGATCCTCTATACTTGTGGGTTATCAAGACTATTTTCTGGCGCCGTTGCCGGGGAGCATAGCTCTATTCTTTGAGTCACTTGGGATTTATATCTGCTTATCATTATGAAGAACTTGAAAGATCAAAGAACCAATGTTTTTCCCTCAACTACAAGGGGAGGTAAGGAACTGTCATCTAGCTCTGCACTTGATTCACCTTCTGTTTTGAGTAAACTTGCGACACCTACACATGCTATTGATTCTGATAGGTCGCATGTTATTGATGATGCCACTTCTGCTATGCATGATACTTATAATGAAACTACTTCTATGCTTGATACTACCGTGCCACTTGGTGAATTTCTTGATGAACAACTTGCTAGGGCTAGAGAGAATGAAATTATTGAAACTGATAATATTGATGAAAGTGATGATGAGGATTCTCCCCCTAGATATGAATTGCCTGTTGTTCCTGAGGGTTATGTTATGGATGAAGAAACTGCTAGAGACTTTCTTGCCTGCAACGATAGAAGTGATCTTAAGAAACTATTAGCTAATCTGAAAGAAAAATCTCTGAATGCTAGAATGAAATATGATCCTGCTTATGCTACTTAACCTATCTTTATTACTCATAAGGATTATGATCTCTCAGTTGATCCCGATATAATTACTTTGGTTGAATATGATCCTTTCTATGGCTATGAATCTGAAACTATTGTGGCACATCTTACTAAATTAAATGATATAGCTACCCTGTACACTAATGATGAGAAAACTCGCTACTATTATATCCTTAAATTATTTCCTTTCTCATTAAAGGGTGATGCTAAGATATGGTTTAATTCTCTTGATCCTTGTTGTGTGTGTAGTCCCTAGGATATGATTCACTACTTCTCTGATAAATATTCCCCCGCTCATAAGAAACAACCTGCTTTAAGGGAAATATATAATTTTGTGCAAATTGAAGAAGAGAGTCTCCCACAAGCTTGAGGGAGGCTTCTCCAATTACTTAATGCTTTGCATGATCATCCTCTCAAGAAAAATGAAATACTTGATATGTTTTATAATGGACTAACCGATGCTTCCAGAGATTACCTGGATAGTTGTGCTGGTTGTGTTTTCAGGGAAAGAACCATCGATCAAGCTGAAATTCTATTGAATAATATGTTGACCAATGAAAATAATTGGACACTTCCTGAACCAACTCCTAAGCCAACTCCGAAGAAAAGGGGTATTCTATTTATCAGTCATGAAGATATGTAAGAGGTAAAGAAATCTATGAAAGAAAAAGGTATAAAAGCCGAAGAGAATTTACCTCCTTTTAAAGAAATACATGGTCTTAATTCATCACCTATTGAAGAAACACACGGTCTTGATAACCCGACACCAGTAGTAAAGATAAATTCTCTCTATAGATATGATAAAGCTGAAATCCCTCCTGCTAAGTTTGCCAGCCAATGTTTGGATGAATTTGATAACTTCATGGTTAAGCAAGAAAACTTCAATGCTTATGTTGGTAGACAATTGAAACATAATGCTTATATGATTGAACACTTGGGTGCTTATATGTCTAGAGTTAAAGGTGAACTTAAACTCATTAGTAAACATGCTTCTATGGTCACCACTCAAGTAGAACAAATACTTAAAGCTCATAATGATTTGCTCAATGAATTGAATAGTAAGAATAATGACTTTGCTGTTAGAGTTGCAACTAGAGGAGGTAAAGTGACGCAGGAACCTTTGTATCCTGAGGGCCACCCTAAGAGAATCGAGCAGGATTCTCAGAGAAATAACATTGATGCACCTAGTCCTTCTAAGAGGAAGAAAAAGAAAAATGATAGGACTTTGCATGCTTCTAGTGAACCTGTTATTGACACACCTGAGAATCCCAATGATATTTCTATTTCTGATGCTGAAACACAATCTAGTAATGAACATGAACCTAGTGATAATGTTAATGATGATGTTCATGTTGATGCTCAACCTAGTAATAATAATGATGTAGAGATTGAACCTGCTGTTGATCTTGATAACCCACAATCAAAGAATCAATGTTATGATAAGAGAGACTTTATTGCTAGGAAGAACGGTGAGGAAAGAGAACCATGGGTTCAAAAACCCATGCCTTTTCCTCCTAAACCATCCAAGAAAAAGGATGATGAGGATTTTGAGCGCTTTGCTGAAATGATTAGACCTATCTTTTTGCGTATGTGTTTGACCGATATGCTTAAAATGAATCCTTATGCTAAATATATGAAAGATATTGTTACAAATAAGAGAAAGATACCGGAAGCTGAATTTCCGCCATGCTTGCTAATTATACTTTTAAGGGTGGAATACCAAAGAAACTTGGAGATCCAGGAGTACCAACTATACCATGCTCCATTAAAAGAAACTATGTTAAAACTGCTTTATGTGATCTTGGAGCCGGTGTTAGTGTTATGCCTCTCTCTTTATATCGTAGACTTGATTTGAATAAGTTGACACCGACTTAAATATCTTTGCAAATGGCTGATAATTCAACTGCTATACCTGTCGGTATTTGTGAGGATGTGCCTGTTGTGGTTGCAAATGTTACTATTTTAACGGACTTTGTTATTCTTGATATTCCCGAGGACGATAGTATGTCTATTATTCTTGGAAGACCCTTTTTAAATACTGCAGGGGCTGTTATTGATTGCACCAAAGGCAATGTCACTTTTCATGTTATTGGTAATGACCGTACGGTACACTTTACAAGGAAACAACCTAAAGTCGACAGTATCAATTCTATTGGAAAATTTTCAACAATTACTATTGGAGGTTTTGAATTTCCTCTTCCTACTGTCAAGAAGAAATATGATATTCTTATTGTTGGGGATGTGCATATCCCCGTTGAGGTAACCTAGTGTTATTTGAAATCTCTCCGGTTCCATGTTATTCGGAATGAGTTTGTTAACAAGACTTGATCAATCTTGTTAGTGGATTCGTTTTGAGGAGCATGAGCTGGATGAAGTTAGAAGGCACAACCTTCTGTACCCTCTTTTTACTTTCTGTTATTTATATTAAATAAATCAAAAATAGTATTTTCTGTCTGTTTTCTGAATTATCCGTGCAATAAAAAATACCCCAAAAATAAAAGTTCTCCAAATGCCCTGAAAATTAAATATGATTTTTTTCTAGAATATTTGAGAATATCTGGCACTAAAAACACAGCAGGGGGAGAAGCCACGTTTTCTAGACTATAAGAGTATGGTAGCACATGATTTTATCGTTAAGAATAAGGAAAAGATGCTTAAATACAAGCTGATTTTTGATAAAAATCACCCTGAGACTATCAATTTGCCTGCTCCTTCGTTGTTTGACTTATTTGCAGGCAAGTACCTTTTCTGCCGGAGGCCATTCACGCCTACCGAAACCCCACATCAGCTACAGAGCCAGAGCCGGAACCACAATTTGATCCTTCACGATAGTCTGTTTACCAGTGGGATCCGAAGGAGATTGCCAACCAGTGGCAACCCGAGGCTCCATCACAGTACGACCCCAACTACAACTTTGGATATCGCAGACTAAGGCATAGCCTAGTAGTGGAAAGGGGCTGATGCCTTCCCACCCACCCAGGTTCAAGGCATGGTACTTGCAATTTGGATTTGTTGCACCAATTATATTGTAGGGGTTCCCTTATAGTCTTTCTGTCAAAAAACAACTTTGGATATCCGCCAGGCTAGCCGTGGTAGTAGACAAACTTAGGCCAAAATCCTAGGCTTGGGGGAGTACGTACTTCTCATCGACATTACATTCTTGTTCACACACTCATGCTAGTTGTCGGTGCTCATACTTTTTCATTGTAATATCCATGCTAGTTTATTTCCCTTTTTATGCTTTCTTCTTGTGTGTTTGATAAACCTTAAGAAAAACCAAAAAATTAGTTGTAGTTTTTAGTTAGTTTACTTTCCATGCCTGTAGTAGTAGTAATTAAAAATAAAACCCAAAAAGATTTCTCGTTCTTCTTTTGCTTGTTGGGAGCTTTCCCGTGAAAATAGTTTTGTTTCTTTTCTTTGGGGGTCAAGAGGAGAAGACCATAATGAAAATGTTGAGTGGCTCCTATATGCATTATTGTTGATCTAACAAAGAGCCCATATTACCTTGTCTTGTCTCTTGAACTGAATGCTTGTAGATTCCAGCTTAGTCCAATGCACGTGCACTATTATTATTATCCACACTATTCGGTCGTGCAAGTGAAAGGCAATAATGCTGATTATATGATGAACTTATTGAGATGAGAAAAGATGGTATGAACTCGACCTCTCTTGTTTTTGTAAATATGATTAGTTCATCATTCCTGATTCAGCCTATTATGAAAGAAACATATTTGCAATGACAATTAGAGAGTATAGTTGCTTATGCCATGCTTAATTAGCTAGGAGCTTATAATGGTTTACCTTGCGCGCCAACATGCTATTAAAATGGTTGTGATGTGGTATGATAGGGTGGTATTCTCTTTTGAATGATTCGAGTGGCTTGACTTGGCACATGTTCACACATGTAGTTGAAACAAAATCAACATAGCCTCTATGATATTTATGTTCATGGTGCATTATATACTACCCATGCTTGCATTCGGTGTTGATTAATTTTAATGCATGTTCATGACTGTTGTCGCTCTCTAGCTGGTCGCTTCCCAGTCTTTTTCTAGCCTTCACTTGTACTAAGCGGGAATACTGCTTGTGCATCCAATTCCATAAACCCCAAAGTTGTTCCATACGAGTCCACCATACCTACCTATACATGATATCTACCTGCCGTCCCAAGTAAATTTGTATGTGCCAAACTCTAAACCTTCAAATAAACATTCTGTTTTGTATGCTCGAATAGCTCATGTATCAACTAGGGTGTATGTATCTTCCATGGTAGGCGGGTTATCCTCAAGAGGAGTGGACTCCGCTCCTCACTCACGAGAAAATGGATGGTCACCGGGATGCCCAGTCCCATGCTTTATGCAAATCAAATCAAAATAACTGCAAACAAAACTCCCCCGGGACTCTTGTTAGTTGGAGGCACTCGTTGTTTCGAGCAAGCAATAGATTGATGCTTGTTGGTGGAGGGGGAGTACAAACTTTACCATTCTGTTTGGGAACTGCCTATAATGTGTGTAGCGTGGAAGATATCGAGATCTCTCGGTTGTTATGTTGACAATGAAAGTATACCGCTCAAAATATTATTCATATCTATTTCAAAATCGAGCTCTGGCACCTCTACAAATCCCTGCTTCCCTCTGCGAAGGGCCTATCCATTTACTTCTATGTTGAGTCATCATCCACCTATTAAAAAGCACCAGTTAGAGAGCACATCTGTCATTTGCATCCATTACTGTTAGTTTACATTGAGTATGACTGGATCTCTTTTACCATGAATTATAATGTATAGTCAGTCCTTGATCTTTAAAGGTGCTCTCCATTTATGTTTTGCACTCTCGGAAAGGGCTAGCGAGATACCATCTTGTTATATCATATCATATCATGATTGTTTTGAGAAAGTGTTGTCATCCGAGATTTGTTATTATTGCTCACTAGCAGATTATGCCATTGATATGAGTAAACATGAGACCTAAATGTTATTGTGAATATGGTTAGTTCATAATCTTTGCTAAAAACTTGAATGCTGGATTTACATATTTACAACAACAAGAGCAAACAGAGTTTGTAAAAGTTTTTATTTATCACTTCCAGTTTATCAACTGAATTGCTTGAGGACAAGCAAGGTGTCGGTGTCAAAACCGGTGGATCTCGGGTAGGGGGTCCCGAACTGTGCATCTAGGCCGGATGGTAACAGGAGGCAAGGGACACGAAGTTTTACCCAGGTTCAGGCCCTCTCGATGGATGTAAAACCCTACGTCCTGCTTGATTAATATTGATGATATGGGTAGTACAAGAGTAGATCTACCACGAGATCGAGGAGGCTAAACCCTAGAAGCTAGCCTATGATATGATTGTTGATGTGTACGTTGTCCTATGGACTAAAACCCTCCGGTTTATATAGACACCGTAGAGGTTTAGGGTTACACAAAGTCGGTTACAATGGTAGGAAATCTTCATATCCATATCGCCAAGCTTGCCTTCCACGCCAAGGAATGTTCCTTCCGGACACAGGACGGAGTCTTCAACCTTGTATCTTCATAGTCCAGGAGTCCGGCTGAAGGTATAGTCTGGCTATCCGAACACCCCCTAATCCAGGACTCCCTCAGTAGCCCCTGAACCAGGCTTCAACGACAATGAGTCCGGCGCGCAGATTGTCTTCGGCATTGCAAGGCGGGTTCCTCCTCCAAGTATTTCATATAAGGTTTTGAACACAAAGATAGTGTCCGGCTCTGCAAAATAAGTTTCCACATATTTCCATAGAGAGAATAATATTTACACCAATCTAATCTGCTGACGTATTCTGTAGCGTGTCACACCACGGCCAAGCCTTTATCCGAGTCGTTTCATTATCCCACCTCAGCGCGTTATGCGAGGCGGTTTCCTTGGCACATCTTGTTAAAGCAGAGATCGTGTCCCCTTATCCCAGGATTCTCATTAATACGAGTGTGGGTAACCCAACCGCTTCTAGGACTCCTAGATTATAGGCAAGTCCAAGCGGACATGGAGAGGATGCTTGATATTCACCCTCTTTATAAAGGGGACAAGGCTTTTATTTTTCCCTCCCGTGCTCAATCGAATCCTTCCCCCACCTCAAGCTCAAATGCCCGAAGTTCATGTCAGGTGCTCCAAACCTTCAGTCATGTCCGGATCTAGCTTTCAAGGCCAATGGGTGCCTTCCTCCGTCACGGAAGAAGACATCAAAAAGTTGAGGGAGGCCAGATATCTGACCGCCGAGATTTTGCATCGGCTGCCTCCCCGAGGGCAGGACGTTCCCATCCCTGAGGTCTAGGCCTTGCTTTGGATCCTTTCGTCAGGGGTCTGGTGTTTTATTACGGGCTAGACTTCCATGATCTAGCTCCGGACTCTTTTCTTCATATCAGAACATTCATTGTCGTGTGCGAGGCCTTCCTCCGGGTCACCCCTCACTTTGGCCTCTGGCTCAAGACCTTTGAAGTGAAGCCGAAGATGATCGAGGGGCAACATGCAGCGTGTGGAGGTGCCTCAATACGCAAGATGACGGGAGCTCCTTGGCCCAAAGGTTCCATCCCAGAGGTGTCTAAATTGTGGCAACATGAGTGGTTCTACATCACGGCTCCTAGAAGTGCCAGGTGGGCGGCCGCCCCCGTTTTCTGCTCGGGCCCTCCACCACAACTGATGTCATGGATCAGCAGAGGTCTGAGCTGGGGGCCAGCCAAGGACGTGCCTATACTGCAAAGCCGCATTCGAGATCTCTTCAATGGAGATTTCAGTTTGGTTGCGGTAATACAAGTTATGCTGGTTCGTCAAGTCCAGCCTTGCAAACACCGGCCTCTTCACCTATGGGAGTTCAATCCCGAGGGACCGCGTGTCATTCAAAATTTTCTCGGCCTGACGCACGAGGAGATGTACAAGTCATTCTTCGGACCTCAGGTGGAGTGTCCGGAAATCTCCGAGGACGTGGGCCTGAGTAGTAACCGCGCCGCCGAATAGGTAAGGCATCTTCCGGCCGAACATACTATCTCTTCTTTGTTATGAGGTTATTTCTGAGAGTTCGCTTTTTGACCAGGACTGGCTAATAAAGGCGAAGTTGATTCGGTGTTCGGCCCCCTCCCTGAGGGTTTAGAAAATCCGGTATTGGAAAAGATGCTCCAGACTGCACCTTGCCCGGAGCCCTTGAAGGAAGATACCGTGGAGGATAATGCAGGCGGACGCGGGCCCCCAATGCTGCCCATTCTAGCCGAGGGAGCAAGCGTCTCCATGAGGGAAGGCGACTAGAAGAGGAAAAGGACTGCGCCCGGGGATTCGGAAGCCGAAGCTTCCAAACGGGAGAAGAAGTCTCCCACAGAGGGTCCTACCTTGGGGGGCGCCGTTGCCGCACAAAGTCCGCGGGGGGATCAATTCTCCCGCGAGTCATAAGTGATCTGAAATACTTTAATAGTACAGATATGCCATCCTTTTCTTCTGAGAAGATAACCACCGCATATATTTTTGCAGTTCGGGCCTTAGGCCCTCTCAAATGAGCTCATCTTTGGGGGATATTCTTCCACAGATGATGGAGAGCAATCCTGAAGTGTCGTCGCGGAGGGCCTCTCCGAGTCCGGTGAGGCCAGAAGATAATCCCATTGACCCCCGAAGCTCCCAATGTCCGGCTCCCGAAGAGAGCAGACAAAAGAGTCCGGCACCGTCTAGTGTGCGATCGGATGTTCTGAGGGAGTTGGTGGGGCGAGCGGCCATCTCAGATGAACACCGTGTGCTGATGAATACGGTGATGGAGAGAATATCGTCTGCCAAAAGCGGATTGCATGAAGCTTTTATGAGTCTACTGACAAGCTTTGAGGTACGTAAAAGAATGTATGATAGTCCTGCACATGCTAGGTGTGCCCTGTGTAGATAGTAGCCCTTGAGACTCTGGTTGTCGTCGGAAACGACGACGAACAGAGGATCATATTCCCAGGTAATAACCATACTGCCTCTATGTGCAGGTGATGGAAGCTCCGGTGGCTAGCCGGACAAGCGAGTTTGCCCATTTTAAACGGCAGTTGGATGCGGCATACGCCGACATCGAGCTTGTTAGCAAAAGGCTTGACGAGGCACAGGGTAAGTGTCATTATCTAGTAAACGCCACAATAGGAAGAGCAGCATGATGCCAGTATCCTTAATATGTTGTGACTGCAGATGGAGCTACCACTGTTGAAGCCTTGCGGGCAGAACTTGCCCGAGCCAAGGAACAAGCGAGGTTGGGTAATGCGGCTACTGTGAAGGCGGTCGAAGAGTTGCAAGCCGAGAAGGCCACGCATGGCGAGACCTGAGACAAGATGGCCAAGATGGCTATAGAATTAAAAGCCGCCGCCGACCGTTGCCGGGTTCTTGAAAAAGAAAACCAAGCGAAGGCATCGGACCTTGAAAAGGCTGCTGCGACGAAAAAGGATCTCCGCTCTGCTATGAGGGCAAAGAAGGAGGAGCTGCGGGAAGCCGGAGATATTGTAGCTGGGAAATCCTTTATGTTGCGGAGGAAATTCGGAGATCCACGGTATGCCCCTCTGGATCGGCTGTGGAGTTCGGAGGATGTGTATATGGATTTGGCGGTGAGCGCTGCCGATGCGGCCAAGTACTTCCAGGGTCAGACAGATTGTGGGGTAGACCAGCTGTTTTGGATACAATTCCATTCTCCCGAGCGTCCACTTTCATTGACTGACCAATTAGCCGAATGGGCCGAACTAAACAGGTTGTCCGGACTCTCTATGAGGTCTGTTGTGGATCAGCTGTGGCCGGGAAGGTCAAAACTGAACAGCTATTTCAGCTTGGTGCAGCAGGTCCTTGATGTGGTGCCGCGCATTAATGCGATGAGGAGGTCGGCGTGCATAGAGGGCGCACGGATGGCCTTTTGCCCGTGTTAAGGCATATTGGGTGGAGATGGATGCTACCAATGTTGCAACGCGGGATTCAGCTATAGGTCGAAAGGCTGCCGAGCACTACTTTGAAGAAGTTCTTGAGGGTGCCCGTTTGATAGAGACCCAGTGCTCAAAAAATATTATGTTTGAGTGATATGTAATCTCATTGTAAGCGAAAGGCTTTTATAAATTTTTATAAGGCTATTTTTATACTTTTGCCTGAAAGTAATATGATGCCTCCTGGGCGGCCGTTTATGTATACATGTGTATAACCTGAAAGATTGTAGCCGTCGGCTTCAACCCTCACGCATATAATGCGGAGGTGCTCGCAAAAACACGCATTCACACCTAACCCAACGTCTTGGTCCTATTTAAGGAGGTGATAGCGTGAAAGTGCAACTATCCCTAGGTGGTTTTGGTAATTCATAACAACATATAGCTCATTGAGCTAATGCTATTCCAAGATGATTATTTCAGGAAAGCTCAATGATTGGCATGGCATGGATGTTGAAAGTGGATCCCTCAAAATGCTAAGGACAAAGGATTGGCTCAAGCTCAAAAGCTCAAGACTCTTCATTTTATATTTTAGTGATCCAAGATCACATTGAGTCTTTAGGAAAAGCCAATACTATCAAGGAGGGATGAGGTGTTGCTTAATGAGCCTCTTGCTTCATGTGCTTAGTGATATGCTCCAAAACCCTCAACTACTTTTCCATATCCACATTTGACCTAAACCCAAAGCCAAACTCGGTCCTACCGATTCTTTCAACCCGACGCCACCGAGTTTCACTTGTCATAGCCATTTCCAAACCCTAGCAAATCGGTTCTACCGATAGGGATCTCGGTCTCACCGAGATGGGATTGCAAACTCTCTGTTTCCCTTTCGTAACTTTTCGGTCTCACCGAAAGAGCAGATCGGTCCCACCGAGATTGCAATGTAAACTCTCTGTTTCCTTTTTGTAACTTTTCGGTCTCACCGAAAGAGCAAATCGGTCCCACCGAGTTTGCCTGACCAACTCTCTGGTTAGCTTATTACCAAAATCGGTCTAACCGAGTTTGTGTAATCGGTCTCACTGAGATTACGTTATGCCCTAACCCTAACCATATCGGTCCTACCGAGTTGCATGTCAGTCCCACCGAAAATCTCTAACGGTCACTAGGTTTACTATTTCGGTCTGACCGAGTTTGTTGATTCGGTCCGACCAAGATTGGTAAATTGTGTGTAACGGTTAGATTTTGTGTGGAGGCTATATATACCCCTCCACCTCCTCTTCACTCATGGAGAGAGCCATCAGAACAAATCTACACTTCCAACCCATATGTTCTGAGAGAGAACCACCTACTCATGTGTTGAGGCCAAGATATTCCATTCCTACCATATGAATCTTGATCTCTAGCCTTCCCCAAGTTGCATTCCACTCAAATCTTCTTTCCACCATATTCAAATCCTGTGAGAGAGAGTTGAGTGTTGGGGAGACTATCATTTGAAGCATAGGAGCAAGGAGTTCATCATCAACACACCATTTGTTACTTCTTGGAGAGTGGTGTCTCCTAGATTGGCTAGCTGTCACTTGGGAGCCTCCGACAAGATTGTGGAGTTGAACCAAGGAGTTTGTAAGGGCAAGGAGATCGCGTACTTCGTGAAGATCTACCGCTAGTGGGGCAAGTCCTTCGTGGGCGATGGCCATGGTGGGATAGACAAGGTTCCTTCTTCGTGGACCCTTCGTGGGTGGAGCCCTCCATGGACTCGCGCAACCGTTACCCTTCGTGGGTCGAAGTCTCCATCAACATGGATGTAGGATAGCACCACCTATCCGAACCACGGGAAAAAACATCCGTGTCTCCAATTGCATTTGAATTCTCCAAACCCTTCCCTTTACATTCTTGCAAGTTGCATGCTTTACTTTCCGCTGCCAATATACTCTTTGCATGCTTGCTTGAATTGTGTGATGATTGCTTGACTTGTCCTAAAGTAGCTAAAATCTGCCAAGAACTAAAATTGGGAAAAGGTTAAGTTTTTTATTTGGTCAAGTAGTCTAATCACCGCCCTCTAGACATACTTTCGATCCTACAAGTGGTATCAGAGCTTTGGTCTCCATTTGCTTTGATTTCCATAGCTTTTGGTGGTCATAGCCTTGGTTTCACAACCTAGGAGAGTATGGCGTCTAGCGAGGGAAATTATCACCGTACAGGTCCTTACTTTGATGGTACAAATTTTGCTAGTTGGAAGCATAAAATGAAAATGCATATTCTTGGACATAACCCCGCCGTTTGGGCTATTGTGTGTGTTGGTTTGCAAGGTGACTTCTTTGATGGGAAAGAACCAAACCGTGAAGCTACCGCAGATGAGTTGAAGATGTTGCAATATAATGCTCAAGCTTGTGATATTCTCTTCAACGGATTGTGCCCCGAAGAATTTAACAAAATCAGCCGTCTTGAAATGCAAAGGAAATTTGGGACACTTTGATTGATATGCACGAAGGTACTGACTCCGTCAAGGAATCCAAATTGGATGTGCTTCAAAGTCAACTTGACAAGTTCAAAATGAAGGATGGTGAAGGTGTCGCTGAAATGTACTCTAGGCTTGCTCTCATCACAAATGAGATTGCCGGCTTAGGGAGTGAAGAGATGACCGATAGATTCATCATCAAGAAGATTCTAAGAGCCTTGGATGGAAAATATGATACCGTGTGCACATTGATCCAAATGATGCCCAATTACAAAGATCTCAAGCCAATGGAGGTAATTGGAAGAATTGTTGCTCATGAGATGTCACTTAAGGATAAAGAGGAACTTCACAACAAATCAAGTGGTGCCTACAAAGCCTCATGTGAAGCCCCTACATCATCAAGTGAGAAACAAAACTTCAATGAAGAATTGAGCTTAATGGTGAAGAACTTCAACAAGTTCTACAAGAGTAGAAGCAAAGATAGAAGCTCCAAGTCAAGGTCCTACAATGACAAAAGATCTTCTAGTCAAGAGCGAAACTGCTACAATTGTGGAAGACCCGGACACTATTCCAATGAGTGTACGGCTCCCTACAAGAGAAGAGAAGACTCTCCAAAAAGAAGAAGCAAAAGAGAAGAATCACCACCAGGAGAGAGAAGGAGTAGAGATGATCATTATGAATGAAGATACTCACGGAGAAGCAAGGATTCGGAAAGGAAGAAAAAATCATCAAGGAGCTACATAAAACAAACACATCAAGCTCATGTTGGTGAATGGGTATCCGGCTCCGACTCCGACGACCACTCCGAAAGAAGTTATCACTCCGACTCCGAATATACTCAAGATGAAGGTGTTGCCAGTCTAGCACTTGTGAAAACCAACTCCTATGATATATTTGACTCACCAAATGAAGGAATTGGAAGATGCTTCATGACCAAAGGTCCTAAGGTAACACACCCCGAGTATGTTGATTTTAATAGTGATGAAGATGACTTGTTAGGTGATGATGATTTACTTGTTGACAACTCTAGTGATGAATACTATGATGAAACATCAATTAATCATGCTAATCAAGATAAAACGAATGACAATGATAAGGAGAAGATTGAGGCTCTAACTAAAGAACTAAACACTCTTAAGTTAGCTCATGGAACTATCTTCGAAGATCATCGAAAACTTTTAAGAGCTCATGAGAAGTTACGCTTTGAAAAGCTCAATCTTGAGCAAGAGCATGAGTTTTTAAAGGCAATCAATGATGATCTCCACAAGAAAAGTTCTTCTTACATTGCCAAGCATTTACTCTTATCCACTTACATGCCTCAAGTCAAGTCTAGTAACAAGAACAAGAAAGATTCTTCCTCTAGTAGTAACAATGATCATGATAAATCCAATATTGTTGCTTCTAGTAGTTCTCTTGATTCCACTAATGATTCTCTTGGCCAAGTTACACTTGAGCAAGAAAATAGCTTATTGAAGGGAATTATAGAGAAAGGAGTGTACAAAAGCCTTGCCGGGAGTAAGCAATTCGAGGAAATTGTACGCAAGCAAGGAATGCACCGGAAGAATCAAGGTGTTGGTTTTGAACAAAAGTTCAATGCCAATGGAGTTGAGTGGGAAGAAGATCAATACCCCAAGACAAAGTTTGTTCCTCAACAAGAGATGTATGATACTTCCTTCAAGGGGACACAAGCTCAAGATGATCTTCCACCACAAGACTACAAGCAAAAAGGCAAGGACAAGCTTGAAGAGGAAATTGATGCATTTGAAGAAGCTCCTAAGACCTTAGTCAAGTGGATTCCCAAGACCACTCCAAGTTCCACTTCATCAAGTACGACTACGACTCCAAGGATTCCCATCAATATGGTGTGGATCCAAAAGAAGAAGAACTAGAGAGTTCTTGAGGGTGACTCCGCCAACATACTTCACTCTTATCATTTTGGCAAGAACAAGTGCAATAAACTTCCACATCTTGCACTAGTTCAAGGAGTCACAAACCCTCTTGTTGGTAAGACAAGGGACAAGGTAACCTAAAAGTTTTCATGGACATTATCTTGTGTGTGCATCACTCTATGTCTATGGATATCCTTGTTTGTTCCTTGTGGGACTAACCCATGTAGGTATTGAAAGTGCAATTCACTCAAATGGATAGCTCCAAGTGACTTACATCAACATTGAGCATCCACATCTTCAACATCTACATGAAGTCATCATCGACAAAACCCAAGGTTAGTTCATCCCTCTTAGGGGGGATATCACATCTAGGGGGAGCTTTACTCTAAGACTTGAGCGAAAGCAACTCTGAAGATGTGAACACAACAATGCTTTATGTAAAAGTGGTAACCCCACTTGAGCTTAAACGATGAGTATGACCAATGATCAAGTGTTCTCACTTGACTCCTAAGTCAATATACTCATATATAGATGACCTAGTCATCGCCAATTGCTTGATAGATGCTAGAATTGGTTGTGCATGCTTTGTCACATATTTCAATTGCCATTTTATTGTGTGAGCATGTTGGTTGCATATTTTACTCATCCGAGGACATCCACTTGTTGTTTTGATTGTTTGTTTTTATTTCCTTTTGCCAAGTGGATGGACAAGAATGCCTAAGAACCTCCTCTAGCTATCTATGCTTTTCTCGTCTCAAACTCTATTCATGCTACATCACAAAATTTGATCAAGTCAGATTCGAACCACTTTGTGTGAGGAGCACTCGGAGTCCCCGATTCGTCATAGACTTAAACTTCCAAAACCTCTTTATGATTCTTGGTCTGACCGATATCCTACTTTCAGTCCTATCGAGATCATTAAGTTGATCTGAATTTTCGATCTCGGTGCAACCGATTTGAACCATTCGGTCACACCGAGTTGCAACAACTGTATACAGTTTTGCATCTCGGTGCCACCGAGTTGTTCCACTCGGTCACACCGACAGGGTCAGGCTATATATAGTCACGGGCAAAAATTTGGAAATTTCTCCGAACCCCTTCGCCCGCGCGATAGCTCGCTCTGCCAACGTGGTCTCCGGATCGTCTCCTCGCCGCCAGCCGCCTCCAGTCGCTGGTCTCCATCGCCGTCAACGGAATTCTACCCCGCCGTTGCCGCCGTAGCGAGTCTCCGCCGAACTAGGGTATGGACTCGATCTTTGTGCTATCCCCAATCCGATTCCTAGCACATTGTGTTCTTAATGATTCTTGCCACGATTGAAACACTCCTATCCAGTCAATGCGTTCGTAGAATAGATTTGATTCGAAAATTTTAGGGTTAGGTTTCCGCCGAAACCATCTTGGACCCACCGAGTTGAAAAACTCGGTCCCACCAATTTGGCTCATGCCATTGCACAAGTAAGACTCGGTCTGACCAAGAATTACTAATTGGTGTGACCAATTTTGGAACTTTGTGAAACCCTAGCAGTCTCGGTGCCACCGAACTGTGACTCGGTCTGACCGAGTTCACTAGTTTAGGTTCCAAAACTGCTTCGGTATCACCGAGTTTAAAAATCGGTAGATCCGAGATGATTTCTGTGGGAAACTAAAACTAAGATTTTGAGTCATTCTTTTGCAAAAATCTCTGCATTTTGTGATGCTCATCTATTCTACCTCATCTATAAACTATTCACAGGGTCAGCAGTCAGCTTTTACATCATGTCTGATCAGAGTGACAGCCAGAACAGGTCAGAAGAGCAGGTGCACATGAGTGAGGGCACTAGTCCCTCCAGTTCTTCAGATGAAGGCAGCAGGAGCACCCCAAGCAATTTACCAAAAGCTGCCACCAGACAAAGGAAGAAGAGAACCTCAGACTCAGAGGATGAGGACTATGTGGCAGAAGAGGAAGCTACTTCCAAGAAAGTAGTGCTCAAGAAGGAGTATGGCTTAGCTCAAGGCACAAAGCCAGGATTGAAAATCAAAAGGCCAGCAGGTAGGCAGCCTATGCCAAAGGCCAGAGCTTCAACTCAGATTCCTGAAAAGCCTGCACCCATAGAGCCAGTTGCTGCTGAAGGAAAGAAAAGGAAGGAAAGGGTCAAGAAGACCGTAGCCAGAGTTCTTGGAAAGGCTTCCATCATGGAAGAAGAGGAAGAAGAAGAGGTTGCTGCACCAGCACCTAAGGCACCTAAGCTTATGGGTGATGCTATAAGATCAGGGGCAGCCATGACTAAGCCCAAAGAAGCACCCAAAGCTGCCTCCAAGCCTAAGTCAGCACCCAGAGGAATACAAGGAGCATACCTGCAACTGAAAAGCACAAGGCCCCAGTGCCTGAAGCTGCTGAAGAAGATGATGAAGAGCATGTTCTGAGCAAGCTCAAGCCCAAGATCCCAGACCACAATGATGCTCATCCTGTGGCTGAGGACATGAAGCTCAGAAGAGACTCAGGGCTGAGGAAGTGGAGAGAAGCAGACCCATATGCTTCAAGGAGAAGAACTGCTGTTGATTACAGGTTTCACACCAAGGAACAACAAGATTTCTATGAGACAGTGCTGCTTGATAAGAAGCCCATAGTTTGTGACATGAGATGGGTTGATTGGGAGTACATCAAGGACAATGAGGAACACTATCCTGGTGTGATTGACAGTTTTGGTGCTTGTGGAGTTGCAGACTTTGTTGGGCAGAAGCTCACAAAGTGGAACGAGGAACTCATTATGCAATTCTACTCCACAGCACACTTCTACCTAGATGGAAGGATCACATGGATGTCTGAAGGTACGAGGTACCAATCTACTGTTGCTGAGTGGGCACAGCTCATCAATGCCCTAGAGGAGCATGAGGATGACTTGGATATCTATGCCAAGAAGAAGATGGACCACAACTCTATGTCCAATATGTACAAGGAAATTCCAAACGAGGCACTTGATACTTTCAAGTTTGGGTCTGTGCATTATCTTCTGTCAGGGCTGCCAACTATTAATTGGATTTTGAGGCACACTCTGTTGCCCAAGTCAGGTCATCACAAGATGATCAGAGGCCATGCAATCAATTTGCTTCATGTATTTGATGTGCCACAGAAGTTCAAGGTGATGATCCTCATGGTAGAGACCATTAAGAGGACAGCAGCTGATCAGAAGAGGAGCTGTGGATATGCCCCACAAATTCAGGAGTTAATCAACTCAAAGATGGGCACAGGCATATACTTATTGGACAAGGAACACCTACCCATCCATCCAAACTTTGAGGACAATCAAGTTGTCATGAATGAGAGTGAACCATCATCTGCACAAGCACAAGCAAAGAAGGAGAAGGCAAGGAAGGAGAAAGCTGCCAAGATGCTAACTCAAGCGGAGGTATCTAAGTATTTCTTGAAGACCAAACAAGAGCAGCTTGGTTACTTGATTGCATCCACACTGAGGATTGAGCAAGGACTGGCCACCCTCACTCAGAATCAGTAGAGCTTAGAAAGAATCATGGAACAGAAGTTCTATGACCTAGATGTGAAAGTGACAGAAATTCAGTCTGCAGTGGAGCAACTTCAGGATGATATGCAGGAGAGGAAGGGCAAGACTACAACTGATGCATTTGCCAGAGTGCCACGAGCTCAGAGGTCGATTGGAGTGCCAGTTCCTGACACCAGAGCCACCACCTCAGCTCTAGCTACAGCACCAGCCCAACCAGCTCCAGCATCTACTTCAGCTTCAACTCCAACCACGTCTACAGAAGGCTTCGTCCTTGGAGTGCTCCGGACTCCACCACCACCAGAAGATCAAGCCTGAGAGTCGATCTAGCACTATGCATTTTCTAGGAACTTTTTGGTAACTTGTTGCCAAAGGGGGAGAAAAATGTATAGATCATAGGCTTCGAGAGAGAGAGAGTGTTGCTTTTATTCTCTCTTGCTTTATTTGGTGGTTTTCAAACTTTGCTTGCTTTTGGTTGAGATACTTTGATATGCCTGTGAGACATTGATGATCATGTGTTTGATCATAAGCTACACTTATGCATGCTTGATATTATCCTATCTATCTTATGTGATCATTCACTTTTCTTGGTGATGAGTGAATGTATTTCAATCTTATCATTTTAAGCGCTCCACCAAGATGTATGTGACATGGAAGAGTAACCCATGACTCTAACTCTTTGTGCATTTGCAGTCCAAAGCAAATTTTAAATATGCACAAATTTAGGGGGAGCTCTTACTTATCACATACTTCTCAAAGCAACGATATATTTCATGCTTATTATCATTTGTCAAAGCTTTGATCTATATGTTGTCATCAATTACCAAAAAGGGGGAGATTGAAAGTGCAACTATCCCTAGGTGGTTTTGGTAATTCATAACAACATATAGCTCATTGAGCTAATTCTATTCCAAGATGACTATTTCAGGAAAGCTCAATGATTGGCATGGCATGGATGTTGAAAGTGGATCCCTCAAAATGCTAAGGACAAAGGATTGGCTCAAGCTCAAAAGCTCAAGACTCTTCATTTTATATTTTAGTGATCCAAGATCACATTGAGTCTTTAGGAAAAGCCAATACTATCAAGGAGGGATGAGGTGTTGCTTAATGAGCCTCTTGCTTCATGTGCTTAGTGATATGCTCCAAAACCCTCAACTACTTTTCCATATCCACATTTGACCTAAACCCAAAGCCAAACTCGGTCCTACCGATTCTTTCAACCTGGCGCCACCGAGTTTCACTTGTCATAGCCATTGCCAAACCCTTGCAAATCGGTTCTACCGATAGGGATCTCGGTCTCACCGAGATGGGATTGCAAACTCTCTGTTTTCCTTTCGTAACTTTTCGGTCTCACCGAAAGAGCGGATCGGTCCCACCGAGATTGCAATGTAAACTCTCTGTTTCCTTTTTGTAACTTTTTGGTCTCACCGAAAGAGCAAATCGGTCCCACCGAGTTTGCCTGACCAACTCTCTGGTTAGCTTACTACCAAAATCGGTCTCACCGAGTTTGTGTAATCGGTCTCACCGAGATTACGTTATGCCCTAACCCTAACCATATCGGTCCTACCGAGTTGCATGTCAGTCCCACCGAAAATCTCTAACAGTCACTAGGTTTACTATTTCAGTCTGACCGAGTTTGTTGATTCGGTCCCACCGAGATTGGTAAATTGTGTGTAACGGTTAGATTTTGTGTGGAGGCTATATATACCCCTCCACCTCCTCTTCACTCGTGGAGAGAGCCATCAGAACAAATCTACACTTCCAACCCATATGTTCTAAGAGAGAACCACCTACTCATGTGTTTAGGCCAAGATATTCCATTCCTACCATATGAATCTTGATCTCTAGCCTTCCCCAAGTTGCTTTCCACTCAAATCTTCTTTCCACCATATTCAAATCCTGTGAGAGAGAGTTGAGTGTTGGGGAGACTATCATTTGAAGCACAAGAGCAAGGAGTTCATCATCAACACACCATTTGTTACTTCTTGGAGAGTGGTGTCTCCTAGATTGGCTAGGTGTCACTTGGGAGCCTCCGACAAGATTGTGGAGTTGAACCAAGGAGTTTGTAAGGGCAAGGAGATCGCCTACTTCGTGAAGATCTACCGCTAGTGAGGCAAGTCCTTCATGGGCGATGGCCATGGTGGGATAGACAAGGTTGCTTCTTCGTGGACCCTTCGTGGGTGGAGCCCTCCGTGGACTCGCGCAACCGTTACCCTTCGTGGGTTGAAGTCTCCATCAACGTGGATGTAGGATAGCACCACCTATCCGAACCACGGGAAAAACATCCGTGTCTCCAATTGCGTTTGAATTCTCCAAACCCTTCCCTTTACATTCTTGCAAGTTGCATGCTTTACTTTCCGCTGCCAATATACTCTTTGCATGCTTTCTTGAATTGTGTGATGATTGCTTGACTTGTCCTAAAGTAGCTAAAATCTGCCAAGAACTAAAATTGGGAAAAGGTTAAGTTTTCTATTTGGTCAAGTAGTCTAATCACCCCCCCTCTAGACATACTTTCGATCCTACATAGCGGAGCGAGCAAGGCAACCGGACTATAACGCTTTAGCACTTTCAGTTAGCCATAGGAGTTTGATAGTGGGGCTACTAGATAGCCCCTGGTGGCTCCACACTCTCCCGATATCGGGGTGCGTACATGCCTGGCCGGGAAGCGGCCCTTCGTTAAGGCGGAGGAATTCTAACATTCCCACAAGTCATCGAGTGGTTGACCAGTCTCACGCTATATCATGACAGTCAGTTTTCGGCTTTCTCTACTGAGGTGCTCGTCCGGATGAGTCAGGGCACAATCGCAGTAGTTCTCCTGGTGCTACCTTAGCCGGCAAGGCGGAACGGAAGGCACCAAAACACAGGAGCCGGGCAAACCCAACATTTGACCAAAGACAATGATTCGAAGCTGATGCATATAGGGCCAAACTCGCGACGCCGAATACTCCCTAAGGTATTCGGTCTTTGTGGTATAAACCGGGCCTAAATAGTGGCCTTTGTAAGAAGCCCCGAGTGTCCAGGTACGTGCATTGTTTTGGCGTTGCCACATGCCAAGACGTCAGCATCCTTCTCAACGGTGGATATGTATCAACAAGAGACAGTAAAAAAGGTTTACGCAGGGTCTTAATCTAAAAAGAATCCTTGGAGCGGGTCCCTGCTGCACGTCTGCGCCTGTGTCTCCGTTGTGCCGTATCCTGGACGGGTGTAGCACGATGATCGTCTGTAAAAGAGAGGAAGTTAAGTGAGAAAGTTGTCGTGCAAAAGGATAGTTTTTAAAGAAACCATGTATAATTCAAGATGATAAGAAATTGCCACTTGTCTACGCGTGTTGAGCCCCTTGTATTAACAGATAGGGGTGTGACTACTTATTTCCATATAAATAGCTGCACCGGACTTGATTAGTTGTATCTGAGGTCCTGCCGACCTATTGGATGCTTTTGTTTGTCCGGGCGCCTTTAGTGTGCGGCGGTCAAGGCAGCCTCACTCTCTTCGGCGCGCAGAGATTGCTTGATATTTCCATGCACTGTAATGATGCCACGTGGACCGGGCATCTTGAGTGTGAGGGAGGCGTAGTGTGGTATTGCATTAAAGCGAGTGAAAGCTTCGCGTCCGAGCAGTGCTTGATAGCCACTTTGAAACGGAGCGATGTGGAAAGTTAAATGCTCGCGACGGAAGTTATCGGGGGAGCCGAATGTAACTTGTAGTAGCAGGGAGCCCGTACAACGAGTCCCTGGGCCTGGCGTTACTCCTTTAAAGGTAGTATTGCTATGGCGAATTTGTGTCTGGTCTAGCCCCATCCCGTGGATTGTATCCTGACATATTAGGTTTAGGCTACTTCCGCCGTCCATCAAGACCCTTCTGAAGTGATATCCGCCAATTACTGGGTCTAATACCAAGGCAGCCCATCCCGCGTGTCGGATACCTACTGAGTAATCGCGATGGTCGAAAGTGATCGTTTGAGATGTCCAGTGGCAGGACTTCGTGGTGATAGGCACTTGGGTATACTTTCCTGGGAGTGCCGCGTTGTTTTTTTCCTTGATCACGTGTAACACGTTTAATGTTTTGACTTTTGGTGGAAATTGCGTTTCATCCCCCGCGTCTTGCTTGGGGGGCTTGTCCTCATCTTCACTTGGTGTATCCTCCCCCTTGTGTACAGCGTTGAGCTTGCCGAACTGCTTGAAGACCAAACATTCTCTGTGGGTATGATTAGCAGGTTTACCAGGGGTACTATGAATCTGACATACTTGGTCCAGAATTTTATTCAGGCTGGACAATTCGTCCCTGGTGCCTTTAGGGGGCGGCTTTTGGCCTGGCCGAGAGCTTTTGAATCCGGTATTTACTGCCGTGCCCTTCATGCTATCTTCTTTATTCCAGCGTTTGTTATTACTGTTGCACCGTGATTTCCCGTTTCCATCTCTAACTTCAAATGTGCTGGGGTCGCTGGTGCTGCATCTGGCCAGCCAACTGTCCTCTCCCGCGCAAAAGCAGGTCATGAGGTTTGTTAATGCGGCCATCGTTCTTGGCTTATTTTGGCGGAGGTGTCGGGCGAGCCATTCTTCACGAACGCTATGCTTGAAAGCCGCTAAGGCTTCGGCGTCCGGACAGTCGACAATCTGGTTCTTTTTAGTGACAAACCTGTTCCAAAGCTTTCGGGCTGACTCTCCGGGTTGTTGAGTTATATGACTCAAATCGTCCGCATCTGGAGGTCGGACATAAGTCCCTTGAAAATTTGCCCGAAAAGCGTCTTCGAGCTCTTCCCAACTTCCAATGGAGCTTTCGGGGAGGCCTTTGAGCCAGTGACGAGCTGGCCCTTTGAGCTTGAGGGGTAGGTACTTGATGGCGTGGAGATCATCTCCTCGAACCATATGGATATGAAGGATGTAGTCCTCAATCCAGACCCCAGGGTCTGTTGTTCCGTCGTATGCCTCTATGTTTACGGGCTTGAATCCCTCTGAAAATTCGTGGTCCAGCACCTCATCGGTGAAACATAGGGGGTGTGTGGCACCCCTGTAGCTGGGTGTACCGCGGTGTTTGGATGTTTGTTGTGTTGCATTGTATGCTGGGGCGCGCTTGCGTGGTCCATAGATGGATCTGGTTGCGCCATCCTTTGGGTGCGAGCCCTCGTATGGGTCGCGTATTGTATTGTGAGCGGCGTTGTTTGCCACTCTGTGTTGGTAGAGGGGTCGTCTATCCGACTAGGTGGCTGCTTTGATATTTGGTTGTGGGGGTTCTAAGGCCTCCTCATCGAATTCGGGTAGCTTTGGAAGGGCGATTGTCGCCGTACTTGCTGCAGTGCTGAGTATTTTACTCCATCTGAATTGGAGTGTGTCTTGCGTGGCCTTGAGCCTTTGTTTCTGCTTTTTCAGGCTCCTCGGTGTGGCAACAAGCCTTTTACGGGTAGTCTGTTGCTCCGGGTGTTTGTCCGGCGTTATGTCGTTCGGACCATTATCCTTGATAGGATTTGTTTGTTCGGTTTGATTATCCGGATTGCCATTGTCCGGCAGTGGTTCGCCCTGCTCCAGCGCTGGGTCTGCGTGATCGCTATTTCTGTTGAGGCGGGATTTGGGGCGGCGCTTGCGTCGCCGCTTTGACTGCTTTTCGAGGGAACAAGCCTTCGGTGCGTCCTTCTGCTCCTTGTCGTCATCTTTTGGTGTGTCCACCATGTATACGTCATATGACGAGGTGGTGTTCCAGGGCCCAATAGGCGCTGGTTCTTCATCATCTCCTTCATCGGCGTCCATACCGTCGATGTCTTCGGAGTCGAAGTCGAGCATGTCGGTTAAATCGTCGACAGTGGCTACAAAGTGGGTGGTGGGTGGGATTTGAATTTCTTCATCGTCCACATCCCAATATCGCTGACCGTAGTCTGGCCAGGGCTCTCCTGATAAAGAGAGAGACTTTAGTGATTTTATAATATCGCCAAAGGGCGAGTGCTGAAAGATGCTCGCGGCAGTAAACTCCATGATCGGCGCCCAATCAGATTCGATTGGTAGAGGCGCGAATGGTTCGGAGTCCGGAGAGGAGTCCGACTCCTTGGAATCATGAGTCTCGCGGAGTGCAGGGCTGGTGTTCAGCTCAATCGCCGTTGGGATCGCAGCCCCCGAGCCGGCGTCCAACCACCCATCCTCGATCGGCGCGGTTGGCTCCGAATTAAGAGTCGAAGCCGATGCGGGTGCGGCCTCCAGGGCACTGTTCGGCGGCAGAGCTAGATCATGCTCGTCGTGACAGTGCGGCGCACTCGACAGTGGCTCGAATCCGTCGAAGATCAAGTCCCCGCGGATGTCAGCCGTGTAGTTTAAACTTCCAAATCTGACCTGACAGCCAGGGGCGTAGCTTTCGATCTGCTCCAGATGGCCAAGCGAATTGGCCCGCAGTGCGAAGCCGCCAAAGACGAAGATCTGTCTGGGGAGGAAGGTCTCACCCTCGACTGCATCGCTATCGATGATCGTAGGAGCCATCAAGCCTGACGGCGATGACACAGAGGAACTCTCAATGAAAGCACCAATGTCGGTGTCAAAACCGACAGATCTCGGGTAGGGGGTCCCGAACTATGCGTCTAGGCCGGATAGTAACAGGAGGCAAGGGACACGAAGTTTTACCCAGGTTCGGGCCCTCTTGATGGAGGTAAAACCCTACGACCTGCTTGATTAATATTGATGATATGGGTAGTACAAGAGTAGATCTACCACGAGATCGAGGAGGCTAAACCCTAGAAGCTAGCCTATGGTATGATTGTTGATGTGTACGTTGTCCTACGGACTAAAACCCTCTGGTTTATATAGACACCAGAGAGGGTTAGGGTTACACAAAGTCGGTTACAATGGTAGGAAATCTTCATATCCATATCGCCAAGCTTGCCTTCCACGCCAAGGAAAGTTCCTTCCGGACACGGGACGGAGTCTTCAACCTTGTATCTTCATAGTCCAGGAGTCCGGCTATCCGAACACCCCCTAATCCAGGACTCCCTCATAAGGGTTTAAGCTTGGGGGAGTTGGTACGTCTCTGTCGTATCTACTTTTCCAAACACTTTTGCCCTTGTTTTGGACTCTAACTTGTATGAATTGAATGGAACTAACCCGGACTGGCGCTATTTTCAGCAGAATTGCCATGGGTTATTTTTGTGCAGAAATAAAAGTTCTCGAAATGACCTGAAAATCAACGGAGATTATTTTTGGAATATATGAAAAACACTGGAAGAAGAATCCACATCAGGGGGCCCACACCCTGTCCACGAGGGTGGGGGTGCGCCTACCACCCTGTGCGTGCCCCCTGCCTCGTGGGCCCCCTGACGCTCCACCGACCTCAACTCCAACTCCATATATTTGTGTTCAGGGAGAAAAAAAAATCAGGGACAAGGATTCAACGCGTTTTACGATATGGAGCCGCCGCCAAGCCCTAAACTCGCTCGGGAGGGCTGGTCTAGAGTCCGTCCGGGTCTCCAGAGAGGGGAATCCATCGCCATCGTCATCATCAACCTTCCTCCATCACTAATTTCATGATGCTCACCGCCGTGCGTGAGTAATTCCATCGTAGGCTTGCTAGACGGTGATGGGTTGGATGAGATTTATCATGTAATCGAGTTAGTTTTGTTAGGGTTTGATCCCTAGTATCCACTATGTTCTGAGATTGATGTTGCTATGACTTTGCTATGCTTAATGCTTGTCACTAGGGCCCGAGTGCCATGATTTTAGATCTGAACCTATTATGTTTTCGTGAATATATGTGAGTTCTTGATCCTATCTTGCAAGTCTATAGTCACCTATTATGTGTTATGATCCGGCAACCCCGAAGTGACAATAACCGGGACCACTCCCGGCAATGACCGTAGTTTGAGGAGTTCATGTATTCACTATGTGTTAATTCTTTGGTCCGATACTCTATTAAAAGGAGGCCTTAATATCCCTTAGTTTCCAATAGGACCCCGCTGCCACGGGAGGGTAGGACAAAAGATGTCATGCAAGTTCTTTTCCATAAGCACATATGACTATATTCGGAATACATGGCTACATTACGTTGATGAATTGGAGCTAGTTCTGTGTCACCCTATGTTATATCTGTTGCATGATCGATTGCATCCGGCATAATTCTCCACCATCGATCCAATGCCTACGATCTTTCCATATATTGTTCTTCGCTTATTTACTTTTCCGTTGCCACTGTTACAATCACTACAAAACCCCAAAATATTACTTCTACTACCGTTACCACTACTATCATGTTACTTTGCTAATAAATATTTTGCTGCAGATATTAAGTTTCCAGGTGTGGTTGAATTAAAAACTCAGCTCCTAATACTTGAGCATATTCTTTGGCCCCCCTTGTGTCGAAT
Organism: Triticum monococcum; assembly: GCA_034509565.1. NCBI lineage: Eukaryota > Viridiplantae > Streptophyta > Magnoliopsida > Poales > Poaceae > Triticum > Triticum monococcum. The sequence goes on from CM067841.1 coordinate 122,401,570, forward strand.
CAATAAATTTGGGTTGAATACTCTACCCACGAAAACTGTTGCGGTCCCCTCTACTTGTGGGTTATCAATGTACACTGCCTTCTCCCGCCTTATTTTTTTAAACAGCCAGATTATACCAAATAGAAGTACCGTGCTTAATTTTGGATTTATTCTGGTCTCGTCTCGCCTTTTTTATATATTAATTGAGTTTTGGGGCATTTAATGTGCATAATTCAAATTTGAACTACAAGCACATGCTCCAGTGCACCAAAGTTGCTTGAAAAATCACATGTGTGTCCTTTGGTTAATTTCTAGGTCCCATGCAAGAGATGGGGGTGAAATTCAAACATCTGGGCGTCGTGGCTCGGCCGCAAAGATTGAGAAACTTGGTTTTTTAATTCCTGTAATTCGAAAACACACCTGAAAATCATGAAACTTGGCATGGTGTCATGACATGGCACAAACATGTTGCGGTAATATTTTTGGCCGAATTGGGACAAGCTTTGGTGCGAGCTTCTTGCAAACCGGAGCTTCCCTCAAGAAGGCTCGTGGTTCCGAGAGGGAACGTGTCACCTCCGTGTGCGAAACGACATACGTACACTGCCTTCTCCTGCCTTATTTTTTTACACAGCCAGATTAGACCAAATAGAAGTACCATGCTAAATTTTGGAATTATTCCAGGCTCGTTTGACCTTTTTTATACATTAATTGAGTTTCTAGGCATTTAATGTGCATAATTCAAATTTGCACTACAAGCACATTGATACGCCTCCAACGTATCTATAATTTTTGATTGTTCCATGCTATTATATTATCAACCTTGGATGTTTTATATGCATTTATATGCTATTTTATATGATTTTTGGGACTAACCTATTAACCCAGAGCCCAGTGCCAGTTTCTGTTTTTTCCTTGTTTTAGAATATCGCAGAAAAGGAAAATCAAACGGAGTCCAATTGACGTGAAACTTCACGGAACTTATTTTTGGAACGGAAGCAGTCCAGAAGACTTGGGGTGTATGTAAGGGAAGCAACAAGGAAGGCACGAGGCAGGGGGTGGGCGCGCCCTCCACCCTCGTGGGCCCCTTGTGGCTCCCCTGACATATTTCTTTCTTCTATATATACCAATATACCCTAAAACCATCGGGGAACACAAATAGATCGGGAGTTCCACCGCCAGAAGCCTATGTAGCCACCGAAAACCAATCTAGACCCATTCCGGCACCCTGACGGAGGGGGAATCCCTCTCCGGTGGCCATCTTCATCATCCCGGTGCTCTCCATGACGAGGAGGGAGTAGTTCTCCCTCGGGGCTGAGGGTATGTACCAGTAGCTATGTGTTTGATCTCTCTCTCTCTCGTGTTCTTGAGTTGATACGATCTTGATGTATCGTGAGCTTTGCTATTATATTTGGATCCTATGATGTTTCTTCCCCCCTCTACTCTCTTGTAATGGATTGAGTTTTCCCTTTGAAGTTATCTTATCAGATTGAGTCTTTAAGGATTTGAGAACACTTGATGTATGTCTTGCGTGGGATACCTGTGGTGACAATGGGGTATTCTATGATCCACTTGATGTATGTTTTGGTGATCAACTTGCGGGTTTTGTGACCTTGGGAATCTATGCATAGGGGTTGGCACACATTTTCGTCTTGACTCTCCGGTAGAAACTTTGGGGCACTCTTTGAGGTTCTATGTGTTGGTTGAATAATCTCTTCATTTGTTCTCCGCTATTAGTGACTTTGGAGTGACTCTTTGTTGCATGTTGAGGGATAGTTATGTGATCCAATTATGTTATTAGTGTTGAGAGAACTTGCACTAGTGAAAGTATGAACCCTAGGCCTTGTTTCCTAGCATTGCAATACCGTTTGTGCTCACTTTTATCATTAGTTACCTTGCTGTTTTTATATTTTCAGATTACAAAAACCTTTATCTACCATCCATATACCACATGTATCACCATCTCTTCGCCAAACTAGTGCACCTATACAATTTACCATTGTATTGGGTGTGTTGGTGACACAAGAGACTCTTTGTTATTTGGTTGCAGGGTTGCTTGAGAGAGACCATCTTCATCCTACACCTCCTACGGATTGATAAACCTTAGGTCATCCACTTGAGGGAAATTTGCTACTGTCCTACAAACCTCTGCACTTGGAGGCCCAACAATGTCTACAAGAAGAAGGTTGTGTAGTAGACATCAAGCTCTTTTCTGGCGCCGTTGCCGGGGAGGTTAGCGCTTGAAGGTATATCTTTAGATCTTGCAATCGAATCTTTTTGTTTCTTGTTTTAGCACTAGTTTAGTTTATAAAAGAAAACTACAAAAAAATATGGAATTGAGTTTGCCTCATACGCTTCATCTTTTTAATATCTTTCATGAGTATGATGGAAAGGAAAATTGTGCCAAAGTGTTAGAAGAAGAATGCATTAAAATGTTTGGCACTAAATATTTGAATGATGAGCATGATTGCAATGTTGTTAGTATGAATTCCTTGAATATCCATGATGCTAATGATATGCAAAGCCACAAGCTTGGGGAAGCTATGTTTGATGAAGATGGTATTTTTTGTCCCCCAAGTGTTGATGAGAAAATTTATTATGATGAAAGCATGCCTCCTATTTATGATGATTATATTGATGAAAGTGGATTTGGAGAGGTCATGACTTTATTTTGTGATGAATCCACTATTCCAGAAGAGGTTCCAATTGATTATGAGAACAAAGTTGCTATCTATGATGATTATTGTGATGACTTGTATGCTATAAAGAATAATGATATCCATGAAAATTTTCATCATGATTTTAGTTTTCAATTGGATTATGCCTCACGTGATAATTATTTTGTTGAGTTTGCTCCCACTATTATTCATGAGAAGAATTTTGCTTGTGTGGAGAGTAATAAAATTTCTATGCTTGTAGATCATGAAAAGAATGCTTTAGGTGCTGGTTATATTGTTGAATTCATTCATGATGCTACTGAAAATTATTATGAGGGAGAAATATATGCTTGTAGGAATTGCAATAATACCAAGTTTCCTCTCTATGTGCTTAAAATTTTCAAGCTATGCTTGTTTTGCCTTCCTATGCTAGTTGATTATGGCTCCCACAAGTTGTTTGCTCACAAAATCCCTATGAATAGGAAGTGGGTTAGGCTTAAATGTGCTATTTATATTCTTCATGATTCTCTCTTTATGTTCCAAATCTTATCTTTTATGTGAGAATCATTGAAATCATCATGCCTAGCTAGGGGCGTTAAACGATAGCGCTTGTTGGGAGGCAACCCAATTTTATTTATGTTCCTTGATTTTTGCTCCTGTTTAGCAATAAATAATTTATCTAGCCTCTATTATGATTGAGTTTTTATGCTTTGAATTAGTGTTTGTGCCAAGTAGAACCGGTGGGAAGACTTGGGGAAAGTCTTGTTGATCTTGCTGTAAAAAACAGAAACTTTAGCGCTCACGAGAATTGCTGCCATTTTTTATTGGAGAGTGATATTTAGTTAATTCTTGTTGAAGATGATTAATAAATAAATTCATCACGTCCCGCAATTTATTTTAGAATTTTTGTGGTTCCATAAGTTTGCGTTAGTTACAGATTACTACAGACTGTTCTGTTTTTGACAGATTCTGTTTTTCATGTGGTGTTTACTTATTCTGATGAATCTATGGCTAGTAGAAGAGTTTATAAACCATAGAGAAGTTGTAATAAAGTAGGTTTAACACCAATATAAATAAATAATGAGTTCATTACAGTACCTTGAAGTGGTGTTTTGTTTTCTTTCGCTAATGGAACTCACGAGATTTTCTACTTTAAGTTTTGTGTTGTGAAGTTTTCATGTTTTGGGTAAAAGATTTGATGGATTATGGAACAAGGAGTGGCAAGAGGCTAATCTTGGGGATGCCCATGGCACCCCAAGATAATCTAAAGGACACCTAAAATCCAAATCTTGGGGATGCCTCGGAAGGCATCCCCTCTTTCGTCTTCGTTCATCGGTAACTTTACTTGGAGCTATATTTTTATTTACCACATGATATGTGTTTTGCTTGGAGCATCATTTTATTTTATTTAGTTTTGCTTGCTGTTTTAATAAAATACCAAGATCTGAAATAATTAAATGTTAGAGAGTCTTCACATAGTTGCATAATTATTCGACTACTCATTGAGCTTCACTTATATGTTTTGGAGTAGTTTGTCATTTGCTCTAGTGCTTCACTTATATATTTTTAGAGCACGGCGGTGGTTTTATTTTATAGAAATTAATGAACTCTCATGCTTCACTTATATCATTTTGAGAGTCTTTATAACAGCATGGTAGTTTCCATTGGTTATGAAACTAGTCCTAATATGATGGGCATCCAAGAGGGATGTAGTAAAAACTTTCATATAAAGTGCATTGAATACTATGAGAAGTTTGATACTTGATGATTGTTTTGAGATATGAGGATGGTAATATTAGAGTCAAGCTAGTTGAGTAGTTGTTAATTTGAGAGATACTTGTGTTGAAGTTTGTGATTCCCGTAGCATGCACATATGTCGAACCGTTATGTGATGGAGTCGGAGCATGATTTATTTATTGATTGTCTTTCTTATGAGTGGCGGTCGGGGACGACCGATGGTCTTTTCCTACCAATCTACCCCCCTAGGAGCATGCGTGTAGTACTTTGTTTCGATAACTAAAAGATTTTTGCAATAAGTATGTGAGTTCTTTATGACTAATGTTGAGTCCATGGATTATACGCACTCTCACCCTTCCACCATTGCTAGCCTCTCTAGTGTCGCGCAACTCTCGCCGGTACCATAAACCCACCATATACCTTCCTCAAAACAGCCACCATACCTACCTATTATGGCATTTCCATAGCCATTCCGAGATATATTTCCATGCAACTTTTCACTGTTTTGTTTATTATGACACGCTTCATCATTGTCATATTGCTTTGCATGATCATGTAGTTGACATCGTATTTGTGGCAAAGCCACCGTTCATAATTCTTTCATACATGTCACTCATGAGTCATTGCACATCCCGGTACACCGCCGAAGGCATTCATATAGAGTCATATTTTGTTCTAAGTATCGAGTTGTAATTCTTGAGTTGTAAGTAAATAAAAGTGTGATGATCATCATTATTAGAGCATTATCCTAGTGAGGAAAGGATGATGGAGACTATGATTCCCCCACAAGTCGGGACCAGACTCCGGACTAATAAAAAGGAGGCCATAAAAAAGAGAAAAGGCCCAAATAAGTAAAAAAAAATAGGCCATAAAATAAAGGAAAAGGCCCAAATAAAAAAATATGAGAGAAAAAGAGAGAAGGGACAATGCTACTATCCTTTTACCACACTTGTGCTTCAAAGTAGCACCATGATCTTCATGATAGCAAGTCTCCTATGTTATCACTTTCATATACTAGTGGGAATTTTTCATTATAGAACTTGGCTTGTATATTCCAATGATGGGCTTCCTCAAAATGCCCTAGGTCTTCGTGAGCAAGCGAGTTGGATGCATACCCACTTAGTTCCTTTTGTTGAGCTTTCATATACTTATAGCTCTAGTGCATCTGTTGCATGGCAATCCCTACTCACTCACATTGATGTCTACTAATGGGCATCTCCGTAGCCCGTTGATACACCTAGTTGATGCGAGACTATCTTCTTCTTTTTGTCTTCTCCACAACCACCTTTCGATTCCACCTATAGTGCTATGTCCATGGCTCACGCTCATGTATTGCGTGAATATTGAAAAAGTTTGAGAACATCAAAAGTATGAAACAATTGCTTGGCTTGTCATCGGGATTGTGCATGATTTAAATACTTTGTGTGGTGAAGATGGAGCATAGCCAGACTATATGATTTTGCAGGGATAGCTTTCTTTAGCCATGCTATTTTGAGAAGACATGATTGCTTAGTTAGTATGCTTGAAGTATTATTATTTTATGTCAATATTAAACTTTTGTCTTGAATCTTATGGATCCGAACATTCATGCCAAAATGAAGAGAATTACTTAGAGAAATATGTTAGGTAGCATTCCACATCAAAAATTCTGTTTTTATCATTTACCTACTCGAGGACGAGCAAGATTTAAGCTTGAGGATGCTGATACGTCTCCAACGTATCTATAATTTTTGATTGTTCCATGCTATTGTTTTATCAACCTTGGATGTTTTATATGCATTTATATGCTATTTTATGTGATTCTGGGACTAACCTATTAACCTAGAGCCCAGTGCCAGTTTCTGTTTTTCCTAGTTTTAGAGTATCTCAGAAAAGGAAAATCAAACGGAGTCCAGTTGACCTGAAACTTCACGGAACTTATTTTTGGAATGGAAGCAATCCAGAAGACTTGGGGTCTATGTAAGGGAAGCAATGAGGAAGGCACGAGGCAGGGGGCGCGCCCACCCCCCTGGGCACGCCCTCCACCCTCGTGGGCCCATCGTAGCCCCCCTGACGTATTTCTTTCTTCTATATATACCAATATACCCTAAAACCATCGGGGAACACAATAGATCGGGAGTTCCGCTGCCAGAAACCTCTGTAGCCACCGAAAGCCAATCTAGACCCGTTCTGGCACCCTGCCGGAGGGGGAATCCCTCTCTGGTGGCCATCTTCATCATCCTGGTGCTCTCCATGATGAGGAGGGAGTAGTTCTCCCTCGGGGCTGAGGGTATGTACCAGTAGCTATGTGTTTGATCTTTCTCTCCCTCGTGTTCTTGAGGTGATACGATCTTGATGTATCGCGAGCTTTGCTATTATATTTGGATCCTATGATGTTTCTTCCCCCCTCTACTCTCTTGTAATGGATTGAGTTTTCCCTTTGAAGTTATCTTATCGGATTTAGTCTTTAAGGATGTCAGAACACTTGATGTATGTCTTGCGTGGGATACCTATGGTGAGAATGGGGTATTCTATGATCCACTTGATGTATGTTTTGGTGATCAACTTGCGGGTTCCGTGACCTTGGGAATCTATGCATAGGGGTTGGCACAAGTTTTCGTCTTGACTCTCCGGTAGAAACTTTGGGGCACTCTTTGAGGTTCTATGTGTTGGTTGAATAGATGAATTTGAGATTGTGTCATGCATATCGTATAATCATACCCACGGATACTTGAGGTGACATTGGAGTATCTAGGTGACATTAGGGTTTTGGTTGATTTGTGTCTTAAGGTGTTATTCTAGTACGAACTCTAGGGCTGTTTGTGACACTTATAGGAATAGCCCAACGGATTGATTGGAAAGAATAACTTTGAGGTGGTTTCATACCCTACCATAATCTCTTCGTTTGTTCTCCGCTATTAGTGACTTTGGAGTGACTATTTGTTGCATGTTGAGGGATAGTTATGTGATCCAATCTTGTTATTATTGTTGAAAGAACTTGCACTAGTGAAAGTATGAACCCTAGGCCTTGTTTCCTAGCATTGCAATACCGTTTGTGCTCACTTTTATCATTAGTTACCTTGCTGTTTTTATATTTTCAGATTACAAAAACCTTTATTGTCACATCCCTAGTTCTGGTATGACCTAGGCTAGCCTTTTTGTGAGCATCATGTTTAAATTTATTTTAAATTTGAATTGGGGATTTGTGAAACCCTCAGAAATCATTTCTGGAAATGACCCAGATAAAAATTGCTCCAAAAGGGTCCAAGAAAATGTTCATGTTGCTCCCTGAAAATATTGGTCAGAGGTAAAATTCAAACCAATATTTTATTGAGCTCATAAATATTTATTTTGGCCATTTGGAATTAATGCAATACTTATTTGCATTGGATATATAAGTGTTATGTACTTTATATATGTCCAAAAATTTATGCTAGTTGATGAGGAGCTCTGGAATAATATCACTAGCTCCTACAAAATTGGCATAAGCAGATAAATTAGTTTGGTATTGTTTTTAAATCAAACAAATGTCAGAAAAAATAGAAAAGAAAACAAAAGAAAGGGAAATACTTACCTAGGCCTCCTACCTGGCAGCCCAGCTGGCCGACGCCAGTTATCCCTGACCTCTCGCCAGGAGGACAAGGCGTGTGGCCGTGGCGCGCACGCACGCGTCTGGCCACCTCCTGCCTGCCTGCCTCACTCCCCCGTCGCCCTGGACGACGCCACGCGCTGCCCCGCACCTCTCTCACTCTCTCTTGTACCTTCCCCTTCTCTCTCTTGCTCTCTCCTGCGAACGCCCGAGCGCCGCCGTCGCCACCGCTCGCCGTTGTCGCGCACACGGTCACGACCTCGCCCTCGCTTCGTGCCCAGACGCTTCGCCGCGTCTCTGTCTACCTCTCCGTCGAGCCACGCGCCTCGGGAGGCCCTGGAGCGCCTCCATCGTCGTCGTCTTCATCTCCGGCCGCCGTGGATCCCCATCACTGCACCGTCGACCTCAGCGCGTCCCCGAGCTCGCCGTCAAGCCTACCGAGACCACTGTGAGCTGCCTGCCTGCCTCACTCCCCCATCGCCCTGGACGACGCCACGCGCTGCCCCGCACCTCTCTCACTCTCTCTTGTTCCTTCCCCTTCTCTCTCTCGCTCTCTCCTGCGAACGCCCGAGCGCCACCGTCGCCACCACTTGCCGTTGTCGCGTCCACCGTCACGGCCTCGCCCTCGCTTCGTGGCCAGACGCTCCGCCACGTCTTCGTCTACCTCTTCGTCGAGCCACAGGCCTCGGGAGGCCCTGGAGCGCCTCCATCGTCGTCGTCTTCATCGCCGTCCGCCATGGATCCCCATCGCTGCACCATCGACCTCAGCGTGTCCCCGAGCTCGTCGTCAAGCCCACCGAGACCGTTGTGAGCTGCTGCCCCTCCTCCCCCTCTCTGTTTTCTCGCTTGCATGTCGTAGCCGCTGCCTCGCCGATGACCGCAACCGTCGCCGCCTGAGCTCGTCGCCGTCGCAGCTCCGGTGACCAAATGATTGCCCTGGCAAGTCCAAACCTCTCCCCGCACCCCGTAGAGCCTCGCTAGTGCATCCGCTCACCCGCTAGCACGCCGCAGCAGCAAAACCACCGACGCCCGAACTCCGGCGGCAGCCAAAGAGCTCGCCGCTGTCGGCTCAGGCCACCCCAGCTCCTCCCGTTCGCTCCATTAGATGCGCCGCATTGCTAGCTAGCCATAGCCACAAACCACGAGTAAAACGGTGCCCCGTAGAGTTTTTACGAGCCGCCCCGTCGTCGCCGACGATGAGCCGTTGACCAAGTCCGGCGAGTTTGACCCCGCTGACCGGGGTTTGACCTTCCCCCTTATGTGACTGACGCGTGGGCCACCCCCCTGACATTTTTAGTTAGTATTAGTTTAACACTAATTAACCTAGGTTAGTTAGCTAGTTAGTCGCTGACCAGTGGGCCCGGCGCCCACTAATCCTAATTAGACTAATAAACCCCCCTTGTTAACTAACTAAGTCACTGATGTGTGGACCCCACATGTCAGGTTTGACTTGGTCAGCGCCAATGACCTGCTGACGTAAGCATGACGTTGTGCTGATGTAATATATCATTTTCTGGTTTAAAAATAAATAAGGAAATTCCAGAAAATGATATAACCTTAAAAAATTCATAGAAATTCAACCCTAGCTCAGATTGAAATAATTTATATATGAAAAATTATCAGAAAAATTCAATATATCCATCTGTACCATTTTCATGCATGACAAACCAACCTATACATGCTGTATATATGAAAACACACTTAATGACATTCATAAAGACTTAACTTGGAGTTGCATTTGAATTCTTCGTTCAAATGGACTTCATCCAAATGAATGCTAGCTTCATTAGCTCAATCAACATCACATCTACATGCCATGTTCATGCATCATATTGTTGCATATGATTGTTCTTTGATTTGTCGACACCGTTCCTTCTTGATAGGTCCTGCTCCGGAGACCGATCCAGAGTACCTGTTAGTGGAGCAGTGCCCCCTATTGATCTACCAGTCAAGCAAACCCCCTTGTTCATTCCGATATAATCCTACCCTCTCGCTCCTGCTCTCTTTTATTGCATTAGGACAACAACGATTCAACTGCTACTTTATGCTGTGGTAGTTGAACCCATTCCTCTGCATGACCTGTCATTGCCACAGTAAATAGTTAAACCCACTAGCATATGTAGGAGTTGATTGAGCCATGTTGTGTTCCTACCATGCCATGCCTGCTATTGCTTAGAGTTGTGTCAGGTCTGGTTCATCGGGAATGAATTGGAGTGTTATGACATGTTCTGGTGCTGAGAGTTAAGCATGTGAACACGATTTGGTAAAGGTAGCGGTGAGAGGCCATGTAGGAGTACATGGTGGGTTGTCTCATTGGGACCGTCCTTAAGAACTGAGTTCTGTGTAAGTTGTCCAATGACTAGCTACTACCACACATTGGGCTCCGAGCGCTCCAAGCTCTCTCGACTTATTAGCCAACTTGATCTCTGTCCTGGAGTTGCAAATAGTTTCTAGTGTTTGTAGGTAGTGTTAGTAGTCTACCAAGTGGCACCTGGCCAGGTGGGCTTGGGTAAGACTAGGCACAGTGGCACGGTGTACCAAGTGGCACCCGGATGGTGGGCTTGGGAACCCTACTCACATTGTTTGGGGCCATGAGCGACACCCCGGCCGGATCTCCTTGCGAATGGAACCCGAATAGGCAATAAACGTGGATGAGAGACTTGTGTGGTTAGTCAGGTTGTGGCTGACACCCTTGCTGGGCTTCCGCTTGAAGGTTGCCGAGTACACGTCGTGTAAACGGCGATAGGTGGTGAGAGCGTGTGTGAAGAAGTACACCCTAGCAGAGTTTGCAAGATGTATTCGAATAGCCGGGTCCGCGGTTATGGACTTCTTGGATGCTTACGTGGTACATAGACAACTTGAAGTGGATACTCTAAAATGCTCAAGACAAGTGTGAGTGCTATGGATGGCCTTCTCGTAAGGAGACAAGGATGAACCCATAGTAGTGTATTGATGTGGTGATTAGTGGAATCGTGTGCGCTACCTCACCTCAAAGAAGTTTCTCGTAGTCGTAGAACAGGATAGCCACTGAGTCAAAGCTGGCTTGCTGCAACTAAGCCCCACACTAGCCTCTTGATACAAATGCATGTATGATAGGATCTGATGTAAGTCTTGCTGAGTACCTTTGTACTCACGTTTGCTTTATTTATGTTTTGCAGGTGAGACCTCTGTCTCACTAGTAGTACCGCTTGGACTTCGACGAGTAGCTTGTTACCTCAGCTATGATCTTGTACCCATGGGAGGGACTTGTAGATAGTCAGGCTTCTCAGCCTTTTTCTTTTGTAATTGTTTGTACTCAGACATGTAATGCTTTCGTTGCTTGTATGCTCTGAATGATGGCTCATGAGACCTCTGTTTGTATTAATGCTATGTGGCTCTTCTGGCCTTTATCTATATGAGTTTGCGTTATGTTGTGATGCCATGTTGTACAGCACATACTTGCATGTTATGCGTACGTGTAACGTGTATTGCTATGTGTGGGATCCAACAACCTAGTTGTCTATCCTTGGTAGCCTTTATTATGGGGAAATGTAGTCTAGTGCTTCCACCAAGCCATGGTAGTCCGCTACAGCCCAGTTTACCGGAGTCCTGCTAGCCCAGCACTACTGCTCCGGAACACTTAGACTGGCCGGCATGTGATTCACTTTGTTTCTGTGTCTGTCCCTTCGGGGAAATGTCACGCGGTGACTTCCGGAGTCCTGCTAGCCTGCTACAGCCCGGATTGCCGGAGTCCTGTTAGCCCAGTTGCTACAGCCCAGATTCACACGCTCATGACCGACATGCTCGATGTTGTTTCATGTATGCTTGTTCCCGTAAGTTAGTGCCACTTTGGGTTCTCGACTAGTCATGTCGGTCCGGGTTCTCTGTCATATGGATGCTAGCGACACTATCATATACATGAGCCAAAAGGCGCAAACGGTCCCGGGCCAGGTAAGGCGACACCCGTGGGAATGCCATGCGTGAGGCCGCAAAGTGATATGACATGTTACATGCTAGATCGGTGTGACTTTAGTTATGTAGGGGAATTGATTGTGGAAGGGAACGTAAGGCTCTTTTTACTCCTTATACCTCATGCCTCTGATCTGAGTCATCCTATCTTCCTACGGGGTGATACGTCTCCGTCGTATCTATAATTTTTGATTGTTCCATGCCAATATTATTCAACTTTCATATACTTTTTGGCAACTTTTTATACTATTTTTGGGACTAACATATTGATCCAGTGCCCAGTGCCGGTTCCTATCTGTTGCATGTTTTTTGGTTTCGCAGAATATCCATATCAAACGGACTCCAAATGGGATAAAAACGAACGGAGCTTATTATTGGAAAATATGGAAAATTTGGAAGGAAAATCAATGCGAACCAGTGCCCGAGGTGGTCATGAGGTAGGGGGCGCGCCCCCAACCCTTGTGATCCCACCATAAGGCGGTTGACGCTCTTCTTTTGCCGCAAGAAAGCTAATATTCGGGAAAAAATCACGGCGAAGGTTTCAGGCCAATCGGAGTTACGGATCTCCATATATACACGAAACGGTGAAACAGAGCCAGGGGAGAACACTGAACCAGAGAGAGACAGAGAGATAGATCCATTCTCGGACGGGCTCTCGCCCTCCCACGCCATGGGAGCCAAGGACCAGAGGGGAAACCCTTCTCCCATCTAGGGAGGAGGTCAAGGAAGAATAAGAAGGAGGGGGCTCTCTCCCCCTCGCTTCCGGTGGCGCTGGAGTGCCACTGGGGGCCATCATCATCACCGCCATCTTCACCAACAACTTCACCACCATCATCACCAACTCTTCCCCCCTCTATGCAGCGGTGTAACCTCTCTCTTACCCGCTGTAATCTCTACTTAAACATGGTGCTCAACGCTATATATTATTTCCCAATGATGTATGGCTATCATGTGATGTTTGAGTAGATATGTTTTGTCCTAATGGCTATTTGATGATCGTGATTGGTTTCAGTTGTATGTTTTATTATTGGTGTTGTCCTATGGTGCTCTCAGTGTCTCGCAAGCGTGAGGGATTCCCGCTGTAGGGTTTGCAATATGCTTATGATTTGCTTATGGTGGGTGGCGTGAGTGACAGAAGCACAGACCCGAGTAAGTAGGTTGTTTGTGTATGGGATAAAGGGGACTTGATGGTTTAATGCTATGGTTGGGTTTTACCTTAATGAATCTTTAGTAGTTGAGGACGCTTGCTAGAGTTCCAATCATAAGTGCATATGATCCAAGTAGAGAAAGTATGTTAGCTTATGCCTCTCCCTCAAATAAAATTGCAATAATGATTACCGGTCTAGTTATCGATTTCCTAGGGACAAATAACTTTCTTGTTGACAAAAGCTCTTTACTAAAACTAATTTAGTTGTGTCTTTATCTAAACAGCCCCTAGTCTTTATTTACTTGCTCTTTACTTTCTTGCAAGCTTACCCAAAAACACCTACAAAGTACTTCTAGTTTCATACTTGTTTCCGGTAAAGCGAACGTCAAGCGTGCGTAGAGTTGTATCGGTGGTCGATAGAACTTGAGGGAATATTTGTTCTACCTTTAGCTCCTCGTTGGGTTCGACACTCTTACTTATCGAAAGAGGCTAGAATTGATCCCCTATACTTGTGGGTTATCAAGACCTTTTTCTGGCGCCGTTGCCGGGGAGCAATAGCGTGGGGTGAATATTCTCGTGTGTGCTTGTTTGCTTTATCACTAAGTAATTTTTATTTGTTGTTCTTAGTTGTTTTCTATCTTTAGTTATGGGTAGGAAACGCAAAATACCAAAAAAATTAGTTGTACCTACTGAACCAATGGTTGAAGAACCACTCAAAATCTATCACACTGCTGAAGCTTATTACTTGGATCATCCTCGATCCATATGTGCTCGTGCTGAAACCCCAACTAGCTTAGTTGAGGGAAAATCTTTAGATGATCATGCTTGTTATGTGCGACACCGTATCTCTTAAAAAGGTAAACGTTTACTGGATCAAATTCATCGTTTGCAATGTTATGCTTGGAATTTATGCTATATATATGATTTTACTTGTTGTTCTGAAAACCCTAAGAAACACCTTCCCTACCAATGTGAGTTTATTGATAATGGGATCTTATCTTCGTATGCTAAGGGTGTTTATAGTGACTATGATGTTCAACAAATTGAAGAATTTGTTGCTTTTAAGGGTGCTTATGAAATTGCTTCTTTGATTGAAAAGTATGGTGCTACTCTTTACGAATCTGAAAATTTTGCCATACTTAAATATTGCTATGATAATTATGCTTCTAATGCTTATGTTAAACCATATATTGAGAACTACTCCGCTGTCCAAGAATAGATTAATATTTTGCAGGAGTCTATGGAAGAAGAAATTGATGAAACTGTGAGCTCATTGGATGAAAAAGATGAGGAGGAGAGCGAAGAACAAAAGGAGGAAGAGCGGATTGATCACCCGTGCCCACTTTCTAATGAGAGTAACTCTTCAACTCATACATTGTTTAATTCCCCTTCATGCTACCGAAGGATGCTTGCTATGATGACTGTTATGATCCCGTTCATTCTTTTGAAATATCCCTTTTTGATGATGCTTGCTATACTTGTGGCCAAGATGTCAATATGAATTATGCTTGTGGCCAAGAAGCCAATATGAATTATGCTTATGGAGATGAACTTGCTATAGTTCCTTATGTTAAACATGAAATTGTTGCTATTGCACCCACGCATGATAGTCCTATTATCTTTTTGAATTCTCCCAACTACACTTTATCGGAGAAGTTTGCCTTCATTAAGGATTATATTGATGGGTTGCCTTTTACCGTTGCACATGATGATTTTGATAGAGATAATATGCATGTGCTTGCTGCTCCTACTTGCAATTATTATGAGAGAGGAACTATATCTCCACCTCTCTATGTTTCCAACATGATAAAATTGCAAGAAACTGTTTATACTATGCATTGGCCTTTACTAGGTGTGCATGAATTGTTCTTTTATGACATGCCGATGCATAGGAAGAGAGTTAGACTTCGTCATTACATGATATATGTTACTTTGTGCTCACTACTAAATTACAAATCATTGCTAATTAAAATTGGCTTTGATATACCTTGGGATCCGGGTGGATTCACTACTTGAGCACTATATGCCTAGCTTAATGGCTTTAAAGAAAGTGCTGCCAGGGAGATAACCCGGAAGTTTTAGAGAGTCATTTATTTCTGTTGAGTTCTTTCATATAGTTTAAAAACAACAAAAATAAAGAGGGGAACCTAAACTTTTTCAAAAACGAAAGTGAAAGTGAGAGAGACAAGCATTGTTGAAGTGGGAGCTAGCCTTGAACTTTGTTCATGCTCACAGAAACTTTGTGAATCTTGATTACAGAAACTTTTCAACAAAAATAATTATCCCCTTGTACAATTCCATTGTATTATAAAAATAATGTGTCAAGGTTTGCCTTTAGGATGGTTACAATGCTTGTTGGTTTGTGCGGTGCAGGACAGAAACTTTGGCTGTAGTGCGTGAATTCTTTTTACTGGAATGTCAAATGGTTCTGATTCTTTTTGCACTGTCTTGCTGTACAAATTGTTTATTTTCCTAATTTTGGAAGAATTTTTCAAGTATCGGAAGTATGGTGAATGTTCAGATTGCTACAGACTGTTCTGTTTTAGACAGATTTTGTTTTTGATGCATAGTTTGCTTGTTTTGATGAAACTATCAATTTATATCAGTGGATTAAGCCATGGAAAAGTTATATTACAGTAGACACAATGAAAAAACAAAATATGAATTGGTTTGCAACAATACTTAGAGTAGTGATTTTCTTTATTATACTAACGGATCTTACCGAGTTTTCTGTTGAAGTTTTGTGTGGATGAAGTGTTCGATGATTGAGAAGGTTTCGATGTGAGAAGAAGGAAGAGAGGCAAGAGCTCAAGCTTGGGGATGCTCGAGGCACCCCAAGTAAATATTCAAGGAGACTCAAGCGTCTAAGCTTGGGGATGCTGGGAAGGCATCCCCTCTTTCTTCAACAAATATCGGTATGTTTTCAGATTCGTTTCGTTCATGCGATATGTGCAATCTTGGAGCGTCTTTTGCATTTAGGTTTTCATTTTTCTTTTATGCACCATGATGGTATGAGATGGTCCTTGGTTGATTTATAGAATGCTCATTGCACTTCACTTATATCTTTTGAGTATGGCTTTATAGAATGCTTCATGTGCTTCACTTATATCATTTGAAGTTTGGATTGCTTGTTTCTCTTCACTTAGACAACCGCCATTTGTAGAATGCTCTTTTGCTTCACTTATACTTGTTAGAGTGTGGGCATATCTTTTGTAGAAAGAATTAAACTCTCTTGCTTCACTTATATCTATTTAGAGAGAGGACAGGAACTAGTCATTCACGTGGTTAGTCATAAAATCCTACATAAACTTGTAGATCGCTGACTATGATATGTTTGATTCCTTGCAATAGTTTTGCGATATAAAGATGGTGATACTAGAGTCATGCTAGTGGGTGGTTGTGAAATTGAGAAATACTTGTGTTGTGGTTTGCAAGTCCCGTAGCATGCACGTATGGTGAACCGTTATGTAACGAAGTCGGAGCATGATTTATTTGTTGATTGTCTTCCTTATGAGTGGCGGTCGGGGACGAGCGATGGTCTTTTCCTACCAATCTATCCCCCTTGGAGCATGCGCGTAGTACTTTGTTTCGATGACTAATAGATTTTTGCAATAAGTATGTGAGTTCTTTATGACTAATGTTGAGTCCATGGATTATACGCACTCTCATCCTTCCATCATTGCTAGCCTCTTCGGTACCGTGCATTACCCTTTCTCATCTCGAGAGTTGGTGCAAACTTCGCCAGTGCATCCAAACCCCATGATACGATACGCTCTATCACACATAAACCTCCTTATATCTTCCTCAAAACAGCCACCATACCTACCTATCATGGCATTTCCATAGCCATTTCGAGATATATTGCCATGCAACTTCCATCATCATCATATACATGACTTAAGCATTTATTGTCATATTGCTTTGCATGATCATAAGATAGCTAGCACGATCTTTTCATGGATTGTCCGTTTTTTTGATGGCATTGCTACGCTAGATCATTGCACATCCCGGTACACCGCCGGAGGCATTCATATAGAGTCATATCTTTGTTCTAGATATCGAGTTGTAATATTGAGTTGTAAGTAAATAAAAGTGTGATGATCATCATTATTAGAGCATTGCCCCAGTAAGGAAAGGATGATGGAGACTATGATTCCCCCACAAGTCGGGATGAGACTCCGGACGAAAAAATAAAAATAAAAAAAGAAAGGCAAAAAAAAGAGAAGGCCCAAAAAAGAGAGAGAAAAACAAAAAAATGAGGGAAAAAGAGAGAAGGGGCAATGCTACTATCCTTTTACCACACTTGTGCTTCAAAGTAGCACCATGTTCTTCATATAGAGAGTCTCTTGAGTTATCACTTTCATATACTAGTGGGAATTTTCATTATAGAACTTGGCTTGTATATTCCGATGATGGGCTTCCTCAAATGCCCGAGGTCTTCATGAGCAAGCAAGTTGGATGCACACCCACTTAGTTTCCAGTTTGAGCTTTCATAAACTTATAGCTCTTAGTGCATCCGTTGCATGGCAATCCCTACTCCTCACATTGATATCTATTAATGGGCATCTCCATAGCCCGTTAATATGCCTAGTTGATGTGAGACTTTCTCCCTTTTTGTCTTCTCCACATAACCCCTATCATCATATTCAATTCCACCTATAGTGCTATGTTCATGGCTCACGCTCATGTATTGCGTGAAAGTTGAAAAGGTTTGAGAAACGTCAAAAGTATGAAACAATTGCTCGGCTTGTCATCGGGGTTGTGCATGATGTGAATGCTGTGTGTGGTGAAGATGGAGCATAGCCAGACTATATGATTTTGTAGGGATGAGCTTTCTTTGGCTATGTTATTTCAATAAGACATAATTGCTTGGTTGGTACGCTTGAAGTATTATTGTTTTTATGTCAAAGGATAGATTATTGCTTTGAATCACTCGTGTCTTAATATTCATGCCATGATTAGACATATGATCAAGATTATGCTAGGTAGCATTCCACATCAAAAGTTATCTTTTTTATCATTTACCAACTCGAGGACGAGCAGGAATTAAGCTTGGGGATGCTGATACGTCTCCGTCGTATCTATAATTTTTGATTGTTCCATGCCAATATTATTCAACTTTCATATACTTTTTGGCAACTTTTTATACTATTTTTGGGACTAACATATTGATCCAGTGCCCAGTGCCAGTTCCTATCTGTTGCAAGTTTTTGGTTTCATAGAATATCCAAATCAAACGGAGTCCAAACGGGATAAAAACGGACGGAGCTTATTTTTCGAAAATATGGAAAATTTGGAAGGAAAATCAACGCGAACCAGTGCCCGAGGTGGTCACGAGGCAGGGGGGCGCGCCTGCTGAAGGAAATATGCCCTAGAGGCAATAATAAAGTTATTATTTATTTCCTTATATCATGATAAATGTTTATTATTCATGCTAGAATTGTATTAACCGGAAACATAATACATGTGTGAATACATAGACAAACAGAGTGTCACTAGTATGGCTCTACTTGACTAGCTCGTTAATCGAAGATGGTTATGTTTCCTAACCATGAACAAAAGAGTTGTTATTTGATTAACAGGATCACATCATTAGAAGAATGATGTGATTGACATGACCCATTCCATTAGCTTAGCACCCGATCGTTTAGTATGTTGCTATTGCTTTCTTCATGACTTATACATGTTCCTATGACTATGAGATTATGCAACTCCCGTTTACCGGAGGAACACTTTGTGTGCTACCAAACGTCACAATGTAACTGGGTGATTATAAAGGAGCTCTACAGGTGTCTCCAAAGATGAATGTTGGGTTGGCGTATTTCGAGATTAGGATTTGTCACTCTGATTGTCGGAGAGGTATCTCTGGGCCCTCTCGGTAATGCACATCACATAAGCCTTGCAAGCATTGCAACTAATGAGTTAGTTGTGAGATGATGTATTACGAAACGAGTAAAGAGACTTGCCGGTAACGAGATTGAACTAGGTATTGAGATACCGACGATCGAATCTCGGGCAAGTAACATACCAATGACAAAGGGAACAACGTATGTTGTTATGCGGCCTGACCGATAAAGATCTTCGTAGAATATGTAGGAGCCAATATGAGCATCCAGGTTCCGCTATTGGTTATTGACCGGAGACGTGTCTCGGTCATGATTACATTGTTCTCGAACCCGTAGGGTCCGCACGCTTAAGGTTTCGATGACAGTTATATTATGAGTTTATGAGTTTTGATGTACCGAAGTTAGTTCGGAGTCCCGGATGTGATCACGGACATGACGAGGAGTCTCGAAATGATCGAGACATAAAGATTGATATATTGGAAGCCTACATTTGGATATCGGAAGTGTTCTGGGTGAAATCGGGATTTTACCGGAGTACCGGGAGGTTACCTGAACCCCCCCCCCCCCGGAGGTATATGGGCCTTAGTGGGCTTTAGTGGAAGAGAGGAGAGGTGGCCAGGGCTGGGCCGCGCGCCCCTCCCCCCTAGTCCGAATAGGAAAAGGAGAGGGGGGCGGCGCCCCCCTTCCTTCTCTCTCTCCTCTTTCCCCCCTCCCGAATCCTATTCCAACTAGGAAAGGGTGGGAATCCTACTCCCGGTGGGAGTAGGACTCCTCCTGGCGCGCCCTCCTCCTGGCCGGCCGCACCCCCCCTCTTGATCCTTTATATACGGGGGCAGGGGGCACCTCTAGACACACAAGTTGATCCACATGATCATATTCTTAGCCGTGTGCGGTGCCTCCTTCCACCATAATCCTCGATAATATTGTAGCGGTGCGTAGGCAAAGCCCTGCGACGGTAGTACATCAAGATCGTCACCACGCCGTCGTGCTGACGGAACTCTTCCCCGACACTTTGCTGGATTGGAGTCCGGGGATCGTCATCGAGCTGAACGTGTGCTAGAACTCGGAGGTGCCGTAGTTTCGGTGCTTGATCGGTCGGGCCATGAAGACGTACGACTACATCAACCGCGTTGTGCTAACGCTTCCGCTGTCGGTCTACAAGGGTATGTAGATCACACTCTCCCCTCTCGTTGCTATGCATCACCATGATCTTGCGTGTGCGTAGGAATTTTTTTGAAATTACTACGTTCCCCAACAGTGGCATCCGAGCCTAGGTTTTATGTGTTGATGTTATATGCACGAGTAGAACACAAGTGAGTTGTGGGCGATATAAGTCATACTGCTTACCAGCATGTCATACTTTGGTTCGGCGGTATTGTTGGACGAAGCGGCCCGGACCGACATTACGCGTACGCTTACGCGAGACCGGTTCTCCCGACGTGCTTTGCACAAAGGTGGCTAGCGGGTGACAGTTTCTCCAACTTTAGTTGAACCGAGTGTGGCTACGCCCGGTCCTTGCGAAGGTTAAAACAGCACCAACTTGACAAACTATCGTTGTGGTTTTGATGCATAGGTAAGATTGGTTCTTGCTTAAGCCCGTAGCAGCCACGTAAAACTTGCAACAACAAAGTAGAGGACGTCTAACTTGTTTTTGCAGGGCATGTTGTGATGTGATATGGTCAAGACATGATGCTAAATTTTATTGTACGAGATGATCATGTTTTGTAACCGAGTTATCGGCAACTGGCAGGAGCCATATGGTTGTCGCTTTATTGTATGCAATGCAATCGTGCTGTAATGCTTTACTTTATCACTAAGCGGTAGCGATAGTCGTGGAAGCATAAGATTGGCGAGACAACAACGATGCTACGATGGAGATCAAGGTGTCGCGCCGGTAACGATGGTGATCACGACGGTGCTTCGAAGATGGAGATCACAAGCACAAGATGATGATGGCCATATCATATCACTTATATTGATTGCATGTGATGTTTATCTTTTATGCATCTTATCTTCCTTTGATTGACGGTAGCATTATAAGATGATCTCTCACTCATTATCAAGAAGTGTTCTCCCTGAGTATGCACCGTTGTGAAAGTTCTTCGTGCTGAGACACCACGTGATGATCGAGTGTGATAGGCTCTACGTTCAAATACAACGGGTGCAAAACAGTTGCACACGCGGAATACTCAGGTTATACTTGACGAGCCAAGCATATACAGATATGGCCTCGGAACACGAAGACCGAAAGGTCGAGCGTGAATCATATAGTAGATATGATCAACATAGTGATGTTCACCAATGAAACTGCTCCATCTCATGTGATGATCGGACATGGTTTAGTTGATTTGGATCACATGATCACTTAGAGGATTAGAGGGATGTCTATCTAAGTGGGAGTTCTTAAGTAATATGATTAATTGAACTTAAATTTATCATGAACTTAGTCCTGGTAGTATTTTGCAAATTATGTTGTAGATCAATAGCTCACGTTGTTGCTTCCCTGTGTTTATTTTGATATGTTCCTAGAGAAAATTGTGTTGAAAGATGTTAGTAGCAATGATGCGGATTGGATCCGTGATCTGAGGTTTATCCTCATTGCTGAACAGAAGAATTATGTCCTTGATACACTGCTAGGTGACAGACCTATTGCAGGAGCAGATGCAGACGTTATGAACGTTTGGCTAGCTCGATATGATGACTACTTGATAGTTTAGTACACCATGCTTAATGGCTTAGAATCAGGACTTCAAAGACGTTTTGAACGTCATGGACCATATGAGATGTTCCAGGAGTTAAAGTTAATATTTCAAGCAAATACCCGAATTGAGAGATATGAAGTCTCCAACAAGTTTTGTAGCTAAAAGATGGAGGAGAATCGCTCAACTAGTGAGCATGTGCTCAGATTGTCTGGGTACTACAATCGCTTGAATCAAGTGGGAGTTAATCTTCCAGATAAGATAGTGATTGACAGAATTCTCTAGTCACCATTACTAAGTTAGTACAACTTCGTGATGAACTATAATATGCAAGGGATAACGGAAACAACTCCCAAGCTCTTCGTGATGCTGAAATCAACGAAGGTAGAAATCAAGAAAAAACATCAAGTGTTGATGATTGACAAGACCACTAGTTTCAAGAAAAGGGCAAAGGGAAGAAGGGGAACTTCAAGAAGAACGGCAAGCAAGTTGCTGCTCAAGTGAAGAAGCCCAAGTCTGATCCTAAGCCTGAGACTAAGTGCTTCTACTGCAAAGGGACTGGTCACTGGAAGTGGAACTGCCCCAAGCATTTGGCGGATAAGAAGGATGGCAAGGTAAACAAAGGTATATTGGATATACATGTTATTGATGTGTACTTTACTAGTGTTTATAGCAACCCCTCGGCATTCGATACTGGTTCAGTTGCTAAGAGTAGTAACTCAAAACGGGAGTTGCAGAATAAACAGAAACTAGTAAAGGGTGAGGTGACGATGTGTGTTGGAAGTAGTTCCAAGATTGATATGATCATCATCGCACACTCCCTATACTTTCGGGATTAGTGTTGAAACTAAATAAGTGTTATTTGGTGTTTGCGTTGAGCATGAATATGATTTGATCATGTTTATTGCAATAGGGTTATCCATTAAAGTCAGAGAATAATTGTTGTTCTGTTTACATGAATAAAACCTTCGATGGTCATACACCCAATGAAAATAGTTCATTGGATCTCGATCGTAGTGTTATGCATATTGATAATATTGAAGCCAAAAGATGCAAAGTTAATAATGATAGTGCAACTTATTTGTGGCACTGCCGTTTAGGTCATATCGGTGTAAAGCGCATGAAGAAACTCCATACTGATGGACTTTTGGAACCACTTGATTATGAATCACTTGGTACTTGCGAACCATGCCTCATGGGCAAGATGACTAAGACTCCGATCTCCGGAACAATGGAGCGAATGACACACTTGATTGGAAATAATACATACTGATGTATGCAGTCCAATAAGTGTTGAGGCTCGCGGTGGGTATCGTTATTTTCTGACCTTCACAGATGATTTGAGCAGATATGAGTATATCTACTTGATGAAACATAAGTCTGAAACATTTCAAAAGTTCAAATAATTTCAGGGTGAAGTGGAAAATCATCGTGACAAGAAAATAAGGTTTCTACGATCTGATCGCGGAGACAAATATTTGAGTTACGAGTTTGGTCTTCAATTAAAACATTGTGGAATAGTTTCACAAACTCATGCCACCTGGAACACCACAGCATAATGGTGTGTCCGATCGTCATAACCGTACTTTATTGGATATAGTGCAATCTATGATGTCTCTTGCCGATCTACCACTATCATTTTGGGGTTATGCATTAGAGACAATTGCATTCACGTTAAAAAGGGCACCATCTAAATCCGTTGAGACGACACAATCTGAATTATGGTTTGGCAAGAAACCAAAGTTGTCGTTTCTTAAAGTTTTGGGTTGTGATGCTTATGTGAAAAAGTTTCATCCTGATAAGCTCAAACCCAAATCGGAGAAATATGTCTTCATAGGATACCCAAAGGAGACTGTTGGGTACACCTTCTATCACAGATCCGAAGGCAAGACATTCGTTGCTAAGAATGGATCCTTTCTAGAGAAGGAGTTTCTCTCGAAAGAAGTGAGTGGGAGGAAAGTAGAAAACTTGATAAGGTAATTGTACCTTCTCCCTTATTGGAAAGTAGTTCATCACAGAAATCTGTTCTTGTGACTACTACACCAATTAGTGAGAAAGCTAATGATGATGATCATGTAACTTCAGATCAAGTTACTACCGAATCTCGTAGGTAAACCAGAGTGAGATCCGCACCAGAGTGGTACGGTAATCCTGTTCTGGAAGTCATGTTACTAGACCATGACGAACTTGCGAACTATGAGGAAGCGATGATGAGCCTAGATTCTGCGAAATGGTTTGAGGCCATGAAATCTGAGATATGATCCATGTATGAGAACAAAGTATGGAATTTGATGGATATGCCCTATGATCGGCAAGCCATAGAAAATAAATGGATCTTCAAGAGGAAGACGGACGCTGATAGTAGTGTTACTATCTACAAAGCTAGACTTGTTGAAAAAGATTTTTGACAAAGTTCAAGGTGTTGACTACGATGAAATTTTCTCACTCATAGCGATGCTTAAGTCTGTCCAAATCATGTTAGCAATTGCCGCATTTTTATGAAATCTGGCAAATGGATAAATAAAACTACATTCTTTAATGGATTTAAAGAAGAGTTGTATATGATGCAACCAGAAGGTTTTGTCAATCCTAAAGGTGCTAACAAAATATGCAAGCTCCAGCGATCCATCTATGGACCGGTGCAACTCACTTACGAGGAGTCTTGTAAGCACACCCGTGATTTGGGTTCTTCCTCCGGTTCTAGTTCTTAGAAGCGCCAGATTTGGGTTCCGAATTCCGCTCTTCCACCTGGTTATTCACCGAGGCCCTCTTATGTGGCGCCTCACCCAGTTCAGTTACATGCTCCACCCAGGCCTACTGGTCGATCGCTTGTCAATGCGGGTCCACGTCCTACCTCAGGGACTTGCTTCACATGTGGAGAGCCAGGACACTATGCATGTGACTGCTCTCAAACCAACTATGCTCCACCCCAGCCTGAGAAGTCTGTTGGCCGTGGTAAGCCATCACGCAAGATGATCAGTGTCAAGTCAGCTCCCACTGAACATGAAGGTGTGCATCACGTCTCAGCTAAAGACGCTCATGATGACCCGGATGTCGTTCTTCGTACACTCCTTATCAATTGTCATCCATCATCGGTTCTGTTCGACACTGGAGCATCTCACTCCTTCATTTCTAAAAGCTATGCTAACTTGCACAACATTTCATTTTGTGATATGCCCTCTCCACTAGTCATTCAAACTCCTGGATCCAAATGGCAAACTTCTAGTGTAAGCCATGGTAATGAAATCCTTGTTGACAGACTTGTATTCCTTGCATCACTTATAGCCCTCAAGTCTATAGATATTAACATCATCTTGGGTATGGACTGGATGAAAGCTCATTATGCCAAGATTGATTGTTACACAAGGTCTGTTCAGCTTACACACCCATCTGGCAAGATAGTAACTGTCTCCACTAGAGTTGCAAAGCGCCAACTTTATTCTCTTAATGCCAGCCCTCTTCCAGACCTTGCAGATATCCCGGTAGTCTGTGACTTTCCGGATGTCTTTCCAGAGGAACTGCCAGGTATTCCACCTGACAGAGATGTAGAGTTTGTCATAGATCTTATCCCAGGAACTGCTCCAATCTCTAGGAGACCTTACAAGATGGCACCCTTAGAGCTAGTTGAGCTTAGGAAACAACTCGATGAATCCTTGCAAAAGGGTTTCATCCATCCTAGTTCTTCTCCCTGGGCTTGCCCCATCCTCTTCGTCAAGAAGAAGGATGGTACGGACTGGATGGTTGTAGATTATCGTCCCGTTAATTTGGTCATGATAAAGAACAAGTATCCGCTCCCCAGGATCAACGATCTGTATGATTAGCTCGCTGGATCCTCAGTTTTTTCCAAGATGGATTTAAGGTTAGGTTACCACCAAATCAAGATCAGAAATGGGGACATTCCTAAGACAGCTTTCGTCACTCGTTATGGCCAGTACGAGTACACCGTCATGTCCTTTGGTCTAACTAATGCTCCAGCTACTTTCCCCCGCTTGATCAACTCGATCTTCATGGAGTACTTAGATAAGTTCGTTGTGGTTTACCTCGATGATATCCTTATTTACTCGAAGAACGATGAAGAGCATGCCGAACATCTTAGACTTGTGCTAGAAAAACTCAGAGAGCACCACCTTTATGCCAAGTTCTCCAAGTGCGAATTTTGGTTACCAGAAGTGACCTATCTCGGCCACGTGATCTCTGGAAAGGGAATTGCTGTCAATCACGAGAGAGTTCAAGCCGTTCTTGATTGGACTCCACCTGAAACAGTTAAACAAGTTAGGAGTTTCCTTGGTCTAGCCAGTTATTGTCGCCGCTTCATTGAGAACTTCTCCAAAGTGGCCAAACCTCTCAAGGAACTTCTCAAGAAAGATAAAAAGTTTGAGTGGTCCCCACTGTGAGTACAGTTTCCAGGAACTGAAAAGACGCCTGACTTCTGCTCCCATACTTGTGCCACCGGATTTCACTAAAGACTTTGTTATCTACTGCGACGCCTCACGACAGGGACTAGGTTGCATTCTTATGCAAGATCGCCATGCGATTGCCTATGCATCTCGACAGTTGCATCCACATGAGGAGAATTATCCTACACATGATCTAGAGCTTGCAGCCGTAGTCTATGCACTTAAGACCTGGCAACATTACCTTCTTGATAAGCGTTGCGACAGTTACACCGATCACCAGAGTCTGAAGTATATCTTCACCCAACCAGATTTGAACCTTAGGCAAAGACGTTGGTTGGAGTTGATTTTAGATTACGACTTAGGGATTACCTACACCCCAGGCAAGGGGAATGTCATGGCTGATGCGCTAAGTCGTAAGTCCTATTGCAACAATCTCATGTTGCAGCAGGGCCAACCACTTCTCCATGAGGAATTATGTAAGCTTAACCTTCACATTGCTCCCCATGGATTCCTTTCTACCTTGGTGGCGAAACCTACCCTTGTGGATCAGATCATCTCTGCTTAGAAGCAGGATATGGGAATTTCCCGCATCAAGAGAAACATTAAGAAGGGAGTTGGTGGATGTTTCTCTATGGATGATCGAGGTGTTGTTTTCTTTGAGAACCGCTTGGTAGTTCCCAAGAATCAACATCTTCGGCAACTGATCCTTAAGGAGGCTCATGAATCTCCTCTCACGATTCATCCCGGTAGTACTAAGATGTATCAGGACCTACGCCAGAGGTTCTGGTGGACTAGGATGAAGAGAGAAATCGCTCAGTTCATTGCTAACTGTGACGTTTGTCGTCGCGTTAAGGCAGAGCATCAAAGGCCTGCTGGCACCCTTCAGCCTTTAGCTATTCCTGAGTGGAAATGGGACAAGGTTGGTATGGACTTCATCACCGGCTTTCCCAAGACCAAGAGAGGGAATACTGCTATCTTCATAGTCATTGATCGTCTTTCCAAAGTGGCTCACTTCCTACCTGTTTGAGAGAGTATCACTGCTAGTCAGCTCGCTGACTTATATATTTCTCGAATAGTGTCACTTCATGCTGTTCCACTAGAGATCAATTCAGTCCGTGGTAGTCTCTTCACTTCTCATTTCTAGGAGAGTTTCCAAACTGCCATGGGCACCCATCTTTCCTTCAGTACCGCTTTCCACCCTCAATCAAGTGGTCAGGTGGAACAGGTCAACCAAATTCTCCCAGACATGCTTAGAGCTTGCGTTATCTCATTCGGTATGGATTGGGAGAAGTGTCTTCCCTTCGCCGAGTTTGCTTATAACAATAGCTACCAATCCAGTCTCAAGAAAGCTCCTTTTGAGGTTCTGTATGGACGAAGATGTCGAACACCTTTGAACTGGTCAGAAACCGGTGAAAGACAATTCTTTGGACCGGATATGATCCAGGAGGCAGAAGAACAAGTTCGCGTCATTCGTGAGAATTTGAAAGAAGCCCAATCTTGTCAAAAGAGCCAGTATGATCGCCGTCATAAGGAAGTGTCTTATGAAATTGGCGACAAGGCTTACCTTCGGGTTACTCCATTGAAGGGTACCCATCGTTTTGGCATCAAGGGCAAGTTGGCTCCTCGTTACATTGGTCCCTTTCGCATTCTCGCTAAACGAGGAGAGGTTTCCTACCAGTTGGCACTACCCCCACATCTTTCCTGAGTACATGATGTCTTCTATGTCTCTCTACTCAGGCGTTGCTCCTCGGATCCCATCCGCGGAGTGGACCACAAAACGCTTGATCTGCAAGATAACCTCACATATCGAGAGTACCCTGTTTGCATCCTTAATCAAGCAGAGCGTGTCACTCGACGTCATAACATCAAGTTTCTCAAGGTTCAGTGGTCTCATCATTCCGAGAAGCTACCTGGGAGCCAGAAGATCGTCTTCGACTTGAGTACCCCGCTTTCTTTCCGCCGACTCCTGAATCTCGGGACGATATTCTTTCGAGTGGGGGCGCGTTGTCACATCCCTAGTTCTGGTATGACCTAGGCTAGCCTTTTTGTGAGCGTCATGTTTAAATTTATTTTAAATTTGAATTGGGGATTTGTGAAACCCTCAGAAATCATTTCTGGAAATGACCCAGATAAAAATTGCTCCAAAAGGGTCCAAGAAAATGTTCATGTTGCTCCCTGAAAATATTAGTCAGAGGTAAAATTCAAACCAATATTTTATTGAGCTCATAAATATTTATTTTGGCCATTTGGAATTAATGCAATACTTATTTGCATTGGATATATAAGTGTTATATACATTATATATGTCCAAAAATTTATGCTAGTTGATGAGGAGCTCTGGAATAATATCACTAGCTCCTACAAAAATTGGCATAAGCAAAAAAATTAGTTTGGTATTGTTTTTAAATCAAACAAATGTCAGAAAAATTAGAAAAGAAAACAAAAGAAAGGGAAATACTTACCTGGGCCTCCTACCTGGCAGCCCAACGGCCGAGCAGGCCAGCCCAGCCAGCTGGCCGACGCTAGTCATCCCTGACCTCTCGCCAGGAGGACAGGGTGTGTTCCTGCGGCGCGCACGCACGCGTCCGGCCACCTCCTGCCTGCCTGCCTCACTCCCCCGTCACCCTGGACGACGCCACGCGCTGCCCCGCACCTCTCCCACTCTCTCTCGTTCCTTCCCCTTCTCTCTCTCGGTCTCTCCTGTGAACGCCCGAGCGCCACCGTCGCCACCACTTGCCGTTGTCGCGCCCACCGTCACGGCCTCGCCCTCGCTTCGTGGCCAGACGCTCCGCCACATCTTCGTCTACCTCTCCGTCGAGCCACGGGCCTCGGGAGGCCCTGGAGCGCCTCCATCGCCGTCGTCTGCATCTCCGGCCGCCGTGGATCCCCATCGCTGCACCATCGACCTCAGCGCAGCCCCGAGCTTGTCGTCAAGCCCACCAAGACCGCTGTGAGCTGCTGCCCCTCCTCCCCCTCTCTGTTTTCTCGCTTGCATGCCGTAGCCGCTGCCTCGCCGATGACCGCAACCGTCGCCGCCTGAGCTCGTCGCCGACGCAGCTCTGGTGACCAAATGGTTGCCCCGGCGAGTCCAAACCTCTCCATGCACCCCGTAGAGCCTCGCTAGTGCATCCGCTCACCCGCTAGCACGCCGCAGCAGCAAAACCACCGACGCCCGAACTCCGGCGGCCGCCAAAGAGCTCGCCGCTGTCGGCTCAGGCCACCCCAGCTCCTCCCGTTCGCTCCATTAGATGCGCCGCATTGCCAGCTAGCCATAGCCGCAAACCACGAGTAAAACGGTGCCCTGTAGAGTTTTTCCGAGCCGCCCCGTCGTCGCCGGCGACGAGCCGTTGACCAGGTCCGGCGGGTTTGAACCCGCTGACCGGGGTTTGACCTTCCCCCTTGTGTCACTGATGCGTGGGCCACCCCCCTGACATTTTTAGTTAGTTTTAGTTTAACACTAATTAACCTAGGTTAGTTAGCTAGTTAGTCGCTGACCAGTGGGCCCTGCGCCCACTAATCCTAATTAGACTAAATAAACCCCCCTGTTAACTAACCGAGTCACTGACGTGTGGACCCCACACATCAGGTTTGACTTGGTCAGCGCCAATGACCTGCTGACGTAAGCTTGACGCTGTGCTGACGCAATATATCATTTTCTGGTTTAAAAATAAATCAGGAAATTCCAGAAAATGATAGAAACTTCAAAAATTCATAGAAATTCAACCGTAGCTCAGATTGAAATAATTTATATATGAAAATTATCAGAAAAATTCAGTCTATCCATCTGTACCATTTTCATGCATGACAAACCAACCTATACATGTTGTATATATGAAAACACACTTAATGGCATTCATAAAGACTTAACTTGGAGTTGCATTTGAATTCTTGGTTCAAATGGACTTCATCCAAATGAATGCTAGCTTCATTAGCTCAATCAACATCACATCTACATGCCATGTTCATGCATCATATTGTTGCATATGATTGTGTTTTGATTTGTCGACACCGTTCCTTCTCGATAGGTCCTGCTCCGGAGACCGATCCAGAGTACCTGTCAGTGGAGCAGTGCCCCCCTGTTGATCTACCAGGCAAGCAAATCCCCTTGTTCATTCCAATACAATCCTACCCTCTCGCTCCTGCTCTCTTTTATTGCATTAGGAAAACAACGATTCAACTACTACTTTATGCTGTGGTAGTTGAACCCATTCCTCTGCATGACCTGTCATTGCCACAGTAAATAGTTCAAACCCACTAGCATGTGTAGGAGTTGATTGAGCCATGTTGTGTTCCTACCATGCCATGCCTGCTATTGCTTAGAGTTGTGTCAGGTCTGGTTCATCGGGAATGAATTGGAGTGTTACGACATGTTCTGGTGCTGAGAGTTAAGCGTGTGAACACGATTAGGTAAAGGTAGCGGTGAGAGGCCATGTAGGAGTACATGGTGGGTTGTCTCATTGGGACCGTCCTTAAGAACTGAGTTCTGTGTAAGTTGTCCAATGACTTGCTACTACCACACATTGGGCCCCGGGCGCTCCAAGCTCTCTCGACTTATTAGCCAACTTGATCTCTGTCCAGGAGTTGCAAATAGTTTCTAGTGTTTGTAGGTAGTGTTAGTAGTCTACCAAGTGGCACCCGGCCAGGTGGGCTTGGGTCAGACTAGGCATAGTGGCACGGTGTACCAAGTTGCACCCAGATGTAGGCTTGGGAACCCTGCTCACATCGTTTGGGGCCGTGAGCGACACCCCGGCCGGATATCCTTGCGGATGGAACCCGAATAGGCAATAAACCTAGATGAGAGACTTGTGTGGTTAGTCAGGTCGTGGCCGACACCCTCGCTGGCCTTCCGCTTGAAGGTTGCCGAGTACACGTCGTGTAAACGGCGATAAGTGGTGAGAGCGTGTGTGAAGAATTACACCCCCGCGGGGTTTGTAAGATCTATTCGAATAGCCAGGTCCGCGGTTATGGACTTATTGGATGCTTACGTGGTACATAGACAACTTGAAGTGGATACTCTAAAATGCTCAAGACAAGTGTGAGTGCTATGGATGGCCTTCTCGTAAGGAGACGAGGATGAACCCATAGTAGTGTATTGATGTGGTGATTAGTGGACTCGTGTGCGCTACCTCACCTCAAAGAAGTTTCTCGTAGTCGTAGAACAGGATAGCCACTGAGTCAAAGCCGGCTTGCTGCAACTAAACCCCACACTACCCTCTTGATACAAATGCATGTATGATAGGATATGATGTAAGTCTTGCTGAGTACCTTTGTACTCACGTTTGCTTTATTTATGTTTTGCAGGTGAGACCTCTGTCTCACTAGTAGTACCGCTTGGACTTCGATGAGTAGCTTGTTACCTCAGCTACGATCTTGTACCCTTGGGAGGGACTTGTAGATAGTCAGGATTCTCAGCCTTTTTCTTTTGTAATTGTCTGTACTCAGACATGTAATGCTTCTGTTGCTTGTATGCTCTGAACGATGGGTCATGAGACCTCTGTTTGTATTAATGCTATGTGGCTCTTCTGGGCCTTTATCTATATGAGTTTGCGTTATGTTGTGATGCCATGTTGTACAGCACATACTTGCGTGTTATGCATACGTGTAACGTGTATTGCTATGTGTGGGATCCGACAACCTAGTTGTCTATCCTTGGTAGCCTCTCTTATGGGGAAATGTAGTCTAGTGCTTCCACCGAGCCATGGTAGTCCGCTATAGCCCGGTTTACCGGAGTCCTGCTAGCCCAGGACTACTGCTCCGGAACACTTAGACTGGCCGGCATGTGATTCACTTCGTTCCTGTGTCTGTCCCTTCGGGGAAATGTCACGCGGTGACTTCCGGAGTACTGCTAGCCTGCTACAGCCCGGATTCCCGGAGTCCTGTTAGCCCAGCTGCTACAGCCCGGATTCACACGCTAATGACCGACATGCTTGATATTGTTTCATGTATGCCTGTTCCCGTAAGTTAGTGCCACTTTGGGTTCATGACTAGTCATGTCGGCCCGGGTTCTCTGTCATATGGATACTAGCGACACTGTCATATACGTGAGCCAAAAGGCGCAAACGGTCCCGGGCCAGGTAAGGTGACACCCGTGGGAATACCGTGCATGAGGTCGCAAAGTGATATGACTTGTTACATGCTAGATCGGTGTGACTTAGAATCGGGGTCCCGACATTTATCTACAACCCATATACCACGTGTATCACCATCTCTTCACCGAACTAGTGCACCTATACAATTTACCATTGCATTGGGTGTGTTGGGGACACAAGAGACTCTTTGTTATTTGGTTGCAGGGTTCTTGAGAGAGACCATCTTCATCCTACGCCTCCTACAGATTGATAAACCTTAGGTCATCCACTTGAGGGAAATTTGCTACTGTCCTACAAACCTCTGCACTTGGAGGCCCAACAACATCTACAAGAAGAAGGTTGTGTAGTAGACATCACACATGTTCCATTGCAGCAAAGTTGTTTGAAAAATCACATGTGTGTTCTTGGGTGAATTTCTAGGTCCCATGCAAGAGATGGGAGTGAAATTCAAACATCTGGGTGTCGTGGCTCGGCTGGAAATATTGAGAAACTTAGTTTTTTAATTCCTGTAATTCCAAAACACGCCTGAAAATCATGAAACTTGGCATGGTGTCATGACATGGCACCAACATGCTATGGTAATATTTTTGGCCGAATTGGGACAAGCTTTGGTGTAAGCTTCTTGCAAACCGGAGCTTCCCTCAAGAAGGCTCGTGGTTCCAAGAGGGAACGTATCACCTCCGTGTGTGAAACGACATACGTACACTGCCTTCTCCCGCCTTATTTTTTTACACAACCAGATTAGACCAAATAGAAGTACCGTGCTAAATTTTGGAATTGTTCCGGGCTCATTTTGCCTTTTTTTATACATTAATTGAGTTTTTGGGCATTTAATGTGCACAATTCAAATTTGAACTACAAGCACATGCTCCAGTGCACCAAAGTTGTTTGAAAAATCACATGTGTGTCCTTGGGTGAATTTCTAGGTCCCATGCAAGAGATGGGAGTGAAATTCAAACATCTGGGCATCGTGGATCGACCGGAAAGATTGAGAAACTTGATTTTTTTATTACTGTAATTCGAAAACATGCTTGAAAATCATGAAACTTGGCATGGTGTCATGACATGGCACCAACATGCTGCGGTAATATTTTTGGCCCCATTGGGACAAGCTTTGGTGTAAGCTTCTTGCAAACCGGAGCTTCCCTCAAGAAGGCTCATGGTTCCGAGAGGGAACGTGTCACCTCTGTGTGCGAAATGACATACGTACACTGCCTTCTCCCGCCTTATTTTTTTACATAGCCAGATTAGACCAAATAGAAGTAATGTGGTAAATTTTGGAATTATTCCGGGTTCGTTTGGCCTCTTTTATACATTAATTGAGTTTCTGGGCATTTAATGTGCATAATTCAAATTTGAACTACAAGCACATGCTCCAGTGCACCAAAGTTGTTTGAAAAATCACATGTGTGTCCTTGGGTTCATTTCTAGGTCCCATGGAAGAGATGGAGGTGAAATTCAAACATCTGGGTGTTGTTTCTCGGCCGGAAAGATTGAGAAACTTGGTTTTTTAATTCCTATAATTCCAAAACATGCCTGAAAATCATGAAACTTGGCATGGTCTCATGACATGGAACCAACATGCTGTGGTAATTTTTCTGTCTGATTTGCGAAGGCCCACACATGAACAATCAAGAAGGTAATTTTGGAACAAGTGCTATCACGTTACAAATCGGAAACACAAGTATTATTGAAACCGTGGGAGTTCGACTTACCGATTACGTGCGGCCACGCATCCCCTTTTTTTATTGGCTAGGAGGTGTCATGCGGGGTAGCTATTTGAGTACGGGAGGCGTGCTATCAGACCCCTGCGCGTGCTCATTGGGAGGAGAGCCCTTTGACCGCTACCCGCCACGCACCTCTCTCCCAACGTCTCCATTAATGGCGCCCGAGCACTTGTTCTACGGCGTGGCTATAGGTCTCACTGGACTGAGATTTAAGAGAGAAAAATGAAAATCTGAAAAGAAAGTTTTGCACTGTGGGGACCCCGACTCATAAGTCATGATCACCGAATGCACGTGTACAGTGATCCCAGAGATCAATGCTCACTGAACACACAGAAGCTGAATAACAAGAGTCTTACATCCAGACATATCGTCTTACACAAATTATGACCATTATGGTCAAGTCTTACATAGATAAAGCCTTAAGGGCTGAACATCAAATGAAACACAAGCAGCGGAAATCCTTGTCGATAAGTAGAACCCACGCCTTCTGCCTTAACCCTACAGGCATTCTGACTGGGAAACGTCCTAGTTCGCATGTTCGTCTTCAAAGAATTCTTCTGCGAACTCCTGTTCTTCCATGCCTGGCCAATTAAATAACCAGTGGCAAGCCAATGAGTACTTTCAATGTACTCACAAGCAACCCATGTTTTGGTTCAAGGTACAACAATGCATGATATAGGTAAATTTTGCGGAAAGCTAGTTTTTGAGTGCAATGACATGTTCGACAGCTTGTAAGACATGCATCAGGAGAATTCAAGTAGCCATGAGGGCAGGTTACAGATATCAACATAAATAGAGTGGGCACCAACCCAACTCAATCGTGTCAAGTCCTTTGTCCTGACCCGAGTAGTTCCTCCCACGCACACACACTGGTTAAAACAAGTGGACGTAGCCCAAGAGCGGTTACCCAACTGTCCTTGACCATGGACACGGCTATTCGAATAGTTTTTACACTCTGCAGAGGTTGCACACTTTACCCACTAGATCCGGGGAACTTCCGTGTCATTCACGACCCGCGGTACCTCAAGTACCCGGGGTAAGCACCCGATCACTATCTTTCCCTAGACGACACTAACAAGGAGTCCACTCGATTGGTAGTAACCCTCGTGCCCAGCATTTCACAACTTAAAATTGTGGAGCCTTGCTCCTATATTCATCACATACCACTGGCACGGGGTACCAACGGTGTGTCCGGTGCCCCATAAAAATGTTCTTGGCCGCCCTACCTGGCACGACCCCGTCCCGAGAGAGAGCACCAACTCTCCCCCGTCACTAGTAATG
Source organism: Triticum monococcum (assembly GCA_034509565.1). Taxonomy (NCBI): domain Eukaryota; kingdom Viridiplantae; phylum Streptophyta; class Magnoliopsida; order Poales; family Poaceae; genus Triticum; species Triticum monococcum. Next base: position 122,436,642 of record CM067841.1, read on the forward strand.
CGGGCTCCAAGCTAGTATCGGCCTAAGTAATCAATAATGCCCTTTCCCATATAAGGGTAGAGTGGTTGCGCATGTAAGGTTGGAATAACGGTCGCAACTTAAACCAATCCGTTTTCGAAGACAACACACACTTGCCTCGGTACACCACTTCGTCATCAAGTGGTTACCCATTTCATTATCTCCCTCGGGCATAAGTGGCACCCGACGGGGTTTTCGAAAAGTCCTTTGAAAACACTTTGCCTCATCACTATGCAGATCCCCGTCCCTTTTTGCGTAGCAACTACTTAGCATTCTATCTACTCCCACCGGCATGACCCTCATAAGAAGGTAAGGTCATGCACAATGCAGGTATCAACGGGGAAGTAACAAGGGCAATCCACCCAAGTGGTTACCCTCTCATCATGATTCCGAAACAACACTAATAAAGTGCTATATGACATGCAAAAAGGGTTTCATAGACATGGTCAAAGGGCTGCTTGCCTGGCTCAACGAGGTCTTCTGAGTCTTCAAAGTCTTCTGGTCCAACTCCTTCGCCAGCAACGCAGTCTATCGTCGCAAAATATTAACGAGAAAATAAGGCAATAATAAAACAGAAAAATCAAAGTGCTCAAAAAAATGTCAACTTATTTTTGTAAAATACTAGGTGGAAATCTAGGAAGGGGAAAATTCCTAGTTTTGGATTTGGGGTTATACAAGAGGGGATATGGATTTTCAAACAGAGATTAAACTGCTCAAATTTGAATTTAAATTTGAACAGTGCATAAAAGTTGGTTGGATTTGAATGAAAGTGGCACCATTAAATAGGTGGGATTTTTAGAAAAATATGGGAGTTGGAATTATTGCATTTGGATTATTATTTAATCCTATGGAATTTTTGCAATATTCCAAAAAAAGGAAAAAGGGAAACCGCACTGTGCAACTGGGCCAGAAGAGCCACAGTGCAGCAGGCCCAGAGGGGAAAACAGCCCACGCAGGGCGGCCACGTCGAAGGCGTAAAGGCAAAGTACGCCTTCAGCCGACGCAGTGAACCGGTGCGCACGCGTGTGCATTTGAACCTGACGGGTGGGGCCCACCCGTCAGTATGTGACGCTGACTGACGGGCCCCACGGCCGTCGTCGTCAACCCTAGGCCAGAGGGGCTGCGAGCTCACCGGCGACGTTCCCGGGCACGGCGAGGTCAGGCGAGGGCACGGCTGGGCTCCTCATCGTGTCGCCGTTCGGGTGGAGGTGGCGGGCGTCACTGGAGCTGCCTGGTTCGCCGGCGACGAGGTCTTGCGGTGGAGGAGCTTCGGGTGTCTTCGGCTCTGGCCGCTTCCGGCTGCAAATGAGGCGGGGAAGAGAGGGGAATCAATCAGTGGGATGCAGGGGGTTCCAGATCGAGGCAAAGGGGGAGCGGGGGAAGCCTGTACCGTGGGATCGACGGCGACCCGAGGCGGCGGAGCTCGAGTTCGATCTCGAGCTCGGGCTCGCCTGGAGAGGGGTGAGTGGCGCAGGGGGTGATTAGGGGAGTGAGAGAGCGAGTGGTGAGGAAAGAGGGGCTCGGGGAGGCCCTTAAGTAGGCGGACGACGGTCCACCGTGGGCTCGTGCGCCGGCGAGCTCGTGCTCATCGCTGTAGGGCTCGGGAGGAGCTGGCAGGGTGTCTGGGGTGTTGGTAGGGGTGGTCTACGCCCAGAGGGAGGGAGAGAAGGAGCGGGGAAGCGCCAGGGCAGCGCGCGTGCGAGCGCGCCCATTGGAGCTCTCGGGCGGCCATGGCGCGTGTGGGAGCAGGGGCAGGAGAGAGAGAGGGAGGAGGGGGCCGACCACTTAGCGTGTTGCGGACGTCGAGACGGCCTCGGGGGACACGAGGGGGAGAGCCGAGGTGGCCGGACGTGGCTGGAAGGGGGCGGCTACAATGCGGGAGTGCACTATAGCGTGCTCCAGAGCGCCCAAATGGCTGGCATGCCATTCTTTATGCATGGTGAGCGTGTCCATTGGTGTCTAGCCGGTCTAGGGAGGAGTAAAGAAGAGTAGAGGGGCATTGGATTCCATGGATGGCCACTGGGGTGAGGAGGGAGGTGGGGAAGATGGGTACAGGGGCTGTCCAGAGAGAGAAAAAGAGGTTTTCATCCCTCCCAACAATTCAGTTTGGGCTAGGAAAGCTTGCTGGAGTTAGATTATGACTAGAAGGGGCTGTGGTAAAAATTTGGGCTCTCCAAGAATAGTGGAAGGGGTCAAAACAGAAGTTTTTGCAAAATGTCAGAAGGTGTTTGATAAAGTTTTGGGCAAGCAAATGAACTCCAATTGCCATTATACTTAACAGGATGGAAAGACACTTGAAAATAGAGTGTGCCACCAATTTTGAGCTCATTTGGGAAAAGTTGCCAATGTAACTTTGGCAAACCCTAGAAATTAGCAGAAATGGACTTGTGAAGATCTAGTAGAGAAAATCACTTCTCCATGATGCACCACTTGGTGTAGTGGCCTCATTTGGTGATTTGCACAAGCTCACAAAAGATGGGGTCAAGGAGAGAAGGTTGGTAGTACAAACTTGTCCAAGTTTGGTTCTGGTCAGAGAGGGTTTTGGGGCATTTTGGTGAACCAAAATGACTTTAATTGACATGAGGCTCTGCAAGGTGATCACAATATGCATTTGTGACTTGCTGGATTTTTCTTGGATTTTTATGAAAATATTTTCTGTAGAAATATTTCAAATCCTTGAAATGGGTAGAAATGGTTTTGGGAGGTTTTGTCTAATATTTTGAACATGACCATGTGTTGAAACTCTTATATATGGAAAATATATGTCCACTGAGTTTCCCTAAATTTTCTCAAATATTTTTGAAACATTAAAATAATTTTAACCTATTAAAGACCATTTCTGGCCTTAAGAAAAAGCCTTTAAATAAAATAGGAAAATAGCTTTTAAAATTATATTTTTGGGGTTTATGGGAATCCTATATCTAATAGGTTTCAAATATACTTTTTGAAATATTTTTCATACCCAAAATCAGGTACTTGCAGTGCAACCCTCAATTCAGGGGTTTTTGGAAAACTAATTTTTGAAAATACCATTTGGCCAAATTATTTTTGTAAGAAAATACTATATTGCTCTATACACATGGCATGATCATTGGGCAGAAGTTTGGGGCAAGGAGATGAAGTATAGAAGGTGGAGTTGTGTTGACTTCAAAGAGCACTTGAAAAGCACAGAGACAAAAACCAACTCCAAATAAAAGCCAAATAATGCAAAAGTTTTTGTTGGACCAAAATTTTCATACTTTATTGATGCAAATGAAATGTTACAAAATGCAGGGTGTGACATGCACAGATCTTGATGTAAGATCCGACGTACCTGTATAGCATCGACTGCGACTTATAGCAAGCATGATGAATATAAGGACGATGACAATGGATAATAATTGTCTTACATATTTAGAAACATAATTAAAAAAAGCTACGTGCGGCAACGCCCGAAATACACAAGGGCAAAAGAAGAAGGAAGACAACGATCTGGCTCGTTGATCTCTACTTTCTTGATGCGTTGTTGTAGGCCGCGGGAACTAGTCTCCGCGGCGAGCGGTGACAAGCTCTTTCTTGTCCTCAAGATGCTGCTTGAGAGCATCCACGGATTCCTCCACCAGCCTTCTGCGCTCGATGCGCAAATTGTTATTCTCGTCCATAAGTTTCTCGACGATGACGCCGGTCCTCTTCAACAAGGCAGTGGTCTGCTCCTGCTGCTCCGCACTTCTTACGATCTTCGCCCTCAGCAGGTCGCGCTCGGCCCGGAGCTTCGCATTTCGCTCATTTAGTTGCTGGATGACGTCGGTAGACTGTTCAAACGAGGCTTGCAGGTCATCCTGCAACCTTGCCCACCTAGAGATCTGATCCATCTGCCTATGGACGAAGGCACGCATGCGCCTGTAAGAGTCCTCGCCTGCCCGCGAGGCATTTTCCCAGGCCGCCGCGCAAGGGAGGACATCTCTGCTGCAGTCGCAACGCGGCAGGACATCTCTTCTGCTTCCGCGGTGTCGCTGGACCAATCTGCTGGATCGACAGCGCAGCGGGTCCTCCATGCTGCTTTGGCGGCGCAGCGGGACCTCTCTGCTACTACGGCCATGCGGCGGGACATGTTGGCTGCTATCGCGGCGAGGAGGGACATCTCTCGTGCTCCCGCTTCCAGGCTCGCCTCTCCCTGGTCGCAATCTCTCGACCCAGAACTCACGCTGGCTATGACGGATGCAAGGGAACGATGATGAATGACTTTTTTGTTTTTGGCTTTTCGTGGATGAGGAGTTGAGGAGGAATGTGCAGTCATCTTGGAGTAGTAGTATTTATAACTGTGTATAATACGCTCCTAAGTGGGAAACCATTTAGGTTTTGATCGGTGTGAACAGGTTTGCAATTTGGAATGTGACGGGATGCATTCTCAAAATTTACTAACGGTTATAAGTGTGGCACTATTCCCAAAGGCGTAACGTGGGAAAGCACGCCTTCTCGGCCGCGTACGTGGCGTTTGCACCATAGGGTGCACCGCAATAGGCAATGTCAGCACACGTCTTTTAGTTAGAATGGGTGTGCCCTTCTAGCGCACACACGTTGATCTATCTAACTGTTTCAGTTTGTTGTGGCTAATCACAAACACTTCATCCATGTGAAGTGTATGCCATCAACTGCAGACACTTTGATTTGGCTTACCCATTTCTGTTATGTTGCCTAATCGCAAACAGTTAATCCTTCTGAAGCGTATGCCCTCAATCACACACACCTTGATCTGGCTGACCGTATCTTTTGTGTTTCCTAATCACAAACAGTTCATCCGAGTGAACTGTATGATGTATATCGCACACACCTTCATATGGCTGCCCGTTTCTTTTGTGTTGCCTAATCACAAACAGTTCATCCGAGTGAACCATATGCTCTATATCGCACACGCCTTCATCAGGCTGCCCATTTCTTTTGTTCCGCCTCATCGCAAATAGTTCATTGGGCTGAACCGTATGCCCTGGATCGCATAGGCAACTAAGATCTGAACCGTGTTTGATGCATCCTCCATCGCAAACGTTTTCACCTTTTTGACGGTTTTCATACAGCACCGTTTGCGATTATGTCATCGCACATAGTTGCTCGAAGGGTCTCTGATCGTAGTGTCGCGTTAGCAGCATCCTACAATAGTTTTGCTTCTTTGTATGGCCATGAATGTGGGTAGTGCAATATTTTTGGCATAATTCTTTGTGCTTGTTTTCTGACCTTGGTCCGCACATATATGACATATGATCGGGGCTTGTAGCTGTACAGGGCTCATTGTTGAGGCCGACCATATAAGAGGGTGACAAGAGTTCATGAGATGTCCTTATCGGTGCGGGATATTGGCCTTGGTGGCCATTGTCAAGACTATTGATTCTGTGATGTCTTATCCAGATCTTGTCGATCCTTATATTACATAAGATGTGTATCTCTACTTCTCTTCATTTGCATGGCCCATGAGGTTGTTGGATCCGTACCTTTCTTAGGTATATCTGCTTGATCATTGTCGTATCACGTATGAGCGACTGATCTGACCGGGGATACATGCTCGCCATATGTATAAGAATCATATGCAACTGAATACCCGATTCTTGCGGCAGGCATATCTCTTGACTGAATTGTACCTCCGACAATATTATTGCAAATCTGATCCTTGAGCTACACTATCATATACTGCCTTCTCACTATTTCATATCTTCTAACAATATTGAAAACGACATGTGGTGTCGTATTGAAGATGGCAAGGTGTCGTGGGTTGAAAGTTATCCGAGTAACTTGTATGTCTAGGGATAAATCCTCACCATATATGTGGAAATATGTGTAGCCGAACACTTGATTTCTGAAGCAGACATGTGCTTTGACTGACTTGTTCTTCTGACCAAAAATATTGCTGATCTGACTCTTGAGATGTACTGCCATATACTGCCAACTCGCCGCAAAATCTCTGAGGACGGTGCAATAGTGTGGTACTGGCATGGACTGAGTGGCTTACGAAAGAAGACATCCAAGTAGCTTGCCGCGGAAGACTCGTTAGCTTCTACTCGCATCTTTTGTCCGGGTAGCATGCAGAAGAAGCCGCAATAGATTATGCATGAAGGTTGACCTGAGTATTGTGCTGGAGAAGCCTCGGTTCCGTACTTGAGAAGCTTTTCCTCTGGTTACTTGTTGGGAAAGATTCATTCCCGTCTGTCAGAAGCTTTTACTGATGTATCTTGCTGAGAAAGACTGGGTATCTCAAACCGGAATCTGTCCATATTTTATAATGATAAAAAATTGAGGATCCTTGCATCATAAGTGTCTTCCGAGAGTGTGTGGAGGATGACTGAGTTTCTCATATCCAAAGCTTCTCACTTATGATATGCAGACTGAACACCACACTCATACCCATAATATTTTGCGGCTGATTACTTGCATGAGAAAATTTGTTTGCCTGTCTTCATTGATCATGGCACGTTCTGGCTTTCTTGTCAGAGTATAACATATTTCACGCATCATTCACTGTTGAGCCAAACTTTGTATATGATCCATACCTTTGGCTGAAAATATTCCATTGGTCTTGCAACTGACTTGTCTTTCTATTGGCTGGATCATAAATGATGTGATGATTTTGTACTGATGTAGACTCGATTTATCCATACTGTTGTGAGGAGTGCACAGTAATGCAAAATTGATTATCAACATCAAGAACAGATATTCCCCATTTCACTGCAGTCGGCTGAGAATTCCATTCTGTTTAGCTGAGTTCCAAATATTTAAAATCCTTGCTGATTCTTCGGGTCCAGTGTCGATTGACGAGCAACTTTAATAAGGGGAAAATATGTAACACCGAGGGCCCAAAAAGCAAGAAATAAGAGAAAACTCAACTAATTAAAATCACACAACAATCAATTTGCACACAAACAAAGTCACATTTTACTGCTAGTCACACAATATGCAGGCCTACTTAAGCACAAAAATCTCGCGGGATCTCTGGTACTACGATCTAACATGCTGTGATGGTGTGCACGAGGACAAAGTATGGCGTGGAAGGATTGGCGTAAGCATCGTTATAGCAAGTGCTGTCTTAGCCAGGTAGCAACCTTGACTAGCTTGGAGACGAGGATGTACTTGGTATCCATGTAGCGGGACACGTATGTCGTGACCACATTATTATCAAGCGGATGGAAAGGATCCGTACTCGCCCAAGATATAGGAATAGCGAGGAAAACTAAGTCGGCTGGCATTTCCCTTGTTATGATGACTGAGACCATTAAGGGTTGCCAACACGACAAGATAAAAAGGACGATCCGGGGTAGCAACATGTCTACCACCGAAACAATAGGTGAGGCTGAAAGAAGGATATCGGTGCGATGCCTCAGCACCATTTTCTGCAAACATTGTCGGGATCACTTGGCATCACTCTGCTGGGATAGAAATGATGCCTAGCACTGAAGAATGAGCCAGAAAAGAAACTGGAAGAAATGCAGGGGCTGAGCTGTAGGGGATCCGAACTGATGCTAGCTACACGCAACAGATGAACCATTAGTAGCAAATAATAAGGCTATATGCATGCTATGCAACAAACAATGCAGCAACCAAATGCAACAAACAAGGCAGACTCTATACTAATGGTTTCTACCGCTCGCGCTGACTAGGGCGTCCTATGGCCAGACCTGCTCTGATACCAAGCTTGTGGCACCCCGACTCAGAGAAACCAAAATGCCCCGTATTCTAGCTCAAAGATCGAGGAGAAGTCTTCTGGAATACGACATTGCTCAGCATAGAACAAATCAGCTCTTATTACAAAGGAGAATGATACAAGTGTCTGATGTTACAAAGGATCACATCAGCATAGTGACACTACGCATGCGATACTACACTTGCTCCATACTAGCAGCGGAACAACTCGTAGCAGCGGAATACTTGTAGCAGCGGAACAATGACGAAGGTGGTGAACTACACTCTGCAGGGACTCTGGCTGGGACACGATCTAGCTCGCATGCACGGTAACCTCGACAAGCAATCAATCAAACAAGGCATCACCTGTAATCTAGCATGAGACGCCAGGTCAGAACATTGAATGTACTTGCAAGCTCACGGCAACCAAAAGCATCAAGGCAAGACAACAACATAGCATTAGCAGATTAATTAATTAATTAACAACTACCACGATGCGAAAGCAACTACTAAGCATGATATGAAATTACTACGATATTGATAAACCACCATCTCAGAGCTCAATAACCATCTCACTCTTGGCTATCCGGCCAAGCAATATACCATCTCGATCACCTCATGATCCACATGATCACCTTGTGACCAAAACATCCCCGTGATCACCTCGTGACCACATGACAAACTGAATGATCATCCTCGAGATCATCCCAACATCATCATCTGCATCCTGCCAAAATGTTACTGCTCAAATATATCACATATAAATCACCTATAAGTCATTCCGTCATGTGAGTGTTGATCGAACGGTGTGACGTAGTGCGAACTTATGCCCATGACCAAGGATGCGGCTATTGATAGATTAAACACACACACTCTGCAGAGGTAGCGCACTTTACCCACACCACAGAACCCATGACCTAGCACACACATTCGGGTGGACCAACGGTGTTCTGACAAAACCGACCTACTGCCATGACATCTCTCGGCCACTCCGACCAACACCCTCTCAGGGTTCAGTCTCGGGTGGCCCCGTGCCTACCAAAGGCATCAACGGCCACCGTTGTGGCAAAACAAAAACGCTCCCAAACAGGGACAAGAGCACTCAAACCAACATGGGCACACAAGGTTATGTCTGCTTACAGGGCCAGGGTAACGCACGCCCATAACCTTCCCTCGTTGGAGGCACTGGCGAGGGACATGACAATAGACTGCATTAGGGCCTTCCCATAAAGGCAAATGTGGTTGCACTAGAAAAAGCCCATTTCAGTGGCACCTGACCAACTTAATGATGGAATTTATCCCCAAAATATAACAGTGATGACTTATACTCCAATATCATCTATCCACCTGTAATCCAAGTCATAGCTATATCCAACAAATAAACCAAAGCATAATATCGACATATCAAACTACTCCGAGGATAGCATAACACTACTATCATGTTGAATCCAAGAATGATAATACTACTACTCCAATAGCAAGAACAAGCTATCCAACTAAGATCCACATGCAAGCATCATCTCCGAAATCATACTTCAAAGCATAATATCAACTAGCATCATGATGAAACTAATACTAGCCACTAGTAATCCAAAGGCAACATGACATCCAACATAATACTCCAAAATATCATACCAGATTTCAACATGAAAATAATCATAACATGGGCCACTAATAATCCAATGGAAACATGTCATCCTCATAAGCTACAAAATATTAGTCCTAGAACTCCAAACAATATCATGGCAATAGCAACATCAAGCAATACTCCGAGAAATGCCATGAACAAATCACAAGTAGCTAAAACAATATTTTAAACCATTTCAAATAATTTAAACCATGTCAATGCATTGCAGTCATCCAAATGGAGGGTGTGGCTTGCCTGGGGTAGAAGGATTCATCGGGAAGAAGTGCGAGAAGCTCGCGGAAAGAATCGTCGGAAACCGTTCTCTCTCGGAGGGGGCTGATTTAGTGCAAGGGCATAATGGAAATTTTCAGAATGTCAAACCATAGTGAAAATGATACCAACATAACGGGCTCGACGACACGAAGAAGTGGGCCTTGGAATCACCTCAATTGGAGTTGTGGTTGAAAAGATACGACCGATTGAATGACAGGGACTAATCAAAGGGGAACAAAGTACGTTTTCAGAAAGCGAAAACGTATTACTCTCTAAAGACACGGCGAAGTACGCTTTCAAAACATGAAAATGTACTCACCGCATGGCATCTCCACTTACACCAGGTCAGCGGTCCAGGTCAACCGCTGGGTGGCTGACGTGCGGGGCTTGCCTGCAGGTCGCCTCGCTTGCCCCTGGTCGTCGTCTTCATCGCGCTCGCCCGTGCCTGGCCGCGGCAGAGCCGGTGCCCGACGGCGATAGCTGGAGCTAACTGCCATTTCCGGCGGTGCCCGGCCTACCTACGGGTTGAGGGCGACGAGGCGGATGCGTCCCCAGCCATATTAGCTGCCAGGGAGCTCGGAAAATGACGGAGCATTGGCCTCGGCGGAAGGGAGCTTTGGGCGCTGACGGGCTCGCGGCCACGGGTGTACCGGCAGAGAGGGGAGAGGCTAGGGAGGTTCGTCAGGGTCTGGTAGGTCTACTGGTGGAGGAGGAATCAGGAGAGGACCTCACTCGACAGTCACCACGGACACTGGCACAAAGAGGACAAGGGAGGCTGCGAGGAGTTGTCAAGTGACTAGTCCCTGCATAATAGAGGCCGAGGGAGTTGATGGATCGACAAAAGGAGCTAAGGAGAGGAGTGTGGCATCGCTGCAAGTTTGCTGCATCAAACTTGGACGTGCACTGCTGATCAACAGGAACTTGATTGGGTCAAATGGTATTGTCTGGGGTGTTTAGATAAGGAAGGACTACGATCCTATTAAGTTTGAGTGGAAATGGATCACAAAACAACAGGGTTGCTTTGTAACCTCAAATTAGGTCCAGAAACTTGATCATGATGATGCACTCACATGGAGTATCAACTTGATCTAAAATTTGGCAAGGCAGGGTTATTTGGACATATAAATATGCTGTAAAAATTTCATACCAATTGGATTCACCAAAACGGTACTTCCTTCACACACATCCTCTCTGTACAGAAATTAGAAATAATTCTGGAGAAATATTGGCTAGATGAATTGGTCCCAAATTTGGTGGAGGGAGGTTATAAGGGTAGGAGCATAATCTGGTAATTTCTCAGAATTAATGAAGCAATAAAAATTACACTTGCTTCGCAACCTGAAAATATTAGCAGAACCAAAGATTTGATGTTGTGCTCGCATAGATGATAGGATGGAGCTAAAACTTGGAGGAGTGTGCTAACATGAGCACATGAAGGAGTGTGCTGAATTTCAACTCATTTGGAGACACCTAGCAAGTACTTCCTTCACAATGCCTTCTGTCTAACAGAAAGTTTGAAAAATTGCTGAGGGAGATTGGCTAGGCAAATAAAGTTGAATTTTGGCATGATGCAATGATTTGGACATAAGAGAATGCCCAAAAGGTTTGGGAGCAATCAGGAAAGGATAGGTGTCACTTCCTTCACAGAAAGCCACACTGGACAGAAATGAAGAATAATTTTTGGGGAATTATTCTTGGGCTAGGACAGGAAAGTTTGGGCATAATTGATCAACATATGACCCAAAGAAATTATGAGAATTGTTTGGGAATTTTGGGAGTGGCAGAAATATAGGTTGCTTCACAACCTAAGGCATACAGGGTTATTCCTTTAACAGAAAAAGGAATATTCCCTAGAAAAGAATTTTAGGGTTGGGCTAGAATGGAAATGACATGGTCTTGGGAGAGATTTGAGGATGATGAATCACTTGGGAGAGGAAATGAAGATGATTTCCCAGGTGACAAGGCCACAGAACCACTCCAAAAAGAAAAACAGAGCAAAACCCAATAAATCAAAAAGAAAGAGAAAAGGGCCAAAAAGCAGGCTGTTACAGCTGAACTCCGGTGGCCGCCATTGTAGTCCCTGTCGTCGACTCTGGCTACCCCCGGCGGTGCCGTCTACACCACTAGCTGCGCACGGGCCCTAGCTCGCCTTAGAACCCAACCGCGTCGCATACCGCCGCATGTAGCACGAGCCCGAGCAACTCCGGCGAGCCTCTGCAGTGAGATATGGTCGCCGGCGCTTAATCCGGTGACGCTGACGTGGTGGGATTAGTTTAGGTGCTAATCACCCAGTTAATCAACCCCGTGATGATGACATGTGGGACCCGCGCTGTTAGTGACACAATTAACGTTAAATAACCCCTGTTAACCCCCTGAGTCAATGACAAGTAGAGCCCACCAATCAAAGTTGACTTTGGTCAATGCTGACATCACCGTGACTTAGTGTCGACGCAGTAAAGGTTTTTTTTGGAATTTTAAATAAATCGTAAATGATTTATGAATTTCAGAAAATAACATAAACTTCAAAAATTCATAGAAATTAAACCGTAACTCCAAATGAAATAATTTATATATGAAAAATTATCAAAAATATGAAGAATCTGTTTATGGCACTTTCATGCATGTTTGAACAAGTTAACCTCACTGAATAGGATAAATCATGATTAGGGCAATTTATGAACAGGCATTTTGAGTTGGAGTTTAACCCTGTTTGAATTCCACTTCAATTTACTTGGCTTACTACTACATTAGATCAATTCAGTTCCTTAACATGACATGTCATTCATTTGATTGTGCATTGTAGTGAATATTGTTCCTTTTTGTGTTGCCGGTGGTTGTTCTCCCTTGGTAGACGTATGTTCCGATGATGAGATCGTTGACACTGATGAAGACACAATGCTATCTTCAGAAGTGCCAGGCAAGCAAACCCCCATTGAGCATTCCGATACAATCCCTCTCTCTTGCTCCTGCTCTCTTTTACTGCATTAGGACAACAACAATTCAACTGCTACATGCTATGATAGTTGAACCCCTTTCCTCTTCATGACCTATCTTTGCCACAGTAAATAGTTGAAACCCACTAGCATGAGTAGGAGTTGTTTGAGCCATGATGTGCCTACTCATTCATGCTTGCTTGTTATGCCTTCTATGCTTAGAGTTGTGTCAGGTATGATTCATCGGGGATGAATTGGAATGTTGTGAACATGTCCTACTGTTGAGAGCTAAGTGTGTGAACACGATTTGGTAAAGGTAGCGGTGAGAGGCCATGTAGGAGTACATGGTGGGTTGTCTCATTGAAACCGTCCTCAGGAATTGAGTTCTGTGTTTGTGATCCAAGAGAGTTACTACCACACATTGGAATGCCTAAGTGCCCCTCTCAACTTATTAACCGGCTCGATCTCTGTCCAGGAGTTGCAACTAGTTTCTGGTGTTTGTAGGTAGTGCTAGTAGTCTACCAAGCGGCACCCGGTACAGGTGGGCTTGCGACAGACTAGGTGCAGTGGCACGGTGTACCAAGTGTCACCTGGATGGTGGGCTTGGGAACCCTGCTCACATCATTTGGGGCCGTGATGGAAACCTCGGCTTGACTCCCTTGCGGATGGAACCCGAATAGGCGATAAACCTAGACTAGAGTTTTGCGTGGTTAGTCAGGTCGTGGCCAACACCCTCGCCAGGCTTCCGCTTGAAGGGTGTCGAGATAAATGATGTGTACATGGTGGTAAGTGGCGAGAGCATGTGTGAAGAAGTACACCCCTATAGGGTTAACATGATCTATTCGAAATAGCCGCGTCCGCGGTAAAGGACTATTGGGTTGCTTATACAGTTCATAGAAAATTGAAAGTGGATACTCTAAAATGCGCAAGATAAGCATGAGTGCTATGGATGGCCTTATCGTAGGGAGACGGGAGCGGATTGCTACCTCTTGAGCATGTGTTGGTTTTCCCTTGAAGAGGAAAGGGTGATGCAGCAAAGTAGCGTAAGTATTTCCCTCGGTTTTTGAGAACCAAGGTATCAATCCAGCAGGAGACTACTGTTGGGGAACGTTGCAGAAAACAAAAAATTTCCTACGGTTTCACCAAGATCCATCTATGAGTTCATCTAGCAACGAGTGATCGGATGCATCTACATACCTTTGTAGATTGCGAGCGGAAGCGTTCAAAGAACGGGGATGAGGGAGTCGTACTCGACGTGATCCAAATCACCGAAGATCCTACCGTCGAACGGACGGCACCTCCGCGTTCAACACACGTACGGTCAGCGTGACGTCTCCTTCTTCTTGATCCAGCAAGGGGGGAGGAGAGGTTGAGGATGATGGCTCCAGCAGCAGCACGACGACGTGGTGGTGATGGAGCTGCAGTACTCCGGCAGGGCTTCGCCAAGCTCTATGAAGGAGGAGGAGGTGTTGGAGAGGGAGAGGCACCAAAGGCCAAGGTAAGAGGTCCTCCATCCCCCCACTATATATAGGTGGGCCAAGGGGGGGCGGCGGCCCTAGGAGATGCAATCTCCTAGGGGGCGGCGGCCAAGGGGTGGGGCTTGCCCCCCAAGCAAGGGGGCGCCCCCCCTTTAGGGTTTCCCCAACCCTAGGCGCCTGGGCCCTAGGGGAAGTGGCGCCCCAGCCCACTTTGGGCTGGATCCCTTCCCACTTCAGTCCATGGGGCCCTCCAGGATAGGTGGCCCCACCCGGTGGACCCCCGGGACCCTTCCGGTGGTCCCGGTACAATACCGGTGACCCCGAAACTTGTCCCGATTGCCGAAATAGCACTTCCTATATATAATTCTTTACCTCCGGACCATTCCAGAACTCCTCATGACGTCCGGGATCTCATCCGAGACTCCGCACAACATTCGGGTTACTGCATATACATATCCCCACAACCCTAGCGTCACCGAACCTTAAGTGTGTAGACCCTACGGGTTCGGGAGACATGTAGACATGACCGAGATTGCTCTCCGGTCAATAACCAACAGCGGGATCTGGATACCCATGTTGGCTCCCACATGCTCCTCGATGATCTCATCGGATGAACCACGATGTCGAGGATTCAAGCAACCCCGTATACAATTCCCTTTGTCAATCGGTATGTTACTTGCCCGAGATTCGATCGTCGGTATACCAATACCTTGTTCAATCTCGTTACCAGTAAGTCACTTTACTCGTACCGTAATGCATGATCCCGTGACCAGACACTTGGTCACTTTGAGCTCATAATGATGATGCATTACCGAGTGGGCCCAGTGATACCTCTCCATAATACGGAGTGACAAATCCCAGTCTTGATCCGTGTCAACCCAACAGACACTTTCGGAGATACCCGTAGTATACCTTTATAGTCACCCAGTTATGTTGTGACATTTGGTACACCCAAAGCACTCCTACGGTATCCGGGAGTTACACGACCTCATGGTCTAAGGAAAGGATACTTGACATTGGAAAAACCCTAGCAAACGAACTATACGATCTTATGCTTTGTTTAGGATTGGGTCTTGTCCATCACATCATTCTCCTAATGATGTGATCTCGTTATCAATGACATCCAATGTCCATACTCAGGAAACCATGACCATCTGTTGATCAACGAGCTAGTCAACTAGAGGCTTACTGGGGACATGTTGGTGTCTATTATTCACACATGTATTACGATTTCCGGATAACATAATTATAGCATGAATAAAGAAAATTATCATGAACAAGGAAATATAATAATAATGCTTTTATTATTGCCTCTAGGGCATATTTCCAACAACTACACGCAAATCACCTAGTACCTGCATAAACAAATAAGAACCTTACAACCAACGCGATAAAGGGGTTGTCAATCCCTTCACGGCCACTTGAAAAAGTGAGATCTGATAAAGATAATAAGATAAATACTTTTGGTATTTTTGTGGTATAGATTGGAAAATAAAGATTATAAAATAAATAGTAAACTAGGATTGTAAATTGGAAACTTATATGATGTAAAGTAGACCCGGGGGGGGCATAGGTTTCACTAGTGGCTTCTCTCAAGATAGCAAGTATTACGGTGGGTGAACAAATTACTCCCGAGCAATTGATAGAAAAGCGCATAGTTATGATGATATCTAACGCAATGATCATGAATATAGGCATCACATCTGAGACAAGTAGACCGAAACGATTCTGCATCTACTACTATTACTCCACACATCGACCGCTATCCAGCATGCATCTAGAGTATTAAGTTCATAAGAACGGAGTAACGCTTTAGGCAAGAAGACATGATGTAGAGGGATAAACTCAAGCAATATGATATAAACCCCATCTTTTAATCCTCGATAGCAACAATACAATACGTGCCTTGCTGCCCCTGCTGTCACTGGCAAAGGACACCGCAAGATTGAACCCAAATCTAAGCACTTCTCCCATTGCAAGAAAGATCAATCTAGTAGGCCAAACCAAACTGATAATTCGAAGAGACTTGCAAAGATATCAAATCATGCATATTAGAATTCAGAGAAGAATCAAATAATATTCATAGATAATCAAGTCATAAACCCACAATTCATCGGATCTCGACAAACACACTGCAAAAAGAGTTACATCGAATAGATCTCCAAGAAGATTGAGGAGAACTTTGTATTGAGATCCAAAGAGAGAGAAGAAGCCATCTAGCTAATAACTATGGACCCGAAGGTCTGTGGTAAACTACTCACACATCATCGGAGAGGCTATGGTGTTGATGTAGAAGCCCTCCGTGATCGAATCCCCCTCCAGCGGAGCGCCAGAAAAGGCCCCAAGATGGGATCTCACGGGTACAGAAGGTTGCAGTGGTGGAAAAGGTGTTTCGTTGCTCTCGCCGAAGGTTTTAGGGTATAAGAGTATATATATATATGCGAAAGAAATAGGTCGGTGGAGCTGCGAGGGGCCCACGAGGGTGGGGGGCGTGCCCACCCCCCTGGGGCGCGCCCTCCTGCCTCGTGGCTCCCTCACTGCTTCCTTGACGTCCACTCCCTGGATCATGTTTGTTCCAAAAAAGATCCTCGCGAAGGTTTCATTCCGTTTGGATTATGTTTGATATTCCTTTTCTGCGAAAAACTGAAATAGGAAAAAAACAATTTGCACTGGGCCTTCGGTTAATAGGTTAGTCCCAAAATAATATAAAAAGGTATATTAAAGCCCATTAAACATCCAAAACAGATAATATAATAGCATAGAACAATCAAAAATTATAGATACATTGGAGACGTATCAAGCATCCCCAAGCTTAATTCATGCTCATCCTCGAGTAGGTAAATGATAAAAATAGAATTTTTGATGTGGAATGCTTCCTAACATAATTTTCAATGTAATTCTCTTTATTGTGGCATAAATATTCAGATCCGAAAGATTCAAGATAAAAGTTTAATATTGACATAAAAATAATAATACTTCAAGCATTCTAACTAATCAATTATGTCTTCTCAAAATAACATGGCCAAAGAAAGCTATCCCTACAAAATCATATAGTCTGGCTATGCTCTATCTTCATCACACAAAATATTTAAATCATGCACAACCCCGATGACAAGCCAACCAATTGTTTCATACTTTTGATGTTCTCAAACATTTTCAATCTTCACGCAATACATGAGCGCGAGTGTCGGTGCACAAAAGGAGGGGTCCTATTTTGTACCCCTTTACTTCTGCGCGAGCAATTGGAGCCGCGCCTGCGGCCACACCCAGCGGGGAAGAGGAAGGAGGCAAGGCCGCAAGACAACTAGAACAACACCAAGCCAAAGAGATGAAGAGCAGGAGGGCGAGGTGGACTCCCCCGGCAAGGCCCTTGCCGGGGCGGCCTCCGTAGCCCCGGCAAGAGCCTTGCTGGGGCAACTTTCCTGACACCAGCAGAGCCGCCACCCTTGAGCCCACGGGTTCCAACACCACCGACCACCTTGGGACCGAGGCTCGAGAGGCACCTCCATGGTGGCATGCGAATCTTTGTGGAAACCAGAAGCCCATAAGACTAGACGATGGCCAGAAGACAAGACAATCGCAAGCCCCCTTGCCGAGGATGCCCCCGAGGCCCCGACAAGGCTCCTTGCAAAAAATGCTCGCAAGGCCCCGGTAAGACTCTTGCCGAGGGCGCTCACAAGACCCCGGCAAGACCCGTGCCAGGAATATACACGGGACCGCGACAAGACCTTGCCGCCCCATCACCGCCCCAGCTTAGCGGCCAACCCACCAACTGAGGCTAGTACCCACGTGGCAGTACGTGGCTCCTAGTCCAGCTAGTCAAGCACCTACATGGTGGCATGCGGATCTTCGTGAAGACCCTACCAGCACGCCATCTCAGCAGCCTGCCATCTTACGTGGCACTGCATGCCTCGTTGGCCTGGATGCGTGTCGGAGCGAGGCGGAGCGGCGATGGACGGGACGGGCCTCGTTGCCATCCCCAATAAAGCAATGGGACACCTAAGGAGCGCTTAATGCGCCTTGTCCCGTAATGATAGGCGATAAGCTTGTACACTATATACCTTTCCACCTCCTGTGTGCCACTGTGGCGACCCCTTTTGACTATAAAAGGAGGCCCGAGGCATACTGGAGAAGGATTCAGATCTTTTGGACTACGCACGCACCACAGCTAGTTCGAAAGCTCAAGAACACTCAAATATACACCAAACCAGGATTATCGTATTACGCATCCTTGCAGCCCGAACCTGGGTAAACGATCTTTGTGCTGGCTACCAGACCCGCTCTTTGCACAACCCCGCGCCCGCCAACCGTAGCAGGGATCCCAGTGATTCCGTAGGTGTTGTTTCCACCGACATCTTTGGCACGCCAGGTAGGGTGCGCAGTTGTGGAAATCTGGTCTAGTTGGCGCAGCGGCTTCGTCGTGGTCGTCGCTCCAAGGAAGAATACGACTGAACAAGCGGTATCATTTGCGGATGCCATAAACGCTCGTGCGGTGACAAAAAAGCTAAGTCATGCGAAACTTTGAGTAATTATTTTATGTATAAGGTTATTTCCCTCAGAGATCTTGCTCTTAGTATGAGAAACTTACACGCAACGGGGGCCTTCCACTATTGGCAACGCCCTTGTTCTGTTTCGAGTCCGCTCAACAATTCAAGCGGCCGCGTCGAGAACGGTAAGGTGACCTTCCCACTATTGGCGACGCCCTTGTTCTGTTTCGAGTCCGCTCGACAGTTCGATCGGCCGCGGTGAGAACGGCAAGGTGGTTTACTTGGCCGCAAGCACACCCGGCCGATTGTCGAGGATCCGTCCTCGAAACGCCGCAGCTTGGGTTTATGCGCCGGCAAGCCTATCCAGTCGAGCGTAGGGTGTACATACAAAGAGAAATCAAACAGGGAAATAACATGCATCATTTCAAAGTACTGCGGAGTTATATTACACCAGTTGTTGCTGCGGTTCTAACTAAAGATAAAAATTGTCTTGGTCATGAACCTACAGCGGCGATGAGAAACGAGGTGCCTAGTCCCAGCGCTGGCCCTGTATTCTCCGAACTCTGTCGACGTGGCTGATGATGGGCTCGATACACTCTTCGAGCGCCGCGAGGTCCATGCCCTCCGGCAAGCTCTGCAGCGCGGCGTCGTAGTCGAGGTTGGGATTCTAGTACGCCACCTTGGTGAGGACCTTGGTCAGGGCACCCCGACAAAGCTTCCGGGCCTCATTGGCCAGGGAGACCGCTCTATTGGAGCGGAACTGCTCCAGGGCTCCAAGAACGCCCTGGAGGAATGGGGTCAGTTTGGTATCGGGACTCACGTTTGGCTCCGGGACGTACCTCACATCTGGCACCCCCATGGCCGCCAGCTTCATGGCGATCCTACCGGCAACATCGGCGAGGCGGCTGAGGTTTTTGCCCTTCACGAAATCTTTGTGGTGGGTGGCGTCATTCCTCCGCAGCTGCCTCTCCTCCTCCAGGTCCTTGGCCAGGGTCTCCTCCCGAACCCTGACCACCGAGAACGTCCCCTCAAGACCCTCTAGCTTCAGCTACAGGTCTTTGATGGACTCGTTGGCCTTGGAGAGCAGCTTGGCCTTGCCGAGGACTGCGGCCTGTGATGTCTACTACACAACCTTCTTCTTGTAGACGTTGTTGGGCCTCCAAGTGCAGAGGTTTGTAGGACAGTAGCAAATTTCCCTCAAGTGGATGACCTAAGGTTTATCAATCCGTGGGAGGCATAGGATGAAGATGGTCTCTCTCAAACAACCCTGCAACCAAATAACAAAGAGTCTCTTGTGTCCCCAACACACCCAATACAATGGTAAATTGTATAGGTGCACTAGTTCGGCGAAGAGATGGTGATACAAGTGCAATATGGATAGTAGATAATGGTTTTTGTAATCTGGAAATATAAAAACAACAAGGTAACTAATGATAAAAGTTAGCACAAATGGTATTGCAATGCTAGGAAACAAGGCCTAGGGTTCATACTTTGACTAGTGCAAGTTCTCTCAACAATAATAACATAATTGGATCATATAACTACCCCTCAACATGCAACAATGAGTCACTCCAAAGTCACTAAAGGCGGAGAAAAAACAAAGATATTATTGTAGGGTACGAAACCACCTCAAAGTTATCCTTTCTGATCGATCTATTCAAGAGTCCGTAGTAAAATAACACGAAGATATTCTTTCCGTTCAATCTATCATAGAGTTCGTACTAGAATAACACCTTAAGATACGAATCAACCAAAACCCTAATGTCACCTAGATACTCCAATGTCACATCAAGTATCCGTGGGTATGATTATACGATATTCATCATAGAATCTCAGATTTATCTATTCAACCAACACAAAGAACTTCAAAGAGTGCCCCAAAGTTTCTACCGGAGAGTCAAGACGAAAACGTGTGCCAACCCCTATCCATAAGTTCACGAAACTCGCAAGTTGATCACCAAAACATACATCAAGTGGATCACGTGATATCCCATTGTCACCACAGATAAACACATGCAAGACATACATCAAGTGTTCTCAAAACATTAAAGACTCAATCAGATAAGATAACTTCAAAGGGAAAAATCAATTCATCACAAGAGAGTAGAGGGGGAGAAACATCATAATATCCAAATATAATAGCAAAGCTCGCAATACATCAAGATCGTACCACCTCAAGAACACGAGAGAGAGAGAGAGAGAGATCAAACACATAGCTACTGGTACATACCCTCAGGCCCGAGAGAGAACTACTCCCTCCTCATCATGGAGAGCACCGGGATGATGAAGATGGCCACCGGAGAGGGATTTCCCCCTCCGGCAGGGTGCCGAAACGGGTCTAGATTGGTTTTCGGTGCCTACGGAGGCTTCTGGTGGTGGAACTCCCGATCTAGGTTTCTTTCTGGAAGTTTTGGGTTATATAAGAGGTGTTGGAGTCGGGGACAAGTTAGGGGGGTTCTCGAGGCGGCCATGAGGCAGGGGGCGTGCCCAGGGGGTAGGGCGCACCCCCACCCTCGCGGTGGCCTCGGGACTCTTCTGGCCCACCTCCGGTACTCCGTGGGCTTCTTCTGGTCCAAAAATGATCTCCGTGAAGTTTCAGGTCAATTGGACTCCGTTTGATTTCCTTTTTTGCGATAGTTAAAAACAAGGATAAAAACAGAAACTAGCACTGGGCTCTAGGTTAATAGGTTAGTCCCAAAAATCATATAAAACATCCAAGTTTGATAATATAATAGCATGGAACAATCAAAAATTATAGATACGTTGGAGACGTGTCAAGCATCCCCAAGATTAATCCCTGCTCATCCTCGAGTAGGTAAATGATAAAAACAGAATTTTTGATGTGGAATGCTTTCTAGAATATTCTTCAATGTATTTTTCTATATTGTGGCATGAATGTTCAGATCCGAAAGATTCAAGATAAAATTTTATTGTTGATATAAAAATAATAATACTCAAAGTATGCTAATCAAGCAATTATGTCTTATCAAAATACCATAGCCAAAGAAAACTTATCCCTACAAAGTCATATAGTTTGGCCATGCTTCATTTTCGTCGCACAAAATGGTCTCATCATGCACAACCCCGATGACAAGCCAAGCAATTGTTTCATACTTAGCCTTTTCAAACTCTTTCAACTTTTACGCAATATATGAGCGTGAGCCATGGACATAGCATTATGGGTGGAATAGAATATGATGATTGAGGTTGTGTGAGAAGACAAAAAGGGAGAAAGTCTCACATTGACGCGGATAATCAATGGGCTATGAAGATGCCCACCTATTGATGTCAATGCAAGGAGTAGGGATGGCCATGCAACGGATGCACTAGAGCTATAAATATATGAAAGCTCATCAAAGAAACTAAGTGGGTGTGCATCGAACTCGCTTGCCCATCATTGGAATATACAAGCCAAGTTCTATAATGAAAAATTCCCACTAGTATATGAAAGTGACAAAATAAGAGACTCTCTATCATGAAGATCATGGTGCTACTTTGAAGCACAAGTGTGGAAAAAGGATAGTAGCATTGCCCCTTCTCTCTTTTTTCTCAATTTTTTTTGTTTTTTTTGTTTTTTTTGGCCTTCTCTTTTTTATGGCCTCTTTTTCTATTTTTTCTTATTTTTCGTCCTGAGTCTCATCCCGACTTGTGGGGGAATCATAGTCTCCATCATCCTTTCCTCACATGGGACAATGCTCTCATGATGATCATCACACTTTTATTTACTTACAACTCGATACTTAGAACAAAATATGACTCTATGTGAATGCCTCCGGCGGTGTACCGGGATTGCGATGAATCAAGAGTGACATGTATGAAAAATTAAGCATGGTGGCTTTTCCACAAATACGATGTCAACTACATGATCATGCAAAGCAATATGACAATGATGATGCGTGTCATAATAAATGGAACGGTGGAAAGTTGCATGGCAATATATCTCGGAGTGGCTATGGAAATGCCATAATAGGTAGGTATGGTGGCTGTTTTGAGGATGATATAAGGAGGCTTATGTGTGATAGAGCGTATCATATCACGGGGTTTGGATGCACCAGCGAAGTTTGCACCAACTCTCAAGGTGAGAAAGGGCAATGCACGGTACCGAAGAGGCTAACAATGATGGAAGGGTGAGAATGCGTATAATCCATGGACTCAACATTAGTCATAAAGAACTCACATACTTATTGCAAAAATCTACAAGTCATCAAAACCAAGCACTACGCGCCTGCTCCTAGGGGGATAGATTGGTAGGAAAAGACCATCGCTTGTCCCCGACCGCCACTATAAGGAAACCAATCAAAGAACACCCCATGCTTCAAATTTGTCACACAATGTTTACCATACATGCATGCTACGGGACTTGCCAACTTCAACACAAGTATTCATCAATTTCACAATTACTCAACTAGCACACCTCTAATATTACCACCTTTATATCTCAAAACAACTATCAAGCATCCAACTTCTCTTAGCATTTAAAATTTATAACCAAAGTAAATTACCATCCTGTTCTAAAGGACTCTCAAAATGATATAAGTGAATCATGAGAGATCAGTTATTTCTATAAAATAAAACCACCTCCGTGCTCTAGAAAGATATAAGTGAAGCACTAGAGCAAATGAGAGACTACTCCAAAAGATATAAGTGAAGATCAATGAGTAGTCGAATAATTATGCAACTATGTGAAGACTCTATGACATTTAAGAACTTGAGATCCTGGTATTTTATTCAAGCAGCAAGCAAAACAAAAGAAAATTAAATGACGCTCCAAGCAAAACACATATCATGTGGTGAATAAAAATATAGCTCCAAGTAAAGTTACCGATGAACGAAGACGAAAGAGGGGATGCCTTCCGGGGCATCCCCAAGCTTAGGCTCTTGGTTGTCCTTGAATATTACCTTGGGGTGCCTTGGGCATCCCCAAGCTTAGGCCGTTTCCACTCCTTATTCCATAGTCCATCAAATCTTTACCCAAAATTTTTAAACTTCACAACACAAAACTTAACAGAAAACTCATAAGCTCCATTAGTATAAGAAAATAAATCACCACTTAGGTATTGTTGTGAACTCATTCTAAATTCATATTGGTGTAATATCTACTGTATTACAACTCATCTATGGTTCATACCCTCCGATACTACTCATAGATTCATCAAAATAAGCAAACAACACATAGAATGAGTATCATCACAATAATCATCATAAGTAGCAACTTTGTTCTCATCATAATAAATTGAAACCTCTTCCAAGATAGTGGAATCATTACTAAATAAAGTCATGACCTCTCCAAATCCACTTTCATAATTATCACAATAAGATTCAACATCCTCCAAAATAGTGGGATCATTACTTCCTAAAGTTGACACTCTTCCAAACCCACTTTCATCAATATAATCATCATAAGTAGGAGGCATGCTATCATCATAAAAAATTTGCATATCAAAACTTGGGAGGCTAGAAATATCATATTCATTAAAGATAGCATCCCCAAGCTTGGGATGAACATTAATTGCAGCAAATATATTCTCAAACATGTCATTCTCATCAAAATAGCATCCCCAAGCTTGGGCCTTTTGATATCATAAGCATAATCACTCTCATCATTAATAGTATGGATAGCACCAATAGTATAGCAATTATCATCATCACAATGAGTAATAGGGGCAACATCATTTGGGAGGGATGCCTCTTTACCTTCACTTCTCCATCTTTTCTTTTTCTTCTTCACATTATGTGTGGGTTCAATCCTCTTTTTGGAGCTCCTTATTGATGAGATTGGTTGAATAGAAGGCTCCTCCTCGTTACCTGATTCATCATAAGAAATAATAGGAGGATATTGGGAAGCCTCTTCCCTTTCGTTAGTATTCTCTTCATCCTATATTTGTTTTCTTTTCTTTATGTAATTGGCAATATAAGGATTTTCAATGCAATTCACCGCACAATACATAAAAATTTCTTCTAGATCAATATCGAGGAATTTCTCAAGGTTATATTCTGGAGTATGCTTAGTTATACGTTTCATTTCTTCGTAACCCAAAAGCAAACTAAGTTCATTATTATGTGCAAGGGAAATCAAATCATCACAATTTTTGGACACGATACGATCATGAAACAATTTGCATTGGAGGTTTAAATGACCATGTTCATTGCAAAGTTCACAAGTATGGTGAAGAAATTTTAAATTTTCAGCACAAACACATAGCTACTGGTACATACCCTCAGCCCCGAGGGAGAACTATTCCCTCCCCGTCATGGAGAGCACCGGGATGATGAAGATGGCCACCGGAGGGGATTTCCCCCTCCGGTAGGGTGCCGGAACGGGTCTAGATTGGTTTTCGGTGGCTACGGAGGCCTCTCGCAGTGGAACTCTCGATCTAGGTTTCTTTCTGGAAGTTTTGGGTTATATAAGAGATGTTGGAGTCGGGGACAAGTCAGGGGGTTCCCGAGGCGGCCACGAGGCAGGGGGGCGCACCTCCCACCCTCGTGGTGGCCTCGGGACTCTTCTGGCCCACCTCCAGTACTCCGTGGGCTCTTCTGGTCCAAAAATGATCTCCGTGAAGTTTCAGGTCAATTGGACTATGTTTGATTTTCCTTTTCTGCGATAGTTAAAAACAAGGAAAAAATAGAAACTGGCACTGGGCTCTAGGTTAATAGGTTAGTCCCGAAAATCATATAAAATAGCATATAAATGCATATAAAACATCCAAGGTTGATAATATAATAGCATGGAACAATCAAAAATTATAGATACGTTGGAGACGTATCAGCCTGCGCCTCCATCAAAGCGCCATTGAGCATGCCTTTCTCCTTTGCCAGCTCCTGAACCTGCTCCTTCAGTTCATCCCGCTCCACTGATGACCCACAAGTATAGGGGATCTATCACAGTCCTTTCAATAAGTAAGACTGTAGAACCCAACAAGGAGCAGAAGGAAATGATAAGCGGTTTTCAGCAAGGTATTCTCTGCAAGCACTGAAATAATAGGTTACAGATAGTTTTGTGACAGGATAATTTGTAACGAGTAACAAGTAACAAAAGTAAATAAAGTGCAGCAAGGTGGCCAATCCTTTTTGTAGCAATGGACAAGCCTGGACAAACTCTTATATGATGTAAAGCGCTCCCGAGGACACATGGGAATATCGTCAATCTAGGTTTCATCATGTTCATATGATTCGCGTTCGGTACTTTGATAATTTGGTATGTGGGTGGACCGGTGCTTGGGTACTGCCCTTACTTGGACAAGCATCCCACTTATGATTAACCTCTATTGCAAGCATCCTCAACTACAACAAAAGTATTAAGGTAAACCTAACCATAGCATGAAACATATGGATCCAAATCAGCCCCTTACGAAGCAACGCATAAACTAGGGTTTAAGCTTCTGTCACTCTATCAACCCATCACCTACTTATTACTTCCCAATGCCTTCCTCTAGGCCCAAATAATGGTGAAGCATTGTAGTCGAGTTCACATAACACCACTAGAGGAGAGACAACATACATCTCATCAAAATATCGAACGAATACCAAATTCACATGACTACTAATAGCAAGACTTCTCCCATGTCCTCAGGAACAAACGTAACTACTCACAAAGCATATTCATGTTCATAATCAGAGGGGTATTAATATGCATATAGGATCTGAACATATGACCTTCCACCAAATAAACCAACTAGCATCAACTACAAGGAGTAATTAACAATACTAGCAACCCACAGGTACCAATCCCAGACTTGGAGACAAGAATTGGATACAAGAGATGAACTAGGGTTTTGAGAGGAGATGGTGATGGTGAAGATGTTGATGGAGATTGCCCTCTCCCGATGAGAGGAGCGTTGGTGATGACGATGGCGATGATTTCCCTCTCCCGGAGGGAAGTTTCCTCGGCAGAACAGCTCCGCCAAAGCCCTAGATTGGTTCCGCCTCGTGGCGGCGGAGTCTCGTCCGGGAAGATGGATTATGATTTTTTTTTCCTCATCGAAAGACTCCATATAGTAGAAGATAACCATCGGAGGGCCACCAGGGGGCCCACAAGGTAGGAGGACGCGGCCCCCACCCTCGTGGGCAGAGTGTGGCCCCCATGGTGAACTTCTTGCGCTTAGTATTTTTTATATATTCTGAAAAAGCCTTTCGTGAAGTTTCGGGACTTTTGGAGCTGTGCAGAATAGGTCTCTAATATTTGCTACTTTTCCAGCCCAGAATCCCAGCTGCTGACATTCTCCCTCTTTATGTAAACCTTGTAAAATAAGAGAGAATAGGCATAAGTATTGTGACATAATGTGTAATAACATCCCATAATGCAATAAATATTGATATGAAAGCATGATGCAAAATGGACGTATCAACTCCCCCAAGCTTAGACCTCGCTTGTCCTCAAGCGAAAGCCGAAATCGAAAAATATGTCCACATGTTTAGAGATAGAGGTGTCGATAAAAATAAAATACGGACATGAGGGCATCATGATCATTCTTAGAACAGCAACTTATATAATTCTTGTCATATGATCTCTTATGCTAGAGTAATAATTCAATCACAATTTCAAGTATGAATCATAAACTACATTGAAAACTAACAAACTATAATCTCAGTCATTGGAGCAATTGCAATTTATCATAACATAGGAAAGAGTCAATATAAGAGCTTTTCAGCACGTCCACATACTCAACTATCATATAGTCTTTCACAATTGCTAACACTCACGCAATACTTATGGGTATGGAGTTTTAATCGGACACGGAGAAAGATAGGAGCTTATAGTTTTGCCACCCAATGTTTTACTCAAGGGTAATGTCAACAATAATAGTTCATGAAAACTCACATCCAATTAGCCATATATACCAGGATATTTCCAACATGTTGTGCTTGCCAAAAGATAAAATGTAAAAAGGAAGGGTGAAGATCACCATCACTCTTATGTAAGGTAGGAGATAAAAGTAAAAGATAGGCCCTTCGCAGAGGGAAGCAGAGGTTGTCATGCGCTTTTATGGTTGGATGCACAAAATCTTAATGCGAAAGAACGTCACTTTATATTGCCACTTGTGATATGGACCTTTATTATGCAGTTCGTCGCTTTTATTTCTTCCATATCACACGATCGTATAAAGCTTATTTTCTCCCACACTAATAAGTCATACATATTTAGAGAGCAATTTTTATTGCTTGCACCGATGACAACTTACTTGGAGGATCTTACTCAATCCATAGGTAGGTATGGTGGACTCTCATGGCAAAACTGGTTTAAGGGTGTTTGGAAGCACAAGTAGTATCTCTACTTGGTGCAAAGAATTTGGCTAGCATGAGAGGGAAAGGTAATCTCAATCATGTTGGATGATCCATGACAATATAATTTATCTTAGATGTAAGAAAACATAACCCATTACGTTGTCTTCCTTGTCCAACGTCAATTCTTTAGCATGTCATATTTTAACGAGTGCTCACAATCATAAAAGATGTCCAAGATAGTATATTTATATGTGAATACCTCTCTTTCTTTGTTACTTCCTATTAATTGCAACGATGACCAAAACTATGTTTGTCAACTCTCAACAACTTTTATTCATCATACTTTTTCTATGTGAGCTCATTACTCTCCATAAGATCCATATGATCTCTTTTATTTCTTTTTATTCTTTCTCTTTTCTTTTATTCACTCAAGATCATGGAAAAATAATCAAGCCCTTGACTCAACATTAATCATTATTATATATAGCTCACGGACTCGATTACATAGAAGGATCATAAAGTAAAACTCACGACTAGATCATACTGAAAAGCCTTTTATTCTACTAGATCAAGACATTACCAAAAGGATCGAACTAGGAAAAACGGTAAAGATAAAAGTGATGGTGATACGATACCGGGGCACTCCCCCAAGCTTGGCAGTTGCCAAGAGGAGTGCCCATACCCATGTGATTATGTCTCCTTTGTTGGTGAAGAAGGTGGAGTTGTTGATGAAGGATAGTCGCACATCGAGCATAGGAGGTCTTCTAACTTGCGGATAATGCCTTTGAGTGCGATGATATGCTCCTTTGACAAAATATTTTCACATGTGAGATACTTATTTTGTATAGGAGCTAACTCAATCATCTTGAAAGCTTCGATCTCAGTTGGGGTAAGAAGATTGTGATCAAGTTGAAGGATGTCTTCTGTTGCCGGACCTTGGTCCTCCGTGGCCTTCTTGATCCCTTCATCCTTGTTGATCTCCATGGGTTCTTCTCTCTTCAGCTCTATCTTCATTAGCCAAGCATCGTTGCCCTCATTGTTGGAGGAGGAGAGAGACGACATGATGCTTAGCTTTGATAACCCTGGCAGAAAACAACTCGAAACAAGAACTAGAGATTTTTGCGTGATACGGGAGTCAAAACCTCCGGGAGATTATATAATGAATTTTTACCGACCAAAATATGTGTCGTGCAAGAAAACGGAGGCCAGAGAGCACATGAGGTGCCCATGAGGTAGGGGGGTGCCCAGGGGGGTAGGGCGCACTGTCCACCCTCGTGGAGCCCTCGTGTCCTTCCCGGGCTGCTTCTTATTTTTCTATTTTTCTAAATATTCCAAAACGGAAGAAAATTGCCATTAGAACTGTTTTGGAGTCTGTTTACTTATCATGCCACATACCTATTCCTTTTCGGAGTCTGAAACGTTCCGGAAAGTGTCCCTTATGTATTCCTCCGGGGTTACGGTTTCAATGACATTGGTTTCAACATTTATAGGATCACCTGAGATATAATGTTTAATTCTTTGACCGTTCACCACCTTCGGATTTGTGCCTTCGAAGTTGTTGATTTCTATGGCGCCGGAACGATAGACCTCCTCGATAACGTAAGGACCTTCCCATTTAGAGAGAAGTTTTCCTGCAAAAAATCTTAAACGAGAGTTGTATAATAATACATAATCACCTACATTGAACTCATGCTTTTGTATTCTTTTGTCATGCCATCTTTTAACTTATTCTTCAAATAATTTGGCATTCTCATAGGCTTGGGTTCTCCATTCATCAAGTGAGCTCATGTCAAATAACCTCTTCTCACTGGTAAGTTTGAAATCATAATTGAGCTCTTTAATAGCCCAATAAGCCTTATGTTCTAGTTCGGGAGGTAAGTGACATGCTTTTCCATAAACAATTTTATACGGAGACATGCCCATAGGATTTTTATATGCAGTTCTATAGGCCCATAATGCATCATAAAGTTTCTTGGACCAATTCTTTCTAGATCTATTAACAGTCTTTTGCAAAATTAATTTGAGTTCTCTATTACTCAATTCTACTTGACGACTAGACTGTGGGTGATAAGGTGATGCAATTCTATGATTAACATCATATTTAGCAAGCATTTTATGGAAAGCACCATGAATAAAATGTGAACCTCCATCAGTCATTAAATATCTAGGGACTCCAAACCTTGGAAAAATAACTTCTTTAAGCATTTTAATAGAAGTGTTATGATCAGCACTACTAGTTGGAATAGCTTCTACCCACTTAGTAACGTAATCAACAGCAACTAAAATATGTGTATATCCATTAGAGGCAGGAAAAGGACCCATATAATCAAAGCCCCAAACATCAAATGGTTCAATAACAAGTGAATAATTCATAAGCATTTCTTGACGTTTACTAATATTACCAATTCTTTGACATTCATCACAAGACAAGACAAACTTACGGGCATCCTTGAAGAGAGTAGGCCAATAAAAACCGGATTGCAATACCTTATGTGCAGTTCTATCTCCAGCATGGTGTCCTCCATAAGCCTCGAAGTGACACTTGCGTAGGATCTGTTCCTGTTCATGCTCAGGTACACAACGTCTAATAACACCATCTACTCCTTCTTTATAAAGATGTGGGTCATCCCAAAAGTAATGTCTCAAATCATAGAAGAACTTTTTCTTTTGCTGGTATGTGAAACTAGGTGGTATAAATTTAGCAACAATGTAATTAGCATAATCAGCATACCATGGAGCAGTATGAGAAGCATTTATGACATTTAATTGTTCATCAGGAAAGCTATCATCAATAGGTAGTGGGTCATCAAGCACATTTTCTAACCTAGACAATTTGTCTGCAACAGGGTTCTCAGCTCCCTTTCTATCAATAATATGCAAATCAAATTCTTGTAGCAAGAGAACCCATCTAATAAGTCTAGGTTTAGCATCTTTCTTTTCCATAAGATATTTAATAGCAGCATGATTAGTGTGAATAGTTACTTTAGAATCAACAATATAAGGTCTGAACTTATCACAAGCAAATACAACTGCTAAGAATTCTTTTTCAGTAGTAGCATAATTTCTTTGAGCATTGTCTAGAGTTTTACTAGCATATTGAATAACATTTAGTTTCTTATCAACTCTTTGCCCTAGAACAGCACCTACAGCATAATCACTAGCATCACACATAATTTCAAAAGGTAAATTCCAATCAGGTGGCTAAACAATAGGTGCAATGCTTTCTTAAGTATTTCAAATGCTTCTACGCAATCATCATCAAAAACAAATGGTATATCTTTTTGCAATAAATTAGTCAGAGGCCGAGAAATTTTTGAGAAGTCCTTAATGAACCTCCTTTAAAAACCGGCATGACCAAGGAAACTTCTTATACCTTTGATGTCCTTGGGACATGGCATCTTTTCAATAGCATCAACCTTGGCTTTATCAACTTCAATACCTCTTTCAGAAACTTTATGACCCAAGACAATACCTTCATTAACCATAAAGTGGCACTTCTACCAATTCAAGACAAGGTTAGTTTCTTCACATCTCTGCAAAACGTGATCAAGATTGCTTAAGCAATCATCAAAAGAGGATCCATAGACGGAAAAATCGTCCATGAAAACCTCACAAATATTTTCACAAAAGTCAGAGAATATAGCCATCATGCATCTTTGAAACGTAGCAGGTGCATTACATAAATCAAAAGGCATATGTCTCTAAGCAAAAGTACCAAAAGGGCAAGTAAAAGTAGTCTTTGATTGATCATTGGCTAACACAGGTATTTGAGAGAAACCAGAATAACCATCTAGAAAGCAAAAATGTGTATGTTTGGATAATATTTCTAGCATTTGATCGATAAAAGGTAAGGGGTAATGATCTTTTTAATAGCTTTATTTAATTTGCGGAAATCAATTACCATCCTATAACCTGTAATAATTCTTTGCGGAATCAATTCATCTTTATCATTAGGAACGACGGTAATACCTCCCTTCTTAGGGACACAATGGACAGGACTTACCCACTAACTATCAGCAACGGGATAAATTATACCTGCCTCAAGAAGCTTTAGTATTTCCTTTCTTACCACTTCCTTCATCTTAGGATTCAGCCGTCGTTGATGATCACGAACTGGTTTGGCATCTTCTTCCAAATTTATTTTGTGTTGACATAGAGTGGGACTAATGCCCTTAAGATCATCAGGAGTATATCCAATAGCAGCACAGTGCTTCTTCAGAGTTTTCAATAATCTCTCTTCTTCATGCTCTGAAAGGTTAGCACTAATAATAACAGGATATATCTTTTTCTCATCAAGATAAGCATATTTAAGAGTATCAGGTAACAGTTTAAGCTCAAACACGGGATCACCCTTGGGTGGAGGAGGATCCCCTAGGATTTCAACAGGCAAATTGTGTTTTAGGATGGGTTCCTGTTTAAAGAATACTTCACCTATTTCCCTTCTTTCATTCATAAACATATCATTTTCATGGTCTAGCAAATATTGTTCTAAAGGATCACTAGGAGGTACGGCAATAGAAGCAAGACCAATAATTTCATCTTTACTAGGTAATTCCTCTTCACGGTGTTGTCTACGAAATTTAGAGAAATTAAATTCATGAGACATATCACCTAAACCAATAGTAACAACATCCTTTTTGCAATCTATCTTAGCATTGACAGTGTTCAAGAAGGGCCTACCAAATATAATGGGATAAAAGCTATCTTGTGGGGAGCCAAGAACAAGAAAATCAGCAGGATATTTAGTTTTCCCATACAAGACTTCAACATCTCTAACAATTCCCATTGGTGAAATAGTATCTCTATTGGCAAGTTTAATTGTGACATCAATATCTTCTATCTCAGCAGGTGCAATATCATGCATAATTTCTTTGTATAAGTCAAAAGGTATAGCACTAGCACTGGCACCCATATCACATAAGCCATGATAACAATGATCTCCTATTTTAACAGAAATAATAGGCATGCCTACCAAAGATCTAGGTTTATCTTTAGCACAAGGTTTAGCAATTCTAGCAGTCTCATCACGGAAATGAATAACATGCCCATCAATATTATCAAACAAGAGATCTTTAACAATAGCAATATTAGGTTCACTTTAATTTGTTTAGGAGGTGTATAAGTTCTAATACTACTTTTACGAACCACAGTTGAAGCTTTAGCATGATCCTTTATCCTAACAGGAAAATGTGGTTTCTCAACATAAGAAGTAGGAACAATAGGATCATTATAAGTGATAGTCTTTTCTTCAACTTTAATAGGTGCAGCTACTTTTACTTCTATGGGAGGATGATATTTAAACCACTTCTCCCTAGGGAGATCAACATGAGTAGCAAAAGATTCACAGAAAGAAGCTACTATCTCAGAGTAAAGTCCATATTTAGTGCTAAATTTACGGAAAACATCGGTATCCATAAAAAATTTAACACAATCAAACTTAGGTGTCATACCTGACTCCTTACCTTCGTCGAGGTCCCAATCTTCAAAGTTGCATTTAATTCTTTCCAATAAATCCCATTTGAATTCAATAGTCTTCGTCATAAAAGAGCCACCACAAGAAGTATCGAGCATGGTGCGATTGTTATCAGAAAGCCGAGCATATAAATTTTGAATAATCATTTCTCTCAAGAGCTCATGATTGGGGCATGAATATAGCATTGATTTAAGCCTCCCCCAAGCTTGAGCGACGATGCTTTCTCCTTCTCGAGGCCAAAAATTATATATATAATTGCGATCACGATGAACAAGATGCATAGGATAAAACTTCTGATGAATTCCAATTTCAATCATTTGTAGTTCCATGACCCCGTATCATCACATAGCCTATACCATGTCAATGCATCTTCCTTCAAAGATAAAGGGAAGACCTTCTTCTTAATAACATCTCCGGGTATGATACGTCCCCAATGTATCTATAATTTTTGATTGCTACATGCTATATTATCTACTGTTTTGGACTATATTGGGATTTATTTTCCACTTTTATATTATTTTTGGGACTAACCTATTAACCAGAGGCCCAGCCTAGAATTGTTGTTTTTTTGCCTATTTCAGTGTTTCCAAGAAACAGAATATCAAACGGAGTCCAAACAGAAAAATCCTTTTTGGAACGTGATTTTCTTCTCGGATAAGACCCAGGAGACTTGGACCCTACTCCAAGAAGTACCGGAGGCGGTCACGAGGGTAGGCCCCCCCCCCTACAGGGCGCGCCCCCTGCCTCGTGGGCCCCTCGGTGCTCCACCGACGTACTCCTTCCTCCTATATATACCCACGTACCCCCAAACGATCAGAACAGGAGCCAAAAACCTAATTCCACCGCCGCAACTTTCTGTATCCACGAGATCCCATCTTGGGGCCTGTTCCGGAGCTCCGCCGGAGAGGGCCGTCATCACGGAGGGCTTCTACATCATCATAGCCCCTCTGATGAAGTGTGAGTAGCTTACCTCAGACCTTCGGGTCCATAGTTAGTAGCTAGATGGCTTCTTCTCTCTCTTTTTGGATCTCAATACAATGTTCTCCCCCTCTCTTGTGGAGATCTATTCGATGTAATCTTCTTCTTTTGCAGTATGTTTGTTGAGACCGATGAATTGTGGGTTTATGATCAAGTCTATCTATGAACAATATTTGAATCTTCTCTGAATTCTTTTATGTATGATTGGTTATCTTTGTAAGTCTCTTCGAATTATCTGTTTGGTTTGGCCAACTAGATTGGTAGTTCTTGCCGCGGGAGAAGTGCTTAGCTTTGGGTTCGATCTTGCGGTGTTCTTTCCCAGTGACAGAATGGGCAGCAAGACACGTATTGTATCGTTGCCATCAAGGATAACAAGATGGGGTTTATTTCATATTGCATGAATTTATCTCTCTACATCATGTCATCTTGCTTAAAGCGTTACTCTGTTTTTAACTTAATACTCTAGATGCATGCTGGATAGCGGTCGATGAGTGGAGTAATAGTAGTAGATGCAGAATCGTTTCGATCTACTTGTCATGGACGTGATGCCTATATACATAATCATGCCTAGATATTCTCATAACTATGCTCAATTCTGTCAATTGCTCAACAGTAATTTGTTCACCCACCGTAGAAAACTTATGCTCTCGAGATAAGCCACTAGTGAAACCTATGGCCCGCGGGTCTATTCTCATCATATCAATCTCCATCACTTTAATTGTTTTGTTTTTTACTTTTCCTTTTACTTTTCACTTTGCATCTTTATATAAAAAATACCAAAAATATTATCTATCGGATCTCACTTCCGTAAGTGACCATGAAGGGATTGACAACCCCTAATCGCGTTGGTTGCGTTGAGCTCTTTGTGTTGTGTAGGTACGAGGGACTTGCGCGTGGCGTCCTACTGGATTGATACCTTGGTTCTCAAAAACTGAGGGAAATACTTACGCTACTCTGCTGCATCATCCCTTCCTCTTCGGGGAAAACCAACGCAAGCTCAAGACGTAGCAGGGTACACCTGCAAGCTTAAATAATCCACAAACTTCATCCACGTATATTAGGTGCTCATCAGGATGCGTTGTTCCGCCTCCTGCAAAAGGATTAGCTAGCAGTTTTTCTATCATACCCGAAGGAATTTCAAAGCAGACATTTTCATTTTCAGTAGGTTCAGTAGGTTGAGGAGCAACTCTTTGCTCTACTGGTCGGGGTGAAGATACCCCGAACAAGCCCCTCAGAGGATTACTTTCCATAGTAACAAGTGACAGTAAATATCAGCACACTATATAAATTTTTCCTTACCAAATTCAACCTACTAAAGGTGCTTCACTCCCCGGCAACGGCGCCAGAAAAGAGTCTTGATGGCCCACAAGTATAGGGGATCTATCGTAGTCCTTTCAATAACTAAGAGTGTCGAACCCAACGAGGAGCAGAAGGAAATGATAAGCAGTTTTCAGCAAGGTATTCTCTGCAAGCACTGAAATAATAGGTAACAGATAGTTTTGTGATAGGATAATTTGTAACGAGTAACAAGTAACAAAAGTAAATAAAGTGCAGCAAGGTGGCCCAATCCTTTTTGTAGCAAAGGACAAGCCTGGACAAACTCTTATATGATGTAAAGCGCTCCCGAGGACACATGGGAATATCGTCAAGCTAGGTTTCATCACGTTCATATGATTCGCGTTCGGTACTTTGATAATTTGGTATGTGGGTGGACCGGTGCTTGGGTACTGCCCTTACTTGGACAAGCATCCCACTTATGATTAACCTCTATTGCAAGCATCCGGAACTACAACAAAAGTATTAAGGTAAACCTAACCATAGCATGAAACATATGGATCCAAATCAGCCCCTTACGAAGCAATGCATAAACTAGGGTTTAAGCTTCTGTCACTCTAGCAACCCATCATCTACTTATTACTTCCCAATGCCTTCCTCTAGCCCCAAATAATGGTGAAGTGTCATGTAGTCGACGTTCACATAACACCACTATAGGAGAGATAACATACATCTCATCAAAATATCGAACGAATACCAAATTCACATGACTACTAATAGCAAGACTTCTCCCATGTCCTCAGGAACAAACGTAACTACTCACAAAGCATATTCATGTTCATAATTAGAGGGGTATTAATATGCATATAGGATCTGAACATATGATCTTCCACCAAGTAAATCAACTAGCATCAACTACAAGGAGTAATTAACACTACTAGCAACCCACAGGTACCAATCCCAGACTTGGAGACAAGAATTGGATACAAGAGATGAACTAGGGTTTTGAGAGGAGATGGTGCTGGTGAAGATGTTGATGGAGATTGCCCTCTCCCGATGAGAGGAGCGTTGGTGATGACGATGGCGATGATTTCCCCCTCCCGAAGGGAAGTTTCCCCGGCAGAATAGCTCCGCCAGAGCCCTAGATTGGTTCCGCCAAGGTTCCGCCTCATGGCGGTGGAGTCTCGTCCGGGAAGATGGATTATGATTTTTTTTCCTCATCGAAAGACTCCATATAGCAGAAGATGACCATCGGAGGGCCACCAGGGGGCCCACGAGATAGGAGGGCGCGCCCAGGGGGTAGGGCGCTCCCCCCACCCTCGTGGGCAGGGTGTGGCCCCCCTGGTGAAATTCTTGCCCTCAGTATTTTTTATATATTCTGAAAAGGCCTTCCGTGAAATTTCAGGGCTTTTGGAGCTGTGCAGAATAGGTCTCTAATATTTGCTCCTTTTCCAGCCCAGAATCCCAGCTCCCGGCATTCTCCCTCTTTATGTAAACCTTGAAAGATAAGAGAGAATGGGCATAAGTATTGTGACATAATGTGTAATAAGAGCCCATAATGCAATAAATATCGATATGAAAGCATGATGCAAAATGGACGTATCATCCACCTCCAGCTCCTTCACCTTGTCGGCGTGGACCAAGGCTTGGGCGTTGAGCGCCTCCTCGTGCCTCTGCTCCAACTCCTGTGTCCGCTGTGCCACGAGCTTCTCGACCTCCTCACCCTTGCCATGGAGTGTGGCGGCAAGCGCCGCCTCATGAGTGGCAAGGTCCTCCTCCTGGGAGTTCAGCTCGGCCTGGTGCTGGTGCCGAGCAGCCTTGTCCTTGGCAGCCTGCTCCTTCGCCACCTCCTGAGCTTTCTCGATGTCGACCTGCTTCGGGATAAGCTCCTGCTTGCGCTCAGCCAGCAGATCCTAGGCGGTCTTCAGTTCCTCACAGTCCTGGCGGAACCAAGCCTGCATCTTGGCGACACGCTACTCAAGGTCCGCCTCCGCCTTGTCCACCGCCGCCATCCTGGACTTGGCCTTGTCCAGGCGGGTACAGTGAAGCGCCTGGAGCTTCTGGAAGTTGGCGCTCATGGCCTGGAGCAGCCGCTCTTCCTGGGAACCGCCGCCACCGACACTCGGTTCGTCAACAACCTCAAGCCCGGCAGTGGCGAGCACCTCGTCATCAAACACCTCCCCCTCGGTGGGTGCCATGGTGCTCGCCGTCCCTGGGAGGTGGACGAACACGTCGTCACTCACCTTCAGGCACTTGCCTGAGCCAGAGGCTGCGGAGGAGGAAGGTTGGTCGTCAACCGCCCCCTCCTCAACAGCGGCCTTGCCGGCCTCCCCGGCAGCGACCTTGCCGGTCTCCCCGGCCGGCCCCTTGGCGGCATCCTCAGCAGCACCCTCGGCGTCCTCGGCCCCGGCGTCCCTGGCGACCTCCTCAATGACGGTGTCAATGTCCTCCCGGTCCGCCAGGGAAGGGTCTGGATACCGAGGAGGGGGATGAGGCGAAGCCAAGACCAAGGTTCGAAAAGAAGAAGCAAGAACAGGGACAGAAGGCAAATAACTCACCCGTGCCAGGCTGGGAAGAAGTGGCCCCCTCCTCGCCAATATTCGGTGCCGGGACGGAGCCACCGGCGCCCGGGTTCGCCTCCTCCTCCATGCGCATGGGCTCAGTGCTTGGCACCCTTGCCGGGACCCCCTCAGGGCGGCGTGGTTGATGGGGGAGGCATGTTGGGGGTGGCCCTCAGTGGCTCCTCCTGCTTCCATCCTCCTCCTGCAACCACGGCAAGGTCAGCGCCAAGGGATCGTACCCCAGCACACGTTGATGGGGAGTGAGTAGTGGACTCATGCTGGGGGCTGCATCGGGGGCTGCTATCCAGGCTGCTCTCCACCACCAGTGGTGTACTCGAGGTGCCTGCCGGGGGCTGGCCGCCCATCAAGGCCCTGGCCCTCTTTGCCACCCTCTGGGCCAACGTCTCCACATCCCTGCAAAGATGAAAACAAGTCAAGGAAACCAGCACGGTCTGAAGGAACGGAGATGATGAATGGCAAGAAGCTTACTCATCCTCTGTCTCCTCTTCCGCTGCCTTCCTCTTCCTCCTTGGGCTGAGAGACCCAAGATCAAAGACGACCTCTGTGTCAACATCTGCGGGAGGAGGGGAAGGGGATGGAGTCCGGCGACGCTTGGACGAAGAAGAGGCAGTCGATTTCCTCTTCGCCACCGCAGCCATCACCACCTTCTTCGCTGCTGTGGCCCTCATCAGGCGCACAGACCCTCCCTGGACTTCTTGCCATGCACAATCCTGCCGGGTCGGACCGGCTCGCCAAAGCTGGTCCGCCACAGGACACGCCTTTTCCCGGTGGCTGAAGGGTCGTCAGCCCTGGCCTCTTCCTCGGTGCTGGCGCTCCTGGCCTCCCCAGCAAACTCTGCCCACCTGGCAAGCTCCTCCTCCTCATCGGCCGCCTCGGCCTCTTCCTCCACATGGCCGACACTACCAGCTTCCCTGGCAAGTGCTGCCTCCGCCGCCCTGGCGGCGATGTAGTCTAGATCCTCTTTGGTGGTGTCCTTGATAAGCAGTGGCTCATCACGGACATACCTCTCCGATAGATTGTCGAAGAACTCCTGCACCTGCTCCTCCTCCAGCTCGGCCCAACTTGGGTCAAGGCCCTGCGCATTAAAATCTGGCATCATGTCGATGATGTCGGTTTGGTGAGAGTTGTTGCTCAGCGAGACCACTCCCGCCGGCAACCTGAACAGAGGCCCCTTGACGGACTTGCCAGCCTTCGCGGCCTTGCCGGCTTTCTCAGCCCTGCTGTCGTCACCCACATCGAGCTGGAAAAGCCGCTGACAAAAATGAGCGTGCCACATCACCGTGAAGTTGTGCTTTAAGCTGGGGCGAAGCCTCATGATGTCGGCCGCGCTGCTGAAGAGCCAGGCCGGCCTCCCCTTGTTATGCAATGGGGCGATTCGGCGGCAGATGAAGTCGGCCCCAATCATCTCAAGGGTGAGCCCGGCCATAGTGAGGCGATGGATCCTGGTGGTAGCGATCGTGAGCTTCTTGTCATCGGCATCGACGTTGCTCCAGTCCTTGCGGCGGACCGGCGGGCTTTGATGAACTTGGCAGAACTCCCGCGGATCCTCCTCCTCGATACATAGCCACCGGCCCCGCCACTCCTCCCACCTCTCCTTCTGGGCACCCTCTAGATACGTGCCCTTCTCCTGGGTCCGTGGGATCTAGGTGACGTAGCCGAAGATGCCCCCCCCCCCCCGCCTGGATACGGGGAAAGAAATAGTGGCGGAAGAGCGTCGTGCTGGGAAGCATTCCGGCGAAGCCCTCGCAGAGGTGGGCAAAGAGGGCCATGCATGCCACGGTATTCGATGTAAAATCAAGAAGATAGAAGCCGTAGGTGTGCATGACATCATTGAAAAAGTCGGAGAAAGGGGGCAGAGCCCGTAGGAGAAGTAGTCAACGAAGCAAGGGTACCGATTCGGGCCGGCCTGAGCAAAATCGGCAGGGATGATGTGTGTGGCCGGATGCCCCATCGTCTTCGCCCCCCCACAGAGGCATGAAGTAGTCCCTGAGGTGGACCGCATCAACCGTCGAGGGGAAGAAGGCAAGCTGCGTTCGAAGCGCCGCCGACTCGCTCTCCGGTATCTCCTTCTCCTCGACGTCCTTGGCTATTCCCTTGCCCTTACTAGTTTTGGGTGCCATGGCGGCCAGGAAAGAGGTGAAGAATCTGGAGCGATGGGAGATTGGGGGCAATGGGGGCGTGGCGGCGGCGAATAGAGGCGGAGGTTTCGGTGTTCTTCGCTTGAGGAAGAAGGGGGAGGGACGGTGGTTCCGAAATTAGAGAGACGCGGAGGGTAAATGAGCAGCGCGCCCATGGTTTTCCCTTTTTTATGGGGAAGTCATGGGCCGCCTCTTATCATTTACTGCGAAGTGACGCATGAGGGCAGCAACTACCCCCACGTCACGCATGACCCCCACATCGCGCATTCAACGCGGGTCATGGAGAAGTGCAACGAACGAAGGAGTTACAGCAGTAAAACTCGGCCCCGCGTGCCCGCGCACCGTTTTGGGCCTAGCCCAACAACGCGTCGCGCTTATGTATGGCACAGGCCTGGGGGCTTCTGTCGGTGCACAAAAGGAGGGGGTCCTATTTTGTACCCCTTTACTTGTGCGCGGGCAATTGGAGCCGCGCATGCGGCCTCACCCAGCGGGGCAGAGGAAGGAGGCAAGGCCGCAAGACAACCAGAACAATGCCAAGCCAAAGAGATGAAGAGCAGGAGGGCGAGGTGGACTCCCCCGGCAAGGCCCTTGCCGAGGTAGCCTCCGTAGGCCTGGCAAGAGCCTTGCCAGGGCAACTTGCCCGACACCAGCAGAGCCCCCACCCTTGAATCCACGGGTTCCAACGCCACCGACCACCTTGGGACCGAGGCTCGGGAGGCACCTCCATGGTGGCATGCAAATTTTTTGTGGAAACCAGAAGCCCACAAGACTAGACGATGGCCAGAAGACAAGACAATCGCAAGCCCCTTACCGAGGATGCCCCCGAGGCCACGACAAGGCTCCTTGCCAAAAATGCTCGCAAGGCCCCGGCAAGACTCTTGCCGAGGGCGCTCACAAGA
The DNA here is from genome assembly GCA_034509565.1 of Triticum monococcum. NCBI lineage: Eukaryota > Viridiplantae > Streptophyta > Magnoliopsida > Poales > Poaceae > Triticum > Triticum monococcum. Next base: position 122,477,666 of record CM067841.1, read on the forward strand.
CCCCAGCAAGACCCTTGCCAGGAATATACACGGGACCGCGACAAGACCTTGCCGCCCCATCACCGCCTAGCTCAGGGCCAACCCACCAACAGAGGCTAGTACCCACATGGCAGTACATGGCTCCTAGTCCAGCTAGTCAAGCACCTGCGTGGTGGCATGCAGATCTTCCTGAAGACCCTGCCACCACGCCATCTCAGCAGACTGCCAGCTTACGTGGCGCGACATGCCTCGTTGGCCTGGATGCGTGTCGGAGCGAGGCGGAGCGGCGATGGACGGGACGGGCCTCATTGCCGTCCCTAATAAAGCAACGGGACACCTAAGGAGCGCATTTAATGCGCCTTGTCCCGTAATGACGGGCGATAAGCTTGTGCAGTGTATACCTTTCCACCTCTTGTGTGCCACTGTGGCGACCCCTTTTGACTATAAAAGGAGCCCGAGGCATACTGGAGAAGGATATCTTTTGGACTACGCACGCACCGCAGCTAGTTCGAAAGCTCAAGAACACTCAAATATACACCAAAGCAGGATTAGGGTATTACGCATCCTTGCGGCCCGAACCTGGGTAAACGGTCTTTGTGCTGGCTACCAGACCCACTCTTTGCACAACCCCGAGCCCGCCAACCGTAGAAGGGATCCCAGTGATTCTGTAGGTGTCGTTTCCACCGACAGTGAGCCATGGATATAGCACTATAGGTGGAATAGAATGGTGGTTGTGGAGAAGACAAAATGGAGAAGATAGTCTCACTTCAACTAGGCGTATCAACGGGCTATGGAGATTCCCATCAATAGATATTAATGTGAGTGAGTAGGGATTGCCATGCAACGGATGCACTAGAGCTATAAATGTATGAAAGCTCAATAGAAGAAACTAAGTGGGTGTGCATCCAACTTGCTTGCTCAAGAAGACCTAGGGAATTTTGAGGAAGCCCATCATTGGAATATACAAGCCAAGTTTTATAATGAAACATGCCCACTAGTATTTGAAAGTGACAACATAAGAGACTCTCTATCATGAAGACCATGGTGCTACTGTGAAGCACAAGTGTGCAAAAAGGATAGTAGCATTTCCCCTTCTCTCTTTTTCTCTCATTTTTTTATTTGGGCCTTTTCTCCTTTTTTATGGCCTCTTTTTAATTTTTTATTTATTTTTCGTCTGGAGTCTCATCCCCACTTGTGGGGGAATCATAGTCTCCATCATTCTTTCCTCGCTGGGACAATGCTCTAACAATGATGATCATCACACTTTTATTTACTTACAACTCAAGAATTACAACTCGATACTTAGAACAAAATATGACTCTACGTGAATGCCTCCGATGGTGTACCGGATGTGTAGTGAATCAAGAGTGACATGTATGGAAAATTATTAATGGTGGCTTTGCCACAAATACGATGTCAACTACATGATCATGCAAAGCAATATGACAATGATGGATCGTGTCATAATAAACGAAACGGTGGAAAGTTGCATGGCAATATATCTCGGAATGGCTGTGGAAATGCCATAATAGGTAGGTATGGTGGCTGTTTTGAGGAAGGTAAATGGTGGGTTTATGGTACCGGCGAAATTTGCGCGGTACTAGAGAGGCTAGTAATGGTGGAAGGGCGAGAGTGTGTATAATCCATGGACTCAACATTAGTCATAAAGAACTCACATACTTATTGCAAAAATCTATTAGTTATCGAAACAAACTACTACGTGCATGCTCCTAGGGCGATAGATTGGTAGGAAAAGACCATCGCTCGTCCCCGACCACCACTCATAAGGAAGACAATCAAAAAATAAATCATGCTCCGACTTCATCACATAACGGTTCACCATACGTGCATGCTACGGGAATCACAAACTTTAACACAAGTATCTCTCAAATTCACAACTACTCAACTAGCATGACTCTAATATCACCATATTCATATCTCAAAACAATCATAAAGAATCAAACTTCTCATAGTATTCAATGCACTTTTTATGAAAGTTTTTTATCATACCCATCTTGAATGCCTATCATAATAGGACTAATTTTATAACCAAAGAAAAATACCATGATGTTATAAAAGACTCTCAAAATAATATAAGTGAAGCATGAGCAATCAATAATTTCTACAAAATAAAACCACCATCGTGCTCTAAAAATAAAATATAAGTGAAGCACTAGAGCAAAATTATCTAGCTCAAAAGATATAAGTGAAGCACGTAGAGTATTCTAATAAATTCCAATTCATGTGTGTCTCTCCCAAAAGGTGTGTACAGCAAGGATGATTGTGGTAAACTAAAAAGCAAAGACAAAAATCATACAAGACGCTCCAAGCAAAACACATATCATCTGGTGAATAAAAATATAGCCTTAAGTAAAGTTACCGATAGACGAAGACGAAAGAGGGGATGCCTTCCGGGGCATCCCCAAGCTTAGGCTTTTGGTTGTCCTTGGATTTTACCTTGGGGTGCCTTGGTCATCCCCAAGCTTAGGGTCTTGCCACTCCTTGTTCCAAAATCCATCAAATCTTTACCCAAAAACTTGAAAACTTCACAACACAAAACTCAACAGAAAATCTCATGAGCTCCGTTAGTATAAGAAAACAAATCACCATTTAAGGTACTGTAATGAACTCATTCTTTATTTATATTGGTGTTAAACTGTATTCCAACTTCTCTATGGTTCATAGCCCCCGATACTAGCCATAGATTCATCAAAATAAGCAAACAACATACGAAAAACAGAATCTGTCAAAAACAGAACAGTCTGTAGTAATCTGTAGGTTTCGAATACTTCTATTACTCAAAACATCCTACCCAATTAGGAAGACGTAAATAATTTGTATATTGATCTACTGCAGTTGGAATTGGTATTTTATCGCTCACTGGTTAAAAATGAAAATTATTCTTGTGAGCGCATACTTTTTGTTTTTTTCACCAAGATCAAACAACAATCATCCAAGAAGATCCTAAAGGCTTTACTTGGCACAAACACTAACTAAAACATAAAAAAACAATAATAACAGAGGATAAATGATTTATTTGTTACTAAACAGGAATAAAAATAAAATTGGGTTGCCTCCCAACAAGCGCTATTGTTTAACGCCCCTAGCTAGGCATAAAAACAAGAATAGATCTAGGTATTGTCATCTTTGGTAGGAAATTCTTCAATTGAACACTTATAACCCTTAGGAATTTCCTTCTTTTTATTAATGATCAAACTCCTAGGCAAGAAATCAAGAAATTCATTTGTAGCAAAAGGTTCCTTAATGATAGAAAAAGTTGGGATGAACACTTATTGATTTGAGATCCGCATTTTCCTTACTAGAAGATTCACCCTTATTTTTAGGAACATACATAAACTTGGCAACTTTGGTAGTAGGAGGGTTTGAAATGTTTCTTATGGCAGAAAAGGCAGACCCTAAGTTGGTAATATTATCATCAAGTTTATCAATTCTAGTAGAATCTTGATCTATCTTTTCATTAACTATGGGTTCTTTCTCTCGAAAAAATTTCAAAGTAACTCCTACCTTAGATCCATATTGAGTAATTTGATTGGGTATCTTTTTATCCAAATTCTCGACCAACTCTACCATGGCAACTTTATTTTCGATTATTTCAAGCCGTTGCATCACGTGTTCGAAAGTTAAAATAGTTCCATTAACCAAAAGAGGTGGTGGGCCAAACATATCTAACATAGCATTATAAGAATCAAAAGTGTGGCTACCCAAGAAATTTCCTCCGGTAATGGTATCAAGAATATATCTGTTTCAAGGAGTGCTGCCTACATAAAAATTGTGAAGAAGAACGGAAGTAGATTGCTTCCTAGTGGATCTATTCTGAGCATTGCAAATTCTATGACAAGCATCTTTTAGATTGTCTCCCTCCCTTTATTTAAAATTTAAAACTTCATGATCGGGAGTACTAACAATGATAGGAGGACTAGCCATAACAACAAAATAAACGATCTAACACACGGACACGCGAGAATCAAGCAAAAAGAGACGAACGGAAAAAGGGCGAACGGAAAAGAGGCGAATAAAACGGTAAGGGTGAAGTGGGGGAGAGGCAAACAAGTGGCAAATGGCAAATAATGTAATGTGAGGGAAAAGAGTTTGTGATGGGTACTTGGTATGTCTTGACTTGTGCGTAGATCTCCCCGGCAACGGCGCCAGAAATCCTTCTTGCTACCTCTTGAGCATGCGTTGGTTTTCCCTTCAAGAGGAAAGGGTGATGCAGCAAAGTAGCATAAGTATTTCCCTCAGTTTTTGAGAACCAAGGTATCAATCCAGTAGGAGACTACACGCAAATCACCTAGTACCGGCACAAACAAATAAGAACCTTGCAACCAAGTTTGGACTTCTTTGATCATTGAGCACGTAACACTGCATTGTCGGCGGTCTTGTCCAAGATCCTCATTGCAACAAACTCATCCAACACTTAACTTGAGGACAAGGCGTGGAAGTCCGGCCTTTGACGGATGACGGAGTACATGGCCTTATGGTAAGGCATCATGGCCTTGAGAAACTTGCGCTTGATCCAATTGTCATACGTATCCTTGCTCCCATGATCTCGGAGTGAGACTGCAAGAGTAGTTAACCTTCGATAGAGCTCTCGAGATTCTTCATCTTCAATCATGGCAAACTCATCGGCTTCATCTTGCACCACTTCAAAGTTTGAGCGTTGAACGCTTGCGCTTCCCTTGTACAAGGAGACAACATGCCCCCATGCTTCCTTGGCCACGGTGAAGGGTCGGAGATGCGCAATATCTTCGGGAGGAATGTCTTCTTGGAGAATGAAGAGAGCGGACTCATTGAATTGATGATCTGCGGCTTCTATAGGAGTGAAGTTGCTTGGATCATGCGGGTAGAAACCTTGCTCAATAATTCTCCAAATATTAGTAGAACTATGATTTAAATGACGTTTAAAGCGATACACCCAAGCGGCAAAATCCTCATTTTTCACAAGCTTAGGAGGACCAACATGATTCATATGCGTGGAGGGAACCGGTCCTCCATAGGTAAGGGGAGGTTCAACATGGGCAAATATGTCACTCCCATTCTTACCACTAGACAAAGGAACTCGGTCACTACTAGCTTCCCCCTTATTGGAGTTAGCATACGTCACCTTGTTGGCGGGATCAACCACTTCCGACCGTGCGGTGGATAATTTAAGGCCTTCAAGAAACACCTTAAACATGTCTTTAACCTCGGTCATCATGGAGGTTTTCAATGTGTTCAAAGCCGCATTGAACTCCTCAAGAGAGACCGAGGATCCTCCATCGGTTGCAGGCAAGGAAGGACTCGCACCGGAGTGCTCCTCCCCCGGCTGTGGTGCCAACCATACTCTTCGGACAACAAAGTCCTTAATAAATAGACGAGGCACTGATACCAATTGAAAGGATCGATATGGTTGACTAGAGGGGGTGAATAGGCAACTAACAATTTTTAGCTTTTCTTGACCAAATTAAACTTAACATCAAAATAGGTTGTCTAGATGTGCAACTAGGTGAGCAACCTATATGATGCAACTACAACAAGCACACAAGCAAGCAAGGGATACAACACAATAAACGCTTGCACAAGAAAAGGTAACAGATAACCAAGAGTGGAGCCGGTGGAGACGAGGATGTGTTACCTAAGTTCCTTCCCTTTGAGAGGAAGTACGTCTCCATTGGAGTGGTGTGGAGGCACAATGCTCCCCAAGAAGCCACTAGGGCCACCGTATTCTCCTCACGCCCTCACACAATGCAAGATGTCGTGATTCCACTATTAGTGCCCTTGAAGGCGGCGATCGAACCTTTACAAACAAGTTTGGGGCTATCTCCACAACTTAATTGGAGGCTCCCAATGACACCATGAAGCTTCACCACATTGGAATATGGCTCCGCGGTGACCTCAGCCATCTAGGGTGCTCAAACATTCAAGAGTAACAAGATCCGTAAGGGATTAGTGGGGGAATAAAATTTCTCTTGGTGGAAGTGTAGATCGGGGCCTTCTCAATCAATCCCTAGAAAATCAACAAGTTTGATTGGCTAGGGAGAGAGATTGGGTGAAAATGGAGGTTTGAGCATCAATGGAGCTTGGGGAGGGGAGAGGTAGTTTTCTTGGAGAAGAAGACCCCTTTATATAGTGGGGGAAAGATCCAACCGTTATCCTCTCTCTCAGCCCGTGAGGCGCGGTACTACCACACAGAGCCGCGGTACTACTGCTAAGGGTTGCAGTACTACCATTGTAGAGTGTGGTACTACCGCTTGTGTGGTAGTGACCAGATGAGGGCCTATTGCATGGGGCAACGAGCGGTAGAACCGCCGGAGCGGTACTACCGCATGCCCCTACGGTACTACCATAAGGCGGGCATCAACTCACACTGAAAAATGCACGGGCGTAATAAATTACTTCCATAACAACTTCCGTTGAGGTTAGGTCAGTGCAAAAGTCCGCTACGGTAGTACCGGACAGCCGTCCCGGTACTACCACGTAAGGGCGAATGTAAAAAATTACATCCGCGCCTACTTCCGCATGCATCAGCGTCAGGGCTGGAGGAAGCGGTACTAGTGCTCACAGGGAGCGGTACTACCGCTCACAGGGAGCAGTACTACCGCTAGCCTCGGAAGCTTTAGCACTTGGATGCCTTCATATCGCAGAGACATGGATAAACGGATGGTGCCCCATCGAAGCAAGGGAAATGTGGCGCAAAGGAACAGATGTGTACGTGTTGATTACACCCTAACCTTTCCGAAGCGGACCCCTCTTAATAGTACAGCTTTCCTACGACTCAAATCCACCGAAAAGAAACATAGAGAACAGCCATCTTCGATAGGCTCTGAAGGGCACCAAATCTTCTTGTGCCTAGACATGAGATATCTGAAATGCTCAATGCATACGATTAGTCCACAAATGCATTGTCATCAATCACCAAAACCACTTAGGGAGAAATATGCCCTTACACCTTGCCTCTTGAGCATACAAGTAGTTTCAGAGGTTATCATCGACAAATTGCTTTGAAGAGGATTGAAGCAAAGATATGCATAAATATATTTTCTAGATATTGAAATGGCGTGCATAGAAGAAACAAGGCAAAACAGATAGTACCATCATATAGTTGGCTGATGTCTTCTTCATTGCGCAGACAAAGAGTTTGTTATTTTTCCTCGCTAGTTTCTTTATTCTAACAATATTTCTTAGTTTCTTAACTTGACTAATATTCATGGACATCTGGTATCTTCTACATGTGCAAACTGAGTTGAGCAACAGGTCTAAACCTTTGACACCAGGACCTATATGCAAGACCTAAATATTAGAATGTTTTCTATAATTTTGCAATAATGTGCTATAAGCCAAAAGACTATCTAGATGAATCCCGATACTCCTCCTAGGTTGGTCATCGGCAGTACCCCACCACCCTACCGCCATCGATGCGGCGACTGAATGAAGCTAGAGGCGGAGAAAAATGCACACTGTGGTCCATGGAGCCCGGACGACACAGCTGCGAGGGCCTAGGCTGGGGCCATGATGATGGTGGTGACAACCACGAAGGCACATTCATAATCGGGCTGTCGGTTGCAGTGTCAGGCCGCGGTGGCAGCGTCCTGAGGCACTTGCAGCAGAGGACACCACACGGTTCTCGTGGTGTTGTAGGGCTAGGGCCTCCACTGGCGTGTTCACCTCCAGCTCGCATCATCATCGCCGCCTTCCATGTCACGCAAGGATGCGCGCCGCCATCGCCGGGCGAGGTTGCCGCCGTGGGTTCGCCGGAACAAGCTCTTTCTCTGCTCCCTCTCACATTCCGTGGGTGATGAGGGGGAATAGAGATAGGGAGAGGGGCACACCACTATTGATCTGATGCATCGAGTGGACACACACGCATTCACCACCGCCGCCATGGTCCCAGCGAACTCTCTTGTTTTTATGATGTGGCCATTGGGGTTGCTTTAAGATTCGGGATTTGGATCCAACGGCGTGTGGGCAGTTCACTGGAACCTGGCTGGTAGCTAATGGGCGCGAGTCAAGATTTCCTTAATTCATTTAAGGGAAACTCTATGGTTCAACCGACCGATTTCCACCCAATTATCCGCCTCCTGTTCCACGCGACACATATCTTGCATTGGGGCCACGAACCACTATAGCAAGTGGTTCCTTTTTCTCCTCATCTCCATAAGGGATGGATAAGAAGGTCACAAGCACCTGAGCGTGGGCGTTGTTGTCTTCGCAGACGCAGCATAGCCGTAGACGAGGTCGAGCACCGGTGTCACTTCTATGGCCAGTCGATGTCTATTGGCAGTCGTAGACAAGGTCAGGCGCGGGTGTCATCTGATGCGCAGCCGTAGATGAGGTCGGGCGCGGGAGCCGCTGCCACTGATTGTCGGTGCCTGCTGGGCAGTCGTGCCTCCGCTGACTTCCTATGTGTCGTCCTCGACCATCACCGGCCGCCTCCCTATTACAATTGCAATGCCGGAGTTTCAAGCGACGACGATGAACAATACTTGTGCTCCTACGACATGAATCGGTAACATGTGGGGACATTTTTGCACACCATCTTCACTGCCAAATTTTCTACAACATTACCGGTGTTGCAATTTTTTCCCACAACATCACTTATGCTGTAGAAAAGAAAGAACAAAAAATTATGTAACATTACCTATGTTGCAAAAGTCTTTCCGCAGCATCACCTATGTTGCAAAAAAGCGAAGCCCAAAAATATTTCTGCAACATGACATATGTTACAAATGTTTTCCGCAACACAACTTCTGTTACAAATATTTTTACAATAGTATCTATGTTGCAAATATTTCTGCAGCATCACCTATGATCTTTGTTGCAAAAAATATTTCTATAACAAACTCTGTTGTAAATAAAATTCTATTGATGTTTCCGCAACACGATCTTTGTTGCACAAAAAATTCTATAACAAACTCTGTTGCAAAAAAATCTACAAACGTTTCTGCAACATGTTATGTGTTGCAGAGAATTCTAGAACATAATCTATATTGAAAAACTTAAAATGTTCGCCAGACATTTGATGACATTGGTGTGAGGGGGATTTTTTTCTTTGTGCAACAAGCCTCTTGTTGCCAAGGGAACGAGCTATAACGCCAACGATGCGGCTATATCTCCCACGTGTCGAGGCACGACTTAGAGGCATAACCGCATGGTGGTTTTGTCGCAAGAGGGGTAATCTTCACACAATCCCATGTACTGAATAAGAAAGGGATAAATAGTTTGCTTACAATCGCCATGTCACAGAAATAACAAGTTAAACATACATCATCCAGAGTACAATCAAGGTCCGACTACGGAACAAAAATAAAAGAAGATAACCCCAAATGCTAGATCACCGATCGTCCCAACTGGGCACCACTACTGATTATCCGGAAAAGACACATAACAACGACCAAGATCTTCTTCGAACTCTCACTTGAGCTCGGTTGCGTCACCTGCACTGGTATCATCGGCACCTGCAACTATTTTGGAAGTATCCGTGAGTCACGAGGACTCAGCAATCTCAAAACGCTCGTGATCAAGACTATTTAAGCTTATGGGTAGGATGTGGTAATGAGGTGGAGTTGCAGCAAGCGCTAAGCATATATGGTGACTAACTTACGAGTACAAGAGTAAGATGAGAAACTATGCAACGGTCGTTAACTACAAGTGATCAAGAAGTGACCCTGAAACTACTTACGTTCATTCATAACCCAAACCGTGTTCACTTCCTGAACTCTGCCGAAAAGGGACCATCACGGCTACACACATGGTTGATTCATTTTAGTTAAGTTAAGTGTCAAGTTTTCTACAACCGGATATTAACAAATTCACATCTGCCACATAACCGCAGGCACGACTCTCGAAATTTTATACCCTGCAGGGGTGTCCCAACTTAGCCCATCACAAGCTCTCACGATCAACGAAGGATATTCCTTCTCCCGGAATAACCCGATCAGACTCAGAATCCCGGTTACAAGACATTTCAATAATGGTAAAACAAGACCAGCAAGACCGCCCGATGTGCCGACAAATCTCGATAGGAGCTGCACATATCTCGTTCTCAGGGCACAACGGATGTACACTACATACAGCAACCGAAAACCCCGGGTGAAGGGGTGGCACTGCAAGTGGCTCTATGTTGGACCAACACTCAGAGGAGCACTGGCCCGGGGGGGGGGGTTAAAATAAAGATGACCCTCGAGAGCGCGACTCCCAAGGGAAACGGTATATGTGGCAAATGTTACAACCAAGGATGGGCCTTGCTGGAGGAGTTTTATTCAAAGCGAACTGTCAAGGGGGTCCCATAACCCCAACCGTGTTAGGAACGTAAAATCAGGGAACATAACACCGGTATGACGGAAACTAGGGCGGCAAGATGGAACAAAACACCAGGAAAAAGGCCAAGCCTTCCACCCTTTGCCAAGTATATAGATGCATTAATTAAATAAGAGATAATGTGATATCCCAACATATCCATGTTCCAACATGGAACAAACTGCAGGGCACCTACAACTAGCAACGCTATAAGAGGGGTTGATCAAAATCAGTAACATAACTAAACAACGGTTTGCTAGGAATGTGGGTTGGAGGCTTGACATGGCAATATGGGAGGCATGATAAACAAGTGGTAGGTAGTGCGACATAGCGATAAACAACTAGCAAGCAAAGATAAAAGTGATATCAAGGGTAATGGTCATCTTGGCTGAAATCCCGCTAGGAAGAAGAACGAGTCCATGAAGTAGACGAACCAACATAGTTGAACGGATGCTCACAAACGCAATGTTACTGGAACTAACACGAAGAAGAACCACCGGAAAAAAGCAAACAACATGGTAAACCAACAAGCATAATCATGGCATGATGCACAATCAAGTATGATGCATGTCCGGTTTGAAGAGGCATGGCATGGCAAAGTGCAACAAACAATACTACAAGTTAAGTGGAGCTCGATACAATATGCAACGAGTTGCATATTGACGAAACTTCACAACAATTATTCAGTTCTCTCCTGTTTAAACTACTCAACAATATTAAATGTTGTTAAACATGGCAAGAGGTGAAGCATATGTAAACTAAATATTTAGGCAAGTTTAAATGAGGCCGGAAATAACAACAACCATTCCGGAAAAACCACATGTGCATATCTAGCAACTTTTAAGCAAACAACAATTTCAATATTTTAAGTGTTATTATTGTGATGCGGATGACATATGCAAGTTTTATGAAAATGTTAACGTGCGCATGTTACGAAGCATTTGTCATCGTGGCGGAAACGAAAGGGGTGCCACGGCAATGACAACGTAAATGATTCCACTGCAACATTCCGGTTTTGGTAACTCAATTGAGAAGCCGGTGCAAAGGAAAGTGTGGATGTGTAGAACACGCTAGAGACGGTGGGGTGATCCCAGTCATCGGGTTCCCACGGATCGACGGCATGGCAAACGAGGAGAATGTGCAAGGAACAATTCGAACATGGTGCAAACATAGGGTGCATCTCAAAAAACACATGCATTCGTCCACGGGTCATCGTCTCAGCGGTTATACCTTTGAAGCGTGCCTTTTCAGAACGGATCAAGTTCGAAGCGGTGCAGAGGAAGTAGTTGTTCTTGGGATGGTCGTAGTGGAAGTAGTCGTTCACGGAAGTCATGGGAGTCGTGGTACATGTTTGGGAAGCGGTAGAGGTACAGGTCTTCGACAACGATCGTTGTATACGTTCAAATAGTAGTCGTACACGTCGACGATAGTGGTACATGGCGAGGAACTTGACGTCGACGATGCCTTCGAGGGTCGATGGTAGGGGTAGTTGTCGCATCACCGGGCGTAGTCGTATACTTGGTGTCCTTGGGGCATCGGCGATAGTCATACTCGAAGCGGTAATTGGCGAATCCTGGACGTTCTTGGCGGTCTTCGGTGGAGGTGTTTGTTCCTTTGACAAAGGAAACAGCGGCAGCAAGGAAACAGCGGCAGCAGAAGGCATCACAGGAGCTAACGGGTGCGGTTGCCTGCGGACGATGGGGACGTCCGGAGATGCAACAGCAGAACCAAAACAACAACAGCAGCAAAGAAGCCGGTGGCGGCTGGAGCAGATCGGGCACCGTGGTGCTACGCTCCATTGCGAGCACAAGCAAGGCAGAGGGAATCCAGGGGTCATCAGCGTCGACCGGTGCTCCGGGAATGTCGAGGAGGCGCAGGTGCGTCGGGGAACTTGAAGGTCGAGGCCTCCGGGTAGCCGTGGAGGTCAGAGGGTGCGGCGACGGGGCCTTGCTGGTGGACGACCAGTGACGAAGGCTAGCCGGGATGGTCGCCGGCGGCGTTGGCGCGGTGGCGAGCCGGCGTAGCAGCGGAGGAGACGGCAGCGAGGCGCGGGGCGGAGGCAGAGGGGACGGGACGAGGCGCAGGTGAGGGAGCTGCTCGGCGGCGCTCGATTCCGGCGGAGTCGAGGGAGGAGCGGGCGGCGGCCTCCGGGCATCGTGAGGGAATGAGGAGGAGGGGTCGGGTCGAGGCACGAGGAGCTCCTCTTGTGTGCTGCGGCGCTGGAGGGAGAGATCGAGGGAGAGAACGAGAGGAGGAGGTCAGGGGCTCGAGGCCTAGGGTTAGGAAGGAGGCTGGGCCTCAGAGATGGATGGGCCGGCCTAGGAGTCAAGCCCAAGAGGCCAGTGGTGCAGGCCACCCCCCTCTCTCTCTCTCTCTCTCTTAGCCTCTCTTTTCATAACAGAATACTAAAGAGAAAGAAAAGGGAAGAAAAGAAAATGTTAGAGAAAGAGTTTGGGCAAGGGGATTATTTTCCCAGACTCACCAAAAATGAGCTTGATCCCGGAAAAATAGAAGTCGGCACGCGGTTGAAGTTGAATTCAATCTCATTCAAAATTAATTCCAAATGATTTGAATGGGAAGTGAGGTTAGGGAAGGTCCAAAAATGTTGAGACTTTTGGAGGAGCCTCAAAAAATGGAGAAAGAATTATCGGCAAGGTTTGGAGATCAACTCGAAGCAGAAAAGGCATGGAAAATATTTGCAAGTGTGTTTATGGGTGATTCCAAAAAAATTGGAATATTTGATAATAGCTCCCTATTAATAGTAGGAGACTTTTATATGTTATAAAAAGAATTTCACCATGTGAATTTCCCTCGATTTAAATGGATCTAAGACCCACACAATTTATTTAGTTGAGTTTTAAAAACTAAATGACATGCTGGCATGATGACATGATGCAATGCAAAAATAAATAGAGCAAGCACAAATGAAACACACGGAGGTCACGAAAATATGGAAGTCTTCTAGAGCGTCGGTCTTGGGGTGTCACAACTCTCCTCCACTTACAAGAGATCTCGACCCGAGATCTAAGGATGGCACCAAGGAGAAATGGAAGAGGAAGAGGTAAGACAAAGTTGTTTCTTTGACAAATGAGTGAAACCAATGAACCAATGAACGAGTGAAACCAATGAACCTTGAGAGGTTGAAAACTTGAAAGAAGGACACACAGAGTTAAACGGAATTGAGAGCACTCCCGTAGGAAAGAAAAACAAGGAACACCATGTGAATCTTGGAGGTTGCAGAGCTGTGAATGACGAGCACAAAGGACAAGAAGGAATTGAAACCACTCTGGTTGAAACGAGATAAACAAGGAACAAGGAAGAACAAATTCGAACAACACTCTGGTTGAAAAGAGATGCAAGACTTGATAAGATGAAAAGAACTTGAGCAGAGGACACAACACTCATGTTAAATGGATAAGCAAGGAAAAGAACATGATATTTACAAAATGGGATGATGGGTCGAAGAGAGTAACATCACAATGCCTCCAGAACAAATGAGTGGAATGAAAAGAACGGATAAGAGAACATCAACTTCCACCATGACTGAACATGAAGGAGCCTTCCTACGAAGAAGGATTGAACGGAGTTGTTGAAAAATCAACAACAAAAAAATATGGTTCCCGTGGACTTATGGAAAACATCTCAAAATTATGAGGTGACGACCAACCATTAACGGAATCAATCAATTTGATTGAGAACACCAAAGAGATGAAAAACTTCTTCCACCAAGATGATAAAGAGATAACTTGGATCATTGTTAAGCACCACAATTAGCAACATTCCTTAGGGAAGGCTTTAGGTGTAATCTAACCCAAGATAACTCCAATGAAGAGATTGATGGGTTGCAAAGGATCTCCTGAACGAAGAGAAAATGATGGGTTTAAATATCTCATCTATGACCACTTGCGAATCATGAAATACGAAGGGAAATTGTCAAGAATGACATAAGACCACCTTAAAAGATAATGTACAAAGAATTGCACTTCGGATGCAAGGTGAAGAATGCTTGAACTCCTCCAAAAAAGACATGTGTTGAGCACCCTTTTTAATTTTGAGTATAGCTTGGCGGATCATAACTTCGAGAGAAATCTTGAAGAACAATCGAAGAATGAAAAGAATCCTTGACGAACAACCATGTAGAGTCTCCATGAAGAACTCTGGTAATAAAAGAATGATCAAACGAAAGGAAAGTTGAAAATAACTCCGGGATTAGCCTTGCAATGATTAGATGGAGCTTTGAAATGACATAATTGAAATAACTTGGAGCTTCGAAAAAGAAAAGATGAAGCATCTCGAACCAAGAAATGTGACATGATGGACCACTCTGGAAAGAAGAAACTAGATCACTTAAATGAAACAAAAATAAGAATTACATTAAGCGTATCCTTCACCAATTTAAATTGATGACAAGCCACGGATTTGACATACTATTTATTCTCGTAGAAAGGTTTAAGAGAGATATAGCGTAAACTTGAGAAGGTTTTCAATGATCCACCGATAGGATTGAAACAACGAATAAATAGATACGGTAACCAAGGAAGAGGAATCTTGAGTAAACCGCCGTAAGAATTGAAAATGAAATTAGCAACAACTGTCGCTACACCTATTCAATTGATGAAGGGATGCAGATAGTCTGGGCCTAATACCAAACAGACATCACAACCAAACCTAAACATCTAAGACCTAAGGTCCCAACTAGGACGCCTGCCGGGTATGGGGCACCTACCAGTCCGACGCACTCCTCAACCAGGACGCCTGCCGGGTATGAGACCGCCGCAGCCACCTGCTACCAATCCATCTTCAAAGCTGTACTGTTGTATGTACCGTGCCAGGTCTATCTGCCATCGACGCCACCACGACATCCGACAACCTCGTCCTCCTGCGCGAGTCCATCATCCCACAGCGAACTCTGAATCTGCACTGCGCCACACCGTCAAGATCCGTCGCCATCAGTGTGTAGGATGAATCACCGCTCCACCAAAGAATCCGTCCTCTGGTCCCCCGATCACGTGTGTGCCTCCAAGAATGACGCCCCCAAGGAAGGAACGACACCAGAGCGCCGCCGTCATCCAATCATCCGATCTACGGTTCCCTCCGGAGATAGCAGAGAGTGGCCTTGAACTTCTCCACGGCGATGCCTTCAAGAAGGGAATGACGCAGATAGCGCCGCCACCGCCGGCCTTAGCAGACGCCGAAGACAAGTTTTCACCCAGATCAGTTAAAAGGGATCCAACTCTTGTGCACGGGCCGCCGTCACCACCAGCACCACCAGGCAGAACCCTGGAGCACCGGCAGATCAGCGAGCCGCCGGCACCACCGCATCCAGATCGCCGGCCACGCCGGGACGCCGCCATCCCCCGCGCCGTCCGGGTCAGAGAAGGAGCCACCGACCGCGCACAGGGACCACCGCCGCCTACACACGCCGGAGCGTCGCCGAGAGCCCAGCGCCCGCCACCGCTTGCCGAGGGCCGCCGCCGCGCGCCCCGAGCGGACTCCCACACACACCAGAAGAAACCACGAGTGTGAGCCCTGCTGTCGCCCCAAGCCCGCGCCGGCGCGCCGCCAAAACCCGCCGTGATCCGCCCGCGCCAGATCTAGCGAATCGTGGGAGAAGAGATCCCGGGAGAAGAGATCCCGCCGCCGCCGATGCCGACCGGGCTTTGCCCGGCGGCGGCGAGGAGGAGAGATCGGGGGAGGGACGAGGACGTGGCGGCGCTAGGGTTCCCCCGGTCACCGCGCAGGGGCGACACGGAAGGAGTCAGGAGGAGATCATCTTTCCTTCTTGCTTTGACGTACGTACATCATTTCCTCTCATCTCAAGTACATATAGACAAAGCTACCTACGCGGCTACGCCCACTTCTTCCTCCCTCCTTCGTCTGCTTTACTGAAGTGGAGAAATGCATGTCTAGTAGTGATCGTTTCGTGTAAGTAGGCAGTATCCGTTTTGGGCGTGCTGGCTACTTGAGGAACGCAGAGGCCCCTTACGTGTCGACCTCCCTGCGGTGTGTTTGCTGAGCGAAAGTGCCAGCTGAATTTCAACACAAGTCGGAACTCATGCCACACCTAGCAAGTGGATGCACAGAAGACGGCATGCACCTCGACACCGCAGGGAAGATCGTCGAAGGAGTGAGTTTGTATATGGTCAAACTTCTAAAGTTTCCCGGAAGATCGTCAAGGGGGTGATCATGAAAGGGCGGAAGACCTCGTCTAGTAGTTTAGGCCAGGATTTTTAGTCCTCTCGCAGGGGTGGCCGTTTAGCAGGGTGCTGGCGCTTCATCTTTGAAGCCATGTCAACTGAAATATTCTAATGAAATTCGAGCTTTGATCATCATAGACAGAAACTTGCAGGTATTGTCTTATTGTCTTGATCTAGCATCATGGAGAACGAATCATCTAGAGTTGGTTTTCCGGGCTTTGGTCTTTCTCGAGTTCGTCTACAACAAAGTTTGCCAGGCGGTAAAGGTTTTTCTTTCTTTCTCAAGTCATTACGCCTCTAAAACTTGTAAAAGTTGAAGATCTCCACAACAAAGCACAGGGTGTCTTGTAATTTTTATGTAAGTAGTCTCTCCCACTACGCACTTATTTCTATCTGGAAGTCCAAGGTCCCTCAAAAGATGAAGATTACGGCTTGGAGGTGTGCAACAGGTACACTAGCTACACAGTTATGTAAATCCTATAGACACCTGTCTACGACGTCCACTTGCCCGCTATGTGGTGTTGAGGTGGAGGACTCTTTCCATGCTTTAGTAACCTGCACCCATGCAAGAATTCTGTGGGTCAATATGCGTCGAAGATGGGCACTACCTAGTGACGAGGCTATCATCTCTGATGGGAAAGAATGGCTGGTTTCCTTGCTGGCCAGATGCTCGGAAGATGTCCGTGACTTGCTCATCCTACTCGTTTGGAGGATTTGGCAGTTGCGGAATGATATGTCCCATGGGAAGGCAGCCCCTCCGGTGCCATCTACCGTCGAGTACTTGGATAGCTATTACAAATCGATCAGGTTAGCGGGGCGCTACTCTTCTGAAGATATTCTAAAGGGGAAGATGTCTATGGTGGATATGAACGGGCCGAGGCACACGATGGAGCGTCCTGCAGCTCCATGGCCAGCCCCGGCGCAGGGCACCGTCGCGCTCTCGGTTGATGGATCTTTTCTCCAAGAGGATGGCACTGCTGCAGCAGGGATGGTGCTTCGGAATGAGAAAGGGGAGATTCTGATGGCCGCTTATCGATACATCTTTCATTGCAACGACCCACTCGAAGCTGAGCTACATGCGATCATGCAAGGTATGGCCCTGGCCATGCAGCACTCGGATCTCCTAGTGGTTGTGCAATCGGACTCCTCCGAAGCCCTGTCTAGCTTGACTAATGGTGCGTTGGTTCACTCGAGATATGGTCACATAGTTCTAGAAATCAAAGATCTGCTTGGTAGTAGGGAGTTCTCCTTACAAAAGATTAGTAGAATTCAAAATAGAGTTGCCGATCGTCTGGCGAAATATAGCCGATCCGAATGAGCTACGGCTGTGTGGCTTGACTCGGTTCCACCTTGTATCGAGGACATTTGGCCCCTCGACTGTAACTCTATTCATATGCAATAAAACTCCCTTTACCCCCGCAAAAAAAAATAAAAAAAAATAAAGACACATCGTCATACATGTCGATGCCATTAGTTTTAGATTTCTTGTACGGATGCAGAAACACAGTTCAAGCAAGTATAGAACACACGCACGAGACATGACATTATCATGGAGACCGAATAATCTAGCTACTCCGTCTTGGAGGAACCAATGACTGCAACCTGAGCTTCAATGCAGCACTTTGTCTTCACGAGATAACCTTTTGAGGAGTCCTTGAAGTCTTCCAGAGATAACCTTTTGAGGAGTCCTTGAAAGTTGCCTCCACGACTGTATGGGATCTCTCAGATACTTGAAACAGCACAAGCATAAGAGATACATATTCATTTTCGTCGCCACTCTTTCTGTCCCTTGGGTTCAGCATCAGGTGCCTGCAAATCAAGTCAAGAGACAGCAAACAAGTGAGAATGCATCAAGCTATCCACTCTGTTGGAATAGCTGAAAAAAATAGCAACTGTACCAGTTATGACCCCTGATCTCAAACACACTGGAGTTCGTCCATGATTTACCCTTATCAAGAAGCGAGGAGAAACCATCGATCCTCCATTTGAAGGTAATCTCTGACCCGTTGGACTCCTGGCAACGCGCCTGGTTTGACTGGCCTACAAAACAACAATGCTTGCATCAGTAACAGCATGAAAAGATCACAATATATAGCAGCTCAAATTACAACAGCAGATCATGAGACGGAGAAGCACTCATGATTGATCCGTTAAATTAGTGCAGTTTTGTCAATTATCTGATTTTTGCCAAGAGTCTAAACCTTGTTTATAAGCTGAACAATCTAGTTGCAGTTCAAGCAAGAAGCAAAAAAAAAAAGAAATCCTTACAGCCACGACAAACAACAATGCTTGCATCATTATGACGGCATCAAATGGTCACAATGTATAGCAGCTCAAATTATTATCACACGAGTGGCCAGTAAGAAGCACAAAATAGACCCTTACTTGAACCAGTAACACATGAGTTGTCAATAAGTCTTGCCTCCTTGGATTTCAGACTCTGCCCGTGGTTTGAGCTGCCTGAAACGACAACAATCCTTGCATCAGTAATAGAACCAGAGGATCACAATAGAAGCTCAAATTACAACTACAGGCCGCAACCCGGGAGACAAATAGGCGACAATGATTGATCCGATAGATTAGTGCAGTATTGTCAATGAATGCGATGTACTGTTGTTCTTCTAGCTTTGTACACACGAATATGATGAAGAACGGCAAATTTAGCTGTGCTAGAATTACTCAGCAAATGGGTTAAGATTTCTACTTGCTTCTTCCCGGGGACTTTGGACAGACGCAAACCTTTTTTTTTTGCGATCTTGGACTGAGGCAAACTGATGGAAGAAAGTCCAAGTAGTACTGGGAATTTCCTAACATACATATGATGGTTACTTTGGCTAAACAGGAGGTGAATGAAAAGGATGAACATCTTCTTTTGTTTTTTGTGAATGAGGATGAACATCTTCTTTGGTTGTCTTTCAGTAAAATAATTCAGTACTTAATATATGATTTTGTGAACAGTCTGAACCTTGTTTATAAGATGAACCATCTAGGCCAATTCAAGTAAGAGGCAGAAAACAAAAAGGGACTTGAAAGAAATCCTTACAGCCACCAGAAAAAAGTGATGCTTGCACCAGTATCACAACAGATAACATGATATAGCAGTTCAACAAATTATTATCACAAGTTGCCCAGTAAGAAGCAAAAGTAAGCTAGTTCAAAAGAAATCCTTACTGCTGGCGCCGGTAACACAGGAGTTGCCCATAGCTCTTGCACTTCCTCTCTCCAGGGATCCTCTGCAATCGAAATCAATCACAATGTCATTAATCAACAATATATACTCTCCGTTAAGAACATACAGATTTTACCCGCAAAAAAAGAACATACAGAGTTGTGGCACTTTAGAAACGAACGAACATGACAATCTCAAAAGGCAGTGCAGATCTCAACCAAATAATTACCGCCAAAACGGGAAATGGAGATCAAGAGTACAGCCGAAAGAAGGAAATTGTACGTAATAAAGAGATGGCAAGCAAGCCTTCCAAAAAAATATGGCAAGTTCGCCTCTTTACTTTTCTTCTCCCAACCTGGCACTCACAGTATGAAATTAGATCTGTGCAATTAGAGACAAAAGAACATGGTAATCTTGGAAGGCAGTGAAGGCCTCAACCAAAATAACTGTTGGTGAACGGAGAGGACCGAAAAAGAAGATCAAGATAGAGCTCCACAAACCAAGCAGGCTGGAAAGAAATGGAGCGCCTCAATCTTGCTCTGTAAAAAAAGCCGTATAAGAAAACGCAGGAGCTTGCGTTGGAAAACACCCAAAAAAACAGATTGCAAGTTCCCCCGTTCCATTTCGTCTCCCAGCTCACAGTAATAACGTACGTCGAAGAGACGAAAGGGGTGGCGGTCGGGGGGTGGGGTCGGGGTCGGAGGCGGAGCGTACCTCTCGCAGACGACGCGGTGCCTTAGTTGTTGCAGACGAAGCAGCAAGGGTTTTAGGGCATGTAGGTGGCATATGGATACATATGCCTCATGTGTCGGGAGGTAGGATCGACATATGCCAACGGGTGGCTTATCATTGCGGGGCCAAAAGAACGTCGCCGGTGCCTGGAAGCGGGATGAGGCGTAGACATGCACGCCGGCGAATCTTACCCAGCTTCAGGGCTCTCCGGGGAGATAACACCCCTACTGCTGCTCTGCGGGGTCTCCGCATGGTTACTAAGTTCACAGGTGGCTACAATGCTCCTTGAGCTGTTTGGGATGGAAGGAGGAAGAAGGGCTTAGCACAGCCTGCCTCTTCTCCTTGTAAGTGTCTATGTCTAGAAAGAGAGTTCAACCCTTTGCATGGGTGCACCGGGGGGTTTACATAGGCCTACCCCCCGGGGGTACAATGGTAATCCGACTGGGCACGGGGCCCAGCTGTCGGTGACTATGCTTGCCGGCTTCTCCGCCGGCTTCTGGGGCCCGCCGGCTGGTGGGTCCCGCCGACTGCCGGCTCCTGGGTCGACAGGCCGGCCCCACCGGCCAGGGTCTTGTCGGCGGCCGGTTACTGTTGCTCCGTGTTTGTTGGCGCAGACTTGGTCGGGGTAAGCGTGGCTACAGTAACGCCGCCCTAGCGGGCGGTTACTGTAGTCCCACTGCACCTTGTCTCCTTAATGGGCGTCTTCTTCGAGGAAGGCGGCAGGCCGGCTGCGCGAAGCCGGCCCTCCGTCTCGCCGACTTGAGAGGGGGTGCGGCCGCCTTCGGCATCTCTCTGCCCGAAGGGGCCTACCGCCTCGGGGGCCACGCTGGCGGCCCGTCGAGGGCGGCGTCGGAGCCGCCGAGGCTACAGTGCCGCGCCGGGCGGGCCGCAGTTGCCCGCGCGACGCGCTGTACCAGGCATGCTCCGGGTTTTGGGGGTGGCAGGCTCCACTGTAGCCACGCCCCGCTTCATCATCGCAGAGTGGACGCGTACATCGCGGGTACGGCGTTGACTGCTTTATCGGAGCCGGCCCGGCGGTAGCCGGCCGTGCCATAGCCGGCCTTGTCATAGCCGGCCCTGCCGCAGCCGGCCATGTCGTAGCCGGTCCTCCATAGTTTTCTTCATGGGGGTAGAAAGGGCTGGCCGCCCCCCAAGCCGGCTAGGAAGGTAGCCGGCTAAGTGGGAGCCGGCCTAAGTCTTGAATCTTCTTATGAGCCGGACGGGCTCACAATTTTTTCTGAGGGGCCAGGGGAAGCCGGCTGGGCTACCCGTGGCTATTTACCCCGACAGTAGTCCCCGAAGCCGGGCGAGCTTCACGGCAGACGGAAGGACGGGAAGCTTGGCCGGCTTCATACCGTGAGGAGCCGACTGCGTCGTTGTAGCCGACTTCAGAGCGCTTTTCTTTATTAGGGCCACCGTGGTTGACCCGTGGGCCGGCCGCGGGCCCCACGACGAGCCACGTGACGGGGAAGTCCTGCCGTCGCACGCGCGCGACGGGACGCCGCCGCAGGCCCGGGTCCGCCACTCCCTGGCCTCGGCCCGGGCGCAGATCTTCTGTGGCCCGAGGGGGCTGCTCGCCTCCCCGCGGCCGTTACCCCGCGTCATCAAGGCGCGTTATTAACGCGAGCGTGGGGGAGATGGGCACGATCGATCCCCACGATCCCCCACGTCGCGCCTCCTCGTCTCCGGCGCACGCGCCTACAAGTAGGAGGGGAGGGGGAGAGGCACGGGCCTGTTCGCTCCCCCGCTCCCCATCCCCCCTGCTCTTCTTCTTCCTGCCCTTCTTCTCGCTCGACGCAGCTTCGCGCCGTAGCCCTCCCACGCCGCCATGTCGCTGGCCTTGTCGAGCTCGTGGGACGGGTCCAACGTCCACGACGAGCACATCGAGTTCCTCCGCCAGACCCGGCATCTGCCCGCCGCCGACCTCGTGCAGGTGCGCCTGGCGCCCGCGAAGGAGGTCTCGCCGGCGCCGGAGGAAGGCGAGCGCATCGTCTTCCGCACGCACTTCCTCCGGGGCTTCGGCTTCCCGGTGAGCAGTTTCATGCGGTCATTCCTCGAGTTCTACAACCTTCAACCGCACCACGTCACGCCCAACGCAGTGCTCCAACTCTCGGCCTCCGTCACGCTCTGCGAAGGGTACTTGGGGGTGCTGCCGACGCTGGAGCTCTGGGCGGAACTGTTCCAGAACAAGCTCGGCACCGTCTCCGCCGGTGTGCTGGCTCCCTGCGGCGCCTTCATCGCGATGAAGAGGGCCTGCGACGACAACCCCTTCCCCCACATTCCTCTGATCCAGTCGGTCAAGCTGTGGCAGAAGTCTTACTTCTACGTCAAGAACGTCGCCCGGCACGGCGACTACGTCAATCTGCCGGCTTACGTAGCCGGCCCGCCGACTGGGAAGCGGCGGACCTGGGGCTACCGGTCGAAGTCCCTGTCTCCAGCGGGGAACGCTTCCATCTCCCGGCTTCGGGTGATGATCCAGTCGGAAGGTCTGCTTGCGTCCGACTTGGTAACCGCCTTCGTCGAGCGCCGGATCTTGCCTCTTCAAAGCCGGCCGCACATGATGTGCCAGATGAGCGGCCGGTTCGATCCCTGCCGGCTGAGTACCTGGGAGATGCCGCACGCCGAGGTGGCTCTGATGGCGAACTACGTCGTCAACTTGAAGCTCACCGACGAGTGGCAATTCGGCAAGGCGCCATACTCCCGCGCCCAGCCTCCGCCTGTGGTAAGCTTTTCCTCTCGTCGTCTGCCGGCTTGGGTTAGCCGGCCTCTGACCAGGCGACCATTTTTTCTCTTTTTCCTTCATCAGAATCCTCTCCTCCCGCTGCCAGCCGGGGCAGCCGGAGTCGACCGAGAGTACGCCCCGGACCGCACGGTGGATGACCCCGACGACCCGGATCTCTCCGCCGTCGCCATGGAGGACGCCGCCACGGGGGGTGCCGCCGAGCTCGGCGGCACCGGGCTCTCGGCCAGCTTCAACGACTGGCCGGACGACTTTGAAGCCGAAGAACTCCCGCGCCGCCAGCCGGCAACCGACCGCCGCGGCGCGAGCTCGTCTGCCGCGCCGGCTACCGGTGGCGGGAAGGGAAAACGTCGGGCCGCGCTCCCGCTCTTCGGAAGCCGGCCGAAGAAACCGAAGGCCTCCGCCGCGGCCACGAAGCGCGAGGAGGCGGCGGCGAAGGCGGCCCGCTTCCGGAAGGTGGTGAAGAAGCCCCCGTCAGTTTCCGCGTAAGTCTAGTAGCCGCCTGCATGCTTGTTATTCTGAAGTTTTCTTTCCTTGAATGTTTTCTGATTTCCTGAGCAGGGCGCCGCTCTCCCTCGAGAGAGGCCCAGCCGGCTCCGTGGTCGGGCCGAGCGCCGGCTCTTCAGGGTCCCGCCGAGTAGACCCCCGCGCCGAGCTTGACGCAGCCACGCAGCGCAACGCACGCGAGGCGCGCCGAGAGAGGGAGGCGGCCGAGCGGGCGACGGCGGAGCGAGAGGCCGCCCAAACGGTGCCAGGGCAAGCGAGCGCGGCGGCCGAGGCTCCATCGGAGCGGGCGGCCATGGAGGCGGAGGTGGAAGGCGCGCGCAGCCAGACTCCGCTGCTCGCCATCCCCCTCCAGACCTTGGATCCGGACGTCCCTCTGCCCACGACGGAGGAGATTATCCCCGAGCAGCCGCCGGTGCAGAGGGGCGAGGTCGTCGAGGGATCCGCTGAGAGGACGTCACCAGCAGCGCCAGCCGGAGCAGGCGAAGGCGGCCGATCATCGGCGGTGCTGGAGGAGCCGGCCCGGGCTGCACCCGAGGCCGGAGCCGGCCTTGAGATCGAGCCGGCGGCGGGCCGGCCCGCCGGAGGGGGCACGGCCCCGCCGGACACGCGCCGAGCCGCGGGAGCCGAGCGGACGGCAGACGCCTTGGAGGCAGCCAGCTCCGCCACGTCCTGGTGGACTCCCAGCGGAGGGAGCGGCGAGCTGAACGTCGTGGCCCAAGAGGTTCGGAGCCGGCTGCAGGCACAGGCCGACCTCGTGAGGCAATTCACTCAGGAGTTTCTGTCGACGCGGTCTGCAATCCGGGTAAGTCTTCACTCCTTGACCGCTCTGGTCCTTTGAATTTTTTTCGTGGGGGCACGCTAGTGCACCCACTGGGTGTAGTCCCCGAGATCCGGGCCGACTGCGGCGCAGTCGGGTCAGATCTTACTAGACGACTATGTTGACTGTTTTTTTCTGATCTTCAGGATTATCACAACTCTCGCGCAGCCGCCTTCAACTCCCAGGCTCGGGAGCTAAGCCGGAGGACCGAAGACCTCGCCAGCAGCCGGCGTAAGTGTTTTGTCATTGTTAACTTCTCGTGGGGGCGCGACAGCGCACCCACTGGGTGTAGTCCCCGAGATCCGGGCCGACTGCAGCGCAGTCGGGTCGGATCTTACTTGACGACTTTTCCTTTGCTGATTTTTCTCTTTATTTCTTGCTCGTGCAGAGGCCAACGCCGACTTGCGGAGGGAACTCGGCGTGGTGCAGGCCGCTCTTCGTGCCAAGGACGCCGAGTACGCCGATCTGGCTCAAGAGCGCGACCGCCTAGCGACGAAACTGGCCGACCAGGAGGAGAGCCACAAGGCGGCCCTGCAAAAGGCGCAGGACGACGAGGCTACCCTGAGGGCGGAGTTCGGGGCCAGGGAGGCGAGCTGGGCCGAGACGCGCCGGGCGCTGGAAGAAGGCTTCAGCCGGGTCGAGGATCTTATTGACGGTAGGCTGTCTTTCTTGCTCTTCTTCCAATCGCCGGCCGCCTATGGTTTTGTTTTGACTTGTGTTTGCTGTCTTGCGCAGAGTACTTCCCCGGCCAGTCTATCCTTGCCGCCCAAGCCATCGAAGCCTACCGCGAGGAGCGCCGTCAAGCCGGGGTCGTGATTCCGCCGGATGCGAACCGGACATTGTCGGAGCAGCTTATCGCCGTCCAGGCGCGGCTGCAGCCGGCCCACCGGTTGCTCCGCCGGCTCCAACGCGCCGGGGCGACGATGCTGGCCGCGCTCTGGCCCGGCCAGGCAATTCCCCGGACTCCAAGACGGACGGCCGACTGGCTCGAAGTCGCAGTCAGCCGCTTCGAGGCCTGGAAGGCGTCCGCGGCCCGTCTTGGAGCCGGGCGGGCGCTGGAGTTCGTCCGCGCGTGGTACCCAGGGCTAAGCCTGGACCAGCTGCGGACGTGGCGGTCGGAAGCCGACGCCGAGCTGGAGGAGGTGCGGCCGGCGATCGCGCAGCGCGCCTCGACGATCGCCGAGTGCACCGACACCAGCGTCTTCACGCCGGAGCTCAATGATGATGGCGCCGCCCAGCCGGAGGAATGGTTCGGTCTGAACCCGGCGGACGGCGAGGACTCGGCGGAAGAGATCGCCTCCAGCGATGAGGGCGAGGACGACGAGGAAGAGAACAGCGAAGACGCCGAGCCGACTGGTGGGGCGGCCGACCGTCCCCCAGCCGATCGTGCCTCTAGCAACGAGCCACGCAGGAGCGCGCCCTCTGCCGGAGACGACGATCAAGCCGAGGTTCGCCAGCCGGCCGCTCCTTCAGCCGGCGCGACTACCTCCGTCGCCTAATCCAGCTCGTCTGCGGCCCCGCCGGCTTGATCTGCCTTTCTTTTTGTCCCTGTCTTTCTTTTTGGACAAATTTAAGTTTCTGCAATTCCACCCACTGGGGGTGTATCGAACAATGCTGAATGTCGACCTCTCTGGAGGCTTTTTGTGTAATATATTAATATATGCATGTGTTGGCGTTCATCCGAGTGTACTTTTTGTCCTTAGGCTCTTTCCTTTGCTGCCTTCCCTCTTTGGGAAGGCAAGTACTTGAGTTTTCTTGGATTTGAAGTAGACTGAATGTAAGCCGGCCGGCCGGCTACTCTGGTAGTCAGTCGGCGGGAGGCAGCAAGCCGGCTTTTGTTATATATGCAAGCCTGTTTGGTCCCTAGCCGTTTTTCGTGTGCGCACCCTTTCCGGCTGGTGGCTCTTGCCAGCCGGGCAGTCGGTTCTTCGAGCTGCGATTTCGGCAAGAGCCAAGCCTGGGTGTCGACACATTACTTGTCTGACTGCGGGTAGGGCTCTTAATATAACTCTAGTCGGCCAGTCCCCGGGCCGACTCGTCGGACCCGGTACCGGACAAAATAAATGAAAAGATAATATCATACGCATGATAACTTTCATTCATGAAACAACGGGTGGCAGTCCCCGAGTCTCTCTCGGGGAGCCTACTGTATCATACTAAATACAAAAGTGGGCATGACACATACTGCGCTTTTAACTGTAAAACTTTCGAAGGAGATTTGCGTTCCACGGTCGCTCCGACTCCTTGCCGGAGTCGTCTCTCTTGCGTGCCTTTGGCTTCTGCGCGTCGATGAGGTAGTAGGCATCGTTGCCCAAGGCTCTGCTGATGATGAAGGGGCCTTCCCAGGGGGCTGCGAGCTTGTGCTGGCCGGCTGTCCGCTGGATCAGCCGGAGCACAAGGTCGCCCTCCTGGAAGGATCTTGGGCGGATCCTCCGGCTGTGGTAGCGGCGCAGACCCTGCTGGTAGATAGCGGACCGGCTAAGGGCTAACAGCCAGGCCTCTTCCAGCAGGTCGAGGCCGTCTTCTTGTGCTTCTTTGGCTTCCGCTTCCGTGTACATGGTTACCCGAGGCGAGTCGAACTCGATGTCTGTTGGGATGACCGCCTCGGCACCATATACAAGGAAGAAGGGAGTGAAGCCGGTTGATCTGTTGGGAGTAGTGCGCAGACTCCATAGGACAGCAGGCAGCTCATCGAGCCAGCAGCCGGCTGAACGCTCCAGGGGTACGACCAGTCGAGGCTTGATGCCGGACAGAATGAGGCCATTTGCTCACTCCACTTGGCCGTTTGACTGCGGGTGGGCGACTGACGCAAGGTCCAGCCGTATACCTTGCGCAGCACAGAACCGTGCCAGGGCACCTTTGGCAGAGTTCGTGCCGTTGTCGGTGATGATGCTGTGCGGTATGCCGTACCGGGTTGTTATATCTGCAATGAATGTCACTGCAGTCGGCCCATTCAGCTTCTTGATCGGCTTCGCCTCGATCCACTTAGTGAATTTGTCAACGGCGACGAGCAAATGTGTCATGCCGCCGCGCGCTGTCTTGAATGGGCCCACCATATCCAATCCCCAGACGGCAAAGGGCCAGGTGATGGGAATGGTCTTGAGTGCCGAAGCCGGCATGTGTTGCTGCGAGCTGAAAAGCTGGCAGCCTTTGCAGTGTTTGACTAGCTCTTTGGCGTCGTCCAAAGCAGTCGGCCAGAAGAAACCGTGGCGGAAGGCTTTGGCGACCAGTGATCTTGATGCGGCGTGGTGGCCGCATTCTCCTTGGTGTATATCCCTGAGGATCGCGATGCCTTTCTCCTGCTCGACGCATCGCTGCAAGACTCCGGTGGTGCTACGCTTGACAAGCTCTCTGTTGACGATTGTGTATGCTCCAGCCCGGCGCTGAACTTGTCTTGCTTCGTTTTTGTCAGCCGGCAGGTCATGGTTCACCAGAAAGTTGCGGATGGCTTGGGCCCATGATGGGGCGGCGACCTCCTCAGCCACCACTGCGGCCAGAGCCACCAGGGTGGGTGGGTTGGGCAGTGCGGCGCTGGAGTCGGCCGTCGCTTCCTGTGCTGAAGAAGTCCCCGGGCCGGCTACTGCAGCCTCCGGGCCGGCTGCTGCAGTCCCCGGGCCGAATATTGAAGTCCCTGGGCCGGCTGCTTGATTCTTCGAGCCGGACCCGGCCCCCTCGGGGTTAGGCGGCACGAAAATGGAGTCGGACTCCGGAGACGGCTTGATTGAAGGCTTGAGGAGGCGCCGCAGGGCGACGCCGGCTGGTATTGCTTGCCGCGTGGAGCCTATTCGGGCCAGGGCATCAGCTGGCTCGTTGTCGGCCCGCGGCACGTGAAGGAACTCGCATCCGTCGAAGTATCCGCTGATTTGCTGCACTAGGAAACGGTAGCTCGCCATGTTCGCGTCCTTGGCGTCCCAGTCGCCAGAAGACTGCTGCACCACCAAATCCGAGTCGCCATAGCACAGGATCCGGCAAATACCAAGCTCCTTGGCCAGCCGGAGCCCGTGTATGAGCGCCTCGTACTCGGCTACGTTGTTGGAGGCGGCGAAGTGGATCTGCAGCGTGTATTTGAGCTTGTCGCCCTTTGGAGAAGTAAGGACGACGCCGGCTCCCAAGCCGGTGCGCATCTTTGATCCGTCAAAGTGCATGCGCCAATGGGTGGAGTCGGGCGCCGGTGGTAAGTACTGGGTCTCGGCCCAGTTGACGAGGAAGTCGGCCAGCGCTTGCGTCTTGATGGCGGTGCGGGGTTGGTAGAAGATGGTGTAGGGGGCCAGCTCGATGGCCCATTTGGCCACCCGGCCGGATGCATCCCGGCTGCCTATGATGTCGGCAAGCGGGGCAGTGCATACGACCGTGATGGGATGCTCTTGAAAGTACGGCTTCAGCTTCTTGGCGGCGAAGTACACGCCATAGCACATCTTCTGATAGTGCGGGTAATTTTGTTTCGAGGTGGACAACACTTCGCTCAGGTAATAAACCGGTCTCTGGACCGGCTGGGCTCGGCCTTCTTCGGGGCGTTCGACCACAATGACGGTGCTGACCACCCGGCTAGTGGCGGCAATATATAGGAGCATGGGCTCCTTCTCAGTCGGTGCCGCCAAGACAGGCGGCGTGGACAGCATTTTCTTCAGCTCGTGGAAAGCTTGGTCGGCCTGGTCGTTCCACTCAAAGTGAGTGCTCTTCTTCATGAGGCGGTAGAGGGGGAGAGCCTTTTCTCCAAGCCGGCTGATGAAGCGGTTAAGAGAGGCCAGGCACCCGGTGAACTTCTGAATCTCTCTGAGCTTGGTTGGGACCGCCATCCTCTCGATGGCTTTGATCTTCACAGGGTTGCACTCTATGCCGCGTTCAGAGACCAGGAAGCCTAGGAGCTGGCCGGCTGGCACTCCGAACACGCATTTCTCTAGGTTGAGCTTGATCCGGAACCGGCGCAGGTTCTCGAATGTCTCCTTCAAGTCTTCCAGCAGAGTGCCATGCTTCTCCGTCTTCACCACAACATCATCTACGTAAACGTGGGCATTCTTGCCGAGCTGTGTGAGGAGGCACTTCTGCATGCAACGCTGAAACGTGGCGCCGGCATTCCTCAAGCCGAACGTCATGGTCAGGTAGCAGAAGGCCCCAAACGGCGTGATGAAGGCGGTCTTCAGTTGGTCATCCGGGTTCAGCTTGATCTGGTGGTATCCCGAGTAAGCATCCAAAAAGCTCAACAGCTCGCATCCGGCTGTGGAGTCTATTACTTGATCGATCCTGGGCAGAGCGAAGGGATCTTTTGGGCAGGCTTTGTTGAGGCTCGTGTAATCTATACACATGCGCCACTTGTTATTCTTCTCCAGCACGAGAACCGGGTTCGCGAGCCATTCAGGGAAGAAAACTTCCATGATGAAGCCGGCTGCAAGGAGCCGGGCTATCTCCTCCCCTACGATCCTTCTCTTCTCTTCTGACAGTCGGCGGAGGGGCTGCTTGACTGGTTTAGCATCCTCCCGTACGTGCAATTTGTGCTCGGCGAAATCCTTCGGAACACCCGGCATGTCCTTGGGGGACCATGCAAAGATATCCCGATTCTCACGGAGGAAATCGGCGAGCTCGCCTTCCTATTTGCTATCCAGGCTCGCCCCAATGACGGCGAACCTTTCGGGGTGCTCGGGGTCGAGCTGTATCTTCTTGGTCTCCTTGGCCGGCTGGAAAGATCCTTGGGCATCATACTCCTTGGAGTCGGCGGGTTGGTTTAGTTGCTTGCTGGCCAGGGCTACGACCCGGTCCAGCGTCTTCCTCTCGGCCGCGATCACGAGGGATTCGGCCAGCCGGCTGCTGGCCGCGGCGTAGTCGGCGGACTTCTTGTAGTCGCCGGCGATGGTGATGACACCCTTGGAGCTCGGTATCTTCATCTTGAGGTAAGCATAGTGGGGGACCGCCATGAACTTGGCCAAGGCGGGTCGGCCAAGCAAGGCATGATAAGGGCTATCCAGGTCCACCACCTCGAACCAGATTGCTTCCCGGCGGAAATGATCCTTGCCCCCAAAGAGTACATCGATCTTGAGCTTGCCGATGGGGGTGCAGGACAGTCCGGGTACAATGCCGTGGAACACCGTTCGAGTCGGCGCAAGTTGCTTGGCCTTGACGCCCAGCTTCTCCATGGTGTCGCGGTACAGGATGTTGATGCTGCTTCTGCCGTTGATCAGCACGCGGGAGAAGCGTGCGGCGCGCGTATCCGTTGCGAGGGTGGCCTCCAGGACCAATGCGTAGGAGCCGGGGGAGGGCATCACCTCTGGGTGGTCGGCCCGGCTCCAGCTGATGGGTTTCTCCGACCAGTGCATGTGGCCGGCTGGGCTGGTAGCGGCCATGTTGACCTCCTGTTGCTCTCGGCGTTTGCTGCGCCGGTCTTCGGGCTGGCTCGTGAAGATAACATAAGACGCTTGCTCGTCGGGGAACTCGTCCTGCACGGCGTCGACCGCGGGCCGGGCAGCTTTGGGCGGCGGAGCCGGCGGCGGCGGGCCAGTAGGCGGAGTCGGCGTGAGCCCTTCGCCCTTCGAGATTCGGGCGAGCCAGTTGCATTTGCGGGTCGTGTGGTTGGACGGCTTCGCGCCGCTGTGGAATTTGCACGGGGCATCAAGGGTTTGCTCGTAGGAGAAGGCCGGCTGCCAAGCCGGCCGACCGCCCTTAGGCTTCTTGGGTGCGGGCCGTCCTTCAGGCGGCGCGTCTTCGACCGTGGCCACCTGCCGACTGGCGGGAGGCGGCGCAGGGCCCTTGCGTTTTTGATCGTTCTGGTGTTGGCATCGGCCGCCGTCTCCAACCGGCGCTTTGGGCGCCGGATTGAGCACCTTTCCGGATGCGTCTACCCGGAGCTCGGTCTTCATCGAGGAGTCGGCCATGGCGTACTTGTCGGCGATGTTTAGGAGCTCGTCGAGGGTAGTCGGCTCATCGCAGAGAAGCTTGTGCTTGAGGAGGGTGCCCTCTCGGCACCCGGTCGTGAAGTATTCGATGGCTTGCACCTCGTGCACCCCCTCATAGGAGTTGCGGAGCTCGGCCCAACGCGTCAGGTAGTCGCGAGTGGACTCGGCTGGGCCCTGTACACATAGGGAGAGCTGCCTGGGCTTGGGAGCCCGCTTGTAGGTGCTGGTGAAGTTGCGAACGAAGGCTTCAGTGAAGTCCACCCAGCTGTTGATGCTGAGCGGCTTAAGGCTGTTAAGCCAAGTCCGCGCCGTGCCCTGCAGCATGAGGGGCACGTACTTTACGGCAACGCGCCGGTTGCCATTGGCGATGCTGACGGCTGTGGAGTAGTCGGTCAGCCAGTCTTCCGGCTTCACCGAGCCGTTGTACTTAGGCGTGTCTCTTGGGAGCGAGAACCCTTTGGGGAAGGGCTCGTCGCGGATGCGGGGGCCGAAGCAAGGCGGGCCGACATCGTCTTCTTCTTCTAGCGCCAGAGATCGGGCCAGGCGGTCGATCCGTTGGCGGGCGTCGTTTTCGCCGATTCCCTCCCGGCGACCAAGCCGGCCGCTGAGAGTCGGGTGAGCCACTGGAGGCGGGGTAGGATATCTTTCTCCGCGAGCTCGAGGCGGAGGCGGGGTGCCCCGCCATTCCATGGCTCAGGGGCGGCCGTCCGTGTCTCGCTCGATGGAGACTTGGGTCCGGCTTCGGCTGGAAGCCGGCTCTTTCTCGCGCCGCGCGCGGGTGTAGCTGGTAGTCGGCGACCGGGAGGTCGCGCCGTGCTCGCGTCGCGGGGGAGGGCTCCCCGCGCAGGCGTCGGCCTCATGCCGTCGTGCGGCCGCATCGATTAGTTGCTGGATGCGCCGCGTCATATGGGGGAGATCTTCGGCTTCCAAGCCGTCTAGCTCGTTTACGGCCGCCTGGGCGGCGCGCAGGTTCTCGAGCGGGGTGGCGTAGACCGGGCGATCCACGCCGAGCGTGTCGGCGATGACGGCGCCGCGTTGCCTGACAGCGCCGGCCCGGCTAGGGCCAGCCGGAGCCGGCGTGCCGAAGGCGGCGCGATCAGCTTCGCGCTGGTAGGCCTCGGTGAGGCGTCTTACGGAGGCCAGCCGCCGGCCCTCCGCGAGGAGGGCGAGGCGGCGTGCCTCCAGAGCTTCGTCGCTGGCGTCAGCCGGAAGGGGGACGGACAAGTCTTGGGCTCCCGCGCGCGGGGAGTCGCGGGCGTCCTCGTCAGTTGGGCCGTCGAGGCCGACAACCATCACCTCGGGGGCGTCAGAATTGCGATCGCCAGCCGGAGGGAGCGGGTCGTTGTAGACCGTGACGTTGGTGGGGAAGGTGTCGTAGGATGCCGTGTCGGAGTCGACGGGCATCGGGTCGGTGGAGCCAACCGACTCCAAGTCCGCAGCGGGCTCGCTGGAGACGTGGAGCTGGCTGAGGAGGTTGGCGAGGTGATCTGTGCCCGCATCGGAGGTGAGCTCGTCGGAGATGCGGGCCTTGTCGAAGAGGCTGGCGAGGCCGCTAGCCGCGCAGGCGTCAGCGACGCCATGCAGCGCGTCGCGGCAAGCGCCATCGGGCGAGCCAGGCTGGCTGCGCCCGCGAGGAAGGAAAAGGGTTCCCGTCCAGAACAGGTCTCCGGACGACAGTGCACCTAGCCCCACGGTGGGCGCCAAATATCGGGTGGTAGGATCGACATATGCCAACGGGTGGCTTATCATTGCGGGGGCCAAAAGAACGTCGCCGGTGCCTGGAAGCGGGATGAGGCGTAGACATGCATGCCGGCGAATCTTACCCAGCTTCAGGGCTCTCCGGGGAGATAACACCCCTACTGCTGCTCTGCGGGGTCTCCGCATGGTTACTAAGTTCACAGGTGGCTACAATGCTCCTTGAGCTGTTTGGGATGGAAGGAGGAAGAAGGGCTTAGCACAACCTGCCTCTTCTCCTTGTAAGTGTCTATGTCTAGAAAGAGAGTTCAACCCTTTGCATGGGTGCACCGGGGGGTTTATATAGGCCTACCCCCCGGGGGTACAATGGTAATCCGACTGGGCACGGGGCCCAGCTGTCGGTGACTATGCTTGCCGGCTTCTCCGCCGGCTTCTGGGGCCCGCCGGCTGGTGGGTCCCGCCGACTGCCGGCTCCTGGGTCGACAGGCCGGCCCCACCGGCCAGGGTCTTGTCGGCGGCCGGTTACTGTTGCTCCGTGTTTGTTGGCGCAGGCTTGGTCGGGGTAAGCGTGGCTACAGTAACGCCGCTCTGGCGGGCGGTTACTGTAGTCCCACTGCACCTTGTCTCCTTAATGGGCGTCTTCTTCGAGGAAGGCGGCAGGCCGGCTGCGCGAAGCCGGCCCTCCGTCTCGCCGACTTGAGAGGGGGTGCGGCCGCCTTTGGCATCTCTCTGCCCGAAGGGGCCTACCGCCTCGGGGGCCACGCTGGCGGCCCGTCGAGGGCGGCGTCGGAGCCGCCGAGGCTACAGTGCCGCGCCGGGCGGGCCGCAGTTGCCCGCGTGACACGCTATACCAGGCGTGCTCCGGGTTTTGGGGGTGGCAGGCTCCACTGTAGCCACGCCCCGCTTCATCATCGCAGAGTGGACGCGTACATCGCGGGTACGGCGTTGACTGCTTTATCGGAGCCGACCCGGCGGTAGCCGGCCGTGCCATAGCCGGCCTTGTCAAAGCCGGCCCTGCCGCAGCCGGCCATGTCGTAGCCGACCCTCCATAGTTTTCTTCATGGGGGTAGAAAGGGCGGGCCGCCCCCCAAGCCGGCTAGGAAGGTAGCCGGCTAAGGGGGAGCCGGCCTAAGTCTTGAGTCTTCTTATGAGCCGGACGGGCTCACAATTTTTTCTGAGGGGCCAGGGGAAGCCGGCTGGGCTACCCGTGGCTATTTACCCCGACATCATGATAAAAAGTAATTTGAGGTATCTACATTTATTTTTCTTCCCAATGCAAGCTATCACTAGTGGGTCTCATTAAGAAATAGAAAATAATGACTTTAGTACACATGCATCTCTACTTTTCATTCCTACCTTTCCAGCTTTTGTCACCGGACCACACTTTTTCTCTTCAAGCACCCGCCTCTTGGAGAGGATCCCGCTTCTTTATCCGAACCTACTTTACGTCATATCCGATCCTACATGGCATGCGAGGCATCACCTTAAATCTATGCATTGTTCGATCGACCCTTAAGGGGTCTGCTAGAGATGCTTTAAGGCCAACTCCAACACACGACCCCAAACATACGTCGTTTTATATGGATTTTGTCCGTTTGGGTAGGTTGAAGGCGTGCTGGCCAGCCGTGCCTGACCAAATCTGACTAGTGCACCAACCGGCCAGCGCATTTCGTCCGAGCACCAAAACTATTTGCAAGAAAATAAAATCTAAAATTAGGGGTCGGGGACATAGTCATGCCATCAGCCATAGTTCTTGCCAGCCAGAGTGCCAGCGGCCGGTATACATGCCAATCAACAAAAAATCGCCTCGAGTTCATGTCAACACACCTGTCAGCACACAAAAGCAGTCATAGTTTTTGCATCGCGGCCCTAGTTCATGCCTGCACACAATTCCGGCATACAAAATGATGGCGCTCTCGGCCATAGCTCAATCATCTAGCTCAAGCATCTCCTTTTGCTTCTTCTCACCATGGCCTTCTCCTTGGGACACCTTTGCTCAAGTCAAACGTCATGATCTCCACCTCCTTTGCCATGAAAGCGAGTGCAACCTCTTTTGCTTTGGTCTTTGCATTGTTCGCCTCAATCTCGAGCTTCTTGGTTTGGATGTTCACCTCGATCTCGAGTTTCTTCTTTTGTATCTCGATGTAAACCTTCATTCGCTTCTCTTCCTCTTGGTGCTTCCTCTCCTCCCTTTCTTACTTCTGGGTCATCATGCCTTGCGAAGACCAAAGCACGATGTAAACCGAATGTAAACCGAATGTCGCCACATCACGCTTCCCGTCCACCTTGGAGTTGGTCTTGCCCCTTGATCGCTTCTCCCCTTCTTCATGATCAACCACGGTCGTCGGCCCTCCATTCTTATTTTGGGCGGCATATTGCTCCTTGAACTTGGGGCAATTCGAAATGATCATCCAATAATGAGTGAGGGTGAATGGCTTGTTTCTATGTTGTGCCTTGAAAGCTTCCAAAGTTCGGAATGCGTACAAATAAAAGTGATAGCCCTAATGTAATAGTGAAGGGCACAATGCAACATACATGAAAGTGCATATGAACAAAGAGAACAAATTGTATACCATGTCGCTCACGCCTAGGCCACTCACGGGACGGCCTTGGATGCTCTCAAGGGCGGCACAAAACTTGTTGCATTCTTGTTGGATGAACCCCCACCTCTTTTGGATTGAATCGACGCAACGGTTGCTCGAAAACTTGTAGGGCGGTAACTTCTAAAGAAAATATGACCTAGAGGCAATAATAAAGTTGTTATTTTATATTTCCTTATTGATGATAAAGGCTTATTATTCATGCTAGAATTGTATTGATTGCAAACTTAAATACATGTGTGAATACATAAACAAATACCGTGTCCCTAGTAAGCCTCTACTAGACTAGCTCATTGATCAAAGATGGTTAAGATTTCCTAACCATAGACATGTGTTGTCATTTGATAACGGGATCACATCATTAGGATAATGATGTGATTGACAAGACCCATCCGTTAGCTTAGAAAATTGATCGTTCAATTTATTGCTATTGCTTTCTTAATGTCAAATACATATTCCTTCGACTATGAGATTATGCAACTCCCGGATACCGGAGGAATACCTTGTGTGCTATCAAACATCACAACATAACTGGGTGATCATAAAGATGCTCTACAGGTATCTCCGAAGGTGTTTCTTGAGTTCGCATAGATCGAGATTAGGATTTGTCGCTCCGAGTGTCGGAGAGGTATCTCTGGGCCCTCTCGGTAATACACATCATAAGAAGCCTTGCAAGAAAAGTGACTAAGGATTTAGTTACGAGATGATGTATTAGAAAACGAGTAAAGAGACTTGCTGGTAAGGAGATTAAACTAGGTATGAAGATACCAACGATCGAATCTCGGGCAAGTAACATACCGATGGACAAAGGGAATTACGTATATTGTCATAAGGTTCGACCGATAAAGATCTTCGTAGAATATGTTGGAGCCAATATGGGCATCCAGGTTCCACTATTGGTTATTGACAGGAGAGGTGTCTGCGTCATGTCTACATAGTTCTCGAACCTATAGGGTCTGCACGCTTAACGTTGATTGACGATGTAGTGTTATATGAGTTATATGATTTGGTGACCGAATGTTGTTCGGAGTCCTGGATGAGATCACGGACATGACGAGGAGATCCAGAATGGTCCAGAGGTAAAGATTGATATATAGGATGATGATATTCGGACACCGGAAGAGTTTGGGAGTGCACCGGGTAGTCATTGGATCGCCGGAAGGGGTTCAGGACACCCCCGGTAGGTGTATGGGCCGAATGGGCCAAGGGGGGACAGACCAGCCCACAAGGGAGCTGGCGCACCCCTCTTCCCGGCCGCCGACCCTAGGGAAGGAAAGGGGGAGGGATAGCCCCTCCTTCCTTCCCCTTCTCATGGGAGAAAGGAAAGGGGGCACCTCCCTCCCCTGCCTTTCCCCGCTCACCTAATATGGAAAGGGGGCGCGGCTTGGGGAGGACCCCAGGTAGGACTCGGCCTACTTGGGGCGCCTCCTTGGCTGCTCCTTCGTCCCCCACCTATATATATGTGGGAGCAGGGTGCCACACATAACAACGACAATCTCTTAGCCGTGTGCGGCGCCCCCTCCATAGTTTCGCCCCTCGGTCATATTTTCGTAGTGCTTAGGCGAAGCCCTATGGAGATAGCATCACCACCACCGTTATCACGCCATCGTGCTACCGGAACTCATCCACTACTTCACCGTCTTGCTGGATCAAGAAGCAGAGGACGTCACCGAGCTGAACGCGAAGGTGTCGTACATTCGGTACTTGATCGGTTGGATCACGAAGAAGTTCGACTACATCAATCGCGTTAACAAACGCTTCCTCTTACGATCTACGAGGGTACCTAGACACATTCTCCCCTTGTCGTGGTTCTAAGTCTGATAGTAAAGTAGGGGGTAGGAATGTAGAGGCAAGATCCTAGCTACGATGAGATTGTGCATGCAAGATGTACGAGTTCAGGCCCTTCGCGGTGGAAGTAATAGCCCTATGTCTCGTTGCCCGGAGGCTCGGTCGATTGGATTATGTGTGAAGTTACAGGGGATGCGAACCCTTGTCCCAGTGGAGGGGGCAGCTTATATAAAGTGCGCCAGGACCCCGGCCAGCCCACGTTACAAGGGTTCAATGTACATAAAGAGGAGACGTTACTGGTAATATCAGCATTAAAGTGATATAAATGACCCTTAAGACTACGGAGTGAATGCCTGACTATTGCCATCCTAAGTGGCCTTTGATCTTCTATGCTCCGAGTGGTTTGTGATGTGGTCGAATGGAATTGGGTTATCCGAGTGGAACTCATGGTCGAGTGGGTTGCACCTTGAAGTAATTCCAGTTGGTAAAATTTGCTGTCTTTTGGATGTCTTTGACTATAGGGCAGTGTCCTTGGGAAGGGTGCTTAGATCAGGTCTATTGTCCTACCACAGGTACACGACACCGTCATTAGCCCCCGAATGGTTGTGGGTTCGAGTGGAAAATGAAGTTGACAATGGTTCCGATCCAACCTTTACGTTGCAGAAGCATATGACTGGATTGGTAAACCATGCAACGGCTTCAACTTCGTTTTCCAGTCGCCTTGAGCCATTCAGAAGTTGTCGAGTGAAGTTTCTACGGATGAGTTTCGAATGTTAGTGTTGCACGAAATCTTCGGTGTGATTGACTGCTCTGCCGTTCCCGGATCTGTCGGGATTTGAAATTTGGGGAAGTGCGCGGGACGGAGAGGGCCGTGGTAATCGGAGCAGAATAGGCAGGGGCTCCTCGATCTCTGTGCCACCTTTTTCGCCACGTATTGCGCGCACCTATTGTGGGATTTAACAGAATTGCCTGGGTCCACCGATCAGCCACTCGGGGAGCGGGGCCATAAAAGGCGCTGAGGCCGCTGCCTTTGCACTGTGCGCTCCATTCTCATCCTCCTTCCTCTGCTCCCCATTGCTTCCGCCCCCGCTCTCGGCGCTGCCGCCCACCTCGAGCTCGCTCCACCGCAATGGGGAAGGACGAGACCGCCACTCTGGAGCGCGCGAAGAAAGCGAAGGCGAAGGCGAAGGGGAAGAAGATGAGCCGGGGCGGGTCGTCGTCCAGGGCGACTGGATCCGGTCGACCATCGTGAAAGAGGACATGGAGGATCTGGTTGACGGAGGGCTGATCGCCCACGAGTCCTGGCGGCTTCCGAGGGACGAGACCGAGCCGTGACCGCAAGAGGGTGAGTGCATACTACTCGCGACCCACGTTGACCGTGGTTTTTCTCTGCCCCCATCCTTTCTTACGGGGTTTTCTGAATTTCTTCATAGCTCAACTTCATCACTTTTCCCCCAACACTATCACATACCTCGCTGCCTATGTATCTATGTGCGAGAACTTTCTGGGTTATCGACCGCATTGGGGCCTCTTCAAACATATTTTCACCTGCCGCTCTCAGTCGGTTAAAAAGGCCAATCCGAGTGATGAGAGGACACACGTGATTTAGATGTGTGGGGGATTAGGGATTCAGATGAGGAATAAAAGCACTTTCCCTGCGATGATTCTTCCCGAGTCTGTTAGGGGGTGGCAGTCGACCTGGTTCTATTGTAAAGATGAACCGAGTCCTGGCCAGTCGACTAGTCCTCCTCCATATTCCACTGAGCGAGTAGAGAAGCCTTCTTCATTGAGAGTGACTCCAGAGGAGAAATAGGAGGTTGCTATGCTAGTCGAGCGAGTGGTCCAACTTGTCCGTGATGGTGTGACCGGTATGGATTTGCTAGAAGCTTTTCTGAGTCGACGCATTCAGTCGCTCCAAGCTCGTGACCACCCAACGTGGTTGTACTCGGGTGTTGAGGACAACACTCGAATCCACCCGGAGGAAGTCAGTGAAGAGACGGTGGAGCTGTGGTTACAAGGCATCACTGGGAATAAAGACAACCCCAGGGGGTCCAGAAGGGTTCCTCCACTCGACAACACCACTGAGCCTGACAAGGTTTGATTCTTTCCTTCTGAGTGTATTTTGCTTTGATATGTGTTAGCTTTTGAAAGTGACTAATATCCACTCAACTCTATCCTTTGCAGATCTTCACTGAACTGTACTCGATGCCCAACAGAGAGCAAGAGGAAGAGGGAGAGGCGAGCGGGGCTGACAGTGGCGACTGGCACTCGGACGGAGGAGACAAGGAGAGTGAGGACTCGAGCAGTGGCAAGGAGGTGCACACAGCGGCCATCGCGCCATGGACCGCCATAAGCTCCTGGCGGGGGGGGGGGGGATTTGGAGGCATGAGGATGTTTCGCAGGCGCCATTTAAGCAATCAGGCCGGGGACGTGATAGAGATCGGTGGGTTACCTGATTGGATCGATCCGAGCAAAACATAGATGTGGTTGAAGCTGTGGTTGCGGCGGCAGCGGTTTGAGATGCTGGTAGGGGGAGGCGCGAGGGAGGGGGATACTGAGGGGAAGGGGATATGGTTGGAGGAATAAATTCTGAAATCGCGCGCCAAATGAAAATTTCGGTGCGAAACTTGAAACTTGGGTGGGGGAAACACACAACGCACATGAAGCGTGTAAAATACTCGTGTGCGAGAAAAAAAGTTGGCAGATCCCGTCTCCAAAAAATATACACGTGTACTTGATTTTTTCAGTCAATGGTACGCCTGGTTTATTAGGAAACATCACACAGGTAACTGACTTATGGGTCAACGCAAAAAAAACGCAGACGGGAACTGCATAGAAACCGTGTGTTTTGTGATCTTCTAATGATTAACGCAAAAAAAACGCGCATGGGCACACATGCTAATCAACACTCAAAGCCCTCAAAGGATGCTCTTACTGACATTGTACGTTAATACTACAAACTTAAAATAATAGTGGTAATTTTCTCTAATACTACAAACTTAAACTACTTCTCACATGCTGCCATCGGGGCATGCTGGCCAGACGCCAGCGTTTTCCTCCCCGGCCTTGTATGCGGCAGCCCACCGTGCTTCTATCTCCGCCAAGCTCTCCTCACCATGGCGTGCGGCCTCTTTTTTCTTGTGGGGGCGGGACTCTCTTTTCTTGACTGCTTTCTGCATTTTCCGCTCCTTCTGTGCGGCTTTGGCCGCCTCTAGATCCACCACCCATTCGGCCATGGCAGCCTCAAAGTCCCCCCATGTAACTGTCTGGCCGCCGACTCTCTTTTCTTGACTACTTTCTGCCTTTTTCGCTCCTTCTGTGTGGCTTTGGCCGCCTCTAGATCCACCACCCATTCGGCCATGGCAGCCTCAAAGTCCGCCCATGTAACTGTCTCGCCGCTGGCGGCGATGAACTCTGCGTGGTGAGATGCCATTGTTTCCTTACCATGTGTGCGGTCGCGGGCGGCGAGGAACGTGGCGCGGCGGGATGCCATCGCTTCCTTACCAGTTACTGTGCGCCGTGGTGCCATGGACGACGCCTGGAGAGAGCTCTGGGAAGGAGGGGCCGGGCAACCGTACAGTGCGATGGTATTCAAGAGCTCAACGACAAACGACAATAGAAATTTGGCTTCCCTTACAATTTTGCTCGTTCATTATCGCACACGGTTTATCTCCGTCGCTTCCGGAAACAGTGTGCGCTAAGCCTATTGTGTGTTGCGTTATGATTAGCCGGAACCCCAGCCACGCAGATCGCGCGTGTGCACCATAGGATGTGCCGCGATCGAATGGCAACCCATGTCCCTCACATCACACTCGTGCACCTGTAGCTGGATTGGATTTATATGCGCTAAATGCCTAGAAAATGCATATAATCCCCTAAATATGGTAAATGAGCCTGGAAAAATGCAAATTTGAACACGGTGATTTGCAGGGTGTATGTTCGTCGTAGAAAAAAAACTACAGGGCAAAGAACGAAGAAAATTTGAATTCCCCTTCAATCTTGGGGATTTCCCTATCGAAAGCATGGAACTTCCTCGGTGATGGTTCGATTTATGAAGGGTCTGCATGACGACATAAGCCAAACCTTCTCAAATTTTTACCAGAGCATGGTGAGGTCATACAATGGCACTATGCCAGGCGTCAAGTTTTTAAGCATTTATTTCATTTTTTCTATAGTTGGAAACCCAACAAACAAACATTTGTGGTTGACTATTGCCACACATTTCAAAGAAATATCTGTCCATTCCTTGTAAAAGGCATGGGAATTTACTAAATGGCACAAGCATGGTTTTCTAGGCCGTTCTTCTGGACTCTTTCATGCACCGATTGTTTGAACTTGAATTATGCACATTAATGCCTAGGAAATGCACATAATCTCATAAATATGGCAAACGAACCCGGGAAAGTGCCAAATTTGAACATGGTGATTTGCAGATTGTATTTTCATTGTAGAAAAATTGTCGTGGACAAAGGACAAAGGAAATTTGGACCTCCCTTCAATCTTGGTGATTTCCCCCTCGAAACCATGAAACTTCCTCGGTGATGGCTCAATTTATGAAAGGCGCACATCATGACATAAGGAAAACATTCTCCAAATTTTACCAAGGCATGGTGAGGCCATACCATGGCACCACGCCAGGCGTCATGTTTTTCCAACCATGTGTTTCGTTTTTTGTATAGTTATTAACCGAGTAAAGGACGCATTTATGGTTGACTATTGCCACACATTTCCTTGAAATATCCGCCCATCCCTTGTAAAAGACATGGGAATGTACTAAATGACACGAGCATGGTTTTCCAGACCGTTCTTGTGCACCTTTTCATGCATCGATTGTTAGAATTTTAATTATGTCCATTAATGCCTAGAAAATGCACATAATCCCCTAAATATGGTAAATGAGCCCGGGATAATGTCAAATTTGAACACATTGCATTTGAGGATGTATGTTGATCGTTGGAAAAAAAATGAATGACAAACTAGGATGGAAATTTGGATTCCCCTTCAATCTTGGGGATTTCCCTCTCGAAAGCATGGAACTTCCTCGTTGATGGTTCGATTTATGAAGGGCGTGCATGACGACACAAGCCAAACCTTCTCAAATATTTACCAGGGCATGGTGAGGTCATACCATGGCACCATGCCAGGCGTCATGTTTTTAAGCATTTATTTCATTTTCTCTATAGTTGAAAACCCAACAAACAAACATTTGTGGTTGACTATTGCCACACATTTCATCGAAATATCTGTCCATTCCTTGTAAAAGGCATGAGAATTTATTAAATGGCACAAGCATGGTTTTCTAGGCCGTTCTTGTGAACCCTTTCATACACCTATTGTTTGAACTTAAATCATGCGCACTAATGCCTAGGAAATGCACATAATCCCCTAAATATGGCAAATGAACCCGGAAAAGTGCCAAATTTGAACGCGGTCATTTGCAGGTTATATGTTCATCATAGAAAAAAAACTCGTGGATAAAGGACAAAGGAAAGTTGGACTCCCCCTTCAATCTTGGTGATTTCCCCCTCGAAACCATGAAACTTCCTCAGTGATGGTTCATTTTATGAAAGGCGTGCATGACAACATTTTTACCAGGGCACGGTGAGGTCATACCATGGCACCACACCGGGCGTCATGTTTTCCAAGCATGTATTTCATTTTTGTATAGTTGTTAACCCAGTAAACGATGCGTTTATGGTTGACTATTGCCACACATTTCCTTGAAATATCTGCCCATTCCTTGTAAAAGGCATGAGAATGTACTAAATAGCACGAGCATGGTTTTCAATACCGTTCTTGTGCACCTTTTCATGCACCGATTCTTCGAATTTGAATTATGTGCATAATTAATGCCTAGAAAATGCACATACTCCCCTAAATAAGGTAAATGAGTTCGAAAAATGTCAAATTTGAACACGTTGCATTTGAGGCGGTATGTTGATCGTTGGAAAAAAATTGAATGACAAACTAGGACGGGAATTTGGATTCCCCTTCAATCTTGGTGATTTCCCTCTCGAAAGCATTGAGCTTCCTCGGTGATGGTTCGATTTATGAAGGGCGTGCATGACGACATAAATCAAACCTTCCCAGCTTTTGACCAGGGCACGATGAGGCCATACCATGGCACCATGCCAGCCGTCATGTTTTTCAAGCACATATTTCATTGTTCTATAGTTGATAACCCAGTAAATGACGCATTTGTGGTTGACTATTGCCATGCATTCCATTGAAATCTCTGCCCATTCATTGTAAAAGGCTTGAGAAATTACTAAATACCACGAGTATAGTTTTTCTAGACCGTTCTTGTGCACCCTTTCATGCATCGATTGTTTGAATTTCAATTATGTGCATTAATGCCTACGAAATGCACATAATCCCCTAAATATTGTAAATGAACCCGAAAAAGTGTCAAATTTGAACACACTGATTAGCAGGGTTTATGTTCATCGTAGAAAAAAACTCATGGATGAAGGACAAAGGAAATTTGGATTCCCATTCAATCTCGGTGATTTACTATCGCACACGATTCATCTCCCTCGCCTCTGCGAACCGTGTGTGTTAACTCACACATGCAAAAGGAAAAATAAAACCCTCGCCCACTTCGTCCCCACTCACTCGCCGCGAACTCCACTGCAACTCTGCACCCTAAGCTCGACGGCTGTTGGCGGTGGGCGTAGGTCGCGCTCCAAATGGCACCGGATTTCGCCCCTATCGCTTTCCGCTGCCTATCTGCACCGACATTCTAGACTCTGGTCGACTGGGGTTTTCTGCAAGATTGGGCCGTGGATTTTTCTCATGGAGAAGGTAATCAACTTAATTAGTGAAATATTCACTCAACTCTTATCGCAGTCCATCCATCGCTCTTAATCAACCGGTGGAAATCGTCGTGATCATTTTTGTTCTAGCTGATTCATGGGTGTTCATTCATCTGTCCACGGTGCGAGCACAAATCAGGCAACTGTGGTCGTGGCTAGTCGGAAACGAAGTTCTATCTCACCATTTCGGATGACTTCAGGGAGTGCTCGGTATGTTCAATATCAACCTACCACGGTCGACATGGCCTAAATTTGTGAACATATACTGTTTGTTGCTACATTATCTGTATATTTGCATCAAATCTTTGTTACATTATCCATTTTAATTCTATATTTTTGTACTTTGCTTTCATCTATATATATGGATCTATTCTATCAGTTACTCCCATATTTGCATCTAGCTCTGTTATTTCAATATATCTAATTTATGATCTTAATTTTCATTTCAAGCAGCACATCCCTTGCTTTGCAAGAACAGGAGTAGAAGGAAATCATGGGCTTTACTTTGGTGATGACTCCCACGATGTCATA
This sequence comes from Triticum monococcum, assembly GCA_034509565.1. Classification (NCBI taxonomy): domain Eukaryota; kingdom Viridiplantae; phylum Streptophyta; class Magnoliopsida; order Poales; family Poaceae; genus Triticum; species Triticum monococcum. Next base: position 122,522,413 of record CM067841.1, read on the forward strand.
TTGACAACACAACATGGATTTACAATGACGGTTAGCGTAAAACTTGATAAAGATGGTCACTCATATTTTAATGCGGACCTTTGGAGAAAAATGTCTAAGTGTTATGAACTGAAAGCTGGCAATAAAATTCTAGTGCATGCACCATAGCCTGGTCTAATTAACATGGATGTTTACTTCCCCAACGTCATCAGCCGATCAAAGTCTGATCGAGATTAGTGTCCTTTCAACTTTCTCCATGCTGTCATATTACTATTTAAGCAACCAATTGTGATATCATATTCTGACTCCGTTCCTAGGCAGTAATAAATTCTATTTACCAATTTATGCGCACTATATATTCTTCTGCCATGTTCTGAATAAATAATACCTTTCCACCTTTTAAGCATGACATGTTGGATGCATAGTGAACGATCTGTATGTTACTAAGCATACCAAATTTCACTGGAAGGACTTGAAGCATGTCATAAAATTTGTTGATAGTCTGACAGAGATAGCACAGCATATGAACGTTGGATTTCGGATGGGATTAATTAGACCTATGGTGCACACACTAAACAAGACCAATTGTATGCACAAAACGCAGATACAAAGTCTTATTTTACTGTTGATGCTCATGAACTATATATATCTTCAACGATATGTTACAATTGTTTTTTATTCTACATGTCAACAGAAATTGCCCCGTGTAGCAGTTCCTGGATCGATTTTCCGGTGTGTTCGAATTACACTTGTGCCTACTAATAACGCCAAAGTGATTGCTAGGCACTGCATTTCCCGCAGAAATGGAACCATTCAAATTAACAAGTTCTCGCTTCTCGTGGCAATGCATCCGTACTGGAAAATTGCAGACACTATTCTACTCATGCTCTACTAAGGCACAGGAGGTCTCTTCCTTTTCATTGACGAGATGCCGAGTCGCCGTGATCAAGCTACTTTCAGTGGATAGTTGTGGTTGTTGGCCCTCAGCCTCATAAAATGTGCTAGCTATTACTATATATGTTAACTATGTAGATATGGACCATATGATTATTGGCCCTTAGCCTCTTAAAATGTGATAGTTTTTACTATGTTAAGTATGTAAATATTGACCATATGGTTGTCAAAACCGTGTTACGAAGATCCTCCTTTTGTCGAATAGTGTAACCACTATATATATGTTACTCAAATGTTGTTACCCAAGTTCATAAATTTTCATGGAAAGTATTAGTATCGTACATAGTTCACTGACTTTAAGCGTGTGCCCGATGTCCAGAAGGGATTTGCATATTAACTGTCCATATTGCAAATTCACACACATGTTAACATAAGGAAACGTATGTGTAACATACTAATCATCGCAAGAGTACTCGCAGATGCATCGTGTGCGATACTCCGCCACCGCAAGCAACTAGTTTGCATTTTTCAAAGTTTTTTGTACACACAGAATCGCACACGAAGTAACTGCATTGACCGTCTGTGTTGTAATTTCTTATCGCAAACAGTTCATCTGAGTCAGCTGTTTGCCACGTATCACACACATCTTGTTTACACGACTCGTTTGTGTTCTTTTGGCTGATCGCAAACAGTTCATCCATGTGAAGTGTATGCCGCATATCACACACATCTTGTTAAGTTGAACCGTTTCTGTTGTGTTCCCTAATCGAAAACAGTTCGCCTGAGTCCTGCATCGCAAACAGGTCGAATGGATTAACTGTGTGTCCTGCATCGCACACACATTGTTATGGCTGCCCATTTTTGTTGTTCTGCCTCATCGCAGGCAGTTTGAATGGATTAACCGTGTGTCCTGCATTGCACACGCAACTAAAATCTGAACCGTGTTTGATGGCTCCGCCATTGCAAACATTTTGCACCTTTTTGACGGTTTTTTACACCACCGTTTGCGATTATTGTATCGCACACAATTTCGGCAAAGGGTCTCTGATTGCAGTGTCACGTTAGCAGTATCCTGCAGTAGTGACAATTTCTGCAGAATAATGGATTATAGAACATAAGAAGAGGCACGGATGTAATTTGCATCACCTATGTAAGCCTGAGGAGTATCATTTGCAGGGGGCAGCTCGTTAATTGGAGTCAAGTGGAACGTGCACTCCGGGAACTCGTCATTTAGGTGGAAACAGTTCTTTATGACTATAAATTGTGTAAACTTGATCATCAATAGTGCATCGACGGGGTTAAAATATTGGCCGACGAAGCACGACAAATTGACTGAATTCATACACCATGCCCTCATGTAGCATGTTGATAACCCACAAGTATAGGGGATCAATTGTAGCCTCTTTCGATAAGTAAGAGTGTCGAACCCAACAAGGAGCTAAAGGTAGAACAAATATTCCCTCAAGTTCTATCGACCACCAATACAACTCTATGCATGCTTAACGTTCGCTTTACCTAGAACAAGTATGAAACTAGAAATACTTTGTAGGTGTTGTTGTATAGATTTGCAAGATAATAAAGAGCGTGTAAATAAAAAGTAGGGGCTGTTTAGATGAAGACACAACTAAGTTAGTTTTAGTAGAGAGCTTGTTGTCACACAAGAAAGTTATTTGTCCCTAGGCAATCGTTAACTAGACCGGTAATCACTATTGCAATTTTATTTGAGGGAGAGGCATAAGCTAACATACTTTATCTTCTTGGATCATATGCACTTATGATTGGAACTCTTGCAAGCACCCGCAACTACTAAAGATCATTAAGGTAAAACCCAACCATAGCATTATAAGGCATCAAGTCTTCTTTACTCCCATATGCAGACAACCTAGTTACTCGGGTCTGTGCTTCTGTCACTCACGCCACCCACCATAAGCAAATCATGAACATATTGCAAACCCTACAGCGGGGATCCCTCGTGCTTGCGCGACACGGCATAAGAAAGCACCAATAATAAAACATGCAACTCAAACCAATCACGATCATCAATTAACCCATAGGACAAAACGGATCTACTCAAACATCATAGGATAGCCATACATCATTGGGACATAATGTATATCGTTGAACATCATGTTTAAGTAGAGATTACAGCGGGTAAAAGAGGGGTTACACCGCTGCATATAGGGGGGAAGAGTTGGTGATGACGGCGGTGAAGTTGTTGGTGTAGATCGTTGTCGCGATGATGGCCCCAGCAGCGTTCCGGCGCCACCGGGAGAGAGGGGGAGAGAGCCCCCCCTTCTTCTTCTTCCTTGACCTTCTCCCTAGATGGGAGAAGGGTTTCCCCTCTGGTCTTTGGCCTCCATGGCATGGGAGGGGCGAGAGCCCCTTCGAGATTGGATATGTCTCTCTGTCTCTCTCTGTTTCTGCGTTCCCTGATTCTGCCCTTTCACCGTTTCTTAAATTCCTGGAGATCCGTAACTCCGATTGGGCTGAATTTTGGAAACGATTTTTATCCGGATATTGGCCTTCTTGCGCCGAAAGAAGGGCACCAACCGCCTTACGGGGTGGCCACGAGGGTCATGGGCGCGCCCCCTGCCTCGTGGGCCCCTCGAGCATCGTCTCGCGTTGATTTCAATTCCCAAAATTCACATATATTCCAAAAAAATCTCCGTCAGTTTTTATCCCATTTGGACTCCGTTTGATATGAATTTTCTGCGAAACAAAAAACATGCAACAAATAGGAACTGGCACTGGGTACTGGATCAATATGTTAGTCCCAAAAATAGTATAGAAAGTTGCCAAAATTATATGAAAGTTGTAGAATATTGGCATGGAACAATCAAAAACTATAGATACGACGGAGACGTATCAGCATACCCAAGCTTAATTCCTGCTCGTCCTCGAGTAGGTAAATGATAAAAAGATAATTTTTGATGTGGAATGCTACCTAGCATAATCTTGATCATGTAATCTAATCATGGCATGAATATTAAGACACGAGTGATTCAAAGCAATAGTCTACCATTTGACATTAAGACAATAATACTTCAAGCATACTAATAAAGCAATCATGTCTTTTCAAAATAACATGGCCAAAGAAAGTTATCCCTACAAAATCATATGATCTGGCTATGCTCCATCTTCACCACACAAAATATTCAAATCATGCACAACCCTGATGACAAGCCAAGCAATTGTTTCATACTTGTGACGTTCTCAAACATTTTCAACTTTCACGCAATACATGAGTGTGAGCCATGGATATAGCACTATATGTGGAATAGAATATGATGGCGAAGGTTGTGTGGAGAAGGCAAAAAGGAGAAAGTCTCACATCGACGCGGCTAATCAACGGGCTATGGCGATGCCCATCAATTAATGTCAATGTGAGGAGTAGGGATTGCCATGCAATGGATGCACTAAGAGCTATAAGTGTATGAAAGCTCAAACTGGAAACTAAGTGGGTGTGCATCCAACTTGCTTGCTCATGAAGACCTCGGGCATTTGAGGAAGCCCATCATCAAAATATACAAGCCAAGTTCTAAAATGAAAATTCCCACTAGTATATGAAAGTGATAACTCAAGAGACTCTCTATATGAAGAACATGGTGCTACTCTGAAGCACAAGTGTGGTAAAAGGATAGTAACATTGTCCGTTCTCTCTTTTCTCTCATTTTTTTTATTTTTTCTCTTTTTTCTTCTTTTTTTGCAGGCTTTTTTGGCCTCTCTCTCTTTTGGGGGGGGGGGGGCTTCTTTGGCCACTTTTATTTTGATAACCTCACATGGGAATATGTTCTAATAATGATGATCATCACACTTTTATTTACTTACAACTCGATACTAGAACAAAATATGACTCTATATGAATGCCTCCGGCGGTGTACCGGGATCTGCAATGATCTAGCGTAGAAATGACATAAAAAATGGACAAGCCATGAAAACATCATGCTAGATATCTTACGATCATGCAAAGCAATATAACAATGAATGCTCAAGTCATGTATATGATGATGATGGAAGTTGCATGGCAATATATCTCGGAATGTCTATGGAAATGCCATAATAGGTAGGTATGGTGGCTGTTTTGAGGAAGATATAAGGAGGCTTATGTGTGATAGAGTGTATCATATCACGGGGTTTGGATGCACCGGTGAAGTTTGCACCGACTCTCAAGGTGAGAAAGGGCAATGCACGTTACCGAAGAGGCTAGCAATGATGGAAGGATGAGAGTGCGTATAATCCGTGGACTCAACATTAGTCATAAAGAACTCACATACTTATTGCAAAAATCTATTAGTCATCGAAACAAAGTACTACATGCATGCTCCTAGGGGGATATATTGGTAGGAAAAGACCATCGCTCGTCCCCGACCGCCACTCATAAGGAAGGCAATCAATAAATAAATCATGCTCCGACTTCATCACATAACGGTTCACCATAGGTGCATGCTACGGGAATCACAAACTTCAACGCAAGTATTTCTACAATCCACAACTACCCACTAGCATGACTCTAATATCACCACCTTTATATCGCAAAACTATTACCAGGAATCAAACATATCATATTCAGTGATCTACAAGTTTTATGTAGGATTTTATGACTAACCATGTGAATGACCAGTTCCTATCATCTCTTTAAATAGATATAAGTGAAGCAAGAGAGTTTAATTCTTTCTACAAAAGATATGCCCACGCTCTAACAAATATAAGTGAAGCAAAAGAGCATTCTACAAATGGCGGTTTTCTATGTGAAGAGAAACAAGCAATCCAAACTTCAAAAGATATAAGTGAAGCACATGAAGCATTCTATAAAGCCATACTCAAAAGATATAAGTGAAGTGCAATGAGCATTCTATAAATCAACCAAGGACTATCTCATACCAGCATGGTGCATAAAAGAAAAGTGAAAACTAAATGCAAAAGACGCTCCAAGATTTATGCATATCATGTGACGAATAAAAATATAGCTCCAAGTAAAATTACCGATGATTGTTAGAAGAAAGAGGGGATGCCTTCCGGGGCATCCCCAAGCTTGGTTGATTGGGAGTCCTTGAATATTTCCTTGGGGTGCCTCGGGCATACGGCATACCCAAGCTTACGCTCTTTCCACTCCTTATTCCTTCATCCATCGTGATCTCTCCCAAAACTTGAAAACTTCAATCACACAAAACTTAACAAAAAGTTCGGTAAGATCCGTTAGTATAATAAAGCAAATCACTACTCTAAGTACTGTTGCAAACCAATTCATATTTTGTTTTTGCATTGTAGCTACTGTAATATAACTTTTCCATGGATTAATCCACTGATAGAAATTGATAGTTTCATCAAAACAGGCAAACTATGCATCAAAAACAGAATCTGTCTTAAACAGGACAGTCTGTAGTAATCTGAACATTCACCATACTTATGCTACTCCAAAAATTCTTAAAAAATTAGTAAAAATAAAAAAATTTATATATAAAGACAGTACCAAAAGTTTCAGAACCGTTTGACATTCCAGTAAAAAATGTAAAATTGCGCACTACAGCCAAAGTTTCTATTCTACACCACACAAACCAACAAGCAATGTAAACATCCTAAAGGAAAATCTTGGCACATTATTTTTATAATACAATGTAATTTTACAAGGGGATAATTATTTTTGTTGAAAAGTTTCTGTAATCAAGATTCACAAAGTTTCCGTGAGCATGAATAAAGTTCAAGGAGCTCCCCCACTTCAACAATGCTTGTCTCTCTCACTTTCACTTTCCTTTTTGAAAAGTTTTGGGTTCCCCTCTTTATTTATTTTTTTATTTTAAACTATATAAAATCACTCAACAGAAATAAATGACTCTCTAAAACTTCTGGGTTGTCTCCCTGGCAGCGCTTTCTTTAAAGCCATTAAGCTAGGCATAAGGTGCTCAAGTAATGAATCCACCCGGATCCCAAGGTATATCAAAGCCAATTTTAATTAACAATGATTTGTGATTTAGTAGTGTGCAGAAAGCAACATATATCATGTAATGACGAAGTCTAACTCTCTTCCTATGCATTGTCATGTCATAAAAGAACAATTCATGCACACATAGTAAAGGCCAATGCATAGTATAAACAGTTTCTTGCAATTTTATCATATTGGAAACATGGAGAGGCGGAGATGTAGTTCCTCTCTCATAATAATTGCAAGTGGGAGCAGCAAGCACATGCATATTATATCTATCAAAAGCATCATGTGTAGTAGTGAAACGCGACCCATCAACATAATCCTTAATAAGGGCAAACTTCTCCGATATAGTATAGTCGGGAGAATTCAAATAGATAATAGGACTATCATGCGTGGGTGAAATAGCAACAATTTCATGTTTAACATAAGGAACTATAGCAAGTTCATCTCCATAAGCATAATTCATATTGGCATCTTGGCCACAAGCATAGGAAGCATCATCAAAAAGGGATATTTCAAAAGAATCAATGGGATCATAACAATCATCATAGCAATCATCCTTAGGTAAGCACGAAGGGAAATTAAACAATGTACGAGTTGAAGAGTTACTCTAATTAGAAGGTGGGCATGGGTAGCTAATCCGCTCTTCCTCCTTTTGTTCTTCACTCTCCTCATCATCTTTTTCATGCAATGAGCTCACAGTTTGATCATTTTCTTCTTCCATAGACTCCTGCAAAATATTAATGTCTTCTCGGACAGTAGAGACTTTCTCGATAAATTCATCAATATCATAATTGTATTTATAATTCTCATAGCAATATTTAAGGATAGCTAAATTTTCAGGTCTATAAACTGAATCATCAAAATCTTCAAACTCTTTAAACAAAGATTCAATTTCATAAGCACCCATAAAAGCAACGAATTCTTCTATTTGTTCCACATCATAATAATCATATATACCATTAGCATAAGAAGCCAAGGTTTCATCATCATTAAATTCACATGAAAAGGGAAGGTGTGGATCCTTCATCCTAGAGCAACAAGTATAATCATATCTCGAGCATAGTTGCTGAGCATACCAATGCAACATATAAATTTGATCCCATAATAGTTTTCGTTTTTGAGTCAAGCGATAATCCCTAAAGTATTCACGTTGATCCAACATTACTCCCATTATAAAGTTGAATGGGGTTTTCTCAGGATTACCAAAGTAGTACATACTATCTTTCACATAATGAGCATCGAGGGTTTTAGGAGGTTCCCCATCTCCATGAGTAGCAAGTAAACCTAATTTTTTTTGGTATTTCGTGTTCCATATCCATAACTAAAGATAGAGAACAACTTAGAATAGCAAATAAAAATTACTTAGTGATAAACGAAACAAGCACACACGAGAATATTCACCCCATGCTATAACTCCCCGGCAACGGCGTCAGAAAAATGTCTTGATAACCCACAAGTATAGGGGATCAATTGTAGCCTCTTTCGATAAGTAAGAGTGTCGAACCCAACAAGGAGCTAAAGGTAGAACAAATATTCCCTCAAGTTATATCGACCACCGATACAACTCTACACACGCTTAACGTTCGCTTTACCTAGAACAAGTATGGAACTAGAAATACTTTGTAGGTGTTGTTGGATAGATTTTCAAGATAATAAAGAGCGCATAAATAAAAAGTAGGGGCTGTTTTGATGAAGACACAACTAAGTTAGTTTTAGTAGAGAGCTTGTTGTCACACAAGAAAGTTATTTGTCCCTAGGCAATCGATAACTAGACCGGTAATCACTATTGCAATTTTATTTGAGGGAGAGGCATAAGCTAACATACTTTCTCTTCTTGTGTCATATGCACTTATGATTGGAACTCTAGCAAGCATCCGCAACTACTAAATATCATTAAGGTAAAACCCAACCATAGCATTATAAGGCATCAAGTCCTCTTTACTCCCATATGAAGACAACCTAGTTACTCGGGTATGTGCTTCTGTCACTCACGCCACCCACCATAAGCAAATCATGAACATATTGCAAACCCTACAATGGGGATCCCTCATGCTTGTGCGACACAGAGAGCACCATAGGAAAGCACCAATAATAAAACATGCAACTCAAACCAATCACGATCATCAATTAACCCATAGGACAAAACAGATCTACTCAAACATCATAGGATAGCCATACATCATTGGGACATAATGTATAGCGTTGGGCATCATGTTTAAGTAGAGATTACAGTGGGTAAAAGAGGGGTTACACCACTGCATATAGGGGGGAAGAGTTGGTGATGACGGCGGTGAAGTTGTTGGTGTAGATCGTTGTCGCGATGATGGCCCCAGCGGCGTTCCGGCGCCACCGGGAGAGAGAGGGAGAGAGCCCCTCTTCTTCTTCTTCTTATTCCTTGACCTTCTCCCTAGACGGGAGATGGGTTTCCCCTCTGGTCCTTGGCCTCCATGGAATGGGAGGGGCGAGAGCCCCTCCGAGATTGGATCTCTCTCTCTCTCTCTCTCTCTCTCTCTCTCTATTTCTGCATTCCCTGATTCTGCCCTTTCACTGTTTCTTAAATTCCCAAAGATCCGTAACTCCGATTGGGCTAAATTTTGGACACGATTTTTATCCGGATATTGGCTTTCTTGTGGCGAAAGAAGGGCACCTCGTGGGGCGCGCCTGTCCCCCCTGGGGCGCGCCCCCTACCTCGTGGGCCCCTTGAGCATTGTCTCGCGTTGATTTCACTTCCCAAAATTCACATATATTCCAAAAAATCTCCGTTAGTTTTTATCCCGTTTGGACTCCATTTGATATGGATTTTATGCGAAACAAAAAAACATGCAACAAACAGGAACTGGCACTGGGCACTGGATCAATATGTTAGTCTCAAAAATAGTATAAAAAGTTGACAAAAGTATATGAAAGTTGTAGAATATTGGCATGGAACAATCAAAAATTATAGATACGATGGAGACGTATCACTCGTCAATATGAGCGGCAAGGATATCCATTGGCACAATTGCGTAACCATGATTACCCTACAAAAGTAACGCATTATCCTAGATAGATAGCAGCAACGAGCAACAGGAATATACTTCTAGATAGCTTTAATTCGTGCCTGAGCATCTAGAAGAACCATGTGCACAACTTTGACAGGTCCATTCTCCAAACCACCATGGTAATGCCATAGGCGTGACAGACGAACACAGATAGACTGTTTATTCTAGCCGGCGTGAAGATCAGACAGAGAAACACAAGCCATCTGGCAAGAATGGCATCAACATAGTCGTTGTTAGATTCCGGATGCGAGAGGAACACAGCAAAGAACACGTGGGTACTCTAGATCGATACGGTCAAAAAGACGTGCAAGGAGATTCTTGAAGGCACGCAGAAGTTTAGGAAGAGATAATAGCACATTGAGAGAAGCAATGATAGGGCCCGGACATGCGGGGTATTGGGTGGCATGCCATTACACCAGGAGGGGAGAATGGAAGCAAGAAGAAACTTACCAGAAGGATGAGAAGGCAAAACCCTAGAGGCGTCGCCGACCGAAGAGGGAAAACCAAGCTGGTAGTATATGCAGACCAGAGAGGCGACCCATATACAGGTGGGCCAAACCCGAAGCCCATGAAAGGGTTAAAGCTTCATATGGTTCTCATGGAAAAAATAGGAAGGTAATAGCAAGCGGGCCGTGGACGCATCGGCCACGGTTTTCTAATATCATGATGGAAAATCGAAAAAGAAAAAGAGAAGCAGATACTATCATACGGGTGAATGTAGCTAGCTCACTTAATCAAACTGAAGAGGTAGGTCAAGAATTCAGATACGACAGCACATGAGAAGTTTATATAGCTCTGAACGTGGCCATGGTTCAGACCGATTACACCCTCGCCCATATAGAGGTGGCTGGATCAAATAGATATAAAATGTCTTGTGCATGGTGCAATTACTTGGAAGGAAAAGCTAATGCAAGGTACCTTGGATAAGCAGAGGTCCTCCAGGAGGGGTATGAACCAGAGGGGCTACAAGGATGCCCATTTGCTGATAAGAATTGCACCAAACATGATACACATGATAACACAGTGCCTTTACTTTGCCAAATAATTTATCAGAGTAACCTGTTAACACCAGAACCGAGTAAGACATAAGAACCAACCCATATGGGAGCCAAGAGGTGAAACTTACACAAATTAAAATGAGAAAGGCAACACAGACGTAGATTAGGTTCAATGATTCATAAACATCTGGAGTACAAAGCAGAGTTACGATGATGTGATCAGAGTGTATCAATCGCCTTTTCATTTCAAAGGTAACAATCCTGACATAATTACTTCTACACTCCACACACGGATATCGCCATGACCGAAACTGAAACAACAAGGCCAAAAGTACTTCACAGGGCATGTCCAGCCACTCACCTTCCCATTTCACCTCGGGTGCTGAGTCCAGGGCATGCATGGATGTATTGATCATGTATCTTGGACAGATGCAACGGACAAGTAATAAGCACAAGACACCATACATATGTAAACCTAGAAAGGAAACTGTAGAGAGTGAGCCCAAGCCATCCAAACCTATCAAAAAGACGCTTCCTAGCCAACTAGCATGATAGTCCGGATGGACAGCAACATGACTGATCACAGTCATTGTCACCCATAAGCAACCAAGTGACGTGGTGCTATGTGCCTGCGAGCGGCAGCTCAAGCAGGGGAATCGCTCATACAAGCATACCGGCAAGGAATTGCCAATTTACAACGACACTACCTGTCGTGGAATTATCACGGAAGATGTCCTAGCAAAAGGACTTAGTCGTAGGGCCATCGCAACTAGGAAGCTTAAAGGGGTTAATCGGGACAAAGGACACGAGAGGTTTTATACTAGTTCGGCCCCTTACGATGAAGGTAAAATCCTACGTCTAGTTGTGTTGATATTGCTGGGGTTTCGATCACCAAGAAGCTAATTCGCCGGCTTGGTTATCGATCTCTTATTTCTTGCCCTAAGCCGCCACTGGGTCGTCCCCTTATATACACGGGCTGACGCCTGGCGGCCTATAGAGTCCCAACCGGCTCATAAAGCGTGTCCGGCTCGGTGACTTCTTTTACATGCCTTTCCTTACAAGTCTTTCCTTACATACGGCGGTTTACAATATTGGGCCTTAAGCCGCCTATGGGCTTAGGCCTTCTATAAGCCTTAACAAACTATCGCCTTGAATGTTTACTGGGCTTCCTTTGTGACCCGTCATTGGGACTGACCCGGCCCCTCCTGGGCGGGTCATAACTGATAGCTATATCCCCAACATTAGGCCCCAGGTTGACTTTGAACTTTGTTCTTTGTCAATCTTCAATACTTAGACAAAATCCATCTTCCTTTTTTCGCAGAAATTTTTATAACCCGCCATGACGTCATTTATTGAAAACACAAAAAACTATTATGACATCATCTCTCAACGGAACTTTATTCTTTAATGCCTTCCGAGAATTGAGGCGTCCGTTTAGTTGGATAATCATTATTCGGGTCTTCCTCAATTTTCGCGCCCGCCTGTTCGCTTATCCCCTTATAAATAGGCATGCCCGGTCTTTCTCATTCTTCTCTCTTCTTCGTCCTCCTCCTCTCGCAACCCCCACTATTGCTCGAGCTCCGCCGCCATCAGAGAGCACCTCATCTCCGTCGACTTTGGCCACTGCATCGACCGGAATCAGTCCAGAAAACAGCGGCGACCTTCCGCGGAAGATCTATGGCTGTAAGCGTTTCCCTTGTTGCTCCTCAGATCTGCATGTTCTTCATAGTTCATCATAGTTTCTAGGTTTCTGCATGTTCTTCATAGTTCATCATAGTTTCTCCGTAGTTCTTCCACTGCAGCCTCTTCTTGATCCCAAAAGAGATATATGCTTGTGCTGTAGTTGTTTTGTGCCTACTCTTGACACTACTAGATCCCTTTTCCCAGTATAAAGGCCTCATTAGGACTCACAGACTCATCTGCGCTAAACTTTTAGGTCTAGAATTTTTTCCATTTTGAATGGCCATTTCATCTGGAATAATATCAAGCAATTAGGAAACTTGTTTGTCTCAACACTTAGCCGAATCTGCTTTCTCAAATATCTGTAGTCATGGCGGCTTATTGCGCCGACTTACTTTTCCTTATATGACATTAGACCTTACTTAAGCCGCCATTATTCCCATGTACCATTATCACTTAATTTCACCATTATCATTGAATTGAACCGGCATGTTGCCTTCTTTTTCAGTTCGTCTTTTGAACATCATGACGTCCAAAGCACTGACTGTCTGCAACTGGGTCCCTTCGACAGTAACTGAGCACAATCTGAAGGAATTCTTTGCCATAGGTTTTTCGCCAGGGAAGAATGTTATGTCTTACCGTGCACCTGACCCGGACGAGGAACGACCCAATCCAAAAGATGGTGAAGTTATTGTCTTTTCTGACCACATGAACCGTGGCTTTTCCCCACCCGGCTCAAAGTTCTTCAGAGATGTCCTCCATTTTTTCAAACTCCACCCTCAAGATATCGGGCCCAATTCCATATACAATATCTGCAACTTCCAAGTTCTCTGTGAGGTGTACCTTCAAGAAGAACGGACTGTGGAACTCTTTAGAGAGTATTTTTATCTGAACCGCCAGAACAAGTGCACCAATGGCCCTAGATTGGAACTTGGAGGTATCTCAATTCAGCGTCGACTCCGTCTTCCCCCTAATAGTCTTGCCAAGCCATCCCAAGGACTGGAATCAGACTTGGTTTTATGGTCAAGACACTTCACCAGCAAATGAGAAGCCCCTGCCAGGTTATCGCGCAGAGCGTCTCAACTCCAAGTTTGCACTCCCTGACAAACTCATTGCCACCTAACGCAAGAAGCTGATTCCATCCATTAAAAGGATTAACACTTTATTGGGGAATGACTTAACCGGAGTTGACTTGACCCGTTGCTGGGTTGCGTGGCGGGTCATCCCTCTAAGCCGCCGATCCAAATTGATGTATGAATATGGTGGAGGCTGCTACGTCTTGAGCTTGCGTTGGTTTTCCCCGAAGAGGAAGGGATGATGCAGCAGAGTAGCGTAAGTATTTCCCTCAGTTTTTGAGAACCAAGGTATCAATCCAGTAGGAGGCCACGCTCAAGTCCCTCGTACCTGCACAAAATGATAGCTACTCGCAACCAATGCGATTAGGGGTTGTCAATCCCTTCACGGTCACTTGCGAGAGTGAGATCTGATAGATATAATATTTTTGGTATTTTTGGCATGAAGATGCAAAGTAAAAAGTAAAAGAAAAGCAAGATTAAAGTGATGGAGATTGATATGATGAGAATAGACCCGGGGGCCATAGGTTTCACTAGTGGCTTCTCTCAAGAGCATAAGTATTCTACGGTGGGTGAACAAATTACTGTTGAGGAATTGACAGAATTGAGCATAGTTATGAGAATATCTAGGCATGATCATGTATATAGGTATCACGTCCGTGACAAGTAGATCGAAACAATTCTGCATCTACTACTATTACTCCACTCATCGACCGCTATCCAGCATGCATCTAGAGTATTAAGTTAAAAAAAAGTAACGCCTTAAGCAAGATGACATGATGTAGAGAGATAAATTCATGCAATATGAAATAAACCCCATCTTGTTATCCTCGATGGCAACGATACAATGCGTGCCTTGATGACCCTTCTGTCACTGAGTAAGGACACCACAAGATCGAACCCAAAGCTAAGCACTTCTCCCATGGCAAGAACTACCAATCTAGTTGGCCAAACCAAACGGATAATTCGAAGAGACTTGCAAAGATAACGAATCATACATAAAAGAATTCAGAGAAGATTCAAATATTATTCATAGATAGACTTTATCATAAACCCACAATTCATCGGTCTCAACAAACACACCGCAAAAAGAAGATTACATCGAATAGATCTCCACAAGAGAGGGGGAGAACTTTGTATTGAGATTCAAAGAGAGAGAAGAAGCCATCTAGCTACTAACTATGGACCCGAACGTCTGAGGTAAACTACTCACACTTCATCGGAGGGGCTAGGATGATGTAGAAGCCCTCCGTGATGACGACCCTCTTCCGGCAGAGCTCCGGAACAGGCCCCAAGATGGGATCTCGTGGATACAGAAAGTTGCGGCGGTGGAATTAGGTTTTTGGCTCCTGTTCTGATCGTTTGGGGGTACGTAGGTATATATAGGAGGAAGGAGTACGTCGGTGGAGCACCGAGAGGCCCACGAGGTAGGGGGCGTGCCCTAGGGGGGGCGCCCCCACCCTCGTGACCTCCTCTTTGACTCCCTAGAGTAGGGTCCAAGTCTTCTGGATCATGTTCGGTGAGAAAATCACGTTCCCAAAGATTTTATTCCGTTTGGACTCCGTTTGATATTGTGTTTCTCTGAAACACTGAAATAGGCAAAAAAACAACAATTCTGGGCTTGGCCTCTGGTTAATAGGTTAGTCCCAAAAATAATATAAAAGTGGAAAATAAAGCCCAATATAGTCCAAAACATTAGATAATATAGCATGGAGCAATAAAAATTATACATACGTTGGAGACGTATCAGGCATCCCCAAGCTTAATTCCTGCTCATCCTTGAGTAGGTAAATGATAAAAAGAGAATTTTTTATGCGGAGTGCTACTTGGCATAATTTCAATGCAAATCTTCTTAATTGTGGTATGAACATTAAGATTAGAAAGATTCAAGACAAAAGTTTATATTGACATAAAAATAATAATGCTTCAATCATACTAACAAAGCAATTATGTCTTCTCAAAATAACATGGCCAAAGAAAGTTATCCCTACAAAATCATATAGTCTGGCTATGCTCCATCTTCACCACACAAAGTATTTAAATCATGCACAACCCCGATGACAAGCCAAGCAATTGTTTCATACTCTAACTTTTTCAAAACTTTTTTCAATCTTCACGCAATACATGAGCGTGAGCCATGGATATAGCACTATAGGTGGAATAGAATGGTGGTTGTGGAGAAGACAAAAAGGAGGGGAAGATAGTCTCACATCAACTAGGCGTATCAATGGGCTATGGAGATGCCCATCAATAGATATCAATGTGAGTGAGTAGGGATTGCCATGCAACGGATGCACTAGAGCTATAAATGTATGAAAGCTCAACAAAAGAAACTAGTGGGTGTGCATCCAACTTGCTTGCTCACGAAGACCTAGGGCAATTTGAGGAAGCCCATCATTGGAATATACAAGCCAAGTTCTATAATGTAAAATTCCCACTAGTATATGAAAGTGACAACATATGAGACTCTCTATATGAAGAACATGGTGCTACTTTGAAGCACAATATATGAGACTCGCTATATCATGGTGCTACTTTGAAGCACAAGTGTGGAAAAAAGGATGGTAGCATTGCCCCTTTTTATTTTTTTGGGCCTTTTTTTCTTTGGCCTTTTTTTGGGACAATTCTCTATTGAATGATGATCATCACACTTTTATTTATTTACAACTCAATGATTAAAACTCGATTCTAAAACAAAGTATGACTCTATATGGATGTCTCCGGCGGTGTACCGGGATATGCAATGAATCAAGAGTGACAAGTATGAAGAAATTATGAATGGTGGCTTTGCCACAAATACTATGTCAACTACATGATCATGCTAAGCAATATGACAATGATGAATGTGTCATGATGAACTAGATGGTGGAAAGTTGCATGGCAATACATCTCGGAATGGCTATGGAAATGCCATAATAGGTAGGTATGGTGGCTGTTTTGAGGAAGGTATATGGTAGGTGTATGATACCGGCGAAAGGTGCGCGGTAATAGAGAGGCTAGCAAAGGTGGAAGGGTGAGAGTGCGTATAATCCATGGACTCAACATTAGTCATAAAGAACTCATATACTTATTGCAAAAATCTAGAAGTTATCAAAACAAAGTATTACGCGCATGATCCTAGGGGGATAGATTGGTAGGAAAATACCATCGCTCGTCCCCGACCGCCACTCATAAGGAAGACAATCAATAAATAAATCATGCTCCGACTTCATCACATAACGGTTCACCATACATGCATGCTACGGGAATCACAAACTTTAACACAAGTATTCTATAAATTCACAACTACTCAACTAGCATGACTTTAATATTATCACCTCCATATCTCAAAACAATTATCATGCTTCAACCTTTTCTTAGTATTCAACACACTCAAAAGAAAGTTTCACAAATCTTGAATACCAAGCATATTATTATTAAGCAAATTACCATGCTATTAAGAGACTCTCAAAATAATTTAAGTGAAGCATGAGAGATCAATAGTTTCTTTAAAACAAATCCACCACCGTGCTCTAAAAGATCTAAGTGAAGCACATAGAGCAAAATTATAACACTTAAAAGATATAAGTGAAGCACATAGAGCAAAATTATCTAGCTCAAAAGATATAAGTGAAGCACATAGAGCAAAACTACTTAGCTCAAAAGATATAAGTGAAGGACATAGAGTATTCTATCAAATTTTAATTCATGTATGGCTCTCTCAAAAGGTGTGTACAGCAAGAATGATTGTGGCATACTAAGACACAAAGACACAAATAATACAAGACGCTCCAAGCAAAACACATATCATGTTGGTGAATAAAAATATAGCTCCAAGTAAATTACTGATGGAAGTGGACGAAAGAGGGGATGCCTTCCGGGGCATCCCCAAGCTTTGACTTTTTGGTGTCCATGGATTATCTTGGGGGTTACATGGGCATCCCCAAGCTTAGGCTCTTGCCACTCTTTGTTCCATGATCCATCAAAAGAATTCACCCAAAACTTGAAAACTTCACAACACAAAACTCAAAATAGAAAACTCGTGAGCTCCGTTAGCGAAAGAAAACAAAAGACCACTTCAAGGTACTGTAATGAACTCATTATTTATTTATATTGGTGTTAAACCTACTGTATT
Organism: Triticum monococcum; assembly: GCA_034509565.1. NCBI lineage: Eukaryota > Viridiplantae > Streptophyta > Magnoliopsida > Poales > Poaceae > Triticum > Triticum monococcum. Next base: position 122,540,118 of record CM067841.1, read on the forward strand.
CCAACATCTCTATAGATTATAAACTATTTTACTAGCCATAGATTCATTAAAATAAGCAAACAACACACGAAAAAACGGAATCTGTCAAAAACAGAACAGTCTGTAGTAATCTGTAGCTAGCGCAAGATATGAAACCCCAAAAATTCTAAAATAAATTGCTGGACGTGAGGAATTTATCTATTAATCATCTTCAAAAAGAATTAACTAAATAGCACTCTTAAAATAAAAACGACAGCAGTTCTCGTGAGCGCTAAAGTTTTTGTTTTTTACAGCAAGTTCAACAAGACTTTCCCCAAGTCTTCCCAACGGTTCTACTTGGCACAAACACTAATTAAACACAAAAAATACAACCAAATAGAGGCTAAATAATTTATTTATTACTAAACAGGAGCAAAAAGCAAGGAATAAAAATAAAATTGGGTTGCCTCCCAACAAGCGCTATCGTTTAACGCCCCTAGCTAGGCATAAAAGCGAGGATAGATCTAGGTATTGCCATATTTGGTAGGCAATCCATAATTGGCTCTCATGATAGTTTCATATGGTAATTTTATTTTCTTTCTTGGAAAGTGTTCCATGCCCTTTTTTAATGGAAATTGAAATCTAATATTCCCTTCCTTCATATCAATAATCGCACCAACCGTTCTAAGGACAGGCCTACCAAGAATAATAGGGCAAGAAGGATTGCAATCTATATCAAGAACAATGAAATCTACGGGCACATAATTCCTATTTGCAACAATAAGAACATCATTAATCCTTCCCATAGGTTTCTTAATAGTGGAATCTGCAAGATGCAAGTTTAGAGAGAAATCATCAAAATTACGGAAATCTAGCCAATCACACAAAGTCTTGGGAATAGTAGAGACACTAGCACCCAAATCACACAAAGCATAAAACTCATGATCTTTAATTTTAATTTTAATAGTTGGTTCCCACTCATCATAGAGTTTTATAGGGATAGAAACTTTCAACTCAAGTTTTTCTTCATAAGATTGCATGAAGGCATCAACAATATGTTTGGTGAAGGCTTTATTTTGACTATAAGCATGTGGAGAATTTAGCACGGATTGCAACAAGGAAATACAATCAATTAAAGAGCAACTTTCATAATTAAATTCCTTGAAATCCAATATAGTGGGTTTAGCAACATCTAGATTTTTATTTCTTTCAATCCCAATTTCATCATTAAGATCTAAATACTCCGAACTTTTAGAACGCCTTCTAGTTAAAGGAAGATCATATTTAGTTTCATCAAGATTCATATTGCAAAACAAAGATTTAATAGGGGACGCATCAATAACTTTTAGATCTTCATCTTGATTTTCATAGGAATTGGAGGAACATGCTTTAATAAAGGCATCTTTGGAAGCACGCATCCTAGCGGTTCTTTCCTTGCACTCATCAATGGAAATTCTCATGGCTTTGAGAGACTCATTGATATCATGTTTAGGAGGAATAGATCTAAGATTTAAAGAATCAATCTCAAGAGAAATTCTATCAACGTTTCTAGCCAAATCATCAACTTTAAGCAATTTCTCCTCAAGCAAAGCATTAAAATTCTTTTGTGAATTCATAAACTCTTTAACACTATTCTCAAATTCAGAGGGCATATTATTATAATTTCCATAAGAGTTGTTGTAGGAATTCCCATAATTATTAGAAGGATTACTAGGATATGGCCTAGGATAAAAATTCCCTCTATAAACGTTGTTACCAAAATTATTCCTACCAACAAAATTCACGTCCATAGATTCATTGTTATTCTCAATCAAAGTAGACAAAGTCATATCATTAGGATCAGAAGAAACACTCTTAGTGGCAAATAATTTCATAAGTTCATCCATCTTTCCACTCAACACATTAATTTCTTCTATCGCATGCACCTTTTTATTAGAAGATCTTTCAGTATGCCATTGAGAATAATTAACCATAATATTATCTAGGAGTTTAGTAGCATATCCTAAAGTGATTTCCATAAAAGTGCCTCCCGCGGCCGGATCTAAAAGATTTCTAGAAGCAAAATTCAGTCCAGCATAAAAATTTTGTATGATCATCCACAAATTCAAGCTATGAGTAGGGCAATTACGTATCATTAATTTCATTCTCTCCCAAGCTTGTGCAACATGTTCATGATCAAGTTGTTTAAAGTTCATAATGTCGTTTCTAAGAGAGATGATCTTAGCGGGAGGAAAATACTTAGAGATAAAAGCATCTTTGCACTTGTTCCATGGATCAATACTATTCTTAGGCAAAGACGAAAACCAAGCTTTAGCATGATCTCTAGGCGAAAAAGGAAATAGCTTCAATTTAACGACATCATTATCGACATCTTTTTTCTTTTGCATATCACATAAATCAACGAAGCTATTCAGATGAGTAGCGGCATCTTCACTAGGAAGGCCGGCGAATTGATCTTTCATAACAAGATTCAACAAAGCAATATTAATTTCACAAGATTCAACATCGGTAAGAGGAGCAATCGGAGTGCTAAGGAAATCATTATTATTGGTATTGGTGAAGTCACACAATTTAGTATTATCTTGAGCCATCACGACAAACAAGCAATCTAACACACGAGCAAACAAAAAGGCAAACGAGCAAAAGAGGCAAATAGAGAGGGAGGATAGAGACAGAGAGAGGGCGAATAAAACGGTAAGGGTGAAGTGGGGGAGAGGAAAATGAGAGGCAAATGGCAAATAATGTAATGCGAGAGATAGGGATTGTGATGGGTACTTGGTATGTTGACTTTTTGCGTAGACTCCCCGGCAACGGTGCTAGAAATCCTTCTTGCCACGTCTTGAGCTTGTGTTGGTTTTCCCCGAAGAGGAAGGGATGATGCAGCAGAGTAGCGTAAGTATTCCCCTCAGTTTTTGAGAACCAAGGTATCAATCCAGTCGGAGGCCACACTCAAGTCCCTCGTACTTGCACAAAACGATAGCTACTCGCAACCAACGCGATTAGGGGTTGTCAATCCCTTCACGGTCATTTACGAGAGTGAGATCTGATAGATATAATATTTTTGGTATTTTTGGTATGAAGATGCAAAGTAAAAAGTAAAAGCAAACTAAAAAAGCAAAGCAAGATTAAAGTGATGGAGATTGATATGATGAGAATAGACCCGAGGCCATAGGTTTCACTAGTGGCTTCTCTCAAGAGCATAAGTATTCTACGGTGGGTGAACAAATTACTGTTGAGCAATTGACAGAATTGAGCATAGTTATGAGAATATCTAGGCATGATCATGTATATAGGCATCACGTCCGTGACAAGTAGATCGAAACAATTCTGCATCTACTACTATTACTCCACTCATCGACCGCTATCCAGCATGCATCTAGAGTATTTAGTTAGAAACAAAGTAATGCCTTAAGCAAGATGACATGATGTAGAGAGATAAATTCATGTAACATGAAATAAACCCCATCTTGTTATCCTCGATGGCAATGATACAATACGTGCCTTGCTGCCCCTTCTGTCACTGAGTAAGGACACTACAAGATCGAACCCAAAGCTAAGCACTTCTCCCATGGCAAGAACTACCAATCTAGTTGGCCAAACCAAACGGATAATTCGAAGAGACTTGCAAAGATAACCAATCATACATAAAAGAATTCAGAGAAGATCAAAATATTATTCATAGATAGACTTGATCATAAACCCACAATTCATCGGTCTCAACAAACACACCGCAAAAAGAAAATTACATCAAATAGATCTCCACAAGAGAGGGGGGAACTTTGTATTGAGATTCAAAGAGAGAGAAGAAGCCATCTAGCTACTAACTATGGACCCGAAGGTCTGAGGTAAACTACTCACACTTCATCGGAGGGGCTAGGATGATGTAGAAGCCCTCCATGATGACGACCCTCTTCGGGCGGAGCTCCAGAACAGGCCCCAAGATGGGATCTCGTGGATACAGAAAGTTGCGACGGTGGAATTAGGTTTTTGGCTCCTGTTCTAATCGTTTGGGGGTATGTAGGTATATATATGAGGAAGGAGTACATCGGTGGAGCACCAAGGGGCCCACAAGGCAGGGCGCGTGCCCTAGGGGGGCGCCCCACCATCGTGACCTCCTCTTTGACTCCCTGGAGTAGGGTCCAAGTCTCCTGGATTACGTTCGGTGAGAAAATCACATTCCCGAAGATTTTATTCCGTTTGGACTCCGTTTGATATTTTGTTTCTCCGAAACACTGAAATAGGCAAAAAAAACAGTAATTCTGGGCTGGGCCTCCGGTTAATAGGTTAGTCCCAAAAATAATATAAAAGTGGAAAATAAAGCCCAATATAGTCCAAAACAGTAGATAATATAGCATGGAGCAATCAAAAATTATAGATACGTTGGAGACGTATCAGAGGCCCAGACGACTCTCTTCGTCACAGCTCCATTCAATTAACCGAAGAAGATATTGTTTCAATGTCAACCCTTCTGGTGAATGGCAAACATGAAGACTGCAGTAAAGTCGGGTTAAACCCCTTCTGTAAACTTAACCCGACACCAGAGGTAAAGAACCTCTGATCTCTTTCTCTTTGTATTTTTCTCAGCCATTTTAAATACCTGCATGACCTTTCATCTTGTTTATTTGTTTATAGGCCAAATCTGATTTTTGGAAAGCCAAGTATGACCACGAAGCCGCCAAGAAGCTAGAGCCGTCACCATAACCGCCAAGAAGATGACCCGGAGGTCTAAGAAGAAGAAGAAGAGCACTGCTGAGGACCTGTTGAAGCTTGACGATGATACTTCTGAGTCGGAGGTAGCCCTTGACTCCCTTGGCCAGCTTTTTAATAACCTTATTAACATTGATCATTGCCAGGACGACACGGGGGCCAGTCGGGCCGTGGAAGAAGAGGTAACTATTTCCTCCGACTCAGTCCATTTGCCAAGACAAAAACTTCGAGTCGTAACCCGGAAAGTAAGGTTTTCACACCCTTTGGCTTATTTGGACCCTCATTTTCTTTTGAAAAAGCAGCAACATGAGAGCCGCCGTCAGGCCCGGAATGATGATGAACTGCCTTTTGTTCTTCGACAAACTCCTCAAAAACGCCAGCATGAGGTTTATTTCTTCGTCTTTTACTTTTCATTAATGGATCTTCTCCCTTGCATTACTAACTTTATTTTATCTTTGCAGGAGGTGTCTCGCTCTTCTGGCGACTCATCTCAGACGCAATTCCCGGCCTTTAAGACTGCCCCCGGGTGAGGAAGAAATCATCTTTCCTCCGTGTCTTTGAAACTGCATCTTTATACTAACTGTTTCATAACAACTTTCTTAGTGGCCAAGCCAAGTCCAAGAAGGCCAAGGTGACTACGCCGGCGGAAGACCCGTCAGTCCTTGCACCTGAACCGGCCATGCCACCTTCTCCCCCTCAAACTGAAGCACCAGAAGACCCGACTGCTAGTGCTCAATTAGATCCTCCTGAGCCGTCAGCTGACGATACTATCGTTAACCCTTCTTCTACCGGACCATCCAGCTCGGCCAACCCGCCATCACTGTCTGTCCAAGACGTTCTGATCACTGGAAGCCGCTTTGTTGAGCCCGGGAATCCCACCGTGTTGGCTCGTCACACCGCTAAACAAGAAGCCCTAGAGAGACAGAAAGTGCATTTTGATATTTCTCATTATAGCCATCTAAACGCCAATGACATATTGTCCGGCTATCTCAGCCATGTGCACTCCAGCCATGACTCGGAAATCAAAATGGTCAAGCAGTTGCAGCTGAAGTATGAGGTATGCTCTTCCGGCTTACTTATATTCTGCCAGTCCCCAAGTCTTTAGATTATGATAGAACCTGAATGATCTGTAGACTTATGATATAGGCTAAAGCTTTACCTTTAGATTTTTCTGAAGTCCAATAAAGTAGAATAAACTTCACCTGTAGTCCCCAAGGGCCGGTTCACTTGATCATAAATGAGCCGGTACTTTTAATTTCATAACTGTCTTGTGCCGAACCCAATAAATATTGTACTCCGGCTTAATCTTGAGAGACTTTCTGAATATCATGCATTAGCCCCCGAAGTGCCAAGTGTTGTTACTTTGTAAGGTACTTGGGACTTGAAATATATTAGAGTCATAAGAATTTGTTTTGGCATACATTAGCCCCCAAGTGTCAAGTGGTTTTGTAATGCAAAGTACTTGAGACTTGAATCTTGACTCTTGAACTTTAATTTAAACCTTGACACACCTGTGTATGTTTTGTAGAACACCCTATCTGAATTGGGTTCGCAATTAACTGACGCCAAGACCCGGCTAGTGGATCAGCAGGCAGAAATCAAGTCTCCTGACTCTAAACTTCAATTAAGTCTTGCTGAGACGGAAAGATTGAGAACCAGCTTGACTGCCAAGAAGAAAACCTGGGCTGAAGAGAAGACCCTGTTGACACAACGCACCGAAAAAGCTGAAGCAGCTCTTGAGGAGGTTACTACGGAGCTGACCGGCTTAAAGAACCGGGTGTCTCAAATGGTTTCTGCTATCTTTGGTAAGCCATCTGTACTAATCTTTTGCACCTTCTTTTGACTCGGAATATAAAACGCCTGCTGACCCCTTGTTTGAAAAAATATGTGCAGGCCCGCGAAGCAAGAATCTGAACCAGGATAATGTGACGAAACTGAAGGCGGTCTATACCTTAGTGGAGCAGTTGTACACTGGTGCTCAACGAGCGCTTGCTGCTATCTCTCCCGCCAATCAAGGACCCAACTGGCTCAGTGACGTCTTGAAGAAATTCGCAATCTTACCTGCCAGATTCCAAGAGGTCAAACGATCCTGCGCTAGAGCCGGAGCCCTAACTGCTCTGAGCCGTTCCAAGGCTTGGGTACCAGATCTAGACCCGGGTCATATAAACCGGTGGTCCAGAGGTACCCAAGTGACCATGAGGTTTACAGCTAGATTCGAATACGATCATAAGCCGGACCAAAAAAAAGGTTAGATTTGATTCAGATATGATCAGCTCCTTAATAGTCATTTTAAATAGTGAAAAAGAGTAAAGATATATAATCTTTGAAAAGGAAAAGGACAGAGGTCCTGCTTTATTACTTATCATAGTATATACAACGTCAAAGTATGTACATGATGAGAGCCGGTGGCTCAGGTGTAGTATGGCCGAAGTTGAGCAATGTTCCATGGCCGGCGGGTCTCCTCCTCCGACTTACATGAGTCTTTGTGCTCTCGAACGTCAATGAGGTAATATGACTTGTTGTTTAAGTTCTTGCTGACCACAAAGGGTCCTTCCCAAGGCGGGGATAGCTTGTGTGCACCTGACAGATCCTGGATGAGCCGGAGCACTAGGTCACCTTCTTGAAAAGTCCTGGACTTAACCCTGTAAGTGCATCTAGTACCACCCCTAGTTGGTTTTGGAGTATCGACGACAAACCTGGTTGAGGGACTAATGTGTTTGTGATAATTGCAGGATAACACAGGTAGAAGTCCCTCATTGATTTGGTTTTCCTACCAGAGATGACCCTAAAAATGTATGAAGACATTGAAGTCAAAGGTGGTATGTGAAGACATTCACATTGAAGACTGTGACAAGAGAAGACATTGCGTGAAGCCTATGGAGCGCGAAGACTTAGTTGTTTCTTCGTTCTTTTTCTTCTTTGTTGAGTCATAGGAACCACCGTACTATTAAGTGGGGTCCAAGTGAACCAATCAGAATGACTAAAGTGATGCTTAACCAAAATCCTATGTCTTCGAGCGAAGACAATGAGAGCAAATCTTATCCAGAGCTGGATAAGTCAGCTTTGCTTGTAGCTCAAGTAAAGTTGCTGTGTGTGTTTGAAATTTGACCGTTGGAACACGTGTCAGTTCCTTAGTGACCCAGGGTCATTTCGGACAAATCAGGTCGGGTTGCCTAGTGGCTATAAATAGCCCACCCCCTACACCATAAATTGGTTGGCTGCTCAGAGTTAGTGTACGGCTTTTGTCGTTTGAGAGCAACCCACCTCGAAGCCTTTGAGAGAGAATTCCTTGCGAGGACAAAGCCCTAAACACCCAGAGCCAAAGAGTGTTAGGCATCACTGAAGTCTTCCTGTCTGTGTGATCTGAAGACTTATTACACTTGAGGACTGTGAATCCTCCAGCCGGTTAGGCGTCGCGTTCTGAGCATCCAAGAGTCATTGTGGATCGCCGGTGAACGAAGTCTGTGAAGGTTTGGAAGTCTACCTTGAAGACTTACCAGAGTGATTGGGCGAGGACTAGGTGTCCATAGCTCAAGGGGAATAAGGTGAAGACGCGGTCTTCTAAGTTGAATCTCAGCCTCCCTAACCAGACGTACAGTTGTCACAGCAACTAGAACTAGTCCAACAAATCATTGTCTTCAATGAGCCATTGGTTCTATCCTTCCCATCTCTTTATTTGCATATTGTTCCCTGTGAAGTCATTGCCTGTTTGCATTATCTATTTGTCTTCATTGTGTGACTGCTTGTTCTGATTGGCTTCATACTATCTTCCATCCTGATCTATACTACCTAGCTGCTAATAGTCTTTGTGCTTTCATTTCATTGAATACTTGACTATGGCTTACTTAGTGTAGTCTACCTTCCGCTACATGGTAATAGGTTTATTTCTATCGTTTGTCTTCAAAACTTCCATGTTTTGAAGACTTTCATAAAAATCGCCTATTCACCCCCCTCTAGTCGATCAGTAGCACTTTCAATTGGTATCACAGCAAGGTACTCCCTTGTTCTATGTGATTCGGTTTAACCACCTGGAGTTTTGGCTATGTCGACTGCAGGGATAATCAAAGTCTCCGCTGCGTGCCCAGTGTCGTGGTTCTAAGTCTGACAGTAATGTAGGGGGGTAGGTATGGAGAGGCAAGATCTTAGCTATGGAGAAGTTGTAAGCACACGAGGTTTACGAGTTCAGGCCCTTCTCGGAGGAAGTAATAGCCCTACATCTCGGAGACCGGAGGCGGTCGACTGGATTATGCGTGTATGAATTACAGGGGTGCGAACCCTTTAAACTAAGGAGGGGGTGGCTTATATAGAGTTCCCCCGACCCCTCCGGCCCTCAGTTGTGCAGGGTTTTAAATACATTAAGGTCGGGCGTTACTGGTAACGCCCCTAATAAAGTGCTATGATGACCATAAAAGCTACTTAATAACCGACCGTTAGCGTGCAGAGTGCCTTTAGGTCTCCTGGCCGTCGAGTGGTTGGATCTTGGTCGAGTGATTGCTTCTTGGTCGAGTGTCTTCGAGTCTGTCGAGTGGAACACCTCCAAGTCGATTGAAAGGTGATTTGTTCTAGAAATGTCCTTGGGTAGGGCAGTTGGGACAGGTCCATGACCCTACCCTAGGTACATAGCTTCATCATTAGCCCCTGAATAGATCGAGGTTTGAGTGGGGAAGGAGTTGAGAACTTCTCCGACTCATTTTTCATGACATGAGCATATCTCGTTTCGGATCAATGAACCTGAGTGGTGACAGCAACTTCCTTTTCAGTTGCCGTGATCCATTCTTAGTTTCTTGTCGAATGAGTTTCTTTACTTGAAAGGCTCCGAGTGACGGCATGGAGGAGATCTTCCATTTGACAAGTTGTTCTGCTGCCCGCAGATTTCGTGGGATTCGGATTTTGGGAAGCGTGCGGGACGGGGGAGGCCGCAGTAATCGGATGGGATTGGGCGGAGCCGCCTCGATCTCCGTGCCACCTTTTTCGCCACGTATCGCACGCGCGATTGTTACGGGATTTGACAGGACCGCCCGGGCCTACCAGTCAGCCACTCGGAAGGACCTCATATAAGGCGTCAGACGGGGGTTTCTTGAACAGTGCCTTCCCATTCCCTCTTCTCCTCTTCAAGCTTCTTCATCGCGCTCGCTCTCGCCCCAGCGCCGCCGCTCCGTACGCGTCTCGCCGGCGACGATGGGGAAGGAGAAGACGGCGGCTCTGGAGCGGGCGAAGAAGGCGACGGCAAAGGCGAAGGGGAAGGCGACCAGTCGGGGTGGATCTTCCTCGCGAGCTGGCCTGCCGGAGGGCTGGATCCAGGGCGAATGGATCCGCTCAGCGATCCGCCAAGAAGACCTCGACGACCTAGCCGAAGGAGGGCTGATCCCCCATGGATCGGCACGGCTTCCGGGGAAGGAGTCCGAGCTGCAACCTCAGGAGGGTGAGCGCGTTCTCCTTGCCACCCACGTCGACCGTGGATTTTCCTTGCCTCCTCACCCTTTCTTTCGGGGATTTTTGAATTTCTTTGGGGCACAACTCCACCACTTCACTCCCAACACAATCGTGTATCTCGCTGCTTTCGTGTCTTTGTGCGAGAATTTCTTGGGTTGTCGGCCTCATTGGGGTCTTTTCAAGCACATTTTCACCTGTCGTTCTCAGACGGTGAAAAAGACCAATCCGAGTGATGAGAGAACACAAGTGATTCAGATGTGTGGGGGTCTTGGTGTTCAGATGAGAGGGAAAAGCTCTTTTCCAGCCATGATTCTTCCCGACTCGGTTCACGAATGGCAGTCGACCTGGTTTTACTGCAAAGACCAGTCGACTGGCCTCCCTCCTTTTACCATGGACCGAGTGAGGAAACCCTCCTCTTTGAAGGTGCCCCCGGAGGAGAAGGCACAGGTTAGGGTGTTGGTCGAATGAGTGGTCCAGCTTATCCGTGACGGGGTCACTGGTATGGATCTCCTGGAGGTTTTCCTTCAGCGGTGCATCCAGCCTCTTCAAGCCCGAGACCATCCGATGTGGATGTATTCGGGTCTTGATGACTCCACTCGGATTCACCTGGAGGAGGTCGATGACGACACACTGGAGAAGTGGCTGTCGGGCATGACCGAAAACAAGGACAACCCAGGGGAGCCAGGAGAGTTCCTCCATTCGACCAGTCCCATGTACCAGAGAAGGTCCGATTCTGAGCTTTTGATTGTAATCTGAATTCACTCGCGCAGCTGCCTATACTGCGTCGACTGACTTTGTTCTTCCTGCTTTCTTTCAGGCCCTTATCGAAATGTATTCAATGCCCAACGGAGAGCAAAAGCAGGACCTGGAAGGAGAGGCGAGTGGCGGCGAACGTGGCGAATGGGATTCTGATGGTGAAGGGGATGAAGAAAGCGACAACTCAAGTGACGAAGAAGAAGTCGAGTCACCTCCTCGCAGGGAGAGGCGGTCCAAGCTTGACCAAGAATGACCGAGCGCCCGTGAAAAGGCGATTGCTCAGGCCGGCCAGTCTTCAAAGCGTCCTCGGACCTCTTCGCCAACTCCAACTGAAAAAGCGTCAAAGCATCCCAAAGTTGCAGAGCCGAAGCCTCGGAAGGCGTTGCCGAAGATTAAGATTGACATCCCCGTCGCTTCTGCGTGAGTGTCTCCCTCTGTATTCACTTGACGCCCCGTGCTGTTTGTTTTTCTTGATTTAACCAGACGAACTTTGGAACTGGCAGTGCTACTACTTCCGGGACCTCACCTTACAGGGACGATGATGAGGTAATGGAGGATGCGGTCACTTCCAATCTGGGTATGATTTCTGCCATTCTGTCTTTATTTAGTCGACTCAACTGCAATGTGTACCATTGGGTGATGTGATTTTGGCGATTGAACTTTGAACAGCTCTTAACATTATTGACCTCCCCGATGATGATGATGAAGAGCCCGAGAGGCCTTTGACGAGGAAAATAGGCAAGCTCCTGCAAGCAAGGTGCCACAGTCGACGCTGAGGACGGAACCAGTCGTTCAGGACGCTGGCGATGCCAATCGGGGTTCTGTTACCTTCGCTGTGCCATTGTCGAGTGCCTTGCCTTCTTCGTCGACTGCTCAGGCCTCTGTCGACCCACCTTCAGTTTTTGCGACCCATCATGTCCCAAAGGACGAAGTGAATGCTGCCAAGGAAGCCATACGCCAGGCGGGCATTATGATGGAGAAGATGAAGACAGTGCGGGACGCCAGTCAGGCCGCCTACAACGCCAGCTCGGCTCTCCAAAGCAACGTTCAGGTTAGTTGGTCGCCGCTTGTTCTGTTAGGATATGCTATCTGAAGACTCTCTTTCCGAAAATCTTTGCATCTGTACACCCACTGGGTGCGTCGATTGAATTTTTAAACTAGTGGGGGCACGCTGAGTGCATCCACTGGGTGTAGTCACCGAGACTACGGTGGACTGCTGGCAGTCGACTGTAGTCTCTGTATTTTGATTCTTTTGCTCGATGTGGTCTGGCCGCGTCAAGTGTAAACCGAACTGGTAGTTTGTCTCTTCTGCTCGGTCTGGGCGAGTGGGACCAAAACCGGTGGGGGCACGCCAAGTGCACCCACTGGGTGTAGTCCTCGAGACCGCGGTCGACTACTGGCAGTCGACTATGGTCTGAGTTCTTCTTTTTCTCCCCTTTTTTTACTCCCTGCACTCGACTCCGGCGGGCCGGTCGAGTGGGATCATAACCGGTGGGGGCACGCAAAGTGCACCCACTGGGTGTAGTCCCCGAGACTATGGTGGACTGCGGGCAGTCGACCGTAGTCTTAGTATTTATTGTCTTTGTCATTTTTCGCTGTAAAATAACTTCTCCTCCCTGATTGCAGAAATCTTGTGATCTTGGAGCTCGCTTTGCTGACTTGGAGAAATAGTAGATCCAGCTGAACCTTGACTTGGAATTGGCCAAGACAGAGCTGCAAAAGGCCAAGGACGACGCCAATGGTAAGATGAGCTTGTCGACTGGTTTGTCTTGGGCTTGAGTACCCTTCTGCTCTTTCTGAATCAAGCACCATTTCTTTGCAGAAAAACTGAGAGAAGCTCTGGCAAAGAAGGATCAGGATTTGGCTGCTGCTCAAAAGGAAGCTGATGACAGAACCGCTCTGGCTGAACAGAAACTGGCTTCGGTCAGCCAGTTGGAAGAAGAGAACACCAAGATGAAATCTGCTCTAAACGAAGCCAACAAGGAATGCACGCACTTGAAGAAGGACAATCTCAACCTGTACGAGAAGATGGAAGGCATCGCTCGCAGGAGGGACGATCTGGAGAGCTATCTGAGGAGCCTTGCCAAGAAGTTGTTCATCAAGCTTGAAGGTACACATTTTGTTCCGACTGATGTTTTTGTCAACTCAGCGTATGAAAATTGACTTATCCCTGGACTATGAATGTAGAGCTTTGCTAGAACTTCAAGGAGGAGACTGGGCAGATTGAGCCAGGTTTGGACCCAATCAATTCTCTCGTGAAAGATGAAACTGCCATGAATCTGCTCCGACTGGAATCCCGCATTGACGGTGTTGTGGACTACTTGGCTCGACTGAAGGTCGCCACGTCACGGATCGACCCGGCACTTTGGCTAGAGGCCACGCTCCAGAATGATCTTGAGTCCCTGATTACTCGACTTAACGAGATCCCTGATCGAGTGCAGGAGTGGAAGAAATCTTCTGCCCGGTGCGGTGCTGATGTGGCTCTGTCTTTGGTTCGTGTCCACTACAAGGAGGTGCGACAAGATAAGCTGGCAGCAATGAAGGTCGCCAACACCCAAAAGCATTACTTCCGATCTTTTATGGAGACTTTCATCGCTGCAGCCACTCGGATCGCCGACGGCGTCGACCTGGACGAGTTCGTCGAGCCTGCCAGTCCTCCTCCTACGGAGTGAACAAACTTTTATGCCCCACCTTAAATTTGCCTCGGAATGCCGAGCGGTTTTTGTAACCATTAAACTCTTTCGGGCTGAATGCCCGAGAACTTCGATCTGTGGTCCGGAACCTTTAGGATTTATCTGAACTTGGTTTATCATTGAATATCTTCATGAATCCTCCGTCGAGTGGAACTCGTTCTTCACTCGAGACAACTTTTGTATTTTTGGCGCATCTCCGAAGGAGAAGGTAGCAGTCGACATGTACCTCGTCGTCCTTGCAGAGTGGGATGGAGTGCATGCTGTATTTGTGGCGAAGTTCCCAAGGAGAAGGTGGCAGTCGACCTACACCTCATCGTCCTTGCAGAGTGGGATGGAGCGCATGTTGTATTTGTGGCGAAGCTCCCAAGGAGAAGGTGGTAGTCGACCTGCACCTCGTCGTCCTTGCGGATAGGGATGGAGCGCGTGTTGTATTTGTGGCGCAGCTCCAAAGGAGAAGGTGGCAGTCGACCTGCACCTCGTCATCCTTGCAGAGTGGGATGGAGCGCACATTGTATTTGTGGCGAAGCTCCCAAGGAGAAGGTGGTAGTCGACCTGCACCTCGTCGTCCTTGCGGATAGGGATGGAGCACGCGTTGTATTTGTGGCGCAGCTCCGAAGGAGAAGGTTGCAGTCGACCTGCACCTCGTCATCCTTGCAGAGTGGGATGGAGCGCACGTTGTATTTGTGGCGAAGCTCCCAAGGAGAAGGTGGCAGTCGATCTGCACCTCGTCGTGATTGAGATGTGTTTCGTACTTAGGTGAGTACTGGACTGCAACTAAGCCCCCGAGTGGGAGGCTGGCTCACCACTCGGTAGGATTTTCAAATACTTAGGCGAGTACTGGACTGTAGCTAAGCCCCCGAGTGGGAGGGTCGCTCACCACTCTGTAGGATTTTCAAATACTTAGGCAAGTACTGGACTTCAGCTAAGCCCCCGAGTGGGAGGGTCGCTCACCACTCGGTAGGATTTTCAAATACTTAGGCGAGTACTGGACTGCAGCTAAGCCCCCGAGTGGGAGGCTGGCTCACCACTCGGTAGGATTTTCGAATACTTAGGCGAGTACTGGACTGCAGCTAAGCCCCCGAGTGGGAGGGTCGCTCACTACTCGGTAGGATTTTCAAATACTTAGGCGAGTACTGGACTGCAGCTAAGCCCCCGAGTGGGAGGTTCGCTCACCACTCGGTAGGATTTTCGAATACTTAGGCGAGTACTGGACTGCAGCTAAGCCCTCGAGTGGGAGGCTGACTCACCACTCAGTAGGATTTTCGAATACTTAGGCGAGTACTAGACTGCAGCTAAGCCCCCGAGTGGGAGGGTCGCTCACTACTCGGTAGGATTTTCAAATACTTAGGCGAGTACTGGACTGCAGCTAAGCCCCCGAGTGGGAGGCTGGCTCACCACTCGGTAGGATTTTTGAATACTTAGGCGAGTACTGGACTGCAGCTAAGCCCCCGAGTGGGAGGCTGGCTCATCACTCGTTAGGATTTTCGAATACTTAGGCGAGTACTGGACTGCAGCTAAGCCCCCGAGTGGGAGGGTCGCTCACTACTCGGTAGGATTTTCAAATACTTAGGCGAGTACTGGACTGCAGCTAAGCCCCTGAGTGGGAGGCTGGCTCACCACTCGGTAGGATTTTTGAATACTTAGGCGAGTACTGGACTGCAGCTAAGCCCCCAAGTGGGAGGGTCGCTCACTACTCGGTAGGATTTTCAAATACTTAGGCGAGTACTGGACTGCAGGTAAGCCCCCGAGTGGGAGGGCCGCTCACCACTCAGTAGGATTTTCGAATACTTAGGCGAGTACTGGACTGCAGCTAAGCCCCCGAGTGGGACGCTGGCTCACCACTCGGTAGGATTTTCAAATACTTAGGCGAGTACTGGACCGCAGCTAAGCCCCGAGTGGGAGGCTGGCTCACCACTCGTTAGGATTTTCGAATACTTAGGCGAGTACTGGACTGCAGCTAAGCCCCCGAGTGGGAGGGTCGCTCACTACTCGGTAGGATTTTCAAATACTTAGGCGAGTACTGGACTGCAGCTAAGCCCCCGAGTGGGAGGCTGGCTCACCACTCGGTAGGATTTTCGAATACTTAGGCGAGTACTGGACTGTAGCTAAGCCACCGAGTGGGAGGGTCGCTCACTACTCGGTAGGATTTTCAAATACTTAGGCGAGTATTGGACTGCAGCTAAGCCCCCGAGTGGGAGGGTCACTCACCACTCGGTAGGATTTTCGAATACTTAGGCGAGTACTGGACTGCACCTAAGCCCCCGAGTGGGAGGCTGGCTCACCACTCGGTAGGATTTTCAAATACTTAGGTGAGTACTGGACTGCAGCTAAGCCCCCGAGTGGGAGGCTGGCTCACCACTCGGTAGGATTTTCAAATACTTAGGTGAAACGGGTTCGCAGCTAGGCTGGCTCACCACTCGGTAGGATTTTCAAATACTTAGGCGAAATGGGTTCGCAGCTAAGCCCCCGAGTGGAAGGCTGGCTCACCACTCGGTAGGAAATTATTTTTACAAACTTAGACGAAATGGATTCGCAGCTAAGCTACCTGCTGGGGGATTTCCCATGCAAACAAAAACAATAACAATCACTGGGAAAATTATAACGCTCTTGTCTTTGATAAATAAACTACAGAAGTTTTTCTTATTACATCTCATCCGAGTGAGAATTCAAGTATAAAAGGGGCGGAGCAGCTCCGCATTCCAGGCTCGTGGCTCATCAATCTGGTGATCGACATTATAAAGGTGGTACGCTCCATTGTGGAGGACTCTGGTGACTATGAAGGGACCTTCCCAAGTAGGAGCGAGTTTGTGTGGTTTTTGTTGATCCACTAGGAGGACCAAGTCTCCTTCTTGGAAGGCTCGACTCTTCACATTTCTGGCATGGAATTGACGCAAGTCTTGCTGATAAATGGTTGATCGGATCATGGCCATTTCTCTTTCTTCTTCCAGGAGGTCGACTGCATCCAGCCGGGCTTGTTCTGCTTCATCTTCAGAGTAGATCTCGAGTCGGGGTGCGTTGTGAAGCAGGTCACTCGGCAAAACTGCTTCGGCCCCGTAGACCAGAAAGAATGGGGTTCTTCCGGTCGATCGGTTCGGGGTTGTCCTCAATCCCCAAAGAACTGAAGGAAGCTCGTCGACCCATGCACCTGCTGCGTGCTTGAGATCGCGCATCAATCGAGGTTTCAGTCCTTTGAGAATTAAGCCATTTGCTCTTTCCGCTTGTCCATTCGACTGGGGGTGAGCGACCGAAGCATAGTCGACTCGTGTTCCCTGAGAGGCGCAAAAGGCCCTGAATTTGTCGGAATCGAAGTTTGCCCCATTGTCAGTGATGATGCTGTGTGGAACTCCATATCTGAATATCAACTCTCTGAAGAAACTGATAGGAGTGCAAGCATCAAGATTCTTGATAGGCTTAGCTTCAATCCGTTTGGTGAACTTGTCGACTGCTACTAGCACATGAGTGAAGCCGCTCCTACCCATTCTCAGTGGTCCAACCATGTCCAGCCCCCAAACAGCGAAGGGCCAGACGAGCAGAATGGTTTTCAGGGCTGACGCGGGCTTGTGCAACATATTGGAGTAATACTGACATCCTTCACATTTGTCGACTATCTCTTTCGCCATTTCATTCGCTCTTGGCCAGTAGAATCCCGCTTGGTATGCTTTAGCCACAATGGTCCGAGAGGACGCATGATGACCATAGGTCCCCGAGTGGATATCATCAAGGATCATCTGACCTTCTTCTAGTGTTATACACTTCTGACTGACTCCAGTCTTGCTTTCTCTATACAGCCGTCCCTTTATGACTGTAAAGGCCTTGGATCGACGGACGATCTGTCGAGCCTCTTCTTCGTCCTCTAGGAGTTCTTTCCTTAGGATGTACGCGATGTACGGTATTGTCCAGTCGGGAGTGATGACCAAGACTTCCATGATCAGGTCGACCACAGCTGGAACTTCAACTTCAGTCGGATCCGTGGCACTTTTTGGCTGCAGGGCCTCTTCAGTGAAGGGATCCTCCTGAACTGATGGTGTGTGGATGTGTTCCAAAAACACATTGCTGGGAATGGCTTCTCTTTTGGAACCTATTTTTGCCAAACCATCAGCTGCTTGATTTTTCAGTCGGGGTATGTGATGAAGTTCTAACCCCTCGAATTTCTTCTCCAGCTTTCTCACTGCATTGCAATAACCAGTCATGGCTGGACTTCTGACGTCCCACTCCTTCATCACCTGATTAACCACCAAATCTGAGTCGCCATAGACCATGAGGCGACGGCCGCCGAGTGAAATGGCCATGCGCAACCCATATAAAAGTGCTTCATATTCTGCCTCGTTATTGGAGGAATCAAAGTGGATTTGAAGGAGATATCTGAGCTTATCTCCTCGGGGGGAGACCAATACTACCCCGGCACCGGAACCATTCAGCATTTTGGACCGTCGAAGAACATGGTCCAATGCTCTGAGTGAACCTGAGTCGGCAGTTGCTGTTCAATCCACTCGGCGACGAAATCTGCTATTGCCTGGGACTTGATAGCTTTATTTGCCTCAAACTTGATATCTAGAGGAAGGAGTTCAATCGCCCATTTTGCCACTCGACCAGTTGCATCTCTGTTGTGCAGGATCTCTGACAATGGAGCATCGCTGACGACTGTAATGGAATAATCAGAGAAGTAGTGAGCAACCTTCTGTGTGGTCATATAAATCCCATATACAAGCTTCTGATAATGAGGATATCTTTGCTTCGACGGGGTCAAAACTTCAGAAATATAATATATTGGGCGCTGAACTTTGAAGGCTTTTCCTTCTTCTTCCCGCTCGACCATAAGTACCGTACTGACGACTTGTCCCGTGGCTGCGATGTAAAGCAGCAAAGGCTCTTTGCTGATTGGGGCCGCAAGCACCGGCTGGGTGGAGAGTAGAGCTTTGAGCTCTGCAAACGCTGCATCAGCTTCAAGAGTCCACTCGAACTTGTCTGACTTCTTCATCAATCGGTAAAGAGGCAATGCCTTTTCACCGAGACGAGAGATGAATCGACTTAAAGCGGCCAAGCAACCAGTAAGCTTCTAGACGTCGTGCACTCGCACATGAATTTTCATTCGTAGTATAGTACCGACTTTTTCCGGATTGGCATCGATTCCCCGTTCGGAAACGAGGAAACTGAGTAACTTTCCGCCAGGAACTCCGAATGTGCACTTTGATGGATTAAGCTTGATATCATACCTCCTGAGGTTGGCAAAGGTTTCAACAAGGTCAGTCAGCAGGTCGGAACCCTTCCGTGACTTGACCACAATAGCATCCATGTATGCTTCCACATTCCGACTGATTTGAGTGAGCAAATACTTCTGAATCATCCTCATGAATGTGGCTCCGGCATTCTTGAGGCCGAATGGCGTGGTAACATAACAGAAGCACCTGAACGGAGTGATGAAAGCTGTTTTGATCTCGTCAGGCCCATACAGACGGATTTGATGGTACCCAGAATAGGCGTCTAAAAAAGATAGTCGCTCACATCTCGCAGTCGAGTCGACTATCTGGTCGATGCGGGGGAGAGGAAAATGATCTTTCGGGCAGGCCCGATTGATATGTTTAAAGTCAATGCACATGCGAAGTGACTTGTCCTTCTTGGGGACCATGACAACGTTGGCGAGCCACTCGGAGTGGTAGATCTCTCGGATGAACTCCGCTGCTAAGAGCCGAGCCACCTGCTCACCAATAGCCTTTCTCTTTTGGACGGCGGACCGTCGGAGATGTTCTTTGACAGGTTTTACTTTTCAGTCGACTCATAGGCGGTGCTCAGCCAGTCCCCTGGGAACACCCGGCATGTCAGAAGACTTCCATGCGAAAATGTCCCAGTTCTCACGGAGGAACTGGATGAGCGCTTCTTCCTATTTAGAGTCGAGTGTTGTTGAGATATGAGTCGGAGCAGCACTGGGATTGGTCGGGTGAATGTGAGCCGGCTTCGTTTCGCCAGACGACTGAAAAGCCGATTCTGTAGCGGGCTTCTTGGCTCGCAACAAATCACTCGGGTCTGCAGTCTTCTGGTATTCCTGCAGCTCCACCACTCCCATCTGAGCATCAGCGATCTTTGAACCTTTCTAAAAACACTCTTCTGCTTTCTTCCGATTGCCCGTAACAGTGATCACACCTTTGGGACCAGGCATCTTCAATTTGAGATACACATAACATGGTCGAGCCATGAAGCGTGCATAAGCCGGCCTGCCCAAAATAGCGTGATAAGCACCCTGGAAATCTACAACTTCGAACATCAACTTTTCTTTGCGGTAATTCTTGGAATCACCGAAAACCACATCAAGAGCAATCTGGCCGAGTGAATCAGCCTTCTTCCCAGGAATGACTCCATGGAAACTCATGTTGCTGGTACTGAGTCTGGACATCGGAATGCCCATCCCATTCAGCGTCTCAGCATACAGTATGTTCAAACCACTGCCGCCATCCATCAAGACTTTGGTCAGTCGAGTGCCTTCGACAACTGGGTCGACCACCAAAGCTTGCCTCCCAGGGGTGGCAATGTGCGTTGGGTGATCGGACTAGTTGAATGTGATGGCAGTCTGAGACCACTTCAGATAACTGGGTGTTGCCGGAGCAACCATATACACCTCACAGTTGATAACTTTCAGTCGACTTTTGCTTTCAACATCAGCAAAAATCATCAGGGTGGAATTCACCTGGGGGTATCCATCATCACTGTCTTCCTTGTCCTCAACTTTGTCCGACTCCTTTTCCTTATCTTTGGGCTGCTTGCCCTGGGACTGCTGGATCAAGAGCCGACACTGTCGAGTGGTATGTTTCGGGTGAATGAACTTACCATCTTCATCTTTCTTGGTGTGGATGTGACATGGCAGATCCAACACATCATTTCCGTTTTGGTCTTTAACTTTCTTGGGGTTCCAAGGTCCTTTGGGTTTCCTCTTAAACTTTCCTTGAGTTACAGCCAAGGCTTCCCCAGGAGCAGCTGGCTCAGCTTTCCGCTTCTGTTTCCGATTGGAATTTCCTCCGGTTTCTTGAGCGACTGACTTGAGCTTGCCACTCCTCAGTCGATCCTCATCCTCACCATTAGTGTACTTGGTGGCAATCTCCATCATCCGATTCAGAGACATATCTCCGGTTCGACCGAATTTCAGATTCAGTTCTCTGTACTTGATGCCTTCTTTGAAGGCGCAGACTGCTTGGTGGTCAGGCACATTCTCTACTGTGTGATGTAACGTGATCCATCTCTGGATGTAATCCCTCAAAGTTTCATTCGGCTTCTGCACGCAAGACCGCAGTTCCGTCAGCCCTGCCGGTCGCTTGCATGTTCCTTCAAATGTGGTGACAAACACTCGGGCGAGATCTTCCCAAGTGTAAATGCTGCTGGGTGCTAACTGATTCAGCCACGCTCTGGCCGAGCCCTCCAACATGAGAGGCAGGTGCTTCATGGCCACTTCATCATTGCCACCGCCAATCTGGACGGCCACTCGGTAGTCTTCAAGCCAAGTATCGGGCTTGGACTCACTAGTGAACTTACTGACTCCAGTCGCCAACCTGAAGTTGGGAGGAATCACAGCGGCCCTCATGGCTCTACTAAAGCACTCTGGCCCCGAAACATGTACTCTGCTACTGGTAGGTGCATCTCTGTCGTGACCTTCTCGGTGAGCTCTGTTCCTATCGACCAAACCTTGAACGAGAATGGATCTCGCATCAAAGCCTGGTTCCCTGGGGTCGACTGGAATCGTTCGCCCAACACTATGAGGGCGCCTATCACCCTGTTGTCGAGGCACGTACGACCCGCTCCTCGGGGGAAGGGTGGGCACTTGACGTCGATCGTCACGATCGAATCGGTGATCATACTGCTCACGGTTCCCGTACTGATTACGCTGGTCCCCATGTCCCTCATGCCTCGGGGGCGATCTTGGGCTATGAGCCGACTGGACTGTGTCTGCAGCAACGGATCTGCTATGAGTCCTGTTCCGTGACTGAGAAATAGCGGAATTCTGGTCTCCTGCTGCCCGGAGTAACGCTTTGATCTGCAACAAGCCTCTGCCAGCCTCCGACTGGGAAGGCTGAATCGACTCTGCTATACGGGCTGCAGCTGCTAAATTCTGAATCGTAGTTTGATATACCTGCGGGGTGGAAAGAGCTAACGTCGACTGGATTCTGGAACCCGTTGTTGCGCACGCTCATCGAGTGCTCGCTGGAGGTTCTCCAGTCGAGTGCGCTCGGCCAAGTTTGCCAGGCACGCGTCCTCCAAGGCACGAGCCCCGGGGGTTTCTCCAATGATAGGAGTGTGCAGTGCATCCATGTTCCAGCGACGAAGTTCTTCTCTCTACAGCGACGTGAGAGGGTCGGGGAGATATTCCTCATGGGGACGCGACGGGTCGCCTCCACCTGCGCCTCCGTCGGTGCGGGGAAAACTGGGAGGACTGGGTGGTCCATCGACCATCAGAACCTCCGCCGTCGGATCACTACTGTCGCACTCGGATGCGGTCTCTGCGGAGCCAGTCAAACATGCCGTAGAGGGATTCGTTGGGCTCGATCGCCGCGACTTGAGGGGTGGCCGACTGGCGTGCCACCGCGTGTCTCACCAACCGCTGAAGTCTCGACCGACCAGAGCACTTGCGCTGGCGGCAAACAGGGAGGGAGGACAACACAGGAGCCGACCGATAGTGGGTCGACGGTTGCCGCAAGAGGACGTCGCGGATGCACGCACGAAAGTGCATTTCCCCACGGACAGGGAGTGCGTCCACGTCGAGCGGAGCCTCCTGAAGCCAAGCGGAGTCGTCGGCGATGAACGTGAGCGTGCCGAGACGGATCTCGCGGCCCTCCACCAAAACTCCGCCAGAAACCATGATGATTTGGATCGGAAAAGATCGCAACTCCTCCAACAAATCGCTAAAACACCAGCCCCACGGTGGGCGCCAACTGTCGTGGTTCTAAGTCTGACAGTAATGTAGGGGGGTAGGTATGGAGAGGCAAGATCTTAGCTATGGAGAAGTTGTAAGAACACGAGGTTTACGAGTTCAGGCCCTTCTCGGAGGAAGTAATAGCTCTATGTCTCGGAGCCCGGTGGCGGTCGACTGGATTATGCGTGTATGAATTATAGGGGTGCGAACCCTTTACACTAAGGAGGGGGTGGCTTATATAGAGTTTGCTCGACCCCTCTAGCCCTCAGTTGTGCAGGGTTTTTAATACATTAAGGTCGGTTGTTACTGGTAACGCCCCTAATAAAGTGCTATGATGACCATAAAAGCTACTTAATAACCGACCATTAGCGTGCGGAGTGCCTTTAGGTCTCCTGGCCGTCGAGTGGTTGGATCTTGGTCGAGTGATTGCTTCTTGGTCGAGTGTCTTCAAGTCTGTCGAGTGGAACACCTCCAAGTCGATTGAAACATGATTTGTTCTAGAAATGTCCTTGGGTAGGGTAGTTGGGACAGGTCCATGACCCTACCCTAGGTACATAGCTTCATCACCCAGACTTTGATGGAACTAAATATCCCTACTGGAAGAATAAGATGCGCATGCATCTGGAAGCCATTGATGTCGACCTCTGGTATGTTGTCAAGAATGTCGTCCCCAAGGCTGGTGAAGGTGTCACCGCTGCTGATGTCAAGAAGTTCGTTCAACTGGATTCCACTACCAAGAACATCATATGTGGTCATCTAACCAAAGGACAGCATGGCCGTGTGAGTGCTCTAGAAACATCCAAGCTAGTCTGGGACTGGCTCTCCAAGGCAACGAAGGCGTCTCAACCCAGAGAGATCAAAGAATCAGTGTACTTCGCAACCGCTTCAAGAGAAACGACAATGAGAATGTCCAGCTCACATTTGATCGAGTCATTGACATCACAAATGAGTTTCAAGCCCTCGGCGCTACTGAGATCACCAAGCATGAAGTCGTCAAGACACTCCTGAGATCACTTGATAGCTCGTTTGACACCCTAGCCCCGATGATTCAAGAATGCCCTGACTTCAAGACACTCGATCCGTCTGACATACTTGAAAGCCTCAACACACATGAGTTTCAGCTTTCTGAGAAAAGAGACATCTATGGTCCCAACTATGGGCGAACTCGTGCTTTGAAGGCAAAAGTTGTTTCCTCATCTGAAGAAGAATCTGATTGCAGTTCTGATGATCCTGAAGACATTGGAAAGGAGCTTGCTATGCTTGTGAAGAAGTTCCAGAAATTCACCAAGAAGAAAGGCTTCAGAAAGTCCTCACGATCCATATCAAGGAATGATGAAGCTTCTGCTCATGACTACAAGAAGGGAACATGCCACAAGTGCAAGAAACCTAGTCACTACATCTCTGAGTGTCTGCAGTGGGACAATGAGAACAACAAGAAGAAGAAGAGCAAGGAATATGATTCTAACGACAAGAAGAAGAAGAAATACTCAAAGTCTTCTTCCAAGTCTTCATCAAAGTCTTCATCACACAAGAAGAGCTCATCTGGCAAGGCTCGTGCGTTTGTTGGCAAGGAAATGGATTCAGAGGAGAAGTCTGCTTCTGGGGAGGCGGAGGTGGAGTCTGAGAAGGAGTCCGATTCTGGCATTGCAAGTCTAGCTACAGCCTACGTTGCCAAGTCCATTTTCAACATTGAAGATAATGACTTCATCACCGACGCCAATGCTAATGACTAAGACAACTCCGCTCCCACCTACTGCTTCATGGCACGTGGTGGCAAGGTAAACTCACGCACTACTCACTATCAAACATCCAGTGAAGATGACTCTGATTGTGGTTCCAAACCCAGCTACAAAACACTTGCTAAAATTGCAACTGAGCAACAGAAAGCTGTGGAACATATTCAAAAACTGTTAGACAAAAACGATGACCTGTTAGACGCTGAAATGACTCGATCTCAGTCCTTAATCGAAGACATAAAAAATTTCATGTTAAGTATGAGGAACTTGAAAGTTGTCATGAAATGCTCTCAACAACTCATGAAAAGCTTTCCTATGATTATCTTCAAAGGAAGCAAGATCTTGAGAAATTGAGAGCGGCTCATGAAGATCTTCAAAAGGAAAACGAGTCGCTTCGTGCCAAACAGATCAGTTCCGCTCAGGAAGGATTTGAACCACCATGTCTTAAATGCATTGAGCGTGACAACGCTACTTCTGTTGCTGGATGTTCTACTGCTGCTACTGTTGCAATATCTTCAACTGTTGATGTGGTAACTAACCCCTCTGCTGAGGATGCCACTGCTATTGATGATGAAAATGCTAGGTTGAAGACATTGCTTGAAACAGGGATGTACAAAAGTCTCAAAGGGCACCAAACACTATGTGATGTCCTCAAAAGGCAGATCCTGAACCGAAACCCTAGGAAAGAGGGTGTTGGGTTCGAAAGGAAAATGAATGCTGATGGCTCTTACTGGAAACCTGAGCAGTACCCCAAAACCACATGGGTTGCTGCAAAGGAACCTTCAGTGGACCCATCCACCCTATCTGGCTTCACTTGTGCTAATTCCATTGTTATTGATGAATCCTTTGATGCAAACTATAAACTGTTTAAGAATCAGAATGGCGAAGTGTTTGCCAGGTATATTGGTACTAACTGCAGGTATGGGCCACCTATGAAGAAAGTCTGGGTGCCAAAAAAGTGTCTAGAAAATCTTCCTTTGTATGTCGTCATGACACCACAAGTGAAGAAGACAAACCCCAGACCACGGGCTTCATATGGTCCAAAGGCTTCATACAGACAGAGGACTCACCTGAGTCGCACTAACGCAAATGTTTTGCAGGGAAACCATACTCAGGCCTATGAATATGAGCGTGTTTCATCAAACCGCCATGTTCATAAGACCAAGAACTACTCTGCTTATTCTTATGAGTACTATTGTCCACCTGCAAGACTATTTGCTAGGGCTCCAAAGCCAAAGTTCTCAGATGCTGCACTTAGACTCATTGCTTCAAAGCCACCCTTAAAGATGTGGGTGGCTAAGAAAGCTTAACTTTTTTGCAGGGAAGGGTCTCCAGCCGAAAATCAAATGCGTCTGAAGCTATTGTTGGGGACCTTAAACATCTTGTAGGGCACAAGATCAAATGCCCAAATGGTCTTATTATGTATTTTGTTCCTGAGTCGCTTGCTGCTTGCCCTATCAGTCCTAACCTTGATCTAAGCTTTCATAATCCACTTGCTCGTCAAATGTTTATGCTTCACAATTCTCTTCGTGAAGCCTATCCCCCTAACTGCACTGTAGGGTATGACACCAGCTGCTTCAGAATGGATTATTGATAGTGGATGTACTAATCACATGACTGGCAAGCGAAGTCTTCTCACAGACTCAACCTTACGTCCATCTGACAAGAGTCACATCACATTTGCTGATACTGGTAAAAGCAAGGTATTGGGTCTAGGTAGACTTGCAATCTCAAGGGATCAGCACATGGATAAAGTGATGCTTGTTGAATCCCTTGGTTTCAAATTAAGTCTATCTCAATGCTTTGCGATTTAAACATGATTGTGATGTTTGGAAAATATCGTTGCCTTGTTCTAATGGAATCTGACAAGTCTCTAGTCTTAGAAGGGTATCGGAAAGATGATTTGTACATGGTAGATTTCTCAGCCAGACCACAGCTTGCCGTATGTCTTCTTGCAAAAGCTTCAGAATGCTGGCTCTGGCATTGGAGGCTAGGGCATGCTAGCATGAGGAACTTGCACACTCTTGCAAAGAAGAAGCATATCTTAGGCATCGAGGGCGTCAAGTTCAAGAAGGATCACTTATGCGGTGCCTGCGAAGATGGAAAGATGACGAGGGCCAAGCATCCCTCGAAGACAATCATGACAACGACTCAACCCTTCGAACTGCTACACATGGACCTCTTTGGTCCCACTCACTACTCAACTCTTACCACTACTGCTTGTCTCTATGGCTTCATCATTATTGATGATTATTCAAGATATACATGGGTGCATATAATCCTCTACAAGATTGAAGTGCGGGATGTCTTCAGACGCTTCGCCAATCGAGCCATGAACAACTATGGCGTCAAGATCAAGCACATCAGAAGTGACAATGGCACTGAATTCAAGAACACCGGCCTCAACACTTATCTTGATACTTTGGGCATCACTCATGAGTTCTCAGCTCCGTATACGCCGCAGCAGAATGGCATCGTGGAACGCAAGAACAGAACACTCATTGAGATGGCTCGGACGATGCTCGATGAATACAAGACTCCAAGAAAGTTATGGATATCATCAACCGTGTTTATCTTCACAAGCTTCTAAACAAAACATCCTACGAGCTCCTCACTGGTAAGAAGCCAAATGCCAGTTACTTCAGAGTATTTGGTGCCAGGTGCTGGATCAAGGATCCACATCACACTTCAAAATTTGCACCGAAAGCACATGAAGGTTTTATGCTTGGATATGGAAAGGATTCGCACTCCTACAGAGTCTTCAACCTCTTTCACTATAAAGTGGTTGAAACTGTGGATGTGCGGTTCGATGAGACTAACGGCTCGCAAAGAGAGCACCTGCCAAATGTGCTAGATGAAGTTCCATCCAGTGAATCCATCAAGCTTATGGGAACTGGAGAAATCATACTGTCTGAAGCACAGCCCGAAGAGGAACTCATCATCTCTGCACCTGATCAACCTGAAGACAATGCTCAACCTGAAGACAATCCTTCTAACGATGACAATGATCAGCAAGAGCAAAATCTTCGTCTTGTTCATCCTCGTGTTGCAAATGAAGTACATATTGAGAAAATAATTGATAGCATCAATGCACCTAGTCCACTCACTCGTTCAAGGACAACACAACTAGCAAATTTCTGTGGGCACTTCGCATTTGTCTCAATATCTGAACCCAAGAAAGTTGATGAAGCCTTCATGGAACCTGAATGGATTCAAGCTATGCAAGAAGAGCTTCAACAATTTGACCTGAATAATGTATGGGAACTGGTCAAGCTTCCTGATCCTCGTAAGCACAATATCATAGGCACTAAATGGATATATTGCAACAAGCAAGATGAGCATGGTCAAGTTGTCAGAAACAAAGCTCGTCTCGTTGCTCAAGGATACACTCAAGTTGAAGGAATTGACTTCGATGAAACATTTGCTCCTGTGGCTAGGCTTGAAGCTATACGCATACTGCTAGCCTATGCAAATCATCATAACATTCTTCTGTATCAAATGGATGTGAAGAGCGCTTTTCTCAATGGCAAGATTGAAGAAGAAGTGTATGTTGCACAACCGCCTGGCTTTGAAGATCCAAAACATTCTGACATGGTGTATAAGCTCAACAAGGCACTGTATGGCCTCAAACAAGCCCCTCGTGCTTGGTATGACACACACAAGGACTTCATGAAGAGCAAAGGCTTCAAACCTGGTTCCCTAGATCCCACGCTCTTCACGAAGACATATGATGGTGAACTTTTTGTGTGCCAAATATATGTGGATGACATTATCTTCGGCTGCACTAATCAGAAATACAGTGATGAGTTTGGATACATGATGCAAGAGCAATATCAGATGTCCATGATGGGTGAGTTGAAGTTCTTCCTTGGTCTTCAAGTATGACAGCAACGCAACGGCATCTTCATATCTCAAGAGAAATACCTCAAAGATTGCCTGAAGATGTTTGTAATGCAAGACTGCAAAGGTTACACGATGCCAATGCCAGCTAAACACCATCTGGGTCCCGGCGACAATGGTAAAGAGTTCGATCAAAAGGTACACCGCTCCATGATTGGTTCTTTGCTTTATTTATGTGCATCTAGGCCATATATCATGCTTAGTGTTTGCATGTGTGCCCGATTCCAAGCGGCACCAAAGGAATCGCATCACTTAGCTGTGAAGCAAATTCTTCGATATTTGGCTCACACCCCAACACTAGGATTATGGTATCCAAAGGGCTCAGAGTTTGATCTAGTTGGATTCTCGGATGCTGATTATGCTGGTGACAAGGTGGATCGCAAGTCTACATCAGGCATATGTCACTTTCTGGGACGATCACTTGTATGTTGGCCTTCAAAGAAGCAGAACTGTGTATCTCTCTCCACTGCTGAATCTGAATACATTGCTGCTGGATCTTGCTGTGCTCAGCTTCTATGGATGAAGCAAACACTCAAAGACTATGGCATTCATCTGAAGCAAGTGCCACTCTACTGCGACAACGAAAGCGCCATCAAGATTGCTAACAACCCAGTTCAGCACTCGAAGACAAAGCACATTGAAATTCGTCATCACTTTCTCAGAGATCATGTCATGAAGTAAGATATTGATATCATACACGTCAACACTGAAGAGCAACTGGTAGATATCTTCACAAAGCCCTTGGATGAGAAAAGGTTTTGCAAGTTACGGTGTGAGCTAAATATCTTGGAATCCTCAAATGTTCTGTGATCAGGCACACATCCTAACACTTATGCATGTTGAAGACTTAGATGTGCAACACACGAAGTAAAGTATATCTTCAATCAATGAAGACTTACATTCTGAGTGTGAATACATTAACGTGGAATTTGACTTTTGAGCGCCACGATAATTGTGCGCCGTGTCTGGGTCTAATACTTCCTATACGGTGGGTAACGCCACCACCAAATTCTTCCTTTAGAAGTGTTTTTCTCATGGCATTACATTTGCAAGTCTTCACATTTTGTTTGTCTTCAATGTTACATGGCCTCATGTTTATCTTCAAATGTACTGATTTGGTTTCTGTCCTCTACAGCATTCACTTATAGCTATGTCTTCACGTTGAATCTTTTGAACTAAGTGAATGTGATCGGACCCTCACCTTTCTATGCTCCCGTCTCAAGTCTATCTATCCAAATCATATGCATTCTATTGAAACTGTCGAATGTCTTCGTTGAGTCCTTGTCAGCAGGAGACACAAAGACAAACATTAATATGTTTTCAATGCTCAATCCTTTTTACCTGAAACCCGGAGAAGTGGGAACGACCACTTGACAATCCAGGCGTGCGTGGGAACATGGAACAACCTCCAATGTGTTGCATGATCGCCACGTGTCCTTCAGATGTGAACCGCCAGGGGCACCTGCGTAATAACTCTGTGTCGTCCCTGTCTCTATAAATACACGCCTCACCCTAGTCATTATCTCTTCTTCCACTCTCGCACAAACCCTAGCACCACCGCTAGCCCTCGACGACGCCGGCGACGAAGCGCTTAGCTGCCGCGACCTCACCGACGCCATCCTCACGCCGGCCGCGGACATCGTCTTCTTCGCCGTCGCCGTAGGGCACGGAAGATCGAACTGCTCGACCTCCTCTACCACTCCGTCTAGCAGTTCCTCGTGTGGTAAATAAAACCTCTTTTTATAGTCTTTTTGATCCGATAGATTCATCCTTTTCAACCACAAGTGGTTTCTGTTCCCACAAGTTGGATCTATCTCATTCTGCATCTCATAGCATGCCTAGTATGTTCACTTATGCTTCACAAAGTAGTTAGATTCCTCACTTGTACTTATTCGTGGATTTGTACAAATTTGGAACCAACTCTCTACATATGAGTGAATGTCTTCGCACTATGAGGTCAATGTCTTCTAAACCGATTTAACTTCAAAATCTTCTGAGAATGCATATGACCTCTTCCCCTTCCCTCGCCCCACTAATGCTGTCACAGGTAGATGACCGTGGGAGAATCCCTTGGTTCTCATAGTCTGCATTCATTTGCAGAGTTCTTACAACATCATATAAATTCTCCTGAAGCCAGTTCTTGTCTGACCAGTAGACAGAAGACTTTGACAGTGTTGAAGCCTTTCAGTCTAAACTTCACGGCAACAGAAAAATCAGTCAGGAAGGGCAGCATACAACACCGTGGAAACACTGCTAAGGACCTGCCACCGGATCTCTATGAGCTATACAAGTCAAATCCAGAAGAGACCTATGGAGAACGCAAGAACCGAATCCAATGGATTTGAAGGCATTGGGCAGAGGAATGGTTCAAGTACAGATTCGTCACCGACGAATATGCTGAGAAGAGTGCCATCAAGGGCCCCTGGGGAGATATAATATACAAAGGTCTTCAGCCCAAGTCGAAGTCCGAAGCTATTGCTCAAGGCTTCTACCCCTGCATGATTCGTGGACCTCAGCCTGCTAATGCCGACCCATCCTCTCTATTATGGTGTCGAGAAGATAATCTCTTCAAGCGCAACTATCAGTTTGCAAAGAAATCGGCCAAGGAAAACAAAAAGTCTTTGGGACTAGACTTCAACCCAGGCCCCTCTGCGCCATGTGCTGATGGCACACGCGAAACTGAACCCAATCTGGTTGGGCCCTTCTACAACTTAGAAGGTCTCATCACTCACATAAAGGTTCAAGGGGCAGACGTGGATCAACCTGCAGACGACGCTGATTCTGACGAAGCGCCTGCACCACCGAAGCCTGTGAAGCAAATGAAACCCAAGGCTTCAAAGCCCTCTTCAGTACCAAAGGCTTCAAATCCCTCATCTGCACCAAAGGTCTCATGGGCGAAGCCTCTGGCCACTGCACCTCCTGAAGTCAGTGTGCAGTCTGAAGATCTCTCACGCATCTCCAAGTCTGCCAAGTTGAAAAAGCCCATGCAACCCACTGGTCAAGCACTGACCCCTGCTGCTGTTTTGAGAAACGAGAATGACACCATTGATCTGTCCAGCGACGACGATCTTGGCGATGACGCTCTTGAGCAGTTGATCAAGAGCAAGCAAGAGGCGGAAATCTTCAATGATCTTCCTCTCTCTGATGTGGAAGTCTTAAAGAAGTCTATTGATGAGTGGTTTGACAGCTCAGATGTCAGCTTTGATGATCTTCAGCTTCCCATTGGCCTCAGCGTCTCCTTCCACGGAGCCATTGCTCCTGAGCTAGCTCTAGCTCAGAAAATTGTTGAGCTGAAGCATAAGATCGATTATGAAAAGGCTCAGTTCAAGAAGCACATGGCCAAGCTCAATGTTGAAGACATTCAAAACTTCAAGGTCATGATGCATGAGCTCAAGGAGGCATTCCACAAGAAATGAGAAGAAGCAAAAGGTTCTCATGAGTGCATGAAGAATCTTGCTGCCAAATGTGTTCAAGGCTACAATGAAGCTGAAAAGCACAAGGCCTTGGGGCGACCAGGCATCGACCCCAGAATGGCTGCCAAGAAGAAGAAGAAGCCAGCTGTGGCAGAACCAGAAGCATCAAGGCGGGAAGAACCCCGCATTGTCTTCCCAGCCAGTATGACAGGCTCGAAGCCTACGGTCCCCACAGTGGCTTCAGAATTCAAGAAAACTAGAGCAGCTGAAGCCGAAGCCAGAAAGCGCAAGACCAAAGCCACCACTTATGATGCTCCCCCAACCAAGAAAAGGAAAACAAAGAAGAGAGACCGGGCTGCTCCCACATAGCCCCTTGTT
Organism: Triticum monococcum; assembly: GCA_034509565.1. NCBI lineage: Eukaryota > Viridiplantae > Streptophyta > Magnoliopsida > Poales > Poaceae > Triticum > Triticum monococcum. The sequence continues at coordinate 122,571,985 of CM067841.1, forward strand.
GTCGAGCCAATCTCAGTGGCTTGTCCTGCGTCTGAACATCGAGAGCGCCAGTTGATAGTTCATGAGCCTGCTTCCACAGAGGCTCCTGAAGCTGAAGACAATCCAGCTGTTGACCCCACCGCAGCTGAAGACATTGGTCCTCACGACAATGTTGAAGATGATGAAGTCCTTCCTCATATCGAGCACAATTTGGTATCATCGCCTGTGCTCACGCACAGCGAGCTCATCAGCATTGGTCGTCCTCTGACGCCAACCACTCAGGATGCATCATGGGCTGATCACCCACAACAACAAGACACCCCAAGTACTCCCCAACCACAAGTCACCTCACCAGTGCAAGATGACAATGACTTTGAGGCCCAGCCAACTCCATCTCCACAGGCGTCGCCAGTGTTATGCAGACTTCGCAAAGGACCAAGGCCCCAAGTCACTCTTCCAAGCGTTCTAGAAGGAGAAGTGCATCACCAATCTGTTACACGACTAGTCTTCCCAAAAGCCACTCCAACTGTGAATGTCTCTGAGTCTGAAGCCAAAATGGCTGAAAATATTCCAGCTGCATCGGCCGATGAAGAAGTAGAACCACATGATGAAGAAAGAGTTGCTACACCCCCGTCCAACCCTGAAGTTGTTCTCGAGGAGAACGTGTCCGACCCTCCAGCTCCTGAAGTGGAGGTTACCAATACTGAGACGGCCACCAACATCAACACAGGAGCCAATGACATTGTCATGGCTGAAGCTAATGTGGTGCCTGAAGCCAATGTGGTGCCAGAAGTGAATGCACCTGAAGCCAATGCAGCACCCGAAGCAAATCCGCTGCCTGAAGCCAATGCTGCACCAGACGTAATCATTCCTCCTGAAGCTATTGTGCCACTTGCAGCCCATGTCAACAAAAATGCCAATGCTCCTGTATCCCCTCCAAGACCTCATACTGTTGAGCTAGCATTTGATCGTGGTCAACCTGTTATGGTCCGATGGCCCATTCTAGTTCCTCCACCTACTGCGGGTCCACAATTTGACTATCATGTCGAGCACAGGCCTCAAGTCCAGAAGCCCAAGCCAAGACTTCCAAGATTCCCAGGCACTGCAACCTCACCTGGGGTCTTCAATGTGAATGGCTTCGTGGCACATAACACCTTCTTCAACAGCGCCAATAACCCTTACTCCAAACCTCGCATTTCATCGGATCGGTTCTGGAGCTATCAGCGGCGCAGCTACTATTCATGCGTCTTATACAATTAAGGGTGCATATTTCCACATATGCGTCTCGACACTGAAGCTATAGCTGGCCTGCCCTATCTAGAAGAAGCGTTGGATTGCTTCAGAGACGCTGGACTCCTGCAATTTGTCACAGACAAGGAACACTAGAATGAAGAGCTTCTATTACAGTTTTATGCAACTCTTCACATTCGAGGCTACAACAGGGATCCAAAGACTTGGGTCCTTGAGTGGATGACAGGCAATGTCCATCATGAAGCCAAAGCTCTTGATATCATTGAGCTCACAGCCCTACCCACTCCTGGTGAATACTATGAACCAGGTTGTCAACAACACCAGAATGCTTTGGAGAGCATTTTTCAGAAGCCAGAACCCAACATGAGCCAAATGCTGAGCATGATGAAGCCTTTACCTCACGATGCTGAACACCCATCTGAATTCTTTGTTGAAGACCTAGAGTATCTGCCTCGCACCATTTACCATATCACCAGAAAAACTCTATGGCCTGTCAAAGGACATTCATCTGCAGTGAAGCTTGAAGGAGCAATGAAGACTTGGGTTTTCTATATCTTCAATGGCATTAGCTTCAATGCTCAAGACTTCTTCATCAGGCAATTGGCTGCATCTGGCTCCGACATTTTTGGTCTGAAGTTCTATGCTCCATGGGTAATGCGTCTTATCAAGCTTCACTCTGCCTTCAACTATTAGCCGTCTGCGCGCAATCATCTTGTATTCTTGCCAGAGGTTGATCTGTCTGTTGAAGCTATTTACCCAGAGCCTGCTAAGGATCCGATTTATCTTCACAATGATGATCGCCAAAGCTTCACCCAGCCCATTGAAGGAGTTCAGGCAGTCTCTTGTGTTTATCCCTTGGCTGGTAACACACGTGCCCCTCGCTCTCAAACTAATGCCACTGGAAGCACCATTGCCCAAAGGCCTCGGAAGCGATCTCGTGTTCTCAATGACCGAGAGCTTCTCGTCGCGCTACATCAGAAATAGGATAAGCATCACAACTGGCTTAAGCGTCACATGCAAAGCCTCTTGGTGGACGTCAATCGCATTCGCAATCTTGCCACCAAGAATGCCTTTGTCACACATGAAACCTGTCGGAGGTCTTGGAAGAGTTTGACATTTCTTAGTGCTGAAGCTGATCTACAAGACGATGGCTTCACAAAAAGATTCAAGTTTGACTCAACTCCTCCAAGGAATGCTCACTTGCATCGGACTCCCTCACTTGAAGACCCTGACTATTCGTCCTCAGCTGCAACGGTGAATGCCAGAGTCATCGATGACCAAGATGATGCCACTTCACCTCCTCCAACTTCAGCGCATGTCGACACTGCACCGAGTTCTTCTACACCACCGAACCTTAACGACGACCCTGCTGCTTCGCCTGCACCTCATGGGGATGAGTAGGCGCTCTATGTCTTCAAACCTTTTTGGTCCTTACTGATAAAAGGGGGAGAAGCATATGAGTTGATAGTCTTCAAGCGGGTCCATATGGGTGGTTGCTTTACTGTTCGCTACTTTTGCCAAGTGCTTACAACTCTCGCTTTTTGATACATTTGGTTCTTTGAGTTGTAACACTTAAACTCGATGGTCGTCTACTATTTATTTTCTATTCTATGATGCGATGATAACTTCCACACTTAGGTCATTTTGCAGACGTCCATTTTTCATTATGCATGTCATTATCTTCGTAATATCGAATCTTGCATGATGAATTTTCATCATAAGTTGAAGAGGATCTCCACAAGTACAACCTACAATGTGCATTTTCATTCCAAAAGCAAATTACTTATATGCACATCTTCATGGGGAGCCTTTGCCACTTATGAAGACAATACCCTATCCTTTACAATTTCACATATTTTATTCCCCATTGAAAACTTCAACCAGTTTGTCATCAATCACCAAAAAGGGGAAGATTGTAAGTGCATCTAGTGCCACCCCTAGTTGGTTTTGGAGTATTGACGACGAACCTGGTTGAGGGACTAATGTGTTTGTGAGAATTGCAGGATAACATAGCTAGAAGTCCCTCATTGATTCGGTTTTCCTACCAGAGATGACCCCTAAAAATGTATGAAGACATTGAAGTCAAAGGTGGTATGTGAAGACATTCACATTGAAGACTGTGACAAGAGAAGACATCGCGTGAAGACTATGGAGCGCGAAGACTTAGTTGTTTCATCGTTCTTTTTCTTCTTTGTTGAGTCATAGGAACCACCGTAGTGTTAAGTGGGGTCCAAGTGAACCAGTCAGAATGACTGAAGTGATGCTTAACCAAAATCCTATGTCTTCGAGCGAAGACAATGAGAGCAAATCTTATCCAGAGCTGGATAAGTCAGCTTTGCTTGTAGCTCAAGTAAAGTTGCCGTGTGTGTTTGAAATCTGACCATTGGAACACGTGTCGGTTCCTTAGTGACCCAGGGTCATTTCGGACAAATCAGGTCGGGTTGCCTAGTGGCTATAAATAGCCCACCCCCTACACCATAAATTGGTTGGCTGCTCAGAGTTAGTGTGCGGCTTTTGTCGTTTGAGAGCAACCCACCTCGAAGCCTTTGAGGGAGAATTCCTTGCGAGGACAAAGCCCTAAACACCCAGAGCCAAAGAGTGTTAGGCATCACTGAAGTTCCTGTCTGTGTGATCTGAAGACTTATTACACTTTAGGACTGTGAATCCTCCAGCCGGTTAGGCGTCGCTTTCTGAGCATCCAAGAGTCATTGTGGATCGCCGGTGAACAAAGTCTGTGAAGGTTCGGAAGTCTACCTTGAAGACTTACCAGAGTGATTGGGCGAGGACTGGGTGTCCTTAGCTCAAGGGGAATAAGGTGAAGACGCGGTCTTCTGAGTTGAATCTCAGCCTCCCTAACCAGACGTACAGTTGTCACAACAACTGGAACTGGTCCAACAAATCATTGTCTTCAACGAGCCACTGGTTCTATCCTTCCCATCTCTTTATTTGCAGATTGGTCCTTCTGAAGTCATTGCCTGTTTGCGTTATCTATTTGCCTTCACTGTGTGACTGCTTGTTCTAATTGGCTTCATGCTATCTTCCATCCTGATCTATACTGCCTAGCTGCTATTAGTCTTTGTGCTTTCATTTCATTGAATACTTGACTATGGCTTGCTTAGTGTAGTCTACCTTCCACTGTATGGTAATAGGTTTATTTCTATCGCTTGTCTTCAAAACTTCCATGTTTTGAAGACTTTCATAAAAATTGCCTATTCACCCCCCCCCCTCTAGTCGATCACTAGCACTTTCAAACCCAGCGGCTGTGATAGCGGCGCAAGTCCTGTTGATAAATTGCTAATCGAGCCGCTGCTAAGTCTCTTTCCTCATCTAACAAGTCAAGCGTATCCTATCTGGCTTGTTCGTTATTAGCTTCAACATAAGCCGCCACACGAGGCGACTCATGATGGATGTCACTAGGCAGCACTGCTTTTGCTCCATAAACCATGAAGAAGGGTGTATAACCCGTAGATCTGTTAGGGGTGGTGTTAATACTCCACAATACCGAGGGTAACTCCTCTACCCAGCAACCCGGCATTCGTTGTAAGGGAACCATGAGCCGGGGCTTGAGACCCTTTAAGATTTCCTGATTTGCTCTCTCAGCCTACCCATTAGATTGAGGGTGAGCTACAGAAGAAACATCAAGCCGGATATGCTCACATTGACAGAACTCCTCCATAGCCCCTTGGGATAAATTAGTGCCATTGTCAGTGATAATGCTGTGTGGAAAACCAAAGCGAAAGATCACCTTTTTCATGAACTGGACCGCTGTGGCTCCATCACGCTTACTCACTGGCTCCGCCTCAACCCACTTTGTGAATTTGTCAACTGCTACTAAACGATGTGTCTTTTTATCCTTAGACCTTTTGAAAGGTCCAACCATGTCAAGCCCCCAGACCACAAACGGCTAGGTGATTGGAATCATCCGCAACTCTTGAGCCGGCACATGTGCTCGCCGTGCAAATTTTTGACATCCATCACACCTACTGACCGGATCTTCTGCATCAGCATGAGCCATCAACCATTAAAAACCATGATGAAAAGCTTTGGCCACAAGAGACTTTGACCCGACGTGATGACCACAATCCCCTTCATGGATCTCACGAAGTATTTCTTGGCCTTCTTCAGGAGAAACATACCGCTGAAACACTCCAGAGACGATGCGATGGTATAACTCTCCTTCAGAAATCGTCATTGATTTGGACCGCCGGGTTATCTGTCGGGCCAGGGTCTCATCCTCTGGAAGCTCGCCCCAGGTCATATAAGCCAAGAACGGTACTGTCCAATCTGGGATGACGTGAAGAGCCACCACCAACTGTGCCTCCGGTCAGGAACGGCTAAATCTTTCTCTGTAGGTAACTTAACAGACAGGTTATGCAAAACATCCAAAAAGGTGTTAGGTGGCACCGGCTTACGCTGAGACCCCAAACGGCTTAGAGCATCTCCCGCTTCGTTCTTCCTACGGTCAATGTGTTCCACCTGATAACCTTTAAAATGTCATGCAATAGCATCAACTTCACGGCGATAAGCCGCCATGAGAGGGTCCTTGGAATCCCACTTGCCTGACACCTGTTGAGCCACCAAATCTGAATCGCCAAGACACCGGACCCAGCTCAGGCTCATCTCTTTGGCCATTCGAAGACCATGGAGCAAGGCTTCATACTCTGTTGCGTTATTAGTACAAGGAAACATCAAGCGCAACACATAACAAAACTTGTCACCCCGAGGGGAAGTTAAAACAACTCCAGCCCCCGAGCCTTCCAATTGTCTGGACCCATCAAAGTGAATCGTCCAATACGTGTTGTCTGGTTTCTCTTCTGGCATCTGTATCTCTGTCCAGTCATTAATAAAGTCAACCAACGCTTGAGATTTGATCGCAGTACGTGGCACATACTTCAACCCATGAGACCCAAGTTCAATGGCCCACTTGGCGACTCGTCCAGTAGCTTCTCTACTTTGGATGATGTCTCCCAAAGGCGCAGAGCTAACGACAGTGACTGGGTGACCCTGAAAATAAAGTTTGAGCTTCTGGCTTGCCATGAACACCCATACACAAGCTTCTGCCAATGTGGATATCTTTGTTTAGATTCAATCATCACCTCACTGACGTAATAAACCGGCCGTTGAACCGGATGTTCCTTGCCAACCTCCTTGCGCTCCACCACAATTGCCACACTAATAGCTCATGAGTTAGCGGCTACGTATAACAATAGCGGCTCTTTCTCAACTAGAGCAGCAAGAACCGGCGGCTCAGCAAGCTGTTTCTTCAGATCCTCAAAAGCAGAGTTTGCAACATCGCTCCAAACGAAATCATCCGTTTTCTTCATCATCTAATACAAAGGCATCGCCTTCTCCCCTAACCGGCTTATGAACCGGCTCAAAGCAGCAACACGACCCGCCAGCCGTTGAACGTCATTGATGCATGTTGGTTTCGCCAGGGATGTGATTGCCTTAATTTTCTCTGGGTTAGCTTCAATACCTCGGTTGGACACCAAAAAACCCAAGAGTTTGCCAACTGGGACTCCAAAAACACACTTGGCCGGGTTAAGCATCATTTTGTAGACCCGGAGGTTATCAAAGGTCTCCTTCAGATCTGTTACCAAGGTTTCCTCTTTTCTGGACTTCACCACTATATCATCCACATAAGCATGAACATTGCGCCCAATCTGATTGTGAAGGCAATTCTGCATACACCGTTGATAAGTTGCCTAGGCACTCTTAAGCCCAAAAGGCATAGACACATAGCAGAAGGCTCCAAACAGAGTAATGAAAGTTGTCTTCTCTTGGTCCTTGACTGCCATCTTGATCTGATGATAACCCGAATAAGCATCCAGAAAACTCAAACGCGCGCAACCCGACATAGCATCAATGATCTGATCAATATGGGGGAGAGCAAAAGGGTCAGCTGGACAAGCTTTGTTTAAACCGGTGTAATCCACACACATACGCCAGGTGCCGTTCTTCTTGAGTAAAAGCACCGGGTTGGCAGCCACTCTGGGTGAAAAACTTCCACAATGAACCCGGTCGCCAAGAGCCAGGCCACCTCTTCTCCAATGGACTTGCGCCTTTCCTTGTTAAACCGTCGGAGAAACTGCCTGGCCGGCTTAAACTTCGGATCAATATTGAGAGTGTGCTCAGCGAGTTCTCTCAGGGCACCCGGCATGTCAGAAGGTTTCCATGCAAAGATGTCTCGGTTCTCACGGATGAACTCGATGAGCGCGCTTTCCTATTTTGGATCCAAGTTCGCACTGATGATGAACTGCTTGGATGAGTCACCGGGCACAAAATCAACGATCTTGATGTCATCAGCTGACTTGAATTTCAACACCGGTTCATGCTCCATTGTTGGCTTCTTTAGAGACGTCATGTCTGCCGGGTCAACATTATCCTTATAAAACTTTAACTCCTTTGTTGCACAAACAGACTCAGCATATGCAGCATCTCCTTCTTCACACTCCAGGGCTATTTTCCGGCTTCCATGTACTGTAATGGTGCCCTTATAACCCGGCATCTTGAGCTGCAGATATACATAACATGGCCGAGCCATGAACTTGGCGTAAGCCGGCCGTCCAAACAGAGCATGATATGGGCTTTTGATCTTAACCCCCTCAAAAGTTAACTTCTCCGCTCTAGAATCATATTCATCCCCAAAGGCTACTTCCAGTTCAATCTTACCAACTGGGTATGCCGACTTGCCAGGTACCACATCGTGAAAAACAGTGTTGGATTGCTTAAGACTCTTATCAGTCAACCCCATCCGACGGAACGTCTCATAGTAGAGGATGTTGATGCTACTGCCTCCATCCATGAGTACTTTAGTGAATTTATATCCACCAACCTGAGGTGCTACTACCAAGGCTAAGTGACCCGGATTATCAACCCGGGGAGGATTATCTTCTCTACTCCACACAATGGGTTGTTCTGACCACCGTAAGTAACATGGAATCACCGGCTCAATGGCATTGACAGCCCTCTTATGAAGCTTCTGGTCCCTCTTGCATAAACTAGTGGTAAATACATGGTATTGCCCACTATTCAACTGTTTTGGGTTGCTTTGATATCCGTACTGTTGCTACTGATTACCTTGGCCGGGTTGAGGATTATAACCTCACTGGTTATCCATATGGCCCTGATCGTGAAAACCGCCTCCACCTGAACCGGCGCCCGGGCCATGAAAGCCGCCTCCACCTGAACCGCCGCCAGGCCCGTGACTTCCATCAAATGCATTTGAATTTTTAAACGCCTTCATGATTTTACAGTCCTTCCACAGATGGGTGGCGGGCTTCTCCCGGTTGCCGTGTCTTGGACAAGGTTCGTTCAATAGTTGCTCGAGGGTGGGACCTGACCCGCCCGACCAAGGGAGTTGCCTACCCTTGTGCTGTTGATTGTTGCCCTGCGCATTGGTGTTAGCCACAAATTCGTTAGTCTTACGTTTATTACCTCCTTGATTTGCCGGGTTATGCTGGTGAACCTTGTCGTTGCCGTTCTTCTTTCCCTTCCCTGTCTTTTCTTCATCAGACACGGGGTCCTTGGTACTATCAGAATCAGCATACTTGACCAGAGCCGCCATCAACTGGCCCATGTTATTGCAGTCACACTTGAGACGCCCCAGCTTCTGCTTCAGAGGTTCAAAACGACAATTTTTCTCCAACATTAAGACTGCCGAGCCGGCATCCATCTTATCTGATAAATGAACTATCTCCTTGACCCGGCGCACCCAATGGGTTGTGGACTCACCTTCCTCTTGTTTACAATTAGTCAGGTCCACAATTGACATAGATTGTTTGCATATGTCCTTGAAGTTTTGAATGAACCGGGCTTTTAACTCCACCCATGAGCCGATGGAATTGGGGGGAAAACTTTTTAACCAAGTGTGAGCCGTTCCATCCAACATCATAGTGAAATACTTAGCCATTGCCGCATCGCTGACCTCCAACAACTCCATTGCCATCTCATAACTCTCAATCCAGGCCCCAGGCTGCAAGTCGGCCATGTAGTTAGGCACCTTACGAGGCCCCTTGAAGTCCTTTGGTAAGCGTTCATTACATATGGCCGGCACTAGGAAAGGGACACCTCCAGTTCTGGTGGCTACTCCTGCCTCAACAGAGGTTGATGGATAAGCCGGAAAGGTTTGATGAGCCGCCAGCTCAGCTGCCAGTTGAACCGCGCGCTCAGCTTCTTGTCGGATCCTCTCCTGATCCGCTAAGTTAAGGGCTCCAGTGTGACGCCCCGAGACCGATGCGCCAGGTGTCTTCCAGTTATTCACCGTCGTTGCCATGTCATTCGCTTGCGTGTTGCATCTTGCCATGCCATCATACGCATTGCATCATCATGTTTTCGAACTTGCATTCGTCCGGGTCTCCCAGTTCCTTCCGTTGTCCGTTCTGAACCCAGACACACTTGCACGCGCCCGAGGCACGTCCGAAATATTATTTTATAAGTGGCCAGAAAATGTTCTCGGAATGGGATGAAAGTTGGCGCGCGATGTTGTTTTGTTGTCAGTAGGCCGCATGCCAAGTTTCATCGCATTCGGAGTCCGTTTGATGCCCCAACGGATAAATATAGCGGCAATAGTAGCCGGTCAAAACGTCGGACGTTTTTGGTCTCCGGAAATCGTGCCGGGCTGCATCTCTCTCCTCTTCTCTCAGACCAACCCGATCTCCACAGTCCACCTAGGCCCATGCCTACCCCTCCTTGCATAGTGCATCGGCCCCTCGCGCGCGTCCGAAAATTGTCCCGGACCCGACCCAGACAGTCATCACCGTTGGATCCGGATCATCCCCAAACGTCTACAAAACGTCTCCGTTTTCTCATTTGGACTCCCTAGCCTATTTTTCCTGACTGTCCGATTACGATCGGAGGGACGAGTTAGCCCCTAACCTATCCTACTCGCTACATATATTAGTCTAACCCGAGACCAAATCCCTAGTTTCTAGGGATCCCCCTAGTTGCCACCGCCACTCTTCCTGTCTCCTCCTTATCGGGATCTCCTCCCGATCCACCTGCTCCTCTCTTTCCGCGCCTGACCAACCCTCCATCCTGATGCACCCACCACCTTCCTCGGCCCTGCCCGGCGCTCCACCCCTAGAAAGCAGCAGCGCCCGAGTGCTCCTCTCCTCGCCGGTGCGCCCCCCCCCCCCCCTCCATTCCGGCGCCGGGAACGGAACCCTCGCGCCCGGATCTCACCACCACCGCCTTGCCTCTGCCCGACTGCCGCTGCAGCTCGTGGACATCACCAGCCAAGCTATCCTCATCGCCAGAGCCCTTCGATCCCAAGATCCTTGGCCTCGAGCACGCCTCCTGCGCAAGCCTCGCCGGAGTTCTTCCGACGACCACCTGGGACGTCGTCGTCATCAACCAGGCCAGTCGTGCCGCCCCTCTTCTCTTTTCCTTGCTCCCTTTTTCCCCGCGCTCATCCCGCTGCTCTCTTCGTTCTTTCTCTGTGTGTAGAGATTCTGGGCGACGGAGCCGAGCTCCCCGACGCCTTCGCTTCCTCCACCGAGTCTACTTTACTTCGCCGCCCGGAGCAACCCACGTCGCCGTCTTCGCTGCCCGTGGACCTCCCCTTCCCGACGCCATCGATGGCCGCCGCCCCACTGCTTTGAGGCCAAGTCCCGCTCGATCCTCTGCCTACGAGATCCAACGCCTCGCCTCGACCTGATGCTGGCCCAGTGTCGCGCCCGTCGAACCTCCAGATCCACCGGATGGGCCATACCGCGGCAGGCCCAGCTCGCCTCGCCCGGCCTACCCACTCAACCGATCGGCCTGCTTCCCCTCCAGCTGGGCCAAGAGCCCATGGTGAGCGCCCAGTCCGCTCAGATTCGGCCCGCGTGTTTTTTTTCAGCGTCTACAAATTTGTTCTTTTTCCCAGAGTTGGCAGTTTTGCAGTATAACCCCTAAGCTCCATGCATATTGTAACTCTCAAACCGTGCATCACATGTAAAAACTTAATATATGAAAGTTGCTTAGAATTTTGTGTAGTTTCATAATATGTCTTTTCCATCCAAGTTCAAAATGTTTAAACCGCTATTTGATTAAATTTTCTTAATTGCCATGTTAAAATGCTTTATTTCATAACTAAATAACCGTAGCTCCAAACCTAATAATCTTTATATGTAAATGGGGTAGAAAAATGCCTAGTTTAACATGGTGACCTTTCTTTGCATGTTTAACAACCCTAAAATTGTGTTTAGGGCAGAACAGTACCAAAACCTAAAATATGCACATGAGGAGTTTCCGGACTTATTGTTTGTTGTTCCGGCCTCATTTAAACTTGCCTAGATAGGTAGTTTTACCTTGCTTCACCCTCTTGCCATGTTTAACAACATTTAATATTGTTGGGTACATAAACAAGAGAGAACTAAATAAGTCATGCGGTGTTCCGTCAATATGCTACTCATTGCATATTGAGCTCCACGTAATTTGTAGTATTGCTTGTGCATTTTGCCATGCCACGCCTCATTAATCCGGACATGCATCATACTTGGTTGTGCATCATGCCATGTTTATGTGTTGGTTGTTTACTATGTTGTTTGCTTCTTTCCGGTGTTACTTCTTCGGGTTGGTTCCGGCAACGTTGCGTTTGTGAGGATACGTTGGCTACGTCCGTTTGTCTTGTTCATGGACTTGTTATTCTTCCTTGCGGGATCTCAGGCAAGATGACCATACCCTCGAAATCACTTCTATCTTTGCTTGCTAGATGCTCGCTCTTTTGCTATGCCTATGCTGCGATACCTACCACTTGCTTATCATGCCTCCCATATTGTTAAGCCAAGCCTGTAACCACCTTGTCCTAGCAAACCGTTGTTTGGCTATGTTACCGCTTGCTCAGCCCCTCTTATAGCGTGGTTAGTTGCAGGTGAAGATTGGAGATTGTTCCTTGTTGGAACATGGATATTTTGTTGGGATATCACAATATCTCTTATTTAATTAATGCATCTATATACTTGGTAAAGGGTGGAAGGCTCGGCCTTATGCCTAGTGTTTTGTTCCACTCTTGCCGCCCTAGTTTCCGTCATACCGGTGTTATGTTCCTTGATTTTGCGTTCCTTACACGGTTGGGTTATAATGGGAACCCCTTGACAGTTCGCCTTGAATAAAACTCCTCCAGCAAGGCCCAACATTGGTTTTACCATTTGCCACCTAGCCTTTTCTTTCCCTTGGGTTGGCCGGCTCAAGTGTCATCTTTATTTAACCCCCTCGGGCCAGTGCTTCTCTAAGTGTTGGTCCAACTGAGCGATGTCCGGAGCTACCAGGAGCAACTCTGGGCTGGCCTACCCGACGTCTGGCTCATCTGGTGTGCCCTGAGAATGAGATATGTGCAGCTCCTATCGGGATTTGTTGGCACATCTGGGTGGCTTTGCTGGTCTTGTTTTACCATTGTCGAAATGTCTTGTAACCGAGATTCCGAGTCTGATCGGGTCTTCCTGGGAGAAGGAATATCCTTCGTTGACCATGAGAGCTTGTGATGGGCTAAGTTGGGACACCCCTGCAGGGATTTGAACTTTCGAAAGCCGTGCCCACGGTTATGGGCAGATGGGAATTTGTTAATGTCCGGTTGTAGAAAACCTGAAACCTATCTTATTTAAAATGCATCAACCGCGTGTGTTGCCGTGATGGTCTCTTTTCGGTGGAGTCCGGGAAGTGAACATGGTGTTGGAGTTATGCTTGACGTAAGTAGTCTTGGATCACTTCTTGATCATAGTTTCTCGACCGTGCCTTGCCTTCTCTTCTCGCTCTCATTTGTGTATGTTAGCCACCATATATGCTAGTTCTTGCTACATCTCCACCTCATACCTTTTACCCTTCCCATAAGCTTAAATAGTCTTGATCGCGAGGGTGTGAGATTTCTGAGTCCCCGTGACTCACAGTTACTTCCAAAACCAGTTTGCAGGTGCCGATGAAACCATGCAGGTCACGCGGCCAAGCTCAAGGATGAGCTGGATGAAGTTTGTGTTCGTTATGTTGTTTCCATTTCCAGTTGATCAGTAGTGGAGCCCAGTTGGGACGATCGGGGATCTGTGTAGCATTTGGGGTAGTCTTCTTTTATTTTGGTTCCGTAGTCGGACCTTGATTGTATCTGGATGATGTAATGCTTTATTCATGTATTGTGTGAAGTGGTGATTGTAAGCCAACTATGTATCCCTTTCCTTTATGTATTACATGGGTTGTGTGAAGATTACCTCACTTGCGACATTGCTTTCAATGCGGTTATGCCTCTAAGTCGTGCTTCGACATGTGGGAGATATAGCCGCATCGAGGGCATTACAAGTTGGTAATCAAAGCCTTCCCCGACCTTAGGAGCCCCTTGCTTGATTGAATCACTGGCGTTGTTGAGTCTAGAAAAATGTTTTGAGTCTTATAGGATTATATATATCGGAGAGTAGGATTCTTTTTACTTCCCAGTCCCTTCGTCGCTCTGGTGAGGCCTCCTAACGTAGAGTTTTGACTCTTTATTCTCAAATTTCACTAAAAAATAGGATCACGCGGGTATCTTGGAATCGTTCCAATGGTTTTGTGACGAGAACATTGTTCTTGGTGCCTCCTGACATTTAGCGGTTGTGGCAGTGTCCTGGGGAGTTGAGCTCCGAGGTGTTATCGTCACAATTTTATCGTTGCAGTTCTGGAATACCTGAGTTTCGCCGACATCGAAAATCTCTTTTATGCAGTTGTTGGTGAGATAACCTCGAGGCCACCCAGTACTGGGGCCGGAGTTCGGTAGTATTGCCATAACTCGTATAACGGATGCTTTTCGAAGGTTGAGGTAAATGATTTCCGAAGGTTTCTTGGTTATGTGTTGAAGGATGGATACAGCTGGATGTAGGATTTGCTAGTTTTGGGTGAGATATTATAGTTCCCCTGTATCCCCAACACCTGATTGCATAACCGGAAAGTTTCGGGAGTTTATAAGTGGGAAATCAAGTAGCTCTTAGGATATCTTTCTGACAAATGCATGATATGAAATTGGGGTTCGACGTCTAGTGGTCCGCCTATACACAGTTGGTTTTATAGTGGTCTCGTTGTGTCTTAAAGAGTCCTTGGCTATGCTGACTCGGGGACGCTTCGTATGTCATGTGCACTGCCTTGTACATGATGGTGTTGTACGATCGAGCCCGTGTAGGTCCCACCACGAAAACTTCGGACGAAATCTCTATCATATGTTTGTTCTGGCTTATTCCGCAAGCCAAACCTTTGTTTAAGATTCGGACGAAGAATATTGACTTGCAAAATGTTTTCCTCGTTCCAAATGTTTTCTCTTGCCGTTGCACCTCTTTATCATTCACTTCTCACTATTCATTTGTTCCGGAGTGTTGAAGATATCTCAGAAGATTCAAGTTTCCATTCTCAATTCGTTCAAGCTTTTGCGAGGATGTTACCTCATTCAAAGCCATTTAATTCAACCGGTGCAATCTCGCTTTTCAAGTAATCATTTCAACGGTGTATCTTTTGAGTGGGCCCTAACCCATAGGTTTTTCCCAGGATCTTACCTGACTCTTCTTATTTTCCCGGAGTTATTCTCAATTCTTTTTCGAAGTTTGACATAAGAATGAATCATCAGCAGTCAAATGCCTTTCCCCAAGATCTTTCAAATTCTTTTCATCGTTGGCTCAACCTTTTCTATTCTTCATTCCGGAGTGCCTCAACAATTCGTGGTGGTGCTTCTCATCATCATTATCAACATTTGAAGACCGAAGAAGAGTTTCCCTCCATATCTTGCTCCATTCTCTTCAAGATTCATGATTCTAGCTTGCTCCCATCCTCTCATAATTGTTTTTTTTCGATTGTGAGAATTATTTTCATCCATCCAAAGCAATTCAAGAGTCTTTCCAGTTTGATTCTCCGAAGGCCATCATCTCAGATTTATTCATTCTCAGCTTTCAACTATTGTTCTCAAAAATCTTACTGGTGCATCATTCAAATATCCTCTAATCGGTTCATGATCTCTCTGTTCCCTTGCATCTTGATTTATCTTAAGTACCTTCGTTCATTTACTAATCCTTACCGGTGATTCGTTCCCCTTGCTTTGTTCATTTTCAATTCTTATGATGGTTTGCTCAAGATTCTATTCCATGGTTATCATATTAATTCATTCGTTGTTTCAATCCTATCGGTGGTTCGTTGAAGACCTTCTCAAGTTTAAGCTATACCTCTCTTTAATCTTTTCCACGAGAATAAGTAGTATGCCAAATACGTTGATTGTCATCAATTTAAATTGGTGAAGGATAAGCATAATGTAATTCTTATTCTTGTTTCATCCAAGCGATTAATTCCTCATTCCGGAGTGTCATCAAATTCTCAGTTTCTACTGTTTCATCTTTTCTTTTCCTGGAGTTCCAAGTTTTCTCGGTTATATCATCGTGAAAATCCATCTATTCATTACAAGTCTTCGCCATGTGTTTTTAACTTCTCTTTCATTTCGATTGATCATTCTTTTGTTACCGGAGTTCTTCATGGATGTTCTACATGTTGGTTCACCAATGATTCAACTCCTTCTCGAAGTGTTCATCAACATCCTTTTCAGAGGAGCTCAAGCATTCTTCATCTTGCAATCCGGAGTGCAATTCTTTCTACCATATCATTGGAGGTGGTATTAGGTCATTCTTGATAATTTGAGTTCATGTTTCATGATTCACATGTTGTTAAGAATGAGGTATTTTAAATCCATCAACCTCTTCGCTGGAGTTATCTTGTGTCAGGTTTCACCTAAAGCCTTCCCTAAGGATTGTTGCTATTTATGGTACTTATAAATGACACAAGTTCTTCATTTATCCTCACGGTGAAATAAGTTCGTCGTCTCCTTGTTCATATCAATCCAATCTTTTTCCGGGAATGGCAGGTTGTCACCTCATAATTTTGAGATGTATTCTATAAGTCTATATCAAGCTTATCCTTTTCGTTTTGATAACCCAACAACTCCGGTCTAGCTTTTGGGGTAAGCGTGCTCTCTCAAGACCTTGTTTTTCTCCCCCGTTCATTCCGTTCCATTCTCTCACTTCTTCCAGAGGCATTGTGATGTTGCTCTCGTCAAACCTTCTTCTTGTTCTTGTCAGGATCATGTTCTTTTCGTGCTTATCCATTTTACCGGAGTGTCGTGCCCTATTTTCAAGTTATCTCATCTTATCAAGTTTTGCCTCCCTTCTCAACCGGAGTGCCGCCTGAAATATTTCTTACCCCTTATGCCATTCTGTCAATAGTTCCGAAGGTAATGTGTTGTTGATTTCATCAAGTATCATCCAATCTTCCCAAGATCATGTTCGATTCCTTGCATTTATAGTCGGAATGCTGTCCAAATTATATCAGTCTTATTCCTTATCTATCTTGTTTAACCGGATTGCTTGGAGGTACTTCTTGTCCATTGCAACCCTTTTCCCATGTCTTTCAACCTACAGGGTTCTCGTGATGTTCCTTGTTCCTCTTTTCTAACAGAGGTTTTCAACTTTGTTCATCTTCGTTGTATTCTGTCTTTCAATTTGTTCAACCTCTCAAGGTTCTTTGGTTTCACTCGTTTGTCAAAGAAGCAACTTAGTTTTACCTTTTCTCTCCCTCTTATTTTTCCCTCCAGTGCCATTCTAGATCTCGGGACGAGATCCTCTCATAGTGGTGGAGTGTTGTGACGCCCCGAGACCGATGTGCCAGGTGTCTTCCAGTTATTCGCCATCGTTGCCATGTCATTCGCTTGCGTGTTGCATCCTGCCATGACATCATCCGCATTGCATCATCATGTTTCCGAACTTGCATTCGTCCGGGTCTCCCAGTTCCTTTCGTTGTCCATTCTGAGCCCAGACACACTTGCACGCGGCCGAGGCACGTATGAAATATTATTTTATAAGTGGCCAAAAAATGTTCTCGGAATGGGATGAAAGTTGGCGTGGGATGTTGTTTTGTTGTCAGTAGGCCGCATGCCAAGTTTCATCGCATTCGGAATCCGTTTGATGCCCCAACGGATAAATATAGCGGCAATAGTAGCCGGTCAAAACGTCGGACGTTTTCGGTCTCCGAAAATCGTGTTGGGCTGCATCTCTCTCCTCTTCTCTCAGACCAACCCACTCTCCATAGCCCACCTAGGCCCATGCCTACCCCTCCTTGCACAGTGCATCGGCCCCTCGCGCGCGTCCGAAAATTGTCCCGGATCCGACCCGGACAGTCGTCACCGTTGGATCCGGATCATCCCCAAACGTCTACAAAATGTCTCCATCTTCTCATTTGGACTCCCTAGCCTACTTTTCCTGACCGTACGATTATGATCGGAGGGACGAGTTAGCCCCTAACCTATCCTACTCGCTATACATATTAGTCTAACCCGAGACCAAATCCCTAGTTTCTAGGGATCCCCCTAGCTGCTGCCGCCACTCTTCCTGTCTCCTCCTTATCGGGATCTCCTCCTGATCCACCTGCTCCTCTCTTTCCGCGCCTGACCAACCCTCCATCCCGATGCACCCACCACCTTCCTCGGCCATGCCCGGTGCTCCACCCCTAGAAAGCAGCAGCGCCCGAGTGCTCCCCTCCTCGCCGGTGCGCCCCCCCCCTCCATTCCGGCGCCGGGAACGGAACCCCCGCGCACGGATCTCGCCACCACCGCTTTGCCTCTGCCTGACTGCTGCTGCAGCTTGTGGACACCACCAGCCAAGCTATCCTCGTCGCCAGAGCCCTTCGATCCCAAGCTCCTCGGCCCCGAGCATGCCTCCTGCGCAAGCCTCACCGGAGTTCTTCTGACAACCACCTAGGACGTCGCCGTCATCAACCAGGCCAGTCGCGCCGTTCCTCTTCTCTTTTCCTTGCTCCCTTTTTCCCGCGTTCATCCCGCTGCTCTCTTCGTTCTTTCTCTGTGTGTAGAGATTCTGGGCGACGGAGCCGAGCTCCCTGACGCCTTCGCTTCCTCCACCGGGTCTACTTTACTTCGCCGCCCGGAGCAACCCACGTCACCGTCTTCGCTGCCCGTGGACCTCCCCTGCCCAACGCCATGGATGGCCGCCGCCCCGCTGCTTTGAGGCCAAGTCCCGCTCGATCCTTTGCTCGTTGACCCTCCGCGTTGACCCAATCGCCCTGTCTCTGCTTCGATCTGCCGACGAGATCCAGTGCCTCACCTTGATCTGATGTTGGCCCAGTGCCGCACCCGTCGAACCTCCAGATCCACCGGATGGGCCACACCGCTGCAGGCCCAGCTCCCCTCGCCCGGCATACCCACTCAACCGACCGGCCTGCATCCCCTCCAGCTGGGCCAAGAGCCCATGGTGAGCACCCAGTCCGCTCAGATTCGGCCCGCGTGTGTTTTTTTTCAGCGTCTGCGAATTTGTTCTTTTTCCCAGAGTTGGCAATTTTGCAGTATAACCCCTAAGCTACATGCATACTGTAGCTCTCAAACCGTGCATCACATGTAAAAACTTAATATATGAAAGTTGCTTAGAATTTTGTGTAGTTTCATAATATGTCTTTTCCATCCATGTTCAAAATGTTTAAACTGATGTTTGATTAAATTTGCTTAATTGCCATGTTAAAATGCTTTATTTCATAACTAAATAACCGTAGCTCCAAACCTAATAATCTTTATATGTAAATGGGGTAGAAAAATGCCTAGTTTAACATCGTGACCTTTATTTGCATGTTTAACAACCCTAAAATTGTGTTTAGGGCAGAACGATACCAAAACCTAAAATATGCACATGAGGAGTTTTCGGACTTGTTGTTTGTTGTTCCGGCCTCATTTAAACTTGCCTAGATAGGTAGTTTTACCTTGCTTCACCCTCTTGCCATGTTTAACAACATTTAATATTGTTGGGTACATAAACAAGAGAGAACTAAATAAGTCATGTGGTGTTCCGTCAATATGCAACTCGTTGCATATTGAGCTCCACTTAATTTGTAGGATTGCTTGTGCACTTTGCCATGCCATGCCTCTTTAATCCGGATATGCATCATACTTGGTTGTGCATCATGCCATGTTTATGTGTTGGTTGTTTACTATGTTGTTTGCTTCTTTCCGGTGTTACTTCTTTGGGTTGGTTCCGGTAACGTTGCATTTGTGAGGATACGTTGGCTACGTCTGTTTGTCTTCTTCATGGACTTGTTCTTCTTCCTTTCGGGATCTCAGGCAAGATGACCATACCCTTGAAATCACTTCTATCTTTGCTTGCTAGATGCTCGCTCTTTTGCTATGCCTATGCTGCGATACCTACCACTTGCTTACCATGCCTCCCATATTGTTAAGCCAAGCCTCTAACCACCTTGTGCTAGCAAACCATTGTTTGGCTATGTTACTACTTGCTCAGCCCCTCTTATAGCGTTGTTAGTTGCAGGTGAAGATTGGAGTTTGTTCCTTGTTGGAACATGGATATTTTGTTGGGATATCACAATATCTCTTATTTAATTAATGCATCTATATACTTGGTAAAGGGTGGAAGGCTCGGCCTTATGTCTAGTGTTTTGTTCCACTCTTGCCGCCCTAGTTTCCGTCATACCGGTGTTATGTTCCTTGATTTTGCGTTCCTTACACGGTTGGGTTATAATGGGAACCCCTTGACAGTTCGCCTTGAATAAAACTCCTCGAGCAAGGCCCAACATTGGTTTTAGCATTTTCCACCTAGCCTTTTCTTTCCCTTGGGTCGGCCGGCTCAAGGGTCATCTTTATTTAACCCCCTCGGGCCAATGCTTCTCTAAGTGTTGGTCCAACTGAGCGATGTCCGGAGCTACCAGGGGCAACTTTGGGCTAGCCTGCCCAATGTCTGGCTCATCCGGTGTGCCCTGAGAACGAGATATGTGCAGCTCCTATCGGGATTTGTCGTCACATCTAGGTGGCTTTGCTGGTCTCGTTTTACCATTGTCGAAATGTCTTGTAACCGGGATTCCGAGTCTGATCGGGTCTTCCTGGGAGAAGGAATATTCTTCGTTGACCGTGAGAGCTTGTGATGGGCTAAGTTGGGACACCCCTGCAGGGATTTGAACTTTCGAAAGCCGTGCCCGCGATTATGGGCAGATGGGAATTTGTTAATGTTCGGTTGTAGAAAACCTGAAACTTATCTTATTTAAAATGCATCAACCGCATGTGTTGTCGTGATGGTCTCTTTCCGGCGGAGTCCGGGAAGTGAACACAGTGTTGGAGTTAGGCTTGACGTAAGTAATCTTGGATCACTTCTTGATCATAGTTTCTCGACCATGCCTTGCCTTATCTTCTCGCTATCATTTGCGTATGTTAGCCACCATATATGCTAGTGCTTGCTGCAGCTCCACCTCATACCTTTTACCCTTCCCATGAGCTTAAATAGTCTTGATCGCGAGGGTGTGAGATTGCTAAGTCCCCGTGACTCACAGTTACTTCCAAAACCAGTTTGCAGGTGCCGATGAAACCATGCAGGTGACGCGACCAAGCTCAAGGAGGAGCTCGATGAAGTTTGTGTTCGTTATGTTGTTTCCGTTTCCAGTTGATTAGTAGTGGAGCCCAGTTGGGACGATCGGGGATCTGTGTAGCATTTGGGGTAGTCTTCTTTTATTTTGGTTCCATAGTCGGACCTTGATTGTATCTGGATGATGTAATGCTTTATTCATGTATTGTGTGAAGTGGTGATTGTAAGACAACTATGTACCTCTTATTCCCTTATTCATTACATGGGTTGTTGAGAAGATTACCTCACTTGCAACATTTCTTCCAATGTGGTTATGCCTCTAAGTCGTGCTTCGACACGTGGGAGATATAGCCGCATCGAGGGCCTTACATCCAGCCTGTACCGACTCATGCTTGTGCGGCTGATTGCGGCATTGAGCATTGCTTGACATGTCAGCTGAGTCCATATGCCTGTTGTAGCTCGGGCTCTGGCTCAGGCGAGGGGTTGAATGGATTATGTCTCGACTGTAAGAGTGCGCATCTTGGTGCGCTAGAGCCGTCTGAAGAAGTTCTCTCACCCTTCGTGTTTCGATTGCTGTCGGAGAGTCACCTTCCATCGGGAGAGCCGCCAAACGAGCCGACGCGGCAATGAGGTTTTCCAAAGGATTGGAGAAGTGACCCGGTGGTATTGGCGTATAATGAGGCGGAGCGGTATACATGTGAGGTGGCTCCATGGCCCGCGGCTGAACTGGTGCCCCGGGCGTCGTGATCCAATTTGCCTCGGGCGGGTTACTTGGCCCGGCCCCGGGTGTATGAAAAAGGTTCCTAGGATCGAGCGTCAAAGGTAGACGTGACTGGGTTTTCTGATACCTTCTCCTCATGACCTCGTTTGACGCGTTCAGATCCACCGAAAGCCGGAAAGTCTCCACTTGAAGTTGCTGAGCACGAGCGTCCAAAGCCGCCCGTTCCGTGGCCATCCTGACCTCTTCTGCTGCTAAATTATCCATGGCTTGTGCCATCTCTTCGCGTACCCGTGCCACCTCTGCGTAATGCTGAACTTTATCCGCTGGCTCCACCACGGCAACCAATAGAGCTGTCAGCTTATCCGTGAGGTCCATTAGTATTTGAGCCGGGGCGCGCGGGGTCTCCTAACCCGGCCGCTGTCGACCCGGTGGTTGTTGTTGCTGCAGCCGTGGAGTTCTGCCCGGGCAGAGTGCCTGCCATGAAGACTCCGGCTCGATTCGGTGGCTCAAAGGGGTCCGGAATACTGCTGCCATCGGAACAGCCCCAAGCATGCCATCCTGCAGCTGATACAAAGAATCCGTCTCGCCTGTTGATGACGTAGCGTCGGAATAGATGGCCATCTCACTGCCATCCACTGATCCTTCCGAGTATTCACCTCCATGGATGCAACCCACAAAGGCACGCTTTACGGTGGGTCAGGCCTAGGCGGGCCTCGCGAGCTGAGCCGTCTCAAAGATGTTGGTGCAGACGTCTGGCTCAGGGCCCAATTCACCGATCCAGCCAATGAAGACATGAATTCCGCCGAAGGGGACCCGGTACCGGTACTCTATTCAGCCGGCCTCGGGGCCCCAGCCTTCGTCATCCGGCCCACAACGTATCCCTTGAGCCCTTCGAAGTTGCCCTTCAAGAACTCAAATCCACCATGCACTGGCCCCACGGTGGGCACCAACTGTCGTGGAATTGTCACGGCAGATGTCCTAGCAAAAGGACTTAGTCGTAGGGCCATCGCAACTAGGAAGCTTAAAGGGGTTAATCGGGACAAAGGACACGAGAGGTTTTATACTCGTTCAACCCCTTACGATGAAGGTAAAAGCCTACGTCTAGTTGTGTTGATATTGCTGGGGTTTCGATCACCAAGAAGCTAATTTGCCATCTTGGTTATCAATCTCTTGTTTCTTGCCCTAAGCCGCCACCGGGTCGTCCCCTTATATACACGGGTTGACACATGGCGGCCTATAGAGTCCCGGCCGGCTCATAAAGCATGTCTGGCTCGGTGACTTCTTTTACATGCATTTCCTTACAAGTCTTTCCTTACATACGGCGGTTTACAATATTGGGCCTTAAGCCGCCTCTGGGCTTAGGCCTTCTATAAGCCTTAACAAACTATCGCCTTGAATGTTTACTGGGCTTCCTTTGTGACCCGTCATTGGGACTGAGCCCGCCCCTCCTAGGCGGGTCATAACTGATAGCTATATCCCCAACACTACCCAAAAGTGTTGGGTCTCCAAAAGTTGTGTTGCCTCCTGGAACAGCAGCCAGAAAAATAGGAAACCATCCATGAGAACGGTCGGTGTAAACGTAGGTCATAAGTCACCTCAAAAGAAATCATGAAAAAGAATGCTCTATGCTTACCCAGGCAGTATTCCTACTTCTTTTCCCCCCGCTTGCTCGGGTTGCCTCGAGCATCAGCAGGCACGGACAGGCGAGGCCTGAAAACAGCAAGGCAAATTAAATCATTTTGCAATGGAAGCAAAACGCCTGGACACAAGTAAAGAAACAGAGCTTACTTCTTTGCATCGGAAACCTGATCAAGTACTAGCAGGGCATCTGTCTCGGTGGAACCAGCAAGCAGTGGTGATCTCTCCTGCTCAGCAACAGACCGCTGCCCTGTGAGAGCAAACTTGTATACATAAATAAGCATAGACTGGCAATAGATATTTTCAAAGACACATGATGTGGAAATTACCAAGCTATTGTATTCTCATGTCACATCCCTAGCTTCTGGTAATACTTAGTGTTGGCATCTTGCTTGCATCATGTTTGAATTTCATTTAACTTTGAAATGGGGATAGTGAAACCCTCAGAAATCATTTCTGGAAACGATTTCAGATAAAAATTGCTCCAAAAAGGTCCAAGAAAATGTTCATGTTGCTCTCTGGAAATATTGGACAGAGATAAAAATCAAACCAATATTATTAGGAGCTCATAGATATTTATTTTGGGCATTTGGATTTAATGAATAATTATTTGCTTTGGATATATATTTGTTATATATAATATATATGTCCAAAAATTATGTTAGTTGTTGAGGAGCTCTGGAATAATACCACTAGCTCCTGCAAAAATTGGCATAAGTAAATTAATTGAGTTAGTATTTTTATTAAATCAAAACAAATGTCAGAATAAAAAAACGAAAAAGGAATAAAACCAATTACCTGGCCTTACCTGGCAACCCAGCTGGCCCAGCACGGCCCAGCCCACCAGAGCCAGGCGCCAGTCGTCTCCTTCCTTGCCAGGAGGACGACGGCGTGGCGCACGCATAGGAGGCGAAGCCACCTCCTGCTTCCACCTCCTGCTGCCTCCCCCGTCCTCACCCGAGCGCCACGGAGACGCTTGCAACCCCCTGGTCACTCTCCCCCCCTCTTTCCCGTGCCTATCCCTCGTCTGTTCCCCTTTCCCCAAGCACCACTGAGCGAAGCTCGTCGCCGCCGCTCACCGTCGCCGTAGCCACTGCCCACGCCGAGCCCCGTTGTCGTGTCCCACTGGTCCGCCGTCGAGCACCGCCTCACCAAGACGAAGGTCACATCACCGGACTTCCTGTGACGACGCCTCCGAGCTCGTCACCGCCGCATCTGCCGCCGGACTTCGCCCGTCGATCTGCGTCGTCCAGTGCCTCCCCGAGCTCAACGACGGCGTCGTTCGAATCTCCGTGAGCCCCGCAGTCATCTCCCCCTCCTCCCCTGTCCTCCCATGCCCTCTAGCTCCCTTGCCGCACGAGCCGAAGCTCGGCCCCGCCATTGACGCAGCACGCGTGCTCCCCGTGCTCCATTCGCTGCCGTCATGCAACAGCCGCGCCCTAGAGCACCCCTGGCGCTATCGTGCAGCACAGGCAGCTCGGCAGCGAGCCCTGGCGCAGCACCCGCACACCACCGAGCTCCGCCGCCGCAAAGCTCGCCGCCCCCACCGCTGCAGCCCATCCCCGGCATCCCCACGACCACTCCTGGACGCGCCGCACTGCAGGCGTTCCATAAAACCCATCCGCGTGGCCATCCGTCGCCGGAAACGGCCGGCCGGTGAGTCGCCGCCGCACTGTAAGGTCGCCGGCCCTTAATCCGGTGACGCTGACGTGGCACGATTAATTAAGGTTAATGACGCAGTTAGTAACACCCTGGGACACAGACAGCCGGGCCCCACTGCCTAACTAACCGGCTAACTAAGCAAGATTACGATTAATCTAATTACAGTGGGCCCATGTGTCAGCTTTGACTATGCTGATGTGGCGTTGACTCGACCCCACCTGTCTGTGACCTAGGCAGCACTGGGTCACTGACCAGTGGGCCCCACAGGTCAGGTTTGACCTGGGCCGCTCCGTTGACCGCTGACGTCAGCGTGATGCTGTGCTGACGCAATAAATCATTCTCTGGTATTAAAATTAATCAGGAAACTCCAGAAAATGTTCAAAACTTCAAAAATTCATATAAATTCAACCGTAGCTCGGATTGAAATAATTTATATATGAAAAATTATCAGAAAAATTCAATCTATCCATCTGTACCATTTTCATGCATGACAAACCAACCTATACTTTCTGTATATATGGAAACACACTTATGGCTTATATAAAGAGCTTATTTGGAGATGCATTTGAATCTTTGGTTCAAATGGACTTCATGCAGTTGAATACTAGTTGCATTAGCTCAAACAGCATCACATCTTCATGCCATGTTCATGCATCAGATTGTTGCATATGCTTGTGTATTGATTGTTGGCACCGTTCCTTCTCGATAGGTCCTGCTCCGGAAGTGTTCGAGAGTACCTATCAGTGAAGCAGTGCCCCCCTGTTGAACTACCAGGCAAGCAACCCCCCTTGTTCATTCCGATACAATCCCACTCTCTTGCTCCTGCTCTCTTTTATTGCATTAGGACAACAATGATTCAACTGCTACTTTATGCTGCGGTAGTTGAACCCATTCCTCTGCATGACCTGTCATTGCCACAGTAAATAGTTAAAACCCACTAGCATGTGTAGGGGTTGGTTGAGCCATGTTGTGTTCTTGCCATGCCATGCCTGCTATTGCTTAGAGTTGTGTCAGGTCTGATTCATCGGGAATGAATTGGAGTGGTACGATATGTTCTGGTACTGAGAGTTAAGCGTGTGAACACGATTTGGTAAAGGTAGCGGTGAGAGGCCATGTAGGAGTACATGGTGGGTTGTCTCACTGGAACCGTCCTTAAGCACCGAGTTCCGTGTATGTTGTCCAATGACTAGCTACTACCACACATTGGAATGCTTAAGTGCCCCTCTCGACTTATTAGCCAACTTGATCTCTGTCCAGGAGTCGCAAATAGTCTCTGGTGTTTGTAGGTAGTGTTAGTAGTCTACCAAGTGGCACCCGGCCAGGTGGGCTTGGGACAGACTAGGCACAAGTGGCACGGTGTACCAAGCGTAGATCCATCCGGCGAGGTGGGCTTGGGAACCCTGCACATATCGTTTGGGGCCGTGAGCGACACTCCGGCCGGATCTCCTTGCGGATGGAACCCGAATAGGCGATAAACCTGGACTAGAGCCTTGTGTGGTTAGTCAGGTCGTGGCCGACACCCTTGCCAGGCTTCCGCTTGAAGGTTGCCGAGATACATGACGTGTACATGGTGATAAGTGGTGAGAGCGTGTGTGAAGAAGTACACCCCTGCAGGGTTATCATGATCTATTCGAATAGTCGTGTCCTCGGTTATGGACTTCTTGGATGCTTACGTGGTACATAGACAACTTAAAGTGGATATTCTAAAATGCTCAAGACAAGTGTGAGTGCTATGGATGGCCTTCTCGTAAGGAGACGAGGATGAATCCATAGTAGTGTATTGATGTGGTGACTAGTGGACTCGTGTGCGCTGCCTCACCTTAAAGAAGTTTCTCGTAATCGTAGAACAGAATAGACACTGAGTCAAAGCTGGCTTGTTGCAACTAAACCCCACATTACCCTCTTGATACAAATGCATGTATGTTAGGATCTGATGTAAGTCTTGCTGAGTACCTTTGTACTCACGTTTGCTTTATTTATGTTTCGCAGATGAGACATGTGTCTCACTAGTAGTACCACTTGGACTTCGACGAGTAGCTTGTACCTCAGCTACGATCTTGATCGGACGTTGTAGATAGTCAGGCTCATAGCCTTTTCCTTTGTAGTTGTCTGTACTCAGACATGTAATGCTTCCGCTTGTTGCTTGTATGTTCTGAATGATGGGTCATGTGACCCCTGTTTGTATTTATGCTATGTGGCTCTTCTGAGCCTTTATCTATATGAGTTTGCGTTATGTTGTGATGCCATGTTGTACAGCACATACTTGCATGTTATGCGTACGTGTAACGTGTATTGCTATGTGTGGGATCCGACAATCTGGTTGTTTATCCTTGGCAGCCTCTCCTATGGGGAAATGTAGTCTAGTGCTTCCTTGGGCCATAGTAGTCCGCTACAGCCCGGTTCACCGGAGTCCTGCTAGCCCAGCACTACTGCTCAGGACACTTGACTGGCCGGCATGTGCTTCACTTCGTTCCTGTGTCTGTCCCTTCGGGGAAATGTCACGCGGTGACATCCGGAGTCCTGTTAGCCCAGTGCTACAGCCAGGATTCACACGTTGATGACCGACATGCTCAATGTGATTCATGTATGCCTGTCCTCATGAGTTAGTGCCGCTTTGGATTCACGACTAGCCATGTCGGTGCGGGTTCTTTGTCATATGGATGCTAGCGACACTATCATATACGTGAACCAAAAGGCGCAAACGGTCCCGGGCCAGGTAAGGTGGCACCCGTGGGAATACCGTGCGTGAGGCCGCAAAGTGATATGATGTGTTACATGCTAGATCGGTGTGACTTAGGATCAGGGTCCCGACATCTCATCATCAAGAGGATTGTCAACTGGATCAGATATCACGGGGGTAGCCGAGATAGGCATATTGTCCTTGAAAAGTCCCCGTTGAGCCTTTGATTTAACCTCAGATGCCACACCACTTCAAAAAATAGAGAAAATGCATGAAACACAAAGGTGCATCACCAGCTCAAAAGGAAAAATGTCAAGTTGAGTGTAACTGCATGGACCTAGTCACACTTGGCTTCGTCAAAGAAGACGGGGATGACAAAGCAGAAAGCAGAGCCTGGCTCTTATCGAAAAGGAAAAAAACAGATCAAATGACTGCGCAAAGCAAGGAAACAGAGCAAGTAACCAATCTATAAGAGCACATGTGATAAGAATGGAGCTGAACCTCAGGGGTGTTGACAACCGAAGGTGGGGGCGTGGAACTGCCAGGGGGCAGACTGCTAGATGATGCACATGGCATTGTTAAAGGAGGAGGACTCTCATTTGGCAAAGATCCCGAGCCAGTTGCTCCAGTTGTTACACTTGAAGCCCGATACGCTACTGAAGACAGTGGTTGTTTTCCTAGAGGCATGTCAATCATAAGCACCTGGAATGACAGCTCATCATCGTCACTGGTGAAACACTTGCTTGGTATGGAGACAATGAAACGGAATTTCCTTGAGATAACAACAGAGAGCTCTCGTGGTGTGATAGGGTCTCCGTGGGTAGATTAGACAATCTCTAGAAGAGAGGCAATAGGTGATCGCCCATGGCGTAAAAGACTTATCAGTGGTGCTCCAACCAGTTCCCTTCCCACTCTATCAAAGAAGACAAATTCAGCCTCACCAGGCCCATTGACCTCTGCATCATCATCTCTTGCAACGTAACAAATCCGGTACCTACAAGATAAGGCAAAGATGCATCTCAATAAAAGGAACAAACCGAAACAAACAGCTCGTACGGTAGCAGGCACGGTTCTGCAAACAGATAGTTACCTTGGTATTGCATCTATTCCAGCACAAGCTGGATCTGAGCATCTGTAGGCAGTACCATCTAGAAGGGAAGACTTGTGACAGGTAGTGCATGAAGAGAACCGCCAACATTGAGAAGGATTAAGTCTGCTGAGAACAGCCGTGCAAAAGAACCGGGCATCCTATAACCAAAGCAGGGAAAAGTGTTAGATAAAAACAATCGGTTCTCAACGGGAAGACCAGTTGGATAAATTAATTACCCGGTTATCAAACATATCCAGATTAGCCAGTTCTCGAACTGTTTTTGTATCTAAGTTAACCTACGGATCCACTTCAGTAGCTATCTGTCTAGGTAAATTGATACGCTAAATAGCAGTGAAATTGTCACGGAGCCTACAGGTCAACGACAAACAAGAATCATATTTTGAAACATAGATGACTCACATCACCGGTCATCCGAAGACACTCAAGAGGATTGGGCGAGCAGCGATCAATAAGCGTTCATACACACAAAGATTGGATGCAGAGGAAGGAACAAACTAAATCACCTATTGCGGAAGTCACGGATATCAGGAAGGTCTTCATTGATGTACCATCGGCAGGCAGCACTGCCGTTCACACCCCTGTGACCTGTTAAAGGATGAGCCCACAATTATTTGTATGATACTGAGAAACCAAAGCAGGTACCAAATATGAGATGTGACAACCCAGCTAAGCAAAATCAAGTATTCTCACCATCATAAGTCTTGACCAGTGTACCAACAAGGATGACTATGACAGGCTCGGTGCTGCCAGGCTCCATCACCTCATCAGCTTCAAAATTCAGGGCTGCTTCTCCCCACAATATGACCGTGATCTGATGGCCCTTGTGTAAATTAAACTAATACGTGCTTAGGTACAGGGAACCATTTGCAAAATTTACATGCTTCTGAAGGCAAAGGAAACATCGGGATCATACGTGAGATCTTTCAAATGAATAACTCATTTAGTGGAAGGCTCAATCCTGCTTGCACTAACATACTGAACAACCTTAGAAATTCCAGTAATCAATACAATTACATCTAAGCAAGGAAAAGAGGTTATTGAAGATCCCTGACTAACCACACAAGACAAAAGCTGATCATCTGCAGAATCACCTGTAAAGCGCTCAGGCATGTCTGCTGACCTGGGGAGGTGAGCTATCGGAGTCAGCGCATACGTACAGAAGGGGAACTCCGCCTCCATTCCAGTCCTCTCCACAAGCTCAGTGCGCTTTGTAAACTTGATCATTGAATGACCTTCCACCGGTCTAAAAACGTATTTCATTGGGACACCAGGAACTTTCAGATGTCATATATCTTCCCCTCTTCGAGACGATCGATGAAGCTATCAACGTTCTTCTCTGGGACCTCCGTGTACATGTGATTGCCCTATCAATCAAAGGAGCAGAGTATAAGTAATCATATAAACAAGGATATGTAAATTCCTTTGGACGATGACAACCATTAAAAGGGGGCATGGACACTATACATGTGCATCCAAAAGGACCATATATGTATGCTTGATAGGGCCATGGTCAGTTCCACCATGATGCTGCCACAACCTAGAGACATAAACACGAATGCGCCAGATGGTGGTACCCTGGCGAAGCTGAGAAAAAGGGCTAAACTCCATCTGTAAAAAGAAAACAGCAGTTTGAAAGGAGTGAGCGTCAAGGAGAGCACATATAAAGCCAAAAAACAGCAAGGGGGAGTATCAAACGACACACATTCACAAACTGTCAATGATATAGAAAAGAACCTTGCATAAAGAAAAAATCATCTACAAGATGCAACGGTAGGGAAGGACGAGATCACATGAGACATGTCCCAAGTCCTGGGTTATAGGACAGGCACACTCAAAACGCAACATCGAGTAGGACAGGAGAACCTAAGGAAACCACCAAAAGCATATTCACACTGCAGGCTAGCAAGTTTGTCCGAAGCATGACAAAAGAGTATAACGAAGGGTAAGGCAACGATAGTAAATATGCGCATGCAGTAGTAGTTGCAGACACACTAATCGGGTATAACAGGAAAGCATAGAGTGTTACAAACAGTACAAACAAAAGCAAAGGCATATGTAACCACTACAGGATCAAGGTGAGAAAGATCAAAAGGAACCAGTCGAGGCATAAACCTCGGGGTAGATGATATTGCGAGTCGACATGCACTTCTCATATTTATCTTCTATAAGAAACTTAAGGGATTTCCTAGACGTGATGCGCGACACAGCAACATAAAGCTGCCCATGAGTAAACACATGCTGCTTTAGATATATTCCAACAAAAGATAAGGTCTGACCCTGACTTTTATTTATTGTCATCGCATAGCACAACCTAATAGGAAACTATCGTCGCTTCAAGATGAAAGGCCATTTGGTTTTCTTCCCTTTCAATTCTATTCTGGGTATGTAGACAACATTTCCTATATGAGAACCCATCATAATAACAGCATGAATCACACGATCAACCAACTCTCTAACAATCAGGCGAGTCCCATTTCACAGGCCGTTGGCTTGACTCAAATTTCTAAGAAACATGATAGGAACACCGGGTTTTAAGAATATTCTATGCCCAGGAAAATTTATCATAGAAACTACGTTCAAAACCTCTGGAGGATAAAACACATTGCTTTCTTTCACAGTATCAGCGGCTTCAAATATTGAGTCGCAGCTTAAGTACTCTCGACCACTCTACGGCACAAGAGACATCACATGAATATTAACCTTCTCAGCCACCTCATTTGTTGGGTTAAAATAGCTCACTCATGAAGGTACCCAGGTTTATCATAGTTCGCAAGAAAATCTGTATAAGTTGATGAAACTATGGCAGAAATGTTATCTCCGTCGGTATGAATCAATAGGTCATCAGGTATTTTTATCCATGTGGCTTCATATTCTCCTTCCCTCTTGGTTGCTACGAGCTTTCCGTTTCCAAGATCTAACACCCACTTACTAAACAATGCCACACCTTGCTGTAACACAGGATCCGCACCAGGCATTGAGAGACGCATGTTGATGGACAAACGCAGCACCAAAACAGATTTCCAAATAGGAGAATTAGTTATGGTTGCATCGACAATCCCTGGTCTAGACCCACCTTCAATAACAGGTAATATCTGTCTAAAGTCACCTCCTAAGACAACAATTTTCCCCCCAAATGGAACATCAAAAAGAAAAGGATCATCATAGGACAGAAGGTCATGAAAAGTTCGATCTAAGCACTCAAAGCATCTTCTGCTTGTCATAAGTGCTTCATCCCAGATGATCAAAGAGGTATCTCTTATAAGATTGGCCAAGTGTGTGCCTCTTTTGATATTACACAGGGTGGTCTGGTCTATTAAAAGAGGTATTTTAAACCGAGAATGAGCAGTCCTACCACCTGCAAGTAACAAAGCCGCAACACCCGAAGACACAACAGTCAAAACAATTTTTTTGCCCCCTGAGAAGAGAGATTATAGCATTCCACAAAAAAGTTTTCCCAGTGCCACCATACCCGGAGACGAAGAAAACACTAGAATTTTCTTGTAAAACACAGTCAGTAATAGTCTGGTAAGCAGCTCGTTGATCAACATTAAGCATACCAAGCAAAACTATCGCTTCCTTTGCAAGTTTTTCAGAGTCATATGACAGTTCCTCACGGATCAACCTATTTTCATAGAAAGACGTTTCAAAGGATATTTTAGGAGGGAGATTGAAGTCGCTTATCTGAGCCCCATTTTTAACAAAAACATGAGTCAGCTCCTCAAGCAACATGTCTCTAAGTTGGTCAATTGGCATTTCATATTCAAGATTACCCATGGCAAGCCTAACACGATGTTTAATATCATCAGCAAGCATAACCCAGTACCGCTCAAAGAACAACCTATCATCCCTAACCCCACAATGAATAAGCATAGTAACAAACAATTGTCGAAGGCTTGGCCCAAAACCCCAGATGGACGCCTCATCAAATGCTCGGTACCATTCTAGATCATCACCCAGTAAACCTCTAGCTACGCACGCCTCTTTGAAAGTACTATAAGCATCACCCTCAAAGGTTCTAAGGTCTTTGTAACTCTTTGCTCCTTTTACAATCATAAGAAGCATCTGCAAGTAATGTAACTCACCACCTGTTGGGTGAACATAGTAAGTGCGACCTATCTTTTGGCAACCCTCTCTAACATGCCATGACCTATCAGCACTATCCCACGTAAATTTAGTAGGGAAATCACAGTACGTCAATCCTAAACCTTCCTCAAAGTCTAAATTAGCTTTGAACCACTCAGTGAGCATTGTCTTTCTTAGGAAATGAGAATCAACTATTGGTTCTAGATTTGCTTGGGCATTGAAACTAACAAAGTTCATATTTGGCAAATGAACAACCAAACACACAACAAAGGGAATCTTTCTGTGTATAATAAAACCATATATACGCCACAAATCACTATGCTCGCATATATACGTACATCTTCGATATTCTTTAATCTCATCCACTCCATCGGAGGCAGAAGCATGATCATCATTGCTCTCAGCATTAGCTCTTTCCAAAACAACCTTTGAAAAATCTGGGCCTTTAGTGACATACTTAAATAGATATTTCATAACTTGTGTTTTGTTACACCACTCAACATTGATGTGCCCTTGAAACTTTTTTAGTAAGGCCATATTATAAGGTACACCATGTCTATTGTCAAGATACTGACCATTTTTAAACACACGGTGCTCATTGTCACGACGCCTATACAAAGCAAATCCATTTTCATCTATGGTCGTTATATCCTGAAAACTCCTAGGAAATGCTTAGAGCAGATGCCTTTTCTCATGCAAACACACTTATCATTCATGTCGCCACACGGGCCATGCATCGTAAACTCAGAAACTAATGAATACCCCAATGGATCAACAACAGGATCTGGGATCTCGGCACACATAAAGGAGTCAATGACATCTGCACTAACCTTTGAATGATCTCCCTTCAACCAAACAAGGATCTGAGCATGTGGCAGTCCCCGTTTCTGGAACTCAACACTGTATAGAACTGAAAAGCAAAAACAACAGCAGGTCAAACAAAACAGAGAAACACATATGCACTAAGCAGAAAATCTCAGACAGCAGACCGACTGAAAGGGGAAAAGACAGTACCAGCCTTTATAGGGCCGTAGGCACGCCCCGACTTAATCTCATCTAGATATTCATCAAGTTTCATGTTAAAGACCCTAACAACAATGTCAGCCCTGTCACGTGGCTTTTGTCCAGGTTCTAACAGTAAGCCTTCAGCGGTCTCAAGCCACTTTGGATTACATGTAAAAGTAGTAAAAATATCAGGGGCACCATGCACTCGACAGATTGCAAGACCATCTTGGAAGTTCTCCTGAAAGTAAGGTTTCCCACCAGTATGACTCGACGGGCAAATAGTTTTTTCCCAACAGACTAGCCATTCACATAACCCTGGCCAACTGCATCTGTAACACCCTGCATATGCTCAGATCGAAAATCATCCTGGTGCCTAAGTATGTACCAAAGTCGCTGCTCATCAATGCAAGCGCGACAGTCAACAACAACTTGTGAAGACACAGACCCATAACATAAGTAAGTTGGCTGTTTCGGGCGATAATGACACGCATAACAGTGATAGTCCTGCATAGTAACTTCACCCCTGGTCTTTTCCCCGGCCTACAATCCTTTGTATGGAACATCAATTTGAAAACCACTCTCACCATACGGGAACAACAATGGATACTACAATGGCATATAGGCTGGATGCAAAGAATTAATTTGCTGCAGCCCTTCAACCCTATCATGTATCATGATATCTCGAGAAGACGCGTCTAAAGTAAAATCACCAACAACCAGGGCCGCCAGCTCATTAGCCGTGGGTAGGTTATACTGTGGACCATCACCTTCACCAGGCGCAATGATACTAATAGCTATACGCTCAGCTGGATGCTCCTCTAACCTCTCTTTAGCCATCCTAAACTTCTTAACCAAAGAATTGTTCTGGTCAAGCATATCCTTTAAACCCTCCACAATAGAACGATCTAACTGTCCTCAGGAAGTACCATCTACATTGACCGCATTCATCCTATGGTCCACTTCATTAGCAGTGTCACAAATATACATCTCAGCGGATTTAGGCGGCTCATCTTTCGATGGCAAAAGAGAACCAATACGGTGATGGACCTAACCACAAATCTTGTAAAGGTTAGGACCCCGCGTACCCTCTATCGAACGATCAATGGTAGCCCCCATAGATGTAAATGCAAACATGCAATTGTGTTGCCGTATATTAGTCAGGAATTTCTTGGAAACACGATCACCATCATAAGATAACAAGAGATTCAACAAAGCGGGTGGTTCCTTGAAGGGTTTAACAATGACTTTTCCACCTTTACAACAAAGGTTATAAATGATTTTACATTGCACCCATGAAGAAGACGACTTGACCATCTCCTCAAACCAAAAGGAGGCCTTACAATGGGGGCATTGATACTCGGGAGGACCATGGTAAGACCTGTCCTTATAGGAAGCTACAGAAAATGCAATACTTAGAGGCTAGCCATCATATGAAAAGGAGAAAGCACAGCTATCAAGAACCTAATAACCAGTACCTTTGAGATTGTCAACAACCTCGGCAGGATGTTGGGAAACGTTGCAGAAAACAAAAATTTTCCTACGGTTTCACCAAGATCCATCTATGAGTTCATCTAGCAACGAGTGATCGGATGCATCTACATACCTTTGTAGATCGCGAGCGGAAGCGTTCAAAGAACGGGGATGAGGTAGTCGTACACGACGTGATCCAAATCACCGATGACCAAGCGCCGAACGGACGGCACCTCCGCGTTCAACACACGTACGGTCAGCGTAACGTCTCCTTCTTCTTGATCCAGCAAGAAGGAAGAAGAGGTTGAGGAAGATGGCTCCAGCAGTAGCACGATGGCGTGGTGATGGTGGAGCTGCAGTACTTCGTCAGGGCTTCGCTAAGCACTATGGAGGAGGAGGAGGTGTTGGAGAGGGAGAAGGAGGCAACCAAAGGCGTGGATGAAAAGCCCTCCTTCTTCTACTATATATAGGAGGGCCTAGGGGGGGCCCTAGGAGATCCAATCTCCTAGGGGGGCGGCGGCCAAGGGAGGTTTCCCTCCCCCCAAGGCACCTAGGGGGTGCCTTCCACTTGTGGGACTCTTCCCCTTTTGAAACCCTAGGCGCATGGGCCTCTTGGGGCTGGTGCCCTTGGCCCATGTAGGCCAAGGCGCACCCCCTACAGCCCATGTGGCCCCCCGGGGCAGGTGGCCCCACCCGGTGGACCCCCGGGACCCTTCCAGTGGTCCCGGTACAATACCGGTGACCCTGAAACTTGTCCCGATGGCCGAAACAGCACTTCCTATATATAATTCTTTACCTCCGGACCATTCCGGAACTCCTCATGACATCCGGGATCTCATCCAGGACTCCAAACAACATTCGGGTTACTGCATATACATATCCCTACAACCCTAGCGTCACCGAACCTTAAGTGTGTAGACCCTACGGGTTCGGGAGACATGTAGACATGATCGAGATGACTCTCCGGTCAATAACCAACAGCGGGATCTGGATACCCATGTTGGCTCCCACATGCTCCACGATGATCTCATCGGATGAACCACGATGTCAAGGATTCAAGCAACCCCGTATACAATTCCCTTTGTCAATCAGTACGTTACTTGCCCGAGATTCGATCGTCGGTATCCCAATACCTCGTTCAATCTTGTTACCAGCTAGTCACTTTACTCGTACCATAATGCATGATCCCGTGACCAGACACTTGGTCACCTTTGAGCTCATAATGATGATGCATTACCGAGTGGGCCCAGTGATACCTCTCCGTCATACGGAGTGACAAATCCCAGTCTTGATCCGTGTCAACCCAAGAGATACTTTTGGAGATACCCGTAGTATACCTTTATAGTCACCCAGTTACGTTGTGACGTTTGGTACACCCAAAGCACTCCTACGGTATCCGGGAGTTACACGATCTCATGGTCTAAGGAAAAGATACTTGACATTGGAAAAACTCTAGCAAACGAACTATACGATCTTTATGCTATGTTTAGGATTGGGTCTTATCCATCACATCATTCTCCTAATGATGTGATCTCGTTATCAATGACATCCAATGTCCATAGTCAGGAAACCATGACTATCTGTCGATCAACGAGCTAGTCAACTAGAGGCTTACTAGGGACATGTTGGTGTCTGTTATTCACACATGTATTACGATTTCCAGAAAATACAATTATAGCATGAATAAAGACAATTATCATGAACAAGGAAATATAATAATAATGCTTTTATTATTGCCTCTAGGGCATATTTCCAACAGTCTCCCACTTGCACTAGAGTCAATAATCTAGTTACATTGTGATGAACCGAACACCCATGGAATTCTGGTGTTGATCATGTTTTGCTCTAGGGAGAGGTTTAGTCAACGGATCTGCTACATTCAGGTCCGTATGTACTTTACAAATATCTATGTCTCCATCTTGAACATTTTCACGAATGGAGTTGAAGCGACGCTTGATGTGCCTTGTCTTCTTGTGAAACCTGGGCTCCTTGGCAAGTGCAATAGCTCCAGTGTTGTCACAGAAGAGTTTGATTGGCCCCGACGCATTGGGTATGACTCCGAGGTCGGTGATGAACTCCTTCACCCAAATTGCTTCATGTGCTGCCTCCGAGGCTGCCATGTACTCCGCTTCACATGTAGATCCCGCCACGACGCTCTGCTTGCAACTGCACCAGCTTACTGCCCCACCATTCAAAATGTACACGTATCCGGTTTGTGACTTAGAGTCATCCAGATCTGTGTCGAAGCTAGCGTCGACGTAACCCTTTACTACGAGCTCTTCGTCACCTCCATAAACGAGAAACATTTCCTTAGTCCTTTTCAGGTACTTCAGGATATTCTTGACCGCTGTCCAGTGTTCCTTGCCGGGATTACTTTGGTACCTTCCTACCAAACTTACGGCAAGGTTTACATCAGGTCTGGTACACAGCATGGCATACATAATAGAACCTATGGCTGAGGCATAGGGGATGACACTCATCTCTTCTATCTCTTCTGCCGTGGTCGGACATTGAGCTGAGCTCAATTTCATACCTTGTAACACAGGTAAGAACCCCTTCTTAGCCTGATCCATATTGAACTTCTTCAATATCTTCTCAAGGTATGTGCTTTGTGAAAGACCTATGAGGCGTCTTGATCTATCTCTATGGATCTTGATGCCTAATATATAAGCAGCTTCTCCAAGGTCCTTCATTGAAAAACTCTTATTCAAGTAGGCCTTAATGTTGTCCAAGAGTTTTATATCATTTCCCATCAAAAGTATGTCATCTACATATAATATGAGAAATGCTACAGAGCTCCCACTCACTTTCTTGTAAACGCAGGCTTCTCCATAAGTCTGCGTAAACCCAAACGCTTTGATCATCTCATCAAAGCGAATGTTCCAACTCCGAGATGCTTGCACCAGCCCATAAATCAAGCGTTGGAGCTTGCACACCTTGTCAGCATTCTTAGGATTGACAAAACCTTCCGGCTGCATCATATACAATTCTTCCTTAAGGAAACCATTAAGGAATGCCGTTTTGATGTCCATTTGCCATATCTCATAATCGTAGAATGCGGCAATTGCTAACATGATTCGGACGGACTTTAGCTTCGCTACCGGTGAGAAAGTCTCATCGTAGTCAACCCCTTGAACTTGTCGATAACCCTTAGCGACAAGCCGAGCTTTATAGATGGTCACATTACCATCCGCGTCTGTCTTCTTCTTAAAGATCCATTTATTATCTATGGCTCGCCGTTCAACGGGCAAGTCAGTCAAAGTCCATACTTCGTTTTCATACATGGATCCTATCTCGGATTTCATGGCTTCTAGCCATTTGTCGGAATCCGGGCCCGCCATTGCTTCTTCATAGTTCGAAGGTTCACCGTTGTCTAATAACATGATTTCCAAGACAGGGTTGCCATACCACTCTGGTGCGGAACGTGTCCTTGTGGACCTTCGAATTTCAGTAGGAGCTTGATCAGAAGTATCTTGATCATCATCAATAACTTCCTCTCTAGTCGGTGCAGGCACCTCATTTTCTTGAGTTGCGCCATTTTCTGGTTCAAGAGGTAATACTTCATCAAGTTCTACTTTCCTCCCACTCACTTCTTTCGAGAGAAACTCCTTCTCTAGAAAGGATCCATTCTTGGCAACAAAGATCTTGCCTTCGGATCTGAGGTAGAAGGTATACCCAACAGTTTCTTTAGGGTATCCTATGAAGACGCATTTTTCCGACTTGGGTTCGAGCTTTTCAGGTTGAAGTTTCTTGACATAAGCATCGCATCCCAAAACTTTTAGAAACGACAACTTAGGTTTCTTCCCAAACCATAATTCAAACGGTGTCGTCTCAACGGATTTCGACGGAGCCCTATTTAAAGTGAATGCGGCAGTCTCTAAAGCATAGCCCCAAAAAGATAGCGGTAAATCGGTAAGAGACATCATAGATCGTACCATATCTAATAGAGTGCGATTACGACGTTCGGACACACCATTACGCTGAGGTGTTCCAGGCGGCGTGAGTTG
The DNA here is from genome assembly GCA_034509565.1 of Triticum monococcum. Lineage (NCBI taxonomy): Eukaryota > Viridiplantae > Streptophyta > Magnoliopsida > Poales > Poaceae > Triticum > Triticum monococcum. The sequence continues at coordinate 122,610,926 of CM067841.1, forward strand.
TGAAACTATTCCACATTTTCTTAAGTGTGTGCCAAATTCGTGACTCAAGTATTCTCCTCCACGATCTGATCGTAGAAACTTGATTTTCCTGTCACGTTGATTCTCAACCTCACTCTGAAATTCCTTGAACTTTTCAAAGGTTTCAGACTTGTATTTCATTAAGTAGACATACCCATATCTACTCAAGTCATCAGTGAGGGTGAGAACATAACGATAGCCACCGCGAGCATCAACACTCATTGGACCGCACACATCAGTATGTATGATTTCCAATAAGGTGGTTGCTCGCTCCATTGTTCCTGAGAACGGAGTCTTGGTCATTTTTCCCATGAGGCATGGTTCGCACGTGTCAAATGATTCGTAAGCAAGAGACTCTAAAAGTCCATCTGCATGGAGCTTCTTCATGCGTTTGACACCTATGTGACCAAGGCGGCAGTGCCACAAGTATGTGGGACTATCATTATCAACCTTACATCTTTTGGTACTCACACTATGAATATGTGTAGTATTACGCTCGAGATTCATTAAGAATAAACCATTCACCATAGGAGCATGACCATAAAACATATCTCTCATATAAATAGAACAACCATTATTCTCGAATTTAAATGAGTAGCCATCTCGAATTAAACGAGATCCCGATACAATGTTCATGCTCAAAGCTGGCACTAAATAACAATTATTAAGGTTTAAAACTAATCCCGAAGGTAAATGAAGAGGCAGCGTGCCGACGGCGATCACATCGACCTTGGAACCATTCCCGACGCGCATCGTCACCTCGTCCTTCGCCAGTCTCCGCTTATTCTGCAGCTCCTGCTTTGAGTTACAAATGTGAGCAACTGCACCGGTATCAAATACCCAAGAGCTACTACGAGTACTGGTAAGGTACACATCAATTACATGTATATCACATATACCTTTTGTTTTGCCGGCCTTCTTGTCCGCTAAGTATTTGGGGCAGTTCCGCTTCCAGTGACCACTTTCTTTGCAATAAAAGCACTCAGTCTCGGGCTTGGGTCCATTCTTTGGCTTCTTCCCGGCAGCTTGCTTGCCGGGCGCGGCAACTCCCTTGCCGTCCTTCTTGAAGTTCTTTTTACCCTTGCCCTTCTTGAACTTAGTGGTTTTATTGACCATCAACACTTGATGTTCCTTCTTGACTTCTACCTCCACTGATTTCAGCATTGCAAATACCTCAGGAATGGTCTTTTCCATCCCCTGCATATTGAAGTTCATCACAAAGCTCTTGTAGCTTGGTGGAAGCGACTGAAGGATTCTGTCAATGACCGCGTCATCTGGGAGATTAACTCCCAGCTGAGTCAAGCGGCTATGTAACCCAGACATAGTGAGTATGTGCTCACTGACAGAACTATTTTCCTCCATCTTACAGCTGAAGAATTTGTCGGAGACTTCATATCTCTCGACCTGGGCATGAGCTTGAAAAACCATTTTCAGCTCTTCGAACATCTCATATGCTCCATGTCTCTCAAAACGCTTTTGGAGCCCCGGCTCTAAGCTGTAAAGCATGCCGCACTGAACGAGGGAGTAGTCATCGGTACGTGCCTCCCAAGCGTTCATAACGTCTTGTTCTGCAGGGAGAATAGGTGTGTCACCCAGCGGTGCTTGTAGGACATAATCTTTCTTGGCAGCTATGAGGATGATCCTCAGGTTCCGGACCCAGTCCGTATAGTTGCCGCCATCGTCTTTCAGCTTGGTTTTCTCTAGGAACGCATTGAAGTTGAGGACAACGTTGGCCATTTGATCTACAAGACATATTGTAAAGATTTTAGACTAAGTTCATGATAATTAAGTTCATCTAATCAAATTATTCAATGAACTCCCACTTAGATAGACATCCCTCTTCTAGTCATCTAAGTATAACAGGATCCGAGTCAACTAGGCCGTGTCCGATCATCACGTGAGACGGACTAGTCAACATCGGTGAACATCTTCATGTTGATCGTATCTTCTATACGACTCATGCGCGACCTTTCGGTCTTCTGTGTTCCGAGGCCATGTCTATACACATGCTAGGCTCGTCAAGTCAACCTAAGTGTTTGCATGTGTAAATCTGTCTTACACCCGTTGTATGTGAACGTTAGAATCTATCACACCCGATCATCACGTGGTGCTTCGAAACAACGAACTGTCGCAACGATGCACGATTAGGGGGAACACTTTCTTGAAATTATTATGAGGGGTCATCTTATTTACTACCGTCGTTCTAAGTAAACAAGATGCAAAAACATGATAAACATCACATGCAATCAAATAATAATAGTGACATGATATGGCCAATATCACATAGCTCCTTTGATCTCCATCTTGGGGCTCCATGATCATCTTGTCACCGGCTTGACACCATGATCTCCATCATCGTGTCTCCATGAAGTTGCTCGCCAACTATTACTTCTACTACTATGGCTAACGCGTTTAGCAATAAAGTAAAGTAATTTACATGGCGTTTCTCAATGACACGCAGGTCATACAAAAAATAAAGACAACTCCTATGGCTCCTGCCGGTTGTCATACTCATCGACATGCAAGTCGTGATTCCTATTACAATAGCATGAACATATCATACATCACATATATGCCATTCATCATTCATCACAACTTTGGCCATATCATATCACAAAGCACTTGCTGCAAAAACAAGTTAGACGTCCTCTAATTATTGTTGCAAGTTTTACGTGGCTGAAATAGGGTTCTAGCAAGAACGTTTTCTTACCTACATGAAAGCCACAACGTGATTTGTCAACTTCTATTTACCCTTCATAAGGACCCTTTTCATCGAATCTGCTCCAACTAAAGTAGGAGAGACAGTCACCCGCCAGCCACCTTATGCAACTAGTGCATGTTAGTCGGTGGAACCGGTCTCACGTAAACGTACGTGTAAGGTTGGTCCGGGCCGCTTCATCCCACAATACCGTTGAAGCAAGATAAGACTAGTAGCGGCAAGAAAGTTGACAACATCTACGCCCACAACAAATTGTGTTCTACTCGTGCAAGAAGAACTACGCATAGACCTAGCTCATGATGCCACTGTTGGGGAACGTTGCAGAAAACAAAAAATTTCCTACGGTTTCACCAAGATCCATCTATGAGTTCATCTAGCAACGAGTGATCGGATGCATCTACATACCTTTGTAGATCGCGAGCGGAAGCGTTCAAAGAACGGGGATGAGGTAGTCGTACACGACGTGATCCAAATCACCGATGACCAAGCGCCGAACGGACGGCACCTCCGCGTTCAACACACGTACGGTCAGTGTAACGTCTCCTTCTTCTTGATCCAACAAGAAGGAAGAAGAGGTTGAGGAAGATGGCTCCAGCAGCAACACGACGGCGTGGTGATGGTGAAGCTGCAGTACTCCGTCAGGGCTTTGCCAAGCACTATGGAGGAGGAGGAGGTGTTGGAGAGGGAGAAGGAGGCAACCAAAGGCGTGGATGAAAAGCCCTCCTTCTTCTACTATATATAGGAGGGCCTAGGGGGGGGCGCCGGCCCTAGGAGATCCAATCTCCTAGGGGGGCGGTGGCCAAGGGAGGTTTCCCTCCCCCCAAGGCACCTAGGGGGTGCCTTCCACTTGTGGGACTCTTCCCCTTTTGAAACCCTAGGCGCATGGGCCTCTTGGGGCTGGTGCCCTTGGCCCATGTAGGCCAAGGCGCACCCCCTACAGCCCATGTGGCCCCCCGGGGCAGGTGGCCCCACCCGGTGGACCCCCGGGACCCTTTCGGTGGTCCCGGTACAATACCGGTGACCCCGAAACTTGTCCTGATGGCCGAAACGGCACTTCCTATATATAATTCTTTACCTCCGGACCATTCCGGAACTCCTCGTGACGTCCGGGATCTCATCCAGGACTCCGAACAACATTCAGGTTACTGCATATACATATCCCTACAACCCTAGCGTCACCGAACCTTAAGTGTGTAGACCCTACGGGTTCGGGAGACATGTAGACATGACCGAGACGACTCTCCGGTCAATAACCAACAGCGGGATCTGGATACCCATGTTGGCTCCCACATGCTCCACGATGATCTCATCGGATGAACCACGATGTCAAGGATTCAAGCAACCCCATATACAATTCCCTTTGTCAATCGGTATGTTACTTGCCCAAGATTCGATCGTCGGTATCCCAATACCTCGTTCAATCTCGTTACCGGCTAGTAACTTTACTCGTACCATAATGCATGATCCCGTGACCAGACACTTGGTCACCTTTGAGCTCATAATGATGATGCATTACCGAGTGGGCCTAGTGATACCTCTCCGTCATACGGAGTGACAAATCCCAGTCTTGATCCGTGTCAACCCAACAGATACTTTAGGAGATACCCGTAGTATACCTTTATAGTCACCCAGTTACGTTGTGACGTTTGGTACACCCAAAGCACTCCTACGGTATCCGGGAGTTACACGATCTCATGGTCTAAGGAAAAGATACTTGACATTGGAAAAACTCTAGCAAACGAACTATACGATCTTTATGCTATGTTTAGGATTGGGTCTTGTCCATCACATCATTCTCCTAATGATGTGATCTCGTTATCAATGACATCCAATGTCCATAGTCAGGAAACCATGACTATCTGTCGATCAACGAGCTAGTCAACTAGAGGCTTACTAGGGACATGTTGGTGTCTGTTATTCACACATGTATTACGATTTCCAGAAAATACAATTATAGCATGAATAAAGACAATTATCATGAACAAGGAAATATAATAATAATGCTTTTATTATTGCCTCTAGGGCATATTTCCAACACAGGAAACCCAGTCCAGTCAGCCGGCAACTCATCTAGTAACCCATCTATAAACCAAGATTTACACGCGCGTTGTTGTGAGAAACAACACCCGAAAATACCAACCAAACAAAGCAAATATGCACCCACGAACGTGCAGACTAGCACCTATAACACCATGGCGACAAAGGGTCCTAAGTAACTTACGCCTTTTCCGGTTTCTAGCCGAAATGGAAGGAGTGAGAACGGAGAACCAGCCATCCCCTGGGAAACCGACAGAGCCAACACAAGTGAACACGTGCGTACCAAACAAAACACAAACAAACGACCACACAAGACAACATACTCTTTCTCTTACGAACACCCAGAGCACCAACAGCAGGAGCATGTAACACACGGCGACGACGAGCCATCACCAACAATGAGCGGACATGAATGCAAGTACTGGATGTTAAGATAAAACAAAAGCAAAGGCAGAATATGTAAACACAAAGAAATGCCAAAGAAGAGCAACCTAGACAGGATAATTAATTAAAGAAACCTCAATTAATCACAAAGTTGAAGTGTTTATTACAAAGATCCCTAATAGAACACTATAATAATTCTGACACAACCTACCCACACTCTCCTAACCAGCCCCTAGAACTCACGAACTGAACCAACCAACTGCGAATACAACTGCTAGAGCTGAACACTTGCATTTACACCAGCGGTGTTCCTCTGTCCACCTGAATGCACCAAAGGCCAGGTAGACCGAGCAAGCGCGCCTGCAAGCACCACAGCCGACTGCGCAGCACCTTTATACGCTAGCATGCTCTCATAATTGTAATCTACAATAACAAAGCCATAAACCCCCTGTAAAAACCGGACCGCCTGATAAGCAGCCTGATCGTATAAACAGGAGCAACCATCAAATGAACTGCCCCAGAAAAAATGTGTTTGGCACCATACTACATCATCCCTAACAAACACATCAATCTCAACCCCTCCAAGTAGAGAACCATCAGATGCCACCTCCCGGACATATGAATGGAATGGCAGTCGACAGTAGGTCGCAACAGCCTCAAACAGAGGCACATAGGAAGAACGCAGGATAAACATGCCTGTAATAATGACACATTAAGGAAAACCGAGAAAATACCAACGCACACCATACAAAGGAACAAACGCATTAGCATATGTAGTGAAGGACATGAAGAATTAATCTTATAACCAACAAAAGGAAATCAATCTGGGTATAGCTTACCATGCGAAGCAAACAACAACACCACCAGGTTACAGGGCCTATCAACATGGTCGGCTCGGAGAAATAACCTATAGACCGAAACAACCTGCAAAACAGAGAGTAGAAGACAGGCAAGCCATCAACAAAGGCAACACCCAAATCAAAGAGGCAACATTACAAACATGTATAAAATTGAACCTAAAAAACAGCTGCAAACACAATCCACCGAACCCATAGCAAACACTCTCTTCCCAATCAGTGATATGAGCCATACAACCTTCAATAGGCCGAACACAAACGACAATGACATAAAAGCAAGGCAGGACCAAGCCATACTAACCCCAAATCAATGATATGAGCTATACAATCCTCAACAGGGCTAAACATAAACAGCAATGAACTAAACAATCCTTAGTAGGGCTCAACATAAACAACAATGAATTCAAACAAGGCAGGACGAAGTCCTTATTAACCCAGTCAGACCACATTGCCCAACACAAGATCATGAAGATGCCATACTTCTCCATTTTTCAGAAGGCCATTAGACCAATCCAGAGACAGCAGGTTGATCCAAAGGGACAACATGCAGCAGACAAACCCAAAAGGCACATGCCAGCATGAACCTATGCCTAGACAAACCCAAAAGGCACATGCCAACATGCATCCATGACTTCCTGAACACAACCCCAGAAACAAAACAACAAACTCTTTAGTGATCTAGCTAGAGCTGGCCAAATCCTGGACAGGAAACAAACAAAGATCCCCTATAGAGAACCTAACCAAGGGACCCAGCAAAGCTAAAGAAAAGTAAGTCTAAAGCAGATCTTCCCCCAACCCTTGATAAGTAAAAGGGCAGGTACCTGACAAAATTCGAAAGGAAACAAAAGTTGGTGGAAAACTACCAACAAACAAATCCTATGAACCCAGACAAAGCCAAGCACCTAATGGAGTGGTAAAAACAAACATCCATTCACCAGGAATCTATCCAAAGTAGCAACATCGAAAGAAGCAGTAAAAGACACACGACTGTCACCTATCACCAGGCAAACAAGACAAAAGCAAGAACAACTAAAATCCACCCAGAGACAAAGACATGCACTGGTTCTCCACAACAGCACAAGAATACCCCGATCTGCCACCATGCACACCTACCCTAATGCCAGGCATACCACAGCGAGCACAACAGCACACGAACACACTCGACCGACAGGCATACCACAGCGAGCCAACCAGCACATGCACACAGGCACACAAGAGTCAACCAAGACACAAAAAAAGGCCTATCAACAAAGAGAAAGGAAAAGTGCAATGGACCTGTAGATCCTTGGAGCAAGACGCGAAGACCAGCACACACACAAGGACGAGTAGGTTTGTTGACCAAGCAGGAGCAACTACAAAGAACAGAGCAACCGTCAGAAACGTCAAAAGCCCATCTCGGTTGAAGAAGACCACATGTCTTGGGATAAAAGCAAAATTTACCCGCAGATCAAAGAACAACCCAGCGGATCCAGGCCCAACGAAGAGGAGAACAGCAGATCTGCAACCAACACACACTCCAGATCCAAAACTGGTCAGACACGATAGATCGAGCGGAGAAGATAGGAGAGAACCGAGAGGAGAACCACCTTAACCGGCGTCACTGCAGCGCGCCGCCATCAGAGCCTGTCGGCGACCAACCCTAGCGACGACTCGCAGACCAGAGCATAGGAGCATGGAGGGGAGTGAGCACAGAGTCGAAACGAAACGAAAGGAGGACAGGAGGAGAGGAGGCGGGCGACGATGCAGGATAAAGGAGACGACCCACCCACCATGCCCCACGCCGCCGAACAGTGTCGGACCGCTCGAACGAATCACAAACGGCCAACTCGATCGGCGGGCCACACCCCGTACCTGCCGACGAACGACAGCCGATCACGTCGACGAGTCGGGGCCCCCGCGGCTCCCTCGCCCCGACGCGTGAAGCGCCCGCACCCACCCACACCCAAACATGCACCCAGAGAGAGGAGAGCAACCCACACTGGCGCTTCTAGACCCACATGTAAACGAGAGGGGCGAACGGGAGGAGCACCACACCGAATCATAACTAGAGCCAACGAACGGCCAGGATCACGCCGTGTCAGCTTGGACCCACAGATCGGACGGTCAGCATTCAGATCGATCTGGGAAGCCTCCTATTCCGGCACAAATCAAGAATTGAGATGGAAGATCATGAGGTAACCGGTCCAGACATCCACACACCCAAAGCAGACGATCCTTCTGCTTACCTGCTGGTCTTGGGACTATAGGTGAAATTTACAATTGGCATGTAATGGAGAGATGTAAGGTCAACTTCAGCATACGACCCCAAACAGACGTCCGTTTGGCCCGGTTTCTGTCCGTTTGGGTAGAGCAATGAGGTCGTGTCCGGGCCATTTCTAGGATGCGGTGGCCGTGCGCCCAACACGCGGACGCATCCCGGCCGCGTACATTTTTCTTTGAAGCACAATCTTTTTTTCATCATTAATTTTTGATACATGAAAATACATCACCAAATTTTGACTAGAAAAGTAAGACGAAAGAAAACAAGAACCACAAAAATACATTTTAGAAGATATCTAACTTCCATAACTGCTCCTGTAAGTTGGATTAGTGGCTTCTCGATGCATTCATTGTTGATATGCGGAGGCTCGATCTTGCGTGCTTCTTTCTTCTTCGAGTGTAAATAAGTAGACGTTGCTTTCTCGCATCTAGTCTCATGTCTAGCCTCTATTCTAGCAACAAGTGCACTAGTCTCACTCTAGTCTCTATGCTAGCTAAAAGTGCACGAACATCTACTAAATTGTGCTCTATTAATATATCGATGTACTCTTCTTCCCAATATCAAAACTTGCATTCATTCTACACAATAAAATTTGAAGTTAGCACAACTAGTCAAATCCGAGAGCACAACCGAAGCTAAAGTAGCACATACCCCATCGGTTGAGCACTTGATGAACACCCATCCGGGATGTCCCGGCGTTGTAGACACGCGGCGCAAGACCTTCTTTGGGCAGTCGTCTCACTTAATGAGTGACAACGGTGTGCCGACGAGCTTTTGGGTCAGCACCGAGCCCGGCTGACCGCCATTCATGTATCTGCCGGCGGACCGCCGACGGTGTAGATTCAAGCGGCTAGAGGAGGAGTCAGTACGTGCATGCGGCCTTGCGGCCTTGTCGGGGCCTTCCGGCCCGGTGCCCGGCCAGTCCATGGCGCGGCACGGCCTCCCACAGCCGGGCGAGCTCAAGTCTGACCGGATCCGCTCCAAATCCGGCTGCCGGGTGCGCAAATCAGGTGACCGTGGCTGGTTAGCTCGGGGGCGTCAAGGGAAAGGGGGTTGGGCGAGCGCATGTCCAAGCTGCGCAGCTGCAATGGCAGCGGCGGCGGCGAGGGGCAAGAGTGGAGAAGAGTGGAGGGGTGCAGCTGGAGGGGGGAGGGGGCGAATAGAAAAAGGGATCCCTGTGCCACGGACGCGCGGGCCAGGGGAGGACACGCGCACACGGCTCGCCCGTCCGCGTGTTGTCCGTTTCACCCCAAAAACGGCCTAAACTTGGACTGAGGATGTGTCGAAAGCAGACATAAAACGAATAAAAATCCGTTTGCATTCACACGCTGGGCCGTGTGGTATGTTCGTTTTACCCTAGATGAACGCACCCGAACATGATGGGGTTGCGCGCTTAAGTTGGCCTAAACCAGACTTGTTTCTTTCTTTGTTTTTTACTAGACTAGAAATGAGATTGAAAGTTGGCGCCCGTACGTCTAGACATTGCTTGAGTGCTTGGGTGGGATGCGTGTGACAGTTTGCGCGTCATCTCTGCACCGATTCGTCTAGCCACGACTCCTTTGCCTCCTCCGCGTGCACGCTGTGCACCCCGTGCCACGTCTGGGGTTCGTTTCGTGTAAGTCGGCAGCAGTACCCGTTTTGGGCATAGTGGCTACTTGTGGAACGCCACGGCTCCTTACGTGTCGATCTCCCTGCGGTGTGGTACGCTGCGCAGCTATCAGCTGATGGCCTGAAAGTTGAGCCTGCATTTATGATGCAGAGGCGGGGGCTAGCGCAAAGTTAAATCTGCATTTATTTATTTATTGAAAAGAAAATGATCGGACGGGCGTGCATGCAGAGAGTGGTCTGAGCTGAGCGCGGAACTGAAGGCTCTGGGCAATGCAAAATGGAACTCTTCAAGAGCCCACGTACTGATGGGGGAGGGAGCCCCAGTTTACTGCCACCAACGAGCATCTCATTTCTCGTTTGCTGACCCTTTTGACCTGAGCTACTATCAGGATCGCTGCGGGTGTCGGCGTCAAGGAGTAGCACCCTGACTACCTCGTAGAAGACTACTGGTACCAAGACTTTTGTCACACTTGACGGTAGCTAAATACCTATATTTTCATGATTTCTCTAGTAACCTGTGCCATGCTTTTCAGTGATAGAAATTACGTCAGGCAGTTTGTGATAATTAAGTATGTGGCTGGATGCTGGTGGTGGTGGGAGTAACAGAACTAGATAAAAGTTTTAGCTGAAGAGCTAGCAATGATGTTTCATGTCATTCGTACCATGTTATTCCTTGGAAAGTCTCGTCTATCTTTATCTTATAGCGTTTTTTTTCTATTTTTTTTCTGATTCAAATGTCAGCTTTCAACTGCTTGATATGTATGTGCAGTTTTTCACGTGAACAAGTTTTGCTTGGTGTGTATATATATTTAGCTTCAGATCTTGTCTCGTTTTATAGTTTTATCTCGCGATTCAGATCTTGTCTTCGACGGTATACTACAGAGTAAGCAGTGCAGTGTGGCTTAAACACTAGGCAAATCGTGATGCTTTACTTTTTTTTTTTGAGGGGCTCGTGATGCTTTACTCCAATCTTATTTTGTGTAGCTGGGCTGATTCATTTATCATTTTTCTTTTGAGAAAAGGTTGATTCATTTATCTAGCGCTGTCTTGTTTTCAGCCCAACAACATGCATCTTTTCAGTTTTTTTTTCTTTCGTTTTTTTCTTATATTTACTTATGTTTTACCCTTTTGTTATTTCTATATTTGTTTACCTTTTATTTATTTAATTATAATTCATATTTCCCAATCTATTTATTTATTTTGTGTCACTGTTTTCATGGTAAATTTATATGAAAAAGGTGCATGAGCAATTGTTCTTCAGCCCATGAACATTTAATTTTATACATCTGAACATATAAAAAAATTAAATACATAAGATAAATCTTCTGAGATAAGTTTATAGTAATGAAATTTGCTTTTTAAATACATGAATATTTTCGGACCAGAATGAAGACGTAGTTTTATGTATAACACATAAAAAATACAGACATGAAATATTTTTTTGGTTCTATGTAACATTCTAATACTTGCATGAATATGTTTTTGCGTATACATGAACAAAACTAAAAGTCATATGAAACAATTTTCTTCTTCTATTGAACTAATTAAAAAATAGAATAGTCGCCAAAAATATTTAATTTTTCATGAATATGAGAATGACCAAGCGGGCGGTACAACGCCCTTAGACTACATTAAAAAGAGCAAATGGAACGCCTCAGACACATCCGTGTTACACCCAAACTTAACACAACATTATAAAAATTCACTTAGGTCAAAGCAATATATGGGCTAAATAAAAACGGAGCGAGTACTAGTGCTCCATTGAAGACCATGTCATTGCAGCTAGGGATGGTTTGTGTAGCCTACACAATATTTAGTAGTAAATTTGTACGACTACGTAAATTTAATTATGTTTTAAGCTGAAAAAGCAGTGTTACCGATTTTCTCAAATATTACAAAGTTTGACTTAGGTCAGAACTAATATGCAGACTCAATAAAAACGGAGGGAGCACCAGTGCTCCGTTGCAGACTATGTCATTGCAGCTTACAATTTTTTTAATAGTATAAAAGTGTACAATAATGTCAATTTTATTATGTTCTAAGATTTAAAATGGTGTTTTTGATTTTCTCAAACTAAAGAACGAAAAAATGTGTCTGGTTTGTGTAGCCTAAACAATTTTTAATAATATGAAACCATAGGATTGTGTGAATTTAATTCTGTTTTAAGCTTTAAAACATTGTTTTCGATTTTTCTCAAACTAAAGGATAAAACTAATTCGACCCTACAATGTTTCAATAATATAGAATTGTACAATAATGTAAATTTAATTATGTTTTAAGCTTGATTTTCTCAAACTAAAGAACAGAAAAAATAGGTCTGGTTTGTGTAGCCTACAAGAAAATTAGTATTATAAAATTGTAGGATTGTGTAAGTTTAATTATGTTTTGAGCTTTTAAAATGTTGTTTTGGATTTTCTCAAACTAAAGAATAAAAAATAGACCTGGTTTGTGTAGCCTATAAATTTTTTAGTATTATGAAATTGTAGGATTGTGTAGGTTTGTGTAGCCTACAAGAAAATTAGTATTATAAAATTGTAGGGTTGTGTAAGTTTAATTATGTTTTAAGCTTTTAAAATGTTGTTCTGGATTTTCTCAAACTAAAGAATAAAAAATAGATCTGGTTTGTGTAGCCTATAAAAATTTTAGTATTTTGAAATTGTAGGATTGTGTAAGTTTAATTATGTTTTATAAGCTTTAAAATGTTGTTTTGGATTTTCTCAAACTAAAGAATAAAAAATAGATCTGGTTTGTGTAGCCTATAAAACTTTTAGTATTACGAAATTGTAGGATTGTGTAAATTTAATTATGTTTTATAAGCTTTAAAATGTTGTTTTGGATTTTCTCAAAGTAAAGAATAAAAAATAGATCTGGTTTGTGTAGCCTATAAAACTTTTAGTATTACGAAATTGTAGGATTGTGTAAATTTAATTATGTTTTATAAGCTTTAAAATGTTGTTCTGGATTTTCTCAAACTAAAGAATAAAAAATAGATCTGGTTTGTGTAGCCTATAAAAATTTTAGTATTACGAAATTGTAGGATTGTGTAAATTTAATTATGTTTTATAAGCTTTAAAATGTTGTTTTGGATTTTCTCAAAGTAAAGAATAAAAAATAGATCTGGTTTGTGTAGCCTATAAAACTTTTAGTATTACGAAATTGTAGGATTGTGTAAATTTAATTATGTTTTATAAGCTTTAAAATGTTGTTTTGGATTTTCTCAAAGTAAAGAATAAAAAATAGATCTGGTTTGTGTAGCCTATAAAACTTTTAGTATTACGAAATTGTAGGATTGTGTAAATTTAATTATGTTTTATAAGCTTTAAAATGTTGTTTTGATTTTCTCAAAGTAAAGAATTAAAAAATTTAGGATTGTGTAAATTTAATTATGTTTTATAAGCTTTAAAATGTTGTTTTGGATTTTCTCAAAGTAAAGAATAAAAAATAGATCTGGTTTGTGTAGCCTATAAAACTTTTAGTATTACGAAATTGTAGGATTGTGTAAATTTAATTATGTTTTATAAGCTTTAAAATGTTGTTTTGATTTTCTCAAAGTAAAGAATTAAAAAATTTCGACCACAGTGGGAGTCGAACCCACGACCTTCTGATCCGAAGTCAGACGCGCTAATCCACTGCGCTATGCGGTCATCTGTGTTGGAAACATGATTTTACTTTTTATTACATCTTGAAATGCAAAGAAGAGTTGCACAACAGGAACATGGGTCCAGTGGCCTGGACCTAGGCGATTGATTAGGTGTTCAAGGACGGGTTGGCATCGAATTTTCTACGAAGACGTACAATCGCACACACATCACTTGACATACGGACCATACCGTAGAATTTTTTTTTAACATCAGTATAGACACAAACGCTTATATACACGCGTATACACTCATCCTTATGAATACATATACATCCTACCCTTATGAGCATCTTCGAAAAACTGAGCCGCCATATCATCTTGAAATTTACGAACTTACCGTAGGCACCTCATCATCGACGGGAACATCTCCTCTCACTGAATGTGCATCACTGAAAATCCTGAAATAAATCCAGCAATAAATGCGAGCACCAGAATTTGAATTCTGATGGGCTGGAAATACCACGGTCCCTCTAACCATCTAACCACAGATTGGTTCATCGTAGACACATTTATATACGTGTACGATAGGAAAATCGCATATCGGTGTTAGGTTTAAACTAGAAAAAACTAGTGTTATATATGATGCATTAGTCACCCATGTGAACTTTCTTTTTTCACCAATATGCTCATATCATTGCATTGATAGGTAGGTTGAAAGTACAAGGGGGAGATCCTTCGACTTGTGCACCTGGAGGCAAGTCGGAGGCTCCCAGGAGCAGAAGAGGGGGGGGGGGGGGTGCTCGGCCCCATTACAGCCTAGTTTACATTACATCTATTAGAGTTTGTAGCCCTTTGGTGCCGGTCTTGGCCCAGGCACGCACGTCATCTTGAATCGCTGCGAACAGGAGATTGATGGAGGGTTGCCTATGGTCAAAGATACACGCGTTGCGGTGCTTCCAAATTGCCCAAGTGATGAGAGGGACAATCGAAGCAAGTGCCTTCCGGAGTGAGGGAGGTGCGGAGTCGGCTGCAGATCGCCACCAAGCGTAGAGGGGGAGGGCACCAAGCCAAAGTGCGGTACCAAACTTCCTTGGAGAAGGGGCAGTCCACAATCAGGTGGTGGATGTCTCGGCTTCTTGGTCGCAGAGCACGCATCGAGGTGGGCGAGCTAAGCCTCGCTTGGCCAGTCTCTCGGTTGTCCAGCAACGATCTTGCCTGGCGAGCCAGAGGAATAGCTTGGCGTCCATGGGGCCCAACTCTTCCAGGTCAGTCTCCACTTGGGGTTGGCAATGGAACCATGGAACATAGCTTTGTAGCATGATTTGGCGGAGTAGGAGCCACTGTCAGTCCACCCGTGTGAACATTTAATGAAGATGAATACCTAACAACCGGAGTTTGATTTAATTTAGCTTAATTCAAAGTTTATTTTAATGGGATTGCTAAATCTCAGTCGACTAAGATTTGACCAAGTCTTGGTCGATGTTATATACGTGGGATCTTACGTGAAGATTCGTGTAAACTTTTCTTTTTAGTTTTCCTTTTTTCTTACTTACATGTTATATCACTTGACTTGGGCTTGGTTAAGTCTCAGTCGACCGAGACCTAGCCATATCCTAATTTTAAATATGATTAGTCTTTTTAGGATTAATATGATTGAGATTTGGATTTAGAACTAAGCAGTGAAACGGTAACGACAAGAACAAACACATTTTGTAGAGAACTTGCCTGCATTGCTCATTTATTTATTTTGGGAAACTTCCAATTTATTCATCTTTAAACATGGTAGTAGAATGTGTTGGGGACCGTAGCAGAAATTCAAAATTTTCCTACGTGTCACCAAGATCTATCTATGGAGAGACCAGCAACGAGGGGAAGGAGAGTGCATCTACATACCCTTGTAGATCGCTAAGCGGAAGCGTTCAAGAGAACGGGGTTGATGGATTCGTACTCGTCATGATCCAAATCACCGATGATCCTAGTGCCGAACAGACGGCACCTCCGTGTTCAACACACGTACAGCCCGGTGACGTCTCCCATGCCTTGATCCAGCAAGGAGAGAGGGAGAGGTTGAGGAAGACTCCATCTAGCAGCAGCACAACGGCGTGGTGGTGGTGGAGGAGCGTGGTACTCCAGCAGGGCTTCGCCAAGCACCGCAAGAGACGAGGAGGAGAGAGGTAGGGCTGCGCTAGGGAGAGATCAAATCGCGTATTGGGCAGCCCCTAGGCCTCACTATTTATAGGAGGAGGGGAGGAGGGTGCGCCCCCTCTAGGGTTCCCACCCCTAGGGGGGGCGGCAGCCCTAGATGGGAAAAGGGAGGGGGGCGGCCAAGAGGGGAGACGGGGGCGCCCCTAGGGTGGGCCTTAGGGCCCATCTAAGCCTAGGGTTTCCCCTTCTCCTCCTTTGCTGCGCCTTGGGCCTTGTGGGAGGCGCACCAGTCCACTCAAGGGCTGGTCCCTTACCACTCTTGGCCCATGGAAGCCTCCGGGGCTGGTGGCCCCACTTGGTGGACCCCCGGGACCCTCCCGGTACGTTACCGATAAACCCCGAAACTTTTCCGGTGACCAAAACAGGACTTCCCATATATAAATCTTTACCTCCGGACCATTCCGGAACTCCTCGTGACGTCCAGGATCTCATCCGGGACTCCGAACAACATTCGGTAACCACATACAAACTTCCTTTATAACCCTAGCGTCATCGAACCTTAAGTGTGTAGACCCTACGGGTTCGGGAACCATGTAGACATGACCGAGACGTTCTCTGGTCAATAACCAACAGCGGGATCTGGATACCCATGTTGGCTCCCACATGCTCCACGATGATCTCATCGGATGAACCACGATGTCAAGGACTTAATCAATCCCGTATACAATTCCCTTTGTCTAGCGGTATTGTACTTGCCCGAGATTCGATCGCCGGTATCCCGATACCTTGTTCAATCTCGTTACTGGCAAGTCTCTTTACTCGTTCCGTAACACATCATCCCGTGATCAACTCCTTGATCACACTATGCACACTATGATGATGTCCTACCGAGTGGGCCCAGAGATACCTCTCCGTCACACGGAGTGACAAATCCCAGTCTCGATTCGTGCCAACCCAACAGACACTTTTGGAGATACCTGTAGTGTACCTTTATAGCCACCCAGTTACGTTGTGACGTTTGGCACACCCAAAGCACTCCTACGATATCCGAGAGTTGCACAATCTCATGGTCTAAGGAAATGATACTTGACATTAGAAAAGCTTTAGCATACGAACTACACGATCTTTGTGCTAGGCTTAGGATTGGGTCTTGTCCATCACATCATTCTCCTAATGATGTGATCCCGTTATCAATGACATCCAATGTCCCTGGTCAGGAAACCGTAACCATCTATTGATCAACGAGCTAGTCAACTAGAGGCTTACTAGGGACATGGTCTTGTCTATGCATCCACACATGTATCTGAGTTTCCTATCAATACAATTCTAGCATGGATAATAAACGATTATCATGAACAAGGAAATATAATAGTAATAATCAATTTATTATTGCCTCTAGGGCATATTTCCAACAGTCTCCCACTTGCACTAGAGTCAATAATCCAGCTCACATCGATATGTGATTAACACTCAAGGTCACATCCCCATGTGACTAACACCCAAAGAGTTCCGAGTTTGATCATGTTATGCTTGTGAGAGATGTTATAGTCAACGGGTCTAAAACATTCAGATCCATATGTACTTCGCAAATTTCTATGTCATCTTGTAGATACAACTACTATGCTACATTTGGAGCTATTCCAAATAACTGTTCTACTATACAAATCCAGTTTACTACTCAGAATAATCTGGATTAGTGTCAAAGTTTGCATCGGCGTAACCCTATATGACGAACTCTTTTACCACCTCCATAATCGAGAAAATTCCTTAGTCCACTAGTTACTAAGGATAACTTTGACCGCTGTCATGTGATCCATTCTTGGATCACTCTTGTACCCCTTGACTGACTCATGGCAAGGCACACTTCAGGTGCGGTACACAGCATAGCATACTGTAGAGCCTACGTTTTAAGCATAGGGGACGACCTTCGTCCTTTCTCTCTATTCTGCCGTGGTCGAGCTTTAAGTCTTAACTTCATACCTTACAACTCAGGCAAGAACTCCTTCTTTGACTGATCCATCTTGAACACCTTCAAGATCATGTCAAGGTATGTGCTCATTTGAAAGTACCATTAAGCGTTTTGATCTATCCTTATAGATCTTGATGCTCAATGTTCAAGTAGCTTAATCCAGGCTTTCCATTGAAAAACATTTTCCAAATAACCCTATATGCTTTCCAGAAATTCTACGTCATTTCTGATCAACAATATGTCAACAACATATATTCATCAGAAATTCTATAGTGCTCCCACTCACTTCTTTGGAAGTACAAGTTTCTCATAAACTTTGTATACACCCAAAACTTTGATCATCTCATCAAAGCATACATTCCAACTCCGAGATGCTTACTCCAGTCCTTAGAAGGATTGCTGGAGCTTTGCATACTTATTAGCATCTTTCAAGATTGAGAAAACCTTCCGGTTGTATCACATACAACCTTTCCTCAAGAAAAATGTCGAGGAAACAATGGTTTTGACATCCTATCTGCAAGATTTCATAAATAATGCAGTAATCGCTAATATAATTCCAACAGACTCTTAGCATTGCTACGAGTGAGAAAGTCTCATCGTAGTCAACTCCTTGAACTTGTCAGAAAACATCTTAACGACAAGTCGAGCTTTCTTAATGGTGATACATACCATCATTGTCCGTCTTCCATTTAAAATCAATATGTACCTAACAGCCTTACGACCATCAAGTAGTTCTTCCAAAGTCTACACTTTGTTTTCATATATGGATCCTCTCTCGGATTATATGGCCTCGAGCCATTTTGGAATCCAGGCCCACCATCGCTTCTCCATAGCTCGTAGGTTCATTGTTGTCTAGCAACATGACTTCCAAGACAGGATTACGTACAACTCTAAGGTAGTACGCATCCTTTTCATCCTATGAGGTTTGGTAGTGACTTGATCTGAAGTTTCATGATCACTATCATAAGCTTCCACTTCAATTGGTGTAGGTGCCACAGGAACAACTTCCTGTGCCCAGCCACACACTAGTTTAAGAGACGGTTCAATAACCTCATCAAGTCTCCACCATCCTCCCACTCAATTCTTTCGAGAGAAACCTTTCCTCGAGAAAGGACCCGATTCTAGAAACAATCCCTTATTGCTTGCGAATCTGAGACAGGAGGTATATCCAACTGTTTTGGGTGTCCTATGAAGATGCATTTATCCTCTTTGGGTTCGAGCTTATCAGCCTGAAACTTTTCACATAAGTATCGTAGCCCCAATCTTTTAAGAAATGACAGCTTAGGTTTCTCTAAACCATAGTTCATACGGTGTCATCTCATCGGAATTGCGTGGTGCCCTATTTAAAGTGAATGTGCTTGTCTCTAATGCCTAACTCATAAACTATCGTGGTAATTCGATAAGAGACATCATGGTATGCATCATATCCAATAGGGTGCAGTTATGATGTTCGGACACACCATCATACTATGGTGTTCCAGGCTGTGTTAGTTGTGAAAAAATTTCCACAATGTCTTAATTCTGTGCCAAACTCGTAATTCAGATATTCATCTCTATGATCATATCATAGATATTTTATCCTCTTGTCACGACGATCTTTCAACTTCACCCTGAAATTACTTGAACCTTTCAATAATTCGGACTCGTGATTCATCAAGTAAATATACTCAACATCTACTCAAATCATCTGTGAAGTAAGAACATAATGATATCCACTACACGCCTCAGCACTCATTGGACTGCACACATCAAAATGTATTACTTCCAACTAGTTGCTTTCTAGTTCCATTTTATTGAAAAACGAGGCTTTCAGTCATCTTGCCCATGTGGTATGATTTGCATGTCTCAAGTGATTCAAAATCAAGTGAGTCCAAACGGTCCATTTGCATGGAGTTTCTTCATGCATATACACCAATAGACATGGTTCGCATGTCTCAAACTTCTCAAAAATGAGTGAGCCCAAAGATCCATCAACATGGAGCTTCTTCATGCGTTTTATACCGATATGACTTACGTTGCAGTGCCACAAGTAGGTGGTACTATCATTACTATCTTATATCTTTTGGCATGAACATGTGTATCACTACGATCGAGATTCAATAAACCATTCATTTTAGGCGTAAGACCATTGAAGGTATTACTCAAATAAACAGAGTAACCATTATTCTCCTTAAATGAATAACCGTATTGCGATAGACGTAATCCAATCATGTCTATGCTCAACGCAAACACCAATCTCGATGGTAGAGGGAGCGTGCGATGCTTGATCACATCAAGCTTGGGAAAAACTTCCAACACATATCACCAGCTCACCTTTAGCTAGTCTCCGTTTACTCCGCAGCCTTTTATTTCGAGTTTACTAACACTTAGCAACCGAACCGGTATCTAATACCATGGTGCTACTAGGAGTACTAGTAAAGTACACATTAACACAATGTATATCCAATATACTTCTATCGACCTTGCCAGCCTTCTCATCTACCAAGTATCTAGGGTAATTCTGCTCCAGTGGCTGTTCCTCTTATTACAGAAGCACTTAGTCTCGGGTTCGGCTTCAACCTTGGGTTTCTTCACTAGAGCAGCAGCTGAATTGCCGTTTCATGAAGTATCCCTTCTTGCCCTTGCCCTCTTGAAACTAGTGGTTTCACCAACCATCAACAATTGATGCTCCTTCTTGATTTCTACTTTTGTGGTGTCAAACATCGTGAATATCTCAAGGATCATCATATATGTCCCTGATATATTATAGTTCATCACGAAGCTCTAGCAGCTTGGTGGTAATGACTTTGGAGAAACATCACTATCTCATCTGGAAGATCAACTCCCACTCGATTCAAATGATTGTTGTACTCAGACAATCTAAGCACAAGCTCAACAATTGAGCTTTTCTCCCTTAGTTTGCAGGCTAAGAAAATTGTCGGAGGTCTTATACCTCTTGACGTGGGCACGAGCCTGAAATCCCAATTTCAGCCCTCAAAACATCTCATATGTTTTGCGACGTTTCAAAACATCTTCGGTGCCTCAACTCTAAACCGTTTAACTGAACTATCACGTAGTTATCAAAATTTGTATGTCAGATGTTCCCAACATCAACAGACGACATTCGAGGTTCAGCACACTGAGCGGTGCATTAAGGACATAAGCCTTCTATGAAGCAATGAGGACAATCTTCAGTTTACGGACCTAGTCCGCATAATTGCTACTATCATCTTTCAACTAAATTTTCTCTAGGAACATAACTAAATAGTAGAGCTGAAGCGCGAGCTACGACATAATTTGCGAAGACCTTTTGACTATGTTCAGGATAATTAAGTTCATCTTATGAACTCCCACTCAGATAGACATCCCTCTAGTTATCTAAGTGATTACATGATCCGAGTCAACTAGGCCGTGTCCGATCATCACGTGAGACGGACTAGTCAACATCGGTGAACATCTTCATGTTGATCATATCTACCATACGACTCATGCTCGACCTTTCGGTCTCTTGTGTTCCGAGGCCATGTTTGTACATGCTAGGCTCGTCAAGTCAACCTAAGTGTTTCGCTGTGTAAATCTGGCTTACACCCGTTGTATGTGAACGTAAGAATCTATCACACCCGATCATCACGTGGTGCTTCGAAACAACGAACTTTCGCAACGGTGCACAGTTAGGGGGAACACTTTCTTGAAATTTTAATGAGGGGTCATCTTATTTACTACCGTCGTTCTAAGCAAATAAGATGTATAAACATGATAAACATCACATGCAATCAAATAGTGACATGATATGGCCATCATCACTTTGCTCCTTTTGATCTCCATCTTCGGGGCTCCATGATCATCATCGTCACCGGCATGACACCATGATCTCCATCATCATGATCTCCATCATCGTGTCTTCATGAAGTTGTCTCGCCAACTATTACTTCTACTACAGCTAACGGTTAGCAATAAAGTAAAGTAATTACATGGCATTGTTCAATGACACGCAGGTCATACAATAAATAAAGACAACTCCTATGGCTCCTGCCGGTTGTCATACTCATCGACATGCAAGTCGTGATTCCTATTACAAGAACATGATCATCTCATACATCACATATATCATTCATCACATCCTTTGGCCATATCACATCACATAGCATACCCTGCAAAAACAAGTTAGACATCCTCTAATTGTTGTTTGCATGTTTTACGTGGCTGCTATGGGTTTCTAGCAAGAACGTTTCTTACCTACGCAAAGACCACAACGTGATATGCCAATTGCTATTTACCCTTCATAAGGACCCTTTTCATCGAATCCGATCCGACTAAAGTGGGAGAGACAGACACCCGCCAGCCACCTTATGCAACTAGTGCATGTTAGTCGGTGGAACTGGTCTCACGTAAGCGTACGTGTAAGGTTGGTCCGGGCCGCTTCATCCCACAATGCCGCCGAATCAAGATTAGACTAGTAACGGTAAGCATATTGAACAAAATCAACGCCCACAACTACTTTGTGTTCTACTCGTGCATAGAATCTACGCAGTAAAGCTGGCTCTGATACCACTGTTGGGGAACGTAGCAGAAATTCAAAATTTTCCTACGTGTCACCAAGATCTATCTATGGAGAGACCAGCAACGAGGGGAAGGAGAGTGCATCTACATAACCTTGTAGATCGCTAAGCGGAAGCGTTCAAGAGAACAGGGTTGATGGAGTCGTACTCGTCGTGATCCAAATCACCGATGATCCTAGTGCCGAACGGACAGCACCTCCATGTTCAACACACGTACAGCCCGGTGACGTCTCCCATGCCTTGATCCAGCAAGGAGAGAGGGAGAGGTTGAGGAAGACTCCATCCAGCAGCAGCACAACGGCGTGGTGGTGGTGGAGGAGCGTGGTACTCCAGCAGGGCTTCGCCAAGCACCGCAAGAGACGAGGAGGAGAGAGGTAGGGCTGCGCCAGGGAGAGATCAAATCGCGTATTGGGCAGCCCCTAGGCCTCACTATTTGTAGGAGGAGGGGAGGAGGGTGCGCCCCCTCTAGGGTTCCCACCCCTAGGGGGGGCAGCCCTAGATGGGAAAAGGGGGGAGGCCAAGAGGGGAGAGGGGGGCGCCCTCTAGGGTGGGCCTTAGGGCCCATCTAAGCCTAGGGTTTCCCCTTCTCCTCCTTTGCTGCGCCTTTGGCCTTCTGGGAGGCGCACCAGCCCACTCAAGGGCTGGTCCCTTACCACTCTTGGCCCATGCAAGCCTCCGGGGCTGGTGGCCCCACTTGGTGGACCCCCGGGACCCTCCCGGTGGTCCCGGTACGTTACCGATAAACCCCGAAACTTTTCCGGTGACCAAAACAGGACTTCCCATATATAAATCTTTACCTCCGGACCATTCCGGAACTCCTTGTGGCGTCCGGGATCTCATTCGAGACTCCGAACAACATTCGGTAACCACATACAAACTTCCTTTATAACCCTAGCGTCATCGAACCTTAAGTGTGTAGACCCTACGGGTTCGGGAACCATGCAGACATGACCGAGACGTTCTCCGGTCAATAACCAACAGCGGGATTTGGATACCCATGTTGGCTCCCACATGCTCCACGATGATCTCATCGGATGAACCACGATGTCAAGGACTTAATCAATCCCGTATACAATTCCCTTTGTCTAGCGGTATTGTACTTGCCCGAGATTCGATCGTCGGTATCCCGATACCTTGTTCAGTCTTGTTACCGGCAAGTCTCTTTACTCGTTCCGTAACACATCATCCCGTGATCAACTCCTTGATCACATTGTGCACACTATGATGATGTCCTACCGAGTGGGCCCAGAGATACCTCTCCGTCACACGGAGTGACAAATCCCAGTCTCGATTCATGTCAACCCAACAGACACTTTCGGAGATACCTGTAGTGTACCTTTATAGCCACCCAGTTATGTTGTGACGTTTGGCACACCCAAAGCACTCCTACGGTATCCGGGAGTTGCACAATCTCATGGTCTAAGGAAATGATACTTGACATTAGAAAAGCTTTAGCATACGAACTACACGATCTTTGTGCTAGGCTTAGGATTGGGTCTTGTCCATCACATCATTCTCCTAATGATGTGATCCCGTTATCAATGACATCCAATGTCCATGGTCAGGAAACCGTAACCATCTATTGATCAACGAGCTAGTCAACTAGAGGCTTACTAGGGACATGGTCTTGTCTATGCATCCACACATGTATCTGAGTTTCCTATCAATACAATTCTAGCATGGATAATAAACGATTATCATGAACAAGGAAATATAATAATAATCAATTTATTATTGCCTCTAGGGCATATTTCCAACAGAATGAACACCGGACATAAAAATTACATCCAGATTCATAGACCATCTAGCAAGCAACGAAGCGAGTCAAAGGCGTGTCGCCATCGTCACCACCCTTCCCTCGCCGGAGCCGGGCAAAACTTATTGTGATAGACAATCAGGAAGTCGTCATGCTAAGGCTGAAGGAAATATGCCCTAGAGGCAATAATAGAGTTGTTATTTTATATTTCCTTATATCATGATAAATGTTTATTATTCATGCTAGAATTGTATTAACCAGAAACTTGATACATGTGTGGATACATAGACAAAACACCGTGTCCCTATTAAGCCTCTACTAGACTAGCTCGTTAATAAAAAATGTTTAAGTTTTCTGACCATAGACATGTGTTGTCATTTGATGAATGGGATCACATCATTAGGAGAATGATATGATGGACAAGATCCATCCGTTAGCTTAGCATGTTGATCGTTCAGTTTTATTGTTATTGCTTTCTTCATGTCATATACATATTTCTTTGACTATGAGATTATGCAACTCCCAGATACCGGAGGAATACCTTGTGTGCTATCAAACGTCACAACGTAACTAGGTGATTATAAAGAAGCTCTATAGGTATCTCCGAAGGTGTTTGTTGGGTTGGCATAGATCGAGATTAGGATTTGTCACTCCGAGTATCGGAGAGGTATCTCTGGGCCCTCTCGGTAATGCACATCATGATAAGCCTTGCAAGCAATGTGACTAAGGAGTTAGTTGTGGGATGATGCATTACATAATGAGTAAAGAGACTTGCCGGTAACGAGATTGAACTAGGTATGAAGATACCGACGATCGAATCTCGGGCAAGTAACATACCGATGACAAAGGGAATAACGTATGTTGCCATTACGGTTTGACCGATAAAGATCTTCGTATAATATGTAGGAACCAATATGAGCATCTAGGTTCCGCTATTGGTTATTGACCGGAGAGGTGTCTAAGTCATGTCTACATAGTTCTCGAACCCATAGGGTCCGCACGCTTAACGTTCGATGATGATTTTGTATTATATGAGTTATGTGATTTGGTGACCGAATGTTGTTTGGAGTCCCGAATGAGATCACAGACTTGATGAGGAGTCTCGAAATGGTCGAAAGGTAAAGATTCATATATAGGACGATAGTATTCGGATACCGGAAGTGTTCTGGGGGTACCGAGTACGTATCGGGTCACCGGAAGGGGTTTCGGGCAACCTCCGGCAAGCTATATGGGCCTAATGGGCCAAGAGGGGCAGCACACCAGCCACAAAGGGGCTAGTTCGCCCCCTCCATATGGGCTGGCCAAATTGGAGAAGGAAAGGGGAAGAAGGAAAGGAAAAAGGGAATAGGATTCCCCCTTCCCCCTCTTCCCTTCCTACTCCGAATAAGAATAGGAAAGGGGGAGGCCAAATTCGGAGGACCCCAAGTAGGATTCCTCCTACTTGGCGCGCCCCCTTGGCTACCTCTCCTCCCCTCCAACCTATATATATATATATGAAGGGGGCACCACTAGAACACACAACAAACATTGTTAGCCGTGTGCGGCGTCCCCCTCTGTCGTGGTTCTAAGTCTGACAGTAATGTAGGGGGGTAAGTATGGAGAGGCAAGATCTTAGCTATGGAGAAGTTGTAAGGACGCAAGGTTTACGAGTTTAGGCCCTTCTCATAGGAAGTAAAAGCCCTACATCTCGGAGCCCGGAGGCGGTCGACTGGATTATGTGAGTATGAGTTACAGAGGTGCGAACCCTTGTCTCGGAGGAGGGGGTGGCTTATATAGAGTGCGCCAGGACCCCGGCCAGCCCATGTTACGAAGGGTTCAATGTACATTAAGGCAGGGCGTTACTGATAACGCTAGTAATAAAGTGCTATGATGACCATAAAAGCTACTTAATGACCGACCGCCAGCGTGTGGAGTGACTTTAGGTCTCCTGGCCGTCGAGTGGTTGGATCGTGGTCGAGTGATTGCTTCTTGGTCGAGTGTCTTCGAGTCTGTCGAGTGGAACACCTCCAAGTCGATTGAAAGGTGATTTATTCTAGAGGTGTCCTTGGGTAGGGCAGTTAGGACAGGTCCGTGACCCTACCCTAGGTACATAGCTTCATCATTAGCCCCCGAATGGATCAAGGTTTGAGTGGGGAAGGAGTTGAGGACTTCTCCGACTCGTTTTCCATGCCGTGAGCATACCTTGTTTTGGATCAACGAACCTGAGTGATGACAGCAACTTCCTTTCCAGTCGCCTTGATCCATTCTTAATTATTCGTCGAGTGAGTTTCTTTACTTGTAAGGCTCTGAGTGACGGTGCGGAGGAGATCTTTGGTCTGACAAGTTGTTTGCTGCCCACGGATTTAGTGGGATCCGAATTTTTGGAAAGCGCGCGGGACGGGGGAGGCCGCAGTAATCGGATGGGATAGAGCGGAGCTGCCTCGATCCCCGCGCCACCTTTTTCGCCATGTATCGCTCGTGCGGTCGTTACGGGATTTGACAGAGCCATCTGGGCCTACCTGTCAGCCACTCGGAAGCGGCCTCATATAAGGCGTTAGACCGGAGTCTCCCGAACAATGCGCCCCATTACCTCTTCTCCTCCTCACGCCTCTCTGTTGCACTCGCTCTCGCCCCAGCGCCACCGCACCACACGCGTCTCGTTGGCGACAATGGTGAAGGAGAAGACAGCGGCCCTGGAGCGGGCAAAGAAGGCGACGGCGAGGTCGAAGGGGAAGGCAACGAGCCGGGGCGGATCTTCCTCGCGGACTAGCCTGCCTAAGGGTTGGATCCAGGGCGACTGGATCCACTTGAGGATCTCCCAAGAAGACCTCGATGACCTGGCCGAGGGAGGGCTGATCCCCTACGACTCGGCGCGGCTTCCGGGGAAGGAATCCGAGCCGCAACCCCGGGAGGGTGAGCACGTTCTTCTTGCCACCCATGTCGACCGCGGGTTTTCCTTGCCTCCTCATCCTTTCTTCCGAGGGTTTCTGAACTTCTTTGGGGCTCAACTCCACCATTTTACCCCCAACTCAATCGTTTCTCTTGCCGCGTTCATTTCCTTGCGTGAGAACTTCTTGGGTTGTTGACCTCACTGGGGTCTTTTCAAGCATATTTTCACTTGTCGCTCCCAGACAGTGAAAAAGGCTAATCCGAGTGACGAGAGGACCCAAGTGATCCAGATGTATGGGGGTCTTGGCATCCAGACGAGGGGAAAAGGCTCCTTTCCAGCCATGATTCTTCCCGACTCAGTTCGCGGATGGCAGTCGACCTGGTTCTACTGTAAAGACCAGTCGACGCCAGGGCAATCGACTGGCCTCCCTCCCTTTACCATGGACCGAGTGGAAAAACCCTCCCCTTTGAAGGTGCTCCCGGAGGAGAAGGCGCACGTGAAGGTGTTGGTCAACCGAGTGGTCCAGCTCATTCGTGACGGGGTCACTGGTATGGATCTCTTGGAGGTCTTCCTTCAGCGGCGCATCCAGCCTCTCCAAGCCCGAGACCATCCGATGTGGATGTATTCGGGTCTAGAAGACTCCACTCGGATCCACCCGGAGGAGGTCGACGACGACACACTGGAGAAGTGGCTGTCGAGCATTATCGGGAACAAGGACAATCCCAGAGGAGCCAGGAGAGTTCCCCCATTCGACCAATCGCGTGCACCAGAGCATGTCTGATTCTGAGTTTTTGCTTGTAATCTGAATTCACTCGCGCAGCTGTCTGTATTGCGTCGACTGACTTTGTTCTCCCTACTTTCTTTCAGACCATTATTGAAATGTATTCGATCCCAACGGGGAGCAAGAGCAAGCTCTAGAAGGCGAGGCGAGTGGAGGCGAAAGTGGCGAGTGGACTTCCGATGGTGAAGGGGATGGAGGAAGCGACGACTCAAGTGATGGGGAAGAAATCGAGTCGCCTCCTCGCATAGAGAGACGATCCAAGCTTGACCAAGAACGGCCGAGTGCCCGCAACAAGGCAACTGCCCAGGCTGGTCAGTCTTTGAAGCGTCCTCGGATCTCTTCACCAACCACGACTGAGAAGGCGCCAAAGCACCCCAAAGTTGCAGAACCGAAGACTCGGAAGGCGCTGCCGAAGATCAAGATCGATATCCCTGTCGCCTCCGGTGAGTGTCTCTCCTTGTATTCACTCGACGCTCCGCGCTGTTTGTTTTTCTTGTTTTAACTGGACGAACTTTGAAATTGTCAGCGCTGCCACTTCCGGGACCTCAGCTTACAGGGATGATGATGAGGTGATGGAAGATGCGGTCACTTCTAATCTGGGTATGATTCCTGCCATACTATCTTTCTTCGGTCGATTCAACTGCAACGTGCATCACTGGGTGACGTGATTTTGGCAATTGAACTTTGCACAGCACCCAACATTATTGACCTCCCTGATGATGATGAAGAGCCCGAGAGGCCTTTGACGAGGAAGAATAGGCGAACTCCTGCAAGCGAGGCGCTACGGTCGACGCCGAGGGCGGAACCAGTCATTCAGGACACTGGTGACGTCAATCGGGGTTCTGTTACCTTCGCGGAGCCCCTGTCGAGTGCCTTGCCTTCTTCTTCGACTGCTCAGGCCCATGTCGACCCGCCTTCAGTTTTTGCGACCCATCATGTCCCAGAGGATGAGGTGAATGCTGCTAGGGAAGCCATACGCCAGGCGGGCATTATGATGGAGAAGATGAAGGCGGTGCGGGACGCCAGCCAAGCCGCCTATGATGCTAGCTCGGCTCTCCAGAGCAATGTTCAGGTTAGTCGGCTATCTGAAGATTCTTTCTGAAAATCTTTGCATCTGTACACCCACTGGGTGCGTCGATTGAAGTTTTGGACTAGTGGGGGCATGCTGAGTGCACCCACTGGGTGTAGTCCCCGAGGCTACGGTGGACTGCTGGCAGTCGACCGTAGTCTTTGTATTTTGTCAAGAAAAACCGAACTAGTAGTTTGTTTCTTCCGCTCAATCTGGTCGAGTGGAATCAGAACCGGTGGGGGCACGCAAAGTGCACCCACTGGGTGTAGTCCCCGAGACCGCGGTCGACTGCTGGCAGTCGACTGTGGTCTGAGTTCTACTTTGTCCCCCCCTTTTTAGACTCGACTTCGGCGGGCCGGTCGAGTGGAATCAGAACCGGTGGGGGCATGCAAAGTGCACCCACTGGGTGTAGTCCCCGAGACTATGGTGGACTGCGGGCAGTCGACTATAGTCTTAGTATTTGTTGTTTTTGCTGTGGAATAAGTTCTCCCCTTTGATTTCAGAAATCTTGTGATCTTGGAGCTCGCTTCACTGATTTGGAGAGGCGGGAGATTCAACTGAAACTTGACTTGGAGCTGGCCAGGACAGAACTGCAGACGGTCAAAGACGGCACCGCTGGTAAGACAAGTTTCTCGACTGGTCAGTTTTAGGCTCGAGCATCCTTCTGCTATTTCTGAATCAATCATCATTTCTTTGCAGAAAAACTAAGGGACGCTTTGGCGAAAAAGGATCAGGATTTGGCTGCTGCCCAGAAGGAGGCTGACGACAGGACCGCTTTGGCCAAACAGAAGCTGGCTTCAGTTGGCCAGTTGGAAGAAGAGAATACCAGGCTGAAGACTGCTCTGAATGAAGCCAACAGGGAGTGCACACGCTGGAAGAAGGATAACCTCAAGCTGAGCGAAAAGATGGAAGGCATCGCTCGCAGGAGGGACGATCTGGAGAGCTACCTGAGGAGCCTTGCCAAGAAGTTGTATATCAAGCTTGAAGGTGCACATTTAGTTCCGACTGATTTTTTTGTGTCGACTCAGTGTATGAAAATTGACTTATCCTTGGATCGTGAATGTAGAGTTTTGCCAGAACTTTGAAGAAGAGACTGGGCGGATCGAACCAGGTTTGGATCCAATCAACTCTCCCGTGAAAGATGAAACTGCCATGAATCTGCTCCGACTGCAATCTCGCATCGACGGTACCGTGGACTACTTGGCTCGACTGAAGGTCGCCATGTCACGGATCGACCCGGCACTTTGGCCAGAGGGTACGCTCCAAAACGATCTTGAGTCTCTGATGACTCGACTTAACGGAATCCCTGACCGAGTGCAGGAGTGGAAGAAGTCTTCTGCTTGTTGTGGCGCTAATGTGGCTCTGTCCTTGGTTCGTGTCCATTGCAAGGAGGTGCGACAAGACAAGCTGGCCGCAATCAAGGTCGCCAACACCCAGAAGCATGACTTACGAACTTTTATGGAGACCTTCATAGCTGCCGCCACTCGGATTGCCTATGGCGTCGACCTGGATGAGTTTGTCGAGCCTGCCAGCCCTCCTCCCGCGGAGTGAACAAACTCTTATGTCCTACTTTAAATTTGCCTCGGAATGCCGAGTGGTTTTTGTAACCATTAAACTTTTTCGGGCTGCATGCCCGAGTACCTCGACCTGTGATCCAGAACCTTTAGAATTTTATCTGAACTTGGTTTACCATTGAATATCTTTATGAATATCCTGCTGAGTGAAACCATTCTTCATTCGAGACAACTTCCTGTATTCGCAGCGCAGCCCCGAAGGAGAGGGAAGCAGACGACCCATGTCTTGTATTTGTGGCGAAGCTCTCCAGGGGAAGGCGGCGGTCGACCCACACCCTGTTACTACAGAGTGGGATGGAGCGCACATTGTATTTGTGGCGAAGCTCTCTAGGAGAAGGTGGCGGTCGACCTGCCCCTCGTCGTCCTTGAGGATTGAGATGTGTTTCGTACTTAGGCGAGTACTGGACTGCAGCTAAGCCCCCGAGTGGGAGGATTGCTCTCCACTTCGTAGGATTTTTTCAAACTTAGGCGAGTGTTGGACTGCAGCTAAGTCTTCTAGTGAGAGAACTTAGGCGAGTACTGGACTGCAGCTAAGCCCCCGAGTGGGAGGGTTGCTTTCCACTCGGTAGGATTTTTTCAAACTTAGGCGAGTGCCGGACTGCAGCTAAGTCTTCTAGTGAGAGAACTTAGGCGAGTACTGGACTGCAGCTAAGCCCTCGAGTGGGAGGATAGCTCTCCACTCGGTAGGATTTTTCAAACTTAGGCGAGTGCCGGACTGCAGCTAAGTCTTCTAGTGAGAGAACTTAGGCGAGTACTGGACTGCAGCTAAGCCCCCGAGTGGGAGGGTTGCTTTCCACTTGGTAGGATTTTTTCAAACTTAGGCGAGTGCCGGACTGCAGCTAAGTCTTCTAGTGAGAGAACTTAGGCGAGTACTGGACTGCAGCTAAGCCCCCGAGTGGGAGGATAGCTCTCCACTCGGTAGGATTTTTTCAAACTTAGGCGAGTGCCGGACTGCAGCTAAGTCTTCTAGTGAGAGAACTTAGGCGAGTACTGGACTGCAGCTAAGCCCCCGAGTGGGAGGGTTGCTCTCCACTCGGTAGGATTTTTTCAAACTTAGGCGAGTGCCGGACTGCAGCTAAGTCTTCTAGTGAGAGAACTTAGGCGAGTACTGGACTGCAGCTAAGCCCCCGAGTGGGAGGATTGCTCTCCACTCGGTAGGATTTTTCAAACTTAGGCGAGTGCCTGACTGCAGCAAAGTCTCTAAGTGGGAGAACTTAGGCGAGTACTGGACTGCAGCTAAGCCTCCGAGCGGGAGGATTGCTCTCCACTCGGTAGGATTTTTCAAACTTAGGCGAGTGCCTGACTGCAGCTAAGTCTCTAAGTGGGAGAACTTAGGCGAGTACTGGACTGCAGCTAAGCCTCCGAGTGGGAGGATTGCTCTCCACTCGATAGGATTTTTTAAACTTAGGCGAGTGCCTGACTGTAGCTAAGTCTCTAAGTGAGAGAACTTAGGCGAGTACTGGACTGCAGCTAAGCCTCCGAGTGGGAGGATTGCTCTCCACTCGGTAGGATTTTTCAAACTTAGGCGAGTGCCTGACTGCAGCTAAGTCTCTAAATGGGAGAACTTAGGCGAGCACTGGACTGCAGCTAAGCCTCCGAGTGGGAGGATTGCTCTCCACTCGGTAGGATTTTTCAAACTTAGGCGAAACGGATTCGCAGCTAAGCCTCCGAGTGGGAGGATTTCTCTCCACTCGATAGGATTTTTCAAACTTAGGCGAAACAGATTCGCAGCTAAGCCTCCGAGTGGGAGGCCGGCTCGCCACTCGGTAGGAAACTGTTTTTACAAACTTAGGCGAAGCGGATTCATAGCTAAGCCACCCCCTGGGGGATTTCTTATGCAAACAAAAACAATAATAATCACTGGGAAAATTATAACGCTCTTGTCTTTGATAAATAAACTACAGGAGTTTTTCTTATTACATCTCATCCGAGTGAGAATTCAAGTATAAATGGGGCGGAGTAGTTCCGCATTCCAGGCTCGTGGCTCATCAATCTGGCGATCGACATTGTAGAGGTGGTATGCTCCATTGTGGAGGACTCTGGTGACTATGAAGGGGCCTTCCCAAGTAGGAGCGAGCTTGTGTGGTTTCTGCTGATCCACTCGGAGGACTAAGTCTCCTTCTTGGAAGGCTCGGCTCTTCACGTTTCTGGCATGGAATCGACGCAAGTCTTGCTGATAGATGGTCGATCGAATCAAGGCCGTTTCTCTTTCTTCTTCTAGGAGGTCGACTGCGTCCTGCCGGGCTTGTTCTGCTTCATCTTCTGAGTAGAGCTCGACTCTGGGAGCGTTGTGAAGCAGGTCACTCGGTAAGACCGCCTCGGCTTCGTAGACCAGAAAGAATGGGGTTCTTCCGGTCGATCGATTCGGGGTTGTCCTCAATCCCCAAAGGACTGATGGGAGCTCGTCAACCCATCCACCTGCTGTGTGCTTGAGATCGCGCATCAACCGGGGTTTCAGTCCTTTGAGAATTAGGCCATTTGCCCTTTCTGCTTGCCCATTCGACTGGGGGTGAGCGACCGAAGCATAGTCGACCCGAGTGCCCTGAGAGGCGCAAAAGGCCCTGAACTTGTCGGAATCGAAGTTTGGCCCATTGTCCGTGATGATACTGTGCGGAACTCCATATCTGAATATCAACTCTCTGATGAAAATGATAGCGGTGCAAGCATCGAGATTCTTGATAGGCTTGGCTTCAATCCATTTGGTGAACTTGTCGACTGCTACCAGCACATGAGTGAAGCCGCTCCTACCTGTTCTCAGTGGCCCAACCATGTCCAGCCCCCAAACAGCGAAGGGCCAGACGAGTGGAATGGCTTTCAGGGCTGACGCGGGCTTGTGCGGCATATTGGAGTAATACTGACATCCTTCACATTTGTCGACTATCTCTTTTGCCATCTCATTGGCTCTCGACCAGTAGAACCCCGCTCCGTATGCTTTAGCCACAATGGTCCGAGAGGACGCATGATGACCACAGGTCCCCGAGTGGATATCATTAAGGATCAGCTGACCTTCTTCCGGTGTGATACACTTCTGGCCGACCCCAGTCGCGCTTTCTCTATATAACTGTCCCTTTATGACTCTAAAGGCCTTGGCGACGGACGATCTATCGAGCCTCTTCTTTGTCTTCTGGGAGTTCTTTCCTTAGGATGTACGCGATGTACGGTTCTGTCCAGACAGGAGTGATAACCAACACTTCCATGATCAAATCGACCACAACTGGAACTTCAACTTCAGTTGGATCCATGGCGCTTTTTGGCTGCGGGGCCTCTTCCGTGAAGGGATCCTCCTGGACTGATGGTGTGTGGATGTGCTCCAAAAACACATTGCTGGGAATGGCTTCTCTTTTGGAACCTATTTTGCCAAATCATCAGCTGCTTGATTTTTCAGTCGGGGTATGTGATGAAGCTCTAACCCCTTGAATTTCTTCTCCAGCTTTCTCACTGCATTGCAATAACCAGTCATGGCTGGACTTCTGACATCCCATTCCTTCATCACCTGATTAACCACCAAATATGAGTCGCCATAGACCATGAGGCGACGGACGCCGAGTGAGATGGCCATGTGCAACCCATATAAAAGTGCTTCGTATTATGCCTCATTATTGGAGGAATCAAAGTGGATTTGAAGAACATATCTGAGTTTATCTCCTCTGGGGGAGACCAACACCACTCTGGCACCGGAACCACTCAGCATCTTGGAGCCGTCGAAGAACATAGTCCAATGCTCCGAGTGAATCTGAGTCGGCAGTTGTTGTTCAATCCACTCGGCGACGAAATCTGCGATTGGCTGGGACTTGATAGCTTTCTTTGCCTCAAACTTGATATCTAGGGGAAGGAGTTCAATCGCCCATTTTGCCACTCGACCAGTTGCATCCCTGTTATGCAGGATCTCTGACAATGGAGCATCGCTGACGATTGTAATGGAATGATCAGAGAAGTAGTGAGCAACTTTCTTCGTGGTCATATAAATCCCATATACAAGCTTCTGATAGTGAGGATATCTTTGCTTTGATGGGGTCAAGACTTCAGAAATATAATATACTGGGCGCTGAACTTTGAAGGTTTTCCCTTCCTCTTCCCGCTCGACCGTAAGTACCATACTGACGACTTGTCCTGTGGCTGCAATGTAAAGCAGCAAAGGCTCCTTGCTGATTGGGGTAGCAAGCACCGGCTGGGTGGAGAGTAGAGCTTTGAGCTCTGCAAATGCTGCATCAGCTTCAAGAGTCCACTCGAACTTGTCGGACTTCTTCATCAATCGGTAAAGAGGCAATGCCCTTTCACCGAGACGAGATATGAATCGACTTAGGGCGGCCAAGCAACCAGTAAGATTTTGGACGTCGTGCACTCACACAGGGCTTTTCATTCGGAGTATAGTGCCAACTTTTTCTGGATTGGCGTCGATTCCCCGTTCGAAAACGAGAAAACCGAGTAACTTTCCACCAGGGACTCCGAATGTGCACTTTGATGGATTAAGCTTGATATCATACCTCCTGAGGTTGGCAAAGGTTTCAGCAAGGTCAGTCAACAGGTCGAAACCCTTTCGTGACTTGACCACAATATCATCCATGTATGCTTCCATGTTCCGACTGATTTGAGTGATAAACACTTCTGAATCATCCTCATGAATGTGGCTCCGGCATTCTTGAGGCCGAATGGCATGGTAACATAACAGAAGCACCCGAATGGAGTGATGAAAGTTGTCTTGATCTCGTCAGGTCCATACAGACGGATCTGATGGTACCCAAAATAGGCGTCCAAGAAAGACAGTCGCTCACATCCCGCAGTCGAGTCGACTATCTGGTCGATGCGGGGGAGAGGAAAATGATCTTTCGGGCAGGCCCGATTGATATGTTTAAAGTCAATGCACATGCGAAGTGACTTGTCCTTCTTAGGGACCATGACAACATTGGCGAGCCACTTGGAGTGGTAGATTTCTTGGATGAACTCCGCTGCTAAGAGCCGAGCCACCTCCTCGCCAATAGCCTTTCTCTTTTGGACGGCGGACCGTTGGAGATGTTCCTTGACAGGTTTTACTTTTGAGTCGACTCTCAGGCGATGCTCAGCTAGCTCCCTGGGAACACCTGGCATGTCAGAAGGCTTCCATGTGAAAATGTCCCAGTTCTCACGGAGGAACTGGATGAGCGCTTCTTCCTATTTGGAGTCGAGTATTGTCGAGATATGAGTCGGAGCGGCGCTGGGGTCGGTCGGGTGGATGTGAGCTGTCTTCGTATCGCCAGTCGACTGGAAAGCTGACTCTGTAGTGGGCTTCTTGGCTCGCAATAGATCACTCGGGTCTGCAGTCTTCTGGTATTCCTGCAACTCCACCACTGCCATCTGTGCGTCAGCGACCTTCGAACCTTTCTGAAAACATTCTTCCGCTTTCTTCTGATTGCCCATAATGGTGACCACACCTTTGGGGCCAGGCATCTTCAATTTGAGATACACGTAACATGGTCGGGCCATGAAGCGTGCATAAGCCGTCCTGCCCAAAATAGCGTGATAGGCACTCTGGAAGTCTACAACTTCAAATGTCAACTTTTTTTGCGGTAATTCTTGGAATCACTGAAAACCACATCAAGAGCAATCTGGCCGAGTGATTCAGCCTTCTTCCCAGGAATGACTCCATGGAAACTCATGTTGCTGGCACTTAGTCTGGACATCGGAATGCCCATCCCTTTCAACGTCTCAGCATATAATATGTTCAAACCACTGCCACCATCCATCAGGACTTTGGTCAGTCGAGTGCCTTCAACAACTGGGTCGACCACCAAAGCTTGCCTCCCAGGGGTGGCGATGTGCGTTGGGTGGTCGGACTGGTCGAATGTTATGGCAGTCTGAGACCATTTCAGGTAACTAGGTGTCGCCGGAGCGACCATATTCACCTCTCGGTTAATAACTTTCAGTCGACTTTTGCTCTCAACATCAGCAAAAATCATCAGGGTGGAATTGACTTGAGGGTATCTGTCATCACTGTCTTCTTTGTCCTCAAATTTGTATGACTCCTTTTCCTTACCCTTGGGCTGCTTGCCCTGGAACTGCTGGATCAAGAGCCGACACTGCCGAGTGGTATGTTTCGGGTAAATAAAATTACCCTCTTCATCTTTCTTTGTGTGGACGAGACATGGTAAGTCCAACACATCATTTCCCTCCTGGTCTTTAACCTTTTTGGGGTTCCAAGGCCCTTTAAGTTTCCCTTTAGACTTTCCTTGGGCCAAAGCTAAGGCTTCCCCGGGAGCCGCTGGCTCGGCTTTCCGCTTCTGTTTCCGATTGGAATTGCCTCCGGTTTCTTGGGCGACTGACTTGAGCTTGCCGCTCCTGAGTCGATCCTCATCTTCACCATTAGCATACTTGGTGGCAATATCCATCATCCGATTCAGGGACATATATCCGGTTCGACCGAATTTCAAATTCAGTTCTCTGTACTTGACGCCTTCCTTGAAGGCACAAACTGCTTGGTGGTCAGGCACATTCTCCACCGAGTGATGTAACGTGATCCATCTCTGGATGTAATCCCTCAAAGTTTCATTCGGCTTTTGCACACAAGACCGTAGTTCTGTTAGTCCTGCCGGTCGCTTGCATGTGCCTTCAAATGTGGTGACGAACACTCGGGAGAGATCTTCCCAAGTGTAAATGCTGCTAGGCGCTAACTGGTTTAGCCACGCTCCGGCCAAGCCCTCCAACATGAGAGGCAGGTGCTTCATGGCCACTTCATCATTGCCGCCGCCAATCTGGACGGCCACTCGGTAGTCCTCAAGCCAAGTATCGGGCTTGGAATCGCCAGTGAACTTATTGACTCCAGTCGCCAACCTGAAATTGGGAGGAATCACAGCAGCCCTGATGGCTCTACTAAAGCACTCTGGCCCCGAAACATGTACTCTGCTGCTGGCAGGTGCATCTCTGTCGTGGCCTTCTCGGTGAGCCCTGTTCCTGTCGACCAGACCTTGGACGAGGATGGATCTCGCGTCAAAGCCTGGCCCTCTGGGGTCGACTGGAATCCTTCGCCCACCACTATGAGGGCGCCTGTCATCCTGCTGGTGAGGCACATATGACCCGCTCCTCGGGGGAGGCGTGGGCACTCGACGTCGACCGTCGCGATCGACTCGGTGATCATACTGCTCATGGTTCCCATACTGGTCATGCCGGTCTCCACGTCCCTCATGCCTCGGGGGCGATCTCGGGTTGTGAGCCGACTGGGCAGTGTCCGCGGCAACGGATCTGCTGTGAATTCTGTTCCGCAACTAAGAAACAGCGGAATTTTGATCTCCTGCTGCCCGGAGTAACGCTCTGATCTGCAGCAAGCCTCTGCCAGCCTCCGACTGGGAAGGCTGAATCGACTCCACTGTACGGGCCGCAGCTGCTAAATTCTGAATCGGAGTTCGATATACCTGCGGGGGCGGGAAGAGCTGACGTCGACTGGATTCAGGAACCCGTTGTCGCGCACGCTCGTCGAGTGCTCGCTGGAGGTTCTCTAGTCGAGTGCGCTCGGCCAAGTTTTCCAGGCGTGCATCCTCCAAGGCGCGAGCCTCGGGGGTTTCTCCAATGATAGGAGTGTGCAGCGCATCCACGTTCCGGCGGCAAAGTTCTTCTCTCTGCAGCGACGTGAGAGGCTCGGGAAGATACTCCTCATGGGGACGCAACGGGTCGCCTCCTCCCGCGCCTCCGTTGGTGCGGGTAAAACCAGGAGGACTGGGCGGTCCATCGACCATCAGAACCTCCGCCGCTGGATCGCTGCTGTCGCACTCGGATGCAGTCTTTTTGGAGCCAGTCGAATAGGCCGTAGAGGGATTCGTCGGGCTCGATCGCCGCGACTTGAGGGGTGGCCGACTGACGGGCCACCGCGTGTCTCACCCACCGCTGAAGTCTCGACCGACCGGAGCGCTTGCGCCGGCGGGAAACGGGGAGGGAGGACAACACAGGAGCCAATCGGTAGGGGGTCGACGGTTGCCGCAGGAGAACGCCGCGGACGCACGCGCTAAAGTGCGTTGCCCCGCGGACAGGGAGTGCGTCCACGTCGAGCGGAGCCTCCTGAAGCCAAGCGGAGTCGTCGGCGATGAACGTGAGCGCGCCGAGACGGATCTCGCGGCCCTCCACCAAAACTCCGTCAAAAACCATGATGATTCGGGTCGGAAAAGATCGCAACTCCTCCAACAAAACGCTAAAACACCTGCCCCAAGGTGGGCGCCAACTGTCGTGGTTCTAAGTCTGACAGTAATATAGGGGGGTAAGTATGGAGAGGCAAGATCTTAGCTATGGAGAAGTTATAAGGACGCAAGGTTTACGAGTTCAAGCCCTTCTCGGAGGAAGTAAAAGCCCTATGTCTCGGAGCCCGGAGGTGGTCGACTGGATTATGTGAGTATGAGTTACAGAGGTGCTAACCCTTGTCTCGGAGGAGGGGGGTGGCTTATATAGATTGCGCGAGGACCCCGGCCAGCCCACGTTACGAAGGGTTCAATGTACATTAAGGCAGGGCGTTACTGATAACGCTAGTAATAAAGTGCTATGATGACCATAAAAGCTACTTAATGACTGACCGTTCGTGTGCGGAGTGACTTTAGGTCTCCTGGCCGTCGAGTGGTTGGATCTTGGTCGAGTGATTGCTTCTTGGTCGAGTGTCTTCGAGTCTGTCGAGTGGAACACCTCCAAGTCGATTGAAAGGTGATTTATTCTAGAGGTGTCCTTGGGTAGGGCAGTTAGGACTGGTCCATGACCCTACTCTAGGTACATAGCTTCATCACCCTCCATAGTTTACGCCTCCAGTCATATTCGCATAGTGCTTAGGCGAAGCCCTGCACGGATCACTTCACCATCACCGTCACCATGCCGTCGTGCTGACGGAACTCTCCCTCGACACTTTGGTGGATCAAGAGTTCGAGGGACGTCATCGAGCTGAACATGTGCAGAACTCAGAGGTGTCGTACGTTGGGTGCTTGATCGGTCGGAACATGAAGAAGTTCGACTACATCAACCGCGTTGTCAAACGCTTCTGCTTTCGGTCTACAAGGGTACATGGATACACTCTCCCCTTCTCGTTGCTATGCATCTCCTATATAGATCTTGCGTGAGCGTAGGAAATTTTTGAAATTGCATGCTACATTCCCCAACAGTGGCATGCGAGCCAGGTTTATGCGTAGATGATATGCAGGAGTAGAACACAAAGAGTTGTGGACGATGATAGTCATACTGCTTACCACCAACGTCTTATTTTGATTCGGCGGTATTGTTGGATGAAGCGGCCCGGACCAACCTTACATGACCACATTCATGAGACCAGTTCCACCAACAGACATGCAAATTGTTTTGCATAAAAGGTGGTTGGCGGGTGTCTGTTTCTCCAACTTTAGTTGAATCGAATTTGACTACGGCCGGTCCTTGTTGAAGGTTAAAACAACAAACTTGACGAAACATCGTTGTGGTTTTGATGCGTAGTAAGAATGGTTCTTACTAGAAGCCCATAGCAGCCACGTAAAACTTGCAACAACAAAGTAGAGGACGTTTAACTTGTTTTTTCAGGGCATGTTGTGATGTGATATGGTCAAGACATGATGGGATATACGTTATTGTATGAGATGATCATGTTTTGTAAAAGTTATCGCCAACTGGCAGGAGCCTTATGGTTGTCGCTTTATTGTATGAAATGCAATCGCCATGTAATTGCTTTACTTTATCACTATGCGTTAGCGATAGTTGTAGAAGAAATAGTTGGCGAGATGACAACGACGCTACGATGGAGATCAAGGTGTCAAGCCGGTGACGATGGAAATCATGACAATCCTTTGGAGATGGAGATCAAAGGCACAAGATGATGATGGCCATATCATGTCACATATTTTTGATTGCATGTGATGTTTATCTTTTATGCATCTTATTTTGCTTAGTACGGCGGTAGCATTATAAGATGATCCCTTACTAAAATTTCAAGGTATAAGTGTTCTCCCTGAGTATGCATTGTTGCGACAGTTCATCGTGCCGAGACACCACGTGATGATCGGGTGTGATAAGCTCTACGTTCACATACAACGGGTGCAAGACAGTTTTGCACATGCGGAATACCCGGGTTAAACTTGACGAGCCTAGCATGTACAGACATGGCCTCGGAACACTGGAGACCAAAAGGTCGAACGTGAATCATATAGTAGATATGAACAACATAGAGATGTTCACCATTGAAAACTACTCCATCTCACGTGATGGTCGGACATGGTTTAGTTGATATGGGTCATGTGCTCATTTAGATGACTTGAGGGATGTCTATCTAAGTGGGAGTTCTTAAGTAATATGATTAATTGAACTTAATTTATCATGAACTTAGTCCTGATAGTATTTGCATATCTATGTT
Organism: Triticum monococcum; assembly: GCA_034509565.1. Classification (NCBI taxonomy): domain Eukaryota; kingdom Viridiplantae; phylum Streptophyta; class Magnoliopsida; order Poales; family Poaceae; genus Triticum; species Triticum monococcum. Next base: position 122,651,423 of record CM067841.1, read on the forward strand.
ATAGATCAATAGCTCGCGTATAGATCCCCTGTTTATGTTCCTAGAGAAAACTAAGTTGAAAGATGATAGTAGCAATCATGCGGACTGGATCCGTGATCTGAGGATTATCCTCGTTGCTGCACAGAAGAATTATGTCCTTGATGCACCGCTAGGTGACACACCTATTGCAGGAGCAGATGCAGACGTTATGAACGTGTGACAAGCTCGGTATGATGACTACTTGATAGTTTAGTGCACCATGCTTTACGGCTTAGAACCGGGACTTCAAAAATGTTTTGAACGCCATGGAGCATATGAGATGTTCCAAGAGTTGAAATTGGTAATTCAGACTCATGCCCATGTCGTGAGGTATGAGACCTCTAACAAGTACTTTGCCTACAAGATGGAGGAGAATAGCTCAGCTAGTGAGCATGTGCTCAGAATGTCTGGTTACTACAATCGCTTGAATCAAGTGGGAGTTAATCTTACAGATAAGATAGTGATTGACAGAGTTCTCTAGTCACTATCACCAAGTTACTAGAACTTTGTGATGACTACAATATGCAAGGGATGACGAAAACGATTCCCAAGCTCTTCGTGATGCTGAAATCAGCGAAGGTAGAAATCAAGAAAGAGCATCAAGTGTTGATGGTTAACAAGACCACTAGTTTTAAGAAAAGAGGGCAAGGGAAAGATAGGGAACTTAAAGAAGAATGGCAAGCAAGTTGCCACTCTCATGAAGAAGCCCAAAGCTGGACCTAAGCCTAAAACTGAGTGCTTATACTGCAAACAGAATGGTCACTGGAAATGGAACTACCCCAAATGCTTGGCGGATAAGAAGGATGGCAAAGTGAACAAAGGTATATTTGACATACATGTTATTAATGTGTACTTCACTAGTGTTCATAGTAGCCCCTAGGTATTTGATACCGGTTCAGTTGCTAAGATTAGTAACTCAAAACAGGAGTTACAAAATGAACAGATACTAGTTGAGGGTGAAGTGACGATGTGTCTTGGAAGTGATTCCAAGATTGATAAGATCATCATCGCACACTCCCTCTACCTTCGGGATTAGTGTTGGACCTAAATAAATGTTATTTGGTATTTGCGTTGAGCATGAATATGATTGAATCATGTTTATTGCAATACGGTTATTCATTTAAGTCAAAGAATAATTGTTATTCTGTTTACATGAATAAAACCTTTTGTGGTCATACACTCAATATAAATGGTTTATTGAATCTCGATCGTAGTGATACACATATTCATAACATTGATGCCAGAAGATACAAAGTTGATAATGATAGTGCAACATACTTGTGGCACTGCCGTTTAGGTCATATTGGTGTAAAGCGCATGAAGAAACTCCATGCGGATGGACTTTGGAATCACTTGATTACGAATCATTTGATACTTGCGAACCATGCCTCATTGACAAGATGACTAAAACTCCGTTCTCCGGAACAATAGAGCGAGCCACTGACTTATTGGAAATAATACATACCGATGTATGTGGTCTGATGAGTGTTGAGGCTCGCGGCGGGTATCGTTATTGTCTGACCTTCACAGATGATTTGAGCAGATACGGGTATATCTACTTAATGAAACAGAAGTCTGAAAGATTTAAAAAAGTTCAAAGAATTTAAGAGTGAAGTGGAGAATCATCGTAATAAGAAAATAAAGTTTCTACGATCTGATCGCGGAGGCGAATATTTGAGTTACGAGTTTGGCCTTCATTTAAAACAATGTGGAATAGTTCCACAACTCACGCCACCTGGAACACCACAGCGTAATGGTGTGTCCGAACGTCGTAACCGTACTTTATTAGATATGGTGTGATCTATGATGTCTCTTACCAATTTACCACTATCATTTTGGGGTTATGCATTAGAGACAACTGCATTCACATTAAATATGGCACTGTCTAAATCCGTTGAGACGACACCGTATGAACTATGGTTTGGCAAGAAACCAAAGATGTCGTTTCTTAAAGTTTGGGGTTATGATGCTTATGTGAAAAGGTTTCAAACTGATAAGCTCGAACCCAAATTGGAGAAGTGCATCTTCATAGGATACCCAAAAGAAATTTTTGGGTACACCTTCTATCACAGATCCGAAGGCAAGATTTTGGTTGCTAAGAATGGATCATTTCTAGAGAAGGAGTTTCTCTCGAAAGAAGTGAGTGGGAGGAAAGTAGAAATTGATGAGGTGATTGTACCTTCTCTCGAATTGGAAAGTAGCTCATCACAGAAATCAGTTCCAGTGATGCCTACACCTACTAGAGAGGAAGCTAATGATAATGATCATGAAACTTTAGATCAATTTACTACCGAACCTCGTAGGTCAACCAGAGCATGTTCCACACCAGAGTGGTATGGTAATCCTGTTCTGGAAGTCATGTTTCTAGACCATGACGAACCTACGAACTATGAGGAAGCGATGATGATCCTAGATTCCAATAAATGGCTTGAGGCCATGAAATCTGAGATAGGATCCATGTATGAGAACAAAGTGTTGAGTTTGGTGGACTTGCCCAATGATCGGCAACCCATTGAGAATAAATGGATCTTCAAGAGGAAGATAGACGCTGATGATAGTGTTACTATCTACAAAGCTCGACTTGTCGCAAAAATTGTTTTCGACAAGTTCAAGGTGTTGACTATGATGAGATTTTCTCACTCATATCGATGCTTAAAGTCTGTGCGAATCATGTTAGCAATTGCCGCATTTTATGAAATCTGGCAAATGGATGCCAAAACTGCATTCCTTAATGGATTTATTAAAGAAGAGTTGTATATGATGCAACCAGAAGGTTTTTTCAATCCTAAAGGTGCTAACAAAGTGTGCAAGCTCCAGCGATCCATCTATGGACTGGTGCAAGCATCTCGGAGTTGGAATATACGCTTTGATGAGTTGATCAAAACATATAGTTTTATACAAACCTATGTGAATGACTGATGAGTTGATCAAAACATAATGCTTTGATGAGTTGATCAAAACATATACGCTTTGATGCGGTGAAGCCTGTATTTACAAGAAAGTGTGTGGGAGCACTACAACCTTTCTGATAAGTATATGTGAATGACATATTATTGATCGGAAATGATGTAGAATTTTTTGGAAAGCATAAAGGAGTGTTTGAAAGGATTTTTTCAAAGAAAGACCTCAGTGAAGCTACTTACATATTGGGCATCAAGATCTATAAAGATAGATCAAGACACTTGATAAGACTTTTGATGAGTACACACATTGATAAGATTTTGAAGGAGTTCAAAATGGATCAGTCAAAGAAGGAGTCTTGCCTGAGTTGTAAGGTGTGAAGTTGAGTAAGACTCAAAACCCGACCACGGCAGAAGATAGCTAGAGAGAGAATGAAAGTCATTCCCTATGCCTCAGCCATATGTTCTATAAAGTATACCATGCTGTATACAAGACCTATTGTGTACCTTGCCATGAGTTTAGCAAAGGGGTACAATAGTGATCCAGGAGTAGATCACTAGACAACGGTCAAAATTATCCTTAGAGGACTAAGGAAATATTTATCGGTTATGAAGGTGATAAAGAGTTCATCGTAAAGAGTTATGTTGATGCAAGCTTTAACACCAATCTGGATGACTCTGAATCTCAATCTGGATACATATTGAAAGTGGAAGCAATTAGCTAGAGTAGCTCCATGCATAACATTGTAGACATAGAAATTTGCAAGATACATACGGATCTGAATGTGGCAGACCCGTTGACTAAACTTCTCTCACAAGTAAAACATGATCACACCTTAGTACTCTTTGGGTGTTAATCACATGGCGATGTGAACTAGATTATTGACTCTAGTAAACCCTTTGAGTCTTGGTCCCATGGCGATGTGACATATGGGTGTTAATCACATGGTGATGTGAACTATTGGTGTTAAATCACATGGCGATGTGAACTAGATTATTGACTCTAGTGAATGTGGGAGACTGAAGGAAATATGCCCTAGAGGCAATAATAAAGTTGTTATTTTATATTTCCTTATATCATGATAAATGCTTATTATTCATGTTAGAATTGTATTAACCGGAAACTTGATACATGTGTGGATACATAGACAAAACACCGTGTCCCTATTAAGCCTCTACTAGACTAGCTCGTTAATAAAAATGGTTAAGTTTCCTGGCCATAGACATGTGTTATCATTTGATGAACGGTATCACATCATTAGGAGAATTATGTGATGGACAAGACCCATCCGTTAGCTTAGCATGTTGATTGTTCAGTTTTATTGCTATTGCTTTCTTCATGTCATATACATATTCCTTTGACTATAAGATTATGCAACTCCCAGATACCGGAGGAATACCTTGTGTGCTATCAAACATCACAACATAACTGGGTGATTATAAAGATGCTTTACAGGTATCTCCGAAGGTGTTTGTTGGGTTGGCATAGATCAAGATTAGGATTTGTCACTCCGAGTATCGGAGAGGTATCTCTGGGCCCTCTCGGTAATGCACATCATGATAAGCCTTGCAAGCAATGTGACTAAGGAGTTAGTTGTGGGATAATGCATTACAGAACTAGTAAAGAGACTTGCCAGTAACGATATTGAACTAGGTACGAAGATACCGACGATCGAATGGGCAAGTAACATACCGATGACAAAGGGAATAACGTATGTTGTCATTACGGTTTGACTGATAAAGATCTTCATAGAATATGTAGGAACCAATATGAGCATCCAGGTTCCGCTATTGGTTATTGACCAGAGAGGTGTCTCAGTCATGTCTACATAGTTCTCGAACCCGTAGGGTCCGCATGCTTAACGTTCGATGACGATTTTGTATTATATGATTTATGTGATTTGGTGACCGAATGTTGTTCGGAGTCCCGGATGAGATCACGAACTTGACGAGGAGTCTCGAAATGGTCGAGAGGTAAAGATTCATATATAGGACGATAGTATTCGGACACCGGAAGTGTTCTGGAGGGTACCGGGTACGTATCGAGTCACCGGAAGGGGTTCCGGGCAACCCCCGACAAGCTATATGGGCCTAATGGGCCAAGAGGGGAAGCACACCAGCCACAAAGGGGCTGGTGCACCCCCTCCATATGGGCTGGCCAAATTGGAGAAGGAAAGGGGAAGAAGGAAAAGAAAAAGGGAATAGGATTCCCCCTTCCCCCTCTTCCCTTCCTACTCCGAATAAGAATAGGAAAGGGGGGAGGCCGAATTCGGAGGACCCCAAGTAGGATTCCTCCTACTTGGGGCGCCCCCTTGGCTGCCTTTCCTCCCCTCCAACCTATATATATATATATATATATATATATATATATATATGAAGGGGTCACCGCTAGACCACACAACAAACATTGTTAGCCGTGTGCGGCGCCCCCCTTCACAGTTTACGCCTCCGGTCATATTCATGTAGTGCTTAGGCGAAGCTCTGCGCGGATCACTTCACCATCACCACCACCACGTCGTCGTGCTGATGGAACTCTCCCTCGACACTTTGCTAGATCGAGAGTTCGAGGGACGTCATCGAGCTAAACATGTGCAGAACTCGGAGGTGCCATATGTTCGGTGCTTGATCGGCCGGAACATGAAGAAGTTCGACTACATCAACCACGTTGTCAAACGCTTCCGCTTTCGGTCTAGGAGGGTACGTGGACACACTCTCCCCTTCTCGTTGCTATGCATCTCCGAGATAGATTTTGCGTGAGCGTAAGAAATTTTTGAAATTGCATGCTACGTTCCCCAACAAAGGCCTCATAGGACCAGCGCACTAGAACAACAATTGTCGTCCATGAAAAGCATAGATCGGAAGGATCCAACCTGAAAACATATGAACATAGATGAACAAAGATAGGATCCAAGAAGATCCTAACCTGCTTTATTCATTAAGTATATGAAAGGGATATCGTGAACCTTTAGAGGCTCCAGGAGCCAAACATGGCGTCGACAGACTGACTGATACCCTAGCTAAACCATGAGCTTCAAACTTGATTCCCTAAACTCATGTGTAAACTTAACTAGCTCAAAACCAATGCATCTCTTATGAATGTCTCTTATGATAGTGCCATGAGCCGGCTTAAGCCCTTAAGTATGCCTTCGACAACTTCATAACAATCTGAGGTTACACAGATGCACTGCTCGTCTAGATCCTTCACTAGACTCATCGCTTTAGCGCATGCAAATGCTTCAATTGTAGTTGTGTCTTGAAGACAATAGAACGTCCTTGATGAGACACCCAAAAAGTTACGCATGTGGTCGCGACATATAGCCGCAACGGCCCCCTTGCTTCCAAGCTTAGTTACTGCCCCATCTGCATTAGGTTTAACACAACCATCAGACAGAGGTAGCCATTTTTTTTTCTGACGTTCACAAGATACCTGGGAGATCTTCGGTTTCTTCACGTGATCTACAGTTTCCAAATCTTCTAAGAACCGAATAGTGAAGAGTGAGGTAGATAGTGGACTGTTGGGGTAATTGACCATGGGTACCCCGAAGACAGTGAGACAATATTTCAAAACATCGGGGCTAGCAAAGCCCCTCAGCCTGACCGCTCAGGACGCCCCAGACGGTCCCCTGTCCGACTGCTCAGGCCGCCCTAGACGGTCCCCTGTCTGACTGCCCGGGCCGGCTCGCCACCCGGCTGCCCGGCCTGCTCTTCGTCCGGCTGCTCCAGTCAGCCTGCTATGTGAAGTCAACTACGGCGTCCCATCGAACACAACACGAACGAGACGGTTGTACCCGGCACTGTCAGCGAATAGTGGAGCACTGTACACGCGTCACCCCGAGCCATCATGTATAGTGTCACTTGTCCCTGAGCACTATTTATAAAATGACTTAGGAGATAAGCATGACATCAACCATGCCCACCTAGCTTACATACTAAGCTAGCCCACACTATATATATGAGCATCCATCCATCCATTCAGGATGGACTCACACTCCCACGCACACTTGCATGGCTCCTGGCCACTAGCTCACTCGGCCACGGGCATACATGCCCAAGCATTTATATGCATATATACGAGATCAGATGCCCGCGACACTGATCTCAGATACAGCTCCAGGAGCAACTCTGTATTGCCAGACATATACACCATATATATTCAGACATGCAGGACTAGGGGTATTATCTCTCCGAAGAGTCCTGAATCTGAGTAAACCACTGCGTTCTACTCGCATACCTGTCCCCGGCCCTCACTTCAAGCCACCCTGTGGCATCTGTCGTCTCGCAACCCCCCCCCCAGAATACCATGACATGGACTCTTGATATTTATCCTCATGTATGATCTTCCTTTGAGCCCGCCAAACTGCCCAAAGGGTAACCATAGTAACTGTTCCAGTGTTGAAGTCTCGTATGCTCTATCTTAATGGAAAATGAAACCGTAATAACCGTTCCAGTGTTCATCCACATGTATACACTGAAAGGTTTGCCCTGCAAAAAAAGAACATCTGCACTGAGGTGTGAGTACAACTTGTATTGTCTAGCAAAAGTAGGATCTTTTGCCCCGCAAAAAGAAATATCTACACTATGGTCTGAGTACTCGTCGTATTGTCTTGCAAAGTACTCCTTCTGTCTTGAATAGCCGAAACATCTTATATAAGTTGACAATGATTTGGCAGTTCAAATTGAACTAGCAAAACGTCTTATATAAGTTGACAGAGGAAGTAGGACTGATGTAAAAAAAACTGCAAAACCTACATACACTTATCACCGGCACACGCTACATGGGACAACTCAAGTGCTCAACTAAATTGAACAGAATTGTCGGCTTGCCCCAGCTCGCACCCTTGCCAGTGGCGCGTCTATAGGGGAAAATATCAGGTGCTCCCATCCTTAGGGTGCTCCCCATACTCCAACTCAAAAAAATCAATTTTAAATATTTCAAAAAATTCAGAAAACTGTTGTGAATGTTCACAAGAAAATGTAACTACAAGTCCCAAAAATTTTAGATCTAAACTCTAACTGAAAATTGAGAAAGGAAAATGTGAAATCTAGCATGAATAATGTCATAAAAAAGACAAAAGCATTTGACACTATTCATATCTGAATTTGTCTTTTTTTGTTTCTCAATTTACATTCCTTGTGAGCATTGATATTTTTCTGAAATTTTTGAAACATTTAAAATTAATGTTTTAAATTTGAAGCATGGGGAGCACCCAAAGGATGGAAATTTCCCCGCATCTATAGACTCGACGTTCGGTTAAATGGAGTTGTGCTCCTTCATTTTCCTGAGCAGAATTACACCAAACTGGTCCAAATTCTTTGCAACTCTCCTCTGTGCTTGTTTCTCAAGCTCGACATTGGCTGCTAAAAACTATATATCATTTCTACAATCCCCACAAAAATTCACGAGAAATGAAATCAAACATCAAATGCCTTTTGTTGATCAAACATCAAGTAGCGATGGAAGTAAAATCTGAAACTTGGGTACCAATAAACATGGAGAAATGCCAAGGTATTCGCAGGTGTGCATACATCCAGTTTTTCAAAACTAGTTAGTGATAGTTCAAACTAAACGGTTGACCAATGCAACCAATCAAGCAAGAAAGGAACCCACACAAACAAATGTTGAAATGAAGGATTATGCGGATTGAGGATAATGGATCAAGGTTTTGCGCTCAACTCCCCGCTGGCCTTTGAAGATGGTGGCCGCTCGCCGCCCCATGCTACAACGCGCCGTGGGGCCATCGACATCCTCCCGGAAGACGACATCCTATCGTGCATCGCTGACCTCGATGCTCCTCTCAGCAGCCCCTGCATCACCACTCCGGCACCCGCAGCGATGGGATTCCAGGTCGCCGCCATCACCCCGCAGCGATGGTGAAGACATAGTTTGATCATGTTAGTCCTATTAATTAGTCTTCGTCGACCGCTGGTCTTAAACCAGTTCGAGCTAGGTTTAGTCTTCATGTGTAGTCTTCGGGTAGCAGCATTAGCATCTAGTCACCGCCGGAATTTTGGGTCTATTGGAGGCCGGCGGTGCCCTCTAATTAGTTGTAACGTGTGGTGTAATCCTTTCAGTATTAATGATAGTTGACGAAGCGAATATCATAGTCTCCATGGTTGACACAAGCTACAAGATTATGTCATGGAACGTTAGGGGCCTGAACTCGTCAGCTAGGCGATCAGCAGTTAGAGAGGTGGCGCACGCAAATAAGATAGCAATCCTAAACCTCCAACAAACAAAAATAGAGACTTGGACTCCAGCCATGGCATGCGACATGGGGGGAAGCATCTTGCAGGGCTGCGTGGTGCTTCCGGCCATGGGCACAAGGGGGGCGCGGCAATCTTCTGGGATAAGCAGATCTTTGAGATTACAGATCAGATCATCGCCAGCTTCTTGATCATGGCAAAGGTCAAGATCATCTATAGCGGGTGTACTTTTTGGATGACCACGGTCTATGGCCCTACAGATGACCTACAGAAAGCCAACTTCCTCTCGGAATTGGCAGCGATCGCGCTGCCCACATCTGAGCGATGGATGCTCAATGGTGATTTCAACATGATCTACCAAGCCAGAGACAAAAACAATTGCAACATCAATAGGAGAATGATGGGCCGCTTCCGCAAGGCAATTGATCAGGCAGGGGTCAAAGAGATCAAATGCAAAAATAGGAGATTTACTTGGAGCAGCGAGAGGGAGGATCCAACCCTTTGCAGTATTGACAAGGTTTTCTGCAACCTAGCTTGGGAGAATATGCACCCGAGCTTTGTCCTCATGGCGGCATCTACTTCATTCTCAGATCATTGCCCTCTAGTGTTAGCTAATGGAGATAGATCTGTCACAAAGGCTAGATTTAGATTCGAGAATTTCTGGACAATTTTTCCTCACTTCCAGGAGACAGTGCAGCACGCTTGGGAGAGGCCAGTTCATCACGATTGCCCATTTGTCAGGGTGAAAACGAAGATGGAAAGAGTAGCGGCGGATCTAAAAATTTGGAGCAAAACCTTGTTTGGGGGCGCAAAACTGCAATTTCACATTGCCAATGAGGTTATCCTAAGGCTTGATGTGGCCCAGGAGGCTAGGCCACTGACGACAGAAGAGCACCACCTGTGGAAACAACTGAAGCTGAAAGTGCTTGGGCTGGCAGCAGTTGAGAGGGCTCGCAAGAAGCAGGCTTCCAGAATCACTTGGCTCCGTTCAGGCGATGCCAACTCAAAGTTCTTCCACGCCCGTCTCCTCTCTCGTAGGAGAAAATACATCCACTCCATCAAAGAGGGCAATGCCGTCGTAACGGAGCCGCAAGAGAAAGCAAAGTTAGCCTTTGATCACTTTGCCCGTAGTCTCGGCGAGAATCAGCACCGGAACTGCATGATAAACTGGGAATTGCTCCATATACCAGCCTTCGACCTGCAGGGCATCGATCTTCCCTTCCGTGAACAAGAAATCTGGGCGTCCATCAAGGCTTCTCCGGCTGAGAAAGCTCCTGGACCGGACGGCTTCACTGGGAAGTTCTTCAGATCATGTTGGCACATTATCAAGCACGATATCATGGCGGTGTTCCAAAAATTCTACAACCTAGCGGGTGAAAACCTCGCTGATCTGAATACTGCTTTCATTGCACTACTACCAAAAAAGAATGGAGCCACGGAGATGAGCCACTTTCGGCCGATCAGCATCATACACTCCATTGCTAAGTTGATCGCAAAAGTCTTGTCCATGAGGTTGGCTGCTCAGCTACAACACTTGATATCCCCCGCGCAAACTGCATTTCAGAAGGGAAAATGTTTGCATGAAAGCTACCAATACGTACAGGGCTGTGTGAGGGCGCTGCACCGGCAAAGAAAGATGGCCCTGCTGTTCCAATTAGATATTGCAAAAGCTTTTGATTCAATCTCTTGGGCTTACCTTCTGGAGTTGATGGAAAGGCTGGGTTTCCTTGCAAGATGGCGAGATTGGATCGCGATGATGCTGTCGTCGGCCTCTTCATCGGTGCTGCTAAACGGGGAGCCGGGCGATAACTTCTGGCACATGCAAGGATTAAGACAGGGTGACCCCCTCTCCCCCCTGCTCTTCATCCTTGCAATCGACCCGCTTCATCATCTTCTTGCTGCTGCGTCAGACCTTGGGATTTTGGACCCACTGCCGAGTCGAGGCCCAAGTTTGCGGGTTAGTTTGTACGCTGATGACGCGGTCATCTTCGCAAGCCCATCAGCGCACGAGGTTGGAAAGCTGATGGAGCTGCTAGATAGATTTGGACAAGCCACTGGCCTGAAACTGAACCAAGAAAATCCTCCGTTGCTGCAATTCACTGCGAGGGGCTGAATTTGCCGTATGTGCTACAGGGCTTTGGCGGTCGGGTTGTCAATTTTCCGATAACCTACCTGGGTCTGCCAATCACGCAAACAAGGTTAAGAATGGTGCACTTCTAATTCATGATTGATCGGGTAAAGGCAAGGTTGGCTGGGTGGAAGGGCAAACTACTTAACTTGGATGGGAGAAGGGTTCTCGTCAGAAGCGTCCTCTCTTATCTCCCAACTTTTGCGATGATGACACTGAAGATCCCAATGAAAATCCTGAAAGAAGTGGACAAATCCCGACGGCGTTTCCTCTAGGCTCAAGACGAAGAACTCTCAGGAGGCAAATGTAAAGTAGCTCGGGGCAAGGTTTGCTCTCCTCTAACTCAAGGAGGCCTCGGTCTCCTGGACCTTCACAAATTCAACCGGGCTTTGAGAATAAGCTGGCAATGGCTAGCATGGGTACGGCCGGACAAACCGTGGGTTGGCATGCTTCCACCACCTGACGACCAAGACCGGGCGCTATTCAGCCAAGCGACAATGATTCACATAGGCGATGGAAACAAGACGAGCTTCTGGAAGGATGCCTGGATCGGTGACGCACCTCTGAGCACGGCCTTCCCTGCCTTGTTCAGTCACGCGCGTCGCAAAAACAGATCAGTTGGGGCTGCCCTCACCAACGATCAGTGGATAATAGACCTGCAACATGGAGATGCATCTACAATAGCACCACAATTCCTACAAATGTGGTGACTGATTGAAGAGGCGCACATAACTCTGGTCCCTGGTCAAGAAGATAAGATCACCTGGAAGTTCACGTGCGACGACAAATACACTGAAAAATCGGCTTACCAGATGCAATGCCAGCAGGAACCCAACTCAAATTTCAATAGCTTCATATGGAAGGTCTGGGCTCCCAACAAGCTCAAAATGTTCATGTGGCTCTTGGTCATGAACCGCCTTTGGTGCAACGATAGACTGCAGAGAAGAGGCTGGCCCAACGGCTATTTCTGTCCCTTGTGAGTCAGGAATTTTTTTTTTGAACGGTCACCGGGGGGAGGAATCCCCACCTGAATATATTGCTCAAAAAGCTGCCAAAGCCAAGAGTCACCCCTTAAGCTTTGGCTGATTCAGTTTATAAGGAAAACTGGATCGAAAACCTAAACAAGTTGACCCCGTTTATGAGGAAAACCGGGTCGAAAACCATACAAGTAAGAAGATTACAAGAGATGAGAAAAAAGGACGCCCGGGACAAGGCCCGACCTAGCTATCAGATCGAAGGACGAACACCATAGGAGGCACAAGTAGAAGTGGGGTGTCGTCGAAGGATCACAATACCAAGACTAAGCAAGCAACCTAACGCACCGCACCGGCGTGCATTACCGAACCTCATGACACAACTCAGGAGCAACCACAACCAACGAGTGATAACACGAACCTTGACTGGGAGCTCCGCCATGAGAATTCGAAACGATTAGCAAGTTGGGGAGGCATCTTGCATCGTCGAAGAGCAAAGATGAACCAGAACAACACCAAGAGCACTAAGCTCACCGCAACACAATGGCCACCAAGGGGGGTACTTGAACATGCACAGCAACATGGCCGACACCAGGAAACACCACCAAAGACGAACACAGAGGAAGCATGACAACAGCAACACAAACCACCGTCGACCCCAACCGGCCGCACCACCACCACCAACATTCCGGCAGCAAGCAACACCCACACAACAACCATATTGACCCCAAAGATGACGCCTTCAAGAAGGGTTGCGACGCTGGTTGCGCCGCCATCATCCGTACAGGAGGACCTGGACTGGGGTTTCCCCCGGGGTCTCGACAAGGAGGGTGCAAACAACAAAAACAACAATGCCTCCAAGGAGGTTAGCGGCGCCCACAGGCGTCGTTGCCGCCGGCTCCAGTTGTAGCAAGGCTTTCGCCCAAGTTGATCTGACACACTCCCGAAGACTGGTTGAGTGAGGTGAGAGCTGATCTGCACCACCCCAAGTGACTGGATCATACCACCACAGGCTGGATTGAAGTGAATCCAACCTGCCCAAGGCGCACGCAACCATACCGGATCTGAGAGGGAGTAGCGCCGCGAGACACACCACCGGCAGGACCCCCTACACCACGTAGAGGCCACAACCCCGGGGAGACTAGCAGCTCAAACCTCGTCAGAAAAGGACGCCGGCCCGGCTGAGCAGGCCGCCTCCGGCCAGGCAGGGCAGGAGCAGAGCAGTCAGGAATTTGAAGACATCTACACATCTGATCTAGAGCTGCAGCTTCTCGCAACAAGTCTGGAGAAAGAGTGCCAGCTGGTCTGGATGCCCCTCGCTAACCCCAAGGGTGAGATCTCAGCTCAGCTTGGCACAACACTGCCATCTCATCATCAACAAGACTGCACCTGCTAATAGGCGAGGAGTCAGATCAATGATCATCATGATTGCTTGGGAATTATGGAAGGAAAAGAACCACTGCGTCTTCAAGGCAAAAACACCTTGGGCTGAAGATGTCATCTCAGCAATCAGGAACAATATCGAGCAGTGGAGATTGGCCGAAGCCAAGTGCATGGAGCCTCCCTTCGGGGACACAGTTAGTGAAATTTAGCTATTAGAAAGGGAGAGCTTGTTGTACTTTTCTAATTTCATCCATTTGATCACTTGATCTACATGTTCCATTGCTTTCTGCTAAATCAATGAAGCCGGTGATAGCCGGGTCTTTCAAAAAAAAAACTGTTCTATTTTTTTTTAAATGGTCGCCTGCAGTTAAGTAATGCAGTGACAGAAATGCCCTTCCAAGTTCTACCCAGCGTCCTATAAAACCACACCCCACGAATCAGTAGAGTATATCCACGAAGCTGCAAAAGCAACAGGGCACATCACAAGCAGCAGCAGCCATGAAGCGCTGCTTCAGCCTCGCCGCGGCGCTGGCCGTCGTGACCCTGGCCGCGCTTCTCTCGTCCGACGCCGTGGTCGCATGCATCGACGTGGGCTTCTACGACAGGACCTGCCCGTCCGCCGAGACCCTGGTGCAGCAGACCGTGGCCGCCGCCTTCGGCAACGACTCCGGCGTCGCCCCGGCCATCATCCGCCTCCACTTCCACGACTGCTTCGTCAAGGTAAGCCAAGCTAGCTACCACACTGCACGGCATGCATGCACGCACGCACGCACGCACAGCGTCCATATACTCACATGCATGCACGGGTGGCGCAGGGGTGCGACGGCTCCGTGCTGATCGACTCGACGCCTGGCAACAAGGCGGAGAAGGACTCGGCGCCCAACTTCCCCAGCCTCCGCTTCTTCGACGTGGTGGACCGCGCCAAGGCGGCCCTCGAGGCGCAGTGCCCCGGCGTCGTCTCCTGCGCCGACGTCCTCGCCTTCGCGGCGCGGGACAGCGTCGTGCTGTCGGGCGGCCTCGGGTACCAGGTGCCCGCCGGGCGCCGGGACGGCCGTGTGTCCACCGAAACGGACGCGCTCAACAACCTGCCCGGGCCGACGTCCACCGCCTCCGACCTGGTCGCCGGCTTCGCCGCCAAGAACCTCACCGTCGATGACATCGTCGTCCTCTCCGGCGCCCACACCATCGGCGTCTCCCACTGCAGCAGCTTCACCGAGCGGATCTACAACTTCCCCAACACAACCGACGGGGTAATAACTTATACTATAATTCTTCAACAACACATCAAAACATGTAATTTTGAGTAGTCAATGATCCTAATTATTTGTTACCATACGTTAACAGATTGACCCGAAGCTGAGCAAGGCGTACGCGTTCTTGCTCAAGGGCATCTGCCCGCCGAACAGCAACCAGACGTTTCCGACGACGACGACGCTCATGGACCTCATCACGCCGGCGAGGTTCGACAACAAGTACTACGTGGGGCTGGCCAACAACCTGGGCCTCTTCCAGTCGGACGCGGCGCTGCTGACCAACGCCACCATGAAGTCGCTGGTGGACTCCTTCGTGCGCAGCGAGGCGGCGTTCCGGACCAGGTTCGCCAGGTCCATGCTCAAGATGGGGCAGATCGAGGTGCTCTCCGGGGCGCAGGGCGAGATCAGGCGCAACTGCAGGGTCATCAACCCCACCAACGTCACTAGAGCCGGCGCCGTTCACCATCATCTTCTCCCCACATCATCAGGTTCTTCAGGATCCAACCAGGTGGCCGCAAGCTGATTGGTTGGTCGTCAGTAGAGATTTGTGTACGTGCAGCGTGCATGAGGTCGAGTGCTCTGGTGTGATGCAATAAATTATCTGATGTTTTGTCTCAACGTCTGTGCTACGATTTGCGAGCGTTTGAAATGAACCAGTTCCAAAATGTTCCTAGCTATGACAATTAAGCATATTCGGTTTCTCAAGTTATGTTAAGAAAAAAAAACATGTTTGTTTCTCTATCGAAGTCTGTGTTAGACCAAGATGCCGCAAACAACGGATCGATGCAGCTTGTCACCATCACCCTTACTTCTGTTTAGTCCATCCAATTGACCCAATTTGCCTACTAATTAATACTACTCGACAATGTACCAAATTTATTTTGTCTAGTCCAACCTACTGTTTTGTTTAGAGAACTGAACCCATCAACCATATATGTTAAAGTATTGTATATCGTCCTGAATGTTATGGTGATGCCAGTGGCCCAGTGCTGTTCCATTTACAGCATTTTGGCCACATCTGGCACAAGAAATCTCTATGTTTTCAACAAACAATTGATGTAAGTTCAAAAAAAAAACAATTGATGTACTCGACGGCATTTACACGGGGTTATGGGATCACTAAAAGGTTAATTGTACTAAACTGCAATTTGTTGAAGTAGCAGAATCGAAAAAATGTTCAGTTTCCTTCTTACAAGATACTCTGTTCATACATACACCTTGGCTGGCAGAAAATTGCATCTCAAAACCACTTGTGGCTTCTTTGTTCAAATTATTTTCATAGGAATTTTGCAGAATTGGAATCCTTAGGAATTTTTCCGATGTTGGTCGTTTGATTCATATGATTGGATCATATAGAAACTTTTTCTAAGGAATCATTGTACTAATTTTATAGGAGATCTAACATCTACTCCAACTGTTGGGGAACGTAGTAATTTCGAAAATTTTCCTACGCACACGCAAGATCATGGTGATGCATAGCAATGAGAGGGGAGAGTGTTGTCTACGTACGAACGCAGACCGACTGCGGAAGCGATCACACAACGTAGAGGAAGTAGTCGTACGTCTTCTTCCCGATCCGACCGATCCAAGCACCGTTACTCCGGCACCTCCGAGTTCTTAGCACACGTTCAGCTCGATGACGTTCCTCGGGCTCCGATCCAGCAAAGCGTCGAGGAAGAGTTCCATCAGCACGACGGCGTGGTGACGATCTTGATGTACTACCGACGCAGGGCTTCGCCTAAGCACTGTAACGGTATGATCGAGGTGGAATTTGGTGGCAGGGGGCACCGCACACGGCTAAGGAACGATCTCAAGGATCAACTTGTGTGTCTTGGGGTGTCCCCTGCCCCCGTATATAAAGGTTGGAGGAGGGGGGCCGGCCGGCCAGAGAGAGGGAGGCGCAGGGGGAGTCCTACTCCTACCGGGAGTAGGACTCCCCCCTCCAATCCTATTCCAATTAGGACTCTCAGGGGGAAAGGAGAGAGAGGGGGGGCCGGCCCCTTCTCCTAGTCCTACTAGGACTTGGGGAAGGGGGGCGCCGGCCAGCTATGGGCTGCCCCTTTTCTCTTTTTCCACTAAGGCCCAATAGGCCCATTAGTCTCCCGGGGGGTTCCGGTAACCCTCCCGGTATTCCGGTAAAATCCCGATTTCACCCGGAACACTTCCTATGTCCAAACATAGGCTTCCAATATATCAATCTTTACGTCTCGACCATTTCGAGACTCCTCGTCATGTCCGTGTTCTCATCCGGGACTCCGAACAACCTTCGGTACATCAAAATGCATAAACTCATAATAACTGTCATCGTAACGTTAAGCGTGCGGACCCTACGGTTCGAGAACAATGTAGACATGACCGAGACACGTCTCCGGTCAATAACCAATAGCGGGACCTGGATGCCCATATTGGCTCCTACATATTCTACGAAGATCTTTATTGGTCAGACCGCATAACATCATACGTTGTTCCCTTTGTCATCGGTATGTTACTTGCCCGAGATTCGATCGTCGGTATCCAATACCTAGTTCAATCTCGTTACCGGCAAGTCTCTTTACTCGTTCCGTAATACATCATCTCACAAGTAACATATTAGTTGCAGTGCTTGCAAGGCTTATGTGATGTGCATTACCGAGAGGGCCCAGAGATACCTCTCCGACAATCGGAGTGACAAACCCTAATCTCGAAATACGCCAACCCAACATCTACCTTTGGAGACACCTGTAATGCTCCTTTATAATCACCCAGTTACGTTGTGACGTTTGGTAGCACCCAAAGTGTTCCTCCGGCAAACGGGAGTTGCATAATCTCATAGTCATAGGAACATGTATAAGTCATGAAGAAAGCAATAGCAACATACTAAACGATCGTGTGCTAAGCTAATGGAATGGGTCATGTCAATCAGATCATTCAACTAATGATGTGACCTCGTTAATCAAATAACAACTCTTTGTTCATGGTTAGGAAACATAACCATCTTTGATTAACGAGCTAGTCAAGTAGAGGCATACTAGTGACACTCTGTTTGTCTATGTATTCACACATGTATTATGTTTCCGGTTAATACAATTCTAGCATGAATAATAAACATTTATCATGATATAAGGAAATAAATAATAACTTTATTATTGCCTCTAGGGCATATTTCCTTCAGTCTCCCACTTGCACTAGAGTCAATAATCTAGTTCACATCGCCAGGTGATTTAGCAGCAATAGTTCACATCACCATGTGATTAACACCCATAGTTCACATCGTCATGTGACCAACACTCAAAGGGTTTACTAGAGTCAGTAATCTAGTTCACATCTCTATGTGATTAACACCCCAAGAGTACTAAGGTGTGATCATGTTTTGCTTGTGAGAGAATCTTAGTCAACGGGTCTGCCACATTCAGATCCACATGTATTTTGCAAATTTCTATGTCAACAATGCTCTGCATGGAGCTACTCTAGCTAATTGCTCCCACTTTCAATATGTATCTAGACCGAGACTTAGAGTCATCTAGATTAGTGTCAAAACTTGCATCGGCGTAACCCTTTACGACGAACCTTTTTATCACGTCCATAATCGAGAAACATATCCTTATTTCACTAAGGATAATTATGACCGCTGTCCAGTGATCTACTCCTAGATCACTATTGTACTCCCTTGCCAAATCAGTTCAGGGTATACAATAGATCTGGTATACAGCATGACATACTTTATAGAACCTATGGCCAAGGCATAGGGAATGACTTTCATTCTCTTTCTATCTTCTGCCGTGGTCGGGCTTTGAGTCTTACTCAACTTCACACCTTATAATACAGGCAAGAACTCTTTCTTTGACTGCTCCATTTTGAACTACTTCAAAATCTTTGTCAAGGTATGTACTCATTGAAAGAACTTATCAAGCGTCTTGATCTATCTCTTGAAGCTCAATATGTAAGCAGCTTCACCGAAGTCTTTCTTTGAAAAACTCCTTTCAAACACTCATTTATGCTTTATAGAATAATTCTACATTATTTCCGATCAACAATATGTCATTCACATATACTTATCAGAAATGCTGTAGTGCTCCCACTCACTTTCTTGTAAATACAGGCTTCACCGCAAGTCTGTATAAAACTATATGCTTTGATCAACTTATCAAAGCGTATATTCCAACTCCGAGATGCTTGCACCAGTCCACAGATGGATCACTGGTGCTTGCACATTTTGTTAGCACCTTTTGGATTGACAAAACCTTCTAGTTGCATCACATACAACTCTTCTTTAGTAAATCCATTAAGGAATGTAGTTTTGTTTATCCATTTGCCAGATTTCATAAAATGCGGCAATTGCTAACATGATTCGGACAGACTTAAGCATAGATACGAGTGAGAAAAACTCATCGTAGTCAACACCTTGAACTTGTTGAAAACCTTTTTCGACAATTCTAGCTTTGTAGATAGTAACACTACTATCAGCGTCCGTCTTCCTCTTGAAGATCCATTTATTTTCTATGGTTTGCCAATCATCGGGCAAATCCATCAAAGTCCATACTTTGTTCTCATACATGGATCCCATCTCAGATTTCATGGCCTCAAGCCACTTTGCGGAATCTGGGCTCACCATCGCTTCTTCATAGTTCGTAGGTTCATCATGATCTAGTAGCATGACTTCCAGAAAAGGATTACCGTACCACTCTGGCGCGGATCTTACTCTGGTTGATCTACGAGGTTCAGTAGTATCTTGTTCTGAAGTTTCATGATCATCATCATTAGCTTCCTCACTAACTGGTGTAGGTGTCACAGAAACAGTTTTCTGTGATGTACTACTTTCCAATAAGGGAGCAGGTACAGTTACCTCGTCAAGTTCTACTTTCCTCCCACTCACTTCTTTCGAGAGAAACTCCTTCTCCAGAAAGTTTCCGAATTTTAGCAACAAAAGTCTTGCCTTTGGATCTGTGATAGAAGGTGTATCCAATAGTTTCCTTTGGATATTCTATGAAGACGCATTTCTCCGATTTGAGTTTGAGCTTATCAGGATGAAACCTTTTCATATAAGCATCGCAACCCCAAATTTTAAGAAACGACAGCTTAGGTTTCTTGCCAAACCATAGTTCACACGGTGTCGTCTCAACGGATTTAGATGGTGCCCTATTTAACGTGAATGCAGCTGTCTCTAATGCATAACCCCAAAACGATAGTGGTAGATCGGTAAGATACATCATAGATTGCACTATATCTAATAAAGTACGGTTATGACGTTCGGACACACCATTATGCTGTGGTGTTCCATGTGGCATGATTTTGTGAAACTATTCCACATTGTTTTAATTGAAGACCAAACTCGTAACTCAAATATTTTACCTCTGCGATCATATCGTAGAAACTTTTATTTTCTTGTCACGATGATTTTCTACTTCACTCTGAAATTCTTTGAACTTTTCAAATGTTTCAGACTTATGTTTCATCAAGTAGATATACTCATATCTGCTCAAATCATCTGTGAAGATCAGAAAATAATGATACCTGTCGCGAGCCTCAATATTCATCGGACCACATACATCAGTATGTATGATTTCCAACAAATCTGTTGCTTGCTCCATTGTTCCGAAGAACGGAGTTTTAGTCATCTTGCCCAAAAGTCATGGTTCGCAAGCATCAAGTGATTCATAATCAAGTGATTTCGAAAGCCCATCAGTATGGAGTTTCTTCATGCGCTTTATACCAATATGACCTAAACAGCAGTGCCACAAATAAGTTGCACTATCATTATTAACTTTGCATCTTTTGGTTTCAATATTATGAATATGTGTATTATTAAGATCGAGATCCAATGAACTATTTTCATTTGGGTGTGTAACCATATAAGGTTTTATTCATGTAAACAGAACAACAATTTATTCTTTTACTTAAATGAATAACCGTATTACAATAAACATGATCAAATCATATTCATGCTCAACGCAAAAACCAAATAACACTTATTTAAGTTCAACACTAATCCCGAAAGTATAGGGGAGTGTGCGATGATGATCATATCAATCTTGGAACTACTTCCAACACACATCGTCACTTCACCCTTAACTAGTCTTTGTTTATTCTGCAACTCCCGTTTCGAGTTACTAATCTTAGCAACTGAACTAGTATCAAATACTGAGGGTTTGCTATAAACACCAGTAAAGTACACATCAATAACATGTATATCAAATATACTTATGTTCACTTTGCCATCCTTCTTATCCGCCAATCACTTGGGGTAGTTCCGCTTCCAGTGACCAGTCCCTTTGCAGTAGAAGCACTTAGTCTCAGGCTTAGGATCAGACTTGGGCTTCTTCACTTGAGCAGCAACTTGCTTGCCGTTCTTCTTGAAGTTCCCCTGCTTCTCTTTGCCCTTTTCTTGAAACTAGTGGTCTTGTCAACCATCAACACTTGATGTTTTTCTTGATTTCTACCTTCGTTGATTTCAGCATCACGAAGAGCTTGGGAGTTGTTTCCGTTATCCCTTGCATATTATAGTTCATCACGAAGTTCTACTAACTTGGTGATGGTGACTAGAGAATTCTGTCAATCACTATCTTATCTGGAAGATTAACTCCCACTTGATTCAAGCGATTGTAGTACCCAGACAATCTGAGCACATGCTCACTAGTTGAGCGATTCTCCTCCATCTTTTAGCTATAGAACTTGTTGGAGACTTCATATCTCTCAACTCGGGTGTTTGCTTGAAGTATTAACTTCAACTCCTGGAACATCTCATATGGTCCATGACGTTCAAAACGTCTTTGAAGTCCCGATTCTAAGCCATTAAGTATGGTGCACTAAACTATCAAGTAGTCATCATATTGAGCTAGCCAAACGTTCATAACGTCTGCATCTGCTCCTGCAATAGATCTGTCACCTAGCGGTGCATCAAGGACATAATTCTTCTGTGCAGCAATGAGGATAAACCTCAGATCACGGATCCAATCCGCATCATTGCTACTAACATCTTTCAACACAATTTTCTCTAGGAACATATCAAAATAAACACAGGGAAGCAACAACGCGAGCTATTGATCTACAACATGATTTGCAAAATACTACCAGGACTAAGTTCATGATAAATTTAAGTTCAATTTAATCATATTACTTAAGAACTCCCACTTAGATAGACATCCCTCTAATTCTCTAAGTGATCACGTGATCCAAATCAACTAAACCATAACCGATCATCACGTGAGATGGAGTAGTTTTCAATGGTGAACATCAATATGTTGATCATATCTACTATATGATTCACGCTCGACCTTTCGGTCTCCGTGTTCCGAGGCCATATCTGTATATGCTTGGCTCGTCAAGTATAACCTGAGTATTCTGCGTGTGCAACTGTTTTGCACCCGTTGTATTTGGACGTAGAGCTTATCACACCCGATCATCACGTGGTGTCTGGGCACGAAGAACTTTGGCAACGGTGCATACTCAGGGAGAACACTTCTTGATAATTTAGTGAGAGATCATCTTATAATGCTACCGTCAATCAAAGCAAGATAAGATGCATAAAAGGATAAACATCAGATGCAATCAATATGAGTGATATGATATGGCCATCATCATCTTGTGCTTGTGATCTCCATCTCCGAAGCATCGTCATGATCACCATCGTCACCGGCGCGACACCTTGATCTTCATCGTAGCGTCATTGTCGTCTCGCCAATCTTATGCTTCCACGATTATCACTACCGCTTAGTAATAAAGTAAAGCATTACATCGCGATTTCATTGCATACAATAAAGCGACAACCATATGGCTCCTGCCAGTTGCCGATAACTCGGTTACAAAACATGATCATCTCATACAATAAAATCAGCATCATGCCTTGACCATATCACATCACAACATGCCCTGCAAAAACAAGTTAGACGTCCTCTACTTTGTTGTTGCAAGTTTTACGTGGCTGCTACGGGCTTAAGTAAGAACTCATCTCACCTACGCATCAAAACCACAACGATAGTTCGTCAAATAGACTCCGTTTTAAGCTTCTCAAGGACCTGGCGTAGTCACACTTGGTTCAACTAAAGTTGGAGAGACAGTCTTCCGCAAGCCATCTATGTGCAAAGCACGTCGAGGGAACCGGTCTCGCGTAAGAGTACGCGTAAGGTTGGTCCGGATCGTCTCGTCCAACAATACCGCCGAACCAAAGTATGACATGCTGGTAGGCAGTATGACTTGTATCGCCCACAACTCACTTGTGTTCTACTCGTGCAAATAACATCAAACCATAAAACCTAGGCTCGGATGCCACTGTTGGGGAACGTAGTAATTTCGAAAAATTTCCTACGCACACGCAAGATCATGGTGATGCATAGCAACGAGAGGGGAGAGTGTTGTCTACGTACCAACGCAGACCGACTGCGGAAGCGATCACACAACGTAGAGGAAGTAGTCGTACGTCTTCTTCCCGATCCGACCGATCCAAGCACCGTTACTCCGGCACCTCCGAGTTCTTAGCACACGTTCAGCTCGATGACGTTCCTCGGGCTCCGATCCAGCAAAGCATCGAGGAAGAGTTCCGTCAGCACGACGGCGTGGTGACAATCTTGATGTACTACCGACGCAGGGCTTCGCCTAAGCACTGTAACGGTATGATCGAGGTGGAATTTGGTGGCAGGGGTCACCGCACACGGCTAAGGAACGATCTCAAGGATCAACTTGTGTGTCTTGGGGTGTCCCCTGCCCCCGTATATAAAGGTTGGAGGAGGGGGGCCGGCCGGCCAAAGAGAGGGAGGCGCAGGGGGAGTCCTACTCCTACCGGGAGTAGGACTCGCCCCTCCAATCCTATTCCAATTAGGACTCTCAGGGGGAAAGGAGAGAGAGGGGGGCCGGCCCCTTCTCCTAGTCCTACTAGGACTTGGGGAAGGGGGGCGCCGGCCAGCTATGGGCTGCCCCTTTTCTCTTTTTCCACTAAGGCCCAATAGGCCCATTAGTCTCTCGGGGGGTTCCGGTAACCCTCCCGGTATTCCGGTAAAATCCCGATTTCACCCGGAACACTTGCTATGTCCAAACATAGGCTTCCAATATATCAATCTTTACGTCTCGACCATTTCGAGACTCCTCGTCATGTCCGTGATCTCATCCGGGACTCCGAACAACCTTCGGTACATCAAAATGCATAAACTCATAATAACTGTCATCGTAACGTTAAGCGTGCGGACCCTACGGTTCGAGAACAATGTAGACATGACCAAGACACATCTCCGGTCAATAACCAATAGCGGGACCTGGATGCCCATATTGGCTCCTACATATTCTACGAAGATCTTTATCGGTCAGACCGCATAACATCATACGTTGTTCCCTTTGTCATCGGTATGTTACTTGCCCGAGATTCGATCGTCGGTATCCAATA
Organism: Triticum monococcum; assembly: GCA_034509565.1. Taxonomy (NCBI): domain Eukaryota; kingdom Viridiplantae; phylum Streptophyta; class Magnoliopsida; order Poales; family Poaceae; genus Triticum; species Triticum monococcum. The sequence goes on from CM067841.1 coordinate 122,675,632, forward strand.
CCTAGTTCAATCTCATTACCGGCAAGTCTCTTTACTCGTTCCGTAATACATCATCTCACAACTAACATATTAGTTGCAGTGCTTGCAAGGCTTATGTGATGTGCATTACCGAGAGGGCCCAGAGATACCTCTCCGACAATCGGAGTGACAAACCCTAATCTCGAAATACGCCAACCCAACATCTACCTTTGGAGACACCTGTAATGCTCCTTTATAATCACCCAGTTACGTTGTGACGTTTGGTAGCACCCAAAGTGTTCCTCCGGCAAACGGGAGTTGCATAATCTCATAGTCATAGGAACATGTATAAGTCATGAAGAAAGCAATAGCAACATACTAAACGATCGTGTGCTAAGCTAATGGAATGGGTCATGTCAATCAGATCATTCAACTAATGATGTGACCTCGTTAATCAAATAACAACTCTTTGTTCATGGTTAGGAAACATAACCATCTTTGATTAACGAGCTAGTCAAGTAGAGGCATACTAGTGACACTCTGTTTGTCTATGTATTCACACATGTATTATGTTTCCGGTTAATACAATTCTAGCATGAATAATAAACATTTATCATGATATAAGGAAATAAATAATAACTTTATTATTGCCTCTAGGGCATATTTCCTTCACCAACTTTTCAAAAAAGAATCCTTTGTTTTTTCTACAGTGCAGACAAACAAACTCAAATCATGTGTGGGAGGGACGACCGCGACCGAGGGCGTGATGGAAGGCGTCGTGCCTGTTCCCTGGACCGGCCGCGCCGACGGGACTCGGCGGATGTCCGAGGGCGCTCGCCGCCGCCGTCACCTCGAACCACCTCCTGCGACGTTATTCAGATCAAGTCCTCCTCTGTTGCTGTTGACTGGCTACGCCGTGCTGCACCTTGCTTTGCGCCTACTCCCGTTCAACCATCACTCAACATTGATGCGGGAGAGACTATCCCTACTCTGCAGACCACGCCTGCCCACTCGCTGGTGAACTCCGAAGTGCGATGCACCCCTGAGATGGCACTGGATTGGGCGTCCTCTCCGGGGCCAAGATTGGTGCTGTACACACCTTTGCAGCCTGTTGCTGAGAAGGCCCTGGACCCGGCATCCTTTCCAGGATCAAGTTTTGTGGTGGCTACTCCAGAGAAGCCTGCTGCTGATCTGCACCAACTAGTCCTGGAAGCTGCTACACCTGAGATGCCTGAAGATGAGGTCACTGAAGATGCTACCACCCCCATCTTTGTCCCCTGCAGGCCAGCACTTCTCCCCTCACCACCAACCTGGACACCACAACAGCCACCTGCTCGGCGGCGCACGACCTTGGCGGGCGTTATGAGCTTCAACCTGGTTCGTCGCAGCCCGAGGATTCGAGCCAAGAACCAGAGGCTGCCCATTGCGACCCTTGCAGAGCGGCTCCTCTGCCAGCGTATGGGCATTGTGGACGAGGGCGAGCAACTAACCGAGGCGGCCATCAGCAAGTTTGTACAGCTGTTCAATGGTCGTCTCCCTGACATCACCATTGTGGCATTACGAGCTCTGTTCAACCTGGACTGCGACCTGATGTCAGCGGTGGAGAACGCCTTGATCGAGCATGGTGGAGAGGGAGGCCCAGACCTGGGCTCTCAGGAGGATGCGGAAGCAGCTACTGCGACCTGATCTTCTGCTACTTAGTAGTGCTGAGATGTAGCTTCTTTGTCATGTTAAACATCCTGATTGTCTTTAGAGGAGGAACGCATGTTTGTACCTGCAGCCTATTGCAGCTACATGTTGCCTTGGCAAGGCTGGTTTTTAGTAGTACTTGTACGCCTGTTTGCTGCTGCTGTTTGTGGCTGCAGCTTCTAGGGGCCCTGGCGAGGCAGACTAAGATGTTATTGTTGCTCCTGACCCGTGCCGCCGTTCCTCCTAGTTGTTGTTGCTCTACTGCGAACATCGTTGTATACCTGGTTTCCAAATGACAGACCGCAACCACAACCTCACGATCCTGAACTGGAATGTTCGAGGCCTGAATTGTCCTGACCGCCGCACTACCGTTCATGAGAGACCATAGCCTCTATCCTTTGTCACATCGTTTGCCTTCAGGAGTCCAAGATGGATTTGGTTGATGCTTTCACTGCAGCACATATTGGTGGCCACATGCTTAAGAGCTTCGCCCAGTGTCCGGCTGACGGTACGCGTGGTGGCATCCTCCTGCTTTGGGATGATGATGTGGTGCAGCTGTCCAGCATCCAATTCCGGTCCTTCACCCTTTCAGCAACGGTTAATCTGTACCCCCAAAGCCCAGCTCCCACCTCCTTCAAGCTGACCACTGCCTATGGGCCGACCCAAAGTAACCTCAAGGACGCATTCTTTGCTGAGCTTATCGCCAAAAAACCACCACCGGGCACCATGTGGTTGGTCACGGGGGACTTCAATCAAATTTACCGGCGAGAGATAAGAACCGTACAAATGTTGATCGGAGCCGCATTGTCAGATTTCGAAACGCTCTCAACTCCTGTGAGCTTAAAGAGATTCATCTCGAGAATAGGAGATTCACTTGGAGTAATGGGCAGAGGGAGGCCACATTGAGCAAGCTCGATAGCTTCTTTTGCAATGAAGATTGGGACTTGGAGTTCGGCTCCCACATACCGCATGCCTTATCGTCCTCCCTCTCTGACCACTGCCCTCTTCTGCTTGCAAATGTGAATGGGCCAAAGCGCTCTAAATGCTTCCGCTTTGAAAATTTCTGGATCAAGATGCCAGGCTTCTTGACAACTGTCCAAGATGCGTGGAATGAAGGACACTGATACGTCTCTGTCGTATCTACTTTTCCAAACACTTTTGCCCTTATTTTGGACTCTAACTTGTATGATTTGAATGGAACTAATCCGGACTAACGATGTTTTCAGCAGAATTACCATGGTGTTGTTTTATGTGCAGAAAAGAAATATTCTCGGAATGACCTGAAACTCCATGGAACATCTTAGAAAAAATAATAAAAAATCCTCGCCAAAGATGAAGACCAGAGGGCCCACACCCTTCTCACGAGGGTGGGGAGCGCCCCCCCCCCTAGGGCACGCCCCCCTACCTCGTGGGCCCCCTGTTGCATCTCCGACTCCAACTCCACCTCCATATATTGAGTTTCGATGAGAAAAAAATAAGAGAGAAGAAATCATCGCATTTTACGATACGGAGCCGCCGCCAAGCCCTAAAACCTCTCGGGAGGGCTGATCTGGAGTCCGTTCGGGGCTCCGGAGAGGGGGATTCGTCGTCGTCGTCATCATCAACCATCCTCCATCACCAATTTCATGATGCTCACCGCCGTGCGTGAGTAATTGCATCGTAGGCTTGCTGGACGGTGATGGGTTGGATGAGATTTATCATGTAATCGAGTTAGTTTTGTTAGGGTTTGATCCCTAGTATCCATTATGTTCTGAGATTGATGTTGCTATGACTTTGCTATGCTTAATGCTTGTCACTAGGGCCCGAGTGCCGTGATTTCAGATCTGAACCTATTATGTTTTCATGAATATATGTGAGTTCTTGATCCTATCTTGCAAGTCTATAGTCACCTACTATGTGTTACGATCCGGCAACCCCGAAGTGACAATAATCGGGGACCACTCCCGGTGATGACCATAGTTTGAGGAGTTCATGTATTCACTATGTGCTAATGCTTTGTTCCGGTTCTCTATTAAAAGGAGGCCTTAATATCCCTTAGTTTCCAATAGGACCCCGCTGCCACGGGAGGGTAGGACAAAATATGTCATGCAAGTTCTTTTTCATAAGCACGTATGACTATATACGAAATACATGCCTACATTACATTGATGAATTAGAGCTAGTTCTGTGTCACCCTATGTTATGACTGTTACATGATGAACTGCATCTGGCATAATTATCCATCATTGATCCGGTGCCTACGAGTTTTCCATATACTGGTTCTCGCTTATTTACTTTCCCGCTGCTACTGTTACAATCACTATAAAATACCAAAAACATTACTTTTGTTGTCTTTACTTTTGTTGCTGCTACCACCACTATCATATTACTTTGCTACTAAACACTTTGCTGCAGATACTAAGTTTCCAGGTGTGGTTGAATTGACAACTCAGCTGCTAATACTTGAGAATATTCTTTGGCTCTCCTTGTGTCGAATCAATAAATTTGGGTTAAATACTCTACCCTCGAAAGCTGTTGCGATCCCCTATACTTGTGGGTTATCAGACACAACCATGTCGAGCCATACTATATCCTGCATCACAAACTCAAAAAACTAGTGTCAGACTGAAGGCATGGAGCAAGTCCCTCTTCTCCAACATGAAGATTCAAGTGCATATGGCCTTGGAGGTCATCCTTCACCTTGACATCGCGCAAGAGTCAAGGTCTCTGAGCCCACAGGAGATTGATCTTAGGAAGAGGCTAAAGAGGAGGGTGGTTGGCTTGGCGGTGCTTGAAAAAGCTCGGAAGCGACAGACCTCTAGAATAACAAACATTAAAGAGGGGGCGCAAACACTAAATATTTTCACCTCCGAATCAACCGTCGGCGAAGGAAAAATTTCATTCACCGCCTCAAGCACAATGCGGGGTGGGTAACCGACCACAACCAAAAGAAGGATATTATCCACAGTCACTTCTCCTCCGTCATCAACAAGGGACCCAGAAGGAATAAGGACTTTAATTGGGAGTGTATCCCCTCTCCAGATTGTGATCTTAGTGACCTTGGGGCTCCGTTCACCATGGATGAGGCTAGAAAGGCCGTCTTTGATTCGCCATGCGATAAGGCGCCGGGGCCGGATGGGTTCACGGGTGCATTCTTCAAGGCGTGTTGGGATGTTATCAAGGTCGATGTCATGGCTGCTATCAACCACTTCTCCAATCTTCATGCCACCAATTTACATTGGCTAAATTCAGCCAACATCGCATTAATCCCCAAGAAAGATGGCGCTGAGGATATTTCCGACTTTAGACCGATAAGTCTAATTCATGCCGTGGCTAAGCTCTTTGCTAAGATGATGGCAGCGCGCCTTTCCATCCACATGAATGACCTCGTGTCGCCGGCTCAAAGTGCTTTTATCAAGAAGCAAAGCATTCACGACAACTTCATATATGTCTGCAACCTTGCCCGAAGGCTACATCGAAGCAAGACATCTATGTTGCTTTTCAAACTTGATATCAAGAAGGCCTTTGATTCTGTGAGATGGGACTACTTAATGGATATTCTTCAGCACCTTGGCTTCCCCGCACGCTTCAGGGGCTGGGTCTCGGCGCTCCTCACCTCGGCTACCTCGAGAGTGTTGCTCAACGGCACGGTCAGAGACCCTATTAGGCATGGGAAGGGATTGCGGCAAGGAGACCCGATGTATCCACTTCTTTTTGTGCTTGCCATTGATCCCCTGCACCACATTCTCAACAAGGCCATGGCCCAAGGAAAACTACATCCCATCAGAAGAAATACTACAACTCTTCGTGCCTCCCTCTATGCGGATGATGCAGCCATTTTTGTGAAGCCCACGAAGGAGGACATCTCCTGCTTTGCCTCCATCTTAGGCGACTTTGGTGAGGTCACGGGTCTAGTCACCAATTGCAGCAAGAGTCTGGTGGCCCCAATTCGATGTGCTGGCCTTGACCTTCCTGAAATCCTGCAGCTCTTCCCCGCCAAACTCACGAGTTTCCCAATGACTTACTTGGGACTGCCACTGTCGGTGAAGAGACTTAAGGCAGTTCATTTCTTGCCTCTGGAGGACAAAGTTGCGCGCAGGCTCGCCCCTTGGATTGGCCTCCTCATGGCAGCACATGGGAGGGTTGTTCTGGTCAAGGTGGTTCTCACCGCCATAGCTATCTACAGCATTACTTCGCCGATCCTGCCTGCGGAGGTGATGAAGCGTACTGATGCCTTACGACGTGCATTCCTTTGGGCCGGTTGCGACAAAGTCACTGGTGGCAAGTGTAAAATCAATTGGGACAGAGTTTGCGGTCCTAAAGCTATGGGCGGACTGGGCATCCTAAGCCTGGACAAATTTGCCACCGCCCTCCGCTTGAGGTGGCTTTGGAATGAGTGGGCGGAGCAGCCAAAGCTGTGGGTTGGGTTAGGCACCCCTTGCACCGAGGCTGGCAGGGACCTTTTCGCGGCAGCAATGAGGGTCGTTGTTGGAAACGGAGATAAGGCTTCCTTCTGGACGTCCCCCTGGCTTGATGGTCTCAGGCCGATGGACATCGCCCCTAAAATCTTTGAGATCTCCAAAAAGAAAGATTTCTCTTTCAGGAAGGCCCTCACTGATGATCTATGGATTTCGCAAGTTGACATGGCAAATGGCATTACCGTCGGGCACATACAGGAGTTTACCATCCTTTGGGAGAAGTTGGACGGGATAATCTTAGATGAAGCCACGAAGACACGATCATTTGGAAACTTACAGAGCGCGGTAGCTACTCCACTTCATCAGCCTATTCGCTACAGTTCGAGGGACGCACCTCCACACCACTTCTAAAGACCGTTTGGAAAGTCTGCGCTACACCAAAATTCAAATTCTTTGCTTGGTTGATCATTCACAACAGAGTATGGACGGCAGATAGATTACAACAAAGAGGGTGGCCAAACTGCGGTTTGTGTCCCCTTTGTAGCCAAGTCCAGGAGTCTACGACGCATCTCCTCTTCCAGTGCCGATTCTCGGTTGCAGTTTGGAATGCGGTTAAGGCGAGGACCGGACTGAGCAATATTGTCACAGCAGACTGGCCGGCTATGCAAAGTGTCAGGCATTGGTGGACTGATATGGTGCTTACGCGCTCGTCTAACGAAAAAGGGATGGCCTCCCTCCTCATGCTTATCTCTTGGGAACTTTGGAAGAAGAGGAATGCTAGGGTCTTCCGGAATGTCTCCGCGCCTTTGATGATTCTCGTGGAAAAAATCATGGATGGGGCAGCCCTGTGGGCTTTGGCGGGTGCCAAAGGGCTTGATGTAATTTTATACCGTGAGTAGTTGATTTATCTTGGCCATTGTATGGTTGTTGTCCTCGGACTCCGTTACAACTCTCTCTTAATTAATGAAATGGCAAATATTTTGCCTTGTTTAAAAAAAGAATGGGTATGACATTCCATTCATGTGTTTTCCCTATTCGTGCGAATCAAAGAGGCCCTGAAATGCTTGCTGAACATCATGCATTTTCCTTGCTACTAGTCGCCAACGAACCAGCCTTTGGTCAAATGGTCACAAAAGTCTTTAGTCTTAGTTTGGTTAATGTTAATTACGACATGCATCGGCCGACTAAAACTGAAGAAAAATCGTCAAGCTGACGAACATGCATCTCGTGACATTTCATAAATAATACTGGCCTGACAGGTCAGTTCCAACGCCCACCCCATCCATTCCGATAAGCCAAATTAGTTGGTAGCATTGGGATCAGATTTGTAGACAAAAGTCCACAATGGTAAGTAGTAGACCAATTGCAATGGAGTAGCTACCAGTGCCGGTTTAAAAAACCTGGGTAGCTAACTATATGATGCAAACAAACATTTCGGTTTGATCAAGAGATGCTAGATCTGATCTCAAAAACAAAAACCAAAAAAAGAGAGATGCTAGATCTGCACATCAGCTTTGTTTTTGTTTTTTTTTGCGAAATAACTCTTTTATTACTCAATCATTTGGGATTACATTCTTGCGAGGCAATACATAAGACTTCATCAGGAGCTGAGCCGAGCCAAACCATGGTTCAACCCTGCCTACTACCAAAACTAGCCATGGCATGACTAACACAATTGCCCGAGCGGCGGATATGAGTAATAGAAGAGTCCCGTTCCCCCATACTTTGCTTGATCTCCAATCATAAAGGCATATCTTGAGAAGTTGCGACCCGCATCCTTTACCATTGGGACGGCCTCAAGACAATCAGACTCAACATCTATAGGTAGAGAGCTCCATTGCAACGCCAAACTGATGCCCTCCTTGATGGCCAATATCTCAGACTTGAGTACATCTTCACAATCACAAACAAATCTGCAAGCACTGAAAATAATATTTCCATCATGATCCCGCAAAACCATACCAGTTCCTGCATTACCATTCAAGACAGAACCATCAGTATTTAGCTTCACTCTTCCTTCACGTGGGGGGATCCAAGGGCTAATGCTTTGTATCTGTACAGTGCGGACCACGCTCGGTTCTAGGAGGCACTGAGCAGGAACCATCTTGCCTTTGGCATAATCAGCATCTTGGTTAGCGGTCAAGCTTGCCAAAGAATTCAAATAACTCTCAAGGAACCGGACAGATACACCAACAGGAGGAGCCGGCTTTGCATGAACAACTTCGTTTCTGACGTGCCAAATTCTCCATAAGAGCATAATTAAACAAACACGCTGTTATACTTCGGCTTCGCAGATTACCTGGATGAACCAGTCGTCATGTCGTTTGATATCAGTGAGTTTGGGCAGCTCCCACACCGTCGCCATTGCACACCAAAGTTGTTGAGCATTATCACATGCACAAAACACATGAAACGAGTCCTCAACTTCTCTACCACAGACTGGGCAAGTGTCTCGTTCCTCCAAGGTTCTCCGCTTCTTGTTCTTCCACGTCGCCAGAGAGTTCGTTGCTAATCGCCATGCAAACGACTTAACCTTAGGCGGGGCCGGACAAGACCAGATATGCTTCCACACTTCCCTGCTGCTATCCGCAACAGAGCTCGACGAAGGGATCGATGGTTGTAGCATTTCATGTGCAGCAAGCCAATAAGCGCTCTTAACTGTGAAAACTCCACTCCTCTCAGGCACCCACGCCAGAAAATCCTCCCCAAGCCGTGGCAAGGGTTTCATCTTGCAGATCTGTGCCACGTCAGCCGGTAAGAAGAATTGTTGGAGCCTTTGAAAGTCCCAGTTGCCATTGTGATCAAGTAACTCGGCCACCCATTTTAGGCGACACCGACCTCTTCTGGAAAGCAGAGAGTTAGTGTTGCCTGTCATTAACCATTGGTCACGCCATATTCTCACATTCTGGCCATTTGCTATGCGCCACATGTGACGCCCCCGATTTGACCGTACACTAATCATGCACGCAAATGTGTACGATCAAGATCAAGAACTCACGGGTAGATATCACAACACAACTCTACAAATAAAATAAGTCATACAAGCATCATATTACAAGCCAGGGGCCTCGAGGGCTCGAATACAAGAGCTCGATCATAGACGAGTCAGCGGAAGCAACAATATCTGAGTACAGACATAAGTTAAACAAGTTTGCCTTAAGAAGGCTAGCACAAACTGGGATACAGATCGAAAGAGGCGCAGGCCTCCTGCCTGGGATCCTCCTAACTACTCCTGGTCGTCGTCAGCGGGCAGCACGTAGTAGTAGGCACCTCCGGTGTAGTAGGATTCGTTGTCGACGGTGGCGTCTGGCTCCTGGGCTCCAACATCTGGTTGCGACAACCAGGTAGAAGGGATAGAGGGAAAAGAAGGAGAAAGCAACCGTGAGTACTCATCCAAAGTACTCGCAAGCAAGGAGCTACACTACATATGTATGCATTGGTATCAACTAGAATAAGGCTATTATATGTGGACTGGACTGCAGAAAGCCGGAATAAGAGGGGGATAACTAATCTTGTCGAAGACTACGCTTCTGGCAGCCTCCGTCTTGCAGCATGTAGAAGAGAGTAGACTGAAGTCCTCCAAGTAGCATCGCATAGCATAACCCTAACCGATGATCCTCTCCTTGCCACCCTGTGAGAGAGCGATCACCGGTTGTCTTTGGCACTTGGAAGGGTGTGTTTTATTAAGTATCCGGTTCTAGTTGTCATAAGGTCAAGGTACAACTCCGGGTCGTCCTTTTACCGAGGGACACGGCTATTCGAATAGATAAACTTCCCTGCAGGGGTGCACCACATACCCCAACACGCTCGATCCCATTTGGCCGGACACACTTTTCTGGGTCATGCCCGGCCTCGGAAGATCAACACGTCGCAGCCCTACCTAGGCACAACAGAGAGGTCAGCACGCCGGTCTAAATCCTATGGCGCAGGGGTCTGGGCCCATCGCCCTTTGCACACCTACACGTTGCGTACGCGGCCGGAAGCAGACCTAGCCTAGTGGCTTTCCAGTCCAATCCGGCGCGCGCCACTTAGTCGCTGATGTCACGAAGGCTTCGGCTGATACCACGACGCCGGGATACCCATAACTGCTCCCACGTAGATGGTTAGTGCGTATAGACCAAATGGCCAGACTCAGATCAAATACCCAGATCTCGTTAAGCGTGTTAAGTATCCGCGAACACCGACCAGGGCCAGGCCCACCTCTCTCCTAGGTGGTCGGAACCTGCCCTGTCGCTCCGCCTCAAAGATCCACTCGCGGGTGCTCCTACGAGCCTACCCATCTTTAGTCACCACATGTATCATGTATAAAGTATATAGTATATACCCGTGATCACCTCCCGAGTGATCACGGCCCGATAGTATAGCATGGCAGACGGACAAGAATGTAGGGCCACTGATGATAAGCTAGCATCCTATACTAAGCATTAGGTTTGCAGGTAAAGGTAACAACAGTAGTAGCAAGGACAGGCTATGCATCAGTATAGGATTAACGGGAAGCAGTAACATGCTACACTACTCTAATGCAAGCAGTATAGAGAAGAGTAGGCGGTATCTGGTGATCAAAGGGGGGGGGCTTGCCTGGTTGCTCTGGCAAGAGAGAGGGGTCGTCAACTCCGTAGTCGTACTGGGTAGCAGCGGCGTCGGTCTCAGTGTCTATCGAGAGAAGAGGGGGGAGAAACAATAAATATTTAAGCAAGCATATGCATAGTGATGCATGACATGACAAGTAACGGCGTTAGAGGTGCCCTAACGCAGTAATAGGTGATACCGGTGAAGGGGGATGACATCCGGGAAAGTATCCCCGGTGTTTTGCGTTTTCGAGTAGAGGAGCCGGAGGGGGAAAGTTGCGAGTTTGCTATGCTAGGGATGCGTGACGGACGAACGGGCTGCGTATCCGGGTTCGTCTCATCGTTCTGAGCAACTTTCATGTACAAAGTTTTTTCATCCGAGCTACGGTTTATTTTATATTAATTTTAAAAGATTTAAATCATTTTTAGGATTTATTTAATTAATTTAATCAACATTATCCAGAATAGTGTCTGCTGACGTCATCATGACGTCAGCATGACGTTAGTAGTTGACTTGGTCAACCTCACAGGTGGGTCCCGTTCGTCATACTCTGTTTTAATTAACTAACAATTAATTAGGTTAATTAGTGATTAGGTTAATCTAATTATAATTAATTAACTTAATTAATTCCTTAATTAAATAATTAATTTAATTATTATTATTATTATTTAATTCTTATTTTATTATTCTTTTTATCTAAAATCGTTCTGTGGGGTGGGGCCCCCGTGTCATAGGCACAGGGGGCCTTAGCGGGTGACGGGTTACGGGCAGGCGCCCACCATGCGAGGGGAGGCGAGGCCGGCCCGGGCTGTGCCAGACGGCGGCGAGGCCACGGCGGGGCGGCGATGGGGCTGCAGAGGCGGGGCGGAGCTCGAACGTGACGGGGGGGCGAGCGCGTGCGTGGGGGGCGCGTGGCCAGAGGAGTGGCGGGCTGCGCGGCAAGCCGCGGGCGGGCGCGCGGTGCAGAGTAGAGAGAGGGAAGAAACGGCGTGGGGCGGCGCGGTGTGTGCAGGGGGCCGGGGCGCGAGCGAAGGAGGCCCGAGGCGCGGCGACGAGCATCGCGTGCGGTGGGCGCGGCCGCCGCGCGGCGGGTGCGTGCGTGCGCAGAGAGGGAACGGGGCGAGGGAGAGAGAGGAGGCCGGGGGCATGGGGCAAGTGTTGCAGTCGCGCGGGCCGGTGGCCGCGGGGACGGGTCACAACAGGAGGTAAGCGGGGGCGGCGTAAGGGCGCGGGCGCGCGAGGAGCTTCGGCCGTGCGCGGGACGATGGGCGCGTGAGGGGCGGGTGGCATGCGCGTGTGTGTGCGGCCGTGGGCGCGCCCGGTGCGCAGCGGGCGCGAGGCGGAGAAGGAGGGGGCCTCACGAGGTGGTTGTAGGGTACGAGGCAGCGGGGGTTGAGGAGGTCGACGGGGACGACCGGGCGACGGGGAGGAGGAGGACGGCGAGGTGGCGGCGTGGCGGCGAGCGGCGTCGGCCTCCTCTGGATCCCAATCCAGATCGGGCAAGAGGAGGGGAGAGGAGAGACGAGCGGGGTGGGGCGAGTGGGGTGTCGGTGGTGTGGATAAGAAGTGGGTGGGGGTGGCCGGCTGGGCCTTTGCCCAGTTGGGCCGGCTGGGCCTTTGCCCAGTTGGGCCGGTTGGTGGCCTGGCCGGCTGGGCCGTCTGGCCCAGTGGGGGGGTCCTTTTATATTTTTTTTGTTAGTTTTGTTTTCTGTTTTTTTATAGTTTGCTTTCTTTTAGTTTCCTTTTACTTTAGTTTTAGTAATTTACCAAAGTGGCACCTAAATAGGATTTTACAAATTATGCCACTGCCACAATAGTTTAATACTTATAATAATTTAGTTTTGAAAATTTTTATTATTGTTAAAGCATTAAAATAATTGTTTCTGCTACTCTTTTATTCATTTAAGAGTATTTAAACATTTTATAAAAGTGTGGTTTCTCCACCATAATTACCTATGCATTATTTGGCTCACTCCGAACATTTTAGTTTTAATATTTGAAAACTTTTATCGTTTGCTTGATTTTGAATTTGAATTCGAACTGGTTTCGACCTAACGTGAGATTAGCAACAGTAATCGGGGTGACGTGGCATCATTAGCAGAGGTTTACTGTAGCTTGATTATCCGGGCGTCACAATTCTCCTCCGCTACAAGAAATCTCGTCCCGAGATTTAAGAGGGGGGCAAGGGGGAAGGAATTTGGTTACGAATTTCTAACGGGTCTTCTCGGTGTTGGTTGCTCTTCTCGAAGAGGTCGATCCATTACATTGATTTCTTCATTCCTCTGTTTCAGATCCTCATGATGAAGTCGGCTCTTTTCTTTGGGAACTCCAGCGTATTTACGAATAGGTAACGGGGCAGCTTTACGACAATTGAATGGTATAAGGGAAAGTCATCTGGGCGGGGGTATCCCAAGAATGATCATAAGAGTATCTCTCGAGTTGAACAAATGAAAAACACCGAGAGCAAGGTAAGAATGTACCATAAGAAGTTTCAAGTGGATAGACAATCGTTCGATGCCCGTTACAGGGCGTGAAAGCGGTTCAAAGCAATCAGGAATAAGTATTGCGTCTTATACCAGAATAGATCAACAGGCAGGAGGCCCATGAATTACATACAAAGTCAAGCACGAGGAATAACTTTGACAACAGGGTGTACAGGAGAGTCAGGTTTCGATCATGTGGAACTGTGGGTTATGGGCCCACCATGTGGGTTAAAATAGGGATGGGCGTTGACATCTTGCATGGTCATGATAGCAAGGCATGTCAGAGGATCAGCCTATCAGTTACGTCGGCAACAACATCGGTACCAAGGGCGAGGGACGAAGAGAACCATTTTCCTGCTCGTTGAACGAGGCGGACCAATAGGCAAAGTTCTCGTCCACCGGTGGTTACCGGGATGCTATCAACAATGGTAACAGGGTCTTACTGACAGAGTTGTACGCTGAGGTTCTTATAAAAGCAGTGACGTATTACTGCTTAGATCATATAAACCTCAAGAAGGTTAAACAGAACAATGGAAAGGAAAATGTGATTATCAGATTAAACAGAACAATGGAAAGGAAAAATGTGTTTAAGCACATATTTCAGGGGTATATCCTTCCCAATACAAGCATAGTATGATACCCAAGACCGGATAGAAGGTAGAAACCCACTTAGGTAAGGGGAGAGGAATTTCATGACGTTACCCATACAACGGTGTTTGGATAGTTGAGCAAGAAACAATTAGTATTGGGCTTCAAATGTTCTTGTTGAAGAACGGAGTACCATAAACGTGCTTCGAGATAGCATTGACATGGTCAACAGGTGAAAATCAGACTTTGGAAACAAAAAGGATCCATTAGGAATAACTTGTAGAATAAGTCTTACAGTTTCCTCGTGGAAGAATGGATAACATTGCTAAAAGGGAACTATAACAATAGGGCCTTCGGCCAGGTGGGCTAGGTATGATACCACCTTACTGGGTCATCTAAAGACCAACGTTATAACTCTTGGAAATATGTTCCAACCATCATATCTGACCGAGATTCAGATTTGATTGGTGTCAGGATACCTCAGACTCGGGATGCCTGAGAAGAAAAGGTGCAACACAATTTGACGAGATGACATTGTGAGATTCTCAGAAGTGATCTATGTAAGTGAGCTCTGAAACAAGAGGTCATCAGTAAACCAAGGAGAGGATGAGGAGGTGGCTGATAGGCTCTGCAACAAATCATCGAGATTTCCAAAGGATTGATTTCCACAATTATGTGAACAAGGAAATATCATTTGTCGGATCAAATGTCATAATGATGTATGCTCGAGGGAAACATACACAACTGAACAATGATAGAAGGGTGCACCCAGGAATCTGGACTAGGTAGCACGATCAATGTTTGAATGATGATTCAATAATCAATAGACTTAGAATGAAACTGTAGACCAATAACTTCAAGCAATAGGGTTGCTAGAAGTTTAGAATTTACACATCACAGACCATTTGTCGGTATTCCGGTTAAAACAACACGGAGACCAAGAAATGAACGCAAATGGCGAGAGATATTACTATATCAAGAATTCTCAAGAGGTGGTAAAATTACCACGACATTCTTGACAGAAAAGGTGGTAATATTCCAAGGTAAAGAAGGACAAATGCTGGATAGCAAGGAACTCAAGGTATAACACAAAACATGAACAAGTTTGTGTTGGAGGGAAGGCAATAAAGTGGCCGATGATAACACAAATCATCGGGGGCAAGGATGGTATTTCTCATCATGAATTCAGTTGATACCCTTGAAGAGCTCAAAATGCTGATGATTAAAATTAGCACGATAATGATGTATCCGTTCAGGCTAGGGCAGACATGGAGTATTAAACTTGTAAGCGATGAAGATCTCTAATCCTCGTTGAATCGCAGTGCAGACTCAATTCCGTTATCGGTGTCCTTGAGTGTTTCATAACTCAAGGCCCGTGAAAAATTGGAGTCCGTGAGAATGTAATACCTGATGAAGAACTCATAAGAGGTTATGCAGTTCCATGATAATCTCGAGATACCAGGGGGGTAGTACTCGACGACAAATCAAAGTAGAGGTTGGACTGGGGTATTACCTTGCAGAAGACAAGTGCTTAAACTTGCAAGAGAAATGGTATTTAAAGGAGAACATGGTCGGAACCACGATTGCAAAAGGCCAGATCCCAGATATAAGATGAACTTATACCAAAGGAGTAATTAATTTAAGAGAAGCTTTAATGATAAGAACTACATCGTGTCCATGGGCATGAACACAAAGTTCAAGGTCGACTCCCACTTCTCCAATGCATAATCTTTCATTCACTTCTCACTTTCGAAGAAGTTGCAATGTTGAAATTTTATTTGGCAAAAGACCAGAAGTGTATGGCTCGTGAAAACTTTCGAGTTCACACAGTTTAGAGAAGGCATAGGTTCAACCCATCAGGGAATCTTAGGAGTATACACCACAAATTTCAAGAATAAATAACACAAGCTCGATAGTAGAGCATGCTTGAGAAAGCAGAGGATACAATTTACCAAAGGCATTATGTATCCGAGGAAAGGCTCACAGACATATTGAATATGAAGGACGCTGTCGGATAAAATCCAACAAATGATCTGGTGGTCCTCAAGGGATCTGGTGTGAGCATCGGTACTCAATCAGAGGGAGAAACAATGCAAGGAGATCAGACTTTAGAAACAACTGACTAATTCAAGG
The DNA here is from genome assembly GCA_034509565.1 of Triticum monococcum. Lineage (NCBI taxonomy): Eukaryota > Viridiplantae > Streptophyta > Magnoliopsida > Poales > Poaceae > Triticum > Triticum monococcum. Next base: position 122,691,449 of record CM067841.1, read on the forward strand.
CTCAAATGCAAAGGAATTATCAATTCCAAGACAAGGGATCAGAAGCAATGCTCTGATCAGGGATGGATAAGTTGAATAGCCTTAAGGGTACGATCAATGGTCAATTGATTGGTCGAGATCCAGCTCATGTTTAAACTAGCGTCTGAGCCAGAAAGATAATTTAAAAGGATCAACTGATGATTGCGTGCATTCGCACTCATGTTGAATCAAAGGGATCAAAAGGGCGGTGCCTAAGGATACTAACGATGATTGCCAGACATATGGAAAGCATCCATCACGCAAGCAGACAAGTATTGCAGAGCAATAAGCTACTAAGGATTTTTGGAGGATCGAATAGTATTTCGAAGACCATTGTGAAACACACGTATCCACTTGGGATGAGTGGATACTTAATAAGTGCGAGAACTTATTCGAAGGGTTATCCAGGTTGCAAAGAACTGCAAGGGCAGTGGGCACAGGGTATTATCGGAACAAGAGAGAGAATTTTCGGGGTATCTTGTAATAACAAGATTAATTGGGAATAAAAGTAAGGGTGACAGGTGTAAGTATTTATCCATAAGGATTTATCGGTGGTCGGGAATTGAAAAAGTGGTGGGCACAAGTCTCGAGAGAATATTAAAGAGTATCTTCGGAATCTTCTGGTGCAGTAGACGATCATCCTAATAAGGTGCTCTCCAGGTGGAAGTAGTAACGAGATCCTAGAGTCAGAGTTAGTTAATTCATTTTAACCCGAATAGAAGAGAGATTAGAGCCCCAGAGTAAGGATCGAGGAGTAAAAGATTCTAATACCACCCAAACGGCGACGTGTGCCCGTAAGACACACAGCCGTGTTAGTAAAAGTTTTTGCAATGTCTAGACTCGACTTCGGCCAAGGAGTCTGGAAGGGGGATTCCTACAGGCAGTCGGCTCTGATACCAACTTGTGACGCCCCCGATTTAACCGTACACTAATCATGCACGCAAATGTGTATGATCAAGATCAAGGACTCACGGGTAGATATCACAACACAACTCTACAAATAAAATAAGTCATACAAGCATCATATTACAAGCCAGGGGCCTCGAGGGCTCGAATACAAGAGCTCGATCATAGATGAGTCAGCGGAAGCAACAATATCTGAGTACAGACATAAGTTAAACAAGTTTGCCTTAAGAAGGCTAGCACAAACTGGGATACAGATCGAAAGAGGCGCAGGCCTCCTGCCTGGGATCCTCCTAACTACTCCTGGTCGTCGTAGCGGGCAGCACGTAGTAGTAGGCACCTCCGGTGTAGTAGGAGTCGTTGTCGACGGTGGCGTCTGGCTCCTGGGCTCCAACATCTGGTTGCGACAACCAGGTAGAAGGGATAGAGGGAAAAGAAGGAGAAAGCAACCGTGAGTACTCATCCAAAGTACTCGCAAGCAAGGAGCTACACTACATATGTATGCATTGGTATCAACTGGAATAAGGCTATTATATGTGGACTGGACTGCGGAAAGCCGGAATAAGAGGGGGATAACTAATCCTGTCGAAGACTACGCTTCTGGCAGCCTCCGTCTTGCAGCATGTAGAAGAGAGTAGACTGAAGTCCTCCAAGTAGCATCGCATAGCATAACCCTAACCGATGATCCTCTCCTCGCCACCCTGTGAGAGAGCGATCACCGGTTGTCTCTGGCACTTGGAAGGGTGTGTTTTATTAAGTATCCGGTTCTAGTTGTCATAAGGTCAAGGTACAACTCCGGGTCGTCCTTTTACCGAGGGACACGGCTATTCGAATAGATAAACTTCCCTGCAGGGGTGCACCACATACCCCAACATGCTCGATCCCATTTGGCCAGACACACTTTTTTGGGTCATGCCCGGCCTCGGAAGATCAACACGTCGCAGCCCTACCTAGGCACAACAGAGAGGTCAGCACGCCGGTCTAAATCCTATGGCGCAGGGGTCTGGGCCCATCGCCCTTTGCACACCTGCACGTTGCGTACGCGGCCGGAAGCAGACCTAGCCTAGTGGCTTTCCAGTCCAATCCGGCGCGCGCCACTCAGTCGCTGACGTCACGAAGGCTTCGGCTGATACCACGACGCCGGGATACCCATAACTGCTCCCACGTAGATGGTTAGTGCGTATAGACCAAATGGCCAGACTCAGATCAAATACCCAGATCTCGTTAAGCATGTTAAGTATCCGCGAACACCGACCAGGGCCAGGCCCACCTCACTCCTAGGTGGTCGGAACCTGCCCTGTCACTCCGCCTCAAAGATCCACTCGCGGGTGCTCCTACGAGCCTACCCATCTTTAGTCACCACATGTATCATGTATAAAGTTTATAGTATATACCCGTGATCACCTCCCGAGTGATCACGGCCCGATAGTATAGCATGGCAGACGGACAAGAATGTAGGGCCACTGATGATAAGCTAGCATCCTATACTAAGCATTAGGTTTGCAGGTAAAGGTAACAACAGTAGTAGCAAGGACAGGCTATACATCAGTATAGGATTAACGGGAAGCAGTAACATGCTACACTACTCTAATGCAAGCAGTATAGAGAAGAGTAGGCGGTATCTGGTGATCAAAGGGGGGCTTGCCTGGTTGCTCTGGCAAGAGAGAGGGGTCGTCAACTCCGTAGTCGTACTGGGTAGCAGCGGCGTCGGTCTCGGTGTCTATCGAGAGAAGAGGGGGGAGAAACAATAAATATTTAAGCAAGCATATGCATAGTGATGCATGACATGACAAGTAACGGCGTTAGAGGTGCCCTAACGCGGTAATAGGTGATACCGGTGAAGGGGGATGACATCCGGGAAAGTATCCCCGGTGTTTTGCGTTTTCGAGCAGAGGAGCCGGAGGGGGAAAGTTGCGAGTTTGCTATGCTAGGGATGCGTGACGGACGAACGGGCTGCGTATCCGGGTTCGTCTCGTCGTTCTGAGCAACTTTCATGTACAAAGTTTTTTCATCCGAGCTACGGTTTATTTTATATTAATTTTAAAAGATTTAAATCATTTTTAGGATTTATTTAATTAATTTAATCAACATTATCCAGAATAGTGTCTGCTGACGTCATCATGACGTCAGCATGACGTTAGTAGTTGACTTGGTCAACCTCACAGGTGGGTCCCGTTCGTCATACTCTGTTTTAATTAACTAACAATTAATTAGGTTAATTAGTGATTAGGTTAATCTAATTATAATTAATTAACTTAATTAATTCCTTAATTAAATAATTAATTTAATTATTATTATTATTATTTAATTCTTTTTTTATTATTCTTTTTATCTAAAATCGTTCTGTGGGGTGGGGCCCCCGTGTCATAGGCACAGGGGGCCTTAGCGGGTGACGGGTTACGGGCAGGCGCCCACCATGCGAGGGGAGGCGAGGCCGGCCCGGGTTGTGCCAGGCGGCGACGAGGCCACGGCGGGGCGGCGATGGGGCTGCAGAGGCGGGGCGGAGCTCGAGCGTGACGGGGGGGCGAGCGCGTGCGTGGGGGGCGCGTGGCCAGAGGAGTGGCGGGCTGCGCGGCAAGCCGCGGGCGGGCGCGCGGTGCAGAGTAGAGAGAGGGAAGAAACGGCGTGGGGCGGCGCAGTGTGTGCAGGGGGCCGGGGCGCGAGCGAAGGAGGCCCGAGGCGCGGCGACGAGCATCGCGTGCGGTGGGCGCGGCCGCCGCGCGGCGGGTGCGTGCGTGCGCAGAGAGGGAGCGGGGCGAGGGAGAGAGAGGAGGCCGGGGGCATGGGGCAAGTGTTGCAGTCGCGCGGGCCGGTGGCCGCGGGGACGGGTCGCAACAGGAGGTAAGCGGGGGCGGCGTAAGGGCGCGGGCGCGCGAGGAGCTCCGGCCGTGCGCGGGACGATGGGTGCGTGAGGGGCGGGTGGCATGCGCGTGTGTGTGCGGCCGTGGGCGCGCCCGGTGCGCAGCGGGCGCGAGGCGGAGAAGGAGGGGGCCTCACGAGGTGGTTGTAGGGTACGAGGCAGCGGGGGTTGAGGAGGTCGACGGGGACGACCGGGCGACGGGGAGGAGGAGGACGGCGAGGTGGCGGCGTGGCGGCGAGCGGCGTCGGCCTCCTCTGGATCCCGATCCAGATCGGGCAAGAGGAGGGGAGAGGAGAGACGAGCGGGGTGGGGCGAGTGGGGTGTCGGTGGTGTGGATAAGAAGTGGGTGGGGGGTGGCCGGCTGGGCCTTTGCCCAGTTGGGCCGGTTGGTGGCCTGGCCGGCTGGGCCGTCTGGCCCAGTGGGGGGGTCCTTTTATATTTTTTTTGTTAGTTTTGTTTTCTGTTTTTTTATAGTTTGCTTTCTTTTAGTTTCTTTTTACTTTAGTTTTAGTAATTTACCAAAGTGGCACCTAAATAGGATTTTACAAATTATGCCACTGCCACAATAGTTTAATACTTATAATAATTTAGTTTTGAAAATTTTTATTATTGTTAAAGCATTAAAATAATTGTTTCTGCTACTCTTTTATTCATTTAAGAGTATTTAAACATTTTATAAAAGTGTGGTTTCTCCACCATAATTACCTATGCATTATTTGGCTCACTCCGAACATTTTAGTTTTAATATTTGAAAACTTTTATCGTTTGCTTGATTTTGAATTTGAATTCGAACTGGTTTCGACCTAACGTGAGATTAGCAACAGTAATCGGGGTGACGTGGCATCATTAGCAGAGGTTTACTGTAGCTTGATTATCCGGGCGTCACAATTCTCCTCCGCTACAAGAAATCTCGTCCCGAGATTTAAGAGGGGGGCAAGGGGGAAGGAATTTGGTTACGAATTTCTAACGGGTCTTCTCGGTGTTGGTTGCTCTTCTCGAAGAGGTCGATCCATTACATTGATTTCTTCATTCCTCTGTTTCAGATCCTCATGATGAAGTCGGCTCTTTTCTTTGGGAACTCCAGCGTATTTACGAATAGGTAACGGGGCAGCTTTACGACAATTGAATGGTATAAGGGAAAGTCATCTGGGCGGGGGTATCCCAAGAATGATCATAAGAGTATCTCTCGAGTTGAACAAATGAAAAACACCGAGAGCAAGGTAAGAATGTACCATAAGAAGTTTCAAGTGGATAGACAATCGTTCGATGCCCGTTACAGGGCGTGAAAGCGGTTCAAAGCAATCAGGAATAAGTATTGCGTCTTATACCAGAATAGATCAACAGGCAGGAGGCCCATGAATTACATACAAAGTCAAGCACGAGGAATAACTTTGACAACAGGGTGTACAGGAGAGTCAGGTTTCGATCATGTGGAACTGTGGGTTATGGGCCCACCATGTGGGTTAAAATAGGGATGGGCGTTGACATCTTGCATGGTCATGATAGCAAGGCATGTCAGAGGATCAGCCTATCAGTTACGTCGGCAACAACTTCGGTACCAAGGGCGAGGGACGAAGAGAACCATTTTCCTGCTCGTTGAACGAGGCGGACCAATAGGCAAAGTTCTCGTCCACCGGTGGTTACCGGGATGCTATCAACAATGGTAACAGGGTCTTACTGACAGAGTTGTACGCTGAGGTTCTTATAAAAGCAGTGACGTATTACTGCTTAGATCATATAAACCTCAAGAAGGTTAAACAGAACAATGGAAAGGAAAATGTGATTATCAGATTAAACAGAACAATGGAAAGGAAAAATGTGTTTAAGCACATATTTCAGGGGTATATCCTTCCCAATACAAGCATAGTATGATACCCAAGACCGGATAGAAGGTAGAAACCCACTTAGGTAAGGGGAGAGGAATTTCATGACGTTACCCATACAACGGTGTTTGGATAGTTGAGCAAGAAACAATTAGTATTGGGCTTCAAATGTTCTTGTTGAAGAACGGAGTACCATAAACGTGCTTCGAGATAGCATTGACATGGTCAACAGGTGAAAATCAGACTTTGGAAACAAAAAGGATCCATTAGGAATAACTTGTAGAATAAGTCTTACAGTTTCCTCGTGGAAGAATGGATAACATTGCTAAAAGGGAACTATAACAATAGGGCCTTCGGCCAGGTGGGCTAGGTATGATACCACCTTACTGGGTCATCTAAAGACCAACGTTATAACTCTTGGAAATATGTTCCAACCATCATATCTGACCGAGATTCAGATTTGATTGGTGTCAGGATACCTCAGACTCGGGATGCCTGAGAAGAAAAGGTGCAACACAATTTGACGAGATGACATTGTGAGATTCTCAGAAGTGATCTATGTAAGTGAGCTCTGAAACAAGAGGTCATCAGTAAACCAAGGAGAGGATGAGGAGGTGGCTGATAGGCTCTGCAACAAATCATCGAGATTTCCAAAGGATTGATTTCCACAATTATGTGAACAAGGAAATATCATTTGTCGGATCAAATGTCATAATGATGTATGCTCGAGGGAAACATACACAACTGAACAATGATAGAAGGGTGCACCCAGGAATCTGGACTAGGTAGCACGATCAATGTTTGAATGATGATTCAATAATCAATAGACTTAGAATGAAACTGTAGACCAATAACTTCAAGCAATAGGGTTGCTAGAAGTTTAGAATTTACACATCACAGACCATTTGTCGGTATTCCGGTTAAAACAACACGGAGACCAAGAAATGAACGCAAATGGCGAGAGATATTACTATATCAAGAATTCTCAAGAGGTGGTAAAATTACCACGACATTCTTGACAGAAAAGGTGGTAATATTCCAAGGTAAAGAAGGACAAATGCTGGATAGCAAGGAACTCAAGGTATAACACAAAACATGAACAAGTTTGTGTTGGAGGGAAGGCAATAAAGTGGCCGATGATAACACAAATCATCGGGGGCAAGGATGGTATTTCTCATCATGAATTCAGTTGATACCCTTGAAGAGCTCAAAATGCTGATGATTAAAATTAGCACGATAATGATGTATCCGTTCAGGCTAGGGCAGACATGGAGTATTAAACTTGTAAGCGATGAAGATCTCTAATCCTCGTTGAATCGCAGTGCAGACTCAATTCCGTTATCGGTGTCCTTGAGTGTTTCATAACTCAAGGCCCGTGAAAAATTGGAGTCCGTGAGAATGTAATACCTGATGAAGAACTCATAAGAGGTTATGCAGTTCCATGATAATCTCGAGATACCAGGGGGGTAGTACTCGACGACAAATCAAAGTAGAGGTTGGACTGGGGTATTACCTTGCAGAAGACAAGTGCTTAAACTTGCAAGAGAAATGGTATTTAAAGGAGAACATGGTCGGAACCACGATTGCAAAAGGCCAGATCCCAGATATAAGATGAACTTATACCAAAGGAGTAATTAATTTAAGAGAAGCTTTAATGATAAGAACTACATCGTGTCCATGGGCATGAACACAAAGTTCAAGGTCGACTCCCACTTCTCCAATGCATAATCTTTCATTCACTTCTCACTTTCGAAGAAGTTGCAATGTTGAAATTTTATTTGGCAAAAGACCAGAAGTGTATGGCTCGTGAAAACTTTCGAGTTCACACAGTTTAGAGAAGGCATAGGTTCAACCCATCAGGGCATCTTAGGAGTATACACCACAAATTTCAAGAATAAATAACACAAGCTCGATAGTAGAGCATGCTTGAGAAAGCAGAGGATACAATTTACCAAAGGCATTATGTATCCGAGGAAAGGCTCACAGACTTATTGAATATGAAGGACGCTGTCGGATAAAATCCAACAAATGATCTGGTGGTCCTCAAGGGATCTGGTGTGAGCATCGGTACTCAATCAGAGGGAGAAACAATGCAAGGAGATCAGACTTTAGAAACAACTGACTAATTCAAGGCTCAAATGCAAAGGAATTATCAATTCCAAGACAAGGGATCAGAAGCAATGCTCTGATCAGGGATGGATAAGTTGAATAGCCTTAAGGGTATGATCAATGGTCAATTGATTGGTCGAGATCCAGCTCATGTTTAAACTAGCGTCTGAGCCAGAAAGATAATTTAAAAGGATCAACTGATGATTGCGTGCATTCGCACTCATGTTGAATCAGAGGGATCAAAAGGGCGGTGCCTAAGGATACTAACGATGATTGCCAGACATATGGAAAGCATCCATCACGCAAGCAGACAAGTATTGCAGAGCAATAAGCTACTAAGGATTTTTGGAGGATCGAATAGTATTTCGAAGACCATTGTGAAACACATGTATCCACTTGGGATGAGTGGATACTTAATAAGTGCGAGAACTTATTCGAAGGGTTATCCAGGTTGCAAAGAACTGCAAGGGCAGTGGGCACAGGGTATTATCGGAACAAGAGAGAGAATTTTCGGGGTATCTTGTTATAACAAGATTAATTGGGAATAAAAGTAAGGGTGACAGGTGTAAGTATTTATCCATAAGGATTTATCGGTGGTCGGGAATTGAAAAAGTGGTGGGCACAAGTCTCGAGAGAATATTAAAGAGTATCTTCGGAATCTTCTGGTGCAGTAGACGATCATCCTAATAAGGTGCTCTCCAGGTGGAAGTAGTAACGAGATCCTAGAGTCAGAGTTAGTTAATTCATTTTAACCCGAATAGAAGAGAGATTAGAGCCCCAGAGTAAGGATCGAGGAGTAAAAGATCCTAATACCACCCAAACGGCGACGTGTGCCCGTAAGACACACAGCCGTGTTAGTAAAAGTTTTTGCAATGTCTAGACTCGACTTCGGCCAAGGAGTCTGGAAGGGGGATTCCTACAGGCAGTCGGCTCTGATACCAACTTGTGACGCCCCCGATTTAACCGTACACTAATCATGCACGCAAATGTGTATGATCAAGATCAAGGACTCACGGGTAGATATCACAACACAACTCTACAAATAAAATAAGTCATACAAGCATCATATTACAAGCCAGGGGCCTCGAGGGCTCGAATACAAGAGCTCGATCATAGATGAGTCAGCGGAAGCAACAATATCTGAGTACAGACATAAGTTAAACAAGTTTGCCTTAAGAAGGCTAGCACAAACTGGGATACAGATCGAAAGAGGCGCAGGCCTCCTGCCTGGGATCCTCCTAACTACTCCTGGTCGTCGTAGCGGGCAGCACGTAGTAGTAGGCACCTCCGGTGTAGTAGGAGTCGTTGTCGACGGTGGCGTCTGGCTCCTGGGCTCCAACATCTGGTTGCGACAACCAGGTAGAAGGGATAGAGGGAAAAGAAGGAGAAAGCAACCGTGAGTACTCATCCAAAGTACTCGCAAGCAAGGAGCTACACTACATATGTATGCATTGGTATCAACTGGAATAAGGCTATTATATGTGGACTGGACTGCAGAAAGCCGGAATAAGAGGGGGATAACTAATCCTGTCGAAGACTACGCTTCTGGCAGCCTCCGTCTTGCAGCATGTAGAAGAGAGTAGACTAAAGTCCTCCAAGTAGCATCGCATAGCATAACCCTAACCGATGATCCTCTCCTCGCCACCCTGTGAGAGAGCGATCACCGGTTGTCTCTGGCACTTGGAAGGGTGTGTTTTATTAAGTATCCGGTTCTAGTTGTCATAAGGTCAAGGTACAACTCCGGGTCGTCCTTTTACCGAGGGACACGGCTATTCGAATAGATAAACTTCCCTGCAGGGGTGCACCACATACCCCAACATGGTCGATCCCATTTGGCCGGACACACTTTTCTGGGTCATGCCCGGCCTCGGAAGATCAACACGTCGCAGCCCTACCTAGGCACAACAGAGAGGTCAGCACGCCGGTCTAAATCCTATGGCGCAGGGGTCTGGGCCCATCGCCCTTTGCACACCTGCACGTTCCGTACGCGGCCGGAAGCAGACCTAGCCTAGTGGCTTTCCAGTCCAATCCGGCGCGCGCCACTCAGTCGCTGACGTCACGAAGGCTTCGGCTGATACCACGACGCCGGGATACCCATAACTGCTCCCACGTAGATGGTTAGTGTGTATAGACCAAATGGCCAGACTCAGATCAAATACCCAGATCTCGTTAAGCATGTTAAGTATCCGCGAACACCGACCAGGGCCAGGCCCACCTCACTCCTAGGTGGTCGGAACCTGCCCTGTCACTCCGCCTCAAAGATCCACTCGCGGGTGCTCCTACGAGCCTACCCATCTTTAGTCACCACATGTATCATGTATAAAGTTTATAGTATATACCCGTGATCACCTCCCGAGTGATCACGGCCCGATAGTATAGCATGGCAGACGGACAAGAATGTAGGGCCACTGATGATAAGCTAGCATCCTATACTAAGCATTAGGTTTGCAGGTAAAGGTAACAACAGTAGTAGCAAGGACAGGCTATACATCAGTATAGGATTAACGGGAAGCAGTAACATGCTACACTACTCTAATGCAAGCAGTATAGAGAAGAGTAGGCGGTATCTGGTGATCAAAGGGGGGCTTGCCTGGTTGCTCTGGCAAGAGAGAGGGGTCGTCAACTCCGTAGTCGTACTGGGTAGCAGCGGCGTCGGTCTCGGTGTCTATCGAGAGAAGAGGGGGGAGAAACAATAAATATTTAAGCAAGCATATGCATAGTGATGCATGACATGACAAGTAACGGCGTTAGAGGTGCCCTAACGCGGTAATAGGTGATACCGGTGAAGGGGGATGACATCCGGGAAAGTATCCCCGGTGTTTTGCGTTTTCGAGCAGAGGAGCCGGAGGGGGAAAGTTGCGAGTTTGCTATGCTAGGGATGCGTGACGGACGAACGGGCTGCGTATCCGGGTTCGTCTCGTCGTTCTGAGCAACTTTCATGTACAAAGTTTTTTCATCCGAGCTACGGTTTATTTTATATTAATTTTAAAAGATTTAAATCATTTTTAGGATTTATTTAATTAATTTAATCAACATTATCCAGAATAGTGTCTGCTGACGTCATCATGACGTCAGCATGACGTTAGTAGTTGACTTGGTCAACCTCACAGGTGGGTCCCGTTCGTCATACTCTGTTTTAATTAACTAACAATTAATTAGGTTAATTAGTGATTAGGTTAATCTAATTATAATTAATTAACTTAATTAATTCCTTAATTAAATAATTAATTTAATTATTATTATTATTATTTAATTCTTTTTTTATTATTCTTTTTATCTAAAATCGTTCTGTGGGGTGGGGCCCCCGTGTCATAGGCACAGGGGGCCTTAGCGGGTGACGGGTTACGGGCAGGCGCCCACCATGCGAGGGGAGGCGAGGCCGGCCCGGGTTGTGCCAGGCGGCGACGAGGCCACGGCGGGGCGGCGATGGGGCTGCAGAGGCGGGGCGGAGCTCGAGCGTGACGGGGGGGCGAGCGCGTGCGTGGGGGGCGCGTGGCCAGAGGAGTGGCGGGCTGCGCGGCAAGCCGCGGGCGGGCGCGCGGTGCAGAGTAGAGAGAGGGAAGAAACGGCGTGGGGCGGCGCAGTGTGTGCAGGGGGCCGGGGCGCGAGCGAAGGAGGCCCGAGGCGCGGCGACGAGCATCGCGTGCGGTGGGCGCGGCCGCCGCGCGGCGGGTGCGTGCGTGCGCAGAGAGGGAGCGGGGCGAGGGAGAGAGAGGAGGCCGGGGGCATGGGGCAAGTGTTGCAGTCGCGCGGGCCGGTGGCCGCGGGGACGGGTCGCAACAGGAGGTAAGCGGGGGCGGCGTAAGGGCGCGGGCGCGCGAGGAGCTCCGGCCGTGCGCGGGACGATGGGTGCGTGAGGGGCGGGTGGCATGCGCGTGTGTGTGCGGCCGTGGGCGCGCCCGGTGCGCAGCGGGCGCGAGGCGGAGAAGGAGGGGGCCTCACGAGGTGGTTGTAGGGTACGAGGCAGCGGGGGTTGAGGAGGTCGACGGGGACGACCGGGCGACGGGGAGGAGGAGGACGGCGAGGTGGCGGCGTGGCGGCGAGCGGCGTCGGCCTCCTCTGGATCCCGATCCAGATCGGGCAAGAGGAGGGGAGAGGAGAGACGAGCGGGGTGGGGCGAGTGGGGTGTCGGTGGTGTGGATAAGAAGTGGGTGGGGGGTGGCCGGCTGGGCCTTTGCCCAGTTGGGCCGGTTGGTGGCCTGGCCGGCTGGGCCGTCTGGCCCAGTGGGGGGGTCCTTTTATATTTTTTTTGTTAGTTTTGTTTTCTGTTTTTTTATAGTTTGCTTTCTTTTAGTTTCTTTTTACTTTAGTTTTAGTAATTTACCAAAGTGGCACCTAAATAGGATTTTACAAATTATGCCACTGCCACAATAGTTTAATACTTATAATAATTTAGTTTTGAAAATTTTTATTATTGTTAAAGCATTAAAATAATTGTTTCTGCTACTCTTTTATTCATTTAAGAGTATTTAAACATTTTATAAAAGTGTGGTTTCTCCACCATAATTACCTATGCATTATTTGGCTCACTCCGAACATTTTAGTTTTAATATTTGAAAACTTTTATCGTTTGCTTGATTTTGAATTTGAATTCGAACTGGTTTCGACCTAACGTGAGATTAGCAACAGTAATCGGGGTGACGTGGCATCATTAGCAGAGGTTTACTGTAGCTTGATTATCCGGGCGTCACAATTCTCCTCCGCTACAAGAAATCTCGTCCCGAGATTTAAGAGGGGGGCAAGGGGGAAGGAATTTGGTTACGAATTTCTAACGGGTCTTCTCGGTGTTGGTTGCTCTTCTCGAAGAGGTCGATCCATTACATTGATTTCTTCATTCCTCTGTTTCAGATCCTCATGATGAAGTCGGCTCTTTTCTTTGGGAACTCCAGCGTATTTACGAATAGGTAACGGGGCAGCTTTACGACAATTGAATGGTATAAGGGAAAGTCATCTGGGCGGGGGTATCCCAAGAATGATCATAAGAGTATCTCTCGAGTTGAACAAATGAAAAACACCGAGAGCAAGGTAAGAATGTACCATAAGAAGTTTCAAGTGGATAGACAATCGTTCGATGCCCGTTACAGGGCGTGAAAGCGGTTCAAAGCAATCAGGAATAAGTATTGCGTCTTATACCAGAATAGATCAACAGGCAGGAGGCCCATGAATTACATACAAAGTCAAGCACGAGGAATAACTTTGACAACAGGGTGTACAGGAGAGTCAGGTTTCGATCATGTGGAACTGTGGGTTATGGGCCCACCATGTGGGTTAAAATAGGGATGGGCGTTGACATCTTGCATGGTCATGATAGCAAGGCATGTCAGAGGATCAGCCTATCAGTTACGTCGGCAACAACTTCGGTACCAAGGGCGAGGGACGAAGAGAACCATTTTCCTGCTCGTTGAACGAGGCGGACCAATAGGCAAAGTTCTCGTCCACCGGTGGTTACCGGGATGCTATCAACAATGGTAACAGGGTCTTACTGACAGAGTTGTACGCTGAGGTTCTTATAAAAGCAGTGACGTATTACTGCTTAGATCATATAAACCTCAAGAAGGTTAAACAGAACAATGGAAAGGAAAATGTGATTATCAGATTAAACAGAACAATGGAAAGGAAAAATGTGTTTAAGCACATATTTCAGGGGTATATCCTTCCCAATACAAGCATAGTATGATACCCAAGACCGGATAGAAGGTAGAAACCCACTTAGGTAAGGGGAGAGGAATTTCATGACGTTACCCATACAACGGTGTTTGGATAGTTGAGCAAGAAACAATTAGTATTGGGCTTCAAATGTTCTTGTTGAAGAACGGAGTACCATAAACGTGCTTCGAGATAGCATTGACATGGTCAACAGGTGAAAATCAGACTTTGGAAACAAAAAGGATCCATTAGGAATAACTTGTAGAATAAGTCTTACAGTTTCCTCGTGGAAGAATGGATAACATTGCTAAAAGGGAACTATAACAATAGGGCCTTCGGCCAGGTGGGCTAGGTATGATACCACCTTACTGGGTCATCTAAAGACCAACGTTATAACTCTTGGAAATATGTTCCAACCATCATATCTGACCGAGATTCAGATTTGATTGGTGTCAGGATACCTCAGACTCGGGATGCCTGAGAAGAAAAGGTGCAACACAATTTGACGAGATGACATTGTGAGATTCTCAGAAGTGATCTATGTAAGTGAGCTCTGAAACAAGAGGTCATCAGTAAACCAAGGAGAGGATGAGGAGGTGGCTGATAGGCTCTGCAACAAATCATCGAGATTTCCAAAGGATTGATTTCCACAATTATGTGAACAAGGAAATATCATTTGTCGGATCAAATGTCATAATGATGTATGCTCGAGGGAAACATACACAACTGAACAATGATAGAAGGGTGCACCCAGGAATCTGGACTAGGTAGCACGATCAATGTTTGAATGATGATTCAATAATCAATAGACTTAGAATGAAACTGTAGACCAATAACTTCAAGCAATAGGGTTGCTAGAAGTTTAGAATTTACACATCACAGACCATTTGTCGGTATTCCGGTTAAAACAACACGGAGACCAAGAAATGAACGCAAATGGCGAGAGATATTACTATATCAAGAATTCTCAAGAGGTGGTAAAATTACCACGACATTCTTGACAGAAAAGGTGGTAATATTCCAAGGTAAAGAAGGACAAATGCTGGATAGCAAGGAACTCAAGGTATAACACAAAACATGAACAAGTTTGTGTTGGAGGGAAGGCAATAAAGTGGCCGATGATAACACAAATCATCGGGGGCAAGGATGGTATTTCTCATCATGAATTCAGTTGATACCCTTGAAGAGCTCAAAATGCTGATGATTAAAATTAGCACGATAATGATGTATCCGTTCAGGCTAGGGCAGACATGGAGTATTAAACTTGTAAGCGATGAAGATCTCTAATCCTCGTTGAATCGCAGTGCAGACTCAATTCCGTTATCGGTGTCCTTGAGTGTTTCATAACTCAAGGCCCGTGAAAAATTGGAGTCCGTGAGAATGTAATACCTGATGAAGAACTCATAAGAGGTTATGCAGTTCCATGATAATCTCGAGATACCAGGGGGGTAGTACTCGACGACAAATCAAAGTAGAGGTTGGACTGGGGTATTACCTTGCAGAAGACAAGTGCTTAAACTTGCAAGAGAAATGGTATTTAAAGGAGAACATGGTCGGAACCACGATTGCAAAAGGCCAGATCCCAGATATAAGATGAACTTATACCAAAGGAGTAATTAATTTAAGAGAAGCTTTAATGATAAGAACTACATCGTGTCCATGGGCATGAACACAAAGTTCAAGGTCGACTCCCACTTCTCCAATGCATAATCTTTCATTCACTTCTCACTTTCGAAGAAGTTGCAATGTTGAAATTTTATTTGGCAAAAGACCAGAAGTGTATGGCTCGTGAAAACTTTCGAGTTCACACAGTTTAGAGAAGGCATAGGTTCAACCCATCAGGGCATCTTAGGAGTATACACCACAAATTTCAAGAATAAATAACACAAGCTCGATAGTAGAGCATGCTTGAGAAAGCAGAGGATACAATTTACCAAAGGCATTATGTATCCGAGGAAAGGCTCACAGACATATTGAATATGAAGGACGCTGTCGGATAAAATCCAACAAATGATCTGGTGGTCCTCAAGGGATCTGGTGTGAGCATCGGTACTCAATCAGAGGGAGAAACAATGCAAGGAGATCAGACTTTAGAAACAACTGACTAATTCAAGGCTCAAATGCAAAGGAATTATCAATTCCAAGACAAGGGATCAGAAGCAATGCTCTGATCAGGGATGGATAAGTTGAATAGCCTTAAGGGTACGATCAATGGTCAATTGATTGGTCGAGATCCAGCTCATGTTTAAACTAGCGTCTGAGCCAGAAAGATAATTTAAAAGGATCAACTGATGATTGCGTGCATTCGCACTCATGTTGAATCAAAGGGATCAAAAGGGCGGTGCCTAAGGATACTAACGATGATTGCCAGACATATGGAAAGCATCCATCACGCAAGCAGACAAGTATTGCAGAGCAATAAGCTACTAAGGATTTTTGGAGGATCGAATAGTATTTCGAAGACCATTGTGAAACACACGTATCCACTTGGGATGAGTGGATACTTAATAAGTGCGAGAACTTATTCGAAGGGTTATCCAGGTTGCAAAGAACTGCAAGGGCAGTGGGCACAGGGTATTATCGGAACAAGAGAGAGAATTTTCGGGGTATCTTGTAATAACAAGATTAATTGGGAATAAAAGTAAGGGTGACAGGTGTAAGTATTTATCCATAAGGATTTATCGGTGGTCGGGAATTGAAAAAGTGGTGGGCACAAGTCTCGAGAGAATATTAAAGAGTATCTTCGGAATCTTCTGGTGCAGTAGACGATCATCCTAATAAGGTGCTCTCCAGGTGGAAGTAGTAACGAGATCCTAGAGTCAGAGTTAGTTAATTCATTTTAACCCGAATAGAAGAGAGATTAGAGCCCCAGAGTAAGGATCGAGGAGTAAAAGATCCTAATACCACCCAAACGGCGACGTGTGCCCGTAAGACACACAGCCGTGTTAGTAAAAGTTTTTGCAATGTCTAGACTCGACTTCGGCCAAGGAGTCTGGAAGGGGGATTCCTACAGGCAGTCGGCTCTGATACCAACTTGTGACGCCCCCGATTTAACCGTACACTAATCATGCACGCAAATGTGTATGATCAAGATCAAGGACTCACGGGTAGATATCACAACACAACTCTACAAATAAAATAAGTCATACAAGCATCATATTACAAGCCAGGGGCCTCGAGGGCTCGAATACAAGAGCTCGATCATAGATGAGTCAGCGGAAGCAACAATATCTGAGTACAGACATAAGTTAAACAAGTTTGCCTTAAGAAGGCTAGCACAAACTGGGATACAGATCGAAAGAGGCGCAGGCCTCCTGCCTGGGATCCTCCTAACTACTCCTGGTCGTCGTAGCGGGCAGCACGTAGTAGTAGGCACCTCCGGTGTAGTAGGAGTCGTTGTCGACGGTGGCGTCTGGCTCCTGGGCTCCAACATCTGGTTGCGACAACCAGGTAGAAGGGATAGAGGGAAAAGAAGGAGAAAGCAACCGTGAGTACTCATCCAAAGTACTCGCAAGCAAGGAGCTACACTACATATGTATGCATTGGTATCAACTGGAATAAGGCTATTATATGTGGACTGGACTGCAGAAAGCCGGAATAAGAGGGGGATAACTAATCCTGTCGAAGACTACGCTTCTGGCAGCCTCCGTCTTGCAGCATGTAGAAGAGAGTAGACTAAAGTCCTCCAAGTAGCATCGCATAGCATAACCCTAACCGATGATCCTCTCCTCGCCACCCTGTGAGAGAGCGATCACCGGTTGTCTCTGGCACTTGGAAGGGTGTGTTTTATTAAGTATCCGGTTCTAGTTGTCATAAGGTCAAGGTACAACTCCGGGTCGTCCTTTTACCGAGGGACACGGCTATTCGAATAGATAAACTTCCCTGCAGGGGTGCACCACATACCCCAACATGGTCGATCCCATTTGGCCGGACACACTTTTCTGGGTCATGCCCGGCCTCGGAAGATCAACACGTCGCAGCCCTACCTAGGCACAACAGAGAGGTCAGCACGCCGGTCTAAATCCTATGGCGCAGGGGTCTGGGCCCATCGCCCTTTGCACACCTGCACGTTCCGTACGCGGCCGGAAGCAGACCTAGCCTAGTGGCTTTCCAGTCCAATCCGGCGCGCGCCACTCAGTCGCTGACGTCACGAAGGCTTCGGCTGATACCACGACGCCGGGATACCCATAACTGCTCCCACGTAGATGGTTAGTGTGTATAGACCAAATGGCCAGACTCAGATCAAATACCCAGATCTCGTTAAGCATGTTAAGTATCCGCGAACACCGACCAGGGCCAGGCCCACCTCACTCCTAGGTGGTCGGAACCTGCCCTGTCACTCCGCCTCAAAGATCCACTCGCGGGTGCTCCTACGAGCCTACCCATCTTTAGTCACCACATGTATCATGTATAAAGTTTATAGTATATACCCGTGATCACCTCCCGAGTGATCACGGCCCGATAGTATAGCATGGCAGACGGACAAGAATGTAGGGCCACTGATGATAAGCTAGCATCCTATACTAAGCATTAGGTTTGCAGGTAAAGGTAACAACAGTAGTAGCAAGGACAGGCTATACATCAGTATAGGATTAACGGGAAGCAGTAACATGCTACACTACTCTAATGCAAGCAGTATAGAGAAGAGTAGGCGGTATCTGGTGATCAAAGGGGGGCTTGCCTGGTTGCTCTGGCAAGAGAGAGGGGTCGTCAACTCCGTAGTCGTACTGGGTAGCAGCGGCGTCGGTCTCGGTGTCTATCGAGAGAAGAGGGGGGAGAAACAATAAATATTTAAGCAAGCATATGCATAGTGATGCATGACATGACAAGTAACGGCGTTAGAGGTGCCCTAACGCGGTAATAGGTGATACCGGTGAAGGGGGATGACATCCGGGAAAGTATCCCCGGTGTTTTGCGTTTTCGAGCAGAGGAGCCGGAGGGGGAAAGTTGCGAGTTTGCTATGCTAGGGATGCGTGACGGACGAACGGGCTGCGTATCCGGGTTCGTCTCGTCGTTCTGAGCAACTTTCATGTACAAAGTTTTTTCATCCGAGCTACGGTTTATTTTATATTAATTTTAAAAGATTTAAATCATTTTTAGGATTTATTTAATTAATTTAATCAACATTATCCAGAATAGTGTCTGCTGACGTCATCATGACGTCAGCATGACGTCAGTAGTTGACTTGGTCAACCTGACAGGTGGGTCCCGTTCGTCATACTCTGTTTTAATTAACTAACAATTAATTAGGTTAATTAGTGATTAGGTTAATCTAATTATAATTAATTAACTTAATTAATTCCTTAATTAAATAATTAATTTAATTATTATTATTATTATTTAATTCTTTTTTTATTATTCTTTTTATCTAAAATCGTTCTGTGGGGTGGGGCCCCCGTGTCATAGGCACAGGGGGCCTTAGCGGGTGACGGGTTACGGGCAGGCGCCCACCATGCGAGGGGAGGCGAGGCCGGCCCGGGCTGTGCCAGGCGGCGACGAGGCCACGGCGGGGCGGCGATGGGGCTGCAGAGGCGGGGCGGAGCTCGAGCGTGACGGGGGGCGAGCGCGTGCGTGGGGGGGCGTGTGGCCAGAGGAGTGGCGGGCCGCGCGGCAAGCCGCGGGCGGGCGCGCGTTGCGGAGTAGAGAGAGGGAAGAAACGGCGCGGGGCGGCGCGGTGTGTGCAGGGGGCCGGGGCGCGAGCGGAGGAGGCCCGAGGCGCGGCGACGAGCATCGCGTGCGGTGGGCGCGGCCGCCGCGCGGCGGGTGCGTGCGTGCGCAGAGAGGGAGCGGGGCGAGGGAGAGAGAGGAGGCCGGGGGCATGGGGCAAGTGTTGCAGTCGCGCGGGCCGGTGGCCGCGGGGACGGGTCGCAACAGGAGGTAAGCGTGGGCGGCGTAAGGGCGCGGGCGCGCGAGGAGCTCCGGCCGTGCGCGGGACGATGGGCGCGTGAGGGGCGGGTGGCATGCGCGTGTGTGTGCGGCCTTGGGCGCGCCCGGTGCGCAGGGGGCGCGAGGCGGAGAAGGAGGGGGCCTCACAAGGTGGTTGTAGGGTACGAGGCAGCGGGGGTTGAGGAGGTCGATGGGGACGACCGGGCGACGGGGAGGAGGAGGACGGCGAGGTGGCGGCGTGGCGGCGAGCGACGTCGGCCTCCGCTGGATCCCGATCCAGATCGGACGAGAGGAGGGGAGAGGAGAGACGAGCGGGGTGGGGCGAGTGGGGTGTCGGTGGAGTGGATAAGAAGTGGGTGGGGGGTGGCCGGCTGGGCCTTTGCCCAGTTGGGCTGGTTGGTGGCCTGGCCGGCTGGGCCGTCTGGCCCAGTGGGGGGGTCCTTTTATAAATTTTTTTGTTAGTTTTGTTTTCTGTTTTTTTTATAGTTTGCTTTCTTTTAGTTTCCTTTTACTTTAGTTTTAGTAATTTACCAAAGTGGCACCTAAATAGGATTTTACAAATTATGCCATTGCCACAATAGTTTAATACTTATAACAATTTGGTTTTGAAAATTTTTATTATTGTTAAAGCATTAAAATAATTGTTTCTGCTACTCTTTTATTCATTTAAGAGTATTTAAACATTTTATAAAAGTGTGGTTTCTCCACCATAATTACCTATGCATTATTTGGCTCACTCCAAACATTTTAGTTTTAATATTTGAAGACTTTTATCGTTTGCTTGATTTTGAATTTGAATTCGAACTGGTTTCGACCTAACGTGAGATTAGTAACAGTAATCGGGGTGACGTGGCATCATTAGCAGAGGTTTACTGTAGCTTGATTATCCGGGCGTCACACCACACAAGCCCTTTCTTTAGCAACTCAAGTCCATGGCAGACCCCTTGCCATGACTGAGAGGGGTTACCCGAAAAGACAGTATCCTCTAGCCTCCCATCGGGTAGTATTTTGCCTTTAGCAACCTTGCACACAGACTATCAGGATGGATCAGCAATCGCCACGCTTGCCTTGCAAGCAACACTTGATTAAAGAGTCTGGAATCCCTAAAGCAAAGCCCTCCTTGTGCTTTTGCTCGCAACATTTTCTCCCAAGCATACCAATGCGTTTTTCGCTTTCCCTTCTCTGAACCCCAAAAATAATTACGGATCATGCGGTTCAAATCGTCAAAGACACCCAGTGGTATCTTGAACACACTCATAATAAAGGTGGGGATCGCTTGGGCTAGAGATTTTATCAACGTTTCCTTCCCAGCCTGTGTTGGATGCCCATCGAACGCAAACAACCTTTTGCTGACTTTCTCCTGCAGATTTTGAAGCTTGCCTTTGGT
This sequence comes from Triticum monococcum, assembly GCA_034509565.1. Taxonomy (NCBI): domain Eukaryota; kingdom Viridiplantae; phylum Streptophyta; class Magnoliopsida; order Poales; family Poaceae; genus Triticum; species Triticum monococcum. The sequence continues at coordinate 122,712,081 of CM067841.1, forward strand.
AAGCCGGCCATCCGGCGTTGGTAAGCCCAAATATTTCTCCTCAAAACTCGAGCTAACCACCTCCAACACACCCTTTACTTCAGCTGCTATACTTGTCGGGCAGGAATCTCCAAAAAGGATAGAGGATTTTGCCGGATTCAATAGTTGGTCAGTGGCTTGCTCATAAGTCTTGATAATTTGCTTAACAGTATTCGCCTGTTGCCCAGTGGCCTTAAAGAATAAAAGAGTGTCATCTGCGAATAATAGATGTGATATTCCAGGGGCTCCCCTCGTGATCTTCAACGGGGACAACTCAGATGAGTTTATCCCTTTGTTAAACAGAATTGACAATCCATCAGCCACCAGTAGAAATAAGTATGGGGATAAAGGATCACCTTGCCGCAGTCCACAAGACGGTGCAAATGAATCAGAGATGGCTCCATTAAATTTTATTGAATATCTCACCGAGGTTATGCATGACATTATCCAGTCAACCCACTGATGAGCAAAGCCAAGCTTTTGCATCATTTGCTTAAGGTAATCCCAATCAACTCGATCATAAGCTTTGGATAAGTCCAGCTTATAGGCACAAAAACTCCTTGTAGGATCCTTTTCCTGCTTGATATGGTGAATACATTCAAAAGCAATCAAAGAGTTATCCGTTATCATTCGCCCAGGAATAAAAGCACTTTGCGTGGGAGAAATAATCCCATCCAACACCGGCCTCAACCGGTTAACAAGGCACTTAGAAACCACCTTATAGATTACATTATAGAGGCTAATTGGCCAAAAATTTGTAATCTTAACGGGGTTCTTAATTTTTGGAATTAGGACTATATTAGTGTTGTTTACCTCCGCCGGCATTACTCATGTCCGAAAAAACTCCTGGACCGCTGCCACAATACTCTCCTTAATAGTGCCCCAATTCCTCTGGAAAAACCGAGCCGGAAACCCATCCGGGCCCGGTGCCTTTAAAGGCCCGATTTGAAATAAAGCATCCGAAATCTCCTTCTCAGTAAAATCAGCACACAAAGATGCGTTTGTATCTTCATCAATAACAGATTGAACTAGATTAATGATGGGGCTTGGATCAACCGAAGGAACAGAAGTAAAGATGTTCTTAAAGTAATCCATTGCTGCTCGGCCCATAGCTTCCTCACCCGTGAAAACCCGACCACTAGTGTCTTTGAGTTTTTTTTATACGGTTCTTCCTAGCTCTCCACACAGCCTTTGATTGAAAAAAAATTGTATTTCGATCCCCTTCCTTGAGCCAAGTAATACGGGAACGTTGCATCCACATTAACTCTTCTCTGTAAAGTAACTCATTCATTTTATCTGTTACCTTACGAATCTCACATCTGTCTGCATTCATCAACATGAGTTCCTCAAGCTGTGTCCGTGACTTTTCAATTTCCCGAGCTACACTGCCAAAGTTTTCCTTACTCCACTTGCACAGCGTTTTCATAGTATCCCTTAGAGCCGCATGCACGTCCCCTAGGGGTGCCTTCTCTCCTGCCTCCAGCCAGGCCTTCGCAATCAAGTCCTGGAGCGTAGGGTCTCTTTCCCACATAATCTCATACTGCCTGCGCCTTGGTTTAGTTGGTCTATCACCCACATCATCACAACACACATGAACAGGCACATGATTCGAACAGGGGGAAGCAAGGTGGTGTACCAAGGTGTTGAAAAAAATATTCCTCCAATCCGGATTCGCAACCGCCCTATCCAGACGAACTTTCACGTTTGCATTCCCGCTTCTCTTATTATCGTATGTGTAAGGGACACCGGTAAAACCCAGATCAGCCAAGTCGCACGTCTCCAGGACATCCCGGAATAATTGCATTTGAACTGGTGCTCTCGTGTTTAGGGAAAAATGCTCGAAATCCCACATACATTCGTTGAAGTCACCCACCACCATCCATGGTAAATCTGAATTGGCACAAAGGTTCTGCATCAAATACCACATAAGAGGCTGATCCTCCACCCTCGGTTCACCATACACATAAGTCAGTCTCCACGATTGTTCATCCGGCCCAGCTTGTGCATGAACATCCATACAGCGGGCATTTGAGAATTTAACCTCCACCTTCAGACCCTCGTGCCAAAACAGTGCCAAACCTCCACTATTACCACTACAATCAACACCATCAAAGCCCTTCAGGCCCAATCTTGAGCATACCTCTTCATCTTGCTAGCAGACTGTCTCGTCTCACACAAAAAGACGAGAGTGGGGGAATGCGACTTGACCAAAGTCGTGAGTTCGCGAACTGTCCGGGAGTCCCCCCCCCCCCCCCCGGCAGTTCCAACTTAATAGATTCATCCCGGCGGTCCTCCACCGAGGAGGCCGCCGATCCACTAGTTGATGTACTGTCAATGGCAACACCATCGTCCGTCTTAAACTTCTTGCGATTCGCATTCTTCTGTGGTGTACCAATATCTGAACTGCTGGGTATATCCGACCCCTCAAACTGATCCACCTTTTTTGATGTAAACCCTGCGGGAACAATGGCCCCCACCTCTGTTGGGGCCACCTCCACAGCCACTGGTTCTGAGGCCGTATGGGCGTCGTCTGGACCTCTTTTGCGAACAATCAGAGCATCCTCCCGAGCTTTCGGTCTGGACCCATCCAACTCAGGGTTTACCCCAAGCCCTGGTTCACTCTGTGAGCTAGAAGCGTTATACCGCCAGCTCGTGTGCATGTGCTCACCATCTGAACTGTTAAACTAGGGTTCTCGAGCATGCACGTCCCTCCCAAAGCCACGGCCCCGGCCGCGAAGCCCTGCTAGTCCTCCTCTCCTTCCACCAGCTTCAGCCTCATCTTCCTCACCACCAGCGCTTGAGCCACGACCCGAGCCACGCCCAGCACCTCTAGCCGGGTTCTTGCTTCCACCTGCACCTCTGGGAGATGCCATAATAAAAGAACCCCACTCCATATCCTTCTTATCATGCTCCCCCGAACCACACTCCTCATGCCAATGACCAAGTAGGCCACACATAAAGCAAAACACAGGGAGCTTTTCAAACTTGACTTGGTAATACTCAGTCTCGCCCCCTTTTGTAAACCCACAAACCTCGTCAATTTCTTGGATACATCAAGTTTCACCTTGGCTCTGATGAACTCACCAATAAAACCATTAGGGAGAACGATCTGCGCCTCCATGACCTCGCCTATGCGTTGCGCCATGTTTTTCACAAACTGTTCCCTCTTCAGGACCATATCCGGTAGCTTATGTATCTGGCACCAAGTTTCGATCTTGTCCAACTTGACAGATTCCGGGTTCTTAAAACCATCATATTCTGCTATGATCAAAGCCATCCCCTTAAAGTCCCAAGGACCCTGGTGCAACGCCTTATTCCAATCCGCCAGACAATTGAACTGCATCGAGAACAGGTTGGAATTTATCCTTCTCCAGACTACATCCCTCGCGGGATCCCATGCCGCTTTCATATCTGCGATCAAGGCCCCCTGACCAATGGATTTTGTGGTCAGAACCCTAGCCAGCGCAAGCCACTTCGGTTTCTCCTCTGGATCCTCCGCCTCCTCCTCCTCCCAGACAAGATTATCCCGCTCATCATCCTGCAGATGCAGGCATTCCAGCAACACACTTGGATCTTCCACGTTGTTCGCCCGTGATCCACTCGCCTCCGTCGCCATTGCCGCAGCCCAAAACAGAACCCTCTGTAACCCTAGCCCCTTGGCCAAGCGACAATGAGTTCGGTCGAGAAGAGAGAGCCACCCTCCAACCATCGCGAGTAGCACGAGATCAAGATCGATCCTCAAGCAGAGGGATCGGATCTACAAGAAACTCCCGGCGGCGAAGCCAGGAGGACAGGGGAACCCTAGGCCTCGAGCGCTAGGGGAAAAAATGCTTGGCACATCAGCTTTGTTACCATCGGTTCGGTTAGGCTGTCGTTCTCAGGGGTAAGAAGAAACTAGTGTCAACGCTGACTGTGCTCCCTCCTATTCTTTACCCTGATTCTGTGGGAAGTTATGATGGCAGGCTGGCGACAAGCAAGTCCTGAAATCTGAAGGCAACTGCAGAGGAGGAGCCGAACCCATCGAGGATGTGTACGCTTGAAATGCACACACGACTACTGTGCTTGTACAGTTGTACTCAGAGTTGCACACAGCGAGTGAACAGGCCTGCCGAACGAGCACGTCGCACGCAGCGCCGGACCGATCGTCCTCGCGACCGCGGCAACGCCTTCGGTCACCAGCTACGGCCGGTGCCATGTGCTGGACAGCGCTTTCCATTCTTGTATATTTCTCCCGGAGCGTCGCGGCGTAGGAGGTGGGAATGCACGGGCAGTGTTGCTTTGTTTGGGCGGGCGGACTAGCTGGCTGACCGCGGCGGTAGCATTATATAGCATACGAAACCCAGGTAGCTTTCAGGCCGTGTTGCAAGAATTTCATGCAGACGAGATAGTTTAGATATAACATCATAATGGGTAGTGTCGCTATCTGTTTCAACTTGCCAGCTGGTACAGCATCAAACTTTGTACGATAACATGCCTTCAATCTGAACACCATCCAAGGGGGTGGATGAGTTCGGCAACAAAGAAAGAACTGCAATTGTTTACTAATATATCTGAATCCCAATGTATGTGTATATATTTAAACAGAAGTCCAAACTTGCAAGTTTTACAACAGTGCTGATCAGTACACATGTAATACGCAACATGGTCATGGCAAGAACAAACAAATAGCAACTGCCTTGCCAAGGTTACAGGTCAATTGTCCACGGACAGCGGCGGTGCAATCAAGCGACACCTATATACATCCAACGGTGCACTTTTCCCTGGCGCTTCGGAACTGGAGACACATGTCAGTGCGGGAAACCGAATCTTAGGTAGTTTTTGGTTGCCGGGCTCGGGTGATGTGTCAGCATTCAGCTCTCCTCTTCGAGCTCGTCAAACTCCCACCCGCTGATCTCCTCGGCTGAGTAATCTTTGCCGTCCTTCCCAAAGTCTGCTCCCAGGTTTGCAAATTCAGAATCAGGATCCAGCTGATGCTGCTGCTCAGGCTTCATGGGAGATTTTGGGGAGTCGACGTGCGCGGCTTTGGGGGTAACAGGTGCTTGGATAGGCGAAGGGCTCAAGTCAGATCTTTCATCAGGCAGTGGCTTTGATTTGTGGTCTTCGATGCTTAGTGTTGGCCTTTCTATAGATTCAAATGCTTCCCTCAGTTTCTCGATCTCGTCAATTAGGCTCTTGACCTCTGGGTCATCTCTCCTGAACAAATACTTGAAGTTCAGTCTTCCCATTCCAAAGGGTGGATGCAAATTAGAAAAATATTCATCAAGATGAGAATAGCCCGCAATACCTAGAGTTAGCCCCATGCTCTGAATAGAACAACTTCTTTATGTGGTCTGCGATGCTGAAAGCAATGATAATCTGGAAATATTTGTTCACTATCATCAGCCAGTTACAGTAAAACAAAATAAAATATCGAATACTTTGCTGGGCAAATGACAGTATCACTTAGGAGCCTGCTTCAAGCATTTTCAACAATATTGTGTAAGATATATGCAAAAGAACATGCAATAAATCAACTGGTAAAAGGAAAACAGGATTTGAATTTTGCAAATTATCATTGTGCTCCAACAGATATTGCCTTGTTCTATTGTAAATTTTCCTTGCACACATCTTGGTCTTCCTCTCTCTGTCAAGAAGCTAACCAAGGCGGCCCTTCTACCCTGGGTAGACAAGGCCACCGATCGGCTTCCACTGGAAAGCTGCTCTCATTCACCCTGCTGGTAGAGCAGTGCTTGTTAAGCCGTTCCCACATTCATCCCATTATATTTGTTGTTGGCTATGGATGTTCCTTGCTGGTTGATCAAGGCAACCGACGAGAGAAGGCGGGCTTTTTGGTGGAAGGGGCACGATAATTTAATGACGAACACTGTCGTCTTGCTTGAGTTAAGGTGTGCAGACCTAAGGAGTTTTTTTTGTTTTTTTGCGAGTACAGACCTAAGGAGTTGTGTGGCCTGGGCATACACAACTTAGAAATTCTCAGCTGGGCTCTAAGAATGAAATGTCTTTGGATCCAGAAGACTGAACCTGATCAGTCTTGGGCTGTTTTTGACACATCAGCACCTAGTTACGCAGCGGCAATGTTCTCTAGCTCGGTCAAGACTGACTCGGTAATGGAAAAATACTAATTTTGGACTGACAGGTGGTTATTGGGTCTGTCTTTGAACAATCTTGCACCTAACATTTTTGTTTGATTCCCAAACGTATTACTAAGAAGAGAACTGTCAGAGAGGCTTTGTTGGATAATACTTGGATTAGAGATATCAGATGGACTGTTACAGTCCAAGCTCTGGAGGATTTCATTCAGATTTTGAAGGAGTGGAATTACAAGATGATGTGGAAGACAAACCCATATGGTCAGCCTTCGCGTCAGGCACCTTCTCCTCCAGGTCGGCTTAGGAAATCTTTGAAGGCAGCACCAAGTTTAAACCTTGGCAAAGACTTAGGAAATCTTGGTCATCCCACCCAGAGTGAAATATTTCATTTGGTTAGCTTGCCTTCACCGATGCTGGACTTCTGATCGTCTTGAACACCAAGGTCTGCCTCAACCCACAAGATGCCCTCTCTGATCAGGTGGATGGGGCCATTACTCATTTGCTGGTCGCCTGTGTCTTCGCTGTACAAGTTTGGGTGGAGACCCTACAGTCAATTGGCTTGGCCCAGGTGGCACGTGTTGGCCAAAATCATTTTTCCTTCCAAAATTGGTGGTTTAAGGCGACGCTATTAGTTGATTCTCATTGGCGAAAGGGGTTCCACTCCTTGGTCATATGCTAGTTGCCTGGTTCCTTTGGAAAGACCGTAATGGTTGTATTTTCGAGGGTAGGAATCCTAGCCTCAGTCAGCTTGCCCAAGAGATATGAGAGGAATCCACTCTTTGGTGTTCTGCTGGTGCCTTTCAGTTGGAGTCTCTTTGGTTGTGATCTTTGTTTGGTCTCGTGGTCGTTTGTTTGATTTGTCCTGGCGCGCCTGTAATCCTGTCTGGTGTTTTTTTTTTTGGGTGGTATGTGTGTTCAGTGGGTGTTACGTGTGAGTGTTAGGACCCTTTCTGGGTCTGTTCTGTTTTGTAATCTTCTCGTAATATAATGAAGGGCAGCTCTCCTGCCTGTTCGAGTTTTTTTTTTTTTGTGTGTGTGTAACCAAGGTAAGTTGCTGAGTCGAACCTTCTTTTCAGTTTCCAAATATTCCTCCTCAAGGGATTTACGTGGGTTTGTCTTCTCTGATGCTTCATCATCTTCATGCTCTCTTGTCTCCTCCCTACAGGAGAAGTACAACCATAAATATGAAGCCAATTGGCACCTCAAGTACATGTACCAGAAATAGAGAACAAAGTGATTGAAGTACCTTGAGTTCAAGGCTGCCAAATTATCCACATATGTTTGGATACTTTCAATAGACGGGCTTAGGACTTCCTGATGAATACAAAATTTGCAGATGACATAAACAACATGGAGACGCATATCCAGGAGCATGGATGATATGGTAGACAAAAAGACTTACCTTGAAGGCTGAAAGATGATGCTTGGTCAACTTCAGAAAATCTCTCACACATCTCTCCAATTCATCACTGTAAAGGCCATAGCATATTACGACATTCACGCACAATAGATTACATAGAAGAACATTTTCTAACTAGAACTTCCACATGAGAAGGAGAAGCATCATATAAAAGAAGCAATCAGGGTACAGCAACAAGTGCTACATACCTTGTTTTCTTTTCCTTCTGTTCATTATATGAGGACTGTAGCTGCCAGGTATCCTCGAGGAAATTGATCCAGGTCTTTACCACATTTGCTTCCACATTACACGTGGCAATGGATTTCGAGAGGTCATCCTCCTGAGTTGGTGCAGAAAGGAAACAAGTTAAGCACCATCTTGAGTACAAAATATGCTCAAACGAAGCTAAAGAGAAGATAAGCAGTATGACAAAAAGAATGTTGAATGCAGTTCCGTAAAGCTGAACTGCTAAAAAACAGGAAAGTATCAGCACCTTCGTTTTTAAACTAAATATGATCTGGTTGTTCGCTTCATCAAATTGGTCTCTCTCTTCCCTGGTTGTCTTGAGCCGCACAGCAGCAGCATTAATTGATATATTGACCTGCCAATGAGAAATATCTTCACAAACATAACTCAAAGAATATTCTGAAGATGGTGTGGGGGTGCTGAAGTCTCAAAATTCACAGCACATGTTAATATGTTGTAGAAACAACACATAAACTTCTCAAGCAAGTGTAACAGAATGATACTAGTAGATTATTGATGCTTTAATTTAAACGAGGGGTAGGTGCATAATGGTGGATACTAATTGGATTTCCTATTTCAATTATCATCTTATGGATATATCTCTACATGTAGCATTTTTTTTATGTCTCTTTTTTCGGATCAGTTGGTCAGACGACAAGCAAATACATGACTCATTGTTTTAGGCCAAATTATCAACTATTTTGTGTCACCAGTCACTCAGTCAGATACCCGTAGCCTTACTCTATTGCATCTTGCACTCTTTGCATACTGGAAGATAATCTTGACTCATGCCTCATTACTTCATTGACAGTTTAAGCTTACCAATGAACAATTATAATAAGATCAACAGAGAAGTTACTCCATCGAATTTCAAGCAACTTGTGGGGTTATACCACAAATATATGTAGATCTGAACTCGGATTAGGCCGATAGGGGTGCATGCAATTAAAATCTGCAAGGCCCCATCAAAATATATCTCCTAGGAGCGGAAAAGGTACCTTTTTCAACTGAGCCTCAAGATCATCTCTTTGCTTCTCCAATTCAGTAATCTCAGCAAGCAATCCCTTTATCAGGACATAAAAATAAAATAACATTAAAGATGACACAGTAAGCAGGGTGGAAGACATAAGGAGCACTTAACCATATGCATATATTTTTGTACTCCCTCTGTTCACAAATGTAAGACGTTTATGCAGTTTAAAAGGGAGTAGATATTTGCATATCGGTGCAGACATTAGAATATGTGCAACAAAACATTAACATAAAAACAGTCAGAGATTTGTGTTCTGAGGGGCCCATACTAAACAAGCATGACCGACTCCACAATATGCAAGCTTTAGGAAATAGGAAGCTTCAAATATAGGTGTACAGACACAGATATGTATCCTAAGTTTCCTAACTACAGATACTATTTAGCAGTTGACAACTGACAAAATAAGCTGACTGTATTTATCCTATTTGGGTCGCAGGAATTCTGTAGGGATTACAGAGGAAAACAAACATCCAGATTGCTGGATGCGGGGAGATCCCTACTGAACCAAATGAGAGTGATTTCAAGTTTCAAAATGGGCACACATTTCTAATGATTCGTAAAATTGAAGTCTCCAAATTACACCGATGTATTGCATGAATGCATACAATCTAGCAAACATACCTTCTCAGCCGCATTCACCTCATTCTCTTTTTTCACACGAAAGTTCAGAGCATCTTCTTTCTGACGCCTGGTATAAGTACAAAATTAAAATATGATACTAGACCAAAAAATTTCCAACAAAACAGAACAGGAACATATCCATGAAGAAGCATAAATCTGTATTACTAATTTACTATACAAATGAGAATGACTAACATGGCACATGTCTTCCATAAAATAAAATATATTTTTTCATGAAACTATAAAGCAAAAAGTATTCTCAGAAATAAAACCTGTGGTCCATAATACGCTGCTCTGCTTTGGAGGATGAGGTAGAAAGGGAATCTGACAGGACCTTTAACTTATCAACCTGCAAGATTTTGTAAAGATAGTGAGAGAGAGTTTTATGACAGGACCTTTAACTTATCGATCTGCAGGTTGCAGAATTCATGATGAAGCTACTGAAAAAACTACTTGAAGTTAAAGCTGAAAAGCTTACATGGTTATCACTAGTCACCAAAAGGTAAATAACACAGTTTTGAGCCACACAAATCTTACCTGCCAAACTTTCTTGGGGTAGAACTATTTTATCATTCTTATGTAAGTCTATCGACTATCTCATTAAAAGTAGGGACTATCGCAATAACAATTTAAGGAATGTAAGGCGTCATAACTCAATAAGTTAAAACTTCCTTCCTTAAGGTATTGAATTCACAGTTTTGTGTTGGGAAACTTAAATTACTTTACCAGAAAGTAGCTTAAGTGTAGGGAAGTGACATAATGTTTCACATCAATATTTATTTGCATTTGAAGGAATTCTATTTAGATGTGGACTGACAATATCAAAAAATGTTTTAAACATAAAACCTAATAATACCTTCTGAGAATGAATCTCCATGGAATCTCCAGGAGCAATCGACTTCTTCTTCAGTAGAAGTTCTTCCACTCTAGAGCAAAAGCGGACTTCAGTAAGTGCTTCTTTTAAGGCCTGGAGAAAAACAAAAAACACAGTTACCATCTTTGCAAGCCTTGACAAGAAATATCACGAGAACAAGATAAAATGGATTGACAAAAAATGGAAAATATATTGGCCAATAGTAAATAGATTCAGTACGCATGTACATTAAGGAGGGAAAAGACAAATGACCGGAATTATGCAGGACATTTGTCATATGCATAAGAATGTATATCTAATCAGACAAAAACATAGCCCCTCCTTTTGAAATAGATCTTCAGAATGAGTGAAGTCAAACTTTACTAACTTCGACCGTAAATTGCTATTTAGACTGATGGTGTGAGATGATGGCACTTTTTGCAGGATGATACAACAAATCTGTTATGTACGGAAACAGCCTCTTGCAGAAATGTAGGAAAAGGCTGCGTACAGAAGACCCAAAGTGGTCGGACCCTTCCCTGGACCCTGCGCAAGTGGGAGCTACGTGCACCGGGCTGCCCTTTTATACAATAATTTTTTTATGAAATGTACTTCATTAAGTACTACCTTTGTATAATTTTTATGCAAACATGTAACTATAAAAGTTATTTAATATGATGGCCAAACTTACATATGGGAGACCATGCCCATGCCCAGAATGAAATATATTTTTGAACATGGAGATAAGCACTGGGCCATATATTTATCAAGGCAAAAAATGTTTTGAAACTTTTGTGAAATGATTTGCAATTCGAATTAATCGATTATAAAGCCATCAGTGCAACTGATACAAAATAAATTCCCGAGCCAGAGGAAATCCTCAATGCAAAAGCCCTTTAGTACATCTAGCTATATAAGTCTAGACACTAGCTAACAAACCATGACAAATAGAAAGGGAAGCAAGCACAAAGTAATAATATATATGATTATGTAACACCTCGATATTGGCAACAGCAATCTTCTCTGATGCTTTATCTTGACCTTCAGTTGATTGGGACCGTGATTTCTCCTTCCCATCTAATTTTCTCCACAATTCAAGGGTTTCAGCATCTATCCTGAAATTAAATACAAGGTGCAAACTAAGAAGCTAATATAGCAAGAGATCATAAATAAAAGCACCACGTATCTAAAAGTATGATACACAATATTTGACATCTTGAAGATTCAGTAGAGGCATCACATGAGTTTGGTTTCTACTGCAGGTGTTGTTACTTCAGAAAGCAAAGAAAAATGCGAACACCATTTGACTTTTTTTGTTGTTCTGCGTAAAAATATACTACAAACTAGAATGTCTGATAATTGAAAACACATCTGGAGGTAACACATACTCAAAATACAAGATAGCTAGTTAGACGATTAAGTAAATGAGCAGTTCACCTCATAATATCAGCATTTCTCTTAAGTCCTGAAATGACATTCCGTGTGTATTCAAGTAGCTCTTCACGCTTCACCTGTTCACACAGATACAATGAATTACTGGAATTGGACATATTTCCCTATTTACAGAGCTTAATAATGTGTGCATCACAGTTAGTTTTTCACCACGCGGTTATATGAGAATACACACCTTGGAAAATATTTTCCAAAAATAAGAACTGCTAGCAAAAGGCTATCTGTTTTTGCTTATGAAATACTCCCTTCATCTCATAATATAAGATGTTATTACAACCAATAGTATATCAGTTGTAATAACATCTTATGTTATGGGACGGAGGGAGTAATTTCTTAGGTTTCTGCAGTATTGCCAAGGTAAAGAGACACCGCATAAGCAATTCCCCAATTGCAAGGGGTAAGCACAGTCAAGAGTGTGAAACCCAACCAAAAGGATTTAGCATGGCCACTACAGTTTCGCCAAAATGTCTTCATGAAGAACACATTTATGTATGGTGCGACAGAAAGGAACATCTCCAAGTCAGTTAGTTCTTGAAATAAAATTAGGCAGCGGTTTTGTAGAAGAACATACTGCCAGTAAAAATTTCAGCCACTTCAGGAGTATAAAGGTAACAGATGGCAGCAGATCCAAATGGCCCAGTTCAGAAGGGTCTACTTGGTGTAGCCAATGATACTGAAGTTCTCTCTAGGACACGCTCGTGGTAATGTACAAAAACTACACAAATAGCAGAATACTAAATACTGTTCCTAAACATCATGTGATTTTCATAAAACATATGTGATTAAAGGCAATTGGGAAGTTACCAGGACTTCGTCTTTGTAATTTGAGAAAGCCTTGGCCAAGTCTTGTACATTGTTCATGATTGCCTTATTGACTTCTTTCCCACCAGCGAGACACAGGCTGTGAAACCCAACATTAGTTGCAAGAAAAGGGGCATTTAGTAACTAGAAAACATTCACGGGTAAGAGGAGTTAGTAGAGATATGTGTGAACTGTCAAGTAGCTCAGATTGTACAGAATGCTCAGAAAAACTAAATTTTGAATACCTTTACTTAATAACAGTTAAGAGTGTTTAAGTGCAAGCGGAAAGCAAAGCACCTAACGTAAGGAACATGTAATGTTATATTGGATGGTAAGAGCATCTACAGCCGGGCGCCTCAAACCTTTTTTTTTGAAAATAAGAGACTTTTTTCCTCAAATGGTAGCCATATCGTTTACAATGTCGGAGAGAATAAAGTCAGGGATAGTATCCCAAGAGTAGGAAGATCTGGTACAATAAGAATGCTTAGCTAAACTATTTGCTACCTCATTAGCTTCTCTAGGAGAAAAGGCAAAGCCAACATTACCATCTACAGCTGGGCGCCTCAAACCTCCCTCGTACGCCCGGGTGGACGGCCCGGTCAAAAAAAACCGACCCAGACGGGCGCCTCAAACCGGCCTCAAACGCCCTCGCTGACCGACACCCCTCATATCCAGCCCAAATATGGGCCGGATATGGGGAGGCCCGGGCGCGTCTGCCACGTCGGACTCGGCCCACAATGGCCCACCCAACCCCACATATATTCGTCCCCATCCGCTCCCCGGACCAAACCCTAGCCACTCCACTTCACTCCCCTACGCCACCCAAGCTCCCGTCCGGCGATCTTCGGCCTTCTCCGGCATGGCGGGCAGCGGATCCGAGTCCTACACCTCCAGATCCGTTGACCCCGAGCTCATCCCACGTGGTCCCGAGGAGGAGATGACCGTCCGGCTTGCGCTCCACCGCTCCCGGGAGGAGGCCGCCCGACGGCAGCGCTTGGAGTCCTTCCGTCGGGAATCCATTGCATCCGCCCAAATGACGCATGGATTCGCCGCGAGGTGTGTCGCCGCTGCCTCACCGGAGGCGGTGCGGTCCGTCTGGCGTCCGAATGCGGTGGCGGGTGCGCAACCCCTCTGTTAGCACGCCAAGCAGGAGGTGAACGCATGGGCGTCGTCCGACGCAAACATGGCAAGGCATTCCCGCTGTGCGAGGCAGCGGGCGCAGGAGACGGCGGCAGCCCTCGTGGCGGTGGACGTGGGCGAGGCGGAGTCGCACTCTTCGGCGCCCCGTATGGTGCACCAGTCCGGGCGCCGCAACCGCGTCGGGGTGGATGTCGCCAGCTCCTCCCATGACGGATCCATCATTGATCTCACGTCTATCAGCACCATCAGGGTTCTGGGCTCCGACAAGGAAGAGTAGAGCATGGGAGACGGCAGCGCCTTCAGTCCCGTGAGCCGGTCCGTGTCCCATGTCCTACTCTACCTCGCCAGCGACCGGAACAACACTCTGAAGGGCGCAGCCAGCCGCCGAACATGGGCACGGCAGAGCCAGACAAGCTCCGCTTAAGATTAGGTTTACATTGCATGTAATAGTATGGATTTGAGGTTTCTAATTTGAGGTATCCGGTTGTGGAATCGATTATTTGAGGCGTGACCGAGTGCGTCCGCGGGCGTTTGAGGGGTCGGATTTGCTGTATCCGGCTGTAGATGCTCTAAACACAATTGCAGACTTGGAATAGAAGACGAGATAAAAAAATCCAGTCATTAGTTCATTACGAGTTGACCCAGAAAAGTGGTCAGAACTATCACTCCACAACATAGGAATGGTACGAGGCAACAGAAATGCTGTTTATCAGAAGTAGGATGCATATGTGAAGCTCCCATTTCGTTCTTTGTCATAAAATTTCAAAGAATAGCAAAGTTCGAAGTGAGTGGAGGACAGTAATAGTGTTGAACATTTTATGAGGATTCACTTAAGAATGTTGATAAATTAACGCTGTAGGCTGAGAAAAGTTTAATTGCATAAAATATTAGCAAGTTATTTCAGAAGCAACTCACCCATAAATTTCCAGAAGAAGTGAAACTTCTTCCTCAGATGGAGCATCAAGAATCTGTTTACAGAAAAGGTCAGTATTGTCCAGCGTGAAACTGAGTAAGAACTAATAACAGCGATCTACAATTCAGAAAAGAAAGAAATCGGTAAAATAGATTATAATTAATAATTATTAAGAGACCGAGACCAGGGCAGCAAGGTTGGGCCAACTCACCATGGATTGTGTAATATCTTCAAGTGCCTGGCTGTACAGGAACACATCACGGAAGTTCATAGGTGCTCCTTCAATATCAGGATCAACAAACAAGGTCTGCTCCGAACAAGTTATGTAAACTCAGGGGAGTCTAAAATATAACTAAGATACGTACAGAAGAAGAAAGAAAGATGACAAAATCCAATCTCAAAATAACTAGGTGAAACAAACAAATACACAAGACAAGATGAACATGAAACACGCAGACTCACCAATGGCGGTTTTAGATCCAATTCACCAGCAGAATCATGAACATCAGGATCCTTTGTATCTGAACTAGAGAGAGCAGCCTCAACGTCTTGTAATGCTCCCAGCCAACGTCTTAATAATTCAATTCTTTCACCCCCACGGCATGAAACTGCTGCCTCTTCTAATCGCATTACTGTTTTCTTGAAACTTTTGAAGCTCTGTGTGCCCTGCGAACCACACAGTAACAAACATCTTTAAAAAAAAAGGAGACAGATAAACATACAGCAACGGTAGTTAACCTATACTACACTAGATCAAAAAGTCTTCACTCAACCTTTTTCTCCTTCATGTGCAACTATTGCGTGTCGCAGAATAGATGAACAATACAGCAGCATAAACATAAGATCATCTCATATAAATATAACTTATAAACATATCCAGGTTGGAGTTCAGCTTGCAACCTGACCTGTGACCACTATGCTTCACATACAAAACTGGAGTAAGAATCATACTCTTAATTTGCCCCTTTTATGTAACTTCCTAAGAAAGCAACTCTAAGTCAGACGATATTTCACGGACAACACATTTGAATACCGAAGCCTTGGACTCGCTCTGTATGGAAAATGACACAGGAATCATGAATACTGTATGGAGTTTTTCCTTGTGTAATACATTAAAAAGGATACTTCAGCAGCGAGACTTGCCCACGAAACAACAGGTTTCGCGTACTCGTCACATAGCTCTGCTGAGCCCCCAATTCGAGGTGAACACAAGCTAGGGCACTAACGACGGTAGCCCAATGGCACAAATTAAAGCTTGGATTCCTAGTGTACTGAGTTCATCACATTGGCGCGCAGAGGTAACGAATTAACAACCCCTCAAGCAATCCCCGCCCTTGTTTCACGTCGTCAGAAGAAGCTGAATTTGGATTCGCTGAGATCGAACAGGATGCCGGCGAAGAGGGGAGGGGAGAGGGCGAAGGGGGAGGACGAGGAGGGTCCGTGAGCTCACCCCCCGGTCGAGGAGGATGTCGGAGACGGCCTGCCCCGCGTGGTGCGCGACGGCGTCCGCGTATCCCTTGACGGCGCGGGCGACGCCGCTGCGGCCGCCGGCCTCCACCGCCCGGCTCACCGCGCTGCGCAGCCACGACGACATCTCCGCTCCCCTTTCCTGTTTCCTCCCGCGTGTGCGCTAGGGCTAGAGTTAGTCCTGGCTTCGGATGGCACGGGCGCCGACCACGAGGACGGCGGAGACGACTTCAACTGGAGTGAAGACAACGGCGAGAGAGAGAGGAGGGCGACGTGCTCCTTTGGATTTGGGTTTTGGACTCTGCCCTTTGCGTGGTTTACTCCATAGTGACGTCGCCGGCTTAACATTTTTTTTCCCTTTTCTTTTTTTTTTTAGACTAGAGTAAACAAGCTTACTCCAGTGGGGGGTTACATTCAGAGAACATCGACATCAGCGATCAGAAAAAAAATCCCCAGATCTTCTAGCTTCTGTTGCCAGCTCATGTGCAAGGGAGTTCCACTGACGATCAACATGAGTGATCTGCTTGCTCTCAAAACCTCCAAGCAGCGATTTGATGTCCATAATCAATCCATAACTTGCTGACCTGATTTGGCCGTTTCCTTGGAGATCATCCGTTAGGGATTTGCAGTCAGTCTCTATCAGAATGTTCCCATTATAGCGAGGTGCCAAAGCTTGCAAACCCATCAAGATCGCCTTCCCCTCCGCCTCCTGAGCGTCATTAGCTTCGCCCAGCTCTCTTCCAACCGACAGGTAGACATGTCCTTTGTGATCTCGAGCGACTGCGCCACCCCAACACTGATTGGTGTTTGGGAGAAAAGAGGCATCGGTGTTCAGTTTTGCTATGCCTCTCGGTGGTGCAGTCCACTGATTTCTTTGAGTTGTATGAGTACTTCGGCATGATTTTATCTGAAGCCCATAGTCCTTTCCGGCAAGCACCTGTCCGGCTACACCCACGTTCTTCCATTCCTCATGCATCTTCGACAGATAGGCGGCGGATACTAAAACCGGCTCCTTGCCATCCCCATGTATGCAATTTTCACGGAGGTGCCAGCATCTCCATAGCAACAACAAGATTTTTACGCGAACATCTTTCGGAACGGAGCTCAGTAGGATCTGTAGCCAATCTTCGCCAGTATTCTGGAAATGCTTTTCCGATGGGATATCCCACTCCTCCCTCATTTTGTGCCCGAGTGCTCTACTCTTGGTGCATCCCACAACTGCGTGGTGTTCATCCTCATCCCCACAGCCGCATATATCGCACGTCGCATCGAACGTGATCGTACGCCTGAACTTGTTCCTTTTCGTGGCCAAGGTGTTGGTTGCAACCCTCCAGCCGAAGACTCTCACCTTCGAGGGAACCTCAGCTTTCCAAATCAAATCCCATATGATACGATCCTCCGAATTGTTTGTCGAGCTCGAGGCCTCCAAAGCCGCTTTATTCTTTGCCGCCGCCGCCAGCTTATATGCGCTCCTCACTGTGAATATCCCATTCTTCTCAGGGTGCCAGGCAATGTAGTCACTCACATCCGATCTAGGGATTGGAATTCTACATATATCATCAGCATCGAAAGGGTAGAAAATTTGTTTGATAAGTGGAATATTCCATTCCTTCATATATGGGAGCATGAGTTGGTTCACCCACCGAAGACGCGATCTTCTTATGAATGACGCGGTCATCAGACCCTCTTTCCTTGGTAACCACTGGTCCCGTTGGATCTGAATATCTCTTCCATTGCCCACTCTCCAGATGACGCCCTTTTTCAGCAGCTCCAGCCCTGCTTCAATACCTCTCCACACCGGCGAAGCATCCGACGCAAAGACGGTGTTCAACAGGTTGCCGTTTGGGTAATATTTAGATTCGAGCACCCGGGCACATAGACTCTCCAGGTTCTGGATCAGCCTCCACCCTTGTTTGGCAAGAAGGGCTATATTGAACAGGTGCATGTCTCTAAAACCAATACCACCCGCTCTCTTTGGCCTCATCATGTGCTCCCATGACATCCAGTGAACTTTGCGGCGGCCCGTTTCATCCCCCCACCAGAAATCCCGAATCATCTTCTCGTACTTCTCACAGAAACCCATCGAGAGTAGAAACACTCCCATAGTGTAGCATGGCAGCGCTTGTACAATTGACTTCACTTGGACATCTTTGGCCGCATATGACATGGTTTTCTCCGACCAATCTGTACACCTCTTCTTGAGCATGTCCATGATGGGCTGGAAGCACTCGTCCTTCATTCTACCCTCCGGTGTCGGAAGACCTGGGTATTTCCCTTCAGAAGCCGTGGATACCACCCCCAGAATTGCTTTTATGTCCTCTCTTGTACTCAAAGGGCACACCTCGCTGAAAAGAATCGAACACTTACTCTCGCTAAGCAACTGTCCGGTGGCCCTCTGGAAGGATGAGAGGATTCTTTTCACGGCATGGGCTTGCTCGGGCGTCGCTTTGAAGAAGAGTAAGCTGTCGTCTGCAAAGAGCAGGTTAGAGATCCCGGGGCTACTTCTTGCGATCTTTAGCGATGACAAATTGCCTTGTGAGATTTCCAGATTTATGAGCTTAACCAACCCATCCGCAATAAACAGGAAGAGATAAGGGCTAAGTGGATCTCCTTGACGCAAACCTCGAGATGGGACAAAAGGTTCAAGCAACTCTCCATTGCATCGCACCGAGTATCTGACCGACCTGACGCATTGCATTAGCCAACCTGTGCACTTTTGACTGAAACCCGTTTTCAGTAGCACACCTTCTAGGAACTCCCAATCCACCCTATCATAGGCCTTAGCTAGGTCAAGCTTGTACGCGCAATGTGTGTTCTGCGGATGCTTGCTGTGTTGGATCTTGTGAAAGCACTCAAAAGCAATGGCAGCATTGTCTGTGATCAATCTTCCCGGGACAAAAGCACTTTGTGTCTCAGATATGATTCCATCTAAGTGAGGCCGCAGCCGATTAACCAGGCACTTGGAGATTACTTTGTAGAGGACGTTGCACAGGCTGATTGGCCGGTAGTCTTTGAGGGTCTGAGGGTCCTTGCTTTTCGAGATTAAAACTATTACCGTATCATTCAGGCCATCCGGGAGAACTCCAGTGTCAAAAAAACCCAGAACCCCTTTCACAATGTCGCCCCTCAATACCTCCCAATTCCTCTGAAAGAAGCGAGCTGGGAATCCATCAGCACCCGGGGCTTTGAGCGGGCCAATTTGAAACAAAGCATCACTAACCTCCTTTGCAGAAAACGGTTTGGTAAGTTCCATGTTAACATCATCCGTGATTTTCTTCTCAATGTGGTCCAAGATTTCATGTGGGAAAACCTCATCTTCTTTTTCATACAACGCTCGGAAGAAACCTCTTGCCATCTCCTTGATCTCTTTCTCGCCTTCCTTCCACACACCAGAGCTGTCTTTCAGCTTGGTTATGTCATTTTTCTTCTTCCTCCAGGTGGCTTTCCTCTGGAACCACTTTGTATTCCGGTCTCCTTCCCTCAAGTAAGTGGCTCTAGATCTCTGTCTCCACATGAGTTCTTCCCGAAGCAGTAACTCATCCAGCTCAGCCGAGCATTTCTTGATGGAAATCTGTTGTTCTGCAGAGTACGGCGAGTTCCAAAGCATGCTAAGCTTATTCCTTATATGTGTTGTCTGTTTTAGGACTGATCCAAAGTCCCTCTCAGCCCATCGCTTCAGCTCTTCTTGCATACTCGCTAACTTCTCTGTGACAGACTGAAGGTTCGCCGCAGGGCCTCCTCTCGACCAGGTGCAATCAATCGTGGACTGTAGCGAGCTAGCGCGCTCCCACATATGTTCATACCTAAACGCCTTCTTATTTCCTTCTCCCTTCGGTCTCCATTCTTTTCTTTTACCGAGCCGGATAAGAAGCGGCAAGTGGTCCGACCTAGGAGAGCATATATGCTCTACAGTACCTTTTTTGAAGTTGTCCGACCATTCGGGGCTAGCAACTCCTCTATCCAATCTAGCTCGCACATTCTTCGTTCCATCTTGCTTGTTATTATAGGTCCAGCAAGGACCTTTGTAGCCCAGATCATGCAGGTTACAATCTGACAGTACCTCACGAAAGTTTTCCATCAGTCGTTCAGATCTCTTGGCAGCGGAGAAATGTTCTGATTGCCACATTGCCTCGTTAAAATCTCCCACCATCAGCCAAGGAGCATTTGATATACCCTTTAACCTCCTTAGCAGTTCCCACATGTGATGCCTATCACTTGCTCTCGGCTCACCATAGACAAACGTACATCTCCATTGCATACTAGACGGATTTAAACGAACCAACACGTCAATATACCTCGGGCCAACGGCAAGCTTTATTACTTCAACACTCTCATCATAGAAAAGCACAATACCCGCACCTTTTCCGACGCCGGGCTGCGTGATACAATGCTTGAGGCCAAGCCTCCACCTTAACTTATTGACGTACGAGTTGCTTTGCCGCGTCTCTAACAGGAACACAAGCTTGGGCTTGAGAGTGTGCACTAGGCACACTAGTTCCTGAACTGTCCGGGGTTGCCCTAGGCCCCGGCAGTTCTAGCTTAAGATCGTCATGGCCCCTGACGGGCACCGCCATTGGCGCCCGTCAGTAAACCGGCAACCCCTTGGCCGGTCGATTCCATTCCGCCCGACACATCCTTGGTCTCCACCGTGATACTGTCCTTGCCTCTAACCTTCTTCTTCTGCTCTCCTTCTGTTTCCTCGGCCCCTTCACCATCTCTTTCTTCTCCTGCATCCTCCCGATTGCCCCTCTTCCCGAGTACAGTTACCTTGTCCCCTGTGTCTTCTCTTCTTGCTGAATCCTGTGGGCTGGTTTGATGCGTCTCCCCTCTTGCAGGAGTCCTCCTTTTAGTTGTCTGATTACCCTTCTTCTGACTTGCATGCTTCACACACGCTCCCAGTCCATCACCGATGTCCGGAGCAGGCCTGATGTCTCTTCCCTGGGCGGCTATCACGGTGTTGTTGCAGTCAGTGGAAATAGCTACTTGGCCGCCCGCTTGGTTCATCTTCTCTGCCATGTCTGTCCCCTGGCCATCACCTTGTTTCTGCCTGTGCATATCCATGGGTTCAAAACCAGGGGGAACTCTGGGCTCAGTCCCTTGATGCTCACACCTCCATCAGCCGGATTGTACAGGGATAGGGCATTGTTGTTGCCAACCCCATCCCCTGCACTCTCCATCCTTCCTTCAGCTGGACTAGCAACCGTGTCCTTGTGCACCTAAGATCCTTCACCATGGTTTGCCGAGTCAATCTTGATGGCGCACACTGCATCGATCGCGGCCTGCACCAGTGGGTTGTTGATGACCTCCTCTGGGATGTCCTTATATCTCGCAGCCGGCAGTCCCACTGGAGTTCTTCTTTCCTTCTCCGATGTATCTGACTCAAAGATGAGGAACCTCCTAGCACTACTGCCCTCGGGCACCACAAAGCCACCTCTAGTGTTACTTCTTTTGAACGGGGAGGCACGCAGCGCAGCCGAGTATCTCATCTTTTGGAGATCTGCGGACAGCTTACATTCGCGTTGGCCATGCCCAAGATACCCACAAAAACAGCAGAAGCGGGGGAGCCTTTCATACTTTACATTGAGGAAGTACACTTCGTTTTCAACATGGTCATGAAATTCTAGTTGGCTACGGAGTGGCTCATCAACATCATGTTTTACCCGAACCCTAATGGACTCACCCCAAATCCTCCCTTCTCTGTCAGAGTCAACCTCGAGAACTTCACCAAGCTCAGCACCAATCATCCGAGCCACATGGTCGAAGAACATGATCGGGGGGGGCATCAAAAATGCGTGCCCAGATCGGCATGTGGGCGACCTCCACGTCCCCCGGCCTAGCGCTCCCATCCACTGCCACCATCAAGAAAGGGTCGCCCCGGTGAGTCCAGGGCCCATTGTTGAGGATGAAGCGCCGGTCACCTTCCCGCTCGAACTCGAGGAGGAAGCGGTTGTTCTTCTGTGGCGAGTAGTTGAGGTGTCCTCGCAGCCCCCACTTGTTCCGCAGCTCCTGGAAGAGGCCACTAACGCTGAAGAGCTGCACCGAAAAGAACAATCCAACGGCGAGCCAGCGTGAACGCATGGCCGCTCTCTCCTTGGACAGGTTCAGAGATACCACGTTTGGAGGCATGGCATCCACTCTGACAGGGAAGACAGGAGCGACGGCCTCACCGAGGCCCTCGTACCTTGCTCCCTGAGCTGCCGGACCTCCCGGCCAGACCGGGGTACGAGCAGGGGCGCCGCGGCCATGTGAAGGGCCGCCGTGCTCCAGTAGTCCGGCCATTCGCTCCAGCTTGCCGCACGAGGCGACCTCCTCGTCCTGGCTCGCCGACATCTTGTCCTTGCCCTTCCCCTGCTTGGCCATGGTGGTGCATGTCTCGGCAATGGATTGCGATTCTACGAGGTGAGGCTTGCATCCCGTCTCCCTATGGATCTTTATAGCCAGAGAGCAAGGCAAATCCCTTGATTCTGCCAATTGAGGTGATCTCATATGATTTCTTTCGCACTGGGTTGCAAATGATTCCGCTAACCTCGAGGTCCAGCCACCTCCTCCTTTATCAGGTGGATCCCCACGATCTGGTTTGTTTTGGAGAGACACCCAAGACATCTGATCTCCTTCCAGGGTTCTGGTCCTCAAATCCTCGCGCAAACGCTTAAACTTCTCCTTGATCCTCTCAATCCCCAGATCCCTATCCAATCCACCCCAAACTTTTTGATTTTCCACTCTTGCCTTCCTTTTCATCGCGCAAGCCCGCATCAGCTCCCGAATTCTGATCCATGATTCCCTAGCCTTCCACAGATCCTCTCTTTCACCCGGCCCACAAATGCGGTGGTCAATCTTATCCTCGCCCTCGATATCAAGATCACAGTCTACTGTCGCAGCTGATCCCCTCGACGGCAATCGCCTCTCAGTCGCCCCGACAGGTCGCCCGCTAATTCCGCTCTCTTTCATTTCTAGCCTCTCTCTCTTTGAGACTGTGATCCAATTCACAAAGGTTTTCCCTTTTCGGAACCAAGGAAAAAAATAGTGCGTTATAGTACAAAAATAGCGCGGCCATAAAAATATGCCGTTAGCATGCTATTAGCGAGACACTGTACATTGATCAATTTAACGAGGCAATTCTCTAAACGCTATAGCGTGCTATTAGCGATGATATAGCGTGCTATTTTTTTAAGCATCCGAAAGTGCTAACTAGGGCATTTCAAACTGAACCCTATTTAGGTCTTAGCATCGCAGATCCGCTATAAATTACAAGTATTGTAGGAACAAGGTATGTGTTGGGATATCCTCCTCATATGGGCTGTGAGGAGATGGCAATTTGAGGCCTTTTAGGCAGCCCAAAGAGGTGCAGAAGTGGACTTTGCACATGAGTGGATGAGGATACTTTACCCTCCATCCAGCAGCCACCACCAAGAGTGATGGAAATCAGTTCATCCTCGAAGAGAGAAGAAGAGAGAAAACAAAGAAAGCAAGGTAAGAAGAGGAAGATTGAAGGAAGAAGCAAAGGGAGCTCCTCCCCAAGGTTGTGATGGTCGAGATCCACTACCTTGTCTCCTTCAAGCTTCGGTTCCACCATCTTTGGTGAGATTGTTCAAATCCCTAGTTCTTGAGCCCCAAATCTTGTTGTGTTCATCCAAGAGTCAAAAATCTTGATGTATGAGATCCTCTAGTGATGTCTACAGAAGAACTTGTTGTATCCCACATTTGATAATAGTGGAAGAGGATTTGGGTGGCTTCGGCCTATGGTTTTTCCCCTCAAGTTGAGGGGTTTTCCACGTAAATCTGGTGTCTCTTTGTTGATGCTTGGTGCTGTCCAGAAACTTACTCCTACCACAAGACACTAGGCTGAGGAGTGTCTTGACTGCTGCTTAACATTTTCTACCTCCATATATGCTGCTGCATATGTTTCCTTCCGTGCTAAGCAACGATCCTTGAATTAGTACATGTTGTGGTGCTGAGATTACTTTGTTTCCGCTACAGTTATCAGTTAACCACAAGTGCATTTGTGTGCTAATTCCCAACAGAGTGGTATCAGAGCCTTGGTTGCTTAGAAGGTTGCAAATCATAGTTGCTTGATTGTTGCTGGAAGTGCTGCTCACAATGGCTTTGGAAGAAAGTGCTACTACAAGTGGCATGATAAAACTTGATTCTTCCAATTACTCATTATGGAAGCCCATGATGGAAGACATCCTTTATTGCAAGAATTTGTATGAGCCAATTGTGAAAGACAAGATACCCACAGGTGTCACGGAAGAAGAATGGAGAGTGTTGCATAGAAAGGCAGTAGGTATGATTCGGTTATACATCAACCATAATATTTTCCACCATGTTGCAAATGACACAAATGCATATGAGATGTGGCAGAAGTTGGAGTCCATGTATGAGAGGAAGACATCAATGAATAAAGCCTCGGTGATCAAAAGACTTGCAAAGCTTAAGTACCGAGATGGCACAAGTGTGATTGAGCACTTGAATGTCTTCCAATGCCATATAAATCAACTTTCAGCCATGAAGATCAACTTTGAGGATGAGGTGCAAGCGTTGTTGCTGCTGAGTTCCATGCCTGATAGTTGGAACATGGTTGTTGTGTCACTTAGCAATTCAGCTCCGGATGGGAAGCTGACTTTGAAGATGGTGAAGAACAATATGCTGAATGAAGAAGTCAGAAAGAAGGAAAAGGGTGATGCCTCTTCTTCTGATGCGTATGTGGCTGAAACCCATGGGAAGAATGAGAACCGTGGATGCAGCAATACAAGATTTCAGCAAGGCAAAAGCAAATCCAGGGGAGATCAAAGTCAAGATCGAGAAAAGATATTACTTGCTTTCATTGTGGCAATCCGGGACACATAAAAAGCGAGTGCATGAAGTACAAAAGAGAGCTTGCAGAGGGGAAACTCACAAAGAAAACCGAGCAAAAGGCTGAGACCAGTTCAGCCATGACTACAACAGATGAGGACTATCTAGTCATTGAATATGAAGATTGCTATAGTATTATTCGTGATGATGCCATGAGTTGGGTTGTGGATTCAGGTGCGTCCTTCCACATCACATCACACAAGGAGTATTTCACATCTTACACTAGTGGTGTTACTGGCCAAGTGAGGATGGGAAATAGTGGTTCTTCAGCAATTGTTGACAAGGGCTCTATATGCATTGAAACAAACACAGGTTGCAGATTGGTGCTCGATGATGTGAGGCATGTTCCCGACATAAGGCTGAATTTGTTGTTAGTGGGCAAGCTTGATGATATCAAATATCCTAGTTATTTTGGTGAAGGAAAGTGGAAGCTCACCAAAGGCTCTTTGATTGTGGCTCGAGGAAGTAAGCAAGGTAATCTCTATGTGACTAAAACCAAGTTGTGCAATGAGGTGTTGAATGTTGCTGAAAAAGATACTTCGGTTGAATTGTGGCACAAGAGGCTTGGGCATATGAGTGAGAAGGGCACGCATGCTCTTGCTCGCATGGAGTACCTCCCTGAGTTGAAAGGTATATCCTTGAAACCCTGTGCACATTGTTTTGCTGGCAAATAACATAGGGTTGCATTTCGTACACTCCCTCCACATAGTGCAGAAAATGCTCTTGATATTGTGCACACTGATGTTTGCTCCATGACTGAAAAATCTCATGGTGGATCATTATACTTAATGACTTTTATTGATGACCATTCCAGAAAGATTTTTGTGTATGTGCTGAAACACAAATACCAAAAGCTTGAAGCCTTCAAGGAGTTCCATGCCAAGGTTGAAAGAGAAACTGGCAGGAAATTAAAGTGTGTGAGATCAGACAATGGTGATGAATACCGAGGTCCTTTTGAAAGGTATTGCAGAAATGAAAGGATCGATATGGTTGACTAGAGGGGGGGGGGGGGGTGAATAGGCAACTAACAAGTTTTAGCTTTTCTTTAGCAATTTAAACTTTGCATCAAAGTAGGTTGTCTAGATATGCAACTAGATGAGCAACCTATATGATGCAACACGAATAGGAACACAAGCAAGCAAGATATATGAGACAAATAAGCTACACAAGTAAAGGCACGAGATAACCAAGAGTGGAGACGGTGGAGACGAGGATGTGTTGCCGAAGTTCCTTCCCTTTGAGAGGAAGTATGTCTCCGTTGGAGCGGTGTGGAGGCACAATGCTCCCCAAGAAGCCACTAGGGCCACCGTAATCTCCTCACGCCCTCACACAATGCGAGATGCCGTGATTCCACTATTGGTGCCCTTGGAGGCGGCGACCAAACCTTTACAAACGAGGTTGGGGCAATCTCCACAACTCAATTGGAGGCTCCCAACGACACCACGAAGCTTCACCACAATGGACTATGGCTTCGCGGTGACCTCAACCGTCTAGGATGCTCAAACACCCAAGAGTAACAAGATCCGCAAGGGATTAGTAGGGGGAATCAAATATCTCTTGGTGGAAGTGTAGATCAGGGCCTTCTCAACCACTCCCGAGCAAATCAACAAGTTTGGTTGGCTAGGGAGTGAGATCGGGCGAAAATGGAGCTTGGAGCAATAATGGAGCTTTAATGGTGGAAGAGGTAAGTCAACGGGGAAGAAGGAGACCCTTTATATAGTGTGTGGAAAAGATCCAACCGTTACCCACCAACCAGCCCGCGGCCAGCGGTACTACCACGCCTGGCCAGTGGTGCTACCGCAAGGCCGCGCGGTACTACTGCT
The DNA here is from genome assembly GCA_034509565.1 of Triticum monococcum. Lineage (NCBI taxonomy): Eukaryota > Viridiplantae > Streptophyta > Magnoliopsida > Poales > Poaceae > Triticum > Triticum monococcum. Next base: position 122,738,789 of record CM067841.1, read on the forward strand.
TGCAACCAAGTGGTACTACCGCACGGCAGTGCGGTACTACCATAAGGCAAAAGTCCCGTCCAGGGGGAAGGGGAACTTCCGTGCCTACTTTCGCAAAAAACGGAAGTAGCAAAAACTCGACACAGTAGTACTGCCGAGGGGCGGTACTACTACCTGACCGCATAGCGCGGTACTACCGCACGGCGAAAGCGGTACTACCGCGGCAGGTGCGGATGTAAAAAATTATGTCCGCTCCTACTACCGCAAAGGGGCGGCACTAGCCTGGTGGGCAGCGGTAGTGCGGCTCCAGGGGAGCGGTACTACCGTGAGCACCAGCGGTACTACCACGCCACCGCGCGGTACTACCGTGGATGCCCACGGTACTACCGTTGATCCAGGAGCAGTACTACCGCAACCACAACAGCAGCCAGTCAAAGGAGGCAGGAAAAACGGAGGAAGCTCCAAGGAAGAAGGAGGGGATAAAAGGAGACGTGTACGTGATGATTCCACCCAAACCTTTCCAATGCGGACCCCCTCTTAATAGTACGGCTTTCCTACGACTCAAATCCACCAAAAAGAAACGTAGAAAATACGCCGTCTTCGTCAGTCTTCGAGAGGCACCCAATCGTCTTGTGCCTAGCAGAGAAGAGTCTGGAAAGCTCATGGCACATGATTAGTCCGCAAATGCGTTGTCATCAATCACCAAAACACTTAGGGATAAATATGTCCTTACAATCTCCCCCTTTTTGGTGGATTGATGACAAAACGGGATTTGCACAAGGAAAAATACTATTGAGTAAAAGCAAACCCCTCCTCTCTATAATATAGACGGGCTCCCCCTAAATGTGTGCCACCTAGATGAGCACGAATACTAGGAACCGAGCTCCCCCTATATTATAGAGACAAGGCAAATTTATCACTAGACAAGATAGTACAAACATAAGATAACTAAGATAGATAGAGTGCATATGTCTTACACCATATGGAGAAAAGGTCTCGGAAGCACAAACCGAACTAAAGCAAACGAGGCAAACGAGGTCCAAATGACAAAGCAAACAAACACACCAAGCACGACACAACGCAAATCCCTACACTCTCCTCCCCTTTGGCATCGAGACGCCAAAAAGGCAGAGAGGACACCTACACACACGGGGTGGCTCGGGCAAAGAAGTCGTCCCACTACTACTCGTGCTCCTCGTCAGACTCAGCGGCGGGGATAGTCTCCTCCAAGTCATCCTCTGAACTGGTCCACTTGTAGCCCTGCTTAGACATCCAGGCAGCCTCAGGTGTGATGACGTCCTCAGACCCGCCAGACACATCCTCTCCAAAGAGCCTCATCACCTTCTTGTCACGGCGGTGACTCTCCTTGTCAGTCACGTGAGCCCTGTACTGTCCCTTCGCCTGCATGCAGAAGAGAATCTTCATCTTGTCCTTCAGCTTCTTGGCCCATGATGGCTCAGGGGAAGACGTGGTGGACCTAGCAGCATGGTCCTCAGCAGTAGTCTCAGCAGCAGCAGCCTCCCCCTCACCAGTAGCCCTCCTAGCAGAAGATGCCTCAGCACGAGTAGTGGTGTTGGCCCAGTTGGGCTTGACGCGGAGGCTGATAGACTCATGGCGAATCCAGTCTGGAGCAAGGAACGCATTACCTGGATACGTCTTCTCCCAAGTGGTGGAGAGCAGCAGAAACAGGTACGGTCCATAGATAGGAACCTTGCGAGTGAACACCGCAAACCGAAGCTCACACCACATGATGTGAGAGACATCAAGTGGCTGAGTCTGAGAAGTACGTGCCTCTGCACACAAGAGCAACATGTCTACTAGATATGCATGGACCTTGTCCTTGTCGCCGATGCGTGGGAATAGAGTGTTGCGGAAGATGCGATGCATGATATCCAGAAAGGAGTTCAACACCCAAGATGACTTCCCATTGGGGAGTACCTTCTCAACAAGGAAGGGCTGAAGCTGGTTCTTGTTGGCAGACTCAGAGTTGGCATGGGGGCGGACGCCAACGGGGGTGTGAAGCCCGTCATCAGGAATGTGCAGCAGATCCATGAACTCTTTCCATGTAGCAGACAGCTGACGGCCATTGGTCATCCAAGTCATCCTCCGCTCCTCCCCGGGATGAAAGTACACTGAGGCAAAGAACTGACAGATAAGCTCAGGGTCATAGTCAAGGTGAAAGGAGATCACCGGCTCAATAGCAAACTGATCCACCAAGTCCAGAGCCTCTCCAAAATAGTCACGAAACTTGTCTTTCTGCAGGTGATGCATGTCTATCCACTTGACATCCACGTAGGTATTCTGCTTGTTCTTGATCACATCCAGATAGATGAGAGTCTGTTGCTTGGTCCAGAACAACTCAGTGCCTCTGAGGGTAGCCCGAGGATTCACATAGGGATTGATCTTCCGGCGCTCGACATACTCAGTGGTTGAAATCTCGTCCATACCCTTAGCCGGTTCCTTTTGTTTGCTGGCAACGGACTTGACATTGCGCTTGGGGGCATTGGAGCCCTCTGGGACTTCATCTTGGGGGTTGCGCAGATGCTTGGAGCCAGTGTCACGACTGGGATTGGAACGGCGAGAGCCACCACCTGAGACACAGAACGCAAAAACACCCACAACAGCCAAGAGAGATTAATGCAAAGACCACAACAAAGGAAGTGAAACAAGTAGAAAGCACACATGATACATGCCTAGAGAGAGATTTGATCCCTACGGTAGTACTGCCAAGAGCTGCGGAGCTAAGAGAGTAGTACAGCTCTTAGACGCGGTAGTACCGTGCAAGATCACGGTAGTACCGGGTGTAGGAGCGGTAGTACGACCTTAGCACCGCGGCCGGCGCGGTAGTACCGCGTCTGCGGAGCGGTAGTACCGCACGGTACGGTAGTACCGCGCCTGATGGGCGGTAGTACCGCGAGAGCGGTAGTACCGCACATCGGGCACGGTAGTACCACACCGCGTCAGATCTGAATTGGTTCAAATCTGAGAAAGCCCGCGAAACCACGGCGTTACTACGGTAGGACAAAGCTACCACAAGACAACATATCAAGTATGTTTCCTATGCATCACGACTCTCCTACATCCTACTCTTGCATAGATTTGGCCTAAAATCTCAAGAACAACAAGTTTCTCCCCAAAAGCCTAGAAGCAAGAGAACAGCCAAGAAAAAGAGGGATTTGGGGAAAAACCTTGGTCCATGGCAAGATGAAGTGGTGGGGAACGATCCCACCGGTCGGAATCCGAGGAGAGTGGCCGGAGACGGAGATCCGGCGAGGGCCTCCGGCGCCGTTCTTGAGAGGGAGAGACGTGGAGAGAGAGACAATGAATGGATATGGGGAGTTGTAACTCCCCTGCCCGAGTCATAACCCCCACGCGCCCTTGACGGCGCGGTAGTACCGTGCCCAGACACGGTAGTACCACACGGTGCGGTACTTCCGAAGTACCGCACCAGAGCGGCAGTACCGTGCTGTGGCGCGGTAGTACCGTGCCTCCCAAAGCGGTAGTACCGTGGGCTCAAGAAGATGCACGTTTCGAGCTCGAAAAACTGGATCTTTGCACAAACCACTCCTAGCCAACACAACACCACAAGACCACGCAACACACAAAACCAGAAAGGCACACGACAAATGAACCAACCACGAGACACCACCTCTCCAAAAGAGAGGGCGGTGGCCATAGCCACCTATGTTTGAGTCAATTGGTATGGCACCGCGAAGAATTATCCTTGGGTCCATGACCAAAACTCGTCTTTGAAGCACAAGTACCATCAAATATGGCTAATGTGAAAGACTTGATTGATTTATGCATAATGGGGGGAGGGGGAGTTCATTGAGAGAACATCACTCCCCCTATGTCCATGCCTACATCTAAATAGGACAACACGTTGAGTATGATGGGGTGTGCAAGGGTTCAAGCAACATTGCTCGAATCGATGATATTTAGCTCATGCCTTAACTCGCGAAATCTTGCTTCATCCAAGGGCTTCATGAAGATATCTTCAAGGTTATCATGAGTGTTGACGTAGTTGAGCTCGATCTCTCCTCGCCTAATGTGATCCCGGATGAAGTGATACCGGATCTCAATATGCTTCGTCTTGAAGTGTTGCACCGGGTTGAGAGAGATTTTGATGGCACTTTCATTGTCACACCAAAGAGGCACTTTGTCACAAGTGACACCATAATCCTTTAAAGTTTTCCTCATCCATAAGAGTTGTGCACAACAACTACCGGCCGCAACATACTCTGCTTCGGTGGACGAGAGAGACACACAACTTTGCTTTTTGGAAGACCAACTTACCAAAGAGCAACCAAGGAATTGGCACCCTCCGGAAGTGGACTTCCTATCCACTTTGTCTCCCGCCCAATCGGAATCCGAGTACCCTACAAGCTTGAAGTTTGATCCTCTTGGGTACCATAAGCCAAAGTTTGGGGTATGAGCCAAATATCGAAAGATTCGTTTGACCGCCACATAGTGACTTTCCTTAGGTGCGGCTTGAAACCGTGCACAAATTCCCACACTCAACATGATGTCCGGTCTAGATGCACAAAGGTAAAGCAAGGATCCAATCATGGAACGATATACCTTTTGATCCACCACTTTACCATTGGGATCTAAATCAAGTTGGCACTTGGTGGGCATTGGAGTGGAAGCCGGCTTGACGTCACTTAGCTTGAATCTCTTGAGCATGTCTTAGTGTATTTGGATTGATTGATGAAGGTTCCTTCTCTTCTTTGCTTCACTTCGAACCCTAGAAAGAACTTCAACTCTCCCATGGAGGACATCTCGAACTTTGAGGTCATGAGAGCGGCAAATTCCTCATTGAAAGCTTTGTTAGGAGAACCAAAGATAATATCATCAACATATAATTGGCACACAAACAACTCCCCTTTAACCTTCTTAGTAAAAAGAGTGGGGTCGATTAGCCCAACTTCAAAACCACGGTCTTGTAACAACTCGATAAGGTGGTCATACCACGCACGTGGGGCTTGTTTAAGGCCATAGAGTGCCTTATCGAGTTGATACACATGATCGGGAAAGTAGGGATCCTCGAACCCGGGGGGTTGCTTGACGTACACCAATTCATTAATGGGACCATTAAGAAAAGCACTCTTCACATCCATTTGTTGTAACTTAAAGTTATGATGAGAAGCATATGCAATCAACATGCGAATGGATTCAAGACGAGCAACGGGAGCAAAGGTTTCACCGTAGTCGATACCCTCGACTTGGGAGTAGCCTTGTGCTACCAAACGAGCCTTGTTGCGAATGATAATCCCATGGGCATCTTGCTTGTTCTTAAATATCCACTTGGTTCCAATGACATTGTGGTTCCCCGTTGGCCTTGGCACCAATCTCCACACTTTGTTGCGCTCGAAGTTGTTGAGTTCTTCGTGCATGGCATTGAGCCAATCCGGATCTTCTAGCGCCTCATAGACCTTGTGGGGTTCCACACAAGAGACAAACGCGTGATGCTCACAATAATTTGCTAATTGTCTATGAGTGCTTACCCCCTTTCTTAAGCTTCCAAGCACATTCGTCATGAGATGATCCTTGGTGGAGAGCTTGGAAGCAACCTTGGCAGCACGACACTCTAATTCCTCCTCGGTGGTGAGTTGAGGAGTGGTTACTTGATCATCTTGAGCGCCTCATGAACTTGTTCTTGATCTTGAACTTGCTCGGGGGAGAGAACTTGACCTTGGGCATCACTTGGTGTGTCCACACCGTCTTGAGTATGATCTAGCCCGTGGTCTTGTTCATGAGGTTGAGGGCCTTCACTTTGTTCTTCGGAAGCGTGTGGGCCTTGGGTTGGTGATGGCTCATGTGATGCCCGGATAATTAGGCTACAGTAATCCCATATTAACGATGCCACGTCACCACAGTTACTGTTGTTAATCTCGCGTTAGTTCAAAACTGATTCGAAATTCAAATTCAAAAATAGGCAAACAACAAAGGTTTTCAAATATTAAAACTAAATTGTTCGGGTTGAGTCAGATAAATCATAAGTAATTATGGTGGAGGATCCACATCATTATAAAATAATTAGAGGCACTAAAATAAATAAAACCATGACCGAAACAATAACTTAAATGTCTTTTTAATTAATAGAGAATACAAGGTACTTTACTTTTTGTCCCAAACTTTTTGTGAGAACAGTTGACTTTACAAATCTAATTGAGGGGTGAGTTTCACTTTTTCTAAAAACTATAAACTATTAAATAAGAAAAATAAAACAGAAATAAATAAAGTAAATAAAAGAAAAGATTAAAACCAGAAAACAAAAGAACAAAAAAAATAGAAAGAGAACCCCCCTCTCCCCTGGGCCAGGAGGCCCAACTAGCCACACAGCCGGCCAGCCCAGCAACCGGCCGGCCCAAACCCCACTCCTTATCCACTCCCCTCACCCCCACAACCCTAGCCGCCACCCACTCGCTCCCCACCCCCCCTCTCGGTCCACTCCCCCTCCCACGACCTCCTCTGCTCCCGATCTGGATCGGGAAAACGGTGCCCCGACCCCATCGCCGCGTCGCCTCACGGATGCCGCCCGGAGCCCGCGCCGCGCCTGGACCTCGCCGGCCTCCCTCGCCGGACCGCACGCCTTCCTCGTCCTCCTCCCCGACTCGCATCACCGAGCCTCGCCGCCTCGTTCCCCTGCACCACAAGTGAGGCCCAGCCTCTCCTCCTCTCTTCCCCTGCTCCATGCCCGTCTGCGCCTCACTCTCACCGCGCTCACCGCACGCGTTGCACGATCGTCGTCGTGCTCTGTCGCCCGCATCGGCGCCTCGTTCACGCCTAGCGCTCGCGGCCACCGCGCCCTCCTTCGCACGCGCACGCCCCGGCCTCCACTTGCTCGCCCCCGCGCGTGCCACACGCCCCTGCTGCTCGCAACACCTTCGGCCACCTGCGCGTGCGCCCGCTGCCTCCTGCTTTGCTGCTACTACTGCGCTAGCCACCGCTGCTCATTGCCGGCTGCTATACGCATCCCGTCCGCGCCGCTACCGCCCCACACCGCCTCCGCCTCACCCCCATGGCCGCTGTGCCCTGCCTCGCGCGACCTGCTGCTGCACCGTTCGCCTTGCCCCGCTCCTGCACCCCCCTGCACCAGTGACGCCGCCATGTCTGCGGCCAGCTCCGACCGCCCCACTCTCCTCCTCTCGCGCGAGGCCTTGCCGCGCTGAACGCCCATGACCGCCCTCCCGTGGCGCCGCCCTCCGTTCCCTTGGCTGGCGTCGTGGGCGCCGGCGGCCACGCCGGCAGCCTCGCCACGCCCGTGGCTGGCCCCCCTGCCTGTCGATCTGGGCGCTCGCCCAGTCGGGCGCCGACGCCTAGCGCCCGCACCCGCGGCAACCGCACGCCCGTTAGCCCCCAGGGCCCTATGACAAAGGGGGCCTGCCCCCAGAATGTTAAAAAAAGTATATAAAAATAAATAAAATAATAATTAAAATAATAATTAAAATAAAAATAAATTTAATTAATTAATTAACTAACTAAATTAATTAAGTTAATTAACCTTAATTAATTAATCTAATTAACCTGTTAGCTTAATTAAACAATAATTAGTTTAACTAAACCCTAATTAACCTAACAGAGTATGACAGGTGGGTCCCACTGGACCCACGCGTCAGTTTGACCCAGTCAACCCCTGTTGACTGCTGATGTTAGCATGACATCATGCTGATGTCATAAATCCATTTTCGAATCAATTAAATAATTAATTAAATTTCAGAAATTAATAAAATCTTTAGAAAATCATATCTTTTAATCCGTAACTCGGATTAAATTATTTTCAACATGAAAGTTGCTCAGAACGACGAGATGAATCCGGATACGCAACCCGTTCGTCCGCCACACATCCCTAACATAGCAAACACGCAACTTTCCCCCTCCGTTCCACCTATTCGAAAACGCAAAACACCGGGAATACTTTCCCGGATGTTTCCTCCCTTCACCGGTATCACCTCATACCGCGTTAGAACATGTCTAGCTTTGCCTGTTGTCCTGTTATGCACTTGCTTGCTATGTATTTACTGTTTCTCCCCCCTCTTCTCTCTGGTAGACCCCGTGACGATGCTGATGCCCCTGTGGTCGACTACGTCACCGACGACCCCTCCTTGTCTGAGCAACCAGGCAAGCCCCCCCTTTGATCACCAGATATCGCCTACTCTTCTCTATACTGCTTGCATTAGAGTAGTGTAGCATGTTACTGCTTTTCGTTATTCCTATCCTGATGCATAGCCTGTCCTTGCTACTACTGTTATTATCATTACCTGCTATCCTACTGCTTAGTATAGGATGCTAGTGTTCCATCAGTGGCCCTACACTCTTGTCCGTCTGCCATGCTATATTACTGGGCAGTGATCACTTCGGGAGGTGATCACGGGCAAATACTATATACTTTACACAGTTACATTACCTGTGGTACTGTTCGGAGTTGGGGGCTGAAGGGGCAGGTGGCTCCATCCCGGTAGAGGTGGGCCTGGGTTCCCGACGGCCCCCCGACTGTTACTTTGTGGCGGAGCGACAGGGCAGGTTGAGACCACCTAGGAGAGAGGTGGGCCTGGCCCTGGTCGGTGTTCGCGGATACTTAACACGTTTAACGAGATCTTGGTATTTGATCTGAGTCTAGCTACTGGCCTATACGCACTAACCATCTACGCGGGGACAGTTATGGGCACTCGACGTCGTGGTATCAGCCGAAGCCTTCGTGACGTCAGCGACTGAGTGGCGCGCGCCAGATTGGACCGTAAGCCTGCTCTTGTATTAAGGGGGCTAGTTCTACTTCCGGCCGCGTACGCAACATGCAGGTGTGCAATGGGCGATGGGCCCAGACCCCTGCGCCATAGGATTTAGACCGGCGTGCTGACCTCTCTGTTGTGCCTAGGTAGGGCTGCGACGTGTTGATCTTCCGAGGCCGGGCATGACCTAGGAAAGTGTGTCCGGCCAAATGGGATCAAGCGTGTTGGGATATGTGGTGCACCCCTGCAGGGAAGTTAATCTATTCGAATAGCCGTGATCTTCGGTAACAGGACGACTTGGAGTTGTACCTTGACCTTATGACAACTAGAACCGGATACTTAATAAAACACACCCTTCCAAGTGCCAGATACAACCGGTGATCGCTCTCTCACAGGGCGACGAGGGGAGGATCATCGGTTAGGATTATGCTATGTGATGATACTTGGAGAACTTCAGTCTACTCTCTCCTACATGCTGCAAGACGGAGGCTGCCAGAAGCGTAGTCTTTGACAGGATTAGCTATCCCCCTCTTATTCTGGCTTTTTGCAGTTCAGTCCACCGATATGGCCCTTTACACATTTACCCATGCATAAGTAGTGTAGCTCCTTGCTTGCAAGTACTTTGGATGAGTACTCACGGTTGCTTTCTCCCTCTTTTCCCCCTATCCCTTCTACCTGGTTGTCGCAACCAGATGTTGGAGCCCAGGATCCAGACGCCATCGTCGACGACGACTCCTACTACACCGGAGGTGCCTACTACTACGTGCTGCCCCCTGACGACGACTAGGAGTAGTTAGGAGGATCCCAGGCAGGAGGCCTGCGCCTCTTTCGATCTGTATCCCAGTTTGTGCTAGCCTTCTTAAGGCAGACTTGTTTAACTTATGTCTGTACTGAGATATTGTTGCTTCCGTTGACTCGTCTATGATCGAGCTCTTGTATTCGAGCCTTCGAGGCCCCTGGCTTGTAATATGATGCTTGTATGACTTATTTTATTTGTAGAGTTGTGTTGTGATATCTTCCCGTGAGTCCCTGATCTTGATCGTACACGTTTGCGTGTATGATTAGTGTACGGTCAAATCGGGGGCGTCACAGCTCCACTTGAGTGGAGCATTGTCCTTATCCTTCGTCCACAAGGGGTTCCTCAATGGGTAGGATGAAACCAACACCCATTCTTCTTATGGCTTGAGGAGGAATTTCATAACCTACATCACAAGTGCCACTTTGCTCCACTTGGGAGCCGTTATTCTCATCAAACTCCACGTTACACGTCTCCTCAATAAGTCGCGTAGATTTATTGAGGACACGTAAGCATGAGAGTTTGTAGCATAACGAACAAATATGCCCTCATAAGCTCTAGCCTCAAATTTAGACAACCGAACACCTTTCTTGAGAATGAAACACTTACACCTGAATACCCAGAAGTACTTGAGGTTGGGCTTGTTACCGGTGAGTATTTCATATGGAGTCTTGTTCAAGCCCTTGCGGAGGTAGAGCCAATTTGATGCATGACACGCGGTGTTGATGGCTTCGGCCCAAAAGTTGTACGGAGACTTGAACTCCGCCATCATGGTCCTTGCGCATCCATCAACGTCCGGTTCTTCCTCTCCGCAACACTGTTTTGTTGAGGGGTGTAGGGTGCGGAATATTGATGCTTGATTCCCTCGTCACTAAGAAACTCATCCAAGGTGTAGTTCTTGAACTCGGTGCCGTTGTCACTTCTTATTGTCAAGATCTTTGCATTGTGTTGACGTTGTGCTTCGTTTGCAAAGTCAATGACGGTTTGTTGGGTCTCGCTCTTCCTCTTGAAGAAATACACCCACGTGTACCTTGAGTAGTCATCCACAATCACCAAGCAATACTTCCTACCTCCAAGACTATCGAAGGATGGAGGCCCAAAGAGATCCATGAGAAGGAGCTCCAAAGGCCTCTTTGAATAAATGATAGTCGTGGGAGGGTGAGCCTTCTCATGTAGCTTTCCTTTGATACAGGCACTGCAAGCACGATCTTTAGCAAAACTAACATTCGTTAGTACACGGACATGGTCCCCCTTGAGGAGACTTTGCAAAGATCTCATATTGACATGGGCTAAACGGTGATGCCAAAGCCATCCCACATCAACTTTAGCCATTAGGCATGTCGCGGTCTTAGTGGGTCGCTCCGAAAAGTTAATCACATATAGACCGTTCTCGACATGCCCAACAAAGGCTACTTTAAGAGTATTGCTCCACAAGAGGGCCACGGTATCGATATCAAAGAAAGTGGCAAAGCCCATGATAGCAAGTTGACGAACGGAAAGTAAATTGTATGCAAGGGACTCAACGAGCATGACCTTCTCGATCGTGAGATCATGAGAGATGACCACTTTGCCAAGTCCCAGTACCTTAGAAGATGAGGCGTCACCCCACTCGACATTGGTGGGCATAGATGGAACCTTGTGCACGTCCACCACCAAGTCCTTGCTTCCGTTCATATGATTTGTAGCTCCGCTATCGAGCAACCATGATCCCCCACCGGAAGCAAACACCTACAAGAGACCAATGCTTGGTTTTAGGTACCCATTTTGTAATGGGTCCTTTGATGTTAGTAACAAGGGTTTTTGGAACCCAAATAGACCATTCAATGTATTCATGAAGAGAACCAACAAATTTGGCATAAACATGCCCATCACTAGCACGGCATAACACATAAGAAGGGTTAAAATCGCCGGCTTTGTTGAGGGGGATGGCATTGCCCTTCTTGACATTGTTCTTCTTCTTCTCCTCAGGGCCACTCTCTCCCTCCCTCACAAAGGTTTGCATGAGGGGAGGAGGTCGTTTGGTCTTGTCATTCTTCTTCTTGTTCTTGGAGTCGGGCACGTACCCAACCCCTTCCTTGGCCACACCTCCCTTTTGGTTGATCAAGAGATCGTTGAGGTTCTTCTTGCCTTGTATGCAAGTCGCAAGACCTTTCTCAAGTTGCTCCTTCAACTTCGCATTTTCCTCAACAAGATGTATATGCTCACAACACGTGTTAGTAGCATTTGCATTATCAATTAAAACCATATGAGGAAAAGTTGATTTCTCCTTAGTTAGCTTCACTTGGAGTTGATCATGAGACTCCTTGAGACTAGCATGAATACCCTTCAAGGCCTTGTGGGCCTTGTCAAGTATATCAAACTCCTCTCTGAGTCTAGCAAGATCAACCCCGAGTTTGGCCTTCTCGGAATTTAGCACACGAGAAACAATGAGGGCATGATCATAATCTTTCTTTAACTTAGCATGATCAACGTTGTGTGACTCCTCAAGAGCTAAACGAAGACCACGCTCTTCCTCAAGAGCATTGGAAAGATCCGAAATCTCATCGGCATAGTCACAACTATGCCCTTCCATCTTAGAGATGGTGTCTTCGTGAGCCTCGATCATGTCATTGGCCTCACCCAGTTGTTCCAAGAGAGCAACAAAGTGCTTCTTGGATTTTCCCTTGAGTTTGCCCATAATGGCCTCAAACTCGTTAGCCTCCACATTAGCTCCCTCAAGTTCATTAATGCTATCCGTCGGGGATGGATGATTAATGATGGTAGTTTTGATGTTGGAGGTTACCTTGTTGGTGGCTTTAGCCATGAGGCACTTGGCGGTGATGCTCTCGTTGGGTGAGTCAAAGAGAGACACCCGTGACGTTGTTGCAATGGCAACGGAGGCCATGGCAACCGACTCATCATCTTCATCATCATCATCATCATCCTCATTGTACTCTGCTTGCACAACCAAAGCCTTGGGAGGAGTCTTCTTGGTGAAGTTGTTCTTGTTGGGTAACGACTTGGCCTTGTCCTTTCGGATGAGTTTGCCACCATTGTCTTCCCTCTTCTCATACGGGCATTCCGCAACGAAATGACTCACGTTGCCGCAATTGTAGCAAGTCCTTACACGTTGCTTGCCCCTTGTGCCACTCGAGTTGTTTTTGCTAAAATTGGGCCTCGAGTTTTTCTTGCTCCAAAATTGCCTTGAAGCAAGTGCCATGTGTTCATGATATGCATACTTCGTATCTTCGGGGTTGCTCTCCTCTTCTTCCTCTTCTTCTTCTTCCATGGTGAGCTTGGCCTTCAATGCAAGGTTAGGCTTCTTTGCCCGTTGAGAATGGAGCACCGCATTGTCGGCGGTCTTGTCCAAAATGTTCATGGCCACAAACTCATCCAACACTTCGCTTGAGGTCAAAGTGTGGAAGTCCGGTCTTTGACGAATGACGGAAGACATGGCCTTGTGGTAGGGCATCATTGCCTTGAGGAATTTGCGCTTGATCCAATTGTCATCCGTGTCCTTGCTCCCGTGATCTCGTAGTGAGACCGCGAGTTTGGTTACTATCCGATAAAGCTCACGAGGTTCTTCATCTTCCTTCATTGCAAACTCATCGGCCTCATCTTGTACCACTTCATAGTTGGAGCGTTGAATGCTTGCGCTTCCCCGGTAGAGAGACATGACACAATGCCATGCATCTTTGGCCAAGGCGAAGGGACGAAGATGAGGTAGGTCTTCGGGTGGAATTGCATCTTGAATGATGAAGAGAGCATTCTCATTGAATTGATTGTCCGCGGCTTCTCGAGGAGTGAAGTTGCTTGGATCATGTGGATAGAAACCTTCTTCAATGATTCTCCAAAGGTTAGTGTTCACATGATTTAAATGATGTTTAAAGCGGTAAACCCAAGAATCAAAATCCTCATTTTTCACAATCTTAGGGGGAGGACCGGCATGATTCAAATGAGTGGAAGAAACCGGTCCACCATAAACAGGTGGTGGTTCCACATGGGCAAAGATGCCGGTGCCATTCTTGCCACTAGAAGAAGGAGCCTTTTCACTACTAGCTTCCCCCTTGTCGGGGATAGCATCCAACACCTTGATGGCGGGATCACCCACTTTCAACGGTGTGGTGGATAGTTTAAGCCCCTCAAGAAATTTAGTAAACATGCTTTCAACTTCGGTCGTCATGGAGGTTTTCAATGTCTCCAAGGCCACATTGAACTCCTCACGAGAGACCGAAGTTCCCCCATCGCCCGTAGACGAGATAGGATTCACACCGGAGTGTTCCTCCGCACCGTCTATGGTATCAAGCATACTCTTTGGACGGTAAAGTCCTTAATAAAGAGATGAGGCTCTGATACCAATTGAAAGGATCGATATGGTTGACTAGAGGGGGGGGGGGGTGAATAGGCAACTAACAATTTTTAGCTTTTCTTTAGCAATTTAAACTTTGCATCAAAGTAGGTTGTCTAGATATGCAACTAGATGAGCAACCTATATGATGCAACATGAATAGGAACACAAGCAAGCAAGATATATGAGACAAATAAGCTACACAAGTAAAGGCACGAGATAACCAAGAGTGGAGACGGTGGAGACGAGGATGTGTTGCCGAAGTTCCTTCCCTTTGAGAGGAAGTACGTCTCCGTTGGAGCGGTGTGGAGGCACAATGCTCCCTAAGAAGCCACTAGGGCCACCGTAATCTCCTCACGCCCTCACACAATGCGAGATGCCATGATTCCACTATTGGTGCCCTTGGAGGCGGCGACCGAACCTTTACAAACGAGGTTGGGGCAATCTCCACAACTCAATTGGATGCTCCCAACGACACCACGAAGCTTCACCACAATGGACTATGGCTTCGCGGTGACCTCAACCGTCTAGGATGCTCAAACACCCAAGAGTAACAAGATCCGCAAGGGATTAGTAGGGGGAATCAAATATCTCTTGGTGGAAGTGTAGATCAGGGCCTTCTCAACCACTCCCGAGCAAATCAACAAGTTTGGTTGGCTAGGGAGTGAGATCGGGCGAAAATGGAGCTTGGAGCAATAATGGAGCTTTAATGGTGGAAGAGGTAAGTCAACGGGGAAGAAGGAGACCCTTTATATAGTGTGTGGAAAAGATCCAACCGTTAGCCACCAACCAGCCCGCGGCTAGCGGTACTACCGCGCCTGGCCAGTGGTACTACCGCAAGGCCGCGCGGTACTACTGCTTGCAACCAAGCGGTACTACCGCATGGCAGTGCGGTACTACCATAAGGCAAAAGTCCCGTCCAGGGGGAAGGGGAACTTCTGTGCCTACTTTCGCAAAAAAACGGAAGTAGCAAAAACTCGACACAGTAGTACTGCCGAGGGGCGGTACTACTGCCTGACCGCATAGCGCGATACTACCGCACGGCGAAAGCGGTACTACCACGGCAGGTGCGGATGTAAAAAATTACGTCCGCTCCTACTACCGCAAAGGGGCGGCACTAGCCTGGTGGGCAGCGGTAGTGCGGCTCCAAGGGAGCGGTACTACCGTGAGCACCAGCGGTACTACCACGCCACCGCGCAGTACTACCGTGGATGCCCATGGTACTACCGTTGATCCAGGAGCAGTACTACCGCAACCACAACAGCAGCCAGTCAAAGGAGGCAGGAAAAATGGAGGAAGCTCCAAGGAAGAAGGAGGGGATAAAAGGAGACGTGTACGTGATGATTCCACCCAAACCTTTCCAACGCGGACCCCCTCTTAAAAGTACGGCTTTCCTACGACTCAAATCCACCAAAAAGAAACGTAGAAAATACGCCGTCTTCGTCAGTCTTCGAGAGGCACCCAATCGTCTTGTGCCTAGCAGAGAAGAGTCTGGAAAGCTCATGGCACACGATTAGTCCGCAAATGCGTTGTCATCAATCACCAAAACACTTAGGGATAAATATGTCGTTACAAGAAATGTTGGCATCAGGCTTGAGAAGAGTCCACCAAAGACACCTCGGCTCAATGGTCTTGCAGAGAGAATGAACATGACACTCACAGAGAGGGTCACAGCTATGCTCTCTCATGCCCATTTACCTAATTCATTTTGGCCTGAAGCATTGATGAATGCTATGTATGTGGTTAACCTATCTCCCTCAGTTCCTCTTGCAGGTGATATTCCTCAGAGAGTTTGGTCAGGGAAGGAGGTATCATACAAGCACTTGAAGGTCTTTGGTTGCAGGGCATTTGTACATGTTCCAAGGGACGAGAGATCCAAACTTGATAACAAGACAAAGCAGTGCATCTACCTCAGCCAACCAAGTGAAGAGTTTGGCTACAGGTTGTGGGATCCAGCAAATAGGAAGATTGTGAGAAGCCGAGATGTGGTGTTCATTGAAGATAAAACAATAAAAGATATTGGGAAACCAGATAAACCAATGACCAGCACACCTCAGGTTGATATGGATCCAATCCGTCCTCCTCTCGTGCATGACAATCATGGGAGAGATGATGACACTAAAGACGGTGGAGATGCAACTGATCAAGGCAGTACAAGTCAAAGTGGTGAGCAACCATCAAGTGATGATGATGATGAAGTTGGTGATGATGATGCCAATGAAAATCCACCTGATTCACCATGAGTGCAGCAACAAAGAAGAAGTGAAATAGGTCACATTCCTTCTTCTAAATATTCGCCACATCAATATGTGTTGATGATAGATGAAGGTGAACCCTCATGCTATGAGGAGGCAATGTTTGATGAGAACAAAGAAGAATGGTCAGAAGCCATGCAGGATGAGATGAATTCCCTGTATGAGAATGATACTTTTGAGTTGGTGAATCTACCAAAGGGCAAGAAAGCACTCAAGAACAAGTGGGTGTACAGAGTGAAGACTGAAGAAAACACCTCACATCTAAGGTACAAGGCCAGATTGGTTGTGAAAGGATCCAGTCAGAAAAAGGGCATTGATTATGGTGAGATATTCTCTCCAGTGGTCAAGATGTCTTCGATCTGAATTGTGCTTGGCATGGCTGCCACCATGGACTTGGAAATTGAACAACTTGATGTGAAGACATCATTCTTACATGGTGACCTAGAGGAGGAGATATACATGGAGCAGCCAGAGGGATTCATGGTTGCAAGCAAGGAGCACTTAGTTTGCAAATTGAAGAAGAGCTTGTATGGCTTGAAGCAAGCTCCTTGGCAGTGATACAAGAAGTTTGAGTTTTTTAGGACTGGGCTTGGTTACCAAAAAGCACAACCCGATCATTGTGTCTTTATGAAGAGTTACGCCGAGGGTGACTTCATTATTCTCTTGTTGTATGTTGATGATATGTTGATTGTTGGAAATGGCACAAAGAGCATTGCTCTCCTCAAGAAGGCATTGAGTAAATCATTTGCCATGAAGGATTTAGGACCAGCTAAGCAAATACTTGGCATGAAGATCTCCCATGATAGATCAAAGAAGCTGCTTTGGCTCTCAAAGAAAAGATACATTGAGAAAGTACTTGAAAGGTTCAATATGAAAGATGCAAAATCTGTTATCTCTTCGCTTGCAGGCCATCACAAACTGAATTCAAAACAATGTCCTACAAGCAAGAAGGAGAAAGAAGAAATGAGGAAAGTACCTTACCAATCTGCTGTGGGCAGTTTGATGTATGCCATGGTATGCACTAGGCCTGACATTGCCTATGCAGTTGGAGTTGTTAGCCGGTTCATGAAAAATCTAGGTAAAGCTCACTGGGAAGCAGTGAAGTGGATTCTCAGGTATCCCAAGGGTACTTCTACATCTTGTTTATGCTTTGGAAGCGGTGATCCTCTATTGCAGGGCTATACAGATGCAGATTACGCAGGTGACAAGGATCGTAGGAAGTCCACATCTGGATACCTGATGACTTATGCACGGGGAGCGGTGTCATGGCAATCAAGATTGCAGAAATGTGTTTCTACATTAACTATAGAAGGTGAGTACGTTGCAGCAGTTGACGCTGACAAGGAAGTTTTGTGGATGAAGAACTTCTTGAAAGAGCTCGGCATGAAGCAAGAGAAGTATGTTCTGTTTTGTGACAGTCAGAGTGCTATTCATCTTGCCAAGAATTCATGCTATCACTCTCAAACCAAGCACATTGATGTGAGGTACCATTGGATTCGAGATGTAGTGAGTTCCAAGTTGCTGAAACTTGAGAAGATCCATACCAACAGAAATGGTTCGGATATGATGACTAAGATATTGCCAAATGAGAAGCTACAAGTATGTTGCAAGGTAGCGGGCATGGCGATGCCCCCCTCATGAGTCGGAGGGGGAGATTTGTTGGGATATCCTCCTCATGTGGGCTGTGAGGAGATGGCAATTTGAGGCCTTTTTGGCAGCCCAAAGAGGTGCAGAAGCCCACTAACCATTAGGGTTATGACCTAGGGTCATTTTGGACTTTGCACATGAGTGGATAGGGATGCTTTATCCTCCATCCAGCAGCCACCACCAAGAGTGACGGAAATAAGTTCATCCTCCAAGAGAGAAGAAGAGAGAAAACCAAGAAAGCAAGGGAAGAAGAGGAAGATCGAAGGAAGAAGCAAAGGGAGCTCCTCCCCAAGGTTGTGATGGTCCAGATCCACTACCTTGTCTCCTTCAAGCTTTGGTTCCACCATCTTTGGTGAGATTGTTCCAATCCCTAGTTCTTGAGCCCCAAATCTTGTTGTTTTCATCCAAGATTCAGAAATCTTGATGTATGAGATCCTCTAGTGCTGTCTACAGAAGAACTTGTTGTATCCCACATTTGATAATAGTGGAAGAGGATTTGGGTGGCTTCGGCCCGTGGTTTTTCCCTCAAGTTGAGGGGTTTTCCACGTAAATCTGGTGTCTCTTTGTTTATACTTGGTGCTGAAGGAAATATGCCCTAGAGGCAATAATAAAGATATTATTTATTTCCTTATATCATGATAAATGTTTATTATTCATGCTAGAATTGTATTAACCGGAAACATAATACATGTGCGAATACATAGACAAAATAGAGTGTCACTAGTATGCCTCTACTTGACTAGCTCATTGATCAAAGATGGTTATGTTTCCTAACCATAGACATGAGTTGTCATTTGATTAACGGGATCACATCATTAGGAGAATGATATGATTGACTTGACCCATTCCGTTAGCATAGCACTTGATCGTTTAGTTTGTTGCTATTGCTTTCTTCATGACTTATACATGTTCCTATGACTATGAGATTATGCAACTCCCGTTTACCAGAGGAACACTTTGTGTGCTACCAAACGTCACAACGTAACTGGGTGATTATAAAGGTGCTCTACAGGTGTCTCCAAAGGTACTTGTTGGGTTGGCGTATTTCGAGATTAGGATTTGTCACTCCGATTGTCGGAGAGGTATCTCTGGGCCCACTCGGTAATGCACATCACTATAAGCCTTGCAAGCATTGCAACTAATGAGTTAGTTGCGAGATGATGTATTACGGAACGAGTAAAGAGACTTGCCGGTAACGAGATTGAACTAGGTATTGAGATACCGACGATCGAATCTCGGGCAAGTAACATACCGATGACAAAGGGAACAACGTATGTAGTTATGTGGTTTGACCGATAAAGATCTTCGTAGAATATGTAGGAGCCAATATGGGCATCCAGGTCCCGCTATTGGTTATTGACAAGAGAGGTGTCTCGGTCATGTCTACATGGTTCTCGAACCCGTAGGGTCCGCACGCTTAATGTTCGTTGACGATATAGTACTATGAGTTATGTATGTTGCTGACCGAATGTTGTCCGGAGTTTTGGATGAGATCACAGATATGACGAGGAACTCCAGAATGGTCCGGAAGTAAAGATTGATATGTGGATAGTAGTGTTTGATCTCCGGAAGAGTTCCAGAATTCACCGGAAGGGGTTTCGGATGTTTCCCAAAATGTTTGGGCACAAGAACACTTTATCTGGGCCAAAGGGGAAAGCCCACGAGGCTTTTGGAAAGTGCAAAAGGAAGTTTTGCGGAGACCAGAGGCTAGACGCCAGGAACCTTGGCATCTAGGGGGTAGACGCCGGGAACCCTGGCGTCTAGCCCTGGAGTCCGAGAAGGACTCTTGCCTTTCGGGTGAAACCGACTTTGAGGAGGCTTTTACTCCAAGTTTCGACCCCAGGGCTGAACATATAAATAGAGGGGTAGGGCTAGCACCAAAGACACATCAAGAAACACCAAGCCGTGTGCCGGCAACCCCGTCCCCTCTAGTTTATCCTCCGTCATAGTTTTCGTAGTGCTTAGGCGAAGCCCTGCGGAGATTGTTCTTCACCAACACCGTCACCACGCCGTTGTGCTGCCGGAACTCATCTACTACTTCGCCCCTATTGCTGGATCGAGAAGGCGAGGACGTCACTGAGCCGAACATGTGCAGAACTCGGAGGTGCCGTGCTTTCGGTACTTGGATCGGTCGGACATGAAGACGTACGACTACATCAACCGCGTTGATATAATGCTTCCGCGAACGGTCTACGAGGGTACGTAGACAACACTCTCCCCTCTCGTTGCTATGCATCACCATGATCTTGCGTGTGCGTAGGATTTTTTTGAAATTACTACGTTCCCCAACAGTGGCATCCGAGCCTAGGTTTTATGCGTTGATGTTGTGCACGAGTAGAACACAAGTGAGTTGTGGGCGATATAAGTCATACTGCTTACCAGCATGTCACACTTTGGTTCGGCGGTATTGTTGGATGAAGCGGCCCGGACCAACATTACGCGTACGCTTACGCGAGACTGGTTCTACCGACATGCTTTGCACACAGGTGGCTGGCAGGTGTCAGTTTCTCCAACTTTAGTTGAACCGAGTGTGGCTACGCCCGGTCCTTGCGAAGGTTAAAAGAGCACAAACTTGACAAACTATCGTTGTGGTTTTGATGCATAGGTAAGAACGGTTCTTGCTAAGCCCGTAGCTGCCACGTAAAACTTGCAACAACAAAGTAGAGGCGTCTAAATTGTTTTTGCAGGGCATGTTGTGATGTGATATGGTCAAGACATGATGCTAAATTTTATTGTATGAGATGATCATGTTTTGTAACCGAGTTATCGGCAACTGGCAAGAGCCATATGGTTGTCGTTTTATTGTATGCAATGCAATCGCGATGTAATGCTTTACTTTATCACTAAGCGGTAGCGATAGTCGTGGAAGCATAAAATTGGCGAGACGACAACGATGCTACGATGGTGATCAAGGTGTCGCGCCGGTGACGATGGTGATCATGAAGGTGCTTCGGAGATGGAGATCACAAGCACAAGATGATGATGGCCATATCATATCACTTATATTGATTGCATGTGATGTTTATCTTTTATGCATCTTATCTTGGTTTGATTGACGGTAGCATTATAAGATGATTCCTCACTAAATTATCAAAGTATAAGTGTTCTCCCTAAGTATGCACCATTGCGAAAGTTCTTTGTGCTGAGACACCACGTGATGATCGGGTGTGATAGGCTCTACGTTCAAATACAACGGGTGCAAAATAGTTGCACACGCGGAATACTCAGGTTTAACTTGACGAGCCTAGCATATAACAGATATGGCCTCGGAACACGGAGACCGAAAGGGAGAGCGTGAATCATATAGTAGATATGATCGACATATTGATGTTCACCATTGATACTACTCCATCTCACGTGATGATCGGACATGGTTTAGTTGATTTGGATCACGTGATCACTTAGATGATTAGAGGGATGTCTGGGAGTTCTTAAGTAATATGATTAATTGAACTTTAATTTATCATGAACTTAGTCCTGGTAGTATTAGCATATCTATGTTGTAGATCAATAGCTCGCGTTTAGCTCCCTGTTTTATTTTTGATATGTTCCTAGAGAAAACTAAGTTGAAAGATGTTAGTTGCAATGATGCGGATTAGATCCGTGATCTGAGGTTTATCCTCATTGCTGCACAGAAGAATTATGTCTGTGATGCACTGCTAGGTGACAAACCTATTGCAGGAGCAGATGCAGATGTTATGAACGTTTGGCTAGCTCAATATGATGACTACTTGATAGTTTAGTGCACCATGCTTAAACGGCTTAGAATCGGGACTTCAAAGACGTTTTGAACGTCATGGACCATATGAGATGTTCCAGGAGTTGAAGTTAATATTTCAAGCAAATACCCGAGTTGAGAGATATGAAGTCTCCAACAAGTTCTATAGCTAATAGATGGAGGAGAATAGCTTAAGCAGTGAGCATGTGCTCAGATTGTCTGGGTACTACAATCGCTTGAATCAAGTGGGAGTTAATCTTCCAGATAAAAATAGTGATTGACAGAATTCTCTAGTCATCATCACCAACTTAGTAGAACTTAGTGATGAACTATAATATGCAAGGGATGACGAAAACAATTCCCAAGCTCTTCGCGATGCAAAAATCGGTGAAGGTAGAAATCAAGAAAAACATCAAGTGTTGATGATTGACAAGACCACTAGTTTCAAGAGAAAGGGCAAAGGGAAGAAGGGGAACTTCAAGAAGAACGGCAAACAAGTTGCTGCTCAAGTGAAGAAATCCAAGTCTGAACCTAAGCCTGAGACTAAGTGCTTCTACTGCAAAGGGACTGGTCACTAGAAGCGGAACTACCCCAAGTATTTGGTGGATAAGAAGGATGGCAAAGTGAACAAAGCTATATTTGATATACATGTTATTGATATGTACTTTACTAGTGTTTATAGAAGCCCCGCGGTATTTGATACTGGTTCAGTTGCTAAGAGTAGTAACTTGAAATGGGAGTTGCAGAATGAACAGATACTAGTTAAGGGTGAAGTGACGATGTGTGTTGGAAGTGGTTCCAAGATTGATATGATCATCATCGCACACTCCCTATACTTTCGGGATTAGTGTTGAACCTAAAGAAGTGTTATTTGGTGTTTGCGTTGAGCATGAATATGATTTGATCATGTTTATTGCAATACAGTTATTCATTCAAGTAAGAGAATAAATTGTTGTTCTGTTTACATGAATAAAACCTTATATGGTTACACACCCAATGAAAATGGTTCGTTGGATCTCGATCGTAGTGATACACATATTCATAATATTGAAACCAAAAGATGCAAAGTTAATAATGATAGTGCAACTTATTTGTGGCACTGCCGTTTAGGTCATATTGGTGTAAACCGCATGAAGAAACTCCATGCTGATGGACTTTTTGAATCACTTGATTATGAATCACTTGATGCTTGCGAACCATGCCTCATGGGCAAGATGACTAAGACTTCGTTCTCCGTAAAAATGGAGCGAGCAACTAACTTATTGGAAATAATACATACTGATGTATGCGGTCCGATGAGTGTTAAGGCTCACGACAAGTATCGTTATTTTCTGACCTTCACAGATGATTTGAGCAGATATGAGTATATCTACTTGATGAAACACAAGTCTGAAATATTTGAAAACTTCAAAGAATTTCAGAGTGAAGTGGAGAATCATCGTAACAAAAATAAAAGTTTCTACGATATGATCGCAGAAGTAAAATATTTGAGTTACGAGTTTGGCCTTCAATTAAAACAATGTGAAATAGTTTCACTACTCACGCCACCTGGAACACCACAACGTAATGGTGTGTCTGAACATCATAACCGTACTTTATTTGATTTAGTGCAATCTATGATGTCTCTTACCGCTTTACCACTATTGTTTTGGGGTTATGCATTAGAGACAGCTGCATTCACATTAAAAAGGGCACCATCTAAATCCGTTGAGACGACACTGTATGAACTATGGTTTAGCAAGAAATCTAAGCTGTTGTTTCTTAAAATTTGGGACTGCGATGCTTATGTGAAAAAGTTTCAACATGATAAGCTCGAACCCAAATCGGAGAAGTGCGTCTTCATAGGATACCCAAAAGAAAATATTGGGTACACCTTCTATCATAGATCTGAAGGCAAGATATTCATTGCTGAGAATGGATCCTTTCTAGAGAAGGAGTTTCTCTTGAAAGAAGTGAGTGGGAGGAAAGTAGAACTTGATGAGGTAACTGTACCTGCTCCCTTATTGGAAAGTAGTTCATCATAGAAATCTGTTCCTGTGAGTACTACACCAATCAGTGAGGAAGCTAATGATGATGATCATGTAACTTCAGATCAAGTTACTGCCGAACCTCGTAGGTAAACCAGAGTGAGATCCGCACCAGAGTGGTACGGTAATCCTGTTCTGAAGGTCATGTTACTTGACCATGATGAACCTACGAACTATGAGGAAGCGATGATGAGCCCAGATTCCGTGAAATGGCTTGAGGCCATGAAATCTGAGATGAGATCCATGTATGAGAAAAAAATATGGACTTTGATTGACTTGCCCAATGATCGGCGAGTCGTTGAGATTAAATGGATCTTCAAGAGGAAGACGGACGCTGATAGTAGTGTTACCATCTACAAAGCTAGAATTGTCGCAAAAAGGTTTTCGACAAGTTCAAGGTGTTGACTACGATGAGAGTTTCTCACTCGTATCTATGCTTGGCTTCATATAATTCTGAAAACACAAGTTTTCTTGAAGCCTCTTGCTCATATCTCTCATCAAAGGGTGCTATTCTATAATGTTTCTTTAGCAGATCCCCCGCTAATTCGAGCGAGCTTTCAAATATTTTTCCCACATTCATTCGGGAGGGTACTCCTAAGGGATTGAAGACCATATCAACGGGTGTTCCATCTTGCAAATAGGGCATAAAGAAACAAAAAATCCATGGGTATTTGAACCCGAGTACCCGGGAAAAAGCAGAATATTTGATGGAAGAACAGGCGACCCCTTTGAGCAACCTATTCTAATAGGGAAGTCCTATATCTTAAAATTAATTCATCAAGTTGATGAGAAAATTCATGGGCGTTCTACTGGGCCCTACTCACTTGTTACACAACAGCCGGTTAGAGGAAGAGCCAAGCAAGGGGGACAACGAGTATGAGAAATGGAAGTTTGGGCTTTAGAAGGATTTGGTGTTGCTCATATTTTACAAGAGATACTTACTTATAAATCTGACCATCTTATAGCTCGCCAAGTCTGTCCGAATCATGTTAGCAATTCCCACATTTTATGAAATCTGGCAAATGGATAAATAAAACTGCATTCCTTAATGGATTTATTAAAGAAGAGTTGTATATGATGCAACTAGAAGGTTTTGTCAATCCTAAAGGTGCTAACAAAATATGCAAGCTCTAGCGCTCCATCTATGGACTGGTGCAAGCATCTCGGAGTTGGAATATATGCTTTGATAAGTTGATCAAATCATATAGTTTTATACAGACTTGCGGTGAAGCCTGTATTTACAAGAAAGTGAGTGGGAGCACTACAACATTTCTGATAATTATATGTGTATGACATATTGTTGATCGGAGATAATGTAGAATTATTCTGCAAAGCATAAAGGAATGTTTGAAAGGAGTTTTTTCAAAGAAAGACCTCGGTGAAGCTGCTTACATATTGAGCATCAAGATCTATAGAGATAGATCAAGACGCTGTTGGGGAACGTAGTAATTTCGAAAATTTTCCTACGCACACGCAAGATCATGGTGATGCACAGCAACGAGAGGGGAGAGTGTTGTCTACGTACCAACACAGACCGACTGCGGAAGCAATCACACAACGTAGAGGAAGTAGTCGTACGTCTTCTTCCCGATCCGACCGATCCAAGCACCGTTACTCCGGCACCTCCGAGTTCTTAGCACACGTTCAGCTCGATGACGATCCTCGGGCTCCGATCCAGCAAAGTGTCGAGGAAGAGTTCCGTCAGCACAACGGCGTGGTGATGATCTTGATGTACTACCGACGCAGGGCTTCGCCTAAGCACTACAACGGTATGATCGAGGTGGAATTTGGTGGCAGGGGGCACCGCACACGGCTAAGGAACGATCTCAAGGATCAACTTGTGTGTCTTGGGGTGTCCCCTGCCCCCGTATATAAAGGTTGGAGGAGGGGGGGCCGGCCGGCCAGAGAGAGGGAGGCGCAGGGGGAGTCCTACTCCTACCGGGAGTAGGACTCCCCCCTCCAATCCTATTCCAATTAGGACTCTCAGGGGGAAAGGAGAGAGAGAGGGGGGCCGGCCCCTTCTCCTAGTCCTACTAGGACTTGGGGAAGGGGGGGGGGCGCCGGCCAGCTATGGGCTGCCCCTTTTCTCTTTTTCCACTAAGGCCCAATAGGCCCATTAGTCTCCCGGGGGGTTCCGGTAACCCTCCCGGTATTCCGGTAAAAATCCCGATTTCACCCGGAACACTTCCTATGTCCAAACATAGGCTTCCAATATATCAATCTTTACGTCTCGACCATTTCGAGACTCCTCGTCATGTCCGTGATCTCATCCGGGACTCCGAACAACCTTCGGTACATCAAAATGCATAAACTCATAATAACTGTCATCGTAACGTTAAGCGTGCGGACCCTACGGTTCGAGAACAATGTAGACATGACCGAGACACGTCTCCGGTCAATAACCAATAGCGGGACCTGGATGCCCATATTGGCTCCTACATATTCTACGAAGATCTTTATCGGTCAGACCGCATAACAACATACATTGTTCCCTTTGTCATCGGTATGTTACTTGCCCGAGATTCGATCGTCGGTATCCAATACCTAGTTCAATCTCGTTACCGACAAGTCTCTTTACTCGTTCCGTAATACATCATCTCACAACTAACATATTAGTTGCAGTGCTTGCAAGGCTTATGTGATGTGCATTACCGAGAGGGCCCAGAGATACCTCTCCGACACTCGAAGTGACAAACCCTAATCTCGAAATACGCCAACCCAACATCTACCATTGGAGACACCTGTAGTACTCCTTTATAATCACCCAGTTACATTGTGACATTTGGTAGTACCCAAAGTGTTCCTCCGGTAAACGGGAGTTGCATAATCTCATAGTTATAGGAACATGTATAAGCCATGAAGAAAGCAATAGCAACATACTAAACGATCGGGTGCTAAGCTAATGGGATGGGTCATGTCAATCAGATCATTCTACTAATGATGTGACCTCGTTAATCAAATAACAACTCTTTGTTCATGGTTAGGAAACATAACCATCTTTGATTAATGAGCTAGTCAAGTAGAGGCATACTAGTGACACTCTGTTGGTCTATGTATTCACACATGTATTATGTTTCCGGTTAATACAATTCTAGCATGAATAATAAACATTTATCATGATATAAGGAAATAAATAATAACTTTATTATTGCCTCTAGGGCATATTTCCTTCAGTCTCCCACTTGCACTAGAGTCAATAATCTAGTTCACATCGCCATGTGATTTAGCAGCAATGGTTCACATCACCATGTGATTAACACCCATAGTTCACATCGTCATGTGACCAACACTCAAAGGGTTTACTAGAGTCAGTAATCTAGTTCACATATCTATGTGATTAACACCCAAAGAGTACTAAGGTGTGATCATGTTTTGCTTGTGAGATAATTTTAGTCAACGGGTCTGTCACTTTCAGATCCGTAAGTATTTTGCAAGTTCTATGTCTACAATGCTCTACACGGAGCTACTCTAGCTAATTGCTCCCACTTTCAATATGTATCCAGATTTAGAATCATCTGGATCAGTGTCAAAAACTTGCATCGACGTAACCCTTTACGACGAACCTTTTTGTCACGTCCATAATCGAGAAACATTTCCTTATTTCACTAAGGATAATTCTGACCGCTGTCCAGTGATCTACTCCTAGATCACTATTGTACTCCCTTGCCAAATCAGTGCAGGGTATACAATAGATCTGGTACACAGCATGGCATACTTTATAGAACCTATGAATGAGGCATAGGGAATGACTTTCATTCTCTTTCTATCTTCTGCCGTGGTCGGGCTTTGAGTCTTTACTCAACTTCACACCTTGTAACATAGGCAAGAAACTTTTTTCTTTGACTGTTCCATTTTGAACTACTTCAAAATCTTGTCAAGATATGTACTTATTGAAAAACTTATCAAGCGTCTTGATCTATCTTTATAGATCTTGAAGCTCAATATGTAAGCAGCTTTACCGAAGTCTTTCTTTGAAAAACTCTTTTCAAACACTCCTTTTATGCTTTACAGAATAATTCTACATTATTTTTGATCAACAATATGTCATTCACATATACTTATCAGAAATGCTGTAGTGCTCCCACTCACTTTCTCGTAAATACAGGCTTCACCGCAAGTCTATATAAAACTATATGCTTTGATCAACTTATCAAAGCATATATTCCAACTCCGAGATGCTTGCACCAGTCCACAGATGGATCGCTGGTGCTTGCACATTTTTGTTAGCACCTTTTGGATTGACAAAACCTTCTAGTTGCATCACATACAACTCTTCTTTAATAAATCCATTAAGGAATGCAGTTTTGTTTATCCATTTGCCAGATTTCATAAAACGCGGCAATTGCTAACATGATTCGGACAGACTTAAGCATAGATACAAGTGAGAAAAACTCATCGTAGTCAACACCTTGAACTTGTCGAAAACTTTTGCGACAATTCTAGCTTTGTAGATAGTAACACTACTATCAGCGTCCGTCTTCCTCTTGAAGACCCATTTATTTTCTATGGCTTGCCGATCATCGGGCAAATCCATCAAAGTCCATACTTTGTTCTCATACATGGATCATATCTCAGATTTCATGGCCTCAAACCATTTCGCGGAATCTGGGCTCATCATCGCTTCCTCATAGTCTGTAGGTTCATCATGATCTAGTAGCATGACTTCCAGAATTGGATTACCGTACCACTCTGGTGCGGATCTCACTCTGGTTGATCTACGTGGTTCAGTAGTGTCTTGTTCTGAAGTTTCATGATCATCATCATTAGCTTCCTCACTAACTGGTGTAGGTGTCACAGAAACATTTTTCTGTGATGTACTACTTTCCAATAAGGGAGCAGGTACAGTTACCTCGTCAAGTTCTACTTTCCTCCCACTCACTTCTTTCGAGAGAAACTCCTTCTCCAGAAAGTTTCCGAATTTAGCAACAAAAGTCTTGCCTTCGGATCTGTGATAGAAGGTGTATCCAATAGTTTCCTTTGGATATCTTATGAAGATGCACTTCTCCGATTTGAGTTTTGAGCTTATCAGGATGAAACTTTTTCATATAAGCATCGCAACCCCAAACTTTAAGAAACGACAACTTTGGTTTCTTGCCAAACCATAGTTCACACGGTGTCGTCTCAACGGATTTAGATGGTGCCCTATTTAACGTGAATGCAGCTGTCTCTAATGCATAACCCCAAAACGATAGTGGTAGATCGGTAAGATACATCATAGATTGCACTATATCCAATAAAGTACGGTTATGATGTTCGGACACACCATTATGCTGTGGTGTTCCATGTGGCATGATTTTGTGAAACTATTCCACATTGTTTTAATTGAAGACCAAACTCGTAACTCAAATATTTTACCTCTGCGATCATATCGTAGAAACTTTTATTTTCTTGTCACGATGATTTTCCACTTCACTCTGAAATTCTTTGAACTTTTCAAATGTTTCAGACTTATGTTTCATCAAGTAGATATACTCATATCTGCTCAAATCATTTGTGACGATCAAAAAATAATGATATCTGTCGCGAGCCTCAATATTCATCGGACCACATACATCAGTATGTATGATTTCCAACAAATCTTTTCTCGCTCCATTGTTCCGGAGAACGGCGTTTTAGTCATCTTGCCCAAAAGGCATGGTTCGCAAGCATCAAGTGATTCATAATCAAGTGATTCCGAAAGCCCATCAGCATGGAGTTTCTTCATGCGCTTTATACCAATATGACCTAAACAGCAGTGCCACAAATAAGTCGCACTATCATTATTAACTTTGCATCTATTGGTTTCAATATTATGAATATGTGTATTGTTAAGATCGAGATCCAATGAACTATTTTCATTGGGTGTGAAACCATATTAGGTTTTATTCATGTAAACAGAACAACAATTTATTCTCTTACTTAAATGAATAACCGTATTACAATAAACATGATCAAATCATATTCATGTTCAATGCAAACACCAAATAACACTTATTTAGGTTCAACACTAATCCCGAAATTATAGGGAGTGTGCGATGATGATCATATCAATCTTGGAACCACTTCCAACACACATCGTCACTTCACCCTTAACTAGTCTCTGTTTATTCTGCAACTCCCGTTTCGAGTTACTACTCTTAGCAACTGAACTAGCATCAAATACTAAGGGGTTGCTATAAACACTAGTAAAGTACACATCAATAACATGTATATCAAATATACTTATGTTCACTTTGCCATCCTTCTTATCCGCCAATCACTTGGGGTAGTTCCGCTTCCAGTGACCAGTCCCTTTGCAGTAGAAGCACTTAGTCTCAGGCTTAGGTCCAGACTTGGGCTTCTTCACTTGAGTAGCAACTTGCTTGCCGTTCTTCTTGAAGTTCCCCTTCTTCCCTTTGCCCTTTTCTTGAAACTAGTGGTCTTGTCTACCATCAACACTTGATGTTTTTCTTGATTTCTACCTTCATCGATTTCATCATCATGAAAAGCTCGGGAGTCGTTTTCGTCATCCCTTGCATACTATAGTTCATCACGAAGTTCTACTAACTTGGTCATGGTGACTAGAGAATTCTGTCAATCACTATCTTATCTGGAAGATTAACTCCCACTTGATTCAAGCGATTGTAGTACCCAGACAATCTGAGCACATGCTCACTAGTTGAGCGATTCTCCTCCATCTTTTAGCTATAGAACTTGCTGGAGACTTCATGTCTCTCAACTCGGGTATTTGCTTGAAATATTAACTTCAACTCCTGGAACATCTCATATGGTCCATGACGTTCAAAACGTCTTTGAAGTCTCGATTCTAAGCCGTTAAGCATGGTGCACTAAACTATCAAGTAGTCATCATATTGAGCTAGCCAAACGTTCATAACGTCTGCATCTGCTCCTGCAATAGGTCTGTCACCTAGCGGTGCATCAAGGACATAATTCTTCTGTGCAGCAATGAGGATAAACCTCAGATCACGGATCCAATCCGCATCATTGCTACTAACATCTTTCAACACAATTTTCTCTAGGAACATATCAAAATAAACACAGGGAAGCAACAACGCGAGCTATTGATCTACAACATGATTTGCAAAATACTACCAGGACTACGTTCATGATAAATTTAAGTTCAATTTAATCATATTACTTAAGAACTCCCACTTAGATAGACATCCCTCTAATCCTCTAAGTGATCACGTGATCCAAATCAACTAAACCATAACCGATCATCATGTGAGATGGAGTAGTTTTCAATGGTGAACATCGTTATGTTGATCATATCTACTATATGATTCACGCTCGACCTTTCGGTCTCCGTGTTCCGAGGCCATATCTGTATATGCTTGGCTCGTCAAGTATAACCTGAGTATTCTGCGTGTGCAACTGTTTTGCACCCGTTGTATTTGAACGTAGAGCTTATCACACCCGATCATCACGTGGTGTCTGGGCACGAAGAACTTTGGCAACGGTGCATACTCAGGGAGAACACTTCTTGATAATTTAGTGAGAGATCATCTTATAATGCTACCGTCAATCAAAGCAAGATAAGATGCATAAAAGGATAAACATCACATGCAATCAATATAAGTGATATGATATGGCCATCATCATCTTGTGCTTGTGATCTCCATCTCCGAAGCACCGTCATGATCTCCATCGTCACCGGCGCGACACCTTGATCTCCATCGTAGCATCGTTGTCGTCTCGCCAATCTTATGCTTCCACGACTATCACTACCGTTTAGTAATAAAGTAAAGCATTACATCGTGATTGCATTGCATACAATAAAGCGACAACCATATGGCTCCTGCCAGTTGCCGATAACTCGGTTACAAAACATGATCATCTCATACAATAAAATCAGCATCATGCCTTGACCATATCACATCACAACATACCCTGCAAAAACAAGTTAGACGTCCTCTACTTTGTTGTTGCAAGTTTTACGTGGCTGCTACGGGCTTAAGTAAGAACTCATCTCACCTACGCATCAAAACCACAACGATAGTTCGTCAAATAGACTCCGTTTTAACCTTCTCAAGGACCGGACGTAGTCACACTTGGTTCAACTAAAGTTGGAGAGACAGTCTTCCGCAAGCCATCTATGTGCAAAGCACGTCGAGGGAACCGGTCTCGCGTAAGAGTACGCGTAATGTTGGTCCGGATCGTCTCACCCAACAATACCGCCGAACCAAAGTATGACATGCTGGTAGGCAGTATGACTTGTATCGCCCACAACTCACTTGTGTTCTACTCGTGCAAATAACATCAAACCATAAAAACCTAGGCTCGGATGCCACTGTTGGGGAACGTAGTAATTTCGAAAATTTTCCTACGCACACGCAAGATCATGGTGATGCACAGCAACGAGAGGGGAGAGTGTTGTCTACGTACCAACGCAGACTGACTGCGGAAGCGATCACACAACGTAGAGGAAGTAGTCGTACGTCTTCTTCCCGATCCGACCGATCCAAGCACCGTTACTCCGGCACCTCCGAGTTCTTAGCACACGTTCAGCTCGATGACGATCCTCGGGCTCCGATCCAGCAAAGCGTCGAGGAAGAGTTCCGTCAGCACAACGGCGTGGTGACGATCTTGATGTACTACCGACGCAGGGCTTCGCCTAAGCACTACAACGGTATGATCGAGGTGGAATTTGGTGGCAGGGGGCACCGCACACGGCTAAGGAACGATCTCAAGGATCAACTTGTGTGTCTTGGGGTGTCCCCTGCCCCTGTATATAAAGGTTGGAGGAGGGGGGCCGGCCGGCCAGAGAGAGGGAGGCGCAGGGGGAGTCCTACTCCTACCGGGAGTAGGACTCCCCCCTCCAATCCTATTCCAATTAGGACTCTCAGGGGGAAAGGAGAGAGAGAGGGGGGGCCGGCCCCTTCTCCTAGTCCTACTAGGACTTGGGGAAGGGGGGGGGGGGGCGCCGGCCAGCTATGGGCTGCCCCTTTTCTCTTTTTCCACTAAGGCCCAATAGGCCCATTAGTCTCCCGGGGGGTTCCGGTAACCCTCCCGGTATTCCGGTAAAAATCCCGATTTCACCCGGAACACTTCCTATGTCCAAACATAGGCTTCCAATATATCAATCTTTACGTCTCGACCATTTCGAGACTCCTCGTCATGTCCGTGATCTCATCCGGGACTCCGAACAAGCTTCCGTACATCAAAATGCATAAACTCATAATAACTGTCATCGTAACGTTAAGCGTGCGGACCCTACGGTTCGAGAACAATGTAGACATGACCGAGACACGTCTCCGGTCAATAACCAATAGCGGGACCTGGATGCCCATATTGGCTCCTACATATTCTACGAAGATCTTTATCGGTCAGACCGCATAACAACATACGTTGTTCCCTTTGTCATCGGTATGTTACTTGCCCGAGATTCGATCGTCGGTATCCAATACCTAGTTCAATCTCGTTACCGGCAAGTCTCTTTACTCGTTCTGTAGTACATCATCTCACAACTAACATATTAGTTGCAGTGCTTGCAAGGCTTATGTGATGTGCATTACCGAGAGGGCCCAGAGATACCTCTCCGACACTCGAAGTGACAAACCCTAATCTCGAAATACGCCAACCCAACATCTACCATTGGAGACACCTGTAGTACTCCTTTATAATCACCCAGTTACGTTGTGACGTTTGGTAGTACCCAAAGTGTTCCTCCGGTAAACGGGAGTTGCATAATCTCATAGTTATAGGAACATGTATAAGTCATGAAGAAAGCAATAGCAACATACTAAACGATCGGGTGCTAAGCTAATGGGATGGGTCATGTCAATCAGATCATTCTACTAATGATGTGACCTCGTTAATCAAATAACAACTCTTTGTTCATGGTTAGGAAACATAACCATCTTTGATTAACGAGCTAGTCAAGTAGAGGCATACTAGTGACACTCTGTTGGTCTATGTATTCACACATGTATTATGTTTCCGGTTAATACAATTCTAGCATGAATAATAAACATTTATCATGATATAAGGAAATAAATAATAACTTTATTATTGCCTCTAGGGCATATTTCCTTCAGACGCTTGATAAGTTTTTCAATGAGTACATACCTTGACAAGATTCTAAAGTAGTTCAAAATGGAACAGTCAAAGAAGGAGTTCTTGCCTGTGTTACAAGGTGTGAAGTTGAGTAAGACTCAAAGCCCGACCACGGCAAAAGATAGAGAGAGAATAAAAGTCATTCCCTATGCCTCAGCCATAGGTTCTATAAAGTATGCCATGCTGTGTACCAGACCTATTGTATACCCTGCCCTGAGTTTGGCAAGGGAGTACAATAGTGATCTAGGAGTAGATCACTGGACATTGGCCAAAATTATCCTTAGTGGAATAAGGATATGTTTCTCGATTATGGAGGTGACAAAATGTTCGTCGTAAAGGGTTACGTCGATGCAAGTTTTGACACTGATCCAGATGACTCAAAGTCTCAATCTGGATACATATTGAAAGTGGGAACAATAAGCTAGAGTAGCTCCATGCAGAGCATTGTTGACATAGAAATTTGCAAAATACTTACGGATCTGAATGTGGCAGACCCCTTGACTAAACTTCTCTCACAAGCAAAACATGATCACACCTCAGTACTCTTTAGGTGTTAATCACATAAGCGATGTGAACTAGATTATTGACTCTAGTAAACCCTTTGGGTGTTGGTCACATGTCGATGTGAACTATGGGTGTTAATCACATGGTGATGTGAACTATTGATGTTAAATCACATGGCGATGTGAACTAGATTATTGACTCTAGTGCAAGTGGGAGACTGAAGGAAATATGCCCTAGAGGCGATAATAAAGATATTATTTATTTCCTTATATCATGATAAATGTTTATTATTCATGCTAGAATTGTATTAACCGGAAACATAATACATGTGTGAATACATAGACAAAACAGAGTGTCACTAGTATGCCTCTACTTGACTAGCTCGTTGATCAAAGATGGTTATGTTTCCTAACCATAGACATGAGTTGTCATTTGATTAACGGGATCACATCATTAGGAGAATGATGTGATTGACTTGACCCATTCCGTTAGCATAGCACTTGATCATTTAGTTTGTTGCTATTGCTTTCTTCATGACTTATACATGTTCCTATAACTATGAGATTATGCAACTCCCGTTTACCAGAGGAACACTTTGTGTGCTACCAAACGTCACAACGTAACTGGGTGATTATAAAGGTGCTCTACAGGT
Source organism: Triticum monococcum (assembly GCA_034509565.1). NCBI lineage: Eukaryota > Viridiplantae > Streptophyta > Magnoliopsida > Poales > Poaceae > Triticum > Triticum monococcum. The sequence continues at coordinate 122,773,461 of CM067841.1, forward strand.
GTCTCCAAAGGTACTTGTTGGGTTGGCGTATTTCGAGATTAGGATTTGTCACTCCGATTGTCGGAGAGGTATCTCTGGGCCCACTCGGTAATGCACATCACTATAAGCCTTGCAAGCATTGCAACTAATGAGTTAGTTTCGAGATGATGTATTATGGAACGAGTAAAGAGACTTTCCGGTAACGAGATTGAACTAGGTATTGAGATACCAACGATCGAATCTCGGGCAAGTAACATACCGATGACAAAGGGAACAACGTATGTAGTTATGCGGTCTGACCGATAAAGATCTTCGTAGAATATGTAGGAGCCAATATGGGCATCCAGGTCCCGCTATTGGTTATTGACAAGAGAGGTGTCTCGGTCATGTCTACATAGTTCTCGAACCCGTAGGGTCCGCATGCTTAACGTTCGTTGACGATATAGTACTATGAGTTATGTATGTTGGTGACCAAATGTTGTTCGGAGTTTTGGATGAGATCACAGATATGACGAGGAATCCAGAATGGTCCGAAAGTAAAGATTGATATGTGGATAGTAGTGTTTGATCTCCGGAAGGGTTTCGGAATTCATCGAAAGGGGTTCCGGATGTTTCCCGAAATGTTTGGGCACGAGAACACTTTATCTGGGCCAAAGGGGAAAGCCCACGAGGCTTTTGGAAAGTGCAAAAGGAAGTTTTGTGGAGACTAGAGGCTAGACGCCAGGAACCGTGGCGTCTAGGGGGTAGACGCCGGGAACCCTGGCGTCTAGCCCTGGAGTCCGAGAAGGACTCTTGCCTTTCTGGTGAAACCGACTTTGAGGAGGCTTTTACTCCAAGTTTTGACCCTAGGGCTCAACATATAAATAGAGGGGTAGGGCTAGCACCAAAGACACATCAAGAAACACCAAGCCGTGTGCCGGCAACCCCGTCCCCTCTAGTTTATCCTCTGTCATAGTTTTCGTAGTGCTTAGGCGAAGCCCTGCGGAGATTGTTCTTCACCAACACCGTCACCACGCCGTCGTGCTGCCGGAACTCATCTACTACTTCGCCCCTCTTGCTGGATCGAGAAGGCGAGGACGTCACCGAGCCGAACGTGTGCAGAACTCGGAGGTGCCGTGCTTTCGGTACTTGGATCGGTCGGATGTGAAGACGTATGACTACATCAACCGCATTGATATGACGCTTCCGCGAACGGTCTACGAGGGTACATAGACAACACTCTCCCCTCTCGTTGCTATGCATCACCATGGTCTTGCGTGTGCATAGGATTTTTTTTTGAAATTACTACGTTCCCCAACAGGTGCTATCCAAAAACTTACTCCTACCACAAGACACTAGGCTGAGGAGTGTCTTGCATGCTTCTTAACATTTTCTGCCTCCATACATGTTGCTGCATATGTTTCCTTCCGTGCTAAGCAACAATCCTTGAATTAGTACATGTTGTGGTGCTGAGATTACTTTGTTTCCACTGCAGTTATCAGTTAACCACAAGTGCATTTGTGTGCTAATTCCCAACAGTATGTCTATTAGAGGGGGGTGGATGAGAGATTTAGGGGCGGTTTTGTTCTAGGCCTAGTAATGACACAATTTGCAATATAATACAATGCTGCCAAACTTGCCTAAGGTTAACTCTTAAAAATAAGAGCCACAAGTTAGCAAATCTAAAAGAATCTTGCCACGCTTTTTGAGTGGATGGAATGTGGGACCTTAGTGTGGCTTGCTTAATATGTGCTTGAACCCAACATCCACTTAAAATTTCTTTCGGAAACTTCAAATCTCTCAGAACGCAGCAGCGGAAGGAACGAAAATGGTGTACAGTGAGTGGTCAAGAACTAGCGAGTGAGAACTAGAGCATGCATCAAAGGGAATCACATGACCGAAGCTAAACATAATCGCGAAGTGCGAATGTAAAGAGAGGGACAAAGGTAACCAGTGATGCTCGATGGCGACAAGGAGTTTGGTAGACCAGTTCACCCTTCTACAAAAGGATTATGTATGGTTGGAGGGGTTATGATTTAACATAGAAGATAAACTCTCTTCGCCCTATTCTCCCCGACAACTGATTCATCAATCAGTGTCGATCACTCGTGGTAGATGCTTGAGATGATCTTCGAACTTTTACAGGCTTCTTCTTCAACAACCACAATGACTCTTGGTCTCGGAAGAACTTGGGACCTAACTGTCTAGTAGGGAGTTTGTAGCTCTCAAGAGTAATAGGCGGAGCGTACTGCACTTAGGTTCGAGTGATAGTAAACCACTATCTAATTTTTTCACTCTGGGGTTTTCTCTCGGTGGATTTTAAACTCAAATCACTCAGGACAAAGAGTGCTCACACAATCTTCTTGTAATCTTACACGAAGCAGCCAACGATCAAGTTAGAGCGGGGTGGCTATTTTTTGCTGCAGTCTTCCCTGATGGGAAATGACCAAATTGGACATGCAGATCGGCAATGGCAGAACAATACGTTTTCAACGATCGGAATTTGAGCACAACAGTAACATTTCATGCGGAGCAAGAAATGCTAACTCCTCGGCCCAAAATATATCTCCTTCAGCGTCGAAGAACAACGTCTTTTGATGACAAACAATCATTCGGAGTTCAAAAAGATTTCTCTCAACTCACATAGGATTTGTGTTTAGCATAAGCGAACCGTAAGCTTCGAACACTATACCCCTCTTAATAGTACTGTGATCATATGACTCAAGAAAGAGAAAGATGAACTGCGAAACAAATGCTATGTGTTGGCTTTGTCTTCAAACTTCTCAGTTGCAGCCAATTTCTTTGGACACACCGAACCAATTGAGTTGCATCAACAATTTTGGGAGGTCGCTTTCGACAGGCATAATCTTTGGTGATAACCTTCGCTGCCACCGAGGAGATTATCTTCGGAGTTTGTACCAAACTCCTCGTGACTCCAGGGACTTTACACTCTGTGTGCACTAGCAAACACATTAGTCTCATACTGTTTATGATAACAATTTCCAAAACATAAGAAGGCAAATTATTGTACCAAGAGGTACACCAAAAAACATTGAGGGGTCCTCTAAAATGCTTTTTCGGTATCGCAGAAGCGATGGCAGAAACGATACTACAAATTTGGAAACAACACTCGCGCGAGAATTTGTTGACGATGGAGCGGCAATTCTTCATCACATCACACAAAGTTGTTCACACATAGCACAAATGGATATAGTTCAAATATACACAAAACAATTGCATTACTGAAACAGAGATAATCCTAACCCTAGATCACTCATCGAATCTGAGCTAAAACTTCACTTGCATTTGTGTAGAGTCACGGCAAGGCCATGCTCGTTCCCTAGGACTTCGAGGCACACCTGGGCTCCTTTTTTGCTAGTTGTCGGCCGCCTGCTCAGTGGCATGCACCGCTTGTTCGGTCTCGCGGCACCGCACGACGTGGGAGTGATGCGCTGGTCGAGCATATAAAAACCCGCCCCACGTCCTCGGCTGCTGCTCCGTGTGAGGCGGCCACGCTCCTGGGCCTGCCTCGACCTCCAGTTGCGCCGCTCATTATCGTCGTCGTCAATTGAGCTCGAATGGGCCACCACGGCATGGCTCGAGGAGGATTGCTCGACGTCAAGGTGGCGACGCTTGCTCGCCTCGCTCCCGTGCCCGCCTCGGCCTCAGCCAATGCCAGCGTGTCCGCCACATGCGCGGTAGTGCCCGCCTGCCATGGATCCGTGGTCGAAGGCAGGAAAAGAAAGGAGACAGGCGACTAATTGCTCGCCTAAGTACTCTATCTCTAGCGGCAGAGAGGCGACGGAACTAATCAGATATGCTAACCCTAACCCCCCCAATCCCATACATATAGTGGCGGATAGGTGGATTTGTGGGCCGCCTATAAAATAATTTACAAGCCAACGGACCTATTTGGGCCAAAAAAGCAAAAAAAACTGTAAAATGGCCAGAATTTTATGGGCCGGTCAGGTTATAGCGGATCTGCTAGAGATGCTCTTAGAGCGAACCGTCCTCACACTTTTAGATCTCCAACATGAACCTCTGCTTTAAGTCAGAGATGTGCGAACATGTGAAGTCTTCACACCCGGGGCCTTTGGATCAAAACTATAATAGGTTCATATGACTTGCATGGTACAATCAAGAACAAATAAATATAAATGGCATATAAGTTCAGATCTAAAATTATATAACTTGGTCCTAGTAATAAGCATTGGGCATAATAAAGTCATAACAACATCAATCTAGAAACAATCAATGCACTAGGGATCATTTCCCCATAAACATAAGTCTAATGAAATGGCATATGTGATACATTGTCAAAAGCTAAGAGTGGCAAACGTGAAATCTCAGATTTTAGAGTGGCATAAGTAAAATAGGCAAATGCTAGAGTGGCAAAAACAAAAAAATACATGATAAATCTCATCCAATTCCCATCCATTCCATGTGTCTACATCAGATTACTCACACATGGTTCGGGGAAGCATGACAATGATGATGGAGAAGGGGTTGACTACAATGATGGTGAAGAATCCTCCTCTTCAAAGGCAAAACCCTAGCCTCCGGCAACACTCTAAGAGGAAAGTGATGGTGATGACATCTTTGTGTCACAAAAAAACCCGAGATAATTTGGAGGAGGGTTTCGTGATGGGGAATGTTGCATGGAAAAAAATTCCTATGAAACACCCAAAGATCTATATATGGAGATGCTAGCGATGGGAGGGGAGTGTGTGTCTATGTACCCTTGTGGACCGAAAGCGTTAACGATCTAAAGATCGTCGTTGACGTAGTCGCACTCGCGTCGCGATCCAATTCGTTCCAAGCACCGCACGTGCGGCGCCTTCGATTTTAGCACATGTTCGGCTCAGCGGTGTATTCTCCTTCTTGATCCAGCAAGCGAGGGAGAAGTGGTAGATGATATCGGAACCAACATGACCACGTGATGGTGGTGGTGGCAGTGAAACGCCGGCAGATTTTCGCCAAGCTCTAACAGAACATGGAGGAGGAGTAACAGGAGAGATGGTGCAGTGCAAGGCTTAGGGTTTTGTGTCCAACCCCTACGCCCCTCCCTACTATATGTAGGGGTGTGGGGAGGGCCTTCCCGCCCTGGCCCCTTATCCAAGGAGAGGGGGCGGCGGCCAGGGGGTGGAGTGCCCTCCAAGCCAGGTGGAGGCGCCTCCACCCCTAGGGTTTCCCATTCACACGCGCATGGGGGGCTGGTGTGCCTAGCGCAATAAGGCCAGGGCACTGATGGCTCTATATTTTATGCATTTTTAGAGCTCATTTGTTGCATGTTCTCTTTATATATCATGTCACATTGAACCAAATAGTTGTCCATTATGCATGGTTACTAGTTTTTTCACTTATCATTTTGAGCATTGCATGTTTAGTATTTTATTTAGTTTTTATTAGTTTTCTTTGTTTTCTTGTGTCTACAGGTGTTTTGGAGCAACCTAGGACCAAGCACGATGAGAGGACCAATGTTCGATACGGAGTGAGCTAGGGGTCAAACTTAGCCATTTCGAGGTTGGAAAAAGTCATTTTTTCCAAAGTGCTCCAAATAAAGATCTACGACCAGAAATGGATCAGCATCGTTCATACAAATCCAACGAGCCCAATAACGTCGAATTCCGAGTTCGTATGAAGATTTGACGACCATTTTATCGGAGGAGTACATATGAAAAGACGGTGTTCCGAACGACCGCACACGATCGTTTCGACATGCAAACAACTTCGAAAGTTGCCCTTCCACATGGGATTCTTCATTGATTTCGTCCCTGTTCAATCACATGAGATCCTTGGCTCATAAAGAAGAGATTGGGAGAGGATTTGGCTCATTGAGAGCCCTTGGATGAAGCCTATCAAGAGGGGAGACTAGGGAGGCTCCATATATATCATCTACAACCCTAGCCACCGTCTCTTGGATTGGATCACATCTCATTCATCCAAAACCCATCTCCATTGCTGCTCCACACCTGAGAAGAAGGGACAATAACCAAGGGAAGGAGGAGGCTCCACCACCATGAGCACCGACGCCGCCGTCACCGATGACACCATCATCTCCATCCCCACTGGCGTGGCCACCATCTTCATCACCATCACCACTGCACCGCCACCATCACCACCATGCCTTCTCCGTGCACTGGCTTGATGCCGGATTGTAACTTGTCCCTAACCTTCATGTGTTTGTTTGAGTAGTTGTACTAGTTCTTGAGGATATGGTCAAACCCTTATTGATATTTGTTGCGATCCAATATTACTATTGATGATTCAAGTTAGTAACCTTCACGAATGTTGAGAGGAGCGCTCACTCAAATTTGTGCCATGTGATGTGAAGTATATTACAGTCTTTGTGATGGTTGGGGATATTGGGGTAATTTGAGGTGACAGTACAAGCCTCGGTTCCTCGACTTTGCAAAGGATTAGGGAATTACGAATGACTCTTAGAGAGGCCACGTCCATGGGGCAACCCTTAATTGTCATGAGTTGTAACTCTATTGGGGAGACTATGATGGTGGCGTGTGTGGCACTAAGTCTACCTAGAGTAAAACATGTTTTGTACCCGGCTCCGCCCACTTATGTGTTTGACCGGTTACTAGAGGATATGATAGTTCATATATGTGATAGTGATTCCGGAACCCTCAAGAACGCCTTACTACTTAAGCATCTTCCTTACTAAATTAGTGTCATTTGTTTCATGTTTTTATTCTTCTTGTTAGTAGTTTAGTTAAATCCCTTTTTATCTAGTTTTCCTAGCAACGATAGAGTAGATTATTTCCAAACTCTGGTTTGGATGCGTACGTGGCTGCGTGAAAGTGACAACGTAGTTGTGGGGTTTGTGGTGCCTTCCTATCAGCATCGTGTGGGTTCAACGCTCTACTTATCACAACGAAAGTGCTACAACAGCCATGTGCACTTGCAGGTCATCAAGCATTTTCTGGCGCCGTTGCCGGGGAGCATAGAGCTTGGTTATTACTTATCCGCTTGCACTTAGTTTATTTATGTTTGTTGCTATTTATCTTACTATTTTTCCTTTAACCCAAAAATACAAAAATATGTCTTGCCCTGAGATGTCTTCTGCAGATGTTGCAATAGAACAAGCCGAGAAAAGAGGAATGACATATGCACATTATCGTTATTCTTTTAAAGGTCTTGATGTGGAACAAAATTTAAAGTTATTGGACTACTGTGCTGAAGGTATATTTAAATCCCCTACTTTTTGTGAGTATTGCAAGTCCAATGAACATATGAGCATCAGCTGCAAGTTCCACCTGTCGGTGTCAAAACCGGCTGATCTCGGGTAGGGGGGCCCGAACTGTGCGTCTAGGATCGATGGTAACAGGAGACGGGGGACACAATGTTTACCTAGGTTCGGGCCCTCTCTATGGAGGTAATACCCTACTTCCTGTTTGATTGATCTTGATGAATATGAGTATTACAAGAGTTGATCTACCACGAGATCGTAATAGCTAAAACCCTAAAAGTCTAGCCTGGCTATGATTATGAGGATCCGGAGCTATCTACGGACCTAGCCCTCCGGTTTATATAGACACAGGAGGGATTTAGGGTTACACAAGGTCGGTTACAGAGAAAGGAATCTTTAGTTGATCGCCAAGCTTGCCTTCCACGCCAAGGAGAGTCCTATCCAGACACGGGTAGAGTCTTCGGTCTTTGTATCTTTACGGCCCATCAGTCCAGCCCATATCCAATAGATTGGACACCCGAGGACCCCTTAGTCCAGGACTCCCTCAATAGCCCCTAAACCAGGCTTCAATGACGATGTGTCCGGCGCGCAGATTGTCTTCGGCATTGCAAGGCGGGTTCCACTTTCTGATTACTCCAAGATAGTCTTCGGATAAGACGAAGGTGTCTGGATCTGTAACACAAGTACCACACTCGACTGCAGGGAATATAATATTTCACGAGTCCCCATCTGCTGACAACTTTTTACGAGATGACATCACGTCTGTCCGACCATTATATCGAACCGTTTTTGTCTACCGTTCCGCGCTTCAAGATGTGGTTTCCATTGACACGTCTTGTCAAAGTAGAGATCGTGTCCCCTTATTGCGGGATTCTCATCAATACGGGCGTGGGTAACCCAACCGTGCCGTTTACACAACCCTTGGGAATAGGTGAGTTTTAGGGCGAGTGGGGAGGTGTTCGATATTCACTGCCTTTATAAAGGGATAAGGATTCCCCTTCTTCTCCCACGCCTTCTCTCTTCCTCTGCCCTTCCACTCTTGAGCTCTAGCACCCAAGTTCTCATCTTTTCCCACTCGAGCAAGCACTCAACCATGTCCGGATCCGGAGGTCAAGGCAAGTGGATGGCCTCCTCCGTCAAGGAGGAGGACATTACCGAGCTTCGGGCGGCCGGGTATCTAGCGAAGGAAATCGCCCACCATCTTCCAGCCCAGGGGCAAGTCATCCCCACACCGAAGCCCAACAAGAGGGTGGTATTGTCACATCCCTAGTTCTGGTTTGCTCTGGGCTAGCTAGTCATGTGTTGCATCATGTTTAAATTGCTTTTAAACTTGAAATGGGGATGACAAACCCTAGCACCAAAATTAAGTCAAATAGGTTCAACTTAAAAACATTTTCAAGAACCCAGAATGCTCTTTAGAAAAGTTCATCATTTTTGAATTGGTCTAGAACCTCTGATAAAAATGGTGCACATTTTTCTAGGGCACTTTGGATTTTTGAATTAATCCATAAGTATTTGAATTTGGACATTTAAATCTTATAAATATTTTTAATTGTCCAAATAATCTTGAAAGTACTTGAGGGCTGTTGGGAAATATTTCAAAGGTGCCTAAAATTATTTCCAGGATTTTACCAAGTGGTTTAGTATTTTTACTAAACCAAAAACAACAGAAATGAAAATAGAAAATAGAAACTAAGAAAAGACAGAAACCTCACCTGGGCCTTACCTGGCAGAAGAGGCCCAGCCCACCACGGGCTGAGTGGTCTTCTTCCTCCTGCCAGGAGGACAGACAGGTGCGTGGCGTGCGCGCCGACGACGCCTTGCCACCTCCTGCTTCAGCCGCGCAACCCCGACCCCTCCAGACGTGCCACGGAGACGCCCAGCTTCCCCTCTTCCATTTCCCCCTTTCTTTGGTCGCCTCCCCTTCTCTATTCCTCGTGCACGTAACCACCGAGTGCCTCGCAGCGCGCCGACGAGCTCTAGTGCAGCCACCGCGCACGCCTCGCCTCGCCGTTCAGTCCCCTAGCTCCGCCTCGACGCCGTGGAGCCGCACGCTAAAGAACACGACCGTGGGAGCCCCTGCAACGCCGCCTGCATCACCTTCTTCTCCCTCCGGCCGCCGAGATCGCCAGCAATGCCACAATGCCGTCGTGCTTCCCCGAGCCCACTTCAACGCCCCCTACAACCACCGTGAGCCACTACACCAAACCCCTCTCTCCCCGTGCTTGTTTGCCCCCTCTGGCTGTCGCTTTCGTCAAGCTCGAGATCTCACTGCTGCCGGCCATGGCGCCACCGCGGCTACTGATGCCATAGCTCGCGCCTGAGCGTGTCCCCATGTTCAGTACTTCCCCAGGAGCACGTAGCACCCATCAGTTCCTCCCCTAGTGCACCGTAGCGTCGAGTCGGTCGGCGCCCGAGCTCCGGCCGCCGCTGTTGAGGTCACCGCCGCCGTTTCGGGCCACCGCAGCTGTTGACTTCGGTCCCATTGGATGCGGAAGAGCGCCAGCTACGCATAGAGCCTCTCCGCCGCTTGTTTGGTCACCGGACGGCAAAACCCGATGCCCTCCGCCGCGTCTGTCGACGTCGGCGTCGAGCCGTGGACCAAGTCCAGTAGGTTTGAACCGCTGACCAGGGGTTTGACCTCCCTGGCTGACTGACGTGTGGGCTAGGCCCCCCTTTTTAATTAGTGTTAGATTTAGTTAGTACTAATTAACTTAGTTAAGTAGATTAGACACTGACATGCGGGCCGAGGCTCTAGTTAACTTAGGTTAGTTAGTTAGTCACTGACCAGTGGGCCCCACTGGTCAAGTTTGACCTAGACCAGCCTTGTTGACCTGCTGACATCATAATGACACAGTGCTGACGCAATAAGCTATTTTCTGGGTCTAATTTAATCCAGGAAATTCCAGAAAATGTTTTAAACTTCTAAAAATCATATAAAATCAACCATAGCTCAGAATGAAACAAATTATATATGAAAAATTATCAGAAAAATTCAAGGAATCCATCTGTACCATTTTCATGCATGTTTGAGCAAGTTAACCTCACTATTTAGGATGAAACATGATTAGGGCAAATTTCATAATAGGTTTGGAGTTGGAATTTGATATAGTTTTGAATTCCACTTCAATTAAAATGACTTTCTGCTGCATTAGCCCAAAACACATTCATATTGCCATGTCATAGCATGCATCATATTGTTGCATATCGCCATGTGTTGATTGTGTTCTTTCTCAGTTGCCGGTGTTTGTCCCCCCTCAGTAGACATTGATCCAGCGATGAATTCGATGACACCGATGAAGAGCTATTCTATCTTTAGAAGTGCCAGGCAAGCAAAACCCCCCTTGTTCATTCCGATACAATCCCACTCTCTCGCTCTTGCTCTCTTTTACTGCATTAGGACAACAACGTTTCAACTGTTACATGTTGCGGTAGCTGAACCCCTTTTCCTCTGCATGACCTGTCATTGCCACAGTAAATAGATGAAACCCACTAGCATGAGTAGGAGTTGTTTGAGCCCTGATGTGCCTACTCATTCATGCTTGTTTGTCATGCCTGCTACTGCTTAGAGTTGAGTCAGGTCTGATTCATCGGGGATGAATTGGAATGGTGTTGAACATGTCCTACTGTGTGTGAGCTAAGTGTGTGAACACGATTTGGTAAAGGTAGCGGTGAGAGGCCATGTAGGAGTACATGGTGGGTTGTCTCATTGCAGCCGTCCTCAGGAACTGAGTTCTGTGTTTGGTGATCCATGAACAGTTACTACCACACATTGGAATGCTTAAGTGCCCCTCTCGACTTATTAATCAACCTGATCTCTGTCCAGGAGTTGCAACTAGTTTATGGTGTTTGTAGGTAGTGTTAGTAGTGTACCAAGTGGCACCGGGTACAGGTGGGCTTGCGACAGACTAGGCACAGTGGCATGGTGTACCAAGTGGCACCCGGATGGTGGGCTTGGGAACCCTGCACACATCGTTTGGGGCCGTGAGCGACACCCCGGCCGGATCTCCTTGCGGATGGAACCCGAATAGGCGATAAACCTGGACGAGAGACTTGTGTGGTTAGTCAGGTCATGGCCGACACCCTCGCCCGGCGTCCGCTTGAAGGCTGCCAAGGTACATGACGTGTACAGGGCAATAAGTGGCGAGAGCGTGTGTGAAGAAGTACACCCCTGCAGGGTTATCTTTATCTATTCAAATAGCCGGATTCCTCGGATATGGAAACTTGGAACCCTTGCATAGTTCATAGACAAGTGAAAGTGGATACACTAAAATGCGCAAGATAAGCGTGAGTGCTATGGATGGTGTTCTCGTAGGGAGATGGGAGCGGATCCGTAGTGGTGTATTGTATGGTGAATTTGTGGACACGTGTGCGCCACCTCAAAAAAGTTACTTGCAGTCGTAGTTCAGGTTAGCCACTGAGTCAAAGCTGGCTTGCTGCAGTTAAACTCCACCACCCTTTGTTGATACCGATGCATATGTAGTTAGTTCTGATGTAAGTCTTGTTGGGTACATTTGTACTCATGTTTGCTTATTTTATGTTTTGTAGAGAGATTTCAGTCTCGCTAGTAGTTCCACGTGGACTTCGACGTTTAGCTTGTTACCTCAGCTACGATCTTATACCCTTGGGAGGGTCTTGTAGATAGTCAGGCTTCTGAGCCTTCTTCATTTGTAGTTGTCTGTACTCAGACAAGTTAAGCTTCCGCATGTGCTTGTTGCTTGTATGCTCTGTATGTTGGGTCATGAGACCATGTTTGTAATATCTCGCTCCTTGGAGCCTAATGAATAAATACTCTGAGTCGTAGAGTTTTGTTGTGATGCCATGTTGTATTTACACATATCGAGCATATTGTGTGTATGATTGAAATGCTTGGTATGTGTGGGATCCGACAATCTAGTTGTTTATCCTTGGCAGCCTCTCTTATGGGGAAATGTAGTCTAGTGCTTCCATGAGGCATAGTAGTCCTCTACAGCACGGCTCACCGGAGTCCTGCTAGCCCAGCACTACTTCTCAGGACACTTGACTGGCCGGCATGTGTTTCACTTCGTTCCTATGTCTGTCCCTTCGGGGAAATGTCACGCGGTGACATCCGGAGTCCTGCCTAGCCTGCTACAGCTCGGGTTCCCCGGAGTCCTGTTAGCCCAGTGCTACAGCCCGGATTCACACACTGTTGACCGACATGCTCGATGTGATTCATGTATGCCTGTCGCCATAGGTCTGTGCCGCTTTGGGTCCACGACTAGCCATGTCGGCCCGGGTTCTCTGTCATATGGATGCTAGCAACACTATACGTGAGCCAAAACGCGCAAACGGTCCCGGGCCATGGTAAGGCGACACCTGTGGGAATACCGTCCGTGAGGCCGCAAAGTGATATGAGGTGTTACCGGCTAGATCGATGTGACTTGGAATCGGGGTCCCGACAGGTATTCATCCCTCATTTCCTCCGCGAGCTAGGGTTTCCACTCCACCCTTTTGTCCGCGGGCTAATGTTCTATTACGGGCTAGACTTCCATGATCTATCCCCGAACTCTTTCCTCAACATCTCAGCGTTCATCGTTGTGTGTTAGGCCTTCCTTCGCATCCAACCCCATTCGGGCTATGGCTCAAGGTTTTCAACGTGAAGCCAAAGGTGGTGGATGGCCAACACGTGGAGTGCTGAGGCGCCATGGTGAGCAAGCTGACCAATGTCTCCTGGCCAAAAGGCACTTTCATGGAGACTGTCAAGGAATGGCAGAAGCAGTGGTTCTACATCACAGAACCCCACGGCGCCACCTAGGCCGCAGCTGCCGAATTCAACTCTGGCGCTCCCATGCGACTCACCTCCTGGGTTGAGAAGAGCCCGAATTGGTCTTCATTAGACGAGTTGATAGTGCTGCAGACGCGTGTTCAAAGCATGGTGGACAAAGATATCAAGCTCGTCGATGTAATCCAGGTGATGCTAGTTCGCCGGATTCTCCCGTGCCAAAGCCGAAGCCGCCCTTTATGGGAGTTCAATACGAAGAAGCACCTTACCCTGAAGAGGCTCTTCAAAACTACTCACGAAGATGCCTGGAAGTTGCTCTTCAAGGGCAACGAGACACCGCCAGCCACAGACTCGGACCACGGGCACGACATTAACCACCTTGCCAACGAGATATTTTTTACGCACCCTCTACTTGCTTGTTTCAAGGATGATATTTGAGCTTTTATTATCATTGCGTCTTCAGGAATGGATGGAGAGGGCGAAGCGGATCCAGTGTCTAGCTCCGCTACCTTGAAGAACCAGTCATCCCATGTCTAGCAAAGATTCTGGTGCCAACGCCCTATAAGGCGCTGGAGAAGAAGGCCAAGGGGGTCCGAAGTGGCCCCCGCCGCAAGGGCGCTTCGGACGCGATGTCCGAAGACAAGACCCGCTCCTCCGCCGCCGAAGATGACGACGATGAGGAGGAGGAGGAGAGCAATTCTCCCCCTGATGGGGAGAGGAAGAAGAGGGCGGCCTCCACAAATCTGGAGGCGGAGGCGCCCAAGAAGGGGGAAAGCCCTGTCGTGGGCAGTTCCGCGTGGGACGTCGACAGCAGTCCGGAGCGACGCCCCCGGAACAAGCCCCTGGCCACATCGTGAGTACTCAGAACCCGTACACGTCGATTTATCCGGCCTTTCCACCTTATGGTATTTTATATGGTTTAATCATGTTATTGCAGTCCGGCCCACGATAGCTCCCAGCGATCCTCATCAAGAGGCTCGTTGGACCCAAAGGAAATGGCCAGCGAGACACCGCCGACCGCTTACTCTCCCAAGGCCATGGGAGACGACGAGGTGATGTCCCAAAGGACCTTCCCAGGCCAGGGAGAGGTTCAGGAGGCCGTCATGGCAGCGCTAGAGGGCGACACCTCGGCCACCGGACACATGGGGGAACAGACCCCCATGGAGACTGACGATGGGGGCGTGCTCAATTCGGCCCCCCTCCGAGCACGGATCCAGAGACCCATACGGTCCCGGAGTCCGACAAGTAGCCTCCTTCAAGAGGAGGCATGTCTGTCCCGCCGGCAACCTCTGTCCAACCAGAGGCGCCGGATAATCTATTGGAAGTGCTACGAGGCGCTTCCATTGTGGAAGAACATCATATCCTTATGGGTACGGTGATTGAGAAGGTTCAGTCCATCAAGAGCGGACTGACTGAAGCCTACAGCGGCCTGCTGACAGGTTTTGAGGTAAGCGGCTTTAACCGAGAAAATCCCAATATAGACAGTAGCCCCTGAGACACTGTCCGGTGTTCGGAAAGAAAAGCCGGACAGAGGATCAATTAAATTTCGCAGGAAACTAACCAAACTGTGTCTGATGTGAATAAGCAGGCGTCGCTGCTGGGCGTGACTGCTCACACTGCCGAAGTCTCTGGACTAAAGCAGAGACTAGAGTGGGCCGAAGAAGAGCTCAGCCAGGTGAGGAAGTAGCTGGAAGACCAGCAAGGTATGTATTGACTTGTTGTGTATTCGGAAAGAATAAATGATGTATACTAATCGCAGTATCATGATATGTGTAGGAGCGATGACCGAGGTCGAGGCCCTTAAAAAGGCCCTGGCCGAGGCCGAGGGGAAAGCTGTCAAGGAGTAGGCCGCTCGTAAGAAGCTTAAGGCCAGGCTGAACGAGGTCCAACAAGAGCTCCAAGATGCTGTGAAGAAGTATGAGGCCTTGTAGGGAGATGCTTCGGCTCGAGAGGCCGAACTCTCAAAGGCTCGCCAAAGCGCGGAAGCGGCCCGGGTTGAAACCCAGGGTGCTCTCCAGGAGATCTAGGAGGCCAAGAAGATCACAGCGGGTAAGGCATTTAGTATGCAAAGCAAGTATGTGCAGAAGAAATATTTCCTACTAACCCGGATTCGGAGTGCTCTAGGGGCATTTGTAGATCTGCTGCGCAGTGTTTCCGACGCCGCAGAGTTCTTTCGAGCCGAAGAAGGGAGCTCGACGGATAAACTGATCTGGTCGCAATACCCAGAGCATCCCGTGCCCTTCATCGATCAGCTAAAACGGCTGGTTGAGCTGCATAGGGTGGCCGAACTTGAAGGAAATATGCCCTAGAGGCAATAATAAAGTTATTATTTATTTCCTTATTTCATGATAAATGTTTATTATTCATGCTAGAATTGTATTAACCGGAAACATAATACATGTGTGAATACATAGACAAACATAGTGTCACTAGTGTGCCTCTACTTGACTAGCTCATTAATCAAAGATGGTTATAAATGGGCTGTAGTAAATTCCATTAGAATTCAAAAATGGGATGTGCTTTCTTACAAATCGCAAATGGGCTACAAGTTCTCTGCCACACACTTGTGGGCCTACTAAGTTGACGCGTATGCAAGGCTTTGTCAACTTATAGTCAACACACGGTTCTAGCAGCAGTGTTCATTGGATGTCCATCCAACGCATGTCGTGCTTCTTCTTCAATCTCGAATATTCTAGCTTCTGCCGCCCAAAAAATGATTCCTCCCCCTGACATCTCGGGCGCACCGTTTCGGAGGTTGACTTGTGGGCCTACTAAGTTGACACGTACCAAGGGCTTTATCAACTTAGTCAATAAGGTGTCTTAAGAACTTTAGTGGGCAACTTATACTTATCCACAAATCCCTTTGATATGTATGAATGCGATGCACCAGTATCAAAAAGAACGATTGCAGTAAATGACTTAACTAAAAACTTACCGATAACTGCATCTGGTTGCTCTTCAACCTCCTCCACGTTCATGTGGTTCACTTGTCCTTTGTTAAATGGATTGGGCTTCTTCCCAGAGCTCCCATTACCATTTCCGTTCTTCGCTTCAGGGCACTCAGTGGCATAGTGTCCAGTCTTCCTGCACTTGAAACAAGTAACGTGGCTTAGGTCCCTCTTGGCGGGTGTGGCTGGATTGGAGCGGTTCTGATTGCTGTTTTCTCCATTCCCATTCCCATTCTTTGGGCCATTATGATTATGAGAACTTCCTCCATTGTGAGTGTGGCCTCCATGGTTATGGGTAAGCCCTCCCGAGTTCGGGGTAAAATGAGGCTTCTGCTGAGCTCCTGAATTGTACTTCCCTTGTCCATATTTCCTCTTGCGGCTCTCTATCTACTGCTGCTTCCCTTCGATCATGAGAGCTTTATCTACCAACTCCTGGTAGTTGTTAAATGTTGCCACCATTAACTGCATACTCATCTCATCATTTAGCCCTTCCATAAACTTCTCCTGCTTTGCAGCATCTGTGGCCACATCATATGGAGCATAGCGGGATAACTTACTAAACTCATCCACGTACTGCCCTACAGTACGGTTCCCTTGGCATAAGTTGCGAACTCATGCTTCTTCATGCTCATAGCTCCAGTTGATACGTGGGCTATGCGGAATGCTTGCTGAAACTGCTCCCAAGTGACATTGGCTATAGGAAAAGTGGTTGTGTAATTCTCCCACCATGAGGCTGCTGGTCCATCCAATTGGTGTGCAGCAAAACGAACCTTTTCAGCATCTGTGCAACCTGCGGTGGTCAACTCTCTTCCAATCCTGCGCAGCCAATCATCAGCAACTATTGGCTCGGTGCTACTGGAAAACACCAGCGGCTGCAACCTTAGAAAACAGGCTAAGTTGTCAACTAGGGGTGGTGGCAGTGGGTTGTTGTTGTTGTTGTTGTTGTTGGTGGTGTTGTTGTTGTTGTTGTTGTTGTTGTTGTTGTTGTTGTTAATGTTGCCTTGTTTCTGAACTAACAACTGCATCAAGGCATTCTGCTGCTGGATCAACTGAGTGGGCTCTGATGGGAAAGCAAAACCGGGGTCACGTCTTGGAGGCATCTGATGGGTTTAGAGGGAAGAGATTAGAATAGAATGAGGTCTAGTGAGAAAGCACTACCCGTATGCACATGAGACAAACACAATCATATCATATCACTCAATCAATCAAGCAAGGGCATACAATTGGTCTAACTATCGTTACAGTGCTCGGACTACTAATATTTACATGGGGGAGTACTACTAATAGTATGGTGGTCTACTAGAAATTTTGATCGGTGGAAGACTCCATGATATCCGCTCCAGCTTCGTCTTCATAGTCATCATCACTACTATCAGGGTCGGAGTCGGTATCATCGATGATGATGTAGTATTCAAAACGAATCTCCTTAGGTTTGTCGTCTTCTCCTCCTGGCGCAGGGTCTCCCATAAAAACTCCTAGCTTCCTTGTCATGTTGTCATTCTTCTCCACAACTATCATCATTTCCTCCTCATATCCATCGCGTGTAGACTTAAGCTCCTCTTCTAGCTCTGTGATCCTAGTCATCGCCTTCTTCAAATCTACCATGCTTGCGCACATCTGGTTCTCCTGGCGACGAATGTGATGGTTTAATTCCTAGATGAATGCTGCAATGTACCTATCCTTCCTGGTGCTGATCATCTCCCATTGCTCATCTCGGCGCCCACATATCTGGTAGATAGTGTCCTTAAGCTCCTTGTGGTAAACTTTGCCTATGCGTCCTATGGCAATGTGGGCTGCCATACTCTTGCCTAGACTCCGGGTTGGTGCATCAAAGAAAAACTCTATGGGTTTAGTGACTGGCGTGAACGTCCTTCCTGGAACTTGAACTCAAATCATCCAGCGCTCCTCTTCTAGTAAAGTGGCGGTATAGGTTCCGGCGAAACTTGGTATTCCAATGTTCAGGTACCTAGTGACTTCCTTCAAGTCTTGTCCAAAAGGTGTGTCTTCATCCGGTTGTGCAAACTTGTTCCTCGAGTCCGCCATCCTAAAGAGTAGAAAATGGACAGGAGTCAGAAATAAGTAGAGAAGAGTGGCCTATGACTTTTCTTATTAGTGGTCGTGTCCTATATTCAGCGTGCGCTCTGATACCATCTGGTAGCGACCCGACCTCAAACGGTCAAGTCTCTATGCTTCAGTGTTATCCCTGGATTGGTAATGCTGACACACACAGTACTCGAAGGATTTATAATAGAGTGGCAATCACACACTTATTACATTGAACGTCTCAAGAGAGAACTTATTACAATAAATATGGCTTAAGGCCATCTACTGCGATAACAGCGGAAGGCTTGGAAGATAAAGTGAGTCCATCAACTCCAACGGCATAGTAATTGAGTGCATGACATGGCCTAGCGAACCTTAATCCTCGTCTGAAAAGTCTGCAACATGATACATTGCAGCCCGAAAACGGGTCAGCACATGGAATATGCTGGCAATGTAACACAGTAGAGTAATGAACAGATAAATGCTATCACTATATGCATATATGGCTGGTGGAGGCTCTAAGGTTATATTGTTTTGCGAAAAGCCAATTTTCCCCTACAACAAAGGAATATATTTTATTTAACTATCATGGTAGTTGAACAACATTGAGAAGGTTCCTCCAACTCAATCCCAATTAAAAGTAATTATTAACCCAACAAAATTAATTTAGAGTGATGAGATCCATATGATAATCCAAGAACGAGATACTCAGGATGTCCATAATCGGGGACACGACTAACCATGATTAGTTTGTACACTCTGCAGAGGTTTGCGCACTTTTCCCCACAAGACTCGATCTCCTCCGTTGTATTTCTCGCACTGCATGGTGTGTGAGAAACGGATGACCGAGATACAGTGTTTCCGAAGAGGTCCCCTTAACCGATAGATAGGCCGCTACACCTACAACCCCCTACATCTGCTAGCCCATCATGGAAAGGTTTCCCACAACTTACTCAACTATGCTAGAGCCCATAATAGCTTGTGGCTGCACATGGAAGTTTCTAGCATGAAATAATCTTATGATCCCTTTGAGCCTGGGTGGCGGGCCGTAGGATGATCACACGGGTACTCCGGGATATCCTAGGACAACACTGGATTCTCCAGGTGCCCACAAGCAATCCACCCAGATGTGTATTAAAGTTTCCAGCTTAAGTTGAACCATTAATTAACAACTCACATCTGTCATGGATACACTCAAACCCAATCCACATCTACGAGCATAGCATGGCAGTATAAGCATAGCGTAGAAGTAACTCCCAGGGGTTTGATAGTAAAACAGGTACTAGGTTGTACCTCATCATCTACTTCCCAGACCCACATGTTAAGAGATCCTACTCATGCAATGTGTGAGGGTTGAAACTAATGCATAAAAACTGGGTGATAAAGGGGTATGATCAAAGTGTTACTTGCCATGCTGACGATCCACAAAACCTAGAGACTCGTAGTAGCACGCTTCGCACTCTAGGTGTTCTATCGCAAACAAACAATAGCATACATAAGCAATCAAGCAAACATGCACGGGTAAAACTCAAATAAGAAGATCTAACCAGAAAGTTCAACTGAAGAACTCCGATTTGCAAAAAGAATCAAATCAAACGGAGCAACGAAACTCAATCTGCGAAAGAAACTAGATCCGATTACTAATCTAGACTAAAGTCAAATTTTACAGTACAAAATTCTTTTTCAAGTTGGTTAAACAGAAAAAGGGCTTCAAGACGAAGATCCAGGCGCTTGAATCGCCTGATTCTGATAAACGAGCGAAAAGATAAACTAAATCTAAGATCAGGGCAGAAATCGCGATCGAGAATAATCGCGGAAAAACCTGATACGTCTCCAACGTATCTATAATTTTTGATTGCTCCATGCAATATTATCTACTGTTTTGGACATTATTGGGCTTTATTATCCACTTTTATATTATTTTTGGGACTAACCTATTAACCCGAGGCCCAACCCAAAATTGTTGTTTTTTGCCTGTTTTAGGGTTTCGAAGAAAAGGAATATCAAACGGAGTCCAAACGGAATGAAACCTTCGGGAACGTGATTTTCTCACCGAATACAACTCGGGAGACTTGGACCCACGTCAAGCCAAATAATAGGAGGCCATGAGGTAGGGCGGCGCGCCTGCCCCCCAGGCGCGCCCTCCACCCTCGTGGCCCCCCTGTTGCTCCACCGACGTAGTTCTTCCTCCTATATATACCCACGTACCCCAAACGATCAGATACAGAGCCAAAAACCTAATTCCACCACCGCAACTTTCTGTATCCATGAGATCCCATCTTGGGGCCTGTTCCGGAGCTCCATCGGAGGGGGCATCGATCACGGAGGGCTTCTACATCATCATCCAAGCCCCTCCGATGAAGTGTGAGTAGTTTACTTCAAACCTACGGGTCCATAGTTAGTAGCTAGATGGCTTCTTCTCTCTTTTTGGATCTCAATACAATGTTCTCCCCCTCTCTCGTGGAGATCTATTTGATGTAATCTTCTTTTTGCGGTGTGTTTGTTGAGACCGATGAATTGTGGGTTTATGATCCAGTCTATCTATGAATAATATTTGAATCTTCTCTGAATTCTTTTATGTATGATTGGCTATATTTGCAAGTTTCTTCGAATTATTAGTTTGGTTTGGCCTACTAGATTGGTTTTTCTTGCCATGGGAGAAGTGCTTAGCATTGGGTTCGATCTTGTAGTGTCCTTTCCCAGTGACAGAAGGGGCAGCAAGGCACGTATTGTATTGTTGCCATCGAGGATAACAAGATGGGGTTTTTATCATATTGCATGAAACTATCCCCCTACATCATGTCATCTTGCTTAAGGTGTTACTCTATTTTTAACTTAATACTCTAGATGCATGCTGGATAGCGGTCGATGAGTGGAGTAATAGTAGTAGATGCAAGCAGGAGTGGGTCTACTTGTCTCAGACGTGATGCCTATATACATGATCATACCTAGATATTCTCATAACTATGCTCAATTCTGTCAATTGCTCAACAGTAATTTGTTCACCCACCGTAGAATACTTATGCTCTTGAGAGAAGCCACTAGTGAAACCTATGGCCCCCGGGTCTCTTTCTCATCATATCAGTCTCCATCACTTTATTATTGCTTTGATTTTTTACTTTGCCTTTTACTTTTCACTTTGCATCTCTATACCAAAAATACCAAAAATATTATTTATCATCTCTATCAGATCTCACTTTCGTAAGTGACCGTGAAGGGATTGACAACCCCTAAGCGCGTTGGTTGCGTTGAGCTATTGTCTTTGTGTAGGTACGAGGGACTCTCACGTAGCCTCCTACTGGATTGATACCTTGGTTCTCAAAAACTGAGGGAAATACTTACACTACTTTGCTGCATCATCCTCTCCTCTTCGGGGAAATCCAACGCAGTGCTCAAGAGGTAGCAAGAAGAATTTCTGGCGCCGTTGCCGGGGAGTCTGCGCAAAAGTCAACATACCAAGTACCCATCACAATCCCTATCTCCCGCATTACATTATTTGCCATTTGTTTCTCGTTTTCCTCTCCCCCACTTCACCCTTGCCGTTTTATTCGCCCTCTCTCTCTCTATCCTTCCTCTCTCTATTTGCCTCTTTTTGTCCGCTTGCTTTTTGTTTGCTTGTGTGTTAGTTTTCTTGCTTGTCGTTATGGCTAGTCTCATATCTTCTCCGTTGTCTCCCGAGAATGAAGTTCAAAATTTTAAACAAAGTTTAGGAGAAAACTTAAAAGATCCCTGGTTGAGAATAATGGAATCTCATCGTAATTGTACCTCTGAAATAAATCTGAGAATTTTGCTTTGCAATTTTTATGTTGGATTAAATATGTCTCATAGACAACTCTTGGATTGCGTTGCCAAAGGCAATTATATTGAAACTGATCCCCATATTGCACTTGAAATTATAGAAGGTATAGTGGGAACACTACCTGAACAAAACGGGCCTCATCCTACCCAGGAAGAGACACAAGTTTTTGAAAAAAATTGTGAAGTTACTAAATTCCTGCAGAAATCTCTTGAACCTCTTAAGAACATTAGTGGAAATATTCACCGCGTGAATATGCTGATTACCCTTTGCAATAAGCGATTCGATTCGTTAGATCTAAAAATTTCAGAATATGAAGGGAAACGTAAAGAACCTCCTAGATTCGAACTTGATTCCGCTAAAAAGTTGAAAACCAAAGATGGCAATACCTAGATCTATTCTTGCTTGTTATGCCTAGCTAGGGGCGTTAAACGATAGCGCTTGTTGGGAGGCAACCCAATTTTATTTTTATTCCTTGCTTTTTGCTCCTGCTTAGTAATAAGTAAATTATTTAGCCTCTGTTTTGGTTGTGTTTTTTGTGTTTAATTAGTGTTTGTGCCAAGTAGAACCGTTGGGAAGACTTGGGGAAAGTCTTGTTGAACTTGCTGTAAAAAACAGAAACTTTAGCACTCACGAGAACTGCTGTCGTTTTTACTTGGAAAGTTATATTTAGTTAATTATTTTTGCAGATTATTAATAGATAAATTACTCACGTCCAGAAATTTATTTTAGAATTTTTGGGGTTCCAGATCTTGCGCTAGCTACAGATTACTACAGACTGTTCTGTTTTTGACAAATTCTATTTTTCGTGTGTTGTTTGCTTATTTTGATGAACCTATGGCTAGTAAAATAGTTTATGAACCATAGAGAAGTTGGAATACAGTAGGTATAACACCAATATAAATAAAGAATGAGTTCGTTACAGTACCTTGAAGTGGTCTTTTGTTTTGTTTCGCTAACGGAGCTCACGAGATTTTCTACTTTAAGTTTTGTGTTGTGAAGTTTTCCAGTTTTGGGTAAAGATTTGATGGATTATGGAACAAGGAGTGGCAAGAGCCTAAGCTTGGAGATGCCCATGGCACCCCCAAGATAATCTAAGGACACCTAAAAGCCAAAGCTTGGGGATGCCCCGGAAGGCATCCCCTCTTTCGTCTACTTCTATCGGTAACTTTACTTGGAGCTATATTTTTATTCACCACATAATATGTGTTTTGCTTGGAGCGTCTTTTATGATTTGATTCTTTGCTTGTTAGTCTACCACAATCATCCTTGCTGTACACACCTTTTGAGAGAGCCATACATAATTTGGAATTTGATAGAATACTCTATGTGCTTCACTTATATCTTTTGAGTTTTATAAATTTTGCTCTAGTGCTTCACTTATATCTTTTAGAGCACAGTGGTGGATTTGTTTTATAGAAACTATTGATCTCTCATACTTCACTTAGATTATTTTGACAGTCTTAATAGCATGGTAATTTGCTTAAAATCCTAATATGCTTGGTATGCAAGATTAATAATAAAACTTTCTTATGTGTGTGTTGAATACTAAGAGAAGTTTGATGCTTGATGATTGTTTTGAGACATGGAGGTAATAATATCAAAGTCGTTCTAGTTGAGTAGTTGCGAAATTGAGAAATACTTGTGTTGAGGTTTGCATGTCCCGTGGCATGCACGTATGGTAAACATTATGCAACAAATTTGAAACATGATGTGTTATTTGATTGTCTTCCTTATGAGTGCCGGTCGGGGACGAGCGATGGTCTTTTCCTACCAATCTATCCCCCTAGGAGCATGCACGTAGTATCGAGGTTTTTGATGATTTGTAGATTTTTGCAATAAGTATGTGAGTTCTTTATGACTAATGTTGAGTCCATAGATTATACACACTCTCACCCTTCCATCCTTGCTAGGATCTTCGGTACCGTGCATTGCCCTTTCTCACATTGAGAGTTGGTGCAAACTTCGCCGGTGCATCCAAACCCCGTGATATGATACACTCTTTCACACATAAACCTCCTTATATCTTCCTCAAAACAGCCACCATACCTACCTATTATGGCATTTCCATAGCCATTCCGAGATATATTGCCATGCAACTTTCCATCATTCCGTTCATCATGACACATTCATCCTTGTCATATTGCTTAGCATGATCATGTAGTTGACATAGTATTTGTGGCAAAACCATCATTCATAATTCTTTCATACATGTCACTCTTGGTTCATTGCATATCCCGGTACACCGCCGTAGGCATTCATATAGAGTCATCTTTGTTCTAGTATCGAGTTGTAATCATTGAGTTGTAAATAAATAGAAGTGTGATGATCATCATTTTCTAGAGCATTGTCCCAAGTGAGGAATAAAAAAAAGAGGAAAGGCCATAAAAAAAGAGAAGGCCCAAAAAAAGTGAGAAAGGCCATAAAAAAGAGAAGGCCCAAAAAATGAGAGAAAAAGAGAGAAGGGACAATGTTACTATCTTTTGCCACACTTGTGCTTCAAAGTAGCACCATGATCTTCATAGTAGAGAGTCTCTCATGTTATCACTTTCATATACTAGTGGGAATTTTTCATTATAGAACTTGGCTTGTATATTTCAACAATGGGCCTCCTCAAGTGCCCTAGGTCTTTGTGAACAAGCAAGTTGGATGCACACCCACTAGCTTCTTTTGTTGAGCTTTCATACATTTATAGCTCTAGTGCATCTGTTGCATGGCAATCCCTACTCCTTGCATTAACATCAATTGGTGGGCATCTCCATAGCCCATTGATTAGCCTCGTTGATGTGAGACTTCCTCCTTTTTTGTCTTCTCCACATAACCCCCTCATTATATTCTATTCCACCTATAGTGCTATGTCCATGGCTCGCGCTCATATATTGCGTGAAAGTTTATAGGTTTGAGATTACTAAAGTATGAAACAATTGCTTGGCTTGTCATCGGGGTTGTGCATGATGATAGAATTCTTGTGTGACGAAAATGAAACATGACTAAACCATATGATTTTGTAGGGATAAACTTTCTTTGGCCATGTTATTTTGAGAAGACATAATTGCTTAGTTAGTATGCTTGAAGTATTATCATTTTTATATCAATATGAACTTTTGTCTTGAATCTTTCGGATATGGATATTCATACCACAATTAAGAAGAATTACATTAAAATTATACCAAGTGGCACTCCGCATCAAAAATTCTGTTTTTATCATTTACCTACTCGAGGACGAGCAGGAATTAAGCTTGGGGATGCTTGATACGTCTCCAACGTATCTATAATTTTTGATTGCTCCATGCTATATTATCTACTATTTGGACATTATTGGGATTTATTATCCACTTTTATATTATTTTTGGGACTAACCTATTAACCGGAGGCCCAACCCAGAATTGCTGTTTTTTGCCTGTTTTAGGGTTTTGAAGAAAAGGAATATCAAACGGAGTCCAAATGGAATGAAACCTTCGGGAACGTGATTTTCTCACCGAATACAACTTAGGAGACTTGGACCGTACGTCAAGCCAATTAACAGGAGGCCATGAGGTAAGGGGGCGCGCCTGCCCCCCAGGCGCGCCCTCCACCCTTGTGGGCCCCCTGTTGCTCCACCGACGTACTTCTTCCTCCTATATATACCCACATACCCCCAAACGATCAGATACGGAGCCAAAAACCTAATTCCACCACCGCAACTTTCTGTATCCACGAGATCCCATCTTGGGGCCTGTTCTGGAGCTCCGCCGGAGGGGGCAGCGATCACAGAGGGCTTCTACATCATCATCCAAGCCCCTCCGATGAAGTGTGAGTAGTTTACTTTAGATTTACGAGTCCATAGTTAGTAGCTAGATGGCTTCTTCTCTCTCTTTGGATCTCAATACAATGTTCTCCCCCTCTCTCGTGGAGATGTATTTGATGTAATCTTCTTTTTGCGGTGTGTTTGTTGAGACCGATGAATTGTGGGTTTATGATCGAGTCTATCTATGAATAATATTTGAATATTCTCTGAATTCTTTTATGTATGATTGGTTATCTTTGCAAGTCTCTTCGAATTATCAGTTTGGTTTGGCCTACTAGATTGGTTTTTCTTGCCATGGGAGAAGTGCTTAGCTTTGGGTTCGATCTTGCGGTGTCCTTTCCCAATGACAGAAGGGGCAGCAAGGCACGTATTGTATTGTTGCCATCGAGGATAACAAGATGGGTTGTTTTATCATATTGTATGAAACTATCCCTCTACATCATGTCATCTTGCTTAAGGCGTTACTCTGTTTTTAACTTAATACTCTAGATGCATGCTGGATAGCGGTCGATGAGTGGAGTAATAGTAGTAGATGCAGGCAGGAGTCGGTCTACTTGTCTCGGACGTGATGCCTATATACATGATCATACCTAGATATTCTCATAACTATGCTCAATTCTGTCAATTTCTCAACAGTAATTTGTTCACCCACCATAGAATACTTATGCTCTTGAGAGAAGCCACTAGTGAAACCTATGGCCCCCGGGTCTCTTTCTCATCATATCAATCTCCATCACTTTATTATTACTTTGCTTTTTCACTTTGCCTCTTACTTTTCACTTTGCATCTCTATACCAAAAATATTATTTATCATCTCTATCAGATCTCACTTTCGTAAGTGACCGTGAAGGGATTGACAACCCCTAAGCGCGTTTGTTGCATTGAGCTATTGTTTTTGTGTAGGTACGAGGGACTCGCGCGTAGCCTCCTATTGGATTGATACCTTGATTCTCAAAAACTGAGGGAAATACTTACGCTACTTTGCTGCATCATCCTCTCCTCTTTGGGGAAATCCAACGCAGTGCTCAAGAGGTAGCAAGAAGAATTTCTGGCGCCATTGCCGGGGAGTCTGCGCAAAAGTCAACATACCAAGTACCCATCACAATCCCTATCTCCCGCATTACATTATTTGCCATTTGCCTCTCGTTTTCCTCTCCCCCACTTCACCCTTGCCGTTTTATTCGCCCTCTCTCTCTCTCTATCCTTCCTCTATTTCTCAATTTGCCTCTTTTTGTCCGCTTGCTTTTTGTTTGCTTGTGTGTTAGTTTGCTTGCTTGTCGTTATGGCTAGTCTCATATCTTCTCCGTTGTCTGCCAAGAATGAAGTTCTAAATTTTAAACAAAGGTTAGGAGAAAACTTAAAAGATGCCTGGTTGAGAATAATGGAATCTCATCGTAATTGTACCTCTGAAATAAATCTGAGAATTTTGCTTCGCAATTTTTATGTTGGATTAAATATGTCTCATAGACAACTCTTGGATTGCGTTGCCAAAGGAAATTTTATTGAAACCGATCCCCATATTGCACTTGAAATTATAGAAGGTATAGTGGAAACACTACCTCAACAAAAGGGGCCTCATCCTACCCAGGAAGAGACACAAGTTTTTGAAAAAATTGTGAAGTTACTAAAATCTTGCAGAAATCTCTTGAACCTCTTAAGAACATTAGTGGAAATATTCACCGCACGAATATGTTGATTACCCTTTGCAATAAGCGATTGGATTCGTTAGATCTAAAATTTTCAGAATATGAAGGAAAACGTAAAGAACCTCCCAGATTCGAACTTGATTCCGCTAAAAAGTTGAAAACCAAAGATGGTAATACCTAGATCTATTCTTGCTTGTTATGCCTAGCGAGGGGCGTTAAACGATAGTGCTTGTTGGGAGGCAACCCAATTTTCTTTTTATTCCTTGATTTTTGCTCCTGCTTAGTACTAAATATATTATTTAGCCTCTGTTTTGGTTGTGTTTTTTGTGTTTAATTAGTGTCTGTGCCAAGTAGAACCGTTGGGAAGACTTGGGGAAAGTCTTGTTGAACTTGCTGTAAAAAACAGAAACTTTAGCGCTCACGAGAACTGCTGTCGTTTTTATTTGGAAAGTTCTATTTAGTTAACTATTTTTGCAGATTATTAATAGATAAATTACTCACGTCCAGAAATTTATTTTAGAATTTTTGGGGTTCCAGATCTTGCGCTAGCTACAGATTACTACAGACTGTTCTGTTTTTGACAGATTCTATTTTCCGTGTGTTGTTTGCTTATTTTGATGAATCTATGGCTAGTAAAATAGTTTATGAACCATAGAGAAGTTGGAATACAGTAGGTATAATACCAATATAAATAAAGAATGAGTTCATTACAGTACCTTGAAGTGGTCTTTTGTTTTCTTTCGCTAACGGAGCTCACGAGATCTTCTATTTTAAGTTTTGTGTTGTGAAGTTTTCAAGTTTTGGGTAAAGTTTTGATGGATTATGGAACAAGGAGTGGCAAGAGCCTAAGCTTGGGGATGCCCATGGCACCCCCAAGATAATCTAAGGACACCTAAAAGCCAAAGCTTGGGGATGCCCTGGAAGGCATCCCCTCTTTCGTCTACTTCTATCGGTAACTTTACTTGGAGCTATATTTTTATTCACCACATAATATGTGTTTTGCTTGGAGCGTCTTTTATGATTTGATTCTTTGCTTGTTAGTCTACCACAATCATCCTTGCTGTACACACCTTTTGAGAGAGCCATACATAATTTGGAATTTGATAGAATACTCTATGTGCTTCACTTATATCTTTTGAGTTTTATAAATTTTGCTCTAGTGCTTCACTTATATCTTTTAGAGCATAGTGGTGGATTTGTTTTATAGAAACTATTGATCTCTCATACTTCACTTAGATTATTTTGAGAGTCTTAATAGCATGGTAATTTGCTTAAAATCCTAATATGCTTGGTATGCAAGATTAATAATAAAACTTTCTTATGAGTGTGTTGAATACTAAGAGAAGTTTGATGCTTGATGATTGTTTTGAGACATGGAGGTCATAATATCAAAGTCGTTCTAGTTGAGTAGTTGTGAAATTGAGAAATACTTGTGTTGAGGTTTGCAAGTCCCGTAGCATGCACGTATGGTAAACGTTATGCAACAAATTTGAAACATGATGTGTTATTTGATTGTCTTCCTTATGAGTAGCGGTCGGGGACGAGCGATGGTCTTTTCCTACCAATCTATCCCCCTAATAGCATGCACATAGTATCGAGGTTTTTGATGACTTGTAGATTTTTGCAATAAGTATGTGAGTTCTTTATGACTAATGTTGAGTCCATGGATTATACACACTCTCACCCTTCCACCCTTGCTAGGCTCTTCGGTACCATGCATCGCCCTTTCTCACATTGAGAGTTGGCGCAAACTTCGCCGGTGCATACAAACCCCGTGATATGATACGCTCTTTCACACATAAACCTCCTTATATCTTCCTCAAAACAGCCACCATACCTACCTATTATGGCATTTCCATAGCCATTCCGAGATATATTGCCATGCAACTTTCAATCATTCCGTTCATCATGACACATTCATCCTTGTCATATTGCTTAGCATGATCATGTAGTTGACATAGTATTTGTGGCAAAGCCACCGTTCATAATTCTTTCATACATGTCACTCTTGGTTCATTGCATATCCCGGTACACTGCCGGAGGCATTCATATAGAGTCATCTTTGTTCTAGTATCGAGTTGTAATCATTGAGTTGTAAATAAATAGAAGTGTGATGATCATCATTTTCTAGAGCATTGTCCCAAGTGAGGAATAAAAAAAAGAGGAAAGGCCATAAAAAAGAGAAGGCCCAAAAAAAGAGAGAAAGGCCATAAAAAGAGAAGGCCCAAAAAATGAGAGAAAAAGAGAGAAGAGACAATGCTACTATCTTTTGCAACACTTGTGCTTCAAAGTAGCACCATGATCTTCATAGTAGAGAGTCTCTCATGTTATCACTTTCATATACTAGTGGGAATTTTTCATTATAGAACTTGGCTTGTATATTTCAACAATGGGCCTCCTCAAGTGCCCTAGGTCTTCGTGAACAAGCAAGCTGGATGCACACCCACTAGCTTCTTTTGTTGAGCTTTCATACATTTATAGCTCTAGTGCATCCGTTGCATGGCAATCCCTACTCCTTGCATTAACATCAATTGGTGGGCATCTCCATAGCCCATTGACTAGCCTCGTTGATGTGAGACTTACTCCTTTTTTGTCTTCTCAACATAACCCCCTCATTATATTCTATTCCACCTATAGTGCTATGTCCATGGCTTGCGCTCATATATTACGTGAAAGTTTATAGTTTGAGATTACTAAAGTATGAAACAATTGCTTGGCTTGTCATCGGGGTTGTGCATGATGATAGAATTCTTGTGTGACGAAAATGAAACATGACTAAACCATATGATTTTGTAGGGATAAACTTTCTTTGGCCATGTTATTTTGAGAAGACATAATTGCTTAGTTAGTATGCTTGAAGTATTATCATTTTTATATCAATATGAACTTTTGTCTTGAATCTTTCGGATCTGAATATTCATACCACAATTAAGAAGAATTACATTAAAATTATGCCAAGTAGCACTCCGCATCAAAAATTCTGTTTTTATCATTTACCTGCTCGAGGATGAGCAGGAATTAAGCTTGGGGATGCTTGATACGTCTCCAACGTATCTATAATTTTTGATTGCTCCATGCTATATTATCTACTGTTTGCACATTATTGGGCTTTATTATCCACTTTTATATTATTTTTGGGACTAACCTATTAACCGGAGGCCCAACCCAGAATTGTTGTTTTTTTGCCTGTTTTAGGGTTTTGAAGAAAAGGAATATCAAACGGAGTCCAAACGGAATGAAACCTTCGGGAACGTGATTTTCTCACCGAATACAACTCAGGAGACTTGGACCCTACATCAAGCCAATTAACAGGAGGCCACGAGGTAGGGGGGCGCGCCTGCCCACCCAGGCGCGCCCTCCACCCTCGTGGGCCCCCTGTTGCTCCATCGACGTACTTCTTCCTCCTATATATACCCACATACCCCCCAAACGATCAGATACGGAGCCAAAAACCTAATTCCACCGCCCAACTTTCTGTATCCACGAGATCCCATCTTGGGGCCTGTTCCGGAGCTCCGTCGGAGGGGGCATCGATCATAGAGGGCTTCTACATCATCATCCAAGCCCCTCCGATGAAGTGTGAGTAGTTTACTTCAGATGTACGGGTCCATAGTTAGTATCTAGATGGCTTAGTCTCTCTTTTTGCATCTCAATACAATGTTCTCCCCCTCTCTCGTGGAGATCTATTTGATGTAATCTTCTTTTTGCGGTGTGTTTGTTGAGACCGATGAATTGTGGGTTTATGATCCAGTCTATCTATGAATAATATTTGAATATTCTCAGAATTCTTTTATGTATGATTGGTTATCTTTGCAAGTCTCTTCGAATTATTAGTTTGGTTTGGCCTACTAGATTGGTTTTTCTTGCCATGGGAGAAGTGCTTAGCTTTAGGTTCGATCTTGCGGTGTCCTTTCCCAGTGACAAAACGGGCAGCAGGGCACGTATTGTATTGTTGCCATCGAGGATAACAATATGGGTTTTTTTAATCATATTGCATGAAACTATCCCCCTACATCATGTCATCTTGCTTAAGGCATTACTCTGTTTTTAACTTAATAGTAGTAGATGCAGGCAGGAGTCGGTCTACTTGTCTCGGACGTGATGCCTATATACATGATCATACCTAGATATTCTCATAACTATGCACAATTCTGTCAATTGCTCAACAGTAATTTGTTCACCCACCGTAGAATACTTATGCTCTTGAGAGAAGCCACTAGTGAAATCTATGGCCCTCGGGTCTCTTTCTCATCATATCAATCTCCATCACTTTATTATTGCTTTGTTTTTTTACTTTGCCTTTTACTTTTCACTTTGCATCTCTATACCAAAAATACCATAAATATTATTTATCATCTCTATCAGATCTCACTTTCGTAAGTGACCGTGAAGGGATTGACAACCCCTAAGCGCGTTGGTTGCGTTGAGCTATTATTTTTGTGTAGGTACGAGGGACTCGCGCGTAGCCTCCTACTGGATTGATACCTTGGTTCTCAAAAACTGAGGGAAATACTTACGCTACTTTGCTGCATCATCCTCTCCTCTTCGGGGAAATCCAGCGCAGTGCTCAAGAGGTAGCAAGAAGAATTTCTGGCGCCGTTGCTGGGGAGTCTGCGCAAAAGTCAACATACCAAGTACCCATCACAATCCCTATCTCCCGCATTACATTATTTGCCATTTGCCTCTCATTTTCCTCTCCCCCACTTCACCCTTGCCGTTTTATTCGCCCTCTCTCTCTCTCTATCCTTCCTCTATTTCTCTATTTGCCTCTTTTTGTCCGCTTGCTTTTTGTTTGTTTGTGTGTTAGTTTGCTTGCTTGTCGTTATGGCTAGTCTCATATCTTCTCCGTTGTCTCCCGAGAATGAAGTTCTAAATTTTAAACAAAGGTTAGAGAAAACTTAAAAGATGCATGGTTGAGAATAATGGAATCTCATCGTAATTGTACCTCTGAAATAAATCTGAGAATTTTGCTTAGCAATTTTTATGTTGGATTAAATATGTCTCATAGACAACTCTTGGATTGCGTTGCCAAAGGCAATTTTATTGAAATCGATCCCCATATTGCACTTGAAATTATATAAGGTATAGTGGGAACACTACCTCAACAAAAGGGGCCTCATCCTACCTAGGAAGAGACACAAGTTTTTGAAAAAAATTGTGAAGTTACTAAAATCTTGCAGAAATCTCTTGAACCTCTTAAGAACATTAGTGGAAATATTCACCGCATGAATATGTTGATTACCCTTTGCAATAAGCGATTGGATTCGTTAGATCTAAAAATTTCAGAATATGAAGGCAAATGTAAAGAACCTCCTGGATTCGAACTTGATTCCGCTAAAAATTTGAAAACCAAAGATGGCAATACCTAGATCTATTCTTGCTTGTTATGCCTAGCTAGGGGCGTTAAACGATAGCGCTTGTTGGGAGGCAACCCAATTTTATTTTTAGTCCTTGCTTTTTGCTCCTGCTTAGTAATAAATAAATTATTTGGCCTCTGTTTTGGTTGTGTTTTTTGTGTTTAATTAGTGTTTGTGCCAAGTAGAACCGCTGGGCAGACTTGGGGAAAGTCTTGTTGAACTTGCTGTAAAAAACAGAAACTTTAGCGCTCACGAGAACTGCTGTCATTTTTATTTGGAAAGTGATATTTAGTTAATTATTTTTGTAGATGATTAATAGGTAAATTCCTCACGTCCAGCAATTTATTTTAGAATTTTTGAGGTTCCAGATCTTGCGCTAGCTATTACTACAGACTGTTGTGTTTTTGACAGATTCTGTTTTTCGTGTGTTGTTTGCTTATTTTGATGAATCTATGGCTAGTAAAATAGTTTATGAACCATAGAGAAGTTGGAATACAGTAGGTATAATACCAATATAAATAAAGAATGAGTTCATTACAGTACCTTGAAGTGGTCTTTTGTTTTCTTTCGCTAACGAAGCTCATGAGATCTTCGACTTTAAGTTTTGTGTTGTGAAGTTTTCAAGTTTTGGGTAAATATTTGATGGATTGGGGCCTCGGGGCCTCGGTCCTCGGCTTATAAAGCCGGCCGGGTCGGTGTCCCAGGCGGACACGGCCCGGTAAGGCGGTTCACTTTTTTTTAAATATTCCGACGCGCAGAAAAATAAAGAAAAAAATAATAAATGGACTCCAGAAATCCTGAAATAAATTTTCCCTGTCCTCTAAAAATATGCCGGGCAAAGTGAACATTTATTTGGGCCTCTAATGCAATTTTGAAACACGCATATTTTTCCTAATTCAAATAAAATAGCGATAATACCCCAAATAAAAAATATACAAATTGATTTTAATATTTTTCCTCCAACATTTCATTTATTTTGGAGAAGTCATATTATCTCCTCTCATATAATTTTAATATGAAATATTTTCGGAGAGAAAAATAATTAAAACTAAAGTGATCCTTGTTTTGATATTTGAGAAAAGTTCAAATATGAGAACTAGGAAAAATCCCCAACTCTCTCCGAGGGTCCTTGAGTTGCTTAGGATTTCGAGGATCACAAAACAAAATGCAATAAAGTATGATATGCATGAATGACCTATGTATAACATTCCAAATTGAAAAGATGCAAAGTTAATAATGATAGTGCAACTTATAGTGTCGAACCTAAAATACATGTTATTTGGTGTTTGCGTTGAGCATAAATATGATTGCATCATGTTTAGTGCAATACGGTTATTCATTTAAGTCAAAGAATAATTGTTGTTCTATTTACATGAATAAAACCTTCTATGGTCGTACACTCAATATAAATGGTTTATTGAATCTCGATCGTAGTGATACACATATTCATAATATTGAAGCCAAAAGATGCAAAGTTAATAATGATAGTGCAACTTATATGTGGCACTGCCGTTTAGGTCATTTTGGTGTAAAGCGCATGAAGAAACTCCATGCTGATGGGCTTTTGGAATCACTTGATTATGAATCATTTGATGCTCGCGAACCATGCCTCATGGGCAAGATGACTAAGGCTCCATTCTCTAGAACAATGGAGCAAGCAACTAGCTTATTGGAAATAATACATACTGATGTATGCGATCCAACAAGTGTTGAGGCTCGCGGCGGGTTTCGTTATTTTCTTACCTTCACAGATGATTTGAGCAGATATGGGTATATCTACTTGATGAAGCATAAGTCTGAAACATTTGAAAAGTTCAAAGAATTTCAGAGTGAAGTGGAAAATCATCGTAACAAGAAAATAAAGTTTCTACGATTTGATCGCGGAGACGAATGTTTGAGTTACGAGTTTGGTCTTCATTTGGAATGATGTGGAATAGTTTCACAACTCACGTCACCTGGAACGCCATAGCATAATGGTGTGTCCGAACGTCATAACCGTACTTTATTAGATATGGTGCGATCTATGATGTCTCTTACCGATTTATCACTATCGTTTTGGGCTTATGCATTAAAGACAGCTGCATTCACGTTAAATAGGGCACCATCTAAATCCGTTGAGATGACACCATATGAACTGTGGTTTAGCAAGAAACCTAAGCTGTCGTTTCTAAAATTTTGGGGCTATGATGCTTATGTGAAAAAGTTTCAACCTGATAAGCTCGAACCCAAATTAGAGAAATGTGTCTTCATAGGATACCCAAAGGAAACTGTTGGGTACACCTTCTATCACAGACCCAAAGGCAAGATATTCGTTACTAAGAACGCATCCTTTCTAGAGAAGAAGTTTCTCTCGAAAGAAGTGAGTGGGAGGAATGTAGAACTTGATGCGGTAATTGTACCTTCTCCTGAATTGGGAAGTAGTTCATCACAGAAATCAGTTCTAGTGATTCCTACGCCAATTAGTGAGGAAGCTAATGATGATGATCATGAAACTTCAAATCAAGTTACTACCGAACCTCATAGGTCAACCAGAGTATGGTCCGCACCAGAGTGGTACAATAATCCTATCTAGAAGTCATGTTACTAGACCATGCCGAACCTACTGAAGGAAATATGCCCTAGAGGCAATAATAAAGTTGTTATTTATATTTCCTTATATCATGATAAATGTTTATTATTCGTGCTAGAATTGTATTAACCGGAAACTTAGTACATGTGTGAATACATAGACAAACAGAGTGTCACTAGTATGCCTCTACTTGACTAGCTCATTAATCAAAGATGGTTAAGTTTCCTAGCCATGGACAAAGAGTTGTCATTTGATGAACGTGATCACATTATTAGAGAATGATGTGATTGACTTGACCCATTCGTTAGCTTAGCACGATGATCGTTTAGTTTGTTGCTATTGCTTTCTTCATAACTTATACATGTTCCTATGACAATGAGATTATGCAACTCCCGAATACCGGAGGAACACTTAGTGTATCAAATGTCACAATGTAACTGGGTGATTATGAACATGCTCTATAGGTGTCTCTGATGGTGTTTGTTGAGTTGATATAGATCGAGATTAGAATTTGTCACTCCGATTGTCGGAGAGGTATCTCTGGGCCCTCTCGCTAATGCACATCACTATAAGCCTTGCAAGCAATGTGACTAATGAGTTAGTTACGGGATGTTGCATTACGGAACGAGTAAAGAGACTTGCCGGTAATGAGATTGAACTAGGTATTGAGATACCGCCGATCGAATATCGGGCAAGTAACATACCGATGACAAAGTGAACAACGTATGTTGTTATGCAGTTTAACAGATAAAGATCTTCGTATAATATGTAGGAACCAATATGAGCATCCAGGTTCCGCTATTGGTTATTGAGCGGAGGTGAGTCTCGGTCATGTCTACATAGTTCTTGAACCCGTATTGCCTGCACGCTTAACGTTCGGTGACGATCGGTATTATGAGTTTATGTGTTTTGATGTACCAAAGGTAGTTCGGAGTCCCGGATATGATCACGGACATGATGAGGAGTCTTGAAATGGTTGAGACATGAAGATTGATATATTGGAAGACTATGTTTAGACATGAAATGGTTCCGGGTGAGTTCGGGCATTTATCGGAGTACCGGGGGGTTACCGGAACCCCCTGGGGAGTGTATGGGCCTTAGTGGGAGAGAGGAGGAGGCGGCCAAGGTGGAGGGCACGTCCCCCTAGCCCAATCCGAATTGGGTGGGGGCCAGCTCCCCTTCATTCCCTCTCTCTCCCCTTCCTTCTCTCCTACTCCAACAAGGGAAAGGGGGAATCCTACTCCCACCGGGAGTAGGACTCTCCCCTTGGGCACGCCATAGAGGGCCGGCCCTCCCCCTTCTCCACTCCTTTATATAAAGGGGAGGGGGCACCCCATAGACACACAAGTTGATTGTTTAGCCGTGTGCGGTGCCCCCTCCATAGATTTCCATCTCGGTCATATCGTTGTAGTGCTTAGGCGAAGCCCTACATCGGTAACTTCATCATCACCATCATCACGCCGTCATGCTAACGAAGATCTCCCTCGACACTCAGCTGGATCTAGAATTCGTGGGACGTCACCGAGCTGAACGTGTGCAGATCACGGAGGTCCCATACCTTCGGTGCCAGGATCGGTCGGAACATGAATACAAATGACTACAACAACCGCGTTGTCATAACACTTTCACTTACGGCCTATGAGGGTACGTAGACAACTCTATCCCCTCTTGTTGCTATGCATCACCTAGATGGATCTTGCGTGTGTGTAGGAATTTTTTCCTGAAATTACTGTGTTACCCTACAGTGGTATCCGAGTCAGGTCTATGCGTAGATGTTATATGCATGAGTAGAACACAAAGGAGTTGTGGGCATGTGTATATACATATTGCTTGCCATCACTAGTTGATTCTTGATTCAGCGCTATTGTTGGATGAAGCGGCTCAGACCGACATTACGCTTCCACTTATGCAAGACTGGTTCTACCGACGTGCTTCGCACACAGGTGGCTAGTGGGTGTCTGTTTCTCCAACTTTAGTTGAATCAGATTCAATGAACAGGGTTCTTTCTGAAGATCAAAAAGCAATCACTATACCGCGTTGTGGATTTTTATGCGTAGGTAAGAACGGTTCTTGCTAAGCCTGTAGGAGCCACGTAAAACTTGCAACAACAAAGTAGAGGAAGTCTAACTTGTTTTTGCAGGGCATGTTGTGATGTGATATGGTTAAGACATGATGCTAAATTTTATTGTATGAGATGATCATGTTTTGTAACACAGTTATCGGCAACTGGCAGGAGCCATATGGTTGTCGCTTTATTGTTTGAAATGCAATCGCCATATAATCGCTTTACTTTATCACTAAGCGGTAGCGATAGTCGTAGAAGCAATAGTTGGTGAGATGACAACGATGTTTCGATGGAGATCAAGGTGTCAAACCGATGACGATGGTAATCATGACGGTGCTTTGGAGATGGAGATCAAAGGCACAAGATGATGATGGCCATATCATATCACTTATATTGATTGCATGTGATGTTTATCCTTTATGCATCTTATTTTCCTTAGTTCGGCGGTAGCATTATAAGATGATCTTTCACTAAATTTCAAGGTATAAGTGTTCTCCCTGAGTATATATGCACCATTGCTACAGTTCCTCGTGCCGAGACACCATGTGATGATCGGGTGTGATAAGCTCTACGTTCACATACAACTGGTGCAAGCCAGTTTTGCACATGTAGAATACTCAGGTTAAACTTGATGAGCCTAGCATATGCAGATATGGCCTCGGAACACTGAGATCGAAAGTTCAAGCGTGAATCATATAGTAGATATGATCAACATAGTGATGTTCACCATTGAAAACTACTCCATCTCACGTGATGATCGGACATGGTTTAGTTGATATGGATCACATGATCACTTAGATGATTAGAGGGATGTCTATCTAAGTGGGAGTTCTTAAGTAATATGATTAATTGAACTTTAATTTGTCATGAACTTAGTACCTGATAGTATTTTGCATATCTATGTTGTTGTAGATAGATGGTCCGTGCTGTTGTTCCGTTAAATTTTAATGCGTTCCCAGAGAAAGCTAAGTTGAAAGATGATGGTAGCATTTACACGGAATGGGTCCATAACTTGAGGATTATCCTCATTTCTGCACAGAAGAATTACGTCCTGTAAGCATCGCTAGGTGACAACCCGCTGCAGGAGCAACACCATATGTTATGAACATCTGGCAGAGCAAAGCTGATGACTACTCGATAGTTCAGTGTGCCATGCTTTACGGCTTAGAACTGGGACTTCAACGACGTTTTGAACGTCATGGAGCATATGATATGTTCCAAGAGTTGAAGTTAATATTTCAAGCAAATGCCCGGATTGAGAGATATGAAGTCTCCAATAAGTTCTGCATCTGCAAAATGGAGGAGAATAGTTCTGTCAATGAACATATACTCAGAATGTCTGGGTACCACAACCACTTAACTCAGTTGGGAGTTAATCTTCCTGATGATAGTGTCATTGACAGAGTTCTTCAATCACTACCACCAAGCTACAAGAGCTTCGTGGTGAACTATAATATGCAAGGGATGGATAAGACGATTCCCGAGCTCTTCGCAATTCTAAAGGCTGCGGAGGTAGAAACCAAGAAGGAGCATCAAGTGTTGATGGTCAACAAGACCACCAGTTTCAAGAAAAAGGGTAAAGGGAAGAAGGGGAACTTCAAGAAGAACGGCAAGCAAGTTGCTGCTCAAGTGAAGAAGCCCCAGTCTAGACCTAAGCCTGAGATTGAGTGCTTCTACTGCAAAGGGACTGGTCACTGGAAGCGGAACTGCCCCAAGTATTTGGCAGAGAAGAAGGATGGCAGAGTGAAAGGTATATTTGATATACATGTTATTGATGTGTACCTTACTAATGCTCGTAGTAGCGTCTGGGTATTTGATACTGGTTCTATTGCTAATATTTGCAAATCGAAACAGGGGCTACGGATTAAGCGAAGATTAGCTAAGGATGAGGTGAAGATGCGTGTGGGAAATGGTTCCAAAGTCGATGTAATCGACGTCGGCACACTACCTCTACATCTACCTTCAGGATTAGTATTAGACCTAAATAATTGTTTTTTGGTGCCAGCGTTGAGCATGAACATTATATCTGGATCTTTTTTTATGCGAGATGGTTATTCATTTAAATCAGAGAATAATGGTTGTTC
Organism: Triticum monococcum; assembly: GCA_034509565.1. Classification (NCBI taxonomy): domain Eukaryota; kingdom Viridiplantae; phylum Streptophyta; class Magnoliopsida; order Poales; family Poaceae; genus Triticum; species Triticum monococcum. Next base: position 122,812,658 of record CM067841.1, read on the forward strand.
GATTTATATGAGTAATATATTTTATGGTCATGCACCCTTGATGAGTGGTCTATTTTTACTAAATCTTGATAGTAGTGATACACCTGTTCATAGTATTGAAGCCAAAAGATATAAGTTTAATAATAATAGTGCAACTTCTTTGTGGCACTGCCATTTTGGTCATATTGGTGTAAAGAGCATGAAGAAACTCCATGCCGATGGGCTTTGGGAATCACTTGATTATGAATCACTTGATGCTTGTGAACCATGCCTCATGGGCAAGATGACTAAGACTCTGATCTCCGGAACAATGGAGCGAGCAACAGACTTGTTGGAAATAGTACATACCGATGTATGCGGTCCAATGAGTGTTGATGCTCGCGGCGGGTATCGGATGATTTGAGCAGATATGGGTATATCTACTTGATGAAACATAAGTCTGAAACATTTGAAAAGTTCAAAGAATTTCAGAGTGAAGTGGAAAATCATCGTAACAAGAAAATAAAGTTTCCACGATCTGATCGTGGAGGAGAATATTTGAGTTACGAGTTTGGTCTTCATTTGAAACAATGCGGAATAGTTTCGCAACTCACGCCACCTGGAACACCACAGCATAATGGTGTGTCTGAATGTTGTAACCGCACTTTATTAGATATGGTGCGATCTATGATGTCTCTTACCGATTTACCGCTATCGTTTTGGGGTTATGCTTTAGAGATGGCTGCATTCACGTTAAATAGGGCACCATAAAAATCAGTTGAGACAACACCTTATGATTGTGGTTTGGCAAGAAACCCAAGTTGGCATTTCTCAAAGTTTGGGGCTGCCATGCTTATGTGAAAAAGCTTCAACCTGATAAGCCTGAACCCAAATCGGAGAAATGTTTCTTCATAGGATACCCAAAAGAGACTGTTGGGTACACCTTCTATCACAGATCCGAAGGCAAGATATTCGTTGCTAAGAATGGATCCTTTCTAGAGAAGGAGTTTCTCTCGAAAGAAGTGAGTGGGAGGAAAGTAGAACTTGACGAGATAATTGTACCTACTCCCTTATTGGAAAGTAGTTCATCAAAGAAATCAGTTCCAGTGATTCCTACACTAGTAAGTGAGGAAGCTAATGATGATGATCATGAAACTTCTGATCAAGTTACTACTAAACCTCATAGGTCAACCAGAGTAAGATCCGCACCAGAGTGGTACGATAATCCTATTCTGGAGGTCATGTTACTTGACCATGATGAACCTACGAACTATGAGGAAGCGATGATGAGCCTAGATTTCGCAAAATGGCTTGAGTCCATGAAATCTGAGATGGGATCCATGTATGAGAACAAAGTGCGGACTTTGGTTGACTTGCCCAATGATCGGCAAGCCATAGAGAATAAATGGATCTTCAATAAGAAGACTAACACTGACGATAATGTTACTGTCTACAAAGCTCGACTTGTTGCAAAAGGTTTTTGACAAGTTCAAGGAGTTGACTACAATGAGACCTTCTCACCCATAGTGATGCTTAAGTCCGTCCGAATCATGTTAGCAATTGCCGCATTTTATGATTATGAAATTTGGCAAATGGATGTCAAAACTGCATTCCTTGATGGGTATCTTAAAGAAGAGTTGTATATGATGCAACCAGAAGGTTTTGTCGATCCAAAAATTGCTAACAAAGTGTGCAAGCTCCAGCAATCCATTTATGGACTGGTGCAAGCCTCTCGGAGTTGGAATATATGCTTTGATAGTGTGATCAAAGCATATGGTTTTATACAGACTTTTGGAGAAGCCTGTATTTACAAGAAAGTGAGTGGGAGCTCTGTAGCATTTCTAATATTATATGTAGATGCCATATTGTTGATCGGAAACGATAATGAATTTATGAATATCATAAAAGGATACTTGAATAAGATTTTTTCAATGAAAGACCTTGGTGAAGCTGCTTATATATTGGGCATCAAGATCTATAGAGATAAATCAAGACGCTTAATTGGACTTTCACAAAGCACATACCTTGATAAAGTTTTGAAGAAGTTCAAAATGGATCAAGCAAAGAAATGGTTCTTGCCTGTGTTACAAGGTGTGAAGTTGAGTCAGACTCAATGCCCCACCACTGTAGAAGATAGAGAGAAACTTAAAGTCATTCCCTATGCTTTAGCCATAGGTTCTATCATGTATGCAATTTTGTGTACCAGACCTGATGTGTGCCTTGCTATTAGTTTAGTAGGGAGGTACCAAAGTAATCCAGGAGTGGATCACTGGACAGCGGTCAAGAACATCCTGAAATACCTGAAAAGGACTAAGGATATGTTTCTCGTTTAAGGAGGTGACAAAGAGCTCGTCGTAAACGGTTACATCGATGCAAGCTTTGACACTGATCCGGATGACTCTAAGTCACAAACCGGATACATATTTTTATTGAATGGTGGAGCTGTCAGTTGGTGCAGTTCCAAGCAGAGCGTCGTGGCGGGATCTACGTGTCAAGCGGAGTACATAGCTGCTTCGGAAGCACCAAATGAAGGAGTCTGGATGAAGGAGTTCATATCCAATCTAGGTGTCATACCTAGTGCATCGGGTCCAATGAAAATCTTTTTTAACAATAGTGGTGCAATTGCCTTGGCAAAGGAATCCAAATTTCACAAGAGAACCAAGCACATCAAGAGATGCTTCAATTCCATCCGCGATCAAGTCAAGGAGGGAGACATAGAGATTTGCAAGGATCACATCATTAGAGAATGATGTGATTGACTTGACCCATCCATTAGCTTAGCACGATGATCGTTTAGTTTGTTCCTATTGCTTTCTTCATAACTTATACATGTTCCTATGACTATGAGATTATGCAACTCCCGAATACCGGAGAACACTTAGTGTCATGGATTAGTCACGGCAGATATCCTAGTGTGAGGACTTAGTCGTGGAGCCATCGCACTAGGTTAGCTTAAAGGGGTTTAACAGGACAAAGGACATGGGAATTTTATACTGGTTCGGCCCCTTGCGGTGAAGGTAAAGGCCTAATCCAGTTGGAAGTGGTATTGCTAGATCTTGATTACCAGGGAGCGAATACGCTTGACCTAGTTCTCGGTTTGTTGTCTGTTGTCCCTAACTCGCCGCTAGGTTGTCCCTTTATATACATAGGTTGATGCCCGGTGGCCTACAGAGTCTCGGTTGGCCTACAAACGTATCTGGCTCGGTGACCTAATTACAACTGCCTTATAGCACAAGTCACATACATATGGCGGTTTACACTTACGGGCCTTAAGCCACCTGTGGGCCTTTGGGCTGTTCATAAGTCATCTTCATGAACCGCCATCTTCAACTCCTTCCTGGGATTTGTCCTATAAATCGCCTGGTGTATAACCCGGCCCCTCCTGGGCGTGTTAACTCAGTAGATATATCCCCAACATTAGGCCCCAAGTTGATTTGAACTTGTTCACATCAATCTTCAACACTTAGGAAAATTCCCTTTTCATTACCTTCACGAGAACTTGTAACTCGCCGTCATCCTCTGGAATTATGATAACCCGCCGTGATGTCACCTGTCATTAATTTTATACAGCCAAAATCTTTAATGCATCTCCCCATTTTTAATGAATCTTCGAAAATCAAGGCGTGTATACTGTCACATATCCGTTTTTGGTCTCCTCGATTCCCGCGCTTGTCACTTATCCATTTGCCTTATAAATAGAGCCGGGGGTTTCCTTCACTTCCCCCCATGCCTCTTCATCGTGCCTTCTTCCTCGCGACACCCTAGCACGCGAGCTCTGCCGCCGCCATCGACCTTCATCTCTGCTCCAACATTGGCCGCTGCATCAACCTGTTCAGATCAGATCTCCTCCACGCATCTCCGCTGTTCAACAACCCTAGTTAGTTCTCCTTTTTCCTTTCCTCCTAGATCCATTAGGGTTTACACGAGTTCATGGAAGCTCATCATTGTTCTTTGCTGTAGCATAAGCACTTAATTCAAACTTAATACCTTTCTTGTGCGGTAATAGCCATAGTTCCCTTTTTATCATCAGAGTGTCACTTTTTGAATAGAAATCCGATCTGGACCTTATGAACTGCTCAAGCACCAATATTTAGGTCTGAATATTGCTACCTCTTGAGCACTACGTTGGTGTTCCCTTGAAGAGGAAAGGGTGATGCAACAAAGTAGCGTAAGTATTTCACTCAGTTTTTGAGAACCAAGGTATCAATCCAGTAGGAGGCTACGCGCGAGTCCCTCACACCTACACAAAACAAATAAATCCTCACAACCAACGCGATAAGGGGTTGTCAATCCCTACATGGTCACTTACGAGAGTGAGATCTGATAGATATGATAAGATAATATTTTTAGTATTTTTATGATAAAGATGCAAAGGAAAATAAAAGCAAAGGAAATAACTAAGTGTTGGAAGATTAATATGATGGAAGATAGACCCGGGGGCCGTAGGTTTCACTAGTGGCTTCTCTCAAGAGCATAAGTATTCATGGCGGGTAAACAAATTACTATTGAGCAATTGACAGAATTGAGCATAGTTATGAGAATATCTAGGTATGATCATGTATATGGGCATCACGTCCGAGACAAGTAGACCGACTCCTGCCTGCATCTACTACTATTACTCCACACATCAACCGCTATCCAGCATGCATCTAGAGTATTAAGTTCATAAGAACAGAGTAACGCTTTGAGCAAGATGACATGATGTAGAGGGATAAATTCATGCATTATGATAAAAAAACCATCTTGTTATCCTCGATGGCAACAATACAATATGTGCCTTGCTGCCCCTACTGTCACTGGGAAACAGCTCACAGCTGCTGCCATTCTGCGCAGCGACGCCATTGATCTGTCTAGTGACGAAGATCTTGGCGATGACGCTCTTGAGCAGCTCATCAAGAGCAAGGAGGAGGCTGAAATCTTCAACAATCTGCCTCTGTTTGATGCAGCAATCCTCCACAACTTCATCGATGAGTGGTTTGATACACCCAACATCAGCTTCGATGATCTGCAGCTGCCCATTGGCCTCAGCGTCGCCTTCCAAGGCGCTATTGCTTCAGAACTTGCAATTACCCAGCGCATTGTTGAACTGAAGTAGAAGATTGATTTTGAAAAGGCTCAGTTCAAGCAGAATATGGCCAAGCTCAGCGTCCAAGAAGTCAAGGATTTCAAGGTCATGTTGCACGAGTTGAAGGAAAACTTTTTGAAGAAATGTGCAGAAGCTCAGGGTTCGCGGGAGCGAATGAAGACTTTGGCTGATCTTTGTGTGCAGGCCTACAATGAGGCCGAGAAGCGCAAGGCACTTGGGCGTCCCGGCATTGACCCCAGGATGGCCACGAAGAAAAAGAAGAAGCCCGCTGTGGCTGAACAAGAGGCACCAAGGGAAGAAGCTGTTCCGATTGTCTTCCCCACTGCTAAGACTGGCTCGAAGCCAAAGCACCGGTCAACCGCTTCAGAGCTCAAGAAGACATGGACAGCCGAAGCTGAAGCAAGGAAGAGGAAACACCCTGAAGCCTCTCCTTCTGACCCTACCATCAAGAAGCGCAAGACCAAGAAATCTCGGCCTGCTCCCACAGAGCCCTTGATAGTCGAACCCCTCTCCGTCCGCTATCCTGACGAAGATCGTCAGTTGACCGTGCATGAGCCTGCTTTCACAGAGGCTCCGCACGCTGAAGACATTCCAGCAGCCGACCCCAACGCTGCTGAAGACATTGGTCTCCAAGACAATGTACAAGGTGATGCAGCCCTTCCTCAGCTTGAAACAAGCGAAATGATCAGCATTGGTCGTCCATTGACACCAATCACCCAAGATGCATCGTGGGCAGATCGCCCGCAGGAGGAAGAGGATGAGCCCCAGCCCACTGCAACTCCACCAGCGTCGCCTACATTCCGTAGGCTTCGCAAAGGGCCAAGGGCTCAGTCTGCTGACGACATTCCGGCTGCATCAGCCGAAGACCATGAGGAAGAACCTCAAGCTCCGTCTCCCCCGAACCAACAAGAAGAAGTTCTTAAGGAGAACGCACCTGAATCCGTCCCTCTCACTACACGTGTTGAGGCTGAAGTCCTTGAGGCTGCCATAACCAACACTGAAGCCATTGTGGAGCCCGACCAACCAACAACTTCAAGAGACACTGAAGCTACTGCATCTGAACCTTCTGTGCCTGAGTCTGCTGCCGGTCCACAGTTCAGCTATCATGTTGCGCACAGACCCCAGGTCCAGAAGCCAATCCCACGACTGCCAAGGTTCCCAGGTCCTGCATCCTCTCCTGGCTCCTTTAATGTCAATAGCTTCAGGGCAGATAACACCTTCTTCAACAGCTCCAAGAACCCTTATTCAAGGGAACGGATTGCATCAGATAGGTTCTGGAGCTTCCCACAGCGCAGCTATTATTCATGCATCCTATACAACCAAGGCTGTATCTTTCCTCACCAGCGCCTTGAGGTTGAAGTTGTTGCTGGTCTGCCTGGTCTAGAAGAAGCACTGGACTGCTTCAAGCAAGTGGGTCTGCTGCCGTTTATCACCGATGAAGAGCACTGGAATGAAGAGCTTCTGCTCCAGTTCTATGCCACACTGCACATCAAAGGCTACAACAGAGATCCGAAGACTTGGGTCCTGGAGTCGATGACCGGCAATGTCCATCATGAAGCCAATGCATTCGATATCATTGAGCTTACTGGCCTACCCACTCCTGGCGAACTCTTCGAAGAAGGCTGCCAACTCCATGCTGAAGCAATTGAGAGCATATTCCAGCGACCTGAGCCAAATATGAGTCAGATGCTCTCAATGATGAAGCCATTGCCTCTTGATGCACCTTATCCAACTGAGTTCTTCGTTGAAGACTTAGAGTACCTGCCCAGAACTATATATCACATCGTCAGGCGGACTCTATGGCCCATTAAGGGGCACTCTCCATATGCCAAGGTTGAAGGTGCCATGAAGACTCTCATCTTCTGTATCCTGCATGGAAAATGCTTCAACGCCCGGGATCTCTTTATACGCCAACTTGCAGCGTCTGGCTCAGATCTCTTTGGTTTGAAGATTTATGCTCCATGGGTTATGAGGCTAATCAAGCTCCACTCTGCTATCTCCTATCAGCCCTCTGCCCGCAACCATAGAATCTTCTTACCTGATGTGGACACCTCTGCTGAAGCAATATATCGTGAGCCTGCCAAGCAACCATTAAGTCTTCAGAATGCAGAACACCAGAGCTTCACTCAGAATGATGAAGGTGTTGAAGCCATCTCAAGAGTGTATCCAATGGCTGGCACCACACGTGCCCTTGCATCGACTGAAGCCACTGACAGCACAGCTGCACAGAGACCCAAGAAACGCGCTCGTACACTCAATGACCGAGAACTTCTTGTGGCTCTTCACCAAAAACAAGATAGGCATCACGACTGGCTCAAAAGGCAGATGAGAAGTATCATGCAAGACGTCAATCGCATCAGAAATCTGGCCACCAAGAATGCATTCGTCACTCATGAAACTTGTCGCCGCACTTGGAAAGGCCTCACCATGATGTGCACTGAAGCTGAACTTCAAGAGGATGGCTTCCAAGAGCGATTCAAGTTTGACTCCACACCCCCCAGAAAAGTTGTGCTGCGCGGAACTCCGTTCCTTGAAGATTCAGAGTTCTCTTCCTCTGCTGCCACCGTGACTGGAAGAATCATTGAGGACGAAGATGACGCTACATCACCGCCACCTTCTTCAACGCGCGTCGACCCTGCACCAAGCTCTTCAGCACCACCAAACGCCTCCACCGACCCTGCTGCGCCTGGGAACGCGTAGAAAACTCTATGTCTTCAAACCTTTTTGGTCATCACTGACAAAAGGGGGAGAAGCATATGATGTTTATAGTCTTCAAGCGGGTCAATAATATGGGCGGGTGCTTTATATTTTGCATTTTGCTTCGTGCTTACAACTCTCGTTTTGATACATTTGGTTCTTTGAGTTGTAACACTTAAACTTGATGGTCGTCTGCTACTTGTTTGCCACTATGTTTGTGCGAAGATAAATTCCGCATGTACGACGATAATTTCCGCACTTATATCATTTCGCAGACGTCCATTTTTCATTATGCATGTCATTCTCTTCATATACCTTTACATGCATGGTGGATTGTCATCATAAGTTGAAGTGGATTCCCACAAGTACAACCTGCCATGTGCATTTGCGTTCCAGAAGCAAATTACTTATATGCACATCTTCAGGGGGAGCCCTTGCAGCTTATGAAGACAATTCCTTTACAATTTCACAAATTATATTCCCCGTTGAAAACTTCAACTAGTTTGTCATCAATCACCAAAAAGGGGGAGATTGTAAGTGCATCTAGTGCCACCCCTAGTTTGTTTTGGAGTATTGACGAAAAACCTAGTTGAGGGACTAATGTGTTTGTGAGAATTGCAGGATAACACAGGTAGAAGTCCCTCATTGATTCGGTTTAGCTACCAGAGATGACCCCTAAAAATGTACGAAGACATTGAAGACAATGGTACTTTATGAAGACATTCATGTCGAAGACAATGACATGTGAAGACTCCCCATGAAGCTTATGAAACTCGTAGACTTAGATCCTTCGTAGTTTTACTGCATTCATGTTGTGTCATAGGAACCACCGTACTGTTAAGTGGGGTCCAAGAGAACCAGTCAGAATGACTGAAGTGATGCCTAATTCAAATCCTATGTCTTCGAGTGAAGACAATGAGAGAAAATCTTGTCCAGAGTCAGACAAGTCAGCTTTACTTGTAGCCCAAGTAAAGTTGCCGTGTGAGTTCGAAATTCGACCGTTGATACACGTGTCAGTTCCTTAGTGACCCAGGGTCATTTCGGACAAATCAGGTCGGGTTGCCAAGTGGCTATAAGTAGTCCACCCCTACAACCATAAACGGTTGGCTGCTCAGATTTTAGTGCACAGCTTTTGTCGTTTGAGAGCAACCCACCTCGAAGCCTTTGAGAGAAAATACCTAGCGAGGAGAAAAGCCCTAACCACCCAGAGCCAGAGTAATTGGGCATCACTTAAGTCTTTTTGTCTGCGTGATCTGAAGACTTATTACACTTGAGGACTGTGCATCCTCCAGCCTGTTAGGCGTCGCGTTCTGAGCATCCAAGAGAAATTGTGGATTGCCGGTGAACGAAGTCTGTGAAGGTTTGGGAGTCTACCTTGAAGACTTACCAGAGTGATTGGGCGAGGTCTGTGTGACCTTAGCTCAAGGAGAAAACGGTGAGGACTGGGTGTCCTGAGCTGCGTGTTCAGGACTGGGTGCCCGGGACTGTGTGTCCTTTGGTTTAAATACCTAGCCGCTCCAACCAGACGTACAGTTGTCACAACAACTGGAACTGGTCCAACAAATCATTGTCTTCAGCGTGTCACTGGTTTCATCTTCACTTCCCTTTACTTACCAGTACACATTGTGAAGCCATTGCATGCTAGCTTTATCTTCTGTCTTCACAACTTGACTGTATGATTTGTTTGGCTTCATAACTTCTTCCTACCTGATCCTCATTACACTGAAGCTGTTTGTCACTGTGCTTTCACTATATTGTATACTTGACTATGGCTTGCGTTGTGTAATCTAACTTCCGCTGCATAGTGATAGGCTTGTCCACTCTGTTTGTCTTCATAACTTCCACGTTTTGAAGACTTTCATAAAAATCGCCTATTCACCCCCCTCTAGTCGATATAACGCACTTTCAATTGGTATCAGAGCAAGCTGCTCCCTTGTTCTGTGTGATTCGGTTTAACCACCTGGAGTTTTAGCTATGTCGACTACAGGGATAATTAAAGTCTCCGCTGCGTGCCCCGTCTTCGATGGAACTGAATATCCCTACTGGAAGAATAAGATGCGCATGCATCTTGAAGCCATTGACGTCGACCTATGGTATGTCGTCGAAAACGGAGTTCCCAAGGCTGGAGAAGGTGTCACTGCTGCTGATGTCAAGAAGTTCACTCAACTGGACTCTACTGCCAAGAATATTATCTGTGGTCATCTGACCAAGGGACAGTACGGCCGTGTGAGTGCCTTGAAGACATCCAAGCTGGTCTGGGACTGGCTCTCCAAAGTCAATGAAGGCATCTCAACCCAGAGAGATCAGAGAATCAGTGTTCTTCGCAACCTCTTCAACCGCTTCAAGCGAAATGACAATGAGAATGTCCAGCACACATTTGACCGGCTCACTAACATCACAAATGAGCTTCAAGCCCTCGGCGCCACTGAGATCACCAAACATGAAATTGTCAAGACGCTACTGAGATCACTTGACAGTTCGTTTGACATCCTAGCCCTAATGATTCAAGAACGTCCAGACTTCAAGACACTCGATCCGTCTGACATACTTGAGAGGCTCAACACACATGAGTTTCAGCTTTCTGAGAAAAGAGATATCTACGGTCCAAGCTATGGGCGAACTCGTGCCTTGAAGGCAAAAGCTGTGTCCTCATCTGAAGAAGAATCTGACAGCAGTTCTGATGATCCTGAAGACATTGGAAGGGAACTTGCCATGCTAGTGAAGAAGTTCCAGAAATTCACCAAGAAGAAAGGCTTCAGAAAGTCTTCACGATCAAGCTCAAGGAATGATGAAGCTTCTGCTCATGACTACAAGAAGAAAACATGTCACAAGTGCAAGAAAACTGGACACTTCATCTCTGAGTGTCCACAATGGGACAATGAGAGTAGAAAGAAGAAGAAGAAGAGCAAGGAATATGACTCTGACGATAAGAAGAAGAAGAAATACTCAAAGTCTTCTTCCAAGTCTTCCTCAAAGTCTTCATCACACAAGAAGAGTTCATCTGGCAAGGCTCGTGCGTTTGTTGGCAAGGAAATGGATTCAGAGGAGGAGTCCGCATCTGAGGAGGCAGAGGTGGAGTCTAAGGAGGAGTCTGATTCAGGCATTGCGAGTCTGGCTACAGCCTACGTCGCCAAGTCCATCTTCAACACTGAAGGCAATGACTTCATCACCAACACCGATGCAAATGACAAGGACGACTCTACTCCTACCTACTGCTTCATGGCACGTGGTGCCAAGGTAAATACACGCACTACCCACTATCAAACATCCAGTGACGATGACTCTGATTGTGATTCAAAACCCAGCTACAAAACACTTGCTAAAATTGTAACTGAACAACAAAAGGCCATGGAACATATTCAAAAACTGTTAGACAGAAGCGATGATCTGTTGGGTGCTGAAATGACTCGTTCTGAATCCTTAATTGAAGACATAAAAAATCTTCATGTTAAGTATCAGGAACCCGAAGATCGTCTTGAGACTCTCTCAACTACTCATGAAAAGCTTTGCTATGATTATCTTCAAAAGAAGCAAGATCTTGAGAAGTTGAGAGCGGATCATGAAGATCTTCAAAAGGAAAACGAGTCACTTCGAGCCGAACAGATCAGTTCCGCTCAGGAAGGATTTGAACCACCATGGCTTAAATGCATTGAGCGTGATAATGCTACTTCTGTTGCTGAATGTTCCACTGCTACTGCTGTTGCAATATCTTCAACTGTTGAAGTGGTAACTAACCCCTCTGCTCAGGATACCACTGCTATTGCGGATGAGAATGCTAGGTTGAAGACATTGCTTGAAACAGGGATGTACAAAAGTCTCAAAGGACATCAGACATTATGTGATGTCCTCAAGAAGCAGATTCTGAACCGAAACCCTAGGAAAGAGGGTGTTGGGTTCGTGAGGAAAATTAATGCAGATGGATCTTACTGGAAACCTGAGCAGTACCCCAAAACCACATGGGTTGCTACAAAGGAATCCTCAGCAGATCCATCCAATCTATCTGGCTTCACTTGTGTTGATCCTATTATCATTGATGAATCCTTTGATGCCAACTATAAACTGTTTAAAAATCAGAAGGGTGAAGTATTTGCCAGGTACATTGGTACAAACTGCAGGAATGGACCGCCTATGAAGAAGATCTGGGTTCCAAAAATGTGTCTGAAGAATCTTCCTGTGAATGTCCTCATGACACCTCACATGAAGAAGACAAACCTCAGACCAAAGGCTTCATATGGTCCAAAGGCTTCATACAGGCAGAGGACTCACCTGAGTCGCACTAACGCAAATGTTTTGCAGGGAAACCATGCTCAGGCATATGAGAGCGGTTCTTCAAACCGTCATGCTCATATGACCAAGAACTATTCTGCCTGTTCTTATGAGTACTATTGCCCACCTACTAGACTGTTTGCTAGGGCTCCAAAGCCAAAATTCTCAGATGCTACACTTAGACTTATTGCTTCTAAGCCACCCTTGAAGATGTGGGTGGTTAAAAAAGCTTAACTCTCTTTTGCAGGGAAAGGTCTCCAGCAGAAAACCAAAATCTTCTGACGCTATTGCTGGGGACCTTAAAAATCTTGTGGGACGCAAGATCAAATGCCCGAATGGCATCACTATGTATTTCGTACCTGAATCGCATGCTACTCTCCCTATTAGTCCTAACCTGGATCTAAGTTTTCATAACCCACTGTTTCGTCAAATGTTTTTGCTTCACAATACTCTTCGTGAAGCCTATCCCCCTAACTGCACTGTAGGGTACGACACCAGCGACTTCAGAGTCTTCAGAATGGATTATTGACAGTGGGTGTACAAATCACATGACTGGCAAAAGAAGTCTCTTTATGGACTCAACCTTACGTCCATCTGACAAGAGCCACATCACATTTGCTGACACTGGTAAAAGTAAGGTATTGGGTCTAGGTAGAGTTGCAATCTCAAAGGATCAACACATGGATAAAGTCATGTTTGTTGAATCCCTTGGCTTCAACTTAATGTCTGTCTCAATGCTTTGCGATTTGAACATGATTGTAATCTTTGGAAAATATCGTTGCCTGGTACTAATGGAATCTGACAAGTCTCTAGTGTTTGAAGGGTATCGGAAAGATGATTTGTACGTGGTAGATTTCTCAGCAGGACCACAGCTTGTAGTATGTCTTCTGGCAAAGGCTTCAGAATGCTGGCTTTGGCATCGGAGGCTTGGGCATGCTGGCATGAGGAACCTCCACACCCTTGCGAAGAAGAAGCATGTCATAGGCATCGAGGGCGTCAAGTTCAAGAAAGATCACTTATGCGGTGCCTGTGAAGCAGGGAAGATGACAAGGGCAAAACATCCTTCGAAGACAATCATGACCACTACTCAACCCTTCGAACTGCTTCACATGGATCTCTTTGGTCCCACTCACTACTCAACTTTTTCCACTACTGCTTGCCTCTACGGCTTCGTCATTGTTGATGATTACTCTAGATATACTTGGGTGCACATAATCCTTTACAAGACTGAAGTGCAGGATGTCTTTAGACGCTTCGCAAATCGGGCTATGAACAATTATGGCACCAAGATAAAGCACATCAGAAGTGACAATGGCACTGAATTCAAGAACACTGGCCTTGACACATATCTTGATACATTGGGCATCACTCATGAATTCTCAGCTCCGTACACGCCACAGCAGAATGGCATCGTCGAACGCAAGAACAGAACACTCATTGAGATGGCCAGAACAATGCTAGATGAGTACAAGACTCCAAGAAAATTCTGGACTGAAGCCATTGACACTGCATGCCATACAATCAACCGTGTCTATCTTCACAAACTTCTGAACAAGGCATCTTATGAACTTCTAACTGGCAAGAAGCCAAATGTCAGTTACTTCAGAGTATTTGGCTCAAGATGCTGGATCAAGGACCCTCACCACACCTCAAAATTTGCTCCAAAAGCACATGAGGGCTTTATGCTTAGATATGGAAAGGATTCGCACTCCTACAGAGTCTTCAATCTCTTCCACTACAAAGTGGTTGAAACAGTGGATGTGCGGTTCGATGAGACCAATGGGTCACAAAGAGAGCAACTGCCAGATGTGCTAGATGAAGTTCCAGCCAGTGAATCAATCAAGCTAATGGGAACTGGAGAAATTATACCTTCTGAAGCTCATCCTGAAGAAGAACTTATCATCTCAGCACCTGATCCACACGAAGACAATGCTCAGCCTAAAGACATTCCTCCCCATGACAACATAGATCAGCAAGAGCAAAGTCTTCGACCCATACATCCTCGTGTTGCCAATGAAGTGCAGATTGACAGAATAATTGATAGCATCAATGCACCTGGTCCACTGACTCATTCAAGGGCAACTCAACTGGCAAATTTCTGCGGACACTTCGCATTCGTATCAATCACAGAACCCAAGAAAGTTGAAGAAGCGTTTATGGAACCTGAGTGGATTCAAGCTATGCAAGAAGAGCTACAACAGTTTGAGTTGAACAATGTATGGGAGTTGGTTAAGCATCCTGATCCACGGAAGCATAACATAATAGGCACCAAATGGATATACCGCAACAAGCAAGATGAGCATGGTCAAGTCGTCAGAAACAAGGCTCGTCTCGTTGCTCAAGGATATACTCAAGTGGAAGGCATTGACTTCGATGAAACATTTGCTCCTGTGGCCAGACTTGAAGCCATCCGCATACTGCTGGCCTATGCAAATCATCACAACATAATTCTGTATCAAATGGATGTGAAGAGTGCCTTTCTCAATGGCAAAATTGAAGAAGAAGTGTATGTTGCACAACCACCTCGGTTTGAAGATCCAAAACATCCTGACATGGTTTACAAGCTCAATAAGGCACTATATGGCCTCAAACAAGCCCCTCGGGCCTGGTATGATACACTCAAATACTTCCTGAAGAGCAAAGGCTTCATACCTGGTTCCCTAGATCCCACTCTCTTCACGAAGACATATGATGGTGAACTGTTTGTGCGCCAAATATATGTGGATGACATTATCTTCGGCTGCACCAATCAGAAGTACAGTGAGGAATTCGGATATATGATGCAAGAGCAATATCAGATGTCTATGATGGGGGAGCTAAAATTCTTCCTCGGTCTTCAGATACGGCAACAACGCAATGGCATCTTCATATCTCAAGAGAAGTATCTCAAAGATTGCCTGAAGAAGTTCGGTATGCAAGACTGCAAAGGTTTCACCACACCAATGCCAGCCAAACATCATCTGGGTCCTGACGACAATGGTAAAGAGTTCGATCAAAAGGTATACCGCTCCATGATTGGTTCTTTGCTTTATTTATGTGCATCTAGGCCAGATATTATGCATAGTGTTTGCATGTGTGCTCGATTCCAAGCGGCACCAAAGGAGTCGCATCACTTAGCTGTGAAGCGAATTCTTCGATATTTGGCTCACACCCCAACTCTAGGGTTATGGTATCCAAAGGGCTCAGAGTTTGATCTGGTTGGATTTTCGGATGCTGATTACGCTGGTGACAAGGTTGATCGGAAGTCCACATCAGGCACATGTCACTTTCTGGGCCGATCACTTGTATGTTGGTCTTCAAAGAAGCAGAACTGTGTATCTCTCTCCACTGCTGAATCTGAATACATTGCTGCTGGATCCTGCTGCGCTCAGCTTCTATGGATGAAGCAAACCCTCAAGGATTATGGCATTCATCTGAAGCAAGTGCCACTTTACTGCGACAACGAAAGCGCCATCAAGATCGCCAACAACCCAGTTCAGCACTCGAAGACAAAGCACATTGAAATTCGTCATCATTTTCTCAGAGATCATGTTGCAAAGGAAGATATTGATATCATACACGTCAACACTGAAGAGCAATTGGCAGATATCTTCACCAAGCCCTTGGATGAGAAGAGATTTTGCAAGTTACGGTGTGAGATAAATATCTTGGAATCCTCAAATGTCCTATGATCAGGCACACATCCTAACACTTATGCATGTTGATGACTTAGATGTGCAACACACGAAGTAACGTATATCTTCAATCAATGAAGACATACATTCTAAGTGTGAATACATTAACATGGAATTTGACTTCGGAGCGCCATGATAATTGTGCGCCGTGTCTGGGTCTAATACTTCCTATACGGTGGGTAACGCCACCACCAAAATTCCTGCTTGAAGTGTTTCACTCATGGCATTACATTTGCTATGTCTTCACATTTGGTTTGGCTTCAATCTCAATTTGTCTTCATGATTATCTTCACTATGTTGATTATATATATGTACTGGTGTTCTGTCCTCTACAGCATTCACTTATAGCTATGTCTTCTTCTTTGAATCTTTTGAACTAAGTGAATGTGA
Source organism: Triticum monococcum (assembly GCA_034509565.1). Classification (NCBI taxonomy): domain Eukaryota; kingdom Viridiplantae; phylum Streptophyta; class Magnoliopsida; order Poales; family Poaceae; genus Triticum; species Triticum monococcum. The sequence continues at coordinate 122,828,729 of CM067841.1, forward strand.
TCGGACCCTAACCTCTCCATGCTTCCTACCTCAAACTCTATCTATCCAAGTCATATGCATTCTATTGAAACTGTCGAATGTCTTCACTGCATCCTTGTCAGCTGAAGACACGGAGACAAACTTTAAAACCGTTTTCAATGTTATTTCATCAACAAGAAATCCGGAGAAGTAGGAACGGCACCCGACAAACAAGGCGTGCGTGGGGTGTGGAACTGCCCCCACAATACCGCATGATGGCCACGTGCTGATCAGATGCGAATCGCCAGGGGCACCTGAGTAATAGCGCAGTGCCGCCCCTATCCCTATAAATACACGATTCACTGCGGTCATTATCTCTTCTTCCACCCTCGCACGAACCCTAGCGCCACCGCTAGCTCTCAACGATGCCGGTGACGAAGTGCTTCACTGCCGCAACCTCTCCGACGCCGTTTTCGCGCCGACTGCGGACATCAGTCTCTTCGCCGTCGCCGTAGGTGTCTTCCGTCGCCAAGTTAGGGCACGGAGGATCGAACTGCTCGGCCTCAACTCCCACTTCGTCTAGCAGTTCCAAGTGTGGTAAATAAAACCTCTTTTTACAGCCTCTTTTGATCCCATAGTTCGGTCACTTTCTGCCATACGAAGTTTCTATTCACACAAGTTACATCTCTCTCTCAATCTGCATCTCATAACTTGCCTAGTATAGTCACTTGTGCTTCATGAAGTAGTTAGATTCCTCACTTGTACTGATCTATGGGTTCGTACAAATCTGGAACCAACTTCTTTTGTATAAAGTGAATGTCTTCGCATGATGAGGTCAATATCTTCTAAACTGATTTATCTTCAAAATCTTCTGAGAGTGCATATGACCTCTTCCCCTTCCCTCGCACCTTAATGCTGTCACAGGTACATGTCCGTGGGAGAATCTTTTGGTTCTCATAGTCTGCATTCATTTGCAGAGTTCTTACAGCGTCACATCAATTCTCCTGAAGCGAGTTCTTGTTGGTCAAGCAAAAGGAAGCCTTTGAAGACTTTGAACATCTTGAAGCCTTTCAAGTTAAGCTTCATGGCAGCAGAAAAACCAGCAAGGAAGGGAGGCAGACAGAGACGTGGTGAAACGTCTAAAGATCTGCCTGAAGACTTGGCAGAAATGTACCAAACTGATCCTGAAGAGAGCTATGGTCAGCGCAAGACACGAATCCAATGGATTCGAAGATATTGGGCAGAGCAGTGGTTCCAATACCGCTTCGTCACTAAGGAATATGCAGAAAAGTGCGCCATCAAGAGACCATGGGGAGACGTATTGTACAAAAATCTCATACCCCGGTCCAGAGACGAAGCCATTGCTCAAGGCTTCTTTCCATGCATGGTCAGAGGACCACAGCCAGCTGAAGCACATTCGTCATCACTTCTCTGGTGTCGTGATGGCACTCTATTCAAGCGCAACTTCCAATTTGCTCAGAACTCTGTGAAGCAAAACAAGAAGGAGTTGGGGTTGGACTTCAACCCTGGTCCCTCTAAACCAAGGGCAGATGGCACACGCGGCGCAAATCCCAATATCATCGGGCCATATGCCAATCTCGAAGGCCTCATCACCCGCATTCTAGTCCAAGGGACTGCCGTGAACGACCCTCCAACAGACACTGAGTCTGATGACGCTCCTGCTGCACCGAAGCCGAAGCAGACGAAGAAGCCAAAAGCTTCAAAGCCAGCTGCTTCTCCCAAAATCTCCAGAGCGAAGCCATTGGCAACTGCACCTCCTGAAGCAAGTGTGCAATCTGAAGACTTATCACGAGTCTCCAAGCCCCAAGAAGCCAAGCCTCAGCCACACACTGGCAAAGAGCTCACAGCTGCCGCCATTCTGCGCAGCGACGCCATTGATCTGTCCAGTGACAAAGATCTTGGCGATGACGCTCTTGAGCAGCTCATCAAGAGCAAGGAGGAGGCTGAAATCTTCAACAATCTGCCTCTGTTTGATGCAGCAATCCTCCACAACTTCATCGATGAGTGGTTTGATACACCCAGCATTAGCTTCGATGATCTGCAGCTGCCCATTGGCCTCAGCGTCGCCTTCCAAGGCGCTATTGCTTCAGAACTTGCAATTACCCAGCGCATTGTTGAACTGAAGCAGAAGATTGATTTTGAAAAGGCTCAGTTCAAGCAGAATATGGCCAAGCTCAGCGTCCAAGAAGTCAAGGACTTCAAGGTCATGTTGCACGAGTTGAAGGAAAACTTTTTGAAGAAATGTGCAGAAGCTCAGGGTTCGCGGGAGCGAATGAAGACTTTGGCTGATCTTTGTGTGCAGGCCTACAATGAGGCCGATAAGCGCAAGGCACTTGGGCGTCCCGGCATTGACCCCAGGATGGCCGCGAAGAAAAAGAAGAAGCCCGCTGTGGCTGAACAAGAGGCACCAAGGGAAGAAGCTGTTCCGATTGTCTTCCCCACTGCTAAGACTGGCTCGAAGCCAAAGCACCGGTCAACCGCTTCAGAGCTCAAGAAGACACGGACAGCCGAAGCTGAAGCAAGGAAGAGGAAACACCCTAAAGCCTCTCCTTCTGACCCTACCATCAAGAAGCGCAAGACCAAGAAATCTCGGGCTGCTCCCACAGAGCCCTTGATAGTCGAACCCCTCTCCGTCCGCTATCCTGACGAAGATCGTCAGTTGACCGTGCATGAGCCTGCTTTCACAGAGGCTCCGCACGCTGAAGACATTCCAGCAGCCGACCCCAATGCTGCTGAAGACATTGGTCTCCAAGACAGTGTACAAGGTGATGCAGCCCTTCCTCAGCTTGAAACAAGCGAAATGATCAGCATTGGTCGTCCATTGACACCAATCACCCAAGATGCATCGTGGGCAGATCGCCTGCAGGAGGAAGAGGATGAGCCCCAGCCCACTGCAACTCCACCAGCATCGCCTACATTCCGTAGGCTTCACAAAGGGCCAAGGGCTCAGGCTGCTGACGACATTCCGGCTGCATCAGCCGAAGACCATGAAGAAGAACCTCAAGCTCCGTCTCCCCCGAACCAACAAGAAGAAGTTCGTAAGGAGAACGCACCTGAATCCGTCCCTCTCACTACACGTGTTGAGGCTGAAGTCCTTGAGGTTGCCATAACCAACACTGAAGCCATTGTGGAGCCCGACCAACCAACAACTTCAAGAGACATTGAAGCTACTGCATCTGAACCTTCTGTGCCTGAGTCTGCTGCCGGTCCACAGTTCAGCTATCATGTTGCGCATAGACCCCAGGTCCAGAAGCCAATCCCACGACTGCCAAGGTTCCCAGGTCCTGCATCCTCTCCTGGCTCCTTTAATGTCAATAGCTTCAGGGCAGATAACACCTTCTTCAACAACTCCAAGAACCCTTATTCAAGGGAACGGATTGCATCAGATAGGTTCTGGAGCTTCCCACAGCGCAGCTATTATTCATGCATCCTATACAACCAAGGCTGTATCTTTCCTCACCAGTGCCTTGAGGTTGAAGCTGTTGCTGGTCTGCCTGGCCTGGAAGAAGCACTGGACTGCTTCAAGCAAGTGGGTCTGCTGTTGTTTATCACCGATGAAGAGCACTGGAATGAAGAGCTTCTGCTCCAGTTCTATGCCACACTGCACATCAAAGGCTACAACAGAGATCCGAAGACTTGGGTCCTGGAGTGGATGACCGGCAATGTCCATCATGAAGCCAATGCATTCGATATCATTGAGCTTACTGGCCTACCCGCTCCTGGCGAACTCTTCGAAGAAGGCTGCCAACTCCATGCTGAAGCAATTGAGAGCATATTCCAGCGACCTGAGCCAAATATGAGTCAGATGCTCTCAATGATGAAGCCATTGCCTCTTGATGCACCTTATCCAACTGAGTTCTTCGTTGAAGACTTAGAGTACCTGCCCAGAACTATATATCACATCGTCAGGCGGACTCTATGGCCCATTAAGGGGCACTCTCCATATGCCAAGGTTGAAGGTGCCATGAAGACTCTCATCTTCTGTATCCTGCATGGCAAATGCTTCAACACCCAGGATCTCTTTATACGCCAACTTGCAGCGTCTGGCTCAGATCTCTTTGGTTTGAAGATTTATGCTCCATGGGTTATGAGGCTAATCAAGCTCCACTCTGCTATCTCCTATCAGCCCTCTGCCCGCAACCATAGAATCTTCTTACCTGATGTGGACACCTCTGCTGAAGCAATATATCCTGAGCCTGCCAAGCAACCATTAAGTCTTCATAATGCAGAACACCAGAGCTTCACTTAGAATGATGAAGGTGTTGAAGCCATCTCAAGAGTGTATCCAATGGCTGGCACCATACGTGCCCCTGCATCGACTGAAGCCACTGACAGCACAGCTGCACAGAGACCCAAGAAACGCGCTCGTACACTCAATGACCGAGAACTTCTTGTGGCTCTTCACCAAAAACAAGATAGGCATCACGACTGGCTCAAAAGGCAGATGAGAAGTATCATGCAAGACGTCAATCGCATCAGAAATCTGGCCACCAAGAATGCATTCGTCGCTCATGAAACTTGTCACCGCACTTGGAAAGGCCTTACCATGATGTGCACTGAAGCTGAACTTCAAGAGGATGGCTTCCAAGAGCGATTCAAGTTTGACTCCACACCCCCCAGAAAAGTTGTGCTGCACGGAACTCCGTTCCTTGAAGATTCAGAGTTCTCTTCCTCTGCTGCCACCGTGACTGGAAGAATCATTGAGGACGAAGACGACGCTACATCACTGCCACCTTCTTTAGCGCGCGTCGACCCTGCACCAAGCTCTTCAGCACCACCAAACGCCTCCACCGACCCTGCTGCGCCTGGGAACGCGTAGAAAACTCTATGTCTTCAAACCTTTTTGGTCATCACTGACAAAAGGGGGAGAAGCATATGATGTTTATAGTTTTCAAGCGGGTCAATAATATGGGCGGGTGCTTTATATTTTGCATTTTGCTTCGTGCTTACAACTCTTGTTTTGATACATTTGGTTCTTTGAGTTGTAACACTTAAACTTGATGGTCGTCTGCTACTTGTTTGCCACTATGTTTGTGCGAAGATAAATTCCGCATGTACGACGATAATTTCTGCACTTATATCATTTCGCAGACGTCCATTTTTCATTATGCATGTCATTCTCTTCATATACCTTTACATGCATGGTGGATTGTCATCATAAGTTGAAGTGGATTCCCACAAGTACAAGCTGCCATGTGCATTTGCGTTCCAGAAGCAAATTACTTATATGCACATCTTTAGGGGGAGCCCTTGCAGCTTATGAAGACAATTCCTTTACAATTTCACAAATTATATTCCCCGTTGAAAACTTCAACTAGTTTGTCATCAATCACCAAAAAGGGGGAGATTGTAAGTGCATCTAGTGCCACCCCTAGTTGGTTTTGGAGTATTGACGACAAACCTAGTTGAGGGACTAATGTGTTTGTGAGAATTGCAGGATAACACAGGTAGAAGTCCCTCATTGATTCGGTTTAGCTACCAGAGATGACCCCTAAAAATGTACGAAGACATTGAAGACAATGGTACTTTATGAAGACATTCATGTCGAAGACAATGACATGTGAAGACACCCCATGAAGCTTATGAAACTCGTAGACTTAGATCCTTCGTAGTTTTACTTCATTCATGTTGTGTCATAGGAACCACCGTACTGTTAAGTGGGGTCCAAGAGAACCAGTCAGAAAGACTGAAGTGATGCCTAATTCAAATCCTATGTCTTCGAGTGAAGACAATGAGAGAAAATCTTGTCCAGAGTCAGACAAGTCAGCTTTACTTGTAGCCCAAGTAAAGTTGCCGTGTGAGTTTGAAATTCGACCGTTGATACACGTGTCAGTTCCTTAGTGACCCAGGGTCATTTCGGACAAATCAGGTCGAGTTGCCAAGTGGCTATAAATAGTCCACCCCTACAACCATAAACGGTTGGCTGCTCAGATTTCAGTGCACGGCTTTTGTCGTTTGAGAGCAACCCACCTCGAAGCCTTTGAGAGAAAATCCCTAGTGAGGAGAAAAGCCCTAACCACCCAGAGCCAGAGTAATTGGGCATCACTTAAGTCTTCTTGTCTGAGTGATCTGAAGACTTATTACACTTGAGGACTGTGCATCCTCCAGCCAGTTAGGCGTCGCGTTCTGAGCATCCAAGAGAAATTGTGGATTGCCGGTGAACGAAGTCTGTGAAGGTTTGGGAGTCTACCTTGAAGACTTACCAGAGTGGTTGGGCGAGGTCTGTGTGACCTTAGCTCAAGGAGAAAACGGTGAGGACTGGGTGTCCTGAGCTGCGTTTTCAGGACTGGGTGTCCGGGACTGTGTGTCCTTTGGTTTAAATACCTAGCCGCTCCAACCAGACGTACAGTTGTCACAGCAACTAGAACTGGTCCAACAAATCATTGTCTTCAGCGTGTCACTGGTTTCATCTTCACTTCCCTTTACTTACCACTACAGATTGTGAAGCCATTGCATGCTAGCTTTATCTTCTGTCTTCACAACTTGACTGTATGATTTGTTTGGCTTCATAACTTCTTCCTACCTGATCCTCATTACACTGAAGCTGTTTGTCACTGTGCTTTCACTATATTGTATACTTGACTATGGCTTGCGTTGTGTAATCTAACTTCCGCTGCATAGTGATAGGCTTGTCCACTCTGTTTGTCTTCATAACTTCCACGTTTTGAAGACTTTCATAAAAATCGCCTATTCACCCCTCCTCTAGTCGATATAACGCACTTTCAACCAGGATATGCAATGAATCAAGAGTGACATGTATGAAAGAATTACGAACGGTGGCTTTGCCACAAATACAATGTCAACTACATGATCATGCAAAGCAATATGACAATGATGGAGCGTGTCATAGTAAACGGAACGATGGTAAGTTGCATGGCAATATATCTCGGAATGTCTATGGAAATGCCATGATAGGTAGGTATGGTGGCTGTTTTGAGGAAGGTATATGGTGGGTGTATGATACCGGCAAAAGGTGCGCGGTATTAGAGAGGCTAGCAATGGTGGAAGGGTGAGAGTGCGTATGGTCCATGGACTCAACCTTAGTCATAAAGAACTCATATACTTATTGCAAAAATCTACAAGTTATCAAAGAAAAGTATTACACGCATGCTCCTAGGGGGATAGATTGGTAGGAAAAGACCATCGCTCGTCCCCGACCGCCACTCATAAGGAAGACATTCAATAAATAAATCATGCTCCAACTTCATCACATAACGGTTCACCATACGTGCATGCTATGGGAATCACAAACTTTAACACAAGTGTCTCTCAAATTCACAACTACTCAACTAGCATGACTCTAATATCACCATCTTTATATCTCAAAACAATCATCAAGCATCAAACTTCTCTTAGTATTCAACACACTCATAAGAAAGTTTTTACTAATCTTGTATACCTAGCATATTAGGATTATTTAAGCAAATTACCATGCTATTTAAGACTCTCAAAATAATCTAAGTGAAGCATGAGAAAACAATAGTTTCTATAAAACAAATCCACCACCGTGCTCTAAAAGATATAAGTGAAGTACTAGAGCAAAACTATATAACTCAAAAGATATAAGTGAAGCACATAGAGTATTCTAATAATTTCCGAATCATGTGTGTCTCTCTCAAAAGGTAGGTACAGCAAGGATGATTGTGGAAAACTAACAAATAAAGACTCAAATAATACAAGACACTCCAAGCAAAACACATATCATGTGGTAAATAAAAATATAGCTCCAAGTAAAGTTACCGATGGAAGTAGACGAAAGAGGGGATGCCTTCCGGGGCATCCCCAAGCTTTGGCTTTTAGGTGTCCTTAGATTATCTTGGGGGTGCCATGGGCATCCACAATCTTAGGCTCTTTCCACTCCTTGTTCCATAATCCATCAAATCTTTACCCAAAACTTGAAAACTTCACAACACAAAATGTAAAGTAGAAAATCTCGTGAGCTCCGTTAGCGAAAGAAAACAAGAGACCACTTCAAGGTACTGTAATGAACTCATTCTTTATTTATATTGGTGTTAAACCTACTGTATTCCAACTTCTCTATGGTTTATAAACTATTTTACTAGACATAGATTCATCAAAATAAGCAAACAACACACGGAAAACAGAATCTGTCAAAAACAGAACAGTCTGTAGTAATATGTAGCTAGCGCAAGATATGGAAACCCAAAAATTCTAAAATAAACTTATGGACGTGAGGAATTTATCTATTAATCATCTTCAAAAAGAATTAACTAAATAGCACTTTCCAAATAAAAATGACAGAAGTTATCGTGAGCGCTAAAGTTTCTGTTTTTTACAGCAAGATTAACAAGACTTTCCCCAAGTCTTCCCAACGGTTCTACTTGGCACAAACACTAATTGAACACAAAAAACACAACCAAAACAGAGGATAGATAAATTATTTATTACTAAACAGGAGCAAAAAGCAAGGAATAAAAATAAAATTGGGTTGCCTCCCAACAAGCGCTATCGTTTAACGCCCCTAGCTAGGCATAAAAAGCAAGGATATATCTAGGTATTGCCATAATAGTAAGATAGATCTTTAGAACTCATTTCATATTCTCTATGTTAAGCAGCAAGTTTTCTTTGAGGCAAGCAAAAGTAATCAAAAGGGCTAAATTTAATGGGACAAAAGTCCCCAAGATCAACTTTGGGAGGTATAGGTTCCTCCTTTGGCCCTTCGTATTGCACAACCAATTCATCATTATAAGCATTCTTTTGACAGAACTTTGTGGGCCTATACTCAAGAGAATATCCTAGTTCATTATTTTGAATGGCCAAATCATCATTAAGTTCAGAAATTCTATCAACTAAAACATTGGTAGGAACCCTTTTTCTAAGATTTTCATTGAAAGCAACATAGTCTAGAGATTGAAAATGCATTATTTATTCTTGATCAAAAAGGATAGCCTCTATGGGAGGACGGCAAGCGTCCACCCTATAATGCGCGAAGATTTCTTTAGCCTCTTTTATTATGAATCTAAACTCATGAGCCAAAAATATAGTAGCGGCACGCTTAACAGAAGAATGATCAATATTAGAAAATTCTAGGAAAATCCTTTGTATGCAAGGGTGCATGTGCATGAATTTTCTTTCAAGTTCAACTACAAGCATGGCAATAGCGTTCGCAAGACTACTAGTTCTATGAAGGATAGAACTACCCATAGAAGGTAAAGCATTGGCACAAGTAAAGAAATCTTGGATAACTCATTTTCCAATAATATTACCACTACCAATACGGAATTTTTTTGTATGTAAGATAGGGGGTTCTTCAGCAGGAGCATCAGAATTTTTCATGATATTACTATTGTCCATATCAACAATAATTTCCCCAATTTCAGATATAATGATATAAAGAGTGAGGGGCAAATAGAGAAAGAGAGGGAGGATATAGAGAAAGAGGGCGAATAAAACAGAAAGGGTGAAGTGGGGGAGAGGAAAATGGAAAAAATGTAATGCGGGAGATAAGGGTTTGTGATGGGTACTTGGTATGTTGACTTTTGCGTAGACCTCCCCGGCAACGGCGCCAGAAATCCTTCTTGCTACCTCTTGAGCACTGCGTTGGTTTTCCCTTGAAGAGGAAAGGGTGATGCAGCAAAGTAGCGTAAGTATTTCCCTCAGTTTTTGAGAACCAAGGTATCAATCCAGTAGGAGGCTACGCGTGAGTCCCTCGCACCTACACAAAACAAATAAATCCTCGCAACCAACGCGATAAAGGGGTTGTTAATCCCTACACGGTCACTTACGAGAGTGAGATCTGATAGATATGATAAGATAATATTTTTGGTATTTTTATGATAAAGATGCAAAGTAAAATAAAAGCAAAGTAAAAGGCAAAGGAAATAACTAAGTGTTGGAAGATTAATATGATGGAAGATAGACCCGGGGGCCATAGGTTTCACTAGTGGCTTCTCTCAAGAGCATAAGTATTGACAGCGGGTAAACAAATTACTATTGAGCAATTGACAGAATTGAGCATAGTTATGAGAATATCTAGGTATGATCGTGTATATGGGCATCACATCCGAGACAAGTAGACCGACTCCTGCCTGCATCTACTACTATTACTCCACACATCAACCGCTATCCAGCATGCATCTAGAGTATTAAGTTCATAAGAACAGAGTAACGCTTTGAGCAAGATGACATGATGTAGAGGGATAAATTCATGCATTATGATAAAAAAACATCTTGTTATCCTCGATGGCAACAATACAATATGTGCCTTGCTGCCCCTACTGTCACTGGGAAAGGACATTGCAAGATTGAACCCAAAGCTAAGCACTTCTCCCATTGCAAGAAAGATCAATCTAGTAGGCCAAACCAAACTGATAATTCGAAGAGACTTGCAAAGATAACCAATCATACATAAAAGAATTCAGAGAAGATTCAAATATTGTTCATAGATAGACTTGATCATAAACCCACAATTCATCGGTCTCAACAAACACACCACAAAAGAAGATTACATCAAATAGATCTCCACGAGAGAGGGGGAGAACTTTGTATTGAGATCCAAAAAGAGAGAAGAAGCCATCTAGCTACTAACTATGGACCCGTAGGTCTGAAATAAACTACTCACACTTTATCGAAGAGGCTATGGTGTTGATGTAGAAGCCCTCTGTGATCGATGCCCCCTCCGGTGGAGCTCCGGAACAGGCCCCAAGATGGGATCTCGTGGATACATAAAGTTACGGGAGTGGAATTAGGGTTTTGGCTCCGCATCTGATCGTTTGGGGGTACGTAGGTATATATAGGTGGAAGGAGTACGTCGGTGGAGCAACAGGGGCCCCACAAGGGTGGAGGGTACGCCTGGGGGGGGGGGGGTAGGCGCGCCCCTACCTCGTGGCTTCCCTGTTGGTTGCTTGACATAGGGTCCAAGTCTCCTGGATCTTGTTCGTTCCAAAAATCACGTTCCCGAAGGTTTCATTCCGTTTGGACTCCATTTGATATTCCTTTTCTTCGAAACCCTAAAATAGGCACAAAAAAACAGCAATTCTGGGCTGGGCCTCCGGTTAGTATGTTAGTCCCAAAAACGATATAAAAGTGTATAATAAAGCCCAATAATGTCCAAAATAGAATATAATATAGCATGGAACAATAAAAAATTATAGATACGTTGGAGACGTATCAAATATATTTTCATTTCCTGATACGCGGTAGATCCAAAATTATAATCTCAATTTGTGAAACGTGTTTTTCATCACTTGGCAAAAAAAATCATCTTTGATTCTATACCTTCAATATCTGTGCAGGCGGTTTAACTCAGAAAATAATATCCCGCCAGGTACCATTAGTCCCCTCTTAAACCGCCAATAGATCATCTTTGTAATTTGATAATGATAACCTTCAACTTAACCCTTATGCATGCTCCATCATTATCTGCTTCTTAACCTCCATCGATTTAACCATGAACCTTAAAACAACACAAATTTTCTTTCAGGTCATTGAACAAATGGCCAAGTCCTTCTATTCCTGTAACTGGGTTCAATCCCGGATTGTAGAGGAAGATCTAAACGGGTGTGTTGCTACTGGCGCTTTAGCTAAAAAGGAAGTTATCCACTGGAGGGTTCCCGGTTTAGAAAATGCTCCTGAATCCAAGGATGGGGAAGTGATCGTATTTTTTGACCATCTGAGTTAAGGGTTCAGCCCTCTCGGATCAAGATTTTTCCGTGATGTGCTTCACTTCCTCCAGCTTCACCCTCAAGATATTGGACCTAACTTCGTGTCCAATATTTGCAATTTTCAAGTGTTATGCGAAGCTTATCTTCAAGAGGAACCCACGGTTGAGTTGTTCAGATATTTTTATATTATTTAAACCGTCGTACGGAATTTGTGGACGGGCCCAATACTGAACTTGGCGGAGTATCAATTCAAAAGAGAAAAGATGTCAGCTTCCCTCATGCTAACCATCATAGCCACCCCAAAGATTGGAATCAGACTTGGTTCTACTGCCGAGATACATCTCCAACTGGCGAAAATCCTCTGCCGTGTTACCGTGCTCACCGGCTTACCAGCACGCATCCACCCCCCCCCCCCCAAAGACTCAGTGCAAAGGAACGGGCCAAGTATGCACCCCAACTTTCAAAACTCAGAGCCTTGGTGGCAAACGGTTTAACGGGCATGGATTTTGTTCATTGCTGGGTGTCTTGGAGTATTCTGCACTTAAGTTGTCGCCCCGGGTTAATGTGTGAATACACATGGAATGTGAAAGACCCTCAACGCCACACTGGTATTTAGCTATCCGACGCAGAAATTACCGAAGCCGTCAAGAAAATGTTGAATGTACCAATGGCTGAATGTAGCAAAACATGGCTTAGTCCTTTCTGTGCTGCAAACAAACCGCCAAGTCTAAGAATTGCTCACCTCCTGCTTAATCCATATTATGAATATTTCTTTATGAATTTTTCAATTTTGACAGGCTGATGACCCATTATGGATGAGGAAATCGCTAGATAAACTAGTGAAAGCACCTCGTATGAAAACCAAGGTCAACAAGAGGCCCGCCAAAAGGAAAACCGCCGAGTCCACCGAGTTACATATTGACGATGATGACGATGATCATGAATCAAAGGTAGAACTTGATTCACTTGGCTCCTTTTTCATACATCTCATTGACAATGATTATTATTAGGATGACGCAGAGGCGAGCCATGCTGGTGACGTAGAGGTAATTATTCTTTCCTCCGGCTCAGAACCTCTGCCAACACAGAAAACCCGTCAAGCAAGCCGGAAAGTAAGATTTTCTCACCCTCTAGCTTACGTGGATCCAAACTTTCTTTTGAAGAAACAGCAACATGAGGCTTGCCGCACGACCTGGCATAGTAACAATGTGATCACCTCTTCCGGTTTACCAAACACTCCACTTCACAAACGCCGTCCAGAGGTTCTACATCTTTCTGACATACTTTACCCCAAGGCGGGTTATATTCGACAACCTCTTAACCCGTTTGATTCAAACTATCAGGGGACTTCACATTCCTCTTTTGGTGAATCAACGGGAACACAGATTCCTGCTTTCAAGACTATACCTGGGTAAGTTTATTTCCAACTATTCCAACTTGCATATTTGATCATCCTCTTGACTTTCATTTATGGTTTAGTTTTCAGGGCCCAAGCTAAACCCATCAAAAAGGCCAGGTTAAATAAACCGGTTGATGACTTCAACCCGCTTGAGTCGGAACAACAACCAGAGCTTTCTCAGCCAATCATTGACAACATTGTTGACGATTTGCCACCACAGGATCATAATGTTGATATTGACCCAATGAATGATAACCGTCTGATGCTAATCTGCCAATTCCTATCAAGACAACCAACCCTGTTAAACCGGCGGAGGAAAAAGATGCTGATGTCACCATTACTGTCCATGGTCTCACAGCTCCGGGTCGTCCTACTACCTTATCAAGGCATGACGCCAAAGAAGAACTTACTGCTGAAGATAAGGGTAAGTGGAAAGTGGACCTTGAAAGCTACACTCATTTCAGTGCCCAAGACCTCCACTCTGGCTATTTGAATCGCCTATATACTAGCCGGGACTTCGAAGCCGGCTTAGTAAATTTGATGAAGGAACATTATGAGGTAAATATTGCAATCCCTTTCATATAAGTATATTTCCCTTAGCCGACAAGTTTACTGAACATGATAGAGCAGAATGTGCGGTGAACTTCAATAGTTGCATAGATAAAACTTAGCAGCCAGACTGATGACAATAATATTTTAACTCTGCATATGTAGCCCCCCAAGGGCCGGTTTAACAATTTATGTTAAGCCAGGACTTTTTTGAATAGTAGAGATAAACATTGCATCTGTAGCCACCAAGGGTCGGTTTAGCAGCTATGTTACACCGACACTTAGCGCTTGTAGAAAAGCAACAACCCAATCCATCGGCTTTATAAACTGGCTGGCATTACTTGTGCGGGTCATAATTATGGTTGAGAACAAAGCAATATGCATTAGCCCCCAAGTGCCAAGAATGTACTTGCATTGTGCTTGGGACTTTAAAAATTTTGTCTTAAAAAAGAGCAATATGCATTACCCCCAAGTGCCAAGAGTAATACTTGTATTGTGCTTGGGACTTTAAAGAGTAAGCATGATCATAACTTGTCTGTTTGTTTTGATATCACAGGCTGAATTGGCTGAAAAAGACTCACAGCTTAATGATCTTAAAGCCAACATTAAAACTCAGCAATCAGAAGCATCCAAGGCCAAGTCAGAACTGAAATCTGCATTGGAGACTATTGATCAGCTAAACAGAACTTCAACTCGGAGAAAAGTGGCTGGGGAACTGATAAGGCAGCTCTATTGAAGAGAGCAGAAGAAGTTGAAACCGCGCTTAAACCGGTGACTGATGAGTTATCCGGTTTAAAGCAGCAGATCTATAATATGTCATCAGCCATCTTTGGTAAGAACATATATATCTTATGTTGTATGAATCATATGATAAATGTCTTTCGGCTTACCCATAACTTTATTGATACAGGTTCTAGGAGCACTAAGTTGGGCTCAGATATGTGCATCCGGCTTAAGGCTGTCTACACTCTTGTGGAATCTCTATATACTGGTGCCCAATGAACCATTGCTGCGATAATGTGTAAGAAGACTCCTTCAACACTTATCCAAGACACTTTGAATCAATTGTCAGTACTGCCCATAAGAATTGAGGACTTAAAGCGGGGAGCTCCTAGAGCTGGTGCGTTAACTGCTTTAAGCCGGGCCAAAGCATGGCAGGCCAATCTTGACCCGGAGGATCTGGCCAATGGCTACCCCAGTGTGAAAGAGGATGGATCGGTCTTTAGTGCTGATGACTTCGTAGAAATCGCAAGAGCTATGCGTCCATTAGCAAGCAAACTAGCTGATGAAACCAGCTTATCCACGTATTAGGCGGCTTATGATGCCGACAACAAGAAGATTGGCGCGCCGATTCATGAGCCAACCGATCTTATTCCTCTGATTCGTAAGCACACCTTTGCCCCTGACATTGATCCCTCCAATCTTATTGATGATGAGGCTGTGTTTAGAGCGTTGACCGGTATCAACTGGGCTATGCTTGACTTCCAGCCAATGGGTAAGCAATGAGTTGAGGACGAAGAGGAGGTGCAAGAAGATCCTGAAGCTTCAACTCACCAACAATCATAAGCCGGTGTAGTTATCAGAATACTTTATTGTAATGATAACTTTGATGAACGCTCTGGGCCATCAGATGCCTTGCAATAGGCTAGCTTAAACTCTTTATCTGCTATGCCATCGCGCATATTTTGCTGTGTATGACACTATTGATCCGCCAACTTAAGATCTGCCACTTTTGCTTGTGGTATTAGCAATTTAAATCTGTTCCTGCATATAAACAGATGACAAATATCCTGGCGGTTTACCGTAGGACGGGTCATAATGCCCAATATAAACCACTGGGGACTAAAACAGTTCATAATCAGGGCCGGTTTAACCATAACTATATGAATCATAACAAACATACCATACCTTTGATGTTTGATTATGTTGTCGGCTTATCATACCAATGCAATAAGGGTGATAGCCCAAAAATTTGAACACATAATGTTCTTTCTCAATTGTCATATACTGCCGGCTTATAATGTCATAAACCGGAAGGGGTAATATCCCAAACCTGAGAGCATAACGCTTCCAAGTAATTTAATATCATCGTATACTGGCGACTTATAGTCCAAAGCCAGGCCGGGTTATTAAACACGGGATATTTTCTTATCATATACTGGCGACTTATAGTCGAAAGCCAGGCCGGGTTAATAAACACGGTGAATTGTAATCATGAAGCATTATAAGCCTCATTGGATAAACCTCAAAAAATCTGTTGAATAAAAACAAATGAAAAAACAAGGCTTTTCATAGGCTGCCATGCCTAAAAAAATCAAGTGCTTTCAAGGGCCGCACAGCCACTGATTTAAACTTTCATACAAACCTTATAAGCCGGACCTCACATAACCAATCGTCGTTTTAACTTTGACCAGTTCAGGGTCTGCATAAGATTGACTTGTCAAAAGTACGGCGGGTCATTCCAAGATTACCTGGGCGGAGTGGCAGACTTAAAAAGGCAGGATAACCCGGGTTTTTAGGTGAATACACCTGGCTTCCAAGCCTGGCTTTTAACCCTATTACAAGGGTCATAAAAACTCTTGTCCTTTAGAACAAAGAGCCCCCAAGCAATACTTTTGAGCTGTGCTCAATGGGTACCTATGTTTGAGTTGTGCTTTTGCAACAGACTCTCTTTGGTCCCTTTAACCTGGGTAGCAAGCCCCCAAGTCTTTTTTTTTGTTTTATTGGTGTTTAAGCCGGTTCAAAGGGTAATCATAGCTTTGCCCATAAGCCAGAAGCCCCCAAGTAACCAAAGACTCATTATTTAAAAAGAAAATGACAAAGGCCCTGCTTTAGCAGGGATGATAGTTTTATTACATTGATCATAATATATATACATTTTCAAAAATATGTACATCAGAAGAGCCGGTGGCTCAGGTATAGTAAGGCCAAAGATGAGCGATATTCCATGGCCGACGGGTCTCTTCCTCCGACGTGCGTGAGTCCTTGTGGTCTCGAACATCGATAAGGTAGTATGACCCATTGTTCAGATTCTTGCTAACCACAAAGGGTCCCTCCCAAGGTGGGGATAGTTTGTGCATATCAGTCTGATTCTGGATAAGCCGGAGCACCAGATCGCCTTCTTGAAAAGTTCTGGTTTTAACCTAGCGGCTGTGGTAACGACGCAGATCTTGCTGGTAAATCGCCGAACGAGCCGCCGCGATGTCACACTCCTCATCTAACAAGTTAAGTGCTTCCTGACGTGCTCTTTCATTGTCAGCTTCAACATAAGCCGCCACACGAGGTGAGTCGTGACGGATGTCACTAGGGATAACCGCCTCTGCTCCGTAAACCATGAAGAAAGGCATGTAACCCATAGATCTGTTGGGGTGGTATTAATGCTCCATAAACGGAAGGTAACTCCTCCACCCAACAACCCGGTGTCCTCTGTAGGGGAACCATAAGCCGGGGCTTGATGCCTCTCAAGATCTCTTGGTTGGCCCTCTCGGCTTGACCATTGGACTGGGGATGAGCCACTGATGATACATCAAGCCGGATATGCTCACGTTGACAAAATTCTTTCATAGCACCCTTTTTAATGAATTGAACCGCCATTGTCGTGTCGCATTTACTGACCGACTCTACCTCAACCCACTTTGTAGATTTGTCAACAACCACCAGGAGGTGTGTTTTCTTATCCTTGGACCTTTTGAAAGGTCCAACCATATCAAGCCCCCAGACTACAAATGGCCAGGTAATTGGAATCATCCTCAATTCTTGAGCCGGCACATGGGCTCGTCGTGAAAATTTCTGACATCCGTCACATTTACTGACCAGATCCTCAGCATCAGCGTGAGCCGTCAGCCAACAAAATCCAGGACGAAAAGCTTTGGCCACAAGAGACTTAGAGCCAGCATGATGGCCACAATCTCCTTCATGAATATCGCGTAGAATCTCACAACCTTCTTCAGGTGAAACACAATGTTGAAATGCCCCTGTGACACTATGATGATGTAGCTCTCCATTGACAATAGTCATTGACTTGGACCGCCAGGTTATTTGCGTGGCCAAAGTTTCATCCTCAGGTAACTCTCCCTGGGTCATATAAGCCAAATATGGAACTGTCCAATCAGGAATTACATGAAGAGCCACCACCAATTGCACTTCCGAGTCAGGAGTAGCCAAATCCTCCTTTGTGACCGACGAGTTATGCAAGACGTCAAGAAAGACATTAGGCGGCACCGGTTTACATTGAGAACCCAACCGGCTTAAGGCATCAACTGCTTCATTTTTTCTCCGATCAACATGCTCAACTTGATAACCCTTGAAGTGCTCAGCAATAATGTCCACCTCTCGTCGATAAGCTGCCATGAGTGGATCCTTAGTATCCCAAGTACTAGAGACTTGTTGAGCTACCAAATCTGAGTCACCAAAGCACCTTACCCGGCTTAAGTTCATCTCTTTAGCCATCCGAAGACCGTGGTGCAAGGCCTCATATTCAGCTGCATTGTTAGTGCACGGGAACATCAAACGGAGAACATAACAAAATTTATCACCTCGAGGGGAAGATAGCACAACTCCAGCCCCCGAGCCCTCCAATTGCCTGGACCCATCAAAGTGAATAGTCCAATACATGTTATCTAGCTTTTCCTCAGGCATCTGCAGCTCCGTCCAGTCATTGATGAAATCCACCAGTGCTTCAGACTTGATGGTCGTGCAAGGCATATATGTCAAACTATGAGGTCCAAGTTCAATGGCACACTTGGCTATCCGACCCGAGGCTTCTCTGTTCTGAATAATATCCCCTAACGGAGCAGAACTAAGCATGAACAACACATACACAAGTTTCTACCAGTGCGGATACCTCTGCTTAGACTCAATAAGTACCTCACTGATGTAGTAAACCGGCCTTTGAACCAGATATTCCTTGCCTGCCTCTTTCCGTTCCACCACGATAGCGACACTGATAGCCCGGGAAATGCAGCCACATATAACAACAATGGCTCCTTATCAATAAGAGCGGCAAGAACGGGCGGCTCAACCAGCTGCTTCTTCAAGTATCAAGTGCCGCATTAGCGGCATCACTCCAAACAAAATTATCTGTCTTTTTCATCATCTGATACAGAGGGATAGCCTTCTCTCCCAACCGGCTTATGAACCGGCTTAAGGCCGCAATGCGACCCACCAAACGTTGAACGTCATTGACACACGCTGGCTTAGCCAGGGAAGTAATAGCTTTGATCTTCTCGGTGTTAGCTTCAATGCCTCTATTGGAAAGCAGAAAACCCAAGAGCTTGCCTGCTGGCACACCAAAAACACACTCGGCTAGGTTAAGCATCATTTTGTAGATGCGGAGATTATCAAAGGTCCCCCTTAAGTCGTCTATCAAGGTCTCTTTCTTTCTGGACTTCACCACAATATCATCCACATAAGCATGAACATTGCACCCAATCTGATTATGAAGGCAATTCTGCACACATCGCTAGTAAGTCGCCTGAGCACTCTTAAGCCCAAAAGGCATAGATACATAGCAGAAGACTCCAAAGGGAGTAATGAAAGTTGTCTTTTCCTGGTCCTTAACTGCCATTTTGATCTGATGATAACCAGAATAGGCATCCAAAAAACTCAAATGCTCACAACCCGCCATAGCATCAATAATTTGATCAATACGAGGGAGAGTAAAAGGATCAGCCGGACAAGCCTTGTTGAAATCCATGTAATCCACACACATGTGCCAAGTGTCGTTCTTCTTAAGTACCAGCACCGGATTAGCCAACCACTCAGGGTGAAAAACTTCAACAATAAAACTAGCCGCTGATGACCCACAAGTGTAGGGGGATCTATCATAGCCTTTTCGATAAGTAAGAGTGTTGAACCCAACGACGAGCAGAAGGAAATGATAAGCGGTTTTTAGCAAGGTATTCTCTGCAAGCACTGAAATTATCGATAATGGATAGTTTTGTCATAAGGCAATTTGTAACGGGTAACAAGCAATAAAGGTAAATAAGGTGCAGCAAGATGGCCCAATCCTTTTTGTAGCAAAGGACAAGCCTGGACAAACTCTTATATAAAGGAAAGCGCTACCGAGGACACATGGGAATTATCGTCAAGCTAGTTTTCATCACGCTCGTATGATTCATGTTCGGTACTTTGATAATTTGATATGTGGGTGGACCGGTGCTTGGGTATTGTCCTTCCTTGGACAAGCATCCCACTTATGATTAACCCCTATTGCAAGCATCCGCAACTACAAAAGAAGTATTAAGGTAAACCTAACCATAGCATGAAACATATGGATCCAAATCAGCCCCTTATGAAGCAACTCATAAACTAGGGTTTAAGCTTCTGTCACTCTAGCAACCCATCATATACTTATTACTTCCCAATGCCTTCTCCTAGGCCCGAACAATGGTAAAGTGTAATGTAGTCGATGTTAACATGACACCACTAGAGGAAAGACAACATACATCTCATCAAAATATCGAACGAATACCAAATTCACATGACTACTTATAGCAAGACTTCTCCCATGTCCCCAGGAACAAACGTAACTACTCACAAAGCATATTCATGTTCTTAATTAGAGGGGTATTTATATGCATAATGGATCTGAACATATGATCTTCCACCGAATAAACCAACTAGCATCAACTACAAGGAGTAATCAACACTACTAGCAACCCACAGGTACCAATCTGAGGCCTTGGGACAAAGATTGGATACAAGAGATGAACTAGGGTTTGAGATGATATGGTGCTGGTGAAGATGTTGATGGAGATTAACCCCCTCCCGATGAGAGGATCATTGGTGACGATGGTGATGATGATTTCCCCCTCCCGGGGGGAAGTTTCCTCGGCAGAACAGCTCTGCCGGAGCCCTAGATTGGTTCTGCCAAGGTTCCACCTCGTGGCAGCAGAGTTTCGTCTCGTCAGCTTGCTTATGATTTTTTCCTCGATGAAAGACTCCATATAGCCAAAGATGGGCATCAAAGGGCTGCCAGGGGGCCCACGAGACAGGGAGCATGCCCCGGGGGGTAGGGCGCGCCCCCACCTTCGTGGACGGTGGGTGGCCCCCCTCTGGTACTTCTTTCGCCCAATATTTTTTATATATTCTGAAACGTGCTCCCGTGAAGTTTCGGGACTTTTGGAGATGTGCAGAATAGGTCTCTAATATTTGCTCCCTTTCCAGCCCAGAATTCTAGTTGCCGGCATTCCCCCTCTTCATGTAAATCTTATAAAATAAGAGAGAATAGGCATAAGTATTGTGACATAATGTGTAATAACAACCCATAATGCAATAAATATCGATATAAAAGCCTGATGCAAAATGGACGTATCAACTCCCCCAAGCTTAGACCTCGCTTGTCCTCAAGCGAAAGCCGATATTGATCATTGAAGCAATTGCAATTTATCATAACATCGGAAAGAGTCAATATAAGAGCTTTTCAGCAAGTCCACATACTCAACTATCATTTAGTCTTTCACAATTTCTAACACTCATGCAATATTTAAGGGTATGAAGTTTTAATCGGACATAGAGAAAGATAGGGGCTTATAGTTTTGCCTCCCAACCTTTTACCTCAAGGGTAATGTCAACAATAATAGTTCATGAAAACTTACATCCTATTAGCTATATATATCAGGATCTTTCCAACACATTGCGCTTTCCAAAGGATAAAATGTAAAAGGGAAAGGTGAAGATCACCATGAGTCGTATATGAAGTATAAGACAAGAATAAAAGATAGGCCCTTCGCAGAGGGAAGCAGAGGTTGTCATGTGCTTTTATGGTTGGATGCACAAAATCTTAATGCGAAAGAACATCACTTTATATTGCCACTTGTGATATGGACCTTTATTATGAAGTCTGTCGCTTTTATTTCTTCCACATCACAGGATCATATAAAGCTTATTTTCTCCACACTAATAAATCACACATATTTAGAGAGCAATTTTTAGTGCTTGCAACGATGACAACTTACTTGAAGGATCTTACTCAATCCATAGGTAGATATGGTGGACTCTTATGGCAAAACTGGGTTTAAGGGTATTTGGAAGCACAAGTAGTATTTATACTTGGTGCAAAGAAATTGGCTAGCATGAGAGGGAAAGTCAAGCTCAACATGTTGGATGATCCATGACAATATAATTTATTTCAGATGTAAGAAAGCATAACCCATTACGTTGTCTTCCTTGTCCAATCTCAACTCTTTAGCATGTCATATTTTAATGAGTGCTCACAATCATAAAAGATGTCCCAGATAGTATATTTATATGTGAAAACCTCTCTTTCTTTATTACTTCCTATTAATTGCAATGATGACCAAAACTATGCTTGTCAACTCTCAACAACTTTTATTCATCATACTCTTTATATGTGAAGTCATTACTCTCCATAAGATCCATATGATCTCTTTATTTCTTGTTGTTCTTTCTTTTATTTTATTCCCTCAAGATCATAGCAAGATAATCAAGCCCTTGACTCAACACTAATCTTTATTATATGGCTCACGGACTCGATTACATAGAAGGATCATAAAGCAAAACGAAAAACTAGATCATACTAAAACATTATTCTACTAGGTCAAGATATTACCAAAAGGATCGAACTAAGAAAAACGGTAAAGATAAAAGTGTGATGGTGATACGATACAGGGGCACTCCCCCAAGCTTGGCAGTTGCCAAGAGGAGTGCCCATACCCATGTGTTTATGTCTCTTTCTTCGGGGGTGGTGATGTGATATTCTTAGTGATGATGCCCCTCAGGATACGATTCTCTTCCTCGAGCTTATTGACTTGCTGCTTGAGGTCCATTATTTCCTTACAGAGCTTGCCCGTGACGGCTAAAGCTCCTTTCACCCAAGGATGTTGCATAGCTGCGGGAGAACAAGTGACACTCTTTTTCATATTTTCATAAGAAATAGATCTAACATTGGAAGGGATGACCGAGTTTGGAATAGCAGAGCTCTGTAGTTCCCCCATCGTGAATCCTGCTCGGAAACGAGAAGTAACTTCTTGATCCTCCTCAATGGCATCTATCATTTTCAAGTCGGCCTCCATCTCTTCCTTAGTTGATGGACCAAAGTGGTCAGCATCGCTGTTTGCTCTTGGCCCCGGTGTTGGATGGGACACCCAACTCTCCCCGACTGACTCTTGAGAAGACATCTTGCTCTAAATCTGCAGCAGAAATAGCTCGAAACAAAAACAGAGGATATTTGTGTGGTACAGTGGTCAAAACCTTCGGGAGATTATATAATGATTTTTTATCGACCAAAAGAAGTATCGTGCAAGAAAACGGAGTCCGGAGGGCACACGAGGTGCCCACGAGGCAGGGGGCGCGCCCAGGGGGTAGGGCGCGCCTTCCACCCTCGTGGAAGCCTTGTGTCCTTTCCGGTCTGCTTCATATTTTCCTATTTCCTTAAATATTCCAAAACGGAGGAAAATTTCCATTATAACTATTTTGGAGTCGGTTTACTTACCGTACCACGTACCTATTCCCTTTCAGAGTCTGAAACGTTCTGAAAAGTGTCCCTTATGTATTCCTCTAGGGTTATGGTTTCAATAACACTAGTTTCAACATTTATGGGATTACCTGAGATATAATGTTCAATTCTTTGACCGTTCACCACCCTTCGATTTGTGCCTTCGAAGTTGTTAATTTTTATGGCACCGAAACGATAGACCTCCTCGATGACGTAAGGACCTTCCCTTATAGAGAGGAGTTTGCCTGCAAAAAATCTTAAACGAGAGTTGTATAGCAATACATAATCACCTACATTAAACTCATGCTTTTGTATCCTTTTATCATGCCATCTTTTAACTTTTTCTTTAAACATTTTGGCATTTTCATAAGCCTGGGTTCTCCATTCATCAAGAGAGCTAATGTCAAAAGCCTCTTCTCACCGGCAAGTTTGAAGTCATAGTTGAGCTCTTTAATGGCCCAATATGCCTAATGTTCTAGTTCGAGAGGTAAGTGACATGATTTTCTATAAACCATTTTATACGGAGACATACCCATAGGATTTTTGTATGTAGTTCTATAGGCCCATAATGCATCATCTAGTTTCTTGGACCGATTCTTCCTAGATCTATTAACAGTCTTTTGCAAAATTAATTTAAGCTCTCTATTACTCAGTTCTACTTGACCACTAGAATGTGGATGATATGGAGATGCAATTCTATGATTAACATCATACTTAGAAAACATTTTACGAAAAGCACCATGAATAAATGTGAACCACCATCAGTCATTAGATATCTAGGGACTCCAAACCTCGAAAAAATAACTTCTTTAAGCATCTTAAGAGAGGTGCTATGATTAGTACTACTAGTTGGAATAGCTTCTACCCACTTAGTAACGTAATCAACAGCAACTAAAATATGAGTATACCCATTCGAGGAAGGAAACGGTCCCATATAATCAAAGCCCCAAACATCAAATGGTTCGATAACAAGTGAATAATTCATAGGCATTTCTTGACGTCTACTGATATTACCAATTCTTTGACATTCATCACAAGACAAGGCAAACTTACGGGCACCCTTGAAGAGAGTAGGCCAACAAAAACCAGATTGCAATGCCTTATGTGCAGTTCTATCTCGAGCATGGTGTCCTCCATAAGCCTCAGAGTGACACTTGCGTAGGATCTGTTCCTGTTCATGCTCAGGTACACAACGTCTAATAACACCATCTACTCCTTTATAAAGATGTGGGCTCATCCCAGAAGTAATGTCTTAGATCACATAAGAACTTTTTCTTTTGTTGGTATGTGAAACTAGGTGGTATAAATTTAGCAACAATGTAATTGGCATAATCACCATACCATGGAGCAGTACAAGAAGCATTTATGATAGCTAATTGTTCATCAGGAAAGCTATCATCAATAGGTAGTGGGTCATCAAGAACATTCTCTAACCTAGACAAGTTGTCTGTAACGGGGTTCTCAGCTCCCTTTCTATCAATAATATGCAAATCAAATTCTTGTAGCAAGAGAACCCATCTGAGAAGTCTAGGTGTAGCATCTTTCTTTTCCATAAGATATTTAATAGCAGCATGATTGGTGTGAACAGTTACTTTGGAATCAACAATATAAGGTCTGAACTTATCACAAGCAAATACAACTACTAAAAATTCCTTTTTAGTAGTAGCATAATTTCTTTGTGCACTGTCTAGAGTTTTACTAGCATATTGGATAACATTTAATTTCTTCTCAACTCTTTGTCCTAGAACAGCCCCTACAGCATAATCACTAGCATCACACATAATTTCAAAGGGTAAATTCCAATCAGGTGACTGAACAATGGGTGCAGAAATTAAAGCTTTCTTAAGTATTTCAAATGCTTATACACAATCATCATCAAAGACAAAAGAAAACATCTTTTTGTACGAGATTAGTCAAAGGCCTGGAAATTATAGAAAAGTCCTTAATGAACCTCCTATAAAAACCGGCATGACCAAGGAAACTTCTTATACCTTTAATATCCTTGGGACACGTCATCTTTTCAATAGCATCAACTTTAACTTTATCAACATCAATACCTCTTTCAAAAAATTTATGCCCCAAGACAATACCTTCATTAACCATAAAGTGGCACTTCTCCCAATTCAAGAGAAGATTAGTTTCTTCACATCTCTGTAAAACTTGATCAAGGTTGCTTAAGCAATCATCAACAGAAGTTCCATAAACAGAGAAATCCTCCATGAAAACCTCAACAATCTTTTCACAAAAGTCAGAGAATATAGCAGTCATACATCTTTGAAAGGTAGTAGGTGCATTACATAAGCCAAAAGGCATACGTCTATAAGCAAAGGTGCCAAAAGGCCAAGTAAAAGTTGTCTTTTCTTGATCCTCTTTAGATACAGGTATTTGAGAGAACCCAGAATAGCCATCTAGAAAGCAAAAATGTGTATGTTTGGATAATCTTTCTAGCATTTGATCAATAAAAGGTAAAGGGTAATGATTCTTTTTAGTAGCTTTATTTAATTTGCGGAAATCAATTACCATTCTATAACCTGTAACAATTCTTTGTGGGATCAATTCATCTTTATCATTAGGGACAACAGTAATACCTCCCTTCTTAGGGACACAATGGACAGGACTCACCCACTGACTATCAACAACGGGATAAATTATACCTGCCTCCAGAAGCTTTAGTATTTCTTTTCTTACCACTTCTTTCATCTTAGGATTTAACCGTCGTTGGTGATCAACAACCGGTTTCGCGTCTTTCTCCAATTTTATTTTGTGCTAGCATAGAGTGGGACTAATGCCCTTAAGATCATCAAGAGTATATCTAATAGCAACCCGGTGTTTCTTCGGAGTTTTCAATAATTTCTTTTCTTCATCCTCTGAAAGGTTAGCACTAATAATAACTGGATATATCCCCTAGGGTTTCAACAGGCAAGTTGTGTTTCAAAATAGGTCCCTGTTTAAAGAATAATTCATCTATTTCCCTTCTTTCATTCATAAACATATCATTTTCATGGTCTAGCAAATATTGTTCTAAAGGATCACTAGGAGGCACGGCGATAGAAGCAAGACTAATAATATCATCTTTACTAGGCAATTCTTTATTATGGGGTTGTCTATGAAATTTAGCAAAATTAAACTCATGAGACAAATCCCCTAAACCAATAGTAACAACATCATTTTTGCAGTCTATCTGGGCAGTAACAGTATTCAAGAAGGGTCTACCAAATATAATGGGACAAAAGTCATCTTGTGGGGAACCAAGAACAAGAAAATCAGTAGGATATTTAACTTTCCCACACAAGACTTCAACATCTCTAACAATCCCAACTGGTGAAATAGTATCTCTATTGGCAAGCTTAATTGTAACATCAATTTCCTCTAACTCAGCAGGTGCAATATCATGCATAATTTTTTTGTATAAGGAATGAGGTATTGCACTTGCACTAGCACCATATCACATAATCCATGATAGCAATGATCTCCTATTTTAACAGAAATAACATGCATGCCTACAACATGTCTATGTTTATTCTTAGTATCAGGTCTAGCAATTCTAGTAGCTTCATCACAGAAGTAAATAACATGCCCATCAATATTATCGTCCAAGAGATCTTTAACCATAGCAACACTAGATTCAACTTTAATTTGCTCAGAGGGTGTAGGTGTTCTAGTATTACTCTTACGAACCACAGTTGAAGCTTTAGCATGATCCTTTATTCTAGCAGGGAAAGGTGGTTTCTCAATATAAGCAGTAGGAACAACAGGATCATTATAAGTGATAGTCTTTTCTTCAACTTTAATAGGTGTAACTATTTTTACTTCAATGGGAGGATTATATTTAAACCACTTCTCCTTAGGGAGATCAACATGAGTAGCAAAGGATTCACAGAAAGTAGCCACTATCTCAGAGTCAAGTCCATATTTAGTGCTAAATTCACGGAAAGAATCGGTATGCATAAAAGATCTAACACAATCAAACTTAGGTGTTATACCTGACTCCTTACCTTCATCGAGATCCCAATCTTCAGAGTTGCGTTTAATTCTTTCTAATAAATCCCATTTGAATTCAATAGTCTTCATCGTAAAAGAGCCAGTACAAGAAGTACCGAGCATGGAGCGATTATCGAGAGAATGCCGAGCATAATTTTTTTGAATAATAAGTTCTCTTGAGAGATCATCATTGGGGCATGAATATAACATTGACTTAAGCCTCCGCCAAGCTTGAGCGATGCTTTCTCCTTCATGAGGCCAAAAATTATATATATAATTACGATCACGATGAATAAGATGCATAGGATAAAACTTCTGATGAAATTCCAGTTTCAATTGGTTGTAGTTCCATGATCCCATATCATCACATTGCCTAAACCATGTCAATGCCTTTCCCTTCAAAGATAAAGGAAAGACCTTCTTCCTGATAACATCCTTGGGCATACCTGCAAGCTTAAATAATCCACAAACTTCATCCACATAGATTAGGTGCAAATCGGGATGTAATGTTCCATCACCTGTGAAAGGATTAGCTTGCAGTTTCTCTATCATACCCGAAGGAATTTCAAAGTAAACATTTTCAGTAGGTTTAGTAGGTTGAGGAGAAACTCTTTTCTCTACCGGTCGGGGCGAAGATACCCCGAACAAGCCCCTCAAAGGATTATGTTCCATAGTAACAAGTGATAGTAAATTTCAGCACACTATATAAAATTTTCCTTACCAAATTCCACCTACCAAAGGCGCTTCACTCCCCGGCAACGGCACCAGAAAAAGTCTTGATGACCCACAAGTGTAGGGGATCTATCATAGCCTTTTCGATAAGTAAGAGTGTCGAACCCAACGAGGAGCAGAAGGAAATGATAAGCGGTTTTCAGCAAGGTATTCTCTGCAAGCACTGAAATTATCGGTAACGGATAGTTTTGTGATAAGGCAATTTGTAACGAGTAACAAGCAATAAAGGTAAATAAGGTGCAGCAAGATGGACCAATCCTTTTTGTAGCAAAGGATAAGCCTGGACAAACTCTTATATAAAGGAAAGCGCTCCCGAGGACACATGGGAATTATCGTCAAGCTAGTTTTCATCACGCTCGTATGATTCGCGTTCGGTACTTTGATAATTTGATATGTGGGTGGACCGGTGCTTGGGTACTATCCTTCCTTGGACAAGAATCCCACTTATGATTAACCCCTATTGCAAGCATCTGCAACTACAAAAGAAGTATTAAGGTAAACCTAACCATAGCATGAAACATATGGATCCAAATCAGCCCCTTACGAAGCAACTCATAAACTAGGGTTTAAGCTTCTGTCACTCTAGCAACCCATCATCTACTTATTACTTCCCAATGCCTTCCCCTAGGCCCAAACAATGGTAAAGTGTCATGTAGTCGACGTTCACATGACACCATAGAGGAAAGACAACATACATCTCATCAAAATGTCGAACGAATTCCAAATTCACATGACTACTTATAGCAAGACTTCTCCCATGTCCTCAGGAACAAACGTAACTACTCACAAAGCATATTCATGTTCATAATCAGAGGGGTATTTATATGCATAATGGATCTGAACATATGATCTTCCACCGAATAAACCAACTAGCATCAACTTCAAGGTGTAATCAACACTACTAGCAACCCACAGGTACCAATCTGAGGCTTTGGGACAAAGATTGGATACAAGAGATGAACTAGGGTTTGAGATGAGATGGTGTTGGTGAAGATGTTGATGGAGATTGACCCCCTCTCGATGAGATGATTGTTGGTGATGACGATGATGATGATTTCCCCCTCCCGGAGGGAAGTTTCCCCGGCAGAACAGCTCCGTTGGAGCCCTAGATTGGTTCCGCCAAGGTTCTTCCTCGTGGCGGCGGAGTTTCGTCTCGTGAGCTTGCTTATGATTTTTTTTCCTTGACGAAAGACTCCATATAGCCAAAGATTGGCATCAGAGGGCTGCCGGGGGGCCCACGAGGCAGGGGGCGCACCCAGCGGGTAGGGCGCGCCCCCACCCTCATGGACGGTGGGTTGCTCCCCTGTGGTACTTCTTTTGCCCAATATTTTTTTTATATTCTGAAACGTGCTCCCGTGAAGTTTCAGGACTTTTGGAGATGTGCAGAATAGGTCTCTAATATTTGCTCCCTTTCCAGCCCAGAATTCCAGCTGCCGGCATTCCCCCTCTTCATGTAAACCTTATAAAATAAGAGAGAATAGGCATAAGTATTGTGACATAATGTGTAATAACAGCCCATAATGCAATAAATATCGATATAAAAGCATGATGCAAAATGGACGTATCAACCGCCAAGAGCCGAGCCACCTCTTCACCGATGGCCTTGCGCCTTTCTTCATTTAAACGACAAAGAAACTGCTTGACCGGTTAAAACTTGGGATCAATATTAAGAGTGTGCTCAACGAGTTCCCTTGGTACACCTGGCATGTTAGAATGTTTCCATGCAAAGATGTCCCGGTTCTCACGGATGAACTCGATGAGTGCGCCTTCCTATTTCGGATCCAGATTAGGACTGATATTGAACTGCTTGGATGAATCGCTAGGAACGAAATCAACTAGCTTGGCATCATTTGCCGACTTAAACTTCAAGACCGGATCATGCTCTGTAGTTGGCTTCCTCAAAGGTGTCATATCCGCCAGATCAGCATTGTCCTTATAAAATTTTAAATCCTCCATTGCACAAACCGACTCAGCATAAGCTGCATCACCTTCGTCGCACTCCAAAGCTATCTTTCGGCTCCCATGCACTGTGATGGTCCCCTTGTAACCCGGCATCTTGAGCTGCAGATAAACATAACAAGGCTGCGCCATGAATTTGGCATAAGCTGGCCGTCCAAACAGAGCGTGATATGGGCTGTGAATCTTGACTACTTCAAAGGTCCATGTCTCCGACCTAGAGTCATGATCATCTCCAAAAGCAACTTCCAGAGCTATCTTACCAACTGGGTACGCCGACTTACCAGGCACCACACCGTGGAAAACAGTGTTCGACGGTTTAAGATTTTTATCCGTCAACCCCATGCGATGGAAAGTTTCATAATAAAGGATATTGATGCTACTCCCTCCGTCCATGAGTACCTTGGTGAACTTATATCCTCCGACCTAAGGTGCGACCACCAAAGCCAAGTGACCCGGATTATCAACCCGGGGCGGGTGATCTTCCCGACTCCACACAATGGGCTGCTCAGACCAGTGCAAGTAACGGGGAACTGTCGGCTCAATGGTGTTCACCGCCCTTTTATGGAGCTTCTGATCCCGTTTGCATAAACTTGTGGTGAAGACGTGGTATTTCCCGCTGTTCAACTACTTTTGGTTACTCTGATACCCAGATTGTTGCTGCTGATTCCCCTGACCTAACTATTGATGATAACTACCCTGATTGCCTTGATTGCCCGGATTACCTTGGAATCCAGAGCTAGAACCGCCACCGTCGTAACCCGGTCCATGAGAGCCGGATCCTGAGCCACCACCCGACCCATGATTGTCTTGAAAAAGATTGGAATTTTTGTACTCCTTCGTAATGAAGCAATCCTTCCAGAGGTGGCCAGATGGTCTTTCTCGTGTACCATGCCTTGGACAGGGTTGATTTAGCAGCTGCTCAAGATTGAAGCCTGACCCTCCAACCCGTGGGGGCGGCTTACTCTTACGACGCTAACCATTACTCCGCGCATTGGTGTTAGCCACAAAGTCCAAACTATTATCAGCTTTGCGCTTACCGTTGCTTCCATGGCTTGCCGGGTTATGCTGCTGCCCTCTGGTGCTGCTGCTCTTCTTTCCTTTTCCCGGCTTTTCATCATCAGACTCGGGGTCCTTGGTACCATCAGAGTCAGCATACTTAACCAGTGCTGCCATCAGTTCCCCCATGTCACTGCAGTGGCTCTTGAGCCGTCCTAACTTCTGCTTAAGAGGCGTAAAACGACAATTCTTCTCCAACATTATGACTGCTGAACCGACATTGATGCGATCTGATGAATGTAAGATAGTCGAGACTCGGCACACCCAATGGGTTGTTGACTCATCCTCTTCTTGGACACAGGCATCCAGATCCACAATTGACATAGGCTTCTTGCACGTATCTTTGAAATTCTGGATAAACCGGGCCTTTAACTCAGCCCATGACCCAATGGAGTTGGCAGGGAGCCCCTTCAACCAAGTGCGGGCCATTCCATCTAACATCAGGGGGAAATATTTAGCACACGCAGCATCGCTAACATCTAGCAATTCCATGGCCATCTCATAACTCTCGACCCATGCTTCAGGAGGTAAGTCAGCTTTATAGTTAGGCACCTTGCGAGGACCCTTGAAGTCCTTGGGCAGACGCTCATTACGTAAAGCCGACACTAAACACAGCACACCCAAATTCCTAAAGGTTTCACCTGGCTCCACCGAAGTTGTCGGACGAACCAGATAAGGTTGACGGGCTGCATACTGAGCCGCCAGTTTGGCCTCCCTACGTGCCCTACCTTGATCCATTACGTTATGTGCATCAGCTCCATCACCCGCCGGGTTATGTCCACGGGGCAGATTGCGGTGTCACCTGCTGCTTGACACAGCCGGCTCATCGATATGCCTGCTGTAACTCTGGCTCAGTCGAGGGGTGGAATGAATCCTGTCACGACTATAAGAATAAGCCTGCTGCTGAACCAATGCTGTCTGAAGGAGCTCTCTAGCCCTCCGTGTTTCAACCGTCGTCGGAGACTCCCCTTCAACTGGGAGAGCCGCCAATCGTGATGCTTCCGCAATCATGTTATCCAAAGGGTTAGAGTAATGACCCGGTGGTGTCGGCATGTGTTGTGGCGGGATATTGTTCTGACGAGGAGGGTCCGTCATGCGCGACTGAACCGGTGTTCCCGTCCTAGGCGCTTCAACCCGGTCTACCACTGGGGGGTTACTGGTTCCTGCTCCTGGCGTGTTAAAAAGATTTCTTGCCTTGTAGACCGAAGGCAGACGAGTCTGATGCCTCCTCCTCATGACTTCGTTCGAAGCGTTCTAATCTAGCATGAGCCGGTAAGACTCCGACTGAATCCGATGTGCCTGAGCATCCAATGCAACCCACTCCGCGGCCATCATGGCATCTTCAGCCGCCAGGTCTTCCTTAGCTTGGGTTATCTGATCTTGCAATTTTGCGACTTCCATGTTATGCTGATCTCAGTTATTCAGGTTAACCTCCGTCGTCAGCAGTGTTGCCAAGGTGTCTAGTAAGTTGGACAAGACTTGAGCCAGTGGGCGCGTAGGGCCTCCTGCCTCGGCCATCGTCGCTGCTGCTGACCCGGAGATTAATGCCGCTGCATTTGAAGAATGTTGTACCGGCTGCGTACCGGCCATGAAGATTGCGACCCGGTTCGGCAGCTCGTAGGGGCCCGGAATACTGTCGCCATCAGAATAGCTCCCAAGCCGGCCATCTTGCAGTTGATACAATGACTCGGTCTCACCGGTGGACGACTCACCATCAGAGTAAACAACCGTCTCACCACCAGATACCAATCTATCCTCAGATTCCATTGCATGGATGAATCCCATGAAGGCACGATTCATGGTGAGCTGAACTCGGGCGGATCTCGCATGCTGAGCCGTCTCAATGATGTCGGTGCAGATGTCCGGCTCAGGGCCCGGTTCACCGATCTTGCCGATGAAGATGTAAATTCCACCGAAGGGGACCCGGTACCCGTACTCAATTGAGCCGGCCTCAGGGCC
Source organism: Triticum monococcum (assembly GCA_034509565.1). NCBI lineage: Eukaryota > Viridiplantae > Streptophyta > Magnoliopsida > Poales > Poaceae > Triticum > Triticum monococcum. Next base: position 122,861,424 of record CM067841.1, read on the forward strand.
CCAGCCTGCGTCGTCGATGTATATCTTGCCGCGACGACTCTTGGTCATCCGTCCCACGGCGTATCCCTTGATCCCTTTGAAGTTACCCTTCAAGAGCTCGAAACCACCATGTGCTAGCCCCAAGGTGGAAGCCAACTGTCGTGGATTAGTCACGACAGATATCCTAGTGTGAGGACTTAGTCATGGAGCCATCGCACTAGGTTAGCTTCAAGGGGTTTAACGGGACAAAGGACACGAGAGTTTTATACTGGTTCGGCCCCTTGCGGTGAAGGTAAAGGCCTAATCCAGTTGGAAGTGGTATTGCTAGATCTCGATTACCAGGGACCGAATACGCTTGACCTAGTTCTCGGTTTATTGTTTGTTGTCCCTAACTCGCCGCCGGGTCGTCCCTTTATATACACAGGTTGAAGCCCGGTGGCCTACAGAGTCCCGCCGGCTTACAAACTTATACGGCTAGGTGACCTAATTACAATTGCCTTATAGCACAAGTCACATACATATGGCGGTTTACACCTACGGGCCTTAAGCCGCCTGTGGGCCTTTGAGCTCTTCATAAGTCATCTTCATGAACCCCCATCTTCAACTCCTTCCTGGGCTTTGTCCTATAAATCGCCTGGTGTATAACCCGGCCCCTCCTGGGCGGGTTAACTCAGAAGCTATATCCCCAACACTTAGTGTGCTATCAAATGCCACAATGTAACTGGGTGACTATAAAGATGCTCTAGAGGTGTCTCCGATGGTGTTTGTTGAGTTGACATAGATCGAGATTAGGATTTGTCACTCTGATTGTCGGAGAGGTATCTTTGGGCCCTCTCGGTAATGCACATCACTATAAGCCTTGCAAGCAATGTGACTATTGAGTTAGTTACGGGATGTTGCATTACGGAACGAGTAAAGAGACTTGCCGGTAACAAGATTGAACTAGGTATTGAGATACCGACGATCGAATCTCGGGCAAGTAACATACCGATGACAAAGGGAACAACGTATGTTGTTATGCGGTTTGACCGATAAAGATCTTCGTAGAATATGCAGGAACCAATATGAGCATCTGAGTTCCGCTATTGGTTATTGACCGAAGATGAGTCTCGGTCATGTCTACATAGTTCTCGAACCCGTAGGGTCCACGCGCTTAATATTCGGTGATGATCGGTATTATGAGTTTATATGTATTGATGTACCAAAGGTAGTTCGGAGTCCCGGATATGATCACGAACATGAAGAGGAGTCTCAAAATGATCGAGACATAAATATCGATATATTGGAAGGCTATGTTTGGACATCAGAATAGTTCCGGGTGAGTTCGGGCATTTACCGGAGTACCGGGGGGTTAGCGGAATCCCCCCCGGAGTGTATGGGCCTTAATGGGCCTTAGTGAGAGAGAGGAGGAGGCGGCCAAGGTGGAGGGCGCGCCCCCTAGCCCAATCCGAATTGGGTGCCCCCTCCTTCCCTCTCTCTCTCCCCCTTCCTTCTCTCCTACTCTAACAAGGGAAAGGGGGGATCCTACTCCCACCGGGAGTAGGACTCCCCCCTTGGGCGTGCCTGTAACACCCTCGATGCGACTATAGCTCCCACATGTCGAGGCACGACTTAGAGACATAATCGCATTGAAGGCATATGTCGCAAGTGAGGTAATCTTTACACAACCCATGTAATACATAAGGGACAGAGATACATAGTTGGCTTACAATCGCCACTTCACACAATTACATGAATAAACATTACATCAATCAAATACACTCATGGTCCGACTACAGAACCAAAATAAAAGACGAACCCCAAATGCGACAAAGGTCCCCGATCGACCCCAACTGGGCTCCACTACTGATCGACTAGAACGAAACAATATAAAGGGCAAGATCTTCATCGAGCTCCTCCTGAGCTTGGTTGCGTCATCTGCTCGGACTCATCGGCACCTGCAAGCTGGTTTTGGAAGTATCTGTGAGCCACGGGGACTCAGCAATCTCGCACCCTCGCGATCAAGACTATTTAAGCTTATGGGTAAGGTAAAGGTATGAGGTGGAGCTGCAGCAAGCGACTAGCATATATGGTGGCTAACATACGCAAATGAGAGCGAGAAGAGAAGGCAAAGCACGGTTGATAAAAGTATGATCAAGAAGTGATCCTGGACTACCTACGTCAAGCATAACTCCAACAATCGTGTTCACTTCCCGGACTCCGCCGGAAAGAGACCATCACGGTTACACACGCGGTTGATTCATTTTAATTAAGGTCAACTTCAGGTTTTCTACAACCGGACGTTAACAAATTCCCATCTGCCCATAACCGCGGGCACGGCTTTCGAAAGTTCAAATCCCTGCAGGGTGTCCCAACTTAGCCCATGACAAGCTCTCACGGTCAACGAAGGAATAGACCTCCACCCGAGATATTCCGATCAGACTCGGTATCCCAGTACAACAAGACATTTCGACAGGGTAAAACTAAACCAGCAACACCGCCCGATGCGCCGACATCCTGATAGGAGCTGCACATATCTCGTTCTCAGGGCAACACCGGATGAGCGCTCCGTACAACTAAAACCAGCCCTCAAGTTTCCCCGAGGTGGCGCTGCAAAGGACTCTAGTTCGGACCAACACTTAGACAAGCACTGGCCCGGGGGGGTTAAAATAAAGATGACCCTCGGGATGCGCGACTCCCAAGGGAAAAAGGCTAGGTGGCAAATGGTAAAACCAATGTTGGGCATTGCTGGCAAAGCTTTACTTAAGGCAAATTGTCAAGGGGTTCCCATTATAGCCCAACCGCGTAAGGGACGCAAAATCCGGGAACATAACACCGATATGACGGAAACTAGGGCGGCAAGAGTGGAACAAAACACCAGGCATAAGGCCGAGCCTTCCACCCTTTACCAAGTATATAGATGCATTAATTAAATAAGATATATAGTGATATCCCAACAAGTAAACATGTTCCAATAAGGAACGATCTCCATGTTCCAACAAGGAACAAACTTCAATCTTCGCCTGCAACTAACAACGCTATAAGAGGGGCTGAGCAAAGCGGTAACATAGCCAATCAACGGTTTGCTAGGACATGGTGGGTTAGAGGTTTGACATGGCAATTGGGAGGCTGACAAGCAAGTGGTAGGCATCGTAGCATTGGCATAGCAAAGAGCGAGAAAACTCTCATAGCAAAGATAGTAGTGATTTAGAGGGTATGATCATCTTGCCTGAAATCCCGCAAGGAAGAAGAACGAATCCATGAAGAAGACAAACGGACGAAGTTGAACGGATCCTCACAAGCTCGACGTTACTGGAACCAACCCGAAGAAGCAATCACCGAAAAAGAAGCACACAACATAGTAAACAACCAACACATCAACATGGCATGATGCACAAACAAGTATGATGCATGTCCGGTTTAAGTATGCATGGCATGGCAAAGTGCACAAGCAATCCTACAAATTAAGTGGAGCTCAATATGCAACGGGTTGCATATTGACGGAACACCACATCAATTATTTAGTTCGATCTCGTTTATGTACCCAACAATATTAAATGTTGTTAAACATGGCAAGAGGGTGAAGCAAAGTAAAACTACCTATCTAGTCAAGGTTAAATGAGGCCGGAAGCAACAAACAACAATTCCGGTAATTCCCCATAGCATATTTTAGATTTGGTACTGTTTCTGCCCTAAACATAATTTTAGAGTTGTTTAACATGCAAAACAATGTCACCATGATAAACTAGGCAAAATTCTACCCCATTTACATATAAAGTTTATTTAATTCCGAGTTACGGTTATTTAGTTATGAATTAAACCATTTTAACATGGCATAGGGGCAAATTAATGCAAACTACATTTTAAACATTTCAAACATAGGTGAAAGTTGGATATTATTAATCTACACAAAATTCTGAGCAAGTTTCATATATAAAACATTTTAATCCGATGCACCATTTGTGAGTTATTAAATGCATGAACTAGGAGGACTAAACTGCAAAACTGTTGTCTCAGGAAAATAGCTAAAATTGCAACAGAGGGAAAAATATGCATCGGGCCGAATCTGGACAGCCCAACAACAGAAAAAAAAACACCAGAGACGGGGCGCTGGGGGCGGCTCACCCCTGGGCTGCGGCCCGTGAAGGAGGAGGAGGCAGGCCGGATGCGGCGCGCGAGCGAGCTGGGCCTTGGCGCCTGCGGCTGGATCCTGGGAAGCTGGGCCGGCCCAGGTCGCGGGAAGGCAGGCCAGGCGGGGAGGCGGCACGCTGGGCCTCGCATCTGGGCCGGTGCGGAGGAGGTGGCCCACGCGGGAGGGATCTCGTCCCCGACCTCCACCCGAGGCCAAGGCGAGCCATGGTGGCGGCGGCAGGGTCCGGCGATGGCTGCGAAATCCGGGAGCGCGCGGGATGCGCCGGTAATGGGCAGATCGGCGGCGGGGCAAACGGATCCGGAGCGGAGGACGCTCAAGGACGACGGGGACCCCGCGTTCGACGCGAGGGCGGCGGATCGGGACGGGCAAGGCGGCGCCGGCGATGGTGGCCCGCGACGGCGAGGCGCACGGCGGCGGAGAAAAGAATGGTGGCGAAGGCGCGGATCGAGGGGCTCCTCCCCTCGACCGGCTGCGGGAGCGAGGAGGCGCGGGATGCTTGCGGGCGGCGGCAGAGATCCGGGCTCGCGCGGGCCCCGGATGGGCTCCGCGGGCCGGCGGCGAAGTGGGGCGGCGCGGTGCCATGTGGCGCGCGGAGAGTGGAGGGGAAGCGGTGGCGGGGTGACGTGGCATGCTCTGATTGGGCGGAGTGAGGTGGCCGGCGGACGCGTCCGGCGTGGACGGACATGTCCGGCGGCGCGAGGAAAGGGAAGGCTAGGGTTCATCCGCGAATTGATCCGAAATTTCGGGGAGGGGTGCTCTTTTATAGGTAGAGGGAGCTAGGAAGCTCCAAATGAGGTGCGGTTTTCGGCCACGCGATCGTGATCGAACGATCGAGATGATGGAGCAGAGTTAGGTGGGTTTTGGGCCAAAATGGAAGGGTGTTGGGCTGCAACACACACGAGGCCTTCTCGGTCCCTCGGTTAACCGTTGGAGTATCAAACGAAGTCCAAATGGTACGAAACTTGACAGACGGTCTACCGGTAGTAAACCAAGGCCGCTTGGCAAGTCTTGGTCCAATCCGGAAATGTTTAATCCCCAAACACGAAAGAAAGGTAGAAATGACCACCGGAGGAGAACGAAGCGCCGGAATGCAAAACGGACAACGGGGAAAATGCTCGGATGCATGAGACGAACACGTACGCAAAAGAAATGCGCATGATGACATGATATGAAATGCATGACACGCAAGCAATGACAATGCAACAACAGCGAATAACTGCACGACACCTGGCACATCGGTCTCGGGGCATTACAGTGCCATAGAGGGTCGGCCCTCCCCCTCCTCCACTCCTTTATATACGGGGGAGGGGCACCCATAGACACACAAGTTGATTGTTTAGCTGTGTGTGGTGCCCCCTCCACATATTTCCACCTCGGTCATATCGTTGTAGTGCTTGGGCGAAGCCCTGCGTCGGTAACTTCATCATCACCGTCATCACGCCGTCGTGCTGATGAAGCTCTCCCTCGACACTCAGCTGGATCTAGAGTTCATGCGACATCACCGAGCTGAACGTGTGCAGATCGCGGAGGTGTTGTACCTTCGATGCTAGGATCGGTCGGATCGTGAAGACGAACGACTACATCAACCGCGTTGTCATAATGCTTCCGCTTACGGTTTACGAGGGTACGTAGACAACTCTACCCCCTCTCATTGCTATGCATCACCTAGATGGATCTTGCGTGTGTGTAGGAACTTTTTTGAAATTACTGCGTTGCCCAACACCTATGAACTATGAGGAAGCGATGATGAGCCCAGATTCCGCAAAATGGCTAGAGGCCATGAAATCTAAGATGGGATCCATGTATGAGAACAAAGTGTGGACTTTGGTTGACTTGCCCAATGATCGCAAGCCATTTAGAATAAATGGATCTTCAAGAGGAAGACAGACGCTGATAGTAGTATTACTATATACAAAGCTCGAATTGTCGCAAAAGGTTTTCGACAAGTTCAAGATGTTGACTACGGTGAGATTTTCTCACTTGTAGCGATGCTTAAGTTTGTCCGAATCATGTTAGCAATTGCCTCATTTTATGAAATCTGGCAAATGGATGTCAAAACTGCATTCCTTAATGGATTTCTTAAATAAGAGTTGTATATGATGCAACAAGAAGGTTTTGTCAATCCTAAAGGTGCTAACAAAGTGTTCAAGATCCAGCGATCCATCTATGGACTGGTGCAAGCATCTTGGAGTTGTAATATATGCTTTGATAAAGTGATCAAAGCATATGGTTTTATACAGACTTGCGGTGAAGCCTGTATTTACAAGAAAGTGAGTGGGAGCACTACAGCCTTTCTGATAAGTATATGTGAATGACATATTGTTGATCGGAAATGATGTAGAATTTTCTGGAAAGCATAAAGGAGTGTTTGAAAGGAGTTTTTCAAAGAAAGACCTCGGTGAAGCTACTTGCATATTGAGCATCAAGATCTATAGAGATAGATCAAGATGCTTGATATATTTTTCAATGAGTATATACCTTAACAAGATTTTGAAGTAGTTCAAAATGGAACAGTCAAAGAAGGAGTTCTTGCGTGTGTTGCAAGGTGTGAAGTTGAGTAAAGACTCAAAACCCGACCACGGCAGAAAATAGAAATAGAATGAAAAGTCATTCCCTATGCCTCAACCATAGTTTCCATAAAGTATGATATGTTGTGTACCAGACCTATTGTGTACCTAACCAAGAGTTTGGCAAGAGGGTACAATAGTGATCCAGGAGTGGATCACTGGACATTGGTCAAAATTATCCTTAGTGGAATAAGGATATGTTTCTTGGTTATGGAGATGACAAAAGTTCGTCATAAGGAGTTACGTCGATGCAAGTTTCGACACTGATCTGGATGACTCTGAGTCTCAATCTGGATACATATTGAAAGTGAGAGCAGTTAGCTAGAGTAGCTTCGTGCAGAGCATTGTAGACATAGAAAAATTTGCAAAATACATACGACTCTGAATGTGGCAGACCCATTGACTAAATTTCTCTCACAAGCAAAACATGATCACTCTTTGGGTGTTAATCACATAGCGATGTGAACTAGATTATTGGCTCTAGTAAACCCTTTGAGTATTAGTCACATGGAGATGTGAACTAATCACATAAAGATGTGAAGCATTGCTGTTAAATCACATCACAATGTGAACTAGATTATTAACTCTAGTGCAAGTGGGAGACTGAAGGAAATATGCCCTAGAGGCAATAATAAAGTTGTTATTTATATTTCCTTATATCATGATAAATGTTTATTATTCATGCTAGAATTGTATTAACCGGAAACTTGATACATGTGCGAATACATAGACAAACAGAGTGTCCCTAGTATGCCTTGATGACCCACAACTGTAGGGGGTCTATTGCATCCTTTTCGATAAGTAAGAGTGTCGAACCCAACGAGGAGCAGAAGGAAATGATAAGTAGTTTTCAATAAGGTATTCTCTGCAAGCACTGAAATTATTGGTAATAGATAGTTTTGTGATAAGGTAATTTGTAATGAGTAACAAGTAATGAAAGTAAATAAGGTGCAACAAGATGGCCCAATCCTTTTTGTAGCAAAGGACAAGCCTGGACAAACTCTTATATAAAGTAAAGCGCTCCCAAGGACACATGGGAATTATCGTCAAGCTAGTTTTCATCATGTTCATATGATTCGCGTTCGGTACTTTGTTAATTTGATATGTGGGTGGACCGGTGCTTGGGTACTGTCCTTCCTTGGACAAGCATCCCACTTATGATTAACCCCTATTGCAAGCATCCGCAACTACAACAGAAGTATTAAGGTAAACCTAACCATAGCATGAAACATATGGATCCAAATCAGCCCCTTACGAAGCAACTCATAAACTAGGGTTTAAGCTTCTGTCACTCTAGCAACCCATCATCTACTTATTACTTCCCAATGCCTTCCTCTAGGCCCAAACAATGGTGAAGTGTCATGTAGTCGACGTTCACATGACACCACTACAGGAAAGACAACATACATCTCTCATCATAATATCGAACGAGTACCAAATTCACATGACTACTTATAGCAAGACTTCTCCCATGTCCTCAGGAACAAACGTAACTACTCAAAAATCATATTCATGTTCATAATCAGAGGGGTATTAATATGCATAATGGATCTGAACATATGATCTTCCACCAAGTAAACCAACCAGCATCAACTACAAGGAGTAATCCACACTACTAGCAACCCACGGGTACCAATTTGAGGTTTGGATACAAAGATTGGATACAAGAGATGAACTAGGGTTTGAGATGAGATGGTGCTTGTGAAGATGTTGATGGAGATTGACCCCTTCCCGAGGAGAGGATCATTGGTGCTGACGGTGGTGATGATTTCCCCCTCCCGGAGGGAAGTTTCCCCGGCAGAACAGCTCCGCCGGAGCCCTAGATTGGTTCCGCCAAGGTTCCATCTCGTGGCGGCGGAGTTTCGTCCCAACAGCTTGCTTATGATTTTTTATTCGACGAAAGACTCCATATAGCCAAAGATGGGCATCAGAGGGCTGCCAGGGGGCCCACGAGGCAGGGGACGCGCCCAGGGGGTTGGGCGCGCCCCCCACCCTCGTGGACGGTGGGTGGCCCCCCTCTGGTACTTCTTTCGCCCAATATTTTTGATATATTCTGAAACGTGCTCCCGTGAAGTTTCAGGACTTTTGGAGTTGTGCAGAATAGGTCTCTAATATTTGCTCCTTTTCCAGCCCAGAATTCCAGCTACCGGCATTCCCCCTCTTCATGTAAACCTTGTGAAATAAGAGAGAATAAGCATAAGTATTATGACATAATGTGTAATAACAGCCCATAATGCAATAAATATCGATATAAAAGCATGATGCAAAATGGACATATCAACCCCCCAAGCTTAGACCGCGCTTGTCCTCAAGCGAAAGCCGATATTGATAAATATGTCCACATGTTTAGAGATAAAGGTGTCAATAAAATAAAATAAAGACATGAGGGCATCATGATCATTCTTAGAACAACAACATATATATATATATATATTGTCATATGATCTCTTATACTAAAGTAACAATTCAATCACAATTTCAAGTATGAGTCATAAACTTCATTGGGAACTAACAAACTATAATCTCAGTCATTGAAGCAATTGCAGTTTATGCTAACATCGGAAAGAGTCAATATAAGAGCTTTTCAGCAAGTCCACATACTCAACTATCATTTAATCTTTCACAATTGCTAACACTCATGCAATATTTATGGGTATGAAGTTTTAGCCAGACACAGAGAAAGATAGGGGCTTATAGTTTTGCCTCCCAACCTCTTACCTCAAGGGTAATGTCAACAATAATAGTTCATGAAAACTCACATCCAATTACCTATATATATCAGGATCTTTCCAACACGTTGTGCTTGCCAAAGGATAAAATGTAAAAAGGAAAGGTGAAGATCACTGTGACTCTTTGCATGAAGTATAAGACAAGAATAAAAGATAGGCCCTTCGCAGAGGGAAGCAGAGGTTGTCATGTGCTTTTATGGTTGGATGCACGAAGTCTTAATTCAAAAGAATGTCCCTTTATATTGCCACTTGTGATATGGACCTTTATTATGCAGTCCGTCGCTTTTATTTCTTCCACATCACAAGATCATATAAAGCTTATTTTCTCCGCACTAATAAATCATACATATTTAGGGAGCAATTTTTATTGCTTGCAACGATGACAACTTACTTGAAGGATCTTACTCAATCCATAGGTAGATATGGTGGACTCTCATGGCAAAACTGGGTTTAAGGATATTTGGAAGCACAAGTAGTATCTCTACTTGGTGCATAGAATTTGGCTAGCATGACAGGGAAAGGCAAGCTCAACATGTTGGATGATCCATGACAATATAATTTATTTCAGATGTAAGAAAACATAAACCATTACGTTGTCTTCCTTGTCCAACCTCAACTCTTTAGCATGTCACATTTTAATGAGTGCTAACAATCATAAAAGATGTCCAAGATAGTATATTTATATGTGAAAACCTCTCTTTCTTTATTACTTCCTATTAATTGCAACGATGACCAAAACTATGCTTGTCAACTCTCAACAATTTTTATTCATCACACTCTTTATATGTGAAGTTATTACTCTCCATAAGATCCATATGATCTCTTTATTTCTTTTTATTTCTTCTCTTTTATTTTATTCCCTCAAGATCATAGCAAGATAATCAAGCCCTTTACTCAACACTAATCTTTATTATATATAGCTCACGGACTCGATTACATAGAGGGATCATAAAGCAAAACTCAAAACTAGATCATACTAAAACTTTATTCTACTAAATCAAGATATTATCAAAAGGATCAAACTAAGAAAAACGGTAAAGATAAAAGTGTGATGGTGATACGATACCGGGGCACTCCCCCAAGCTTGGCAGTTGTCGGCGTTCTAGGAATGGGGGTGTCGGTGTCAAAACCGGCGGATCTCGGGTAGGGGGTCCCGAACTGTGCGTCTAGGTGGATGGTAACAGGAGGCAGGGGACACGAAGTTTTACCCAGGTTCGGGCCCTCTTGATGGAGGTAAAACCCTACGTCCTGCTTGATTAATATTGATGATATGGGTAGTACAAGAGTAGATCTACCACGAGATCAGAGAGGCTAAACCCTAGAAGCTAGCCTATGGTATGATTGTATGTTATTGTTGTTGTCCTATGACTAAAACCCTCCGGTTTATATAGACACCGGAGAGGGCTAGGGTTACACAAGGTCGGTTACAAAGTATGAGATATACATATCTGTATTACCTAGCTTGCCTTCCACGCCAAGTAGAGTCCCATCCGGACAAGAGACGAAGTCATCAATCTTGTATCTTCATAGTCCAACAGTCCGGCCAAAGGATATAGTCCGGCTGTCTGGAGACCCCTAATCCAGGACTCCCTCAGGGGGTCCCCAGACTTGCCTGCCTCCGGCTTGCGGCATGGCTCAAGTGTGGGCCTAGCGCGGCCCATCTTCAGTAGCTCAACCTCAAGACCCTCGCGAGGGGCCAAGCCTCGCGGGGCGGATGGCCGGAAGCTTCCTTAGAGGCAGCCTCATCAGGCAGGCTCGTGTGGAGGCGGAGAGATCAAGGCAGGGGTACCTCATGAGGAGCCCGTGATGCAAGCCATGACGATTGAGACCAGGCGGGCGCCAGGTGGGCGCCGGCCTGCGCAGTGTCCTTGTTTCCCCTTTGGTGCAAAGGGGGCAAGCACAGGCCAAGGCACTGGGCAAAGGTTACCATTCTGGTGCAACGAGACCAAGACCAACAGAGCGGCAGGACGGAGGTCACCGTGGAGCCCAAGACGGCGTCATCACCAGTGCTTTTGGCAGCCGAAGACCACCTTTGGTCAGGATAACTTGTACTAGATGTTCCCCTTCAAAATGGACAATTGTTGGCGCCCTTCCCGCTCATTATTTGGGGAGAGGCCCAGGGCCTCTATAAATAGAGCCAGCCACCATAGAGTAGAGAGGGAGAGGAAGGAACGGACAAGAAGGGACCGAAAGAGAGAGAGAGAGAGAGGCGATTGAACTCACCCAAGCAGTTCAGCGCACCAGCTCAAGAACACCTCTCGCGAGGCTGTTCTTCCCTTGTACTGTTCACCATCAGCCCCTGAGGCAATCCACCACACCACACACTGGAGTAGGGTATTACACCACAACGGTGGCCCGAACCAGTATAAATCTTGTGTCCCTTGTGTTGTTCGTTGTTTCCAGCTTAGATCACACGAGGAGATTGGACGTAGATCGGTAGGGGAGAGATCTCCGCGCGCACCCCAGTGTTCAAACCTCAAGGGTCTGCCGGAACCCGAAATCCGACATTTGGCGCGCCAGGTAGGGGTGCACCGGAATCTTTCTTCCGCTGTTCGCGTAGAATCTTCCGTCGTGTCCATGGCTGACGCCCGCCGGGCTCGCGCCGAGCACCGGGCTGCTCTCGCCACCCGCGTCGCCCAGACGACGCCCGTCAATAGACGCCCTCGTCGTTCCCCGTCGCCTGCCGCCAACGCCGCCATCGGCCCGGCGGGGAACGAGCAGCAGGCCTCCTCCCAGCATCCTTCGGTGCGGCGAGAGGGCCGCTCCGCCACACCGTTGCTGACTCCAGCCGCTTCGTCGTCCCACGCCCGTCGCCCCCACCCGGACGCGCACGTCGCGCTGCTCCTGGCAAGAGAGCTCTTGCACTACCGCCCCGTCGACGACCTCTACAAGGACTGCCTCGCCCGCATCGCCGAGCTCGTCAGCACCGCAGGGGGCTCCCCCTTGCCGTCCCTCTCGCTGCCTCGCCCTCCATTCCATGCAGGAGGCGAGGACCAGGAGGCGCCTCCACCACCTCCTCCCCAAGAAGGCGTCCTGGCTCCAAGGTGTGCAGCCCCAGGGCGAGACCCTTTGCGTCCGGCGCCTGCGCAGCAAGAAAGGAGCTGCCAAGAGATCCCTCGTCCCCAAGAAGGTGCTCGCGCGCTCCCAGCGCCGGCGCGCCAAGATCGCGTCCCTGCACCTCCACGCCAAGACCCCGTGCTGCTCCAAGCGGCGGCGCGTGGTAATCCCCAGGAACAAGCCAGCACCAGCAAAAGGCACCGGTGGCCACGGCAGGCTGCCGCGCCCTCACCCCCAAGCTACGCGGCGTCGCATGGCCAGGCAAATTCAAGCCTGACCTGCCCCCTCGCTACGATGGCACGACGGACCCCGCGGAGTTCCTACAGCTCTGCGAGCTATGCATCGAAGCCGCCAACGGAGACGAAAGGGTCATGGCGAACTGGTTTCCCATGGCGCTCAAGGACGGGGCCCGCACCTGGCTCCTGAACCTGGCTCCTGGCACAATCTCCTCCTGGGACGAGATGCGCACTCGCTTCATCGCCAACTTCCAGGGCACTCCCGACCGGCCCCCGGTCGTGAGCGATCTGCGCTGCATCAAGCAGCAACAAGGGGAAACCCTGCAAAAATACATCCAGCGCTTCAACAACGCTCGCCTCAAGATCCCCAAGGTGACTGAAGAAGCCATCATCTCGGCCTTCTCCGATGGCGTACGCGACATCAAGATGAAGGAGGAGCTAGCAATCCATGAAAACATGTGCACATCCCTGGAGCTGTTCAACTTGGCGACCAAGTGCGCCAGGGCTGAGGAAGGGCGACTTTCCCTCCTCGAACTCCCGGCTGCCGACCCAGAAGAGAAGAAGCCCAAGGCCAAGGACGTGAAGCGCAAGGGGGTTGCCGTACTTGCAGCGGAACCAGACACCAAGCGAGGCAGAGATCAGCCTGAGTCATCCAAGGGTAGCCGGTACTCGTGTACCACGACCTCCACACCCACAACACCAACGAATGTCAAGAGCTCAGGGCCGTGAGAGATGGACGTGTCGGCCGACGCCCCGAGTGCAACGACAGGGGCTATGTCCAAGGAGGAGGAAGAGGTGGCGGACGATGGGAAGACCGTGGCCCTCGCCAAGGGTGGCATGACCGACCTCGCGAGGATCGCTGGCAGGACTAGCCTAGCGAGGGAGGCTGGAGAGATCAGCCTCGTGAGGATCGCCCATATGGCAACGCAGGCCTTCCTCCTCTGCCGCCACCGCCAAGCAGGAACTAAGACCAACATCAAGACGATGGGGCTGGGGGCTTCCAGGAGCCGCGCGCAATCGCTTGCATCTTAGGTGGAGCACAGGCCCCAGCCTCACAGCGCATCTTCAAGCAGTTTGCTCGCGAGGTGAATGCGGTCCTTCCCAAGCTTGAGGCCACGCGCCCTCTCAGGTGGTCTGCGTGCGCTATCACGTTCAGCTCAGCGGATCAGTTCAAGTGCGTGGCAATGGCCGGAGTCCTCCCAATGCTTTGCTCCCCAGTCATCAGCAATGTGCAGGTCACCAGGACCCTCATTGATGGCGGAGCAGGACTCAACGTCCTGTCCGTCGAGACGTTCGACAATCTCCAAGTGCCGTACGATCAGCTTCAGCCGACCAAGCCCTTCTCAGGAGTCACTGATGGTTCCACTATTCCCATAGGGCAGGTTCGCCTTCCAGTCACCTTCGGACAACGCAACAACTACCGCACGGAGCTCATCGACTTCGACGTCGCCCACATCCGCCTGCCATACAACGCCATCCTCGGGTACCCAACCCTGGCCAAGTTCATGGCGGTGACTCACAATGGATACAATGTCCTCAAGATGCCAGGAAGTGGTGGAGTCATCACCATACCCTGTGAAGAAAGGGACACAGTGTGTTCACTTGAGCGTGCGTTCCAAGCCGCAGCAATCGAAGACCTGGACCACAGGAATGGAAGACCTCCTGAGGCGGCCCTTAAGAAGAAGAAGGTTTCGCCTGGCCCAAGCCACAAGGAGGCAGGCGCCTCCGGAGGCATTGCGTCAGGGTCCGCGCCCAATCAGGGAGTGCCACCCTCTCTCGCATAGGAAGGCGCGCCCGGTGCCCTCCTCAGGCAGGGCTCGGGGGCTCTTTCTTGGAGAGCCACCGACTTTTCCAAGGTCGCGAGGGAGGCGCTCGGGCACCGCTTGGAGGTGTGCTTCCATGCACGTTTCCCTCGGGAAGATACAAGGCAAGGAAGACCAAACCCTCAGGAGTTCATCGCAAGAAACACCCAGGAGCTACAGGAGTCGAGAGTCATGCGCGGCAGCTGCCGCTTGCCCACCGTAGCCCTACATCCAGGCGAGGATGGTGGGCTGCGCATCTACGTCAATGTGCCAGGGCTCAACCGAGCCGCGTCTCAGGAGCGCCTCTGGCCTTTGCGCATGGGGCGTTGTGAGGGTCCACCTCATAGCTACGTTCACATGCCTTTCAGCCTGCCAAACACGGTCGCCGCTCATCAGCGCCTGCTAAGGAGCATTCTGGAGGCTCAGGAGGTTAGGCATCGTGCGGTCCTGGTGGTGATGGAGATGGCCCTCGGAGACCCATCTGCGCCCCCGGAGCCTCCCGAGGCTCCTGGGCCTGCGGGCCCGTGAGGATCGACATCTTCATCATGCATCGCCCGCTTCTTCAACATCACCCCATCTTCAACGGCACCAGGTGACATCTTTCTAAGTTCCGTTCTTAGCTGGGAGCGCCCACAGGGCCGCATCATTCCCAGGTCGCGTGGGTCCGTCCCTGCGGCATGTATCCGTTTTGCTTATGCTCTTTACTTACCTTGTAGTGGGCGCCCCTCGGGCTGCATCATCCCCGAGCTGCTCGGGCCTAGCCCAGCGGCGTTTGCTTTTCCCGCGTCTATTTGAAATGAATTTACTCCTGCGTGCTTAACGTACCCGGCCTAATCACCTACTCGATTGACACTACCTATGGAGCCGCTCGCTCTGGCACGACATTTGCGCACGGGTCCGTCCCCGCAACGCCAATAAATCTGAGTGGTCGAGCTCTGGCCGCGGCAGCCCCGCAAGGCGCCACCTCACCAGGCCCTCAGTGCCCCAATCACTTCCCCGGAGCGACCAAAGGTGGGCTGGCAACCGTAACAACAGGTCTTGTTTCTCTTCATGATTGGTGTGCAAGACCTACTCCAGGAGCAACGTCAGGGACGTCACGAGCCGACTCACCCCCTCTCTGGCACGGACCGCTTGAACATTAAAAGAGGGGTACCTAAGCATCGCGACTCATGGGCTCCTACTGGCTCTCCAGCCCTCATCCCCTGACCTTGACCCACGGCATCGCGACCTGTCATACTAGTGGTGGCTGAGCTTGCTCGAGGGCCGGGACCTGAGGATGCAAAGCATTAAGGAAAGTGCGGGGGAGTGGGAAGGAGCTCGCGAGGACCTAACCCAGCATCACCTCAGCTGCCACCACTCGGGTCGGGCGCTTCATCGAGGAACTACAACAAACTCAAGAGATAAGTCACACCCTTACAAGAGTTGGACCAACGCAGCGCCAAACCCTCGCCCAGTGCGGCTCTGTCATGGCGACGTTGCCTTCCTTTCTCGCCCAGCGAGGGCTGCTTGAGCGCTAAAGGGGACCTCCCGAGCATCGCGGCACGGGGGCTCTTACCGGACCTCGGGCCGCTCACCTCCTGGCCTTGACCACGGCATCGCGACCTGGCATACCAGCGACGGCTGAAGCCTGCCTGGGGACTGGGACCTGTCAGCGTAGAGCGCCGAGTCCTCGCGAGGATAGAAAGGGGGAGCCGAGCCAGGACAGAGCAAGCACCTCGCTTTGATTCATATTAAGGATATAATATTCACAAAAGACATGGCAGGCGCCTTACATACCCCCACGGGGTGTTGCTTTGATTCCTCACAGGGAACAAGAGTACTAATCCTAAGGAACGCTAATCGCCCGCACCTCCGCAAGGGACGCCATGATCAACAGTGGGCTGCCCAACGCCGGCGCCAACCCCATCCAGATCAGTGGCGTCGGCGGCTGGACGCAGCTGCCCCGCTCCGAGCACGGTGCGAGCTCGGGGGCTCGTAGCTGTCGTCGCTCGTCTCCGGAGTCGCGAGGAGCTCAGGGGAGCCGCTGGATTCCCCAGCTCCTCCGCTGCCGCCTGAGGAGCTGCTGGAGGGCCAATGGGCGGGCCAAGTCCTCGCCGGTTCGTCGCCCCTGCCGTTTTCCCTGGGGCAGCACTCTAGCCGGTGTCCTTCAGCATCGAAGACCTTGAAGAACATCAGGGAGGCGCCGTTGTATTCAAGATGAATCACGAGGGCACCTACCGTCCGGCAGACCCGGGCGATTTCGCCCTAGCCCTGGGTCATGAAGACCTTGCTCGGAGTGACGATCGCGACCTCGGCTCCGGTCGCAAGGGTACGCAGTCAGCGTGCTGCAGCCAGAGCTCCAGAGCCCCGCTCGGCGGCATCTCGAAGGCGAAGGAGGGAGGAAGGCGAATCCAAGAGCTTGAAGGCATGGCGGTGTGGAGCACGAGCTCGCGAGAGGAGCGCTCGGCGTGGACTCCAGGAGGAACGACACGCACCACCGTGACTCGCCGGCGTCGACGGCGGCACCGCCGATGACGCTCGACGCCTTCTCCCCCAGGACCGACGACACGCCGTACAAGGGTAGTGGATACCCAGGCGGCGGCCTCTCGTACCAGGGTCTCGATACCTCCTGCTGAGCACCCTCATCTCGGTGGCCGAGGACCAGCCGCTTCTTCGGCGGAAGTGGGCCAGGACCCTCTCGGGGAGCTTTCCCTTCTCTTCTGCAAAGAACCGGCGGATTGGTGCCATTGGCGTAAGGAGAAGCAAGAACGAGGAAGAAGAAGGAAAGGAGCGGCAGCAGGGGATGGACTAAAGGGACTTGTGCAGCCCCGTACTTATAGCCGGAGGAGGCCAACCGCCGAGCACCACGATCGCTGGTAATCATGACCGGTTTCTCTGCATGCAGGGACTTATCAAGTCGTGCGGTCGCCGAGGCATCGTGGGGAAGCGCAGACGCCCGCGTCCAATCAACCGCCATGCGGCACCCAAGGCCGCAGGCTATTGGGGCCCATGGTGCTTCGCGCTCGCCCCTTCGCTTCCCTGCCAGGCCAAGTCCGGGCGCACCGTGGGCCCGGGGGCTACTGTCGGCGTTCTGGGAACGGGGATCCCCAGACTTGCCTGCCTGCGGCGTGGCTCAAGTGGGGGCCCAGCGCGACCCATCTTCATCAGCTCAAGCTCAAGACCCTCGCGAGGGGCCAAACCTCGCGGGGCGGACGACCGGAAGCTTCCTCAGAGGCAGCCTCATCAGGCAGGCTCGCGAGGAGGCGGAGAGATCAAGGCAGGGGTACCTCACGAGGAGCCCATGACGCAAGCCATGACGATCGAGACCAGGCGGGCGCCGACCTGCGTAGTGTTCTTGTTTCCCCTTTGGTGCAAAGGGCGCAAGCATAGGCCAAGGCACCGGGTAAAGGTTACCATTCCGGTGCAACGAGACCAAGACCAATAGAGCGGCAGGACGGAGGTCACCGTGGAGCCCAAGACGGCGTCATCACCAGTGCTTTTGGCAGCCGAAGACCACCTTTGGTCAGGATAACTTGTACTAGATGTTCCCCTTCAAAATGGCCAATTGTTGGCGCCCTTCCCGCTCATTATTTGGGGAGAGGCCCAGGGCCTCTATAAATAGAGCCAGCCACCACAGAGTAGAGAGGGAGAGGAAGGAACGGACAAGAAGGGACCGAAAAAGAGAGAGAGAGGCGATTGAACTCACCCAAGCAGTTCATCGCACTAGCTCAGGAACACCTCTCGCGAGGCTGTTCTTCCCTTGTACTGTTCATCATCAGCCCCTGAGGCAATCCACCACACCACACACTGGAGTAGGGTATTACACCACAATGGTGGCCCGAACCAATATAAATCTTGTGTCCCTTGTGTTGTTCGTTGATTCCAGCTTAGATCACGCAAGGAGATTGGACATAGATCGGTAGGGGAGAGATCTTCGCGCGCACCCCAATGTTCGAACCTCAAGGGTCTGCCGGAACCCGAAATCTGACAGCAGTTGCCAAGGGGAGTGCCCATACCCAATACTCAGTTCTTCTTTGTTGGTGAAGAAGGTGTTGGTGATGATGGATAGTCGCACATCGAGCGTAGGAGATCCTCCAATTTGCGGATAATGCCCTTGAGTGCGATGATATGCTCCTTCAACAAAATATTTTCACATGTGCGATACTTGTTTTGAATACGAGCTAACTCAATCATCTTGAAAGCCTCAATCTCCATTGGGGTAAAGAGATTGTGGTGAGGTTGAAGGATGTCTTCTTCTGCTACTGTCGGAACTTGGTCCCTCATGGCCTTCTTGATCCCATCATCCTTGTTGAGCTCTCCGGGCTCTTCTCTCTGGAACTCTATCTTCATTAGCCAAGCATCGTTGCCCTCATTGTTGGAGGAGGAGGGAGATGACATGATTCCTGGCCTTGACAACCCTGGCAGAAAACAGCTCAAAACAAAAACAGGAGATATTTGCGTGATACGGTGGTCAAAACCTTCAGGAGATTATATAATGAATTTTTACCGACCAAAAGAAGTATCGTGCAAGAAAAAGGAGTCCGGAGAGCACACGAGGTGCCCACGAGGCAGAGGGCGCTCCCTCCACCCTCGTGGAAGCCTCGTGTCCTTTCCGGACTGCTTCTTATTTTCCTATTTTCTTAAATATTCCAAAACGGAGAAAAATTGCCATTCGAACTGTTTTGGAGTCGGTTTACTTACTATACCACGTACCTATTCCTTTTCGGAGTCTGAAACGTTCTGGAAAGTGTCCCTTATGTATTCCTCCGGGGTTACGGTTTCAATAACATTAGTTTCAACATTTATGGGATTACCTGAGATATAATGTTTGATTCTTTGGCCATTCACCACCCTCGGATTAGTGCCTTCGAAGTTGTTGATTTTTATGGCACCGGAGCGATAGACCTCCTTGATGACGTAAGGACCTTCCCATTTAGAGAGAAGTTTTCCTGCAAAAAATCTTAAACAAGAGTTGTATAACAGTACATAGTTGAAGGAAATATGCCCTAGAGGCAATAATAAAGTTATTATTTATTTCCTTATATCATGATAAATGTTTATTATTCATGCTAGAATTGTATTAACCGGAAACATAATACATGTGTGAATACATAGACCAACAGAGTGTCACTAGTATGCCTCTACTTGACTAGCTCGTTAATCAAAGATGGTTATGTTTCCTAACCATGAACAAAGAGTTGTTATTTGATTAACGAGGTAACATCATTAGTTGAATGATCTGATTGGCATGACCCATTCCATTAGCTTAGCACCCGATCGTATAGTATGTTGCTATTGCTTTCTTCATGACTTATACATGTTCCTATAACTATGAGATTATGCAACTCCCGTTTACCGGAGGAACACTTTGGGTACTACCAAACGTCACAACGTAACTGGGTGATTATAAAGGAGTACTACAGGTGTCTCCAATGGTAGATGTTGGGTTGGCGTATTTCGAGATTAGGGTTTGTCACTTCGAGTGTCGGAGAGGTATCTCTGGGCCCTCTCGGTAATGCACATCACATAAGCCTTGCAAGCACTGCAACTAATATGTTAGTTGTGAGATGATGTATTACGGAACGAGTAAAGAGACTTGCCGGTAACGAGATTGAACTAGGTATTGGATACCGACGATCGAATCTCGGGCAAGTAACATACCGATGACAAAGGGAACAACGTATGTTGTTATGCGGTCTGACCGATAAAGATCTTCGTAGAATATGTAGGAGCCAATATGGGCATCCAGGTCCCGCTATTGGTTATTGACCGGAGACGTGTCTCGGTCATGTCTACATTGTTCTCGAACCGTAGGGTTCGCACGCTTAACGTTACGATGACAGTTATTATGAGTTTATGCATTTTGATGTACCGAAGGTTGTTCGGAGTCCCGGATGAGATCACGGACATGACGAGGAGTCTCGAAATGGTCGAGACGTAAAGATTGATATATTGGAAGCCTATGATTGGACATAGGAAGTGTTCCGGGTGAAATCGAGATTTTTACCGGAATACCGGGAGGGTTACCGGAACCCCCCGGGAGACTAATGGGCCTATTGGGCCTTAGTGGAAAAAGAGAAAAGGGGCAGCCCATAGCTGGCCGACGCCCCCCCCCCCCCTTCCCCAAGTCCTAGTAGGACTAGGAGAAGGGGCCGGCCCCCCCTCTCTCTCTCCTTTCCCCCTGAGAGTCCTAATTGGAATAGGATTGGAGGGGGGAGTCCTACTCCCGATAGGAGTAGGACTCCCCCTGCGCCTACCTCTCTCTGGCCGGCCGGCCCCCCCTCCTCCAACCTTTATATACGGGGGCAGGGGACACCCCAAGACACACAAGTTGATCCTTGAGATCGTTCCTTAGCCGTGTGCGGTGCCCCCTGCCACCAAATTCCACCTCGATCATACCGTTGTAGTGCTTAGGCGAAGCCCTGCGTCGGTAGTACATCAAGATCGTCACCACGCCGTTGTGCTGACGAAACTCTTCCTCGACGCTTTGCTGGATCGGAGCCCGAGGATCGTCATCGAGCTGAACGTGTGCTAAGAACTCGGAGGTGCCGGAGTAACGATGCTTGGATCGGTCGGATCGGGAAGAAGACGTACGACTACTTCCTCTACGTTGTGTGATCGCTTCCGCAGTCGGTCTGCGTTGGTACGTAGACAACACTCTCCCCTCTCGTTGCTGTGCATCACCATGATCTTGCGTGTGCGTAGGAAAATTTTCGAAATTACTACGTTCCCCAACAGTGGCATCCGAGCCTAGGTTTTTATGGTTTGATGTTATTAGCACGAGTAGAACACAAGTGAGTTGTGGGCGATACAAGTCATACTGCCTACCAGCATGTCATACTTTGGTTCGGCGGTATTGTTGGGTGAGACGATCCGGACCAACATTACGCGTACTCTTACGCGAGACCGATTCCCTCGACGTGCTTTGCACATAGATGGCTTGCGGAAGACTGTCTCTCCAACTTTAGTTGAACCAAGTGTGACTACGCCCGGTCCTTGAGAAGGTTAAAACGGAGTCTATTTGACGAACTATCGTTGTGGTTTTGATGCGTAGGTGAGATGAGTTCTTACTTAAGCCCGTAGCAGCCACGTAAAACTTGCAACAACAAAGTAGAGGACGTCTAACTTGTTTTTGCAGGGTATGTTGTGATGTGATATGGTCAAGGCATGATGCTGATTTTATTGTATGAGATGATCATGTTTTGTAACCGAGTTATCGGCAACTGGCAGGAGCCATATGGTTGTCGCTTTATTGTATGCAATGCAATCGCGATGTAATGCTTTACTTTATTACTAAACGGTAGTGATAGTCGTGGAAGCATAAGATTGGCGAGACGACAACGATGCTACGATGGAGATCAAGGTGTCGCGCCGGTGACGATGGAGATCATGACGGTGCTTCGGAGATGGAGATCACAAGCACAAGATGATGATGGCCATATCATATCACTTATATTGATTGCATGTGATGTTTATCCTTTTATGCATCTTATCTTGCTTTGATTGACGGTAGCATTATAAGATGATCTCTCACTAAATTATCAAGAAGTGTTATCCCTGAGTATGCACCGTTGCCAAAGTTCTTCGTGCCCAGACACCACGTGATGATCGGGTGTGATAAGCTCTACGTTCAAATACAGCGGGTGCAAAACAGTTGCACACGCAGAATACTCAGGTTATACTTGACAAGCCAAGCATATACAGATATGGCCTCGGAACACGGAGACCGAAAGGTCGAGCGTGAATCATATAGTAGATATGATCAACATAACGATGTTCACCATTGAAAACTACTCCATCTCACGTGATGATCGGTTATGGTTTAGTTGATTTGGATCACGTGATCACTTAGAGGATTAGAGGGATGTCTATCTAAGTGGGAGTTCTTAAGTAATATGATTAAATTGAACTTAAATTTATCATGAACTTAGTCCTGGTAGTATTTTGCAAATCATGTTGTAGATCAATAGCTCGCGTTGTTGCTTCCCTGTGTTTATTTTGATATGTTCCTAGAGAAAATTGTGTTGAAAGATGTTAGTAGCAATGATGCGGATTGGATCCGTGATCTGAGGTTTATCCTCATTGCTGCACAGAAGAATTATGTCCTTGATGCACCGCTAGGTGACAGACCTATTGCAGGAGCAGATGCAGACGTTATGAACGTTTGGCTAGCTCAATATGATGACTACTTGATAGTTTAGTGCACCATGCTTAACGGCTTAGAATCGGGACTTCAAAGACGTTTTGAACGTCATGGACCATATGAGATGTTCCAGGAGTTGAAGTTAATATTTCAAGCAAATACCCGAGTTGAGAGACATGAAGTCTCCAGCAAGTTCTATAGCTAAAAGATGGAGGAGAATCGCTCAACTAGTGAGCATGTGCTTAGATTGTCTGGGTACTACAATCGCTTGAATCAAGTGGGAGTTAATCTTCCAGATAAGATAGTGATTGACAGAATTCTCTAGTCACCATGACCAAGTTAGTAGAACTTCGTGATGAACTATAGTATGCAAGGGATGACGAAAACGACTCCCGAGCTTTTCATGATGATGAAATCGATGAAGGTAGAAATCAAGAAAAACATCAAGTGTTGATGGTAGACAAGACCACTAGTTTCAAGAAAAGGGCAAAGGGAAGAAGGGGAACTTCAAGAAGAATGGCAAGCAAGTTGCTACTCAAGTGAAGAAGCCCAAGTCTGGACCTAAGCCTGAGACTAAGTGCTTCTACTGCAAAGGGACTGGTCACTGGAAGCGGAACTACCCCAAGTGATTGGCGGATAAGAAGGATGGCAAAGTGAACATAAGTATATTTGATATACATGTTATTGATGTGTACTTTACTAGTGTTTATAGCAACCCCTTAGTATTTGATGCTAGTTCAGTTGCTAAGAGTAGTAACTCGAAACGGGAGTCGCAGAATAAACAGAGACTAGTTAAGGGTGAAGTGACGATGTGTGTTGGAAGTGGTTCCAAGATTGATATGATCATCATCGCACACTCCCTATAATTTCGGGATTAGTGTTGAACCTAAATAAGTGTTATTTGGTGTTTGCGTTGAACATGAATATGATTTGATCATGTTTATTGTAATACGGTTATTCATTTAAGTAAGAGAATAAATTGTTGTTCTGTTTACATGAATAAAACCTAATATGGTTTCACACCCAATGAAAATAGTTCATTGGATCTCGATCTTAACAATACACATATTCATAATATTGAAACCAATAGATGCAAAGTTAATAATGATAGTGCAACTTATTTGTGGCACTGCTGTTTAGGTCATATTGGTATAAAGCGCATGAAGAAACTCCATGCTGATGGGCTTTCGGAATCACTTGATTATGAATCACTTGATGCTTGCGAACCATGCCTTTTGGGCAAGATGACTAAAACGCCGTTCTCCGGAACAATGGAGCGAGAAAAGATTTGTTGGAAATCATACATACTGATGTATGTGGTCCGATGAATATTGAGGCTCGCGACAGATATCATTATTTTCTGATCTTCACAAATGATTTGAGCAGATATGAGTATATCTACTTGATGAAACATAAGTCTGAAACATTTGAAAAGTTCAAAGAATTTCAGAGTGAAGTGGAAAATCATCGTGACAAGAAAATAAAAGTTTCTACGATATGATCGCAGAGGTAAAATATTTGAGTTACGAGTTTGGTCTTCAATTAAAACAATGTGGAATAGTTTCACAAAATCATGCCACATGGAACACCACAGCATAATGGTGTGTCCGAACGTCATAACCGTACTTTATTGGATATAGTGCAATCTATGATGTATCTTATCGATCTACCACTATCGTTTTGGGGTTATGCATTAGAGACAGTTGCATTCACGTTAAATAGGGCACCATCTAAATCCGTTGAGACGACACCGTGTGAACTATGGTTTGGCAAGAAACCAAAGTTGTCGTTTCTTAAAGTTTGGGGTTGCGATGCTTATATGAAAAAGTTTCATCCTGATAAGCTCAAAACTCAAATCGGAGAAGTGCATCTTCATAAGATATCCAAAGGAAACTATTGGATACACCTTCTATCACAGATCCGAAGGCAAGACTTTTGTTGCTAAATTCAGAAACTTTCTGGAGAAGGAGTTTCTCTCGAAAGAAGTGAGTGGGATGAAAATAGAACTTGACGAGGTAACTGTACCTGCTCCCTTATTGGAAAGTAGTACATCACAAAAAAATGTTTCTGTGACACCTACACCAGTTAGTGAGGAAGCTAATGATGATGATCATGAAACTTCAGAACAAGACACTACTGAACCACGTAGATCAACCAGAGTGAGATCCGCACCAGAGTGGTACGGTAATCCAATTCTGGAAGTCATGCTACTAGATCATGATGAACCTACGAACTATGAGGAAGCGATGATGAGCCCAGATTCCGCGAAATGGTTTGAGGCCATGAAATCTGAGATATGATCCATGTATGAGAACAAAGTATGGACTTTGATGGATTTGCCCGATGATCGGCAAGCCATAGAAAATAAATGGGTCTTCAAGAGGAAGACGGACGCTGATAGTAGTGTTACTATCTACAAAGCTAGAATTGTCGCAAAAGTTTTCGACAAGTTCAAGGTGTTGACTACGATGAGTTTTTCTCACTCGTATCTATGCTTAAGTCTGTCCGAATCATGTTAGCAATTGCCGCATTTTATGAAATCTGGCAAATGGATAAACAAAACTGCATTCCTTAATGGATTTATTAAAGAAGAGTTGTATGTGATGCAACTAGAAGGTTTTGTCAATCCAAAAGGTGCTAACAAAAATGTGCAAGCACCAGCGATCCATCTGTGGACTGGTGCAAGCATCTCGGAGTTGGAATATATGCTTTGATAAGTTGATCAAAGCATATAGTTTTATACAGACTTGCGGTGAAGCCTGTATTTACGAGAAAGTGAGTGGGAGCACTACAGCATTTCTGATAAGTATATGTGAATGACATATTGTTGATCAAAAATAATGTAGAATTATTCTGTAAAGCATAAAAGGAGTATTTGAAAAGAGTTTTTCAAAGAAAGACTTCGGTAAAGCTGCTTACATATTGAGCTTCAAGATCTATAAAGATAGATCAAGACGCTTGATAAGTTTTTCAATAAGTACATACCTTGACAAGATTTTGAAGTAGTTGAAAATGGAACAGTCAAAGAAAAAAGTTTCTTGCCTATGTTACAAGGTGTGAAGTTGAGTAAAGACTCAAAGCCCGACCACGGCAGAAGATAGAAAGAGAATGAAAGTCATTCCCTATGCCTCATTCATAGGTTCTATAAAGTATGCCATGCTGTGTACCAGATCTATTGTATACCCTGCACTGATTTGGCAAGGGAGTACAATAGTGATCTAGGAGTAGATCACTGGACAGCGGTCAGAATTATCCTTAGTGAAATAAGGAAATGTTTCTCGATTATGGACGTGACAAAAAGGTTCGTCGTAAAGGGTTACGTCGATGCAAGTTTTTGACACTAATCCAGATGATTCTAAATCTGGATACATATTGAAAGTGGGAGCAATTAGCTAGAGTAGCTCCGTGTAGAGCATTGTAGACATAGAACTTGCAAAATACTTACGGATCTGAAAGTGACAGACCCGTTGACTAAAATTATCTCACAAGCAAAACATGATCACACCTTAGTACTCTTTGGGTGTTAATCACATAGATATGTGAACTAGATTACTGACTCTAGTAAACCCTTTGAGTGTTGGTCACATGACGATGTGAACTATGGGTGTTAATCACATGGTGATGTGAACCATTGCTGCTAAATCACATAGCGATGTGAACTAGATTATTGACTCTAGTGCAAGTGGGAGACTGAAGGAAATATGCCCTAGAGGCAATAATAAAATTATTATTTATTTCCTTATATCATGATAAATGTTTATTATTCATGCTAGAATTGTATTAACCGGAAACATAATACATGTGTGAATACATAGACCAACAGAGTGTCACTAGTATGCCTCTACTTGACTAGCTCGTTAATCAAAGATGGTTATGTTTCCTAACCATGAACAAAGAGTTGTTATTTGATTAACGAGGTCACATCATTAGTTGAATGATCTGATTGACATGACCCATTCCATTAGCTTAGCACCCGATCATTTAGTATGTTGCTATTCCTTTCTTCATGACTTATACATGTTCCTATAACTATGAGATTATGCAACTCCCGTTTACCGGAGGAACACTTTGGGTACTACCAAACGTCACAACGTAACTGGGTGATTATAAAGGAGTACTACAGGTGTCTCCAATGGTAGATGTTGGGTTGGCGTATTTCAAGATTAGGGTTTGTCACTTCGAGTGTTGGAGAGGTATCTCTGGGCCCTCTCGGTAATGCACATCACATAAGCCTTGCAAGCACTGCAACTAATATGTTAGTTGTGAGATGATGTATTACGGAATGAGTAAAGAGACTTGCCGGTAACGAGATTGAACTAGGTATTGGATACCGACGATCGAATCTCGGGCAAGTAACATACCGATGACAAAGGGAACAACGTATGTTGTTATGCGGTCTGACCGATAAAGATCTTCGTAGAATATGTAGGAGCCAATATGGGCATCCAGGTCCCGCTATTGGTTATTGACCGGATACGTGTCTCGGTCATGTCTACATTGTTCTCGAACCGTAGGGTTCGCACGCTTAACGTTACGATGACAGTTATTATGAGTTTATGCATTTTGATGTACCGAAGGTTGTTCGGAGTCCCGGATGAGATCACGGACATGACGAGGAGTCTCGAAATGGTCGGGACGTAAAGATTGATATATTGGAAGCCTATGTTTGGACATAGGAAGTGTTCCGGGTGAAATCGGGATTTTTACCGGAATACCGGGAGGGTTACCAGAACCCCCCGGGAGACTAATGGGCCTATTGGGCCTTAGTGGAAAAAGAGAAAAGGGGCAGCCCATAGCTGGCCGGCGCCCCCCCCCCCCCCCCCCTTCCCCAAGTCCTAGTAGGACTAGGAGAAGGGGCCGGCCCCCCTCTCTCTCTCCTTTCCCCCTGAGAGTCCTAATTGGAATAGGATTGGAGGGGGGAGTCCTACTCCCGATAGGAGTAGGACTCCCCCTGCGCCTACCTCTCTCTGGCCGGCCGGCCCCCCCTCCTCCAACCTTTATATACGGAGGCAGGGGACACCCCAAGACACACAAGTTGATCCTTGAGATCGTTCCTTAGCCGTGTGCGGTGCCCCCTGCCACCAAATTCCACCTCGATCATACCGTTGTAGTGCTTAGGCGAAGCCCTGCGTCGGTAGTACATCAAGATCGTCACCACGCCGTTGTGCTGACGGAACTCTTCCTCGACGCTTTGCTAGATCGGAGCCCGAGGATCGTCATCGAGCTGAACGTGTGCTAAGAACTCGGAGGTGCCGGAGTAACGGTGCTTGGATCGGTCGGATCGGGAAGAAGACGTACGACTACTTCCTCTACGTTGTGTGATCGCTTCCGCAGTCGGTCTGCGTTGGTACGTAGACAACACTCTCCCCTCTCGTTGCTGTGCATCACCATGATCTTGCGTGTGCGTAGGAAAATTTTTGAAATTACTACGTTCCCCAACAATAGTCACCTACATTAAACTCACGTTTTTGTATCCTTTTCTCATGCCATCTTTTAACCTTTTTTTAAACAGTTTGGCATTCTCATAAGCCTGGGTTCTCCATTCATCAAGTGTGCTAATGTCAAAAATCCTCTTCTCACCGGCAAGTTTGAAGTCATAGTTAAGCTCTTTAATGGCCTAATAGGCCTTATGTTCTAGTTCAAGAGATAAGTGACATGCTTTACCAGAAACCATTTTATATGAAGACATACCCATAGGATTTTTATATGCAGTTCTATAGGCCCATAATGCATCATTAAGTTTCTTGGACCAATTCTTTCTAGATCTATTAACAGTCTTTTGCAAAATTAATATAAGCTCTCTATTACTTAATTCTACTTGACCACTAGACTGTGGATGATATGGAGACGCAATTCTATGATTAACATCATACTTAGCAAGCATTTTACGAAAAGCACCATGAATAAAATGTGAACCACCATCAGTCATTAAGTAGCTAGGGACTCCAAACCTTGGAAAAATAACTTCTTTAAGCATCTTAATAGAGGTGTTATGATCAGCACTACCAGTTGGAATATCTTCTACCCACTTAGTAACGTAATCAACAACAACTAAAATATGAGTATACCAAATTAGAGGAAGGAAACAGTCCCATATAATCAAAGCTCCAAACATCAAATGGTTCAATAACAAGTGAATAATTCATAGGCATTTCTTGACGTCTACTAATATTACCAATTCTTTGACATTCATCACAGGACAAGACAAACTTACGGGAATCCTTGAAGAGAGTAGGCCAATAAAAACCGGATTGCAATACCTTATGTGCAGTTCTGTCTCCAGCATGGTGTCCTCCATAAGCCTCGGAGTGACACTTGCGTACGATCTGTTCCTGTTCATGCTCAGGTACACAACGTCTAATAACACCATCTACTCATTCTTTATAAAGTTGTGGGTCATCCCAAAAGTAATGCCTTAAATCATAGAAGAACTTTTTCTTTTGCTGGTATGTGAAACTAGGTGGTATACCATGAAGTTGTACGAGAAGCATTTATGACAGCTAATTGTTCATCAGGAAAGCTATGATCAATAGGTAGTGGGTCATCAAGCACATTCTCTGACCTAGACAAGTTGTCTGCAACTGGGTTCTCAGCTCCCTTTCTATCAATGATATGCAAATCAAATTCTTGTAGCAAGAGAACCCATTTAATAAGTCTAGGTTTAGCATCTTTCTTTTCCATAAGATATTTAATAGCAGCATGATCAGTGTGAACAGTTACTTTGGAATCAACAATATAAGGTCTGAACTTATCACAAGCAAATACAACTGCTAAAAATTCTTTTTCAGTGGTAGCATAATTTCTTCGAGCACTGTCTAGAGTCTTGCTAGCATATTGAATAACATTTAATTTCTTATCAACTCTTTGTACTAGAACAGCCCCTACAGCATAATCACTAGCATCACATATAATTTCAAATGGTAAATTCCAATAAGGAGGCTGAACAATAGGTGCAGAAATCAAAGCTTTCTTAAGTATTTCAAATGCTTCTACACAGTCGTCATCAAAAACAAAAGGAACATCTTTTTGTAAGAGATTAGTCAGAGGCCTATAAATTTGTAGAGAAGTCCTTAATGAACCTCCTATAGAAACCGGCATGACCAAGGAAACTTCTTATACCTTTAATGTCCTTAGGACACGGCATCTTTTCAATAGCATCAACTTTAGCCTTATCAACTTCAATACCTCTTTTAGAAATTTTATGCCCCAAGACAATACCTTCATTAACCATAAAGTGGCACTTCTCCCAATTCAAGACAAGATTAGTTTCTTCACATCTCCGCAAAACTCTATCAAGGTTGCTTAAGCAATCATCAAAAGAAGTTACATAAACGGAGATATCATCCATGAAAACCTCAACAATCTTTTCATAAAAATCAGAGAATATAGCAGTCATACATCTTTGAAAAGTGTTTAAGAGTAACCCATAAACGGAGATATAGCAGTCATATATCATCCATGAAAAATCTCTTTTTATGATTATAAATTTTTTATCTTCTTACCTTTTTAACAACTCTTCCTGTATTTAAGAAATATGCATGTGAAAAAAAGTGTTTAAGAGTAACCCTAAGTTGGTAATTCTTAAACTGAAAACTTTCATTGATGAACACATGTCTCCGTACTGTGTTAATATGTCATCGTTTGTTTTTGTCGTTTTTCTTTACTCGCTCGTAACAACACCCCATTCCGAACATGACATGAATAAATGCATGATCACTTGCCCGTTTTTTTGTATGGATTAAATCTACATGCAAGCCGTGTTGAAATAGAAAACCATAGAATTTTAAATTGTGCTTTTATACGTTCAGATCATCTTTGTTTCGGCGGTAGCTACAAATTCTCATATTACAAAACATTTTTTGTCAATTAAAAGCATGTGGTATTTTTTTCTCTTGTTGCAATGCACGGGCCATTTTGCTAGTATTTATATAAAGCAATTGAGTCTTTATATTTTTTAAAAAGCAATTAGGCCCCTATAATTTCCTTAAAAAGTGACCAAGTCCTTGTAAAGAAAGGAAAAAAGCACCCAGGTCCCTGGGCCGATCCGGCTCGACCTCTCTCCCGCAACCAGTCGTCGTCCTCTCCCTAGAATCGCTGCCCACTCCCCTCCATTCCCTCCCCAGCCGGTGACCTGAGGAGGTCGAGCTCCAGGACATTGACTAGGGGTGCGCGGCCGGCTGCTCCCCATGGCGTGGCCAGCACCAGGGCCTCAGGCGGCTCACGTCCAGCAGCATGCGGTGGCTCCCCGTTGGTGCGGCCACTAGCACACGGCCTCAGACGGCGTGCAGCGTGCAGCGCGCAGCGACTCCTTACAGAGCCTCATACTCGGAAAGCAGGGGCAACGAGTGGCCGGTGGGCACAATAGGTGGCGGCGACGAGCGGCCACACCCAGGGGCGAGGAGCCGGGGATGGAAGCAGGTGGTGGCGCATGAGCACCAGCATGTGCAGCTTTGTGTGTGCTCTTCCCTTGGTCCTCTCTGTCTATAGCAGCCATCGAAGGTCGCCTAACTTGGGCAGGATGCTTGCCCGAGTCTGCCGGGGGAGGAGGAAGGCGGGCTGCCGCCGGCGGCATCGCTCTAGCAACCAGTCGGCCGGCCATGGTGACGAGCGTGTGCGTCGAGCACGAGGTCCTCCATGGTTGGCGACGAGCGGCGGGAGGAAGAAAGAGAGATAGAGGAAGAAGAAGACGGGGTGAGTAGAAGAGATAACGGTGTTGACATTTTAAGCCACGTCAGCTCTAACGAGTGGGCCATCCATGTCATAATCATGATCAATTTTAAAGCACTCGGTCATTTAGGGGTTTTGAAACAGCTGGCCCCAAAGTTGGTAGTTATCAGTGAAAAAATAAAAGCAGTGGTTTTTTGGAACCCTAGCCCGAACTATAGTAGTTTTATGCTATTTACTCAAATTAAAGGGGGGATTTCCATCATATGGATGTATGTTTCCCTTATGTAAGTAGGGCACGGCGACTCGATGAAGTCGAGCGAGCGCATGGGTCGGCCCAGTGTGCGGGAGGCCACTGCCTCTTTTTTCATGTTTTTCATTTTTGTTATTGTTTTCATTTTCTACTTTCGTTTATACTTACGAATATTATAAATAAATATATTACAAAATACTGTACATAAAAACATTTTAAAAATGCTAAGCAAGCATTTGAAAAATGTTATTGTACAAACAGAAAAAATTTCTCATGTATACAAAAAAATATAACATGCATAAAAAAAGGTGATCATGCATTTTAGAAATATTAATCAAGCATTTGAATGTTTTGAAAACAAATATTCAAAAAATGTTAAACAACCATTTAGAAATTTTAAAATGTGTATACAAAAATGTTAATCAAGCATATGAAAAATGTTTAGTGTGTACATAAAAAATATTGACCATATGTTCAAAATATATTAATCAAGCATTTCAAAAAATGTTAAATGTATACAGTAAAAATGTTGACCATGTATTGAAAAAATGTTAAACTTGTATTTTGAAATTGTTAATCAAGGATTTGAAAAAAGAAAGCATAAAATGTGTACATATAAAATGTTGACCCTATATTAAAAATTGTTATAGGGTATTTAAAAAATTTG
This sequence comes from Triticum monococcum, assembly GCA_034509565.1. Lineage (NCBI taxonomy): Eukaryota > Viridiplantae > Streptophyta > Magnoliopsida > Poales > Poaceae > Triticum > Triticum monococcum. The sequence continues at coordinate 122,893,632 of CM067841.1, forward strand.
AATCAAGCATTTGAAAATTGTTAATTGTATATTGAAAAAATATTGACCATGTATTCAGTAAATGTTAATCAATAAATATTAATCTTATACTTGAAAAATATTAAACATGTATATTAAAAATGTGTATTAGATATATACCAAAAATGTATATAGAAAAACAATAAGAACCCGAGATAAATCAAAAGAAAACAAATGAAAAATGAGAAAGAAAAACAAACAAAAGTGGAGAAAATAAAGGTTGTGACCTTCTAATTAAAACAAAAAAACCCAACGATTTTTCTTTAACAAAGGTTGTGACCTTCTAATTAAACATGAACCCGATGGTGGACAAGTGGCTAGCAGCGCAACGCTACAACTAGGGCATCGTGGGATTTATTCCTTTTTTTTAGACAAGTGGGATTGATTCCTGCGGGACCCTTTTTCTCTAGTGTATTTATTTTAGTGCGAAATGGGCCAGCCCGAAACTATAGACGCACTTCAGGCAAGACCCAAGGAAGACTCGCTATAAGCGAGATATAGCCTCTGCAATTTAAGTGAGAGCGTACAAAGGCAGAGAAAGAGAAGGAAAACAGTCGCTCGCTGGACTGCAGGCCCATAAGGATGGAAGGAAAGCAGGAAAGAAATAGAATTAGAAAGTGGTTGGGCTGCAGCCTGGAAAAGAGAAGAAAGAATTAAGAAACAAAGAAAATCGCAAAAACCTGAACCCTTCATAGCCCCAACAAAATCGCAAAAATCAAACGCGCCAATGCCCATGGCCCTATTGCGGGGTCGTGGCCACGACGCTCACCGCACTTAATCCCAAGCACACTACGGCCCTCCCCATCGCGACAACTCCAACATCTTGATAACCCTATCCTGACACCGCAAATCAACAACGCGACGATAGCAATTGCGTTGCCTTGTCGACAACCGGATCGTCGTGGTCATGTCAACCGCTCAACATCCATCGAACCCCACAGGGGAATGAACCCTACAGAAAACAGAGGAGAGGGGTGGCAGAGCAATATATGCCTTAGCCCAATGCTAAAGCCGATGAACTTGACTCCCAGCGATCAAAGACGCTCGAACGCCAGCGCAAACAAAAAGACCATATTGAATTACCTGTGGGGCACCCGCAAAAAAAAAGAATTACCTGCGGGGCGGAGCTCGAGTCGTTCAGCCAACAATTAGCGCAAACAATTTCTGCGCTTCACATGGTGATCCTGGTGCCAAGATCCGTGCGATGCATCCAAGGGCGCAGAGCGCGTTCACACAAGATCAGTATAGAAATGACGTTAGTACTATAGTATTCAGGACATCACTCACTCAACTTGCCTTAGCTAGCAACGCCCAGTTGCTTGGGACAAACAACTGACGTTTTTACTTGACAATATACGTTAGCAGAAAAAAGAAAGCGTAAAATGTGTACATATAAAATGTTGACCCTGTATTAAAAATTGTTATCGGGTATTTAAAAAATTTGAATCAAGCATTTGAAAATTGTTAATTGTATATTGAAAAAATATTGACCATGTATTCAGTAAATGTTAATCAATAAATCTTAATCTTATACTTGAAAAATATTAAACATGTATATTAAAAAATGTGTATTAGATATATACCGAAAATGTGTATAGAAAAACAATAAGAACCCGAGATAAATCAAAAGAAAACAAATGAAAACGAGAAAGAAAAACAAACAAAAGCGGAGAAAATAAAGGTTGTGGCCTTCTAATTAAAACAAAAAAACCCAACAGTTTTTCTTTAACAAAGCTTGTGACCTTCTAATTAAACATGAACCCGATGGTGGACAAGTGGCTAGCAGCGCAACGCTACAACTAGGACGTCGTGGGATTGATTCCTTTTTTTAGACAAGTGGGATTGATTCCTGCGGGACCCTTTTTCTCTAGTGTATTTATTTTAGTGTGAAATGGGCCGGCCCGAAACTATAGACGCGCTTCAGGCAAGACCCAAGGAAGACTCGCTATAAGCGAGATATAGCCTCTGCAATTTAAGTGAGAGCGTACAAAGGCAGAGAAAGAGAAGGAAAACAGTCGCTCGCTGGATTGCAGGCCCATAAGGATGGAAGGGAAGCAGGAAAGAAATAGAATTAGAAAGTGGTTGGGCTGCAGCCTGGAAAAGAGAAGAAAGAATTAAGAAACAAAGAAAATCGCAAAAACCTGAACCCTTTACAGCTCCAACAAAATCGCAAAAATCAAACGCGCCAATGCCCATGGCCCTATTATGGTCATGGCCACGACCCTCGCCGCACTTAATCCCAAGCACACTACAGCCCTCCCCATCGCGACAACTCCAACATCTTAGTAACCCTATCCTGACACCGCAAATCAATAACGCGACGATAGCAATTGCGATGCCTTGTCGACAACTCATGTCAACCGCTCAACATCCATTGAACCCCACGGGGGAATGAACCCTACAGTAAACAGAGGAGAGGGGGTGGCAGAGCAGTATACGCCTTAGCCCAATGCTAGAGCCGATGAACTTGACTCCGAGCGGTCAAAGATGCTCGAATCACCAACGCAAACAAAAAAACCATATTGAATCACCTGCGGGGCACCCACAAAAAAAAGAATTACCTGCGGGGCGGAGCGCGAGTCGTTCAGCCGACAGTTAGCGCAAACAATTTCTGCACTCCAACATCTTGGTAACCCTATCCTGACACCGCAAATCAATAACGCGACGATAGCAATTGTGATGCCTTGTCGACAACCTCCGGTTGTCGAGCGAATAAAAAACAATCGTCGTCGTCATGTCAACCGCTCAACATCCATTGAACCCCACGGGGGAATGAACCCTACAGTAAACAGAGGAGAGGGGGTGGCAGAGCAGTATACGCCTTAGCCCAATGCTAGAGCCGATGAACTTGACTCCGAGCGGTCAAAGATGCTCGAATCACCAGCGCAAACAAAAAAACCGTATTGAATCACCTGCGGGGCACCCACAAAAAAAAGAATTACCTGCGGGGCGGAGCGCGAGTCGTTCAGCCGACAGTTAGCGCAAACAATTTCTGCGCTTCACATGGCGATCCTGGTGCCAAGATTCGTGCGATGCATCCGAGGGCGCAGAGCGCGTTCACACAAGATCAGTATAGAACTGACGTAGTTCTATAGTGTTCAGGACATCACTCACTCAACTTGCCTTAGTTAGCAGCGCCCAGTTGCTTGGGACAAACAACTGACGGTTTTACTTGACAATATACATTAGCAGAAAAAAGAACATCCACACTGACAAGATTTAGAACCAGTAGGATTAATTTAGGACACGAGACAAATTCTATGGTCAGAAAATTTGTATACAGCCGAACAGATAGCACTGCATTTTATTTTCTAGGTAAGCCATACACCACCCAGAACAATTGAACATTCGCTTCCCTTTGGTATTAGGGTAAGTAAATACTGACCTCATATTGTTCGGAAAAAAAACACTGACCTCATACAGCTTGAGAGAGGAATCACGAAGTTCCTGGCATGTCTAGATTTTTCATAGCAAGGAAGGATGCATTTCAAAGCTTCATCACATGCACATTATGTTCAATCAGGACAATAACGACAAAGAAGGTAATGCAAACTGTGTGTAATGCAAACAATACAAAGAAGGTAACTGCAGCTCCCTCCATATTTTCACATCCGGGCTTGGGACCGGCAAAGGAAGTGTTAAACCACAACAACATCAATCATTCAAGCAAAGCATACATGACACACAATCAAGCAAATGCAATATCAATGCAGCTCCCTCCACATTTTCACATCTGGGTTTGGGACCGGCAAAGGCAGTGTTAAACCACAACAAACAAAACATACAACACCAATCATTCAAGCAAAGCATTCAGGACACACCATCAAGCAAAGCATACAGCACACACCATCAAGCAAATGCAATATTAATTCAAACACACGCGCGCACATACACACACACACACACACAGTCGGTCACACGAAGAGTCACAGTCACACACACACAGCAATAGGCAAAGGCAGTGTTAAACCACGACAATACAAAACACAAATTATACAACAACATCAGTCATTCAAACAAAACATACATGACACACAATCAAGCAAATGCAATATCAATGCAGCTCCCTCCACATTTTCACATCCGGGCTTGGGACCGGCAAAGGCAGTGTTAAACCACAACAAACAAAACATACAACACCAATCATTCAAGCAAAGCATTCAGGACACACCATCAAGCAAAGCATACAAGACACACCATCAAGCAAAGCATATAGCACACACCATCAAGCAAATGCAATATTAATTCAAACACACACACACACAGTCGGTCACACAGAGAGTCACACAGAGTGTCACAGTCACACACAGATTCAGTCACACACACACAGCAACAGTCACACAGAGTCAGTCACACATACACAGAGAGTCACACAGAGTGTCAGAGTCACACACAGATTCAGTCACACACACACAGCAACAGTCACACAGAGTCAGTCACACATACACAGTCATAGTCACACAGAGTCAGTCACACATACACAGTCACAGTCACAGTCACAGTCACACACACAAGAGATAGAAAGGGCACAAACAGAAAGCTAATACTACAAGCAAGACCCATGATGTAAGTTGTTTGGCATGCAGTACCTTCCAGGAATAACTTTTGCTATTCCCATATACCTGATGGAATTAATCAGTGCATGTTCCTCCTCAGTAGTCCAAGCATCGTTCCATATGTTTGGATTCAGATGATTATGCCACCTAAGATGTTTTGAATGAATTCAAAAATCAGCTTCATATTAACAACTAAGATGTTTTGAATGAATTCAAAAACCAGCTTCATATTAACAACTGCTTCACCTAGACCAAATGTGTTTCCCCCGATAGCAGCCATAACTTGATTGAAGAATAGAGCAACCATCTGAAGAAAGAAGAACAAAATAGTTAGCACGGACTGCGAATAGAGAAAGAGGCGCCAAGAAATAACAAGTTACTCAAGGCAATTACCTGTTCATTAGCGGTCAGAGGAAGTCCACCAAAGTAAACATGCCGAGCATGCCAAGTAACCTAAGAAAAGAGTAGTCAGGCATATGCATCACAGAACAAGAAAAATCTCAAGCACAAAACAAAAAATCAAGCATACCTGCTGTGTCATGGCAGTGGCTGCATAGCAAGTGGATCAATGCAAAGGGAAGAGAGAATTAGAAAGTAATAACAAAACATTGAATAATAAAGAAGCATGTTTATTCTGCCATCACCAAATAAACTGCAAATCAGAGTGAATCTAGTCACGTTATGATGACAGAATGGACTATCCATGATTTGAGTACTAGCTACACAAAATCATAAAAGTAGCACAGTAGTCACCTGTCCCAGGGCGGATAAATTGAACATGTTCGGGAGCATGTTCGGAAACATCCGAGGATCAGCGGGGAAGTTCTGGTAGCTGACCTGCAATGCGTCAACAGAGAATTGTTAGCAATGTGTTTACCTTGCACATAATAAACTGCAAATCAGAGTGAATCTAGTCACGTTATGATGACAGAATGGACTATCCATGATTTGAGTACTAGCTACACAAAATCATAAAAGTAGCACAGTAGTCACCTGTCCCAGGGCGGATAAATTGAACATGTTCGGGAGCATGTTCGGAAACATCCCAGGATCAGCGGGGAAGTTCTGGTAGCTGACCTGCAATGCGTCAACAGAGAATTGTTAGCAATGTGTTTACCTTGCACATAGGGGTTAAATGCATTTCAGCAAACCATATAAAAATAAAACAATCAAAAGAAATACCTTGCAAGCATTTGTTAGTCCATACTTGTTTACAAGGTCAATAATTTTGTCCACTTCCTGTAGAAAAATATCATAAATATAACTATAAAATGTGCAAAATCTTTTTTTCTCAAGCAAAGTCAGGAGTGCAATGACAAACCTCTTGAGTCCAAGGACCTTTGATGAGTTCAGTGTTAAAGAACCTTCGTAAACATTGCACCTCTGTCCTATCCGGAAATAATTCAGCTGTGTAGGTAGATACTAACACAATATGTGAGCTCACCACACTTGCATATACAGAAAAACGTCCAAAGAAGTATGGCATTACTATATTACTAGCTAAAACATTCATAAGGTATTACCAGACGTAAGATAAATATTGTGTGCACAATTGGAAGGAGTTAAATTCGAGAAGGATTACCATACAAACACAGACCAGGTTGATGAGTGATCCACGGCTTCAGTTCAAACACAAGAAGCACACCATTAGAACCATAACAAATCAAATTAGCCATCATGAAAACCTTCATCCACCCTGGATTCTACATATAAATCATTCTGAGCACAAACATCATACTTGTGGCAGGAAAATATACAACAATGCATTGAAGAGTGTCCAGAGGGCAATGATACTACCAACTACAGAGGTATGTAGGTCATAAAGTTACATGCCCATGACCTTATAGAAATTTCCATGCATATGTAGTTATGGAGCGCTTGCACAATGACACACAGTCACAGTCAACACACACACACACAGTCACAATCAATACACAGTCAGTCATAAAATGACACACAGTCACAATCAACACACACACACATACACACAGTCACAATCAATACACAGTCACAGTCATAAAATGACACAGACACAGTCAACACACACGCACACACACAATAGAGCGCTTGCACACAAGAACCAGACAAAGAAACACACACAATCAGTCACACACACAAACAAACAGTCAGTCACACACAGTCACAGACACAATGGAGTGCTTGCACACAAGAAACAGACATAGATAGGATGAAACTAATCAAAGACATGAGAAAAAGTAAACTCTTTGTTCAAGCTTCCTATTCAAAACCTCCAACTCTGCATTATTTTAGTTCTTCAATTCCAAACCTCTCTCTGCATTACCCAACTACAAGCCAGGAGGCCACTACTGTTATATAAACAAAGACAAGTGTAAGAGAGCCAGAGAACAAATTAGGAGGTACCTTTTCTTTATCACCAAATTTCAGAGTCTGCACGTACCAAAATTGTATTTCGTGTCACAAGATGAACCTAAAGAACTCACCAGGAAAATACTCAAATTGACAGATCAAGTGAATCATAGAATAGTAGTCCAACAAATCCAAAGCAATTCAAGTATATATATGTACGTAATTAGAGCTCATGTACATGCAAACCTTTCCCTCCCATAAGGTGATATAAATTTGCAAGCTGAAGATCAAAATTCGATTACCTTAGTTGGTAAAACAGAAAGCGATAGGAACCCTGAGTAGTCCTTGGCATACTATCGGCATACTATCATAATTATCGGTCCTAGAAAGAGCAACATACTATCAGCATGAATACATGATCTTGTGAAGTGAGCAAGGAAAACATGGCTAAATAAGCGTTTTGGGACTACAGACATTAGCATCACAAAATGTAAAAAAAAAAAATATACCTGCGTTGTAACCCATCAGTGTCCTTAGCAACACAAGGAAGAGCAAATGTGACATTTGTCTATATCCTACTTGAAATACTTAGAAAAGCATTATTCCAGTGAATGGACAGCAGTAATACAAAAAAAGAATATGATATCCACATAAGAGATAACGAAACACAGATATCACAAAAAATGTATTGTCAAACACCACGGTATACATGATTATTATGATAAGAAAAAAAGGAACAAAAACAGGGGAAAGGATGCTGTGATGAGTGAATGAGATATATAAGATAGGCATGAGATGCATTGGATGCCAAATCGGCCACACAAAGGAGTGGAAGCCAAGCAAGAGTGTTACAAGAGTCAAACTTTTCTGCTCAGCCTATCATCATCTATCAGCAGGAGAGAAGCCTGACCAGCGCACATCTATGGATCCCTGCCTGCTCGAAACGGCCTAAATGGTTTGCATCCCTGAACACATCCCCATATATGGGGAGACAACATTGGAACACAAGCAAAGCATGAATAAGAAACATATTGGACAGACCATATAAGAAGTAACACAATCAGAATCACCCTATCCAAGCAGTCAAACATAGTCACACACAGATAATGGAGCACTTGCACACATGAAACAGACAAAGAAACAGACATAGATAGGCAAACATCACACACATAGTCAGACACACAGTCAGACACACACAATGGATCGCTTGCACACAAGAAACACACAAAGAGACAGACATAGATAAGGGTACAAACAGAAAGCTAATACATGCAAGACCGAAGTAAACTCGGAAAGCTATAAAGAAGTTCCAGAAACTGAATGAGTAAACTGATTTCTGTAGAGGGGTGAGGGTAATTCAGATCTTCATTCCTGAAAACAGGAAGCTAGTTAGATCATCATCATTACCCACAAGTTTGTAGGCACAGAGACGCATGCTTATTCTTGTCACAAAGTCTAGGCAAAGCAAGAAAAGCATTATTTCAGTGACTGGACAACAGTAATTGATATCATATCTCATGCATAATTGAGTCAGTGGAACTCAAAAGGGAACAAAGAACAGTACAAATGTATTGTCAAACACCATGGTAAATGATTATGAAAAGAAAAATTGACAGCGTGAATGTTCATACACACACAAAAGAAATACCACTTATGAACAAAAACTACTTGTGTTGAACATAAATGAAATTAAAAAACTAGCAAATTTACACTATATTAGGCAACAACCAGGTTATAAACAAAAAATAGCATAAAATCTATATGCAATCCAAATCCTAATCAGGCCCAGGCTTCGCAAGTGCATGGCTTACATAGCAACAAATACAGAAGTCGGCATTCCAACCAGCGAGTACAAAAGTTGTTCCAAGTTGATGCCATATATTAAAATTTAACAGGACAAACAGAAAGGACGTGACAAAGTGAGCAGCATTGATAAGAAACGTGTGATAAATGTGCTTTCACAGATAAATAAACTCTGGAGTTATGCTCACAGCAGAATTATATGCCCAGGTGTGCAATGACAAAATTCTAGAGTTATGCTATGCAATCTAGAACAAAGTCTAAGGCACCTCATCTAGTACTCCTATATGCAACGCAAGCAAGAAAAGCAGGAAACCTTGTCAAACAGTAGCAGCAGCAGGTGTTCAATTAGTCAATCAGCAAGCCACATGATTTGCACTCTTTTAAAAATTTCTACTCCGCCTGCTCGAAATGGCACCCACGGCCTACATGGTTAATGGTTTGCACCCCTGAACACACATCACCATATATGGGAACATAAGCAAAGCATGATACTCTAGGAAGTAAACAGCCAATTGAAAAGAACAGAAGCAGTAACACCCATCAGAACAAAATCACCCCTGCATCTAGCCTGATGAAAGTGAAACAATCTAGCTGGTACAATCATAATCGACATAGGAACCAGAGTATCTAGGCTAACACGAACAAGCTAGCCATTTGAGATCAGACAACAACCGAACGACAACGCAGCAGCCTAGGAACCGATCTGAACTACCACGACAAACTGACAATCGCTCTTCGTCTCTCCATCTCCGGCCCGTAACCCAATTTCAAAACCAAGACCCGACCTTTCCTGTAACGCTCGCGCTGACACGAACACGAAGACACGCAGGATCCAAAGCGTCTCTCGGACAACAGGAGCGCACGCAGAAATTTCTGAATCGCAAACCAGACGGGAGACCCTCGACGAGACGGACCAAGAACACGCGAGCGCGTCGGGGCGACGGCGAGGACGAGCAAAACGAAAACGGGTGACGGCGAGGACGAGCAGAATTCAAATCAGAAGGGAGCGACTCTAAACTGACGACGGCGGGGACGCGCAAAATCAACTCGGGAGCGGTTCTAAACTGACGCGAACTGAGAAGGAGCAAACTCAACTCGGGCGCGGTCCGAACGGACGACGGCAAGAACGAGCAAGAACAAATCAGGTGGGGTTCTCTAGCTATCTAAACCTGCGACGGCGAGCAAAATCAAATCCGGGCGCGACTCTGAACGGGCAAATCTACTGGGGACGAGCAAAATCGAGTCCGGACGCGATTCTAAATGGGCAAATCGACCGAGGAGGACGAGCAAGATGAAACCCGGCTCGAGGAGGGAAGACGCGCGGCCCGTACGAAGGGTGGAGGAGCAGTGGACCGGCCGGAGCGCAACGGGGAGGTCGGAGGAGAGAGGCACCGCCCGGACGAAGAGCAGGAGGAGGAGCGGACCGGGCAGAGCGCGGCGAGGAGGCGAGAGGCGCGGCGTGGCGCGGAGGAAGAGAGGAGGAGGAGTCGGAGTGGGCCAGCCAAAGGGTGCAGCTTTATAGCCGGGGCAGAGGCGGTGGCGGCAGCCGGAGCCTCATCCTTTTTTTTAGCCGGGGCAGAGGCGGTGGCGGCAGCCGGAGCCTCATCCTTGGCCGAGGTGCGCGTGGCGTGGCGGCGGAAATAAAAGGAAAGTGGAGGTGGTGGTGGATGGAAGGATCCGGAGCGGGCAGGGGTCGGCTGTTGTGCGGTGCTTCCGTCTCGAATTGGGGCGGACTGGGGAATTTCTTACCGTTGCGATGCCCATCCACGTCGTGTCTTAGAAATGTTTTTCCTTTGGTATTCTCGAAAATAAAATGTTTCTTTAGTACAGGTCATGGCATGCCATGCCATATTAGGCCATCTCAAACGCTGACCATGAAATGGATATGTATCTTTTCTTTTGATGAGAAAAGGGATATGTATCTGACGTTGACATTGACATGGAGTCGGTCGTCCAAGCATGCTCGCGTATATTTCAACCGTATTTAAATAAACTGGACAAAATACATGCAAATTAAACAATTTTTATCTGAATCGGACAATTTTTTTTTATGTTTCTGGCATATTTCATTAAATAGAACAACCGGACCTAAACTTAGTGTAAATCTAAGGTGGCGCACGTCCTTGCGAGTCCTTATTCTTCCCTTCCGTGCCCATGTCGGGCGGCCAGCTAAGCCGCACGGAGTGAAAGTGCGGCCGCCGATGAGCAAGAGTAGAACATGGGACACGGATCGGCTCAAGGGAGTCGAGGCCTCGCCGCCTCACATGCCCTACCGCTCCTCGTCGAAGTCTGCAGCCTGTCCGTCACCGGTTCACGTGAGATTGATGATGGACATGGACGGACATGTCTCGGTGCGAAATCGGTACCCTCGAAACTTTATTGGCGGAGCGAAGGGTGCGCAGCTGCCGACAGTCTCGTCTATGATCGCTTGCGCCGCCTCCGCGTCCGACTGTGTCGCGACCGTGTTGCAGGAGGCATGAGCGTGTGCGACCTTGTACAACACCCTTTTGTTCGATGACGAAGTTGGGGCTCTCCGCAGTCTTGGCCGCCTCGGCCTCCTCACTCACGATCTAGCCGTAGATTTGGCCTTCTGTCAGCCGATGTTGCTTGAGGAGGGAGAAGTTGTACCCTATTCCTCCTGCGCTTGTCAGAACCCTGACATTGACTGTGGCACCGGCTGCTCCTCCGCCATGGCATCCTTGAAGTGCGCTTGCACATGCTCCATGGTCAAGCCGTCATCGAACAGGGCGGGCAGAGGCGCTGACTCGTCACTGAAGGATGTCTCCATCGTCAGAGACCTCCGAGGAGTAGGCCGGTAGGCCGACCTCTATCCGCCTCACACGGCAACCCTGCCAACCATTCACAAGGGTGGCCAACTCGTGCTTATGCTCTATCGAGAGGCTCTCCAACAATGCACTAGAGCTTGCGGTCATGGTGGAGGTGGTCCACGGAGGAGGATGTGAAGCAGACGTGGTGTGGTGTGGTTTGTGCCAAGTGTGACCTAGTGTAAATGGCGGACACCAGCCAGGCCAAGCGACAGGGTGTGTCAATGTGGGCGTCGGAGTTGGTTTCGCGGCCGATGTGCCCGTATAATGACGGTAGACGAACAGACGACAACCTGCTTCAAGTGGTAGATACCCATCATGCCTCGTCCAGTAAATGTCTCTACAACATTAAACAAGCACGAACATCGGATGTGGCGCAAGCGGTGCTCTCAACCAACACTTCGCTTCAATGTCAGCACAAATGAGAGGTCGCATCCGCTCTAGGCCGGCATGAATGCAGCGCTCGTGCTCTGGAATGGCTTGAGCAATGGCAACCACTTCAGGCGGGAGATATTTTCGGGTCGGTCCAGGGTCTCCTTTGCGTACGTGCCAGCAATCCCGCAAAGCCCTAGTTTTGCCTCTAGTTATATATCATAACAGTAGCTCAACTCATAAAACTTCTCATTATCAAGTAACAAACTATTCACATGTTAAAATATAGATCATAAACTTTCCTGGAAACTAACAAACCATGCTCTTAGTCATCAAACAATTGCAATTCATCTTATTTTCGGGAAGGGTCTATGTAAGAGCTTTGGTTCAGCAAACTCCACATACTCAACTATCATTTAATCTTTCACAATTGCTAACACGCACGTGATATTTATGGGTTCAAAGTTTTAATCGGACACAGAGAAAGATAGGGCCTTATAGTTTCGTCTCCCAACCTTTTACCTCAAGGGTAATGTCAACAATAATAATTTATGAAAACCTACATCCAAGTGGATATATATATATATATATATATATATAATATATATATATATATATGGATCGCCCCAACACAAAGTGCTTGCCAAAGGAAAAAGTGTAAAAAGGAAAGGTGATGATCACCATGACTCTTCTATGAGGGTAGAAGATAAAAGTAAAAGATAGGCCCTTCGCAGAGGGAAGCAGAGGTTGTCATGTGCTTTTATGGTTGAATGCATAAAATCTTAATGCAAAAGAACGTCACTTTATATTGCCACTTGTGATATGGACCTTTATTATGCAGTCCGTCGCTTTTATTTCTTCCACATCACAAAATCGTATAAAGCTTATTTTCTCCACACTAATAGATCATACATATTTAGAGAGCAATTTTTATTGCATGCACCGATGACAACTTACTTGAAGGATCTTACTCAATCCATAGGTAGGTATGGTGGACTCTCATGGCGAAACTGGTTTAAGGGATGTTTGGAAGCACAAGTAGTATTTCTTGTTAGGGAACGTAGTAATTTCAAAAATTTCCTACGCACACGCAAGATCATGGTGATGCATAGCAACGAGAGGGGAGAGTGTGTCCACGTACCCTCGTAGACCGAAAGTGGAAGCGTTAGCACAACGCGGTTGATGTAGTCGTACATCTTCACGATCCGACCGATCAAGTACTGAACGCACGGCACCTCTGAGTTCTGCACACGTTCAACTCGATGACGTCCCTCGAACTCCGATCCAGCCGAGTGTTGAGGGAGAGTTTCGTCAGCACGACGGCGTGGTGACAATGATGATGTTCTACCGACGCAGGGCTTCGCCTAAGCACCGCTACGATATGATCGAGGTGGATTATGATGGAGGGGGGCACCTCACACGGCTAAGAGATCAAGAGATCAATTGTTGTGTCTATGGGGTGCCCCCTGGCCACGTATATAAAGGAGTGGAGGAGGGGAGGGGCTGACCCTCTCTATGGCGCGCCCTAGAGGAGTCCTACTCCCACCGGGAGTAGGATTCCCCCTTTCCTAGTAGAACTAGGAGCCCTTCCAAGTAGTAGGAGTAGGAGAGAAGGAAAGGGAAAAGAGAAGAGAAGGAAGGAGGGGGCGCAGCCCTTCCCCCTAGTCCAATTCGGACTAGGCCTTGGGGGCGTGTGGCCTGCCTCTCTCTCTTTCCCCTAAAGCCCAATAAGGCACATACACTCCCCGGCGAATTCCTGTAACTCCCGGGTACTCCGTTAAATACCCGAATCACTCAAACCTTTCCGGTGTCCGAATATAGTCGTCCAATATATTGATCTTTACGTCTCGACCATTTCGAGACTCCTCGTCATGTCCCCGATCTCATTCGGGACTCCAAACTACCTTCGTTACATCAAAATACATAAACTCATAATATAACCGTCATCAAACTTTAAGCGTGCGGACCCTACGGGTTCGAGAACTATGTAGACATGACCGAGACACGTCTCCGGTCAATAACCAATAGCGGAACCTGGATGCTCATATTGGCTCCTACATATTCTATGAAGATCTTTATCGGTCAAACCGCATAACAACATACATTGTTCCCTTTGTCATCGGTATGTTACTTGCCCGAGATTCGATCGTCGGTATCTCAATACCTAGTTCAATCTCGTTACCGGCAAGTCTCTTTACTCATTCCGTAATACATCATCCCGCAACTAACTCATTAGTTGCAATGCTTGCAAGGCTTATAGTGATGTGCATTACCGAGTGGGCCCAGAGATACCTCTCCGACAATCGGAGTAACAAATCCTAATCTCGAAATATGCCAACCCAACAAGTACCTTCGGAGACACCTGTAGAGCACCTTTATAATCACCCAGTTATGTTGTGACGTTTGGTGGCACACAAAGTGTTCCTCCGGTAAACGGGAGTTGTATAATCTCATAGTCATAGGAACATGTATAAGTCATGAAGAAAGCAATAACAACAAACTAAACGATCAAGTGCTAAGCTAATGGAATGGGTCAAGTCAAATCACATCATTCTCCTAATGATGTGATCCCGTTAATCAAATGACAACTCATGTCTATGGTTAGGAAACATAACCATCTTTGATCAATGAGCTAGTCAAGTAGAGGCATACTAGTGACACTCTGTTTGTCTATGTATTCACACATGTATTATGTTTCTGGTTAATACAATTCTAGCATTAATAACAAACATTTATCATGATATAAGGAAATAAATAATAACTTTATTATTGACTCTAGGGCATATTTCCTTCATTTCTACTTGGTGCAAAGAATTTGGCTAGCATGAGAGGGAAAGGCAAGCTCAACATGTTGGATGATCCAAGACAATATAATGTTTTGGATATAGGAAAACGTAACCCATTAAGTTGTCTTACTTGTCCAACATCAACCTTTTAGCATGTCATATTTTAATGAGCGCTCACAATTACAAAAGATGTCCAATATAGTATATTTATATGTGAAGTCTCTCTTCCTTCAATATTCTTTCATGAATTGTTCAAGTGACCAATTCCGCATTTGTTAACTTTCAATAAGTTTACTACATATACTTATTATGTGTGAAGTCATTACTCCCCATGTTATAAGCATATGAAACGTATATAAATTCAGATTTATTATATTCAATTCATTCCACCATTACTCATAGGATATACATGAAGCACGTGAGTAAATGACAAACTACTCCAAAAAGATATAAGTAGGGAACACTGAGTAGTCAAATAATTAAATAGCCATGGGAGGATTCTTTTTCATTCAAGATTTCAGATCCAATGATTTTATTCAAACATCAAATAAAATTGAAAATATGCTCCAAGTAAAACACATATCATGTGACGAATAAAAATATAACTCTGAGTAAGATATACCGATAGTTTTGAAGACGAAAAAGGGGATGCCTTCCGGGGCATCCCCAAGCTTAGGTGCTTGAGTCTTCCTTGAATATTACCTTGGGGTGCCTTGGGCATCCCCAAGCTTAGGGTCTTTCCACTCCTTATTCTCCTCATATCGATATCTCACCCAAAGCTTGAAAACTTCAATCACACAAAACTTAACGGAACTTCGTGAGATAGGTTAGTATGATAAAGAGTAAACCATTCACTTTTGTACTATCAAAGACAAGGTTCATAATTGTTCTCACACAATTCCTACTATACCATATCATTTCTACAATTTATATAGAGAAATATAAGCCATAGAAACTAGAAAACAAGCAAACTATGCAATGAAAACAGAATCTGACAAAAACAGAATAGTCTGCAATGTTCTAAACAGAAATCATACTTTTGCTAATCCAAAAATTATTAAATAAATTGGTGGACGTGAGGAATTTGTCTATTAATCTTCTCAAAAAAGAATCAACTCAATCTCACTCTTCTGTAAAAAATGAAAGCTAATCTTGTGAGCGCAAAGTTTCTGTTTTTTACAGCAAGATCACATTAACTTTCACCCAAGTCTTCCCAAAGGTCTTACTTGACACTTTATTGAAAAAAAGCTATAATACATGACTACTAAAGTAGCTTACTCATAAGAACACACGAAAACAGTAAGGGTAAATATTGGGTTGTCTCCTAACAAGCGCTTTTCTTTGCCTTTTAGCTAGGCATGATGAGTTCAATGATGCTCACATAAAAGATAAGAATTGAAACATAAAAAGAGCATCTTGAAGAATATGACTAGCACATTTAAACCTAACCCACTTCCTATACCTAGGGATTTTATGAGCACACAATTTATGGGAATAAGAATCAACTAGCATAGGAAGGAAAAACGAGTATAACTTCAAAACTTTAAGCATATAGAGAGAAAACTTAATATTATTGCAACTCCTACAAATATGTATTCCTCCCTCATAATAATTTTCAGTAGAATCATGAATGAGTTCAGCAATATAACCATCACATAAAGCATTCTTTTCATGATCTAAGAGC
This sequence comes from Triticum monococcum, assembly GCA_034509565.1. NCBI lineage: Eukaryota > Viridiplantae > Streptophyta > Magnoliopsida > Poales > Poaceae > Triticum > Triticum monococcum. Next base: position 122,910,004 of record CM067841.1, read on the forward strand.
ATAGAAATTTTACTACTCTCCACATAAGCAAAATTCTCCTCCTTCGGAATAGTGGGAGCAAACTTCTTCTAAATCCACTTTAGATGATAGTATTATTCATACTCCAAAAGATATAAGTGAAGTTCATGGAGCATTCTACAATTAATATAGACTAACCAATATCCAAGCTCAAAATATATAAGTGAAGACACGAAGCATTCTATAAAACCATACTCAAAAGATTTAAGTGAAGCACAAAGAGAAATTCTATAAGATCATACTTCAAAGATATAAGTGAAGCACATGAAGCATTCTATAAATAAATGAAGGACTATCTCATACTAGCATGGTTCTTAAAGTAAAAGGAAAAAACAAAAAGAACACAAATCATGTGAACAAAACAAAAACCAAGGTATACCGATAATTGTTGAAGAAGAAAGATGGGATGCCAACCGGGGCATCCCCAAGCTTAGATGCTTGAGTATCCTTGAAATATTTACTTGGGGTGCCTTGGGCATCCCCAAGATTGAGCTCTTGCCTCTCTTTATTCTTCTCATATTGATAGCTCCTCGATCTTCGAACACTTCATCCACACAAAATTGTAACAAAAACTTTGTGAGATCCGTTAGTGTAATAAAGCAAATCACTACCTTTTAGGTACTGTTGCAAACTTATTCCAATTTCATATTAGAGCTATATCTACTGTATTCCAACTTCACCATGGTTCATACCCCCTGATACTACCCATAGATTCATCAAAATAAGCGAACAACTCATAGAAAACAGAATCTGTCAAAACAGGACAGTCTGTAGTAATCTGGAAGTTTAGTATACTTCTGTAACTCCAAAAAAATCTAAAAAATATGAAACTTTAAAAAATTTATACAAAAGTAATGTGCAAAAAGTTTCAGACCCATTTGAATTTTCAGTAAAAAAATGTAAAATCACGCGCTACAGCTAAAGTTTCTGTTTTTGTACTGAACATGGTAAACAAGCAAACTGATCATCCTAAAACGAAGGCTTGGCACATTATTTTTATAATACAAGGGGGTAATTATTTTCAGAGAAGCTTCCATGAATTTTTTTTTATATTGTTTCCATGATCATGAACACAAGTGTTCAAGGTCGACCCTCACTTCTCCAATGCATTCCAATCACTTCTCTTATTGAAAAACTTTTTAGGTATGAGAGGCAAGTAAATTTTTTTGTATTTCATTCTTTTAAAAAAATTGTATGTTTCACCCACAACTAAACAGAAACAAAAAAGGAAAAACAAAATCTACTTAGTGAAGAAAGCAAACAAGCATACACAAGAATATCAACCCCACGCTATTGCTCCCTGGCAACGGCGCCAGAAAAGAGCTTGATAATCCCCAACTGCAGGGAATCATCGTAGCAATTCCCAAAGGTGGAAGTGATAAGTATGGAGTGTCAAACCCACAAGGAGCTAAAGGTAAGATCAACATTCTCTCAAGTCCTATCTACCACTGATACGACTCTACAGACACCGAACATTTGCTTCCAACTAGAAACGAGAAATAAAACTACGTTGTGGGTATGAAGAGGATAACTTTGCATGGTATCGGAGAGCTAGATTATAAAAGTAGGTGCTGTTATCATAAATTTAGAATATATTACTAAATATTATAAATAGCGAGTGTGGAATAATGATGGATCGGTGTGCGGAATTGTCTTAGGCAATTGTTAACAAGACCGATAGTCGTCATTGCAATTTCATATGAGGGAGAGGCATAAGCTAACATACTTTCTTTTCTTGGAGCATATGCACTTATGATTGGAACTCTAGCAAGCATCCGCAACTACAAAAGATCATTAAGGTAAAACCCAACCATAGCATTAAAGCATCAAGTCCCCTTTATCTCATACGCAACAACCCCCTTACTCGGGTTTATGCTTCTGTCACTCAAGCAACCCACTATAAGCGAATCATGAACGTATTGCAACACCCTACAGCGGGAATCCCTCACACTTGCACGACACGGAGGGCACAATAGGACAACACCAAAATAAAACATACAACTCGTACCAATCTAGACCATCAATCAACCCATAGACAAAGGAAATCTACTCAAAACATCATAGGATGGCAACACATCATTGGATCATAATATGTGGCATAAAGCACCATGTTCAAGTAGGGATTACAGCGGGGTGCGGGAGAGTGGACCGCGTAAAGAGATGAGGATGATGATGATGGTGGTGGTGATGTTGATAAAGACGATCACCGCAGCGATGATTCCCCTCCCGGTGGCACTCTGGTGCCACCGAGAGAGGAGAGGAGAGGTTCTCCTCCTTGTGCTTCCCCCTCCATGGCCTCCCCTGGATGGGTAGAGGTTCTCCCTCTGGTCCTTGGCCTTCATGGTGATGATGGCCCCTCCGGGATCCTCCTCCATAGCCTCCGGTGATGATGGCCCCCTCCGGCAGGGTGCCAAAGAGGGCCTAGATTGATTTCTCGTGGCTACAGAGGTTTGCGGCGGCGGAACTTCTGATCTAGATTATTTTCTGGAGGTTTGGGCATTTATAGGAGAGGTTGGCGTCGAGAACAAGTCAGGGGGGCCCACGGGAAGTCCACGAGGCACAGGGGGCGTCCCCCACCCTCGTGGGGTCCACGGGAATCCCCTCCGGTAGATTTTTGTTTTAGTATTTTTTATACTTTCCAAAAAATTCTCCATTGATTTTCATCGCAATCCGAGAACTTTTATTTTTGCACAAAAACAACACCACAGTAGTTCTGCTGAAAACAGCGTCAGTCTGGGTTAGTTCTAATCAAATCATACCAAAATCATATAAAACTATTGTAAACATGGCATGAATACTTCATAAATTATAGATACGTTGGAGACGTATCATAGCTTCTCATGAGTCTTTAAAAGCTCTCGATGATTTTCCAAGGTAGTTTCATGAGCTAACTTAAGAGTGTTTAGTTCTTTAGTTAGACGCTCAATCTCCTTCTTATCATCACCATTCGTTTTATCTTTATTAGCATGATTAATAGCAATTTCATCAAAGTTTTCATCACTAGAGTTGTCAACAGGTAAATCATCATCACCTAGCAAATCATCTTCATCACTATTAAATCAACATACTCGGGGTGTGATACCTTTGGGCCTTTAGCCATGAAGCATCTTTCAATTCCTTTATTTGGTGAGTCAAATATGTCGTAGGAGTTGGTTGACACAAGTGCTAGACCGGCAACACCTTCATCTTGAGTATATTCGGAGTCGAAGTGATAACTTCTCTCGGAGTGATTGTCGGAGTCGGAGCCGGATACCCATTCACCAACATGAGCTTGATGTCTTCGTTTTGTGTAGCTCCTTGATGACTTGTACTTCCTTTCCGAATCCTTGCTTCTCCGAGATGTTCTTCGTTCATAATGATCATCTCTACTCCTTCTTTCTCTTGGTGGTGATTCTTCTCTTCTACTTCTCCTTTTGGGTGAATCTTCTCTTTGTTTGTAGGGAGCCGTACACTCATTGGAGTAGTGTTTGGGTCTTCCACAATTATAGCAATTACGTTCACGACTCGAAGATCTTTTGTCATTGTAGGACCTTGAGTTGGAACTTCTTTCCTTGCTTCTACTCTTGTAGAACTTGTTAAAGTTCTTCACCATTAGGCTCAATTCCTCATTGAAGGTTTGTTTCTCACTTGATGATGTAGGAGCATCACATGAGGCCTTGTAAGCACCACTTGGCTTGTTGTGAAGCTCTTCCTTATCCTTGAGTGACATCTCATGAGCAACAATTCTTCCAGTGACTTCCGTTGGCTTGAGATCTTTGTAGTTGGGCATCATTTGGATCAATGTGCACACGGTATCATATTTTCCATCCAAGGCTCTTAGGATCTTCTTGATGATGAATCTATCGGTCATCTCCTCACTTTCTAAGCTGGCAATCTCATTTGTGATGAGAGCAAGCCTAGAGTACATTTCAGTGACACCTTCACCATCCTTCATTTTGAACTTGTCAAGTTGACTTTGAAGCACATCCAATTTGGATTCCTTGACGGAGTCGGTACCCTCGTGCATATCAATCAAAGTATCCCAAATTTCCTTTGCATACTCAAGACGGTTGATTTTGTTGAATTCTTCAGGGCAGAATCCGTTGAAGAGGATATCGCAAGCTTGAGCATTGTATTGCAGCAACTTCAACTCTTCCGCGCTAGCTTCATAGTTTGGTTCTCTCCCATCAAAGAATTCACCTTGCAAGCCAATACACACAATAGCCCAAACGGCGGGGTTATGTCCAATAATATGCATTTTCATCTTATGCTTCCAACAAGCAAAATTAGTACCATCAAAGTAAGGACCTCTACGGTGGTAATTTCCCTCGCTAGACGCCATACTCTCCTAGGTTGTGAGACCAAGGCTATGATCACCAAAAGCTATAAAAATCAAGGCAAATGGAGACCAACGCTCTAATACCACTTGTAGGATCGAAAGTATGTCTAGAGGGGGGTGATTAGACTACTTGACCAAATAAAAGTCTAGCCTTTTCTCAATTTTAAGTTTTGGCGGATTTTAGCAATTTAGAACAAGTCAAGCAATCAACCTACACATGCAAGTCTAAGAGTATAGCAGCGGAATGTAAAACATTGCATATGAAGGTAAAGGGAGGAGTTTGGAGGGAGCAAACGCAATGTAGACACGGAGATTTTTGGCGTGGTTCCAATAGGTGGTGCTATCGTACATCCACGTTGATGGAGACTTCAACCCATGAAGGGTAACTGTTGCGCGAGTGCACGGAAGGCTCCACCCACGAAGGGTCCACAAAGAAGCAACCTTGTCTATCCCACCATGGCCATCGCCCACGAAGGACTTGCCTCACTAGGGTAGATCTTCATGAAGTAGGCGATCTCCTTGCCCATACAAACTCCTTGGTTCAACTCCATAATCTTGTCGGAGGCTCCCAAGCGACACCTAACCAATGTAGGAGACACCACTCTCCAAAAGGTAATACTGTTGGAAATATGCCCTAGAGGCAATAATAAAATGATTATTATATTTCCTTGTTGATGATAATTGTCTATTATTCATGCTATAATTGTATTATCCGGAAATCGTAATACATGTGTGAATACATAGACCACAATGTGTCCCTAGTGAGCCTCTAGTTGACTAGCTCGTTGATCAACAGATAGTCATGGTTTCCTGGCTATGGACATGGGGATGTCATTGATAACGGGATCACATCATTAGGAGAATGATGTGATGGACAAGACCCAATCCTAAGCTTAGCTCAAAGATCGTGTAGTTCGTTTGCTGTAGCTTTTCTGAATGTCAAGTATCATTTCCTTAGACCATGAGATTGTGCAGCTCCCGGATACCATAGGAGTGCTTTGGGTGTGCCAAACTTCACAATGTAACTGGGTGACTATAAAGGTACATTACAGGTGTTTCTGAAAGTGTCTGTTGGGTTGGCACGAATCGAGACTGGGATTTGTCACTTCGTATGACGGAGAGGTATCTCTGGGCCCACTCGATAATGCATCATCATAATGAGCTCAATGTGATCAAGTGGTTGATCACGGGATCATGCATTACGGTACGAGTAAAGTGACTTTCCGGTAACGAGACTGAACAAGGTATTGGGATACCGACGATCGAGTCTCGGGCAAGTAACGTACCGATTGACAAAGGGAATTGTATACGGGGTTGCTTGAATCCTCGACATCGTGGTTCATCCAATGAGATCATTGAGGATCATGTGGGAGCCAACATGGGTATCGAGATCCCGCTGTTGGTTATTGGCCGGAGAGCCGTCTCGGTCATGTCTACGTGTCTCCTGAACCCGTAGGGTCTACACACTTAAGGTTCGGTGACGCTAGGGTTGTAGAGATATGAGTATGCAGTAATCCAAAAGTTGTTCGGAGTCCCGGATGAGATCCTGGACGTCACGAGGAGTTCCGGAATGGTCCGGAGGTGAAGAATTATATATAGGAACTGTAGTTACGGCCATCGGGAAAGATTCGGGGTCACCGGTATTGTACCGGGACCACCGGATGGGTCCCGGGGGTCCACCGGATGGGGCCACCCATCCCGGAGGGCCCCATGGGCTGAAGTGGGGAGGGGAACCAGCCCATAGTGGGCTGGTGCGCCCCCCCCCTTTTGGGCCCCCTGCGCCTAGGGTTGGAAACCCTTGGGTGGGGGCACCTCCACTTGCCTTGGGGGGCACTCCACCCCCCTTGGCCGCCGCCCCCTTGGGAGATCCCATCTCCAGGGCCGGCGTCCCCCAGGGGGCCTATATAAAGGGGGGGAGGGAGGGCAGCCGCACCTCAAGTCTTGGCGCCTCCCTCTCCCCTGCTACAGCTCTCCCTCTCGCAGAAGCTCGGCGAAGCCCTGCTGCGATCATTGCTGCATCCACCACCACGCCGTCGTGCTGTTGGATCTTCATCAACCTCTCCTTCCCCCTTGCTGGATCAAGAAGGAGGAGACGTCATCCGCTCCCTACGTGTGTTGAACGCGGAGGTGTCGTCCGTTCGGCACTTGGTCATCGGTGATTTGGATCACGGGGAGTACGACTCCATCATCCCCGTTCTCTTGAACACTTCCGCTCGCGATCTACAAGGGTATGCAGATGCACTCTCCTCTCGTTGCTAGTTGACTCCATAGATTGATCTTGGTGAAACATAGGAATTTTTTTTGTTTTCTGCACCGTTCCCCAATAGTGGTATCAGAGCTAGGTCTATGCGTAGTTCTCTTTGCACGAGTAGAACACAATTTGTTGTGGGCGTAGATGTTGTCAACTTTCTTGCCGCTACTAGTTTTATTTTGCTTCAGCGGTATTGTGGGATGAAGCGGCCCGGACCGACCTTACACGTACACTTACGTGAGACAGGTTCCACCGACGGACATGCACTAGTTGCATAAGGTGGCTAGAGGGTGTCTGTCTCTCCCACTTTAGTTGGAGTGGATTCGACGAAAAGGGTCCTTATGAAGGGTAAATAGAAGTTGACAAATCACGTTGTGGCTTTTACGTAGGTAAGAAAACGTTCTCGCTAGAACCCTATTGCAGCCACGTAAAACTTGCAACAACAATTAGAGGTCGTCTAACTTGTTTTTGCAGCAAGTGTCATGTGATGTGATATGGCCAAAGTTCTGATGAATGATATATATGTGATGTATGAGATCATGTTCTTGTAATAGGAATCACGACTTGCATGTCGATGAGTATGACAACCGGCAGGAGCCATAGGAGTTGTCTTTATTTTTTGTATGACCTGCGTGTCATTGAGAAACACCATGTAAATTACTTTACTTTATTGCTAAACATGTTAGCCATAGTAGTAGAAGTAATAGTTGGCGAGCAACTTCATGGAGACACGATGATGGAGATCATGGTGTCATGCCGGTGACAAGATGATCATGGAGCCCCAAGATGGAGATCAAAGGAGCTATATGATATCGGCCATATCATGTCACTATTATTTGATTGCATGTGATGTTTATCATGTTTTTTGCATGTTGTTTACTTAGAATGACGGTAGTAAATAAGATGATCCCTCATAATAATTTCAATAAAGTGTTCCCCCTAATTGTGTGCCGTTGTGACAGTTCGTTGTTTCGAAGCACCACGTGATGATCGGGTGTGATAGATTCCAACATTCACATACAACGGGTGTAAGACAGATTTACACATGCAAACACTTAGGTTGACTTGACGAGCCTAGCATGTACAGACATGGCCTTGGAACACAGAAGACCGAAAGGTCGAACATGAGTCGTATAGAAGATACGATCAACATGAAGATGTTCACCGATGTTGACTAGTCCGTCTCACGTGATGATCGGACACGGCCTAGTTAACTCGGATCATGTTATACTTAGATGACTGGAGGGATGTCTATCTGAGTGGGAGTTCATTGAATAATTTGATTAGATGAACTTAATTATCATGAACTTAGTCTAAAATCTTTACAATATGTCTTGTAGATCAAATGGCCAACGTTGTCCTCAACTTCAACGCGTTCCTAGAGAAAACCAAGCTGAAAGACGATGGCAGAAACTATACGGACTGGGTCCGGAACCTGAGGATCATCCTCATAGCTGCCAAGAAAGATTATGTCCTAGAAGCACCGCTAGGTGACGCACCCGTCCCGCAGAACCAAGACATTATGAACGCTTGGCAGACACGTGCTGATGATTACTCCCTCGTTCAGTGTGGCATGCTTTACAGCTTAGAACCGGGGCTCCAAAAGCGTTTTGAGCGACACGGAGCATATGAGATGTTCGAAGAGCTGAAAATGGTTTTCCAAGCTCATGCCCGGGTCGAGAGATATGAAGTATCCGACAAGTTCTTCAGCTGTAAGATGGAGGAAAATAGTTCTGTCAGTGAGCACATACTCACAATGTCTGGGTTGCATAACCGCTTGACTCAGCTGGGAGTTAATCTCCCGGATGACGCGGTCATTGACAGAATCCTTCAGTCGCTTCCACCAAGCTACAAGAGCTTTGTTATGAACTTCAATATGCAGGGGATGGAAAAGACCATTCCTTAGGTATATTCAATGTTGAAATCAGTAGAGGTAGAAGTCAAAAAGGAACATCAAGTGTTGATGGTGAATAAAACCACTAAGTTCAAGAAAGGCAAGGGTAAGAAGAACTTCAAGAAGGACGGCAAGGGAGTTGCCGCGCCCGGTAAGCAAGCTGCCGGGAAGAAGCCAAATAATGGACCCAAGCCCGAGACTGAGTGCTTTTATTGCAAGGGAAGTGGTCACTGGAAGCGGAACTGCCCCAAATACTTAGCAGACAAGAAGGCCGGCATCACAAAAGGTATATGTGATATACATGTAATTGATGTGTACCTTACCAGTACTCGTAGTAGCTCCTGGGTATTTGATACCGGTGCGGTTGCTCACATTTGTAACTCAAAGCAGGAGTTGCGGAATAAGCGGAGACTGGCGAAGGACGAGGTGACGATGCGCGTCAGGAATGGTTCCAAGGTCGATGTGATCGCTGTCGGCACGCTACCTCTACATTTACCTACGGGATTAGTTTTAAACCTCAATAATTGTTATTTAGTGCCAGCTTTGAGCATGAACATTGTATCAGGATCTCATTTAATTCGAGATGGTTACTCATTTAAATTCGAAAATAATGGTTGTTCTATTTATATGAGAGATATGTTTTATGGTCATGCTCCGATGGTGAATGGTTTATTCTTAATGAATCTCAAGCGTAATGCTACACATATTCATAGTGTGAATAACAAAAGATGTAAGGTTGATAATGATAGTTCCACATACTTGTGGCACTGCCGCCTTGGTCACATAGGTGTCAAACGCATGAAGGAGCTCCATGCAGATGGACTTTTAGTGTCTCTTGATTATGAATCATTTGACATGTGCGAACCATGCCTCATGGGTAAAATAACCAAGACTCCGTTCTCAGGAACAATGAAGCAAGCAACCAACTTATTGGAAATCATACATACTGATGTGTGCAGTCCAATGAGTGTTGACGCTCGCGGTGGCTACCGTTATGTTCTCGCCCTCACTGATGACTTGAGTAGATATGGGTATGTCTATTTAATGAAACACAAGTCTGAGACCTTTGAAAAGTTCAAGGAATTTTAGAGTGAGGTTGAAAATCAACGTGACAGGAAAATCAAGTTCTTGCGATCAGATCGTGGGGGAGAATACTTGAGTCATGAATTTGGCACACACTTAAGAAAATGTGGAATAGTTTCACAACTCACGCCGCCTGGAACACCTCAGCGTAATGGTGTGTCCGAACATCGTAATCGCACTCTATTAGATATGGTGCGATCTATGATGTCTCTTACCGATTTACCACTATCATTTTGGGGCTATACTTTAGAGACTGCCACATTCAGTTTAAATAGGGCTCCGTCGAAATCCGTTGAGACGACACCGTATGAATTATGGTTTGGGAAGAAACCTAAGCTGTCGTTTCTAAAAGTTTGGGGATGCGATGCTTATGTTAAGAAACTTCAACCTGAAAAGCTCGAACCCAAGTCGGAAAAATGCGTCTTCATAGGATACCCTAAAGAAACTGTTGGGTATACCTTCTACCTCAGATCCGAAGGCAATATCTTTGTTGCCAAGAATGGGTCCTTTCTAGAGAAAGAGTTTATCTCGAAAGAAATAAGTGGGAGGAAGGTAGAACTTGATGAAGTATTACCTCTTGAACCGGTAAGTGGCGCAGCTCAAGAAAATGTTCCTGAGGTGCCTGCACCGACTAGAGAGGAAGTTGATGATGATGATCATGAAACTTCAGATCAAATTTCTACTGAACTTCATAGGTCCACAAGGACACGTTCCGCACCAGAGTGGTACAGTAACCCTGTCTTGGAAATCATGTAGTTAGACAACGGTGAACCTTCAAACTATGAAGAAGCGATGGCGGGCCTAGATTCCGACAAATGGCTGGAAGCCATGAAATCCGAGATAGGATCCATGTATGAAAACGAAGTATGGACTTTGACTGACTTGCCCATTGATTGGCGAGCCATAGAAAATAAATGGATCTTTAAGAAGAAGACAGATGCGGATGGTAATGTGACCATCTATAAAGCTCGGCTTGTCGCTAAGGGTTATCGACAAGTTCAAGGGGTTGACTACGATGAGACTTTCTCACCCGTAGCGAAGCTGAAGTCCGTCCGAATCATGTTAGCAATTGCCACATTCTATGATTATTAGATATGACAAATGGACGTCAAAACGGCATTCCTTAATGGTTTCCTTAAGGAAGAATTGTATATGATGCAGCCGGAAGGTTTTGTCGTTCCTAAGAATGCTGACAAGGTGTGCAAGCTCCAACGCTCGATTTATGGGCTGGTGCAAGCATCTCGGAGTTGGAACATTCGCTTTGTTGAGATGATCAAAGCGTTTGGGTTTATGCAGACTTATGGAGAAGCCTGTATTTACAAGAAAGTGAGTGGGAGCTCTGTAGCATTTCTCATATTATATGTAGATGACATACTTTTGATGGGAAATGATATAGAACTTTTGGACGGCATTAAGGCCTACTTGAATAAGAGTTTTTCAATGAAGGACCTTGGAGAAGCTGCTTATATATTAGGCATCAAGATCTATAGAGATAGATCAAGACGCCTCATAGGTCTTTCACAAAGCACATACCTTGATAAGATATTGAAGAAGTTCAATATGGATCAGTCTAAGAAGGGGTTCTTGCCTGTGTTGCAAGGTGTGGAATTGAGCTCAGCTCAATGTCCGACCATGGCGGAAGATATAGAAGAGATGAGTGTCATCCCCTATGCCTCAGCCATAGGGTCTATTATGTATGCCATGCTGTGTACCAGACCTGATGTAAACCTTGCCGTAAGTTTGGTAGGAAGGTACCAAAGCAATCCCGGCAAGGAACACTGGACAACGGTCAAGAATATCCTGAAGTACCTGAAAAGGACTAAGGGCATGTTTCTCGTTTATGGAGGTGACGAAGAGCTCGTCGTAAAGGGTTACGTCGACGCTAGCTTCGACACAGATCTGGATGACTCTAAGTCACAAACCGGATACGTGTATATGTTGAATGGTGGAGCAGTAAGATGGTGCAGCTGCAAGCAGCGCGTCGTGGCGGGATCTACATGTGAAGCGGAGTACATGGCAGCCTCGGAGGCAGCGCATGAAGCAATTTGGGTGAAGGAGTTCATCACCGACCTAGGAGTCATACCCAATGCGTCGGGGCTGATCAAACTCTTCTGTGACAACACTGGAGCTATTGCACTTGCCAAGGAGCCCAGGTTTCACAAGAAGATCGGGCACATCAAGCGTCGCTTCAACTCCATTCGTGAAAATATTCAAGATGGAGACATAGATATTTGTAAAGTACATACGGATCTGAATGTCGCAGATCCGTTGACTAAACCTCTCCCTAGAGCAAAACATGATCAACACCAGAATTCCATGGGTGTTCGATTCATCACAATGTAACTAGATGATTGACTCTAGTGCAAGTGGGAGACTGTTGGAAATATGCCCTAGAGGCAATAATAAAATGATTATTATATTTCCTTGTTGATGATAATTGTCTATTATTCATGCTATAATTGTATTATCCGGAAATCGTAATACATGTGTGAATACATAGACCACAATGTGTCCCTAGTGAGCCTCTAGTTGACTAGCTCGTTGATCAACAGATAGTCATGGTTTCCTGGCTATGGACATGGGGATGTCATTGATAACGGGATCACATCATTAGGAGAATGATGTGATGGACAAGACCCAATCCTAAGCTTAGCTCAAAGATCGTGTAGTTCGTTTGCTGTAGCTTTTCTGAATGTCAAGTATCATTTCCTTAGACCATGAGATTGTGCAGCTCCCGGATACCGTAGGAGTGCTTTGGGTGTGCCAAACGTCACAACGTAACTGGGTGACTATAAAGGTACATTACAGGTGTTTCCAAAAGTGTCTGTTGGGTTGGCACGAATCGAGACTGGGATTTGTCACTCCGTATGACGGAGAGGTATCTCTGGGCCCACTCGGTAATGCATCATCATAATGATCTCAATGTGATCAAGTGGTTGATCACGGGATCATGCATTACGGTACGAGTAAAGTGACTTGCCGGTAACGAGACTGAACAAGGTATCGGGATACCGACGATCGAGTCTCGGGCAAGTAACGTACCGATTGACAAAGGGAATTGTATACAGGGTTGCTTGAATCCTCGACATCTGGTTCATCCGATGAGATCATTGAGTAGCATGTGGGAGCCAACATGGGTATCCAGATCCTGCTGTTGGTTATTGGCCGGAGAGCCGTCTCGGTCATGCCTACGTGTCTCCCGAACCCGTAGGGTCTACACACTTAAGGTTCGGTGACGCTAGGGTTGTAGAGATATGAGTATGCAGTAATCCGAAAGTTGTTCGGAGTCCCAGATGAGATCCTGGATGTCACGAGGAGTTCCGGAATGGTCCAGAGGTGAAGAATTATATATGGGAAGTGTAGTTTCGGCCATCGGGAAAGATTCGGGGTCACCGGTATTGTACCGGGACCACCTGATGGGTCCCGGGGGTCCACCGGATGGGGCCACCCATCTCGGAGGGCCCCATGGGCTGAAGTGGGGAGGGGAACCAGCCCATAGTGGGCTGGTGCCTCCCCCCCCTTTTTGGGCCCCCTGCGCCTAGGGTTGGAAACCCTAGGGTGGGGGCGCCTCCACTTGCCTTGGGGGGCACTCCACCCCCCTTGGCCGCCGCCCCCTTGGGAGATCCCATCTCCAGGGCCGGCGCCCCCCCAGGGGGCCTATATAAAGGGGGGAGGGAGGGCAGCCGCACCTCAAGTCTTGGCGCCTCGCTCTCCCTGCTACACCTCTCCCTCTCGCAGAAGCTCGGCGAAGCCCTGCTGCGATCATTGTTGCATCCACCACCATGCCGTCGTGCTGCTGGATCTTCATCAACCTCTCCTTCCCCCTTGCTGGATCAAGAAGGAGGAGACGTCATCCCCTCCATACGTGTGTTGAACGCGGAGGTGCCGTCCGTTCGGCACTTGGTCATTGGTGATTTGGATCACGGGGAGTACGACTCCATCATCCCCGTTCTCTTGAACGCTTCCGCTCGCGATCTACAAGGGTATGTAGATGCACTCTCCTCTCGTTGCTAGTTGACTCCATAGATTGATCTTGGTGAAACGTAGGAAATTTTTTTGTTTTCTGCACCGTTCCCCAATAAATATATGGTGTGTTGATGATGAACTCCTTGCTCTTGCGCTTCAAATGATAGTCTCCCCTGTTGGGGAACGTAGTAATTTCAAAAAATTCCTGCGCACACGCAAGATCATGGTGCATAGCAACAAGAGGGGAGAGTGTTGTCTACGTACCCTCGTAGACCGTTCGCGGAAGCGTTATATCAACGCGGTTGATGTAGTCGTACGTCTTCACGTCCGATCGATCCAAGTACCAAAAGCACGGCACCTCTGAGTTCTGCACACGTTCGGCTCGGTGACGTCCTCGCCTTCTCGATCCAGCAAGAGGGGCGAAGTAGTAGATGAGTTCCGGCAGCACGACGGCGTGGTGACGGTGTTGGTGAAGAACAATCTCCGCAGGGCTTCGCCTAAGCACTACGAAAACTATGACGGAGGATAAACTAGAGGGGACGGGGTTGCCGGCACACGGCTTGGTGTTTCTTGATGTGTCTTGGGTGCTAGCCCTACCCCTCTATTTATATGTTGAGCCTTGGGGTCGAAACTTGGAGTAAAAGCCTCCACAAAGTCGGTTTCACCCGAAAGGCAAGAGTCCTTCTCAAACTCCAGGGCCAGACGCCAGGGTTCCCGGCGTCTGGACCCAGACGCCAGGGACCCTGGTGTCTGGCCCCTGGACTCCGCAAAACTTCCTTTTGCGCTTTCCAAAAACCTTGTGGGCTTTCCCCTTTGGCCCAAATAAAGTGTTCTCGTACCCAAACATTTCGGGAAACATCTGGAGCCCCTTCTGGTGAATTCTGGAACCCTTCCAGTGACCAAACACTATTATCTCATATATCAAACTTTCTCTCCGGACCATTCCGGAGTTCCTCGTCATGTCCGTGATCTCATCCCGGACTCCGAACAATATTCGGTCATCAACATACATAACTCATATAGTACTATATCATCAACGAACGTTAAGCGTGCAGACCCTACGGGTTCGAGAACTATGTAGACATGACCGAGACACCTCTCTGGTCAATAACCAATAGTGGGACCTGGATACCCATATTGGCTCCTACATATTCTACTAAGATCTTTATCGGTCAGACCGCATAGCAACATACATTGTTCCCTTTGTCATCGGTATGTTACTTGCCCAAGATTCGATCGTCGGTATCTCAATACCTAGTTCAATCTCGTTACCGGCAAGTCTCTTTACTCGTTCCGTAATACATCATCCCACAACTAACTCATTAGTTGCAATGCTTGCAAGGCTTATAATGATGTGCATTACCGAGTGGGCCTAGAGATACCTCTCCGACAATCGGAGTGACAAATCCCAATCTCGAAATACGCCAACCCAACAAGTACATTTGGAGACACCTATAGAGCACCTTTATAATCACCCAGTTATGTTGTGACGTTTTGTGACACACAAAGTGTTCCTCCGGTAAACGAGAGTTGCATAATCTCATAGTCATAGGAACATGTATAAGTCATGAAGAAAGCAATAGCAACAAACTAAACGATCAAGTGCTAAGCTAACGGAATGGGTCAAGCCAATCACATCATTCTCCTAATGATGTGATCCCGTTAATCAAATGACAACTCATGTCTATGGTTAGGAAACTTAACCATTTTTATCAACGAGCTAGTCAAGTAGAGGCATACTAGTGACACTCTGTTTGTCTATGTATTCACACATGTATTATGTTTCCGGTTAATACAATTATAGCATGAATAATAAACACTTATCATGAAATAAGGAAATAAATAATAACTTTATTATTGCCTCTAGGGCATATTTCCTTCAGTCTCCGACTTGCACTAGAGTCAATAATCTAGATCACATCGCCATGTGATTTAACATCAATAGTTCACATCACCATGTGATTAACACCCATAGTTCACATCGACATGTGACCAACACCCAAAGGGTTTACTAGAGTCAACAATCTAGTTCACATCTCTATGTGATTAACACCCAAAGAGTACTAAGGTGTGATCATGTTTTGCTTGTGAGAGAAGTTTAGTCAACGGGTCTGCCACATTCAGATCCATAAGTATTTTGCAAATTTCTATGTCAACAATGCTCTGCATAGAGCTACTCTAGCTAATTGCTCCCACTTTCAATATGTATCCAGATTGAGACTTTGAGTCATCTGGATCAGTGTCAAAACTTGCATCGATGTAACCCTTTACGACGAACCTTTTGTCACCTCCATAATCGAGAAACATATCCTTATTCCACTAAGGATAATTTTGACCAATGTCCAGTGATCTACTCCTAGATCACTATTGTACTCCCTTGCCAAACTCAGGGCATGGTATACAATAGGTCTGGTACATAGCATGGCATACTTTATAGAACCTATGGCTGAGGCATAGGGAATGACTTTCATTCTCTCTCTATCTTCTGCCGTGGTCGGGTTTTGAGTCTTACTCACCTTCACACCTTGTAACACAGGCAAGAACTCCTTCTTTGACTGTTCCATTTTGAACTACTTCAAAATCTTGTCAAGGTATGTACTCATTGAAAAAACTTATCAAGCGTCTTGATCTATCTCTATAGATCTTGATGCTCAATATGTAAGCAGCTTCACCGGGGTCTTTCTTTGAAAAACTCCTTTCAAACATTCCTTTATGCTTTGCAGAATAATTCTACATTATCTCCGATCAACAATATGTCATTCACATATACTTATCAGAAATGTTGTAGTGCTCCCACTCACTTTTCTTGTAAATATAGGCTTCACCGCAAGTCTGTATAAAACTATATGCTTTGATCAACTTATCAAAGCGTATATTCCAACTCTGAGATGCTTGCACCAGTCCATAGATGGATCGCTGGAGCTTGCACATTTTGTTAGCACCTTTAGGATTGACAAAACTTTCTTGTTGCATCACATACAACTCTTCTTTAATAAATCCATTAAGAAATGTAATTTTGTTTATCCATTTGCCAAATTTCATAAAATGTGGCAATTGCTAACATGATTCGGACAGACTTAAGCATAGATACGAGTGAGAAACTCTAATCATAGTCAACACCTTGAACTTGTCGAAAACCTTTTTGCGACAATTCTAGCTTTGTAGATACTAACACTACTATAAGCGTCCTTCTTCCTCTTGAAGATCCATTTAATCTTAATGGCTCACCGATCAATGGGCAAGTCAATCAAAGTCCATACTTTGTTCTCTTACATGGATCTCATCTCAGATTTCATGGCCTCAAGCCATTTCACGGAATCTGGGCTCATCATCGCTCCCTCATAGTTCGTAGGCTCGTCATGGTCAAGTAACATGACCTCTAGAACAGGATTACCGTACCACTCTGGTGCGAATCTCACTCTAGTTTACCTACGAGGTTTCGGTAGTAACTTGATCTGAAGTTACATGATCATCATCATTAGCTTCCTCACTAATTGGTGTAGTAGTCACAGGAACAGATTTCTGTGATAAACTACTTTCCAATAAGGGAGCAGGTATAGTTACCTCATCAAGTTCTACTTTCCTCCCACTCACTTCTTTCGAGAGAAACTCATTCTCTAGAAAGGATCCATTCTCAGCAACGAATATCTTGCCTTCGGATCTGTGATAGAAGGTGTACCCAACATTTTCTTTTTGGGTATCCTATGAAGACGCACTACTCCGATTTGGGTTTGAGCTTATCAGGTTGAAACTTTTTCACACAAGCATTGCAACCTCAAACTTTAAGAAACGACAGCTTAGGTTTCTTGCTAAACCATAGTTCATACGGTGTCGTCTCAACGGATTTAGATGGTGCCCTATTTAACGTGAATACAGCTGTCTCTAATGCATAACCCCAAAACGATAGTGGTAGATCGGTAAGAGACATCATAGATCGCACCATATCTAATAAAGTACGATTACGACGTTCGGACACACCATTACACTGTGGTGTTCCAGGTGGCGTGAGTAGTGAAACTATTTCACATTGTTTTAACTAAGGGCCAAACTCGTAACTCAAATATTTTACTTCTGCGATCATATTGTAGAAACTTTTATTTTTCTTTGTTACGATGATTCTCCACTTCACTCTGAAATTCTTTGAACTTTTCAAATGTTTCAAACTTGTGTTCCATCAAGTAGATATACTCATATCTGCTCAAATCATCTGTGAAGATCAGAAAATAATGATACCTTCCGCGAGTCTCAATATTCATCGGACCACATACATCAGTATGTATGATTTCCAACAAATCTGTTGCTCGCTCCATTGTTCCGGAGAACGGAGTCTTAGTCATCTTGCCCATGAGGCATGGTTCTCAAGCATCAACTGATTCATAATCAAGTGATTCCAAAAGCCCATCAACAGGGATTTTCTTCATGCGCTTTACACCAATATGACCTAACCGCCAGTGCCACAAATAAGTTGCACTATCATTATTAACTTTGCATCTTTTGGCTTCAATATTATAAAAATGTGTATCACCATGATCGAGCTCCAAAAAACCATTTTCATTGGGTGTATGACCATAGAAGGTTTTATTCATGTAAACAGAACAACAAGTATTCTCTAACTTACATGAATAACCGTATTGCAATAAACATGATCCAATCATATTCATGCTCAACGCAAACACTAAATAACATTTATTTAGGTTTAACACTAATCCCGAAAGTATAGGGAGTGTGCGATGATGATCATATCAATCTTGGAACCAGTTCCAACACACATCGTCACTTCACCCTTAACTAGTCTATGTTCATTCTGCAACTCCCGTTTCGAGTTACTACTCTTAGCAACTGAACCAGTATCAAATACCGAGTGGTTTCTATAAACACTAGTAAAGTACACGTCAATAACCTGTATATCAAATATACCCTTGTTCACTTTGCCATCCTTCTTATCCACTAGACATTCAGGTCATTTCTGCTTCCAATGACCAGTCCCTTTGTAATAGAAGCACTTAGTCTCAGGCTTAGGTCCAGACTTGGGCTTCTTCACTTGAGTAGCAACTTGCTTGCCGTTCTTCTTGAAGTTCCCTTTCTTTCCTTGGTCCCTTTACTTGAAACTAGTGGTTTTGTTTACCATCAACACTTGATGCTTTTCTTGATTTCTACCTTTGTTGATTTCAGCATCATGAAGAGCTTGGGAATCATTTCCGTTATCCCTTGCATATTATAGTTCATCACGAAGTTCTACTAACTTGGTGATGGTGACTAGAGAATTCTGTCAATCACTATTTTATCTGGAAGATTAACTCCCACTTGATTCAAGCGATTGTAGTACCCAGACAATCTGAGCACATGCTCACTGCTTGAGCTATTCTCCTCCATCTTTTAGCTATAGAACTTGTTGGAGACTTCATATCTCTCAACTCGGGTATTTGCTTGAAATATTAACTTCAACTCCTGGAACATCTCATCTATTCCATGACGTTCAAAATGTTTTTGAAGTCCCGATTCTAAGCCATTAAGCATGGTGCACTAAACTATCAAGTAGTCATCATATTGAGCTAGCCAAACGTTCAGAACGTCTGCATCTGCTCCTGCAATAGGTCTGTCACCTAGCGATGAATCAAGGACATAATCCTTCTGTGCAGCAATGAGGATAATCCTCAGATCACGGATCCAATCCGCATCATTGCTACTAACACTTTTCAACTTAGTTTTCTCTAGGAACATATAAAAATTAAAACGGGAGCAACATCGCGAGCTATTGATCTACAACATAGATATGCTAATACTACCAGGACTAAGTTGATGATAAATTAAAGTTCAATTAATCATATTACTTAAGAACTCCCACTTAGATGGACATCCCTCTAATCATCTAAGTGATCACGTGATCCAAATCAACTAAACCATAACCGATCATCACGTGAAATGGAGTAGCTTTCAATGGTGAACATCATTATGTTGATCATATCTACTATATGATTCACGCTCGACCTTTCGGTCTCAGTGTTCCGAGGACATATCTGCATATGCTAGGCTCGTCAAGTTTAACCTGAGTATTCTGTGTGTGCAAAATTGGCTTGCACCCGTTGTAGATGGATGTAGAGCTCATCACACCCGATCATCATGTGGTGTCTGGGCACGACGAACTTTGGCAATGGTGCATACTCAGGGAGAACACTTTTTATCTTGAAATTTAGTGAGAGATCATCTTATAAAGCTACCATCGAACTAAGCAAAATAAGATGCATAAAAGATAAACATCACATGCAATCAAAATATGTGACATGATATGGCCATCATCATCTTGTGCCTTTGATCTCCATCTCCAAAGCATTGTCATGATTTCCATCGTCACCGGCATGACACCATGATCTCCATCATCTTCATCTATATCAATGTGTCGTTACATGGTCGTCTCGCCAACTGTTGCTCTTGCAACTATTGCTATCGCATAGCGATAAAGTAAAGCAATTATTTGGCGCTTGCATCTTATGCAATAAAGAGACAACCATAAGGCTTCTGCCAGTTGCCGATAACTTCAACAAAACATGGTCATCTTATAGAACAACTTATATCTCATCACGTCTTGACCATATCACATCACAACATGCCCTGCAAAAACAAGTTAGACGTCCTCTACTTTGTTGTTGCAAGTTTTACGTGGCTGCTACGGGCTGAGCAAGAACCGTTCTTACCTATGCATCAAAACCACAACGATAGTTTGTCAAGTTGATGTTGTTTTAACCTTCGCAAGGACCGGGCGTAGCCACACTTGGTTCAACTAAAGTTAGAGAAATTGACACCCGCCAGCCACCTGTGTGCAAAGCACGTCGGTAGAACCAGTCTCGCGTAAGCGTACGCGTAATGTCGGTCCGGACCGCTTCATCCAACAATACCGCCGAACCAAAGTATGACATGCTGGTAAGCAGTATGACTTATAACGCCCACAACTCACTTGTGTTCTACTCGTGCATATAACATCAACGCATAAAACCTGGCTCGGATGCCATTGTTGGGGAACGTAGTAATTTCAAAAAATTCCTACGCACATGCAAGATCATGGTGATGCATAGCAATGAGAGGGGAGAGTGTTGTCTACGTACCCTCGTACACCATTCACGGAAGCGTTATATCAACGCGGTTGATGTAGTCGTACGTCTTCACGTCCGACCGATCCAAGTACCGAAAGCACGGCACCTCCGAGTTCTGCACACGTTCGGCTCGGTGACGTCCTCGCCTTCTCGATCCAGCAAGAGGGGCGAAGTAGTAGATGAGTTCCGGCAGCACGACGGCGTGGACCCAAACGCCAGGGACCCTGGCGTCTGGCCCCTGGACACCGCAAAACTTCCTTTTGCGCTTTCCAAAAACCTTGTGGGATTTCCCCTTTGGCCCAAATAAAGTGTTCGCGTACCCAAACATTTCGGGAAACATCCGAAACCCCTTCCGGTGACCAAACACTATTATCCCATATATCAAACTTTAACTCCGGACCATTCCGGAGTTCCTCGTCATGTCCGTGATCTCATCCTGGACTCCGAACAACATTCGTTCATCAACATACATAACTCATATAGTACTATATCGTCAACAAACGTTAAGCGTGCGGACCCTACGGGTTCGAGAACTATGTAGACATGACCGAGACACCTCTCTGGTCAATAACCAATAGCGGGACCTGGATGCCCATATTTGCTCCTACATATTCTACGAAGATCTTTATTGGTCAGACTGCATAACAACATAAGTTGTTCCCTTTGTCATCGGTATGTTACTTGCCCGAGATTCGATCGTCGGTATCTCAATACTTAGTTCAATCTCGTTACCGGCAAGTCTCTTTACTCGTTCTGTAATACATCATTCCACAACTAACTCATTAGTTGCAATGCTTGCAAGGCTTATAGTGATGTGCATTACCGAGTGGGCCCAGAGATACCTCTCCGACAATCGGAGTGACAAATCCTAATCTCGAAATATGCCAACCCAACAAGTACCTTTGGAGACACCTGTAGAGCACCTTTATAATCACCTAGTTACGTTGTGACGTTTGGTGACACACAAAGTGTTCCTCCGGTAAATGGGAGTTGCATAATCTCGTAGTCATAGGAACATGTATAAGTCATGAAGAAAGCAATAGCAACAAACTAAATGATCAAGTGCTAAGCTAACGGAATGGGTCAAGCCAATCACATCATTCTCCTAATGATGTGATCCCGTTAATCAAATGACAACTCATGTCTATGGTTAGGAAACTTAACCATCTTTGATCAACGAGCTAGTCAAGTAGAGGCATACTAGTGACACTCTGTTTGCCTATGTATTCACACATGTATTATATTTCCGGTTAATACAATTCTAGCATGAATAATAAACACTTACCATGAAATAAGGAAATAAATAATAACTTTATTATTGCCTCTAGGGCATATTTCCTTCATCCCCAACACTCAACTCTCTCTCACACAGATTTGGATTTGGTGGAAAAGATTATTTGAGTGGAAAGCAACTTGGGGAAGGATAGAGATCAAGATTCATATGGTTGGAATGGAATATCTTGGTCTCAACACATGAGTAGGTGGTTCTCTTTAAGAAAATGTATGTTGCAAATGTAGGCACGTTATGATGGCTCTCCTTACTAATGAAGGAAGGGTGGAGGGGTGTATATAGCCTCCACACAAAATCTAACTGTTACACACAAATCACCAAACTCGGTTAGACCGATTTAGTTCAAAATGTGAATGTTAGGATTTTCGGTGGGACCGACATGTCAAGTCGATAGGAGCGATTTCATTAGGGTTAGGGCATAACGTAATCTCGGTGAGACCGATCACATAAACTCGGTAGGACCAATTTCTGTAATAGGCAAACCGAGAGTTGGTCAGGCAAACTCGGTGGGACCGATTCACTCATTTTGGTTGGACCGAAATGTTACGAAAGGGAAACAGAGAGTTTGCATTGCAAACTTGATGGGACCGATCGCACATCTCGGTTGGACCGAAACGTTACAGAGGGAAATAGAGAGTTTGCAATCCCATCTCGGTGAGACTGAGATCCCTATCGGTGAGACCGAAATGACTAGGGTTTCTGGCAGTGGCTATGTCAAGTGAACTCGGTGGCGCTGGATAGATCAAATTGGTAGTGCCGAGTTTGACTTTTGGTTTGGGACATATGTGGATATGAGAAAGTGGTTGAGGGCTTTTGGAGCATATCACTAAGAATTTTGAGCAAGCAAGCCATTAAGCAACACCTCATCCCCTTTTAATAGTATTGGTTTTTCCTATGGACTCAATGTGATCTTGGATCACTAATATGAAAATGTAGAGTCTTGATCTTGAGCCAATATGTGTCCTTAGCATTTTGAGGGGTCCACATTCCATAATCCATGCCATGCCAATCATTGAACTTTCTGAAATGATCATCTTGAAATAGCATTAGTTCAATGAGCTATATGTTGTTAGTAATTACCAAAACCACCCAGGGATAGTTGTACTTTCAGTGATGGGTTCGATCTTGCGGTGCTCAGTCTTAGTGACAGAAAGAAACATGACACGCATGTATCATTGCTATTAAGGATAAAAAGATGGGGTCTATTCCTACATGAATAGATCTTGTCTACATCATGTCATCGTTCTTATTGCATTACTCCATTTTTCCATGAACTTAATACACTAGATGCATGTTGGATAGTGGTCGATGTGTGGAGTAATAGTAGTAGATGCAGAATCGTTTCGGTCTACTAATCTTGGACATGATGCCTATATACATGATCACTGCCTTGGATATTGTCATGATTATTTGATTTTCTATCAATTTCCCAACAATAATTTGTTTACCCATCGTATGTTATTTTCTTGAGAGAAGCCTCTAGTGAAAACTACGCCCCTCGGGTCTATTTCCTATCATATTAAATCTAAAAATACCTTGCTGCACTTTTTCCTTATTTATTTTATTTTGTGTTTTAGTTAGATCTATTTATCAAAACCTATACAATTTAATCTATCTCAATACCGAGGGGGGATTGACAACCCCTCTTACGCGTTGGGTTGCAAGTATTTGTTGTTTGTGTGCAGGTGTTGTTTACATAGTGTTGCTTGGCTCTCCTACTAGATTGATGACCTTGGTTTCATAACTGAGGGAAATACTTACCTTTGTTGTGTTGCATCATCCTCTCCTCTTCGGGGAGACCAACGCAGATACAAGCAATCAGGAAAAATTTCTGGCGCCGTTGCAGGGGACACATCATCAACATCTATCAAGTACCTACGCATAAACTCTCATCTCCTTGCAATTACTTTATTTGCCATTTGCCTCTCATTTTCATCCCTTCCACTTCTATTTTTTTTTACAAAAATATTTTCCGTTTGCTTTTTTCTTGTTTGATCTTTTGTGTGCGTGTGATCTTATTTGCGTAGTCACGACATCTCAAGAAAATACCAAATTGTGTGATTTTTCTAATACTAATAATAATGATTTTATTAGTATTCTAATTGCTCCTCCCGCCGCTAGTGCGGAGTCTTATGATATTAATGTGGCATTGTTGAATCTTGTTATGAAAGATCAATTTTCCGGTAATCCTAATGAGGATGTCACGTCCCATCTAAACACTTTCGTAGAATTGTGTGATATGCAAAAGGAAAAGGATGTGGACAATGATATTGTGAAACTATAATTATTTCCTTTCTCTTTTGAGTGATCGTGCAAAATTTTGGTTTTCATCTTTCCGAGGAAATAGTATTGATTCTTGTGACAAGTGCATAGATGCTTTTATCACTAAGTATTTTTCCTCCCACGGAAATTATTTCTCTTAGAAATCAAATTATGAATTTTAAGCAACTTGAGCATCAAGACATTGTGCAATCTTTGGAAAGAATGAAATTAATGCTAAGAAATTGTCCTACTCATGGTTTAAATCTATGGATGATCATACAATTTTTTTATGCAGGATTGAACTTTGTTTCTAGAAATCTTTTAGATTTTGCCGTGGATGGTACCTTTATGGAAATTATTCTGGGTGAAGCTAAATTTCTTGATAATATTATGGCTAATTATTCACAATGGCATACTGAAAGAGCTCCTACTAGTAAAAAAGTGAATTATGTTGAAGAAATTAGTACTTTGAATGAAAAAGTTGATGCACTTGTTTGATCTTTTGTCTGCGTGTGATCTTGTTTGCATAGTCATGACATATCAAGAAAATACCAAATTGTGTGATTTTTATAATACTAATAATAATGATTTTATTAGTATTCTAATTGCTCCTCCCGCCGCTAGTGCGGAGTCTTATGATATTAACGCGGCATTGTTGAATCTTTTTATGAAAGATCAATTTTTCGATAATCCTAATGAGGATGTCGTGTCCCATTTAACACTTCCGTAGAATTGTGTGATATGCAAAAGGAAAAAGATGTGGAAAATGATATTGTGAAACTATAATTATTTCCTTTCTCTTTTGAGTGATCGTGCAAACTTTTGGTTTTCATCTTTGCCAGGAAATAGTATTGATTCTTGGGACAAGTGCAAACATGCTTTTATCACTAAGTATTTTCCTCCCATGGAATTTATTTCTATTAGAAATCAAATTATGAATTTTAAGCAACTTGAGCATGAATACATTGTGCAATCTTGGGAAAGAATGAAATTAATGAAATTGTCCTACTCATGGTCTAAATCTATGGATGATCATACAGATTTTTTATGCGGGATTGAACTCTGTTTCTAGAAATCTTTTAGATTTCGCTGTGGGTGGTACGTTTATGGAAATTATTTTGGGTGAAGCTAGTAAATTTCTTGATAATATTATGGCTAATTATTCACAATGGCATACTGAAAGAGCTCCTACTAGTAAAAAGTGAATTATGTTGAAGAAATTAGTACTTTGAGTGAAAAAGTTGATGCACTTATAAATTGGTTGTTAGTAAAAATTCTCCTATTGATCTTAATGATGTGCCTTTGTCTACTTTGATTGAGCAAAATAATGATCCCTAGATGTGAATTTTGTCTCGCGAGACAACTTCAATAATAATGCTTATAGATGTAATTTTAATCCTAGATGCAATTCCTATGGTAATTCTTATAATAATAAATAATAAGATGCCCTCTTATCTTGAGAGTAATATTAAAGAATTTATTAATGCTCAAAAAGTTTTCAACACTACGATAGAAGAAAATTTGAATAAGATTGATGATATGTCTAGGAACATTGATATAATTACTCATGATGTAGAAAATCTCAAGATTAAAATTTTCCACCCAAGGTTGATGCCAATGAATCAATTAAAGACTTATATGTTTCCATGGACAAAAGTAAGAAAAGAACCACTATGCTTAGAGCTAAAAGAGAATTTTTAAAAAGAGCGTCTAAAAGAGATTTTTTTTAAAAGAGCATTTTCGGACGGTTGCTTTCATAGTAATGATGAAGATATTAAGATGATTGGTGTTTCTTCTATTGATTCCTTGTTTATTAATATAAAAATTTATGATAAGGGGACTGAAGAAGAGTCAACTTTACCTAGAAGGCGTCCCCATAATTTGGAGGGTGAAATCTTGTTGGAAATAATGATAAAAGTGGGATTGGAGAGGTAAAAACTTTAACTAGTGATGTGCCCACTCTTTTGGATTACAAAGACTTTAATTATGATAGTTATTCTTTGATTGAATGCATTTCTTTGTTGCAATCCATGATAAATTCACCCAATGCATATGAACAAAATAAATCTTTTACTTTGAAGCAATGATGAAAGCTTTATAAGAAAACTTAGAATTAGAGATTTCAATTCCTAGAAAATTATATGACAAATGGGAACCCAATATTAAAATCAAGATAAAAAATATGAGTGCAATGCTTTATGTGATCTGGGTGCTAGTGTTTCCACAATTCTGAAATCTCTATGTGATGTGCTAGGTTTTACCAATATAGAAGAATGTTCTCTTAATTTGCACTTGGCGGATTCTACTATTAAAAAGCCTTTGGGAAGAATTAATGATGTTCTTATTCTTGCAAATAGGAATTATGTGCCCATAGAATTTATTGTTCTTGATATTGATTGCAATCCGTCTTGTCCTATAATACTTGGTAGACCGTTTTTATGAACTATAGGTGTCGTGATTGATCTAAAAGAAGGGGATATTAAATTTCAGTTTGCATTACGAAATGGTATGGAACACTTCCCAAGAACTAGAATTAAGCCACCATATGAATCAATCATGAGGTCAACCTATGGGGCAAAAACATAAATATGACAACACTTTAATCTATGCATTATGCATGCCTAGCTAGGGGCATAAAACAATAGCGCTTGTTGGGAGGCAACCGAATGAATAAACTAAATTTTTCACTTTTTATTTCTTTTTTGTGTGTATTTACACAATTATGCCACTGTTATTATTGTGTTTGTTATGTTTTAATTAGTGTTTGTGCCAAGTAAAGCCTTTCGGATCATGTTGGCTGATAGTTGATTTGATCCTGTTAGAAAATAGAAACTTTTGCGTCCAGTAGCAAAATTGTTAAAATTCTCTGGAGCACGATAAAATCCTGAGTTTTTTTACACATGATTGATATAAAAAATTCCCACGTTTTCCTAATGTTTCATAATTTTTGGAGTTACAGAAATCATGATTGATTACTACAGACTGTTCTATTTTTGATAGATTCAGTTTTTGTTGCATTGTGTGCTTATTTTGATGAATCTATGGATTGTATCGGGGGGTATAAGCCATGGTAGAGTTAGAATACAATAGGTATAATGCAATAATAAAATATGAATGGGTTTGCAACAGTGCTTAAAGTGGTGATTTGCTTTATTATACTAACGGATCTCACGAAGGTTTTGTTAAGTTCTGTGTGATTGAAGTTTCAAGTTTTGGGTGAGATCACGATGGATGAAGGAATAAGGAGTGACAAAAGCCTAAGTTTGGGGATTCCCATGGCACCCCAAGGCAATATTCCAGGAAGTACCAAGCAACTAAGCTTGGGGATGCCTCGGAAGGCATCCCCTCTTTCTTCTAATGATCATCGGTAATTTTACTTGGAGCTATATTTTTATTCGTCACATATCATGAGTTTTGATTGGAGCGTCTTGTACTATATGATTCTTTGCTTGTTTTGCTTTTTAGTTTGCCACAATCATCCTTGTTGGACACACCTATTTGAGAGAGCCATAATGATCCTATGATTTGTTAGAATTGCTCTATGTGCTTAACTTAATATTTTTTGAGCTATGGAATTGCTCTAGTATCATAATTCTCCTATTTATCTTAATGATGTGCCTTTGTCTACTTTGATTGAGCAAAATAATGACCCCGTAGATGTGAATTTTGTCTTGTTAAACAACTTCGATAATAATGGTTATAGATGTAATTTTAATCCTAGGCCTTTTCCTAGAAATTCCTCTAATAATTATGGCAATTCCTATGGTAATTCTTATAATAATAAATAATAAGATGCCCTCTTATCTTGAGAGTAATATTAAATAATTTATTAATGCTCAAAAAGTTTTCAACACTACGATAGAAGAAAATTTGAATAAGATTGATGATATGTCTAGGAACATTGATAGAATTACTCATGATGTAGAAAAACTCAAGATTAAAAATTTTCCACCAGGTTGATGCCAATGAATCAATTAAAGAATTATATGTTTCCATGGATAAAAGTAAGAAAAGAACCACTATGCTTAGAGCTAAAAGATAATTTTTAAAAAGAGCGTATAAAAGAGAATTTTTTTAAAAGAGTGTTTTCGCCCGATTGCTTTCATAGTAATGATGAAGATCTTAAGATGATTGGTGTTTCTTCTATTGATTCCTTGTTTATTAATATAAAAATTTATGATAAGGAGACTGAAGAAGAGTCAACTTTACCTAGAAGGCATCCCCATAATTCGGAGGGTGAAATTGTTGGGGAACGTAGTAATTTCGAAAAATTTCCTACGCACACACAGGATCATGGTGATGCATAGCAACGAGAGGGGAGAGTGTGTCCACGTACCCTCGTAGACCGAAAGAGGAAGCGTTAGCACAACTGGGTTGATGTAGTCGTATGTCTTCACGATCTGACCGATCCAAGTACCGAACGCACGGCACCTCCGAGTTCACTACATGTTCAGCTCGATGATGTCCCACGAACTCCGATCCAGCAGAGCTTCACGGGAGAGTTTCGTCAGCACGACGGCGTGATGACAGTGATGATGATGCTACCGATGCAGGGCTTCGCCTAAGCACCGCTACGATATGATCGAGGTGGATTATGGTGGAGGGGGGCACCGCACACGGCTGGGAGAGATCAACAGATCAACTTGTGTGTCTAGAGGTGCCCCCTGCCCCCGTATATAAAGGAGCAAGGGGGGAGGCCGGCCGGCCCCTATAGGCGCACCAGGAGGAGGAGTCCTCCTCCTAGTAGGAGTAGGACTCCCCTCTTTCCTACTCCTACTAGGAGGGTGAAAGGAAGGGGGAGAAGGAGAAGGAAAGGGGGGCGCCGCCCCCCCTCTCCTAGTCCAATTTGAACCAGAGGGGGAGGGGCGCGTGGCCTGCCCTAGGCCGGCCCTCTCTCTCCACTAAGGCCCATAAGGCCCACTATTTCTCCCGGGGGGGGGGGGGTCCGTTAACCCTCCGACACTCTGGTTTTCTCCGAAACCACCCGGAACACTTCCGGTGTCCGAATATAGTCGTCCAATATATTAATCTTTACATCTCGACAATTTCAAGACTCCTCGTCATGTCCATGATCATATCCGGGACTCGGAACTACCTTCGGTACATCAAAACACTAAAACTCATAATACCGATCGTCACCGAACTTTAAGCGTGCAGACCCTGCGGGTTCGAGAACTATGTAGACATGACCGAGACACGTCTCCGGTCAATAATCAATAGCGGAACCTGGATGCTCATATTGGCTCCCACATATTCTACGAAGATCTTTATCGGTCAAACCGCATAACAACAAACGTTGTTCCCTTTGTCATCGGTATGTTACTTGCCCGAGATTCGATCGTCGGTATCTCAATACCTAGTTCAATCTCGTTACCGGCAAGTCTCTTTACTCATTCCGTAATACATCATCTCGCAACTAACTCATTAGTTACAATGCTTGCAAGGCTTATAGTGATGTGCATTAACGAGTGGGCCCAGACATACCTCTCCGACAATCGGAGTGACAAATCCTAATCTTGATCTATGCCAACTCAACAAGTACCATTGGAGACACCTGTAGAGCACCTTTATAATCACCCAGTTACGTTGTGACGTTTGGTAGCACACAAAGTGTTCCTCCGGTAATCGGGAGTTGCATAACCTCATAGTCACAGGAACATGTATGAGTCATGAAGAAAGCAATAGCAATAAACTAAACGATCAAGTGCTAAGCTAATGGAATGGGTCAAGTCAATCACAGCATTCTCCTAATGATGTGATCCCGTTAATCAAATGACAACTCATGTCTATGGTTAGGAAACTTAACCATCTTTGATTAATGAGCTAGTCAAGTCTAGTGACACTCTGTTTGTCTATGTATTCACACATGTACTAAGTTTTCGGTTAATACAATTCTAGCATGAATAATAAACATTTATCATGATATAAGGAAATAAATAATAACTTTATTATTGCCTCTAGGGCATATTTCCTTTAGAAAGCTTGTTGGAAAATTGATAAAAGTGGGTTTGGAGAAGTAAAAACTTTAACTAGTGATGTGCCCACTCTTTTGGATTACAAAGACTCTAATTATGATAGTTGTTCTTTGATTGAATGTATTTCTTTGTTGCAATCCATGATAAATTCACCCAAATGCATGTGAACAAAATAAATCTTTTACTTTAAAGCAATGATGAAAGCTTTAGAAGAAAACTTAGAATTAGAGATTTCAATTCCTAGAAAATTATATGACGAATGGGTACCCACTATTAAAGTCAAGATAAAAAAATATGAGTGCAATGCTTTATGTGATCTGGGTGCTAGTGTTTCCACAATTCTGAAATCTCTATGTATATGCTAGGTTTTACCAATATAGAAGAATGTTCGCTTAATTTGCACTTGGCGGATTCTACTATTAAAAAGCCTTTGGGAAGAATTAATGATGTTCTTATTCTTGCAAATAGGAATTATGTGCCCATAGATTTTATTGTTCTTGATATTGATTGCAATCCGTCTTGTCCTATAATACTTGGTAGACCATTTTTACGAACTATAGGTGCCGTGATTGATCTGAAAGAAGGGGATATTAAATTTCAGTTTGCATTAAGAAAGGGTATGGCACACTTCCCAAGAACTAGAATTAAGCCACCATATGAATCAATCATGAGGGCAGCCTATGGGGCAAAACATAAATATGAAAACACTTTAATCTATGCATTATGCATGCCTAGCTAGGGGCATAAAACAATAGCATTTGTTGGGAGGCAACCCAATGAATAAACTAAAATTTTCACTTTTTATTTCTTTTTGTGTATTTACACAATTATGCCACTGTTATTATTGTGTTTTTTATGTTTTAATTAGTGTTTATGCCAAGTAAAGCCTTTCGGATCATGTTGGGTGATGGTTGATTTGATCTTGTTGGAAAACAGAAACTTTTGCGTCCAGTAGCAAAATTGTTAAAATTCTCTAGAGCATGATAAAATCCTAAGTTTTTTACACGTGATTGATATACAAATTTCCCACGTTGTTCTAATGTTTCATAATTTTTGGAGTTACAGAAATCATGATTGATTACTACAGATTGTTCTATTTTTGATAGATTCTGTTTTTGTTGCATTGTGTGCTTATTTTGATGAATCAATGGATTGTATCGGGGGGTATAAGCCAGGGTAGAGTTAGAATGCAATAGGTATAATAAAATAATAAAATATGAATGGGTTTGCAAGAGTATTTAAAGTGGTGATTTGCTTTATTATACTAACGGATCTCACGAAGGTTTTGTTAAGTTCTGTGTGATTGAAGTTTCAAGTTTTGGGTGAGATCACGATGGACGAAGGAATAAGGAGTGACAAGAGCCTAAGCTTGGGGATACCCATGGCACCCCAAGGCAATATTCCAGGAAGTACCAAGCAACTAAGCTTGGGGGTGCCTCGGAAGGCATCCCCTCTTTCTTCTAACGATCATCGGTAATTTTACTTGGAGCTATATTTTTATTCGTCACATATCATGAGTTTTGCTTGGAGCATCTTGTACTATATGATTCTTTGCTTGTTTTGCTTTTTAGTTTGCGACAATCATCCTTGTTGGACACACCTATTTGAGAGAGCCATAATGATCCTATGATTTGTTAGAATTGCTCTATGTGCTTCACTTTTTTTTGAGCTATGGAATTGCTCTAGTATTTCACTTATATCTTTTTGAGCGCGGTGGTGGTCTAATTTTTGAAGAAATATGCTCTCATGCTTCACTTAGATTATTTGGGGAGTTAGTAAAATTTTAAAGAACTATCCTCTCATGCTTAACTTATATTATTTTGAGAGTTGAAAATTTTGAAGAAATATTTATGCTCTTGTGCTTCACTTAAATTTGTTTGAGAGCTTGTTAGTAGCCATGGTAATATATGAAATTAGTCCCAATGTGATAGACATTCAAGAGGGATATAATAAAACTTTCATGATGATCATTGGATATTATAAACTTGATTCCTTGTAATAGTTTTGCGATATGGAGATAGTAATGTGTGAGCCATGCTGGTGAGTAATTATGCTTTAGTAAGAATATTGGTGTTAAGGATTGTAATTTCCTATGCAAGCACTAACATCAATAGTTATGCAACGAAGTTATATCCTACTTGTGGCGCATTATTCGGTGCTAGTTATGTTCAATGCTCGTTTATGAGAGTTTTCATTTTTTGGTTGGTTGCTTCCCAATCTATTTGCTAGCCTTTCCTTGTACTAAGCAGGAATACTGTTTATGCATCCAAACTCCTTAAATAAAGTTGTGCCAAATGAGTCCACCATACCTACCTATATGCGGTATTTCCATGTCGTTCCAAGTAAATCTGTATGTGCCAACTCTAATTTTCAAAATGAATTTCCTTTTTGTGTGCCCGTACCGCTCATGAAGCGGTAGGGGGTGGCCAATATTTTCCATGCGAGATGTTTTATTCTCAAGATGAGTGTTTATTCACTTGTCATTGCACGAGAGTGGCAGGTAATAGGGATGCCTAGTCCCGAAATGAAAAAAAATATTTATGTTGTTAATAATAAATTTCTTGAAAAGTGTTGGTATGGAAGGCACACGTAGATACGGCTAGCCATGGATTGTGAAATAATGGTGGAAAAAGGAATAAACTTTATTTTATGCTTGGGAACCGCCTATGATGTATCTAGCATGAAAAGTACTGGGAATTCTCAGTCGTTTTCGTTGATAGGAAAATCATACCCCTCAAAACAATTTTATCTCTCAATTTAAGCTTTGAGCTCTCGCACATCTACAAATCTCTGCAAAGGGCCTATCTATTTACTTTTATGCAAAAACATATTGAGTCTCCATCTTCTCTTATAAAGCACCAACTGGGGAGCACTATTACTTGTGCATTGGGCATAGCTAATATATATTCGAGTGTGTTTCATGAATGGATCAATGATTGAGCATAATGGGCTAGGGATAGCTTTCTTTAGCATTGATATTTTGAAAGACATGGTTGCTTGTTGATATGCTTGAGTATTGATGTCTTCATGTCAATTATAGACTATTGCTTTGAATCATCTAAAAGTTCAAATGTCCATGCTACGAAATAAAAGAATATATGATGAACATGTTAGGCAGCATCCCACATCAAAAATTATGTTTTAATCATTTACCTACTCGGGGATGAGTAGGAATTAAGGTTGGGGATGCTGATATGTCTCCAACGTATCTATAGTTTTTTATTGTTTCATGTTGTTATATTATCAATCATGGATGTTTTATATTCATTTACTAGCAACTTTATATAATTTTTTGGGACTAATCTATTGACATAGTGCCAGTGTCACTTACTTTTTTGCTAGTTTTTTTACTTTGCATAATAGCAATACCAAACAAAGTCCAAATGCCACGAAATTTTTTGGAGATTTTTTCTGGACAGATGACACCCATGGATCCAAAGGAGCACACCAGAGGAGGCCCATGGGGCCCACTAGGCACCAGAGCGCGCCAGCAGGCCCAGGCGCACCCTGGTGGGTAGTGGAGCCCATGGGAAGCTTCTCCACCGACCTCCACCTCTATAAATACTTTAAAAATCCCAAAACCCCTAAGGGAGTCAACGAAACACTTTTCCAACCGCCGCAAGTTCCAGAACCACGAGATCACGAATATGCGTGAGTAGTTTACGAAGGGGTTCTTCATCATCCTTGATGCCCCTCCGATCATGCGTGGGTAGTTTACCATAGACCTACGAGTCCGTAGCTAGTAGCTAGATGTCTTCTTCTCTCTTTTTGGTCTTCAATACAATGTTCTCCTCGATGTTCTTGGAGATCTATTTGATGTAACTCCTTTCTGCGGTGTGTTTGTTGGGATCCGATAAATTGTGGGTTTATGATCAGTTCTATTCATGAATATTATTAGTCTTTTCTAAACTGGATTATTGTTATAGCCTCGTATTTCTTCTCCGAAATTTTGGTTTGGTTTGACCAACTAGATTGATTTTTCTTGCCATGCGAAGAGGTGCTTTGTCATGGGTTCGATGTTGCGGTGCTCAATCTCAATTACAGAGAGAGACATGACACGCATGTATCATTGCTATTAAGGATAAAAATATGGGGTCTATTTCTACGTGAATAGATCTTGTCTACATCATGTCATCGTTATTATTGCATTACTCCATTTTTCCATGAACTTAATACACTAGATGCATGCTGGATAGCGGTTGATGTGTGGAGTAATAGTAGTAGATGCAGAATCGTTTCGGTCTACTAATCTTGGACGTGGTGACTATATACATGATCATTGCCTTGGATATGTCATGAGTATTCGTTTTCTATCAATTGTCCAACAGTAAATTGTTTACCCACCGTATGCTATTTTCTTGAGAGAAGCATCTAAAAATACCTTATTGCTCTTTTTATTTATTTTATTTTATTTTGTGTTTTAGTTAGATTTATTTATCAAAACTTATATAATTTAATCTATTTTAATATCGAGGAGGGATTGATAACCCATCTTACGCGTTGGGTTGCAAGTATTTGTTGCATCATACACTCCTCTTCGGAGAATTATCAACGCAGATACAATCAATCAGCGGGCGGCGAAGGAGCGCATGTGTACCACTCCTCTTTCCAAGCTCCCAATGGCAACTGGTAGAGCAACCCTTATAAAGGAGTCTCAACTCTCCTCAACTAGCAAGGTGGTACTAAACTTTTCACCACCTGCCATATTCTACATGGGCCTCAAGATTAACCAGAAATCATTGTTCATATAGGTCGAAAGCCCATCTATGATTCAACAAGTAGTTCAACACATATTAAATTGAAATGATGCTGCCAAAAGAATTCTCCAAAGCAGTTTATTGTAAATGATAATAGTTCTTCGCTCCACATGCGGAAGTAGTCCTAACAACTTATCCTTTAATACAAAGTTGTCTATAATATAAATTATGAACTTGAAACATAATTAGGAATTGTAAACAAAACTCAAATCAACTCATTTCTCACATGACAATCTGTTAGACACATCCAATAAATAAATATATAAATATGTTAGACGCCAACCATTAGGGGTGCATAGCCTCGTGAAGTCGTTCCTCCTCGCTAGGCACTGATTCATATGTAGGTGTCTTGTATATATTTTACTTAAAATGGCTTGATTCCAAATGGTACAAGGACATGAGAGTAGGTCTGCATTCTTTAATAGAACCAAAAAGTGATGGTCCAGGCAATATGCCGCAGTAGATTATGAATTATTCAAACATCATACATAGGAATTTATTCAAGTCATAAACAATTGAACAACATATGTAACAACATAGCTAGTTGTAGTTGTCAAACATATTTGGATTAATTCATAGAATTTGACTCAATTTGGTAAATTTTTGCATGATTTGGTACTTCCAGAAAGAATACATGTCTGAGTTATCTATCAAGTGAACTTATGTATCGCCCTAACAAGTTGATTTAGCTTTTCACTCTATTTCGCGAAATGAAAAATGAGGTAAAGAAACTATCACAATGTTATAACTAATTAAGGATAACATGTGATACTGATTTTAAAGCAGAATATAACTTATCACAAGGTCACAATTAGGAAGTAAAACTGGAAGTTATTCTAGAATTTTTAATATTTTATAACTTCATAATTTAAACAATATTGTAGAGCATATACAGACACGTACCTTTTGTTTTAAAGTTTTCCCTTGAGTTTGTTGACCAGTTGCCTCATTGTCAATCTAACTCTCACCGAAATCACAAAAATCATAGACATGTACAAATAGACGGCACCAAATTGACTCAAGCTGAACCATTCCGACACAAAATATGCATGGCCACGAATCAGTTATACATGCCTGATGCGGACGGGTGGGTTCATCTTTCATCTTCTCATCCGTCTGACCATCACCGCATAAAGACGATGCCAAAAAGAAGAAATAAAAAAGAGTTGCTCGGTTTATCTGTTAGAATAAATTCAAGGCCACCATTGACCATCCGAGAATCAGACAATGACACGAGCACGACACCGAGATTTGTTAACGAGGTTTATCAATATGGCTATATCCTCGGGGCCTGACTGCGAACGCTCCTGCTCGTGACACCGTCACAATACCGCACACCGGCCACCCGGGCACCGGCACCCGCCGCCGGCTCCCCCTTGCGCACCTGTGCTATTATGTTGGCATATGTTACATCGTGTGTATACCCTCGCTATATATGAGAGGCCTGGGATAATAGTGTCCTACTAGGACACGACTCCACATCCTATATAAACATAATACAACTACAAGTCCAACGGTAACCTACCTTGTACACAATATTCGACACTACTCTAACAAACTCCACCTTAACGAATATTCTCCACCACCTTAAATTTGTCCATGCGTCAAACTTCCATGTACATTGGATTTGAGTTTATCCCATGAGAACCGTTGCTACTCCAAAAACTCCATATGACTCCACCTGCAACTTATAGTCCCTTCTTTTCTTGACCACAGTCAACACTCAAGCAAAATTAAATTCCTTGTTACTCTAGTTTGTGCTCGCAACTTCCAGAGTATCAGTCCAACGCCATCACACACCAATCACTAACCTGCGTGAAAGTGAACAACTCACATATCGGGTGTCACACATAAGAGTTACCTGAACTCAACATCACCGCTCTTCCTTGACCGCATGTCTAAAACTTGAAGGAATTTCATCATTGCTTGCAGTCATCCCGAGTCAAACCCGCAGTTGTCTCACCACATGTATGACCACCAGAGCCATGGCCCGTCTCCATGCCCCGTGCATACCGCACACCTCGTCGCTATTACCGCGTCGAGCCTCCGCTGTCCCGGTCGAGTCTCAAGGGTCGCGGACCCACACTGCAGAGTACCACCGACCATCACCGACCGATGACGAGTTTCACACTTCCATCAGGCCACTGGGCTCCAGTCCGAACTACGTGTCCCTCGCTTTTTTCCCGTTGAATAGACTTTGATTCTCTGGATCCTTACACCGTACGTAGCCCATCAATCCAGCTCCACCTTCAACATGACTCCATGGTAGATGATCAGTCCACCCTCACGCCCCGTCGACTTCAAGCTCTCTGTGTAGATCACCTTGAATCAACCCCGCGGCATAGTCTTGTCGAAGCCACACAAGCCCTCGGGACCTGCGCCATGTGTTTCCACGCCTAGAAGTTGGTCACCATCAGCATCGTCATCGCCGATTCCACCACCGTCTTCTGTACCAACCGACATCCAAGTCGATCTGTCAGACTGCCTAGTCCGACCCAGCCGAACTTGTCCGGTTGCATGACACGCTCAAGGCTCCCAAATCGTCTTCCAAGAATCTCCATCCATCACATAATAATTCCATCTTAGCTGAATTGACTTCCCGCAACGCCTTCAAGCATCCTTATTGCCAAGAAATTTTTCACCCTTGTCTGCCATAACCCAAGGTTTTCAGTTCCGTAAACTTCTCCACCTCAAACCCGGTACCCATTGGCGCCCTGGTTCTTCATGCGGCTGACTTTGTGAAAAATTATCTTTAGCTTCAAACTTCCCGATGCTAGCAATTGCCTGTTCTGTCAACGCCTCTCGATGGAAGCCCAATGTGATGGTCTTTTTCTTCTGTCAATTAGATCTGCAGCCTTGCGTCGTCCATGAGGACTCGGTCCTCCTTTTCTTTTCAAAACAAATCTGGTACACCTTATAGCTTCCAGCATCTTTCTAGCCTTGCATGCCCGAGCCTTGGATTGCCACGCACTACCTGAGGGCTGCGCCCCTTGCAGCCTTGCTGCCCGCTAGGCTTGGGTCACGCATGCGTGGCTGCACAGCGCCTCTGCCTGCCCTGGCACTTCGGCCGTGTGCGCCGCTTGCTCGCGCATGCCCCGATTAATCTGACTCCGCCGCTGCAATACGCTCGCCCGATCGACCCGATCGCCTCACGTCTCGCCTGATGCTGCTACACGAACATGTGCCTTCCAATTGCTTCCTCGTCGATCAACCATCCACAACCTCAAATCAAACCTTCCTCATGATACCACTTGTTAGAATAAATCCGAGGCCACCGTCGATCATCCGAGAATCAGACAATCACACGAGCACGACACCAAGATTTGTTAACGAGGTTCACCGATATGGCTACATCCCCGAGGCCTGACTACGGGCGCTCCTCCCTGTGACACCGTCACAATACCGCACACCGGCCACCCGGGCGCCGGCACCTGCCGCCGGCTCCCCCTTGCGCACCTGTGCTATTATGTTGGCATAGGTTACATAATGTGTCTACCCCCGCTATATATGAGAGGCCTAGGACACGACTCCACATCCTATATAAACACAATACAACTACAAGTCCAACTGTAACCTACCTTGTACACAATATTCGACACAACTCTAACAAAATCGAGGAAAATCGGGTAAAACCCAAAACAACACTTAATAAGACTAGGCCTAAAGCATCACAAGACATACAACGCATCAGAAAATCAACACCCCACAACACACCTGGCCGGGTACTCGAGCGCTTTCGGCGCTACCAGAGTGCGCATCAAAAAACCGTCGTGTCAATCCGGGCTGTCATTAGCATATCTGCATATCCCGACAACATCGAAGAGGAATGCTATGTCCGATAGAGCAAACATATGTCGCTTCAATCCCGCAGAGTTGGCTGACATAACTCGCCAGACGCACTTTGCATGTTGCGGGTGCTTCTGCTGCTCTCACGAAGATGCTACACAAGCCGCCGCCAACCACCTACACAAGCATTGAGTCCCTCCGACCGAGTCTAACTCCAAGACGATATCCTCAAGAGGAAACACGGCGCCGGGCAAGGCCGATAGTGTCGTCACCGTCCGATCCAATGGATCGGATCTAGGGTTTCCCCAGAGAGTGACGGACAAGGGAAATAGAAGGACTGCAACATCGATGCCTCCAAAAAGGGGACGACACATGTAGGCGCCACCATCGACTGCTTCGATCACAGTCGGAGCGCGGCTTTCACCGGCAGCCTCCCCGACCCAAACCCGTGACCCAGCCAACCCTTCCAGCCTATCACCTCCCTGACGCACAAGCACTGCTTCGCATCTCACCCTCAGGCCGCGCCCAGGAGGTCGCCGACCAGCTACCCCAACAGATCTGCACCGAGGAAGCCAAAACGGGCACCGCGCAAGCAGGTCCGCCCAGATCGGGCTTGGCTCCTGCTTCCACCCAATCTCCAGCATGCAATGTCGCGTCGCCCAGCCTCCAGCGCGCGCAGCCGCGCCCGACAGCGCGTCCTCAGCCCAGGGGAGCAGCCCCGCGCAGCTCCTGCAACAGGCGAAAGGAAGAGAAGGCCCGCCGCGGCCGCGCGGGCTTTGCCGCGCTCGCCGGCGGCGGCGGGGGAGGGGTGGTGGGGGTGCGGCCTCCGATGACTAGGGTTTCGCGCCAGGGCCACCCCGCGGGGGAGCGACACGCGGCTGGGGGAATGGTCGGTTTCTTCCGAGCCATGCTTTCTAGAGTGCAACGTTGCAGAGGCTGGGCTCCATTGAGCCCGTTTTGCCAAAAAATAATTCATAATATACTTAAAAGTTTCAAAAAATATCAAATTTTTATACAAATATATATGCATGTTCATCAAGTAGGTAAAAAGTTTCATCATGTAATTCAGTTATTTGCGTGCTACACCAAAAAGATAAATATTTGGCCTAAAAACAACAAAGATTAAGCCTATATTAATATGTGTATTTATCTTTTTTGTATACACTACATGAGAACATATATGTTCATGAAATTTCATACGTGTATGATACAAATACACATGTATCTATATACTTTTTTTCAGATTTTTTCAATATGTGGAAATAGTATTTTCGCTGAAAAAAATAAAGAGCTATGTGGAGCTCGGTCTCTGCAATGCTTTTTTCGATGATTTCCACTCCTTTCTTGTTTACATACACTGTTTAAGTTTTCAGAATCATGCCTTTCAAAAGTATCCCGAGACTTCCAAAAGGCATAAACCGCGTCGACGCAGCCGCCTCTGCCCGCCATTTGGAGCAGAGCGGCCTCTGGTAATCCTGTTTCTCGTCCACACCTCGCGACCCTCTGGGCCCACGCCCCGCTCACGCACTAACGCCTCTTCAATTCATCTTCCCACCAAACTTTCCGCCCTCTGCCCCGCGGGCCCGCCGCAATTAATGAGCCGCTCCTACCCCAGGAGCCAGAAAACGTCCAAACCCGCCTGCCGTTCTCACCCGCGAGGACCCTTTCTTCCTCCCGGACCCAAGAAGACTCTGCTCAAAATCTCGCCAACCTCCGGGCCACCATCGCCATCACCATCGCTCCTTCCAAAATCCCCATCCAGACGAGCATTTGGATTGCCATTCCTTTGTCCGCTTCGCCCAAAAGTTAAAGCGGCGGCGTGCCGTTGTCCGCTTCTCCGCCAGTTCCGTTCCACCTGTGCTCCACCAGCCCGTCCCTCTTCTTGGCTGGCTTCAAGAAAAGACTGGTTCTGGTTCTGGCTCTGGATCCTCCGCTTCCCCAACCGCCTGGCTGAAGTTCTTGCGGGGGCGAGGCTGCTTGTTTGGGCGGCGGCAAGAGGCGCGATTCAGCCGCTGGAAGGCCTGCACCGCAAAGGTAACCGCCCCTCGTCTCAGCTGGGGGATTGGGTTGATTTCAGTCGAAGGATTTTATTCTGTTTTTCCGGGCTCCTGCATGTTGGTGACGATACTGATTTTGTTTTGTGGGACTATTGTGCAGATCCAGTTCGCGGTGGATGGAGCGATGCTGCGGGTGTTCTTGATAAGGTTCTTGCTTGCCTGATAAGCAAGGTTTCTGGTGGTTCTTCCTCCTGCCGACCAAGACACGGAAAATCTAAGCCTGTTCACACCTTCTATTGCTTCAATTTCCGAGTGCTCTTGCTGCCTGAGATGACATCAGTTTTGAGGGATTGCATGCCTTGGACTCTGGAACAGATTCATCATCTGTACTCTCTTCAGCTGTTCTAGCTCCCCCTTTTTCCTTGCTGGCTGGCTGCATCTTTGTGCAATTCAGGGCTCTTGTGTCCTGTAGCCCCAGTTTCTGTTTGGATTCATCATGGGCACCACTACCGAGCAGAAGATAGCTCTGCTCCTTCTTGGGACCATCTGGGTTCTTCTTGGTACCTGCAATGCTGCTGATTTCACCCCTGCAGACAACTACCTCATCAACTGCGGCTCTACGGTCGACGCTAATCTCCACGATGGGAGGGTCTTCAAAGCAGACAATTCCGGCTCGACTATATTGACATCACATCACAGCGTCCCCGCAAACACCTTGCCGGATGCAGTCATAAGTTCTGACAATCCTGTGCTGTATAAAACTGCAAGGATATTCATTGTGCCGTCGTCCTACTCCTTCAACATGAAGAGCCGTGGCCGGCATTTTGTCCGGCTACACTTCTTCGGTTTCAGATACCAGAGCTATGATCTTGCCGCTGCAAAGTTCAAAGTGTCCACCCAGCATGTTGTGTTACTTGACAATTTCACTCTGCCGAGCAATTCCTCACCGTTGGTCAGGGAGTATTCGCTGAATATTACCGAGGATATGCTGATTCTCTCATTTGTGCCTCTGGGAAACAGCACATCTTTCATCAATGCTATTGAAGTAATATCTGTTCCTGATGATCTGATACAGGATTCAGCGCAAACTGTGAATCCCTCCGGCCAGTATCTCGGCCTTGCAACGCAGTCATTTCAGACATTCTACAGGATTAATGTGGGTGGACAGGAGGTGACCGTTGTCAATGACACACTCTCGCGTTCATGGGATACTGACCAGAACTTCTTCATAAATTCCACTACCACTGAACTGTTTGCTTACCAAGGGAAGCTGAATTATCAGAAAGGAGCTGCAACCAAGGAGGATGCACCGGACAGTGTGTACAACACTGCAAGGCGGTTGGCTGTGCAAAATAGAACCAGCCCAGCGTCCAACATGACATGGCAATTTGATGTTGACGGTCATTCGAGCTATCTGATCCGGTTCCATTTTTGTGACATAGTGAGCAAGGCAGCATATTCCCTCTACTTTGATATTTATGTGGATGGCGGGTTAGCGTTAGAAAATCTTGACCTCTCTGAAAAAGTTTTTGGTACCTTGGCTGTGCCATACTACACGGAATTTGTCTTGAAGTCAAGCAATCCTTCTGGTAAGCTAAGTGTCGGCATTGGGCCTTCCAGCTTGAGCAATGTGGCACCAGATGGCATCTTGAACGGCCTGGAGATCATGAAGATGAACATCAGTACTGGCACTATTTATGTTGTGTGGCCACCAGCAACGCCAAAAAGGAAACTGGCTATCATATTGGGCCCTGTTCTCGGAGGTGTTGGTGCTGTTAGCATTGCTATTATTCTCTGCTTTGTCCTCAGAAGAAAGAAGAAGGAGAAGAAGCCGCGGCGGGCGCCGACAAGTCGACCTTCAAGTTCTTGGTCACCACTTACCCTCAATGGCCTTAGCTTCCTTAGCATAGGTACCCGAACAACCAGCCGGACCACTCATACATCTGGGACAAACAGTGATGTAAGCTACCGAATTCCTTTTGCTTTGCTGCAAGTGGCAACAAAACACTTCGACGAGCAGATGGTTGTCGGAGTTGGGGGGTTTGGGAAGGTATACAAAGCAGTTCTGCAGGACAGCACCAAAGTCGCAGTCAAGCGGGGCAACCAGAAGTCCCACCAAGGGCTCAAAGAATTCCGGACAGAGATCGAGCTGCTGTCGGGGCTGCGACACCGTCACCTCGTGTCGCTCATCGGATATTGCGATGAGCAGAACGAGATGATCTTGGTGTATGAGTACATGGAGAAAGGCACGCTGAAGAGTCACCTGTATGGCAGCGACATGCCTCCCCTCAGCTGGAAGAAAAGAGTGGAAATCTGCATAGGGGCTGCAAGGGGGCTCCACTACCTGCACACAGGTTTTGCAAAGTCGATCATCCATCGTGATGTCAAGTCGGCAAACATTCTCCTCGACGAAAATCTCATGGCCAAGGTTTCTGATTTCGGTCTCTCGAAGACGGGACCTGAGTTGGATCAGACACATGTTAGCACTGCGGTGAAAGGGAGCTTCGGGTATCTTGACCCTGAGTACTACCGGAGGCAGAAGCTGACCGACAAGTCGGATGTGTACTCATTCGGCGTGGTCTTGCTGGAGGTGATCTGTGCGAGGCCAGTCATCGATCCGACGCTTCCAAGAGACATGATCAACCTTGCAGAATGGGCAATCAAGTGGCAGAAGAGGGGAGAGCTTGGTCAGATCGTCGATCAACGGATCGCTGGGACAATCAGGCCAGAGTCATTGAGGAAGTACGGTGAGACGGTCGAGAAGTGTCTTGCGGATTACGGCGTTGACCGCCCTACCATGGGTGATGTCCTGTGGAATCTGGAGTTTGTGCTCCAGCTGCAGGAGGCCGGCCCGGACATCTCCAATGTTGACAGCATGAATCAGATCTCTGAACTTCCTTCAGACGCCAGAAGGATGGGCTCTCTGGAGATCGGTACCGCAGACGAAGGCCGCACGCACATGGATTACTCTCAGATGTCGACCAACGATGCCTTCTCGCAGCTGATGAACACTGAAGGGAGGTGAACTGGACTGCATTTGTTTCTGTGTCACTAAGGAAGTTGGTAAAAACATGTTGACCTGGAGAAAAGAGATGTCTGTTGCTTGTCCATACAATGTACTGTTGTTTCTGACAAGCCCTTAATTGCATTCATGTTCTGATATATGTTTTGTTCTTTGAATTATATAAAAATACTAAATGATGATCTGTTAGATTTTTGTCAGCATATTCAAGAAGTGTTAACTACCTATTTGGAACACATGAACTTAAATATTCAGCCAAAAACAATTCCTTACAAATTTGACAGAAAATTTGTACAGGAACACTTTGCAGACCATAAGCAGCTTGCTGATCCTGATTCATTTTTTTCACGATACCTAAAAGGTACTCCCTCTTAAAGAAATATAAGAGTGTTTATAGATCACTAAGCCCACGTTCGGGAATTCACCAGCTCCTAGAATCTGCGGAGCGGCGGTTTGCTCGCTCCCAGATTTTGTACTAGAGCTCCGTCCGCTCCCGGAGCAGAGCCTGGAGCGGAGTATTCCCGAACAGGGCCTAAAGTAGTGATGTAAGCGGAGCAGAGCCTGGAGCGGAGTATTCCCGAACAGGGCCTACAGTAGTGATGTAAACGCTCTTACATTTCTCTACGGAGGGAGTAGAACAGTAGTTTATGATTAAGGGGCAACAATTATTTAGCTAGTGACGTCTGGGAAACACTGATCATGCTAGCCAAGTCTACATAACATTGTTGCAACCGCAAAAAACTTTTTCAGATTCAGACAAGTCGGCATAACACATGTCAACATTTGTCAAACATGAAAAATTCATGACTCGGACAGGTTTGACAGGTTTAGACGAGGAGGCATAACGCGAACCGACGTTCGACAAACATACTAACATAGTCTACAAACATAAGAGTTCGGCCCAAGAGACGATGCAACAGGATTAATTCAAGTTGAGGGTGGTGTGCAGCGTTCACCATCACTCCCAGGGGCGGCTATCGCGGGCAGGACTCAGGCTATTGCCTCTCACACCGTTATGTGAACCATTGACTTCAGCTTGCTCCCTTGGTGGGGGATGGCTCTTGCCATTTGGTGCTGGGCTGCGGTTCAAACCGGAAGGTGAAGCACTCCTAGGGCTGTAGCTAGAGCTTCTTGGTCGCCTTTCCTCGTGGCCAACAGCATGATTATCCCTCCTTGGATAAGGCGATCGGCTGTTAAT
Source organism: Triticum monococcum (assembly GCA_034509565.1). Taxonomy (NCBI): domain Eukaryota; kingdom Viridiplantae; phylum Streptophyta; class Magnoliopsida; order Poales; family Poaceae; genus Triticum; species Triticum monococcum. The sequence goes on from CM067841.1 coordinate 122,954,910, forward strand.
AAGAAAATCACAACATTGATGATTAATGATACTGCTAGGAAAGCAACTCAGCAGAGAAGAATGTAAAACACCAGGCACATGTTATACAAAGTTGCCGAGAGTGCTCTTTGAACTATGCCACCACAATATTCACATAATTTCCATACATATCAGTAGCATCCATCAAATTATGGCACCCACTTATCACCAGATACCTGCTCTCTACAGACTCAACAATATTCATTTAATTTCCATACATATCTTCAGCATCCATCAAAATATGGCACAAACTTATCACCAGATACCTGCTCTCTACAGACTCACTGATCACATATCAACATATAGCAGTGGCAGGCATGAATAGATATATATGACTATCAAAGGTAAGAGATTACTACTACATGGCTGAAAGGTAAACCCATTGCATTTGACCAAATCTATAGTAGGGTAACTCTCATAATAGTATGTTTATTTATTTACAAGATCCAATCATAATGCTAACAAGATATACTAGTATACCCAGACATATTAGTCCTTGGCATAACCACATATAATTAAGCACTGGACGATTGCACAAACATCAGTCATAATGGCGAAAAAATTGGTTCATACCTGTAACTCCTGCTTAGGCTCCTTTCGCGATGAGGTGGTGGGGAGCGTGAGTAGCTTCTTCCCCGCCTGTATTTGCAAAAGCTAAAAATCAAATGTGCACTAATAAAAGGTAACATCACAAGGAAGCTCATTAAAGGATGCAAGGAAATACTTGAGATTCTTAGGACTGTTTTGGCAGTTTTTTTCTATATGGCCCTTTTCTCCACAGCGATAGCACTTATTTTTCCAGTCGCCAGCATTGCAGTCACGAGCCCAGTGCCCATCAATCCCACAGTTAAAGCAGCGTCCAGAACCAGGCGGGGGTCCTCTGCCCAAGTACTCGCGGGAACCTCCTGGGCCACGCGGGATCTAGAAAAGCAACACAGGCTTATCAACTGAAGTCGAGGACAGCAACATTAAGAATACAGCAACAGTACAACAAGTAATCAAACATCATTATCCTCCGCAATTAGAAAATCGGAGTCATGTAGCTGCAAAAATGCATATCTAACCTATACCTATTCTTTTTATTACTAATAAAGGGAATAGATATTCTTGGTCCGTCATGTGTATTTTGCAGAAAAATCCCTGATGTTTCTAAGTATCAACCCGCAGTCCATTAGTAATAAGTTGACAAAAAACGGTTCGGCCTTTTTTTTCTCACGCACATGGTCCCACCCACTTGGGCGGTCAGCAAATCCGGCAAAAAAGTTGCAGATACAAGGGATCCAACTCACTACCTGCCATCAAGTTTCCTTACGTCAATCCAACTGACCTAACTCATATTTGTGAAAACAAAAGAGGTTTTGCATTTATTATATAGTACCACATCGCTCCTTTGCACACAATGTCACCAATTTATAAATGTCTGCGATCTGAAATCAACAAGTGCCTCGAGATTAATAAAGAGCGGGCCAGTGCATCCGGAATTAATGGAGAGACCCAAGATTCATGGAGGAATTAGTGGGTGAAAATGATCCGATTAAAACAGCTGATGCACAATGCCACGCCGCTCCTGTTGGCCAACTAGAATTAATTAACCGGAGAGGGGGAGGTCGCTTGGCCAATTAAAATTAATTAATAGGAGAGGGAGAGGGATCCATTGAACATGCATGAATATAACCCCTTGATTAATTTATGGGAGAGGCAACAACAACAACAACAAGAGGGAGAGGGATCCATTGAACATGCATGAATATAACCCCTTGATTAATTTGTGGGAGAGACAACAACAACAACAACAACAACAAAGCCTTTAGTCCCAAACAAGTTGGGGTAGGCTAGAGGTGAAACCCATAAGATCTCGCGACCACCTCATGGCTCTGGCACATGGATAGCAAGCTTCCACGCACCCGTCCATAGCGACCAACTCATGGCATGATGCGGGGTTTTTTTTTGCATATTATAAAACATATATAATTTCCTGCAAAAAAAACCACACATATAATACCTACAGACTCAGTTGTTTTTGACAAAATATTGGGGTGCATCAGGTCCAGCTCCATCATGTTGGACGTCAAGGAAACCCTGGTGCGGGAGCTAGAGACGGGCACCTGTTTCAACTACGGCCGGGGTTCCGCCCATTCGCGCTGACACCATTGAGATAGAGGTCAGGATCATGGATGGCTAAGTACGGCTTATCTGCCGCCATGAACCCCATCTTGCTCGCTCTGTCAATCTCATAACTTGTGTCGAGATCTTATTTGCGCTCGCAAAGGTTCCGTGTTTTGCGTGGAATTTGGAATATCATTAACTGGTCACATTATGACAAGCATTTTGTATAACTTTCCTAATTTTCAAAGGAACATTCGAAAATTCACAGCCTACCTACTGCAGTCTTACCGTGGGTAGCACATTTTTTACTGCCACGAATCTTAACAAGGTTCATCATCCAGTCTCCTTCCATAAGGGCCTTGACTTCCTTCTTTAATTAAAAGTTTCATTGATCTTATATGTATTACTTAATTATCAGTTGAGCCGTTTAACTACATTGTGATCTGCTCCATGATAATCAGTGTTTGCTCCGGACGATGCATGCATCAAGTTTAAATGAGACTGGGGCCGCGCACCATCGTTGAATAGTTTGATAACTTGGCCACCATAGGTGACGGTAGTGAAGATTAGAAGTGACAACATGGATGGGCCGCTAGGGGCGTGCAGGCATTTGTTTCTCCTGTTGCAACGCGCGGGCACAATTTCTAGTAATAAAAGGATTAAACTTTGCGCGTATAGGAGAATTTTCAGTCTATCGAAGGCTCATTTGTAGATGGCATCAGGGTGAAGTTTACAGTAGCAAAGAACATTCATAAACAACAAAAGCTTACCCCTCTTGCAAACTCAACAATGATGCGGCTCCCATCAATCTCTTGGCCATCAAGCTCATACCTTGCATCATCTGCATCCCGGGGATCGCTAAACTCCTGCAACATGATCCAGAAAAACAAAAATAGGGGTGGGCTTAACATGAAAAATCTAACAAAGTAGACAATTAGCTGCACATATTCCGGGAATAGAACATGGAAATCACGGGTGTAAGAGGTTACTTACAACGAAGCCATAATCATACTTCAGCTCCACACATCGTATTCTGTAGAAATGGTTGACAAAAACAGGAACACCATCAAGATGGTATGAAAAGTGCATCACCAGCCATCACACAAAGTAAACATCTACTCGTAGAATAGGCAACAGAATATTTCAAAAATCGCCAAAATCTTCTGTAACTTTGGAGCAAGACTCCAATTTCCACCAAAGGCACCCTCACAGCATTGACACCAAGGTAATAGCCCCTCAATACCTTCATCAAGATTATTCAAGTCAAAGCTGGAAAGGTTTGTCTGACATGTGATGGCAAATTGGCAACAACCAGTAGCACTATGTAAATGGTCAAAATCAACAGATTATGCCGCAACAGAAGGAACCTTAAACTTCCGAAGCTTGCTAGTTGCTAGTCTCTACTAACAGGTAAGCCAATAAACAGCTAAACAATTACAAGTTAATAGCTAAAATGACACCTCTACCGAAAGTAACCTAGCAGAGCCTATTGATATAGCTGGATTAAAATTACATTATCAGTGATGCAGTAGTAGTCTTGACTCTAGGCTACATCAATGCCGAGGAACCTAAATTGACCCATACAACAACAACACAGCAACAAAGCCTTAGTCCCAAACAAGCTGGGGTAGGCTAGAGGTGAAACCCATAAGATCTCGCAACTCTTTTGGGTTTCACCTCCATAAGAGTGGCTGAGTTTTGACATTGGCTCGGGTATGTTGTTGGGACAACATAGGCGGAGTTCTAAATTGACCCATGATCTAGGGAAATATGCCTTTGCCTAAGAAGTATGCACAAATTAGAGCAAGCCAGGTGCAGCAAGTAAATGGTTCCCAAATTGCACGCAAACACTTGTTAAATCAAGTGGTGCACAAAAGGCGTAAACCAGATCCAATTTCCTCACCTCCCATATCTGCCGAAAAGGTACTCAACATCCTTGGTCCGGGTGTGCGTAGAAAGATGGCCCACGTACAACTTGGTGTTGCCACCATATCGGTCATACCGATCATAACGGTCATTATAGCGATCATAACGGTCGTCATAACAATCATAACAGTCATCGTAGCGATCGTAACGGTCATCGTAGCGAGGCATCTTGAACTGCAAGACAAAATTGATCGCGTTAAGGCATGCAGCCAAAATATTGTAGAACAAAGACATGTAAACATGCAAATGCACCTATACACATTTGGTCAATATATCCAGTGATTAACACGTAAGGCGCTTCCATAAAATTTCAATACAAACGGCAAGGGAGTCGCATTGAAATAAACAATTTCATATATATCAGGAGGAGGCGGAACACAATAGATAACACAAAAAGTACTCCAATACTAGAATGTGATCAGCTTTGCAACAGCATATTATTAACTCACTGTCAAAAGTTCATACGTGGAACAATAGAAGATTGAGCACATCCCTTTGGGAAAAAAAGGGGATCCAAGGTATGGACCAAGACCTGCATATAGCAGATTAACAGGGGCATGCCTAAATATGCAAATGCACCTAAGTTTTCATAACATGCTGCACCATCATTACCTGTATACATTAGTCTAACTATTCAGAAACTAAGACGCTTCTATGCAATTTCTATACAGGCGGCAGCGGAATTGCATCAAAATAAGCTAGATTTGCCCTCTATAGGTGAAAGGGGGCTGGAATTTAAAGGAGAACACAGAGTTAATTTCTATTGAAGATCAAATTATGCTTCCCAACAGCATTATCAACTCGAATACCCATTTTTTTCCGGCATAGCACGACGAGAATAGTTAAATTTTGGTTTGAGATGAACAGAGAGCAGCACCAATCAAACAGCACCAAAGCCGTAGTTCGCTAAACCCTATCAAGCGCGAATCTTTCCCAAACATATCAAAAGGCTACCAAATGAAAAGGTGGAAGGGCCCCTCTCTAGAATCCTCTAGCGAAGAACAACCTCTTCATCGTTTCGACCATGCATGATCGCGGCAAACCCAAGAACAAGAAAACGCAGCCGAAGGACGCATAGCTCGCGAACAGAATCAAACCGACAGCACGGCACGGGAGAGCACGATGCAAAATCCGAGAAACGAGCCGCGCGCGCTCGCGCGGCAATGCGCACGCCCCCGCGAGATTACGCGCTCACCGAGCGGCCGAAGAAAAGAACGGGGAATCTTGCGGAAGAGATAATCCAGTCAGAATTACGGTGGCGTCCACCTACTTACCCCCCGACGCGAGTGGCGGCGGCAGCGGCTGCGTGGCAAGAACCCTAGCCCGGCGAGGCGCCGACAGCGGAGACGGGGACGGCCACGGAGAGAGAGCAATCGGCGGCGGTCGAGGAGCAGTTTATATGATGGCCGTCTGGGCTTGGATGAGGCCTGTCCAGGGTCCAGTTGTTGTGAGTTACGGGCCTACAGGGTCAAGGGAGAGTGATGTGACCACAAAGTTGCAGTCTCTGCCCTCCAAAAAAAAAAGACGAGTTGCAGTCTAAAAAAAAAGAAAAAAACTATCGCTCAAACTTTTCTCAGAAAAAATAAAAACTATCACCTTTAGCAAGACTTTCAAGCTTGATCTCATAAAAAACAGAAAGTTCAATAAATCTAAATAAAATCTAATGTCAATTTTAAGGGAAATTTTAGCTGGCGTCCATCAGATATGTTGGAGCCAGGGGACGAATCATACGTTGGAACATTCCTACCTTGTGATCGTCAGCAAGATTTTGGGGTCATTTTTTGCAAGGGATAGGAATCGGACTACCGATCCGAACCAAGGTTTCGAATTTCGAAACCAGTAAATTTCGACCACCATCGAAACCATTGGAATTTTTGAAAATTCATAAATTTCAAAATCTATTAAATACAAATCAACAATTTTTCAATTTGAATTTAAACAATTTAATAAATAGTTACCGTGGCTATAATTTTTTTCACATAAACGTTTGATCTATCCCAAAAATCAGTTCCTGTATAAATTGATTCAATTTGAATTTAAACAATGAATAAATAGCTATTGTGGCTATACATTCACATAAACGATTGATCTAACTAAAAGGTCAATTCATGCCAACTGTTATGGTAGACCCAGGTTCGAATCTTAGCTAGGTCGCTAGGTCGTTTCTTTGACAAATTTTCATACAACATGCGTAAATAGTTTAAATTTGAATGTAAACAATTGAGTAAATAGCTATTGTGGCTATAGTTTCACATAAACGATTGATCTATCCCAATGGTCAGTTCTTGACATATGTTATGGTAGATGCATGTTTGAATCTTAGCTATGTCGTTTGTTTGATACTCTAGACTTGACGCATGCTGTGTAGAGAGCTATGTCGACCACTAAACTATGTGAAGTAATATGTAGTAATAAGGTTTCCATCCTATTTTATAAAAAATGCTAGATTTATGGGAATCTTTCGACGGACGGAAGCTATAGGGTTGGCTGGCCTAATCTCATTGATTCTATCCCCATAGGTTTAGCTGCGGGACTCAAATTGTGATAAATCCTAGATGGGAAAGTAATGGTTGAACCCCACATCAGTGCACCCACACAAAAAAGAACATACCAAACATTTCAAAAAAATCTGAAACTTTATGGAAATGATCATCAACAAATATTAGAGAGGCCTGCCAAGTTTGGTGGTCAAATGACATCAGAGGAAAACTGTACAAAAAACAAAAATACTAATTTTGGTCAAACAATTTACGTACATTTGAGTATTTTTGTCTTTTTTGTATAGAGCTCCTGGGATGTCATTTGACCACGAAAATTTTCAAGCCTCTCTAACATTTCCTAATGATCATTCGCACAAAGTTTCAGATTTTTTCAAAATGTTTTAATATGTTTTTTCCATGGGTGCACCAAGGGTGGGTGTAGAAAAACCATTCTCATCTTCGTTAACACTTTCTGCAGAAACTGCTCGTAACTGTAGCAAAGTTCTTATTTTATACAAACAAATTTAAATACCAATTTTTTTGAAACAAAACACGAATATTTCACAAACCATTGAAACCATGATCCTAACTTCCCATCTGACCATTCCTTGCCTCGTACCATATATTATGCCATTTAAAAAAATCATCTCCAATAGCTTTCTGCTTCATCCCATAAAAAACCCAGCCCACCCCTACCGTTTTTGTCCCTTCAAAACCCTAGTCCACTCCCTTTCTGTGTGAACAGCCTAGCGCGGGAAGGATTTCTTCCTTTGAGTCCTTCCACGCCAGTGCCACTCCGACCCCGACTTTAGTCGTTCCTTGTCCCATTCAACCCCAGTAGTACACCAGACGACACCCCCACCTCAACTACCTCGACCCCGGCCACCGCTTCAAGACCCTCGCGAGGTCGCTTCCCTCCACCGTGTGTGACATGGAGTAGCACGTCGCGTAGGCTGTGCCGCCTCCGTCTAACGCGACTGATCGTCCCAGCTGGACACGCCTTCTTTCCTCGTCACCTGAATTCTGCTCTAGGTTGTGACATCACCTCCCTTGTTCGGCCCTGCTTCGACGTCCTCGAATGTTCCTCCCATCCTCCCCTAGAGGCAGGGCGTGTCCACGGCTTCCCAGCGTCTCCTTGACCTCCACGGGTAAATGTCGACATCATATCGCCTCCTAGAGGTTCGGTGGCATAGGTGCACATGGACTAACCAGTTCACTAACTAGGCATGAGTTGGGTAGTTTTCTTTTCCTTTTTTGTTTGGTTTAAGATTATCTTCCTGAACAATTGATGGCATGTAAGTGCATAGGGCTAGTTGAATCACACTTTTGTGGAGTATTACCCCTGTTTGTATATCTTCCCAATGAAGTGCTTAGGCGGGCATTATGATGAGTGTTTTGATCACACTAGAGGCGTCACTAGTCTCGAGTGAATTGACTAGCTGATATCTGCACGAATTGAGATGGTTACACAAGGAAAGTTTTAATTTATATGAGGTTTTGGCAAAATTGGATTTGATTTGAGTATGGGTAGGGAATCACAATAAGTGTTTCGATTTAGTGAAGATTTTGGTAAGATAACACAATTTTTTTTTGATTTCATTGAGGCTTTGGTAACATTTGATTTGATTGGGTTTGGGTTTGAGTAGAGGAACAAAAGAAAAAAAGATGATTTAGTTGAGGTTTGTTAAGATTTGATTTTGTAGCGGAACACGAGAATTTTTCTGGATTAGTTGGGCTGTTGGTAAGATTCGATAGTTAATGCATGATGTGGAGGGAGGGGTGACGTACAGAAGAAAAAACTAAACAGTGGAAGGGCAAAGATGGAAGCGAACATACAACAATGAACTCCCATTTAATAGAGATATTTCCACTTTTAACTGAGATGCAAGTGATTAGAGAGTCTCGTTTCTCCCTGGGTTGGGTGGGTTGGTTTTGGGTGATTTCGAGCAGTCCAAATATTTTCCCCCGGGTTTGTAAAAGCCTGCTATGCTAAGCCTGCATGGCAAGCTGCGCTTGAAGATGCGAAGTCGCCTTGGTGTCGCATGTCTGCATGCCTTTCTTTTTTGGGACCAACTAGTTAACAAGTACCCTTTCGGGGGATACTCCGCGAGCACCCGGGAGCGTTTTCCCTGTTGACATGTGATGCGCCCAGGCCAATCGCACGTTGGACGCACTAGGGGATGATTTTTTTTAAAAAAAATGCACACCTTTTTTTTGAATTTTTAGATTATGCTTGTTTTTTTCTAGGTTTTCAGCATTTTTAAGTTTTTTGTACTTATTCTTCTCCCGTGAAGCACACGTGCGAAAAGCATAGATGTGCTTCTCCGTGAAGCACACTTGTGCTTTTTCGGGAAACACATTTGTGCTTCCCAAAAGTTAAAAGCACAATTTTGTTTCATTAAAAAACACAAATGTGCTTTGGCGTGAAAGCACATGTGCTTTCCATAGTCATGCTTCGACGTGAACACACTTGTGCTTTTTATAATTGTGCTTTCTCAAAACTAAAAAGCACAGTTGTGCTTTCCAGAAAGTATGGAGCATGATTGTGTTTCCTGAAAAGTGAAAAGGCGCAAATGTATTAAAAAGGTGAAAAAGCACGGTTTCAATTTTATTTTTGGGTTTCTTTTCTTGAATATCGTTTTCCCTTTCCATCTCCATTTTATTTTTCAATTTTTGGTTTGTTCCAAAAAAGTTCACCAAAACCTACTACTGAGATCTAGTTTCGAAGATCTCAGTGCGAGAAATAGGTGAAAACAGTTCGTGATTTGGACTCACAATTCGTGAGATAAAACGTTTTGAAAAAACAGATGAACGAAAAAAACACACAAAACTCTCATATTGCAACACGAAAGACATTTTCCTTATTTAATACGGTTTTGCTATTTCTCACGTGCCTAAATTTTATGTTGCATCAGTCATTTTTCTCTTTCTTCCTTCTTCCCAACCTGACCAGAGAAGAATAACCCGACTATCTATCTTAGGGGGCAGCCATGGCTTCATTATTTATCGTAGGGGAAGCCACAACCCTATTATCTATCTTAGGGATGGGGTGCAGGGGATCGCCAGAGGTTTTCACCAGTGGTGTGAGGCTTAGAGGGGTGGCCGGCATAATGGCTAGCAACGGCAGTGTCGGTTGGTTGAGGGGAGGGCAGGGGGCGGCGAGCCAGTGTGTGGTGGCGCCCGCCGACTACAGGGGGTGGAGGTAGGCGGATGGGCAAGGAGGAAAGCTGCAGGGAGGAGGAACAAGATGAACAAGTCGCGTCATGAATTTAGGCCGTTGGATATTGAGCCTTTTTTCTGCCACCTGTTAAAATAGACGGCCCCTATTTAACAAGGTTGCCCTTGATTAGACACATGCAACAAATACTACTTCCTCTAGAAACGTTCCCGATTGTAATGTGCGCATATTATATGCGTAGTACTGAGTTAGGGCGGATAGTGCCTGATATCAAAAGATGACAACCAGATTTTTATGCCTAATATGACTGAGCAAAGCGTACAACCATCCATTCATCACAGTGGAAAGTGCTACTCCCTCCGTCCGCAAATAAGTGTACTTCTAGCCTTTGTTCTAAGTTAAAGTTTTAAAATTTTGACCAAATATATACAAAAGAGTAGTAACATATATGACATAAAATTGATATATTATGAAATTACAATTCAAAACGAATCTAGTGATACTAATTTAGTGTCATAAATGCTGCTACTTTTCCCTATAAAGTTGGTCAAACTTTGACTTAGGACAAAAGTTAGAAGTACACTTATTCATGGACGGAGGGAGTACATGACGCCAACTTGACAGAAAACAAACTCTTTTTTTTAATAGTTTGGATTGCTTAGCACACGTCTCACATTGTAATAGTACTCCGCATACAAATGGATGTCAGTGAGCTTATGCATCGTCTGACCAGTTAGTGGAATATTGCAGATAACATGGTAGTCTCTGATGCTGCTCAAGGACGCATATATCACTCATTGGTTACTACTAGTGTTTCTTCATTCACATCAAAAGCTTTCCTTGCTTGCTTGAGCTCTTCATTCATGGAGAGTAGCTCGGTAGCACGGTGCAGTTTCCGCATATCCTAGGAAAAAAAAGTGAAATGCAAATGCTTAGCTTTGGCAAACTCTGGTGATACAAGTGAAGAGGAAATAACAGTCTCATGTAGTCCAGACCATACCTTTCGGATAAGGTAAAGAAAATCCTCTGTCAAGAGCTTCCCCCTCTTTGAAGCCACATTCTGAGCCTTGTGGACCTGGGAAAAGGCACACCATGGATTCACTCGGCCATGGAACCATAAACTACTCTAAAAAAAACAATGGAATTATAAACAGCCATGAACTTGAAAAACAAACTGGCATAACTGGTTAAATATGGCGCAATTCTGGATTTCTTGGTTCAACATGAATGATTTGTGTTGAAAGTTGTGGCAGGTAGATGAGTTACTCATTTGTGTACAATACATTTATTTGAAATCAAATTGACTCACTATCGTACAGTGCAAGATGTCAATCCATATTCAGATTATTAATCAAGAAAAAACAGTTACCCAATTATGTCTATTTGCATAGGAAACTACCCAAAACTTCCTAAGTGTACTTAATGGACTCTACTGAAAAGATGAATAATGGTTCAATGGGTCATGCTATCCTCAACAAGACCTTCTATCTGTGCATAGTGTGTATTCTTTTACCAGGCCAAACATAAACTACATAGTTGTACAAATGGCAGAAAATGGGTCACGCAATCCTCAACAAGACCTTTCTATCTGTGAACAGTATGTATTCTTTTAGCAGGCCAAACATAAACTAAACAGCTGTACAAATGCAAGAGAAACTTACGAGGTCAGTAACATATTCTACAACAATGTCCTCCACAAGTGCAACTGTTTCTGGAAGTGGCTGCAAAACCAGCAAAAAAAAGTCAGTTGCATCGGAAGTCCAGAGCATCTAAGATTTAAAAGGGGAATAACATGTTCCTTTACTCCATCTTTTTTTTTTTGAGATCTCTAGTAGGAGCATTGACTTATTTACTATGCGAAGAGTGAAACTGAAATATTACAAGGCCCGCCAGGCTATCCACACAGCAGCACCGAAAAGAAATGAGAGGCAATAGATGCTAGCTGGCAAAAAACTAGGGGTTCCTCTAGGACCTGCCCAACAGAAAGGCATCCGGTTCAGCTCGCCCTGAACATGAGAGGCCAAACGGCCAGTAGCCACTCACGATGAAAAAACTAGCAGTTCCTTCCACACATTCAACATAACATAGATGAACAGCACACATAATTTTAATTTTCAATAGAGATTGCAAGCAACCACTATCCCATATGCATTGACACTTGTTAGGGATTGGCTGTTGTCTGATTGCAAAGGTGTAAGCTAAGCAACAACCAAAAATCATTGATAAACACAGTCTAAGCAAATATGTACTGATTCCAGGTATGTCCCTTTTACTTTTCTAAATATATTTCAAATTTTCAACCATTAAATATTACAGTAACATGGTATACCCACGCCTTGTTTGCTACCACTCTTCTTGCAAAATGCCACTTATGGACCATTGCATCCTGAATTCTTAAATACACTACACTGACTGCATTCTGTTCTACATAATTCCTAACCAAGAAAATTAGGGAACCAGAGAGAGAATTGGTCATGGGTCAACTTACATTTGGATCGTCCCCAAAGCCATACATCATGTGCTGCACTGAAAGGAAACGAATAGAAGTGAGCCACAAGTATGGGGAAAATAAACAGAAAAAACTAACAATTCAGAAAACAGAAGAAGGCCTTACGGTCCTTCTGGAAGACGCCGCGCTTGCGCTTAAGGCTTGATGCGGCTGTGTCAGCGCCGCCAACGGCGTGCGGTTGGTTGGAGGAGGACGCCTGGCCCGGCGCCGCGGCATGCGCCGAGGCCTTGGACTTGCCGGCCGCCGGCGTGGCCGGGGAGGAGTTGTGACCGTGGCCCGAGGCCCCTGCCGCGGCCGAGGACTTGGACTTGGCAGCCGCAGGCGTGGCCGGGGAGGGCTGATGGCCCTGGCCCGAGGCCGCTGCCGCGGCCTGCCCCGAGGACTTGGATTTCCCCGCCGCCGCCGCGGGCGGGGCAGGGTGATTGCTGCTAGGGTTCTGCATCCCAGCGTCGGGGGGCAGGACAGAGTGGCGAGGCAGGGGCAAGAGATTTCGGCTGGCTACGCTTCCTAGCGGCGCCCGGGGATCTTGATCCGTCGGGCTCCGGCTCCGTCTAGGGCTTCCCGTTCACTGCTGCGGTTGATTTCTTTTTTTTTATAGGTATATAAACAACTTTATTTCTCAAACAATAGCTAGGTCGTTTACAATTTGGTGAGAGATAAAATCGGGTACCACAATCGTCCCACACACTAGAGGATCTAGAGATTAGGGCCTTTTTTGCTATAGTATCAGCAACACTATTAGCCTTCCTAAAGCAATGGATCACATCCATTTTATAGAAATCAGCCCTCAGGTGCTTACACTTTATATATATAGACACATCTTGGCCTAAATAACCCTCCTGGTTAACGATGTCCACCGCATTTGAGCTATCCGATTCCAGAATGAGGGAGTTGCATCCAATATTTTGATCCAAGATCAGACCATTACGAATAGCCACCACCTCTCCCGAATCAACTGATGTAACATGCGGTATGAACCAAGATGCTGCAGAAATGTATTCTCCTTTGTCATCTCGCGCTACTGCCCCCGTGGCTCCCGACATGTTCTCTAGACAGAATGCCGCATCAATATTTATCTTAACTCTTCCACTTGTTGGCTTTTGCCACATGTGATCACGTCGCCGTGTAGGTTGGTTTGGGGTTGCAGCCCGTACGAAGTTTGTGGCCAACACTTTGATCGAGATAACCGTACGTTCGGGCGATCTGATCTCCTCTCCTTTTACATATTGTCTTCGCTGCCACCAGATGTACCAGCTACCCACCGCCATGAGTTTCGCCAAAGGGAGGTTGCCCACCTTAGCCTGGCGTCTCATGAGAACCTCCATTGTGATTGTACCTGATTGGTCTACCGCGACAGCACGATCTACTTCCTCCTTTACCTCTAGCTGGGTCCACACATCCAGAGCCCTTTGGCATGTAAACAGGCAGTGCCGGGAGTCCTCCATCCCTACTACACAGATCGGGCATTGTGCTGAAGTTGGTATGTGCCTCCCTGCCAATATCCCTCGACACGGCACTGCTGCGGTTGATTTCTGCAATTCACAAAGAGGAGCGTACCTGCGGTTCACGGCGAATAAGAGCAACTGTAGCACGCCCCGCATCCTCACGGCCGCAAAACGCGTTTGCAGTTCAGAAAAACATCTTTGTGGGCCGACGCGGACGGCCGCGGTTGCAGATATAGCTGGCCAAACGGGCCGGTCCGGCCCGACACGGCACGACCCATCCTAATCGTGCCTGGCCCGGCCCGGCCCGTGAAGGCATGATTATTATACGGGTCGTGCCGTGCTGGCCTGCGTGCTGCAGCCTGCAGCTCAGGCACGGCCCGTATGCTAATTGGGCCGGCCCATCGGCATGCTAATTTGCCTTCTATTTTGCGTACCGGGCGTTTTTAGCTTATTTTTACCTGTTGGGCCACATTAGGATACATAAAAATAAAATAAAAAGATAATCGGGCCGTGCCGTGCCGGCCCGCGTGCTCGGCCTTTAGGCCCAGGCACGACCCTTAGCGTGCCGCGTACCAGGCCTGGCCCGTTTAGCACGTGCCGTGCCGACCGTGCTACCGGGCCGGCCCAGCTATCCCGGCCCGTTTGGCCACCTATAGTTGCAGACCCCGCATAATAGACCTGTATATTCACGGAATATGTTTTTTTATGGATCGGCTTTGCGGCGTCTGATCTGACGCAGCTCCTCCCGGCTCGTAAAACTTAAATTTGCACCTTAATTTGATCTAGCATATTGCATTTCTTCACTTTTTCAACAACATTGAATATAAAAGACATCACCAAATCTTTGCTAGAATAGCAAGACCAAAGAAAACAAGAACCACAAGTATGCATTTTAGAACTTCCATAACTGCTCCCACTAGTTGAACTAATATCTTCTCCATGCATTCGTTATTGATCTATGGATTCTTGATTTTGCATTCTTCTTCATCTTTGATTCGAAAGAAATAAACGTTGCTTCTCCTCTAGTTGCACATGCAGCCGCATCATCGCTTTCAATTCTACTAACGAGTGCACCAACATCTATTAAGTTTCTTTCTATCAATAAATCAATGTATTGGTCTTCCCAAAACCAAAATGAGCATCCATCATCCCACACAAAAGAATGACCATGTTCGAAATGAGGATCCGCAAATTGAACTAAAGAATGAGCTACCGCAAGTGCACGTACCCCGTCGTTTTCGCATTTGAAGAACACCCATCCGGGGTGCTTCGGTGATAACCCACAAGTATAGGGGATCGCAACAGTTTTCGAGGGTAGAGTATTCAACCCAAATTTATTGATTCGACACAAGGGGAGCCAAAGAATATTCTCAAGTATTAGCAGCTGAGTTGTTAATTCAACCACACCTGGAAACTTAATATCTGCAGCAAGGTATTTAGTAGCAAAGTAATATGATAGTAGTAGTAACGGTAGCAGTTTTGGTTATATAGTGATTGTAACAGTAGCAACGAAAAAGTAAATAAGTGAAGAACAATATATGAAAAGCTCGTAGGAATTGGATCAGTGATGGATAATTATGTTGGATGCGATTCCTCATGCAATAGTTATAACATATGGTGACATAGAACTAGCTCCAGTTCGTTAATGTAATGTAGGCATGTATTCCGAATATAGTCGTACATGCTTATGTAAAATAACTTGCATGACATCTTTTGTCCTACCCTCCCATGTCAGCGGGGTCCTATTGGAAACTAAGGGATATTAAGGCCTCCTTTTAATAGAGTACCAGACCAAAGCATTAACACATAGTGAATACATGAACTCCTCAAACTACGGTCATCACCGGTAAGTATCCCGATTATTGTCATTTCGGAGTTAACGGATCATAACATATAATAGGTGACTATAAACTTGCAAGATATGGAACTCGCATATATTCATGAAAACATAATATGTTCAGATCTGAAATCGTGGCACTCGGGCCCTAGTGACAAGCATTAAGCATAGCAAAGTCATAACAACATCAATCTCAGAACATAATGGATACTAGGGATCAAACCCTAACAAAACTAACTCGATTACATGATAAATCTCATCCAACTCATCACCGTCCAGCAAGCTGATGATGGAATTACTCACGCACGGCGGTGAGCATCATGAAATTGGTGATGAGGGAAGGTTGATGATGACGATGGCGACGGATTCCCCTCTCCGGAGCCCCGAACGGACTCCAGATCAGCCCTCCTGAGAGAGTTTAAGGCTTGGCAGCGACTCCGTATCGTAAAACACGATGAATCCTTCTCTCTGATCCCCCTTGAAAGTGAATATACGGAGTTGGAGTTGAGGTCGGTGGAGCGTTAGGGGGCCCACGAGGCCGGGGACGCGCCCAGGGGGGTAGGCGCGCCCCCACCCTCGTGGACAGGGTGTGGGCCCCCTGACGTGGATTCTTCTTCCAGTATTTTTTATATATTCCAAAAATAATCTCCGTTGATTTTCAGGTCATTCCGAGAACTTTTATTTTTGCGCAAAAATAACACCATGGCAATTCTGCTGAAAACAGCGTCAGTCCGGGTTAGTTCCATTCAAATCATGCAAGTTAGAGTCCAAAATAAGGGCAAAAGTGTTTAGAAAAGTAGATACGACGGAGACGTATCAACTCCCCCAAGCTTAAACCTTTGCCTGTCCTCAAGCAATTCAGTTGATAAACTGAAAGGGATAAAGAAAAACTTTTACAAACTCGGTTTGCTCTTGTTGTTGTAAATATGTAAAGCCAGCATTCAAGTTTTCAGCAAAGATTATGAACTAACCATATTCACAATAATATTTAGGTCTCATGTTTACTCATATCAACGACATAATCAACTAGCGAGCAATAATAATAAATCTCGGATGACAACACTTTCTCAAAACAATCATAATATGATATAACAAGATGGTATCTCGCTAGCCCTTTTTGAGACCGCAAAACATAAACGCAGAGCACCTTTAAAGATCAAGGATTGACTAGACATTGTAATTCATGGTAAAAGAGATCCAGACAAGTCATACTTAATGTAAACTAATAGTAATGGATGCAAATGACAACGGTGCTCTCCAACTGGTGCTTTTTAATAAAAGGATGATGACTCAACATAAAAGTAAATGGATAAGCCCTTCGCAGAGGGAAGGAGGGATTTGTAGAGGTGCCAGAGCTCGGTTTTGAAATAGATATGAATAATATTTTGAGCGGTATACTTTGATTGTCAACATAACAACTGAGAGATCTCGATATCTTCCATGCTACATGAGGGAGTCATGGATTAGGGGGTCCTCGGACTGCCGGACTATATACTTTGGCCGGACTGTTGGACTATGAAGATACAAGATTGAAGACTTCGTCCCGTGTCCAGGTGGGACTCTCCTTTGCGTGGAAGGCAAGCTTGGCAATTCAGATATGTAGATATCCTCCCTTGTAACCGACTCTGTGTAACCCTAGCCCCCTCCGGTGTCTATATAAATCGGAGGGTTTAGTCCGTAGGAAGAGAACAATCATAATCATAGGCTAGCTTCTAGGGTTTAGCCTCTACGATCTCGTGGTAGATCAACTTCTGTAATACTCATATCATCAAGATCAATCAAGCAGGAAGTAGGGTATTACCTCCATCGAGAGGGCCCGAACCTGGGTAAACATTGTGTCCCCCGCCTCCTGTTACCATCCGCCTTAGACGCACAGTTCGGGACCCCCTACCCGAGATCCGCCGGTTTTGACACCGACATTGGTGCTTTCATTGAGAGTTCCACTGTGTCGTCACCATAAGGCTTGATGGCTCCTTCGATCATCGGCAACGATGCGATCCAGGGTGAGGTTTTTCTCTCCGGACAGATCTTCGTATTCGGCGGCTTCGCACTGCGGGCCAACTCGCTTGGCCATCTGGAGCAGATCGAGAGCTACGCCCCTGGCCGTCAGGTCAGGTTTGGAAACTTAAACTATATTGCCGACATCCGTGGAGACTTGATTTTCGACGGATTCGATCCCGTGTTAGGTGCGCCGCATAGCCACGACGAGCATGACTTAGCTCTGCCGCCGGACAGTGTTCGGGAGATCACACCTATGGCAACTCCGGCCCTCGATCCGGAATAGATCGCGCCGTCCGAGGACGGGTGGATGGACCCCGCCATGGAGGCCGCACACTCAGCGGCGATAGATCCGAATACTGGCTTCACCTCCTACGAGACCTGTATTGCCGGATCCTTGGATTCGTCCCCGGCCACAGGCTCCGAACCGCCTGCATCCATGCCTATCGAATCTGATTGGGCGTCGATCATGGAGTTTTCCTCCGCGGATATCTTTCAGCACCCGCCCTTGGCGATGTGCTAAATTCATTAAGGTCTCTCTCCTTGTCAGGAGGCCGTTGGCCGAACTGTGTCCGGCTTGAGTGGGAAGCGGACGATGAAGAAATTCGTCCCCCACCCACCACCCACTTAATAGGCACTGTCGACGACTTAACCGACATGCTTGATTTTGGCTCCGAAGACATCGACGGTATGGACGACGATGTAGGAGAAGAACAGGAACCACCGCCCACAGGGCGCTGGACTGCCACCTCATCATATGATATATACATGGTGGATACCCCCAAAGAAAGCGATGGCAATAAGGCAATAGAGGATAATCCCCTCGAGAAGCAATCTAAGCACCGGCGTCAATGGCGCCGCTCTAAGCCCCGCCATAGCAAAAACGGCGATACCGGCACAAGAGACAATAACGCTGCGGATAGCGCCGAAGACGAAGACAACCCCCTCCAGCCAGGCCTCGAGCGGGAGGATGGGCAAGCTAGACCTAAGGAACAGGCAGCAGACGGAGAATCAGAGGATGCCAATTACATGCCTCTCTCCGAAGGCGAGGTGAGCCTCGGCGACGAAGAATTTATCATGCCTGAGGATCCCGCCGAACAAGAGCGCTTCAAGCGCCGGCTTATAGCCACAGCAAAAAGCCTGAAGAAAAAACAACAACAGCTTCAAGCTGACCAAGATCTGCTAGCGGATAGATGGACCGAGGTCCTGGCGGCCGAGGAATACGAACTCGAGCGCCCAACCAATAGTTATCCAAAGCGCAGGTTGCTACCCCAACTCGAGGAAGAAGCATTAAAGCCTACACTTCCAGCGTATGATGCGGCTGACCGACCATCTTGTGGCCGAGACAAAGCGGCATGTCAGGCCCGCACCCCGTCGCCAGTTAAACAAAAATATGAAGGCCCGGGGTAACACGCAAGACCTGCGAGACGCATTGGAAAACAAAGCAGTACATGCAAGATCGATCTACGTATCACGGGGGCGCGCCCCAATGCGTGACGACGACCGTCATGCTGGATATACTAAAAGCAAATCCGGCCGGGCCGAATACAGCAGTCAAGACTCGTATGAACTGCGTCGTGATATAGCCGGGCATAGAGACGCCGCACACCCCCTATGCTTCACTGATGAAGTAATGGATCACGAATTCTGAGAAGGTTTTAAACCCGTGAGCATTGAATCATATGATGGTACACCAGACCCCGCGGTATGGATCGAAGATTTCCTCCTCCACATCCACATGGCCCGCAGTGACGATCTACATGCCATCAAGTACCTCCCATTAAAACTCAAAGGACCTGCTTGACATTGGCTCAATAGCTTGCCGGCAAACTCCATTGGCAGTTGGGAGAATTTGGAGGATGCATTCCTTGACAACTTCCAGGGCACTTATGTGCGACCACCGGATGCCGATGAGTTGAGTCACATAACCCAACAGCCAGGGGAATCAGCCAGGAAATTCTGGACTCGGTTCCTAACTAAAAGGAACCAAATTGTCAACTGTCCGGTTGCCGAGGCCTTAGCAGCATTTAAGCATAACATCCGCGATGAGTGGCTCGCCCAACACCTCGGCCAAGAAAAGCCAAAATCCATGGCAGCCCTCACGACACTCATGACCCGCTTTTGTGCGGGCGAGGATAGCTGGCTGGCTTGCAGCAACAACACATCAAGAAACCCTGGCAATTCAGATGCCAAAGATAGCAACGGCAGGCCACGTCGCAACAGACACAAGCGCCGCAACAACGGCGACAACGCTGAAGACACGACAGTTAATGCCGGATTCAGTGGCTCTAAATCGGTCAACGAAAAAAGCCGTTCAAAAGAAGCAATCCAGGCCCGTCCAGCTTGGACCACATACTCGATCGTTCTTGTCAAATTCATGGCACCCCCGATAAACCAGCCAACCACACCAACAGAGAATGTTGGGTGTTCTAACAGGTCGGCAAGTTGAATGCCGAAAAAAAGGAAAAGGGGTTGCATAGCGACGACGAGGAGGAGCCCCGGCCGCCGAACATAGGAGGATAGAAGAAATTTCCTCCCCAAGTGAAAACGGTAAACATGATATACGCAACCCATATTCCCAAGCAGGAACGGAAGCGTGCACTGAGGGACGTCTATGCGATGGAGCCAGTCGCCCCAAAGTTCAACCCATGGTCTTCTTGTCCGATCACCTTCGATCGCAGGGACCACCCCACCAGTATCCGTCATGGCGGTTCTGCCGCATTGGTCCTTGACCCCATCATTGACGGATTTCACCTCACTCGAGTCCTTATGGACGGTGGCAGCAACCTGAACCTGCTCTATCAGGATACAGTGTGCAAAATGGGTATAGACCCCTCGAGGATCAAACCCCACCAAAACCACCTTTAAAGGTGTCATCCCAGGTGTAGAGGCCTGTTGCGCGGGCTCAATCACACTAGAAGTGGTCTTTGGATCTCCGGACAACTTCCGAAGCGAGGAGTTAATCTTCGACATCGTCCCCTTCCGCAGTGGCTATCACGCACTGCTCAGACGAACCGCATTTGCTAGATTCAATGCGGTACCACATTATGCATACCTCAAGCTCAAAATGCCAGGACCTTGTGGGGTTATAACAGTTAATGGAAACACAGAACGCTCGCTCCGCACGGAGGAGCACACTGCGGCCCTCGCAGCAGAAGCGCAAAGCAACCTTATGAGGTAAACCGCCAATTCGGCGAAAAAGACCTCAAACACCTTCAAGCGAGTCCGGAGTACCCTGCAAGAGGATCACCAGGCACGTTTAGAGCTTGCCTAGCAATTCGACCTCTGTCCTAGTCCCAGTCAAGCGGCAAAATTTGCGCCGCGCGTACATAATTACGCACTGAAGATACCATGGGCATAGGCAGAGGCACGACCCACAATGTGGCTCAACCGCTTCAGGACCCGTATAACTTTAACATTTTCTTCCTTTCAGGCTCCTATTCTCTGAAGGCCCTCTCCGATCATCTGATTATCGGACCCGTCATGGGAAGGAAACACCAATGAAGCAAGAAGCTTTGACATACAAGGGAATCCTCAGGTGATCTCTGATAACGATCGATATACCTGTTTTGCATACCCACACGCAGCTTGACCTTGGATAGGACATGTCAAATAGTCCTATCTTTTACTTATTGCACAACATGTATGCATACGCTTTGACGTATCATCTAAATAAAAATGTACAACATTAGCTCATTATTGCATTCCTTTATCTTTTTTCCCTGTCTGCTTATTTACGACAAATCGCACTCGTACATTCTGATACGACCAGTGCGCCAGGGGCTTCAGTGTACCCCATAACATGGCAGGAAAAGTCCGAACACTTTCGACAGTGCGGCACCCCTAACTTATAGCATTATATGCATCAGCTCCGAATCATGTCTTGGGTCAATAGTTGGGTTTGCCCGGCTCCCATGTTTTGGTACCTTACGTTCCGCTATATCGGCTAAGGTAGCACTGGGAGAACTACTGCGATTGTGTCCTGGTTCTTCCGGACGAGCACCTCAGTAGAGAAAGCCGAAAACTGACTGTCATGATGCGGCGAGAGCTGGTCGCTGTTCAAGAGGTCTCAAATCCTTAAAGATTTTTTCCGCTTTGGGCGAAGAGTCGGCCTTGTCCGATTTAGGCGTACATAGCGCCCCAAGTTCGGCCTTCCGAATACTAGGGGCTTCGCCGAAATTTAAAATTGTAGAATTCTATGGCTAAGTGAGAGTGATAAAGCTTTATAGTCCGATTGCCTGATTCGTTGTGCTAAACACCTCCTTCGAAGGACCCAAAACTGGGATAAAGAGTGGTCAGGTTTATCCCGAACACCTTAGTACTAGTTACATGGGGGAAGAAGCCGACGACTGGCCAACTCTCAAATTTTATAAACAGTCGCACAGAAGGTAATATTTTAAATTAACAAGCGTTACATAGTGCACATGAACTTGTTCCACATTACATGATCACATGAGTACATTCATTCAAATATTACATCCTTAGCACATTCCTCTGCCACAAGGCGAGCACCCTTTAGGACATTGTCATAATACTTTTCAGGGTGGCGATGCTCCTTGCCCTCCGGTGGCCCCTCCTTCACCAGCTTTTCGGCGTCCATCTTCGCCCAGTGTACTTTCGCCCGGGCAAAAGCCCTGTGCGCACCCTCAATGCAGACGAACCGCTTTATGACTTCAAACCATGGGCAGGCGTTCACAAGCTGCCTTACCAGGGCGAAATAGCTGCCAGGCAGGGGCTCGTCAGGCCACATCCGGACTATGAGGCCCTTCATGGCCAGTTCGGCCGCCTTGTGAAGCTCGACCAGTTGCTTCAACTGGTCGCTCAAGGGCATCGAATGTTCGGTCCCAGTATACTGAGACCAAAACAACTTCTCCGTCGAGCTCCCTTCCTCGGCTTGGTAGAACTCGGCGGCATCCGACACGCTGCTGGGTATCTGCGAACGCTCCTGGAGAGCTCCAAATTCGGGTAAGTGAAAGGAAAGTTTCCTTCACATGCTTGCTTTGCATAATGAATGCCTTACCCGCCACTATCTTCTTGACCGCCTCAATTTCCTGGAGGGCCTTTTGGGCTCCGGCCTTGGCATTTTGTGCGTTCTCGAGGGCCTTCGCAAGCTCGGACCCTTGCGTCTTAGAGTCACGCTCCAAGGATTCGTACTTCTTGACAAACTCCTGGAGCTCTTGCTGAACCTCGCCGACTCAGGCCTCTTGCTTCTCGCGCTCGGCGCGCTCCTTGGCCGCTTTGCCTTCGGCCTTGGACAGCTTCTTCTTCAGGGCCGCCACTTCGGTCGTGGCCCCTAGCAAAATTCACGATGATCCTGTGATCTAACAACCACTTTCCTTTTTCTTTATCAATAAACAGACGAGGTATTACTTACCTCTGTTCTCTTCGAGCTGCCTCTTGGTTAGGCCGAGCTCTTCCTCAGACCGCTCAAGGTCCTGCTTCAGTGCGGAGACCTCCGCTGTGCGAGCGGCAGCGGCCAGCAGTGAAGCCTGCTTATTCACATAAACATATTCTGATTAGACTCCTGTGATTATTATTTGATCCTCTGTTCGGCCTTTCTTTGCGAACACCAAACAGAGCATCAGGGGCTACTGTCTATGCTGTAACATTTTCTCATAATTTTATTACTTACCTCAAAGCATGTTAGGATGCTGGCACAGGCTTCACTCAGTCCGCTTTTGGTGGACTGAACCTTCTTGACCACCGCACTCATGATAGTGCGGTGCTCTTCGTCAATGGAAGCGCCGTGAAGTGCTTCCGGCAAATTGTCCGATGCCTCTAGATGGACAGAGGCCATCGGCACAGATGGCTTGCCCCCCTTTGCGAGGGATTGCCTGACAAAATTCGGAACCGCTGGAGGTTCCGACGCAGTATTCGGCTGGGGGCTAGACTTGCTGCCCCCGGCATTAGAGCCCATGGGAGTCTTGCCCCTCGTGCACCCAGCATACGGAATGTTGCCTTGGGGCACCTCCAGAACTGTCTCCCCTTGGTTCAGTACCCTTTGAGACAACACCTCGACGTCGTCCATAGGGCGGGGGGAGGAGGCGGTCGGGAGTGAATCGATGTTCATCTCCGACAGGCCCAAAGACTAATCCGAAGAGGATATGTCGATATGGGCTTTGGATGGGCTGCATTATCATGTTCATCATGATAAGAAGCAATAAAATAAAACATACCAAGAACTATTATGGTATCCGGATACTTACGACTTCGCCAGGGGCTTGTCCCTGGGTAACCACTCCTCGTCGCTAAAAGCGGCTGCCATGGAGCAGTCCGGAAGCAGAGTCCTTCCCTTCTTGGACCCTTCAGCCTCCCCTGATGGGGCGGCCTTCCTTTTCTTGTCTCCCCAGGATGGGGGGGGGGGAGAACTTTCCTCCTCCTCGTTTTCGTGGGAAGAGGGCACCTCGGTGTTATTGGACGATGAGTCCGATACGACCTTGCGCCGGAGACCTTTTCTGGTCCTCGTGGCCTTCTTCTTGGTCTTCTTCTCTGGCGCCTCATAGGGCGCTGGAACCAGCATCTCTATTAAGAGAGCCCTTGCCGGATCTTCGAGCAGTGGGGCTGGACAATCGATCCGCTCCGCCGTTGCGACCCAGTCCTGTTAAATGGCGTGGTGGCTTAGATCCCCCACATGATTATACTGGGGAAAGAAACATCTTACGAGATATAAGGAGCTCACCGGATTGGCAGGGCGCTTTGCGCTGAGTCTGCGATCCTCCGTAAGGGGAGGAGGTACCTCGGCGAACTTGAACAACACCTTCCAGATGTCCTGGTGCGTCGTGTCGAAGAGCTCTCGCAGCGTCTGGTGCTTAGCCGGGTCGAACTCCCACATATTGAATGCCCATCTTTGGCATGGGAGGATCCGGCGGAAGAGCATGACCTGGACCACGGTGACAAGCTTGATTTTCTTGCTTATCATGTTTTAACACAGTTCTGGAGTCTGGTCAGTTCCACCAATGAACCCCAGGATAGGCCCTTCTCTTTCCAGGAGGTGAGCCGCATGGGGATGCCGGATCGAAATTTGGGGGCCGCCACCTAGTTGGTGTCACGCGGCTCGGTGATGTAGAACCACCCCAATTGCCACCCCTTCACGGTCTCCACATAGGAGCCTTCGAGCCAGGTGATGTTGGGCATTTTGCCCACCATGGCGCCTCCGCGCTCCGCTTGTTGGCCGACCACCACCTTCGGTTTAATGTTGAAGGTCTTCAGCCACAGGCCGAAGTGGGGCATGATGCGGAGGAAGGCCTCGCACACGACGATAAACGCCAAGATGTTGAGAATGAAATTGGGGGCCAGATCGTGGAAGTCCAGCCCGTAGTAGAACATGAGCCCGCGGACAAATGGGTGGAGGGGAAATCCCAGCCCACAGACGAAATGGGTAAGGAATACAACCCTTTCATGGGGTTTGAGGGTAGGGACGATCTGCCCCGCATCTAGGAGCTGGTGCGCGATATCTGCGGCCAGGTATCCGGCTTCCCGGAGCTTCGTAATGTTCTCCTCCGTAACAGAGGAGACCATCCACTTGCCTCCCGCTCCAGACATGTTTGGAGTGGTTTTGTGGAGAAAATGCGAACTTGGGCGCTAGAGCTCGAGTGCGCGAGGATGGATGGGCAGGGAAGAAGAAGGCGTGGGTGAAAAGGAGGAGTCCTTGTCCCTTTATAAGGGTGGAAGAAACTATGCGCCTCCCCACCTGCCTGGTAAACTCGCTTATTCCCCAAGCGCCATGATTGATGGCGCGGTTGGGTTACTAATATGTCTCCAATGTATCTATAATTTTTTATAGTTCCATGCTATATTATATTCTATTTTGGACATTATTGGGCTTTATTATACACTTTTATATTATTTTTGGGACTAACCTATTAACCGGAGGCCCAGCCCAGAATTGCTGTTTTTTGCCTATTTTAGAGTTTCGCAGAAAAAGAATATCAAACGGAGTCCAAACGGAATGCAACCTTTGGGAACGTGATTTTCGGAACGAACGTGATCCAGAGGACTTGGACCCTACGTCAAGGCATCAACCAGGAGGCCACGAGGTAGGGGGCGCGCCCTCCACCCTCGCGGGCGTACTCCTTCCTCCTATATATACCTACGTACCCCCAAACTACCAGATACAGAGCCAAAACTCTAATTCCACCGCCGTAACTTTCTGTATCCATGAGATCCCATCTTGGGGCCTTTTCCGGAGCTCCGCCGGAGGGGGCATTGATCACGGAGGGCTTCTACATCAACACCATAGCCCTTCCGATGAAGTGTGAGTAGTTTACCTCAGACCTACGGGTCCATAGTTATTAGCTAGATGGCTTCTTCTCTCTTTTTGGATCTCAATACAAAGTTCTCCCCCTCTCTTATGGAGATCTATTCGATGTAATCTTCTTTTGCGGTGTGTTTGTTGAGACCGATGAATTGTGGGTTTATGATCAAGTTTATCTATGAACAATATTTGAATCTTCTATGAATTGTTTTATGTATGATTGGTTATCTTTGCAAGTCTCTTCGAATTATCAGTTTGGTTTGGCCTACTAGATTGATTTTTCTTGCAATAGGAGAAGTGCTTAGCTTTGGGTTCAATCTTGCGGTGTCCTTTCCCAGTGACAGTAGGGGCAGCAAGGCACGTATTGTATTGTTTCCATCGAGGATAACAAGATGGGGTTTACATCATATTGCATGAGTTTATCCCTCTACCTCATGTCATCTTGCTTAAAGCGTTACTCTGTTCTCTTGAACTTAATACTCTAGATGCATGCTGGATAGCGGTCGATGTGTGGAGTAATAGTACTAGATGCAGGCAGGAGTTGGTCTACTTGTCTCGGACGTGATGCCTATATACATGATCATACCTAGATATTCTCATAACTATGCTCAATTCTGTCAATTGCTCAACAGTAATTTGTTCACCCACCGTAAATACTTATGCTCTTGAGAGAAGCCACTAGTGAAACCTATGGCCCATGGGTCTATTTTCCATCATATTAATCTTCCAACACTTAGTTATTTTTATTGCCTTTTATTTTACTTTGCATCTTTATCATAAAAAATACCAAAAATATTATCTTATAATATCTATCAGATCTCACTCTCGTAAGTGACCCTGTAGGGATTGACAACCCCTTATCGCATTGGTTGCGAGGATTTATTTGTTTGTGTAGGTGCGAGGGACTGGTGCGTGGCCTCCTACTAGATTGATACCTTGGTTCTCAAAAAGTGAGGGAAATACTTACGCTACTTTGCTGCATCACCCTTTCCTCTTCAAGGGAAAACCAACGCAAGTGCTCGAGAGGTAGCAAGAAGGATTTCTGGCGCCGTTACCGGGGAGGTCTACGCAAAAGTCAACACACCAAGTACCCATCACAAACCCTTATCTCCCGCATTACATTATTTGCCATTTGCCTCTCGTTTTCCTATCCCCCACTTCACCCTTGCCGTTTTATTCGCCCTCTCTCTCCATCCTCCCTCTCTTTCTCTATTTGCCTCTTTTTGCCCGTCTCTTGTTTGCTTGTGTGTTGGATTGCTTGCTTGTCACGATTGCTCAAGATAATACTAAATTATGTGACTTCACCAATACCAACAACAATGATTTCCTTAGCACTCCGATTGCTCCTCTTACCGATACTGAATCTTGTGAAATCAATGCTGCTTTGTTGAATCTTGTCATGAAAGATCAATTCGCCGGCCTTCCTAGTGAAGATGCCGCTACCCATCTAAATAGCTTCGTTGATTTGTGTGATCTGCAAAAGAAGAAAGATGTGGATAATGATATTGTTAAATTGAAGCTATTTCCTTTTTCGCTTAGAGATCGTGCTAAAGCTTGGTTTTCGTCTTTGCCTAAAAATAGTATTGATTCTTGGAGTAAGTGCAAAGATGCTTTTATCTCTAAGTATTTTCCTCCCGCTAAGATTATCTCTCTTAGAAACGATATTATGAATTTTAAGCAACTTGATCATGAACATGTTGCACAAGCTTGGGAGAGGATGAAATTAATGATACGTAAATGCCCTACGCATGGTTTGAACTTGTGGATGATTATACAAAATTTTTATGCCAGATTGAATTTTGCTTCTAGAAATCTTTTAGATTCAGCCGCGGGAGGCACTTCTATGGAAATCACTTTAGGAGAAGCTACTAAACTCCTAGATAATATTATGGTTAATTATTCTCAATGGCACACTGAAAGATCTACTAATAAGAAAGTGCATGCGATAGAAGAAATTAATGTTTTGAGTGGAAAGATGGATGAACTTATGAAATTATTTGCTAATAAAAGTGTTTCTTCTGATCCTAATAATATGCCTTTGTCTACTTTGATTGAGAATAATAATGAATCTATGGATGTGAATTTTGTTGGTAGGAATAATTTTGGTAACAACGCGTATAGAGGAAACTTTAATCCTAGGCCGTATCCTAGTAATTCCTCTAATAATTATGGAAATTCCTACAACAATTCTTATGGAAATTATAATAAGATTCCCTCTGATTTTGAATCTAATATTAAAGAATTTATTACTTCGCAAAAGAATTTCAATGCTTTGATTGAAGAAAAATTGCTTAAGATTGATGAGTTGGCTAGGAACGTTGATAGAATTTCTCTTGATGTTGATTCTTTGAAACTTAGATCTATTCCACCTAAGCATGATATCAATGAGTCTCTTAAAGCCATGAGAATTTCGATTGATGAGTGCAAAGAAAGAACTGCTAGGATGTGTGCTAAGAAAGATTGCTTTATAAAAGGGTGTTCTTCTAGTTTCCATGATAATAAAGATGAAGATCTAAAAGTTATTGATGTGTCCCCTATTAAATCTTTGTTTTGCAATATGAATCTTGATAATGATGGGACTGAATATGTCGGGGTACGGGTCCCGGCAAACCCTTAAGGTTCGAACACTGGGGTGCACACGAAGTCTTTCCCTTCAACCGATCTACGCTCTAGCTTGCTAGGATCTCGCGGACGAACTCGACGAACTCACAACACAGATGGACACATGGTTTATACTGGTTTGGCCCACCGTTGTGGTGTAATACCATACTCCAGTGTGGTGGTGGTGGATTGCCTCTTGGGCTGATGATGAACAATACAAGGGAAGAACGGCCTCCTGAGGTTGAGGCGTTCTTGAGCTCGGTGAGCTTGTGTGTGCGGGGGTGGTCTCTCTCAAGCTAAGATGAGATCGTCCCCTCTCTGTCTAAGATCAGATCCCCTCTCTGACTAAGATCAGATCGTCTCTCTCCTCTTTTTCTCCCCCTTCCCTCCTGTGGTGGCTAGTCCTATTTATAGAGGCCCTGGTACTCTTCTCAAATATCGAGCGGGAAGGGAGCCAACAATGGCGGGCTAATTTGAAGGGGACAGCTAGTACAAGCTATCCTGACAAAAGTAGTCTTCGCCTGCACAAAGTTCTGGTGGTGACGCTGTTCTGGGCTCCACGATGACCTCCGTCTTGCAGTCCTTGGTCTTGGTCTTGTTGCACCAAAATGGCAACCTTTGCCTGATGCCTCAGTACTCCGCGGCTGCGCTTGCCCCCTTTGCACCAAAGAGGAAACAAGGATGCTGTGTGCGCTGGCGCCAGCCTGGTGTCGATCGTCACGGCTCACGTCATGAGAGCCTTGTGAGGTTCGCCTCGCCTTGATATCTCCGCTCCTCGTGAGCCTGCCTAACTAGGCTACTCCGGAGGAGGTCTTGCGTCGTCCGCCTCGCGAGGCTTGGCCCCTCGAGAGGGTCTTGGGTGCTTTGTTGGTGAAGATGGGCCGTACGTCCTGCTGGCTCGTCCATGCCATGGGCCGCAGGCAGGCAAGTCTAGGGACCCCCGTTCCCAGAACGCCGACAGTAGCCCCCGGGCCCAAGGTGCGTGCGGGCTTGGCTTCGCGGCAGAGCCAAGGGTCAAGCTCGAAGCACCGCGGGCCCCAAAAGCCTGCGGCCTCGGTTGACGCGTGGCGGTTGTTTGGATGTGGGCGTCTCCGCTTCCCCATGCTGCTTCGGCGACTGCACGACTTGACAAGTCCTTGCGACATGAAAGGGAAACCATCATTACCTGCGATCGTGGGGGACGCCGGTTGGCCTTCTCTTGCTATAAATGGGGAGGGCGGGCGGAGCCCCCATTGCCCATCTCTTCCTTGCTTGCTTCCTCCTTCTTGCTCCATTGCTTTTAGTGCCTCCGATGGCGCCTCAAAGGAAGTTCTCTGCCGCCGAGAAGGGTAAAGCCCCTCGCGAAGGCCCTGGTTCCCCGGTGCCCAACGCGGTCGTGGCCGCCCGCGCAAGCACGCTGCGACCCCCGCCGTGGCCCACCGTCAAGGCAGCGCCACGGCATGCGGAGGGGGCCGTCCCAACCGTGGGGGTCCAGTCGATGGGGGGAGGTGCGCGATGGTGGCGAGGCCTCCCCGCCCGCGCTTCCATTCAGCGGAGGCGTCGCCTGAGTTCGTTTTTTGGTCAGAAAACCTGGCCGGCAACTGGCTCCAGCTTCCGCACTTCTTTATCGCTGAGCTGCCGGCCCCTGGTCCAGGGGGCTCTAGTTGCAGGTGGATGGTTGCTGCAGCAAGGCCTCCTGGGTCGTGGTCGAGACTTCTGTCGCGGGCAAGATAGCCCTGGCCCGCGGCTGGCAGACGTTCGCCCACGCGCGCGGCCTGGTTAGGCGGTGCACGCTCCACTTTAAGTATGACGGCGGGTCGACCCTCTTCGTGAGGGTGTTCAGGGAAGATGGCCGCCGCGCCGGATGCTGCCCCGAGACGAACGACGGCGAGGAGGTGCTCGGCCTTGGCGACGGTCGTGACGAGGGTGAGGGCGAGCCTGCCCTTAGTGGCGACCGCATCTCCTCCAGCTACATTGGCTCTCCCTCCTATGACAGCTCCAGCAGCAGTGACTACAATCAGCCGCCGCGCCGCCGTGCTTGCTTCGAAGGAGGCAGCGGGTCATCTCGTTGTCGCACCTCTGTGAAGCGCGAGGAGGGGTCTGGCTAGGCTTGGGCGTCGCTAAGGGCCTGCCCCCGCAGATTGTTGAAACACCGTATTGTTTGGTTTTTTCCTTTCTTTCCCTGCACTAGAAAATGAAACTAGTATGGGCCCAGAGGGGCGTGTATTGAACTATGGTTCTTAGTTAATGCAACGTGTGAGTTATTCCCATGCCATGCTGTTATTTTGCGCAGAGATAACCTAACCTGGCGTGTTTGGGATGCCCCTTCCTTCACGAGATATCCATGTTTGCTCAGGAACTGCAAGAATTTGTTAGGGGGTGTGCTAGAGGATTTTGCCGTTCACCCGAACCTTGACTTGGCGCTTTGCATCGCGGTACCCGAGGGGCACAGATTTAGGAGAGTTGCGCCAGCTTCTAGGCTCGAATGAGGGTGACTCGCGAGAAGGCAGAGAGAAGGAAAAACTCGTGAGGGCACCTGCCTAGCCCCCTCGCGAGGTACGCGCTAGAGAGATCATGGGTAAACTAGAGCCGAAAAACGTGGTAAAAGGCGAAGGAACCAAATCAGCAAGGAACGCCAAAGGCAAACTCGATTATGGAAAAGCAAGCCAACTACGGAAAGAAAATGAAAAGCCGCGTCCGGCACCTAATCTAGTCTTTGAGTCTTCTTACCAGCGCGGAGCTAAGTGCTGTCCACTAGGCGTGGGAGGGAGCCCCAGGGCCTGAGGCCGGCGCTCCTGAGACTCCAGGGCGTGTACAACCGCAACTCATTATTATGTGAGAGTGTCACAGCGGTGATTCTTCACAGGCACCAGGCCTTGCTTCATAGGCACCGGGCCTTGCTTCACAGGCTCTGGGCCTTGCTTCTCAGGCTCTAGGCCTTGCTTCTCAGGCTCTGGGCCTTGCTTCTTAGGCTCTGGGCCTTGCTTCATGGGTAGAACTTCCGGAGGTGCTGGATGTTCCAGGCGTTTTGGATGGGTGTCCCCTCTTGCGTCTCCAAGTGCATGGCGCCAGGCCTGGCGATGTGAACGACCCTGAACGGGCCCTCCCACATGGGTGAGAGCTTGTGCAAGCCTTCCCTGGAGAGGACCCGCCTCAGGACCAGGTCACCCGTCTCGAGCGTCCTGGAGCGAATGTTGCGACAGTGGTAGTGCTGCAGTGCTTGCTGGTACCTTGTCGCCCTTAATGCAGCTTCGTGACGTTGTTCCTCCCCCAGCACGAGATCCATCCCCTGCATGTCGTCCTGCTGCATTTCGTCAAACACCAGGACCCGTGCATAGTGATGCTTGACCTCATGAGGGAGGACTGCTTCAGCTCCGTAGATGAGGAAGAACGGAGTCTCGCCTGTTGGCTTGGTAGCGGTGGTGCGGATGGACCACATCACGGACTGGAGCTCGTCGTGCCAGCCCCTGCCGCAGGCCTCCAGCTTCATCTTGAAGTTCCTAGTGAGGCCCCTCAGGACCTCAGCGTTGGCGCGCTCGACCTGACCATTGCTCTTGGGGTGGCTACCGAAGCGTAGCAGATCTGCGTTCCAAGGTTAGCACAGTAGGTTTTAAAGAGGTTACTAGTGAACTGTGAGCCGTTATCTGTGATCATGTGGTTGGGGACCCCGAAGCGGCTCACGAGGCCCTTGATGAACTTGATGGCAGAGCCGGCTGGAATGGTTCGGATGGCTTCCACCTCTGCCCACTTAGTGAACTTATCGATGGCGACGTAGAGATAGCGATAGCTCCCCGGCGCTCGCGGGAATGGGCCTAGGATGTCCAGCCCCCAGACCATGAACGGCCACATGAGCGGGATGGTTTGGAGGCCCTGAGCAGGCTGATGGATTTGCTTGGCGTGGAATTGGCAAGCTTCGCAGGACTTCACCAGCTCGGCTGCATCGTTAAGTGCTGTAGGCCAATAGAATCCGCTGTGGAAGGCCTTGTCGATGAGGGTCCATGATGACGAGTGATGTCCACAGTCCTCGTCGTGTATGTCAGTCAGCAGCTCCCTCCCTTGATCACTGGAGATGCAGCGCAGCGTGATGTCATTCGGTTGTTTCCTGTACAACTTGCCGTCTTGAATGCAGTATGCCGTGGCCTGTCGGGACACGCGATCCGCGTCCTCTTCTTTCTCCGGCAGTGTCCCATGCATCAGGTACTCCCTGAACTCCTTGGTCCAGCACTCCTCCTAGGGCTCGAGCACCAAGAGCAGCCGAACTCCTGAGGTTGGGCCGCAATCTGGGGCTCCCGGGGCCGGGGGCTGAGGGAGCTCCTCCCGAGGCTGGGTCGTGCTTGAAAGAGGCGGCGTAGCTGACGGCTTGAAGAGCCGCTCTTCGAAGACGCCGGGCTCCTGCGGTTGCCGCTTGGATGCTCTCTTGGCGATGTCGTCGGCTTCCTTGTTGGTGCCCCGGGGCACGTGCTGCAGCTCCAAGCCCGCGAACTGCTTTTCCATTTTGCGCACCTCAGCAAGGTAGGCCTCCATGTGCTCGTCCTTTGGCTCGTACACTTTGTTGGAGAAGTTGACGAGGAGTTGCGAGTCACCCTTGACGGTAAGGCCTCTCACCCCCATAGCTGCCACAGCCTTCAGGACGGCTATGAGGCCCTCGTATTCTGCGATATTGTTAGAGACCTTCTCGCCGTGCTGAAAGCAGAGTTGCACGGCGTAGCAAAGCTTGTTCTGAGTGGGCGAGATGAGCACTGCTCCAGCCCCCGCGCCCTGGCGCGCAAAGGCGCCATCAAAATACACGACCCAGCCATCTGGCGCTTCGCTTCCTGGGGAAGTGGACCGGTCTTCTCCTTCCTCAAGAGCCGGGGCATCTGTCCATTCTGCCACAAAATCGGCAAGCGCGGCTCCCTTGATGACCCTGGTGGTGCTAAACTCCAGCTGAAATGCTTGCAGCTCAATGTTCCATTCAGTGGCACTTCCGGCTGAGTTTGGGCTCCCGAGTATCCTCTCCAACGGGTAAGACGAGATGACCTTGATGGGGTGCCCCTGGAAGTAGTGCCGCAGCTTGTGCGAGGCCACCAAAAGTGCGAGCAGGAGCTTCTGCGACATGGGGTAGCGCACCCTCGCGTCCCGCAATACAGTGCTGACGAAGTACACTAGGTGCTCGATGAGGGCCGGTACTCCATTGAGTCTCGGGTCCCACATAGATTGCGGCATATCCTGAGGTGATGGTCTCCTGAGACCTGTCCGCCCTCGGGAGCCTTCGCGATGTTGCTCTGCTGAGCTAGGTCTTCCACCACTGATGGCTTTGCTGCAGCTCTCCGGCACGGTGCTGTATCAGCTCTACCCTTATCTTGACGCTCTTACCGAACCGCCACCAACACCGCGCTGGCAGAGTACAGGGTGGCGGCAAGGTAGAGCAAGAGAGGCTTGAGAGGCTGCGGTGCCACCATCATGGGGGGGGGGGCTGGTGAGGTATTTCTTGAGGTCTCGGAAGGCCTGGTCGGCCTCCGTGGTCCACTCGAAGGGACCTTTCTTCTTCATGAGCTTAAAGAAGGGCAAGACATGCTCGCCTAGCTTAGGGATGAAATGCCCTAACGCGGTCACCCGTCCTGCCAGTTTTTGCATCTCCTTGAGGGTCTGTGGTGGGCTCATGTATTTGATGACCTTGATCTTTTCTGGGTTCGCCTCGATCCCTCTGTGGGATACGAGAAACCCTAGCAACTTGCCGGATGAGACACTAAACACACACTTTTCCAGGTTAAGCCTCAAGTTCACTTGGCGCAAGCTCTCAAAGGTCTCCTCCAAGTCTTGAATCAACGTCCTCGCCTCGCGAGATTTAACCACTATGTCATCAACGTAGGCCTCTGTGTTCCTGCCGAGCTGCCGCCCCAAGGTGATTTGCATCAGCCGCTGAAAGGTTGCGCCCGCATTGCGAAGGCCGAAAGGCATGCAGGTGTAGCATTACACCCCACATGGCGTCAAGAAGGCCGTCTTCTCCACATCCTCCACCGCCATCTTGATCTGATGGTATCCAGAGAACGCATCCAAGAAACACAGCAGGTCGCACTCGGCGGTGGAGTCGATGATTTGATCGATGCGCGAAAGGGGGAACGGGTCTTGGGGGCAGGCTTTGTTTAGGTTGGTGAAGTCGACGCACATCCGTTCCTTCCCGCCTTTCTTCGGCACTACAACGGGGTTCGCCAGCCATTCGGGGTATCGAACTTCCCGGATTGTACCTGCCGCCTCTAGCTTGCGTGTCTCTTGGACGATGAAGGCCTGCTTCTGAGTGGACTGCCATCTTGCTCGCTGCTTCATGGGGTGTATGTTGGGGCACACCTTTAGATGATGCTGGATTACCTCTCTCGGGACCCCTACCAGTTGATCGGGCTCCCACGTGAATATCTCCTTGTTCACATGCAAGAACCTCACCAAAGCTTCTTCTTGCCCCGGATTAAGGCCGATTGGTTATCAGAATCGCGATTCTATTATACGATTCTACGACTTTACGATCCAAACTAACCCCTCTGATTCTACGATTTTAGTTTATAGAATCTACGTTTCTACGATCCTGGTAGTGAAGATTCTACAATTTGCGATCCTACCACCAGAGCTCCGATCCGATTCAAAATCACGATTCTGACAACCTTCCCCAGTTCCTATGGTGAAGGTGGCTCCTGAAGACCCATCCTCATTGACCGGCACCTGCTTGGTCTCTACCTTGTCTTGGGTGAACAACTGCTTTTTCTTGGTGGGCGCGGCCTCCTTGGCCTTCGGCGCACCGGCGCCGGCTGGCTGCGCTGCTGCCGCGGTCTTGAAGGCAAGCCTGAGTGCCATCACGACCTCCTTAGCGTCCCCTTGGATGGTGAGGATGCCCTTGTTCCCTGACATCTTCATGAGGTTGTAGGCCGGGTGATTTGCCGCCATGAACTGAGCGAGGGCCGGGTACCCAAGGATGGCATTGTACGGGAGACCGATGCGGGCGATGTCGAAGTCCACCAGCTCGGTGCGATAGTTATCCCGCGTGCCAAAGGTGACAGGGAGGCGGATCTGCCCCAAGGGGTGAGCAGCTCCACCGCCCACCCCTGTGAAGGGCTTGCTGAGGCCGAGCCGTTCGAGCGGCACATGAAGAAGGCTAAAAGCTTCCACGGAGAGCAGGTTGAGACCAGCGCCGCCGTCGATGAGGGTTTTGGTGACGGCCACATTGCAGATGGTGGGCGTGCAGAGCATCGGAAGCATCCCTGAGCCAACGGTGGAGCCGGTGTGGTCTTCCGAGTCGAAGGTGAGGTCGGCTTTCGGCGTGGCCCAACCCGTCGGAGCCCCCGGGCGCTTGCAGGCGGCCCCAATCTGGCGGAAGAAAATCTTGACATGGCGATCTGAAGGAGGTGCTTGGGAGCCGCCCAGCAGTGCCGCGACTGCTTGGTGTGCTAGTGCCGCGTAGCGCACAGTGAAGAGGTCGCGGAGTTCCCCCCAGGACGTCACCGTGGATCCCGGGAGGCCAAGCAACCAGGCGCGCGGCTCGCTGGCGAGGGCCAGGGGGAACAAGTTTGACATGATCTTGTCGTCACCTCCGGCTTCGAGGACGACCTCCTCGTACGCTAGCAGGAAGAGCGCCGAGTCCACCGCACCGTCGTAACGCGGTGGCATCTCCGGCCTGAACTTGACCGGCCACTGCACCCGCCGGAGAGCGGGGGCCAGGGCTCGGTACCCAGACTCCCTGCTGCTGGCACCGACCGAGGAGGTCGGTGGCGAGGTACCTGTCATGGGAGCGCAGTGCGGCGGTACGGGGCGCTGGTTGATGGAGAAAAGCTCCGGCGCACCCCTACCTGGCGCGCCAAATGTTGGGGTATGGGGTCCCGGCAAACCCTTAAGGTTCGAACACTGGGGTGCATGCGAAGTCTTTCCCTTCAATCGATCTATGCTCTAGCTTGCTAGGATCTCGCAGATGAACTCGACGAACTCACAACACAGATGGACACAGGGTTTATACTGGTTTGGGCCACCGTTGTGGTGTAATACCCTACTCCAGTGTGGTGGTGGTGGATTGCCTCTTGGGCTGATGATGAACAATACAAGGGAAGAACGACCTCCTGAGGTTGAGGCGTTCTTGAGCTCGGTGATCTTGTGTGTGTGGGGTGGTCTCTCTCAAGCTAAGATGAGATCGTCCCCTCTCTCTAAGATCAGATCCCCTCTCTGACTAAGATCAGATCGTCTCTCTCCTCTTTTTCTCCCCCTTCCCTCCTGTGGTGGCTAGTCCTATTTATAGAGGCCCTGGTCCTCTTCTCAAATATCAAGCGGGAAGGGAGCCAACAATGGCGGGCTAATTTGAAGGGGGACAGCTAGTACAAGCTATCCTGACAAAAGTAGTCTTCGCCTGCACAAAGTTCTGGTGGTGACGCTGTTCTGGGCTCCACGATGACCTCCGTCTTGCAGTCCTTGGTCTTGGTCTGGTTGCACCGAAATGGCAACCTTTGCCTGATGCCTCGGTACTCCGCGGCTGTGCTTGCCCCCTTTGCACCAAAGAGGAAACAAGGACGCTGTGCATGCTGGCGCCCGCCTGGTGTCGATCGTCACGGCTCATGTCACGAGAGCCTCGTGAGGTTCGGCTCGCCTTGATATCTCCGCTCCTTGTGAGCCTGCCTAACTAGGCCACTCCGGAGGAGGTCTTGCATCGTCCGCCTCGCGAGGCTTAGCCCCTCGCGAGGGTCTTGGGTGCTTTGTTGGTGAAGATGGGCCGTACGGCCTGCTGGCTCAGCCACGCCGCGGGCTGCAGTCAGGCAAGTCTGGGGACCCCCGTTCCCAGAACGCCGACAAAATATGGTCCACCTTTACCTAGAAGGCGTTCAAATAATTCGGGGTCTTTAGATCAGGATGCTAAAATTGTTAGAAGTGGGATTGAAGAAGTCAAAACTTTAAATATCGATGAACCCACTATTTTGGATTTCAAGGAATTTAATTATGACAATTGCTCTTTGATAGATTGTATTTCCTTGTTGCAATCCGTGCTAAATTCTCCTTATGCTTATAATCAAAATAAAGCTTTTACTAAACATATCATTGATGCTTTGATGCAATCTTATGAAGAAAAACTTGAGTTGGAAGTTTCCATCCCTAGAAAACTTTATGATGAGTGGGAACCTACTATTACTAGAAGAACGCCCGTGCGTTGCAACGGGGCCACATTAGCTTTAAGAGTTCAATATCAGTTATGTTAATATTACATTTAATATTCTCATACATATCAAGTGACATTGGTTTTGGTATTTGAAGATTGATTACCATCCGTTAGTTGGGTTACCAATGAAGAAATCAATCACCATATGTAGAAAAAGGAACTACATTACACATGCTTACACCTCATCTACTCGTGAGAATATATAGAATTGGAGTAAACAAAATCGTATACAGAACACACCATCACTGTTTGATACTCCTGCATGCATTAGTGAAATAAGCACACAAGTTATAAAACCAACTTAGTACAAAGCATAAGATGAAAAATTCTTAGTATAGAACATGCGAAAGGTCCCCACGCCAACACTATGTGCCCTAAAAACAACCACAAAGCGGTCCTGCATCATGAGTTATTCGGTACATGTATAATCGTGCATCTGCTCCAGCTCATCAAAAACACAGACAATCATTATGCATATTTTTCGCAAGGTAGCTCAATATGGAACAACCTTGATTGAAACATCATTTCACTATAAATTTGAAGAAAATATGAGATTGGGCCATACACTAAAATACGTGCACATGAACTACCAAAGGCCATGCTAAAATAATATTAGATCTGGTAATTTTGGGATATCCTCACAGGAAGTGATACCAAATAGAAACTTCATCATTTAAATACTCATCAACAATTTTGAGAAATCCTTACAGGAAGAAAGAGCAGATAGAAACTTGATCAATCTAAATACTCCTATAATGACCTCAACACCCTTAAAGTATATATGGACGCCTGTGCCACACCGCGTCGATCGCGCCCGCCACTGCCGTCGCGCTCGCCGCAGCCACCGCACCACTGTGACCCGCCCGACGCACACCCTGGCCACGCGCCACACTCTCGCTAGCTGCGCTCGCCCCGTCTGCTACCGCCTATGCCTTCGCTCACCCCGCAGTCGCGCCCCTGCCTCGCGCCCCCTCCTGTCACAGCCATCTTCTGCCGGCCACCCCCTCAGCCACGCCGGCCGCTTGCCTTGCCTGCTGCGTGCTGCTTCCTGTTGCTATGCACTACTCTACCGCTGGTACGCTGCTGCGCCATGTCCTCGACACCGCCGTGGACAAACATGGCGGAGGGATTGTCAATGGAGTACGAGGAGGTGGCGGAGAAGGTGTGGAGAGGCAGGAGGTCTGGGGTGGCATCAGCTGGCTATGGTGGAGGTGTTTATGCGAGAAGGAGCCGGAGCGGAAGGAGAGGTCACAATTGGAAAGAATCGCAAAAAAATCATAACCTAGAGATCTCATTCCAAAAAAATGCTAATATCGATGGAGGGGTGATTTCCTTCTATAGGTGGAAAACATAGGAAATATTGGTTGTTATCAAGGAAAGGTAAAAATTTAGGAAAGTTAGGATTTTGAACTGATTTCTATGCAAATGGGGTTTTATTGTTTGGTAACGTGATATCAGTACCAGCCCGTTTGTGATGTGTCTGATTAGGAAAGTTTGCAAATGTTAAGAAACTATTTATTGAGAGGAAAGTTTGTGACGTGTCTGTTATTTGTTTCCTAAAACAAATTTCACTTTGAGAGAAATCGATTGATTTAGATAAGTTAGGAAAGCTAAATTAAAATATATTATTTGTTTACTGAAAATCTGTTATTTGTTTCCTAAGACAAATTGAACCAATAAAAGAAATCGATTGATTTGCATAATTTAAGGAAGTTAGATCCGTGATTTGTTATACGTTAGGAAAGTTCTGGTTGTAATAAAGAGTGGAGAGAAAAATAAACCGATGGACCAGGGTGGGAGGAGGTGGTGGGAGGAGAGACGGAAAAAATTAGCAAAAATAAACCATGAAGACTATTCACCAACTGCTCCATTAGGAGTAGAGATGATTTGCCTTAGGGTTTGGCGTTTCAAAAATATCAGTACGCCCGTCTGTTTGGTGTGGCGGTACATCGGCAGTGCCGTTAGCCAATTAGGCGCGGTAATTTCTCCATCCGCCTGTCAACTTGGCATGTCAGGCCATCGACCATGCCGCCTGCCAATTTGGCATGTCATGCCCTCGGCCGTGCCGCCTGCCAATTAGGTGTGGCAGGTCATCGACGCCTATGTGACGTGTCCTTTATTATTTGCTCACGCGTATGAAATAAACGTGTCTTGTCTGTTATCTCTACTCCTAATGGAGTAGTTGGTAGTCTCCACCTCCACTGGTTTTTTTTCGTCCTAAAAAAATCTATGAAATTTCGTAGGTTAACCAGGGACAACTCCCACCTCCCAGGTTTTTTTTTGTCCCACCTTCCATGATTTTTTTGTACCTCGCCCCACCTCACACTGAGCCGCCACGCACCGCAAAAACCGCCTACCTTAGCCAAATCAACAAATCTCTCTCATTAATGCAATTTTCTTTAGGAAACAAATAATAGATTCTTTCCTACCTTAGCCAAATCAACGGATCTCTTTCATTAATGCAATTTGCTTTAGCAAACAAATAATAGATTCTTTCCTACCTTAACCAAATCAACGGATCTCTCCCATTAATGCAATTTGCTTTAGGAAACAAATAATAGATTCTTTCCTACCTTAGCCAAATCAACGGATCTCTTTCATTAATGCAATTTGCTTTAGCAAACAAATAATAGATTCTTTCCTACCTTAGCCAAATCAACGGATCTCTCCCATTAATGCAATTTGCTTTAGGAAACAAATAATAGATTCTTTCCCACCTTAGCCAAATCAACGGATCTCTCTCATTAATGCAATTTTTCTTTAGGAAACAAATAATAGATTCTTTCCTACCTTAGCCAAATCAACGGATCTCTTCCATTAATGCAATTTGCTTTAGCAAACAAATAATAGATTGTTTCCTACCTTAGCCAAATCAACGGATCTCTCCCATTAATGCAATTTGCTTTAGGAAACAAATAATAGATTGTTTCCTACCTTAGCCAAATCAACGGATCTCTCTCATTAATGCAATTTGCTTTAGGAAACAAATAATAGATTTTCAGGAAACAAATAATCTCTAATCTCTAATCTCTATCTCTAATCTCTAATAATAATAATAATAATAATAATAATAATAGTAATAATAATCTATACTCCTCGGCGGCGCGCGATCCAGAAACTGCCAGCGATCCAGAAACGTGGCGGCGGCCCTGTCGAGTCGTTCCGCGGCGGCGGCACTGTGGAGTGCGCAGATCACACGACGGCTGCGCAGATCGAACGACGGCTGCGCAGATCTGATCGGCAGCGGGGTATGGGGATCGGCGGCGGGGTATGGGGTGTGGGGATCGGTGTCAGGGCGATCCTGACCGGCGGCAGGGCGCTGTTTCTTTGGCTACGTGCGTGGGTGGGGTTCGCTGGGCGCGTTTCGGTGGGTGGGCGTGGGGGTGGGGGTAATTTGATGGAAAAAAACCAGTTGAAAATAAACCGGTTGAAAATAAACCGGTTGAAAGTGGGGGGGGGGGGGACTATTCAACCAAGTCGTCCATTAGGAGTAGAGAAAATTAAAATTAAAGATCATGAATGTTATGCTTTGTGTGATTTGGGTACTAGTATTTCGACGATTCCAAAGACTTTGTGTGATTTGCTAGGTTTTCGTGATTTTGATGATTGCTCTTTGAACTTGCACCTTGCGGATTCCACTATTAAGAAGAATTAATGATGTTCTTATTGTTGCAAATAGGAATTATGTGCCCGTAGATTTTATTGTTCTTGACATAGATTGCAATCCTTCATGTCCTATTATTCTTGGTAGACCTTTCCTTAGAACGATTGGTGCAATTATTGATATGAAGGAAGGGAATATTAGATTGCAATTTCTGTTAAGGAAAGGCATGGAACACTTCCCTAGAAAGAAAATTAAATTACCTTATGAATATATTATGAGAGCCACTTATGGATTGCCTACCAAAGATGGCAATACCTAGATCTATCCTTGCTTTTTATGCCTAGCTAGGGCGTTAAACGATAGCGCTTGTTGGGAGGCAACCCAATTTTATTTTTATTCCTTGCTTTTTGCTCCTGTTTAGTAATAAATAATTTATCTAGCCTCTGTTTTGGTTTTGTTTTTTGTGTTTAATTAGTGTTTGTGCCAAGTAGAACCGTTGGGAAGACTTGGGGAAAGTCTTTTTAATCTTGCTGTAAAAGACAGAAACTTTAGCGCTCACGAGAATTGCTGCCATTTTTATTTGGAAAACGCTATTTAGCTAATTATTTTTGCAGGTGATTAATAGATAAATTCCTCACGTCCAGCAATTTATTTAGATTTTTTGGGGTTCCAGAGATTGCGTTAGCTATAGATTACTACAGACTATTCTGTTTTTGACAGATTCTGTTTTTCATGTGTTGTTTGCTTATTTTAATGAATCTATGGCTAGTAAAATAGTTTATAAACCTTAGAGAAGTTGGAATACAGTAGATTTAACACCAACATAAATAAAGAATGAGTTCATTACAGTACCTTGAAGTGGTGTTTTCTTTTCTTTCGCTAACGGAGCTCATGAGATTTTCTACTTTAAGTTTTGTGTTGTGAAGTTTTCAAGATTTGGGTAAAGAGTTGATGGATTATGGAACAAGGAGTGGCAAGAGCCTAACCTTGGGGATGCCCATGGCACCCAAAGATAATCTAAGGACACCTAAAAGCCAAAGCTTGGGGATGCCCCGGAAGGCATCCCCTCTTTCGTCTACTTCCATCGGTAACTTTACTTGGAGCTATATTTTTATTCACCACATGATATGTGTTTTGCTTGGAGCATCTTGTATGATTTGAGTCTTTGATTTTTAGTTTACCACAATCATCCTTGCTGTACACACCTTTTGAGAGAGACACGCATGATTCAGAAATTATTAGAATACTCTATGTGCTTCACTTATATCTTTTGAGTTATATAGTTTTTGCTCTAGTACTTCACTTATATCTTTTAGAGCACGGTGGTAGTTTTGTTTTATAGAAACTATTATTCTCTCATGCTTCACTTAGATTATTTTGAGAGTATTAAATAGCATGGTAATTTACTTAAATAATCCTAATATACTAGGTATTCAAGACTAGTAAAAACTTTCTTATGAGCGTGTTGAATATTAATAGAAGTTTGATGCTTGATGATTGTTTTGAGACATGGAGGTAGTGATATAAAAGTTGTGCTAGTTGATTAGTTGTGAATTTGAAAAATACTTGTGTTGAAGTTTGCAAGTCCCATAGCATGCACGCATGGTAAACGTTATGTAACAAATTTGAAACATGAGGTGTTCTTTGATTGTCCTCCTTATGAGTGGCGGTCGGGGACGAGCGATGGTCTTTTCCTACCAATCTATCCCCCTGGGAGCATGCACGTAGTGCTTGGTTTTTGATGACTTGTAGATTTTTGAAATAAGTATGTGAGTTCTTTATGACTAATGTTGAGTCCATGGATTATACGCACTCTCACCTTTCCATCATTGCTAGCCTCTTTGGTACCGTGCATTGCCCTTTCTCACATTGAGAGTTGGTGCAAACTTCAC
The DNA here is from genome assembly GCA_034509565.1 of Triticum monococcum. Classification (NCBI taxonomy): domain Eukaryota; kingdom Viridiplantae; phylum Streptophyta; class Magnoliopsida; order Poales; family Poaceae; genus Triticum; species Triticum monococcum. The sequence continues at coordinate 122,997,900 of CM067841.1, forward strand.
CGGTGCATCCAAACCCCATGATATGATACACTCTTTCACACATAAACCTCCTTATATCTTCCTCAAAACAGCCACCATACCTACCTATTATGGCATTCCCATAGCCATTCCGAGATATATTGCCATGCAACTTTCCACCGTTCCATTTATCATGACACGTTCATCATTGTCATATTGCTTTGCATGATCATGTAGTTGACATAGTATTTGTGGCAAAGACACCATTCATAATCCTTTCATACATGTCACTCTTGGTTCATTGCATATCCCGGTACAGTGCCGGAGGCATTCATATAGAGTCATACTTTGTTCTAGTATCGAGTTGTAATCATTGAGTTGTAAATAAATAGAAGTGTGATGACCATCATTTTCTAGAGCATTGTCCCAAGTGAGGAAAAAAAAGAAAAAGAGGAAGGCCATAAAAAAGGAGAAGTCCCAAAAAATGAGAGAAAAAGAGAGAAGGGACAATGTTACTATCCTTTTTACCACACTTGTGCTTCAAAGTAGCACCATAATCTTCATGATAGAGAGTCTTTTGTTTTATCACTTTCATATACTAGTGGGAACTTTTCATTATAGAACTTGGCTTGTATATTCCAACAATGGGCTTCCTCAAATGCCCTAGGTCTTCGTGAGCAAGCAAGTTGGATGCACACCCACTTAGTTTCTTTTGTTGAGCCTTCATATATTTATAGCTCTAGTGCATCCGTTGCATGGCAATCCCTACACCTTGCATTAACATCAACTGATGGGCATCTCCATAGCTCATTGATTAGCCTCGTTGATGTGAGACTTTCTCCCTTTTTTGTCTTCTCCACATAACCCCCATTATTATATTCTATTCCACCCATAGTGCTATATCCATGGCTCACGCTCATGTATTGCGTGAAGATTGAAAAAGTTTGAGATTACTAAAGTAAGAAACAATTTCTTGGCTTGTAATCGGGGTTGTGCATGATGAGAGCATTCTTGTGTGACGAAAATGGAGCATGACTAAACTATATGATTGTCGGATGTGGGGTTTCGGCAAACCCTTAAGGTTCGAACACTAGGGTGCGCGCGAAGTCTTTTCCTCCCACCGATCTACGCCCTAGCTCGCTAAGATCTCGTGGACGAACTCGACGAACTCGCAACACAGAAAGACACAAGATTTATACTAGTTCGGGCCACCATTGTGGTGTAATACCCTACTCCAGTGTGGTGGTGGTGGATTGCCACTTGGGCTGATGATGAACAATACAAGGGGAAGAACAGCCTCCTGAGAGTGAGGTGTTCTCGTGCTTGGCTAACTTGTGTGTGTGTGGGGATCTTCAGGCTATTCTGCCTATGGTGGTGGCTAGTCCTATTTATAGAGGCCCTGGTCCTCTTCCCAAATATTGTGCGGGAAGGGAGCCAACAACGGCGGGCAATTTTGAAGGGGGACAGCTAGTACAAGCTACCCTAACAAAGGTGGTCTCCGCCTGCGAAAGGCTATGGTGGTGACGCCGTCTTGGGCTCCACAATGACCTCCGTCTTGCCGTCCTTCTGGTCTTGGTCTTGTTGCATCAATATGGAAACCTTTGCCTGATGCCTCGGTACTCCTCGCCTGCGCTGGCCTCCTTAGAACCAAAGAGGAAACAAGGACGCTGCATGCGCTCGTGCCCGCCTGGTGTCGATCGTCATGGCTCACGTCACGAGAGCCTCATGAGGTTTGCCTTGCCTTGTTATCTCCGCCCCTCGTGAGCCTGCCCGACTAGGCCACTCCAGAGGAGGTCTTGTGTCGTCCGCCTCGCGAGGCTTGGCCCCTCGCGAGGGTCTTGGATGCCTTTTTGATGAAGGTGGGCCGTACGGCCTGCTAGCTTAGCCACGCCTCGGGCCATAGACAGGCAAGTCTGGGGACCTCCATTCCGAGAACACCGATAGTAGCCCCCGGGCACAAGGTGCGCTCGGGCTTGGCTTCGCGGCGAAGCCAAGGGTCAAGTACGGAGCACCGCGGGCCCCCGAAAGCCTATGACCTCGGTTGACGCATGGTGGTTGATTGGACGTGGGCGTCTCCGCTTCCCCATGCTGCCTTTGAATCTGCCTGGCCATGCGGCCCCCGCCTCTTACATAGTTATCCTTCCTCTGCCACGCCTGGCTCTTCCAATCTCCCTGCTTCCTCAAGGCCCTGCTCTGCCCTCCTAGTCTGACTTGTGCTCCGCCTGCTTCACCGCCATGGCGTCGAAACAAGCCGAAAAGGGGAAGAAACCTCTGTCTCCGCCAACTGCGCCTTCATCCTTTGAGCCGGCGCTCGGCCGGCTTTGGGTGCTCAACGACGAGGCCATGGACAAGGTGCGCCCCATGCTTGCCTCCAGTTTCAACGAGTGGGGAGAGACGGTGGCTTGGCCCGCGTCCCGTGCTCGCATGGCTCGGGCAGTCACCGAGGTTCCGATCTTCATAGAGGCCCTCTGGGCTGGCCTGATTCCTCCCTTCTCCGCCTTCTTCAACGCGGTGCTCGAGCATTATCAGATCCACACGCTCCATCTCGACCCTCAATCTGTGACCCTTCTTGCCGTCTTCTCCTTCTTGTGTGAGGCCATGGTGGGCATCGCTCCTTCCGTGGCACTCCTCCGCCACTTCTTCTCGTTGCATCTCACCGATCCCCGGCAGAGCTCGAGGTGCATGAGCTTCCAGGCCGTGGCCGCGATGGTGGGCGCGGGGATCGACTTCGAGCTTCCTTCATCCACGAGCGAGTTCCGTATTCGATGGGTGTTTGTTGACGCCGGCATGCTCAACCCTCTGCTCCAAGTTCTGGTGGGGCCCGCTGTTCCAAACTCCGGCTGGGGCCATCAGAAGCTCAGGAGCCCCTGCCTTGCCCCCGTATGGGCCAGGCTGAGGTGGTTGAAGGACCTCGACGTGCCTGTGCCCATGGTGGTGAAGGAGTTCGTCAGGCGCCGAGTAGCTCCACTTCAGCGCCACTCCCGCCCTATGTGGGACTTGCTCCGCAGCCAGGACGATATGAGGTTTCAGGAGAAGGGGCTTCCTCTTGCGGCGCGGCAAACAGTGCTCACGGTCCTATCAGGTGTCCCCCTGCCGGATGAGATGCCCAAGAACAGCTGCATGTTGTACCGCTGCGAGAACAAAGCCGCATTTGCCACGAGCATGCCTTCCTTTAATGAGTGGGGGCTGCGCCCAATCGGCTTGGTGGGGCCCCACAAGAACCCTGTCGTCGTGGTTCCCTTCCTCACCGTCGGTGCTGAGCTCGCCCCAGGTGATGACGCGGGAGAGCGAGCTCCGACGGGGGCCAGCGGCTCGAGTGCTGAGGAGCACATGCCGAGTGGCGATCCGGGGGTGTCGTCCTCGGGGGCTTGCGACCCCCCCTCCTAAGGCGTCAGTTGCCGAGGAGCCGCGGCATGCGGCTCTCGAGGCTGAGGCTCTAGGAGCCTCGGGAGGTTGCAGCGAGAAGGTGCTGGGCTGCTTGCCACGACCGGGATCCCCTGGAGCCATCTCTCAGTCCTTATTCGGCTCTGCGGTGCACCGCTCGTCACGTCCAGCGCTTCGGTCATCTTTGTGTGGACTTCGAGGAGCTCAGCAAGAGGAAGGGGTCCCCCAGCGGCAACAATATCTTCGGGCCGTTGAAGCGGCGAAAGTACATTGCCATTGACGCGTAAGCATCTTATTGCCGTGGCTTCTTGCGTGTGGTCTTCTTGTCCCGACGTCTGTCCTTCAGGGCTCCCTCCGTTAAAGCTGTTGCGTCTTCCGAGAGGCGGCCTCCTCCTTCATCGACTCCCCCACCAGCCTTGAGCATTCCTGGCCTGCCTGCCGCCCCTGGAGCAGGGTCGGTCAGGGGAGCATCCCCGCCTTCGTGGCGTGCTGAGTCCGCGGTTTGGCCGCCCCTCCTCCACGATCTGGCGTGGAGCTGGGCCGGCGTGCCCAAGACCCCTCCTTTGCTCATGGACAGCCGCTGGTTGACTTCGATCTTTGGTTCCTCTTCAAGTGGCGAGCCCCGATCAGCTTGGGCTCCTTGTAACACCCACGATGCGACTATGTCTCCCACGTGTCGGAGCACGACTTAGAGGCATAGCCGCATAGTAGGCATGTCGCAAGAGGGGTAATCTTTACACATCCCATGTACTGAATAAGAAAGGGATAAAGAGTTGGCTTACAATCGCCACTTCACACACTACATAAATATGGCATTACATCATCTAGAATACAATCAAGGTCCGACTACGGAACCAAAATAAAGACAACCCCAAATGCAATAGATCCCCGATCGCCCCAACTGGGCTCCACTACTGATCATCTGGAAAGGAAACATAGTAACGTCCTAAATCCTCGTCGAACTCCCACTTGAGTTCGGTCGCGTCCCCTGTACTGGCATCATCGGCACCTGCATCTGTTTTTGGAAGTAATCTGTGAGTCACGGGGACTCAGCAATGTCACACCCTCGCGATCAAGACTATTTAAGCTTATGGGTAGAAAAAGGTAGTGACGTGGAGCTGCAGCAAGCACTAGCATATATGGTGGCTAACTTATGCAAATGAGAGCGAGAAGAGAAGCAAAGAACGGTCGAGAAGCTATAAAGATCAAGAAGTGATCCTGAAACTACTTACGTTCAAGCATAACACGAGACCGTGTTCTCTTCCCAGACTCCGCCGAAAAGAGACCATCACGGCTACACACACGGTTGATTCATTTTAATTAAGTTAAGTGTCAGGTTTTCTACAACCGGATATTAACAAATTCCCACCTGCCCATAACCGCGGGCACGGGTTTCGAAAGTTCAAAACCCTGCAGGGTGTCCCAATGTAGCCCATCACAAGCTCTCACGGTCAATGAAGGATATTCCTTCTCCCAGGAAGACCCGATCAGACTCAGAATCCTGGTTACAAGACTTTTCGACAAAGGTAAAACAAGACCAGCAAAGCCACCCGATGTGCCGACAAATCTCGATAGGAGTCGCATGTATCTCGTTCTTAGGGCACACCGGATGAGACATCCTACGAGTAAAACCAACCCTCAAGTTGCCCCGAGGTGGCCCCGCAGTCTACTCGTTTCGGACCAACACTCAGAGGAGCACTGGCCCGGGGGGGGGGGGGTTAAAATAAAGATGACCCTTGAGTCTGCGGAACCCAAGGGAAAAAGGCTTAGGTGGAAATGGTAAAACCAAGGTTGGGCCTTGCTGGAGGAGTTTTATTCAAGGCTTACTGTCAAGGGGTTCCCATTATAACCCAACCGCGTAAGGAACGCAAAATCAAGGAACATAACACCGGTATGACGGAAACTAGGGCGGCAAGAGTGGAACAAAACACCAGGCATAAGGCCTGAAAGTGCGTTATATCGACTAGAGGGGGGGGGGTGAATAGGCGATTTTTATGAAAGTCTTCAAAACGTGGAAGTTATGAAGACAAACAGAGTGGACAAGCCTATCACTATGCAGCGGAAGTTAGATTACACAATGCAAGCCATAGTCAAGTATACAATATAGTGAAAGCACAGTGACAAACAGCTTCAGTGTAATGAGGATCAGGTAGGAAGAAGTTATGAAGCCAAACAGATCATACAATCAAGTTGTGAAGACAGAAGACAAAGCAAGCATGCAATAGCTTCACAATGTGTACTGGTAAGTAAAGGGAGGTGAAGATGAAACCAGTGACACGTTGAAGACAATGATATGTTGGACCAGTTCCAGTTGCTGTGACAACTGTACGTCTGGTTGGAGCTGCTAGGTATTTAAACCAAAGGACACACAGTCCCGGACACCCAGTCCTGAACACGCAGCTCAGGACACCCAGTCCTCATCGTTTTCTCCTTGAGCTAAGGTCACACAGACCTCACCCAATCACTCTGGTAAGTCTTCAAGGTAGACTCCCAAACCTTCACAGACTTCGTTCACCGGCAATCCACAATTTCTCTTGGATGCTCAGAACGCGACGCCTAACCGTCTGGAGGATGCACAGTCCTCAAGTGTAATAAGTCTTCAAATCACTCAGACAAGAAGACTTAAGTGACGCCCAATTACTCTGGCTCTGGGTGGTTAGGGCTTTTCTCCTCGCTAGGGATTTTCTCTCAAAGGCTTCGAGGTGGGTTGCTCTCAAACGACAAAAGCCGTGCACCGAAATCTGAGCAGCCAACCGTTTATGGTTGTAGGTGTGGACTATTTATAGCCACTTGGCAACCCGACCTGATTTGTCCGAAATGACCCTGGGTCACTAAGGAACTGACACGTGTACTAACGGTCGGATTTCGAACTCACACGGCAACTTTACTTGGGCTACAAGTAAAGCTGACTTGTCTGACTCTGGACAAGATTTTCTCTCATTGTCTTCACTCGAAGACATAGGATTTGAATTAGGCATCACTTCAGTCATCCTGACTGGTTCTCTTGGACCCCACTTAACAGTACGGTGGTTCCTATGACACAACATGAATGAAGTAAAACTACGAAGGATCTAAGTCTTCGAGTTCCATAGGCTTCATGGGGAGTCTTCATATGTCATTGTCTTCGACATGAATGTCTTCATGAACCACCATTGTCTTCAATGTCTTCGTACATTTTTAGGGGTCATCTCTGGTAGCTAAACCGAATCAATGAGGGACTTCTACCTGTGTTATCCTACAATTCTCACAAACACATTAGTCCCTCAACTAGGTTTGTCGTCAATACTCCAAAACCAACTAGGGGTGGCACTAGATGCACTTACAATCTCCCCCTTTTTGGTGATTGATGACAAACTAGTTGAAGTTTTCAACGGGGAATATAATTTGTGAAATTGTAAAGGAATTGTCTTCATAAGCTGCAAGGGCTCCCCCTGAAGATGTGCATATAAGTGATTTGCTTCTGGAACGCAAATGCACATAGCGGGTTGTATTTTTGGGAATCCACTTCAACTTATGATGACAATCCACCATGCATGTAAAGATATATGAAGATAATGACATGCATAATGAAAAATGGACGTCTGTGAAATGATATAAGTGCGGAAATTATCGTCGTACATGCGGAATTTATCTTCGCAAAAACACAGTGGCAAACATAGTAGCAGACGACCATCAAGTTTAAGTGTTACAACTCAAAGAACCAAATGTAGCAAAATGAGAGTTGTAAGCACGAAGCAAAATGCAAAATATAAAGCACCCGCCCATATTATTGACCCGCTTGAAGACTATAGACATCATATGCTTCTCCCCCTTTTGTCAGTGATGACCAAAAAGGTTTGAAGACATAGAGTTTTCTACGCGTTCCCAGGCACAGCAGGGTCGGTGGAGGCGTTTGGTGGTGCTGACGAGCTTGGCGCAGTGACGACGTGCACTGAAGAAGGTGGTGGTGATGTAGCATCGTCTTCTTCCTCAATGATTTTTCCAGTCACTGTGGCAGCAGAGGAAGAGAACTCTGATTCTTCAAGCAACGGAGTTCCGTGCAGCACAGCTCTTCTGGGGGGGGGGTGTGGAGTCAAACTTGAATCTCTCTTTGAAGCCATCCTCTTGCAGTTCAGCTTCAGTGCACATCATGGTGAGGCCTTTCCAAGTGCGGCGACAGGTTTCATGTGCGACAAAGGCATTCTTGGTGGCCAGATTCCTGATGCGATTGACGTCTTGCATGATACTGCGCATCTGCCGTTTGAGCCAGTCCTGATGCCTATCTTGCTTTTGGTGCAGAGCCACAAGAAGTTCACGGTCAGTGAGTGTACGAGCGCGTTTCTTGGGTCTCTGTGCAGCTGTGCTGTCAGTGGCTTCAGTTGATGCAGGGGCACGTGTGGTGCCAGCCATTGGATACACTCTGGAGATGGCTTCAACACCTTCATCATTCTGCGTGAAGCTCTGGTGTTCTGCATTCTGAAGACATAGTGGTTGTTTGGCAGGCTCAGGATAGATGGCTTCAGCAGAGGTGTCCACATCAGGTAAGAAGATTCTGTGGTTGCGGGCAGAGGGCTGATATGAGATAGCAGAATGGAGCTTGATTAGCCTCATAACCCATGGAGCATAAATCTTCAAACCAAAGAGATCTGAGCCAGACGCTGCAAGTTGGCGTATAAAGAGATCCTGAGCGTTGAAGCATTTGCCATGCAGGATACAGAAGATGAGAGTCTTCATGGCACCTTCAACCTTGGCATATCGAGAGTGCCCCTTAATGGGCCATAGAGTCCGCCTGACGATGTGATATATAGTTTTGGGCAGGTACTCTAAGTCTTCAACGAAGAACTCAGTTGGGTAAGGTGCATCAGGAAGCAATGGCTTCATCATTGAGAGCATCTGACTCATATTTGGCTCAGGTCGCTGAAATATGCTCTCAATTGCTTCAGCATGGAGTTGGCAGCCTTCTTCGAAGAGTTCGCCAGGAGTGGGTAGGCCGGTAAGCTCAATGATATCGAATGCATTGGCTTCATGATGGACATTGCCGGTCATCCACTCCAGGACCCAAGTCTTCGAATCTCTGTTGTAGCCTTTGATGTGCAATGTGGCATAGAACTGGAGCAGAAGCTCTTCATTCAAGTGCTCTTCATCTGTGATGAACGACAGCAGGCCAACTTGCTTGAAGCAGTCCAGTGCTTCTTCCAGACCAGGCAGACCAGCAACAGCTTCAACCTCAAGGCGCTGGTGAGGAAAGATACAGCCTTGGTTGTATAGGACGCAGGAGTAGTAGCTGCGTTGTGGGTAGCTCCAGAACCTATCTGATACAATCCGTTCCCTTGAATAAGGGTTCTTGGAGCGGTTGAAGAAGGTGTTATCTGCCCTGAAGCTATTGACATTAAAGGAGCCAGGAGCTGTTGCAGGACCTGGAAACCTTGGCAGTCGTGGGATTGGCTTCTGGACCTGGGGCCTGTGCGCAACATGATAGTTGAACTATGGACCGGCAGCAGACTCAGGCACAGAAGGGTCAGAGGCAGTAGCTTCAGTGTCTCTTGAAGCTGTTGGTTGGTCGGGCTCCACACTTGCTCCAGTGTTGGTTGTGGCAGCCGGAATGTTTCCAGCCTCAACACGTGTAGTGAGAGGGACGGATTCAGGTACGTTCTCCTTGAGAACTTCTTCTTGTTGGTGCGGGGGAGATGGAGATTGAGGTTCTTCATGCTCTTCTTCATGTTCTTCGGCTGATGCAGCCGGAATGTCGTCAGCAGCCTGAGCCCTTGGCCCTTTGCGAAGCCTACGGAATGCAGGCGACGCTGGTGGAGTTGCAGTGGGCTGGGGCTCATTCTCTTCCTCCTGTGGGCGATCTTCCCACGATGCATCTTGGGTGATTGGCGTCAAGGGACGACCAATGCTGATCACTTCGCTTGGTTCAAGCTGAGGAAGGACTGCATCAGCTTGCACATTGTCTTGGAGACCAATGTCTTCAGCAGCGTTGGGGTCGACTGCTGGAATGTCTTCAGCGTGCGGAGCCTCTGTGGAAGCAGGCTCATGCACGGTCAGCTGACGATCTTCGTTAGGAAAGCGGACGGAGAGGGGTTCGACTATCAGGGGCTCTGTGGGAGCAGCCCGAGACTTCTTGGTCTTGCGCTTCTTGATGGTGGGGTCTGAAGGAGAGGCTTCAGGGTGTTTCCTCTTCCTTGCTTCAGCTTCGGCTGTCCTTGTCTTCTTAAGCTCTGAAGCGGTTGAGCGGTGCTTTGGCTTCGAGCCAGTCTTGGCAGTGGGGAAGACAATCGGAACAGCTTCTTGCCTTGGGGCCTCTTGTTCAGTCACAGTGGGCTTCTTCTTTTTCTTTGCGGCCATCCCGGGGTCGATGCCGGGACGCCCAAGTGCCTTGCGCTTCTCGGCCTCATTGTAGGCCTGCACACAGAGGTCAGCCAAAGTCTTCATGCACTCACGCGAACCCTGAGCTTCTGCACTTTTCTTCATAAAATTTTCCTTCAACTCGTGCAGCATGACCTTGAAGTCCTTGACTTCTTGGACGCTGAGCTGGGCCATATTCTGCTTGAACTGAGCCTTTTCAAAATCTATTTTCTGCTTCAGTTCAACTATGCGCTGGGCAATTGCGAGTTCTGAAGCAATAGCGCCTTGGAAGGCTACGCTGAGGCCAATGGGCAGCTGCAGATCATCGAAGCTGATGTTGGGTGTATCAAACCACTCATCAATGAAGTTGTGGATGATTGCTGCATCAAACAGAGGCAGATTGTTGAAGATTTCAGCCTCCTCCTTGCTCTTGATGAGCTGCTCAAGAGCGTCATCGGCAAGATCTTCGTCACTTGACAGATCAATGGCCTCGCAGTGCAGAATGGCAGTGGCAGTGAGCTCTTTGCCTGTGTGTGGCTGAGGCTTCTTGGCTTCTTGGGGTTTGGAGACTCGTGATAAGTCTTCAGACTGCACACTTGCTTCAGGAGGTGCAGTGGCCAATGGCTTCGCTCTGGAGATCTTGGGAGAAGTGGCTGGCTTTGAAGCTTTTGGCTTTTTCTTCGTCTGCTTCGGCTCGGGGGCAGCAGGAGCGTCATCAGACTCAGTGTCTGCTGGAGGGTCGTTCACGGCAGTCCCTTGGACTAGAATGCGAGTGATGAGGCCTTCGAGATTGGCATACGGCCCGATGACATTGGGATTTGCGTCGCGTGTGCCATCCGCCCTTGGCTTAGAGGGACCAGGGTTGAAGTCCAGCCCAAACTCCTTCTTGTTTTGCTTCGCAGAGTTCTGAGCAAATTGGAAGTTGCGCTTGAATAGATTGTCATCGCGACACCAGAGAAGGGATGACGGATGTGCTTCAGCTGGCTGTGGTCCTCTGACCATGCATGGATAGAAGCCTTGAGCAATGGCTTCGTCTCTGGACCGGGGTACGAGATTTTTGTACAATACATCTCCCCATGGTCTCTTGATGGCGCACTTCTCTGCATATTCCTTTGGGACGAAGCGGTATTGGAACCACTGCTCTGCCCAATATCTTCGAATCCATTGGATTCGTGTCTTGCGCTGACCATAGCTCTCTTCAGGATCAGTTTGGTACATTTCTGCCAAGTCTTCAGGCAGATCTTTAGACGTTTCACCACGTCTCTATCTGCCTCCCTTCCTTGCTGGTTTTTCTGCTGCCATGAAGCTTAACTTGGAAGGCTTCAAGAGATTCAAAGTCTTCAAAGGCTTCCTTTTGCTTGACCAACAGGAACTTGCTTTGGGTGAATTGATGTGACGTTGTAGGAACTCTGCAAATGAATGCAGACTATGAGAACCAAAAGATTCTCCCACAGACATGTACCTATGACAGCATTAAGGTGCGAGGGAAGGGGAAGAGGTCATATGCATTCTCAGAAGATTTTGAAGATAAATCAGTTTAGAAGATATTGACCTCATCATGCGAAGACATTCACTTTATAGAAAAGAAGTTGGTTCCAGACTTGTACGAACCCATAGATCAGTACAAGTGAGGAATCTAACTACTTCATGAAGAACAAGTGAATATACTAGGCAAGTTAGGAGATGCAGATGAGAGAGATGAAACTTGTGTGAATAGAAACCTCTTATGGCAGAAAGTGACTGAGCTATAGGATCAAAAGAGGCTGTAAAAAGAGGTTTTATTTACCACACTAGGAACTGCTAGACGAGGTGAGAGTTGAGGCCGAGCAGTTCGATCCTCCGTGCCCTAACTTGGCGACGGAAGACACCTACGGCGACGGCGGAGAGACCGATGTCCGCAGTCGGCGTGAAAACGGCGTCGGAGAGGTTGCGGCAGTGAAGCACTTCGTCGCCAGCGTCGTTGAGAGTTAGCGGTGGCGCTAGGGTTCGTGCGAGGGTGGAAGAAGAGATAATGACCGCAGTGAATCATGTATTTATAGGGATATGGGCGGCACTGCGCTATTACTCAGGTGCCCCTGGCAATTCGCATGTGATCAGTACGTGGCCAGCATGCGGAATTGTGGGGGCAGTTTCACCCCACGCACGCCTTGTTTGTCGGGAGCCGTTCCTACTTCTCCGGATTTCTTGTTGATGGAATAACATTGAAAGCGGTTTTAAAGTTTGTCTCTGTGTCTTCATCTGACAAGGATGCAGTGAAGACATTCGACAGTTTCAATAGAATGCATATGACTTGGAGAGATAGAGTTTGAGGTCGGAAGCATGGAGAGGTTAGGATCCGATCACATTCACTTAGTTCAAAAGATTCAAACAAGAAGACATAGCTATAAGTGAATGCTGTAGAGGACAGAATACTAGTACATATATATAATCTACATAGTGAAGATAATCATGAAGACAAATTGAGATTGAAGCCAAACCAAATGTGAAAACATAGCAAATGTGATGCCATGAGTGGAACGCTTCAAACAGAAAATTTGGTGTTGGCGTTACCCACCGTATAGGAAGTATTAGACCCAGACACGGCGCACAATTATCGTGGCGCTCCGAAGTCAAATTCCATGTTAATGTATTCACACTTAGAATGTATGTCTTCATTGATTGAAGATATACGTTACTTCGTGTGTTGCACATCTAAGTCATCAATATGCATAAGTGTTAGGATGTGTGCCTGATCACAGGACATTTGAGGATTCCAGGATATTTAGCTCACACCGTAACTTGCAAAATCTCTTCTCGTCCAAGGGCTTGGTGAAGATATCTGCCAATTGCTCTTCAGTGTTGACGTGTATGATATCAATATCTTCCTTTGCAACATGATCGCTGAGAAAATGATGACGAATTTCAATGTGCTTTGTCTTCGAGTGTTGAACTGGGTTGTTGGCAATCTTGATGGCGCTTTCGTTGTCGCAGTAAAGTGGCACTTGCTTCAGATGAATGCCATAATCCTTGAGGGTTTGCTTCATCCATAGAAGCTGAGCGCAGCAGGATCCAGCAGCAATGTATTCAGATTCAGCAGTGGAGAGAGATACACAGTTCTGCTTCTTTGAAGACCAACATACAAGTGATCGGCCCAGAAAGTGACATGTGCCTGATGTGGACTTCCGATCGACCTTGTCACCAGCGTAATCAGCATCCGAAAATCCAACCAGATCAAACTCTGAGCCCTTTGGATACCATAACCCTAGAGTAGGGGTGTGAGCCAAATATCAAAGAATTCGCTTCACAGCTAAGTGATGCGACTCCTTTGGTGCCGCTTGGAATCGAGCACACATGCAAACACTAAGCATAATATCTGGCCTAGATGCACATAAATAAAGCAAAGAACCAATCATGGAGCGGTATACCTTTTGATCGAACTCTTTACCATTGTCGTCAGGACCTAGATGATGTTTGGCTGGCATTGGTGTTGTGAAGCCTTTGCAGTCTTGCATACCGAACTTCTTCAGGCAATCTTTGAGATACTTCTCTTGAGATATGAAGATGCCATTGCGTTGTTGCCGTATTTGAAGACCGAGGAAGAATTTCAGCTCCCCCATCATAGACATCTGATATTGCTCTTGCATCATATATCCGAATTCCTCACTGTACTTCTTATTGGTGCAGCCGAAGATAATGTCATCCACATATATTTGGCACACAAACAGTTCACCATCATATGTCTTCCTGAAGAGAGTGGGATCTAGGGAACCAGGTATGAAGCCTTTGCTCTTCAGGAAGTATTTGAGTGTATCATACCAGGCCCGAGGGGCTTGTTTGAGGCCATATAGTGCCTTATTGAGCTTGTAAACCATGTCAGGATGTTTTGGATCTTCAAACCCAGGTGGTTGTGCAACATACACTTCTTCTTCAATTTTGCCATTGAGGAAGGCACTCTTTACATCCATTTGATACAGAATTATGTTGTGATGATTTGCATAGGCCAGTAGTATACGGATGGCTTCAAGTCTGGCAACAGGAGCAAATGTTTCATCAAAGTCAATGCCTTCCACTTGAGTATATCCTTGAGCAACGAGACGAGCCTTGTTTCTGACGACTTGGCCATGCTCATCTTGCTTGTTGTGGTATATCCATTTGGTGCCTATTATGTTATGCTTCCGTGGATCAGGACGCTTAACCAACTCCCATATATTGTTCAGCTCAAACTGTTGAAGCTCTTCTTGCATAGCTTGAATCCATTCAGGTTCCATAAAAGCTTCATCAATTTTCTTGGGTTCTGTGATTGAAACGAATGCGAAGTGTCCGCAGAAATTTGCCAGTTGAGTTGCCCTTGAACGAGTCAGTGGACCAGGTGCATTGATGCTATCAATTATTCTGTCAATCTGCACTTCATTGGCAACACGAGGATGTAAGGGTCGAAGACTTTGCTCTTGCTGATCTACGTTGTCATGGGGAGGAATGTCTTCAGGCTGAGCATTGTCTTCATGTGGATCAGGTGCTGAGATGATAAGTTCTTCTTCAGGATGAGCTTCAGAAGGTATAATTTCTCCAGTTCCCATTAGCTTGATTGATTCACTGGCTGGAACTTCATCTAGCACATCTGGTAGTTGCTCTCTTTGTGACCCATTGGTCTCATCGAACCGCACATCCACTGTTTCAACCACTTTGTAGTGAAAGAGATTGAAGACTCTGTAGGAGTGCGAATCCTTTCCATATCCAAGCATAAAGCCCTCATGTGCTTTTGGAGCAAATTTTGAGGTGTGGTGAGGGTCCTTGATCCAGCATCTTGATCCAAATACTCTGAAGTAACTGACATTTGGCTTCTTGCCAGTCAGAAGTTCATAAGATGTCTTGTTCAGTAGCTTGTGAAGATATACACGGTTGATAGTATGGCATGCAGTGTCAATGGCTTCAGTCCAGAATTTTCTTGGTGTCTTGTACTCATCTAACATAGTTCTGGCCATCTCAATGAGTGTTCTGTTCTTGCGTTCGATGATGCCATTCTGTTGTGGCGTGTACGGAGCTGAGAATTCATGAGTGATGCCCAATGTATCAAGATATGTGTCAAGGCTAGTGTTCTTGAATTCTGTGCCATTGTCACTTCTGATGTGCTTTATCTTGGCGCCATAATTGTTCATAGCCCGATTTGCGAAGCGTCTGAAGACATCCTGCACTTCAGTCTTGTAAAGGATTATGTGCACCCAAGTATATCTAGAGTAATCATCAACAATGACGAAGCCATAGAGGCAAGCAGTAGTGGAAAAAGTTGAGTAGTGAGTGGGACCGAAGAGATCCATGTGAAGCAGTTCGAAGGGTTGAGTAGTGGTCATGATTGTCTTCGAAGGATGTTTTGCCCTTGTCATCTTCCCAGCTTCACAGGCACCGCATAAGTGATCTTTCTTGAACTTGACGCCCTCGATGCCTATGGCATGCTTCTTCTTCGCAAGGGTGTGGAGGTTCCTCATGCCAGCATGCCCAAGTCTTCGATGCCAAAGCCAGCATTCTGAAGCCTTTGCGAGAAGACATACTGCAAGCTGTGGCCCTGCTGAGAAATCTACCACCTACAAATCATCTTTCCGATACCCTTCAAACACTAGAGACTTGTCAGATTCCATTAGTACCAGGCAACGATATTTTCCAAAGATTACAATCATGTTCAAATCGCAAAGCATTGAGACAGACATTAAGTTGAAGCCAAGGGATTCAACAAACATGACTTTATCCATGTGTTGATCCTTTGAGATTGCAACTCTACCTAGACCCAGTACCTTACTTTTACCAGTGTCAGTGAATGTGATGTGGCTCTTGTCAGATGGACGTAAGGTTGAGTCCATAAAGAGACTTCTTTTGCCAGTCATGTGATTTGTACACCCACTGTCAATAATCCATTCTGAAGACTCTGAAGTCACTGGTGTCGTACCCTACAGTGCAGTTAGGGGGATAGGCTTCACGGAGAGTGTTGTGAAGCAAAAACATTTGACGAACCAGTGGATTATGAAAACTTAGATCCAGGTTAGGACAAGTAGGGAGAGTAGCATGCGATTCAGGTATGAAATACATAGTGATGCCATTCGGGCATTCGATCTTGCGCCCCACAATATTTTTAAGGTCCCCAGCAATAGCGTCAGAAGATTTTGGTTTTCTGCTGGAGACCTTTCCCTGCAAAAGAGAGTTAAGCTTTCTTAACCACCCACATCTTCAAGGGTGGCTTAGAAGCGATAAGTCTAAGTGCAGCATCTGAGAATTTTGTCTTTGGAGCCCTAGCAAACAGTCTAGCAGGTGGGCAATAGTACTCATAAGAATAGGCAGAATAGTTCTTGGTCATATGAGCATGACGGTTTAAAGAACCGCTCTCATATGCCTGAGCATGGTTTCCCTGCAAAACATTTGCGTTAGTGTGACTCAAGTGAGTCCTCTGCCTGTATGAAGCCTTTGGACCATATGAAGCCTTTGGTCTGAGGTTTGTCTTCTTCATGTGAGGTGTCACGAGGACATTCACAGGAAGATTCTCAAGACACGTTTTTGGAACCCAGATCTTCTTCATAGGCGGTCCATTCCTGCAGTTAGTACCAATGTACCTGGCAAATACTTCACCATTCTGATTCTTAAACAGTTTATAGTTTGCATCAAAGGATTCATCAATGATAATAGGATTAGCACAAGTGAAGCCAGATAGATTGGATGGATCCGCTGAGGATTCCTTTGCAGCAACCCATGTGGTTTTGGGGTACTGCTCAGGTTTCCAGTAAGAGCCATCTGCATTAATTTTCCTCACGAACCCAACACCCTCTTTCCTAGGGTTTCGGTTCAGAATCTGCTTCTTGAGGACATCACATAATGTCTTATGTCCTTTGAGACTTTTGTACATCCCTGTTTCAAGCAATGTCTTCAACCTAGCATTCTCATCAGCAATAGCAGTGGTATCCTCAGCAGAGGGGTTAGTTACCACTTCAACAGTTGAAGATATTGCAACAGCAGTAGCAGTGGAACATTCAGCAACAGAAGTAGCATTATCACGCTCAATGCATTTAAGGCATGGTGGTTCAAATCCTTCCTGAGCAGAACTGATCTGTTCGGCTCGAAGTGACTCGTTTTCCTTTTGAAGATCTTCATGATCCGCTCTCAACTTCTCAAGATCTTGCTTCTTTTGAAGATAATCATAGGAAAGCTTTTCATGAGTAGTTGAGAGAGTCTCAAGACCATCTTCGAGTTCCTGATACTTAACATGAAGATTTTTTATGTCTTCAATTAAGGATTCAGAACGAGTCATTTCAGCACCCAACAGATCATCGCTTCTGTCTAACAGTTTTTGAATATGTTCCATGGCCTTTTGTTGTTCAGTTGCAATTTTAGCAAGTGTTTTGTAGTTGGGTTTTGAATCACAATCGGAGTCATCGTCACTGGATGTTTGATAGTGAGTAGTGCGTGTGTTTACCTTGGCACCACGTGCCATGAAGCAGTAGGTAGGAGTAGAGTCGTCCTTGTCATTTGCATCGGTGTTGGTGATGAAGTCATTGTCTTCAGTGTTGAAGATGGACTTGGCGACGTAGGCTGTAGCCAGACTCGCAATGCCTGAATCAGACTCCTCCTCAGACTCCACCTCTGCCTCCTCAGAAGCGGACTCCTCCTCTGAATCCATTTCCTTGCCAACAAACGCACGAGCCTTGCCAGATGAACTCTTCTTGTGTGATGAAGACTTTGAGGAAGACTTGGACGAAGACTTTGAGTGTTTCTTCGTCTTCTTATCGTCAGAGTCATATTCCTTGCTCTTCTTCTTCTTTCTGTTCTCATTGTCCCACTGTGGACACTCAGAGATGAAGTGTCCAGTTTTCTTGCACTTGTGACATGTTTTCTTCTTGTAGTCATGAGCAGAAGCTTCATCATTCCTTGAGCTTGATCGTGAAGACTTTCTGAAGCCTTTCTTCTTGGTGAATTTCTGGAACTTCTTCACTAGCATTGCAAGTTCCCTTCCAATGTCTTCAGGATCATCAGAACTGCTGTCAGATTCTTCTTCAGATGAGGACACAGCTTTTGCCTTCAAGGCACGAGTTCGCCCATAGTTTGGACCGTAGATATCTCTTTTCTCAGAAAGCTGAAACTCATGTGTGTTGAGCCTCTCAAGTATGTCAGACGGATCGAGTGTCTTGAAGTCTGGACGTTCTTGAATCATCAGGGCTAGGATGTCAAATGAACTGTCAAGTGATCTCAGCAGCGTCTTGACGATTTCATGTTTGGTGATCTCAGTGGCGCCGAGGGCTTGAAGCTCATTTGTGATGTCAGTGAGCCGGTCAAATGTGTGCTGGACATTCTCATTGTCATTTCGCTTGAAGCGGTTGAAGAGGTTGCGAAGAACACTGATTCTCTGATCTCTCTGGGTTGAGATGCCTTCATTGACCTTGGAGAGCCAGTCCCAAACCAGCTTGGATGTCTTCAAGGCACTCACACGGCCGTATTGTCCCTTGGTCAGATGACCACAGATAATATTCTTGGCAGTGGAGTCCAGTTGAGTGAACTTCTTGACATCAGCAGCAGTGACACCTTCTCCAGCCTTGGGAACGCCGTTTTCGACGACATACCATAGGTCGACGTCAATGGCTTCAAGATGCATGCGCATCTTATTCTTCCAGTAGGGATATTCAGTTCCATCGAAGACGGGGCACGCAGCGGAGACTTTAATTATCCCTGCAGTCGACATAGCTAAAACTCCAGGTGGTTAAACTGAATCACACAGAACAAGGGAGCACCTTGCTCTGATACCAGTTGAAAGTGCGTTATATCGACTAGAGGGGGGGTGAATAGGCGATTTTTATGAAAGTCTTCAAAACATGAAATCTATGAAGACAAACAGTGTGGACAAGCCTATCACTATGCAGCGGAAGTTAGATTACACAACGCAAGCCATAGTCAAGTACACAATATAGTGAAAGCACAGTGACAAACAGCTTCAGTGTAATGAGGATCAGGTAGGAAGAAGTTATGAAGCCAAATAGATCATACAGTCAAGTTGTGAAGACAGAAGACAAGGCAAGCATGCAATAGCTTCACAAAGTGTACTGGTAAGTAAAGGGAGGTGAAGATGAAACCAGTGACACGTTGAAGACAATGATATGTTGGACCAGTTCCAGTTGCTGTGACAACTTTACGTCTGGTTGGAGCGGCTAGGTATTTAAACCAAAGGACACACAGTCGCGGACACCCAGTCCTGAACACGCAGCTCAGGACACCCAGTCCTCACCGTTTTCTCCTTGAGCCAAGGTCACACAGACCTCGCCCAATCACTCTGGTAAGTCTTCAAGGTAGACTCCCAAACCTTCACAGACTTCGTTCACCAACAATCCACAATTTCTCTTGGATGCTCAGAACGCGACGCCTAACCGTCTGGAGGATGCACAATCCTCAAGTGTAATAAGTCTTCAGATCACTCAGACAAGAAGACTTAAGTGATGCCCAATTACTCTGGCTCTGGGTGGTTAGGGCTTTTCTCCTTGCTAGGGATTTTCTCTCAAAGGCTTCGAGGTGGGTTGCTCTCAAACGACAAAAGCGGTGCACTAAAATCTGAGCAGCCAACTGTTTATGGTTGTAGGTGTGGACTATTTATAGCCACTTGGCAACCTGACCTGATTTGTCCAAAATGACCCTGGGTCACTAAGGAACTGACAGGTGTACTAACGGTCGGATTTCGAACTCACACAACAACTTTACTTGGGCTACAAGTAAAGCTGACTTGTCTGACTCTAGACAAGATTTTCTCTCATTGTCTTCACTCGAAGACATAGGATTTGAATTAGGCATCACTTTAGTCATCCTGACTGGTTCTCTTGGACCCCACTTAACAGTACGGTGGTTCCTATGACACAACATGAATGAAGTAAAACTACGAAGGATCTAAGTCTTCGAGTTCCATAGGCTTCATGGGGAGTCTTCATATGTCATTGTCTTCGACATGAATGTCTTCATGAACCACCATTGTCTTCAATGACTTTGTACATTTTTAGGGGTCATCTCTGGTAGCTAAACCGAATCAATGAGGGACTTCTACCTGTGTTATCCTGCAATTCTCACAAACACATTAGTCCCTCAACTAGGTTTGTCGTCAATACTCCAAAACCAACTAGGGGTGGCACTAGATGCACTTACAAGGCCGAGCCGTCCACCCTTTACCAAGTATATAGGTGCATTAAAGTAAACAAGATATAATAATGATATCCCAACAATAATCATGTTCCAACAAGGAACAAACTCCAATCTTCACCTGCAACTAGCAACACTATAAGAGGGGCTGAGCAAAGCGGTAACATAGCCAAACAACAGTTTACTAGGACAAGGTGGGTTAGATTTGACATGGCAATATGGGAGGCATGGTAAAGCATGTGGTAGGTATCGCGGCATAGCAAAAGAGCGAGAAACTAGCAAGCAAAGATAGAAGTGATTTTGAGGGTATGATCATCTTGCATGCAAAGTTCTCCGAGTTGACATAAGCTTGATCCTCGTAAGCATACTCAACGGGTTCCTCGATCACGTACTCGTCTCCCGGCTCTACCCAAGACAAGAACACAAGCAAAGGAAACCACAGTCAATCACGGTGCATTGCACAAGCAACTGATGCAAAACATGCCATGATATGCGGGATGTGATATGCAATGCATATGCATGCTCTGGAAGGAAAAGATTGAACCAGGCCTTAACTTGGCAAACCAAGAGTGCCGCTGGAAAGATGAGTTGATTTCGGTCGAAATCGATATAAAGATAGCCGGAAACGGATGCACGGTTTGCAAATGGCAAGCAAAACAATAATGACACAATTCTGCGATTAACAGCACGATGCCATCTAAAATGCAACAAGAAACTAAGCTACTGCACTATAACATAACAAAAAAGCACATGGCAGTGATCTACTCAAGAAGCTTGACAAAAGATGAACACTGAGCTACGGCTAAATCACACAATAGCAGGTTCAAACAAGCATGTCAAAAGTGCAAAAGGTATCAGCTTCACAGACTTAGTGGAAATAACAACATGTCAGGAATTTAACATCAGGAAGCAATATTTAGAGCAAGATTACAACATGCTACAGGATCAGATCATAGCAAACAAAGGCATGGCATGAATCTACTCAAAGCATATAACAAAAGTCCCTTACAGACCATAAGCCAAAAAGGATAAGAAGATATGATGGCACCCATGAAACCATAGCAAGTTTCGTTAACAGATTCAGACTTAGCAGAAAACTGGACATCGCAAAAATAGAATTATGTAGGCATGTTTGCGAGCTCGATGCACTCAACACAAGGCATTGTATGACAAACTAAGCATACTAACAGCAAGAAGACATGATCAAGAAGCTAACCATGGCAAGAAAAATCTCATAGCATGCATGGATCAACTACAACAACCTTGGCAAAATTGATTAACACGTAACCAATCTGCCCGGAACATTTTATAGCAAAAGTAGAGCAAGATTGAGTCATGCTAGGGTACTCCATAAATGCAAATAGGGGCAAGGATGGATAGAGCATAACCATATGTCCAAATCGTCCTTACTTAACATACTCAAAATAAGCATGGATCTCTCTATAGCAACATGAACACATGGCATCAAAATAACAGCATGGAAATGACTTAGTGAAATCCAAGTCCCTGAAATCAGCAATATCACAAGAGCTACTTTGCAGGCATGTGCTAGTCACCACATTGATCACAAAAATACATGGCATACACCCCTATAAAGATGGCATGGCATAGCCCAAAACACATGTAGGGCTCAAGTTCGTATGCAACACACAATAATCATGGCAAAAATGACAAATGCTCAAGATCTGTTAAAAAACAGGAACTAACATTTTATAGCACTCTTGCAACAGTCATTAGGGCATCAAGATGGACTCAAACAAGCATGGTGCAATGGAACAAAATGAAGAGCACATCCTAATGAACATTTTGATATATCACACGCCCAAAACGGAGCTACGATGACAGAGTTATGGCATGATGAAAAGTGCTTCAGGATGCAAAAATAAAAGACTTAGAGGAAATGTTGAAGTCAACCCTAGGACTCTCATATCCAGATCCGGGCGCGCGGAAGCCGAGGAGGGCGCGGGCTTCGCCGGAGATACCTGCGGTGGCCGGAGCTTGGGGAGAAGGCGGTGGAGGAGCTGGGCGGCGGTCGGCTCGGCGAGGTCGGAGGTGAGGCGGCGTAGGCGCGGCGCGGGCGGGCCGAGCGCGTGGCTGGGCGGCGGGGGAGCATCGGCGAAGGGTGGCGCCGGCGAGGCGACGGTGGAGGTGGAGGCAGCGGACGGCGGCGGAGATCGAGCCGGGCGGCGTGGCTTGCGTGCTGGAGGCGCGGGCGCGTGGGCGGGCCGGGGGGCCTCCCGCGGGTTCAGGCGGGCCGGCGGCGGCTGGCGGCAGAGGAGCCCACGTGGCGCCCTATGGTTGGTTGAGGGGGGCGGCAGACGCGTCCAACTGGCGCCGGACGTGTCCGGCGGCGCGGAGGAGCGGGGCTAGGGTTTATGTGCGCGAGGATTTCGGAGGGGAGCACCTATTTATACATAGAAGGAGCAAGGAGAGTCCAAATGAGGTGCGGTTTTCGGCCACGTGATCATGATCGAACAGACAAGAGGATGGAGGGGGTTTGGATGGGTTTTGGGCCACTTTGGAGGGGTGTTGGTTTGCAACACACACGAGGCCTTTACGGTTCCTCGGTTAACCGTTGGAGTATCAAACGGACTCCAAATGACACGAAACTTGACAGGTGGTCTACCGGTGGTGTACCAAGGCTTCTTGGCAAATCTCGGTCCATTCCGATAATGTTTAACACCCACTCATGAAAAGAGGCAAAAGGGAGCGCCGGAGGACATAGGAGCGTCGGATCGCAAAACGGACAATGGGGAAAATGCTCGGATGCATGAGACGAACACGTATGCAAATGAGATGCACATGATGACATGATATGAAATGCATGACATGAACAAAATGCAAAACAAAGACAAAACCCAACCATGAGGGAAAAATCATAACTTAGAGCCGAAAATGGCAAGAGTTGGAGTACAATTACGGTAAGTTACATCCGGGGCGTTACACTCCTCGCGAGGACGGGCCGGCGTCAGGCGAGGAGTCAGCCCCCAGCCCCCTGCCGGGAGGTAGCATGCCACTTGGCGCTCCGCCTGCAGCCCCCGAGGTGGAGGATGAGGCGGGTCGAGCGTTCGAGCTCGAGCGCGGGCGGAGCGTAGTCTGCCATGAGCTCTTCCAGGAGGCGATGGGCGTGATGAGCCGCCTCGGTGAAGAGCTCGCTGGTGTCGACTCGCGTCTTGAGGCTGAAGGTCTCCGGCTAGTGGAGGAGTGGCGCAAGCTGAGGGTGGCCATCAACCTCGGTCGCTATCAGCGCGACCTCAAGAATGAGAAGGCCGAGGCGTCCCTCAAGATCGCCTATGAAGCCCACTCACGAGCCTTGGAAGAGGCTCGCGAGGCTGACCGCTATCGCGAGGCTGTGGAGGAGAGCGCGCGGGGGCTCCAGGCCTAGAGCGCGTCCCTTGAGCAGCAGGTGGAGGCACGCGGGGCCGCTCTTGCATCGCTGAGGGGGACGGCAGTGGAGGAAGAGGAGGTCCGGAAGCGCGAGGAGGCGCTGGCCCTGGAAGCCGTGGAGCGCAGCCTCGAGCTCGAGCAACTGGAGACGAGGGAATGTCAAGTTGCTCAAGCAGAAGATGCCATCGGGGCCTGCGAGGCCGGAGTCAAGGAGGAGATCAATCACCGGGTGGCCGAGGTTCGTGCAAATCTGGAGGGCAGGTACGACTTGAAGCTGAAGCTCGCGGGTGTGGAGGATGCTGGCAGGGCCGCTGCCCTCAGGCCCAGGTTGGATGAGGCCGAGAGGCGCGCGGAGGCCATGGCCGCCGCCCTGGTTACGACGCAGGCGGACCTGGCCTCCGCCCGCGCCAAGCTGCTTTCTTTCCGGAATCGAGTTGATGATGCCAAGGCCATCACACGGAGAAACAGGGAGGAAGTGCTCCAGCGCCAGACTCTGGAGCGCGAGCATGCTCCTATGCTTCAAGACCTTCGGAACAGGGCCAACACCGCCCTGGGTTACATCTGCGACGAGAATGCTGCGGCCCCTCACTCGAATGACTATGCCAGCCACCTGACCTTCTTTACCGAGGTGGTGACACGCCTGGAGGCTCGATCTGCCAGAGCTCACCAGCTTGTGGAGGAAAGGGGTCATGGCCTGCTTGAGCACGCTTTCTCCCGTGTCTTCAGCCACCTTCTGAATGCCGACCCCAACTTCGATTTCGACGTCGCCATTGCCCCCGTACCCACGGCCGTCCGAGGTGACCTGGCGCATTGGGTAGAGGACAATGTGGACGTGTTGGTCAGGGCCTTCACCTCGGAGGATGACGCAGTGGTGGTCGTCGTAGACGAAGGCGATGTGGTCGACGACGGTGATGGGGGTGTCGCTGACGGCAGCGATGATACCGACGAGGACGATGACGACGCGAGCGATGCGTCCACGGGTGATGTAGCGAGTGATATTTCTGGCTGATCCCGTGTTCTCCTGTCATTTCATCCTGCACGCAAAACTCGGGCGTGGCCCTTGGAAGACTCGTAAGAGCATTTTGAGAGGGGGAGCCCCTCATGTAAGCAAATTTTAGTTTTTACTTTCCTATGCGATGTGGGTATGTGTCCTTGTGAACTCGTGGAGCCCGGGGGAAAGTTTTCCATTGTGGTTTACCGTAGTCAGCGTCAGTTTCGGGCTGGGTCATGCAGCGACGAGTTTCTGAGAATCCTGCGGAGCTTATCGCCCAGTCTGAGGGGGCCCCACAAGAGGTGAGCACCAGCCGCAGTGCTGGCGCATGCTTGATGAGCATGCGCTTCACGCGGCCCTGCTCGCGAGGAGTCGTGAGGGAAAGGCGATGGACTTGAGTCCCAAACCAAGCGAGATTTAGAAGGCAAGAAATGGCTCGAACGAGAAAAGTGTTGGAAATATGCCCTAGAGGCAATAATAAAAGCATTACTATTATATTTCCTTGTTCATGATAATTGTCTTTTATTCATGCTATAATTGTGTTATCCGGAAATCGTAATACATATGTGAATAAATAGACACCAACATGTCCCTAGTAAGCCTCTAGTTGACTAGCTCATTGATCAACAGATAGTCATGGTTTCCTAACTATGAACATTGGATGTCATTGATAATGAGATCACATCATTAGGAGAATGATGTGATGGACAAGACCCAATCCTAAACATAGCACAAGATCGTATAATTCGTTTGCTAGAGTTTTGCTAATGTCAAGTATCTTTTCCTTAGACCATGAGATCGTGTAACTCCCGGATACCGTAGGAGTGCTTTGGGTGTACCAAACATCACAACGTAACTGGGTGACTATAAAGGTATACTACGGGTATCTCCGAAAGTGTCTGTTGGGTTGACACGGATCAAGACTGGGATTTGTCACTCCGTATGACGAAGAGGTATCTCTGGGCCCACTCGGTAATGCATCATCACAATGAGCTCAAAGTGACCAAGTGTCCGGTCACGGGATCATGCATTACGGTACGAGTAAAGTGACTTGCCAGTAACGAGATTGAACGAGGTATTGGGATACCGACGATCGAATCTCGGGTAAGTAATGTACCGATTGACAAAGGGAATTGTATACGGGGTTGCTTGAATCCTCGACATTGTGGTTCATCCGATGAGATCATCGAGGAGCATGTGGGAGCCAACATGGGTATCCAGATCCCGTTGTTGGTTATTGACCGGAGAGCCTTCTCGGTCATGTCTACATGTCTCCCGAACCCGTAGGGTCTACACACTTAAGGTTCGGTGATGCTAGGGTTGTAGGGATATGAATATGCAGTAACCTGAAAGTTGTTCGGAGTCCCGAATGAGATCCCGGATGTCACGAGGAGTTCCGTAATGGTCCGGAGGTGAAGAATTATATATAGGAAGTGCAGTTTCGGCCATCGGGAGAATTTCAGGGGTCACCGGTATTGTATCGGGACCACCGAAAGGGTCCCGGGGGTCCACCGGGTGGGGACACCCATCCCGGAGGGCCCCATGGGCTGAAGTGGGAAGGGGAACCAGCCCATAGTGGGCTGGTGCGCCCCCTTGGCCCACCCCCTTGCGCCTAGGGTTGAAACCCTAGGGTGGGGGGGGGGGGCGCCCCACTTGCCTTGGGGGGGTACTCCACCCCTTGGCCGCCGCCCCCTTGGGAGATGGGATCTCCAGGGCCGGCGCCCCCCCTGGGGGCCTATATAAAGGGAGGGGAGGGAGGGGCAGCCGCACCCTGAAGCCCTGGCGCCTCCCTCTCCCCTGCTACACCTCTCTCTCTCTGTCTCCGTAGAGCTCGGTGAAGCCCTGTCGGAATACTGCTTCTCCATCACCACCACGCCGTCGTGCTGCTGTTGGAGCCATCTTCCCCAACCTCTCCTTCCCCTTGCTAGATCAAGAAGGAGGAGACGTCACGCTGACCGTACGTGTGTTGAATGCGGAGGTGCCGTCCGTTCGGCGCTAGGATCTCCGGTGATTTGGATCACGTCGAGTACGACTCCCTCATCCCCGTTCTTTGAATGCTTCCGCTCGCGATCTACAAGGTATGTAGATGCATCCAATCACTCGTTGCTAGATGAACTCATAGATGGATCTTGGTGAAACCGTAGGAAATTTTTTGTTTTCTACAACGTTCCCCAAAAGTGGCATCATGAGCTAGGTCTATGCGTAGTTCTCTTTGCACGAGTAGAACACAATTTGTTGTGGGCATAGATGTTGTCAACTTTCTTGCCGCTACTAGTCCTATTTTGCTTCAGCGGTATTGTGGGATGAAGCGGCTCGGACCAACCTTACACGTACACTTACGTGAGACCGGTTCCACCGACTAACATGCACTAGTTGCATAAGGTGGCTAGCGGGTGTCTGTCTCTCCCACTTTAGTTGGAGTGGATTCGATGAAAAGGGTCCTTATGAAGGGTAAATAGAAGTTGACAAATCACGTTGTGGCTTTCATGTAGGTAAGAAAACGTTCTTGCTAGAACCCTATTGCAGCCACGTAAAACTTGCAACAACAATTAGAGGACGTCTAACTTGTTTTTGCAGCAAGTGTTTTGTGATGTGATATGGCCAAAGTTGTGATGAATGATGAATGATATATATGTGATGCTCATGCCATTGTAATAGGAATCACGACTTGCATGTCGATGAGTATGACAACCGGCAGGAGCCTTAGGAGTTGTCTTTATTTTTTGTATGACCTGCGTGTCATTGAGAAACGCCATGTAAATTACTTTACTTTATTGCTAAACGTGTTAGCCATAGTAGTAGAAGTAATAGTTGGCGAGCAACTTCATGGAGACACGATGATGGAGATCATGATGATGGAGATCATGGTGTCATGCCGGTGACAAGATGATCATGGAGCCCCAAGATGGAGATCACAGGAGCTATATGATATTGTCCATATCATGTCACTATTATTATTTGATTGCATGAGATGTTTATCATGTTTTTGCATCTTGTTTACTTAGAAAGACGGTAGTAAATAAGATGATCCCTCATAATAATTTCAAGAAAGTGTTCCCCCTAACTGTGCACCATTGCGACAGTTCGTTGTTTCGAAGCACTACGTGATGATCGGGTGTGATAGATTCCAACATTCACATACAATGGGTGTAAGACAGATTTACACATGCAAACACTTAGGTTGACTTGACGAGCCTAGCATGTACAGACATGGCCTCAGAACGTAGAAGACAGAAAGGTCGAGCATGAGTCGTATAGAAGATACGATCAACATGAAGATGTTCACCGACGTTGACTAGTCCGTCTCACGTGATGATCGGACACGGACTAGTTAACTCGGATCATGTTATACTTAGATGACTGGAGGGATGTCTATCTAAGTGGGAGTTCATTGAATAATTTGATTAGATGAACTTAATTATCATGAACTTAGTCTAAAATATTTACAATATGTCTTGTAGATCAAATGGACAACGTTGTCCTCAACTTCAACGCGTTCCTAGAGAAAACCAAGCTGAAAGACGATGGCAGCACTATACGGACTGGGTCCAGAACCTGAGGATCATCCTCATAGCTGCCAAGAAAGATTATGTCCTACAAGCACCGCTAGGTGAAGCACCTGTTCTCCCTGCAGAACAAGACGTTATGAACGCTTGGCAGACATGTTCCGATGATTACTCCCTCGTTCAGTGCGGCATGCTTTACAGTTAGAGCCGGGGCTCCAAAAGCGTTTTGAGAGACATGTGTATATGAGATGTTCGAAGAGCTGAAAATGGTTTTTCAAGCTCATGCCCGGGTCGAGAGATATGAAGTCTCCAACAAGTTCTTCAGCTGTAAGATGGAGGAAAATAGTTCTGTCAGTGAGCACATACTCACTATGTCTGGGTTACATAACCGCTTGACTCAGCTGGGAATTAATCTCCCGGATGACGCGGTCATTGACAGAATCCTCCAGTCGCTTCCACCGAGCTACAAGAGCTTTGTGATGAACTTCAATATGCAGGGGATGGAAAAGACCATTCCTAAGGTATTTGCAATGCTGAAATCAGCAGAGGTAGAAGTCAAAAAGGAACATCAAGTGTTGATGGTGAATAAAACCACTAAGTTTAAGAAAGGCAAGGGTAAGAAAAACTTCAAGAAGGACGGCAAGGGAGTTGCCGCGCCCGGCAAGCAAGCTGCCGGGAAGAAGCCAAAGAATGGACCCAAGCCCGAGACTGAGTGTTTTTATTGCAAGGGAAGTGGTCACTGGAAGCGGAATTGCCCCAAATACTTAGCGGACAAGAAGGTCGGCATCACGAAAGTTATATGTGATATACATGGAATTGATGTGTACCTTACCAGTACTTGTAGTAGCTCTTGGGTATTTGATACCGGTGCAGTTGCTCACATTTGTAACTCAAAGCAGGAGCTGCGGAATAAGCGGAGACTGGCTAAGGACGAGGTGACGATGCGTGTCGGGAATGGTTCCAAGGTCGATGTGATCGCCGTCGGCACGCTACCTCTACATTTACCTACGGGATTAGTTTTGAACCTCAATAATTGTTATTTAGTGCCAAGTTTGAGCATGAACATTGTATCAGGATCTCGTTTAATACGAGATGGCTACTCATTTAAATCTGAGAATAATGGTTGTTCTATTTATATGAGAGATATGTTTTATGGTCATGCTCCGATGGTGAATGGTTTATTCTTAATGAATCTCGAGCGTAATGCTACACATATTCATAGTGTGAATACCAAAAGATGTAAGATTGATAATGATAGTCCCACATACTTGTGGCACTGCCGCCTTGGTCACATAGGTGTCAAACGCATGAAGAAGCTCCATACGGATGGACTTTTAGAGTCTCTTGATTACGAATCGTTTGACACGTGCGAACCATGCCTCATGGGTAAAATGACCAAGACTCCGTTCTCAGGAACAATGGAGCAAGCAACCAACTTATTGGAAATCATACATACTGATGTGTGCGGTCCAATGAGTGTTGAGGCTCGCGGTGGCTATCGTTATGTTCTCACCCTCACTGATGACTTTAGTAGATATGGGTATGTCTATTTAATGAAACACAAGTCTGAGACCTTTGAAAAGTTCAAGGAATTTCAGAGTGAGGTTGAGAATCAACGTGATAGGAAAATCAAGTTCTTGCGATCAGATCGTGGGGGAGAATACTTGAGTCATGAATTTGGCACACATTTAAGAAAATGTGGAATAGTTTCACAACTGACGCCGCTTGGAACACCTCAGCGTAATGGTGTGTTGGAACGTCATAACCGCACTCTATTAGATATGGTGCGATCTATGATGTCTCTTACCGATTTACCGCTATCATTTTGGGGCTATGCTTTAGAGACTGCCGCATTCACTTTAAATAGGGCTCCGTCGAAATCCGTTGAGACGACACTGTATGAATTGTGGTTTGGGAAGAAACCTAAGTTGTCATTTCTAAAAGTTTGGGGATGCGATGCTTATGTCAAGAAACTTCAACCTGAAAAGCTCGAACCCAAATCGGAAAAATGCGTCTTCATAGGATGCCCTAAAGAAACTATTGGGCATACCTTCTACCTCAGATCCGAAGGCAAGATCTTTGTTGCCAAGAATGGATCCTTTCTAGAGAAAGAGTTTCTCTCGAAAGAAGTAAGTGGGAGGAAAGTAGAACTTGATGAAGTATTACCTCTTGAACCGGAAAATGGCGCAACTCAAGAAAATGTTCCTGAGGTGCCTGCACCGACTAGAGAGGAAATTAATGATGATGATCATGAAACTTCAGATCAAGTTGCTACTGAACTTCGTAGGTCCACAAGGACACGTTCCGCACCAGAGTGGTACGGCAATCCTGTCTTGGAAATCATGTTGTTAGACAACGGTGAACCTTCGAACTATGAAGAAGCGATGGAGGGCCCAGATTCCGACAAATGGCTTGAATCCATGAAATCCGAGATAGGATCCATGTATGAAAACGAAGTATGGACTTTGACTGACTTGCCTGTTGAGAGGCGAGCCATAGAAAATAAATGGATCTTTAAGAAGAAGACAGATGCGGATGGTAATGTGACCATCTATAAAGCTCGGCTTGTCGCTAAGGGTTATCGACAAGTTCAAGGGGTTGACTATGATGAGACTTTCTCACCGGTAGCAAAGCTAAAGTCCGTCCGAATCATGTTAGCAATTGCCGCATTCTATGATTATGAGATATGGCAAATGGACGTCAAAACGGCATTCCTTAATGGTTTCCTTAAGGAAGAATTGTATATGATGCAGTCGGAAGGTTTTGTCGATCCTGAGAATGCTGACAAAGTGTGCAAGCTCCAACGCTCGATTTATGGGCTGGTACAAGCATCTTGGAGTTGGAACATTCTCTTTGATGAGATGATCAAAGCGTTTGGGTTTATGCAGACTTATGAAGAAGCCTGCGTTTACAAGAAAGTGAGTGGGAGCTCTGTAGCATTTCTCATATTATATGTAGATGACATACTTTTGATGGGAAATGATATAGAACTCTTGGACAGCATTAAGGCCTACTTGAATAAGAGTTTTTCAATGAAGGACCTTGGAGAAGCTGCATATATATTAGGCATCAAGATCTATAGAGATAGATCAAGACGCCTCATAGGTCTTTCAAAAAGCACATACCTTGATAAGATATTGAAGAAGTTCAATATGGATCAGTCTAAGAAGGGGTTCTTGCCTGTGTTGCAAGGTGTGAAATTGAGCTCAGCTCAATGTCCGACCATGGCAGAAGATATAGAAGAGATGAGTGTCATCCCCTATGCCTCAGCCATAGGTTCTATTATGTATGCCATGCTGTGTACCAGACCTGATGTAAACCTTGCCGTAAGTTTGGTAGGTAGGTACCAAAGTAATCCCGGCAAGGAACACTGGACAGCGGTCAAGAATATCCTGAAGTACCTGAAAAGGACTAAGGAAATGTTTCTCGTTTATGGAGGTGACGAAGAGCTCGTCGTAAAGGGTTACGTTGACGCTAGCTTCGACACAGATCTGGATGACTCTAAGTCACAAACCGGATACGTGTATATTTTGAATGGTGGGGCAGTAAGCTGGTGAAGTTGCAAGCAGAGCGTCGTGGCGGGATCTACATGTGAAGCGGAGTACATGGCAGCCTCGGAGGCAGCACATGAAGCAATTTGGGTGAAGGAGTTCATCACCAACCTAGGAGTCATACCCAATGCGTCGGGGCCAATCAAACTCTTCTGTGACAACACTGGAGCTATTGCACTTGCCAAGGAGCCCAGGTTTCACAAGAAGACCAGGCACATCAAGCGTCGCTTCAACTCCATTCATGAAAATGTTCAAGATGGAGACATTGATATTTGTAAAGTACATACGGACCTGAATGTAGTAGATCCGTTGACTAAACCTCTCCCTAGAGCAAAACATGATCAACACCAGAATTCCATGGGTGTTCGATTTATCACAATGTAACTAGATTATTGACTCTAGTGCAAGTGGGAGACTGTTGGAAATATGCCATAGAGGCAATAATAAAAGCATTATTATTATATTTCCTTGTTCATGATAATTGTCTTTTATTCATGCTATAATTGTGTTATCCGGAAATCATAATACATGTGTGAATAAATAGACACCAACATGTCCCTAGTAAGCCTCTAGTTGACTAGCTCGTTGATCAACAGATAGTCATGGTTTCCTGACTATGGACATTGGATGTCATTGATAACGAGATCACATCATTAGGAGAATGATGTGATGGACAAGACCCAATCCTAAACATAGCACAAGATCGTATAATTCGTTTGCTAGAGTTTTTCCAATGTCAAGTATCTTTTCCTTAGACCATGAGATCGTGTAACTCCCGGATACTGTAGGAGTGCTTTGGGTGTACCAAACGTCACAACGTAACTGGGTGACTATAAAGGTATACTACGGGTATCTCCGAAAGTGTCTGTTGGGTTGACACAGATCAAGACTGGGATTTGTCACTCCGTATGACGGAGAGGTATCTCTGGGCCCACTCGGTAATGCATCATCACAATGAGCTCAAAGTGACCAAGTGTCTGGTCACGGGATCATGCATTATGGTACGAGTAAAGTGACTTGCCGGTAACAAGATTGAACGAGGTATTGGGATACCGACGATCGAATCTCGGGCAAGTAACGTACCGATTGACAAAGGGAATTGTATACGGGGTTGCTTGAATCCTCGACATCATGGTTCATCCGATGAGATCATCAAGGAGCATGTGGAAGCCAACATGGGTATCCAGATCCCGTTGTTGGTTATTGACCGGAGAGCCTTCTCGGTCATGTCTACATGTCTCCCAAACCCGTAGGGTCTACACACTTAAGGTTCGGTGACGCTAGGGTTGTAGGGATATGAATATGCAGTAACCCGAAAGTTGTTCGGAGTCCCGGACGTCACGAGGAGTTCCGGAATGGTCCGGAGGTGAAGAATTATATATAGGAAGTGCAGGTTTGGCCATCGGGAGAATTTCGGGGGTCACCGGTATTGTACCGGGACCACCGGAAGGGTCCTGGGGGTCCACCGGGTGGGGCCACCCATGCCGGAGGGCCCCATGGGCTGAAGTGGGAAGGGGAACCAGCCCATAGTGGGCTGGTGCACCCCCTTGGCCCACCCCCTTGCGCCTAGGGTTGAAACCCTAGGGTGGGGGGTGGGGGGCGCCCCACTTGCCTTGGGGGGTACTCCACCCCCTGGCCGCCGCCCCCTTGGGAGATGGGATCTCCAGGGCCAGCGCCCCCCCTGGGGGCCTATATAAAGGGAGGGGAGGGAGGGGCAGCCACACCCTGAAGCCCTGGCGCCTCCCTCTCCCCTGCTACACCTCTCTCTCTCTCTCTCTCTCTCTCTCTCTCTCTCTCTCTCCGTAGAGCCTGGCAAAGCCCTGTCGGAATACTGCTTCTCCATCACCACCACGCCGTTGTGCTGCTGCTGGAGCCATCTTCCTCAACCTCTCCTTCCCCCTTGCTGGATCAAGAAGGAGGAGACATCACGCTGACTGTACGTGTGTTGAACGCGGAGGTGCCGTCCGTTCGGCGCTAGGATCTCCGGTGATTTGGATCATGTCGAGTACGACTCCCTCATCCCCGTTCTTTGAACGCTTCCGCTCGCGATCTACAAGGTATGTAGATGCATCCAATCACTCGTTGCTAGATGAACTCATAGATGGATCTTGGTGAAACCGTAGGAAATTTTTTGTTTTCTGCAACGTTCCCCAACAAAAAGGCACCCCCCACGCGCATCGATAAAAATTCGGCTTCAACTTAAATCCGGATCCAGAAAGCAAAACCACAGAAAGAGAGATCCAAAGCAAAAGGCCGCGTCCGACACCTAGTCTAGTCTTCCGGTCTTCAAGTCTTCTCACCTGCGCGGAGCTAAGTGTTGCCACTAGGTGTGGGAGGGAGCCCTAAGGCCTGAGGCCGGCGCTCCTAAGACTCCGGGCGTGTACAGCCCCAACTCATTATTACGTGAGAGTGTCACGGGCGGCGAGCTTCATAGGCACCGAGCCTTCTGAAGGAAATATGCCCTAGAGGCAATAATAAATTTATTATTTATTTCCTTATATCATGATAAATGTTTATTATTCATGCTAGAATTGTATTAACCGGAAACATAATACATGTGTGAATACATAGACCAACAGAGTGTCACTAGTATGCCTCTACTTGACTAGCTCGTTAATCAAAGATGGTTATGTTTCCTAACCATGAACAAAGAGTTGTTATTTGGTTAACGAGGTCACATCATTAGTTGAATGATCTGATTGACATGACCCATTCCATTAGCTTAGCACCCGATCGTTTAGTATGTTGCTATTGCTTTCTTCATGACTTATACATGTTCCTATAACTATGAGATTATGCAACTCCCGTTTACCGGAGGAACACTTTGGGTACTACCAAATGTCACAACGTAACTGGGTGATTATAAAGGAGTACTACAGGTGTCTCCAATGGTAGGTGTTGGGTTGACGTATTTCAAGATTAGGGTTTGTCACTCCGATTGTCGGAGAGATATCTCTGGGCCCTCTCGGTAATGCACATCACATAAGCCTTGCAAGCACTGCAATTAATATGTTAGTTGTGAGATGATGTATTACGGAACGAGTAAAGAGACTTGCCAGTAACGAGATTGAACTAGGTATTGGATACCGACGATCGAATCTCGGGCAAGTAACATACCGATGACAAAGGGAACAACGTATGTTGTTATGCGGTCTGACCGATAAAGATCTTCGTAGAATATGTAGGAGCCAATATGGGCATCCAGGTCCCGCTATTGGTTATTGACCGGAGACGTGTCTCGGTCATGTCTACATTGTTCTCGAACCGTAGGGTCCGCACGCTTAACGTTACGATGACAGTTATTATGAGTTTATGCATTTTGATGTACCGAAGGTTGTTCGGAGTCCCGGATGAGATCACGGACATGACGAGGAGTCTCGAAATGGTCGAGACGTAAAGATTGATATATTGGAAGCCTATGTTTGGACATAGGAAGTGTTCCGGGTGAAATCGGGATTTTACCGGAATACCGGGAGGGTTACCGGAACCCCCCCGGGAGACTAATGGGCCTATTGGGCCTTAGTGGAAAAAGAGAAAAGGGGCAGCCCATAGCTGGCCGGCGCCCCCCTTTCCCCAAGTCCTAGTAGGACTAGGATAAGGGGCCGGCCCCCCCTTCTCTCTCCTTTTCCCCGAGAGTCCTAATTGGAACAGGATTGGAGGGGGGAGTCCTACTCCCGGTAGGAGTAGGACTCCCCCTGCGCCTCCCTCTCCCTGGCCGGCCGGCCCCCCTCCTCCAACCTTTATATACGGGGGCAGGGGACACCCCAAGACACACAAGTTGATCCTTGAGATCGTTCCTTAGCCGTGTGCGGTGCCCCCTGCCACCAAATTCCACCTTGATCATACCGTTGTAGTGCTTAGGCGAAGCCCTGCGTCGGTAGTACATCAAGATCGTCATCACGCCGTCGTGCTGACGAAACTCTTCCTCGACGCTTTGCTGGATCGGAGCCCGAGGATCGTCATTGAGCTGAACGTGTGCTAAGAACTCGGAGGTGCCGGAGTAACGGTGCTTGGATCGGTCGGATCGGGAAGAAGACGTACGACTACTTCCTCTACGTTGTGTGATCGCTTCCGCAGTCGGTCTGCGTTGGTACGTAGACAACACTCTCCCCTCTCGTTGTTGTGCATCACCATGATCTTGCGTGTGCGTAGGAAAATTTTCGAAATTACTGCGTTCCCCAACAGTGGCATCCGAGCCTAGGTTTTATGGTTTGATGTTATTTGCACGAGTAGAACACAAGTGAGTTGTGGGCGATACAAGTCATACTGCCTACCAGCATGTCATACTTTGGTTCGGCGGTATTGTTGGGTGAGACGATCCGGACCAACCTTACGCGTACTCTTACGCGAGACCGGTTCCCTCGACGTGCTTTGCACATAGATGGCTTGCGGAAGACTGTCTCTCCAACTTTAGTTGAACCAAGTGTGACTACGCCCGGTCCTTGAGAAGGTTAAAACGGAGTCTATTTGACGAACTATCGTTGTGGTTTTGATGCGTAGGTGAGATGAGTTCTTACTTAAGCCCGTAGCAGCCACGTAAAACTTGCAACAACAAAGTAGAGGACGTCTAACTTGTTTTTGCAGGGCATGTTGTGATGTGATATGGTCAAGGCATGATGCTGATTTTATTGTATGAGATGATCATGTTTTGTAACCGAGTTATCGGCAACTGGCAGGAGCCATATGGTTGTCACTTTATTGTATGCAATGCAATCGCGATGTAATGCTTTACTTTATTACTAAACGGTAGTGATAGGCATGGAAGCATAAGATTGGCGAGACGACAACGATGCTACGATGGAGATCAAGGTGTCGCGCCGGTGACGATGGTGATCATGACGGTGCTTCGGAGATGGAGATCACAAGCACAAGATGATGATGGCCATATCATATCACTTATATTGATTGCATGTGATGTTTATCCCTTTTTATGCATCTTATCTTGCTTTGATTGACGGTAGCATTATAAGATGATCTCTCACTAAAAAATTATCAAGAAGTGTTCTCCCTGAGTATGCACCGTTGCCAAAGTTCGTCGTGCCCAGACACCACGTGATGATCGGGTGTGATAAGCTCTACGTCCAAATACAACGGGTGCAAAACAGTTGCACACGCAGAATACTCAGGTTATACTTGACGAGCCAAGCATATACAGATATGGCCTCGGAACACGGAGACCGAAAGGTCGAGCGTGAATCATATAGTAGATATGATCAACATAACGATGTTCACCATTGAAAACTACTCCATCTCACGTGATGATCGGTTATGGTTTAGTTGATTTGGATCACGTGATCACTTAGAAGATTAGAGGGATGTCTATCTAAGTGGGAGTTCCTAAGTAATTTGATTAACTGAACTTAAACTTATCATGAACTTAGTACCTGATAGTATCTTGCTTGTTTATGTTGATTGTAGATAGATGGCTCGTGCTATTGTTCCATTGAATTTTAATGCGTTCCTTGAGAAAGCAAAGTTGAAAGATGATGGTAGAAATTACACGGACTGGGTCCGTAACCTGAGGATCATCCTCATTGCTGCACAGAAGAATTACGTCCTGAAAGCACCGCTGGGTGACAGGCCTGCTGCTGGAGCAACGCCAGATGTTATGAACGTCTGGCAGAGCAAAGCTGATGACTACTCGATAGTTCAGTGTGCCATGCTTTACGGCTTAGAATCGGGACTTCAACGACGTTTTGAACGTCATGGAGCATATGAGATGTTCCAGGAGTTGAAGTTAATATTTCAAGCAAATGCCCGAATTGAGAGATATGAAGTCTCCAATAAGTTCTATAGCTGCAAGATGGAGGAGAACAGTTTTGTCAGTGAGCATATACTCAAAATGTCTGGGTATAATAATCACTTGATTCAGATGGGAGTTAATCTTCCAGATGACTGCGTCATTGACAGAATTCTCCAATCACTGCCACGAAGCTACAAGAGCTTCGTGATGAACTATAATATGCAAGGGATGAACAAGACTATTCCCGAGCTCTTCGCAATGCTGAAAGCTGCGGAGGTAGAAATCAAGAAAGAGCATCAAGTGTTGATGGTTAGCAAAACCACTAGTTTCAAGAAAAAGGGCAAAGGGAAGAAGAAGGGAAACTTCAAGAAGAACAGCAAGCAAGTTGCTGCTCAGGAGAAGAAACCCAAGTCTGGACCTAAGCCTGAAACTGAGTGCTTCTACTGCAAGCAGACTGGTCACTGGAAGCGGAACTGCCCCAAGTATTTGGCGGATAAGAAGGATGGCAAAGTGAGCAAAGGTATATGTGATATACATGTTATTGATGTGTACCTTACTAGAGCTCGCAGTAGCACCTGGGTATTTGATACTGGTTCTGTTGCTAATATTTGCAACTCGAAACAGGGACTACGGAATAAGCGGACGCTAGCAAAGGACAAGGTGACGATGCGCGTGGGAAACGGTTCCAAAGTCGATGTGATCGCGGTCGGCACGCTACCTCTACATCTACCTTCGGGATTAATATTAGACCTAAATAATTGTTATTTGGTGCCAGCGTTGAGCATGAACATTATATCTGGATCTTGTTTAATGCGAGACGGTTATTCATTTAAATCAGAGAATAATGGTTGTTCTATTTATATGAGTAATATCTTTTATGGTCATGCACCTTTGAAGAGTGGTCTATTCTTGTTGAATCTCGAAGATAGTGATACACATATTCATAATGTAGAAGCCAAAAGATGCAAAGTTAATAATGATAGTGCAACTTATTTGTGGCACTGCCGTTTAGGTCATATCGGTGTAAAGCGCATGAAGAAACTCCATACTGATGGGCTTTTGGAACCACTTGATTATGAATCACTTGGTACTTGCGAACCGTGCCTCATAGGCAAGATGACTAAAACACCGTTCTCCGGTACTATGGAGAGAGCAACAGATTTATTGGAAATCATACATACCGATGTATGTGGTCCGATGAATATTGAGGCTCGTGGCGGATATCGTTATTTTCTCACCTTCACAGATGATTTAAGCAGATATGGGTATATCTACTTAATGAAACATAAGTTTGAAACATTTGAAAAGTTCAAAGAATTTCAGAGTGAGGTTGAAAATCATCGTAACAAGAAAATAAAGTTTCTACGATCTGATCGTGGAGGAGAATATTTGAGTTACGAGTTTGGTGTACATTTGAAAAATTGTGGAATAGTTTCGCAACTCACGCCACCCGGAACACCACAACGTAATGGTGTGTCCGAACGTCGTAATCGTACTATACTAGATATGGTGCGATCTATGATGTCTCTTACTGATTTACCGCTATTGTTTTGGGGTTATGCTTTAGAGACGGCCGCATTCACGTTAAACAGGGCACCATCAAAATCCGTTGAGACGACACCTTATGAACTATGGTTTGGCAAGAAACCAAAGTTGTCGTTTCTTAAAGTTTGGGGCTGCGATGCTTATGTGAAAAAGCTTCAACCTGATAAGCTCGAACCCAAATCAGAGAAATGTGTCTTCATAGGATATCCAAAGGAAACTATTGGATACACCTTCTATCACAGATCCGAAGGCAAGACTTTTGTTGCTAAATCGGAAACTTTCTAGAGAAGGAGTTTCTCTCGAAAGAAGTGAGTGGGAGGAAAGTAGAACTTGACGAGGTAACTGTACCTGCTCCCTTATTGGAAAATAGTACATCACAGAAAACTGTTTCTGCGACACCTATACCAATTAGTGAGGAAGCTAATGATGATGATCATGAAGCTTCAGGACAAGATACTACTGAACCACGTAGATCAACCAGAGTGAGATCCGCACCAGAGTGGTACGGTAATCCAGTTCTGGAAGTCATGCTACTAGATCATGATGAACCTATGAACTATGAAGAAGCGATGGTGAGCCCAGATTCCGCAAAGTGGCTTGAGGCCATGAAATCTGAGATGGGATCCATGTATGAAAACAAAGTATGGACTTTGGTTGACTTGCCCGATGATCGGCAAGCAATTGAGAATAAATGGATCTTCAAGAAAAAGACTGACGCTGACGGTAATATTACTGTCTATAAAGCTCGACTTGTCGCGAAAGGTTTTCGACAAGTTCAAGGGGTTGACTACGATGAGACCTTCTCACCCGTAGCGATGCTTAAGTCCGTCAGAATTATGTTAGCAATTGCCGCATTTTATGATTATGAAATATGGCAGATGGATGTCAAAACTGCATTCCTGAATGGATTTCTGGAAGAAGAGTTGTATATGATACAACCAGAAGGTTTTGTCGATCCAAAGGGAGCTAACAAAGTATGCAAACTCCAGCGATCCATTTATGGACTGGTGCAAGCATCTCGGAGTTGGAATAAACGCTTTGATAGTGTGATCAAAGCATTTGGCTTTATACAGACTTTTGGAGAAGCCTGTATTTACAAGAAAGTGAGTGGGAGCTCTGTAGCATTTCTGATATTATATGTGGATGACATATTGCTGATTGGAAATGATATAGAATTTCTGGATAGCATAAAGGGATACTTGAATAAAAGTTTTTCGATGAAAGACCTCGGGGAAGCTGCTTACATATTAGGCATAAAGATCTATAGAGATAGATCAAAACGCTTAATTGGACTTTCACAGAGCACATACCTTGACAAGATTTTGAAGAAGTTCAAAATGGATCAAGCAAAGAAAGGGTTCTTGCCTGTGTTACAAGGTGTGAAGTTGAGTCAGACTCAATGCCCGACCACTGCAGAAGATAGAGAGAAAATGAAAGATGTTCCCTATGCTTCAGCCATAGGCTCTATCATGTATGCAATGCTGTGTACCAGACCTGATGTGTGCCTTGCTATAAGTTTAGCAGGGAGGTACCAAAGTAATCCAGGAATGGATCACTGGACAGCGGTCAAGAACATCCTGAAATACCTGAAAAGGACTAAGGATATGTTTCTCGTATATGGAGGTGACAAAGAGCTCACCGTAAGAGGTTACGTTGATGCAAGCTTTGACACTGATCCGGACGATTCTAAATCGCAAACCGGATACGTGTTTACTTTAAACGGTGGAGCTGTCAGTTGGTGCAGTTCTAAACAAAGCGTCGTAGCGGGATCTACATGTGAAGCGGAGTACATAGCTGCTTCAGAAGCAGCAAACGAAGGAGTCTGGATGAAGGAGTTCATATCCGATCTAGGTGTCATACCTAGTGCATCGGGTCCAATGAAAATCTTTTGTGACAATACTGGTGCAATTGCTTTGGCAAAGGAATCCAGATTTCACAAAAGAACCAAACACATCAAGAGACGCTTCAACTCCATCCGGGATTTAGTCCAGGTGGGAGACATAGAGATTTGCAAGATACATACGGATCTGAATGTTGCAGACCCGTTGACTAAGCCTCTTCCACGAGCAAAACATGATCAGCACCAAGGCTCCATGGGTGTTAGAATCATTACTGTGTAATCTAGATTATTGACTCTAGTGCAAGTGGGAGACTGAAGGAAATATGCCCTAGAGGCAATAATAAAGTTATTATTTATTTCCTTATATCATGATAAATGTTTATTATTCATGCTAGAATTGTATTAACCGGAAACATAATACATGTGTGAATACATAGACCAACAGAGTGTCACTAGTATGCCTCTACTTGACTAGCTCGTTAATCAAAGATGGTTATGTTTCCTAACCATGAACAAAGAGTTGTTATTTGGTTAACGAGGTCACATCATTAGTTGAATGATCTGATTGACATGACCCATTCCATTAGCTTAGCACCCGATCGTTTAGTATGTTGCTATTGCTTTCTTCATGACTTATACATGTTCCTATAACTATGAGATTATGCAACTCCCGTTTACCGGAGGAACACTTTGGGTACTACCAAACGTCACAACGTAACTGGGTGATTATAAAGGAGTACTACAGGTGTCTCCAATGGTAGGTGTTGGGTTGACGTATTTCAAGATTAGGGTTTGTCACTCCGATTGTCGGAGAGGTATCTCTGGGCCCTCTCGGTAATGCACATCACATAAGCCTTGCAAGCACTGCAACTAATATGTTAGTTGTGAGATGATGTATTACGGAACGAGTAAAGAGACTTGCCAGTAACGAGATTGAACTAGGTATTGGATACCGACGATCGAATCTCGGGCAAGTAACATACCGATGACAAAGGGAACAACGTATGTTGTTATGCGGTCTGACCGATAAAGATCTTCGTAGAGTATGTAGGAGCCAATATGGGCATCCAGGTCCCGCTATTGGTTATTGACCGGAGACGTGTCTCGGTCATGTCTACATTGTTCTCGAACCGTAGGGTCCGCACGCTTAATGTTACGATGACAGTTATTATGAGTTTATGCATTTTGATGTACCGAAGGTTGTTCGGAGTCCCGGATGAGATCACGGACATGACGAGGAGTCTCGAAATGGTCGAGACGTAAAGATTGATATATTGGAAGCCTATGTTTGGACATAGGAAGTGTTCCGGGTGAAATCGGGATTTTACCGGAATACCGGGAGGGTTACCGGAACCCCCCCGGGAGACTAATGGGCCTATTGGGCCTTAGTGGAAAAAGAGAAAAGGGGCAGCCCATAGCTGGCCGGCGCCCCCCCTTTCCCCAAGTCCTAGTAGGACTAGGATAAGGGGCCGGCCCCCCCTTCTCTCTCCTTTTCCCCGAGAGTCCTAATTGGAATAGGATTGGAGGGGGGAGTCCTACTCCCGGTAGGAGTAGGACTCCCCCTGCGCCTCCCTCTCCCTGGCCGGCCGGCCCCCCTCCTCCAACCTTTATATACGGGGGCAGGGGACACCCCAAGACACACAAGTTGATCCTTGAGATCGTTCCTTAGCCGTGTGCGGTGCCCCCTGCCACCAAATTCCACCTCGATCATACCGTTGTAGTGCTTAGGCGAAGCCCTGCGTCAGTAGTACATCAAGATCGTCATCACGCCGTCGTGCTGACGGAACTCTTCCTCGACGCTTTGCTGGATCGGAGCCCGAGGATCGTCATCGAGCTGAACGTGTGCTAAGAACTCGGAGGTGCCGGAGTAACGGTGCTTGGATCGGTCGGATCGGGAAGAAGACGTACGACTACTTCCTCTACGTTGTGTGATCGCTTCCGCAGTCGGTCTGCGTTGGTACGTAGACAACACTCTCCCCTCTCGTTGCTGTGCATCACCATGATCTTGCGTGTGCGTAGGAAAATTTTCAAAATTACTGCGTTCCCCAACACCTTCTTCACATGAACCGGCCTTGCTTCATATCACCAGAGGAGGGCCCCGCCTTGCGCCGCTCTTGACCTACTCTGTGCCTACCGGTCACCAGGATGACACAAAAGAGGGAAAGGGGACGCCAGCGGTTCCCTCGGCGACCATAGGTCCTCTGCTAGGGGAAGGGTCATCGAAGCCTCCCCGACAGAGGGCCTACCTCCGGGTATCCCCTGGCCTTGCACGCTTTGGGGAGGGGCCTGGCTCCCGACCCCTCTCCTGCTGCCCCCAGCGCGATCCTCCCGCCGTCAGGGAGGCTGTCGAGCTGGGGCCGCCGGCCGTTGCGGCGATTTGTTCCTCCTGCGACTCATGGTTAGCGTAAGCTTGCTCCTGAGGGATTAGGGGTACCCTATAGTGGTCGTCGCACATGCGGTCGTGGTGGTTCCCCGGCAGCTCCTGGAAGGCTTCGACTCCTAACATCCCTTCTTCCCAATCTTCTCCAACGAACGAGTCGGGGTCATCCTCTGGTGTGCACTTCTGGTCCGTCATGCGAGGCACGTAGGCTTCCGGGGCTATTACCCCGAACACCTCGCCGTGATGCCCCACACTCCATGTCGCCCTGTAACACGCTCGATGCGACTATATCTCCCACGTGTCGAGGCACGACTTAGAGGCATAATCGCATTGAAGGTATAAGTCGCAAGTGAGGCAATCTTCACACAACCCATGTACATATAAATATAAAGGGGGAAATAAATAATAGTTGGCTTACACTCGCCACGTCACATCAAGGTACATAAATAGCATACATCATACAAACACTCATGGCCCGACTATGGCGCCAAAATAGAAAAGACCCCCCAACATGTGACTAAACCCTGAATCGAACCCCGAGCAGGCACCACTACTGATCATCAGGAAAAGAAACATAGTATCGCTGAGAGTCCTCGTCGTACTCCCACTTCAGCTCGAACGCACCATCCGGAGGAGTATCATCGGTCCCTGCATCTGGTATAATAGTAATTTGTGAGCCACAAGGACTCAGCAATCTCGCACCCACGCGATCAAGACTATTTAAGCTTAATAGGTAAGGAAGGGGTTATGTGAGTGGAGCTGCAGCAAGCGACTAGCATATATGGTGGCTAACTTATTCGCAAAAGAGAGCGAGAAGAGAAGGCAAAGCACGAGCGGTAACTAAGTAGAACAGACTACGCAAGCATAACTCCAACGCCGTGTCCACTTCCCGGACCCGCCGAGAAGAGGCCGTCACGGCAACACACGCAATTGATTCATTTTAATTAATTAAGTTCAAGTTATCTACAACCGGACATTAACAAATTCCCATCTGCCCATAACCGCGGGCATGGCTTTCGAAAGATCAATCCCTGCAGGGGGGTCCCAACTTAGCCCATAACAAGCTCTCACGGTCAACGAAGGAATAGACCTCCACCCAGGACTCACCGATCAGACTCGGTATCCCGGTACAACAAGATGATTCGACAGGTCAAAACTAGTCCAGCAACACCGCCCGAATGTGCCGACAAATCCCGATAGGAGCTGCACATATCTCTTTCTCAGGGCACGCTCGGATAGGTCAAGCTACGAGTAAAACCAACCCTCGGGTTTCCCCGAGGTGGCCCCGCAGGCTGCCTGGTTCGGACCAACACTCAGAGGAGCACTGGCCCGAGGGGGGGCTAAAATAAAGATGACTCTCAGGCTCCGGAAACCCAAGGGAAAGAAAAGGGTAGGTGGCAAATGGTAAAACCAATGTTGGGCATTGCTGGAAAAGCTTTAATCAAGGCGAACTATCAAGGGGTTCCCATTATAGCCCAACCGCGTAAGGGACGCAACAAACCGGGAACATAACACCGATATGACGGAAACTAGGGCGGCAAGAGTGGAACAAATCACTAGGCGAGAGGCCGAGCCTTCCACCCTTTACCAAGTATATAGATGAATAAAGATAACATGGCAATATAATGATATCCCAACAAGTAAATAAACGTCCCAACAAGGAACGGCTCCAA
The DNA here is from genome assembly GCA_034509565.1 of Triticum monococcum. Taxonomy (NCBI): domain Eukaryota; kingdom Viridiplantae; phylum Streptophyta; class Magnoliopsida; order Poales; family Poaceae; genus Triticum; species Triticum monococcum. The sequence goes on from CM067841.1 coordinate 123,042,313, forward strand.
TCTTCACCTGCAACTAACAACGCTATAAGAAGGGCTGAGCAAAGCGGTAGCATAGCCAATCAATGGTTTGCTAGGACAAAGGTGGGTTAGAGGCTCAAACATGGCAATTGGGAGGCTGACAAGCAAGTGGTAGGCATCGTAGCATTGGCAAAGCAAAAGAGCGAGCATACTAGCATAGCAAAGATAGTGGTGATTTCAAGGGAGTGATCATCTTGCCTGCACAGTTGTCAGAATTGACTGGATCCTCAAAAGCAAACTCAATGGACTCCTCGTTAGCGAACTCGTCTCCCAGCTCTACCCAACAACACAAACAAGCAACAAGGATACAATCAACCACGTGCAAGGGCAACCAATAAGATGCAAAGATGATATGCTATGCGGGATGCGATGCGGGATGCAAGAATGCAACATGTAACAGGAAATGCATGAACCTGGCCTCAACTTGGAAATCCAAGTGTGCCACTGGATAGAGGGGAAGAAATCCCCTGAAAACGATATAAAGGTCATGGCAATCGGAGCTACGGTTAAGAAATGGCAAGCGTTTTACTAAACGAACCGATCTGCGATTTACAGCAACATGCCTCCTAAATGCAACAAAATGAACATGCTACAGCCACCCAACATGAAAACAAATTACATGGCAGGGATGTACTCATCACGCTTATCAAATCATCATGACTGAGGCATAGGCAAATTCATCCATTAAGGGCTTCAAACAAGCATGGCAAAACTGAATAAGCAAAACAGATTTCAGACTTAGCGAAATTAACGCTAGTCTGAAATTTCAGACCACGATGCCCTCTTCGGAGCAGCAAAACAACATTAAGGAAAACCTGAACATGGCAAGTAAGAGCACGGCATGGAGCTACTCAACAAGCTTAACAAAACACCCAAAATGACCTGGGGCCAAAAGGGTTCACAAAATACTCTACCGAGCACACGAACATCGATGAAACACAATCAGTTTTCAGACTTAGTGAAAACTGGGACATGCTGAAATAATAACTCACGGAGGCATATAAACGAGCTCGATGCTCTCACTACGGTGCAAGTCATGGCAAGGCAAGCATATATCCATTAAGAAGGCACAAAATTCTAGCTAGACATGGCAAGAACAATGGCATAGCATGCATGGATCACTAGCAATCACTCCGGCAAAATCGCAAAAGAGTTAACGATTTGCCCAAAACAGCAACTATCCAAAAGTTGAGCTCGATTGAGTCAACCTAGGGTGCTCCAACATAACAAGTAAAGACATGGATGGATTAATCACAACAAGCATAACAAATCACTCTTACTGATCATCCTCAAAAGAGGCACGGATCACTAGGAAACAAGCCGAACATATAGCATCGTGAACTAAAACGGCTCAGACTTAGTGAAAATCACTAAGTCCCTGAAATCTGAAATCTCAGGTAGCCCTCTTCGCAAGCTTGCACAAGACAACACACACCTCCTAAAAATACATGGAAGGCACCTCTGGAAAGAAGGCAACATGCTTAACAATTCATCCCAAAGGGGCACAGACATATCATGCACGGATTAAATATGGCAAAAATGACAAAAGTGCATGTTGAACTAACGGATCTGCAATTTAACTCAACATGCCTGCTTCCAACACCATTTTGGGCAACCATATGACCTCAAATGCAAATGATGCAATGGAATGAAATGATGTACTCGTCGAGACGAAGAATTTGACATATCATACGCCCAAATCGGAGCTACGGATGCAAAGTTATGGCAGGTCAAACATGAGCATATGGGGTAGAAATTCCTGGGACTTAGAAAAAAAAAGGCACCCTAGGGTTTACTGTAGCAGCGCGGATCTGTATCGGGGCGGCACTGTAGCTCGGCGCAGCCGAGCCCGGCGATGGCGGCGGTGGCGGATCCCGCCGGATCCGGCGACGGCGAGGCGGCCGGCGACGAGGGAAGCCGCGGGGGAGGGCCGGCGAGCCCCGGCCGGGCCGGGCGAGGCCGGCGACGAGGCGCGGCCGGACGGCGAGGGGAGCCGCGCCCGCGGCGGCCGGAGTTGTGGACGGGGGAGGGCCGGCGAGGTGCGGCCGGCGGCGCGCGGTGGCTCCGGCCACCGGAGCCCAAGGAGGCAGCGGCGGGTGGAGGCGCGGGGGCGCAGCCCGGGTAGGCGGCGGCGGGGGCCGGCCTCGGGCCTGGCGGGCCCGCGCGGGCTGCGGCGGCGGGAGGCCACGTGGCGGCGTGGGAGTGGCGGCGGCGGAGACGTCCGGCGCGGACCGGACACGTCCGGCGCGTCGGAGGGAAAATTAGGGTTTTCGGGGGAGGAAGAGATCCAAAAACGGGGGGATGTATATATAGGCATAGAGGGAGCTAGGAGAGTCCAAATGAGGTGTGGTTTTCGCCCACACGATCGTGATCGAACGACCGAGACGATGGAGCTGAGTTTGGTGGGTTTTGGGCCAAAATGGAGGGGTGTTGGGCTGCACACACACGAGGCCTTTTCGGTCCCTCGGTTAACCGTTGGAGTATCAAACGAAGTCCAAATGACCCGAAACTTGACAGGCCGTCTACCGGTAGTAAACCAAGGCCGCATGGCAAGTCTCGGTCCAATTCGGAAATGTTTAATCCCCACACACGAAAGAAAGCTAGAAATGGCCACCGGAGGAGAACGAAGCGCCGGAATGCAAAACGGACAACGGGAAAAATGCTCGAATGCATGAGATGAACATGTATGCGAATGCAATGCACGTGACGACATGATATGAGATGCACGAAAAACGAAACAACACACGGAGGCAAAGACCCGAACCCGAGAATTAAATATAACTTAATGCCGAAAACGGCAAGAGTCGGAGTACATTTGGGGAAGGTTACATGCGGGGCGTTACAACACTCCACCACTACGAAAAGATCTCGTCCCGAGATCTAGGACTGAAAGAACTCCGGGCACTCAGAACGGAGGTGATCCTCGCGTTCCCAGGTAGCTTCACGGTCGGAATGGTGTGACCACTTGACTTTGAGAAACTTGATTGACTTGTTGCGAGTTTTGCGTTCAGTCTCTTCAAGGATTGCCACTGGGTGCTCATGGTAGGAGAGATCTTCTTGGAGCTCAATGTCCTCGAAGTTGACGGTGCGCTTAGGCGTCTTGAAGCACTTACGGAGTTGCGAGACGTGGAACACATCATGAACATTGGCAAAGGTTGCAGGAAGCTCGAGTTGATAGGCGAGGTCGCCTCTCTTGCTGATGATCTTGAAAGGCCCGACGTATCTGGGGGCAAGCTTCCCTTTGATACCGAAGCGACGAGTCCCTTTCATTGGGGAGACGCGGAGGTAGACATGATCTCCGATCTCGAAAGCCAAATCACGGTGCTTGCTGTCGTAATAGCTCTTCTGACGAGACTGGGCTGCTTTGAGGTTATCACGAATGACCTTGCACATTTCTTCTGCTTCTGTGATCAGGTCATTACCCAGCAGCTGACGTTCACCGGTTTCAGACCAGTTGAGAGGTGTACGGCACTTCCTACCATACAGAATTTCAAACGGGGCCTTGCCGGAACTTGCTTGGAAACTGTTGTTGTACGAGAATTCAGCATAAGGAAGGCAATCCTCCCACTTCATGCCGAAGGAGATAACACAAGCTCTGAGCATATCTTCAAGAATTTGGTTGACACGCTCGACTTGACCGCTTGTTTGAGGATGGAAAGCAGTGCTGAAGCGAATGTTGGTGCCCATGGCCTTCTGAAAAGAATCCCAAAACTTGGAGGTAAAGATGCTGCCACGGTCTGAATATATCACTTGAGGAATACCGTGCAGAGAGACAATGCGGGAGGTGTAGAGCTCCGCCAATTGAGCTGCAGTGATTGACTCTTTGATAGGCAAGAAATGAGTCACTTTGGTCAGCTTGTCGATGACAACGAATATAGCATCATTGCCACGCTTGGACTTAGGAAACCCAGTCACGAAGTCCATTTCAATGTGGTCAAACTTCCATTCTGGAATGGCGAGAGGTTGGAGGAGACCTGCTGGCCTTTGGTGTTCTGCTTTCACTCTTCTGCAGACATCATATTCATTGACGAATTGAGCGATCTCGCGCTTCATTCGAGTCCACCAATAAGTTTGCTTCAGGTCTTGATACATCTTCGTGCTCCCAGGGTGGATGGAGAGGAGAGAGTTATGAGCCTCATTCATGATCACTTTACGAAGTTCACCTTTGGGCACAACAATTCGATCCTCGAAGAAGAGAGTGTCCTTGTCATCAAGCCGGTAGCACTTGTACTTGGACTGACTCTTTGCAATACCAATCTTCACCTTTTTCACCATAGCATCAAGAAGCTGGGCTTGGCGAATCTGGTCTTCCAAGGTAGGAGAAACTTGAAGGTTGGCGAGGAAACCTTGGGGAACGACTTGCAGATTAAGTTTGCGGAAGGCTTCACAAAGCTCGGGTTGATAAGGCTTGAGAATCAGACTGTTGCAATATGCCTTTCTGCTCAAAGCGTCAGCAATCACATTAGCCTTGCCCGGAGTATACTCGATACTCGGATTGTACTCTTGAATCATTTCGACCCATCGAGTCTGCCTGAGGTTGAGATTAGGCTGGGTGAAGATGTACTTGAGACTCTTGTGATCAGTGAAAATGTCCACTTTCCTTCCCAAGAGAAGATGTCTCCAAGTCAACAATGCATGCACAACTGCCGCCAACTCAAGATCATGAGTGGGGTAGTTCTTCTCATTTGGCTTCAACTGGCGAGAGGTATAAGCAACAACTTTCTTCTCTTGCATCAGTACTGCACCGAGACCTTGGAGAGAGGCATCACAAAAGACCTCGTACGGCTTGGTTTCATCAGGCGGAGTTAGAAACTGGAGCAGTGATCAATTTCTCTTTCAAAGCGTTGAAAGCAACATCACACTCCAGAGACCAAACGTACTTGACGTGCTTCTGAAGAAGATTTGAGAGAGGCTTCGCGATCTTGGAGAAGTTTTCAACGAATCTTCGGCAATAACTTGCAAGACCGAGGAAGCTACGGAGTTGCTTCACATTCTGAGGAGGTTCCCAATTAACAATTGCAGACACCTTCTCAGGATCCACGGAAATGCCCTTGGCAGAGATAATATGACCAAGATAAAGAACCTCATCGAGCCAAAACTCACACTTAGAGAACTTGGCATAGAATTGATGTTCCCTTAGCTTGTCAAGAACCAAACGCAAGTGTTTGGCATGATCTTCCTTGTTCTTCGAGAAAACCAGGATATCATCGAGATAGACCAAAACAAAGTCGTTGGTGTAGGGGTTGAAGATGAAGTTCATCATTCGAGAGAACGTCGGAGGAGCATTGGCGAGGCCAAAAGACATAACTGTGTATTCATATGACCCATAGCTTGTTCTGAACGCCGTCTTTGGAATATCTTGTTCACGAATGCGAATTTGATGATAACCCATACGGAGATCAAGCTTGGAGAATACTTGGGCACCCTTGAGTTGTTCGAATAGCTCATTAATGTTGGGAAGTGGATACTTGTTCTTGATGGTCTTCTTGTTCAATGGACGATAATCAACACAAAGTCGGTCCGTTCCATCCTTCTTCTTCACAAAAAGAACACCACAAACCCACGGAGAAGTACTAGGCCGAATGAGACCCATACTTTCTTGCTTATCGAGCTGTTTCTTCAACTCCTTCAACTCTTCGGGGCCGAGCTTGTAAGGCCGCTTGCACACCGGTTCCGTACCGGGCTCAAGTTCAATAACGAATTCCACGGGTCGGTTTGGAGGCATGCCTGGGAGTTCTTCAGGGAAGACATCTTGATACTCACAAACAACCGGAATCTGCGAAATAGCATCCAATTCGCCCTTTTCATTGAGAGAGAATAACCGGATGGTATTATCTCGAGCAGCAAAGACAATCACTTCCTCAGACGAATGAGTCAGTTGAATCTGCTTGGCTGCGCAATCCAGCTGAGCTTTATGTTTAGAGAGCCAGTCCATTCCAAGAATGAGGTCGATATCGGAATTGCCAAGAACCATAGGAGAAGCCAAGAACTTGAATTCACCCAACATGATGGAAACATCTGGCACCTCCAGACTTGCACTCAATCGTTTGCCAGGAGAAACAATATCCATTTGTTTACCCAAATGCGAAGAAACGAACTCGTGCTTGGTAAAAAATGGCTTAGACATGAAACAATGCGATGCACCTGAATCAAAAAGAACTCTTGCAGGAATATCATTAACAGGAAGGTTACCCATGATCACATCTGACGAATCCTCTGCTTGAGCTGCATTCACCATATTGACCTTGGCGTGCTTGGGATTGTGCTTGACCACAGCTGTACTTGCCGATCTGACAGGAGGAGGAGGAAGAAGACGCCTCTGGTTGAAACACTTGTTAGCGTAGTGACCCTTCTGTTGGCACTTGTTGCACGTGACCTCTGAGAGCGGACGGTGGTACGGAGCACTCGATCTTGGAGCTTGAGACGAAGTCTTGTTCTGAAAGCCTGGGTTGGGTGGGTGGGAAGAACCACTGCCACCTTTGCTCTTCTGCTGATACGGCTGACGAAACGGAGGAGGAGGAAGCCAATACTTCTGCTGCTTGGTCACTTGAGTAGAGGACGAAGACGAAGTGTCTCTGACTCGCTTCCTGGAAGCATCACACCTGAGCTGAGCAGCCTCTTGCTTCAGTGCCATGTTGTAGAACTCATCGTATCTCAGCGGCTCGAAGAGGACAAGAGCGAGCTGAATTTCTTCACGAAGACCACCCCTGAACTGATAGATCATGCTCTTCTCATCAGGAACATCCTGCTTGGCAAAACGGGCGAGCTTCTGGAACAACTTGTTGTAGTCATAGACAGACAAAGAGCCTTGCTTCAGATTGCGGAATTCTTCACGTTTGCTTTCAGTCACACTTTGAGGAATGTGATGAGCGCGGAAATCACGACGGAAATCATCCCAAGTGATCAAACGTCCACCTTTGGAATCCCGGTACTGCTGAAACCACTCTGCGGCCTGATCCTTGACCTGGAAAGACGCGAACTTGACGAAATCTTCAGGTCTGACGTTGCTACATTCAAAATGCTTGTCCAGATCGACTAACCAATCATCAGCATCGGTAGCCTCAACGCAGTTACTGAACGTTTTAGGACCATTTGCGATGAACTGATGCAGAGTTGCAAACTGGTTCTGGTTGCTGCCTTGGTTCGCTTGACTGCTTTGATTCCGCTCTTGGATGATTTGCATGATCAGCTGAGTATTTGCATTAGTAGCAGCCATCACAGCCTGCCATGCTTCCAGAGGAGGCGGAGGTGGCGGAGGATCTGGGTTCGGAGTCGTGCGTGTTGGAGGAGCCATCCTGAAGAGGTTGACCACCATTAGCACACAAATAGAGAAATATAGAAGGTGAAACCAACGGAATGAAAATTGCAACATAAGTCTTCACATCCGAACAAAATGAACGAATGCACATCTCTTGAAGTGGTCACATATTCCTAAATTGCGAAGCCACGAAGAATCAGGTAGAATAGGTTCATCAACGAGGGATGGAATCAACATATGACGTCAGAGAAGAACGAATACCACAACTCAAAATAAAACCAAGGGTTGGCTTGCGGAATAAGCCGGAACAAACACATGATAGAAATTTCGTCCGAAGTGTTCGTGGTAGGACCTACACGGGCTCGACCGTACAGCACCATCATGTACAAGGCAGTGCACATGACATACGAAGCGTCCCCGAGTCAGCATAGCCAAGGACTCTTTAAGACACAACGAGGCCACTGTAAAATCGACCGTGAATAGGCGAACCACTAGACGTCGAACCCCAATTTCATATCACACATCTGTTGGAAAGATATCCTAAGGCTACTTGAATTCCCACCTATGAAATTCCCGAAACTTTCCGGTTATGCAATCAGGTGTTGAGGATACAGGGGAAGCATAATATCTCACCCAAGCTAGCAAATCCTACATCCAGCTGCATCCATCCTTCAACACATAACCAAGAAACCTTCGGAAACCATCTATCTCAACCTTCGAAAAGCATCCGTTATACAAGTTATGGCGATACTCCCGAACTCCCGCCCCAGTACTGGGTGGCGTCGAGGTTATCTCACCAACGAACTGCATAAAGGAGATTTTCGATGTCGCGCACATATCTCAAGTATGCCAGAATTGCAACGATAGAATTATGATGACAACACCTCAGAGCTCAACTCCCCGGGACACTTCCACTAAACCCCTGACAGGAGGCACCAAGACAGTATTCTCATCATAAGCCATCGGAACAAAACTAAGATACTCGCGTGATCCTAAATTTTTTTTAGTGAAATCTGAGAAGAGAAGAGACAAAACTCTACGTCAGGATGCCTTACCAGAGCGATGAGGAGACTGGGAAGTAAAAAGAATTCCTAAGCTCTCCGATGTATAATTCCTAAGGACTCAAAACATTTTTCTAGACACAACTCGGCTGCTAAAAACGATCAAGCAATGGGGCTCCTAAGGTCGGGGAAGGCTCTGATTACCAACTTGTAACACCCTCGATGCGACTATATCTCCCACGTGTCGAGGCACGACTTAGAGGCATAATCGCATTGAAGGTATAAGTCGCAAGTGAGGCAATCTTCACACAACCCATGTACATATAAATATAAAAGGGGAAATAAATAATAGTTGGCTTACACTCGCCACGTCACATCAAGGTACATAAATAGCATACATCATACAAACACTCATGGCCCGACTACGGCGCCAAAATAGAAAAGACCCCCCAACATGCGACTAAACCCTGAATCGAACCCCGAGCAGGCACCACTACTGATCATCAGGAAAAGAAACATAGTATCGCTGAGAGTCCTCGTCGTACTCCCACTTCAGCTCGAACGCACCATCCGGAGGAGTATCATCAGTCCCTGCATCTGGTATAATAGTAATTTGTGAGCCACAAGGACTCAGCAATCTCGCACCCTCGCGATCAAGACTATTTAAGCTTAATAGGTAAGGAAGGGGTTATGTGAGTGGAGCTGCAGCAAGCGACTAGCATATATGGTGGCTAACTTATTCGCAAAAGAGGGCGAGAAGAGAAGGCAAAGCACGAGCGGTAATTAAGTAGAACAGACTACGCAAGCATAACTCCAACGCCGTGTCCACTTCCCGGACCCGCCGAGAAGAGGCCGTCACGGCAACACACGCAATTGATTCATTTTAATTAATTAAGTTCAAGTTATCTACAACCGGACATTAACAAATTCCCATCTGCCCATAACCGCGGGCACGGCTTTCGAAAGATCAATCCCTGCAGGGGGGTCCCAACTTAGCCCATAACAAGCTCTCACGGTCAACGAAGGAATAGACCTCCACCCAGGACTCACCGATCAGACTCGGTATCCCGGTACAACAAGATGATTCGACAGGTCAAAACTAGTCCAGCAACACCGCCCGAATGTGCCGACAAATCCCGATAGGAGCTGCACATATCTCTTTCTTAGGGCACGCTCGGATAGGTCAAGCTACGAGTAAAACCAACCCTCGGGTTTCCCCGAGGTGGCCCCGCAGGCTGCCTGGTTCGGACCAACACTCAGAGGAGCACTGGCCCGAGGGGGGGCTAAAATAAAGATGACTCTCAGGCTCCGGAAACCCAAGGGAAAGAAAAGGGTAGGTGGCAAATGGTAAAACCAATGTTGGGCATTGCTGGAAAAGCTTTAATCAAGGCGAACTATCAAGGGGTTCCCATTATAGCCCAACCGCGTAAGGGACGCAACAAACCGGGAACATAACACCGATATGACGGAAACTAGGGCGGCAAGAGTGGAACAAATCACTAGGCGAGAGGCCGAGCCTTCCACCCTTTACCAAGTATATAGATGAATAAAGATAACATGGCAATATAATGATATCCCAACAAGTAAATAAACGTCCCAACAAGGAACGGCTCCAATCTTCACCTGCAACTAACAACGCTATAAGAAGGGCTGAGCAAAGCGGTAGCATAGCCAATCAATGGTTTGCTAGGACAAAGGTGGGTTAGAGGCTCAAACATGGCAATTGGGAGGCTGACAAGCAAGTGGTAGGCATCGTAGCATTGGCAAAGCAAAAGAGCGAGCATACTAGCATAGCAAAGATAGTGGTGATTTCAAGGGAGTGATCATCTTGCCTGCACAGTTGTCAGAATTGACTGGATCCTCAAAAGCAAACTCAACGGGCTCCTCGTTAGCGAACTCGTCTCCCGGCTCTACCCAACAACACAAACAAGCAACAAGGATACAATCAACCACGTGCAAGGGCAACCAATAAGATGCAAAGATGATATGCTATGCGGGATGCGATGCGGGATGCAAGAATGCAACATGTAACAGGAAATGCATGAACCTGGCCTCAACTTGGAAATCCAAGTGTGCCACTGGATAGAGGGGAAGAAATCCCCTGAAAACGATATAAAGGTCATGGCAATCGGAGCTACGGTTAAGAAATGGCAAGCGTTTTACTAAACGAACCGATCTGCGATTTACAGCAACATGCCTCCTAAATGCAACAAAATGAACATGCTACAGCCACCCAACATGAAAACAAATTACATGGCAGGGATGTACTCATCACGCTTATCAAATCATCATGACTGAGGCATAGGCAAATTCATCCATTAAGGGCTTCAAACAAGCATGGCAAAACTGAATAAGCAAAACAGATTTCAGACTTAGCGAAATTAACGCTAGTCTGAAATTTCAGACCACGATGCCCTCTTCGGAGCAGCAAAACAACATTAAGGAAAACCTGAACATGGCAAGTAAGAGCACGGCATGGAGCTACTCAACAAGCTTAACAAAACACCCAAAATGACCTGGGGCCAAAAGGGTTCACAAAATACTCTACCGAGCACACGAACATCGATGAAACACAATCAGTTTTCAGACTTAGTGAAAACTGGGACATGCTGAAATAATAACTCACGGAGGCATATAAACGAGCTCGATGCTCTCACTACGGTGCAAGTCATGGCAAGGCAAGCATATATCCATTAAGAAGGCACAAAATGCTAGCTATACATGGCAAGAACAATGGCATAGCATGCATGGATCACTAGCAATCACTCCGGCAAAATCGCAAAAGAGTTAACGATCTGCCCAAAACAGCAACTATCCAAAAGTTGAGCTCGATTGAGTCAACCTAGGGTGCTCCAACATAACAAGTAAAGACATGGATGGATTAAGCACAACAATCATAACAAACCACTCTTACTGATCATCCTCAAAAGAGGCACGGATCACTAGGAAACAAGCCGAACATATAGCATCATGAACTAAAACGGCTCAGACTTAGTGAAAATCACTGTCCCTGAAATCTGAAATCTCAGGTAGCCCTCTTCGCAAGCTTGCACAAGACAACACACACCTCCTAAAAATACATGGAAGGCACCTCTGGAAAGAAGGCAACATGCTTAACAATTCATCCCAAAGGGGCACAGACATATCATGCACGGATTAAATATGGCAAAAATGACAAAAGTGCATGTTGAACTAACGGATCTGCAATTTAACTCAACATGCCTCCTTCCAACACCATTTTGGGCAACCAGATGACCTCAAATGCAAATGATGCAATGGAATGAAGTGATGTACTCGTCGAGACGAAGAATTTGACATTACATACGCCCAAATCGGAGCTACGGATGCAAAGTTATGGCAGGTCAAACATGAGCATATGGGGTAGAAATTCCTGGGACTTTGAAAAAAAAGGCACCCTAGGGTTTACTGTAGCAGCGCGGATCTGGATCGGGGCGGCACTGTAGCTCGGCGCAGCCGAGCCCGGCGATGGCGGCGGTGGCGGATCCCGCCGGATCCGGCGACGGCGAGGCGGCCGGCGACGAGGGAAGCCGCGGGGGAGGGCCGGCGAGCCCCGGCCGGGCCGGGCGAGGCCGGCGACGAGGCGCGGCCGGACGGCGAGGGGAGCCGCGCCCGCGGCGGCCGGAGTTGTGGACGGGGGAGGGCCGGCGAGGTGCGGCCGGCGGCGGCCGGCGGCGGCGCGCGGTGGCTCCGGCCACCGGAGCACAAGGAGGCAGCGGCGGGTGGAGGCGCGGGGGCGCAGCCCGGGTAGGCGGCGGCGGGGGACGGCCTCGGGCCTGGCGGGCCCGCGCGGGCTGCGGCGGCGGGAGGCCACGTGGCGGCGTGGGAGTGGCGGCGGCGGAGACGTCCGGCGCGGACCGGACACGTCCGGCGCGTCGGAGGGAAAATTAGGGTTTTCGGGGGGAGGAAGAGATCCGAAAATGGGGGGATGTATATATAGGCATAGAGGGAGCTAGGAGAGTCCAAATGAGGTGTGATTTTCGCCCACACGATCGTGATCGAACGACCGAGACGATGGAGCTGAGTTTGGTGGGTTTTGGGCCAAAATGGAGGGGTGTTGGGCTGCACACACACGAGGCCTTTTCGGTCCCTCGGTTAACCGTTGGAGTATCAAACGAAGTCCAAATGACCCGAAACTTGACAGGCGGTCTACCGGTAGTAAACCAAGGCCGCATGGCAAGTCTCGGTCCAATTCGGAAATGTTTAATCCCCACACACGAAAGAAAGCTAGAAATGGCCACCGGAGGAGAACGAAGCGCCGGAATGCAAAACGGACAACGGGAAAAATGCTCGAATGCATGAGATGAACATGTATGCGAATGCAATGCACGTGACGACATGATATGAGATGCACGAAAAACGAAACAACACACGGAGGCAAAGACCCGAACCCGAGAATTAAATATAACTTAATGCCGGAAACGGCAAGAGTCGGAGTACATTTGGGGAAGGTTACATGCGGGGCGTTACACGCCTGGCCCGGCGTGAGTCTTGGGGGTGATAGCGTGGCGTCCCACTTGGACCATGGAAGGTGAGCTTGTGCTCATGCTTGTTGCGGGCGGTATGGGGGCGGCAGAGCCCCCGGCACCGCCGGCCATGCTGGTGTTGACGAAGCCCCCTGGCGCACCTGACAGTGCGTGGTGGGGGCGTGGTCCGCCATGAATCCCCGCAGCGGCCTGAGGAGGGAGCTGATGGTAGAAGGGCGGGGCTCCCGAGGCCGCCGCCTCTAGCAGCTCGGCAACGTGTTCCAGCAGCGCGTCCTGACCGCTTTCCATCAGCTGGCACCGCAGCAGCTCCCTTGCCATGATCAGTGCGGCCCGCGTGTTTGCCTGTTCCCGCCGTGAGTGCGGTGTCGTCGCCGCAGCATGGCTTGCGGCTCTGGCAGCGGCTCGCATTTGCCGCGGAGTGAGGGTAGATGACGCCTGGCCGCGTCGCCCGCGCCCCACAGGATTGGACGGCACCCGTGCCGCCTGGAGCGCGAGGTTGAGGTCTTCATAGGCGGGCGGTGTCGACCGGGCTGCCAGGCTGCCCAGCGGTCGGAGTCAGCTCTTGGGTCATCGGACATCACGGCCGCGGAGCGTCTGCAAGTCGATTGGCGAAGAAGAAGCTCCGACGCACCCCTACCTGGCGCACCAAGTGTCGGATGTGGGGTTCCGACAAACCCTTAAGGTTCGAACACTGGGGTGCGCGTGAAGTCTTTTCCTCCCACCGATCTACGCCCTAGCTCGCTAAGATCTCGCGGATGAACTCACAACACAGAAAGACACAAGATTTATACTGGTTCGGGCCACCGTTGTGTGTAATACCCTACTCCAGTGTGGTGGTGGTGGATTGCCTCTTGGGCTGATGATGAACAATACAAGGGGAAGAACATTATCCTGAGAGTGAGGTGTTCTCGTGCTTGGCTAACTTGTGTGTGTGGGGATCTTCAGGCTCTCCCTGCCTATGGTGGTGGCTAGTCCTATTTATAGAGGCCCTGGTCCTCTTCCCAAATATTGAGCGGGAAGGGAGCCAACAACGGTGGGCAATTTTGAAGGGGGACAGCTACTACAAGCTACCCTGACAAAGGTGGTCTCCGCCTGCGAAAGGCTCTGGTGGTGACGCCGTCTTGGGCTCCACAATTACCTTTGTCTTACCGTTCTTCTGGTCTTGGTCTTGTTGCACCGATATGGCAACCTTTGCCTGATGCCTCGGTACTCCTCGCCTGCACTGGCCTCCTTAGCACCAAAGAGGAAACAAGGACGCTGCATGCGCTAGCGCCCGCCTGGTGTCGATCGTCATGGCTCACGTCACGAGAGCCTCATGAGGTTTGCCTCGCCTTGTTATCTCCGCCCCTCGTGAGCCTGCCTAACTAGGCCACTCCAGAGGAGGTCTTGTGTCGTCCGTCTCGCGAGGCTTGGCCCCTCGCGAGGGTCTTGGATGCCTTGTTGATGAAGATGGGCCGTACAACCTACTGGCTTAGCCACGCCGCGGGCCGCAGGCAGGCAAGTCTGGGACCCCCGTTCCCAGAACGCCGAGAATGATTTTGTAGGGATGAACTTTCTTTGGCCATGTTATTTTGAGAGGACATAATTGCTTAGTTAGTATGCTTGAAGTATTATTATTTCTATGTCAATATTAAACTTTTATCTTGAATCTTTCGGATCTGAATATTCATACCACAATTAAGAAGAATTACATTCAAATTATGCCAAGTAGCATTCCACATCAAAAATTCTGTTTTTATCATTTACCTACTCAAGGATGAGCAGGAATTAAGCTTGGGGATGCTGGATACGTCTCCAACGTATCTATAATTTTTGATTGTTCCATGCCATATTATATTCTGTTTTGGACATTATTGGGCTTTATTATACACTTTTATATTATTTTTGGGACTAACTTTTTAACCGGAGGCCCAACCCAGAATTGCTGTTTTTGCCTATTTCAGAGTTTCGCAGAAAAGAATATCAAACGGAGTCCAAACAGAATGAAACCTTCGGGAACGTGATTTTCGGAACGAACGTGATCCAGAGGACTTGGACCCTATGTCAAGACATCAACCAGGAGGCCACGAGGTAGGGGGGCGCGCCTATCCCCCTGGGCGCGCCCTCCACCCTCGTGGGTCCCCTGTTGCTCCACCGACGTACTCCTTCCTCCTATATATACCTATGTACCCCCAAACTACCAGATACGGAGCCAAAAACCTAATTCCACCGCCGCAACCTTCTGTACCCGTGAGATCCTATCTTGGGGCCTGTTCCGGAGCTCCGCCGGAGGGGGCATCAATCACGGAGGTCTTCTACATCAACACCATAGCCTCTCCGATGATGTGTGAGTAGTTTACCTTAGACCTTTGGGTCCATAGTTATTAGCTAGATGGCTTCTTCTCTCTTTTTAGATCTCAATACAATGTTCTCCCCCTCTCTCATGGAGATCTATTTGATGTAATCTTCTTTTGCGGTGTGTTTGTTGAGACCGATGAATTGTGGGTTTATGATCAAGTTTATCTATGAACAATATTTGAATCTTCTCTGAATTCTTTTATGTATGATTGGTTATCTTTGCAAGTCTCTTCGAATTATCAGTTTGGTTTGGCCTACTAGATTGATCTTTCTTGCAATGGGAGAAGTGCTTAGCTTTGGGTTCAATCTTGCAGTGTCCTTTCCCAGTGACAGTAGGGGCAGCAAGGCACGTATTGTATTGTTGCCATCAAGGATAACAAGATGGGGTTTATATCATATTGCATGAGTTTATCCCTCTACATCATGTCATCTTGCTTAAAGCGTTACTATATTCTTATGAACTTAATACTCTAGATGCATGCTGGATAGTGGTCGATGTGTGGAGTAATAGTAGTAGATGCAGGCAGGAGTCTGTCTACTTGTCTCGGACGTGATGCCTATATACATGATCATACCTAGATATTCTAATAACTATGCTCAATTCTGTCAATTGATCAACAGTAATTTGTTCACCCACCGTAAGTACTTATGCTCTTGAGAGAAGCCACTAGTGAAACCTATGCCCCCCGGGTCTATTTTCCATCATATTAATCTTCCAACACTTAGTTATTTTTATTGCCTTTTATTTTACTTTGCATCTTTATCATAAAAAAGTACCAAAAATATTATCTTATCATATCTATCAGATCTCACTCTCGTAAGTGAGAGTGTAGGGATTGACAACCCCTTATCGCGTTGGTTGCGAGGATTTATTTGTTGGTGTAGGTGCGAGGGACTCGTGCGTGGCCTCCTACTGGATTGATGCCTTGGTTCTTAAAAACTGAGGGAAATACTTACGCTACTTTGCTGCATCACCCTTTCCTCTTCAAGGGAAAACCAACGCAGTGCTCAAGAGGTAGCAAGGAGCTCCTCAGAGGCTCCTCAAGGACTCGCAACCTGTGAGTCAGTGCGGAACCTGACCAGGTTAAGGTAAGTACAACGGCAAACTCGCCCCATGTGACGCCCCAAGACCAGAGCTTCAGGCGCCTTCCATGATTTCCGGGTTTCGTCGTGTGATTTGTTTGGTTCGTTGCATTCATCATTGCATCATGTGCATTGCATCATGTCATCATGCAACCCGTTTTGAAAATCAACTAAATAAATTGCATGGATCTTCGGTCCATTTAAACCGAGGGAATTCACATGATGATTCTCTTTATAACATATCCTCCCAATATTAGGGAGCTATATTAAATATTCCTTTAATTTGGAATTGATCACAACACACTTGCAAAAATAACCCCATGCCTTTTCTGCTTCGAGTTGATCCCCAAACCTTGCCGACAATTCCTTCTCCATTTATTGAGGCTCCTTCGAAAATCTTAACATTTTTGGACACTTCTAATTCCTAGTCCTTGTTCAAACCTTTTGAATTAAATTCAAATGACTTTGAATTTAATTCTTGCAATCATGTCCACTCCTATTTTTCATGGACCGTGCACATTTTTGTGAGTCCGGGGAAATTATCCCCGTGCCCAAATTCCTTCTCCAACCTTTTCTTTCTCTTATTTCTTTCTTTGCTATTTGCTGTTTTTGGAAAATAAAGAGAAATGAGAAAGAGAGTAGGAGAGAGAAGCCCAGCCCAGGCCGGCCTCCCTGGGCCTCCCTAGGCCAAACTCCAGCGCTGGCCCATCCCTCTCCAAGGCCCAGCCACTCCTAAACCTAACCCTCTGGCCGATCCCCTCTCTTCCCATCGTTCCTCCCACACCGCCGCCAGCACCCACGCACATGCACGCAGAGAGCAGCCCGATCCCCATCGCCATCCGCTCGACCACTCCTCCCTCTCGATCTCCCATGCCCGCAGCCACATCGCGCCCGCGCCCGAACCATCCTCGTGCCTGATCCCCTCAAGCCTCCTCCCGGTGTGCGACGCCCCTACAAAGGCTCCCTCCATTCGGCTCCCTCGCTGCCAAACATCGACGACCTCGAGCGCCGTGCCTCCCCGCGCCACCACCGGAGGGGCCAACTCCGGCGGCCCCAGCGCCCGTGCCAAATTGCTGTCAGGTCCCGCGTCGCCATCGAAGACCTCGCCGGCCTCCCCTGCTTCTGTTGCTCGGGAACTACGCATCGAGCGCCCATCTACAGCCATGGCCGCCTCACTGTCAAGCCCTGCACGTCGCCCGGCGAGATCGCCCCTGCTTCTTCCTCGTCAGATCCGGCGACCTTCGCCTTGAACCAGCCGTCTCTGTCCTGTTCTAGGCCTGCTCCGCGCAGCCCCTCCTCTGCCATGGCCTTCCTCCTCCAGCAGCTCGAGCTGCCTCCATGTGCCTCCACGTGCCTCCAATGGCCTCCCGAGGCAGGGCTTGCTAGCCCCTCGAACCCCCTTCAGTTCACCAAGTACACCACCGGCAAGACCCGGACTCTAAACGCAAGTACAACTACAAACCCAAAGAACTCAGATGCATCAAGTCCCCGGCGAGGCCCGTTTGTGGATTTCGTCAAGTTCGAGCACCGCTGAACAAGGGCTTTTGCCTTGCTCATTTTGGACGCGCCAAGTTTCTCGTCGAAAGTACGTCTACATGATGACCCAACAAGTACTATGGCATCAAATTCCTTTGATGCGTGAAGTACCTCTCCGACAATTGTTGAACTATCATCCCATGCATTACACCAAGTACCACGACGAACTTCGACATGTACCCCTACACCGCACCGAAACGCCGAGTTCCTCGCCGTGACCCTGAACATCCATGGAACCTTGTGCGACTATGGACATGAACGACCACCGTCGACCCCAAGTTACTTGGATTCGTCAAGTCCCTCTACGAAAACATGTGCCACTACCGACGAGGACCGGCAGTACCACTACTTCTACTACCGTCGCGGAACAACTACTTCCTCTACTTCCCTCGACGAACTCGAACCGTCCCGTTTGCACGCTTTGAACGTATAACCGCCGAGAACAACCGTTCGAGAACGAATGCTTGTGTTGTATGAGATGCACCCTTTGTCTGCATCGTGTCCGAATTGTCAATCGTTTCCATGCCACTAACCCGTGGGAACCCGGTAGTCGGGAGCACCCCACCATCTTGCTCAACTTGCTCACGCCCTATCTTTTTCACCGGCATCTCAATCGAGTTACCGGAACCGGA
The DNA here is from genome assembly GCA_034509565.1 of Triticum monococcum. Taxonomy (NCBI): domain Eukaryota; kingdom Viridiplantae; phylum Streptophyta; class Magnoliopsida; order Poales; family Poaceae; genus Triticum; species Triticum monococcum. The sequence continues at coordinate 123,060,683 of CM067841.1, forward strand.
ATGTTGCCGTGGCACCATTGCCGTTGTCATTGTCGTGGCACCCCTTTCATTTCTGCCACGATGACAAATGCTTCATAACATGCTCTTATCAACATTTTCATAAAATTTCCTAACTTGCACATGTCATCCACATCATGATAACAACATCAAGAATGTTTAAATTGTTGTTTGCTTCAATTGCTAAATGCACATGGGGATTTTTCGGATTGGTTATTGTTATTTCCGGTCTTATTTAAACTTGCCTAAATGTGTAGTTTACTCATGCTTCACCTCTTGCCATGTTTAACAACATTTAATATTGTAGGGTACATAAATGAGAGAGAACTAAATAATCGAATGTGGTGTTTCATCAATATGCAACTCGTTGCATATTGAACTCCACTTAATTTGTAGTATTGTTTGATGCTCTTTGGCATGCCATGCATATTTAAACCGGACATGCATCATACTGGATTGTGCATCATGCCATGTTTATGTGATGGTTGTTTACTATGTTGCTTGCTTCTTTCTGGGTTGCTTCTCTCGAAAGCTTTGGTTTTGTTCCGGAGTTGTGAGGATCCGTTCGACTACGTCCGTTTGTCTTCTTCTTGGACTCATTCTTCTTCCTTGCGGGATTTCAGGCAAGATGACCACACCCTCGAAATCACTTCTATCTTTGCTTGCTAGTTGTTCGCTCTATTGCTATGTCGCGCTACCTACCACTTGCTATATCATGCCTCCCATATTGCCATGTCAAGCCTCTAACCCACCTTTCCTAGCAAACCGTTGCCGCTTTGCTCAACCCCTCTTATAGCGTTGCTAGTTGCATGTGAAGATGAAGTTTGTTCCATGTCGGAACATGGATATTGTTGGGATATCATTATTATATCTTATTTACTTCAATGCATCCTAAAGGGTGGAAGGCTCAGCCTTATGCCTGGTGTTTTGTTCCACTCTTGCCGCCCTAGTTTCCGTCATACCGGTGTTATGTTTCTTGATTTTGCGTTCCTTATGCGGTTGGGTGTTATGGGAACCCCTTGACGGTTCGCTTTGAATAAAACTCCTCCAGCAAGGCCCAACCTTGGGTTCTCGCGAGCCTTTGTTTATACTTTGGATGATGTACGAACTACTTATGTATTGTGTGAAGTGGTGATCGTAAGCCAACTCTTTATCCCTTTCTTATTCAGTACATGGGATATGTGAAGATTACCCCTCTCGCGATAAACCTACCATGCGGCTATGCCTCTAAGTCGTGCCCCGACACGTGGGAGATATAGCCGCATTGTGGGTGTTACACCCCATCATAGGTGAGTTCATAAAGACACATATTCAACTCAACCTAAAAGGATAGAGGTAGTGGTATATTTACATGAGGGGCTTCCCCTCCCAAAATGCTCTTACAACCTCTGGGGCCGCGCCCGAGCTTCTACATGCAGGGCAAACAGCTGAGAAGCACGGAATCAGTCGGACAGGTCGCTCGCCGCATCCCCAGGATCGCCCTCGGACGCGTCGCTGGCATCGCTGCCGCCATCGTTGGCATCACCATCACCTCCCCCGACGCCGCCATTGCCATCGTCGACCACGTCGCCTTCCTCCGCCGCGACTACCACCCCATCATCATCGGAAGTGAAGGCCTTAACCAGCGCGTCCATGTTGTCTTCAACCCATCGCGCCAGGTCAGCGCGGATGGCTTCGGGTATGGGAGCAATGGTGGCGTCGAAATCGAAGTTGGGGTCGGCGTTCTGGAGATGGCTCAAGACGCGGGTGAACGCACGCCCGAGAAGGCCGCAACTCCTCTCTTCAACAAGTAGGCGGGCCCTCTCGGAATGGTTCTCCAGGCGCGTCACCACGTCGGTGAAGAAGCGGAGGTGGCCGACATAGTCGTTAGCATGGGGATGAGGAGCATTCTCATCACAGATGTGGCCCAGGGCGGTGTTGGCCCTGTTCCCGAGGTCTCGAAGCATGGGGGCGTGCACGGGCTCCAACGTCCGCTGCTGAAGCACTTCTTCCCTGTTCTGCTACACAACGGACTTGGCGTCGGCGACCCGCTGCCGAAGAGGGAGCAGCTCGGCGCGGGCGGAGGCCAGCTCAGCCTGCGTCAAGGCCAGGGCGGCTGCGGCGGCCTCCTCGTGCCGCTCCACCTCGACCAACCAGGACTTAAGGGCAGCAGTCCTACCCGCAGCCTTAGCCTCTACGAGCTTCAACTTCAGGTCGGACCTATCCTCGAGCCTTGCGCAAGCCTCAACCACCCAACGATCGACCTCCTCCTGGGCCCTGGCCTCGCGCTCACCAACGGCATCCTCAGCTTGGGTGACTTGATGCTCCCTCGTCTCTAGCCACTCAAGTTCAAGGCTGCGCTCCACGGCTTCCAGCGCCAACGCTTCCTCGCGTCTCTGGACCTCTTCCTCTTCGACATGCGTCCCTCTTATTGACGCCAGGATGGCTCTACGCGCCTCCGCTTGCTGTTCTAGGCTTGGAGCTCCCGCGAGCGTTCCTCTACGATCTCGTGGCGGCGGTCGGCTTCCCGAGCTTCTTCCAAGGCTCGGGAGCAGGCTTCGCGCGAGGTCGTGAGGTATGCCTCGGCCTTCGCATTATCAAGCTTGCGCTGGTGGCGCCCGAGGTTGATAGCCACCTTCAGCTTACGCCGCTCCTCCACCAGCCGAAGGCCCTCAGCCACGAGGCACGCGTCCACATCCACGAGCTCTTCACCAAGCCGGTTCCTCACGCTCATCGCCTCCTGAAAGAGCTTGCGGCGGACGACGCTCCCTTCCTGCGCCAACGGGAGCATACTGCCGACTTCGTCCTCCTGCGCAGGGACCGCAGATGGTGCCCGAAGCGACTCACCCCTTTCCGCAGGGGGCTAGGGGCTGCCACCCGCCCATTTGCTGGTCGGGCCTTGCAAGGGGCCCGAACGAGTGAAGGCCAGCTGCTTGAAGAAGACTCCAGGATCGAAGCCAGCCAGTCGCCGTCCACGACCAGGGGAGGAACCCTTGGCACGCTTGCTGTGCTCCAAGCGAGGCCGCGAAGAAGAGACGACGAAGGTGCAAGCTCAAGACACCTTGTCGACGGGCCGACTTCCACGGTTGACTCCACGCCATGGGCAGCGCACGGGCTCGTAGTGCTCAAGTCTAGTGGGGGAAACGAGGCAAGAGGAAGCTGCTTCTCAGGAGATTTCGCGACCTTGGCAGAAGGGATCCTGAAGCGACATCATCAGGAAGGGAAGCAACGCGCAAAAAATCACCAAGATAAGGTCCTTACTCGTCAACGTCGATGTACTTTCTCTGTTTTAGCGGCCCGAAGGTGCCGCTGCCGTGGCTTGGGGACCCTTTCCTCTTGCGGAGCTCTTTGAAGTCCACGCAAAGCTGACCGAAGCGCTGGACATGGCGCCCAACACAAGGCGCGGCTGGAGAAGCACTCGAAGGGACAGCCTCAGGAGCGCCAAGCTGAGGGGAGCTTTTGGGCTCTGCCTCGCAACGACCTGCCGATGCCTCAGGAGCCCTGGCCTCGGGAGACGTGGGCTGCGTCGCCTCCTCAACCGCCGCACTAGGGCAATAGTCGCGAGTCCCCGAGGACAATGCCTCGGGAGCCCTGGGTGACATCGGCATCTCGGCACCTCCACCATCGGTCCCCAGCAGTGCTCGCCCCCTGCATCCACATTTGGGGCGAGCTCGACGATGGCGGCAAGGAGGGAAAGCACGTCGACGGGGTTCTCACGGGGCCCCACCAGACCAACGGGTCGTAGCCCCCACTCATCAAAGGAGGGCATCTGCTCCATTAATGTCTCCTTGTTCAAGCAACGGTACAGAAGGCAACTCTTCCTTGGCATATCTTCTGGCAACGGGACACCCGTCAGGACCTCGAGCACTATGCGCCGTGCCTCCAGGGGGAGCCCAGACTCCTAAAGTCTCATGCGGTCCTTGCTCCTGAGCAATGCCCACATCGATCGAGAATGGCACTGAAGCAGAGTGATTCGGCGCCGGACGAACTCCTTCACCACCATAGGCGTAGTCACACCAAGGTCCTTGAGCCACTTCAGCCTAAGCTAGACAGGAGCAAGGCGCGGGTCGGCAAGCCTTTGGTGGCACCAACCGGAATTGGGAATGGCGGGCGCCGACGGAGAAGAGAGCAGGGGGCTAAGCACACCGACATCAACAAACACCCACCGCGACCGAAACTCGCTCGTGGACGGTGGGAGCTCGAAATCAATCCTCGCACCGGCCGTCGCCTCCACGGCCTGGAAGCTCAGACATCCTAAGCTCTACCGGGGATCAATCAGGTGCAGCAAGAAGAAGTGGCGGAGGAGGGCCACTAAAGGAGCAATGCCTACTATGGCCTCACAGACAAAGGAAGAAATGGCGAGAAGGGTCACGGATTGGGGGTCAAGGTGCAACATGTGGATCTGATAATGGGCAAGCACTGCGTTGAAGAAGGCGGAGAAAGGAGGAACGAAGCCAGCCCAAAGGGCGTCGATGAAGAATGGGACCTCGGTGGTTGTCCGGTCGACGCGAGCATGAGATGCAGGCCAGGCCACCGTCCTTCCCCACTCGTTGAATCTTGAGGCGAGCATGGGACGCACCTTGTCCATGGCTTCCTGGTTGAGCACCAGCGACCTACCAACGGCAGGCTCAGCAGCTGGGCGCAGCTCGGCGGAGGACAGGGGACTCTTCCCTTTCTCCAACTGGACCAATGCCATGGCGATGGGAAGATTGAGCTCAGACCGGATCGGGGGGAGAGGCTGAGCTGCGAGGAGGCGAAAGAATTGGAGACTATGCGACAACAACTGGAGGGAAACCGTGTAGACCGTGGTGGCTGCCTAGCTAGGTGGGTATCAAGGTAGTGTGGGGAAGTGGAGACACCCACGTCCAATCAACCACCATGCGTCGACCAAGGCCGCAGGCTATTGGGGCCCGCGGAGCTTCACACTTGACCTTTGGCTTCGCCTCAAAGCCAAGCCCGAGCGCGTCTTGGGCCCGGGCGCTACTGTCGTTGTTCTGGGAACGGGGGTCCCCAGACTTGCCAGCCTGTGGCCCACGACGTGGCTCTGCGAGAGGGCCCGTACGGCCCATCTTCACCAACAAGCGATCAAGACCCTCGCGAGGGGCCAAGCCTCGTGAGGCGGACGACACAAGACCTCCTTAGGAGCGCCCTCACCAGGCTGGCTCGTGAGGGGCGGAGAGTCCAAGGCAAGGCAAACCTCGTGAGGTTCCGGTGATGCGAGCCATGACGACCAAGGCCAGGCAGTTGCCAGGCGGGTGCTAGCGCGCACAGTGTCCTTGTTTCCCCTTTGGTGCTAAGGGAGCAAGCGCAGGCGTGGAGTACCGAGGCGTCAAGCAAAGGTTTCCATATTGGTGCAACGAGAATAAGACCAGCAGGACGACAGGGCAGAGGTCACCGTGAAGCCCAAGACGGCGTCACCACCAAAGCGTTTGGCAGGCGAAGACTACTTTTGTCAGGATAAGCTGTACTAGCTGCCACCTTTCAAATTGGCTGTTGTGGGATCCCTTCCCGCTAAACATTTGGGAAGAGGACCAAGGCCACTATAAGTAGGACTAGCCGCCACCATAGCTAGGGAGGGATCTGGAGATTGGATCGACCTCATCTTAGATTGGAGCCAGTCCATCCTCACAACCACAAGATCACCAAGCATAAGAACACCTCTCCTCAGGAGGCTGTTCTTCCCCTTGTACTATTCATCCTCGGCCCAAGAGGCAATCCACCACCACCACACTGGAGTAGGGTATTACACCACAGCGGTGGCCCGAACCAGTAGAAATCTTGTGTCCTTTGTGTTGCAAGTTCGTCCAGTTAGTCCTTGAGATCTAGTGAAGCTAGGACGTGGATCAGTAGGGGGAGATCTTCGCGCGCACCCCAGTGTTTGAACCTTGAGGGTTTTGCCGGAACCCGTGATCCGACAGGGCCAAGCCTCGCGTGGCGGACGATGTAAGACCTCCTTAGGGCGGCCTCACCAGGCTGGCTCGCGAGGGGCGCAGAGATCAAGGACAGGGATACCTCGCGAGGGTTTTGTGACACAAGCCATGACGATTGGAGCCAGGCGGGCGCCAACGCGCGCAGTGTCCTCATTTCCTCTTTGGTGCAAAGGGGACAAGCGTAGGCGAGGAGTCCCAAGGCATCAGGCAAAGGTTTCCATATTGGTGCAACAAGACCCAGACCAGCAGGACAACAAGATGTTGGTCACCATGGAGCCCAAGACGGCGTCACCACCAGAGCCTTTGGCATGCGAAGACCACCTTTTGTCAGGATAACTTGTACTAGCTGTCCCCCTTCAAACTGGCCGTTGTGGGATCCCTTCCCGCTCAATATTTGGGAAGAGGACCAGGGCCTCTATATATAGGACTAGCCACCACCATAGGAGGGAGGATCGACAACCACACCAAGTCTACCAAGCACAAGAACACCTCTCCTCAGGAGGCTGTTCTTCCCTTGTAACTGTTCATCCTCAGCCCAAGAGGCAATCCACCACACCACATTGGAGTAGGGTATTACACCATAACATGGCCCGAACTAGTATAAATCTTGTGTCTCTCATTCTTTGAGTCCGTCGAGCTAGGCCGTAAGATCTTATGAAGCATCCGAGCTAGTGAGGGGGAGAGAACTTTGCGCGCACCCCAGTGTTCGAACCTCAAGGGTTTGCCGGAACCCGAACTCCGACATTTGGCGCGCCAGGTAGGGGTGCACCGAAGCTTTCTTCTTCGCTGACCCATGCTTCGTCACTCCACCAAGTTCATGGCCGACACTCGCCGGGCTCGCGCCGAGTGCCGGGCCGCCCACGCCGCCCGTGTCGCTGAGACAGCCCCCGTCGGCGGGCCTCCCCGTTACTCTCCGTCACCCGCCGCCAACGCCGCCACCGGTCCGGCGGCAAACGAGCAGCAAGCCTCCTCACTTCACCCCTCCGTGCGCTGTCATGGCCACACCGCCACCCCATCACTGACTCTCGCTGGTTCATCGTCTCACGCTCGTCGCGCACCCACGGACGCGTAGGCTGCGCTGCTCATGGCATGTGAGCTCCTGCGCTACCGTGTCAGGACCCCGATCCTAAGCCACATTGATCAAGCATGTAACACATCATATCACTTTGCGGCCTCACGCACGGTATTCCCATGGGTGCCACCTTACTTGGCCCGGGACCATTTCCGCCTTTTGGCTCACGTATATGATAGTGTCGCTACCATCCATATGACAGAGAACCCGGGCTGACATGACTAGTCATGAACCCAAAGTGGCACTAACTTACAGGGACATGCATACATGACCCAACAACGAACGTGTCGGTCATCAGCGAGTGAATTCAGGCTGTAGCAACTGGGCTAGCAGGACTCCGGGAATCCGGCTGTAGCAGGCTAACAGGACTCCGAAAGACACCGCATGACATTTCCCCGAAGGGACAGACAAAGGATCAAAGATGGACACATGCCGGCCAGTCTAAGTGTTCCGGAGCAGTAGCAAATGGGCTAACAGGACTCCGGTAAACCGGGCTATAACAGACTACCATGGCTTAGTGGAAGCACTAGACTACATTTCCCCATAAGAGAGGCTACCCAGGATAGACAACTAGGTTGTCGGATCCCACACATACCAAGCATTTCAATCATACACACAATATGCTCGATATGTGTAAATACAACATGGCATCACAACAAAACTCGATGACTCAAAGTATTTATTCATAAGACTCCGAAGAGTCAGATATTACAAACATGGGTCTCATGACCAAACATTCAGAGCATACAAGTCAAGCACATGCGGAAGCTTAACATGTCTGAGTACATACATCTACAAATGAAAAAAGACTGAGAAGCCTGACTATCTACCAGATCCTGCCGAGGGCACAAGATCGTAGCTGAGGTGACAAGCTAAACGTCGAAGTCCATGCAGGACTACTAGCGAGACTGAAGTCTCTCTGAAAAAGCATAAATTAAGCAAACGTGAGTGTAAATGTACCCAGCAAGACTTACATAAGATCTAGCTACATATGCATCGGTATCAACAAAGGGGTGGTGGAGTTTAACTGCAGCAAGCCAGCTTTGACTCAGTGGCTAACCTGAACTACTAGTGCAAGTAACTCTTTTGAGGTGGCGCACACGAGTCCACAAATTCACCATTTCAATACACCACTATGGATCCGCTCCCATCTCCCTACGAGAACGCCATCCATAGCACTCACGCTTACCTTGCGCTTTTTAGGGTATCCACTTTCACTTGTCTATGAACTGTACATGCAACCCAGAAGTCCTTTACCGCGGGCATGGCTATTTGAATAGATGATGTTAACCCTGCAGGGGTGTACTTCGTCACACACGCTCTCGCCACTTACCACCATGTACACGTCGTGTATCTCGGCAACCTTCAAGTGGAAGCCTAGCGAGGGAGTCGGCCACGGCCTGACTAACCACACAAGTCTGTAGTCCAGCTTTATCGCCTGTTCGGGTTCCATCCGCGAGGAGATCCTGCCGTGGTTTCGCTCACGGCCCCAAACGATGAGAGTAGGGTTCTCGAGGCACCAAACGGGCGTCCCGGTACACCATGCCTCGTGTCTCTACCGCATCATAGCCCACCCCTAGTGTCAGCGCTACACACGGCCCCCAACATATATCCTACAAACACCAGAAACTAGTTGCAACTCCTGGACAAAGATCAAGGCGATTAATAGGTCGAGAGGGGCACTTAAGCATTCCAATGCATGGTAGTAGCTGATCATGGATCACAAACACACAACTCAGTGCCTGAGGATGGCTGCAATGAGACAACCCAGCATGTACTCCTACATGGCCTCTCACCGCTACCTTTACCAAATTGTATTCACACACTTAGCTCACACACAACAGGACATGTTCACAACATTCCAATTCATCCCCAATGAATCAGACCTGACTCAACTCTAAGCAGTACTAGGCATGACAAACAAGCATGAATGAGTAGGCACATTAGGGCTCAAACAAATCCTACTCATGCTAGTGGGTTTCATCTATTTACTGTGGCAATGACAGGTCATGCAGAGGAAAGGGGTTCAACTACCGCGGCATGTAACAGTTGAATCGTTGTTGTCCTAATGCAGTAAAAGAGAGCATGAGCGAGAGAGTGGGATTGTATCGGAATGAACAAGGGGGTTTTGCTTGCCTAGCACTTCTGAAGATAGTATAGTTCTTCATCGGTGTCATCGATCTCATCACCGGAACCACATCTACTGAGAGGGGACAAATACCGGCAAACAAGGAAGAAGACAATCAATGCAATGCAATGCAACAATTATGATTTATGATAATGACATGGCAATATGTTGTGATTTGAGCAAATGCAACTAGCAACAAGTCAAATGAAGTTGGTTTGAACCCTAGGTTCAAATTCAAACTCCATATGTGAAGGTTTAAAATCCCTTTATAAGATTTGTCCTAAACAACAGCCATAAGTTGTTCTAACATGCATGAAAATGCCATATTCAGATTCTTTGGATTTTTCTGATAATTTTTCATATATAATTTATTTCATTTGGAGTTATAGATTAATTTCTATGGATTTTAGAAGTTTAAGTCATTTTCTGGAATTTCCTAAATTAGTTTTAAACCAGAAAATCCTTTACTGCATCAGCATGACATCGGCCTTGCATCAGTAAGTCAATAGGGCCGGTCCAGGTCAAACCTGACCCGTGGGACCCACTGGTCAGTGACTGAGTTAATTAACTGAGTTAATTGGTGCTAAACTAGCCCTAACTAAAATGTCAACAGGGCCGGGCCCACATGTCAGTGGCTCATGTAGTTAACTAAGTGAATTAGCACTAATTAAACCTAACACTAATTAAACAGGGGCCTGGGCCCACACATCAGTCAGCCAGGGGAGGTCAAACCCCTGGTCAAACGAGGTCAACTCGTCGGCGGCTTGACACCAGCGGCGACAGGCACAACGGAGGGACTCGGAAAGAAGCCACCGGGCATCATTTCGGCCGCAGTTTGTTGCGTTCGAAAGCACGCAGTGGCGTGCATCGAGTGGTGGCGGTGGGACGTGCTGGGGTGGCCGAAAAAGTGACCGGCGTCAAGGTTCAGTGGCGGCAGCAGCTCGAGCAAACTCGGGGTGGCACTACAGAGCACGGGAGGAGGCGATGCGGGTGTCTACGGCCTCATGGGATCGTGCTGAGCACAATGGTGTTCTTAGAAATGGCCTACATGGTCCGTGGCTGCGGCTGCATCATCGCCGACAGCTAGGAGCTCACGGCTCCGGCGAAACTATGGCCTAGGCGAGGCAAACGACAAGGAGAGATGGGGGAAAAGGACCGGGTGCTCACAGTGGTTCGGAAGAGAGGCTCAGCAGGCTCGGGGGCGCAGCAAGGTGAGCACAAGGTCACCGGCAATCTCGCGGCCGGAGGTTGAAGAAGAACTCGGGGAAGCCGTTGCGGGGTGCGTCCGGTCATGTGGAACGGTGGAGATGGCGTAGAGGTCGACGTAGGAGGTTCTTGGTGCGTCGGAGAGCCGTGTGGTGGCTAGTGGCGGCGGTGGTGCTCGTCGGCGCGCTGTGAGGCGCTCGATGGCTGCACGCATGAGAGAGTAGAGGAGGGGGAGGGGTCCTTGGAGAGAGGGGAGAGGTGCAGGGGTCGAGGGGGAGTGCGTGGCACCCTCGGGTGCCTCCAGCGGCGAGCAGGTAAGCAGGAGGTGGCCGACGCGTGGCGGGCACACGCCCTCCTGCCCACTGGCAGGAGGTGGGAGACGATTGGCAGATGGGCCTGGTGGGCTGCTACAGAGCCAGGCCAGGTCAGGTAAGCCCAGGTAGGCTTTCCTCTCTCTCTCTCTCTCTCTCTCTCTCTCTCTCTTATTTGCTGTTTTCTATTTTTCTACCTTTGTTTTGATTTAGTTTAACCACTAAATCAATTTGGTAAATTCTGAGAGAAGTAGTGGGTGCAAGATGAACTTATTCCAGAGACCCTCTACAATTTTCAGAAATATTGGAGCTGTATAAATATTTATAGAATTTTATAGCCCCAACTCAAATACTTATTGATTTAATTCAAAGCCCAAATATGTGCTGCAAAAATGTAAACCATTTTTGGTAGATGCTTTCACCTTAATCCAGAAATGAGGAACATTTTTAAAGGACATTTTGAGTTCATCGAAAATATTTTTAGGTTGAACCTATTTGAATTCATTTGGTGCTAGGGTTTGAACATCCCCAATTCAAATTCTTTTGAATTTAAACATGATACATGGATGCTCATAGATGCAACTAATTACAAGCAATTCTAGGGTTGTGACAACTCACCCCCACTAAACAAGAATCTCGTCACGAGATTTAAGCGCAGGAAAAAGGAAGAGGGGACTCGAACTATCACAATCATCATGATCCAACTGTACTCATCGAAGATATTGATTCATTGCATCATCTTGAACTTGACATCCTTGCTTCTGAGATCTTCACCCAACACGAGGACAGAAGAGGGAGATAACTCTACACGGATGGATCATCTTAATGATCACAGGATCAACTCACAGAACGAGACGTAGAAACATCTCTTGAGATGAGGGACAAAACACATATGAGGAGCGATGGAAAGAAGCAAGTGACGAAGGTTCAGATTAGTAGGCAACAATTCCATGCTTAGAAGATGGTGCATGGTTTCAAAGTAGCGAGGAACAATTTCCATGATTCCATAACGGGCACCTTGGGGGAGGTGACTCGTAGAATTATTCCCTTAAGTGGCAGAAAGAATTACTTTCGATATTTAGATCATAGAAACTCTCTATACTAGCCTAAGGCAAACCACAAATGATCGTTTGACGGAGTTCAAAAGAATGGCATATTCAGACTAGAATGGATGATGTGGACTACCTTGTTGAAGACAACGTAATGGATGATTTTTGCCTATCATCGGAAATGGATGAGACCCATGGTAGGACCACTTTTGAAGATGATCCTGAAAAGCAATTACTGAGAAGGGCAGCCCATGGTAAAATGGCACAAAGACGGGTGCAAGCTAGGAACAAAATGCAAATGCTGGGAATGTTCCAGCCATCATATCTGCCTGAAATTCAGATTTGCTTGGTAACTGGATATTTCAGACAACATGTCTGGAAAAGGAAAGGTTGCAACACAAATCAATGAGATAACGTTGTGAGATTCTCAGGAAATGAACTACGATAGCAAGCTCCAAAACATGAGCTGGTTCTGCTACATACCTGTGAACACGCTATCCAAGACAAGCATGACCACGTAGTAGTATTATAATAAAACACTACCGAGTTCAGGTAGGGAACCATCATCGAGGATATCAAAGTCCTTATATAAGCCCCGGGTCTTAAGAAGGAGCTTCTTTTTCTTGAACAAATCAATCAGTGGCTTGGGGTGCTAGGGAACACGTATGGAGTGGAGGTAATTAATCTATCAAACCATAGAATACTTCGCACATATGCATGACTGATTTCGGATGATTCCAGGGGAAACAAAACAAACCTTGCTCAAATTCATGGCGGCAACTTACACCTAATGCACATGAACTTGGAGAAAGCCACTTCTTTCACCAAAACATATACCTCATGAGCGCAACACGAAGGCAATGCTTACAACACTGGCTCAATGTTCAACATGAATCATGGAGTAGGCAAGATGTTGCTAATGGGCTCAACAGCAACTCATCGGAATTTCCATATCACTGGAGTTCCACCATTATGTGAACAATGTGATAGTATTGGTCAGACCAAAAGATGTAATGGTGTATGCTGGAGGGATCAACCATGAGTAAGACAACATTACGATTATCGTTGGTTCTGATTTGATTTGATGATAACCCATGTGCAAATCAAAGATTGGATAAGATAATAGCGCCAATAATTGATCACGAGGATCAATCGATGAAGATATCATCTTTCTTCAACAAACACACAACACACAAGGATATCCCTTTGGAGATGAACTAAGCGGGACAAGCTTTCATCTTCCAACTCTCCAAGTTGTTGTCTAGCTCAACCAACTAGCTTAGGGATATCCAACACAGGTTCTTGGAGAAGGGGTGGTTTATAAGAGAACCAACTTGATCGCGAGCTCAACATAACGGTCAGGGGACAACCCATTGATACTTCTGAGAGGATATTCAGAAAATCACGAACCACCGATATGTTATTAAGCTCAGGAATAATCCTGCTTTTCAGGGCAAGATGATATGATCAAATAAGCGAGGGATTGGCACAATCCTAACTCATTGACTGAAGAGTGCACCAGAAATAAGGACTAGGTAGCACGATCAATCTTAGGATGATGATTCAATAACCAACATGCTAAGAATGAGAATATTGTCCATTAACTACCCAGCAACGGAGTTGCTAGGAGTATTGATTTCACACATCATGATTCACTTGCCGGCATTTCGGTTACAATAACACGGGAACCGAGGAATGAACAATGATGGCAAGAGTATCATCGCATCAAAAATTCACAAGAGGTGGTGCAATTCTCATGAAAATCCTGACATAAAGGGGTAAGACTCCAAGGTAGAATAGAACAAAAGCTGGTTTAGCATTTTGATCTGCAGAATACAACTGCTTTGACCCAATCCACGAAATGGATGAGGTACTGGAGTTTGTTTCTCCTAGTCGTTCTGAACTAGAATGGCTTGACGGACCATAAGAGTAAAAGGCATCGATGAACATGAATGCACACATGCTCTTGACTATCAACTGATAGATGAAGGCCGGAATACAACTAAAGAGGGGCAACTCAAGGGAACACACGATTTTCTGAGTTGTGGATGCATAGATTAGCATGTCGAACAAGTTCAACATATTTCTTCCGGATAACCCATGCAGAAAGGTAGAACTGGCAGAGTCACAAACATAACAGAGAACTCATCAAGACCACTCGGGTTGTGATCTTTTGGTTCGAAAGAACTTCTGCTTTTTTTCTAGTAGTTCATGGTATTTGGAAGAAGGATATACCACGGACCTTGAGGACTATTTCAAAGGTTACTAATATCCTAAAGGAACTAACAAAGACTATCAACATGAGGTAATTAGAGTGAATCTTGGGCTCAAAAACCCAGAAATAGAATGCCTACTAACTAAATGGCATCACGGGATGCTTTCGAGAATAATGGCCAGAATCATCACACTGGGGATACAAAGCATTGCTAGATTAGTGGGTGGTTCTCTAGGACACCTAGGGTCATAATAATAGCTCCAACATATATGTCGAGGCAATGAAGTACCTCAACAGACCGTTTAGTTTGCCTAATCTGGCCCAAAGGAACATCGAGAACGGAAAGAAGGGATTTGCAAATGCATCAGATTATTTAGAGATCCGGGACAACTTGGGCAGCATAACGGCTGTAATTGCTCAAAGGATTTGAGTCATCCTGCAGAACGGTGACATAATCACTCAACATCAAATATCAAGGTTCCGAGATCAACTGTCAACACATGGAAGTAGTAGGAACTAAACCGAGACTTGAATCAATCCTATAAGTCTACGGAGTAGTAACACGTGAACCTGATAGAAAGAAGATAAGCCTAGCTCCTTAACCCCATGGAAAAGATAGGATAACTCGGATCATAAGGCCATAAGGTAAAGAAGTAAAAAGAACCTTACGTTCCTTCCAACAATCAATTCCCCTACATATAACTAAAGCATTTCTAGACTCAAATTCGACTAGTTTGGCTTGGTAATCCGATACAGGCAGTCAGGCTCTGATACCAAAGCTGTCAGGACCCTGATCCTAAGCCACATCAATCTAGCATGTAACACATCATATCACTTTGCGGCCTCATGCATGGTATTCCCATGGGTGCCACCTTACCTGGCTCGGGATCGTTTGCGCCTTTTGGCTCACGTATATGATAGTGTCGCTAGCATCCATATGATAGAGAACCCGGGCCAACATGACTAGTCGTGAACCCAAAGTGGCACTAACTTACAGGGGCATGCATACATGACCCAGCAACGAACGTGTCGGTCATCATCGAGTGAATTCAGGCTATAGCAACTGGGCTAGCAGGACTTCGGGAATCCGGGCTGTAGCAGGCTAACAGGACTCCGAAAGACACCGCGTGACATTTCCCCAAAGGGACAGACACAGGATTGAAGAAGGACACATGCCGGCCAGTCTAAGTGTTCTGAAGGAGTAGCAACTGGGCTAACAGGACTCTGGTAAACCGGGTTGTAGCAGACTACCATGGCTCAGTGGAAGCACTAGACTACATTTCCCCATAAGAGAGGCTACCAAGGATAGACAACTAGGTTGTCAGATCCCACACATACCAAGCAATTCAATCATACACACAATATGCTCGATATGTGTAAATACAACATGGCATCACAACAAAACTCTACGAATCAAAGTATTTATTCATAAGACTCCGAAGAGTCAGATATTACAAATATGGGTCTCATGACCCAACATTCATAGCATACAAGTCAAGCACATGCGGAAGCTTAACATGTCTGAGTACAGACATCTACAAATGAAAAAGATTGAGAAGCCTGACTATCTACCAGATCTTGCCGAGGGCACAAGATCGTAGCTAAGGTAACAAGCTAAATGTCGAAGTCCATGCAGAACTACTAGCGAGACTGAAGTCTCTCTGCAAAAGCATAAATTAAGCAAACATGAGTACACATGTACCCAGCAAGACTTACATCAGAACTAGCTACATATGCATCGGTATCAACAAAGGGTGGTGGGGTTTAACTGCAGCAAGCCAGCTTTGACTCAGTGGCTAACTTGAACTACTACTGCAAGTAACTCTTTTGAGGTGGCGCACACGAGTCCACATATTCACCATTTCAATACAGCACTATGGATCTGCTCTCGTCTCCCTACGAGAACGCCATCCATAGCACTCACGCTTATCTTGCGCATTTTAGGGTATCCACTTTCACTTGTCTATGAACTATACAAGCAACCCAGAAGTCCTTTACCGCGGACACGGCTATTCGAATAGATGATGTTAACCCTACAGGGGTGTACTTCTTCACACATGCTCTCGCCACTTACCACCATGTACACGTCGTGTATCTCGACAACCTTCAAGCGAAAGCCTGGCGAGGGAGTCGGCCATGACCTAACTAACCACACAAGTCTCTAGTCCAGGTTTATCGCTTATTCGAGTTCCATTTGCAAGGAGATCTGACCGGGTTTTCGCTCACGGCCCCAAACTATGAGAGTAGGGTTCCCGAGGCACCAAACGGGCGTCCCGGTACACAGTGCCTCGTGTCTCTACTGCATCATAGCCCACCCCTAGGGTCAGCACTACGCACGGCCCCCAACACATATCCTACAAACACCAGAAACTAGTTGCAACTCCTGGACAGAGATCAAGGCGATTAATAAGTCGACAGGGGCACTTAAGCATTCCAATGAGTGGTAGTAGTTGATCATGGATCACACACACAGAACTCAGTGCCTGAGGACGGCTGCAATGAGACAACCCACCATGTACTCCTACATGGCCTCTCACCGCTACCTTTACGAAATCATGTTCACACACTTAGCTCACACATAGCAGGACATGTTCACAACATTCCAATTCATCCCCGATGAATCAGACCTGGCTCAACTCTAAGCAGTAGCAAGCATGACAAACAAGCATGAATGAGTAGGCACATCAGGGCTCAAACAACTCCTACTCATGCTAGTGGGTTTCATCTATTTACTGTGGCAATGACAGGTCATGCAGAGGAAAGGGGTTCAACTACCGCAGCATGTAACAGTTGAATCGTTATTGTCCTAATGCAGTAAAAGAGAGTAGGAGCGAGAGAGTGGGATTGTATCAGAATGAACAAGGGGTTTTTGCTTGCCTGGCACTTCTGAAGATAGTATAGTTCTTCATCGGTGTCATCGATCTCATCGTCGGAACCACGTCTACTGAGAGGGGACAAATACCGGCAAACAAGGAAGAACACAACCAATGCAATGCAACAATTATGATGCATGATAATGACATGGCATTATGTTGTGATTTGATCTAATGCAACTAGCAACAAGTTAAATGAAGTTGGTTTGAACCCTAGGTTCAAATTCAAACTCCATATGTGAAGGTTTAAAACCCCTTTATAAGATTTGTCCTAAACATCAGCCATAAGTTGTTCTAACATGCATGACAATGCCATATTCAGATTCTTTGGATTTTTTTGATAATTTTTCATATGTAATTTATTTCTTTTGGAGTTATAGATTAATTTCTATGGATTTTAGAAGTTTAAGTCATTTTCTGGAATTTCCTGAATTAGTTTTAATCCAGAAAATCCTTTACTGCGTCAGCATGACATCAGCCTTGCATCAGTAAGTCAATAGGGCCGGTCCAGGTCAAACCTGACCTATGGGACCCACTGGTCGGTGACTCAGTTAATTAGTGCTAAACTAGCCCTAACTAAAATGTCAGCAGGGCCGGGCCCACATGTTAGTGGCTCATGTAGTTAACTAAGTGAATTAGCACTAATTAAACCTAACACTAATTAAACAGGGGCCTGGGCCCACACATCAGTCAGCCAGGGGAGGTCAAACCCCTGGTCAAACGAGGTCAACTCGCCAGTGGCTTGACACTGGCGATGACAGGCGCGGCGGAGGGACTCGGAAACGAGCCACCGGGCATCATTTCGGCCTCGGTTTGTTGTGTTCGAAAGCACGCAGTGGCGCGCATCGAGTGGCGGCGGTGGGACGTGCTGGGGTGGCCGGAAAAGTGACTGGCGTTGAGGTTCAGCAACGGCAATATCTTGGGCAAACTCGGGGTGGCGCTACAGAGCACGGGAGGAGGCGCTGCGGGTGTCTACGGCCTCATGGGATCGTGCTGAGCACAATGGTGTTCTCAGAAATGGCCTGCACGGTCCGTGGCTGCGACTGCATCATCGCTGGTAGTGAGGAGCTCTCTGTTGGGGAACGCAGTAATTTCAAAAATTTTCCTACGCACACGCAAGATCATGGTGATGCACAGCAACGAGAGGGGAGAGTGTTGTCTACGTACCAACGCAGACCGACTGCGGAAGCGATCACACAACGTAGAGGAAGTAGTCGTACGTCTTCTTCCCGATCCGACCGATCCAAGCACCGTTACTCCGGCACCTCCGAGTTCTTAGCACACGTTCAGCTCGATGACGTTCCTCGGGCTCCGATCCAGCAAAGCGTCGAGGAAGAGTTCCATCAGCACGACGGCGTGGTGACGATCTTGATGTACTACCGACGCAGGGCTTCGCCTAAGCACTGTAACGGTATGATCGAGGTGGAATTTGGTGGCAGGGGGCACCGCACACGGTTAAGGAATGATTAACTTGTGTGTCTTGGGGTGCCCCCTGCCCCCGTATATAAAGGCCAGGGGCAGGGGGTTCGGCCGGCTAGGAGGGAGGCGCAGGGGGGAGTCCTACTCCCACCGGGAGTAGGACTCCTCCCCTCCAATCCTATTCCAACTAGGATTCTTGGGGGGGAAGGAGAAAGAGGGGGCCGGCCCACCTTTCCTAGTCCTATTAGGACTTGGGAAAGGGGGGGGGGGGCGCCGGCCAGGTGTGGGCTGCCTCTTCTCTCTTTTCCACTAAGGCCCAATAGGCCCATTTACCTCCCGGGGGGGTTCCGGTAACCCTCCCGGTAATCCGGAAAAATCCCGATTTCACCCGGAACGCTTCCGGTGCCCAAACATAGGCTTCCAATATATCAATCTTTACGTCTCGACCTTTTCGAGACTCCTCGTCATGTCCGTGATCTCATCCGGGACTCCGAACAACCTTCGGTACATCAAAATGCATAAACTCATAATAACTGTCATCGTAACGTTAAGCGTGCGGACCCTACGGTTCGAGAACAATGTAGACATGACCGAGACACGTCTCCGGTCAATAACCAATAGCGGGACCTGGATGCCCATATTGGCTCCTACATATTCTACGAAGATCTTTATCGGTCAGACCGCATAACAACATACGTTGTTCCCTTTGTCATCGGTATGTTACTTGCCCGAGATTCGATCGTCGGTATCCAATACCTAGTTCAATCTCGTTACTGGCAAGTCTCTTTACTCGTTCCGTAATACATCCTCTCATAACTAACATCTTAGTTATTATGCTTGCAAGGCTTATGTGATGTGTATTACCGAGAGGGCCCAGAGATACCTCTCCGACAATCAGAGTGACAAATCCTAATCTCGAAATACGCCAACCCAACATCTACCATTGGAGACACCTGTAGTACTCCTTTATAATCACCCAGTTACGTTGTGACGTTTGGTAGTACCCAAAGTGTTCCTCCGGTAAACGGGAGTTGCATAATCTCATAGTTACAGGAACATGTATAAGTCATGAAAAAAGCAATAGCAACATACTAAACGATCGGGTGCTAAGCTAATGAAATGGGTCATGTCAATCAGATCATTCAACTAATGATGTGACCTCGTTAATCAAATAACAACTCTTTGTTCATGGTTAGGAAACATAACCATCTTTGATTAACGAGCTAGTCTAGTAGAGGCATACTAGTGACACTCTGTTGGTCTATGTATTCACACATGTATTATGTTTCCGGTTAATACAATTCTAGCATGAATAATAAACATTTATCATGATATAAGGAAATAAATAATAACTTTATTATTGCCTCTAGGGCATATTTCCTTCACTCTCGGCTCTGGCGAAATTATGGCCTAGGCGAGGCAAACGACGAGGAGAGATGGGGGAAAAGGATCGGGTGCTCATAGTGGTTCGGAAGAGAGGCTCAGCGGGCTCGGGGGCGCAGCAAGGTGAGCGCAAGGTCACCTGCGATCTCGCGGCCGGAGGTTGAAGACGAAGTCAGGGAAGCCGTTGCGGGGTGCGTCCGGTCATGTGGAACGACGGAGATGGCGTAGAGGTGGACGTAGGAGGTTCTTGGCGCGTCAGAGAGCCGTGTGGTGGCCAGTGGCCGCGGTGGTGCTCGTCGGCGCGCTGCGAGGCACCCGGTGGCTGCGCGCATGAGAGAGCAGAGGAGGGGGAGGGGTCCTGGGAGAGAGGGGAGAGGTGCAGGGGGTCGAGGGGGAGTGCGTGGCACCCTCGGGTGCCTCCAGCGGCGAGCAGGTAAGCAGTAGGTGGCCGGCGCGTGCCGGCGTGCGGTGGGCACACGCCCTCCTGCCCACTGGTAGTAGGTGGGAGACAATTAGCAGATGGGCCCGGTGGGCTGCTACAGAGCCAGGCCAGGTCAGGTAAGCCGAGGTAGACTTTCCTCTCTCTCTCTCTCTCTCTCTCTCTCTTTTATTTTCTGTTTTCTATTTTTCTACCTTTGTTTTGATTTAGTTTAACCACTAAATCAATTTGGTAAATTCTGAGAAAAGTAGTGGGTGAAAGATGGACTTATTCCAGAGACCCTCTACAATTTTCAGAAATATTGGAGTTGTATAAATATTTATAGAATTTTATAGCCCCAACTCAAATACTTATTGATTTAATTCAAAGCCCAAATATGTCCCGCAAAAATGTAAACCATTTTTGGTAGATGCTTTCACCTTAATCTAGAAATGAGGAACATTTTTAAAGGGCATTTTGAGTTCATTGAAAATATTTTTAGGTTGAACCTATTTGAATTCATTTGGTGCTAGGGTTTGAACATCCTCAATACCAATTCTTTTGAATTTAAACATGATGCATGGATGCTCACAGATGCAACTAATTACAAGCAATTCTAGGGTTGTGACATACCGCCCAGTCGACGACCTCTACGAGGACTGGCTGGACCGCATCACTGAGCTCGTCAGTGCTGCGGGGGGCTCTCCTGCACCATCCCTCTCGCTACCTCGCCCGCGCCCAGCTGCGGGCGATGTGGATCACGAAGCGCCTCCGCCTCCCCCGCAACAAGATGGTGCCCTCATGCCGAGGCGTACAGCTCGTGGTGCGCCTCCGCCTCCCCCACGTCAGGACGATGCCCTTGCTCCAAGGTGTGCGGTCCCGTGGCGTGACCCGTCGTGCTACGTGCCCGCACACGAAGAATGAAGCTACCAAGAGATTCCCCATCCGCAAGGAAACGCTCCACCGCTCCCGGCTCCGCTGCGCCAAGATAGCTTGCTGCGACAGGACCATGCGCCGCATGCCGTGGCGGCGCAGGGGCACCACGACCCTGCTTTGCCTCCATGACGGGCCCCTGTGGCCACGACAGGTTGCCGCGCCTTCACTCTCGAGCTGCTGTAGCATCGTCTGGCCAGGCAAGTTCAAGCCAGATCTGCCTCCACGCTATGACGGCACCCCCGACCCTGCGGAGTTCCTGCAGCTCTAAGATCTGAGCATCGAGGTGGCCAACAATGATGAAAAGGTCATGGCAAACTGGTTTCCCATGGCTCTCAAGGACGATGCTCGCTCGTGGCTCCTGAACCTGCCTCCAGGCTCGGTCTCCTCCTTGGACGAGATGCGCGACCGCTTCATCGCCAACTTCCAGGGCACTCGCGACCGCCCCCCGGCCACGGGTGACCTGCGCCTCATCAAGCAATAGCTGGGAGAGACCCTGCAAAAGTACATCCAGCGCTTCAACGGCGTGCGCATGAAGATCCCCAAGGTGACCGACATGGCCATCATCTCAGCTTCTTCCGACAGCTTCCGCAACATCAAGATGAAGGAGGAACCCTCCATCCATGAAGAGCTGTGCACGACCTTGGAGCTGTTCAACATCGCGACCAAGTGTGCAAGAGCTGAGGAGGGGTGTCTCTCCCTCCTCGAGCTCCCTGCTACGGATCCAAAGGAGAAGAAGGCCAAGGCCAAGGACGTGAAGCGTAAAGGAGTAGCCGTAGTCGCGGCAGAGCCACACACCAAGCACGGCCGAGATCTTCCCGAGTTGTCCAAGGGTAGCCACACGTTCTGCGCCTTCCACAACGTGCGTACCCACAACACCAACGATTGTCAAGAGCTCAGGGCCATTCGATATGGACGCTTTGGTCGGCCCCCCGAGTGCAATGACCGGGGCTACGGCCAAGGAGGTGGACGAGGTGGAGGACGTCGGGACGACCGTGGGCCCTGCCAGGAGTGGCGCGACCAATCTCATGAGGACCGTTGGCAGGACCAGCCTCGTGAGGGCGCCTGGCACGACCAGCCTCACGAGGACCAACCTCAGGGCAACCATGGTCTCCCTCTGCCTCTGCCGCCAAGGAGGAATGATGACCACCAACATGACGAAGGGGCTGGGGGCTTCCAAGAGCCGCGCGCCATCGCCTATATCTTGGGTGGCGCACAGGCCCCAGCCTCCTAGCGCATCTTCAAGAAGTTCTCCCGCGAGGTGAACGCAGCCCTCCCCAAGCTCGAGGCCACGCGCCCGCTCAGATGGTCCAAGTACGCCATCACCTTTAGCTCGGCGGACCAACTCAAGTGCGCGGCAACATCAATGTTCGCCCATCATCAGCAATGTTCAAGTCACCAAGACCCTCATCGATGGCGGCGCAGGGTTCAATGTCCTGTCCATCGAAATGTTCGACAGGCTTCAAGTGCCATACGATCAGCTCCAGCCCACCAAGCCTTTCTCAGGAGTGGCTGACGGCTCTACCACCCCGATAGGACAAGTCCGTCTCCCAGTCACCTTCAGTAAACACAACAACTACCACACCGAGCTCATTGACTTCAACATCGTCCACATCCGCCTGCCGTTAAATGCCATCCTCGGATGCCCAACACTGGCCAAATTCATGGTAGTCACCCACCATGGCTACAACGTCCTCAAGATGCCGGGAAGCGGCGGAATCATCACAGTCCCCTACGAAGAAAGAGACGCGGTGTGCTCCCTCGAGCGCCTTCCAAGCTGCGTCGATCGAAGACCCCGACAACGCGGGTGCGCAGTACCCTCCTGAGGCCAACCCCAAGAAGAAAAAGCAGCTACTCCACACTGGACCTCAAGGGAGCGGCACCTCCGGCGGCGCCACCTCAGGATCTACGCCCGCGCCTGGGGCACCTCTCTCCATCGCATAGGGAGGCGCGCCCGGTGCCATCCTCGGGCAGGGATCGGGGGCTCTCTTCTGGAGGGCCTCAGACCTGGCCAGCATCACAAGGGAGGCGCTTGGGCACCACGTGGAGGCGTACTTCGCGGCACGTTTCCCTCAGGAGGGCACCGATGAAGAGGGCCCGACTCTCAGGAGTTCATCGACAAGGTCACTCATGAACTTCAGGAAGCAAGAGCAATATGCGACGACTGCCGCCCACCTGGCGCTGCTCCCCACTCAGGCAAGGGTGGTGAGCTGCGCGTCTGCATCGACATCCCAGGGCTCAACAGGGCTGCATCCTAGGAGCTCTTTTGGCCTTCACGCGTGGGATGCTGCGAGGGTCCACCTCACAGCTATGTTCGCATGCCGTTCGGCCTGCCGAGTCTGGCTGCCGCCTTCCAGCGCGACCTGCGAAGCGTCATGGCGAGTCAGGAGGCCAGGCATCACGCGGTCCTAGCAGAGATGGAGACGGTCCTCAAGAGGTCCCCGAGCCTCCAGAGCCTCCCGAGGCTCAGGGCCTCGACGGCTCATGAGGGGCGACTTCTTCCCTACGCGTCTTCAGCTACCCCAACACCACTTCAACAGGCAAACCAGGTGATATCTTTCCAAGTTCAATTAGCTGGGAGCGCCCCCTGGGCCGCATCATTCCCAGGCTGTGTGGGTCAGTCCCTATGGCATGTATACACTTGCACTTTGTCGGTGTTCTGGGAACGGGGGTCCCCAGACTTGCCTGCCTGCGGCCCACGGCGTGGCTTTGCTAGCAGGCCCGTACGGCCCATCTTCATCAGAAAGGCATTCAAGACCCTCGCGAGGCAGACGAAGCAAGACATCCTCAGGAGCGGCCTCACCAGGTTGGCTCGCGAGGGGCGGAGAAATCAAGGCAGGGCAAACCTCGCGAGGTTCTCATGACATGAGCCATGACGATCGAGACCAGGCTGGTGCCAGGTGGGAGCCAGCACGCGCAGTGTCCTTGTTTCCTCTTTGGTGCTAAGGGGGCAAGTGCAGGCGCAGAGTACCGAGGCATCAAGCAAAGGTTTCCATATTGGTGCACTAAGACCAAGACCAGAAGGACGACAAGATGGAGGTCATCATGGAGCCCAAGGCGGCGTCACCACTAGAGCCTTTTGCAGGCGAAGACCACTTTTGTCAGGATAAGCTATACTAGCTGTCCCCTTTCAAATTGGCTGATGTTGGCTCCCTTCCCGCTCAATATTTGGGGAGAGTATCAGGGCCTCTATAAATAGGACTAGCCACCACCATATCTAGACAGGGATCTGATTTCGATCCACAACCACAAGTTCACCAAGCCCAAGAACACCTCTCCTCAGGAGGCTGTTCTTCCCCTTGTATAGTTCATCATTAGCCCAAGAGGCAATCCACCACCACACACTGGAGTATGGTATTACACCACAACGGTGGCCCGAACCAGTATAAATCTTGTGTCCCTTGTGTTGTGAGTTCGTCGAGTAGTCCGTAAGATCTTAGCAAACCTAGGACGAGGATCGGTAGGGGGGAAATCTTCGTGCGCACCCCAGTGTTCGAACCTTGAGGGTTTTGCCGGAACCCGTGATTCGACATTTGGCGCGCCAGGTAGGGGTGTGCCATAGCTTCTTCCCCACCAGTCAATCCGCTGACGCCCCGCGGTTCCGATGTCCGACAACTCGAGGGCTGACGTCGACCACTGGGCAGCCTGGCCTGCTCGGGCGGCGCCGCCTGCCCAGGAAGATCTCAACCCCGCACTCCAGGCGGCACGAGCGCCACCTAACGCCGCAAGGCGCGGGTGGTGCAGCCAGGCGCTATCCGACCTTACTCCACGACAAGCGCGAGCTGCTGCAAGTTCCGCAAGCCACGTCGCGGCAACGACACCACACACCCGGCGGGAGCAGGCGAACATGCGGGCCGCACTCACAGTGGCACGGGAGCTGCTGCGGTGCCAACTAATGGAGAGCGGCCGGGATGCGCTGCTGGAGCGCGTCACCGAGCTGGTGGACGCAGCGGCCACGGGAGCGCTGCCCTTCTGCTATCAGTTCACGCCTCGGGCGGCGGCTGGGTCCCACGGCGGGCCTCACCATGCCCATGTGCTCCTGGGTACACCCGGGGGCCTCGTCGACATCAACACGATCCATGGTGGGGGGCGCCCTGCCGCGCCCGCGCCACCTCAGGTGGGCGCGGGCACGAGCGTCGCCGCGTATGGTCCCATCGGAGCGCTGCCCTGCCATCCTCAGGACGGCATGACATGCTGGGCAATATGGAGCGTGGGGCACTTCGGCGAGGTCTTCGGGGCAGCGGCCTCGGAGGCCTTCGTGCCCCGCATGATGGACCAGGAGTACACGCTGGAGGACGAACCTGGCTCGTTCCTTGGGCCAGGTTGGGAGGAGGAGGCGCTAGGAGCTGAAACCTTCCAGGAGCCGCCAGAGAGTCCCACCAACCGCGCCATCGACAATAGAGACAAGGTACCACTAATCCCTCAGGAGCAAGCTTACGCTAACCATGAGTCGCAGGGGGATCAGGTCACCACGGCAGCCAGCGGCCCCAGTTCGGTGGCCCCCTTCCGCCAGGGGGATCGCGTTGGGGGCTGTAGGAGAGGGGTCGGGAGCCGGATCCCTCCCCATTCGCACGGAGCAAGGCAACGCCCGGAGGTAGGCCCTCTGCCGGGGTGGCGCCGGCGATCCCTCCCCATCCGACAAGAATAAGAATTATGTTATGCGTATCCTTCATCAATTTAAGTTGATGACAAGCAACGGATTGCAAACAACTTATTCCCGTTGGAAGGATTTAGAGAGATATGGCGCAAACTTGAGAAAGTCTTCAACGATCCACCGGTAGAATTTGAAAAGCACGAATGCATAGATATGATACACGAAGGAAGAAAACTCTTGAACGAACCACCGTAAGAATTGAAAAAGAACGAATAAAACATGAAGAAACACCAGGAAGGATTAGCAAATACACGAAGATGCTTGAGAGAATTTAGATCCATGAGAACGATGAGATTATGAGCTAATTAGAGAATCCTTGATTTAAGCACTGGTATGATTTAGAGTATGAGCGCTAAAAGCTGGAATGAATAAATCTTCGATGATGGGCTCCGGATAATCAAACTGAACAGAATCTTGAATTGCTCCAGATAGGAAAAAAGAATTCTGACAATCAAAAACAATTATGAGAGGATGGGCTCGAACTAGAATCACGAATCTCCAAGAGAACGGATAAGATATGGAGTTAAAACTCTTCTTCAGTCTTCAAAATCTGAGAATGACAATGAGAAACCGCCAAATTGTTGAGATACTCCGGGATGAAAATTAGAAAGGTTGAACCAACGATGAAAATAATTTGAAAGATCTTGGAGAGAGGCAATTGACTGATGAAAATTCATTCTTACGTCAAACTTCGAAAAAAATTAGAATAGCTCCAGGAAAAATTAGAAGAGTCGGGTAAGATCCTGGAAAATGACCTGTGGGTTAGGGCCCACTGAAAAGATACACCGTTGAACGATTACTTGCAAAGAGAGATTGCACTGGTTGAATTAAAAGACTTGAATGAGACAACAACCTCGAAATAGGTTGAACTGATCTAGAATGACAAGACGAGCCTTGAGATATCTTCAGCACTTCGGAACAAATGAAAAGTGAGAAGTGCATTATTATGAGGTGCACCGGCATGAGGAAACATTTGAAACGAGGAAAAGGGATATGATCAACACCAAAAGCTTGAATTGAAACCACCAGAGAAGAGAATGAGTGACAAATTTGAAGCTCCGTTAGAATCTTCATGAGAATCACCGGATAAGAACATTGAAGGAAAAGAATGGAGAGACTACACATCCATAAGATGGATGCTTGATTAAGAAATATGAGTCCTTGAAGAAAAAGGGTGGGAGGGTGGGAAAAAACAAAGACAACTTGGGATGGATGAAACGAACAACATTGAGAAAGCTGAGATTGAATCTTGCGGATGTTGAAAATGGACGGATCCGCTTGAAGGGAAGCACACCGGTTGAAAAGGATTGGCAAGACAATCTCGATGATCAAGAAGGATTAGTATTCACATAGGAATATGAGAACACCACTTAGACAAGGGATGGAATCAACATTTGACTTTGAAGCAACTCGAATACCACAACTCAAAACAAAACAAAGGATTGACTTGCAGAATAAGCCAGAACAAACATATGATAGAGATTTCGTCCGAAGTTTTCGTGGTGGGGCCTACACGGGCTCGATCGTATAGCACCATCATGTACAAGGCAGTGCACATGACATACGAAGCGTCCCCGAGTCGGCATAGCCAAGGACTCTTTAAGACACAACAAGACCACTGTAAAACCAACCGTGAATAGGCGGACCACTAGACGTCGAACCCCAATTTAGTATCATACATCTATCGGAAAGATATCCTAAGAGCTACTTGAATTCCCACTTATAAACTCCCGAAATTTTCCGGTTATGCAATTAGGTGTTGGGGATACAGGGGAAGCATAATAACTCACCCAAAACTAGCAAATCCTACATCCAGCTGTATCCATCCTTCAACACATAACCAAGAAACCTTCGGAAATCATTTACCTCAACCTTCGAAAAGCATCCGTTATACAAGTTATGGCAATACTCCCGAACTCCCGCCCCAGTATTGGGTGGCGTCGAGGTTATCTCACCAACAACTGCATAAAAGAGATTTTCGATGTCGGCGAAACTAAACTCAGGTATTCCAGAACTGCAACGATAAAATTGTGACGACAACACCTCGGAGCTCAACTTCCCGGGACACTGCCACAACCCCTAAATGTCAGGAGGCACCAAGAATAATGTTCTCGTCACAAAACCATCGGAACGATTCCAAGATGCACGCGTGATCCTAAAATTTATTTAGTGAAATTTGAGAAGAGAAGAGTCAAAACTCTACGTCAGGATGCCTCACCAGAGCGACGAAGGGACTGAGGAGTAAAAAGAATTCCTAACTCTCCGATATATATAATCCTAAATGACTCAAAACATTTCTAGACTCAATAACACCAGCGATTCGATCAAGCAGGGGGCTCCTAAGGTCGGGGAAGGCTCTGATACCAACTTGTAACGCCCTCGATGCGGCTATATCTCCCACGTGTCGAAGCACGATTTAGAGGCATAACCGCATTGAAAGTAATGTCACAAGTGAGGTGATCTTCACACAACCCATGTAATGCATAAGGGAAAAAAGATACATAGTTGGCTTACAATCGCCACTTCACACAATTACATGAATAAAGCATTACATCATCCAGATACAATCAAGGTCCGACTACGGAACCAAAATAAAGAAGACTACCCCAAATGCTACACAGATCCCCGATCGTCCCCAACTGGGCTCCACTACTTATCAACTGGAACGAAACAACACAAAGGACAAGATCTTCATCGAGCTCCACCTTGAGCTTGGTTGCGTCAAGTGCACGATCCAACGGCACCTGCAAACTGGTTTTGGAAGTATCTGTGAGTCACGGGGACTCAGCAATCTCACACCCTCGTGATCAAGACTATTTAAGCTTAAAGGTAAGACAAGGTATGAGGTGGAGCTGCAGCAAGCGACTAGCATATATGGTGGCTAACATACGTAAAAGAGAGCGAGCAGAGAAGGCAAAGCACGGTCGAACAACTATGATCAAGAAGTGATCCTAGAACAACCTACGTCAAGCATTACTCCAACACCGTGTTCACTTCTCGGACTCCGTCGAGAAGAGACCATGATGGTAACACACGCGGTTGGTGCATTTTAATTAAGGTCAACTTCAGGTTTTCTACAACCGGACATTAACAAATTCCCATCTGCCCATAACCGCGGGCACGGCTTTCGAAAGTTCAATACCCTGCAGGGGTGTCCCAACTTAGCCCATCACAAGCTCTCACGGTCAAGGAAGGATATTCCTTCTAGCTGGAAGACCCGATCAGACTCGGAATCCCGGTTACAAGACATTTCGACAATGGTAAAACAAGACCAGCAAAGCCACCCAAATGTGCCGACAAATCCCGATAGGAGCTGCACATATCTCTTTCTCAGGGCACACCGGATTGTCCAAGGTTCCGGTAGGCCAGCCCAGAGTTGCCCCTGGTGGCCACCGACAGCTGACAGGTTGGACCAACACTCAGAGGAGCACTGGCCCGGGGGTTTAATAAAGATGACCCTTGGGCGGGCCTACCCAATGGAAAGAAAATGCTAGGTGGCAAAAGGTAAAACCAATGTTGGGCCTTGCTGGAGGAGTTTTATTCAAGGCGAACTGTCAAGGGGTTCCCATTATAACCCAACCGCGTAACGCAAAATCCGGGAACATAACACCGATATGACGGAAACTAGGGCGGCAAGAGTGGAACAAAACACCAGGCATAAGGCCGAGCCTTCCACCCTTTACCAAGTATATAGATGCATTAATTAAATAAGAGACATTGTGATATCCCAACAAATAAACATGTTCCAACAAGGAACAACATCTCCATGTTCCAACAAGGAACAAACTTCAATCTTCAACTGCAACTAACAACGCTATAAGAGGGGCTGAGCAAAGCGGTAACATAGCCAAACAACGATTTGCTAGGACAAGGTGGGTTAGAGGCTTGGTTCAACAATATGGGAGGCATGATAAGCAAGTGGTAGGTATCACAACATAGGCATAGCAAAAGAGCGAGCAACTAGCAAGCAAAGATAGAAGTGATTTCGAGGGTATGGTCATCTTGCCTGAAATCCCGCAAGGAAGAAGAACGAGTCCATGAAGAAGATAAATGGACGAAGTCGAACGAATCCTCACAACACGACGTTATCAGAACCAACCCGAAGAAGCAACACCGGAAAGAAGCAAACAACATAGTAAACAACCATCACATACGCATGGCATGATGCGCAAACAAGTATGATGCATGTCCGGTTTAATGAGGCATGGCATGGAAAAATGCACAAGCAAAACTACAAGTTAAATGGAGCTCAATATGCGACGAGTTGCATATTGAAGAAAAACACCACATGACTTATTTAGTTCTCTCTCGTTTATGTACCCAACAAGGCTAAATGTTGTTAGCATGGCAAGAGGTGAAGCATGATGAAACTATCTAATCTAGGCAAGTTTAAATGAGGCCGGAAACACAAAACAGCAAGTCCGGAAACTCCTCATATGCATATATTAGGTTTGGTACTGTTCTGCCCTAAACATAATTTTAGAGTTGTTGAACATGCTATATGAGTGCATCATGTTAAACTAGGCATTTATCCACCCCATTTACATATACAGTTTATTAAATTCTGAGTTACGGTTAAATAGTTATGAATTAAATCATTTTAATGACATAGGGGCAAATTAACCAAATAGCATTTAAACATTTTAAACATAGATGAAAGTGACATATTATTAAACTAGACAAAATTCTAAGAAACTTTCATATTAAGTTTGTTTTAAACCGATGCACGGTTATTAAGTTATTATATGCATGATCTACAAGGGGTTTTTTGTAAAACAACAGTTTTCTGGAAATTAGCTAAATTCGCAGAGCCTAAAAAAATACTGGGCCGGATCTGCTGGCCCAACAAAACAGGGAAAAAAGGGGTGGGGCGCCAGGGGTGTGCTCACATTGGGCCTAGGCCCAACTGGAGGAGGAGGCCGGGCAGCTGGGCCTCGCGCAGCGGTCAACGGGAGAAGGAGGACTTGTCGCTGTCCTTGCTTTGGGGCGGCTGGGCGCTGACTCGCTGCTCCTCTCGCAGCAAGATGAAGCAGGGGCGCGACGCTTGGCGAACGGAGCTTCTACTCCGGCGACGAGGCGATGCAGGGGTCGGAGGGAGGCGCGGATCGGCACGAATCCGGGTGGTGGGGGTACAGGAAAGGTGAGGTCGATCTGATCCGGAGCTGCGGTCAACGAAGAGCACGGGATCGAGGGGATCCTGCCCTCGAGCTGATGTAGGCGCGGAGGACGAGGATGGCCGGCGCAAAACTCCTCGGGGCTCCCAGTTGCACGATAGAGAGAGCAGGTGAGAGAGGGAGGAGAGAAGGACGAGGAAGGAAGAGGCAGGGGCGCAGGGTCCTGTTGCAGGTGGTCGCCGGCGATGTAGATGGAGGGCGAAGGGGTTCAGTGGACGCACGCACAGGAGTTGTTGTTGCTTTCGCCTGTGGCAGCAAAGCTCCGGCGCGGCAGAGGCCATGGGCGCTGGAGTTGCACTCCTATTCGAGGGGCGACGAGGAGGCCTCTGGTCGCCGGTGACGCCTACGGTGGTGGATGGCTTGACGAGCAGCAAAGAGCTCGGGCGTTGGTGCGCGAGCAGAGGAACTCAGTGGGATGCGGGCATGAGGAGAAGGAGGCTGCGACACGAGGCTTGGGGATGAGGAGGACCTCGATGCAGAGGCACACGAAGCTTGGTCGGCCGGCGAGGAAGGAGGCCGTGGAGGAGCTACAGTGGCCAGCCGATGCTCGGGCTGCAGGAGGTGGACGAGGGAATCAGGGAAGGCGCTGGTTGGTGGGAGAGATCGAGAGGATTTGGTCGGGGACGCACACACTGATTGGATGGGGATGGATCCCGAGGTGGGAGATGTGGCGGCGGCGATGAGTGGATGGGACAATGTCCCTCGATTTTAGGGTTTGCCCTGTATATATATATATTAAGTGGGTTTTGGTTAGGGGTATTCGGTCCGTCCGATCATAATCGGGCGGTCGAGAAAAAGATAGGCTAGGGAGTCCAAATAAGAAAACGATGATATTTTGTAGATGTTTGGGGATGTTCTGAGTCCAACGGTGACAACTGCCCAGGTCGGGTTCGGGACCGATTTCGGACGCGCACATGAGGGGGTCGATGGACTGCGCAAAGAGGGGTTTCAGGGCCTGGTGGTTGATGGCGGACTGTGCAGAAGACTTTGGGCTGAGAGAAGAGAAGAGAGAGAGACCCAGCGACTATTTCCGGAGACCGAAAACGTCCGATGTAAGACCGGCTATACTGTCGCTATAGTTTAATGGTTGGGGCGTCAAACTAACTTCGAATGCGACGAAAATGGACAGGAGGCCTACCTACAACATAAAAACACCGCACGCCAACTTTCATCTCATTCCGAGAACATTTTCTGGCCACTTATAAAATAATATTTCGGACATGCCGCGGGCGCGTGCAAGTGAGTCTGGCCTCAGAACGGACCACGGAAGGAACTGGGAGACCCGGACGAATGCAAGTTTTGAAAATATGATGATGCAATGCACATGATTACATGACAAGAAGCAACACGCATGCGAATGACATGGCAACGACAGCGAAATAACTGGAGGACACCTGGCACAACGGTATCGGGGCGTTACATTAGCTTACCTTGCTGGGGGCACCCCTCGGGCTGCATCATCCCCAAGCCGCTCAGGCCCGACCCAGCGGCACGTATAATCCCTACATTTACTTGAGCTAGCCTTCTTTCCATGCTTAACCTACCTATGACTACCACCTGTTTGACTCTCACCTCCCACGGAGGCTACTCATGCTGGCACGGCGCATGCGGACGGGTCCGTCCCTGCAACGCTGACAAACCTGAGCTGTCAAGCTCTGGCTCGCGGAACGCCCCGCGCACGCAACCTCACCAGGCCCTCAGTGCCTTCACTTCCTCGCGGAGCCACCGGTAGTAGATCGGCAACCATGACGGCAGACTGTGTTCCTCCTTGTGCTGGCTTGCAGGAATCTCATGAGGATAACAGCAAACGGCACCGCGAGCTCCCACTCCCTCTATGCAATCCGCTTGCGTGTTAAAAGGGGGGCTCCTGAGCATCATGACTCAGGAGCTCTTCCTAGCTCTCCAGCCCTCACCCCTGGCCTTGTCCACGGCACGCGACCTGGCATACCAACGGCGGCTGAGCTTGCTCGAGTGCCGGGACTTGAGGACGTAGAGCACGAAGGAGAGTGTGGGAGAGGGGGAGACTCGCATGGGCCCGACCTAGCCACGCTACGGATGCCTACGCACGAACCTGGTGCATCACGAGGAGCCGACCCCGGACCTCCAAGATAAGTCTCTGATACGTCTCCAACGTATCTATAATTTTTGATTGCTCCATGCTATATTATCTACTGTTTTGGACATTATTGGGCTTTATATCCACTTTATATTATATTTGGGACTAACCTACTAACCGGAGGCCCAGCCCAGAATTGCTATTTTTGCCTATTTTAGGGTTTCGAAGAAAAGGAATATCAAACAGAGTCCAAACGGAATGAAACCTTTGGGAATGTGATTTTCTCACCGAACATGATCTAGGAGACTTGGACCCTACGTCAAGCTACCAACAGGGAGGCCACGAGGTAGGGGGTGCGCCTACCCCCTAGGCGCGCCCTCCACCCTCGTGGCCCCCTGTTGCTCCACCGACGTACTTCTTCCTCCTATATATACCTACGTACCCCCAAATGATCAGATGCAGAGCCAAAACCCTAATTCCATAGCCGTAACTTTCTGTATCCACGAGATCCCATCTTGGGGCCTGTTCCGGAGCTCCGCCGGAGGGGACATCGATCACGGAGGGCTTCTACATCAACACCATAGCCTCTCCGATGAAGTGTGAGTAGTTTACCTCAGACCTACGGGTCCATAGTTGTTAGCTAGATGGCTTCTTCTCTCTTTTTGGATCTCAATACAAAGTTCTCCCCCTCTCTTGTGGAGATCTATTCGATGTAATCTTCTTTTGTGGTGTGTTTGTTGAGACCGATCAATTGTGGGTTTATGATCAAGTTTATATATGAACAATATTTGAATCTTCTCTGAATTCTTTTATGTATGATTGGTTATCTTTGCAAACACCTTCGAATTATCAGTTTGGTTTGGCCTACTAGATTGATATTTCTTGCAATGGGAGAAGTGCTTAGCTTTGGGTTCAACCTTGCGGTGTCCTTTCCCAGTGACAGTAGGGGCAGCAAGGCACGTATTGTATTGTTGCCATGGAGGATAACAAGATGTTTTTTATCATATTGCATGAATTTATCCCTCTACATCATGTCATCTTGCTTAAGGCGTTACTCTGTTCTTATGAACTTAATACTCTAGATGCATGCTGGATAGCGGTCGATGTGTGGAGTAATAGTAGTAGATGCAGGCAGGAGTCGGTCTACTTGTCTTGGACATGATGCCTATATACATGATAATACCTAGATATTCTCATAACTATGGTCAATTCTGTCAATTGCTCAACAGTAATTCGTTCGCCCACCGTAAAATACTTATGCTCTTGAGAGAAGCCACTAGTGAAACCTATGGCCCCCGGGTCTAGCTTCATCATATTAATCTTCCAATACTTAGTTATTTTCATTGCTTTTATTTTACTTTGCATCTTTATCATAACAATACCAAAAATATTATCTTATCATATCTATCAGATCTCACTCTCGTAAGTGACCGTGTAGGGATTGACAACCCCTTATCGCGTTGGTTGCGAGGATTTATTTGTTTTGTGTAGGTGCGAGGGACTCGCGCGTAGCCTCCTACTGGATTGATACCTTGGTTCTCAAAAACTGAGGGAAATACTTACGCTACTTTGCTGCACCACCCTTTCCTCTTCAAGGGAAAACCAACGCAAGTGCTCAAGACCCCAAATAGAGTGTCTGGACATTACCGAGGACGTGGGCCTGAGCAGCAACCGCACCGCTGCCCAAGTAAGTAATCCTATGGCCGAACACACTGTCCTTTTATTTATCATGACATCATTCTGAAGAATCGCTCTTTGACCAGGACTGGATAACAAAGGCGAAGATGATCCGGTGTTCGGCCCCCCTTCCTGAAGGCTTGGACAATACGGTGCTGGAAAAGATGCTCGAGCCAACACCTTGCCCGGTGCCCTCCAAGGAAGATGAAGGGGGGGGGGGAATAAAGAGGGTGAAAGCGGGCCTCCATCGCTACCTATTCCAACCGAGGGAATGAGCGCCTCCGCGAGGGAGGATAACCAATGGGTTGAATCTGACATTCTCTCTCCCCGGGGAAGGAAGAGGACTACCTCTGAAGATCCGGAAACCATGGTTTCCAAACGGGAGAAGAAATCTCCGCCAGAGGGTCCTGCCTCGGAGGGTTTTCTTGCCGCACAATGTCCGCGCGGGGATCAGCCCTCTAACGAGCTGTAAGTAATCAAAAAGTACTTAATAGTGAAGATATCCTACCTTACTTCTCAGGAAAATAACCAAAGCATTTATCTTGCAGTTCGGATCTTAGCCCTTCTCAGCAGAGCTCATCTTTAGGGGATCTTCTTTCGGAGATGATGGAGAGCGAAATGCCTCCCCCGGACTCCCCAGCTCAAGAAGCGGGCAACCTTGAAGTGTTGTCGCGGCGGGTTTCTCCTGATCCGGCAAGGCCAGAAGGTAATCCTATGGTCACCTGAAGTCCCCAATATCTGGCTCTTGAAGAGAGCAATCAAAAGAGTACAGCACCATCTGGTATGCGGTCGGACGTACTGAGGGATCTGCTAGAGCGAGCGACTATCTCAGAAGAGCACCGTACGTTGATGGGTACGGTGATTGAAAGGATTTCGTCCTCCGAAAGTGGGTTGCATGAAGCCTTTATGAGTCTACTGACGGGTTTTGAGGTACGTGAAATGATGTACATTTTTGACAGTACCGCACATATTTAGGTGTGCCCTATGTAGATAGTAGCCCCTAAGACTCTGGTTGTCGTTGAGAACAACGGCAAACAAAGGATCGTAGTCCCAGGTAATAACCAAACTGCCTTTATGTGTAGGTGGTTGAAGCTCCGGTGGCTAGCTGGACTGATGGGTTTGCCGAACTAAAGCGGCAACTGGATGCGGCAGATGCCGACATCGTGCTTGGTAACAAGCGGCTTGTCGAGGCACAGGGTAGGTGATTTTTCTGGTGAATGTCACAAAGTAAGAGCAGCATGATGCCAGTATCTTTAATATGTTGTGACTGCAGATGGAGCAGCCACCGTGGAGACCCTTCGGGTGGAGCTTGCTCGAGCCAAGGAGCAAGCAAGGAGTAGTAATGCGGCCGCTTTAAAGGCGGCCGAAGAGTTAAGGGCTGAACAAGCCACACATTGCGGGAGCATAGAAGAAATTGCAAAGATACCGCTGACCGTTACCGGCTTCTTGAAGAAGAAAACCGGGTGAAGGCGACGGACCTGGAGAAGGCCCGGGTGGCTGCCAAGGAGCCCCCCTCCGAAATTAGAGCGATGAAGGAGGAGCTGAATCAAGCTGCGGATATCGTTTCTGGGAAGCCCTTCTTGTTGCGGACTAAGTTCGGAGATCCGAAATATGCTCCTCTAGACCAGCTATGGAGTTATGTGGATGAGTACATGGATTTGGCTACGAGTGCTGCGGATGCGACCGAGTACTTCAAGGATCAGAAGGGTCCTGAAGTGGAGAAGCTATTCTGGTCACAGTTTCACGCTCCAGTCCGTCCGTTGTTGCTGAATGAGCGATTGACCGGTTGGGCCGAGCTCCATAGATTGTACGGACTGGCCATTAGGTCCGTTGTGGATCATTTGTGGCTAGGAGGGCCAAGGCCGAATAGCTACTTTAGATTAGTGCAACAATTCCTTGGCGCTGTGCCACGCATCGATGTTGTAAAGAGGTCGGTGTGCATAGAAGGCTCGCGGATGGCCCTTGCCCGTGTCAAAACATACTGGGCGGAGATGGATGCCACCACTGTTGCGGCATAGGGTTCGGCCATAGGCCGAGTGGCTGCCGAGCACTACTTTGAAGAAGTTCTTGAAGGCACTGTTTGATAGAGGCTCAATGCTCGAAGAATATTATGTTTGAGTGACATGTATTCCCATTGTAAAAACAATGTTTTATTGAATTTATCAAGGCTTTATTTATACTTTTGCCCAAAAGTGCTATGATGCCTCCTATCCGGCCGTTTATGTATATATGTATATAACCTGAAAGATTGCAGTCGTCGGCTTCAGCCCCCACGCATATAATGCGGGGGTGTTCGCAGAAGATGCATGTTCACACTTGATCCAACGTCTTGGTCCATTAAGGAGGTGATAGCGCAGCAAACTAGGGAAACGGACTATAATGCTTTAACACTTTCATTTAGCCAGAGGAGTTTGACAGTGGGGCTACTATATAGCCCCTGGTGGCTCTGCACTCATCCGAATTCGGGGTGCGTACATGCCTGGCCAGGAAACGGCCCTTCGTTAAGGCGGATGAATCCTGAAGATTCCGCTAGGTCATCGAGTGGTTGACCAGTCTCACGCTATATCATGACAGTCAGTTTTCGGCTTTCTCTACTGAGGTGCTCGTCCGGATGAACTAGGGCACAATCGTAGTAGTTCTCCTGGTGCCGCCTTAGCCGATAGAGCGGAACGTAAAGCAGCAAAACACAGGAGCCGGGCTAATCCAATATTTGACCAAAGACATGATTCGGAGCTGATGCATATAAGGCCAAACTCGCGACGCCGAACACTCCCTAAGGTATTCGGTCTTTATGTGGAAACCGGGCTTAAGCAGTGCCCTTTGTAATAAGCCCCTGGTGTCCAGGTACGTGCAATATTCTGACGTGGCCACATGCCAATACGTCAGCATCCTTCTCAATTGTACTAAGATTCCAGGGGATGTATATCAACAAGAGATAGTAAAAAAGGTTTACGCAGGGCCTTAATCTAAAAAGAATCCTTGGAACGGGTCCCTGCTACACGTCTGCGCCTGTGTCTCCGTTGTGCTGTATCCTGGACGGGTGTAGCACGATGGTCATCTGTAAAAGAGAGGAACTTAGTTGAAAAGTTGTCATGCAAAAAGGTAGGTTATACTAAAGAAACTATGTACAATTCAAGATGAGTAAAGTTGAGCCTAATTGCCACTTGTTTGCGCGCTTTGAGCCCCTTGTATTGTAATAGGGGTATAGCCATCAAACCTGTACCAATTACATATAGCTGCGCCAGAATCGTCTAACCGCGTCCGTGGTCGTAACGACCTATCAGATGCTTTAGTTGGTGAGGCCATTTAGTGTGCGGCTGCCAAGGCAGCCGCACAGTCTTTCATGCGCATGGAGCGCTCAATATTTCCATTTACTGTAATAATGCCGTGTGGACCGGGCATCTTAAGCATGAGAGAAGCGTAATGTGATATTGCGTTAAAGCGAGCGAAAGCTTCGCGTCCGAGTAGTGCTTGATAGCCAGTTTGCAATGGAGCGATGTGGAAGGTTAACTTTTTGCTGCGGAAGTTATCGGGAAAGCCGAATATAACCTCTAGTAGCAGGGAGCCCGTGCAGTGGGCTTCTGGGCCTGGCGTTACTCCTTTAAAGGTAGTATTGCTATGGCTAATTTTTGCTGGGTCTATCCCCATGTTGCAGACTGTGTCCTGATATATCAGGTTTAAACTGCTGCCGCCGTCCATCAGGACTCATGTGAAGTGGTATCCGTCAATTATTGGGTCTAATACCAAGGCAGCCCATCCTGCCCGCCGGATACTTGCCGAGTAATCCCGATGGTCAAAAGTGATCGGTTGGGACGACCAGTGGCAGAACTCCACGGTGATAGGCCTTGGGGCATATGGCTCTAGGAGTGCCGCTTTGTTTCTCCCCTTTATCACGTGTAACACGTTGACTATTTTGACTTCTGGTGGGAATTTCTTCTGTTCCCCAGTGCTTTTCTTGCGAGGTTCGTCCTCGTCTTCGCTTGGTGTATCCTGCCCCTTATGTTCGGCGTTGAGCTTGCTGGACTACTTGAAGACCCAACATTCTCTATGGGTATGATTTGTAGGTTTATCGGGGGTACTATGGATCTGACATATTTGGTCCAGAATCTTGTTTAGGCTGGACATTTCGTCTCTGTTGCCTTTGGAGGGCGGCTTTTGCTGACTTGACCGAGAGCTTCTGAATCCGGCGTTTACCGCCGTGCTCTTCGGGATTTCTTCTTTATTCCGGCGCTTGTTTTTGCTGCGTCGTGATTTCCCGTTTCCATCCCTGACTTCGGATGTACTTGGGTCGCTGGTGCTGCATCGGGCTAACCACTTGTCCTTACCCGCGCAAAAGCGGGTCATGAGGCTTGTTAATGCTGCCATTGTTCTCGACTTTTCTTGGCCAAGGTGTCTGGCGAGCCATTCGTCTCAAACGCTGTGCTTGAAAGCTGCTAAGGCTTCGGCGTCCGGACAGTCGACTATTTGGTTCTTCTTAGTGAGGAACCTGTTCCAAAGCTTTCGGGCTGACTCTTCGGGCTGTTGAGTTATATGACTTAAATCATCTGCATCCGGTG
The DNA here is from genome assembly GCA_034509565.1 of Triticum monococcum. NCBI lineage: Eukaryota > Viridiplantae > Streptophyta > Magnoliopsida > Poales > Poaceae > Triticum > Triticum monococcum. The sequence goes on from CM067841.1 coordinate 123,099,713, forward strand.
GTCGGACATAGGTCCCTTGAAAATTTTCCCGAAAGGCGTCTTCGAGCTCTTCCCGGCTTCCATTGGAGTTTTCGGGAGGCTTTTAAGCCAGTGCCGAGCTGGCCCTTTGAGCTTGAGGGGTAAGTACTTGATGGCGTGGAGATCGTCTCCTCGAGCCATGTGGATATGTAGGATGTAGTCCTTAATCTAGACCCCAGGGTTCGTCGTTCCGTCGTACGCCTCTATGTTTACGGGTTTGAATCCCTCTGTCAATTCATGGTCGAGCACCTCATCGGTGAAACATAGGGGGTGTGCGGCACCCCTGTATTTGGGTGTACCGTTGTGTTTGGATGTTTTTTGTGTTGCATTGCATACTAGAGCGTGCTTGTGTGGCCCGTATATAGATCTGGTTGCGCCGTCCTTTTGATGCGAGCCCTCGCGTGGATCGCGTACTGGCTTATGTGCGGCATCGTTTGCCGCTCTATGTTGGTCGTGAGGTCGTCTATCCGACCGGATGGCCATTTTGTTTTTTAATTGCGGGGGATCTAAGGCCTCCTCATCGAATTCAGGTAGCAACTTTCACTTCGGGTAGCTCTTGGTGTGGCGATTACCGCCATACTTCGCTGCAGTGTTGAGTACTTCACTCCATCTGATTCTGAGTGTGTCTTGTGCAGCCCTGAGCCTTTCCTTCTGCTTTTTCAGACTCCTCGCGGTGGCAACAAGCCTTTGATGGGCATTCTGTTGCTCCGGGTGCCTGTCCGGTGTGATGTCGTTCGGACTGTTATCTTCGACGGAGTCGGGTTGTTCGGTTTGATTCTCCGTGTAGCTGTGGTCGGGCGATGGTTCACCCTGCTCTAACGCTGGGTCTATATGATCGTTGTTTCTGCCGAGGCGGGATTTGGAGCGGCGCTTACGCCGCCGCTTTGACTGCTTCTTGAGGGAACAACCCTTTGCTGCGTCCTTCCGTTCCTTGTCGTCGTTTTCTTTCGGTGTGTCCACCATGTATACGTCATATGATGAAGTGGGCGTCCAGTGCCCTGTGGGCAGTGGTTCCTGTTCGTCTCCTGCATCGTCGTCCATACTATTGATGTCTTTGGAGTCGAAGTCGAGCATGTCGGTCAAATCATCTACAGTGGCTACTAAGTGGGTGGTGGGTGGGAGGCGAATTTCTTCGTCATCCGCATCCCAATCCTGCCGGACATAGTTTGACCAGGACTCTCCTGACAAGGAGAGAGACCTTAATGACTTCAGTATGTCGCCAAAGGGCGAGTGCTGAAAGATATCCACGGAGGTAAACTCCATGATCGGTGCCCGGTCGGATTCGATAGGCACGGGCGCAGGCAGTTCGGAGTCCGTGGCCGGGGAAGGATCCGGCAGCTTGGCATCACGGCTCTCATGAAGGGTAAGGTCGATACTCAGCTCGATCGCCGCTGAGGATACGGCCTCTATGGCGGGGTCTATCCACCTGTCCATGGATGGCACAACTGGTTCCGAATTGAGGGTCGGAGTTGTTGCCGGTGCGGTCTCCTGAACACTATCCGATGGTAGAGCTAAATCATGCTCATCGTGATCGTTCGGCGCACTCGGCAGGGGCTCGAATCCGTCGAAGATCAAGTCTCCGCGGATATCGGCTGTGTAGTTTAAGCTTCCAAACCTGACCTGGTGGCCAAGGGCGTAACTCTCGATCTGCTCCAGATGGCCAAGCGAGTTGGCCCGCAGTGCGAAGCCGCCGAATACAAAGATCTGTCCGGGGAGAAAAGTCTCACCCTGGACTGCATCGCTATCGATGATTGAAGGAGCCATCAAGCCTAATGATGACGACACAAAGGAACTCTCAATGAAAGCACCAATGTCAGTGTCAAAACCGGTGGATCTCGGGTAGGGGGTCCCGAACTGTGCGTCTAAGGCGGATGGTAACAGGAGGCAGGGGACACGATGTTTTACCCTGGTTCGGGCCCTCTTGATGGAGGTAAAACCCTACGTCCTGCTTGATTATTCCTGAAAATATGAGTAGTACAAGAGTTGATCTACCACGAGATCGGAGAGGCTAAACCCTAGAAGCTAGCCTATGGTATGATTGGATGTTGTCCTACGGACTAAAACCCTCCGGTTTATATAGACACCGGAGGGGGCTAGGGTTACACAAGGTCGGTTACAGAGGAGGAGATATACATATCCGTATTGCCTAGCTTGCCTTCCACGCCAAGGAGAGTTCTATCCAGACACGAGACGAAGTCTTCAATCTTGTATCTTCATATTCCAACAGTCCGGCCAAAGGATATAGTCCGGCTGTCCGGAGACCCCCTAATCTAGGACTCCCTCAAAGTGCGTACTTTATAGAGCCGCATCCGAACCCTCCTCGGGAGAGATATCGATCTTGTCAACATGGTCCAAGTGATATTAGTTCGCCGAATCCTGCCCTGCCAGCGCAGGTCTCGCCGCATGTGGGAGTTTAATCCAGAAGGACCACGAACCCTCCAACACTTCTTCGGCACCACACACGAAGGGATGTGGAAGTTATTTTTCGGGAAGAGGAAACATTGGCCAGACACTGCCGAGGACGCTGGCCTTAACTGCAATCATCCGGATACCCCGGTAAGCACTTGGCTTTCGAACACTTTGTAATTATGCATACCGTAATATGGTACTGAGCAAGCTATCTTCTTCCAGGGCTGGATAAAGAAGGCGGAACTGATTATGTGTTCGGCCCCTCTACCCGAGGGCCCAGCGAATCCTGTTCTAACAAGGATGCTGGCCCTGGCACCATACTCGATGCTTGTGAAGGAGGGCGAGGCGAAAAGTGAGAGGACCAAAGATTGCCCCTATTCCCAGGGTACATCGGACTTTGTGTCCAGAGGAATCAAAATCCCCTCATCCAAAGACAAAAGTGATGGGGGCACTGTCTCCTTCCCTCCTAGGAAGAAGAGGGCCACCTCCAAAGATTGGGAGGAGCAGGCTCCTAAGCGAGGCAAGATGCCTCTAGGGGCGGCTCGGGCCTGGAGGACGTCGAGGCGCAGTGTCATGACGAGGACAAGCCTCCGACCAAATCGTAAGTGAATAGGGTTGTTTGAAACATGTCCCGTTTGTCCGATGTTGGGTTCCGGCAAACCCTTAAGGTTCGAACACTGGGGTGCGTGCAAAGTCTTTTCCTCCCACTGATCTACGCCCTAGCTCACTAAGATCTCGCAGACGAACTCGACAAACTCGCAACACAGAAAGACACAAGATTTATAGTGGTTCGGGCCACCATTGTGGTGTAATACCCTACTCCAGTGTGGTGGTGGTGGATTGCCTCTTGGGCTGATGATGAACAATACAAGGGGAAGAACAGCCTCCTGAGGGTGAGGTGTTCTCGTGCTTGGCTAACTTGTGTGGGTGGGGGTGATCTTGATGATCCGTTCCTGCCTATGGTGGTGGCTAGTCCTATTTATAGAGGCCCTGGTCCTCTTCCCAAATATTGAGCGGGAAGGGAGCCAGCAACGGCGGGCAAATTTGAAGGGGGACAGCTAGTACAAGCCATCCTGACAAAGGTGGTCTTCACCTGTGAAAGACTCTGGTGGTGACGCCGTCTTGGGCTCCACGATGACCTCCGTCTTGCTGTCCTTCTGGTCTTGGTCTTGTTGCACCGATATGGCAACCTTTTCCTGATGCCTCGGTACTCCTCGCCCGCGCTGGCCTCCTTAGCACCAAAGAGGAAACAAGGACACTACGCGCGCTGGCGCCCGCCTGGCGCCCATCTGGTGTCGATCGTCATGGCTCACATCAGAGCCTCATGAGGTTTGCCTCGCCTTGATATCTCCGCTCCTCATGAGCCTGCACGATTAGGCCACTCCAGAGGAGGTCCTATGTCGTCCGCCTCGCGAGGCTTGGTCCCTCGCGAGGGTCTTGGATGCCTTGTTGATTAAGATGGGCCATACGGCCTGCTGGTTTAGCCACGCCATGGGCCGCAGGCAGGCAATTCTGGGGGCCCCCGTTCCCAAAACGCCGATAGTAGCCCCCGGGCCCAAGGTGCGCTCGGGCTTGGCTTCACGGCGAAGCCAAGGGTCAAGTTCGGAGCACCGCGGCCCCCAAAAGCCTACGGCCTCGGTTGACGCGTGGCGGTTGATTGGATGTGGGCGTCTCTGCTTCTCGACGCTGCCTCGGCAACTGCACGACTTGACAAGTCCCTGCGACATGCAAGGAAAACCATCATTAACTGTGAGCATGAGAGGTGCCGGTTGGCCTTCTCTTGCTATAAATGGGGAGGGGGGTTGAGCCCCCGTTGCCCATCTCTTCCTTGCTCGCTTGCTTCTTCCTCCTTGCTCCAATGCTAACATCAATGGCGCCTATCAGAAGGTTCTCCGCCGAAGAAAAGGGGAAGGCCCCCCGAGATGACCCGAAGCCACTTCCGCCGAAGAAAAGGGCGATCCACCGCTGTGACGAAGCGGCGATGCAGGTGGTGACGAGGCCTTGGTGCGAGCGGCCTCCCCCAGGGTATCCGTTACCCCTATATGTCCAAGACAAGGGCTCAGGAAGGCGGAGCGATGAGTAGCGCCGCCCGCGCCGCGCCCGGAGTCGCCGTGCCGCGGCGTCGCGCATCGTCGCCCCTGGAATCCATGTCGCGGACTCCTCGCATGAGCTGGTGCTGTGGGCGCCGATGCCCCCAAGTTCTTGGATCCGCTTCCCATAGTTCCTCTCCGACGTGATGCCACCGAGGGGGCCTCTCGAGCTCTGGTTGCAGCACGCCGACTGCGGCGCTCCGGCAACTAGAGCAGAGATCGAAGCGGTCCCCACTAGCAAGATCTTCATGACTCGTGGCTGGGGCGAGGTCGCGCGGGTTTGTCGCGCGAGGGGCGCTTTCGTGATCCACCTTGAGTACGACGATGTCTCCACGCTTTTCTTCAAGGTCTTCGATGCCGAGGGCCGCCGCCTGGAGTGCTGCTCCGGAGAGGAGCGTGAGGCTGACACGCGTTCCGCTCGCGGCTACTCCAGCAGCAACAACCCTTGGGAGTCCAGCAGCTCTCCTGAGCTCTACGAGACTCCGGAGACGAGCGACGACAACGACGTGCCCCCGAGCTCTTGCCGCGCTCGGAGCAGTGCCGCAGCGTCTGGCCGTCGCCGCCGCTGTTCTGGATGGGGTTGGCGCCGGCCTCCCGTGGCCCACTGTTGATGATGGCGTCTGCCACAGGAGGGTGTAGATAGGGTCCTTCTTAGTCTTAGCCTCCATTCCCTACGAAGAATCATGAAGCGCCCCGTGGGGGCATATAAGGGTCTGTAATGTCTTTTGTGCTTATTTTCCCTGTTATGAGGATTTGGTGAACGTGCATCCTGTTAAGGCTCGGTCCCCCATTTCTTTCCTCGCGATGGCTTGTTGCTCTACGTCGACAGGTCCCGGTCCCCAGGCAAGCTACAGCCGCTGCTGGTATGCTAGGTCGCGTGCCCTGGTCAAGGCTAGGAGGTGTGAGGCCCAAGGTCCAGTAAGAGCCCCTGAGGCGCGATGCTCAGGAGGTCCCCCTTAGCACTCAAGCAGCTATGGTAAGGGAAGAAAGAGAGTTGACGTGGCCGCAACGGGGCTGCGGCAAGGCGTGGGTGACCATAAGGCTCAGACATTTAGCCGATCCGAGGGCGAGACTTATCTTGTGAACTTCGTGGCGGTTCCTGACGTTGCGCTAGGGCCGCGCGCCAACTTGTGGAGCATAGCTAGGCCGGCCCATACGGGTTTCCCTCCTCCCATGCTCTCCTTAGTGCTCTGCATCCTCAGGTCCCGGCCCTCGAGCGAGCTTAGCCACCGCTGGTATGCCAGGTCGCGATGCTGTGGTCAAGGCCAGGGGTGAGGGCTGGAGAGCCAGTAAGAGCTCCCGAGATGTGATGCTCAGGAGCCCCCCTTTTAACGCGCAAGCGAAGTGCATGAGAGCAAAGGAGACTCGCGGTGCCGCTTGCTATCCTCCCCGTGGGGTGCCTGTGAACAGGCACAAGAAGAACATGGTTTGCCGTTGGTCCGGATGAAGTGAAGGCACTGAGGGCCTGGTGAGGTGACATGTGCGGGGCGTGCCGCGAGCCAGAGCTCGACTGCTCAGATTTGTCGACGTGGCAGAGACGGACCCATGCACCAGCGCCGTGCCTGTGAGGAGGCCCCGTGGGAGGTGATGATCGAGTAGGTGATAACCGTAGGCAGGTTAAGCAAGGAAGGCAAATCAGCTTGGGTAAATGCAGGAAGATACATGCCACCGGGTCTGGCCCGAGCGGCTTTGGGATGATGCAGCCCGGGGGCGCCCCCAGCAAGGCAAGCTAAAGACATGCGCTAAAGGGATACATGTCGCAGGGACGGACCCACGCGGCCTGGGAATAATGCAGCCCAAGGGGCGCTCCCAGCTTAAACGAGCTTGGAAGATGTCACCTGGTTCTGTAGACGAAGCAGAGTTGGTGCAGCTGAAGGCGTGCGTCAAAGAAATGACTCCTCATGAGCCACCGGAGCCCTGAGCCTCGGGAGGCTCTAGGGGCTCAGGAGGCTCCCTGAAGACCGTCTTCGTTTCCTCTAGGACGGTGCGATACCTGGCCTCTCGAGCCGCCAGGTCACGCCGCATGTTGTGCTGATAGGCCGGCGCCACACTCGGCAAGCCGAGGGGCATGGCGAACGTTGCCGTGTGGCAGGCCCTCGCAACGGCCCACACGCGAAGGCCATAAGCGCTCCTGAGACGCGGCCCTGTTGAGCCCTGGGACGTCGATGCAGACGGGCAACTCAGCACCTTCGCCTGGGTGGTGAGCTGCACCGTGTGAGCGGCTGTCGCCGTGCATGGCTCTTGCATCTTGCAGTTCCTGTGTGGTCTTGGCGATGAACTCCTGAGTGGTGGGCACCCCTTGCCCTATGTTCTCCTGAGGAAAATGTGCCGAGTAGCACGCCTCCAAGTGGTGCTCGAGCGCCTCCCTCGTGAGGTTGGAAAGGCCTGAGGCCCTCCAGAAGAGAGCCCCTGAGCCCTGCCCAAGGGGGGCGCTGGGCGCGCCTTCCTATGCGATGGAGGGTGACGCCCCTGGGACGGACGCTGATCCTGATGAGGCTCCTGCCGCGACGCCATCCTCCTGAGGTTCTGCGAGGTGCAACTTCTTCTTCTTGGGGATGGCCTCCGTAGGGCCCTCACTTTTGCTGTCAGGGTCGTCGATTGCTGTAACTTGGAAGGCGCGCTCGCGGGAGCACACCGCATACCTTTTTTATCACATGGGACCGTGATGACCCCGCTGCTTCCAGGCATCTTGAGGACATTATAGCCATGGTGGGTGACTGCCATGAACTTGGCCAGGGCCGGATACCCAAGGATGGCGTTGTACGACAGGCGGATGTGGGTGACGTCGAAGTCGATGAGTTCGGTGCGGTAGTTGTCGCGTGTGCCGAAGGTGACAGGTAGGCGGACCTGCCCTATCGGTGTGGTGGAGCCGTCGGTCACTCCTGAGAAAGGTTTGGTAGGCTGGAGCCGCTCATATGGCACTTGGAGGTTGTTGAATGTGTCGACGGATAGGACGTTGAGCCCTGCACCGCCGTCGATGAGGGTCTTGGTAACCTGCACATTGCTGATGACTGGGGAACACAACATCGGGAGGACGCCAGCGGTGGTCGCGCACTTGAGCTGATCTGCCGAGTTGAAAGTGATGGCGCACTGGGACCACTTGAGCGGGCGCACGGCCTCAAGCTTGGGGAGCATCGCGTTCACCTCGCGAGAGAACCGTTTGAAGATGCATTGAGAGGCTGGGGCCTGGGCGCCGCCCAAGATGCAGGCGATCGCACGCGGCTCCTAGAAGCCCCCAGCCCCCTCGTCCTGATGATGATCGTCGTTCCTTCTTGGTGGCGACAACGGGGGAAGACCAGCGTTGCTTTGGGGGCGATCCTCACGTGGCTGGTCCCTCCAGGCCCCCTCGCAAGGATGATCTTGCCAGCGGTCCTCAGGAGGCCTGTCGCGCCATTCCTAGCGCGGGCCACGGTCGTCCCAGTGTCTGCCTCCACGTCCTCCTCCACGGTCGTGGCCCCGGACACTACGCTCGGGGCGTCGACCGTAGCGTCCTTCTTGTATGGCTCTGAGCTCTTGGCAGTCGCTGCTGTTGTGGGTGTTTAGGTTGTGGAAGGCGCAGAACGGTCGGTTGTTCTTGGATGACTCTGGCTGATCCACTACAAAAAAAGACACATCCGTGACATTTTGGGCCGGACGAATTTTTTTTCTGTCATACATATGACACTTCTATGATGATAATTGTGACAAAACCCGGTATCATCATAGATGTGGTGGGCTCCTACTTCTATGACAAAAAATCATGACACAAAATGGGCTTTTCGTCCTAGGCGGGCCGGAGATGCAGCTGCATGACATTCTTTGGGCCGTCCATGACGGAAAAAACCATGGTAGAAGCAAGGGCGAGGAAAATTTTGGGGAGTTCCCGGTTACGGTGGGAGGTCGGGGGCCGGGAGATGCACGTTTCTCTCATACACGTACGTGCGTGTGTGCGAGGCGTTGGCTCTAACTGAACCCGAGCGAGGCGTTGGGCTCTAACTGAACCCGAGCAATTGCATTGCAGGCTACGCGTTACTGAACCTGAGCGATCGATCGATGGCTGTTAACTGAACCCGATCGAGCGATTCCTTCGCTACTGCTTCTAACTGAAGCCGATCGATGCTGCCTCTGGGATGAACAGTGAGCATTGCAGGGGGTTTTGGATGAACAGTGAGCGGTGGCGTTGCCTCTGGATGAACAGCCCCCCGTGGTCTGGAGGGCTGGATGAACAATAGACGGTGGAGGGGTGCCCGTGGAGGGGTGGTTGAATAGGACCCCGTGGCGTGGAGGGCTGGATGAACAGTAGATGGTGGAGGGGTGCCCGTGGAGGGGTGGTTGAATAATAGCCGGTGGAGTAGCGCGCGGTGGAGGCTGGATGAATAGGAGCCCGTGGAGGCTGGAGGAGGTCGACAGTGGAGATGAACAGTATCCCGTGGAGTCCCGTTTTGCGGTACGCCACACCCTCCCAATCAACAGGACCCCCGTGTCGACCGTAGGAGGTCTGTTTCATCCGTTTTGCGGTACGCCACACCCCTCCTGATCAACAGGACCCCCGTTTCGACCATAGGAGGTCCGTTTCCTCCGTTTTGCGGTACACCACACCCCTCCCGATCAACAGGACCCCCGTTTCGATCGTAGGAGGTCCGTTTCCTCTGTTTTGCGGTACGCCAGACCCCTCCCGATGAACAAGATCCCGTTTCAAACGTGGCCGGTTGAACACAAGGCCGTTTCCTTCGTTCTGCGGTACGCCAGGCCTCGTTTCCATCGCCTATTCCGTCCAAGCCCTCCCGATGAACACGACCACGCATTCCGTTCCGACCCAGCCAGTTGGCTCCCACGCATTCCGTTGCCTCCCGATGAACACGACGCATTCCGTTGCCTCCCCATGAACACGACGCATTTCGTTGCCTCCCCATGAACACGACAACAATGCTGTTTCTCCGTTCCAACCCAGCCATGTCAACGAGCCCTCGTTGTACGTATGCGCGAGTAGGCGTTCGAGACCCCTCTCGCCTGTACACATACGTGGCCGTATTTTCTTTCTTGCACCCTGGCCGCTGTACGTACGTGTATATGCTACGTGCACGTCTCTACTACGACACGTGCGCGCCTCTACATCCACCAGTATATATGTACGTACACGTTTGTGACCAGAATGACAACACTATGTACGCTTCGACCAGGTGGGTCCCGACTGTCAGGCACTTTGTTGCGTGCGAAGATGTAGCTGGTGGGTCGCAGCAGTCAGGGGGGCGAATTGTTTTTTTTGCCCGGACGCACTTCCTTGCGTGCGAAGGTGTAGCTGGTGGGTCCCAGCAGTCAGGGGGAAACGGTTTTTTGTGAAATACGGTGGCCCGTCCAGTGGGTCCCCGCTGTCAGGTGTAGGAATAATTATTTTGCACATAATAAGGAGGCACTTCCTTGTTGCGGACGTGGACCCAGTTGTCAGCCTCTCCATGTATAGTCCACGTCCGATGGAAGCCGTTCCTTGACCACGTTGATCACGCCGCGCCGAGAGCACCAGGGCGGGGGACGACGGGGAGGCCTAGGAAGGGGATGACGCGGAGCCGGGGAAGACGCGGCAGTGGATGCCCACACATAGAGGAGTACGAGGGTTCACTGGTTCGCTACAGTGTGAGGCTGCCGTCGCCGCAGAATAACAGGGGGTGTGGGTGAGTAGAGGGATGGCCTGGCCAGTGGTGTGAGTAGTAGGGGCGGTGAGGCCTCCGCCGCATTGCAGCCGGCCACGGGAGGCAGGAGCACGAGGCACGACTGGCGCTGGTTTGGGCGGCTGGAGCAAGAAGACCAGAGGTTGAAGAAGCACTGCGGCCATTGGATGGACATCGTACGGTCATTGTAGCTAGAATTGTGCATATTGACTAAGTTGACAAAGCCCTCCGTCCCCGTCAACTTAGTAGGCCCACAAGTCAGCCTGCCACTATACTGGGTCCCAGCTAACAGGGGGAGTATTCATTTTTTTGTGCGTAATAAGGAGGCACTTCCTTGCGTGCGAAGATATAGCTGGTGGGTCCGAGCTGTCAGCGGCGGTAACGTTTTTTCGCGAAATACAGAGGCCCTTTCGGTGGGTCCCTGATGTAAGGTGGAGGAATCATTATTTTGCGAGTAATAAGGAGGCATTTCCTTGCGTGCGGCCGTGGACCCAGCTGTCGAGCTCTCCACGTACAGTCCACTTCAGATGCATGTCGGTCATTGACCACATTGACCAGGCCGTGCCGAGAGCACCAGGGCGGTGGACGACGGCGAGGCCAAGGAAGGGAACGACACGGAGGCAAGGAAGACTCGGCAGTTGTTTCCCACGCGGAGGGGAGTACGACTGTACGAGGTTTTACTAGTTCGTCTGCCGTCACCGGAGAATAACAACAGGTGTGGGTGAGTAGAGGGATGGCTAGGCCAGCGATGGGAGTACGGTGGGGCAGTGAGGCCTGCGCGGCAGTAGAGCCGGCCGCGGGGAGGAGGGAGCAGGCTGTCCCGCCGGCGCTTGTTTGAGCGGCTGGAGCAGGAAGAGCGGAGATTGAAGAAGCACGACGGCCGTTGGATGGACATCGTACGGTCACTGGAGCTAGAATCGTTCATATTGACTAAGTTGACAAAGCCCTCCGTCCCCGTCAAGTTAGTTGGCCCACAAGTCAGCCTCCCACCATGGTGGGTCCCAGCTAGCAGGGGGAGTATTCATTTTTCTTTGCATAATAAGGAGGCACTTCCGGTGGGTCCAAGCTGACAGTGGGGGAAATGTTTTTTTTCACAAAATACGGTGGTCTATCCGGTGGGTCCCAGCAGTCAGGGGCAAACGTTTTTTTGCGAAATACGGTGGCCCGTCCGGTGGGTCCCAACAGTCAGGGGGAAACGTTTTTTCCACGAAATACTGGTGGCCCGTCCGGTGGGTCCCTGCTGTTAGGTGGAGGAATAATTATTTTGCGCGTAATAAGGAGGCACTTCCTTGCGGCTGCCGTGGACCCAGCTGTCAGCCTCTCCACGTACACTACTCTTCCGATGGAAGTCAGTCGTTAACCACATTGACCACGCCGCGCCGAGAGCACCACGATGGTGGACGATGGCGAGGCCTAGGAAGGGGACGACGCGGAGTCGGGGAAGACGCGGTAGTGGATGCCCACACGGAGAGGAGTATGATGGCTCACTGGTTCGGCTGCGGTGTGAGGCTGCCGTCGCTGCAGAATAATAGGGGGAGTGGGTGAGTGGATGGATGGCCTGGCCAGCGGTGGGAGTAGTATGGGGACGGTGAGGCCTCCACGACAGTACAGCCGGCCATGGGAGGCAGGAGCATGTGGCACGACCGGCGCTGCTTTGGGCGACTGGGGCAAGAAGACCAGAGGTTGAAGAAGCACTACGGCCGTTGGATGGACATCGTTGACCACGCCGCACCGAGAGCACCGGGGCGGTGGACGACAACAAGGCCTACGAAGGGAACGACATGGAGCCGGGGAAGACACGACAGTGGCTGCCCATGCGGTGGAGAGTACGAGGGTTGACTGGTTTGGCTGCCGTCGCCGGAAAATAACAGGAGGTGTGGGTGAGTAGAGGGATAGACAGGCCAGGGATGCGAGTATGATGGGGCCGTGAGGCCTGCCCGGCAGCACTGCCGGCCATGGGAGGCGGGAGCAGGCGGTTCCGACGGCGCTGGTTTGGGCGGCTGGGGCAGGAAAATCAGAGACTGAAGAAGCACGATTGCCGTTAGATTGACATCTAACGTTCTGACGCTGGTAGAGTCGATTGTTGACTAAGTTTCTTTTTTGAGAAACCTTGTGTACGCATGAACTTAGTAGGCCCACAAGTCAGCCTCCAAATCTGTGGCAGACAACATAAAGCCCATTTGCTATTTTTTATAATTTGTAGCCCATTTGCTAATTCTTAAGTAATTTATTACAGCCCATTTTCTGCCCAGGACCACGGTCAAAAAGTTCAACCTTATTTTGCATATTTCGGTGGAGTCCAAACTATTGTAATCCTAAAATGATAAATATTTTTTTAAGAACTTATTGATTTGCCAAAAAAATCGGTTTGTTTTTGTAAGCAAATAAGACGTGGGACAATTGAGTTGGTTTAAGGGAAAACCAGTGGTAAAAAAATCTGCGCTGGGTGGAAAAAACAACAAAAATAAGGATGTAAATATATAAAAGGGAATTTTATGTGTTTTCAATATAATGATACGTGTATATGAACTAGTAAAACTATAGGTAGAGATTAGAAAACGGATGTAGGACATGCGTTTCAAGAGGAAAATAGAACTGGGCTGTGTGTTTGATTCAGTAAAAAAAACTACCTGCGGATGTTGTAAGACAAAATATAACTAAAGCTGGCGGGCCAGAGGCCAGTAGATACCTGCTGGATCTTTGTGCCCCTTGTTGTCATGGGTTGGGCCTGTTAAAAACAAAACCAACCCTGGGCAGTCTACAGCCCTGTTGAAACTTGCTCGACCTGAAAAAACAATATACGTGCTCAATAAACGAGAGAATTCTGCTAGTACAAATTGATAACTGGGATGCAACACATATATTGTTTTTTTATCATGATAATAAGTGGATGCACTTGTTTCGAAAAATTGGAGAACTGGGAATTCGAATGGCGGGTGCTTATGCTACCCATCAAATAAAAATTAGGTGCCTGAAAATTCGTTTCGAAACAAATGATTCAGCTTTATATCCACGTCGACCCTCGGCATGATGGTTGGAAGCAAATGCAAGTTTGTACCAAAAGATCGTTAACAACAATACTGTCGGCGTTCTGGGAACGGGGGTCCCCAGACTTGCCTGCCTGCGGCCTGCGACGTGGCTCAAAAGGGGGGCCCAGCACGGCCCATCTTCACCAACACAAACTCAAGACCCTCGTGAGGGGCCAAGCCTCGCGGGGCGGACGACGCGGAGCTTCCTCAGGCACGGCCTCGTCAGGCTGGCTTACGATGAGGTGGAGAGATCAAGGCGGGGTACCTCGCAAGGTGCCTGTGACGCAAGCCATGACGACTCAGGGCGCCTGGCGGGTGCCAGCCCGCGTAGCGTTCTTGAGGGAGTCCTGGATTAGGGGTGTTCGGGTAGCCGGACTATACCTTCAGCCGGACTCCTGGACTATGAAGATACAAGATTGAAGACTACGTCCCGTGACCGGATGGGACTTTCCTTGGCGTGGAAGGCAAGCTTGGCGATGCGGATATTCAAGATCTCCTACCATTGTAACCGACTCTATGTAACCCTAACCCTATCCGGTGTCTATATAAACCGGAGGGTTTTAGTCCGTAGGACAACTTCATCAACTCCGTAGACAACAATCATACCATAGGCTAGCTTCTAGGGTTTATCCTCCTTGATCACGTGGTAGATCTACTCTTGTGCTACCCATATCTTCAATATTAATCAAGCAGGACGTAGGGTTTTACCTCCATCAAGAGGGCCCGAACCTGGGTAAAACATCATGCTCCCTGCCTCCTGTTACCATCCGGCCTAGACACACAGTTCGGGACCCCCTACCCGAGATCCGCCGGTTTTGACACCGACATTGGTGCTTTCATTGAGAGTTCCTCTGTGTCATCGCCTTTAGGCCCGATGGCTCCTTTGATCATCAACAACGATGCGGTCCAGGGTGAGACTTTTCTCCCCGGACAGATCTTCGTCTTCGGCGGCTTCGCTCTGCGGGCCAATTTTCTTGGTCACTTGGAGCAGATCGAAAGCTATGCCCCTGGCCATCAAGTCAGGTTTGGAAGCTTAAACTACACGGCTGACATCCGCGGAGACTTGATCTTCGATGGGTTCGAGCCACGGCCAAGCGCGCCGCACTATCTCGAGGGGCATGATCTAGCTCTGCCCCCGGGTAGTGTCCTGGAGGCTGCACACGCATCGGTTCCGACCTCTAACTCGGAGCCTATTGCGCCAATCGAGGACGAGCGGTTGGACGCCACCTCGGGGGCTGCAATCTTAAAGGTGATCGAGCCGAACGCTAGCCCCGCGCTCTACATGATCCGTGACTCCGAGGATCCGGACTCCTCCCCGTACTCCGAACCCCCCACACCCCTGCGAATCGAATCCGATTGGGCGCCGATAATGGAGTTCACCGCCGCAGACATCTTTCAGCACTCGCCTTTTGGCGTCATCCTGAATTCTCTTAAGTCTCTCTCTTTATCAGGAGAGCCCTGGCCGGATTACGGTCAGCGAGGATGGGATACGGACGACGAAGAAATTCAAAGCCCACCCACCACCCACTTTGTAGCCACTGTGGACGATTTAACCGACATGCTTGACTTCGGCTCCGAAGACATCGACAGTATGGACGACGATGTAGGAGACAAACAGGAACTAGCACCTGTAGGGCGCTGGAAAGCCACCTCATCATATTGAAGGAAATATGCCCTAGAGGCAATAATAAAGTTATTATTTATTTCCTTACATCATGATAAATGTTTAGTATTCATGCTAGAATTGTATTAACCGGAAACATAATACATGTGTGAATACATAGACAAACAGAGTGTCACTAGTATGCCTCTACTTGACTAGCTCGTTAATCAAAGATGGTTATGTTTCCTAACCATGAACACAGAGTTGTTATTTGATTAACGAGATCACATCATTAGTTGAATGATCTGATTGACATGACCCATTCCATTAGCTTAGCACCCGATCGTTTAGTATGTTGCTATTGCTTTCTTCATGACTTATACATGTTCCTATGACTATGAGATTATGCAACTCCCGTTTGCCGGAGGAACAGTTTGTGTACTACCAAACGTCACAACGTAAATGGGTGATTATAAAGGTGCTCTACAGGTGTCTCCAAAGGTAGATGTTGGGTTGGCGTATTTCGAGTTTAGGATTTGTCACTCTGATTGTCGGAGAGGTATCTCTGGGCCCTCTCGGTAATGCACATCACATAAGCCTTGCAAGCATTACAACTAATGAGTTAGTTGCGAGATGATGTATTATGGAACGAGTAAAGAGACTTGCCGGTAACGAGATTGAACTAGGTATTGGATACCGACGATCGAATCTCGGGCAAGTAACATACCGATGACAAAGGGAACAACGTATGTTGTTATGCGGTCTGACCAATAAAGATCTTCACAGAATATGTAGGAGCCAATATGGGCATCCAGGTCCCGCTATTGGTTATTGACCGAAGACGTGTCTCGGTCATGTCTACATTGTTCTCGAACCGTAGGGTCCGCACGCTTAACATTATGATGACAGTTATTATGAGTTTATGCATTTTGATGTACCGAAGTTAGTTCGGAGTCCCGGATGTGATCACAGACAAGATGAGGAGTCTCGAAATGGTCGAGACATAAAGATTGATATATTGGATGACTATATTCGGACACCTGAAGCATTCCGGAGAAGTTTTGGATAAAACCGGAGCACCGGAGGGTTACCGGAACCCCCCGGGGGGTTAATGGGCCTCATGGGCCTAAAGTGGAGAAGAGGAAGGGGCTGCCAGGGTAGGCCGTGCACCCCCTCTTCCCCTAGTCCAAATTGGACTAGGAGGGAGGGGCGGCGCCCCCCCTCTTTCCCTCTCTTCTCCCACCTCTCCTAATTGGACAAGGAAAGGGGGGGAGTCCTACTCCCGGTAGGAGTAGGACTCCTCCTGCGCGCCTCCATAGGGCCGGCCGCACCGCCCCTTTGATCCTTTATATACGGAGGCAAGGGGGCACCCTAGGACACACAAGTTGATCCTCGTGATCGTTCCTTAGCCGTGTGTGGTGCCCCCTTCCACCATATTCCACCTCGATCATATCGTTGTAGTGCTTAGGCGAAGCCCTGCGTCGGTAGAACATCATCATCGTCACCACGCCATTGTGCTGACGGAACTCATCCCCGAAGCTTTGCTGGATCGGAGCCCGGAGAGCGTCATCGAGCTGTACGTGTGCTAAGAACTCGGAGGTGCCGGAGTAATGGTGCTTGGGTCGGTCGGATCGGGAAGACGTACGACTACTTCCTCTACGTTGTGTCAACGCTTCCGCTTCGGTCTACGAGCGTACGTAGACAACACTCTCCCCTCTCGTTGCTATGCATCACCATGATCTTGCGTGTGCGTAGGAAAATTTTGAAATTACTACGTTCCCCAACAGTGGCTACCGAGCCTAGGTTTTATGGTTTGATGTTATATGCACGAGTAGAACACAAGTGAGTTGTGGGCGATATAAGTCATACTGCCTACCAGCATGTCATACTTTGGTTCGGCGGTATTGTTGGATGAATCGGCCCGGACCGACATTACGCGTACGCTTACGCGAGACCGGTTCTCCCGACGTGCTTTGCACAAAGGTGGCTTGCGGGTGACTGTTTCTCCAACTTTAGTTGAACCGAGTGTGGCTACGCCCGGTCCTTGCGAAGGTTAAAACGGCATCAACTTGACAAACTATCGTTGTGGTTTGATGCGTAGGTAAGATTGGTTCTTGCTTAAGCCTGTAGCAGCCACGTAAAACATGCAACAACAAAGTAGAGGACGTCTAACTTGTTTTTGCAGGGCATGTTGTGATGTGATATGGTCAAGACATGATGCTAAATTTTATTGTATGAGATGATCATGTTTTGTAACCAAGTTATCGGCAACTGGCAGGAGCCATATGGTTGTCGCTTTATTGTATGCAATGCAATCGCGCTGTAATGCTTTACTTTATCACTAAGCGGTAGCGATAGTCGTGGAAGCATAAGATTGGCGAGACGGCAACGATGCTACGATGGAGATCAAGGTGTCGCGCCGGTGACGATGGTGATCATGACGGTGCTTCGGAGATGGAGATCACAAGCACAAGATGATGATGGCCATATCATATCACTTATATTGATTGCATGTGATGTTTATCTTTTATGCATCTTATCTTGCTTTGATTGACGGTAGCATTATAAGATGATCTCTCACTAAATTATCAAGAAGTGTTCTCCCTGAGTATGCACCGTTGCCAAAGTTCGTTGTGCCCAGACACCACGTGATGATCGGGTGTGATAAGCTCTACGTCCATCTACAACGGGTGCAAGCCAGTTTTGCACACGCAGAATACTCAGGTTAAACTTGACGATCCTAGCATATGCAGATATGGCCTCAGAACACGGAGACCGAAAGGTCGAGCGTGAATCATATAGTAGATATGATCAACATAATGATGTTCACCATTGAAAACTAATCCATTTCACGTGATGATCGGTTATGGTTTAGTTGATTTGGATCACGTGATCACTTAGAAGATTAGAGGGATGTCTATCTAAGTGGGAGTTCTTTAAGTAATTTGATTAATTGAACTTAAATTTATCATGAACTTAGTACCTGATAGTATCTTGCTTATGTATGTTTGATTGTAGATAGATGGCCCGTGCTGTTGTTCCGTTGAATTTTAATGCGTTCCTTGAGAAAGCAAAGTTGAAAGATGATGGTAGCAATTACACGGACTGGGTCCGTAACTTGAGGATTATCCTCATTGTTGCACAGAAGAATTACGTCCTGGAAGCACCGCTGGGTGCCAGGCCTGCTGCTAGAGCAACACCAGATGTTATGAACGTCTGGCAGAGCAAAGCTGATGACTACTCGATAGCTCAGTGTGCCATGCTTTACGGCTTAGAATCGGGACTTCAACGACGTTTTGAACATCATGGAGCATATGAGATGTTCCAGGAGTTGAAGTTAATATTTCAAGCAAATGCCCGGATTGAGAGATATGAAGTCTCCAATAAATTCTATAGCTGCAAGATGGAGGAGAACAGTTCTGTCAGTGAGCATATACTCAAAATGTCTGGGTATAATAATCACTTGATTCAGATGGGAGTTAATCTTCCAGATGATTGCGTCATTGACATAATTCTCCAATCACTGCCACCAAGCTACAAGAGCTTCGTGATGAACTATAATATGCAAGGGATGAATAAGACTATTCCCGAGCTCTTCGCAATGCTGAAAGCTGCGGAGGTAGAAATCAAGAAGGAGCATCAAGTGTTGATGGTCAACAAGACCACTAGTTTCAAGAAAAAGGGCAAAGGGAAGAAGAAGGGGAACTTCAAGAAGAATGGCAAGCAAGTTGCTGCTCAGGAGAAGAAACCCAAGTCTAGACCTAAGCCTGAAACTGAGTGCTTCTACTGCAAGCAGACTGGTCACTGGAAGCAGAACTGCCCCAAGTGTTTGGCGGATAAGAAGGATGGCAAGGTGAACAAAGGTATATGTGATATACATGTTATTGATGTGTACCTTACTAGAGCTCGCAGTAGCACCTGGTTATTTGATACTGGTTCTGTTGCTAATATTTGCAACTCGAAACAGGGACTACGGATTAGGCGAACACTGGCAAAGGACGAGGTGACGATGCGCGTGGGAAACGGTTCCAAAGTCGATGTGATCGCGGTCGACACGCTACCTCTACATCTACCTTCGGGATTAGTATTAGACCTAAATAATTGTTATTTGGTGCCAGCGTTAAGCATGAACATTATATCTGGATCTTGTTTGATGCGAGACGGTTATTCATTTAAATCAGAGAATAATGGTTGTTCTATTTATATGAGTAATATCTTTTATGGTCATGCACCCTTGAAGAGTGGTCTATTTCTGATGAATCTCGATAGTAGTGATACACATATTCATAATATTGAAACCAAAAGATGCAGAGTTGATAATGATAGTGCAACTTATTTGTGGCACTGCCGTTTAGGTCATATCGGTGTAAAACACATGAAGAAACTCCATACTGATGGATTTTGGAACCACTTGATTATGAATCACTTGGTACTTGCGAACCGTGCCTCATGGGCAAGATGACTAAAACACCGTTCTCCGGTACTATGGAGAGAACAACAGATTTGTTGGAAATCATACATACCAATGTATGTGGTCCGATGAATATTGAGGCTCATGGCGGATATCGTTATTTTCTCACCTTCACAGATGATTTAAGCAGATATGGGTATATCTACTTAATGAAACACAAGTCTGAAACATTTGAAAAGTTCAAAGAATTTCAGAGTGAAGTTGAAAATCATCGTAACAAGAAAATAAAGTTTCTACGATCTGATCGTGGAGGAGAATATTTGAGTTACGAGTTTGGTGTACATTTGAAACAATGCGGAAT
The DNA here is from genome assembly GCA_034509565.1 of Triticum monococcum. Classification (NCBI taxonomy): domain Eukaryota; kingdom Viridiplantae; phylum Streptophyta; class Magnoliopsida; order Poales; family Poaceae; genus Triticum; species Triticum monococcum. Next base: position 123,119,279 of record CM067841.1, read on the forward strand.
AGTTTCGCAACTCACGCCACCCGGAACACCACAGCGTAATGGTGTGTCCGAATGTTGTAATCGTACTTTACTAGATATGGTGCGATCCATGATGTCTCTTACTGATTTACCGCTATCGTTTTGGGGTTATGCTTTAGAGACGGCCGCATTCATGTTAAATAGGGCACCATCAAAATCCGTTGAGACGACGCCTTATGAACTCTGGTTTGGCAAGAAACCAAAGTTGTCGTTTCTTAAAGTTTGGGGCTGCGATGCTTATGTGAAAAAGCTTCAACCTGATAAGCTCGAACCCAAATCGGGGAAATGTGTCTTCATAGGATACCCAAAGGAGACTGTTGGGTACACCTTCTATCACAGATCCGAAGGCAAGACATTCGTTGCTAAGAATGGATCCTTTTTAGAGAAGGAGTTTCTCTTGAAAGAAGTGAGTGGGAGGAAAGTAGAACTTGACGAGGTAACTGTACCTGCTCCCTTATTGGAAGTAGTACATCACAGAAAATTGTTTCTGCGACACCTACACCAATAAGTAAGGAAGCTAATGATAATGATCATGAAACTTCAGGACAAGATACTGCTAAACCTCGTAGATCAACCAGAGTGAGATCCCCGCCAGAGTGGTACGGTAATCCTGTTCTGGAAATCATGCTTCTAGATCATGATGAACCTACAAACTATGAAGAAGCGATGGTGAGCCCAGATTCCGCAAAATGGCTTGAAGCCATGAAATCTGAGATGGGATCCATGTATGGGAACAAATTATGGACTTTGGTTGACTTGCCCGATGGTCGGCAAGAAATTGAGAATAAATGGATCTTCAAGAAGAAGACTGACGCTGACGGTAATGTTACTGTCTACAAAGCTCGACTTGTTGCAAAAGGTTTTCGACAAGTTCAAGGGGTTGACTACGATGAGACCTTCTCACCCGTAGCGATGCTTAAGTCTGTCCGAATCATGTTAGCAATTGCCGCATTTTATGATTATGAAATTTGGCAGATGGATGTCAAAACTGCATTCCTGAATGGATTTCTGGAAGAAGAGTTGTATATGATGCAACCAGAAGGTTTTGTCGATCCAAAAGGAGCTAACAAAGTGTGCAAGCTCCAGCGATCCATTTATGGACTGGTGCAAGCCTCTCGGAGTTGGAATAAACGCTTTGATAGTGTGATCAAAGCATTTGGTTTTATACAGACTTTTGGAGAAGCCTGTATTTACAAGAAAGTGAGTGGGAGCTCTGTAGCATTTTTGATATTATATGTGGATGACATATTACTGATTGGAAATGATATAGAATTTCTGGATAGCATAAAGGGATACTTGAATAAGAGTTTTTCAATGAAAGACCTCGGTGAAGCTGCTTACATATTAGGCATAAAGATCTATAGAGATAGATCAAGACGCTTAATTGGACTTTCACAAAGCACATACCTTGACAAGATTTTGAAGAAGTTCAAAATGGATCAAGCAAAGAAAGGGTTCTTGCCTGTGTTACAAGGTGTGAAGTTGAGTCAGACTCAATGCCCGACCACTACAGAAGATAGAGAGAAAATGAAAGATGTTCCCTATGCTTCAGCCGTAGGCTCTATCATGTATGCAATGCTGTGTACCAGACCTGATGTGTGCCTTGCTATAAGTCTAGCAGGGAGGTACCAAAGTAATCTAGGAGTGGATCACTGGACAGCGGTCAAGAACATCCTGAAGTACCTGAAAAGGACTAAGGATATGTTTCTCGTACATGGAGGTGACAAAGAGCTCATCATAAACGGTTACGTTGATGCAAGCTTTGACACTGATCCGGACGATTCTAAAATCGCAAACCGGATACGTGTTTACATTAAACGGTGGAGCTGTCATTTGGTGCAGTTCTAAACAAAGCGTTGTGCCGGGATCTACATGTGAAGCGGAGTACATAGCTGCTTCGGAAGCAGCAAACGAAGGAGTCTGGATGAAGGAGTTCATATCCGATCTAGGTGTCATACCTAGTGCATCGGGTCCAACGAAAATCTTTTGTGACAATACTAGTGCAATTGCCTTGGCAAAGGAATCCAGATTGCACAAGAGAACCAAGCACGTCAAGAGACGCTTCAATTCCATCTGGGATCTAGTCCAGGTGGGAGACATAGAGATTTGCAAGATACATACGGATCTGAATGTTGCAGACCCATTGACTAAGCCTCTTCCACGAGCAAAACATGATCAGCACCAAGGCTCCATGGGTGTTAGAATCATTACAGTATAATCTAGATTATTGACTCTAGTGCAAGTGGGAGACTGAAGGAAATATGCCCTAGAGGCAATAATAAAGTTATTATTTATTTCCTTGCATCATGATAAATGTTTAGTATTCATGCTAGAATTGTATTAACCGGAAACATAATACATGTGTGAATACATAGACAAATAGAGTGTCACTAGTATGCCTCTAGTTGACTAGCTCATTAATCAAAGATGGTTATGTTTCCTAACCATGAACAAAGAGTTGTTATTTGATTAACGAGATCACATCATTAGTTGAATGATCTGATTGACATGACCCATTCCATTAGCTTAGCACCCGATCGTTTAGTATGTTGCTATTGCTTTCTTCATGACTTATACATGTTCCTATGACTACGAGATTATGCAACTCCCGTTTGCCGGAGGAACACTTTGTGTACTACCAAACGTCACAACGTAAATGGGTGATTATAAAGGTGCTCTACAGGTGTCTCCAAAGGTAGATGTTGGGTTGGTGTATTTCGAGATTAGGATTTGTCACTCCGATTGTCGGAGAGGTATCTCTGGGCCCTCTCGGTAATGCACATCACATAAGCCTTGCAAGCATTACAACTAATGAGTTAGTTGCGAGATGATGTATTACGGAATGAGTAAAGAGACTTGCCGGTAATGAGATTGAACTAGGTATTGGATACCGACGATCGAATCTCGGGCAAGTAACATACCGATGACAAAGGGAACAACGTATGTTGTTATGCGGTCTGACCGATAAAGATCTTCGCAGAATATGTAGGAGCCAATATGGGCATCCAGGTCCCGCTATTGGTTATTGACCGGAGACGTGTCTCGGTCATGTCTACATTGTTCTCGAACCGTAGGGTCCGCATGCTTAACATTACGATGACAGTTATTATGAGTTTATGCATTTTGATGTACCGAAGTTAGTTTGGAGTCCCAGATGTGATCACGGACAAGACGAGGAGTCTCGAAATGGTCGAGACATAAAGATTGATATATTGGATGACTATATTCGGACGCCGGAAGCGTTCCGGAGAAGTTTCGGATAAAACCGGAGCACCGGAGGGTTACTGGAACCCCCCGGGGGGTTAATGGGCCTCATGGGCCTAAAGTGGAGAAGAGGAAGGGGCTGCCAGGGCAGGCCGCGTGCGCCCTCTTCCCCTAGTCCGAATTGGACTAGGAGGGAGGGGCGGCGCCCCCCCCCTCTTTCCCTCTCTTCTCCCACCTCTCCTAATTGGACAAGGAAAGGGGGGAGTCCTACTCCCGGTAGGAGTAGGACTCCTCCTGCGCGCCTCCATAGGGCCGGCCGCACCCCCCCTTGGATCCTTTATATACGGAGGCAAGGGGGCACCCTAGGACACACAAGTTGATCCTCGTGATCGTTCCTTAGCCGTGTGCGGTGCCTCCTTCCACCATATTCCACCTCGATCATATCATTGTAGTGCTTAGGCGAAGCCCTGCGTCGGTAGAACATCATCATCGTCACCACACCGTTGTGCCAACGGAACTCATCCCCGAAGCTTTGCTGGATCGGAGCCCGGGGAGCGTCATCGAGCTGGACGTGTGCTAAGAACTTGGAGGTGCCTGAGTAACGGTGCTTGGATCGGTCGGATCGGGAAGACGTACGACTACTTCCTCTACGTTGTGTCAACGCTTCTGCTTCGGTCTACGACGGTACGTAGACAACACTCTCCCCTCTCGTTGCTATGCATCACCATGATCTTGCGTGTGCGTAGGAAAATTTTGAAATTACTACGTTCCCCAACACATATGATATATATATGGTGGATACTCGGAAAGATGGAGATGGCGATGGAACAGTGGGGGAGGACACCCCCAAGAAACAGCCAAAGCGCCGGCGTCAGCGGCGCCGCTCTAAATCCCGCCAAAGCAAAAACGATGATTCCAGCACGGGAGATAATACTACCCCGGACAGCGCCGAAGAACACCCACCTCAGCAAGATTCGGCACAGGAAGATGGAGAAGCCAGCCCCCATGAGAGAGCGGCAGGCCAAGAGGTTGAGGATGATAACTATATGCCTCCCTCTGAAGATGAGGCAAGCCTCGATGACGACAAATTCGTCATACCATCAAACCCCGCCGAACAAGAGCGTTTTAGATGCAGGCTTTTAGCCACAGCAAGCAACCTCAAGAAAAAGTAGCAGCAGCTTAGAGCTGCCCAAGATTTGCTAGCTGACAGATGGACTGAAGTCCTTGAGGCCGAAGAGTATGAACTCGAATGCCCCTCCAAGAGTTACCCAAAGCGCAGGACGCTACCCCGATCAGAGGAGGAAGCACCTACATCACCAGCGCACGACATGGCAGACCGGCCACCTCGCGGCCACGACAGAGAGGTCTCTCGACCCTCCACCCAAGCCATGCCCCGACGCCACTTAACTAAGGCACGGGAAAATGCGCCAGACTTGTGAGACGTACTGGAGGACAAGGCAAGACAAACAAGATCGATCTACGGATCGCGCAGGTACCCTACGGCACGTGACAATGATCTTCACTCTAGATACAACAAATCCGGCCGGGCCGAACACAACAGACATAGCTCTTCCGAGCTATGTCGTGATATAGCCCAGTACAGAGGCGCCACACACCCGCTATGCTTCACGAATGAAGTAATGGAGCATAAAATCCCAGAGGGTTTGAAACCCGTAAACATCGAATCATACGATGGCACAACAGATCCGGCGGTATGGATCGAGGATTATCTCCTTCACATCCACATGGCACGCGGCGATGATCTGCACGCCATCAAAACCTCCCGATCAAACTTAAAGGACCGGCCTGGCATTGGCTTAACAGCTTGCCAGCAGACTCAATCGGTCCTTGGGAGGACCTGGAAGCCGCATTCCTCGACAACTTCCAGGGCACTTACGTGCGACCACCGGATGCCGATGACTTAAGCCACATAATTCAGCAGCTAGAGGAATCGGCCAGACAATTCTGGACACGGTTCCTAACAAAGAAAAACCAGATAGTCGACTGTCCGGATGCAGAGGCCCTAGCAGCCTTCAAGCATAACATCCGCGACGAGTGGCTTGGCCGGCACCTGGGACAGGAAAAGCCGAAATCTATGGCAGCCCTCATGTAGGATGGAAAGTATGTCTAGAGGGGGGGGGGGGGGGGGTGATTAGACTACTTGACCAAATAAAAACTTAGCCTTTTCCCAATTTTAGTTCTTGTCAGATCTTAGCTATCTTAGAGCAAGTCAAGCAATCATCACACAATTCAAGCAAGCATGCAAAGAGTTTATTGGCAGCGGAAAGTAAAGCATGCAACTTGCAAGAATGTAAAGGGAAGGGTTTGGAGGATTCAAACGCAATTGGAGACACGGATGTTTTCCCGTGGTTCGGATAGGTGGTGCTATCCTACATCCACGTTGATGGAGACTTCAACCCACGGAGGGTAACGGTTGCGCGAGTCCACGGAGGGCTCCACCCACGAAGGGTCCACGAAGAAGCAACCTTGTCTATTCCACCATGGCCATCGCCCACGAAGGACTTGCCTCACTAGCGGTAGATCTTCACGAAGTAGGCGATCTCCTTGCCCTTACAAACTCCTTGGTTCAACTCCACAATCTTGTCAGAGGCTCCCAAGTGACACCTAGCCAATCTAGGAGACACCACTCTCCAAGAAGTAACAAATGGTGTGTTGATGATGAACTCCTTGCTCTTGTGCTTCAAATGATAGTCTCCCCAACACTCAACTCTCTCTCATAGGATTTGGATCTAGTGGAAAGAAGATTTGAGTGGAAAGCAACTTGGGGAAGGCTAGAGATCAAGATTCATATGGTAGGAATGGAATATCTTGGTCTCAACACATGAGTAGGTGGTTCTTTCTCAGAACATATGAGTAGGAATGGAGTGTGTGTTCTGATAGCTCTCTCTTCAAATGAAGAGGTGGTGGAGGGGTATATATAGCCTCCACACAAAATCCAACCGTTACACACAATCTACCAATCTCGGTGGGACCGAATCAGAAAACTCGGTCTGACCGAAATAGTAAACCTAGTGACCGTTAGGAATTTCGGTGGGACTGAGATGCAACTCGGTAGGACCGATTCAGTTAGGGTTTGGGCATAACGTAATCTCGGTGAGACCGATCGCACAAACTCGGTGAGACCGAGTTTGGCAATTAGCTAACCAGAGAGTTGGTCAGGCAAACTCGGTGGGACCGACTTGCTCTTTCGGTGAGACCGAAACGTTACAAGAAGGAAACATGGAGTTTACCTTGCATTCTCGGTGGGACCGATTCGCTCTTTCGGTGAGACCGAAAAGTTACGAAAGGGAAACATAGAGTTTGCAAGCCCATCTCGGTGAGACCGAGAACCTTATCGGTAGGACCGAATTGCTAGGGTTTGGCAGTGGCAAATGACAAGTGAAACTCGGTGGCGCCAGATTGACAGAATCGGTATGACCGAGTTTGGCTTAGGATTTAGGTCATTTGTGGATATGGAAAGGTGGTTGAGGGTTTTGGAGCATATCACTAAGCACATAAAGCAAGAGGCTCATTAAGCAACACCTCATCCCTCCTTGATAGTATTGGCTTTTCCTAAAGACTGAATGTGATCTTGGATCACTAAAATATAAAATGAGGAGTCTTGAACTTTTGAGCTTGAGCCAATTCTTTGTCCTTAGCATTTCGAGGGTTCCACTTTCACATCCATGCCATGCCAATCATTGAGCTTTCCTGAAATAAACATCTTGGAATAGCATTAGCTCAATGAGCTATATGTTGTTATGAATTACCAAAACCACCTAGGGATAGTTGCACTTTCAATCTCCCCCTTTTTGGTAATTGATGACAACATATAGATCAAAGCTTCGACAAATGATAATAATCATGAAATACATCGTCGCTTTGAGAAGTATGTGATAAGTAAGAGCTCCCCCTAAATTTGTGCATATTTAAAATTTGCTTTGGACTGCAAATGCACATGGAGTTAGAATCATGGGTTACTCTTCCATGTCACATACATCTTGGTGGAGCGCTCAAAAATGATAAGATTGAAGTACATGCACTCATCACCAAGAATAGTGAATGATCACAAACGATAGATAGAATGATAATATTTAAGCAAGCATTAAGCAACCATTAGGTGTAGCTTATGATCAAACACATGATCATCGATGTCTCACAAACATAAGGACGTAGTATCTCACACACAAGCAAACAAAGTTCGAAAAACCACCAAATAAAGCAAGAGAGAAAAGCAACACACACTCTCTCTAAGCCTATGATCTATACATCTTCTCCCCCTTTGGCAACAAGTTACCAAAAACTTCCTAGAAAATGCATAGTGCGAAGTCGACGCTCAGGCTTGATCTTCAGGTGGTGGTGGAGTCCGGAGCACGCCAAGGACGAAGCCTTCAGTAGAAGTGGTCGGAGTCGAGGCTGAAGTGGATGCTGGAGCTGGTGGAACGAAGGCTGTAGCTGGTGCAGATGTTGTGGCTCTGGTGTCAGCAACTGGCAGTGCAGACGACCTCGGACCTCGTGGCACCCTGGCAAAAGCATCAGTTGTGGTCCTGCCTCTCCTTTCATTCATGTCCTCCTGAAGCTGCTCCACGGCGGTCTGTATTTCTGTCACCTTGATGTCCATGTCATAGAATCTCTGTTCCATGATCCTCTCTAGGCTCGGCTGGTTCTGAGTCAGGGTGGCAAGTCCTTGCTCAATACGCAGGGTGGACGCTATCAGGTAACCGAGCTGCTCTTGTTTGGTCTTCAAGAAGTAATCAGATGCCTCTGCTTGAGTAGGCATCCTGGCAGCTTTTTCCTTCCTCGCCTTCTCCTTCTGAGCTTGTGCATGTGCAGATGAGGGTTCATTTTCAGTCATAACCACTTGGTTATCCTCAAAATCTGGACGGATGGGCAGGTGTTCCTTATCCAATAAATACACGCCCATGCCCATCTTGGAGTTGATGAGCTCCTGAATCTATGGGGCATACCCACAACTCCTCTTCTGGTCTGCAGCTGTCCTCTTGATTGTTTCCACAATGAGACTCATGACCTTGAATTTCTGAGGCATGTCAAATACATGAAGCAAGTTGATCGCGTGACCTCTGATCATCTTGTGATCTCCAGATTTGGGCAGAAGGGTGTGCCTACGGATCCAGTTGATCGTAGGCAATTCTGAGAGCAGATAGTGCACTGAGCCAAACTTGAACGTGTCAAGCGCTTCATTCGGGATCTCCTTGTACATGTTGGACATGGAGTTGTGATCCATCTTTTTCTTGGCATAAATGTCCAAGTCATCAGCTTGCTCCTCTGGGGCATTGATCAACTTCGCCCATTCTTCAACAGTGGATTGGTACCTTGTACCCTCAGACATCCATGTGTTCCTGCCATCCGGATAAAAGTGTGCCGTGGAGTAGAATTGCATGATCAGCTCCTCGTTCCACTTTGTGAGCTTCTGCCCAACAAAGTCTGCAACCCCACACGCACTAAAGCTGTCAAATACACCAAGGTAGTACTCTTCATTGTCTTTGATGTAGGTCCAGTCGACCCATCTCATGTCACAAACGATTGGCTTCTTGTCAAGCAAAACAGTCTCATAGAAATCTTGTTGCTCCTTGGTATGGAATCTGTAATCCACGGCAGTTCTTCTCCTAGAAGCATACAGATCTACTTCTCTCCATTTCCTCAGCCCTGAATCCCTCCAGAGCTTCATATCCTCAGCCACAGGATGAGCATCGTTGTGGTCTGGGATCTTGGGCTTGAGCTTCCTAAGGACACTCTCTTCCTCTTCTTCGATAGCTTCAGGCATTGGGGCCTTGTTCTTTTCTGCAGCTGGGATGCTTCGTGTATTTCTCTTTGGTGCACTCTTAGGCTTAGATGCAGCCTTAGGTGCTTCCTTGGGCTTGGATGCAGCTGTTCCTGACCTTATAGCATCTCCCATGAGTTTGGCTGCCTTGGGTGCTGGTGCAGCAACCTCTTCTTCGTCTTCCTCCTCATTGACCATGATGGAGGCCTTCCCGAGCACTCTGGCTACAGTCTTCTTTACCCTCTCTTTCCTTTTCTTGCCCTCAGCAGCAATGGGCTCAATGGGAGCAGGCTTCACAGTTGAACCCCTAGCCTTTGACATGGGCTGCCTGCCTGCTGGCCTTTTGATCTTCAGCCCTGGCTTGGTTCCTTGAGCTGGTTCAGCTCTCTTTGATGTGGCCTCTTCCTCTGCCACATAGTCTTCATCCTCAGAATCAGATGTTCTCTTCTTCCTTTGACGTGTGGCAGCCTTAGGCAGGTTGCTGGGGGTGCTCCTGCTGCCATCATCAGAAGAGCTCGAGGGGCTAGTGCCCTCACTCATCACAACTTGCTGCTCAGACACATTCTGGCTGTCACTTTGATCAGACATGTTGCAAACTAACTGCTGACCCTGTGAATAGATTATGGATAAGATAGACTGGATGAGCATCACAAAAAGCAGAGATTTTTGCAAAAGATTAATTCAAAAACTTAGTTTTAGTTTTCCACAGAAAGCATCTCGGATCTACCGATTTTCAAACTCGGTGACACCGAAGCAGTTTTGGCACCAGAACTGGTGAACTCGGTCAGACCGAGTCACAGTTCGGTGGCACCGAGACTGCTAGGGTTTCACAGAATTCCAAAATCGGTCACACCGATAAGTTATTCTCGGTCTGACTGAGTTTCACTTGTGCAATGGCAAAAGCCAGATCGGTGGGACCGAGTTTTTCAACTCGGTGGGTCCGAGATGGTTTCGGCGGAAACCTAACCCTAAAATTTTCGAATTAAACCTATTCTACGAGATCATTGACTGGATAGGAGTGTTTCAATCGTGGTAAGAATCATAATGATCACAATGTGCTAGGAATCGGAGTGGAGAATAGCACAAAGATCGAGTCCATACCCTAGTTCGGCGGAGACTCGCTACGGCGGCAACGGCGGGGCAGAAATCCGTTGACGGCGGCGGAGACCAGCGACTGGAGGCTGCTGGCGACGAGAAGACGATCCGGAGACCACGAAGGCAGAGTAGGCTATCGCGCGGGCGAAGAGGTTTCGGAGAAATTTCCAAAATTTTGCCCGTCACTATATATAGCCCGACCCTGTCGGTGTGACCAAGTGGAACAACTCGGTGGCACCGAGATGCAAAACTGTGTGCAGTTATTGCAACTCGGTGTGACCGAGAAGTTCAAATCGGTTGCACCGAGATCGAAAACCTAGATCAACTTAATGAACTCGGTAGGACCGAAAATGGAGTATCGGTCAGACCGAGATTCATAAAGAGGTTTTGGGAGTTTAAGTCTATGACGAATCGGGGACTCCGAGCGCTCCTCACACAGAGTGGTTCAAATCTGACTTGATCAAGTTTTGTGATGCAGCATGAATAGAGTTGGAGACGAGAAAAGCATAGATAGCTAGAGGAGGTTCTTAGGCATTCTTATCCATCCACTTGGCAAAAGAAGAAAGCCAAACAATCAAAACAACAAGTGGATGTCCTCGAATGAGTAAAATGTGCAACCAACATGCTCACACAATAAGATGGCAAATGAAATATGTGGCAAAGCATGCACAGCCAATTCTAGCATCTATCAAGTAATTTGCGATGACTAGGTCATCTATATATGAGTATATTGACTTAGGAGTCAAGTGAGAACACTTGATCATAGGTCATACTCATCGTTTAAGCTCAAGTGGGGTTACCACTTTTACATAAAGCATTGTTGTATTCACATCTTTCGAGTTGCTTTAGCTCAAGTCTTAGAGTAAAGCTCCCCCTAGATGTGATATCCCCCTTAAGAGGGATGAACTAACCTTGGGTTTTGTCGATGATGACTTCATGTAGATGTTGAAGATGTGGATGCTCAATGTTGATGTAGATCACTTGGAGCTATCCATTTGAGTGAATTGCACTTTCAATACCTACATGGGTTAGTCCCACAAGGAACAAACAAGGATATCCATAGACATAGAGTGATGCACGCACAAGATGATGTCCATGAAAACTTTAGGTTACCTTGTCCCTTGTCTTACCAACAAGAGGGTTCGTGACTCCTTGAACTAGTGCAAGATGTGGAAGTTGATTGCACTTGTTCTTGCCAAAATGATAAGAGTGAAGTATGTTGGCGGAGTCACCCTCAAGAACTCTCTAGTTCTTCTTCTTTTGGATCCACACCATCTTGATGGGAATCCTTGGAGTTGTAGTCGTACTTGATGTAGTGGAACTTGAAGTAGTCTTGGGAACCCACTTGACTAAGGTCTTAGGAGCTTCTTCAAATGCATCAATCTCCTCTTGAAGCTTGTCCTTGCCTTTTTGCTTGTAGTCTTGTGGTGGAAGATCATCTTGAGCTTGTGTCCCCTTGAAAGAAGTGTCATACTTCTCTTGTTGAGGAACAAACTTTGTCTTGGGGTATTGATCTTCTTCCCATTCAACTCCATTGGCATTGAACTTTCGTTCAAAACCAACACCTTGATTCTTTCGGTGCATTCCTTGCTTGCGCATAATTTCCTCGAATTGCTTACTTCCGGCAAGGCTCTTGTAAACACCTTTCTCTATAATTCCCTTCAATAAGCTATTTTCTTGCTCAAGTGTAACTTGGCTAAGAGAATCATTAGTGGAATCAAGAGAACTACTAGAAGCAACAATATTGGATTTAGCATGGTCATTGTTACTACTAGAGGAAGAATCTTTCTTATTCTTGTTACTAGTCTTGACTTGAGGCATGTAAGTGGATAATAGTAAACGCTTGGCAATGTAAGAAGAACTATTCTTGCGGAGATCATCATTGATTGCTTTTAAGAACTCATGCTCTTGCTCAAGATTGAGCTTTTCAAAGCGTAATTTCTCATGAGCTCTTAAAAGTTCTCGATGATCTTCGAAGATAGTTTCATGAGCTAACTTAAGAGTGTTTAGTTCTTTAGTTAGAGCCTCAATCTTCTCCTTATCATTGTCATTCGTTTTAGCATGATTAATTGATGTTTCATCATAGTACTCATCACTAGAGTTGTCAACAAGCAAATCATCATCACCTAACAAGTCATCTTCATCACTATTAAAATCAACGTACTTGGGGTGTGTTACCTTAGGACCTTTGGCCATGAAGCATCTTCCAATTCCTTCATTTGGGGAGTCAAATATGTCGTAGGAGTTGGTTGACACAAGTGCTAGACCGGCAACACCTTCATCTTGAGTATCTTCGGAGTCAGAGTGATAACTTCTCTCGGAGTGGCTGTCGGAGTCGGAGCCGGATACCCATTCACCAACATGAGCTTGATGTCTTCGTTTTGTATAGCTCCTTGATGATTTTTCCTTCCTTTCCGAGTCCTTGCTTCTCCGTGGGTATCTTCGTTCATAACGATCATCTCTACTCCTTCTCTCTCTTGGTGGAGATTCTTTGCTTCTTCTTTTTGGAGAATCTTCTCTTCTATTGTAGGGAGCCGTACACTCATTGGAATAGTGTCCGGGTCTTCCACAATTATAGCAGTTTCGCTCTCGGCTAGAAGATCTTCTGTCATTGTAGGACCTTGACTTGAAGCTTCTATCTTTGCTTCTACTCTTGTAGAATTTGTTGAAGTTCTTCACCATTAAGCTCAATTCTTCATTGAAGTTTTGTTTCTCACTTGATGATGTGGGGGCTTCACATGACGCTTTGTAGGCACCACTTGATTTATTGTGAAGTTCCTCTTTATCCTTGAGTGACATCTCATGAGCAACAATCCTTCCAATTACTTCCGTTGGCTTGAGATCTTTATAGTTGGGCATCATTTGGATTAATGTGCACACGGTATCATATTTCCCATCCAATGCTCTTAGGATCTTCTTGATGATGAATCTATCGGTCATCTCTTCACTTCCTAAGCCGGCAATCTCATTTGTGATGAGAGCAAGCCTAGAGTACATTTCAGCGACACCTTCACCATCCTTCATCTTGAACTTGTCAAGTTGACTTTGGAGCACATCCAACTTGGATTCCTTGACGGAGTCGGTACCTTCGTGCATATCAATCAAAGTATCCCAAATCTCCTTTGCATTCTCAAGGCGGCTGATTTTGTTGAATTCTTCGGGGCACAATCCGTTGAAGAGAATATCACGAGCTTGAGCATTGTATTGCAACATCTTCAACTCATCCGCGGTAGCTTCACGGTTTGGTTCCCTCCCATCGAAGAACTCACCTTGCAGGCCAACACAAACAATAGCCCATACGGCGGGGTTATGTCCAAGAATATGCATTTTCATTTTATGCTTCCAACTAGCAAAATTAATGCCATCAAAGTAAGGACCTCTACGGTGATAATTTCCCTCACTAGATGCCATACTCTCCTAGGTTGTGAAACCAAGGCTATGACCACCAAAAGCTATGGAGATCAAGGCAAATGGAGACCAAAGCTCTGATACCACTTGTAGGATCGAAAGTATGTCTAGAGGGGGGGTGATTAGGCTACTTGACCAAATAAAAACTTAGCCTTTTCCCAATTTTAGTTCTTGGCAGATCTTAGCTATCTTAGAGCAAGTCAAGCAATCATCACACAATTCAAGCAAGCATGCAAAGAGTTTATTGGCAGCGAAAAGTAAAGCATGCAACTTGCAAGAATGTAAAGGGAAGGGTTTGGAGGATTCAAACGCAATTGGAGACACGGATGTTTTCCCGTGGTTCGGATAGGTGGTGCTATCCTACATCCACGTTGATGGAGACTTCAACCCACGGAGGGTAACGGTTGCGCGAGTCCACGGAGCGCTCCACCCACGAAGGGTCCACGAAGAAGCAACCTTGTCTATTCCACCATGGCCATCGCTCACGAAGGACTTGCCTCACTAGCGGTAGATCTTCACGAAGTAGGCGATCTCCTTGCCCTTACAAACTCCTTGGTTCAACTCCACAATCTTGTCGGAGGCTCCCAAGTGACACCTAGCCAATCTAGGAGACACCACTCTCCAAGAAGTAACAAATGGTGTGTTGATGATGAACTCCTTGCTCTTGTGCTTCAAATGATAGTCTCCCCAACACTCAACTCTCTCTCATAGGATTTGGATCTGGTGGAAAGAAGATTTGAGTGGAAAGCAACTTGGGGAAGGCTAGAGATCAAGATTCATATGGTAGGAATGGAATATCTTGGTCTCAACACATGAGTAGGTGGTTCTTTCTCAGAACATATGAGTAGGAATGGAGTGTGTGTTCTGATAGCTCTCTCTTCAAATGAAGAGGTGGTGGAGGGGTATATATAGCCTCCACACAAAATCCAACCGTTACACACAATCTACCAATCTCGGTGGGACCGAATCAGAAAACTCGGTCTGACCGAAATAGTAAACCTAGTGACCATTAGGAATTTCGGTGGGACTGAGATGCAACTCGGTAGGACCGATTCGGTTAGGGTTTGGGCATAACGTAATCTCGGTGAGACCGATTGCACAAACTTGGTGAGACCGAGTTCGGCAATTAGCTAACCAGAGAGTTGGTCAGGCAAACTCGGTGGGACCGACTTGCTCTTTCGGTGAGACCGAAACGTTACAAGAAGGAAACATGGAGTTTACCTTGCATTCTCGGTGGGACCTATTCGCTCTTTCGGTGAGACCGAAAAGTTACGAAAGGGAAACAGAGAGTTTGCAAGCCCATCTCGGTGAGACCGAGAACCTTATCGGTAGGACCGAATTGCTAGGGTTTGGCAGTGGCAAATGACAAGTGAAACTCGGTGGCGCCGGATTGGCACAATCGGTATGACCGAGTTTGGCTTAGGATTTAGGTCATTTGTGGATATGGAAAGGTGGTTGAGGATTTTGGAGCATATCACTAAGCACATAAAGCAAGAGGCTCATTAAGCAACACCTCATCCCTCCTTGATAGTATTGGCTTTTCCTAAAGACTCAATGCGATCTTGGATCACTAAAATATAAATGAGGAGTCTTGAACTTTTGAGCTTGAGCCAATTCTTTGTCCTTAGCATTTTGAGGGTTCCACTTTCACATCCATGCCATGCCAATCATTGAGCTTTCCTGAAATAAACATCTTGGAATAGCATTAGCTCAATGAGCTATATGTTGTTATGAATTACCGAAACCACCTAGGGATAGTTGCACTTTCACCTCACGACACTCATGACCCGCTTTTGTGCGGGAGAAGACAGCTGGCTAGCTCACAGTAACAACTTATCAAAGAACCCTGGTAATTCGGATACCAAGGACAAAAGTGGTAGGACACGTCGGAATAAGAAAAAACGCCGCGTTAGCAGCGACAACAATGAAGACACGGCAGTCAATGCCGGATTCAAAGGCTATAAATCCGGTCGGCGGAAAAAGCCATTCAAAAAGAATACTCAGGGCCCGTCCAGTTTGGACCGAATACTCGACCGCTTGTGCCAGATACATGGCACCCCCGAAAGGCCAGCCAATCACACTAACAGAGATTGTTGGGTGTTCAAGCAGGCAGGCAAGTTAAGAGCCGAAAACAAAGACAAGGGTCTGCACAACGACGACGAGGAGGAGCCCAAGCCACCGAACAACAATGGACAGAAGGGTTTTCCCCCACAAGTGCGGACGGTGAACATATATACGCAACCCACATTCCCAAGAGGGAGCGGAAGCGTGCGCTACGGGACGTATATGCGATGGAGCCAGTCGCCCCGAAGTTCAACCCATGGTCCTCCTGCCTAATCACTTTTGATCGAAGGGACCATCCCACTAGCATCTGTCATGGCGGCTTCGCCGCATTGTTTCTCGACCCAATCATCGATGGATTTCATCTCACAAGAGTCCTCATGGACGGCGGCAGCAGCCTGAACCTACTTTATCAGGATACAGTGCGGAAAATGGGCATAGATCCCTCAAGGATTAAGCCCACAAAAACGACCTTTAAAGGCGTTATACTAGGTGTAGAAGCCAACTGTACAGGCTCAGTAACACTTGACGTGGTCTTCGGATCCCCGGACAACTTCCGAAACGAAGAGTTAATCTTCGATGTAGTCCCATTTCGCAGTGGCTATCACGCCCTACTCGGACGAACCGCATTTGCAAAGTTCAATGCGGTGCCGCATTACGCATATCTCAAGCTCAAGATGCCAGGCCCTCGAGGAGTAATCACGGTCAACGGAAACACTGAACGCTCCCTCCGGACGGAGGAGCGCACGGCGGCTCTCGCAGCGGAAGTGCAAAGTAGCCTCCTTAGGCAATTCTCTAGTTCGGCCATTATAAAGCCACACACTGCCAAGCGTGCCTGGAGTAACCCACAGCAGAACCGCCTGGCACACTATGAGCAAGCGTAGCAATGTGGCCCCAACCCCAGCTCTCGCGACATAGCAAAACTAGTACCTCGCGTACATAACTACGCCCTTGAAATACCATGGGCACAGGGGAAGGGGCACAATAACGGCATGCCCAAAATATGGCTTAAAATGTACAAGGGGCTGCCGGATTCTTTTTTTTTAATTTTTTTCTTACTTTCAGGACTCCATACTTCGGACGACCTGTTCAGCAATTCGACTGCCGCACAAACGATGCAAGATCCAGGGAGGCAGACAAGCCATGCCGCATTATGGAACTCCCAGGTGGTCTCTGTTACGAGTGGTATACCTGTTTTAAATACAATTCCGCGGCCTGCCCTTGGTCAGGATATACCAAATAGTCTAATATCTTTTGCTTACCGCACTATTTGTATCGTTCGGCTTTGATAAATAGCCTCTCTATAAACAATGCATAGCTTTCTGTCTATTTTTTGCATTATCATCTTTTCATATATATGTTTATGACATGTTGCACCCGTACACTGTGGTACGGCAAAATACGCCAGGGGCTTTAGTACCCATTAATATGACGTGAGAAGTCCGTACACTTTCACAAGTGCGGCACCCCGAACTTATAGCACTATATGCATCGGCTCCGAATCATGATTTGGGTCAATAGTTGGGTTTGCCTGGCTCCTATGTTTTCGTGCCTTACGTTCCGCTATATCGGCTAAGGTAGCACTAGGAGAACCACTACGATTGTGCCCCGGTTGAGCTGGGCTAAGCACCTCAGTGGAGAAAGCTAAAACTGACTGTCATGATGTGGCGAGAGACCGGTCGCTGTTCGAGAGGTTTTTCGAGTCCCTAAAGGCTTATGCCGCTTCGAGCGAGGAGCTGGCTTTGTCCGGCCAAGGCGTGGATAGAGCCCCGAACTCGGTCTTCCGAACTAGGGGCTTCGCCGAAATTTAAAATTATAGAGTTCTATGGCTAAGTGAGAGTGTTCAAGCATTATAGTCCGATTGCCTGGTTCGTTGTGCTGAGCGCCTCCCTCGAAGGACCCAACTATGGGAAAAAGAGCACTCAGGTTTATCCCAAACACCCCAGCACTAGTGGCATGGGGCAGAAGCCGACGACTAGCCATCTCTCAATTTTTGATAAACGGCCGCACAGAAAGTAATATTTTAAATTCAATAAGCATTGTTTAGCGCATATGAACAAGTTTTCAGCGCATAGGATAAACACGAGCGAGTTCATTCAAAAATTACATCCTTGGTACATTCATCCGCCACTAGGCGGGCACCAGCAAGAACATCCTTATAGTAGTTCTCAGGCTTGCGATGCTCCTTCCCCGGCGGCGGCCCGTCCCTCACAAGCTTCTCACCGTCCAGCTTAGCCCAGTGCACCTTTGCACGGGCAAGGGCCCTACGGGCACCTTCGATGCAGACGGAATGCTTGATGACCTCGAGCCTTGGACAGGCCTCCACCAGTCGCCGCACCAGCCCGAAGTAGCTCCCGGGCAGGGCCTCTCCGGGCCACAGCCGAACTATGAAGCCCTTCATGGCTTGTTCGGCCACCTAGTGGAGCTCGACCAGCTGTTTCAGTTGGTCGCTTAAGGGCACAGGGTGTCCGGCCTCAGCATACTGAGACTAGAACACCTTCTTCGTCGAGCTGCCCTCTTTGGCTTGGTAGAATGCGGCGGCGTCGGATACGCTGCGGGGAAGATCTGCGAATGCCCCTGGAGAGCTCCGGATTCGGGTAAGTGACAAGTACTTTACTTTTATACTTCTGCATTGCATAAAGAATGCCTTACCCGCCGCTATCTTTTTCATATCCTCCAACTCTTGGAGGGCCTTTTGGGCTTCGGCCTTGGCGGACTTGGCAGTCTCAAGGGCCGCCGCGAGCTTGGACGCTTGCGTCTTGGACTCAAGCTCCAAACTCTCATGTTTCTTCATGAGAGCCTGAAGCTCCCGCTGCACCTCGCCAACCTGGCCCTCAAGTTTCTCTCGCTCGGAGCACTCCGCGGCCGTTTTCTTTTCGGCCTCGGACAGCGCCTGCTTGAGGGTCGCCACCTCAGTCGTGGCCCCTACAATAAGTAGTACAATCCTGTTATTTTTTGCAATCAAGCCTTTCTATGGGCACTTTTTCTGTAAGGTATTTCTTACCTTCTTTCTCCTCGAGCTGCCATTTGGCAAGGCCGAGCTCTTGCTCGGTCCGCTCGAGGCCCTGTTTCAGGGCACCCACCTCCGTAGTCAGTGCAGCGGTGGCTAGCAGCGAAGCCTGCATACGCATATTGACTCTTTGTTGTTAGACTCCTGCGAAATTTAATAGATCTTCTATTCGGCTTTTCTTTCCGAACGCCAAACAGAGCATCAGGGGCTACTGTCTATGTGGTTATATTTTTACATATTTTTTACTTACCTCGAAGCCTGTTAGAAGGCTAGCGCAAGCTTCACTCAGTCCGCTCTTGGCGGACTGAACCTTCTGGATCACCGTACTCATAATAGTACGGTGCTCCTCGTCGATGGAGGCGCCGTCAAGCACCTCCAGCAGATTGTCCGGCACCTCCGGTTGGACGGAGCCTGCCGGCTCAGAAGGCTTACTCCTCTTGGAAGGAGTTCGCCTACCGCAGACCGGAACTGTCGTAGATTCCGGTGCGGTGTCCGGCTCAAAGCCGGACTTGGAGCCCTGGGGGGCCTTGTCCCCTTCACCCCTGGAGTCCGGGAGGTTTCCTTGCGGCTCCTCCGGGACCACCTCCTCCTGCCCCGGAGCTCGTCACAACGCCACTTCGGCGTCGTCCACGGTGCAGGGGGAGACAGCGGGCGGAACTGAGTTCACGTCCGATGAATTCAGTGAGCCGCTCGACGACTCGTCGTGTCCGGTCCGGGGCGGGCTGCATAATTAAATTCGACATTAGGGAAAGCTGTGCAACAAAGGAACGTCATGAGTTACTCTGATATCCGAACTTACGATTTCGCCGGACGCTTGACCCTGTCTGGCCACTATTCTTCGTCCTCTTCGGCGTTGGGGAGGTAGTCCGGCAGAGGGGTCTTCCTCTTCTTGGACCCTTCGGCCTCCCCCGTTGGGCCGGCCTTCCTTTTCTTTCCTTCCCCCGTTGGAGGGGGAGAGGTTTCTTCTTCCTCCTCCTCGTTTTCACAGGAGGAGTGCGTCTCAGACTCGTCAGATGACGAGTCCGACACCACCATATTACGGGCACTCTTTCGAGTCCCCATGGTCTTCTTCTTCTTGGCCTTCTTATTTGGCACCACATAAGGCGCCGGAACCAGCAGCTTCATTAGGAGAGCTGGGGCTGGGTCTTCGGGCAGCGGAGCCGGACAGTTAATCGGTCTGGATATCGCCCGCCAAGCCTGTCAAAGGTAAGGGAGTTTAGATCCCTCATAGAGTCAAACTATGGAAAAAGCTTAAACATCCTGTAAAAGGTGTGGATGGCTTGCCTCGTTAGCGTGACGCTGCGAGCTGTATCCGCGGTCCTCGGAAGCAGATGCAGGAGCCTCGGCACCCTTAAATAGCAGCCTCCAGGCGTCTTCGTATGTCGTGTCGAAGAGCCTGCGGAGGGTTTGATGCTACGCCGGGTTGAACTCCCACAGATTAAAATCCCGTTGTTGGCACGGGAGGATCCAGCGGACGAGCATAACCTGGATTACATTGACAAGCCGGACTGGCTTGTTCACCAGGGACTGGATGCATGTTTGCGATCCGGTCACCTCTTTTTCGTTACCCCACAACAGGCCCGTCCCTTTCCAGGACATAAGCCGCGTGGGGGGTCCGGATCGGAACTCGGGGGCTGCGGTCCATTTCGGATCGCGCGGCTCGGTGCTGTAAAACCACCCGGATTGCCATCCCTTCAGGGTCTCCACAAAAGAGCCCTCGAACCATAGGACATTGGCCATCTTGCCCGCCATGGCGCCTCTGCACTCCGCCTGGTTGCCGCGCACCACCTTGGGCTTGACGTTGAAAGTCTTGAGCCAAAGGCCGAAATGGGGGCGGACGCGGAGAAAAGCCTCGCACACGACGATAAACACCGAGATGTTGAGGATGAAGTTCGGGGCCAGATCGTGGAAATCCAGGCCGTAGTAGAACATGAGCCGCCGGACAAATGGGTGAAGTGGAAAACCCAGTCCGCGGAGGAAGTGGGGAAGGAATACTACCCTCTCATGGGGCCTTGGGGTGGGGATAATCTGCCCCTCCTCGGGAAGCCGGTGCGCGATGTCCTTGGACAGGTATCTGGCCTTCCTTAGCTTCTTCACTTGGCCCTCCGTAACGGAGGAGGCCTTCCACTTGCCTCCCGCTCCGGACATTGCTGGAGAAGGTTGAGGTGGGAAGTGCGGGCTTGGGCACTGGAGCTCGAGTGCGCGGGAGATGGATAGGCAGAGGAGGAAGCAGGCATAGGTAAAAAGGTGGATCCTTAGCCCCTTATATGGGCGGATGCGGTTGTGCGTCCCCACCTGCCTAGTAAAACTCACTTGCCTCCCAAGCACCGTGATAAGTGGCGCGGTTGGATTACCCATGTCCGTATTGATGAGAATCCCGTAAAAGGGGGTACACGATCTCTGCTTCGACAAGACGTGCCAAGGAAACCGCCTCGCAAAACACGCTGAGGTGGAAAAGTAAAAACGATTTGGAGCCGGACACTACTCTTGGTGTTTACAATCTTCTATGAAGGACATGGAGGAGGAACCCGCCTTGCAATGCCGAAGACAATTTGCGCGCCGGACTCGTCGTCATTGAAGCCTGGTTCAGGGGCTACTGAGGGAGTCCTGGATTAGGGGGTGTTCGGGTAGCCGGACTATACCTTCAGCCGGACTCCTAGACCATGAAGATACAAGATTGAAGACTACTTCCCATGTCCGGATGGGACTTTCCTTGGCGTGGAAGGCAAGCTTGGCGATGCGGATATTCAAGATCTCCTACCATTGTAACCGACTCTATGTAACCCTAACCCTATCCGGTGTCTATATAAACCAGAGGGTTCTAGTCCGTAGGACAACTTCATCAACTCCGTAGACAACAATCATACCATAGGCTAGCTTCTAGGGTTTAGCCTCCTTGATCACGTGGTAGATCTACTCTTGTACTACCCATATCTTCAATATTAATCAAGAAGGACGTAGGGTTTTACCTCCATCAAGAGGGCCCGAACCTGGGTAAAACATCGTGTTCCCTGCCTCCTGTTACCATCCGGCCTAGACACACAGTTCGGGACCCCCTACCCGAGATCCGTCGGTTTTGACACCGACAGTCCTCCTTTCCTCTTTGGTGCAAAGGGGGCAAGTGCAGCCGCGGAGTACCGAGGCGTCAGGCAAAGGTTGCCATTTTGGTCCAACAAGACCAAGACCAGGAGGACTACAAGACGGAGGTCACCGTGGAGCCCAAGACGGCGTCATCACCAGAGCTTTGCGCAGGCGAAGACTACTTTTGTCAGGATAGCTAATACTTGTTGTCCCCTTTCAAATTAGCCCGCCATTGTTGGCTCCCTTCCCGCTCGATATTTGGGAAGAGGACCGGGGCCTCTATAAATAGGACCAGCCACCCACATAGCTGGGGGAGGAGGGTCTCTGGTCGAAAGGTCTCTGGGGGTAGAGAGGTTGGAAGCAGAGAGAGAGAGAGAGAGAGAGAGAGAGAGAGAGAAAGGTGACTGAACTCCTCCCAGCAGTTCCTCGCCGCAGCCAAGAACAAACCCTCGCGAGGCTGTTCTTCGTTGTATTGTTCATCATCATCAGCCCAAGAGGCAATCCACACACCACACACTGGAGTAGGGTATTACACCACAACGGTGGCCCGAACCGGTATAAACCCTGTGTCCCTTGTGTTGTTCTTTCTATAGTTTGATCCTAGTGTGGCGGAGGGGTGCAGGTAGGTAGGAGGCGAAATCTCCACGCGCACCCCAGTGTTCGAACCTCAAGGGTCTGCCGGAACCTCAACGACGTCTACGAAGAATGGCTCGACCGCGTCGCCGAGCTCGTCCGCGCCGCAGGGGGCTCTTCCGCGCCGTCCGTTCCGCTGCACCGCACCCCGCCCCGCCCGGGCGAAGAGGCTCCGGCGGCACCCCGGCCGCCTCCTCCCCAAGAGGACACCATGGCTCCAAGGCGCGTGGCCCCTGGGCGGAACCCGCTCCGTCAGGTGGCAGCGCAGCAAGAACAGAGCTGCCAAGAAGTCCCTCGCCCGGAAGAAGCCGCCCGGGCGCTCCCCGCACCAGCACGTCACGACCATCCTCCTGCTCCGGCGCGTGGGGACATGCAAGACCAGGCTCTCTGTCACCCAAGGCCTCCCATGGCCACAGCAGGCTGCCGCGCCTACACCACCGAACTACACAGCGTCGCGTGGCCCGGCAAGTTAAAGCCAGACCTGCCTCCTCGCTATGACATCACGGCCGACCCTGCGGAGTTTCTCCAGCTCTACGAGCTGGGCATCGAAGCTGCCAACGGAGACGAGAAGGTCATGGCGAACTGGTTTCCCATGGCGCTCAAGGACGGGGCCCGCACCTGGCTCCTGAACCTGGTTCCAGGCACAATCTCCTCCTGGGAAGAGATGCGCACCGCTTCATCGCCAACTTCCAAGGTACTCGCGACCGGCCACCCGCCATGAGCGACATGCGCCGCATCAAGCAACAACCCGGGGAGACTCTGTAGAAGTAAATCCAGCGCTTCAACAACGCACGCCTCAAGATCCCCAAGGTGACTAAGGAGGCCATCATCTCAGCCTTCTCCGACGGCGTGCGCGATGTCAAGATGAAGGAGGAGCTGGCGATGCATGAGGACCTGTGCACTTCCCTAGAGCTGTTCAACTTGGCAAACAAGTGCGCCAGGGTTGAGGAAGGGCGTCTCTCCCTCCTCGAGCTGCCTGCCGCAGACCCAGAAGAGAAGAAGCTCAAGGCCAAGGATGTGAAGCACAAGGGGGTTGCCGTGCTCGCGGCAAAACTGGACACCAAGCGGGGCAGAGATCAGCCCGAACCTCCCAAGGGCAGCCGGTACTGCATGTACCACGACCTCCACACCCACAACACCAACGAATGCCAAGAGCTCCGAGCCGTGCGAGAAGGAACGATCGGCCGTCGTCCCGACCGCGGTGACCGGGGCTACGGTCGAGGAGGACGAAGGAACGCAGGACGCTGGGAAGACCGTGGCCCGCGCCAAGGGTGGTGCGACCAACCTCGCGAGGATCGCTGGCAAGACCCGCCTTGCGAGGGAGGCTGGAGGGATCAGCCTCGCGAGGATCACCCACAAGGCAACGCAGGCCTCCCACCGCTGCCGCCGCAGCCAAGGAGAAACGAGGACCGCCATCAGGACGAGGAGGCTGGGGGCTTCCAGGAGCCGCGTGCAATCGCCTGCATCCTGGGCGGAGCTCAAGCCCCAGCCTCTCAGCGCATCTTCAAGCAGTTCGCCCGTGAAGTGAACGCAGTCCTCCCCAGGCTCGAAGCCACGCACCCTCTTAGGTGGTCGGCATGCGCCATCACGTTCAGCTCAGCAAATCAGCTCAAGTGTGTGGCAACAGCCGGTGTCCTCCCGATGCTTTGTTCCCCGATCATCAGCAACGTGGTGGTCACCAAGACCCTCATCGATGGTGGGGCATGGCTCAACGTCCTGTCCGTGGAGACATTCAACAACCTCCAAGTTCCCTACAGCCAGCTCCAGCCAACCAAGCCTTTCTCCGGTATCACCGACGGCTCCACGGTCCCGATTGGGTAGGTTCGCCTCCGTGTCACCTTCGGGGCACGCGACAACTACCGCACCGAGCTCATCGACTTCGACGTCGCTCACATTCGCCTGCCATACAACGCCATCCTTGGGTACCCAGCGCCGGCCAAGTTCATGGCAGCAACTCACTACGGCAACAACGTCCTCAAGATGCCAGGAAGCGGCGGAGTCATCACGGTACCCTGCGAGGAGAGGGACGCTGTGTGTTCCCTGGAGCGAGCCTTTCAGGCCGCATCACTGGAAGACCCGGATCGCGGAAGCAGGAGGCCTCCCGAGGCCGGCCCCAAGAAGAAGAAGACATCACCCGGCCTGGCCCCTCAGGAGGCAGGCCCCTCTGGGCCCGTGCCTACCCAGGGGGAACCTCCTTCCATCGCATAGGAAAGCACACCCGGCGCCCTCCTCAGGCAGGGCTCGGGGGCTCTCCCCTGGAGGGCCACCGACCTAGCTAGGGTCATGAGGGAGGCGCTTGGGCACCACATGGAGGCGTGTTTCGAAGCACGTTTCCCCCAAGAAGGAGCAATGCAAGGAGATCCAGACCCACAGGAGTTCGTCAGCAAGGCCATTCAAGAGTTACAGGAGTCAAGAGTCATGAGAGGCGGCCGCCGCCTACCAGCAGTGGCTCCCCATCCAGGCGAGGATGGTGGGCTGCGCATCTGCATCGACGTACCAGGGCTCAACTGAGTCGCCTCCCTGGAGCGCCTCTGGCCCTCGCGAGTGGGGCGCTGCGGAGGTCCACCCCACAGCTTCTTTCGCATGCCTTACGGCTTGCCGAGCGCGGCTGACACGTACCAGCGCCTCATGAGGGGCACCACGGAGGCACAAGAGGCCAGGCGCTCCGCAGCCCTGGCGGAGATGGAGATGGTCCGCGAGGAACCGCCAGCGCCTCTGGAGCCTCCCGAGGTCCCTGGGCCCGGGGGCTCATGAGGATCGGCTTCCGCAGCCCATCGAGCCGGCTACACCAACACCCCTTCGTCTTCAGCGTCATCAGGTGACATCTTTCAAGTTTCACTTCCAGCTGGGAACGCCCCCAGGGCTGCATAATTCCCAGGCCGCGCGGGTCCATCCCTGCGGCGTGTATCTCTTTTATTTTGCGTCGATTAGCTTACCTTGTTGGGGGCGCCACTCGAGCTGCACCACCCCCAAGTCGCTCAGGCCTGACCCAGTGATCTCCGCATTCCCAGCATCTATTTGAACGAATCCACTCCTTCGCGACTAATGTGTTTTACCTAGTTGCCTGCTCAGTTGACGCCAACTAACGGAGCTGCTCCCAAATGGCACGACGCTTGCGCATGGGTCCGTCCCTGCAACGCCGACAAACCTGGATGGCTGAGCTCTGGCCGCGGCAGCCCCGCATAGCGTCACCTCGTCAAGCCTTCAGTGCCTAACTACCCCTCGGAAGCAACCAACGGCTGGCCGTCAATTGTATGGCAACCCCTTGCTTTTTCTATGATGGACCTGCAGGACCTCCTGAAGGAGCTGCATCAGGCGAGGCTCTTGCTATGCCTCCCTTGCTCTCGTCCGCGCGAACTGCTTGCACATTAAAGGGGGGTGCCTGAGCATCACAACTCAGGGCTCCTACTGGCTCTCCAGCCCTCACCCTCTGGCCTTGACCACGGCATCGCGACCTGGCATACCAGCGACGGCTGAGACCAGCTCGAGGGCCGGGACCCGAGCACGTAGAGCAGAAAGGGGAGCAAAGGCGAGAGGGAGGAGACACACGAGGACCTCACCAAGCAACCCCGCGCCTGCCGATGCACGGACCCGGCCACACACCAGAGAGTGGCCCCTGATCCTCGAGATAAGTAATCACCCGGAAGCGCCGGCTACCGTGGCACCATCCCCGCACCTAATGCTATCCCTTGTTAGCGATGCCGCTCCCATTTCTCACCAAACGACGGCTTCTTGGGTGCCAAAGGGGGCCTCCTGAGCATCGCAACTCAGGGGCTCTTACCGGACTCCGGGTCGCTCACCTCCTGGCCTTGACCACGGCATCGCGACCTGGCATACCAGCGACTGCTGAAGCCGCCTTAAGACTAGGACCTGTCGGCGCAGAGCACCAAGCCCTCATGAGGTTCGAAAGGGAGGACCGAGCTAAGACAGGATGAGCAACTGCCGCAATTCTACGACAAGGGCTATATTAACAAGACAGGATCACAGGCACCTTACAAGCCCCCGCGGGGCGCGTTTTTGGTTCCTCGCAGGGAACAGATCCTAAAGAGACGCAAACTGCGCGCATCCCTACGAAAGACGCCATCATCAACAGTGGGCCGTCACGCACCGACGCCAACCCCATCCAGATCAGAGTCGGCGGCGGCCTGACGAGCCAGCCCTGCTCCAGGAGCGGTGCCGGCTCGGGGGCTTGTAGCTATCGTCGCTCGTCTCCGGAGTCGCGAAGGGCTTGCCGGAATCGCTGAGGCCTCCGACGTATCCACCTCCCGAGGAGCCGCCAAGAGAGCGGTTGGCGAGCCCAGTCCTCGTCGCAGCAGGGCCCTGGCCACCTTCACTGGGGCAGCACTCCAGCCGGTGCCCGCTCGCATCGAAGACCTTGAAGAGCATCACCGAAGCACCATCGTAGTCCAAGTGGATCGTGAAGACGCCCCTTGTCCTGCAAACCCGGGCGATCTCTCTCCAGCCTCGAGTCATGTAGACCTCGCCCGAGGCAACGACCGCGACCTCTGCCTCGGTCGCGGGGGTGCTGCAGTTGGCGTGCTGCAGCCAGAGCTCCAGGGGCTCCCCCTGCGGGATGGTGGAGGCGAAGAAGGGAGGCAGGAGGATCCAAGATTGAAGAGGAATGGCGACGTGGAGCACGAACTCTTGGGAGGAGCCCTCAGTGTGGACCCTAGGGGGGACGACCCACACCTTCGTGACGCGTCGGCACCGACAGCGGCGCCGCCCGTGGCGTTCAGCATCAGCTCCTTCGGGGCCCTCGACGTGGGCGTACAATGGAAGCGGGAACCCCGGCGGCGCCCGCCCGCCCCAAGGCCTCGACACCACCTGAAGGGCCCCCTCGTCCGGGCCACGGTGGGCAAGCCGTTTCTTCGGCGGGAGTGGGTATGGTCCCTCTCGGGGAGCCTTTCCCTTCTCTGCCGTCGAGAACCGGCGGATCGGAGCCATCACGGCAAGACGGAGCAAGAATCGGGAAGGAGAAGCAGGGGGAGATGAACCGGAAGGGCGCACGCCGTTCCGTACTTATAGCCGGTGGAGGCCAACCGCCGACCTCCACGATCGCAGGTAATCATGACCCGTTTTGCATGCAGGGACTTGTCCAATCAGTGCAGTTGCCGAGGCGCCATGGGGAAGTGGAGACACCCACGTCCAATCAACCACCACGCGGCGCCTAAGACCGCAGGCTGTTAGGGCCCGCAGCGCTTCGCTCTTGCCCTTCCGCCTTCTTGCACGGCCAAGTCTGGGCGCGCCTTGGGCCCAGGGGCTACTGTCGGTGTTCTGGGAATGGGGGTCCCCAGACTTGCCTACCTGCGGCCTGCTGCGTGGCTCAAAAGGGGGGCCCAGCACGGCCCATCTTCACCAACACAAACTCAAGACCCTCGCGAGGGGCCAAGCCTCACGGGGCGGACGACGTGGAGCTTCCTCAGGCACGGCCTCGTCAGGCTGGCTCACGAGGAGGCGGAGAGATCAAGGCGGGGTACCTCGCGAGGTGCCCGTGACGCAAGCCATGACGACTCAGGGCGCCAGGCGGGTGCCAGCCCGCGCAGCGTCCTCCTTTCCTCTTTTGGTGCAAAGGGGGCAAGCGCAGCCGCGGAGTACCGAGGCATTAGGCAAAGGTTGCCATTTCGGTGCAACAAGACCAAGACCAGGAGGACTACGAGACGGAGGTCACCGTGGAGCCCAAGACGGTGTCATCTCCAGAGCTTTGCGCAGGCGAAGACTACTTTTGTCAGATAGCTGATACTTGTTGTCCCCTTTCAAATTAGCCCGCCATTGTTGGCTCCCTTCCCGCTCGATATTTGGGAAGAGGACCAGGGCCTCTCTAAATAGGACCAGCCAGCCACATAGCTGGGGGAGGAGGGTCTCTGGTCGAAAGGTCTCTGGGGGTAGAGAGGTTGGAAGCAGAGAGAGAGAGAGAGAGAGAGAGAGAGAGAGAGAGAAAGGTGACTGAACTCCTCCCAGCAGTTCCTCGCCGTAGCCAAGAACAGACCCTCGCGAGGCTGTTCTTCCTTGCATTGTTCATCATCATCAGCCCAAGAGGCAATCCACACACCACACACTGGAGTAGGTTATTACACCACAACGGTGGCCCGAACCAGTATAAACCCTGTGTCCCTTGTGTTGTTCTTTTGATAGTTTGATCCTAGCATGGCGGAGGGGTGCAGGTAGGTAGGAGGCGAAATCTCCGCACACACCCCAGTGTTCGAACCTCAAGGGTCTGCCGGAACCCGAAATCCGACAAATACTAACTTGCGGACGACAAGGTAGTACAACTACCAATACCAAACTAACTTATAATCTTTTTACTCCTGGCCCTAGTGTTCGTTTGGTAGAAAATCTTGCAGAGGACCAGCTCCTGCTCCTTCTCTTGCTCCAGGTCCCAGAGGTGGTACTGGTGCATCACCCAGTTGGTCCTCTGCTGGTCGAAGTTCTTGTTGGTGTGCAGCACCAGAACCTTTTTTGCTGCCCGTCTGCCGGCCGTTGACCATCACCGGCAAGGTATTGCCGGTCTTGTGGCACATCGCGTGCATGCCACACTCCAACTGTATCTTGCGACGCGTCCACTTGCCCCTTTTGAATGCCCTGGAATTGCGTTGGAAGAAATGCTTCCTTAGGCCACTCAGTGTGATACCTGCAGTATTGTGGAATACATGTTTTAGTGTACCTAGTTGGCATTTTCATAACATCTTTGGCATGTTGCAGTCACTTGTTTCACTTTTTATTAACTGTCAAATTGTAATTGCTTCACCAGGTCTGTGTCTAGAAAGAAAAATAGAGCTATAAACAAAGGAATATGTTTGTGCAAGTAGACAGCCGATCGGTGTCTTACTTGGAAGTTT
This sequence comes from Triticum monococcum, assembly GCA_034509565.1. Lineage (NCBI taxonomy): Eukaryota > Viridiplantae > Streptophyta > Magnoliopsida > Poales > Poaceae > Triticum > Triticum monococcum. Next base: position 123,148,407 of record CM067841.1, read on the forward strand.
CTCAGGTTGGGTGTAGCATATGCCGTGCTCGCTGTCGATGGTTGGTATGAACAAATCGATGAGAGACTGAAATATCGCGTTGTCAGCACTCACTTTGGCCTCAAGGTGCTCAATCAGCTCCTGATCCGTGGGATCGAACTTGATGCCAGCCAGCAGCACCGGCCAATCCTTCTTCGACTTGCATCGGTAATTCCAGTTATATGGTACTCAATGTATGATCAATCGACTATTTTAAGTGATGATGAAAGATTGTCGGAGATAATAGCCATGGGTAGCCTAGCCGGCTTCCCCTGGCCCTCCTGTTTACGAGCTCGTCCGGCTCTCAAGAGCCCAAGACATGGGGCCGCCTTCCCCTTGCCGGCTGTCATCCAGGCCGGCTTCGGAAGGCGGCCCGACTTTAGCCCTCATGAAGAAAGCCATGGGAGGGCCGACTTCGAGAAGCCTGCCGCGAGAAGGCCGACTCCAAGAAGCCGGCTCCCATAAAGTGGCCGAGACCGTACCCTCAAAGTTTGCATCCACCTAGCAATGATGAAGCGGGGCGTGGCTACAGTGAAGCCTGCCACCCCCAAAACCCGGAGCACGACCGGCACAGTGCGCCGTACGGGTGGCCACGACCCGCCCGGCGCGACACTGTTGCCACGACGACCCTGACGCCATCCACGATGGACTATCCGCGCGGCCCACGGGCGGTGGGTCCCTTCGGGCAGAGAGACACCTGAAGCCGGCCGCACCTCCTTCCAGTCGGCCCGAGAGAGAGCCGGCTCCCCGCAGCCGGCTTGCCACCTTCCTCGAAGGAGACGCCCCATTAAGGAGACAAGACACGGTGAGGCTACAGTAATCGCCCGCCGGGCGGCGGTACTGTAGCCATGCCTACCACGACAAAGCCCGCGTCATCAGAATAGAGCAACAGTAACCAGCCACCGACCAGGCCCTGGACGGTGGGGCCTGCTTGTCAACCAAGGAGCCGGCAGCCGGCGGGACCCACCAGTCGGCGGGCCCCAACGGCCGGCGCAGAAGCCAGCGGGCGCAGTCACACACGGCTGGGCCCCGCGCCCAGCCAGATTACCATTGTACCCCTGGGGGGCAGGCCTATATAAACCCCCCGGGGCACCCATGCAAAGGGTTCGACCCCTAGCTAGTTTTAGACACCATAGAAGGAGAAGAAGCAGGCTAGTCGTTCCCTTCTTCCTCCTTCCACCAAAACAGCTCAAGGAGCATTGTGTAGCTACTTGTCCATCTAGTGATCATGCGGAGACCCCGCAGAGCAGCAGTAGGGGTGTTATCTCCACGGAGAGCCCCGAAGCTGGGTATGATCCGCCGGCGTGCATGTCTTCGCCTCATCCCGTTTCCAGGCACCGGCGATGTCCTATTGGCTCCCACAATGATAAGCAACCCGTTGGCATATGTCGCACCTACCACCCGACATTTGGCGCCCATCATGGGGCCAGGTGCACCGTCGTCCGGAGACCTGTTCTGGACGGGAACCCTCTTCCTCCCCAGCGAGCGTAGCCAGCCCGGCACGCCCAATGGCGCTTGCCACGACGCGCTGCAAGGCGTCACCAGCATCTGCGCGGCGAGCAGCCTCCCCGATCTCCTCGACGAAACCCTCATCTCCGACGAGCTCGCCTCCGATGCAGGCACCGACCACCTCGCCAACCTTTTCGGCCAGCTCCATGTCTCTAGCGAGCCCGCTGTGGACCTGGAGTCGGTTGGCTCCACCGACCCGATGCCTGTCGACTCCGACACGGCCTCCTTCGACACCTTCCCCACCAACGTCGCGATCTACAACAACCCGCTTCCTCGGACCGACGGCCGCGATACTGTGACCACTTAGGTGATGGTCATCAGCCACGGCGGCCCGGCCGACAAGAGCACCCACGACGCCCCGCACGCGGCGGCGCACGACTTGTCCGTCCCCTGCCGGCTGACGCCGATGATGAAGCACTGGAGGAACGCCGCCTCGCCCTCCTCGCGGAGGGCCGGAGGCTGGCTTCCGTGAGACGCCTCAATGAGGCCTACCAGCGCAAAGCTGACCGCGCCGCCTTCGGCACGCCGGCCCCAGGCGGGCCAAGCCGGACCGGTGTTGTCAGGCAACGCGGCGCCGTCCTTGCCGACGCGCTGGGAGTCGACCGCCCGGTCTATGCCTCTCCACTCGAGAACTTGCGTGCCGCCCAGGCGGCCGTGGACGAGTTGGACGGCTTGGAGGCCGAAGAACTCCCCCACATGACCCGGCGCATCCAGCAGCTGATTGACGTGGCCGCACGGCGGCACGAAGCCGACGCTCGTGCGGGAAGCCCTCCCCCGCGCCGAGATCACGGCACGATGTCACGGATGCCGACTACAAGCAACACCCGTGCGCGGCGCGAAAAAGAGCCGGCTACTTGCCGAAGCCGGACCCGAATCTCCATCGAGCGAGACGCGGACGGCCGTCCCCGAGCCATGGAATGGCGGGGCAACCCGCCTCCGCCTCGACCTCGTCGAGAGAGATATCCCACCCCGCCGCCAGTGGTGCACCCGACTCTCAGCGGCCGACTAGGTCGCCGCGAAGGAGTCGGCGAGAACGACGCCCGCCATCAGATCGACCGCCTAGCGAGATCCCTGGTGCATGAAGAAGAAGACGATGCCGGCCCGCCTTGTTTCGGCCCCCGCATCCGCGACGAGCCTTTCCCCAAAGGGTTCTCGCTCCCAAGAGACACGCCCAAGTACAACGGCTCCGTGAAGCCGAAAGATTGGTTGATCGACTACTCCACGGCGGTCAGCATAGCCAACGGCAACCGGCGCGTTGCCGTGAAGTACGTGCCCCTCATGCTGCAGGGCATGGCGCGGACCTGGCTCAACAGCCTCAAGCCTCTCAGCATCAACAGCTGGCTAGATTTCACCGAAGCTTTCGTCCGCAACTTCACCAGCACCTACAAGCGGGCTCCCAAGCCCAGGCAGCTCTCCCTGTGTGTACAGGGCCCAGCCGAGTCCACGCGCGACTACCTCACGCGTTGGGCCAAGCTCTGCAATTCTTGCGAGGGGGTGCACGAGGTGCAAGCCATCGAATACTTCACTGCCGGGTGCCGAGAAGGTACCCTCCTCAAGCACAAGCTCCTCTGCGACGAGCCGACTACCCTCGACGAGCTTCTGAACATAGCCGACAAATACGCCACTGCCGACTCTTCGATGAAGACCGAGCTCTGGGTAGACGCGTCCGGGAAAGTACTCAACCCGGCGCCCAAGACGCCGGCAGGGGATTCCGGCCGACGCCCACACCCGAACGACCACAAGCGCAAGGGCCCTGCCCCGCCTCCCGCCAGTCGGCAGGTGGCCACGGTCGAAGATGCGCCGCCTGAAGGGCGGCCCGCGCCCAAGAAGCCCAAGGGCGGCCGGCCGGCTTGGCAGCCGGCTTTCTCCTACGAGCAAACTCTTGACGCCCCATGCAAATTCCATAGCGGCGCGAAGCCGTCCAACCACACAACCCGGAAGTGCCATTGGCTCACCCGAATTTCCAAAGGCGAAGGGCTCGCGCCGCCTCCGCCTGCCGGCCCGCCGCCTCCGGCTCCGCCGCCCCCGGCCGCTCGGCCCGCAGTCGGAGCCATGCACGACGAGTTCCCCGACGAGCAAGCAACCTACGTCGTCTTTACAAGCCCGCTCGAAGACCGGTGCGGCAAACGCCAAGAGCACCAGGAAGTCAGCGTGGTCGCCGCCAACCCTGCCGGACACATGCATTGGTCAGAAAAGCCCATCAGCTGGAGCCGGGCCGACCACCCAGAGGTGACGCTGTCTCCCGTCTCTTATGCGTTAGTCCTGGAAGCCACGCGACGGACAGACGCGCTGCCCGCTTCTCCCGCGTGCTGATAGACGGCGGGAGCAGCATCAACATCCTGTACCGTGACACCCTGGAGAAGCTAAATGTCAAGACGAAGCAGCTCATGCCAACTCGGACAGTGTTTCATGGCATCGTACCCGGCTTGTCCTGCGCCCCCATTGGCAAGATCAAGATTGATGTACTCTTTGGGGACAAGGAGCATTTCTGCCGGGAAGCAATCTGGTTTGAAGTGGTGGACCTGGAGAGCCCCTACCACGTGTTGCTTGGCCGACCCGCCTTGGCCAGGTTCATGGCGGTTCCCCACTATGCATACCTCAAGATGAAGATACCAAGTTCCAAGGGCATCATCACCGTAGCCGGCGATTATAAGAAGTCTGCCAAGTGTGCTGCCGCCAGCAGCCGGCTGGCCGAGTCCCTTGTGATTGCCGAAGAGAAGAAGGTACTGGACCGGGTCATGGCCCTGGCCAGCAAGCAGCTGAACCAGTCCCCCGACCCCAAGGAGTATGATGCCCAAGGATCTTTCCAGCCTGCCAAAGAAACCAAGAAGATACCCCTTGACCCTGAGCACCCTAAGAGGTTTGCCGTCATCGGGGCAAGCCTGAACAGCAAATAGGAAGGCGAGCTCGCCGATTTCCTCCGTGAGAATCGGGACATCTTTGCATGGTCCCAAAAGGACATGCCGGGTGTTCCGAAGGAATTCGCCGAGCACAAACTACACGTCCGAGAAGACGCGAAACCAGTCAAGCAGCCCCTCCGCCGACTATCAGAGGAGAAGAGAAGGATTGTAGGGGAGGAGATAGCCCGGCTTCTGGCAGCCGGCTTCATTATGGAAGTTTTCTTTCCAGAGTGGCTTGCCAACCCAGTCCTTGTGTTAAAGAAGAACAACAAGTGGCGCATGTGTATAGACTACACAAGCCTCAACAAGGCCTGCCCCAAAGATCCCTTCGCCCTGCCATGGATTGACCAAGTGATAGACTCCACGGCCGGATGCGAGCTGTTGAGTTTCTTGGATGCTTACTCGGGATATCACCAGATAAAGCTAGACCCGGATGACCGCCTGAAGACCGCCTTCATCACGCCATTTGGAGCCTTCTGCAACCTGACTATGACATTCGGCTTGAGAAATGCCGGTGCCACTTTTCAGCGCTGCATGCAGAAGTGCCTCCTCAAGCAACTCAGCAAAAACGCTCACGTCTACGTGGACGACATCGTGGTGAAGACGGAGAAGCGCGGCACCTTGCTGGAAGACTTGAAAGAAACATTTGAGAACTTGCGCCGGTTCAAAATCAAGCTCAACCCCGAGAAATGTGTGTTCGGAGTGCCAGCCGGCCAGCTCCTAGGCTTCCTGGTCTCCGAACGCGGCATTGAGTGCAACCCGGTGAAGATCAAGGCCATCAAGAGAATGGCGATCCCCACCAAGCTTCGAGAAATCCAGAAGTTCACCGGATGCTTGGCCTCCTTGAACCGCTTCATCAGCCGGATCAGAGAGAAAGCTCTCCCTCTCTACCGCCTCATGAAGAAGAGCACTCACTTCGAGTGGAACGACCAGGCTGACCAAGCTTTTCACGAGCTGAAGTTGATGCTGGCCACGCCGCCCGTCCTAGCGGCGCCGACTGAGAAAGAGCCCATGCTCCTTTACATTGCCGCAACCAGCCGGGTGGTCAGCACCATCATCGTAGTTCAACGCCCAGAAGAAGGCCGAGCCCAGCCGGTCCAGAGGCCGGTGTATTATTTGAGCGAGATGTTGTCCGCCTCAAAGCAGAACTACCCGCATTACCAGAAGTTGTGCTATGGCGTGTACTTCACCGCCAAGAAGCTGAAGCCCTACTTTCAGGAGCATCCCGTCACGGTCGTATGCACTGCCCCACTGGCCGAGATCATAGGCAGCTGGGATGCATCCGGCCGGGTGGCGAAGTGGGCCATCAAGCTGGCCCCTTACACGATCTTCTACCAGCCCCGCACCGCCATCAAGTCCCAAGCCCAGGCCAACTTCCTCGTCGACTGGGCCGAGACCCAGTACCTGCCACCGGCTCCCGACTCCACCCATTGGCGCATGCACTTCGACGGGTCCAAGATGCGCACCGGCTTGAGAGCCGGCGTCGTCCTCACCTCTCCCAAGGGCGACAAGCTCAGATACACGCTGCAGATTCACTTTGCCGCCTCCAACAATGTAGCCGAGTACGAGGCGCTCATACATGGGCTCCGGCTTGCCAAGGAACTCGGCATCCGCCGGATTCTATGTTATGGCGACTCAGACTTGGTGGTTCAGCAATCATCCGGCGACTGGGACGCCAAGGACACAAATATGGCAAGCTACCGCTTCCTGGTGCAGCAACTCAGTGGATACTTTGAAGGATGCGAGTTCCTCCACGTACCGCGGGCCGACAACGAGCCAGCCGATGCCCTGGCTCGAATAGGCTCCACTCGGCAAGCAATACCAACCGGCGTCGCTCTACAACGCCTCGTCAAGCCGTCCATCAAGCCGTCTCCAGAATCCGACTCCATCTTCGTACCGCCCGACCCCGACGCGGCCGGGTCCGGCACGAAGAACCAAGCAGGCGACCCCGGGACTGCAGTAGTCGGCCCGGGGACTTCGGCAACCGGCTCGGGGACTGCCACACCCGGCTCGGGGACTGCACCAACACAACAGCCGGCGGCCGACTCCAGCATTTCATCACCCAGCCCGCCCACCCTGGTGGCAGTAGCCACATCGGCAGTAGGGGAAGTCACGGCTCCATCATGGGCTCAGTTCATCCTCAACTTCCTAGTAAACCAAGATCTGCCGGCTGACAAAACAGAGGCAAGACAAGTCCAACGTCGAGCCGGAGCATACACGATCGTCAACAGAGAACTCGTCAAGCGCAGTGTCACTGGAGTCCTCCAATGGTGCGTCGAGCAAGAGAAGGGCATTGCAATCCTCAGAGACATTCACCAAGGAGAATGCGGCCACCATGCGGCTTCAAGATCACTCGTCGCCAAAGCTTTCCGCCATGGTTTCTTCTGGCCGACTGCTTTGGATGATGCCAAAGAATTAGTCAAATATTGCAAAGGGTGCCAACTCTTCAGCTCCAAGCAACACATGCCGGCTTCGGCACTCAAGACCATTCCCATCACCCGGCCCTTTGCCATTTGGGGACTGGACATGGTGGGCCCATTCAAGACGGCGCGTGGCGGCATGACGCATTTGCTCGTCGCCGTGGACAAATTCACCAAGTGGATTGAGGCAAAGCCGATCAAGAAGCTGAATGGGCTGACTGCTGTGACATTCATCGCAGGCATAACAACTCGGTACGGCGTGCCACACAGCATCATCACCGACAATGGCATGAATTTTGCCAAAGGAGCCTTGGCACGTTTCTGCGCAGCACAAGGTATCCGGCTGGACTTAGCGTCCGTCGCCGACCCACAGTTAAACGGCCAGGTCGAGCGAGCCAACGGCCTCATCCTCTCCGGCATCAAGCCCCGACTGGTCGTACCACTAGAGCGTTCAGCCGGCTGTTGGCTCGATGAGCTGCCGGCTGTCCTCTGGAGTCTGCGCACTACCCCAAATAAGTCAACTGGCTTCACTCCTTTCTTCCTCGTGTACGGTGCCGAGGCGATCATCCCAACCGACATCGAGTTCGACTCGCCCCGGGTAACCATGTACACAGAGGCGGAGGCCAAGGAAGCACGCGAAGACGGCGTCGACCTGCTGGAAGAGGGCCGGCTGTTAGCCCTCAGCCGGTCTGCCATCTACCAGCAGGGGTTGCGCCGCTACCACAGTCGGAAGGTCAGGCCAAGATCCTTCCAAGAGGGCGATCTTGTGCTCCGGCTGATCCAGCGAACAGCTGGCCAGCACAACCTCTCGGCCCCTTGGGAGGGCCCCTTCGTCATCAGTAGAGCTCTAGGCAACGACTCCTACTACCTAATCGACACACAGAAGCCCAAGGTACGCAAGAGAGACGACTCCGGCAAGGAGTCGGATGTCAGGACCCCGATTCTAAGCCACATCGATCTAGCCGGTAACACCTCATATCACTTTGCGGCCTCACGCACGGTATCCCACGGGTGTCGCCTTACCATGGCCCGGGACCGTTTGCGCCTTTTGGCTCCCGTATATGACAATGTCGCTAGCATCCATATGACCGAGAACCCGGGCCGACATGGCTAGTCGTGAACCCAAAGCGGCACAGACCTATGGAGACAGGCATACATGATTCACAACGAACATGTCGGTCATCAACGAGTGATTCCGGGCTGTAGCACTGGGCTAACAGGACTCCGGGGATCCCGGGCTGTAGCAGGCTAGACAGGACTCCGGAGATCACCGCGTGACATTTCCCCGAAGGGACAGACATAGGGACGAAGTGAAACACATGCCGGCCAGTCAAGTGTCCTGAACAGTAGTGCTGGGCTAGCAGGACTCCGGTGAACCGGGCTGTAGCGGACTACTATGGCTCGAGGAGCACTAGACTACATTTCCCCATAAGAAAGGCTGCGAAGGACAAACAACTAGATTGTCGAATCCCACTCATACCAAGCATTTCAATCATACATACAATATGCTCGATATGAGTACATACAACATGGCATCACAACAAAACTCTACAACTCAAGTACTTATTTAAAGGCTCCAGGGAGCCATACATAATATATCCATACAGGTAGGGGTCACATGACCCGACACTCAAGTCATACAGTCATACAAGCACATGCGGAAGCAACTAGTCTGAGTACAGACTCTAGAAAGAAAGAAGGCTTCTCGAAGCCTGTCTATCTACATAGGGCCCTCCATGGCCTGGATCACCACCTGGGTGGCTAGTCACTCGTCGACGTCAAGGTCTACGTAAAACCCATCGGAGGGGGCAGTGTTGTCGTCTGAAAACAATAAATAAGCAAACATGAGTACAAAGGTACTCAGCAAGTCTTACATCAGAACCTACTGTACATGCTCATTCTCAAGAAGGTGGTGGGGTTTATGCAGCAAGCCAGCTTTGACTCTTGGCTAAGCTATCCTACGGAATCTTTTAGCAAAATAGTTTTCGCACACGAGTCCACTACTCACCATCACAATACTCCACTGTGGATCCTCCCTCGTATCCTGCGAGGGGGCCATCCTCGGTACTCACACTTATCTTGAGTCTTTTAGTAGTATCCATTAACTTGTCTATGAACTGTATAGGCAACCAAGTAGTCCTTTACCGCGGACGCGGCTATTCGAATAGTTTTATACCCTGCAGGGGTGTACTTCGTCATACACGCTTTCACCGCTTACCGCCGTCTACACGACATGTACTCGGCAACCTTCAAGCGGAAGCCCAGCGAGGGTGTCGGCCACGGCCTACCTAAACACCTAAGCCCCTAGTCCAGGTTATCGCCTATCCAGGTTCCATCCGCAGGGAGTCCGGCCGAGGTTTCCACATACGGCCCCGAACGATGTGAACAGGGTTCCCGAGACACCAAACGGGTGACTCGGTACACCGTGCCACAGTGTATCTACCGCAACATAGCCCACCCCTAGGGTCAGCGCTACGCACGGCCGCCAACACATATCCTACAAACACCAGAAACTATTTGCATCTCCTGGACAGAGTACTAGGGTGGCTAAGAAGCCGAGAGGGTCCATTTGCTTCAGGCCCAATGTACGGTAGTAACTGCATCTTAAATCACACATACAGATCTCAGTTCTTATGGACGGCCTCAATGAAACAACCCACCATGTACTCCTACATTGCCTCTCATCGATACCTTTACCAAAACATGTTCAACACATCCCTCATATTACTGGCACAAGCATTTCACTATAGCCCATCACCCAAATGAACCAGACCTGACACAACTCTAAGCATAGCAGGCATAGCAAGGTAGGAATCACAAAACATGGCTCAATCAACTCCTACACATGCTAGTGGGTTTCATCTAGTTACTGTGGCAATGACAGGTCATGCAGAGGATAAGGGTTCAACTACCGTAGCACACAGCAGTTTGAATCGTGTTGTCTTAATGCGGTAAACAAGAGCAGGAGCGAGAACATGGGTTGTATCGGAATGATCAATGGTTGCTTGCCTGATGGAGTGGTAACGGGATACTGCCCTTCAGTTGGATACTCGTGAATATCCTCGGAGGCAGAACCTACCACGAAGAACACAACCGAGCACAATCAACACATGACGATATGCAACAATATGATGCATGCTATGACATGGCAATATGGATGTGTCTTTAGCTAATGCAACTAGCTATGATTTAAATGAAGTTGGTTTGAGTACAAGATTCAAATTCCAACCCCATATATGATTATTTAAATGCCCTTTATTTGTTTTGTCCAAAACAGAGGACAAGCATTGTTCAAACATGCATGAAAATGGTACAGATGGATTCCTTGAATTTTTCTGATAATTTTTCATATATAATTTGTCTCATTTGGAGTTATGGTTGAATTTCTATGATTTTTCAAAGTTTTGGGTATTTTCTGGAATTTCCTGAATTATTTTTAAACTAGAAAATGATTTACTCCGTCAGCCTTGCGTCAGCATGACATTAGCAAGTCAACTGAGCTGCCTCCAGGTCAAACCTGACCAGTGGGTCCCACTGGTCAGTGACTAATTAACTAATTAAAATTAATTAGAGCCTGGGCCCGCATGTCAGTGTCTATTTAACGTAATTAAGTTAATTAGGACTAACTAAAACTAACACTAATTAAAAAGGGGCCTGGCCCAAACGTCAGTGACACAAGGGGGAGGGTCAACCCTGGTCAGTGGGGTCAAAACCACCGGCGGCTTGTCGCCGGCGAGCCAGATGCGGCGGAGGGCGTCGGAAATGCGTCTCCGGTGACCAAATGGGCCGCGGAGACCATCTCCGAGGAGCTGGTGCTCGCGCGCATCCACTAGTGCCCTCCGTTTCACCGGAGACGGCCTAAGTCGACGGCGGCGAGCTCTTTGGCGGCCGCCGGAGTTCGGGTGTTCGCGGAATCGATGCTGTGGTGCACGGGAGGAGGAGCTGGTGATGGCTACGGGCTCCTGGGGACGCGTTGAAGGCGGTGGTGCGCTTGGACGCGTGCTTGCACGGCCGTAGCCACAACGGCGCCATGGCCGGCGGCGAGGAGCTAACGGCTCCAGTGGCTAGGCTAGTTAGGGGAAGAGAATCACTGCGGGGAGAAGGGGAAAATGCTCGGGAGCTCACAGCGATCTCGAGGGAGGACTCAGCGGGCTCGGGGAAGCTTCTGCAACGGCGAATTCGACGGAGATGGCCGGCGGTCCCGAGGTTGAAGAGGACGACGCCGAGGACGAAGCAAGGCTTCCCGGCTCGCTTGGCTCGGTGCAGAGGGCGTAGGCGACAGTGGCGGAGCTTCCACGCAACACGGGAAGGCGAGAGGGGGTCGGGGAGCGCGGTGGCAGCGAACGGCGGCGACGGCGCGTTCGGGTGGTCGCGCGGGAGAGAAACAGGGGAGGAGGGAGAGCGAGGGAGAGGGATATGAGGGGGCCAGGGGGTGCGTGGCGTCCACAGCGACGTCCAGGCGTCGAGGGGGGGCGCGGCAAGCAGGAGGTGGCCGTCGGTGGCCGCGCGCGTGCCGGCGCACCGCGGGCACACGCCCGGCGTCCTCCTGGCAGCAGCTAGGGGACGACTGGCGTCGGCCTGGTGGGCTGGGCCGTCCAGCTACAGTGCTGGGCCGGCAGGTAAGTCCAGGTGAGCCTCTGTTCTTTCTCTCTAATTCATTTTATTTTCTATTTTTGCTATTCTGTTCTGATTTAGTTTAAATACTAAATCATTTTATAAAATCCTGAAAATATTTATGGACACTTTCTGAAATATTTCAGTGGCCCAAAAATAATTCCAACATTATTTGAGCATTTGAATTATTTAATAGTATTTAAATGCCCAAATTCAAATATTTATGAATTAAGTCAATGCCCCTTTTGTTGACCTAAAATTATATGCACCATTTTTCCCAAGGGTTCTAACCCAAGGCAAAGAGGGTGAACATATCTGAAGGGCATTTCAGGTTCATTGAATTTATTTTTAGTGAACCCTAGTTGATTTCAGGGGGGGGGTGCTGGGGGTTCTGCTTTCCCCATTTCAATTTCTGATGAATGTAAACATGATGCACACTCTAATGCATAACCTAGCTAGGGTGTGACAACTCACCCCCACTCAATAGAATCTCGTCCCGAGATTTAGGATCATCTGGGAAGAAGGCGGGGTACTCGAGTCGAAGACAATCCTCCCTTTCCCAAGTGGCTTCTTCCTCGGAATGGTGTGACCATTGAACCTTGAGAAACTTGATATTATGACGTCGAGTGGTACGCTCGGCTTGATCAAGGATACGAACGGGGTATTCCCGATAAGAGAGGTTATCTTGTAAATCAAGCGTTTCGTGGTCCACTCCACGGATAGGATCCGCGAAGTAACGCCTGAGTTACGAAACGTGGAAGACATCGTGAACTCTGGAAAGATGCGGAGGTAGTTCCAATTGGTAGGCAACTTCTCCTCGTTTGGCAAGAATGCGAAAGGGTCCAATGTAACGAGGAGCCAATTTGCCTTTGATACCGAAGCGATGGGTTCCCTTTAACGGGGTAACCTGAAGGTAAGCTTTCTCGTCAATTTCAAATGTCATAGGCTTATGCTTACGATCATATTGACTCTTTTGGCGAGATTGGGCTGTTTTCAATTTCTCACGAATAACGCGAACCTGCTCTTCTGCTTCCTGAATCATATCCGGGCCAAAGAGTTGTCTTTCTCCGGTTTCTGACCAGTTAAGAGGCGTTCGACATTTTCGTCCATAGAGAACTTCGAAGGGAGCCTTGCCCAAACTAGCTTGATAGCTATTGTTATAGGCAAACTCCGCGAATGGAAGGCATTTCTCCCAACTCATTCCGAACGAGATAACAGAAGCTCGGAGCATATCTTCCAGAATTTGATTTACTCGCTCTACTTGACCACTTGATTGAGGATGGAAGGCGGTGCTAAAGGAGAGATGAGTTCCCATAGCATTTTGGAAACTTTCCCAAAATCGAGAGGTGAAGAGACTTCCACGGTCTGAGTTAATTTCCAATGGGACACCATGAAGAGACACTATTCGGGAGATGTATAGGTCAGCTAGCTGGCTAGCGGTGATACTCTCACGAACAGGTAGAAAATGGGCTACTTTGGAAAGACGGTCGATCACGACGAAGATGGCATTATTCCCCCTCTTGGTCCTGGGAAACCCATTGATGAAATCCATACTGATTTTGTCCCATTTCCATTCAGGAATAGCCAAAGGTTGAAGGGTGCCAGCAGGCCGTTGATGCTCTGCTTTAACACGATGACAAACGTCGCAATTAGCAACGTATTGAGCGATTTCTCTCTTCATCCTAGTCCACCAAAACCTCTGGCGTAGGTCTTGATACATTTTGGTACTACTGGGATGAATGGTGAGAGGGGATTCATGAGCTTCCTTAAGGATCAGTCGCCTCAGGTTTCGCGCCTTCGGAACCACTAGGCGATTCCCAAAGTATACAACACCTTGGTCATCAATGGAGAAACAATTCACGACTCCTTTTCTAACGTTTCTCTTGATACGGGAAATTCCCGGATCTATCTTCTGCGCCTTGATGACCTGATCCGTAAGGGTAGGTTCCGCTACCAGGGTGGATAGGAATCCTTGAGGAACAAGGTGAAGATTAAGCTTGCGAAATTCCTCATGGAGAAGTGGTTGACTTTGTTGTAACATCAGGTTGTTACAGTAGGACTTACGACTTAATGCATCGGCCATGACATTGGCCTTGCCAGGGGTGTAAGTTATTCCTAAGTCGTAATCCGAGATCAACTCGACCCAACGTCTTTGCCTGAGATTCAAATCTGGTTGGGTGAAGATATATTTCAAGCTTTGGTGATCGGTGAAGATCTCGCAACGATTACCGAGGAGGTAATGTCGCCAGGTTTTGAGTGCATGGACTACAGCTGCAAGCTCTAGATCATGTGTGGGATAATTTTCCTCATGTGGGTGTAATTGCCGTGAAGCATAGGCAATTACCTGACGATCCTGCATGAGTATGCAACCTAGTCCTTGTCGCAAGGCGTCGCAATAGATAATAAAGTCCTTGGAGAAATCTGGTGGTACCAGTACGGGAGCAGATGTCAGGCGTCTTTTCAGTTCCTGAAAACTGAACTCGCACTGTGGAGTCCACTCGAACTTTTTATCTTTCTTGAGGAGTTCAGTTAGAGGTTTAGCAACCTTGAAGAAATTCTCGATGAAGCGGCGGCAATAGCTCGCTAGGCCAAGGAAACTCCGAACTTGCTTGACCGAAACAGGTGGAGTCCAATCAAGGACGGCTTGAACTCGCTCGGGATTGACAGCAATACCCTTACCAGAGATTACATGGCCTAGATAGGTCACTTCTGACAACCAAAATTCACACTTGGAGAATTTGGCATAAAGGCGATGCTCTCGAAGTTTCATCAATACCAGCCTTAGATGTTCAGCATGTTCCTCTTCATTCTTGGAGTAGATGAGTATGTCATCAAGGTATACTACGACGAATTTGTCCAAGTACTCCATGAAAACCGAGTTCATTAACCGGGAGAAAGTGGCCGGGGCATTGGTTAAACCGAAGGACATGACGGTGTACTCGTATTGGCCATAACGAGTAACAAAGGCCGTTTTGGGAATGTCCCCGTTTCTGATTTTGATTTGATGGTAGCCTAACCTCAAATCCGTCTTGGAGAAAACTGAGGATCCAGCGAGCTGATCATACAGGTCGTTGATCCTGGGAAGCGGGTATTTGTTCTTGATGGTGACCAGATTGACAGGTCGGTAATCCACAACCATTCGATCCGTTCCATCCTTCTTCTTGACAAAGAGGACGGGGCAAGCCCAAGGAGAGGAGCTAGGACGGATGAACCCTTTGTTCAAGGACTCATCGAGTTGGTTCTTAAGCTCGGCTAGTTCTAAGGGTGCCATCTTGTAGGGTCTTCTAGCAATTGGAACGGTTCTTGGAACAAGGTCTATCACAAACTCGACATCCCGGTCAGGTGGAACACCTGGCAGTTCTTCCGGAAACACATCCGGGAAGTCTCGGACTACCGGAACGTCCTCAAGGTCTGGAAGGGGGTTGGCATTGAGAGAGTAAAGTTGGCGCTTGGCCACTCGAGTTACGACATTAACTGTCTTGCCCGAGGGATGAGTAAGTTGAACGGTTCTAGTGGCACAATCGATCTTGGCATAATGAGCCGACATCCAGTCCATACCCAAGATGATGTTTATGTCGGAGGACTTGAGAGCTATTAAAGATGCAAGGAAAACAAGCCTATCGACAAGAATTTCATTCCCATGGCTTACTCTAGAAGTTTGCCATTTGGAACCCGGAGTTTGAATTACCATGGAAGTGGGCATGTCACAGAATGTCGTGTTATGCAACCGAGCATAATTCTCGGATATGAATGAATGAGATGCTCCAGTATCGAAAAGAACAGATGCCGGATGGCAGTTAACAAGGAGCGTACCAAGGACGACGTTGGGATCCTCATGAGCCTCTTCGGCTAAAACATAGTTGACATGGCCACGTGCAGTAGTGGCCGGCTTGGCGTAGAAAGTCTTTCCCGCGGGCTTACCACGGCCAACGGACTTTCCAGCTTGATTGGGGTTGTTCTGGGGACACTCTCGACTATAGTGACCCGGTTCTCCACACTTGAAGCATGTTACCACAGTGGGGCGCGGAGCAACATTAGCAGCGGGGCCACCATAGGGTTTGGACGGTGCAATTTGCTGGTTGGGACGAGGCGCCTCAAAGGATGGCCTCGGGGTGAATCTGGGTGGCAGTGCGGTGCTTGGAATCCACACCCAGCGCTTCTGAGCTCCAGAGCCGGATGAAGACCCAAAATCACGAGAGTGCTTGCGTGAAGCGTCATAATCAGTCTGGCCTGTCTCAGCACTGATAGCTTTATTGACCAGCTTCTGGAAGGATGTGCACTCGTGCAGACGGAGATCGCGGCGAAGCTCAGGGCTAAGTCCCTTGCGGAACCTTGCCTGCTTCTTGGCGTCAGTAGAAACCTCTTCAGGAGCATAGCGTGCCAGGTTCCCAAATTCTCGGCTATATGCATCCACAGTCAGCCTTCCTTGGGTGAAGTTGCAGAACTCCTCCCTCTTGTGATCCATGAGACCTTCCGGAATGTGATGCTCACGGGAAGCCTCGCTGAACTCAGCCCAGGTAGTGATTTGGCCGACCGGGCGCATAGCTTCATAGTTTTCCCACCAATGGCTAGCGGGGCCCTCAAGATGATAAGCAGCATAGGTAACCTTGTCGGCTTCAGCTACGTTGGCAGAACGTAGCTTGTGGGTGATGCTGCGAAGCCAATCATCCGCGTCGAGGGGCTCGACGGAATGGTTAAACTTTGGTGGGTACAGCTTGATAAAGTCGTTGATTGACACCAAGTCATTTCGTGGGTGGCGTGCAGTGTTCTGCTCAATCCGCTCCAGCAGGCGGTTGGTCTCACGCTTGTTCCTTTCCGCCTCCAGCATCACTTCGGCCAGGGAAGGCGGGTGAGGCAAATTTTCACCTCTAGCTGCATTGGCTTCCCCCTGCTCCGGGGCAGCAGGGTTTCCGCGGGTGTTGACCATCCTAGAAGGAAACAAGACAACGGTTTAGACAAGGATGGCTCAAACTTAATAGGGAATTGCAGAATGTAAAGGATAACGCGGAATGCAGAGATGCTCATTCGTATGCCATGGTAATATAAAACTGCCATATATACACCAACGGTCATACTCGTCATACATAGTTTAGTACAAGCCCATGCTAAAGTACAACTATGAAGGTAGACGTTACATCTCATCGGAGGCATTCCGAGTCCCTATACATTATTTGTCTACACCTCCGGAATCGATTACACACCAAGTCGTATTCCACAAGTCACACAGGACAGTGGAGATACAACTACTACAATACTAGTGGTACTACTACTAACTCAGATAGCTCCGTAGTAGTCCGCATAGAAGTCACCTCCATAGCCTGGAAGTTCAATGTGATCATCCGGAAACAGACGGTCCTGAGGAGCCTGTGGACCATAGGGGCTAGGATAAGGTCTTGGACCAACAAACGGTGGCCTGCAGGGACCAAGGGGTGGGGTGATGCCTCCCACATCACGCCAATCCACCATGTCTGGCAGAGCTGCTCTCACAGGATACAGATCCCTGGTATCCATACATCCAGCTTGCACCACGGGTGCAAACCGAGTCAATGTGGCCCAATGATCAGCACGGGTATTAAAGAGCTCCAGCCTCAAGGCCCGATTCTCTCGGTCCTTATCTTCGAGCATCTCAGTGGTGGTACGAGTTAATGAGTCCTCCTGAGTGGAGTCAGCATAGATAGCCTGAAGATACCCCTGCGCTCCCGGAAGTGAAGCTGGCATGTAACGGAAGTCAGTGTTCCGAAGCAGGCCAGTCCGGACTCGCAAGATGGTCATCATGGAATAGGCAGCATCCTGCACAGCCATCTCAATGGTAACTCCGAGTCCATAGGAACAGTGAAGGGGCTCGGTAGATCCAGGATAGGAAGGAAATATCCTGACGGTGCATAAATACTGGCTTTGATTAAAGTCGCAGAACTGCTCTTCAACAGTGTATTCGAGATACCAACGGTATCCTGTCTCGATCATGACCCGAACCAACATAGCAGTATGACCGGGCACGTCGAGGCACCTGGTCAGGCGAACCACTTGATTTTGAGACTGATTGGCCATCTGAAAGCACAACCACAAGACAAAGACATCAGAATTCCTAGGGAAAATTGGGCAGCATAACGGCTGTAAATGCTCAGAAAAAGATTTGAGACATCCACAACAGTTCACAATACCGCTCAACAGCATCATATCAAGGTTCTGATTCAAATAGCAACATACTAAAATAGTAGAACTGGACTGGAACTCGTAACAATAATCCTATGAGCTACTACGGATTAGTAACACGTGAACCTGATAGAAGAAGAGAGCCTAGTCCTTAACCCACGTTGAATGAGAAGAGAATGACTCAGATCAGAAGCATAGGGTAAAGGAGTAAAAGAACCTTACGTTCCCCCCCCACAATCAATTCCCTTACATATAACTAAAGCATTTCTAGACTCGACATCGACCAGTTTGGCTGAACGAACCTACATGCAGTCCGGCTCTGATACCAACGCTGTCAGGACCCCGATTCTAAGCCACATCGATCTAGCCGGTAACACCTCATATCACTTTGCGGCCTCACGCACGGTATCCCACGGGTGTCGCCTTACCATGGCCCGGGACCGTTTGCGCCTTTTGGCTCGCGTATATGACAATGTCGCTAGCATCCATATGACCGAGAACCCGGGCCGACATGGCTAGTCGTGAACCCAAAGCGGCACAGACCTATGGAGACAGGCATACATGATTCACAACGAACATGTCGGTCATCAACGAGTGATTCCGCGCTGTAGCACTGGGCTAACAGGACTCCGGGGATCCCGGGCTGTAGCAGGCTAGACAGGACTCCGGAGATCACCGCGTGACATTTCCCCGAAGGGACAGACATAGGGACGAAGTGAAACACATGCCGGCCAGTCAAGTGTTCTGAACAGTAGTGCTGGGCTAGCAGGACTCCGGTGAACCGGGCTGTAGCGGACTACTATGGCTCGAGGAGCACTAGACTACATTTCCCCATAAGAAAGGCTGCGAAGGACAAACAACTAGATTGTCGGATCCCACTCATACCAAGCATTTTAATCATACATACAATATGCTCGATATGAGTACATACAACATGGCATCACAACAAAACTCTACAACTCAAGTACTTATTTAAAGGCTCCAGGGAGCCATACATAATATATCCATACAGGTAGGGGTCACATGACCCGACACTCAAGTCATACAGTCATACAAGCACATGCGGAAGCAACTAGTCTGAGTACAGACTCTAGAAAGAAAGAAGGCTTCTCGAAGCCTGTCTATCTACATAGGGCCCTCCATGGCCTGGATCACCACCTGGGTGGCTAGTCACTCGTCGACGTCAAGGTCTACGTAAAACACATCGGAGGGGGCAGTGTTGTCGTCTGAAAACAATAAATAAGCAAACATGAGTACAAAGGTACTCAGCAAGTCTTACATCAGAACCTACTGTACATGCTTATTCTCAAGAAGGTGGTGGGGTTTATGCAGCAAGCCAGCTTTGACTCTTGGCTAAGCTATCCTACGGAATCTTTTAGCAAAATAGTTTTCGCACACGAGTCCACTACTCACCATCACAATACTCCATCGTGGATCCTCCCTCGTATCCTGCGAGGGGGCCATCCTCGGTACTCACACTTATCTTGAGTCTTTTAGTAGTATCCATTAACTTGTCTATGAACTGTATAGGCAACCAAGTAGTCCTTTACCACAGACGCGGCTATTCGAATAGTTTTATACCCTGCAGGGGTGTACTTTGTCATACACGCTTTCACCGCTTACCGCCGTCTACACGACATGTACTCGGCAACCTTCAAGCGGAAGCCCAGCGAGGGTGTCGGCCACGGCCTACCTAAACACCTAAGCCCCTAGTCCAGGTTATCGCCTATCCAGGTTCCATCCGCAGGGAGTCCGGCCGAGGTTTCCACATACGGCCCCGAACGATGTGAACAGGGTTCCCGAGACACCAAACGGGTGACTCGGTACACCGTGCCACAGTGTATCTACCGCAACATAGCCCACCCCTAGGGTCAGCGCTACGCACGGCCGCCAACACATATCCTACAAACACCAGAAACTATTTGCAACTCCTGGACAGAGTACTAGGGTGGCTAAGAAGCCGAGAGGGTCCATTTGCTTCAGGCCCAATGTACGGTAGTAACTGCATCTTAAATCACACATACAGATCTCAGTTCTTATGGACGGCCTCAATGAAACAACCCACCATGTACTCCTACATGGCCTCTCATCGATACGTTTACCAAAACATGTTCAACACATCCCTCATATTACTGGCACAAGCATTTCACTCTAGCCCATCACCCAGATGAACCAGACCTGACACAACTCTAAGCATAGCAGGCATAGCAAGGTAGGAATCACAAAACATGGCTCAATCAACTCCTACACATGCTAGTGGGTTTCATCTAGTTACTGTGGCAATGATAGGTCATGCAGAGGATAAGGGTTCAACTACCGTAGCACACAGCAGTTTGAATCGTGTTGTCTTAATGCGGTAAACAAGAGCAGGAGCGAGAACATGGGTTGTATCGGAATGATCAATGGTTGCTTGCCTGATGGAGTGGTAACGGGATACTGCCCTTCAGTTGGATACTCGTGAATATCCTCGGAGGCAGAACCTACCACGAAGAACACAACCGAGCACAATCAACACATGACGATATGCAACAATATGATGCATGCTATGACATGGCAATATGGATGTGTCTTTAGCTAATGCAACTAGCTATGATTTAAATGAAGTTGGTTTGAGTACAAGATTCAAATTCCAACCCCATATATGATTATTTAAATGCCCTTTATTTGTTTTGTCCAAAACAGAGGACAAGCATTGTTCAAACATGCATGAAAATGGTACAGATGGATTCCTTGAATTTTTCTGATAATTTTTCATATATAATTTGTCTCATTTGGAGTTATGGTTGAATTTCTATGATTTTTCAAAGTTTTGGGTATTTTCTGGAATTTCCTGTATTATTTTTAAACTAGAAAATGATTTACTACGTCAGCCTTGCGTCAGCATGACATCAGCAAGTCAACTGAGCTGCCTCCAGGTCAAACCTGACCAGTGGGTCCCACTGGTCAGTGACTAATTAACTAATTAAAATTAATTAGAGCCTGGGCCCGCATGTTAGTGTCTATTTAACGTAATTAAGTTAATTAGGACTAACTAAAACTAACACTAATTAAAAAGGGGCCTGGCCCACACGTCAGTGACACAAGGGGGAGGGTCAACCCTGGTCAGCGGGGTCAAAACCACCGGCGGCTTGTCGCCGGCGAGCCAGACGCGGCGGAGGGCGTCGGAAATGCGTCTCCGGTGACCAAATGGGCCGCGGAGACCATCTCCGAGGAGCTGGTGCTCGCGCGCATCCACTAGTGCCCTCCGTTTCACCGGAGACGGCCTAAGTCGATGGCGGCGAGCTCTTTGGCGGCCGCCGGAGTTCGGGTGTTCGCGGAATCGATGCTGCGGTGCACGGGAGGAGGAGCTGGTGATGGCTACGGGCTCCTGGGGACGCGTTGAAGGCAGTGGTGCACTCGGACGCGTGCTTGCACGGCCGTAGCCACGACGGCGCCATGGCCGGCGGCGAGGAGCTCACGGCTCCAGTGGCTAGGCTAGTTAGGGGAAGAGAATCACTGCGGGGAGAAGGGGAAAATGCTCGGGAGCTCACAGCGATCTCGAGGGAGGACTCAGCGGGCTCGGGGACGCTTCTGCAACGGCGAATTCGACGGAGATGGCCGGCGGTCCCGAGGTTGAAGAAGACGATGCCGAGGACGAAGCAAGGCTTCCCGGCTCGCTTGGCTCGGTGCAGAGGGCGTAGGCGACAGTGGCGGAGCTTCCACGCAACACGGGAAGGCGAGAGGGGGTCGGGGAGCGCGGTGGCAGCGAACGGCGGCGACGGCGCGTTCGGGTGGTCGCGCGGGAGAGAAACAGGGGAGGAGGGAGAGCGAGGGAGAGGGATATGAGGGGGCCAGGGGGTGCGTGGCGTCCACAGCGACGTCCAGGCGTCGAGGGGGGCGCGGCAAGCAGGAGGTGGCCGTCGGTGGCCGCGCGCGTGCCGGCGCACCGCGGGCACACGCCCGGCGTCCTCCTGGCAGCAGCTAGGGGACGACTGGCGTCGGCCTGGTGGGCTGGGCCGTCCAGCTACAGTGCTGGGCCGGCAGGTAAGTCCAGGTGAGCCTCTGTTCTTTCTCTCTAATTCATTTTATTTTCTATTTTTGCTATTCTGTTCTGATTTAGTTTAAATACTATATCATTTTATAAAATCCTGAAAATATTTATGGACACTTTCTGAAATATTTCAGTGGCCCAAAAATAATTCCAACATTATTTGAGCATTTGAATTATTTAATAGTATTTAAATGCCCAAATTCAAATATTTATGAATTAAGTCAATGCCCCTTTTGTTGACCTAAAATTATATGCACCATTTTTCCCAAGGGTTCTAACCCAAGGCAAAGAGGGTGAACATATCTGAAGGGCATTTCAGGTTCATTGAATTTATTTTTAGTAAACCCTAGTTGATTTCAGGGGGGGGGGTGCTGGGGGTTCTGCTTTCCCCATTTCAATTTCTGATGAATGTAAACATGATGCACACTCTAATGCATAACCTAGCTAGGGTGTGACATCGGAACGACCATGGAACGCCAACCTCCTTTGAAGATTTTACGGTTGAAATGCAGTATGTATCACACTAACTTTTGTACTAAGTATGAGACAATAGGCCCCCCGAGGAGGACTCGGGGACTGCCATCTTTTATCTATGAATGAAAAGTATCATGCTTATGACCTTGTCATTTCATTTACTTGTTTTGTCCGGCACCGGGTTCGACTGGTCGGCCCGGGGACTGGCTGACTGGAGTTATATTAGAAGTCTTACACGCGGTCAGGAAAGTAGTGTGCCGACACCCAGGCTTAGCTCTTGCCAAAGCCACAGTTCAAAGAACCGGCTGTTCGGCTGGCAAGAGTCAAAAGCAGGAAAGGATGCGCACACGAAAAATGGCTAGGGACTAACGGACTAATATAACGAAAGCCGGTTTGCCGCCTACCACCGACCGACTACCAGAGTAGCCGGCCGGCCGGTTTCCATTCACTTCACTTCAATCCAAGAAAGCTTGAGTACTTGCCTCCCCAAAGGGGGAAGGCGGCAAAGGAAAAAGCCTAAGGATAAAAAGCATACACGAATGGAAACTAAACATGCACATAATAATATTTACATAAAAAACCTCCAAGAGGCCAGCGTTCAAACATAGTTTGGATACACCCCCAGTGGGTGGAACTGTGAAAGCTTAAAGATTGTTCAAAAGACAACTAGCAGGAAAAATAAGGACGGCAGCTCAAGCTGGCGGAGCGACTGACGAGCCGGGCTGGTCGGTGGAGACGGTTGTGCCGGCTGAAGGAGTGGCCGGCTGGCGAACCTCGGCTTGATCACCGCCTCCCGTAGAGGGCGCGCTTCCACGCGCCTCGTTGCTGGAGGCACGATCAGCCTTAGGCCGGCCGGTTGTTCCACTAGCCGGCTCGATGTTTTCACCGTCCTCTTCCTCGTCATCTTCGCCCTCGTCGCTGGAGGCGATCTCCTCTGCCGAGTCCTCGCTCACCGCCGGGTTCAGACCGAACCACTCCTCCGGCTGAGCAACGCCATCATCATTGATTTCAAGCGCGAAGACGCTGATGTCGGTGCACTCGGCGATCGTTGAAGCACGCTGGGCGATAGCCGGCCGCACCTCCTCCAGCTCCGCGTCAGCCTCCAGCCGCCAAGTGCGCAGCTGGTCCAGGTTCAACCTCGGGTACCAAGCGTGAACGAACTCCAATGCCCGCCCGGCTCCAAGACGGGCCGCCGACGCCTTCCAAGCTTCAAAACGACCAACTGTGACCTCCAGCCAGTCGGCGGTCCGGCTTGGGGTGCGGGGGATCGTCTCGCCGGGCCAGAGGGCAGCCAGCACCTGCGCCTCGGCATGTTGGAGCCGGCGAAGCATCCGGTGAACCGGCTGCAGCCGCGCTTGGACAGCCAAAAGCTGCTCCTCCAGCGTCCGATTTGCGTCCGGCGCGATGATGACCCCCCGCCTGACGGCGCGCCTCGCGGTGGGCCTCGATGGTTTGGGCGGCAAAGGAGGAATAGCCGGGAAAGTAGTCTGCACAAGAAAACAGGCAGCAGCACAAGTCAGGCCAAAACCCAGGCGGCAAGAGGCAGGAGAGGAGCGAGGAAGGTTGCTTACCGTCGATCATGTCCTCGATGCGGCCGAAGCCTTCATCTAGCGCCTGCCGGGTCTCAGCCCAACTCGCCGCCTCAGTCTCAAACTCTGCCTTCAGGGCGGCCTCGCTGTCCTGCGCTTTCTGCAGGGCCGCCTTATGGCTCTCCTATTGGTCAGCCAGCTTCTTGGCCAGGCGGTCACGCTCCTGGACCAAGGTGGTGTACTCGGCATCCTTGGTGCGAAGAGCGGCCTGCGCTTCGCCGAGCTCCCTCCTCAAGTCGGCGTTGGCCCCTGAAAGCACGAAGGACAAAAGAGAAAACCAATAAGGAAAAATTCGTCAAGGAAGATTCGACCCGACTGCTCAGCAGTCGGCCCGAATCTCGGGGACTACACCCAGTGGGTGCGCTGACGCGCCCCCACAGGAGATAGACAAGTTCAAGCACTTACTTCGGCTATTGACCAGGTCGTCGGTTCTCCGACCCAACTCCTGAGCCTGGGAGTTGAAGGCGGCAGCACGGGAGTTATGATATTCCTGAAAGTTCAGACAGGAAGCAAAAATAAGGTCGTCGTCAAGAAAGATACGACCCGACTGCCAAGAATAAAAGACTCACCCGAATGGCGGTCTGCGTCGATAGGAACTCATGGGTAAACTGCTGTAGCAGGGCGGCCTGCGCTTGAAGCCGGCTCCGGACCCCTCGGACGTGGCGGTGCTGCCCGCCTCCAGGGCCTCCGCTGACTGGTCGGCGCCCGCAACTCGGCGCGACTCCGGCGGAGCCGCGTTTCCCCCCGTGCGCCGACGCGTCGCTAGCTGCACCTCGAGGCCGGCTCCGCCCTCCGGCTCTCCCCCGGCCGGCTCCTCCGGCGCCGCTGACGATTGGCCGCCTTGGCCCGCTCCGGTTGGCGCTGTCGCTGGCGCCCTCTCCGCGAAGACCACGAGGTCCTCCCCCCTCTCCATAGGCGGCGGGTCTTGGACGATTTCCTCCGCCAGGGGCAATGGGGTGTCCGGGGCCACGGAACGGAGGGGGATGGCGAGCAGCGGAGGCTGGTTACACGAACCCTCCGCCTCCGTCTCCGCGGTCGCCGCCTCCGCCTGGTCCTTGGCTGCCGCGTCAGCCTGCTCCTTCGCCGCCTGGGCAGCTGCCCGTTCCGCCGCCTCCCACTCCTCCTGCACCTTGCGGGCGTTCCGCTCCGTGGCCTTCCTGAGGTCGGCGAGGGGGTCCACGCGGCGGGGGCCTGAAGACCCTCCAGTCGGCCCAACCATGGAGCCGCCCGGGACCTGCTCAAGGGAAAGTGGCGCCCTGTTCATCAAGCGGAGAAAGGTCAGGAAGAATGTTCAAAACAGAAGAAAAACAATGAAAAACATGTGTCCAAGCAATCGACGACTTACGCTGAGACTGCCAGAGGCTGCTTCACCACTTTGCGGAAGCGGGCCGCCTTCGCGGCCGCCTCATCTCGTTTGGTCGCCGTGGCGGAAGCTTTGGGCTTCTTCGGACGGCTGCCAAAGAGGGTTGACGCGGCCCGATGCTTCTGTGCGCCGCTGCTAGCAGCCGGCGCGGTGGACGAGCCCGCGCCTTGATGGTCAGCCGCCGGCTGGCGATGCGGGGCGACTTCTGCTTCGGCATCATCCGGCCAGTCCTCGAAGCTGGCAGTGAGCCCTGTGCCTCCAGGCTCGGCGTTGTCCCCCACAATGGCGTCTTCCATGGCGGCCGCCCCCAGATCCGGATCGTCGACGTCGTCCACCGTTCGGTCGCGGGCGTACTGGCGTTCTATCCCTGCCGCCCTGGGCGGCGGCGGAAGAAGGGTGTTCTGGTAGAAAGACCCGACTGATCAGAGGCCGACCGTCATGAAGCCGGCTATCAACAAAAAGAGAAGAAAGAGAGGAAAGCTTACCATGGGCGGAGGATTGGCGTGAGAATACAGCGCCTTGCCGTACTGCCAGACGGCGCCAAGCTTGCAATTGGCGATGTAATTAACCATGAGCGACACCTCCGCATGAGGCATCTCCCAGGTGCTCAGCCGGCTTGGGTCGAAGCGGCCGCTCATCTGACACATCATATGGGGTCGGCTTTGGAGAGGAAGAATCCGGCGCTCCACAAAGGTGGCCACCAAGTCGGACCCGCGCAGGCCTTCCGACTGGATCATCACCCGAAGCCGGGAGACGGCGGCGTTCCCGGCCTGAGACAGGGACCTGGACTGGAAGCTCCATGAGGGCTGCCTCCCAGTCGGCGGGCCGGCTACGTAAGCCGGCAGATTGACATTGTCTCCTTTCGGGGGCGTACCGGCGTTCTTCATGTAGAAGTACGACCTCTGCCATACCTTCACCGACTGGATTAGGGGGATGGGCGGGAACGGATTGTTCTTGCCTGACCTCCTCATGGCGATGTAGGCCTCGCAGGGGGCGGGCACGCCTGCGACGACGGTGCCGAGTTTGCTCTGGAAGAATTCTCCCCAGAGCTCCAGCGTGGGGAGCACGCCCAAGAAGCCTTCGCAGAGAGAGACGAAGGCCGACAGCAGCATCACCGCGTTGGGCGTGAGGTGATGCGGCTGTAGATTGTAGAACTCGAGGAACGAGCGTAGGAATCCGCTCGCCGGAAGGCCGAAGCCGCACAGGAAGTGCGAGCGGAAGACGACCCGCTCGCCCTCCTTCGGTGCCGGCGAGATCTCCGTCTCCGGCGCCAGGCGGACCCGCACGAGGTTGGCGTCGGGCAGGCGCCGAGTCTGGCGAAGGAACTCCACATGGTCATCGTGGACGTTGGATCCATCCCACGAGCTCGACAGGGCCATGAGAGCTAGATGATGCGGCGGCGCGGCAGCGCTGAGATGGGAAGCTGCGGCGACGGCAAGAAGAAGAAGGAAGACAAAGGGGGGGGGGCAGAGCGGGGGAGAGCGTGCGAACCTCTGCCTCTCCCCCTTCTCCCCCTACTTATAGGCTCACACGGCGGAGCCGAGGAGGCGCGGCGTGGGGGAGCGTGGGGATCGATCATGCCCACTCCCCCACGTCCCGCGTTTATTACGCCTTAACGGCGAAATAAAATCACCACAGGAAGGCGAGCGGTCCACCTAGGCCGTAGAAGATCAGCGCTCGGGCCAAGGCCAAGGAGTGGCGGGCCCGGGCCTGCGGCGGCGTCCCGTCGCGCGCGTGCACTGGCAGGTTTCTGCTGCCACATGGCCCACGAGAGGGCCCGCGGCCAGCGCGCGGGCCAACCACCATCCCGCCTGTAAGACACAAGAGCAAAGCTGGCTCCTTAGGTTGAGAAGCTGACCAAGCTTCTCGTCCCTCTGTCCGCCTCGAAGCTCGGTTAGCTTCGGGGACTACTGTCGGAGATAATAGCCATGGGTAGCCTAGCCGGCTTCCCCTGGCCCTCCTAAAAAAATTACGAGCTAGTCCGGCTCTCAAGAGCCCAAGACATGGGGCCGCCTTCCCCTTGCCGGTTGTCATCCAGGCTGGCTTCGGAAGGCGGCCCGACTTTAGCCCTCATGAAGAAAGCCATGGGAGGGCCGACTTCGAGAAGCCTGCTGCGAGAAGGCCCACTCCAAGAAGCCGGCTCCCATAAAGCGGCCGAGACCGTACCCTCAAAGTTGGATCCACCTAGCAATGATGAAGCGGGGCGTGGCTACAGTGAAGCCTGCCACCCCCAAAACCAGGAGCACGACCGGCACAGTGCACCGTACGGGTGGCCACGACCCGCCCGGCGCGACACTGTTGCCACGGCGACCCTGACGCCATCCACGACGGACTATCCGCGCAGCCCACGGGCGGTGGGTCCCTTCGGGCAGAGAGACACCCGAAGGCGGCCGCACCTCCTTCCAATCGGCCCGAGAGAGAGCCGGTTCCCCGCAGCCGGCTTGCCACCTTCCTCGAAGGATACGCCCCATTAAGGAGACAAGACACGGTGAGGCTACAGTAATCGCCCGCCGGGCAGCGGTACTGTAGCCACGCCTACCACGACAAAGCCCGTGTCATCAGAATAGAGCAACAGTAACTAGCCACCGACCAGGCCCTGGACGGTGGGGCCTGCTTGTCAACCAAGGAGCCGGCAGCCGGCGGGACCCACCAGTCGACGGGCCCCAGCGGCCGGCGCAGAAGCCGGCGGGCGCAGTCACAGATGGCTGGGCCCCGCGCCCAGCCGGATTACCATTGTACCCCCGGGGGGTAGGCCTATATAAACCCCCCGGGGCACCCATGCAAAGGGTTCGACCCCTAGCTAGTTTTAGACACCATAGAAGGAGAAGAAGCAGGCTAGCCATGCCCTTCTTTCTCCTTCCACCAAAACAGCTCAAGGAGCATTGTGTAGCTACTTGTCCATCTAGTGATCATGCGGAGACCCCGCAGAGCAGCAGTAGGGGTGTTATCTCCATGGAGAGTGCCGAAGCTGGGTAAGATCCGCCGGCGTGCATGTCTTCGCCTCATCCCGTTTCCAGGCACCGGCGATGTCCTACTGGCTCCCACAATGATAAGCCACCCGTTGGCATATGTCGCACCTACCACCCGACAAAGATTTCGACAGATAAGTGGTACTCCAAATCTAAAGTGCAGAATACCCGAACACGCCGCCGGGATTCTTGTGTCACCTCACGTGCAGCGTGTTGTCACGTCAATTCAATGTGTGGACATGATGAATAATTTGACCGACGTATACTAGTACTGCTACTGTACTACTTACTAGTCATATTTAGTGTCATAATTTATACATAGGTTTAACTAACAAGTACACACTTGAAGCCTAACTGATATATATATGGCTTCTGCACAGCATCTCCATCATCATTATCAGTACATCCTACGCAGGTGAGTTAGGATGCACTTGATCCCAGGAGGTATCTATCCTTGAAACCAGAGGAGTGCTTCAAACTAACAATGGTACATAATATCCAACAAAAGAGGGTCGTGCTATAGTAGCAGAATACATGGCTCAGTCTAGATATCAGCACGAATCAAGTTGTGCATATTTGCTGTTGGCATGAACCACATCGCCGCATGTCGGGTTTGCAAAAGCCATCCATCGCATGGAAGCTTGATGCCTTTCACACACTGAAGATTATCTGGCAACAAGCTGTGTCGACGAATCTCTGGATATGGTGATTCTTGAAACCCATGCTATGATGTGTAAACACAGCCCCCCTCGCGAATGGAAGTTGCATAGCACAGTAATCATAGCCGGTGATATGATCGATGATTGGTTGGATGATCGGATAATTTAGCCTAAGGAACAAGGAGTGGTTGCCGAGGCTGTAAACCCGCCTCCAGTTGAATACGCATGGCCCAACGGAGCTGGGATCTTTCTCGAACACGAAGCAGCCATAGCCATCAATGTCACGAACGCCCCACGCATTGTACTGCATGTGGTTTGATGTAATGGTTTGTTCAATTTGGTACATGCAAATGAGCATCAAATGACTGCCGTCAGCTGAACGAGCGATAAACCACCACCCATCGGCTGGTATGATTCCAGGTCCTGGAATCATGAAGGCCGGGGCATTTGCGTCTGTTGCAACAATTCAAATTGGAGACCAAAAGGGAAAAAATAAACAATCATATTCAGAGTATGTGTGGAATTAAGATTATTATAATAGTGACACATATCATAGATAGAGAATTGCAATGTCATGGTCATAATCATACCCCAAGTTAAAAAAATAAGCCAATGGCTTTCATATTCTAGCCATATGTCATGGTTCAAACATCATGTAACAATAAGAGGAAAACAAATATGACAGCGCCTACTCATATTCTACCATAGCACTTACTACTACTGTTCTCATATCAACTCTAAGCAATAACATGCGTTGTTATAAAAATCTTGCAAACGAGAGTAACATATAGCAATCATGATGTTATGCTCATAATATGTATTCTAACAATCATTAGATGCCAACTATTCTCATATCAACTCTAACAATAACATGTGTGGTCATAAAAATCTAGGAAATGAGAGGAACATATAGCAATGATGTGGTTATAGACATGCTATGCATTCTAAATTTGTAACAAATGAACATGCAGTCGTATTCATAAGGTAAAGATGAGATGAGATAGAACAATTACACGATGATAGATTCCACCAGTATAGGCAGCCAATCTGTGCGTCGACCGCGTAAACGATGCCATTGTGCACTATAGCATCAGACAGAAATGTTGCCTCAACAGGATTGATGATGAGCCATAACCATGTATGGCGACCGGATTCTAGATAAACTAATCCCATGTTGAACAAGGCAATGAGCTTGTAATCCACGTAGTCTTCTAATGGTGTGGGCACTTCGCAAATTACAACTTTATGCAAACAGAGTTCGAGCCAAAAGCTTGACGCGTCTCGTGCGTAGTAGGCAGGAGTGTCCCGCGGGCCGCGAGGCTCGATGGCGGCGGTATCCAATGATGGAAGGGTGATCTCTCGCTGGGTGTAGATATCCACGAGACGCCACGGACTACCGGTGTGGTGGATGAGGACGATCTAGTTGGCCTTCATGCCCGCCCAGTAGTGGCCACGCATGAAGGACAGGTGGATGGGTAGTGGTAGCATGTCGAGGGGCACCACAGCAACCTCCATAGGATCGTCAAGTCAGTGTCTGGGCCACCTGCGAGGATCGGGCATCAGCAAGCAGGGTGTCTGGAAAAGAGCCGGCCGGTTGAAGACGAGTAGACGGTACAAAGACATCGAGCATGCGGCCAGACGGACGGTGCTGAGTAGGTCCACACGACTACAGATCTACTCCAAGAGAACATCAGGGAGGGAATTCCAATCGCGGCTCTGCGTGTCAGTCGGTTCTGCCATTGGGGTTTTCGGTGCCTGCGAGCCAGCAGGGAAGTGGATTTGGGCGGGCGAGCGAAGAAGCTTCTCCTCGTGTGGCCGAGCAATGGGAGGGAGGATATGGTACGCGCGAGCTACCAAGGAAGATGGCGCGGGTGGGCGAGCAGTGAGCGGGGGTAAATGGTGTGCGGCCGATGATGGGGAAGAGAGGAGGAAGAAGAAGAGAGGAAGAAGAAGAGTGGAAGACGGAGAAGAAAGTGCATTCAATCTCAATTCTACTAGTACTACTACCAAGATATACCGTCCTTCGGAGTGTAAATAGTTACACCGATGACATATGGGTCTACCACAACAGGGCCCATATGTCAGTTAATGGAGGACAGAGGTGCGTAAGCGTATTTGCGAAAGCGTGCTCTACTGGCAAACATGATGACAGTACTGGGTAAGGCTGATTTAGTAACACCAACATGCTGGTTCAGCTTATTAATTACGTGTCCCATCTGCTGCAACGTGTATTGTAACTTCACTGTGAAGACTAGTTGAATAGTTCTCTCTGACCGAGATGGGGAATAATGGATCGCGAGGACTTCCTTTCTACAGTATACCTATGCCTCTATGCTCACTTCACTCATTTTGCTCCGTACCTAGTCACTTGTTGAAATCTGTAGAAGACAAATACTCCGTATTAGGGAACAGAGGGAGGCTTTTACTCCGTACTATTTGGGAACAGAGGGAGTATCACCATATGGAGGGAACAGAGGAAGCTTGAAATATGAACATGTCAATGGGAGGGAATAAGCCCCATGCATGCATCCATGCATGCAACATGCAACAC
Source organism: Triticum monococcum (assembly GCA_034509565.1). Classification (NCBI taxonomy): domain Eukaryota; kingdom Viridiplantae; phylum Streptophyta; class Magnoliopsida; order Poales; family Poaceae; genus Triticum; species Triticum monococcum. The sequence continues at coordinate 123,179,656 of CM067841.1, forward strand.
TCACATGTACACATGGACGCACGCAACACTCACCCCACCCATGCGGCACACAGCACACGACGCAACACACACGCTCACGCTCAAGTGCCCAACCTACTCCCTACGTCCGTGAAAGACTATACATTTAGAGATTTACACATTGAACCAGGGCATAATTAACACCCAAAAGTAGCAGACTTATGTGTGCATGCGACCATTGAGATAACAAGATTAAATGAAGGCCGTTGCATGCTGTTATTAAGGATAGACATGTAGCCTATACCTACAACACAAGTTGGTGCATTAGTCAATCAATATCGATTTAGATTAAAGGCTAAATGCATTGGAAGTGTAGATGTACATCATGTACTACACTCTTTGTTTTATAGCCGATGTACACTCTTTGTCGGAAGACCGAGGGAGGACACGTGCATGCACTCACATACACAGCCAGGGCGGTTTGCGCGCAAGGGTTGGACTCGTGTCGCGCCTACGTAAAGTTTTGTTTAACTGATTTCTTTGCTCTGCCAACTGACAGGTGGGACCCAGAAACTAGGTGAAAATTTAACCAGTCAACAAAGTGTCACGTCGACTATGTGGCTAGTCGGTAGGGTGCAATACGGTGCTCTACGATGAGCTAGTGATCGTATAATCGCCACAAAACTATATATAGTGACCGTAAAGAGCGTATTGTTACATACGTTGACCGCTAGTGTATTTTTCTCATTTCATATTAAGCCATATTAATCGGAAAGGACGCAGTATGGACTACTACTACTAGTACTAGTACTGCTTTGATGTGTCCCGTCAACTCGCCGAACGAGGAGAAGCTTGCTTACTACGCCTCTCCCTCACCCACGCGTGCGGTGGTTCGCAGGACGAGGAGAGGGTTTTGACTACAGCGCCCTCTCCCTCTCCCTCGCCCTTGTGGTGGACGTGCAGCAGTTCAATCGGTGTCAGATTGCCAGAAGCATATTGTACTGTAGTATCATCATTGTTGGACCTTCCGAAGAGGCGAAGAGCCAAGTGCCAGGTTCACACGAGTACGAACTGTTGAACCTCCCGAAGAGGCAAAGAGCCAAGCGCAAGGTTTTATAGGAGTTGTCGTCCTAGTAGGAGTGTACTACAACTATAGCAAATGATGCTACTGTATGATGCCGCCACGTCACGTATATCCAAAGTTGTGCCACCTTTTTTTTCTCAAAGAGCGTGTTAGATCCTGTGCAACAACCACACAAGTTGCACGTACACATAACACATTACTAGTAATAAATTCTAAAGGACAAATGCCAGTATGCCACACAAGTTCATCTCCAATTCATGTGATAAATTTTTGCACGACTGGTCTACATATATTCACAACGCTACCATTCACAATTACCGTACTCCACTTACACGTTAAAGATGGGCTACATGTCCTCCTCCAGGTTCTAGTCCTAGGTGTTCTTCATGGATGGGACGATCCATAGCGGTGGGCAACGGGAATCATTGTCGCAGCTTTCTAGTCCGGTTCCACACGATGGAGACTCATCCAAGCTGAAGCGACATAAATCAGGGATAGCGTGTCCCAGCATGTCATTCATCCAGCGGTGCGCACTGAAGACACAAGCATGCTTCATGAACGGCAGGCCTTCCGTGTCATGCATGGAAGGTGGCATCCGCTTCACAATGGGGTAGCTGTCCCCGATGAAAAGCGAGTACTCTCCAAGAGTGTTCCTCGGCACCCACGTAGCATCACGGGGGTCGAACTCGGCGCCGTTCATCTGGTACACACGGCATCCCAGATCTGGACACATGGTGACGTACATAGTCAAGGTCCATGCATAATAATGTTGTTCTAAAATATGGCGGTCAGAAATACCATGCGGCATATAGTACTACTCCAGTATAGAGGAAGTAAAATAACCGGCTTATTATATATAGCCACTCTTGGCTACATGGATGAGATAGTAACACATGGAAAAACAAAAATGGTGGCAGCTAGTGGGTTCAAGTCTTCAAGGGCCTAGCTAGCTATACGCGTCCTCCATGGTAAAAAGTACTCCTACTAGTACTACAAAGTATACTACTAGTACAACAATGAAAGAGAAGGCAAGGGGGTTAAAAAATGGAATACCTGGGTAGATGGTGACGGTCCATCGTGGTAGATTGTGTGACCATGTTGCACATCAGTGGTACCATGGGTAACGACTGCTAAGATAGTTGATCCCAATATGCCAAAGTAAGCTACAAGGTTCCAGGTTAGACCGTATCGCGGATGCCAATGCACATCCAGGATCAGTGATCTTATTTTGATCGGGGGATGACTGGTCCTTGCAAAATAATGGAGTACCGTTAGGGATGCAAATGATGGTTTGTGCATTCCGTTTGTAATCTCCCGTACCGTAGTATGGCAACTAGATGAAACAAGTCCCCTGGCTTTTCACCGCGGAGATGCGGCCTAGATGGCACATGACGTCTTCAAACGTGTAGGGGTACAAATCTGCCGCCGCCAACATGCGCTAGCCTCTGCCGTTACTGCCTCTTGCATTGATGGCAATCCTTATGTCGAACACCGCGATGAGATAGTAATCATCGTAGCGGCGTCACTTTGTCGGCGTGTCCGCAATTGCTATCTTCTTCAATCTCATGTAGGCATCATCATACATATTCAAGCCCAGCCAGTCCGGAAGGCCGATCCTAATGGTGGAGAAGGGGTCTACCGGAATGGCCGCACTGTTGTGGATGTTGTGCAAAATGATGGTGGTATCCGGCCGGAGGTATGCAAGCCAATCTTTGTTGGCACCGACCCAGACCTATATATATAAGACGGTGGGCAGCGGAGAAATTACGGGATGGAAATGGAATAACTAAGTACTACATGATCAAACTCCATTACCGACCTGCTCAACGGACAAAATCCGACTACCTCTCAACGTCGGCAACTCTAGCGGAGTCAACATGCAACCATGGCTAGGGAGCGGTGGACTGTTTGAAGGATTGTCCCATAGAAGAACCTTCTCCTCGTGGACGCATGGAAGACCAACAAGCATGGCCTTTTCCCAAGCCTGTTTAAGCAACGTCTTGAAAAAGTTGGTGCAGGAAGCACCGAGTCTTGCGGCGGTGAGGACGTCGGAGCGGCGTGCGATTTCTTCCAGAGGATCGTCGTCCAAGGTCTCCCAGCCCCGACGAGGAGGAGAACCGCCTGGCGAATCCATGGGAGCAGCGACGAACTGCCTTCTCTTCGGGGGAGGGGAACTGGCGAGGAGGAGATAAGAGCGTAGTAACCGCATGGCCTCGTCCCTTCCAACTGTAGATTGTTCCTTAGCAAATGGGTGAGGCTATTATTTACTACTAGTACTAGCATTATGGAACGTTATGGGATTGCATTATACTGTAAATAATATAACTAGTAAGAAATTTTTGGCACTAGGTAGTAGTTTTTGGCATGGATTAAGAAATTTTGGGTATGTTTTTGCTATTTTTTGTACACGCCAACTAGTGTCAAAAAATGTCTTACATTATGTGACGGAGGAGTACATACTCGTACTGTAGCAGTACTGGTACTACTTTTCTCAACTAGTAGTGTGATGTACTATACTTCTAGTCTAGTCTAGTATAGTGCACCAGTTTTGAACTCTTGAATCTCAGGGCCAAGGAGCTACAGTTGGAAGTGGAGGGTACTACTGTTCTCTAGAACCATCGTTGTACTATCAATGTAGGGGAAGTACACCTGTGTAGTGGCCTAGTGGGTACTCTCGATGCTCTATTCAGCCGCTCCTCTCATGTAGCTGGCCTACTCAGCCGCTCCTCTCACGCACACACTAGCAGCCTGTTTATCAGCGATGGTTACTGCGGGGGCAGAACATTTGAGTTATTTGATACAGCGAGACTAGGCTTTTCGCTTCCATTTGTGGAGGTGTAATGGATCTCGTCGAACTTTGTTAGTAGTTCATTCTTTATGAATGAGATGAAGCAAAGCTTTTTCCTCCGTTTAAAAAAACACGTCAAGAGGAATTTCTTTTATAGTAGAGAGGATAATGGAGTGAAGTCCATGCGTGCAACGCCACAAGCTACGAAGTAGTAGTAGAGCACTTTACGTACAAAGCCATATTGCACCGTTCCCAATGCCCCGCCAGCCTTTTCCGGTTCCTCGGGCTTAATTGGGAGGCGCTAGTTTGAATATGCTACTAGCTGATGAGAAAGCTGCAAGCGAGGTGCGGCTAGGGCGAGCACGCGAGCCACGGGATGCTGGGAAGAAAAACCCGTTCACGTGGCTAGGCTGTCCAGTGCACCCAGATTGTGGGGCCGCACGTCCGTTCGACTTCAAAACTCAAACTACCCGTGTAAAATATTGGCTCGCAGCGAAGTGTAGTACTATTTTTAAAAAAGGCCGCCGTGCGTTCGGCCGGGATCGAACCCACAAAATGAGGTATACACTCCCGCGACCACTAGTAGTATTCGTTGGAGTACAACGCAACCTAGAATCGCCTTTTGTCGCTAGTAGTACATACATTGTTCCTTACAAGAAACCCCTAAGAGCATGGTTAATAGTATAGCTAGCTGCTGGCTATAAGCCGGTGCCATGTCATCTACAGCCCATCTTATAGCCAACATGTACAATAATAGATCAAAAGAGTGTACTACTTTTTTATTATGTGGCCCACTTCTCATTCTCACAAAGTGCCTAGGAGCATGTGTTAGAGCTGGCTCTTCAAGAAGAGCCCGCTTACCTTCTCTCTCACCTTCTCTTTCCTCCAACTAAGCACAAATATACTAGTATATTTCTTATAGCCCGCTGACTCAGCTCTATTGTACTTGCTCTAATAATGCAAGAAACCACTAAAATGCCAAGAAACTACTACCACTTGCATACGTGGCAGACTTAAGATAAGACTACCTTATCAATCATTGTACATGCTCTTACCAACAAAAATCCTCGAGTGACCTCCTACCTCCGGCCCGTCCACCTAGTCATCCTCGGCCATGGGACACAGCTACCACCACCGGCAGAAGGCGAGGTCAAAACTGCCGGCGGTGCGGAGCCCATGTTGCGGCAGCCCGGATGCCAGCTCCATCCGGCGCTCGCGGCCGCTAGCTAGCCAAGATAGCTCCGTCCAGCTGCTTGTTTGCAAGGTTTGCTAGCTAGATTGGCACGGCAGCGCGGCGGCTTGCTTGGGCGCGCCGCGCTAAGGCCAGCCATCTGGCTCGAGCGAAGGCCAGTGCGGCGGCTTGCTCGCTCGTGAGTCATGCTTGGGCCAGCCTACCAACCCGTGCGGAGGCCAGCGCGGCGTCCGGCCCGTCCGGCGGAGCGGCAACCAACTCGCTCATCACCGGCGCCACCGACGAACACGCATCAGTACTGTTTGAAGTAATGTTCAGGAAAAATAATGATTTGAGGGGGAATAACAGGATAGAAGGTCAGATGTGGGTCCCTCGTGTCAACGGTCAAACAAAATATGTTGGTTTAAGCTGCCTCGTGAGCACGAACGTGTGGGCCAACCCTGTCATAAATGGGTTTAAATGAACCCAATCGGTAGGAGTACTAGGTAGTTTTTGGCGTGGATTAAGAAATTTTGGGTATGTTTTTGCTATTTTTGTACAATAGATTCTTCCTAGAGCTGGTTAAAAGTGGTAGTTTTTTGTTAAATACTCTACATATTGTAAGTAGGAGTGAAAGTTAAACTTTGGAAGCCAATAAGCAAGGCTAGTTAGATAGTGCATATGTGTACATGATTGAAAGTAAATATCAACCATGAGTGACTAATATCTTGATGGAAAACTCGAAACTATGGAATACTAGGAAAAAATGCATGGTTGGAAATACTAGCAATGTTCATGTCCGTTGCAACGAATCATAATTAGAATAATACTTATTCACAAACTTGGTACAAAACACTCTAATTTTGATATACATATGTCACTAGAGATATATTATGTTTCAATTAGAATATATTCCTTGGGCTGTTTTGGTGAGGTCAGGGAGGGATGTGGTTGGTTTTAAGATACTAATTATGGGTTTTTGTGCAAATTGGTAGACAAGTGGGATGTTGGTGAGAAAAGGCAACAACTTACCTCACAATCATTAGATATTGATCTAATGGTCAGAAATGATGGATGGCAGACACACCAGCATCACCAACTTAGTCTTGTGTAGGAGTACTAGCAAGATCCGTGCATTGCACGAAACATCAAGATGCATTTTTTTTATAAAACACTTGTTGTGATTGACCCTTGTGGGAGCAATCCCATGTGTAAAAACTAATAATATCTCGAGAAATATGAGATAAGGTGAAGAGGAGTGGGGTGTGGTGGTGGTTGGTGGTCGGACTGAGCGGAGGCATGGGGATTGACGACGCCGGCAGCAGCCACTAGGTCAGTTTGTTCTAGAGGCTTCCTTTCTTAATTTCTCAACAATGAGGTTTGTTGGAGATAAGGATGAACGAGGGAAGGCCTTGTCTGCAAATGTGGAGAGGGGTGCGGGTATCTTTTAGTTTAATTTCCATCCGCCAGATATAGATCGGACGGTCTATATTGCAAGATGGCACACGTACCATCATCCCCAACTCGGGTTTTTTTATAAGAAATAGAAGTATAGAGATACAAATGTATTATCGATACTTGCTTCCGTAAACTAGCATCTACATTCTATTCAACGCCTCGGCATGTGGGGCCTTAGCACAATGACTTCTCGACTGTGTAAAACAAAGATTTTCCCGTCGTCGACAAGGAGGGGGTGACGGCGGCACGCTTTTTGGCTTGCTCTAGTCCTAGTAGTCATACTAGGTGGTCTAAGCACGTGTAGATTTATTCTTTTTCACGTCCCGTGTTCGCCGTACTGCCACGACTGTTGATGAATAGACGGTAATTTATTCACAGGGAAACCCTTGTTGAGCGTGTTTGCACGAGAGAGAGAGAGAGAGAGACAGTGTGCGTGTATGATATGTTAGAGACTGAGGCAATGATAACAGATTCTTTGTGTCTATGTGTGTGGAGGATAGAGAGAGACATGTACATGGGGCTTTGTGTTGTGTAACATGGAGACACATATACATAATTAGAGAGTGAGTGTGTGAGATACACATGCGGACATGAGGAGAGATGAGGATCCAGATAAATGGGTGTTTGTGCGTGTCTGTGTGTGTTTGTGCACGCGTTTGTGTGTGCGAGGGAGAGAGTGTATGTGGAGTAGAGAGACCACTGATGATGTAAACCTAGTATAAGGGAAGGGGGAATGGTGTGACATGTGTAGTAGCGAGATAGCACGGGTGCGGGCGGGGGGGCAGACTATTTGGAAGAGACATCGAGTGTGTATGTGGGAGAGGGGTGTGAGAGCGAGAGAAAGAGAGAGCTAGCGATGGAGAGAGAGAGAGAGAGAGAGAGAGAGAGAGAGAGAGAGGAAGAGAGGGGGTGAGAGGGGTCGTTTGTGTCCATAAATGGCATATATATAGGGAGACAATGTTGATGTTATCCGAATTGGCCTATGAACGGAGACGCAAGGGAAGCGAGTCATCGTGTGTGTGATAGGGACTTCATGAGAGATCTAGAATAGATGGTGTAGAGAACAAAGTGCGAAATCGAGAATGATTATACATTAGGGAGCTATGCAAAGAGTCACGACATATATGTATACAGGGAAGGAGCTGGGGCGGGTCCGCATGTGGGAGAGATAGAAAGAGGAGAGTGGTGCACAAGGAGACAAAGTGTGATTGTTTGCAGTGGGGGTGGTGTGTGAGGTGAGTGCGTGAGAACCACATAACTAGGGAGATAGATGTTTGGGGGCGAAGTTTTGTGTGTATGGGAAATATACACTCTACATAGTGCGTGTGCTTGGGTAAGAGAGATAGCGGGAGACCTAGAGAGTGAAGGAAGAGATGTGTGCATGCCCGAGAGACAAAGTGATAGAGACCTATGTTGGGGTCCGGACTTTACAAGAGAGAGGGGTGTCAATGTGCTCGTGTGTTGATGTTTGGGGGAGAGAACGACTTCTCTATGTGTATGTGTGTGGTGGTGGTGGGGGGGGGGGGTTGACTTCAGATAAAAGTGAGGTGTCTGTATTTGAGGGACTTTAGAGTAATTGAGATATTGTGCACTCATGGTTGATCAATTTGTTTCACAGTTTGTACTATGAGATAACGATACTTTTGAACATGCGTGATATACCTTGATGTACCAGAATTACAAACCTAAGATTCGAATTTTGGAATTCGACTCCATCTTTAGCTTTTGTAATTCATTTAAACGGAGGTACATTTTTTAGCCGAGATTTCATGATTTGAAATTCATATATCAAACCTAGAGATATACACATACGGGCATGTTCAAACTTTATAATCATCCACTTTATTCATACACATACACATTTTTGCTTTTGTCATCATATTTAGGATAAACACATTTGGAATTTCATTTGAATTGGACCGTATGATGGTATTTGCTTGTAGTAGCTCAATGATCCATATTTTAATTGAATGGACAATCTAAGTTTCGAGTTGGAGACATTGATTTTCAAAACTTGCACATTTTTTTCATGCAAAACAAACAAATTGTCGGCCATGATATCATAGTCGGCCGTATGAGAGCAGAATACTTAATTTTAGGCGCCAACAACTTTCAAACTTCCTGCTCACATCGAAATATCACGCGCCCGAAAGTTTAGCCCTGTGATATTCCTATTTTACCCCTGCCACATGAACGGAAAAGGACTGCTTTGGTAACTCCATTGTTTTCCCCTCTTTGCCCCCAACATTCTTCCCCAGAGCCCCTCCCCCCCCTTCCCCTCCCCGACCCCCAACCATGGCAAGCCACCGAATCTAGTCCTCCGCCGCAGCGGTGGACCTCACACCCCGCCGGATCTGCCTTCTGCACCTTGGAACCCCCAACTGCCAACTCACCACTTTACCGGAGCCGCTTCAATGACTGGCTTGTCCACCGCTCCAGATCTCCTTGACCGCCATCATGGTCCACCGCACCGGATCTGCTTAACCGGCGCCCTCGTCCACCACGGCGTAGGCCCTTCACTGAGTCCCTCGTCCGCCCCTTCGCTGGCCCTTCATACAAGCCCTCGTCCGCCGCAACAGATCCGCCTCACCGAAAGCACTATACAACGCGCCCGCCGAAGCCTTCGTCCACTGCACTGGACCTGCTCCACGGACGCCATATTCAACTCCACCGGCCCTGCTTCACCGACACCATAGCCTCATCAGGTTATTTCGATTTGTACTCCTTCAGTTTTTCTCTTTATCGTGCAACTGTTCACTTACAACAGATGAGCTTTCTTGTATGTCGACAGGCGCCGCAACCGTAGCACCGGAGCCGCTTTAGTGACGGCGACAGCCGACCCAAACTCAACCGCAACACGAGCACCATCGACGATCCTTAGCTATCAAGTATGACAATGATACCCATACGCCGCTGAGAATCAGGTACTATTATCCAACAGCCGGCGCCTACGTTCACTTTCCTAGCATAAGCACCACACCTTTGAATTTCTTTAGGGCATAATTTAGTTTTTCATGAGACGCGTTATTCTGCTTGCACCTGTAGGGCCATACTTTAGGCAGTGAACATGTTACATGTGCTAAATTACATACCAGTGCACATATAGTTAATATGCTTTAGTTTTGTTCTGATGCCACCTGTTGGTTCCATCAGACTGCTTAATGTTCTCTATGCTTAATTACACATCAGCAAACTAGCATGTGGTTCCGTTGCTTTCTGTTCGTTTTACCCTACATTTTTTGATGCTAGCTATTACATCACAGCTCCAAGCCTCTGTTCATTACTTGTTTGGGTGTTCTTGATCTTCCCAAGTTGCATGACTAATTTGATGCTTCTATTAATTATGGAGCTACCAACCCCATCAAGCAAAATATTTGTTCTTTTGGGGCTGACACCTCGAACAAGCATAAAAATAAAGGGAAGCAGATATATTGTCATGTATGCACACACCCTTCTTTCATTAGTTTAGATGAACCATTGATGATCAGTTCGGACCAGTGCATGCGATTAAAATTAATTTTACCTAAATAGATGGTGCAGAATAAACTATAACAACTAGATTTGCAACCACGAGATGCTGACGATATCTTCAAAGAACATTACAACAGCAGCTAGGCTTCACAGCAACATACGGTAAGCCAGTGTGTTTTGGTACATGTGAAATGTAATGCGAGTGGGCTGCTTTCTTGGCTTGTGCCCTCAATGTGTAATCCTACCGAATTACAAATAGTTCAGTTGTCCGCTTTGCTATATTGCTTGATTTGAATGCTTATTTGTTGTTACGCTATACCTGGGTTGGCCAATATGTTAGCAGTGCCTGCTGTACTATCGTAAAGAAATGCATGCCCATTTCATTTGAGTCCTTAACTTTTCCTCTCAACTTCATCACAAGACTGTCTTCGTAGTTTATATGAGGCCACACTGTTAAGTGCTTTCTTAGATTATTTCAACTGCTTAGATGCCTTGACAACTTAAATATAGAGGTTGTACACTCCCTTTCAACTAGGGATGTCAACTGGGTCCCGTTTAATTCCGATTAAAGTCCACTAGTGGTATGGTAGTTCAAAAGAGTTTTTGCTTTTGAGGAAAATGAACTAGGGAGGTAGCAAAAACTAACTAGATGGTGTCGGGTTTCGGGTTTCGACAGACCCTTGAGGTTCGAACACTAGGGTGCGCGCGAAGATCTCTCCCCTACCGATCTACGTCCGATCCTCTCATGCGAACTAAGATGAAAATGATGAACAACACAAGAGACACGATTTTTATACTGGTTCGGGCCACCGTTGCGGTGTAATACCCTACTCCAGTGTGTGGTGTGGTGGATTGCCTCTGGGGCTGATGATGGACAGTACAAGGGAAGAATAGCCTCGCGAGAGGTGTTCTTGAGCTGGTGTGATGAACTGCTAGGGTGAGTTCAGTCGCCTCTCTCTCTCTCTGCTGGGGTTCTACCAGATCTCTCCGAGGGTCTGTCTAGATGTCTCTACTCTGTGGTGGCTAGCTCTATTTATAGAGGCCCTGGGCCTCTCCCCAAATAATGAGCGGGAAGGGCGCCAACAATTGGCCATTTCAAAGGGGAACATCTAGTACAGGTTATCCTGACCAAAGGTGGTCTTCGGCTGCCAAAAGCACTGGCGATGACGCCGTCTTGGGCTCCACGGTGACCTCCGTCCTGCCGTCCGGCTGGTCTTGGTCTCATTGCACTGGAATGGTAACCTTTGCCTGATGCCATGGCCTGTGCTTGCCCCCTTTGCACCAAAGGGGAAACAAGGACAATGCGCAGGCCGGCGCCCGCCTGGCGCCCGCCTGGTCTCGATCGTCATGGCTTGCATCACGGGTTCCTCGTGAGGTACCCCTGCCTTGATCTCTCCGCCTCCTCGCGAGCCTGCCTGATGAGGCTGCCTCTGAGAAGCTTCCTGTCGTCTGCCCTGCGAGGCTTGGCCCCTCACGAGGGTCTTGAGCTGATGAAGATGGGCCATGCTGGGACCCTGCTTGAGCCACGCCGCAGGCTGCCGGCAGGCAAGTCTGGGGACCCCCATTCCCAGAATGCCGACAGTAGCCCCCGGGCCCAAGGCGGGCGCGGGCTTGGCTTAGCAGAGAAGCGAAGGGGCAAGCATGAAGCGCCGCGGGCCCTTATAGCCTGCGGCCTTGGGCGCCGCATGGCGGTTGATTGGGCGTGGGCGTCTGCACTTCCCACGACGCCTCGGCAACTGCACGACCTGATAAGTCCCTGCATGCAAAGATATGGGTCATAATTACCTAAGGTCATGATGCCCGACGGTTGGCCTTCCCCTGCTATAAGTACGGGGCCGCGTGAGCTTTGCCGGTTCACCCCTTTCCGTCACTCCTCCTCTTATTCTTCCTTATCCTTGCTTCCTCTTGCGCCAATGGCACCGATCCGCCGGTTTTCAGCTAAGGAGAAGGGAAAGGCCCCCAGAGAGGGTCCTGACCCCCTCCCGCCGAAGAAGTGGCCAATCCTTTGTCACCGGGACGAAGGTGCCTGGCAGGTGGTGTCGAGGCCGTGGTACAAGCGGCCTCCACCTAGGTTTCCGCTGCCCTTGCACGCCCGCGTCATAGGCCCCAGGGGGGAGGGCGCGGAGCAACACCGATAGCGTCGCCGCCGATGCCGGCGAGTCACAGTGGTGCACGTCGTCCCCCTGGAGTCCACGCGGAGCGCTCCTCTCGCGAGCTTGTGCTTCACGCCACCATGCGTCCAACTTCGTGGATCCGCCTTCCTCCCTCCTTCGCCTTCGAGATGCTGCTGAGCGGGGCCCTGGAGCTCTGGCTGCAGCACGCTGACTGTGGCACCCTTGCAACTGGAGCGGAGGTCGCGATCGTCGCTCCGGGCAAGGTCTTCATGACCCGGGGCTGGGGTGAGATTGCCCAGGTCTGTCGCGTGGATGGCGCCTTGGTGATCCATCTTGAATACGACGGCGCCTCCTTGATGTTCTTCAAGGTCTTTGATGCAGAAGGATGCCGACTGGAATGCTGCCCTAAGGGAAGCGGCAGTGGTGACAAACTGGCGAGGACCAGCCCCGCCCGTTGGTCCTCCTGCAGCTCCTCAGGTAGCAGCAGAGGGACTGCGGGCTTCGGCGGCTCCCCCGAACTCCCCGCGACCCGGAGACGAGCGACGACATCTACAAGCCTCCGAGCTCGTGCCGCGCTCAGAGTGAGGGAGCTGCATCGGGCCGCCGACGCCACTGATCTGGATGGGATTGGTGCCGGCACTGGGCAGCCCACTGTTGATGATGGTGTCGCCCGGGGAGGTGCTAGCAAGTAGCGTTCCTTAGGGTTAGCACCTTTTGTTCCCTGCAAGGAATTAAAGCAACACCCCGCGGGGGTATGTAAGGCGTCTGTCGTGATTTTGTAATTAGTATATCCTTAATATGAATTGGCGTGAGGTGTCCGTTCTGTTCCGGCTAAGCTCCCCCTTTCTATCCTCACGAGGACTTGGCGCTCTACGCTGACATGTCCCAGTCCCCAGGCAAGCTTCAACCATCGCTGGTATGCCAGGTCGCGATGCCGTGGTCAAGGCCAGGAGGTGAGCGGCTCGAGGTCCGGTAAGAGCCCCCGAGTCGCGATGCTTGGGAGGTCCCCTTTAGCGCTCAAGCAATCCTTGTTGGGCGAGAAAGGAAGGTAGCGTCGCTGTGACAGAGTTGCACTGGGCGGGGATTTAACGCTGCGTTGGTCTAGCTTTTGCGACGGCGCGACTTATCTTGTGTGTCTGACGTAGTTCCTCGGAGAGGCGCCTGGCCCGAGAGGCGGTGGTCGAGGCACTGCTGGGTTAGGCCCTCGCGAGCTTCCTCCCACTCCCCTGCACTTTCCTCAATGCTCTACGTCCTCAGGTCCCGCCCCTCGAGCGAGCTCAACCGCCGCTGGTATGACAGGTTGCGATGCCGTGGGTCAAGGCCAGGGGGTGAGGGCTGGAGAGCCAGTAGGAGCTCATGAGTCATGATGCTCAGGTACCCCCCCTTTTAACGTGCAAGCAGTCCGTGCCGAAGAGAGGGAGAGAGAGCTCACGATGCCCCCAACGTTTCTCCTGGAGTAGGTCCTGCACACCAATCATGAGGAAAAACAAGGCCTGTCGTTACGGTCGCCAGCCAACCTATGGTCAATCCGAGGGAGTGGCCAGGGCACTGAGGGCCTGGTGAGGTGGCACCCTGTGGGGCTGCCGCAGCTAGAGCTCGACCACTCAGGTTTATCAACACTGCAAGGATGGACCCATGCGCATGCGCCGTGCCAGAGCGAGCGGCTCTTCAAATAGGCGTCGATCAAGCAGGTGATTAGGTCAGGTATGTTAAGCACATAGGAGGAAATCCAATTTCAAGCAAGCGCAGGTAAAAGCAACCGCCGCTGGGTCGGGCCCGAGCGGCGTGGGGATGATGAAGCCCAAGGGGCGGCCCCAACAAGGTAAATAAAGAGCATAAACAAAATGGATACATGCCGCGGAGACGGACCCACGCGGCCTGGGAATGGTGCAGCCCTGTGGGTGCTCCCAGCTGAAAGTAGAACTCTGAAAGATGTCACCTGGTGCTGTTGAAGATGAAGTGATGCTGAGGAAGTGAGCGATGCGTGGTGAAGATGTCGGCCCTCATGAGCCCCCAGGCCCAGGGGCCTCGGGAGGCTCTGGTGGCACGTGCAGGTCTTCGGGGACCATCACCACCTCCGCCAGGACCGCGCGATGCCTGACCTCCTGAGCCTCCAGAATGCTCCTCAACAGTCGCTGATGTGCGGCGATCGCGCTCGGCAGGCCGAAGGGCATGCGCACGTAGCTGTGCGGTGGTCCCATGCATCGCCCTACGGCCGAAGGCCATAGGCGCTCCTGGGACGCAGCTCGGTTGAGCCCTGGTATGTCGACGCAGACGCGCAGTCCTCCATCCTCGCCTGGATGTGGGGCCACAGCAGGTAAGCGGCGGCTGCCGCGCATGACTCTGGACTCTTGTAGCTCCTGGGTGTTCCTTGTGATGAACTCCTGAGGGTTTGGTATCCTTTGACTTGTACCTTTCTGAGGGAAGCGTGCCTGAAAGCACCCCTCCAAGTGGTGCCCGAGCGCCTCCCCCGGGACCTTGGCAAGGTCGGTGGCTCTCCAAGAGAGAGCCCCGAGCCCTGCCTGAGGAGGGCGCCGGGCGCGCCTTCCTATGCGCGAGAGGGTGGCACTCCCTGATTGGGCGCGACTCCTGACGCAATACCTCCGGAGGTGCCTGCTTCCTTGTGGCTCTGGCCAGGTGAGGTCTTCTTCTTCTTGAGGGTCGCCTCGGGAGGCCTCCCACTCCTGCGATCTGGGTCTTCGATTACTGCGGCTTGGAACGCACGCTCGAGCGAGCACACTGCGTCCCTTTCTTTACAGGGTACGGTGATGACTCCACCGCTTCCTAGCATCTTGAGGACATTGTAACCATGGTGAGTCACTACCATAAACTTGGCTAGGGCTGGGTACCCGAGGATGGCGTTGTACGGCAGGCGGATGTGAGCGACGTCGAAGTCGATGAGCTCGGTGTGGTAGTTGTTGTGTTGTCCGAAGGTGACCGGAAGGCGAACCTGCCCAATTGGAACAGTGGAACCATCGGTGACTCCTGAGAAAGGCTTGGTCGGCTGAAGCTGGTCATATGGCACTTGGAGATTGTCGAACGTCTCGACGGACAAGACGCCGAGTCCTGCCCCGCCATCGATGAGGGTCCTGGTGACCTGCACATTGCTGATGACTAGGGAGCAAAGCATCGGGAGGACTCCGCCGTTGCCGTACACTTGAGCTGGTCTGCGGAACTGAATGTGATCGCGCACGAAGACCACCTGAGAGGGCGCGTGGCCTCAAGCTTGGGAAGGACTGCATTCACCTCGCGAGAAAACTGCTTGAAGATGCGCTATGAGGCTGGGGCCTGGGCGCCGCCTAGGATGCAAGCAATTGAACGCGGCTCTTGGAAGCCCCTAGCCCCATCGTCTTGGTGTTGGTCTTCGTTCCTCCTCGGTGGAGGCGGCAGAGGAGGGAGGCCTGCGTTGCCGTGGGGACGGTCCTCACGAGGCTGGTCCCTCCAGCCTCCCTCGCGAGGCTGGTCCTGCCAGTGGTCCTCGCGAGGGCGGTCACGCCATCCCTGGCGAAGGCCACGGTCTTCCCATCGTCCACCGCCTCTTCCTCCTCGTCGGCCATAGCCCATGTCGTTGCGCTCTGGGCGTCAGCCGATTCGCCCATCTCGCACAGCTCTGAGCTCTTGACATTCATTGGTGTTGTGGGTGTGGAGGTCATGGTACACACAGTACCGTCCGCCCTTAGATGACTCAGGCTGATCCCTGCCTCACTTGGTGTCCGGTTCCGCTGCTAGCACGGCAGCCCCCTTGCGCTTCACGTCCTTGGCCTCGAGCTTCTTTTCTTCCAGGTTGGCTGCCGGGAGCTCGAGAAGGGAGAGACGCCCTTCCTCAGCCCGGGCGCACTTGGTCGCCAAGTTGAACAGCTCCAGGGATGTGCACAGGTCTTCACGGATTGCAAGCTCTTCCTTCATCTTGACGTCGTGCACGCCATTGGAGAAGGCTGAGACGATGGCTTCTTTAGTCACCTTGGGGATCTTGAGGCGAGCGTAGTTGAAGCGCTGGATGTACTTCTGCAGGGTTTCTCCTGGCTGTTGCTTGATGCGGCACAGGTCGCTCACGGCCGGGGGCCAGTCGCGAGTGCCCTGGAAGTTGGCGATGAAGCGGGTGCACATCTCGCTCTAGGAGGAGATCGTGCCGGGCGCCAGGTTCAGGAGCCAGGTGCGGGTGCCGTCCTTGAGTGCCATGGGGAACCAATTCGCCATGACCTTCTCGTCTCTGTTGGAGGCTACGATGCCCAGCTCGTAGAGTTGCAGGAACTCCGCGAGGTCCGCTGTGCCATCGTAGCGGGGAGGGAGGTCAGGCTTGAACTTGCCCGGCCATGTGACGCCGCGCAGCTCGGAGGTGAAGGCGAGGAAGCCCGCTATGGCCACCGGCGCCCTTTGGTGGTGCTGGACTCGTTCTTGCGGGTCACCATGCGCCGCCACTGGGAGCAGCGCGGGGTTTTGTCGTGGAGGCGCTGGGGTATGATCTTGGCGCGCCGGCGCTGGGAGCGCGCGAGCACCTTCCCGGGGACATGGGATATCCTGGCAGCTCCCTTCTTGCTGCGCTAGAGCCGGACGTGGAGGGTCTCGCCCTGGGGCTGCGCGCCTTGGAGCCAAGGCACCATCTTGGGGAGGAGGCGGCGGAGGCGCCTCCTAATCCTCGCCCCCTACACGGGACGGAGGGCGAGGCAGCGAGAGGGACCGCAAGGGGGAGCCCCCTGCGGCACTGACGAGATCGGTGATGCGGGCGAGCCAGTCCTCGTAGAGGTCGTCGACGGGGCGATAGTGCAGGAGCTCCCGTGCCAAGAGCAGCGAGGCGTGCACATCCATGGGTGCGCGATGGGCGTGGGATGACGAGCCAGCTGGAGTGAGCGACGTTGTGGCGGTGCGGCCATCCCGCCGCACCGAGGGGTGCTAGGATGAGGCCTGCTGCTCGTTCCCCGCCGGGCCGATGGCGGCTTTGGCGGCGGGCGACGGGGAACAACGAGGGGGGCCGCCGAGGGGCGCCGTCTGGGCGACGCAAGCGGCGTGAGCAGCACAGCGCTCGGCGCAAGCCCGACGAGCGTCAGCCATGGACACGACGGAAGATCACACGCGAACAGTGGAAGGAAGATTCCGGCGCACCCCTACCTGGCGCGCCAAATGTCGGGTTTCGGGTTCCGGCAGACCCTTGAGGTTCGAACACTGGGGTGCGCGCGGAGATCTCTCCCCTACCGATCTAGGTCCGATCCTCTCGTGCGAACTAAGATGAAAATGATGAACAACACAAGAGACACGATTTTTATACTGGTTCGGGCCACCGTTGTGGTGTAATACCCTACACCAGTGTGTGGTGTGGTGGACTGCCTCTGGGGCTGATGATGGACAGTACAAGGGAAGAACAGCCTCGCGAGAGGTGTTCTTGAGCTGGTGCGATGAACTGCTAGGGTGAGTTCAGTCGCCTCTCTCTCTCTCTGCTGGGGTTCTACCAGATCTCTCCGGGGGTCTGTCTAGATGTCTCTACTCTATGGTGGCTAGCTCTATTTATAGAGGCCCTGGGCCTCTCCCCAAATAATTAGCAGGAAGGGCGCCAACAATTGGCCATTTCGAAGGGGAACATCTAGTACAAGTTATCCTGACCAAAGGTGGTCTTCGGCTGCCAAAAGCACTGGCGATGACGCCGTCTTGGGCTCCACGGTGACCTCCGTCCTGCCGTCCGGCTGGTCTTGGTCTCGTTGCACCGGAATGGTAACCTTTGCCTGATGCCTTGGCCTGTGTTTGCCCCCTTTGCACCAAAGGGGAAACAAGGACACTGCGCAGGTCGGCGCCCGCCTGGTCTCGATCATCATGGCTTGAGTCATGGGTTCCTCGCGAGGTACCCCTGCCTTGATCTCTCCGCCTCCTCGCGAGCCTGCCTGATGAGGCTGCCTCTGAGGAAGCTTCCTGTTGTCCGCCCCGCGAGGCTTGGCCCCTCGCGAGGGTCTTGAGCTGACGAAGATGGGCCGCGCTGGGCCCCCGCTTGAGCCACGCCGCAGGCCACAGGCAGGCAAGTCTGGGGACCCCCGTTCCCAGAACGCCGACAGATGGGACTGGCAGATGTTGTTTATTTGCCACTTACATCCCTAGTTTCATCTTACCATTTTAATTTCTTTTAGGCTGATGCTGCTTCAAACCATTTAAATATAGTTTGCCATGCTCGGCAATAATTCGTCTGTCGTTTACCATGTAAGCTTACTGCCTGGACCATACAATAACTATCCCTTACTGATGTCTAGCGGAAACCTTTTAGGATGCCGTTCACACTAGGACACAATGTACAACCCCAGATTCTGTTTGTGGAAGCAGTGCACCATCCATGTTACTAGATGGTAGTAGTTCAGAGGCAACACCGCCGGAGAGCAGTCTGAGCACAGATATTATAGTGCTTGAGGCTCTACTAGAGGCAGAAAGAGATGGTGTGGCTGCCATGAATGAGGTAATCTTTATCTTGAGGCTGGAAATTACGGAATTAGCGGCACACATTATGCAAGTAACCCAAGAATTGGAGGAAGTAAGAATGTTGCATTTGGAGATGAATTGTGTCATGTCTCTGAATGGATTATGTTGCAAGACCCCCTATGTTGTCCATGTGTTGTAATGATCCGAATTTTTTAGGCGAAGTAATCCTCGGTACTTGTATGATTGACATAAGGTGAATTGTTTTTCGTGTGAGCATATTGTATTGGATGAAATAACTGTTTGACTCAGAGTGTATCCGACCTACTGAATTCAAAGATCACGGCATTTCTAAATCATAATCATATGTAAATATGGAATAAATCTTTGTTGTGGTTTTGAAGAAATAAATAACAAAACGTATAATTATCTGTAGATATTCGTAATCGAATACAAATTGGATTTGAATTTAGTTTGCCAGGTCCCAGGGCAAACGTGAATGCTAATTCTCCCAAGTTTTGAACGAAGCGGCTAAACACCCACTATAATTTGTGGGCTGCTCGAAGCAAGTGTTTGCGAGATGGAAATTATTGTCTATCCCTAACACTTGACATCCTTATCGACCGGATTTACACTGCTATCGATAGGGGTAGACTAGTAACTTCAATTAGACGTGACACGACGGCCTCTGAGCCCATTCGGACACGGTGGGCGCCAAACATGGGCGGCAAAACACATTTGATTCAAGCTCGTCTGAAAGACATGTGTCTCTTCCTCCATTTCCCCATTCATACACGATGGGCGGCAAAACAAACTCTCCTCATCCGAAATCGATGTATGCTAATATTTTAAATAGGGGCAGATGTGTAACTTCCATCAGACGTGACACAACCGCCCTACCTGTCAGCCCCGTTCATACAGGGTGGGCGCCAACCGTGGGCGGCAAAACACCCTCTCCTCGCCTGAAATAGTTACCGGCAAATATTTGGGAGATGCGAGATTACCGTCCTATCCCCAACCGACGCGATGTTCGAAATTTTAAATGGGGGATAAGTTCGTGACTTTCCACCATTTCAGAGAAGCGCGTCCCAAAGTTTGAGATCCCCTCCCCTCCATTTCCCCATTCATACACCATCGGCGGCACGACAACCTCCACACTGCGGCAAGCCTCCTCCGTCCGCCACCCCATCCTCCACCTTGCTAGAGCCACTACCCCTACCCCGTCGTCCACTGCAAGAGATGGACGTCTCTCATCCACGGCGTTGGAACAGGATCCTTTCATCGCCTCCTCTCGCTTCACCAGCGCCGTCGTCCAGCTTGTCGTTGCCGCTCCTACGACCGCCTCGTCCACGGCAACAGGATATATCCCCCGACCCGGCCATCTGTCGTCTAAAGTCTTCTTCCCCGCCACCTACAGCCATCGCACCCGCAGCACCCTCAACGTATCAGCATAGGCCTACACGGCGTCGCAAGAGAGGTGGTACTCTTCCATATGTGCTTAAGTTATTGATCTCACCCGGAAAATAGATCGTAATTTGTTTACTGTACTTTTCTTGTCTGTACCAAATCGTAGTGGCTAGTTGAAAGCAAACATTGGTTGCGAAGTAGCTTTGTCCGGTTTGCACCTTAAGATCCGCCATGGTACGTGCACTATACTCGTAAAGCTTATGGTTTCCCCCCTTTATATTCACTACCATCATCATAGGTGCTTCGTGTCGTGCTAGCACTACTCCTCAAGACCTCAACCCAAAGCTTACGTGTTGAAATACGAATCTGATAAGATGCTCATATTACTAAAACAGAGAACATTTAATTGGTCACCTAATGTTCCTATATTCGTTTCGAAAAGCATGTGCGCCACCCACTGGCCAGCTAGTTCCACTTTCCTGATTTTTCTCTTGATGCTTAGGGTTTTCCCCTTTTATCTACTCTACTATGATCTGCGTAGGTGCTTTCTGTTGTACTAGCATTACTCCACCCTTCAAGCTAAACAACACAACACTCAGAATTCGAAAGCTTAGTTGTTCAAATATGATTGTGATATGATACTGATATTAGTTAACCGACACATTTAATTGGTTAGCTAAAGGTCCCACTTGAGTTTCCAAATGCATGTCGTGACATATAGAGAGACAGCATAATTGCATTTCTTTGTCACTTGTTGACCGTACTTTCTTGTCCATATCAAATCTTAGTTGTTATTTCAAAGCAAACATCGGTTGCTAACTACCCTTTGCGCGCTATGCAGCTTCAGATCTGCCATCCCACTGCCACGATCAACACTGTACTCATCATGCTTATGTTTTCCCCATTTTATGATGACCACAGTCAGCCTACATGGTTCGTGTCATAATAGCACTGCTCCACCCATCGAGCTAAATAATCTTAGTTGTACAAATTCATATATGATATTATTGCTAATATTAGTAAAACTGAGAGATGTTTAATTGGTTAGCTAAATGTTCCTACTTTAGTTTCGAAATGCATGTGAGCCACATATGGAGAGACCAGAAAGAATAGTATTTCTCTGTGCGCTCTGGTTCATCATGGGTGGCCAACCGACATTGTATTGAAAGACTTGTAATATCTTCAATCTGCTTGCTCTTCTGCTCTTCTTTAAGATGATACTCTTCTCTTGCGGTCAACTGGTCAGGTCGAGTTGTTCTCCCTTAGTATATTTTGAATCTGTCAGGTCAGGTCAACTTGTTCTTCTTTACTATATGTTGAAGCTATCATCTGCAAAGTGTCATCACTTCTGGAGCTCTCATATTTTGAGTAGTAGGCGACATTATATTAATGCACACAACAAATTACAACATGCATGGCATCTTTTAAAAGAATTGCAGAGATAACACAAAGGGGTTTTACAGGGAGGCAGTATTGGATTAGAATCACTTTTGCATTACAAAGAAAATCTCACTTGTTTTTATGTTTTCATGCATGTCAGATATTGAACATTATCAAAATGAATATGAGAATGGGCGCACAAGAGGAATATTGTGGAACGATCCACTGGCTAACAAACTTGGCATGGTGGAGGATGGCCTATCTTATTCACCCATCAAGGTGCTTGCTCTAACTTTGCAAAGTTGTATTGGTCGCAGATATTTTGCATCTGACCTCTTGCATTACTTCTACTTTGTTACACCATATGCTTAGTTTAAGCATCATATATGAGTATATGCCATACCTATCCATTTTGTGTACCTATTCCATGTGTCGTCACACTATGTTTTTCCAGTCAAATGTTGTTCTTTCGTAATAGATGTCCAAAAGGAAGAGGGTGAGTGCAGATCCTCAAGGAGTACAAACTAGGTATTTGGAAAAGGTAGTGATACCTGTTAAATCAGATAGATCAGCAGCCACAGAAAACACATGCCCAACTGTACCACACTTTACCCCTACTCCAGTGGCCAAACCCCTATTAGAACTGCTGGGAGCCCGGCGTCAGGTACTGTCTATGATATCAATTCAAAATTTGAACTCCTAAATTTCTGCTTGTGCCTTACCTTCTCTCTTGTATGAAAACTAATTTCAGATGAATCTCCTTGCTCAAAGGATCATACGATCTCAAAAAAATAATGGGCTCTGCATTGCTCTTGTCAGTACCTCTCTCCCTTTTGCCTTGTAACGCTGTACTTAATTAATTGCTATTTGATTATGTATCATCAATCTGCACCTGAGCTTCATTATACTCTATTTCTTCCAATATTATTTGATCTATATTTACTCTTTGCAAAATGTAGAATAATGGCAATGCTTATAAAGAATTTTCTTTGGGGAATTTATTGAGTTATCCTTCCATCAACATGGAGAAGGGCTTTTGTCCAGCCCGTGTTAACATGTAATGTAAGTTCATCCTTCTCAAGCCTTCAAACTTTGTTCTAGTATAGATTTTGATAGGAATCATTTCCTCCACTGCTGTTTGCTTTGCTGTTTACATCTGATTGGATGTTGGCAACAACTACCAGTTTCAAATTGTAGTTGTAAAAACATGTTCCTTATGCAGAACAGATCCATTTATTTGCTTATATAATTGTAAAACCTGTTACGTATCTCCTTGTTTCTCTTTCAGACTCGTATCTCTTACGCCAGGCAGAACTTTAGGGAAGATAGTGAGCCAAACCATCTTGAGGACAGCGAGATGACCCCAAGGTCCTGTCTTGATGAAGACAGTGAGTTGAAGCTACTCACCAGCAGGTGTGAGACAACCTCTGTGCAATCGCTGCCTCAATCAGTTCGACTTCTTTAGTCTCAATTCAAAGCGGAAAGGCTTGCTTCAGCTCAGCTTTGAAGTCAAAGATGCAATGAAGATGTCAGAGGACTGCCGTGCGCACCATCATGCCTTAAATCTAGTGTTGATGCATCTATCATTGACACAATTGAGGTCTACTCAGCTTCTTCAGCTGTTTGGGGGGGCCGACCTGGCCAGGCCTAGTGCCTTCTGAAGTGCTATCAGTTTTGTACATTCTTTTGTCGGCGCGTTTATTTGCACTGGTGGCGAACTTTGACGCCCAGTGGATGTAATATGTGTGATAGCTGTGATAGCCTAGCGTAAGTTGCTTGCTTATTTATTTCCTTGTTGTCTTGTTTATTTGTTTGCTTGTAGTCATTGCAGTTCTTGTTCCGTGGTTTGCTAGTGGCTGCAATAACCTATTTTTTTAAACTAGGCCACAATAACCATGGGCTAATATTTACTGTAGTGACACTGGGCCTCCTACGGGCCGTAGAAACAGTGGGCCTTCTACGGGCCATAGAAACAATGGGCCTTCTACGGGCCGTAGAAACAATGGGCCTTCTATGGGCCGTATCATCGATGGGCCTTATACGGGCAGTATGATCGATTGGCCAAACATGGGCCAATAACAGGCCGCATTATGGCCGTAAATGGGCTAGAGTTAGAATCATCCGTTCATGGGCCGACCATAACGGGCCATCGTTAATAGGCTGTATTTGATGATGCTATGAAAACGGCCCAACGTATTAACGGACCACAAACGGGCCGACTATAACCACAGGCTGAATTTGGCCCACAAGCAGAAAATGACAGTAACGGGCCGTAAGTAAATGAATGCTGGAAATGAGCCCAAGAATAAATGGGCTCTGAGAAGGCCGAAAGATAACATGGGCTGGAAATGGCCCAACGGAATAACGGGCCGTTAATGGGTATAAAGTGATACACCGTTCATTACGGGCCAGTTTCACCACGGGCCGTTAATGGGTGTAAAGTGATACACTGTTCATTACGGGCCAGTTTCACCATAGGCCGTTAATAGGCCAAGAGTTACATAGGGCATCATATGGGCTGAAAGACGTCATGGGCCATACATGGGCCATAAGTGAAAACAGACTGGAATCATATTGGGTGGCCCAAATGACGCTACTGGGCCTAATTCAGATAGGGCGTAACGGGCCTTGGGTTAGCGGGCTGTAAATGGGTTATATGCGAACAGGCTGTTAACATGCTTTACATGGGCCGGCCCACCACCTTTTGACCAAGTCAAACGGGCCGGCCTTTTCACAGGAATGCGCCTCTGTTGGGCCGTGCCACGTGTCGATGTATCATAGGCGCCTTCTGTCCAATGAGTGGATGACATCTGTCCCAATGATGAGCCGACACGTGTTTCCTCCAGCCAATGATGATTTTACACGTGGAAAATCCCCATTGGTCGGGGCTGTTAATGGGTTATCGGATCCAAAACCCGACCCGATAGCTTAACGGCGTTCCGTTATGGTGGATGCCACGTGTCGGTCACCCATGACGAAAGCACTTCTGTGACGCGGGATTTGTCGTCATGGAAGTGGACACTTTCGTGATGATAATTTTGGTAATGTCATGGAACACTTCTACGACAGCACATGTATGACTATCTTGATTCTGTCATAAAATCGTCATGGATGTACATGCATGACAGAAAATGCGACCTACTGTGACAAACACGTATCATCACGGAAGTGTATTTTTTGTAGTGATCTCTGCCTCGTTTGGTGTCGGGCTCCGCTGCTAGCACCGCCGCTTCCTTGCGCTTCACGTCCTTGGCCTTGGCTTTCTTCTCCTCTGTGCCCATGGCTGACAGCTCAAGGAGAGAGAGGCGCCCCTCCTTAGCTCTTGCGCACTTGGTCTCCAGGTTGAACATCTCCTGAGATGTGCAGAGATCCTCGTGGACAGCAAGCTCTTCCTTCATCTTGATGTCACGGACGCCGTCGGAGAACGCGGAGATGACGGACTCATCCGTGACCTTGGGGATCTTGAGGCGGGTGTTGTTGAAGCGCCGAATGTACTTCCAGAGGGTCTCCCCTGGCTGTTGCTTGATGCGGCGCAGGTCACCCGCGGCCGGCAGGCGGTCGTGAGTGCCCTGGAAGTTGGCGACGAAGCGGTCGCGCATCTCGTCCTAGCAGGAGATCGAGCTATGCTGCAGGTTCAGGAGCCAGGAGCGGGCCCCGTCCTTGAGAGCCATGGGAAATCAGTTTGCCATGACTTTCTCGTCGCCGTTGGCTGCTTCGATGCTCAGGTCGTAGAGCTGTAGGAACTCCGCGAGGTCGGTGGTGCCGTCGTAGCAAGGATGCAAATCCGGCTTGAACATGCCTGGCCAGGCGACACTGCGCAACTCGGGGGTGAAGGCGCAGCGGCCGGCCGTAGTTATTGGGGCCCGCTTCGGAGGTGGAGCTTGGTCTTGATGAGGTCCACATGGCGCGCGGTGTTGACGAGGCAGCGCGGGAAGCCCTGGTGCAGCTCCTCGCGGCCGAGGGATTTCTTGGCAGCTTCTCTCTTCGCGCGCGGGCATCGAGCATGGCGGATCACACCGCAGGGACGCGCGCCTTGGTGCCAAGGCACCGTCTTTGGGCTGGGGTGGTGGAGGCGTGCCCCGGGCCTCGTTGCCCGTGGCCGGCTGAGGGTGAGGCAGAGAGACGGATAGCGTCGGGGAGCCCCCTGCGGTGCAGACGAGCTCGGCGACACGGTCGAGCCACTCCTTGTAGAGGTCGTCGACTGGGCGGTAGCGCAGGAGTTCGTTTGCGGTGAGGAGTGCAGCCCGCACCTCCATGGGAGTGTGGCATGCATGGGACGAAGAATCGGCCGGGGTCAGCGATGGAGTGGCGGTGCGACCGTCCTGCCGTACCGAAGGATGCAGCAAAGACGCTTGCTGCTTGTTCCCCACTGGGCCGGTGGCAGCGTTGGTGGTGGGAGACGGAGAAAGACGAGGTGGCCTGCTGATGGGGGCCGTCTGAGCAACGCAGGCAGTGAGGGCAGCCCGACGCTCAGCTCGAGCACGACGAGCGTCCGCCATGGAGACGATGGAGCGATGAACTGATGGAAGGGAAGCTATGGCGCACCCCTACCTGGCGCGCCAAATGTCGGATGCGGGGTTCTGGCAAACCCTTAAGGTTCGAACACCGGGGTGCACACGGAGTCTTTTCCTCCCACCGATCTATGCCCTAGCTCGCTAAGATCTCGCGGGCAAACTCGACGAACTCGCAACATAGAAAGACACAAGATTTATACTGGTTCGGGCCACCGTTGTTGTGTAATACCCTACTCCAGTGTGGTGGTGGTGGATTGCCTCTTGGGATGATGATGAACAATACAAGGGGAAGAACATCCTCCTGAGGGTGAGGTGTTCTCGTGCTTGGCTAACTTGTGTGGGTGGGGTGATCTTGCTGATCCGTTCCTGCCTATGGTGGTGGCTAGTCCTATTTATAGAGGCCCTGCTCCTCTTCCCAAATATTGAGCGGGAAGGGAGCCAACAACGGCGGGCAAATTTGAAGGGGGATAGCTAGTACATGCCATCCTGACAAAGGTGGTCTTCGCCTGCGAAAGACTCTGGTGGTGACGCCGTCTTGGGATCCACAATGACCTCCTTCTTGCCATCCTTCTGGTCTTGATCTTGTTGCACCGATATGGCAACCTTTGCCTGATGCCTCGGTACTCCTTGCTTGCGCTGGCCTCCTTAGCACCAAAGAGGAAACAAGGACGCTGCGCGCGCTGGCGCCGGCCTTGTGTCAATCGTCATGGCTCATGTCACGAGAGCCTCATGAGGTTTGCCTCGCCTTGATATCTCCGCCCCTTGTGAGCCTGCCCGACTAGGCCACTCCAGAGGAGGTCTTATGTCATCTGCCTCGCGAGGCTTGGCCCATCGCGAGGGTCTTGGATGCCTTGTTGATCAAGATGGGTCGTCGGACATCGCGGCCGTTGAACGTCTGCAAGTCGGTTATCGGAGAAGAAGCTCCGGTGCACCCCTACCTAGCATGCCAAATGTCGGATGTGGGGTTCCAGCAAACCCTTAAGGTTCAAACACTAGGGTGAGCGCGAAGTCTTTTTCTCCCACCGATCTACGCCCTAGCTCGCTAAGATCTCGCGGATGAACTCGACGAACTCGCAACACAGGAAGACACAATATTTATAGTGGTTCGGGCCACCGTTGTGGTGTAATACCCTACTCCAGTGTGGTGGTGGTGGATTGCCTCTTGGGCTGATGATGAACAATACAAGGGGAAGAACAGCCTCCTGAGGTTGAGGTGTTCTTGTCTTGGCTAACTTGTGTGGGTGAGAGTGATCTAAGATGTCCTCCCCGCCTATGGTGGTGGCTAGTCCTACCTATAGAGGCCCTGGTCCTCTTCCCAAATCTTGAGCGGGAAGGGAGCCAACAATGGCGGGAAAATTTGAAGGGGGACAGCTAGTGCAAGCTATCCTGACTAAAGTGGTCTTCGCCTGCCAAAGGCTCCAGTGGTGACGCCGTCTTGGGCTCCACGATGACCTCCGTCTTTCCGTCCCTCTGGTCCTGGTCTTGTTGCACCAAAATGGCAACATTTTCCTGATGCCTCGTAGTCTTCGCCTGCGCTGGTTTCCTTAGCACAAAAGAGGAAACAAGGACGTTGCACGCGCTGGCGTCCGCCTGGCGCCAGCCTGGTGTCGATCGTCATGGCTCACGTCACGAGAGCCTCGTGAGGTTCGCCTCGCCTTGATATCTCCGCTCCTCGTGAACCTACCTAATTAGGCCGCTCTAGAGGAGGTCTTGTGTTGTCCGCCTCACGAGGCTTGGCCCATCGTGAGGGTCTTGGATGCCTTGTTGATGAACATGCGTCGTACGGCCTGCTGGCTTAGCCACGCCGCGGGCCGCAGGCAGGCAAGTCTGGGGACCCCCGTTCCCAGAACGCCGACACTGTTCTTATCTTACAATGCCTGATATATATATATATAATATATATATATATATATATATATTGTAGCTCAGTGCACAGTCCCCTTCAACAATCCTCTTCCTCGGGGGACCTTCTCCCGGAGATGATGGAAAGCGAGACGCCCCCACCGGCCTCTCCGTCAAATAGGGCGGACGACTTCAAGGTGCCATCACGGAGGGTCTCCCCCGACCAAAAAGTGGTGCCAGGGTTGATGAAGACATTACCCGAAGGTGATACTTCGGCAGCCCAGGATCCGGGGAACAACAATGAAGACCCCGAACAATCCGGAATACGGCCGGATACAAATAAACAGAACCCTTCAAAGGGTGGCCGTACTCCTGCGGCAGCCTCCGGAGACCCAGAGGCGCCGGACATCTTGACGAACATGGTGCGGCAGGCGTCCGTTTCAGAGGAACATCATACCTTGATGGGTACGGTGGTTGAAAAGGTCCTATCCACGAAGAGCGGATTGAATGAGGCCTTTGCAAGCCTACTACGAGGCTTCAAGGTTTGTACTGTAATATGTGCAATTGTGTTTTATTCAGAAAATACACCTGTGTATAGATAGTAGCCCCCGAGACTCGGGTTGGCTTCCCATGGGAGGCGAACGGAGGATCAAAAAGAAATATTCAAGGACTAATCTGGTTAACTTTGAACACAGGCTGCTTCCCCCTGGCTACTTCCTAGACTGCGGATATAGCCGAGCTGCAACGGAAGCTTGATGTGGCCGGGGATGACATTACGATAATCAATATGCGTCTTGACAAGTCACAAGGTATGTATTCGGAGCAGTCCCTGCACATACATTTTTATGATATAAGCATGACGCTGAAAGTTTATGCATGGCTGCAGATGGTGCTGCCGCCGTTGAAATTCTTTGAGTGGAGCTAGCCCGGGCCAAGGAGCCGGCTCGGTGTAGTAATGCGGCTGCCGAAAAGGCATCGGCTAAGTTAAAAGCCAAATGAGCTGCTCGGCATCAAGACGAGGAGAATGTTGGGGATCGTAGCAGAAATATAAAATTTTCTACGCATCACCAAGATCAATCTATGGAGTAATCTAGCAATGAGGGGAAGGGGAGTGCATGTACATACCCTTGTAGATCGCTAAGCGGA
This sequence comes from Triticum monococcum, assembly GCA_034509565.1. Lineage (NCBI taxonomy): Eukaryota > Viridiplantae > Streptophyta > Magnoliopsida > Poales > Poaceae > Triticum > Triticum monococcum. The sequence goes on from CM067841.1 coordinate 123,208,379, forward strand.
AGCTTTGCAAGAACGCGGATGAAGGAGTCGTACTCGCAGCGATTTAGATCGCGGTTGATTCCGATCTAAGCGCCGAACAACAGCGCCTCCGCGTTCAACACACGTGCAGCCCGGTGGTGTCTCCTACGCCTTGATCCAGCAAGGGGAGAAGGAGAGGTTGGGGAAGACTCCATCTAGAAGAAGCACGACGGCGTGGCGGTGGTGGAGGAGCGCGGAACTCTAGCAGGGCTTCGCCAAGCACTACGAGAGACGAAGAGGGAGAGAGGTAGGGCTGCGCCAACAGGGGAAGAACTTCATGTGTTGGGCTGCCCCTTTGCCTCCACTATATATAGGGGGAGAGGGAGGGCTGTGCCCCCACCTAGGGTTCCCACCCCAAGGGGTGCGGCAGCCCTAGATCCCATCTAGGGTGGCGGCCACAAGGGGGGGAGGGGGAGGCGCACCTGGGGTGGGCCTTAGGGCCCATCTGCCCTAGGGTTTGCCCCCTTTCCCTCTAGGAGGCGCCTTGGGCCTTGGTGGGAGGTGCCCCAGCCCACCTAGGGGCTGGTCCCTTCCCACTATTGGCCCATGTAGGCCTCCAGGGCTGGTGGCCCCACCTGGTGGACCCCCGGACCCCTCCGGTGGTCCCGGTACACTACCGGTGATGCCCGGAACACTTCCGGTGGCCAAAACCATACTTCCTATATACCAGTCTTTACCTCCGGACCATTCCGGAACTCCTCGTGACATCCGATATCTCATCCGGGACACCGAACAACATTCGGTAACCGCGTACATACTTTCCCTATAACCCTAGCGTCATCGAACCTTAAGTGTGTAGACCCTACGGGTTCGGGAGTCATGCAGACATGGCCGAGACAACTCTCCAGTCAATAACCAACAGGGGGATCTAGATACCCATGTTGGTTCCCACATGCTCCACGATGATCTCATCGGATGAACCACGATGTCAAGGATTCAATCAATCCCGTATACAATTCCCTTTGTCTATCGGTATGATACTTGCCCGAGATTCCATCGTCGGTATCCCGATACCTTGTTCAATCTTGTTACCGGCAAGTCTCTTTACTCGTTCCATAACACATCATCCCATGATCAACTCCTTGATCACATTGTGCACATTATGATGATGTCCTACCGAGTGGGCCCAGATATACCTCTCCGTTTACATGGAGTGACAAATCCCAGTTTGGATTCGTGCCAACCCAACAGACACTTTCGGAGATACCCGTAGTGTACCTTTATAGCCACCTAGTTACGTTGTGACGTTTGGCACACCCAAAGCACTCTTACGGTATCCGGGAGTTGCACAATCTCATGGTCTAAGGAAATGATACTTGACATTAGAAAAGCTTTAGCATACAAACTACACGATCTTTGTGCTAGGCTTAGGATTGGGTCTTGTCCATCACATCATTCTCCTAATGATGTGATCCCGTTATCAACGACATCCAATGTCCATGGTCAGGAAACCGTAACCATCTATTGAATAACGAGCTAGTCATCTAGAGGCTTACTAGGGACATGGTGTTGTATATGTATCCACACATGTATCTGAGTTTCCTATCAATACAATTCTAGCATGGATAATAAATGATCATCATGAACAATGAAATATAATATAATAATAACCAATTCATTATTGCCTCTAGGGCACATTTCCAACAGTCTCCCACTTGCACTAGAGTCAATAATCTAGTTCACATCGCCATGTGATTAACACTCACAGGTCACATCGCCATGTGACCAACATCCAAGAGTCTACTAGACTCAATGATCTAGTTCACATCACTATGTGAAAAACACTCAAAGAGTTCTGGGTTTGATCATGTTATGCTTGTGAGAGAGGTTGTAGTCAACGGGTCTTGCCATATTCAGATCCATATGTATTTCGCAAAACTTTATGTCATATCGTAGATGCTGCTACCACGTTCCACTTGGAGCTATTCCAAATTGTTGCTCCATTATACGTATCCGGTATCTCTACTCAGAGCTATCCAGATAGGTGTTAAGCTTGCATCGACGTAACTCTTTACGTCGAACTCTTTACCACCTCCATAACCAAGAAACATTTCCTTGTTCCTCTAAGGATAATTTTGACCGCTATCTGGTGATCTACTCCTAGATCACCTTTGTACCCTCTCGCCAGACATGTGGCAAGGCACACATCTGGTGCGGTACTCAGCATGGCATACTGTATAGAGCCTATGACAAAAGCATAGGGACGACCTTCGTCCTTCCTCTTTCCTCTGTCGTGGTCAATCTTTGAGTCTTACTCAACTTCACACCTTACAACTCAGGTAAGAACCCCTTCTTTGACTGATCTATTTTGAACTCCTTCAAAAACATGTCAAGGTGTGCGTTCTTTGAAAGTATCATCAGGCGTCTTGATCTATCTCTATAGATCTTGATGCCCAATATGTAAGCAGCTTTATCCAGGTCTTCCTTTGAAAAACACTCTTCAAACAACCGTTTATGCTTTCCAGAAATTCTACATTATTTTGAATCAGCAATATGTCATCCACATATACTTATCAGAAATGTTGTAGTGCTCCCACTCACTTTCTTGTAAATACAAGTTTCTAGCAAACATTGTATAAACCTAAAAGCTTTGATCACTCCATCAAAGCATATATTCCGACTCCGAGATGCTTGCTCTAGTCCATAGAAGGATCGCTGGAGCCAGCATACCTTGTAGCATCCTTAGGATTGACAAAACTTTGATTGTATCACATACAACTCTTTCTTACGAAAACTGGTAAGAAAACTTGTTTTGACCATCCATCTTCAGATTTCATAATCGAAAATACAGCTAATGCTAACATGATTCCGACGGACTTAAGCACCGCTACGGGTGAGAAATTCTCATCGTAGTCAACTCCTTGAACTTGTGAAAAGACTCTTTCCCACAAGTTGAGCTTCATAGACGGTAACATTACCGCCCACGTCTGTCTTCTTCTTAAAGATCCATTTATCTCAATGGCTTGCTGATCATCGGGCAAGTCCACCAAAGTCCATACTTTGTTCTGATACATGGATCCTATCTCGGATTTCATGGCTTCTAAACATTTGTCGGAATACGGGCCCACCATCGCTTCTCCATAGCTCGTAGGTTCATTGTTGTCTAACAACATGATATCTAAGACAGGATTACCGTACCACTCAGGAGTAGTAGATATCCTTGTCGACCTACGAGGTTCGATAGCAACTTGATCCGAAGCTTCATGATCACTATCATTAACTTCCTCTTCAACAGACGTAGGCGCCACAGAAAACATCTTTCTATGTTGCATCACTCTCTGGTTGAAACAAAGGTTCGACAACCTCATCAAGTTCTATCTTCCTCCCACTCAATTCTTTCGAGAGAAACTCCTTCTCGAGAAAGGACCCGTTCTTAGCGACAAACAATTTGCCCTCGGATCTGAGATAGAAGGTATACCCAACTTTCACCTTTGGGTATCCTATGAAGATGTGTTTGTCCGCTTTGGTTTCGAGCTTCTCCGGCTGAAGCCTTAAGCATCGCAACCCCAAACATTAAGAAACAACAACTTTGGTTTCTTGCCAAACCAATGTTCATATGACGTCGTCTCAATGGACTTATATGGTGTCCTATCTAAAGTGAATGCAGCTATCTCTAACGCATATCCTCGAAATGAAAACGGTAGATCGGTAAGGGACATCATAGATCGCACCATATCTCATAAGGTTCGATTACGACGTCTGGACACACCATTACGCTGTGGTGTTCCAGGTGGCTTCAACTGCGAAACAATTCACAATGTCTTAAGTGTTTGCCAAACTCATAACTCAGAAATTCTCATTGATCAGATCATAGGAATTTGATCTTCTTGTTATGATGATTCTTAACTTCACTCTGAAATCGCTTGAACTTTTCAAACGTTTCAGACTTGTGCTTCATTAAGTAAATATACCTATATCTACTCAAATTGTCAGTGAAGATGAGAAAATAGCGATATCCACCGCACGCTTCAATTTCTCATTGGATCACATGTATCAGCATGTATGATTTCCAACAAGTTACTTGCCCGTTTCATTGTACCTGAAAACGGGATCTTAGTCATCCTGCCCATGAGGCATGGCTCGCATGTGTCAAGCGATTCAAAATCAAGTGACTCCAAACATCCATCGACATGGAGTTTCTTCATGCATCCTATGCCAATATGACCTAAGCGGCAGTGCCACAGGAAAGTGGTACTATCATTATTAACTCTACATCTTTTGGCGTGAACATGTGTATTACCATGACCGAGATTCAATGAACCATTCACATAGGGTGCATGACCATGAAAGGTATCATTCATGTAAACAGAATAACCATTATTCTCTAACTTAAATGAATAACCGTATTGCAATGAACATGATCTAATCATATTCATGCTTAACGTAGACACCTGATAACATTTATCTAGGTTCAATACTAATCTCGAAGGCAGATGGAGCGTGCGATGGTGATCTCATCAACTTTGGAAACACTTCCAACACACATCGTCCCCTCGCCCTTAGCCAGTCTCCGTTTAGTCCATAGCTTTTGCTTCAATTCACCAATAATAGCAACTGAACCGGTATCCAATACCCAGGTGCTACCAGGAGTACTAGTGAGGTACACATTAATAACACGTATATACTTTGTTGAAGTTGCCAGCCTTCTTATCTACCATGCATTTGGGGTAATTCCGCTACCAGTGACCATTCCCCTTACAATAGAAGCACTTAGTCTCGGGTTTGGATTCAACCTTGGGTTCCTTCACTGGAGCGGCGGCAACTGGTTTGCCATCCATGAAGTTTCCCTTCCAGCCCTTGCCCTTCTTGAAACCAGTGGTCTTGTTAAACCATAAACACTTGATGCTCCTTCTTGATTTCTACTTTTTGCGGTCTTAACCACCGCGAACAGCTCCGGGATCAACTCCATCCCTTGCATGTCATAGTTCATCACGAAGATCTAGTAGCTTAGTGATAGTGGCTAGAGAACTCTATCAATCACTATCTTATCTGGGAGTTTTAACTCCCACTTGATTTAAGTGATTGTAGCACCCAGACATTCTGAGCACATGCTCACTAGTTGAGCTATTCTCCTCCATCTTGTTGGCAAAATAACTTGTCAGAGGTCTCATACCTCTCAACATGGGCATGAGCCCGAAATCCCAATTTCAGCTCTTGGAACATCTCATATGTTCTATGGCATTCAAAACGTCATTGGAATCCCGATTCTAAGCCGTAAAGTATGGTGCACTAAACTATCAAGTAGTGATCAGGATGTGTCTGTCAGGTGTTCACAACATCCACATACGACGTTGTAGGGGTTTGCACATCGAGCGGTGCATCAAAGACGTAAGCCTTCTGTGTAGAAATGAGGACAATCCTCGGACTACGGACCTAGTCCGCATCATTGCTTACAATATCTTTCAACTTGGTCTTTCTCTAGGAACGTATTGAAATAGGGAGCAACAACATGAGCTATTTATCTACAACATATTTGCAAAGACAATTTAGACTATGTTCATGATAATTAAGTTCATCTAATCAAATTATTTAATGAACTCCCACTCAGATAGACATCCCTCTAGTCATCTAAGTGAAACATGATCCGAATCGACTAGGCCGTGTCCGATCATCACATGAGACGGACTAGTCATCAATGGTGAACATCTCATGTTGATCGTATCTTCTATACGACTCATGTTCGACCTTTCGGTCTTCCGTGTTTCGAGACCATGTCTATACATGCTAGGCTCGTCAAGTCAACCTAAGTGTTTCGCATGTGTTCCGAGGCCATGTCTGTACATGCTAGGTTTTTCAACACCCGTTGTATTCAAACGTTAGAATCTATCACACCCGATCATCACGTGGTGCTTCGAAACAACGAACCTTTGCAACGGTGCACAGTTAGGGGGAACACTTTTCTTGAAATTTTAGTGAGGGATCATCTTATTTAAGCTATCGTCATTCTAAGCAAATAAGATGTAAAACATGATAAACATCACATGCAATCAAATAGTGACATGATATGGCTAATATCGTTTTGCTCCTTATGATCTCCATCTTTGGGGCTCCATGATCATCGTTGTCACTGGCATGACACCATGATCTCCATCATCATGATCTCCATCATCGTGTCTTCTTGAAGTTGTCTCGTCATCTATTACTTCTACTACTATTGCTAATGCTTTAGCAATAAAGTAAAGTAATTACATGACATTTATGTTGACACGCAGGTCATAAATAAATTAAGACAACTCCTATGGCTCCTGCCGGTTGTCATACTCATCGACATGCAAGTCGTGATTCCTATTACAAGAACATGATCAATCTCATACATCACATATATCATTCATCACATCCTTTTGGCCATATCACATCACAAGGCATATGCTGCAAAAACAAGTTAGACGTCCTCTAATTGTTGTTGCAAGTTTTTACGTGGCTGCTATAGGTTTCTAGCAAGAACGTTTCTTACCTACACCAAAACCACAACGTGATATGCCAATTTCTATTTACCCTTCATAAGGACCCTTTTCATCGAATCCGATCCAACTAAAGTGGGAGAGACAGACACCCGCTAGCCACCTTATGCAACTAGTGCCTATCAGACAGTGGAACCAGTCTCACGTAAGCGTACGTGTAAGGTCGGTCCGGGCCGCTTCATCCCACGATGCTGCCGAATAAAGATAAGACTAGTAACGGCAAGTAAATTGACAAAATTGATGCCCACAACAACTTGTGTTCTACTTGTGCATAGAAACTATGCATAAACTTGGCTCTGATACCACTGTTGGGGATCGTAGCAGAAATTTAAAATTTTCTACGCATCACCAAGATCAATCTATGGAGTAATCTAGCAACGAGGGGAAGGGGAGTGCATCTACATACCCTTGTAGATCGCTAAGCGGAAGCATTGCAAGAACACGGATGAAGGAGTCGTACTCGCAGCGATTCAGATCGCGGTTGATTCCGATCTAAGCGCCGAACAACGGCGCCTCCGCGTTCAACACACGTGCAGCCCGGTGACTTCTCCTACGCCTTGATCCAGCAAGGGGAGAAGGAGAGGTTGGGGAAGACTCCGTCCAGCAGCAGCACGACAGCGTGGTGGTGGTGGAGGAGCGCGGAACTCCAGCAGGGCTTCGCCAAGCACTATGAGAGACGAGGAGGGAGAGAGGTAGGGCGGCGCCGACAAGGGAAGAACTTCGTGTGTTGGGCTGCCCCTTTGCCTCCACTATATATAGGGGGAGAGGGAGGGCTGCGCCCCCACCTAGGGTTCCCAACCCAAGGGGTGCGGCAGCCCTAGATCCCATCTAGGGTGGCGGCCACAAGGGGGAGAGGGGGAGGCGCACCTGGGGTGGGCCTTAGGGCCCATCTGCCCTAGGGTTTGCCCCCTTTCCCTCTAGCAGGTGCCTTGGGCCTTGGTGGGATGCGCCCTAGCCCACCTAGGGGCTGGTCCCTTCCCACTATTGGCCCATGTACGCCTCTGGGGCTGGTGGCCCCACCTGGTGGACCCCCGGACCCCTCCGGTGGTCCCGGTACACTACCGGTGATGCCCGGAACACTTCCGGTGGCCAAAACCATACTTCCTATATATCAATATTTACCTCCGGACCATTTCGGAACTCCTCGTGACGTCCATGATCTCATCCGGGACTCCGAACAACATTCGGTAACCGTGTACATACTTTCCCTATAACCCCAGTGTCATCGAACCTTAAGTGTGTAGACCCTACGGGTTTGGGAGTCAAGCAGACATGACCGGGACAACTCTCCGGTCAATAACCAACAGCGGGATCTAGATCCCATGTTGGTTCCCACATGCTCCACGATGATCTCATCGGATGAACCATGATGTCAAGGATTCAATCAATCCCGTATACAATTCCCTTTGTCTATCGGTACAATACTTGCCCGAGATTCGATCATCGGTATCCCGATACCTTGTTCAATCTCGTTACTGGCAAGTCTCTTTACTCGTTCCATAACACATCATCCCGTGATCAACTCCTTGATCACATTGTGCACATTATGATGATGTCCTACCTAGTGGGCCCAGAGATACCTCTCCGTTTACACGGAGTGACAAATCCCAGTCTCGATTCGTGCCAACCCAACAGACACTTTCGGAGATACCCGTAGTGTACCTTTATAGCCACCCAGTTATGTTGTGACGTTTGGCACACCCAAAGCACTCTTACGGTACCCGGGATTTGCACAATCTTATTGTCTAAGGAAATGATACTTGACATTAGAAAAGCTTTAGCATACGAACTACACGATCTTTGTGCTAGGCTTAGGATTGGGTCTTGTCCATCACATCATTCTCCTAATGATGTGATCCCATTATCAACGACATCCAATGTCCATGGTTAGGAAACCGTCACCATCTATTGATCAACGAGCTAGTCATCTAGAGGCTTACTAGGGACATGGTGTTGTCTATGTATCCACACATGTATCTGAGTTTCCTATCAATACAATTCTAGCATGGATAATAAACGATCATCATGAACAATGAAATATAATATAATAATAACCAATTTATAATTGCCTCTAGGGCACATTTCCAACAGAGAAGATATCCACGATGGCGCTCGAGCTAAAAAATGCTGCTAGCCACTGTGAACTCCTTGAGAAGGAGAATGAAGCCAAAACGGCTAAAATTGACAAGGCCTTACGAGAAGCAAGAGAAGTGCGGTCTGAATCCAGAGCAGCCCGTGAGGAGATCCGGCAGGCTGGGGAGATTGCTGCTGGTAAGCCATTTTTGCTATAGACTATGTTCGATGATCCGAGCTATGCTCAGCTTAACCAATTGTGGAGTTCTCCGGACAAATTTTTAGACTTGCCGAAGAGTTCTCCCGATGCGGCACAGTTTTACCAGGCGCGAGAGGGGTATGCAATGGAGAAGCTTTTCTGGTCACAATTCGGCGCCTCGAAGCGCCCCCAGTGGGCCGAGCTTCATAGGATATCCGGTGCTGCCATGAAGAACGTCATAATCCGGCTATGGCCAACTGAGCCTGTTCTGAATAGTTACTTTAGCTTGGTGTAGCGGCTTGTTGACGCGGTGCCATGTATCGATGATGTGAAGCCGTTGGTGTGCATCGAGGGTGCACAGATGGCCTTTTCCCGAGTCAAGACATTCTGGGGGAAGATGAAGGCCATTGATGTTGCGGTGAAGAATCCACCCAAGGGCAAGGACCGCCATGAACCGGAGCATTATTTTGAAGACGTCCTAGTAGCCGCCCGCTTGATAGAGGGTCAATGCTCTAAAGACATAATGTTCGAGTGAGGTGTATGAGAATTGTACAAGACAATTTTATAGTTAATCTATTTGTCTATTTTGCTCGAAAGCTTGTGTCCTCCCGTGTGGCCGTTTTAATATAATCTGAAAGTTTTCAAGTCATCGGCTTTAGCCCCCTTGTAGGAAGTAAAGGGGTGTTCAAAAAAGCATCTGATCACTCTTGACCCAATGTCTTGGTCCGTGAAGGAGGTGCCAATGCGGCGAACCAGGCAACCAGACTATAGGGCGTTAACACTTTCACTTAGCCATAAGAGTTTTATGGTTGGTCTACGACATAGCCCCTAGTATGTATGCGGCTTATTCATACGATGCGTTTACATATTTGACTGAAAAGAGGTCCTTCATGTGACACGGAGGAATCGCGAAAGATTTTGATAAGTCATCGAGTGGTGGACCAGCTCTCGCCACATCATGACAGTCAGTTTTCGGCTTTCTCTATTGAGGTGCTTAACCAGGTGAACCGGTAGCACAATCACAGTAGTCCTCCCTTTACTACCCTAGCCGATAGAGCGAAACGTAGGATAGCAAGCACAGGAGCCGGGCAACCCAACTATTGACCCAAGACATGATTCGGAGCTAATGCATATAAGGCTAAACTCGTGACGCCAAAGTACACTGTAAAAGCTATTCGGACTTTGTTGGCAACTCATTTGTTCCCGTACCGAGCCCCTGGCAAGTTAAGCCGGGGTATATCTATGAAACAACCATAGGAGGCGTATTCATTTGCTAAAAGACACGGATGATTAATTCGGATAATGTAAACTGGGACCTGAGCGATATGCCAATGATTAATCGATATATATAAAGGCCACGACCCCGGCTATTTGATATGCCCTGGGTCGAAGGCAGAGGAAAATGGCATGTTACAGGCTCGAAAAAGAGTGTGGTCTACAAAAAGTTATTTTGGACCTCCTGTCGCGCGTCTGCGCCGCCTTTCATCAGCGAGGGTAATCCTTGAAGGAATTAGCCCCGTAGGTGAGTGTACGGATCCGAACTCCGATGGAGTCGGTAGTTGTTGGCGTCCTAGGAACGGGGGTCCCCAGACTTGCCTGCCTGTGGCCCGCTGCGTGGCTAAGCCAGCAGGCCGTACGGCCCATCTTCATCGACAAGGCATCCAAGACCCTCGCGAGGGGCCAAGCCTCGTGAGGCGAAGGACACAAGACCTCCTCTGGAGCGGCCTAGTCAGGCAGGCTCCCGAAGAGCGGAGATATCAAGGCGGGGCGAACCTCATGAGGCTCTCGTGATGTGAGCCATGACGATCGACACCAGGCTGGCGCCAGGCGGGCGCCAGCGCGCAGCGTCCTTGTTTCCTCTTTGGTGCTAAGGAAACCAGTGCATGCGAGGAGTACTGAGGCATCAGGCAAAGGTTGCCATTTTGGTGCAACAAGACCAGGACCAGAGGGACCGCAAGACAAAGGTCATCGTGGATCCCAAGACGGCGTCACCATCGGAGCCTTTGGCAGGCGAAGACCACTTTAGTCAGGATAGCTTGTACTAGTTGTCCCCCTTCAAATTTGCCCGCCATTGTTGGCTCACTTCCCACTCAAGATTTGGGAAGAGGACTAGGGCCTCTATAAGTAGGACTAGCCACCACCATAGGCAGGGAGGACATCTTAGATCACTCTCACCCGCACAAGTTAGCCAAGCACAAGAACACCTCAACCTCAGGAGGCTGTTCTTCCCCTTGTATTGTTCATCATCAGCCCAAGAGGCAATCCACGACCACCACACTAGAGTAGGATATTACACCACAATGGTGGCCCGAACTAGTATAAATATTGTGTCTTCCTGTGTTGCGAGTTCTTCGAGTTCGTCCGCGAGATATTAGCGAGCTAGGGCATAGATCGGTGAGAGAAAAAGACTTCGCGCGCACCCCAGTGTTCGAACCTTAAGGGTTTGCTGGAACCCCACATCCGATAGTCGTAGGTGTTTCTCCTTTGCGCCACCTGTTTTTAAGAGATAATGAAGAAAGAAAAAAGGAAAGCAGATAAAAATGTTACCGGAGTGATTGCAGACTTGTCCGTATTGTGCTTCCGCCGATGCCCATGGTATCTTAAGTGCTTAATTATGTATGCGCGGTATAGTTTTAACGGGTATATGACATGGGAAGCGGAAGCCAAACTGCTATTTCTATTACGGATTTGATTGATCTTCAGGGGGAAATTGCCTCTGGCCCTCGGCATTTCACTGGTGCACCATTCCGTTGTCCCTATTGCCTGGCGGCCTCCTTCCCTTGTGTTCGGCGTTGAGCTTGCCGGCCTGCTTGAGGACCCAACAACTTCTGTTGGTATGATTAGCTGGTTTATTGGGGTGGCCGTGAATCTGGCAGGGTCGGTCCAGTATCCTGTCTAGGTTGGATGGTCCGTCTTTGTTCTCCTTGAATGCCTTTTTCCATTGACCGGGCTTGGGATTGCTGAATCCAGCGTTAACCGCTGTGTCGCGTGATCTTTCATTGTCATTGCGACTATTGTGTTTGCTTTGTCGTGGCTTGCCATTGTCGTCTTGGATTTTGGAAGTGCCCGAGTCGCTTGCACGCCACTCATCCCGAACGCTGTGTTTAAAGGCCTCAAGGGCTTCCGCGTCTGACAGTCGATGATTTGGTTCTTTTTAACTAAGAACCTAGTCCAAAGCTTCCTGACTGACTCTCCGGGCTGCTGGAGAATGTTACTTAAGTCATCGGCGTCCGGTGGCCATACATATGTTCCTTGGAAGTTGTCGCGAAAGGCGTCCTCCAAATCCTCCTAGCTGCCAATACAATTTTCCGGCAGACTGTTTAACCATTAGCAAGCTGGTCCTTTGAGTTTTAGAGGTAGGTATTTGATGGCATGAAGGTCGTCTCCACGGGCCATGTGGATATGGAGGAGGAAGTCCTCGATCCATACCGTGGGATCTGTTGTTCCATCATATGATTCGATATTCATGGGTTTAAACCCGTCTAGGAATTCATGCTCCATTACTTCATGTGTGAAGCAAAGAGGGTGTGCGGCGCCTCTATGTTGGGCCACACTGCGGCGTACCTCCGATAGAGTCCATTTGCGGTTTTCGGCCTGGGATTGGCTAGATTTGTCATGTTCGAATAGGTGGCCGTCGTCGTGTGTCGAGGTATGTCCTCGCGATCCATAGATCGCTCTTGAGTGTCCTGCTCTACTACCCAAGTCCTGTTGAAGGTCGTTGATAACCCACAAGTATAGGGGATCGCAACAGTTTTCGATAAGTAAGAGTGTCGAACCCAACGAGCAGCTAAAGGTAGACCAAATATTCCTTCAAGTTCTATCGACCACCGATACAACTCTACGCACGCTTGACGTTCGCTTTACCTAGAACAAGTATGAAACTAGAAGTACTTTGTAGGTGTTGTCGGATAGGTTTGCAGGATAATAAAGAGAAAGTAGGGGCTGTTTAGATAAAGAAACAATAAAGTGAATATAGCGAGTGTGGAAAAGTGGTGGTAGGAGTTGCGAAATTGCCCCTTAAGCAATTGACTACTTTACTAGACCAATAGCAAGTATTATGTGGGAGAGGCCACTACTAACATGTCATCCCTGACTTGGAATTCTATGCACTTATGATTGGAACTATTAGCAAGAGTCCGCAACTACTAATGTTCATTAAGGTAAAACCCAACCATAGCATTAAGATATATTGGTCCCCCTTCAATCTCGTATGCATCAATTTCTATGCTAGGTTGAAGTTTCTGTCACTCTTTCCCTCCAATACATAGTCCTATCAACATACAATTAACCCTAGGGTGTGATGCATGCGTGTAATCATATGATGGGCACCAAAGGACAGCAACATAACCACAAGCAAATTAAATCAATCATAGCAATTCATCAACCATCGATAGGACAACGAAAATCTACTCAGACATCATAGGATGGCAACACATCATTGGATAATAATATGAAGCATAAAGCACCATGTTCAAGTAGAGGGTACAGCGGGTTGCGGGAGAGTGGACCGCTGTAGATAGAGGGGGAAGGTGATGGAGATGTTGGTGAAGATGGCGGAGGTGTTGGTGTAGATCGCGGTGATGATGATGGCCCCGGTGGCACTCCGGTGCCACCGGAAGCAAGGGGGAGAGAGCCCCCTCCTTCTTATTCTTCTTCCTTGCCCTCCTCCCTAGATGGGAGAAGGGTTTACCCTCTGGTCCATGGCCTCCATGGCACGGGAGGGGCGAGAGCCCCTCCGAGATTGGATCTGTCTCTCTGTCTCTCTCTGTTTCTGCGTTCCCAGATTCTTCCCTTTCATCGTTTCTTATATTCCCGGAGATCCGTAACTCCGATTGGGCTGAAATTTTAACACGATCTCTATCCGGATATTAGCTTTCTTGCGGCGAAAGAAGGGCATCAACTGCCTTATGGGTCGCCCACGAGGGTCAGAGGCGCGCCTAGGGGGGTAGGCGCGCCCCCTGCCTCGTGGCCACCACGGGCACCGTCTCGCGTGGATTGTGCTTCCCAAAAATCATATATATTCCTAAAAAATCTCTGTCAGTTTTTATCCCATTGGACTCCGTTTGATATGGATATTCTACGAAACAAAAAACATGCAATTGTCGGCGTTCTGGGAACGGGGGTCCCCAGACTTGCCTGCCTGCGGCCTGTGGCGTGGCTCAAAGGGGGGCCCAGCACGGCCCATCTTCACCAACACAAACCGAAGACCCTCGTGAGGGGCCAAGCCTCGCGGGGTGGATGACGCGGAGCTTCCTCAAGCACGGCCTCGTCAGGTTGGCTCACGAGGAGGCGGAGAGATCAAGGCGGGGTACCTCACAAGGTGCCATGACGCAAGCCATGACGACCAAGGGCGCCAGGCGGGTGCCAGCCCGCGCAGCGTCCTCCTTTCCTCTTTGGTGCAAAGGAGGCAAGCGCAGCTGCGGAGTACCGAGGCATCAGGCAAAGGTTGCCATTTCGGTGCAACGAGACCAAGACTAGGAGGACTACGAGACGGAGTTCACCGTGGAGCCCAAGACGGCGTCATCACCAGAGCTTTGCGCAGACGAAGACTACTTTTGTCAGGATAGCTGATACTTGATGTCCCCCTTCAAATTAGCCCGCCATTGTTGGCTCCCTTCCCGCTCAATATTTGGGAAGAGGACCAGGGCCTCTATAAATAGGACCGGCCACCAACATAGCAAGGCCCTCGACAAGTCGGTGGGTCGGAAGCAGAGAGAGAGATAGAAAGGTGGCTGAACTCCTCCCAGCAGTTCATCGCCCCAGCCAAGAATAGACCCTCACGAGGTTGTTCTTCCTTGTATTGTTCATCATCATCAGCCCAAGAGGCAATCCACCACACCACACACTGGAGTAGGGTATTACACCACTACGGTGGCCCGAACGAGTATAAACCCTGTGTCCCTTGTGTTGTTCTTTTCGTAGTTTAGATCCTAGCATGGCGGGGGGGAGCAGGTAGGTAGGAGGCAAAATCTCCACGCACACCCGAGTGTTCGAACCTCAAGGGTCTGCCGGAACCCGAAATCCGACATTTGGCGTGCCAGGTAGGGGTGCGCCGGAATTCGTCTTCCACCAACCCGTTCTCCTCCGACCATCACGCTCATGTCTGACGCTCGTCGAGCCCGCGCGGAGCGCCGGGCCGCCCTCGCTTCCCGCGTCACCTAGACGGCCCCTGTCGGCGGGCATCATCACTGTTCCCCATCACCTGCCGTCAACGCCGCCACCGGCCCGGCGGGGGACGAGCAGCAAGCATCGTCTCAGCATCCGTCCATGCGACGAGACGGCCGCACCGCAACTCCCTCACGCGCCCATGGAGGCTCGGGCTGCACTCCTCGCGGCAAACAAGCTCCTGCGCTACCGTCCCGTCGATGATGTCTACGAAGAATGGCTCGACCGCATCGCCGAGCTCGTCCGCGTCGTGGGGGGCTCTTCCGCGCCGTCCGTGCCGCTGCACCGCACCCCGCCCCGCGCGGGCGACGAGGCTCCGGCGGCGCCCCGGCCGCCTCCTCCTCAGGAAGACGCCATGGCTCCAAGGCGCGTGGCCCCTGGGCGGAAGCCGCTCCATCAGGTGCCAGCGCGGCAAGAACAGAGCTGCCAAGAAGTCCCTCGCCCACCAGAAGCTGCCCGGGCGCTCCCCGCTCCAGCACGTCGCGACCACCCTCCTGCTCCAGCGCGTGGGAACATGCAAGACCAGGCTCTCCGTCACCCAACGCCTCCCGTGTCCACAGCAGGCTGTCGCGCCTTCACCACCGAACTACGCAGCGTCGCGTGGCCCGGCAAGTTCAAGCCAGACCTGCCTCCTTGCTACGACGGCACGGCCGACCCTGCGGAGTTCCTCCAGCTCTACGAGCTGGGCATCGAAGCTGCCAATGGAGACGAGAAGGTCATGGCGAACTGGTTTCCCATGGCGCTCAAGGACGGGGCCCGCACCTGGCTCCTGAACCTGGCTCCAGGCACAATCTCCTCCTGGGAAGAGATGCGCACCCGCTTCATTGCCAACTTCCAAGGCACTCGCGATTGGCCACCCGCCGTGAGCGACATGCGCCACATCAAGCAACAACCTGGGGAGACCCTGCAGAAGTACATCCAACGCTTCAACAACGCACGCCTCAAGATTCCCAAGGTGACTGAAGAGGCCATCATCTTGGCCTTCTCCGACGGCGTGCGCGACGTCAAGATGAAGGAGGAGCTGGCGATGCATGAAGACCTGTGCACTTCCTTGGAGCTGTTCAACTTGGCGAACAAGTGCGCCGGGGCTGAGGAAGGACGTCTCTCCCTCCTCGAGCTGCCTGCCGCAGACCCAGAAGAGAAGAAGCTCAAGGCCAAGGAAGTGAAGCGCAAGGGGGCTGCCGTGCTCGCGGCAGAACCAGACACCAAGTGGGGCAGAGATCAGCCCGAACCTTCCAAGGGCAGCCGGTACTGTGTGTACCACGACCTCCACACCCACAACACCCACGAATGTCAAGAACTCTGAGCCGTGCGTGAAGGAAGGATCGGTCGTCGCCCTGACCACGGTGACCGGGGCTACGACTGAGGAGGAGGAAGGAACGCAGGACGCTGGGAAGACTGTGGCCCGTGCCAGGGGTGGCGCGATCAACCTCGCGAGGATCGCTGGCAAGACCCACCTCGCGAGGGAGGCTGGAGGGATCAGCCTCGCGAGGATCGCCCGCAGGGCAACGCAGGCCTCCCACCGCTGCCACCGCAGCCAAGGAGAAACGAGGACCGCCACCAGGACGAGGAGGCTGGGGGCTTCTAGGAGCCGCGCGCGATCGCCTGCATCCTGGGCGGAGCACAAGCCCCAGCCTCTCAACGCATCTTCAAGCAGTTCGCCCGCGAAGTGAACGGAGTCCTCCCCAAGCTCGAAGCCACGCGCCCTCTCAAGTGGTCGGCGTGCGCCATCACGTTCAGCTCAGCAGATCAACTCAAGTGTGCGGCTACAGCTGGAGTCCTCCCGATGCTTTGTTCCCCAATCATCAGCAACGTGGTGGTCACCAAGACCCTCATCGATGGCGGGACAGGGCTCAACATCCTGTCCGTAGAGACATTCAACAACCTCCAAGTGCCTTACAGCCAACTCCAGCCAACCAAGCCTTTCTCCGGTATCACCGACGGCTCCAGGGTCCCGATTGGGCAGGTCCGCCTCCCTGTCACCTTCGGGCACGCGACAACTACCGCACCGAGCTCATCGACTTCGACGTCGCTCACATCCGCCTGCCGTACAATGCCATCCTTGGGTACCTAGCGCTGGCCAAGTTCATGGCCGTGACTCACCATGGCTACAACGTCCTCAAGATGCCAGGAAGCGGCGGAGTCATCACGGTGCCCTGTGAAGAGAAGGACGCGGTGTGTTCCCTGGAACGAGCCTTTCAGGCCGCATCACTAGAAGACCCGGATCGCGGAAGCAGGAGGCTTCCCGAGGGCGCCCCCAAGAAGAAGAAGACATCGTCCGGCCTGGCCCCTCAAGAGGCAGGCCCCTCTGGGCCCGTGCCTGCCTGGGGGGAACCTCCTTCCATCGCATAGGAAAGCACGCCCAGCGCCCTCCTCAGGTAGGGCTCGGGGGCTCTCCTCTAGAGGGCCACCGACCTAGCTAGGGTCACGAGGCAGGCGCTTGAGCACCATATGGAGGCGTGTTTCGAAGCACGTTTCCCTCAAGAAGGAGCAAGGCAAGGAGATCCAGACCCTCAGGAGTTCTTCAGCAAGGCCATTCAGGAGCTACAGGAGTCAAGAGTCATGAAAAGCGGCCGCCGCCTACCAGCAGTGGCTCCCCATCCAGGCGAGGATGGCGGGCTGCGCGTCTGCATCGACGTACCAGGGCTCAACCAAGTCGCCTCCCTGGAGCGCCTCTGGCCCTCGCGAGTGGGGCGCTGCGGAGGTCCACCCCACAGCTACGTTCGCATGCCTTACGGCTTGCCGAGCGCGGCTGACACGCACCAGAGCCTCATGAGGGGCATCACGGAGGCACGAGAGGCCAGGCGTTCCGCAGCCCTGGCGGAGATGGAGATGGTCCGCGAGGACCCGCCAGCGCCTCCGGAGCCTCCCGAGGCCCCCAGGCCTAGGGGCTCATGAGGATCAGCTTCCGCAGCCCACCGAGTCTGCTACACCAACACCCCTTCGTCTTCAACATCATCAGGTGACATCTTTCGAGTTTTATTTCCAGCTAGGAGCGCCCTCGGGGCTACATTATTCCCAAGCCGCGTGGGTCCGTCCCTGCGGCGTGTATCCCCTTTTTTATTCCATGTTGTTAGCTTACCTTGTTGGGGGCACCACTCAGGCTGCATCACCCCCAAGTCGCTCAGGCTTGACCCAGTGATCTCTGCATTCCCAGCATCTATTTGAACGAATCCACTCCTTCGCGGCTAATGTGTTTTACCTACTTGCCTGCTCAGCTGACGCCAACTAATGGAGCTGCTCCCAAACGGCACGACGCTTGCGCATGGGTCCGTCCCTACAACACCGACAAACCTAGATGGCTGAGCTCTGGCCGCGGCAGCCCCGCATAGCGTCACCTCGTCAAGCCTTCAGTGCCTCACTACCCCTCGGAAGCAACCAACGGCTGACCATCAATTGTTATGGCAACCCCTTGCTTTTCCCATGATGGACCTGCAGGACCTCCTGAAGGAGCTGCGTCAGGCGAGGCTCTTGCTGTGTCTCCTTCGCTCTGGTCCGCGCGAACCGCTTGCACGTTAAAGGGGGGGTGCCTGAGCATCGCGACTCAGGGCTCCTACTGGCTCTCCAGCCCTCACCCTCTGGCCTTGACCACGGCATCACGACCTGGCATACCAGCGACGGCTGAGACTCGCTCGAGGGCCGGGACCCAAGGACGTAGAGCAGAAAGGGGAGCAAAGGCGAGAGGGGAGAGACACACGAGGACCTCACCGAGCAACCTCGCGCCTGCCGAAGAACGGACCCGGCGACACACCAGAGAGCGGCCCCTGACCTTGGAGATAAGTCATCACCCGAAAGCACCGGCTACCGCAGCACAATCCCCGCACCTAATGCTATCCCTTGTTAGCGACGCCGCTCTCCTTTCTCACCAAACGACAGCTGCTTGGGCGCCAAGGGGAACCTCCTGAGCATCGCGACTCAGGGGCTCTTACCGGACTCCGGGTCGCTCACCTCCTGGCCTTGACCACGGCATCGTGACCTGGCATACCAGCGACGGCTGAGGCCGCCTTGGGACTAGGACCTGTCGGCGCAGAGCACCAAGCCCTCGTGAGGTTCGAAAGGGAGGACCGAGCTAAGACGGGATGAGCAACTCACGCAAATCTACGACAAGGGTTATATTAACAAAACAGAACCACATGCACCATACAAGCCCCCACAGGGCGCGCTTTTGGTTCCTCGCAGGGAACAGATCCTAAAGAGACACAAACTACGCGCATCCTACAAAAGGCGCCATCATCAACAGTGGGCCGTCAAGCATCGACGCCAACCCCATCCAGATCAGAGTCGGCGGCGGCCTGACGAGCCCGCCCTACTCTAGGAGCAGCGCCGGCTTGGGGGCTCATAGCTGTCGTCGCTCGTCTCTGGAGTCGCGAAGGGCTCACCGGAGTCGCTGGAACCTCCGACATCTCCACCGCCTGAGGAGCCGCCAAGGGAGCGATAGGCGAGCCCAGTCCTCATCGCAGCAGGGCCCTGGCCGCCTTCACCGGGGCAGCACTCCAGCCGGCGCCCGCTCGCGTCGAAGAACTTGAAGAGCATCACCGAAGCACCGTCGTAGTCCAAGTGGATTGCGAAGACGCCCCTTGTCCTGCAAACCTGGGCGATCGCTCCCCAGCCCCGAGTCATGTAGACCTTGCCCGGGGCGACAACCGCGATCTCTGCCTCGGTCGCGAGGGTGCTGCAGCCGGCGTGCTGCAGCCAGAGCTCCAGGGGCTCCCCCTGCGGGATGATGGAGGCGAAGAAGGGAGGAAGGCGGATCCAAGACTGAAGAGGAATGGCGACATGGAGCACGAACTCTTGGGAGGAGCCCTCGGTGTGGACCCCAGGGGGGACGACCCACACCTTCGTGACCCGTCGGCGCCGCCCGTGGTGGTCAGCATCAGCTCCTTCGGGGCCCTCGACGTGGGCGTACAATGGAAGCGGAAACCCTGGCGGCGCCCGCTCGCCCCAAGGCCTCGACACCACCTGGAGATCCCCCTCGTCCGGGCCACGGGGGATGAGCCGTTTCTTCGGCGAAAGTGGGTCTGGTCCCTCTCGGGGAGCCTTTCCCTTCTCTGCCGTCGAGAACCAGCGGATCGGAGCCATCGCGGCAAGACGGAGCAAGAATCGGGAAGAAGGAGGAGCAAGGAGGGATGGACTGGAAGGGCGCGCGCCGTTCCGTACTTATAGCCGGCGAAGGCCAACCGCCAACCTCCACGATCGCAGGTAATCATGACTTGTTTTGCATGCAGGGACTTGTCCAATCCGTGCAGTTGCCGAGGCACCATGGGGAAGTGGAGGCGCCCACGTCCAATCAACTGCCACACGGCGTCCAAGGCCGCAGGCTGTTAGGGCCCGCGACGCTTCACTCTTGCCCTTCCGCCTCCCTGCACGGCCAAGTCCGGGCACGCCTTGGGCCCGGGGGCTACTGTCGGCGTTCTGGGAACGGGGGTCCCCAGACTTGCCTGCCTGCGGCCTGCGGCGTGGCTCAAAGGGGGCCCAGCATGGCCCATCTTCACCAACACAAACCCAAGACCCTCGCGAGGGGCCAAGCCTTGCGGGGCGGACGACGCGGAGCTTCCTCAGGCACGGCCTCGTTAGGTTGGCTCACGAGGAGGCGGAGAGATCAAGGCGGAGTACCTCACGAGGTGCCATGACGCAAGCCATGACGACCAAGGGCGCCAGGCGGGTGCCAGCCCGCGCAGCGTCCTCCTTTCCTCTTTGGTGCAAAGGAGGCAAGCGCAGCCGCGGAGTACCGAGGCATCAGGCAAAGGTTGCCATTTCGGTGCAACGAGACCAAGACCAGGAGGACTACGAGACGGAGGTCACCATGGAGCTCAAGACGGCATCATCACCAGAGCTTTGCACAGACGAAGACTACTTTTGTCAGGATAGCTGATACTTGCTGTCCCCCTTCAAATTAGCCCGCCGTTGTTGGCTCCCTTCCTGCTCGATATTTGGGAAGAGGACCAGGGCCTCTATAAATAGGACCGGCCACCCACATAGCAAGGCCCTCGACAAGTCGGTGGGTCGGAAGCAGAGAGAGAGATAGAAAGGTGGCTAAACTCCTCCCAGCAATTCATCGCCCCAGCCAAGAACAGACCCTCGCGAGGCTATTCTTCCTTGTATTGTTCATCATCATTAGCCCAAGAGGCAATCCACCACACCACACACTGGAGTAGGGTATTACACCACAACGGTGGCCCGAACCAGTATAAACCCTGTGTCCCTTGTGTTGTTCTTTTCGTAGTTTAGATCCTAGCATGGCGGGGGGAGCAGGTAGGTAGGAGGTGAAATCTCCGCGTGCACCCCAGTGTTCGAACCTCAAGGGTCTGCCGGAACCCGAAATCCGACATCAACAAACAGGAACTAGCACTGGGCACTGGATCAATATGTTAGTCCCAAAAATAGTATAAAAAGTTGCCGAAAGTATATGAAAGTTGTAGAATATTGGCATGGAACAATCAAAAATTATAGATACGATGGAGACGTATCAGCATCCCCAAGCTTAATTCCTTCTCATCCTCGTGTAGGTAAATGATAAAAAAGATAATTTTTGATGTGGAATGCTACCTAGCATAATCTTGATCACATATCTAATCATGGCATGAATATTAAGATACGAGTGATTCAAAGCAATAGTCTATCATTTGACATAAAAGCAATGATACTTCAAGCCTACTAATAATGCAATCATGTCTTTTCAAAATAACAAGGCCAAAGAAAGTTATCCCTACAAAATCATATAGTCTGGCTATGCTCCATATTCACCACACAAAATACTCACATCATGCACAACCCCGATGACAAGCCGAGCAATTGGTTCATACTTTTTAACGCGCTTCAGCATTTTCAACCCTCACGCAATACATGAGCATGAACCATGGATATAGCACTATAGGTGGAATAGAATGGTGGTTGTGGAGAAGACAAAAAGGAGAAGATAGTCTCACACCAACTAGGCGTTGGGGAACGTAGTAATTTCAAAAAAATTCCTACGCACACGCAAGATCATGGTGATGCATAGCAACGAGAGGGGAGAGTGTTGTCTACGTACCCTCGTAGACCGAAGCGGAAGCGTTGACGCAACGTAGAGGAAGTAGTCATACGTCTTCCCGGTCCAACCGATCCAAGCACCGTTACTCCGGCACCTCCAAGTTCTTAGCACACGTTCAGCTCGATGACGCTCCCCGGGTTCCGATCCAGCAAAGCTTCGGGGAGGAGTTCCGTCAGCACGACGGCGTGGTAACGATCTTGATGTTCAACTGTCGCAGGGCTTCGCCTAAGCACTGCTACAATATGACCGAGGTGTAATATCGTGGAGGGGGGCACCGCACACAGCTAAGGAACGATCATGAAGATCAACTTGTGTGTTCTAGGGTGCACCCCTGCCCCCGTATATAAAGGAGCAAGGGGGAGGCCGGCCGGCCCTATGGGGCGCGCCAAAGGGAGGGGGGAGTCCTCCTCCTAGTGGGAGTAGGACTCCCCTTTCCTAGTCCAACTAGGAAGAGAGAGGGGGGAGGAAAGAGAGGGAGAGGGAGAGGGAAAGAGGGGCCGCGCCCCCCTCCCTAGTCCAATTCAGACTCCCCATGGGGGGGGGCGCCACCTCCTGGGCTGCTGCCCTCTCTCTCCCCTCATGCCCACTAAGGCCCAATACTTCCCCGGGGGGTTCCGGTAACCCCTCCGGCACTCCGGTTTTCTCCGAAATCACCCGGAACATTTCCGGTGTCCGGATATAGTCGTCCAATATATACATCTTTATGTCTCGACCATTTCGAGACTCCTCGTCATGTCGGTGATCACATCCGGGACTCCGAACAACCTTCGGTACATCAAAATACATAAACTCATAATGAAACTGTCATCGTAACGTTAAGCGTGCGGACCCTACGGTTCGAGAACAATGTAGACATGACCGAGACACGTCTCCGGTCAATAACCAATAGCGGAACCTGGATGCTCATATTGGTTCCTACATATTCTACGAAGATCTTTATCGGTCAGACCGCATAACAACATACGTTGTTCCCTTTGTCATCGGTATGTTACTTGCCCAAGATTCGATCGTCGGTATCTCAATACCTAGTTCAATCTCGTTACCGGCAAGTCTCTTTACTCGTTCCATAATACATCATCTCACAACTAACTCATTAGTTGCAATGCTTGCAAGGCTTATGTGATGTGCATTACCGAGAGGGCCCAGAGATACCTCTCCGACAATCGGAGTGACACAAATCCTAATCTCGAAATACGCCAACCCAACATGTACCTTTGGAGACACCTGTAGAACACCTTTATAATAACCCAGTTACGTTGTGACGTTTGGTAGCACACAAAGTGTTCCTCTGGCATACGGGAGTTGCATAATCTCATAGTCATAGGAACATGTATAAGTCATGAAGAAAGCAATAGCAACATACTAAACGATCGGGTGCTAAGCTAATGGAATGGGTCATGTCAATCAGATCATTCAACTAATGATGTGATCCCGTTAATCAAATAACAACTCTTTGTTCATGGTTAGGAAACATAACCATCTTTGATTAACGAGCTAGTCAAGTAGAGGCATACTAGTGACACTCTGTTTGTTTATGTATTCACACATGTATTATGTTTCCGTTTAATACAATTCTAGCATGAATAATAAACATTTTATCATGATATAAGGAAATAAATAATAACTTTATTATTGCCTCTAGGGCATATTTCCTTCAGTCTCCCACTTGCACTAGAGTCAATAATCTAGATTACACAGTAATGATTCTAACACCCATGGAGCCTTGGTGCTGATCATGTTTTGCTCGTGGAAGAGGCTTAGTCAACGGGTCTGCTACATTCAGATCCGTATGTATCTTGCAAATTTCTATGTCTCCCACCTGGACTAGATCCCGGATGGAATTGAAGCGTCTCTTGATGTGTTTGGTTCTCTTGTGAAATCTGGATTCCTTTGCCAAGGCAATTGCACCAGTATTGTCACAAAAGATTTTCATTGGACCCGATGCACTAGGTATGACACCTAGATCGGATATGAACTCCTTCATCCAGACTCCTTCATTTGCTGCTTCTGAAGCAGCTATGTATTCCGCTTCACACATAGATCCCGCCATGACACGTTGTTTAGAACTGCACCAACTGACAGCTCCACCGTTTAATGTAAACACATATCCGGTTTGCGATTTAGAATCGTCCGGATCAGTGTCAAAGCTTGCATCAACGTAACCATTTACGATGAGCTCTTTGTCACCTCCATAAACGAGAAACATATCCTTAGTCCTTTTCAGGTATTTCAGGATGTTCTTGACCGCTGTCCAGTGATCCACTCCTGGATTACTTTGGTACCTCCCTGCTAGACTTATAGCAAGGCACACATCAGGTCTGGTACACAGCATTGCATACATGATAGAGCCTATGGCTGAAGCATAGGGAACATCTTTCATTTTCTCTCTATCTTCTGCAGTGGTTGGGCATTGAGTCTTACTCAACTTCACACCTTGTAACATAGGCAAGAACCCTTTCTTTGCTTGATCCATTTTGAACTTCTTCAAAACTTTGTCAAGGTATGTGCTTTGTGAAAGTCCAATTAAGCGTCTTGATCTATCTCTAGATCCTTGGGCAGACGCTCATTACGTAAAGCCGACACTAAACACAGCACACCCAAATTCCTAAAGGTTTCACCTGGCTCCACCGAAGTTGTCGGACGAACCAGAGAAGGTTGACGGGCCGCATACTGAGCCGCCAGTTCGGCCTCCCTATGTGCCCTACCTTGATCCATTACGTTATGTGCATCAACTCCATCACCCGCCGGGTTATGTCCACGGGGTAGATTGCGGTGTCACCTGCTGCTTGACACAGCCGGCTCATCGATATGCCTGCTGTAACTCTGGCTCAGTCGAGGGGTGGAGTGAATCCTGTCACGACTGTAAGAATAAGCCTGCTGCTGAACCAATGCTGTCTGAAGGAGCTCTCTAGCCCTCCGTGTTTCAACCGTCGTCGGAGACTCCCCTTCAACTGGGAAAGCCGCCAATCGTGATGCTTCCGCAATCATGTTATCCAAAGGGTTAGAGTAATGACCCGGTGGTGTCGGCATGTGTTGTGGCGGGATATTGTTCTGACGAGGAGGGTCCGTCGTGCGCGACTGAACTGGCGTTCCCGTCCTAGGCGCTTCAACCCGGTCTACCACTGACGGGTTACTGGTTCCTGCTCCTGGCGTGTTAAAAAGATTTCTTGCCTTGTAGACCGAAGGCAGACGAGTCTGATGCCTCCTCCTCATGACTTCGTTCGAAGCGTTCTGATCTAGCATGAGCCGGTAAGACTCCGACTAAATCCGATGTGCCTGAGCATCCAATGTAACCCACTCCGCGGCCATCATGGCATCTTCAGCCGCCAGGTCTTCCTTAGCTTGGGTTATCTGATCTTGCAATTTTGCGACTTCCGCATTATGCTGATCTCAGTTATTCAGATTAACCTCCGTCGTCAGCAGTGTTGCCAAGGTGTCTAGTAAGTCGGACAAGACTTGAGCCGGTGGGCGCGTAGGGCCTCCTGCCTCGGCCATCGTCGCCGCTGCTGACCCGGAGATTAATGCCGCTGCATTTGAAGAATGTTGTACCGGCTGCGTACCGGCCATGAAGATTGCGACCCGGTTCGGCGGCTCGTAGGGGCCCGGAATATTGTCGCCATCAGAATAGCTCCCAAGCCGGCCATCTTGCAGTTGATACAATGACTCGGTCTCACTGGTGGACGACTCACCATCAGAGTAAACAACCATCTCACCACCAGATACCAATCTATCCTCAGATTCCATTCCATGGATGAATCCCATGAAGGCACAATTCATGGCGAGCTGAACTCGGGTGGATCTCGCATGCTGAGCCGTCTCAATGATGTCGGTGCAGATGTCCGGCTCAGGGCCCGGTTCACCGATCTTGCCGATGAAGATGTAAATTCCACCAAAGGGGACCCGGTACCCGTACTCAATTGAGCCGGCCTCGGGGCCCCAGCCTGCATCGTCGATGTATATCTTGCTGCGACGACTCTTGGTCATCTGTCCCATGGCGTATCCCTTGATCCCTTTGAAGTTACCCTTCAAGAGCTCGAAACCACCATGTGCTGGCCCCAAGGTGGAAGCCAACTGTCGTCGATTAGTCACGACAGATATCCTAGTGTGAGGACTTAGTCATGGAGCCATCGCACTAGGTTAGCTTCAAGGGGTTTAATGGGACAAAGGACACGGGAGTTTTATACTGGTTCGGCCCCTTGCGGTGAAGGTAAAGGCCTAATCCAGCTGGAAGTGGTATTGCTAGATCTCGATTACCAGGGACCGAATACGCTTGACCTAGTTCTTGGTTTATTGTCTGTTGTCCCTAACTCGCCGCCGGGTCGTCCCTTTATATACACAGGTTGACGCCCGGTGGCCTACAGAGTCCCGCCGGCTTACAAACGTATACGGCTAGGTGACCTAATTACAATTTCCTTATAGCACAAGTCACATACATATGGCGGTTTACACCTATGGGCCTTAAGCCGCCTGTGGGCCTTTGAGCTCTTCATAAGTCATCTTCATGAACCGCCATCTTCAACTCCTTCCTGGGCTTTGTCCTATAAATCGCCTGGTGTATAACCCGGCCCCTCCTGGGCGGGTTAACTCAGAAGCTATATCCCCAACACTTAGTGTGCTATCAAATGCCACAACGTAACTGGGTGACTATAAAGATGCTCTAGAGGTGTCTCCGATGGTGTTTGTTGAGTTGACATAGATCGAGATTAGGATTTGTCACTCTGATTGTCGGAGAGCTATCTTTGGGCCCTCTTGGTAATGCACATCACTATAAGCCTTGCAAGCAATGTGACTATTGAGTTAGTTACGGGATGTTGCATTACAGAACGAGTAAAGAGACTTGCCGGTAACAAGATTGAACTAGGTATTGAGATACCGACGATCGAATCTCGGTCAAGTAACATACCGATGACAAAGGGAACAACGTATGTTGTTATGCGGTTTGACCGATAAAGATCTTCGTAGAATATGTAGGAACCAATATGAGCATCTGAGTTCCGCTATTGGTTATTGACCGAAGATGAGTCTCGGTCATGTCTACATAGTTCTCGAACCCGTAGGGTCCACGCGCTTAATGTTCGGTGATGATCGGTATTATGATTTTATGTGTATTGATGTACCGAAGGTAGTTCGGAGTCCCGGATATGATCACGAACATGAAGAGGAGTCTCAAAATGGTCGAGACATAAAGATCGATATATTGGAAGGCTATGTTTGGACATCAGAATAGTTCCGGGTGAGTTCGGGCATTTACCGGAGTACCGGGGGGTTAGCGGAATCCCCCCCGGAGTGTATGGGCCTTAATGGGCCTTAGTGAGAGAGAGGAGGAGGCGGCCAAGGTGGAGGGCACGCCCCCTAGCCCAATCCGAATTGGGTGCCCCCTCCTTCCCTCTCTCTCTCCCCCTTCCTTCTCTCCTACTCTAACAAGGGAAAGGGGGGATGCTACTCCCACCGGGAGTAGGACTCCCCCCTTGGGCGTGCCATAGAGGGTCGCCCCTCCCCCTCCTCCACTCCTTTATATACGGGGGAGGGGGCACCCATAGACACACAAGTTGATTGTTTAGCCGTGTGTGGTGCCCCCTCCACATATTTCCACCTCGGTCATATCGTTGTAGTGCTTGGGCGAAGCCTTGCGTCGGTAACTTCATCATCACCGTCATCACGCCGTCGTGCTGATGAAGCTCTCCCTCGACACTCAGCTGGATCTAGAGTTCATGCGACATCACCGAGCTGAACGTGTGCAGATCGCGGAGGTGTTGTACCTTCGATGCTAGGATCGGTCGGATCGTGAAGACGAACGACTACATCAACCGCGTTGTCATAACGCTTCCGCTTACGGTTTACGAGGGTACGTAGACAACTCTACCCCCTCTCATTGCTATGCATCACCTAGATGGATCTTGCATGTGTGTAGGAACTTTTTTGAAATTACTGCGTTGCCCAACACCTATGAACTATGAGGAAGCGATGATGAGCCCAGATTCCGCAAAATGGCTAGAGGCCATGAAATCTGAGATGGGATCCATGTATGAGAACAAAGTGTGGACTTTGGTTGACTTGCCCAATGATCGCAAGCCATTTAGAATAAATGGATCTTCGAGAGGAAGACAGACGCTGATAGTAGTATTACTATATACAAAGCTCGAATTGTCGCAAAAGGTTTTCGACAAGTTCAAGATGTTGACTACGATGAGATTTTCTCACTTGTAGCGATGCTTAAGTTTGTCCGAATCATGTTAGCAATTGCCTCATTTTATGAAATCTGGCAAATGGATGTCAAAACTGCATTCCTTAATGGATTTCTTAAATAAGAGTTGTATATGATGCAACAAGAAGGTTTTGTCAAACCTAAAGGTGCTAACAAAGTGTGCAAGATCCAGCGATCCATCTATGGACTGGTGCAAGCATCTTGGAGTTGTAATATATGCTTTGATAAAGTGATCAAAGCATATGGTTTTATACAGACTTGCGGTGAAGCCTGTATTTACAAGAAAGTGAGTGGGAGCACTACAGCCTTTCTGATAAGTATATGTGAATGACATATTGTTGATCGGAAATGATGTAGAATTTTCTGGAAAGCATAAAGGAGTGTTTGAAAGGAGTTTTTCAAAGAAAGACCTCGGTGAAGCTACTTGCATATTGAGCATCAAGATCTATAGAGATAGATCAAGATGCTTGATATATTTTTCAATGAGTACATACCTTAACAAGATTTTGAAGTAGTTCAAAATGGAACAGTTAAAGAAGGAGTTCTTGCCTATGTTGCAAGGTGTGAAGTTGAGTAAAGACTCAAAACCCGACCACGGCAGAAAATAGAAATAGAATGAAAAGTCATTCCCTATGCCTCAACCATAGTTTCCATAAAGTATGATATGTTGTGTACCAGACCTATTGTGACCTAACCAAGAGTTTAGCAAGAGGGTACAGTAGTGATCCAGGAGTGGATCACTGGACATCGGTCAAAATTATCCTTAGTGGAATAAGGATATGTTTCTTGGTTGTGGAGATGACAAAAGTTCGTCGTAAGGAGTTACGTCGATGCAAGTTTTGACACTGATCTGGATGACTCTGAGTCTCAATCTAGATACATATTGAAAGTGAGAGCAGTTAGCTAGAGTAGCTTCGTGCAGAGCATTGTAGACATAGAAAAATTTGCAAAATACATACGACTCTGAATGTGGCAGACCCGTTGAGTAAATTTCTCTCACAAGCAAAACATGATCACTCTTTGGGTGTTAATCACATAGCGATGTGAACTAGATTATTGGCTCTAGTAAACCCTTTGAGTATTAGTCACATGGAGATGTGAACTAATCACATAAAGATGTGAAGCATTGGTGTTAAATCACATCACGATGTGAACTAGATTATTAACTCTAGTGCAGGTGGGAGACTGAAGGAAATATGCCCTAGAGGCAATAATAAAGTTGTTATTTATATTTCCTTATATCATGATAAATGTTTATTATTCATGCTAGAATTGTATTAACCGGAAACTTGATACATGTGCGAATACATAGACAAACAGAGTGTCCCTAGTATGCCTTGATGACCCACAAGTGTAGGGGGTCTATTGCATCCTTTTCGATAAGTAAGAGTGTCGAACCCAACGAGGAGCAGAAGGAAATGATAAGTAGTTTTCAGTAAGGTATTCTCTGCAAGAACTGAAATTATTGGTAATAGATAGTTTTGTGATAAGGTAATTTGTAATGAGTAACAAGTAATGAAAGTAAATAAGGCGCAACAAGATGGCCCAATCGTTTTTGTAGCAAAGGACAAGCCTGAACAAACTCTTATATAAAGTAAAGCGCTCCCGAGGACACATGGGAATTATCGTCAAGCTAGTTTTCATCATGTTCATATGATTCGCGTTCGGTACTTTGTTAATTTGATATGTGGGTGGACCGGTGCTTGGGTACTGTCCTTCCTTGGACAAGCATCCCACTTATGATTAACCCCTATTGCAAGCATCCGCAACTACAACAGAAGTATAAAGGTAAACCGAACCATAGCATGAAACATATGGATCCAAATCAGCCCCTTATGAAGCAACTCATAAACTAGGGTTTAAGCTTCTGTCACTCTAGCAACCCATCATCTACTTATTACTTCCCAATGCCTTCCTCTAGGCCCAAACAACGGTGAAGTGTCATGTAGTCGACGTTCACATGACACCACTAGAGGAAAGACAACATACATCTCATCATAATATCGAACGAGTACCAAATTCACATGACTACTTATAGCAAGACTTCTCCCATGTCCTCAGGAACAAACGTAACTACTCAAAAATCATATTCATGTTCATAATCAGAGGGGTATTAATATGCATAATGGATCGGAACATATGATCTTCCACCAAGTAAAGCAACCAGCATCAACTACAAGGAGTAATCAACACTACTAGCAACCCACGGGTACCAATTTGAGGTTTGGATACAAAGATTGGATACAAGAGATGAACTAGGGTTTGAGATGAGATGGTGCTGGTGAAGATGTTGATGGAGATTGACCCCTTCCCGATGAGAGGATCATTGGTGCTGACGATGGTGATGATTTCCCCCTCCCGGAGGGAAGTTTCCCCGGCAGAATAGCTCCGCCGGAGCCCTAGATTGGTTCCGCCAAGGTTCCATCTCGTGGCGGCGGAGTTTCGTCCCAACAGCTTGCTTATGATTTTTTATTCGACGAAAGACTCCATATAGCCAAAGATGGGCATCAGAGGGCTACCAGGGGGCCCACAAGGCAGGGGACGCGCCCAGGGGGTAGGGCGCGCCCCCCACCCTCGTGGACGGTGGGTGGCCCCCCTCTGGTACTTCTTTCGCCCAATATTTTTGATATATTCTGAAACGTGCTCCCGTGAAGTTTCAGGACTTTTGGAGTTGTGCAGAATAGGTCTCTAATATTTGCTCCTTTTCCAGCCCAGAATTCCAGCTACTGGCATTCCCCCTCTTCATGTAAACCTTGTGAAATAAGAGAGAATAAGCATAAGTATTATGACATAATGTGTAATAACAACCCATAATGCAATAAATATCGATATAAAAGCATGATGCAAAATGGACGTATCAACTCCCCCAAGCTTAGACCGCGCTTGTCCTCAAGCAAAAGCCGATACCGATAAATATGTCCACATGTTTAGAGATAAAGGTGTCAATAAAATAAAATACAGACATGAGGGCATCATGATCATTCTTAGAACAACAACATATATATATATATATATATTGTCATATGATCTCTTATACTAAAGTAACAATTCAATCACAATTTCAAGTATGAGTCATAAACTTCATTGGGAACTAACAAACTATAATCTCAGTCATTGAAGCAATTGCAGTTTATGCTAACATCGGAAAGAGTCAATATAAGAGCTTTTCAGCAAGTCCACATACTCAACTATCATTTAATCTTTCACAATTGCTAACACTCACGCAATATTTATGGGTATGAAGTTTTAGCCAGACACAGAGAAAGATAGGGGCTTATAGTTTTGCCTCCCAACCTCTTACCTCAAGGGTAATGTCAACAATAATAGTTCATGAAAACTCACATCCAATTACCTATATATATCAGGATCTTTCCAACACGTTGTGCTTGCCAAAGGATAAAATGTAAAAAGGAAAGGTGAAGATCACTGTGCCTCTTTGCATGAAGTATAAGACAAGAATAAAAGATAGGCCCTTCGCAGAGGGAAGCAGAGGTTGTCATGTGCTTTTATGGTTGGATGCACGAAGTCTTAATTCAAAAGAATGTCCCTTTATATTGCCACTTGTGATATGGACCTTTATTATGCAGTCCGTCGCTTTTATTTCTTCCACATCACAAGATCATATAAAGCTTATTTTCTCCGCACTAATAAATCATACATATTTAGGGAGCAATTTTTATTGCTTGCAACGATGACAACTTACTTGAAGGATCTTACTCAATCCATAGGTAGATATGGTGGACTCTCATGGCAAAACTGGGTTTAAGGATATTTGGAAGCACAAGTAGTATCTCTACTTGGTGCATAGAATTTGGCTAGCATGACAGGGAAAGGCAAGCTCAACATGTTGGATGATCCATGACAATATAATTTATTTCAGATGTAAGAAAACATAAACCATTACGTTGTCTTCCTTGTCCAACCTCAACTCTTTAGCATGTCACAGTTTAATGAGTGCTAACAATCATAAAAGATGTCCAAGATAGTATATTTATATGTGAAAACCTCTCTTTCTTTATTACTTCCTATTAATTGCAACGATGACCCAAACTATGCTTGTCAACTCTCAACAATTTTTATTCATCACACTCTTTATATGTGAAGTTATTACTCTCCATAAGATCCATATGATCTCTTTATTTCTTTTTATTTCTTCTCTTTTATTTTATTCCCTCAAGATCATAGCAAGATAATCAAGCCCTTTACTCAACACTAATCTTTATTATATATAGCTCACGGACTCGATTACATAGAGGGATCATAAAGCAAAACTCAAAACTAGATCATACTAAAACTTTATTCTACTAAATCAAGATATTATCAAAAGGATCAAACTAAGAAAAACGGTAAAGATAAAAGTGTGATGGTGATACGATACCGGGGCACTCCCCCAAGCTTGGCAGTTGTCGGCGTTCTAGGAACGGGGGGTGTCGGTGTCAAAACCGGCGGATCTCGGGTAGGGGGTCCCGAACTGTGCGTCTAGGTGGATGGTAACAGGAGGCAGGGGACACGAAGTTTTACCCAGGTTCGGGCCCTCTTGATGGAGGTAAAACCCTACGTCGTGCTTGATTAATATTGATGATATGGGTAGTACAAGAGTAGATCTACCACGAGATCAGAGAGGCTAAACCCTAGAAGCTAGCCTATGGTATGATTGTATGTTATTGTTGTTGTCCTACGACTAAAACCCTCCGGTTTATATAGACACCGGAGAGGGCTAGGGTTACACAAGGTCGGTTACAAAGTATGAGATATACATATCTGTATTACCTAGCTTGCCTTCCACGCCAAGTAGAGTCCCATCCGGACACGAGACGAAGTCATCAATCTTGTATCTTCATAGTCCAACAGTCCGGCCAAAGGATATAGTCCGGCTGTCCGGAGACCCCTAATCCAGGACTCCCTCAGGGGGTCCCCAGACTTGCCTGCCTGCGGCTTGCGGCGTGGCTCAAGTGTGGGCCTAGCGCGGCCCATCTTCAGTAGCTCAAGCTCAAGACCCTCGCGAGGGGCCAAGCCTCGCGGGGCAGACGACCGGAAGCTTCCTTAGAGGCAGCCTCATCAGGCAGGCTCGTGAGGAGGCGGAGAGATCAAGGCAGGGGTACCTCATGAGGAGCCCGTGACGCAAGCCATGACGATTGAGACCAGGCGGGCGCCAGGCGGGCACCGGCCTGCGCAGTATCCTTGTTTCCCCTTTGGTGCAAAGGGGGCAAGCACAGGCCAAGGCACCGGGCAAAGGTTACCATTCTGGTGCAACGAGACCAAGACCAACAGAGCGGCAGGATGGAGGTCACCGTGGAGCCCAAGACGGCGTCATCACCAGTGCTTTTGGCAGCCGAAGACCACCTTTGGTCAGGATAACTTGTACTAGATGTTCCCCTTCAAAATGGACAATTGTTGGCGCCCTTCCCGCTCATTATTTGGGGAGAGGCCCAGGGCCTCTATAAATAGAGCCAGCCACCACAGAGTAGAGAGGGAGAGGAAGGAACGGACAAGAAGGGACCGAAAAAGAGAGATAGATAGAGAGAGAGAGGCGATTGAACTCACCCAAGAAGTTCATCGCACCAGCTCAAGAACACCTCTCGCGAGGCTGTTCTTCCCTTGTACTGTTCACCATCAGCCCCTGAGGCAATCCACCACACCACACACTGGAGTAGGGTATTACACCACAACGGTGGCCCGAACCAGTATAAATCTTGTGTCCCTTGTGTTGTTCGTTGTTTCCAGCTTAGATCACACGAGGAGATTGGACGTAGATTGGTAGGGGAGAGATCTCCGCGCGCACCCCAGTGTTCGAACCTCAAGGGTCTGCCGGAACCCAAAATCCGACATTTGGCGCGCCAGGTAGGGGTGCACCAGAATCTTTCTTCCGCTGTTCGCGTAGAATCTTCCGTCGTGTCCATGGCTGACGCCCGCCGGGCTCGCGCCGAGCACCGGGCTGCTCTCGCCACCCGCGTCGCCCAGACGACGCCCGTCAGTGGACGCCCTCGTCGTTTCCCGTCGCCTGCCGCCAATGCCGCCACCGGCCCGGCGGGGAACGAGCAGCAGGCCTCCTCCCAGCATCCTTCGGTGCGGCAAGAGGGCCGCTCCGCCACACCGTTGCTGACTCCAGCCGCTTCGTCATCCCACGCCCGTCGCCCCCACCCGGACGCGCATGTCGCGCTGCTCCTGGCAAGAGAGCTCTTGCACTACCACCCCGTCGATGACCTCTACGAGGACTTCCTCGCCCGCATTGCCGAGCTCGTCAGCGCCGCAGGGGGCTCCCCCTTGCCGTCCCTCTCACTGCCTCGCCCTCCATTCCGTGCAGGAGGCGAGGACCAGGAGGCGCCTCCACCACCTCCTCCCCAAGAAGGCGTCCTGGCTCCAAGGCGTGCAGCCCCAGGGCGAGAACCTTTGTGTCCGGCGCCTGCGCAGCAAGAAAGGAGCTGCCAAGAGATCCCTCGTCCCCAAGAAGGTGCTCGCGCGCTCCCAGCGCCGGCGCGCCAAGATCGCGTCCCCGCACCTCCACGCCAAGACCCCGCGCTGCTCCAAGCGGCAGCGCGTGGTAATCCCCAGGAACAAGCCCATCACCAGCAAAAGGCACCGGTGGCCACGGCAGGCTGCCGCGCCCTCACCCCCGAGCTACGCGGCGTCGCATGGCCAGGCAAATTCAAGCCTGACCTGCCCCCTCACTACGATGGCACGACGGACCCCGCGGAGTTCCTACAGCTCTGCGAGCTATGCATCGAAGCCGCCAACGGAGACGAAAGGGTCATGGCGAACTGGTTTCCCATGGCACTCAAGGACGGGGCCCGCACCTGGCTCCTGAACCTAGCTCCTGGCACAATCTCCTCCTACGACGAGATGCACACTCGCTTCATTGCCAACTTCCAGGGCACTCGCAACCGGCCCCCGGTCGTGAGCGATCTGCGCCGCATCAAGCAGCAACAAGGGGAAACCCTGCAGAAATACATCCAGCGCTTCAACAACGCTCGCCTCAAGATCCCCAAGGTGACTGAAGAAGCCATCATCTCGGCCTTCTCCGATGGCGTACGCAACATCAAGATGAAGGAGGAGCTAGCAATCCATGAAAACCTGTGCACATCCCTGGAGCTGTTCAACTTGGCGACCAAGTGCGCCAGGGCTGAGGAAGGGCGCCTTTCCCTCCTCGAACTCCCGGCTGCCGACCCAGAAGAGAAGAAGCCCAAGGCCAAGGACGTGAAGCGCAAGGGGGTTGCCATACTTGCATTGGAACCAGACACCAAGCGAGGCAGAGATCAGCCTGAGTCATCCAAGGGTAGCTGGTACTCGTGTACCACGACCTCCACACCCACAACACCAACGAATGTCAAGAGCTCAGGGCCGTGAGAGATGGACGTGTCGGCCGATGCCCCGAGTGCAACGACAGGGGCTATGTCCAAGGAGGAGGAAGAGGTGGCGGACGATGGGAAGACCATGTCCCTCGCCAAGGGTGGCGTGACCGACCTCGCGAGGATTGCTGGCAGGACTAGCCTCGCAAGGGAGGCTAGAGAGATCAGCCTCGTGAGGATCGCCCATATGGCAACGCAGGCCTTCCTCCTCTGCCGCCACCGCCAAGGAGGAACGAAGACCAACATCAAGACGAGGGGGCTGGGGGGCTTCCAGGAGCCGCGCGCAATCGCTTGCATCTTAGGTGGCGCGCAGGCCCCAGCCTCACAGTGCATCTTCAAGCAGTTTGCTCGCGAGGTGAATGCAGTCCTCCCCAAGCTTGAGGCCACGCGCCCTCTCAGGTGGTCTGCGTGCACTATCACGTTCAGCTCAGCGGATCAGTTCAAGTGCGCGGCAATGGCCGGAGTCCTCCCAATGCTTTGCTCCCCAGCCATCAGCAATGTGCAGGTCACCAGGACCCTCATTGATGGCGGAGCAGGACTCAACGTCCTGTCCGTCGAGACGTTCGACAATCTCCAAGTGCCGTACGATCAGCTTCAGCCGACCAAGCCCTTCTCAGGAGTCACTGATGGTTCCACTGTTCCCATAGGGCAGGTTCGCCTTCCAGTCACCTTCGGACAGCGCAACAACTACTGCACGGAGCTCATCGACTTCGACGTCGCCCACATCCGCCTGCCATACAACGCCATCCTCGGGTACCCAGCCCTGGCCAAGTTCATGGCGGTGACTCACCATGGATACAATGTCCTCAAGATGCCAGGAAGTGGTGGAGTCATCACCGTACCCTGTGAAGAAAGGGACACAGTGTGTTCACTTGAGCGTGCATTCCAAGCCGCAGTAATCGAAGACCCGGACCACAGGAACGGAAGACCTCCCGAGGCGGCCCTTAAGAAGAAGAAGGTTTCGCCTGGCCCAAGCCACAAGGAGGCAGGCGCCTCCGGAGGCATTGTGTCAGGGTCCGCGCCCAATCAGGGAGCGCCACCCTCTCTCGCAAAGGAAGGCGCGCCCGGCGCCCTCCTCAGGCAGGGCTCGGGGGCTCTTTCTTGGAGAGCCACCGACTTTTCCAAGGTCGCGAGGGAGGCGCTCGGGCACCGCTTGGAGGGGTGCTTCCATGCACGTTTCCCTCGGGAAGATACAAGGCAAGGAAGACCAAACCCTCAGGAGTTCATCGCAAGAAACACCCAGGAGCTACAGGAGTCAAGAGTCATGCGCGGCAGCCGCCGCTTGCCCACCGTAGCCCCACATCCAGGCGAGGATGGTGGGCTGCGCGTCTGCATCAATGTGCCAGGGCTCAACCGAGCCGCGTCTCAGGAGCGCCTTTGGCCTTTGCGCATGGAGCGTTGCGAGGGTCCACCTCATGGCTACGTTCACATGCCTTTCAGCCTGCCGAACGCGGTCGCCGCTCATCAGCGCCTGCTAAGGAGCATTCTGGAGGCTCAGGAGGTTAGGCATCATGCGGTCCTGGTGGAGATGGAGATGGCCCTCGGAGACCCATCTGCGCCCCCGGAGCCTCCCGAGGCTCCTGGGCCTGCGGGCTCGTGAGGATCGACGTCTTCATCACGCATCGCCCGCTTCTTCAACATCACCCCATCTTCAACGGCACCAGGTGACATCTTTCTAAGTTCCATTCTTAGCTGGGAGCGCCCACAGGGCCGCATCATTCCCAGGTCGCGTGGGTCCGTCCCTGCGGCATGTATCCGTTTTGCTTATGCTCTTTACTTACCTTGTAGTGGGCGCCCCTCGGGCTGCATCATCCCCGAGCTGCTCGGGCCTAGCCCAGCGGCGTTTGCTTTTCCCGCGATTATTTGAAATGAATTTACTCCTGCGTGCTTAACGTACCCGGCCTAATCACCTGCTCGATTGACACTACCTATGGAGCCGCTCGCTCTGGCATGACATTTGCGCACGGGTCCGTCCCCGCAACGCCAATAAATCTGAGTGGTCGAGCTCTGGCCGCGGCAGCCCCGCAAGGCGCCACCTCACCAGGCCCTCAGTGCCCCAATCACTTCCCCGGAGCGACCAAAGGTGGGCTGGCAACCGTAACAACAGGTCTTGTTTCTCTTCATGATTGGTGTGCAAGACCTACTCCAGGAGCAACGTCAGGGACGTCGCGAGCCGACTCACCCCCTCTCTGGCACGGACCGCTTGAACATTAAAAGGGGGGGTACCTAAGCATCGCGACTCATGGGCTCCTACTGGCTCTCCAGCCCTCACCCCCTGGCCTTGACCCACGGCATCGCGACCTGTCATACCAGCGGTGGCTGAGCTCGCTTGAGGGTTGGGACCTGAGGACGTAGAGCATTAAGGAAAGTGCGGGGGAGTGGGAAGGAGCTCGCGAGGACCTAACCCAGCATCGCCTTAGCTGCCACCACTCGGGTCGGGCGCTTCATCGAGGAACTACAACAAACTCAAGAGATAAGTCACACCCTTACAAGAGTTGGACCAACGCAGCGCCAAACCCTCGCCCAGTGTGGCTTTGTCATGGCGACGTTGCCTTCCTTTCTTGCCCAGCGAGGGCTGCTTGCACGCTAAAGGGGACCTCCCGAGCATCGCGGCACGGGGGCTCTTACCGGACCTCGGGCCACTCACCTCCTGGCCTTGACCATGGCATCGCGACCTGGCATACCAGCGACGGCTGAAGCCTGCCTGGGGACTGGGACCTGTCAGCGTAGAGTGTCGAGTCCTCGCGAGGATAGAAAGGGGGAGCCGAGCCAGGACAGAGCAAGCACCTCGCTTTGATTCATATTAAGGATATAATGTTCACAAAAGACATGGCAGGCGCCTTACATACCCCCACGGGGTGTTGCTTTGATTCCTCACAGGGAACAAGAGTACTAATCCTAAGGAACGCTAATCGCCCGCACCTCCGCAAGGGACGCCATGATCAACAGTGGGCTGCCCAACGCCGGCGCCAACCCCATCCAGATCAGTGGCATCGGCGGCTGGACGCAGCTGCCCCGCTCCGAGCATGGTGCGAGCTCGGGGGCTCGTAGCTGTCGTCGCTCGTCTCCGGAGTCGTGAGGAGCTCAGGGGAGCCGCTGGATTCCCCAGCTCCTCCGCTGCCGCCTGAGGAGCTGCTGGAGGGCCAATGGGCGGGCCAAGTCCTCGCCGGTTTGTCGCCCCTGCCGTTGTCCCTGGGGCAGCACTCTAGCCGGTGTCCTTCAGCATCGAAGACCTTGAAGAACACCAGGGAGGCGCCGTTGTATTCAAGATGAATCACGAGGGCACCTACCGTCCGGCAGACCCGGGCGATTTCGCCCTAGCCCCGGGTCATGAAGACCTTGCTCGGAGCGACGACCACGACCTCCGCTCCGGTCGCAAGGGTACGCAGTCAGCGTGCTGCAGCCAGAGCTCCAGAGCCCCGCTCGGCGGCATCTCGAAGGCGAAGGAGGGAGGAAGGCGAATCCAAGAGCTTGGAGGCATGGCGGTGTGGAGCACGAGCTCACGAGAGGAGCGCTCGGCGTGGACTCCAGGAGGAACGACACGCACCACCGTGACTCGCCGGCGTCGACGGCGGCACCGCCGATGACGCTCGACGACTTCTCCCCCAGGACCGACGACACGCCGTACAAGGGTAGCGGATACCCAGGCGGCGGCCTCTCATACCAGGGTCTCGATACCTCCTGCTGAGCATCCTCATCTCGGTGGTCGAGGACCAGCCGCTTCTTCGGTGGAAGTGGGCCAGGACCCTCTCGGGGGGGGGGGGGGGGCTTTCCCTTCTCTTCTGCAAAGAACCGGCAGATTGGTGCCATTGGCGTAAGGAGAAGCAAGAACGAGGAAGAAGAAGGAAAGGAGCGGCAGCAAGGGATGGACTAAAGGGACTCGCGCAGCCCCGTACTTATAGCCGGAGGAGGCCAACCGCCGAGCACCACGATCGCTGGTAATCATGACCGGTTTCTCTGCATGCAGGGACTTATCAAGTCGTGCGGTCGCCGAGGCATCGTGGGGAAGCGCCGACGCCCGCGTCCAATCAACCGCCACGCGGCACCCAAGGCCGCAGGCTATTGGGGCCCGCGATGCTTCGCGCTCGCCCCTTCGCTTCCCTGCCAGGCCAAGCCCAGGCGCACCATGGGCCCGGGGGCTACTGTCGGTGTTCTGGGAACGGGGATCCCCAGACTTGCCTGCGTGCGGCCTACGGCGTGGCTCAAGTGGGGGCCCAGCGCGGCCCATCTTCATCATCTCAAGCTCAAGACCCTCGCGAGGGGCCAAACCTCGCGGGGCGGACGACCAGAAGCTTCCTCAAAGGCAGCCTCATCAGGCAGGCTCGCGAGGAGGCGGAGAGATCAAGGCAGGGGTACCTCACGAGGAGCCCATGACGCAAGCCATGACGATCGAGACCAGGCGGGCACCGACCTGCGTAGTGTCCTTGTTTCCCCTTTGGTGCAAAGAGGGCAAGCATAGGCCAAGGCACCGGGTAAAGGTTACCATTCCGGTGCAACGAGACCAAGACCAATAGAGCGGCAGGACGGAGGTCACCGTGGAGCCCAAGACGGCGTCATCACCAGTGCTTTTGGCAGCCGAAGACCACCTTTGGTCAGGATAACTTGTACTAGATGTTCCCCTTCAAAATGGCCAATTGTTGGCGCCCTTCCCGCTCATTATTTGGGGAGAGGCCCAGGGCCTCTATAAATAGAGCCAGCCACCACAGAGTAGAGAGGGAGAGGAAGGAACGGACAAGAAGGGACCGAAAAAGAGAGAGAGAGGCGATTGAACTCACCCAAGCAGTTCATCGCACTAGCTCAGGAACACCTCTCGCGAGGCTGTTCTTCCCTTGTACTGTTCATCATCAGCCCCTGAGGCAATCCACCACACCACACACTGGAGTAGGGTATTACACCACAATGGTGGCCCGAACCAATATAAATCTTGTGTCCCTTGTGTTGTTCGTTGATTCCAACTTAGATCATGCGAGGAGATTGGACATAGATCGGTAGGGGAGAGATCTTCGCGTGCACCCAAGTGTTCGAACCTCAAGGGTCTGCCGGCACCCGAAATCCGATAGCAGTTGCCAAGGGGAGTGCCCATACCCAATACTCAGTTCTTCTTTGTTGGTGAAGAAGGTGTTGGTTATGATGGATAGTCGCACATCGAGCGTAGGAGATCCTCCAGTTTGCGGATAATGCCCTTGAGTGCGATGATATGCTCCTTCAACAAAATAATTTCACTTGTGCGATACTTGTTTTGAATACGAGCTAACTCAATCATCTTGAAAGCCTCAATCTCCATTGGGGTAAAGAGATTGTGGTGAGGTTGAAGGATGTCTTCTTCTGCTACTGTCGGAACTTGGTCCCTCATGGCCTTCTTGATCCCATCATCCTTGTTGAGCTCTCCGGGCTCTTCTCTCTGGAACTCTATCTTCATTAGCCAAGCATCGTTGCACTCATTGTTGGAGGAGGAGGGATATTACATGATTCCTAGCCTTGACAACCCTGGCAAAAAACAGCTCAAAACAAAAACAGGAGATATTTGCGTGATACGGTGGTCAAAACCTTCAGGAGATTATATAATGAATTTTTACCGACCAAAAGAAGTATCGTGCAAGAAAAAGGAGTCCGGAGAGCACACGAGGTGCCCACGAGGCAGAGGGAGCTCCCTCCACCCTCGTGGAAGCCTCGTGTCCTTTCCGGACTGCTTCTTATTTTCCTATTTTCTTAAATATTCCAAAACGGAGAAAAATTGCCATTCGAACTATTTTGGAGTCGGTTTACTTACTGTACCACGTACCTATTCCTTTTCGGAGTCTGAAACGTCTTGGAAAGTGTCCCTTATGTATTCCTCCGGGGTTACAGTTTCAATAACATTAGTTTCAACATTTATGGGATTACCTGAGATATAATGTTTGATTCTTTGGCCGTTCACCACCCTCGGATTAGTGCCTTCGAAGTTGTTGATTTTTATGGCACCGAAGCGATAGACCTCCTTGATGACGTAAGGACCTTCCCATTTAGAGAGAAGTTTTCCTGCAAAAAATCTTAAACAAGAGTTGTATAACAGTACATAGTCACCTACATTAAACTCACGTTTTTGTATCCTTTTCTCATGCCATCTTTTAACCTTTTCTTTAAACAGTTTGGCATTCTCATAAGCCTGGGTTCTCCATTCATCAAGTGTGCTAATGTCAAAAATCCTCTTCTCACCGGCAAGTTTGAAGTCATAGTTAAGCTCTTTAATGGCCTAATATGCCTTATGTTCTAGTTCAAGAGGTAAGTGACATGCTTTACCAGAAACCATTTTATACGAAGACATACCCATAGGATTTTTATATGCAGTTCTATAGGCCCATAATGCATCATCAAGTTTCTTGGACCAATTCTTTCTAGATCTATTAACAGTCTTTTGGAAAATTAATATAAGCTCTCTATTACTTAATTCTACTTGACCACTAGACTGTGGATGATATGGAGACGCAATTCTATGATTAACATCATACTTAGCAAGCATTTTACGAAAAGCACCATGAATAAAATGTGAACCACCATCAGTCATTAAGTAGCTAGGGACTCCAAACCTTGGGAAAATAACTTCTTTAAGCATCTTAATAGAGGTGTTATGATCAGCACTACCAGTTGGAATATCTTCTACCCACTTAGTGACGTAATCAACAACAACTAAAATATGAGTATACCAATTAGAGGAAGGAAACAGTCCCATATAATCAAAGCCCCAAACATCAAATGGTTCAATAACAAGTGAATAATTCATAGGCATTTCTTGACGTCTACTAATATTACCAATTCTTTGACATTCATCATAGGACAAGACAAACTTACGGGAATCCTTGAAGAGAGTAGGCCAATAAAAACCGGATTGCAATACCTTATGTGCAGTTCTGTCTCTAACATGGTGTCCTCCATAAGCCTCGGAGTGACACTTGCGTACGATCTGTTCCTGTTCATGCTCAGGTACACAACGTCTAATAACACCATCTACTCATTCTTTATAAAGTTGTGGGTCATCCCAAAAGTAATGCCTTAAATCATAGAAGAACTTTTTCTTTTGCTGGTATGTGAAACTAGGTGGTATAAACTTAGCAATAATATAATTAGCATAGTCAGCATACCATGGAGTTGTACGAGAAGCATTTATGATAGCTAATTGTTCATCAGGAAAGCTATGATCAATAGGTAGTGGGTCATCAAGCACATTCTCTGACCTAGACAAGTTGTCTGCAACTGGGTTCTCAGCTCCCTTTCTATCAATGATATGCAAATCAAATTCTTGTAGCAAGAGAACCCATTTAATAAGTCTAGGTTTAGCATCTTTCTTTTCCATTAGATATTTAATAGCAGCATGATCAGTGTGAACAGTTACTTTGGAATCAACAATATAAGGTCTGAACTTATCACAAGCAAATACAACTGCTAAAAATTCTTTTTCAGTGGTAGCATAATTTCTTCGAGCACTGTCTAGAGTCTTGCTAGCATATTGAATAACATTTAATTTCTTATCAACTCTTTGTACTAGAACAGCCCCTACAGCATAATCACTAGCATCACACATAATTTCAAATGGTAAATTCCAATAAGGAGGCTGAACAATAGGTGCAGGAATCAAAGCTTTCTTAAGTATTTCAAATGCTTCTACACAGTCATCATCAAAAACAAAAGGAACATCTTTTTGTAAGAGATTAGTCAGAGGCCTATAAATTTGTAGAGAAGTCCTTAATGAACCTCCTATAGAAACCGGCATGACCAAGGAAACTTCTTATACCTTTAATGTCCTTAGGACACGGCATCTTTTCAATAGCATCAACTTTAGCCTTATCAACTTCAATACCTCTTTTAGAAATTTTATGCCCCAAGACAATACCTTCATTAACCATAAAGTGGCACTTCTCCCAATTCAAGACAAGATTAGTTTCTTCACATCTCCGCAAAACTTTATCAAGGTTGCTTAAGCAATCATCAAAAGAAGTTACATAAACGGAGATATCATCCATGAAAACCTCAACAATCTTTTCACAAAAGTCAGAGAATATAGCAGTCATACATCTTTGAAAAGTAGCAGGTGCATTGCATAAACCAAAAGGCATCCGTCTATAAGCA
This sequence comes from Triticum monococcum, assembly GCA_034509565.1. Lineage (NCBI taxonomy): Eukaryota > Viridiplantae > Streptophyta > Magnoliopsida > Poales > Poaceae > Triticum > Triticum monococcum. The sequence goes on from CM067841.1 coordinate 123,251,979, forward strand.
AAGGTATCGAAAGGGCAAGTAGAAGTTGTCTTTGCTTGATCCTCTTTTGACACAGGTATTTGAGAGAAACCAGAATAACCATCTAGAAAGCAAAAATGTGTATGTTTGGATAATCTTTCTAGCATTTGATCAATAAAAGGTAAAGGGAAATGATCCTTTTTAGTAACTTATTTAATTTGTGGAAATCAATTACCATTCTATAACCTATAACAATTCTTTGTGGGATCAATTCATCTTTATCATTAGGAACTATAGTAATACCTCCCTTCATAGGGACACAATGGACAGGACTTACCCACTGACTATCAGCAATGGGATAAATTATACCTATCTCCAGAAGCTTTAGTATTTCTTTTCTTACCACTTCTTTCATCTTAGGATTTAACCATCGTTGGTGATCAACAACCGGTTTCGCGTCTTTCTCCAATTTTATTTTGTGTTGGCATAGAGTGGGACTAATGCCCTTAAGATCATCAAGAGTATATCCAATAGCAGCACGGTGCTTCTTCAGAGTTTTCAATAATTTCTTTTCTTCATACTCTGAAAGGTTAGCACTAATAATAACAGGATATATCTCTTTCTCATCAAGATAAGTGTATTTAAGAGTATCAGGTAAAGGTTTAAGCTCAAACACAGGATCACCCTTGGGTGGAGGAGGATCCCCTAGGATTTCAACAGGCAAGTTGTGTTTCAAAATTGGTCCATGTTTAAAGAATACTTCATCTATTTCCCTTCTTTCATTCATAAACATATCATTTTCATGGTCTAGCAAATATTGTTCTAAAGGATCAGTAGGAGGCACGGCAATAGAAGCAAGACCAATAATTTCATCTTTACTAGGCAATTCTTTATCATGGGGTTGTCTACGTAACTTAGCAAAATTAAACTCATGAGACGTATCCCCTAAACCAACAGAAACAATATCCTTATTGCAGTCTATCTTAGCATTAACAGTATTCAAGAAGGGTCTACCAAATATAATGGGACAAAAGTCATCTTGTGGGGAACCAAGAACAAGAAAATCAGCAGGATATTTAACTTTCCCACACAAGACTTCAACATCTCTAACAATCCCAAGGGGTGAAATAGTGTCTCTATTGGCAAGCTTACTTGTAACATCAATTTCTTCTAACTCAGCAGGTGCAATATCATGCATAATTTCTTTGTATAAGGAATGAGGTATTGCACTTGCACTTGCACTAGCACCCATATCACATAAGCCATGATAGCAATGATCTCCTATTTTTACAGAAATAACAGGCATGCCTACAACTGGTCTATGTTTATTTTTAGTATCAGGCTAGCAATTCTAGCAGCTTCATTACAGAAGTAAATAACATGCCCATCAATATTATCGGCCAAGAGATCTTTAACCATAGCAACACTAGGTTCAACTTTAATTTGCTCAGGGGGAGTAGGTATTCTAGTATTGCTCTTACGAACCACAGTTGAAGCTTTAGCATGATCCTTTATTCTAACAGGGAAAGGTGGTTTGTCAATATAAGTAGTGGGAACAACAGGATCATTATAAGTGATAGTCTTTCTTGAACTTTAATAGGTGCAATTACTTTTACTTCAATGGGAGGATTATATTTAAACCACTTCTCCTTAGGGAGATCAACATGAGTAGCAAAGGATTCACAGAAAGACGCTACTATCTCAGAGTCTAGTCCATATTTAGTGCTAAATTCACGGAAAATATCGGTATCCATAAAAGATTTAACACAATCAAACTTAGGTGTTATACCTGACTCCTTACCTTCGTCGAGGTCCTAATCTTCAGAGTTGAGTTTAATTCTTTCCAATAAATCCCATTTGAATTCAATAGTCTTCATCATAAAAGATCCAGTACAAGAAGTATCGAGCATGGAGCGATTACTGAGAGAAAGTTGAGCATAATTTTTTTGAATAATCATTTCTTTTCAGAGCTCACGATTGGGGCATGAATATAACATTGACTTAAGCCTCCCCCAAGCTTGAGCCATGCTTTCTCCTTCACGAGGCAAAAAATTGTATATATAATTACGATCACGATGGACAAGATGCATAGGATAAAACTTCTGATGAAATTCCAATTTCAATCGGTTGTAGTTCCATGATCCCATATCATCACATAGCCTAAACCATGTCAATGCCTCTCCCTTCAAAGATAAAGGGAAGACCTTCTTCTTGATAACATCCTCGCGCATACTTGCAAGCTTAAATATTCAAAAAACTGCATCCACATAGATTTGGTGCAAATCGGGATGCATTGTTCCATCTCCTATAAAAGGATTAGCTAGCAGTTTCTCTATCATACCCAAAAGGAATTTCAAAGTAAACATTTTCAGTAGGTTCAGTAGGTTGAGGAGCAACTCTTTGCTCTACTGGTCGAGGTGAAGATACCCCGAACAAGCCCCTCAAAGGATTATGTTCCATAGTAACAAGTGACAGTAAATTTCAGCACACTATATAAATTTTTCCTTACCAAATTCCACCTACCAAAGGCGCTTCACTACCCGGGAACGGCACCAGAAAAGATTCTTGATGACCCACAAGTGTAGGGGATCTATCGTAGCCTTTTTGATAAGTAAGAGTGTCGAACCCAACGAGGAGCAGAAGGAAATGATAAGCGGTTTTCAGCAAGGTATTCTCTGCAAGCACTGAAATTATTGGTAACGGATAGTTTTGTGATAAGGCAATTTGTAAAGGGTAACAAGCAATGAAGGTAAATAAGGTGCAGCAAGATGGCCCAATCCTTTGTGTAGCAAAGTACAAGCCTGGACAAACTCTTATATAAAGTAAAGCGCTCCCGAGGACACATGGGAATTATTGTCAGGCTAGTTTTCATCACGTTCATATGATTCGCGTTCAGTACTTTGATAATTTGATATGTCGGTGGACCGGTGCTTGGGTACTGTCCTTCCTTGGACAAGCATCCCACTTATGATTAACCCCTATTGCAAGCATCCGCAACTACAACAGAAGTATTAAGGTAAACCTAACCATAGCATGAAACATATGGATCCAAATCAGCCCCTTACGAAGCAACTCATAAACTAGGGTTTAAGCTTCTGTCACTCCAGCAACCCATCATCTACTTATTACTTCCCAATGCCTTCCTCCAGGCCCAAACAATGGTGATGTGTCATGTAGTCGACGTTCACATGACAGCACTAGAGGAAAGACAACATGCATCTCATCAAAATGTCGAACGAATACCAAATTAACATGACTACTTATAGCAAGACTTCTCCCATGTCCTCAGGAACAAACATAACTACTCACAAATCATATTCATGTTCATAATCAGAGGGGTATTAATATGCATAATGGATCTGAACATATGATCTTCCACCAAGTAAACCAACTAGCATCAACTACGAGGAGTAATCAACACTACTAGCAACCCACAGGTACCAATCTGAGGTTTTGAGACAAAGATTGGACACAAGAGATGAACTAGGGTTTGAGATGAGATGGTGCTGTTGAAGATGTTGATGGATATTGACCCCCTCCCGATGAGAGAATCATTGGTGCTGACGATGGTGATGATTTCCCCTCCCGGAGGGAAGTTTCCCCGACAGAACAGCTCTGCCGGAGCCCTAGATTGGTTCCGCCAAGGTTCCGCCTCGTGGCGGTAGAGTTTCGTCCCGAAAGCTTTCTTATGATATCTTCCTCGATGAAAGACTCCATATAGCCAAAGATGGGCATCAGAGGGCTGCCTGGGGGCCCACGAGGTAGGGGGTGCGCCCAACGGGGTAGGGCACGCCTCCCACCCTCGTGGATGGTGGGTGGCCCCCCTCTGGTACTTCTTTCTCCCAATATTTTTTATATATTCTGAAACGTGCTCCTGTGAAGTTTCAGGACTTTTTGGAGTTGTGCAGAATAGGTCTTTAATATTTGCTCCTTTTCCAACCCAGAATTCCAGTTGCCGGCATTCCTCCTCTTCATGTAACCCTTGTAAAATAAGAGAGAATAGGTATAAGTATTGTGACATAATGTGTAATAACAACCCATAATGCAATAAATATCAATATAAAAACATGATGCAAAATGGACTTATCTTGCCTCTACTTGACTAGCTCGTTAATCAAATATGGTTAAGTTTCCTAGCCATAGACATGTGTTGTCATTTGATGAATGGGATCACATCATTAGAGAATGATGTGATGGACAAGACCCATCTGTTAGCTTAGCACTATGATCGTTTAGTTTATTGCTATTGCTTTCTTCATGACTTATACATGTTCCTATGACTATGAGATTATGCAACTCCCGAATACCGAAGGAACACTTAGTGTGCTATCAAACGTCACAACGTAACTGGGTGATTATAAAGATGCTCTACAGGTGTCTCCGATGGTATTTGTTGAGTTGGCATAGATCGAGATTAGGATTGGTCATTCCGATTGTCGGAGAGGTATCTCTGGGCCCTCTCGGTAATGCTCATCACTATAAGCCTTGCAAGCAATGTGACTAAAGAGTTAGTTACGGGATGATGCATTACGGAATGAGTAAAGAGACTTGCTGGTAACGAGATTGAACTAGGTATGAGGATACCGACGATCAAATCTCGGGCAAGTAACATACCGATGACAAAGGGAACAATGTACGTTGTTATGCGGTTTGACCGATAAAGATCTTCGTAGAATATGTAGGAGCCAATATGAGCATCCAGGTTCCGCTATTGGTTATTTACCAGAGATGTGTCTCGGTCATGTCTACATGGTTCTCGAACCCGTAGGGTCCGCATGCTTAACGTTCGATGACAAATTGTATTATGAGTTATGTGATTTGATGTACCGATGGTTGTTTGGAGTCCCGGATGAGATCACGGACATGACGAGGAGTCTCAAAATGGTCGAGATGTAAAGATCGATATATTGTAAGGCTATATTCGGACATCGGAAAGGTTCCGAGTGATTCTGGTATTTTTCGGAGTACCGAGGAGTTACGGGTATTCGTCGGTGGAAGTAGTGGGCCTTAATGGGCCATACGGGAAAGGAGAGAAGGGCCTCAAGGGTGGTCCCCCCCATGGAAAGTCCGAGTTAGACTAGGGAGGGGGCGGCGCCCCCTCTCTTTCCTTCTCCCTCTCCTCCTCCTTCCCTCTCTCCCCTCTTGGAAAAGGAAGGGGACTCCAACTAGGATTGGGAATCCTAGTTGGACTCCCCCTATAGGAGGGCCCCTCCTAGGAAGGCCTCCTCTTCCTCCCTCCTTTATATACATGGGCAGTGGGCACCCCAAAGGCACTCCAAGATTTGTCTTAGCCGTGTGCGGTGCCCCCTCCACAGATTTCCACCTCAGTCATATTATCGTAGTGCTTAGGTGAAGCCCTGCGTCGGTAACTTCATCATCGCTGTCAACACGCCATCGTGCTGATGAAACTCTCCCTCAGCCTCAACTAGATCAAGAGTTCGAGGGACGTCACCGAGCTGAACGTGTGCAGATCACGGAGGTGCGTGCGTTCGGTACTTGGATCGGTTGGATTGCGAAGACGTTCGACTACATCAACCGCGCTACTAAACGCTTATGCTTTCCGTCTACGAGGGTACGTAGACACACTCTCCCCTCTCGTTGCTATGCATCTCCTAGATAGATCTTGCGTGATCGTAGGAATTTTTTGAAATACTGCATTCCCCAACATATTGTTACTACTAGAAGAAGAATCTTTCTTACTCTTGTTGCTAGATTTTACTTGTGGCATATAAGTAGACAAGAGTAAACGCTTGGCAATGTAAGAAGAACATTTCTTGCGAAGATCGTCATTGATTGATTTTAAGAACCCATGCTCTTGCTTAAGGTTGAGTGTTTCAAAGCATAGCTTGATAATCCCCAAGTGCAGGGAATCATCGTAGCAATTCCCAAAGGTGGAAGTGATAAGTATGGAGTGTCGAACCCACAAGGAGTTAAAGGCAAGATCAATATTCTCTCAAGTTCTATCTGCCACTGATATGACTCTACGTACACCGAACATTAGCTTCCAACTAGAAACGAGAAATAAAACTACATTGTGGGTATGAAGAGGATAACTTTGCATGGTATCGGAGAGCTAAAATATAAAAGTAGGAGTTGTTATCATAAAGTTAGAATATATTACTAAATATTATAAATAGCGAGTGTGGAATAATGATGGATCGGAGTGCGGAATTGTCTTAGGCAATTGTTAACAAGACCGATAGTCGTCATTGCAATTTCATATGAGGGAGAGGCATAAGCTAACATACTTTCTTTTCTTGGAGCATATGCACTTATGATTGGAACTCTAGCAAGCATCCGCAACTACTAAAGATCATTAAGGTAATACCCAACCATATCATTAAAGCATCAAGTCCCCTTTCTCCCATACGCAACAACCCCCTTACTCGGGTTTATGCTTCTGTCACTCAAGCAACCCACTATAAGCAAATCATGAACGTATTGCAACATCCTACAGCGGGAATCCCTCACGCTTGCGCGACATGGAGGGCACAATAGGACAACACCAAAATAAAACATACAACTCGTACCAATCTAGATCATCAATCAACCCATAGACAAAGGAAATCTACTCAAAACATCATAGGATGGCAACACATCATTGGATCATAATATGTGGCATAAAGCACCATGTTCAAGTAGGGATTACAGCAAGGTGCGGGAGAGTGGACCGCGTAAAAGAGATGAGGATGGTGATGTTGATGAAGGCGATCACCGCGGCGATGATTCCCCTCCCGATGGCACTCCGGTGCCACCGAGAGAGAGGAGGAGAGGTTCTCCCCCTTGTGCTTCCTCCTCCATGGCCTCCCCCCTGGATGGGGAAAGGTTCTCCCTCTGGTCCTTGGCATTCATGGTGATGATGGCCCCTCCGGGATCCTCCTCCATAGCCTCCGGTGATGATGGCCCCCTCCGGCAGGGTGCCAGAGAGGGCCTAGAATGATTTCTCGTGGCTACAGAGGCTTGCGGCGGCGGAACTTCTGATCTAGGTTATTTTCTGGAGATTTGGGCATTTATAGGAGAGGTTGGCGTCGAGAACAGGTCAGGGGGCCCCACGAGAGTCCACGAGGCACAGGGGCGCGCCCATGGGGGTGGGCGCACCCCCCGCCCTCGTGGGGCCCACGGGACTCCCCTCCGGTAGATTTTTGTTCCAGTATTTTTTATATTTTCTAGAAAAATTCTCTGTTGATTTTCATCGCATTTCGAGAACTTTTATTTCTGCACAAAAACAACACCACGGTAGTTCTGCTGAAAACAGCGTCAGCCCGGGTTAGTTATAATCAAATCATACCAAAATCATATAAAACTATTTTAAACATGGCATGAATACTTCATAAATTATAGATACGTTGGAGATGTATCATAGCTTCTCATGAGTCTTTAAAAGCTCTCGATGATTTTCCAAGGTAGTTTCATGAGCTAACTTAAGAGTGTTTAGTTCTTTAGTTAGATGCTCAATCTCCTTCTTATCATCATCATTCGTTTTATCTTTATTAGCATGATTAATAGCAATTTCATCATAGTTTTCATCACTAGAGTTGTCAACAAGTAAATAATCATCACCTAGCAAATCATCTTCATCACTATTGAAATCAACATACTCGGGGTGTGATACCTTTGGGCCTTTAGCCATGAAGCATCTTTCAATTCCTTCATTTGGCGAGTCAAATATGTCGTAGGAGTTGGTTGACACAAGTGCTAGACCGGCAACACCTTCATCTTGTGTATATTCGGAGTCGGAGTGATAACTTCTCTCGGAGTGATTGTCGGAGTCGGAGCCGGATACCCATTCACCAACATGAGCTTGATGTCTTCATTTTGTGTAGCTCCTTGATGACTTGTCCTTCCTTTCCGAATCCTTACTTCTCCGAGATGTTCTTCGTTCATAACGATCATCTCTACTCCTTTCTCTTGGTGGTGATTCTTCTCTTCTACTTCTCCTTTTGGGTGAATCTTCTCTTCGTTTGTAGGGAGCCGTACACTCATCAGAGTAGTGTCTGGGTCTTCCACAATTGTAGAAATTACGTTCACGACTCGAAAATCTTTTGTCATTGTGGGACCTTGACTTGGAACTTCTTTCCTTGCTTCTACTCTTGTAGAACTTGTTGAAGTTCTTCACCATTAGGCTCAATTCCTCATTGAAGGTTTGTTTCCCACTTGATGATGTAGGAGCATCACATGAGGCCTTGTAAGCACCACTTGACTTGTTGTGAAGCTCTTCCTTATCCTTGAGTGACATCTCATGAGCAACAATTCTTTCAATGACTTCCGTTGGCTTGAGATCTTTGTAATTGGGCATCATTTGGATCAATGTGCACACGGTATCATATTTTCCATCCAAGGCTCTTAGGATCTTCTTGATGATGAATCTGTCAGTCATCTCCTCACTTCCTAAGCCGGCAATCTCATTTGTGATGAGAGCAAGCCTAGAGTACATTTCAGCGACACCTTCACCATCCTTCATTTTGAACTTGTCAAGTTGACTTTGAAGCACATCCAATTTGGATTCCTTGACGGATTCGGTACCCTCGTGCATATCAATCAAAGTATCCCAATTTTCCTTTGCATTCTCAAGACGGCTATTTTGTTGAATTCTTTGGGGCACAATCCGTTGAAGAGGATATCGCAAGCCTGAGCATTGTATTGCAGCATCTTCAAACTCTTCCGTGCTAGCTTCACGGTTCGGTTCTCTCCCATCAAAGAATTCACCTTGCAGGCCAATACACACAATAGTCCAAACGGCGGGGTTATGTCCAATAATATGTATTTTCATCTTATGCTTCCAACTAGCAAAATTAGTACCATCAAAGTAAGGACCTCTATGATGGTAATTTCCCTCGCTAGACGCCATACTCTCTAGGTTGTGAGACCAAGGCTATGATCACCAAAAGCTATGGAAATCAAGACAAATGAAGACCAAAGCTCGGATACCACTTGTAGGATCAAAAGTATGTCTAGAGGGGGGTGATTAGACTACTTGACCAAATAAAAGTCTAGCATTTTCTCAATTTTAAGTTTTGGAAGATTTTAGCAATTTAGAACAAGTCAATCAATCAACCTACACATGCAAGTCTAAGAGTATAGCAGCAGAATGTAAAACATTACATATAAAGGTAAAGGGAGGAGTTTGGAGGGAGCAAACGCAATGTTGACACAGAGATTTTTGGCGTGGTTCCGATAGGTGGTGCTATCGTACATCCACGTTGATGGAGACTTCAATCCATGAAGGGTAACTGTTGCGCGAGTCCACGGAGAGCTCCACCCACGAAGGGTCCAAGAAGAAGCAACATTGTCTATCCCACCAAGGCCATCGCCCACGAAGGACTTGCCTCACTAGGGTAGATCTTCATGAAGTAGGCGATCTCCTTGCCCGTACAAACTCCTCTTGGTTCAACTCCACAATCTTGTTGGAGGCTCCAAAGTGACACCTAACCAATCTAGGAGACACCACTCTCCAAAAGGTAATAGATGGTGTGTTGATGATGAACTCCTTACTCTTGTGCTTCAATTGATAGTCTCCCCAACACTCAACTCTCTCTCACACAGATTTGGATTTGGTGGAAAAGATGATTTGAGTGGAAAGCAACTTGGGGAAGGCTAGAGATCAAGATTCATATGGTTGGAATGGAATATCTTGGTCTCAACACATGAGTAGGTGGTTCTCTCTCAGAAAATGTATGTTGGAAGTGTAGGAACGTTCTCATAGCTCTCCTTACTAATGAAGGAAGGATGGAGGGGTATATATAGCCTCCACACAAAATCTAAAGATCATTAAGGTAAAACCCAATAATAGCATTAAAGCATCAAGTCCCCTTTATCCCATACGCAACAACCCCCTTACTCGGGTTTATGCTTCTGTCACTCAAGCAACCCACTATAAGCAAATCATGAACGTATTGCAACATCCTACAGCGGGAATCCCTCACGCTTGCGCGACACGGAGGGCACAATAGGACGGCACCAAAATAAAACATACAACTCGTACCAATCTATATCATCAATCAACCCATAGACAAAGGAAATCTACTCAAAACATCATAGGATGGCAACACATCATTGGATCATAATATGTGGCATAAAGCACTATGTTCAAGTAGGGATTACAGCGGGGTGCGGGAGAGTGGACCGCGTAAAGAGATGAGGATGGTGATGATGATGGTGATGTTGATGAAGGCGATCACCACGGCGATGATTCCCATCCCGATGGCACTCCGGTGCCACCGAGAGAGAGGAGGAGAGGTTCTCCCCCTTGTGCTTCCTCCTCCATGGCCTCCCCCTGGATGGGGAGAGGTTCTCCCTCTGGTCCTTGGCCTTCATGGTGATGATGGCCCCTCCTGGATCCTCCTCCATAGCCTCCGGTGATGATGCCCCCCTCCGGCAGGGTGCCAGAGAGGGCCTACATTGATTTCTCGTGGCTACAGAGGCTTGCGGCGGCAGAACTTTCGATCTAGGTTATTTTCTGGAGGTTTGGGCATTTATAGGAGAGGTTGGCGTCAAGAACAAGTCAGGGGGCCCCGTGGGAAGTCCACGAGGCACTGGGGCGCGCCCAGGGGGGTGGGCACACCCCCCACCCTCATGGGGCCCATGGGACTCCCCTCCGGTAGATTTTTGTTCTAGTATTTTTTTATATTTTCTAGAAAAATTCTCTGTTGATTTTCATCGCATTCCGAGAACTTTTATTTCTGCACAAAAACAACACCACGGTAGTTCTGCTGAAAACAGCGTCAGTCCGGGTTAGTTCTAATCAAATCATACCAAAATCATATAAAACTATAGTAAACATGGCATGAATACTTCATAAATTATAGATACGTTGGAGACGTATCAACATCCCCAAGCTTAATTCCTGCTCGTCCTCGAGTAGGTAAATGATAAAAGAAATAATTTATGAGGTGTGAATGCTAGCAAGTGCATAAAATTGATCAATGATAGTTCCAATCACTTTTTATAGCATCATCAATACCTGCTAATAAAAGAAATATGTATTCTTAGTCCGTTTTCCTATTTAATAGAAAACCTCCTAATGTTTCTGACATTAAACTCGCAATACACATCAATTATTTTTTTAATACTCATATCTTCTAAACCGTAACTCCAAATTTAACATGTTATATATAGAATTTGATTAGAAAAATATATAGAATCTGAATATGATGTTATTTTACCTATTAACAATTAAAAAATACAATATAGACTGCAATGTCAATCAACAATGCATTATCCGTCTTTTTTTCATACCAGTACTGATTCAGATTGGGAAAGAACACTTCGAGAAAATCAGGATTGGACATGAAATTGAAGATAAATTTGCTAGAGACACCCAACAAATAAGGACATGCATGACAAAAAATAAAAGAAGGACCTAATAAATATGAGATGTCTGCTATAAAAGAAATAAAAAAGAAAATACAGAGGAGATCCGATAAAGATGAGATGTTGCGCTATTCTCCTATATATAAAAAGAAGAAAAAGGAGAGCATGCATGAAAAAAAGTAAAAAGGAGGCATGCATGATAAAAAATAAAATTAAAACACAAGCTTGATAAGATATAAATAGTGATGAAACAGGGACCAATACCTATGACATGTATGGTAAAAATAGTGATGAAATAGGGACGCAAGTACCTGCGTCCACAGGAGACCATACAAAAATGTTCCTTTCCAGACAAAAAAAATCTCTTTTTATGATTATAAATTTTTTATCTTCTTACCTTTTTAACAACTCTTCCTGTATTTAAGAAATATGCATGTGAAAAAAAGTGTTTAAGAGTAACCCTAAGTTGGTAATTCTTAAACTGAAAACTTTCATTGATGAACACATGTCTCCGTACTGTGTTAATATGTCATCGTTTGTTTTTGTCGTTTTTCTTTACTCGCTCGTAACAACACCCCATTCTGAACATGACATGAATAAATGCATGATCACTTGCCCTTTTTTTGTATGGATTAAATCTACATGCAAGCCGTGTTGAAATAGAAAACCATAGAATTTTAAATTGTGCTTTTATACGTTCAGATCATCTTTGTTTCGGCGGTAGCTACAAATTCTCAGATTACAAAACATTTTTTGTAAATTAAAAGCGTGTGATATTTTTTTTCTCTTGTTGCAATGCACGGGCCATTTTGCTAGTATTTATATAAAGCAATTGAGTCCTTATATTTTTTAAAAAGCAATTAGGCCCCTATAATTTCCTTAAAAAGTGACCAAGTCCTTGTAAAGAAAGGAAAAAAGCACCCAGGTCCCTGGGCCGATCCGTCTCGACCTCTCTCCCGCAACTGGTCGCCGTCCTCTCCCTAGAATCGCTGCCCACTCCCCTCCATCCCCTCCCCAGCCGGTGACCTGAGGAGGTCGAGCTCCAGGACATTGACTAGGGGTGCGCGGCCGGCTGCTCCCCATGGCGTGGCCAGCACCAGAGCCTCAGGCGGCTCACGTCCAGCAGCATGCGGTGGCTCCCCGTTGGTGCGGCCACTAGCACACGGCCTCAGACGGCGTGCAGCGTGTAGCGACTCCCTGCAGAGCCTCATACTCGGAAAGCAGGGGCAGCGAGTGGCCGGTGGGCACAATAGGTGGCGGCGACGAGCGGCCACACCCAGGGGCGAGGAGCCGGGGATGGAAGCAGGTGCTGGCGCATGAGCACCAGCATGTGCAGCTTTGTGTGTGCTCTTCCCTTGGTCCTCTCTGTCTATAGCAGCCATCGAAGGTCGCCTAACTTGGGCAGGATGCTTGCCCGAGTCTGCCGGGGGAGGAGGAAGGCGGGCTGCCGCCGGCGGCATCGCTCTAGCAACCAGTCGGCCGGCCATGGTGACGAGCGTGTGCGTCGAGCACGAGGTCCTCCATGGTTGGCGACGAGCGGCGGGAGGAAGAAAGAGAGATAGAGGAAGAAGAAGGCGGGGTGAGTAGAAGAGATAACGGTGTTGACATTTTAAGCCACGTCAGCTCTAACGAGTGGGCCATCCATGTCATAATCATGATCAATTTTAAAGCACTCGGTCATTTAGGGGTTTTGAAACAGCTGGCCCCAAAGTTGGTAGTTATCAGTGAAAAAATAAAAGCAGTGGTTTTTTGGAACCCTAGCCCGAACTATAGTAGTTTTATGCTATTTACTCAAATTAAAGGGGGGATTTCCATCATATGGATGTATGTTTCCCTTATGTAAGTAGGGCACGGCGACTCGATGAAGTCGAGCGAGCGCATGGGTCGGCCCAGTGCGCGGGAGGCCACTGCCTCTTTTTTCATGTTTTTCATTTTTGTTATTGTTTTCATTTTCTACTTTCGTTTATACTTACGAATATTATAAATAAATATATTACAAAATACTGTACATAAAAACATTTTAAAAATGCTAAGAAAGCATTTGAAAAATGTTATTGTACAAACAGAAAAAAATTCTCATGTATACAAAATAATATATCATGCGTAAAAAAAGGTGATCATGCATTTTAGAAATATTAATCAAGCATTTGAATGTTTTGAAAACATATATTCAAAAAATGTTAAACAACCATTTAGAAATTTTAAAATGTGTATACAAAAATGTTAATCAAGCATATGAAAAATGTTTAGTGTGTACATAAAAAATATTGACCATATGTTCAAAATATATTAATCAAGCATTTCAAAAAATGTTAAATGTATATAGTAAAAATGTTGACCATGTATTGAAAAAATGTTAAACTTGTATTTTGAAATTGTTAATCAAGGATTTGAAAAAAGAAAGCATAAAATGCGTACATATAAAATGTTGACCCTGTATTAAAAATTGTTATCGGGTATTTAAAAAATTTGAATCAAGCATTTGAAAATTGTTAATTGTATATTGAAAAAATATTGACCATGTATTCAGTAAATGTTAATCAATAAATATTAATCTTATACTTGAAAAATATTAAACATGTATATTAAAAAATGTGTATTAGATATATACCGGAAATGTATATAGAAAAACAATAAGAACCCGAGATAAATCAAAAGAAAACAAATGAAAAATGAGAAAGAAAAACAAACAAAAGTGGAGAAAATAAAGGTTGTGACCTTCTAATTAAAACAAAAAAACCCAACGGTTTTTCTTTAACAAAGGTTGTGACCTTCTAATTAAACATGAACCCGATGGTGGACAAGTGGCTAGCAGCGCAACGCTACAACTAGGGCATCGTGGGATTTATTCCTTTTTTTAGACAAGTGGGATTGATTCCTGCGGGACCCTTTTTCTCTAGTGTATTTATTTTAGTGCGAAATGGGCCAGCCCGAAACTATTGACGCACTTCAGGCAAGACCCAAGGAAGACTCGCTATAAGCGAGATATAGCCTCTGCAATTTAAGTGAGAGCGTACAAAGGCAGAGAAAGAGAAGGAAAACAGTCGCTCGCTGGACTGCAGGCCCATAAGGATGGAAGGAAAGCAGGAAAGAAATAGAATTAGAAAGTGGTTGGGCTGCAGCCTGGAAAAGAGAAGAAAGAATTAAGAAACAAAGAAAATCGCAAAAACCTGAACCCTTCATAGCCCCAACAAAATCGCAAAAATCAAACGCGCCAATGCCCATGGCCCTATTGCGGGGTCGTGGCCACGATGCTCACCGCACTTAATCCCAAGCACACTACGGCCCTCCTCATCGCGACAACTCCAACATCTTGGTAACCCTATCCTGACACCGCAAATCAACAACGCGACGATAGCAATTGCGTTGCCTTGTCGACAACCTCCGGTTGTCGAGCGAATAAAAAATTATCGTCGTCGTCATGTCAACCGCTCAACATCCATCGAACCCCACAGGGGAATGAACCCTACAGAAAACAGAGCAGAGGGGGTGGCAGAGCAGTATACGCCTTAGCCCAATGCTAAAGCCGATGAACTTGACTCCGAGCGATCAAAGACGCTCGAATCGCCAGCGCAAACAAAAAAACCATATTGAATTACCTGTGGGACACCCACAAAAAAAAAGAATTACCCGCGGGGCGGAGCTCGAGTCGTTCAGCCAACAATTAGCGCAAACAATTTCTGCGCTCCACATGGTGATCCTGGTGCCAAGATCCGTGCGATGCATCCGAGGGCGCAGAGCGCGTTCACACAAGATCAGTATAGAAATGACGTTAGTACTATAGTGTTCAGGACATCACTCACTCAACTTGCCTTAGCTAGCAACGCCCAGTTGCTGGGGACAAACAACTGACGTTTTTACTTGACAATATACGTTAGCAGAAAAAAGAAAGCGTAAAATGTGTACATATAAAATGTTGACCCTGTATTAAAAATTGTTTTTGGGTATTTAAAAAATTTAAATCAAGCATTTGAAAATTGTTAATTGTATATTGAAAAAATATTGACCATGTATTCAGTAAATGTTAATCAATAAATCTTAATCTTATACTTGAAAAATATTAAACATGTATATTAAAAATGTGTATTAGATATATACCGAAAATGTGTATTGAAAAACAATAAGAACCCGAGATAAATCAAAAGAAAACAAATGAAAACAAGAAAGAAAAACAAACAAAAGCGGAGAAAATAAAGGTTGTGGCCTTCTAATTAAAACAAAAAAACCCAACAGTTTTTCTTTAACAAAGCTTGTGACCTTCTAATTAAACATGAACCCGATGGTGGACAAGTGGCTAGCAGCGCAACGCTACAACTAGGACGTCGTGGGATTGATTCCTTTTTTTAGACAAGTGGGATTGATTCCTGCGGGACCCTTTTTCTCTAGTGTATTTATTTTAGTGTGAAATGGGCCGGCCCGAAACTATAGACGCGCTTCAGGCAAGACCCAAGGAAGACTCGCTATAAGCGAGATACAGCCTCTGCAATTTAAGTGAGAGCGTACAAAGGCAGAGAAAGAGAAGGAAAACAGTCGCTCGCTGGATTGCAGGCCCATAAGGATGGAAGGGAAGCAGGAAAGAAATAGAATTAGAAAGTGGTTGGGCTGCAGCCTGGAAAAGAGAAGAAAGAATTAAGAAACAAAGAAAATCGCAAAAACCTGAACCCTTTACAGCTCCAACAAAATCGCAAAAATCAAACGCGCCAATGCCCATGGCCCTATTATGGTCGTGGCCACGACCCTCGCCGCACTTAATCCCAAGCACACTACAGCCCTCCCCATCGCGACAACTCCAACATCTTGGTAACCCTATCCTGACACCGCAAATCAATAACGCGACGATAGCAATTGCGATGCCTTGTCGACAACCTCCGGTTGTCAAGCGAATAAAAAACTATCGTCGCCGTCATGTCAACCGCTCAACATCCATTGAATCCCACGGGGGAATGAACCCTGCAGTAAACAGATGAGAGGGGGTGGCAGAGCAATATACGCCTTAGCCCAATGCTAGAGCCGATGAACTTGACTCCGAGCGGTCAAAGATGCTCGAATCACCAGCGCAAACAAAAAAACCGTATTGAATCACCTGCAGGGCACTCACAAAAAAAAGAATTACCTGCGGGGCGGAGCGCGAGTCGTTCAGCCGACAGTTAGCGCAAACAATTTCTGCGCTTCACATGGCGATCCTGGTGCCAAGATTCGTGCGATGCATCCGAGGACACAGAGCGCGTTCACACAAGATCAGTATAGAACTGACGTTAGTTCTATAGTGTTCAGGACATCACTCACTTAACTTGCCTTAGTTAGCAGCGCCCAGTTGCTTGGGACAAACAACTGACGGTTTTACTTGACAATATACATTAGCAGAAAAAAGAACATCCACACTGACAAGATTTAGAACCAGTAGGATTAATTTAGGACACGAGACGAATTCTATGGTCAGAAAATTTGTATACAGCCGAACAGATAGCACTGCATTTTATTTTCTAGGTAAGCCATACACCACCCAGAACAATCGAACATTCGCTTTTCTTTGATATTAGGGTAAGTAAATACTGACCTCATATTGTTCGAAAAAAAAACACTGACCTCATACAGCTTGAGAGAGGAATCACGAAGTTCCTGGCATGTCTAGATTTTTCATAGCAAGGAAGGATGCATTTCAAAGCTTCATCACATGCACATTATGTTCAATCAGGACAATAACGACAAAGAAGGTAATGCAAACTGTGTGTAATGCAAACAATACAAAGAAGGTAACTGCAGCTCCCTCCATATTTTCACATCCGGGCTTGGGACCGGCAAAGGAAGTGTTAAACCACAACAACATCAATCATTCAAGCAAAGCATACATGACACACAATCAAGCAAATGCAATATCAATGCAGCTCCATCCACATTTTCACATCTGGGTTTGGGACCGGCAAAGGCAGTGTTAAACCACAACAAACAAAACATACAACACCAATCATTCAAGCAAAGCATTCAGGACACACCATCAAGCAAAGCATACAACACACACCATCAAGCAAATGCAATATTAATTCAAACACACGCGCACGCGCGCACACACACACAGTCGGTCACACAAAGAGTCACAGTCACACACAGATTCAGTCACACACACAGCAATAGGCAAAGGCAGTGTTAAACCACAGACGGCTCCAGGGTCCCGATTGGGCAGGTCCGCCTCCCTATCACCTTCGGGGCACGCGACAACTACCGCACCGAGCTCATTGACTTCGACTTCGCTCACATCCGCCTGCCGTACAATGCCATCCTTGGGTACCTAGCGCTGGCCAAGTTCATGGCCGTGACTCACCACGGCTACAACGTCCTCAAGATGCCAGGAAGAGGAGGAGTCATCACGGTGCCCTGTGAAGAGAAGGACGCGGTGTGTTCCCTGGAACGAGCCTTTCAGGCCGCATCACTGGAAGACCCGGATCGCGGAAGCAGGAGGCTTCCCGAGGGCGCCCCCAAGAAGAAGAAGACATCGTCCGGCCTGGCCCCTCAGGAGGCAGGCCCCTCTGGGCCCATGCCTGCCTGGGGGGAACCTCCTTCCATCGCATAGGAAAGCGCGCCCAGCGCCCTCCTCAGGCAGGGCTCGGGGGCTCTCCTCTAGAGGGCCACCGACCTAGCTAGGGTCA
Source organism: Triticum monococcum (assembly GCA_034509565.1). Taxonomy (NCBI): domain Eukaryota; kingdom Viridiplantae; phylum Streptophyta; class Magnoliopsida; order Poales; family Poaceae; genus Triticum; species Triticum monococcum. The sequence continues at coordinate 123,269,891 of CM067841.1, forward strand.
CGAGGGAGGCGCTTGGGCACCACATGGAGGCGTGTTTTGAAGAACGTTTCCCTCAAGAAGGAGCAAGGCAAGGAGATCCAGACCCTCAGGAGTTCTTCAGCAAGGCCATTCAGGAGCTACAGGAGTCAAGAGTCATGAAAAGCAGCCGCCGCCTACCAGCAGTGGCTCCCCATCCAGGCGAGGATGGCGGGCTGCGCGTCTGCATCGACGTACCAGGGCTCAACCAAGTCGCCTGCCTGGAGCGCCTCTGGCCCTCGCGAGTGGGGCGCTGCGGAGGTCCACCCCACAGCTACGTTCGCATGCCTTACGGCTTGCCGAGCGCGGCTGACACGCACCAGAGCCTCATGAGGGGCATCACGGAGACACGAGAGGCCAGGTGTTCCGCAGCCCTGGCGGAGATGGAGATGGTCCGCGAGGACCCGCCAGCGCCTCCGGAGCCTCCCGAGGCCCCCAGGCCTGGGGGCTCATGAGGATCAGCTTCCGCAGCCCATCGAGTCTACTACACCAACACCCTTTCGTCTTCAACATCATCAGGTGACATCTTTCGAGTTTTATTTCCAGCTGGGAGCGCCCTCAGGGCTACATTATTCCCAAGCCGCGTGGGTCCGTCCCTGCGGCGTGTATCCCCTTTTTTATTCCATGTTGTTAGCTTACCTTGTTGGGGGCACCACTCAGGCTGCATCACCCCCAAGTCGCTCAGGCTTGACCCAGTGATCTCTGCATTCCCAGCATCTATTTGAACGAATCCACTCCTTCGCGGCTAATGTGTTTTACCTACTTGCCTGCTCAGCTGACGCCAACTAACGGAGCTGCTCCCAAACGGCATGACGCTTGCGCATGGGTCCGTCCCTGCAACGCCGACAAACCTAGATGGCTGAGCTCTGGCCGCGGCAGCCCCGCATAGCGTCACCTCGTCAAGCCTTCAGTGCCTCACTACCCCTCGGAAGCAACCAACGGCTGACCATCAATTGTTATGGCAACCCCTTGCTTTTCCCATGATGGACCTGCAGGACCTCCTGAAGGAGCTGCGTCAGGCGAGGCTCTTGCTGTGTCTCCTTCGCTCTGGTCCGCGCAAACCGCTTGCACGTTAAAGGGGGGGGTGCCTGAGCATCGCGACTCAGGGCTCCTACTGGCTCTCCAGCCCTCACCCTCTGGCCTTGACCACGGCATCGCGACCTGGCATACCAGCGACGGCTGAGACTCGCTCGAGGGCCGGGACCCGAGGACGTAGAGCAGAAAGGGGAGCAAAGGCGAGAGGGGAGAGACACACGAGGACCTCACCAAGCAACCTCGCGCCTGCCGAAGCACGGACCCGGCGACACACCAGAGAGCGGCCCCTGACCTTGGAGATAAGTCATCACCCGAAAGCACCGGCTACCGCAGCACAATCCCCGCACCTAATGCTATACCTTGTTAGCGACGCTGCTCTCCTTTCTCACCAAACGACGGCTGCTTGGGCGCCAAGGGGAACCTCCTGAGCATCGCGACTCAGGGGCTCTTACCGGACTCCGGGTCGCTCACCTCCTGGCCTTGACCACGGCATCGTGACCTGGCATACCAGCGACAGCTGAGGCCGCCTTGGGACTAGGACCTGTCGGCGCAGAGCACCAAGCCCTCGTGAGGTTCGAAAGGGAGGACCGAGCTAAGACGGGATGAGCAACTCACGCAAATCTACGACAAGGGTTATATTAACAAAACAGAATCACATGCACCATACAAGCCCCCACGGGGCGCGCTTTTGGTTCCTCGCAGGGAACAGATCCTAAAGAGACACAAACTACGCGCATCCTACAAAAGGCGCCATCATCAACAGTGGGTCGTCAAGCATCGATGCCAACCCCATCCAGATCAGAGTCGGCGGCGGCCTGACGAGCCCGCCCTACTCCAGGAGCGGCGTTGGCTTGGGGGCTCATAGCTGTCGTCGCTCGTCTCCGGAGTCGCGAAGGGCTCACCGGAGTCGCTGGAACCTCCGACATCTCCACCGCCTGAGGAGCCGCCAAGGGAGTGGTAGGCGAGCCCAGTCCTCGTCGCAGCAGGGCCCTGGCCGCCTTCACCGGGGCAGCACTCCAGCCGGCGCCCGCTCGCGTCGAAGACCTTGAAGAGCATCACCGAAGCACCGTCGTAGTCCAAGTGGATTGCGAAGACGCCCCTTGTTCTGCAAACCCGGGCGATCGCTCCCCAGCCCCGAGTCATGTAGACCTTGCCCGGGGCGACAACCGCGATCTCTGCCTCGGTCGCGAGGGTGCTGCAGCCGGCGTGCTGCAGCCAGAGCTCCAGGGGCTCCCCCTGCGGGATGATGGAGGCGAAGAAGGGAGGAAGGCGGATCCAAGACTGAAGAGGAATGGCGACGTGGAGCACGAACTCTTGGGAGGAGCCCTCGGTGTGGACCCCAGGGGGGACGACCCACACCTTCGTGACCCGTCGGCGCTGCCCGTGGTGGTCAGCATCAGCTCCTTCGGGGCCCTCGACGTGGGTGTACAATGGAAGCGGTAACCCTGGCGGCGCCCGCTCGCCCCAAGGCCTCGACACCACCTGGAGATCCCCCTCGTCCGGGCCACGGGGGATGAGCCGTTTCTTCGGCGAAAGTGGGTCTGGTCCCTCTCGGGAAGCCTTTCCCTTCTCTGCCGTCGAGAACCAGCGGATCGGAGCCATCGCGGCAAGACGGAGCAAGAATCGGGAAGAAGGAGGAGCAAGGAGGGATGGACTGGAATGGCGCGCGCCGTTCCGTACTTATAGCCGGCGAAGGCCAACCGCCAACCTCCACGATTGCAGGTAATCATGACTTGTTTTGCATGCAGGGACTTGTCCAATCCGTGCAATTGCCGAGGCGCCATGGGGAAGTGGAGGCGCCCACGTCCAATCAACTGCCACACGGCGTCCAAGGCCGCAGGCTGTTAGGGCCCGCGGCGCTTCACTCTTGCCCTTCCGCCTCCCTGCACGGCCAAGTCCGGGTGCGCCTTGGGCCCGGGGGCTACTGTCGGCGTTCTGGGAACGGGGGTCCCCAGACTTGCCTGCCTGCGGCCTGCGGCGTGGCTCAAAGGGGGCCCAGCATGGCCCATCTTCACCAACACAAACCCAAGACCCTCAAAGGGGGCGGACGACGCGGAGCTTCCTCAGGCACGGCCTCGTCAGGTTGGCTCACGAGGAGGCGGAGAGATCAAGGCGGGGTACCTCACGAGGTGCCATGACGCAAGCCATGACGACCAAGGGCGCCAGGCGGGTGCCAGCCCGCGCAGCGTCCTCCTTTCCTCTTTGGTGCAAAGGAGGCAAGCGCAGCCACGGAGTACCGAGGCATCAGGCAAAGGTTGCCATTTCGGTGCAACGAGACCAAGACCAGGAGGACTACGAGACGGAGGTCACCATGGAGCTCAAGACGGCGTCATCACCAGAGTTTTGCGCAGACGAAGACTACTTTTGTCAGGATAGCTAATACTTGCTGCCCCCCTTCAAATTAGCCCGACGTTGTTGGCTCCCTTCCCGCTCGATATTTGGGAAGAGGACCAGGGCCTGTATAAATAGGACCGGCCACCCACATAGCAAGGCACTCGACAAGTTGGTGGGTCGGAAGCAGAGAGAGAGATAGAAAGGTGGCTGAACTCCTCCCAGCAGTTCATCGCCCCAGCCAAGAACAGACCCTCGCGAGGCTGTTCTTCCTTGTATTGTTCATCATCATCAGCCCAAGAGGCAATCCACCACACCACACACTGGAGTAGGGTATTACACCACAACGGTGGCCCGAACCAGTATAAACCCTGTGTCCCTTGTGTTGTTCTTTTCGTAGTTTAGATCCTAGCATGGCGGGGGGAGCAGGTAGGTAGGAGGCGAAATCTCCGCGTGCACCCCAGTGTTCGAACCTCAAGGGTCTGCCGGAACCCGAAATCCGACATCAACAAACAGGAACTAGCACTGGGCACTGGATCAATATGTTAGTCCCAAAAATAGTATAAAAAGTTGCCAAAAGTATATGAAAGTTGTAGAATATTGGCATGGAACAATCAAAAATTATAGATATGATGGAGACGTATCAGCATCCCCAAGCTTAATTCCTTCTCATCCTCGTGTAGGTAAATGATAAAAAAGATAATTTTTGATGTGGAATGCTACCTAGCATAATCTTGATCACATATCTAATCATGGCATGAATATTAAGATACGAGTGATTCAAAGCAATAGTCTATCATTTGACATAAAAGCAATGATACTTCAAGCCTACTAATAAAGCAATCATGTCTTTTCAAAATAACAAGGCCAAAGAAAGTTATCCCTACAAAATCATATAGTCTGGATATGCTCCATATTCACCACACAAAATACTCACATCATGCACAACCCCGATGACAAGCCGAGCAATTGGTTCATACTTTTTAACGCGCTTCAGCATTTTCAACCCTCACGCAATATATGAGCATGAGCCATGGATATAGCACTATAGGTGGAATAGAATGGTGGTTGTGGAGAAGACAAAAAGGAGAAGATAGTCTCACACCAACTAGGTGTTGGGGAACGTAGTAATTTCAAAAAATTTCCTACGCACACGCAAGATCATGGTGATGCATAGCAACGAGAGGGGAGAGTGTTGTCTACGTACCCTCGTAGACTGAAGCGGAAGCGTTGACGCAACGTAGAGGAAGTAGTCATACGTCTTCCCGGTCCAACCGATCCAAGCACTGTTACTCCGGCACCTCCGAGTTTTTAGCACACGTTCAGCTCGATGACGCTCCCCGGGCTCCGATCCAGCAAAGCTTCGGGGAGGAGTTCCGTCAGCACGACGGCGTGGTGACGATCTTGATGTTCAACTATCGCAGGTCTTCGCCTAAGCACCGCTACAATATGACCGAGGTGTAATATCGTGGAGGGGGGCACCGCACACGGCTAAGGAACGATCATGAAGATCAACTTGTGTGTTCTAGGGTGCCCCCTGCCCCCGTATATAAAGGAGCAAGGGGGAGGCCGGCCGGCCCTATGGGGCGCGCCAAAGGGAGGGGGGAGTCCTCCTCCTAGTGGGAGTAGGACTCCCCTTTCCTAGTCCAACTAGGAAGAGAGAGGGGGGAGGAAAGAGAGGGAGAGGGAAAGGGAAAGAGGGGCCACGCCCCCTCCCTAGTCCAATTCGGACTCCCCATGGGGGGGGGCGCCACCTCCTGGGCTGCTGCCCTCTCTCTCCCCTCAGGCCCACTAAGGCCCAATACTTCCCCGGGGGGTTCCGGTAACCCCTCTAGCACTCCGGTTTTCTCCGAAATCACCCGGAACATTTCCGGTGTCCGAATATAGTCGTCCAATATATCGATCTTTATGTCTCGAGCATTTTGAGACTCCTCGTCATGTCCGTGATCACATCCGGGACTCCGAACAACCTTCGGTACATCAAAATACATAAACTCATAATGAAACTGTCATCGTAACGTTAAGCGTGCGGACCCTACGGTTCGAGAACAATGTAGACATGACCGAGACACGTCTCCGGTCAATAACCAATAGCGGAACCTGGATGCTCATATTGGTTCCTACATATTCTACGAAGATCTTTATCGGTTAGACCGCATAACAACATACGTTGTTCCCTTTGTCATCGGTATGTTACTTGCCCGAGATTCGATCGTCGGTATCTCAATACCTAGTTCAATATCGTTACCGGCAAGTCTCTTTACTCGTTCCGTAATACATCATCTCACAACTAACTCATTAGTTGCAATGCTTGCAAGGCTTATGTGATGTGCATTACTGAGAGGGCCCAGAGATACCTCTTCGACAATCGGAGTGACACAAATCCTAATCTCGAAATACGCCAACCCAACATGTACCTTTGGAGACACCTGTAGAGCACCTTTATAATAACCCAGTTACGTTGTGACGTTTGGTAGCACACAAAGTGTTCCTCTGGCAAACGGGAGTTGCATAATCTCATAGTCATAGGAACATGTATAAGTCATGAAGAAAGCAATAGCAACATACTAAACGATCGGGTGCTAAGCTAATGGAATGGGTCATGTCAATCAGATCATTCAACTAATGATGTGATCCCGTTAATCAAATAACAACTCTTTGTTCATGGTTAGGAAACATAACCATCTTTGATTAACGAGCTAGTCAAGTAGAGGCATACTAGTGACACTCTGTTTGTCTATGTATTCACACATGTATTATGTTTCCGTTTAATACAATTCTAGCATGAATAATAAACATTTTATCATGATATAAGGAAATAAATAATAACTTTATTGTTGCCTCTAGGTCATATTTCCTTCAGTCTCCCACTTGCACTAGAGTCAATAATCTAGATTACACAGTAATGATTCTAACACCCATGGAGCCTTGGTGCTGATCATGTTTTGCTCGTGGAAGAGGCTTAGTCAACGGGTCTGCTACATTCAGATCCGTATGTATCTTGCAAATTTCTATGTCTCCCACCTGGACTAGATCCCGGATGGAATTGAAGCGTCTCTTGATGTGTTTGGTTCTCTTGTGAAATCTGGATTCCTTTGCCAAGGCAATTGCACCAGTATTGTCACAAAAGATTTTCATTGGACCCGATGCACTAGGTATGACACCTAGATCGGATATGAACTCCTTCATCCAGACTCCTTCATTTGCTGCTTCTGAAGCAGCTATGTATTCCGCTTCACACGTAGATCCCGCCACGACGCTTTGTTTAGAACTGCACCAACTGACAGCTCCACCGTTTAATGTAAACACATATCCGGTTTGCGATTTAGAATTGTTCGGATCAGTGTCAAAGCTTGCATCAACGTAACCCTTTACGATGAGCTCTTTGTCACCTCCATAAACGAGAAACATATCCTTAGTCCTTTTCAGGTATTTCAGGATGTTCTTGACCGCTGTCCAGTGATCCACTCCTGGATTACTTTGGTACCTCCCTGCTAGACTTATAGCAAGGCACACATCAGGTCTGGTACACAGCATTGCATACATGATAGAGCCTATGGCTGAAGCATAGGGAACATCTTTCATTTTCTCTCTATCTTCTGCAGTGGTTGGGCATTGAGTCTTACTCAACTTCACACCTTGTAACACAGGCAAGAACCCTTTCTTTGCTTGATCCATTTTGAACTTCTTCAAAACTTTGTCAAGGTATGTGCTTTGTGAAAGTCCAATTAAGCGTCTTGATCTATCTCTAGATCTTAATGCCTAATATGTAAGCAGCTTCACTGAGGTCTTTCATTGAAAAACTCTTATTCAAGTATCCCTTTATGCTATCCAGAAATTCTATATCATTTCCAATTAGTAATATGTCATCCACATATAATATCAGAAATGCTACAGAGCTCCCACTCACTTTCTTGTAAATACAGGCTTCTCCAAAAGTCTGTATAAAACCAAATGCTTTGATCACACTATCAAAGCGTTTATTCCAACTTCGAGAGGCTTGCACCAGTCCATAAATGGATCGCTGGAGCTTGCACACTTTGTTAGCTCCCTTTGGATCGACAAAACCTTCTAGTTGCATCATATACAACTCTTCTTCCAGAAATCCATTCAGGAATGCAGTTTTGACATCCATTTGCCAAATTTCATAATCATAAAATGCGGCAATTGCTAACACGATTCGGACAGACTTAAGCATCGCTACGGGCGAGAAGGTCTCATCGTAGTCAATCCCTTGAACTTGTCGAAAATCTTTTGCAACAAATCGAGCTTTGTAGATAGTAACATTACCATCAGCATCAGTCTTCTTCTTGAAGATCCATTTATTCTCAATTGCTTGCCGATCATCGGGCAAGTCAACCAAAGTCCACACTTTGTTCTCATACATGGATCCCATCTCAGATTTCATGGCTTCAAGCCATTTCACGGAATCTGGGCTCACCATCGCTTCTTCATAGTTCGTAGGTTCATCATGATCTAGTAGCATGACTTCTAGAACAGGATTACCGTACCACTCTGGTGCGGATCTTGCTCTGTTTGATCTACGAGGTTCGGTAGTAACTTGATCTGAAGTTCTATGATCATCATCATTAACTTCCTCACTAATTGGTTTAGGTGTCACAGAAATCGGTTTCTGTGATGTACTACTTTCCAATAAGGGAGCAGGTACAGTTACCTCATCAAGTTCTACTTTCCTCCCACTCACTTCTTTCGAGAGAAACTCCTCTAGAAAGGATCCATTTTTAGCAACGAATGTCTTGCCTTTGGATCTGTGATAGAAGGTGTACCCAACAGTCTCCTTTGGGTATCCTATGAAGACACATTTCTCCGATTTGGGTTCGAGCTTATCAGGTTGAAGCTTTTTCACATAAGCATCACAACCCCAAACTTTAAGAAACGACAACTTTGGTTTCTTGCCAAACCATAGTTCATAAGGCGTCTTCTCAACGGATTTTGATGGTGCCCTATTTAACGTGAATGTGGCCGTCTCTAAAGCATAACCCCAAAACGATAGCGGTAAATCTGTAAGAGACATCATAGATCGCACCATATCAAGTAAAGTACGATTACGACGTTCAGACACACCATTACATTGTGGTGTTCCGAGTGGCGTGAGCTGCGAAACTATTCCGCATTGTTTCAAATGTAGACCAAACTCGTAACTCAAATATTCTCCTCCATGATTAGATCGTAGAAACTTTATTTTCTTGTTATGATGATTTTCAACTTCACTCTGAAATTCTTTGAACTTTTCAAATGTTTCAGACTTATGCTTCATTAAGTAGATATACCCATATCTGCTTAAATCATCTGTGAAGGTGAGAAAATAATGATATCCGCCACGAGCCTCAACATTCATCGGACCACATACATCTGTATGTATGATTTCCAACAAATCTGTTGCTCTCTCCATAGTACCGGAGAACGGCGTTTTAGTCATCTTGCCCATGAGGCACGGTTCGCAAGTACCAAGTGATTCATAATCAAGTGGTTCCAAAAGTCCATCAGTATGGAGTTTCTTCATGCGCTTTACACCAATATGACCTAAACGGCAGTGCCACAAATAAGTTGCACTATCATTATCAACTCTGCATCTTTTGGCTTCAAGATTATGAATATGTGTATCACTACTATCGAGATTCATCAAAAATAGACCACTCTTCAAGAGTGCATGACCATAAAAGATATTACTCATATAAATAGAACAACCATTATTCTCTGATTTAAATGAATAACCGTCTCGCATCAAACAAGATCCAGATATAATGTTCATGCTCAATGCTGGCACCAAATAACAATTATTTAGGTCTAATACTAATCCCAAAGGTAGATGTAGAGGTAGCGTGCCGACTGCGATCACATCGACTTTGGAACCATTTCCCACGCGCATCGTCACCTTGTCCTTTGCCAGTGTTCGCTTAATCCGTAGTCCCTGTTTTGAGTTGCAAATATTAGCAACAGAACCAGTATCAAATACCCAGGTGCTACTGCGAGCTCTAGTAAGGTACACATCAATAACATGTATATCACATATACCTTTGTTCACTTTGCCATCCTTCTTATCCGCCAAATACTTGGGGCAGTTCCATTTCCAGTGACCAGTCTGCTTGCAGTAGAAGCACTCTGTTTCAGGCTGTCCAGACTTGGGTTTCTTCTCCTGAGCAGCAACTTGTTTGCTGTTCTTCTTGAAGTTTCCCTTCTTCTTCCCTTTGCCCTTTTTCTTGAAACTAGTGGTCTTGTTGACCATCAACACTTGATGCTCCTTCTTGATTTCTATCTCCACAGCCTTTAGCATTGCGAAGAGCTCAGGAATTGTCTTATCCATCCCTTGCATATTATAGTTCATCACGAAGCTCTTGTAGCTTGGTGGAAGTGATTGGAGAATTCTGTCAATGACGCTATCATCTAGAAGATTAACTCCCAGTTGAATCAAGTGATTACAATACCCAGACATCTTGAGTATATGCTCACTGACAGAACTATTCTCCTCCATCTTGCAGCTATAGAATTTATTGGAGACTTCATATCTCTCAATCGGGGCATTCTGCTGGAATATTAACTTCAACTCCTGGAACATCTCATATGCCCCATGACGTTCAAAATATCGTTGAAGTCCCGGTTCTAAGCCGTAAAGCATGGCACATTGAACTATCGAGTAGTCATCAGCTTTGCTCTGCCAGACGTTCTTAACATCGTCAGTTGCATCAGCAGCAGGCCTGGCACCCAGCGGTGCTTCCAGGACGTAACTCTTCTGTGCAACAATGAGGATAATCCTCAAGTTACGGACCCAGTCCGTGTAATTGCTACCATCATCTTTCAACTTTGCTTTCTCAAGGAATGCATTAAAATTCAACGGAACAACAGCACGGGCCATCTATCTACAATCAACATAAACAAGCAAGATACTATCAGGGACTAAGTTCATGATGAATTTAAGTTCAATTAATCATATTACTTAAGAAATCCCACTTAGATAGACATCCCTCTAATCATCTAAGCGATCACGTGATCCAAATCAACTAAACCATAACCGATCATCACATGAAATGGAGTAGTTTTCAATGGTGAACATTGCTATGTTGATCATATCTACTATATGATTCACGCTCGACCTTTCGGTCTCAGTGTTCCGAGGCCATATCTGCATATGCTAGGCTCGTCAAGTTTAACCTGAGTATTCTGTGTGTGCAAAACTGGCTTGCACCCGTTGTAGATGGACGTAGAGCTTATCACACCCGATCATCACATGGTGTCTGGGCACGACGAACTTTGGCAATGGTGCATACTCAGGGAGAACACTTTTATCTTGAAATTTAGTGAGAGATCATCTTATAATGCTACCATCAATCAAAGCAAGATAAGATGCATAAAAGATAAACATCACATGCAATCAATATAAGTGATATGATATGGCCATCATCATCTTGTGCTTGTGATCTCCATCTCTGAAGCACCGTCATGATCACCATCATCACCGGCGCGACACCTTGATCTCCATCGTAGCATCGTTGTCGTCTCGCCAATCTTATGCTTCTACGACTATCACTACCACTTAGTGATAAAGTAAAGCATTACAGGGCGATTGCATTGCATACAATAAAGCGACGACCATATGGCTCCTGCCAGTTGTCGATAACTCGGTTACAAAACATGATCATCTCATACAATAAAATTTAGCATCATGCCTTGACCATATCACATCACAACATGCCCTGCAAAAACAAGTTAGACATCCTCTACTTTGTTTGTTGCAAGTTTTACGTGGCTGCTACGGCCTTAAGCAAGAACCAATCTTACCTACGCATCAAAACCACAACGATAGTTTGTCAAGTTGGTGCTATTTTAACCTTCGCAAGGACCGGGCGTAGCCACACTCGGTTCAACTAAAGTTGGAGAAACTGGCACCCGCCAGCCACCTGTGTGCAAAGCACGGCGGTAGAACCAGTCTCGCATAAGCGTACGCGTAATGTCGGTCCGGGCCGCTTCATCCAACAATACTGCCGAACCAAAGTATGACATGCTGGTAAGCAGTATGACTTATATCGCCCACAACTCACTTGTGTTCTACTCGTGCATATAACATCAAACCATAAAACCTAGGCTCGGATGCCACTGTTGGGGAACGTAGTAATTTCAAAAAAATTCCTACGCACATGCAAGATCATGGTGATGCATAGCAACGAGAGGGTAGAGTGTTGTCTACGTACCCTCGTAGACCGAAGCAGAAGTGTTGACGCAACATAGAGGAAGTAGTCGTACATCTTCCCGGTCCAACCGATCCAAGCACCGTTACTCCGGCACCTCCGAGTTCTTAGCACACGTTCAGCTCGATGACGCTCCCCGGGCTCCGATCCAGCAAAGCTTCGGGGACGAGTTCCGTCAGCACGACGGCGTGGTGATGATCTTTATGTTCAATTGTTGCAGGGCTTCGCCTAAGCACCGCTACAATATGACCGAGGTGTAATATCATGGAGGGGGGCACCGCACACGGCTAAGGAACGATCACGAAGATCAACTTGTGTGTTCTAGGGTGCCCCCCTGCCCCCGTATATAAAGGAGCAAGGGGGAGGCTGGCCGGCCCTATGGGGCACGCAAAAGGGAGGGGGGAGTCCTCCTCCTAGTGGGAGTAGGACTCCCCTTTCCTAGTCCAACTAGGAAGAGAGAGGGGGAAGGAAAGAGAGGGAGAGGGAGAGGGAAAGAGGGGCCGCGCCCCCCTCCCTAGTCCAATTCGGACTCCCCATGGGGGAGGGGCGCCACCTCCTGGGCTGCTGCCCTCTCTCTCCCCTCAGGCCCACTAAGGCCCAATACTTCCCCGGGGGGTTCCGGTAACCCCTCCGGCACTCCGGTTTTCTCCGAAATCACCCGGAACATTTCCGGTGTCCGAATATAGTCGTCCAATATATTGATCTTTATGTCTCGACCATTTCGAGACTCCTCGTCATGTCCGTGATCACATCCGGGACTCCGAACAACCTTCGATACATCAAAATACATAAACTCATAATGAAACTGTCATCGTAACGTTAAGCGTGCGGACCCTATGGTTCGAGAACAATGTAGACATGACCGAGACACGTCTCCGGTCAATAACCAATAGCGGAACCTGGATGCTCATATTGGTTCCTACATATTCTACGAAGATCTTTATCGTTCAGACCGCATAACAACGTACGTTGTTCCCTTTGTCATCGGTATGTTACTTGCCCGAGATTCGATCGTCGGTATCTCAATACCTAGTTCAATCTCGTTACCGGCAAGTCTCTTTACTCGTTCCGTAATACATGATCTCACAACTAACTCATTAGTTGCAATGCTTGCAAGGCTTATGTGATGTGCATTACCGAGAGGGCCCAGGGATACCTCTCCGACAATCGGAGTGACAAATCCTAATCTCGAAATACGCCAACCCAACATGTACCTTTGGAGACACCTGTAGAGCACCTTTATAATCACCCAGTTACGTTGTGACGTTTGGTAGCACACAAAGTGTTCCTCCGGCAAACGGGAGTTGCATAATCTCATAGTCATAGGAACATGTATAAGTCATGAAGAAAGCAATAGCAACATACTAAACAATCGAGTGCTAAGCTAATGGAATGGGTCATGTCAATCAGATCATTCAACTAATGATGTGATCCCGTTAATCAAATAACAACTCTTTGTTCATGGTTAGGAAACATAACCATCTTTGATTAACGAGCTAGTTAAGTAGAGGCATACTAGTGACACTCTGTTTGTCTATGTATTCACACATGTATTATGTTTCCGTTTAATACAATTCTAGCATGAATAATAAACATTTTATCATGATATAAGGAAATAAATAATAACTTTATTATTTCCTCTAGGGCATATTTCCTTCACTAGGCGTATCAACGGGCTATGGAGATGCCCATCAATAGATATCAATGTGAGTGAGTAGGGATTGCCATGCAACGGATGCACTAGAGCTATAAGTATATGAAAGCTCAAACTGAAACTAAGTGGGTGTGCATCCAACTTACTTGCTCATGAAGACCTAGGGCATTTGAGGAAGCCCATCGTTGGAATATACAAGCCAAGTTTTATAATGAAAATTCCCACTAGTATATGAAAGTGATAACTCAAGAGACTCTCTATATGAAGAACATGGTGCTACTTTGAAGCACAAGTGTGGTAAAAGGATAGTAACATTGCCCCTTCTCTCTTTTTCTCTCATTTTTTCATTTTTTATTTCTTTTTTGTAGGCTTCTTTGGCCTCTCTCTTTTTTTTTGGGGGGGGGGGGCTTCTTTGGCCACTTTTATTTTGATAACCTCAGATGGGACAATGTTCTAATAATGATGATCATCACACTTTTATTTACTTACAACTCAATATTACAACTCGATCTAGAACAAAGATATGACTCTATATGAATGCCTCCGGCAGTGTACCAGGATGCGCAACAATCTAGCGTGGCAATGACATAAAAAAAGGACAATCCATGAAAACATCATGCTAGCAATCTTACGATCATGCAAAGCAATATGAGAATGAATTCTCAAGTCATGTATATGATGATGATGGAAGTTGCATGTCAATATATCTCGGAATGGCTATGGAAATGCCATGATAGGTAGGTATGGTGGCTGTTTTGAGGAAGGTATAAGGAGGTTTATGGTATCGGCGAAAGTTGCACGATACTAGAGAGGCTAGCAATGATGGAAGGGTGAGAGTGCGTATAATCCATGGACTCAACATTAGTCATAAAGAACTCACATACTTATTGCAAAAGCTTATTAGCCCTCGAAGCAAATTACTACTACGCATGCCCCTAGGGGGATAGATTGGTAAGAAAATACCATCGCTCGTCCCCGACCGCCACTCATAAGGAAGACAATCAATAAGTACCTCATGCTCCAACTTTGTTACATAACGGTTCACCATACATGCATGCTACGGGAATCACAAACCTCAACACAAGTATTTCTACTAATCCACAACTACCCACTAGCATGACTCTAATATCACCATCTTTATATCGCAAAACTATTGCAAGGAATCAAACACATCATATCCAGTGATCTACAAGTTTTATGTAGGATTTTATGACTAACCATGTGAATGACCAATTCCTGTCATCTCTCTAAATAGATATAAGTGAAGCAAGAGAGTTTAGTTCTTTCTAAAAAAGATATGCCCATGCTCTAAGAAATATAAGTGAATAAAAAGAGCATTCTACAAATGGCGGTTGTCTAAGTGAAGAGAAACAGGCAATCCAAACTTCAAATGATATAAGTGAAGCACATGAAGCATTCTATAAAGCCATACTCAAAAGATATAAGTAAAGTGCAATGAGAATTCTATAAATAAACCAAGGACTATCTCATACCAGCATGGTGCATAAAAGAAAAATTAAAACTAAATGCAAAAGACGCTCCAAGATTGCACATATCACATGAACGAAACGAATCCGAAAACATACCGATACTTGTTGAAGAAAGAGGGGATGCCTTCCGGGGCATCCCCAAGCTTAGACGCTTGAGTGTCCTTGAATATTTAGTTGGGGTGCCTCGGGCATCCCCAAGCTTGAGCTCTTGCCTCTCTTCCTTCTTCTCACATCAAGACCTTCTCGATCATCGGACACTTCATCCACACAAAACTTCAACAGAAAACTCGGTAAGATCCGTTAGTATAATGAAGCAAATCACTACTCTAAGTATTGTTGCAAACCAATTCATATTTTGTTTTTGCATTACGTCTACTGTAATATAACTTTTTCATGTCTTAATCCACTGATATGAATCGATAGTTTCATCAAAACAAGCAAACTATGCATCAAAAACAGAATCTGTCTAGAACAGAATAGTCTGTAACAATCTGAACATTCACCATACTTCTGATACTTGAACAATTCTACCAAAATTACGAAAAACAAACAATTTGTATAGGAAGACAGTGCAAAAAGAATCAGAACCGTTTGACGTTCCAGCTAAAAATGTAAAATTGCGCACTACAGCCAAAGTTTCTGTCCTGCACCATACAAACCATCAAGCAAATGTAACATCCTAAAGGCAAACCTTGGCACATTATTTTTATAATACAATGGAATTGTACAAGGGGATAATTATTTTTATTTAGAAGTTTCTGTAATCAAGATTCACAAAGTTTCCGTGAGCATGAACAAAGTTCAATGCTAGCTCCCACTTCAACAATGCTTGTCTTTCTCACTTTCGCTTTCCTTTTTGAAAAAGTTTTGGGTTCCCCTCTTTATTTTTGTTGTTTTTAAACTATATAAAAGAACTCAACAGAAATAAATGACTCTCTAAAACTTCCGGGTTGTCTCCCTGGCAGATTTTTCTTTAAAGCCATTAAGCTAGGCATATAGTGCTCAAGTAATGAATCCACCCGGATCCCAAGGTATATCAAAGTCAATTTTAATTAACAATGATTTGTAATTTAGTAGTGAGCAAAAAGTAACATATATCATGCAACAACGAAGTCTAACTCTCTTCCTATGCATCGGCATGTCATAAAAGAACAATTCATGCACACAAAGTAAAGGCCAATGCATAGTATAAACAGTTTCTTGCAATTTTATCGTATTGGAAACATAGAGAGGTGGAGATATAGTTCCTCTCTCATAATAATTGCAAGTAGGAGCAGCAAGAACATGCATATTATATTCATCAAAATCATCATGTGCAACGGTAAAAGGCAACCCATCAATATAATCCTTAATAAGAGCAAACTTCTCCGATATAGTGTAGTTTGGAGAATTCAAAAGGATAATAGGACTATCATGCGTGGGTGCAATAGCAACAATTTCATGTTTAACATAAGGAACTATAGAAAGTTCATCTCCATAAGCATAATTCATATTGGCATCTTGGCCACAAGCATCATCAAAAAGGGATATTTCAAGAGAATCAACGGGATCATAACAATCATCATAGCAATCATCCTTCGGTAAGCACGAAGGGAAACTAAACAATGTATGAGTTGAAGAGTTACTCTCATTATAAGGTGGGCACAGGTAGCTAATCCGTTCTTCCTCATTTTGTTCTTCTCTCTCCTCCTCATCTTTTTCATCCAATGAGCTCACAGTTTCATCAATTTCTTCTTCCATAGACTCTTGCAAAATATTAGTCTCTTCTTGGACAACGGAGTAGTCCTCAATATATGGTTCAACATAGGCATTAGACGCATAATTATCATAGCAATATTTAAGTATGGCAAAATTTTCAGATTTGTAAAGAGTAGCATCATACTTTTCAATCAAAGAAGTAATTTCGTAAGCACCCTTAAAAGCAACAAATTCTTCAATTTGTTGAACATCATAGTAATTATGAGCACCCTTAGCATACGAAGATACGATTCCATTATCACTAAACTCACAGTGATAGGGAAGGTGTTTCTTAGGGTTTTCAGAACAACACGTAAAATCATATATTTCACATAAATTCCAAGCATAGCATTGCAAACGATGAATTTGACCCAGTAAAATTTTCCCTTTTTCAGATATTCGGTGTCGCACATAACAAGCATGCTCATCTAAAGATTTGCCCTCAACTAAGCTAGTTGGGGTTTCAGCACGAGCACATAGGGATCGAAGATGATCCAAGTAATAAGCTTCAACAGTGTGATAGATTTTGAGTGGTTCTTCAACCATTGGTTTAGTAGGTACAACTAAATTTTTTGGTATTTTGCGTTTCCTACCAATAACTGAAGATAGAAAACAACTAAGAACAGAAAATAAAAATTACTTAGTGATAAAGCAAACAAGCACACACAAGAATATTCACCCCACGCTATTGCTCCCCGGCAACGGCGCCAGAAAAAGGTCTTGATAACCCACAAGTATAGGGGATCGCAACAGTTTTTGATAAGTAAGAGTGTCAAACCCAACGAGGAGCTAAAGGTAGAACAAATATTCTCTCAAGTTCTATCGACCATCGATACAACTCTACGCACGCTTGACGTTCGCTTTACCTAGAACAAGTATGAAACTAGAAGTACTTTGTAGGTGTTGTCGGATAGGTTTGCAGGATAATAAAGAGTACATAAATAAAAAGTAGGGGCTGTTTAGATAAAGAAACAATAAAGTAAATATAGCGAGTGTGGAAAAGTGGTGGTAGGAGTTGCGAAATTTCCCCTTAAGCAATTGACTACTTTACAAGACCAATAGCAAGTATTATGTGGGAGAGGCCACTGCTAACATGTCATCCCTGACTTGGAATTTTATGCACTTATGATTGGAACTATTAGCAAGCGTCCGCAACTACTAACATTCATTAAGGTAAAACCCAACCATAGCATTAAGATATATTGGTCCCCCTTCAATCCTGTATGCATCAATTTCTATGCTAGGTTGAAGCTTCTGTCACTCTTGCCCTCCAATACATAGTCCTATCAACATACAACTAACCCTAGGGTGTGATCCATGCGCGCAATCATATGATGGGCACCAAAGGACAGCAACATAACCACAAGCAAATTAAATCAATCATAGCAATTCATCAACCACCGATAGGACAACGAAAATCTACTCAGACATCATAGGATGGCAACACATCATTGGATAATAATGTGAAGCATAAAGCACCATGTTCAAGTAGAGGGTACAACGGGTTGTGGGAGTGTGGACCGTTGTAGATAGAGGGGGGAAGGTGATGGAGATGTTGGTGAAGATGGCGGAGGTGTTGGTGTAGATCGCGGTGATGATGATGGCCCTCGGTGGCACTCCGGTGCCACCGGAAGCGAGGGGGAGAGAGCCCCCCTCCTTCTTCTTATTCCTTGACCTCCTCCCTAGATGGGAGAAGGGTTTCCCCTCGGGTCCATGGCCTCCATGGCATGGGAGGGGCGAGAGCCCCTCTGAGATTGGATATGTCTCTCTGCCTCTCTCTGTTTCTGCGTTCCCAGATTCTTCCCTTTCACCATTTCTTATATTCCCGGAGATCCGTAACTCCGATTGGGCTGAAATTTTAACACGATCTCTATCTGGATATTAGTTTTCTTGCGGCAAAAGTAGGGCATCAACCGCCTTATGGGTGGCCCACGAGGGTCAGGGGCAAGTGCGCCCCGCTGCCTCGTGGCCACCTCGGGCACCGTCTCACGTGGATTTTTCTTCCCAAAAATCATATATATTCCTATAAAAATCTCTGTCAGTTTTTATCCCGTTTGGACTCTGTTTGATATGGATATTCTGCGAAACAAAAAAAAACATGCAACAAACAGGAACTGGCACTGGGCACTGGATCAATATGTTAGTCCCAAAAATAGTATAAAAAGTTGCCAAAAGTATATGAAAGTTGTAGAATATTGGCATGGAACAATCAAAAATTATAGATACGACGGAGACATATCAGTCGTATGTACAACCCGGACCAAGTTGTGGTCGACCTGCCGCATTGTGCGATGATGGTACGAGCTCTGGCGCCTTATCGTCGTCCTAGGGTAGCAATCTATGCTGCGGGTAGCTTTTGGCTGGTCCACAAAGGCCGTATTCTTCGGCGGCTAGGACTTTAGTCCATCTATCATTGAGCAGATCTTGGTCAGCTTGAAGCTGCTGCTGCTTCTTTTTCAGGCTCCTTGTGGTGGCTATTAGTTGGCGCTTAAAGTGCTCCTGCTCAAGAGGTTCCTCAGGCACAATGAAATCCTCGGTGCCGAGGCCCACCTCATCCTCAGAGAGCGGAAGGTAATTGTCGTCCTCCGAATCTTCGTGCGTGGCCTGTGTACCAGGGCTAACCTGCCCATCTTCCCGTTCATCTTGTTCATTAGATGTATCCACGGGGTCTTCATTGTCTTCGGCATCGTCGTCCATCCCGTCAATGTTCTCAGAGTCGTAATCAAGTGTATTGGTCGAATCCTCGACCGTGGCTATGAAGTGGGTGGTGGGTGGGAAGAAAAATTCTCCACCGTCAGCCCTTGGTTCGAGCCGGATATAGTTTGGCTGTGAGTCCTCTGTCAAGGACTGGTTCTTTAATGAGTTTAGCACATCGCCCAAGGGCGAGTACTGGAAGATGTCTGCGGCGCTGCATTTGAAGATCGATAAGCGATCAAGCTCGGCGTCCGCGGGCTCACGTGGTTCGGAACTTACGGCCGGAGACGAGTCCGGAGTTCCGTTGACAAAGGCGTCGTGAGAGGTTAAGTCTATGTGTTGCTCCAATGCCGTGGAATCTATGGCCTCCATGGTGGGGTTGATTCTCCCATCCTTGAGTGGCGCAGCTTGCTCCGGATCTAAGGCCAGAGCGGTTACAAGTGCAATCTCCTGGATGTGTCCTGACGACAGATTTAGGTCAAGGTCATCGGGGTGGCCAGGAGCGGCTACTGCGGTTTCGAATCCAGCGAAGATCAAGTCCCCACGGATGTCCGCGATGTAGTTAAAGCTTCCAAATCTGACCTGATGGCCAGGGGTGTAGCTTTCGATCTGCTCCAGATGGCCAAATGAGTTGGCCCGCAGCGCGAAGCAGCCAAACACGAAGATCTGTCCGGGGAGGAAATTCTCTCCTTGGACAGCGTCATTATGGACGATTGAAGGGGCCATCAAACCTTTCAGCGATAACACAGAGGACCTCTCAATGAAATCACCAATGTCAGTGTCAAAACCGGCGGATCTTGGGTAGAGCGTCCTGAACTGTGCGTCTAAGGTCGATGGTAACAGGAGACAAGGGACACGATGTTTACCCAGGTTCGGAACCTCTCTATGGAGGTAATACCATACTTCCTGCTTGATTGATCTTGATGAATATGAGTATTACAAGAGTTGATCTACCACGAGATCGTAATGGCTAAACCCTAGAAGTCTAGCATGTATGACTACGGTATTGAGTATATCCTATCCGAACTAAGTCCTTCGGTTTATATAGACACCAAGAGGATCTAGGGTTACACAAGGTTCGTTACAAAGAAGGGAATCTACGTATTCCGTCGCCAAGCTTGCCTTCCACGCCAAGGAGAGTCCCATCCGGACACGGGTGCAGTCTTCGGTCTTCGTATCTTCACAACCCATCAGTCCGGCCCATGGCTAATAGGCCGGACGCCCGAGGACCCCTTAGTCCAGGACTCCCTTAGTGACCACGGTCCTGGCAGGGG
The DNA here is from genome assembly GCA_034509565.1 of Triticum monococcum. Taxonomy (NCBI): domain Eukaryota; kingdom Viridiplantae; phylum Streptophyta; class Magnoliopsida; order Poales; family Poaceae; genus Triticum; species Triticum monococcum. The sequence continues at coordinate 123,290,325 of CM067841.1, forward strand.
TGGTGCCGTCCATTGTCCCTCCCTCCGGAGCCCGCAGCTTGGGCGTACAAAGGCAGCGGATACCCAGGAGGAGGTCGTTCGTACCACAGCCGCGACACCACTGGCCTCGTGGCTATCTCACGGTGGTGGGACCACCTCTTCTTTGGCGGGAGAAACTCGGGCACGTTGAGGGGAGTTTTGCCTTTCTCCGCGGCCGAGAATCTTCGAATAGGCGCCATGGTAGAGGCCGCAAGAGGAGCGAGGAAGAAGAAGAAGCGGGAGAAGCAAAGGAAGAGACGGGTGACGGGGGCTCTGCCCCCACTCCCCATTTATAGCCCAGGGAGGCCAACCGCCGGCCTCCATGATCTAAGGTAATAATGACCTTTTTTCTTCATGCAGCAAGGACTCGTCAAGTCGGGCAGTTGCCGAGGCCGCGTGGGGAAGCGGTGACGCACACGTCCAATCAATCGCCACGCGCCAACCAGGGCCGCAGGCTGTGGGGGCCCACGGTGCTCTGCACTTGCCCTTTGGCTTCGCCTCGAAGCCAAGCTCAAGCGTGCCTTGGGCCCGGGGGCTAATGTCGGTGTTCTGGGAACGGGGGTCCCCAGACTTGCCTGCCTGCGGCCCACAATGTGGCTCCACCAGCGGCCTGTACAGCCCATCTTCACCAACAAACACTCAAGACCCTCGCGAGGGGCCAAGCCTCGCGAGGCGGGCGATGCAAGACCTCCTCAGGGGCGGCCTCACCAGGCTGGCTCGCGAGGGGCGGAGAGATCAAGGCCAGGGATACCTCGCGAGGGTTGTGTGACGCAAGCCATGACGACTGGAGCCAGGCGGGCGCCAGCGCGCAGTGTCCTCATTTCCTCTTTGGTGCAAAGGGGGCAAGCGCAGGCGAGGAGTCCCGAGGCATCAGACAAAGGTTTCCATATTGGTGCAACAAGACCAAGACCAGCAGGACATCAAGACGGAGGTCACCATGGAGCCCAAGACGGCGTCACCACCAGAGCCTTTGGCAGGCGAAGACCACCTTTTGTTGGGATAGCTTGTACTTGTTGTCCCCCTTCAAACTGGCCATTGTGGGATCTGTAAGTGCATCTAGTGCCACCCCTAGTTGGTTTTGGAGTATTGACGACAAACCTAGTTGAGGGACTAATGTGTTTGTGAGAATTGCAGGATAACACAGGTAGAAGTCCCTCATTGATTCGGTTTTCCTACCAGAGATGACCCCTAAAAATGTATGAAGACATTGAAGTCAAAGGTGGTATGTGAATACATTCACCTTGAAGACTATGACAAGAGAAGGCATCGCATGAAGACTATGGAGCGCGAAGACTTAGATCTTTCGTAGTTCTTTTTCTTCTTTGTTGAGTCATAGGAACCACCGTACTGTTAAGTGGGGTCCGAGAGAACTAGTCAGAATGACTGAAGTGATGCTTAACCAAAATCCTATGTCTTCGAGTGAAGACTATGAGGGCGAATCTTGTCCAGAGTTGGACAAGTCAGCTTTGCTTGTAGCCCAAGTAAAGTAGTCGTGTGTGTTTGAAATCTGACCGTTGGAACACGTGTCAGTTCCTTAGTGACCCAGGGTCATTTCGGACAAATCAGGTCGGGTTGCCTAGTGGCTATAAATAGCCCACACCCTACAACCATAAACGTTTGGCTGCTCAAAGTTAAAGTACGGCTGTTGTCGTTTGAGAGCAACCCACCTCGAAGCCTTTAAGAGAGAATTCCTTGCGAGGAGAAAGTCCTAACCACCCAGAGCCAAAGAGTGTTAGGCATCACTTAAGTCGTCCTGTCTGTCTGATCTGAAGAGTTATTACACTTGAGGACTGTGAATCCTCCAGCCGGTTAGGCGTCGCGTTCTGAGCATCCAAGAGTCATTATGGATCGCCCCTGAACGAAGTCTGTGAGGGTTTGGGAGTCTACCTTGAAGACTTACCAGAGTGATTGGGCGAGGTCTGCGTGACCTTAGCTCAAGAGGAATACGGTGAGGACTAAGGGTTCTGAGCTGCGTGTTCAGGACTGGGTGTCCGGGACTGTGTGTCCTCAGGTTTAAATACCTAGCCGCCCTAACCAGACATACAGTTGTCACAGCAACTGGAACTGGTCCAAAAAATCATTGTGTTCACGAGTCACTGGTTTCATCCTTCCCTTCCCTTTACTTACTGTTGGTCCTTGTGAAGTCATTGCATGATTGCATTATCTTTTGTCTTCACTGAGTGACTGCTTGTTCTGATTGGCTTCACAATATCTTCCTACCTGATCCTTACTGCCTAGCTTCTATTAGTCATTGTGCTTTCACTTCTTTGGTTACTTGACTAAGGTTTGCCTAGTGTAGTCTACCTTCCGCTGCGTGGTAATAGGTTTACTTCTATCGTTTGTCTTTGAAACTTCCATGTTTTGAAGACTTTCATAAAAATCGCCTATTCACCCCCTCTAGTCGATCACTAGCACTTTCAATTGGTATCAGAGCAAGGTACTCCCTTGTTCTGTGTGATTCGGTTTAACCACCTGGAGTTTTAGCTATGTCAACTGCAGGGATAATTAAAGTCTCCGCTGCGTGCCCCGTCTTCGATGGAACTGAATATCCCTACTGGAAGAATAAGATGCGCATGCATCTTGAAGCCATTGATGTCGACCTATGGTATGTCGTCAAGAACGGCATTCCCAAGGCCGGAGAAGGTGCCACTGCTACTGATGTCAAGAAGTTCGTTCAACTAGACTCTACTGCCAAGAATATCATCTGTGGTCATCTGACCAAAGGACAGTATGGCTGTTTGATTGCTTTGGAGACTTCCAAGCTAGTTTGGGACTGGCTCTCCAAGGTCAACGAAGGCGTCTCCACCCAGAGAGATCAGAGAATCAGTGTCCTTCGCAACCTCTTCAACCGCTTCAAGAGAAATGACAATGAGAATGCCCAGCTCACGTTTGATCGACTCACTGACATCACAAATGAGCTTCAAGCCCTCGGCACCACTGAGATCACCAAGCATGAAGTCGTCAAGACACTCCTGAGATCACTTGACAGTTCGTTTGACACCCTAGCCCTGATGATTCAAGAACGCCCTGATTTCAAGACACTCGATCCGTCTGACATACTTGAGAGGCTCAACACACACGAGTTTCAGCTTTCTGAGAAAAGAGACATCTACGGTCCCAGCTATGGGCGAACTCGTGCCTTGAAGGCAAAAGTTGTCTCCTCATTTGAAGAAGAATCTGACAACAGTTCTGATGATCCTGAAGACATTGGAAAGGAGCTTGCTATGCTTGTGAAGAAGTTCCAAAAATTCACCAAGAAGAAAGGGTTCAGAAAGTCTTCACGATCAAGCTCAAGGAATGATGAAGCTTTTGCTCATGACTACAAGAAGAGAACATGTCACAATTGCAAGAAACCTGGCCACTACATCTTTGAGTGTCCACAGTGGGACAATGAGAACAACAAGAAGAAGAAGAGCAAGGAGTATGACTCTAACGACAAGAAGAAAAAGAAATACTCAAAGTCTTCTTCCAAGTCTTCCTCAAAGTCTTCATCACACAAGAAGAGCTCATCTGGCAAGGCACGTGCGTTTGTTGGCAAGGAAATGGATTCTGAGGAGTCTGCTTCTGAGGAGGCGGAGGTGGAGTCTGAGGAGGAGTCCGATTCTGGCGTTGCGAGTCTGGCTACAACATACGTTGCCAAGTCCATCTTCAACACAAAAGACAATGACTTCATCACCGACACCGATGCAAATGACAAGGACTACTCCGCTCCTTCCTACTGCTTCATGGCACGCGGTGCCAAGGTAAACACACGCACTACTCACTATCAAACATCTAGTGACGATGAATCTGATTGTGATTCCAAACCTAGCTACAAAACACTTGCTAAAATTGCAACTAAACAACAGAAAGCTATGGAACACATTCAAAAACTGTTAGACAAAAGCGATGATCTGTTAGACGCTGAAATGACTCGATCTCAGTCCTTAATTGAAGACATAAAAAATCTTCACGTTAAGTATGAGGAACTTGAAAGTCGTCATGAAACGCTCTCAACAACTCATGAAAGGCTTTCCTATGATTATCTTCAAAGGAAGCAAGATCTTGAGAAATTGAGAGCGGCTCATGAAGATCTTCAAAAGGAAAATGAGTCACTTCGCGCCAAACAGATCAGTTCAGCTCAGGAAGGATTTGAACCACCATGTCTTAAATGCGTTGAGCGTGATAACACTACTTCTGTTGCTGAATGTTCTACTGCTGCTACTGTTGCAATATCTTCACCTGTTGATGTGGTAACTAACCCCTCTGCTGAGGATACCACTGCTATTGCTGATGAGAATGCTAGGTTGAAGACACTGCTTGAAACAGGGATGTACAAAAGTCTCAAAGGGCATCAGACACTATGTGATGTCCTCAAAAGGCAGATCTTGAACCGAAACCCTAGGAAAGACGGTGTTGGGTTCGAAAGGAAAATGAATGACGATGGCTCTTACTGGAAACCTGAGCAGTACCCCAAAACCACATGGGTTGCTGCTAAGGAACCTTCAGCAGATCCATCCACCCTATCTGGCTTAACTTGTGCTAATCCCATTGTTATTGATGAATCCTTTGATGCAAACTACAAACTGTTTAAGAATCAGAATGGTGAAGAGTTTGTCAGGTATATTGGTACTAACTGCAGGAATGGACCGCCTATGAAGAAGATATGGGTGCCGAAAAGGTGTTTGGAGAATCTTCCTGTGAATGTCATCATGACACCACAGGTGAAGAAGACAAACCCCAGACCACAGGCTTCATACGGTCCAAAGGCTTCATACAGACAGAGGACTCACCTGATTCGCACTAACGCAAATGTTTTGCAGGGAAGCCATACTCAGGCCTATGAATATGAGCGCGGTTCATCAAACTGCCATGTTCATAAGACCAAGAACTATTCTGCTTATTCTTATGAGTACTATTGTCCACCTGCAAGACTTTTTGCTAGGGCTCCAAAGCCAAAGTTCTCAGATGCTGCACTTAGACTCATTGCTTCAAAGCCACCCTTGAAGATGTGGGTGGCTAAGAAAGCTTAACTCTCTTTTGCAGGGAAAGGTCTCCAGCAGAAAACCAAAATCGTCTGACGCTATTGCTGGGGACCTTAAACATCTTGTAGGGCGCAAGATCAAATGCCCAAATGGTCTTATTATGTACTTTGTTCCTGAGTCGCTTGCTGCTTGCCCCATCAGTCTGAATCTCGATCTAAGTTTTCATAATCCACTGGCTCGTCAAATGTTTTTGCTTCACAATTCTCTTCGTGAAGCCTATCCCCCTAACTGCACTGTAGTGTACGACACCAGCGGCTTCAGAATGGATTATTGATAGTGGGTGTACCAATCACATGACTGGCAAGCGAAGCTTTCTTATGGACTCAACCTTACGTCCATCCGACAAAAGTCACATCACATTTGCTGACACTGGTAAAAGTAAGGTATTGGGTCTAGGTAGAGTTGCAATCTCAAAGGATCAACACATGGATAAAGTCATGCTTGTTGAATCCCTTGGTTTCAACTTAATGTCTGTCTCAATGCTTTGCGATTTAAACAGGATTGTGATGTTTGGAAAATATCATTGCCTTGTTCTAATGGAATCTGAAGAGTCTCTAGTGTTTGAAGGGTATCAGAAAGATGATTTGTACGTGGTAAATTTCTCAGCAGGACCACAGCTTGCCGTATGTCTTCTAGCAAAAGCTTCAGAATGCTGGCTCTGGCATCGGAGGCTAGGGCATCCTGGCATGAGGAACCTGCACACCCTTGCAAAGAAGAAGCATGTCATAGGCATTGAGGGCGTCAAGTTCAAGAAAGATCACTTATGCGGTGCCTGTGAAGCAGGAAAGATGACGAGGGCCAAGCATCCCTCAAAGATAATCATGACAATGACTCGACCCTTCGGACTGCTCCACATGGATCTTTTCGGTCCCACTCATTACTCAACTCTTACTACTACTGCTTGTCTCTATGTCTTTGTCATTGTTGATGATTATTCTAGATATACTTGGGTGCATATAATCCTCTAAAAGACTGAAGTGCAGGATGTCTTCAGACGCTTCGCTAATCGAGCAATGAACAACTATGGTGCCAAGATAAAACACATCAGAAGTGACAATGGCACTGAATTCAAGAACACTGGCCTGGATACATATCTTGATACTTTGGGCATCACACATGAATTCTCAGCTCCATACACGCCACAGCAGAATGGCGTCGTCGAACGCAAGAACAGAACACTTATTGAGATGGCCCGAACGATGCTTGATGAATACAAGACTCCAAGAAAGTTCTGGCCTGAAGCCATTGATACTGCATGCCATACAATCAACCGTGTTTATCTTCACAAGCTTCTGAACAAGACATCCTATGAGCTCCTTACCGGCAAGAAGCCAAATGTCAGTTACTTCAGAGTATTTGGCGCCAAGTGCTGGATCAAGGATCCACATCACACTTCAAAATTTGCACCAAAAGCACATGAGGGTTTTATGCTTGGATATGGAAAGGATTCGCACTCCTATAGAGTCTTCAACCTTTTTCACTATAAAGTGGTAGAAACAGTGGATGTGCGGTTTGATGAGACGAACGGCTCACAAAGAGAGCACCTGGCAAATGTGCTAGATGAAGTTCCATCTAGTGAATCAATCAAACTTATGGGAACTGGAGAAATCATAACGTCTGAAGCTCAGCCTGAAGAGGAACTTATCATCTCTGCACCTGATCAACCTGAAGACAATGCTTAGCCTGAAGACAATCCTGTCGGCGTCCTGGGAACGGGGGTCCCCAGACTTGCCTGCCTGCGGCCTGCGGCGTGGCTCAAGTGGGGGCCCAACATGGCCCATCTTCATCAACACAAGACTCAAGACCCTCGTGAGGGGCCAAGCCTCGCGAGACGGACGACACGGCGCATCCTCAGGCACAGCCTCCTCAGGCTGGCCCGCGAGGAGACGGAGATATCAAGGCGGGGTACCTCATGAGGTGCCAGTGATGCAAGCCATGACGATCGAGGGTGCCAGGCGGGCGCCAGCGCGCTCAGCGTCCTTCTTTCCTCTTTGGTGCAAAGGGGGCAAGCGCAGCCGCGGAGTACCGAGGCATCAGGCAAAGGTTGCCATTTCGGTGCAACAAGACCAGGACCAAGCGGACTACGAGACGGAGGTCACCATGGAGCCCAGCACGGCGTCACCACAGAGTCTTTCGCAGGCGAAGACCACCTTTTGTCAGGATAGATGTACTCGCTGTCCCCCTTCAAATTAGCCCGCCATTGTTGGCTCCCTTCCCGCTCAATATTTGGGAAGAGGACCAGGGCCTCTATAAATTGGGACCGGCCACCCACGTAGCAGGGGGTTCGATCAGGGGGTTCGTTCGATCAGTTGGTAGGTCGATCGGTTCATAGAAGGGGATCAAAATCAGAGAGAGAGAGAGAGAGAGAGAGAGAGAGAGAGAGGTGACTGAACTCTTCCCAGCAGTTCGTCGCCCCAGCTAAGAACTGACCCTCGTGAGGCAGTTCTTCCTTGTAGTGTTCATCATCACCAGCCCCAGGAGGCAATCCATCCACCACACACTGGAGTAGGGTATTACACCACAATGGTGGCCCGAACCAGTATAAATCTTGTGTCCCTTGTGTGATTCCTTTAGTAGTTTAGATCTTTGTGAGACGGGGAGGTTGAGGATGTGATTTCCACGCGCACCCCAGTGTTCGAACCTTAAGGGTCTGCCGGAACCCGAAACCCGACATTTGGCGCGCCAGGTAGGGGTGCGCCGGAATTCGTCTTCCACTGCTCCGTTCTCCTCCGACCGTCGCATCCATGTCTGACGCTCGTCGGGCCCGCGCCGAGCGCCGGGCCGCCATCGCTTCTCGCGTCGCCCAGACGGCCCCCGTCGGTGGGCGTCCTCGTCGTTCCCCGTCACCCGCCATCAACGCCGCCACCGGCCCGGCGGGGGGCGAGCAGCAAGCATCGTCTTAGCACCCGTCCATGCGGCAAGACGGCCGCACCGCCACTCCATTGCTCGCACCGGCTGGTTCTTCGTCCCGCGCGCTCCGCGCACCCTTGGAGGCTCGAGCTGCGCTCCTAGCGCAAACAAGCTCCTGCGCTACCGCCCCGTCGACGACATCTACGAGGAGTGGCTCGACCGCGTCGCCGAGCTTGTCCGCGCCCCAGGGGGCTCTTCCATGCCGTCCGTCCCTCTGCGCCACACTCCGCCCCACGCGGGCAACGAAGCTCCATAGGCGCACCAGCCGCCTCCCCTCCTGCTCCTAGCTGCAGTGCGTGGGGACCCTCAAGATCAGGCTCTCCACTAACCAAAGCCTTACGTGGCCACCGCGGGCTACCACGCCTACACCACTGGGCTGCGCAGCGTCGCGTGGCCCGGCAAGTTCAAGCCTGACTTGCCTCCTCGCTACAATGGCACAACCGATCCCACAGAATTCCTCCAGCTCTATGAGCTGGGCATCGAGGCTGCCGGCGGGGATGAGAAGGTCATGGCGAACTGGTTCCCCATGGCGCTCAAGGAAGGAGCTCGGACCTGGCTCCTGAATCTGGCTCCAGGCACGATCTCCTCCTGGGACCAGATGCGCACCCGCTTCATCGCCAACTTCCAAGGTACTCGCGACCGGCCGCCCGCCGTGAGCGACATGCGCCGCATAAAGCAACAACCCGGAGAAACCCTGCAAAAGTACATCCAGCGCTTCAACAGCGCGCGCCTCAAGATCCCCAAGGTGTCCGAGGAGGCCATCATCTCGGCCTTCTCCGATGGCGTGCGTGACATCAAGATGAAGGAGGAGCTGGCGATGCATGAAGACCTCTGCACTTCCCTGGAGCTGTTCAACTTGGCGAACAGGTGCGCCAGGGCTGAGGAGGGACGCCTCTCCCTCCTCGAGCTGCCTGCCGCAGATCCAGAAGAGAAGAAACCCAAGGCCAAGGACGTGAAGCGCAAGGGGGCTGCCGTACTCGCGGCAGAACCAGGCATGAAGCGGGGCAAGGACCTGCCCGAACCCTCCAGAGGCAGCCGGTACTATGTGTACCATGACCTCCACACCCACAACACCAACGAATGTCAAGAACTCCGAGCCGTGCGAGAAGGAAGGATCGGCCATCGCCCCGACCGTGCTGACCGGGGCTACGGCCGAGGAGGAGGAAGAAACCCAGGGCGCTGGGAAGATCACGGCCCGCGCCCGGGGTGGCGCGACCAGCCTCGCGAGGACCGCTGGCGGGACCTGCCTCGCGAGGGAGACTGGAGGGATCAGCCTCGTGAGGATCGCCCTCATGGCAACGCAGGCCTACCTCCTCTGCCGGCTCCACCGAGAAGGAACGAAGACCGCCATCAAGATGAAGGGGCTGGGGGCTTCCAGGAGCCGCGTGCAATCGCCTGCATCCTGGGTGGAGGTCAAGCCCCAGCCTCTCAACGTATCTTCAAGCAGTTTGCCCGCGAAGTGAATGCAGTTCTCCCCAAGCTTGAAGCAACGCGCCCCCTCAAGTGGTCGGCATGCGCCATCACGTTCAGCTCGGCAGACCAGCTCAAGTGCGCGGCCACAGCAGGAGTCCTCCCGATGCTCTGCTCCCCAGTCATCAGCAATGTGCTGGTCACCAAGACCCTCATCGATGGTGGGGCGGGGATCAACGTCCTGTCCGTGGAGACCTTCAACAACCTCCAAGTGCCCTATGACCAGCTTCAGCCAACCAAGCCTTTCTCCAGGATCACCGACGGTTCCACAGTCCCGATCGGGCAGGTCCGCCTCCCTGTCACCTTCGGGGCCCGCAGCAACTACTGCACCGAGCTCATCGACTTCGACGTCGCCCACATCCGCCTGCCGTACAACGCCATCCTCGGGTACCCAGCGCTGGCCAAGTTCACGGCTGCGACTCACCATGGCTACAACGTCCTCAAGATGCCAGGAAGTGGCGGAGTCATCACGGTGCCCTGTGAAGAGAAGGATGCAGTGTGTTCCCTGGAGAGAGCCTATCAGGCCGCGTCGCTAGAAGACCCAGACCGCGGAAGCAGGAGGCTTCCTGAGGCCACCCCCAAGAAGAAGAAGAGATCGTCAGGCTCGGCCCCTCAGGAGGTGGGCCCCTCAGGGCCCGTGTCTGCCCAGGGGGACCCTCCTTCCATCGCATAGGGAAGCGCGCCCGACGCCCTCCTTAGGCAGGGCTTGGGGCTCTCACCTGGAGGGCCACCGACCCAGCCAGGGTCACGAGGGAGGCGCTTGGGCACCATGTGGAAGCGTGCTTCACGGCACGTTTCCCCCAAGAAGGAGCCAGGCGAGTGTCGGTGTTCTGGGAACGGGGGTCCCCAGACTTGCCTGCCTGCGGCCTGCGGCGTGGCTCGAGTGGGGGCCCAGCATGGCCCATCTTCATCAACACGAGGCTCAAGACCCTCGCGAGGGGCCAAGCCTCGCAAGGCGGATGACACGGCACATCCTCAGGCACAACCTCGTCAGGTTGGCTCGCGAGGAGGTGGAGAGTTCAAGGCAGGGTACCTCGCGAGGTGCCTATGACGCAAGCCATGACGACACGGGGCACCAGGCGGGTGCCAGCACGCGCAGCGTCCCTCTTTCCTCTTTGGTGCAAAGGGAGCAAGCGTATCAGCGGAGTACCGAGGCATCAGGCAAAGGTTGCCACTTTGGTGCAACGAGACCAAGGCCAGGAGGACTACGAGACGGAGGTCACCATGGAGCCCAGCGCGGCGTCATCACCAGAGCCTTTGGCAGGCGAAGACTGCTTTTGTCAGGATAGATGTACTCACTGTCCCCTTTCAAATTAGCCCGCCATTGTTGGATCCCTTCCCGCTCAATATTTGGGGAGAGGACCAGGGCCTCTATAAATAGGACTAGCTACCCACATAGCAAGGGGTTGGGTTTTCGATGGTTGGTTCGTTTGGTTCACAAGTAGAGAGAGAAAGAGGGTGACTGAACTCTTCACAACAGTTCATCACCACAGCCAAGAACAGACCCTCGCGAGGCTGTTCTTCCTTGTATTGTTCATCCTCACCAGCCCCAGGATGCAATCCATCCACCACACACTGGAGTAGGGTATTACACCACATCGGTGGCCCGAACCAGTATAAATCTTGTGTCTTTCGTGCAGTTCTTTTAGTAGTTTAGATCCCATTGAGACGGAGAGGTTGAAGGTGAGATTTCTGCGCGCACCCAGTGTTCGAACCTTAAGGGTCTGCCGGAACCCGAAATCCGACATTTGGCACGCCAGGTAGGGGTGTGCCGGAATTCGTCTCCTACCGCTCCGTGCCCCGTCACGTCTTCATCGCCATGCCAGGCAACCAGGAGGTCAACCCCGACCCGTGGGCTGCATGGCCCAAACGCGTGGAACCGCTCGCCTCGAGCGACCCCGTGCCCCAGGCAGCTCGCGGTCCGCAGGGCGCTGCGGGCCGCGGGCGACGCGGACGGACTTCGGCAACTCTTACGCCGTGGCAGGCTCGGTCGGCGGCAAGGGCCTCCAATCACGCTGCGACAACGACACCATACACCCACCGGGAGCAGGCGAATTCGAGGGCCGCACTCACGGTGGCCCGAGAGCTGCTGCGATGCAGGCTGCTGGAGGGCGACCGTGATGTGCTACTAGAGCGAGTGGCGGAGCTCCTGGGCTTCGCCGCCTTGGGGGCACACCCCTTCTTAACCCAGCTCCCATCTCAAGCCCAGAGCGACCCGCACGGGGGCTCCGCGCGTGCCTGCGGGCTTCAAGGCTACTCCGACGCCAGCGAAGCTGTCAGCACCGGACCGGTGGCGGCACTGCCCCCGCCCCCGGTCCGCGAAGGAGAAGGACTCGACATGACCCGCGGCCCCGGAGGGCGGCCGCATTACCACCCAGTGGCAGGCATGACAGGTGGGGCCGCAGGCATGCGGGGCACCACGGCATGGCGTATGGGATGACGGCGACGGAAGAGTACGTGCCCTGCATGATTGACCAAGGACGCCCTCACGAGGACGGGCAGGGCTCTCTCCTCGGCCCCAGCTGGGGGGACGGGGTGATGGAGACTGAGCCCTTCCCGGCGCCCCAGGACGAGCCCGCTGGCCACGCAGGAGGCAACGATCACCGGGCGCCGCTACCTCTTCAGGGGCATGTATATGCTAACCGTGGATCGCAGGAGGTGCAGGTCGCCGCAGCGAGCGGCCGCCCCGCTCCTACAGCCCCTCACCCCTCGGGAGGAGGGTGCAGGGGGCTGCAGGGGAGGGGCCGGGATCCGACATCACCACCGCGGTGTTCGGAGCAAGGCGTTCTTAGGAAGTAGGCCCTCTGCTGGGGAGGTGCCTCAGGGCCTGCCCCTGGCAGAGGACCCGTGGTCGTCGGGGGAACCGCTGGCGACCGCTCTACCCCATCGGGCGGCGTCCTGGGTTCCGGTCGTTGCTGATGGCACTAGAGTGTGGCGCAAGGCGGGGCCCTCGTCTGGCGATATGAAGCAAGGCCAGTACCTGTGAAGAAGGCCCAGTGCCTGTGAAGCTCGCCGCCCCGTGACACTCTCACGTAATAATGAGTGGGGCTGTACACACCCCGGATTCTCAGGGGTGCCGGCCTCAGGCCCTGGGGCTCCCTCCCACGCCCAGTGGACATCACTTAGCTCCGCGCTGGTGAGAAGACGTCGAAGACTAGATTAGGTGCCGGACGCGGCTTTTTGTCTGCCTTTTTGTTGCCTTGCCCTTTGGCTGTTGCTTTCCCCCGCTGGATTTAAGTTGGATTCGAATTTGAGATTTGCATGTGTTCGGGGAAGGGGTGCTTATTCTCGCTCGAGCCGTTTCTCGCGTTCTGATTACCGCTCCATCACAGTTGCCTCCCCTCGCGAGCCCCTCGCGAGTCGGGTCAGGCCTGGCTCGTACGCAACCCAGACTGCCGCTGTTACTCCCTCTCGGGAGGCTTTTCGGGGGCCTGCGGAGGTTGTCCTGTTTAAAAAGGCCCGGAGCCTGTGAAGCATGGCGAGTGCCTGTGAAGCTCTCGCTCTCGAGGAAAAGGCCCAGAGCCTGTGAAGCAAGGCGAGTGCCTGTGAAGCTCTCACGCTCAAGGAGAAGGCCCAAAGCCTGTGAAGCAAGGCGAGTGCCTGTGAAGCTCTCGCGCTCGAGGAAAAGGCCCAGAGCCTGTGAAGCAAGGCGAGTGCCTGTGAAGCTCTCGCGCTCGAGGAAAAGGCCCAGAGCCTGTGAAGCAAGGCGAGTGCCTGTGAAGCTCTCACGCTCAAGGAAAAGGCCCAGAGCCTGTGAAGCAAGGCGAGTGCCTGTGAAGCTCTCGCTCTCGAGGAAAAGGCCCAGAGCCTGTGAAGCAAGGCGAGTGCCTGTGAAGCTCTCGCGCTCAAGGGAAAGGCCCAGAGCCTGCGAAGCGAGGCGAGCGCTTGTGGAGCCATCGTGTCCGGAAGAAGGCCCAGAGCCCGTGGAGAAGGCCGACGCATGAGGAGTTTCTCATCAGCGACAACCTCACATCCTGAGGACCCAGCTAGAAAGCGCCCAAGGCGTCGCGCCCTCCTGCAGGCCGCCGCTACACCAACGTGGGGCAAAGGTAAACCAGCCCACCATCGGGCGCAAGCGCAATTTGGTAACTACTGATATGATAAACATAGGTTTTTACATGAGGGGCTTCCCCTCCAATAATGCTCTCACACACCACTAGGTCGAAAGCCTGAGTTCTATTCATGCAAAGTGAAAAAGACAGGAGCGATACGCTCTTAGTCGGACCAATCCCCCAATGCGTCCCCGGAAGCACCTCCTGAGCCCTCGCCGGAGTCGCCGAGCTCGCCATCGACGCCCGTGTCGCTGCCGGCGGCGTCAGGGCCGCTCGCCGCGCCGTCCTCATCAGCACCCACGACCACGTCGCTGTCGTCCGAAGCAAGGCCCTGACGAGGGCGTCCACGTTATCCTCCACCCAGCGCGACAGGTCGTCCCGGACGGCCTGGGGGACTGGGGCGATGACGGCGTCGAAGTCGAAGCGGGGATTCATGTTCTGAAGATGGCTGAAGACACGGGAGAAGGCGCGCTTGAGCAAGGTGCGGCTCCTCTCCTCCACCAACCTGTCGGCCCTAACCGACCGCTCCTCCAGCTCCGCCACCACGGCGGTGAAGAACTGCAGGTTACCGGCGTAGTTGATCGTGTGTGGCTCACCGACGGACGCCTCACAGATGTTGCCCAAGGCCGAATTGGCCCTCTCCCTGAGCATGGTGAACATTGGGCCATGCGCGTGCTCCAGGAGCCGCCGTTGGGGTATTTCATCGGCGTTCTGGCGCTCGACGACCTCGGCCTCTTCCACCCGTTGGCGAAGGCGGAGCACCTCGGCTCGAGAGGCAGCCAGCTCTTTCTGCGCTACCTCAACGGCAGCCTGGGAGACGTCGGCCAGCCACATCGCCTCGTCCCGTTGGGTCCTCAGGGCCGCGGTTCTGCCTTCAGCCTCGACCCGGATCATCCTCAGCTTCCCCTTGAACTCACGCTCGAGGCCTTGGCGCGCCATCACCACCCGACGACAAACCTCCTCCAGGACACGCACTTCCCGCGCAGCGACGTCGTCCTGCGCCTGCGTCACTAGGCGCTCCCTCATCTCCAGCCTCTCGTACTCACGGGAGCGTTCGGCGGCCTCCAGCGCCAATGCTTCCTCGCACTTCTGAAGCTCAGTTGGGTCATTGGAGGCCACCTCCATCGACGCGAGGGCTGCCTCGCGCAGCTCCGCTTGCTCCTCCAACGAGTGGCACCGGGCCAGGAGCTCGCGAGCTCGCTCCTCCGCCGCCTCTCGCCACCCGTCAGCCCTCCGGGCCTCCTCGACGGCCTGGGAGCGGGCCACTCAGGAGGCCTCCAGCGATGCCTTCGCGTCTTCATCATCAAGGTCGCGCTGGCGGCGCGCATGGGTGACGGCGGCTTCCAGCTCGCGCCTCCCTGCAGCTAGGTGCAGGCCCTCGGCCTCCAGGCGAGCATCTTCAGCGGCAAGCTCTTCCCCAAGCAGGTCCACCGCGTCGGCCGCTCGTCGAAGGAACCCTTGGCGGCGCGAGCGGCGCTCCCGAGCGCGCTCGAGCACATCTTCTGCGTCATCATCCGCCCCAAGCAGGCGCCGGGGGCTGCTGGTCATCGTTCCCCCTCCAGGCAGGGGGCTGGGGGCTGGCGACCTCCCAACGGCCGGACGCGCCATATCAGAAGCCCGACCAAGGGCCAGCCCGCCTCCAGATGAGGGGCGTAGGTGGCGCCTCAACCAGTCGCAGCCTAAGACCAGACGGGAGGTACCCGACAGGCTGGCTATCCCCTGAGAAGGCCCGCGAAGGAAAAGTGTGGGGAATGAAGGGACGCGGCGCACCTCGGGAAGATCCGCCCCATAAGACGCCCTCACCACGAGGGCAGAGCTGCTCGGAGCACTTGAGGATGGCGGAGGAGGCGAAGCCGAGGAAGGCGGTGCCTTGGCGACTCCCGCGATCTCAGTTGGAAGGGGCCTGCGGAGCAAGAATCAGTGAAAGCAACAAGAGGACCGGGAGTTAGAGAGGAAAAAGACTTACTCGTCAGTGGCAAAGTACTTCCTGCGCTTCAGCACGCGACGAGGGGAGTCAACACCCAGAGCCTCCCTCTTCCTCCGGAGGGCCTCAAAGTCCACGCGGAAGCGGCCCAAGAGAAGAGCACAAGGATCAACCCGCCGCGAGGACGAGGCACCAGGACGGCCTGCATCGGGAGTGCCCGCCTGGTGCATGCCACCAATCACCTTGTCGGAAGCCGGGACCAGGGCCTCCAAGGCCCCGGCCCCGGGCGCTGGGAGCGGCTGCCTACCACCTTCAGCCGCAGCAGTACGGGCCTCAGGTGCCGCACCCTCCTCCGGAGCTGCCTCCTCACGAGCGGCCTCAGGCGCCGCACCCTCCTCTAGAGCCATCTCCTCACGAGCGGCTTCAGGCGCTGCCCCCTCCTCTGGAGCCTCCACGGCCTCAGGCGCCTCCTTTCTTCCTTCTCCGCCGCTTGAGGAGGAGTCGCCTTGGCCAATTGGGAGGGGAGTCACCACTACAGGGTTCTCGCGAGGCCCTTGGAGACCGGCGGGGTGCAGCCCCCACTCGTCGAAGTCAGGTATCTGCTTCACAAAGTCAGCCTTGCTCTGACAGAGACATAGCAAGGCCCCGCCTTGCCGGATGTTGCCAGGATTGGGGTCCTCGGCCAAAGTTAGGAGCGCCGACTTCAGCGCCGCGGGGGCCAGGTCGTCTTCCTGGAGCCTCATGGCGTCCTCGCGCCCCCGTAAGGCCCATATTCGGTGAGAGTGTCGCTGCAGGGGAGCGACATGGCACAACAGAAACTCCTTCACCACCCTGGGCGCTGTCACGCCGAGCTTCCTCAGGAGTGCGAAGCGGGGCCAGACGAAGACAAGCCGAGGGCTCTTCAGCGTCTCTTGGCCCCAACCCGAATTAGGGACGGCAGGCGAGGTCGGCTCCGATAGCAGGGGGCTGGGCACCCCCGCATCCACGTACAACCATCGCTCGCGGAACCCGGCCGTGGGCTGGGCACCCCCGCATCCACGTACAACCATCGCTCACGGAACCCGGCCGCGGGCTGGGGGAGTCGGAAGTCAATTCCAGACGCCTCGGACACAGGCTCGGCAGCAAAGCTCGCGCATGCCCAGGGCTAGGAAGGATCGACAAGACGCAGCGAGAAGAAGTGGCGCAGCAGGGCGACCGAAGGAGGGATGCCCACCATGGCTTCGCAAACGGAGGCGAAGACCGAAAGGAGGGTGATGGACTCAGGACTGAGATGCATTAAGTGGATCTGATAATGCGAAAGCACGACATTGAAGAAATCGGAGAAAGGGGGAACCAGACCCGCCCACAAGGCATCGGTAAAACATGGGACCTCAGTTGCTGTCCTGTCAATGGAGAAGTGGGATGCGGGCCATGCGGTCGTCCTTCCGCACTCGTTGAAGACGGTGGCTGTCAGGACCCCGATCCTAGGTCACACCGATCTAGCCGGTAACACCTCATATCACCTTACGACCTCACGCACGGTATCCCACGGGTGTCGTCTTACCATGGCCCGGGACCGTTTGCGCCTTTTGGCTCACGTATATGATAGTGTCGCTAGCATCCATATGACAGAGAACCCGGGCCGACATGGCTAGCCGTGAACCCAAAGCGGCACTAACCCATGGGGACAGGCATACATGAATCAACCTCGAGCATGTCGGCCAACAGCGTGTGAATCCGGGCTGTAGCACTGGGCTAACAGGACTCCGGTAACCCGGGCTGTAGCAGGCTAGGCAGGACTCCGGAAGTCACCACATGACATTTCCTCGAAGGGACAGACACAGGAACGAAGTGAATCACATGCCGGCCAGTCAATGCAATGCACAATATGATGCATGATCATGACATGGCAATATGCTATGGTTTGAGCTAATGCAACTAGCTATGATTTAAATGAAGTTGGTTTGAGTACAAGATTCAAATTCCAACCCCATATATGATTATTTAAATGCCCTTTATTTGTTTTGTCCAAAACAGAGGACAAACATTGTTCAAACATGCATGAAAATGGTACAGATGGATTCCTTGAATTTTTCTGATAATTTTTCATATATAAATTATTTCATTTGGAGTTACAGTTGATTTTCTATGATTTTTAGAAGTTTTAACTATTTTCTGGAATTTCCTGTATAAAAAATAATTCCAGTAAATAATTATCGCGTCAGCACGACATCAGGGTGACGTCAGCTGGTCAACTGGGCGCCTCCAGGTCAAACCTGACAAGTGGGACCCACTGGTCAGTGACCCAGGGCTGGTTTGGGTGGATGACATGTGGGCCTGGTCAACTGCCAAGTCAGCACGGTCAACACTAGCGCGTGGGTCCCACTGGGTTATGAACTAAACTAAACAGAGAATTAAATTAAACTAAACAGGCACGAGGCCCACTGTCATTGACCCTGAGGGTTAATTAATGGGGCTGTTAGCTGCTAATGACGGAACACGTCATATCATCGGAGTTCAACGCCGGCGAACACACAGACGCGGCGGCGATGATCGGGACGGCGGCTCCGGCGACCAAATCGATGGCCGAGCCCACCTACAAGGAGCTAGGGCTCGAGCGCATCCAACTGTGGCAGGGGGAGGTTGCGAGGTGGCCGGAGTTGGGCACGGTGTCGACCTCCGCGGTGGCCGGAGTTCGGGCTCGACCGATGCAAAGCTACGGTGTACGAGACAACGAGGTGAGCAGTGCTATGGCCTCCTGGGAGCACGCTGAGAACAACTACGTGCTCGGTTGGGTCATTCGAGGTTGCTAGCTGCGGCAATGGCGAACTCATCGGCGGCGAGCTCTCGGGCTCAACAGAGGACGCGGTTAGAGGATGAAATCGGCAACGGAGAGAGAGGGGTTCGGTGCGGAGGCTCACAGAGAGTCCAACAAGCGCGAGGTCGGGGTCGAGGACGCCCGGTAGCTCCCGAATCGACGACGAGGATCCACGGTGGCCGGCGATGGAAACGGTGATGCTGGCGACGTTGTGGTGCGTCCGTTGTTCCATGGCTCGGTGGAGAGGAAGAGGAGGACGCCCCGGAGCTCTTGGATACACTGGATGGGCGAGGGAGAGTCAGTGGCCGTGGCGAATGGTGTCGGTGCAGCCATGGCGGCCTCGGCCATGAGGTGGGAAGCGAGGGAGAGAGAGGGGGAAGTGAGCAGAGGAAGAGGGAGAAAATCCTGGGCGGCCCGGCGTTTCCACGACGAACGGCGAGGACGCAGGAGGCGTGGACAGCGCGAAGCAGGAGGTGGAGCTCGGGCGTGGGCGCGTCGACACGCCTCTGCCTACTGGCAGAGGTTGAAGACGGTGGGGAGTTGGGCTGGGCCTCAGCCAAAGTGCCGGCCAGGTGGCTGTGCCAGGTAAGCTGGCCCAAGTGGCTTCTCTCTCTCTCTTATTTCTATTTTTGTTCTGTTTTCTATTTTTGCTATTATGTTTTGATTTAGTTCAAGACCAAACCATTTTCAAAATTCATAAAAATAATTGTGTGAACTAAATGGACTTATCCAAATCCACACAACAATTTTCAGAATTATTGAACATATATTTATTATATAATAAATATAGATCCAATTCAAATATTTATTGGATTAAATCAAAGGCCCAAAATAATTGCTTCTGAGATTCTAAAAATATTGGTTTGAATTTTGTCCCTTGCCAATATTTCCAGAGATTCACAGGAACATTTTCTTGGACTTAATTGAGGCAATTTTTATCTTGGTCATTTTTAGAAATATTCTCTGAGGCTTTCACATGTCCCCATTTCAAGTTTCAGATCAAATTAGACATGATGCATGAAGATCAAGCAAAGTCAAACGATGTCTAATCTAGGGCTGTGACAGCTCACCCCCACTAAACAAAAATCTCGTCCCGAGATTCAAGACGTGAGGTAAGAAGACAGAGGGAACGCCAATAAAGAATCTTCACGATCCGATTGCCCTTCTCGAAGATGTTGATTCATTGCATCATGTCGATCTTGACATCCTCGCTTTTGAGATCTTCATCCACGCGATGACGACGGAAAGAGACTCAACTAGGATTGAGCTTCTCGAAGATCGAGCTAAACAATATCAACTCGCGGAATGAGATGTTGAAACATCTTGAGTTGAGACACAGAACACATCAAGAGGGATGGAAGAACAACGACGGGGTTTGATTTGTGGGCAGCAATTCCACGCTTAGAAAGATGGTGGATGGTGTCAAGGTGGGGAGGAAATAGTTGCCATGATACCATAACGAGACATCTTAAGGAAGGTGACTCGCAGAATTATTCCCTTAAGTGGCAAAAAGAATTACTTTTGATTCGGAGATCATAGAAACTCTTCATACCAGCTTAAGGCAATTTTCAATTGATGGTTTGAAGGAGTTTGAAAGAATGACATACTCGGACTAGAATGGATGATGTGGACTACCTTGTTGAAGACAACACAATGGATGATTTTTGCTTATCATCGGAAATGGATGAGACCCATGGTAAGTCCACTGTTGAAGATGATCCTGAACAACAACTACTGAGGTGCAAGCTGGGAACATGATGCAAATGTTGGGAATGATTCTAGTAATTGGGGAGAAGGTTCACCGGCAAAGGTGATTCCACCAATTGGATGGCTATCGAACAACTGAGAGGACGGAGGCACATTCCAGTTAACGACAACATCAGAACCTAGTGCCTGAGCGTGCTCTCAAGAACTTGAGCAATTCCGTATTCATCAAGGTTCTGCCAATATCCGTGTCAAGGATCCTGGCAACACAACATGCTACCATGATGAATGGTGATGGATAATGTAGATGCAAAGGAAGATAACACTTTCTCAGATTTCACCTTAGCGAAGCCAAAGAAACAAAATCTGGATGATCGACCGAGAGACATTTAGCACTCCGCTTCTAATGTTCTCCTTGATGTACTGGTTGCCACGGTCATGCTTTAAGCATCGGCATAGCCACCAAGTAGTGGTCGGACTTCGGAATACAATAGATCCATAAGGAACAACTTCTGGAGTAAAACCTACAAAATCCTCATGGGAATGTGGCGAACTTTCTTCAATCGAGATACTACAATAATAGGTCTTCCGGCTGGATGTGTTGGCCACGACATCCACTTTACCGGTTATCGAGAGACCAATATTATAGTTCTTGGAAAATGCTCCAACCATCATATCTGCCTAAGATTCAGATCTGGTTGGTGACAGGATATTCCAGACTCATTGAGTCTAGAAAGGAAAATAAAGGTTTGCAACACAAATCAACGAGATGACATTGCGAGATTCTCGGGGGAATGAACTACGGTAGTAAGCTCCAAAACATGAGCCGGTTCTGCTACAAGCATGTGAACACGTTGTCCTAGACAAACATGACCACGTAGTAGTCTTATAATAAAACACTACCGAGTTCAGGGGGAACCATCAACGAGGATATCGAAGTCCTTGCGTAGGTCTAACCCTTAAGAAGAAACTTCTTCTCCTTGAACAAATCAATCAGTGGCTTGGTGTGCTAGGGATACGTATAGAATGTAGATGATCAGTCTATCAGACCATAGAATACTTCGCACATGCATGACTGACTTGGGATGATTCCAGAGGAAGCAAAAACAAACTTTCTCGAATTCACGGCGGCAACTTACATCAGATGCACATGAATTAGAGGAAGTCACATCTTTCAACCGGACATATGCTTCATGGTCGGGACATGAGGGCAATGCTTATAAAGTTTCCAAGACTAGCTGGATGTTCAACACAATCATGGAGGAGACAAAATGCCGCTGATGGGCTCAACAGCAACTCATCGGAATTTCCATATCACTGGACTTCCACCACTATGTGAACAATGTGATAGTATTGGTCAGACCAAAGATATAATGGTGTATGCTCGAGGGACAACCGCAAGTAAGACAACATTACGAACATCGTTGGTTCTGATTTGATTTGACGATAGCCCACACTCAAATCAAGGTTTGGGCAAGATAATAGATCCAACAGCTGATCATGGGGATCAGTCGATGAATATATCATCTTTCTTCAACACACACACACAAGGATATCCCTTAGGGATGAACTAAGTCGGACAAGTTTTCATCTTCCAACTCTCCAAGTTGTTGTTAAGCTTAACCAACTAGCTCAGGGGTATCCAACACAGATTCTTGGGGAAAAGTGGTTTATTGAAAAACCATCTTGATCACGAACTCAACATAACGGTCAGGTGACAACCTGGTAACACTTCTGAGAAGATATTCGGAAAATCACGAACCACCGGTATGTTACTAAGCTCGAGAACAACCTTGCTTTTTAGGGCAAGATGATATGATCAAAGAGTGAGGGATTGGCACAATCCTAACCCATTGATCGAAGTGTGCACCAGAAATATGGACTAGGTAGCACGATCAGTCTTAGAATGATAATTCAATAACCAACACGCTAAGAATGAGAATATTGTCCATTAACTACCAAGCAACGGAGTTGCTAGGAGTATTGATTTCACACATCACGGTTCACTTGTCGGCATTCCGGTTGCGACAACACGGGACCGAGGAATGAAGAATGATGGTAAGAAGTATCACTGCGTCAAGAATTCATGAGAGATGTGCAATTCTCACGACGCTCTTGACATAAAGTGGGTAATACTTCAGGGTAGAACAGAACCAAAAGCTGGGTTGCATTTTGATCTGCGGAATACAACTATTTTGACCCAACCCTAGATATGGATGAGGTACTGGAGTTTGTTTCTCCTAGTCATTCTAAAATAGAGCGGCTTGACGGACCACAAGAATAAAAGGCACCGACGAACACAAATGCACACATACTCTTGGCTATCTACTGATAGAGGATGGTCGGAATACAACTGAAGAGGAACAACTCAAGGAACATATAACTTTCTGAGTTGTGGATGAATAGGTTAGTATGTCGAACGAGTTCAACATATTTCTTCCAGATAACCCATGCAGAAAGGTAGAACTGGCAGAGCCACAATATAGAATGGAGAACTCATCAAGAGCACTCTGGTTGTGATCCTTTGGTTCAAGAACTTCTGCCATAAGTGGTTCATAGTATTTGGAAGAAGGAAATACCACGGACCTCGAGGTCTATCACAAGGTTTACTAATGTCCTAAGGAACTAGCAAACACTATCAACATGAAGCAGGTAGGGTGAGTCTCGGGCTCAAAACCCAGGAATAGAATGCCTACTAACTAAATGACATCACGGGATGCTTTCGAGAATGATGGCCAGAATCACACACTGGGAATACAAAACATGGATAGATCACTAGGTGACTCCCTAAAACACCTACGGTCATAGTAATAGCTCCAACATATATGTCGAGGTAACAGAGTACCTCAACTCACCATTAGTGTGGTTAATCTGACCCAAAAGGATATCAGAAATGGAAAGAAAGGATTTGCAAATGCATCAGACTATTTAGAAACCTGGGATGACTCGGACAGCATAACGGCTGTAAATGCTCGAAAAGATTTGAGACATCCTGCAAAAATGGTGGCATAACCACTCAGAATCATAATATCAAGGTTCTGAGGCCAGTTATGAATATATAGAAGTAGTAGGAACTGAACTGCAGCATGAATCCATCAATCCTATAAGTCAACGGGTTAGTAACACGTCATCCTGATAGATAGATAAGAAGGCCTAGTTCTTAATCCCCGTAGAAAGGAAGAGGATGACTCAGATCAGAAGGGCATGAGGTATAAGGAGTAAAAAAAGAGCCTTACGTTCCCTTCCACAATCAATTCCCTTACATAACTAAGCATTTCTAGACTCAACTTCGACCAGTTTGGCTTGGTAATCCTACAGGCAGTCAGGCTCTGATACCAACGCTGTCAGGACCCCGATCCTAGGTCACACCGATCTAGCCGGTAACACCTCATATCACCTTACGGCCTCACGCACGGTATCCCACGGGTGTCGTCTTACCATGGCCCGTGACCGTTTGCGCCTTTTGGCTCACGTATATGATAGTGTCGCTAGCATCCATATGACAGAGAACCTGGCCCGACATGGCTAGCCGTGAACCCAAAGCGGCACTAACCCATGGGGACAGGCATACATGAATCAACCTCGAGCATGTCGGCCAACAACGTGTGAATCCAGGCTGTAGCACTGGGCTAACAGGACT
The DNA here is from genome assembly GCA_034509565.1 of Triticum monococcum. Taxonomy (NCBI): domain Eukaryota; kingdom Viridiplantae; phylum Streptophyta; class Magnoliopsida; order Poales; family Poaceae; genus Triticum; species Triticum monococcum. The sequence goes on from CM067841.1 coordinate 123,313,864, forward strand.
CCGGTAACCCGGGCTGTAGCAGGCTAGGCAGGACTCCGGAAGTCACCGCGTGACATTTCCCCGAAGGGCAGACACAGGAACGAAGTGAATCACATGCCGGCCAGTCAAGTGTCCTGAGCAGTAGTGCTGGGCTAGCAGGACTCCGGTGAACCGGGCTGTAGCGGACTACTATGGCTCATGGAAACACTAGACTACATTTCCCCATAAGAGAGGCTGCCAAGGATAAACAACTAGATTGTCGGATCCCACACATGCCAAGCATTTCAATCATACACACAATATGCTCGACATGTGTAAATACAACATGGCATCACAACAAGACTCTACGACTCAAGTATTAATTCATTAGGCTCCGAGGAGCGAGATATTACAAACATGGGTCTCATGACCCAACAATCATAGCATACAATGCAAAGCACATGCGGAAGCTTAACATGTCTGGGTACAGACATCTATAATGAAAAAGGCTAAGAAGCCTGACTATCTACCAGATCCTGCCGAGGGCACAAGATCGTAGCTGAGGTATCAAGCTAAACGTCGAAGTCCACGCGGAACTACTAGCGAGACTGAAGTCTCTCTGCAAAACATAAATTAAGCAAACGTGAGTACAAAGGTACTCAGCAAGACTTACATCAGAACTAGCTACATATGCATCGGTATCAACAAGGGGGTGGTGGAGTTTAACTGCAGCAAGCCAGCTTTGACTCGGTGGCTATTCTGAACTACGACTGCAAGCAACTCTTTTGAGGTGGCGCACACGAGTCCACATATTCATCAATCAATACACCACTATGGATCCGCTCTCGTCTCCCTACGAGAAGGCCATCCATAGCACTCACACTTATCTTGCGAGTTTTAGAGTATCCACTTTCACTTGTCTATGAACTGTTATAGGCAACCCAGAAGTCCTTTACCGCGGACACGGCTATTCGAATAGATCATTTATAACCCTGCAGGGGTGTACTTCGTCACACATGTTTCCACCACTTAGCGTCTGCACACGAGATGTGCTCGGCAGACTTCAAGCGAAAGCCGACGTGGGTGTAGACCACGACCTGACTAACCACACAAGTCTCTAGTCCAGGTTTATCGCCTATTCGGGTTCCATCCGCGAGGAAATCCGGCCGGGGTGTCCTCAACGGCCCCGAACGATGTGAACAGGGTTCCCGAGACACCAAACGGGTGACTCGGTACACCCGGCCACGATGTATCTACCGCAACATAGCCCACCCCTAGGGTCAGCGCTATGCACGACCGCCAACACATATCCTATAAACACCAGAAACTAATTGCAACTCCTGGACAGAGGACGAGAGGGGTCAGTAAGTCGAGCGGGGTCATATTTCAGGGCCCAACGTGTGGTAGTAGCTGTTTCATGGATCACAAACACAGAACTCAGTTCCTGAGGACGGTTTGAATGAGACAACCCACCATGTACTCCTACATGGCCTCTCACCGCTACCTTTACCAAAACGTGTTCACACACTTAGCTCACACACAATAGGACATGTTTACACACCTCCGATCCATCCCCGATGAATCAGACCTGACTCAACTCTAAGCAGTAGCAGGCATGACAAACAAGCATGAATGAGTAGGCACATCAGGGCTCAAACAACTCCTACTCATGCTAGTGGGTTTCATCTAATTACTGTGGCAATGACAGGTCATGCAGAGGATAAGGGGTTCAACTACCGCAACAAGTAACAGATGAATCGTTGTTGTCCTAATGCAGTAAAAGAGAGCAGGAGCGAGAGAGTGGGCTTGTATCGGAATGAACAAGGGGGTTGTGCTTGCCTGGCACTTCTGAAGATAACATTGAGTCTTCATCAGTGTCAACGATCACAGCGTCGGTACAACATCTATCGAGAGGGGGCAAATACCGACAACAGAGAAAGAAACACAATCAATGCAATGCACAATATGATGCATGATCATGACATGGCAATATGCTATGGTTTGAGCTAATGCAACTAGCTATGATTTAAATGAAGTTGGTTTGAGTACAAGATTCAAATTCCAACCCCATATATGATTATTTAAATGCCCTTTATTTCTTTTGTCCAAAACAGAGGACAAACATTGTTCAAACATGCATGAAAATGGTACAGATGGATTCCTTGAATTTTTCTGATAATTTTTCATATATAAATTATTTCATTTGGAGTTACGGTTGATTTTCTATGATTTTTAGAAGTTTCAACTATTTTCTGGAATTTCCTGTATAAAAATAATTCCAGTAAATAATTATCGCGTCAGCACGACGTCAGGGTGACGTCAGCTGGTCAACTGGGCGCCTCCAGGTCAAACCTGACAAGTGGGACCCACTGGTCAGTGACCCAGGGCTGGTTTGGGTGGATGACATGTGGGCCTGGTCAACTGCCAAGTCAGCACGGTCAACACTAGCGCGTGGGTCCCACTGGGTTATGAACTAAACTAAACAGAGAATTAAATTAAACTAAACAGGCACGAGGCCCACTGTCATTGACCCTGAGGGTTAATTAATGGGGCTGTTAGCTGCTAATGACGGAACACGTCATATCATCGGAGTTCAACGCCGGCGAACACACAGACGCGGCGGCGATGATCGGGACGGCGGCTCCGGCGACCAAATCGATGGCCGAGCCCACCTACAAGGAGCTAGGGCTCGAGCGCATCCAACTGTGGCAGGGGGAGGTTGCGAGGTGGCCGGAGTTGGGCACGGTGTCGACCTCGGCGGCGGCCGGAGTTCGGGCTCGACCGATGCAAAGCTACGGTGTATGAGACAACAAGGTGAGCAGTGCTATGGCCTCCTGGGAGCACGCTGAGAACAACTACGTGCTCGGTTGGGTCATTCGAGGTTGCTAGCTGCGGCAATGGCGAACTCGTCGGCGGCGAGCTCTCGGGCTCAACAGAGGACGCGGTTAGAGGATGAAATCGGCAACGGAGAGAGAGGGGTTCGGTGCGGAGGCTCACAGAGAGTCCAACGAGCGCGAGGTCGGGGTCGGGGACGCCCGGTAGGTCCCGAATCGACGACGAGGATCCACGGTGGCCGGCGATGGAAACGGTGATGCTGGCGACATTGTGGTGCGTCCGTCGTTCCATGGCTCGGTGGAGAGGAAGAGGAGGACGCCCCGGAGCTCTTGGATACACTGGATGGGCGAGGGAGAGTCAGTGGCCGTGGCGAACGGTGTCGGTGCGGCCATGGCGGCCTCGGCCATGAGGTGGGAAGCGAGGGAGAGAGAGGGGGAAGTGAGCAGAGGAAGAGGGAGAAAATCCAGGGCGCCCGGGCGTTTCCACGATGAACGGCGAGGACGCAGGAGGCGTGGACAGCGTGAAGCAGGAGGTGGAGCTCGGGCGCGGGCGCGTCGACACGCCTCTGCCTACTGGTAGAGGTTGAAGACGGTGGGGAGTTGGGCTGGGCCTCAGCCAAAGTGCCGGGCCAGGTGGCTGTGCCAGGTAAGCTGGCCCAAGTGGCTTCTCTCTCTCTCTCTCTTATTTCTATTTTTGTTCTGTTTTCTATTTTTGCTATTATGTTTTGATTTAGTTCAAGACCAAACCGTTTTCAAAATTCATAAAAATAATTGTGTGAACTAAATGGACTTATCCAAATCCAGACAACAATTTTCAGAATTATTGAACATATATTTATTATATAATAAATATAGATCCAATTCAAATATTTATTGGATTAAATCAAAGGCCCAAAATAATTGCTTCCGAGATTCTAAAAATATTGGTTTGAATTTTGTCCCTTGCCAATATTTCCAGAGATTCACAGGAACATTTTCTTGGACTTAATTGAGGCAATTTTTATCTTGGTCATTTTTAGAAATGTTCTCTGAGGCTTTCACATGTCCCCATTTCAAGTTTCAGATGAAATTAGACATGATGCATGAAGATCAAGCAAAGTCAAACGAGGGCTAATCTAGGGCTGTGACAGTGGCCAGGGCCAAGCTGTCCCTACCCAGGCACTCTTGGTTGAGCACAGTCGATCGGCCGACGAGAGGGGCCGCCGTTGGCGGCGCACAAGACAAAGGCATGGATTTCTCTGCTCTCTCCTTCCCCGTCGGAGCCATGGCGATGGGAAGGAGGGGGGGATTCGAGATTGGATTGAAGGCAGGGGGAGGCGCTCGAAAGAAGGGAGAACGGAGGACACCCGAGCAAAAGGAAAGGGGACGGCTGTGTACAACTACTAGGCCGCCTAGCAGGGCGCACAATAAGGAAGCATGGGGGAACGATGCCGCCCACGTCCAATCAACCGCCACGCGGCATCCAAGGCTGCAGGCTGTTAGGGCCCACGGCGCTTCGCCCTTGCCCTTTCGCCTCTCAGCACGGCCAAGTCCATGCGCGCCTTGGGCCCGGGGGCTACTGTCGGCGTTCTGGGAACAGGGGTCCCCAGACTTGCCTGCCTGCGGCCTGCGGCGTGGCTCGAGTGGGGGCCCATCGCGGCCCATCTTCATCAACATGAGGCTCAAGACCCTCGCGAGGGGCCAAGCCTCGCGAGGCGGACGACACGGCGCATCCTTAGGCACAACCTCGTTAGGTTGGCTCGCGAGGAGGCGGAGAGTTCAAGGCAGGGTACCTCGCGAGGTGCCTATGACGCAAGCCATGACGACACGGGGCACCAGGCGGGTGCCAGCGCGCGCAGCGTCCCTCTTTCCTCTTTGGTGCAAAGGGAGCAAGCGTATCAGCGGAGTACCGAGGCATTAGGCAAAGGTTGCCACTTTGGTGCAACGAGACCAAGGCCAGGAGGACTACGAGACGGAGGTCACCATGGAGCCCAGCACGGCGTCATCACCAGAGCCTTTGGCAGGCGAAGACTGCTTTTGTCAGGATAGATGTACTCGCTGTCCCCTTTCAAATTAGCCCGCCATTGTTGGATCCCTTCCCGCTCAATATTTGGGGAGAGGACCAGGGCCTCTATAAATAGGACTAGCTACCCACATAGCAAGGGGTTGGGTTTTCGACGGTTGGTTCATTTGGTTCACAAGTAGAGAGAGAGAGAGAGAAAGAGGGTGACTGAACTCTTCACAACAGTTCATCACCACAGCCAAGAACAGACCCTCGCGAGGCTGTTCTTCCTTGTATTGTTCATCCTCACCAGCCCCAAGAGGCAATCCATCCACCACACACTGGAGTAGGGTATTACACCACATCGGTTGTCGGGGTACGCAGCCACGGGTAGCCCAGCCGGCATCCCCTGGCCCCTCAGAAAAAATTGTGAGCCCTTCCGGCTCATAAGAAGACTCAAGACTTGGGCCGGCTCCCCCCTAGCCGGCTGACTTCCTGGCCGGCTTGGGGGGCGGCCCGCTCCTTTTTACCCCCGCAAATAAAACTATGGAGGGCCGGCTACGACAGGGCCGGCTATGGAAGGCCGGCTATAGACGGCCGGCTACCGCTGGGCCGGCTCCGATAAAGCAGTCAACACCGTACCCGCGATGTACGCGTCCACTCTGTGATGATGAAGCGGGGCGTGGCTACAGTGGAGCCTGCCACCCCCAAAACCCGGAGCACGCCTGGTACAGCGCGTCGTGCGGGCAGCCGTGGCCCGCCCGGCGCGGCGCTGTAGCCACGGTGGCTTTGACGCCGTCCATGACGGGCCACCAGCGAGGCCCCCGAGGCGGTGGGCCCCTTCGGGTAGAGAGATGCCGAAGGCCGCCACACCCCCTCTCAAGCCGGCAAGACAGAGGGCCGGCTTGGCGTAGCCGGCCTGCCGCCTTCCTCGCAGGAGACGCCCACTAAGGAGACAAGGTGCGGCGGGGCTACAGTAATCGCCCGCCAGGGCGGCGTTGCTGTAGCCACGCTTACCCCGACCAAGCCTGCGCCAACTAACACGGAGCAACAGTAACCAGCCGCCGACCAGGCCCTGGCCCGTGGGGCCGGCCTGTCGACCCAGGAGCCGGCAGTCGGCGGGACCCGCCAGCTGGCGGGCCCCAGAAGCCGGCGGAGAAGCCGGCGAACATAGCCACAGACAGCTGGGCCCAGTGCCCAGTCGGATTACCATTGTACCCCCGGGGGGTAGGCCTATATAAACCCCCCGGAGCACCCATGCAAAGGGTTGGACTCTCTCTCTAGACTTAGACGCGTATAAGGAGAAGAAGCAAGCTGAGCTAAGCCCTTCCTCCTCCTTCCACCCAAAACAGCTCAAGGAGCATTGTAGCCACCTGTGAACTTAGTAACCATGCGGAGCCCCCGCAGAGCAGCAGTAGGGGTGTTATCTCCCCGGAGAGCCCTGAAGCTGGGTAAGATTCGCCGGCGTGCATGCCTACGCCTCATCCCGTTTCCAGGCACCGGCGACGTTCTTTTGGCCCCCGCAATGATAAGCCATCCGTTGGCATATGTCGATCCTACCACCCGACATTTGGCGCCCACCGTGGGGCCAGGTGCACCGTCGTCCGGAGACTTGTTCTGGACGGGAACCCTTTTCCTCCCTCGCGGGCGCAGCCAGCCTGGCTCGCCTGATGGCGCATGCCGCGACGCGCTGCACGGCGTCGCCGACGTCTGCGCGGCTAGCAGCCTCGCCAGCCTCTTCGACAATGCCCGCCTCTCCGACGAGCTCGCCGCCAATGCGGGCGCATGTCACCTCGCCAACCTCCTCAGCCAGCTCCACGTCTCCGGCGAGCCCGCTGCGGACTTGGAGTCGGTTGGCTCCACCGACCCAATGCCCGTCGATTCCGACGCGGTATCCTACGACACCTTCCCCACCAACGTCACGGTCTACAACGACCCGCTCCCTCCGGCTGGCGATCGCGATTCTGACGCCCCCGAGGTGATGGTTATCGGCCTCGACGGCCCGGCCGACGAGGGCGCCCGCGACTCCCCGCGCGCGGCAGCCCAAGACTTGTCCGTCCCCCTTCCGGCTGACGCCAGCGACGAAGTTCTGGAGGCACGCCGCCTCGCTCTCCTCGCGGAGGGCCGGCGGCTGGCCTCCGTAAGACGCCTCACCGAGGCCTACCAGCGCGAAGCTGATCGCGCCGCCTTCGGCACGCCGGCTCCGGCTGGACCTAGCCGGGCCGGCGCCGTCAGGCAATGCGGCACCGTCATCGCCGACACGCTCGGCGTGGATCGCCCGGTCTATGCCACCCCGCTCGAGAACCTGCGCGCCGCCCAGGCGGCCGTCGACGAGCTAGACGGCTTGGAAGCCGGAGATCTCCCCCATATGACGCGGCGCATCCAGCAGCTGATCGACGCGGCCGCACGAGGGCACGAGGCCGACGCCTGCGCGGGGAGCCCGCACCCGCACCGCGAACACGGCGCGACCTCCCGGTCGCCGACTACCAGCTACACCCGCGCGCGGCGCGAGAAAGAGCCGGCTCCCAGCCGAAGCCGGACCCAAGTCTCCATCGAGCGAGACGCGGACGGCCGCCCCCGAGCCATGGAATGGCGGGGCACCCCGCCTCCGCCTCGAACCCGCAGAGAAAGATACCCTACCCCGCCTCCCGTGGCTCACCCGACTCTCAGCGGCCGGCTTGGTCGCCGGGAGGGAATCGGTGAAAACGACGCCCGCCACCGGATCGACCGTCTGGCCCGATCTCTGGCACTGGAAGAAGAGGATGATGTCGGTCCGCCTTGCTTCGGCCCCCGCATCCGCGACGAGCCCTTTCCCAAAGGGTTCTCGCTCCCAAGAGACACGCCTAAGTACAACGGCTCGGTGAAGCCGGAAGACTGGCTGACCGACTACTCCACGGCCGTCAGCATCGCCAATGGCAACCGGCGCGTTGCCGTAAAATATGTGCCCCTCATGCTGCAGGGCACGGCGCGGACGTGGCTTAACAGCCTTAAGCCGCTCAGCATCAACAGCTGGGTAGACTTCACTGAAGCCTTCGTTCGCAACTTCACCAGCACCTACAAGCGGGCCCCCAAGCGCAGACAGCTCTTCCTGTGTGTACAGGGCCCAGCCGAGTCCACTCGCGACTACCTGACGCGCTGGGCCGAGCTCCGCAACTCCTGTGAGGGGGTGCACGAGGTGCAAGCCATCGAATATTTCACCGCCGGGTGCCGAGAGGGCACCCTCCTCAAGCACAAGCTTCTCTGCGATGAGCCGACTACCCTCGACGAGCTCCTAAACATCGCCGACAAATACGCCACCGCCGACTCCTCGATGAAGACCGAGCTCCGGGTGGACGCATCCGGAAAGGTACTCAATCCGGCACCCAAAGCGCCGGCTGGAGACGGCGGCCGACGCCAACACCAGAACGATCAAAAACGCAAGGGCCCTGCGCCGCCTCCCGCCAGCCGGCAGGTGGCCACGGTCGAAGATGCGTCGCCTGAAGGGCGGCCTGCGCCCAAGAAGCCAAAGGGTGGCCGGCCGGCTTGGCAGCCGGCCTTCTCCTACGAGCAAACCCTTGATGCCCCGTGCAAATTCCATAGCGGCGCGAAGCCGTCCAACCACACGACCCGCAAATGCAACTGGCTCGCCCGAATCTCGAAGGGCGAAGGGCTCACACCGACTCCGTCCGCCGGCCCGCCGCCGCCGGCTCCGCCGCCCAAAGCCGCCCGGCCCGCGGTCGACGCCGTGCAGGACGAGTTCCCCGACGAGCAAGCGTCTTATGTCATCTTCACGAGCCAGCCCGAAGACCGGCGCAGCAGGCGCCGAGAGCAACAGGAGGTCAACGTGGCCGCTACCAGCCCAGCCGGCCACATGCACTGGTCGGAGAAACCCATTAGCTGGAGCCGGGCCGATCACCCGGAGGTGATGCCCTCCCCCGGGTCCTACGCATTGGTCCTGGAGGCCACCCTCGCTACTGATACGCGCGCCGCACGCTTCTCCCGCGTGCTGATCGACGGCGGAAGCAGCATCAACATCCTGTACCACGACACCATGGAGAAGCTGGGCGTCAAGGCCAAACAACTTGCGCCGACTCGAACGGTGTTCCACGGCATCGTGCCCGGACTGTCCTGCGCCCCCGTCGGCAAGCTCAAGATCGATGTACTCTTTGGGGGCAAGGATCATTTTCGCCGAGAAGCAATCTGGTTCGAGGTGGTGGACCTGGATAGCCCTTATCATGCCTTGCTTGGCCGACCCGCCTTGGCCAAGTTCATGGCGGTCCCCCACTATGCTTACCTCAAGATGAAGATACCAAGCTCCAGGGGCGTCATCACCATCGCCAGCGACTACAAGAAGTCCGCCGACTGCGCCGCGGCCAGCAGCCGGCTGGCCGAATCCCTTGTGATCGCGGCCGAGAGGAAGACGCTGGACCGGGTCGTGGCCCTGGCCAGCAAGCAGTTAAACCAACCCGCCGACTCCAAGGAGTATGATGCCCAAGGATCTTTCCAGCCGGCCAAGGAGACCAAGAAGATACAGCTCGACCCCGAGCACCCCGAGAGGTTCGCCATCATCGGGGCGAGCCTAGATAGCAAATAGGAAGGCGAGCTCGCCGATTTCCTCCGTGAGAATCGGGATATCTTTGCATGGTCCCCCAAAGACATGCCGGGTGTTCCGAAGGATTTCGCCGAGCACAAATTGCACGTGCGGGAGGATGCCAAACCAGTCAAACAGCCCCTCCACCGACTGTCAGAAGAGAAGAGAAGGATCGTAGGGGAGGAGATAGCCCGGCTCCTTGCAGCCGGCTTCATCATGGAAGTTTTCTTCCCCGAATGGCTCGCGAACCCAGTTCTCGTGCTGAAGAAGAATAACAAGTGGCGCATGTGTATAGATTACACGAGCCTCAACAAAGCCTGCCCAAAGGATCCCTTCGCCCTGCCCAGGATCGATCAAGTAATAGACTCCACAGCCGGATGCGAGCTGTTGAGCTTTTTGGACGCCTACTCGGGATACCACCAGATCAAGCTGAACCCGGATGACCAGCTGAAAACCGCCTTCATCACGCCGTTTGGGGCCTTCTGCTACCTGACCATGACGTTCGGCCTGAGGAATGCCGGCGCCACGTTTCAGCGTTGCATGCAGAAGTGCCTCCTCACGCAGCTCGGCAAGAACGCCCATGTTTACGTGGATGATGTTGTGGTGAAGACGGAGAAGCGTGGCACCCTGCTGGAAGACTTGAAGGAAACATTCGAGAACCTGCGCCGGTTCCGAATCAAGCTCAACCCAGAGAAATGCGTGTTCGGAGTGCCAGCCGGCCAGCTCCTAGGCTTCCTGGTCTCTGAACGCGGCATAGAGTGCAACCCTGTGAAGATCAAAGCCATCGAGAGGATGGCGGTCCCAACCAAGCTCAGAGAGATCCAGAAGTTCACCGGGTGCCTGGCCTCCCTTAACCGCTTCATCAGCCGGCTCGGAGAAAAGGCTCTCCCCCTCTACCGCCTCATGAAGAAGAGCACTCACTTCGAGTGGAACGACCAGGCCGACCAAGCTTTCCACGAGCTGAAGAAAATGCTGTCCACGCCGCCTGTCCTGGCGGCACCGACTGAGAAGGAGCCCATGCTCCTATATATTGCCGCCACCAGCCGGGTGGTCAGCACCGTCATTGTGGTCGAACGCCCCGAAGAAGGCCGCGCCCAGCCGGTGCAGAGACCGGTCTATTACCTGAGCGAGGTGCTGTCCACCTCAAAACAAAATTACCCGCACTATCAGAAGATGTGCTACGGCGTGTACTTAGCCGCCAAGAAGCTGAAGCCGTACTTTCAAGAGCACCCCATCACGGTCGTATGCACTGCCCCGCTTGCCGACATCATAGGCAGCCGGGACGCATCCGGCCGGGTGGCCAAATGGGCCATCGAGCTGGCCCCCTACACCATCTTCTACCAACCCCGCACCGCCATCAAGACGCAAGCGTTGGCCGACTTCCTCGTCGACTGGGCCGAGACCCAGTACTTACCGCCGGCGCCCGACTCCACCCATTGGCGCATGCACTTTGACGGATCAAAGATGCGCACCGGCTTGGGAGCCGGCGTCGTCCTGACTTCTCCAAAGGGCGACAAGCTCAAATACACGCTGCAGATCCACTTCGCCGCCTCCAACAACGTGGCCGAGTATGAGGCACTCATACACGGGCTCCGGCTGGCCAAGGAGCTTGGTATTCGCCGGATCCTGTGCTATGGCGACTCGGATTTGGTGGTGCAGCAGTCTTCTGGCGATTGGGACGCCAAGGACGCAAACATGGCGAGCTACCGTTTCCTGGTACAGCAAATCAGCGGATACTTCGATGGATGTGAGTTCCTTCACGTGCCGCGGGCCGACAACGAGCCGGCGGACGCCCTGGCTCGAATAGGATCCACGCGGCAAGCAATACCAGCCGGCATCGCCCTGCAGCGCCTCCTCAAGCCTTCAATCAGGCCGTCTCCAGAGTCCGATTCCATTTTCGTGCCGCCTAATCCCGAGGGGGCCGGGTCCGGCTCGAAGAATCAAGCAGCCGGCCCGGGGACTCCAATATTCGGCTCAGGAACTGCCGCACCCGGCCCGGGGACTGCAGCAGCCGGCCCGGGGGCTGCAGTGGCCAGCCCGGGGACTTCTTCAGCACAGGAAGCGGCGGCCGACTCCAGCGCTGCACTACCCAACCCACCCACCCTGGTGGCTCTGGCCACATTGGTGGCCGAGGAGGTCATCGCCCCATCATGGGCCCAAGCCATCCGCAACTTTCTGGTGAACCATGACCTGCCGGCTGACAAAAACGAAGCAAGACAAGTCCAGCGCCGGGCTGGAGCATACACCATCGTCAACAGAGAGCTTGTCAAGCGCAGTGCCACCAGAGTCTTGCAGCGATGCGTCGAGCAGGAGAAGGGCATCGCGATCCTCAGGGATATACACCAAGGAGAATGCGGCCATCACGCCGCATCAAGGTCACTGGTCGCCAAAGCTTTCCGCCACGGTTTCTTCTGGCCGACTGCTTTGGACGACGCCAAAGAGCTAGTCAAACACTGCAAAGGCTGCCAGCTTTTCAACTCGCAGCAACACATGCCGGCTTCGGCACTCAAGACCATTCCCATCACCTGGCCCTTTGCCGTCTGGGGGTTGGATATGGTGGGCCCATTTAAGACGGCGCACGGCGGCATGACTCATTTGCTCGTCGTCGTTGACAAATTCACCAAGTGGATCGAGGCGAAGCCGATCAAGAAGCTAAATGGGCCGACTGCAGTGACGTTCATTGCAGATATAACAACCCGGTACGGCATACCGCACAGCATCATCACCGACAACGGCACGAATTTTGCCAAAGGTGCCCTGGCACGGTTCTGCGCTGCGCAAGGTATCCGGCTGGACCTTGCGCCAGTCGCCCACCCACAGTCAAACGGCCAAGTGGAGCGAGCAAACGGCCTCATTCTGTCCGGCATCAAGCCTCGACTGGTCGTACCCCTGGAGCGTTCAGCCGGCTGCTGGCTCGATGAGCTGCCGGCTGTCTTATGGAGTCTGCGCACTACTCCGAACAGATCAACCAGCTTCACTCCCTTCTTCCTTGTATATGGTGCCGAGGCGGTCATCCCAACAGACATCGAGTTCGACTCACCTCGGGTAACCATGTACACGGAAGCGGAAGCCAAAGAAGCACGAGAAGACGGCGTCGACCTGCTGGAAGAGGCCCGGCTGTTAGCCCTCAGCCGGTCCGCCATCTACCAGCAGGGTCTGCGCCGCTACCATAGCCGGAGGGTCCGCCCAAGATCCTTCCAGGAGGGCGACCTTGTGCTCCGGCTGATCCAGCGAACAGCCGGCCAGCACAAGCTCGCAGCCCCCTGGGAAGGCCCCTTCATCATCAGCAGAGCCTTGGGCAACGACGCCTACTACCTCATCGACGCGCAGAAGCCGAAGGCACGCAAGAGAGACGACTCCGGCAAGGAGTCGGAACGACCATGGAATGCAAATCTCCTTCGGAAGTTTTACAGTTAAAACGCAGTATGTGTTATGCCCACTTTTGTATTTAGTATGAATAGTAGGCTCCCCGAGAAAGACTCGGGGACTGCCACCCTTTACCTTATGAATGAAAGTTATCATGCGCATGATTTTATCTCTTCATTTATTCCGTCCGGCACCGGGTCCGACGAGTCGGCCCGGGGACTGGCCGGCTAGAGTTATATTCAGAGCCCTACCCGCAGTCAGACAAGTAATGCGCCGACACCCAGGCTTGGCTCTTGCCGAAATCGCAGCTCGAAGAACCGACTGCCCGACTGGCAGGAGCCACCAGCCGGAAAGGGTGCGCACATGAAAAACGGCTAGGGACCAAACAGGCTCGCATATATAGCAAAGGCCGGCTTGCTGCCGCCCGCCGACCGACTACCAGAGTAGCCGGCCGACCGGCTTACATCCAGTCTACTTCAAATCCAAGAAAACTCAAGTACTTGCCTTCCCAAAGAGGGAAGGCGGCAAAGGAAAGAGCCTAAGGACAAAAAGTACACTTGGATGAACGCCAACACATGCATATATTAATATATTACACAAAAAACCTCTAGAGAGGTCGACATTCAGCATTGTTCGATATACACCCAGTGGGTGGAATTGCAGAAACTTAAACTTGTCCAAAAAGAAAGACAGGGACGAAACGAAAGGCAGCTCAAGCCGGCAGGGCCGCAGACGAGCTGGATTAGGCGGCGGAGGTAGTCACGCCGGCTGAAGGAGCGGCCGACTGACGAACCTCGGCTTGATCATCGCCTCCGGAAGAGGGCGCGCTCCTGCGCGGCTCGTTGCTAGAGGCACGGTCGGCTGGGGGACGGTCGGCCGCCCCACCAGTCGGCTCGGCGTCTTCGCTGTCCTCCTCCTCGTCGTCTTCGCCCTCGTCGCTAGAGGCGATCTCTTCCACCGAGTCTTCGCCGTCCGCCGGGTTCAGCCCGAACCATTCCTCCGGCTGGGCGGCGCCATCGTCGTTAAGCTCCGGCGCGAAGACGCTGGTGTCAGTGCAATCGGCGATCGTCGAGGCGCGCTGCGCGATCGCCGGCCGCACCTCCTCCAGTTCGGCGTCGGCTTCCGACCGCCACGTCCGCAGCTGGTCCAGGCTCAGCCCTGGGTACCACGCGCGGACGAACTCCAGCGCGCGCCCGGCTCCAAGACGGGCCGCGGACGCCTTCCAGGCCTCGAAGCGGCCGACTGCGACCTCGAGCCAGTCGGCCGTCCGGCTTGGGGTCCGGGGAATTGCCTGGCCGGGCCAGAGCGCGGCCAGCATCGTCGCCCCGGCGCGCTGGAGTCGACGGAGCAACCGGTGGGCCGGCTGCAGCCGCGCCTGGACGGCGATAAGCTGCTCCGACAATGTTCGGTTCGCATCCGGCGGAATCACGACCCCGGCTTGATGACGCTCCTCGCGGTAGGCTTCGATGGCTTGGGCGGCTAGGACAGACTGGCCGGGGAAGTACTCTGCGCAAGACAGCAAACACAAGTCAAAACAAAACCATAGGCAGCCGGCGATTGGAAGAAGAGCGAGGAAGACAGCCTACCGTCAATAAGATCCTCGACCCGGCCGAAGCCTTCTTCCAGTGCCCGCCGCGTCTCAGCCCAGCTCGCCTCCCTGTCCCCGAACTCCACCCTCAGGGTAGCCTCGTCGTCCTGCGCTTTTTGCAGGGCCGCCTTGTGGCTCCTCTCCTGGTCGGCCAGTTTCGTTGCCAGGCGGTCGCGCTCTTGAGCCAGATCAGCGTACTCGGCGTCCTTGGCACGAAGAGCGGCCTGCACCACGCCGAGTTCCCTCCGCAAGTCGGCGTTGGCCTCTGCTCGAGCAAAAAATAAAGAGAAAAATCAGCAAAGGGAAAGTCGTCAAGAAAGATCCGACCCGACTGCACTGCAGTCGGCCCGGATCTCGGGGACTACACCCAGTGGGTGCGCTGTCGCGCCCCCATGAGAAGTTAACCACGACAAGACACTTACGCCGGCTGGTGGCGAGGTCCTCGGTCCTCCGGCTTAGCTCCCGAGCCTGGGAGTTGAAGGCGGCCGCGCGAGAGTTGTGATAATCCTGAAGATCAGAAAAAACAGTCAGCATAGTCGTCTAGTAAGATCCGACCCGACTGAGCTGCAGTCGGCCCGGATCTCGGGGACTACACCCAGTGGGTGCGCCAGCGCGCCCCCACGGAAAAAAAAACTCAAAGGACCAGAGCGGTCAAGGAGCGAAGACTTACCCGGATTGCAGACCGCGTCGACAGAAACTCCTGAGTGAATTGCCTCAGGAGGCCGGCCTGCGCCTGCAACCGGCTCCGAACCCCTTGGGCCGCGACGTTCAGCTCGCCGCTCCCTCCGCTGGAAGTCCACCCGGACGTGGCGGAGCTGGCCGCCTCCAGGGCATCCGCCGTCCGCTCGGCTCCCGCGGCTCGGCGCGTGTCCGGCGGGGCCGTGCCCCCTCCGGCGGGCCGGTCCGCCGCCGGCTCGATCTCGAGGCCGGCTCCGGCCTCGGGTGTGGCCCGGGCCGGCTCCTCCGGCACCGCCGACGATCGGCCGCCTTCGCCTGCTCCAGCTAGCGCTGCCGGCGGCGTCCTCCCGGCGGATCCCTCAACGGCCTCGCCCCTCTGCACCGGCGGCTGCTCGGGAATAATCTCCTCCGCCGTGGGCAGAGGGACGTCCGGATCCAAGGTCTGGAGGGGGATGGCGAGCAGCGGAGTCTGGCTGTGCACGCTTTCCACCTCCGCCTCCACGGCCGCCCGCTCCGATGGAGCCTTAGCCGCCGCGCTCGCCCGCCCTGGCGGCGTTTGGGCGGCCTCTCGCTCCGCCGTTGCCCGCTCGGCCGCCTCCATCTCCCGGCGTGCCTCGCGTGCGTTGCGCTGCGTGGCTGCGTCAAGTTCGGCGCGGGGGTCCACTCGGTGGGACCTTGAAGAGGCGGCACTCGGCCTGACCACGGAGCCGGCTGGGCCCCTCTTGAGGGAGAGCGGCGCCCTGCTCAGGAAATCAGAAAACATTCAAGGAAAGAAAACTTCAGAATAACAAGCACGCAGGCGGCTACTAGACTTACGCGGAAACTGACGGGGGTTTCTTCACCGCCTTCCGAAAGCGGGCTGCCTTCGCCGCCGCCTCCTCGCGCTTCGTGGCCGCGGCGGAGGCCTTCGGTTTCTTTGGCTGGCTCCCGAAGAGCGGGAGTGCGGCCCGGCGTTTTCCCTTACCGCCACCGGCAGTCGGCATGGCGGACGAGCTCGCGCCGCGGCAGTCGGTTGCCGACTGGCGGCGAGGGAGTTCTCCGGCTTCGAAGTCGTCCGGCCAGTCGTCGAAGCTGGCCGAGAGCCCGGTGCCGCCAAGCTCGACGGCACCCCCCGTGGCGGCGTCCTCCATGGCGACGGCGGAGAGATCCGGGTCGTCAGGGTCATCCTCCGTGCGATCCGGGGCGTACTCGCGGTCGACTCCGGCTGCCCCGGCCGGCAGCGGGAGGAGAGGATTCTGATAAAGGAAAAGAGAAAAGGGGTCGCCTGGTCAGAGGCCGGCTATCCCAAGCTGGCAGACGGCGAGGGGAAAGGCTTACCACAGGCGGAGGCTAGGCGCGGGAGTACGGCGCCTTGCCAAACTGCCACTCGTCGGTGAGCTTCAAGTTGGCGACGTAGTTCGCCATCAGAGCCACCTCGGCGTGCGGCATCTCCCAGGTGCTCAGCCGGCTGGGATCGAACCGGCCGCTCATCTGGCACATCAAGTGCGGCCGGCTTTGGAGAGGCAAGATCCGGCGCTCGACGAAGGCGGTTACCAAGTCGGACGCAAGCAGACCCTCCGATTGGATCATCACCCGAAGCCGGGAGATGGAAGCGTTCCCCGCTGGAGAAAGGGACTTCGACCGGTAGCCCCAGGTCCGCCGCTTCCCAGTCGGCGGGCCGGCTACGTAAGCCGGCAGGTTGACGTAGTCGCCGTGCCGGGCGACGTTCTTGACGTAGAAGTAAGACTTTTGCCACAGCTTGACCGACTGGATCAGAGGAATGTGGGGGAAGGGGTTGTCGTCGCTGGCCCTCTTCATCGCGATGAAGGCGCCGCAGGGAGCCGGCACGCCGGCGGAGACGGTGCCGAGTTTGTTCTGGAACAGTTCGGCCCAGAGCTCCAGCGTCGGCAGCACCCCCAAGTACCCTTCGCAGAGCATGACGAAGGCCGAGAGTTGGAGCACCGCGTTGGGCGTGACGTGATGCGGTTGAAGATTGTAGAACTCGAGGAACGATCGCATGAAACTGCTCGCCGGAAAGCCGAAGCCCCGGAGGAAGTGCGCGCGGAAGACGACGCGCTCGCCTTCCTCCGGCGCCAGCGAGACCTCCTTCGCGGGCGCTAGGCGCACCTGCACGAGGTCGGCGGAGGGCAGACGCCGGGTCTGGCGGAGGAACTCGATGTGCTCGTCGTGGACGTTGGACTCGTCCCACGAGCTCGACAAGGCCAGCGACATGGCGACGTGGGAGGGCTACGGCGCAAAGCAGTGTCGAGCAAGAAGAAGAGCAGGAAGAAGAAGAGCGGGGGGGATGGGGAGCGAGCGGGCCCGTGCCTCTCCCCCTCCCCTCGTACTTGTAGGCGCGTGCGCCGGAGACGAGGAGGCGCGGCGTGGGGGGTCGTGGGGATCAATCATGCACATCTCCCCCACGCTCGCGTCATTTACGCGCCTTGATGGCGCAGGGTAACGGCCGCGGGGAGGCGAGCGGCCCCCTCGGGCCATAGAAGATCTGCGCCCGGGCCGAGGCCGGGGAGTGGCGGGCCCAGGCCTGCGGCGGCGTCCCGTCGCGCGCGTGCGACGGCAGGATTTCCCCGCCACGTGGCTCGTCGTGGGGCCCGCGG
This sequence comes from Triticum monococcum, assembly GCA_034509565.1. Classification (NCBI taxonomy): domain Eukaryota; kingdom Viridiplantae; phylum Streptophyta; class Magnoliopsida; order Poales; family Poaceae; genus Triticum; species Triticum monococcum. The sequence goes on from CM067841.1 coordinate 123,331,433, forward strand.
CCGGCCCGCGGGCCAACCACGGTCGCCCTAATAAAGAAAAGTGTTCCAAGGCCGGCGGCGACAACGCAGTTGGCCCTGCACGGTATGAAGCCGGCCTAGCTTCCCGTCCGTTCATCTGCCGCGAAGCTCGCCCGCCTTCGGGGACTACTGTCGGGGTACGCAGCCACGGGTAGCCCAGCCGGCATCCCCTGGCCCCTCAGAAAAAATTGTGAGCCCTTCCGGCTCATAAGAAGACTCAAGACTTGGGCCGGCTCCCCCCTAGCCGGCTGACTTCCTGGCCGGCTTGGGGGGCGGCCCGCTCCTTTTTACCCCCGCAAAGAAAACTATGGAGGGCCGGCTACGGCAGGGCCGGCTATGGAAGGCCGGCTATAGACGGCCGGCTACCGCTGGGCCGGCTCCGATAAAGCAGTCAACGCCGTACCCGCGATGTACGCGTCCACTCTGTGATGATGAAGCGGGGCGTGGCTACAGTGGAGCCTGCCACCCCCAAAACCCGGAGCACGCCTGGTACAGCGCGTCGTGCGGGCAGCCGCGGCCCGCCCGGCGCGGCGCTGTAGCCACGGTGGCTTTGACGCCGTCCATGACGGGCCACCAGCAAGGCCCCCGAGGCGGTGGGCCCCTTCGGGTAGAGAGATGCCGAAGGCCGCCACACCCCCTCTCAAGCCGGCAAGACAGAGGGCCGGCTTGGCGTAGCCGGCCTGCCGCCTTCCTCGCAGGAGACGCCCACTAAGGAGACAAGGTGCGGCGGGGCTACAGTAATCGCCCGCCAGGGCGGCGTTGCTGTAGCCACGCTTACCCCGACCAAGCCTGCGCCAACTAACACGGAGCAACAGTAACCAGCCGCCGACCAGGCCCTGGCCCGTGGGGCCGGCCTGTCGACCCAGGAGCCGGCAGTCGGCGGGACCCGCCAGCCGGCGGGCCCCAGAAGCCGGCGGAGAAGCCGGCGAACATAGCCACAGACAGCTGGGCCCAGTGCCCAGTCGGATTACCATTGTACCCCCGGGGGGTAGGCCTATATAAACCCCCCGGAGCACCCATGCAAAGGGTTGGACTCTCTCTCTAGACTTAGACGCGTATAAGGAGAAGAAGCAAGCTGAGCTAAGCCCTTCCTCCTCCTTCCACCCAAAACAGCTCAAGGAGCATTGTAGCCACCTGTGAACTTAGTAACCATGCGGAGCCCCCGCAGAGCAGCAGTAGGGGTGTTATCTCCCCGGAGAGCCCTGAAGCTGGGTAAGATTCGCCGGCGTGCATGCCTACGCCTCATCCCGTTTCCAGGCACCGGCGATGTTCTTTTGGCCCCCGCAATGATAAGCCATCCGTTGGCATATGTCGATCCTACCACCCGACATCGGTGGCCCGAACCAGTATAAATCTTGTGTCTTTCGTGCAGTTCTTTTAGTAGTTTAGATCCCATTGAGACGGAGAGGTTGAAGGTGAGATTTCCGCGCGCACCCCAGTGTTCGAACCTTAAGGGTCTGCCGGAACCCGAAATCCGACAGCGAGGAAGGCCGGACCAGCACGAGTTCGTCAGCAATACCATTCAAGAACTGCAGGAGTCAAGGATCATGAGAGGTTGCCGCCGCCTACCAGCTGTGGCCCCTCATCCAGGCGAGGATGGCGGGCTGCGCGTCTGCGTCGACGTACCAGGGCTCAATCAGATCACCACAACGGAGCGCCTCTGGCCCTTGCAAGTGGGGCGCTGCGGATGTCCACCCCACAGCTATGTTCGCATGCCCTACGGCCTGCCGAGCATGGCTGCGGCGCACCAGCGCCTCATGAGGGGCATCATGGAGGCTCAGGAAGACAAGCGTTCCGTGGCCATGGCGGAGATGAAGACAGCTCGCGAGGAGTCACCAGTGCCTCCGGAGCCTCCCGAGGCCCCGGGGCCTGGAGGCTCGTGAGGATCGGCTTCCGCAGCCCACCGAGCCTACTGCACCAACACCACTTCGCCAACGACATTCTCAGGTGACATCTTCCAAGCCTCATTCCCAGCTGGGAGCGCCCTCCCAGGGTTGCATCACTCCCAGGCCGCGTGGGTTCGTCCCCGCGGCATGTATCTGCATTTACTTTTCGGTCGTTAGTTTGCCTTGATTGGGGGCGCCCCTCGGGCTGCATCATCCCCAAGCCGCTGGGGCCAGGCCCAGCGGCGTGTATCTCCATCGCGTTTATTTCCAACTATGCATTTGCCTATCACACTTGATTGCATGATGCCCGTCTGCGGCATCCCTTCTTCTCCATGTCGACTACTTGCACGTTAAAGGGGGGGTGCCTGAGCATCGCGACTCAGGGCTCTTACTGGCTCTCCAGCCCTCACCCTCTGGCCTTGTCCACGGCATCGCGACCTGGCATACCAGCGACGGCTGAGACAAGCTCGAGGGCCGAGACCCGAGGACATAGAGTACCGGCATCTAACCAAATTTTGTAGGGACACATCTCAAGATACGGCCCAGTGCCAAGCGCAACCCGCCTAGGGGTAGGGCCTCATGAGTCCCGCGCTGGCTCACGGGTGCCCAGATACACCTCACCTAGCCCTACCGTGTCGTTCACGTGTCAGGGCGGGGCTGTATACGCCCCGGGGGCTCCTCCCGGAGGGGAGCCCCCTCCCACGTACGAGTGGAAGCACCATGCTCCGCGCTGGCTGACGACACTGCCGAGGAGCGGCTATGCCCGTACAAATACGGAAGCGCTATGCTCCGCGCTGGTGATAAACAACTGAGGGTGGCCTCCGGGCCGCATTAACCTCAGGGAGCCCAGAGCTCAGTGGCTGGCCCCATCGCAACGCCTCCCCTCGGGAGTGCCGCGCGAGGGGGCTGGGCACGGGGGCTACGGCTGGGTCACGCCCAGACGTACGCCGCCCGGCCAGGCCCTCGGGCCTGGTCCGTCGCGCGTCTCTCCCCGAGCGGAGCCAAGGTATGAAGGCCGTTTGCGCGTCAAGGGGGACTCCTGAGCATCGCGACTCAGGAGCCTAACTGGTCCCGTAGCCCCTCACTCCTTAGTTCCAAAAGGCTATGCTGGGTGAGGTACGCGCGGGGCCGGGCTCTGCAGACGTAGAACGGTAGCCATGCTTACATCTCGCCTCATCACCCGCTGTTCGCGCGTCAAGGGGGACTCCTGAGCAACGCAACTCAGGGGCCTAACTGGCTCTGTAGCCCCTCACTCCTTAGTTCCGAAAGGCTATGCTGGGTGAGGTACACGCGGAGTCGGGCTCTGCAGACGTAGAACGGAAGACACGCCTACATCACGCTTCCCTACTTGTTGTTCGCGTGCCAAGGGGGACTCCTGAGCATCGCGACTCAGGAGCCTAACTTGTCACGTGGCCCCTCACTCCTTTGGTCCTGTCCTGGTTTCCGGTCAGGGCTAATGCTAGGTGAGGGATGCACGGGGCCGGGCTCTGCCGGCGTAGAACACAAGCAAGTAGGGAAGAAAAGCATAAAATCCAAGGAATTTAAAAGCAAATATTACAGTCCATACTGTCATCTAAATGCCAAACGCAAGTTTAAATGCCTCCCCGAGGCGTGATGCATGTGCAGGAACTGAAAGAAGAGCAGGGATGGAACGGAGTCACTTGTCGGCGGTGGCTTCGCCTCGTGGAACGGCAGGGTCGGCAGCGTCTTGCTTCGGCCTGGTGCTGAAGGCCCGGAACTTCTCCAGCAGCGCCTCCGCGTGCCCCTTCACGGCTTCAACAGCGGTGGTAGCACCCTCGCCGCTCACCGGTTCCAGCAGGCCGTCGAGGTCGGCATTGGGATCGCGGAGGTAGACGTGGGCGAAGACCCGCGTCAGCGCAGCAGAAGACAAGACATGCGCCTCGGCCTCGGCCGCAAGGCCAATGCCAAGGGCGACATCCCCAAGAGCCTTAACCAGGAAGGGAAGCAGCTTGGCGGGGCCGTCCTCGTCACCAGCTAGCGGGCTGTCCAGGCTGCTCTCGTAAAGCATCTTCAGTGAAGCGCGGGCGTCCTTCTCCATGTCTACGAAGGCCACGCGATCCTCGGCGAGGACCTGAGCCTTGGCGTCCAGCTCGGCCTTCGTCATCTCCAGCTCCTTCTTCAACGCGCCTAGGTGGTCGCGGCGCTTCTTGAGCCTGGCCTCCTGGTCCTCGAGCGCCGCATCGCGTGCCTTCGCCCCCTTCTCCAGCTCTTGGCGCAGGGGGGCCTCCTTTGCAAGCTGGCCCCTCAGGCCTTGCAGCTCATCCTCCAGCGCCTTGCAACGGCTGCAGACTTCAACCACCTCTCCTAGGGCCGCGTCTCGAGCAACCTTCGCCTCGAGGGTGGCCTCCCTCTCTCCGTCACAGGCCGTTGAGGCCTGAACCAACGCCACCCGAATCGAAGCATCGGAGCGAATCCACCCCGAAGCCAGTTCCAGGCGCCCGGCCACCAGGCGAGGGTCGGCGCCGAGAAGGTCCTGCCGCAGCCGGTCCACTTCAGCAGCGGCACGCCCCAAGATGGAAGAAGACGGGGTAGCATCGGCACGCTCCAGGACAACAGGAGGAGCCGGGGAAGCAACGGCCAGTAGAACGGGAGGAGAAGGTAGAGGCGGCGAGGCCGTAATGTCCCGAGGCGGAGCCCGCTGCGCCTCCACAGCCGTAGCAGCGGCGCCAGACGAGGGCACCTCAGGAGTCACTTGGGCCATGGGGGCTGAGCTCGCCCCAGCCAGCTCAGCCAAGCCTCGCAAGGATGCACGGGCAGGAGAGGCCCGCGCGTCAGGATCTCCCTCCCCTGCAGACGAAGGCGTTGCCGCAGGTGGGACCTCAGGAGCTCCCTTCGGCTTCTTCGCCGCGGGCGCCAGCCTGTTCAAGAGAAGCAATAATCAAGCCTCGTCGGCGGAACGAGAAACAAAAGAGCAAGGATCCAGCACTTACGGGTCTTCGCCGGCGAGCTCAGGCAGCCTTCGGCCTAACTTGAAGCCTGACAGCCGGCTGGAAGGGTCGACCTTGGAAGCAGAAGGCTCGACTGCGGACTGCCTCGGGGTAGGGGCAGACCCGCGGGGGATCAGTCCGGTCCTGTCCTTCTTTGGGATCGGAGGCGAGCTCCCGCTGCCCAGCACATCATCATCATCATCATCATCATCATCATCATCATCATCGCTCGGCGAGAGGCGGAGAGTACGGGGCGAGCGCCGAGGGAGGGGAGCCCTCGACTCTCCGTCGGTCGCCCCAAAGTCGGGCCCCTCTCCCTGCTCCTCTTTTCCCTCCTCCTCGCTAGAGTCGACGGAGGGCACGTCCACCGGTCCTTCAGAAGCCACCGCGGGCACGAGCCCATCCCCGTTAAAAACAGGCATGGACTTGACCACCCGCTTCCAGTCGTCACGAAGGAACAAGGGCTTGGGAGCGCCCTTCGGCCTCGCCACCTCGCCCCCGACCAGAGATTGGAGAACCGCGGTCACATCCTCTTCGTCCGCAGCCTCGGGGCACGGATGAGGCCTCCACATTGGAGGAGAGTACTCCCGGAGCGGGGCCAGCTGGTGCTCTAGGAATTCCTTCAGCAGCGACGCACCGGTCAACTTCGCCGTCGCCATGTTGGCCAGCCTCAGGTCCGCGTCCATCTTCTCCAACACCAGTTTCGCGCGGGGGTCGGTGAGCTCCGCTCGGCACCAGTCGCTGGTGCTCACGGGTTGCTCCGTGGGCAAGATCAGCCGAGGGTGGATGCACCTGACATCTGCCTAGACCCACTTGCTCCTGAAGCCCTCAATCCTCTTCCCGGGATTCGAGATGGCAATGGTGCTGCCATACGCAACGAAGCCCGCGCACCCAGAAAGAGAGCTACCGAAGACCCGGAGGGAGAAGTAGTGGCGCAGCAAGGCCACCAAAGGCTGCACCCCTACGTGGGCCTCGTAGTAGTAAGCGAAGATTGCCAGGAGAAGGACAGAGTTGGTATGGAGATGCAGAGCCTGCAAGTTGTAGTGGCGGAGGACAGAGAAGAAGAATTCGGAGAAGGGAGGCACCAGGCCCGCAGCAATGGAGCTTACAAAGAGAGGATAAAAGGTGCTCCCTCGGTCGTCAGGGGTGGCGGAGCCGGTCTTGAACACCTCCGTCCCATCAATGCCCTGCGCTGCCGCCATTCGGTGCAACCGAGCAAGGCTCGTCTTGGGCACATTCGGCGGGTCCAGAGCAGGAGAATACCAAGCTTCGGCCGGAGGCTGGCGAGGTGCCATGGCTTCCTAGGTCGCGCAACCGGAGCAGATCTGGAAGTTTGGAGGAAGAAAGGGGAGGCGCAAGAAAGGGGATCTGAGCAGCAACCGGAGAGAGCAGGGGCGAAGTCTGGGAAGATGCCTCTCCCTTGTCAACCCACGCAGTTGCTAAGGCACCCACGTCCAGTCAACCGCCACGCGGCGTCCAAGGCTGCAGGCTATTAGGGCCCGCGGCGCTTCGCCCTTGCCCTTTCACCTCACGGCACGGCCAAGCCCATGCGCGCCTTGGGCCCGCAGGCTACTGTCGGCGTTCTAGGAACGGGGGTCCCTAGACTTGCCTGCCTGCGGCCTCTGGCGTGGCTCAAGTGGGGGCCCAACATGGCCCATCTTCATCAACACAAGACTCAAGACCCTCGCGAGGGGCCAAGCCTCGCGAGGTGGACGACACGGCGCATCCTCAGGCGCAACCTCCTCAGGCTGGCTCGCGAGGAGACGGAGATATCAAGGCGGGGTACCTCGCGAGGTGCTAGTGACGCAAGCCATGACGATCGAGGGTGCCAGGCGGGCGCCAGCGCGCGCAGCATCCTTCTTTCCTCTTTGGTGCAAAGGGGGCAAGCGCAGCCGCGCAGTACCGAGGCATCAGGCAAAGGTTGCCATTTCGGTGCAACAAGACCAGGACCAAGAGGACTACGAGACGGAGGTCACCATGGAGCTCAGCACGGCGTCACCGCAGTCTTTCGCAGGCGAAGACCACCTTTTGTCAGGATAGATGTAGTCGCTGTCCCCCTTCAAATTAGCCCGCCATTGTTGGGTCCCTTCCCGCTCAATATTTGGGAAGAGGACCAGGGCCTCTATAAATAGGGACCGGCCACCCACGTAGCAGGGGGTTCGATCAGGGGGTTCATTTGATCAGTTGGTAGGTCGATCAGTTCGTAGAAGGGGATCGAAATCAGAGAGAGAGAGAGGTGACTGAACTCTTCCCAGCAGTTCGTCGCCCCAGCTAAGAACTGACCCTCGCGAGGCAGTTCTTCCTTGTAGTGTTCATCATCACCAGCCCCAGGAGGCAATCCATCCACCACACACTGGAGTAGGGTATTACACCACAATGGTGGCCCGAACCAGTATAAATCTTGTGTCTCTTATGTGATTCCTTTAGTAGTTTAGATCTTTGTGAGACGGGGAGGTTGAGGACGTGATTTCCGTGCGCACCCCAGCGTTCGAACCTTAAGGGTCTGCCGGAACCCGAAATCCGACAAATCCCTCTAACGATGACAATGATCAGCAAGAGCAAAATCTTCGTCCTGTACATCCTCGTGTTGCAAATGAAGTACAGATTGAGAGAATAATTGATAGCATCAATGCACCAGGTCCACTCACTCGTTCAAGGGCAACACAGCTAGCAAATTTCTGTGGGCACTTCACATTTGTCTCAATATCTGAACCCAAGAAAGTTGAAGAAGCCTTCTTGGAACCTGAATGGATTCAAGCTATGCAAGAAGAGCTTCAGCAATTTGAGCTGAATAATGTATGGGAACTGGTTAAGTGTCCTGATCCTCGCAAGCACAATATAATAGGCACCAAATGGATATATGGCAAAAAGCAAGATGAGCATGGTCAAGTTGTCAGAAACAAATCTCGTCTCGTTGCTCAAGGGTACACTCAAGTTGAAGGGATTGACTTCGATGAAACATTTGCTCCTATGGCTAGACTTGAAGCTATCCGCATACTGCTAGCCTATGCAAATCATCATAATATTCTTCTGTATCAAATGGATGTGAAGAGTGCCTTTCTCAATGGCAAGATTGAAGAAGAGGTGTATGTTGCACAACCGCCTGGTTTTGAAGATCCAAAACATCCTGACATGGTGTACAAGCTCAACAAGGCACTATATGGCCTCAAACAAGCCCCTCGGGCTTGGTATGACACACTCAAATACTTCCTGAAGAGCAAAGGCTTCACACCTGGTTCCCTCGACCCCACTCTCTTCACGAAGATATTTGATGGTGAATTGTTTGTGTGCCAAATATATGTGGATGACATTATCTTCGGCTACACCAATCAGAAATACACTGGCGAGTTTGGATATATGATGCAAGAGCAATATCAGATGTCCATGATGGGTGAGCTGAAGTTCTTCCTTGGTCTTCAAATACGTCAGCAACGCAACGTCATCTTCATATCTCAAGAGAAGTATCTCAAAGATTGCCTGAAGAAATTTGGGATGCAAGACCGCAAAGGTTTCACGACTCCAATGCCAGCCAAACATCATCTGGGTCCTGACGACAATGGTAAAGAGTTCGATCAAAAGGTATACCGCTCCATGATTGGGTCTTTACTTTATCTATGTGCATCTAGGCCAGATATTATGCTTAGTGTTTGCATGTGTGCTCGGTTCCAAGCGGCACCAAAGGAATCGCATCACTTAGCTGTGAAGCGAATTCTTCGATATTTGGCTCACACCCCAACATTAGGATTATGGTATCCCAAGGGCTCAGAGTTTGATCTGGTTGGATTCTCGGATGCTGATATGCTGGTGACAAAGTGGATCGCAAGTCTACATCAGGCACATGTCATTTTCTGGGACGATCACTTGTATGTTGGTCTTCAAAGAAGCAGAACTGTGTATCTCTCTCCACTGCTGAATCTGAATACATTGCTGCTGGATCTTGCTGCATGCAGCTTCTATGGATGAAGCAAACACTCAAAGACTATGGCATTCATCTAAAGCAAGTGCCACTCTATTGCGACAATGAAAGCGCTATCAAGATTGCCAACAACCCAGTTTAGCACTCGAAGACAAAGCACATTGAAATTTGTCATCACTTTCTCAGAGATCATGTTGTGAAGGAAGATATTGATATCATACACGTCAACACTGAAGAGCAATTGGCATATATCTTCACCAAGCCCTTGGATGAGAAGAGATTTTGCAAGTTACGGTGTGAGCTAAATATCTTGGAATCCTCAAATGTCCTGTGATCAGGCACACATCCTAACACTTATGCATATTGATGACTTAGATGTGCAACACACGAAGTGAAGTATATCTTCAATCAATGAAGACATACATTCTAAGTGTGAATACATTAATGTGGAATTTGACTTCGGAGCGCCACGATAATTGTGCGCCGTGTCTGGGTCTAATACTTCCTATACGGTGGGTAACGCCACCACCAAATTCTTCTGTTTGAAGTGTTTTACCCATGGCGTTACATTTGCTATGTCTTCACATTTGGTTTGACTTCAATCTCAACATGTCTTCATGATTATCTTCACTATGTTGATTATATATATATATACACTAGTGTTCTGTCCTCTACAACATTCACTTATAGCTATGTCTTCTTGTTGAATCTTTTGAACTAAGTGAATGTGATCAGACCCTAACCTCTCTATGCTTTCTATCTCAAACTCTATCTCTCCAAATCATATGCATTCTCTTGAAACTATCGAATGTCTTCTCTGCGTCCTTGTCAGTAGAAGATACAAAGACAAACATTAAGTCCGTTTTCAATGCTAATTCCTTCACATGATACCCGGAGAAGTAGGAACGACCACCCGACAATCCAGGCGTGCGTGGGACGTGGAACAACCTCCGATATGTTGCATGATGGCCATGTGTCCTTCAGATGTGAATCGCCAGGGGCACCTGTGTAATAACACTGTGCCGTCCCTGTCCCTATAAATACACGCCTCACCACAGTCATTATCCTTTCTTCCACTCTTGCACGAACCCTAGCGCCACCGCTAGCCCTCGACGACGCCGGCGACGAAGCGCTTAGCTGCCGCAACCTCTCCGACACCGTCTTTACGCCGACCGCGGACATCGTCTTCTCTGCCGTCGCCGTAGGTGTCCTCTGCCACCAAGTTAGGGCACGGACAATCGAACTGCTCGGCCTCCTCTACCAATCCGTCTAGCAGTTCTTCGTGTGGTAAATAAAACTTCCTTTTTACAGCCCCTTTGATCCTATAGATTCGTCACTTTCTACCACAAGCAGTTTCTGTTCACACAAGTTGGATCTATTTCATACTGCATCTCATAATATGCCTAGTATGTTCGCTTATGCTTCACAAAGTAGTTAGATTCCTCACTTGTACTGATCCGTGGATTCGTACAAATCTGGAACCAACTCCTTATCTATGAGTGAATGTCTTCACACGATGAGGTCAATGTCTTCTAAACTGATTTATCTTCAAAATCTTCTGAGAATGCATATGACCTATTCCCCTTCCGTCGCACCTTAATGCTGTCACAGGTACATGTTTGTGGGAGAATCCCTTGGTTCTCATAGTCTGCATTCATTTGCAGAATTCTTACAGCATCATATAAATTCTCCTGAAGCCAGTTCCTGTTTGTCCAGCAAGCGAAAGCCTTTGAAGCCTTTGAACGTATTGAAGCCATTCAGTTTAAAGTTCATGGCTGCAGAGAAATCAACAAGGAAGGGTGGCAGAAAGCGTCGAGGTGAAACATCAAGAGATCTGCCCGATGACCTCTCAGAGTTGTACAAGACAGATCCAGAAGAGGATTACAATCAGCGCAAGACACGAATCCAATGGATTCAACGATATTGGGTAGAACAGTGGTTCAAGTACATGTTTGTGACCAAGGATTCTGCTGAGAAGAATGCCATCAAGCGACTGTGGGGAGACATCCTATACAGAAATCTTCAACCCAGGTCCAGAGATGAAGCCATTGAACAAGGATTCTATCCCTGCATGGTCCGTGGACCACAGCCTGCGGATGCTGACCCATCATCATTACTATGGTGTCGTGACGACAATCTGTTCAAGCGCAACTTCCAGTTTGCCCAGAATTCGGCGAAGCAGAACAAGAAGTCATTGGGACTAGACTTCAACCCTGGTCCCTCTGCTCCCCGTGCCGATGGCACCCGCGAAGCTGAACCCAATCTTGTTGGGCCCTTCTGCAACCTGGAAGGTCTTATCACTCACATCATGGTTCAAGGGACAGACGTGGATGAGCCTGCAGATGACGTTGAATCAGATGAAACTCCTGCATCACCGAAGACTAAGAAGAATCCTAAAGCTTCAAAGCTTGCCTCAGCACCAAAAATCTCACGAGCGAAGCCACTGGCTACTGCACCTCCTGAAGACAGTGTGCAGTCTGAAGATTTGTCACGCATCTCAAAGCCTTCGAAAGTAAAGATGCCTTTGCAACACACCAGCCAAGAACTGACTGCTGCTGCTATTCTACGCAACGACGCTATTGATCTGTCCAGCGGTGAAGATCTTGCAGATGACGCTCTCAAGCAACTGATCAAGAGCAAAGAAGAAGCAGAAATCTTCAATGATTTGCCTCTCTTTGACGTGGCAATCATCCACAACTTCATTGATGAGTGGTTTGACATGCCCAACCTCAGCTTTGAAGATCTGCAACTTCCAATTGGCCTTAGTGTCGCCTTCCATGGTGCCATTGCTTCAGAGCTAGCTATAGCTCAGCGCATCGTTGAACTGAAGCAAAAGATTGACTTTGAGAAAGCTCAGTTCAAGAAGCACATGGCCAAGCTCAGCGTGCAAGAGGTCAAGAATTTCAAGATCATGCTGCACGAGCTCAAAGAAGCCTTTCTCAAGAAGCGTGAAGAAGCTCAAGGTTCTCGTGAGCGCATGAAGAGCCTGGCTGACAAGTGTGTGCATGCCTACAATGAGGCTGAGAAGCGCAAGGCCCTTGGTCATCCTGGCATCGATCCCAGGATGGCTGCCAAGTAGAAGAAGAAGCCAGTTGTGGCCGAACCCGAAGCACCAAGGCAGGAAGCACATCCCATTGTCTTCCCAGCCAGTATGACTCACTCGAAGCCAAAGGTCAGGTCAACCGCTTCAGAACTGAAGAAGACAAGGACTGCTGAGGCTGAAGCGAGAAAGAGGAAACATCCTGAAGCCTCTGCTGCTGCTCCCTCCAAGAAGAAGCGCAAGACCAAGAAGGATCGGGCTGCTCCCACAGAGCCCTTAGTTGTTGAACCTATCTCCATGGTTCGCCCTGCCGCTGAACATCAAGAGCGTCAACTGACTGTCCATGAGCCTGCTTCCACAGAGGCTCATGAAGCTGAAGACATTCCAGCAGCTGATCACACCGCTGCTGAAAACATTGTTCACCATGACAATGTTGAAGATGATGTAGTTCTTCCTCTGATCGAGCACCAACAGGTATCATCGCATGTGCTTACGCACAACAAACTCATCAGTATTGGTCGTCCTCTGACGCCAATTGCTCAGGATGCATCATGGGATGATCACCCACAACAACAAGTCACACCACCCCGGCAAGAAGAAGAAGATGACTTTGAGGCCCAGCCAACTCCATCTCCAAAGGTGTCGCCAGCGTTACGCAGGCTTCGCAAAGGACCAAGGTCTCAAGTCTCCGAGTCGAGGCTAAAGCTGCTGAAGACATTCCGGGTGCATCAGCCGATGACACCCAAGAAGAAGAACGTGTCCCTACTCCCCAACTACTGAAGAAGCTATTCTCGAGGAGAACGTGTCTGTGCCCGACCCTCCAGCTCATCAAGTGGAGGTAGAAAACCTTGAGGCTGCCACCACCAACACGAATGAAGCCACTGACGTTGTCATGGCTGAAGCAAATGTGGAGCTTGCACCAATGCTAGAAGTCAGCGAAGCCAATGATGCTACTGCTCCTGTTCCTGCGCCTGCTGCTGGTCCTCAGTTTGACTATCATGTTGAGCACAGGCCTCAGGTACAGAAGCCAATGCCAAGGTTGCCCAGGTTTCCAGGTCATGCATCAGCACCTGGATCCTTTAATGTCAACGGCTTCAAAGCAGACAATACCTTCTTCAATAGCTCCAAGAACCCCTACTCAAGGGAATGAATATCTTCTGATCGGTTCTGGAGCTATCCGCAGCGAAGCTATTACTCATGCATTCTGTACAATCAAGGTCGCATCTTCCCACATATGCGTCTTGGCACCGAAGCAATAGCTGGTCTGCCCTGCTTGGAAGAAGCTCTGGATTGCTTCAAAGAGGTTGGATTGTTGCCTTTTGTCACCGACCAAGAGCACTGGAACGAAGAGTTGTTGCTCCAATTCTATGCCACTCTTCACATTCGTGGCTACAACAGAGACCCGAAGACTTGGGTCCTTGAGTGGATGACCGGAAATGTCCATCACGAAGCTAAAGCCTTTGATATCATTGAGCTCACTGGTCTGCCCACTCCTGGAGATCTCTATGAACCTGGCTGTCAGCTGCACAGTGAAGCTATGGAGAGCATCTTTTCAAAAGCCTGAACCGGACATGAGTCAGATGCTTAGTATGATGAAGCCTTTGCCTCCAGATGCTGCATATCCTGAGGAGTTCTTGGTTGAAGACCTTGAGTATCTTCCACGCACTATCTATCACATTATAAGGCGAACTCTCTGGCCCATCAAAGGACATTCTCCACATGCAAAGCTGGAAGGTGCAATGAAGACTTTGGTCTCCTATATTCTTCATGGCAAATGCTTCAATGCACAAGACTTCTTCATTCGCCAACTTGCAGCATCAGGATCTGATCTTTTTGGCTTGAAGTTCTACGCTCCATTTATAATGCGGCTGATCAAACTCCACTCAGCTATCTCATATCAGCCCTCTGCTCGCAATCATTGAATCTTCCTGCCTAATGTGGATATGTCTGTTGAAGCCATCTATCCAGAGCCTGCCAAGGAGCCGCTTAGTCTTCAGAATGCTGAGCATCAAAGTTTCTCTCAGAACATTGAAGGAGTTGAAGCAGTCACTCGTGTTTATCCTCTGGCTGGTACTACACGTGCACCTCATCGTGCTCTCACTGAAGCCACTCAAAGCACTATTGCCCAATGGCCCAAGAAGCGATCTCGTGTTCTCAATGACCGAGAGCTTCTGGTTGCCCTTCATCAGAAACAGGATAGGCATCATGACTGGCTGAAGCGCCAAATGCAAAGCCTCTTGGTGGATGTTAACCGCATTCGCAATCTTGCCACCAAGAATGCCTTTGTTGCCCATGAAACCTGTCGGCGTACATGGAAAGGGCTGACGCTTATGTGCTCTGAGGATGATCTTCACGAGGATGTCTTCTCTGAGCGTTTCAAGTTTGACTCCACACCTCCCCGAAGGACTGTGCTGTGACGAACTCTGTCTCTTGAAGACTCTGAGTTCTCTTCCTTCGCGCAACTGTGAATGCCAGAGTGATCAAGGACGAAGACGATGCTACTTCACCACCCCCTACTTCAGCATGCATCGACACTGCCCTGAGCTCGTCTGCACCGCCTAACAACACCGACGACCTTGCTACTTCACCTACTCCTCATGGGAACGAGTAGATGCTCTATGTCTTCAAATCTTTTTGGTCCTTACTGACAAAAGGGGGAGAAGCATATGAGCATATGAGTTTGATAGTCTTCAAGCGGGTCCATATGGGCGGTTATCTTATGTTTTGCCTAGTGTTTACAACTCACGTTTTGATACATTTGGTTCTTTGAGTTGTAACACTTAAACTCGATGGTCGTTTGCTACTTATTTGCTATTCTGTGATGCGATGATAAATTCAGCATGTGCGACGATAAATTCCGCACTTAGATCATTTGCAAACGTCCATTTTACATTATGCATGTCATTATCTTCACATACTTTTCATGCATGACGAATTGTCATCATAAGTTGAAGAGGATCTCCACAAGTACAACCTGCCATGTGCATTTGCATTCCAAAAGCAAAATTACTTATATGCACATCTTCAGGGGGAGCCCTTGCAACTTATGAAGACAATTCCCTATCCTTTACAATTTCGCATATTAAATTCCCCGTTGAAAACTTCAACTAGTTTGTCATCAATCACCAAAAAGTGGGATTGTAAGTGCATCTAGTGCCACTCCTAGTTGGTTTTGGAGTATTGACGACAAACCTAGTTGAGGGACTAATGTGTTTGTGAGAATTGCAGGATAACACAGGTAGAAGTCCCTCATTGATTCGGTTTTCCTACCAGAGATGACCCCTAAAAATGTGTGAAGACATTGAAGTCAAAGGTGGTATGTGAAGACATTCACCTTGAAGACTATGACAAGAGAAGACATCGCATGAAGACTATGGAGCGCGAAGACTTAGATCTTTCGTAGTTCCTTTTCTTCTTTGTTGAGTCATAGGAACCACCGTACTGTTAAGTGGGGTCCGAGAGAACCAGTCAGAATGACTGAAGTGATGCTTAACCAAAATCCTATGTCTTCGAGTAAAGACTATGAGAGCGAATCTTGTCCAGAGTTGGACAAGTCAGCTTTGCTTGTAGCCCAAGTAAAGTTGCCGTGTGTGTTTGAAATCTGACTGTTGGAACACGTGTCAGTTCCTTAGTGACCCAGGGTCATTTCGGACAAATCAGGTCGGGTTGCCTAGTGGCTATAAATAGCCCACCCCCTGCAACCATAAACGTTTGGCTTCTCAAAGTTAAAGTATGGTTGTTGTCGTTTGAGAGCAACCCACCTCGAAGCCTTTGAGAGAGAATTCCTTGCGAGGATAAAGTCCTAACCACCCAGAGCCAAAGAGTGTTAGGCATCACTTAAGTCATCCTGTCTGTGTGATCTGAAGACTTATTACACTTGAGGGTTGTGAATCCTCCAGCCGGTTAGGCGTCGTGTTCTGAGCATCCAAGAGTCATTGTGGATCGCCCCTGAACAAAGTCTGTGAGGGTTTGGGAGTCTACCTTGAAGACTTACCAGAGTGATTCGGCAAGGTCTGCGTGACCTTAGCTCAAGGGGAATACGGTGAGGACTAAGGGTTCTGAGCTGCGTGTTCAGGACTGGGTGTCCGGGACTGTGTGTCCTCAGGTTTAAATACCTAGCTGCCCTAACCATTCGTACAGTTGTCACAGCAACTGGAACTGGTTCAACAAATCATTGTCTTCACGAGTCACTTGTTTCATCCTTCCCTTCCCTTTACTTACTGTTGGTCCTTGTGAAGTCATTGCATGATTGCATTATCTTTTGTCTTCACTAAGTGACTGCTTGTTCTGATTGGCTTCACAATATCTTCCTACCTGATCCTTACTGCCTAGCTGCTATTAGTCATTGTGCTTTCACTTCTTTGGTTACTTGACTAAGGTTTGCCTAGTGTAGTCTACCTTCCGCTGCGTGGTAATAGGTTTACTTCTATCGTTTGTCTTCGAAACTTCCATGTTTTGAAGACTTTCATAAAAATTGCCTATTCACCCCCCCTCTAGTCGATCACTAGCACTTTCAGGATCCCTTCCCGCTCAATATTTGGGAAGAGGACTAGGGCCTCTATATATAGGACTAGCCACCACCATAGGAGCGAAGATCGACAACCACACCAAGTCTACCAAGCACAAGAACACCTCTCCTCAGGAGGCTGTTCTTCCCTTGTAACTGTTCATCCTCAACCCAAGAGGCAATCCACCACACCACACTAGAGTAGGGTTTACACCACAATGGTGGCCCGAACCAGTATAAATCTTGTGTCTCTCGTTCTTTGAGTCCGTCGAGCTAGGCCATAAGATCTTATGAAGCGTGCGAGCTAGTGAGGGGGAGAACTTCGTGCGCACCCTAGTGTTCGAACCTCAAGGGTTTGCCGGAACCCGAAATCTGACATATTCGGACAGAATAAATGATGTATATTGACCGTAGTGTCATGATATGTGTAGGAGCAACGACCGAGGTCGAGGCCTTTAAAAGGCCCTGCCCGAAGCCGAGGGGAAAGCTGTCAAGGAGCAGGCCGCTCGTAAGAATCTTATGGCCAGGCTGAACAAGGTCCAGCAAGAGCTCCAGGACACTGTGAAGAAGTGTGAGACCTTGGAGTGCAATGTTTTGGCTCGAGAGACCGAACTCGCCAAGGCTCGCCAAAGCGCGGAAGCGGCCTGGGTTGAAGCCTAGGGTGCCCTCCAGGAGATCCAGGAGGCCAAGAAGATCACGGTGGGTAAGGCGTTTAGTATGCAAAGCAAGTATGTGAAGAAGAAGTATTTCTTACTAACCTAGATTCGGAGTTCTCCATGGGCAATTGCGGATCTGTCGCGCAGTGTGTCCGATGCTGCGGAGTTCTTCCGAGCCGAAGAAGGCAGCTCAACGGAGAAGTTGTCTTGGTCGCAATACCTTGTGCCAGAACATCCAATGCCCTTCACCGATCAGCTAAGACAGCTGGTCGAGCTGCATAGGGTGGCCGAAGTGGCCATGAAGGATTTAATAATCCGGCTGTGGCCTACCGAAGTTATACCCAACAGCTACTTCGGACTCGTGAAGAGGCTGGTAGGTGCCTGCCCTCGGCTAGACATCGTCAAGAGGTTGGCTTGCATCTAGGGCGCGTGCATGGCCTTCGCCCGCGTCAAGGTGTGGTGGCCGAAGATGGATGTCGTCAAGCTTGTAACCGAGGGGCCGCCTGAAGGCAAGGAGCACCGCACACCGGAATGGTATTTTGAAGACGTCCTGGAGGGGTCCCGCATTGTGGCAACGCAATGTGTGCAAGACATTATTTCTGAATGAATAAATTCATGTTTTCTCTACCTTCTATGATGAAACAAATGTAATATAATGTTTGTTTAAAAAATTTCACCTCCTGTGCAGCCGTATTGTGTGAAATCTGAGAGTTGGCCAGTCATCGGCTTCTGCCCCCACGTAGGAAGTACGGGGGTGTTCGGGATATAATCTAAACACTCTTGAACCAATTGTTTGCTCCTTGAAGGAGGTGTTTAGCGCAGCGAACCAGGCAATTAGACTATTCGGCTTGAACACCCTCACTTAGCCGTAGGAGTTTGACCATAAAAATTTAGGCGCAACCCCTGGTATCCGAACTAGGAAGTTATAAACACCTGATCGGGAAAGTACCAATCCCTCGCGTAATGCGGAAAAAATCTCTAATGATTTGAGACCTCCAAAGAGCTGACCGGCTCTCGCCGCATCATGACAGTCAGTTTTCAGCTTTCTCTATTGACGTGCTCATCTGGGTAAACCAGGGCACAATCGCAATAGTTCTCCCTTTACTACCCTAGCCGATATAGCGGAATGTAGGGTAGCAAGCACAGGAGCCGGGCAACCCAACTATTGACCAAAGACATGATTTGGAGCCAGTGCATATAGTGCTAAATTTGGGGTGCCGAATAGTAGAAAGTGTTCGGACTTTGTTGCCGTGTTGTGGGGCACTATGAAGCCCCTGGTAAATTGGAACGTACCAAAGTGTAGAGGTGCTATCTAATAAGGCTATCAATAGAAAAGGGAAAACAAAAAAAAGAGCAAGGGTAATGAGCCAAGGCCACAGAATTTGGGCCACAAACTGTTTCCATTATAATTTGATTAATACGTTGAAGCGCATTGATACAAATAGTGCAATAAGCAATGGGCTAAGCCACGACCAAGAGAGAGCTACGTGTGGGTCCTGAAAACAGGTAGAGTGATTGTTAAAGAAACCACCTAAAAATTCCCCTACATGTCTGTGCTTTGTGCCATCTTGGTATATGTATCCTTTGAAAGGACCGGTGATTGGGCCACCAGGGGGAACCTGTGGAAAGAAAACCTGAAAAGGAGAAAAGGAAACAGTGAGAGTATGTGTGTCCGGGAGCGGTCGAGCCGTATTGTGGATCACAGGCTAGTTATGCCTCCGTCTATGCCCATGGTATCTTCAGTGCATAATTATGTACGCACGGTACGAACACCGCTACTTGATCGGGACTGGGACGGAGGCCGAATTGCTAGTCGAGCTCTTGACGAGCTGAGTTGTCCTGCTGTAGAGTAGTCTGGACTCTCTTGACAGTGTACAGGGGCTTGGCCGCCGGATTGAGGTTCTGCTTGAAAAGGCCGCTCTGTACTTCTGCTGCTAAGGCAGCGGTGTGCTCCTCACTATGGAGGGAGCGTTCCGTGTTTCCATTAACTTTTACGACGCTGCGCGGTCCTGGCATCTTGAGCTTGAGATAGGCATAGTGTGGTACGGTGTTGAATCCAGAAAATGTGGTTCGTCCGAGCAGTGCGTGATAGCCACTGCAAAAGGGGACAACATCGAAGATTAACTCCTCGCTTCGGAAGTTGTCCGGCGATCCGAAGACAACCTCCAGTGTGATTGAGCCCGTACAGCGGGCCTCTACACCTGGTATGACTCCTTTAAAGGTAGTCTTTGTGGGTGAAAGTGCAACTATCCCTAGGTGGTTTTGGTAATTCATAACAACATATAGCTCATTGAGCTAATGCTATTCCAAGATGATTATTTCAGGAAAGCTCAATGATTGGCATGGCATGGATGGTGAAAGTGGAACCCTCAAAATGCTAAGGACAAAGGATTGGCTCAAGCTCAAAAGCTCAAGACTCTTCATTTTATATTTTAGTGATCCAAGATCACATTGAGTCTTTAGGAAAAGCCAATACTATCAAGGAGGGATGAGGTGTTGCTTAATGAGCCTCTTGCTTCATGTGCTTAGTGATATGCTCCAAAACCCTCAACTACTTTCCCATATCCACATATGACCTAAACCCTAAGCCAAACTCGGTCCTACTGATTCTTCCTATCCGGCGCCACCGAGTTTCACTTGTCATAAGCCACTGCCAAACCCTAGCACTTCGGTTCTACCGATAGGGATCTCGGTCTCACCGAGATGGGATTGCAAACTCTCTGTTTCCCGTTCGTAACTTTTTGGTCTCACCGAAAGAGCGAATCGGTCCCACCGAGATTGCAATGTAAACTCTCTGTTTCCATTTTGTAACTTTTCGGTCTCACTGAAAGAGCAAACCGGTCCCACCGAGTGTGCCTGACCAACTCTTTGGTTAGATTATTACCGAAATCGGTCTCACCGAGTTTGTGTAATCGGTCTCACCGAGATTACGTTATGCCCTAACCCTAACAAAATTGGTCCTACCGAGTTGCATGTCACTCCCACCGAAAATCTCTAACGGTCACTAGGTTTACTTTTCGGTCCGACCGAGTTTGTTGATTCGGTCCCACCGAGATTGGAAAACTATGTGTAACGGTTGGATTTTGTGTGGAGGCTATATATACCCCTCCACCTCCTCTTCATTCGTGGAGAGAGCCATCAGAACACATCTACACTTCCAACTCATATGTTCTGAGAGAGAACCACCTACTCATGTGTTGAGACCAAGATATTCCATTCCTACCATATGAATCTTGATCTCTAGCCTTCCCCAAGTTGCTTTCCACTCAAATCTTCTTTCCACCAGATCCAAATCCTATGAGAGAGAGTTGAGTGTTGGGGAGACTATCATTTGAAGCACAAGAGCAAGGAGTTCATCATCAACACACCATTTGTTACTTCTTGGAGAGTGGTGTCTCCTAGATTGGCTAGGTGTCATTTGGGAGCCTCCGGCAAGATTGTGGAGTTGAACCAAGGAGTTTGTAAGGGCAAGGAGATCGCCTACTTCGTGAAGATCTACCGCTAGTGAGGCAAGTCCTTCGTGGGCTATGGCCATGGTGGGATAGACAAGGTTGCTTCTTCGTGGACCCTTCGTGGGTGGAGCCCTCCGTGGACTCGCGCAACCGTTACCCTTCGTGGGTTGAAGTCTCCATCAACGTGGATGTAGGATAGCACCACCTATCCGAACCACGGGAAAAACATCCGTGTCTCCAATTGCGTTTGAATTCTCCAAACCCTTCCCTTTACATTCTTGCAAGTTGCATGCTTTACTTTCCGCTGCCAATATACTCTTTGCATGCTTGCTTGAATTGTGTGATGATTGCTTGACTTGTCCTAAAATAGCTAAAATCTGCCAAGAACTAAAATTGGGAAAGGTTAAGTTTTTATTTGGTCAAGTAGTCTAATCACCCCCCCCCCCCTCTAGACATACTTTTGATCCCACAAGTGGTATCCGAGCCTTGGTCTCCATTTGCTTTGATTTCCATAGCTTTTGGTGGTCATAGCCTTGGTTTCACAACCTAGGAGAGTATGGCGTCTAGCGAGGGAAATTATCACCGTAGAGGTCCTTACTTTGATGGTACTAATTTTGCTAGTTGGAAGCATAAAATGAAAATGCATATTCTTGGACATAACCCCGCCGTTTGGGCTATTGTGTGTGTTGGTTTGCAAGGTGACTTCTTTGATGGGAGAGAACCAAACCGTGAAGCTACCGCGGATGAGTTGAAGATGTTGCAATACAATGCTCAAGCTTGTGATATTCTCTTCAACGGATTGTGCCCCGAAGAATTCAACAAAATCAGCCGTCTTGAGAATGCAAAGGAAATTCGGGACACTTTGATTGATATGCACGAAGGTACCGACTCTGTCAAGGAATCCAAATTGGATGTGCTTCAAAGTCAACTTGACAAATTCAAAATGAAGGATGGTGAAGGTGTCGCTGAAATGTACTCTAGGCTTGCTCTCATCACAAATGAGATTGCCAGCTTAGGAAGTGAAGAAATGACCGATAGATTCATCATCAAGAAGATTCTAAGAGCCTTGGATCGAAAATATGGTACTGTGTGCACATTGATCCAAATGATGCCTAATTACAAAGATCTCAAGCCAACGGAGGTAATTGGAAGAATTGTTGCTCATGAGATGTCACTTAAGGATAAAGAGGAACTTCACAACAAATCTAGTGGTGCCTACAAAGCCTCATGTGAAGCCCCTACATCATCAAGTGAGAAACAAAGCTTCAATGAAGAATTGAGCTTAATGGTGAAGAACTTCAACAAGTTCTACAAGAGTAGAAGCAAAGATAGAAGCTTCAAGTCAAGGTCCTACAATGACAAAAGATCTTCTAGTCGAGAGCGAAACTGCTACAATTGTGGAAGACCCGAACACTATTCCAATGAGTGTACGGCTCCCTACAAAAGAAGAGAAGACTCGCCAAAAAGAAGAAGCAAAAGAGAAGAATCACCACCAAGAGAGAGAAGGAGTAGAGATGATCGTTATGAACGAAGATACTCACGGAGAAGCAAGGATTCGGAAAGGAAGGAAAAATCATCAATGAGCTACACAAAATGAAGACATCAAGCTCATGTTGGTGAATGGGTATCCGGCTCCGACTCAGACAGCCACTCCGAGAGAAGTTATCACTCTGATTCCGAATATACTCAAGATGAAGGTGTTGCCGGTCTAGCACTTGTGTCAACCAACTCCTACGACATATTTGACTCACCAAATGAAGGAATTGGAAGATGCTTCATGGCCAAAGGTCCTAAGGTAACACACCCCGAGTATGTTGATTTTAATAGTGATGAAGATGACTTGTTAGGTGACGATGATTTACTTGTTGACAACTCTAGTGATGAATACTATGATGAAACATCAATTAATGGTGCTAATCAAGATAAAACGAATGACAATGATAAGGATAAGATTGAGGCTCTAACTAAAGAACTAAACACTCTTAAGTTGGCTCATGAAACTATCTTCGAAGGTCATCGAGAACTTTTAAGAGCTCATGAGAAGTTACGCTTTGAAAAGCTCAAACTTGAGCAAGAGCATGAGTTTTTAAAGGCAATCAATGATGATCTTCGCAAGAAAAGTTCTTCTTACATTGCCAAGCGTTTACTCTTATCCACTTACATGCCTCAACTCAAATCTAGTAACAAGAACAAGAAAGATTCTTCCTCTAGTAGTAACAATGATCATGCTAAATCCAATATTGTTGCTTCTAGTAGTTCTCTTGGTTCCACTAATGATTCTCTTAGCCAAGTTACACTTGAGCAAGAAAATAGCTTATTGAAGGGAATTATAGAGAAAGGAGTGTACAAAAGCCTTGCCGGGAGTAAGCAATTCGAGGAAATTGTGCGCAAGCAAGGAATGCACTGGAAGAATCAAGGTGTTGGTTTTGAACGAAAGTTCAATGCCAATGGAGTTGAGTGGGAAGAAGATCAATACCCCAAGACAAAGTTTGTTCCTCAACAAGAGAAGTATGATACTTCCTTCAAGGGGACACAAGCTCAAGATGATCTTCCACCACAAGACTACAAGCAAAAAGGCAAGGACAAGCTTCAAGAGGAAATTGATGCATTTGAAGAAGCTCCTAAGACCTTAGTCAAGTGGATTCCCAAGACTACTTCAAGTTCCACTTCATCAAGTACGACTACAACTCCAAGGATTCCCATCAAGATGGTGTGGATCCAAAAGAAGAAGAACTAGAGAGTTCTTGAGGGTGACTCCGCCAACATACTTCACTCTTATCATTTTGGCAAGAACAAGTGCAATCAACTTCCACATCTTGCACTAGTTCAAGGAGTCACAAACCCTCTTGTTGGTAAGACAAGGGACAAGGTAACCTAAAGTTTCCATGGACATCATCTTGTGTGTGCATCACTCTATGTCTATGGATATCCTTGTTTGTTCCTTGTGGCACTAACCCATGTAGGTATTGAAAGTGCAATTGACTCAAATGGATAGCTCCAAGTGATCTACATCAACATTGAGCATCCACATCTTCAACATCTACATGAAGTCATCATCGACAAAACCCAAGGTTAGTTCATCCCTCTTAGGGGGGATATCACATCTAGGGGGAGCTTTTCTCTAAGACTTGAGCTAAAGCAACTCTAAAGATGTGAACACAACAATACTTTATGTAAAAGTGGTAACCCCACTTGAGCTTAAACGATGAGTATGACCTATGATCAAGTGTTCTCACTTGACTCCTAAGTCAATATACTCATATATAGATGACCTAGTCATCGCAAATTGCTTGATAGATGCTAGAATTGGTTGTGCATGCTTTGTCACATATTTCTATTGCCATCTTATTGTGTGAGCATGTTGGTTGCATATTTTACCCATTCGAGGACATCCACTTGTTGTTTTGACTGTTTGGTTTTATTTCCTTTTGCCAAGTGGATGGACAAGAATGCCTAAGAACCTCCTCTAGCTATCTATGCTTTTCTCGTCTCAAACTCTATTCATGCTACATCACAAAATTTGATCAAGTCAGATTCGAACCACTCTGTGTGAGGAGCACTCGGAGTCCCCGATTCGTCAGACTTAAACTTCCAAAACCTCTTTGTGACTCTCAGTCTGACTGATACCCCACTTTCGGTCTTACCGAGATCATTAAGTTGATCTATGTTTTCGATCTCGGTGCAACCGATTTGAACCATTCGGTCACACCGAGTTGCAACAACTGTATACAGTTTTGCATCTCGGTGCCACCGAGTTGTTCCACTCGGTCACACCGACAGGGTCGGTGTCACATCCCTAGTTCTATTAATGCCTAGTGCTAGCATCTGGTGTTGCATCATGTCTAAATTTCTGAAACTTGAATTGAGGAAAATTGAAAGCCTCAAAATTTTATTTAAAAGAAGGGCAAATAACCCTGGAGATGCATCCAATGTTTCCAAAATGCTCCCCAATGATGTTTAATATTTATGGCAAGGGTTTTGGTCCAAACCAAAAATATGGAACATTTTTGAGGAATTATTTTGGCCATTTGGATTTAAATCAATAAATATTTGAGTTGGATTTAATTCTTATATAAAAGAATTGCAGGTCCAAAAATCCTGAAAACCTGTGAGTGGCTTTGAATATATTGCATCAAGCCACATAAATATTTTCAGGAGCTACTAAATGATTTGGTCTGTGAATCAAATCAAAACAGAATTGAAATATTAGAAAACAGAAATTTAATAGGTTCAACCAAAATATTTTCAATGACCTCAAATATCCTTTTAAAATGTTCATGATATATGGAAAAGGGTGAAAGCCTCTACCAGAGATGATGCATATTTTTTCAGGACATTTTGGTCATTGAATTAAATCATTATGGTTTTTGAGTTGGAGTTTAAAAGTTACCATTAAATATTGGTTGCTCCAAATATTCTGAAATTTATTGTGTGGTTTGGAAATAATTCAAATATCCCTCGCAAAAATTTACAGAAATAACCAAAGTGTTTTGGTTGGTATTTTATTTGCAAATTTAAAGCAGAATATAGAAAGCAGAATAAATTAGAATAAAACAGACAAGGGAAAGGGCCTTACCTGGCTAACCTGTAGCAGAGCCGGCCCAGCACAATGGCCCAGCCCACCAGCACCTCGCCCGTTGTCTTCCTCCCCTCGCCCCGAAGCAGTTGCGTGCCAGCAGCAGCGCACACAGGAGGATTCCACCTCCTGCTTCGTGCTGGCGGCCTCCTCTTCGAGCCTATCCACGCCTGGAGACGCCCGCGACCCCCTGGACCCTCCCGCTCACTCTCTCGAGCTCCTTCCCCTCCTCTGCTCTCTCTCCCGCGCAACCGCCATGAGCCCGAGAGCGCCGGCGAGCACCACCACGGCCACCGGCCCTCCCTCGCCCCGTCGATGCTTCCAGAAGCCCCGTCGTGTCCTCCTCTTCCTCATAGCCGAGCCGCATGATGCCGGGAGCCCCGTACTGTCGTCCTCGCCCGCTTCTTCAACCCTCGGCCGTGAAGATCTCCGGCGGCCGTACGCCGTCGTCAGTGCATCCCCGACCTCCCCCTCGCGCTCGTTAGCCTCGCTGTGAGCCTCCACACTGAACCCCTCTCTTCCCTCTACTAATTTCATCCTCTAACCGCGGGCTCCGTTGAGCCCGAGAGCTCGTCGCCGCCGACCATGGCGCCGCCGTGGTCTGAGCCATCGTAGCCCGCATCCGCAGGCGTCACCATGCTCATCAGCTCTGCAGGAAGCCAAAGCCACCGTCAGTTCCTTTCCCAGCGCATCGCAGCCGCGTCCCCGCACCCGACCAAACTCCGGCTGCCGCGCAAGTCGCCGCCGCCGTCGTTTTAGGCCACTAGAGCTGCTGCCGTGAGCACCACTGGACGCGGACGAGTCCCCTCGTCACGTAGAGCCTCTCCGCCGTGCAAATGGTCGCCGGAGCAGCGTTTCCGCGCTGCTCCGCCGCGCCTGTTGTCGCCGGCGACACGTCGCCGGTAGGGGTTGACCTGCTGACCGGCGTGGTTTGACCCCACCGGCTTGGTTGACTTCCCCCCTGACTCACTGACGTGTGGGCCCAGGCGCCCGCTTAATTAGTGTTAGGTTAGTTAGTGTTAATTAACTTAGCTAATTAGATGAGCCACTAACATGCGGGCCCCACCCGGCTAACTAAGTAGTTAGGGCTAATTAACTTGGTTAGTTGACTGGGTCACTGACCAGTGGGTCCCACTGGTCAGGTTTGACCTGGTCGACGCCGTTGACCTGCTGACATCACTGTGAGGTCATGCTGACGCAATAATTCCTTTCTGGAATTTAAATAAATCTTAAATGATTTATTTATTTCAGAAAATGTCCAAAACTTCTAAAAATCATAGAAAATCAACCGTAACTCCAAATAAAATAAATTATATATGAAAAATTATCAGGAAAATTCAAGGAATCTGTTTATGACATTTTCATACATGTTTGAACAACTTAACCTCACTGTTTAGTCCAAAACATGATAATGCACTATTTGAATTCATAGTTTGAATTTGAATTTGAACCTAGTGTTCAAACCAACTCCATTTAACTTGTTGTTAGTTGCATTAGCTCAACCAACAACACATTGCCATGTCATGATCATGCATCATATTGTTGCATCGCATTGATTGTGTTCTTCCTTGTTTGCCGGTAAATGTCCCCTCCCGATAGACGATGTACCGACGCTGTGATCGGTGACACCGATGAAGAGTTATATTATCTTCAGAAGTGCCAGGCAAGAAAAACCCCCTTGTTCATTCTGATACAATCCCCCTCTCTCCCTCCTGCTCTCTTTTACTGCATTAGGACAACAACGATTCATCTGTTACTTGTTGCGGTAGTTGAACCCCTTATCCTCTGCATGACCTGTCATTGCCACAGTAAATAGATGAAACCCACTAGCATGAGTAGGAGTTGTTTGAGCCCTGATGTGCCTACTCATTCATGCTTGTTTGTCATGCCTGCTACTGCTTAGAGTTGAGTCAGGTCCGATTCATCGGGGATGAATCGGAGGTGTGTAAACATGTCCTACTGTTGAGAGCTAAGTGTGTGAACACGATTTGGTAAAGGTAGCGGTGAGAGGCCATGTAGGAGTACATGGTGGGTTGTCTCATTGCAGCCGTCCTCAGGAACTGAGTTCTGTGTCTGTGATCCATGAACAGCTACTACCACTCATTGGGATCCTTAATTGACCCTCTCGGCTTCTTAATCACCCTAGTACTCTGTCCAGGAGTTGCAACTAGTTTTTGGTGTTTGTAGGTTATGTGTTGGCGGCCGTGCGTAGCGCTGACCCTAGGGGTGGGCGATGTTGCGGTAGATACACTATGGCACGGTGTACGGGGTGCCCGTTTGGTGTCTCGGGAACCCTGCACACATCGTTTGGGGCTGTGAGTGAAACTCCGGCCGGATCTCCTCGCGGATGGAACCCGAATAGGCGATAAACCTGGATTAGAGACTTAAGTGTTTAGGTAGGCCGTGGCCGACGCCCTCGCCCGGCTTCCGCTTGAAGGTTGCCGAGGTACATGACGTGTACAGGGCTATAAGTGGTGGGAGCGTCTGTGAAGAAGTACACCCCTGCAGGGTTATCAATATCTATTCGAATAGCCGAATTCCTCGGATATGGAAACTTGGACCCCTTGCATAGTTCATAAACAAGTGAAAGTGGATACCCCTAAAACTCGCAAGATAAGCGTGAGTGCTATGGATGGCCTTCTCGTAGGGAGACGAGAGCGGATCCATAGTGGTGTATTGATTGGTGAATGTGTGGACTCGTGTGCGCCACCTCAAAAGAGTTGCTTGCAGTCGTAGTTCAGGTTAGCCACTGAGTCAAAGCTGGCTTGCTGCAGTTAAACTCCACCACCCCCTTGTTGATACCGATGCATATGTAGCTAGTTCTGATGTAAGTCTTGCTGAGTACCTTTGTACTCACGTTTGCTTAATTTATGTTTTGCAGAGAGACTTCAGTCTCGCTAATAGTTCCGCGTGGACTTCGACGTTTAGCTTGATACCTCAGCTACGATCTTGTGCCCTCGACAGGATTTGGTAGATAGTCAGGCTTCTTAGCCTTTTTCATTTATAGATGTCTATACTCAGACATGTTAAGCTTCCGCATGTGCTTTGCATTGTATGCTATGATTGTTGGGTCATGAGACCCATGTCTGTAATATCTCGCTCCTCGGAGCCTAATGAATAAATACTTGAGTTGTAGAGTTATGTTGTGATGCCATGTTGTATTCACACATATCGAGCATATTGTGTGTATGATTGAAATGCTTGGTATGTGTGGGATCCGGCTATCTAGTTGTTTATCCTTGGCAGCCTATCATATGGGGAAATGTAGTCTAGTGCTTCTGAGCGATAGTAGTCCGCTACAGCCCGGATCACCGGAGTACTGCTAGCCCAACACTACTGCTCAGGACACTTGACTGGCCGGCATGTGTTTCACTTTGTTCCTATGTCTGTCCCTTCGGGGAAATGTCACGCGGTGACATCCGGAGTCCTGCCTAGCCTGCTACAGCCCGGGTTACCGGAGTCCTGTTAGCCCAGTGCTACAGCCCGGATTCACACGCTGTTGACCGAAATGCTCGAGGTTGATTCATGTATGCCTGTCCCCATGGGTTAGTGCCGCTTTGGGTTCACGACTAGCCATGTCGGCCCGGGTTCTTTGTCATATGGATGCTAGCGACACTATCATATACGTGAGCCAAAAGGCGCAAACGGTCCCGGGCCAGGTAAGGTGGCACCCGTGGAAATACCGTGCGTGAGGCCACAAAGTGATATGATGTGTTACATGCTAGATCGGTGTGACCTAGGATCGGGGTCCTGACAGTCGGGCTATATATAGTCACGGGCAAAAATTTGGAAATTTCTCCGAACCCCTTCGCCCGCGCGATAGCTCGCTCTGCCAATGTGGTCTCCGGATCGTCTCCTCGCCGCCAGCCACCTCCAGTCGCTAGTCTCTGTCGCCGTCAACGGAAATCAACCCCGCCGTTGCCGCCGTAGCGAGTCTCCGCTAAACTAGGGTATGGACTCGATCTTTGTGCTCTTCCCCAATCCAATTCCTAGCATATTGTGATCATAATGATTCTTGCCACGATTGATAAACTTCTATCCAGTCAATGAACTCGTAGATTAGGTTTGATTCGAAAATTTTAGGGTTAGGTTTCTGCCGAAACCATCTCGGACCCACCGAGTTGAAAAACTCGGTCCCACCGATTTGGCTTGTGCCATTGCAGAAGTGAGACTCGGTCTGACCGAGTATTACTAATCGGTGTGACCGATTTTGGAACTTTGTGAAACCTTAGCAGTCTCGGTGCCACCGAACTGTGACTCGGTCTAACCGAGTTCACTAGTTTAGGTTCCAAAAACTGCTTCGGTATCACCGAGTTTAAAAATCGGTAGATCCGAAATGCTTTCTGTGGGAAACTAAAACTATGTTTTTGAATCATTCTCTTGCAAAAATCTCTGCATTTTGTGATGCTCATCCACTCTACCTCATCTATAAATTGTTCACAGGGTCAGCAGTCAGCTTGTTCATCATGTCAGACCAAAGTGATAGCCAGAATTTGTCAGAGCGGCAAGTGCAAATGAGTGAGGGCACTAGTCCCTCAAGTTCTTCAGATGATGGCAGCAGGAGCACCCCTAGCAACCTGCCAAAAGCTGCCACCAGACAGAGGAAGAAGAGAACTTCAGATTCTGAGGATGAAGATTATGTGGCAGAGGAAGAGGAAGCTGTTGGAAATATGCCCTAGAGGCAATAATAAATTGGTTATTATTATATTTCCTTGTTCATGATAATCGTTTATTATCCATGCTATAATTGTATTGATAGGAAACTCAGATACATGTGTGGATACATAGACAACACCATGTCCCTAGTAAGCCTCTAGTTGACTAGCTCGTTGATCAATAGATGGTTACGGTTTCCTGACCATGGACATTGGATGTCGTTGATAACGGGATCACATCATTAGGAGAATGATGTGATGGACAAGACCCAATCCTAAGCATAGCACTAGATCGTGTAGTTCATATGCTAAACCTTTTCTAATGTCAAGTATCATTTCCTTAGACCATGAGATTGTGCAACTCCCGGATACCATAGGAATACTTTGGGTGTGCCAAACGTCTGTCGGGTGGTAGGAGCGACATATGCCAACGGGTGGCTTATCATTGTGGGAGCCAATAAAACATCGCCGGTGCCTGGAAACGGGATAAGGCGAAGACATGCACGCCGGCGAATCTTACCCAGCTTCAGGGCTCTCCGGGGAGATAACACCCCTACTGCTGCTCTGCGGGGTCTCCGCATGGTTGCTATATGGACAAGTAGCTACACAATGCTCCTTGAGCTGTTTTGGGTGGAAGGAGGAAGAAGGGCTCAGCTAGCCTGCTTCCTCTCCTTGTATGGTGTCTAGGTCTAACTTGAGAGTCCCACACCTTTGCATGGGTGCACCGGGGGGTTTATATAGGCCTACCCCCCGGGGGTACAATGGTAATCTGGCTGGGCGCGGGGCCCAGCTGTCTACGACTATGCTCGCCGGCTTCTGCGCCGGCTATTGGGCCCGCCGGCTGGTGGGTCCCGCCGGCTGCCGGCTCCTTGGTCGACAGGCAGGCCCCTCAGGCCAGGGCCTGGTCGGTGGCTGGTTACTGTTGCTCCATGCGGTTGACACAGGCTTGGTCGGGGTAAGCGTGGCTACAGTACCGCCGCCCTGGCGGGCGATTAGTGTAGCCCCGCCGCATCTTGTCTCCTTAATGGGCGTCTCCCTCGAGGAAGGTGGCAGGCCGGTTATGGGAAGCCGGCCCTCTATCTTGCCGGCTTGAGAGGAGGTGCGGCCGCCTTCGGTATCTCTCTGCCCGAAGGGGCCCACCGCCTCGGGGGCCATGCTGGCGGCCCGTCGTGGACGGCGTCGGAGCCGCCATGGCAACAGTGCCCTGCCGGACGGGTCGTGGCCACCCGTACGGCGCACTGTACCAGGCGTGCTCCGGGTTTTGGGGGTGGCAGGCTCCACTGTAGCCACGCCCCGCTTCATCATCGCAGGGTGGACGCGTACATTGCGGGTACGGCTTTGACTGCTTTATGGGAGCCGGCTTTCTCGTAGCTGGCCATGTTGTAGTCGGCCTCTCGTAGCCGGCCTTGCTGTAGCCGGTTTCTCGTAGTCGGCCATCCACAGCTTTCTTCATGAGGGTAAAGGGCAGGCCATCCCTGAAGCCGGCCTAGGAGGCAGCCGGCTGAGGGGGGAGGCGGCCCTAGGTCTTGAATCTTCTTGAGAGTCGGCCAGACTTGTAATTTTTTCTGATGGGCCAGGGGAAGCCGGCTAGGCTACCCATGGCTATTTACTCCGACAGTAGTCCCCGAAGCTGGGCGAGCTTCACGGTGGACAGAGGGACGAGAAGCTTGGTTAGCTTCATACCCTGAGGAGCCGACCTCGCCGTTGTAAGCCGACTTCGGAGAGCTTTCTTGTTTATTAATATGACCGTGGCTGACCCGCGGGCTGGCCGCGGGCCCCACGACGGGCCACGTGGCGGAGAAGTCCTGCCGTCGCACGCGCGTGTCGGGACGCCGCCGCAGGCCCGGGCCCGCCACTCCTCGGCCTCGGCCCGGGCGCAGATCTTCTGTGGCCCGAGGAGACTGCTCGCCTCCCCGCGGCCGTTTCTTCATGTCTTCAAGGCGCACAATTAATGCGGGGCGTGGGGGAGATGGGCACGATCGATCCCCATGATCCCCCACGCCGCGCCTCCTCGGCTCCGGCGCACGAGCCTACAAGTAGGAGGGGGGGGGGAGAGACAAAGGCTTGTTCGCTCCCCCGCTCCCCGTCCCTCCTTGCTCTTCTTGCCTTTCTTCTTCTTTCGCGCCCGACGCAGCCTCCCGTCGCAACCCTCCCACGCCGCCATGTCCATGGCGCTGTCAAGCTCGTGGGACGGGTCCAACGTCCATGAAGACCACATCGAGTTCCTCCGCCAGACCCGGCGCCTGCCCGCCGCCAACCTCGTGCAGGCTCGCCTGGCGCCGGAGGCGGAGATCTCACCGGCGCTAGAGGAAGGCGAGCGCGTCGTCTTCCGCATGCACTTCTTGCATGGCTTTGGCTTCCCGGCGAGCGGCTTCATGCGATCCTTCCTCGACTTCTACCATCTCCAGCCGCATCACCTCACGCCCAACGCGGTGATGCAGCTGTCGGCCTTCGTCTCTCTCTGCGAAGGCTTCTTGGGTGTGCTGCCAACGCTGGAGCTTTGGGCGGAGCTCTTCCAAAACAAGCTCGGCACTGTCTCCGCCGGCGTGCCCGCCCCTTGCGGGGCCTTCATCGCGATGAAGAGGGCAAGCGACAACAACCCCTTCCCGCACATTCCTCTAATCCAACCGGTCAAACTCTGGCAGAAATCGTATTTCTACATCAAGAACGTCGCCCCGCAAGGAGACTACGTCAATCTGCCGGCTTACGTAGCCGGCCCACCGGCTGGGAGGCGGCCGTCTTGGGGCTTCCGGTCCAAGTCCTTATCTCCGGCCGGGAACGCCGCCATCGCCCGGCTTCGGGTAATGATCCAGTCGGAAGGCCTGCGCGGAGCCGACTTGGTGGCTGCCTTCGTCGAGCGCCGGATCCTTCCCCTTCAGAGCCGGCCCCACATGCTATGCCAGATGAGCGGCCGCTTCGACCCCTGCTGGCTGAGCACATGGGAGATGCCCCATGCCGAGGTAGCGCTCATGGTGAACTACGTCGCCAACCTCAAGCTCACCGACGACTGGCAATACGGCAAGGCGCCGTACTCCCGCGCCCATCCTCCGCCCGTGGTAAGTCCTTCTTTCTGTCATCAGCCGGCTTATGCCGGCCGGCTTCTGACCGGGCGGCTCTTCTCTTTTCTCTTTGTTATCAGAACCCTATTCTTCCGCCGCCAGCCGGGGCGGCAGGAGTCGAACGCCAGTATGCCCCGGACCGCACGGTGGACGACCTCGACGACCCGAATTTGGCTGCGGTCGCCATGGAGGACGCCGCCATGGGGGACGTCGCCGAGCCCGGAGGCACGGGGCTCTCGGCCAGTTTTGACGACTGGTCGGATGATGCCGATGCCGAAGAAATCCCGCGCCATCAGCCGGCAGCCGACCATCATAGCGCGGGCTCGTCCGCCGCGCCGGCTGCCGGTGGCGGAAAGTCGAAGCGCCGGGCCGCGCTTCCTCTCTTCAGGCTGAACCCGGCGGAAGGCGAGTTCTCGGCCGAGGAGATCGCCTCCAGCGACGAGGGCGAGGACGATGAGGAAGAAGACGGCGGAGACGCCGAGCCGACTAGTGAGACGGCCGACCGCCCTCAAGCCGACCGTGCCTCCAGCAACGAGCCGCGCGGGAGCGTGCCCTCTGCCGGAGGTGATGATCAGGCCGAAGTCCTTCAGCCGACGCAACCGTCTCCACCGCCCAGCCCGGCTCGTCAGCGGCCCCGCCGGCTTAATCTACCATCCCAGTTGTTCCTGCTTTTGCTTTTTCGAACAATTTTAAGTTTCCGCAATTCCACCCACTGGGGGTGTATCGAACAATGTTGGATGTTGACCTCTCTGGAGGTCCTTTGTGTAAATATTATTGTATGCATGTGTTGGCTTCCATTCAAGTGCACTTTTTTATCCTTAGGCTTTTTCCTTTGCCGCCTTCCCTCTTTGGGAAGGCAAGTACTCGAGCTTTCTTGGATTTGAAGCAGACTGAATGTAAGCCGGCCGGCCGGCTACTCTGGTAGTCGGGTGGCGGGATGACTGCCTCGGCACCATATACAAGGAAGAAAGGAGTGAAGCCAGTTGATCTGTTTGGGGTAGTACGCAGACTCCATAGGACAGCCGGCAGCTCATCGAGCCAACAGCCGGCTGAACGCTCCAGAGGTACGACCAGTCGGGGCTTGATGCCGGACAGGATGAGGCCATTTGCTCGCTCAACTTGGCCATTTGACTGCGGGTGGGCGACTGACGCAAGGTCCAGCCGGATACCTTGTGCAGCGCAGAACCGTGCCAAGGCACCTTTGGCGAAATTCGTGCTGTTGTCGGTGATGATGCTGTGCGGTATGCCGTACCGGGTTGTTATATCTGCAATGAAAGTCATCGCAGTCGGCCCATTCAGTTTCTTGATCGGCTTCGCCTCAATCCACTTGGTGAATTTGTCGACGGCGACGAGCAAATGTGTCATGCCGCCGCGCGCCGTCTTGAATGGGCCCACCATATCCAATCCCCAGACGGCAAAGGGCCAGGTGATGGGAATGGTCTTGAGTGCCGAAGCCGGCATGTGTTGCTTGGAGCTGAAAAGCTGGCAGCCTTTGCAGTGTTTGACTAGCTCTTTGGCGTCATCCAAAGCAGTCGGCCAGAAGAAACCGTGGTGGAAGGCTTTGGCGACAAGTGATCTTGATGCGGTGTGGTGGCCGCACTCTCCTTGGTGTATATCCCTGTAGGGCGACGCCGGTTGGTATTGCTTGCCGCATGGAGCCTATTCGGGCCAGGGCATCTGCTGGCTCGTTGTTGGCTCGCGGCACATGGAGGAATTCACATCCATCAAAGTATCCACTGATCTGCTGCACTAGGAAGCGGTAGCTCGCCATGTTTGCGTCCTTGGCGTCCCAGTTGCCAGAAGATTGCTGAACCACCAAATCCGAGTCGCCATAGCACAGGATCCGGCGGATGCCGAGTTCCTTGGCAAGACGGAGCCCGTGTATGAGCGCTTCGTACTCGGCTACATTGTTGGAGGCGGCGAAGTGGATCTGCAGCGTGTATCTGAGCTTGTCGCCCTTAGGAGAGGTAAGGACGACGCCGGCTCCCAAGCCGGTGCGCATCTTGGATCCGTCAAAGTGCATGCGCCAATGGGTGGATTCGGGAGCTGGCGGTAAGTACTGGGTCTCGGCCCAGTCGACGAGGAAGTCAGCTAGTGCTTGCGACTTGATGGTAGAAAATTGTGTAAGGGGCCAGCTCAATGGCCCACTTAGCCACCCGGCCGGATGCATCCCGGCTGCCTATGATCTCGGCCAGCGGGGCAGTGCATACGACCGTGATAGGATGTTCTTGGAAGTACGGCTTCAGCTTCTTGGCGGTGAAGTACATGCCATAGCACATCTTCTGGTAGTGCAGGTAGTTCTGTTTCGAGGCGGACAACACCTCGCTCAGGTAATAAACCGGCCTCTGGACCGGCTGGGCTCGGCCTTCTTCGGGGTGTTGGACCACAATGACAGTGCTGACCACCCGGCTAGTGGCGGCAATATAAAGGAGCATGGGCTCTTTCTCAGTCGGCGCCGCCAAGACAGGCGGCGTGGCCAGCATCTTCTTCAGCTCGCGGAAAGCTTGGTCGGCCTGGTCGTTCCACTCGAAGTGAGTGCTCTTCTTCATGAGGCGGTAGAGAGGGAGAGCTTTCTCTCCAAGCCGGCTGTGTTGGGGAACGTAGTAATTTCGAAAATTTTCCTACGCACACGCAAGATCATGGTGATGCATAGCAACGAGAGGGGAGAGTGTTGTCTACGTACCAACGCAGACCGACTGCGGAAGCGATCACACAACGTAGAGGAAGTAGTCGTACGTCTTCTTCCTGATCCGACCGATCCAAGTACCGTTACTCCGGCACCTCCGAGTTCTTAGCACACGTTCAGCTCGATGACGTTCCTCGGGCTCCGATCCAGCAAAGCGTCGAGGAAGAGTTCCGTCAGCACGACGGCGTGGTGACGATCTTGATGTACTACCGACGCAGGGCTTCGCCTAAGCACTGTAACGGTATGATCGAGGTGGAATTTGGTGGCAGGGGGCACCGCACACGGCTAAGGAACGATCTCAAGGATCAAGTTGTGTGTCTTGGGGTGCCCCCTGCCTCCGTATATAAAGGTTGGAGGGAGGGGGGCTGGCCGGCCAAAGAGGTGTAGGCGCAGGAGGAGTCCTACTCCTACCGGGAGTAGGACTCCCCCCTCCAATCCTAGTCCAACTAGGAAACCTTCAAAGGGGAGAGAGAGAGAGAGAGGTGGCCGGCCCCTCTCCTAGTCCTAATAGGACTAGGGAGAGGGGGGGAGGCGCAGCCCTATGTGGGCTGCCCTCTCACCTTTCCACTAAGGCCCATGTTGGCCCATTTGGCTCCCGGGGGGTTCCGGTAACCCTCCCGGTAATCCGGTAAAATCCCGATTTCACCCGGAACACTTCCGATGTCCAAACATAGGCTTCCAATATATCAATTTTTACGTCTCGACCATTTTGAGACTCCTCGTCATGTCCGTGATCACATCCGGGACTCCGAACAACCTTCGGTACATCAAAATGCATAAACTCATAATAACTGTCATCGTAACGTTAAGCGTGCGGACCCTGCGGTTCGAGAACAATGTAGACATGACCGAGACACGTCTCCGGTCAATAACCAATAGCGGGACCTGGATGCCCATATTGGCTCCTACATATTCTACGAAGATCTTTATCGGTCAGACCGCATAACAACATACGTTGTTCCCTTTGTCATCGGTATGTTACTTGCCCGAGATTCGATCGTCGGTATCCAATACCTAGTTCAATCTCGTTACTGGCAAGTCTCTTTACTCGTTCTGTAATACATCATCTCACAACTAACATATTAGTTGCAGTGCTTGCAAGGCTTATGTGATGTGCATTACCGAGAGGGCCCAGAGATACCTCTCCGACAATCGGAGTGACAAACCCTAATCTTGAAATACGCCAACCCAACATCTACCATTGGAGACACCTGTAGTACTCCTTTATAATCACCCAGTTACGTTGTGACGTTTGGTAGTACCCAAAGTGTTCCTCCGGTAAACGGGAGTTGCATAATCTCATAGTTATAGGAACATGTATAAGTCATGAAGAAAGCAATAGCAACATACTAAACGATCGGGTGCTAAGCTAATGGAATGGGTCATGTCAATCAGATCATTCAACTAATGATGTGACCTCGTTAATCAAATAACAACTCTTTGTTCATGGTTAGGAAACATAACCATCTTTGATTAACGAGCTAGTCTAGTAGAGGCATACTAGTGACATTCTGTTGGTCTATGTATTCACACATGTATTATGTTTCCGGTTAATACAATTCTAGCATGAATAATAAACATTTATCATGATATAAGGAAATAAATAATAACTTTATTATTGCCTCTAGGGCATATTTCCTTCAGTCTCCCACTTGCACTAGAGTCAATAATCTAGATCACATCACCATGTGATTAACATCGATAGTTCACATCATCATGTGACCAATACCCAAGGTTCACATCGTCATGTGACCAACACTCAAAGGGTTTACTAGAGTCAGTAATCTAGTTCACATATCTATGTGATTAACACCCAAAGAGTACTAAGGTGTGATCATGTTTTGCTTGTGAGATAATTTTAGTCAACGGGTCTGTCACATTCAGATCCATAATTATTTTGCAAGTTCTATGTCTACAATGCTCTACACGGAGCTACTCTAGCTAATTGCTCCCACTTTCAATATGTATCCAGATTGAGACTTTAGATTCATCTGGATCAGTGTCAAAACTTGCATCGGCATAACCCTTTACGACGAACCTTTTGTCACGTCCATAATCGAGAAACATATCCTTATTTCACTAAGGATAATTCTGACCGCTGTCTAGTGATCTACTCCTAGATCACTATTGTACTCCCTTGCCAAAATCAGTGTAGGGTATACAATAGATCTGGTACACAGCATGGCATACTTTATAGAACCTATGGCCAAGGCACAGGGAATGACTTTCATTCTCTTTCTATCTTCTGCCGTGGTCGGGTTTTGAGTCTTACTCAATTTCACACCTTATAGTACAGGCAAGAACTCTTTCTTTGACTGCTCCATTTTGAACTACTTCAAAATCTTTGTCAAGGCATGTACTCATTGAAAGAACTTATCAAGCGTCTTTGATCTATCTCTATAGATCTTGAAGCTCAATATGTAAGCAGCTTCATCGAAGTCTTTCTTTGAAAAACTCCTTTCAAACACTCCTTTATGCTTTACAGAATAATTCTACATTATTTCCGATCAACAATATGTCATTCACATATACTTATTAGAAATGCTGTAGTGCTCCCACTCACTTTCTTGTAAATACAGGCTTCACCGCAAGTCTGTATAAAACTATATGCTTTGATCAACTCATCAAAGCGTATATTCCAACTCCGAGATGCTTGCACCAGTCCACAGATGGATCGCTGGAGCTTGCACATTTTGTTAGCCCCTTTCGGATTGACAAAACCTTCTGTTGCATCATATACAACTCTTCTTTAATAAATCCATTAAGGGATGCAGTTTTGTTTATCCTTTTGCCAGATTTCATAAAATGCGGCAATTACTAACATGATTCGGACAGGCTCGAGCATAGATACGAGTGAGAAACTCTCATCGTAGTCAACACCTTGAACTTGTCGAAAAACCTTTTGCGACAATTCTAGCTTTGTAGATAGTAACACTACTATCAACGTCCGTCTTCCTCTTGAAGATCCATTTATTCTCAATTGCTTGCCGATCATCAGGCAAGTCAACCAAAGTCCATACTTTGTTCTTATACATGGATCATATCTCAGATTTCATGGCTTCAAGCCACTTTGCGGAATCTGGGCTCACCATCGCTTCTTCATAGTTCGTAGGTTCATCATGATCTAGTAGCATGACTTCCAGAAAAGGATTACCGTACCACTCTGGCGCGGATCTTACTCTGGTTGATCTACGAGGTTCAGTAGTATCTTGTTCTGAAGTTTTATGATCATCATCATTAGCTTCCTCACTAACTGGTGTAGGTGCCACAGAAACAGTTTTCTGTGTTGTGCTACTTTCCAACAAGGGAGCAGGTACAGTTACCTCGTCAAGTTTCTACTTTCCTCCCACTCACTTCTTTCGAGAGAAACTCCTTCTCCAGAAAGTTTCCGAATTTCAGCAACAAAAATTCTTGCCTTCGGATCTGTGAGAGAAGGTGTATCCAATAGTTTCCTTTGGATATCCTATGAAGACGCACTTCTCCGATTTGAGTTTGAGCTTATCAGGATGAAACTTTTCATATAAGCATTGCAACTCCAAACTTTAAGAAACGACAGCTTAGGTTTCTTGCCAAACCATAGTTCACACGGTGTCGTCTCAACGGATTTATATGGTGCCCTATTTAATGTGAATGCAGTTGTCTCTAATGCGTGACCCCAAAGACGATAGTGGTAAACTGGTAAGAAACATCATATATTGCACTATATCCAATAAAGTACGGTTATGACGTTTGGACACACCATTATGCTGTGGTGTTCCAGGTGGCGTGAGTAGTGAAACTATTTCACATTGTTTTTAACTGAAGACCAAACTCGTAACTCAAAT
Source organism: Triticum monococcum (assembly GCA_034509565.1). Taxonomy (NCBI): domain Eukaryota; kingdom Viridiplantae; phylum Streptophyta; class Magnoliopsida; order Poales; family Poaceae; genus Triticum; species Triticum monococcum. Next base: position 123,370,656 of record CM067841.1, read on the forward strand.
ATTTGTCTCCGCGATCAGATCGTAGAAACTTTATTTTCTTGTCACGTTGATTTTTCACTTCACTCTGAAATTCTTTGAATTTTTCAGATGTTTCAGACTTATGTTTCATCAAGTAGATATACTCATATCTGCTCAAATCATCTGTGAAGATCAGAAAATAATGATACCTGTCGCGAGCCTCAATATTCATCGGACCACATACATCAGTATGTATGATTTCCAATAAATCTTTTCTCGCTCCATTGTTCCGGAGAACGGCGTTTTAGTCATCTTGCCCAAAAGGCATGGTTCGCAAGCATCAAGTGATTCATAATCAAGTGATTCCGAAAGCCCATCAGCATGGAGTTTCTTCATGCGCTTTACACCAATATGACCTAAACGGTAGTGCCACAAATAAGTTGCACTATCATTATTAACTTTGCATCTTTTGGTTTCAATATTATGAATATGTGTATTATTAAGATCGAGATCCAATGAACTGTTTTCATTGGGTGTTTAACCATATTAGGTTTTATTCATGTAAACAGAACAACAATTTATTCTCTTACTTAAATGAATAACCGTATTACAATAAACATGATCAAATCATATTCATGTTCAACGCAAACACCAAATAACACTTATTTAGGTTCAACACTAATCCCGAAATTATAGGGAGTGTGCGATGATGATCATATCAATCTTGGAACCACTTCCAACACACATCGTCACTTTACCCTTAACTAGTCTCTGTTTATTCTGCAACTCCCGTTTCAAGTTACTACTCTTAGCAACTGACCTAGTATCAAATACTGAGGGTTTGCTATAAACACTAGTAAAGTACACATCAATAACATGTATATCAAATATACTTATGTTCACTTTGCCATCCTTCTTATCCGCCAATCACTTGGGGTAGTTCCGCTTCCAGTAACCAGTCCCTTTGCAGTAGAAGCACTTTGTCTCAGGCTTAGGACCAGACTTGGGCTTCTTCACATGAGTAGCAACTTGCTTGCCGTTCTTTTGAAGTTCCCCTTCTTTCCTTTGCCCTTTTCTTGAAACTAGTGGTCTTGTCAACCATCAACACTTGATGTTTTTCTTGATTTCTACCTTCGTTGATTTCAGCATCACGAAGAGCTTGGGAGTTGTTTCTGTTATCCCTTGCATATTATAGTTCATCGCGAAGTTCTACTAACTTGGTGATGGTGACTAGAGAATTCTGTCAATCACTATCTTATCTGGAAGATTAACTCCCACTTGATTCAAGCGATTGTAGTACCCAGACGATCTGAGCACATGCTCACTAGTTGAGCGATTCTCCTCCATCTTTTAGCTATAGAACTTGCTGGAGACTTCATGTCTCTCAACTCGGGTATTTGCTTGAAATATTAATTTCAACTCCTAGAACATCTCATATGGTCCATGACGTTCAAAACGTCTTTGAAGTCCCGATTCTAAGCCGTTAAGCATGGTGCACTAAACTATCAAGTAGTCATCATATTGAGCTAGCCAAACGTTCATAACGTCTGCATCTGCTCCTGCAATAGGTCTGTCACCTAGCGGTGCATCAAGGACATAATTCTTCTGTGCAGCAATGAGGATAAACCTCAGATCACGGATCCAATCCGCATCATTGCTACTAACATCTTTCAACACAATTTTCTCTAGGAACATATCAAAATAAACACAGGGAAGCAACAACGCGAGCCATTGATCTACAACATGATTTGCAAAATACTACCAGGACTAAGTTCATGATAAATTTAAGTTCAATTTAATCATATTACTTAAGAACTCCCACTTAGATAGACATCCCTCTAATCCTCTAAGTGATCACGTGATCCAAATCAACTAAACCATAACCGATCATCACGTGAGATGGAGTAGTTTTCAATGGTGAACATCATTATATTGATCATATCTACTATATGATTCACGCTCGACCTTTCGGTCTCCGTGTTCCGAGGCCATATCTGTATATGCTTGGCTCGTCAAGGATAACCTGAGTATTCCGTGTGTGCAACTGTTTTGCACCCGTTGTATTTGAACGTAGAGCCTATCACACCCGATCATCACGTGGTGTCTCAGCACGAAGAACTTTTGCAACGGTGCATACTCAGGGAGAACACTTCTTGATAATTTAGTGAGAGATCATCTTATAATGCTACCGTCAATCAAAGCAAGATAAGATGCATAAAAGGATAAACATCACATGCAATCAATATAAGTGATATGATATGGCCATCATCATCTTGTGCTTGTGATCTCCATCTCCGAAACACCGTCATGATCACCATCGTCACCGGCGCGCCACCTTGATCTCCATCGTAGCAACGTTGTCGTCTCGCCAATCTTATGCTTCCATGACTATTACTACCGTTTAGTAATCTAGTAAAGCATTACATCGCGATTGCATTGCATACAATAAAGCGACAACCATATGGCTCCTGCCAGTTGCCGATAACTCGGTTACAAAACATGATCATCTCATACAATAAAATCAGCATCATGCCTTGACCATATCACATCACAACATGCCCTGCAAAAACAAGTTAGACGTCCTCTACTTTGTTGTTGCAAGTTTTACGTGGCTGCTACGGGCTTAAGTAAGAACTCATCTCACCTACGCATCAAAACCACAACGATAGTTCGTCAAATAGACTCCGTTTTAACCTTCTCAAGGACCGGGCGTAGTCACACTTGGTTCAACTAAAGTTGGAGAGGCAGTCTTCCGCAAGCCATCTATGTGCAAAGCACGTCGAGGGAACCGGTCTCGCGTAAGAGTACGCGTAAGGTTGGTCCGGATCGTCTCGTCCAACAATACCGCCGAACCAAAGTATGACATGCTGGTAGGCAGTATGACTTGTATCGCCCACAACTCACTTGTGTTCTACTCGTGCATATAACATCAAACCATAAAAAACCTGGCTCGGATGCCACTGTTGGGGAACGTAGTAATTTCGAAAATTTTCCTATGCACACGCAAGATCATGGTGATGCATAGCAACGAGAGGGGAGAGTGTTGTCTACGTACCAACGCAGACCGACTGCGGAAGCGATCACACAACGTAGAGGAAGTAGTCGTACGTCTTCTTCCCGATCCGACCGATCCAAGTACCGTTACTCCGGCACCTCCGAGTTCTTAGCACACGTTCAGCTCGATGACGTTCCTCGGGCTCCGATCCAGCAAAGCGTCGAGGAAGAGTTCCGTCAGCACGACGGCGTGGTGACGATCTTGATGTACTACCGACGCAGGGCTTCGCCTAAGCACTGTAACGGTATGATCGAGGTGGAATTTGGTGGCAGGGGGCACCGCACACGGCTAAGGAACGATCTCAAGGATCAAGTTGTGTGTCTTGGGGTGCCCCCTGCCTCCGTATATAAAGGTTGGAGGGAGGGGGGCTGGCCGGCCAAAGAGGTGTAGGCGCAGGAGGAGTCCTACTCCTACCGGGAGTAGGACTCCCCCCTCCAATCCTAGTCCAACTAGGAAACCTTCAAAGGGGAGAGAGAGAGAGGTGGCCGGCCCCTCTCCTAGTCCTAATAGGACTAGGGAGAGGGGGGGAGGCGCAGCCCTATGTGGGCTGCCCTCTCACCTTTCCACTAAGGCCCATGTTGGCCCATTTGGCTCCCGGGGGGTTCCGGTAACCCTCCCGGTAATCCGGTAAAATCCCGATTTCACCCGGAACACTTCCGATGTCCAAACATAGGCTTCCAATATATCAATCTTTACGTCTCGACCATTTCGAGACTCCTCGTCATGTCCGTGATCACATCCGGGACTCCGAACAACCTTCGGTACATCAAAATGCATAAACTCATAATAACTGTCATCGTAACGTTAAGCGTGCGGACCCTGCGGTTCGAGAACAATGTAGACATGACCGAGACACGTCTCCGGTCAATAACCAATAGCGGGACCTGGATGCCCATATTGGCTCCTACATATTCTACGAAGATCTTTATCGGTCAGACCGCATAACAACATATGTTGTTCCCTTTGTCATCGGTATGTTACTTGCCCGAGATTCGATCGTCGGTATCCAATACCTAGTTCAATCTCGTTACTGGCAAGTCTCTTTACTCGTTCCGTAATACATCATCTCACAACTAACATATTAGTTGCAGTGCTTGCAAGGCTTATGTGATGTGCATTACCGAGAGGGCCCAGAGATACCTCTCCGACAATCGGAGTGACAAACCCTAATCTTGAAATACGCCAACCCAACATCTACCATTGGAGACACCTGTAGTACTCCTTTATAATCACCCAGTTACGTTGTGACGTTTGGTAGTACCCAAAGTGTTCCTCCGGTAAACGGGAGTTGCATAATCTCATAGTTATAGGAACATGTATAAGTCATGAAGAACGCAATAGCAACATACTAAACGATCGGGTGCTAAGCTAATGGAATGGGTCATGTCAATCAGATCATTCAACTAATGATGTGACCTCGTTAATCAAATAACAACTCTTTGTTCATGGTTAGGAAACATAACCATCTTTGATTAACGAGCTAGTCTAGTAGAGGCATACTAGTGACATTCTGTTGGTCTATGTATTCACACATGTATTATGTTTCCGGTTAATACAATTCTAGCATGAATAATAAACATTTATCATGATATAAGGAAATAAATAATAACTTTATTATTGCCTCTAGGGCATATTTCCTTCAGGCTGATGAAGCGGTTCAGAGAGGCCAGGCACCCGGTGAACTTCTGAATCTCTCGAAGCTTGGTTGGGACCGCCATCCTCTCGATGGCCTTGATCTTCACAGGGTTGCACTCGATGCCGCGTTCGGAGACTAGAAAGCCTAGGAGCTGGCCGGCTGGCACTCCGAACACGCATTTCTCGGGGTTGAGCTTGATTCGGAACCGACGCAGGTTCTCGAACGTCTCCTTCAGGTCTTCCAACAGAGTGCCGCGCTTCTCCGTCTTCACCACGACATCATCCATGTAGACGTGGGCATTCTTGCCGAGCTGCGTGAGGAGGCACTTCTGCATGCAACGCTGAAAAGTGGCGCCGGCATTCCTCAAGCTGAACGTCATGGTCAGGTAGCAGAAGGCTCCAAACGGCATGATGAAGGCGGTGTTCAGTTGGTCATCCGGGTTCAGCTTTATCTGGTGGTATCCCGAGTAAGCATCCAAAAAGCTCAACAGCTCGCATCCGGCTGTGGAGTCTATCACTTGGTCAATTCTGGGCAGAGCGAAGGGATCTTTTGGGTAGGCTTTGTTGAGGCTTGTGTAATCTATACACATGCGCCACTTGTTATTCTTTTTCAGCACGAGAACCGGGTTCGCGAGCCACTCGGGGAAGAAAACTTCCATGATGAAGCCGGCTGCGAGAAGTCGGGCTATCTCCTCCCCTATGATCCTTCTCTTCTCCTCTGACAGTCGGCGGAGAGGCTGCTTGACTGGTTTGGCATCCTCCCGCACATGTAATTTGTGCTTGGCGAAATCCTTCGGAACACCCGGCATGTCCTTGGGGGACCATGCAAAGATATCCCGATTCTCATGGAGGAAATCGACGAGCTCGCCTTCCTATTTGCTGTCCAGGCTCGCCCCAATGACGGCAAACCTCTCGGGGTGCTCGGGGTCGAGCTGTATCTTCTTGGTCTCCTTGGCCGGCTGGAAAGATCCTTGGACATCATACTCCTTGGAGTCGGCGGGCTGGTATAGCTGCTTGCTGGCTAGGGCCACGACCCTGTCCAGCGTCTTCTTCTCTGCGGCAATCACGAGGGATTCGGCCAGTCGGCTGCTGGCCGCGGTGCAGTCGGCGGACTTCTTGTAGTCGCCGGCGATGGTGATGACACCCTTGGAGCTTGGTATCTTCAGCTTGAGGTAAGCGTAGTGGGGGACCGCCATGAACTTGGCCAAGGCGGGTCGGCCAAGCAAGGCGTGGTAAGGGCTCTCCAGGTCCACCACCTCGAACCAGTTTGCTTGCTGGCAGAAATGATCCTTGCCCCCAAAGAGTACATCGATCTTGATCTTGCCGATGGGGGCGCAGGACAAACCGGGTACGATGCCGTGAAACACCGTTCGAGTCGGCACAAGCTGCTTTGCCTTGACACCCAGCTTCTCCATGGTGTCGCGGTACAGGATGTTGATGCTGCTTCCACCATCGATCAGCACGCGGGAGAAGCGTGCGGCGCGCGTGTCCGTTGCACGGGTGGCCTCCAGGACCAAAGCGTAGGAGCCGGGGGAGGGCATCACCTCTGGGTGGTCGGCCCGGCTCCAGCTGATGGATTTCTCTGACCAGTGCATGTGGCCGGCTGGGCTAGCGGCGGCCACATTGACTTCTTGTTGCTCTCGGCGCTTGCTGCGCCGGTCTTCGGGCTGGCTCGTAAAGACAACGTAAGACGCTTGCTCATCGGGGAACTCGTCCTGCACGACGTCGACCGCGGGCCGAGCGGCCTTAGGCGGCGGAGCCGGCGGCGGCGGGCCAGCAGGCAGAGTCGGCGTGAGCCCTTCGCCCTTGGAGATTCGGGCGAGCCAGTTACACTTGCGGGTCGTGTGGTTGGACGGCTTCGCGCCGCTATGGAATTTGCACGGGGCGTCGAGGGTCTGCTCATAGGAGAAGGCCGGCTGCCAAGCCGGCCGGCGCCCTTGGGCTTCTTGGGCGTGGGCCGCCCCTCAGGCGGTGCATCTTCGACCGTGGCCACCTGCCGGCTAGCGGGAGGCGGCGCAGGGCCTTTGCGCTTCTGATCATTCTGGTGTTGGCGTCGGCCGGCATCTCCAGCCTGTGCTTGGGCGCCGGATTGAGCACTTTTCCGGACACGTCCACCCGGAGCTCGGTCTTCATCGAGGAGTCGGCGGTGGCGTACTTGTCGGCGATGTTCAGGAGCTCGTCGAGGGTAGTCGGCTCGTCGCAGAGGAGCTTGTGCTTGAGGAGGGTGCCCTCTCGGCACCCGGCAGTGAAGTATTCGATGGCCTGCACCTCGTGCACCCCTTCGCAGGAGTTCCGGAGCTCGGCCCAACGCGTGAGGTAGTCGCGAGTGGACTCGGCTGGGCCCTGTACGCACAGGGAGAGCTATCTGGGCTTGGGAGCCCGCTTGTAGGTGCTGGTGAAGTTGCGAACGAAGGCTTCAGTGAAATCCACCCAGCTGTTGATGCTGAGAGGCTTGAGGCTGTTAAGCCAAGTCCGTGCCGTGCCTTGCAGCATGAGGGGCACGTACTTCATGGCAACGCGCCGGTTGCCATTGGCGATGCTGACGGCTGTGGAGTAGTCGGTCAGCCAGTCTTCCGGCTTCACCGAGCCGTTGTACTTGGGCGTGTCTCTTGGGAGCGAGAACCCTTTGGGGAAGGGCTCGTCGCGGATGCGGGGGCCAAAGAAAGGCGGGCCGACATCGTCTTCTTCTTCCAGCGCCAGGGATCTGGCCAGGCGGTCGATCCGGTGGCAGGCGTCGTTTTCGCCGACTCCCTCGCGGCGACCAAGCCGGCCGCTGAGAGTCAGGTGCGCCACTGGAGGCGGGGTAGGGTATCTCTCTCCGCGAGCTCGAGGCGGAGGCGGGGTGCCCCGCCATTCCATGGCTCAGGGGCGGCCGTCCGCATCTCGCTCGATAGAGATTTGGGTCCGGCTTCGCCTGGAAGCTGGCTCTTTCTCGCGCCGCGCGCGGGTGTTGCTTGTAGTCGGTGATCGGGAAGTCACGCCGTGGTCGCGGCGCGGGGGAGGGCTCCCCGCGCACGCATCGGCTTCGTGCCGCCGAGCGGCCGCGTCGATTAGTTGCTGTATGTGCCGCGTCATCTGGGGGAGGTCTTCGGCTTCCAAGCCGTCCAGGTCGTCTACGGCCGCCTGGGCGGCGCGCAGGTTCTTGAGCGGAGTGGCGTAGACTGGGCGATCGACTCCAAGCGTGTCGGCGATGACGGCGCCGCGTTGCCTGACAGCACCAGCCCGGCTTGGGCCAGCCGGAGCCGGCGTGCCGAAGGCGGCGCGGTCAGCTTCGCGCTGGTAGGCCTCGGTGAGGTGTCTTACGAAGGCCAGCCGCTGGCCCTCCGCGAGGAGGGCGAGGCGGCGCGCCTCCAGAACTTCGTCATTGGCGTCAGCCGGGAGGGGGGCGGACAAGTCGTGGGCCGCCACGCGTGGGGCGTCGCGGGCGCCCTCGTCAGTCGGGCCGTCGTGGCCGATAACCATCACCTCCGGAGTGACAGTATCGCGATCGCCAGCCGGAGGGAGCGGGTCGTTGTAGATCGTGATGTTGGTGGGGAAGGTGTCGTAGGATGCCGTGTCGGAGTCGTCAGGCATCGGGTCGGTGGAGCCAACCGACTCCAAATCCGCAGCGGGCTCGCTGGAGACATGGAGCTGGCCGAGGAGGTTGGCGAGGTGGTTGGTGCCCGCATCGCAGGCAAGCTCGTCGGAGATGCGGGCCTTGTCGAAGAGGTCGGCGAGGCTGCTCGCCGCGTAGATGTTGGCGATGCCATGCAGCGCGTCGCGGCAAGCGCCATCAGGCGAGCCGGGCTGGCTACGCTGGCGAGGGAGGAAAAGGGTTCCCGTCCAGAACAGGTCTCCGGACGACGGTGCACCTGGCCCCATGGTGGGCGCCAAATGTCGGGTGGTAGGAGCGACATATGCCAACGGGTGGCTTATCATTGTGGGAGCCAATAAAACATCGCCGGTGCCTGGAAATGGGATAAGGCGAAGACATGCACGCCGGCGAATCTTACCCAGCTTCACGGCTCTCCGGGGAGATAACACCCCTACTGCTGCTCTGCGGGGTCTCCGCATGGTTGCTATTGAAGGAAATATGCCCTAGAGGCAATAATAAAGTTATTATTTATTTCCTTATATCATGATAAATGTTTATTATTCATGCTAGAATTGTATTAACCGGAAACATAATACATGTGTGAATACATAGACCAACAGAGTGTCACTAGTATGCCTCTACTTGACTAGCTCGTTAATTAAAGATGGTTATGTTTCCTAACCATGAACAAAGAGTTGTTATTTGATTAACGAGGTCACATCATTAGTTGAATGATCTGATTGACATGACCCATTCCATTAGCTTAGCACCCGATCGTTTAGTATGTTGCTATTGCTTTCTTCATGACTTATACATGTTCCTATAACTATGAGATTATGCAACTCCCGTTTACCGGAGGAACACTTTGGGTACTACCAAACGTCACAACGTAACTGGGTGATTATAAAGGAGTACTACAGGTGTCTCCAATGGTAGATGTTGGGTTGGCGTATTTCGAGATTAGGGTTTGTCACTCCGATTGTCGGAGAGGTATCTCTGGGCCCTCTCGGTAATATACATCACATAAGCCTTGCAAGCATAATAACTAAGATGTTAGTTATGAGATGATGTATTACGGAACGAGTAAAGAGACTTGCCAGTAACGAGATTGAACTAGGTATTGGATACCGACGATCGAATCTCGGGCAAGTAACATACCGATGACAAAGGGAACAACGTATGTTGTTATGCGGTCTGACCGATAAAGATCTTCGTAGAATATGTAGGAGCCAATATGGGCATCCAGGTCCCGCTATTGGTTATTGACCGGAGACGTGTCTCGGTCATGTCTACACTGTTCTCGAACCGTAGGGTCCGCACGCTTAACGTTACGATGACAGTTATTATGAGTTTATGCATTTTGATGTACCGAAGGTTGTTCGGAGTCCCGGATGAGATCACGGACATGACGAGGAGTCTCGAAATGGTCGAGACATAAAGATTGATATATTGGAAGCCTATGTTTGGACATCGGAAGTGTTCCGGGTGAAATCGGGATTTTACCGGATTACCGGGAGGGTTACCGGAACCCCCCGGGAGCCAAATGGGCCAACATGGGCCTTAGTGGAAAGGTGAGAGGGCAGCCCACATAGGGCTGCGCCTCCCCCCTCTCCCTAGTCCTATTAGCACTAGGAGAGGGGCCGGCCACCTCTCTCTCTCCCCTTTAAAGGATTCCTAGTTGGACTAGGATTGGAGGGGGGAGTCCTACTCCCGGTAGGAGTAGGACTCCTCCTGCGCCTCTTCCTCTTTGGCCGGCCAGCCCCCCTCCCTCCAACCTTTATATACGGGAGCAGGGGACACCCCAAGACACACAAATTGATCCTTGAGATCGTTCCTTAGCCGTGTGCGGTGCCCCCTGCCACCAAATTCCACCTCGATCACACCGTTACAGTGCTTAGGCGAAGCCCTGCGTCGGTAGTACATCAAGATTGTCACCACGCCGTCGTGCTGACGGAACTCTTCCTCGACGCTTTGCTGGATCGGAGCCCGAGGAACGTCATCGAGCTGAACGTGTGCTAAGAACTCGGAGGTGCCGGAGTAACGGTGCTTGGATCGGTCGGATCGGGAAGACGTACGACTACTTCCTCTATGTTGTGTGATCGCTTCCGCAGTCGGTCTGCGTTGGTACGTAGACAACACTCTCCCCTCTCGTTGCTATGCATCACCATGATCTTGCGTGTACGTAGGAAAATTTTGAAATTACTGCATTCCCCAACAGTGGTATCAGAGCCAGGTTTTATGGTTTGATGTTATTTGCACGAGTAGAACACAAGTGAGTTGTGGGCGATACAAGTCATACTGCCTACCAGCATGTCATACTTTGGTTCGACGGTATTGTTGGGTGAGACGATCCGGACCAACCTTACGCGTACTCTTACGCGAGACCGGTTCCCTCGACGTGCTTTGCACATAGATGGCCTGCGGAAGACTGTCTCTCCAACTTTAGTTGAACCAAGTGTGACTACGCCCGGTCCTTGAGAAGGTTAAAACGGAGTCTATTTGACGAACTATCGTTGTGGTTTTGATGCGTAGGTGAGATGAGTTCTTACTTAAGCCCGTAGCAGCCACGTAAAACTTGCAACAACAAAGTAGAGGACGTCTAACTTGTTTTTGCAGGGCATGTTGTGATGTGATATGGTCAAGGCATGATGCTGATTTTATTGTATGAGATGATCATGTTTTGTAACCGAGTTATCGGCAACTGGCAGGAGCCATATGGTTGTCGCTTTATTGTATGCAATGCAATCGCGATGTAATGCTTTACTTTATTACTAAGCGGTAGTGATAGTCATGGAAGCATAAGATTGGCGAGACGACAACGATGCTACGATGGAGATCAAGGTGGCGCGCCGGTGACGATGGTGATCATGACGGTGCTTCAGAGATGGAGATCACAAGCACAAGATGATGATGGCCATATCATATCACTTATATTGATTGCATGTGATGTTTATCCTTTTATGCATCTTATCTTGCTTTGATTGACGGTAGCATTATAAGATGATCTCTCACTAAATTATCAAGAAGTGTTCTCCCTGAGTATGCACCGTTGCAAAAGTTCTTCGTGCTGAGACACCACGTGATGATCGGGTGTGATAGGCTCTACGTTCAAATACAACGGGTGCAAAACAGTTGCACACGCGGAATACTCAGGTTATACTTGACGAGCCAAGCATATACAGATATGGCCTCGGAACACGGAGACCGAAAGGTCGAGCGTGAATCATATAGTAGAGATGATCAACATATTGATGTTCACCATTGAAAACTACTCCATCTCACGTGATGATCGGTTATGGTTTAGTTGATTTGGATCACGTGATCACTTAGAGGATTAGAGGGATGTCTATCTAAGTGGGAGTTCTTAAGTAATATGATTAAATTGAACTTAAATTTATCATGAACTTAGTCCTGGTAGTATCTTGCAAATCATGTTGTAGATCAATAGCTCGCGTTGTTGCTTCCCTATGTTTATTTTGATATGTTCCTAGAGAAAATTATGTTGAAAGATGTTAGTAGCAATGATGCGGATTGGATCCGTGATCTGAGGTTTATCCTCATTGCTGCACAGAAGAATTATGTCCTTGATGCACCGCTAGGTGACAGACCTATTGCAGGAGCAGATGCAGACGTTATGAACGTTTGGCTAGCTCAATATGATGACTACTTGATAGTTTAGTGCACCATGCTTAACAGCTTAGAATCGGGACTTCAAAGACGTTTTGAACGTCATGGACCATATGAGATGTTCCAGGAGTTGAAGTTAATATTTCAAGCAAATACCCGAGTTGAGAGACATGAAGTCTCCAGCAAGTTCTATAGCTAAAAGATGGAGGAGAATCGCTCAACTAGTGAGCATGTGCTCAGATTGTCTGGGTACTACAATCACTTGAATCAAGTGGGAGTTAATCTTCCAGATAAGATAGTGATTGACAGAATTCTCTAGTCATCATCACTAAGTTAGTAGAACTTCGTGATGAACTATAATATGCAAGGGATAACGGAAACAACTCCCAAGCTCTTCGTGATGCTGAAATCAACGAAGGTAGAAATCAAGAAAAACATCAAGTGTTGATGGTTGACAAGACCACTAGTTTCAAGAAAAGGGCAAAGGGAAGAAGGGGAACTTCAAGAAGAACGGCAAGCAAGTTGCTGCTCAAGTGAAGAAGCCCAAGTCTGATCCTAAGCCTGAGACTAAGTGATTCTACTGCAAAGGGATTGGTCACTAGAAGCGGAACTACCCCAAGTGATTGGCGGATAAGTAGGATGGCAAAGTGAACAACAGTATATTTGATATACATGTTATTGATGTGTACTATACTAGTGTTTATAGCAACCCCTCAGTATTTGATGCTAGTTCAGTTGCTAAGATTAGTAACTCGAAACGGGAGTTGCAGAATAAACAGAGACTAGTTAAGGGTGAAGTGACGATGTGTGTTGGAACTAGTTCCAAGATTGATATGATCATCATCGCACACTCCCCTATACTTTCGGGATTAGTGTTGAACTTAAATAAGTGTTATTTGGTTTTTGCATTGAGCATGAATATGATTTGATCATGTTTATTGTAATACGGTTATTCATTTAAGTAAAAGAATAAATTGTTGTTCTCTTTACATGAATAAAACCTTATATGGTTACACACCCAATGAAAATAGTTCATTGGATCTCGATCTTAATAATACACATATTCATAATATTGAAACCAAAAGATGCAAAGTTAATAATGATAGTGCAACTTATTTGTGGCACTGCTGTTTAGGTCATATTGGTATAAAGCGCATGAAGAAACTCCATGCTGATGGGCTTTCGGAATCACTTGATTATGAATCACTTGATGCTTGCGAACCATGCCTTTTGGGCAAGATGACTAAAACGCCGTTCTCCGGAACAATGGAGCAAGAAAAGATTTATTGGAAATCATACATACTGATGTATGTGGTCCGATGAATATTGCTCGCGACAGGTATCATTATTTTCTGATCTTCACAGATGATCTGAGCAGATATGAGTATATCTACTTGATGAAACATAAGTCTGAAACATTTGAAAAGTTCAAAGAATTTTAGAGTGAAGTGGAAAATCATCGTGACAAGAAAATAAAAGTTTCTACGATATGATCGCAGAGGTAAAATATTTGAGTTACGAGTTTGGTCTTCAATTAAAACAATGTGGAATAGTTTCACAAAATCATGCCACATGGAACACCACAGCATAATGGTGTGTCCGAACATCATAACAGTACTTTATTGGATATAGTGCAATCTATGATGTATCTTACCGATCTACCACTATCGTTTTGGGGTTATGCATTAGAGACAGCTGCATTCACGTTAAATAGGGCACCATCTAAATCCGTTGAGACGACACCGTGTGAACTATGGTTTGGCAAGAAACCTAAGCTGTCGTTTCTTAAAAATTTGGGGTTGCGATGCTTATATGAAAAGGTTTCATCCTGATAAGCTCAAACTCAAATCGGAGAAGTGCGTCTTCATAGGATATCCAAAGGAAACTATTGGATAAACCTTCTATCACAGATCCGAAGGCAAGACTTTTGTTGCTAAAATTCGGAAACTTTCTGGAGAAGGAGTTTCTCTCGAAAGAAGTGAGTGGGAGGAAAGTAGAACTTAACGAGGTAACTGTACCTGCTCGCTTATTGGAAAGTAGTACATCACAGAAAAATGTTTCTGTGACACCTACACCAGTTAGTGAGGAAGCTAATGATGATGATCATGAAACTTCAGAACAAGACACTACTGAACCTCGTAGATCAACCAGAGTAAGATCCGCGCCAGAGTGGTACGGTAATCCTGTTCTGGAAGTCATGCTACTAGATCATGATGATCCTACGAACTATGAAGAAGCGATGGTGAGCCCAGATTCCGCAAAGTGGCTTGAAGCCATGAAATCTGAGATATGATCCATGTATGAGAACAAAGTATGGACTTTAGTTGACTTGCCCGATGATCGGCAAGCCATAGAAAATAAATGGATCTTCAAGAGGAAGACGGACGCTGATAGTAGTTTTACTATCTACAAAGCTAGAATTGTCGCAAAAGGTTTTCGACAAGTTCAAGGTGTTGACTATGATGAGATTTTCTCACTCGTATCTATGCTTAAGTCTGTCCGAATCATGTTAGTAATTGCTGCGTTTTATGAAATCTGGCAAACGGATAAACAAAACTGCATTCCCTAATGGATTAATTAAAGAAGAGTTGTATATGATGCAACCAGAAGGTTTTGTCAATCCAAAAGGTGCTAACAAAATGTGCAAGCACCAGCGATCCATCTGTGGACTGGTGCAAGCATCTCGGAGTTGGAATATACGCTTTGATGAGTTGATCAAAGCATATAGTTTTATACAGACTTGCGGTGAAGCCTGTATTTACGAGAAAGTGAGTGGGAGCACTACAGCATTTCTGATAAGTATATGTGAATGACATATTGTTGATCGGAAATAATGTAGAATTATTCTGTAAAGCATAAAAGGAGTGTTTGAAAGGAGTTTTTCAAAGAAAGACTTCGGTAAAGCTGCTTACATATTGAGCTTCAAGATCTATAGAGATAGATCAAGACGCTTGATAAGTTTTTCAATAAGTACATACCTTGACAAGATTTTGAAGTAGTTCAAAATGGAACAGTCAAAGAAAAAGTTTCTTGCCTGTGTTACAAGGTGTGAAGTTGAGTAAAGACTCAAAGCCCGACCACGGCAGAAGATAGAAAGAGAATGAAAGTCATTCCCTATGCCTCATTCATAGGTTCTATAAAGTATGCCATGCTGTGTACCGGATCTATTGTATACCCTGCACTGATTTGGCAAGGGAGTACAATAGTGATCTAGGAGTAGATCACTGGACAGCGGTCAGAATTATCCTTAGTGAAATAAGGAAATGTTTCTCGATTATGGACGTGATAAAAAGGTTCGTCGTAAAGGGTTACGTCGATGCAAATTTTTGACACTGATCCAGATGATTCTAAATCTGGATACATATTGAAAGTGGGAGCAATTAGCTAGAGTAGCTCCGTGTAGAGCATTGTAGACATAGAACTTGCAAAATACTTACGGATCTGAATGTGACAGACCCGTTGACTAAAATTATCTCACAAGCAAAACATGATCACACCTTAGTACTCTTTGGGTGTTAATCACATAGATATGTGAACTAGATTGCTGACTCTAGTAATCCCTTTGAGTGTTGGTCACATGAAGATGTGAACTATGGGTGTTAATCACATGGTGATGTGAACCATTGCTGCTAAATCACATGGCGATGTGAACTAGATTATTGACTCTAGTGCAAGTGGGAGACTGAAGGAAATATGCCCTAGAGGCAATAATAAAGTTATTATTTATTTCCTTATATCATGATAAATGTTTATTATTCATGCTAGAATTGTATTAACCGGAAACATAATACATGTGTGAATACATAGACCAACAGAGTGTCACTAGTATGCCTCTACTTGACTAGCTCGTTAATTAAAGATGGTTATGTTTCCTAACCATGAACAAAGAGTTGTTATTTGATTAACGAGGTCACATCATTAGTTGAATGATCTGATTGACATGACCCATTCCATTAGCTTAGCACCCGATCGTTTAGTATGTTGCTATTGCTTTCTTCATGACTTATACATGTTCCTATAACTATGAGATTATGCAACTCCCGTTTACCGGAGGAACACTTTGGGTACTACCAAACGTCACAACGTAACTGGGTGATTATAAAGGAGTACTACAGGTGTCTCCAATGGTAGATGTTGGGTTGGCGTATTTCGAGATTAGGGTTTGTCACTCCGATTGTCGGAGAGGTATCTCTGGGCCCTCTCGGTAATATACATCACATAAGCCTTGCAAGCATAATAACTAAGATGTTAGTTATGAGATGATGTATTACGGAACGAGTAAAGAGACTTGCCAGTAACGAGATTGAACTAGGTATTGGATACCGACGATCGAATCTCGGGCAAGTAACATACCGATGACAAAGGGAACAACGTATGTTGTTATGCGGTCTGACCGATAAAGATCTTCGTAGAATATGTAGGAGCCAATATGGGCATCCAGGTCCCGCTATTGGTTATTGACCGGAGACGTGTCTCGGTCATGTCTACACTGTTCTCGAACCGTAGGGTCCGCACGCTTAACGTTACGATGACAGTTATTATGAGTTTATGCATTTTGATGTACCGAAGGTTGTTCGGAGTCCCGGATGAGATCACGGACATGACGAGGAGTCTCGAAATGGTCGAGACATAAAGATTGATATATTGGAAGCCTATGTTTGGACATCGGAAGTGTTCCGGGTGAAATCGGGATTTTACCGGATTACCGGGAGGGTTACCGGAACCCCCCGGGAGCCAAATGGGCCAACATGGGCCTTAGTGGAAAGGTGAGAGGGCAGCCCACATAGGGCTGCGCCTCCCCCCTCTCCCTAGTCCTATTAGCACTAGGAGAGGGGCCGGCCACCTCTCTCTCTCCCCTTTAAAGGATTCCTAGTTGGACTAGGATTGGAGGGGGGAGTCCTACTCCCGGTAGGAGTAGGACTCCTCCTGCGCCTCTTCCTCTTTGGCCGGCCAGCCCCCCTCCCTCCAACCTTTATATACGGGAGCAGGGGACACCCCAAGACACACAAATTGATCCTTGAGATCGTTCCTTAGCCGTGTGCGGTGCCCCCTGCCACCAAATTCCACCTCGATCACACCGTTACAGTGCTTAGGCGAAGCCCTGCGTCGGTAGTACATCAAGATCGTCACCACGCCGTCGTGCTGACGGAACTCTTCCTCGACGCTTTGCTGGATCGGAGCCCGAGGAACGTCATCGAGCTGAACGTGTGCTAAGAACTCGGAGGTGCCGGAGTAACGGTGCTTGGATCGGTCGGATCGGGAAGACGTACGACTACTTCCTCTACGTTGTGTGATCGCTTCCGCAGTCGGTCTGCGTTGGTACGTAGACAACACTCTCCCCTCTCGTTGCTATGCATCACCATGATCTTGCGTGTACGTAGGAAAATTTTGAAATTACTGCGGTCCCCAACAGCTATATGGACAAGTAGCTACACAATGCTCCTTGAGCTGTTTTGGGTGGAAGGAGGAAGAAGGGCTCACCTAGCTTGCTTCCTCTCCTTGTATGGTGTCTAGGTCTAACTTGAGAGTCCCACCCCTTTGCATGGGTGCACCGGGGGGTTTATATAGGCCTACCCCCCGGGGGTACAATGGTAATCTGGCTGGGCGCGGGGCCCAGCTGTCTGTGACTATGCTCGCCGGCTTCTGCGCCGGCTACTGGGGCCCGCCGGCTGGTGGGTCCCGCCGGCTGCCGGCTCCTTGGTCGACAGGCAGGCCCCTCAGGCCAGGGCCTGGTCGGTGGCTGGTTACTGTTGCTCCGTGCGGTTGACACAGGCTTGGTCGGGGTAAGCGTGGCTATAGTACCGCCGCCCTGGCGGGCAATTACTATAGCCCCGCTGCATCTTGTCTCCTTAATGGGCGTCTCCCTCGAGGAAGGTGGCAGGACGGCTATGGGAAGCCGGCCCTCTATCTTGCCGGCTTGAGAGGAGGTGCGGCCGCCTTCGGTATCTCTCTGCCCGAAGGGGCCCACCGCCTCGGGGGCCACGCTGGCGGCCCGTCGTGGACGGCGTCGGAGCCGCCGTGGCAACAGTGCCGTGCCAGACGGGTCGTGGCCACCCGTACAGCGCACTGTACCAGGCGTGCTCCGGGTTTTGGGGGTGGCAAGCTCCACTGTAGCCACGCCCCCTTCATCATCGCAGGGTGGACGCGTACATTGCGGGTACGGCTTTGACTGCTTTATGGGAGCTGGCTTTCTCGTAGCCGGCCATGCTGTAGTCGGCCTCTCGTAGCCGGCCTTGCTGTAGCCGGTTTCTCGTAGTCGGCCATCCACAGCTTTCTTCATGAGGGTAAAGGGCGGGCCGCCCCCGAAGCCGGCCTAGGAGGCAGCCGGCTGAGGGGGGAGGCGGCCCTAGGTCTTGAATCTTCTTGAGAGTCGGCCAGACTTGTAATTTTTTCTAATGGGCCAGGGGAAGCCGGCTAGGCTACCCATGGCTATTTACTCCGACAACGTCACAACGTAACTGGGTGGCTATAAAAGTACACTACAGGTATCTCCGAAAGTGTCTGTTGGGTTGGCACGAATCGAGACTGGGATTTGTCACTCCGTGTGACGGAGAGGTATCTCTGGGCCCACTCGGTAGGACATCATCATAATGTGCACAATGTGATCAAGGAGTTGGTCACGGGATGATGTGTTACGGAACGAGTAAAGAGACTTGCCGGTAACGAGATTGAACAAGGTATCGTAATACCGACGATCGAATCTCGGGCAAGTACAATACCGCTAGACAAAGGGAATTGTATACGGGATTGATTAAGTCCTTGACATCGTGGTTCATCCGATGAGATCATCGTGGAACATGTGGGAGCCAACATGGGTATCCAGATCCCGCTGTTGGTTATTGACCGGAGAACGTCTCGGTCATGTCTGCATGTCTCCCGAACCCGTAGGGTCTACACACTTAAGGTTTGATGACGCTAGGGTTATAAAGGAAGTTTGTATGTGGTTACCGAATGTTGTTTGGAGTCCCGGAGGAGATCCCGGACGTCACGAGGAGTTCCGGAATGGTCTGGAGGTAAAGATTTATATATGGGAAGTCCTGTTTTGGTCACCGGAAAAGTTTCGGGGCTTATCGGTAACGTACCGGGACCACCGGGAGGGTCCCGGGGGTCCACCAAGTGGGGCCACCTGCCCCGGGGGGGGCACATGGGCTGTAGGGAGTTCTCCTTGGCCTACATGGGCCAAGGGCACCAGCCCCACTAAGGCCCATGCGCCTAGAAGGGGAGAGGGGGCAAACCCTAAGGGCATATGGGCCCTAAGGCCCATACACCCTGTGCCTCCCTCTCCTCCCCCCACTTGGCCGCCACCCCTTGGCCATCTAGGGCTGCCGCCCCCCCTAGGGGTGGGAACCCTAGAGGGGGCGCAGCACCTCCCCTTCCCCTATATATATGAGTCCTAAGGGGCTGCCCATAACACACGTGATTCGATCTCTAGTTGGTGCAGCCCTGCATCTCTTCTTCCTCCTTTTCTGTGGTGCCTGGCGAAGCCCTGCAGGATTGCCACGCTCCTCCATCACCACCACGCCGTTGTGCTGCTGCTGGATGGAGTCTTCCTCAACCTCTCCCTCTCCCCTTGCTGGATCAAGGCGTGGGAGACGTCACCGGGCTGTACGTGTGTTGAACGCGGAGGTGCCGTCCGTTCGACACTAGGATCTTCGGTGATTTGAATCACGACGAGTACGACTCCATCAACCCCGTTCTCTTGAACGCTTCTGCTTAGCGATCTACAAGGGTATGTAGATGCACTCTCCTTTCCCCTCGTTGCTAGTCTCTCCATTGATAGATCTTGGTGACACGTAGGAAAATTTTGAATTTCTGCTACGTTCCCCAATAGTGGCATCATGAGCTAGGTCTATGCGTAGTTACTATGCACGAGTAGAACACAAAGTGGTTGTGGGCGTTGATTTTGTTCAATATGCTTGCCGTTACTAGTCCAATCTTGTTTCGACGGTATTGTGGGATGAAGCGGCCCGGACCAACCTTACACGTACTCTTACATGAGACCGGTTCCACCGACAAACATGCACTAGTTGCATAAGGTGGCTGGCGGGTGTCTGTCTCTCCCACTTTAGTCGGAACGGATTCGATGAAAAGAGTCCTTATGAAGGGTAAATAGCAATTGGCATATCACGTTGTGGTATTTGCGTAGGTAAGAAACGTTCTTGCTAGAAACCCATAGCAGCCACGTAAAACATGCAAACAACAATTAGAGGACGTCTAACTTGTTTTTGCAGGGTATGCTATGTGATGTGATATGGCCAAAGGATGTGATGAATGATATATGTGATGTATGAGATTGATCATGTTCTTGTAATAGGAATCACGACTTGCATGTCGATGAATATGACAACCGGCAGGAGCCATAGGAGTTGTCTTTATTTATTTATGACCTGCGTCTCAACTTAAACGTCATGTAATTACTTTACTTTATTGCTAACCGTTAGCTGTAGTAGTAGAAGTAATAGTTGACGAGACAACTTCAAGAAGACACGATGATGGAGATCATGGTGTCATGCCGGTGACGATGATGATCATGGAGCCCCGAAGATGGAGATCAAAAGGAGCACTATGATATTGGCCATATCATGTCACTATTTGATTGCATATGATGTTTATCATGTTTATACATCTTATTTGCTTAGAACGACGGTAGTAAATAAGATGATCCCTCATTAAAATTTCAAGAAAGTGTTCCCCCTAACTGTGCACCGTTGCGACAGTTCGTTGTTTCAAAGCACCACGTGATGATCGGGTGTTTGATTCAGACGTTCACATACAACGGGTGTAAGACAGATTTACACACGCGAAACACTTAGGTTGACTTGACGAGCCTAGCATGTACAGACATGGCCTCGGAACACAGAAGACCGAAAGGTCGAGCATGAGTCGTATAGAAGATACGATCAACATGAAGATGTTCACCGATGATGACTAGTCCGTCTCACGTGATGATCGGACACAGCCTAGTTGACTCGGATCATGTAATCACTTAGATGACTAGAGGGATGTCTATCTGAGTGGGAGTTCATAAGATGAACTTAATTATCCTGAACATAGTCAAAAGGATTTTGCAAATTATGTCATAGCTCGCGCTTTAGTTCTACTGTTTAGATATGTTCCTAGAGAAAAATTAGTTGAAAGTTGATAGTAGCAATTATGCAGACAGTAGAAGGCTTATGTCCTTAATGCACCGCTCAGTTTGCTGAACCTCGAACGTCATCTGTGGATGTTGCGAACATCTGACATACACATTTTGATAACTATGTGATAGTTCAGTTAACGGTTTAGAGTTGAGGCACCGAAGACGTTTTTTTTGAAACGTCGCGAAACATATGAGATGTTTCGAGGGCTGAAATTGGGATTTCAGGCTTGTGCCCATGTCAAGAGGTATAAGACCTCCGACGATTTTATTAACCTGCAAACTAAGGGAGAAAAGCTCAATTGTTGAGCTTGTGCTCAGATTGTCTGAGTACAACAATCACTTGAATCGAGTGGGAGTTGATCTTCCAGATGAGACAGTGATGTTTCTCTGAAGTCATTACCACCAAGCTGCTAGAGCTTCGTGATGAACTATAACATATCAGGGACATATATGATGATCCTTGAGATATTCGCGATGTTTGACACCACGAAAGTAGAAATCAAGAAGGAGCATCAATTGTTGATGGTTGGTGAAACCACTAGTTTCAAGAAGGGCAAGGGCAAGAAGGGATGCTTCATGAAACGGCAATTCAGCTGCTGCACTAGTGAAGAAACCCAAGGTTGAACCCAAACCCGAGACTAAGTGCTTTTGTAATAAGGGGAACAGCCACCTCAGCAGAATTACCCTAGATACTTGGTATATTAGAAGGCTATAGAAGTATATTGGATATACATTATGTTAATGTGTACTTTACTAGTACTCCTAGTAGCACCAGGGTATTAGATACCGGTTCGGTTGCTAAGTGTTAGTAACTCGAAATAAAAGCTACGGAATAAACAGAGACTAGCTAAAGGTGAGCTGACGATATGTGTTGGAAGTGTTTCCAATGTTGATATGATCGAATATCGTACGCTCCCTCTACCATCGAGATTGGTGTTTGCGTTGAGCATAGACATGATTGGATAATGTCTACCGCAATACGGTTATTCATTTAAGGAGAATAATGGTTACTCTGTTTATTTGAATAATACCTTCAATGGTCTTACACCTAAAATGAATGGTTTATTGAATCTCGATCGTAGTGATACACATGTTCATGCCAAAAGATAGTAATGATAGTACCACCTACTTTTGGCACTGCCACATAAGTCAAATCAGTATAAAACGCATGAAGAAGCTCCATGTTGATGGATCTTTGGACTCACTCATTTTTGAAAAGTTTGAGACATGCGAACCATGTCTATTGGTGTATATGCATAAAGAAACACCATGCAAATGGACCGTTTGGACTCACTTGATTTTGAATCACTTGAGACATGCAAATCATACCACATGGGCAAGATGACTGAAAGCCTCGGTTTCGGTAAAATAACTTGTTGGAAGTAATACATTTTGATGTGTGCAGTCCAATGAGTGCTGAGGCGTGTAGTGGATATTGTTGTGTTCTTACTTCACAGATGATTTGAGTAAATGTTGAGTATATTTACTTGATGAATCACGAGTCTGAATTATTGAAAGGTTCAAGTAATTTCAGCATGAAGTTGAAAGATTGTCGTGACAAGAGGATAAAAGATCTATGATATGATCATAGAGATGAATATCTGAATTACGAGTTTGGCACAGAATTAAGACATTGTGGAAATTGTTTCACAACTAATATAGCCTGGAACACCATAGTGTGATGGTGTGTCCGTACATCATAACTGCACCCTATTGTATATGATGCATACCATGAGGTCTCTTATCGAATTACCACAATAGTTTATGGGTTAGGCATTAGAGACAACCACATTCACTTTAAATAGGGCACCACGTAATTCCGATGAGATGACATCGTATGAACTATGGTTTAAAGAAACCTAAGCTGTCATTTCTTAAAAGTTTGGGGCTGCGACGCTTATTTGAAAAAGTTTCAGGCTGATAAGCTCGAACCCAAAGCGGATAAATGCATCTTCATAGGACACCAAAAACAATTTGGTATACCTCCTGTCTCAGATCCGAAAGCAATAAGGGATTGTTTCTGGAATCGGTTCCTTTCTCGAGGAAAAGTTTCTCTCGAAGGAATTGAGTGGGAGGATGGTGGAGACTTGATGAGGTTATTGAACCGTCTCTTCAACTAGTGTGTGGCAGGGCACAGGAAGTTTTTCCTGTGGCACCTACACCAATTGAAGTGGAAGCTTATGATAGTGATCATGAAACTTCAGATCAAGTCACTACCAAACCTCGTGGGATGACAAGGATGCGTACTACTTCAGAGTGGTACGTAATCCTGTCTTAGAAGTCATGTTGCTAGACGACAATGAACCTACGAGCCATGGAGAAGCGATGGTGGGCCTGGATTCCGATAAATGGCTCGAGGCCATAAAATCTGAGAGAGGATCCATGTATGAAAACAAAGTGTAGACTTTGGAAGAACTACTTGATGGTCGTAAGGCTGTTGAGTACAGATGGATTTTAAAAGGAAGACGGACAATGATGGTAAATGTCACCATTAAGAAAGCTCGACTTGTCGTTAAGATGTTTTCCGACAAGTTCAAGGAGTTGACTACGATGAGATTTTCTCACTCGTGCCGATGCTAAGAGTCTGTTGGAATTATATTAGCAGTCACTGCATTATTTATGAAATCTTGCAGATAGGATGTCAAAACATTGTGTCCTCGATGATTTTCTTGAGGAAAGGTTGTATGTGATACAACCGGAAGGTTTTGTCAATCCTGAAAGATGCTAATAAGTATGCAAAGCTCCAGCAATCCTTCTAAGGACTGGAGTAAGCATCTCGGAGTTGGAATGTATGCTTTGATGAGATGATCAAAGATTTTGGGTGTATACAAAGTTTATGAGAAACTTGTATTTCCAAAGAAGTGAGTGGGAGCACTATAGAATTTCTAATGAGTATATGTTGTTGACATATTGTTGATCGGAAATGATGTAGAATTTCTGGAAAGCATGCAAAGTTATTTGAAAAGTGTTTTTCAATGGAAAGCCTGGATTAAGCTACTTGAGCATTGAGCATCAAGATCTATAAGGATAGATCAAAACGCTTAATGGTACTTTCAAATGAGCACATACCTTGACATGATCTTGAAGGTGTTAAAGATGGATCAGTCAAAGAAGGAGTTCTTGCCTGAGTTTTAAGGTATGAAGTTAAGACTTAAAGCTCGACCATGGCAGAATAGAGAGAAAGTACGAAGGTCGTCCCCTATGCTTAATACATAGGCTCTGCAGTATGCTATGCTGTGTACCGCACCTGAAGTGTGCCTTGCCATGAGTCAATCAAGGGGTACAAGAGTAATCCAAGAATGGATCACAGGACGGCGGTCAAAGTTATCCTTAGTAACTAGTGGACTAAGGAAGTTTCTCGGTTATGGAGGTGGTAAAAGAGTTCATCGTAAAGGGTTACGTCAATGCAAGCTTAACACCTATCCGGATAGCTCTGAGTAGAGATACCGGATACGTATAATGGAGCAACAATTTAGAATAGCTCCAAGTGGAACAGTTATTTGGAATAGCTCCAAATAGAACGTGGTAGCTACATCTAGGAGATGACATAGAGATTTGTAAAGCACACACGGATCTCAAAGGTTCAGACCCGTTGACTAAAACCTCTCTCACAAGCAACATGATCAAACCTAGAACTCATTGAGTATTAATCACATAGTGATGTGAACTAGACTACTAACTCTAGTAAACTCTTGGGTGTTAGTCACATGGCGATGTGACCTGTGAGTGTTAATCACATGGCGATGTGAACTAGATTATTGACTCTAGTGCAAGTGGGAGACTGTTGGAAATATGCCCTAGAGGCAATAATAAATTGGTTATTATTATATTTCCTTGTTCATGATAATCGTTTATTATCCATGCTATAATTGTATTGATAGGAAACTCAGATACATGTGTGGATACATAGACAACACCATGTCCCTAGTAAGCCTCTAGTTGACTAGCTCGTTGATCAATAGATGGTTACGGTTTCTTGACCATGGACATTGGATGTCGTTGATAACGGGATCACATCATTAGGAGAATGATGTGATGGATAAGACCCAATCCTAAGCATAGCACTAGATCGTGTAGTTCATATGCTAAAGCTTTTCTAGTGTCAAGTATCATTTCCTTAGACCATGAGATTGTGCAACTCCCAGATACCGTAGGAATACTTTGGGTGTGCCAAACGTCACAACGTAACTGGGTGGCTATAAAGGTACACTACAGGTATCTCCGAAAGTGTCTGTTGGGTTGGCACGAATCGAGACTGGGATTTGTCACTCCGTGTGACGGAGAGGTATCTCTGGGCCCACTCGGTAGGACATCATCATAATGTGCACAATGTGATCAAGGAGTTGGTCACGGGATGATGTGTTACGGAACGAGTAAAGAGACTTCCCGGTAACGAGATTGAACAAGGTATCGTAATACCGATGATCGAATCTCGGGCAAGTACAATACCGCTAAACAAAGGGAATTGTATACGGGATTGATTAAGTCCTTGACATCATGGTTCATCCGATGAGATCATCATGGAACATGTGGGAGACAACATGGGTATCCAGATCCCGCTGTTGGTTATTGACCGGAGAACGTCTCGGTCATGTCTGCATGTCTCCCGAACCCGTAGGGTCTACACACTTAAGGTTAAATGACGCTAGGGTTATAAAGGAAGTTTGTATGTGGTTACCGAATGTTGTTCGGAGTCTCGGATGAGATCCCGGACGTCACAAGGAGTTCCGGAATGGTCCGGAGGTAAAGATTTATATATGGGAAGTCCTGTTTTGGTCACCGGAAAAGTTTCGGGGTTTATCGGTAACGTACCGGGACCACCGGGAAGGTCCCGGGGGTCCACCAAGTGGGGCCACCTGCCCCGGGGGGCTACATGGGCTGTAGGGAGTGCTCCTTGGCCTACATGGGCCAAGGGCACCAGCCCCACTAAGGCCCATGCGCCTAGAAGGGGAGAGGGGGCAAACCCTAAGGGCATATGGGCCCTAAGGCCCATACACCCTGCGCCTCCCTCTCCTCCCCCCACTTGGCCACCACCCCTTGGCCATCTAGGGCTGCCGCCCCCCTAGGGGTGGGAACCCTAGAGGGGGCGCAGTCCCTCCCCTTCCCCTATATATATGAGGCCTAAGGGGCTGCCCATAACACACGTGATTCGATCTCTAGTTGGTGCAGCCCTGCATCTCTTCTTCCTCCTTTTCTGTGGTGCCTGGCGAAGCCCTGCAGGATTGCCACGCTCCTCCATCACCACCACGCCGTTGTGCTGCTGCTGGATGGAGTCTTCCTCAACCTCTCCCTCTCCCCTTGCTGGACAAGGCGTGGGAGACGTCACCGGGCTGTACGTGTGTTGAACGCGGAGGTGCCGTCCGTTCGACACTAGGATCTTCGGTGATTTGAATCACGACGAGTACGACTCCATCAACCCCGTTCTCTTGAACGCTTCCGCTTAGCGATCTACAAGGGTATGTAGATGCACTCTCCTTTCCCCTCGTTGCTAGTATCTCCATAGATAGATCTTGGTGACACGTAGGAAAATTTTGAATTTCTGGTACATTGCCCAATAGAAGCCACATCCAAGAGAACTGTGCTCAAGAAAGAATATGGCCCAGCACAGAGCATAAAGCCAGGGATGAAGGTCAAAAGGCCAGCAGGCAGGCAGCCTATGCCAAAGGCCAGAGCTTCAACCAAGATTCCTGAGAAGCCCACTCCCATAGAGCCAGCTGCTGCAGAAGGAAAGAAAAGGAAGGAGAGGGTCAAGAAGACCGTAGCCAAAGTGCTTGGAAAGGGTTCCATCATGGAAGAAGTGGAAGAGGAAGAAGAGGTTGCTGCACCAGCTCCTAAGGCAGCCAAGCTGATGGGTGATGCCATAAGATCAGGAGCAACTGCTTCCAAGGCCAAGCCAGCTCCAAAGCCAAAACCAAAGAGGAATACAAGAAGCATCCCAGCTGCTGAGAAGAACAAGGCCCCAGTGCCTGAGACTGTTGTTGAAGAAGATGATGAAGAACATGTTCTGAAACATCTCAAGCCCAAGATCCTAGACCACAATGATGCTCATCCTGTGGCTGAGGATATGAAGCTCAGAAGAGACTCAGGGCTGAGGAAGTGGAGAGAAGCAGATCCCTATGCTATCAGGAGGAGGACTGCTGTTGATTACATGTTTCACACCAAGGAACAGCAAGATTTTTATGAGACAGTTTTGCTTAACAAGAAGCCCATAGTTTGTGATATGAGATGGGTCAACTGGGAATATATCAAGGAAAATGAAGAGCACTACCCTGGAGTACAGGACAACTTCAAGGCATGTGGAGTAGAGGACTTTGTTGGGCAGAAGCTCACAAAGTGGAATGAGGAGCTTATCATGCAGTTCTACTCCACAACACATTTTTATCTAGATGGGAAGATAATTTGGATGTCTGAAGGTACAAGGTACCAATCAACAGTTGCTGAGTGGGCACAGTTTATCAAAGCCCCAGAGGAGCATGAGGATGACTTGAATGTCTATTCCAAGAAGAATATGGATCATAACTCAATGTCAAACATGTACAAGGAGATTCCAAATGAAGCACTTGATACGTTCAAGTTTGGCTCAGTGCATTATCTTCTGTCAGGGCTGCCAACCATCAACTGGATCCTTAGGCACACACTTTTGCCCAAGTCTGGAGATCACAGGATGATCAGAGGTCATGCCATTAACTTGCTACATATCTTTGATGTGCCTTAGAAATTCATGGTCATGAGCCTCATGGTAGAGACTATCAAGAGGACTGCAGCAGATCAGAAGAGGAGCTGTGGATATGCCCCTCAGATCCAGATGTTGATTAACTCAAGAATGGGCACAGACACATACTTGTTGGACAAGGAACATTTGCCTATCTATCCATAGTTCGAGGACAACCAAGTTGTGATGACCAAAGATGAACCATCTTCAGCCCATGCACAAGCCAAGAAGTAGAAGGCAATAAAGGAGAAAGCTGCCAAGATGCCAACTCAAGAGGAGGCATCTGAGTACTTATTGAAGAACAAGCAAGAGCAGCTCAGTTACTTGATTGCATACACCCTGCGGATTGAGAAAGGGCTGGCCATCCTAACTTAGAACCAGGCAAGCCTAGAGAGAATCGTAGAACAAAAGTTCTATGACTTGGATATCAAGGTGACAGAGATTCAGACTGCAGTGGAGCAGCTCCAAGATGACATGCAGGAGAGGAAAGGGAAGACAACCACTGATGCCTTTGCCAGAGTGCCACGAGGTCCGAGGTTGTCTGCAGTGCCCGTTCCTGACACAAGAGCAACCGCCTCAGCTCCAACCGCAGCACCAGCCCAACCTGCTCCAGCATCTACTTCAGCTCCAACTCCAACCACGTCTACGGAAGCCTTCGTCCTTGGAGTGATCCCGACTCCACCACCACCTGAAGATCAAGCCTGAGTGTCGATTTAGCACTATGCATTTTCTAGGAACTTTTTGGTAACTTGTTGCCAAAGGGGGAGAAAATGTATAGATCATAGGCTTCGAGAGAGAGTGTGTTGCTTTTCTCTCTTGCTTTATTTGGTGGTTTTTTCGAACTTTGTTTGCTCTTGGTCAAGATACTTTGATATGCTTGTGAGACATTGATGATCATGTGTTTGATCATAAGCTACACTTATGCATGCTTGATATATCTTATCTATCTTATGTGATCATTCACTTTTCTTGGTGATGAGTGCATGTATTTCATTCTTATCATTTTAAGCGCTCCACCAAGATGTATGTGACATGGAAGAGTAACCCATGACTCTAACTCTTTATGCATTTGCAGCCCAAAGCAAATCTTAAATATGCACAAATCTAGGGGGAGCTCTTACTTATCACATACCTCTCAAATCGATGATGTAATTCATTCTTACTATCATTTGTCGAAGCTTTGATCTATATGTTGTCATCAATTACCAAAAGGGGGGAGATTGAAAGTGCAACTATCCCTAGGTGGTTTTGGTAATTCATAACAACATATAGCTCATTGAGCTAATGCTATTCCAAGATGATTATTTCAGGAAAGCTCAATGATTGGCATGGCATGGATGGTGAAAGTGGAACCCTCAAAATGCTAAGGACAAAGGATTAGCTCAAGCTCAAAAGCTCAAGACTCTTCATTTTATATTTTAGTGATCCAAGATCACATTGAGTCTTTAGGAAAAGCCAATACTATCAAGGAGGGATGAGGTGTTGCTTAATGAGCCTCTTGCTTCATGTGCTTAGTGATATGCTCCAAAACCCTCAACTACTTTCCCATATCCACATATGACCTAAACCCTAAGCCAAACTCGGTCCTACTGATTCTTCCTATCCGGCGCCACCGAGTTTCACTTGTCATAAGCCACTGCCAAACCCTAGCACTTCGGTTCTACCGATAGGGATCTCGGTCTCACCGAGATGAGATTGCAAACTCTCTGTTTCCCTTTCGTAACTTTTCGGTCTCACCGAAAGAGCGAATCAGTCCCACTGAGATTGCAATGTAAACTCTCTGTTTCCTTTTTGTAACTTTTCGGTCTCATCGAAAGAGAAAATCAGTCCCACCGAGTGTGCCTGACCAACTCTCTGGTTAGATTATTACCAAAATTGGTCTCACTGAGTTTGTGTAATCGGTCTCGCTGAGATTACGTTATGCCCTAACCCTAACAAAATCGGTCCTACCGAGTTGCATGTCAGTCCCACCAAAAATCTCTAACGGTCACTAGGTTTACTTTTCAGTCCGACCGAGTTTGTTGATTCGGTCCCACCGAGATTGGAAAACTGTGTGTAACGGTTGGATTTTGTGTGGAGGCTATATATACCCCTCCACCTCCTCTTCATTCGTGGAGAGAGCCATCAGAGCACATCTACACTTCCAACTCATATGTTCTGAGAGAGAACCACCTACTCATGTGTTGAGACCAAGATATTCCATTCCTACCATATGAATCTTGATCTCTAGCCTTCCCCAAGTTGCTTTCCACTCAAATCTTCTTTCCACCAGATCCAAATCCTATGAGAGAGAGTTGAGTGTTGGGGAGACTATCATTTGAAGCACAAGAGCAAGGAGTTCATCATCAACACACCATTTGTTACTTCTTGGAGAGTGGTGTCTCCTAGATTGGCTAGGTGTCACTTGGGAGCCTCCGACAAGATTGTGGAGTTGAACCAAGGAGTTTGTAAGGGCAAGGAGATCGCCTACTTCATGAAGATCTACCGCTAGTGAGGCAAGTCCTTCGTGGGCGATGGCCATGGTGGGATAGACAAGGTTGCTTCTTCATGGACCCTTCGTGGGTGGAGCCCTCCGTGGACTCGCGCAACCGTTACCCTTCGTGGGTTGAAGTCTCCATCAACGTGGATGTAGGATAGCCCCACCTATCCGAACTGTCGGGATTCGGGTTCCGGCAGACCCTTGAGGTTCGAACACTGGGGTGTGCGCGGAAATCACGCCTTCTACCTCCCCGTCTCGCAAAGATCTGAGCTACTAAAGGAACCGCATGAGAGGCACAAGATTTATATTGGTTCGGGCCACCGTTGTGGTGTAATACCCTACTCCAGTGTGTGGTGGGTGGATTGCCTCTTGTGGCTAATGATGATGAACAATACAAGGAAGAACAGCCTCGCGAGGGCCTGTTCTTGGCTGGGGCGAAGAACTATTGGGAGGAGTTCAGTCACCTCCTCTCTCTCTCACTTACTCTCTCTGCTTGCTAGTCGGATCCACATAGCGAACCCTTTGCTACGTGGGTGGCCGTCCCTATTTATAGGGGCCCTGGTCCTCTTCCCAAATATCGAGCGGGAAGGGAGCCAACAATGGCGGGCTAATTTGAAGGGGGACAGCAAGTACTCTTATCCTGACTAAAGTTGGTCTTCGCCTGCGAAAGACCCTGCGGTGACACCGTGCTGGGCTCCATGGTGACCTCCGCCTCGTAGTCCGCTTGGTCTTGGTCTCGTTGCACCGAAATGGCAACCTTTGCCTGATGCCTCGGTACTCCGCGGCTGCGCTTGCCCCTTTGCACCAAAGAGGAAAGAAGGATGCTGCGCGCGCTGGCGCCCGCCTGGCACCCTCGATCGTCATGGCTTGCATCATGGGAAGCTCGCGAGGTACCCCGCCTTGATATCTCCGTCTCCTCGTGTGCCAACCTGAGGAGGCTGCGCCTGAGGATGCGCCGTGTCGTCCGCCTCGTGAGGCTTGACCCCTCGCGAGGGTCTTGAGTCTTGTGCTGATGAAGATGGGCCATGTTGGGCCTCCTTTGAGCCACGCCGCAGGCCGCAGGCGGGCAAGTCTGGGGACCCCCGTTCCCAGAACGCCGACAGTAGCCCCCGGGCCCAAGGCGCGCATGGGCTTGGCCGTGCGGAGAGGCGAAAGGGCAAGGGCGAAGCGCCGCGGGCCCTAACAGCATGCGGCCTTGGGCGCCGCGTGGCGGTTGATTGGACATGGGTGGCACTGTTCCCCCCACGCCCCCTTATTCTGCGCCCTGTCAAGCGGACTTGTGGTTGCACACAGCCACTCCCCTTCTTGTTGCTTGAGTGTCTCCTGCTCTTCCTTCCTTCGCACGCCGGCTCCCGCCTCCAATCCAATCTCAAATCTTCCCCCTCCTTCCCATCGCCATGACTCTGACGAGGAAAGAGAGAGAGGAGAAATCCACACCTCCGTCTTGTGTGCCGCCATCGGCGGCCCCCGCCGTCGGCCAGTCGATCGTACTCAACCAAGAGTGCCTGGGCAGGGACAGCTTGGCTCTGGCCTCCGTCTTCAACGAGTGCGGGAGGACGACGGCTTGGCCCGCGTCCCACTTCTCCATCAACAGGATAGCAACCGAGGTTCCATGTTTCACCGACGCCTTGTGGGCGGGTCTGGTTCCCCCCTTCTCTGATTTCTTCAATGTCGTGCTCTCCCATTATCAGATCCACTTGATGCATCTAAGTCCTGAGTCCATCACCCTTCTTTCGGTCTTCGCCTTCGTTTGCGAAGCCATGGTGGGCATCCCTCCTTCGGTTGCCTTGCTGCGCCACTTCTTCTCACTGCGTCTTGTCGACCCTTCCCAACGCTGGGCATGCATGAGCTTTGCTGCCGAGCCTGCGACCGAGGCCTCTGGGATTGACTTCAAACTCCCCCAGCCCGCAGTTGGGTTCCACGAGCGGTGGTTGTACGTGGACGCAGGGGTACCCAGCCCCCTGCTATCGGAGCCGACCTCGCCTGCTATCCCCAATTCGGGTCGGGGCCAGGAGACGCTCAAGAGTCCCCGGCTCGTCTTTGTCTGGAGCTGCTTCACGCTCCTGAGGAAGCTTGGCGTCACAGCGCCCAAAGTGTTGAAGGAGTTTCTGTTGTGCCGCGTCGCTCCCCTGCAGCGCCACTCTCGCCGGATGTGGGCTTTCCGTGGGCGTGAGGATAACATGAGGCTCCAGGAGGAGGACCTGGCTCCGGCGGTGCTGAAGTCGACGCTCTTGACCTTAGCCGGTGACCTCAACCCCGGCAACGTCCGGCAGGGAGGGGCCTTGCTGTATCTCTGCCAGAGCAGGGCCGACTTCGTGAAGCAGATGCCCGTCTTCGATGAATGGGGACTGCACCCGGCCGGCCTCCAGGGACCTCGCGAGAACCCGATGGTGGTGACTACCCTTCCAACCGGCCAAGGAGGCTCCTCCTCAAGTGGCAGAGCAGGGAGGCAGGAGGCGCCTGAGGCCGAGGGTGCCCCTGATGAGGTGGCAGCGCCGGGTGGCGCTCACGAGGGGACAGCTCCTGAGGCCCGTGCCGCTGCGGCTGAAGGTGGCAAGCAGCCACTCCCGGCGCCCGGGGCTGAGGCCTTGGAGGCCCCAGTCGCGTCTTCTGGCGAGGCAATGGAAGGCAGGCGCCAGGCAGGTGCCCCTGATGCGGACCGCTCTGATGCTCCGTCCTCGCGGCAGGATGATCTTTGCGCTCTTCTCTTGGGCCGCTTCCGCGTGGACTTTGAGGCCCTCCGGAGGAAGAGGGAGGCCCTAGGTGATGACTTCCCTTGTCGCGCGCTGAAGCGCAGGAAGTACTTCACCACTGACGAGTAAGTCCTCCTTCTCTCTGGCTCCTGATCCCCTTGCTGCTTCCGCTGATCCTTGTTCCGCAGGCCCCTCCCGACTAAGCTCGCGGAAGTCGATGAGGTGCCGCCTCCCTTAGCTTCGTCCCCTCTACCGTCTTCAAATGCTCCGAGAAGCTCTGCCCTGGTGGTGAGGGCGTCTGAAGGGGCGGACCATCCCGAGGTGCATCGCGGCCCGTCATTCCCCGTGATTTTCCTTCGTGGGCCCTCTCGGGGAATAGCCAGCCTGCTGTGGGCTTCTCGTCTGGTCGGGGACCGCGACTGGTTGAGGCGCCTCCTGCGCCCCTCATCTGGAGACGGGCTGGCCCTAGGCCGGGCTTCCAGCACGACGCGCCCGGCCATCGCGAGGGCGCCAGCCCCCAGCCCCCTGCCCGGAGGAGGAACAATGATTCGCGGCCCCCGGCGCTTGCTTGGGGCGGATGATGGTGTGGAAGAGGTGCTTGAGTGCGCCCGGGAGCGCCGTGCCCGCCGCCAAGGGTTCCTTTGAAGAGTGGCCAACGCGGTGAACTTGCTTGAAGAGCAGCTCACTGACAAAGACGCGCGCCTGGAGGCCGAGGGCCTGCACCTGGCTGCAGGGGAGGCACGAGCTGGAGGCCGCCATCGCCCTCGCGCGCCGTCAGCGGGATCTTGATGACGAAGAGGCGAAGGCGTCGCTGGAGGCCTCTCAATTGGCCCGATCTCAGGCCACCGAGGAGGCCCGGAGAGCTGACCAATGGTGAGTGGCAGCGGAGGAGCGGGCCCGCGAGCTCCTGGCCCGGTGCCACTCACTGGAGGAGCAAGCGGAGCTGCGCGAGCTGGCCCTTGCGTCGATGCGGGTGGCCTCCGGCGACCCAGCTGAGCTCCAGAGGCGCGAAGAAGCGTTGACGCTGGAAGCCGATGAACGCACTTGCGAGTAGGAGCGGCTGGAGACGACGGAGTGCCTAGTGACGCAGGCGGAAGACGATGTCGCTGCGCGGGAAGCGCGTGTCCTGGAGGAGGTTTGTCGTCGGGTGGCGACGGCGTGCCAAGGCCTCGAGCGAGAGTTTGAGGGGAAGCTGGGGATGATCCGGGTCGAAGCCGAGGGCAGTACCACAGCCCTAAGGGCCCAACATGATGAGGCGACGCGGCTGGTCGACGCCTCCCGGGCCGCCCTCGAGGCAGCGCAAAAGGAGCTGGCTGCCTCCCAGGCCGAGGTGCTCCGTCTTCACCAGCGGATGGAAGAGGTCGAGGCCGTTGAGCGCCAGAATGCCGACGAAATACGCCAGCGGTGGGTCCTGGAGCACGCGCACGGCCCCATGCTCACCACGCTCAGGGTGAGGGCTAACGCAGCCTTGGGCAACATCTGCGAGGCAGCCGTCGGCGAGCCGCACACGATTAACTATGCCGGCAACCTGCAATTCTTCACCGCCGTGGTAACGCAGCTGGAGGCTCGGTCGGTCAGGGCCGACAGGTTGGTGGAGGAGAGGAGCCGCGCCCTGCTCGGGCGTGCCTTTTCCCGCGTCTTCAGCCATCTCCGGAACATGGATCCCCACTTTGACTTTGACGCCGCCATCGCCCCAGTTCCCCAGGCCGTCCGAGGCGACCTAGCGGATTGGGTGGAGAACAACGTGGATGCTCTTGTCCGAGCCTTCACTTCGATGACGACGACGTGGTCGTGCCTGCCGACGAAGGTGGCGTGTTGGATGGCCCCGACACCGCTGGTGGTGGCGCAGACGACAAGGGCGGATTCAGCGATGCCAGCGACAGCTCGGGAGGCGCCCCCGAGGATGCGTTGGGGGATTTGTCACACTGACCATGTACTTCTCCTGTCTTCTACCCTGCATGAATAGAACTCAGGTGTTTGGCCTGACGGTCGTGAGAGCATTTTGGGAGGGGAAGCCCCTCATATAAAAACTTGTGTCCAGCGTATCAGTAGTAGTCAAATTGCGCGCGTGCCTAATGGTGGGCTGGTTTACCTTTGCCCCACGCTGGCCCCGAGGCGGCCTGCAGGAGGGCGCGAC
This sequence comes from Triticum monococcum, assembly GCA_034509565.1. NCBI lineage: Eukaryota > Viridiplantae > Streptophyta > Magnoliopsida > Poales > Poaceae > Triticum > Triticum monococcum. Next base: position 123,405,665 of record CM067841.1, read on the forward strand.
GCCTTGGGTGCTCTCTAGTTGGGTCCTCAGGATGTGAGATCGTTGCTGGTGAAAAACTTCACAGGCGTTGGCCTTCTTCACAGGCTCTGGGCCTTCTCCAGAGCGGGAGGGCTTCACAGGCACTCGCCTTGCTTCACAGGCTCTGGGCCTTTTCCTTAGCGCGAGGGCTTCACAGGCACTCGCCTTGCTTCACATGCTCTGGGCCTTTTCCTTAGCGCGAGGGCTTCACAGGCACTCGCCTTGCTTCACAGGCTCTGGGCCTTTTCCTTAGCGCGAGGGCTTCACAGGCACTCGCCTTGCTTCACAGGCTCTGGGCCTTTTCCTTAGCGCGAGGGCTTCATAGGCACTCGCCTTGCTTCACAGGCTGTGGGCCTTTTTAAACAGGACAACCTCCGCAGGCACCCGAAAAATCCTCCCGACGGGAGAGCAACAGCGGCAGTCTGGGTTGCGCACGAGCCTGGCCTGATCCGACTCGCGAGGGACTCGGGAGGAGAGGCAGCTGTGACGAAGCGGTAACCAGAACGCGAGAAATGGCTTGAGCGAGAATAAGCACCCCTTCCCCGAACACACGCAAATCTCAAGTTTGAATTCAACTTAAATCCAGTGGGGGAAAGCAATAGCCAAAGGGAAAGGCAACGAAAAGCAGACAAAAAGCCGCGTCTGGCACCTAATCTAGTCTTGGACGTCTTCTCGCCAGCGCGGAGCTAAGTGTTGTCCACTGGGCATGGGAGGGAGCCCCAGTGCCTGAGGTCGGCACCCCTGAGACTCCGGGGCGTGTACAGCCCCACTCATTATTACGTGAGAGTGTCATGGGGCGGCGAGCTTCACAGGCACTGGGCCTTCTTCACAGGTACTGGCCTTGCTTCATATCGCCAGACGAGGGCCCCGCCTTGCGCCACACTCTAGTGCCATCAGCAACGACCGGAACCCAGGACGCCGCCCGATGGGGTAGAGCGGTCGCTAGCGGTTCCCCCGACGACCACGGGTCCTCTGCCAGGGGCAGGCCCTGAGGCACCTCCCCAGCAGAGGGCCTACCTCCTGAGAACGCCTTGCTCCGAACGCCGCGGTGGTGATGTAGGATCTCGACCCCTCTCCCGCAGCCCCCTGCGCCCTCCTCCCGAGGGATAGAAGACTGTGGGAGCGGGGCAGCTGCTTGCCGCGGCGACCTGCACCTCCTGCAATCCATGGTTAGCATATACCAGCCCCTGAAGAGTTAGCGGTGCCCGATAGTCGTTGCCTCCAGCGTGGCCACTCGGTTCGTCCATGGGCTCCCAAAAGGGCTCAGCTTCTACTGCCTCGTCCCCCCAGCTTGGGCCGAGGAGCGAGCCTCGCCTGCTCTCGCGAGGGTGTCCTTGGTCCAGCATGAGGGGCACGTATTCCTCCGTCGCCGTCATCCCGAATGCCACGCCGTGATGCCCCGCATGCCACGCGGTCCCGCCTGCCGTGCCGACTGCAGGGTGGCAGCGCGGCAGCCCTCCGGGGCCGCGGGTCGCGTCGAGTTCTTCTTCTTCGCGGGCCGGGGGCGGAGGCAGCGCCGCCGCCGGTCCGATGCTGACGGCTTCGCTGGCGTCGGAGTAGCCTTGGAGTCCGTGGGCGCGCGCAGAGCCCCCGCGCGAGCTCCGCCACCCGCTCCAGCAGCACGTCGTGGCCACCCTCCAGCAGTCTGCATCGCAGCAGCTCCCGGGCCACCGTGAGCGCGGCCCTTGAATTCGCCTGCTCCCGGCGGGTGTACGGCGTCGTGGTTGCGGCGTGATTGGAGGCCCTTGCCGCCGACCGCGCTTGCCGCGGTGTGAGGGTCGCGGAAGCATGTCTGCGTCGCTCGCGGCCCGCAGCGCTCTGCGGGCCGCGAGCTGCCTGGGGCGCGGGGCCGCCCGAGGCGGGCGGCTCCGCGCAGGTGGGCCACGCCGCCCATGGACCTTGGTTGCCCGCCTGGTCACCGGACATGGTGATGACGATGCGACGGGAGGCGGAGCGGAGTGGTGGAAGATAGATTCCGGCGCACCCCTACCTGGTGCGCCAAATGTCGGGATTCGGGTTCCGGCAGACCCTTGAGGTTCGAACACTGGGGTGCGGGCGGAAATCACGCCTTCTACCTCCCCATCTCGCAAAGATCTGAGCTACTAAAGGAACTGCATGAGAGGCACAAGATTTATACTTGTTCGGGCCACCGTTGTGGTGTATTACCCTACTCCAGTGTGTGGTGGGTGGATTGCCTCTTGCGGCTGATGATGATGAACAATACAAGGAAGAACAGCCTCACGAGGGCCTGTTCTTGGCTGGGGCGACGAACTACTAGGAGGAGTTCAGTCACCTCCTCTCTCTCTCTCTCACTTACTCTCTCTGCTTGCTAGTCGGATCCACATGCCGAACCCTTTGCTACGTGGGTGGCCGTTCCTATTTATAGGGGCCCTGGTCCTCTTCCCAAATATCGAGCGGGAAGGGAGCCAACAATGGCGGGATAATTTGAGGGGGGACAGCAAGTACTCTTATCCCGACTAAAGTTGGTCTTCGCCTGCGAAAGAACCTGCGGTGACGCCGTGCTGGGCTCCATGGTGACCTCCGTCTCGTAGTCCGCTTGGTCCTGGTCTCGTTGCACCGAAATGGCAACCTTTTCCTAATGCCTTGGTACTCCGCGGCTGCGCTTGCCCCCTTTGCACCAAAGAGGAAAGAAGGACGCTGCGCGCGCTGGCGCCCGCCTAGCACCCTCGATCGTCATGGCTTGCCTCATGGGCACCTCGCGAGGTACCCTGCCTTGATATCTCCATCTCCTCGTGAGCCAACCTGAGGAGGCTGCGCCTGAGGATGCGCCGTGTCGTCCGCCTCGCGAGGGTCTTAAGTCTTGTGCTGATGAAGATGGGCCATGTTGGGCCTCCTTTGAGCCACGCCGTAGGCCGCAGGCAGGCAAGTCTGGGGACCCCCGTTCCCAGAACGCCGACACGAACCACGGGACAATTGCGTTTGAATTCTCCAAACCCTTCCCTTTACATTCTTGCAAGTTGCATGCTTTACTTTCCGCTGCCAATATACTCTTTGCATGCTTGCTTGAATTGTGTGATGATTGCTTGACTTGTCCTAAAATAGCTAAAATCTGCCAAGAATTAAAATTGGGAAAGGTTAAGTTTTTATTTGGTCAAGTAGTCTAATCACCCCCCCCCTCTAGACATACTTTCGATCCCACAGTGGGCTTGATCCGTGATGGATTAATGCCCATTTTGCGCATTGTGTCCTGATAGAGCAGGTTGAGGCTGCCACCGCCGTCCATCTGGACTCGCGTCAGGTGGAATCCATCAATGATTGGGTCGAGGACCAGTGCGGCTGAACCTCCATGACGGATACTGGTCGGATGATCCCAATGACCGAAAGTGATCAGGCATGACAACCTTGGATTGAATTTTGGGACGACTGGCTCTGTCGCATAGACGTCCCTGAGCACGCGCTTGCGCTCCCTCTTGGGGATGTGTGTAGCATATATCATGTTCACCGTTTTGACCTGTGGGGGAAACTTGTTCTGTCCCCCTGTGTTTAGTTGCCGGGGCTCCTCATCATCGTCCTCGCTTTGTGATCCCTTTTCCTTGTTCTCGACGTTTAATTTGTCGGACTGTTTGAAAACCCAACAATATCTGTTGGTATGATTGGCTGGTTTGTCTGGGGTGCCATGGATCTGGCACGGACGATCGAGTATGCGGTCCAAGCTGGATGGTCCCTGATTGTTTCTTTTATATGTCTTCTTCCGCTGACTGGACTTGGAGCCAGTGAATCCAGCGTTGACTGTGGTGTCATCGGTGTTATCACGGTTGCTTCGGCGTTTGTGCCAGATTGAATCCAGCATTGACGATGGATTGAATCCGGCGTTGAAGCAATAGTTGGCGAGATGACAATGACGCTATGATGGAGATCAAGGTGTCAAGCTGGCGACGATGGAGATCATGACGGTGCTTTGGAGATGGAGATCAAAGGCACAAGATGATGATGGCCATATCATGTCGCATATTTTGATTGCATGTGATATTTATCCTTTATGCATCTTATTTTGCTTAGCACGACGGTAGCATTATAAGATGATCCCTCATTAAATTTCAAGGTACAAGTGTTCTCCCTGTGTATGCACCGTTGCTACAGTTCGTCGTGCCGAGACACCACGTGATGATCGGGTGTGATAAGCTCTACGTTCACATACAATGGGTGCAAGCCAGTTTTGCATGTGCAGAATACTCGGGTTAAACTTGACGAGCCTAGCATATGCAAATATGGCCTCGGAACACTGAGACCAAAAGGTCGAACGTGAATCATATAGTAGATATGATCAACATAGTGATGTTCATCATTGAAAACTACTCCATCTCACGTGATGATCGGACATGGTTTAGTTGATATGGATCACGTAATCATTTAGATGACTTGACGGATGTGTATCTAAGTGGGACTTCTTAAGTAATATGATTAATTGAACTTTAATTTATCATGAACTTAGTCCTGATAGTATTTGCAAATTATGTTGTAGATCAATAGCTCGCGTTGTATCTCCCCTATGTTTTTGATATGTTCCTAGAGAAAACTAAGTTGAAAGATGATAGTAGCAATGATGCGGACTAGGTCCGTGATCTAAGGATTATCCTCATTGCTGCATAGAAAAATTATGTCCTTGATGCACCGCGAGGTGACAGACCTATTGCAGGAGCAGATGCAGATGTTATGAACGTTTGGCAAGCTCGGTATGATGACTACTTGATAGTTTAGTGCACCATGCTTTACGACTTAGAACGGGGACTTAAAAAATGTTTTGAACAGCATGGAGCATATGAGATGTTCCAAGAGCTGAAAATGATATTTTAGACTCATGCCCGCGTTCAGAGGTATGAGACCTTTGACAAGTACTTTGCCTACAAGATGGAGGAGAATAGCTCAGCTAGTGAGCATGTGCTCAGAATGTCTGGGTACTTGCTACCTCTTGAGCATGCGTTGGTTTTCCCTTGAAGAGGAAAGGGTGATGCAGCAAAGTAGCGTAAGTATTTCCCTCAGTTTTTGAGAACCAAGGTATCAATCCAGTAGGAGACTACATGCAAGTCGCCTAGTACATGCACAAACAATCAAGAACCTTGCAACCAGCGTGATAAAGGGGTTGTCAATCCCTTCACGGCCACTTGCAAAAGTGAGGTCTGGTAAAGATAATAACATAAATATTTTTGGTATTTTTGTTGTATAGATTGGAAAAGTAAAGATTGCAAAATAAATTGTAAACTAGAATTATAGATCGGGAACTTATATGATATAAAGTAGACCCGGGGGCCATAGGTTTCACTAGTGGCTTCTCTCTAGATAGCATATATTACGCTGGGTGAACAAATTACTGCCGAGCAATTGATAGAAAAGCGCATAGTTCTGAGAATATCTAGGCAATGATTATGAAAGATAGGCAACATGTCCGTGTCAAGTAGACCGAAACGATTCTACATCTACTACTATTACTCCACACATCGACCGCTATCTAGCATGCATCTAGAGTATTAAGTTCATAAGAACAGAGTAATCCATTACGCAAGATGACATGATGTAGAGGGATAAACTCAAGCAATATGATATAAATCCCATATTTTTATCCTCGATGGCAACAATACAATATGTGCCTTGCTGCCCCTATTGTCATTGGGAAAGGACACCGCAAGATTGAACCCAAAGCTAAGCACTTCTCCCATTGCAAGAAAGATCAATCTAGTAGGCCAAACTAAACCGATAATTCGAAGAGACTTGCAAAGATATCAAATCATGCATAAAAGAATTCAGAGAAGAATCAAATATTGTTCATAGATAATCTTGATCATAAACCCACAATTCATCAGATCTCGGCAAACACACCGCAAAAAGTATTACACCGAATAGATCTCCAAGAACATCGAGGAGAACTTTGTATTGAGAACAAAAGAGATAGAAGAAGCCATCTAGCTAATAACTATGGACCCGAAAGTCTGTGGTAAACTACTCACACATCATCGGAGAGGCTACGCTATTGATGTAGAAGCCCTCCGTGATCGAATCCCCCTCTGGCAGATCGCCGGAAAAGGTCCCTAGATGGGATCTCACTAGTACAGAAGGTTGCGGCGGTGGAAAAGTGGTTCATGGCTCCCCTGGATGTTTTTAGGGTATAAGAGTATATATAGGCGAAGGAAGTAGGTCGGTGGAGCTACGAGGGGCCCACGAGGGTGGGGGCGCGCCTACCCCCTGGGTGCACCGCCCTACCTCGTGGCCGCCTCGTTGCTTCCTTACCTCCACTCCAAGTCTCCTGGATTGCGTTTGTTCCAAAAAAGATCCTCGCGAAGGTTTCGTCCCGTTTGGATTCCGTTTGATATTCCTTTTCTGCGAAACACTGAAATAGGCAAAAAACAGCAACTGGCATGGGGCCTCCGGTTAATAGGTTAGTCTCAAAAATAATATAAAAGTGCATATTAAAGTCTATTAAACATCCAAAACTTATAATATAATAGCATGGAACAATAAAAAATTATAGATACGTTGGAGACATATCAGCATCCCCAAGCTTAATTCCTACTCGTCCTCGAGTAGGTAAATGATAAAAATAGAATTTTTAATGTGGAATGCTACCTAAAATAATTTTCAATCTAATCTCCTTTATTGTGTCATGAATGTTCAGATTCGAAAGATTCAAAAGAAAAGTTTAATATTGACATAAAAATAATAATACTTCAAGCATACTAACCAAGCAATCATGTCTTCTCAAAATAACATGGCCAAAGAAAGCTACCCCTACAAAATCATATAGTCTGGCTATGCTCTATCTTCATCACACAAAATATTTAAATCATGCACAACCCCGATGACAAGCCAAGCAATTGTTCTATACTTTTGATGTTCTCAAAGTTTTTCAACTTTCACGCAATACATGAGCGTGAGCCATGGATATATCACTATAGGTGGAATAGAATGGTGGTTGTGGAGAAGACAAAAATGAGAAGATAGTCTCACATCAACTAGGCGTATCAACGGGCTACGGAGATGCCCATTGATAGATATCAATGTTACTGAGTAGGGATTGCGATGCAACAGATGCACTAGAGCTATAAGTGTATGAAAGCTCAACAAAAGAAACTAAGTGGGTGTAAATCCAACTTGCTTGCTCACCAAGACCTAGGGCATTTTTGAGGAAGCACATCATTGGAATATACAAGCCAAGTTCTATAATGAAAAATTCCCACTACTATATGAAAGTGACAAAATAAGGGACTCTCTATCATGAAGATCATGGTGCTACTTTGAAGCACAAGTGTGGAAAAAGGATAATAACATTGCACCTTCTCTATTTTTCTCTCATTTTTTTATTTGGGCCTTCTCTTTCTTTTTATGGCCTCTTTTTTCTGTGTCCGGAGTCTCATCCTGACTTGTGGGGGAATCATATTCTCCATCATCCTTTCCTCACATGGGACAATGCTCTAATAATGATGATCATCACACTTTTATTTACTTACAACTCAAGAATTACATCTCGATACTTAGAACAAGATATGACTATGTGAATGCCTCCGGCGGTGTACCGGGATGTGCAATGAATCAAGAGTGACATGTATGAAATTATGAACGGTGGCTTTGCCACAAATATGATGTCAACTACATGATCATGCAAAGCAATATGACAATGATGAAGCGTGTCATAATAAACGGAACGGTGGAAAGTTGCATGGCAATATATATCGGAATGGCTATGGAAATGCCATAATAGGTAGGTATTGTTGGGGATATTACTGCTAGGCGTAAACCGGCCTATCTGGGCCGGGTCAACTTCATCAGTAGTTCAAGAGTACTAAAGCCCAGGAAAGCAAAGGAGGGCCTAAGGCCCATAGTCGGTTCAAGACTTGTAGCTGTAAACCAGTATTTGTATATAAACTTGTATTGTAAGTTAGGAATAAGGAGAGACCAACCCGGATACGAATATCGACCGGTGTTGGGACTCTGTGAATCGATGGGCGTCACCCGTGTATATAAGGGAACGACCCGGCGGCGGTTCAAGGACAACAGACAACAACTCGAGACATAGGCGAAGCTTGTTTGCTCCCTAGTCATCGAAACCCCATCAATTCCATCACAACTAGATGTAGGCTTTTACCTTCATCGAAGGGGCTGAACTAGTATAAACTCTCTTGTGTCCCTGTGTCCGCTTTAACCCCTTCAAGCTAACTCTTCGCGATGGCTCCACGACTAAATCCTTTCTCTAGGACATCTGTCGTGACAATTCCACGACAGTTGGCACCCACCGTGGGGTTATCGCACGATGGTTTCCGGTTCTTGGAGGGCCGCTTTGAAGGACTCGAGGGTTACGCTGTAGGCCGGATGACTAAGAGTCGTCGCGGCAAGTTCTACATCGACGACGCAGGCTGGGGCCCCGAGGCCGGTTCAATTGAGTACAGGTACCGGGTCCCCTTTGGTGGCATTCACGTTTTCATTGGCAAGATCGGTGAACCAGGCCCTGAGCCGGACATCTGCACCGACCTCGTCGAGACGGCTCAGCGTGCGCGATCCGCCCGGGTTAAACCGGCCATGAAGCGTGCCTTAGTGGGAGTCATCCATGGAGGAAGTTATGAGGATGGATCGGAATCTCACGGCGATACCGTCGTTTATTCTGATGATGAGTCATCGACCGGAGAAACCAAATCTCTTTATCAGCTACAAGACGGCCAGATTGGGGGCTGTTCCGATGGCGACAGTATTCCGGACCCCTCTGATCTGCCCAACCGGGTTGGAATATTCATGACTGGCACACAAGCAGCACTTCATTCTTCGACCGCTGCGGCAACAACCTCCGGTTCAACAGCGGCGACGGCTGCCGGGGCAGGAGGCCTTGTGCGCCCGCCGGCTCAAGTTCTATCAGAGCTATTTGATGCATTGGTTGTGCTTATGGCGGAGGCTAATCCGGCGGATCAGGGCGTTCACAACGCCGAGATTGCAAAAGTGAAGGAACAGATCACCCAGGCCAAGGCAGATCTGGCAGCTGAGGACACCAGGATGGCCACGGAGCGGGCCGCTTTAGACGCACAAGCCTACAGGCTCATGTTGGACCAGAGTGCGTCGCAGGAAGTCATGAGGAGGAAGTACCGATCCCGTTTGCCTCCGGTTTTTTAGGCCAAAGACCTTTTCAACACTCCAAGAGTAGGAACCGGCAATCCGCTGGAGGGAAACTGGGCGGAAGCTCCCGGGACCGGTGCACCGGTTCAGCCTCGTTAGATGGACCCGCCTCATAAAAACACCGTTATACCTCAGGCTGCTTTAACACCTCCAGGTCACTACTCCAACCCAATGGACAATCTTGTTGCCGCTGCTGCACGGCTGGAGGCCATTCCAATTGAAGGTGACTCGCCGCAGGCAGTAGAGACGCGACGGGTCAAGGAACTTCTGAGGACATCTTTGGTCCAACAGGAAGCATACTCGTACAGCCGCGACCGGATCCACTCGACCCCCCGTCCAAGCCGGAGCTATAGCAGACATATGGATGAACCAGCAGTATCGAGTAATGAACGACGTGGAGCACCCCGTGGCAACAACCCCGCGGGTGGTGCTGATAACGCTCAGGGAGTGGTGGACCGGGCCCATGCGTGCAGGGAGGCCGAGTTAGCCACACAACATCAGGCTCGGCAGCTCACGCCAGTTCGTCCAACCACCTTGATCGAACTTGGTGTTACTTCTAGTTCTTTGGGGGTGCCTTGCCTTATCCCCGCTTTACGCAATGTGCGCCTGCCCAAGGATTTCAAGGGCCCGTGCAAGGTACCAAATTACACGACGGATCAGCCTCTAGAGACATGGGTGGAGAGCTATGATATGGCCATGGAGATGCTTGATGTGGATGACGCGGCGTGTGCGAAATACTTCACCATGATGCTTGAAGGAACGGCCCGTACTTGGTTAAAAAGCTTGCCGGCTAATTTTATCAGTTCATGGGCCCAATACGAGCCCGGTTTATCAGCAATTTCAAGGATACATGTAACCAGCCTATGTCGATAGTGGACTTAGCGGCATGCATCCAGGAGGAAGGAGAATCAACGACTCATTGGGTGCGCCGGGTTTCACAAGTGTTGCACTCCTCAGACCGCATCAACGCTGACACCGCAGTATTAACCTTAGAAGGCAATTGCCGGTTTGGGCCCCTGAAGCTGAAGTTGGGACGGATGAAGCGTCATTGCACAGACATGGGGACCCTCATGGCCGCTTTGTTGAAATATGCCGATTCTGATAGTACCAAGGATCCCGAATCTGATGATGACAAGACAGGGAAGGGAAAGAGGAACAGCAACTCCAGAGCTTAGCAGCATCACTGGGCAGGCAATGGTGGTGGAGGCAAGCGTAAAGCGGATGGTAACATGGACTTTGTGGCTAATACCAATGCACAGGACATTGGCCAGTGACGCAAGGGTAAACCGAAAAATCGTAATGGGGCGCCCAACCCTAACCTAGACCGCCTAAACTATCTGCTAAGCCAGCCCTGTCCAAGACATGGGACGAAGGAGGCGCCAGCAAACCACCTTTGGAAGGATTGCTTTATTATGCAGGAATTCAAGAATTCTAATAATTTCCAGTATGATCACGAATCTGGCGGTGGCTCAGGATCCAGGCCGGGTTACAATGGAGGAAGTTCCGGTTTAGGATTTAATGGTAATCCGGGCGGACATAATGGTCAAAATAGTCAGAACAACCAGGGTGGTTACAACCAACAACAGCAACAGTCAGGTTACCAGAGCAACCCAAAGCAGTTGAGTAGTGGGCAGTACCATGTCTTCACCACTATCTTGGACAAGCGAGACCGGAAGGTTCAGAGGTGGGCGATCAACTCCGTTGAACCGGCCATACCCCGTTATCTACGTTGGTCTGAACAGCCAATCATATGGAGCAGAGAGGATCACCCTCCCCAGGTTGATAATCCGGGTCAGCTGGCTCTAGTGGTGGCACCTCAGGTGGGAGGTTATAAGTTCACCAAGGTGCTCATGGATGGAGGGAGCAACATTAACATACTGTACTATGAGACCTTCCGTCGTATGGGACTAACAGATAAAAATCTCAAACCGTCTAATACAGTGTTCCACGGTGTAGTGACTGGCAGATCAGCATATCCCGTTGGTAAGATAGATCTGGAAGTGGCCTTTGGGGATGATCACGATTCCAGGTCGGAGACATTGACGTTTGAAGTGGTGAAAATCCAAAGTCCATATCACGCCCTGTTTGAGCGACCGGCCTATGCCAAGTTTCTGGCACGGCCCTGTTATGTGTATTTGCAGCTCAAGATGCCGGGTCACAAGGGGATAATAATGATTCATGGAAGCCGCAAAATCTCTTTGGAGTGCGAGGAAGGAGATGCGGCCTATGCAGAGTCGGTTTGTGTCACCGAGGAGTTGAAGTATTATGAGGACAATGTTGATCTGGCGGACATGACTCCATTAAAGAAGCCGACTACGGAGCATGATCTAGCCCTGAAGTTCAAATCGACAGCAGAAACTAAGCTTGTTGACTTCGTACTTGGCCATTCGTCCAAGCAGTTCAGCATCAGTGCCAACTTGGATCCAAAATAGGAAAGCGCGCTCATCGAGTTCATCCGTGAGAGTCGGGACATTTTTGCATGGAAGCCCTCTGACATGCCAGGTGTACCGAGGCAACTCGCTGAGCACACCCTTAATGTGGATCCTAAATATAAACCGGTGAAACAGTTCCTTCGCCGGTTTAATGAAGAAAGACACAAGGCGATTGGAGAAGAGGTAGCCAGGCTCTTAGCAGCTGGCTTTATTGTTGAAGTTTTTCACCCTGAGTGGCTTGCCAATCCGGTGCTGGTCCTCAAGAAAAACGGCACCTGGCGCATGTGTGTGGATAACACAGATCTTAATAAGGCTTGTCCAGCAGATCCTTTTGCCCTCCCCCGTATTGATCAAATTATTGATGCTACGGCGGGTTGTGAGCATTTAAGTTTTTTGGATGCATATTCTGGCTATCATCAGATCAAAATGGCAGTTAAGGACTAGGAGAAGACGTCATTTATAACTCCCTTTGGAGCCTTCTGCTATGTGTCTATGCCCTTCGGGCTCAAGAGTGCCCAGGCAACTTATCAACGGTGTGTACAAAATTGTCTTCACAAGCAGATCGACCGTAATGTACATGCTTACATGGATGATATCATGGTTAAGTCCAGGGAGAAGGAGACTCTGATTGATGACTTGAAGGAAACCTTTGATAGCCTGAGGACATACAAGATGATGCTTAATCCGGAAAAGTGTGTCTTTGGTGTACCGGAGGGCAAGCTATTGGGTTTTCTGGTGTCCAACAGGGGAATTGAGGCTAATCCGGAGAAGATCACGGCCATCACCTCCCTGGCTAAACCGAAGTGAATCAATGATGTTCAATGCCTGGCAGGCCGGATTGCCGCGTTAAGCCGGTTTATTAGTCGTCTTGGTGAGAAGGCAATCCCTTTGTATCAGATGTTGAAAAAAACGGATCAGTTTGTTTGGAGTTCTGCCGCAGATGAAGCATTTGAGGACTTAAAGCAGCAATTGGCCAATCCGCCTGTGCTCGCCGCTCCCATTGACAAGGAGCTGTTACTGCTATATGTTGCTGCTAATGCTCGGGCGGTCAGCGTGGCTATTGTGGTGGAGCGAAAGGAGGCAGGTATGGAGCATCCGGTTCAACGTCCGGTCTATTATATCAGCGAGGTACTAATCGAGTCCAAGCAAAGGTATCCGCATTGGCAGAAGCTAGTGTATGGAGTTTTTATGCCAAGCCGGAAGCTTAAACAATACTTCCAAGGGAACCCAATTACGGTGGTCAGTTCTGCTCCTTTGGGAGATATCATCCAGAACCGGGAAGCAACTGGCCGGATTGCCAAGTGGGCTATAGAGCTGGGGCCGCACGGTTTGAAGTATGTGCCTCAGACGGCGGTTAAGTCTCAAGCACTTGTTGATTTCATCAATGATTGGATGGAAATGCAAGCACCTGAAGAAAAACCGGATCACACGTATTGGACCATCCATTTTCACGGATCCAGGCAATTGGAAGGCTCGGGGGCTGGAGTCGTATTAACTTCCCCACGAGGTGATAAGTTTTGTTATGTTCTCCGCTTAATGTTCCCCTGTACTAACAATGCAGCTGAGTATGAAGCCTTGCTCCATGGTCTCCGGATGGCTAAGGAGATGAATCTAAGTCGAGTTAAGTGCTTCGGTGACACTTGGGACTCCAAGGACCCACTCATGGCAGCATATCATCGTGAAGTGGATATTGTTGCAGGTCATTTCAAAGGCTACCAGGTGGACCACGTGGACCAGCGAAAAAATGAAGCAGCGGACGTTTTAAGCCGGCTGGGCTCTCAGCGCAAACCGGTCCCGCCCAATGTTTTTTTGGATGTGTTGCACAACCCGTCGGTCAAGATCCCTGGTGAAGCGGATTTGGCTATTCCTGATCCGGAGGCTCAATTGGTGGCAGCTCTTCATGTTATTCCGGATTGGACGCTTCCTTACCTGGCGTACAAGAACCGGGGCGAGTTACCAGAGGATGAGATTCTGGCCGGCAGATAATCCGGCGATCCAAGTCCATGGCTATTATCAACGGCGAGTTGCATCATTGCAGTGTGTCAGGAGCATTTCAACGTTGCGTGTCTCCTGAAGAAGGCCGTGAAATTTTGCGTGAGATCCACGAAGGAGATTGTGGTCACCACGCTGGTTCAAAGTCTCTGGTGGCTAAAGTGTTTCGCCATGGCTTCTATTGGTTAACTGCTCATGCTGATGCGGAGGATCTGGTCAGATGATGTGATGGTTGCCAAAGGTTTTCAAGACATGCTCATGTACCGGCTCAAGAACTGAGCATGATTCCAATTACTTGGCCGTTTGCGACTTGGGGGCTGGATATGGTTGGGCCTTTCAAAAGGTCCAAAGATAAGAAGACCCACCTCCTGGTGGCGGTTGACAAGTTTACAAAGTGGGTGGAGGCAGAACCTGTTAGCAAGTGTGATGCAGCCACGGTGGTTCAGTTCATCAAAAAGGTGATTTTCCGGTTTGGCTTTCCGCACAGTATCATCACAGATAATGGTACCAATTTGTCCAAAGGTGCCATGAAGGAGTTCTGCGAACGGGAGCACATACGGCTCGACGTTTCATCAGTGGCACACCCACAGTCCAATGGTCAAGCAGAAAGGGCAAATCAAGAGATCTTGAGAGGCATCAAACCCCGGCTCATGGTTCCTTTACAGAGAACGCCGGGTTGTTGGGTAGAAGAATTACCATCTGTGTTATGGAGCATCAATACAACACCAACAGATCAATAGGATACACACCATTCTTCATGGTTTATGGAGCGGAGGTGGTTCTCCCCAGTGATATCCATCATGATTCACCTCGTGTGACGGCTAATATTGAAGCGGACAACGAGACAGCACCGCAAGATGCTTTGGACCGGTTGGATGAAGAGCGTGACATAGCAGCCGCCCGATTGGCGATTTACCAACAGGATCTTCGTCGTTATCACAGTCGCCGAGTCAGAACCAGAACCTTCCAGGAAGGAGATTTGGTGCTTCGGCTCATCCAAGATCAGACTAATATGCATAAGTTATCCCCACCTTGGGAGGCGCCTTTCATGGTCAGCAAGAATCTGCACAATAGGTCATACTATCTGATCGATATTCGAGAGCATAAGGACTCACGTACATCAGAGGAGGAGACCAACAGGCCGTGGAACATAGCTCATCTTCGGCCTTATTATAACTGAGCCATTGGTTCTACTTATGTACATATTACAACGATGTATATATTATGATTAAATATAATAAACCGGAACCTCAGCTAAAGTGGGGTATCTGTTCTTCTACATCATGTGTGGTTGCACGGAGTTGTTCTAAAGCGGCCTCCGGTTTACCCCTTGAGTTCGCTTTTTAAAAGCATCATGTTATATCACCTGGAGGTTTGGTCGTGTCCGAACCAATACCATACCTCTTGATTGGCGAGAGCCACCAGATCACTTGGGGACTTGGTCACGTCTGAACCAGTCATGCCTCTTGATCGGCCTAAGGCCACAGAATCACTTGGGGGCTTGGTCGAACCCGAACCATTGCCATGCCACTTGGTCGACATAAATGCCACGGTTTCATTTGGGGACCTGGCTGACTAGAACCATAGTTACACCTAACGGGAGCTTGGTCGTGTTCGGCCATGGTAACGCCATTTGATCAGCTCACATAAACCTTTTTTGCAAACGGTTTTGTCATTGCTTTTGCTTCGCACTTTTCTTTGCAAGATACTTTTTTCTTTTTATTGCATTTTTTAAACCGACAAAGTTTTTCAACCAATCAATTGAAGGAACATAGTTCACGTCAATCCAGAGACTATTTGCCCGATTTGATCCTTGTTGTTAACATCCTCTTATGGAGTAACACGGTGTTTATTATAACCCAGCACGGTTTACATGGTAAACCAGCGTCATACATATACAGGAGCCGTTATCTCCTCCAACAATGTGGGTTTGCAAAACTCTGCTTCAAGATTGGCCAAGCCAACTTCACGCTCAATGATGGGAGGTATTATGTATTTCAAAAATTTGGTCATATACTTAAAAATTCTTGGATGTTTTGACTTCATATATGCAGACATCATATTCCGCCTGACGGTACAACCGTGGTGGCACTTGAAGAGTTTCTTATTGCAGAAAGTGCTTTGGAAAGTTCATCACCACAGGAAGAACAAATTATGCACGAAGGCATATCAACATCAAAAGTATCAGCTAGCCTATTACAAGGCAACACGGTGCCCATAATAATATCATTATTTTTCACAAAGGAGAGGCAGTTTTAAAACCGGCTTCCGGTTCAAGCTTGGTCACCAGCCTGGCCTGATGGTTGTGGGTCATCCTGCGCCGCTTCAGCCTCCGTTTCTCTACCCAGTGGCTGGAAATCAACAGTTGTCCAGTCGATTCCCATTAATGCTTGAAAATAGCTTCATCATGGATCAACAATGATGGGTCAATATCTGGAGCGTAAGTATGCTTACGGATTGGAGGGATAAGATTTTCCGATTCATGAATTGGTGTAGCTATTCGCTTGTTTTGATTGTCATATTGGGCTTGATAATGAGACAAGTCTGCTTCTTCAGCCAATTGACAATCTAGCGGACGCACCTCCCGGTATATGGCTCGCAGATCCGCTTCACCAAATTCTGACCAATCTTCCTTCAAGCTGGGATAGCCCTGAGCCGCTTCAATAGGATCAAAATCCGGCACCCAGGCTTTTGCCCAGATTAAGGCATTAATTGCACCGGTTCGAGCAGCAGATTTCTTCAGCTCTTCAACCCGGGCAGGAAGCACCGACAGTTTCATCAGAGTGTCTTAAATCAAAGTGGGTGCCGGTTTGTTGTGGGAGGCGGTACAGATGATCCGTTGTGCACCAGTGTACAGTTGTTCGACCAACGTGTAGGCGGCTTTCAATTTCTTCCGCACATCTGACCCCAAGTGACCAATGTGTGTCCCTGTAATATCATAAAGGGTTAAACCGGCAGCTCTGTAAGAAGGCCGAGTCAATTCAGAAGTCAAACTAGCTTACCAAAGATAGCAGTGGTCATGGCATGCATGTGCCGCTTTATACTGGTCAGTTCATCCGCCACCGGTTTTAGTGCAGCCTCGGCATCCTCTGCTCGTTTGATTAAAGCGGACTTTTCAATGGCCCAATCCGCCCGCTTCTTTTTGAAGCTCTCCTTAAGCTGTTCCATGGCGCTTAAAGCGCTGGCTAATTCCTCTTTTGCTTTGGAGGTTTCAGCTTGTTGGGTTTTCAGGTTTTCTTGGAGATCGGCGGCTTGGCTTTCTTTCGTCTTCAGCTCAGCCTGCATGCAGACAGTTATATGCCTCAACAAAACGGTACAAGGATTGAAGTACCAACCACATAACAAGTTATGTACTTGGCACTTGGGGGCTAATGCATATTCGATCTTCATCGTTCAATTGCTTACAAAGTCCCAAGATCAATACAAGTATTCAACTTGGCACTTGGGGGCTAATGGTTATTTGCTCGTATATATTCTGATGCGGCAATCTCAATTACTTAAAGTACCGGTTTAACTACGCTAAGTTGAACCAGCCCTTGGGGGCTACATCAACGAATTTCAAACCATCAAGATTTATATTAGTAAGTCCCGGTTTGAAAGAAGATTACAAACCGGCCCTTGGGGGCTAGGAGAGTCAGCAAGAATTGAAGCATACAAGCAGGAAAAAGCATATGGAAGTTACCTCATATTTATCTTTCATCATATTAACCAGACCGACTTCATAGTCACGACTGGTATACAGCCGGTTCAGGTAGCCGGAATGGATATCTTGGGCGTTCAGAGCAGCGTAAGTCGTCAGATCAGCATTCCACTTGCCTTTGCCAAAGGCAGCAAATTCTTCCTTGGCAGAATGTTTGGACAAAGCGACAGGATTGCTTGGCTCAGTATGGCCAGTGCCAGTAATGACAACCTCATTATCCTTGGTACCGCTGGTTTGCACTGGGGCTGTTGGCTTGTCAGTAGGCTTTGTTGGACCGGTGGATTTCTCAATCCGGATGGAGCTTGTGGGCTGATTGACATGATTTGAGGTATCAATAGGTATTTCTTCAGCAATAGGATCATCGTCTTGCTGTGGTGGATCATTGGGTATATCCTCAGGAATAGTCGCTTCAAGATCTGGCGTCTTGCCCGGTTCAAGGAAGGCATCTTCTTCGGCCGCTTTGTCCAGGCGAGCCTTCTTGCTTGGCCTAGGTTTGGCCCTAAAAGGAATAACAAAATCAAATACAGCATATGTTCCAAGGCGATGCGCTGCAAATATTATGATACGAATAGCTTACCCAAGCACTGTTTTAAGCGGTGGCAGCTGAGTAGCCAATGACTCGCCAGAAGATGAGTGGGAAGTAACCTAGTAATCGGAGTGAGACGGATTAAGAGGTTGACGAAAGCAACCCGCTTTAGGACAAGCACTGACAAGCAAATTAGAGACCTCTGAACGGCGTTTCCGAACCGGACTGTTCGGTAAACCGGCGGAGGTAACTACCTGGCCGCGGTGCCGGGTTGTGCGACGAGCTTCGTGTTGTTGGGTCTTCATAAGAAATTTAGGATCCAAATAAGCAAGAGGATGAGAAAATTTAACTTTCCGGTTTGCCTGACGGATTTTTTGTGAAGGCAAAGGTTCTGAATCTGAAGAGAGAATAATTACCTCTGCA
Source organism: Triticum monococcum (assembly GCA_034509565.1). Taxonomy (NCBI): domain Eukaryota; kingdom Viridiplantae; phylum Streptophyta; class Magnoliopsida; order Poales; family Poaceae; genus Triticum; species Triticum monococcum. The sequence goes on from CM067841.1 coordinate 123,423,867, forward strand.
GCATCCGCGTGGCTGGCTTCGGCATCATCCTGACAAATATCATCATCAATAAGACGCATGAAAAATAAACCAAGTGAGTCAAGCTCTACCTCAAGGTCTGGATTATCCACATCATCATCAGGGGTCAGATTAGAGGATGCAGTGGTTCTTTTCCTGTGGGCAGTCTTCTTCACAGCTTTACTCTTTTGCCGAGTTGCTCTTTCCGGTTTGTCTGGTTTTTCTGGTTTCTCCTGCGGCAGTTTCTTGCTCCAAAACAGATCATTGCCCTGATTACACAGACACTGATATTAAACAATGACCAGATATATCAATAACAGATTCAGCAAAAAGAAAAATCAAAGTCTTACAGCTGGCGGTTTGTTGGTGGCAGAGAAGGGAAGCATGCCGTTTCTAGCACAGACGTGTTCCGGTTGATTCAGCATCTTATTCATAGCCTCTGTGATTTCTTCATCGGTGAGCTGGATTTTGGAATGTCGCAGTGGGTCATCAACACTGCCAGTATACTCGCACATCAAACCGGAGCGCTGACTAAGGGGCAGTATGCTCCATGATATCCAACAGCGAGCGAGATCAACCCCTATTAAACCATTGGCCATAAAGGCTCTGAGCTTCGATAGTTGAGGAGCATATTTTCTTCTCTCCTGGGCAGTCAATCTTTGCGAAAAAGGGAGTGTATTGCTGAGCCGCTCCGGACGAAAGCCAGGCAAGGGATTCTCACCAGCAGGGGAGGTGTCTTTGTAGTAGAACCATGTTTGATTCCACTCTTTGGGGTGGCTGTGTAGTTTGGCGTGAGGGTATGTGACCTCTTTCCTTTTCTGAATCGCCACGCCACCCAACTCCGTATTGGAGCCGTCAGTAAACTCAGTATGGCGGTTTAGATGGAAAAGGTCTCTGAACAATTCCACTGTGGGCTCCTCTTGAAAGAACGCCTCATAGAGCACTTGGAAGTGACACATATTTGTAACAGAGTTGGGGCCAGTGTCTTGTGGATGGAGCTGGAAATCGGCTAAAACATCCCGGTAAAATTTAGAACCGGGCAGCTTAAAGCCCCGGGCTAAGTGATCTACGAAAACAACGATCTCTCCTTCTCGAGGTGTGGGAGGGCATTCTTTGCCAGGAGCCCTCCAATGGATGGTATCTTTGCTGCCTAAAGCGCCAATCAGGACTAAATCATCTAGTTGAGCCTCTGTGACGCGAGAAGGAACCCAATTGCACTTATATACTTGCTTGACCATGATAGAATCTACAAGGTAGGAGATTTCGGATCAAAAATGCATTGATCAAGGTACATTGGTATGTACAATGTTAAACCGAAGACAGATCTATCTGAACCAGAGTTTTATGAAGCAACAACATCTGGCGGTTCAACAAGGGGACTAATGGTATATACCGGTTTGGCAAATTTTTCTACAAGGTTAAACCACCTGATCTAAGCATTGAAACAGCTGAGATTGCGGATGGATAAGTATGCAGAAAGAGGTTTCACAAGATTTCTCTACAGCATTGGATCTAAAGCAAGTTCAGAAAAGAGATAAATACTTAGAGGTTCAAAAGAAGCAGTACCAAATCAATGAGCAAAACGTTCATACAGATCTATGGTTTTTGAGATGCGTAAGTGAAGGCGAAGGTTAAACAACTACCATTGCGTCGAATAAAGATTTGCGGATTCATCTAAAGATCTATCGTATGAGCAAGAGGCAGACGATGAATACTGAAGAACTGTGAAACCCTAAACAGATCTGCGGGGGAAAGGATAGAAGGTTTACCGGAGCTGAGGAAGACACAGAAGGTTGCCGCGATGCTCTGGTGCGCCCAGGTTGATGCAGCGGCCAAGGTTGAGGCAGAGATCGACGGTGGCGGCGGAGCTCTGAAGCCGGGCGATGCGAGGAAGATGAAGCAGAAGGGGACGAAGGGAAAGAGAAAGGAAATGACCCTTCGATCCTATTTATAAGGCAAAAAGACATGTGTCAGGCGCGACAATCAAGGGGCCACGAAACGGAGCTGTCGCCTCGATTTCCGCAGATCTATTAAACAAAGAAGCATAATGGATATCTTCGTTATGATAGGTGACGTCACTCCGGTTTACAGTGATCAGAGAAGATGGCATCATGGCGGTTTACCAATTTATGAGAAGACGTTGAAGATGAAGCTTTTGTTAAAGGATTGACATGAACCCGTTCAAATCAATCTGGGGCCTAATGTTGGGGATATTACTGCTAGGCATAAACCGGCCTATCTGGGCCGGGTCAACTTCATCAGTAGTTCAAGAGTACTAAAGCCCAGGAAAGCAAAGGAGGGCCTAAGGCCCATAGTCGGTTCAAGACTTGTAGCTGTAAACCGGTATTTGTATATAAACTTGTATTGTAAGTTAGGAATAAGGAGAGACCAACTCGGATACGAATATCGACCGGTGTTGGGACTCTGTGAATCGACGGGCATCACCCGTGTATATAAGGGGACGACCCGGCGGCAGTTCAAGGACAACAGACAACAACTCGAGACATAGGTGAAGCTTGTATGCTCCCTAGTCATCGAAACCCCATCAATTCCATCACAACTAGACGTAGGCTTTTACCTTCATCGAAGGGGACGAACTATTATAAACTCTCTTGCGTCCCTGTGTCCGCTTTAACCCCTTCAAGCTAACCCGTCGCGATGGCTCCACGACTAAGTCCTTTCTCTAGGACATCTGCCGTGACAATTCCACGACAGGTATGGTGGCTGTTTTGAGGAAGATATATGGTGGGTGTATGATACCGGAGAAAGGTGCGCGGTATTAGAGAGGCTAGCAATGGTGGAAGGGTGAGAGTGCATTTAATCCATGGACTCAACATTAGTCATAAAGAACTCACATACTTATTGCAAAAATCTATTAGTTATCGAAACGAAGTACTACGCACATGCTCCTAGGGGGATAGATTGGTAGGAAAAGACCATCGCTCGTCCCTGACCGCCACTCATAAGGAAGACAATCAATAAATAAATCATGCTCCGACTTCATCACATAACGGTTCAGCATACGTGCATGCTACGGGAATCACAAACTTTAACACAAGTATCTCTCAAATCCACAACTACTCAACTAGCATGAATCTAATATCATCATCTTCATATCTCAAAACAATCATAAGGAATCAAACTTCTCATAGTATTCAATGCACTCTATATGGAAGTTTTTATTATACCCATCTTGGATGCCCATCATATTAAGACTAATTTTATAGCCAAAGGAAATTACCATGATGTTCTAAAAGACTCTCAAAATAATATAAGTGAAGCATGAGAGATCAATAATTTCTATAAAATAAAACCACCACCGTGCTCTAAAAAGATATAAGTGAAGCACTAGAGCAAAATTATCTAGCTCAAAAGATATAAGTGAAGCACATAGAGTATTCTAATAAATTCCAATTCATGCGTGTCTCTCCCAAAAGGTGTGTATAGAAAGGATGATTGTGGTAAACTAAAAAGCAAAGACTCAATTCATACAAGACGCTCCAAGCAAAACACATATCATGTGGTGAATAAAAATATAGCCTCAAGTAAAGTTACCGATAGACAAAGACGAAAGAGGGGAGGCTCTTGCCACTCCTTAATCCCAAATCCATCAAATCTTTACCCAAAAACTTGAAAACTTCACAACACAAAACTCAACAGAAAATCTCATGAGCTCCGTTAGTATAAGAAAACAAACCACCACTTGAAGATACTGTAATGAACTCATTCTTTATTTATATTGGTGTTAAACCTACTGTATTCCAACTTCTCTATGGTTCATACCCCCGATAGTAGCCATAGATTCATCAAAATAAGCAAACAACACACGAAAAACAGAATCTGTCACAAACACAACAGTCTGTAGTAATATGTAGGTTCTGAATACTTATGTAACTCCAAAAAATCCTGAAAACTTAGGGCGTCCTAAATAATTAGTATATTGATCTACTACAGTTGGAATTGGTATTTTATCGCTCTCTGCTAAAAAATGAAAATTATTCTCGTGAGCGCATACTTTCTGTTTTTTTCCAGCAAGATCAAATAACAATCGTCCAAGAAGATCCTAAAGGATTTACTTGGCACAAAAACTAATTAAAACATAAAAAACAAAATCATAACAAAGGATAGATGATTTATTTATTACTAAATAGAAACAAAACGCAAGGAACAAAAATAAAATTGGGTTGCCTCCCAACAAGCGCTATCGTTTAACGCCCGTAGCTAGGCATAAAAACAAAAATAGATCTAGGTATTGTCATCTTTGGTATGCAATCCATAAGAGGCTCTCATAATTGAGTCACAAGGCAATTTAATTTTCTTTCTAGGAAAGTGTTCGATGCAAATTGGAATATAATATTTCCTTCTTTCATGTCAATAATTGCACCAATCGTTCTAAGGAAAGGTCTACTAAGAATAATAGGACATGTAGGATTGCAATCTATATCAAGAACAATGAAATCTACGGGCACATAATTCCTATTTGCAACAATAAGAACATCATTAATCCTTCCCATAGGTTTCTTAATGGTGGAATCCGCAAGATGCAAATTTAAAGAACAATCATCAAATTCACGGAAACCTAACACATCACACAAAGTTTTTGGAATCGTGGAAACATGTAACATCCCAAAATTCTAAATTTTGGAATGTTATATTAAATAGATAGATTTGATTGATTGTTTGATTGATTGACTGAAAGTGAGTGAATTCGAAACTTTTTGAAAGTTAAATGAGAGGGAATAAAAGGACTTTCCCAAACTTTCATTTTGCATTCGTGATCTCCGTGAATTCAAATTCTTTTCACCACGAAACCCTGGAGAGAAGATGACATGACTTCTTCCATTTATTTAAATGACAAGGGGTGTTGAAAATATTTGAATTTCATTTGGAAAATATTTCCAATTCTAAAACTTTATGCAACTCAACGATTTTCACGAGAGGAGATAAAATGACTTCTTCAAATTATATGAAATATGAGTTGGGAGTTTCAAAGGATCAAATTCCAAGTCTTTTGGAATTATTTTTCAATTTGGAGTTATTTGGATTTTATTCAAATTATTTTTCTCCAAAAATAAAATATACAGAAAATAGGGTAACATGATTCCCTACATCAGAAAATTGGAGAGAAATTAATTTGAATTAATTTTGGTATTTTTAAAATGATTTTACAAGATTTTATTAAATCAGTAGCACTCTTTAAATTATTAGAATTTGTGTGTATTTTATTTAATGCAAGAAAAATGTTCATGTTGTTGGAAATCTTTTTCTGAAATTTTTGATATATTATATGCCTATATAATATTTTCATTTAATTTGTTTTATTATTACAATTGTCTGGAAAATGTTTATTTTAAAAAAAAATTCCCGTCGCCAACTCGGCCGGCCCAGCGCCCAAGCCAGGCCGTGGCCCCGCGCCTACCGCCTTCCTCCTCCCGACGGGAGTCCGTCGTGAGCACCAGCCGCCGCCGCCTCTCGCTGTGTCCGCCCCGGGCACTTCGCTTTTGCCCCTGCCGCAAGTTGCCGCCTCCCCCTTGCCCTATAAGTACCTCGGGTCCGGCCCCGTTCCTCTCCTTGCCTCGCCGCACTTCACGCTGTCACCGCCGCATCCCATAGCAACCGCCGCCGCCGTCGGCGAGCTTCACCGCCGCAACTGCGCCCTGCAGCCTCTCCTCCCCGCGTCCGCGTCGCGCCTCTCCGCCGCCTTGTCGTGCGCCCGCATCCGCGCCGCGCCGCCCGCTCGCCGGAGCCGCTTCACGTCGCCGGAACCGCCGCGCCACCTCACCTCACTGCCGCCGGAGTTCAACCTCGCCGCCGCCGGTTTTCTCTCGAAAACCGCCAAACCGGTGTAACCGCCGTCCGATCCGGTTTTATTTTAAGTTTGTTTTTTTAAACCCTAGACTGGATCTGGTTTTTTAGGTTTTATTAAACAGCGAACGTCCACTGTTTAGACCTTATAAGAAAACGTTCGCTTTTTAGTCTTTTTCTTTTTCTGTTACTTTCGGCCAGGGACCCATCTGTGAATAATTTCTTTACAGATTAGCCCCTGGTTTTCAAATGATTATAACTTTTTACACGTTAGTCAAAATCCAACGAAACCAACGCCCGCGTCTTCGTTATGATCTCCTCTATTCGGATAAACAACTTAAACATGTTTTTGAAAAGTTTAAAATTTGAATTAGATCAGATTTGAATTCAAACTTCATTTGATCATAACTTGAGTTTTGTAGCTCCGTTTGAGTTGATTCTTTTTGCATATCGAAGCTCTTGACCTAAACATTCTAATAAGGCCAAATTCACATAATTTTGGTACTGTTAGAAATTGTTTTATGTTGCAAGATTTATTTGCTTGGTTTTGATGTTTCCGAATCGTCTTCTTTGTTCTTTCTGATCTTTTGAGTGATTGTTTATGTGTGGTACTATTGTTTGCTTACGATAGATTGACCGGAGTGTGACGAGTAGAGCTATCAAGATTTTGAGTGCGAATCATCTTCATCAACATTGCAGGCAAGTTCACACTTTGATCATATCCCCTTTAACACCCAGTTTTATGCATTAGTTTCAACCCTCAAACATTGCATGGTTAGGAATTGATAACATGTGGGTATTGGGAAGTAGTTGATGAGGTAGGAACCTATTACCTATTACATTCAAACCCTTGGGAATAACTATTACGTTATGCTTATATTGCCATGCTATGCTCGTAGACGTGGATTGGGTTTGAGAGTATTTCATGAAAGATGTGAGAGATTATTGTTAACTAAGGTTTAACTTGAGGTGGCTACTTTAATACACATGTGGGTCGATTGGTTGGGGCACCCTGGGGATATACCAGTGGACTTGCTCGGACACCTGGGGATATACCAGTGTTGTCCTAGGAGATCCCGGGGTTACCGTGTGATCCTCCTATGGTTTGCCACCCAGGCTCAAAGGGATCATAAGATTATTCATGCTAGAAACTTCCGTGTGCAGCCACAAGCTATTATGGGATCTAGCATAGTTGATTAAGTCGTGTGAACTCTTACAGTGGTAGACTAGCAGATGTAGGGGTTGTAGGTGGTACGGTCTACCCATCGTAAGGTGCAAACGCTTCTGAAAGACTATGTCTCGGTCATCCGTTTATCAAACACCATGTAGTGCGAGAAATCCAATGGAGGAGATCGAGTCTTGTGGGGAAAAGTGCGCAAACCTCTGCAGAGTGTATAAACTAATCATGATTAGCCGTCTCCCCGGTTATGGACGTCTTGAGTATCTAGTTCTTGGATTATCCTGTTGATCTCATCACGTTACTTTAAATGAATATTGTTGGGTTTTAATGATGTTACTTAATTGGGATTGAGAATGCTGTCAACCATTCTCAATGTTTAACAACCACCATGATAGTTAAATAAGATTTATTCCTTTGCAGTAGGGAAAAATTTGCTTTTCACAAAAACATATAACCATAGAGCTTTTCCACCAGCCATATATGCATGTAGAGATAGCCATTGCTCATCATTCTCTATGGTGTGAATTTGCCAGTGCATTCAATGTACTGACCCTTTGTGGCTGCAACGTCTCATGTTGCAGGTTTATCTTACGACGAGTAAGTGATATGTTAGGGTTACGATTTCTACACTCAACTTTGTCGTTGGTGTTGATGGGAATCCACAACCTTGTTAATTCCTCTATTTTGGATTTAGGTAATAGTATTTATGTTACTTTTTCACATGTGATTTACCTCAGTTATAAATCCTCGAGTACTGTGTGTGTCAGCATACCGATCCAGGGATGACACTTAAGCACAGAGACTTGATCCATTCGGGTCAGGTCGCTACAAGATGGTATCAGAGCACATGTTGACTGTAGGATGTGACCCAAGAAACTGGCAAGCCCATAGCAAAGATTTTTCTCTACAACTTTCCCTTTCAAAAAGATCTTTTACCTCTCTTCTCTTCTGAGCTTATTCAAATATTCCCTTTTAGTGAGACCATACCCCTTTCCCCTTTTGACCACACGAAGATTCGACTGATGAGACCACTCCAAGAAGTACAAGATATCAGACAACTAATACCACTTCAGAATGAAGAGTATTTTCCGTGCATCTGAATAATGGAAACTACAACGGTTGAAGACCGAAGACAAGTAGAATTTGAAGGCTCTAAAGAATTCCTAGATTTGTATGACCTAGGAAGGCTACCCTTATGGAACTTGGCAGACTATGGAAGTTGTCAATACCCGAGATCAAGGTGTATCAGGGAAAGACCGGAACATGGAGCATTAGAACCCAAAGCTTTGCCAAGAAAACCCTAAGACAGGAGATATCAACTATGGAATGATAGCTCATGGGAAAGACAAGAGCAGAAACACGGTTATCTGTGATGTCATCGCCCGCTGATGCTATTGTCACCGTGCTGAGTTAAGGATGCATTTCTTCAGATTGGATTTGATGGAAGAAGGCTAATGGAGTATCTATCAACAAGGGATGAAGTTTTAACCTTAGCTAGTGTATCACCAGGATCTGGAGTATTACATCAAGAAGTTTAAGATGGACCTTCAGGAAGCTGTATTTTGACAATGAGCATTTCATGGAGAACTTAGGTCCAAGAAGCTGAAGTAGCCAAGCTGGAGGAGCAAAACCTCGAGATACCGGAGATTTGTCAGGAACTGAAGGACAGTATGACCATGGTTCATGCCAAGGATGTTGAAACCTAGAAGTTTGAAATGTAACTACGGAATATTAAAGGATGTCACGAGAGAGTTCACGTCAACAGAGATGATCTGGCAAAAGAACTTGAGTAGACAAGCATGATCGGAAGAAGCCATTGGAGGCATGAACAAGGCTTGAAGAGTTTGGAGACGATGAAGATCTATTGACCTTTAGAAGACCAAACCCCTGTTATATACCTACGTTAGATGCGACGTTTGTGAGCTGTCATTTGTTTGATGTTTTTCCCGACAGCCACAGATAAAATCTATCTTTTCAAAACCATTGTTTGTATTGTGTGTATCCCTCTCTATCTCTCTTATCTCACCCCAAAACCCTTGGACCCAATAGAGAATGAATGAAGATGAGCTTATATTTTTTGGACCGATGACTCAATTGGAGACGGACCAATGGATTCAGAACATGGAGGATCACATGAAGAATAACCCTATAGTTGGAAATGATATGACCCGGCATGCTCTTCAGTGCTTTGAAAGAGGTGCTGCTACTTGGTGGAGGATGTACCAAACCATCAATGGATGGCAAGGAGTAACCACTTGGAGAGAATTAAAGTTAACTCTACAAATATCTCACCTTGTGTCCCAAAAGTTGAAGACTTATGGAAAGGATATGAAGAAACCTTGTGCATGCAAGATTTGTGGAGAAATCGGACACACCCATAAAGAACACAAGGATGAATGCCCTAATTGTGAAGGAAGTCACCCAGTTGAAGAATGCCCAACTAGGCAGATTACTTGTTTCTTGTGTGAAGGGACTACCCACTATCATGCTCAGTGTCACATTTACACCATGGTACAACAAACCGTACAGCTAAAGAAAGAAGTAAAGAAAGGAGCCCTTATGGAAATTTTAGAAGAAACCGTGATGAAGGAAGAGATGGAGGACACACCTAAAGAAGACCCGAGTAAACCCTGCACTAAGTCTTGCTATTCATGTGGAGAAGAAGGACACATCTCCCAAAATGGTTTGAATGGGGATCAAGTAGAATTCCCGACGGAGGAAGTAGAGTATGACCCATGAGAAATAGAAGCCATGATTGGCATGGAAAGGTCCAGGAAGAGAAGTAGATAGGGTTCCAGGAAGGACCTGAGTCATATCACCTGTTACAGGTGCAAAGAGTCAGGGCACTACCTCAACAGTTGCCCAAAAAGGAAACCTCGAGACTTGTTAGAAGTAATATGTTTTCGTTGTAATAGAGCAGGGCACTTTGCCAGAGGATGCCCCAAGGAGAAGGAGACTTGTGCTAGATAGTGAGTTTGCAACAAAAGAAATGGAGTAGTAGAAGTGAGAACATTTTCTTTTATATCGAGGTGTTGAGTTGAGACATGTAATGGAAAAGCGAGAGATTGTAATCAATTGAGAGTGAATAAAGTTAGCATCGTTGGTACTGGTATGGATTTTATGAGTTGTTAATCTATGAAGAAGAATTTTGGCCATTCTGAGGATATGATAAATATGGTATATGGAAGATTTGTGCATTTTAAGGGTGGTAGTACCCTGTAAGAACCGTTGACCCCTGGAAAAGATAAGGATACTCCACTGAGTGGATTTCAGACAAAATGAATACGAGTTTTGTCTCGATATGTGTGATACCGCAAGAGTATGTGGGATGAAGTTGGAGACCGTTAGTTGTTGGACCAAATGTGATCAAGGAGTCAGAAGAGAATGTTAAGTTGATTCGAGATAGACTGAAGGTAGCTCAGTCCAGGCAGAAGAGTTATGTAGACTCAAAAACACAATGAGGTAGTCTATGAAATTGGAGACAGAGCATGTCTTCGTGTGCCCCCTCTGCGAGGAGTTAAACGATTTGGAGATAAGGGACAGTTAGCCCCGAGATTTGTAGGACCATACCGAGTTTTGGAGAAGTGGCCAACAAGTTGGAGTCACCCGAAGGACTATCAGGAGTTCAAGAGGTGTTTCACGTTTCCCAGTTGAAGAAGTGCCATGCAGAGATGGCCAATATTCCCTTGTGAGGACGCCTGACCCTAGAAAGGATAATGATGTTCCACGAAGTGGAATATGGACTTCATAAGTATAAGTTTTTATCTCGGTATGAGAGATATCCCACGAGGATGAAGAGATGAATTACTATTGGATATAAAGGAGGTATGATGTTGGAAATATGGATCAATGTAAATTCCATGATGAGTCTGAGTAATCATGTCCTAGTTTGGTTCCAATAGAAGGAAGGAAGATAGTACAATTGGATGGATTTTCAGTATGCTAGGAAGCTGGAAGTTGGATGTTGGAATAACGATAAGTTGCCCAAAGGATAAGTTCAAGGTTTACAAGCGATGAGATGGGCCATAACCCACAGGCCCCAGGACCTGCCAAGAAGCAAGCACATTCTTGCTGAAGGAAAAACCCTGGAAGAGGATTACGTTTATCGACAGACGATCTTATAGGAGTAACGCAAAACCTGAGTGGTGAAGAAATGATAGATGTTTGTCTGGCTTGCAGAATCTATGGATATATCCGAACTTCGTTCATCGACAAGAGAAATTCTGCAATGCTTGTGAGGATGACCGAGTGTTAGTATGCGTGATTCGCTAAACTGTATACATGGTAATGATTTGGGTGCGGGATGGATTGATCACCATACCGACTTACTCTTATTATTCGCCTTGATATATGGGATGGTAAATCTGAGTGACTTACCTATAGTAGAGCGCCGACGATCAAAACCCTGTTTAAACTTAGAATGGTATAAGAATTTTTCCCCTTGTACACGACAACTTTTTGCCAACCGTAGGTTATACGGTGAGGATCAACCCAGACCCATTTCCTGCAGGAGAAACCATAAATGGCTGACCACCATGAGATATTGATAGTTGTTTAGTATTGGTGCCAGACCCGTCAGCTAAGAAGACCCAGTCTCGGAATAACCTTACCAGGATGAAAGTGCAGAAGAATTGAGGAAAAGGTTATGCCGCTGCCGGAAGAGCCGGAGAAGGAATTATCCTTATGATCTGAGAAGACCGGCCCTGTCAAGAATATGGATGGAGTATATGAGTATTGATGGGACCGTATCGATGTTTCTAAGGGTGGTAGCACCCCAGACCCCGGTGATGATTCATGGATTTTGAGGAGACCCCCAAACCCTAACCTATTTCTTCCTAGCCTCTCCGAATCTCGAGGACGAGATTCTTTTTAAGTGTGGTAGGTTTGTAACATCGAAAAATTCTAAATTTTGGAATGTTATATTAAATAGATAGATTTGATTGATTGTTTGATTGATTGACTGAAAGTGAGTGAATTCGAAACATTTTGAAAGTTAAATGAGAGGGAATAAAAGGACTTTCCCAAACTTTCATTTTGCATTCGTGATCTCCGTGAATTCAAATTCTTTTCACCATGAAACCTTGGAGAGAAGATGACATGACTTCTTCCATTTATTTAAATGACAAGGGGTGTTGAAAATATTTGAATTTCATTTGGAAAATATTTCCAATTCTGAAACTTTATGCAACTCAATGATTTTCACGAGAGGAGATAAAATGACTTCTTCAAATTATATGAAATATGAGTTGGGAGTTTCAAAGGATCAAATTCCAAGTCTTTTGGAATTATTTTTCAATTTGGAGTTATTTGGATTTTATTCAAATTATTTTTCTCCAAAAATAAAATATACAAAAAATAGGGTAACATGATTCCCTACATCAGAAAATTGGAGAGAAATAAATTTGAATTCATTTTGGTATTTTTAAAATGATTTTATTGGATTTTATTAAATCAGTAGTACTCTTTAAATTATTAGAATTTATGTGTATTTTATTTAATGCAAGAAAAATGTTCATGTTGTTGGAAATCTTTTTCTGAAAATTTTGATATATTATATGCCTATATAATATTTTAATTTGTTTTATTATTTCAATTGTCTGGAAAATGTTTATTTAAAAAAAATCTCGTCGCCAACTGGGCCGGCCCAGCGCCCGAGCCAGGCCGTGGCCCAGCGCCCGCCGCCGTCCTCCTCCCGACGGGAGTCCATCGTGAGCACGAGCCGCCGCTGCTTCTCGCCGTGTCCGCCCCGGGCACTTCGCTTTTGCCCCTGCCGCAAGTCGCCGCCTCGCCCTTCCCCTATAAGTACCTCAGGTCAGGCCCCGTTCCTCTCGTTGCCTCGCCGCACTTTGCGCTGTCGCCGCCGCATCCCGCAGCAACCGCCGCCGCCGTCGGCGAGCTTCACCGCCGCAACTGCGCCCTGCCGCCTCTCCTCCCCACGTCCGCGCCACGCCGCCCGCTCGCCGGAGCCGCTTTACGTCGCCGGAACCGCCGCGCAACCTCGCCTCACTGCCGCCGGAGTTCAACCTCGCCGCCGCCGGTTTTCATTCGAAAACCGCCAAACGGGTATAACTGCCGTCCGATCCGGTTTTATTTTAAGTTCGGTTTTATTAAAAAAAACCCTAGACTAGATCTGTTTTTTTAGGTTTTATTAAACAGCGAACGTCCACTGTTTAGACCTTATAAGCGAACGTTCGCTTTTTAGTGTTTTTCTTTTTCTGTTATTTTCGGCCAGGGACCCATTCGTGAATATTTTCTTTACAAATCAGCCCCTAATTTTCAAACGATTATAACTTTTTACTCGTTAGTCAAAATCCAACGAAACCAACGCCCACGTCTTCGTTATGATCTCCTCTATCCGGATAAACAACTTAAACATGTTTTTGAAAAGTTTAAAATTTGAATTAGATCAGATTTGAATTCAAACTTCGTTTGATCATAACTTGAGTTTCGTCGCTCCGTTTGAGTTGATTCTTTTTGCATATCGAAGCTCTTGACCTAAACATTCTAATAAGGCCAAATTCACACAATTTTGGTACTGTTAGAAATTGTTTTATGTTGCAAGAGTTATTTGCATGGTTTTGATGTTTCCGAATCGTCTTCTTCGTTCTTTCTGATCTTTTGAGTGATTGCTTATGTGTGGTTACTATTGTTTGCTTATGATAGATTGACCGGAGTGTGACGAGTAGAGCTATCAAGATTTTGAGTGCGAATCATCTTCATCAACATTGTAGGCAAGTTCACACTTTGATCATATCCCCTTTAACACCCAGTTTTATTCATTAGTTTCAACCCTCAAACATTGCATGGTTAGGAATTGATAACATATGGGTATTGGGAAGTAGTTGATGAGGTAGGAACATATTACCTGTTACATTCAAACCCTTGGGAGTTACTATTACGTTATGCTTATATTGCCATGCTATGCTAGTAGACGTGGATTGGGTTTGAGAGTATTTCATGACTGATGTGAGAGATTATTGTTAACTAAGGTTTAACTTAAGGTGGCTACTTTAATACACATCTGGGTGGATTGGTTGGGGCACCCTGGGGATATACCAGTGGACTTGCCCGGACACCTGGGGATATACCAGTGTTGTCCTGGGAGATCCCGGGGTTACCGTGTGATCCTCCTATGGTTCGCCACCCAGGCTCAAAGGGATCATAATATTATTCATGCTAAAAACTTCTGTGTGCAGCCACAAGCTATTATGGTCTCTAGCATAGTTGATTAAGTCGTGTGAACTCTTACAGTGGTAGACTAGCAGATGTAGGGGTTGTAGGTGGTACGGTCTACCCATCGTAAGGTGCAAACGCTTCTGAAAGACTATGTCTCGGTCATCCGTTTCTCAAACACCATGTAGTGCGAGAAATCCAACGGAGGAGATCGAGTCTTGTGGGAAAAAGTGCGCAAACCTCTGTAGAGTGTATAAACTAATCATGATTAGCCGTGTCCCCGGTTATGGACGTCTTGAGTATCTAGTTCTTAGATTATCCTGTTGATCTCATCACGTTACTTTAAATGAGTATTGTTGGGTTTTAATGATGTTACTTAATTGGGATTGAGAATGCTGTCAACCATTCTCAATGTTTAACAACCACCGTGATAGTTAAATAAGATTTATTCCTTTGCAGTAGGGAAAAATTGGCTTTTCGCAAAAACATATAACCATAGAGCTTTTCCACCAGCCATATATGCATGTAGTGATAGCCATTGTTCATCATTCTCTATGGTGTGAATTTGCCAGTACATTCAATGTACTGACCCTTTGTGGCTGCAACGTCTCATGTTGCAGTTTTATCTTACGACGAGTAAGTGATACGTTAGGGTTACGATTTCTACACTCAACTTTGTCGTTGGTGTTGATGGGAATCCACAACCTTGTTACTTCCGCTATTTTTGGATTGAGGTAATAGTATTTACGTTACTTTTTCACATGTGATTTACCTCTGTTATAAATCCTCGAGTACTGTGTGTGTCAGCATACCGATCCAGGAATGACACTTAAGCACAGAGACTTGATCCATTCGGGTTAGGTCGCTACAAAATACTAGCACCCAAATCACATAAGGCATAGCATTCATGATCTTTAATATTAATTTTAATAGTAGGTTCCCACTCATCATATAGTTTTCTAGGGATAGAAACTTCTAGTTCAAGCTTTTCTTCATAAGATTGCATTAAAGTATCAATGATATGTTTAGTAAAAGCTTTGTTTTGATCATAAGCATGAGGAGAATTTAACATGTATTGCAACAAGGAAATATAATCTATCACAGAGCAATTATCATAATTAAATTCCTTGAAATCCAAAATAGTGGGTTCATTGCTATGTAAAGTTTTGACCTCGTCAATCCCACTTTTACCAATTTTTGCATCAAGATCTAAAAACTCCGAATCATTGGGACGCCTTTTAACTAAAGTTGGCTCATCTCCAGTCCCATCTTTATCAAGATGCATATTGGAAAACAAGGATTTAATAGGAGACACATCAATCACTTTTAGATCTTCATCATTATTATCAAGAAAAACTAGAAGAACACGCTTTCACAAAGCAAACTTTTTTAGCACGCATCCTAGCGGTTCTTTCTTTGCACTCATCAATGGAAATTCTCATGGCTTTGAGAGACTAATTGATGTCATGCTTAGGTCGGATATATCTAAGTTCCAAAGAATCAATATCAAGAGAAATTCTATCCACGTTCCTAGCCAACTCATCAATCTTAAGCATTTTTTCTTCAAGCAAAGCATTGAAATTCTTTTGCAAAATCATAAATTCTTTTACACTAGTCTCAAAATCAGAGGGCATATTATTAAAATTTCCATCAGAGTTGTTGTAGGAATTACCATAATTATTAGAGGAATTACTAGGAAACAGACTAGAATTAAAATTCATCTATAGGCATTGTTACCAAAATTGTTCCTACCAACAAAATTCACATCAATAGATTCAATATTATTCTCAATTAAAGTGGACAAAGGCATATCATTAGGATCAGAAGAAACACTCTTATTAGCAAACAATTTCATAAGTTCATCCGCCTTTCCACTTAAAAAATTAATCTCTTCAATAGCATGAACTTTTTTACTAGTGGATCTTTTGGTGTGCCATTGAGAATAATTAACCATAATATTGTCTAGGAGTTTGGTAGCTTCTCCTAAAGTGATTTCCACAAAAGTGCCTCCTGCGGCCGAATCTAAAAGATTTCTAGAAGGAAAATTCAATTCGGCATAATTTTTTTGTATAATCATCCATAAATTCAAACCATGTGTAGGACAATTACGTATCATTAATTTCATCCTCTCCCAAGCTTGTGCAGCATGCTCATGCTCAAGTTGCTTAAAATTCATAATATCATTTCTAAGAGAGATGATCTTAGCGGGAGGAAAATACTTAGAGATAAAAGCATCTTTGCACTTATTCCATGAATCAATACTATTTTAGGTAAACAAGAGAACCAAGTTTTAGCATGATCTCTAAGCAAAAACAGAAATAGCTTCAATTTAACAATATCATTATCGACATCTTTCTTCTTTTGCATATCTCACAAATCAAGAAATATGTTTAGATGGGCAGCGGCATCTTCACTAGGAAGGCCAGAGAATTGATCTTTCATGACAAGATTCAACACAACAGTATTAATTTCACAAGATTCAGCATCGGTAATAGGAGCAATCGGTGTGCTAATAAAATAATTGTTGTTGGTATTGAAAAAGTCACATAATTTAGTATTGTCTTGAGCCATTGTGACAAACAATCAATCCAACACACAAGCACATAAGAAGCAAGCGAAAAGATACAAACGGAAAAAGGGCGAACGAAAAAGAGGCGAATAAAACGGCAACGGTGAAGTGGGGGAGAGGAAAACGAGAGGCAAATGGCAAATAATGTAATGCGAGGGATAAGAGTTTGTGATGTGTACTTGGTATGTATTGACTTGAGCGTAGATCTCCCCGGCAACGGCACTAGAAATCCTTCTTTCTACCTCTTGAGCATGCGTTGGTTTTCCCATGAAGAGGAAAGGGTGATGCAGCAAAGTAGCGTAAGTATTTCCCTCTATTTTTGAGAACCAAGGTATCAATCTAGTAGGAGACTACATGCAAGTCGCCTAGTACATGCACAAACAGTCAAGAACCTTGCAACCAGCGTGATAAAGGGGTTGTCAATCCCTTCACGGCCACTTGCAAAAGTGAGGTCTGATAAAGATAATAAGATAAATATTTTTGGTATTTTTGTTGTATAGATTGGAAAATTAAAGATTTCAAAATAAATTGTAAACTAGAATTATAGATCGGGAAAGTAGACCCCGGGGCCATAGGTTTCACTAGTGGCTTCTCTCAAGATGCATATATTACGCTGGGTGAACAAATTACTGCCGAGCAATTGATAGAAAAGCACATAGTTCTAAGAATATCTAGGCAATGATTATGAAAGATAGGCAACATGTCCGTGTCAAGTAGACCAAAACTATTCTGCATCTACTACTATTACTCCACACATCGACCGCTATCTAGCATGCATCTAGAGTATTAAGTTCATAAGAACAGAGTAATGCATTAGGCAAGATGACATGATGTAGAGGGATAAAGTCAAGCAATATGATATAAACCCCATCTTTTTATCCTCGATTGTAACAATACAATACGTGCCTTGCTGCCCCTACTGTCACTGGGAAAGGACACCGCAAGATTGAACCCAAAGCTAAGCACTTCTCCCATTGCAAGAAAGATCAATCTAGTAGGCCAACCTAAACCGATAATTCGAAGAGACTTGCAAAGATATCAAATCATGCATAAAAGAATTCAGAGAAGAATCAAATATTGTTCATAGATAATCTTGATCATAAACCCACAATTCACCGGATCTCGACAAACACACCGCGAAAAGTATTACATCGAATAGATCTCCAAGAACATCGAGGAGAACTCTGTGCTCCCCTGGATGTTTTCAGGGTATAAGAGTATATATAGGTGAAGGAAGTAGGTCGGTGGAGCTACGAGGGGCCCACGAGGGTGGGGGCGCTCCTTCCCCCTGGGTGTGCTGCCCTACCTCGTGGCCGCCTTGTTGGTTCCTTGACCTCCACTCCAAGTCTCCTAGATTGCATTTGTTCCAAAAAAGATCCTCACGAAGGTTTCATTCCATTTGGATTCCATTTGATATTCCTTTTTTGTGAAACACTGAAATAGGCAAAAAACAGCAACTAGCACTAGGCCTCCGGTTAATAGGTTAGTCCCAAAAATAATATATAAGTGCATATTAAAGCCCATTAAACATCCAAAACAGATAATATAATAGCATGCAACAATAAAAAATTATAGATACATTGGAGACGTATCAGTACTACAATCACTTGAATCAAGTGGGAGTTAATCTTCCATATAAGACAGTGATTGACAGAGTTCTCTAGTCACTATCACCAAGTTACTATAACTTTGTGAAGAACTATAATATTCTAGGGATGGCAAAAACAATTGCCAAGCTCTTCGCGATGCTGAAATGGGTGAAGGTAGAAATCAAGAAAGAGCATCAAGTGTTGATGGTTGACAAGACCACTACTTTCAAGTAAAAGGGCAAGGGAAAGAAAAGGGAACTTCAAGAAGAATGGCAAGCAAGTTGCCACTCCCATGAAGAAGCCCAAAGCTGGACCCAAGCCTGAAACTGAGTGCTTATACTGCAAAGGAAATGGTCACTAGAAGTGGAACTGCCCCAAACATTTAGCAGATAAGAAGGATGGCAAAGTGAACAAAGGTATATTTGATATACAGATTATTGTGTACCTTACTAGTGTTCATAGTAGCCCCTCGGTATTTTATACTAGTTCTGCTAAGATTAGTAACTCAAAACAGGAGTTACAGAATGAACAGAGACTAGTTAAGGGCAAAGTGACGATGTGTGTTGGAAGTGATTCCAAGGTTGATAAGATCACCATTGCACACTCCCTCTACCTTTGGGATTAGTGTTGAACCTAAATAAATGTTATTTGGTGTTTGCGTTGAGCATGAATATGATTGGATCATGTTTATTGCAATACAGTTATTCATTTAAGTTAGAGAATAATTGTTGTGCTGTTTGCATGAATAAAACCTTCTATGGCCATACACCCAATGCAAATGGTTTATTGAATCTCGATCAAAGTGATACACATATTCATAATATTGACGCCAAAAGATGCAAAGTTGATAATGATAGTGCAACATATTTTTGGCACTGCCGTTTAGGTCATATTGGTGTAAAGCGCATGAAGAAACTCCATGTAGATGGAATTTTGGAATCACTTGATTATGAATCATTTGATGCTTGCGAACCATGCCTCATGGGCAAGGTGACTAAGACTCCATTCTTCGGAACAATGGAGCGAGCCACTGACTTATTTGAAACAATACATACTGATGTATGCGGTCCGATAAGTGTTGAGCCTTCTAGTGGGTATCGTTATTTTCTAACCTTCACAGATGATTTGAGCAGATATGGGTATATCTACTTAATGAAACACAAGGCTGAAACATTTGAAATTTTCAAAGAATTTCAGAGTGAAGTGGAGAATCATCGTAACAAGAAAATAAAGTTTCTATGATCTGATCGCGAAGGCGAATATTTGAGTTACGAGTTTGGCCTTCATTTAAAACATTGTGGAATAGTTTCAAAACTCACGCCACCTGGAACACCACAGCGTAATGGTGTGTCTGAATGTCGCAATTGTACTTCATTAGATATGGTGTGATCTATGATGTCTCTTACCGATTTACTGCTATCATTTTGGGGTTATGCATTAGAGATAGCTGCATTCTCATTAAATAGGGCACCATCTAAATCCGTTGAGACGACACCATATGAACTTTGGTTTGGAAAGAAACCTAAGATGTTGTTTCTTCAAGTTTGGGGTGGCGATGCTTATGTGAAAAAGTTGCAGCCTAATAAGCTCGAACCCAAATTGGAGAAGTGCATCTTCATAGGATACCCCCAAAGAAACTGTTGGGTATACCTTCTATCACAGATCCGAAGGCAAGATCTTTGTTGCTAAGAATGGATCCTTTCTAGAGAAGGAGTTTCTCTCAAAAGAAGTGAGTGGGAGGAAAGTAGAACTTGATGAGGTAACTGTACCTTCTCTCGAATTGGAAAGTTGATCATCACAGAAAACCATTTCCGTGATGCCTACACCAACAAGATCATGAAACTTCAGATCAAGTTACTACCGGATCTCGTAGGCCAACCAGAGCATGTTCCGTGCCAGAGTGATATGGTAATCCTATTCTGGAAGTCATGTTACTAGACCATGATGAACCCATGAACTATGAGGAAGTGATGATGAGCCCAGATTCCGCAAAATGGCTTGAGGCCATGAAATCTGAGATAGGATCCATGTATGAGAGCAAAGTATGGACTTTGGTGGTCTTGCCCAATGATCAACAAGCCATTAAGAATAAATAGATCTTCAAGAGGAAGACGGACGCTGATGGTAGTGTTACCATCTGCAAAGCTCGAATTGTCGCAAAAGGTTTTTGACAAGTTCAAGGTGTTGACTACGATGAGATTTTCTCACTCATAGCGATGCTTAAGTTTGTCCGAATCATGTTAGCAATTGCCACATTTTATGAAATCTGGCAAATGGATGTCAAAACTGCATTCCCTAATGGATTTCTTAAAGAAGAGTTCTATATGATGCAACCAGAAGGTTTTGTCGATCCTAAAGGTGCTAACAAAGTGTGCAAACTCCAGCAATCCATCTATGGACTGGTGCAAGCATCTCAGAGTTGGAATATACGCTTTGATGAGTTGATCAAAGCATATAGTTTATACAGACTTGCGGTGAAGCCTGTATTTACTAGAAAGTGAGTGGGAGCACTACAACCTTTCTGATAAGTATATGTGAATGACATATTGTTGATCGGAAATGATGTAGAATTTTCTGGAAAGCATAAAGGAGTGTTTGAAAGGAGTTTTTCAAAGAAAGACCTTAGTGAAGCTGCTTACATATTGAGCATCAAGATCTATAGAGATAGATCAAAACGCTTGATAAGATTTTTCAATGAGTACATACCTTGACAAGATTTTGAAGTTGTTCAAAATGAAACAGTCAAAGAAGGAGTTCTTGCCTGTGTTGCAAGGTGTGAAGTTGAGTAAGACTCAAAACCCGACCATCACAGAAAATCGAAAGAGAATGAAAGTCATTCCCTATGCCTCAGTCGTAGGTTCTACAAAGTATGCCATGTTGTGTACCAGACCTATTGTGTACCTTGCCATGAGTTTGGCAAGGGGGTACTGTCGGCGTTCTGGGAACGGGGGTCCCCAGACTTGCCTGCCTGCGGCCCATGGTGTGGCTGTGCTGGCAGGTCTATACGGGCCATCATCATCAACAAGGCATTCAAGACCCTCACGAGGGGCCAAGCCTCGCGAGGCGGACGACGCAAGACCTCCTCAGGAGCGGTCTCACCAGGCTACCTCGCGAGGACCGGAGATATCAAGGCGGGGCGAATCTCGCGAGGCTCTCGTGACGTGAGCCATGACGATCGACACGGGGCGAGCGCCAGCGCGCGCAGCGTCCTTGTTTCCTCTTTGGTGCCAAGGAGGCAAGTGCAGGTGCGGAGTACCGAGGCATCAGGCAAAGGTTTCCATATCGGTGCAACAAGACCATGACCAGAAGGACGACAGGACGAAGGTCACCATGGAGCCCAGGACGGCGTCACCACCAGAACCTTTGGCAGGCGAAGACCACCTTTTGTCAGGATAGCTTGTACTAGCTGTCCCCTTTCAAATTGGCCACCGTTGTTGGCTCCCTTCCCGCTCAATATTTGGGGAGAGGACCAGGGCCTATATAAGTAGGACTAGCCACCACCTAGAAGAGAGAGATCGGAGAAGGAGATAGGATCTGATAAAAGGCCAACCCTTGGCACAAGAACACCTCAACCTCAGGAGGTTGTTCTTCCCCTTGTATTGTTCATCATCAGCACAAGAGGCAATCCACCACCACCGCACTGGAGTAGGGTATTACACCACATCGGTGGCCTGAACCAGTATAAACCTTGTGTCTTTGTGTTGCGAGTGCGTCGAGTTCGTCCACGAGACCTTAGCGAGCTAGGGCGTAGATCGGAAGGAGGGAAAGAACTTCGCGCGCACCCCAGAGTTCGATCCTCAAGAGTTTGTCGGAACGCGTGATCCGACATTTGGCGCGCCAGGTAGGGGTGCACCGTAGCTCCTCTCCACCGGCCTACGCTCCGCGCCATCGCTCTTCGCCCTCATGGCAGGTACCCCGCCACCGGCTCCAGCGGCCGATGCTGACGACGGGGCCAGGGGCTCCGAGCCCTGGCCCCTGCCCTACGGCAGGTGCGATGGCCACCCAAGTTCAGGCCGGAGATGCCGCCGTGCTACGATGGCGCGGCAGACCCGTTTGCCTTCCTGTTGGCATACGAGGAGGCCGTCCTCGAGGCCGGGGGCGACGACAAGGTCATGGCAAACTGGCTCCCCATGGACCTCGCCGGCGAGCCATGGACCTAGCTGCTCAACCTCCCTGGATCCACGGTGGCGTCCTGGGGGAACTCTGCGACCTCTTCACTGCTCGCTATGCGGTACCGGCGCAACACGCAGTCGCAGCCCTGCTAGGCAGCTCTCAAGCAGCGCCTTCAAATCGCCACGTCAAGCCATTTCTCCGCCAGATTGATGCCGCTTCCAAGCGCCCGTGGGCTCCGCCAGGCTGGGCTGCGCCAGAGGCCGACCTCACCTTCGGCTTAGAGGACCACCCTAACTCCACCACCGGCTTGGGCATGCTCCCAATGCTCTACATGCCCACCATCTGCAACGTGGCTGTTACCAAGACCCTCATCGACGGCGGTGCCAGCCTCAACTTGCTCTCCATGGAAGCCTTCAGCCTTCTTCACATGCCACTCGAGAGGCTCAGCCTCAGCAAGCCTTTCTCAGGAGTTGGTGGTGGCACTGCCTGCTCTCTGGTCGATTTCGACATCGCCCGCATCAGCCTCCCGTACAACGCCATTCTCGGGTACCTAGCTTTGGCCCAGTTCATGGCGGCGACTCATCCGGCCTACAACCTCATGAAGATGCCTGGGAGCAAGGGTGTCCTCACTATCAAAGGGGATGGCAAGGAGGCTCTGGCGGCGCTCAGGCTCGCCCTCAAAACCGCCGCGGCGGCGCAGCCTGCCGATGCGGGCACTTCCGAGCCCAAGGGAGCCGTACCGACCAAGAAGAAGCAGTTGTTCACACAAGACAAGGCGGAAACCAAGTAGGTGCCAGTCAATAAGGACGGGCCCTCAGGAGCCACCTTTACCATAGGTGCCAGCCTCGATCAAGGTCAAGAGGAAGCATTGGTAAAGTTCTTGCATGCAAACAAGGATATATTCGCATGGGAGCCCAATCAGCTCGTAGGAGTTACGAGGAAAGTGATTCAACATCACTTAAGGGTATGCCTCATTGTACGCCCCGTGAAGTAGCAGGCGAGACGGCAGTCCACTGAGAAGCAGGCCTTCATCGTCCAAGAGACCCGCAAGATGGAGGCGGCGGGCGCCATTCGCGAGGTTCGGTATCCCGAATGGATGGCGAACCCCGTCGTTGTACCGAAGAAAGGCGGGAAGGAACAGATGTGCGTTGACTTCACCAACCTTAACAAGGCCTGCCCCAAAGATCCGTTCCCGCTCCCATGCATTGATCAGATTGTCGACTCCATCGCCAAGTGCGACCTGCTGTGCTGCCTGGATGTGTTTTTAGGATATCACCAGATCAAGATCGCGGTAGAAGATGTGGAGAAGACAGCCTTCCTGACCCCGTGTGGGGTGTACTGCTACACCCGCATGCCTTTTGGATTGCGCAACGCGGGCGCAACCTTTCAGCGACTGATGCACATCGCCTTAGGACGACAGCTTAGGAGAAACACAGAGGCCTACGTCGACGACATTGTAGTGAAGTCTCGGGAGCGAGGACCTTGATTCAAGGCCTGGAAGAGACCTTCGCGAGCCTGCGCCAAATGAACTTGCAGATTAACCCGGAGAAGTGCGTGTTCGATGTCCCTTCCGGCAAGCTACTGGGCTTCCTCGCGTCCCATAGAGGGATCTAGGCGAATCCAAAGAAGATCAAGGCCATCGAGGACATAAGCCCGCCGCAGACCCTTAGGGAGATGCAGAAGCTGGCTGGCCGGGTAACTGCGTTGGCACGCTTCATCTCCAAACTAGGGGAACGCGCCCTACCCTTCCTCAAGCTGATGACGAAGAAGGGCCCATTCAAGTGGACCCAGGAGGCTGACCGATCTTTTCAAGACCTCAAGAGATACCGACCAGCCCTCCGGTGATGGTGGCGCCCCGGCCCCTCGAGCCCCTAGTACTCTACCTTGCTGCTACCCCGTACTCCGCCAGCGCAGCACTGGTGGCTGTTCGGGAGGAGCACCAAACCAAGGGCGCGTTGCGCCGGGGTACAACTGAGGCAATACAAGATCAGGAAGGCACTGCAAGAGCCGTGGCAGCATCGACAGAAGACCTAGCTCAACAGGATGACGCTGCAAAAATTCCCGCAAATGATCACGCATTAGGAGCCCCGTCACCTCACGAGGCATCCCAACTTCTGCAAGACGCGAGCCTAGACACCACACCAGCACTCGTCGAACAGCCGGTGTATTCGTCAGCACCGTGCTGTGTGATGCGAGGGCGCGATATCCCATGCCTCAGAAGCTTCTGCTTGCACTATTGGTGGCCTCGCGCAAGCTACGTCACTACTTCCAGGGGCACCCCATCAAGGTTGTCTCAGCCAACCCATTAGAGAGGGTGCTCAGGAGCCCCAATTCTGCTGGAAGGGTCGCCGAGTGGAACATCGATCTGCAAGCATTGCAGTTAGAGTTCAGCACTACCAGGATCATCAAGGGAGCCGCGCTCGCTGATTTTGTGGCGGAATGGACGGACGTCCCGACACTTGAAGTAGGCGAAGACTGGTCCACCTTGCGAGGAAGTGAGGCACCAGATGGTTGGGTCCTGTACTTCCATGGCGCCTTCGCGCACCAAGGCGCGGGGCCTGGAGCAGTACTCATCTCGCCCAGTCAGGATAAGCTCAGCTACGCCGTGCAGCTCTGCTTTCAGCAGGTGTAGGACCTTGAAGTAGATGTGTCTAGAGGGGGGGTGATTAGACACTTAATGCTAAAGTTGCAGTTTTTAAGCTTTTTCGGTTTAAGTGGAGTTTAGGCACAATTTCAACATTCATAATACATATCAAGCAAGCATGCAAAGAGTATATAGGCAGTGGAAAGTAAAGCATGCAACTTGCAAGAATGTAAAGGGAAGGGTTTGGAGAATTCAAACGCAATTGGAGACACGGATGTTTTCCCGTGGTTCGGATAGGTGGTGCTATCCTACATCCACGTTGATGGAGACTTCAACCCACGAAGGGTAACGGTTGCGCGAGTCCATGGAGGGCTCCACCCACTAAGGGTCCACGAAGAAGCAACCTTGTCTATCCCACCATGGCCATCGCCCACGAAGGACTTGCCTCACTAGCGGTAGATCTTCACGAAGTAGGCGATCTCCTTGCCCTTACAAACTCCTTGGTTCAACTCCACAATCTTGTCGGAGGCTCCCAAGTGACACCTAGCCAATCTAGGAGACACCACTCTCCAAGAAGTAACAAATGGTGTGTTGATGATGAACTCCTTGCTCTTGTGCTTCAAATGATAGTCTCCCCAACACTCAACTCTCTCTCTCATAGGATTTGGATTTGTGGAAAGAAGATTTGAGTGGAAAGCAACTTGGGGAAGGCTAGAGATCAAGATTCATGTGGTAGGAATGGAATATCTTGGCCTCAACACATGAGTAGGTGGTTCTCTCTCAGAACATATGAGTTGGAAGTGTAGATGTGTTCTGATGGCTCTCTCCACGAATGAAGAGGAGGTGGAGGGGTATATATAGCCTCCACACAAAATCCAACCGTTACACACAATTTACCAATCTTGGTGGGACCGAATCACAAACTCGGTCGGACCGAAATAGTAAACCTAGTGACCGTTAGAGATTTTCGGTGGGACTGACATCCAACTCGGTAGGACCGATATGGTTAGGGTTAGGGCATAACGTAATCTCGGTGAGACTGATTACACAAACTCGGTGAGACCGATTTTGGGAATTAGCTAACCAGAGAGTTGGTCAGGCAAACTTGGTGGGACCGATTACTAAACTCGGTTGGACCGATTTTGGTAATAAGTTAACCAGAGAGTTTGCATTGTAATCTCGGTAGTACCGATTGCCTAAACTCGGTGAGACCGATTTTGGCAATGGACATACACAGGGAGATTACAATCCCATCTCGGTGAGACCGAGATCCCTATCGGTAGAACCGATTTGCTAGGGTTTGGCAATGGCTATGACAAGTGAAACTCGGTGGCGCCGGATAGAAATAATCGGTAGGTCCGAGTTTGGCTTAGGTTTAGGTCATATGTCGAAGTGGGAAAGTAGCTGAGGATTTTGGAGCATATCATTAAGCACTTGAAGCAAGAGGCTCATTAAGCAACACCTCATCCCTCCTTGATAGTATTGGCTTTTCCTATGGACTCAATGTGATCTTGGATCACTAAAATGTAAAATGAAGAGTCTTAAGCTTTAAGCTTTAGCCAATCCTTTGTCCTTAGCATCTTGGAGAATTTCCCACAACCTTTAGTCCATGCCACTCCATTGTTGAACTTATCTGAAACATACTAGATAGAAATGTTAGTCCAACAAGAGATATGTTGTCATTAATTACCAAAACCACCTAGGGAGCACTTGTGCTTTCAATCTCCCCCTTTTTGGTAATTGATGGCAACATACATCAAAGCTTTAGATAAAGATATAAAGAACAGCAAGTAAAGCTT
This sequence comes from Triticum monococcum, assembly GCA_034509565.1. Classification (NCBI taxonomy): domain Eukaryota; kingdom Viridiplantae; phylum Streptophyta; class Magnoliopsida; order Poales; family Poaceae; genus Triticum; species Triticum monococcum. The sequence goes on from CM067841.1 coordinate 123,450,676, forward strand.
TGGAAGGACATGTAACAAGCATAGGCTCCCCCTACATGTATGCACCCATGTAAATGTGAAATATAAAGGCATGTGAGAGCATAACCATTGCCGGCGTTCTGGGAACGGGGGTCCCCAGACTTGCCTGCCTGTGGCCTGCAGCATGGCTCAAAGGAGGCCCAGTGCGGCCCATCTTCATCAACACAAGACTCAAGACCCTCGCGAGGGGCCAAGCCTCGCGGGGCAGATGACACGGCACATCCTCAGGCGCAGCCTCCTCAGGCTGGCTCGCGAGGAGGCGGAGAGATCAAGGCAGGGTACCTCGCGAGGTGCCCATGATGCAAGCCATGACGATCGAGGGTGCCAGGCGGGCGCCAGCACGCGCAGCGTCCTTCTTTCCTCTTTGGTGCAAAGGGGGCAACCGCAGCCGCGGAGTACCGAGGCATCAGGCAAAGGTTGCCATTTCGGTGCAACGAGACCAAGACCAGGCGGACTACGAGACGGAGGTCACCATGGAGCCCAGCACGGCGTCACCGCAGAGCCTTTGGCAGGCGAAGTCCAACTTTAGTCAGGATAAGTGTACTAGATGTTCCCCTTCGAATTGGCCAATTGTTGGCGCCCTTCCCGCTCAATATTTGGGAAGAGACCCAGGGCCTTTGCCTATAAATAGGACCAGCCACCCACATAGCAAGGTGGTTGGTTCGTTCGGTTCGCAATCAGAGAGAGAGAGAGAGAGAAGGGCGACTGAACTCCTCCTAGCAGTACATCACCCCAGCGAAGAACAGACCCTCACGAGGCTGTTCTTCCTTGTATTGTTCACCATCACCAGCCCCAGGAGGCAATCCACCAACCACACACTGCAGTAGGGTATTACACCACAACGGTGGCCCGAACCAGTATAAACCTGGTGTCTGTTGTGCAGTTCTTTTAGTAGTTTAGATCTTTGTGAGCCGGGGAGGTAGAAGGTGTGATCTCCGCGCGCACCCCGGTGTTCGAACCTTAAGGGTCTGCCGGAACCCGTGATCCGACATTTGGCACGCCAGGTAGGGGTGCGCCGGAATCTGTCTTCCACCACTCCGCTCTCCTCTGACCGCCGCATCCATGTACGGCGCCCGTCGAGCTCGCGTCGCCCCGGCGGCCCTCGCTGGTGGGCGTTCTCGTTGTCCCCCGTCGCCCGCCGTCAACACCGCCACCGGCCCGGCGGGGAACGAGCGGCAAGCACCCCCCCAGCATCTGCCTACGCGACGGAGTAGCTGCACCGCAACATCGACGCCTCCGGTCGTTGCGGCCCTCCTGGGCGGCTCGCAGGCGCCGCCCATGGGTCGCCACGTCAAGCCTTTTGCCCGCCGGGTTAGCGCCCTTTCCGCACGGCAGGGGGCTCCCCCGGACCGGGCGGCGCGCGAGGCCGGTCTGACCTTCAGCTCGGAGGACCACCCCACCAACCTGGTCGGCTCGGGCGTGCTCCCCCTGTTGTGCACCCCCACCATTTGCCAGGTGGCCGTCACCAGAACCCTCGTTGACGGCGGCGCCGGCCTCAGCGTGCTTTCGGTCGAGACTTTCAACCTCCTCTGCATACCCCGGGAGCGGCTGCGACCCAGCCGATCTTTCTCGAGCGTCGGGGGCGGATCATTCGACTCCCTGGGACAGATCTGGCTCCCGGTAACCTTCGGCACCTACGACAACTTCCGCACGGAGATGGTCGACTTCGACATCGCCCCCATCGACCTCCCTTACAATGCCATCCTCGGCTACCCGGCGTTGGCTCAGTTCATGGCCGCCACGCACCCGGTGTACAACCTCATGAAGATGCCCGGGAGCAGCGGTACCCTCGCCGTGCACGGGGACACCGGGGACGCCCTGCGAGTACTCAAGCTCGCCTTCAAGACGGCGGCATCGGCACGGCCCATCAACGCGGAGACCCCTGAGCCCAAGGGGGCTGCGCCCGCCAAGAAGAAGAAGTTGTTCACCCAAGACAAGGCAGAAACCAAGCAGATACCCATCGACGAGGATGGGTCCTCCAGTGCCACTTTCACCATAGGCGCCAACCTTGAGCCTGAGCAGGAGGAGGCCTTGGTCGAGTTCCTGCGCGCGAATAAGAAGGTATTTGCTTGGGAGCCCGACCAGATGGCGGGGATCCCCAGGAGTGTCATCGAGCATCACCTCAATGTGTGCCCAAATGTGCGCCCCGTGAAGCAGAAGGCCAGGCGGCAGTCCGTGGAGAAGCAGGCCTTCATTGTCCAAGAGACCCGCAAGCTAGAAGCCGCTGGGGTCATTCGCGAGGTCCGATACCCGGATTGGTTGGCCAACCCTGTCGTTGTGCCCAAGAAAGGGGGGAAGGAACGCATGTGTGTCGACTTCACCAACCTCAACAAGGCATGCCCACAAGATCCGTTTCCGCTCCCCATCATCGACCAGATCGTCGATTCCACTGCGGAGTGCGACCTGCTATGCTTCCTGGACGCCTTCTCCGGGTATCACCAGATCAAGATGGCGGTAGAAGACATTGAGAAGACCGCCTTCTTAACCCCATGCGGGGTATACTGCTATACATGCATGCCGTTCGGACCGCGTAACGCAGGGGAAACCTTTCAGCGGCTGATGCACATCACCTTGGGCCCGCAACTCGGAAAGAATGTCGAAGCCTACGTTGATGACATTGTAGTAAAATCTCGGGAGGCCAAGACCCTGATACAAGACCTGGAGGAGACCTTCGCGAGCCTCGATGCAGTAAACCTGCGGCTCAACTCGGAGAAATGTGTGTTTGGCGTCCCCTCGGGCAAGCTTTTGGGATTCCTCGTGTCCCATCGTGGCATCGAGGCCAACCCCGAGAAGGTCAAGGCAGTCGAGGACATGAGTCTGCCAAAGACCCTCAGAGAAATGCAGAAGCTCACTGGGCGCGTGACCGCGCTAGGGCGCTTCATCTCCAAATTAGGGGAGCGAGTGCTGCCTTTCTTTCAGGTGATGAAGAAAAAGGGGCCCTTTGAATGGACTGAAGAGGCAGATAAGGCATTTCAAGATCTCAAGAGGTACCTGACCAGTCCCCCAGTCATGGTGGCTCCGCGCCCTCAAGAGCCCCTACTGCTTTACCTCGCTGCCACTCCCTACTCCGCCAGCGCAGCCCTGGTGGCGGTTAGGGAGGAGCGCCAAGTCAAGACCGCAGCGGCAGCCCGAGGCAAGACAAAACGGGAACAAGGAAAGCCTGCAGAAGCCGCAACCGCGGTTGAGGAGGGTCAGCTGCCGTAGAATGCACCGGAGGCAGGAGAGGCCGCACGCCCGGATGGTCCACCTCCCGAGGCCATGTCATCTCGTGAGGCGCCCTTACCTCCTGAGGGCGCCGCGACCCTAGATACTCTCAGCCTTGTTGAGCATCCCGTCTACTTTGTTAGCACAGTGTTACGGGACGCGAGGGCACGGTACCCAATGCCTCAAAAGCTCCTCCTCGCGCTACTGGTAGCCTCGCGCAAGCTGCGTCACTACTTCCAGGCTCATCCCATCAAAGTCGTCTCATCGTACCCCCTGGAGAGAGTGCTCAGGAGCCCTAACTCAGCCGGAAGGGTCGCCGAGTGGAACATGGAGCTGCAGGCGTTTCAGCTCGAGTTCAGCACGACTAGGGTCATCAAAGGAGCAGCATTGGCGGATTTCATAGCGGAATGGGCGGAGGCACCAGGCCTCAGGGACAACGAGGATCGGTCCCTCTCTCTAGGGAGTGAGGTGCCGGAAGGCTGGGTCATGTACTTCGATGGGGCCTTCTCCAGACACGGCGCGGGGGCTGGTGCGGTGCTGATATCACCCACTCAGGATAAGCTCTACTATGTCGTACAGCTCTGTTTCCAGCAAGGTGAAAAGGTCTCCAACAACATTGCAGAATATGAGGGACTGATAGCCGGGTTGAAGGCCGCAGTAGCCCTGGGAGTGAAATGCCTCACCGTCAAGGGCGACTCGCAGCTCCTAGTCAACTTCTCCAACAAGGTGTACGAGCCGAAGGACGAGCATATGGAGGCCTACCTATCGGAGGTCCGCAGGATGGAAAAGCACTTCTGGGGGCTGGAGCTGAAGCACGTGCCCTGTGGCACCAACCAGGAAGCTGACGACATAGCCGGACGGGCATCCAGGCGGTTGCCGCAGGAACCCGGCGTCTTCGAAGACCGGCTCTTCAAACCTTCAGCACAGCCGACGTTATCAAACACCGCTCAGTCTCGAGAGGAGCTCCCCCAGCCGCCAGCCTCGGGAGCCCCGGTCTGTGGACCGACCTCAGGAGCACGCCTGCTCCTGACGATGGAACCTCAGGAGGAGTGCTGGATCGCAGAACTCCGGAGTTATTTAACGCAAGGGGCCCTACCGGAAAAGGAAGAGGAAGTGGAGCGTGTGGCGCGGCAGGCCACGGCATACTGCATCAGAGATGGAGAACTTTACCGGAAGTGACCAAATGGTGTATCTCTGCGCTGCATCTCCAGGGAGCAAGGAAAGGAACTACTGGAGGACATACACGACGGAGACTGCGGACACCACTCATCATCACGGACCCTCGTCGGCAAGGCATTCCGTAGCGGGTTCTATTGGCCCACCGTGCTCAACAACGCAATCAAATTGGTAAAGGCTTGTGAGGCCTGCTAGTTTCATTCCAAGCAGATCCATCAACCGGCAGGGGGCCTGCAGACAATACCCATCTCGTGGCCATTCGCAGTTTGGGGGTTGGATATTCTGGGCCCGTTCCCTCGGGCGCCAGGGGGCTACCATTACCTCTACGTCGCCATTGACAAGTTCACCAAGTGGGCAGAAGTGGAGGCTGTCTGTACCATCCCCGCTAGCTCCGCGGTCAAGTTCATTAGGGGTATCGTGAGCCGGTTCGGGGTGCCGAATCGCATCATCACAGACAACGGTTCGCAGTTCACCAGTAATCTCTTCAAAACATACTGTGCTAACCTTGGGACGCAGATATGCTACGCTTTGGTGGCACACCCATGAAGCAATGGGCAGGCCGAACGAGCCAACGCGGAGGTCCTGAGAGGCCTCAAGACCAGGACATTCAAGAAGAAGCTGGAGGCCTCCGGCAGAGGTTGGTACGACGAGCTCCAGTCCGTGTTGTGGTCCATCCGCACAACCGCAACCAAACCAACTGGGGAGACCCCGTTCTTCCTGGTCTACGGAGCCGAAGCAGTCCTTCCTCACGAGGTCAGGCATCGCTCCGCGCGGGTCCTGGCGTTCGACGAGGCGCAGCAGGATGCCATGCGGGGGATGGACCTCGTACTGGGGGAGGGACGCCGCCGGGAAGCCGCGCTGCGAGCAGCAAGGTACCAACAGGCGCTACGACGATATCACTGCCGCAACATCCGCCTCAGGACCCTCGAGGTAGGAGACCACGTACTCAGGCGGGTTCTCTCCAGGGAGGGGCTGCACAAGCTCTCTCCCATGTGGGAGGGCCCGTTCAAGGTTGTTCATGTTTCCAGGCCAGGCTCCATGCGCTTGGAGAATCAAGAGGGGGAGCCGGTCCAGAACGCGTGGAACATCCAGCACCTCCAGAGGTTCTACCCCTAAAAGGCCCAGAGCCAGTAAAGCAAGCCGAGTGCCTGTGAAGACCTTCCCTTTTCGGAAAAGGCCCAGAGCCTGTGAAGCAAGGCGAGTGCCTGTGAAGACCTTCCCTTTTTGGAAAAGGCCCAGAGCCTGTGAAGCAAGGCGAGTGCCTATGAAGACCTTCCCTTTTCGGAAAAGGCCCAGAGCCTGTGAAGCAAGGCGAGTGCCTGTGAAGACCTTCCCTTTTCGGAAAAGGCCCAGAGCCAGTGAAGCAAGGCGAGTGCCTATGAAGACCTTCCCTTTTCGGAAAAGGCCCAGAGCCTGTGAAGCAAGGCGAGTGCCTGTGAAGACTTTCCCTTTTTGGAAAAGGCCCAGAGCCTGTGAAGCAAGGCGAGTGCCTGTGAAGCTATCGCGTTTTGGGAAAGGCCCGAAGCCTGTGAAGCAAGGCGAATGCCTGTGAAGCTATCGCGTTTTGGAAAAGGCCCGGAGCCTGTGAAGCAAGGCCAATGCCTGTGAAGCTCGCCGCCCCGTGACACTCTCACGTAATAATGAGTGGGGCTGTACACGCCCCGGAGTCTCAGGAGCGCCGGCCTCAGGCCCTGGGGCTCCCTCCCACGCCCAGTGGCAGCACTTAGCTCCGCGCTGGTGAGAAGACGTCGAAGACTAGATTAGGTGCCGGACGCGGCTTTTTCATTTGCTTTCCATAGTTGACGTGTTTACTTGCATTTGAAGTCTTATTGAAGTTATCGCCGTGCTGATTTGTGGTTCGTCAATTTTTGCTCCTTGCTTTGGTTTCTCTCATAAACAACCTCGCGAGGGATGGTACTCAAACGTCCTCACGAGCGTTTCTGCTCTAGCCGCTGGAAGGTTTCATGGCCCGGGCACGTTACAGGAGCACCCCTCTAGTCCGTGCCCCTCGGGCACCGCGACACGCACACAGGGCCTGGGTCGGGCGCCCCCCCCCCCCCCCGGCAGGGGTCAAAGACTATGTACGCACAGGCGTGTAGTTAAGAGGCGCAAAAATAAGATCAAGGTAATGGCTAAAACGGCAATAATTCCCAACACGCCCTAGCGGGGCTCCATGCAGCTGTTTTGTCTTACATAGGAAACAAAAGGAAAAGGAAAGGACGAGCCCGGCGCAGCCCTCCTCACATCAGCCCGCGGAAGCGACCCGGGCTGCCTCCGGGCCTCAGGAAGACTCCCTCTCGCGCTTCACCGGGGCACAACGGCGGGCGGACGAGCCATCACCTCCCAAGTAAGCTCGACGGCGCGGGGGTTGACTGCGGCCACCGCTGGAGGGGTCGCTTGAGGAAGACTTGACGAAGCTTGGGGAGTCTCGGGCGCCGCCATCCGCGCGGGCGCTATCTCCCCCATCACCGTCGGAGTGGGGCCCCTGGCCGCGGCTGTCGTCCTCAGGGCAACACCCTGCGCGGCGACCATCTTCCCCAAACACCCTCACATAGAGGGTGGCGTCGCCGTCAAAGCTGAAGTGCAGGGTGCACCGGCGCCCCAGGCCTCGAGCGTGGGCGAATGCCTGCCAACCACGAGTTAAGGCCAAGCCCCCATTGGCGGAGACCTCCAGCGCGGCCCACGAGGACCTGCTGCAGCAGCCCTCCACCTGGAGCCAGAGGCCACCAGGAGCACCGGGCGGGAGTTCACCAAGGAGGAAGCGAGGGAGTTGGAGCCGGACGCTCGTCGACTCCGCCGACCAGACGACGAACTCCGGCAGCGCTTGCGCAGCGCGAAAGCACGGCCTAGGGGAGCGCGCAATCCAGGCGCGTCCCTCGGCCACAGCGGCTCGCCCGCCGCCGCGCTGGGAGCCGCCCCCATGACCACCAAACGCTACCGGGGCGGCCACCGGATGCTTCCGAGGGCGCCCACGACCGCGCTTGGGCGGTGGAGAGGCAGGATCGACCTGGAGGGCCTTCCCCTTCTCCGCAGCTGAGTACCTCCTCAATGGAGCCATCACACCAAGGCGAAGCAGGAATTGAGGCAAAGGAGAAAACAAGAAGAGATGGACTGGAAGGGCACGCGCCGTGCCATACTTATAGCCGGCGAAGGCCAACCGCCGGCCTCCACGATCACAGGTAATCATGACACGACCTACATGCAGGGACTTGTCCAACTCGCGCGATCACCGAGGCGTCATGGGGAAGTGGAGACGCCCATGTCCCATCAACCGCCACGCGGCGCCCAAGGCCGCAGGCTATTAGGGCCCGCGGCGCTTTGCCCTTGCCCTTTCGCCTGTCGGCATGGCCAAGTCCATGCGCGCCTTGGGCCCGGGGGCTCCTATCGGTGTTCTGGGAACGGGGGTCCCCAGACTTGCCTGCCTGCGGCCTGTGGCGTGGCTCAAAGGAGGCCCAGTGCGGCCCATCTTCATCAACACAAGACTCAAGACCCTCGCGAGGGGCCAAGCCTCATGGGGCGGACGACACAGCGCAGCCTCCTCAGGCTGGCTCGCGAGGAGGCGGAGAGATCAAGGCAGGGTACCTCGCGAGGTACCCATGACGCAAGCCATGACGATCGAGGGTGCCAGGCGGGCGCCAGCGTGCGCAACGTCCTTCTATCCTCTTTGGTGCAAAGGGGGCAAGCGCAGCCGCGGAGTACCGAGGCATCAGGCAAAGGTTGCCATTTCGGTGCAACGAGACCAAGACCAGGCGGACTACGAGATGGAGGTCACCATGGAGCCCAGCACAACGTCACCGCAGAGCCTTTGGTAGGCGAAGACCAACTTTAGTCGGGATAAGTGTACTAGATGTTCCCCTTCGAATTGGCCAATTGTTGGCGCCCTTCCCGCTCAATATTTGGGAAGAGGCCCAGGGCCTTTGCCTATAAATAGGACTAGCCGCCCGCATAGCAAGGGGGTTGTTTGTTCGGTTCGCAATCAGAGAGAGAGAGAGAGAGAGAGAGAGAAGGGCGACTGAACTCCTCCTAGCAGTTCATCACCCCAGCCAAGAACAGACCCTCACGAGGCTGTTCTTCCTTGTATTGTTCACAATCACCAGCCCCAGGAGGCAATCCACCAACCACACACTGGAGTAGGGTATTACACAACAACGGTGGCCCGAACCAGTATAAACCTGGTGTCTGTTGTGCAATTCTTTTAGTAGTTTAGATCTTTGTGAGACGGGGAGGTAGAAGGCGTGATCTCCGCGCGCACCCCGGTGTTCGAACCTTAAGGGTCTGCCGGAACCCGTGATCCGACAACCATGACAGAGTAGGCAATGTGTTACATGTATCTTGGCCATATGCATCAGAGCAAAAGATTATCAAGGAAAATACCTTCATGCTCATGAGTCCTTCTTGCAAACAGTATGTACATAAGCAAGAATTCCTCACACTCATGATTTTGATGCATACACTTACCTTGTAGTCTTTAGCTGGCTTAGGATGAAATGAACCTGCACAAACAAGGTTAGATAACACAGGTACATCCACTAGCCAGAGCAAACCAAAGAAGCCACAAGAGTACCAAGACTGGGATGACAAGTAGAGAGTGAGTACAAGGTACCACAATGGATTCAACATGTCCCCAAGAGTAAAGATATGCAATGAATTTGACTGATTTCTTTCCCTTAGGTGTCTTGCTCCCCCTGAATCTTGCATGGGATATTGGGAGAAGATAGGGAACAGAAAATCAGAGCTGAAAGATACAAATGGATAGAACTTAATGCAAATAAGCACATATGAACATGTCTTTCCCCCAAAAAGACATGTGACATCTCTCCTCTTGAACATCAAGCATCTGGGATCCTTGAGTATTCTCCCCCTGGAAATCTCTTTCTCCCCCTTAATACTTTCTCCCTTGTAGGTGATAAGCTTTGATGTGATCTCTCTCTCCCCCTTTGACATCAATTTCCAAGAAGGGCTTTCTGGAATCCGTCGTATAGGTTTTGTCCTTGAGACTTAGCACAAAGCAATGGAGAAAACTATGATGCTTGTAGAGGACAAGATCCATTGAGTAGAGCTGGTATCAGAAGAAATATAGAACAAGTGGCAAACTGTTTTTCCTGTTGTGAAGTCGGTGGCACCGAGTGGCATGTTTCGGTGGGGCCGAAAAGATTCGGTTGGACCAAAAACTACAAGTCGGTGAAACCGAGTTCAACACAGAGAAAAACACTTGTCACCTCAGCTCACTAAACATGTAGGATCTCACAAAGATTTGCAATGAATTATCTGAAACATTTGCAAGGAATTGAATGCAGAAAATGCAGAAGAAAAACAAAAAGAAAAGAGAAGAAAAAGAAAGATCTAGATGAAGTTTTTTTTGAAAAAGAGAAAGAAAATAAATATGCATGAGACAAATGCAATAACACAGAAAAGAACACAAGAGAACTTCATCTAGAGTTGGGCGGTGACATAGTCACCTATGTTAGAGTATATTGAGTTAGGAGTCAAGTGAGAACACTTGATCATAGGTCATACTCATCGTTTAAGCTCAAAATGGGGTTACCATTTTTCGTTTAAGCATCTTGATGTATTCACATCTTGTTGAGTTGCTTTGACTCATGTCTTGGAGTAAAGCTTCTCTAAGATGGAATAACATACCTTGGGTGGTGGTGCGGTTCTTGCTCATGTAGTTGAACTTGTGTGGGTGCTGAAGGTTGATGTAGCTCATCAAGAGTTGGGAGCACCAATTGGAGTTTGAGTTCATCTACCTACATGGGTTAGTTCTTGCAAGGAAGAGCACATGTGTATCCAAAAATGACAATCATGAAGCTCAACATAGAATTTGTCAAAGGATATGTTTGAATGGTTTTGTGCTTCCTTGTCTTCAACCACCATTGTGTAGAGACTTGGTGATGTAGAGATTGCTCAAGATGTGAATGAGTTGCAATCTCATGGAATTAGATTCAACCAAGCACCTACATGGGTTAGACAACATGCAAGGTACAAATATATCCAAGACATAAGATAGTCATCATAAGAGATATATCATGGATTAGTCATAAGCTCATGTCTTGCATGTATCCAAAGGAGTTCCTACTCCAAGTTCGAAGCATCAATAATGTTCAATTCACCTCTCAACCTGCAAAATACTTTCTCATCAAGAGGTTTAGTAAATATATCCGCTAATTGCTTATCGGTGCGAACATGCTTAAGATCAATGTCACCCTTAGCAACATGGTCTCGAATGAAATGATGACGAACTTCAATATGCTTAGTTCGAGAATGTTGTACAGGATTATGACCAATTTTGATAGCATTTTCATTGTCACAAAGCAGCGGAACATGTTTCACATAGATCCCATAATCTTTAAGAGTTTGGGTCATCCAAAGTAATTGAGCACAACATGAACCAGCGGCAATATATTCCGCTTCGGCGGTGGATAAGGATACCGAGTTTTGTTTCTTGGAAGACCAAGACACAAGAGATCTACCAAGAAATTGACAAGTACCCGAAGTGGACTTTTTATCAACCTTGTCTCCGGCATAATCCGAGTCGGAATAGCCAACAAGATCAAAAGAAGACCTCTTAGGATACCAAATGCCAAAGTTTGGTCTATGAATTAAGTATCTCACTATCCTTTTCACAGCCTTAAGATGACATTCTTTAGGGGCAGCTTGATAACATGCACACATGCACACACTTAGCATAATGTCGGGACGTGAAGCACATAGGTATAACAAAGAACCAATCATAGAGCGATAAACCTTTTGATCAACCGGTTCACCATCTTTGGTCAAATCAAGATGTCCACTAGTAGGCATGGTGAAGGAAATATGCCCTAGAGGCAATAATAAAGTTATTATTTATTTCCTTATATCATGATAAATGTTTATTATTCATGCTAGAATTGTATTAACCGGAAACATAATACATGTGTGAATACATAGACCAACAGAATGTCACTAGTATGCCTCTACTAGACTAGCTCGTTAATCAAAGATGGTTATGTTTCCTAACCATGAACAAAGAGTTGTTATTTGATTAACGAGGTCACATCATTAGTTGAATGATCTGATTGACATGACCCATTCCATTAGCTTAGCACCCGATCGTTTAGTATGTTGCTATTGCTTTCTTCATGACTTATACATGTTCCTATAACTATGAGATTATGCAACTCCCGTTTACGGGAGGAACACTTTGGGTACTACCAAACGTCACAACGTAACTGGGTGATTATAAAGGAGTACTACAGGTGTCTCCAATGGTAGATGTTGGGTTGGCGTATTTCAAGATTAGGGTTTGTCACTCCGATTGTCGGAGAGGTATCTCTGGGCCCTCTCGGTAATGCACATCACATAAGCCTTGCAAGCACTGCAACTAATATGTTAGTTGTGAGATGATGTATTACGGAACGAGTAAAGAGACTTGCCAGTAACGAGATTGAACTAGGTATTGGATACCGACGATCGAATCTCGGGCAAGTAACATACCGATGACAAAGGGAACAACGTATGTTGTTATGCGGTCTGACCGATAAAGATCTTCGTAGAATATGTAGGAGCCAATATGGGCATCCAGGTCCCGCTATTGGTTATTGACCGGAGACGTGTCTCGGTCATGTCTACATTGTTCTCGAACCGCAGGGTCCGCACGCTTAATGTTACGATGACAGTTATTATGAGTTTATGCATTTTGATGTACCGAAGGTTGTTCGGAGTCCCGGATGTGATCACGGACATGACGAGGAGTCTCGAAATGGTCGAGACGTAAAGATTGATATATTGGAAGCCTATGTTTGGACATCGGAAGTGTTCCGGGTGAAATCGGGATTTTACCGGATTACCGGGAGGGTTACCGGAACCCCCCGGGAGCCAAATGGGCCAACATGGGCCTTAGTGGAAAGGTGAGAGGGCAGCCCACATAGGGCTGCGCCTCCCCCCTCTCCCTAGTCCTATTAGGACTAGGAGAGGGGCCGGCCACCTCTCTCTCTCTCCCCTTTGAAGGTTTCCTAGTTGGACTAGGATTGGAGGGGGGAGTCCTACTCCCGATAGGAGTAGGACTCCTCCTGCGCCTACACCTCTTTGGCCGGCCAGCCCCCCTCCCTCCAACCTTTATATACGGAGGCAGGGGGCACCCCAAGACACACAACTTGATCCTTGAGATCGTTCCTTAGCCGTGTGCGGTGCCCCCTGCCACCAAATTCCACCTCGATCATACCGTTACAGTGCTTAGGCGAAGCCCTGCATCGGTAGTACATCAAGATTGTCACCACGCCGTCGTGCTGATGGAACTCTTCCTCGACGCTTTGCTGGATCGGAGCCCGAGGAATGTCATCGAGCTGAACGTGTGCTAAGAACTCGGAGGTGCCGGAGTAACGGTACTTGGATCGGTCGGATCGGGAAGAAGACGTACGACTACTTCCTCTACGTTGTGTGATCGCTTCCGCAGTCGGTCTGCGTTGGTACGTAGACAACACTCTCCCCTCTCGTTGCTATGCATCACCATGATCTTGCGTGTGCGTAGGAAAATTTTCGAAATTACTACGTTCCCCAACACATGGGTCTAGGCATACCTTTGCATTCTTGCATATTGAACTTCTTGAATAAGTCCTTGGTGTACTTCGTTTGAGAGACAAATGTACCTTCCTTAGTTTGCTTGATTTGCAAACCGAGAAAGAATTTGAGTTCACTCATCATAGACATCTCAAACTTCTCTGACATTAGCTTTCCAAACTTTTCACTAAAGAGAGGGTTAGTTGAACCAAATATGATATCATCAACATAAATTTGGCATACAAATAGTTCTCCATTAACCCTTTTAGTAAAAAGAGTAGAATCAATTTTACCAATTTCAAAACCACTTGCAATAAGGAACTTGGTGAAGCATTTATACCATGCTCCAGGAGCTTGTTTAAGACCATAAAGAGCTTTGTGAAGTTTGTAAACATGATTTGGTTTCTTAGGATTGATAAAGCCGGGAGGTTGTTTGACATAAACTTCCTCCTCTATTTCACCATTTAGAAAAGCACTTTTAATGTCCATTTGGTACAAGGTGATATTATGGTGATTAGCATAGGCAAGTAAGATGCGAATGGACTCAAGTCTAGCAACGGGAGCATATGTCTCACCATAGTCCATACCTTCGACTTGTGTGTACCCTTGAGCGACGAGACGTGCTTTGTTGCGAACCACTTGTCCATCTTCATCTTGCTTGTTGCGAAACACCCATTTGGTACCAATGAGGTTGTGGTTGTTGTCGGGCTTCTCAACCAATGTCCAAACTTGGTTTCTCTCAAAGTTGTGTAGTTCTTCATGCATAGCGTTTATCCAATCCGGATCTTCCAATGCTTCTTCAACCTTCATAGGTTCAATGCTAGAGATGAATGAATAGTTTTCACAAAAGTTGGCTAAACGAGTTTTTGAGCGAGTGATTCTCCCAGTTTGTATATCATTATAGATTTGCTCGACGGGATGATCTTTGGCAATTCTTACTCGAACTCGTGAGAGCTTTTACTTGGGTCTTCATTGAACATCTTCTTCTTGGCCTTCTTCATTGTTGACGTTGTTGTTCTCTTGTCGTGGTGGAGAAGGAGGTTGTTGATGTTCGTCTTGATGCATTTCCTCGTCTTCTTTATCTTGGTGTGTCCCACTTGTGGATGCTTCCGTATCAATTCTTCACCTTGTCGTGAAGTAGAAGCTTCCACCTGGACGGACGAGGTACTCTCCTTCACCTCCGTTGGACGAATTTTGCCAATAGACAAGTCTTGGATTGCTTCTGAAGGGTCTTTGTCTCCTACATCGATTGGCAATTGCTCTACTTGCGAGCCATTAGATTCATCAAACTTCACATCTACCGTCTCTTCAACCTTTCGGGTGAAATTGTTGTAGACACGGCAAGTGTGAGAGTTTGAGCCATAACCAAGTAGAAAACCTTCATGAGATTTAGGAGCAAACTTTGAACGACGATGCTTGTCAAGAATGTAGCACTTTGAGCCGAATACTCGAAAGTATCCAACTTGGGGTTTGTTACCAGTGAGGAGCTCATATGCCATCTTGCCGAGTAGCTTGTGAAGATACAAGCGATTTGTTGCATGACAAGCTGTCTCAACCGCTTCTGCCCAAAAGTGCTTCGGTGTCTTGTACTCATCAAGCATCGTTCTCGCCATTTCGATGAGCGTCCGGTTCTTCCTCTCAACAACTCCATTTTGTTGAGGTGTGTACGTAGCCGAGAACTCGTGTGAAATCCCTTCTTCGTCAAGAAAGGTGTCCACATTTGCGTTCTTCAACTCCGTTCCGTTGTCACTCCGAACCTTCTTGATCTTTACGTCAAACTGATTTTGGGCCTTTCTAGCGAAGTTTTTGAAGATCTTCTAGATCTGTGACTTGTCATTAAGAAAGAACACCCACGTAAATCTTGAAAAATCATCAACTATAACTAGACCAAAAGAATTTCCACCGAGACTCTTGTAGGCATTGGGACCAAAAAGATCCATATGAAGTAGCTCGAGTGGCCTCCTTGTGGTCATGATGTTCTTCACGGGATGCCTTCCTCGAACCTGTTTACCTGCTTGACAAGCACTTCAAAGTCTATCCTTATCAAATATGACATCGTTAACTCCAAGGACATGATTTCCTTTAATAAGCTTGTCAACGTTTCTCATGCCAACATGACCTAGTCGTCTATTCAACAACCAACCTTTTGAGGATTTAGCAATAAAGCAAGTTTTAGGTTGTGCCTTTTTAGAGAAATCGACAACGTAAAGATCACCTCTACGCATACCGATAAAGACCATTTTATGATTGTCTCGACGAAACACTTGGCAATCAACCTCAGTAAATAGGACATTCAAACCGAAATCAGCAAGTCTAGATACTGAAAGTAAGTTGTAGCCGAGAGATTCAACGAGCATGACATTTTGAATGGAACTATCATGTGAGATGGCCACCTTACCAAGGCCAACCACTTTACCGTTTGAATTATCACCAAAGGTGACATATTTTTGAGGGCCGTCATTTTCAGCAAGCTCACGGAACATCTCTTCATCTCCGGTCATATGATCAGTACATCCACTATCAAGAACCCATTCCTTTCCTCCTGACACATATCCCCGAAGATTTGTCGTAAGACCAAAATGTCTCATTGCATCATCAAGATTGAAGTCACTATCATCATCATCATCATAGTATCCATGTTCACCATGATCTTGTGACTCATCATTTCCTAGAGAGGGTAATTCATTAGATAAATGATCATCAAAGTGGTCACCTTTATGAATTCTTATAGCTTCGAATATAATATCACTAATGATTCCAACATCTCCTTTAGCACGCTTGAGATTGGTAAGCTCAAATAGACAATCACCAAAACTAGGATCACTAGAGTTCATCTTACTCAAGGCAATAGATTTATGGAGAATTTCATCCAAATTTTTCAAGGAATAATCGGGAAATCGTTCCTCAAGAAATTTCCATATAGTATAGGCACAATTAAGAGTAGGCAAACTAGCAATCAAATTTTTGGGCAATCCTCTAATGATGAGCTCAATAGTTCTAAGATTGCAAATTATGTCAATATCTTCATCTAGGGTAGGATGCAAAGGATCAATATGAGGTGCACAAGGGCTAGCAATATACTTGTTCAAATGATATTGATTGAAAATTACAAGCATCTCATTTTTCCACTCATGAAAATACTCTCCATCAAGAATAGGCACTCTATGTCTAAGACTCCCTAAAGTAGACACATCCATCTTCCTCCAATGGTGATTAAACCAAGGCAATGGAGACCAAAGCTCTAATACCACTTGTAGGACCTTGAAGTAGATGTGTCTAGAGGGGGGGTGATTAGACACTTAATGCTAAAGTTGCAGTTTTTAAGCTTTTAAGGTTTAAGTGGAGTTTAGGCACAATTTCAACATTCATAATACATATCAATCAAGCATGCAAAGAGTATATAGGAAGCGGAAAGTAAAGCATGCAACTTGCAAGAATGTAAAGGGAAGGGTTCGGAGAATTCAAACGCAATTGGAGACATGGATGTTTTGCCCGTGGTTCGGATAGGTGGTGCTATCCTACATCCACGTTGATGGAGACTTCAACCCACGAAGGGTAATAGTTGCGCGAGTCCATGGAGGGCTCCACCCATGGGGGGTCCACGAAGAAGCAACCTTGTCTATCCCACCATGGCCATCGTCCACGAAGGACTTGCCTCACTAGCGGTAGATCTTCATGAAGTAGGAGATCTCCTTGCCCTTACAAACTCCTTGGTTTAGCTCCACAATCTTGTCGGAGGCTCCCAAGTGACACCTAGCCAATCTAGGAGACACCACTCTCCAAGAAGTAACAAATGGTGTGTTGATGATGAACTCCTTGCTCTTGTGCTTCAAATGATAGTCTCCCCAACACTCAACTCTCTCTCACAGGATTTGGATTTGGTGGAAAGAAGATTTGAGTGGAAAGCAACTTGGGGAAGGCTAGAGATCAAGATTCATGTGGTAGGAATGGAATATCTTGGCCTCAACACATGAGTAGGTGGTTCTCTCTCAGAACATATGAGTTGGAAGTGTAGATGTGTTCTGATGGCTCTCTCCATGAATGAAGAGGAGGTGGAGGGGTATATATAGCCTCCACACAAAATCCAACCGTTACACACAATTTACCAATCTCGGTTGGACCGAATCACAAACTCGGTCGGACCGAAATAATAAACCTAGTGACCGTTAGAGATTTTCGGTGGGACTGACATGCAACTCGGTAGGACCGATATGGTTAGGGTTAGGGCATAACGTAATCTCGGTGAGACCGATTACACAAACTCGGTGAGACCGATTTTGGTAATTAGCTAACCAGAGAGTTGGTCAGGCAAACTCGGTGGGACCGATTACTAAACTCGGTTGGACCGATTTTGGTAATAAGTTAACCAGAGAGTTTGCATTGTAATCTCGGTAGTACCGATTGCCTAAACTCGGTGAGACCGATTTTGGCAATGGACATACACAGAGAGATTACAATCCCATCTCGGTGAGACCGAGATCCCTATCGGTAGAACCGATTTGCTAGGATTTGGCAATGGCTATGACAAGTGAAACTCGGTGGCGCCGGATAGAAATAATTGGTAGGTCTGAGTTTGGCTTAGGTTTAGGTCATATGTGGAAGTGGGAAAGTAGCTGAGGATTTTGGAGCATATCATTAAGCACTTGAAGCAAGAGGCTCATTAAGCAACACCTCATCCCTCCTTGATAGTATTGGCTTTTCCTATGGACTCAATGTGATCTTGGATCACTAAAATGTAAAATGAAGAGTCTTGAGCTTTAAGCTTTAGCCAATCCTTTGTCCTTAGCATCTTGGAGAATTTTCCACAACCTTTAGTCCATGCCACTCCATTGTTGAACTTATCTAAAACATACTAGATAGAAATGTTAGTCCAACAAGAGATATGTTGTCATTAATTACCAAAACCACCTAGGGAGCACTTGTGCTTTCAATCTCCCCCTTTTTGGTAATTGATGGCAACATACATCAAAGCTTTAGATAAAGATATAAAGAACAGCAAGTAAAGCTTTGGAAGGACATGTAACAAGCATAGGAGGGTTGAAGGCCTGATAGCCGGGTTGAAGGCCGCAGTAGCCCTGGGAGTGAAACGCCTCACCGTCAAGGGCGACTCGCAGCTCCTAGTCAACTTCTCCAACAAGGTGTACGAGCCGAAGGACGAGCATATGGAGGCCTACCTATCGGAGGTCCGCAGGATGGAAAAGCACTTCTGGGGGCTGGAGCTGAAGCACGTGCCCCGTGGCACCAACCAGGAAGCTGACGACATAGCCGGACGGGCATCCAGGCGGTTGCCGCAGGAACCCGGCGTCTTCGAAGACCGGCTCTTCAAACCTTCAGCACAGCCGACGTTATCAAACACCCTCAGTCTCGAGAGGAGCTCCCCTAGCCGCCAGCCTCGGGAGCCCCGGTCTGTGGACCGACCTCAGGAGCACGCCTGCTCCTGACGATGGAACCTCAGGAGGAGTGCTGGATCGCAGAACTCCGGAGTTATTTAACGCAAGGGGCCCTACCGGAAAAGGAAGAGGAAGCGGAGCGTGTGGCGCGGCAGGCCACGGCATACTGCATCAGAGATGGAGAACTTTACCGGAAGTGACCAAATGGTGTATCTCTGCGCTGCATCTCCAGGGAGCAAGGAAAGGAACTACTGGAGGACATACACGACGGAGACTGCGGACACCACTCATCATCACGGACCCTCGTCGGCAAGGCATTCCGTAGCGGGTTCTATTGGCCCACCGTGCTCAACAACGCAATCAAATTGGTAAAGGCTTGTGAGGCCTGCCAGTTTCATTCCAAGCAGATCCATCAACCGGCAGGGGGCCTGCAGACAATACCCATCTCGTGGCCATTCGCAGTTTGGGGGTTGGATATTCTGGGCCCGTTCCCTCGGGCGCCAGGGGGCTACCATTACCTCTACGTCGCCATTGACAAGTTCACCAAGTGGGCAGAAGTGGAGGCTGTCCGTACCATCCCCGCTAGCTCCGTGGTCAAGTTCATCAGGGGTATCGTGAGCCAGTTCGGGGTGCCGAATCTCATCATCACAGACAACGGTTCGCAGTTCACCAGTAATCTCTTAAAAACATACTGCGCTAACCTTGGGACGCAGATATGCTACGCTTTGGTGGCACACCCATGAAGCAATGGGCAGGCAGAACGAGCCAACGCGGAGGTCCTGAGAGGCCTCAAGACCAGGACATTCAAGAAGAAGCTGGAGGCCTGCGGCAGAGGTTGGTATGACGAGCTCCAGTCCGTGTTGTGGTCCATCCGCACAACCGCAACCAAACCAACTGGGGAGACCCCGTTCTTCCTGGTGTACGGAGCCGAAGCAGTCCTTCCTCACGAGGTCAGGCATCGCTCCGCGCGGGTCCTGGCATTCGACGAGGCGCAGCAGGACGCCATGCGGGGGATGGACCTCGTACTGGGGGAGGGACACCGCCGGGAAGCCGCGCTGCGAGCGGCAAGGTACCAACAGGCGCTACGACGATATCACTGCCGCAACATCCGCCTCAGGACCCTCGAGGTAGGAGACCACGTACTCAGGCGGGTTCTCTCCAGGGAGGGGCTGCACAAGCTCTCTCCCATGTGGGAGGGCCCGTTCAAGGTTGTTCATGTTTCCAGGCCAGGCTCCATGCGCTTGGAGAATCAAGAGGGGGAGCCGGTCCAGAACGCGTGGAACATCCAGCACCTCCAGAGGTTCTACCCCTAAAAGGCCCAGAGCCTGTAAAGCAAGCCGAGTGCCTGTGAAGACCTTCCCTTTTCGGAAAAGGCCCAGAGCCTGTGAAGCAAGGCGAGTGCCTGTGAAGACATTCCCTTTTTGGAAAAGGCCCAGAGCCTGTGAAGCAAGGCGAGTGCCTGTGAAGACCTTCCCTTTTCGGAAAAGGCCCAGAGCCTGTGAAGCAAGGCGAGTGCCTGTGAAGACCTTCCCTTTTTGGAAAAGGCCCAGAGCCTGTGAAGCAAGGCGAGTGCCTATGAAGACCTTCCCTTTTCGGAAAAGGCCCAGAGCCTGTGAAGCAAGGCGAGTGCCTGTGAAGACTTTCCCTTTTTGGAAAAGGCCCAGAGCCTGTGAAGCAAGGCGAGTGCCTGTGAAGCTATCGCGTTTTGGGAAAGGCCCGAAGCCTGTGAAGCAAGGCGAGTGCCTGTGAAGCTATCGCGTTTTGGAAAAGGCCCGGAGCCTGTGAAGCAAGGCCAATGCCTATGAAGCTCGCCGCCCCGTGACACTCTCACGTAATAATGAGTGGGGCTGTACACGCCCCGGAGTCTAAGGAGCGCCGGCCTCAGGCCCTGGGGCTCCCTCCCACGCCCAGTGGCAGCACTTAGCTCCGCGCTGGTGAGAAGACGTCGAAGACTAGATTAGGTGCCGGACGCGGCTTTTTCATTTGCTTTCCACAGTTGACGTGTTTACCTGCATTTGAAGTCTTATTGAAGTTATCGCCGTGCTGATTTGTGGTTCGTCAATTTTTGCTCCTTGCTTTGGTTTCTCTCATAAACGACCTCGTGAGGGATGGTACTCAAACGTCCTCGCGAGCGTTTCTGCTCTAGCCGCTGGAAGGTTTCATGGCCCGGGCACGTTACAGGAGCACCCCTCTAGTCCATGCCCCTCGGGCACCGCGACACGCACACAGGGCCTGGGTCGGGCGCCCCCCCCCCCCGGCAGGGGTCAAAGACTATGTACGCACAGGCGTGTAGTTAAGAGGCGCAAAAATAAGATCAAGGTAATGGCTAAAACGGCAATAATTCCCAACACGCCCCAGCGGGGCTCCATGCAGCTGTTTTGTCTTACATAGGAAACAAAAGGAAAAGGAAAGGACGAGCCCGGCGCAGCCCTCCTCACATCAGCCCGCGGAAGCGACCCGGGCTGCCTCCGGGCCTCAGGAAGACTCCCTCTCGCGCTTCACCGGGGCACAACGGCGGGCAGACGAGCCATCACCTCCCAAGTAAGCTCGACGGCGCGGGGGTTGACTGCGGCCACCGCCGGAGGGGTCGCTTGAGGAAGACTTGACGAAGCTTGGGGAGTCTCGGGCGCCGCCATCCGCGCGGGCGCTATCTCCCCCATCACCGTCGGAGTGGGGCCCCTGGCCGCGGCCGTCGTCCTCAGGGCAACACCCTGCGCGGCGACCATCTTCCCCAAACACCCTCACATAGAGGGTGGCGTCGCCGTCAAACCTGAAGTGCAGGGTGCACCGGCGCCCCAGGCCTCGAGCGTGGGCGAACGCCTGCCAACCACGTGTTAAGGCCAAGCCCCCATTGGCGGAGACCTCCAGCGCGGCCCACGAGGACCTGCTGCAGCAGCCCTCCGCCTGGAGCCAGAGGCCACCAGGAGCACCGGGCGGGAGTTCACCAAGGAGGAAGCGAGGGAGTTGGAGCCGGGCGCTAGTCGACTCCGCCGACCAGACGACGAACTCCGGCAGCGCCTGCGCAGCGTGAAAGCGCGGCCTGGCGGAGCGCGCAACCCAGGTGCGTCCCTCGGCCACAGCGGCTCGCCCGCCGCCGCGCTGGGAGCCGCCCCCATGACCACCAAACACTACCGGGGCGGCCACCGGATGCTTCCGAGGGCGCCCACGACCGCGCTTGGGCGGTGGAGAGGCAGGATCGACCTGGAGGGCCTTCCCCTTGTCCGCAGCTGAGTACCTCCTCAATGGAGACATCACACCAAGGCGGAGCAGGAATTGAGGCAAAGGAGAAAACAAGAAGAGATGGACTGGAAGGGCATGCGCCGTGCCGTACTTATAGCCGGCGAAGGCCAACCGCCGGCCTCCACGATCACAGGTAATCATGACACGACCTGCATGCAGGGACTTGTCCAACTTGCGCGATCACCGAGGCGTCGTGGGGAAGTGGAGACGCCCACGTCCCATCAACCGCCACGCGGCGCCCAAGGCCGTAGGCTATTAGGGCCCGCGGCGCTTCGCCCTTGCCCTTTCGCCTATCGGCATGGCCAAGTCCATGCGCGCCTTGGGCCCGGGGGCTACTATCGGTGTTCTGGGAACGGGGGTCCCCAGACTTGCCTGCCTGCGGCCTGTGGCGTGGCTCAAAGGAGGCCCAGTGCGGCCCATCTTCATCAACACAAGACTCAAGACCCTCGCGAGGGGCCAAGCCTCATGGGGTGGACGACACGGCGCAGCCTCCTCAGGCTGGCTCGCGAGGAGGCGGAGAGATCAAGGCAGGGTACCTCGCGAGGTACCCATGACGCAAGCCATGACGATCGAGGGTGCCAGGCGGGCGCCAGCGTGCGCAACGTCCTTCTTTCCTCTTTGGTGCAAAGGGGGCAAGCGCAGCCGCGGAGTACTGAGGCATCAGGCAAAGGTTGCCATTTCGGTGCAACGAGACCAAGACCAGGCGGACTACGAGATGGAGGTCACCATGGAGCCCAGCACGACGTCACCGCAGAGCCTTTGGCAGGCGAAGACCAACTTTAGTCGGGATAAGTGTACTAGATGTTCCCCTTCGAATTGGCCAATTGTTCGCGCCCTTCCCGCTCAATATTTGGGAAGAGGCCCAGGGCCTTTGCCTATAAATAGGACTAGCCGCCCGCATAGCAAGGGGGTTGTTTGTTCGGTTCGCAATCAGAGAGAGAGAGAGAGAGAGAAGGGCGACTGAACTCCTCCTAGCAGTTCATCACCCCAGCCAAGAACAGACCCTCACGGGGCTGTTCTTCCTTGTATTGTTCACCATCACCAGCCCAAGGAGGCAATCCACCAACCACACACTGGAGTAGGGTATTACACAACAACGGTGGCCCGAACCAGTATAAACCTGGTGTCTGTTGTGCAATTCTTTTAGTAGTTTAGATCTTTGTGAGACGGGGAGGTAGAAGGCGTGATCTCCGCGCGCACCCCGGTGTTCGAACCTTAAGGGTCTGCCGGAACCCGTGATCCGACAACCATGACAGAGTAGGCAATGTGTTACATGTATCTTGGCCATATGCATCAGAGCAAAAGATTATCAAGGAAAATACCTTCATGCTCATGAGTCCTTCTTGCAAACAGTATGTACATAAGCAAGAATTCCTCACACTCATGATTTTGATGCATACACTTACCTTGTAGTCTTTAGCTGGCTTAGGATGAAATGAACCTGCACAAACAAGGTTAGATAACACAGGTACATCCACTAGCCAGAGCAAACCAAAGAAGCCACAAGAGTACCAAGACTGGGATGACAAGTAGAGAGTGAGTACAAGGTACCACAATGGATTCAACATGTCCCCAAGAGTAAAGATATGCAATGAATTTGACTGATTTCTTTCCCTTAGGTGTCTTGCTCCCCCTGAATCTTGCATGGGATATTGGGAGAAGATAGGGAACAGAAAATCAGAGCTGAAAGATACAAATGGATAGAACTTAATGCAAATAAGCACATATGAACATGTCTTTCCCCCAAAAAGACATGTGACATCTCTCCTCTTGAACATCAAGCATCTGGGATCCTTGAGTATTCTCCCCCTGGAAATCTCTTTCTCCCCCTTAATACTTTCTCCCTTGTAGGTGATAAGCTTTGATGTGATATCTCTCTCCCCCTTTGACATCAATTTCCAAGAAGGGCTTTCTGGAATCCGTCGTATAGGTTTTGTCCTTGAGACTTAGCACAAAGCAATGGAGAAAACTGTGATGCTTGTAGAGGACAAGATCCATTGAGTAGAGCTGGTATCAGAAGAAATATAGAACAAGTGGCAAACTGTTTTTCCTGTTGTGAAGTCGGTGGCACCGAGTGGCATGTTTCGGTGGGGCCGAAAAGATTCGGTTGGACCAAAAACTACAAGTCGGTGAAACCGAGTTCAACACAGAGAAAAACACTTGTCACCTCAGCTCACTAAACATGTAGGATCTCACAAAGATTTGCAATGAATTATCTGAAACATTTGCAAGGAATTGAATGCAGAAAATGCAGAAGAAAAACAAAAAGAAAAGAGAAGAAAAAGAAAGATCTAGATGAAGTTTTTTTTGAAAAAGAGAAAGAAAATAAATATGCATGAGACAAATGCAATAACACAGAAAAGAACACAAGAGAACTTCATCTAGAGTTGGGCGGTGACATAGTCACCTATGTTAGAGTATATTGAGTTAGGAGTCAAGTGAGAACACTTGATCATAGGTCATACTCATCGTTTAAGCTCAAAATGGGGTTACCATTTTTCGTTTAAGCATCTTGATGTATTCACATCTTGTTGAGTTGCTTTGACTCATGTCTTGGAGTAAAGCTTCTCTAAGATGGAATAACATACCTTGGGTGGTGGTGCGGTTCTTGCTCATGTAGTTGAACTTGTGTGGGTGCTGAAGGTTGATGTAGCTCATCAAGAGTTGGGAGCACCAATTGGAGTTTGAGTTCATCTACCTACATGGGTTAGTTCTTGCAAGGAAGAGCACATGTGTATCCAAAAATGACAATCATGAAGCTCAACATAGAATTTGTCAAAGGATATGTTTGAATGGTTTTGTGCTTCCTTGTCTTCAACCACCATTGTGTAGAGACTTGGTGATGTAGAGATTGCTCAAGATGTGAATGAGTTGCAATCTCATGGAATTAGATTCAACCAAGCACCTACATGGGTTAGACAACATGCAAGGTACAAATATATCCAAGACATAAGATAGTCATCATAAGAGATATATCATGGATTAGTCATAAGCTCATGTCTTGCATGTATCCAAAGGAGTTCCTACTCCAAGTTCGAAGCATCAATAATGTTCAATTCACCTCTCAACCTGCAAAATACTTTCTCATCAAGAGGTTTAGTAAATATATCCGCTAATTGCTTATCGGTGCGAACATGCTTAAGATCAATGTCACCCTTAGCAACATGGTCTCGAATGAAATGATGACGAACTTCAATATGCTTAGTTCGAGAATGTTGTACAGGATTATGACCAATTTTGATAGCACTTTCATTGTCACAAAGCAGCGGAACATGTTTCACATAGATCCCATAATCTTTAAGAGTTTGGGTCATCCAAAGTAATTGAGCACAACATGAACCAGCGGCAATATATTCCGCTTCGGCGGTGGATAAGGATACCGAGTTTTGTTTCTTGGAAGACCAAGACACAAGAGATCTACCAAGAAATTGACAAGTACCCGAAGTGGACTTTCTATCAACCTTGTCTCCGGCATAATCCGAGTCGGAATAGCCAACAAGATCAAAAGAAGACCTCTTAGGATACCAAATGCCAAAGTTTGGTGTATGAATTAAGTATCTCACTATCCTTTTCACGGCCTTAAGATGACATTCTTTAGGGGCAGCTTGATAACATGCACACATGCACACACTTAGCATAATGTCGGGACGTGAAGCACATAGGTATAACAAAGAACCAATCATAGAGCGATAAACCTTTTGATCAACCGGTTCACCATCTTTGGTCAAATCAAGATGTCCACTAGTAGGCATGGGTCTAGGCATACCTTTGCATTCTTGCATATTGAACTTCTTGAATAAGTCCTTGGTGTACTTCGTTTGAGAGACAAATGTACCTTCCTTAGTTTGCTTGATTTGCAAACCGAGAAAGAATTTGAGTTCACTCATCATAGACATCTCAAACTTCTCTGACATTAGCTTTCCAAACTTTTCACTAAAGAGAGGGTTAGTTGAACCAAATATGATATCATCAACATAAATTTGGCATACAAATAGTTCTCCATTAACCCTTTTAGTAAAAAGAGTAGAATCAATTTTACCAATTTCAAAACCACTTGCAATAAGGAACTTGGTCAAGCATTTATACCATGCTCCAGGAGCTTGTTTAAGACCATAAAGAGCTTTGTGAAGTTTGTAAACATGATTTGGTTTCTTAGGATTGATAAAGCCGGGAGGTTGTTTGACATAAACTTCCTCCTCTATTTCACCATTTAGAAAAGCACTTTTAATGTCCATTTGGTACAAGGTGATATTATGGTGATTAGCATAGGCAAGTAAGATGCGAATGGACTCAAGTCTAGCAACGGGAGCATATGTCTCACCATAGTCCATACCTTCGACTTGTGTGTACCCTTGAGCGACGAGACGTGCCTTGTTGCGAACCACTTGTCCATCTTCATCTTGCTTGTTGCGAAACACCCATTTGGTACCAATGATGTTGTGGTTGTTGTCGGGCTTCTCAACGAATGTCCAAACTTGGTTTCTCTCAAAGTTGTGTAGTTCTTCATGCATAGCGTTTATCCAATCCGGATCTTCCAATGCTTCTTCAACCTTCATAGGTTCAATGCTAGAGATGAATGAATAGTTTTCACAAAAGTTGGCTAAACGAGTTTTTGAGCGAGTGATTCTCCCAGTTTGTATATCATTATAGATTTGCTCGACGGGATGATCTTTGGCAATTCTTACTCGAACTCGTGAGAGCTTTTACTTGGGTCTTCATTGAACATCTTCTTCTTGGCCTTCTTCATTGTTGACGTTGTTGTTCTATTGTCGTGGTGGAGAAGGAGGTTGTTGATGTTCGTCTTGATGCATTTCCTCGTCTTCTTTATCTTGGTGTGTCCCACTTGTGGATGCTTCCGTATCAATTCTTCACCTTGTCGTGAAGTAGAAGCTTCCACCTGGACGGACGAGGTACTCTCCTTCACCTCCGTTGGACGAATTTTGCCAATAGACAAGTCTTGGATTGCTTCTGAAGGGTCTTTGTCTCCTACATCGATTGGCAATTGCTCTACTTGCGAGCCATTAGATTCATCAAACTTCACATCTACCGTCTCTTCAACCTTCCGGGTGAAATTGTTGTAGACACGGCAAGTGTGAGAGTTTGAGCCATAACCAAGTAGAAAACCTTCATGAGATTTAGGAGCAAACTTTGAACGACGATGCTTGTCAAGAATGTAGCACTTTGAGCCGAATACTCGAAAGTATCCAACTTGGGGTTTGTTACCGGTGAGGAGCTCATATGCCATCTTGCCAAGTAGCTTGTGAAGATACAAGCGATTTGTTGCATGACAAGCTGTCTCAACCGCTTCTGCCCAAAAGTGCTTCGGCGTCTTGTACTCATCAAGCATCGTTCTCGCCATTTCGATGAGCGTCCGGTTCTTCCTCTCAACAACTCCATTTTGTTGAGGTGTGTACGTAGCCGAGAACTCTTGTGAAATCCCTTCTTCGTCAAGAAAGGTGTCCACATTTGCGTTCTTCAACTCCGTTCCGTTGTCACTCCGAACCTTCTTGATCTTTACGTCAAACTGATTTTGGGCCTTTCTAGCGAAGTTTTTGAAGATCTTCTAGACCTGCGACTTGTCATTAAGAAAGAACACCCACGTAAATCTTGAAAAATCATCAACTATAACTAGACCAAAAGAATTTCCACCGAGACTCTTGTAGGCATTGGGACCAAAAAGATCCATATGAAGTAGCTCGAGTGGCCTCCTTGTGGTCATGATGTTCTTCACGGGATGCCTTCCTCCAACCTGTTTACCTGCTTGACAAGCACTACAAAGTCTATCCTTATCAAATATGACATCGTTAACTCCAAGGACATGATTTCCTTTAATAAGCTTGTCAAGGTTTCTCATGCCAACATGACCTAGTCGTCTATGCAACAACCAACCTTTTGAGGATTTAGCAATAAAGCAAGTTTTAGGTTGTGCCTTTTTAGAGAAATCGACAATGTAAAGATCACCTCTACGCATACCGATAAAGACCATTTTATGATTGTCTCGACGAAACACTTGGCAATCAACCTCAGTAAATAGGACATTCAAACCGAAATCAGCAAGTCTAGATACTGAAAGTAAGTTGTAGCCGAGAGATTCAACGAGCATGACATTTTGAATGGAACTATCATGTGAGATGGCCACCTTAACAAGGCCAACCACTTTACCGTTTGAATTATCACCAAAGGTGACATATTTTTGAGGGCCGTCATTTTCAGCAAGCTCACGGAACATCTCTTCATCTCCGGTCATATGATCAGTACATCCACTATCAAGAACCCATTCCTTTCCTCCTGACACATATCCCCGAAGATTTGTCGTAAGACCAAAATGTCTCATTGCATCATCAAGATTGAAGTCACTATCATCATCATCATCATAGTATCCATGTTCACCATGATCTTGTGACTCATCATTTCCTAGAGAGGGTAATTCATTAGATAAATGATCATCAAAGTGGTCACCTTTATGAATTCTTATAGCTTCGAATATAATATCACTAATGATTCCAACATCTCCTTTAGCACGCTTGAGATTGGTAAGCTCAAATAGACAATCACCAAAACTAGGATCACTATAGTTCATCTTACTCAAGGCAATAGATTTATGGAGAATTTCATCCAAATTTTTCAAGGAATAATCGGGAAATCGTTCCTCAAGAAATTTCCATATAGTATAGGCACAATTAAGAGTAGGCAAACTAGCAATCAAATTTTTGGGCAATCCTCTAATGATGAGCTCAATAGTTCTAAGATTGCAAATTATGTCAATATCTTCATCTAGGGTAGGATGCAAAGGATCAATATGAGGTGCACAAGGGCTAGCAATATACTTGTTCAAATGATATTGATTGAAAATTACAAGCATCTCATTTTTCCACTCATGAAAATACTCTCCATCAAGAATAGGCACTCTATGTCTAAGACTCCCTAAAGTAGACACATCCATCTTCCTCCAATGGTGATTAAACCAAGGCAATGGAGACCAAAGCTCTAATACCACTTGTAGGACCTTGAAGTAGATGTGTCTAGAGGGGGGGTGATTAGACACTTAATGCTAAAGTTGCAGTTTTTAAGCTTTTTAGGTTTAAGTGGAGTTTAGGCACAATTTCAACATTCGTAATACATATCAATCAAGCATGCAAAGAGTATATAGGAAGCGGAAAGTAAAGCATGCAACTTGCAAGAATGTAAAGGGAAGGGTTTGGAGAATTCAAACGCAATTGGAGACATGGATGTTTTGCCCGTGGTTTGGATAGGTGGTGCTATCCTACATCCACGTTGATGGAGACTTCAACCCACGAAGGGTAATAGTTGCGCGAGTCCATGGAGGGCTCCACCCACGGGGGGTCCACGAAGAAGCAACCTTGTCTATCCCACCATGGCCATCATCCACGAAGGACTTGCCTCACTAGCGGTAGATCTTCACGAAGTAGGAGATCTCCTTGCCCTTACAAACTCCTTGGTTTAGCTCCACAATCTTGTCGGAGGCTCCCAAGTGACACCTAGCCAATCTAGGAGACACCACTCTCCAAGAAGTAACAAATGGTGTGTTGATGATGAACTCCTTGCTCTTGTGCTTCAAATGATAGTCTCCCCAACACTCAACTCTCTCTCACAGGATTTGGATTTGGTGGAAAGAAGATTTGAGTGGAAAGCAACTTGGGGAAGGCTAGAGATCAAGATTCATGTGGTAGGAATGGAATATCTTGGCCTCAACACATGAGTAGGTGGTTCTCTCTCAGAACATATGAGTTGGAAGTGTAGATGTGTTCTGATGGCTCTCTCCATGAATGAAGAGGAGGTGGAGGGGTATATATAGCCTCCACACAAAATCCAACCGTTACACACAATTTACCAATCTCGGTTGGACCGAATCACAAACTCGGTCGGACCGAAATAGTAAACCTAGTGACCGTTAGAGATTTTCGGTGGGACTGACATGCAACTCGGTAGGACCGATATGGTTAGGGTTAGGGCATAACGTAATCTCGGTGAGACCGATTACACAAACTCGGTGAGACCGATTTTGGTAATTAGCTAACCAGAGAGTTGGTCAGGCAAACTCGGTGGGACCGATTACTAAACTCGGTTGGACCGATTTTGGTAATAAGTTAACCAGAGAGTTTGCATTGTAATCTCGGTAGTACCGATTGCCTAAACTCGGTGAGACCGATTTTGGCAATGGACATACACAGAGAGATTACAATCCCATCTCGGTGAGACCGAGATCCCTATCGGTAGAACCGATTTGCTAGGATTTGGCAATGGCTATGACAAGTGAAACTCGGTGGCGCCGGATAGAAATAATTGGTAGGTCTGAGTTTGGCTTAGGTTTAGGTCATATGTGGAAGTGGGAAAGTAGCTGAGGATTTTGGAGCATATCATTAAGCACTTGAAGCAAGAGGCTCATTAAGCAACACCTCATCCCTCCTTGATAGTATTGGCTTTTCCTATGGACTCAATGTGATCTTGGATCACTAAAATGTAAAATGAAGAGTCTTGAGCTTTAAGCTTTAGCCAATCCTTTGTCCTTAGCATCTTGGAGAATTTCCCACAACCTTTAGTCCATGCCACTCCATTGTTGAACTTATCTAAAACATACTAGATAGAAATGTTAGTCCAACAAGAGATATGTTGTCATTAATTACCAAAACCACCTAGGGAGCACTTGTGCTTTCAGCAGGGCGAAAAGGTCTCCAACAACATCACGGAATCTGAAGGCCTCATAGCTGGCCTGAAGGCCGCGACAGTTCTGGGGGTGAAGCGCCTTACCATTAGAGGCGACTCGCAGCTCCTCGTCAACTTCTCCAACAAAGTATACGAGCCGAAGGAAGAGCATATGGATGCATACCTCGAGGAGGTGCACAAGATGGAGAAGCAGTTCTTGGGCCTGGAGCTGCAACACGTGCCCCGGGGCATCAACAAGGAAGCCGACGACATCGCCAAGAGAGCATCCAAGCGGTAGCCACAGGAGCCCCGTGTCTTTGAGGAATGGCTCTTCAAGCCATCGGCGACACCGCCACCTTCAAGCACTGCTCAGCCTCAGGAGGAGCTCCCACAACCTCCTGCCACGGGAGCCCCGGCCTGCGGCCCGACCTCAGGAGCTCGCTTGCTCTTGGCTCTCGAACCTCAGGAGGGATGCTGGATCAAGGAATTCAAAGATTATCTGATGCAAGGGGCACTGCCAGAGAAGGAGGAAGATGTAGAGCGTGTGGTTCGGCAAGCCACTGCGTACTGCATCCAGGATGGTGAGTTGTACAGGAAGCGATCAAACGGCGTTTCCCTGCGCTGCATTTCCAGGGACCAGGGGAAGGAGCTGCTAACTAACATACACAGTGGGGACTGCAGGCACCACTCGTCATCACGGACCCTCGTCGGCAAGGTATTCTGCAGTGGGTTCTACTGGCCCACTACGCTCAACGACGCAGCTGAGCTGGTGAAGTCTTGCGAAGCCTGCCAGTTCCACGCCAAGCAAATTCATCAGCCGGCTCAAGGCCTCCAGACCATTCCGCTCACATGGTCGTTCGTGGTCTGGGGGCTGGACATCTTGGGCCCGTTCCCTCGAGCGCCTGGGGGCTACCATTACCTCTACGTCGCCATCGACAAGTTCACCAAGTGGGTAGAAGTGGAAGTTGTCCGTACCATCCCAGCTAGCTCCGCCGTCAAGTTCATCAAAGGCCTCATGAGCCGCTTCGGGGTCCCCAACCGCATCATCATAGATAACGGCTCGCAGTTCACTAGTAACCTTTTCAAAACCTACTGTGCTAACCTTGGAACGCAGATCTGCTACGCTTCGGTGGTGCACCCCAGGAGCAATGGTCAGGCCGAACACGCCAACGTGAAGGTCCTGACAGGCCTCAAGACCAGGATCTTCAAGAAGAAGCTCGAGGCCTGTGGTAGGGGCTGGCATGACAAGCTCCAGTCCGTGGTATGGTCTATCCGCACCACCGCCACCAAACCAACGGGCGAGACCCCATTCTTCCTTGTCTACAGAACTGAAGTAGTCCTTCCTCACGAGGTTAGGCATCGCTTCGCACGGGTTCTGGCGTTCGATGAAACACAGCAGGACGCCACGCGAGGGATGGACCTCGTGCTGGGGGAGGAACGTCATCACGAAGCTGCACTGAGGGCAACAAGGTACTAGCAGGCGCGGCAGCGATACCACTGCCGCAACATCCACTCCAGGACGCTCGAGGTGGGTGACCTCGTCCTGAGGTGGGTCCTCTCCAGGGAAGGGCTGCACAAGCTTTCACCCGTATGGGAGGGCCCATTCAGGGTCGTCCATGTCTCCAGGCCTGGCGCCGCGCGCCTGGAGACGTAGGACGGGACACCTATCCAGAATGCGTGGAACATCCACCACCTCCAGAGGTTCTACCCATGAAGCAAGGCCCAAAGCCTATGAAGAAAGGCCCAGAGCCTGTGAAGAAGGCCCGGTGCCTGTGAAGAATCGCCGCCCGTGACACTCTCACGTAATAATGAGTGGGGCTGTACACGCCCCGGAGTCTCAGGAGCACTGGCCTCAGGCCTTGGGGCACCCTCCCACACCTAGTGGCAGCACTTAGCTCCGCACTGGTGAGAAGACTTGAAGACTAGATTAGGTGCTGGACGCGGCTTTTCATTTGCTTTCCGTAGTTGGCTCGCTTTTCCTTAATCGAAGTTTGCCTTTTGTGTTCCTTGCTGATTCGATTCCCTTGCCTCTTACCGCATTTTCCGGCTCTGGTTCACTCGTGTTCTCTCTCTCTTGGATACCTCGCGAGGGGGGCTAGGCAGGTGCCCTCGAACTTTTTTCTTCTCTCTGACTCCTCGCGAGCCACCCTCATTCAAGCCTGAAAGATGGCGCATATCTCCTAATCCGCGCCCCACGGGAACCGCGATACAAGGCGATGGGTCAAGGCTTGGGTGAACAGAAAATCTCCTGGCAAAACTCCCTAATGAATTTTTTCACAGTTCCTGAGCAATCGCAGACCACAAGGTCAAGATGGAAACAAGGAAGTAAATGCCTCGTGAGGAGGAGGGTGCCCCGAATGCACCATGCTAAGTTATCTTTACGCAAAATAGCCGCACAACACTGAAACAACAAGCGTAGCATAATGGATAATAAGTTATGGTTCAATACACACCCCTCCGGGCCCATGCTGACTTTGTTCTGATACAGGAAGGGAAAGGGGAACATAACAAAAGCGGCGCTCGCCCCTATAGTAGCCGACGGGGGCAGGGCCTTGGCGATGTCCCGGGTCTAGTCGGACGCCTCCTCGCGCTTCACCGGCGCGTGGCGACGAGATGACCCGCTACCACCTTCGAAGCGGGCGCAGTGGCATGGCGGCTGATCAAGGCCGCCGCTGCTGGAACTGTCGCCAAGGGAGGAGCCACCATAGCCAGACGAGGCGCGGCCGGCGGGTTCGTCCTCTTCCTCGTCCCGACCATCGCCAAGGCCGAGCACCTCCTCTCCGTCGTTCACCTCGGGGCAGCATCCGACGCGGTGGCCGTCTTCCCCAAACACCCTCACAAAGAGGGTCGCGTTGCCGTCGAACTTGAAGTGGAGGGTGCACCGCCTGCCCAGGCCGCGCGCGCGAGCGAACGTCTACAAACCGCGGGCCAGAGCAATGTTGCCCGTGACGGAGACCTCGACCGCGACCCAAGAAGCTCGGCTGCAGCAACCGTCTGCCTACAGCCAGAGCCTGCCTGGACCAGAGGCCGGTAGCTCGTTGGCAAAGAAGCAGGGGAGCTGGAGCCAGCTGCCGACCGGATCCTCCGACCAGACAACGAACTCCGGTAGCACCTCTGACGCATGGAACCATGGTCGGCGAGGTTGCCCAACCATGGCGCGTCTCCTCTCGTCGACAGGACTGCCGCGACCAGAGCGACTTCTGTCGCGCACTGCGGCGCCACCCCGAGAGCTGGGGGGCACGGCAGGGGTCGCAACATGCTTGCGGGGACAGCCACGTCCTCGCTTGGGCGCCGGGGAGCCGGGTCCCTCCCGAGGGGCCTTGCCCTTCTCCACGGCGGAGAACCTCTTCGGCGACGCCATTGCTGTTAGTGGTGGAGCAAAGAAGGAAGAAGCAAATGAACCAAGAAGAGATGGGAGACGGGGGCTCCGCCCCCTCCCCATTTATAGTGGAAGAAAGCCAACCGGCGCCTCCCATGATCACAGGTAATGATGATTTTTCTTGCATGTCATAGGGACTTGTCAAGTCGGGCAGTTGTCGAGGCAGCGTGGGGAAGCGGAGACGCCCACGACCAATCAACCGCCATGTGTCAACAAAGGACGCAGGCTTTTGGGGCCCGCGGCGCTCCGCGCTTGATCCTTTGGCTTTGCCTCGAAGCCAAGCCCGAGCGCGCCTTGGGCCCGGGGACTACTATCGACTTTCTAGGAACGGGGGTCCCTAGACTTGCCTGCCTGCGACCCATGGCGTGGCTGTGCTGGCAGGTCTGTACAGCCCATCATCATCAACAAGGCATTCAAGACCCTTGCGAGGGGCCAAGCCTCACGAGGCGGACGACGCAAGACCTCCTCAGGAGCGGCCTCACCAGGCTGCCTCGCGAGGAGCGGAGATATCAAGGCGGGGCGAACCTCGTGAGGCTCTCGTGACATGACCCATGATGATCGACACCAGGCAGGCGCTAGCGCGCGCATCATCCTTGTTTCCTCTTTGGTGCTAAGGAGGAAAGTGCAGGCGCGGAGTACCGAGGCATCAGGCAAAGGTTTCCATATCGGTGCAACAAGACCAAGACTAGAAGGACGGCAGGACGGAGGTCACCATGGAGCCCAGGACGGCATCACCACCAGAACCTTTGGCAGGCGAAGACCACCTTTTTTAGGATAGCTTGTACTAGATGTCC
The DNA here is from genome assembly GCA_034509565.1 of Triticum monococcum. Classification (NCBI taxonomy): domain Eukaryota; kingdom Viridiplantae; phylum Streptophyta; class Magnoliopsida; order Poales; family Poaceae; genus Triticum; species Triticum monococcum. The sequence goes on from CM067841.1 coordinate 123,485,079, forward strand.
CCTTTCAAATTGGCCTCCATTGTTGGCTCCCTTCCCACTCAATATTTGGGGAGAGGACCAGGGCCTATATAATTTAGACTAGCCACCACCTAGAAGAGAGAGATCGAAGAAGGAGATAGGATCTAATAAAAGGCCAACCCTTGGCACAAGAACACCTCAACCTCAGGAGGCCGTTCTTCCCCTTGTATTGTTCATCATCAGCCCAAGAGGCAATCCACCACCACCGCACTGGAGGAGGGTATTACACCACATCGGTGGCCCGAACCAGTATAAACCTTGTGTCTTTGTGTTGGGAGTGCGTCGAGTTCGTCCGCTAGACCTTAGTGAGCTAGGACATAGATCAGAAGGAGGGAAAGAACTTCGCGCGCACCCCAGAGTTCGAACGTCAAGGGTTTTCCGGAACCTGTGATCCGACAGGTACGATAGTGATCCAAGAGTAGATCACCGGACATCAGTAAAAAAATATCCTTAGTTACCTAAGATGACTAAGTTAATGTTTCTCGGTTATGGAGTTTATAAAGAGTTCGTCGTAAAGAGCTACATCGATGCAAGCTTTTACATCAATCCAGTTGACTCTTAGTCTCAATCTGGACACTTATTGAAAGTGGGAGCAATTAGCTAGAGTAGCTCCATGCAGAGCATTGTAGACATAGAAAATTTGCAAAATACATACGGCTCTGAATATGGCAGACCCGTTGACTAAACTTCTCTCACAAGCAAAACATGATCACACCTTAGTACTCTTTGGGTGTTAATCACTTGGCGATGTGAACTAGATTGCTGACTCTAGTAAACCCTTTGGGTGTTAATCACATGGTGATGTGAACTATTGGTGTTAAATCACATGGCAAGGTGAACTAGATTATTGACTCTAGTGCAAGGGGCAGACTGAAGGAAATATGCCCTAGAGGCAATAATAAAGTTGTTATTTTATATTTCCTTATATCACGATAAATGTTTATTATTCATGCTAAAATTTATTAACCGAACTTGATACATGTGTGGATACATAGACAAAAGACTGTGTCCCTAGTAAGCCTCTACTAGACTAGCTCTTTAATCAGATATGGTTAAGTTTCCTAACCATAGACATGTGTTGTCATTTGATGAACGAGATCACATCATTAGGAGAATGATGTGATGAACAAGACCCACCCGTTAGCTTAGCATAATGATCGTTAAGTTTTATTGCTATTGCTTTCTTCATGACTTATACATATTCCTTTGACTATGAGATTATGCAACTCCCGAATACCGGAGGAACACCTTGTGTGCCATCAAACGTCACAACATAACTGGGTGATTATAAAGATGCTCTATAGGTGTCCCCAAAGTGTTTGCTAGGTTGGCATAGATCAAGATTAGGATTTGTCACTCCGAGTATCGGAGAGGTATCTTTGGGCCCTCTCGGTAATGCACATCACTATAAGCCTTGCAAGCAATGTGACTAATGAGTTAGTTACAGTATGATGCATTACCGAACGAGTAAAGAGACTTGCCGGTAACAAGATTGAATTAGGTATGATGATACTGATGATCGAATCTCGGGCAAGTAACATACCGATGACAAAGGGAATGATGTATGTTGTTATGCGGTTTGACCGATAAAGATCTTCATAGAATATGTAGGAGCCAATATGAGCATCCAGGTTCCGCTATTGATTATTGATCAGAGATGTGTCTCAGTCATGTCTACATAGTTCTCGAACCCGTAGGGTCCGCACGCTTTAACGTTCGATGACGATTTTTATTATGAGTTATGTGTTTTGGTGACCGAAGTTTGTTCGGAGTCCCGAATGAGATCACGGACATGAAGAGGAGTCTCAGAATGGTCTAGAGGTAAATATTAATATATTCTAAGCATGTATTCAGACATCGGGATGGTTCTGAGTGATTCGGGTATTTTTCCGGAGTACCGAGGGGTTACTGGAACCCCCCCCCCCCTAGGGGAATATTGGGCCTACATGGGCCATAGGGGAGAGGGAAGGAAGCCCACAAGGGATGGTCGCGCCCCTCCCTATAGGGAGTCCGAATTGGGCTAGGGAGGGGGTATGCCCCGCCTTTCCTTCTCCTCTTCCTCTCCCTTCCCTCTTTCCCCTCTTCGGAAAAGGAAAGGGAGTCCAACTAGGATTGGGAGTCCTAGTTGGACTCCCCCCTTTGGCGTGCCCCCTAGGCCGTCCGCCTCCTCCCCTCCTCCTTTATATACAGGGGCAGGGGGCACCCCAAAGGCACATCAATTGTTCCTCAGCCGTGTGCGGTGCCCCCCTCCACAGTTTACCACCTTGGTCATATTGTCATAGTGCTTAGGCGAAGCCCTGCACGGATCACATCATCAACATTGTCACCACGCCGTCGTGCTGACGTAACTCTCCCTCGACCCTATACTAGATCAAGAGCTCAAGGGACGTCATTGTGTTGAACGTGTGCTGAACACGGAGGGGCCGTATGTTTGGTACTTGGATCGGCTGGATCACGAAGACGTTCGACTACATCAACCGCGTTAACATAACGCTTCCGCTTTTGGTCTACGAGGGTACATGGACACACTCTCCCCCCTCTCATTGCTATGCATCTCATGGATAGATCTTGCGTGATCGTAGGAAGTTTTTGAAATTGCATGCTATGTTCCCCAACAAAGAGTTCAAGCTTGGGGATGCCCAAGGCACCCCAAGTAAATATCCAAGGAGACTCAAGCGTCTAAGCTTGGGGATGACCTAGAATGCATCCCATCTTTCTTCAACAAGTATAGGTATGTTTTTCGTTTCGTTCATGTGATATGTGTAAATCTTATAGCGTCTTTTGTGTTTATTGCTCCTTTTTCTTTTATGCACCATGCTGGTATGAGATAGTCCATGGTTGATTTATAGAATGCTCATTGCACTTCACTTATATCTTTTGAGTATGGCTTTATAGAATGCTTCATGTGCTTCACTTATATCATTTGAAGTTTGGATTGTGTGTTTATCTTCACATGGAAAACCATTATTTGTAGAATGCTCTTTTTCTTCACTTATATTTGTTAAAGCATGGTCTTTTGTAGAAAGAATTAAACTATCATCCTTCACTTATATCTATTTAGAGAGTCTTGTGGATCACTGAATATGATATGTTTGATTCCTTGCAATAGTTTTTTGATATAGAGATGGAATATGTGGGAGGTACTAGTGGATGATCGTGTTTAGTAAGATATTGGTATTATGGTTTGTGATTCCCGAAGCGTGCACGTATAGTCTCCCATTATGCTATTAAATTGGAGCATGATTTATTATTGATTGTCTTCCTTTGTCTGGAGGTCGGGGACACGCGATGGTTAACTCCTACCAACCTCCCCCCTAGGGGCATCCGTAGTAGTACTTTGCTTCGAGGGCTAATAAAATTTTGCAATAAGTATATGAGTTCTTTACACTACAAAAAAATACACTTCCGTGATGATACGTGTTTGTCACAGTAGGTCACGTTTTCTATCATGCATGTACATCCATGACAAATTTATGATAGAATCAAGATAGTCATACATGTGCTGTCGTAGAAGTGTTCGATGGCATTACCAAAATTATCATCATGGAAGTGTCCACTTCCATGACGATAAATCATGTGTCACAGAAGTGCTTTCGTCAAGGGTGACCGACACGTGGCATCCACCGTAACGGAACGTCGTTAAGCTATCGGGTCCGGTTTTGGATCTGATAACCCGTTAACAGCCCCGACCAATGGGGATTTTCCACGTGTAAAATCATCATTGGCTGGAAGAAACATGTGTCAGCTCACGTTGGGACAGATGTCATCCACTCATTGGACCCAAAGGACCTATGATATGTCGACATGTGGCACGTCCCAATAGAGGCCAATTCCTGTGAAAAGGCCGGCCCGTTTGACTTGGTCAAAAGGTGGCGGGCCGGCCCACGGCAAGCCTGTTAACGGCATGTTCGCATATAGCCCATTTACAGCCCACTATCCCAGGGCCCATTTATGACCTATCCGAATTAGGCTCAGTAGCGTCATCTGGGCCGTCCAATATAATTCCAGCCCGTTTTAACTTCCGGCCCATGTATGGACCATGACGTCTTTCGGCCCATATGAGGCCCTTAGTAACCCTCGGCCCCTTAACAACCCATGGTAAAACTGGCCCGTAATGAACAATGTATCACTTTATACCCATTAACGACCCATTATTCTGTTGGTCCATTTCCAGCCCATGTTATCTTTCGTCCTTCTCAGGGCCCATTTATTCTTGGGCTCATTTCCGGCGTTCAGCTACTTACGACCTGTTACTGTCATTTTCTGCTTGTGGGCCAAATTCAGCTCGTGGTTACAGTCGGCCGGTTTGTGGCCCGTTAATATGTTGGGCCATTTTCATGTCGAAAAAACCCGTTGGGATGTTTTCATAGAGTTATCAAATACGACCTATTAACGACCCGTTATTGTCCACGAATAGTACGGACCATGATTGGCGAAATGATGATACGCCCCGTAGAAGGCCCATGGATCATATGGCCCGTATAAGGCCAATGGATCCTACGGTCTGTATAGAAGGCCAATGGATCCTACGGCCCGTAGAAGGCCCATGGATCATACGGCCTGCAGCAGGCCCATGGTTACAACAGTCCGTGTGTTACCATGATTATTTTGGCCTAGTTTCCAAAAATAGGTTATTGTGGCCACTAGAAAAACACAGAAAAAGAACTGAAGTGACTACAAGCAAACAACTAAAAAAGAGAATAAGGAAATAAATAAGCAAGCAATTAACGCTAGCCTATTACCGCTATTACACATATTACATCCACTGGGCATCAAATTTCGCCACCAGTGCAGATATAGGGAACAAAGCAGCATATTACATACACTGGCCGTCAAAATTGGCCACCGGTGCAAATAAACGCGGCAGCAAAACAAGAGCATAACTGAAACAACTTTAGAAGAGCTCAAGAAACATGGTATCCGCCATGCTGGCAATAAGCTTAGCAAGCTTATTAGCTTTCTCCTGTTTGGCGCTAAAATCCTCCAACGCTTGCTGTTGCACCAGAAAGTATGCATCTGAATTCTCCACGGACTTCCGCAGTCCTTCCGCTTCTTGTCGCAGCACAGCTGATCGATGTCTTTCAGCTTGTAGTTGAGACCCAAGAAACCGAACTGATTCAGGCAGTGAGTTTGAATAGCTTGTGCAAGCGATAATGGCCATTAACTCCAACACTAAACTAAGACATGACTTTGGGGTTGTCTCACTGTCTTCGAGATAGTCTTCCTTAGTTGTTTTATCAGCTTTGTTGGAGACCAACAAGGATGTGTCACTATCCTAAACCTTATCTGCATTCTTCCTTTACCATTGCTTAATAAGGCACTCTTCCCCAATATTCTGTCAGCATTCTAAAAGAAGAAGCAAGCAGACACATAACAAGTTTAGCATGTACTAGTATATGAAACTCATTTCGGTGAACCAGTTCATTAGTAAGATGGACATGATTAAACTACCAAGTCTTCTATTGCCAAGTACTAGTACATAATATAAGCATCAAACAAACATATATCTATGTCCTATGGTCACTTCATTGTCTTGCCAAATCAAAATAGAGACACGGTTCAAATCATACCAGTTCAAGACAAAGCAACAGTGAAAGAATACAAAGCGTGGGAAACTACACGGCACAACAAGATTTCAGATGGGTACCATGGGTCTACATGTACAACAACACTATTGGCTCTGTTGTGATGCTAGTAATGTGCATGATATGAGGAGTCAACTGTATACACAATTGAAATTGAAATCAATAGAGATATTGATAAGAGCAAGCCTGTTAAAGAAACATGCACGAACATACCTGCTATGCCATTGGAGTTTCGATTGGATCCTTCAATTTAAAAATAAGTTTGTATGAGTAAATACAATGATACAAGAGCAAAGCAGTATGCATGATAGCAATCATAGTTAAAAAAAAGGCGCGCCTAAGCGAGCACTTAAGCGCGCCTAGGCTCTAGGCGTTGGCGAAACGCATTGCGCATAACTACGCTTAATCTATGCATAACTGCACATAAGCATGTGATTTGGTCAGTAAAGCGCAAGGCGGTGGCAAAATACACAATTAACGCCTAGCTTTTTTTTGAACTACTAGTAAAATGCGCGTGCGTTGCCACGGGAAACAACAATGAAACATTGGTTTCTAAAATTCTTGCTCATCCATTATTGCGAAAAGGAGTCTTTTCTTGTATAGCCAATATTTGTTAGGATTTTCACTTCTAAACTGGCCCTAATTTTTACCAGTAGAAGCTTTGGTGTTAACTTCATCCAAAAATATAATATATGATCGGATATGAGCTTATTTTCACCGGCAATTGTTATGAACCTACGCTGCTCGCTGAAGCTGGTCTTTGGGAATCGATGGGCGGTCTTCATTGCTCTGGTGACTCTTCAGGCTGAAGTGCAACCTTCAGAGGCGATGGGTCTGTCTGCGCACCTCTTTCTTCCTCCTAGGGCTATGCCAACAAGGAGGCAGTGTTTCTTCTATTTGGGGGCTATGTATGGCCTCGAGCCATACTGCCGTAGCAACCTCGTTGCCCCAAGTGGCTCGTCCCCGACGGCGACGAGATGGAACCTACACTGACGCAAGGACCTAATCATGTTTTTGTCTCTCAGTTTGAGGTCCTTTTTTGTAAAAGGCCATGGACTTTTTATGTATTTTTCTTGTTTCTTTAGGGCCTGGATGTCATATGTGTTGTATCATGTTATTACAATGATAATAAAGCTTCGGGATCCCTCCCTGTTAAAAAAACTCTGGTAATAACACCTATAAATAAATAATGTTTTTCACTTCTATACTCTGCATGTACTCTTACGTCAAGCTCCCACATAGATATAAAATCACAGCCATGTGATATTCAATCACCAATTTTATTATTTGTCTAATGAAAAATTTTATTCTATTTTTCTTCTGGCTCTACGGGCAATAGGAAGGTCACGGCAACCAGATTGTTATACTCCGTATAACATATCATCCTTACTAAAAGAAAAATGTGGTACATTACCACTACATCTACAATCCATATCACATATGACAAACAATAGTGGCCCGTAGCTCGTACAAGTGCAGTGTCCACATTAGAAGGTTTAGGACACTTTCCTGCTCCATCCATGCTACCACTACTAGCAAAAGACTAATTAGTCGCGCATCTATTTTGGCCTTTAATGGCGCACTATAGGTGCGTCACTATTATCAGGCCATTAGTAACAAATACTAATGGCGCATCTCTGGTGTGTCATTAGTATCCCAGATAGTAATGACGCACCTATAGTGCGCCATTACTGTGCCTATCTGGTGCGCCATTACTATCTGACTTAGTACTGGCGCACCACATAGAAGTGCACCATTAATGGCGCACCACATAGAAGTGCGCCATTACTAACAATTTTTTTCAAAAAAAATCAATTTTTTTCACTTTTTTCTTAATCTCGGGTCACTATGGCTTAATCTCGGGCCAGCCCGAGCACGCTTAACTTTGCAGTTCTATCCAACCCCAGCACCAACTCACTTCACACGCACTTGTTGATATATCTATCATATCAATCCTATTAAACCTTGTTGATGTCTAGGACTTTGTTCGTGTTCATGAGTGTGATGAAATTTTGAAAAAATATTTCAAACTTCCTGGTCATATTACATATCATATTTTGAAAAAAACCAAAAAAATTGAAACCAATTTTTTTCTGTTACTAGTGGCGCACCTAGCTAATGGTGTGCCACTAGTAAGTTTGAATTTTTTTTCATTCCCCCCTCTAGATCTGAAAAGGCGGTCGGGGGGGGTGCAAAGAAAGTTAGTAATGGCGCACCACCTAACAATGCGCCATTAGTAACCCTAGTTACTAATGGCGCACCTGTTACGTGGTGCGCCATTACTAGTTTTTGCAAAAAAATAAAAAAAATTGTTACTAGTGGCGCATCGTGGTTGTGGTGCGCCATTACTAGTTTGAACTAGTAATGGCGCACTATACACTGATGCGCCATTACTAGTTTTGAAAAAAAATAAAAAAAAATTGTTAGTAGTGGCGCACAGAGTGTGTGGTGCGCCATTACTAGTTAAAACTAGTAATGGCAACTAGTAATGGCGCACTATGCCCTGGTGCACCATTACTAGTTTTGGAAAAAAATTGTTAGTAGTGGCGCACCGTGGGTGTGGTGCGCCATTAGTGATATGGACATTAATGGCGTACCTACACATGGTGCGCCACTGCTATATAGCAGTGGCGCACCACATATGTGGTCCATATTAGCTATAGCCCTTTTCCTAGTAGTGTACAGTTAAGTACTGCAATATGAGTGGCAAAGTATAACCCTACAACTGTATTCCAAATAGGCATAAGAGGGAGAATATATTGCATTACTTCTGACCCTCCAGGAGTGTCTCTTCCTTGATGGTTCCAATAAATTGATATCCTTGTTTGGCTACTTCTATAAGAAATATAATGTTCCAATAAATTGTTATCCAGGTTTGACTACTTCTATAAGAAACTTACTTCATGTAGTGTGTAGACACTTGAAGAAACATGTGTTATCTCATTCCAAGAAATACTAGAGGACTGATAGACATAGCCCTAGGCTAGTTGAAGTGGTTTCTAAAAAAGAAAATCATGATATTACAAATTGAAGTTGTCCACAAGAGAAATATCAGTCTAATTTGACATAGAGTTACAATACTAAAGAAACTGGGATTTACAAAGTAACTTCGAACTAAATAATATAGCAAAATCAGGTTATAGGGATTCACTTATTTCTGTTCTAAAAAATCTACACATCATGTAAAATGCTAAATAAGTGCATAATTTGTACAGTTAGAAATAGTAGACTTGCGACACACTAATCAGATTATTGTGATGGAGCTCAGACTTGTAAGGCATTATAGATGGCAACATTCTCCATGTGAGTGACACAACTTAATGTACCTTTGTTCAAACTTATAGTTTTGAAGGACATTATAAATGGCTTTAAAATCCAATTATGCTCTACACTGCAAGCAGCCCACACTTGTGTTTGAACACAAATATATCATGGATGAACCAAGTCGCAGGATACACAAGCATCCAGATTATGGACGGATAATATAAAACATCTAGCTTGACAATGCACTTGTTCTTGGAGTAACCTGCAACAAAAACAACCATTCCTTTCCATCTACTATTAAATTTGAGACAACGGTTTGCTCTGCTTCAGGTACTGCTACAGTGTAAGGATCGAGATTCTCTATGGTTCTTCCTTGTCTACAAATAGAAAGGAATAAGAAAAAAGATATCCTGATCAATGCTATTGACAAAATTATGTGAAGTCCTTCTATCTCAGGCAAACTAACGGTGATGTTTCCCTCCATGATAGAGGAAGATAAATTAGGAACATAAATAATCTTGTGTAAGCTGTGACTATGATCAAATATATTACCATAGAACACGAAAAGCCGTGGAGATGTCGTGTAAATTAAAGTGATCAAGAAATAAGCTATAAACTAATTAGGACCATCAACTTTTTATACTGAAAGAGTTCATGTCTTATTACCTCTTTGTCATCGAGCCCACCTGATTTGGTTTCATATATAGATTGGAGTAGCATCTTGATCTCAACTGCTAAAGTACACCCTTTCTTACATTCTATCTTTTATGGCAGATTACTGCGAGGGTAAGTTGACCAAGTCAGAAAAACGCTGATAATTCCTTAACCATGGTAATTAATAAACTATAATGGAAATACGGAAAACAGTTAGTAGAAAATTAGTTTTATGAGGAGCAAAACATTTGTGAGCAAAACTGAGTTGCAGTTTATAAAGTTGCAGAATTAGAGAAAGAAAATGCTTTGAAACCGACAGTTGTAATGAAGAAGTACTGAATATAAGCTGCAACTGTGAGATTGTTCACTTTGCATAGGTTTTACATGTGCATGCGGAGAATAATTTCAATTCCAGTTTATGGTTCATGTACATGGAACACTTTAGCCCAGCACCCCACAGGACTTGAGCGACCTACACATCAATCACCTAGTGTACTATCATTAGAATCACAAGCATATTTGCATGTAAGTGCTGCTAGTATCCTAATACAATAGCCAGGAATGACAACACCAAGTTCCCGACTGTCTTAACTGACAGACAACAATAGTTCTACTTCCATAGGGTAGTTGAAGTTGACTGACCTAGTAATAGAATCAAACGATGTGCTCATAAGAATGATTTCTGTCAAGTCATGAGCAATTCTCTAAACTGGATTTAAAAGTTCACCAGAACTTGGCTGAAAGACTGCAGTGCAGCGATGAGGACAGAGGAAGCTTCTTCTGTGTCCATGGGATCATCATCTTCAGTTTCTGATTCATCCTGTGGCAACGAGGGATTTCAGTGCGAGCAAGAAATTAAAGTGTATGTACAGAAAAAAAAACTGTCCATGGCTCGACCCCACATGGTCGCTCGGCATGCCACTCACCACAAACCGAGTATACGATAACTTTCCCGCCTGCTTGTCGATGGATCGCGCCATGGAGTACTAGTACTAATGGAAGAGATTGACAAGTTGGGGGAGGACAGCTAGCTGTAGCACGGACTCCCAAGAACTTTTTACATGCATGTTGTGGTCGGCGCGCCGCTTCAATGCCGGCGCCAGTGAGAGGTCGCGTCCGCTCTGGCCGGGCATGAATGTGGCACTGACCGTTTCGGGCGGGAAGCACGCACGGGCGATGAAGAGGGTTCGGGTTGGTCAGGAGCGGCCGTGGCAGCGGTCCGAACGCCCGCAAACAAGAGATGTTGTACGTTAATATTCCCGGGTATATAATTAACAACGTAAATAATGTGCCAGTTGGACAAATATGATTGGAGATGGAGATGGAAATGGAATTTTACGTAAACACGGATATGCATGTCTATGTCTATGTGTGTGTGCGCGATGACTCTCGCGACCTGGAAGCGGGGGCGTGTTTTTGATCGAGTTTTCTTTCTCGGTATGTTAAAAAATTGTCCGCCAGTTTTCGTTTCCTTTTTCCGGGAACGCGCGTATTCTATTTAAAACCACTGCTATGGAGAGATTGTTTTACTCCATTATAGCCTCTTGTATGATATAGTTTCTCGCGTCTCGCTCTCTCACCCTCTCCATATCAAAACAAGATGGCAGTGTCCACACTATCTCTCTCCTCACCGGTGGTCACAGATCCGGCCGAATCCGGTCCGCTGCGGGAGGTGAGCAGGTGCAGCGTTGACATTGTCGCCGTCGGCGATGGAGGAAGCCGATGCGCACCATCCTCTCGGAGTCGGCGCTGGCATGGACGAAGGTCCTCCGCGCCCTTGTTCGCTGCCGTTGTGTGGGCAGATCCCGCCCGCTCGCCTAGGCAGCATCTCGCCCACCTGAGGTATAACTTCTTGTACTGGTCCAGCTCCCCAGGTCGCCGCATGCGGGTTTTCTTCTATGCAACTCCTCCCGAGCTCCCCATGTATAGTAACTAGGGTTCGTCGGCTAGTCCAACATCAACTACTATTATAGAGGAAATGCCACTCGAAAAGTTGTCCTGCTTTATGCCTCGGTGGAGGTATACATGTTGTTTCGACAAAAAGTACATGGTGGTTGTGCGGTCATTGTCCATATGCCCCTATTGCTGCTGCTAATCTAATACTATCACTGGTTAAATGAAGAAATGTTTTTTTCTCGGGTATCCTGGTTTAGTTCCCATCAAGATAATCATGATGCTTCTATTTGTTGGTGTACTTTTCATAATTCTTATTGACAATTGAGATGTCGTTGTTAATCTTGTAAAACAAAGTAACAACACTATATCCCTTTTTTATATTTTTGGAAACAGCGATGCGTATCTCCATACCCGGGCATGTCTTCCTCAATTTTAGTGGAACCGCACAAAATTGGATGGGCATTGTTGTTCCGCCTCACTGTCCTATGCCACGTGGTTATTCCTTCCTTGAGCTTGACTACTGAGAAGAAACAGACCACGGTGAGGATTTGTCGAACTTCATTGGTGCCTCACCCAAACTTGATGCCAAACGGATGATGCATCACCACAATGACCTATCGATGCTCATGGTTGCGCCTCATGGTTGCGTCGGCTGGTGAAGCTGATCGATTTTCAATGAAAAACAAGCTATCTTCCATCAGTGCTCTTTGCTTGTTACCCACAAAGATGATAGCCTTCATCAGTTCACCTTGGTTGCGTTGGAGACGCAGTCGTCTTTCACGTTGGTGCAATTTTATCACACAATTGGCTATGAACCAAATGTTTCCTCGAAGAAGGATCGACGTTGGTACTAAGAAGTTTTGTATTGATTTCTAAGCCTTCTCACAACTTTGTCTCCAGCTCCCCTATAATTTTATTTGTCCAGCTATTAACTTTGATTAAAAAATGGTGTGGACTAAAAACCTGGATGGACGTAGTATCCCTCCATTTTTATTTACTCCGCATATTAGATTTGACTGAAGTCAAACTTTGTAAAGTTTGACCAAGTTTAGGCCGAACACAACAAACCATAATTATTAGAGAGGGCAAACTGTACATACTCCCAAACCTTTCCGATAATTGAAATTAAAATTCTTTATTTGTACACACTCTCACACGTTTCTGATAATTTGGCGCATGTGTGGTTGTTCACTTAAGGGAGGGCAATGTACCGCATGTGAAGGACAGGAAGTGCGACTAGGACGCGTGGATCGTTAGTTCATCGAAAGTACTCCCTCCATTCCTAAATATTTGTCTTTCAAGTGGTTTGCAATGGACTACCACATACGGATGTATATAGACATTTTTTACATGTAGATTCACTCATTTTGCTCTGTATGTAGTCATTTGTTGAAATCTCTAGAAATACAAATATTTAGGAACAGAGGGTGTAGTAGTTTTCTTCACTGGTACATTAAATAAAGAGTTCAGTTTCATACTTACACAATTTAAAATGATTGTTATGGAGAGAATAAGAAAACCACTCCACTATATATTAGTCATATACACGAGTACTATATGGACGCAGCTTCATTGAATTTAGTGCATCTGCCTTTGGGTTTATGACAGGTGGGCCCAAAATGTGGCTGGCCCACCTGTCATACAGCCAAAAGCAGGTGCAGTTAAAGCACCGGAGCTCAGTCCCTACTACAGTATATATATATATATATATATATTTATATATAAGCTGGAGCCTCAGCGCTTGTTTGCTAGGGTTTGCACTCTCCACACTCTCACTGCACTACATATATATACACGTTGGAGGCTCAGCGTTCCTTTGCTAGGGTTTGATAATATTCATTGTCTCTCACCCTCTTCACCAGATCTAAACAAGACTGCGTTGTGGCCTCTGTCTCTCTCACCCCCCTCATAGCTGGCGAAGGAGGCATCCGGATCCCGTCACACCGGGAAGGGGAGGAGGTGCAGCGTTCACTCTATCGCCTTCGGCGAGGGAGGCAATCCATTGTCGGGTGCGCTTTTCTCTTTCACCTAGCGCCTGTGCGGGAGGGCCACCGACCCCTTCTTCCTCACTGCCGTACATAGTGTGGGAAGATCCGACCTCCCGCCACATGCCTTGCCACATCTCGATGACCCTTAGGTATAAGTTTCTTTGAAACCGTCATTGGTCTAGCTGCATGCTGATCTTTTTCGATTCTGTAGTCGAATCTAGGTCTTGGTTCAAAGAGGAAAGAAGGGTGCGGTGGGGTGGAGCATGAATCTAGGACGTGGTTCAATGAGGAAAGGAGGGAGGGAAAGTAGTATAGACTAGCTATCCAGCCGCTTTGTTGGTCAAAAAGGGGAAAAGAGGGTAACCCAGTACACACATCTACTTGGCTACATACTCTGCATCACCCATTTATACGCGTGGACGCACATGGTGCTGGCATGTCCCATGTCCCATCCACATGATCATGCAGTGTGTTTTGAGATGTTGTGCTACTTGTATTGGTACTGTTTTAAATAAATGTTGAATTGAAGCTATTGTATTTTAAGCAATGCCACTCTCAGAATTAACTACTAAACTATTTTAAGAGAATTTCTCTGTTAATATGAATCAATGCAACCGTTTTAGAAATGCTACTGTCCTATACTTTGTTTTCCATCAAGATAAGGTAGATGCTTCTTTTTGTGGCCGCATGTTTCATCCTCCTTTATTGGCAGTAATTGTTTCCTTTTTGCCTCTATTAAATTAGGGATATCTATTCAACTTGTTGCTATAACAAACTTAAATGTCACACCTGCGACTTTACTTGATTTCAGAGTAACTGCACAAAACAAGATTGGATTTCCTATTCGTGTTGGCAGATTCGTACGTGATCTTGTGTGCGTCATGACAGGTCGGTACTTGCCTTCATCCACATGATCATGTAGTGTGTTTTGAGATGCGATGCTACTTGTATTGGTACTGTTTTAAATAAATGTTGAATTGAAGCTACTGTATTGCTGTCTTTTCCCATTAAGTAGTGAACAAAAATGGGACCAACCCAGACATTATGCTTGTAGCTTTGTTACAACAAACTCTTCATCACCCCCTTTATAAGTAGATGGAAGCACATGTTGTTGTTGCGCCCACTCTCCCCTGGAACTGTTTATAATTTTTGTTAATCTAATGCCGCTGGTAAAATTAAGCAATGCCATTCTCATAATTAACTACTGAATCTTATTTTAAAACTGCAACACTTGTTAGGGATTGGCGGGATTAACATTTTTGTGGCCGCATGTTTCATCCTCCTTTATTGGCCAGTAATTGATTCCTTTTTTGCCTCTGTTGAAACAGGGATATCTATTCAACTTGTTGCTATTGCGACATTTTGCTTCACTTAATTTTGGTGGAACTGCACAAAATAAGACCGGATTTCCATATATGTGTTGAGATCTCTCTCAGGTCTTCCTCACGAGTTGTTTCAAATCTTGGTCTTGAAAGGTCAGTACCAACTTTCCTCAGAATTAACTACTGAATCTTAGTTCAAAACTGCAACACTTGTTAGGGATCGGTGGGAGTACCATTTCTGTTAGGGATCGGCCGGAGTACATGTTTAAGAAATGTATTGTTCAGATAATGTCTCTGTTATTATATATCAGTTATAGTGTTTTACAAATGGTACTATCCTGCTCTGTAGTTCCTTCTACATGTTTAACCAAGGTATTGTTAAGATAATGTGTTTGTTAAAATGAATCAGTCGCATTGTTTTAGGAATGATACTTTTCTGCTTTGTCGTTCTTTATACATGTTGAAACAAGGCATTGTTAAGATAATGTCTCAGTTAATATGAATGAATCACACTGATTGAGAATTGCTAGTCTCCTGCTTTGTTTCCCATTAAGATAAGGTAGATCTATAGATATTTTTCTTCTGGGAGTACAAGTCATCAACCGTTATTTCTCAGTAATTGTTTCCCTTGTACCTTTTGTTGCTTACAGGGATATCAAAATTAAAGCTCGGTTTTATTCCGACTTTGATTTTAGTTGAACTGCACAAAAGGAGCCAATGTGTCTAAGGCAAACTGCTGCATTAGTGGGTCCAGTTGGTCTTACCACTTTGCAAAAAGAAGCAGTCACTGTTTGCGCTACATTACACAAGGAATGATCGAGAAGCTTTACAGAGTATTAGTAGACACTGGTGACATGACTAGTCTGCAGAGAGCATAGGGAACTCTACAACACGTGGAGTGCACTGGGCAAAAAGTGCCCAAACAAGTACAGGAAGCCAGGACAGGACTCCAAATTTGTCAATGTCATTCTAAGGAACAATGATGGGGCATCTGGGTATGGTAATCTGTTTACCGTACTTTCAGTTTGTTAGTCCACCGATTGGTGGGTTGACACTCGGGCCAATATTCATGTGTGTGCTGCTGTGTCTTTGTTTTTCTTGAAGCATATAAATACGATATCCACAGGGATGCTCAGCTTGATTTTAGTGGAACTACACAAAATGTCCAGATGGTTTGTGTCCTCCATAATACATCATCCACAATACATCGAACGGTTCTCTAATCATTCGTCATCACCTTGAGCCACCGGACTATATGTTTGAATGGTGCTGCCAGCGTCGGCCATTAAGAAGGGTAAGAAGAAAGACAAAAAGAGAGATGGCTGCTTTACTTGTGGTTCGGAGGAACACTGGGCAAACAAGTGCCCAAATAAGTACCAAGAAGCCAGGACAGGACTCCAAGTCTGTCAATGTCACTCTAAGTAACAATGATGGGGCATCTGGGTATGGTAATCTGTTTACCGTACTTTCAGTTTGTTAGTCCACCGATTGGTGGGTCGACACTGGGGCCAATATTCCTGTGTGTGTTGATGTGTCTTTGTTTTCTGGCAGCATATAAATATGAAATCCACAGGGATGCTCGGCTTGATTTTAGTGGAACTGCACAAAATGTTCAGATGGTTCATGTCCTCCATAATACTTCACATCATGCACAATACGTCGAATGGTTCTCTAATCATTCGTCATCACCTTGAGCCACCGGACTATCAGATGACAAACTGATGACAAACCCTGCCCGTTCCACAATCATAGGCATTACATATTTTGAATGGGAAAAGCCTGTCAAAGTTGACATTAGTTTAATATATTGGAATTGGAAAACCTTGTCAATTTTTGCTCATTGACGTTAGCCAGAAGACATGCATTTGGTATTTTTGAGTGGGACGCCCTTTGCTGTGAGCAACGTCGATCGTTTTTTCCTATTCCTGTCTTCAGTTCAGAAGTAAATATTTACTCTGCTGAGATGCATAGTCACATGAATGTTGACTTATGTAAGATATTTTAAGAGTTTGTTCTGAATATTGTCTATGTAATGCCAGGCCTTGTGTTTGATTGCAAAGTTGAGCTTATAATGTTGTGGCATGCGGCATCACGAGCTGTTCACCGTGCCTCCTGAGAATAATGCTTCTTATTGTTTTGCATGTCGATTTAATGCAAGTGATTTGCTTGTTAGGAAGATCATCCTCTTCTGTTGTTTCCGTGCTTAAGAAGTTCATCGTCTTATGTTTCATTCATAGCCTATATGACAAGTCGGGTAGGTTAGACGTGAAACCATATGATCTTCCGACCAACTCATCATCTTTGGCCGTGATTGGATCATCATTTTCCAACCAAAACCGCTTGTAAAACTGACGCTTGTAAATAAAAGCAGATGGTCTCAGGCGAAGCGCTTGGTTGGTCAATTTTGACTTGTAAAATATACACAGGCCTCTCAAATTACACGCGTAACCCGCCGGTTTTACTTACAGACCTCGGGCCCTCGGTTTCATTATGCCTATATTTTACGCATTATTTCCGATGACGAGTAAATTACACTTGTATCTTAATACAGGTGTGAAATAAACCAGAGCTCCCAAGCGCGGCCTTACCGTTTCATCCCGTCTTAGTCTCTCGAAGGTGCTCATAGGTGTTCGATGATCCTGGTTTCCTGAATGAGCAGCGGGCGCTGTATCAGACCATCTGTAGGGCCCGCGAGGCCCTCTCCATCGTCCTTCGAGTTGTTGCGCTCGCCGTGGTGCAGAGCATTGTTAACATGGTCAATGAACATGAGGATTCAGGAGATGACTTTATTTTGAATGGATGACAGTAGGGACCCACTAGGGCCATAGCCGTACGTACGCAAGTGCCTCCTTATTATGTACAACTATATATTTTTTTGCTTCCTCCTGGTTTCCTGACATCATGGTCCCACACCATTGTCGACCTATGTAGTCAATATAAACGAGAGAATTGCACAAGGTGTGGCCGACAGCTGGGACCAAGCAGCTCGAGCAGTATTTGTGTTTTTGAGGCGTGTGCACTACAGAGTTTTTCTTGGCGATGTTTTCATTGTTGTTCAGAGGAGAGCAGGGTATTAACTGGGCGAGCTGTGGCCCGTCTAGCCCAGGACAGATATCCAGCCCAAATATTAATTTTTTTCAAGATGAAAATGGCTAGCCCAGCTATACGCTTTTCTTTGAGGAATACCCACGCAAGATCAACTTGTTATTCTCCGCCCCGCTGGGCTGCAAATCTTTCCTAGGAGGGATGCATTAGGCCTAACAGGAAAATGGGATTTAAAAATAATAAATGGGATGTAATTATAAAAACTAGGCAGTAACTATAAAAAAATGCACCAAGCACGGAATTAGTTTATAAAATATTATTTATGGAGTTTGAATATCTTAATTTTTAATTGTTGCGCGCGCAATGTTTTGTTAGATTTTTACGTAATACAAATTTTTATTTAATCTAACTAGAAATTTCAGGATAAAAATATTTCGGATCCCATCAAAATGTGGGAAATTTTATTGAATTCTGTCTTGAACGGTTGGTTGAAATTATTAATTGTTGTCCTAGCTAGAAAATGGGTTGTACTTTTAACAAACTGTAAATGGGCCGTAGTAAATTCCATTGGAATTCAAAAATGGGTTGTACATTCTTACAAATCGCAAATGGGCTATAAGTTCTCTGCCACACACTTGTGGTCCTACTAAGTTGACGTGTCCCTTAAAAAAAAGAAGTTGACGCGTATGCAAGGCTTTGTCAACTTATTATAGTCAACACACAGTTCTAGCAGCAGTGGCCATAGGATGTCCATCCAACGGATGCTGTGCTTCTTCTTCAATCTCGGATATTCTAGCTTCACCCGCCCAAAAAATGATTCCTCCCATGACATCTGGGGCGCACCGTTTCGAAAGCTGACCTGTGGGCCTACTAAGTTGATGCGTACCAAGGGCTTTGTCAACTTAGTCGATATGAATGATTCTAGCTGCAGTGACCGTACGATGTCCATCCAACGACCGTAGTGCTTCTTCAACCTCTGGTCTTCTTGCTCCAGCCGCCCAAAGCAGCGCCGGTCATGCCGCCTGCTCCTGCCTCCCATGGCCGGCTGTGCTGCCGCGGAGGACTCACCACCCCCTACTACTCCCACCACTGGTCAGGCCATCCCTCCACTCACACACCCGCTGTTATTTTCCGGTGACGACAGCCTCACACCGCAGCCGAACCAGTGAACCCTCGTACTCCTCCCCACGCGGGCTTCCACTGCCGCGTCTTCCTCGGCTCCGCGTCGTCCCCTTCCTAGGCCTCGCCGCTCACCGTCGTCCACTGCCCTGGTGCTCTTGGCGCGGCATGGTCAACGTGGTCAAGGAACGACTTCCATCAGAAGAGTATTGTACGTGGACAGGCTGATAGCTGAGTCCATGGCAGCGCAAGGAAGTCCCTCCTTATTACGCGGAAAATAATAATTCCTCCACCTGACGGCAGGGACCCACCGGACGGGCCACCGTATTTGGCGAAAAAAACATTTCCCCCCTAACTGCTGGGACTCACCGGACGGGCCACCGTATTTCATGAAAAAAATGTACCCCTCGCTGTCAGCTCGGCCCCACCAGAAGTGTCTCCTTATTACGCACAAAAAAAGAATACTCCCCTGCTAGTTTGGACCCACCTTGCTGGGAGGCTGACTTGTGGGCCTACTAAGTTGACGGGGACGGAGTGTTTTGTCAACTTAGTCAATATGAACGATTCTAGCTCCAGTGACCATACGATGTCCATCCAACGGTCGTAGTGATTCTTCAACCTCTGGTCTTCTTGCTCCAGCCGCCCAAAGCAACGCCGGTCGTGCCGCATGCTCCTGCCTCCCATGGCCGACTGTGCTACCGCGGAGGCCTCACCGCCCCCAACTATTCCCACCGCTGGCCAGGCCCTGCAGCGACGACAGCCTCACACCGCAGCCGAACCAGTGAACCCTCGTACTCCTCTCCGCGCGGGCTTCCACTGCCGCGTCTTCCCCGGCTCCGCGTCGTCCCCTTCCTAGGCCCCGCCATCGTCCACCGCCCTGGTGCTCTCGGCACGGCGTGGTCAACATGGTCAAGGAACGAATTCCATCGGAAGAGTACTGTACATGGAGAGGCTGACAGCTGGGTCCACGGTGGCCGCAAGGAAGTGCCTCCTTATTACGCGCAAAATAATTATTCCTCCACCTGACAGCAGGGACCCACCGGGTGGGCCACCGTATTTCGTGAAAAAAATGTTTCCGCCTGACTACTGGGACCCACCAGCTACATCTTCGCATGCAAGGAAGTGTGTCCGGGCAAAAAAAACGATTCGTCCCCCTGACTGTTGGGACCGACCAGCTACATCTTGGCAGGCAAGGAAGTGTCTGACCGTCGAGACCCACCTGGTCGAAGCATACATAGTGTTGTCATTCTGGTCGCGAACGTGTATGTACATACTGGTCAATGTAGAGGCATGCACGTGTCGTAATAGAGGTGCGCACGTAGCATGTACACGTACGTACAGCAGCCAGTGTGCAAGAAAGAAAATATGGCCACATACGTACATACGGGCAAGGTCTCAAATGCCTACTCGTGCATACGTACGGCCAGGGCTCGTGTACATGGCTGGGTCGGAACAGAGAAACAACGTCGTCGTCGTGTTCATGGGGAGCCAACCGGCTGGGCCGGGATGGAATGCGTCGTCGTGTTCATCGGGAGGGCTTGGATGGAACAACCAATGGAAACGAGGCCTAGCGTACTGCAGAACGGAGGAAACAACCTTGTTTTCGACCGGCCACGGTTGAAACGGGATCCTGTTCATTAGGAGGGGTCTGGCGTACCGCAAAACGGAGGAAACGGACCTCCTACGGTCAAAACATGGGTCATGTTGATCGGGAGGGGTGTGGCGTACCGCAAAACGGAGGAAATGGACTTGTGTTGGAGCGCTACGGTCGAAATGGGGGTCCTGTTCATCGGGAGGAGTGTGGCGTACCGCAAACGGGACTCCATGGGATACTGTTCATCTCCACCGTCGACCCCCTCCAGCCTCCACGGGCTATGTCCATCCACCATCGACCTCCTCCAGCCTCCACCTGCGACTGTTCATCCACAGGCTCCTGTTCATCCAGCCTCCACCATGCGCTACTCCACCGGCTACTGTTCAACCAGCCCTCTCCACGGGCTCCTGTTCAACCACCCCTCCACGGGCTACTGTTCATCCAGCCCTCCACCGTCTACTATTCATCCAGCCCTCCGCGGGGTGGTCCTGTTCATCCTGCCCTCCACGGGGTCTTGTTCATCCAGCCCCAACTGGCTCGATCGATCGGGGTCCTGTTCATCCAGAGGCAACACCATGGGGTACTGTTCATCCACCCCCATCGGGAACTGTTCCTCCAACCCCCCCCCCAGCAACTCTCACTTTTCATCCGGAGGCAACACCACGGGGTCCTGTTCATCCACCCCCACCGAGAACTGTTCATCCACCCCCCCACCAACGCTCACCTTTCATCCAGAGGCAGCATCGATCGGCTTCAGTTAGCAGCAGTAGCGAAGGAATCACTCGATCGGGTTCAGTTAACAGCAATCGATCGGTCGCTTGGGTTCAGTAAGGCGTAGCCTGCAGTGCAATCGCTCGGGTTCAGTTAGAGCCCAATGCCTCGCTTGGGTTCAGTTAGAGCCCAACGCCTCGCACCCATGCGCGTTCATGTACGAGAGAAACGTGCATCGCTCGGCCCTGACCACCCACCGTAACTGGGAACACCCCGATATTTTCCTCGCCCTCGCTTGTACCACAGTTTTTTCCGTCATGGACGTCCCAAATAATGTCACGCAGCTGCGTCTCCAGCCCGCCTAGCACTAAAAGCCCATTTTGTGTCATGATTTTTTGTCATAGAAGCAGGACCCCACCACATCTATGATGATACCGGGTTTTGTCAGAATTATCGTCATAGAAGTGTCATAAGTATGATAGAATTTTTTTGTTCGGCCCAAAATGTCACGGATGTGTCTTTTTTTGTAGTGTTATGACTAATGTGGGTCCATGGATTATACAACTCTTACCTTTTCGTAATTTGCTAGCCTCTATGGTACTGTGCATTGCCCTTTGGTGCAAACTTCGCTGGTGCATCCAAACCGCGTGATATGATACGCTCTATCACACATAAGCCTTATTATATCTTCCTCAAAACTGCCACCATAACTACCTATTATGGCCTTTCCGTAGCCATTCCGAGATATATTGCCATGCAACTTCCACCGCTTCCATTTTGATGACTTGAGCATTCATTGCCATATTGTTTTGCATGATCGTAAGATAGCTAGCATGATATTTCCATGACTTGTCCATTTTTTGATATCGTTGTTATGCTAGATCATTGCACATCCTGGTACACTACAAGAGGCATTCATTTAGAGTCATACTTTGTTCTAGGTATCGAGTTGTAATTTTTATTTCTTTTGAGTTGTAAGTAAATAGAAGTGTGTTGATCATCATTATTCATTATTAGAGCATGTCTGAGTGAGGAAAGGATGATGGAGACTATGGTTTCCCCACAAGTCGGGATGAGGCTCCAGACAAATAAAATAATAAAAAAATGTGAGGCCAAATGTAGCGATTCAACCTCAAATGGTCAAATCTTTGTGCATAAGTGTCATCCCTCGATCGGTAATGCTGACACACACATAGTACTAGAAGGATTTATAACAGAGTAGCAATCACACACTTATTACATCGATAGTCTCAAAAGAGAACTTATTACAATAAGTATGGCTTCAGCCCATCTAAGTAAGATACCAGCGGAAGACTTGGAAGATAAAGTGAGTCCATCAACTCCAACGGCATAGCTGAGTGCATGACAACGACCTAGCGCACCTTACTCTTTGTCTAAAAAATCTGAAACAAGATATGTTGTAGCCCGAAAACGGGTCGGCACATGGAATATGCTGGCAAGATAACACAATAGAGAAATGAACAAGTAAATGCTATCACTATATGCATATATGGCTGGTGGAGGCTCTATGGTTATAATGTTTTTGCGAAAAGCAAATTTTTCCCTACAACAAAGGAATAATTTTTCTTTAACTATCATGGTAGTTGAAAAACATTGAGAATGGTAAATCCCCATCTCAATCCCAATTAAAAGTAATAAGCATCCCAACAAAACTAATTTAGAGTGATGAGATCCACATGATAATTCAAGAACCAGATACTCAAGATGTCCATAACCAAGGACACGGCTAACCATGATTAGTTTGTACACTCTGCAGAGGTTTGCGCACTTTTCCCCACAAGACTCGATCTCCTCCATTGGATTTATCGCACTACATGGTGTTTGAGAAACGGATGACCGAGACACAGTCTTTCTGAAGAGGTCCCCTTAACCGATAGATAGGCTGGTAGACCTACAATCCCCTACATCTGCTAGCCCATCATTGAAAGGTTTCCCACAACTTACTCAACTATGCCAGAGCCCATAATGGCTTGTGGCTGCACACGGAAGTTTCTAGCACGAATAATCTTATGATCCCTTTGAGCCTGGGTGGCGAACCAATAAGGACAACACTGGTATATCCCCAGGTGCCCGCAACCAATCCACCCAGATGTGTGTTTAAGTAGACACCTTAAGTAAACCATTAATTAAAATCTCACATCTGTCATGGATTCACTCAAACCCAAACCACGTCTATGAGCATAGCATGACGATATAAGCATAACATAGAAGTAACTCCCAGGGGTTTGATAATAAAAAGGGTAATAGGTTCTACCTCATCATCTACTTCCCCAACCCACATGTTAAGAGATCCTACTCATGCAATGTTTGAGGGTTGTAACTAATGCATAAAAACTGGGTAATAAAGGGATATGATCAAAGTGTTACCTGCCTTGCTGATGATCCGCAAAACCTAGTGACTCGTAGTAGCACGCTGCGCACTCCGGGAATTCTAGCGCAAACAAACAATAGCATACATAAGCACTCAAGCAAAGATGCAAGGGGAAAACTTCAAATAAGAAGATCCAAACTGAAAGGTCAACTAAAAATATTCGATCTCCAAAAAGAATCAATCGAATCGGAGCTACGGAACTGCAACTACGGTCAAAAGAACTTCGAAGAAAATTCTACTTGAAACCAAATTTTAATTTGTTAAAACATTGTTCAAGTTGATTAAATAGAAAGAGGGGCTCGATACAAAGATTTTGGTGTTGGTTTCACTGGATTTGCATGAACGGTTAAGAAAGGCGAGGGTTTGAAGATTAGGGGCTAATATGCGATAAAAATAATCGCCGATAGGTCCCTGGCCAAAAATAAAATAAAAAGAAACGACTAACGAACGAACGTTCGCTAACAGAACCAATCTAACGAAAATCATTCGCTAATACATCTAAATGAACGAACGTTCATTAAATAAACTAAACTGAATAAAACTGAAATAAAACCCGATCTAATGAAAAAACGATCTACGTTTTTACCAAAAATAAAACCGACAAAAACCGGTGGCGACGAACTCCGGTGAGGCAGCAGTCGGTGGGCCGCGGCAGGCCGCGGCGCGCGCTGCGGCGCGGGCAGCTAGGTTTAGGGTTTCGGGGCACTGGCGACTTGGGCATCGGGGGGCCTCGGGCTGGCTTATAAAGCCTGACCTCGGACGGAGTCCGGCTCGGGCACGACCCGTTAGGTCGATTTGTTTTTCTTAAACGATTCTACCGAAAAAATCCTAACTAAATAAAAAAATCTAAAAATGCCAAAACAAATTTCACCGTCTTAATAAAATATTTAGAACAAAGTGAACATTTTCTTGGCCTAAAAATGCAATTTTAAAAAATGCATATTTTTCTAATTCAAATAAAATAGCAATAAAATCCAAATAAAATATTTATTTGATTTTAACATTTTCCTCCAATATTTCATTTATTTTGGAGAAGTCATATTATCTCCTCTCATATATTTTAATTATGAAATATTTTTGGAGAGAAAAATAATAAAACCGAAATGATCCTCTTTCCAATATTTGAGAAAAAACAAATATGAAAAATAGTGAAATCCCCAACTCTCTCCGTGGGTCCTTGAGTTGCTTAGGATTTTTCTCAGGATCACACCCAAAATGCAAATAAAATATGATATGCACATCATTACCTATGTATAACATTCCAAATTGAAAATTTGGGATGTTACAAACCTACCCCCCTGAAGGTGAATCTCGCCCTCGAGATTCGGGTTGGCTAGAAAATAGGTGTGGGTGGTCTTTCCGTAAATCATCCTCTCATTCCCAGGTGACTTCATCGTCGGTATGGTAGCTCCACTGAACTTTGCAAAACTTGTTAACCTTACTGCGCGTGACTCGGCTAGCAAACTCGAGAATCTTCACTGGTTTCTCCTCATAGGTCAGATCACTATCCAAATGAATTGCTTCTAGTGGCACTGTATATCTTAGAGGAATATCAGCCATCTCAGCATGACACTTCTTCAACTGGGAAATGTGAAACACATCATGAACTCCTGATAGTCCTTCGGGTAACTCCGGCTTGTAGGCAACTTCTCCCATACATTCCAAAACTTGGTACGGTCCTACAAATCTTGGGGCTAACTTTCCCTTAACACCAAAACATTTAACTCCTCGTAGAGGTGACACACGAAGATAGGCTTTGTCTCCGATTTCATAGACTACCTCCTTGTGCTTTGAGTCTGCATAACTTTTCTGCCTGGACTGAGCTACCTTCAGCCTATCTCGAATCAGCTTAACCTTCTCTTCTGGCTCTTTGATCAAATCTGGTCCAAACAACTGGCAGTTTCCTACTTCATCGCACATCAACGGTGTCCTGCACCTTCTTCCATACAAAGCTTCAAAAGGTGGCATCTTCAGACTAGCTTGATAACTGTTGTTGTAAGAGAACTCTGCGTAAGGCAAATTGTCATCCCAACTAGATCCATAATCGAGCGCACAAGCTCTCAAAATGTCCTCCAGAATCTGATTGACTCTCTCGGTCTGTCCATCTGTCTATGGATGAAAGGCTATACTGAACTCTAGCTTGGTGCCCAAAGTATGGTGCAGCTGGTGCCAAAACTTTGAAGTAAATTGTGTTCCTCTATCTAAGACGATGGTCCTTGGAACTCCATGCAGACATGCGATCCTGGTCACATAAATCTTGGCCATCTTGACACTTGTATAGGTGGTCTTCACTAGGATAAAGTGAGCCACTTTGGTTAGACGATCCACTACTGCCCAGATAGAATCATATCCCGATCGGGTCCTGGGTAATCCGGTGATGAAATCCATGCCAAGCTTGTCCCACGTCCATTCGGGTATTGGCATAGGGTGCAGTAATCCTGCTGGCTTCTGATGTTTTGCCTTCATTCTCTGACATACATCACATACGGTTACATACTAGCAATATCCTTCTTCATACCTGTCCACTAGAAACGCTCCTTCAAATCATCTTGGTGTTTCCGGGGTGTATCGAGTATGGCGAGTCATGAGCTTCCTGAAGTATCAACTTCCTGATCTCTGTGTTATTGGGTACATAAACACGATCCTCAAACCACAAGGTGTCGTGCTCATCCTCACGAAAACCCTTGGCTTTTCCTTTGCTCATCTTCTCCTTTATCTCAGCAATTTCCTTATCATCCTTCTAAGATTCTCGAATTTTTCCTAATAATGTCGACTGAATTTCCAATGCTACAACAAAACATCTAGGGACTATCTCCAGACGTAGCTCCCTCAGATCTTCAGCTAACTCCGTTGGGAATCCTCCGCTTACAAGGGTATTGGCGTAACTCTTCCGGCTCAAAGCGTCTGCTACGACATTCGCCTTGCTTGGATGATAGTGCAGCTTCATATCATAATCCTTTATAAGCTCCAACCATCGCCTTTGCCTGAGATTCAACTCCTTCTGTGCGAAAATATACTTCATACTCCTATGATCCGTGTACACATCACAATGGTTTCCAATAAGAAAATGTCTCCAGGTTTTGAGTGCATGCACTATGGTTGCTAACTCCAAATCATGCGTGGCATAATTCAACTCATGCGGTCGAAGCTGCCATGAGGCATATGAAACAACTCTTCTGTCTTGCATAAGCACGCCTCCAAGTCCTAAGCGAGACGCGGCGCAATATACTTGGAAATCCTTTCGTATATCCGGCAGAATTAGCACTGGGGCTGTAACCAGTAATTTCTTCAATTCCTGGAAACTTGCCTCACATTAATCTGTCCACTTAAACTTAGTGTCTTTCTTCAACAACTCCATCATAGGCTTCGCAATCTTAGAGAAATTCTCAATGAATCTCCAATAATATCCAGCGAGTCCAAGAAAACTGAGGTGGGCGCCAACCACTTAGTGACTGGCTGAACCTTAGTAGGGTCTACTGCTATACCTTCTCCTGATATAACATGTCCAAGGAATCCAATTTCCTTCAACCAAAACTCACATTGTCTGAACTTGGTGTATAACTGATGTTCCCTGAGCTTCTCGAGAACTAAACGCAAATGCTCCTTATGCTCTTCTTCATTCTTTGAGTATACCAAAATTTCATCAGTGAACACCACAATAAACTTATCCAAGAACTCCATAAACAGCTTGTTCATCATACTCATGAAATAGGCAGGGGCGTTAGTCAATCTGAATGACATAACCGTGTACTCATATAGCCCGTACCTTGTGGTGAAGGTTGTCTTAGGTATATCCTGTTCTCAGATTTTCAGCTGGTGCTATAATGATCGAAGATCGATCCTGGAAAATACTTTAGCTCCTTGCAGCTGGTCAAACAAATCATTGATCATCGGAAGTGGGTACTTTTTCTTGATCGTCACTTCATTCAATGCACGATAATCAACCAAGAGCACTATGGCTCCCCATGGTGACGAGCTTCGTCGAATGTAACCTTTCTCCAATAACTCCTTAATCTATTTCTTAATCTCCTCCAGATCATTTGCGGGCATCCGATATGGTCTCTTTGATATTGGTCCGGTGCCTGGTAACAGCTCTATCAAAAACTCAATGTCTCGATCCGGGGGCATGCCTGGTAGTTCCTCTAGGAATACATCCGGGTAATCCTTCACTACAGGCACTGATATGTCCATTTTGCATCATGCTTTTATATTGATATTTATTGCATTATGGGCTGTTATTTCACATTATGTCACAATACTTATGGCTATTCTCTCTTATTTTACAAGGTTTACATAAGGAGGGAGAATGCCGACAGCTGGAATTTTGGGCTGGAAAAGGATCAATTATTAGAGACCTATTCTGCACAACTCCAAAAGTCCTGAAACTCCATGGAACACCTTATAATAAATAATGAAAAATCCTCGCCAAAGATGAAGACCAGGGGGCCCACACCCTTCTCACGAGGGTGGGGGCGCCCCCCTAGGGCGCGCCCCCTGCCTCGTGGGCCCCCTGGTGGCTCTCCGATGACCATCTTCTCCTATATGGAGTCTTTTGTCGAGAAAAAAATAAGAAGCAACCTTTCGGGAGGAAACAACGCCGCCACGAGGCGGAACCTTGGCGGATCCAATCTAGAGCTCCGGCAGAGCTGTTCTGCCGGGGAAACTTCCCTCCCGGAGGGAGAAATCATCGCCATCATCTTCAGCAACGCTCCTCTCATCGGGAGAGGGAAATCTCCATCAACATCTTCATCAGCACCATCTCATCTCAAAACCCTAGTTCATCTCTTGTTTCAGATTCTTGTCTTCAAGTCCGGGATTGGTGCTAGTAGGTTGCTAGTAGTGTTAATTACTCCTTGTAGTTGATGCTAGTTGGTTTAATTGGTGGAAGATCATATGTTCGGATCCTTTATGCATATTAATACCCCTCTGATTATGAACATGAATATGCTTTGTGAGTAGTTACGTTTGTTCCTGAGGACAAGGGAGAAGTCTTGCTATTAGTAGTCATGTGAATTTGGTATTCGTTCGATATTTTGATCAGATGTATGTTGTCTAACCTCTAGTGGTGTTATGTGAACATCTACTACATAACACTTCACCATTATTTGGGCCTAGAGGAAGGCATTGGGAAGTAATAAGTAGATGATGGGTTGCTAGAGTGACAGAAGCTTAAACCCTAGTTTATGCGTTGCTTCGTAAGGGGCTGATTTGGATCCATATGTTTCATGCTACGGTTAGGTTTACCTTAATACTTTTGTTGTAGTTGCGGATGCTTGCAATAGAGGCTAATCATAAGTGGGATGCTTGTTCAAGTAAGAACAACACCCAAGCACCGGTCCACCCACATATTAAATTATCAAGGTACCAAACGAGAATCATATGAACGTGATGAAAACTAGCTTGACGATATTCCCATGTGTCCTCGGGAGCGCTTTTCTTATATAAGAGTTTGTTCAAGGTTGTACTTTGCTACAAAAAGTATTGGGCCACCTTGCTGCACTTTATTTACTTTTGTTACTTGTTGCTCGTTACAAATTATCTCATTACAAAACTATCTGTTACCACTTATTTCAGTACTTGCAGAGAATACCTTGCTGAAAACCGTTTATCATTTCCTTCTGCTCCTCGTTGGGTTTGACACTCTTACTTATCGAAAGGACTATGATAGATCCCCTATACTTGTGGGTCATCAGGCACTTCTTCCTGAACAACTCACGTGAGGGAATTTATGTGAGCCCTCTTAGGAGTATGCCTGGATACATACTTCTTTTTCCCTCTGGTGTGGTGAGAAGAATTGACCTACTGGCGCAATCGATGTTTCCTCCATACTTTGATAGCCAATCCATACCCAGTATCACATCCAATCCTTGTGATTCCAAAATTATTAGGTCTGAGGGGAAAACATGCCTACCTATGGTCAATGGCATCTCAAAACATCCACTGCTTGCCATATACTCCGCTCCAAGTGAGCTTACTAACATAGGCGTCTTAATAACTTTGGTGGGCAACTTATACTTATCCACAAATCCCCTTGATATGTATGAATGCGATGCACCAGTATCAAAAAGAACTATTGTAGTAAATGACTTAACCAAAAACTTACCGATAACTGCATCTGGCTGCTCTTCAACCTCCTCCATGTTCACGTACTTCACTTGTCCCTTGTTGAAAGGGTTGGGCTTCTTCCCGGAGCTTCCATTACCATTTCCATTCTTTAGTTCAGGAAACTCATTGGCACAGTGGCCGGTCTTCCCGCACGAGGGAGTCCTGGGTTAGGGGGTGTTCGGATAGCCGGACTATACCTTCAGCCGGACTCCTGGACTATGAAGATACAAGATTGAAGACTGCGTCCCGTGTCCGGATGGGACTTTCCTTGGCGTGTGAGGCAAGCTTGGCGATGCGGATATTCAAGATCCCCTACCATTGTAACTGACTCTATGTAACCCTAACCCTATCCGGTGTCTATATAAACCGGAGGGTTTTAGTCCGCAGGACAACTTCATCAACTCCAGAGACAACAATCATACCATAGGCTAGCCTCTAGGGTTTAGCCTCCTTGATCTCGTGGTAGATCTACTCTTATATTACCCATATCATCAATATTAATCAAGCAGGACGTAGGGTTTTACCTCCATCGAGAGGGCCCGAACCTGGGTAAAACATCGTGTCCCCTGCCTCCTGTTACCATCCGGCCTAGACGCACAGTTCAGGACCCCCTACCCGAGATCCGCTGGTTTTGACACCGACAATGGTGCTTTCATTGAGAGTTCCTCTGTGTCGTCGCCTTTAGGCCCGATGGCTCCTTTGATCATCAACAACGATGCGGTCTAGGGTGAGACTTTTCTCCCCGGACAGATCTTCGTCTTCGGCGGCTTCGCTCTGCGGGCCAATTCTCTTGGCCACTTGGAGAAGATCGAAAGCTACGCCCTTGGCCATCAAGTCAGGTTTGGAAGCTTAAACTACACGACTGACATCCGCAGAGACTTGATCTTCGACGGGTTCGAGCCACGGCCAAGCGCGCCGCACTATCTCGAGGGGCATGATCTAGCTCTGCCTCCGAACAGTGTCCTAGAGGCCGCTCACGCTTCGGTTCCGACCTCCAACTCGGAGCCTATTGCGCCAATCGAGGACGAGCGGTTGGACGCCACCTCGGGGGCTGCGATCTCAAAGGCCATCGAGCCAAATGCTAGCCCGGCACTCTCCACGACCCGTGACTCCGAGGATCCGGACTCCTCCCCGGCCTCCGAACCCCCCGCGCCCCTGCCAATCGAATCCGATCGGGCGCCGATAATGGAGTTCACCGCCGCAGACATCTTTCAGCACTCGCCTTTTGGCGTCATCCTGAATTCTCTTAAGTCTCTCTCTTTATCAGGAGAGCACTGGCCGGATTACGGTCAGCGAGGATGGGATACGGACAACAAAGAAATTCAAAGCCCACCCACCACCCACTTGGTAGCCACTGTCGACAATTTAAATGACGTGCTCAACTTCGACTCCGGAGACATCGACAGCATGGATGACGATGCAGGAGATTTCGACGAACCAGCGCCCATAGGGCATTGGACAGCCACCTCATCTCACGATGTGTACATGGTGGATACACCTAAAGCAAGCGACAACGAGGAAAAAGGGGAAGGAACGGGAGATAGACCCCCTGAAAAGCAATCAAAGCGTCGGCGTAAACGCCAACCCAAGCCCCGCCTGGATAAAAACCCAGCCATAGAGCAGGACGAGCAGGCCTTAGAGCAACCGTCCGAACAGGGCAACGCGGATCGAGAAACCGAACATCCCTCCTCTGGCGAAAACGGCATTCCGGACGACCCCACGCCGGATAAACCTATGGAGCAGAAGAATCTCCACGAGAGGCTCGTTGCAACTGCACGCAGCCTAAAAAAGCAGAAGCGGAAGCTAAAAACAGCGGAAGATGCACTCTGAATTAGATGGAGCAAAGTAATCAATACCGCAGATAAATACGACGACAGTCGTCGCACTAAAAGCTATCCGAAAAGAAAGCTACTGCCTAAATTCGACGAAGAGGCCCTAGAGCCCTCGCATTCAAAAAATGAGAAAGCCACACGGTCGGATAGACGACCCCATAAAGCGGCAAGCAGCGCCGCACTTAAATCAGCACGCGACCCACTTAGGGATACGCATCATGGCCCAGTCAGGTCCATTTATGGGCCAAGAAAGCAAACTCTCGTAAGCAATACTATGAAGCCATCATCAGAATCCGGCACACCCAAATACAGGGGCGCCGCACACCCTCTATGTTTCACCGATGAGGTCCTGGACCATGAATTTCCAGAGGGATTCAAACCCGTAAACATAGAGGCATACGATGGAACAACAGACCCTGGAGTCTAGATAGAGGATTATATCCTCCACATACACATGGCTAGAGGAGATGATCTCCACGCCATAAAATATTTACCCCTTAAGCTTAAAGGGCCAGCCCGGCATTGGCTTAAAAGCCTTCCCGAAAACACAATTGGAAGCTGGGAAGAGCTCGAGGATGCTTTCCGAGCAAACTTTCAAGGGACCTATGTCCGCCCTCCAGATGCAGACGATCTCAGTCACATAACTCAACAACCCGGAGAATCAGCTCGGCAGTTCTGGAATAGATTCCTCACTAAAAAGAATCAGATAGTCGACTGTCCGGACGCCAAAGCCTTAGCAGCTTTCAGGCATAACGTCCGAGACGAATGGCTCGCCAGACACCTCGGCCAAGAAAAGCCAAGAACAATGGCCGCACTAACAAACCTCATGGCCCGCTTTTGTGCTGGGGAGGACAGCTGGTTGGCAAGGTGCAGCCCCAGCGACCCAAGTACATTCGAAACTAGGGATGGAAACGGAAAACCGCAACGCAACAAGGACCGTCGCCAGACTAAAGACAAAAGTCTGAAGAGCATGGTAGTCAATGCCGGATTCAAAGGCTCACGACAAAATCAGGCAAAATCGCCCCCCCCAGGATAACAGGGACGATCCATCCAACCTAAATAAAATCCTGGACAGGATATGTTAGATACACAGTACTCCCCGGAAGCCTGCTAACCATACCCACAGAGACTATTGGGTTTTCAAACAATCCGGCAGACTCAATGCCGAACACAAGGGGCTCGACATACCAAGCGAAGACGAGGATGAACCCCAAAAGCAGAGTACCAGGAAACAAAAGAACTTCCCACAAGAAGTAAAAACAGTGAACTCACTTCACATAACAAAACGTGCAGCGCCCGTAAAGGTACGCACCACATGGCCCATCCCCAAAGGGTCCGGCCACTGGTTGTCAAAACCGATAATCTTCGATCAGCTAGATTATTCTAGAAATATCAAGAATGCAGGCTGGACTGCCTTGATACTCAATCCAATAATTGGAGGACTCCAATTTTCAAATGTCCTTATGGACGGCGGCAGTGGACTAAACCTGATATATCAGGATACACTCCAGCACATGAGGATAAACCCAGCAAGAATCCGCTGCAGCAAAACCTCCTTTCAAGGGGTAATACCTGGTCCGGACACCCATTGTATGGGTTTTCTCTAGCTCGAAGTCATATTCGGCTCTGCCCATAACTTCCACCGCGAAAAGCTGACCTTCCATATCGTCCCGTTCTCAAGTCGCTATCAAGCACTACTGGGACGCGAAGCTTTCGCTCGCTTTAACGCAATACTGCATTATGCATCTCTTACGCTTAAAATGCCTGGTCCACGAGGCATCATCTCTTTGAAGGGGAAGCACTAAAGTGCGCCTCCCCAAGCGAAGGACTGTGCGGCCGCTTTGACAGCCCCACAGCAAAATGGCCTCACCGGCCAGAAAACTTCGAAATAGGTCATTAAAGACCATGAACGCGGATAGACGAGTTCGGTACAAAATCATCATGCAGGCTTAGTGGCCATATACCCCCGCACTAGGGGATCCATGCATATACAACAAGAGACAATAAAGCTCAATTTTATATATTTTACTTTACACTTTGTTTACTTTAAATTTTTTTGGCACGGCCCGTTTTCAACTCAGTTCCTCTCTTTTATAGATGAACGTCGTGCGGCGCCCGTCCAGGACACGGCACAACGGAGACACAGGCGCAGACTTGCAGTAGGGACCCGTCCTAAAGGATTCTTTTTAGATTAAGACCCTGTGTAAACCTTTTTTACTGTCTCTTGTTGCTACACATCCCCTGGTTTTTTCTGATATAACCAAGGAGGAGGCTGGCGTCTTGGCATGTGGCCACGTCAGAATTTTTGCACGTACCTGGACACGAGGGGCTTTTTTAATAAAGAGTGTTGTTTCGCCCACACTCATCAAGACCGAATACCTTAGGGAGTGTTCGGTGTCGCAAGTTTTGGCATTATATGCATCAGCTCCGAATCATGTCTTTGGTCAAATGTTGGGTCGCCCGGCTCCTGAGTTCGGCTACCTTACGTTCCGCTCTATCGACTAAGGTAGCACCAGGAGAACTACTGCGATTGTGCCCCGGTTCGGCCGGGCGAGCACCTCAGTAGAGAAAGCCGAAAACTGACTATCATGATGTAGCGTGAGACTGGTCAGCCACTCGATGACCTAGCGGAATCTATCGGATTCCTCCGCTTTAACGAAGGACCGCTTCCCGGTCAGGCACATACGCGCCCCAAACTCGGATGAGCGCAGTTGCCACCAAGGAGCTACCTAAATAGTCTCACAGTCAAGCTCCTATGGCTAAGTGAATGTGTTAAAGCATTATAGTCCGGTTGCCTGGCCCGCTGCGCTATCACCTCCTTTGTAGGACCAAGACGTTGGGTTAATTGTGAATATGCGTCTTCTACGAGCACCCCTGCACTATGTGTGTGGGGGCTGAAGCCAACGACTACCATCTTTCAGATTTTATATATTAAAACGGCCGCACAGGAGGTGTTCCCAATACTTGAAGGTACAAGTATAAAAAGGCCACTACAATTCATCAAAATATTACTTTATAATTACATGTGCTATCATAACATAGCATCTTTCGAGCACTGTGTCTCTATTACATGAGCGCCTTCAAGGACTTCCTGAAAATAGTGCTCGGAGGGTACTCGGCTTTTGTCCGAATCTCGGGACGCAACAACGGTGGTCTCCATCTCCGCCCAGTATGTCTTAACACGGGCAAGAGCCATCCTTGCGCCCTCTATGCATGCTGACCTCTTCATTGCATTTATACGCGGCACCGCGTCAAGGAATTGCTGCACCAAGCTGAAATAACTCTTCGACTCCGATCTCCGTGGCCACAGATGACCCATGACATACTTCATGGCAAGTCCGGACAACCTATTCAGTTCGGCCCATTCAGCCAAACGATCGTCCACTGCCAGTGGACGCTCTGGATTGTGAAACTGCGACCAGAAAAGCTTTTCCACTTCGTGATCTTTCTGATCTCGAAAGTGTTCGGTCACATCAGCAGCACTCACTGCCAAATCCAGGTAGGTATCCTCCACACTCCACATCCGGTCCAACGGAGCAAACTTCGGGTCGCAAAATTTCCTTCGCAGCATAAAGGGCTTTCCAGCCCCAATCTGTTCGGCCTGACGCAGCTCCTCCTTCGCAGCTCTCATCGCAGAGCGCGCGTCCTTGGCATTGGCAGCGGCCTTCTCTAAGTCCGTATGTTTTGCCTGGTCTTCTTCTTCAAGAAGTCTCCAACGGTCTGTAGTGCTTTTTAACTTTTCGGCCATCTTGGCCATCTCTTCCTTGCTTCGGCAATGGGCAGCCTGTTCGGCTCTCAGCTCTTCAAGGGCTTTCTTGGCGGCCGCATCACTTTTTCTGGCTTGCTCTTTAGCTCGGGCAAGTTCTGCCCTAAGACTCTCCACGGCGGCCGCACCATCTGCGTCAAGCACACACATTGTAAGACGCATGCATCAAACTGTTCTTACCTCATGCCGCTCGGGGAATTGCATACCTTGAGCCTCCTCAAGCCACTTGTTGACAAGCATGATGTCGGCTTCTGCCACGTCCAGTTGCCGCTTTAGTTCGGCAAAATCGTCAGTTCAGCTCGATTCCGGACACCCTGCCGCCTACATTCAAAGGCGACATCTTAGACCTGGGATTATGATCCTCCGCGTGCCGTCATTTCTTGACGACACGCAGAGTCTCAGGGGCTACTATCTACATAGGCCGCACCTTATTCATGCGCAATTGCCAAAAGTGTACATTATCTAATATACCTCGAAACCCATCAGTAAACTTTTGACGGCCTCATGCAATCCACTCTTTGCGGATGAAATCCTTTCAATCACCGTGCCCATCAAGGCATGGTGCTCCTCTGAGATGCAAGCTCGTCCCGGCAGAATCTTTAGCTCCTCCGACCGAGCACCAGACGATGTCGGGCTCGTCCCATGGCCTCTTTCGAAGTCCGGACGCGGAGAACCTCGGGGGGGCACACTATCTTCCGCTCCTGCCGAATTCGGAGAAACCCTTCGCAACGACACCTCAGGATCGCCCGCCTCGCTAGGCGGCACGGCAGGAGGAGGCGTCCCGCTCTCCATCATCTCTGGAAGAAGATCCCCCGAAGACAAGCTTTGCTGAGAAGGGCTGAGGTCCGGGCTACAAGGTAAAAGTTTGGTTAATCTTCTCAGACATAAATCAAGGATTTCCTTCATCCCTCAAAAGGAAAATCTTTCTCTACTTACGGCTCGCTGGAGGGCTGATCCCCTTGAGGGTGTAGTCCAGCCGAGGAACTCCCCGGCGTCGGACCCTCTGACGAGGATTTTCTCCCCCGCTTTGCGGCCATGGTTTCCGGGTCGTTAGAGGCGGCTCTCTTCTTCCCCTTAGGAGAGGAATCGTCGATTCCTCCCTTCGGAGCAGCCTCCTTCTAGGAGGCCATAGCTTCCTTGTCCTCCCCCTCCAAAGGCATTATCTCCAGCATCCTGACTAGCACGGGATCCGGCCTGGTTTCAGGAAGGGGAGCCTGACACCTGATCAGCTTTGCCTTCGCTATCCACTCCTGTTTAAAAGGACGGCTCTTTTAGGGGCAAGTTTATGACAATTATACGGATAGAAGGTCCGGGCACAAGGTTGCTTACTTGAGTATCTGGGCGATTGCGGCTTAGGCCTGCGTCCTCGGTTAAATCCGGACGCATCTCTTGTGATCCGAAGAACAGTTTGTACATCTCCGCGGGCGTTGCGCCCATAAAGTTCTGGAGAGCTCGCGGTCCCTCTGGATTAAACTCCCATAGGTGAAGGGGCGTCGTTTGCCGGGCAACATTCGGCGAATCAGCATGACCTGCATCACCTTGACCAAGCTGAGGTCTCCTTCCAAGAGATCCTTAATTCGGCCCTGTAACAAGGGCACGTCTTTGGGCAAACCCCAATTTGACCCTCCGTTGACCCATGACGCTAGCCGTGGTGGGGGACCCGAGTGAAAGGCAGGAGGTGCCACCCATTTGGTGCTCCAGGGAGCGGTGATATAAAACCACTCTCATTGCCACAAGCCTATCTCCTCTTGAAAAGAGCCCTCAGGCCATGGAACATCAGCATTTTTGCTTATAACAGCGCCTCCGCACTCTGCGTGCCGTCCCTCAATCACCTTCGGCTCCACTTTGAAGGTCTTGAGCCATAGTCCGAAGTGAGGAGTAACACGGAGGAACGCTTCGCACACAACGATAAAAGAGGAGATATAGAGGATGGACTCCGAAGCTAAGTCGTGGAATTCCAGCCCGTAATAAAACAGCAGTCCCCTCACAAAGGGATCCATTGGGAAGCCCAACCCCCGAAGGAAGTGAGACATGAACACCACGCTCTCACCGGGCTGGGGGCTGGGAATGACCTGCCCTTGAGTAGGCAACCTATGCCGAATTTTGCCGGTCAGGAACTTAGCATCTCTCAACTTTAGCACGTCCTCCTCCGTGACGGAGGAGGACATCCATCGGCCTTGAAGGTCGGAACCGGACATTGTCGAAGGTCCGAGGCGCCTGGAATCTGGAGCCTAGGTTGTTGGAACTCGAGGCGACGGGCAAACTTGTTTTAGATTGGAGAAAAGATAAGGCCCTGGTCTCTTTATAAGAGGCTGAATACCAGGAGCCTTCCGTGTAACCGTTTGGGACTCGCCCTTAATCGAGGAAACATGCTAACGGGCATGATTGGGTTACCCACGTCTGTATTGATGAGAATCCCGTAAAAGGGGGGTACACGATCTCTGCTTTGACAAGACGTGCCAAGGAAACCGCCTCGCAAAACACGCTGAGGTGAAAAAGTAAAAAATGATTCGTAAAGGACTTGGCCGTAGTGTGATGGCGCACTGCGGAATACGTCAGCAGATCTGATTTGTGTTAATATTATTCTCTCTATGGCAATATGTGGAAACTTATTTTGTAGAGCCGGACACTACTCTTGGTGTTTACAATCTTCTATGAAGGACTTGGAGGAGGAACCCGCCTTGCAATGCCAAAGACAATTTGCGCGCCAGACTCGTCGTCATTGAAGCCTGGTTCAGGGGCTACTGAGGGAGTCCTGGGTTAGGGGGTGTTCAGATAGCCGGACTATACCTTCAGCCGGACTCCTGGACTATGAAGATACAAGATTGAAGACTACGTCCCGTGTCCGGATGGGACTTTCCTTGGCGTGGAAGGCAAGCTTGGCGATGCAGATATTCAAGATCTCCTACCATTGTAACCGAATCTATGTAACCCTAACCCTATCCGGTGTCTATATAAACCAGAGGGTTTTAGTCCGTAGGACAACTTCATCAACTCCATAGACAACAATCATACCATAGGCTAGCTTCTAGGGTTTAGCCTCCTTGATCTCGTGGTAGATCTACTCTTGTATTACCCATATCATCAATATTAATCAAGCATGACGTAGGGTTTTACCTCCATCGAGAGGGCCCGAATCTGGCTAAAACATCGTGTTCCCTGCCTCCTGTTACCATCCGGCCTAGACGCACAGTTCGGGACCCCCTACCCGAGATCCGCCGGTTTTGACACCGACACCGAACTTGAAACAAGTAACGTGACTTTGGTCCTTCTTGGCGGGTGAGCTTGGGTTAGAGCGGTTCTGACTGCTTGCTCAACTCCCATTTCCCTTCCTAGGGCGACTGTGGTAATGCAAACTTCCTCCATTGTGGTTATGGCCTCCATGGTTATGGGTATATCCTCCCAGGTTCGGGGCGAAACGGGGTTTCTGCTGAGCTCCTGAATTGTATTTCCCTTGTCCATTCTTCCTTTTGCGGCTCTCAATCTGCTGCTGGTTCCCTTCAATCATAAGAGCCTTGTATACCAACTCCTGGTAGTTGTTAAATGTTGCCACCATCAACTGCACACTCATTTCGTCATTTAGCCCTTCCATAAACTTCTCTTGCTTCGCGGCAACTGTTGCCACATCATCCAGGGCATGGCGAGCTAACTTGCTAAACTCCTCCACGTACTGCCCTA
The DNA here is from genome assembly GCA_034509565.1 of Triticum monococcum. Lineage (NCBI taxonomy): Eukaryota > Viridiplantae > Streptophyta > Magnoliopsida > Poales > Poaceae > Triticum > Triticum monococcum. Next base: position 123,524,048 of record CM067841.1, read on the forward strand.
CAGTACGGCTGCCCTGGCGTAAGTTGCGAAACTCACGCTTCTTCATGCTCATAGCTCCAGTTGAGACATGAGCAGTGTGGAATACTTGCTGAAACTGCTCCCAAGTAACATTGGCTATGGGGAAGGTGGCTAAGTAATTCTCCCACCATGAGGCTACAGGTCCATCCAATTGGTGTGAGGCAAAATGCACCTTCTCAGCATATGTGCAGACTGTAGTGGTCAACTCCCTTCCAATCCTGCGTAGCCAGTCATCCGCGACTATGGGATCGGTGCTACTGGAAAACACCTGCAGTTGTAACCTCAGAAAACAGGCTAAGTTGTCAACTGGAGGTGATGGCGGTGGGTTGTTGTTATTGTTGTTGTTCCCTTGGTTCTGAACTAGCAACTGCATCAGTGCATTCTGCTGTTGGATCAACTGAGTGAGCTCCGGTGGGAAGGCAAATCCGGGGTCACGTCTCGGAGGCATTTGGTGGGTTTTAGAGGGGAGAGATTAGAATAGAATGAGGTCTACTGAGAAAGAACTACCCATATGCACATGAGATAAACACAATCAATATCACTCCAAAACAATATCAAGCAAGGGCATACAATCGATCTAACTATCGTTATAGTGCTCGGACTACTAATATATACATGGGGGGATACTACTAATAATATGGTGGTCTACTCGAAATTTTGATCAGTAGAAGACTCCATGATATCTGCTCCAGTTTGGTCTTCATAATCATCATCACTGGGGTCGAAGTCAGTGTCGTCGATGATGATGTAGTCCTTGGGGTGATCACCATCTCCTCCTGGTGCAGGGTCTCCCTTGAATACTCCTAGCTTCCTTGTCAGGTCGTAATTCTTCTACACTAGTATGGTGCTTTCCTCCTCATATCCATCGTGTGTAGACCTGAGTTCTTCTTCAAGCTCCATGTTCCTAGTCATCAACTTCTTCAGATCTATCATGCTTGCGCACATCTGGTTCTCCTGGCGACGAATATGATGGTTTAACTCCTAGATGAAAGCTGCAATGGACCTGTCCTTCCTGGTACTGATCATCTCCCATTGCTCATCTCGGGGCCCACATATCTGGTAGATGGTGTCCTTAATATCCTTGTGATAAACTTCGCCAATGTGTCCTATGGCGATGTGGGCTGCCATGCTCTTTCCTAGACTCCAGGTTGGTGCATCAAAGGAAAACTCTATGGGCTCCGTTACTGGCGTGAATGTCCTTCCTGGAACTTGAACTCGAATCATCCAACGCTCTTCTTCTGGTAAAGTGGTGGTGTAGGTCCCGGTGAAGCTTGGTATTCCAATGTTCAGGTACCTAGTGACTTCCTTTAAGTGTCGTCCAAAAGGCGTGTCTTCATCCGGCTGTGCAAACTTGTTCCTCGTGTCCGCCATCCTATAGAGTAGAAGATGGAGAAAAGTCAGAAATGAGTAGAGAAGAGTGACCTATGGCTCATCTTAGTGGTCGTGTGCTACATTCAGCATGTGCTCTGATACCATCTTGTAGCGATCCGACCTCAAACTGTCAAATCTCTATGCATAAGTGTCATCCCTGGATCGGTAATGCTGACACACACAATACTTGAAGGATTTATAACAGAGTAGCAATCACACACTTATTACATCGATAGTCTCAAAAGAGAACTTATTACAATAAATATGTCTTAAGGCCATCTAAGTAAGATAACAGCGGAAGACTTGGAAGATAAAGTGAGTCCATCAACTCCAACGGCAGAGCTGAGTGCATGACAACGACCTAGCGCACCTTACTCTTCGTCTGAAAAGTTTGCAACATGATATGTTGCAGCCCGAAAACGGGTTAGCACATGGAATATGCTGGCAAGATAACACAATAGAGCAATGAACAAGTAAATGCTATCATTACATGCATATATGGCTGGTGGAGGCTCTATGGTTATAATGTTTTTGCGAAAAGCCAAATTTTCCCTACAACAAAGGAATATATTTTATTTAACTATCATGGTAGTTGAAAAACATTGAGAATGGTAAACCCCCATCTCAATCCCAATTAGAAGTAATTAACATCCAAACAAAATAAATTTAGAGTGATGAGATCCACATGATAATTCAAGAACCAGATACTCAAGATGTCCATAACCGAGGACACGGCTAACCATGATTTGTTTCTACACTCTACAGAGGTTTGCGCACTTTTCCCCACAAGACTCGATCTCCTCCATTGGATTTCTCGCACTGCATGGTGTTTGAGAAATGGATGACCGAGACATAGTCTTTCCGAAGAGGTCCCCTTAACCGATAGATAGGCCGGTACACCTACAATCCCCTACATCTTCTAGCCCATCATGGAAAGGTTTCCCACAACTTACTCAACTATGACAGAGCCCATAATAGCTTGTGGCTGCACACGGAAGTTTCCAGCATGAATAATCTTATGATCCCTTTCAGCCTGGGTGGCGAAACAAAAAGGACAGCACTGGTATATCCCCAGGTGCCCGCAACCAAGCCACCCAGATGTGTGTTTAAGTAGCCACCTTAAGTAAACTATTAATTAAAATCTCACATCTGTCATGGATTCACTCAAACCCAAACCACGTCTACGATCATAGCATGGCGATATAAGCATAAGTAGAAGTAACTCCTACGGGTTTGATAATAAAAAGGGTAATAGGTTCTACCTCATCATCTACTTCCCAAACCCACATGTTAAGAGATCCTACTCATGCAATGTTTGAGGGTTGTAACTAATGCATAAAAACTGGGTAATAAAGGGATATGATCAAAGTGTTACTTGCCTTGCTGATGATCCGCAAAACCTAGTGACTCGTGGTAGCACGTTGCGCACTCTGGGAATTCTAGCGCAAACAAACAATAGCATACATAAGCACTCAAGATAACATGCAAGGGGAAAACTTCAAATAAGAAGATCCAAACTGAAAGGTCAACTGAAAAGATTCGATCTGCAAAAAGAATCAATCGAATCGGAGCTACGGAACTGCAACTACGGTCAAAAGAACTTCAAAGACAAATCTTCTTGAAACCAAATTTTAATTTGTCAAAACATTGTTCAAGTTGATTAAACAAAAAGAGGGGCTCGATACGAAGATTTTGGCGTTGGTTTCACTAGATTCGGAGGAATGGTTAAGAAACGGCGAGGGTTTCAAGATCAGGGGCTAATCTGCAATAAAAATAAATGCGGATAGGTCCTTGACCGAAAAAAAAGAAACGACTAACGAACGAACGTTCGCTAACAGAACTAATATAACGAAAATTGTTCACTAATAGATCTAAACAAATGAATGTTCGTTAAATAAACTAAAGCGAAATAAAACCCGATCTAATAAAACCGATCTAGGTTTTTACCGGAAATAAAACCGACGAAAACCGGCGGCGATGAACTCCGGCGAGGCAGTAGTCGGCGGGCGGCGGCAGACAGCGCGGGCAGCGGCGGCAGGCGGCGGCGGACGGCGCGGGCGACTAGGTTTAGGGTTCGGGGCGCTGGCGACTTGGGCCTCAGGGGGCCTCGGGCTGGCTTATAAACCCTGAACTCGGACGGAGTCCGGCTGAAGCACGATCATTAGGTCGGTTCGTTTCTTTTAAACTATTTTGCCAAAAAAATCCTAACGAAATAAAAAATTCTAAAAATGCCAAAACAAATTTTCACCGTCTAAATAAAATATTTAGAACAAAATGAACATTTTCTTGGCCTACAAATGCAATTTTGAAAAATGCATATTTTTTCTAATTCAAATAAAATAGCAATAAAATCCAAAATAAAAATATTTATTTGATTTAAACATTTTTTTCTCCAATATTTCATTTATTTTGGAGAAGTATATTATCTCCTCTCATATATTTTAATTATGAAATATTTTTGAGAGAAAAATAATAAAACCAAAATGATCCTCTTTCCAATATTTGAGAAAAATCAAATATGAAAAATAGTGAAATCCCCAACTCTCTCTGTGGGTCCTTGAGTTGCTTAGGATTTTTCTCAGGATCACACCCAAAATGCAAATAAAATATGATATGCATATGATGACCTATGTATAACATTCCAAATTGAAAATTTGGGATGTTACACCAAAAAGAGCCGAAGAAAAAGAAAGGAAAATATGAGAGAAGAAGAGCGAAGAGGTATGCAAATTCCACACTTATGCTTCAAAATAGCACCATGTTTTTCGTATGGAGAGTCTCCTATGTTGTCACTTCCATATACTAGTGGGAATTTTTCATTACAGAGTTAGATGCACACCCACTTAGTTTTCATGTTGAGCTTTCATACACATATAGCTCTTAGTGCATTCATTGCATGACAATCCCTACTCCTCGCATTGATATCAATTGATGGGCATCTCCATAGCCCGTTGGTTAGCCGTGTTGATGTGAGACTTTCTTACCTTTTTGTCTTCTCCAAATTATTCTCTACATTGTATTCTATTCCACCCATAGTGCTATATCCATGGCTTGCGTGTTGGGAATCGTTGCATGGGAAACAAAAAAATTCTACGCACATGCAATGATCTATCCATGGAGATGCATAGAAACGAGGGGAAGGGTGTGTCTACGTACCCTCGTAGACCGTAAGCGGAAGCGTTTCACAACGCGGTTGATGTAGTTGAACTTTCTTCATGCTCCACCGATCGAATACCGAACGTACGGCACCTCCGAGTTCTGCACACATTCAGCTCGGTGATGTCCCTCGCCTTTTTGATCCAGCAAGGTGTCGAGGTAGTAGATGAGTTCCGTCAGCACGATGGTGTGGTGACAGTGATGGTGAAATGATCCGCGCAGGGCTTCGCCTAAGCACCGCAAGAATATGACCGGGGGTGTAAACTATGGAGGGGGCACCGCACACGGCTAACAATAGATGTTGTCTGTTCTAGGCGCCCCCCTCGCCACATATATATAGGTGGGAGGGAAAGGGGAGAGGCCAAGGGGCGCCCCAAGTGGGGCGGAATCCCACTTGGGCTTCTGCCCTGGTTCACCCCCCTTCCTTGTATAGGCGCCAATGGAAGTAAGGGGGAGGTGGCGCCCTCCTTTCCTTTCTCCCTTGAGAAGGGGAAGGAAGGAGGGACTTGCCCTCCTCCCTTTCCTTTCCCTAGGGCTGGCCGGCCTGGTGGAGTGGCACTGTCGGTGTCAAAACTGGCAGATCTTGGGTAGGGGGTCCCGAACTGTGCGTCTAAGGCGGATGGTAACAGGAGGCAGGGGACACGATGTTTACCCAGGTTCGGGCCCTCTCGATGGAGGTAATACCCTACGTCCTACTTGATTGATCTTGATGATATGAGTATTACAAGAGTTGATCTACCACGAGATTGTAGAGGCTAAACCCTAGAAGCCAGCCTATGGTATGATTGTTTGTATATCTATCGACTAGCCTGGCCTTGGTTTATATAATGCACCAGAGGCCTAGGATAACAAGAGTCCTAGCCGAATATGCCGGTGGGGGAGGAGTCCTTGTCTTGACCACCAAGTCTTGTGGAATCTTCCTTGTATGCAGCAGCTGTCCGAACTGGCCCATGAGTATACGGCCATGGGGGTCCTCGGCCCAATCTAACTGACCGGGAGACGATGTGGTGAGTACCCCCTTGTCCAGGAAACCGTCAGTAGCCCCGTGAACTGGTCTTCAAGTTGGGGCCGCTCCTCGGTTCTTCCGAACTGTTCTTTGTCTTCGGTCGTTGGCCTTGAAAACTGGTTCAACAAATCTTCCCATCTTCTATCTTGAGGATTGCCGAGCTAAATCTGAAGATCTCCACGTCGGGTATCCGAGGAGCCCCTTAAGTCTTCGGCCTTTATCAATGCCTTGTTATTTTTATGCCACACCTCGGGTTTGAAGTTGTTCCCGGGAGGCAGCATCCTCTTGCGTCGAGCTTTAACGCCGGACTGCATTCGAGGTATCTTTTTTAGACGAGTACCAATGCTAGACTGCTTCTGAGCTCCAACACCGGAATGTATCCGAGCTCCAATGCCGGACTATGTCCAAGCTCCAACACCAGACTGTATCCGAGCTCCAACGCCGGACTATATCCAAGGTGTCATAAATCACCTTGTTTCAAAAAAGTTGAAGGAGTTTAACTGAGCTTAATGCCGGAAATGCCATCTATGGAGCCAGCCACTCGCGCCTGAGCTTTATGCCGTACTGCTTCCGAGGTGGTGCACCACCCCGACCGTGGGTCGATTTTTTGTCAATATTTTTTATTGGTGCAATTTATTCTCTGCCGAGATATATAGCAAGTAGCCCTCAAGGTGTGTATCGGTCTAAAACCCGAGATGCACTTGAAGGATGACATAAAAACGCTGATCCCAATAGCCGCTGAGACTCAGGTTGATTTGCAAAATCGGCCTGAGGATCAAGTCCTAGCTCGTCAGAATACTTCAGGACACAAAAAGCAGCGTGCTCAGTCCTCGAGACTCAGGTTGGGTGCGGCCGACCAACCTGAGGATCAAAATCTCCTCAGAAGCTGTATTGCACTTAAAATTTTCTGCATTGAACAGGTAATGCAGTAGCCCCCGAGACACTGGTCGGGTGGCAACACCAGATCAGGGGATCGATGTGCCCCTTTAATATTTGTAAATAATAAGCCCGAAGCCCAGTAGCCCCCAAGCCTTAATGCGGGCACGGGTGGCCGAATTAAGGGTTGATATCCATAGTAAAATCACAAATTATGTGTAATGACTCTATGTATCCAAGTACTTGTCACAGCCCTAGAACACCTGAGTGTAATAGTTGCATCAGTGAGCATGCATCATGTTTAAATTCAAGAAACTTAAATTGAGGAAAGTGAAAGCCTCATAAATCAATTTAAAAGAAGGGCAAGAACCCTTTAAATTGCATTCATTGTTTCCAAAATGCCTTCATAAATGTTTGATAATTTTGGCAAGGCTTTGAGACAAACCAAAAATAGTGAACATTTTTTGTGGACTCTTTTGGGCACTGAATTTAAATCACTATTCTATTTGAATTTGGAAATATACCCAAATATATATGGGATATATTTCCAAATACCTCCGATATATTTTGTGTGCTTTTGGAGAAGTCCAATAAGCAACATAAAAATGATCAGAAAATATTTTGCATTGTTTTGAATTCCTTTGAATTTGCAAAATAGTGGCAAAGTAAAAAAATAGAAATAAAAAGAAAGACCCGTACCTGGGCCACTTACCTGTAGCCGGCCCAGCTGCACTAGTCCAGCCCACCGGGGCAGAGCGGTTGTCTTCAACCTCTGCCAGTAGGCAAAGGCGAAGTAGCACGCGCGCACGCGGAGGCCTCCACCTCCTGCTTCGCGGTGGCAGCCTCCCCGAGATCCTCGCGATGCCACGGAGACGCCAAGAGCCTCCCCTCGTTCTCCCTCCTCCTCTGGCTCCCTCTTCCTCTCTTCCCGTGAGCCCGAGAGCGCGCCGTCGCTGTCACCGTGGCTATAGGCCACCACCCACCCAACCAGCTCCACCACGAGCTCTGCCACGACTTCGTGGAGCTACACAGTGAGGCACGCGATCGCAGGAGCCCTGCAGCGTTGCCACCATCGCCATCTTCATCCTCTGCCGTGATGGTCGACGTCGTCGATTCGTTGGCTACGGGACCTCCCCGAGCTCGCCGTCCGCACCAGAAGATCCAGTGTGAGACCTGCATTCCCCCTCCTCCCTTTGTCGCGCTCGCCCTCTAGCCGTTGGCCCACAAGCTCCCGAGCACCGCTGCCGCCATGGCCGGCCAGCCCTGCGCTCCCGACCTCCCCCGCTCTCCTAAGCAGCACCAACATGCTTACCGCATCCCGGGGAAGCGAACTTGCCGCACCGTTTGCTCCAGCTCGCAGTGAAACCCCGCACCCGCTCGAGCACGAGCCCCGCCGCCGCTAAACCTCGACACCGGCAACACACCCGGCCACCCCAGGCCTTCCCGAGGCCACCAACTGACGCGCCTCGTTGCACCGGTTCCAACAATCCCAGCCGCACAACCCCTCGTAACCGGAGTTGGCCGGACGGGCAACTCTGACGTGCCCCTCTTACGCCGACAATTAGTTGCCGACTAATCCCTATATAAGCCACTAATTAACCCTCCCGTGCAACTGAAACATGGGCCCCACATCCTAATTAAACCCCGCATTAAAATAGTCTAAGTTCAATTAACCCTGCCAGTTAACTAGCTCAATGACCCACCAGTCAGTTTTGACTTTGGTCAACCACTCACGTCACCCTGATGCAGTGCTGATGTCGTAAACACATTTACTGGAATACTCATATTTCTAAATAATTTGGAAATTCCAAAAAATAGAGAAAAAACTTCTAAAAATCATAGGAGTTAATCTGTAACTCCAAATACAAAGATTTATATATGAAAAATTATCAGAAAAATTCAAGGAATCCATCTGTACCATTTTCATGCATGTTTGAACAATGTTTGTCCTCTGTTTTGGAAAAAACAAATAAAGGGCATATAAATAATCATATATGGAGTTGGAATTTGAATCATGTATTCAAACCAACTTCATTTAAATCATAGCTAGATGCATTAGCTCTAATCACAGCATATTGCCATGTCATGATCATGCATCATATTGTGGAATTGCATTGATTGTGTTCTTTCTCAGTTACCGGTGATTGTCCCCTCTCGATAGACGTGCTTCCGATGATGAGTTCGATGACACCGATGAAGAGCTATATTATCTTCAGAAACCCCCTTGTTCATTCTGATACAATCCCACTCTCTCGCTCCTGCTCTCTTTTACTGCATTAGGACAACAACGATTCAACTATTACATGTTGTGGTAGTTGAACCCCTATCCTTTGCATGACCTGTCATTGCCACAGTAAATAGATGAAACCCACTAGCATGAGTAGGAGTTGTTTGAGACCTGGTGTGCCTACTCATTCATACTTGTTTGTCATGCCTGCTATTTCTTAGAGTTGAGTCAGGTCTGATTCATCGGGGATGAATTAGCGGTGTGAGAACATGTCCTACTATTGTGAGCTAAGCGTGTGAACACGATTTGGTAAAGGTATCGGTGAGAGGCCATGTAGGAGTATATGGTGGGTTGTCTCATTGAAGCCGTCCTTAGGAACTAAGTTCTGGGTTTGTGATCCATGAACAGCTACTACCACACATTAGAATGCTTAAGTGCTCCTCTCGACTTATTAATCAACCCGATCTCTATCTAGGAGTTGCAACTAGTTTCTTGTGTTTGTAGGTTGTGTTAGTAGTCTACCAAGTGGCACCCGGTACACGAGGCTTGGGACAGACTAGGCACAGTGGCACGGTGTACCAAGTGGCACCCGGATGGTGGGCTTGGGAACCCTGCTCACATCGTTTGGGGACGTGAGCGACACCCCGGCCGGATCTCCTTGCGGATGGAACCCGAATAGGCGATAAACCTGGACTAGAGACTTGTGTGGTTAGTCAGGTCATGGCCGACTCCCTCGCCAGGCTTCCGCTTGAAGGTTGCCGAGATACACGACGTGTACATGGTGGTAAGTGGTGAGAGCGTGTGTGAAGAAGTACACCCCTACAGGGTTAACATCATCTATTCGAATAGCCGTGTCCATGGAAAAGGACTTCTGGCTTACCTGTACAGTTCATAGACAAGTGAAAGTGGATACTCTAAAATGCGCAAGATAAGCGTGAGTGCTATGGATGGCGTTCTCGTAGGGAGACGGGAGCGGATCCATAGTGGTGTATTGGTATGGTGAATATGTGGACTCGTGTGCGCCACCTTAAAAGAGTTACTTGCAGTCGTAGTTCAGGATAGCCACCGAGTCAAATCTGGCTTGCTACAGTTAAACTCCACCACCCCTTTGTTGATACCGATGCATATGTAGATAGTTCTGATGTAATTCTTGCTGGGTACATTTGTACTCACGTTTGCTTATTTTATGTTTTGCAGAGAGACTTCAGTCTCGCTAGTAGTTCCACATGGACTTCGACATTTAGCTTGTTACCTCAGCTACGATCTTGTACCCTTGGGAGGGTCTTGTAGATAGTCAGGCTTCTCAGCCTTCTTCATTTGTAGTTGTCTGTACTCAGACAAGTTAAGCTTCCGCATGTGCTTGTTGCTTGTATGCTCTGTATGTTGGGTCATGAGACCCGTGTTTGTATTATCTGGCTCTTCAGAGCCTAATGAATAAATACTTGAGTCGTAGAGTTATGTTGTGATGCCATGTTGTATTTACACATATCGAGCATATTGTGTGTATGATTGAAATGCTTGGTATGTGTGGGATTCGACAACCTAGTTGTTCATCCTTGGTAGCCTCTCTTATGGGGAAATGTAGTCTTGTGCTTCCATGAGCCATAGTAGTTCGCTACAGCCCGGTTCACCGGCGTCCTGCTAGCCCAGCACTACTGCTCCGGAACACTTAGACTGGCCGGCATGTGATTCACTTCGTTCCTGTGTCTGTCCCTTCGGGGAAATGTCACGCGGTGACACCCGGAGTCATGCCTAGCCTGCTACAGCCCGGGTTCCCGGAGTCCTGTTAGCCCAGTGCTACAGCCCGGATTCGCACGCTGCTGACCGACATGCTCGATGTTGATTCATGTATGCTTGTCCCCGTAAGTTAGTGCCACTTTGGGTTCATGACTAGTCACGTCGGCCCGGGTTCTCTGTCATATGGATGCTAGCGACACTATCATATACGTGAGCCAAAAGACACATACGGTCCCGGGCCATGGTAAGGCGACACCCATGGGAATACCGTGCGTGAGGCCGCAAAGTGATATGAGGTGTTATAGGCTAGATTGATGTGACTTAGAATCGGCGTCCTGGCAGCTTTGGTATTAGAGCCTGACTGCCTGTAGGATTACCAAGCCAGACTGGTCGAAGTTGAGTCTAGAAATTCTTTAGTTATGTAAGGGAATTGATTGTGGAAGGGAACGTAAGGCTCTTTTTACTCCTTTACCTTATGCCCTTCCAATCTGAGTCAACCTCTTCTCTTCTATGGGGATTAAGAACTAGGCCTTCTCATCTATCTACCAGGATGACGTGTTACTAATCCATAGACTTATAGGATTGATGGATTCAAGTCTTAGTTCAGTTCCTACTACTTTTGTGTGTTGAAAGTTGATCTCAGAACCTTGATATTGCGATGTTAAGTGGTTATGCCACCATTTTGCAGGATGTCTGAAATCCTTCGTTATGTTGTTCGAGTCATCCCAGGTTTCTAAATAGTCTAATGCATTTGCAACCCCTTCTTTCCGTTCCCGATGTTTCTCTGGGCTAGTTTAACCACACTAATCGGTGAGCTGAGGTACTTTGTTGCCTTGACATATATGTTGGAACTATTATTATGACCCTAGGTGTCTTAGAGGATCACCTAATAATCTAGCCCTGTTTTGTGTTCCCAGTGTGATGATTCTGGCCATCATTCTCGAGAGCATCCCGTGATGCCACTTAGTTAGTAGGCATTCTATTCATGGGTTCTTGAACCCGAGATTCACCTTACTTACTTCATGTTGATAGTGTTTGCTAGTTCCTTTCGGATATTAGTAACCTTTGCGATAGTCCTCGAGGTCCGTGGTATCTCATTCTTCCAATACCATGAACCATCATGGTAGAAGTTCTTTTGAACCAAAAGATCACAACCAGGGTGCTCTTGAGGAGTACTCCATTCATATTGTGACTCTGCCAGTCCTTCCTTTTCTGCATGGGTTATCTAGAAGAATTATGTTGAACTTTGCCCGACATACTGATCTATGCGTCCACAACTCAGAAAGTTATATGTTCCTTTGAGTTGTCCCTCGTTAGTTATTTTCTGGCCCTCGTCTGTCAATTGATAATTAAGAGTATGTGTGCATTCATGCTCATCGATACCTCATATTCTTGTAGTGTGTCAAGCCATTCTATTCTGGAATGACTAGGAGAAACAAACTCCAGTACCTTATCCATTTCTAGGATTGGGTCAAAGTAGTTGTATTCCGTAGATCAAATGCCAAACCAGCTTTTTTTCTGTTCTACCTTGGAGTATTACCCTATTTATGTCAAGAATATCATAGGAATTGCACCATCTCTTATGAATTTTTGACGCAGTGATACTTATTGCCATCATTGTTCATTCCTCGGCTCTCGTGTTATTGTAACCGGAATGCCGGCAAGTGAGTCGTGATGTGTGAAATCAATACTCCTAGCAACTCCATTGCTTGGTAGTTAATGGAAAATAATTTCATTCTTAGCGTGTTGGTTATTGAATCATCATTCTAAGATAGATTGTGCTATCTAGTCCTTAATTCTGGTGCACTCTTCGATCAATGAGTTAGGATTATTCAATCCCGTGCTTATTTGATCATATTGTCTTGCTCTAAAAATCAAGATTGTTCCCAAGCTTAGTAACATATCGGTGGTTCATGATGTTTCGAATATCTTCTTGGAAGTATTACCAGGTTTTTACCTTACCGTTATGTTGAGTTTGTGTTCAAGTTGGTTTCCTATAAACCAACCCTTCTCCAAGAATCTGTGTTGGATATCCCTGAGCTAGTTGGTTGAGCTAAACAATAACTTGGAGAGTTGGAAGATAAAAGCTTTGTCCGACTTAGTTCACTCCAAAGGGATATCCTTAGGTGTGTGTGTGTGTGTGTTGAAGAAAGATGTTATCCTCATTGATTGATCCTCGTGATCAGTTGTTGGATCAATTATATTGTCAAAACTTTGATTTGAGTGTGGGCTATCGTCAAATCAAAACAAAACCAATGATATTTGTAATGTTGTCTTACTCGTGGTTGATCCCTCAAGCATACACCATTACATCTTTTGGTCTAAACGATGCTATCACCCTGTTCACATAATTGTGGAAATCCATTTATATGGAAACCTGGATGAATTGTTGTTGATCCCATCGACAACATCCCTATCTTGTCCACGACTTTGTTGTACATTAAGCTAGTGTTGGAAACTTATGTAAGCATTTTCTTCGTGTCCCGTTCATGAAGTATATGTTTGGTGTAAGAAGTGACTTCATCTAATTCATGTGCATCTGATGCAAGTTGCCGCCATGAATTCGAGAAAGTTTGTTTTGCCTCCTCTGGAATCTTCCCAAATCAGTCATGCATATGTGCGAAGTATTCCGTGGTTTGGAGACTTGCAACCTTCATTCTATATGTGTCCCTAGCACACCAAGCCACTGATTGATTTGTTCAAGGATAAGAAGTTCCTTTTTAAGAGCTAACCCGGGCTTAATCAAGGATTTTGTTATCCGCAATGATGGTTCCCCACCTGAACTCGGTAGTGTTTTGTTGTAAGACTACTACATGGTCATGCTTGTCTGGGACAATGTGTTCACATGTTTGTAGCAGAACCAGCTCATGTTTTGGAGCTTACCACCGTAGTCCATTTCCCGATAATCCTGCAACGTCATCTTGTCAACTTGTGTTGCAAAATTTCATTTTTCTCTCTAGACTTGATGAGTCTGGAATATCCTGACACCAACCAGATCTGAATCTCAGGCAGATATGATGGTTGGAACATTTCCCAAGAACTATAATATTGGTCTCTCTGTAACCGATAAAGTGGATGTCGTGGCCGACACACCCAGACGGAAGACCTATTATTGTAGTGTTTTGATTGAGGAAGTTGGTTACCTTCCCATAAGGATTTCATAGGATTTACTTCCATAGTTATTCCTTATGGATTCTTGTGCTCCCGAAGTCTGACCTTTTACTTGATGTCATAGGTACCAAACCATATCTATAAATGGGTTACGGTAGCACATCAAGGAGAACATTAGAAGCGGAGTGCTAAATGTCTCTCGGTCAATCATCAGATTTTGTTTCCTTGGCCTCGCTAAAGAGAAATCTGAGAAGGTGTTATCTCCCTTTGCATCTGCATCGTCCATCACTATTCATCATGGTAGTATGTTGTGTTGCCAGGATCCTTGACACGGATGTTGGTAGAACCTTGATGAATATGGAAATGCTCAAGTTCTTGAGAGCACGCGCAAGCAAAATCATCCCTTGCGTTGTCTTCAACAAAGTAGTCCACATCATCCATTCCAGTCTGGGTATGCCATCCCTTCTTACCCCGCCAAATGATTGTTGTGATTTGCCTTAGGCTGGTATAAAGAGTTTCAATGATCTTTGTATCAAAAGTAATTCTTTTTTCCATTTAAGGGAATAGCTCTACGAGTCACCTCCCTAAGGTGTCACATTATGAAATCGTGGTAACTATCTCCTCGCTACATTGAAACCATGCACCATCTTACTCAAGCGTGGAATTGTTGCCTACCAACTTGAACCTTCGTCATCTGTTCTTCCATCCCTCTCGATGTGTTTTTCGTGTCTCAGCTCAAGAGGTGTTTCAACATCTCACTCCATGAGTTGATCGTGAGTTGCTCGATCTTTGAGAAGATCGATTCCTGTAGAGTTTCCTTCTGTCATCATCATGTTGGATGAAGCGCTCAAACGCAAAGACGTCAAGATCAATTGGAGAAATGAATCAACATCTTCGAGAAGGGCAATCGGATCATGAAGATCATGTTAGCTTTGTGATCCCTCTGTCTTCTTACCTCACGTCTTGAATCTCGGGACGAGATTCTTGTTTAGTGGGGGTGAGTTGTCATAGCCCTAGAACACCTGAGTGTAATAGTTGCATCAGTGAGCATGCATCATGTTTAAATTCAAGAAACTTAAATTGAGGAAAGTGAAAGCCTCATAAATCAATTTAAAAGAAGGGAAAGAACCCTTTAAATTGCATTCATTGTTTCCAAAATGCCTTCATAAATGTTTGATAATTTTGGCAAGGCTTTGAGACCAAACCAAAAAATAGTGAACATTTTTGTGGAATATTTTGGGCACTGAATTTAAATCACTATTCTATTTGAATTTGGAAATATACCCAAATATATATGGGATATATTTCCAAATACCTCAGATATATTTTGTGTGCTTTTGGAGAAGTCCAATAAGCAACATAAAAATGGTCAGAGAATATTTTGCATTGTTTTGAATTCCTTTGAATTTGCAAAACAGTGGCAAAGTAAAAAACCGAAATAAAAAGAAAGACCCGTACCTGGGCCACTTACCTGTAGCCGGCCCAGCTGCACCAGTCCAGCCCACCGGGGCAGAGCGGTTGTCTTCAACCTCTACCAGTAGGCAGAGGCGAAGTAGCACACGCGCACGCACGCACGCGGAGGCCTCCACCTCCTGCTTCGCGGTGGCAGCCTCCCCGACATCATCGCGACACCACAGAGACGCCCAGAGCCTCCCCTCGTTCTACCTCCTCCTCTGGCTCCCTCTTCCTCTCTTCCTGTGAGCCCAAGAGCACGCCGTCGCCGTCACCGTGGCTATAGGCCACCACCCACCCAACCAGTGCCACCACGAGCTCCGCCACGACTCCGTGGAGCTACACACTGAGGCACGCGACCGCAGGAGCCCTGCAGCGTCGCCACCATCGCCATCTTCATCCTCTGCCCTGACGGTCACCGTCGTCGATTCGTCGGCTACGGGACCTCCCCGAGCTCGCCGTCCGCACCAGAAGATCCGTTGTGAGACCTGCAGTCTTTTCCTCCTCCTCCCTTTGTCGCGCTCACCCTCTAGCCGCTGCCCCACAAGCTCCCGAGCGTCGTCGGCTCCATGGTCGGCTAGCCCTGTGCTCCCGACCTCCCCCGCTCTCCTAAGCAGCACCAACATGCTTACCGTCTCCCCGGGAAGCGAACTTGCCGCACCGTTTTCTCTAGCTCGCACTGAAACCCCGCACCCGCTCGAGCCCGAGCTCCGCCGCTGCTAAACCTCGACGTCGGCCACACACCCGGCCACCCCAGGCCTTCCCGAGGCCACCAACCGACGCGCCTCGTTCTGCCGGTTCCAACAAGCCCAGCCGCACGACCCCTTGTCACCGGAGTTGGCCGGACGGGCAACTACGACGTGCCCTGCTTACGCCGGCGATTAGTCGCCGACTAATCCCTATTTAAGCCACTAATTAACCCTCCCATGCAACTGAAACATGAGCCCCACATCCTAATTAAACCCCGCGTTAAAATAGTCTAAGTTTAATTAACCCTGCCAGTTAACTAGCTCAATGACAAGTAGGTCCCACCAGTCAGTTTTGACTTTGGTCAACCACTGATGTCACCCTAACGCAGTGCTGATGTCGTAAACACATTTACTGGAATACTCATATTTCTAAATGATTTGGAAATGCCAGAAAATAGAGCAACTTCTAAAAATCATAGGAATTAATTTGTAACTCCAAATACAAAGATTTATATATGAAAAATTATCAGAAAAATTCAAGGAATCCATCTGTACCATTTTCATGCATGTCTGAACAATGTTTGTCCTCTGTTTTAGACAAAACAAATAAAGGGCATTTAAATTATCATATATGGAGCATATTGCCATGTCATAGCTAGATGCATTAGCTCTAATCATAGCATATTGCCATGTCATGATCATGCATCATATTGTAGCATTGCATTGATTGTGTTCTTTCTCAGTTGCCGGTGATTGTCCCCTCTTGATAGACGTGCTTCCGACGATGAGTTCGATGACACCGATGAAGAGCTATATTATCTTCAGAAGTGCTAGGCAAGCAAAACCCCCTTGTTCATTCCAATACAATCCCACTCTCTCGCTCCTGCTCTCTTTTACTGCATTAGGACAACAATGATTCAACTGTTACATGCTGCGGTAGTTGAACCCCTTTCCTTTGCATGACCTGTCATTGCCATAGTAAATAGATGAAACCCACTAGTATGAGTAGGAGTTGTTTGAGCCCTGGTGTGCCTACTCATTCATACTTGTTTGTCATGCCTGCTATTGCTTAGAGTTGAGTCAGGTCTGATTCATCGGGGACGAATTAGAGGTGTGAGAACATGTCCTACTGTTGTGAGCTAAGCGTGTGAACACGATTTGGTAAAGGTATCGGTGAGAGGCCATATAGGAGTATATGGTGGGTTGTCTCATTGAAGTCGTCCTTAGGAACTGAGTTCTGTGTTTGTGATCCATGAACAGCTACTACCACGCATTGGAATGCTTAAGTGCCCCTCTCGACTTATTAATCAACCTGATCTCTGTCTAGGAGTTGCAACTAGTTTTTGGTGTTTGTAGGTTGTGTTAGTAGTCTACCAAGTGGCACCCGGTACAGGTGGGCTTGGGACAGACTAGGCATAGTGGCACGGTGTACCAAGTGGCACCCGTATGGTGGGCTTGGGAACCCTGCTCACATCGTTTGGGGCCGTGAGCGAGACCCCGGTCGGATCTCCTTCCGGATGGAACCCGAATAGGCGATAAACCTGGACTAGAGACTTGTGTGGTTAGTCAGGTCGTGGCCGACTCCCTCGCCAGGCTTCCGCTTGAAGGTTGCCGAGATGCACGACGTGTACATGGTGGTAAGTGGCGAGAGCGTGTGTGAAGAAGTACACCCCTATAGGGTTAACATCATCTATTCAAATAGCCGTGTCCGCGGAGAAGGACTTCTGGGTTGCCTGTACAGTTCATAGACAAGTGAAAGTGGATACTCTAAAATGCGCAAGATAAGCGTGAGTGCTATGGATGGCGTTCTCGTAGAGAGACGGGAGCGGATCCATAGTGGTGTATTGGTATGGTGAATATGTGGACTCGTGTGCGCCATCTCAAAAGAGTTACTTGCAGTCGTAGTTCAGGATAGCCACCGAGTCAAAGATGGCTTGCTGTAGTTAAACTCCACCACCCCTTTGTTGATACCGATGCATATGTAGATAGTTCTGATGTAAGTCTTGCTGGGTACATTTGTACTCATGTTTGCTTAATTTATGTTTTGCAGAGAGACTTCAGTCTCTCTAGTAGTTCTGTGTGAGCTTCGACGTTTATCTTGTTACCTCAACTACGATCTTGTACCCTTGGGAGGGTCTTGTAGATAGTCAGGCTTCTCAGCCTTCTTCATTTGTAGTTGTCTGTACTCAGACAAGTTAAGCTTCCGCATGTGCTTGTTGCTTGTATGCTCTGTATGTTGGGTCATGAGACCCATGTTTGTATTATCTGGCTCTTTGGAGCCTAATGAATAAATACTTGAGTCATAGAGTTATGTTGTGATGCCATGTTGTATTTACACATATCGAGCATATTGTGTGTATGATTGAAATGCTTGGTATGTGTGGGATCCGACAACCTAGTTGTTCATCCTTGGTAGCCTCTCTTATGGGGAAATGTAGTCTTGTGCTTCCATGAGCCATAGTAGTCTGCTACAGCCCGGTTCACCGGAGTCCTGCTAGCCCAGCACTACTGCTCCGGAACACTTAGACTGGCTGGCATGTGATTCATTTCGTTCCTGTGTCTGTCCATTTGGGGAAATGTCACGCGGTGACATCCGGAGTCATGCCTAGCCTGCTACAGCCCGGGTTCCCGGAGTCCTGTTAGCCCAGTGCTACAGCCCGGATCCGCACGTTGCTGACCACCATGCTCGATGTTGATTCATGTATGCCTGTCCCCATAAGTTAGTGCCTCTTTGGGTTCACGACTAGTCACGTCGGCCGGGTTCTCTGACATATGGATGCTAGCGAAACTATCATATACATGAGCCAAAAGACGCAAACGGTCCCGGGCCATGGTAAGGCGACACCCGTGGGAATACCGTGCGTGAGGCCGCAAAGTGATATGAGGTGTTACAGGCTAGATCGATGTGACTTAGAATCGGGGTCCTGACAGTACTTTACGCCATTAATGGTCGGATCCGCATTGTACAAAACTTTGTTGACCGACCATCGGCTTCCACCTCCTCGGCCAGTAGCCGAAGAGTGTTTGTCCTACTTTATAAAGCCTTTATGAGGGCAAAGATTTACGACAAACAAGGCAATCTGGCCATACGGTTTTATAAACAAAGGTACGTAGAGAGATATATTATATTACTGTTTAACATAAGAAATGTCTTCCAAAGAAAATAGTCCCATTGTCGGTTCCTTTCTTTGGGTTGTTGTGCTAAGCATGATCATGAAACCTCAGCTCTAATGTAAGAGCAAAATATTGAGGATTTAGTGTGGGAGGCCAGTTAATAGCCCCCGGTAGTGTTCGGCGACAGTCAAGGTCAAGCCGTAAACACTTCGGCCAATGTTATGAATGACCCGTCATTTAACACAGTCATCGGATCGCTGACCAGTTTAAGCTTATTGTGACAGTCAGTTTTCGGCTTTCTCCACTGAGATGCTTAACCATGCGAGCTGGAAGCACAATCGCGGTGGTTCTCCCTTTGCACACCTAGCCAAACAAAGCGGAACATAGGAGGCAAGCGCAGGAGTCAGGCAACCCAACTATTGACCGAAGACACAATTCGAAACCGATACATATATAGCAATATCCAAGAATGTTTTTGCCGAATCTCTAAAGGTGTCCGGCGTTGCACTGCGAGACTTGTGCTGAAAATACACAAATAGTTTAAAAGTGCCATAACCTTGGAAAACCAAAAAAACGTCAGTAAAAACATGACGTCCGAATAATATCAAGTGTTCGGTGCCAATCTGAAAATTGGAAGAGAAAAAAAATTGTGCTTCTGTCGTGTTTTGACAACGACCAAGAAGAAAACACATTTACAACTCATATATAAATTTTAAGAGCCCCCATGTGACTTGGGTAAAAGAATTTGATGTATAATGATTGTATGTACCGAAGTACTTATATCATATCTATGTTCACCCGAACTTTAAACGCGTCTTAACCGACCGTCGGCTTCTCCCTCTTCGGCCAAGGGCCGAAAAGTGTCATGTACTCCACCTGTCGAGAGTATCAACGGTGCTTCCGATGACCAGGCAATCAGGCCATAAGGTTGTAACAGACAAAGCGCACTCAGGGAACTTATGCTATATTACTGACGAAGTGTAAGAAGCATCTTCGAAGAAAATAGTACCCCTACCAATACCTTTCTTCGGTGCTCATTATTACTATGAGACTCGTGCAATAGATTTTTTGTACTCATGAGTTCTGTTGTGTGCCGACCATGATTGAAAACAATAAGAGCGCTAGCCTTCGGCTTCACCTAGTCTGAGGTCAGAGCTCGGATGACCCGGTCATGACAACCGCAGAGGTGCTCCCTTTACTCCCTAGCCGAACAATCGGGAATGTAGGGGTAAGCACAGGAGCCAGGCAACCCAGCTTGCAAATCACCTAGGTTAATATGGTGCATATTGTGGCATAATACACAAACAAGGAACGAAACCGTACAAGTATAATCATATGCAAGAGGAAAAACTCCATCAAGGGAGCCCCCAAATAAACGGGGTATTTGAATATGCGCGTCACAAACAAAGTTTTGACAAGGAACTTTGTCACAAAAAACTTTGTGCCGAAAAGTATAATGCTTGGTCGAACCGAACAAAATTTAAAACTGAAAGTTTTTGAGCATGAAAGCAACTTAGCTGGTTAATGTGCTCGGTGTTGATGACGCGATTCGGGCTTGTGGCGGGACGAAGACGCCCATTAATCTATGACAGATCCGACAAGGTTCGCAGTTCCCGGCCCCCAGGCCCGAGGTGTCCGGCACTCTGGAGTAGTGACCACCTAACACAGTCAAAATCGATTACATGCACGCATAAAATAGTGCAGTCCAGGAAATAATAATGATAATATATAATCGTTGCATAATTGCTTTACGCAAAAATAATTTATTTAAAGAAATGTGGCCTGGCGCCGAAGCCAATGTCGATGCAGGGCGTCAGCATGACGCAGTGAAGGCGTGACAAAGCCTGAATTTGCAGGGCGGTCCGGGCTCCGGATGCGGCACTTGCTGAACTATGTACGGAAACTGACCGAACCACCACGCGACCGTTTTTAATGTGACCACCATTTGATAGACCTATGTACAGATGATGGAACAAATCAGAGTAATAATTCCTTAAGAAAAACAAACCCAACAAGCAAAAATTGTTAGGATTAATAGCACCTGGTTTATTTGTTGTAGCATTTCGAAGAAAAGCGACTCCCAAAATCGGGAATCGATCCGCACACCCATTTCCTGATGGGCGATAAAGCGATGGCCTGGTGATGCTGGCCAAGGCTGGCTTGCCAAGGCGAAGCCCTCGGTCCAGCTAACGTGACGAAGTTGGTCGGCTGGTGACGCCAAAGTCACCGGAGTATGTTGATGAAGAAATAGCCAAGTCCCCGGTCTAGCCGAGGTGACGGAGCAGGCCGGTGAGGAGTTGTTGTAGCTGCCATGTCAGCCGAGGTGTTGAAGTAGTTCGGCATGATGGACATTGGCTTGAAGAAGCAACAGTGCGGCCATGCCGACCCAGGTCGTAACTTGTGACGTGGCCAATGCTGGTCTGATGAGGTGATCATGCGGCGATGCCGGTGTGCCTGCTCCGTGTAATCCGTACGGCGGCGATGTTGGTGATGATTTATCCTTGGCGATTCCGAACTCTTATTCGGCTCGCCGAGGTGAGGATCCGAAGAAGTTGAGCTCGGCTAAAAAAGCGACGACATGTCTAGCGCAGGTCGGCAGTCGTGGAGCTATATTGCCGGACTGATTTGACACCAGCGTGATGGCGAAGATTACATTAGAGGAGGATTAAAATTTTATGGGCGCATGTTAAAAACAACGCACAATACCTTGGAAGAAAATTCCTTTTAAAAAGGTTGTCAAATATCACGTTAAAGAAACATGAATTCAGGTCGGATCCGTATTCGCGCAGAAAACAGATCTGAAAAGTGATGCACTAATCGGAAGGCTCCCGGAGTTTGGGCGGTCGGATGGAGCTGAAATTTTGAGGGGTGCTAGATATGGGAATTCCGCAGCAGATGAACGGTTGGATCTTCAAAAGGACTTCCGAGCTGGGCTCTGGAGACCACGCCCTAAACTAGTCCAGATTCCCGTGTGGATTTGACAGGGCTCCGGTATATCGTAGATTGTCAGAGATTCCTCCATCGGAACTTGACGAAATTTTCCAGGGTTGTTGTAGACTCGATTCCGCACAATTCCACCGAAGCGATCATTAAAATGACACTCGAGGGGGCGGTGGCGGCGGATATGCGTTTGCTGTCTAGAAAAACAGCACGGTCGCCCGAGGGCAATGTTGACGTTGAGCCCCCGAGCTCCATGGACGATTCCTCCATGATTTTGATAGAGATCGGAGTTGGTGTTGATGAAGACCCTCGTCTGAACATGATGATCGGAGGCAGGGCACAGTCCTCGGTCAAGCCAAGGTGACCGGTCGAGCCGGTGACGAAGATGTCGACGTCGTAGTCAATCTGCAGAAGAGTGATCGATCTTTTTGTCGATCACACAGCGAAACTCTCAATGAAAGCACCAATGTCGGTGTCAAAACCGGCGGATCTCAGGTAGGGGGTTCCGAACTGTGCGTCTAAGGCGGATGGTAACATGAGGCAGGGGACACGATGTTTACCCAGGTTCGGGCCCTCTCGATGGAGGTAATACCCTACGTCCTACTTGATTGATCTTGATGATATGAGTATTACAGGAGTTGATCTACCACGAGATTGTAGAGGCTAAACTCTACAAGCCAGCCTATGGTATGATTGTTTGTATATCTATCAACTGGCCTGACCTGGTTTATATAATGCACCAGAGGCCTAGGATAACAAGAGTCCTAGCCGAATACGCCGGTGGGGGAGGAGTCCTTGTTTTGACCACCAAGTCTTATGGAATCTTCCTTGTATGCGGCAGCTGTCCGAAGTGGCCCATGAGTATACGGCCATGGGGGTCCTCGACCTAATCTAACTAACCGGGTGACGACGTGGTGAGTACCCCCTAGTCCATGACACCGTCAGGCGCACCAGCCCCTTCGGGCTGGTCTGTCCCTCCCTTCGCCCATTAAGCCCATATCTTTGTCGGGGGTGCCCGAAACCCCTTCCGGTGACCCTATGTGAACCCGGTACCCTCCGGAACACTTTCTGTGTCCGAATACCATTGTCCTATATATCAATCTATACCTCTCGACCATTTAGAGACTCCTCGTCATGCCTATCATCTCATCTGGGACTCCGAACAACATTGGGTCACAAAATCACATAACTCAGATAATACTATATGGTCATCGAACGTTAAGCGTGCGAACCCTACGTGTTTGAGAACTATGTAGACATGACCGAGACACCTCTCCGGTCAATAACCAATAGCGGAACCTGGATGCTCATATTGGCTCCTACATATTATATGAAGATCTTTATCGGTTGAACCGTTATGACAACATACACAATTCCTTTTGTCCATCGGTATGTTACATGCCCGAGATTCGATCATCGGTATCTTCATACCTAGTTCAATCTTGTAACCAGCAAGTATCTTTACTCGGTCCATAATACATCATCCTGCAACTAACTCATTAGTCACTTTTGCTTGCAAGCCTTCTTATGATGTGCATTACTGAGAGGCCCAGAGATACCTCTCCGATACTCGGAGTGACAAATCCTAATCTCGATCTATGCCAACCTAACAAACACCTTCGGAGATACCTGTAGAGCATCTTTATAATCACCCAGTTATGTTGTGACGTTTGATAGCACACAAGGTATTCCTCACATGTCCGGGAGTTGCATAATCTCATAGTCGAAGGAATATGTATTTGACATGTAGAAAGCAATAGCAATAAAA
Organism: Triticum monococcum; assembly: GCA_034509565.1. Lineage (NCBI taxonomy): Eukaryota > Viridiplantae > Streptophyta > Magnoliopsida > Poales > Poaceae > Triticum > Triticum monococcum. The sequence goes on from CM067841.1 coordinate 123,547,513, forward strand.
CTGAACGATCATTATGCTAAGCTAACGGATGGGTCTTGTCCATCACATCATTCTCCTAATGACAACTCATGTCCATGGTTAGGAAACCTTAACCATCTTTGATCAACAAGCCAGTCAAGTAGAGGCTCACTAGGGACACAGTGTTTGTCTATGTATTCACACATGTATTTGGGTTTCTGATCAATACAATTCTAGCATGAATAATAAACATTTATCATGAATAAGGAAATATAAAATAACAACTTCATTATTGCCTCTAGGGCATATTTCCTTCAGTCTCCCACTTGCACTAGAGTCAATAATCTAGATTACATAGTAATGATTCTAACACCCATGGAGTCTTGGTGCTGATCATGTTTTGCTCGTGGAAGAGGCTTAGTCAACGGGTCTGTTACATTTAGATCCATACGTATTTTGCAAATATCTATGTCTCCCTCCTTGAATTGATCATGGATGGAGTTGAACCATCTCTTGATGTGTTTGGTTCTTTTGTGAAATCTGGATTCCTTTGCTAAGGCAATTGCTCCAGTATTGTCACAAAAGATTTTCATTAGACCCCATGCACTAGGTATTACACCTAGATCGGGTATGAACTCCTTCATTTGCTGCTTCCGAAGTAGCTATGTACTCCACTTCACATGTAGATCCCACCACAACGCTCTGCTTGGAACTGCACCAACTGATAGCTCCGCCATTCAATATAAATACATATCCGGTTTGTGACTTAGAGTCATCCGGATCAGTGTCAAAACTAGCATCGACGTAACCATTTATGATGAGCTCTTTGTCACCTCCATAAACGAGAAACATATCCTTACTCCTTTTCAGGTACTTCAGGATGTTCTTGACCATGTTCGGTGATCCACTCCTAGATTACTTTGGTACCTGCCTGCTAACTTATAGCAAGGCACACATCAGGTCTGGTACACAGCATAGCATACATGATAGAACCTATGGTTGGGGCAAAGGGAATGACTTTCATTTTCTCTCTATCTTCTGCAGTGGTCGGGCATTGAGTCTGACTCAACTTCACACCTTGTAACATAGGCAAGAACCCTTTCTTTGACTGATCCATTTTGAAGTTCCTCAGAACTTTATCAAGGTATGTGCTTTGTGAAAGTCCTATTAAACGTCTTGATCTATCTCTATAGATCTTGATGCCCAATATATAAGCAGCTTCACTGAGGTCTTTCATTGAAAAACTCTTATTCAAGTATCCTTTTATGCTATCCAGAAATTCTACATCATTTCCAATCAACAATATAATATTAGAAATGCTACAGAGCTCCCACTCACTTTCTTGTAAATACAAGCTTCTCCGAAAGTCTGTATAAAACAATATGCTTTGATCACCTCATCAAAGCGTATATTCCAACTCTGAGATGCTTGCACCAGTCCATAGATGGATCGCTCGAGCTTGCACACTTTGTTAGCACCTTTAGGATCGAAAAAACCTTTTGGTTGCATCATATACAACTCTTCTTTAAGAAATCCATTAAGGAATGCAGTTTTGACATCCATTTGCCAGATTTCATAATCATAAAATGCGGCAATTACTAACATGATTTGGACAGACTTAAGCATCGCTATGGGTGAGAAGGTCTTATCGTAGTCAACTCCTTGAACTTGTTGAAAAACTTTTGTGACAAGTTGAGCTTTGTAGACAGTAACATTACCATCAGCGTCAGTCTTCTTCTTGAAGATCCATTTATTCTCTATGGCTCGCCGATCATCGGGCAAGTCGACCAAAGTCCATACTTTGTTCTCATACATGGATCCTATCTCGGATTTCACGGCCTCAAGCCATTTACCGTAATCTAGGCTCATCATAGCTTCTTCATAGTTCATAGGTTCGTCATGGTCTGGTAACATGACTTCCAGAACAGGATTACCATACCACTCTGGTGCGGATCGTGCTCTGGTTGACCTACGAGGTTCAGTAGTAACTTGAACTAAAGTTTCATGATCATTATCATTAGCTTCCTCTCTCGTTGGTGTAGGCATCACGGGAACGGTTTTCTGTGATGAGCTACCTTCCAATTCGGGAGAAGGTACAATTACCTCATCAAGTTCTACTTTCCTCCCACTCACTTCTTTTGAGAGAAACTCCTTCTATAGAAAGTTTCCATTCTTGGCAACAAATATCTTGCCTTCAGATCTGTGGTAGAAGGTGTACCCAATTGTTTCCTTAGGGTATCCTATGAAGATGCATTTCTCTGATTTGGGTTCGAGTTTACCAGGCTGAAGCCTTTTGACAGAAGTGTCGCAAACCCGAACTTTAAGAAACGACGGCTTAGCTTTCTTGCCAAACCACAGTTCATACGGTGTCGTCTCAATGTATTTAGATGGTGCCTATTTAACGTGAATGCAGCTATCTCTAATGCATAACCCCAAAACAATAGTGGTAAATCGGTAAGAGACATCATAGATCGCACCATATCTAATAAAGTATGGTTACGACGTTCAGACACACCATTACGCTGTGGTGTTCCAGGTGGTGTGAGTTGTGAAACTATTCCACATTGTTTTAAATGAAGGCCAAACTCGTAACTCAAATATTCGCCTACGCGATCAGATCGTAGAAACTTTATTTTCTTGTTACGATGATTCTCCACTTCACTCTAAAATTCTTTGAACTTTTCAAATGTTTCATACTTGTGTTTCATTAAGTAGATATACCCATATCTGCTCAAATCATCTGTGAAGGTCAGAAAATAATGTTACCCGCCACGGGCCTCAACACTCATCGGACTGCATACATCAGTATGTATTATTTATAGTAAGTCATTAGCTCGCTCCATTGTTTCGGAGAATGGAGTTTTAGTCATCTTGCCCATGAGGCATGGTTCGCAAGTATCAAATGATTCATAATCAAGTGATTCCAAAAGCCCATCTGCATGGAGTTTCTTCATGTGCTTTACACCAATATGACCTAAACGGTAGTGCCACAAATATGTTGCACTATAATTATCAACTTTGCATCTTTTGGCATCAATATTATGAATATGTGTATCACCACAATCGAGATTCAACAAAAATAGACCACTCTTAAAGGGTGCATGACCATAAAAGATATTACTCATATAAACAGAACAACCATTATTCTCTTATTTAAATGAATAATCGTGTCGCACTAGACAAGATCCAGATATAATGTTCATGCTCAACACTGGCACCAAATAACAATTATTCAGGTCTAAAACTAATCCCGATGGTAGATGTAGAGGTAGCATGCCGACGGCGATCACATTGACCTTGGAACTTTCCCGACGAGCATCCTAACCTCGTCCTTAGCAAATCTTCATTTAATCTGTAGCCCCTGTTTCGTGTTACAAATATGAGCAACTGAACCAGTATCAAATACCCAGGTGCTACTACGATCATTAGTAAGGTACACATCAATAACATGTATATCAAACATACCTTTGTTCACTTTGCCATCCTTCTTATCCGCCAAATACTTGGGGCAGTTCCGCTTCCAGTGACCAGTCCCTTTGCAGTAGAAGCACTCAGTTTCAGGCTTGCGTCCAGATTTGTGCTTCTTCCCGGGAGTGGCAACTTGCTTCCCATTCTTCTTGAAGTTCCACTTCTTTCCATTGCCGTTTTTCTTGAAACTAGTGGTCTTGTTAACCATCAACACTTGATGCTCCTTCTTGATTTCTACCTCCGTAGATTTGAGCATTGCGAAGAGCTCGGGAATTGTCTTGTCCATCCCTTGCATATTATAGTTCATCATGAATCCTTTGTAGCTTGGTGGCAGTGATTGAAGAACTCTGTCAATAACACTATCATCTGGAAGATTAACTCCCAGCTGAGTCAAGTGATTATGATACCCAGAAATTTTGGCTATGTGTTCACTGACAGAACTGTTCTCCTCCATCTTGCAGCTATAGAACTTGTTGGAGACTTCATATCTCTCAACTCAAGCATTTGCTTGAAATATTAACTTCAACTCCTGGAACATCTCATATGGTCCATGACGTTCAAAATGTCTTTGAAGTCCCGGTTCTAAGCCGTAAAGCATGGCACACTGAACTATCGAGTAGTCTTCAAATCGAGCTTGCCAAACATTCATAACATCAACACCTGCTCCTGCAGCAGGCCTTTCACCTAGCAGTGCATCAAGGACACAATTCTTCTATGCACCAATGAGGATAATCCTCCAGTTACGGACCCAGTCCATGTATTTGTACCATCATCTTTCAACTTAGCTTTCTCTAGGAACGCATTAAAATTCAAGGGAACGGTAGCACGGGCCATTGATATACAACATAGATATGCACAAACTATATGGACTAAGTTCATGATAAATTAAGTTCAATTAATCAAATTACTTAAGAACTCCCACTTAGATACACATCCCTCAAGTCATCTAAATGATATGTGATCCAAATCAACTAAACCATGTCCAATCATGACGTGAGATGGAGTAGTCATCAATGGTGAACATCTCTATGTTGATCATATCTACTAGATGATTCACGTTTGACCTTTCGGTCTCCAGTGTTCCGAGGCCATGTATGTACATGCCAGACTCGTCAAGTTTAACCTGAGTATTCCGCATGTGCAAAACTGTCTTGCACCCGTTGTATGTGAACATAGAGTCAATCACACCCGATCATCATGTGGTGTCTCAACACAACGAACTGTAGCAATGGTGCATACTCTGGGAGAGCACTTATACCTTGAATTTTTTGTTAAAGGATCATCTTATAATGCTACCGTCGTACTAAGAAAAATAAGATGCATAAAAGATAACCATCACATGCAATCAAAATATGTGACATGATATGGCCATCATCATCTTGTGCTTTTGATCTCCATCTCCAAAGCATCATCATGATCTCCATAGTCACCAGCTCGACACCTTGATTTCCATCGTAGCGTCGTGGTCGTCTCGCCAACTATTTCTTCTACAACTATCGCTAACACATAGTGATAAAGTAAAGCAATTACATGGCATTTGTATTTCATAAAATAAAAAGACAATCATAAGGCTCCTGCCGGTTGTCAAATATCTTACAAAACATGATCATCTCATACAATAACATTTATCACATCATGTCTTGACCATATGACATCACAACATACCCTGCAAAAACAAGTTAGACGTGCTCTACTTTGTTGTTGCAAGTTTTACGTGGCTAATACGGCTTTCTAGCAAGAACCGTTCTTACCTACACATCAAAACCACAATGATGTTTCGTCAAGTTTGCTGTTTTAACCTTCTTCAAGGATCGGCCGCAATCAAATTCAATTCAACTGAAGTAGGAGAAACAGACACCCGCCAACCACCTTTATGCAAAACTAGTTACATGTCTGTCAGTGGAACCCGTCTCATGTGTGTGGACATGTAATGTTGGTCCGGGCCGCTTCATCCCAAAATACCGCCGAATCAAAATAAGACGTTGGTGGTAAGCAGTATGACTATCACTGCCCGCAACTCTTTGTGTTCTACTCGTGCATATCATCTATGCATAAACCTGGCTCTGATACCACTGTTGGGAATCATTGCATGGAAAACAAAAAATTCTACGCACACGCAATGATATATCCATGGAGATTCATAGAAATGGGGGGAAGAGTGTGTCTAGGTACCCTCGTAGACCGTAAGAGAAAGTGTTTCACAACGCGGTTGATGTAGTCGAACTTTCTTCGTGCTCCACCGATCAAATACCGAACGTACGTCACCTTCGAGTTCAGCACACGTTCAGCTCGGTGACGTCCCTCGCCTTCTTGATCCAGCAAGGTGTCGAGGTAGTAGATGAGTTTCGTCAGCATGATGGTGTGGTGACCGTGATGGTGAAGTGATCCATGCAGGGCTTCACCTAAGCACCGCGAGAATATGACCGGGGGTGTAAACTGTGGAGGGGGCGCCGCACACTGTTAACAATTGATGCTGTGTGTTCTAGGTGCCCCCTCCCCACATATACATAGGTGGGAGGGAGAGGGGAGAGGCCAAGGGGTGCCCCAAGTGGGGCCGAATACCACTTGGGCTCTTGCCCTGGTTCGCCCCCCTTCCTTGTATAGGCGCCACGGGAAGGAAGGGGGAGGTGGTGCCCCCCTTTCCTTTCTCCCTTGAGAAGGGGAAGGAAGGAGGGACTTCCCTCCCCCTTTCCTTTCTCCCTTGAGAAGGGGAAGGAAGGAGGGACTTCCCTCCCCCTTTCCTTTTCCTAGGGCTGGCCGGCCTAGTGGAGGGGCGCACGAGCCCCTTATGGGCTGGTCTGTCCCTTCCTTGGCCCATTAAGCCCATATCTTTGCCGGGGGTGCCCGGAACCCCTTCCGGTGACCCTATATGTACCCGATACCCTCCGGAACACTTTCGGTGTCCGAATACCATCGTCCTATATATCAATCTTTACCTATCAACCATTTCGAGACTCCTCGTCATGTACATGATCTCATCTGGGACTCCGAACAACATTCAGTCACCAAATCACATAACTCATATAATACTATATCGTCATCGAACGTTAAGCGTGCGGACCCTACGGGTTCGAGAACTACGTAGACATGACCGAGACACCTCTCCGATCAATAAACAATAGCGGAACCTAGATGCTCATATTGGCTCCTACATATTCTATGAAGATCTTTATCGGTAGAACCGTTATGACAACATACACAATTCCTTTTGTCCATCGGTATGTTACTTGCCCGAGATACGGTCTTCGGTATCTTCATACCTAGTTCGATCTTGTTATCGGCAAGTCTCTTTACTCATTCTGTAATACATCATCCTGCAACTAACTCATTAGTTACTTTTTCTTGCATGGCTTCTTATGATGTGCATTACCGAGAGGGCCCAGAGATACCTCTCTGATACTCAGAGTGACAAATCTAATCTCTATCTATGCCAACCCAACAAACACCTTCGGAGATACCTGTAGAGCATCTTTATAATCACCAAGTTATGTTGTGAAGTTTGCTAGCACACAAGGTATTCCTCCGGTGTCCCGGAGTTGCATAATCTCATAGTCGAAGGAATATGTATTTGACATGAAGAAAGCAATAACAATAAAACTGAATGATCATTATGTTAAGCTAACGGATCACTCTTGTCCATCACATCATTCTCCTAATGATGTGATCCCGTTGTCAAATGAAAACTCATGTCCATGGTTAGGAAACCTTAGCCATCTTTGATCAACGAGCTAGTCAAGTAGAGGCTCACTAGGGACATAGTGTTTGTCTATGTATTCACACATGTATTTTGGTTTTCGATCAATAAAATTCTAGCATGAATAATAAAGATTTATCATGAATAAGGAAATATAAAATAACAACTTTATTATTGCCTCTAGGGCATATTTCCTTCATTGCGCTCATGTATTGCATGAGGGTTGAAAAAGCTAAAGCGCGTTAAAAAGTGTGAACCAATTGCTTGGCTGACACCAGGGTAGTACGTGATAAATACTTTGTGTTAAGAAGATGGAGCATGACATGTCTATATGATTTTGTAGGGTTAGCATTCTTTAGCATTGATATTCTGAATGACATGATTGTTTGTTGGGATGCCTGAGTATTGATGTCTTTATGTCAAATTATAGACTATTGCTTTGAATCACTCATGTCTTAATATACATTCCATGATTAGATATATGATCAAGATTATGCTAGGTCACATTCCACATAAAAATATATTATTTTTTATCACTTACCTACTCGAGTACGAGCAGGAATTAAGATTGGGGATGCTGATATGTCTCCGTCGTATCTATAATTTTTTTATTATTTTGTGCCAATATTATACAACATTTACTTACTTTTAGCAACATTTTATATGATTTATTGGACTAACCTATTGATCCAGTGCTCAATGCCAGCTCCTGTTTGTTGCATGTTTTTTGTTTCGCAGAATATCCATATCAATCGAAGTCCAAACGCGATAAAAATTTAAGGAAAATTATTTTGGAATATTTTTTATTTTTGGGAGTTGGAATCAACACAAATGGAGGCCCACAGCCACCAAGATACACCTGGGTGTGAGAGGGTACCCAAGCGCATGGTGGTGTATCCTGCCCTCCTTGTAAGTCGGTTGGAGCTCTACTTCAGGCGCAAGGAAGCTTATATCTGGAAAAAAACTTGTGTGGTTATGTTTGGTTTAATTTTCTTGTGGTTATGTTGTTGTCCTTTGGTTCCCATAGGGTTAGTTGTATGTTGATAGTACTATGCATTGGAGGGCAAGGGTGACAGAAGCTTCTTCCTAAACATAGAAATTGATACATACTAGAGTGAATGGGGGCCAATATATATCTTAATGCTATGGTTGGGTTTTTATCTTAATGAACGTTAGTAGTTGCGGATGCTTCCTAATAGTTCCAATCATAAGTGCATAGGTTCCAAGTAAGGGACAACATGCTAGCAGTGGCCTCTCCCGCATAAAAACTTGTTATCGGTCTAGTAACATAGTCAATTACTAAGGGACAATTCCGCAAATCCTATCACCACTAATCCGCACTCGTTTTACTAAACTTAATTGTTTCTTTATTTAAACAGCACCTAACTTTTATCTTCACGTTCTTTATTATCTTGCAAACCTATTCACACCTACAAAGCACTTCTAGTTTTATTCTTGTTCTAGGTAAAGCAAACGTTAAGCGTGCGTAGAGTTGTATCGATGGTTGATAGAACTTGAAGGAATATTTGTTCTACCTTTAGCTCCTCGTTGGGTTCGACACTCTTATTTATCGAAACAGGCTACAAACGATCCCTTATACTTGTGGGTTATCACAACCTCACACACCTCCACCGACGACTGATGTTGCAACCCATATGTGACAAGATGCTTGGCGCTACGACCTTGACGCTACCATCGAAGGATCTAATGGAGAAAAGGCCACACCAATGACGAGTGTTGTGGTTGGCACCCACTAATGCTAGAGACGACACCTCCCAATGATAGGTGCTACCACCAACACACTACTAGGGAAAACCTTATACACAGATATTTAGCAGTAGCGCATGTCAAAAATGGGCGCTAGTGCTAAATAGCAGTAGCGCGTGTCCGTAAACCGTGCTACAGATACAATAGTAGCAGTAGCGCGTGCGCATGATAATGTGCTACCACTAATATCCCCTTTGCTAAACCGATAGGCTACGCATAGCAGTAGCGGTCTTGAGGAAAGCGCGCTACCGCTAGCACATAAGTAGCAACGCGTTTCGCGCGGAGAGCGCTACTGCTAATGGAAATAAAATAAAATAAAAAACAAATGGAAAAGTAAATGAAAAAGAAAGAAATAGAAAAAGGAGAAAGGAAAAATTAAAATGTAGAGCAAAATAAATGAGAAAGCGAAAAAAAGGAGAAAGACGTAGCAGTAGCGTTTGTTCGTAAGAGGCGCTATAGCTAATGTAGCTGTAGCACGTTTCCTAGACCCCTGCTGTAGAAACAGAAAAGGAAATAAGAAAGATGAAGGAAATTACATAGCTAAAGCAGTAGCGCGTTTTGTGTAAATCGCTATAGCTAACTTAGCTATAGCGCGTTTCGCGAAAAGCGCTACCGCTAAGTTTGACTTAACCAAAAAACCATTTCCCCCCGGCCACCACTTCTCCCCCAAATCCCTCGACCCACCCCACCGCCGTCTGCCCGATTCACCGTCGCCCCACTTCGCCGACGTCTCCTGCCAACGTCGACTCCCCCGGAGCCACTAGAGCCGCGCGCCATCGACACCGCCGGAGCCGCCCCCAACGCCACCGGAGCCGCGCGGCCTCATCAACGCCACCGGAGCCCCAGTCGACGCCACCAGAGCCGCAGTCGACGCCACCGGATCCACCCTCGCCACAACTGCCTCCCTCACCGTCAGCGGAGACGCCCCCGCCTCCCTCGCCACCACTGCCTCCCATGCCACCACCGGAGCCATCCTCTGTAAGCCCCCACCCCTCCTCTCTCTCTATCTCTAAATTATTTAGGTTAATTTAGTTAGGAAAATAATTTAGTTAGGTTAATTTGACAGAGATGCCCCTACCTCCCTCACTGTAGGAAAAAAATGTATATGCTTAACTAGGGCAGTAGGGTTAGGGTTGTAGTGTTTAATTACAAATGTTAGGAAAGTAAGTTTTAACTAGATGTTAACTAGGTTGGTAGGATTTAGTTTAGAGAAAAAATCAATATAAAAATATAAATTTCTATTAGTGTTGCAAGTCCAGTAGGTTCTTAATTTTTAGTGAATTTTTATTAGGACAAAAATTTAGGACATAATTTGAGTTCTAGGTTCATAATTTGAGTTCTAGGGTTCATCCATCTATATTTGGTTTTTGAATTGAGTTTCAGAGAGCATGAGATTTGTGTTGATTTTCTTGAAGTGTCAAACACTAGGAGATGCAAATTTGAAGTGGTCATGATATATGAAAAATCCTCAATTGTGTTTGCTCATTGATCATAATCGACATTGAAGTGGTTTGATTGTGCCCAAGTGGCCTTTTGTTGTTTCCAAGGAATGAAGCCGAGTGGCCTATGTTTTTCCAGAATGTTGATTCATTTCCGTTCCGGCAAAATTCAGGCTCTCGATTTGTCCACTTTTTAGCAAAGGTCATGCCGAAATTTTCCGTGAATTTCGGCATGACTTGTGCTACAAACTAGGACATATCGAGTGCCCGGGATTTGCCGCACCGGGAAGGAGTCGACGTTCCTGCAAAACAATAGGCCTTTTTATGTCATTATTCATTTCATTAGGTCTAGAATTAATTGACTAGATTTAATCATAGGAAACATGGCTAGCAACGATGAAGGACAGGGTTCTAGTGATTGCGACGATGTCTACCGGACAACAGACGAATTTTTTAGCCTTGCAGACATCGACACTGGCGCTGAGACTCAGACCAGCATCGAGACTGAGACTAAGACCGGCGCTGAGACTCAGACCGGCATCGAGACCGGCGCTGAGACTGAGACCGGCGCTGAGACTGAGACTGGCGCTGAGACTCAGACCGGCATCGAGACCGGCGCTGAGACTGAGACCGGCGCTACCTCGGGGAGCGGAGCCAGTGTAGAACCGAAAGCAAAGAGGCAACAGCCTCCTAACAAACTCAGGACTAGTAGACTGGTGGTCACAGAGGTGGAAGACGGCAATTTTGAGCAAAGGAGCCTAAGGAAGTGCATCGATGCTACGGCAATCAGATAGGCTGCATCGTACGGACAACCGCCACCATCAACGATGAGAAACTACAGAAGATAGAAAATATGAGGAGCTCCCTCCTAAAGAAGTTTCACCAGATATTCTTGTTCCCGGGCCGGAATGAGAAGGATTATAAAGAACCAGATGAGGACCCGACAATGAAGAAAATAAACAAACACGCCATGACCAAGTTTACGATGCATTGGCCACCTGGAAAAATCGAGTGAAAGCAAAAATCATCGACAAGAAGGAACCCTACTCCGAGATTGTAAAGGATAATCCGACAATCACGGAAGAGCAGTTTCAAATATTCAAGGAGGCTTGCAAGGCCGAAGCTGCCAAAAAAAGTCTAAGTACATGAAGGGGCTTCAAGAGAGGAACATTGGGAGCCACCACCTCGGAAGTCGTGGTTACAGCAGAAAGAGGTCCAAATGGGCCAAGGAGGACACGAAAGCCGCGAGTCTGGGCATCCCAGACCCCTTGGCGGATTTCACCGTCCCGCAGGAGCGTGACGTCCTCAGGGCCCGGCACCGTTGGGACCCAGTGAAGAAGGTTTACGAGACAAAACCGGTCATTACGGAGTTCATGAGACTGCTGGTAATTTTAGTTTCTGATCAATTCAACTGCACACGTTAGTCATATTTGTAAACGATCCTTGTGCCTTTTGCAGAGAGAGCAGCACCGGATTGCGGCCAAAAGCGACTCGCCATCTGAGGCATTGGCGAGGCCCAAGTGGGACACTCCATTCAACCGGGCGTTGAACATATTGAAACGACAACCGGTGGATACTCGACCGTCGTATGGACGCGTGCACGGTGTAGGAGACGGCGCCACGTGGAAGAAGTACTACCGTGAGACCACGAAGGAGAGAAAGAAAAGACGGAGGTTAACTGAAGAAAACATCAACAAGAAAGTTGAGATTGCGATTGAGAAGAAATCATCTCAGACAGTCGCAACAGCGGTAGCTGCCGCAAAACAGGTGGTTGCAGATTTGTCTACTTCCTTGGTGATGGGTGTTTTCACTTGGACAAGGCAAAATCCAGAAAAAAAGCAGAGGACTTTCCCCTTGCTGACTTCTTGGGGAGCAGCTCGACTAGCGTTGCACCAGCACCTGCTCCCGCACCGGACGTGCTCGGTGGTGCTTCGTCTTTGGCTGAGCTCGACGCCCTCACGGTATCTGTCACACCAGCCCCCTTCAATATAAATGTATAATCTCCCATTTTCATTGCCTTTCAGATGTCTCATGTCGCAGACTTTTCTTTGCAGGCCGACGAAACCCTGTGCACCATATTGTACACCATCAGCGACTAGAAGGTGGACATGGGGAAGGCAACGATAATGAAGCCGAAGGAACCGTTGTTCCACAGCCGGCCGATCCCCCCGAACGTCTTCAAGGTTTCCGTGGCCAGTGTCAAACCGGGCCACGAGAATTTTCCTCCTCCAATACTAGTGGGGGATGATGACGAGACACCGCGGCGGCTTGGTGATTGTTGCAATGGGTGGGTCCCGTTGTGGCCAAAGAGTCTGCTTCGTCTGGAGGCAGTCGAGAGCACACCCACGAGCACGCAGCCTCAGCAAGGTATGAACATCAACACCCCACCTACCAAATTAGCGTCGGGTGTCGGGTTGGGTGATAGCGAACAGGGTAAGGAGGAGGCTCCATTAGTCCCTGATGATGTCGCCATGGATGAGGATGAGGATGACGATGGTGCTGAACAATATGTCTATACTGGCGCCTCCTCAGGGTTTGAGCGTCATGAGTCAGTGCCTGAATTACCATCTCAACGTATTATGGACGACCTTCCAGTAGTAAAGAAGTCTAGGAAGAGAGCGAGGAAAGGCAAAAAAGCTGATTCTATGATCCAGCCGCCTCAGCAGCCTCGGCTTCAGGACCGTATAGATATCCCTGATGCGGATAAATGGCATATCCCCAGTCAACCAATCCTACCTGCAACAGCGCTACGGGTCAGATTCGGCGATCTAAGGAGACTTCATGACGATGTGCTGCGGGTAGAGAAAGGCCTCATCGCCTCGAAAGATCCAGGATACCCACTCTACGTGGTTAACGTTCCGCGGCAAATGTCGTATGTCGACAGCTTCCCCGCGGATAAGTTCTTCCTCCGATTCGATTACATATTCGACATGTTTCACGTGAAGAAGCTGGATTTTACGTTTGTCCGCCTTTATGCCTTGCACATGAACTACATCATTGGGGTTGAGCAGATATCTCATATCTGTGTCGCTGACCCGTACTACATGCACAAGGGCTTCTTGGGAGTCTACGCAAAGCACCGTGAATACGCGAGGGATTACATTGTCAGTTTCATGCTCGCCAATAAGGACAAGGAGGCGATTCTCGTGCCTTGTCATCCCGTGTAAGTCATCCGCGCTGCTATCCTTCCTTCGATTTCAATCATTCATTTGCACGGTGGAGGCTAATTAATTTGAGGTGTACTTATTGTGCGCAGCGGCGGGCGCGCCGTCCTCATCATCCTCTACCCCCGATTCTCCCACGCTCTTTACTTGGACTCGTCGAAGAACATTCACAAAAAGGATTACACCCACATCAAGGATGTTCTCGATAGTGCTATGTTTTACTACCAAGCAGGGGTGGAGAGGTCAGGGACAAGAAGAGAAGGGGTGACAGGGTCACCTTCGGCCATAAGACCGACTTCTGCTGCATCCAGCAACCGAACGATTCTCTTAATGATGGATTCTATGTCCTACACCACATGCTGGAGTCCAGACGGGATCACCAGAACCTTCGCATGTCACCTAGATCCGGCGATGCCCATATTCTACAATGGGCAAAGGACATATCGAGGATCATCGACTTCGAGCTGAGTTCTATAACATCCAGCATGAACTTGCCCCAATCATCATGAAGGAGGTCGTCAGAAAAACAGGGATGTTCTACGGAGAAGGACAAATGTCGCGGGAAGATGTCCGAACATGGATAGCCTCTCAGCGTCTCGACATGAGGCCTTTCACTAAGCTCGAGGACTATCTCCCTGACTTGGATGGATGGAACGACATGTTGGAGTGATTGTCGATATATGACAATGTGTCCGTTTAGTCCATACTTTTGTATGACAAAACTTTGAGTTATGCATGGTGAAACTTTATTTGTGATGTAATTAAACCGTCCTCCTCCTCGACTAGCAAAAATCACTCTAGTTAGGGCATTTTGGGGTACGATGAACTTTGTTATTTATGCTTATGATATGGTGTTTCTATTTTTGCCAAGTTTGTCTCTTTCTGTTGCTCAACTATATATGTTGCATATCATCGACTCATGTGACGATGCAGGTGCATAGATCATAGATGGCGAAGAAGTGCTACGCCAGGAGTATATATACGACAAGTGGCCGGAGTGTCAGGCCCAGGTGTACCGGTTTCCGGTTTCCGAGCGACAGGCAGTAGTTAGTTTAGGTTCACGCTAATGCGAGAGAGGGATATGAACTCATGTACTCAAAGTGATAGCTCTTCTCGCATATATCATTGTTTAGATGGATGACGATGTATTTGCAAGTAATCGAGACTTGTATCGCTATTTTTGAGATGATGATGAGAGACCACTTTGTGTTGGATGATGATTATGATGATGACATGATTTGATGAGACTAATTGTATGTATATGCTATGATTACATTTGTATGTGTATGATATGCTAAAGATTATTGTATAAAGCCTATTCAAATACAAAACAAATATGCAGGGAAAAAAACTAATAAAACTAGTAGTAGCGAGGGGGGGGGGATTTAGCAGTAGTGCCGCCTTACCAGTAGCGCTTCCCAGTAAACAGCGCTGCAGATAATATTAGCAGCGCCCTTTTCTAAAGAGCGCTACATCCATTCATGTATAGTAGTAGCATGGGACAACAAGCGCTACTGCTATACGTTAGCTGTAGCGCCTTATTAGTAGCGTCAGTCCCCGCGCTACTAATAGGCCCAAAACCCGCGCTGCTGCTAGGCTTTTCCCTAGTAGTGACAATCATCGGTGCCAGAGACGACGACCGGTGGTGCTGCAACCAGCAACCACCAATGCTTGAGCGAGGTGTTTGTAGCATGACGACAAGTCGAGGTGCTACAACCGGCACAACACCGAGCTACAACGGGCGACTCATTTTACTGGTACCAACAAGCCATTTTGGCTGGGACCGGTGACATCTAGAGTTGCAATGGCCAATTTTTGCTGTGACTAGTGACTACTAGAGATGCGAAGGGCGAGCCATGGTGCTACGACTAGCAACCACTATGACATGTGTTATGAGCTTGATGAGGGGTGTTGCGGTTGGTAGCCAAGGCTACGTGTGTTGTGAGCTCACTTGCGGGTGTTGTTGCTACGAGCTTGTGTTGGTTTTCCCTTGAAGAGCAAAGGGTGATGCAGCAAAGTAGAGATAAGTATTTTCCTCATCAAAGTAGAGATAAGTATCCAGTAGGAGGAACACACAAGTCTCCAATGATAGCACCTACACAAACAAACAAATACTTGCACCCAACGCTATAAAAGGGGTTGTCAATCCCTTCACGGTTACTTGCAAGGATGAGATCTGATAGAGATAGGTATAAAAGATAAATAAAAAGGCAAAATAAAGTAAGGTAAATAAATTGCAGCAAGGTATTTTGGGGTTTTTGGTTTTTTAGATCTGAAAATAATATGATAAAAATAGACCTGGGGGCCATAGTTTTCACTAGAGGCTTCTCTCTTGAAAAAACACATACAGTGGTAAACAAATTACTGTTGAGCAACTGATAGAAAAGTGCATAGTTATGATGATATCTAAGGCAATGATAATGTATATAGGCGTCACGTCCACGACAAGTAGATCGAAATGATTCTGCATCTACTACTATTACTCCACACATCGACCACTATCCATCATGCATCTAGTGTATTAAGTTCACAAGAACGGAGTAACGCCTTAATAAGCAAGATGACATGATCTAGAGGGATAGATCCAATCAATATGAAATAAACCCCATATTTTTATCCTTAATGGCAACAATACAAATACATGCCTCGCTACCCCTTCTGTTACTGGGTGAGGACACCGCAAGATTGAACCCAAAACAAAGCACCTCTCCCATTGCAAGAAAAATCAATCTAGTTGGCCAAACCAAATCCATAGATCGGAGAGAAATACAGAGATATCTTAATCATGCATAAAAGAGTTCAGAGAAGACTCAAATAATATTCATAGATAATCTGATCATAAATCCACAATTCATCGGATCTCAACAAACTCACCGCAAAAGAATATTACATAGAATAGATCTCCAAGAACATCGAGGAGAACATTGTATTGAAGATCAAAGAGAGAGAAGAAGCCATCTAGCTACTATCTATGGACCCGTAGGTCTATGGTAACCTACTCATACATCACCGGAAGGGCAGCGAGGTTGATGTAGAAGCCCTCCGTGATCGAATACCCCATCGGCAGAGTACCGGAAAAGGCCCCAAGATGGGATCTGATGAGGACAGAAGCTTGCGGCGGCGAAAAAGTATTTTTGGTGTGCCCTTTGGTATACAAAGAATATTCAGGTATTTATGTTGCTGAGATTAGGGTTAGAGGAGTCACGGGGGGCCCACTAGCTCATAAGGCCCCCCTTAGGGCGCGCCTGGTGAGCTTGTTGCTCACCCGTGGGTCTTCTGGCCTCCTCCCAAAGCTTCCTAGGTGTCTTCTGGTCGAAAAATCGTCAAAAAGTTTAGTTCCGTTTGGTATTGATTTTCTATAAAAGACAAAAACATGGAAAAAAATAGCAACTGGCACTAGGCAATAGGTTAATAGGTTAGTCCCCAAAAATCATATAAAATAGCATAATAATGCATATAAAACATCCAAGATGGATAATGTAATAGCATTGTAGGATCGAAAGTATGTCTAGAGGGGGGTGTTTAGACTACTTGACCAAATAAAAATCTATCCTTTTCCCAATTTTAAGTCTTGGCAGATTTTAGCAACTTAGCACAAGTCAAGCAATCAACCTACACATGCAAGTCTAAGAGTATGGCAGCAGAATGTAAAAACATTGCACTTGAAGGTAAAGGGAGGAGCTTGGAGGGAGCAAACGCAATGTAGACACGGAAATTTTGGCATGGTTCCGATAGGTGGTGCTATCGTACATCCACTTTGATGGTGACTTCAACCCATGAAGGGTAACGGCTGCGCGAGTTCACGGAGGGCTCCACCCATGAAGGGTCCACGAAGAAGCAACCTTGTCTATCCCACCATGGCCATCGCCCACGAAGGACTTGCCTCACTAGGGTAGATCCTCATGAAGTAGGCGATCTCCTTGCCCGTACAAACTCCTTGGTTCGACTCCACATTCTTGTAGGAGGCTCCAAGTGACACCCAACCAATCTAGGAGACACCACTCTCCAAAAGGTAATAGATGGTGTGTTGATGATGAACTCCTTGCTCTTGTGCTTCAAATGATAGTCTCCCCAACACTCAACTCTCTCTCACAGATTTGGATTTGGTGGAAAGATGATTTGAGTGGAAAGCAACTTGGGGAAGGCTAGAGATCAAGATTCTTGTGGTTTGAATGGAATATCTTGGTCTCAACACATGAGTAGGTGGTTCTCTCTCAGAAA
The DNA here is from genome assembly GCA_034509565.1 of Triticum monococcum. Classification (NCBI taxonomy): domain Eukaryota; kingdom Viridiplantae; phylum Streptophyta; class Magnoliopsida; order Poales; family Poaceae; genus Triticum; species Triticum monococcum. The sequence goes on from CM067841.1 coordinate 123,565,224, forward strand.
GTGTATGCTGGAAGTGTAGGCACGTTCTGGTGGCTTTCTCCATGAATGAAGAGTGGGTGGAGGGGTATTTATAGCCTCCACACAAAATCTAACCGTTGCACAAAATTTACCAAACTCGGTGAGACTGAATAATGAAACTCGTGCAGACCGATTTAGTTTAAAATGTGAATGTTAGGATTTTCGATGGGACCGACATGTCAAGTCGGTGGGACCGTTTTCATTAGGGTTAGGGCATGGCGTAATCTCGGTAAGACCGATCACATAAACTCGGTAAGACCGATTTTTGTAATAGGCAAACAGAGAGCTGGTCAAGCAAACTCGGTGGGACCGAATCGCTCATTTCGGTGAGACCGAAATGTTATGAAAGGGAAACAGAGAGTTTGCATTGCAAACTCTGTGGGACCGATCGCTCGTCTCGGTTAGACCGAAATGTTACAAAGGGAAACAGAGAGTTTGCAATCCCATCTCGGCGAGACCGAGATCCCTATCGATGAGACCGAACTGATTAAGGTTTCTGCTATGGCTATGTCAAATGAACTCGGTTGCGCCGGATAGATCAAATCGGTGGGGCCGACATTAACTTTTGGTTTATGACATATGTGGATATGAGAAAGTGGTTGAGGGCTTTTGGAGCATATCACTAAGCATTTTGAGCAAGCAAGCCACTAAGCAACACCTCATCCCCTTTTAATAGTATTGGCTTTTCCTATGGAATCAATGTGATCTTGGATCACTAAAATGAAAAAGTAGAGTCTTGAGCTTGAGCCAATGTGTGTCCTTCTCATTTTGAGGGGTCCACATTCCTAGTCCACGCCATGCCAATCATTAAACTTTCTGAAATGTTCATCTTTAAAGAGCATTAATTCAATGAGCTATATGTTGTTAGGAATTACCAAAACCACCCAGGGATAGTTGCACTTTCAATCTACCCCTTTTTGGTAATTGATGACAACATATAGATCAAAGCTTCAACAAATAATAGTAAGATTGAAATGCATTGTTGCTTTGAGAAGTATGTGATAAGCAAGAGCTCCCCCTAAATTTGTGCATTATTTAAAATTTTCTTCTGAATGCAAATGCACAATCAATTAGGATCACGGGTTACTCTTCCATGTCACATACATCTTGGTGGAGCGATCAAAATGATAGAGAGTAAAAATATGCACTTATCACCAAGGAAAAGTGAATGATCATATAAGAGAGTTAAAAGATAACATCATTCAAGCACAAGAATTAATGTAGGATATGATCAAACACATGATCATACAAGTATCTCACACACATAGACAAAGAGTATCAAGAAAGCACACAAATAAGTATCAACCAAAAACAAACAAGGCAAAAGAAGCGAAGCTCTCTCTCTCTCTCGAAGCCTATGATCTATAGACTTTCTCCCCCTTTGGCAACAAGTTACCGAAAAGCTTGAAAATGCATAGTGATATGCGTCTCTCTAGGCTTGATCTCCGGGAGGAGGCATTGAGAGGACTCCAAGGATGAATGCATCTATGGAAGTTGTTGGAGCTGGTGGAGTGGCAACTGGAGGTGGCACTGATGTTGTGGCTGCAGGTGCTGATGTAGTTTCTGTAGTGTCAGCGATGGGCACTGCAGTAGATCTCTGCCCTCTTGGCACTCTCTGAAAGGCATCTGTGGTAGCCTACCCTTTCCTCTCCTCAGCTTCTTCCTGGAGCTGCTCAATAGCTGTCTGCATCTCTGTCTCCTTTAAATCAAGACCATAAAATTTAGTTTCAATGATCCTTTCCAAGCTCTCTTGGTTCTGAGTCAGGGTGGCCAAGCCCTTCTCAATCCTCAAGGTGGCTTGAATTAGATATCCAAGTTGATCTTGCTTAGTCTTTAGAAACACTTGAGATGCCTCCTCAGCACTTGGCATCTTTGCAGTTTTTTCAGCCTTTGCTTTCTCTCTCTTTTCTTGTGCCTCTACAGATGTGGGATCATCTTCATTCATGACAACAGTGTTGTCCTCAAAATTTGGTCTCAAGGGTAGATGTCCCTTGTCCAAAAGTTAAGTGCATGTGCCCATCTTGGAGTTGATAAGCATTTGAATATGTGGAGCATACCCACATGACCTCTTCCGATCTGCAGTTGTCCTCTTGATTGTCTCAATAATCAGACTCATGACTTTGAACTTTTGGGGCACATCAAACAACTGTAGCAGGTTGATGGAGTGACCTCTGATCATTCTATGATCTCCAGACTTGGGCAACAATTTATGCCTCAATATAGTGTTGAATGTGGTCAAACCAAACAACAAATAGTAGACAGAGCCCATCTTATGAGTTTCCAAGGCTTTGTCAGGAATTTCCTTGTACATATTTTCCATAGAGTTGTGATCCTTCTTCTTCTTCTTGGCATAAACATCTATGTCATCCTCTTGCTCTTCAGGTACATTGATCAATTGTGCCCATAAATCAACTATAGACTGGTACCTAGTACCTTCAGACATCCAGACAATTTTCCCATCAGGATAAAAGTGTGATGTGGATTAGAATTTCATGATTAGTTCGTCATTCCACTTGGTCAACTTCTGACCCAAAAACTTGTCCACTCCACATAGCCTGAAGCTCTCATGCACTCTTGGAAAATGGTCTTCATTGTTGTCAATGTATTTCCAATCTGCCCACTTCATGTCACAAACAATGGGCTTCTTATCAAGCAAGATGGTATCATAGAAATCCTGCTGCTCTTTGGTATGGAACCTGTAGTGTACAACAGTCCTTCTCCTTACAACATATGGATTAGATTGTGTCCATAGTCTGAGACCTGCATCCTTTCTGATCTTCATGTTTTCTGCCACTGGATGGCTGTCATCATGGTCTGGGATCTTGGGTTTCAGTTTCCTAAGCACTTGGGCTTCAGCATCTTCTTCATCAATCTCAGTTTCAGGCACTAGGGCCTTGTTCTTCTCAGCAGCTGGAATATTTCTTGTGCTCCTCTTGGGTGCAGTCTTTGGAGCTGGAGCAGAGGCCTTGGGAGCTATCTTGGGCTTATAAGGGGTAGCCCCAGACTTGATGCCATCTCCCATCAGCTTTTGAGTCTTTGATGCTGGTGCAACATCTTCTTCTTCTTATTCTTCTTCTTCATCATCTGCGGGATCTCTCATCATGGAGGATCTCCCAATGACTTTGGCAATGGTCTTCTTGACCCTCTCTTTCCTCTTCTTGCCTTCACCAGCCTCCTTTGGTTCAAGTGTGAACTCCATAGTTTCATGAGTTGATGATCTGGCCTTTGACATTGGAACTCTCTTGGCAGGTGCCTTCTTGTGCAATCCTGGCTTTTTTGCAGCAGCAACATATTCCTTTTTCAGCACCTTCTTCTTGGAGCTGACCTCTTCCTCAGCAGCAACATAATCCTCATCTTCTGAGTCAGAGTTTCTCTTCCTCCTTGTCCTTGTAGCTGCTTTGGGTAGGTTGCTTGGGGTGCTCCTGCTACCCTCATCATAGTTGCTAGAGGGACTAGTGCCCTCACTCATGTTCACCTACTCTTCTGACTTGTTCTGGCCATCACTCTGATCAGACATTCTGGCCAAGCAAACTGACAACAGACCCTGTGAATAGTTATGGATGAGATAGAGTGGATGAGCATCACAAAGTGCAGATATTTTGCAAAACAAATGAGTCAAAAACTTAGTTTTAGTTTTCCACAGAAAGCATTTTGGAGCTACCGATTTGTTAAACTCGGTGACATCGAAGCAACTTTTGGAGTCTAAACTAGTGAAATTGGTCAGACCGAGATACAGTTTGGTGACTCCGAGATTACTAGGGTTTCACAGAGAGTTGAACTCGGTCACACCGATTTGCAAGTTGCGGTCAGACCGAAAAGTGCAAGTGCAAGTGCAATGTCCTAAGCCAAATCGGTGAGACCGATTTCCACAACTCGGTCGGTCCGAGATGAGTTCGGTGGAAACCTAACCCTAAATTTTCAAATCGAATCTAATCTAGAGATGTTTTTTCTGGACAGGATGATCTCATACGTGGTAAAGAACATGGAATTTGCTTTGTTCTAAGAATCGGAGTAAGGAACAACACACAGACTCGAACTCATACCCTAGTTCAGTGATAAGCTTGCTACGGCGGCAACGACGGGGTTGAATTCCATTGGCGGCGATGGAGACCAGTGGCAAGAGGTCGGTGGCAATGAGAGGACGATCCGGAAACCCGAGGCGGCAAAGTAGGACACGCACGGGCTGAGTGGTTTTGGAGAAATTTCCAAAATTTGGCCCATCGGTATATATATCCTGACCCTGTCGGTGTGACAGAGTGTAACAACTCGGTGGTACCGAGATGCAGAATCGCAAGTGGTTACTGCAACTCAGTGTGACTGAAAAGTTCTAATCGGTTGCACCGAGATTGAAAACCTAGACCAACTCAGTGAACTCGGTCAGACCGAAATGCACAGAGATGTTTTGGAAGTTTAAGTCTATGAAGAATCGGGGACTCCGAGTGCTCCTCACACAGAGTGTTCGAATCTGACTTGATCAAACTTTGTGATGTAGCATGAATAGAGTTTGAGACGAGAAAAGCATAGATAGCTAGAGGATGTTCTTAGGCATTATTGTCCATCCATTTGGCAAAAGGAAAAGAGCCAAACAATCAAAGAAACAAATGGATGTCCTCAAATGAATAAAATATGCAACCAACATGCTCACACAATAAAATGGCAAGTGAAATATGTGACAAAGCATGCACAAACACTCTAGCATCTATAAAGCAATTGGCGATGACTAGGTCATCTATATATGAGTATATTGATTTAGGAGTCAAATGAGAACATTTGATCATAGCTCATACTCATCGTTTAAGAACAAGTGGGGTTACCACTTTTACATAAAGCATTGTTGTGTTCACACCATTAGAGTTGCTTTACCTCAATATTTTGAGTAAAGCTCCCCCTAGATGTGATATCCCCCCTAAGAGGGATGAACTAACCTTGGGTTTTGTTGATGATGACTTCATGTAGATGTTGAAGATGTGGATGCTCAATATTGATGTAGATCATTTGGAGCAATCCATTAGAGTGAGTTGCACTTTCAATACCTACATGGGTTAGTCCCACTAGGAACAAACAAGAATATCCATAGACATAGAGTGAAGTTCACACAAGATGATGTCCATGAAAGCATTAGGTTACCTTGTCCCTTGTCTTACCAACAAGAGGGTTTGTGACTCCTTGAATTAGTGCAAGATGTGGAAGTTGTTAGCACTTGTCTTCGCCAAGATGATATGAGGGAAGTATGTTGGCGGAGTCACCCTCAAGAACTCTCTAGTTCTTCTTCTTGGGGTCCACATCAACTTGATGGGAATCCTTGGAGTTGTAGTCATATTGATGAAGTAGAACTTGATGTAGTCTTGGGAACCCACTTGACCAAGGCCTTGGGAGCTTCTTTGTAACATCCCAAAATTCTAAATTTTGGAATGTTATAAACAAATAGATAGATTTGATTGATTGTTTGATTGATTGTCTGAAAGTGAGTGAATTCGAAACTTTTTGAAAGTTAAATGAGGGGGAATAAAAGGACTTTGCCAAACTTTCATATTTGCTTTTTGATCTCCGTAAATTCAAATTCTTTTCACCACGAAACCCTGGAGAGAAGATAACATGACTTCTTCCATTTATTTAAATGACAAGGGGTGCTGAAAACATTTGAATTTCATTTGGAAAAATATTTCCAATTCTGCAACTCTATGCAACTCAATGATTTTCACGAGAGAAGATAGAATGACTTCTTCAAACTATATGAAATATGAGTTGGGAGTTTTCTCAAATTTTTGAAAAGAGGGTCGTTTGATTTATTTATTTTATCTTCAAATATTTTTCTGATGTCAAATTATATGAGAGGGAATAATATGACTTTCCCAAAATTTAAGAAAAATGAAGATTTAATAAATAGATCAAATTTCTGTTTTCCGGTGTTTCTTGCGCGTGTTTATCTGGATAGGGAAAAATACGCGTTTTCAAAAAAATTGTATTTTAGGCCCGGAGAAAAGTTCATTTTGTTCGGCTCATTTTTAGGAGTCGGAGAAAATTTGAAGTTCGTTTAGATCTCTTTTTGTTTTTTTATCCGAGCGCGAAACCGTTTTTTTTTAATATAGACCAGCGCCTTGGGCCTTTGGCCCAAGCCAAGCCAGCGGCCGGCCAAGGCCGAAGCCACCGCGCGAGCGCGCTAGGCGCAACGCCAGGGAGCCGCCGCCTTTGTTTTCCTTTTAGGATTCCTAGTAGAATTCATCTACGTTCGTTTTTTTAGATCTCTTTCCTCTTTTCTATTCCTAATCTTAGTCTATTTCTTGTTCTCTATCCCAAGTCTATTCTCCCCTCACCTATATAAATACCTCACACCCCCCCTAAACACATCAAATCCAAGGCCCCAAAGCCCCAAGCACACCGCGCCCTGCGTCACCCACCGCGCCCTAGTGCCCCGTCGCCGCCGCGCCACCCCACCACACCCGCGCCGCCGCACCACCGCGCCCTACACCACGCCGCGCCCAACGCCGCCACCCCGCGCCCTAGTGCCGCCGCCGCCATACACCGCTGCCGCCGTCATGCATCACCGCGCCGCCGCCGCCCTGCGTCACCGCCGCCGCCGCCGGAGCCCCGTTCGCCGGAGACCTCGCCGGAGGTACCGCACCGCGTCTCTTCTTTTCCCTCGGATCGGTTTTCTTCTAGATCGTTCCGTCTCTTCCGATTCATTTTCTTTCCGGTTCTTCGCTAAACCATTCCGGTTTTCTAGATTGGTTTTTCGTTCCGATTTCTTTTCCGAAAACCCTAGATCGGTTTTCGTTCTTCTTTCGGACCGTTCGTCTCAACGAACGTGATCACCGGATTCTTCTAGGTTAACGAACGTCCGTTCGTTTAACCGTTCTTCGTTTTCTTTCTCGTCGGATTTATTCCGCGTTCTCTCCGATCGCGATCTCAGATCCGATCTTCTTTCTAGTCTTTTTTTTCGCTCGTTTATCGGAATCAGGTGATTCAAGCGCCTGGAGTTTCGTCTCGAAACTGCCGTTCCGTCTAATCAACTTGAACAAGCTTTTGCTACAGTAAAATTTGACCTAGTTTCAACTTTCTAGAACCGAGTTGTTTTCTTTCGTCGTTTGTTTTCCGTCGTTTGTCGGTTCTTTCTTTCTTTGCAACCGGAGTTCTTAAGTTGAACTTTCTGGTTCGTTCTCTTGTTCGAGTTTTACCTGTGCCTTAGATGAGTACTTATTGTGTGGTTACAATTGCTTGATTATGATAGATTGACCGGAGTGTGACGAGTAGATCTATCAAGAGTTTTGAGTGCGCATCATCTTCATCAACATTGCAGGCAAGTTCACACTTTGATCATACCTTTTCTACAACCCAGTTTTATTGTATTAGATCCATCCTCACACATTGCATGATTAGGATCTAATTAAATTGTGGGATGGGAAGTAGATGAGGTAGTACCTATTACCTGTTTATTATGAAACCTTTGGGAGTTACTTCTATGTTTGCTTATTATGCCATGCTATGCTAGTAGACGTGGATTGGGTGAGTGATATCCATGACAGATATGAGATTGATAATTTTAATGGTTTATCTAAGGTGGCAACTTAAACACACATCTGGGTCGATTGAGGCACCTGATGTCTATCAGGACTTGCCTATTTTTTTTTCGGACCGCCACCCAGGCTCAAAGGGATCATAAGATCTTTCATGCTAAATACTTACGTGTGCAGCCACAAGCCATTATGGGATCTGGCATAGTTGACTAAGTCGTGCGAACTCTTATAGGGGTAGACTACCAGATGTAGGGGTTGTAGGTGGTACGGTCTACTCCGTCGTAAGGTGCTAGCGCTTCTGAAAGACTATGCCTCGGTCATCCGTTTCTCAAACACCAGTAGTGCGAGAAAACCAACGGAGGCGATCGAGTCTTGTGGGGAAAAGTACGCAAACCTCTGCAGAGTATACAAACTAATCATGATTAGCCGTGTCCCCGGTTATGGACATCTTGAGTATCTAGTTCTTGGATTATCCTGTTGATCTCATCATGTTACTTTAATTAAATTATTGGGTTTTAATGATTACTTTTAATTGGGATTGAGAATGCTGTCAACCATTCTCAATGTTTCACAACCACCATGATAGCTAAATAAAATTTATTCCTTTGTAGTAGGGAAAAATTGGCTTTTCGCAAAAACCTTATAACCATAGAGCTTATCCACCAGCCAAATATGCATGTAGTGATAACCTTTATTCATCATTCTCTATGGTGTGAATTTGCCAGTACATTCAATATACTGACCCGTTTTCGGGCTGCAACGTCTCATGTTGCAGGTTTCTTACGACGAGTAAGTGATACGTTAGGGTTATGATTTCTACACTCAACTTTGCCGTTGGTGTTGATGGGAATCCACAACCTTGTTGCTTCCGCTATATGGATTGAGGTAATAGTATTTACATTACTTTATACATTTGATTTACCTCTGTTATAAATCCTTCGAGTACTGTGTGTGTCAGCATACTGATCCAGGGATGACACATAAGCACAGAGACTTGATCCATTCGGGTCAGGTCGCTACAAGATGGTATCAGAGCACATGTTGACTGTAGGACGTGACCCTAGAAACTGGCAAGGCATAGCAAAGATTTTTCTCTACAACTTTCCCTTTCAAAAAGATCTTTTACGTCTATTCTCTTCTGAGCTTATTCAAAAAATTCCCTTTAGTGAGACCACACCCCTTTTTCCTTTTTGACCACACGAAGATTCGATCGATGAGACCACTCCAAGAAGTACAAGATATTGGACAACTAAGACCATTTGGACTGAAGAAGATTTTACTGTGCATGGAAACTACAACGGTTGAAGACTCTGAAGACAAGGAGAATTTGAAGGCTCTAAGGAATTTCCCAGATTTGTATGACCTAGGAAGGCTACCCTTTTGGAACTTGGCAGACTATGGAAGTTGTCAATACCCGAGATCAAGGTGTATCGGAGAAAGACTGAAACAAGGTGCATGAGAACTCAAAGTTTTGTCAAAGAAAACCCTAAGGCAGGAGATATCAACTATGGAATGATAGCTCATGGAAATGACAAGAGCAGAAACACAGCTATCCAAGAAGTTATCTTCCGCTGATGCTATTGTCACCATGCTGAGTTAAGGATGCTTTCTTCAAAATGGATTTGATGGAAGAAGGCTGATGGAGCACCTATTAGTAAGATGAAGTTTTAACCTTAGCTAGTGTATCACCAGGATCTGGAGTGTTACATCAAGAAGTTTAAGGTGGAGCTCCATGAAGCCGTATTAGACAAGGAAGCATTTCGTGAAGAACTCAGAAACCAAAGGCTGAAAGTAGCCAAGCTGGAGGAGCTACAACCTCGAGATACCGGAGATTTGTCAGGAACTGAAGGACAGTATGACCATGGCTCATGCCAAGGATGTTGAAACCAGAAGTTTGGAATGCAACTCCAGAATATTGAAGGACGTCACGAGAGACTTCGCGTCAACAGAGTTGATCTGGCAAAAGAACTTGAGAAAGACAAGCACGATGAGAAGAAGCCGTTGGAGGCATGAACAAAACTGGAAGAGTTTGACGACATTGACCTTTAGAAGACCAAACCCCTGTTATATACCTACATTAGATGCGATGATTGTGAGCTGTCATTTGTTTGATGTTTTTCCGACAGCCACAATAAAATCTGTCTGTTCAAAACTTTTGTTTGCATTGTGTGTGTCCCTCTCTATCTTTCTTATCTCACCCCAAAACCCATGAACCTAATAGAGGATGAATGGAGATCAGCTTGTATTTTCGGGACCGATGAGTCAATTGGAGACAGACTGATGGATTCAGAACATGGAGGATCATATGGAGAACAACCCTATAGCCGGAAAGGATATGGCCCAGCATGCTCTTCAATGTTTTGAAAGAGGTGCTGCTACTTGGTGGAAGATGTACCAAACGATCAATGGATGGCAAGGAGTAACCACTTGGAAAGAATTAAAGTTGACTCTGCCAAAGTCTCGGCTTGTTTCCCAGAAGTTGAAGTCTTATGGAAAGGATATGAGGAAACCATGTGCATGCAAGATTTGTGGAGAAATAGAACACAACCATAAAGAACACAAGGATGAATGCCCTAACTGTGAAGGAAGTCACCCAGCTGAAGAATGCCCAACTAGGCAGATCACTTGTTTCTTGTGTGAAGGGACTACCCACTACCCTGCTCAGTGTCACATTTACCCCTTGGTACAAAGAACCATCCAGCAGAAGGAAGAAGCAATGAAAGGAGCTCTTATGGAAAGTTTAGAAGAACCTGCGATAAATGAAGAGGTGAAGGACACACCGAAAGAGGAACCAATTAAACCCTACACCAAGTCATGCTATTCATGTGGAGAAGAAGGACACATCTCCCAAAATTGTTTGAATGGGGATCTAGTAGAATTCCCAACAGAGGAAGTAGAATATGACCCACAGGAAATAGAAGCCCTGATTGGAATGGAAAAGTCCAGGAAGAGAAAACGATTGGAGCCCAGGAGGAACCTGAGTCATATCATCTGTTATAGGTGCAAGGAGTCAGGGCACTACCTCAACAGTTGCCCAAAAAGGAAATCTCGATACTTGTCAGAAGTAATATGTTTCCGTTGTAATGAAGCAGGGCACTTTGCTAGAGATTGTCTGAAGGAGCAGGTGACTTGTGATAAATAGTTGAGTTTGTGACAGAAGAAATATAGTAGTAGTAGTGAGAACATTTTTCCTTTATATTGAGGTGTTGAGTTGAGGCATGTAATGGAAAAACAGGAGATTGTAATAATTGAGAATCAATAAAGTTAGCATCGTTGGTACTGATATGGATTTTATGAGTTGTTACTCTATGAAGAAGGATTTTGGCCATTTTGAGGATATGAGAAATATGGTCTATGGAAGATTTGTGCATTTTAAGGGTGGTAGTACCCTGTAAGAACCCTTGACCCCTGGAAAAGATAAGGATACTCCACTGAGTGGATTTCGGACAAAAGGAATACGAGTTTTGTCTCGATATGTGTGATGCCCCAAGAGTATGTGGGATGAAGTTGGAGACGTCAGTTGTTTGGACCAAATGTGATCAAGGAGTCAGAAGAGAATGTTAAGTTGATTCAAGATAGACTGAAGGTAGCTCAGTCCAGGCAGAAGAGTTATGCAGACTAAAAACGCAAGGAGGTAGTCTATGAAATTGGAGACAAAGCATATGTTCGCGTGTCCCCTATGCGAGGAGTTAAATGGATTGGAGTTAGGGGAAAATTAGCCACGAGATTTGTAGGACCATACCGAGTTTTGGAGCGTATGGGAAAAGTGGCCTACAAGTTGGAGTTACCCGAAGGACTGTCAGGAATTCAAGATATGTTTCACTTTTCCCAGTTGAAGTAGTGCCATGTAGAGATGGCCAATATTCCCCTGTAAGAACGCTTGATCCACGAAGTGAGTATGGACTTCATAAGTATGAGTTTTGTCTCGGTATATGGGATATCCCACGAGGGTGAAGAGATAAATTACTATTGGATATAAAGGAGGTATGATGTCGGAAATATGGATCAATGGAAACTCCATGATGAGTCTGAGTAAACATGTTTTAGTTTGGTACCAACAGAAGGAAGGAAGACAGTACAATTGGATGGATAAAAGAATACTAGAAAGTTGGAAGTTGGAACAATGATCAGTTGCCCGATGATAAGATTCAAGGACTACAAGTGATGAGATGGGCCATAACCCACAGGCCCCAGGACCTGCCAAGAAGCAAGCACATCCTTGCTGAAGGAAAAACCCTGGAATAAGTTACGATTTTATCGATAGACGATTTTATAGGAGTGTCGCAAAACCTGAGAGTTGTGAAGGAACGATAGATGTTTGTCTGGCTTGCAGAATCTATGGATATATCCGAACTTTATTTGTCGACAAGAGAAATTATGCAATGCTTGTGAGGATGACCGAGTGTTAGTATGCGAGATTCGCTAAACTGTATACATGGTAATGATTTGGGTGCGGGATGGATTGATCACCATACCGACTTACTCTTATTATTCGCCTTGCTATATGGGATGGTAAATCTGAGTGACTTACCTATAGTAAAGAGACGACAATCAAAACCCTATTTAAACTTAGAATGGTATAAGTATTTTTCCCTTGTACACGGCAGTTGTTGCCAACCGTAGGTTATACGGTGAGGTTCAACCCAGACCCATTTCCTGCAGGAGAAACCATAAATTGTTGACCACCATGAGATATCGATAGTTGTTTAGTTTTGGCGCCAGACCCGTCAGCTAAGAAGACCCAATCTCGGAATAACCTTACCAAGAGGAAAGGACAGAAGAATTGAGGAAAAGGTTATGCCACTACCGGAAGAGCTCAGAGAAGGAAATTTTCTCGAGGATCTGAGAAGACCGACACTGTCAAAGATAAGGATGGACTATATGAGGTTCGATGGAGCTGTAACCATGCTTCTAAGGGTGGTAACACCCCAGACACCGTGTGATGATCGATGGATTTTGAGGAGACCCCCAAACCCTAACCTTTTCTTTCTAGCCTCTCCGAATCTCGAGGACGAGATTCATTTTAAGGGTGGTAGGTTTGTAACATCCCAAAATTCTAAATTTTGGAATGTTATAAACAAATAGATAGATTTGATTGATTGTTTGATTGATTGTCTGAAAGTGAGTGAATTCGAAACTTTTTGAAAGTTAAATGAGAGGGAATAAAAGGACTTTCCCAAACTTTCATATTTGCTTTTTGATCTCCGTAAATTCAAATTCTTTTCACCACGAAACCCTGGAGAGAAGATAACATGACTTCTTCCATTTATTTAAATGACAAGGGGTGCTGAAAACATTTGAATTTCATTTGGAAAAGTATTTCCAATTCTGCAACTCTATGCAACTCAATGATTTTCACGAGAGAAGATAAAATGACTTCTTCAAACTATATGAAATATGAGTTGGGAGTTTTCTCAAATTTTTGAAAAGAGGGTCGTTTGATTTATTTATTTTATCTTCAAATATTTTTCCGATGTCAAATTATATGAGAGGGAATAATATGACTTTTCCAAAATTTAAGAAAAATGAAGATTTAATAAATAGATCAAATTTCTGTTTTCCGGTGTTTCTTGCGCGTGTTTATCTGGATAGGGAAAAATGCGCGTTTTCAAAAAAATTGTATTTTAGGCCCGGAGAAAAGTTCATTTTGTTCGGCTCATTTTTAGGAGTCGGAGAAAATTTACTTTATTAGATTTGGAGTTCGTTTAAATCTCTTTTTGTTTTTTGTCCGAGCGCGAAACCGTTTTTTTTTAAATATAGACCAGCGCCTTGGGCCTTTGGCCCAAGCCAAGCCAGCGGCCGGCCAAGGCCGAAGCCACCGCGCGAGCGCGCTAGGCGCAACGCCAGGGAGCTGCCGCCTTTGTTTCCTTTTAGGATTCCTAGTAGAATTCATCTACGTTCGTTTTTTTAGATCTCTTTCCTCTTTTCTATTCTTAATCTTAGTCTATTTATTGTCCTTTATCCCAAGTCTATTCTCCCTTTACCTATATAAATACCCCACACCCCCCCTAAACACATCAAATCCAAGGCCCCAAAGCCCCAAGCACACCGCGCCCTGCGTCACCCACCGCGCCCTAGTGCCCCGTCACCGCCGCGCCACCCCACCACACCCGCGCCGCCGCACCACCGCGCCCTACACCACGCCGCGCCCAACGCCGCCACCCCACGCCCTAGTGCCGCCGCCGCTGCCATACACCGCCGCCGCCGTCATGCGTCACCGCGCCGCCGCCGCCCTGCGTTACCGCGCCGCCGCCGCCGCCGGAGCCCCCGTTTGCCGGAGACCTCGCCGGTGGTACCGCACCGCGTCTCTTCTTTTCCCTCGGATCGGTTTTCTTCTAGATCGTTCCGTTTCTTCCGATTCGTTTTCTTTCCGGTTCTTCGCTAAACCGTTCCGGTTTTCTAGATTGGTTTTTCGTTCCGATTTCTTTTCCGAAAACCCTAGATCGGTTTTCGTTCTTCTTTCGGACCGTTCGTCTTAACGAACGTGATCACCGGATTCTTCTAGGTTAACGAACGTCCGTTCGTTTAACCGTTCTTCGTTTTCTTTCTCGTCAGATTTATTCCGCGTTCTCTCCGATCGCGATCTCAGATCCGATCTTCTTTCTAGTCTTTCTTTTCGCTCGTTTATCGGAATCAGGTGATTCAAGCGCCTGGAGTTTCATCTCGAAACCGCCGTTCCGTCTAATCAACTTGAACAAGTTTTTGCTACAGTAAAATTTGACCTAGTTTCAATTTTCTAGAACCGAGTTGTTTTCTTTCGTCGTTTGTTTTCCGTCGTTTGTCGGTTCTTTCTTTCTTTGCAACCGGAGTTCTTAAGTTGAACTTTCTGGTTCGTTCTCTTGTTCGAGTTTTACCTGTGCCTTAGATGAGTACTTATTGTGTGGTTACAATTGCTTGATTACGATAGATTGACCGGAGTGTGACGAGTAGATCTATCAAGAGTTTTGAGTGCGCATCATCTTCATCAACATTGCAGGCAAGTTCACACTTTGATCATACCTTTTCTACAACCCAGTTTTATTGCATTAGATCCATTCTCACACATTGCATGATTAGGATCTAATTAAATTGTGGGATGGGAAGTAGATGAGGTAGTACCTATTACCTGTTTATTATGAAACCTTTGGGAGTTACTTCTACGTTTGCTTATTATGCCATGCTATGCTAGTAGACGTGGATTGGGTGAGTGATATCCATGACAGATATGAGATTGATAATTTTAATGGTTTATCTAAGGTGGCAACTTAAACACACATCTGGGTCGACTGAGGCACCTGATGTCTATCAGGACTTGCCTGTTTTTTTTTCGGACCGCCACCCAGGCTCAAAGGGATCATAAGATCTTTCATGCTAAATACTTACGTGTGCAGCCACAAGCCATTATGGGCTCTGGCATAGTTGACTAAGTCGTGCGAACTCTTATAGGGGTAGACTAGTAGATGTAGGGGTTGTAGGCGGTACGGTCTACTCCGTCGTAAGGTGCTAGCGCTTCTGAAAGACTATGTCTCGGTCATCCGTTTCTCAAACACCAGTAGTGCGAGAAAACCAACGGAGGCGATCGAGTCTTGTGGGGAAAAGTGCGCAAACCTCTGCAGAGTATACAAACTAATCATGATTAGCCGTGTCCCCGGTTATGGACATCTTGAGTATCTAGTTCTTGGATTATCCTGTTGATCTCATCATGTTACTTTAATTAAATTATTGGGTTTTAATGATTACTTTTAATTGGGATTGAGAATGCTATCAACCATTCTCAATGTTTCACAACCACCATGATAGCTAAATAAAATTTATTCCTTTGTAGTAGGGAAAATTTGGCTTTTCGCAAAAACCTTATAACCATAGAGCTTATCCACCAGCCAAATATGCATGTAGTGATAGCCTTTATTCATCATTCTCTATGGTGTGAATTTGCCAGTACATTCAATATACTGACCCGTTTTCGGGCTGCAACATCTCATGTTGCAGGTTTCTTACGACGAGTAAGTGATACGTTAGGGTTATGATTTCTACACTCACCTTTGCCGTTGGTATTGATGGGAATCCACAACCTTGTTGCTTCCGCTATATGGATTGAGGTAATAGTATTTACGTTACTTTATACATGTGATTTACCTCTGTTATAAATTCTTCGAGTACTGTGTGTGTCAGCATACTGATCCAGGGATGACACATAAGCACAGAGACTTGATCCATTCGGGTCAGGTCGCTACATTCTTCAAATGCATCAATCTCTTCTTGAAGCTTGTCCTTGCCATTTTGTTTGTGGTCTTGTGGTGGAAGATCATCTTGAGCTTGTGTCCCCTTGAAAGAAGTAGAATCATACTTCTCTTGTTGAGGAACAAACTTCGTCTTGCGGTATTGATCTTCTTCCCACTCAACTCCATTGGCATTGAACTTTCGTTCAAAACCAACACCTTGATTCTTCCGGTGCCTTCCTTGCTTGCGTACAATTTCCTCAAATTTCTTACTTTTGGCAAGGCTCTTGTAAACACCTTTCTCTATAATTCCCTTCAATAAGCTATTTTCTTTCTCAAGTGTAACTTGGCTAAGAGAATCATTAGTGGAATCAAGAGAACTACTAGAAGCAACAATATTGGATTTAACATGATTATTGTTACTACTAGAGGAAGAATCTTTCTTACTCTTGTTGCTAGTTTTTACTTGTGGCATGTAAGTAGACAATAGTAAATGCTTGGCAATGTAAGAAGAACTTTTCTTGCGAAGATCATCATTGATTGCTTTTAAGAACCTGTGCTCTTGCTCAAGGTTGGGCTATTCAAAACGTAGCTGTAACATCCCAAATATTCAATTTGGAATGTTATACATTACAGCATAATTGCATATCATATTTTATTGCATTTTTGGCTTGATCCTAGAAATTCTACACAACTCAAGGACCTACGGAGGGAGTTGGGGATTTCATTATTTTCATATTCAAGTTTTCTCGAATTTTGGAAAGAGGATCGTTTGATTTTAATTATTTTCTCTTCGATTATTTCTTTTATAAAAATAAAAGAGAGAGGATAAAATGACTTCCTCAAAATAAAGAAATATCGAAGATTTAATATTAAAATCAAATAAGATTTTTATTCGGAGTTTTATCGCTATTTTATTTGAATTAGGAAAAATATGCGTTTTTCAAAGTTGCATTTTAGGCCCAAATAAATTTTCACCTTGTCCGGCTTATTTTTAGAGGACGGGGAAATTTTTTTTCGGGATTTTTGGAGTCTGTTTAGTATTTCTTTTCTTTCATTTTCTGCATGTCGGAATTATTTAAAAAAGTGAACCGACTCAGGGCCGTACCCGAGCGGGACTCCGCCCGGGGGGCCTTTATAAGTTGTCGCCCCCGAGCCGCCGAAAGCCCACAGCCGCCACCGAAGCCCACCCGCGCCCTAACCCTAACCCTAGTCGCCGCGCCGCCGCCCGCCGCCACCGCCGGAGCCGCACCGCCGCCGCGCCGCCTTGCCGGACCCCGTCGGACCCAAGATGGTCACCTCGGTTTTCGTGAGAAAACCGTTTGGTTTTTTTTCGAAATCCTAGATCCAGTTCGGTTTATTTTTTTGGTTTAGTTATTTAACGAACGCCCGTTTTTACGTTCGTTTTAACGAACGGTTTTCACCGTTTAGCCGCAGACAGCGAACGTTCGTTCGTTAGCCTGTTTGTCAGTTTTTCTTTTCCTTGGATTTTCCGCGATTATTTTCGATCACGATTTCTGATCCGGTTTTCGTTTTAGTATAACTTTTCGCTCGTTTATCAGAATAAAGCGATTCAATCGCCTAGAGTTTCGTCTCGAAACCCTCTTTCTGTTTAACCAACTTGAACAAGATTTTTATACAGTAAAATTTGACCTTAGTCCAAATTAGTAATCGGATCTTGTTTCTTTTGCAGTTTGAGTTTCGTTGCTCCGCCTGATTTGTTTCTTTTTGCAAACCGGAGTTCTTAAGTTGAACTTTCTGGTTAGATCTCTTATTTGAGTTTTACCCGTGCGTCTTGTTTGATTGCTTGTTGTATGCTTGTTTGATTGTGATGTCTACTACACAACCTTCTTCTTGTAGACGTTGTTAGGCCTCCAAGTGCAAAGGTTTGTAGGACAGTAGCAAATTTCCCACAAGTGGATAAACTAAGGTTTATCAATCCGTAGGAGGCGTAGGATGAAGATGGTCTCTCTCAAGCAACCCTGCAACCAAATAACAAAGAGTCTCTTGTGTCCCCAACACACCCAATACAATGGTAAATTGTATAGGTGGACTAGTTCGGCGAAGAGATCGTGATACAAGTGCAATATGCATAGTAGATAAAGGTATTTGTAATCTGAAAATATAAAAACAGCAAGGTAACTAATGGTAAAAGTGAGCGTAAACGGTATTGCAATGCTAGGAAACAAGGCCTAGGGTTCATACTTTCGCTAGTGTAAGTTCCCTCAACAATAATAACATAATTGGATCACATAAATATCCCTCAACACGCAACAAAGAGTCACTCCAAAGTCACTAATAGCGGAGAATTTTGATGTGGAATGCTAGTTGGCATAATTTCAATGCAATTCTTCTTAGTTGTGGTATGAATATTCTGATCCGAAAGATTCAAGACAAAAGTTCATATTGACATAAAAATGATAATACTTCAAGCATACTAACTAAGCAATTATGTCTTCTCAAAATAACATGGCCAAAGAAAGTTCATCCCTACAAAATCATATAGTTTAGTCATGTTCCATTTTCGTCACACAAGAATGCTCTCATCATGCACAACCCCGATGACAGGCCAAGCAATTGTTTCATACTTTAGTAATCTCAAACTCATAAACTTTCACACAATACATGAGCGCGAGCCATGGATATAGCACTATGGGTGGAATAGAATATAATGAGGGGGGTTATGTGAAGAAGACAAAAAGGAGGAAGTCTCACATCAACGAGGCTAATCAATAGGCTATGGAGATGCCCACCTATTGATGTTAATGCAAGGAGTAGGGATTGCCATGCAACGGATGCACTAGAGCTATAAATGTATGAAAGCTCAACAAAAGAAACTAGTGGGTGTGCATCCAACTTGCTTGCTCACGAAGACCTAGGGCACTTGAGCACGCCCATTGTTGGAATATACAAGCCAAGTTCTATAATGAAAAATTCCCACTAGTATATGAAAGTGATAACATGAGAGTTCTCTACTATGAAGATCATGGTGCTACTTTGAAGCACAAGTGTGGTAAAAGGATAGTAACATTGTCCCTTCTCTCTTTTTCTCTCATTTTTTTTGGGCCTTCTCTTTTTTTATGGCCTTTCTTTTTTTTATTCCTCACTTGGGACAATGCTCTAATAATGATGATCATCACACTTCTATTTATTTACAACTCAATGATTACAACTCGATACTAGAACAAAGATGACTCTATATGAATGCCTCCGGCGGTGTACCGGGATATGCAATGAACCAAGAGTGACATGTATGAAAGAATTATGAACGATGGCTTTGCCACAAATACTATTTCATATACATGATCATGCTAAACAATATGACAATGATGAATGTGTCATGATGAACGGAATGATGGAAAGTTGCATGGAAATATATCTCGGAATGGCTATGGAAATGCCATAATAGGTAGGTATGCTGGCTGTTTTGAGGAAGATATAAGGAGGTTTACGTGTGAAAGAGCGTATCAGATCATGGGGTTTGGATGCACGGGCGAAGTTTGCGCCAACTCTCAACGTGAGAAAGGGCAATGCACGGTACCGAAGAGGCTAGCCAGGATGGAAGGGTGAGAGTGCGTATAATCCATGGACACAACATTAGTCATAAAGAACTCACATACTTATTGCAAAAATCTACAAGTCATCAAAAACCTCGGCACTACGCGCATGCTCCTAGGGGGATATATTGGTAGGAAAAGACCATCGCTCGTCCCCGACCGCCACTCATAAGGAGGACAATCAAATAACACCTCATGTTTCAAATTTGTTACACAACGTTTACCATACGTGCATGCTACGGGACTTGCAAACTTCAGCACAAGCATTTCTCAATTTCACAACTACTCAACTAGCACGACTTTGATATTATTACCCCCATATCTCAAAACAATCATCAAGCATCAAACTTCTCTTAGTATTCAACACACTCATAAGAAAGTTTTATTATTCTTGAATACCTCGCATATTAGGATTTTAAGAAAATTACCATGCTATTAAGACTCTCAAAATAATCTAAGTGAAGCATGAGAGTTCATCTATTTCTTCAAAATAAAACTACCACCATGCTCTAAAAGATATAAGTGAAGCACTAGAGCAAATGACAAACAACTCCGAAAGATATAAGTGAAGATCAATGAGTAGTCGAATAATTATGCAACTATGTGAAGACTCTCTAACATTTAATAATTTCAGATCTTGGAATTTTATTCAAACAGCAAGCAAAGCAAAAGAAAATGACATTCTAAGAATGGCAAGCATCATGTGAAGAAGCAAAAACTTAGGATCAACCGAAACTAACCGATAGTTGTTGAAGAAGAAAGGTGGGATGCCAACCGGGGCATCCCCAAGCTTAGATGCTTGATACTTCTTGAAACATTATCTTGGGATGCCCTGGGCATCCCCAAGCTTGAGCTTTTGTGTCTCCTTAATTCCTCTCATATCACGGTCTCCCTAAATGTCAAAAGCTTCATCCACACAAAACTCAACAAGGACTCGTGAGATAAGTTAGTATAAACCATTGCCAAAACCTTATCATACTCTACTGTAGCAATTCACTAAAATCATTATTCAACATTGCATACTAAATGCCTCTGCATATTTAATAGTCCTAACCTCAAATACAATCATTAAAGAAGCAAACATATGCAAGCAATGCAAACATGACAGCAATCTTCCTAAACAGGACAGTCTGTGAAGAATGCAGCAACATCCATACTTCCCTAGCTCCAAAAATTATGAAAGAAAATTCCCACAGTAGTAAATTTATAAGAGATTAATATGCAAAAGGTTTCAACATTTTATCACATTCTGACTTTTCTAGTGAATTATTGCAACAGCAGTAAACTTTCTGTTTTCAAACAGCAACATGTGGACTTCTAAAATAGGCATAATAAAGGCTATCAATGCCACTTTTGTTGAAATAAAAGATGCAAAACATTGTGCTAAATAACAGCAAGCAAATCTAACAAAATAAATTGACGCTCCAATCAAAACACATATCATGTGGCGAATAAAAATATAGCTCCAAGTAAAGTTACCGATGAACGAAGACGAAAGAGGGGATGCCTTCCGGGGCATCCCCAGGCTTAGGCTCTTAGTTGTCCTTGAATATTTCCTTGAGGTGCTTTGGGAATCCCCAATCTTAGGCTCTTTCCACACCTTATTCCATAGTCCATCGAATCTTCACCCAAAACTTGAAAACTTCACAACACAAAACTTAACAGAAAACTCGTAAGCTCCGTTAGTATAAGAAAATAAATCACCACTTCAAGGTACTGTAATGAACTCATTATTTATTTATATTGGTGTTAAACCTACTGTATTCCAACTTATCTATGGTTCATACCCTCCGATACTACTCATAGATTCATCAAAATAAGCAAACAACACATCGAAAACAGAATCTGTCAAAAACAGAACAGTCTGTAGTAATCTGGATCAAACGTATACTTCTGGAACTTATAAAATTCTCAAATAAACTTCTGGAGCTGAGGAATTTATCTATTAATCATATGCAAAAATAATTAACTAAATAGCACTCTCCAAATAAAAATGGCAGCAATTCTCGTGAGCGCTAAAGTTTCTGTTTTTTACAGCATGATCATAAAGACTTCACCCAAGTCTTCCCAAAGGTTCTACTTGGCACAAACACTAATTAAAAGCATAAAACCACATCTAAACAGAGGCTAGATGAATTATTTATTACTTCCACCATACTCATGAAGGATATTAAAAACGTGAAGCGTATGAGACAAACTGAATTCCATTTTTTGGTAGTTTTCTTTTATAGACTAAACTAGTGATAAAACAAGAAACTAAAAGACTCAATTGCAAGATCTAAAGATATACCTTCCAGCACTCACCTCCCCTGCAACGGCGCCAGAAAAGAGCTTGATGTCTACTACACAACCTTCTTCTTTTAGACATTGTTGGGCCTCCAAGTGCAGAGGTTTGTAGGACAGTAGCAAATTTCCCTCAACTGGATGACCTAAGGTTTATAAATCTGTAGGAAACGTAGGATGAAGATGGTCTCTCTCAAGCAACCCTGCAACCAAATAACAAAGAGTCTCTTGTGTCCCCAACACACCCAATACAATGGTAAATTGTATAGGTGCACTAGTTCGGCGAAGAGATGGTGATACAAGTGCAATATGGATAGTAGATAAAGGTATTTGTAATCTGAAAATATAAAAACAGCAAGGTAACTAATGTTAAAAGTGAGCGTAAACGGTATTGCAATGCGAGGAAACAAGGCCTAGGGTTCATACTTTCGCTAGTGTAAGTTCCCTCAACAACAATAACATAATTGGATCACATAACTATCCCTCAACATGCCACAAAGAGTCACTCCAAAGTCACTAATAGCGGAGAACGAATGAAGAGATTATGGTAGGGTACGAAACCACCTCAAAGTTCTTCTTTCCAATCAATCCGTTGGGCTATTCCTATAGGTGTCACAAACAGCCCTAGAGTTCATACTAGAATAACACCTTAAGACACAAATCAACCAAAACCATAATATAACCTAGATACTCCAATGTCACCTCCAGTATCCGTGGGTATGATTATACGATATGCATCACACAATCTCAGATTCATCTATTCAACCAACACAAAGGACCTCAAAGAGCGCTCCAAAGTTCTACCGGACAATCACGACGGAAACGTGTGCCAACCACTATGCATAGGTTCATGGGAAGAACCCGCAAGTTGATCACCAAAACATACATCAAGTGAATCACGTGGCATCCCATTGTCAGCACAGATACGCACGGCAAGACATACATCAAGTGTTCTCAAATCTTTAAAGACTCAATCTGATAAGATAACTCCAAAGGGAAAACTCAATTCATTACAAGAGAGAAGAGGGGGAGGAGAAACATAGGATCCAACTACAATAGCAAAGCTCGTGATACATCAAAATCGTGCCAAATCAAGAACACGAGAGAGAGAGAGAGAGAGAGAGATCAAACACATAGCTACTGGTACATACCCTCAGCCCTGAGGGAGAACTACTCCCTCCTCGTCATGGAGAGCACCGGGATGATGAACATGGCCACCGGAGAAGGATTCCCCCTCCGGCAGGGTGCCGGAACGGGTCTAGATTGGTTTTCGGTGGCTACGGAGGCTTCTGGCGGCGGAACTCCCGATCTAATCTCTGTTCTGGAAGTTTTAGGATATGTAGGTATATATGGGTGCAGGAAGTACGTTGGTGGAGCTTCGGGGGCCCCACGAGGCAGGGGGTGCGCCCTAGGGGGTGGGCGCGCCCCACCCTTGTGGGCACCTCCCTTCTCTCCTGATGTGGGGTCCAAGTCCATCCGGTAGCTTTCCTTCCAAAAATAACTTCTCCAGTTGATTTCTTTCCGTTTCGACTCCGTTTGATATTCCTTTTCTTTGAAACGCTGAAATAGGAAAAAAACAGCAAATCTGGGCTGGGCCTCTGGTTAATAGGTTAGTCCCAAAAATAATATAAAAGTGGATAATAAAGGCCAATATTGCCCAAAACAGTAGATAACATAGCATGGAGCAATCAAAAGTTATAGATACGTTGGAGACGTATCAAGCATCCCCAAGCTTAATTCCTTCTCGTCCTCGAGTAGGTAAATGATAAAAGAAAGAATTTTTGATGTGGGATGCTAGTTGGCATAATTTCAATGCAATTCTTCTTAATTGTGGTATGAATATTCTGATCTGAAAGATTCAAGACAAAAGTTCATATTGACATAAAAATGATAATACTTCAAGCATACTAACTAAGCAATTATGTCTTCTCAAAATAACATGGCCAAAGAAAGTTCATCCCTACAAAATCATATAGTTTAGTCATATTTCATTTTCGTCACACAAGAATGCTCTCATCATGCACAACCCCGATGACAAGCCAAGCAATTGTTTCATACTTTAGTAATCTCAAACTCATAAACTTTCACCCAATACATGAGCGCGAGCCATGGATATAGCACTATGGGTGGAATAGAATATAATGAGGGGGGTTATGTGGAGAAGACAAAAAGGAGAAAGTCTCACATCAACGAGGCTAATCAATGGGCTATGGAGATGCCCACCGATTGATGTTAATGCAAGGAGTAGGGATTGCCATGCAACAGATGCACTAGAGCTATAAATGTATGAAAGCTCAACAAAAGAAACTAGTGGGTGTGCATCCAACTTGCTTGCTCACGAAGACCTAGGGCACTTGAGAAGGCCCATTGTTGGAATATACAAGCCACGTTCTATAATGAAAAATTCCCACTAGTATATGAAAGTGATAACATGAGAGACTCTCTACTATGAAGATCATGGTGCTACTTTGAAGCACAAGTGTGGTAAAAGGATAGTAACATTATCCCTTCTCTCTTTTTCTCTCATTTTTTGGGCCTTCTCTTTTTTTATGGCCTTTCTCTTTTTTTGGGGCCTTCTCTTTTTTATGGCCTTTCTCTTTTTTTATTCCTCACTTGGGACAATGCTCTAATAATGATGATCATCACACTTCTATTTATTTACAACTCAATGATTACAACTCGATACTAGAACAAAGATGACACTATATGAATGCCTCCGGCGGTGTACCGGGATATGCAATGAACCAAGAGTGATATGTATGAAAGAATTATGATCGGTGGCTTTGCCACAAATACTATTTCAACTAAATGATCATGCTAAGCAATATGATAATGATGAATGTGTCATGATGACCGGAATGATGGAAAGTTGCATGGCAATATATCTCGGAATGGCTATGGAAATGCCATAATAGGTAGGTATGGTGGCTGTTTTGAGGAAGATATAAGGAGGTTTATGTGTGAAAGAGTGTATCCTATCACGGGGTTTGGGTGCACGGGCGAAGTTTGCACCAACTCTCAATCTGAGAAAGGGCAATGCATGGTACCGAAGAGGCTAGCAAGGATGGAAGGGTGAGAGTGCGTATAATCCATGGACTAAACATTAGTCATAAAGAACTCACATACTTATTGAAAAAATCTACAAGTCATCAAAAACCTCGGCACTACGCGCATGATCCTAGGGGATAGATTGGTAGTAAAAGACCATCACTCGTCCCCAACCGCCACTCATAAGGAGGACAATCAAATAACACCTCATGTTTCAAATTTGTTACACAACGTTTACCATACGTGCATGCTACGGGACTTGCAAACTTCAGCACAAGCATTTCTCAATTTCACAACTACTCAACTAGCACGACTTTGATATTATTACCCCCATATCTCAAAACAATCATCAAGCATCAAACTTCTCTTAGTATTCAACACACTCATAAGAAAGTTTTATTATTCTTGAATACCTAGCATATTAGGATTTTAAGAAAATTACCATGATATTAAGACTCTCAAAATAATCTAAGTGAAGCATGAGAGTTCATATATTTCTTCAAAATAAAACTACCACCATGCTCTAAAAGATACAAGTGAAGCACTAGAGCAAATGACAAACTACTCCGAAAGATATAAGTGAAGATCAATGAGTAGTCGAATAATTATGCAACTATGTGAAGACTATCTAACATTTAATAATTTCAGATCTTGGTATTTTATTCAAACATCAAGCAAATCAAAAGAAAATGACATTCTAAGAATGGCAAGCATCATGTGAAGAAGCAAAAACTTAGGATCAACCAAAACTAACCGATAGTTGTTGAAGAAGAAATGTGGGATGCCAACCGGGGAATCCCCAAGCTTAGATGCTTGATACTTCTTGAAATATTATCTTGGGATGCCTTGGGCATCCCCAAGCTTGAGCTTTTGTGTCTCCTTAATTCCTCTCATATCACGGTCTCCCTAAATCTCAAAAGCTTCATCCACACAAAACTCAACAAGGACTCGTGAGATAAGTTAGTATAAACCATTGCCAAAACCTTATCATACTCTACTGTAGCAATTCACTAAAATTATTATTCAACATTTCATACTAAATGCCTCTGCATATTTAATAGTCATATCCTCAAATAGGATCAATAAAGAAGCAAACATATGCAAACAATGCAAACATGACAGCAATCTTCCTAAACAGGACAGTCTGTGAAGAATGCAGCAACATCCATACTTCCCTAACTCCAAAAATTATGAAATAAAATTCCCCTGTAGTAAATTTATCAGATCTTAATATTCAAAAGGTTTCAACATTTTGTCACATTCTGACTTTTCTAGGGAATTATTGCAACAGCGGTAAACTTTCTGTTTTCAAACAGCAACATGTGGACTTCTAAAATAGGCATAATAAAGGCTATCAATGCCACTTTTATTGGAATAAAAGATGAAAAAAATTGTGCTAAATAACATAAATCAAATCTAACAAAATCAATTGACGCTCCAAGCAAAACACATATCATGTGGCGAATAAAAATATAGCTCCAAGTAAAGTTAGCGATGAAGGAAGACGAAAGAGGGGATGCCTTCCGGGGCATCCCTAAGCTTAGGATCTTGGTTGTCCTTGAATATTTCATTGGGGTGCTTTGGGAATCCCCAAGCTTATGCTCTTTCCACTCTTTATTCCATAGTCCATCGAATCTTCACCCAAAACTTGAAAACTTCACAACACAAAACTTAACAGAAAACTCGTAAGCTCCGTTAGTATAAGAAAATAAATCACCACTTAAAGGTACTGTAATGAACTCATTATTTATTTATATTGGTGTTAAACCTACTGTATTCCAACTTATCTATGGTTCATACCCTCCGATACTACTCATAGATTCATCAAAATAAGCAAACAACACATCGAAAACAGAATCTGTCAAAAACAGAACAGTCTGTAGTAATATGGATCAAACGTATACTTATGGAACTCATAAAATTCTAAAATAAACTTCTGGACCTGAGGAATTTATCTATTAATCATCTGCAAAAATAATTAACTAAATAGCACTTTCCAAATAAAAATGGCAGCAATTCTCGTGAGCGCTAAAGTTTCTGTTTTTTACAGCATGATCATAAAGACTTCACCCAAGTCTTCCCAAAGGTTCTACTTGGCACAAACACTAATTAAAAGCATAAAACCACATCTAAACAGAGGCTAGATGAATTATTTATTACTAAACAGGAAGAAAAATCGAGGAACAAAAATAAAATTGGGTTGCCTCCCAACAAGCGCTATCGTTTAATGCCCCTAGCTAGGCATGATGATTTCAATGATGCTCACATAAAAGATAAGATTTGAAACATAAAGAGAGCATCATGAAGAATATGACTAGCACATTTAAGTCTAACATACTTCCTATGCATAGGGATTTTGTGAGCAAACAACTTATGGGAACAAGAATCAACTTGCATAGGAAGGTAAAACAAGCATAACTTCAAAACTTTAAGCACATAGAGAGGAAACTTGATATTATTGCAATTCCTACAAGCATATATTCCTCCCTCATAATAATTTTCAGTAGCATCATGAATGAATTCAACAATATAACCAGCACCTAAAGCATTCTTTTCATGATCTACAAGCATAGAAAATTTAGTACTCTCCACATAAGCAAAATTCTTCTCATGAATAATACTGGGAGCAAACTCAACAAAATAACTATCATGTGATTGAAAATTAAGATCAAGATGACAAGGTTCATTGTTATTATTATTCTTTAAAGCATACGTGTCATCACAATAATCATCATAGATAGGAGGCATGCTTTCATCATAATAAATTTGCTCCTCAAAACTTGGGGGACAAAAAATATCATCTTCATCAAACATAGCTTCCCCAAGCTTGTGGCTTTGCATATCATTAGCATCATGGATATTCAAAGAATTCGTACTAACAACATTGCAATCATGCTCATCATTCAAATATTTAGTGCCAAACATTTTATAGATTTCTTCTGCCAGCACTTGAGCACAATTATCCTTTCCACCATACTCATGAAAGATATTAAAAAGGTGAAGCGTATGAGACAAACTCAATTCCATTTTTCGGTAGTTTTCTTTTATAGACTAAACTAGTGATAAAACAAGAAACTAAAAGACTCGATTGCAAGATCTAAAGATATACCTTCAAGCACTCACCTCCCTAGCAACGGCGCCAGAAAAGAGCTTGATGTCTACTACACAACCTTCTTCTTGTAGATGTTGTTGGGCCTCCAAGTGCAGAGGTTTGTAGGATAATAGCAAATTTCCATCAACTGGATGACCTAAGGTTTATCAATCCGTAGGAGGCATAGGATGAAGATGGTCTCTCTCAAGCAACCCTGCAACCAAATTACAAAGAGTCTCTTGTGTCCCCAACACACCCAATACAATGGTACATTGTATAGGTGCACTAGTTCGGCGAAGAGATTGTGATACAAGTGCAATATGCATAGTAGATAAAGGTATTTGTAATCTGAAAATATAAAAACAGCAAGGTAACTAATGGTAAAACTGAGCGTAAACGGTATTGCAATGCTAGGAAACAAGGCCTAGGGTTCATACTTTCGCTAGTGTAAGTTCCCTCAACAATAATAACATAATTGGATCACATAAATATCCCTCAACACGCAACAAAGAGTCACTCCAAAGTCACTAATAGCGGAGAATGAACGAAGAGATTATGGTAGGGTACGAAACCACCTCAAAGTTATTTTTCCAATCAATCCGTTGGGCTATTCCTATAGGTGTCACAAACAGCCCTAGAGTTCGTACTAGAATAACACCTTAAGACACAAATCAACCAAAACCCTAATGTCACCTAGATACTCCAATGTCACCTCAAGTATCAGTGGGTATGATTATACGATATGGATCACACAATATCAGATTCATCTATTCAACCAACACAAAGGACCTCAAGGAGCGCCCCAAAGTTCTACCGGAGAATCACGACGGAAACGTGTGCCAACCCCTATGCATAGGGTCATGGGCAGAACCCGCAAGTTGATCACCAAAACATACATCAAGTGAATCACGTGGCATCCCATTGTCAGCACAGATACGCACGGCAAGACATACATCAAGTGTTATCAAATCTTTAAAGACTCAATCCGATAAGATAACTCCAAAGGGAAAACTCAATTCATTACAAGAGAGAAGAGGGGGGAGAAACATAGGATCCAACTATAATAGCAAAGCTCACGATACATCAAGATCGTGCCAAATCAAGAACACGAGAGAGAGAGATAGAGAGAGATCAAACACATAGCTACTGGTACATACCCTGAGCCCCGAGGGAGAACTACTCCCTCCTCGTCATGGAGAGCACCGGGATGATGAAGATGGCCACCGGAGAAGGATTCCCCCTCCGGCAGGGTGCCGGAACAGGTCTAGATTGGTTTTCGGTGGCTACGAAGGCTTCTGGTGGCGGAACTCCCGATCTAATCTCTGTTCTGGAAGTTTTAGGATACGTAGGTATATATGGGTGCAGGAAGTACGTCGATGGAGCTTCGGGGGCCCCACGAGACCGGTGGGAGCGCCCCCACCCTCGTGGGCACCTCCCTTCTCTCCTAACGTGGGGTCCAAGTCCATCCGGTAGCTTTCCTTCCCAAAATAACTTCTCTAGTTGATTTCGTTCTGTTTCGACTCTGTTTGATATTCCTTTTCTTCAAAACACTGAAATAGGAAAAAAATCAAATGTGGGCTGGGCCTCCGGTTAATAGGTTATTCCCAAAAATAATATAAAAGTGGATAATAAAGCTCGATATTGCCCAAAACAGTAGATAACATAGCATGGAGCAATCAAAAATTATAGATACGTTGGAGACGTATCAGATTGGGACAGAGTACCCAGAGTGCGAAGCGTGCTACATCGAGTCTCTAGGTTTTGCGGATCATCAGCAAGGCAAGTAACACTTTGATCATATCCCTTTATCACCCAGTTTTTATGCATTAGTTTCAACCCTCAAACATTGCATGCTTAGGACTTGATAACATGTGGGATTTGGGAAGTAGATAAGGTAGTACCTATTCACCTGTTTATTATCAAACCCTTGGGAGTTACTTCTATGTATTGCTTATATTGCCATGCTATGCTTGTAGACGTGGTTTGGGTGAGTGAAACCACGATAGATGTGAGATTCTTAATTAATGGTTCAACTTAAGGTGGCAACTTTAATACACATCTGGGTGGATTGCTTGTCGGGCACCTGGAGAATCCAGTGTTGTCCTAGGATATCTCGGGGTACCCGTGTGATAATCCTAAGGTCCGCCACCCAGGCTTAAAGGGAACTGAGATATTTTCATACTAGAAACTTCCGTGTGTAGCCACAAGCTATTATGGGCTCTAGCATAGTTGAGTAAGTTGCGTGGAGCTCTTGAAGAGGTAGACTAGCAGATGTAGTGGGTTGTAGGTGGTATAGAGTATCCGGAGTAGAGAGTTAATGCTTCTGAAAGACTGTGTCTCGCTCATCCGTTTCTCAAACATCATGTAGTGCGAGAAATCCAAAGGAGGAGACCGAGTCTTGTGGGGAAAAGTGCGCAAACCTCTGTAGAGTGTACAAACTAATCATGGTTAGCCATGTCCCCGGTTATGGACATCTTGAGTATCTAGTACTTGGATTATCATATGTATCTCATCACTCTAAATTAATATTGTTGGGTTGATAATTACTTTTAATTGGGATTGAGTTGGAGGAACCTTCTCAATGGTGTTTCAACTACCATGATAGTTAAATAAAATCGATGCCTTTGTTGTAGGGAAAAATTGGCTTTTCGCAAAACTTTAGCCGTAGAGCTTTCCACCAGCCAAATATGCATATAGTGATAGCATTATTCTATTCTTGCTCTACCGTGTTATATTGCCGGCATATTCCATGTGCTGACCCATTTTTGGGCTGCAACATATTATGTTGCAGACTTTTCAGACGAGGAGTAAGGTTCGTTAGGTCGTTGTCATACAGCTCAGCTATGCCATTGGATTTGATGGACTCACTTTATCTTCCAAGCCTTCCGCTGTTATCGTATTAGATGGCCTTAAGCCATATTTATTATAATAAGTTCTCTATTGAGACATTCGATGTAATAAGTGTGTGATTGCTACTCTGTTATAAATCCTTCGAGTACTGTGTGCCCTGTTTAAGAATTCATCCGATTAACCAGTTAACTTGCCGATTAATCCCTACTCATAGGGTAACCGAGTAGCCGATAAACTGAAAAATCGTCCGATTAATTGATCAAATGGCCGATTAACTTGCCGATTAGCCGATTAATCCCCTACTCGCTAGCCGACCGAGCAGCTACCAGTTAACAATTTCCTCAACAATGATGTGTGTGTCAGCATTACCGATCCAGGGATGACACTGAAGCACAGAGACTTGACCGTTTGAGGTCGGGTCGCTACAAGATGGTATCAGAGCACACGCTGAGTGTAGGACACGACCACTAAGCTAAAGCCCTATATCACCACTCTCTTCTCATTTCTGACTCCTATCCATTTTCTACTCTTTAGGATGGCGGACACAAGGAACAAGTTTGCACAACCGGATGAAGAAGCACCTTTTGGACGACACTTGAAGGAAGTCACTAAGTACTTGAATATTGGAATACCAAGCTTCACCGGGACTTACAACGACACTTTACTAGAAAAGGAGCGATGGATGATTCAAGTTCAAGTTCCAGGAAGGACGTTCGCGCCAGTCACCAAACCCATAGAGTTTGCCTTTGATGCACCAACCTGGAGTCTAGGAAAGAGTATGGCAGCTCACATCACCATGGGACGCATTGGAGAAGTTTACCATAAGGAGCTTAAGGATACTATCTATCAGATTTGTGGGCGCCGAGATGAGCAATGGGAGATGATCAGCACCAGGAAGGATAGATCAATCGCAGCTTTCATCCAGGAGTTAAACCAGCACATTCGTCCCCAGGAGAACCAGATGTGCGCACACATGATAGATATGAAGAAGGCAATGACAAGGATCATGGAACTGGAGGAAGAACTCAAGGCTACTCGCGAAGATTATGAGGAGGAAATCGTCGTACTAGTGGAGAAGAATGATGATATGGAAAGGAAGCTGGGAGTATTCATGGGAGACCCCGCGCCAGAAGGAGAAGATGATGAACCCAAGGAGATTCGTTTTGAGGACTACATCATCATTGACGACACCGACTCGGACCCCGACGATAGCGATGATGACTATGAAGACGAAGCTGGAGCAGACATCATGGAGTCTTCGACTGATCAATATTTATAGTAGACCACCACATCAGTAGTATTCCACCATGTATATAGCATAGTCTGAGCACTTTTGTAACGATAGTTAGATCGATTGTATGCCTTGCTTGATTGATTGAGTGATATGATTGTGTTTGTCTCATGTGCATATGGATAGTGTTTTCTCACTAGACCTCATTCTATTCTATTCTCTTCCCTCTAAAACCTCAGATGCCTCCAAGACGTGACCCCGGATTTACTTTCCCACCGGAGCTCACTCAGTTTATCCAACAGCAGAATACATTGATGTAGTTGTTAGTTCAGAATCAAGGCAACAACAACAACCCACCACCACCACCAGTTGACAACTTAGCCCGCTTTCTGAGGTTGCAGCTGCCGGTGTTTTCCAGCAGCACCGAGCCGATAGTGGCAGATGATTGGCCCCGCAGGATTGGAAGGGAGTTAACCACTGCAGGTTGTACAGATGCTGAGAAGGTGCATTTTGCCGCACATCGGTTGGATGGACCAGCAGCCTCATGGTGGAAGAATTACACAGTCACCTATCCTATAGCCACTGTTACATGGGATCAGTTTCAGCAAGCATTCCGCACCGCCCATGTCTCAATGGGAGCTATGAGCATGAAGAAGCGTGAGTTTCGCAACTTGCGCCAAGGGAACCGTACTGTGGGGCAGTACGTGGATGAATTTAGTAAGCTGTCTCGTTATGCCCCTGATGATGTGGCCGTAGATGCCGCGAAGCAGGAGAAGTTTATGGAAGGGTTGAACGATGAGATAAGCATGCAGTTGATGCTGGCTACATTTAACAACTACCAGGAGTTGGTAGACAAGTCTCTTATGATTGAAGGGAAGCAGCAGCAAATTGAGAGCCGCAAAAGGAAGTATGGACAAGGAAGGTACAACTCAGGAGCTCAGTAGAAGCCTCATCTAACCCCGAACTCGGGAGGACTTGTTCATAACCATGGAGGTCATAACCATAATGGAGGAAGTTCGCATAACCACAATGGTTCCAAGAATGGAACTGGGAACGGAACAAGCAACAATCAGACCCGCTCCAATCCAGCCACACCCGCCAAGAGAGACCTAAGTCACATTACTTGCTTCAAGTACGGGAAGACTAGACACTATGCCACGGAGTGCCCTGAAGCGAAGAATGGAAACGGTAATGGGAGCGCTGGGAAGAAGCCTAATCCATTCAACAAATGACAAGTGAACCACGTTAATGTGGAGGAGGTTGAAGGGCAGCCAGACGCAGTTATCAGTAAGTTTTTGGTTAAGTCTTTTACCGCCCTTGTTCTTTTTGATACTGGTGCATCGCATTCATACATATCAAGGGGATTCGTGGATAAGTTTAAACTACCAACCCAAACCCTTAGGACCCCTATGTTAGTAAGTTCACCTAGAGCAGAGTATATGGCCAGCCGATGGTGCGACTGGATACCCCTAACCATTGGTAGCCATGTTTTTCTGTCAGACCTAATAATTTTGGAGTCACAAGGATTGGATGTGATATTAGGCATGGACTGGATGTCAAAGTATGGAGGAAGCATTGACTGTGCTAGTAAATCAATTTGTCTCACCACCCCGGAGGGAAAAAGGATCAAGTATGTATCTAGACATGCGCCTAGGAGGAGCCAAGTAAATACCCTCACGGGAGTTGTTCAGGAGGAAGTGCCTGTAGTGAAGGATTACCCAGATGTTTTTCCAGAGGAGTTACCAGGCATGCCACCGGATCGAGACATCGAGTTTTTGATAGAGCTATTGACAGGTACCGGGCCAATATCAAAGAGACCCTACCGGATGCCCACAAATGATCTGGAGGAGATTAAGAAGCAGATCAAGGAGTTATTGGAGAAAGGTTACATCCGACGGAGTTCATCACCATGGGGAGCCCCAGTACTTTTGGTTGAGAAGAAGGATAAGTCTCTAAGGATGGTTGTTGATTATCGTGCATTGAATGAGGTGACGATCAAGAACAAGTACCCACTACCGATGATCAATGATTTGTTTGACCAGTTGCAAGGAGCTAAGGTGTTCTCGAAGATCAATATGCGATCAGGATATCATCAGCTGAAGATCCGGGAAAAGGATATACCTAAAACCGCATTTACCACAAGGTACGGGTTATATGAGTATACGGTCATGTAATTTGGACTGACTAACGGCCCTGCCTATTTCATGAGCATGATGAACAAGGTGTTCATGGAATATTTAGATAAGTTTGTTGTGGTGTTCATTGATGATATAATGGTATACTCGAAGAATGGAGAGGAGCACAAAGAGCATTTGCGTTTAGTTCTCGAGAAACTCAGGGAACATCAGTTGTATGCCACGCTCAGCAAATGTGAGTTTTGGTTGAAAGAAGTTGGATTCTGTGGACATGTTATATCAGGAGAAGGTATAGAAGTAGACCCCACCAAGGTACAGTCAGTCACTGAATGGTTGGCACCCACTTCAGTTAGCGAGATCTGCAGTTTTCTTGGACTCGCAGGATACTATCGGAGATTTATTGAGAATTTTTCCAAGATTGCGAAACCAATGATAGGGCTATTGAAGAAGGACATCAAATTTAAATGGACGGAAGAATGTGAAGCGAGTTTTCAGGAGTTAAAGAAATGTTTGACTACAGCCCCAGTGCTGATTCTACCGGATATACGCAAGGATTTCCAAGTGTATTGCGATGCCTCTCGCTTAGGACTTGGAGGAGTACTGATGCAGGACGGAAGAGTTGTTTCGTATGCCTCGCGACAACTGAAACCGCATGATTTAAACTATGCCACGCATGACTTCGAGTTGGCTGCCATAGTGCATGCGTTGAAAACTTGGAGACATTATCTTATTGGAAACCATTGCGATGTACACACTGACCATAAGAGTTTGAAGTACATTTTCACACAGAAGGAGCTGAACCTTAGGCAGAGGAGATGGTTGGAGCTTACAAAGGATTATGACATGAAGCTTCACTATCATCCAGGCAAGGCCAACATCGTAGCAGACGCTCTGAGCCGGAAAAGTTATGCCAACACACTCATAAGCGCGAGGTTGCCAAAGGAGTTGGCAGAGGATCTCAGGGAGCTTCAATTAGAGATTGTCCCTAGAGGTTTTGTTACAACAATGGAAGTTCAGTCTACATTGTTAGGAAAGATTCGAGAAGCTCGGAAGGATGACAAAGAGATCGCCGAGATAAAAGAGAGAATGAGCAAAGGAAAGGCCAAAGGTTTTCGTGAGGATGAACACGACACCTTGTGGTTTGAGGACCGTGTTTATGTGCCCAATAACACAGAGATCAAGAAGTTAATACTTCAGGAGGCTCATGACTCACCATATTCGATTCACCCCGGAAACACCAAGATGTATGTGGATTTAAAGGAGCGTTTCTGGTGGACTGGCATGAAGAAGGATATTGCCGAGTATGTAGTTGTATGTGATGTATGTCAGAGAGTGAAGGCAGAACATCAAAAGCCAGCCGGATTGCTACAACCTATGCTGATACCCGAATGGAAGTGGGATAAGCTTGGCATGGATTTCATCACCGGATTGCCCAGGACCAAATCAGGATATGATTCTATATGGGTAGTAGTTGATCGCTTGACCAAAGTAGCTCACTTTATCCCAGTGGAAACCACCTATACAAGTGCCAAGTTGGCAAAGATATACATGACCAGGATCGTATGATTGCATGGAGTTCCGAGAACAATTGTATCAAATAGAGGAACCCAGTTTACCTCAAAGTTTTGGAATTAGTTGCATGAAACTTTGGGAACCAGACTGGAGTTTAGTATAGCTTTTCACCCGCAAACAGATGGACAGACCGAGAGAGTCAATCAGATTCTGGAGGATATGTTGAGAGCTTGTGCACTAGATTATGGATCTAGTTGGGATGACCACTTGCCCTATGCAGAGTTCTCATACAACAATAGTTACCAGGCCAGTTTGAAGATGGCACCTTTCGAAGCCTTGTATGGAAGGAGGTGCAGGACACCATTGTTGTGGGATGAAGTGGAGACCGTCAATTGTTTGGACCAGATTTGATTAAGGAATCAGAAGAGAAGGTTAAATTGATTAGAGATAGACTGAAGGTAGCTCAGTACCGATAGAAGAGCTATGCAGATTCAAAACGAAACGAGGTAGTCTATGAAATCGGAGACAGAGTGTATCTTCGGGTATCACCACTCCGAGGAGTTAAACGCTTTGGAGTTAAGGGAAAGTTAGCGCCACACTTTGTGGGACCATACAGAGTTTTGGAACGTATGGGAGAAGTTGCTTATAAGTTGGAATTACCCAAAGGATTGCCAGGAGTTCACGATGTGTTCCACGTTCTCAGTTGAAGAAGTGTCACGCAGAGATGGCCGACATTCCTCTAAGAGATACAGTACCACTGGAAGCGATTCAGTTGGTAATGATTTGACCTATGAGGAGAAGCTAGTCAGGATTCTCGAGTTTGCCAGTCAGGTTACCCGCAGCAAGGTTATTAAGTTTTGGAAAGTTCAGTGGAGCCACCATACCGAGGATGAAGCCACCTGGGAACGAGAGGAAGACCTACGCAAGGACCATCCACACCTATTTTCTAGCCAACCCGAATCTCGAGGGCGAGATTCATCTTAAGGGGGTAGGTTTGTAACATCACAAATTTTCAAATTGGAATGTTATACATTAGAGCATCATTGCATATCATATTTTATTGCATTTTTGGCTTGATCCTAGAACTTCTACGCAACTCAAGGACCTACGGAGAGAGTTGGGGATTTCATTATTTTCATATTCGAGTTTTCTCGAATTTTGGAAAGAGGATCGTTTGATTTTAATTATTTTCTCTTCGAATATTTATTTTATAAAAAATAAAAGAGAGAGGATAAAATGACTTCCTCAAAATAGAGAAATATCGAAGATTTAATATTAAAATCAAATAAGATTTTTATTCAGAGTTTTATCGCTATTTCATTTGAATTGGGAAAAATATGCGTTTTTCAAAGTTGCATTTTAGGCCCAAATAAATTTTCACCTTATCCGGCTTATGTTTAGAGGACGAGGAAAATTTATTTCAGGATTTTTGGAGTCCGTTTAGTATTCCTTTTCTTTCTTTTTCTGCACGTCGGAATTATCTTTTTTTTAAAGTGAACCGACTCCGGGCCGTAACCGAGCGGGACTCCGCCCGGGGGGCCTTTATAAGCCACCGCCCCCGAGCCGCCGAAAGCCCACAGCCGCCGCCGAAGCCCACCCGCGCACTAACCCTAACCCTAGCCGCCGCGCCGCCGCCCGCCGCCACACGCCGCCGCCGTCGGACCCGCACCGCCGCCGCGCCGGACCCCACTGGACCCAAGGTAGCTGCCTCGGTTTTCGTGAGAAAACCATTTGGTTTTTTTTCAAAACCCTAGATCCGGTTCGGTTTATTTTTCAGTTTAGTTATTTAATGAACGCCCGTTTTTACGTTTGTTTTAATGAACGGTTTTCACCGTTTAGCCACAGAGAGCTGACGTTCGTTCATTAGCTTGTTCATCTGTTTTTCTTTTTCTCGGATTTTCCGTGATTATTTTCGATCGTGATTTTTGATCCGATTTTCATTTTAGTATAACTTTTCGCTCGTTTATCAGAATCAGGCGATTCAAGCGCCTAGAGTTTCATCTTGAAACCGTATTTCTGTTTAACCAACTTGAACAAGATTTTTATACACTAAAATTTGACCTTAGTCCAGATTAGTAATCGGATCTTGTTTCTTTTGTAGTTTGAGTTTCATTGCTCCGCTTGATTTGATTCTTTTTGCAAACCGGAGTTCTGAAGTTGAACTTTTTGGTTAGATCTCGTATTTGAGTTTTACCCATGCGTATTGTTTGATTGCAATAGAGTACCCAGAGTGCGAAGCATGCTACATCGAGTCTCTAGGTTTTGCGGATCATCAGCAAGGCAAGTAACACTTTGATCATATCCCTTTACCACCCAGTTTTTATGCATTAGTTTCAACCCTCAAACATAGCATGGTTAGGACTTGATAACATGTGGGATTTGGGAAGTAGATGAGGTAGTACCTATTCACCTGTTTATTATCAAACCCTTGGGAGTTACTTCTACGTATTGCATATATTGCCATGCTATGCTCGCAGACGTGGTTTGGGTGAGTGAAACCATGACAGACGTGAGATTGTTAATTAATGGTTCAACTTAAGGTGGCAACTTTAATACACATCTGGGTGGATTGCTTGTTGGGCACCTGGAGAATCCAGTGTTGTCCTAGGATATCCCAGAGTTCCCGTGTGATAATCCTAAGGCCCGCGACCCAGGCTCAAAGGGAACTGAGATATTTTCATGCTAGAAACTTCCATGTGCAGCCACAAGCTATTATGGGCTCTAGCATAGTTGAGTAAGTTGCGTGAAGCTCTTGAAGAGGTAGACTAGCAGATGTAGTGGGTTGTAGGTGGTATAGTCTATCCGGAGTAGAGAGTTAATGCTTCTGAAAGACGGTGTCTCGGTCATCCGTTTCTCAAACATCATGTAGTGCAAGAAATCCAACGGAGGAGATCGAGTCTTGTGGGGAAAAGTGCGCAAACCTCTGCAGAGTGTACAAGCTAATCATGGTTAGCCGTGTCCCCGGTTATGGACATCTTGAGTATCTAGTACTTGGATTATCATATGTATCTCATCACTCTAAATTAATATTGTTGGGTTGATAATTACTTTTAATTGGGATTGAGTTGGAGGAACCTTCTCAATGATGTTTCAACTACCATGATAGTTAAATAAAATCTATGCCTTTGTTGTAGGGAAAAATTGGCTTTTCGCAAAACTTTAACCGTAGAGCTTTCCACCAACCAAATATGCATATAGTGATAGCATTATTCTGTTCTTGCTCTACCATGTTATATTGCTAGCATATTCCATGTGTTGACCCGTTTTCGGGCTGCAATGTATTATGTTGCAGACTTTTCAAACAAGGAGTAAGGTTCGTTAGGTCATTGTCGTACAGCTCAGCTATGCCGTTGGAGTTGATGGACTTACTTTATCTTCCAAGCCTTCCGCTGTTATCGTATTAGATGGCCTTAATCCATATTTATTGTAATAAGTTCTCTGTTGAGGCATTTGATGTAATAAGTGTGTGATTGCTACTCTATTATAAATCCTTCGAGTACTGTGTGTGTCAGCATTACCGATCCAGGGATGACACTGAGCACACAGACTTGACCGTTTGAGGTCGGGTCGCTATAGTAGCTTCTCATGAGTCTTTAAAAGTTCTCGATGATCTTCCAAGCTAGTTTCTTGAGCTAACTTAAGAGTGTTTAGTTCTTTAGTTAGACGCTCAATCTCCTTCTTATCATCATCATCATCATTCATTTTATCTTGATTAGCATGATTAATAGCAATTTCATCATGGTTTTCATCACTAGAGTTGTCAACAAGTAAATCATCATCACCTAGCAAATCATCTTCATCACTATTGAAATCAACATACTCGGGGTGTGATACATTTGGGCCTTTAGCCATGAAGCATCTTCCAATTCCTTCATTTGGTGAGTCAAATATGTCGTAGGAGTTGGTTGACACAAGTGCTAGACCGGCAACACCTTCATCTTGAGTATATTCAGAGTCGGGGTGATAACTTCTCCAGAGTGATGGTCAGAGTCGGAGATGGATACCCATTCACCAACATGAGCTTGATGTCTTTGTTTTGTGTAGCTCCTTGATGACTTGTCCTTCCTTTCTGAATCCTTGCTTCTGTGAGAGGTTCTCCGTTCATAACGATCATCTCTACTCCTTCTCTCTCTTGGAGGTGATTCTTCTCTTCTACTTCTCCTTTTAGGTGAGTCTTCCCTTATTTTGTAGGGAGTCGTACACTCATTGGAGTAGTGTCCGGGTCTTCCACAATTGTAGCAATTATGCTCACTCCTGGAAGATCTTTTGTCATTGTAGGACCTTGACTTGGAACTTCTTTCTTTGCTTCTACTCTTGTAGAACTTGTTGAAGTTCTTCACCATTAGGCTTGTTTCTCACTTGATGATGTAGGAGCATCACGTGAGGCTTTGTAAGCACCACTTGACTTGTTGTGAAGCTCTTATTTATCCTTGAGTGACATCTCATGAGCAACAATTCTACCAATGACTTCGGTTGGCTTGAGATCTTTGTAATTGGGCATCATTTCGATCAATGTGCACACAGTATCATATTTTCCATCCAAGGCTCTTAGGATCTTCTTGATGACGAATCTATCGGTCATCTCTTCACTTCCTAAGCCGGCAATCTCATTTGTGATGAGAGCAAGCCTAGAGTACATTTCAGCGACACCTTCACCATCCTTCACTTTGAACTTTTCAAGCTGACTTTGAAGCACATCCAATTTGGATTCCTTGACGGAGTCGGCACCCTCGTGCATATCAACCAAAGTATCCCAAATTTTATTAGCATTCTCAAGACGGCTGATTTTATTGAATTCTTCGGGGCACAATCCGTTGAAGAGGATATCACAAGCTTGAGCATTGTATTGTAGCATCTTCATCTCTTCCGCGGTAGCTTCACAGTTTGGTTCTCTTCCATCAAAGAATCCACCTTGCAAGTCAATACACACAATAGCCCAAACGGTGGGGTTATGTCAAGAATATGCATTTTCATCTTATGCTTCCAACTAGCAAAATTAGTACCATCAAACTAAGGACCTCCACGGTGTTAATTTCCCTCGCTAGACGCCATACTCTCCTAGGTTGTGAAACCAACGCTATGATCACCAAAAGCTATGGAAATCAAGGCAAATGGAGACCGAAGCTCTGATACCACTTGTAGGATCGAAAGTATATCTCGAGGGGGGTGATTAGACTACTTAACCAAATAAAAATCTATCCTTTTCCCAATTTTTAGTCTTGGCAAATTTTAGCAACTTAGCACAAGTCAAGAAATCAACCTACACATGCAAGTCTAAGAGTACAGCAGCGGAATGTAAAAACATTGCACATGAAGGTAAAGGGAGGAGCTTGGAGGGAGCAAACAAAATGTAGACACGGAGATTTTGGCGTAGTTCCGATAGGTGGTGCTATCGTACATCCACGTTGATGAAGACTTCAACCCACGAAGGGTAACGGCTGCGTGAGTCCATGGAGGGCTCCACCCACGAAGGGTCCACAAAGAAGCAACCTTGTCTATCCCACCATGGCCATTGCCCACGAAGAACTTGCCTCACTAGGGTAGATCTTCACGAAGTAGGCGATCTCCTTGCCCGTACAAACTCCTTGGTTCAACTCCACAATCTTGTCGGAGGCTCCCAAGTGACACCTAACCAATCTAGGAGACACCGCTCTCAAAAAGGTAATAGATGGTGTGTTGATGATGAAGTCCTTGCTCTTGTGCTTCAAATGATAGTCTCCCCAACACTCAACTCTCTCTCACGGATTTGGATTTGGTGGAAAGATGATTTGAGTGGAAGGCAACTTGGAGACGGCTAGAGATCAAGATTCTTGTGGTTGGAATGGAATATCTTGGTCTCAACACATGAGTAGGTGGTTCTCTCTCAGAAAGTGTATGCTGGAAGTATATGCGCATTCTGATGGCTTTCTCCATGAATGAAGAGTGGGTGGAGGGGTATTTATAGCCTCCACATGAAATCTAACCGTTACACACAATTTACCAAACTCGGTGAGACCGAATCATGAAACTCGGTCAGACTGGTTTAGTTCAAAATGTGAACGTTAGGATTTTCGATGGGACCGACATGTCAACTCGGTGGGACTGATTTCATTAGGGTTAGAGCATGACGTAATCTCGGTGAGACCGATCACATAAACTCGGTAAGACCGATTTCTGTAATAGGCAAACAGAGAGTTGGTCAGGCAAATTCGGTGGGACCGAATCACTCATTTCGGTGAGACCAAAACGTCATGAAAGGGAAACAACGAGTTTGCACTGCGAACTCAGCGGAGCCGATCACTCATCTCGGTTAGATCGAAATGTTACGAAGGGAAACAGAGAGTTTGCAATCCCATCTCGGTGAGACCGAGATCACTATCGGTGAGAGCGAGCTGATTAGGGTTTCTGGCTATGGCTATGTCAAATGAACTTGGTGGCGCCGGATAGATCAAATCGGTGGGGCCGACATTGACTTTTGGTTTGGGACATATGTGGATATGAGAAAGTGGTTGAGGGCTTTTGGAGCATATCACTAAGCATTTTGAGCAAGCAACCCATTAAGCAACACCTCATCCCCTTTTAATAGTATTGGTTTTTCCGATGGACTCAATGTGATCTTGGATCACTAAAATGAAAAAGTAGAGTCTTAAGCTTGAGCCAATGTGTGTCCTTAGCATTTTGAGGGGTCCACATTCCTAGTCCACGCCATGCCAATCATTGAACTTTTTGAAATGTTCATCTTGAAAGAGCATTAATTCAATGAGCTATATGTTGTTCGGAATTACCAAAACCACCCAGGGATAGTTTCACTTTCAAGCATGGAACAATAAAAAATTAGATATGTTGGACATGTATCGGCTGTGAGCTGGGCAGGTTGATGAACCACTACAACAAACTTTGGGGGTGCTACGACTGCGGCCAACCGAGCATTACCTGCTCTGAGTGGTGGGGTATGCGACGGAGCCTGAATGTAATGCCCTAGGACAAACACTACACAAATCTAGCATCTTCACTTGAAAACGCATAGTATTGAACCTAGGACGCCAAACAAGCACAACATGCATGCTATATCCCTATACTCAACATTCATGCTATGTAGATGGAGCGACACATATCACAAACAACTCTACAAAAGAACGGGAAGGGTTTCACGACTAAGTTGTGGCTCTCACAATGGAAGAAAAATATACCTAGACCGGTAAAGTTTAACAAATGCATTAAGAAGGCTAAAGAAAAGCATATGGCGTTCATAACCCTGCATAGACCACTGCCTAGGATAGCCATAGTTAATGTCGTCATTCACAGCTAGAGATCACCTATTCCAGTTGCTACCATATGATTTGCAGCATCTGGGTCAAAAGAATAAATAAAGCAAGACGAGTACTCAGTTGTACTCACAAGACTTACATCAGATCTATACTAATTATCCATCATTTTCAAACATGGGGTATGTGGTTTGAGTTGTATCAAGCGCTAGAATTCTATAGAGACACGCTACAACCTGTGTCTATATATATTAGGTAAGAGAGCATATTTGAGCCATCTAACATAAACACCACATCATAACACTACCTTGCATCCCCCTTGCATCACCCATGAGGAAGGATCCACAAGGCACTCACACCTAAGTTGGCAGGTTTATTAATTATTAGTTGAAGTTGTTGTATGACCAGGTACAGAATCTTCAAGTCGAACATAACCGCGCACATAGCCATTCAAATAGATTTAACTCTACGGGGGTGTACCAATTTACTCTAACACATGGCAAGGGCCCTTTATGCCGACCAATAGCACACACGAGGTATGCCGATAGAGTGAGAATGGCCATGACACTTCCCCTATGTCGCAAACAAGTTCAGGGTATTACCCAATTGAATTGCACCCAAGCTCTTCATTCTTCTTTAGAAATATTTCAGTTGTTCTCTTGAGGGTGGAATGTATTTCACTTATCCAGGCTGAAGGAAATATGCCCTAGAGGCAATAATAAAGTTGTTATTTATATTTCCTTATATCATGATAAATGTTTATTATTCATGCTAGAATTGTATTAATCAGAAACTTAGTACATGTGTGGATACATAGACAAACAGAGTGTCCCTAGTATGCCTCTACTTGACTAGCTCGTTAATCAAAGATGGTTAAGTTTCCTAGCCATAGACATGTGTTGTCATTTGATGAACATGATCACATCATTAGAGAATGATGTGATGGACAAGACCCATTCGTTAGCTTAGCATAATGATCGTTTAGTTTTTCTACTATTGCTTTCTTCATGACTTATACATGTTCCTCAGACTATGAGATTATGCAACTCCTGAATACCGGAGGAACACCTTGTGTGCTATCAAACGTCACAACATAACTAGGTGATTATAAAGATGCTCTACAGGTGTCTCCAATGGTGTTTGTTGAGTTGGCATAGATCGAGATTAGGATTTTTCACTCCGTGTATCAGAGAGGTACCTTTGGGCCCTCTCGGTAATGCATATCACTATGAGCCTTGCAAACAATGTGTCTAATGAGTTAGCCACGAGATGATGCATTACGAAACGAGTAAAGAGACTTGCTGGTGACGAGATTGAACTAGGTATGATGATACCGATGATGGAATCTCGGGCAAGTAACATACCGATGACAAAGGGAACAACGTATGTTGTTGTGCGGTTTGACCGGTAAAGATCTTCATAGAATATGTAGGAACCAATATGAGCATCCAGGTTCCGCTATTGGTTATTGACCAGAGATGTGTCTCGGTCATGTCTACATAGTTCTCGAACCCGTAGGGTCCGCATGCTTAACGTTCGATGACGATTTGTATTATGAGTTTTGTGTTTTGATGAACCGAAGTTTGTTTGAAGTCTCGTATGAGATCACGGACATGACGAGGAGTCTCGAACTGGTCAAGACATAAAGATTCATATATTTGAAGGCTACATACGGACACCGGAATGGTTCGGTTCGTTTCAGATAAGTTTCGGAGTACAGGGGGTTACAGGACCTAAGCCTGAGACTGAGTGCTTCTATTGCAAAGGGACTGGTCACTTGAAGCGGAACTGCCCCAAGTATTTGGCGGATAAGAAGGATGGCAATGTGAAAAGTATATTTGATATACATGTTATTGATGTGTACCTTACTAATGCTCATAGTAGCACATGGGTATTTGATACTGAAAGTGCAACTATTCCTAGGTGGTTTTGGTAATTCATAACAACATATAGCTCATTGAGCTAATGCTATTTCAAGATGATTATTTCAGGAAAGCTCAATGATTGGCATGGCATGGATGTGAAAGTGGAACCCTCAAAATGCTAAGGACAAAGAATTGGCTCAAGCTCAAAAGTTCAAGACTCTTCATTTTATATTTTAGTGATCCAAGATCACATTGAGTCTTTAGGAAAAGCCAACACTATCAAGGAGGGATGAGGTGTTGCTTAATGAGCCTCTTGCTTTATGTGCTTGGTGATATGCTCCAAAATCCTCAACCACTTTTCCATAGCCAC
Organism: Triticum monococcum; assembly: GCA_034509565.1. Taxonomy (NCBI): domain Eukaryota; kingdom Viridiplantae; phylum Streptophyta; class Magnoliopsida; order Poales; family Poaceae; genus Triticum; species Triticum monococcum. Next base: position 123,610,140 of record CM067841.1, read on the forward strand.
AAATGACCTAAACCCTAAACCAAACTCGGTCATACCGATTCTTTCAATCCGGCGCCACCGAGTTTCACTTGTCATTTGCCACTGCCAAACCCTAGCAATTCGGTCCTACCGATAAGGATCTCGGTCTCACCGAGATGGGATTGCAAACTCTCTGTTTCCCTTTCGTAACTTTTCGGTCTCACCGAAAGAGCGAATCGGTCCCACCGAGATTGCAATGTAAACTCTATGTTTCCTTCTTGTAATTTTTCGGTCTCACCGAAAGAGCGAGTCGGTCCCACCGAGTTTGCCTGACCAACTCTCTGGTTAGCTTATTGCCAAACTCGATCTCACCGAGTTTGTGCAATCGGTCTCACCGAGATTACGTTATGCCCAAACCCTAACCGAATCGGTCCTACCGAGTTGCATGTCAGTCCCACCGAAATTCCTAATGGTCACTAGGTTTACTATTTCGGTCCGACCGAGATTGGTAAATTGTGTGTAACGGTTGGATTTTGTGTGGAGGCTATATATACCCATCCACCTCCTCTTCACTTGTCAGAACACATACACCATTCCAACTCATATGTTCTGAGAGAGAACCACCTACTCATGTGTTGAGACCAAGATATTCCATTCCAACCATATGAATCTTGATCTCTAGCCTTCCCCAAGTTGCTTTCCACTCAAATCTTCTTTCCACCAGATCCAAATCCTATGAGAGAGAGTTGAGTGTTGGGGAGACTATCATTTGAAGCACAAGAGCAAGGAGTTCATCATCAACACACCATTTGTTACTTCTTGGAGAGTGGTGTCTCCTAGATTGGCTAGGTGTCACTTGGGAGCCTCCGAAAAGATTGTGGAGTTGAACCAAGGAGTTTGTAAGGGCAAGGAGATCGCCTACTTCATGAAGATCTACCGCTAGTGAGGCAAGTCCTTCGTGGGCGATGGCCATGGTGGGATAGACAAGGTTGCTTCTTCGTGGACCCTTCGTGGGTGGAGCCCTCCGTGGACTCGCGCAACCTTTACCCTTCGTGGGTTGAAGTCTCCATCAACTTGGATGTAGGATAGCACCACCTATCTGAACCACGGGAAAAACATCTGTGTCTCCAATTGCGTTTGAATCCTCAAAACCCTTCCCTTTATATTCTTGCAAGTTGCATGCTTTACTTTCCGCTGCCAATATACTCTTTGCATGCTTGCTTGAATTGTGTGATGATTGCTTGACTTGTCCTAAGATAGTTAAAATCTGCCAAGAACTAAAATTGGGAAAAGGTTAAGTTTTTATTTGGTCAAGTAGTCTAATCACCCCCCCTCTAGACATACTTTCGATCCTACAAGGGGTATCAGAGCTTTGGTCTCCATTTGCCTTGATCTCCATAGCTTTTGGTGGTCATAGCCTTGGTTTCACAACCTAGGAGAGTATGGCGTCTAGCGAGGGAAATTATCACCGTAGAGGTCCTTACTTTGATGGTACTAATTTTGCTAGTTGGAAGCATAAAATGAAAATGCATATTCTTGGACATAACCCCGCCGTATGGGCTATTGTTTGTGTTGGTTTGCAAGGTGAGTTCTTTGATGGGAGGGAACCAAACCGTGAAGCTACCGCGGATGAGTTGAAGATGTTGCAATACAATGCTCAAGCTTGTGATATTCTCTCAGTCGTCTTGAGAATGCAAAGGAAATTTGGGACACTTTGATTGATATGCACGAAGGTACCGACTCCGTCAAGGAATCCAAGTTGGATGTGCTCCAAAGTCAACTTGACAAGTTCAAGATGAAGGATGGTGAAGGTGTCGCCGAAATGTACTCTAGGCTTGCTCTCATCACAAATGAGATTGCCGGCTTAGGAAGTGAAGAGATGACCGATAGATTCATCATCAAGAAGATCCTAAGAGCCTTGGATGGGAAATATGATACCGTGTGCACATTGATTCAAATGATGCCAGATTACAAAGATCTCAAACCGACGGAAGTGATTGGAAGGATTGTTGCTCATGAGATGTCACTCAAGGATAAAGAGGAAATTCACAAAAAATCAAGTGGTGCCTACAAAGCCTCGTGTGAAGTCCCCACATCATCAAGTGAGAAACAAAACTTCAATGAAGAATTGAGCTTAATGGTGAAGAACTTCAACAAGTTCTACAAGAGTAGAAGCAAAGATAGAAGCTTCAAGTCAAGGTCCTACAATGACAAAAGATCTTCTAGTCGAGAGCGAAACTGCTATAATTGTGGAAGACTCGGACACTATTCCAATGAGTGTACGGCTCCCTACAAGAGAAGAGAAGATTCTCCAAAAAGAAGAAGCAAAGAATCACCACCAAGAGAGAGAAGGAGTAGAGATGATCGTTTTGAACAGAGATACTCACGGAGAAGCAAGGATTCGGAAAGGAAGGAAAAATCATCAAGGAGCTACACAAAACAAAGACATCAAGCTCATGTTGGTGAATGGGTATCCGGCTCCGACTCCGACAGCCACTCCGAGAGAAGTTATCACTCCGACTCTGAAGATACTCAAGATGAAGGTGTTGCCGGTCTAGCACTTGTGTCAACCAACTCCTACGACATATTTGACTCACCAAATGAAGGAATTGGAAGATGCTTCATGGCCAAAGGTCCTAAGGTAACACACCCCGAGTATGTTGATTTTAATAGTGATGAAGATGACTTGTTAGGTGATGATGACTTGCTTGTTGACAACTCTAGTGATGAGTACTATGATGAAACATCAATTAATCATGCTAATCAAGATAAAATGAATGACAATGATAAGGAGAAGATTGAGGCTCTAACTAAAGAACTAAACACTCTTAAGTTAGCTCATGAAACTATCTTCGAAGATCATCGAGAACTTTTAAGAGCTCATGAGAAATTACGCTTTGAAAAGCTCAATCTTGAGCAAGAGCATGAGTTCTTAAAAGCAATCAATGATGATCTCCGCAAGAAAAGTTCTTCTTACATTGCCAAGCGTTTACTATTATCCACTTACATGCCTCAAGTCAAGTCTAGTAACAAGAACAAGAAAGATTCTTCCTCTAGTAGTAACAATGATCATGCTAAATCCAATATTGTTGCTTCTAGTAGTTCTCTTGATTCCACTAATGATTCTCTTAGCCAAGTTACACTTGAGCAAGAAAATAGCTTATTGAAGGGGATTATAGAGAAAGCAGTGTACAAAAGCCTTGCCGGGAGTAAGCAATTCGAGGAAATTGTGCGCAAGCAAGGAATGCACCGGAAGAATCAAGGTGTTGGTTTTGAACGAAAGTTCAATGCCAATGGAGTTGAGTGGGAAGAAGATCAATACCCCAAGACAAAGTTTGTTCCTAAACAAGAGAAGTATGATACTTCTTTCAAGGGGACACAAGCTCAAAATGATCTTCCACCACAAGAATACAAGCAAAAAGGCAAGGACAAGCTTCAAGAGGAGATTGATGCATTTGAAGAAGCTCCTAAGACCTTAGTCAAGTGGATTCCCAAGACCACGTCAAGTTCCACTTCATCAAGTACGACTACAACTCCAAGGATTCCCATCAAGATGGTGTGGATCCAAAAGAAGAAGAACTAGAGAGTTCTTGAGGGTGACTCTGCCAACATATTTCACTCTCATCATTTTGGCAAGAACAAGTGCAATCAACTTCCACATCATCACTAGTTCAAGGAGTCACAAACCCTCTTGTTGGTAAGACAAGGGACAAGGTAACCTAAAGTTTTCATGGACATCATCTTGTGTATGCATCACTCTATGTCTATGGATATCCTTGTTTGTTCCTTGTGGGACTAACCCATGTAGGTATTGAAAGTGCAATTCACTCAAATGGATAGCTCCAAGTGATCTACATCAACATTGGGCATCCACATCTTCAACATCTACATGAAGTCATCATCGACAAAACCCAAGGTTAGTTCATCCCTCTTAGGGGGGATATCACATCTAGGAGGAGCTTTACTCTAAAAAACTTGAGCTAAAGCAACTCTAAAGATGTGAATACAACAATGCTTTATGTAAAAGTGGTAACCCCACTTGAGCTTAAACGATGAGTATGACCTACGATCAAGTGTTCTCACTTGACTCCTAAGTCAATATACTCATATATAGATGACCTAGTCATCGCAAATTGCTTGATAGATGCTAGAGTTGGTTGTGCATGCTTTGCCACATATTTCATTTGCCATCTTATTGTGTGAGCATGTTGGTTGCATATTTTACTCATTCGAGGACATCCACTTGTTGTTTTGATTGTTTGTCTTTATCTTCTTTTGCCAAGTGGATGGACAAGAATGCCTAAGAACCTCCTCTAGCTATCTATGCTTTTCTCGTCTCAAACTCTATTCATGTTGCATCACAAAATTTGATCAAGTCAGATTCGAACCACTCTGTGTGAGGAGCGCTCGGAGTCCCCGATTCGTCATAGACTTAAACTTCCAAAACCTCTTTGTGATTCTCGGTCTGACCGATACCATACTTTCGGTCCTACCGAGATCATTAAGTTGATCTAGGTTTTCGATCTCGGTGCAACCGATTTGAACCACTCGGTCACACCGAGTTGCAATAACTGTATACAGTTTTGCATCTCGGTGCCACCGAGTTGTTCCACTCGGTCACACTGACAGGGTCGGGCTATATATAGTGACGGGAAATTTTTTGGAAATTTCTCCGAAACCTCTTCGCCCGCGCATAGCTCGCTCTGCCTCCTGGGTCTCTGGATCGTCCTCCTCGCCGCCAGCCGCCTCCAGTCGCTAGTCTCCGTCGCCGTCAACGGGAATTCTGCCCCGCCGTTGCCGCCGTAGCGAGTCTCCGCCGAACTAGGGTATGGACTCGATCTTTGTGCTATTCTCCAATCCGATTCCTAGCACATTGTGATCATCATGATTCTTGCCACATTTGATAAACTCCTATCCAGTCAATGAACTCATAGATTAGGTTTAATTCGAAAATTTTAGGGTTAGGTTTCCGCTGAAACCATCTCGGACCCACCGAGTTGAAAAACTCGGTCCCACCGATTTGGCTTATGCCATTGCACAAGTAAAACTTGGTCTGACCGAGAATTACTTATCGGTGTGACCGATTTTGGAACTCTATGAAACCCTAGCAGTCTCGGTGCCACCGAACTGTGACTCGGTCTGACCGAGTTCACTAGTTCTGGTGCCAAAACTGCTTCGGTGTCACCGAGTTTGAAAATTGGTAGATCTGAGATGATTTCAGTGGGAAACTAAAACTAAGTTTTTGAATTACTCTTTCGCAAAATCTCTGCACTTTGTGATGCTCATCCACTCTATCTCATCTATAATCTATTCACAGGGTCAGCAGTCAGAGTTTGCATCATGTCAGACCAAAGTGACAGCCAGAACCTCTCAGAACCAGGCAAGCTTAGAGAGGATCATGGAACAGAGGTTCTATGATTTGGACATCAAGGTGACAGAGATACAGACTGCCGTGGAGCAGCTCCAGGATGACATGAATGAGAGGAGAGGCAGGACTACGACTGATGCTTTTGCCAGGGTGCCACGAGGTCCGAGGTCGTCTGCAATGCCAGTTGCTGACACCAGAGCTACCACGTCTGCACCAGCCACAGCCTCAGTTCCACCAGCTCCAGCATCCACTTCAGCCTCAACTCCGACCACGTCTACCGAAGGCTTCGTCCTTGGAGTGCTCCAGACTCCACCACCACCTGAAGATCAAGCCTGAGCGTCGACTTAGCACTATGCATTTTCTAGGAACTTTTTGGTAACTTGTTGCCAAAGGGGGAGAAAATGTATAGATCATAGGCTTCGAGAGAGAGTGTTGCTTTTATTCTCTCTTGTTTTATTTGGTGGTTTTTCGAACTTTATTTGCTTGTGTGTGAGATACTACGTCCTTATCTGTGTGAGACATCGATGATCATGTGTTTGATCATGAGCTACACTTAATGTTTGCTTAATGCTATTATTATTCTATCTATCTTATGTGATCACTCACTATTCTTGGTGATCAGTGCATGTATTTCAATCTTATCATTTTTGAGCGCTCCACCAAGATGTATGTGACATGGAAGAGTAACCCATGACTCTAACTCCTTGTGCATTTGCAGTCCAAAGCAAATTTTAAATATGCACAAATTTAGGGGGAGCTCTTATTTGTCACATACTTCTCAAAGCGACGATATATTTCATGCTTATTATCATTTGTCGAAGCTTTGATCTATATGTTGTCATCAATTACCAAAAAGGGGGAGATTGAAAGTGCAACTATCCCTAGGTGGTTTTGGTAATTCATAACAACATATAGCTCATTGAGCTAATGCTATTTCAAGATGATTATTTCAGGAAAGCTCAATGATTGGCATGGCATGGATGTGAAAGTGGAACCCTCAAAATGCTAAGGACAAAGAACTGGCTCAAGCTCAAAAGTTCAAGACTCTTCATTTTATATTTTAGTGATCCGAGATCACATTGAGTCTTTAGGAAAAGCCAATACTATCAAGGAGGGATGATGTGTTGCTTAATGAGCCTCTTGCTTTATGTGCTTGGTGATATGCTCCAAAATCCTCAACCACTTTTTCATATCCACAAATGACCTAAACCCTAAACCAAACTCGGTCATACCGATTCTTTCAATCCGGCGCCACCGAGTTTCACTTGTCATTTGCCACTGCCAAACCCTAGCAATTCGGTCCTACCGATAAGGATCTCGGTCTCACCGAGATGGGATTGCAAACTCTCTGTTTCCCTTTCGTAACTTTTCGGTCTCACCGGAAGAGCGAATCGGTCCCACCGAGATTGCAATGTAAACTCTATGTTTCCTTCTTGTAACTTTTCGGTCTCACCAAAAGAGCGAGTCGGTCCCACCGAGTTTGCCTGACCAACTCTTTGGTTAGCTTATTGCCAAACTCGGTCTCACCGAGTTTGTGCAATCGGTCTCACCGAGATTACGTTATGCCCAAACCCTAACCGAATCGGTCCTACCGAGTTGCATGTCAGTCCCACCAAAATTCCTAACGGTCACTAGGTTTACTATTTCGGTCCGACCGAGTTTGTTTATTCGGTCCCACCGAGATTGGTAAATTGTGTGTAACGGTTGGATTTTGTGTGGAGGCTATATATACCCCTCCACCTCCTCTTCACTTGTGGAGAGAGCCATCAGAACACATACACCATTCCAACTCATATGTTCTGAGAGAGAACCACCTACTCATGTGTTGAGACCAAGATATTCCATTCCAACCATATGAATCTTGATCTCTAGCCTTCCCCAAGTTGCTTTCCACTCAAATCTTTTGTCCACCAGATCCAAATCCTATGAGAGAGAGTTGAGTGTTGGGGAGACTATCATTTGAAGCACAAGAGCAAGGAGTTCATCATCAACACACCATTTGTTACTTCTTGGAGAGTGGTGTCTCCTAGATTGGCTAGGTGTCACTTGGGAGCCTCCGACAAGATTGTGGAGTTGAACCAAGGAGTTTGTAAGGGCAAGGAGATCGCCTACTTCGTGAAGATCTACCGCTAGTGAGGCAAGTCCTTCATGGGCGATGGCCATGGTGGGATAGACAAGGTTGCTTCTTCGTGGACCCTTCGTGGGTGGAGCCCTCCGTGGACTTGCGCAACCGTTACCCTTCGTGGGTTGAAGTCTCCATCAACGTGGATGTAGGATAGCACCACCTATCCGAACTACGGGAAAAACATCTGTGTCTCCAATTGCGTTTGAATCCTCAAAACCCTTCCCTTTATATTCTTGCAAGTTGCATGCTTTACTTTCCGCTGCCAATATACTCTTTGCATGCTTGCTTGAATTGTGTGATGATTGCTTGACTTGTCCTAAGATAGTTAAAATCTGCCAAGAACTAAAATTGGGAAAAGGTTAAGTTTTTATTTGGTCAAGTAGTCTAATCACCCCCCCCCCTCTAGACATACTTTAAATCCTACAGATACTGGTTATGTTGCTCATATTTGCAACTCGAAATAGGGGCTATAGATTAAACAAAGATTGGCTAAGGATGAGGTGACGATGCACGTGGGAAATGGTTCCAAAGTCGATGTGATCGCCGTCGGCACGCTACCTCTACATCTACCTTCAGGATTAGTATTAGACCTGAATAATTGTTATTTGGTGCCAGCATTAAGCATGAACATTATATCTGGATCTTGCTTGATGCGATACGGTTATTGATTTAAATCAGAGAATAATGGTTGTTCTATTTATATGAGTAATATCTTTTATTGTCATGCACCCTTGATGAGTGGTCTATTTTTATTGAATCTCGATAGTAGTGATACACATATTCATAGTATTGAAGCCAAAAGATATAAGTTTAATAATGATAGTGCAACTTATTTGTGGCACTGCCGTTTAGGTCATATTGGTGTAAAGCGCATGAAGAAACTCCATGCTGGTGGGCTTTTGGAATCACTTGATTATGAATCACTTGATGCTTGTGAACCATGCCTCATGGGAAAGATGACTAAGACTCCGTTCTCCTGAACAATGGAGCGAGCAACAGACTTATTGGAAATAATACATACTGATGTATGTGGTCCGATGAGTGTTGATGCTCGCGGTGGGTATCGTTTTTTTTCTGACCTTCACAGATGATTTGAGAAGATATGGGTATATCTACTTGATGAAACATAAGTCTGAAACATTTGAAAAGTTCATAGAATTTCAGAGTGAAGTGGAAAATCATCGTAACAAGAAAATTAAGTTTCTACGATCTGATCATGGAGGCAAATATTTGAGTTATAACTTTAGTCTTCATTTGAAACAATGCGGAATAGTTTCGCAACTCACGCCACCTGGAAAACCACAGCATAATGGTGTGTCCGAATGTCATAACCACACTTTATTAGATATGGTGCAATCTATGATGTCTCTTACTGATTTACCGCTATCGTTTTGGGGTTATGCTTTAGAGGCGGCTGCATTCACATTAAATAGGGCACCATCGAAATCCTTTGAGACGACACCATATGAACTGTGGTTTGTCAAGAAACCCAAGTCGTCGTTTCTTAAAGTTTGGGGCTGCGATGCTTATGTGAAAAAGCTTCAACCTGATATGCTCGAACCCAAATCGGAGAAATGTGTCTTCATAGGATACCCAAAGGAGACTGTTGGGTACACCTTCTATCACAGATCTGAAGGCAAGATATTCGTTGCTAAGAATGGATCCTTTCTAGAGAAGGAGTTTCTCTCAAAAGAAGTGAGTGGGAGGAAAGTAGAACTTGATGAGGTAATTGTACCTTCTCCCTTATTGGAAAGTAGTTCATCACAGAAATTAGTTCTAGTGATTCATACACGAATTAGTGAGGAAGCTAATGATAATGATCCTGAAACTTCTGATCAAGTTAATACTGAACCTCGTAGGTCAACTAAAGCAAGAACCACGCCAGAGTGGTACGGTAATCCTATTCTGGAGGTCATGTTACTTGACCATGACGAACCTACGAACTATGAGGAAGCGATGATGAGCCCAGATTTCGCAAAATGGCTTGAGGCCATGAAATCTGAGATGGGATCCATGTATGAGAACAAAGTATGGACTTTGGTTGACTTGCCCGATGATCGGTAAGAAATAGAGAATACATGGATCTTCAAGAAGAAGACTGACGCTGATGGTAATGTTACTGTCTACAAAGCTCGACTTGTTGCGAAAGGTTTTTGACAAGTTCAAGGAGTTGACTACGATGAGACCTTCTCACCCGTAGCGATGCTTAAGTCTATCCAAATCATGTTAGCACTTGCCGCATTTTATGGTTACGAAATTTGGCAAATGGATGTCAAAACTACATTCCTTAATGGATATCTCAAATAAGAGTTGTATATGATGCAACCAGAAGGTTTTGTCGATCCAAAAGGTGCTAACAAAGTGTGCAAGCTCCAGCGATCCATTTATGGACTGGTGCAAGCTTCTCGGTAGTTGGAATATACGCTTCAATAGTGTGATCAAAGCATATGGTTTATACAGACTTTTGGAGAAGCCTGTATTTACAAGAAAGTGAGTGGGAGCTCTATAGCATTTCTGATATTATATGTGGATGACATATTTTTGATCGAAAATGATACTGAATTTCTGAATAGCATAAAAGGATACTTGAATAAGAATTTTTCAATGAAAGACCTCGGTGAAGCTGCTTATATATTGGGCATCAAAATCTATAGAGATAGATCAAGACGCTTAATTGGACTTTCACAAAGCACATGCCTTGATAAAGTTTTGAAGTTCAAAATGGATCAGTCAAAGAAAGGGTTCTTGTCTGTGTTGCAAGGTGTGAAGTTGAGTCGGACTCAATGCCCGACCACTGCAGAAGATAGATAGAAAATGAAAGTCATTCCCTATGCCTCAGCCAAAGGTTCTATCATGTATGCAATGCTGTGTACCAGACCTGATGTGTGCCTTGCTATTAGTTTAGCAGAGAGGTACCAAAGTAATCCAGGAGTGGATCACTGGACAGCGGTCAAGAACATCCTGAAATACCTGAAAAGGACTAAGGATATGTTTCTGGTTTATGGAGGTGACAAAGAGCTCATCATAAATGGTTACGTCGATGCAAGCTTTGACACTGATCCAGATGACTCTAAGTCACAAACCGGATACGTATTTTTATTGCATGGTGGAGCTGTCAGTTGGTGCAGTTCTAAGTAGAGCATCATGGCGGGATCTACGTGTGAAACAGAGTACATAGCTACTTCGGAAGCAACATATGAAGGATTCTAGATGAAGGAGTTCATATCTGATCTAGGTGTAATACCTGGTGCATTGGGTCCAATGAAAATCTTTTGTGACAATACTAGTGCAATTGCCTTGGCAAAGGAATCCAGATTTCACAAGAGAACCAAGCACATCAAGAGATGCTTCAATTCCATCTGCGATCAAGTCAAGGAGGGAGACATAGAGATTTGCAAAATACATACGGATCTGAATGTTGCAGACCCGTTGACTAAGCCTCTCTCATGAGAAAAACATGATCAACACCAAGACTCCACGGGTGTTAGAACCATTACCATGTAATCTAGATTATTGACTCTAGTGCAAGTGGGAGACTGAAGGAAATATGCCCTAGAGGCAATAATAAAGGGGTTATTTAAATCTATGCCCCTCGTCTCTTAGTTGTGCTCAGTTTTCCCCATTCGTTAACTTTTTCCTCACTTTTCCCCATGTGTCGGGTTTTCTGCTTTCACGTTTTCCTCACTTTTGCCCCTGAATTTTCCTCACTTTTTCCTCACTTTTCCCCATGTGGGGAAAACTGAGCACAACTAAGGAATTGGGGGCACAGATGGAATAAGCCCATAATAAAGTTGTTATTTATATTTCCTTATATCATGATAAATGTTTATTATTCATGCTACAATTGTATTAGCCGAAAACTTAGTACATGTGTGGATACAAAGACAAACAAAGTGTCCCTAGTATGCCTCTACTTGACTAGCTCGTTAATCCAAGATGGTTAAGTTTCCTAGCCATAGACATGTGTTGTCATTTGATGAACGGGATCACATCATTAGAGAATGATGTGATGGACAAGACCCATCCGTTAGCTTAGCATAATGATCGTTTAGTTTTTTTGCTATTGCTTTCTTCATGACTTATACATGTTCCTCGGACTATGAGATGATGCAACTCCCGAATACTGGAGGAACACCTTGTGTGCTACCAAATGTCACAACGTAACTGGGTGATTATAAAGATGCTCTACATGTGTCTCCAATGGTGTTTATTGAGTTGGCATAGATCGAGATTAGGATTTGTCACTCTGTGTATCAGAGAGGTATCCCTGGACCCTCTCAGTAATGCATATCACTATGAGCCTTGCAAGCAATGTGTCTAATGAGATTGCCAGGGGATGATGCATTACGGAACGAGTAAAGAGACTTGCCGGTGAAGAGATTGAACTAGGTATGATGATACCGACGATCGAATCTCGGGCAAGTAACATACCGATGACAAAGGGAACAACGTATGTTGTTGTGCGGTTTGACCGATAAAGATCTTCGTAGAATATGTAGGAACCAATGTGAGCATCCAGGTTCCGCTATTGGTTATTGACTGGAGATGTGTCTCGATCATGTCTACATAGTTCTCGAACCTGTAGGGTGCGCACGCTTAACGTTCAATGACAATTTGTATTATGAGTTTCGTGTTTTGATGAACCGAAGTTTGTTCGGATTCCCGGATGAGATCACAGACATGACGAGGAGTCTCGAAATGGTTGAGAAATAAAGATTCATATATTGGAAGGCTACATTCGGACACCAGAATGGTTCGGGTCATTTCAGATAAGTTTCGGCATACTGGGGGTTACCAGAACCCCCCGGGAAGTTAATGGGCCATCATGGGCCTTAGCGGAGAAGAGAGAGGGCCGGCCAGAGGTGGCGTGCACCCCCTGTCAGTGTCAAAACTGGCAGATCTCGGGGTAGGGGGGTCCCGAGCTATGGATTCTCGGATCAATGGTAACAGGAACGAAGGAGACAATGTTTTACCCAGGTTCCGGCCCTCTTGATGGAGGTAAAACCCTACGTCCTGCTCTTGTTTATATTGATGGAGTATCAATTACAGAGTTGATCTACCGCGAGATCATATGTTGTGGTCTAAAACCTGAGGGTATGATGAATAATGTCATAATGATCTATCGACTAGCCTGGCCTCGGCTTATATAATGTACCGGAGGCCTAGGATAACAAGAGTCCTAGTCGAATACGTTGGTGGAGAGGAGCCCTTGTCTTGATCATCAAGTCTTGTGGAATATTCCTTGAATGCGACATGGGCTGCCCAAAGTGGCCCATGAGTAAACCGCCATGGGGGTCCTCGGCCCGATCCACCTAGTCGGGAGACGACGTGGTGAGTACCCCTAGTCCAGGACACCGTCAGTAGCCTCCTGAACCGGTCTTCAAGTTGGGGACGCTCCTTGGTTCTTCCGAACTGCTCTTCATCTTCAGTCATCGTTCTTGAAAACTGGTTCAACAAATCTTCCCATCTTCGATCTTGAGGATCGCGGAAGTGAGTCCGGAGAGTTTACACGTCGGGTATCCGAGGACCCCTTAAATCTTTGGCCTTTATCAATGCCTTGTTATTTTTACGATACACCTCGGGTTTGAAGTGCTTCCCGTGCGGTGGTGTATCCGAGCTCCAACACCGGACTGTGTCCGAGCTCCAATGTTGGACTGTAGCCGAGCTGTCTTTCTGCAGCCGAGTTTCGACGATGGTCGGCATCCGAGGTGTGATGATGCTCGGCAAACAACCTCGGTTTTTAAAAGATTGAACAAATTCAGGCGAGCTTAATGCCGGAAATGCCCTCTATGGAGCCAGCCACTTGCGCCCGAGCTTTATGCCAAACTGCTTCCGAGGTGGTTCACCACCCCGACCGCGGGTTGATTTTTTGTGAATATTTTTGATTGGTGCAATTTTATTCTCTGTCGAGATATATAGCCAGTAGCCCTCAAGGTGTATGTCGGTCTAAAACCCGAGATGCACGTTAGAGGAGATAGTGATAGGCGGATAGGCCCTTGAGAGAGGGTTTTGAGAAGTTGTCGTAATATCTTAGCTTGATTCCGGATATGTCCCAGTTGGTACCTATTGTTGTCCGAAGACGCGTTTGCCCATAGTTCGGTCCAGCCAAATACTAAGCACTTTGAATCTTCTGCATTGAATAAGCAATGCAGTAGCCCCCAAGACACTAGTCGGGTGGCAACACAAGATCAGGGGATCGATGTGCCCCTTTAATATTAGTGAATGATAAGCCCGAAGCCCAGTAGCCCCCGAGACTTAATTCGGGCATAGGTGGCCGAATTAAGGATCGATATCCAAAGTAAAATAACAAATTATGTGTAATGATTCTATGTATCCAAGTACTTTACATCATTAATGCTCGGATCTGCACTGTACAAAACTTTGTTGACCGACCATCGGCTTCAACCTCCTCAGCCAGAAGCCGGGGAATGTTTGTCCCACTTTATAAAGCCGTTATAAGGGCAAAGATTTATGGAAAACAAGGCAATTCGGCCATACGGTTTTATAGAAAAAGGTACGTAGAAAGATATGAAACATCTTCCAAAGAAAATAATCCCGCTATCAGTTCCTTTCTTTGGGTTGTCATGTTGATCATGATCATGAAACCTCACCTCCAATCAATGTGGGAGGAAACTATTGAGGATTTAGTTCAGGGAAAGTTCCCGAACTCTATGGTATTAATGAAGCAAAATTTTCACTTCCATCCTTGCTTACCAATTATATCCTTTAAGAGCGCTAGCTTTTGGCATCACCCAGTCTAAGGTACTAACTCAGATGACCCGGTAGTAACAATCACAGAGGTGCTCCCTTTACCGCCTAGCCGAACAATCGGGGACGTAGGGGTAACCACAGGAGCCAGGCAACCCAGCTTGCCAAAATCTTAAGTTAAATTGATGCATATTTATGGCTTTATCAAAAACTCTATATCTTGATCGAGCGGCATGCCTGGCAATTCCTTTGGAAATACGTCTGGGTAATCCTTCACAACAGGCACTTCCTCCTGAACAACTCCTGAAAGCGAGTATACTTGGGACCTTCTTGGCGCATGCCGAGACACATACTTAATCCATTTACCCTCTAGGGTGGTGAGCAGAATTGACTTACTGTCGCAGTCGATGTTTCCTCCGTACATTGATAGCCAATCCATGCCCAGAATCACATCCAATCCTTGTAACTCCAAAATTGTTAGGCCTGAGGAGAAAACATGTCTACCTATGGTCAATGGCATCTGAAAACATCCTCTGCTTTACATATACTCAGCTCCTGGCGAGCTTACTAACATAGGTGTCTTAAGAACTTTGGTGGGAAACTTATACTTATCCACAAACCCCCATGAAATTTATGAATGTGATGCACCAGTATCAAAAAGAATGATTGTAGTAAATGACTCAATCAAAAACTTACCTATAACTGCATTTGGCCGCTCTTCAACTTCCTCCACGTTAACGTGGTTCACCTGTCCCCTGTTGAAAGGGTTGGGCTTTTTCCCAGAGCTTCCATTGCCGTTTCCATTCTTTGCTTCGGGGCATTTGGTGGCGTAGTGTCCAGTCTTCCCGCACTTGAAACAAGTAATGTGACTTAAATCCTTCCTGGCGGGTGTTGATAGGTTGGAACGGTTCTGTTTGTTGCTTCCTCCATTCCCATTCCCATTTTTAGGGCCATTGTGGTTATGCGAACTTCCTCCATTATGAGTATGGCCTCCATGGTTATGAGTGTGTCCTCCCGAGTTCATGGTGAAATGAGGCTTCTGCTGAGCTCCAGAATTGTACTTCCCTTGTCCATACTTCCTTTTGCGGCTCTCTATCTGTTGTTGCTTGCCTTCAATCATAAGGGTCATGTCTACCAAATCCTGGTAGTTATCTAATGTTGCTACCTTCAACTGCATACTCAACTCATCATTCAGCCCTTCCATAAACTTCTCATGCTTCACGGCATCTGTGGCCACATCATCTGGGGCATAGCGAGCTAACTTACTAAACTCATCCACGTACTGCCCCACAGTACGATTTCCCTAGCGTAAATTGTGAAACTCACGCTTCTTCATACTCATTCCTCCAGTTGAGACATGGGTTGTACGGAAAGCTTGCTGAAACTGATCCCATGTGACATTGGCTATGGGGAAAGTGGCTGTGTAATTCTCCCACCATGAGGCTGCGGGTCCATCCAGTTGGTGTGCG
The DNA here is from genome assembly GCA_034509565.1 of Triticum monococcum. NCBI lineage: Eukaryota > Viridiplantae > Streptophyta > Magnoliopsida > Poales > Poaceae > Triticum > Triticum monococcum. The sequence goes on from CM067841.1 coordinate 123,625,768, forward strand.
GAAAAGCGCACCTTCTCAGCATTTGTGCAACATGCGGTGGTCAACTCCCTTCCAATCCTGCATAGCAAGTCATCAGCAACAATCGGCTCAATGCTACTGGAAAATACCGGCGGATTCAACCTCAGAAAACGGGCTAAGTTGTCAACTAGAGGTGGTGGTGGTGGGTGGTTGTTGTTGTTGTTGTTGTTGTTGTTGTTGTTATTGTTGCCTTGGTTCTGGACTAGCAACTGCATCAAGGCATTCTGCTACTGGATCAACTGAGTGAGCTCCGGTGGGAAGACAAATCCGGGGTCACGTCTCGGAGGCATCTGATGGGTTTAGAGGGAAGAGATTTAGAATAGAGTGAGGTGTAAAGAGAAATCACTACCCATATGCACATGAGACAAACACATTCATATCACACCACTCAATTCAAACAAGGGCATACAATCGATCTAAACTACCGGTACAAAATACTCGGACTATTCTATATACATGGGGGGTATACTACTGATAATATAGTGGTCGACTAGAAATTTTGGTCGAAAGACGATTCCATAATATCTGCTCCAGCTTTGTCTTCATAGTCAACATCACTGTCTGGGTCGGAGTCGGTGTCGTCAATGATGATGTAGTCCTCGGGATGGTCATCACCTCCTTGCGCAGGGTCTCCCATGAATACTCCTAGCTTTTTCTTCAGATCGTCATTCTTGTCTAGTAGAACTGCAATTTCCTCTTCATATCCATCGCATGTAGACTTGAGTTCCTCTTCTAGCTCCATGTTCCTAGTCATCACCTTCTTCGGGTCTATCATGCTGGCGCACATCTGGTTCTCCTGACGACGAATATGCTGGTTTAACTCCTGGATGTAGGCTGCAATGGACTTGTCCCTCCTGGTGTTGATCATCTCCCGTTGCTCATCTTGGCGTCCACATATCTGGTAGATGGTGCCCTTAAGATCCTTGTGGTAAAATTCGCCGATGCATCCGATGGCAATGTGAGCTGCCATGCTCTTTCCTAGACTCCAGGTTGGTGCATCAAAGGAAAACTCTATGGGCTCAGTCACTGGTATGAATGTCCTTCCTGGAACATGTACTCGAATGGTCCAATGCTCTTCTTTCGGTAAAGTGGTGGTGTAGGTCCCGGTGAAGCTTGGTATTCTGATGTTCAGGTATCTAGTGGCTTCCTTCAAGTGTCGTCCAAAAGGGGTGTCTTCATCCTTGTCGGTGTCAAAACTGGCGGATCTCGGGTAGGGGGCCCCGAACTGTGCGTCTAAGGCGGATGGTAACTAGAGGCAGGGGACACGATGTTTTACCCAGGTTCGGGCCCTCTTGATGGAGGTAAAACCCTACGTCCTGCTTGATTTATTCTTGATGATATGAGTATTACAAGAGTTGATCTACCACGAGATCGGAGAGGCTAAACCCTAGAAGCTAGCCTATGGTATGATTGTATGTTGTCCTACGGACTAAAACTCTCCGGTTTATACGGAGGGGGTTAGGGTTACACAAGGTCGGTTACAAAGGAGGAGATATCCATATCCGTACTGCCTAGCTTGCCTTCCATGCCAAGTAGAGTCCTATCTGGACGCGGGACGGAGTCTTCAATCTTGTATCTTCATAGTCCAACAGTCCGGCCAAAGGATATAGTCCAGCTGTCCGGAGACCCCTTAATCCAGGACTCCCTCAGTAGCCCCTGAACCAGGCTTCAACAATGATGAGTCCGGTGCGCGGTGTTGTCTTCGGCATTGCAAGGCGGGTTCCTCCTCCGGATACACCACAAAAGAGTTTGAATAAAAGGATAGTGTCCGACCCTGCAAAATAAGTTCCACATACCACCGTAGAGAGAATAATATTTCCACAAATCTAATCTGCTGACACGTTTTGGCAACATGACATCATGCCATGGCTCGGTGATTATTCGAACCGTTTTTCTTTAACTAGCCCCACAAATAACGCGAGGCAGTTTCTTAACACGTCTTGTCAAAGCAGAGATCGTGTCCTCCTTATTACGGGATTCTCATCAATACGGGCGTGGGTAACCCAACCGCGCCATCAATTACGGTGCTTGGGGGATAAGCGAGTTTTACTAGGCTAGTGGGGGTGCATAGTTTCGGCCGACCTTATAAGCGGATAAGGTTTAACCTTTTTCTACCCACACCTTCTTCCTCCTTGCTCATCCATTCTTGCGCACTCGAGCTCCAACGCCCAAGTCCACATCCTTCTCCTCAACCTTCTCCAAACATGTCTGGAGCGGGAGGCAAGTGGATGGCTTCTATAACTCCCTCGATGCGACTATATCTCCCACGTTTCGAGGCACGACTTAGAGGCATAATCGCATTGAAGGCATATGTCGCAAGTGAGGTAATCTTCACACAACCCATGTAATACATAAGGGAAAGAGATACATAGTTGGCTTACAATCGCCACTTCACACAAATACATGAATAAAGCATTACATCATACAAATACACTCAAGGTCCGACTACGGCACCAAAATAAAAGAAGAACCCCAAATGCGACAAAGGTCCCCGATCGACCCCAACTGGGCTCCACTACTGATCAACTAGAACGAAACAACATAAAGGACAAGATCTTCATCGAGCTCCTCCTGAGCTTGGTTGCGTCATCTGCACGGACTCATCGGCACCTGCAAACTGGTTTTGGAAGTATCTGTGAGCCACAGGGACTCAGCAATCTCGCACCCTCGTGATCAAGACTATTTAAGCTTATGGGTAAGGTAAAGGTATGAGGTGGAGCTGCAGCAAGCGACTAGCATATATGGTGGCTAACATACGCAAATGAGAGCGAGAAGAGAAGGCAAAGCACGGTCGATAAAAGTATGATCAAGAAGTGATCCTGGACTACCTACGTCAAGCATAACTCCAACAACCGTGTTCACTTCCCGGACTCCGCCGGAAAGAGACCATCACGGTTACACACACTATTGATTCATTTTAATTAAGGCCGACTTCAGGTTTTCTACAACCGGACGTTAACAAATTCCCATTTGCCCATAACCGCGGGCACGACTTTCGAAAGTTCAAATCCCTGCAGGGGAGTCCCAACTTAGCCCATGACATGCTCTCACGGTCAACGAAGGAATAGACCTCCACCCGAGACATTTCGACAGGGTAAAACTAAACCAGCAACACCGCCCGAATGTGCCGACAAATCCCGATAGGAGCTGCACATATCTCTTTCTCAGGGCACACTCAGATGAGCCAGACGTCGGGTAAGCCAGCCCAGAGTTGCCCCTGGTAGCCTCGGACATCGCTCAGTTGGACCAACACTCAGAGGAGCACTAGCCCGGGGGGGTAAAATAATGATGACCCTTGAGCCGGCCGACTCAAGGGAAGGAGAAGGCTAGGTGGCAAATGGTAAAACCAATGTTGGGCATTGCTGGAGAAGCTTTACTTAAGGCGAACTGTCAAGGGGTTCCCATTATAGCCCAACCGCGTAAGGGACGCAAAATCCGGGAACATAACACCGATATGACGGAAACTAGGGCGGCAAGAGTGGAACAAAACACCAGGCATAAGGCCGAGCCTTCCACCCTTTACCAAGTATATAGATGCATTATGATAACATAGCAATATAGTGATATCCCAACAAGTAAATAAATGTCCCAACAAGGAACGGCTCCAATCTTCACCTGCAACTAACAACGCTATAAGAGTGGCTGAGCAAAGCAGTAACACAGCCAATCAACGGTTTGCTAGGACAATGGTGGGTTAGAGGCTGAACATGGCAATTTGGGAGGCTGACAAGCAAGTGGTAGGCATCGTAGCAATGGCATAGCAAAAGAGCGAGCAAACTAGCATAGCAAAGATAGTAGTGATTTCGAGGGTATGATCATCTTGCCTGAGATCCCGCAAGGAAGAAGAACGAGTCCATGAAGAAGACAAACGGACGTAGTCGAACGGGTCCTCACAACACGACATTACCGGAATCAACCCGAGGAAGCAATCGCCGGAAAAGAAGCACACAACATAGTAAACAACCAACACATCAACATGGTAATTTGCACAATCGAGTATGATGCATGTCCGGTTTAAAGAGGCATGGCATGGCAAAAAGCACAAACAATCCTACAAATTAAGTGGAGCTCAATATGCATCGGGATGCATATTGACAAAACACCACATCAATTATTTAGTTCTCTCTCGGTTATGTACCCCAAAAATATTAAATGTTGATTAACATGGCAAGAGGTGAAGCACAACAAAACTACCTATCTAGGCAAGTTTTAATGAGGCCAGAAGCAACGAACAACAATTCCGGTAAATCCCCATAGCATATTTTAGATTTGGTACTGTTCTGCCCTAAACCATATTTTAGAGTTGTTAAACATGCAAGACAAGTAGACCATGTTAAACTAGGCAAAATTCTACCCCATTTACATATAAAGTTTATTAAAATCGGAGTTACGGTTATTTAGCTATGAATTAAATCATTTTAGCATGGCATAGGGGCAAATTAATGCAAACAACATTTTTAACATTTCAAACATGGGTGAAAGTGACATAATATGAAACTAGACACAATTTTAAGCATTTTTCATATATAAAACATTTTAATAGGATGCATCGTTTGTAAATTACAATATGCATGATCATGAAGGAGTTTTCTGCAAAACTGTAATTCCCTGGATAAATAGACAAATTCACAGGGCACAAAAAAAATATGCGCGGGCCGATTTTGGCTGGCCCAGCAGTGCACAGGAGAGGGGCTAGGCGCGTCCTCACCCATGGGCCAAGCCCAGCTCGTGGAGAGGCCAAGGCAGGCCGCAGAGGGTGCTGGCGCGCTGGTGGGCTCATCCCGCTCCTCGATCCCGCCTGGATCGAGCGAGGGGGTGCGGGGGCTGCGGTCAATGCGAGCGAGGGTTGCGTGCGTCGTCCGTCTCTGGAACGATGCCGAAGCAGAGGAGATCGAGCGGTCAACGGGTACAGCGAGGCCCTCGTTGGGTCCTGGTTCGAAGCAGCGGAGGCCGAGACTTGGCGAGCAAAGTGTGCGATGGCTCGCGTTGCAGGGATTCAGCAGCAGGCAAGGCGGCTCCATGAACGTGGCGTGGGGACGACAGGCGACCGGAGTTAGGGCCCCGGCGAGCTCCTGCCAAAACGACGGGGACGGGCGGCGCGAAGGATCGGGAGCTCCTCTCTCGATCGAGCGGAGACTGCAGGACGCAGAGGCGTGACACTGGAGATGGCGGGGAGCTCCTGCTCAAAACAGAGAGAGATCAGGAAGTGAGAGGGAGAAAAGGAGGAAGAAAGGGAGAGCAAGGGAGGAGGGCGAGGGAGTCTGGCCTGGCGACTTGGGCAGGGAAGCGCGCTGGAGCTTCGGGCGTCCAGATCGGGCACGGAGGACGGCGGGGATCCGGTTCAGGGCAGCGGGATGGCATCTCCATAGTGCTGGTTGGAGGGGTAGAACGACAGGATTTTTGGATCGGGGACACACAAACCGGTTGGATGGGGATCGATCCCGAGGTGGGAGACGCAATGTGGCGGCGGCAGGGATGGGACAAGGTCCTAATTTTTGGGGTTGGATCCGTATTTATATAGCAGGTGGAAATAGTTAGGGGCTATTGGACCCCTCCGATCGTAATCGGACGGTCGCGAATAAAGTAGCTGGGAAGTCCAAATAGGAAAACGATGACGTTTTGTAGACGTTTGGGGATGATCCGGATCCAACGGTGACGACTGTCCGGGTCGGATCCGGGACAAATTTCGGGCGCGCGCGCGAGGAGGGTCGTGGGCTGACGAGAGAGGTTAGGTAGGGCCTGGCGGTAGGTAGTGAGCTGTGTAGACGGTGTCGAGCTGAGAGAAGAGAAGAGAGGGCGGTCCGGTGACTATTTCCGGAGACCGAAAACGTCCGACGTTTTAACCGGCTACTATTGCCGCTATATTTATCCGTTGGGGCGTCAAACGAACTTTGATTGCGATGAAACTTGACAGGCGGTCTGTCTACACTATAATAAGACCGCACACCAAATTTCAACCCAATCAGAGAACATTTTCCGACCACTTATAAAATACTATTTCGGACAAGCCGCGGGCGCAGTGCAAGTGTGGTTGGGCTCACAACGGACAACGGAGAGAACGAGGAGACCGGAACGGATGCAAGTTTTGAAAACATGATGATGCAATGCACATGATGACATGATAAGATGCAACACGCAAGAAAATGACAAGGCAACAACAGCGGATAACTGGCGGACACCTGGCACATCGGTCTCGGGGCGTTACAACACTCCACCACTACGAGAGGATCTCGTCCCGAGATCTAGAATGGCACCGGAGGGAAAACGGAAGAGAAAGAGAAGAGGTAAAACTAAGTTGCTTCTTTGACAAACGAGTGAAACCAAAGAACCTTGAAAAAGGTTAAGCCATTTCGAGAAAAGAATACAACGAAGATGAACAAAGTTGAGAACACTCCGTTAGAAAAGAGGGACAAAGAACATTGCGAAACCTTGAGGTTGACGGGAAGATATATATAGAAAAAACACTCCGTTAAAGAAGGGGATCAAGGAAGACCAAATTTGGGCAGCACTCCGGTTGAGAAGGGAGTCAAAATTTGATACGATGAGAGAGCTCAAATGAAAACACGACACTCTGGTTGAGAAAGGGATGCAAGACTTGATAAGGCGAAAAGAACTTGAACAAAGGGGCACAATACTCCGTTAAGCAAGATAGGGAAGGAATAAGAGTGATATAATTTGGACAGCACTCCGTCTGTAAATGGAAGGAATTGAACTTGACAAGATGACAGGATACTTGAAAAGAGGACACAACACTCAGATAAAAGGATAGGCATGAAAAGATCATGATCTTTGACAAAACGAGATGATGGGTTGAAAAGATGAACATCACAATGCCTCCGGAACAAAAGTAAGAATGGAATGGAGTGAACGAAGGAAAACAATATCTTGAGAGAGCACGGTTACAACAGAAGCTAGAACGGAGTTGTTGGAAAACCCACAACGAAAATAATAAGCTTGATATGGTCTTATGGAATACCTCTCAAATTATGAGATGAAAACCTGCCACTCACGGGAAAAGAATTGGATTGATAAGAACAAAGAGACGAGAAACTTATTTCACCAGGAGGATAGATGAAAAACTTGGATCATATATAAGCACCATAATAACAACAATCCTTAGGGGAGGCTTTAGGTGAAGTATAACCCAAGATAATTCCAATGACGAGATTGATGGATTTAAAATACCTCATTCTTAATAACATGTGAATCACGGAACATGAACTCACATTATCAAGACTGACGTAATACCACCTTCAATGATAAGAAAGAAAGAATTGCACTCCGGATTGCAAGATGAAGAAAACTTAAGCTCCTTTGAAAGGAATCTCAATGAACACTTGGAGAAGGAATTATTTCTTTGATTAACCATCATGTAACACCTTGATGAAGAACTCCGGTAACAAAAGAATGATCCGAAATACTTGAATGATGAAAAGAATAAGATTGAAGCCTCGCAATGATTTATATAGAGATCTCCGTGATAATTAGAGCTTGGAACTCTGGGAAGAAAAGATGAGATGAACAATTGAGACCAAGAATTTTGATGAGCCTCCGTAATAATGAATTAAATCACTTGGATGAAATAAGAGTAAGAATTACATTATGCTTATCCTTCACCAATTTAAATTGATGACAATCAACGGATTTGGCATATTACTTATTCTTGTAGAAAAGATTAAGAGAGATATAACATCAGACTTGGGAAGGTATTGCACGAACCACCGGAAGGGTTGAAACAACGAATAAAATTGGTATGATAAGAAAGGAAGAGAAATCTTGAACGAACCACCGTAAGAATTAAAAATGATTGAAGTAAAGATAAAGAAAACACCGGGAGGAATTAGCAAATGAACGAAGATGCTTGGGAGAATTTAGATATATGAGAACGAAGAGATGACGAGCTGATTAGAGAACACTTGAACAATGCACTGGTAAGATTAGGAGGATGAGAGCTGAAAGCTAGAATGAATAATCCCGAAATGATGGCCTTCGGAGAATCAAACTGAAAAGGCTCTTGAATTGCTCCGGATGGATAAAAAGGATTCTCACAATCAAACAATTATGAGAGGATGGCAGAGAATGGGGTAAGATTTGAAAGAAACTCTTCTTCGGTCTTCAAAATATGAGAATGACGATGAGAAACACCATCAAGAGTCGTTTAGGCACTCCAGAAGAATCAAAAGCGAAGAGATTGAGTGAACGACGAAAAGAATTTGAAAGATCTTGGAGAAAACATTTGACAGATGATAATCATTCTTACGTCAAACTTCGAAAAGAATTTGATTATAACTCCGGAAATAAGAAGAGTCAGGTAAGATCCTGGGATATGGAATAGACCTGTGGGTTAGGGCCCACTCAAAAGAAACTCCGTAGAACGATTTAAAAGAGAGAACGCACCGGTTGAATTTAAATGCCTTGAATGAGATAACAACCTCGAAAGATCTAGAACGAATGCATAGAGGAAAACACGAATCTTCGAGATATCTTGAGCACTCCGGAACAATTAAATAGTGAGAAGTGAATAAATATGAGGTGCACCGGGATGAGAAGGTATTCGGACGAGGAAAAAGGATATGATCCACAAGGCTTGGCTTGCATCCACCAGAGAAGAAAAAGAACGAAGAAGGATGAACTAGAAGCTCCGTTAAAATCTTCATGAGAATCACCGGATAACAATATTGATAGAAAAGAACGGAGAGACTTCACATCAATAAGATGGATACTTGCATAAGACATCGGATTCCTTGAAGAAAAACAAAGGGAGGGAGGGTGGGAAAAACAAAGACAATTTGGAATGGAAGAAACGAACACTGTTGAGGAACTTAGAATTGATCTAGCGGATGTTGAAGTGAACGGATCCACTTGAGGAGAGACACACCGGTTGAAAAGAATTAACATGACAATCTCGATTATCATGAAGGATTGGTATTCGCATAGGAATATGAGAACACCACTTGAGGAAGGTATGGAATCAACACTTGACATTGAAGCAACTCGAATACCACAACTCAAAACAAAAACAAAGGATTGGCTTGCAGAATAAGCCGGAACAAACATATGATAGAGATTTCATCCGAAGTTTTCATTGTGGGACCTACACGGGCTCTATCGTACAGCACCATCATGTACAAGGCAGTGCACATGACATACGAAGCGTCCTCGAGTCAGCATAGCCAAGGACTCTTTAAGACGCAATGAGACCACTGTAAAATCGACCGTGAATAGGCGAACCACTAGACGTCGAACCCCAATTTCATATCATACATCTATCGGAAAGATATCCTAAGAGCTACTTGAATTCCCACCTATGAAACTCCCGAAATTTTCCGGTTATGCAATCAGGTGTTGGGGATACAGGGGAAGCATAATATCTCACCCAAAACTAGCAATGCCTACATCCAGCTGTATCCATCCTTCAACACATAACCAAGAAACCTTCGGAACCCATCTATCTCAACCTTCGAAAAGCATCCGTTATACAAGTTATGGCGATACTCCCGAACTCCCGCCCCAGTACTGGGTGGCGTCGAGGTTATCTCACCAACGAACTGCATAAAAGAGATTTTCGATGTCGGCGTACTAAACTCAGGTATTCCAGAGCTGCAACGATAAAATTATGACGACAACACCTCAGAGCTCAACTCCCCGGGACACTTCCACTAAACCCCTGACAGGAGGCACCAAGACAATGTTCTCATCATAAAACCATCGGAACGATTCCAAGATACCCGCGTGATCCTAAATTTTTTTTAGTGAAATTTGAGAAGAGAAGAGTCAAAACTCTACGTCAGGATGCCTTACCAGAGCGATGAGGAGACTGGGAAGTAAAAAGAATTCCTAAGCTCTCCGATATATAATTCCTAAAGGACTCAAAACATTTTTCTAGACACAACTCAGCTGCTAAAAACGATCAAGGAATGGGGGCTCCTAAGGTCGGGGAAGGCTCTGATTACCAACTTGTAACTCCCTTGATGCAACTATATCTCCCACGTGTCGAGGCACGACTTAGAGGCATAATCGCATTGAAGGCATATGTCGCAAGTGAGGTAATCTTCACACAACCCATGTAATACATAAGGGAAAGAGATACATAGTTGGCTTACAATCGCCACTTCACACAAATACATGAATAAAGCATTACATCATACAAATACACTCAAGGTCCGACTACGGCACCAAAATAAAAGAAGAACCCCAAATGCGACAAAGGTCCCCGATCGACCCCAACTGGGCTCCACTACTGATCAACTAGAACGAAACAACATAAAGGACAAGATCTTCATCAAGCTCCTCCTGAGCTTGGTTGCGTCATCTGCACGGACTCATCGGCACCTGCAAACTGGTTTTAGAAGTATCTGTGAGCCACAGGGACTCAGCAATCTCGCACCCTCGCGATCAAGACTATTTAAGCTTATGGGTAAGGTAAAGGTATGAGGTGGAGCTGCAGCAAGCGACTAGCATATATGGTGGCTAACATTTGCAAATGAGAGCGAGAAGAGAAGGAAAAGCACGGTCGATAAAAGTATGATCAAGAAGTGATCCTGGACTACCTACGTCAAGCATAACTCCAACAACCGTGTTCACTTCCCGGACTCCGCCGGAAAGAGACCATCATGGTTACACACGCTGTTGATTCATTTTAATTAAGGTCGACTTCAGGTTTTCTACAACCGGACGTTAACAAATTCCCATCTGCCCATAACCGCGGGCACGGCTTTCGAAAGTTCAAATCCCTGCAGGGGAGTCCCAACTTAGCCCATGACAAGCTCGCACGGTCAACGAAGGAATAGACCTCCACCCGAGACATTCCGATCAGACTCGGTATCCCAGAACAACAAGACATTTCGACAGGGTAAAACTAAACCATCAACACCGCCCGAATGTGCCGACAAATCCCGATAGGAGCTGCACATATCTCTTTCTTAGGGCACACTCAGATGAGCCAGACGTCGGGTAAGCCAGCCCAGAGTTGCCCCTGGTAGCCTCGGACATCACTCAGTTGGACCAACACTCAGAGGAGCAATGGCCCGGGGGGCGGGGGGGGGGGGGGGGTAAAATAATGATGACCCTTGAGCCGGCCGACTCAAGGGAAGGAGAAGGCTAGGTGGAAAATGGTAAAACCAATGTTGGGCATTGCTGGAGAAGCTTTACTTAAGGCGAACTGTCAAGGGGTTCCCATTATAGCCCAATCGCGTAAGGGACACAAAATCCGGGAACATAACACCGATATGACAGAAACTAGGGCGGCAAGAGTGGAACAAAACACCAGGCATAAGGCCGAGCTTTCCACCCTTTACCAAGTATATAGATGCATTAAGATAACATAGCAATATAGTGATATCCCAACAAGTAAATAAATGTCCCAACAAGGAACGGCTCCAATCTTCACCTGCAACTAACAACGCTATAAGAGTGGCTGAGCAAAGCAGTAACATAGCCAATCAACGTTTGCTAGGACAATGGTGGGTTAGAGGCTGAACATGGCAATTTGGGAGGCTGACAAGCAAGTGGTAGGCATCGTAGCAATGGCATAGCAAAAGAGCGAGCAAACTAGCATAGCAAAGATAGTAGTGATTTCGAGGGTATGATCATCTTGCCTGAGATCCCGCAAGGAAGAAGAACGAGTCCATGAAGAAGACAAATGGACGTAGTCGAACGGGTCCTCACAACACGACGTTACCAGAATCAACCCGAGGAAGCAATCACCGGAAAAGAAGCACACAACATAGTAAACAACCAACACATCAACATGGTAATTTGCACAATCAAGTATGATGCATGTCCGGTTTAAAGAGGCACGGCATGGCAAAAGCACAAACAATCCTACAAATTAAGTGGAGCTCAATATGCATCAGGATGCATATTGACAAAACACCACATCAATTATTTAGTTCTCTCTCGGTTATGTACCCCAACAATATTAAATGTTGATTAACATGGCAAGAGGTGAAGCACAACAAAACTACCTATCTAGGCAAGTTTAAATGAGGCCGGAAGCAACGAACAACAATTCCGGTAAATCCCCATAGCATATTTTAGATTTGGTACTGTTCTGCCCTAAACCATATTTTAGAGTTGTTAAACATGCAAGACAAGTAGACCATGTTAAACTAGGCAAAATTCTACCCCATTTACATATAAAGTTTATTAAAATCGGAGTTACGGTTATTTAGCTATGAATTAAATCATTTTAGCATGGCATAGGGGCAAATTAATGCAAACAACATTTTTAACATTTCAAACATGGGTGAAAGTGACATAATATGAAACTAGACACAATTTTAAGCATTTTTCATATATAAAACATTTTAATAGGATGCATCGTTTGTAAATTACAATATGCATGATCATGAAGGAGTTTTCTGCAAAACTGTAATTCCCTGGATAAATAGACAAATTCACAGGGCACAAAAAAAATATGCGCGGGCCGATTCTGGCTGGCCCAGCAGTGCACAGGAGAGGGGCTAGGCGCGTCCTCACCCATGGGCCAAGCCCAGCTCGTGGAGAGGCCAAGGCAGGCCGCAGAGGGTGCTGGCGCGCTGGTGGGCTCATCCCGCTCCTCGATCCCGCCTGGATCGAGCGAGGGGGTGCGGGGGCCGCGGTCAACGCGAGCGAGGGCTGCGTGCGTCGTCCGTCTCTGGAACGATGCCGAAGCAGAGGAGATCGAGCGGTCAACAGGTACTGCGAGGCCCTCGTTGGGTCCTGGTTCGAAGCAGCGGAGGCCGAGACTTGGTGAGCGAAGTGTGTGATGGCTGGCGTTGCAGGGATTCAGCAGCAGGCAAGGCGGCTCCATGAACGTGGCGCGGGGACGACAGGCGACCGGAGTTAGGGCCCCGGCGAGCTCCTGCCAAAACGACGGGGACGGGCGGCGTGAAGGATCGGGAGCTCCTCTCCCGATCGAGCGGAGACTGCAGAACGCAGAGGCGCGACACTGGAATGGCGGGGAGCTCCTGCTCAAAATAGAGAGAGATCGGGAAGTGAGAGGGAGAAAAGGAGGAAGAAAGGGAGAGCAAGGGAGGAGGGCGAGGAAGTCTGGCCTGGCGACTCGGGCAGGGAAGCGCGTTGGAGCTTCGGGCGTCCAGATCGGGCACGGAGGACGGCGGGGATCCGGTTCAGGGCAGCGGGATGGCGTCTCCATAGTGCTGGTTGGAGGGGTAGAAAGACAGGATTTTTGGATCGGGGACGCACAAACCGGTTGGATGGGGATCGATCCCGAGGTGGGAGACGCGGTGTGGCGGCGGCAGGGATGGGACAAGGTCCTAATTTTTAGGGTTGGATCCGTATTTATATAGCAGGTGGAAATAGTTAGGGGCTATCGGACCCCTCCGATCGTAATCGGACGGTCGCGAATAAAGTAGCTAGGAAGTCCAAATAGGAAAACGATGACGTTTTGTAGACGTTTGGGGATGATCCAGATCCAACGGTGACGACTGTCCGGGTCGGATCCGGGACAAATTTCGGGCACGCGCGCGAGGAGGGTCGCGGGCTGACGAGAGAGGTTAGGTAGGGCCTGGCGGTAGGTAGTGAGCTGTGTAGACGGTGTCGAGCTGAGAGAAGAGAAGAGAGGGCGGCCCGGCGACTATTTCCGGAGACCGAAAACGTCCGACGTTTTGACCGGCTACTATTGCCGCTATATTTATCCGTTGGGGCGTCAAACGAACTCCGATTGCGATGAAACTTGACAGGCGGTCTGTCTACACTATAATAAGACCGCACACCAAATTTCAACCCAATCCGAGAACATTTTCCGGCCACTTATAAAATACTATTTCGGACAAGCCGCGGGCGCAGTGCAAGTGTGGTTGGGCTCACAACGGACAACAGAGAGAACGAGGAGACCGGAACGGATGCAAGTTTTGAAAACATGATGATGCAATGCACATGATGACATGACAAGATGCAACACACAAGCAAATGACAAGGCAACAACAGCGAATAACTGGCGGACACCTGGCACATCGGTCTCGGGGCGTTACAGCTTCCTACGTCATGGAGGGACACATCAAAAAGTTGTGCGGAGCCGGATACTTAGCCGCGAATATCGCGCATCGGCTGCCCGCTGCGGGGCAGATCGTCCCTACCCCGGAACCTCATGAGAGGGTAGTTTTCCTCCACCACTTCCTCCGCGGACTGGGGTTTCCCCTCCATCCATTCATCCGTGGTCTTATGTTCTACTACGGGCTGGACTTTCATGGTCTGGACCCGAACTTCATCCTCAACATTTCGGCGTTCATCGTCGTGTGTGAGGCTTTCCTTCGCATCCGGCCCCACTTCGGCCTGTGGCTGAAGACCTTCAATATCAAGCCGAAGGTGGTGGGAGGCCAACAAGCGGAATGCGGCGGAGCCATGGTGGGCTAGATGCCCAATGTTATATGGCTCGAAGGCTCCTTCGTGGAGACCATAAAGGGGTGCAATCGGCGTGGTTCTACATCACCGAGCCGCGCGACACCAACTGGGTGGTGGCCTCTGAGTTTCGATCCGGAATCCCCACGCGGCTCACCTCCTGCAAAGAGAAGGGCATGTCCTGGGGTTCATCGGTGGAGCTGGACGGACTCCAGAAATGTATCCGGAATATGGCAAGCAAGAAGCTCAAGCTTGTCAACATAGTCCAGGTCATGCTCTTCCGCCGGATCCTCCCGTGTCAACAACGGGATTTCAACCTGTGGGAGTTCGACCCGGCCCGGCACCAGACTCTAATCAAGCTCTTCAACACGACGCACAAAGATGTCTGGAGGGTGCTGTTCAAGGGCGCCGTGGTCCCTCCCTCTCTCACCGAGGACCGCGGGCTAAGCGCGAAGCGCCCTACGAATCCGGTAAGTTATGTACATCCGGTAGGATATTTACTTCCCATAGCATTACCATGTGCAGGGTCAGAGTTCCCATGCCTTTGACAGGACTGGGTGAAGGCATCGGAGCAGATTGACTGTCCGACCCCTCTACCCGAAGACACTGCGAACGCTCTCCTGACGGAGATGCTGACTCCGGCTCCTTACAAGGTGCCGGAGAAGACCAAGAAGAAGGCCAAGGGAACCCGAAAGAGCTCCCGGCGCCAGGTGGTATCGGACTCATCGTCCGATGACTCCACGACGCACTCCTCCCCCGAAGACGAGGAGGAAGATGAAGATGCTCCCCCTCCAGTCGGGGGAAACAAGAAAAGGAAGGCCACCCCAACCGGGGGGGCGAAGGGTCCAAGAAGGGAAGGACTCTCCTTCCGGACTACTCCACCACTGCCGCCGAAGGCGAAGACGAGTGGCTGCTCAGGGCCAAGCCCCTAGCGAAGTCGTAAGTATTCAGATACCAGAGTAACTCATAGCATACCTTTGTCGCACTGCTTCTCCTAACGCCGAATTATGATTATGCAGACCGCCCTGAGCCCGTATCGACGTATCCTCGTCTAACAGCTCCCTAGACTCGTCGGATATGGATAGCGATCCACTTCCGACCGCCACCTCCCCTTTCCCTATGGACAACGCCGAGGTATTGTCTCAAGAGCCACCGGGTCGAGGGGAGACAGTCCCGGAGGCGCCTCAAGGCGTCCTTCTGGACTCCGGGAGCAGAGGGAGCAAGGCTCCCGAGGGCTCCGAGTTCGGCCCTCAGCCGAACACCGCGCCGGAACCTCCAGTGGTTCCGGACTCGGGCAGGCGGCCTCCTTCCAAAAGGGGCAAGACGCCTATGCCGGTGACCTCTGTCCATCCAGAGGCACCGGACAACCTGCTGGGAGCGCTTCACAGCGCTTCCATCGACGAAGAGCACCGCACTATTATGAGTGCGGTGATCAAGAAGGTTCAGCCCGCCAAGAGCGGACTGACTGAAGCCTGTGCCAGCCTTCTAACAGGCTTTGAGGTAAGTGTTCAAAATGTAGGAAAAATATTACCGCATAGACAGTAGCCCCTGACGCTCTGTTTGGTGTTCACAAAGAAAAGCCGAATAGAGGATCAAATAGTATCTGCAGGAGCCTAATTCTAGTATGTTTGTATGCGTATGCAGGCTTCACTACTGACCTCTGCCGTACTGACTGCGGAGGTCACCGCACTGAAGCAGGACCTCGAGGGGTCCGAGAAAGAGCTCGGCCTTGCCAAGAGGCAGCTCGAGGAGAACAAAGGTAAGTAATACCTAGTCTATAGATATGTATATATACAAAAAGGATGCGATTGCAAAATGACAGGATCATCTTTAATTTGCCAGGGGCCACGACCGAAGTGGCAACCCTGAAGCAAGCGCTATCAGAGGCCGAAAACAAAGTGGCCCAGGAGCGCATCGAGCGGGAAAACAAGAGGTACAGGTGGGCGAGGTGCAGCAAGAGCTCCACGCTCTCTTGACGAAGCACGAGGCGTTGGAGCTTGACTTGAAGACGCGAGAGTCCGAGCTTGCCGCGGCCCTTGAGAGTGCAAAGAGTGCCAAGGCTGAAGCCCAAAAGTCCCTCAAGGAGATTGATGCGATGAAGAAGATAGCGGCGGGTAAGGCATTCAATATGCAAAGCAAGCATGTGAAAGTAAATTACTTGTTACTTACCCGAGTCCGGAGCTCTCCAGGAGCATTCGCAGATATCCCCCGCAACGTGTCGGATGCCACACAGTTTTACCATGCCGAGGAGGGAAGCTCAACGGAGAAGCTGTTCTGGTCTCAGTATACTGGGACCGAACACCCAATGCCTCTGAGCGACCAGCTGCAGCAACTGGTCGAGCTACACAAGGCGGCCGAACAGGCCATGAAGGGCTTTATAGTCCGGATGTGGCCTGGCGACGCCCTTCCCAACATCTACTTCGGCCTGGTGAGGCGGCTTGTGGATGCCTGCCCACGGCTGGAAGTCATCAAGCAGTCCGTCTGCATCGAAGGTGCACGCCGGGCTTTCGCCCGTGCGAAGGTGCACTGGACCAAGATGGATGACGTGAAGCTGGTGAAGGAGGGGCCACCGCAGGGCAAGGAGCATCGCCACCCCGAGATGTACTATGAGGGTGTCCTGAATGGTGCCAGTCTTGTAGCGAACGAGTGTGCGAAAGATGTAATATTTGAATGAACTTGCTCGTGTGATCCTATATGATGAAAACTTGTTCATATGCGCTATGCAATGCTTGTTTGAATTTAAAATATTACCTTCTGTTCGGCTGTTTATCAAATCCGAGAGATGGCTAGTCGTCGGCTTCTGCCCCCATGCCACGAGTGCTGGGGTGTTCGGGATAAACCTGAGCACTCTTGTTCCCATTTTTGGCTCCTTCGAGGGAGGTGCTCAGCACAACGAACAAGGCAATCGGACTATAATGTGTTATCACTCTCACTTAGCCATAGAATTCTATAATTTTAAATTTCGGCGAAGCCCCTAGTATTCGGAAGGCCGAATTCGGGGCGCTATACACGCCTTAAGCCGGACAGGGCCGACTCCTCGCTCTAAGCGGCATAAGTCTTTAGGGACTTGAAACCTCTCGAACAGCGACCAGTCTCTCGCCTTACCATGACAGTCAGTTTTAGCTTTCTCTACTGAGGTGCTTAGCCCAGCAGAACCGGGGCACAATCATAGTAGTTCTCCCAGTGCTACCTTAGCCGATATAGCAGAACGTAAGGTACCAAAACATGGGAGACGGGCAAACCCAACTATTGACCCAAGACATGATTCGGAGCTGATGCATATAATGATATAAGTTCAGGGTGCTACACTGTCGAAAGTGTTCGGACTTCTCACGCCGCATTATGGGGTATGCTTAAGCCCCTAGCATATTGGCCGTACCAGAGTGTACGAGTGCTAGATGTCATGAATGAACATATATATATATAAAGGAAGAATGCAATAATAGTCTTAGTGCTATGCATCGTTTATTCAAAAAGGTGCGTTAAAGCAGAATGATACAAGTAGTGTGATAAGCAAAAAGTAGGACTATTTGACATGTCCCCTCCAAGGGCAAGCTAAGGAATAGTATTAAGGCAAGTATTTCACTCGTTATCGTAATCCACCTGGGAGTTCCGTGGTGTGACGTAGCTTTCTGCCTCCTTGGGCGCCGCGTGGCGGTTGATGGGACGTGGGCGTCTCCACTTCCCCATGACGCCTCGGTGATCGTGCAAGTTGGACAAGTCCCTGCATGCAGATTGTGTCATGATTACCTGTGATCGTGGAGGCCGGCGGTTGGCCTTCGCCGGCTATAAGTACGGCACGACGCGTGCCCTTCCAGTCCATCTCTTCTTGTTTTCTCCTTTGCCTCAATTCTTGCTCCGCCTTGGTGTGATGGCTCCATCAAGGAGGTACTCGGCTGCGGAGAAGGGGAAGGCCCTCCAGGTCGATCCTGCCTCTCCCCCGCCCAAGCGCGGTCGTGGGCGCCCTCGAAAGCATCCGGTGGCCGCCCCGGTAGCGTTTGGTGGTCATGGGGGCGCCTCCCAGCGCGGCGGCGGGCGAGCCGCTGTGGCCGAGGGACGCGCCTGGCTTGCACGCTCCCCCAGGACATGCTTTCGCGCTGCGCAGGCGCTGCTGGAGTTCGTCGTCTGGTCGGCGGAGCCGACTAGCGCCCGGCTCCAACTCCCTCGCTTCCTCCTTGGTGAACTCCCGGCCGGTGCTCCTGGTGGCCTGTCAGGACCCCGATTCCATGTCACATCGATCTAGCCGGTAACACCTCATATCACTTTGTGGCCTCACACACGGTATTCCCACGGGTGTCGCCTTACCATGGCCCGGGACCGTTTGCGCCTTTTTGGCTCACGTATATGATAGTGTCGCTAGCATCCATATGACAGAGAACCCAGGCCGACATGGCTAGTCGTGAACCCAAAGCGACACCAACCCATGGGGACAGGCATACATGAATCAACCTCGAGCATGTCGGTCAGCAGCGTGTGAATCCGGGCTGTAGCACTGGGCTAACAGGACTTCGGGAACCCGGGCTATAGCAGGTTAGGCAGGACTCCGGAAGTCACCGCGTGACATTTCCCCGAAGGGACAGACACAGGAACGAAGTGAAACACATGCCAGCCAGTCAAGTGTCATGAGCAGTAGTGCTGGGCTAGCAGGACTCCGGTGAACCGGGCTGTAGCGGACTAATCTGGCTCAAGGAAGCACTAGACTACATTTCCCCATAAGAGAGGCTGCCGAGGATAAACAACTAGGTTGTTGGATCCCACACATACCAAGCATTTCTATCATACACACAATATGCTCGATATGTGTAAATACAACATGGCATCACAACAAGACTCTACGACTCAAGTATTTATTCATTAGGCTCCGAGGAGCGAGATATTACGAACAAGGGTCTCATGACCCAACATTCAGAGCATACAAATCAAAACACATGCGGAAGCTTAACACGTCTGAGTACAGAGATCTACAAATGAAGAAGGCTGAGAAGCCTGACTATCTACAGGATCTTGCCGAGGGCACAAGATCGTAGCTGAGGTATCAAGCTAACGTCGAAGTCCACGCGGAACTACTAGTGAGACTGAAGTCTCTCTGCAAAAACATAAAATAGGCAAACGTGAGTACAAATGTACCCACCAAGACGTACATTAGAACTAACTACATATGCATCGGTATCAATAAAGGGGGGTGGTGGAGTTTAACTGCAGCAAGCCAGCTTTGACTCGGTGGCTATCCTGAATTACGACTGCAAGTAACTCTTTTGAGGTGGCGCACACGAGTCCACATATTCACCATATCAATACACCACTATGGATCCGCTCCCGTCTTCCTACGAGAACGCCATCCATAGCACTCACGCTTATCTTGCGCATTTTGGAGTATCCACTTCCACTTGTCTATGAACTATGCAAGGGGTCCAAGTTTCCATATCCGAGGGATCCGGCTATTCGAATAGATAATGATAACCCTGCAGGGGTGTACTTCTTCACACACGCTCTCGCCACTTATAGCCCTGTACACGTCATGTACCTCGGCAACCTTCAAGCGGAAGCCGGGCAAGGGAGTCGGCCATGACCTGACTAACCAACAAGTCTCTCGTCCAGGTTTATCGCCTATTCGGGTTCCATCCGCAAGGAGATCCGGCCGGGGTGTCGCTCACGGCCCCAAACGATGTGTGCAGGGTTCCCAAGCCCACCATCCGGGTGCCACTTGGTACACCGTGCCACTGTGCCTAGTCTGTCCCAAGCCCACCTGTACCGGGTACCACTTGGTAGACTACTAACACTACCTACAAACACCAAAAACTGGTTGCAACTCCTGGACAGGGATCAGGTTGATTAATAAGTCGAGAGGGGCACTTAAGCATTCCAATGTGTGGTAGTAACTGTTCATGGATCACAAACACAGAACTCAGTTCCTGAGGATGGCTGCAATGAGACAACCCACCATGTACTCCTACATGGCCTCTCACCGCTACCTTTACCAAATCATGTTCACACACTTAGCTCTCAACAGTAGGACATGTTTACACACCTCCGATTCATCCCCGATGAATCAGACCTGACCCAACTCTAAGCAGTAGCAGGCATGACAAACAAGCATGAATGAGTAGGCACATCAGGGCTCAAACAACTCCTACTCATGCTAGTGTGTTTCATCTATTTACTGTGGCAATGGCAGGTCATGCAGAGGATAAGGGGTTCAACTACCGCAACAAGTAGCAGATGATCGTTGTTGTCCTAATGCAGTAAAAGAGAGCAGGAGTGAGAGAGTGGGCTTGTATCGGAATGAATAAGGGGGTTGTGCTTGCCTGGCACTTCTGAAGATAGCATTGCGTCTTCATCAGTGTCAACGATCACAACGTCGAAACAACGTCTATCGAGAGGGGACAAATACCGACAACAGAGAAAGAAACACAATCAATGGAATGCACAGTATGATGCATGATTATGACATGTCAATATGCTGTGGTTTGAGCTAATGCAACTAGCAATATGTTAAATGGAGTTGGTTTGAACCCTAGGTTCAAATTCAAATTCAAACTATGAATTCAAATAGTGCATTATCATGTTTTGGACTAAACAGTTAGGTTAAGTTGTTCAAACATGCATGAAAATGCCATAAACAGATTCCTTGAATTTTTCTGATAATTTTTCATATATAATTTATTTCATTTGGAGTTACGGTTGATTTTCTATGATTTTTTTGAAGTTTAAGCCATTTTATGGAATTTCCTGAATTGTTTTAAAACAAAAATTAATTACTGCGTCAGCATGACATCGTCATGACGTCAGCAGGTCAACGGGGCATGGTCCAGGTCAAACCTGACCAGTGGGGTCTACTGGTCAGTGTCACGGTGCTAGCTAGAGTCACTAACATGTGGGCCCAGTCAACGGCCACGTCAGCTTGGTCAAAGCTGACTTGTGGGCCCCCTGGGGTTAGTTAAACTATAACAGAAAAATAAACTATGTTTAGTTACGAAGTGGGACCCAGCAGTCAGTGGGAGAGTAGGTTAATTAGCTGGGCTATTAGCCCCTAATGATGGCGCCACGTCAGCGTCACCGGGATCTCGCCGCCGGCGACCAAAACGACGATAGCGCGGCTCGGAAACACGCTACGGGCGGCGGTTTGGTTTGCTGAGGGTACCAAGGCATAGCCCTTGCACCCGCGCATCCAGCAGAGGCAACGGCAGGTCGCGGGGTGATCGGAGCTCGCCGGAAACAAGCTCACGTCGGCGGCCGGGGTTCGGCTACAACGGTGTGGGCGGTGCGGGGCACGGGAGGAGCCGTGGACGGTCGTGTTCAACTCGCGGGAGTGCGGTGAGTGCAACAGTGAGCTCGAACGCGATCTTGCGCGGCCGTAGCTACGATGGCAACATGGCCAGCGGCAGGGAGCTTCGGCTCCGGTGAGTACGAGGGCTACAAGGCGCAATCGAGGCAGGGAAGAGAGGGGTTCGGACTAGAGCTCACGGCGGGTCGACGGGTAGGCTCAGCGGCTCGGGGGAGGTCCTGACGATGGAGAATCGAGGACGGCGGCTGCGGAGTCCGAGGAAGAAGACGGAGCTGATGGCGGCGTTGTAGGGGCTCCCGCGGGGCGTGGCTCGGTGAGGAGGAAGAGGGGGTCGAGGCGGAGCCTCTGAGCGCATCGGCGAGGCGAGGCAGTGGCTGTGGCCACGGCGGTGCGCGTCGGCGGCGACGACGGCGTTCTCGGGCGGCTGCGAGGAGGGAACCAGAGAGAGAGAGAGAACCAGGGAGAGAGTGAGAGGGCCTGGGGTGCGTGGCCGTCTCCGTGGCGCTGGAAGGGCCTCGAGGGTGTCAGGCAGGCAGGGAGGAGGCCACGGCGATCGCGTGTGTGTCGACACGCCTCTGCCTACTGGCAGAGGTGGAAGAAGACCAAGGCGCCCCTGGTGGGCTGGGCCGATCATGAGCTGGGCCGGCTCTGCTGCAGGTGAGAGGCCAGGTGAGTCCTTCTCTCTCTCTCTCTCTCTCTCTCTCTCTCTCTTTTAATTGTTCTGTTTTTCTATTTTTGCTAATATGTTTTGATTCAGTTCAAAGACCAAACCATTTTCAAAATTCATGAAAATAATTGTGTGAACTAAATGGACTTATCCAAAGCTACACAACAATTTCTGGAATTATTGAACATATATTTATTATATAATAAATATAGATCCAATTCAAATAGTTATTGAATTAATTTCAAATGCCCAAAATAATATTTCTGAAACTCCAAAAATATTGGTTTGAATTTTTCCTCTTGCCAATATTTTTACAGAATAACAGGAACATTTCCTTGGACTCATTTGAAAAGATTTTTAATGTTGATTATTTCCGAAGTGATTTCTGAGGGTTTCAACTAACCTCAATTCAACTTTCAGAATTTAGACATGATGCATGGGTGCTCTCATATGCAACTATTGCAAACAATTCTAGGGCTGTGACATGGCCTCTGGCTCCAGGCGGAGGGCTGCTGCAGCAGGTCCTCGTGGGTCGCGCTGGAGGTCTTCGCCAACGAGGGCTTGGCCTTAACTCGTGGTTGGCAGGCGTTCGCCCGCGCTCGAGGCCTGGGGCGCCGGTGCACCCTGCACTTCAGGTTTGACGGCGACGCCACCCTCTATGTGAGGGTGTTTGGGGAAGATGGTCGCCGCGCGGGGTGTTGCCCTAAGGACGACGACCGCGGCCTGGGGCCCCGCTCCGATGGTGATGGAGGAGATAGCGCCCGTGCAGATGGCGGCGCCCGAGACTCCCCAAGCTTCGTCAACTCTTCCTCAAGCGACTCCTCCAGCGGTGGCCGCAGTCAACCCCCGCGCTGTCGAGCTTGCTTGGGAGGTGATGGCTTGTCCGCCCGCCGTCGTCCCCAGTGAAGCGTGAGAGGGAGTCTTCCTGAGGCCCGGAGGCAGCCCGGGTAGCCTCCGCGGGCCGATGTAAGGAGGGCTACGCCGGGCTCGTCCTTTCCTTTTCCTTTTGTTTCCTGTGTAAGACAAAACAGCTGCATGGAGCCCCGCTGGGGCGTGTTGGGAATCATTGTCGTTTTAGCCATTACCTTGATCTTATTTTTGCGCCTCTTAACTACACGCCTGTGCGTAGATAGACTTTGACCCATGCCGGGGGGGGCGACCGACCCGGGCCCTGTGTGCGCGTCGCGGTGCCCGAGGGGCACGGACTAGAGGGGTGCTCCTGTAACGTGCCCGGGCCACGAAACCTTCCAGCGGCTAGAGCAGAAACGCTCGCGAGGACGTTTGAGTACCATCCCTCACGAGGTCGTTTATGAGAGAAACCAAAGCGAGGAGTGAAAATCGACAAACCACAAATCAGCACAGCGATAACTTCAATAAGACTTCAAATGCAAGTAAACACGTCAACTGCGGAAAGCAAATGAAAAAGCCGCGTCCGGCACCTAATCTAGTCTTCAACGTCTTCTCACCAGTGCGGAGCTAAGTGCTGCCACTGGGCGTGGGAGGGAGCCCCAGGGCCTGAGGCCGGTGCTCCTGAGACTCCGGGGCGTGTACAGCCCCACTCATTATTACGTGAGAGTGTCACGGGGCGGCGAGCTTCACAGGCATTGGCCTTGCTTCACAGGCTCCGGGCCTTTTCCAAAACGCGATAGCTTCACAGGCACTCGCCTTGCTTCACAGGCTCTGGGCCTTTTCCGAAAGTCTTCACAGGCACTCGCCTTGCTTCACAGGCTCTGGGCCTTTTCCAAAAAGGGAAGGTCTTCACAGGCTCTGGGCCTTTTCCGAAAAGGGAAGGTCTTCATAGGCATTCGCCTTGCTTCACAGGCTCTGGGCCTTTTCCGAAAAGGGAAGGTCTTCACAGGCACTCGCCTTGCTTCACAGGCTCTGGGCCTTTTTAGGGGTAGAACCTCCGGAGGTGCTGGATGTTCCACGCATTCTGGACCGACTCCCCCTCTTGAGTCTCCATGCGCAAGGAGCCTGGCCTGGAAACATGAACAACCTTGAACGGGCCCTCCCACATGGGAGAGAGCTTGTGCAGTCCCTCCCTGGAGAAAACCCGCCTAAGTACGAGATCTCCTACCTCGAGGGTCCTGGGCGGATGTTGCGGCAGTGATATTGTCGTAGCGCCTGTTGGTACCTTGCCGCTCACAGCGCGGCTTCCCGGCGGCGTCCCTCCCCAGTACGAGGTCCATCCCCTGCATGGCGTCCTGCTGCGCCTCGTCGAACGCCAGGACCCGCGCGCAGCGATGCCTGACCTCGTGAGGAAGGACTGCTTCAGCTCCGTAGACCAGGAAGAACGGGGTCTCCCCAGTTGGTTTGGTTGCGGTTTTGCGGATGGACCACAACACGGATTGGAGCTCGTCGTACCAACCTCTGCCGCAGGCCTCCAGCTTCTTCTTGAATGTCCTGGTCTTGAGGCCTCTCAGGACCTCCGTGTTGGCTCGTTCGGCCTGCCCATTGCTTCGCGGGTGTGCCACCGAAGCGTAGCATATCTGCGTCCCAAGGTTAGCACAGTATGTTTTCAATAGATTACTGGTGAACTGCGAACCGTTGTCTGTGATGATGTGATTCGGCACCCCGAACCGGCTCATGATACCCCTGATGAACTTGACCGCGGAGCCAGCGGGGATGGTACGGACAGCCTCCACTTCTGCCCACTTGGTGAACTTGTCAATGGCGACGTAGAGGTAACGGTAGCCCCCTGGCGCCCGAGGGAACGGGCCCAGAATATCCAACCCCCAAACTGTGAATGGCCGCGAGACGGGTATTGTCTGTAGGCCCCCCGCCGGTTGATGGATCTGCTTGGAATGAAACTGGCAGGCCTCACAAGCCTTTACCAATTCGATTGCGTCGTTGAGCGCCGTGGGCCAATAGAACCCGCTACAGAATGCCTAGTCGACGAGGGTCCGTGATGATGAGTGGTGTCCGCAGTCTCCGCCGTGTATGTCCTCTAGTAGTTCCTTTCCTTGCTCCCTGGAGATGCAGCGCAGAGATACACCGTTTGGTCGCTTCCGGTAAAGTTCTCCATCTCTGATGCAGTATGCCGTGGCCTGCCGCGCCACACGCTCCGCTTCCTCTTCCTTTTCCGGTAGGGCCCTTGCGTTAAATAACTCCGGAGTTCTGCGATCCAGCACTCCTCCTGAGGTTCCATCGTCAGGAGCAGGCGTGCTCCTGAGGTCCGTCCACAGACCGGGGCTCCCGAGGCTGGCGGCTGGGGGAGCTCCTCTCGAGACTGAGCAGTGTTTGATAACATCGGCTGTGCTGAAGGTTTGAAGAGCCGCTCTTCGAAGACGCCGGGTTCCTGCGGCAACTGCCTGGATGCCCGTCCAGCTATGTCGTCAGCTTCCTGATTGGTACCACGGGGCACGTGCTTCAGCTCCAGCCCCCAGTACTGCTTTTCCATCCTACGGACCTCCGCTAGGTAGGCCTCCATATGCTCATCCTTCGGCTCGTACACCTTGTTGGAGAAGTTGACTAGGAGCTGCGAGTCGCCCTTGACGGTGAGGCGTTTCACTCCCAGGGCTACTGCGGCCTTCAACACGGCTATCAGTCCCTCATATTCTACAATGTTGTTGGAGACCTTTTCACCTTGCTGGAAACAGAGCTGTACGGCATAGTAGAGCTTATCCTGAGTGGGTGATATCAGCACCGCACCAGCCCCCGCGCCGTGTCTGGAGAACGCCCCATCGAAGTACATGACCTAGCCTTCCGGTGCCTCACTCCCTGGAGAGAGGGACCAATCCTCGTTGTCCCTGAGTCCTGGTGCCTCCGCCCATTCTGCTATGAAATCCGCCAACGCTGCTCCTTTGATGACCCTGGTCGTGCTGAACTCGAGCTGAAACACCTGCAGCTCCATGTTCCACTCAGCGACCCTCCCGGCTGAGTTAGGGCTCCTGAGCACTCTCTCCAGGGGGTACGATGAGACGACTTTGATGGCATGAGCCTGGAAGTAGTGACGCAGCTTGCATGAGGCTACCAGTAGTGCGAGGAGGAGCTTTTGAGGCATTGGGTACCGTGCCCTCGCGTCCCGTAACACCGTGCTAACAAAGTAGATGGGATGCTCAACAAGGCTAAGAGTATCTGGGGTCGCGGCGCCCTCGGGAGGTAAGGGCGCCTCACGAGATGACGTGGCCTCGGGAGGTGGACCATCCGGGCGTGCGGCCTCTCCTGCCTCCGGTGCATTCTTCGGCAGCTGACCCTCTTCAACCGCGGTTGTGGCTTCTGCAGGCTTTCCTTTTTCCCGTTTTGTCTTGCCTCGGGCTGCCGCTGCGGTCTTGACTTGGCCCTCCTCCCTAACCGACACCAGGGCTGCGCTGGCGGAGTAGGGAGTGGCAGCGAGGTAAAGCAGCAGGGGCTCTTGAGGGCGCGGAGCCACCATGACTGGGGGACTGGTCAGGTACCTCTTGAGATCTTGAAACGCCTTATCTACCTCTTTAGTCCATTCAAAGGGCCCCTTTTTTCTTCATCAGCTGAAAGAAAGGCAGCGCTCGCTCCCCTAATTTGGAGATGAAGCGCCCTAGCGCGGTCACGCGCCCAGTGAGCTTCTGCATTTCTTTGAGGGTCTTTGGCGGACTCATGTCCTCGACCGCCTTGACCTTCTCAGGGTTGGCCTCGATGCCACGATGGGACATGAGGAATCCCAAAAGCTTGCCCGAGGGGACGCCAAACACACATTTCTCCGGGTTGAGCCGTAGGTTTACTGCGTCGAGGCTCGCGAAGGTCTCCTCCAGGTCTTGTATCAGGGTCTTGGCCTCCCGATATTTTACTACAATGTCATCAACGTAGGCTTCGACATTCTTTCCGAGTTGCGGGCCCAAGGTGATGTGCATCAGCCGCTGAAAGGTTGCCCCTGTGTTACGCAGTCCGAATGGCATGCATGTATAGCAGTACACCCCGCACGGGGTTAAGAAGGCGGTCTTCTCAACATCTTCTACCGCCATCTTGATCTGGTGATACCCGGAGAAGGCGTCCAGGAAGCATAGCAGGTCGCACTCCGCAGTGGAATCGGCGATCTGGTCGATGCGGGGGAGCGGAAACGGATCTTGTGGGCATGCCTTGTTGAGGTTGGTGAAGTCGACACACATGCGTTCCTTCCCCCCTTTCTTGGGCACAACGACAGGGTTGGCCAACCAATCCGGGTATCGGACCTCGCGAATGACCCCAGCGGCTTCTAGCTTGCGGGTCTCTTGGAAAATGAAGGCCTGCTTCTCCACGGACTGCCGCCTGGCCTTCTGCTTCACGGGGCGCACATTTGGGCACACGTTGAGGTGATGCTCGATGACACTCCTGGGGATCCCCGCTAGCTGATCGGGCTCCCAAGCAAATACCTTTTTATTTGCACGCAGGAACTTGACCAAGGCCTCCTCCTGCTCAGGCTCAAGGTTGGCGCCTATGGTGAAAGTGGCACTAGAGGACCCGTCCTCGTCGACGGGTATCTGCTTGGTTTCTGCCTTGTCCTGGGTGAACAACTGCTTCTTCTTGGCGGGCACAGCCCCCTTGGGCTCAGGGGTCTCCGCATTGACGAGCCGTGCCGATGCCGCCGTCTTGAAGGCGAGCTTGAGTACTCGCAGGGCGTCCCCTATGTCCCCGTGCACGGCGAGGGTACCGCTGCTCCCGGGCATCTTCATGAGGTTGTACGCCAGGTGCATGGCAGCCATAAACTGAGCCAGCGCCGGGGTAGCCGAGGATGGCATTGTAAGGGAGGCCGATGGGGGCGATGTCGAAGTCGACCATCTCCGTGCGGAAGTTGTCGTAGGTGTCGAAGGTTACCGGGAGCCGGATCTGTCCCAGGGAGTCCGATGATCCGCCCCCGACGCCCGAGAAAGATCGGCTGGGCCGCAGCCGCTCTCGGGGTATGCAGAGGAGGTTGAAAGTCTCGACCGAAAGCACGCTGAGGCCTGCACCGCCGTCAACGAGGGTTCTGGTGACGGCCACCTGGCAGATGGTGGGGGTGCACAACAGGGGGAGCGTGCCCGAGCCGACCAGGTTGGTGGGGTGGTCCTTCGAGCTGAAGGTCAGACCGACCTCGTGCACCGCCCGGTCCGGGGGAGCCCCCTGCCGTGCGAAAACGGTGCCAACCCGGCAGGCAAAAGGCTTGACGTGGCGACTCGTGGGCGGCGCCTGCGAGCCGCCCAGGAGGGCCGCAACGACCGGAGGCGTCGATGTTGCGGTGCAGCTACTCCGCCGCGTAGGCAGATGCTGGGGGGTGCTTGTCGCTCGTTCCCCGCCGGGCCGGTGGCGGTGTTGATGGCGGGCAACGGGGGACAACGAGAACGCCCACCGGCGAGGGCCGCCAGGGCGACGCGAGCTCGACTGGTGCCGTACATGGATGCGGCTGCCGGAGGAGGACGGAGCGGTGGAAGACGTATTCCGGCGCACCCCTACCTGGCGCGCCAAATGTCGGATCACGGGTTCCGGCAGACCCTTAAGGTTCGAACACTGGGGTGCGCGTGGAGATCACGGCTTCTACCTCCCCGTCTCGCAAAGATCTAAACTACTAAAAGAACTGCGCAAGAGACACAAGGTTTATACTAGTTCGGGCCACCGTTGTGGTGTAATACCCTACTCCAGTCTGTGGTTGGTGGATTGCCTCCTGGGGCTAGTCATGGTGAACAATACAAGGAAGAACAGCCTCGCGAGGGTCTGTTCTTGGCTGGGGTGATGAACTGCTAGGAGGAGTTCAGTCACCCTTCTCTCTCTCTCTCTCTGATTGCGAACCGAACGAACCAACCCCCTTGCTATGCGGGTGGCTGGTCCTATTTATAGGCAAAGGCCCTGGGCCTCTTCCCAAATATTGAGCGGGAAGGGCGCCAACAATTGGCCAATTCGAAGGGGGACATCTAGTACACTTATCCTGACTAAAGTTGGTCTTCGCCTGCCAAAGGCTCTGCGGTGACGCCGTGCTGGGCTCCATGGTGACCTCCGTCTCGTAGTCTGCCTGGTCTTGGTCTCGTTGCACCGAAATGGCAACCTTTGCCTGATGCCTCGGTACTCCGCGGCTGCGCTTGCCCCCTTTGCACCAAAGAGGAAAGAAGGACGCTACGCGCGCTGGCGCCCGCCTGGCACCCTCGATCGTCATGGCTTGCGTCATGGGCACCTAGCGAGGTACCCTGCCTTGATCTCTCCGCCTCCTCGCGAGCCAGCCTGAGGAGGCTGCGCCTGAGGATGCGCCGTGTCATCTGCCCCGCGAGGCTTGGCCCCTCGCGAGGGTCTTGAATCTTGTGTTGATGAAGATGGGCCATGCTGGGCCTCCTTTGAGCCACGCCGCAGGCCGCAGGCAGGCAAGTCTGGGGACCCCCATTCCTAGAACGCCGACAGCCTCTTGGGCTGAGGATGAATAGTTACAAGGGGCAGAATGGCCTCCTGAGGAGAGGTGTTCTTGTGCTTGGCGAGCTTGTGTGGTGTCTGGTGGTCTGAATGATCCTCTCTCTCTCGCTAAGGTGGTGGCTAGTCCTATTTATAGAGACCCTATTCCTCTTCCCAAATATTGAGTGGGAAGGGATCCCACAATGGCCAAGTTTGAAGGGGGACAACCAGTAAAGTTATCCTGACAAAAGTAGTCTTTGCCTGCCAAAGGCTATGGTGGTGACGCCGTCTTGGGCTCCACGGTGACCTCCGTCCTGCCATCCTGCTGGTCTTGGTCTTGTTGCATCGATATGCAAACCTTTGCTTGACGCCTCGGGACTCCACGCCTACGCTTGCCTCTTTAGCACCAAAGAGGAAACAGGGACACTGCGCGCTGGAACCCGCCCGGCCTTTGTCGTCATGGCTTACGTCACGGGGACCTCGCTAGGTCTCCCTTGCCTTGATCTCTCCGCCCCACACGAGCTAGCCTGGTGAGGCTATCCCCGAGGAGGTCTTGCGTCATCCGCCTCGCGAGGGTCTTGAGTGCTTGCTGGTGAAGATGGGCCGCACAGGGCCGCTGGTGGAGCGATGCCGTGGGCCATAGGAAGGCAAGTCTGGGGACCCCCGTTCCCAGAACGCCGACAATAGCCCCGGGGCGCAAGGCGCACTCGAGCTTGGCTTTGAGGCAAAGCCAAGGGGCAAGTGCGGGGCACCGCTGGCCCTAATAGCTTGCGGCCTTGGTTGGCGCGTGGCGATTGATTGGATGTGGGCGTCTCCGCTTCCCCACGCTGCTTCGGCAACTGCCCGCCTGACAAAAGGCTGGCGCGGGCTACATTTGCCTTCATTGCTTTCCTTCATCTTGCTCCAGATCCCCTTTCTTGCCCTTCGCTTTCAGAGACTCCAGACCCACCCAGACCTTCGAGCTTGCCGTCAATGGCGCCCAAGAAAGCCCGGGCTACCCCTTCATCATCCTGGTACGAGCCTGCGCTTGAGGCGCTGAGCATGTTGGAGAAGAACCTGGCCACCGTGTGCTTGATGATGGCGGCGGGTGATAAGAAGAGGAAGACTATGCTCCAGGTCGGCTCCGCCGAGCCTGTGGACTCTGGCAGCACCTTCTACCCCTTCTTCACGAGTAGCATCGTTGCTGGGTTGGTTCCCCCCTTCTCCGCTTTCTTCTACTCCGCCGTCAATCACTACATGATCCACACCCTCCATCTTCATCCTAACTCCGTCCTTCTTCTGTCGATTTTCACCTTCTACTGCGAGGCGTACGTCGGGGTGATGTCGTCCGTGGCGCTATTGTGCCACTTCTTCTTTCTCCGGCTTAAGGAGGGCCCCTGCTTGGGGTGCGTTGGCCTCGTCGCGGCCAACAAGACCAATGCCATCTCGAAGGCCGGGAAGAAGGCCGAGAGCTTTAGGGGAAAATGGGTCCTGATGGATGCCAAGCGCGTCCACCCCCAACTAGTGCTATCATCGGAGATGCATGTGTCCCACGAGGGGTGGCTTCATGCGAAGCTTACTGACCCGCGGGCGACGCGGGTGTTGAAGAGGATGACCACCGACCTGAAGCCCGGTGACTCGAGGACGGCGAAGCTGACGGGGCCCATGATTGCCCAAGAATTCATGGTGCAACGTGTGGCTCCCCTCCAGTCGCGCCCGCGCCCACTATAGAAACTTGGAGAAGGAGGGGACGACCTCCTCCTGCACCCGAAGCTCCTTTCCGATGAGGAATTGCGCTCGGCTCTTTGCTCCTTGGTTGGGGACGACCAAGGGTACCCGCCTGATGGCCTTATTCCCCTGTAGTGCCGCCCGGATGGGGCGGAGGTCATCGTCGCTTTGCCCGCCTTTGACGAGCGTGGGCTCGTGCCGCCTGCACCCACCAACATCCTGGTGGCGACAACTCCGGTGGTCGTGTCTTCGGGCGAGTCTCGTCAGGAGGGTGAGAAGGAAGAAGAGGGAGAGGGGGAGCGCGACTCGGAGGCAACCCGTGAAGGGGCGGGGGAGACCCCCCCTTATGCAAGGCTGACATCCTCCGCACCCTGCCTGATGATGATGACGAGGACGATATCCTCCTGGAAGGGGAGGAGCCGCATACCGCAGGAGGCTCCTTGAGGTCCAGGGTTAGTCCCCGGAGGAAGTCGTCGGTCGAGATTCCGACGAGAGGAAGGTCAGCGGTGGTCTCCCGAGATGACGCTCCTATTCCAACACCACCTGGAGCTACTTACAGTCCATCTGCTACCCCTCTTCCACTACTGGAGCCCGCACGCCTGCGCCTCGGGCTGGGAGCCTCTCAGGCTTCAAGCTTAAGAAGCGGAGGGACTACACCGCGGTGGACCAGTAAGTGTTCTTGTCCTGTCTTGTTCTTGCTTCTGCTGCTTATCCTTAGTGCTTCTCCGCTGCTTGATTAGGCTGACGCCCGTGGCGAAGAAGAGGAAGGAGGAAGAGGCGGTGCTGCTCGGGACCAGATCGCCTACGGAGACCGCACCCTTCTCCGTGGACAAGGGCTGCAACGGTGCTTGCGCTTCCCCGGCCCGACCATCCTCCCGAGGCTTGGAAGAGCATCCTCGGGAGGAGTCAGCCCCCTTGGCTCCGCTGGCTTCGAAGGTGCCAACGTTCGGCCCGGGCACTGGGGTCCCTGAAGCTCAGGAGCTTCTGGCCTCCCAGGCCATGGTGACGGCGTCGCCTCCTCCCCCTTCTGCCGCACCGCAATCTCCGGGTCCTTCCGCCTCCCCAGACATCCTGGAGCGTGCTCTTTCTGCGATGGCCCTGCTGCGAGAAGACCTTCGGGGCGCCGACCCCCGCCTAGTAGCTGGGTGCTAGGAGATGATCTCTGGCTGGCTTCACTCAGACATGTCCATTTGGGCGGCACTGAGCCAGGCGGCAGCAACCTCCAAGAAGGACAAGCTGGCCGCTGCCCAGGCCGCGACCGCTCACGAGGTGGCGCTGAAAGATGTTGGGGCCGCCCAGGATCGCTGCTAGTTGCTGGAGGCCGAATTGAAGACTCTACACAACGATCGTGCGGAAGAAGCTCGTGGCTGCAAGGCGGAGGAGGAGAGGATGAAGGCCCGAGAGGATGCCATCAGGGGTCGCGACACCGAGCTGGGGCAGTTGGGGAAGGCGCAGGCCGCGGAGCGCAGCCGGCTGGAGAAGCTGAAGCGGGAAATGGAAGCGGAGAAAGCCGAGCTTGATGCCAAGGCGAAGGTCTTGGTCGAGAACTGCGCGGCCTTCAAGCTCCTCGAGGAGAGGTCTCGCAAGGCGCTGCGGTCACTCTACGAGAAGGGCTTGGAGGAGCCGCTGGCTACCACTGACGAGGGCCCCACCCAGCTGCTTCCTTATCTGGTCGAGGCGCTTGAGGAAGTCGTGAGTTGTGTCAGCCCCTTGTCGGAGGAGGAAGCCCGAGTTCTTTCTTCAGCCGCGTTGACGCGCGTCTTCAACCATCTCCATCTTCATGATCCCACTGCACACCTTGACGAGCTGCTGGAACCTATTGTCACATCCCTAGTTCTGGTATGGTCCTAGGCTTGCTTTGTGCATCATGGTTATATTTCAAATGAAATTGAAATGGGGATGTTTCAAACCCTAGCACCAAAGGAATTCAAATAGGTTCAAATTAAAAATGGAATCTCAATGAACCCAAAATGCTTCTCAAAAATGTTCATGGTCTTTGGAAAATGTTGGGAACAACAACCAGAGGTGATGCACATTTTTGCTACTCATTTTGGATTTTTGAATCAATGCATAAATATTTGATTTGGAGCTGTTTAAATTATATAAATATTTTTAATAGCTCCAAAAATGTTGGGAATTGGTGAGGGCCTCTAGAATATTATATCTAGATGCCACAATTATTTTCAGCATTTATGGAAATGTTTTAATATTTCTTTTGAATACAAAACAAATGTCAAAAATAGAAAAAGAAAACAGAAGAAGGAAAACACTTACCTGTCGCTTACCTGGCGCCCCACCACGGCCCAGCATTGGCCCAGCCCAACTGGCCGTTGCCAGTCGTCTCCCTCGCCAGGAGGCAGCGACGAAAGGGAGCACGGCGAGCGTGCATGCCCGCGAGGCAGCTGCTTGTTGCCTCCTCTCCCTCCTCGGCGCTGTCCACCCCCAAGAGCTCCATCGAGCCCCCTGGTCTCTCTCCATTCTCCCCGAGCTCCTCTCCTCTCCTCTGTCTCGCTCTCCCCCTCTGTCCCGAGCGCATCGGAGAGCACTGTCGTGCGCCACCACGACCACCGCCTTCCAATCGCCTCTCCGACGTGCCCATGAGGTCCGCCTCGTCGCCCTAGTCCTCTCCGCCAGGCCACGCGGTGCCGGATGCCCCCGAGCGCCTCCACGCCGTCGTCCTCAACCTTCCGACGCCGGAGATCTCCATCGCCGCCTCGCTTGCTCCGGCCCCTCCCCAAGCTTGCTGACATTCCTGCGTGATCCCCGTGAGCCCCTGAACCGATTCCCCCTCTCCTTTTCCCTGTACGGCCGCTGTAGTCGTCGTATCCGTCGAGCCCGAAGCTCACGGCCGTCGTCCATGGCACCGCCACGGCCACAGCTGCTGCCACCCGCGTCCGAGCTCATCAGCGTGCTCAGCGCAACCATAGGAGCACGATGCACTCACCATCTCCTCCCCTAGTGCTCCGTAGCTCCGTTTTCATCGATGGCCGAACCACGGCCGCCGCAAACCTCGTCGCCGATGTCGATTCCGGCGACCATTTGGTCCAGCTCCAGCAACCACACACGTGGCTCAGCCCCAGCTCTCCATAGGACCCAACCACGCTCCAAACAGTGGTCTGTAGCGCGATCCCGACGCCTCCGCCGCGTTCGGCCTCGCCGGCGGCTAAACGTCGGTGGGGTTGACCGGTCTGACCCCCCCCCCACAGCCCAGTTGACCTCCCCCCTCTCTCTCTCGCTGACATGTGGGCCCTGGCCCTGTTAAGTTTTAGTTAGGATTAGTTTAACAACTAATTAAACCCTGTTTAGCTAATTGGGCCACTGACGCATGGGCCCAACCCCATTAACTAAACCAGTTTAGGTTTATTTTAAATTAGGATTAACCACAGACACTGACATGTGGACCCCACACGTCAGGTTTGACCTGGTCAGCCGCCTTTGACCTGCTGACGTAAGCATGACGCTGTGCTGACGCATTATATCATTTTCTGGTATTAATTTTAATCAGGAAATTATAGAAAATAGTTAAAACTTCTAAAAATCATAGAAATTCAACCGTAACTCCAAATCAAATAAATTATATATGAAAAATTATCAGAAAAATGCAAGGAATCCATTTATGCTAGTTTCATGCATGAAAAACCAACTTATACTTGCTGTATAAGTGAAAACATAATAATGGCATGTTATATACTTAATTTGGGGTTTGCATATGAACCCCTGGTTCATATGGACTTCAACCAAATTGATGCTAGATGCATTAGGGCAAATCCTAGCATCTTTGAATGTCATCTTCATGCATCATATTGTTGCATATGGTTGTTTATTGATTGCTGGCACCGTTCCCTCTCGATAGGTTCTACTCCGGAAGGTGTCCCGAGTACCTGTCTGAGGAGCGGTGCTTCTTCGTCGATCTATCAGGCAAGCAAACCCTCTTGAGCATCTCGATAAAGTCCCACTCTCTCGCTCCTGCTCCTTTTACTGCATTAGGACAACAACGATTCAAACTGCTACTTTCTGCTGCGGTAGTTGAACCCATTCCTCTGCATGACCTGTCATTGCCACAGTAAATAGTTGAAACCCACTAGCATGAGTAGGAGTTGCTTGAGCCTTGATGTGCCTGCTCATCCATGCTTGTTTTCTTTATGCCAGCTATGCTTAGAGTTGTGTCAGGTCTGATTCATCAGAATGAATCGGAGTGGTGAACATGTCCTACCGGTAAAGGCTAAGTGTGTGAACACGTTTTGGTAAAGGTAGCGATGAGAGGCCATGTAGGAGTACATGGTGGGTTGTCTCATTGGGACCGTCCTTAAGCACTGAGTTCTGTGTATGTTGTCCAAGTCCAGTTACTACCACACATTGGGTTCCGGTTATCCGGCCCCTCTCGGCTTATTAATCCACTTGATCTCTGTTCAGGAGTTGCAACTAGTTTCTGGCGTTTGTAGGTAGTGCTACTTGTCTACCAGGTGGTGTCCGACGGGACAGGCTTGGGACAGACTAGGCACTGTGGCACAGTGTACCAAGTGGCAACCGGATGGTGGGCTTGGGAACCCTGCACACATCGTTTGGGGCCGTGAGCGACACCCCGGCCGGATCTCCTTGCGGATGGAACCCGAATAGGCGATAAACCTGGATGAGAGACTTGTGTGGTTAGTCAGGTCGTGGCCGACACCCTCGCCCGGCTTCCGCTTGAAGGTTGCCGAGGTACATGACGTGTACAGGGCTATAAGTGGCGAGAGCGTGTGTGAAGAAGTACACCCCTGCAAGGTCAATATTATCTATTCGAATAGCCGTTTTCCTCGGATATGGAAACTTGGAGGACTTATGTAGTACATAGACAACTTGAAGTGGATACTCTAAAATCCGCAAGATAAGCGTGAGTACTATGGATGGCCTTCTCGTAGGGAGACGGGAACGGATCCATAGTGGGGTATTGATATGGTGAATATGTGGACTCGTGTGCGTCTTCTCACCTGAAAGAAGTTTCTGATACTCGTAGTATAGATTAGCCATTGAGTCAAAGCTGGCTTGCTGCTGTTAAACTCCACCACCCCCTTTGTTGATAATGATGCATATGTAGCTAGTTTTGAAGTAAGACTTGCTGAGTACCTTTCTACTCACGTTTTCTTATTTATGTTTTGCAGTTGGTTACCTAGTGGCTTCGACGAGTAGCTTGTATCCCAGCTACGATCTTGTACCCTTGGGAGGGTCGTGTTTAGTCAGGCTTCTTAGTCTTTTCCTTTTTTTAGTTGTCTGTACTCAGACATGTAATGCTTCCGTTGCTTGTATGCTCTGAATGATGGGTCATGAGACCCCTGTGTGTATTGATTACTATGTGGCTCTTCTGGGCCTTTATCTCTATGAGTTTGAGTTATGTTGTGATGCTATGATGTACAGCACATACTTGCATGTTATGCGTACGTGTAACGTGTATTGCTATGTGTGGGATCCGACAACCTAGTTGTTTGTCCTTGGCAGCCTTTCTTATGGGGAAATGTAGTCTAGTGTTCCTTGAGCCATAGTAGTCCGCTACTGCCCGGTTCACCGGAGTCCTGCTAGCCCAGCACTACTGCTCGGAACACTTGACTGGCCGGCATGTGTTTCACTTCGTTCCTGTGTCTGTCCCTTCGGGGAAATGTCACGCGGTGACATCCGGAGTCCTGCTAGCCCAGTGCTACAGCCCGAATTCACATGTTGATGACCGACATGCTCGATGTGGTTCATGTATGCCTGTCCTCATGGGTTAGTGCCGCTTTGGGTTCACGACTAGCCATGTCGGCCCGGGTTCTTTGTCATATGGATGCTAGAGACACTATCATATACGTGAGCCAAAAGGCGCAAACGGTCCCGAGCCAGGTAAGGTGGCACCCGTGGAATGCCGTGCATGAGGCCGCAAAGTGATATGATGTGTTACATGCTAGATCGGTGTGACTTGGGATCGGGGTCCCGACACCTATGGACGCCGAGCACTACGCAGCCGCTGCCGAAGCTGTGAAGAGCTAGGTGGAGGCCCTGCTGAAGAGGTTCCGCGCCTTCGATCCCGTTCCTTCAACTGGCGGTGCTGCTGATCCTGCAACTCCGGCGGGTGGTGCAGGCGAAGGCAATGCCACTATAGGAGAAGCATCCCTCGTGGGCGACGGCGGCGTCCGGGAATGACGAGATCACTTGTTGACGACTCCTTTCCTATTTAGTTTCTGCAATATGCACCATGCCTCATGGAGGCGTTAAACTCGTGTTTGGTTTCAGGAGAACAATATGTCTTGTAATATTTGCTTGAGATTTCGCGATTTCCTTTCCATTTGCTTTACGTTCTATGTCGGCACGGCCCGATCCCGCGCATACCTCAGCCGTCATTGGGCCATCCGGATCACCAGGACGGACCAAGGAGTGAGGGGCTACGTGGTCAGTTAGGCTCCTGAGTCGCGATGCTCAGGAGTCCCCCCTTAACGCGCAAACAGCTTATAGAAAGGAGATCTGGGAGTAGGCCTAGTGTTCTACGTCGGCAGGGCCCGACCCCGCGCATACCTTAGCCGCCATTGGGCCGTCCGGATCGCCAGGATGGACCAAGGAGTGAGGGGCTACGTGGTCAGTTAGGCTCATGAGTCGCGATGCTCAGGAGTCCCCCTTGATGTTCAAATGACTTTCGTACCTTGGCTCCGCTTGGGAGGGCGCGCGACGACCAGGTCCGAGGGACCTGGCAGGGTGGCGTATGCTTGGTCGTGACCCGAGCGTAGCTCCCGTGGCCAGCCCCCTCGCGCGACTCTCCAAGGAGAGGTGTCGTGATGAGGCCAGACACTGAGCTCGGAGGCTCCCTGAGGTTGATACGGCCGTGAGGCCGCCCTCAGTTGTTTATCACCAGCGCGGAGCATAATGCTTCTGTACTTGCACGGGCATAGCCGCTCCTCGGTAGTGTCGACTGCCAGCGCGGAGCATGGTGCTTCCGCTAGTGCGTGGGTGAGGACTCCCTCTGAGTGGAGCCCCGGGGGCGTGTACAGCCCCGCCCTGACACGTGGCTTGCACGGCAGGGCTAGACAAGGTGTGTCTGGGCACTCGTGAGCCAGCGCGAGACTCACGAGGCCCTACCTCAAGGATGGTTGCGCCTGGTCTTGGTTCTTGTTGACTGCAGTGGTCCTGCGAGATGGTTAGACATCCTGTGCTGATCGAATCTCCTGAGGTTATCGCACGAGATGGCCAAGCACTAACGACCCCAGGAGGTGAGGTGAATGGGGCCGGCCCGCCAGACAGAGCTCAGCCGTTGGATTTATCGATGTTGCAGGGACGGGCCCGAGCACAAACGTCGTGCCTAGCCTTCATATGCGAAGGATCCTGAAGAAAGACGATCGGCGCGTGGCTCCCGCGGTGGGCGGCAATCTAGTAGGTAGTGACAATAGGTAGCTTATGCATGGAAAGCAAACTATCTTAGGTAAATCCAAGGATGATACATGCCACTGGGTCAGACCCGAGAGGCCTGGGGAAGGTGCAGCCCGAGGGGCGCCCCCAGTAGGGTAAACTAAAGATGCAAATGGATACATGCCACTGGGACGGGCCCATGTGACCTGGGAATAATGCGGCCAGAGGGGCGCTCCCAGCTGAATGAACTTGTAAAATGTCACCTGGTTTGGTTGTCGAAGGAGTGTTGGGGTAGCTGAAGGCGCGCGCTGAAGAAGTCGCTCCTCATGAGCCGCCGAGCCGCCAAGACCCTGAGCCTCGAGAGGCTCTGGGGGCTCAGGTGGCCTCCTGAGGACCGTCTCCATCTCCGCCAGGACAGCGTGATGCCTCGCTTCCTAGGTCGCCAAGATGCTCTGTAGATTGCGCTGGAAGGCGGCTGCTGCACTCGGCAGGCCAAACGGCATGCGCACATAGCTGTGAGGTGGACCCTCACACCGACCAGCACGCGAAGGCCAGAAGCGCTCCTAAGATGCAGCCCTGTTGAGCCCTGGGATGTCGATGCAGACGCGTAGCTCACCACCCTCACCCGGGTGGGGAGCTACACCAGGTGGGCGGCGGTCGCCGCGTATTGCTCTTGCTTCCCGAAGCTCCTGAGTGGTCTTGACGATGAACTCCTGAGCATCGGGCGCTCCTCGCCTGATGCCCTCCTGAGGGAAACGTGTCACGAAGCACATCTCCATGTGGTGCCCGAGCGCCTCCCTCGTGATGCCGGCCAGGTCTGAGCCCCTCCAGAAGAGAGCCCCCGAGCCCTGCCTGAGGAGGGCGCCGGGCGCGCCTTCCTATGCGAGGGAGGGAGGCGCCCCAGGCACGGGCACCGATCCTGAGGTGGCGCCGCTAGAGGCGCCGCTCCCCTGACGCCCAGTGTAGAGTAGCTGCTTCTTCCTCTTGGGGTTGGCCTCGGGAGGGTACTGCACACACGCGATGCCAGGGTCTTCGACTGCTGCAGCTTGGAAGGCGCGCTCGAGGGAGCACACCGTGTCTCTTTCTTCGCAGGGGACTGTAATGATTCCGTCGCTTCCCGGCATCTTGAGCATGTTGTAGCCATGGTGGGTGACTACCATGAATTTGGCTAGCGTTGGGTACCCGAGGATGGCATTGTACGGCAGGCGGATGTGGGCGATGTCGAACTCAACGAGCTCGGTGTGGTAGTTGTCGTGCTAACTGGAGGTGACAGGGAGGCGAACTTGCCCTATCGGGATGGTGGAGCCGTCAGTCACTCCTGAGAAGGGCTTGGTGGGCTGAAGCTGATTGTATGGCACTTGAAGGTTGTCGAACATCTCGACGGACAGGACACCGAGCCCTGCGCCACCGTCGATGAGGGTCTTGGTGACTTGGGCATTGCTGATGATGGGTGAACAGAGCATTGGGAGGACGCCGGCGGTTGCCGCGCATTTGAGCTGGTCCGCCGAGCTAAAGGTGATGGCGTACTTGGACCACTTGAGTGGGCGCGTGGCCTCGAGCTTGGGGAGGGCAGCATTCACCTCGCGATAGAACTTCTTGAAGATGCGCTGGGAAGCCGGGGCCTGAGCACCACCCAAGATGCAAGTGATGGCGCACGGCTCCTGGAAGCCCCCAGCCCCTTCGTCCTGTTGGTGGTCGTCGTTCCTCCTTGGCGGTGGCGGCAACGGAGGGAGGCCAGAATTGCCCTGAGGACGGTCCTCACAAGGCTGGTCCCTCCAGGAGCCCGCACGAGGCTGGTCCTGCCAGCGGTCCTCGTGAGGCTGGTCGCGCCATTCCTGGCGGGGCCCGTAGTCGTCCCAACATCCTCCACCTCGTCCACTTCCTCGGTCGTAGCCCCGGTCGCTGCGCTCGGGGCATCGACCGAAGCGTCCATCTCGAATGGCCTTAAGCTCTTGACAATCATTGGTGTTGTGGCTGAGCATGTTGTGGAAGGCACAGAACGTACGGCTACCCTTGGACAACTTGGGGAGGTCCTGGCCGCGCTTTGTGTCTGGCTCTGCCACGAGTACGGCCACTCCTTTGCGCTTCACGTCCTTGACCTTGGCCATCTTTTCCTCTGGATCTGCAGCAGGGAGCTCGAGGTGGGAGAGACGCCCCTCCTCAGCTCTTGCACACTTGGTTGCTATGTTGAACATCTCCAAAGTCGTGCACAGCTCCTCATGGATGGCGAGCTCCTTCTTCATCTTGATGTCACGGACGCCATCGGAAAACACTGAGATGATGGCCTCGTCCATCACCATGGGGATCTTGAGGCGCACGCTATTGAAGCGCTGGATGTACTTCTGCAGAGTCTCTCCCGGCTGTTGCTTGATGTGGCGCAGGTCACCCGCGACCGGAGGTCGGTCGCGTGTGCCCTGGAAGTTGGCAATGAAGCGGTCGCGCATCTCACCCCAGGAGGAGATCGAGCCTGGAGGCAGGTTCAGGAGCCACGAGAGGGTGCCATCCTTGAGAGCCATGAGAAACCAGTTCGCCATGACCTTTTCGTCATTGTTGGTTGCCTCGGCGCTCAGCTCGTAAAGCTGCAGGAACTCTGCGGGGTCGGGGGTGTCGTCATAGCGTGGAGGCAGGTCCGGCTTGAACTTGCCTAGCCAAACAACGCTACGCAGCTCGGGAACAAGAGCCCGGTAGCCTGCGGTGGCCACTGGGGCCCTTTGCAGGGGCGGAGCCTGCCCTTGATGCCCGCGCACCGCTGCCACAGGAGGCACGTGGTCTTGTCATGGCGCCGGGAGCGCTGGAGCGTTTTCGTGCGGCCGGGGAACCTCTCGGCAGCTTCCTTCTTCGTGCGCGGGCACACGGCGCGGTGGGTCACGCCGCGGGACCACACATCTTCGGGCGAGGACGCCGTCTTGACGCGGAGGAGCCGGAGGCGCTCCATGAGCCGCACGTCTCGGCACGAGGGCACCGTCTTGGTGCGGAGGAGGCGGAGGCGCTCCGTGAGCTACATCGCCTGCAGCTGGAGGTGGGCGAGGCAGTGAGAGGGATGGTGCAGGAGAGCCTCCAGCGGCGCTGACGAGCTCGGCGATGTGGTCCAACCAGTCCTCATAGAGATTGTCGACTGGGCGGTAACGCAGGAGCTCGCGCAACATGAGCAGCGCGGCCTGCATGTCTGTGGGTGCGCGGCGAGCGTGAGACGATGAGCCGGCCGGAGTCAGCGACACGGTGGCGGTGTGGTCGTCCCGCCGCATGGAGGCGTGTAGTGAGGAGGCCTGCTGCTCATTTGCCGCCGGGTCGGTAGTGGCGTTGGCAATAGGAGACAGGGAACGATGGGGAGGCCCGCTGACAGGGGCTGTCTGAGCGATACGGGCGGCGAGGGCAGCCCGGCGCTCGGCGCGCGTCCGACATGGATGTGGTGGAGCGACATGACGCTAGTCAGCGAAAGGAAAGCTTTAGTGCACCCCCTACCTGGCGCACCAAATGTCAGATTTCGGGTTCCGGCAAAACCCTTGAGGTTCAAACACTGGGGTGCGCACGAAGATCTCTCCCCCTCTTGCTCTCGCCCTCACCACAATATCAAGTCTTAGCGTGTCGAACTCGTAGAACAAAGGGACGCAAGATTTATACTGGTTCGGGCCACCGTTGCGGTGTAATACCCTACTCTAATGTGGTGTGGTGGATTGCCTCTTGGGCTGAGGATGAACAGTTACAAGGGGAAGAATGGCCTCTTGAGCAGAGGTGTTCTTGTGCTTGGCGAGCTTGTGTGGTGTCTGGTTGTCTAAATGATCCTCTCTCTCTCTTGCTAAGGTGGTGGCTAGTCCTATTTATAGAGGCCCTGGTCCTCTCCCCAAATATTGAGTAGGAAGGTATCCCACAATGGCCAAGTTTGAAGGGGGACAACCAGTACAAGTTATCCTGACAAAAGTAGTCTTCGCTTGCCAAAGGCTCTGGTGGTGACGCCGTCTTGGGCTCCATGGTGACCTCCGTCCTGCCGTCCTACTGGTCCTTGTCTTGTTGCACCGATATGGAAACCTTTGCTTGACGCCTCGGGAGTCCATGCCTGCGCTTGAATCTTTAGCACCAAAGAGGAAACGGGAACACTGCGCACGCTAGCGCCCGCCTGGTGCCCGCCTGGCCTTGGTCGTCATGGCTTACGTCATGGGGACCTCATGAGATCTCCCTTGCCATGATCTCTCCGCCCCTCGCGAGCCAGCCTGGTGAGGCTGCCCCCGAGAAGGTCTTGCATCGTCCTCCTCGCGAGGCTTAGCCCCTCGCGAGGCTTGGCCCCTCGCGACGGTCTTGAGTTCTTGCTGGTGAAGATGGCCGCATAGGGCCGCTGGTGGAGCCACGCCATGGGCTGCTAGCAGGCAAGTCTGGGGACCCCCGTTCCCAGAACGCCAACAAAATAGAATGCACATGAAGAATTTGTGAACATACTGGGTTGAGTATAGCATAGAGGGAGAAGGGTCCTATCACATTCACTTAGCAGAAAGATCAACTTGAAGAAATAGCTATAAGCGAATGCCGTAGAGGGCATAAACTCATATATAATACGTGTAGTCAATGAAGAAAAACGATGGAGAGAGTGAAGACATTGCAAATTTGAAGAAATCAACTGAGGAATTTCAAGACTGAAGAAAAACTCAAATTGAAGATTTTCAACTTTTGTTGGTGGCGTGACACATCGTATATGAATGCTGAACCAACTGAGCTATATCCCCCCCGAGCCAAGTGGAGTATGCATGAAAGAGACAGATGCTTCTTCTATTCTTTTCCCTGGCGCAGCTGGGCCATCCTGGACTTGAACCAGAGATGTCGACCGCCTAAAAAAAGACGTCTATAAAAGAATTAACCCGCTTTCAACTTTCATTTCAAGAGAAGGGGTTTCACTTTAAATTGGTCCAAATACGCAGAATTTCTGACTTTTCGCGGAGGACTAGATCCAGTAACCGGTGGTCTCTGGCTGACCAGGCCTCCCTTCGGGAGGCCCGCGCGACGGGCTATTAGCTCAGTGGTAGAGCGCGCCCCTGATAATTGCGTCGTTGTGCCTGGGCTGTGAGGGCTCTCAGCCACATGGATAGTTCAATGTGCTCATTAGTGCCTGACCCGAAGATGTGGGTGAAAACACCTCTCTGGATCCTCAAATTGAAAGAGAGATTGAGAGGGTCCAGTGTGAGTAGGATCACTTAGCCATGCTTCATAATTGGAAAAACGGGTGCCATGAAAGTACATGCCACTCAACCGAAGAAAGATAATGGAAAGTTGCCCGAAATGAGCACTAAAGACTTTTCGAGAAATCTCCTCCAAATCACCAGTATGACTATCGAAATCGTGCTCCATTTTCCCATTGAGGACGAACCTCAACCTGTGCTCGAGAGATAGCTCTCCATACACTGATAAGGGATGTATGGATTCTCGAGAAGAGAGGAGCCATGGTGCCCCCCCCAGACCGCCCGGATCCCACGAGCAGGTTTGAAAAAGGATCTTAGAGTGTCTAGGGTTGGGCCAGGAGGGTCGCTTAACGCCTTCCTTTTTCTGC
Organism: Triticum monococcum; assembly: GCA_034509565.1. Lineage (NCBI taxonomy): Eukaryota > Viridiplantae > Streptophyta > Magnoliopsida > Poales > Poaceae > Triticum > Triticum monococcum. Next base: position 123,669,970 of record CM067841.1, read on the forward strand.
CCATCGGAGTTATTTCCCAAGGACTCCAAGTAAAGCTCTTCGCAAGGCAATACCGACGGTGTCCACTTGACCTTTTTATCCCTAGAGTAACTTTTATCCGTTGAGCGACGGCCCTTCCACTCAGCACCGTCGGATCACTAAGGCCGATTCCTGCTTCATGCAGGCGAGTTGCAGCCTGCAATCCGAACTGAGGACGGGTTTTTGGAGTTAGCTCACCCTCGCGATCTCTTTAACTAGTTATTTTGGTTTTCTACTGGCTGCTTTAACTATAACCCCAGCTCTATTTATTGGCTTGAACAAGATACGCCTTATTTGAATTGACTGAATAATTATAATTCAGAAAAGAAAAATCTTTCTTTGGGATACTTCAATTGGTACGCCTGGCTCCAATTCTAGTAAAATAAAAAGCAACGAGCTGAACTTCCTAATTGGAATGATTCCCCGCTCTAATTAGACGTTAAAAATAGATTAGTGCTGGCACAATTCTCCTCTGCTCTCGATAAAACAAGTCAGAATCAATTGGCCTCAGACGCCGCGTACAATTGTCGTAGGGCTCTGAATCAAATTCTTCATTAATTTCTTCACACTTAGTGGGTTAGTCTTCATTGATTGAAGAAAAACGTTACTTTGTGTGTTGCACATCTAAGTCATTAATTTGCATAAGTGTTAGGATGTGTGTCCTTTTCAAAAGACGTTTGAAGATTCTAAGATATTTAGCTCACACCGCCCTTGCTAAATCTCTTCTCAATCAAGGGCTTTGTGAAGATATCGGCTAGCTGTTCTTTGGTATTCACATGCTCGATGGAGATATCGCTCTTCAACACATGATCATGAAGAAAATGATGATGGATCTGAATGTGCTTTGTCTTCGAGTGTTGAACTGGGTTATGGGCAATCTTGATAGCACTCTCATTGTCACAATAGAGTGGTACATTCTTCACATTGTGTCGGTGTTCTGGGAACGGGGGTCCCCAGACTTGCCTGCCTGCGGCCTGCGACGTGGCTCAAAAGGGGGCCCAGCACAGCCCATCTTCACCAACACAAACCCAAGACCCTCGCGAGGGGCCAAACCTCGCGGGGCGGACGACGCGGAGCTTCCTCAGGCGCGGCCTCGTCGGGCTAGCTCACAAGGGGGCGGAGAGACCAAGGCGGGGTACCTCACGAGGTGCCCGTGACACAAGCCATGACGACCAAGGGCGCCAGGTGGGTGCCAGCCCGCGCAGTGTCCTCCTTTCCTCTTTGGTGCAAAGGGGGCAAGCGCAGCCGCGGAGTACCGAGGCATCAGGAAAAGGTTGCCATTTCGGTGCAACGAGACCAAGACCAGGAGGACTACGAGATGGAGGTCATCATGGAGCCCGAGACGGCGTCATCACCAGAGCTTTGCGCAGACGAAGACTACTTTTGTCAGGATAGCTGATACTTGCTGTCCCCCTTCAAATTAGCCCGCCATTGTTGGCTCCCTTCCCGCTCGACATTTGGGAAGAGGACCAGGGCCTCTATAAATAGGACCAGCCACCCACAGAGCAAAGGGGGTTGGAAGTAGGAGGCTCTTTAGAGAGGGTTTCAATCAGAAAGAGAGGGAGAGAGAAAGGTGACTGAACTCCTCCCAGCAGTTCACCGCACCAGCCAAGAACAGACCCTCGCGAGGCTGTTCTTCCTTGTATTGTTCATCATCGTCAGCCCAAGAGGCAATCCACCACACCACACACTGGAGTAGGGTATTACACCACAACGGTGGCCCGAACCAGTATAATCCCTGTGTCCCTTGTGTTGTTCTTTCCATAGTTTAGATCCTTGCAAGGCGGAGGGGTGCAGGTAGGTAGGAGGCGAAATCTACGCGCGCACCCCAGTGTTCGAACCTCAAGGGTCTACTGGAACCCGAAATCCGACATTTGGCGTGCCAAGTAGGGGTGCGCCGAAATCCACCTTCTACCGCTTTGCGCCCCGTCGTGTCGTCACCGCCATGTCCGGCGACCAGGCAAGCAACCCAGATCCGTGGGGGGCATGGCCCGCCTGCGCAGAGCCGCTTGCCTCGTGCGTCCCCGTGCCCCAGGCAGCTCGCGGTCCGCAGGGCGCTGCGGGCCGCGGGTGACGCGGACAGGCTTCGACAGCTCTCACACCGCGGCAGGCGCGGTCGGCAGCAAGGGCCTCCAATCACGCCACGACCACGGTGCCGTACACCCGCAGGGAGCAGGCGAACTCGAGGGCCGCGCTCACAGTAGCCCAAGAGCTGCTGGAGGGCGGCCGCGACGTGCTGCTGGAGCGAGTGGCAGAGCTCCTGGGCTTCGCCGCCTCGGGGGCTCACCCCTTCTCCACCCAGCTCCCATCTCAAGCCCAGGGCAGCCCGCGCGGGGGCTCCGCGCGCGCCCGCGGGCTCCAAGGCTACTCCGACGCCAGCGAAGCTGTCAGCGCCGGACCGGCGGCAGCGCTGCCCCCGCTCCCGGTCCGCGAAGAGGAAGGACTCGACGCGACCCGCGGCCCCCGTGGACAGCCGCGCTGCCACCCCCACAGTGGGCGCGTCAGGCAGGACCGCGTGGCATGCGGGACATTACGGCGTGTCATTCGGGATGACGGCGCCGGAGGAATATGTGCCCCTCATGATGGACAAAGGACACCCACACGAGAGTGAACAAGGCTCGCTCCTCAGCCCAAGCTAGGGGGACGAGGCGCCAGAAGCTGAGCCTTTCCGGCAGCCCCGGGACGGTCCCACTGGCCACGCTGGGGGCAACGATTATCGGGTACCGCTAATTCTTCAGGAGCAGGCATACGCTAACCATGGATCGCAGGAGGTGGAGATCGCCACAGCAAGCAGCAGCCCCGCTCCCACAGTCTCCTACCCCTCGAGAGGAGGGCGCAGGGGGCTGCAGGAGAGGGGCCGGGATCCAACATCACCACCGCGGCGTTCGGAGCAAGGTGTTCTCAGGAGGTGGGCCCTCCGCTGGGGAGGTGCCCCAGGGCCTGCCCCCGGCGGAGGACCCGTTGTCGTCGGGGGAACTGCTGGCGACCGCTCTACCCCATCGGCGGCGTCCTGGTTTCCGGTCGTTGTTGATGGCACTAGAGTGTGGCGCAAGGCGGGGCCCTCATCTGGCGATATGAAGCAAGGCCGGTACCTGTGAAGAAGGCCCGGTGCCTGTGAAGCTCGCCACCCCGTGACACTCTCATGTAATAATGAGTGGGGTTGTACACGCCCCGGAGTCTCAGGGGTGCCGGCCTCAGGCCCTGGGGCTCCCTCCCACGCCCAGTGGACAGCACTTAGCTCTGCGCTGGTGAGAAGACGTCCAAGACTAGATTAGGTGCCGGACGCGGCCTTTTGTCTGCTTTCGTTGCTCTTCCCTTTGGCTGTAGCTTTTCCCCGCTGGATTTAAGTTGGATTCGAATTTGAGATTTGTGTGTGTTCGGGGAAGGGGTGCTTAGTCTCGTTCGAGCAATTTCTCGCGTTTTGGTTACCACTTCGCCTCAGCTGCCTCCCCTCGCGAGCCCCTCGCGAGCCGGGTCAGGCCTAGCTTGCGCGCAGCCCAGACTGCCGCCGACATGACCTCTCAGGAGGGTGTTTTACTGCAGATCCTACAAACCCAATCAGGGAACACTCGAGACACCACAACCCCCTGCGGGCTGCCTCAGGGCCAACACGAGACAAAGGTAAACTAGCCGACCAGCGCGCCGCTTGGGCCAACCACTTGGCGCGGGCGCAAGGGCAATGTAGCGTCTACTAATACGATGAACACAAGTTTTACATAAGGGGCTCCCCCTCCAAAATGCTCTCACTGCAATCAGGCCAAAACATGAGTTCTATTCATGCAGGGTAAGGAAGTAGGAGCGATGCATAATCAGTCGGATGAATCCCCCAATCCCCCGTTGTTGGCGTCGCTGAACTCGCCATCGCTGTCCGCATCGCTGCAAGCGGCGTCAGGGCCGTCCATCACGCTGCCCTCGTCGGCCGCCACGATCACGTCGTCGTTGTCTGAGGCAAAGGCCCTGATAAGAGCATCCACATTGTCTTCCACCCAGTGCGGTAGATCGCCTCGGACGGCCTGGGGTACTGGGGCGATGGCGGCGTCGAAATCAAAGTGGGGATCCATGTTCCGGAGATGGATGAAGACGCGAGAAAGGCGCGCCCGAGCAGGGCGCGGCTCCTCTCCTCCACCAACCTGTCAGCCCTAGCTGACCGCGCCTCCAGCTGCGTCACCACGTCAGTGAAGAACTGAAGATTGCCAGCATAGTTGACTGTGTGCGGCTCGCCAACAGCCGCCTCGTAGATGTTGCCCAAGGCTGTGTTGGCTCTCTCCCGGAGCGTGGTGAGCATGGGGCCGTGCTCGTGCTCCAGGATCCACCGCTGACGTATCTCGTCCGTGTTCTGGCCCGCGATGACCTCAGCCTCCTCCACCCGCTGGCGAAGAAGCAGCACCCCGGCCTGGGAAGCGGTTAGCTCACCTTGCGCCACCTCAAGAGCGGCCCGGAAAGCGTCGGCCCGCCGTGTCGCCTCCTCCAGCTTGGCCCTCAAGGCAGCAATCCTGCCTTCAGCTTCGGCCCGGATCAACCCCAGCTTCTCTTCAAACTCGTGCTCGAGGTTCAAATGCGCCATCGCCACTCAACGTCCGACCTCCTCCAGGACGCGGGCTTCCTGTGCAACAACATCATCCTCCACCTGCGTCACCAAGCGCTCCCTCGTCTCCAGGCGCTCGTACTCACGGGTACGTTCAGCGGCTTCCAGCGTCAGCGCCTCCTCACGCTTCTGGAGCTCTGCTAAGTCGCCGGAGGCCACCTTCATCGATGCGAGGGCTGCCTCGCACAGCTCCACCTGCTCCTCCAGCAAGTGGCACCAGGCCAGAAGCTCCCGAGCCCGCTCCTCCGCCGCCGTTCGCTGCCGGTCAGCTTCCCGAGCCTCCTCAGCGGCCCAAGATCGGGCCTCCCGAGAGGCCACCAGCGACGCCTTGGCCTCTGCTTCGTCAAGATCGCGCTGACGGCGTGCAAGGGAGATGGCGCCCTCCAGCTTGCGCCTCTCTGCAGCCAGGCGCAGGCCCTCGGCCTCAAGGCGCGCGTCTTCATCGGCAAGCTCCTCTCCAAGAAGGTTTACCGCGTCAGCCGCCCTTCGAAGGAATCCTTGGCGGAGAGCGCGACGCTCCCGAGCGCGCTCGAGCACGTCTTCCACACCATCATCTGCCCCAAGCAAGCACCGGGGGCCGCGAGTCAGCACTCCCCCTCCGGGCTGGGGGCTGGGGGCTGGCACCCCCGCGACGGCCGGGCACGCCGCGTCAGAAGCCCGGCCTAGGGCCAGCCCGTCCCTGGGTGAAGAGCGCAGGAAGCGCCTCAGCCAATCGCAGTCCACGATCAGGCGAGAAGCCCACAGCAGGCTGGCTATGCCACGAGAAGGCTCGTGAAGGATCGTGAGGTGCGCGGGGCCACGATACGCCTCGGGACGGCTCGCCTCGTCGATCGCCCTCACCATAAGGGCTCCACTGCTTGGAGCGCTTGAAGACGATGGAGGGGGCGAAACCAAGGGGGACAGCTCCTGAGCCGTCTCCGCAAGCTCGGCTGGAAGGGGCCTGTGGAGCAATAGTCAGTAAGAGCAACAAAAGGATCGTGAGCTGGGAAAGGAGAAGGCTTACTCATCAGTGGCGAAGTACTTCCTACGCTTCAGTAGGCAACAAGGGTAGTCGTCGCCCAGGGCCTCCCTTCTCTTCCGGATGGCCTCAAAGTCCACGCGGAAGCGGCCTAAGAGTTGGGCGCAGGGATCAACCTACGACGAAGATGGAGCGTCAAGGCGATCAGCGTCAGAGGCGCTTGCCTGATGTGCGCCGCCAATCGCCTCGCCAAGAGAAGCTACCGGAGCCTCAGTGGCCTCGGTCATAGGCGCAGAGGGAAGCTGCTTGTCACCCTCAGCCTCAGCGGCACGGGCCCCGATAACTGCTTCCTCATGAGCCTCGCCCGGCGCTGTCACCATGCCGGGAGCCCCCTCGGCCTCTGGTGCCTCGTGCCTCCCTGCTCCGCCACTTGAGGAAGAGTCGCCTTGGCCGACTGGAAAGGGCAGTCACCACCACTGGGTTCTCGCGAGGCCCCTAAAGGCCGGCGGGGCGCGGCCCCCACTCATCGAAGATAGGCATCTGCCTCACAAAATCGCCCTCGCTCTGGCAGAGGTACAGCAAGGCCCCTCCCTGCTGGATACTGCCAGGGTTAGGGTCCCCCGTCAGGGTCAAGAGCGCCGTCCTCAGCGCTTCAGGCGTCAGGTCCTCTTCCTAGAGCCTCATACGATCATCGCGCCCGCTGAAGGCCCACATCCGGTGGGAGTGGCGCTGGAGAGGAGCAACGCAGCGTAGCAGGAACTCCTTCACCACCTTGGGCGCTGTCGCGCCAAGCGACCTCAAGAACGCGAAGGGGTGCTAGACGAAGACGAGCCGGGGGCTCTCAAGCGTCTCCTGGCCCCAGCCCGAATTGGGGACAGCAGGCGAAGTTGGCTCCGACAGCAGGGGCTGGGCACCCCAGCATCCACATACAGCCACCGCTCGCGGAACCCAGCCGCGGGCGGAGGGAGCCTGAAGTCAATCCCAGAGGCCGCCGTCTCAGACGCGGCAATGAAGCTCACACACGCCCAGCATTGGGTAGGGTCAACAAGGCACAGCGAGAAGAAGTGGCGCAGCAAGGCGACCGAAGGAAGGATGCCCATCATAGCCTCGCAAACAAAGGCGAAGACCGAAAGGAGAGTGATGGATTCAGGACCCAGATGCATCATGTGGATCTGATAGTGGGAAAGCACGGCATTGAAGAAATCAGAAAAAGAAGGAACCAGACCCGCCCACAGGGCGTCGGCAAAATACGGGACCTCGGTGGCTGTCCTGTCGATGGAGAAGTGGGACGCGGGCCAGGCCGTCGTCCTCCCGCATTCATTGAAGATGGTGGCCAGAGCCGAGCTGACCTTGCCCAAGCCCTCGGCGGGGGCCCCCAGCGGCGGCGGGCAAGGTGGAGACACGGGTTCCCTCCCTCTTCCCTTCTTCGTTGGAGCCATGGCGATGGGAAGGGGGGAGGTTCAAGATTGAGTTGAAAACAGAAGCCAGAGTTCGAGCAGAGGAAGGACAGAGGGCGCTCGAGCAATAAAAAGGGGAACGGCTGTGTACGACTACGGGTCCGCCTAGCATGGCGCAAAATAAGGAGGGCGTGGGGGAACAGTGCCGGCCACGTCCAATCAACAGCCACGCGGCGCCTAAGGCCGCAGGCTGTTAGGGCCCGTGGCGCTTCGCTCTTGCACTTCCGCCTCCCTGCGCGGCCAAGTCCGGGCGCTCCTTGGGCCCGGGGGCTATTGTCGGCGTTCTGGGAACGGGGGTCCCCAGACTTGCCTGCCTGCGGCGTGGCTCAAAAGGGGGCATAGCACGGCCCATCTTCACGAACACAAACCCAAGACCCTCGCGAGGGGCCAAACCTCGCGGGGCGGACGACACGGAGCTTCCTCAGGCGCGGCCTCGTCAGGCTGGCTCACGAGGAGGCGGAGAGACCAAGGCGGGGTACCTCACGAGGTGTCCGTGACGCAAGCCATGACGACCAAGGGCGCCAGGCGGGTGCCAGTCCGTGCAGTGTCCTCCTTTCCTCTTTGGTGCAAAGGGGGCAAGCGCAGCCGCGGAGTACCGAGGCATCAGGCAAAGGTTGCCATTTTGGTGCAACGAGACCAAGACCAGGAGGACTACGAGACAGAGGTCATCGTGGAGCCCGAGACGGCTTCATCACCAGAGCTTTGCACAGACGAAGACTACTTTTGTCAGGATAGCTGATACTTGCTGTCCCCCTTCAAATTAGCCCGCCATTGTTGGCTCCCTTCCTGCTCGATATTTGGGAAGAGGACCAGGGCCTCTATAAATAGGACCAGCCACCCACAGAGCAAAGGGGGTTGGAAGTAGGAGGCTCTTTAGAGAGGGTTTCAATCAGAAAGAGAGGGAGAGAGAAAGGTGACTGAACTCCTCCCAGCAGTTCACCGCCCCAGCCAAGAACAGACCCTCGCGAGGCTGTTCTTCCTTGTATTGTTCATCATCATCAGCCCAAGAGGCAATCCACCACACCACACACTGGAGTAGGGTATTACACCACAACGGTGGCCCGAACCAGTATAATCCCTGTGTCCCTTGTGTTGTTCTTTCCATAGTTTAGATCCTTGCAAGGCGGAGCGGTGCAGGTAGGTAGGAGGCGAAATCTCCGCGCGCACCCCAGTGTTCGAACCTCAAGGGTCTGCCGGAACCCGAAATCCGACACATTGATGTTGTAGTCCTTGAGAGTTTGTTTCATCCATAGCAATTGGGCACAGCACGAACCAGCAGCAATGTACTCAGCTTCAGCAAAAGAATGTGATACACAGTTCTGTTTCTTTGAAGACCAACAAACCAAGGATCGTCCGAGGAAATGGCATGTGCTTGATGTTGACTTGCGGTCCACATGATCACCAGCATAGTCAAAATATGAATATCCAATGAGATCAAAATCCAAGCCCTTGGGATACCATAATCCAAGTGTTGGAGTGTGAGCTGGATATCGAAGAATATGCTTCACAGCCTTATGGTGTGATTCCTTCGATGTAGCTTGAAAACGGGCACACATGCAAACACTAAGCATAATATCTGGCCTAGAAGCACATAAATACAATAAAGAGCCAATCATGGAGCGGTATACCTTTTGATCGAAGTCAACACAATTTTCATCAGTGCATAGAGGGCCATTTTGTCGGATTTCGGGTTCCGGCAGACCCTTAAGGTTCGAACGCTGGGGTGCGCGCGGATATTACGCCTTGTACCTCTCCGTCTCGTAAGGATCTAGACTACTGAAAGAACTGCACAAGAAACACAAGGTTTATACTGGTTCGGGCCACCGTTGTGGTGTAATACCCTACTCCAGTGTGTGGTGGGTGGATTGCCTCTTGGGGCTGATGATGATGAACAATACAAGGAAGAACAGCCTCGCGAGGGTCTGTTCTTGGCTGGGGTGATGAACTGCTGGGAGGAGTTCACCCACCTTTCTCTTTCTCTCTCTCTCTCTCTCTCTCTCTCTCTCTCTGTCTCTCTCTAGCTGCCTTACTCTCTCTTGCCGGCAACTAACCCTCCAACCCCCTTGCTCTATGGGTGGCTGGTCCTATTTATAGATGCCCTGGTCCTCTTCCCAAATATCGAGCGGGAAGGGAGCCAACAATGGCGGGCTAATTTGAAGGGGGACAGCAAGTATCAACTATCCTGACAAAAGCAGTCTTCGCCTGCGCAAAGCTCTGGTGATGACGCCGTCTTGGGCTCCACGGTGACCTCCGTCTTGTAGTCCTCCTGGTCTTGGTCTCATTGCACCGAAATGGCAACCTTTGCCTGATGCCTCGGTAGTCCGCGGCTGCGCTTGCTCCCTTTGCACCAAAGAGGAAAGGAGGACGCTGCGTGGGCTGGCACCCGCTTGGCGCCCTGAGTCGTCATGGCTTGCGTCACGGGCACCTCGCGAGGTACCCCGCCTTGATCTCTCTACCTCCTCGCGAGCCAGCCTGACGAGGCCGTGCCTGAGGAAGCTCCGTGTCGTCCGCCTTGCAAGGCTTGGCCCCTCGCGAGGGTCTTGAGTCTTGTGTTGATGAAGATGGGTCGTGCTGGGCCCCCTTTGAGCCACATCGCAGGCCGCAGGCAGGCAAGTCTGGGGACCCCCATTCCCAGAACGCCGACAGTAGCCCCCGGGCCCAAGGCACGCCCGGACTTGGCCGTGCTGACAGGCGAAAGGGAAAAGGCGAAGCGCGGCGGGCCCTAACAGCCTGCAGCCTTGGGCGCCGCATGGCGGTTGATGGGACGTGGGCGGCACTGTTCCCCCACGCCCCCTTATTTTGCGCCCTGCTAGGCGGACTTGTAGTTGCACACAGCCGCTCCCCTTCCTGTTGCTCGAGCGTCCCCTGTTCTTCCTTCCTTTGTATGCCAGCTCCTGCCTCCAATCCAATCTCAAATCTTCCCCCTCCTTCCCATCGCCATGACTCCGACGAAGAAGGAGAGTGGGAAGAAACCCATGCCTCCATCTTGTGCGCAGCCATCGGTGGCCCCGCCGTCGGCCAGTCGACCATACTCAATCCAGAGTGCCTGGGCAAGGTCAGCTTGGCTCTGGCCACCATCTTCAATGAGTGCAGGAGGACGACGGCCTGGCCCGCGCCCCACTTCTCCATCGATAGGACAGCTACCGAGGTCCCATATTTTACCAACGCCCTGTGGGCAGGTCTGGTTCCCCCCTTTTCTGATTTCTTCAATGACGTGCTCTCCCATTATCAGATCCACATGATGCATCTAAGTCCTGAGTCCATCACCCTCCTTTCGGTCTTCGCCTTCGTTTGCGAAGCCATGGTGGGCATCCCTCCTTCGGTTGCCTTGCTGCACCACTTCTTCTCGCTGCATCTTGTCGACCCTACCCAATGCTGGGCGTGCGTGAGCTTCGCTGCCGCGCCTGAGACCGCGGCCTCTGGGATTGACTTCAAGCTCCCCCTGCCCGCGGTTGGGTTCCGCGAGCAGTGGTTGTATGTGGATGCAGGGGTGCCCAGCCCCCTGCTATCGGAGCTGACCTCGCCTGCTGTCCCCAATTCGGGTTGGGGCCAGGAGACGCTCAAGAGCCCCCGACTCGTCTTCATCTGGCGCCGCTTCGCGCTCCTGAGGAAGCTCGGCGTGACAGCGCCCAAGGTGGTGAAGGAGTTTTTGTTATGCCGTGTTGCTCCCCTTCAACGCCACTCTCGCCGGATGTGGGCCTTCCGTGGGCACGAGGATAGCATGAGGCTCCAGGAAGAGGACCTGGCTCCTGAGGTGCTGAAGTCGACGCTCTTGACCTTGGCCGGGGACCCCAACCCCGGCAGCGTCCGGCAGGGAGGGGCCTTGCTATACCTCTGCTAGAGCAGGGTCGACTTCGTGAAGCAGCTGCCCGTCTTTGATGAGTGGGGGCTGTGCCCCGTCGGCCTCCAGGGACCTCGTGAGAATCCAGTGGTGGTGACTGCCCTTCCAATCGGCCAAGGCGACTCCTCCTCAAGTGGCGGAGCAGGGAGGCAGGAGGCGCCGGAGGCCGAGGGGGCTCCCGATGAGGTGACAGCGCCGGGTGATGCTCTCGAGGGGACAGCTCCTGGGACCCGTGCCATTGAGGCTGAGGGTGGCAAGCAGCCGCTCCCAGCGCCCGGGGCTGAGGCCTCGGAGGCCCCAGCTGCGTCTTCTGGCGAGGTGATGGACGGCACGCGCCAGGCAGGCACCCCTGACGCGGATCACTCCGATGCTCCGTCTTCGTCGCAAGTTGATCCTTGCGCTCTTCTCTTGGGCCGCTTCCGCATGGACTTTGAGGCCCTCCGGAGGAAAAGGGAGGCCCTGGGTGATGACTTCCCTTGTCGCGTGCTAAAGCGTAGGAAGTACTTCGCCACTGACGAGTAAGTCTTCTCCCTTTCTGGCTCCTGATCCTCTTGTTGCTTTCACTGATCCTTGCTCCGCAGGCCCCTTCCGGCCGAGCTCGCGGGAGTAGCTGAGGTGCTGCCTCCTTTGGCTTTGCCCCCTCTACCGTCCTCAAGTGCTCCGAGCAGCTCTGCCCTTGTGGTGAGGGTGACTGAAGGGGTGGACCATCCCGAGGTGCACCGCGGCCCTTCATTCCCCCCGATTTTCCTTCGCGGGCCCTCTCGGGGAATAGCCAGCCTACCGTGGGCTCCTCGTCTGGTCATGGACTGCGACTAGTTGAGGCGCCCCCTGCGCCCTTCATCTGGGGACGGGCTGGCTCCAGGCTGGGCTTCTGGTGCGGCGCGCCCGGCCGTCGTGAGGGCGCCAGTCCCCTGCCCGGAGGAGGAATGATGATTCATGGCCCCCGGCGCTTGCTTGGGGCAGATGATGGTGTGGAAGACGTGCTTGAGCGCGCCCGGGAGCGTCGCGCTCGCTGCCAAGGGTTCCTTCGAAGGGCGACCAATGCGGTGAACCTGCTTGGGGAGGATCTTGCTGATGAAGACGCACGCCTGGAGGCCGAGGGCCTGCGCCTGGCTGCAGGGAGGCGCGAGCTGGAGGCCGCCATCACCCTTGCGCGCCGCCAGCGCGATCTTGACGATGAAGAGGCGAAGGCATCGCTGGAGGCCTCTCGGGTGGCCCGGTCCCAGGCCGCCGAGGAGGCCCGGGGAGCTGACCGACGGCGAGAGGCGGCGGAGGAGCGGGCTCGTGAGCTCCTGGCCCGGTGCCACTCACTGGAGGAGCAAGTGGAGCTGCGCGAGTTGGCCCTTGCGTCGATGCGGGTGGCCTCCGGCGACCCAGCTGAGCTCCAGAAGCGTGAAGAAGCGTTGACGCTGGAAGCCGCCGAACGCACCCACGAGTACGAGCGGCTGGAGACGAGGGAGCGCTTGGTGACGCAGGCGGAGGACGATGTCGCCGCACGGGAGGCTCGTGTCCTGGAGGAGGTCGGACTTCGGGTGGCGATGGTGCGCCAAGACCTCGAGCGCGAGTTCGAGGGGAGGCTGGAGTTGATCCGGGTCGAAGCTGAAGGGAGGACCACAGCCTTGAGGGCCAAGCGGGAGGAGGCGACGCGGCTGGCCGACGCCTCCCGGGCCGCCCTTGAGGTAGCGCAAGGGGAGTTAGCCGCCTCCCAGGCCGATATGCTCCGTCTTCGCTAGTGGGTGGAGGAGGCTAAGGGTGTCGCGCGCCAGAACGCAGATGAGATATGTCAGCGGCAGGTCCTGGAGCACATGCACGGCCCCATGCTCGCCACGCTCCGGGAGAGGGCTAGCGCAGCCTTGGGCAACATCTGTGAGGCGGCTGTTGGCGAGCCGCACACAGCCAACTATGCTAGCAACCTTCAGTTCTTCACCGCCATGGTGACGCAGCTGGAGGCGCGGTCGGCCAGGACCGACAGGTTGGTGGAAGAGAGGAGCCGCGCCCTGCTCGGGCACGCCTTTTCCCGTGTCTTTAGTCATCTCCTAAACATGGATTCCCACTTCGATTTTGACGCCGTCATCGCCCCAGTTCCCCAGGCCGTCTGAGGCGACCTGGCGCACTGGGTGGAAGACAACGTGGACGCCCTTGTCAGGGCCTTCGCTTCGGATGACCACGACGTGATCGTGGCTGCTGACGAGGGCGGTGCGGTGAACGGCCCTGACGCCGCTGGTGGCGATGCAGACAACGATGGCGAGCTCGGCGATGCCAGCGACGGCTCAGGAGGTGCTTCCGAGGACGCATTGGGGGATTGGTCTGACTGAGTGTGTATCGCTCCTGTCTTTTTTACCCTGCATGAATAGAACTCGGGTTTTTGACCTGATGGCTGTGAGAGCATTTTGGGAGGGGAAGCCCCTCATGTAAAACCTGTGTTCATCGTATTAGTAGTTGTCATATTGCACTAGTGCCCACGCCTGGTGGTTGGCCAGTTTACCTTTGTTTCGCGCAAGCCCCGAAGCAGCTTGTGGGAGGGCATGACGTCTAGGGTGTTCTTTAGTTGAATCCGTAGGATATGAGAGTGTCGCCGGCGGGGAGCTTCACAGGCGTTGGCCTTTTTCACAGGCTCCGGGCCTTTTCCCAAATGCGACGGCTTCACAGGCATTTGCATTCTTCACAGGCTCTAGGCCTTTTCCAAAACGCGATAGCTTCACATGCACTCGCCTTGCTTCACAGGCTCTGGGCCTTTTCCAAAACGCAATAGCTTAACAGGCACTCGCCTTGCTTCACAGGCTCTGGGCCTTTTCCAAAATGCGATAGCTTCACAGGCACTTGCCTTGCTTCACAGGCTCTAGGCCTTTTCCAAAACGCGATAGCTTCACAGGCACTCGCCTTGCTTCACAGGCTCTGGGCCTTTTCCAAAACACGATAGCTTCACAGGCACTTGCCTTGCTTCACAGGCTCTGGGCCTTTTCCAAAACGCGATAGCTTCACAGGCTCTGGGCCTTTTCCAAAACGCGATAGCTTCACAGGCACTCGCCTTGCTTCACAGGCTCTAGGCCTTTTCCAAAACGCGATAGCTTCACAGGCACTCGCCTTGCTTCACAGGCTCTGGGCCTTTTCCCAACAGGACAACCTCCGCACGTACCCGAAAATCCTCCCGAGAGGGAGCAACAGCGGCAGTTTGGGTTGCGCACGAGCCAGGCCTGACCCGACTCGCGAGGGGCTCGTGAGGGGAGGCAGCTGTGGCGAAGCGGTAACCAGAACGCGAGAACTGGCTCGAACGAGAATAAGCACCCCTTCCCCGAACACATGCAAATCTCAAATTCGAATCCAACTTAAATCCAGCGGGGGAAAAGCTACAGCCAAAGGGAAAGGCAATGAAAGCAGACAAAAGGCCACGTCCGGCACCTAATCTAGTCTTGGACGTCTTCTCACCAGCGTGGAGCTAAGTGCTGTCCACTGTGCATGGGAGGGAGCCCCAGGGCCTGAGGCCGGCACCCCTGAGACTCCGGGGCATGTACAGCCCCACTCATTATTACGTGAGAGTGTCACAGGGCGGCGAGCTTCACAGGCACCAGGCCTTCTTCACAGGTACTGGCCTTGCTTCATATCGCCAGATGAGGGCCCCGCCTTGCACCACACTCTAGTGCCATCAGCAACGACCGGAACCCAGGGCGCCGCCCGATGGGGTAGAGCGGTCGCCAGCGGTTCCCCCAACGACCACGGGTCCTCCGCCAGGGGCAGGCCCTGAGGCACCTCCCCAGCAGAGGGCCTACCTCCTGAGAACACCTTGCTCCGAACGCCGCGGTGGTGATGTCGGATATCGGCCCCTCTCCTGCAGCTCCCTGCGCCCTCCTCCCGAGGTGTAGGAGACTGTGGGAGCGGGGCAGCTGCTTGCCGCGGCGACCTGCACCTCCTGCGATCCATGGTTAGCATATACCTGCTCCTGAAGAATTAGCGGTGCCCGATAATCGTTGCCTCCAGCATGGCCAGCGGGACCGTTCCGGGGCTCCTGGAAAGGCTCAGCTTCTAGTGCCTCGTCCCCCCAGCTTGGGCCGAGGAGCGAGCCTTGTCCGTTCTCGTGAGGGTGTCCTTGGTCCATCATGAGGGGCACGTATTCCTCCGGTGCCGTCATCCCGAATGCCACGCCATGATGCCCCGCATGCCACGCGGTCCCGCCTATCATGCCCACTGCGGGGTGGCAGCACGGCCGCCCACTAGGGCCGCGGGTCGCATTGAGTCCTTCTTCTTCGCGGGCCGGGGGCGGGGGCAGCACCGCCGCCGGTCCGGTGCTGATAGCTTCGCTGGCATCGAAGTAGCCTTGGAGCCCGTGGGCACGCGCGGAGCCCCCACGCGGGCCGCCCTGGGCTTGAGATGGGAGCTGGGTGGAGAAGGGGTGAGACCCCGAGGCGACGAAGCCCAGGAGCTCCGCCACTCACTCCAGCAGCACGTCATGGCTGCTCTCCAGCAGTCTGCACCGCAGCAGCTCTCGGGCCACCGTGAGCGCGGCCCTCGAGTTCGCCTGCTCCCGGCGGGTGTACGGTGTCATGGTCGCGGCATGGTTGGAGGCCCTTGCTGCCGACCGTGCCTGCCGCGGTGTAAGAGTTGTCGAAGTCTGTCTGTGTCGCCCGCGGCCCGCAGCACCCTGCGGACCGCGAGCTGCCTGGGGCACGGGGTCGCCCGAGGCGAGCGGTTCTGCGCGGGCGGGCCACGCAGCCCATGGGTCGGGGTTGCCCTCCTGGTCGCCGGGCATGGTAATGACGACGCGACGGGGAACGAAGCGGTGGAAGACGAACTCCGGCGCACCCCTACCTGGCGCGCCAAATGTCGGATTTCGGGTTTCGGCTGACCCTTAAGGTTCGAACACTGGGGTGCGCGTGGAGATTACACCTTCTACCTCTCCGTCTCGTAAAGATCTAGACTACTGAAAGAACTGCACAAGAGACACAAGGTTTATACTGGTTCGGGCCACCGTTGTGGTGTAATACCCTACTCCAGTGTGTGGTGGGTGGATTGCCTCTTGGGGCTGATGATGATGAACAATACAAGGAAGAACAGCCTCGCAAGGGTCTGTTCTTGGCTGGGGTGATGAACTGCTGGGAGGAGTTCACCCACCTTTCTCTCTCTCTCTCTCTCTCTCTCTCTCTCTAGCTGCCTTACTCTCTCTTGCCGGCAACTAACCCTCCAACCCCCTTGCTCTGTGGGTGGCTGGTCCTATTTATAGAGGCCCTGGTCCTCTTCCCAAATATCGAGCGGGAAGGGAGCCAACAATGGCGGGCTAATTTGAAGGGGGACAGCAAGTATCAACTATCCTGACAAAAGCAGTCTTCGCCTGCACAAAGCTCTGGTGATGACGCCGTCTTGGGTCCACGGTGACCTCCGTCTCATAGTCCTCCTGGTCTTGGTCTTGTTGCATCGAAATGGCAAGCTTTGCCTGATGCCTCGGTACTCCGTGGCTGCGCTTGCTCCCTTTGCACCAAAGAGGAAAGGAGGACGCTACGCGGGCTGGCACCCGCCTGGCGCCCTGAGTCGTCATGGCTTGCGTCACGGGCACCTCGCGAGGTACCCCGCCTTGATCTCTCCGCCTCCTCGCAAGCCAGCCTGACGAGGCCGTGCCTGAGGAAGCTCTGTGTCGTCCGCCCCGCGAGGCTTGGCCCCTCACGAGGGTCTTGAGTCTTGTGTTGATGAAGATGGGCCGTGCTGGGCCCCCTTTGAGCCACGTCGCAGGCCGCAGGCAGGCAAGTCTGGGGACCCCCGTTCCCAGAACACCGACACATTTGTGGGCATAGGAATTTTGACGCCTTCGCAATCTTGCATGCCGAATTTTCTCAATACATCCTTGAGGTATTTCTCCTGAGTTATGAAGATGTCGTTTCGTTGTTGACGAATTTGAAGACCTAAGAAGAATTTCAATTCTCCCATCATAGACATTTGATATTCTTCACTCATCATATAGGCAAATTCATCACTGTAAGGTTGGTCAGTACAGCCAAAGATGATATCACCAACATATATTTGGCATACGAATAATTCATCATCATAAGCTTTGGTGAAGATAGTTGTGTCAAATGAATCGGGTTTGAAGCCTTTCTTCATGAGGAATTCCTTCAAAGTATCATACCACGCCCGAGGGGCCTGCTTGAGGCCATAAAGGTCCTTATTGAGTCTGAAGACTTTGTCAGTATGCTTTGGATCCTCAAAACCTGGGGGTTGAGCAACATATACTTCTTCCTCAAGCTTACCATTTAGGAATGCACTTTTCACATCCATTTGATATAAGATGATATTATGATGGTTAGCATAAGCAAGTAATATGCAAATAGCTTCAAGTCTAGCAATAGGTGCAAAAGTTTCATCGAAATCAATTCATTCAACCTGTGTGTAGCCTTGAGCTACAAGCCATGCCTTATTCCTCACCACAAAGCCATTTTCATCTTGCTTGTTATGGTAGATCCATTTGGTGCCGATGATATTGTGCTTGTGAGGGTCTGGTCGCTTGACAAGTTCCCATACATTGTTGATCTCGAACTGATGTAATTCTTCTTGCATAGCTTGAATCCAATCAGGCTCCAGAAATGCTTCATCTACCTTAGTGGGATCTATGATAGAGATGAAAGCAAAGTGCCCACAAAAGTTAGACAAATGTGAAGCTTTTGAGCGTCTGAGAGGACCTGGTGCTTTGATGTCGTTGATGATTCTCTCAATCTGCACTTCATTAGCAACGCGAGGATGAGCTGGTTAACGATGAGGAATTTGCTCAGCATTTTCTTCAGAGCCATTATCTTCAGGTGCACCAGCATGATGTCCTTCACGTTATGGAATGACTTCTTTAGCAGATTCTTCGGTAGGAATGACATCCTCAGTAGCCTTGAACTTAATGGATTCCTTAGGTGGTATTTCATCTAGCACAAGAGGTAGGTGCTCTCTTTGTGAGCCATTAGTTTCATCGAACCGCACATCTACAGTTTCAACAACCTTGTGGTGATAGGTGTTGAAGACTCTGTAGGTGTGCGAGTCCTTACCATAACCAAGCATAAAAGCTTCATGTGCTTTTGGTGCAAATTTAGAATTGTGATGAGGATCTCTAATCCAACATTTAGCACCGAAGACTTTGAAATAACTCACATTGGGTTTCTTGTCCGTGAGGAGTTCATATGAGGTCTTTCTGAAGAATTTGTGAAGATATACCATGTTGATGATGTGGCACGCAATATCAATTGCCTCATGCCAGAAGCGAGAAGGTGGCTTGTACTCATCAAGCATAGTGAGAGCCATCTCAACAAGAGTCCTGTTCTTGTGCCCCACGACGCCATTCTACTGAGGAGTATAAGGAGCAGATAACTCATGAGTAATACCAAGTTCATCAAGATAGTCATCAAGACCAGTGTTCTTGAACTCAGTTCCATTGTCACTTCTTATGTGCTTGATCTTCACACCAAAGTTGGTGGAAGCCCTCGAGGAAAATCGTTTGAAGACTTCCTGCACTTCAGTTTTGTAAGTGATGATATGCACCCATGTATAACAAGAATAGTCATCAACAATGACAAAGCCATATAAAGATGCAGCATTAGTAAATGTGGCATAATGAGTAGGGCCAAAAGATCCATGTGAAGCAATTCAAATGGATGAGTGGTAGTCATGATGGTCTTTGAGGGATGCTTGGCCTTGGTCATCTTTCCGGCTTCACAAGCTCCACAAAAATGGTCCTTGAGGAATTTGACACCCTCGATGCCAATGACATGCTTCTTCTTCATGAGTGTGTGCAAGTTCCTCATGCCAGCATGACCAAGTCATCGATGCCATAGCCAGCATTCTGAAGCTTTTGCAAGTAGACATGTGGCAGGTTGTTGTCCTGTAGAGAAATCAACAATATACAAATCTCCTCTCCTAAAGCCTTCGAAGACTTTGGAATTGTCAGCTTCCATGATCACAACACAACGATACTTTCCAAAGACAACAACCATATAAAGATCACAAAGCATTGAGACTGACATGAGGTTGAACCCTAAGGACTCGACAAGCATGACTTTGTCCATGTGTCGATCCTTTGAGATTGCAACCTTACCTAGACCCAATACCTTTCTTTTGCCTTTGTCAGCATAGGTGATATGCTTCAGATGCGATGGAGATAAAGCAGTATCCATCAATAAGCTCCTGCCACGAGTCATATGATTTGTACATCCACTGTCGAGGACCCACTCAGTGGCTTTGGGTTGATCATGTTGTAGATAAATTAGTGCAGCTTATGAACTCATATACTTCATCAGTGAAGAATATGATGTCAAATTCATCAGATCAATTTCATCAAGGGATAGAACTGGTAGAGTAGTATGAGGATGTGAGAAATGAAAATTCATTTCTTCATGATTAGCTTGCGTCCTTTCAAGTATATTCAGGTCTCCAGCAAATTCTTCAGACGTTTAGGTTCGTTTGGAGACCTGATCCTGCATAAGAGATTGGGTCTTTTTCTTCACCACCCACATCTGAAGGGTGGTAAAGAGTTCATCATTTTGTGAGCTCCATAAGAGAAAGGGTGGCATAGATGCCAATCCACTTCGTTCCACATAATAGGGGTTAGGGTAAGCATATGAGTAAGCAGAGAAATTCTTCGAGGATTTATGAACATAATGATTTGAAGAATAATGCACATATCAATAACCCTTAGCCTTTCCCTGCGAAACAGAGGTGTTAGCACGATGATATTCATATGAGGACTTTGATCCATGTGAGGAATGTGGTCCATATGAGGACTTGGATCCATATGAAGAATTTGATCTGGGGTTCCTATTCTTCACAGGTGGTGTCATGATGACATTCACCTGAAGACTTTCAAGGCACCTTTTGGGAACCCAGATTTTCTTCATAGGAGGACCGTTCCTGTAGTTAGTGCCAACATATCTAGCAAATACTTCACCATTCTGATTTTTGAACAGCTTATAGTTGGAGTCAAATGACTCATCAGAAGAATATGAAGATACACATGTAAAACCAGATAAATTAGATGGATCCACTAAAGGTCCCTTTGCAGCAACCCATGAGGTTTTGGGATACTGCTTAGTCTTCCAGCAGGTCCCATCAGCATTGAGTTTCCTCTCAAAGGCAATACCCACTTTTCTAGGGTTCCTGTTGAGGATGTGCTTCTTAAGCACATCACAAAGAGCATGATGCCCTTTGAGGCTTTTGTACATGCATGTCACATACAATTCCTTCAGCCCTACATGATCAGTGATACTAGCAGCATCCTCGGATGAGGAATTAGTGATAGCATAGTCAGGTGAAGTATTTGCGGCAATAGAAGCATTTGAACTCCCAGGTGAAGAATTAGCATATTCACATTCAATGCACTTCAAACATGGAGGAATAAATTCTTCCTGAGTAGCGCTGATTTGTTGAGCAAGTAGTGAATCACGCTCCTTCTAAAGATCTTCATAACTCACTCTTAACTTCTCAAAATCTTGCTTTCTTTGAAGAAATTCATAAGAAAGCTTCTCATGATCAGATAAGAGAGTGTTATGATGACTGAAGATTATCAAACTTAGTCTGAAGTCTCTGAAGACTTTCAGCCAAAGCTTTCGACTGATCCATTTCTTCGCCCAACATATAATCGCTCTCATCCAGCATGTTTTGAACTTTTTCCAAAAACTCTTTGTTGTTTAGTGGCAAGGGAAGCAAGTTTGGTATAGTTGGGTCCAAATTCATCACCAGATTCATCATTACTGGACTCAGATAGATAGCATTCAGTTACCTTGGCACCTTTTGCCATAAGGCATGGTGAAGAGGATGATGATTCTGGATTGAAAGTCATAGCCTTGCGTGATTCCATGTATTCCCCAAACCAGGGATCATGATGAGTTCGATGACCTTCATAGACCTCATATAGACGGTCCGAGATGAGCTTCGCATGGCAGAGATGCATAACATTCCTGAACTAATTTTGCGACAAGCCGGAGCAGATGATGTCTTTCGCCGTGAGGTTAAGTAGAGTGTACTTGCAAATATCATCAGCCTCCGCCATCTTGCATAGGTCAGTAAGACCAATCTCAGTGACGGTCCAGAGTTCGTTGTTCATCACCATGAGGCACTTCTTCATCATGGCCTTCCACTTGGGATAATCACAACCGTCAAAGATGGGGCATGTCACTATCTTCATTCCTGTGGTCGACATAACTGAAACTCCAGGCGGTTAAACCAAAATCACACAGAACAAGGGAGTACCTTGCTCTAATACCAATTGAAAGTGCGTTATGTCGACTAGAGGGGGGTGAATAGGCGATTTTTATGAATTCTTCACTGAGGAATTTTAGGGTGAGGAAATTCCTAAGTGAAGAACTACTTGTAGTGAAATAAGTACTCAGATGTAGACATGACATAACATAAGCATGAACATCATGATGAATAGAAAACAAACACAGAGTATAGAAAGCGTAAGCATAGGATAAAACAGAATGAAGACAAACAAACTGAAGAAATTGAACTGAGGAAATTGAGAATGTCTTCAGTCAAAGTCTTCAAATAGATATGAACAGGTACACAACACAGTAATGAAGAAATGAAAGGGTTGAGGAAATAGAACCAGTTAGCTCGGTGAAGACAAAGATTTGGTAGACCAGTTCCAACTACTGTGACAGTTGTACGTTTGGTTAGAGCGGTTAGGTATTTAAACCTGAGGACACATAGTCCCGGACACACAGTCCTCACCGTATTTGTGACGCCCGGATAATTAAGCGACAGTAAAACTCTGCTAATGATGCCACGTCACCTCGATTACTATTCCTAATCTCGTGTTAGTTCGAAACTGATTCAAATTCAAATTCAAATCACCCAAAGAATAAAAGTTTTCAAATCTTAAAACTAAAATGTTCGGAGTGAACCAAATATTGCATAGGTAATTATGGTGGAGAAAGCACACCTTTATAAAATGTTTAAACACTCTAAAATGAATAAAATAGTAACAGTAATAATTATTTAAATGCCTTCAGAATGTTAAACAATTTCAAAACTATTTTGTTTCGGTGCTAAGTGGTTTGTGGCTGTGGCTTAGTTTGCAACCTCTATTTTGGTGCCACTGTAGTATTTTTCTAAAATGAGAAATAAAAGAAAACAGAAAAACAGAAAACTAACAAAAAAATATATAAAAGAACCCCCCCCCCCACTGGGCCAGCTGGCCCATCTGTTAGCCAGGCCGGCCCAACGGGCCCAACCGACCACCCCCCATTCCCTTATCCCCCCACCCGGTGAGACCTCGATCCCCCACCGACACCCCACTCCTCCCCCGAAATATCTCCCCCCCACGACGCGCCCCCTTCCCCCTCCCCCCGATCCAGATCGGATCGGGCCCGACGTCGGCGCCTGAAGCTCGCCGCCCCACGGCAGGACCCCCCCATCGCCGGACTGCTCCTCTCCGCCGCTCGTCCCCGTCGTCCCCCTCAATCTTCCCCGAGCCCGCTGCCCCGTCCTTGCTCCTCGATGTGAGCTCCGCCTCGCCCCTCCCCTCCTCTCTGTCCCGCACTTGGTCGCGCCCGATGCATGCTCGCCGCGACCGCACTCCCCGCTGCCCCCCCCCCCCGCCGCCTGCCTCGCGCCGACGTCCCGCTGCGCCCAGGCGCGCGCCCGCGCCTCCCTGCTAGCCCAGTCGCGTCCCGCGCCGTCCCGCTCAGGCCACGGCCTCCTCCCCGCTCGATCGCGCCCGCTTCCTGCAGCGCTCCACCCCGGGCCTCCTCTTCCTACCGCGTCGCGCGGCCACCGCTCGACTGCCGGCCACGCCCATCGTCCGCCCCGGCGCGCCCGCTCTCGGCTGCACCGCGCCTCGCGCCCACCTTCACAGCGCCTCGTGCGCCCCCCCCCCCCCCACCCTGCCGCAGCCCGGCCGAGCCTCCACGCGCGGTCGTGCCCGCCGCCAGCAGGCCGCCCTGGCCACTGGCCTCGCCTTTATGCACTCCCTGCGGGCGAGCGCCGCCCAGGCGCACGTCGCCCCTCGCCCGCACCGCCCGTTAACCCACAAACCCGCAAGGCCCCCAGGGCCTATGACACGGGGGCCCCAGCCCTAGAACATTTTGTTAAAAAAAGGAATTAAAAGTAATATATAAAATAAATAAATAAATAAATAAAATAATAATAATAATGAAATTAATTCATTAATTAATTAATTAAGGAATTAATTAAGTTAATTAATTATAATTAGATTAACCTAATCACTAATTAACCTAATTAACTGTTAGTTAATTAAAACAGAGTATGACGAACGGGACCCACACGTCAGTTGACCAGTCAATGCCCCTGTTGACTGCTGGCGTCATGCTGACGTCAGCAGACACTATTCTGGATAATGTTGATTAAATTAATTAAATAAATCCTAAAAATGATTTAAATCTATTAAAATTAATATAAAATAAACCGTAGCTCAAATGAAAATACTTTCTACATGAAAGTTGCTCAGAACGACGAGACAATTCCAGATACGCAAACCGTTCGTCCGCCACACCTCCCTAACCTATCGAACTCGCAACTTTCCCCCTCCGGTCCTCTGCCCGAAAACGCAAAACACCGGGGATACTTTCCCGGATGTCATCCCCCTTCACCGGTATCACCTACTACCGCGTTAGGGCACCTCTAACGCCGTTACTTGTCATGTCATGCATCACTATGCATATGCTTGCTTAAATATTTATTGTTTTCTCCCCCCTCTTCTCTCGATAGACACCGAGACCGACGCCGCTGCTACCCAGTACGACTACGGAGTTGACGACCCCTCTCCCTTGCCAGAGCAACCAGGCAAGCCCCCCCTTTGATCACCAGATATCGCCTACTCTTCTCTATACTGCTTGCATTAGAGTAGTGTAGCATGTTACTGCTTCCCGTTAATCCTATATTGATGCATAGCCTGTCCTTGCTACTACTGTTGTTACCTTTACCTGCAATCCTAATGCTTAGTATAGGATGCTAGTTTATCATCAGTGGCCCTACATTCTTGTCCGTCTGCCATGCTATACTATCGGGTCGTGATCACTCGGGAGGTGATCACGGGTATATACTATATACTTTATACATGATACATGTGGTGATTAAAGACGGGTCGGCTCGTAGGAGCACCCGCGAGTGGATCTTTGAGGCGGAGCGACAGGGCAGGTTCAGACCACCTAGGAGAGAGGTGGGCCTGGCCCTGGTCGGCGTTCGCGGATACTTAACACGCTTAACGAGATCTGGGTATTTGATCTGAGTCTGGCCATTTGGTCTATACGCACTAACCATCTACGCGGGAGTAGTTATGGGTATCCCGGCGTCGTGGTATCAGCCGAAGCCTTCGTGACGTCAGCGACTGAGTGGCGCGCGCCGGATTGGAACGTAAGCCTACTCTTGTATTAAGGGGGCTAGTTCTGCTTTCGGCCGCGTTCGCAACGTGCAGGTGTGCTAAGGGCGATGGGCCCAGACCCCTGTGCGCTTAGGTTTAGACTGGCGTGCTGACCTCTCTGTTGTGCCTAGGTGGGGCTGCGACGTGTTGATCTTCCGAGGCCGGGCATGACCCGAGAAAGTGTGTTCGGCCAAATGGGATCGAGCGTGTTGGGGTATGTGGTGCACCCCTGCAGGGAAGTTTATCTATTCGAATAGCCGTGCCCCTCGGTAAAAGGACGACCCGGAGTTGTACCTTGACCTTATGAAAACTAGAACCGGATACTTAATAAAATGCACCCTTCCAAGTGCCAGATACAACCGGTGATCGCTCTCTCACAGGGCGACGAGGGGAGGATCATCGGTTAGGATTATGCTATGCGATGATACTTGGAGGACTTCAGTCTACTCTCTTCTACATGTTGCAAGACGGAGGCTGCCAGAAGCGTAGTCTTCGACAGGATTAGTTATCCCCCTCTTATTCTGGCATTCTGCAATTCAGTCCACATATGATACCCTTATTCCATTTGATACCCATGCATATGTAGTGTAGCTCCTTGCTTGCGAGTACTTTGGATGAGTACTCATGGTTGCTTTCTCCTTCTTTTCCCTCTATCCCTTCTACCTGGTTGTCGCAACCAGATGTTGGAGCCCAGGAGCCAGACGCCAACATCGACGACGACTCCTACTACACCGGAGGTGCCTCCTACAACGTGCTGCCCGCTGATGACGACCAGGAGTAGTTTAGGAGGATCCCAGGCAGGAGGCCTGCGCCTCTTTCAATCTGTATCCCAGTTTGTGCTAGCCTTCTTAAGGCAGACTTGTTTAACCTATGTTTGTACTCAGATATTGTTGCTTCCGCTGACTCGTCTATAATCGAGTTCTTGTATTCGAGCCTTCGAGGCCCCTGGCTTGTAATATGATGCTTGTATGACTTATTTATGTTTTAGAGTTGTGTTGTGATATCTTCCTGTGAGTCCCTGATCTTGATCGTACATATTTGCATGCATGATTAGTGTACGATCGAATCGGGGGCGTCACAAGTTGGTATCAGAGCCAACTGCCTGTAGGAATCCCCCTTCCACACTCCTTGGCCGAAGTCGAGTCTAGACATTGCAAAAACTTTTACTAACTTGGCTGTGTGCCTTACGGGCCCACGTCGCCCTCTGGGTGGTATTAGGATCTTTTTATTCCTCATCTATACTCTGGGACCCTGATCTCTCTTCTATTCGGGTTAAATGGTTTTGCTAACTCTAACTCTAGGTTCTCGTAAATACTTTCTCCCGGAGAGCCCCTTCATTCCAGATGTTGGCCTGCTTCACCAGAAGATTCCGAAGATACTCTTTGCTATTCCTCTTGAGACTTTGTGCCCATCACTTTTGCTATTCCCGACCACCGATAAATCCTTATGGAGAACTACTTACACTTGCCATTTATACGATCATCCCCATTGATCTTGTTATTACAAGATGTCCCAAAATACTTTGTGTTGTTCCGAGAATCCGTTGAGCTTAGTGCCTTGCTGTACTTTATCACCTGAATACCCCTACGGATAATTCTCGCCCTTACCGAGTATTCGCTCATCCCCAGTTGATACAGGTATTTCACAAAAGTCTTTGTAATACCATTCGTTCTTCTGAAAATCCTCAACAGCCTAATGCTCTTGAAATTCTTGCTTGCTGGCATTATGATTAATCCAATAAATCTGGAAATCTTATTGGCATCCTTTGCCATTATCATTTAGAGTCTATTGATTCGATATGCTGCGGATGCTTGCAATCCTCAGGATTTATCCTTCCGGCTCAGACATCATTTTTAACCATCAGCTGGTTCTCGGCCAATCGGATTGCCATCGATTGTACCCCTAAGCTTACGCAGCTTATCTATCCTTAATCAGAGTGTTTGCTTCTGATCCCTTGGTCGGAAATCATAATTCTTTTGCATTTGAGCTTTGAATTATTCAGTTGTTTCTACAGCCTGATCTCCTTGCATTGTTTCTTCCTCTGGTTGAGTGCCGATGCTCACATCAGATCCTTTGAGGACCACCGGATCCTTTGTTGGATTTTATCCGATAGCGTCCTTCATATTCAATCCCTTTGGAAGTTCTTTCTCCATGGTAAATCCTATCCTCTGATTGACCAACCATGCTCTGCTTTCGAGCTTGTGGTATATGTTTCCATGATACCCTGACGGGTTGAACCTATGCCTTCCTTAAAATGCGTGAACTCGAAAGTTTTCACGAGTCATACTCTTCTGGTGTTTTGCTAGATAAAATCTCAACCCTACAACTTCTTCGAAAGTGAGAGGTGAATGGAAGGTTATACATTGAAGAAGTGGGAGTCGACCTTGAACTTTGTGTTCATGCCCATGGACACGATGTAGATCCTACCATAGAAGCTTCTTGTAAATGATAATAACCCCCTTGTTATAAGTTCGTCCTGTATCTATGTTTGGTCCTTTACAATCATGGTTCCGACCATATTTTCTCCTTAATACCGTTTCTCGGACAAGTTGGAGTACTTGTCTTGTGCAGATCATTGCACTTGTCCAACCTTTACTTTGATCTACCGACGAGTATTACACTATGATATCTTGATAATGTCATGGTACTACATAACTTCCTATGAGTTCTTCATCAAGTACTACATTCGCACTGATTACAATTTTTCATGGGCTCTGAGTTATTAAACACTCAAGGACACCATTAACTGAACCGAGTCTTCCCTACGGTTCAACAATTCTTGATAATCTTCTTTAAGTCCGAGTTTGAACTCGATCACGTAAATCCTAGCCTACTCGGCTATGTCATTATCGTGCCAATTTTAACTGTGCTACCTGGTCCTTAACCCCGGAGCACAACTTTCGATGATGAGCTAAGGTTACGCCGATCTCCCTCGTCATTCCATTTCGCCTTGAACAACAAGCTTGATTTCAAGTTTGTGTCATACCCATGGTTCCAATAACCTCCCGCTTCATCATTCCTTTGACCTGATGTCATCGCTGATTGATTACATCTTCATGAAATCTCTCGACAAATGTGTCGTGATCATCATCGACCTTATGAGCTCTTCCAGGATATCAATTGAGTTCATGATGAGAAATACTATCCTTGCCCCCGCTGATGTGTGTTATCTTTGACCACTTTATTGCCTTCCGATCAACACAAACTTGTTCGTGTTTTGTGTTATACCTTGAGTTCCCTGCTATCCAGCATTTGTTCTTCTTTACCTTGGAGTATTACCATCTTTTAATATCAAGGATGTTGTGAGGATTGCTCCTCCTCTTAAGAATTCTTGGTATAGTGATACTTCTCATCATCACCATTCTTTCTTGGTCCTCGCGTTGATTCCAACTGGGGTACGAACAAGTGAACGGTGCTGTTTGGATTCTGCCTTTCTAGCAACCCTATTGCTTTGAATAATGGTCGGCCATTCATTCTTAGACTGTTGATTATTGAATCACCATTCTGACATTGGTCGTGCAGCCCAACCCATATTTCGGGCGCACCTTTCTACCAATGTTTAATTGTGTATGTTTTCCTCAAACATGCTTCATTATATCATTTGATCCGACAAATGATATTTCCTTGTCCACATAAGTGTGGAAATCCATCTTTTGAAAATCTCAATGAATTGTCGTTGAGTTCATCAGCCACCTCTTCATCCTTCCCTTGGTTTTAATGATGAAATCTTGTTTTGGAACTCGCTTCCATAGTTCATTGCCCGAGAATCTTATAATGTCATCTCGTCAATTGTGCTACACCTTTTCTTCTCAGGCATCCTAAGTTGGAGGTATCCTGACACCGGTCGGATCCGAACCTCGGTCAGATATGATGGTTGGAACATATCTCCAAGAGTTATAGCATTGGTCTTTATATGACTCGGTAATGTGATGTCATGCCTAGCACACCTGACAGGAGGACCTATTGTTATAACTTCCTTTTTAGCAAGTATATCCATTCTTTCATGAGGAAACTGTAAGACTTATTCTACAAGTTATTCCTAATGGATCCTTTTTGTTTCCAAAGTCTGATTTTCACCTGTTGACCATGTTAATGCTATCTCGAAGCATGTCAATGGTACTCCGATTTTCAACAGGAACATTTGAAGCACGAGGCTAAATTTTAATTATCAATTATCCTAACACCGTTGTATGGGTAATATCATGAGATCCCTCCCCCTTACCTAAATGGTTTTCTACTTTATATCCTGTCTTGGATATCATCCTCTGCTTGACTTTGGGGAGAATATACTCCTAATAATTGTGTGTAATCACAATTTTCCTTTCCATTGTTCTGTTTAACCTGATAATCGTGTTTCCTTTCCATTGTTTGTTTAAAACTTTCTTGTTATCTACTTATCTGAACAGTGATAATTCACTGCTTAGATAAGCTCCTTGTTGTACCACTCTATCAGTAAGACCCTGTCACTATTGTTGATGACATTCCGGTAACCACCGATGGACGAGAACTTTGCCTATTGGTCCGCCTCGTTCAACGAGCAGGAAATTGGTTCTCTTCGTCCCTCGCCCTTGGTACCAATGGTTGTTGCCAACATAATCAATAGCCCATCCTCTGACAGGCCTTGCTTACATGATCCTGCAAGATGTCAGTCCCCTTCCTACTTTTATCATGGTGGGCCCATAACCCATAGGTCCCAGGATCGAAACCTGACCTCCTGTACACCCTGTTGTCAAAGTTATTCCTCGCGCTTGACTTCTTATGTAATTCACGAGCCACCTGCCAGGAGATCTATTCTGGTTTCAACCGCAATGCTTATTCGTTGCTCTGAACCCTCTTTCCTGCTCTGCTTCAGGCATCTAAAGATGACTTATCCGCTTGAAACTCATTACTATACCTTCTTACTTTACTCTCGATATTTTCTTAAGTATCTATTCGAGAGTTACTTTCTACCACATTCCCTGAGTTATCCGCCAGATAGTCAACCTTGTAAGGTCCGTTCTTCCGTAATACCCCCTTATCCTTTCGTAAGTACAATGGAGTTCCCGAAGGAAGACAACTTCATCATGATGCATTGGAATAAAGAATTGAAGACATCAATAAAGGGGATTAACTTCTTCGAGAAGATCCGTTAGAACATCGTAACCAGAACTTTCCCCCCTACTCCCCTCTTAAATCTCGGGACGAGATTTCTTGTAGTGGAGGAGAATTGTGACGCCCGGATAATTAAGCGACAGTAAAACTCTGCTAATGATGCCATGTCACCTCGATTACTATTCCTAATCTCGTGTTAGTACGAAACTGATTCAAATTCAAATTCAAATCACCCAAAGAATAAAAGTTTTCAAATCTTAAAACTAAAATGTTCGGAGTGAACCAAATATTGCATAGGTAATTATGGTGGAGAAAGCACACCTTTATAAAATGTTTAAACACTCTAAAATGAATAAAATAGTAACAATAATAATTATTTAAATGCCTTCAGAATGTTAAACAATTTCAAAACTATTTTGTTTCGGTGCTAAGTGGTTTGTGGCTGTGGCTTAGTTTGCAACCTCTATTTTGGTGCCACTGTAGTATTTTTCTAAAATGAGAAATAAAAGAAAACACAAAAACAGAAAACTAACAAAAAATATATAAAAGAACCCCCCCCCCCCCCACTGGGCCAGCTGCCCAGCTGTTAGCCAGGCTGGCCCAACGGGCCCAACCGACCACCCCCCATTCCCTTATCCCCCCACCCGATGAGACCTCGATCCCCCACCGACACCCCACTCCTCCCCTGAAATATCTCCCCCCCACGACGCGCCCCCTTCCCCCCTCCCCCCGATCCAGATCGGATCGGGCCCGACGTCGGCGCCTGAAGCTCGCCGCCCCACGGCAGGACCCCCCCATCGCCGGACTGCTCCTCTCCGCCGCTCGTCCCCGTCGTCCCCCTCAATCTTCCCCGAGCCCGCTGCCCCGTCCTTGCTCCTCGATGTGAGCTCCGCCTCGCCCTCCCCTCCTCTCTGTCCCGCACTTGGCCGCGCCCGATGCGTGCTCGCCGCGACCGCGCTCCCCGCTGCCCCCCCCCCCCCGCCGTCTGCCTCGCGCCGACGTCCCCCTGCGCCCAGGCGCGCGCCCGCGCCTCCCTGCTAGCCCAGCCGCGTCCCGCGCCGTCCCGCTCAGGCCACGGCCTCCTCCCCGCTCGATCGCGCCCGCTTCCTGCAGCGCTCCACCCCGGGCCTCCTCTTCCTACCGCGTCGCGCGGCCACCGCTCGACTGCCGGCCACGCCCATCGTCCGCCCCGGCGCGCCCGCTCTCGGCTGCGCCGCGCCTCGCGCCCACCTTCACAGCGCCTCGTGCGCCCCCCCACCCTGCCGCAGCCCGGCCGGGCCTCCACGCGCGGTCGTGCCTGCCGCCAGCAGGCCGCCCTGGCCACTGGCCTCGCCTCTATGCACTCCCTACGGGCGAGCGCCGCCCAGGCACACGTCGCCCCTCGCCCGCACCGCCCGTTAACCCACAAACCCGCAAGGCCCCCAGGGCCTATGACACGGGGGCCCTAGCCCTAGAACATTTTGTTAAAAAAAGGAATTAAAAGTAATATATAAAATAAATAAATAAATAAAATAATAATAATAATGAAATTAATTCATTAATTAATTAATTAAGGAATTAATTAAGTTAATTAATTATAATTAGATTAACCTAATCACTAATTAACCTAATTAACTGTTAGTTAATTAAAACAGAGTATGACGAACGGGACCCACACGTCAGTTGACCAGTCAACGCCTCTGTTGACTGCTGGCGTCATGCTGACGTCAGCAGACACTATTCTGGATAATGTTGATTAAATTAATTAAATAAATCCTAAAAATGATTTAAATCTATTAAAATTAATATAAAATAAATCGTAGCTCAAATGAAAATACTTTCTACATGAAAGTTGCTCAGAACGACGAGACGATTCCGGATACGCAAACCGTTCGTCCGCCACACCTCCCTAACCTATCGAACTCGCAACTTTCCCCCTCCGGTCCTCTGCCCGAAAACGCAAAACACCGGGGATACTTTCCCGGATGTCATCCCCCTTCACCGGTATCACCTACTACCGCGTTAGGGCACCTCTAACGCCGTTACTTGTCATGTCATGCATCACTATGCATATGCTTGCTTAAATATTTATTGTTTTCTCCCCCCTCTTCTCTCGATAGACACCGAGACCGACGCCGCTGCTACCCAGTACGACTACGGAGTTGACGACCCCTCTCCCTTGCCAGAGCAACCAGGCAAGCCCCCCCTTTGATCACCAGATATCGCCTACTCTTCTCTATACTGCTTGCATTAGAGTAGTGTAGCATGTTACTGCTTCCCGTTAATCCTATATTGATGCATAGCCTGTCCTTGCTACTACTGTTGTTACCTTTACCTGCAATCCTAATGCTTAGTATAGGATGCTAGTTTATCATCAGTGGCCCTACATTCTTGTCCGTCTGCCATGCTATACTATCGGGTCGTGATCACTCGGGAGGTGATCACGGGTATATACTATATACTTTATACATGATACATGTGGTGATTAAAGACGGGTCGGCTCGTAGGAGCACCCGCGAGTGGATCTTTGAGGCGGAGCGACAGGGCAGGTTCAGACCACCTAGGAGAGAGGTGGGCCTGGCCCTGGTCGGCGTTCGCGGATACTTAACACGCTTAACGAGATCTGGGTATTTGATCTGAGTCTGGCCATTTGGTCTATACGCACTAACCATCTACGCGGGAGTAGTTATGGGTATCCCGGCGTCGTGGTATCAGCCGAAGCCTTCGTGACGTCAGCGACTGAGTGGCGCGCGCCGGATTGGAACGTAAGCCTGCTCTTGTATTAAGGGGGCTAGTTCTGCTTTCGGCCGCGTTCGCAACGTGCAGGTGTGCTAAGGGCGATGGGCCCAGACCCCTGTGCGCTTAGGTTTAGACTGGCGTGCTGACCTCTCTGTTGTGCCTAGGTGGGGCTGCGACGTGTTGATCTTTCGAGGCCGGGCATGACCCGAGAAAGTGTGTCCGGCCAAATGGGGTCGAGCGTGTTGGGGTATGTGGTGCACCCCTGCAGGGAAGTTTATCTATTCGAATAGCCGTGTCCCTCGGTAAAAGGATGACCCGGAGTTGTACCTTGACCTTATGAAAACTAGAACCGGATACTTAATAAAATGCACCCTTCCAAGTGCCAGATACAACCGGTGATCGCTCTCTCACTGGGCGACGAGGGGAGGATCATCGATTAGGATTATGCTATGCGATGATACTTGGAGGACTTCAGTCTACTCTCTTCTACATGTTGCAAGACGGAGGCTGCCAGAAGCGTAGTCTTCGACAGGATTAGTTATCCCCCTCTTATTCTGGCATTCTGCAGTTCAGTCCACATATGATACCCTTATTCCATTTGATACCCATGCATATGTAGTGTAGCTCCTTGCTTGCGAGTACTTTGGATGAGTACTCATGGTTGCTTTCTCCTTCTTTTCCCTCTATCCCTTCTACCTGGTTGTCGCAACCAGATGTTGGAGCCCAGGAGCCAGACGCCAACATCGACGACGACTCCTACTACACCGGAGGTGCCTCCTACAACGTGCTGCCCGCTGATGACGACCAGGAGTAGTTTAGGAGGATCCCAGGCAGGAGGCCTGCGCCTCTTTCGATCTGTATCCCAGTTTGTGCTAGCCTTCTTAAGGCAGACTTGTTTAACCTATGTTTGTACTCAGATATTGTTGCTTCCGCTGACTCGTCTATGATCGAGTTCTTGTATTCGAGCCTTCGAGGCCCCTGGCTTGTAATATGATGCTTGTATGACTTATTTATGTTTTAGAGTTGTGTTGTGATATCTTCCCGTGAGTCCCTGATCTTGATCGTACATATTTGCATGCATGATTAGTGTACGATCGAATCGGGGGCGTCACAGTATTATCCTTGAACTAAGGTCACACAGACCTCGTCCAATCACTTGTGGTAAGTCTTCAGGTGACTTCCAAACCTTCACAAACTCGGTCACCCGGCGATCCACAATTTCCTCTTGGATGCTCTAGACCATTACGCCTAACTGTCTGGAGGATGCACGGTCCTCAAAGGTAACAAGCATCGGTTCCACACAGGAACAATCTCTTCAATGATGCTCAATCATTTTGGGTTTGTAGGTGTTTGGGTTTGGGTTTTTGGTTTTTCCTCACGTGATGATTTTCGCTCAAAGTCCTCGAAGGATGGGATGCTCTCAATGACAAGTGTCAGTTTCTCACGGAGCAGCCAACCAGTTAGTGGTTGTAGGGGGGCGGCTATTTATAGCCAAGGGAGCAGACCGACATGATAAGACATAAATGCCCTTCAATGATATGACCATTAGGTGGGTAGATATTTTGGGACAGCTGGCGCGTAGCACAGCAATGGTCGGAAATTTGAGGCTTGAATTCCTCAGGGCTATCATGTTCCTCACTTGTAGGAAATCTGTACTGGCGAATTCCTAACTCCTCAGTTAGGACAAATTCCTAAGAGACCATAAGAACTACGTCTCTGTCACTGAAGAAATTTACTGAAGTG
This sequence comes from Triticum monococcum, assembly GCA_034509565.1. NCBI lineage: Eukaryota > Viridiplantae > Streptophyta > Magnoliopsida > Poales > Poaceae > Triticum > Triticum monococcum. The sequence goes on from CM067841.1 coordinate 123,703,720, forward strand.
TATGAGATTTCCACTGGCTTCACTCGAAGGGATTGGTAGATGTAGGATTTTGAGTTGAGCATCACCTGGAAACTTTTCCTTAGTTTTAACTCGACCCCCTTTAATAGTATGGTGTTTCCTATGACTCAAGAAAGAGAAAATGAAACTACAAAAACAAAAGTCTTCACGCTTCATGTTCCTCGCATGAATATCAAGTCTTCACGGTCACACCAATTTCTTCACTTTCAGAGTCTTCAGAAAGTCTTCAGTTGAAGACATTCATTTTTAGGGGACGACTTTCTCTGTAAATATCAAACTCCTCATAGACTTATAGACCTGTGTACACTCACAAATGCATCAGTCTCTTAACCTATAAGTCTTCAATACAACAAAATCACTAAGGGGCACTAGATGCACTTACAACGGACATAAGTTAAACAATGTGCCATAAGATGGCTAGCACAAATAGGGATACAGATCGAAGAGGCGCAGGCCTCCTGCCTGGGATCCTCTTGAACTACTCTTGTCGTCGGTGGGCTGCACGTACCAGTAAGCACCCTCGGAGTGGTAGTAGTCATCGCCGGGGGCGTCTAGCTCCTGGGCTCCAACATCTGGTTTCGACAACCCAGAAGAAAGGAAAAGGGAGAAATGAGGGAGCAAAACAACCATGAGTACTCATCTAAAGTACTCGCAAGCAAGGATCTACACTACATATGCAACGGTATCAATGAAATGGGCAATATCTATGGACTAAACTGCAGAATGCTAGAATAAGAGGGGGATAGCTAGTCCTATTGAAGACTCGCTTCTGGCAGCCTCCATCTTGAAGCATATAGAAGAGAGTAGCAAGTACAACATCCAGTAACATCGTATAGCATAATCCTACTCGGGGATCCTCTCATCGTCGCCCTGTGAGAGAGCGATCACCGGGTTGTCTCTGGAACTTGTCTGGGTGTGTTTTATTAAGTATCCGGTTCTAGTTGTCATGAGGTCGGAATACAACTCCAAGTCGTCATGTTCAGCCTCCGAAGATCAACAGGTCGCAGCTGTACCTAGGCCCAACAGAGAGGTCAGCACGCCGGTCTAAATCCTAAGCACGCAGGGGTCTTGGGCCCATCGCCCGTTGCACTCCTGCATGTTGTGTACGCTGCCGGTGAGCAGACCTAGCCCCCTTATACAAGTGCAGGCATTCCAGTCCAACTCGACACGCGGCACTAAGTCGCTGACGTCTGGAAAGCTTCAGCTGATACTACAACGTCGGTTGCCCATATCTTGTCCCATGTGGCGGTTAGTGTGTATAGGCCAACAACCAACTTAGATCGAATACCCAATCTTGTTAAGCGTGTTATTTTGAAATAACCACGGACAACGACCAGGGACTAGGCCCACCTCTCTCTTGGGTGGTCTCAACCTGCCTTATCGCTCCGCCACAAAGATCCACTCAGACGGCCATCAGGAAATATGTCCTTTCAGCCCCCAGTCCGTGAATCACTCGCGGATACTCTACGAGGCAACCCGACTTTAGTCACCACATGTATCAAGTATAATATGTAGGTATGTATATACTTGTGATCACCTCCCGAGTGAACATGGCCCGATAGTATAGCAAGGCAGCGGACAAGAATGTAGGGCCACTGATGAAATACTAGCATCATATACTAAGCATTTAGAATTGCAGGTAAGGTAACAACAGTAGTAACAAGGACGGGCTATGCAATAGTATAGGATCAAATCGATGAAACAATAACACTACTCTAATGCAAGTAGTAGATGGAAAGAGTAGGTGATATAGGGATGATCAAGGGGGGCTTGCTTGCTTGGAAGCTCTACTGAGAAGGAGGGGTCGTCAACACTGTAGAGATCGGGGCAGCAGTGGCGTCAGTCTCGAAGTCTACCGGAGAGAAGAGGGGGAAGAAACAATGAATACAATGCAAACATATGCATGACGATGCATGACATGACAATAAGCGGTGCTAGGTATGCCCTAATGCGGTACCAGGCGATACTGGCGAAGGGGGGAAACATCCGGGAAAGTATTCTCGGTGTTTGGCTTTTTCGGACAAATGAAACAGAGGGGACGGTTTCATTTTTGCTACGCTAGGGATGTGTGGCAGACGAATGGACTGCTTATTCGGATTCGTCATGTTTTTCTAAGCAACTTTCATGTACAAAGTATTTTCGTCCAAGTTATGAATTATTTTATATTGATTTTCAAAGTTTTAAACATTTTCTGAAATTAATATTTATTCAATTTAAAAAGGCAAAAAGCTAAATGCACCTAGAACTATACCCAGTTTAGTGCACACAAAGGATGACAGGGGGCCCAGTCAACAGCCTAGTCAGCTTTGACCACTGACTGGTCAAATTGACCAGTAGGGGCCACCTGCCATAGGCTCAGATATTTAGCAGTGTGTTTGGTTTATTTCAATTAGACTAACTAACAATCAATAACTAAACTGATGGGGGTATTTATTTTAATTAGACGCGTGGGGCCCAACTGTCTCTAGGGGTTAGGGGGATTAGCGTCCTAATTAAAAGGGGTAATGGGCAGGCCCATTAGTCAGTTTGTCTGGCAGAGGGGTCTGAACGCGCGTACACAGAGGGGAGCCCGCAGCCCCGGTGCGCTTAGGCCTTCGGGCGACGGCGAATCAACGGAGGAACGGAGTGGATTCGAGGTGGGGAAAAGGGGAATCGAACAGGGGCTCGTCGAGGAGCTCGAGGGCGTGCTCGGGGAGGCTGGGGGTGGCCGGAGGCGAGGTCGAGGCGGCAGGATGACGGCGATCGGAGCGGAGGGAGTCGCTCGATCCGGCTATTGTGGTGCTCCTCGCCTCGGTCTGACCCACGTAGGTGTTGTAGGGGAGGCGGATGAAGCTCTCGGTGTAACCTCGGATGGAGGGGACGATGACGGGCACGCGGATGACGATGGCGCGGGGATTTCCAGGTTCGGGAGAGCTCATGTGAGAGGGGGAGGGGCGATGAGCCGGGTGAGTGGGGCTAGGGTTTGCCGTGAGGGGTCGACGGGGTCAAGTAGGGCGCCGGGGAGGAGCGGGATGCTCGGCACATGGAGATCCCCTCGCCATGGACGTGCGGCCTTCGTCCACGGCATCTCTATGAGCAGAGAAGTAGGAGGAAGAGGGGGTTGGGCTGGGCCTGACATAGTAGGCAGTGGGCTTAGGTGCACAGGGGGGTTTCCTCTATTTCTTTTTTTCCTTTTGTTTTGCGTTTGCTTTTCTGTTTTTCTTTTATTTCTTTAATGTTTTCATTTAAAGTTCCTTTTATTTTAGTTTTATAAAATACCAAGTTAGCACCTAAATTAGTATTACTAATTAGGCCACTTCCACAATTATTTTGGCACACTACTAATTTCGTTATATTATTATAACTTTATAAAAGGCATTAAATTAATTGTTTTTCCCTCTGTTTTGGTTATTTTAGTGCATTTAAATATTAAAAGAAATGTTGGTTTCTCCACCATTATTACTCATGAATTATTTCCCACATTTAGAACATTTTAGTTTTAATGTTTGAAAACTTTTATTGTTTAACTTTATTTTAAATTTGAATTCGAACGGGATTTGAGTCATCGTGAGATTAAAAATAGTAATCGTGATAACGTGGCATCATCAGTAGAGGGTTACTGTAGCTTAATTATCCGGGTGTTACAATTCTCCTCCACTACAAGAAATCTTGTCCCGAGATTAAAGAGGTGGAGTAAGGGGGAACGTTCTGGTTACGAAATTCTAACGAGTCTTCTTGTTCTTGGTTGTCTTCTCAAAGAAGTTGGCCCCTCTCGTTGATGCCTTCCTTTCTCTACTTCAGGTCATTATGATGAAGTCGTCATCCTTTCTTCGGAAACTCCATCGTATTTACGAAAAGGTTAAGGGGTAGCTTCGGAAGAACGAACCTCTACATGGTTGCTTATCTGGTAGATAACATCTGGGAAGGTGGTGGAAAGTGTATCTCGATTTGAGACTTAAGAAAAATATCGAGAGTAAAGTAAGAAGGTATAATGAGAAGTTTTGAACGGGCAGGTAATCGTTCGATGCCTGAAACAACCTGTGAAAGGGGGTGCAGAGCAACGGAAAAAATTATTATGTCTGATACTAGAATAGATCATTCCTAGGACGATGGCTCGTCAATTACATACGAGGCAAAGCGCGAGAATAACTTTGGAAACATGGGTGTGCAGGAGAGTCAGGTTTCGATCCTAAGGAACTGTGGGTTATGGGCCCATCATGTGGGTTAAAAGTAAGAAGGGCGCTATCATCTTGCACGGTGATGATAGCAAGGCATGTCAGAGAATAGCGTGTCAGTTATGTCGGTAGCAACGTCGGCACCAAGGGTGAGGGACGAAGAGAACCATTTTCCTGCTCGTTGAACGAGGTGGACTAATAGGCAAAGTTCCCATCCATCGGTGGCTACCGGAATGTAATCAACAATAGTAACAGGGTCTTATTGACAGGGTTTGTACACCGAGGTGTTTACATAAGCAGGGAAATGTTACTGCTTATTTCATATAGACCACAAGAAAGGTTAAACAAAATAATGGAAAGGAAAATGTGATTATCAGAATAAAAGAAACAATGGAAAGGAAAATGTGTATACACGAGTATTAGGTGTATCTCCTTCCCAAGAGCAAGCAGAGCGGGATAATCCTGACAGGATTGTAAGTAGAAAATCATTTAGGTAAGGGGAGAGGAATTTCATGACATTACCCATACAATGGTGTGTGGATAATTGATCAATAAAGATTTAGCATTATGCTTCCAATGCCCTTGTTGATGTATGAGTACCACGGTCATGCTTCAAGATAGCATAGACATGGTTAGAATGTAAAGGTCGTACTTCGGAATCACAAAAGGATCCAGGAGGAACTGCTAGAACAACTTGAATCATTTCATCATGGAAAAGGTGAGGATGTGGCCGATGGGCTCAGCAAAAACTCATCGAGATTTCCATGATTAAGTAAACAAGGTGATAGCATTGAGCATACTGAAGTAAATAAGGAAGTATGTTCGAGGAGAACATCCACAATTAAACACTGAACGAAAATGCACCTGGAAATATGGACCAAGTAGCACGATCAATGTTAAAAATGGTGATTCGATAACCAAAAGACTTAGAATGAAACTATCGACCATTCACTTCAAAGCAATAGGGTTTCTAGAAGTTGTGACCAAGAAATGAATGGGGATAGTGAGAAGTATTACTATATCAAGAATTCTTAAGAGATGGAGCAATTCTCACAACATTCTTGACATAAAAGATGGTAATAGTCCAAGGTAGAACAGAACATGAGCTACATAGTAAGGAACTCAAGTTACAACTCAAAACATGAACAAGTTTGTGTTGGGGGAAGGTAAGAATGTTGTCGATGATAACACAAATCATCGAGGGGCAAGGATGGTATTTCTCATCATGAATTCGATTGATACTCTGGAAGAGTTCAGAATGTTGATGATGATCACAACACATTTGTCGAGAGGTTTCTTGAAGATGTATTATTCGATCAATGACAACATCAAGGAAAAGGAATGATGAAGTGAAAGGTTATCAGAACCACATATAAGATTGCAAGCTCAAAATCAGAATTGTCTTTCAGGCCAAACAATATGATGTTGAAAACTCGACATAATCTTAGTGCATTGTCAAAATTGTGTTCTGAGGATGAAGAACATAGGTAGCACAGTCAAGCTTTAGCATGACGATGGTGATGTATTCAAACGTCTCAGAATGACATGATCGAGTACAAACTCGTAACCAATTAAGATTACTAAGAGTTGTTGAATCACAGTGCAGACTTGATTTAGTTATTGGTGTCCTTGAGTGTCTAACAACTCAGAACCCATGGAAAATTGGATTCAACGAGGAATAATAGTTCATGAAGAACTCATAAGCAGTTATGTAGTTTCGTGATATTCTCGAGATACCGGAGGGTAATACTCGAAGGTAGATCGGAATAGAGGTTGAAGTGGTGTATTTATCTGCAAAATACAAGTACTTTAACTTGCTCGAGAAAAGGAATCAAAGGATATCAATATGGCCAGAACCACGGTTGCAAAAGACCAGATCCCAGATATAAGATGAACTCATACCAAGGGAATAATTAATTTAAGAGAAGCTTCCATGATAAGATCTACATCGTGTCCATGGGCATGAACACAATGATCAAGGTCTACTCGCACTTCTCCAATGCATGACCATGCATTCATTTCTCTATTAAAAATGATTTGAGTGTGAAAACCTACCTGGTGAATTACCAGAGGAGTATGACCCCTGAAAACTTTCAGGTTCACACAAATTAAGGAATGCATAGGTTCAACCCATCGAGGCATCGTGGAAACATATACCAGAAGCTTTAATAGTAAATATCACCAGCTCGAAAGCAGAGCATGGTTGGCTAAATCAGAGAATAGGATTTACCAATGGCATTATGTATCAGGGAAAGAACTTCTCGAGGTTTTTGTATACGAAGGACATTGTCAGATGATAATTTAATAAAGGATCTGATGGTCCATAACGGGGCTGATGTGAGCATCGACACACAACCAGAGGAAGAGATAATGCAACGGCGTTGGATTACAGAAACAACTGGCTAATTCAAAGCTCAAATGTAAAGGAATTATGATTTCCAAATCAAGAGATCAGAAGCAAACACTCTGATTAAGGATGGATAAGTTGAGTAGTCTTAGAGCTACAATCCATGGCAATATGATTGGTCGAGGTCCAATTCATGTTTAAAATAACATGTGAGCTGGAAGGATGAATTCTAGGATCTGACTGAGGATTGCGAGCATTCTCAACATATCAGATCAAATGCTCAAAATGACAATGACAAAGGATACTAGTGATTATTGCTAGACATATGGAAAGTAACCATAATGCTAGCAGACAAGTATTTGTAGAGCAATAGTTGGCAGAGGATTATCGGAAGATCGAATAATATTTCGAAGAATTTTGTGAAACACATGAACAACTAGTAATGAACAATTACTTGATAAGGGTGAAGAAGTATTCGTAGGGGTACTCATGCGGCAAGGAACCGCAAAGCAGTAGGCATGAAGGATTCTCAGAATATCAGAGAATATTTTGATGTATCTTGTAATAACAAGAACAACTAGGAATGAATGTATGAATGATAAGTGTATGTAGTTACACATAGGGATTTATCGGCGGTAGGGAATTGCAAAGACGATGAACACGAAGGTCTCCGGAAAACAACAAAGAGTATCTTCAGGATCTTCTAGTGCACCGAGCAATCATCTTGAGTGAGGGACTCTCCGGGAGGAAGTAGTTATGAGAACCTAGAATCAGAGTTAGTAAAATAATTTAACCCGAATAGAAGAGAGAGATTAAAGTCCCAGAGTATAGGTCGAGGAATAAAAGATCCTAATACCACCCAATGGCGACGTGGGCCCATAAGCCGCACAACCATGTTAGTAAAAGTTTTTCAATGACTAGACTCAACATCGGCCAAGTAGTTTGGAAGGGGGATTCCTACAGTCAGTCGGCTCTGATACCAACTTGTGATGCCCCTGATTCAATTATACACTAATCATACACACAAATGTGTACGATCAAGATCAGAGACTCATGGGAAGATATCACAACACAATTCTATACACAAATTAAAGTCATACAAGCTTCATATTACAAGCCAGGGGCCTCGAGGGCTTGAATACATAAGCTCGATCATAGACAAGTCATCGGAAGCAACAAAATTTGAGTACAGACATAAGTTAAACAAGGTGCCATAAGATGGCAAGCACAAACAGGGATACAGATTGAAGAGGTGCAGGCCTCCCGCCTAGGATCCTCTTAAAGTACTACTAGTCGTTGGCGGCCTGCACATAGTAGTAAGCACCCTTGGAGTGGTAGTAGTCGTCGTCGGTGGCGTCTAGCTCCTGGGCTCCAACATTTGGTTGTGACAACCAATAAGAAAGGAAAAAGGAGAAAACATAGAGCAAAGCAACCGTGAGTACTCATCCAAAGTACTCGCAAGCAAGGATCTACACTACATATGCATCGGTATCAATGAAATGGGTAATATCTGTGGACTAAACTATAGAATGCCAGGATAAGAGGGGGATGGCTAGTCCTATCGAATACTACACTTCTAGCAACCTCCATCTTGAAGAATATAGAAGAGAGTAGCAAGTACAACATCAAGTAACACCGTATAGCATAATCCTGCCCGGCGATCCTCTCCTCATCACCCTGTGAGAGAGTGATCACCGGGTTGTCTCTAGAACTTTTTTGGATGTGTTTTATTAACTATCCGGTTCTAGTTGTCATTAAGTCAGAATACAACTCCAAGTCGTCTTGTTACCGTGGACACGGCTATTCGAATAGATCAATCTTCCCTACAGGCATGCACCAAATTACCCAACACGCTCGATCCCTCTGGCCGGGCACACTTTCCTGGGTCATGTCCGGCCTCCGAAGATCAACACGTCGCAGCCCTACCTAGGCCCAACAGAGAGGTCAGCACGCCGGTCTAAATCCTAAGCACGTAGGGGTCTTAGGCCCATCGCCCGTTGCACTCTGCACATTCCGTACACGGCTGGTGAGCAGACCTAGCCCCCTTATACAAGTGCAGGTGTTCCAGTCCAACCCGGCGTGCGCCACTCAGTCGCTGACGTCTGGAAAGCTTCGGCTGATGCTACAATGTCAGTTGCCCATATCTTGTCCCATGTGGTGGTTAGTGCGTATAGGCTAACGACCAACTCAAACCAAATACCCAATCTTGTTAAGCGTGTTATTTTGAAATAACCACGAACAACGACCAGGGAGTAGGCCCACCTTTCTCTTGTGTGGTCTCAACCTGCCATGTTGCTCTGCCACAAAGATCCACTCAGAGCGCCATCAAGAAATATCTCCTTTCAGCCCCCAGTCCGTGAATCACTCGCGGATACTCTACGAGGCGACCCTACTTTAGTCACCACATTTATCAAGTATAATATGTAGGTATGCATATACCCGTGATCACCTCCCAAGTGATCACGGCCCGATAGTATAGCAAGGCAGCGGACAAGAATGTAGGGCCACTGCTGAAATACTAGCATCCTATAGTAAGCATTTAGGATTGCAGGTAAGGTAACAACAGTAGTAACAAGGATAGGCTATGCAGTAGTATAGGATCAAACTAATGAAACAATAACACTACTCTAATGCAAGCAGTAGATGGAAAGAGTAGGCGATATCGGAATGATCAAGGGGGGTTTGCTTGCCTGGAAGCTCTGCTGAGAAGGAGGGGTCGTCAACACTGTAGTCGATCGGGGCAGCAGTGGTGTCAGTCTTGAAGTCTACTGGAGAGAATAGGGGGAAGAAACAATGAATACAATGCAAACAGATGCATGATGATGCATGACATGATAATAAGTCGTGCTAGGCATGCCCTAACACGGTACCAGGCGATACTGGTGAAGGGGGGGGACATGCAGGAAAGTATTCCCGATGTTTGGCTTTTTCAGACAGATGAAACGGAGGGGGACGATTGCATGTTCATGTTGAAAACGAATGGACTGCGTATTCGGATTCAATATGTTTTTCTGAGCAACTTTCATGTACAAAGTATTGTCATCCGAGTTACAGATTATTTTATATTAATTTTCAAAGTTTTAAACATTTTGTGGAATTAATATTAATTCAATTTAAAAATGCAAAATGTTAAATGCACCCAAAACTGTACCCAGTTCAGTGCACACAAAGGATGATAGTGGGCTAGGGGGCCCAGTCAACATCCTAGTGAGCTTTGACCACTGACTGGTCAAACGGACTAGTAGGGGCCACCTGCCATAGACTCTGGTATTTAGCAGTGTGTTTGATTTATTTCAATTAGACTAACTAATAGAGTGGGGCCCATATGTCATACTCAATAACTAAACTGATGGGGTATTTATTTTAATTAGACGTGTGGCACCCAAGTGTCTGTGGGGGGTTAGAGGGATTAGCGTCCTAATTAAAAGGGTTAATGGGCATGCCCATTAGTCAGTTCGTCCGGCAGGGGGTTTGAACGTGCGTACACAGAGGGGAGCCCGCAGCCCCTCTGCGCTTCAGGCGACGGCGAATCGACTGCGGAACAGAGTGGATTCGAGGTGGGGGAAAGGGGAATCGGACGGGGGCTCACTGAGGAGCTCGGGAGCGTGCTCGGGGAGGCTGGGGTGGCCGGAGGCGAGGTCGAGGTGGCGGGATGACGGCAACTGGGGCGGAGGGAGTCGCTTGATCCGGCTATTGTGGTGCTCCCCAGCTCGGTCTGACCCACATAGGTGCTGTAGGGGAAGCGGATGAAGCTCCCGGCATAACCTCGGCCGGAGGGGACGACGACGGGCGCATGGACGACGGTGGCATGGTGATTTCCGGGTTTGTGAGAGCTCGTGTGAGAGGGGAGGGGCGAGGAGCCGGGTGAGTGGGGCTAGGGTTTGAAGTGGGTGGTTGATGGGGTCAAGTAGGGCGCCGAGGAGGAGCGGGATGCTCGGCACGTGGAGATCCCCTCGCCATGGACGTGCGGCCTTCGTCCACGGTGTCGTGGACTTAACACGACAGATGCCCTAGCAAAAGGACTTAGGTGTGGAGCCATCGCAACTAGGTTAGCTTGAAGGGGTTAATCGGGACAAAGGACACAGAGAATTTACCCAGGTTCGGCCCCTCTCAACGAGGTAAAAGCCTACTCCTGCTTTAGGTTGTATTGCTTGGGTTTCGATTACCAGGGAGCGAATACGCTTGACCTAGTTCTCGATGAGTTGTTTTCTTGAGTCAACCCGCCGCCAAGTCACCCCTTTATATACAGGTTGATGCCCGACAGCTTACAGAATCCCGGCCGGCTCATACAAAATGTGTCCGGCTCGGTATCTAACTAAGCTTGCCTTACAACACAAGTTAAACATATGGCGGCTCATACCCATGGGCCTCAAGTCGTCCCGGGGTCTTGGGCCTTCAATAATCTTGCTCTATGAATCGCCATCTTCACATCTTCTTGGACCTTATCGGGCCTCTTTGTCTTTAAGACTCCAGTGGCATGACCCGGCCCCTCCTGGGCGAGTCATACCCAGTAGTTATCTCCCGAACATTACGCCTCAGGTTGATTTGAACTTGTTCACATCAATCTTCCCTTCTTGACTTAGTTGAATCTTCCATCCTTAATTCTACACTTATTCATTGTAACCCGCCATGACGTCACATCCAGCATCGTGTTAACCCGCCATGACATCATCTTGCATTAATTATGCACATGGCCGAGAAACTCCCAACAGATCTTTTTCTTTAATGGACCTCCCGAAAATTGAGGCGTTCGCATAACCACATAATCATTTTTCGGTCTCCTCGATTCCCATGCATGCCATCTATCCACTTCCTTATAAATAGGGACAGGGGGGCCCTGTTTTCACTTTTACCTTGCCCCCTCATCTTCATCTTCTTCCTTGCGACTCCTCGGCCATCTCGAGCTCCGCCGCCGCCTCCGTCCGGCGTCCTCAACTCCGGCCGCTGCATCAACCTGATCGAACCAAAGCACTGCGGCACACCTCTGTTGTTCATCAGCGTTAGTAAGTATTCTCCTTTCCCGTAGCAGATCTTCATTAGGGTTTTCACCATTCGTCGGTGTTCTTCATTGTTCCTTATTTTCTCTTCTAGATCACATGGCTTGATCTGAACATGGTACCAAACTTGTGCGGTAGAAGTTTAGCATCCCCTTTCAATCAAAGAAAATCCTCCCTCTATACAAAAGATATCATCTATGCATACGAATTCTTCTGCTGGCACCACCTTAGGTTTAAAATTTATTTGCATTTTCTGAACTGCTATAGATCCAAAATCATAGCACCAATCTGCAGAATTTTTTTATCCATCACTTAGTAAAAATTCACTTTCCAATCTGTTGTACTGCAATCATGCGGGTGGCTTATATGATAAACCATAACCCGCCATATATCATTAGTCTTTTGATTAAGCCGCTAGTATATATCTGCATAACTCGGCGTTATCTTTCGGTTTAACATGCTCGCTCTTCCTTCTACTTATGAATTGTATTTGTATAATGCACTTTACCTTTCAATCACTGGCCGGCTTAGCAGCACAATCCTTAAGCCGACAATATTTCCCTTTGTAGTCAAAAAATGTCTAAAGCCAAAACCGTCACCTCATGCAACTGGGTCGTCTCCCGGGTTACCGAAGAAACATTGAACGAGTATGTCCAAACGGGCGTCTTAGCCAAAAAAGACGTCATCCATTGGAGGGTCCCAGGCACAGAAACCCCTCCTGAGCCCAAGGAAGGTGAAGTAATGGTTTTTACTGATCAAGAGTATGGCGGGTTTACCCCAGGGCTGGTCATGATGTCCAATATAAAAGCCGCTGGTGACTGTATAGTCCATAACCAGGGCGGGTTATCAAAACCTCGGATATTCCTAGAATAAACAAATAACATACATGTTATATTTTTTTCATACTGCCGTCTTACCATGCCATATGCAGCAAGGGTAATAATCCAGAAAACTTTTAGAGCGCATAACTCCAATTGCACAATCAAGGCATACTGGTGACTTATCGTCCAGAACCAGACCGGGTTATCAAACATCCGAATACGCTCAAATATGAGCCATAAAGATTAAGGCTACATGGCCTGGATCGTTTTAAACCATATCTCAATATGGTACAAAAATATGAACCCAAACAATGTTCAAACAAAATAACAAACCAGAAAAACAAGGCTTTCATAGGCTGCCAAACCTCAATATCAAGTGATGTTCAAGGGCCGCACAGCCACTGAGTTAATCCTTTATTCAAACCTGTAAGCCGGGCCTCACATGGCCAACCGCCGTTTTAACTTTGACCAGTTCAGGGTCTTTATAAGATTAACTGTCAAGAGTATGGCGGGTCATTCCAGGATTACCTAGTCAGAGTGGCAGACATACAAAAGGCAGGATAACCCGAAGTTTTGGTGAATACACCTGGCGTCCAAGCCGATCAAAGGGTAAATATAGCTATGTTCATTAAACAGGAAGCCCCCAAGTGACCTTTAATAAACCATCAAGGCAGGTTACCTATGTTTGAGTTGTACATTGTAACAAGTTCTCTTTGGCAATCTTATAACTTGGGCAAAAAAAGCCCCCAAGTCGTTTTGCAACAAGGCGTATAAGCCGAATCAAAGGGTAGTCATAGCTATGCTCAGTGAGCAGGAAGCCCCCATGTTATTTGTAACAAGGCGTGCAAGATGGATCAAGAGGGTAGTCATAGCTATGCTCAGTGAGCGGGAACCCCCAAGTGATCTTATGAATTGATAATAAAGACTCAGATACTCAGAAATGAAATGACAAAGGCCCTGAATTATCAGGGATGCCAGCTTTATTATGCTAATCTTAATATATACATTGGTAGAAGTATGTACATCACAAGAGCCAGTGGCTCAGGTGTAATACGGCCGAAGATGAGCAATATTCCACGACCGAAGGGTCTCCTCCTCCGACGTGCGTGAGTCCTTGTGGTCTCGGACATCGATGAGGTAGTATGATCCATTGTTCAGATTTTTCCTGACCACAAAAGGCCCTTCCCAAGGTGGGGATAACTTATGCATATCTGTTTGATCCTAGATGAGCCGGAGCACCAAGTCACCTTCTTAAAAGGTCCTGGTTTTAACCCGGCGACTATGATATCAACGCAGATCTTGCTAGTAGATTGCTGAACGAGCCGCCGCAAGGTCACGCTCCTCATCCAGGAGGTCTAGAGCATCATGTCGTGCCTTTTCATTATCAGCTTCAACATAATCCGCCACGCGGGGTGAGTCATGACGGATGTCATTGGGAAGAACCGCCTCTGCTCCGTAAACCATGAAAAAAGGCATATAACACGTGGATCTGTTGGGGGTAGTATTGGTAATCCAATGCACTAAAGGTAACTCCTCAACCCAACAACCCGGCGTCCTCTGCAAAGGGACCATAAGCCTGGGTTTTATGCCTCTCAAGATTTCTTGATTGGCTCTTTTAGCTTGACCATTGGACTGGGAGTGGGCCACATATGAAACATCAAGACGAATATGTTCACGTTGACAAAATTCTTTCATAGCACCTTTAGACAGATTAGTGCCATTATCAGTTATGATGCTGTGAGGGTAACCAAAACGGATAATCACCTTTTTAAGGAATTGAACCGTCGTTGCCACGTCACACTTGCTGATCGGCTCTGCCTCAATCCACTTTGTAAACTTGTCAATTGCCACCAAGAGATGAGTCTTTTTGTCCGTGGATCTTTTAAAAGGCCCAACCATATCCAGCCCCCAAACTGCAAACGGCCAAGTAATTGGAATCATCCTCAACTCTTGAGCCGGCACATGAGCTCGTCTAGAAAATTTCTGACAGCCATCCCATTTGCTAACCAGATCCTCTGCATCAGCATGAGCCGTCAGCCAATAAAACCCATGAGGAAAAGCTTTAGCCACGAGAGACTTAGAACCGGCATGATGGCCACAATCTCCTTCATGAATCTCTCATAGAATCTCATGGCCCTCCTCAGGAGATATACAACGCTGAAACACCCTTGTGACACTGCATCGGTGCAACTCGCCCTTGACAATAGTCATTGACTTAGACCGTTGGGTTATCTGTCTGGCCAAAGTTTCATCTTCAGGTAACTCACCCTGGGTCATATAAGCCAAATACGGGATTATCCAATTAGGAATAACATGGAGAGCCACCACCAACCGCGCCTCCGGGTTAGGGATAGCAAGATCCTCCTCCGTAGGCAATTTAACTGAAGGGTTATTTAAAATATCAAGGAAAACATTAGGTGGTACCGGCTTACGCTAGGATCCCATCCGGCTTAAAGCATCAGCTGCCTCATTTTTCCTACGACCAACATGCTCCACTTTATAACCCTTGAAATGACCAGCAATAGCATCAACCTCTCGGCGATAAGCCGCCATGAGTGGGTCCTTGGAATCCCAAGTTCCGAAAACTTGCTGAGCCACCAAATCTGAGTCACCAAAGCACCTTACCCAGCTTAGATTCATCTCTTTAGCCATCCGAAGACCATGGAGCAAGGTATCATACTCAGCTGCATTTTTAGTACAAGGGAACATCAACCTTAAAACGTAACAAAATTTATCACCTCGTGGGGAAGTCAAAATAACTCCAGCCCTCGAGCCTTCCAACTGCCTAGACCCATCAAAATGAATAGTCCAATATGTGTTATCAGGCTTTTCCTCAGGCATCTGCAACTTTGTCCAATCATCAATAAAATCCACAAGCGCTTGAGACTTGATGGCTGCCCGAGGCATATATTTCAAACCATGGGGACCAAGCTCAATGGCCCACTTGGCCACCCGACCTCTGGCTTCTCTGTTTTGAATAATATCCCCTAAGGGAGCAGAACTAACCACAGTGATGGGATGACCAAGGAAATATTGTTTCAACTTGCGGCTAGCCATGAACACCCATAAACCAGCTTCTGTCAACGTGTGTATCTCTGCTTGGATTCAATGAGTACCTCACTGACATAGTAAACCGGCCGCTGAACCAGATATTCCTTGCCTCCTTTCCACAACAACTGCCACACTAATGGCTGTATTGTTAGCAGCCACATATAACAACAAGGGCTCCTTATCAATGGGAGCTGCAAGGATTGGTGGCTCAGCCAAGTGCTTTTTCAATGCCTCAAAAGCTTGATTATCAGCATCACTCCATACAAAGTGATCTGTTTTCTTCATCATCTGATATAAAGGGATAGCCTTCTCTCCCAGGCGGCTTATAAATCGGCTCAAAGCCGCAATACGACCCGCCAAGCGCTGGACATCATTGATACATGCTGGCTTAGCCAAAGAAGTGATAGCCTTGATTTTCTCCGGGTTAGCTTCAATGCCTCTCTCAGAAACCAAAAAACCCAACCGCTTACCAGATGGAACACCGAAAACGCACTTGGCCAGGTTAAGCATCATTTTGTAGACCCGGAGGTTGTCAAAGGTCTCCTTCAAATCATCTAACAAGGTATCTTTCTTCCTTGATTTCACAACTATGTCATCCACATAAGCATGAACATTGCCTCCAATTTGATTATGGAGGCAATTCTGAACACAACACTGATAAGTCGCCTGGGCACTCTTGAGCCCAAAAGGCGTAGACACACAGCTGAAGGCTCCAAAAGGAGTGATAAAGGTTGTCTTCTCCTGGTCCTTAACTGCCATCTTGATCTGATGATAACCATAATAAGCATCTAGAAAACTCAAACGCTCACAACCCGTCGTAGCATCGATCATCTGGTCAATATGAGGGGGAGCAAAAAGATCAGCAAGACATGCCTTGTTAAGGTCTGTATAATCCACACACATACGCGAAGTGTCGTTCTTCTTAAGTATCAGCACCGGGTTAGCCAACCACTCAGGATGAAAAACTTTAATAATAAACCCAGCCACCAAGAGTCGGGCTACTTCTTCACCAATGGCCTTGCGCCTCTCTTCATAAAAACGACGAAGGAATTGCTTGACCGTTTTAAACTTTGGGTCCACATTGAGAGTGTGCTCAGTGAGTTCCCTCGGTACACCTGGCATGCCTGAAGGCTTCCATGCAAAGATGTCCCGGTTCTCACGGATGAACTCGATGAGTGCGCTTTCCTATTTCGGATCCATATTGGCACTGATGCTGAACTGCTTGGACGAGTCGCCAGGAACAAAGTCAACCTGATTGGTGTCATCTGCCGATTTAAATTTCAACAAAGGGTCATGCTTTGTCGTTGGCTTCTTCAAGGAGGTCATGTCTGTCGGGTCAACATTATCTTTATAAAACTTCAACTCCTCCGTTGCACAAACAGACTCAGCGCAAGCAACATCACCATCTTCACACTCCGAGGCTATCTTCCTGTTGCCATGCACTGTGATGGTACCCTTGCGACCCGACATTTTAAGATGCAGATAAACATAACAAGGTCGTGCCATAAATTTAGCATAAGCCGGCCGTCCAAACAAGGCATGATAAGGGCTTTTGATCTTGACCACATCAAAGGTCAATGTTTCAGCTCTGTAATCATGGTCATCACCAAAGGCCACTTCCAAAGCTATCTTACCTACTGGATACGCCGACTTACTAGGAACCACCCTATGAAAAACAGTAGAAGACGGCTTAAGGTCTTTGTTAGTCAAATTCATACGTCAAAAAGTATCATAGTAAAGGATATTGATATTGCTGCCTCCATCCATGAGCACCTTTGTAAATTTGTACCCTCCAACCTGAGGGGCAACCACCAAAGCCAACTGACCTGGATTGTCAACTCGGGGCGGGTGATCCTCACGGCTCCATATAATAGGATGTTCAGACCATTGCAAGTATCGAGGGACTACCGGCTCAACCACATTCACCGCCCATTTATGAATCTTCTGGTCTTGTTTGCATAAGCTGCTTCGGATTACTCTAATAACCGGTCTGCTGTTATTGATTCCCTTGACTAGGTTGCTGATTAAAACCATCTTGGTTGCCTTGGCCCTGAAAACCGGAGCTTGAGCCGCCACTTCCAAAGCCAGGTCCGTGATAGCCGGAGCCTGACCCGCCATGCGGGCCATGATTGTTCTGGAAAAAGCTGGAATTTCTGTACTCCCTCATGATGAAGCAATCTTTCCACAGATGACTGGTCGGCTTCTCTTGCGTACCGTGCTTTGGTTAAGGCTGATTCATCATCGTCTCAAGGTCGAACTTTGGCCCGCCAAACCGGGGTGTTGAGGATTTCCCCTTGCGACGCTGATTATTACTCTGTGTGTTGGTATTAGCTACAAAGTCTGAACCACCGTCCATCTGCTTGCGCATACCATTGTTACCTTGACCCATTGTACTATGTTGTTGTCCATTTGCATTGCCATTCTTCTTCCCCTTGCCAGCCTTCTCATCATCAGACTCCGGGTCCTTAGTACTATCAGAGTTGGCATATTTGACAAGAACCGCCATGAGCTGTCCCATATCGTTGTAGTGGCGCTTAAGCCGCCCCAGCTACTGCTTAAGGGGAAGGAACCGGCAATTCTTTTCCAACATCAGCATGGCTGAACCGGTGTTGATACTATCCGATGAGTGGATAACTGCCGAGATCCCGTGCACCCAATTGGTTGTTGATTCGCCCTCACCCTGGACGCAAGAGTCTAAATCAAGAATCGACATAGGCTGTTTGCACGTGTCTTTGAAATTTTGTATAAAATGCGTATTCAATTCAGCCCATGACCTGGTGGAGTTAGGGGGCAATCCTTTCAAGCAAGTGCGCGCCGGCCCATCCAACATCATGGTGAAGTATTTAGCACACACAGCATCACTAATGTCCAACATCTCCATGGCCATCTCATAGCTCTCAATCTAGGCCTCTGGGGGCTGATCCGCTGTGTAATTAGGCACCTTGCGGGGGCCCATAAAATCCTTGGGCAAGAACTCATTACGTAAAGCCGGCACTAAGCACGACACACCAAGAGTTCTAGAGGTTACTCCTGCCTCCACAGACACCGATGGGTAAACTGGAGATTGTTGTTTAGCCGCTAACTGAGCCGCCGACTCAGCCTCTCGACACGCCCTGCCCTAATCCACCGAAGCCTGAGCATTGTTATCAGCACACGGCGGGTTATGCCTCGAGGCTCGTTATGGTTCCGCTTGATGTCTACTACGCAACTTTATTCTTGTAGACGCGTGATGGGCCTCCAAGCGTAGAGTTTTGTAGGACAGTAGCTATTTCCCCTTAAGTGGATGACCTAAGGTTTATCAATCCATGGGAGGTGTAGGATGAAGATGGTCTATCTCAAGCAACCCTTCAATCAAATAACAAAGAGTCTCGTGTGTCCCCAACACACCAAATACAATGGCAATTTGTATAGGTGCACTAGTTCGGCGAAAAGGTGGTGATACAAGTGCAATATTGATAGTAGATATTGATTTTTGTAATAAGAACAATAAATAACATCAAGGTAGCAATTGACAAAACGGAGCACAAACGGTATTGCAATGCTTGAAAATGAGGCCTCGGGTCCGTACTTTTGCTAGTGAAATCTCTCAACAATACGAATATAATTGCATCATATAACCATCCCTCAAAGTGCGATGAAGAAACACTCCAAAGTTCCTATCTAGCAGAGAACATACAAAGAAATCGTTTGTAGGGTACGAAACCACCTCGAAGCTATTCTTTCCGATCAATATATCCAAGAGTTCGTACTAAAATAACACCAAATAATTTCAGATTCATAATACTCAATCCAACACAAAGAACCTCAAAGAGTGCCCCAAGATTCTACCGGAGAAACAAAAGACGAGAGCATCAACCCCTATGCATAGATTACCCCAATGTCATCGCGGGAATCCGCGAGTTGAATGCCAAAACACATATCAAGTGAATCAATATGATACCCCCATTATCACCACGAGTATTCATATGCAAGACATATATCAAGTGCTCTCAAATCCATAAAAGTATTCAGTCCAATAACAACGAAATCTCAAAGGGAAAAACTCAATTCATCACAACAAGATAGAGAGGGGAAAACACCATATGACCCGACTATATTAACAGAGCCCGCGATACATCAAGATCGTGACATCTCAAGAACACGAGAGAGAGAGAGAGAGAGAGAGATTAAACAACTACCTATTGGTATAAACCCTCAACCCCGAGGGTGGACTACTCCCTCCTCATCGTGGTGGCCGCCGAGATGATGAAGATGGCCACCGGAGATGATTCCCCCCTCCGGCAGGGTGCCGGAACAGGTCTAGATTGGTTTTGGGTAGCTACAGAGCCTTGCGGCGGCGGAACTTCTGATCTAGGTTAACCTCGAGGGTTTTCAGAATATTTTGGAATTTATAGGGTAAAGAGGGGGTGCGGGAGGCCACCGAGGTGGGCACAACCCACCTGGGCGCACCTGGGCCCCCTAGGCGCGCCCTAGTGGGTTGTGCCCCCCTCGGGGCACCCCCCAGGTGCTGCTCTGGCCCAAATGTGGTCTTCTGGTCCATAAAAAATCCACAAAAAGTTTCACGGTGTTTGGACTCCGTTTGATATTGATTTCCTGCAATATAAAAAACAAGCAAAAAACAACAACCGACAATGGGCACTGGGTCAATAGGTTAGTCCCAAAAAATGGTATAAAGTTGCTATAAAATGATTGTAAAACATCCAAGAATGATAATATATTAGCATGAATACTTCATAAATTATAGATACATTGGAGATGTATTAGCATCCCAAAGCTTAATTCCTACTCGTCCTCGAATAGGTAAATGATAAAAGAAATAATTTATGAAGTGTGAATGCTAGCAAAGTGAACAAGTTGGATCAAGGACAATTTCAATCACTTTTCCTAGCATCTAACAACAATACTTTCTTATAAAACTTCTCATGTTAAAGTAGCAACCAATTCACATGTTTAGGTTCAAACAATGAATTCTCTTGAAACTCAACAACCTATGTTCTCAGTCACCAAGCAATTGTAATTCAAATTATTCAACGTAGTTTAAGTAAGAGCTCCACATACTCAACCATCATATAGTCTTCTATGATTGCTAACACTCAGCACATACACATGAGCAAAACGTTTCAACCGGACACATAGAAAGATAGGGGCTTATAATTTCGCCTCCCGACGTATTCACCTCAAGGGTGATGTCAACAATAATAACTCATGCTACCCATATCCAACTGGATATATGTGCCTAGATCTTTCCTCATGACATGATGCTTGCCAAAAGAGAAAAATAAAAAGGAACAGAGAGAAGAACTTTGACTCTTGCATGAAAGTAAATAAATAAAAGTAAAAGGTAGGCCCTTCGCAAAGGGAAGCAGAGGTTGCCATGCGCTTATTTGTTTGTATTCTCAACCCCTTAGTGCAAAAGAACGTCATGTTATATTGCCCCTTACGATAGCAACCTTTATTATGCAGTCTGTCGCTTTTATTCTTTGCCATCACTAGTTCGTACAATGCTCAATTTTCTCTTACACTAAGTGATCTAACACTTTTAGAAGCAATTTTTATTGCCTTATTGCACCGATGACAACTTACTTGAAGGATCTTGCTCAATCCTTAGGTAGGTACGATGGACTCTTGAAAATAAGATTTGGGTTTAAGGGTTTTTGGATGCACAAGTAGTATCTCTACTTGGTGCGGAATTTTTGGCTAGCAAAGATGGGGGGCAAGCACCACATATTGAAGGATCTATGACAATATAACTTCTATGTGAATAGGAACAAATATAAAGCATTACGTTATGTTCCTTATCCAACGTCAACAATTTTGGCATATAATATTTTGATGGGGGCTCACAATCACAAAAGATTTCCATGATGGTGTATTTATATGTGAAAGTTCTCTTTCCTTATACTAATTATTCGTGAATTGCTTGTATGACCAATATTTTTATTGTCAAGCCTCAAAAGATTTCACTTTCTAAACCCAATGTGAAGCTACCACTAGGCATGGTATGATTTCAACTTCATGACATTCAATTTAGTCAACAATTTACTCATAGGATATAAGTGAAGCATAAGAGTAAATGACAAGCTACTCCAAAAATATATAAATGAAGATCATGAGCATAATATTTCTTTCTCTCAAATTAATTTAAGTGAAGAAAGATAGAATTTCTGCAAAAATACTAAAGCACACCGTGCTCAAAAAGATATAAGTGAAGCACTAGAGCAATTCCATAGAAAAGAGCTTCGTTGACGGGATGTGAATGCCGCTTACCTAGCCTCCATGGCAATGATTTGAGGACTCTATTTTATTTAAAAACTTTCAGATCTAAGTATTTTATTAAAATATAAATCAAAATTAAAATAAAATGACATTCTAAGAATAGCACACATCATGTGAAAACGCAAAAACTTAGGCTCAACTGATACTAACCGATAATTATTGAAGAAGAAAGGTGGGATGCCTAGCGGGGCATCCGCAAGCTTAGATGCTTGAGACTTCTTGAAATATTATATTGGGGTGCCTTGGTCATCCCCAAGCTTGAGCTTTTGTTTCTCCTTAATTCTTCTCATATCACGGTTTTCCTAAATCTCAAAAGCTTCATCCACACAAAACTCAACAAGAACTCGTGAGATAAGTTAGTATAAACCAATGCAAAAACCTTATCATTCTCTACTGTAGCAAATCACTAAAATTATTATTCAACATTGCATACTAAATGCATCTGCATATTTAATACTCCTATACTCAAATAGAATCATTATACTCCTATCCTCAAATAGAATCATTAAACAAGCAAACATATGCAAACAATGCAAACATAATAGCAATCTGCCAAAACCATACAACATGTAAAGAATGCAAGAGTATCAATATTTCCACAACTCCAAAAGTTATGAAAATTTGCCACACTATAGAAAATTTATCAGAAATCATTTTTCAAAAAGTTTCAACATTTTATCACATTCTGACTTTTCTAGGGAATTTTTGCAACAGCGGCAAACTTTCTGTTTTCAAACAGCAACATGTATACTTGCAAAATAAGCATGGCAAAGTCTATACTTGACATTTTTATTGAAATAAAATATGCAAAAAATTATTCTAAATAACAGCAGTCAAATACAAATAAAATAAAATGACGCTCCAGGCAAAACTCATATCATGTGACGAACGAAAACATAGCTCCAAGTGAGGTTACCGATAATGTTGGAGACGAAAGAGGGGATGCCTTCCGAGGCATCCCCAAGCTTAGTTGCTTGGATCTTCCTTGAATATTACCTTGGGGTGCCTTGGACATCCCCAAGCTTAGGGTCTTGTTACTCCTTATTCTCCTCATATCGAGATCTAACCCAAAACTTGAAAACTTCAATCACACAAAACTTAACGAAACTTTGTGAGATAGGTTAGTATGATAAAGAGCAAACCATTTCACTTTTGGTACTGTCAAAGACAAGATTCATAATTGTTCTCACACAATTCCTAATGTAGCACATCATTTCCACAATTTATATTGAGCAATATAAGCCATGGAAATTAGAAAACAAGCAAACTATGCATTGAAAACGGAATCTGTCAAAAACAGAACAGTCTGTAGTAATCTGTACTACAACCATACTTATGCTACTCCAAAAATTCTGAAACAATAGCAAAACCTTGGAAAGTTGTATATTAATCTTATGCAAAAAGAATCAGCATTTTATCACACTTCTGTTAAAAATGAGAATTATTTTCCTGAGTGCAAAAGTTTCTGTTTTTTAGCAAGATCAAATCAACTATCACCGTAAGCCATCGCAAAGGTCTTACTTGGCACTTTATTGAAACAAAAGCAATAAAACATGATTACTACAGTAGCCTAATCACGTGAACACACAAAAATAGTAGGTAAATGAAAGAAATATGCCCTAGAGGCAATAATAAAGTTGTTATTTACATTTCCTTATATCATGATAAATGTTTATTATTCATGCTAGAATTGTATTAACCGGAAACTTAGTACATGTGTGAATACATAGACAAACAGAGTGTCACTAGTATGCCTCTACTTGACTAGATCGTTAATCAAAGATGGTTAAGTTTCCTAACCATAGACATGAGTTGTCATTTGATAAACGAGATCACATCATTAGAGAATGATGTGATTGGCATGACCCATCCGTTAGCTTAGCACTATGATCGTTTAGTTTATTGCTATTGCTTTCTTCATAACTTATACATGTTCCTATGACTACGAGATTATGTAACTCCCGAATACCAGAGGAGCACTTTGTGTGCTATCAAACGTCACAACATAGCTGGGTGATTATAAAGATGCTCTACAGGTGTCTCTGATGGTGTTTGTTGAGTTGGCATAGATCGAGATTAGGATATGTCACTCCGATTGTCGAAGAGGTATCTTTGGGCCCTCTCAGTAATGCACATCACTATAAGCCTTGCAAGCAATATGACTAATGAGTTAGTTGCGGGACATTGCATTACGGAATGAGTAAAGAGACTTGCTGGTAACGAGATTGAACTAGGTATGATGATATCGACGATCGAATCTCGGGCAAGTAACATACCGTTGACAAAGGGAACAACGTATGTTGTTATGCGGTTTGACCGATAAAGATCTTCGTAGAATATGTAGGAACCGATATGAGCATCCAGGTTCCGATGTTGGTTATTGACCGGAGATGTGTCTCGGTCATGTCTACATAGTACTCGAACCCGTAGGGTCCACACGCTTAACGTTCGACGACGATATGTATTGTGAGTTATGTGATTTGATGTACCGAAGGTTGTTTGGAGTCCCGAATGTGATCACAGACATGATGAGGAGTCTCGAAATGGTCGAGACATAGAGATTGATATATTGGAAGGTTATGTTTGGACACCTAAAAGGTTTCAGATAGGTTTTGGCATTTTCCGAAGTACCAGGGGGTTACCGGAACCCCCCGGGGGGTTAATGGGCCTTCATGGGCTTTAGTGGAAGAGAGGAGGAGGCGGCCAAGAGGAGGGGCGCCCCCCCCCCCCCCCCAAGCCCAATCCAAATTGGGAAGGGGGTCGGCCCCCCTTTCCTTCTCTCCCTCTTCCCTTTCCTTCCCCTCCTATTTGGACTAGGAAAGGGGGGAACTGTTGGGGAACGTAGTAATTTCAAAAAAATTCCTACGCACACGCAAGATCATGGTGATGCATAGCAACGAGAGGGGAGAGTGTTGTCTACGTACCAACGCAGACCGACTGCGGAAGCGATCACACAACATAGAGGAAGTAGTCGTACGTCTTCCCGATCCGACCGATCCAAGCACCGTTACTCCGGCACCTCCGAGTTCTTAGCACACGTTCGGCTCGATGACGATCCTCGGGCTCCGATCCAGCAAAGCGTCGAGGAAGAGTTTCGTCAGCACGACGGCGTGGTGACGATCTTGATGTACTACCGACGCAGGGCTTCGCCTAAGCACTACAACGGTATGATCGAGGTGGAATTTGGTGGCAGGGGGCACCGCACACGGCTAAGGAACGATCTCAAGGATCAACTTGTGTGTCTAGAGGTGCCCCCTGCCCCCGTATATAAAGGATGAGAGGGGGAGGGCTGGCCGGCCAAGCAAGGGAGGCGCAGGAGGAGTCCTACTCCTACCGGGAGTAGGACTCCCCCCTCCAATCCTAGTCCAACTAGGTTTTCTCAAGTGGGAAAGAGAGAGGGGTTGGCCGGCCACCTTCCCTAGTCCTAATAGGACTAGGGGAAGGGGGGAGGCGCGCAGCCCATGGGGCAGCCCTTTCACCTTTCTCCCAAGGCCCATGTTGGCCCATTTGGCTCCCGGGGGGTTCCGGTAACCCTCCCGGTAATCCGGTAAAATCCCGATTTCACCCGGAACACTTCCGATGTCCAAACATAGGCTTCCAATATATCAATCTTTATGTCTCGACCATTTCGAGACTCCTCGTCATGTCCGTGATCACATCCGGGACTCCGAACAACCTTCGGTACATCAAAATGCATAAACTCATAATAACTGTCATCGTAACGTTAAGCGTGCGGACCCTACGGTTCGAGAACAATGTAGACATGACCGAGACACGTCTCCGGTCAATAACCAATAGCGGGACCTAGATGCCCATATTGGCTCCTACATATTCTACGAAGATCTTTATCGGTCAGACCGCATAACAACATACGTTGTTCCCTTTGTCATCGGTATGTTACTTGCCCGAGATTCGATCGTCGGTATCCAATACCTAGTTCAATCTCGTTACTGGCAAGTCTCTTTACTCGTTCCGTAATACATCATCTCACAACTAACATCTTAGTTATAATGCTTGCAAGGCTTATGTGATGTGTATTACCGAGAGGGCCCAGAGATACCTCTCCGACAATCGGAGTGACAAACCCTAATCTCGAAATACGCCAACCCAACATCTACCTTTGGAGACAGCTGTAGTACTCCTTTATAATCACCCAGTTACGTTGTGACGTTTGGTAGTACCCAAAGTGTTCCTCCGGTAAACGGGAGTTGCATAATCTCATAGTTATAGGAACATGTATAAGTCATGAAGAAAGCAATAGCAACATACTAAACGATCGGGTGCTAAGCTAATGGAATGGGTCATGTCAATCAGATCATTCAACTAATGATGTGACCTCGTTAATCAAATAACAACTCTTTGTTCATGGTTAGGAAACATAACCATCTTTCATTAACGAGCTAGTCAAGTAGAGGCATACTAGTGACACTCTGTTTGTCTATGTATTCACACATGTATTATGTTTCCGGTTAATACAATTCTAGCATGAATAATAAACATTTATCATGATATAAGGAAATAAATAATAACTTTATTATTGCCTCTAGGGCATATTTCCTTCAGTCTCCCACTTGCACTAGAGTCAATAATCTAGATTACACAGTAATGATTCTAACACCCATGGAGCCTTGGTGCTAATCATGTTTTGCTCATGGAAGAGGCTTAGTCAACGGGTCTGCAACATTCAGATCCGTATGTATCTTGCAAATCTCTATGTCTCCCACCTGGACTAGATCCCAGATGGAGTTGAAGCGTCTCTTGATGTGTTTGGTCCTTTTGTGAAGTCTGGATTCCTTTGCCAAAGCAATTGCACCAGTATTGTCACAAAAGATTTTCATTGGACCCGATGCACTAGGTATGACACCTAGATCGGATATGAACTCCTTCATCCAGACTCCTTCGTTCGCTGCTTCCGAAGCAGCTATGTACTCCGCTTCACATGTAGATCCCGCTACGACGCTTTGTTTAGAACTGCACCAACTGACAGCTCCACCGTTTAAAGTAAACACGTATCCGGTTTGCGATTTAGAATCGTCCGGATCAGTGTCAAAGCTTGCATCAACGTAACCTCTTACGGTGAGCTCTTTGTCACCTCCATATACGAGAAACATATGCTTAGTCCTTTTTAGGTATTTCAGGATGTTCTTGACCGCTGTCCAGTGATCCACTCCTGGATTACTTTGGTAACTCCCTGCTAAACTTATAGCAAGGCACACATCAGGTCTGGTACACAGCATTGCATACATGATAGAGCCTATGGCTGAAGCATAGGGAACATCTTTCATTTTCTCTCTATCTTCTACAGTGGTCGGGCATCGAGTCTGACTCAACTTCACACCTTGTAACACAGGCAAGAACCCTTTCTTTGCTTGATCCATTTTGAACTTCTTCAAAATCTTGTCAAGGTAAGTGCTTTGTGAAAGTCCAATTAAGCGTCTTGATCTATCTCTATAGATCTTTATGCCTAATATGTAAGCAGCTTCCCCGAGGTCTTTCATCGAAAAACTTTTATTCAAGTATCCCTTTATGCTATCCAGAAATTCTATATCATTTCCAATCAGCAATATGTCATCCACATATAATATCAGAAATGCTACAGAGCTCCCACTCACTTTCTTGTAAATACAGGCTTCTCCAAAAGTCTGTATAAAGCCAAATGCTTTGATCACACTATCAAAGCGTTTATTCCAACTCCGAGATGCTTGCACCAGTCCATAAATGGATCGCTGGAGTTTGCATACTTTGTTAGCTCCCTTTGGATCGACAAAACCTTCTGGTTGCATCATATACAATTCTTCTTCCAGAAATCCATTCAGGAATGCAGTTTTGACATCCATCTGCCATATTTCATAATCATAAAATGCGGCAATTGCTAACATGATTCTGACGGACTTAAGCATCGCTACGGGTGAGAAGGTCTCATCGTAGTCAACCCCTTGAACTTGTCGAAAACCTTTTGCGACAAGTCGAGCTTTATAGACAGTAATATTACCGTCAGCGTCAGTCTTTTTCTTGAAGATCCATTTATTCTCAATTGCTTGCCGATCATCGGGCAAGTCAACCAAAGTCCATACTTTGTTCTCATACATGGATCCCATCTCAGATTTCATGGCCTCAAGCCACTTTGCGGAATCTGGGCTCACCATCGCTTCTTCATAGTTCGTAGGTTCATCATGATCTAGTAGCATGACTTCCAGAATTGGATTGCCGTACCACTCTGGTGCGGATCTCACTCTGGTTGATCTACGTGGTTCAGTAGTATCTTGTCCTGAAGTTTCATGATCATCATCATTAGCTTCCTCACTAATTGGTATAGGTGTCGCAGAAACAGTTTTCTGTGATGTACTATTTTCCAATAAGGGAGCAGGTACAGTTACCTCGTCAAGTTCTACTTTCCTCCCACTCACTTCTTTCGAGAGAAACTCCTTCTCTAGAAATGATCCATTCTTAGCAACGAATGTCTTGCCTTCGGATCTGTGATAGAAGGTATACCCAACAGTCTCCTTTGGGTATCCTATGAAGACACATTTCTCTGCTTTGGGTTTGAGCTTATCAGGTTGAAGCTTTTTCACATAAGCATCGCAGCCCCAAACTTTAAGAAATGACAACTTTGGTTTCTTGCCAAACCATAGTTCATAAGGCGTCGTCTCAACGGATTTTGATGGTGCCCTATTTAACGTGAATGCGGCCGTCTCTAAAGCATAACCCCAAAACGATAGCGGTAAATCAGTAAGAGACATCATAGATCGCACCATATCTAGTAAAGTATGATTACGACGTTCGGACACACCATTACGCTGTGGTGTTCCGGGTGGCGTGAGTTGCGAAACTATTCCACAATTTTTCAAATGTACACCAAACTCGTAACTCAAATATTCTCCTCCACGATCAGATCGTAGAAACTTTATTTTCTTGTTACGATGATTTTCAACTTCACTCTGAAATTCCTTGAACTTTTCAAATGTTTCAGACTTATGTTTCATTAAGTAGATATACCCATATCTGCTTAAATCATCTGTGAAGGTGAGAAAATAACGATATCCACCACGAGCCTCAATATTCATCGGACCACATACATCGGTATGTATGATTTCCAATAAATCTGTTGCTCTCTCCATAGTACCGGAGAACGGTGTTTTAGTCATCTTGCCTATGAGGCACGGTTCGCAAGTACCAAGTGATTCATAATCAAGTGGTTCCAAAAGCCCATCAGTATGGAGTTTCTTCATGCGCTTTACACCGATATGACCTAAACGGCAGTGCCACAAATAAGTTGCACTATCATTATCAACTCTGCATCTTTTGGCTTCTACATTATGAATATGTGTATCACTACTATCGAGATTCAACAAGAATAGACCACTCTTCAAAGGTGCATGACCATAAAAGATATTACTCATATAAATAGAACAACCATTATTCTCTGATTTAAATGAATAACCGTCTCGCATTAAACAAGATTCAGATATAATGTTCATGCTCAACGCTGGCACCAAATAACAATTATTTAGGTCTAATATTAATCCCGAAGGTAGATGTAGAGGTAGCGTGCCGACCGCGATCACTTCGACTTTGGAACCGTTTCCCACGCGCATCGTCACCTCGTCCTTTGCTAGCGTCCGCTTATTCCGTAGTCCCTGTTTCGAGTTGCAAATATTAGCAACAGAACCAGTATCAAATACCCAGGTGCTACTGCGAGCTCTAGTAAGGTACACATCAATAACATGTATATCACATATACCTTTGTTCACCTTGCTATCCTTCTTATCTGCCAAATACTTGGGGCAGTTCCGCTTCTAGTGACCAGTCTGCTTGCAGTAGAAGCACTCAGTTTCAGGCTTAGATCCAGACTTGGGTTTCTTCTCCTGAGCAGCAACTTGCTTGCTGTTCTTCTTGAAGTTCCCCTTCTTCTTCCCTTTGCCCTTTTTCTTGAAACTAGTGGTCTTGTTGACCATCAACACTTGATGCTCCTTCTTGATTTCTACCTCCGCAGCTTTCAGCATTGCGAAGAGCTCGGGAATAGTCTTGTTCATCCCTTGCATATTATAGTTCATCACGAAGCTCTTGTAGCTTGGTGGCAGTGATTGGAGAATTCTGTCAATGACGCAATCATTTGGAAGATTAACTCCCATCTGAATCAAGTGATTATTATACCCAGACATTTTGAGTATATGCTCACTGACAGAACTGTTCTCCTCCATCTTGCAGCTATAGAACTTATTGGAGACTTCATATCTCTCAATTCGGGCATTTGCTTGAAATATTAACTTCAACTCCTGGAACATCTCATATGCTCCATGACGTTCAAAACGTCGTTGAAGTCCCGATTCTAAGCCGTAAAGCATGGCACACTGAACTATCAAGTAGTCATCAGCTTTGCTCTGCCAGACGTTCATAACATCTGGCGTTGCTCCAGCAGCAGGCCTGGCACCCAGCGGTGCTTCCAGGACGTAATTCTTCTATGCAGCAATGAGGATAATCCTCAGGTTACGGACCCAATCCGTGTAATTGCTACCATCATCTTTCAACTTTGCTTTCTCAAGGAACGCATTAAAATTCAACGGAACAACAGCACGAGCCATCTATCTACAATCAACATAAAAAAGCAAGATACTATCAGGTACTAAGTTCATGATGAGTTTAAGTTCAGTTAATCAAATTACTTAGGAACTCCCACTTAGATAGACATCCCTCTAATCCTCTAAGTGATCACGTGATCCAAATCAACTAAACCATAACCGATCATCACGTGAGATGGAGTAGTTTTCAATGGTGAACATCGTCATGTTGATCATATCTACTATATGATTCACGCTCGACCTTTCGGTCTCTGTGTTCCGAGGCCATATCTGCATATGCTAGGCTCGTCAAGTTAAACCTGAGTATTCTGCGTGTGCAAAACTGGCTTGCACCCGTTGTAGATGGACGTAGAGCTTATCACACCCGATCATCACGTGGTGTCTGGGCACGACGAACTTTGGCAACGGTGCATACTCAGGGAGAACACTTCTTGATAATTTAGTGAGAGATCATCTTATAATGCTACCGTCAATCAAAGCAAGATAAGATGCATAAAAGATAAACATCACATGCAATCAATATAAGTGATATGATATGTCCATCATCATCTTGTGCTTGTGATCTCCATCTCCGAAGCATCGTCATGATCACCATCGTCACCGGCGCGACACCTTGATCTCCATCGTAGCATCGTTGTCGTCTCGCCAATCTTATGCTTCCATGACTATCACTACCGCTTAGTAATAAAGTAAAGCATTACATCGCGATTGCATTGCATACAATAAAGCGACAACCTGCCAGTTGCCGATAACTTGGTTACAAAACATGATCATCTCATACAATAAAATCAGCATCATGCCTTGACCATATCACATCACAACATGCCCTGCAAAAACAAGTTAGACGTCCTCTACTTTGTTGTTGCAAGTTTTACGTGGCTGCTACGGGCTTAAGCAAGAACTCATCTCACCTACGCATCAAAACCACAACGATAGTTTGTCAAATAGACTCCGTTTTAACCTTCTCAAGGACCGGGCGTAGCCATACTCGGTTCAACTAAAGTTGGAGAGACAGTCGCCCGCAAGCCATCTATGTGCAAAGCACGTCGAGGGAACCGGTCTTGTGTAAGCGTACGCGTAAGGTTGGTCCAGGTCGTCTCGTCCAACAATACCGCCGAACCAAAGTATGACATGCTGGTAGGCAGTATGACTTGTATCGCCCACAACTCACTTGTGTTCTACTCGTGCAAATAACATCAAACCATAAAACCTAGGCTCGGATGCCACTGTTGGGGAACGTAGTAATTTCAAAAAAATTCCTACGCACACGCAAGATCATGGTGATGCATAGCAACAAGAGGGGAGAGTGTTGTCTACGTACCAACGCAGACCGACTGCGGAAGCGATCACACAACGTAGAGGAAGTAGTCGTACGTCTTCCCGATCCGATCGATCCAAGCACCGTTACTCCGGCACCTCCGAGTTCTTAGCACACGTTCAGCTCGATGACGATCCTCGGGCTCCGATCCAGCAAAGCGTCGAGGAAGAGTTTCGTCAGCACGACGGCGTGGTGACGATCTTGATGTACTACCGACGCAGGGCTTCGCCTAAGCACTACAACGGTATGATCGAGGTGGAATTTGGTGGCAGGGGGCACCGCACACGGCTAAGGAACGATCTCAAGGATCAACTTGTGTGTCTAGAGGTGCCCCCTGCCCCCGTATATAAAGGATGAGAGGGGGAGGGCTGGCCGGCCAAGCAAGGGAGGCGCAGGAGGAGTCCTACTCCTGCCGGGAGTAGGACTCCCCCCTCCAATCCTAGTCCAACTAGGTTTTCTCAAGTGGGAAAGAGAGAGGGGTTGGCCGGCCACCTTCCCTAGTCCTAATAGGACTAGGGGAAGGGGGGAGGCGCGCAGCCCATGGGGCAGCCCTTTCACCTTTCTCCCAAGGCCCATGTTGGCCCATTTGGCTCCCGGGGGGTTCCGGTAACCCTCTCGGTAATCCGGTAAAATCCCGATTTCACCCGGAACACTTCCGATGTCCAAACATAGGCTTCCAATATATCAATCTTTATGTCTCGACCATTTCGAGACTCCTCGTCATGTCCGTGATCACATCCGGGACTCCGAACAACCTTCGGTACATCAAAATGCATAAACTCATAATAACTGTCATCGTAACGTTAAGCGTGCGGACCCTACGGTTCGAGAACAATGTAGACATGACCGAGACACGTCTCCGGTCAATAACCAATAGCGGGACCTGGATGCCCATATTGGCTCCTACATATTCTACGAAGATCTTTATCGGTCAGACCGCATAACAACATACGTTGTTCCCTTTGTCATCGGTATGTTACTTGCCCGAGATTCGATCGTCGGTATCCAATACCTAGTTCAATCTCGTTACTGGCAAGTCTCTTTACTCGTTCCGTAATACATCATCTCACAACTAACATCTTAGTTATAATGCTTGCAAGGCTTATGTGATGTGTATTACCGAGAGGGCCCAGAGATACCTCTCCGACAATCGGAGTGACAAACCCTAATCTCGAAATACGCCAACCCAACATCTACCTTTGGAGACACCTGTAGTACTCCTTTATAATCACCCAGTTACGTTGTGACATTTGGTAGTACCCAAAGTGTTCCTCCGGTAAACGGGAGTTGCATAATCTCATAGTTATAGGAACATGTATAAGTCATGAAGAAAGCAATAGCAACATACTAAACGATCGGGTGCTAAGTAATGGAATGGGTCATGTCAATCAGATCATTCAACTAATGATGTGACCTCATTAATCAAATAACAACTCTTTGTTCATGGTTAGGAAACATAACCATCTTTGATTAACGAGCTAGTCAAGTAGAGGCATACTAGTGACACTCTGTTTGTCTATGTATTCACACATGTATTATGTTTCCGGTTAATACAATTCTAGCATGAATAATAAACATTTATCATGATATAAGGAAATAAATAATAACTTTATTATTGCCTCTAGGGCATATTTCCTTCAGGAACCTACTCCTAGTAGGAGTAGGATTCCCCCCTTGGGGCGCACCCCATGAGGCCGGTCGGCCACCTCCTCCACTCTTTTATATACGGTGGAGGGGGGCACCCCATACACACACAAGTTGATCTCTTAGTCGTGTACGGTGCCCCCCTCCACAGATTTCCACCTCGGTCATATTGTCGTAGTGCTTAGGCGAAGCCCTGCATCAACAACTTCATCATCACCGTCACCACGTCGTCGTGCTGACAAAAATCTCCCTCGGCCTCAGCTAGCTCTAGAGTTCAAGGGACGTCACCGAGCTGAACGTGTGCAGATCACGGAGGTGTCGTGCGTTCGGTACTTGATCGGTTGGATCGTGAAGACGTTCGACTACATCAACCGCGTTACTTAATGCTTCCACTTTCGGTCTACGAGGGTACATAGACACACCCTCCCCTCTCATTGCTATGCATCTCCTAGATAGATCTTGCATGATCGTAGGTAAAAAATTTGAAATACTGCGTTCCCCAACAGTGGCATCCGAGCCAGGTCTATGCGTAGATGTTATATGCACGATTAGAAGACAAAGGAGTTGTGGGCGTGGGTATATACATATTGTTTACCGTCACTAGTTGTTTCTTGATTCGGCGGTATTGTTGGATGGAGAGGCCCAGACCGACATTACAAGACCGCGTTCATGAGACTGGTTCTATCGACGTGCTTTGCACACAGGTGGCTGGCGGGTGTCAGTTTCTCCAACTTTAGTTGAATCGGATTCAATGAACAAGGTTCTTTCTGAAGATCAAAAAGCAATCACTATACTATGTTGTGGTTTTTATGCCGTAGGTAAGAATGGTTCTTGCTAGAAGCCCGTAGCAGCCACGTAAAACTTGCAACAACAAAGTCGAGGACGTCTAACTTGTTTTTGCAGGGCATGTTGTGATGTGATATGGTCAAGACATGATGATATATAATTTGTTGTATGAGATGATCATGTTTTGTAACAGTTATCGGCAACTGGCAGGAGCCATATGGTTGTCTCTTTATTGTATGAAATGCAATCGCCATGTAATTGCTTTACTTTATCACTAAGTGGTAGCGATAGTCGTAGAAGCAATAGTTGGCGAGACGACAACGATGCTTCGATGGAGATCAAGGTATCAAGCCGGTGACGACGGTGATCATGACGGTGATTTGGAGAAGGAGATCAAAGGCACAAGATGATGATGGCCATATCATATCACTTATTTGATTGTATGTGATGTTTATCCTTTATGCATCTTATTTTTCTTAGTTCGGCGGTAGCATTATAAGATGATATCTCACTAAATTTTAAGGTACAAGTGTTCTCCCTGAGTACCGTTGCTACAGTTCGTCGTGCCGAGACACCACGTGATGATCGGGTGTGATAAGCTCTACGTTCACATACAATGGGTGCAAGCCAGTTTTGCACATGCAGAATACTCGGGTTAAACTTGATGAGCCTAGCATATGCAGATATGGCCTCGGAACACTAAGACCGAAAGGTCGAGCGTGAATCATATAGTAGATATGATCAACATAGTGATGTTCACCATTTAAAAATACTCCATCTCACGTGATGATCGGACATGGTTTAGTTGATATGGATCACGTGGTCATTTAGATGACTAGAGCGATGTCTATCTAAGTGGAAGTTCTTAAGTAATATGATTAACTGAACTTTAATTTATCATGAACTTAGTACCAGATAGTATTTTGCATGTCTATGTTGTTGTAGATAAAGGGCCCGTGCTGTTGTTCTGTTGAATTTTAATGCGTTCCTAGAGAAAGCTAAGTTGAAATATGATGGTAGCAACTACATGGACTGGGTCCGTAACTTGAGGATTATCCTCATTGCTGCATAGAAGAATTACGTCCTGGAAGCACCGCTAGGTGCCAAACCCGCTGCAGGAGCAACTCCATATGTTATGAACACCTGTCAGAGCAAAGCTGATGACTACTCGATAGTTCAGTGTGCCATGCTTTACGGCTTAGAACCGGGACTTCAATGATGTTTTGAACATGATGGAGCATATGATATGTTCCAGGAGTTGAAGTTAATATTTCAAGCAAATGCCCGGATTGAGAGATATGAAGTCTCCAATAAGTTCTACAGCTGCAAAATGGAGGAGAATAGTTCTGTCAGTGAGCACATACTCAGAATGTCTGGGTACCACAATCACTTGACTCAGCTGGGAGTTAATCTTCCGGTTGAAAGTGTCATTGACAGAGTTCTTCAATCACTGCCACCAAGCTACAAAAGCTTCATGATGAACTATAATATGCAAGGGGTGGATAAGACTATTCCCGAGCTCTTCGCGATGCTAAAAGCTGTGGAGGTAGAAATCAAGAAGGATCATCAAGTGTTGATGGTCAACAAGACCGCCAGTTTCAAGAAGAAGGGCAAAGGGGAGAAGGGGAACATCAAAAAGAATGGCAAGCAAGTTGCTGCTCAAGTGAAGAAGCCCAAGTCTAGACCTAAGCCTGAGACTGAGTGCTTCTACTTCAAAGGGACTGGTCACTGGAAGCGGAACTGCCCCAAGTATTTGGCGGATAAGAAGGATGACAAAGTGAAAGGTATATTTGATATACATGTTATTGATGTGTACCTTACTAATGCTCCCAGTAGCTCCTGGGTATTTGATACTGGTTATGTTGCTAATATTTGCAACTCGAAACAGGGGCTACAGATTAAGTGAAGATTGGCTAAGGACAAGGTGATGATGCGCATGGGAAATGGTTCCAAAGTCCATGTGATGGCCGCCGGCACGCTACCTCTACATCTACCTTCAGGATTAGTTTTAGACCTGAATAATTGTTATTTGGTGCCAGCGTTAAGCATGAACGGTATATCATGATCTTGTTTGATGCGAGATGGTTATTCATTTAAATCAGAGAATAATGGTTGTTCTATTTATATGAGTAATATCTTTTATGGTCATGCACCCTTGATGAGTGGTCTATTTTTACTAAATCTTGATAGTAGTGATACACATATTCATAGTATTGAAGCCAAAAGATATAAGTTTAATAATGATAGTGCAACTTATTTGTGGCACTGCCGTTGAGGTCATATTGGTGTAAAGCGCATGAAGAAACTCCATGCTGATGGGCTTTTGGAATAACTTGATTATGAATCACTTGATGCTTGCGAACCATGCCTCATGGGCAAGATGACTAAGACTCCATTCTCTAAAACAATGGAACAAGCAACAGACTTATTGGAAACAATACATACTGATGTATGCGGTCCGATGAGTGTTGATGCTCGTGGCGGGTATCGTTATTTTCTAACCTTCACAAATGATTTGAGCAGATATGGGTATGTCTACTTGATGAAACATAAGTATGAAACATTTGAAAAGTTCAAAGAATTTCAGAGTGAAGTGGAAAATTATCATAACAAGAAAATTAAGTTTCTATGATCTGATCATGGAGGTGAATATTTGAGTTATGAGTTTGGTCTCCATTTGAAACAATGCGGAATAGTTTCGCAACTCACGCCACCTGGAACACCACAGCGTAATGGTGTGTCCGAACGTCGTAACCGAACTTTATTAGATATGGTGCGATCTATGATGTCTCTTACTGATTTACCACTATCATTTTGGGGTTATGCTTTAGAGACGACTGCATTCACATTAAATAGGGCACCATCGAAATCCATTGAGACAACATCATATGAACTGTGGTTTGGCAAGAAACCTAAGTTGTCGTTTCTTAAAGTTTGGGCTGCGATGCTTATGTGAAAAAGCTTCAACCTGATAAGCTCGAACCCAAATCGGAGAAATGTGTCTTCATAGGATACCCAAAGGAGACTGCCGGGTACACCTTCTATCACAGATCCGAAGGCAAGATATTCGTTGCTAAGAATGGATCCTTTCTAGAGAAGGAGTTTCTCTTGAAAGAAGTGAGTGGGAGGAAAGTAGAACTTGATGAGGTAACTGTACCTACTCCCTTATTGGAAAGTAGTTCATCACAGAAATCAGTTCCAGTGATTCCAACACCAATTAGTGAGGAAGCTAATGATGATGATCATGAAACTTCTGATCAAGTTACTACCGAACCTTGTAGGTCAACCAGAGTAAGATCCGCACCAGAGTGGTACGGTAATCCTGTTTTGGAGGTCATGTTACTTGACCATGATGAACCTACGAACTATGAGGAAGCGATGATGAGCCCAGACTCCGCGAATGGCTTGAGGCCATGAAATCTGAGATGGGATCCATGTATGATAACAAAGTGTGGACTTTGGTTGACTTTCCCGATGATCGGCAAGCCATAGAGAATAAATGGATCTTCAAGAAGAAGACTGACGCTGACGGTAACATTACTGTCTACAAAGCTCGACTTGTTGCGAAAGGTTTTCGACAAGTTCAAGGAGTTGACTACGATGAGACCTTCTCACCTGTAGCGATGCTTAAGTCTGTCCGAATCATGTTAGCAATTGCCTCATTTGATGATTATGAAATTTGGCAAATGGATATCAAAACTGCATCCCTTAATGGATATCTTAAAGAAGAGTTGTATATGATGCAACCAGAAGGTTTTGTCGATCCAAAAGGTGCTAACAAAGTGTGTAAGCTCCAGCGATCCATTTATGGATTGGTGCAAGCATCTCGGAGTTGGAATATACGCTTTGATAGTGTGATCAAAGCATATGGTTTTATACAGACTTTTGGAGAAGCCTGTATTTACAAGAAAGTGAGTTGGAGCTCTACGACATTTCTGATATTATATGTAGATGACATATTGTTGATCGGAAATGATACTGAATTTCTGAATAGCATAAATGGATACTTGAATAAGAATTTTTCAATGAAAGACCTCGGTGAAGCTGCTTATATATTGGGCATGAAGATCTATACAGATAGATCAAGACGCTTAATTGGACTTTCACAAAGCACATACCTTGATAAAGTTTTGAAGAAGTTCAAAATGGATCAAGCAAAGAAAGGGTTCTTGCCTGTGTTACAAGGTGTGAAGTTGAGTCAGACTCAATGCCCGACCACTGTAGAAGATAGAGAGAAAATGAAAGTCATCACCTATGCTTCAGCCATAGGTTCTATCATGTATGCAATGTTGTGTACCAAACCTGATGTGTGCCTTGCTATTATTTTAGCAGGGAGGTACCAAAGTAGTCCAGGAGTGGATCACTAGACAGCGGTCAAGAACATCCTGAAATGCCTGAAAAGGACTAAGGATATGTTTCTCATTTATGGTTGATGCAAGCTTTGACACTGATCCAGATGACTCTAAGTCACAAACTAGATACACATTTTTATTGAATGGTGGAGCTGTTAGTTGGTGCAGTTCTAAATAGAGTGTCGTGGCAGGATTTACGTATGAAGCGGAATACATAGCTGCTTCGGGAGCAGCAAATGAAGGAGTCTGTATGAAGGAGTTCATATCCGATCTAGGTGTAATACCTAGTGCATCGGGTCCAATGAAAATCTTTTGTGACAATACTGGTGGAATTGCCTTGGCAAAGGAATCCAGATTTCACAAGAGAACCAAGCACATCAAGAGACGCTTCAATTCCATCCGCGATCAAGTCAAGGAGGGAGACATAGAGATTTGCAAGATACATACAGATCTGAATGTTGCAGACCCGTTGACTAAGCCTCTCTCATGAGCAAAACATGATCAGCACCAAGACTCCATGGGTGGTAGAATCATTACAATGTAATCTAGATTATTGACTCTAGTGCAAGTGGGAGACTGAAGGAAATATGCCCTAGAGGCAATAATAAAGTTGTTGTTTATATTTCCTTATATCATGATAAATGTTTATTATTCATGCTAGAATTGTATTAACCGGAAACTTGGTACATGTGTGAATACATAGACAAACAGAGTGTCACTAGTATGCCTCTACTTAACTAACTCGTTAATCAAATATGGTTAAGTTTCCAAACCATAGACATGAGTTGTCAATTGATAAACGAGATCACATCATTAGAGAATGATGTGATTGACATGACCCATCCATTAGCTTAGCACTATGATCGTTTAGTTTATTGCTATTGCTTTCTTCATAACTTATACATGTTCCT
Organism: Triticum monococcum; assembly: GCA_034509565.1. NCBI lineage: Eukaryota > Viridiplantae > Streptophyta > Magnoliopsida > Poales > Poaceae > Triticum > Triticum monococcum. Next base: position 123,742,974 of record CM067841.1, read on the forward strand.
ATGACTATGAGATTATGTAACTCCCAAATACCGGAGGAACACTTTTGTGCTCTATAGGTGTCTCCGATGGTGTTTGTTGAGTTGGCAAAGATCGAGATTAGGATTTTTCACTCCGATTGTCGGAGAGGTATCTCTGGGCCCTCTCGGTAATCCACATCACTATAAGCCTTGCAAGCAAGATGACTAATGAGTTAGTTGCGGGATCTTGCATTACGAAACAAGTAAAGAGACTTGCCGGTAACGAGATTGAACTAGGTATGATGATACCGACGATCGAATCTCGGGCAAGTAACATACCGATGACAAAGGGAACAACGTATGTTGTTATGCGGTTTGACCAATAAAGATCTTCGTAGAATATGTAGGAACCAATATGAGCATCCAGGTTCCGTTGTTGGTTATTGACCGGAGATGTGTCTCGGTCATGTCTACATAGTTCTCGAACCCGTAGGGTCCGCACACTTAACGTTCGATGACGATATGTATTGTGAGTTATGTGATTTGATGTACCGAAGGTTGTTCGGAGTCCCGGATGCGATCAGGGACATGGTGAGGGGTCTCGAAATGGTCGAGGAATAAAGATTGATATATTGGAAGGTTATGTTTGGACACCAGAAAGGTTTCGGATAGGTTCGTGCATTTTTCGGAGTACGGGGGGGTTACCGGAACCCCCCGGGGGGTTAATGGGCCTTCATGGGCTTTAGTGGAAGAGAGGAGGAGGCGGCCAAGAGGAGGGGCACGCCCCCAAGCCCAATACAAATTGGGAAGGGGGCCGGGCCCCCTTTCCTTCTCTCCCTCTTCCCTTTCCTTCCCCTCCTAGTTGGACTAGGAAAGGGGGGAACCTACTCCTAGTAGGAGTAGGATTCCCCCCTTGGGGCGCACCCCATGAGGCCGGCCGACCCGGTCCTCCACTCCTTTATATACGGGGGAGGGGGCACCCCATAGACACACAAGTTGATCTCTTAGCCGTGTGTGGTGCCCCCCTCCACAGATTTCTACCTCGGTCATATTGTCGTAGTGCTTAGGCGAAGCCCTGCGTCGATAACTTCATCATCACCGTCACCACACCGTTGTGCTGACGAAACTCTCCCTCGGCCTCAGCTGGATCTAGAGTTCGAGAGACGTCACTGAGCTGAACGTGTGCAGATCACGGAGGTGCCGTGCGTTCAGTACTTGATCGGTTGGATCGCGAAGACGTTCAACTACATCAACCGCGTTACTTAACGCTTCCACTTTCGGTCTACGAGGGTACGTAGACACACTCTCCCCTCTCGTTGCTATGCATCTCCTAGATAGATCTTGCATGATCATAGGTAAATTTTTTGAAATACTGCGTTCCCCAACAGTAAAAGTGTTGGGTTGTCTCCCAACAAGCGCTTTTCTTTAATGCCTTTTAAGCTAGGCATGATGATTTCAATGATGCTCACATAAAAGTAGAAAATTGAAACATAACGAGAGCATCATGAAACACATGGCATGCACATTTAAGCCTAACACACTTCCTATGCATAGGGATTTTGTGATCAAATAGTTTATGGAACAAGAATCAACTAGCATAGGAAGGCAAAACAAGCATAACTTCAAGATTTTCAACACATAGAGAGGAAACTTGATATTATTGAAATTCCTACAAGCATAAGTTCCTCCCTCATAATAATTTTCAATAGCATCATGAAGAAATTCAACAATATAACCATCACATAAATCATTCTTTTCATGACACGAAAGCATAGAAAACTTATTACTCTCGACATAAGCAAATTTCTTCTCATCAATAGTAGTGGGAGCAAACTCAACAAAATAACTATCATGAGAGTGAAAATTAAAATCATGATGGGAGTTTCATGGTTATCATTATTCTTTATAGCATACATGTCATCACCATAATCATCATAGATAGCAACTTTGTTATCATAGTCAATTGAAGCCTCATCCAAAATGGTGGATTCATCACTAAATAAAGTCATGACCTCTCCAAATCCACTTTCATCATTATAATCATCATAAATAGGAGGCATGCAATCATTATAACAAATTTGCACATCAAATCTTGGGGGACTAAAAATATTATCTTCATCAAACATAGCATCCCCAAGCTTATGGCATCGCATATCATTAGCATCATGGATATTCAAAGAATTCATACTAACAACATTGCAATCATGCTCATCATTTATACCAAACATTCTATTGAATTCTTCTTCTATCAATCGAGCACAATTTTCCTTTCCATCATTTTCACAAAATACATTATAAAGATGAATAATATGATGCAACCTCAATTCCATTTTTTTGTAGTTTTATTTTATAAACCAAACTAGTGATAAACAAGAACTAAAAGATTTGATTGCAAGATCTAAAGATATACCTTCAAGCACTCACCTCCCCGGCAATGGCGCCAAAAAAGAGCTTGATGTCTACTACGCAACTTTATTCTTGTAGACATGTGTTGGGCTTCCAAGCGCGGAGTTTTGTAGGACAATAGAAATTTTCCCTCAAGTGGATGACCTAAGGTTTACCAATCTGTGGGAGGTGTAGCATGAATATGGTCTCTCTCAAGCAACCCTGCAATCAAATAACAAAGAGTCTCTTGTGTTCCCAACACACCAAATACAATGGTAATTTGTTGTGACGCCCGGATAATCATGCTACAGTAATCCCACGCTAAGGATGCCACGTCACCTCGGTTACTGTTGATAAACCCGCGTAATTCGAAACCCAGCTCAAGATTCAAATTTAAAATAAAGGAAAACAATAAAAGTTTTCAAATATTGAAACTAAAATGTTCGGGTTGTGCCAAATAATGTGTAGGTAATTATGGTGAAGAAACCAAACTTCTGTTAATTATTCCAATGCACTAAAATAATTAAAACAGCAGCTAAACCTATTATAAATGCCCTTTTGAAATTTATAAAAATGCGAGCAAAATATTTTAAAAAATACCAAAGTATATTATGGTAGTGGGCTAATTTACAACCTCCATTTAGGTACTGGTCTTATAATTTTACAAAACTGAAAACTATTAAAAACTATAATAAAAACAGAAAAGTAAAATAAAATAAAAACAGAAAAGAAATAAAACAAAGAAAAACAAAAAAAGGACCCCCCCCCCACTGGGCCAGTCAGCCCAGCTGCTAGCCAGGCCGGCCCAAACCGGCCCAGGCCGCCCCCTCACTCCACCATAACCCCACCCCGGTCAAACCCTAGCCCGACCGCACTACACCACTCCCCCCCCCGATCCCCATCTCTCCCCTCGTTTCCCCCCCACCTCGCGCCGCACGCACTCGCACGCACGCATCGTGCCTGGGAGAGAAACTCCCCGCGCCCGATCCCCTCATCAACCACGACGCCTCCGCCGTGTTTTCCTCTGGTTCTCCTGCCGTAGAGCATCGCTGCCGCCACGAGTTTCCCCTCCGCCCGTCGTCGTCTTCCCTGCTCCGTCGGGGCCGCCAACCGCCGGCACCGAAGGCCACCCCACTCCACGGCCTCCTCATCGTGGCTCCTCTTCCTCCGCACCTCTGCTTCATCCTCGCGCCTGCCGGCCCGTCCGGCCACCGGACCTCGTCGGCAAGGTCCCGCCGGCCCCGCCCCGAGTGGATTTGGATCGGCGGCAACCGATGCCCCCGACCCGTCGCGCGCCATCACCCCACCACCCCCCCGACGCTGACGGCCCGGAAGTCGCCCGAAGCCGTCCCCGGCACCACCGGACCTCCCCGCCGGCCTGCCTCCCCTGCATCGCGTCGTCACCGTCGCCCCCCTCGACAACCGCTGCCCCGTACCCTACAGCTACGGTGAGGCCCTTGGCCTCCCCTTCCCCTCGCTCGCACGCCGTCCCGCACCGGCGCTCGACCACCGCGACTCCCGCCTATTGCTACCGCGCCCCCTCCTCTGTTCCCTCTCCCCGACGCGACTCACGTCGCCGTGGCTGCGCCTGCCCGCGTCAGCGTCCTCTTCGCTACGAACCGCGAGACCCCGCGCGCCCGAGCCGCATCTGCCGCTGGCGCCCGCGGCCACCTACCTCCGCGCGCGGCCGCCGTTGCCTCGAGCCCCTGCCCGCCGTGTCCGGCCTCCCTCCTCGGCGTCCACAGCGCCGCTCCGGCGTCGACCTCGTGCTTGCCGCGGCCTCCCCCCCCCCCACATGCAGGCGACGCCCCACGCCCACGGCCCCACTCCGGCGCCGCCCTGCTGCTCTCCTGCCGGCGCCCCCCCTCCGGTGGCCGCCCGCGCATCACCGCGGCCTCGCCCCGCTGCCTCGCGGGCGGGCTCGACCCCGTACGGGTTGCGCCCGCTGCCCGCCTGCCCGTCGCCCGCTATTGGCCCCTGTGCCTATGGCGAACGGGGCCCACCCTGAGAACAAAAAAAAAGAGAAAGGGAATTAAAATTAAATAATAAATAAAATTATTAAGTTAATTAATTAATTAAAGGATTAATTAACTTAATTAATCTTGCTTAATTAACCTAATTAATTAACTAAACTAGTCAAACCTGTTTAGTTAGCCTGAGTCTATGACAGGTGGGTCCCACTGGACCCACAGACCAGTTTGACTTGGTCAGCTGGGTTTGACCTGCTGACGTCATGGTGATGTCATGCTGACATCACCTTTCACTGTTCTGGATAATGTTCAATTTAAATAATTTAAATAAATCCTAAAAATGATTTAAATCTTTTAAAATTAATATAAAATAAACCGTAGCTCGGATGAAAAAACTTTGTACATGAAAGTTGCTCAGAACAACGAGACGATTCCGGATACGCCACCCGTTCGTCCACCACACCTCCCTAACCTATCGAACTCGCAACTTTCCCCCTCCGGCTCCTCTGCCCGAAAACGCAAAACACCGGGGATACTTTCCCGGATGTCATCCCCCTTCACCGGTATCACCTACTACCGCGTTAGGGCACCTCTAACGCCGTTACTTGTCATGTCATGCATCACTATGCATATGCTTGCTTAAATATTTACTGTTTCTCCCCCTCTTCTCTCGATAGACACCGAGACCGACGCCGCTGCTACCCAGTACGACTACGGAGTTGACGACCCCTCTCTCTTGCCAGAACCACCAGGCAAGCCCCCCACCCCCCTTGATCACCAGATATCGCCTACTCTCCTCTATACTGCTTGCATTAGAGTAGTGTAGCATGTTACTGCTTTCCGCTCATCCTATCTTGATGCATAGCCTGTCCTTGCTACTACTGTTGTTACCTTTACCTGCAAACCTAATGCTTAGTATAGGATGCTAGTTTATCATCAGTGGCCTTACATTCTTGTCCGTCTGCCATGCTATACTATCGGGCCGTGATCACTCGGGAGGTGATCACGGGTATATACTATATACTTTATACATGATACATGTGGTGACTAAAGACGGGAAGGCTCGTAGGAGCACCCGCGAGTGGATCTTTGAGGCGGAGCGACAGGGCAGGTTCCGACCACCTAGGAGAGAGGTGGGCCTGGCCCTGTTCGGCGTTCGCGGACACTTAACACGCTTAACGAGATCTGGGTATTTGATCTGAGTCTGGCCATTTGGTCTATACGCACTAACCATCTACGTGGGAGTAGTTATGGGTATCCCGGCGTCGTGGTATCAGCCGAAGCCTTCTTGACGTCAGCGACGGAGCGGCGCGCGCTGGATTGGACTGGAACGCCACTAGGCTAGGTCTGCTTCCGGCCGCCCTCGCAACATGCAGGTGTGCTAAGGGCGATGGGCCCAGACCCCTGGGCGCTTAGGTTTAGACCGGCGTGCTGACCTCTCTGTTGGTCTAGGTGGGGCTACGACGTGTTGATCTTCCGAGGCCGGGCATGACCCAGGAAAGTGTGTCCGGCCAAATGGGATCGAGCGTGTTGGGGTATGTGGTGCACCCCTGCAGGGAAGTTTATCTATTCGAATAGCCGTGTCCCTCGGTAAAAGGACGACCCGGAGTTGTACCTTGACCTTATGACAACTAGAACCGGATACTTAATAAAACACACCCTTCCAAGTGCCAGATACAACCGGTGGTCGCTCTCTCACAGGGCGACGAGGGGAGGATCATCGGTTAGGATTATGCTATACGATGCTACTTGGAGGACTTCAGTCTACTCTCTCCTACATGCTGCAAGACGAAGGCTCCCAGAAGCGTAGTCTTCGACAGGATTAGCTATCCCCCCCTTATTCCGGCTTTCTGCAGTTCAGTCCACATATGATCCCCTTACTCCATTTGATACCCATGCATATGTAGTGTAGCTCCTTGCTTGCGAGTACTTTGGATGAGTACTCACGGTTGCTTTCTTCCCCCTTTCCCCCCCCCCTTTCCTTTCTCTCTGGTTGTCGCAACCAGATGTTGGAGCCCAGGAGCCAGATGCCACCGTCGACGACGACTCCTGCTACACCGGAGGTGCCTACTACTACGTGTTGCCCGCTGACGACGACCAGGAGTAGCTTAGGAGGATCCCAGGCAGGAGGCCTGCGCCTCTTTCGATCTGTATCCCAGTTTGTGCTAGCCTCCTTAGGGCAAACTTGTTTAACTTATGTCTGTACTCAGATATTGCTGCTTCCGCTGACTCGTCTATGATCGAGCTCTTGTATTCGAGCCCTCGAGGCCCCTGGCTTGTAATATGATGCTTGTATGACTTATTTTATTTGTAGAGTCGTGTTGTGATATCTTCCCGTGAGTCCCTGATCTTGATCGTACACATTTGCGTGCATGATTAGTGTACGATTGAATCGGGGGCGTCACAAGTTGGTATCAGAGCCGACTGCCTGTAGGAATCCCCCTTCCACACTCCTTGGCCGAAGTCGAGTCTAGACATTACAAAACTTTTACTAACATGGCTGTGCGGCTTGCGGGCCCATGTCGCCATTTGGGTGGTATTAGGATCTTTTACTCCTCGATCCTTACTCTGGGGCTCTGATCTCTCTTCTATTCGGGTTAAAATGAATTTACTAACTTTGACTATAGGATCTCGTAAATACTTTCTCCCGGAGAGCCCCTTCATTCCAGATAATGGCCTGCTTCACCAGAAGATTCCGAAGATACTCTTTGCTATTCCTCTCGAGACTTTGTGCCCATCACTTTTGCTATTCCCGACCACCGATAAATCCTTATGGATAACTACTTACACTTGCCATTCATACGATCATCCCCCATTGATCCTGTTATTACAAGATACCCCGGAGTCTTCTCTATTGTTCCGAGAATACTTTGTGCCTACTGCCTAGCAGTTCCTTGCCACATGAATACCCCTTCAATTAAATCCTCGCACTTGTCGAGTATCCAATCATCCCCAGTTGTTCATGTGTTTCACAATGGTCTTCGAAATACTATTCGATCCTCCAAAAATCCTTAGTAGCTTATTGCTCTGCAATACTTGCCTGCCTGCATTATGGATGCTTTCCATATGTCTGGCGATATTCGTTAGTATCCTTAGGCATCGTCTTTTGATCCTATTGATTCAACTTGAGTGCGAATGCACGCAATCATCAGTTGATCCTTTTAAATTATCTTTCCGGCTCAGACGTTATTTAAAACATGAGGTGGATCTCGACCAATCAAATTGATGTCGATTGTACCCTTAAGGCTATTCAACTTACCCATCCCTGATCAGAGCATTGCTTCTGATCCCTTGTCTTGGAATTGATAATTCCTTTGCATCTGAGCCTTGAATTAGTCAGTTGTTTCTAAAGTCTGATCTCCTTGCATTGTTTCTCCCTCTGGTTGAGTACCGATGCTCACACCAGATCCCTGGAGGACCACCAGATCATTTGCGTGATTTTATCCGACAACGTCCTTCATATTCTATAAGTCTGTGAGCCTTTCATCGGATACATAATACCTTTGGTAAATTGTATCCTCTGCTTTCTCAAACATGCTCTACTATCGAGCTGGTGTTATTTATTCTTGAAATTTGTGGTATATACTCCTAAGATGCCCTGATGGGCTGAACATATGCCTACTCTAAACTGTGTGAACTCGAAAGTTTTCACGAGTCATACTCTTCTGGTATTTTGCTAGATATAATTTCTATACTACAGCTTCATCAAAAGCGAGAAGTAAAATGAAAGGTTATGCATGGAAGAATTGGGAGTCGACCTTGAGCCTTTGCGTTCATGCCCATGGACTCGATGTAGATCTTATCATTAAAGCTTCTCTCAAATTAATTATTCCTTGGTATAAGTTCATCTTATATCTCGGATCTGGCCTTTTGCAATCATGGTTCCGACCATGTTCTCTTTTAAATACCATTTCGCGTGCAAGTTTAAGCGCTTGACTTCTGTAGAGCAATACCTCGGTCCAACCTCTACTTTGAACCGTCTTCGAGTATTACCCCCCTGGTATCTCAAGATTATCTTGAAACTGCATAACTTCTTATGAGTTCTTCATCAAGTACTACATTCTCACTGATTACAGTTTTCATGGGCTCTGAGTTATTAAACACTCAAAGACACCGATAACTGAACCGAGTCTGCCCTACGGTTCAGCAACCCTTGATAATCTTCTTTAAGTCCGAGTTTGTACTCGATCATGTCATTCCTAGCCTGATCGGCTATATCATTATCGTGCTAAATTTTAACTGTGCTACCTGGTCCTTAATCCCAAAGTACAACTTTCGATGATGAGCTAAGCTTACGTCGATCTTCCTCGTCATATCAAATTCACCTTGAACAACAAGCTTGATTTCAAGTTGGTGCCCTACCCATGGTTCCAATAACCTTCCGCTTCATCATTCCTTTGATTTGATGTTGTCACTGATTGATTACATCTTGAAATCTCTCGACCAATGTGCCGTGAAGATCATCAACCTTATGAGGTCTTCCTGGATATCAATTGAGTTCATGATGAGAAATACCATCCTTGCCCCCGATGAATTGTATTATCATCGGCCACTTTATTGCCTTCCCTCCAACATAAACTTATTCGTGTTTTGGGTTATACCTTGAGATCCTTGCTATACAGCATTTGTTCTTCTTTACCTTGGAATGTTACCACCTTTTATGTCAAGAATGTCGTGGTAATTTTACCACCTCTTGAGAATTCTTGATATAGTAATATCTCTCGCCTTTTGCGTTCATTTCTTGGTCTCCGTATTGTTTCTAATCGGAATACCGACTAATGGTCTGTGTTGTGTAAATTCTAAACTTCTAGCAACCCTATTGCTTGAAGTTATTGGTCTACAGTTTCATTCTAAGTCTATTGATTATTGAATCATCATTCAAACATTGATCGTGCTACCTAGTCCAGATTCCTGGTTGCACCCTTCTATCATTGTTCAGTTGTGTATGTTTCCCTCGAGCATACATCATTATGACTTTTGATCCGACAAATGATATTTCCTTGTTCACATAATTGAGGAAACCAATCCTTTGGAATTCTCGATGATTTGTTGCTGAGCCTGTCAGCCACATCCTCATCCTCTCCTTGGTTTACTGATGACCTCTTGTTTCAGAGCTCACTTACATAGATCACTTCGGAGAATCTCACAATGTCATCTCGTCAAATTGTGTTGCACCTTTTCTTCTCAGGCATCCCGAGTCTGAGGTATCCTGACACCAATCAAATCTGAATCTCGGTCCGATATGATGGTTGGAACATATTTCCAAGAGTTATAACGTTGGTCTTTAGATGACCCGGTGAGGTGGTATCATACCTAGCCCACCTGGCCGGAGGCCCTATTGTTATAGTCCCCTTTTAGCAAGTTTAGCCATTCTTCCGTGAGGAAATTGTAAGACTTATTTCACAAGTTGTTCCTGATGGATCCTTTATGTATCCAAAGTCTGACCTTTGCTTGAATACCATGTCAATGCTTCTTGAAGCATGTTTGTGGTACTCCGATTTTCAATAAGAGCATTGAAAGCGCAATGCTAAGTTTTCTTTAACCATTATCCAAACACCGTTGTATGGGTACTGTCATGAAATTTCTCTCCCCTTACTTAAAGGGTTTTCTACATGATATCCTGCCACGGGTATCATGCTCTGTTTGTCCTTGGGAAGGATGTACCCCTGAAATATGTGTTTAAACACATTTTCCTTTCCATTCTTCTGTTAAATCTGATAATCATATTTTCCTTTCCATTGTTCTGTTTAACCTTCTTGAGGTTTATATGATCCAAGCAGAAATATTCTCCTGTTAATGTAAACACCGTGGTGTACAATTCTGTTAGCATGACCCTGTTACTATTGTTGATGACATTCCGGTAGCCACCGATGGACGAGAACTTTGCCTATTGGTCCGCCTCGTTTCGACGAGCAGGAAAATGGTTCTCCTTGTCCCTCGCCCTTGGTGCCGATGTTGTTGCCGACATAACTGATAGGCTACCCGTTAACATGCCTTGTTGTCATGACCGAGCAAGATGTCACCGCTCCTTCTACTTTTAACCACATGGTGGGCCCATAACCCACAGTTCCACAGGATTGAAACCTGACTCTCCTGTACATCACCTGTTCCCAAGGTTGATCCTCACGCTTGGCTTCATATGTAATTCATGAGCCACCTTTCGGGGAATCATCGATTCTGGTATTTAACACAATACCTATACCGTTGCCTTGTTTCAGGCAACGAAGATTGTCTATCCGTTTCAAACTTCTTATGGTACCTTCTTACTTTGCTCTCGATGTGTTTCATTTGTTCAACTCAAGAGATACTCTTATGTTCATACTTGGGAAACCCCTAGAAGATTTTCCATTATAACATCCTATCGTTGTAGAGCTGCCACTTACCTATTCGTAAGTACGATGGAGATCCCGAAGAAAGGATGACAAATTGATCACGGTGACTTCAAGCAGTGAAATGAAGACATCAATGTAATGGATCGACCACTTCGAGAAGAGCAATCAAGACCGAGAAGATTCGTTAGAATTTTGTAACTAGACATTACCCCTAGTCCCTCTCTTAAATCTCGGGACGAGATTTCTTGTAGTGGAGGAGAATTGTGACGCCCGGATAATCATGCTACAGTAATCCCACGCTAAGGATGCCACGTCACCTCGGTTACTGTTGATAAACCCGCGTAATTCGAAACCCAGCTCAAGATTCAAATTTAAAATAAAGGAAAACAATAAAAGTTTTCAAATATTGAAACTAAAATGTTCGGGTTGTGCCAAATAATGTGTAGGTAATTATGGTGAAGAAACCAAACTTCTGTAAATTATTCCAATGCACTAAAATAATTAAAACAGCAGCTAAACCTATTATAAATGCCCTTTTGAAATTTATAAAAATGCGAGCAAAATATTTTAAAAAATACCAAAGTATATTATGGTAGTGGGCTAATTTACAACCTCCATTTAGGTACTGGTCTTATAATTTTACAAAACTGAAAACTATTAAAAACTATAATAAAAACAGAAAAGTAAAATAAAATAAAAACAGAAAAGAAATAAAACAAAGAAAAACAAAAAAAGGACCCCCCCCCCCACTGGGCCAGTCAGCCCAGCTGCTAGCCAGGCCGGCCCAAACCGGCCCAGGCCGCCCCCTCACTCCACCATAACCCCACCCCGGTCAAACCCTAGCCCGACCGCACTACACCACTCCCCCCCCCCCCCGATCCCCATCTCTCCCCTCGTTTCCCCCCCACCTCGCGCCGCACGCACTCGCACGCACGCATCGTGCCTGGGAGAGAAACTCCCCGCGCCCGATCCCCTCATCAACCACGACGCCTCCGCCGTGTTTTCCTCTGGTTCTCCTGCCGTAGAGCATCGCCGCCGCCACGAGTTTCCCCTCCGCCCGTCGTCGTCTTCCCTGCTCCGTCGGGGCCGCCAACCGCCGGCACCGAAGGCCACCCCACTCCACGGCCTCCTCATCGCGGCTCCTCTTCCTCCGCACCTCTGCTTCATCCTCGCGCCTGCCGGCCCGTCCGGCCACCGGACCTCGTCGGCAAGGTCCCGCCGGCCCCGCCCCGAGTGGATTTGGATCGGCGGCAACCGATGCCCCCGACCCGTCGCGCGCCATCACCCCACCACCCCCCCGACGCTGACGGCCCGGAAGTCGCCCGAAGCCGTCCCCGGCACCACCGGACCTCCCCGCCGGCCTGCCTCCCCTGCATCGCGTCGTCACCGTCGCCCCCCTCGACAACCGCTGCCCCGTACCCTACAGCTACGGTGAGGCCCTTGGCCTCCCCTTCCCCTCGCTCGCACGCCGTCCCGCACCGGCGCTCGACCACCGCGACTCCCGCCTATTGCTACCGCGCCCCCTCCTCTGTTCCCTCTCCCCGATGTGACTCACGTCGCCGTGGCTGCGCCTGCCCGCGTCAGCGTCCTCTTCGCTACGAACCGCGAGACCCCGCGCGCCCGAGCCGCATCTGCCGCTGGCGCCCGCGGCCACCTACCTCCGCGCGCGGCCGCCGTTGCCTCGAGCCCCTGCCCGCCGTGTCCGGCCTCCCTCCTCGGCGTCCACAGCGCCGCTCCGGCGTCGACCTCGTGCTTGCCGCGGCCTCCCCCCCCCCCACATGCAGGCGACGCCCCACGCCCACGGCCCCACTCCGGCGCCGCCCTGCTGCTCTCCTGCCGGCGCCCCCCTCCGGTGGCCGCCCGCGCATCACCGCGGCCTCGCCCCGCTGCCTCGCGGGCGGGCTCGACCCCGTACGGGTTGCGCCCGCTGCCCGCCTGCCCGTCGCCCGCTATTGGCCCCTGTGCCTATGGCGAACGGGGCCCACCCTGAGAACAAAAAAAAAGAGAAAGGGAATTAAAATTAAATAATAAATAAAATTATTAAGTTAATTAATTAATTAAAGGATTAATTAACTTAATTAATCTTGCTTAATTAACCTAATTAATTAACTAAACTAGTCAAACCTGTTTAGTTAGCCTGAGTCTATGACAGGTGGGTCCCACTGGACCCACAGACCAGTTTGACTTGGTCAGCTGGGTTTGACCTGCTGACGTCATGGTGATGTCATGCTGACATCACCTTTCACTGTTCTGGATAATGTTCAATTTAAATAATTTAAATAAATCCTAAAAATGATTTAAATCTTTTAAAATTAATATAAAATAAATCGTAGCTCGGATGAAAAAACTTTGTACATGAAAGTTGCTCAGAACAACGAGACGATTCCGGATACGCCACCCGTTCGTCCACCACACCTCCCTAACCTATCGAACTCGCAACTTTCCCCCTCCGGCTCCTCTGCCCGAAAACGCAAAACACCGGGGATACTTTCCCGGATGTCATCCCCCTTCACCGGTATCACCTACTACCGCGTTAGGGCACCTCTAACGCCGTTACTTGTCATGTCATGCATCACTATGCATATGCTTGCTTAAATATTTACTGTTTCTCCCCCTCTTCTCTCGATAGACACCGAGACCGACGCCGCTGCTACCCAGTACGACTACGGAGTTGACGACCCCTCTCTCTTGCCAGAACCACCAGGCAAGCCCCCCCCCTTGATCACCAGATATCGCCTACTCTCCTCTATACTGCTTGCATTAGAGTAGTGTAGCATGTTACTGCTTTCCGCTCATCCTATCTTGATGCATAGCCTGTCCTTGCTACTACTGTTGTTACCTTTACCTGCAAACCTAATGCTTAGTATAGGATGCTAGTTTATCATCAGTGGCCTTACATTCTTGTCCGTCTGCCATGCTATACTATCGGGCCGTGATCACTCGGGAGGTGATCACGGGTATATACTATATACTTTATACATGATACATGTGGTGACTAAAGACGGGAAGGCTCGTAGGAGCACCCGCGAGTGGATCTTTGAGGCAGAGCGACAGGGCAGGTTCCGACCACCTAGGAGAGAGGTGGGCCTGGCCCTGTTCGGCGTTCGCGGACACTTAACACGCTTAACGAGATCTGGGTATTTGATCTGAGTCTGGCCATTTGGTCTATACGCACTAACCATCTATGTGGGAGTAGTTATGGGTATCCCGGCGTCGTGGTATCAGCCGAAGCCTTCTTGATGTCAGCGACGGAGCGGCGCGCGCTGGATTGGACTGGAACGCCACTAGGCTAGGTCTGCTTCCGGCCGCCCTCGCAACGTGCAGGTGTGCTAAGGGCGATGGGCCCAGACCCCTGGGCGCTTAGGTTTAGACCGGCGTGCTGACCTCTCTGTTGGTCTAGGTGGGGCTACGACGTGTTGATCTTCCGAGGCCGGGCATGACCCAGGAAAGTGTGTCCGGCCAAATGGGATCGAGCGTGTTGGGGTATGTGGTGCACCCCTGCAGGGAAGTTTATCTATTCGAATAGCCGTGTCCCTCGGTAAAAGGACGACCCGGAGTTGTACCTTGACCTTATGACAACTAGAACCGGATACTTAATAAAACACACCCTTCCAAGTGCCAGATACAACCGGTGGTCGCTCTCTCACAGGGCGACGAGGGGAGGATCATCGGTTAGGATTATGCTATACGATGCTACTTGGAGGACTTCAGTCTACTCTCTCCTACATGCTGCAAGACGAAGGCTCCCAGAAGCGTAGTCTTCGACAGGATTAGCTATCCCCCCCTTATTCCGGCTTTCTGCAGTTCAGTCCACATATGATCCCCTTACTCCATTTGATACCCATGCATATGTAGTGTAGCTCCTTGCTTGCGAGTACTTTGGATGAGTACTCACGGTTGCTTTCTTCCCCCTTTTCCCCCCCTTTCCTTTCTCTCTGGTTGTCGCAACCAGATGTTGGAGCCCAGGAGCCAGATGCCACCGTCGATGACGACTCCTGCTACACCGGAGGTGCCTACTACTACGTGTTGCCCGCTGACGACGACCAGGAGTAGCTTAGGAGGATCCCAGGCAGGAGGCCTGCGCCTCTTTCGATCTGTATCCCAGTTTGTGCTAGCCTCCTTAAGGCAAACTTGTTTAACTTATGTCTGTACTCAGATATTGCTGCTTCCGCTGACTCGTCTATGATCGAGCTCTTGTATTCGAGCCCTCGAGGCCCCTGGCTTGTAATATGATGCTTGTATGACTTATTTTATTTGTAGAGTCGTGTTGTGATATCTTCCCGTGAGTCCCTGATCTTGATCGTACACATTTGCGTGCATGATTAGTGTACGATTGAATCGGGGGCGTCACATTTGTATAGGTGCACTAGTTCGGCGAAGAGATGGTGATACAGGTGCAATACGGATAGTAGATATTGATTTTTGTAATAAGAACAATAAAAAAATAGTGAGGTAGCAATTGATAAAACGGAGAACAAACGGTATTGCAATGCTTGAAAATGAGGCCTAGGGTCCGTACTTTTGCTAGTGCAATCTCTCAACAATGCTAATATAATTGGATCATATAACCATCCCTCAAAGTGTGATGAAGAATCACCCCAAAGTTCCTATCTAGTAGAGAACATATGAAGAAATCGTTTGTAGGGTACGAAACCACCTCGAAGCTATTCTTTCCGATCGATCTATCCAAGAGTTCGTACTAAAATAACACCAAATAATTTCAGATACATAATACTCAATCCAACACAAAGAACCTCAAAGAGTGCCCCGAGATTTCTACCGGAGAAACAGAAGATGAGAACGTGCATCAACCCCTATGCATAGATTACCCCAATGTCACCGCAGGAATCCGCGAATTGAATGCCAAAACACATATCAAGTGAATCAATATGATACCCCATTGTCACCAGGAGTATTCATATGCAAGACACATATCAAGTGCTCTCACATCCATAAAAGTATTCAATCCAATAACAATGAAATCTCAAAGGGAAAAACTCAATTCATCACAAGAAGATAGAGAGGGGAAAACACCATATGATCTGACTCTATTAACAAAGCCCGCGATACATCAAGATCGTGACATCTCAAGAACACAAGAGAGAGAGAGAGAGAGAGATTAAACACATAGCTACTCGTACAAACCCTCAACCCCGAGGGTGGACTACCCCCTCCTCATCGTGGTGGCTGCCGGGATGATGAAGATGGCCACCGGAGATGATTCCCCCCTCCGGCAGGGTGCCGGAATGGGTCTAGATTGGTTTTTGGTGGCTATAGAACCTTGCGGCGGCGGAACTTCTGATCTAGGTTAACCCCAAGGGTTTTCGGAATATTTGGGAATTTATAGGGTAAAGAGGGGGTGCGGGAGGCCACCGAGGTGGGCACAACCCACCTGGGCGCGCATGGGCCCGCAGGCGCGCCCTGGTGGGTTGTGCCCCCTCAGGGCACCCCAGGTGCTGCTCTGGCCCAAAGGTGGTCTTCTAGTCCATAAAAATTCCACAAAAAGTTTTGTGGTGTTTGGACTCTGTTTGATATTGGTTTCCTGCGATGTAAAAAACAAGCAAAAACAGCAACTGGCACTGGGTCAATAGGTTAGTCCCAAAAAATGATATAAAGTTGCTATAAAATGATTGTAAAACATCCAAGAATGATAATATATTGGCGTGAATACTTCATAAATTATAGATACGTTGGAGACATATCACCGCTCACTGCTTGAAACCGCTGGCGAATCAATATGCCTGCTATAACTCCGGCTTGGACGCGGGGTTGAATGAATCCGTTCACGACTGTATGAGTAAGCTACTTGTTGAGCCACCGATGTCTGAAGAAGTTCTCCAGCCCTCCGTATTTCCATCGCGGCTGGAGACCCGCCTTCAACGGGGAGAGCTGCCAATCGCGTAGCTACAGGAATCATATTGTCCATAGGGTCAGAATAATGACACGGCGATGTCGGAACATGCTGAGGCGGAGTCAAATTCAAATGAGGCAGGTCAACAGCACGTGGCTGAACCAGCGTTCCGGTCACAGGTGCCTTGACAACCCGGTTTACCACGGGCGGGCCACAGGTTCCTTAAGGAAATATGCCCTAGGGGCATTAATAAAGTTGTTATTTATATTTCCTTATATCATGATAAATGTTTGTTATTCCTGCTAGAATTGTATTAACCGTAAACTTGATACATGTGTGAATACATAGAAAAAACAGAGTGTCCCTAGTATGCCTCTACTTGACTAGCTCGTTAATCAAAGATGGTTAAGTTTCCTGACCATACGCATGTGTTGTCATTTGATGAACGAGATCACATCATTAGGATAATGATGTGGTGGACAAGACCCATCCGTTATCTTAGCATAATGATCGTTAAGTTTTATTGCTATTGCTCTCTTCATGACTTATACATATTCCTGTGACTATGAGATTATGCAACTCCCGAATACCGGAGGAACACATTGTATGCTATCAAACGTCACAACATAACTGGGTGATTATAAAGATGCTCTACTCTGAAGGTGTTTGTTGGGTTTACATAGATCAAGATTAGGATTTGTCACTCCGAGTATCGGAGAGGTATCTCTGGGCCCTCTCGGTAATGCACATCACTATAAGCCTTGCAAGCAATGTGACTAATGAGCTATTTGCTGGATGATGCATTACGGAAAGAGTAAAGAGATTTTCCGGTAACGAGATTGAACTAGGTATGAGGATACCGACGATCGAATCTCGGGCAAGTAACATACCGATGACTAAGGGAATAACGTATGTTGTTATTGTGGTTTGACCGATAAAGACCTTCGTAGAATATGTAGGAACCAATATGAGCATCCAGGTTCCGCTATTGGTTATTGACCGGAGATGTGTCTCGTTCATGTCTACATAGTTCTCGAACCCGTAGGGTCCGCACGCTTAACGTTCGATGATGATTTGTATTATGAGTTATGTGTTTTTGGTGACTGAAGTTTGTTCGGAGTCCCGGATGAGATCACATACATGACAAGGAATCTTGAAATAGTCGAGAGGTAAATATTGATATATTGGACGATGATATTCGGACACCGGAATGGTTTCAGAAAGGTTTGGATATATTTTGGAGTACCGAGGGGTTACCGGAACCCCCCGGGGAAGTATTGGGCCTACATGGGCCTTAGGGGAAAGAGAGGGGAGCCCACAAGGGGTGGCCGCCCCCGCCCCCCATGGGAGTCCGAATTGGACTAGGGGAGGGGGCGGCGCCCCCCTTTCCCTCTCCCTCTCCCTCTCCGTCCTTTTCCCCTCCGGTGAGAAAGGAAAAAGGGGGGACGAATCCTACTAGGAGTGGAGTCCTAGAAGGACTCCCCCCTGGCCCACCCCCTTTTGTGGCCGGCCTTCTCCTCCCCTCCTTTATATATGGGGGCATGGGGGCACCCCATAGCACATCAATTGTTCTCTTATCCGTGTGCGGTGCCCCCCTCCACATTTTACTCCTCTGGTCATAGCGTCATAGTGCTTAGGCAAAGCCCTGCGCGGATCACATCACCATCACCGTCACCACTCTGTCGTGCTGACGAAACTCTCCCTTGACCCTCTGCTGGATCAAGAGTTTGAGGGACGTCATCGAGTTGAACATGTGCTGAACTCAGAGGTGTCGTATGTTCGGTACTTGATCAGTTGGATCACGAAGACGTTCGACTACATCAACCGCGTTAACCTAACGCTTCCGCTTTCGGTCTACGGGGGTATGTGGACACACTCTCCCCCTCTCGTTGCTATGTACCTCCTAGATAGATCTTGCATGATTGTAGGAATTTTTTTTGAAATGGCATGCTACGTTCCCCAACAGTGGCATCCCCAGGTGTATTGAAGAGGTTCCTAGCCTCAAACTCTGGGGGTAGACGGGTCTGGTGCTTCCTCCTCATAACGGCATTTGAAGCGTTCTGATCCAAGGTAAGCCGGAACGACTCTGCCTAAATCTATTGTGTCTTAGCGTCCAAAGCGGCCCGTTCCATTGCCATCCTAGCATTCTCAACATTAAATTCCTCCTTGGCTTGAGCTACCTCATCTCGCAATTTCGCCACATCCACCTTATGCTGTGCTTGATTTTTTGGTGTCACCTTTGCAGCTAATAAGGCCGTCAAAGCCTTCAAGAGTTCGGATAACACTTAAGCTGGCGGGCGCGCGGAGCTGCTCACCCCGGCCGTCGCTGCAGCCGATGAACTGGAGGTCATAGCCGCAACAGTCGTCGAATTAAGCATTGGTTGTGTGCCGGCCATGAAGATTGCAACTTCGTTCGGCAGCTTGTAGGGGTCCGGAATTTTGTCGCCATCGGAACAGCCCCCAAGCCCACCATCTTGCAATTGATATATGGAATCCGTCTCGCTGGTTGAGGACTCATCACCAGAGTAGATGGCCCTCTCTCCACCAGACGCAGATCCTTCCTCAAGGTCCACTCCATGAGTAAAACCCACGAAAGCGTGCTTCATGGCGGGTTGAACCTTAGCGGGTTGTGCACGCTGAGCTGTCTCGACAATGTCGGTGTAGGTGTCCGGCTCAGGCTCCGACTCATTGATCTTGCCGATGAAGACGTGAATTCCACCGAAGGGGACCCGGTATCCATACTCGATTGAGCCGGCTTCAGGGCCCCAGCCAGCATTATCGATGTAGATCTTGTCGCGGCAGCTTTTAGTCATCCGGCCGACGGCGTATCCCTTGATCACTGCGAAGCTGCCCTTCAAGAACTCGAAACCACCATGCGTTGGCCCCACGGTGGGCACCAATTGTCGTGGACTTAGCATGGCAGATGCCCTAGCAAAAGGACTTAGGCGTGGAGCCATCGCAACTAGGTTAGTTTGAAGGGGTTAATCGGGACAAAGGACATAGAGAATTTACCCAGGTTCGGCCATTCTCAATGAGGTAAAAGCCTACTCCTGCTTTAGGTTGTATTGCTTGGGTTTCGATTACCAGGGAGCGAATACACTTGACATAGTTCTTGATGAGTTGTTTTCTTGAGTCAACCCGCCGCCAGGTCACCCCTTTATATACAGGTTGATGCCCGACGGCTTACAGAATCCCGACGGGCTCATACAAAACGTGTCCGGCTCAGTATCTAACTAAGCTTTCCTTACAACACAAGTTAAACATATGGCGGCTCATACCCGTGGGCCTCAAGTCGTCCCCGGGTCTTGGGCCTTCAATAAGCTTGCTCTATGAATCGCCATCTTCACATCTTCTTGGACCTTATCGGGCCTCTTCGTCTTTAAGCCTCCAGTGGCATGACCCGGCCCCTCCTGGGCGGGTCATACACAGTAGTTATATCCCCAACACACAGTGTCTCTGTGAACAGAGAAGTAGGAGGGAGAAGGGGTTGGGTTGTGCCTGACATAGTAGGAAGTGGGTTTAGGTGCACAGGGGGTTTCCTCTATTTCTTTTTTAGTTTTCTTTTCTTTTGCTTTTCCTTTTCTGTTTATCTTTTATTTCTTTACTATTTTCATTTAAAGTTTATTTTATTTTAGTTTTATAAAATACCAATTTAGCACCTAAATTAGTATTACTAATTAGGCCACTGCCACAATTATTTTGGCACACTACTAATTTAGTTATATTATTATAACTTTATAGAAGGCATTAAATTAATTGTTTTGCCCTCTGTTTTGGTTATTTTAGTGCATTTAAATATTGTAAGAAATGTTGGTTTCGCCACTATTATTACTCATGAATTATTTGTCACATTTAGAACATTTTAGTTTTAATGTTTGAAAACTTTTATTGTTTAACTTTATTTTAAATTTGAATTCGGACGGGATTTGAGTCATCACGAGATTGACAATAGTAATCGTGGTGATGTGGCATCATTAGTAGAGGGTTACTCTGGATTAATTATCCGGGCGTTACACTTCCCCACTCCAATTCGGTCCCCCCTTAGCCTCCAAAAAGGCTAAGGGGGTGCCACCTTTGTTACTCTCCACTACTTTGCCTTATTGTATTTTCTTAGGCCCTTTGATTTTTAAATAATTACAAAAGCCTCCTAATCATCATTAGGGCCTTTTATTATTAACTTAACATCTCCGAAAATATTTTCCACCTAAATATCAATACCAAGTAAACCCCGAAATGCTTCTAGTTCCTCTCGAAACTATTCTGAATATTAATGAAACTATTTCATAAATATTCTCCCATAACTCTTGCTCCACTAACACTCAGCAGATCGATTACCTTAAGCTTGTGACCCAGTAGGTTCGGTAAAACATAGACATGAACAAAACCCCTTTCGTTCAATGATCAATAGCGAAACCATGGACATCCATATCAATCCCTCTGAATACGCGAATGGCATTCAAGTGAAATCCGAGGTGAGATATATTTCATTTTGGAAGTTCAGTTATAGAGTGATCGGAAGTCATTATGTCAAGACCATACATGACTTGTCAGTGGCTGATCCCTTTGCAGAAATATTGAAGTGGCGAAACTAGTTGTAATAACAATTTGAACCCCTCATATGTTCATGTTCAGTTGATCAGCGCGGGCGTCTACAGCTGCATGACAAAGGTTCTGCATAAGCTAGATTTCATTTCTAATTATCAGTTTGAACCTTGTAATCTTCGAATTTGAGCCTTGTAATTCTGGAATTTGAACCTTGTAATTCTGGAATTTGAACCTTGTAATATTTCTGGCATTTGCGATACAATCATTGAAATAGCGTCATATGAGACTCATATATTGGTAGTACTATTTTGACCTTAATATGCAATGGACGATCAATATCTGGACCTTAATATGTAATTGACTTGATTTTATTTACCATTCTTGCATGTATTTCCCCTGTCGATCTCATCACAAACGATCTATATTGCAGCCTCGATAGTGATCTTCAACATTATTGCACACAATTGGCTTCTTCAACCATGTGCTCTATAGAGCGCAGAATTATCGCACACGAGTGTCCCTCTTTACCCGTATGTGTAAGTTTTACCTCATCACACATGAGTAAGCTTATTGTTGAATGAGTGTGCTGCTTTTAGTCATTCCACACACTTCATTTTTGCAAAGCTTTTGCAATAAACGCCCACAATTTGCCCCTCTTCGAGATGACGCATGGCCAAACGAGTCGGGCGGGAAACTTGCGCGGTTGCGTGCGGTAACCTACACGGTTGCACGGGAACAGACTCACCAACGATACATTGGCGCCTCTTCGAGCCCGCGCATGGCCAAATAAAATGTGTGTGAGGTGCTCAAGCGTGCAGTGGAATCCTCCATCGAGAACGATGTGTCAAGACGTGCTAATTATAGGTCGTCTGGCCCCCATTTATTATAGTGGCCCTTTAACCCTTGTCTCTCTTCAACCTTTCGATCATGTCCCAATATTGCAAGAAGCATATCCACGACGACAAATACAGAGAGAGTATCCTACACGGCTCCAATGGTGCTCCGAGCGCCTGCCGACGACGAGCGCCAGTTCATCATGCGTGCCATAGTGGACACCTAGAGAAGATTCACGGAGGTCTCAGTGGTGTACACCAATGACCCGATCTGGGTGGAGAACTCCATCCATACTATGGAGCTGTTGCTTGCTGCAGACAAGTACAAAGTGGTCAGATTCAACATCGAGTACACATTGCTCATGCTGGGTATGATCCAAAGGTCGCCTTCATGCAGATGTGCGCTTGCAATCAGATCCTCATCTACCACTACAACATGGCCACAAGACCTTACGAGCGTTTTGCCAAGTTTGTCAACAGCCATGACTACAGGTTCGCTACGATGGACACCACCAACGATTTAAAGGTGCTCAAGAAGTCGAGCATCGCCTGCCAGAATCTTGTCGACAACCAGGGCTAATACAGGATCTGGGGCAGCAAGAAGCAGAAGAAGGATTCACTAGTTCACCTCACAAGGCCATCATCGGCCCCTACTACAGAGACATGAAGGATGTCTTCAACAAGAACATGCTCCTGGATGGAGAAATTGGATGAAGATCACATCGTGTACGGGGTCAAGGAGGCATACATGAGCTACGGGATGTACAGGAGGATCGTTGACATGAGGAAGTGTCTCCTTCCCCAAGACGACGAGGGATCCGGCCAGAAGTAGAGCAATGGCAAGCGTAACAACAAAAAGTAGATGATCTGATGATCGTTTCTCCTAGTTTATCATGCATGTAATTGTTTACTTAGGTGTGCAAATGTTATCTGTAGTCAGTTATGTAATTGGATATTTATTTTGGTTATGCAATCATGTTGTTATAAGGATATATGTTGTTCTTCAGTAAAGAGAGCATAGATATTGTGCAGACTGAGCAAATCACATCGCATACGGATTAAATGACGAAACATGTCAGTGATGATTTCATGGATCGCTGACTATTGTTTACCAGCAAGCATTTTTTCATAACACACACAACTTATTAGCAGGAATCGTCTAAGTTATTATCGGTCTTCCCACATAATTTTGATTACTCACCTGTTTGTCGGGTATCACACACATCTTGTTAAGCTGAATCGTTTGTGTTCTTATGGATCATCGCAAACAGGTCATCCAAGTGACCTGTATGCTGTCTATCGCACACATCTTGTCCTTGGTAATCGTTTGTGTTATTTTGGCTCATGCAAACAGCTCACCCGAGTGAAGTATATGCCATTTATCGCACACATCTTAATCTAGGTAACCGTTTGTGTTTTTTGGCTCACCACAAGTAGTTCGTATGGATCAACTGTATGCCACGATTTGACACACACAACTCTAATATGAATCGTGCTTGATGGATCAGCAATCGCAAACCGTTCATTTGTTGGCGATGATTTTATTAGAGTACCATTTTTGATTGATACATCGCACATAGTTTGATCGATTGGTTTCCTATACATGTGTCGTCTTAGGACCTTCCTGCAGTAATGTTAGATGCAATACTTATGGCACATCTAGATGTGCTTTAACAAAACTAAATTATTATTATACCAAACAAATTCACTCCTGTAATTTCTCACAAAAATATATTTGAATAATGATAGTGATGCTCACTACTGTTGATTGTTGAACATAATTCACCTTTAGAGTTTTTCCCGGGTGATCACTAGTAAGGCTAAGACACTATTTACACTATTTTGACCAAAAAATTGTATGATTCACCCTAAAGTCAACGCTTGGTTTTGGTTGGTAGAAAATAACATACTGGTGCAAAAGAAAGTCAAGTTTATTCGATGACTTTTTTGTAATTATTAATTATTTTTTCCAATTTCTTGGTGTATATACACCCAAGAATTAAGGGGTATTTCCCCATTCTTGTGTCACTAAATTTTCCATCGAAAATTTTCGGAGTTGCCACGTGCTCGTACCTAATGTTGGGTACTCCCTTCGTACGAATGCATAAGACATGTTACGTTGTGCACCGTGACTAAAGACAAAGAGGAAAACAAAAGTAATTAATATTTATTTGCTAATTAATAACATTGCATGCAATGAACTAACCACTGCATGCCATGTTAGGTAGTCATAAATCATTAAAAACATACACACCCCGCGTTTCTTATTGGTTGATTCCTTTATTAATTTCAAGAAATCAGAAACAAGGCGAGAGTTAATGCACCGCTTCTAAGTGTTTTGGGATTATTTGGTTTTCATAAGATAGACTTATGCACCGGTACGAAGGGAGTACAAAGCAGTATTTCAAAAATGAACACCAATGATTACTTGGGAATTTGCGGGAATACCAAGACTCGACACATCTCTAAACTCTTTTCCAGCGGCTTAATTTGCGGATGTCTTGAGATCCAATAATTTTAGTTGTTCAATAGTACCTGTCGAGCTTGAACATTGTGGTCCATCAGCGATAAGTCAAGATTAGGGTACTAAAAACATCTCGCCGGTAGATGGCAGCGCTGTGGCTGGTAGGATACTAAGGAATCAGGACGGGTCAGTGGTGTTTGCGGCCTACCGCTTCCTGTTCCATTGCAACGAAGCGTTGGAGGCTGAGATTCACACGTTGATGCAAGGTATGACTGGTCACACTAACAAACCGGTCATTCAACACACTAACAAACCGGTTCTGGTTCAGTCTGACTCTTCTAAGGCACCATCCATTTTATCAAGGAATATGCTCACTCATATGGACATCTTGCTGAAGAAATAAAAGAGCTCATGGAGGTTAGGGAGTTTGTTAAACATAGGCTTAGAAGGGAACAAAACAGGGTTGCTGATCAGTTGGCTAGTTACAGCCGTACAGAGTACAGAGTCTACTACCGATGTATGGATCCATAGAGGTCCTTGCATTGAGAACTTGTGCCTCTTGATTGTAACCCTGTTACATTGGAATAAAATTCCCTTTTCTCTCACAAAAAAATTATAAGTTCACATTTCTTCTCATCAATGCTGAATTTTGGTGCTATTCATGGCTTGGTCCATAACTGTAGTATAATAAGTTACAAATTGACCTCATAACATAATTACATCCACCACACAAATACAATTCTTGGACCATCAGCACCTAAACAAGCTCCCATCAGTACCAACCATAGCTGCCAGCTTAACATGATTGTTGAAGTTAATTTGCCAAGGAAATCGATGATAAGAGCTTGCATATATACAAAGGAAACAACATATAACAACAACCAAAACTAATACATCTGTGGAACATAAGAATTATACTATTTGTTTTTTTACTTGGGGTACAACCATTATCACCAGAATGGCCACGAAGTGATTCCCGCTAGAAACCTTTAATATGTTCAGCTCATCTGTTTCATTGCATTGAACTCATCAAACACCTTAGAAAAGAAAGATGGCATGATATGTATGCCCAACTATGTTAACAACATATATTCTGATTCACATTCGATGAAACTATTAAATTACACTAGTACATCAGGAGGTAGTTACTCCTGAAATATAAAATTCAGAATTTAAGCTTCTAGTCCTGAATAAATGGATATAGTAAACATGTACAGAAATTGCCAAGTTATGTTCTCTATTGCCCAAACACTCGCCAAGACTGCCTCATCAAAGGATCAAGGAGATACTAGTAACTAGCCAAGTTAGGAGGAATGACAGCCATATCTTGCTTTGTTTCTTCAGATCCAAACGCACGCTAAAGGCCTTTCTTCCGGATAAAAACTGGTCTGTCAAGCCCTAAAATAGTTACGTTGTACGTCAGATGTAGAAATACACATGTCACAATTGCAAGGACAAACATAACTGCTCCCCTCCTCAGTTTATCGCAAAAGATAAATTCCCTCTCTAATACATGATTAATTATTGGAGGCGGTATCCCAGAATAATCTCATACATAATGAAGATGCACTTGTGATGATATATAAAATGGATTATGTTAACCTTTGAGTCCTTCATTTTCCATGTACATGGGATTTCCCACAATTTATGCAGGGGCTAAAATATCATACTGTTGAGCACCAGAATCAGCTCTTTCAGTCCTCAATTTCACAGGAACAATTTCATCTTATGACTGCCGTAAAATTTAGTACATACTACTAACACAAATTTCACTCTCTAACTAAGATTTTTAATGAGGCACTCTTCACTACTAATATTATCAAGCATAATTAAATATCTCACAATATCAGCAGGCAATCAACAAGGTGGACCATCAACATGCATTTTTGGAACTAGAATGTGGCACAGAGAAATATGATCAACAACTAGGGAGTGGAAATTATGCTCTTCTATTACAAAGGGATAACAGTTAGTACTTAGTACTCCCTCCATAGTGATCTAAACACTCTTATATTTCTTTACAAAGGGAGTAGCATCTAAGGCCTAATATAAATAAAGGCTTCTGTGACTGACAGGCAAACAACAGCCAATTGAAACAATATTTTTCTGCAAAACCTAAATATTGTGCAAGGAACATCTTTACCTCTCGTGTGAAAGAAACCCTAGCACACAAGGTTAGACAATTAAAAATACATAGATTATATTGCCGGAAGTAAAAGGAATGCACCTTTAGTTTGAAATGGAATATCTGAAAAGCCTACCACATAGGGAGATTCAAAAGAATTATCATGGAACCTTGATTTAAATCTTTTCAACTTGCTGATTGCTGGACTATCAAGGAGATCAAGGAGAAGAGGGTTAAGTCCTCTTGGTTTGTGGGTTGAGTCGACCAAAAATTCAGCAAATATTGACAGTCGTTCTCATTGCAATGGAAATAAATCCATCTGGAAACTGCTAGGAGCCAAGCATTGCTCCAGACAACATGAAACACAGAACAAAAGTTAAATTACTCATGTCATCAGATGGATAATCACAATAATTTTACTTATGACATTGGGGTAGATGTGGGACGCAAATCCTCACAATGGCAAAGTGTTGGTATGGCACTAGCTAAGCATGCAATTACTGTTGCTCCCCAAAAGCTCGAGACATTACCATTCAAATAAATCCAAGTTGAATTCTGTGAAGTTGGCTAATGCCAACTAAACAAGAAAATTATGTGATGCACTGTAGCTGGACTTCTGGAGTGAGCAGATATTTGGGAGCATTACTGAAGAATATATGTGATTCTAAAGAATGCACACGCAATGAAAAAGGGCTGAGAAAAACTCTGTCCTTGCCAGAATCCGTACCAGCCTCAAGGAGACGCAGGCCTTCCACCAGCAGGAAGATACAATGCCCTAGGCCCGAATCCTCTGCAATCGATTTCACACGCTGATGCCCACCCCGAATCAATCGAGAGCAGAAGCACAACAGTAGGGACGCTGTAATGTGTCGCGACAAAGCCGAGGCCCTGATTCCTCCGCGGCTGAAGCCAAGCACCGACGAGGACACCCAACGCAAAACCGCCCGCTCGCGGCCGAAACCGATCAACCCTCGCCTCCGACCTCGATGTTGCTGGTAGTGGAGCCCGCGCTTCCCAAAAACTGCAAGGAGGCTAGCTCGCAAATCGCAATACCCACGTCCAAAATTTCTTTTCCTCGCTACAACAACAACAAAGCCTTTAGTCCCAAACAAGTTGGGTTAGGATAGAGGTGAAACCCACAAGATCTTGCAACCAACTCATGGCTCTGGGACATGGATAGCAAGCTTCCACGCACCCCAGTCCATAGCTTGTTATTTGGTGATACTCCAATCCTTCAGGTCTCTCTTAACGGACTCCTCCCATGTCAAATTCGGTCTACCCCGACCTCTCTTGACATTCTCCGCACGCTGGCCCCCGATGTCATAACTCCCAGGGCCTCTGGAGCTTGAGTTTCACTTTCCCTCCGTTTCCACCGCTGCCAGTCTCTCCACCTCTGTTGCCTTGTCTACCAGCTCTTTTCAGCAGTGGGATCATCGCCTTGGTTACTTGTGTTACTCTCGTCTCTCATCCTTAGTTCGGCATGGTCTTCTTGAAACTTGTGAGGCCTTAATGCTGCACTGACTCGAACCTTTGCCCTCTGTGTTCACCTTAGGCACCCCTTGGTGATTGTCAACCGTGTGTGGTCCTTTAGCTGATGCAAATCGCTTTGCTTTCCTCCAAAAGCTGAGTTGCGCTCCTCGCAACCTGGTCCTTGGGTCGTTATCGGTGACTCCAACTTGATCTAGCAGGCAAGGGCGGGTGAGAATAACGCTACCCTAGAAAGAAGATAGCTGGGCAGATTTCACCGTTTCCTTGATGACCTTGGGCTTCGCGAGATCAACCTCATCAGGCGGCGCTACAGTTCGAGCAACGAGCGACGGTCACCAACGTTGGTGCAGCCAGACCAGTTGTTCTATTCAACGAATTGGGGGTAATGGCATCCTAGTTGCTTTTCTGCGCGGATACTCCATGGCTTTAGATTTAGCCTGTACACCACGATTTTCACGCCTAGGGCTCACCAGTCCCACTTCAAGGATATCTGGACATATTTTGATGGCTTCCGCCAGGTGGTTGCTGATGCCTAGCATGTGTCGTCGCACCTTTGCCAACTCTAGTGTATGGGTGTCTTGCTGAAGCATATGGACAACACATTGCAGTTGTGGAGCGACCGGCATATTGGCAGCATTAAGCTACAACAACTCATGGCTAAGGAAATCATTTTTTAGCTCAACACAGTGTAGGAGTCCCGACAGCTGTCCCAAAAGGAGTTTAATCTGCGCAAAGAGTTGAAGCTTAAGTTGCTTGGTTTGGCCTCCCTCAAGTGCATCATCCCCCACCAGCCCTCCGCTTCCACTAGCTAGCCGAGGAAGACGCAAACACGTGCTACTTCTACATCCATGCGTGCCACTGCCACTGCAAAAATCACATGGTTGCCATTGCCCGTTACAGTATTGTTGCCTTGACCCATGAGGATAAGGAGTAGACGTTGGCAGACTACTCGTCCATCATGGGTTGCGCTATCCCTCGTAGAGTTGTTTTACCAACTCACTTTGGAGATCTTCAAAGATGAGCTTGCCATAGTCATCCACCAGCTCTATTTGCTTATACCGGGTTGCCTCGTCAAGCCTAACGATGCCATCATTGTCTTGGTGCTAGAGAAGAAAAACTCAAACCATGTCGCACACTTCCACCTGATCTGTTTGCCGCATACCTTTGGTAGGCTTTTCTCCAAGCTGCTTGCTCTCCACGTCATGCCTCGGCTCCCAAAACTGATCATGGAAAACCAAAGCTCCTTCATGCTCACCACTAAGGGCTTGCACATTAGACACATCGCAACCCTCATACTCAAGGTTGACACTGTGAAGGCATTAGATTCAGTCTCATGGCCCTTCCTCCTATGGTCTCACGGCAAACCGGCACTGGCAGCTGATTCAATGAGTTGGTGTGGATGATTCTACCATAGACACCCTCAACAAGGTGCCCGAGAGGCATATTCTTCACCATCATGGCCTATGGCAAGGTGACCCCCTTTTGTCTTTGTTGTTTCTTCTTTGTGCTGGAGGTGCTCAACGCCTTGTTTGTGCATGCGAAGAACATTGTCATGTTAGAGCCATCGTGCCGGCGTGGCGTCAAGCACCTCATGTTAGTGTACAATGCCGACATGGCCGTCGTCCTGTCTTCGACGTGCGGTAACCTGATCTTGGTGGCACGTCGAGCTTATGCACCAACTTCGACAAGTGTTCCTTTGCACCAATCTATTGTAGCATCGCCGAGATCTAAGTGATTAAGCTAAGCTTCACATGTGCTTTCCCAGTGCTCCAGTGCACCTACCTTAGCCTCCCCTTGTGCAAGATTCGCACGGTCCACATGTAGCCTCTTCTAGACAAAGTTCTCAACTGCATCCCCACTTGGATTGAGAATCTACTAAACATGGGAGGCTGGCTCATGCTTGTCAAATTAGTACTTCTCTCCATCCCAGTCTATCAAGCCATCGCCATGCAACTGCCTTTGTGTTCACTTGCAGCGGTCGAGAAGTACATTCACGTTTTCCTTTAGAGCGGGACCAACATAGTCAGCGACGGGCAATGCATGGTGGCCGGGAGCAAGTTGTGCTTCATGTGGAACTCAGCGGCTTCAGGATCCTTAGGTACATCTCTCATTTGCTGGGTGGATTCCTTGTTGAGCAGGGCACACTTCCTCAGTTCTCTTGTCCTGGTGCTCATGCTCAGAAGGGTGTTGCTGAGCGCAAGCAGCGTCACCTTCTTGAGGCGGTTCATGCGTTGATGATTGTCGCCTCTCTTTCACCTCACTTTTGGGTTGACGTAGCTTCTACCTCTACCTATCTCATCAACATTAATCCTTCCTCTGCTCTATAGACTGACATTCCTCTTGAGCATCTTTTTGGTTGTTCTCTTGACTACTCAACACTTCATTTGTTTGGTTGCATTTGCTACATTCTTTTTGCCCCCCATGAATGCACCAAACTAACTACTTAGTCTGTTGAGTGTGTCTTCTTAGATTACAATGATGCAAGGGCTATCTGTGTTGGGATCCTCTCAGTCGTCGGATGCACATTTCTCGGGATGTGACTTTTGATGAGTCTCGTCCTTTATATCCCTATCCATCCTCTCCTTTGACCTCCCCCATTGAGGATATTTATTTCCTCACTTTTTGAAATACACCTATCACTCAAGTATTGCCCTCGTCCACCCATCCCACCTTGTCTTCCCATACTACTGTTGTAGACCCCACACCTTTGTAACTTGTGGCTTCCCCACCTCGTTCATCACTTGAGGCTTCACCATTGATTCCCCCTCATCATCTTCTTTACTACACTGATCATCCGCATGTTGTGAATTCTTCTGATGAGCCACCTCCCTCGACTATTGTCTTCTTCTGTTGGCAATGCACCACCTCCAGCTTAGCCTACTTATGTCTTCCAAGCTCGCCCGCTTCTGCCTACTGACCGCTTGGTTATTCTAGCACCGCTCTTCTCGAGATGACTTATCATGACGTTGTTGCTCATCCTAAATGGCAGCATGCGATGGCATCGGAGATTGATGCTCTTTCACGCATTGGCGCGTGGGATCTCATTTCCCTTCCTCCTCGTGCTCGTCTCATCACTTGTATGTGGGTCTACAAGGTTAAGACTGATGGTTCTCTTGAGCATTACAAAGCTCGTCTAGTGGTGGGAACGTGGTCATGACTACGATGAGACATTTGCCCCTATGGCCCACATGACCACTCTTCGCACACTTTTCGCTGCGGCTTCTCTTCCTGATGACATGGTTTGTCATCTTTGTTGCTCTCTATATGGCCTTAAGCAAACCCCTCGTGTTTGGTATGAGCGTTTCATCTCAATAGTGATTGCGGCTGGATTTTCAGCAAGTGCTCATGATCCTGCACTTTTTTCTACATTTCAACTCGTGGGAGAACTCTTCTTCTATATGTCGATCATCACCGACAATGATTCTAAGTACATTGCCTTTGTGAAGGCTCGTCATAGTGAGTTTCTTATGTCTGATCTTGGTCCTCTTCGCTACTTTCTTGAGATTGAGGTTTCTTCTACCTTTAATGGCTTCTTTATTTCCCAAGAGAAGTATATCCAGGATTTTCTTGCTCTTACTAATGAGCGCACTATAGGGCGTGTTCGGTAGTTGCCCATGGCTGAAAAATCCTCAACTCCACTGCCCAACTCCTGCAGCCAACTTCCCATTTAAACTCCTGGACCGATGGATCTGTTCGGTGCGACAGCTTCTGGCAGCCAGCGATCGGCCAGGCCGAAAGGCCAGAAAGTGCATATTCGGCCCATTTTGGCTGGCCAGGCTTGACATACGTGGGATGCTTTCTACCGGGGAGACAGATAATCAAAGCAGCTTGCGTGCTTCGGTGGCCGAGTCACGGCGGCGGAGCTCGATTCGCGATAGAGAAGGTGGTCGCTGACGGTGGCCGACGAGCTGGTAACCGACAGGGATGGAGGAGCTGGTCGGCGGCGGAGTAGACGAGAGGGCGAGCGGGGCGGGGATGGAGGAGCTGGTCGCGACGGAGCAAACGAGGGCGAGCGGGGAGGGAATGGAGGAGCTGGTCGGCAACAGAGCAGATGAGGGCGACCAGAGCGGGGATGGATAGTTCATGGCCTGGGCTAGCGGTGGTGGAGAGTGCGGCCGCCGGCGGTCAAGATGCTATGCGCCATCGCTGCTGCTGCTGCTTGCGGCGGCTAGGGTTTGAGAAGGGGGGAAATATGATGCGGCCGGGGTGGCGAGGCGACTCGAGGGGAGTCCTGCTCCGGTCGTTCTATCACTTGGCGGTGGCACATCCATGTAAATAATGTCAAACTCCTGCTTCCCAGTTTCCTCGGAGCCCCGTTTCCCCAACTCCGTGACTCCTTCCAATTTGCACTAGCGAATTAGCCAGCTTCTCAGTCCAAATGCCAGGAGTGAACGCGTTCGGCTGGACTCCACGCGTGGAGTCGAGGATTTGAGAAGCCAGGCAACTACGAACACGCCCTAAGACTCCTATGAAGCTCAAAGTCCACCTTTGTATCCACCTCCGCTCCCTACCAGTCCGGCTGGGCATCCATTGTCTGGTTGTGGGTTACTATGTGTGCTGCCTCGATCCCACATCTTGTCTTCCCTTGTTAGGCGGCCACATCACCGCGCACTCGGGCACCACTATCGGCGAGCAGGAGCACGAGCAAGCGTCCTTTCGACCTTGTTCAGTCTGATGTCTAGGGTCCATCCCCCTTTGCCTTGGAAGGAGGTCATCACTAGTATATTATCTTTGTAGATGATTTCTCTAAACACACATGGATATATTTTATTTCTTCCAGGCCTGGGCCCATGGGCGTGTAGTTCGTGCGACAGAACATGGCCAATTTCCAAGGGCCATGAAATTCCTAGCACAAGGCAGCCCATAGCAAGCAGCAGCCAGCAGGCCTGCTACTCGATATCCAGCATGGGCTCGTAAGCCGCCCCGCTAGCACTAGCGTGTCTAGCCGTCCAGGCTGCATAGAGTCTCCCATGGAGCCCAGGCGTCGAGCAATCAAGGCATTGAGCAATCGAGGACATCAGGTCGAGTGGACGAGTCCTCTTCAACGCCGCCTCCTGCCCTCATCTCTTGTATGTTCGTCTCATCTCCTCTTTTTCCAATACGACGCTTGAAGCTCGGCGATCCTCCATCGGTCCACCCCCATCCAATTCAGCATGTGACGCTTCTACCAGCTGTCGGCCATCGATCCGTGAGTTCCGCAGATCGCATTCCATCTAGCAATTTTGATTTATGCCAATAGCTTGTTGTTAGTTCTGTTATTTTACATCTTTTCTATACATTTTTCTAGATCCAAGTCATGTCTTCTCAGGATAAAGAACATGAATTTGGTTACCAAAAGCGTTTGAAAAAACCCCAGAGAAGTTAGGTCGATTACAGAAAGGAGCCATGGATAAGTTTGTTGCAGAAGAACCACGTGTGTCCTCTAATAATCAGTCACGGGATCAAGGCCTCACGGTTGATAATAATGTTGACCCTAATGTTGACAATGATCATAGAGATGAACAAGCAGAGAAAGAAGATAATGATGAGGTTGATGATGATCTTATTGGTAACACAAACATTGATATGGATAATAATGGTGATGACATCGGGACAACTGGTATTGATGTTAACTCAAATACTTCACCTGTTACAGATGTCGGTGCTTCTTTTCATGTTGATATATTTGATCCAAGAAATTGGGGTTCTCTTGATCCTAAGCAGATTGACATTTTAGCACAAAAGGGCCCTAAAAGAGACTCACAACTTCAGAAAGGTCCTAAGGATAGATATTCTAGCAGGTTTTCTGCACTATTCTATACTAGAATTATGCCAAATAGGGAGCATTGTGATAGAGATTGGCTTGTCTATTCTAAGGACCTCAATAGACTATTTTGCTTTGGTTGTAAATTATTTACAAAAGAGCATAGAAAAGGTCAGTTGGCAAACGAGGGGTGTGATGATTGAATACATCTTGGCAGTACACTTAAAGAGCATGAGACAAGGGTAGATCATGCTTTGAATATGACCATTTGGTATGAGCTCTGTACTACTAGATTGCAAAAGCAACAAACTATTGATAAAGATGCTCAAGGACAACTTGAGAATGAAAAGGAGCACTGGAGAAAAAATTTGTTCGAAATTGTTTGCATTATTAAATTTCTTGCCAAGCATAATCTAGCCTTTCGTGGTAGTAACGGCAAACTGTATGAAGACAGCAATGGGAATTTCTTGGGTCTGGTAGAGATGTTGGCTGAATTTAACACAGTTATTCAAGAGCATGATTGTCGTATTACAAATGAAGAAACTCATGCTCATCATCTTGATCATAAGATTTAGAATGAGTTGATACAATTGCTTGCTTCAGCTATTAGGTTTGAGATTGTTAAGAAAATAAAGAGTGCAAAATATTTCTTGGTCATACTTGATTGTACCCTGATGCAAGCCACCAAGAACAGATATCTTCAATTGTTAGGTATGTGGATTCATCTTCAGGTCATGTTTGTGTAGAAGAACCCTTTCTAGGATTTTTAGATGTATAAATGGTACGACTAGGCAAGGACTTTTAGAAGTGCTAGAGAATGAACTTAAGCTTCTTGATCTTGATATAGATAATGTGAGAGGACAAGGGTATGATAATGGGTCAGATATGAAAGGAAAACATCATGGGGTACAAAGGAGAGTTTTGAATGTAAATCCTAGAGCTATCTATTTTGGTTGTGGTTGTCATAGCCATAATTTAACACTTTGTGATACCATCCAACACATAGATAGGAGTGACGCTCAAGTTAGTATCAGCTACACATTGGGAGAGTTGTGTGTGTTAAAGCTGTCAGATTTCAATGTGCAGCCATTTGGGAGGCTATACTTTAGGTACCAAGAAAATTTATATTGATTATTATGTAATTCCTTTGGCTATCTCCAACTATAACATATATTTCCTATCTTTTCATTTTAGGTATCCGAAACTGATAATGATATAAAACGAGCAGCGAGGCAAAAGGTTTGGCAAATAATGAACCTGGGGAGTATGAATTTATAGTGGCAATAGTAATTTGGTCTGAGGTATTATATGTTGTTAATTTAGTAAGCAAACACTTGCAAGCAAAGGATATGCTTATAGATGTTGCTATTGAGAAAGTGAAAGGGTTGATTATTTTTTTCGAAGGGTATAGAGAAAGTGGCTAGTTAGAAGCACTAGTCGTCAACCCGTGCACTTGCACGGGCTAGCTTTTAACAATGCATTAGTTAAACCCTTAGGAAAAAAAGGTATGATGAATATAGCCTTATAGTTAAGCTGTTTAAAGTTTAATTTCTTCACACTACAGTTTGTTTTGGAACGCATGCATCACATGATGCTTATTTCATTGTACACCAGATTCGACAAAAAATCTGTTTTTGCTTAGGCATCGTGAAGAAGAATCGATATTTATACAACTAATATAGCATGAAAGATAAATGTTAGAAAATGCTAGTTTGATTCACTTAATATTTCTCGTGTTATTATTTTTAGGGCATTCTAATTATGGATATTTTATAAAGCATAGACTAATTGTATAAAATAATCATATCCAAAACACCTATGAACTTTGTTTTATTAATAGCAACTCTGTCACAATGAACAGCGCAGGAAAACCAAAAGGTTAGAACAGAACAAACTTACACTTTGGTTCACATGGTGCAAACTTGAAATGTTTTCCATGTAATAGTATTATTTCTCTTTTCTTTTATTCACTAAGGCACCATCTAACTTTAGCCAGTGTCTATGCTACGGAGTTCTGGACCCTTTTTTTTGAGTGTCTATGCTACAAACTTGAAATAGAGTTCTTGACCATTTGACCCTGCAGCAACTCATTTCATAATTGAAAGACCATGTCCAACTGAGTTACCAAATTATCTTTCTCTCACAAAAGTAGACAATCTAAGATGCAATTTGACAACCGTTAGGACTGATTTTATTGAATTATTAATTAGAGAACCCTTAGTATGCTACCACATAACAGGAAAATAACCTACTTAAGAAAAGTGCCATGTCATTTTCATATGGAAGGATGGCTCACATTTGTCACTTCCCAATAAGTGAAAGTTCCGCATAAAATATAAAGCTCATTGATATGTATTTGAAAATATAACTAACCATGGGGTAAAATAGTATTCGATACTAAATGACAATGTTAACCAAAATAACATGGTAATTTTCTTAAATATAGTATTATTAATGAACAAAAAATAAAGTAGCTAGCAATATGTATATGAACCATGTCACACGTACAACCAAAAAACTTAACAAACCTGAGTTTTACATCCATGTTTTTGTCTTGACTAACACATGGTTTATTGATACATAATCAATCTATGTTTTCCCAGTGGAACTGAAGAAATATAGAAGGCGTTTGGTTCCACGTTGGTATCGTTTTCGATTTTTAGTGTCGGGAAGCTTTGCCTCTGATATTTCCTCCTGAATGCACGTTTTGTTTGGTTCGGCCGCGAGGGAATGCGTGGCGGAGAGGATTCTGTATCCAGCCGTGACCGGACGTTTTCGCGGAAGCAAAGTGAAGCGCTGTATCCGATAGTATCGTAACACAAAATAGAAGGGCTGAACCAAACGACTTCTTCTGTCGTCTGAAAGCGCTGTAATCAGAAGTGGGACTTTTCCACCCAAGCAAACGTGTCGATTGTACACAACGTACGATACGTACGATACGATCAGTTTGCAATTGATTATTGAATTCGTCGTCAGGCATGCCCAAACCTACACTGAAAAATCAGGGCAACATACATCAATTTTCTTTCAGAAAATGGAAAGAAGCCTAATTACTGAATATATGCAAGAAAAATACCATATCAAATGTTTTTTCTACCCTACTCATATCAGGTATATTCCGTAGTGTACATTAAAACTTGATCATATCGCAATGTTTCATGTTGGCACTGTGACTACTGAGACTATTCTGTCCAAAATCAACACTTGGTTACCATGAACTTCATAGTGTTTCAACCTTATTAGATCAAAGTAACACATGGGGCGCTATACAAAATAATTCTAGATCTAAGAGGAGTAGGTGATTACCTTCTCTGATGTCGGAGGGACTCGTATCAGATCGTAGAAGAGCACTCCACAGAAGTTGATGCTGGCGGCTGCATGAAATTGGCGTCCGCTGCTGCATAAGTTCTTAACATGCACACCATGGAGAGACGACGGAGAGGAAGAGACGGCTGGTCAACCTTCCACCTTCCTAATATCAATCGGAGGGGCCTGCCTTCATCATGGTTAGATCTGACGATAAAAATATTGAACCCAGCCTGTGCCCTCTTAGGATTGACGTGAGAGGCATGAAACATATATACAACATTGCAATTTTGATTTAAAAAAAACTGCTCATAAGAAATGGTGCATTTAGGAATTTATTGAATAAAAAATTACAACTAAACCACAAAGGACTCAAAGGCAAAGTAGCTAATTCAACTCTTACAATTGACTTGACCCATTCCAAATGCATTGGAATTGAATATTATGATTAAAAAGTGTTCAAAATAAAACTGCATCTGAATCTCAAAATCGTAGTACGAGCATAAAACATAACTTTGATAGTTCTTTTTCCGTGCTCTGTCACATGACCTCGAAGTATTTAATAGCGACATCCAATGTAGCTATATACTGTGCACTGGGCAGAACATTGAACTGAAATGTAAAAGTAAAGGAATGCTCAATGATGCCACTGTACGTAGCAGATATTGTGAAATAATAGTGAAAATGGACATATTTATCAAGAAGCAAAAGCACGTCATGCAATAAGTAAGAATATAGAGTACATGTATTCGGCGGATTAGTTAATATGCTAGTTTAATAAAGTAGATAAATATAATCAATTATGGGCACTTGTCCTCGCTTTTAAGTGTGAAATACTGAGACATCATCTTTTGACTGTTGCGGTAGGCCTGCTTCATATAAACCCATCTCTTGTTTATATTCTTACTTTAAGAAAATACCAGCAATAAGATGAAAGTGATAATTCTGTTTGTCTCCAGAGTGGCAAATTTTCCAAAGGAAGACATAATGTTGTGTTTTTGTTACCTAAACCATATTGCATATACTTTCTGATACTATCCTAAGAATTATAAGCCCTGGTGTGAATGTGTTTTCTTATTCTTCTAAACCAAATTGCATCTTCTGCCCTGTGTGCAGCTTACAGATCAAAGAAGGTATAATTGTTTTATCTAAAAATAATGCTGCTAAAAACACATTTCTGGTAAATGCTCCCTTCCTCTACTCCACCCTGATGTATGGATGCTGATGGATACAGAGTTGCACACCTCTGCATCTAAACTTTACCATATCATTTGCACCATAATTTTTTTCCCAAAATAGTCGCCATGATGGACCTCAAAATCCCTAACCTGCCGGTGTGTGACCATCTCCATCTCCATATGGCTCCTTAAGCTTAGTTTGGGAGCTTAAGAAACAAAGACCACAACATGCATGGAGAGCATGCTCAATATGTAAGCAAAAAAGATTCTGTTGTAAATACTACGATTTTTCTTCACATCATTCAAATATACCAACTTATATAACTATTCGCATACAGTAGCAGTGGACTGATTGAAACTTTATTTCCCAGTGTCCTCTAATTACAACTAATTGCATGGAGTAACAGTCAGATTTTTTATTAACTTCAAATTCTTTTGTCATGTGAACATAATGAACTACAGAGTATTAATCGGATTGGTGAAAAACTAATAGATAAGATGTTGCTTTGCAGCCAATGTTGGCTACTTAAAACAACTGTAATCGGATACATAACGCATACCTAGATCAGCACCAAAAGGGACCCATGACTCTTAGTCTCCTTATTGATCATTGCAGCAAGCAACTCTTTGGACATCGCATAAAAAAGACCAGATCGTCCACTCAGGGAAAGCCCCAACACCATCGGGACGACCAGTTTGCTAGACCTGGCTACAGTGACAGCATGGAAAGGGTAGGATTCTCTGTAGGAGGATGTAATCTCAGACTGAAATCATCTAGCTGCTCATGAAAAAGACGATGGACGCATCACAATAGCGACCCGAGGAGCAAAAGAAGGAGACATAGGCAGCAAGGAGAAGAGGAGGATGCAGGGGAGACTCCTGCCGAGGGTTTGGACTCAAGGCGGCAGAAGAGATTCTTGGGTTAGGACTCTAGACGCTAGAGACGTGGAGCTAATAAGAAAGATAAAAAAAGGTTAAGGTGGAGATTGATGGCCGGTCAGATTAGTAACGCATAACAGAAAATCAGTAACTATAAGGTTTAGATCTGAACCGTAACATTGCTTAGGCTCGACTTTCAGATTTGTAAAAATCAAACGCTATGTCATATCAAGCATCTTTGAAGCTGCACTACTGATCACATACTCAAGTGATCCTCAAAAATCATGAGTGGACATCTTCGCTCATAGTTTGTGTGTGCAGCATAAACAGATCAAGCATCTTTGTGTGTGGTCATCTTTCTTCAGTGAATTAACATGCTTTGCCAAAAGATGCTAATCATCCATGTGACCATGCCTCTGCAGCATAAACAGATGAAGCATCAATCAATAATAAATACTTGGATGGGGAATGAATTACTCCTTGTGGGAATTAGCAGTTTAGCAGACATTTTCTCGGCAAAAAGTTTAAGCTCACATTCTGCATATTAAATTGTAGTACACTGGGCAACAGAAAGCAATTCATTGTGTATTATTCATCACCGGAACATTTTTTTCAAAGCTAACTGAACCACGAACTATAAAAAAATTATATTGTCCTCTTCCAAATTCAATCCAATCGACAACTCCCGACTGTTAGTCCTAATTGAAGCAGCTGGTAACAAACAAACTAAACCATCATGATTCGAAAAAACAGAACTATGTAAATGACCATTGCAAAGCCAAATGATAGTAGTATTGACCTATTTCCTTGGCAAACCCAAGTTTGTGTGTGCAGGAGATGATATTCTGCCCACTAACATTGCAATCTAATGGCACTCCACCTAGCACACCCACGAATCCATTCCACCCAATTTCTATGAGAGAACTTCTGAGAAGGAAAAAATTACCTTGCCGGGTAGCCGACTCAAAACACCCGAATTTGCTAAGCGGACCGCGATCTTCTACGGTTACTTCCGCGCCACGGTGGTCCGATGTGTGAAGGAGCACAACAGGATCGCTGCAGGAGAGGAGAGCGCCATGTGTGGCAGTAACTTCGTACGTAATGTTCGTTGGGAGAGAAAGAATAGGAGGTGGGCACAGATCGACAAACAGGTGACAGTCCGCCTCACCTGAGTTCCCTCGACCAGCCACATCGCCACCACGCGACCGGAAGCACAGCCACCGCGACCGGAAGCACAGCCGCCGCGACCAGAAGCACAGCCGCCGCCCCGTATTGGTCAAAGACAGAAGACCAAGGAGAGAGATAGTTCATGGTGCCGGTGGGATGCAGCAGAGGGTTGATGCGGCGGGGAGCAACGGCGGATGGGGCAGGGAGCGACGACAATGGCCGTTGAGAAGGGTGGCGGCACAATCCATGGCGCGATGTGTGGGATGGTTGGGGTCAGGAGGTTAGGGATAAGGATGACGGCTTCTTTTTCTTTTTTAATTGGACGGCTTCTATTTCTACAGCCGTGATGAAAGGACTATGGGCATTTAGATATTTTTTTGCCGAAACTAAGCACATAATTAAGCAAAAAATATGTGGGTTAATCTCCACCGTAATAATTCGGTCCCACTAGATGAACGGTCAGTAGTAAATTCTAATTTACGTGGTAATTCTTAGGGAGTCTGTAATTAGTATAGGTATAGATAGATTGGAGATAGCCAAAAAAATTGCACTTGATATGGTTATTAGTACAACATTTCATGAAAGACGAGAAATTAAGAGAAAGAGACATTTTGATGAGAACCCAGATGACAAAAATGTTGCCACACAGTCTGCAGAGGAATCATTTAGAAACGGTTATTTTACAACTATTCTTGATCAAGCAATTATGTCACTTACAAGCAGATTTGAACAATATAAGGTTAGCAGAAAGATTTTCGTTTCTTATTTACTTCCAAATCATTGCAGTCATTGGATAATGAGAGCTTGAAATCTTCTTGTGATAATCTTGAGGTGGCCCTTAAAAAAGATAGCAAATCTGACATTGATGCCAATGAACTGCAGTGGAGTTGAGGTTACTTAAAGACTCCATTCCAAAGGATGATATGGGGCCAATTGAAATTCTAAAGTTTTTAAAGTGACATGATTGTTTTCCCAATGCAGGTATTGCATACATAGTTCTCTTGACCATTCATGTGACTGTTCCATCAGCAGAAAGAAACTTTTCAAAATTAAAGCTATTGAAGTCCTATATGTGTACTACAATGACACAACAAAGGGTTACTGATTTGGCCACAATAGCACTTGAGAGTGAAGTGTTGGAGAACATTGATTACGAGGATATAATTGAAGATTTTAATTCAAAGAACACTAAAAGAATGTTGTTATTCAAGTAAAGACTATGCAACCAAGCTTCGAATAGGTATGATTCTTGAATATATTCCTTGCTATGTAAGACATTATGATATATACGCTAAACCTGTTTAATTCTCTATCGTTGGATTGAGTTTCCCACAGGGACTCTAATTTTGCCGGCCTGACCCTGATTTCTCCCATAGTGAGGTCTTATCTATATATAAGCATTCTGTTGCCATGGTTCACACTCAGTTCTCTACGCCTATTCGCGTGTTCTATGCTGACTCTGCTGGAGAATATATATAGATGATTTATCTTGACACACATTGATATGCTTTATTTCTCCCCGTAGTGAGGTCATATCTAGATATGTCTTTTGCTGCCATGGTTCACACTCTGTTCTCTACGCCTATTCATGTGTTCTATGCTGACTTTGCTCGAGAATATATCTCCAAGCTGTTACATGTAGTCCTTACTGAGCAAGGTAATCTTGCACGGGTCTCTTGTCCTGGTGCACATGCTCAGAATGGCGATGGCGTGGTTGAGTGCAAGCATCGTCACCTTCTTGAGACGGCTCGTCCGTTGATAGTCACTACCTCTCTTCCGCCGCACTTTTGGGTCGAGTCTGTCTCCACTTCCATCTATCACATCAATCTTCAGCAATCCACTGCTCTGAAGGGGTGGCACTCCTTTCAAGTGTCTATTTGATTGTTTCCTGATTATTCGGCACTTCAATTGTCTGGTTATGTTTGCTATGTCCTTCTTGTCCCACATGAATGCACCAAACTAACTGCTCAGTCTGTAGAGTGTCTCTTCTTAGGATACAACAATGAGCACATGGGATATCATTGTTGGGATCATGTTGGTCCTCGGATGCCTATTTCTCGGGATATGACTTTTGATGAGTCTCTTCCTTCTACCTTTGTCCATCTTCCTCGACCTTTCCGATTTGGCAAAAAAACAAAAAGATAGAGAAAAACAGATAAAATATGAAACTAAAAAACCAGTTGGAACGATCCCCAATCTACGACCGCTTCGAGAAAATTGAGTGATTCTTCGTCTCGTGATGCTTCTTCGTCGACCTCTTCCATTGAGCCCCAGACTACGCTAGAGATTACAGGACGTTAGTGTCTGGTAGCTGCTTCTTTTGGTTCTCCATCGACAGGTTTTCAAGGTTTTGCTACTTACTGTAATGGTACCAAGAGACCACTTTACAATATCAGGTACACCTCCATGTATACTTGGTCATACAACTTATGATTCTTCCAATTTGTCCTCCAATCCACCTCCAGATTCTCCTATTCATGTTCTTACTGCCGATGGTACTTCCCTCCCAGTAGATAGTAAAGGCACTCTTTGGCACTTTGACTACACTCGTGGTCCGCATGTTGTGGATTCTTCTGATGAGCCATCTCCCTCGACTATTATATCTTCTTTGTTGGCAACACACTTCCTCCATCTCACCCTACTTATGGCTTTCCAGCTCACCCGCTTCTGCCTATTGACCGCTAAGGTTACTGTGCAGCTCTTCCCGAGACGACTTCTTACTGCGAGGTCGTTCATATCAAATGGCTGCATGTGATGGCATTGAAGATTGATGCTCTTGCCCGCATCGGCATGTGGAATCTCATTTCCCTTCCTCCTCGTGCTTGTCTCATCACTTGTAAGTGGGTCTACAAGGTTAAGACTGATGATACTCTTGAGTGTTAGAAAGCTCGTTTAGTAGTAAGAACATGGTCATGACTACGATGAGACATTTGCTCCTATATATATGGCCCACACGACCACTCTTCGCACACTTCTCAATATGGCTTCTATTCGCCGCTGGTCTATCTCTCAGCTTGATGTCAAGAATGCCTACAAGTAGCCACCACCTGGGTTCTCTTCCTGATAGCATGGTCTGTCGTCTCCGTCACTGTCTATATGGCCCTAAGCAAACCCCTCGTGCCTGGTTTGAGCCCTTCGTCTCAATGGTGATTGCGGCTGGTTTTTGGCGAGTGCTCTTGATCCTGCACTTTCAGTCCACCATTCAACTCATGGTCGAACACTTCGTCTACATGTCAATCACGACGACTCTTAAGTACATTGCCTTCGTGAAGGCTCGTCATAGTGAATTTCGTATGTCTGATGTTGATCCTCTTCGCTACTTCCTTGAGATTGTTCATTATTGCCAAAGAAAAGTATATCCAGGATCTTGCTCGTGTTGCACTTACTAATGAGCACACTGTTGAGACTCATGTGGAGTCAACGTCCACCTTTGTGCCCACCTTTGCTCCATGTCAATCTTGATGGGCATCATTTGCCTTGCTGTGGGTTGCTATGAGCACCGTCTCAATCTTACATCCCGTGTTCCCTTGTTGCGCGACACCATAGCAAGAGCTCGAATAGTTGACGCGTACCTAGATTATGCACGGGACAAGCCTCTACCTAAAGCCAGGACCAAGGGCGCATAGTAGAACCTGGGGTGCTTAATCAAGTGCATGGCACACAACCCGCAAACAGGAGAAGAACACCAAGCCAAATCGGTAGGGTACGGAGAGTGCATAGGCACGTGGGATGCTGGATCAAGTCCCTTTGCTGCTATCGCCGCCGGTCTCAGA
This sequence comes from Triticum monococcum, assembly GCA_034509565.1. Classification (NCBI taxonomy): domain Eukaryota; kingdom Viridiplantae; phylum Streptophyta; class Magnoliopsida; order Poales; family Poaceae; genus Triticum; species Triticum monococcum. Next base: position 123,786,971 of record CM067841.1, read on the forward strand.
CTCTGTTGCCTTGCCTACCAGCTATTTTCAGCAGTCGCATCATCGCCTTGGGTCACCTGCGTCCATCTTCCTTGACCCATTCAATGGAGGAAATCTCTTTTTTTTTAAATCCAACACTCCTATCACTCCATTATCCATTCGTTGTACTGCTCCTGCTTCTTGGATAATTGTAGATCCAATGCCATCATCTCCTATGATTTCCTCACCTCGCTTATCACAGGATTCTACACCTTCATCAGTTGTGGCTTCCTTGTCTCCATCACCTGAGTTTATCACGATGATTTTTGCTCGTATTCTTCCATCTTTTCCTCACTTTTATATACATAGTCCGCGTGTTGTGAATGTGTCTACTGATGTGCCACTTCCCCTCCTAGCCTACTTATGGCTTGCTTCCTCGTTCGCTTCCGTCTGTTAACCGCCTTGGTCTTCCAAGCGTTCGCGCTGATGTTCTTGAGTTGACTTCTTATCGTGATGTTATTCATACCAAATGGCTCCTTGCGATGGCAGAGGTGATTGTTGCTCCTTCAATATATCATGCTCCTTTGGGCTCATTCGATAGTCTGGAAGATTAGGAAGACTTGCTCCCGGAATTAAGTCAATTCTATGTTGAATTCCTCTCATCGGTGGCAAGCCTTGTGGCTAACCTTAAAAAAAGCCTTGTGGCTCTCCAAGTATGTTTTGAAATTCTGCCAATAAACCACGTACCTTTGCTGGAATTTCAACAGTCGGGTGCTCTTCTCGTTTTACAACAAGTGCAAGACACAAATCTGCCTCCTTCAAGCCTTCCATAAACTCATGAGAGGTATGGGAGATAGTTAACATAGTTTTCCCTTCCTCCTTAGAGGTATTACCTTCGGTTTTGTTTGGTAAGATAATGATTTTTCTCTTGTTCCAAATGAAAGAGTAAAGAGTTTTCCTTGCCCTTGTGTGTAGTATCCGCATCAAATTGCCAAGGTCTCCCAAGAAGAACATGGCTAGCGTCCATATCAACTACGTCATACAACACATTTGAGCGATAATGCTTGCCCAAGGGAAGTGGCAAGTTGCATTGTTTGGTGATCCTCATATGCACTCCTTTCTTGATCCACCCAATAGTGTAGGGGTTTGGATGATCATGAGTATCAAGCTTTAAATGGCTCACCAACTTCTGGGGGATAAGATTCTTGCAGCTGCAACTATCAATCACTAACTTGCATACCATTCACTATGCATTTGCTCTCAAATATTTTCTTCCTTTGTTTGTCTTTAGGTTGTGGTGTGGAGCATAGGAGACGCTGAATCACACATACCACCTCTTCACCTTCTTCTTGACAAATTTCTTGTCCCTCTACATCTTCAGATTCATATTCTTCCTCATCGCCTTCACCATCATGGATAGTTGTGTTAACAAATTTCCTTAGTGGGCAACCGCTGGATATGTGTCCCTCTTCACCACATTTATAGGATTTTGGGCCTTCATTGGACTTACCCTTGCCTCTAGTTTACTTCTGGATGGGTCATTTTGCCTTTGGTGGAGCGGTCTTTTCTTCCACTATTAGGCTGACTCCTAGACATGCCTTCGGTATGAGGATATGGAGGATATGGAGCCTTAGTTGCCTTTCTTGTCCTCACAAACCTCTCGGCTTTTAAGGCTAGAGCTTGTGCTTGATCAACGGACCAGATTTGTTGCAGCATCATCGATCTTGAATAGCATCATTGAGACTATTGATGTACCTTGCAACTTGTTGATCTTCAGTTTCAGCAAGGTTGCACCTCACTTGTAGCCTTAGAAACTCCTCCGTATAATCTGAAACAGTCCTATTTCCTTGAGCACAATTTTGAAATTGGATAAATAGGATCTGGTCATAATCAGCAGGCAAAAATCTCCCTTTCAAGAGACTTTTCATTTGCCGCAAAGTTCTCACACGAGGTTCTCCTCTCAGCCTACGCTCTTCTTGAACGTGATGCCACCATGCACCGACTCCTCCTTTCAGCTTGTATGCGACTAAAGGGACTCTACGATCTTCCGGAACCTCCATGACCTCAAAGAAAGTCTCCACTTCATATAACCAATCTAGGCACCCTTCAATATCAACATTTCCATTAAAAGTTGGGATCTCAGCTTTCACCTTGTATGTATCCCTTGCATATGTAGGGTTGGGTACTCTCCGATATGCATAGAGATCAACTTCTTCAAGGGCTTCATCATACTCTTCACCTTCAGAAGTTCCAACATAAATTGGCCTTCTTGAAGCACGTTGAACAGCACGTTGTTGTGGCGGTCTTGCTCCAAGATTACCTCTCCTTCTTTGATGAACATCTTCTTCTTTAGATGAATCTCCTTCATTGGTAGCAGGGGGAACACCCTTTCTTATCATCTCAACCAGCTGGTCAAGTCTCCGATTAAGATCTTCACGCAGCTCTTTGATTTGTTGTTCTGCACCATCCATCCTCTTCTCCAATTGCTCCATTACTTGTTGCAGCTTGCTCTCGAAGAGAACAACAAGAACTATAGTATGGGTCAACGAAGCTCTGATGCCACCTGAAGCAGCACAAAGATTGTGGAGGAGCAACTCCACCTTGCTGCTACAATGTGTACAACACAAGTGTTGAAGGAACAGCTTCAACATCCTGTGCTAGATATCGCTCTAGAGGCGGATGTAGGCCGATAGGGCAGCAAGAGTTCAGTCCAGAACTCCTAGGGCACAAGATCTACTCCAAGATCTTAGATAAGAACAACAAGTTCTATTACAGGTAGTGGGTACATAGTCTGGTACAAAGTAGGTGAGGACCTCTATTTATAGGGCTACGGGAAGCCTTCACATACTTCTACTTATAGATGGAATACTCTAGAAAACATTATGTAAGTTTCACCATTCTACTCATAGCTACTCACAACTAGAAGACTCTAGAAAACAGTAGGTAGGGTAGAAAAGAAAACAAAAGAAATACTACACTAGAGTGGAAGCATATAGAAGTAGTCAAACAAATCTGACATACGGTTTTTTTCCTCGTCAGATATTGTTTCTCTTCCTCCTTGCGTTCGTCCCATCACTTGGTGGGAATGTTATGACTCACTTTGACTTTTTATATGTTTCTTCTTTTGCTCATGTAACTCGACTCACTACACTCATGGTCCGCATGTTGTGGATTCTCCTGATAAGCCATCTCCCTCGACTATTATATCTTCTTTTGTTGGCAACGCACCGCCTCCAGCTTAGCCTACTTATGGATTTCGAGCTCGTCCGCTTCTACCTATTGACCTCTATGGTTACTGTTCAGCTCTTCCCGAGACAACTTCTTGTCGTAAGGTTGTTCATCCCAAATGGATGCATGTGACGGCATCCAAGATTGATGCTCTTGCCCGAATCGGAACGTGGAATCTCATTTCCCTTCCTCCATGTGCTCATCTCATCACTTGTAAGTGGGTCTACAAGCTTAAAACTGATGATACTCTTGAGCATTACAAAGCTCCTTTAGTGGTGAGAACATGGTCATGACTACGAAGAGACATTTGCTCCTATATATATGGCCCACGTGACCACTCTTCGCACACTTCTCAATGTGGCTTCTATTCGCTGCTATTCTATCTCTCAACCTGATGTCAAGAATGCCTACAAGTAGCCACCACCTAGGTTCTCTTCCTAATGGCATGGTTTGTCGTCTTCGTCGCTGTCTATATGGCCCTAAACAAACCCCTCGTGCCTGGTTTGAGCGCTTCGTCTCAGTGGTGATTGCGGCTAGTTTTTGGCGAGTGCTCATTATCCTACACTTTCGGTCCACCATTCAACTCATGATTGAACACTTCTTCTACATGTCGATCATCACTAGCAACGAATCTAAGTACATTGCCTTGGTGAAGGCTCGTCATAGTGAATTTCTTATATCCGCACGGTTGAGACTCCTATGGAGTCAACGTCCACCTTTGTGACCACCTCCGCTCCCTACCTGGATGGGCATCCTTTGCCTTGCTGCGGGTTGCTATGAGCATTGTTTGACACCATAATCGCACACTCAAGCACCACCAATGGTGAGCAGGAGCTCAGACAGTCGACGCGTACCTGGATTATGCACGGGACGAGCCGAGGACAACCCACAAAAACAGGAAAAGAACACCCAACCAGATCGGCGGGGTACGAAGAAGCAAGTTGGATGCCGGGTCAAGTCCCTCTACTGCCAGTGCCGCCAGTCTCTTCCCCTGTTGCCTTGTCTACCAGATATTTTCAAGAGTGGGATCATTGCCTTGCGTCACTTGTGATCTCTCATCCTTAGTTCGACATTATCTTCTTGGCGAGTGCTCATTATCCAAAACTTTCGGTCCACCATTCAACCCATGATCGAACACTTCTTCTACAAGTCGATCATCTCTGGCAACGATTCTTAAGTACATTGCCTTGGTGAAGGCTCGTGGTCGAACACTTCTACATGTCGATCATCACTAGCAACGTCTACCTTTGTGACCACCTTCGCTCCCTACCAGTCTTGATGGGCATCCTTTACCTTTCTGCGGGTTTCTCCAAGCACTGTCTCAATCCCACACCCCGTGTTCCCTTTATGTGTGACACCATAACCCCACGCTCGAGCACCACCAATGGTGAGCAGGAGCTCGGACAGTCGACGGGTACCTGGATTATGCACGAGACGAGCCGAGGACACGCGCTACCAAAAGTCAAGGCCAAGGGCGCACAGTAGGAGAACCCGTGGTGCTTAATCAAGCACGTGGCACACAACCCGCAAACAAGAAAGGAACACCTAGCCAGATCGGCGGGGTACGAAGAGTGCACAGGCAAGTAGGATGCCGGATCAAGTCCCTGTATTGCCAGTGCCGCCAGTCTCTGCCTCTGTTGCTTGTCTACCAGATATTTTCAAGAGTGGCATCATCACCTTCGGTCACTTGTGATCTCTCATCCTTAGTTTGACGTGGTCTTCTTGGATCCAATTCCGATGATCTCTCTAATACGTGGTCCAGTTACCTCATCTCTCATCCTTGTTCACTCTGATCTCGAGGGATCTTCTCCCATTGCCTCCGCTAGTGACTTCTCTCAACACACCTGGATATATACTTTATTTCTTCTCGTACTGAGGTCTTATCTATAAGCCTTTTGCTGCCATAATTCACACTCAATTCTCTACGCCTATTCATGTGTTCTATGGTGACTCTGGTGGAGAGTATATCTCCAAGTTGTTGCATGGAATCCTTGCTAAGCAGACTTTGATTCTCTTATCCTGGTGCTCATGCTCAAAATGGCGTGGCCGAGCGCAAGCATCGTCACCTTCTTGAGACGGCTCCTCCACTGATGGTCACCGCCTCTCCTCCACACTTTTGGGCCGAGTATGTCTCCACTTCCATCTAATCAACCTTCAGCAAAGCAATCCATTGCTCTGCAGGGTGGCACTCCTTTCGACCGTCTATTTGATTCTTTCCTGATTATTCAGCGCTTGCCCGCATCGGCACATGGAATCTCATTTCCCTTCCTCCTCGTTCTCGTCTCATCACTTGTAAGTGGGTCTACAAGGCTAAGACTGATGATACTCTTGAGCATAACAAAGCTTGTTTACTGGTGAGAACATGGTCATGACTACGAAGAGACAATTTCTCCTATATATATATGGCCCACACGACCACTCTTCGCACACTTCTCAATGTGGCTTTCTATTCGGCGCTAGTCTGTCTCTCAGCTTGATGTCAACACAGCCTAAAACTAGCCACCACCTCGGTTCTCTTCCTAATGGCATGGTTTGTCGTCTTCGTCGTTGTCTATATGGCCCTAAGCAAACCCCTCATGCTTGCTTTGAGTGCTTCATCTCAGTGGTGATTGCGGCTAGTTTTTGGCAAGTGCTCATTATCCTACACTTTCGGTCCACCATTCAACTCGTGGTCGAACACTTCTACATGTCGGTCATCACTGGCAACGACTCTAAGTACATTGCCTTGGTGAAGGCTCGTGGTCGAACACTTCTACATGTCGATCATCACAGGATCATCACTAGCAACGTCCACCTTTGTGACCACCTTCGCTACCTACCAGTCTTGATGGGCATCCTTTGCCTTTCTGTGGGTTGCTACCAGCACTGTCTCAATCCCACATCTTGTGTTCCCTTTATGTGTGACACCATAACCGCATGCTCGAGCACCACCAATCGGGAGCAGGAGCTCGGACAGTCGACGCGTACCTGGATTATGCACGAGACGGGCCGAGGACAGGCGCTACCAAAAGTCAAGGCCAAGGGCGCACAGTAGGAGAACCCGGGGTGCATAATCAAGCACGTGGCACACAACCCGCAAACAGGAAAGGAACACCTAGCCAGATCGGCGGGGTACGAAGAGTGCACAAGCAAGTGGGATGCCGGATCAAGTCCCTCTATTGCCAGTGCCGCCAGTCTCTGCCTCCGTTACCTTGTCTACCAGATATTTCAAGAGTGGCATCATCACCTTGGGTCAATTGTGATCTCTCATCCTTAGTTTGACGTGATCTTCTTGGATCCATCTCCGATGATGTCTCTTATACGTGGTTCAGTTACCTCATCTCTCATCCTTGTTCTCTGATCTCGAGGGATCTTCTCCCTTTGCCTCCGCTAGTGACTTCTCTCAACACACCTGGATATATACTTTATTTCTTCTCGTACTGAGGTCTTATCTATAAGCCTTTTGCTGCCATGGTTCACACTCAGTTCTCTACGCCTATTCATGTGTTCTATGGTGACTCTGGCGGAGAGTATATCTCCAAGTTGTTGCACGGAATCCTTGCTGAGCAGACTTTGGTTCTCTTATCCTGGTGCTCATGCTCAAAATGGCGTGGCTGAGCGCAAGCATCGTCACCTTCTTGAGACAGCTCCTCCATTGCTGGTCACCGCTTCTCTTTCACCACACTTTTGAGACGAGTCTGTCTCCACTTCCATCTATCTCATCTTCCTTTAGCAAAGCAATCCATTGCTCTGCAGGGTGGCGCTCCTTTCGACCGTCTATTTGATTCTTTCCTGATTATTCAGGGCTTCAATTGTTTGGTTGTGTTTGTTATGTCCTTGCCCACGTGAACGCACCAAACTGAATTCTCAGTGCGTTGAGTGTGTCTTCTTAGGATATAACGATGAGCATAAGGGATCATGTTGGGCTTCGGATGCCTACTTCTCGGGATATGTCTTTTGATGAGTCTCATCCCTTCTACTCGTGTCCATCTTCCTCGACCTTTTCAATGGAGGAGATCTCTTTTTTTTAATCCAACACTCCTATGACACCCTTATCCATTCATTGTAATGCTCCTGCTTCTCCCATAATTGCAGATCCAATGCCATCATCTCCTATGATTTCCTCACCTCGCTTATCACAGGATTCCACACCTTCATCAATATTGGCTTCCTTGTCTCCATCACCTGAGTTTATCTCGATGATTTCTGCTCGTATTCTTCCATCTTTTCCTCACTTCTATATACATCGTCCGCGTGTTGTGAATGTGCCTACTGATGTGCCACTTGCCCTCTTGGCCTACTTATGGCATGCTACCTCGTCCGCTTCCGCCTGTTAAGCGCCTTGGTCATGCAAGCGTTGGCACTCGTGTTCTTGATCTGACTTCTTATCGTGATGTTATTCATACCAAATGGCATTTTGCCATGGCAAAGAAGATTGTTGATCTTGAGCGCATCGGCACATGCAATATTCTTTCTCTTCCTCCTCATGTTCGTCGTCCCATCACTTGGTGGGAATGTTATGACTCGCTTTGACTTTTTATATGTTCCTTCTTTTGCTCATGTTCCTTGACTTTACTACACTCATGGTCCGCATGTTGTGGATTCTTCTGATAAGCCATCTCCCTCGAGTAGTGTATCTTCTTTCGTTGGAAACGCACCGCCTCCAGCTCAGCCTACTTATGCTTTTCGAGCTCGACCGCTATGGTTACTGCTCAGCTCTTCCCGAGACAACTTCTTGCCGTGAGGTTGTTCATCCCAAATGGTTGCATGTGATGGCATCGTAGCTTGGTGCTCTTGCCCGCATCGGCACGTGGAATCTCATTTCCCTTCCTCCTCATTCTCGTCTCATCACATGTAAGTGGGTCTACAAGGCTAAGACTGATGATACTCTTCAACATAACAAAGCTTGTTTAGTGGTGAGAACATGGTCATGACTACGAAGAGACATTTTCCCCTATATATATGTCCCACTTGACCACTCTTCGCACACTTCTCAATGTGGCTTTCTATTAGCCGCTAGTTTGTCTATCAGCTTGATGTCAAGAAAGCCTACAACTAGCCACCACCTCGGTTCTCTTCCTAATGGCATGGTTTGTCGTCTTCGTTGCAGTCTATATGGCCCTAAGCAAAACCCATATGCCTGCTTTGAGCGCTTCGTCTCAGTGGTGATTGCGGCTAGTTTTTGGCGAGTGCTCATTATCCTACACTTTCAGTCCACCATTCAACTCGTGGTCGAACACTTCTTCTACATGTCGATCATCACTGGCACCAGGATCATCACTAGCAACGTCCACCTTTGTGACCACCTTCGCTCCCTACCAGTCTTGATGGGCATCCTTTGCCTTTCTGTGGGTTGCTACAAGCACTGTCTCAATCCCACATCTTGTGTTCCCTTTATATGTGACACCATAACCGCACGCTCGAGCACCACCAATGGGGAGCAGGAGCTCGAACAGTCGACGCGTACCTGGATTATGAACGAGACGGGCCGAGGACAGGCGCTACCAAAAGTCAAGGCCAAGGGCGCACTGTAGGAGAACCCGCGGTGCTTAATCAAGCACGTGGCACACAACCCGCAAACAGGAAAGGAACACCTAGCCAGATCGGCGGGGTACGAAGAGTGCACAGGCAAGTGGGATGCCGGATCAAGTCCCTCTATTGCCAGTGCCGCCAGTCTCTGCCTCCGTTGCCTTGTCTACCAAATATTTTCAAGAGTGGCATCATCAACTTGGGTCACTTGTGATCTCTCATCCTTAGTTTGACGTGATCTTCTTGGATCCATCTCCGATGATGTCTCTAATACGTGGTCCAGTTACCAAGTCTCTCATCCTTGTTCTCTGATCTCGAGGGATCTTCTCCCTTTGCCTCCTCTAGTGACTTCTCTCGACACACCTGGATATATACTTTATTTCTTCTCGTACTGAGGTCTTATCTATAAGCCTTTTGCTACCATGGTTCACACTCAATTCTCTACGCCTATTCATGTGGTCTATGGTGACTCTGGTGGAGAGTATATCTCCAACCTGTTGCATGGAATCCTTGCTGAGCAGACTTTGGTTCTCTTATCCTGGTGCTCATGCTCAAAATGGCGTGGCTGAGCGCAAGCATCGTCACCTTCTTGAGACAGCTTCTCCATTGCTGGTCACCGCCTCTCTTTCACCACACTTTTGAGCCGAGTCTGTCTCCACTTCCATCTATCTCATCTTCCTTTAGCAAAGCAATACATTGCTCTGCAGGGTGGCGCTCCTTTCGACCGTCTATTTGATTCTTTCCTGATTATTCAGGGCTTCAATTGTTTGGTTGTGTTTGTTATGTCCTTGCCCACGTGAACGCACCAAACTGACTTCTTAGTCCGTTGAGTGTCTTCTTTGGATACAACGATGAGCATAAGGGATCATGTTGGGCGTCGGATGCCTACTTCTCGAGATATGACTTTTGATGAGTCTCATCCCTTCTACCCGCGTCCATCTTCCTCGGCCTTTTCAATGGAGGTGATCTCTTCTTTTTTTAATCCAACACTCCTGTGACTCCCGTATCCATTCATTGTAATGCTCCTGCTTCTCCCATAATTGCAGATCCAATGCCATCATCTCCTATGATTTCCTCACCTCGCTTATCACAGGATTCTACACCTTCATCAGTCTTGGCTTCCTTGTCTCCATCACCTGAGTTTATCTCGATGATTTATGCTCGTATTCTTCTATCTTTTCCTCACTTCTATATACATCGTCCGCGTGTTGTGAATGTGTCTACTGATGTGCCACTTGCCCTCTCGGCCTACTTATGGCTTGGTTCCTCGTCCGCTTCCTTCTGTTAACCACCTTGGTATTCCAAGCAGTGGCACTCGTGTTCTTGATCTGACTCTTATCGTGATGTTATTCATACCAAATGGCATCTTGCGATGGCAGAGAAGATTGTTGATCTTGAGCGCTTCGGCACGTGCGATATTCTTTCTCTTCCTCCTCGTGTTCGTCCCATCACTTGGTGGGAATGTTATGACTCACTTTGACTTTTTATATGTTCCTTCTTTTGCTCATGTTCCTCGACTTTACTACACTCATGGTCCGTGAGTTGTGGATTCTTCTGATAAGCTATCTCCCTCGACTATTATATCTTCTTTCGTTATAAAAGCACCGCCTCAAGCTTAGCCTACTTATACTTTTCGAGCTCGCCCGCTTCTGCCAATTGACCGCTATGGTTACTGCTCAGCTCTTCCCGAGACAACTTCTTGTCGTGAGGTTGTTCATCCCAAATGGCTGCATGTGGTGGCATCGTACCTTGGTGCTCTTGCCCGCATCGGCACGTCGAATCTCATTTCCCTTCCTCCTCGTTCTCGTCTCATCACTTGTAAGTGGGTCTACAAGGCTAAGATTGATGATACTCTTGATCATAACAAAGCTTGTTTAGTGGTGAGAACATGGTCATGACTACGAAGAGACATTTTCTCTCCTATATATATGGCCCACATGACCACTCTTTGCACACTTCTCAATGTGGCTTTCGATTCGCCGCTAGTCTGTCTCTCAGCTTGATGTCAAGAAAGCCTACAACTAGCCACCACCTCGGTTCTCTTCCTAATGGCATGGTTTGTCATGTTCGTCGTTGTCTATATGGCCCTAAGCAAACCCCTCATGCTTGCTTTGAGCGCTTCATCCAAGTGGTGATTGCGGCTAGTTTTTGGCGAGTGCTCATTATCCTACACTTTCGGTCCACCATTCAACTAGTGGTCGAACACTTCTTCTAAATGTCGGGTCGTCACTGGCAACGACTCTAAGTGCATTGTGTTGGTGAAAGCTCGTGGTCGAACATTTCTACATGTCGATCATCACTGCCACCGGGATCATTCACTAGCAACGTCCACCTTTATGACCACATTCGTTCCCTACCAGTCTTGATGGGCATCCTTTAACATTCTGCGGGTTGCTACAAGCACTGTCTCAATCCCACATCTTGTGTTCCCTTTATATGTGACACCATAACCGCACGCTCGAGCACCACCAATGGGGAGCAGGAGCTCGGACAGTCAACGCGTACCTGGATTATGCACGAGACGGGCCAAGGACAGGCGCTACCAAAAGTCAAGGCCAAGGGCGCACAGTAGGAGAACCCGTGGTGCTTAATCAAGCACGTGGCACACAACCCGCAAACAGGAAAGGAACACCTAGCCAGATCGACGGGGTACGTAGAGTGCACAGGCAAGTGGGATGCCCGATCAACTCCCTTTATTGCCAGTGCCGCCAGTCTCTGCCTCCGTTGCCTTGTCTACCAAATATTTTCAAGAGTGGCATCATCACCTTGGGTCACTTGTGATCTCTCATCCTTAGTTCGACGTGATCTTTTTGGATCCGTCTCCGATGATGTCTCTAATACGTGGTCCAGTTACCTCATCTCTCATTCTTGTTCTCTGATCTCGGGGGATCTTTTCCCTTTGCCTCCGCTAGTGACTTCTCTCAACACACCTGGATATATACTTTATTTCTTCTCGCACTGAGGTCTCATCTATAAGCCTTTTGCTGCCATGGTTCACACTCAATTCTCTACGCCTATTCATGTGTTCTACGGGGACTCTGGTGGAGAGTATATCTCCAAGCTGTTGCATGGAATCCTTGCTGAGCAGAGTTTGGTTCTCTTATCCTGGTGCTCATGCTCAAAATGGCGTGGCTGAGCGCAAGCATCGTCACCTTCTTCAGACAGCTCCTCCATTGCTGGTCACCGCCTCTCTTTCACCACACTTTTGAGCCGAGTTTGTCTCCACTTCCATCTATCTCATTTTCCTTTAGCAAAGCAATCCATTGCTCTGCAGGGTGGCGCTCCTTTTGACCGTCTATTTGATTCTTTCCTGATTATTCAGTGCTTCAATTGTTTGGTTGTGTTTGTTATGTCCTTGCCCAAGGGAACGCACCAAACTGATTGCTCAATGCGTTGAGTGTGTCTTCTTAGGATATAACGATGAGCATAAGGGATCATGTTGGGCGTCGGATGCATACTTCTCGGGATATGACTTTTGATGAGTCTCATCCCTTCTACCCACGTCCATCTTCCTCGACCTTTTCAATAAAGATCTCTTCTTTTTTTCTATCCAACACTCCTGTGACTCCCTTATCCATTCATTGTAATGCTCCTGCTTCTCCCATAATTGCAGATCCAATGCCATCATCTCCTATGATTTCCTCACCTCGCTTATCACAGGATTCCACACCTTCATCAATATTGGCTTCCTTGTCTCCATCACCCGAGTTTATCTCGATGATTTCTGCTCATATTCTTCCATCTTTTCCTCACTTGTATATACATCGCCCGCGTGTTGTGAATGTGTCAACTGATGTGCCACTTGCCCTCTTGGCCTACTTATGGCTTGCTTCCTCGTCCGCTTCCGCTTGTTAACCGCCTTGGTCATCCAAGCGTTGGCACTCGTGTTCTTGATCTGACCTCTTATCATGATGTTATTCATACCAAATGGCATCTTGCCATGGCAAAGAAGATTGTTGATCTTGAGCGCATCGGCACGTGCAATATTCTTTGTCTTCCTCCTCATGTTCGTCGTCCCATCACTTGGTGGAAATGTTATGACTCACTTTGACTTTTTATATGTTCCTTCTTTTGCTCATGTTCCTCGACTTTACTACACTCATGGTCCGCGTGTTGTGGATTCTTCTGATAAGCCATCTCCCTCGAGTAGTGTATCTTCTTTCGTTGGAAACGCACCGCCTCCGGCTCAGCCTACTTATGCTTTTCGAGCTCGACCACTATGCTTATTGCTCGGCTCTTCCCGAGACAACTTCTTGCCGTGAGGTTGTTCATCCCAAATGGTTGCATGTGATGGCATCGTAGCTTGGTGCTCTTGCCCGCATCGGCACGTGGAATCTCATTTCCCTTCCTCCTCATTCTCGTCTCATCACTTGTAAGTGGGTCTACAAGGCTAAGACTGATAATACTCTTGAGCATAACAAAGCTTGTTTAGTGGTGAGAACATGGTCATGACTACGAAGAGACATTTTCCCCTATATATATGTCCCACTTGACCACTCTTCGCACACTTCTCAATGTGGCTTTCTATTCGCCGCTAGTCTGTCTCTCAGCTTGATGTCAAGAAAGCCTACAACTAGCCACCACCTCGGTTATCTTCCTAATGGCATGGTTTGTCGTCTTCGTCGCTGTCTATATGGCCCTAAGCAAAATCCTCATGCCTGCTTTGAGCGCTTCGTCTCAGTGGTGATTGCGGCTAGTTTTTGGCGAGTGCTCATTATCCTACACTTTCGGTCCACCATTCAACTCGTGGTCGAACACTTCTTCTGCATGTCGATCATCACTGGCACCAGGATCATCACTAGCAACGTCCACCTTTGTGACCACCTTCGCTCCCTACCAGTCTTGATGGGCATCCTTTGCCTTTCTCCGGGTTGCTACAAGCACTGTCTCAATCCCACATCTTGTGTTCCCTTTATATGTGACACCATAACCGCACGCTCGAGCACCACCAATGGAGAGCAGGAGCTCGGACAGTCGACGCGTACCTGGATTATGCACGAGACTGGCCGAGGACAGGCGCTACCAAAAGTCAAGGCCAAGGGCGCACTGTAGGAGAACCCGCGGTGCTTAATCAAGCACGTGGCACACAACCCGCAAACAGGAAAGGAACACCTAGCTAGATCGGCGGGGTACGAAGAGTGCACGGGCAAGTGGGATGCCGGATCAAGTCCCTCTATTGCCAGTGCCGCCAGTCTCTGCCTCCGTCGCCTTGTCTACCAAATATTTTCAAGAGTGGCATCATCACCTTGGGTCACTTGTGATCTCTCATCGTTAGTTTGACGTGATCTTCTTGGATCCATCTCCGATGATGTCTCTAATACGTGGTCCAGTTACCAAATCTCTCATCCTTGCTCACTGATCTTGAGGGATCTTCTCCCTTTGCCTCCGCTAGTGACTTCTCTCAACACACCTGGATATATACTTTATTTCTTCTCGTACTGAGGTCTTATCTATAAGCCTTTTGCTGCCATGGTTCACACTCAATTCTCTACGCCTATTCATGTGCTCTATGGTGACTCTGGTGGAGAGTATATCTCCAAGCTGTTGCATGGAATCCTTGCTGAGCAGACTTTGGTTCTCTTATCCTGGTGCTCATGCTCAAAATGGCGTGGCTGAGCGCAAGCATCGTCACCTTCTTGAGACAGCTCCTCCATTGCTGGTCACCGCCTCTCTTTCACCACACTTTTGAGACGAGTCTGTCTCCACTTCCATCTATCTCATCTTCCTTTAGCAAAGCAATCCATTGCTCTGCAGGGTGGCGCTCCTTTCGACCGTCTATTTGATTCTTTCCTGATTATTCAGGGCTTCAATTGTTTGGTTGTGTTTGTTATGTCCTTGCCCACGTGAACGCACCAAACTGACTGCTCAGTCCGTTGAGTGTGTCTTCTTAGGATACAACGATGAGCATAAGGGATCATGTTGGGCGTCGGATGCCTACTTCTCGAGATATGACTTTTGATGAGTCTCATCCCTTCTACCCGCGTCCATCTTCCTCGGCCTTTTCAATGGAGGTGATCTCTTCTTTTTTTTAATCCAACACTCCTGTGACTCCCTTATGCATTCATTGTAATGCTCCTGCTTCTCCCATAATTGCAGACCCAATGCCATCATCTCCTATGATTTCTCACCTCGCTTATCACAGGATTCTACACCTTCATCAGTTTTGGCTTCCTTGTCTCCATCACCTGAGTTTATCTCGATGATTTATGCTCGTATTCTTCCATCTTTTCCTCACTTCTATATACATCGTCCGCGTGTTGTGAATGTGTCTACTGATGTGCCACTTGCCCTCTCGGCCAACTTATGGCTTGCTTCCTCGTCCGCTTCCTTCTGTTAACCACCTTGGTATTCCAAGCGGTGGCACTCGTGTTCTTGATCTGACTCTTATCATGATGTTATTCATACCAAATGGCATCTTGCGATGGCAGAGAAGATTGTTGATCTTGAGCACATCGGCATGTGCGATATTCTTTCTCTTCCTCCTCGTCTTCGTCCCATCACTTGGTGGGAATGTTATGACTCACTTTGACTTTTTATATGTTCCTTCTTTTGCTCATGTTCCTCGACTTTACTACACTCATGGTCCGTGAGTTGTGGATTCTTCTGATAAGCCCTCTCCCTCGGCTATTCTATCTTCTTTCGTTAGAAAAGCACCGCCTCAAGCTTAGCCTACTTATACTTTTCGAGCTCGCCCGCTTCTGCCAATTGACCGCTATGGTTACTGCTCAGCTCTTCCCGAGACAACTTCTTGTCGTGACGTTGTTCGTCCCAACTGGCTGCATGTGGTGGCATCGTACCTTGGTGCTCTTGCCCGCATCGGCACGTCGAATCTCATTTCCCTTCCTCCTCGTTCTCGTCTCATCACTTGTAAGTGGGTCTACAAGGCTAAGATTGATGATACTCTTGATCATAACAAAGCTTGTTTAGTGGTGAGAACATGGTCATGACTACGAAGAGACATTTTCTCTCCTATATATATGGCCCACATGACCACTCTTTGCACACTTCTCAATGTGGCTTTCGATTCGCCGCTAGTCTGTCTCTCAGCTTGATGTCAAGAAAGCCTACAACTAGCCACCACCTCGGTTCTCTTCCTAATGGCATGGTTTGTCATGTTCGTCGTTGTCTATATGGCCCTAAGCAAACCCCTCATGCTTGCTTTGAGCGCTTCATCCAAGTGGTGATTGCGGCTAGTTTTTGGCGAGTGCTCATTATCCTACACTTTCGGTCCACCATTCAACTAGTGGTCGAACACTTCTTCTAAATGTCGGGTCGTCACTGGCAACGACTCTAAGTGCATTGTGTTGGTGAACGCTCGTGGTCGAACATTTCTACATGTCGATCATCACTGCCACCGGGATCATTCACTAGCAACGTCCACCTTTATGACCACATTCGTTCCCTACCAGTCTTGATGGGCATCCTTTAACATTCTGCGGGTTGCTACAAGCACTGTCTCAATCCCACATCTTGTGTTCCCTTTATATGTGACACCATAACCGCACGCTCGAGCACCACCAATGGGGAGCAGGAGCTCGGACAGTCAACGCGTACCTGGATTATGCACGAGACGGGCCAAGGACAGGCGCTACCAAAAGTCAAGGCCAAGGGCGCACAGTAGGAGAACCCGTGGTGCTTAATCAAGCACGTGGCACACAACCCGCAAACAGGAAAGGAACACCTAGCCAGATCGACGGGGTACGTAGAGTGCACAGGCAAGTGGGATGCCCGATCAACTCCCTTTATTGCCAGTGCCGCCAGTCTCTGCCTCCGTTGCCTTGTCTACCAAATATTTTCAAGAGTGGCATCATCACCTTGGGTCACTTGTGATCTCTCATCCTTAGTTCGACGTGATCTTTTTGGATCCGTCTCCGATGATGTCTCTAATACGTGGTCCAGTTACCTCATCTCTCATTCTTGTTCTCTGATCTCGGGGGATCTTTTCCCTTTGCCTCCGCTAGTGACTTCTCTCAACACACCTGGATATATACTTTATTTCTTCTCGCACTGAGGTCTCATCTATAAGCCTTTTGCTGCCATGGTTCACACTCAATTCTCTACGCCTATTCATGTGTTCTACGGGGACTCTGGTGGAGAGTATATCTCCAAGCTGTTGCATGGAATCCTTGCTGAGCAGAGTTTGGTTCTCTTATCCTGGTGCTCATGCTCAAAATGGCGTGGCTGAGCGCAAGCATCGTCACCTTCTTCAGACAGCTCCTCCATTGCTGGTCACCGCCTCTCTTTCACCACACTTTTGAGCCGAGTTTGTCTCCACTTCCATCTATCTCATTTTCCTTTAGCAAAGCAATCCATTGCTCTGCAGGGTGGCGCTCCTTTTGACCGTCTATTTGATTCTTTCCTGATTATTCAGTGCTTCAATTGTTTGGTTGTGTTTGTTATGTCCTTGCCCAAGGGAACGCACCAAACTGATTGCTCAATGCGTTGAGTGTGTCTTCTTAGGATATAACGATGAGCATAAGGGATCATGTTGGGCGTCGGATGCATACTTCTCGGGATATGACTTTTGATGAGTCTCATCCCTTCTACCCACGTCCATCTTCCTCGACCTTTTCAATAAAGATCTCTTCTTTTTTTCTATCCAACACTCCTGTGACTCCCTTATCCATTCATTGTAATGCTCCTGCTTCTCCCATAATTGCAGATCCAATGCCATCATCTCCTATGATTTCCTCACCTCGCTTATCACAGGATTCCACACCTTCATCAATATTGGCTTCCTTGTCTCCATCACCCGAGTTTATCTCGATGATTTCTGCTCATATTCTTCCATCTTTTCCTCACTTGTATATACATCGCCCGCGTGTTGTGAATGTGTCAACTGATGTGCCACTTGCCCTCTTGGCCTACTTATGGCTTGCTTCCTCGTCCGCTTCCGCTTGTTAACCGCCTTGGTCATCCAAGCGTTGGCACTCGTGTTCTTGATCTGACCTCTTATCATGATGTTATTCATACCAAATGGCATCTTGCCATGGCAAAGAAGATTGTTGATCTTGAGCGCATCGGCACGTGCAATATTCTTTGTCTTCCTCCTCATGTTCGTCGTCCCATCACTTGGTGGAAATGTTATGACTCACTTTGACTTTTTATATGTTCCTTCTTTTGCTCATGTTCCTCGACTTTACTACACTCATGGTCCGCGTGTTGTGGATTCTTCTGATAAGCCATCTCCCTCGAGTAGTGTATCTTCTTTCGTTGGAAACGCACCGCCTCTGGCTCAGCCTACTTATGCTTTTCGAGCTCGACCACTATGCTTATTGCTCGGCTCTTCCCGAGACAACTTCTTGCCGTGAGGTTGTTCATCCCAAATGGTTGCATGTGATGGCATCGTAGCTTGGTGCTCTTGCCCGCATCGGCACGTGGAATCTCATTTCCCTTCCTCCTCATTCTCGTCTCATCACTTGTAAGTGGGTCTACAAGGCTAAGACTGATAATACTCTTGAGCATAACAAAGCTTGTTTAGTGGTGAGAACATGGTCATGACTACGAAGAGACATTTTCCCCTATATATATGTCCCACTTGACCACTCTTCGCACACTTCTCAATGTGGCTTTCTATTCGCCGCTAGTCTGTCTCTCAGCTTGATGTCAAGAAAGCCTACAACTAGCCACCACCTCGGTTATCTTCCTAATGGCATGGTTTGTCGTCTTCGTCGCTGTCTATATGGCCCTAAGCAAAATCCTCATGCCTGCTTTGAGCGCTTCGTCTCAGTGGTGATTGCGGCTAGTTTTTGGCGAGTGCTCATTATCCTACACTTTCGGTCCACCATTCAACTCGTGGTCGAACACTTCTTCTGCATGTCGATCATCACTGGCACCAGGATCATCACTAGCAACGTCCACCTTTGTGACCACCTTCGCTCCCTACCAGTCTTGATGGGCATCCTTTGCCTTTCTCCGGGTTGCTACAAGCACTGTCTCAATCCCACATCTTGTGTTCCCTTTATATGTGACACCATAACCGCACGCTCGAGCACCACCAATGGAGAGCAGGAGCTCGGACAGTCGACGCGTACCTGGATTATGCACGAGACTGGCCGAGGACAGGCGCTACCAAAAGTCAAGGCCAAGGGCGCACTGTAGGAGAACCCGCGGTGCTTAATCAAGCACGTGGCACACAACCCGCAAACAGGAAAGGAACACCTAGCTAGATCGGCGGGGTACGAAGAGTGCACGGGCAAGTGGGATGCCGGATCAAGTCCCTCTATTGCCAGTGCCGCCAGTCTCTGCCTCCGTCGCCTTGTCTACCAAATATTTTCAAGAGTGGCATCATCACCTTGGGTCACTTGTGATCTCTCATCGTTAGTTTGACGTGATCTTCTTGGATCCATCTCCGATGATGTCTCTAATACGTGGTCCAGTTACCAAATCTCTCATCCTTGCTCACTGATCTTGAGGGATCTTCTCCCTTTGCCTCCGCTAGTGACTTCTCTCAACACACCTGGATATATACTTTATTTCTTCTCGTACTGAGGTCTTATCTATAAGCCTTTTGCTGCCATGGTTCACACTCAATTCTCTACGCCTATTCATGTGCTCTATGGTGACTCTGGTGGAGAGTATATCTCCAAGCTGTTGCATGGAATCCTTGCTGAGCAGACTTTGGTTCTCTTATCCTGGTGCTCATGCTCAAAATGGCGTGGCTGAGCGCAAGCATCGTCACCTTCTTGAGACAGCTCCTCCATTGCTGGTCACCGCCTCTCTTTCACCACACTTTTGAGACGAGTCTGTCTCCACTTCCATCTATCTCATCTTCCTTTAGCAAAGCAATCCATTGCTCTGCAGGGTGGCGCTCCTTTCGACCGTCTATTTGATTCTTTCCTGATTATTCAGGGCTTCAATTGTTTGGTTGTGTTTGTTATGTCCTTGCCCACGTGAACGCACCAAACTGACTGCTCAGTCCGTTGAGTGTGTCTTCTTAGGATACAACGATGAGCATAAGGGATCATGTTGGGCGTCGGATGCCTACTTCTCGAGATATGACTTTTGATGAGTCTCATCCCTTCTACCCGCGTCCATCTTCCTCGGCCTTTTCAATGGAGGTGATCTCTTCTTTTTTTTAATCCAACACTCCTGTGACTCCCTTATGCATTCATTGTAATGCTCCTGCTTCTCCCATAATTGCAGACCCAATGCCATCATCTCCTATGATTTCTCACCTCGCTTATCACAGGATTCTACACCTTCATCAGTTTTGGCTTCCTTGTCTCCATCACCTGAGTTTATCTCGATGATTTATGCTCGTATTCTTCCATCTTTTCCTCACTTCTATATACATCGTCCGCGTGTTGTGAATGTGTCTACTGATGTGCCACTTGCCCTCTCGGCCAACTTATGGCTTGCTTCCTCGTCCGCTTCCTTCTGTTAACCACCTTGGTATTCCAAGCGGTGGCACTCGTGTTCTTGATCTGACTCTTATCATGATGTTATTCATACCAAATGGCATCTTGCGATGGCAGAGAAGATTGTTGATCTTGAGCACATCGGCATGTGCGATATTCTTTCTCTTCCTCCTCGTCTTCGTCCCATCACTTGGTGGGAATGTTATGACTCACTTTGACTTTTTATATGTTCCTTCTTTTGCTCATGTTCCTCGACTTTACTACACTCATGGTCCGTGAGTTGTGGATTCTTCTGATAAGCCCTCTCCCTCGGCTATTCTATCTTCTTTCGTTAGAAAAGCACCGCCTCAAGCTTAGCCTACTTATACTTTTCGAGCTCGCCCGCTTCTGCCAATTGACCGCTATGGTTACTGCTCAGCTCTTCCCGAGACAACTTCTTGTCGTGACGTTGTTCGTCCCAACTGGCTGCATGTGATGGCATCATAGCTTGGCGCTCTTGCCCGCATCGGCACGTGGAATCTCATTTCCCTTCCTCCTCGTTCTCGTCTCATCACTTGTAAGTGGGTCTACAAGGCTAAGACTGATGATACTCTTGAGCATAACAAAGCTTGTTTAGTGGTGAGAACATGGTCATGACTACGAAAAGACATTTTCTCCTATATATATGGCCCACATGACCACTCTTCGCACACTTCTCAATGTGGCTTTCGATTCACCGCTAGTCTGTCTCTCAGCTTGATGTCAAGAAAGCCTACAACTAGCCAACACCTCGGCTCTCTTCCTAATGGCATGGTTTGTCATGTTCGTCGCTGTCTATATGCCCTAAGCAAACCCCTCATGCTTGCTTTGAGCGCTTCGTCTCAGTGGTGATTGCGGCTAGTTTTTGGTGAGTGCTCATTATCCTACACTTTCGGTCCACCATTCAACTCGTGGTCGAACACTTCTTCTACATGTCGGGTCATCACTGGCAACGACTCTAAGTACATTGCCTTGGTGAAGGCTCGTGGTCGAACACTTCTACATGTCGATCATCACTGCCACCGGGATCATCACTAGCATCGTCCACCTTTGTGACCACCTTCGCTCCCTACCAGTCTTGATGGGCATCCTTTAACATTCTGCGGGTTGCTACAAGCACTGTCTCAATCCCACATCTTGTGTTCCCTTTATGTGTGACACCATAACCGCACGCTCGAGCACCACCAATGGGGAGCAGTAGCTCGGACAGTCGACGCGTACCTGGATTATGCACGAGACGGGCCGAGGACAGGCGCTACCAAAAGTCAAGGCCAAGGGCGCACAGTAGGAGAACCCGCGGCGCTTAATCAAGCACGTGGCACACAACCCGCAAACAGGAAAGGAACACCTAGCCAGATCGGCGGGGTACGAAGAGTGCACAGGCAAGTGGGATGCCGGATCAAGTCCCTCTATTGCCAGTGCTGCCAGTCTCTGCCTCCGTTGCCTTGTCTACCAAATATTTCAAGAGTGGCATCATCACCTTGCGTCACTTGTCATCTCTCATCCTTAGTTTGGCGTGATCTTCTTGAATCCATCTCCGATGATGTCTCTAATACGTGGTCCAGTTACCTCATCTCTCATCCTTGTTCTCTAATCTCGAGGGATCTTTTCCCTTTGCCTCCGCTAGTGACTTCTCTTAACACACCTGGATATATACTTTATTTCTTCTCGCATTGAGGTCTTATCTATAAGCCTTTTGCTGCCATGGTTCACACTCAATTCTCTACGCCTATTCATGTGTTCTACGGGCACTCTAGTGGAGAGTATATCTCCAAGCTGTTGCATGGAATCCTTGCTGAGCAGACTTTGGTTCTCTTATCTTGGTGCTCATGCTCAAAATGGCGTGGCTGAGCGCCAGCATTGTCACCTTCTTCAGACAGCTCCTCCATTGCTGGTCACCGCCTCTCTTTCACCACACTTTTGAGCCGAGTTTGTCTCCACTTCCATCTATCTCATTTTCCTTTAGCAAATCAATCCATTGCTCTACAGGGTGGCGCTCCTTTTGACCGTCTATTTGGTTCTTTCCTGATTATTCAGTGCTTCAATTGTTTGGTTGTGTTCGTTATGTCCTTGCCAAAGGGAACGCACCAAACTGACTGCTCGGTGCGTTGAGTGTGTCTTCTTAGGATATAACGATGAGCATAAGGGATCATGTTGGGCGTCGGATGCCTACTTCTCAGGATATGACTTTTGATGAGTCTCATCCCTTCTACCCACGTCCATCTTCCTCGACCTTTTCAATGGACATCTCTTCTTTTTTTCTATCCAACACTCATGTGACTCCCTTATCCATTCATTGTAATGCTCCTGCTTCTCCCATAATTGCAGATCCAATGACATCATCTCCTATGATTTCCTCACCTCGCTTATCACAGGATTCCACACCTTCATCAATATTGGCTTCCTTGTCTCCATCACCCGAGTTTATCTCGATGATTTCTGCTCGTATTCTTCCATCTTTTCCTCACTTGTATATACATCGCCCGCGGGTTGTGAATGTGTCTACTGATGTGCCACTTGCCCTCTCGGCCTACTTATGGCTTGCTTCCTCGTCCGCTTCCGCCTGTTAACCGCCTTGGTCATTCAAGCGTTGGCACTCGTGTTCTTGATCTAACTTCTTATCGTGATGTTATTCATACCAAATGGCATCTTGCCATGGCAAAGAAGATTGTTGATCTTGAGCACATCGGCACGTGCAATATTCTTTCTCTTCCTCCTCGTGTTCGTTGTCCCATCACTTGGTGGGAATGTTATGACTCACTTTGACTTTTTATATGTTCCTTCTTTTGCTCATGTTCCTCGACTTTACTACACTCATGGTCCGCGTGTTGTGGATTCTTCTGATAAGCCATCTCCCTCGACTACTATATCTTCTTTCGTTGGAAACGCACCGCCTCCAGCTTAGCCTACTTATGTTTTTCGAGCTCGACCGCTATGGTTTATGCTCAGCACTTCCCGAGACAACTTCTTGCCGTGAGGTTGTTCATCCCAAATGGTTGCATGTGATAGCATCATAGCTTGGTGCTCTTGCCCGCATCGGCACGGGGAATCTCATTTCCCTTCCTCCTCGTTCTCGTCTCATCACTTGTAAGTGGGTCTACAAGGCTAAGACTAATGATACTCTTCAACATAACAAAGCTTGTTTAGTGGTGAGAACATGGTCATGACTATGAAGAGACATTTTCCCCTATATATATGTCCCACTTGACCACTCTTCGCACACTTCTCAATGTGGCTTTCTATTCGCCGCTAGTTTGTCTCTCAGCTTGATGTCAAGAAAGCCTACAACTAGCCACCACCTCGGTTCTCTTCCTAATGGCATGGTTTGTCGTCTTCGTCGCTGTCTATTTGGCCCTAAGCAAAATCATCATGCCTGCTTTGAGCGCTTCGTCTCAGTGGTGATTGCGGCTAGTTTTTGGCGAGTGCTCATTATCCTACACTTTCAGTCCACCATTCAACTCGTGGTCGAACACTTCTTCTACATGTCGATCATCACTGGCACCAGGATCATCACTAGCAACGTCCACCTTTGTGACCACCTTCGCTCCCTACCAGTCTTGATGGGCATCCTTTGCCTTTCTGCGGGTTGCCACAAGCACTGTCTCAATCCCACATCTTGTGTTCCCTTTATGTGTGACACCATAACCGCACGCTCGAGCACCACCAATGGGGAGCAGGAGCTCGGACAGTCGACGCGTACCTGGATTATGCACGAGACGGGCCGAGGACAGGCGCTACCAAAAGTCAAGGCCAAGGGCGCACTGTAGGAGAACCCGCGGTGCTTAATCAAGCACGTGGCACACAACCCGCAAACAGGAAAGGAACACCTAGCTAGATCGGCGGGGTACGAAGAGTGCACGGACAAGTGGGATGCCGGATCAAGTCCCTCTATTGCCAGTGCCGCCGGTCTCTGCCTCCGTCGCCTTGTCTACCAAATATTTTCAAGAGTGGCATCATCACCTTGGGTCACTTGTGATCTCTCATCCTTAGTTTGACGTGATCTTCTTGGATCCATCTCCGATGATGTCTCTAATACGTGGTCCAGTTACCAAATCCCTCATCCTTGTTCACTGATCTCAAGGGATCTTCTCCCTTTGCCTCCGCTAGTGACTTCTCTCAACACACCTGGATATATACTTTATTTCTTCTCGTACTGAGGTCTTATCTATAAGCCTTTTGCTGCCATGGTTCACACTCAGTTCTCTACGCCTATTCATGTGCTCTATGGTGACTCTGGTGGAGAGTATATCTCCAAGCTGTTGCATGGAATCCTTGCTGAGCAGACTTTGGTTCTCTTATCCTGGTGCTCATGCTCAAAATGGCGTGGCTGAGCGCAAGCATCGTCACCTTCTTCAGACAGCTCCTCCATTGCTGGTCACCGCCTCTCTTTCACCACACTTTTGAGCCGAGTCTGTCTCCACTTCCATCTATCTCATCTTCCTTTAGCAAAGCAATCCATTGCTCTGCAGGGTGGCGTTCAGGGCTTCAATTGTTTGGTTGTGTTTGTTATGTCCTTGCCCACGTGAACGCACCAAACTGACTGCTCAATCCGTTGAGTGTGTCTTCTTAGGATACAACGATGAGCATAAGGGATCATGTTGGGCGTCGGATGCCTACTTCTCGAGATATGACTTTTGATGAGTCTCATCCCTTCTACCCGCGTCCATCTTCCACGGCCTTTTCAATGGAGGTGATCTCTTCTTTTTTTAATCCAACACTCCTGTGACTCCCTTATCCATTCATTGTAATGCTCCCGCTTCTCCCATAATTGCAGATCCAATGCCATCATCTCCTATGATTTCCTCACCTCGCTTATCACAGGATTCTACACCTTCATCAGTTTTGGCTTCCTTGTCTCCATCACCTGAGTTTATCTCGATGATTTATGCTCGTATTCTTCCATCTTTTCCTCACTTCTATATACATCGTCCGCGTGTTGTGAATGTGTCTACTGATGTGCCACTTGCCCTCTCGGCCTACTTATGGCTTGCTTCCTCGTCCGATTCCGCTTGTTAACCGCCTTGGTATTCCAAGCGTTGGCACTCGTGTTCTTGATCTGACTTCTTATCCTGATGTTATTCATACCAAATGGCATCTTGCGATGGCAGAGAAGATTGTTGATCTTGAGCGCATCGGCACGTGCGATATTCTTTCTCTTCCTCGTCGTGTTCGTCCCATCACTTGGTGGGAATGTTATGACTCACTTTGACTTTTTATATGTTCCTTCTTTTGCTCATGTTCCTTGACTTTACTACACTCATGGTCTGTGTGTTGTGGATTCTTCTGATAAGCCATCTCCCTCGACTATTATATCTTCTTTCGTTGGAAACACACCGCCTCAAGCTTAGCCTACTTATGCTTTTCGAGCTCGCCCGCTTCTACCTATTGACCTCTATGGTTACTGCTCAGCTCTTCCCGAGACAACTTCTTGTCATGAGGTTGTTCATCCCAAATGGATGCATGTGATGGCATCGTAGCTTGGTGCTCTTGCCCGCATCGGCACGTGGAATCTCATTTCCCTTCCTCCTCGTTCTCGTCTCATCACTTGTAAGTGGGTCTACATGGCTAAGACTGATGATACTCTTGAGCATAAGAAAGCTTGTTTAGTGGTGAGAACATAGTCATGACTACGAAGAGACATTTAGTCCTATATATATGGCCCACTTGACCACTCTTCGCACACTTCTCAATGTGGCTTCTATTCGCCGCTAGTCTGTCTCTCAGCTTGATGTCAAGAATGCCTACAACTAACCACCACCTCGGTTCTCTTCCTAATGGCATGGTTTGTCATCTTCGTCGCTGTCTATATGGCCCTAAGCAAAACCCTCATGCGTGCTTTGAGCGCTTCGTCTCAGTGGCGATTGCGGCTAGTTTTTGGCGAGTGCTCATTATCCTACACTTTCGGTCCACCATTCAACTCGTGGTCAAACACTTCTTCTACATGTCGATCATCACGGGCAACGACTCCGAGTACATTGCCTTGGTGAAGGCTCGTGGTCGAACACTTGTACATGTCGATCATCACTGGCACCAGGATCATCACTAGCAACGTCCACCTTTGTGACCACCTTCGCTCAGCCTTGATGGGCATCCTTTGCCTTTCTGCGGGTTGCTACAAGCACTGTCTCAATCCCACATCCCGTGTTCCCTTTATGTGTGACACCATAACCGCACGCTCAAGCACCACCAATGGTGAGCAGGAGCTCGGACAGTCGACGATTACCTGGATTATGCACGAGACGAGCCGAGGACAGGCTCTACCAAAAGTCAAGGCCAAGGGCGCACAGTAGGAGAACCCAGGGTGCTTAATCAAGCACGTGGCACACAACCCGCAAACAGGAAAGGAACACCTAGCCAGATCGGCAGGGTACGAAGAGTGCACAGGCAAGTGGGATGCCGGATCAAGTCCCTCTACTGCGAGTGTTGCTAGTCTCTGCCTCTGTTGCCCTATCTACCAGATATTTTCAAGAGTGGCATCATCACCTTGGGTCACTTGTGATCTCTCATCCTTAGTTCGACACGATCTTCTTGGATCCGTCTCCGATGATATCTCTAATACATGGTCCAGTTACCTTATACTCATGGCGAGACAGTGTCTCAGCATCCTTTAGACTTTGTTACTTTGATCTCGAGGGATCATCTCCCTTTGCCTCCGCTAGTGACTTCTCTCAACACACCTGGATATACTTTATTTTTTCTCGTAGTAAGGTCTTATCTATAAGCCTTTTGCTGTCATGGTCCACACTCAATTCTCTACGCCTATTCATGTGTTCTATGGTAACTCTAGTGGAGAGTATCTCCAAGCTGTTGTGTGGAATCCTTGCTGGGCAGACTTTGGTTCTCTTATTCTGGTACTCATGCTCAAAATGGTGTGGCTGAGCGCAAGCGTCGTCACCTTCTTGAGACGGCTCCTCCATTGATGGTCACCACCTCTCTTTCACTGCACTTTTGGGCCAAGTCTGTCTCCACTTCCATCTATCTCAACAACCTTCAGCAATCCATTGCTCTGCAGGGTGATGCTTCTTTCGATCGTCTATTTGATCGGTTATTCGGCGCTTCAATTTTTTGTTTGTGATTGCTAGGTCCTTCTTGCCCCTCGTGAACGCACCAAACTGACTTCTCAGTATGTTGAGTGTGTCTTCTTAAGATACAACGATGAGCATAAGGAATATCGTTGTTGGGATCATGTTGGTCGTCGGATGCCTATTTCTTAGGATATGACCCACGTCCATCTTCTTTGGCCTTTTAAGTGGAGTATATCTCTTCCCACAATTTTCCTGACACTCCTACCACTCCTATTGAGCCCTGATCCAGTAGTTGTACTGCTTATGCTTCTCTGATTATTTCACATGATTCTACACCTTCATCACCGGTGGCTTCCTTGTCTCCATCACCTCAGTTTATCCCCCAATGATTCCAGCTCGTATTCTTCCAAAAAATTTCCTAACTTCTATATAGGTCGTCTGCATGTTGTCGATGCGTCTACTGATGTGCCATCTTCCCCATCTCAACCTACTTATGGCTTGCGTCCTCGTCCGCTTCGGCCTGTTGACCGCCTTGGTCTTCCAAGCGTTGGCGTTGCTGTTCTTGAGCCGACTTGTTGTGATGTTGTCCATACCAAATGGCACCTTGTGATGACACAGGAGGTTGCTGCTCTTGAGTGCATCAGCACGTGGGATATTGTTTCTGTTCCTCCTCGTGATCGTCCCATCACTTGGTGGGACTACAAGGTTAGGACTCACTCTGATGGTTCTCTTGAGCATTAGAAAAACTTGTCTTGTGGGTCATGGCTTTCAGCAGGAGCATGGTCCTGATTACAATGAGACTTTTGCTCTTGCAAAACCGTATGCGTGTGGCCTCTGTTCGCCACTGGTTCGTGTATAGGCTTGATGTTAAGAATTCCTTTCTTAATAGTGAGTTGCGTGAGGAGGTTTACATACAACCACCACCTAGGTATTCTACTCCTTACGACATGCTTAGTCGTCTTCATCGCTCTCTCTATGGCTTTAAGCAAGCCTCTCGTGCCTGGTTTGAGCGTTTTGCCTCTATGGTGGATGTTGCTGGTTTTCAGCGAGTGCTCAAGATCCGACGTTGTTTGCCCTCCTTTCTGCTCTTGGTAGGACTCTTTCATGTTGATGACATGATCATCACCGACGCAAACCGTGAGTACATTGCCTTTGTGAAGGCATGTTATGCAGTTTCTTATGTCTTATCTTGGCTCTCTCTGCTACTTTCTTGGGATTGAGGTCCCTTCTTGCTAAAAAATAATAATCCAGGATCTTACTCGTGCTACTCTTACCGATGAGCGCACTGTTGAGACTCCCATGGAACTCAACGTTCACCTCCCATCTACTGATGTTGATTCATTGTCTAATCTAACACTTTATCGACATTTTGGTGGGAGTCTTTTCTATCTGCCTCACACTCGCCCGGAAGAAGAAACAAATTGCAGTGCCCCCCGTTCGAGTGCACCTCTTCCCGCGGCGTCGTCGCTCCACTTTCCTACTCTACCCTCCACTATATGTGCTACTGATGTTGATCCATTGTCTAATCTGACGCTTTATCGACATTTTGTTGGGAGTCTTGTCTATCTGCCTAACACTCGCCCGGAAGAAGACACCTCTTCCCGCGGCGCCATCGCACCACTTTCCTACTCTACCCTCCACTATATGCTCTGCGGCATTGTCGTCGTGGCCAGGATGGTGGCAAAATCCCTAGCACCGATGCCTCTCACATGATGTTGCTAGAGCCTTCATCCTCTCAAGTGGGATGAACGGCCGAATGGGACAATGCCACCATGGATGTTGCCATTCCCTCTGTTGGATTGTGAAGTGTTTGGGAGTGAGACTAAGAGAAATACGGGAAAGGAGATGATGCCTAGCGTATTAGCGGAATGAGACCTAAACAGAATTGTTGAGATGAGTTATAGGCCCGCTACCAAAATGGTTGGTGTATTCTTCTCCAATGTGGGACACGCGTTTGATGCAGACACGACCAAGTGGGATATAATGATACTCTATCAAGCCCAAATGATAATCTTCTTTTCTTACCCTGCTTCCAAATAATAATGACCCAAACACTAAACATAGCATTGACCATAATTCTTTATACTCCCTCCATCCCAAAATTCTTGTCTTAGATTTATCTACATACAGATGTATCTAGTCACATTTTAGTGTTAGATACATCCGTATCTAGACAAATCTACGACAAGGATTTTAGGACGGAGGGGGTACATCACACCATATCCTTAGAATCTACTAACATCCAAGGCAAATTTGAAAAAAAGAGTTTGCGAATTAAATAAATGTTCACAAATTCAAAAAATATGTTTGCGATTCGGAAAATGTTTGCCAATTCCAGAAATGTAGCTTTGACCATAATTATTTATACATCACACCAGATTTTTTAGAATCTACTAACATGAAAGCCGATACAAAAAGAATAAATCTACGCATGTAATTTACATGTACCATTATAATTATATTGTTTTAGAAATTCTAGGTAGGTTTGTCTAGATGTCTAGACCCATGTCTATACTGTACAGCACCTTCTATACTCTACAACAATGTATGTTTGGTGTGGGTTAATTTATCACCATCGTCTTGACGGTAATCTCTATTC
The DNA here is from genome assembly GCA_034509565.1 of Triticum monococcum. NCBI lineage: Eukaryota > Viridiplantae > Streptophyta > Magnoliopsida > Poales > Poaceae > Triticum > Triticum monococcum. Next base: position 123,816,667 of record CM067841.1, read on the forward strand.
CCAACCTAGGGGTGTGCATTACACGACGGGGAAAAAATCTCAGAACTTCGCCAATAAGTAACTCAAATAAACAGTTGTGTATGTGATTTCAAAAGAAAGATATAAATGGCAAGGTGTTTAACAAATCTGCATGCATGTTGTATCGTGCTTATTGAGTGAACAAAACAAATATCAGGATAGAAACTAAGAAACAGAATGCATACCACCAGGAACACAGCCACCACTAGCTCTGTCGCAGAATAGTTTGTGATAAAAGCCCGCCATGCTAACTCAGCAGCTTCCTCAACTGACATGTTGAATTTGTAACTGAAATGTAAAGCACAAACATAAGGGATGCAACTTCAAGATAATATGAACTGTGAGCAAAGCAACATATAGATGTATAAAAAAACATACCCCTCATCCAAGATACCATAAGCATACAAAGAACTACAGAACCGACTGCTTCCCTTGAGCCTTGCACCCTTGCTATCAACATAGTACCAAGACCAGACCCTAGAAAAAGAGAGGATTTGTTAGGCATAGACCTAAGTACTGCTTAATGACACTAAAATATGTCAAAAGGCCACTCGCAGTTCCATCAAATCCGACAATCATTGTACCGATTGGAAGTACCACCCCACGGTATGAAAATAAAGGATATTAGCCAACAGTCTTTAAAGAAACAGCAATAGAAATCCTTCGCTTGTTGATGAGCTGATGGAGCTCATCAAGCTCATGAACCTCATGAACCTCTGAAGGAAGAAACTATTGTTATTCCTACTATCTTTACTATTAAAGGGGAGTGCGATTGTGATGGTAGGTTGTGGTACGTCGATTCGCATGTTCATGTGTCGCTTCCTCGCCTCCTCTCTCAAACAAATACTCATCGACGAGTGGACCCGCCAGCTCTCTTCCCTGCCTCATCGACTCGCTAGCCCCAATCTGATTTCTTCTTCCTCTCTTGTTAAGAGCGAGCACGGCCACAGCTAGGGTTACTATCGCGTCCAGCCGTTACCGCCTCACACCGCTGCCCGGGTTGCTATCTGGCACACCAACCAAGAACTGCAGTGTCGAACACGAGCCTAGGTCGCCCTCATTTGTAGATGCAAGATGTAGCTCGCCATCTTCTATGTCACGTACGACCTTCATCTCTACCTGCTTCCCAACGTATCGAACAGAGGCACCGTAGCAGGACTCAAGGTGCAGCAGCTACTCCAGTTGTACATGAGCCATGGGTTCAAGAGAGGTTCTTGGAGTTCTCATGGTCTCTGGTTGGGCGGCCGCCGAAAGGGTGAGAATCGATTTGTTAAGGCTTCCCTGGTATTTGTCTTCAATACCAATGTATTATTTTCTCACCAGTAAGCTTTTGTCTCGCTCACTATTTGTTTCTTGCACTATATGGCCAGATCTAGCATCTTCATTTATCCATGATTTTTCTTTAAAGTCCACCAACTAAACATACAAGAGCTTGGCAATTCTTTCTGGCTGTAGCTAAAACTTTATATTAAAATGAACTTTAGGTTTATTGGTTTCTTGTTCATAGAACCGGCAGCAAGAAATAAGGCTAGATTAGCCACAGCAACATCAGCCAAGTTTATGAGCATGTACCTGGACCCTCCTGTATGGCAGTTGTTCCACCTTACATGAAGATTAAAGTCATCTACATCAATATATTAATTTTGCTCCTGGTATGCATCTCTTGGAGAAATCTTAGGGCAAATATTTTCTTATTTTGCTTTCTTTAGAAATCTTGGAGAAATTTAGCGTAGGCACCTTCAGTTCTATAACATAGTTGAATGTAAAAATTACTACAATAAGCATTGTATCACAACAGTGGGCTAATTCTGTAAAGAAATGCAATGATGTAATGTTTCTTGGTTAAACTTCAGTTATATATTATACTTAGTAATGCAAATTCAAGAATTAAGTTTGCAGGCATGTCGTCATTGTAGGCCTGATAGATATTTTGCTTTTCTGTATTTACGTGCATTAATAGAGTTACTAATACTGTTTCGATATTTCGTTAGTAGAAGACTGGATTGTGTCTACAACCAATGCGCATCAATGCGATCCAAAAATAGGCAATTCGAGGTGGATTTCACTTGTGGTAGAGAGAAGCCACACAGTTCAGATAGCAACGCGGGACTTTATGGTCACAGATAGATTGTCGTGGAATAACTCAATTGATGGGATGTAGGATTCACATAGGTGCAGATTGCCGAGTACCATGCAAATGAAATGTTGGTTGCAAAATTAATGATCTGCCTCTTTAAAAAAGGGCAGCCCCAGTGCATGTAGCTCCCGCTTGCGCAGGGTCTGGGGAAGGGTCCGACCACTTTGGGTCTATTGTACGCAGCCTTTCCCTACATTTCTGTAAGAGGCTGTTTCCAGGACTTGAACCCGTGACCTCATGGTCACAAGGCAGCAGCTTTACCACTGCGCCAAGGCTCCCCTTCAATGATCTGCCTCTTTGTCGAGGTAAAATTGATAAGAGTTATAAACTTGAGAAATGTTTTTTCCATCGATCTTTTAGTCTAGCAAGTAAAAAAAAAATTCCGTCATTCTTTTAGCTCGATGTAAACAATATAATTGTTTGTGCAGCCACAAGTATGCTACCTTCCGTTTCATAAACAGATGTCCTACTACCAAATATGCAGTAAAAAAGATAGCTCGATGTAAACAATATAATTTGTGCAGCCACAAGTATGCTACCTTCCGTTTCGTAAATAGATGTCCTACTACGAAACATGGAGTAAAAAAGATGTGAGTTTGACTACTACAATATAAAAGATGGTTCACATTTGTAAGATAAATGTTATTTTTGATTTATCATGTTCTGGGTTTATCAGGACTGTAAATTACGGAACTATTTCTGACCAAGAGAGAGATATGTGAAACTCATGATTTAGCTCATTTAAATATCACAAAATTATTTTAGGAGAGACCATCTAGCGTACTCAATTGTGGCATTGGCCGTGCTATTATTTTATGAGTTTATTTTGATGTCTGCTTATTTATTTTAAAATTAAAATCAATATTATGGGTAGCAGCACATTCACTGGTGATGCAAGAACATTCCAGCTTTCCTGAAGAACAAAAGGTTCCATTATTTTGTGAGTATATAAAATTGTTTGCTTGCATTGTATATTAAACTTCATGTGAATTTGCATCACTTGCACCCTAATCCTTAGCTGATATATACCTATACTAACTGCCAACCCCAAGAAAATTCACACGCTAATTATTAAATAAAAATATCTGAATCATGATTATTTTTTGTCCATACAAGATAGTCAGAGTGTAATCAACTGTACATAGACCCTACATTATTAATATATGCAGATGAAGAATACAAGACTTGCACTCAGTCCTGCTTGGTTCCTTTCGTTTGTGCCACATCCATTGGAAGTGAGTTTTTAGCTGTCTTTCTTTGTGATAAAATGTGAAAGATTCAAATCCAATGTTGATATCTTCTTTCTAGAATGATGCTTTGTTGGTCTTTTTCACCTATTGTCTCACATGTTAAATATCTAGAGCATACTCAGATTTGCTATTTCTGTATTTTGTTTTTGTAGACTTAGTACAAGGAGTAAGGACACAGAGAAATAATATTTGAAAGGTGCAGGTTCAAATATAATTGACAAAAAACATATAAGGAAAAAGGTCTTACTAGAGATAGCCATTTATGATGTCAAATTCTCTCCCCTCACGATTCTTGGCTTGTTGCCTTAGGCTGATGACCCACCTAATAAAAATAACTAATAATTTGAATTACAACGCATAATGTGAGTTTTATCTCTCCGTCAAGACATGTATCCTTCAATAGTGTACTAGACCTTATGTAGAGAAAACCTTATGTAGAGAAAGAAAGAGAGAGAGGACTAGTTCTTGTTAATTTTGTCAGAGAGATGGAGAGACAAACATGGAAAGATAGGAGACACACAAATGGGAGAGATGGAACATCAGGGGGACTTCGGTGCTGCTTCTTGATCTGCTAGGTGCGTGAGGAGGTAAGAAACAGGGACATAGAGGAACATTGGGCTTAAAATTTATAGAAATTCGAAGGTTGACAGCTGGAAGCCATGCTGCTTCTGTTCCCATCGAATTTTGTGTGCGCAATTCGGTCGGGCATTACGTCAAACATGTGGAAGGCATAACATACATGTATTATGGTTCACTACTCATACACAGCAACTCCAGCGGCATGCAGCAATCAAGAAATTTAGAGCAATGGCATGCAGTAATCAGAATATTTAGATCAAAAGAGGGAATCAAGTCATGACCAAGAAAACAGAGCAATGATGATGAAACTTACATCTCGCCGTGGCTTCATGCTTGGAATGAGGCGTGCAAAGAAACATCGAGAGGAGAAACGCTGGGCGTCGCTGAGCTGATGCAATTGTTTCCCACAAGGCTCAGTTTGTCCATCGCTCTTGTATGAGGAGCCGGCAGATAGCGGCGTAGCGCCCCCACAGCCTGCGCTAGGAGAGAACACGGAAGAGCACAGAGCCGTGGACGTCGAGGGGAGGCGGCAGATTGGACGCACGACTCGATTGCGGATCTGCGGAAGGGCGGCGTCCCGGCCCACACCGTCGAAGCCGGCAAGCAGCAAGAGCGCACCGCGAACGCAGCTTGTCCCGTGAGGAGGACTGCAGACCGGCAACCTGTCGTGGCACCGCCGCGATCCGGTCTGATCCGGGATTTGGACGACTCGAGTCCTTTTTCTATAGGTGGTGCCTTCGGCTGGCGGAACGGGCAAAGAGTCCATGTCGATGACGGGAACCATGGGAGCGGGCTTGAGCAGAGTTCTTGTCAGAGCAGGTTCGTGGCGGCGGTGGGGGGACTGGGAGGAAGGAGGGGATCAAGGTTGCCGCCCGCGATGGGGGCTTTTTTTCTTTAGAATCCTGCGTTGTGGGCTAGACACGAGCGGGCCGACGTATACAGCAGCTAGACACGAGAGAAGGCCCAACTGGATCGCAAGCCCAGCCAAGCGACAACCGCAGGGGACGACCAATTGTAAGGAACTTCCTATATGGCGGCCGTTCGTATTTTTAAAATTTAATCACTTTTTAAAAAAGAGTAATTTCAAAAAATCTTCACTTTAAACAGATTGATTTCAAAAAATCTTCACTTTTTAATAAAAAATTCAATACATGTAAATTTAGTGTAGAATTGTAAAATTTGTTCACAATTTCAAAAAACTAAAAATTAAGAAAAACACAATTTAAAAATGATCACATTTAAAAAAAATCATGCATTTTCAAAATTCACGTGGTTCAAATTTTTTCGAACATTTCTTGGAAATCATGAACAATTTTTCAAAAGACAAATAATGTTTGAAAAACCGAACTTTTTTTGAACAACATGAACAAAATTTTGAAATTTCAAACTTTGGCTAGCGACAATCCTTAACCAGTGAGAGGCCTATAATTTGATTCCTTGTGCGTGCACTGCTTTTTGTGAATTTCTGTTGCACTATAATATAAGTAGGGCGAACGGGCGTGCACGTCAATGGGTCGGCCCAGTTGAGGGGTCAAATAGGAACTCCCCAGTTATAATGCAAGCTCAGTCGAACAACAACGAAAAAAGTAGTCATTGGTGTTGCCTTTTCCCTTTCTAGGGTTTGTCTCTTCTCTCGTTGCTTCACCGATGTTTTAGTTTATCTTTTCTCCTCCCATTTGTTGTCTTGTTCGGGTTGACTAGGGGTTGCACTATAGTACCAACAGGGTGAACAGGCGTGCATGCCAACGGGTCGGCCGAGTCAAGGTGTCAATTAGGGGCTCCCCGATTGTTACGCAAGCTCAGCCGAACAGCAACGAAATAAGTAGTAGTTGGTGTCGCCTTTTCCCTCTCGCTAGGGTTTATCTCTTCTCTCATCGCTCAGTCGGTGTTTGTGTTTATCTCTTCTCCTCTCATTTGGGGTCTTGTTCGGGACGACCAAGGGGTGGTATTGTACTACTTCCTGACCTTTGTGAGCTATGGTTTTGAATTATGAGGAGGGATGTCAGCGGGTTTATTCGATCTTCGGTAAGATTGGATTGTGGTAGCTGCTCTCATGGCATCGGATGATTGGGCTTCATCGTTTGAATTGTCAGAAAAGGAAAAACATGAAGCCATGATGCCAGATCTAGATCTTTTGGAAAATAGGCCAAACAACCAAGTTCAAACACAATATAGGTACAAATACACCAACATCAAGTCTGTTGGGGCACCAGCTCAACAATAAGCCCACACACACAAGTTAAAAATAGAGGGTACAGTAATCCAGATTCGAAGAAGCTTGTGGCGTCAGGCACTGAGCAAGAGAGTGAGTCTAACTGATGTCGTCGCTGGTGTTGTGCTCCTTTTGCTTACCGAGGACCTTCCATTTGATAAGTCCCTTTAGTTATCCGGTAAAGGAGTATAAAGAACCCTGAGTGATCGAACCCACGTGAGGATGGCGCCCTTTAAGGAAGGGTTTCTAACAAGCTTTTGTAAAAGAATTCAATTCCATCTTTTGACCAGATCATAAATCAAGCTGACACTAAAAACACTTATAATAAAAATAGGCATGGGTATGAGAACTTATGCTTACAACCATATGTTTGTGTTGGGATCATTATGATATTAATTTGTGTCCTAGGAGTCATCCATCGAGATATGCTTGCTACGTATGGAAGTGGGGGATGTGTGAAAATTACGTCTTGACCTACACGTGTCCTACATCAAGAGTCAATTGTCCAACCGAAGGCCTTATTCGTCGCCTGGGGTTGCCCCGATAATTAAGATAGAAATAATCAAACAAAATCATTGGTCGTTTAAGGACTACACCTCTTGTATTCCCAGAGATATGATCCATGTTACAGTACTAAGGGTCAGTTCTTTTGCCGCCTTCTAAAATAAGTTGGAATAGGCCGCCCCTATCCAGCTTATTTGAGAAGCCCAACCAATTATATATTTTTAAAATCTTACTCATTAAGACTTGACTAGTAGGCTTCTAAAAAAAATAAGCTGGGTAGGGGAGCTTATTCTAGAAGCCCCAAAAAGGCACCAAAAGAACTGGCCCTAAACCTTTCTGTCACTAGTGTTCAGAATAACACATCACGGTCTCCCTAACCTTAGCCTCTCTATGGCTCGCTCTCCATGATCCTGGGTATGTGCATGGATGAAGAACGCTAACGAGACAAGAGACAACTATGGAACAACTTTATGCTACACATACAGAAAGTTAATTAAAAGTACTTCCATTAATCCTTCAACAAATACACCGGGTTGAAAGGCCCTTGCCTCAATCCATGACCTTATCGAACTACACACACATGGAGATTAGATCACACGAATAACTCATTGAAGAACACATCATAAAGATCGATTGATTGCCCCCCCCCCTAAAAAAAGATCTTGGTAATATGTCTTAGAATAGGTGTCAGATGTGACGCACGATTAAAAGTACCAGTCGTCAACCCGTGCACTTGCACGGGCTAGCTTTTAACAATGCATTAGTTAAACCCTTAGGAAAAAAAGGTATGATGAATATAGCCTTTATAGTTAAGCTGTTTAAAGTTTAATTTCTTCACACTACAGTTTGTTTTGGAACATATGCATCACATGATGCTTATTTCATTGTACACCAGATTCGACAAAAAATCTGTTTTTGCTTAGGCATCGTGAAGAAGAATCGATATTTATACAACTAATATAGCCTGAAAGATAAATGTTAGAAAATGCTAGTTTGATTCACTTAGTATTTCTCGTGTTATTATTTTTAGGGCATTCTAATTACGGATATTTTATAAAGCATAGACTAATTGTATAAAATAATCATATCCAAAACACCTATGAACTTTGTTTTATTAATAGCAACTCTGTCACAATGAACAGCGCAGGAAAACCAAAAGGTTAGAACAGAACGAACTTACACTTTCGTTCACATGGTGCAAACTTGAAATGTTTTCCATGTAATAGTATTATTTTTCTTTTCTTTTATTCACTAAGGCACCATCTAACTTTAGCCAGTGTCTATGTTACGGAGTTCTGGACCCTTTTTTTTAGTGTCTATGCTACAAACTTGAAATGGAGTTCTGGACCATTTGACCCTGCAGCAACTCATTTTATAATTGAAAGAGCATGTCCAACTGAGTTACCAAATTATCTTTCGCTCACAAAAGTAGACAATCTAAGATGCAATTTGACAACGGTTAGGACTGATTTTATTGAATTATTAATTAGAGAACCCGTATTATTCTACCACATAACAGGATAATAACCTACTTAAGAAAAGTGCCATGTCATTTTCATATGGAAGGATGGCTCACATTTGTTCACTTCCCAATAAGTGAAAGTTCCGCATAAAATATAAAGCTCATTGATATGTATTTGGAAATATAACTATCCATGGGGTAAAATAGTATTCGAATGACAATGTTAACCAAAATAACATGGTAATTTTCTTAAATATAGTATTATTAATGAACGAAAAATAAAATAGCTAGCAATATGTATATGAACCATGTCACACGTACAACCAACCAAAAACTTAACAAACCTGAGCTTTACATCCATGTTTTTGTCTTGACTAACACATGGTTTATTGATACATAATCAATCTATGTTTTCCCACTGGAACCGAAGAAATATAGGAGGCGTTTGGTTCCACATTGGTATCGTTTTCGATTTTTAGTGTCGGGAAGCTTTGCCTCTGATATTTCCTCCTGAATGCACGTTTTGTTTGGTTCGGCCGCGAGGGAATGCGTAGCGGAGAGGATTCTGTATCCAGCCGTGACCGGACATTTTTGCGGAAGCAAAGTGAAGCGCTGTATTCGACAATATCGTAACACAAAATAAAAGGGCTGAACCAAACGACTTCTTCTGTCTTCTGAAAGCGCTGTAATCAGAAGTGAGACTTTTCCACCCAAGCAAACGTGTCGATTGTACACAACGTACGATACGATCAGTTTGCAATTGATTATTGGATTCGTCGTCAGGCATGCCCAAACCTACATTGAAAAATCAGGGCAACATACATCAGTTTTCTTTCAGAAAATTGAAAGAAGCCTAATTACTGAATATATGCAAGAAAAATAGAGTAAATGGCACCGGCGGTCCGAGAACTTGCGCTGCGGGTGCACTTAAGTCACCGTACTTGCAAACCGGAAAAACTCGTCATAGAACTTGCATTAAAGGTGCAGATAGGTCACACAGGTCATCTGAACCGGCTAGCTGCCCGGTTTTCTCCTTCTAACAGTCAAGCGCGATAAATTTGTTCACGACTTTAAAAATATATGTGATTCGTGACTTTAAAAAAAATGTTCGTGAACGATAAATTTGAAAACTATTTGTTCACGACTTTAAAAAATGTTCGCGGACGTTTCAAAAAATATATTTGTGATCTGCAACTTTAAAAAAATGTTCGCGAACGATAAATTAAAAATATTTGTGATTAGTGACTTTAAAAAAAATGTCCAGGAACGAAAAATTTGAAAATGTTTTTGAATGATAAATTTAAAAATGTTCGGGAATGATTAATTTGAAAAGTATTTATTCACGGCATTAAAAAAAGGTCGAGAACGATAAATTTGAAAAATATTTTGATTCGTGAACATTTTTTTAAAGCTGTGAACATTAAAAAAATTGTGATTCACGACTCTAAAAAAATTTCACGAATGATAAATTAAAAAATATTTATTAAAAATATTTATGATTCGTGACTTTAAAAAAATATTTGTTCACGACTTTAAAAAATGTTCGCAAATGATAAATTTGAAAAATATTTGTGATTTGCGAACATTTGTTTTAAGTGGTGAACATTTAAAAAAATGTTTGTGATTCATGACTTTAAAAAAATTGTTCTCGGACGATAAATTAAAAAATATTTATTAAAAATATTTGTGATTCATGACTTTAAAAAAATGTCCAGGAACAAAAAATTTGAAATGTGACCTATTTGCACCCGCAACGCAAGTTCTATGACGGGTTTTTTCTCGAAAATAGGACAGCTGGTCGGTTCAGATGGCATATGTGACCTATCTGCACCCGCGATGCAAGTTCTATGACGGGTTTTTTCAGTTTACAAGTACCGTGACTTAAGTGCACCCGCAGCGCAAGTTCTCAGACCACCAGTGCCATTTACTCAGAAAAATACCATATCAAATGTTTTTTCTACCCTACTCATATCAGGTATATTCCGTAGTGTACATTAAAACTTGATCATATGGCAATGTTTCATGTTGGCACTGTGACTACTGAGACTATTCTGTCCAAAATCAACACTTGGTTACCATGAACTTCATAGTGTTTCAACCTTATTAGATCAAAGTAACACATGGGGCGCTATACAAAATAATTCTAGATCTGAGAGGAGTAGGTGATTACCTTCTCTTATGTCGGAGGGACTCGTATCAGATCATAGAAGAGCACTCCACAGAAGTTGATGCTGGCGACTGCATGAAATTGGCATCCGCTGCTGCATAAGTTCTTAACATGCACACCATGGAGAGACGACGGAGAGGAAGAGACGGCTGGTCAACCTTCCACCTTCATAATATCAATCGGAGGGGCCTGCCTTCATCATGGTTAGATCTGACGATAAAAATATTGAACCCAGCCTGTGCCCTCTTAGGATTGACGTGAGAGGCATGAAACATATATACAACATTGCGATTTTGATTTAAAAAAAACTGCTCAAAAGAAATGGTGCATTTAGGAATTTATTGAATAAAAAATTACAACTAAACCACAAAGGACTCAAAGGCATAGTAGCTAATTCAACTCTTACAATTGACTTGACCCATTCCAAATGCATTGGAATTGAATATTATGATAAAAAAGTGTTCTAAATAAAACTGCATCTGAATCTCAAAATCGTAGTATGAGCATAAAACATACTTTTGATAGTTCTTTTTCCGTGCTCTGTCACATGACCTCGAAGTATTTAATAGCGACATCCAATGTAGCTATATACTGTGCACTTGGCAGAACATTGAACTGAAATGTGAAAAGTAAAGGAATGCTCAATGATGCCACTGTACGTAGCAGATATTGTGAAATAATAGTGAAAATGGATATATTTATCAAGGAGCAAAAGCACGCCATGCAATAAGTAAGAATATAGAGTACATGTATTCGGCGGATTAGTTAGTATGCTAGTTTAATAAAGTAGATAAATATAATCATTTATGGGCACTTGTCCTCGCTTTCAAGTGTGAAATACTGAGACATCATCTTTTGACTGTTGCGGTAGGCCTGCTTCATATAAACCCATCTCTTGTTTATATTCTTACTTTAAGAAAATACCAGCAATAAGATGAAAGTGATAATTCTGTTTGTCTTCAGAGTGGCAAATTTTCCAAAGGAAGACATAATGTTGTGTTTTTGTTACCTAAACCATATTGCATATACTTTCTGATACTATCCTAAGAATTATAAGCCCTGGTGTGAATGTGTTTTCTTATTCTTCTAAACCAAATTGCATCTTCCGCCCTGTGTGCAGCTTACAGATCAAAGAAGGTATAATTGTTTTATCTAAAAATAATGCTGCTAAAAACACATTTCTGGTAAATGCTCCCTTCCTCTACTCCACCCTGATGTATGGATGCTGATGGATACAGAGTTGCACACCTCTGCATCTAAACTTTGCCATATCATTTACACCATATTTTTTTCCCAAAATAGTCGCCATGATGGACCTCAAAATCCCTAACTTGCCGATGTGTGACCATCTCCATCTCCATACGGCTCCTTAAGCTTAGTTTGGGAGTTTAAGAAACAAAGACCACAACATGCATGGAGAGCATGCTCAATATGTAAGCAAAAAAGATTCTGTTGTAAATACTACGATTTTCTTCACATCATTCAAATATACCAACTTATATAACTATTCGCATACAGTAGCAGTGGACTGATTGAAACTTTATTTCCCAGTGTCCTCTAATTACAACTAATTGCATGGAGTAACAGTCAGATTTTTTATTAACTTCAAATTCTTTTGTCATGTGAACATAATGAACTACAGAGTATTAATCGGATTGGTGAAAAACTAATAGATAAGATGTTGCTTTGCAGCCAATGTTGGCTACTTAAAACAACTGTAATCGGATACATAACGCATACCTAGATCAGCACCAAAAGGGACCCATGACTCTTAGTCTCCTTATTGATCATTGCAGCAAGCAACTCTTTGGACATCGCATAAAAAAGACCAGATCGTCCACTCAGGGAAAGCCCCGACACCATCGAGACGACCAGTTTGCTAGACCTGGCTACAGTGACAGCATGGAAAGGGTAGGATTCTCTGTAGGAGGATGTAATCTCAGACTGAAATCATCTAGCTGCTCATGAAAAAGACGATGGACGCATCACAATAGCGACCCGAGGAGCAAAAGAAGGAGACATAGGCAGCAAGGAGAAGAGGAGGATGCAGGGGAGACTCTTGCCGAGGGTTTGGACTCAAGGCAGCAGAAGAGATTCTTGGGTTAGGACTCTATAGACGCTAGAGACATGGAGCTAATAAGAAAGATAAAAAAAGGTTAAGGTGGAGATTGATGGCCGGTCAGATTAGTAACGCATAATAGATAATCAGTAACTATAAGGTGTAGATCTGAACCGTAACATTGCTTAGGCTCGACTTTCAGATTTGTAAAAATCAAACGCTATGTCATATCAAGCATCTTTGAAGCTGCACTACTGATCACATCCTCAAGTGATCCTCAAAAATCATGAGTGGACATCTTCGCTCATAGTTTGTGTGTGCAGCATAAACAGATCAAGCATCTTTGTGTCTAGACATCTTTCTTCAGTGAATTAACATGCTTTGCCAAAAGATGCTAATCATCCATGTGACCATGCCTCTGCAGCATAAACAGATGAAGCATTAATCAATAATAAATACTTGGACGGGGAATGAATTACTCCTTGTGGGAATTAGCAGTTTAGCAGACATTTTCTCGGCAAAAAGTTTAAGCTCACATTCTGCATATTAAATTGTAGTACACTGGGTAACAGAAAGCAATTCATTGTGTATTATTCATCACCATAACATTTTTTTCAAAGCTAACTGAACCACGAACTATAAAAAAATTATATTGTCCTCTTCCAAATTCAATCCAATCGACAACTCCCGACTGTTAGTCCTAATTGAAGCAGCTGGTAACAAACCAACTAAACCATCATGATTCGAAAAAATAGAACTATGTAAATGACCATTGCAAAGCTAAATGATAGTAGTATTGACCTATTTCCTTGGCAAATCCAAGTTTGTGTGTGCAGGAGATGATATTCTGCCCACTAACATTGCAATCTAATGGCACTCCACCTAGCACACCCATGAATCCATTCCACCCAAGTTCTATGAGAGAACTTCTGAGAAGGAAAAAATTACCTTGACGGGTAGCCGACTCAAAACACCCGAATTTGCTAAGCGGACCGCGATCTTCTACGGTTACTTCCGCGCCACGGTGGTCCGATGTGTGAAGGAGCACAACAGGATCGCTGCAGGAGAGGAGAGCGCCATGTGTGGCAGTAACTGCGTACGTAATGTTCGTTGGGAGAGAAAGAATAGGAGGTGGGCACAGACCGACAAACAGGTGACAGTCCGCCTCACCTGAGTTCCCTCGACCAGCCACATCGCCACCACACGACCGGAAGCACAGCCACCGCGACCGGAAGCACATCCGCCGCCCCGTATTGGTCAAAGACAGAAGACCAAGGAGAGAGATAGTTCATGGTGGAGGTGGGATGCGGCAGAGGGTTGATGCGGCGAGGAGCAATGGCGGATGGGGCAGGGAGCGACGACAATGGCCGTTGAGAAGGGTGGTGGCGCAATCCATGGCGCGATGTGTGGGATGGTTGGGGTCAGGAGGTTAGGGATAAGGATGACGGCTTCTTTTTTGTTATTAATTGGACGGCTTCTATTTCTACAGCCGTGATGAAAGGACTATGGGCATTTAGATAAATTTTTTTCCAAAACTAAGCACATAATTAAGCAAAAAATATGTGGGTTAATCTCCACCGTAATAATTCGGTCCCACCAGATGAACGGTTAGTAAATTCTAATTTACGTGGTAGGGAGTCTGTAATTAGTAGAGGTATAGATAGATAGATGGATGGATGGCTAGATAGATGGATGGATGGCTAGATGGCTAAGAACTGTGGTGGTGATGAAGGTGGTATCTATGGAGACTGAGGTATGGCTAGACAGAGTATCTTGTGCTGGAGAGGACTGAGGAATCTTGCATGGTAAGCTTCTCTGGTAGCTTGCGGCGGAAGACTGGGTTGCTTACACCAGAAGCTTCTCTTTGTAATATGCGTATTGAATGCCATCTATACATCATCTTAACATTCCTGTTGTTGATTACTTTTATGAAAAGGATTTGCCTGTTATCCCTCTTGCTGAGTACTGAATTTATAGCATATTGTAGCTTGCTTTTGGGGTATAACATGCTTTAAATTGTACTCATAGCAGAATCAAACCTTGTATATGAACCATACCTTTGACTGATAATATATTGTTGGTCTTGTGCACCACTTGTCTTCCGGCTGATTTAATCATTACTGATGTGAAGATTGCACCATTGATGTAAACTTGATGTTAATAACCACTCCAAGATATCATTTTCATTCAGACTAGGTATTTCTAATACAATGCTGTCGGATGAGAAGTCCATAGTGCTTAGTTGAGATTTCAAATATTTGAACTCCTTGTTGATTCTTTGGGTTCGGTGTTGGTTGATGAGCAACTTGCATAAGGGGTAATAAGGTAACACCGAGGGCCCAAAGAAAACAAGCCAAAGAAACAAATGAAACAAAAGTACACAAGGCAATCAAGATCACATACAAGCAATATCATATTTTACTACTAAACACAACAATAATGTGCATGCATATTTAAGCACACAAATCTCGCAAGAACTCTGGTTCTACGATATAATATGTTGTGGCGGTGTGCACGAATGTGAATCCACGTGTGGAAAGGTTGGTGTAAACAAAGCTACACCAAGCGTTGGCTTAACACCAGTTGCATCTGGACGGGCTTAGAGGTGAGGACAGACTTGGTGATCAAGTAGCGTGACACGGATGTCACGACCACATCATCATCAAGCGGGCGGAAGGGGAACCGTACTTGTCCATGGAATGGGTGACAGGGTAGGATAGCGGTGAAAAACAAGGCTTGTTGTATTGCCCTTTTCTGATAACAAAGATCACTAAGGGTTGCCTAAGCGGCGAGTCGGAAAGCATGATTCGGGGTAGAAACATGTCTATCACCAAAACGATAGGGGTGGCCGGCTGAAAGATACTGGCGCGATACCTGAGCACAAATCCTGCAAGTGTTTGTTGGGGAATGCGGCATTTCAAAAAAATTCCTTCGATCACGCAAGATCTATCTAGGAGATGCATAGCAACAAGAGGGGAGAGTGTGTCTACGTACCCTCATAGACCGAAAGTAGAAGCGTTTAATAATGCGGTTGATGTAGTCGAACGTCTTCGCGATCCAACCGATCCAAGCACCGAACGTACGGCACCTCCGCGTTCGGCACACATTCAGCTCGGTGACGTCCCTCGAACTCTTGATCCAGTTGAGGTCGAGGGAGAGTTCCATCAGCACGACGGTGTGGCGACGGTGATGATGAAGTTTACCGGTGCAGGGCTTCGCCTGAGCACTACAACGATATGACCGAGGTGTGTAAATGTGGAGGGGGGCACCGCACACGCCTAAGAGAAACTTGTGTGTCCTTTGGGGTGCCCCCCTCCCACGTATATAAAGGGGGGAGGAGGAGAAAGCTGGCCTAGAGGGGGCGCGCGACATGGGGAGTCTAACTAGGATTCCCAATCCTAGTTGGAGTCCCCTTCCATCCAAGAGAGGGAGAAGGAGGGAAGGAGGAAAGTAAGAGAAGGAAGGAGGGTGGCGCCACCCCCTCCCCTTGTCCAATTCGGACTGGGCAGGGGGGGCGCACGCCACCTCTAGCCGGCCCTCTCTCTTCTCCACTAAGGCCCATGATGGCCCATTAACTTCCCGGGGGGTTCCGGTAACCCTCGGTACTCCGAAACTTATCCGAAACGACCCAAACCATTCCGATGTCCGAATGTAGACTTCTAATATATGAATCTTTATGTCTCAACCATTTCGAGACTCCTCGTCATGTCCGTGATCTCATACGGGACTCTGAACAAACTTTGGTTCATCTAATCACATAACTCATAATACAATACGGGTTCGAGAACTATGTAGACATGATGTCTACTACACAACCTTCTTCTTGTAGACGTTGTTGGGCCTCCAAGTGCAGAGGTTTGTAGGACAGTAGCAAATTTCCCTCAAGTGGATGACCTAAGGTTTATCAATCCGTAGGAGGCGTAGGATGAAGATGGTCTCTCTCAAGCAACCCTGCAAGCAAATAACAAAGAGTCTCTTGTGTCCCCAACACACCCAATACAATGGTAAATTGTATAGGTGCACTAGTTCGGCGAAGAGATGGTGATACAAGTGGTATATGGATAGTAGATAAAGGTATTTGTAATCTGAAATAATAAAAACAGCAAGGTAACGAATGATAAAAGTGAACGTAAACGGTATTGCAATGCGTGGAAATAAGGCCTAGGGTTCATACTTTTGCTAGTGTAAGTTCCCTCAACAATACTAACATAATTGGATCATAAAACTATCCCTCAACATGCAACAAAGAGTCACTCCAAAGTCACTAATAGCGGAGAACGAACGAAGAGATTATGGTAGGGTACGAAACCACCTCAAAGTTATTCTTTCCAATCAATCCGTTGGGCTATTCCTATAAGTGTCACAAACAGCCCTAGAGTTCGTACTAGAATAACACCTTAAGACACAAATCAACCAAAACCCTAATGTCACCTAGATACTCCAATGTCACCTCAAGTATCCGTGGGTATGATTATACGATATGCGTCACACAATCTCAGATTCATCTATTCAACCAACACAAAGGACCTCAAAGAGTGCCCCAAAGTTCTACCGGAGAATCACGACGAAAACGTGTGCCAACCCCTATGCATAGGTTCCCAATGTCACGAAACCCGCAAGTTGATCACCAAGACATACATCAAGTGTTCTCAAATCTTCAAAGACTCAATCCGATAAGATTACTTCAAAGGGGAAACTCAATTCATTACAAGAGAGAAGAGGGGGAGGAGAAACATAGGATCCAACTATAATAGCAAAGCTCGCGATACATCAAGATCTGTCTCAAGAACATGAGAGAGAGAGAGAGAGAGATCAAACACATAGCTACTGGTACATACCCTCAGCCCCGAGGGAGAACTACTCCCTCCTCGTCATGGAGAGCACCGGGATGATGAAGATGGCCACCGGGGAAGGATTGCCTCCTCCGGTAGGGTGCAGGAACAGGGTCCCGATTGACTTTTGGTGGCTACAGAGGCTTGCGGCGGCGGAACTCCCGATCTAATCTCCCTTCTGGAAGTTTTACGATATATGGAGTTATATAGGCAGAAGAAGCACATCAGGGGAGCCACGGGGGCGCGCCCTAGGGGGCTGGGCGCGCCCCCACCCTCATGGGTAGCTCCCGTATCTTCTGACGTGGGGTCCAAGTCCATCAGGTGTGTTTCCTTCCAAAAATAACTTCTCCAGTTGATTTCGTTCCGTTTCGACTCCGTCTGATATTCCTTTTCTTCGAAACACTGAAATAGGCATAAAACAGCAAATCTGGGCTGGGCCTCCGGTTAATAGGTTAGTCCCAAAAATGATATAAAAGTGTATAATAAAGCCCATAAACATTCAAAACAGTAGATAATATAGCATGGAGCAATCAAAAATTATAGATACATTGGAGACGTATCAAGACACATCTCCGGTCAATAACCAATAGCAGAACCTGGATGCTCATATTGGCTCCTACATTTTCTACGAAGATCTTTATCGGTCAAACCGCATAACAACATACGTTGTTCCCTTTGTCATTGGTATGTTACTTGCCCGATATTTGATCGTCGGTATCATCATACCTAGTTCAATCTCGTCACCGGCAAGTCTCTTTACTCGTTTTGTAATGCATCATCCCATGACTAACTCATTAGTCACATTGCTTGCAAGGCTCATAGTGATGTGCATTACCGAGAGGGCCCAGAGATACCTCTCCAATACACGGAGTGACATATCCTAATCTCGATCTATGACAACTCAACAAACACCATCGGAGACACCTGTAGAGCATCTTTATAATCACCCAGTTACGTTGTGACATTTGATAGCACACAAGGTGTTCCTCCGGTATTCAGGAGTGCATAATCTCATAGTCTGAGGAACATGTATAAGTCATGAAGAAAGCAATAGCAGAAAAACTAAACGATCAATATGCTAAGCTAACAGATGTTCTTGTCCATCACATCTTTCTCTAATGATGCGATCTCGTTCATAAATGACAACACATGTCTATGGCTAGGAAACTTAACCATCTTTGATTAACGAGCTAGTCAAGTAGAGGCATACTAGGGACACTCTGTTTGTCTATGTATCCACACATGTACTAAGTTTCCGGTGAGTACAATTCTAGAATGAATAATAAACATTTATCATGATATAAGAAAATATAAATAACAACTTTATTATTGCCTCTAGGGCATATTTCCTTCAGTCTCCCACTTGCACTAGAGTCAACTAGTAAATGCGCACGTGCAACGCACGTGTAATCTTAATTTGGCTTGAAGACACACCTGAATTTTCTTTACAAAAGTAGCATCAAAATAAATTGTTTGTGTAAACACCATCAATGGCAGGTCCATGTCTTCCTACAAATGGGTTAAAAATTGTACTAATCCAACGGAGAATCACCCCCTGATTCCCTTCCTTACGTATATCGTGGGGCGGTTCGTTGTGGCAGTTTTCTTTCTTGTGAAAGGTGTACGTAAGGAAGGGAATCATCAGGGAGAAAAAGGATTGATTAGCAGTAAACGCGTTTAGCGCTAAACGTGTTTAGTTGCTCACCATTAAGACAGTAAGAACTGTCGGATTAATGTTAATGGATGGTCGAGATCTGTTGGATCTCCCCCACTTGGTCTTTTTATATTGGTATAGATAATCTAGATTACATAGTAATGATTCTAACACCCATGGAGTCTTAGTGCTGATCATGTTTTGCTCGTGAGAGAGGCTTAGTCAACAGGTCTGCAACATTCAGATCCGTATGTATCTTGCAAATCTCTATGTCTCCCTCCTTGACTTGATCGCGGATGGAATGGAAGTGTCTCTTGATGTGCTTGGTTCTCTTGTGAAATCTGGATTCCTTTGCCAAGGCAATTGCACCAGTATTGTCATAAAATATTTTCATTGGACCCGATGCACTAGGTATGACACCTAGATCAAATATGAACTCCTTCATCCAGACTCCTTCATTTGCTGCTTCCGAAACAGCTATGTATTCCGCTTCACACGTAGATCCCGCCACGACGCTCTGCTTGGAACTGCACCAGCTGACAGCTCCACCATTCAATATAAATATGTATCCGGTTTGTGACTTAGAGTTATCCAGATCAGTGTCAAAGCTTGCATCAATCTAACTGTTTACGACGAGCTCTTTGTCACCTCCATAAACAAGAAACATATACTTAGTCCTTTTCAGGATGTTCTTGACCGCTGTCCAATGATCCTCTCCTACATTGCTTGGTACCTCCCTACTAAACTAATAGTAAGGCACACATCAGGTCTGGTACACAGCATTGCATACATGATAGAACCTATGGCCGAGGCATAGGGAATGACATTCATTTTCTCTCTATCTTCTGCAGTGGTCGGGCATTGAGTCTGACTCAATTTCACACCTTGCAACACAGGCAAGAACCCTTTCTTTGACTGGTCCATTTTGAACCTCTTCAAAACTTTATCAAGGTATGTGCTTTGTGAAAGTCCAATTAAGCGTCTTAATCTATCTCTATAGATCTTGATGCCCAATATATAAGCAGCTTCACCGAGGTCTTTCATTGAAAAATTCTTATTCAAGTATCCTTTTATGCTATTCAGAAATTTAGTATCATTTCCGATCAACAATATGTCATCCACATATAATATCAGAAATGCTACAGAGCTCCCAATCACTTTCTTGTAAATACATGCTTCTCCAAAAGTCTGTATAAACCATATGCTTTGATCACACTATCAAAGCATATATTCCAACTCCGAGAGGCTTGCACCAGTCCATAAATGGATCGCTGGAGCTTGCACACTTTGTTAGCACCTTTTGGATCGACAAAATCTTCTACTTGCATCATATACAACTCTTCTTGGAGATATCCATTAAGGAATGCAGGTTTGACATCCATTTGCCAAATTTCATAATCATAAAATGCGGCAATTGCTAACATGATTCGGACAGACTTAATCATCGCTACGGGTGACGGTGTCCTGGACTAGGGGGTACTCACCACGTCGTCTCCCTATCAGTTGGATTGGGACGGGGACCCCCATGGCCGTATGCTCATGTGCCAATTCGGACAGCCGATGTATACACGAGGAAGATTCCACAAGACTTGGTGATCAAGACAAGGACTCCTCTTCACCGGCGTATTTGACTAGGACTCTTGTTATCCTAGGCCTCTGGTACATTGTATAAGCCGAGGCCAGGCTAGTCGGTAGATTATTATGACATTACCCATCATACCTACAGGGTTTAGACCACAACATACGATCTCGAGGTAGATCAACTCTTGTAACCCCTATACTCATCAAAGTCAATCAAGCAGGAAGTAGGGTATTACCTCCATCAAGAGGGCCCGAACCTGGGTAAACATCGTGTCCCCTGTTACCCTCAATCCTTAGACACACAGTTCGGGACCCCCTACCCGAGATCCGCCGGCTTTTACACCGACATTGGTGCATTCATTGAGAGTTCCGCTGTGTGATCGACAAAGGATCAATGGCTCGCCCGCAGATCAACTGCGACGCCGGAATCTTCGTTGCCGGCTCGACTGGTCACCTTGGCTCTATCGAGGACCGCGCTCCATCTCTGATCGTCATGTTCGAACGGGGGCCTTCATCAACATCAACTCCTATCTGTATCAAGATCATGGAGGAATTGTAGCGACCCGACCTCAAACGGTCAACTCTTTGTGCTCCAGTGTCATCCCTGGATCGGTAATGCTCACACACACAGTACTCGAGGATTTATAACAGAGTAGCAATCACACACTTATTACATCGAATGTCTCCAAAGAGAACTCATTACAATAAATATGGCTTAAGGCCATCTAATACGATAACAGCGGAAGGCTTGGAAGATAAAGTGAGTCCATCAACTCCAACGGCATAGCGGAGCTGTACGACAACGACCTAACGAACCTTACTCCTTGTCTGAAAAGTCTGCAACATAAAATGTTGCAGCCCAAAAACGAGTCAGGACATGGAATATGCTGGCAAAGTAACACAGTAGAGCAAGAACATAATAATGCTACCACTACATGCATATTTAGCTGGTGTAAAGCTCTATGGTTACAGTTTTGCGAAAAGCCAATTTTCCCTACAACAAAGGAATAGATTTTAATTTAACTATCATGGTAGTTGAAACATCATTGAGAAGGTTCCTCCAACTCAATCTCAATTAAAGTAATTAACAACCCAACAATAGTAAGTTAAAAGTGATGAGATACTTAAGATACTCCAATTACTATATACTCAAGATGTCCATACCCGGGGACACGGCTAACCATGATTAGTTTGTACACTCTGCAGAGGTTTGTGCACTTTTCCTCACAAGACTCGATCGCCTCCGTTGAATTTCTCGCACTACATGGTGTTTGAGAAACGGATGACCGAGACACAGTCTTTCAGAAACATTAACTCTCTACTCCGGGCAGACCATACCAAACCTACAACCCACTACCTGCTGATCCACCTCTTCAAGAGCTTCACGTAACTTACTGAACTATGCTAGAGCCCATAATAGCTTGTGGCTACACACGGAAGTTTCTAGCATGAATCATCTCAGTTCCCTTTGAGCCTGGGTGGCGGTCCATAGGAAAATCACACGGAACCCCGGGATTTCCAAAAATACAGGCAACACTGGGTTCTCCAGGTGCCTCATTCCACCCGGATGTGTATTCAAGTTGCCACCTTAAGTTAAACCATTAATTAACAATCTCACATCTGTCATGGCTTTCACTCACCCAAACCACGTCTACGAGCACATCATAGCAATATAAGCAATGCGTAGAAGTAACTCCCAAGGTTTGAATATAACAGGGCAATAGGTTCTACCTCATCAACTACTTCCCAACCCACATGTTAATCACATTCTAACCATGCAATGTTTGAGGATTGGAACTAATGCATAAAAACTGGGTGATAAAGAAATATGATCAAAGTGTTACTTGCCTTGCTGACGATCCGCAAAACCTAGGGACTCCAAATAACACGCTTCGCACTCCGGGAATTCTATCGCAAACAAACAATAGCATACATAAGCAATCAAGCAAAGAAACACGAGTAAATCTCAAATAAGAAGATCTACCAGAAAGTTCAACTTAAGAACTCCGGTTAGCAAAAAGAATCAAATCAAACGGAGCAACGAAACTCAAACGGCGAAAGAAACAAGATCCGTTTACTAATGTGGACCTAGGTCAAATTTTACAGTAGCAAAAGCTTGTACAAGTTGATTAAACAGAAAGAGGGTCTCGAGACGAAGATCTAGGCACTTGAATTGCCCGATTCCGACAAATGAGCCAAAAGATAAACTAGAACAAAAAATCGGATTAGAAATTGCGATCAGAAATAATCACGGAAAAATCCGATAAAAGAAAGCTGACGAACAGGCTAACGAACGAGCGTTCGTTGTCTGTAACTAACGAGCGAAAACCGTTTGTTAAAACGAATGTACAGACGAACGTCCGCTAAAGAGAAGAACCGGAAAAAAACCGGCGAACCGAACTAGGGTTTTTCTAAAAAAAGGCGGAGAACGGCTACCTCGTCGATCCGGCGCGACGCGGGAGCGGCGGCGGCGGCGGCGGCGGTGAGGCGTGGCAGAGGCGGGGCGCGGCTGCGGGCGGCCGGGTGGGTGGTGGTGGCGGTGGCGGGGCTGGGTATTTAAAGAAGGGGGGAGGTGACTTGGGGAGGGGGCAAGGGCGGCGGGAGGCGGAGTCCGGCTCGGACTCTGTCGGAGTCGGCGGCGGCGGCGCGGCGGCCAGTCTCCAGGAGGGAGACGACGCGCGGGAGGGAGTGGGCCGGCCCGGCTGGGGTTTCGGCCCAATCGGCGCCCGAGGACCTTTTTTTTAAACAATTCTACCGAACAGAAAAAAAATCTTAGAAAATAAAATAAAAAACTAAAAATGCCAAAACAAATTTTCACAATCTAAATAAAATATTTAGAACGAGATGAACATTTTATTGGCCCTAAAATGCAATTTTGAAAACATGCAATTTTTCTAATGCAACAAAATTGCAAATAAAATCCAAATAAAAACAAATATTTGATTTTAATATTTTTCCTCCAATATTTCAATTGTTTTGGAGAAGTCATATTATCTCCTCTCATATATTTTAATATGAAATATTTTCAGAGGGAAAAATAATTAAAACCAAAAATCCTCGTTCCAAAATTTGATAAAAATCAAATTTGAAAACCGGGGAAATCCCCAACTCTCCACGAGGGTCCTTGAGTTGCTTAGGATTTCAAGTATCGCGAGACAAAATGCAATAAAATATGATATGCAAGAATGATCTATGTATAACATTCCAAATTGAAAATTTAGGATGTTACAAACCTACCCCCTTAAGATGAATCTCGCCCTCAAGATTCGGGTTGGCTAGAAAATAGATGTGGGTGGTCTTTGCGAAGATCATCCTCTCGTTCCCAGGTGGCTTCATCCTCGGTATGGCGGCTCCACTAAACTTTGCAAAACTTCATAACCTTGCTGCGGGTGACTTGACTGGCAAACTCCAAAATCTTGACTGGCTTCTCCTCATAAGTCAAATCATTGTCCAACTGAATCGCCTCCAAGGGTACGGTATCTCTTAGTAGTATATCGGCCATCTCAACATGGCACTTCTTCAACTGGGAAATGTGAAACACATCATGAACTCCTGACAGTCCTTCAGGTAACTCCAACTTGTAGGCAACTTCTCCCATCCGTTCCAAAACATGATACGGTCCTACAAATCTCGGGGCTAACTTTCCCTTAACTCCAAAACGTTTCACTCCTCGCAAAGGTGATACTCGTAGATATGATCTATCTCCAATTTCATAGGTTACCTCCTTGCACTTCAAATCTGCATAACTCTTCTGTCTGGACTGAGCTATCTTTAGTCTATCTCGAATCAGTTTAACTTTCTCCTCAGACTCTTTGATCAAGTCTGGTCCAAACAACTATCGGTCTCCAACTTCATCCCACATCAACGGTGTTCTGCACCTTCGTCCATATAGGGCTTCGAACAGTGCCATCTTCAAACTGGCTTGGTAACTATTGTTGTATGAGAACTTTGCGTAAGGCAATATTGTCATCTCAACTAGATCCATAGTCTAGCGCACAGGCTCTCAACATATCCTCCAGAATCTGGTTGACTCTCTCGGTCTGTCCATCGGTCTACGGGTGAAATGCTATACTGAACTCCAATCTCGTTCCCAAAGTCTGGTGCAGCTGATGCCAAAATTTGAGGTAAACCGTGTTCCTCTATCTGATACGATGGTCCTCGGAACTCCATGCAGACATACGATCCTGATCATATATATCTTGGCCAACTTTGCACTGGTATAAGTTGTTTTCACTGGGATAAAGTGTGCCACTTTGGTCAAGCGGTCAACTACTACCCATATAGAATCATATCCTGATTTGGTCTTGGGCAATCCGATGATAAAATCCATGCCTAGTTTATCCCACTTCCATTCGGGTATCGGCATAGGCTGTAGCAATCCTGCTGGCTTTTGATGCTCTGCCTTCACTCTCTGACATACATCACATATGGCTACATACTCGGCGATATCCTTCTTCATCCCTGTCCACCAGAAACGTTCCTTCAAATCCAAATACATCTTGGTGTTTCCGGGGTGTATCGAATATGGTGAGTCATGAGCCTCCTGTAGTATTAATTTCCTGATCTCTGTGTTATTGGGCACGTAAACACGGTCCTCAAACCATAAGGTGTCGTGCTCATCCTCACGAAAACCTTTGGCCTTTCCTTCGCTCATTTTCTCTTTTATCTCGGCAATTTCTTTGTCATCCTTCTGAGCTTCTCGAATCTTTCCCAACAATGCAGACTGAACCTCCATTGTTGCAACAAAACCTCTAGGAACAATCTCCAATCGAAGTTCCCGGAGATCCTCTGCTAACTCCTTCGGCAATCCCGTGCTCTCTAGGGTATTAGCATAACTCTTCCGGCTCAAAGCGTCTGCTACGACATTGGCCTTTCCTGGATGATAGTGAAGCTTCATGTCATAATCCTTTATGAGCTCCAACCATCTCCTCTGCCTAAGGTTCAGTTCCTTCCATGTGAAAATGTACTTCAAACTCTTATGATCCGTGTACACGTCACAATGGTTTCGAATAAGGTAATGTCTCCAAGTCTTCAATGCATGCACTATGGCTGCTAGCTCCAAATCATGCATAGCGTAATTCAACTCGTGTGGTTTTAGTTGTCGTGAGGAATACGAAATAACTCTTCCATCCTGCATAAGCACACTTCCAAGTCCTAGGCGAGAGGCGTCGCAATACACTTGGAAATCCTTACGTATATCTGGCAGTGTCAGCACTGGGGTTGTAGTCAAACGTTTCTTCAGCTCCTGGAAACTTGCCTCGCAATCTTCCATCCATTTAAACTTGGTATCCTTCTTCAATAACTCCGTCATTGGCTTCGCAATTTTGGAAAAATTCTCAATGAATCTCCGATAGTATCCTGCGAGTCCAAGAAAACTGCGGATCTCGCTAACTGAAGTGGGTGCCAACCATTCAGTGACTGACTGAATCTTGGTGGGGTGTACTGCTATACCTTCTCCTGATATAACATGTCCAAGGAATCCGACTTCCTTCAACCAAAACTCGCATTTGCTGAACTTGGCATACAACTGATGTTCCCTGAGTTTCTCGAGAACTAAACGCAAATGCTCCTTGTGCTCCTCCTCGTTCTTCGAATATACCATTATATCATCAATGAACACCACAACAAATTATCCAAATATTCCATGAATACTTTGTTCATCATGCTCATGAAGTAGGCAGGGGCGTTAGTCAGTCCAAACAACATGACCGTATATTCGTATAACTCGTACAGTGTGGTGAATGCTGTCTTTGGTATATCTTTCTCTCGTATCTTCAACTGATGGTATCCTGATCGCAGGTCGATCTTCAAAAACACCTTAGCTCCTTGCAGCTGATCAAACAGATCATTGATCATCGGCAATGGGTACTTGTTCTTGATCGTCACTTCATTCAAGGCCCGATAATCAACAAACATTCTTAGGGACTTATCCTTCTTCTCAACCAAAAGCACTGGGGCTCCCCATGGTGATGAACTCCGCCGAATGTAACCTTTCTCCAATAACTCCTTGATCTATTTCTTAATCTCCTCCAGACATTCGCGGGCATCCGATAGGGTCTCTTGGATATGGACCTTGATAACCCACAAGTATAGGGGATCGCAACAGCTTTCGAGGGTAGAGTATTCAGCCCAAATTTATTGAATCGACACAAGGGGAGCCAAAGAATATTCTCAAGTATTAGCAGCTGAGTTGTCAATTCAACCACACCTGGAAACTTAGTATCTGCAGCAAAGTGTTTAGTAGCAAAGTAATATGATAGTAGTGGTAACAGCAACAAAAGTAAAGACAGCAAAAGTAATGTTTTTGGTATTTTGTAGTGATTGTAACAGTAGCAACAGAAAAGTAAATAAGCGTAAACCAGTATATGGAAAACTCATAGGCACCGGATCAGTGATGGATAATTATGCCGGATGCGGTTCATCATGTAACAGTCATAACATAGGGTGACACAGAACTAGCTCCAATTCGTCAATGTAATGTAGGCATGTATTCCGTATATAGTCATACATGCTTATGGAAAAGAACTTGCATGACATCTTTTGTCCTACCCTCCCGTGGCAGCGGGGTCCTATTGGAAACTTAGGGATATTAAGGCCTCCTTTTAATAGAGAACCGGAACAAAGCATTAGCACATAGTGAATACATGAACCCCTCAAACTACGGTCATCACCGGGTGTGGTCCCGATTATTGTCACTTCGGGGTTGCCGGATCATAACACATAGTAGGTGACTATAGACTTGCAAGATAGGATCTAGAACTCTCATATATTGATGAAAACATAATAGGTTCAGATCTGAAATCATGGCACTCGGGCCCTAGTGACAAGCATTAAGCATAGCAAAGTCATAGCAACATCAATCTCAGAACATAATGGATACTAGGGATCAAACCCTAACAAAACTAACTCGATTACATGATAAATCTCTTCCAACCCATCACCGTCCAGCAAGCCTATGATGGAATTACTCATGCACGGCGGTGAGCATCATGAAATTGGTGATGGAGGATGGTTGATGATGACGACGGCGACGAATCCCCCTCTCCGGAGCCCCGAACGGACTCCAGATCAGCCCTCCCGAGAGGTTTTAGGGCTTAGCGGCGGCTCCGTATCGTAAAACGCGATGATTTCTTCTCTCTCATTTTTTTCTCATCGAAACTCAATATATGGAGGTGGAGTTGGAGTCGGAGACGCAACAGGGGGCCCACGAGGTAGGGGCGAGCCCTAGGGGGGGGGGGCGCCCCCACCCTCGTGAAAAGGGTGTGGCCCCCCTGGTCTTCATATTTGGCGAGGATTTTTTATTATTTTTCTAAGACCTCCCGTGGAGTTTCAGGTCATTTCGAGAATATTTGTTTTCTGCACATAAAACAACACCATGGTAATTCTGTTGAAAACAGCGTCAGTCCGGGTTAGTTCCATTCAAATCATACAAGTTAGAGTCCAAGACAAGGGCAAAAGTGTTTGGAAAAGTAGATACGACGGAGACGTATCAACTCCCCCAAGCTTAAACCCTTGCTTGTCCTCAAGCAATTCAGTTGAAAAACTGAAAGAAAGAAAGAAAAACTTTTACAAACTCTGTTTTCTCTTGTTGTTGTAACTATGTCAAGCCAGCATTCAAGTTTTCAGCATAGATCATAACTAACCACATTTGCAATAATTCTCAGGTCTCATAATCACTCATATCAATAGCATAATCAACTAGCAAGTCATAATAATAAATCTCGGATGACAACACTTTCTCAAAACAGTCATAATATGATATAACAAGATGGTATTTCGCTAGCCCTTTCTGAGACCGCAAAACATAAATGCAGAGCACCTTTAAAGATCAAGGATTGACTAGACATTGTAATTCATGGTAAAAGATATCCAATCATAGTCATACCCAACATAAATTAATAGTGATGAATGCAAATGACAGATGTGCTCTCCAGCTAGTGCTTTTTAATAAGAGGGTGATGACTCAACATAAAAGTAAATGGATAGGCCCTTCGCAGAGGGAAGCAAGGATTTGTAGAGGTGCCAGAGCTCGGTTTTGAAATAGAGATAAATTGTATTTTGAGCGGTATACTTTCATTGTCAACATAACAACTAAGAGATGGCGATATCTTCCATGCTACACACATTATAGGCGGTTCCCAAACAGAATGGTAAAGTTTATACTCCCCCTCCACCAACAAACATCAATCCATGGCTTGCTTGAAACAACGAGTGCCTCCAACATACATCAGGTCCCAGGGGGAGTTTTGTTTGCAATTAATTTTGATTTAGTTTGCATAAGGCATGGGACTGGGCATCCCGGTGACCAGCCATTTTCTCGTGAGTGAGGAGTAGAGTCCACTCCTCTTGAGAATAACCCACCTAACACGGAAGATAAGGACAACCTTTGTTGATACATGAGCTATTCGAGCATACAAAACAGAATGTTTATTTGAAGGTTTAGAGTTTGGCACATACAAATTTACTTGGAACGGCAGGTAGATACCGCATATAGGAAGGTATAGTGGACTCATATGGAATAACTTTGGGGTTTAAAGGATTGGATGCACAAGAAGTATTCCCGCTTAGTACAGGTGAAGGCTAGCAAAAGACTGGGAAGCGACCAACTAGAGAGCGACACCAGCCATGTACACGCATTAGAATTAATAAACATTGGATGCAAGCATGAGTAGGATATAATCCACCATGAACATAAATATCATGAAGGCTATGTTGATTTGTTTCAACTACATGCGTGAACATGTGCCAAGTCAAGTCACTTAAATCATTCAAAGGAGGATGCCACCCCATCATACCACATCATAACCATCTTAATAGCATGTTGGCACACAAGGTAAATCATTATAACTCATAGCTAATCAAGCATGGCACAAGCAACTACAATCTCTAATTGTCATTGCAAACATGTTTATTCATAATAAGCTGAATCAAGAATGCGGGACTCATCATATTTACAAAAACAAAAGAGGTCGAGTTCATACCAGCTTTTCTCATCTCAGTCAGTCCATCATATATCATCATAATTGCCTTTCACTTGCACGACCGAACGGTGTGAATAATAATAAGAGTGCACGTGCATTGGACTAAGCTGAGCATTCAATAAACAGGAGAAGACAAGGCAATATGGGCTCTTGGGTTAATTCAACGATAATGCATATAAGAGCCACTTCAACAATTTAATTATGGTCTTCTCCTACTGACCCCCAAAGAAAAGAAAAGAAATAAAACTATTTACATGGGAAAGCTCCCAACAAGCAAAAGGAGAACGGGAAATATTTTTGGGTTTTATTTTTAATTATTACTACAACAGCAGAAAAATAAACTATTACTAATTTTTTTGGTTTTTCTTAAGGTTTAACAAACACACAAGAAGAAAGCAGGAAAAAAAGAAAATAAACTAGCATGGATAATACAATGAAAAAGTATGAGCACCGACATCTAGCAATGGGCGTGTGTGAACATACATGTAATGTCGGTGAGAAATACGTACTCCCCCAAGCTTAGGCTTTTGGCCTAAGTTGGTCTATGGCCACAGCTGGCCTGGCGGATATCCATAATAATAGTTGTTGGGGTCGTACTGTGATGAAGAAGGATAGTTGGGATCATACTGATGTGCAGCGGTTATCGCCTGCTGAGCTGCAGCGTGGAGTCAAGCTGCCTCCGCTCTCCTCTCGTACTCTTCTGCCTCCTCTCTGGTAATAACATATCTTCCTTTTGCCTGTGAATCAAAGAATGCAGGAGCAGGGAGAGTAATACGGAAAACACGTCGTTTATCAAAAATTAAACGATATAAGAGAGGTGATTCAGGCCTCTCGACGAACTGGTGCGAAGCCATAGAGTTATAATCTAAATATGCAAGAGGCAACTCCGTATCACCCTCACGAATGTCTATTTCAAGAAAATGAGCTAAGCGGGTTGCATAAGTTCCTCCAAAGAAATCTCCATTATGTCTATTATGATGCAACCTACGAGCTACAATGGCTCCCATATGATAAGATTGGTCTCCTAACATAGCACTCCTAAGAATGCTAAGATCAGGGACACACATGTGACATGCTTCATCCTTAGCATTTATGCATCTACCGATGAAGAGAGCAAAATAATGTATAGCAGGAAAGTGAATGCTCCCTATGGTATCCTGCGTTATATCTCTAGATTCCCCCACAGTTATACTAGCAAGAAAGTTTCTAAATTCAGATTTAGGGGGATCCCTAACACTACCCCATGATGGAAGTTTGCAAGCAGAAGTGAAATCCTCTGAGTCCATGGTATAAGATTTGTCATAGAGATCAAACATGACTGAAGGAGAATTACGCGAAGATGAATACTCAAACCTCCTCACGAATGAACTTGTGAGATCATGATACTTGGGGCATTTGTTAGCCTCAAAATCCTCAAGACCGGCATTGCGCAAATATGCTTTGAATTCTTCTTTAATTCTCGCACGGTCCATAAAATTTTCCGACGGCCATTCGCAAGGCCGTACTGGAGCGTCTCTTGGTGGATCCTCGTCAGCATCGCGCATAGCAATCCTGGGTCCTTGCTTCTTACAGGAACCACCTTGGAACATCTTCCTAAGCATACTGTTTATCTCTGAAAAATTCTGAAATTTTTAGTAACTTCAAAATAAAAGTAACCAAACTCAATAAAACTGATAGCAACAACTCCTACAAGTGCCTAGAGCCTATATCAAGCATTAGAACTACTTGGAACCATATAAATTTGACATGCAAGCTCAAGAACATGGTCACCTATGCAGCACAAATTTGCAATGAATAAAGCACTAGAACAAAAACTAATTGGAATAATGGAGGAGTCACATACCAAGGAACAATCTCCCCAAGCAGTTTTGCGAGAGGTGCTTTGAGCAAGGAGATCGAAAATCATAGCAAAAGTGGCTGGAACTCGTTCTTGAGTTGGTTTTTTGGGTTTGTGTGAGATAGAGGAAGAAGATGGGTGCTGGGATAAGTGGAGGAGGGCCACCATGGGCCCACGAGGTAGGGGGCGCGTCCTATAGGGGGGGGGGGGCGCCCACCACCCTCGTGGCCAGGTGGCAGCTCCTCCCGCGGTAATTTTTGCACAGTAAATCCTCAAATATTCCCGAAAAAATCATATTAAATTGGCATGTCATTCTGAGGACTTTTATTTTTGGGATATTTTTATATTGCACGGATAATCAGATAACAGACAGAAAAATACTATTTTTACTTTATTTAATATAAATAACAGAAAATATAGAGTGGGTACAGAAGTTTGTGTTTCTAGTTTCATCCATCTCATGGTCATCAAAAAGAATCCACTAACAAGGTTGATCAAGTCTTGTTAACAAACTCATTCCGATAATCATGGAACCGAAGAAATTTCGAATAACACTAAGTTACCTCAACGGGGATATGCACATCCCCTATAATAAGTATATCATATTTCTTTTTGACAGTAGGAAGAGGAAATTCAAAACCTCCAATTATAATCGATGGAATTTTTCCAATGGAGTTGATACTATGAACTTGAGGTTGTTTCCCCGGAAAGTCTACCATATGCTCATTACCGTTAACATGAAAAGTGACATTGCCTTTGTTGCAATCAATAACAGCCCCTGCAGTATTAAGAAAAGGTCTTCCAAGAATAATAGACATACTATCATCCTCGGGAATATCAAGAATAACAAAGTCCGTTAAAATAGTAACGTTTGCAACCACAACAGGCACATTGTCGGTGTCAAAACCGGCGGATCTCGGGTAGGGGGTCCCGAACTGTGCGTCTAGGCCGGATGGTAACAGGAGACAGGGAACATGATGTTTTACCCAGGTTCGGGCCCTCTCGATGGAGGTAAAACCCTACGTCCTGCTTGATTAATATTGATGATATGGGTAGTACAAGAGTAGATCTACCACGAGATCAAGGAGGCTAAACCCTAGAAGCTAGCCTATGGTATGATTGTTGTCTATGGAGTTGATGAAGTTGTCCTACGGACTAAAACCCTCCGGTTTATATAGACCCCGGATAGGGTTAAGGTTACATAGAGTCGGTTACAATGGTAGGAGATCTTGAATATCCGCATCGCCAAGCTTGCCCTCCACGCCAAGGAAAGTCCCATCCGTACACGGGACGTAGTCTTCAATCTTGTATCTTCATAGTCCAGGAGTCCGGCTGAAGGTATAGTCCGGCTATCCGAACACCCCCTAATCTAGGACTCCCTCAGTAGCCCCTGAACCAGGCTTCAATGACGATGAGTCCGGCGCGCAAATTGTCTTCGGCATTGCAAGGCGGGTTCTTCCTCCAAGTCCTTCATAGAAGATTGTAAACACCAAGAGTAGTGTCTGGCTTTGCAAAATAAGCTTCCATATATTGCCATAGAGAGAATAATATTAACACAAATCAAATCTGCTGACGTATTCCGCAGTGCGCCATCACACTACGACCAAGTCCTTTACTCAAATCATTTTTACTTTCCCACCTCAGCGTATTTTGCGAGGCGGTTTCCTTGGCACGTCTCAAAGCAGAGATCGTGTACCCCCCTTTTACGGGATTCTCATCAATACGGACATGGGTAACCCAACCACACCACTTATCACGGCGCTTGGGAGGCAAGCGAGTTTTACTAGGCAGGCGGGGATGCACAACCGCATCCGCCCATATAAGGGGATAAGGATCCACCTTTTTTACCTACGCCTTCTTCCTCCTTTGCCTATCCATCTCCTGCGCACTCGAGCTCCAGCGCCCAAGCCCGCACTTCCCACCTCAACCTTCTCCAGCAATGTCCGGAGCGGGAGGCAAGTGGATGGTCTCCTCCGTCACGGAGGGACAAGTCAAGAAGCTAAGGAAGGCCGGATACTTGTCCAAGGACATCGCGCACCGGCTTCCCGAGGAGGGGCAGCTTCTCCCCACCCCAAGGCCCCATGAGAGGGTAGTGTTTCTCCCCCACTTCCTCCGCGGACTGGGTTTTCCACTCCACCCATTTGTCCGGGGGCTCCTGTTCTACTACGGCCTGGATTTCCACGATATGGCCCCGAACTTCATCCTCAACATCTCGGCGTTTATCATCGTGTGCGAGGCTTTTCTCCGCGTCCGCCCCCATTTCGGCCTCTGGCTCAAGACCTTCAACGTCAAGCCCAAGGTGGTGCGTGGCAGCCAGGCGGAGTGCGGAGGCGCCATGGCGGGCAAGATGGCCAACGTCCTATGGTTCGAGGGCTCTTTTGTGGAGACCCTAAAGGGATGGCAATCCGGGTGGTTTTACATCACCGAGCCACACGATCCGAAATGGACCGCAGCCCCCGAGTTCCGATCCGGACCCCCCATGCGGCTTGTGTCCTGGAAAGAGACGGGCCTGTCGTGGGGTAACGAAAAAGAGGTGACCGGATTGCAAACATGCATCCAGTCCCTGGTGAACAAGCCAGTCCGGCTTTTTAACGTAATCCAGGTTATGCTCGTCCGCCGGATCCTCCCGTGCCAACAACGGGATTTTAATCTGTGGGAGTTCGACCCGGCGCAGCATCAAACCCTCAACAGGCTCTTCGACATGACGTACGAAGACGCCTGGAAGATGCTATTCAAGGGCGCCGAGGCTCCCGCATTCACTTCCGAGGACCGCGGATACAGCTCGCAGCGTCACGCTAGTGAGGTAAGCCATCTACACCTTTTACAGGATGTTAAGCTTTTTTTCATAGTTTGACTCTATGCGGGATCTAAACTCCCTTACCTTTGACAGGCTTGGCGGGCGATGTCCGGACCGATTAACTGTCCGGCTCCGCTGCCCGAAGATCCAGCCCCAGCTGTACTAGTGAAGCTGCTGGTTCCGGCGCCTTATGTGGTGCCGGAGAAGAAGGCCAAGAAGAAGAAGACCACGGGGACTCTAAAGAGTGCCCGCAACGTGGTGGTGTCGGACTCGTCATCTGACGAGTCTGAGACGCCCTCCTCCCATGAAAATGAGGAGGAGGAAGAAGAAAACTCTCCCCCCCAGCGGGGGAAGGAAAGAAAAGGAAGGCCCCCCCAACGGGGGAGGCCGGAGGGTCCAGGAAAAGGAAGACCCCTCCGCCGGACTACGTCCCTGACGCCGAAGAGGGCGAAGAGGAGTGGCCAGACAGGGCCAAGCGTCCGACGAAATCATAAGTTCGGATATCAGAGTAACTCATGATGTTCCTTTGTTGCACAGCTTTCCCTAATGTCGAATGTAATTATGCAGTCCACCCCGGGCCGTACTCGACGAGTCGTCGAGCGGCTCCCTGAATTCATCGGACGTGAACTCAGTTCCGCCCGCTGTCTCCCCCCGCACCGCGGACGACGCCGAAGTGGCGTCGCGACAAGCTCCGGGGCAGGAGGAGGTGGTCCCGGAGGAGCCGCAAGGCAACCTCCCAGACTCCAGGAGTGAAGGGGATAAGGCCCCCCAGGGCTCCAAGTCCGGCTTTGAGCCGGACACCGCACCGGAATCTACAACAGTTCTGGACCGCGGTAGGCAAACTCCTTCCAAGAGGAGTAAGCCTTCTGAGCTGGTAGCTTCCGTCCAACCGGAGGTGCCGGACAATTTGCTGGAGGTGCTTGACGGCGCCTCCATCGACGAGGAGCACCATACTATTATGAGTACGGTGATCCAGAAGGTTCAGTCCGCCAAGAGCGGACTGAGTGAAGCTTGCGCTAGCCTTCTAACAGGCTTCGAGGTAAGTAAAAAATATGTAAAAATATAACCGCATAGACAGTAGCCCCCGATGCTCTGTTTGGCATCGGAAAGAAAAGCCGAATAGAGGATCTATTAAATTTCGCAGGAGGCTAACAACAAAGAGTCAATATGCGTATGCAGGCTTCACTGCTGGCCACCGCCGCACTGACTGCGGAGGTGGGTGCCCTGAAACTGGGCCTCGAGCGGACCGAGCAAGAGCTCGACCTTGCCAAACGGCAGCTCGAGGAGAAAGAAGGTAAGAAATACCTTATAGAAAAAGTGCCTATAGAAAGGCTTGATTGCAAAAAATAACAGGATTGTACTGCTTATTGTAGGGGCCACGACTGAGGTGGCGACCCTCAAGCAGGCGCTGTCCGAGGCCGAAAAGAAAATGGCCGCGGAGTGCTCCGAGCGAGAGAAACTTGAGGGCCAGGTTGGCGAGGTGCAGCGGGAGCTTCAGGCTCTCATGAAAAAACATGAGAGTTTGGAGCTTGAGTCCAAGACGCAAGCGTCCGAGCTCGCGGTGGCCCTTGAGACTGCCAAGTCCGCCAAGGCCGAAGCCCAAAAGGCCCTCCAAGAGTTGGAGGAGATAAAAAAGATAGCGGCGGGTAAGGCTTTCTTTATGCAAAGCAGAAGTATAAAAGTAAAGTACTTGTTACTTACCCAAATCCGAAGCTCTCCAGGGGCGTTCGCAGATCTTCCCCGCAGCGTATCCGCCGCCGCCGCATTCTACCAAGCCGAAGAGGGCAGCTCGACGGAGAAGGTGTTCTGGTCTCAGTATGCTGAGGCCGGACACCCTGTGCCCTTGAGCGACCAGCTGAAATAGCCGGTCGAGCTCCACAAGGCGGCCGAACAGGCCATGAAGGGCTTCATAGTTCGGCTGTGGCCTGGAGAGACCCTGCCTGGGAGCTACTTCGGGCTGGTGCGGCGACTAGTGGAGGCCTGTCCAAGGCTCGAGGTCATCAAGCGCTCCGTCTACATCGAAGGTGCCCGTAGGGCCCTTGCCCGTGCAAAGGTGCACTGGGGTAAGCTGAACGGTGAGAAGCTTGTGAGGGACGGGCCGCCGCTGGGGAAGGAGCATCGCAAGACCGAGAACTATTATAAGGATGTTCTTGCGGGTGCCCGCCTTGTGGTGGATGAATGTACCAAGGATGTAATTTTTGAATGAACTTGCTCGTGTTTATCCTGTGCGCTGAAAACTTGTTCATATGCGCTAAGCAATGCTTATTGAATTTAAAATATTACTTTCTGTGCGGCCGTTTATCAAAAAATTGAGAGATGGACAGTCGTCGGCTTCTGCCCCCTTGCCACTAGTGCCGGGGTGTTCGGGATAAACCTGAGCGCTCATTTTCCCATAGTTGGGTCCTTCGAGGGAGGCGCTCAGCACAACGAACCAGGCAATCGGACTATAATGCTTGAACACTCTCACTTAGCCATAGAACTCTATAATTTTAAATTTCGGCGAAGCCCCTAGTTCGGAAGACCGAGCTCGGGGCGCTATCCACGCCTTGGCCGGACAAAGCCAGCTCCTCGCTCGAAGCGGCATAAGCCTTTAGGGACTCGAAAAACCTCTCGAACAGCGACCGGTCTCTCGCCACATCATGACAGTCAGTTTTAGCTTTCTCCACTGAGGTGCTTAACCCAGCTCAACCGGGGCACAATCGCAGTGGTTCTCCTAGTGCTACCTTAGCCGATATAGCGGAACATAAGGCACCAAAACATAGGATCCGGGCAAACCCAACTATTGACCCAAATCATGATTCGGAGCCGATGCATATAGTGCTATAAGTTCGGGGTGCCGCACTTGTGAAAGTGTACAGACTTCTCACGCCATATTTATGGGTACTAAAGCCCCTGGCGTATTTGCCGTACCATGGTGTACGGGTGCAATCATGTCATTTAATAAACATATATGTAAAAAGAAGATAATGCAAAAAAATAGACAGAAAGCTATGCATTGTTTATAGAGAGGCTGTTTATCAAAGCCGAACGATACAAATAGTGCGGTAAGCAAAAGATATTGGACTATTTAGTATGTCCTGACCAGGGGCAGGCTGCGGAATTGTATTTAAAACAGGTATACCGCTCGTAACAGAGACCACCTGGGATTTCCATAATGCGGCATGGCTTGTCTGCCTCCCTGGATCTTGCATCGTTTGTGCGGCAGTCGAATTGTCGAACTGGTCGTCCGAAGTATGGAGTCCTGAAAGTAAGAAAAAATTTAAAAAGAGTCCGGCAGCCCCTAGTACGTTTTAAGCCGTATTTTGGGCGTGCCGTTATTGTGCCCCTTCCCCTGTGCCCATGGTATTTCAAGGGCGTAGTTATGTACACGAGGTACTGGTTTCGCTATGTCGCGAGAGCTAGGGTTGGGGCCACATTGCTACGCTTGCTCATAGTGTGCCAGGCGGTCCTGCTGTGGGTTACTCCGGGCGCGCTTGGCAGTGTCTGGCTTTTTAACGGCTGGACTGGAGAATTGCCTAAGAAGGCTACTTTGTACTTCCGCTGCGAGAGCCGCCGTGTGCTCCTCCGTACGGAGGGAGCGTTCGGTGTTTCCGTTGACCGTGATTACTCCTTGAGGGCCTGGCATCTTGAGCTTGAGATATGCGTAGTGCGGCACCGCATTGAACTTTGCGAATGTGGTTCGTCCGAGCAGGGCGTGATAGGCACTGCGAAACGGGACTATATCGAAGATTAACTCTTCGCTTCGGAAATTGTCCGGGGATCCGAAGACCACGTCAAGTGTTACTGTGCCTGTACAGTTGGCTTCTACACCTGGTATAACGCCTTTAAAGGTCGTTTTTGTGGGCTTAATCCTTGAGGGATCTATGCCCATTTTTCGCACTGTATCCTGATAAAGCAGGTTCAGGCTGCTACCGCCGTCCATGAGGACTCTTGTGAGATGAAATCCGTTGATGATTGGGTCAAGAACCAATGCGGCGAAGCTGCCATGACGGATACTAGTGGGATGGTCCCTTCGATCAAAAGTGATCGGGCAGGAGGACCATGGGTTGAACTTTGGGGCGACTGGCTCCATCGCGTATACGTCCCGTAGCGCACGCTTCCGCTCCCGCTTGGGAATGTGGGTTGCGTATATCATGTTCACCGTCCGCACTTGTGGGGGAAAGCCCTTCTGTCCATTGTTGTTCGGCGGCTTGGGCTCCTCTTCGTCGTCGCTGTGCATCCCCTTGTCTTTGTTTTCATCTCTTAACTTGCCTGCCTGCTTGAACACCCAACAATCTCTGTTAGTGTGATTGGCTGGCCCTTCGGGGGTGCCATGTATCTGGCACAAGCGGTCGAGTATTCGGTCCAAACTGGACGGGCCCTGAGTATTCTTTTTGAATGGCTTTTTCCGCTGACCGGATTTATAGCCTTTGAATCCGACATTGACTGCCGTGTCTTCATTGCTGTCGCTGCTAACACGGCGTTTTTGCTTATTCCGACGTGTCCTGCCACTTTTGTCCTTGGTATCCGAATTACCAGGGTTCTTTGATAAGTTGTTGCTGCGAGCTAGCCAGATGTCTTCTCTCGCGCAAAAGCGGGTCATGAGTGTCGTGATGGCTGCCATAGATTTCGGCTTTTCCTGTCCCAGGTGCCGGGCAAGCCACTCCTCTCGGATGTTATGTTTGAAGGCTGCTAGGGCCTCTGCGTCCGGACAGTCAACTATCTGGTTTTTCTTTGTTAGGAACCGTGTCCAGAATTGTCTGGCCGATTCCTCTGGCTGCTGAATTATGTGGCTTAGGTCGTCGGCATCCGGTGGTCGCACGTAAGTGCCCTGGAAGTTGTCGAGGAATGCGGCTTCCAGGTCCTCCCAAGAACCGATTGAGTCTGCTGGCAAGCTGTTAAGCC
Source organism: Triticum monococcum (assembly GCA_034509565.1). Lineage (NCBI taxonomy): Eukaryota > Viridiplantae > Streptophyta > Magnoliopsida > Poales > Poaceae > Triticum > Triticum monococcum. The sequence goes on from CM067841.1 coordinate 123,855,621, forward strand.
AATGCGGGGCCGGTCCTTTAAGTTTGAGCGGGAGGTATTTGATGGCATGTAGATCATCGCCGCGTGCCATGTGGCTGTGAAGGAGATAATCCTCGATCCATACCGCCGGGTCTGTTGTGCCATCGTATGATTCGATGTTTACGGGTTTGAAACCCTCTGGGATTTTATGTTCCATTACTTCATTCGTGAAGCATAGCGGGTGTGCGGCGCCTCTGTACTGGGCTATATCACGACGCAGCTCGGAAGAGCTATGTCTGTTGTGTTCGGCCCGGCTGGATTTGTTGTATCCGGAGTGAAGATCATCGTCACGTGCCGTAGGGCGCCTGCGCGATCCGTAGATCGATCTTGTTTGTCTTGCCTTGTCCTCCAGTACGTCTCGCAGGTCTGGCGCATTTTCCCGTGCCTTAGTTGAGCAGCGTCGGGGCATGGCTTGGGTGGAGGGCCGAGAGACCTCTCTATCGCGGCTGCGAGGTGGCCGGTCTGCCATGTCGTGTGCTGGTGATGTAGGTGCTTCCTCCTCTGATCGGGGTAGCGGCTTGGGTAACTCTTCGAGGGGCGTTTGAGTTCATACTCTTCGGCCACAAGGACTTCAGTCCATCTGTCAGCTAGCAAATCTTGGGCAGCTCTAAGCTGTTGCTGCTTTTTCTTGAGGCTGCTTGCCGTGGCTAAAAGCCTGCGTCTAAAACGCTCTTGTTCGGCGGGGTCTGATGGTATGACGAATTCGCCGTCATCGATGCTTGCCTCGTCTTCGGTGGGAGGCATATAGTTATCATCCTCAACCTCTTGGTCTGCCACTCTCTCATGAGGGCTGGCTTCTCCATCTTCCTATGCCGAATCTTGCTGAGCTGGGTGTTCTTCGGCGCTATCCGGGGTAGTATTATCTCCCATGCTGGAATCACTGTTTTTTGCTTTGGCGGGATTTAGAGCGGCGCCGCTGACGTCGGCGCTTTGGCTGTTTCTTGGGGGTGTCATCCCCCACTATTCCATCGCCATCTCCATCTTTTGGAGTATCCACCATATATATGTCATATGACGAGGTGGCCTTCCAGCGCCCTACAGGTGCTGGTTCCTGTTCGTCTCCTACATCGTCGTCTGTACCGTCGATGTCTTCGGAGCCGAAGTCAAGCATGTCGGTTAGATCGTCGACAATGGCTACAAAGTAGGTGGTGGGTGGGCTTTGAATTTCTTCATCATCCGCATCCCATCCTCGCTGACCGTAATCCGGCCAGGGATCTCCTGATAAAGAGAGAGACTTAAGAGAATTCAGGATGACGCCAAAAGGCAAGTGCAGAAAGATGTCTGCGGTGGTGAACTCCATTATCGGCGCCCAATCGGATTCGATCGGCACAGGCGCGGGGGGTTCGGAGTCCGGGGAGGAGTCTGGGTCCTCGGAGTCACGGGTCATGCAGAGTGCGGGGCTAGCGTTCGGCTCGATCGCCTTTGAGATCGCAGCCCCCAAGGTGGCGTCCAACCGCTCATCCTCGATTGGCGAATAGGTGTCACATCCCTAGTTCTGGTATGGTCCTAGGCTTGCTTTGTGCATCATGGTTATATTTCAACTGAAATTGAAATGGGGATGTTTCAAACCCTAGCACCAAAGCAAATTCAAATAGGTTCAACTTTAAAATGGATTTTCAATGAACCCAAAATGCTATTAAAAAATGTTCGTGCTCTTTGGATAATATTGGGAACAACAACCAGAGGTGATGCACATTTTTGCTACACATTTTGGATTTTTTAATCAATGCATAAATATTTCATTTGGAGCTGTTTAAAATTATATAAATATTTTAATGGCTCCAAAAATGTTGGGAATTGGTGAGGGCCTCTGGAATATTATATCTAGATGCCACAAATATTTTCAGCATTTATGGAAGTGTTTTAACATTTCTTTTGGATTCAAAACAAATGTCAGAAATAGAAAAAGAAAACAGGAAAAGTAATTTACCTGACTTACCTGGCGCTTACCTGGTGGCCCAACAGGACCGGCCCAGCTAGGCCCAACCCACCACCGCAGCCTCGCTGTCGTCTTCCTCCCCGAACAGAGGGACGAGCGCGTGCTCGCCGCGCGCTGGCCACGCGCCTCGCCAGCTCCTGCTTGCCGCTCCCCGTCGATGCCCTGGCCTTCTATGGAGACGCCATGCAAGCCCCGACCCCCTCTCACTCTCCCCCGTGCTTCTCCTCTCCTTTGTCTCGCTCCCCCCCTCTGTCCCGAGCGCATCGGAGAGCACCGCCGTGCGCCATCGCAGCCACCGCCCCCCTCGCCTTGCGTATGCATATAGAAGAACCGATGTCCTCTCCTGAATTGTTTACACCAACCAGTTCGACCGCGGGAGCCCTGCAGCATCGTCCTCAAGCTCATCTTCAACCTCCGGCCGCCGGCAACCTCATCGTCGATTCGCCTCCATCCGTGCTTCCCCGAGCTCGCTGACCTTCCCTGCGTGATCCCCGTGAGCCCCTGAACTGATTCCCCCTCTCCTTTTCCCTGTATGGCCGCCGTAGTCGTCATATCCGTCGAGCCCGAAGCTCACCGCCGCCATCCATGGCGCCACCGTGGTAACCACGGCCACAACTCGAACTTGAGCACTGCCGTGAGCTCAGCGGGTCCCCACGAACCCAACGCCGCCGCTCGAAGCTCCTGACTTGCACCACAGCACCCCGCGCCACTCGGGGCTGAACTCCGGTGCCACCGCGTGCTCCATTCCGGTGAACTCCGGCCACCCCAGCCCCTCTCGTGTGCTTCCCTGGATGCGGCGCACGCCCAGCTCCACGTAGAGCCCCTCCGCCGTCCTTTTGGTCGCCTGAGGGCGAAACCCGAGCCTCCGCCGTGCGTGCTGTCGCCGGCGATGAGCTGCTGGCGTGTTCGACCTTTGACCAGGGGTTTGACCTCCCCTGGGTCATTGACATGTGGGGGCCAGCCCCATCTAATTACTAGTTTAGGTTTAACTAAAATAGGATTAGCCCTGTGACACTGACACGCGGGCTCCACCGTCCAGGTTTGACCTGGACCGAGCCGTTGACCTGCTGACGCCTCTGTGACATCACGCTGATGCAGTAATTGATTTCTGGATTTTAAATAATTCAGAGAATTCCAGAAAATAGTTAAAACTTCTAAAATTCATAGTAATTCAACCGTAACTCCAAATCAAATAATTTATGTATGAAAAATTATCAGAAAAATGCAAGGAATCTATTTATGCCAGTTACATGCATGAAAAACCAACTTATACTTGCTGTATAAGTGAAAACGTAATAATGGCATGTTATATAATTAATTTGGGGTTAGCATATGAACCCTTGATTATATGGACTTCAACCAAATTGATGCTACATGCATTAGGGCAAATCATAGCATCTTTGAAATGTCATCTTCATGCATCATATTGTTGCATATGGTTGTTTATTGATTGCCGGCACTGTCTCCTCTCGATAGGTTCTACTCCGGAAGGTGTCCCGAGTACCTGTCTGAGGAGCAGTGCTTCTTCGTGGATCTATCAGGCAAGCAAACCCCCTTGAGCATCTCGATAAACCCCACTCTCTCACTCCTGCTCCTTTTACTACATTAGGACAACAACGATTCAAACTGCTACTTTCTGCTGCGGTAGCTGAACCCATTCCTCTCCGTGACCTGTCATTGCCACAGTAAATAGTTGAAACCTACTGGCATGAGTAGGAGTTGCTTGAGCCCTGATGTGCCTGCTCATCCATGCTTGTTTTTCTTTATGCCAGCTATGCTTAGAGTTGTGTCAGGTCTGATTCATCGGGAATGAATCGGAGTGGTGAACATGTCTTACCGGTAAAGGCTAAGTGTGTGAACACGTTTTGGTAAAGGTAGCGATGAGAGGCCATGTAGGAGTACATGGTGGGTTGTCTCATTGGAACCGTCCTTAAGCACCGAGTTTTGTGTATGTTATCCAAGTCCAGTTACTACCACACATTGGGTTCCGGTTATCCGGCCCCTCTCGGCTTATTAATCTGCTTGATCTCTGTCCAGGAGTTGCAACTAGTTTCTGGCGTTTGTAGGTAGTGCTACTTGTCTACCAGGTGGTGTCCGACGGGACGGACTTGGGACAGACTAGGCACCATGGCATGGTGTACCAAGTGGCACCCGGATGGTGGGCTTGGGAACCCTGCACACATCGTTTGGGGCCGTGCGACACCCCGGCCAGATCTCCTTGCGGATGGAACCAGAATAGGCGATAAACCTAGACGAGAGACTTGTGTGGTTAGTCAGGTCGTGGCCGACACCCTCGCCCGGCTTCCGCTTGAAGGTTGCCGAGGTACATGACGTGTATAGGGCTATAAGTGGCGAGAGCGTGTGTGACGAAGTACACCCCTACAGGGTCAATATTATCTATTCGAATAGCCGTTTTCCTCGGATATGGAAACTTGGAGGACTTATGTAGTACATAGACAACCTGAAGTGGATACTCTAAAATACGCAAGATAAGCGTGAGTGCTATGGATGGCCTTCTCGTAGGGAGACGGGAACGGATCCATAGTGGAGTATTGATATGGTGAATATGTGGACTCGTGTGCGTCTTCTCACCTCAAAGAAGTTTCTGATACTCGTAGTATAGGTTAGCCACTGAGTCAAAGCTGGCTTGCTGCTGTTAAACTCCACCACCCCCTTTGTTGATAATGTTGCATATGTAGATAGTTTTGATGTAAGACTTGCTGAGTACCTTTGTACTCACGTTTGCTTATTTATGTTTTGCAGTTGGTTACACTAGTGGCTTCGACGAGTAGCTTGTATCCCAGCTATGATCTTGTACCCTTGGGAGGGTCGTGTTTAGTCCGGCTTCTCAGTCTTTTCCTTTTGTAGTTGTCTGTACTCAGACATGTAATGCTTCCTTTGCTTGTATGCTCTAAATGATGGGTCATGAGACCTCTGTTTGTATTGAATGCTATGTGGCTCTTCTGGGCCTTTATCTATATGAGTTTGAGTTATGTTGTGATGCCATGATGTACAACACATACTTGCATGTTATGCGTACGCGTAACGTGTATTGCTATGTGTGGGATCCGACAACCTAGTTGTTTACCTTTGATAGCCTCTCTTATGGGGAAATGTAGTCTTGTGCTTCCATGTGCCATAGTAGTCCGCTACAGCCCGGTTCACCGGAGTCCTGCTAGCCCAACACTACTGCTCTAGAACACTTGACTGGCCGGCATGTGATTCACTTCGTTCCTGTGTCTGTCCCTTCGGGGAAATGTCATGTGGTGACATCCGGAGTCCTGCCTAGCCTGCTACAGCCCGGGTTCCCGGAGTCCTGTTAGCCCAGTGCTACAGCCCGGATTCATACGCTATTAACCGACATGCTCGAGGTTGATTCATGTATGCCTGTCCCTGTAAGTTAGTGCTACTTTGGGTTCACGACTAGTCATGTTGGCCCGGGTTCTCTGTCATATGGATGCTAGCGACACTATCATATACGTGAGCCAAAAGGCGCAAACGGTCCCGGGCCAGGTAAGGTGGCACCCGTGGGAATACCGTGCGTGAGGCCACAAAGTGATATGAAGTGTTACATGCTAGATCGGTGTGACTTAGGATCGGGGTCCCGACAACGTTGGTATCAGAGCCTCACTGACTGTAGGATTACCAAGCCAAACTGGTCAAAGTTGAGTCTAGAAATGCTTTAGTTATATAAGGGAATTGATTGTGGAAGGGAACATAAGGCTCTTTTTACTCCTTTACCTCATGTCATTCTTTCTGAGTCAGCCTCTTCTTTTCTACGAGGGTTAAGGCCTAGGCTTCTCCTCTATCTCTCAAGATGATGTGTTACTAAACCGTAAGGTCTTAGGATTGTTGGGTTGTGTCTCCGTATAGTTCTACTACTTCCGTGTGTCCTCAGTTTGACCCAGAACCTTGATATTATGATGCTGATTGATTATGCTATTCCTTTGATGAATGTCTCAAAAATCCTTTTGAGCATTTACAGCTGTTATGCTACCGAAATTGTCCTAGGATTTCAAGAGTTTCCAATGCTTTTGCATTACATTCCGCATCCTCATGTCGATGCTAATTCCATCCTTGTTTCCTTGGTTTCTGTGCCAGGATGTCGTCTGCTAACCGAGGTTCAGTTGCTCATAGCAAGAACCATGGAGATGGTAGGGATGAGGATCCTCCTGACCAGCCTTTGATGGTAGAGTTCTTGTTAGCATCCGAGAGGAACAAGCATGAGACTAACCGCTTGCTGGCACAGATTGAGCAGAACACCGCACATCAGTGTAAGAAGTTGGTTTCCATCACCGACTTCATTGGTCTGAAAGCACCCACCTTCCATCACTCCATTGAGCCATTCGATGCAAATGACTGGCTCCGAAGCATCACTCACAAGTTGCATTCTGTGAACGTAGCTGAAGGTGACAAGGTCACCTATGCTACCTATCACCTGGAAGGTCCTGCTAGTATTTGGTGGCAGAGCTATGAGGCTATGCTTCCAGCTGGCCAGATTCCTATCTGGAGGGATTTCACCAAGGCTTTTCGTGAGCACCACATTCCTCAGGCTCTCATTGACCGCAAGAGGGAAGAGTTCTGGAGTTTTACCCAGGGTAAGCTGCCTGTTGATGCTTACCATAGAGAGTTTGGAAGCCTCGCCCGCTATGCTACAGAAGAAGTGTCCACGGACGCGAAGAAGCAGGCTAGGTTCCGGAAGGGTCTCAACCCTAAGTTGCGTCATGATCTCCACCTGCATCATTGCGATACTTTCCAGGCTCTTGTGAACAAGGCCATTAATGCAGAGACAGCTCAACTCACTTACGAGGAGTCTCGTAAGCACAACCGTGATATGGGTTCTTCCTCCCGCTCTGGCTCTCAGAAGCGACGGATTTGGATTCCGAACTCGGCTCTTCCACCCGGATATGCACTGAGGCCATCCGATGTAGCGCCTCACCCAACTCAGCAACATGCTCCACCCAGGCCTATTAGTGGACCACTTGCCAATGTAGGTCCACGTCCTACCCCAGGAACTTGCTTTACCTACGGAGAACCAGGACACTATGCACATGACTGCCCTCAGTCCAGTTTTGCTCCACCCCAGTCTGAGAGGTCTATTGGCCGTGAAAAGCCATCAGTCAAGATGATCAGTACCAAGCCAGCCTCCATTGAACGAGCATGTGTGCACCATGTCTCAGCTACAGGAGCTCAAGATGATCCCGACGTCGTACTGGGTATGCTTCTTGTCAATTGTCACCCAGCTTCAGTTCTGTTCGATACTGGAGCATCCCACTCCTTCATATCCGAAGGTTATGCTTGGTTGCACGACATGTCATTTTGTGATATGCCAACTCCACTAATAATCCAGACTCCCGGTTCCAAATGGCAAACCTCCAAGGTAAGCCATGGTAATGAAATCCTTGTTGACAGACTGGTATTCCTTGCTTCTTTGATATCTCTAAAGTCCTCAGATATTAACATCATCTTGGGTATGGACTGGATGACAGCTCATCATGCCAAGATCGATTGTTACACCAGATCTGTTCAACTTACACATCCATCTGGCAAAATAGTCACTGTCTCTACTAGAGTTGCAAGGCGTCAACTCTATTCTCTTAATGCCAGCCCTCTTCCAGACCTTGAAGATATTCCGGTAGTCCGTGACTTCCCAGATGTCTTTCCAGAAGAACTGCCAGGTGTCCCACCTGACAGAGATGTAGAGTTTGTCATAGAACTTATCCCAGGAACTGTTCCAATTTCTAGGGGACCATACAAGATGGCACCTTTGGAGTTAGCCGAGCTTAAGAAACAACTTGATGAGTCCTTGCAAAAGGGTTTCATCCGTCCCAGTTCTTCTCCTTGGGCTTGTCCTGTCCTCTTCGTCAAGAAGATGGATGGTACGGATCGGATGGTTGTAGATTATCGTCCCGTTAATTTGGTCACGATAAAGAACAAGTATCCGCTCCCCAGGATCAACGACCTGTATGATTAGCTCACTGGATCCTCAGTCTTTTCCAAGATGGATTTGAGGTTAGGCTACCACCAAATCAAAATCAGAAACGGGACATCCCCAAAACGGCCTTTGTCACTCGTTATGGTCAATACGAGTACACCGTGATGTCTTTCGGCCTAACCAATGCTCCAGCTACTTTCTCCCACTTGATGAACTCGATCTTTATGGAGTACTTAGATAAGTTCGTCGTGGTTTATCTCAATGATATTCTTATTTACTCGAAGAACGAGGAAGAACATGCCGAACATCTTAGGCTTGTGTTAGAAAAACTCAGAGAGCATCGCCTTTATGCCAAGTTCTCCAAGTGTGAATTTTGGTTGCCAGAAGTGACCTATCTGGGCCACGTGATCTCTCGTAAGGGCATTGCTGTCAATCCCGAGAGAGTCAAAGCCGTTATCGATTGGACTCCACCCGAAACGGTCAAACAAGTTAGGAGTTTCCTTGGTCTAGCCAGTTATTGTCACTGCTTCGTTGAAAACTTCTCCAAAGTGGCCAAACCTCTCACGGAACTTCTCAAGAAAGATAAAAAGTTTGAGTGGACCCCATAGTGTGAGCACAATTTTCAGGAACTGAAAAGACGTCTGACTTCTGCGCCCATACTCGTGCCACCGTATTTCACTAAAGACTTTGTTATCTATTGCGACGCTTCGCGTCAAGGACTAGGTTGCATTCTTATGCAGGATCGTCATGTGATTGCCTATGCATCTCGATAGTTGCATCCACATGAGGAAAATTATCCTACACATGATCTGGAGCTTGCAACCGTAGTCTATGCACTTAAGACTTGGTGACATTACCTTCTTGGTAACCGTTGCGAAATCTACACTGACCATCAGAGTCTCAAGTATATCTTCACCCAACCGGATCTGAATCTTAGACAGAGACGTTGGTTGGAGTTGATCTCGGATTACGACTTAGGAATCACCTACACCCCAGGCAAAGCCAATGTCATGGCTGATGCTTTAAGTCGTAAATCCTATTGCAACAACCTCATGTTGCAACATTGTCAACCACCCCTCCATGAGGAATTCTGTAAGCTTAACCTTCACATAGATCCTCATGGTTTCCTTTCTACCTTGGTGGCGAAACCTACCCTTACGGATCAGATCATAGAGGCTCAGAAGCATGATACGGGAATCTCCCGAATCAAGAAGAATATTTCCAAGGGAGTTGCTGGCTGTTTCTCTATGGATGAACGAGGTGTTGTTTACTTTGGTAACCGTTTGGTGGTTCCCGAATGTCAACAGATGCAGCAACTGATCCTTAAGGAGGCCCATGAATCCCCTCTCATGATTCATCCCGGTAGTACAAAGATGTATCAGGACCTACGCCAGAGGTTCTGGTGGACTAGGATGAAGAGAGAAATCGCTCAGTATATTGCCAACTGTGACGTTTGTCGTCGCGTTAAGGCAGAGCATCAAAGACCTGCTGGCACCCTTCAACCTTTAGCTATTCCCGAGTGGAAATGGGACAAAGTTGGTATGGACTTCATCACCGGCTTTCCCAGGACCAAGAAAGGAAATAATGCTATCTTCGTAGTCATTGATCATCTCTCCAAAGTGGCTCACTTCCTACCTGTTCGAGAGAGTATCACTGCTAGTCAGCTCGCTGACTTATATATCTCCCGAATAGTGTCAATCCATGGTGTTCCACTAGAGATCAATTCAGACCGTGGCAGTCTTTTCACCTCTCATTTCTGGGAAAGTTTCCAAAATGCCATGGGAACTCATCTTTCTTTTAGTACAATTTTCCACCCTCAGTCAAGTGGTCAGGTGGAATGGGTCAACCAAATTCTCGAAGACATGCTTAGAGCTTGCATTATCTCATTTGGTATGGATTGGGAGAAATGTCTTCCCTTTGCCGAGTTTGCTTATAACAATAGCTACCAATCCAGTCTTAAGAAAGCTCCTTTTGAGATTCTCTATGGACGAAGATGTCGAACACCTTTGAACTGGTCAGAAACCGGTGAAATACAATTCTTTGGACCGGATATGATCTAGGAGGCAGAAGAGCAAGTTCGCATCATTCGTGAGGATTTGAAAACAGCCCAATCTCGTCAAAAGAGCCAGTATGACCATCGTCATAAGGAAGTGGCTTATGAAGTTGGCGACAAGGCTTACCTTCGGGTTACTCCTTTGAAGGGTACCCATCGTTTCGGTATCAAGGGTAAGTTGGCTCCTCGTTACATCGGTCCTTTTCGCATTCTCGCTAAACGAGGAGAGGTTGCCTACCAGTTGGAACTACCCCCACATCTTTCTCGAGTTCATGATGTCTTCCACGTCTCTCAACTTAGGCGTTGCTTCTCGGATCCCATCCGCGGAGTGGACCACGAAACGCTTGATCTCCAAGATAACCTCACTTATCGAGAGTACCCCGTTAGCATTCTGGATCAAGCAGAGCGTATCACTCGACGTCATAACATCAAGTTTCTCAAGGTTCAGTGGTCTCATCATTCCGAGAGAGAAGCTACTTGGGAGCGAGAAGATCGTCTTCGACTTGAGTACCCCGCTTTCTTTCCGCCAACTCCTGAATCTCGGGACGAGTTTTTTTCAAGTGGGCGCGAGTTGTCACATCCCTAGTTCTGGTATGGTCCTAGGCTTGCTTTGTGCATCATGGTTATATTTCAACTGAAATTGAAATGGGGATGTTTCAAACCCTAGCACCAAAGCAAATTCAAATAGGTTCAACTTTAAAATGGATTTTCAATGAACCCAAAATGCTATTAAAAAATGTTCATGCTCTTTGGATAATGTTGGGAACAACAACCAGAGGTGATGCACATCTTTGCTACACATTTTGGATTTTTGAATCAATGCATAAATATTTCATTTGGAGCTGTTTAAAATTATATAAATATTTTAATGGCTCCAAAAATGTTGGGAATTGGTGAGGGCCTCTGGAATATTATATCTAGATGCCACAAATATTTTCAGCATTTATGGAAGTGTTTTAACATTTCTTTTGGATTCAAAACAAATGTCAGAAATAGAAAAAGAAAACAGGAAAAGTAATTTACCTGACTTACCTGGCGCTTACCTGGTGGCCCAATAGGACCGGCCCTGCTAGGCCCAACCCACCACCGCAGCCTCGCTGTCGTCTTCCTCCCCGGATAGAGGGACGAGCGCGTGCTCGCCGCACGCTGGCCACGCGCCTCGCCAGCTCCTACTTGCCGCTCCCCGTCGATGCCCTGGCCTTCTATGGAGACGCCACGCAAGCCCCGACCCCCTCTCACTCTCCCCCGTGCTTCTCCTCTCCTCTATCTCGCTCCCCCCCCTCTGTCCAGAGCGCATCGGAGAGCACCGCCATGCGCCATCGCGGCCACCGCCCCCCCTTGCCTTGCGTATGCATATAGAAGAACCGACGTCCTCTCCGCCGCCATCCATGGCGCCACCGTGGTAACCGCGGCCAAAACTCGCACTTGAGCACTGCCGTGAGCTCAGCGGGTCCCCACGAACCCAACGCCGCCGCTCGAAGCTCCTGACTTGCACCACAGCACCCCGCGCCGCTTGGGGCCGAACTCCGGTGCCGCCGCGAGCTCCATTCCGGTGAACTCCGGCCACCCCAGCCCCTCTCGTGTGCTTCCCTGGATGCGGTGCACGCCCAGCTCCACGCAGAGCGCCTCCGCCGTCCTTTTGGTCGCCTGAGGGCGAAACCCGAGCCTCCGCCGTGCATGCTGTCGCCGGCGATGAGCCGCCGGCATGTTGGGCCTTTGACCAGGGGTTTGACCTCCCCTAGGTCATTGACATGTGGGGTCAGCCCCATCTAATTACTAGTTTAGGTTTAACTAAAATAGGATTAGCCCTGTGACACTGACACGCGGGCCCCACCGTCCAGGTTTGACCTGGACCGAGCCGTTGACCTGGTGACGCCTCTGTGACGTCACGCTGACGGAGTAATTGATTTCTGGATTTTAAATAATTCAGAGAATTCCAGAAAATAGTTAAAACTTCTAAAATTCATAGTAATTCAACCGTAACTCCAAATCAAATAATTTATATATGAAAAATTATCAGAAAAATGCAAGGAATCCATTTATGCCAGTTACATGCATGAAAAACCAACTTATACTTGCTGTATAAGTGAAAATGTAATAATGGCATGTTATATAATTAATTTGGGGTTAGCATATGAACCCTTGATTATATGGACTTCAACCAAATTGATGCTACATGCATTAGGGCAAATCATAGCATCTTTGAAATGTCATCTTCATGCATCATATTGTTGCATATGGTTGTTTATTGATTGCCGGCACCGTCCACTCTCGATAGGTTCTACTCCGGAAGGTGTCCCGAGTACCTGTCTGAGTAGCAGTGCTTCTTCGTGGATCTATCAGGCAAGCAAACCCCCTTGAGCATCTCGATAAACCCCACTCTCTCACTCCTGCTCCTTTTACTGCATTAGGACAACAACGATTCAAACTGCTACTTTCTGCTACGGTAGTTGAACCCATTCCTCTCCATGACCTGTCATTGCCACAGTAAATAGTTGAAACCCACTGGCATGAGTAGGAGTTGCTTGAGCCCTGATGTGCCTGCTCATCCATGCTTGTTTTTTCTTTATGCCAGCTATGCTTAGAGTTGTGTCAGGTCTGATTCATCGGGAATGAATCGGAGTGGTGAACATGTCCTACCGGTAAAGGCTAAGTGTGTGAACACGTTTTGGTAAAGGTAGCGATGAGAGGCCATGTAGGAGTACATGGTGGGTTGTCTCATTGGAACCATCCTTAAGCACTGAGTTCTGTGTATGTTATCCAAGTCCAGTTACTACCACACATTGGGTTCCGGTTATCCGGCCCCTCTCGGCTTATTAATCCGCTTGATCTCTGTCCAGGAGTTGCAACTAGTTTCTGGCGTTTGTAGGTAGTGCTACTTGTCTACCAGGTGGTGTCCGACGGGACGGACTTGGGATAGACTAGGCACCGTGGCACGGTGTACCAAGTGGCACCCGGATGGTGGGCTTGGGAACCCTGCACACATCGTTTGGGGCCGTGAGCGACACCCCGGCCGGATCTCCTTGCAGATGGAACCCGAAGAGGCGATAAACCTAGACAAGAGACTTGTGTGGTTAGTCAGGTCGTGGCCGACACCCTCGCCCAGCTTCCGCTTGAAGGTTGCCGAGGTACATGACGTGTACAGGGCTATAAGTGGCGAGAGCATGTGTGACGAAGTACACCCCTGCAGGGTCAATATTATCTATTCGAATAGCCGTTTTCCTCGGATATGGAAACTTGGAGGACTTATGTAGTACATAGACAACTTGAAGTGGATACTCTAAAATACGCAAGATAAGCGTGAGTGCTATGGATGGCCTTCGCGTAGGGAGACGGGAACGGATCCATAGTGGAGTATTGATATGGTGAATATGTGGACTCGTGTGCGTCTTCTCACCTCAAAGAAGTTTCTGATACTCGTAGTATAGGTTAGCCACTGAGTCAAATCTGGCTTGCTGCTGTTAAACTCCACCACCCCCTTTGTTGATAATGTTGCATATGTAGATAGTTTTGATGTAAGACTTGCTGAGTACCTTTGTACTCACGTTTGCTTATTTATGTTTTGCAGTTGGTTACACTAGTGGCTTCGACGAGTAGCTTGTATCCCAGCTATGATCTTGTACCCTTGGGAGGGTCGTGTTTAGTCCGGCTTCTCAGTCTTTTCCTTTTGTAGTTGTCTGTACTCAGACATGTAATGCTTCCGTTGCTTGTATGCTCTGAATGATGGGTCATGAGACCTCTGTTTGTATTGAATGCTATGTGGCTCTTCTGGGCCTTTATCTATATGAGTTTGAGTTATGTTGTGATGCCATGATGTACATCACATACTTGCATGTTATGCGTACGTGTAACGTGTATTGCTATGTGTGGGATCCGACAACCTAGTTGTTTACCTCTGATAGCCTCTCTTATGGGGAAATGTAGTCTTGTGCTTCCATGTGCCATAGTAGTCCGCTACAGCCCGGTTCACCGGAGTCCTGCTAGCCCAGCACTACTGCTCCGGAACACTTGACTGGCCGGCATGTGATTCACTTTGTTCCTGTGTCTGTCCCTTCAGGGAAATGTCACGCGGTGACATCCGGAGTCCTGCCTAGCCTGCTACAGCCCGGGTTCCCGGAGTCCTGTTAGCCCAGTGCTACAGCCCGGATTCATATGCTGTTGACCGACATGCTCGAGGTTGATTCATGTATGCCTGTCCCTGTAAGTTAGTGCTACTTTGGGTTCACGACTAGTCATGTCGGCCCGGGTTCTTTGTCATATGGATGCTAGCGACACTATCATATACGTGAGCCAAAAGGCGCAAACGGTCCTGGGCCAGGTAAGGTGGCACCCGTGGGAATACCGTGCGTGAGGCCACAAAGTGATATGAAGTGTTACATGCTAGATCGCTGTGACTTAGGATCGGGGTCCCGACAATAGGCTCCGAGTTAGAGGTCGGAACCGATGCGTGAGCGGCCTCCAGGACACTGTCCGGAGGCAGAGCTAGATCATGCCCCTCGAGATAGTGCGGCGCGCTTGGCCGTGGCTCGAACCCGTCGAAGATCAAGTCTCCGTGGATGTCAGCCGTGTAGTTTAAGCTTCCAAACCTGACTTGATGGCCAGGGGCGTAGCTTTCGATCTGCTCCAAGTGGCCAAGAGAATTGGCCCGCAGAGCGAAGCCGTCGAAGACGAAGATCTGTCCGGGGAGAAAAGTCTCACCCTGGACCGCATCATTGTTGATGATCAAAGGAGCCATCGGACCTAACGGCAACGACATAGAGGAACTCTCAATGAAAGCACCAATGTCGGTGTCAAAACCGGCGGATCTCGGGTAGGGGGTCCCGAACTATGCGTCTAGGCCGGATGGTAACAGGGGACAGGGAACACGATGTTTTACCCAGGTTCGGGCCCTCTCGATGGAGGTAAAACCCTACGTCCTGCTTGATTAATATTGATGATATGGGTAGTACAAGAGTAGATCTACCACGAGACCAAGGAGGCTAAACCCTAGAAGCTAGCCTATGGTATGATTGTTGTCTATGGAGTTGATGAAGTTGTCCTACGGACTAAAACCCTCCGGTTTATATAGACACCGGATAGGGTTAGGGTTACATAGAGTCGGTTACAATGGTAGGAGATCTTGAATATCCGCATCGCCAAGCTTGCCCTCCACGCCAAGGAAAGTCCCATCCGGACACGGGACGTAGTCTTTAATCTTGTATCTTCATAGTCCAGGAGTCCGGCTGAAGGTATAGTCCAGCTATCCGAACACCCCCTAATCCAGGACTCCCTCACACATCCTCACAAATACTGACAGGTATAGCAGTTGATTTATCAGCCATTTGCAAAGATATTTCGGTAGGTGTCAGCTTATTCAAGTCAAGTCTGGGATATAAAGAGAGAGGCATAACACTCACACCGGCTCCAAGATCACATAAAGCAGTTTTAATATAATTTCTTTTAATGGAGCAAGGTATAGTAGGCACTCCGGGATCTCCAAGTTTCTTTGGTATTCCACCCTTAAAAGTATAATTAGCAAGCATGGTGGAAATCTCAGCTTCCGGTATCTTTCTTTTATCAGTAATGATATCCTTCATATATTTAGCATAAGGATTTGCTTTGAGCACATCAGTTAATCGCATACGCAAAAAGATAGGCCTAATCATTTCAGCAAAGTGCTCAAAATCCTCATCATCCTTTTTCTTGGATGGTTTTGGAGGAAAAGGCATGGGTTTCTGAACCCAAGGTTCCCTTTCTTTACCATGTTTCCTAGCAATAAAGTCTCTCTTATCATAACGTTGATCCTTTGATTGTGGGTTATCAAGATCAATAGCAGGTTCAATTTCTACATCATTGTCATTACTAGGTTGAGCATCATCATGAACATCAGCATTAATATTTTCATTAGGTTCATGTTCATTACCAGATTGTGTTTCAGCATCAGACATAAATATATCATTTGGATTATCAGGTGGTTTAGCAATAGGTTCACTAGAAGTTTGCAAAGTTCTATCATTTTTCTTTTTCTTCTTTTTAGAAGAACTAGGAACATCAATATTATTTCTCTGAGAATCTTGCTCGATTCTCTTAGGGTGGCCTTTAGGATACAAAGGTTCCTGAGTCGTTCTACCAGTTCTGGTAGCCACTCTAACAGCATAATCATTTTTCTTACTATTAATTTCATCAAGCACTTCTTTTTGAGCTTTAAGTACTTGTTCTACTTGCGTGGTAACCATAGAAGCATGTTTGCTAACAAGTTTTAGTTCACCTTTAATATCAGCCATGTAATCACCCAAGCGTCTAATCATATAAGAATTTTCTTTTAATTGTCTACCAAAATAAGCATTGAAGCCATCTTGCTTATACATAAAGTTATCAAACTCATCCAATCATTGACTAGCAATTTTAGTAGGAGGTACTTCAGCTTTATCATATCTATAGAGAGAATTTACCTTTACTACCTGTGTCGGGATATCGGGGTTAGGAGGTTCTTCAGTAAATAAAGAATTGAGATCATAAGTTTCTTCAACAGGCGGTATATTAAGACCATGTATTTCTTCAATAGGAGGTAAATTATTAACGTCTTCAGCTTTAATACCTTTTTCTTTCATAGATTTCTTTGCCTCTTGCATATCTTCGGGACTGAGAAATAGAACACCTCTCTTCTTCAGAGTTGGTTTAGGAATAGGCTCAGTAATTGGAGCAGGAGCTGGCTCAAGAGGTTCCCAATTATTTTCATTTGTCAACATATTATTCAATAGAATTTCAGCTTCATCCGGTGTTCTTTCCCTGAAAAGAGAACCAGCACAACTATCCAGGTAATCTCTGGAAGCATCGGTTAGTCCATTATAAAAGATATCAAGTATTTCAGGTTTCTTAAGAGGATGATCAGGCAAAGCATTAAGTAACTTGAGAAGCCTCCCCCAAGCTTGTGGGAGACTCTTCTTTAATTTGCACAAAGTTGTATATTTCCCTCAAAGCAGCTTGTTTCTTATGAGCATGGAAATATTTAGCAGAGAAGTAATAAATCATATCCTGGGGACTACACACACAACCAGGATCAAGAGAATTAAACCATATCTTAGCATCACCCTTTAATGAGAACGGAAATATTTTGAGTATATAAAAGTAACGCGATCTCTCATCATTAGTAAACAGGGCAGCTATATTATCTAACTTAGTAAGATGTGCCACAATAGTTTCAGATTCATAGCCATAAAACGGATCAGATTCAACCAAAGTAATTATATCAGGATCAACAGAGAATTCATAATCCTTATCAGGAACACATATAGGTGAAGTAGCAAAAGCAGGGTCGGGTTTCATTCTATCTCTAAGTGATTCTTTGTTCCATTTAATTAATAACCTCTTAAGCTCATATCTATCCCTGCAAGCAAAAATAGCGGCAGAAGATTCCCTATCAAAAAGATAGCCCTCAGGGATAACAGGCATATTTTCATCATCACTATCATCATCGTATTCAGATTCAATAATTTCTTTTTCTATAGCCCTAGCAATTTGTTCATCAAGAAATTCACCAAGGGGCACAGTAGTATCAGACATAGAAGCAGTTTCATGATAAGTATCATGCATAGCAGAAGTGGCATCATCAATAACATGCGACATATCAGAACGAATAGCAGAAGCAGGTGTAGGTGTCGCTAGCTTACTCATAACAGATGGTGAATCAAGTGCAGAGCTAGATGGCAGTTCCTTACCTCCCCTCGTAGTTGAGGCATAGATCTTGGTTTTTGGATCTCTCAAGTTCTTCATAATAATAAGCAGATATAAATTCCAAGTGACTCAAAGAATAGAGCTATGCTCCCCGGCAACAGCGCCAGAAATTAGTCTTGATAACCCACAAGTATAGGGGATCGCAACAGCTTTCGAGGGTAGAGTATTCAACCCAAATTTATTGATTCGACACAAGGGGATCCAAAGAATATTCTCAAGTATTAGCAGCTGAGTTGTCAATTCAACCACACCTGGAAACTTAGTATTTGCAGCAAAGTGTTTAGTAGCAAATTAATATGATAGTAGTGGTAACGACAACAAAAGTAAAGACAGCAAAAGTAATGTTTTTGGTATTTTTTAGTGATTGTAACAGTAGCAGCGGAAAAGTAAATAAGCATAAACCAGTATATGGAAAACTCGTAGGCACCGTATCAGTGATGGATAATTATGCCGGATGCGTTTCATCATGTAATAGTCATAACATAGGGTGACACAGAACTAGCTCCAATTCGTCAATGTAATGTAGGCATGTATTCCGTATATAGTCATACGTGCTTCTGGAAAAGAACTTGCATGACATCTTTTGTCCTACCCTCCTGTGGCAGCGGGGTCCTATTGGAAACTTAGGGATATTAAGGCCTCCTTTTAATAGAGAACCGGAACAAAGCATTAGCACATAGTGAATACATGAACTCCTCAAACTACGGTCATCACCGGGAGTGGTCCCGATTATTGTCACTTCGGGGTTGCCGGATCATAACACATAGTAGGTGACTATAGACTTGCAAGATAGGATCTAGAACTCTCATATATTGATGAAAACATAATAGGTTCAGATCTGAAATCATGGCACTCGGGCCCTAGTGACAAGCATTAAGCATAGCAAAGTCATAGAAACATCAATCTCAGAACATAATGGATACTAGCGATCAAACCCTAACAAAACTAACTCGATTACATGATAAATCTCATCCAACCCATCACCGTCCAGCAAGCCTATGATGGAATTACTCACGCACGATGGTGAGCATCATGAAATTGGTGATGGAGGATGGTTGATGATGACGACGGCAACGAATCCCCCTCTCCGGAGCCCCGAACGGACTCCAGATCAGCCCTTCCGAGAGGTTTTAGTGCTTGGCGGTGGCTCCGTATCATAAAACGTGATGATTTCTTCTTTCTCATTTCTTTCTCATCGAAACTCAATATATGGAGGTGGAGTTGGAGTCGGAGACGCAACAGGGGGCCCACGAGGTAGGGGCGCGCCCTAGGGGGGGGGGGGGCGCCCCCCACCCTCGTGAGAAGGGTGTGGGCCCCCTGGTCTTCATATTTGGCGAGGATTTTTTTTATTTTTCTAAGACCTCCCGTGGAGTTTCAGGTTATTCCAAGAATATTTGTTTTGTGCACATAAAACAACACCATGGTAATTCTGTTGAAAACAGCGTCAGTCTGGGTTAGTTCCATTCAAATCATACAAGTTAGAGTCCAAAACAAGGGCAAAAGTGTTTGGAAAAGTAGATACGACGGAGACGTATCAACTCCCCCAAGCTTAAACCCTCGCTTGTCCTCAAGCAATTCAGTTGACAAACTGAAAGAAAGAAAGAAAAACTTTTACAAACTCTATTTTCTCTTATTGTTGTAACTATGTCAAGCCAGCATTCAAGTTTTCAGCATAGATCATAACTAACCACATTTGCAATAATTCTCAGGTCTCATAATCACTCATATCAATAGCATAATCAACTAGCAAGTCATAATAATAAATCTCGGATGACAACACTTTCTCAAAACAATCATAATATGATATAACAAGATGGTATCTCGCTAGCCCTTTCTGAGACCGCAAAACATAAATGCAGAGCACCTTTAAAGATCAAGGACTGACTAGACATTGTAATTCATGGTAAAATATATCCAATCATAGTCATACCCAACATAAATTAATAGTGATGAATGCAAATGACAGATGTGCTCTCCAGCTAGTGCTTTTTAATAAGAGGGTGATGACTCAACATAAATGTAATTGGATAGGCCCTTCGCAGAGGGAAGCAAGGATTTGTAGAGGTGCCAGAGCTCGGTTTTGAAATAGAGATAAATTGTATTTTGAGCGGTATACTTTCATTGTCAACATAACAACTAAGAGATGGCGATATCTTCCATGCTACACACATTATAGGCGGTTCCCAAATAGAATGGTAAAGTTTATACTCCCCCTCCACCAACAAACATCAATCCATGGCTAGCTTGAAACAACGAGTGCCTCCAACATACATCAAGTCCCAGGGGGAGTTTTTTTGCAATTAATTTTGATTTAGTTTGCATAAGGCATGGGACTGGGCATCCCGGTGACCAGCCATTTTCTCGTGAGTGAGGAGCAGAGTCCACTCCTCTTGAGAATAACCCACCTAACACGGAAGATAAGGACAACCTTTGTTGATACATGAGCTATTCGAGCATACAAAACAGAATGTTTATTTGAAGGTTTAGAGTTTGGCACATACAAATTTACTTGGAATGGCAGGTAGATACCGCATATAGGAAGGTATAGTGGACTCGCCTGGAATAACTTTGGGGTTTAAAGGATTGGATGCACAAGCAGTATTCCCGCTTAGTACAGGTGAAGGCTAGCAAAAGACTAGGAAGCGACCAACTAGAGAGCGACACCAGCCATGTACATGCATTAGAATTAATAAACATTGGATGCAAGCATGAGTAGGATATAATCCACCATGAACATAAATATCATGAAGGCTATGTTGATTTGTTTCAACTACATGCGTGAACATGTGCCAAGTCAAGTCACTTAAATCATTCAAAGGAGGATGCCACCCCATCATACCACATCATAACCATCTTAATAGCATGTTGGCACACAAGGTAAATCATTATAACTCATAGCTAATCAAGCATGGCACAAGCAACTACAATCTCTAATTGTCATTGCAAACATGTTTATTCATAATAAGCTGAATCAAGAATGCGGGACTCATCATATTTACAAAAACAAAAGAGGTCGAGTTCATACCAGCTTTTCTCATCTCAGTCAGTCCATCATATATCATCATAATTGCCTTTCACTTCCACGACCGAACGGTGTGAATAATAATAAGAGTGCACGTGCATTGGACTAAGCTGGAATCTGCAAGCATTCAATAAACAGGAGAAGACAAGGCAATATGGGCTCTTGGGTTAATTCAACGATAATGCATATCAGAGCCACTTCAACAATTTAATTATGGTCTTCTCCTATTGACCCCCAAAGAAAAGAAAAGAAATAAAACTATTTACATGGGAAAGCTCCCAACAAGCAAAAGGAGAACGGGAAATATTTTTGGGGTTTCTTTTTAATTATTACTACAATAGCAGAAAAATAAACTATTACTAATTTTTTTGGTTTTTCTTTAGGTTTAACAAACACACAAGAAGAAAGCATGAAAAAAAGAAAATAAACTAGCATGGATAATACAATGAAAAAGTATGAGCACCGACATCTAGCAATGGGTGTGTGTGAACATAAATGTAATGTCGGTGAGAAATACGTACTCCCCCAAGCTTAGACTTTTGGCCTAAGTTAGTCTATGGCCACAGCTGGCCTGGTGGATATCCATAATAATAGTTGTTGGGGTCGTACTGTGATGAAGAAGGATAGTTGGGATCATACTGATGTGCAGCGGTTATCGCCTGCTGAGCTGCAGCGTGGAGTCGAGCTGCCTCCGCTCTCCTCTGGTACTCTTCTGCCTCCTCTCTAGTAATAACATATCTTCCTTTTGCCTGTGAATCAAAGAAGGCAGGAGCAGGGAGAGTAATACGGAAAACACGTCGTTTATCAAAAATTAAACGATATAAGAGAGGTGATTGAGGCCTCTCGACGAACTGGTGCGAAGCCATAGAGTTATAATCTAAATATGCAAGAGGCAACTCCGTATCACCCTCACGAATGTCTATTTCAAGAAAATGAGCTAAGCGGGTTGCATAAATTCCTCCAAAGAAATCTCCATTATGTCTATTATGATGCAACCTACGAGCTACAATGGCTCCCATATGATAAGATTGGTCTCCTAACACAGCACTCCTAAGAATGCTAAGATCGGGGACACACATGTGACATGCTTCATCCTTAGCATTTATGCATCTACCGATGAAGAGAGCAAAATAATGTATAGCAGGAAAGTGAATGCTCCCTATGGTAGCCTGTGTTATATCTCTAGATCCCCCCACAGTTATACTAGCAAGAAAGTTTCTAAATTCAGATTTAGGGGGATCCCTAACACTACCCCATGATTGAAGTTTGCAAGCAGAAGTGAAATCCTCTGAGTCCATGGTATAAGATTTGTCATAGAGATCAAACATGACTGAAGGAGAATTACGCGAAGATGAATACTCAAACCTCCTCACAAATGAACTTGTGAGATCATGATACTGGGGGCATTTGTTAGCCTCAAAATCCTCAAGACCGGCATTGCGCAAATATGCTTTGAATTCTTCTTTAATTCCCGCACGGTCCATAAAATTTTCCGACGGCCATTCGCAAGGCCGTACTGGAGCGTCTCTTGGTGGATCCTCGTCAGCATCGCGCATAGCAATCATGGGTCCTTGCTTCTTAGAGGAACCACCTTGGACCATCTTCCTAAGCATACTATTTATCTCTGAAAAATTCTGAAATTTTTAGTAACTTCAAAATAAAAGTAACCAAACTCAATAAAACTGATAGCAACAACTCCTACAAGTGCCTAGAGCCTATATCAAGCATTAGAACTACTTGGAACCATATAAATTTGACATGCAAGCTCAAGAACATGGTCACCTATGCAGCACAAATTTGCAATGAATAAAGCACTAGAACAAAAACTAATTGGACCAATGGAGGAGTCACATACCAAGGAACAATCTCCCCAAGCAGTTTTGCGAGAGGTGCTTTGAGCAAGGAGATCAAAAAGCACAGCAAAAGTGGCTGGAACTCGTGCTTGAGTTGGGTTTTTCGGGTTTGTGTGAGATAGAGGAAGAAGATGGGTGTTGGGATAAGTGGAGGAGGGCCTCCATGGGCCCATGAGGTAGGGGGCGCGCCCTATAGGGGGGGGGGGCGCCCACCCCCCTCGTGGCCAGGTGACAGCTCCTCCCGCGGTAATTTTTGCATAGTAAATCCTCAAATATTCCCGAAAAAATCATATTAAATTGGCATGTCATTCTGAGGACTTTTATTTTCGAGATATTTTTATATTGCATGGATAATCAGATAACAGACTGAAAAATACTATTTTTACTTTATTTAATATAAATAACAGAAAATATAGAGTGGGTACAGAAGTTTGTGTTTCTAGTTTCATCCATCTCATGGTCATCGAAAAGAGTCCACTAACAAGGTTGATCAAGTCTTGTGAACAAACTCATTCCGATAATCATGGAACCGGAGAAATTTCGAATAACACTAAGTTACCTCAACGGGGATATGCACATCCCCTATAATAAGTATATCATATTTCTGTTTGACAGTAGGAAGAGGAAATTCAAAACCTCCAATTATAATCGATGGAATTTTTCGAATGGAGTTGATACTATGAACTTGAGGTTGTTTCCTCGGAAAGTGTACCGTATGCTCATTACCATTAACATGAAAAGTGACATTGCCTTTGTTGCAATCAATAACAGCCCCTGCAGTATTAAGAAAAGGTCTTCCAAGAATAATAGACATACTATCATCCTTGGGAATATCAAGAATAACAAAGTCCGTTAAAATAGTAATGTTTGCAACCACGACAGGCACATCCTCACAAATACCGACAGGTATAGCAGTTGATTCATCAGCCATTTGCAAAGATATTTCGGTAGGTGTCAGCTTATTCAAGTCAAGTCTAGGATATAAAAAGAGAGGCATAACACTATCATCCTCGTGAGAAGGGTGCGGGCCCCCTGGTCTTCATATTTGGCGAGGATTTTTTTATTTTTTCTAAGACCTCCGTGGAGTTTCAGGTCATTCCGAGAATATTTGTTTTCTGCACATAAAACAACACCATGGTAATTCTGCTAAAAACAGCGTCAGTCCGGGTTAGTTCCATTCAAATCATACAAGTTAGAGTCCAAAACAAGGGCAAAAGTGTTTGGAAAAGTAGATACGACGGAGACGTATCAGCCCTGTGCCTGGTAATAGCTCTATCAAAAACTTGATATCTCGATCCGGTGGCATGCCTGGTAACTCCTCGGGGAAAATATCCGGGTAATCCTTTACTACAGGCACTTTCTCCTGAACAACTCCCGTGAGGGTATTTACTTGGCTACTTCTTGGCGCATGCCTGGATACATACTTGATCCTTTTTCCCTCAGGGGTGGTGAGACAAATTGACCTACTAACACAGTCAATGCTTCCTCCGTACTTTGACATCTAGTCCATTCCTAATATCACATCCAATCCTTGTGACTCCAAGATAATTAGGTCGGACGGAAAAACATGGTTGCCAATGGTTAAGGGTATCTGGTCGCACCATCGACTAGCCATATACTCTGCTCGAGGTGAACTTACTAACAGAGGGGTCCTAAGGGTTTGGGTCGGTAGTTTAAACTTATCCACGAATTCCCTTGATATGTATGAATGCGATACACCACTATCAAAAAGAACAAGAGCGGTAAATGACTTAACCAAAAACTTACGTATAACCGCGTCTGGCTGCTCTTCCACCTCCTCCACGTTAACGTGGTTCACTTGTCCTTTGTTGAATGGATTGGGCTTCTTCCCAGTGCTCCCATTTCTGTTTCTATTCTTCCCTTCAGGGCACTCCGTGGCATAGTGTCTAGTCTTCCCGCACTTGAAACAGGTAATGTGGCTTAGGTCTCTCTTGGTGGGTGTGGCTGGATTGGAGCGATTCTGATTGTTGCTTGCTCCATTCCCATTCCCATTCCTTGGGCCAATATGGTTATGGTTACTTCCTCCATTATGGGTGTGGCCTCCATGGTTATGAACAAGTCCTCCCGAGTTCGGGGTTAGGCGAGGCTTCTGCTGAGCTCTTGAGTTATACCTCCCTTGTCCATACTTCCTCTTACGGTTCTCAATCTCTTGCTGCTTCCCTTCAATCATAAGAGCCTTATCTACCAACTCCTGGTAGGTGTTGAATGTTGCCACCATCAACTGCATGCTCATCTCATCATTCAGCCCTTCCATAAACTTCTCCTGCTTTGCGACATCTGTGGCCACATCATCAGGGGCATAGCGAGATAACTTACTAAACTCATCCGCATACTGAGCCACAGTACGGTTCCCCTGGCGTCAGTTGCGAAACTCACACTTCTTCATACTCATTGCTCCCGTTGAAACATGAGCTGTACGGAAGGCTTGCTGAAACTGGTCCCATGTCACTGTGGCTATAGGGTAGGTGACAGTGTAATTCTGCCAGCATGAGGCTGCTGGTCCATCCAACTGATGTGCGGCAAAATGCACCTTCTCTACATCGGTACATCCTGCAGTGGTTAACTCCCTTCCAGTCCTGTGGAGCCAATCATCTGCTACTATAGGCTCGGTGCTACTGGAAAACACTGGCGGCTGCAACCCTAGAAAGCGGGTTAAGTTGTCAACTGGTGGTGGTGGTGGTGGTGGATTGTTGTTGTTGTTGTTGTTGTTGTTGTTGTTGTTGTTGTTGTTGTTGTTGTTGTTGTTGTTGTTGTTGTTGTCGTTGTTGTTGTTGTTGTTGTTGTTGTTGTCATTGTCGTTGTCATTGTCGTCGTCGTCGTCGTTATCGTCGTCGTCGTCGTCGTCGTCGTTGTTGTTGTTGTTGTTGTTGTTGTTGTTGTTGTTGTTGTTGTTGTTGTTGTTGTTGTTGTTGTTGTTGTTGTCGTTGTTGTTGTTGTTGTTGTCGTTGTCGTTGTCGTTGTCGTTGTCGTTGTCGTTGTCGTTGTCGTTGTCGTTGCCGTTGCCGTTGTCGTTGTCGTTGTCGTTCTCGTCGTTGTTGTCGTTGTCGTCGTCGTCGTCTTCGTTGTTGTTGTTGTTGTTGTTGTTGTTGTTGTTGTTGTTGTTGTTGTTGTTGTTGTTGTTGTTGTTGTTGTTGTTGTTGTTGTTGTTGTTGTTGTTGTTGTTGTTGTTGTTGTTGTTGTTGTTGTTGTTGCGGAAGGCTTGGAAGATAAAGTGAGTCCATCAACTCCAACGGCATAGCTGAGCTGTACGGCAACGACCTAACAAACCTTACTCCTCGTCTAAAAAGTCTGCAACATAAAACGTTGCAGCCCGAAAATGGGCCAGCACATGGAATATGCTGGCAAAGTAACATAGTAGAGCAAGAACATAATAATGCTATCACTACATGCATATTTGGCTGGTGGAAAGCTCTATGGTTACAGTTTTGCGAAAAGCCATTTTTTCCCTACAACAAAGGAATAGATTTTAATTTAACTATCATGGTAGTTGAAACATCATTGAGAAGGTTCCTCCAACTCAATCCCAATTAAAGTAATTAACAACCCAACAATATTAAGTTAAAAGTGATGAGATACTTAAGATACTCCAAGTACTAGATACTCAAGATGTCCATACCCGGGGATATGGCTAACCATGATTAGTTTGTACACTCTACATAGGTTTGCGCACTTTTCCCCACAAGACTCAGTCGCCTCCATTGAATTTCTCGCACTACATGGTGTTTGAGAAACGGATGACCGAGACACAGTCTTTCAGAAACATTACTTCTCTACTCCGGGCAGACCATACCAAACCTACAACCCACTACCTGCTGATCCACCTCTTCAAGAGCTTCACGTAACTTACTCAACTATGCTAGAGCCCATAATAGCTTGTGGCTGCACACAGAAGTTTCTAGCATGAATCATCTCAGTTCCCTTTGAGCCTCGGTGGCGGTCCATAGGAAAATCACACGGAACCCCGGGATTTCCAAAAATACAGGAAACACTGGGTTCTCCAGGTGCCTCAATCCACCCAGATGTGTATTCAAGTTGCCACCTTAAGTTAAACCATTAATTAACAATCTCACATCTGTCATGGCTTTCACTCACCCAAACCACGTCTACGAGCATAGCATACAATATAAGCAATGCGTAGAAGTAACTCTCAAGGTTTGAATATAACAGGGCAATAAGTTCTACATCATCAACTACTTCCCAACCCACATGTTAATCACATCCTAACCATGCAATGTTTGAGGATTGGAACTAATGCATAAAAAACTGGGTGATAAAGAAATATGATCAAAGTGTTACTTGCCTTGCTGACGATCCGCGAAACCTAGGGACTCCAAATAACACGCTTCGCACTCCGAGAATTCTATCACAAACAAACAATAGCATACATAAGCAATCAAGCAAAGAAACATGGGTAAATCTCAAATAAGAAGATCTACCAGAAAGTTCAACTTAAGAACTCTGGTTAGCAAAAAGAATCAAATCAAACGGAGCAACGAAACTCAAACGGCGAAAGAAACAAGATCCGTTTACTAATCTGGACCTAGGTCAAATTTTACAGTAGCAAAAGCTTGTTCAAGGTGATTAAACAGAAAGAGGGTCTCGAGATGAAGATCTTGGCACTTGAATCGTCTGATTCCGACAAACGAGCGAAAAGATAAACTAGAAGGAAAATCGGATTAGAAATCGCGATCAGAAATAATCGCGGAAAAATCCGATAAAAGAAAGCTGACGAACAGGCTAACGAACGAGCGTTCGTTGTCTATAACTAACGAGCAAAAACCGTTCATTAAAACGAATGTACGGACGAACATCCGCTAAAGGGAACAACCGAAAAAACCGACGAACCGAACGAAAAAAACAAACTAGGGTTTTTCTAAAAAAACTGAATCGGATTTCTTAAAAAAACCGGCGGCGAATGGCTACCTCGTCGGTCCGGCAAGACGCGGGAGCGGCGGCGGCGAGGCGCAGCAGCGGCGCGGCACGGGAGCGGCGGCGAGGCGCGGCAGAGGCGGGGCGCGGCTGTGGGCGGGGCTGCGGGCGGCGGGGTGGGTGGTGGTGGCGGTGGCGGGGCTGGGTATTTAAAGGAGGGGGGAAGGTGGCTTGGGGCAGGGGCAAGGGCGGCGGGAGGCGGAGTCCGGCTCGGACTCTTTCCGAGTCGGCGGCGGTGGCGCAGCGTCCAGGAGGGAGACGACGCGCAGGAGGGAGTGGGCCGACCCGGCTGCGGTTTCGGCCCAGTCGGCGCCCGAGGACCTTTTTTTAAACAATTCCGCCGAACAGAAAAAAATCCTAGAAAATAAAATAAAAATCTAAAAATGCTAAAACAAATTTTCACCGTCTAAATAAAATATTTAGAACGAGATGAACGTTTTCTTGGCCCTAAAATGCAATTTTGAAAACGTGCAATTTTTCTAATGCAACAAAATTACAAATAAAATCCAAATAAAAACAAATATTTGATTTTAATATTTTTCCTCCAATATTTCAATTATTTTGGAGAAGTCATATTATCTCCTCTCATATATTTTAATATGAAATATTTTCGGAGGGAAAAATAATTAAAACAAAAAATCCTCGTTCCAAAATTTGATAAAAATCAAATTTGGAAACCGGGGAAATCCCCAACTCTCCACGAGGGTCCTTGAGTTGCTAAGGATTACGAGGATCACGAGACGAAATGCAATAAAATATGATATACAAGAATGATCTATACATAACATTCCAAATTGAAAATTTGGGATGTTGCAGGAATCATCCATGGAGCTCGGGGGCTCAACGTCAACATGGCCCTCGGGCGACCTTGCTATTTTTCCGAACAGCGAACTTGTATCCGCTGCCACCACCTCCTCGAGCATCACTTTGACGATTCCTTTGGTGAAATTGTGTGGAATTGAGTCTACAACAACCATGCATAATTTCATCAAGTTCCGGTGAAGGAATCTCCGGCAATCTATGATATACCGGAGCCCTGTCAAATCTGGACAGGAACCTGGACGAGTTTAGGGCGTGGTCTCCAGCACCCAGCTCAGACGTCCTTTGGAAGATCCAACCGTTGATCGGATGTGGATTTTCTATATCTACTTCTCCTCAAAATTTCAGCTCGATCTGACCGTTCAAACTCCAGGAACCTTCCGATTAGTGCATCACTTTTCGGATCTATTTTCTGTGCGAATACGGATCCGACAAGAATTCATATTTCTTTATGAACGTGATATTGGACAACCTTTTTAAAGAAAATTTTTTCTATGGTATTGTGCATTTTTTTAACATGTTCCCATAAAATTTTAATTCTTCTTTGAGGCACTCTTCACCATCGCGCTGGTGTCACACCAGTCCGGTAACATTGCTCCACGTGTGCCGACCTGCGCTAGATAGATCGTCACTTCATCGAGCCGAGCCTAACCTTATCAGATGATTAGCTCGGCAAGACGAACAAGAGTTCGGCATCGCGAAGGATAAATCATCACCAACACCATCGCCCCACGGATTGCACAGGTCAGGCACACCAAAATCGCCGCTTGGTCACTTCATCAATCCGGCATTGACCGCATCACAAGTTATGACCAGCGTTGGCATGGCCGCACTGTTGCTTTTTCAAGCCGATGTCCATCATGCCAAACTGCTTCAACACCTTGGCTGACATGGCAGCTGAAATGTCTCCTTACTGACCCACTCCGTCATCTCGGCTAGACCGGAGACTTTGCTATTTCTTCATCAACATACTCTGGTGACTTCAGTGTCACCAGCCGACCAGCTTCGTCACGTTAGCTGGACCGGGGGCTTTGCCTCGGCGAGCCCACCTTTGCCAGCATCGCCATCCCATTGCTTTATCGCCATCAGGCAATGGGTGTGCGGATCGAGACCCAATTTTGGGAGTAACATTTTTTCAGATTGCTACAACAGATAAACCAGGTGCTATTAATCCTAGTATTTTTTTTCTTGCTTGGGTTTATTTTCCCAAGGAATTATTACTCTGGTTTGTTTCATCATCTGTACACAGGCCTATCAAATGGTGGCCGCATTAACAAAGGTCGCGTGGTGGTTCGGTCAGTTTCCGTATACAGTTTGGCGAATGCCGCATCCGGAACTCAGACCGGCCTGTGAATTCAGGCTTTACCACGCCTTCACCGCGTCAAGCCGACGCCCTGCATCGACATTGACTTCGGCGCCAGGCCACATCTCTTTCAATAAATTATTTTTGCGAAAAGCAATTATCCTTTTTAGATCGCACTATTTTGTGTGTGTAGGTGATCAACTTTGACTGCGTCACACGGTCACTTTGGCAAGCCGATGTTGTTGTCCCAATCGCCATAAATCGGCTCGCGTGATCACCTTGTTGGTCGAATCGCCATACTGACATGTTCGGTTGCCTCAGGGAATTCGACATCGCTGACAAATCTCTACCCCATCGAGTGTTCGGCACACGGGCCATATTTCCTTTATTACTCACTTTGCGTAAATTATTAATTATGCAACAATGTTTTTTTATTATTCCTATTTATCTCCGGCTTGCACTATTTTCTGTGCACAGGTAAAGGATCTGGGTCGGGCAGTGTTGTCACCTTGATGCACAGACATACCACATCACCTCGGCTGGACTGGGGGCTTCATCCTCACTTCATTAACCCACGCTGGGTACTTCGGCGTCACACTGCCGGCCTACATTGGCCATGCTATGTCGCCACTTTGGAGCGTCGAGCTCTTTGCTTTGCCACCTCAAGACCGGCTTGGGGGCTGGGAGCTCATCCCGCCGTAAGCTCGGACCGCGTCATCAATACTGAGCACATTAATGAGCTAAGTCGCTTCATGCTAAAAAACTTTCAGTTTTTAATTTTGTTCGGTTCGACCAAGCATTATACTTTTTGGCAATAAGTTGTTTGTGACAAAATTCCTTGTCAAAACTTTGTTTGTGAGACACAAATTCAAATACCCCGTTTATTTAGGGGCTCCCTTTATGAAGCCTTTCCTCTTGCATATGATTATACTTGTATGGCTTCGTTCCTTGTTCGTGTATTACGGCACAATATGCACCATGTTGACTTAAGTGTTTCGCAAGCTGGGTTGCCTGGCTCTTGTGCTTACCCCTACGTTCCCGATTGTTCGGCTAGGGAGTAAAAGGAGCACCTCTATGATTGTTACTACCGGGTCATCCGAGTTAGTACCTCAGACTGGGTGAAGCCGAAAGATAGCGCTCTTATTGTTTTCAATTATGGTCGGCACACAATGGAACTCATGAGTACAAAAAATCTATTGCACAAGTCTCATAGTAACAATGAGCAACCGAAGAAAGGTATCAGTGGAGGTACTATTTTCTTCGAAGATGCTTCTTACACTTTGTTGGTAATATAGCATAAGTTCCCTGAGCGCGCTTTGTCTGCTACAGCCTTATGGCCTGATTGCCTGGTCATCGGAAACACCGTTGATACTCTCGACAGGTGGAGTACATGTCACTTTTCGGCCCTTGACCGAAGAGGGAGAAGCCGACGGTCCGTTAAGACGTGTTTAAAGTTCGGGTGAACATAGATATGATATAAGTACATTGGTACATACAATCATTATACATAAAATTCTTTTACCCAAGTAACTTGGGGGCTCTTAAAATTTATATGAGCTGTTTTATAGTAAATGTGTTTTCTTCTTGGTTGTTGCAAAGTCTTTTTTTACCGCTCGTTTTTTGACTCGAGTGTATGGTCAACAGCCGGATAGCCTGTCTTCTCTCTAAAAAGCCGCTCCAGTTTAGTTCACTAAACTGGCCTCGAAGAAGTACTCTGCCTTTGGGATAAGGAGCTTGAAGCCGTAGGCTGGCCCGCTTGAAGTGTTGAGATCGGATGTGTCATGTTAAAGCACGGCAGAAGCACAATTTTTTTTTCTTTTTTTTCCAATTTTCGTATTGGCACCAAACACTTGATCTTGTTCGGACGTCAAGTTTTTACTGACGTCTTTTGGTTTTCCAAGATTGTGGCACTTTCAAATTATCTGTGTGTTTCCAGCATAAGTCTTGCAGTGCAGTGCCGGACACCTTTAGAGATTCGGCAAAAACATTCCCAGATATTGCTATATATGCATCGGTTTTGAATTGTGTCTTTGATCAATAGTTGGGTTGCCCGGCTCCTGCGCTTGCCTCCTACGTTCCGCTTTGTTCGGCTAGGTGTGCAAAGGGCGAACCACTGCGATTGTGCTTCCAGCTCACATGGTTAAGCACCTCAGTGGAGAAAGCCGAAAACTGACTGTCACAATAAGCGTAAACTGGTTAGCGATCCGATCACTATGGTAAATGACGGGCCGTTCATAACATTGGCCAAAGTGTTTACAGCTTGACCTCGGCTGTCGCCGAACACTAACTGGGGGACTAGTAACTGTCCTCCCAACTTTAAGCTCCTATGACTAAGTGAAAATTATAAAGACCGCATATCTGAGTGCCTTATTTCCGCTAACACAACTGCCTCTGGGAGCCCAGACGTCGGCTAAGGGTTGTTTTGTTATTGCGGAAACACCTGATTTGGGGTGTATCTATCCCCTGCTTTGGTGTTGCCACCTGACCAGTGTCTCGGGGGCTACTGCATTGACAATCCAATGCAAAAAATTTAAAGTGCAATATAGCTTTTGAGGAGATTATGATCCTCGGGTTGGTCGGCCGCACCCAACCTGAGTCTCGAGGAATTTGCACACTGCTTTTGTGTCCCAAAGTATTACGCCGAGCTAGGAGTTGATCCTCAGGCCGATTTTGTGAATCAACCTGAGTCTCAGGGGCTACTGGGATCAGCGGTCTTATGTCATCCTTTAGGTGCATCTCGGGTTTTAGACCGATACACACCTTGAGGGCTACTGGCTATATATCTCGGCAGAGAATAAATTGTACCAATCAAAAATATTGACAAAAAATCAGCCCGCAGTCGGGGTGGTGCACCACCTCGGAAGCAGTCCGGCATAAAGCTCGGGCACTAGTGGTTAGCTCCATAGAGGGCATTTCCGGCATTAAGCTCGGCTAAACTCATTCAACTTTTTTGAACCAAGGTGATTTATGACACCTCGGATATAGTCCAGCATTGGAGCTCGGATACAGTCCGGCGTTGGAGCTTGGACATAGTCCGGTGTTGGAGCTCGGATACATTCCGGTGTTGGAGCTCGGAAGCGGTCCGGCATTGGTGCTCGGCTGCAAAAGATACCTCGAATGCAGTCCGGCGTTGGAGATCGGACGCAAGAGGACGCTGCCGCCCGGGAAAAACTTCAAACCCGAGGTGTGGCATAAAAATAACAAGGCATTGATAAAGACCGAGAACTAAAAGGGGCTCCTCGGATACCCGACGTGTAAACTCTTCGGATTTACTTCGATGATCGTCAAGATCGAAGATGGGAAGATTTGTTGAACCAGTTTTCAAGACCGACGACCGAAGATGAAGAACAATTCGGAAGAATCGAGGAGCGCCCCCAACTTGAAGACCGGTTCAGGGGGTTACTAACGGTGTCCTGGACTAGGGGGTACTCACCATGTCGTCTCCCTATCAGTTGGATTGGGCCGAGGACCCCCATGGCCGTATGCTCATGGGCCAGTTCAGACAGCCGATGTATACACAAGGAAGATTCCACAAGACTTGGTGATCAAGACAAG
The DNA here is from genome assembly GCA_034509565.1 of Triticum monococcum. Lineage (NCBI taxonomy): Eukaryota > Viridiplantae > Streptophyta > Magnoliopsida > Poales > Poaceae > Triticum > Triticum monococcum. The sequence goes on from CM067841.1 coordinate 123,888,781, forward strand.
GACTCCTCTCCATCGGCGTATTTGACTAGTACTCTTGTTATCCTGGGCCTCTGGTACATTGTATAAGCCGATGCCAGGCTAGTCGGTAGATTATTATGACATTACTCATCATACCTATAGGGTTTAGACCACAACATACGATCTCGAGGTAGATCAACTCTTGTAACCCCTATACTCATCAAAGTCAATCTAGCAGGAAGTAGGGTATTACCTCCATCAAGAGGGCCCAAACCTGGGTAAACATCGTGTCCCCTGTCTCCTGTTACCTTCGATCCTTAGACGCATGGTTCGGGACCCCCTACCCAAGATTCGCTGGTTTTTACACCAACAACGGGTGAGAAGGTCTCATCGTAGTCAACCCCTTGAACTTGTGGAAAACCTTTCGCAACTAGTCGAGCTTTGTAGACAGTAACATTACCGTCAGCCTCAGTCTTCTTCTTGAAGATCCATTTATTCTCTATTACTTGCCGATCATCGGGCAAGTCAACCAAAGTCCATACTTGGTTCTCATACATGGATCCCATCTTAGATTTCATGGCCTCAAGCCATTTTGTGGAATCTGGGCTCATCATCGCTTCGTCATGGTTCGTAGGTTCATCATGATCAAGTAACATGACCTCCAGAACAGGATTACCATACCACTCTGGTGTGGATCTTGCTCTGGTTGACCTACGAGGTTTGGTAGTAACTTGATCAGAAGTTTCATGATCAACATCATTAGCTTCCTCACTAATTGGTGTAGGAATCACTGGAACTGATTTCTGTGATGAACTAATTTCCAATAAGGGAGAAGGTACAATTAGCTCATTAAGTTCTACTTTCCTCCCACTCACTTCTTTCGAGAGAAACTCCTTCTCTAGAAAGGATCCATTCTTAGAAATGAATATCTTGCCTTTGGATCTGTGATAGAAGGTGCACCCAACAGTCTCCTTTGGGTATCCTATGAAGACACATTTCTCCGATTTGGGTTCGAGCTTATCAGGTTGAAGCTTTTTCACATAAGCATTGCAGCCCCAAACTCAAGAAACGACAACTTGGGTTTCTTACCAAACCACAATTCATATGGTGTCGTCTCAATGGATTTCGATGGTGCCCTATTTAACGTGAATGCAGTCGTCTCTAAAGCATAAGCCCAAAACGATAGTGGTAAATCAGTAAGAGACATCATAGATCACACCATATCTAATAAAGTGCAGTTACGACGTTCGGACACACCATTAAGCTTTGGTGTTCCAGGTGGTGTGAGTTGCGAAACTATTCCGCATTGTTTCAAATGAAGACCAAACTCATAACTCAAATATTCACCTCCACGATCAGATCGTAAAAACTTAATTTTCTTGTTATGATGATTTTCCACTTCACTCTGAAATTCTTTAAACTTTTCAAATGTTTCAGACTTATGTTTCATCAAGTAGTTATACCCATATCTGCTCAAATCATCTGTGAAGGTCAGAAAATAATGATACCCGCCACGAGCATCAACACTCATCGGACCACATACATTAGTATGTATTATTTCCAATAAGTCTATTGCTCGCTCCATTGTTCTGGAGAACAGACTCTTAGTCATCTTGCCCATGAGGCATGGTTCGCAAGCATCAACTGATTCATAATCAAGTGATTCCAAAAGCCCATCAGCATGGAGTTTCGTCATGCGCTTTACACCAATATGACCTAAACGGCAGTGCCACAAATAACTTGCACTATCATTATTAAACTTATATCGTTTGGCTTCAATACTATGAATATGTGTATCACTACTATCAAGATTCAATAAAAATAGACCACTCATCAAGGGTGCATGACCATAAAAGATATTACTCATATAAATTGAACAACCATTATTCTCTGATTTAAATGAATAACCATCTCGCATCAAACAAGATCCAGATATAATGTTCATACTTAACGCTAGCACCAAATAACAATTATTCAGGTCTAATACTAATCCCGAAGGTAGATGTAGAGGTAGTGTGCCAAAGGCGATCACATCGACTTTGGAACCACTTCCCACGCGCATTGTCACCTCGTCCTTAGCCAATCTTCGTTTAATCCGTAGCCCCTGTTTTGAGTTGCAAATATGAGCAACAGAACCAGTATCAAATACCCAGGCGCTACTACGAGCACTAGTAAGGTACACTTCAATAACATGTATATCAAATATACCTTTCACTTTGCCATCCTTCTTATCCGCCAAATACTTGGGGCATTTTCGCTTCCAGTGACCAATCCCTTTGCAGTAGAAGTACTCAGTCTCAGGCTTAGGTCCAGACTTGGGCTTCTTCACTCGAGCAGCAACTTGCTTGCCGTTCTTCTTGAAGTTCCCCTTCTTCCCTTTGCCCTTCTTCTTGAAACTAGTGGTCTTGTTGACCATCAACACTTGATGCTCCTTCTTGATTTCTACCTCCGCAGCCTTTAGCATTGCGAAGAGCTCGAGAATCGTCTTATCCATCCCTTGCATATAATAGTTCATCATGAAGCTTTTGTAGCCTGCTGGCAGTGATTGAAGAACTCTGTTAATGACACTATCATCAGGAAGATTAACTCCCAGTTGAGTCAAGTGGTTGTGGTACCCAGACATTCTGAGTATATGTTCACTGATAGAACTATTCTCCTCCATCTTGCAGCTATAGAACTTATTGGAGACTTCATATCTCTCAATTCGGGCATTTGCTTGAAATATTAAATTCAACTCCTGGAACATCTGATATGCTCCATGATGTTTAAAACGTCGTTGAAGTCCCGATTCTAAGCTGTAAAGCATGGCACACTGAACTATCAAGTAGTCATCAGCTTTGCTCTGCCAGACATTCATAACATCTGGTGTTGCTCCTGCAGCGGGCTTTGCACCTAGCGGTGCTTCCAGGACGTAATTCTTCTGTGTAGCAATGAGGATAATCCTCAAGTTACGGACCTGGTCCATGTAGTTTCTACCATCATCTTTCAACTTAGCTTTCTCTAGGAACACATTAAAATTCAAAGGAACAGTAGCACGGTCCATTTATCTACAACAACATAGACATGCAAAATACTATCAGGTACTAAGTTCATGATAAATTAAAGTTCAATTAATCATATTACTTAAGAACTCCCACTTAGATAAACATCTCTCTAGTCATCTAAATGATCACGTGATCCATATCAACTAAACCATGTTTGATCATCACATGAGATGGAATAGTTTTTAATGGTGAACATCACTATGTTGAGCATATCTACTATATGATTCACGCTCGACCTTTCGGTCTTAGTGTTCTGAGGCCATATCTGCATATGCTAGGCTCGTCAAGTTTAACCCGAGTATTCTGTGTGTGCAAAACTGGCTTGCACCCGTTGTATGTGAACGTAGAGCTTATCACACCCGATCATCACGTGGTGTCTCGGCACGACGAACTGTAGAAACGGTGCATACTCAGGGAGAACACTTATACCTTGAAATTTAGTGAGAGATCATCTTATAATGCTACCGTCGTACTAAGCAAAATAAGATGCATAAAGGATAAATATCACATGCAATCAAAATAAGTGATATGATATGGCCATCATCATCTTGTGCCTTTGATCTCCATCTCCAAAGCACCGTCATGATCACCATCATCACCGGCTTGATACCTTGATCTCCATCGTACCATCATTGTCGTCTCGCCCACTATTGCCTCTACGACTATCACTACCGCTTAGTGATAAAGTAAAGCAATTACATGGCGATTGCATCTCATATAATAAAGCGACAACCATATGGCTCCTGCGAGTTGCCGATAACTATTACAAAACATGATCATCTCATACAACAATTTATATATGTCTTGACCATATCACATCACAACATGCCCTGCAAAACAAGTTAGACGTCATCTACTTTGTTGTTGCAAGTTTTACGTGGCTGCTATGGGCTTCTGGCAAGAACCATTCTTACCTATGCATCAAAACCACAAAAAAAATTCGTCAAGTGTGCCGTTTTAACCTTCAACAAGGACCGGGTGTAGTCAAACTCGATTCAACTAAAGCTGGAGAAACAAACACCCGCTAGCCACCTGTGTGCGAGGCACGTCGGTAGAACCAGTCTCATGAACACGGTCATGTAATGTCGGTCCAGGCCGCTTCATCCAACAATACCGCCGAATCAAAGTAATACGTTGCTGGTAAGCAATATGACTATTATCGCACACAACTCATTGTGTTCTACTCGTGCATATAACATCTACGCATAGACCTGGCTCGGATGCCACTGTTGGGGAACACAGTATTTCAAAAAAAATCCTACGATCACGCGAGATCTATCTAGGAGATGCATAGCAATGACAAGGGAGAGTGTGTCTATGTACCCTCGTAGACCTAAAGCGTAAGCGTTTAATAACACGGTTGATGTAGTCGAACGTCTTCGCGATCCAATCGATCCAAGCACTGAACGTACGACACCTCCGCGTTTAGCACACGTTCAACTCGGTGATGTCCCTTGAACTCTTGATCTAGTTGAGGCTAAGGGAAGGTTCCGTTAGCACGGCGGCGTGACAACGGTGATGATAAAGTTTACCGGCGCAGGGCTTCGCCTAAGCACTACGACGATATGTCCGAGGTGTGTAACTGTGGAGGGGGGCATGATACGTCTCCAACGTATCTATAATTTTTGATTGTTCCATGCTATTATATTATCTATTTTGGATGTTTAATGGGCTTTCATATGCTCTTTTATATTATTTTTGGGACTAACCTATTAACTAGAGGCCTAGTGCCAGTTTATGTTTTTTTGCCTATTTTAGAGTTTTGCAGAAAAGGAATACCAAACGAAGTCTGAACAGAATGAAACCTTGATGATCTTTCTTGGACCGAAAGCAATCCAGAAGACTTGGAGTTGAAGTCTGGAACTCCATGAGGAGGCCACGAGGCAGGAGGGCGCGCCCAGGGGGGTAGGCGTGCCCCCACCCTCGTGGGCCCCTCGTAGCTCCACCGACATACTTCTTTCGCCTATATATACTCTTATACCCTAGAAACATCAGGGAGAGCCACGAAACCACTCTTCCACCGCCGCAACCTTCTGTACCCGTGAGATCCCATCTTGGGGCCTTTTTCGACGATCTGCCGGAGGGGGAATCGATCAGGGAGGGCTTCTACATCAACACCAATGCCTCTCCGTTGAAGCGTGAGTAGTTTACCACAGACCTTCGGGTCCATAGTTATTAGCAAGATGACTTCTTCTCTCTCTTTGATTCTCAATACAAAGTTTGTCGGATTTCGGGTTCCGGCAGATCCTTGAGGTTCGAACACTGGGGTGCGCGCGGAGATCTTTCCCCTGCCAATCTGTGCCCAATCTTCTCGCGTGATCTAAGCTGGAAACAACGAACAACGCATCAGACACAAGGTTTATACTTGTTCGGGCCACCGTTGTGGTGTAATACCCTACTCCAGTGTGTGGTGTGGTGGATTGCCTCAGGGGCTGATGATGAATAGTACAAAGGAAGAACAACCTCCCGAGAGGTGTTCTTGAGCTGGTGCGATGAACTGCTAGTGTGAGTTCAGTCGCCTCTCTCTCTCTCTGCTAGGGCTCTACCAGATTTCTAGCTGTCCCTCTCTCTTGATCGGTGGATCGATCGATCTCTGTCTGGTTGTCCTCTACTCTGTGGTGGCTAGCTCTATTTATAGAGGCCCTGGGCCTCTCCCCAAATAATGAGCGGGAAGGGCGCCAACAATTGGCCATTTTGAAGGGGAACATCCAGTACAAGTTATCCTGACCAAAGGTGGTCTTCGGCTGCCAAAAGTACTGGCGATGACGCCGTCTTGGGCTCCACGGTGACCTCCGTCCTGCCGCTCTGCTGGTCTTGGTCTCATTGCACCGGAACGGTAACCTTTGCTTGATGCCTTTGCCTGTGCTTGCCCCCTTTGCACCAAAGAGGAAACAAGGACACTGCGCAGGTTGGTGCCCGCCTGGCACCCGCCTGGTCTCAATCGTCATGGCTTGCGTCACGGGTTCCTCGCGAGGTACCCCTGCCTTGATCTCTCCGCCTCCTCGCGAGCCTTCCTGAAGAGGCTGCCTTTGAGGAAGCTTCCGGTCGTCCACCCCGTGAGGCTTGGCCCCTCGCGAGGGTCTTGATCTTGAGTTGATGAAGATGGGCCGCACTAGGCCCCCACTTGAGCCACGCCGCAGGCCGCAGGCAGGCAAGTCTGGGGACCCCCGTTCCCAGAACGCCAACAGTAGCCCCCGGGCCCAAGGCGCGCCCGAGCTTGACCTAGCAGGGGAGCGAAGGGGCAAGCGCGAAGCGCCGTGGGCCCCAACATCCTGCGGCCTTGGGCGCCGCGTGGCGACTGATCAGACGTGGGCGTACGCGCTTCCCAACGACACCTCGGTGACCGCACGACTTGACAAGTCCCTGCATGCAGAGAAAATGGTCATGATTACCTGCGATCGTGGTACTCGACGGATGGCCTCCTCTGGCTATAAGTACGGGGCCGGGCGAGCCCCTTCAGTCCATCCCTTCTTGCTGCTCCTCTTCTTCTTCTTGGCTACTTGCCGTCCCCATGGCTCCCAAGAGATTCTCGGCCACGGAGAAAGGAAAGGCCCCCAGGCAGGGCCTGACTCTCCCCCAACCAAGCACGGCTGGGGCCGCCCTCGCAAGTATACCACGGTCCCAGTGGTGGCCTCCCGCGGCCATGGAGGCGGTTCCCTGCGCGGTGGTGAGCGCTCGGTTGCCGACGGGGGGCACGCTGTGGGTGCGCCCCCCCTAGGCCACGCTTTCGCTCTGCGGAGGTGCTGCCGGAGTTCATCATATGGTCGACGGACCCATCCAGCACCCGGCTCCAGCTCCCCCGTTTCTTTGTGGATGAACTGCTGGCCAGCGCTCGGTGCGGCTTCTGGCTCCAGGCAGACGTCTGCTGCAGCAGGGCCTCCTGGGCTTTGCTGGAGGTCTCCGTTTCTGGGAACGGGGCTCTGACCCACGGCTGGCAAATGTTTGCCCGCGCGCGCGGCCTGGGCCGGTGGTGCACCCTGTACTTCAAGTTTGATGGCGACGCCACCCTCTACGTGGGGGTGTTCGAGGAAGATGGTCGTCGTGCCAGGTGCTGCCCTGAAGACGACGACCGCGGGCGCCTGCCCAGCCTCGGCACTGACCAGGATGAGGATGGCGGCTGGCGTACAGGCGGCGGTGCTCGAGGTTCGCCGAGCTTCGGCGACCCCCTCTTAGGCAGCAGCTCCTCCAGCGGTGGCCGCGACCAGCCCCCACGCCGTCGCGCCCGCCTGGGTGAAGGTAGCGGGTCAGCCCGCCGTCGCGCCCCGGTGAAGCAAGAGAAGGGATCCGCCTGAGCCTCAGGAGCTGCTCGAGCCTTCGCTGTGGGTCGGCGCAGGACGGACTGCGCCCATTTTGTTTTCTTTCTTTTCCTGCATAGAAGTAGAAAGTAATGTAGGGCCCCGCAGGGGCGTGTTAGAACTGCTGCTGTTTAACCATTGCGTTGTGTCCGTTATTTCTGCGCTATGTTTCCGCACTGTGCGCCCATGTGCGGGGACTATTTTAGCTCGGTGGGGCTTGGCGCGGTCCTCGCCTCCCGAGGCTGTGGCCTCGTCGTGCGCTTTGTGCCTGCAAGGATCAGTAGGAGGGGTAACTTACGGTCTTGGTTGTGGGGGCGATCGGCCCAGGTCCTGCGCTCGTGTCGCGATGCCCGTGGGGCACGGACTGGGAGGGGTGCTCCCGCAGAGGACTCGGATAGGAAAGCTCCAAACGATCAGGGCAGAAAACACTCGCGAGGGCGCCCGCGAACCTCCCTCGTGAGACTTGTGCAAGAGAAAACGAGGCAAGCGAGCGAGAAAGACAAAGAGTCACAAGCCAGGAACGTCAGCAACTCCAATGAAACTTCAAACAGGAATAAACAAGCCAACTGCAGAAAGAAAATGGGAAAGCCGCGTCCGACACCTATTCTAGTCTTCGACGTCTTCTCACCAGCGCGGAGCTAAGTGCTGCCACTGGGCGTGGGCGGGAGCCCCTGAGGCCCGAGGGTGGCACTCCGGAGACTCCGGGGCATGTACAACCCCACTCATTATTACGTGAGAGTGTCACGGGCGGCGAGCTTCACAGGCACCGGGCCTTTTCCAAAACACGGCAGCTTCACAGGCATTTGCCTTCTTCACAGGCACCAGGCCTTTTCCAAAATGTGGCAGCTTCACAGGCATTCGCCTTCTTCACAGGCACCGGGCCTTTTCCAAAACGCAGCAACTTCACAGGCATTCGCCTTCTTCACAGGCACCGGGCCTTTTCCAGGCGCTAGGCCTCGCTCAGGGATAGAACCTCCGGAGATGTTGAATGTTCCACGCGTTCTGGATGGGTACCCCCTCCGTGGTCTCCAAGCGCGCGGAGCCAGGCCTGGAGACATGAACAACCTTGAACGGGCCCTCCCACATGGGAGAGAGCTTGTGCAGCCCCTCCCTGGAGAGAACCCGTCTGAGTACGAGATCCCCTACCTCAAGAGTTCTGGGGCGGATGTTGCGGCAGTGGTATCGTCGCAGCGCCTGTTGATACCTTGCCGCTTGCAGCACGGCTTCTTGACGGTGTTCCTCCCCCAGCATGAGATCCATCCCCCGCAGGGCATCCTGCTGCGTCTCGTTGAATGCCAGGACCCGCGCGGAGCGACGCCTGACCTCGTGAGGGAGGACAGCCTCCACTCCGTAGACGAGGAAGAAAGGGGTCTCGCCAGTCGGCTTGGTCGTAGTTGTGCGGACTAACCACATCATAGACTGGAGCTCGTCGTACCAGCCCCTGCCGCAGGCTTCCAGCTTCTTCTTGAAGGTCCTGGCTTTGAGGCCCCTCAGGACCTCCACGTTGGCCCGCTCGGCCTGGCCGTTGCTCCGGGGGTGTGCTAACGAAGCATAGCATATCTGCGTTCCAAGGTTAGCACAATACGTTTTGAAGAGATTACTGGTGAATTGCGAACCGTTGTCGGTGATGATGCGGTTGGGCACCCCAAATCGGCTCACGAGGCCCTTGATGAATTTGACCGCTGAGCCTGCCGGGATTGTGCGGACGGCTTCCACTTCAGCCCACTTAGTGAATTTGTGCACGGCGACGTAGAGGTAGCGATAGCCCCCTGGCACCCGAGGAAAGAAGCCTAGAATGTCCAGCCCCCAAACTACGAACGACCATGAGAGGGGTATAGTACGTAGACCCCCCGCAGGCTGATGGATCTGCTTAGCGTGAAACTGGCAGGCCTCGCAAGCCTCCACAAGCTCAACGGCATCGTTGAGCGCTGTGGGCCAATAGAATCCACTACAGAACGCCTTGCCGATGAGGGTCCATGACGACGAGTGGTGCCCGCAGTCTCCGCCGTGTATGTCCGCCAGTAGCTCCTTCCCTTGCTCTCGGGAGATGCAACGTAGGGACACGTCATTTGGTCGCTTCCTGTAGAGCTCTCCATCCCTGATGCAATAAGCCGTGGCCTGCCGCGCCACACGCTCCGCTTCCTCCTCATTCTCCGGCAAAGTCCCCTGCATCAGGTAGTTCTTGAGCTCCGGGATCCAACACCCTTCCTGAGGCTCTAACGCCAGGAGCAGGCATGCCCCTGAGGCTGGGCCATAGACCAGGGCTCCTGAGGCAGGCGGCTGAGGGAGCTCCTCCCTTGGTTGCGCCGTGCTCGACAGTGACGACACCGCTGAGGGTTTGAAGAGCCGCTCCTCGAAGACGCCAGGCTCCTGAGGCAGCCGCCTAGATGCCCTCTTGGCAATGTCATCAGCCTCCTGATTGGTGCCGCGAGGCACATGCTGCAACTCTAGCCCCCAGAACTGTTTCTCCATCTTGCGAACCTCAGCGAGGTAGGCTTCCATGTGCTCGTACTTTGGCTCGTATATCTTGTTGGAGAAGTTGACGAGGAGCTGCGAATCGCCCTTGACGATGAGACACTTCATCCCTAAGGAAATTGTGGCCTTCAAGCCTACTATTAGGCCTTCGTACTCCGCTATGTTGTTGGAGACCTTCTCTCCTTGCTGGAAGCAAAGTTGTACGGCGTAGTAGAGTTTGTCCTGGGTAGGGGATACGAGCACTGCGCCAGCTCCCGCACCGTGTCGGGAGAACGCCTGATAACCCACAAGTATAGGGGATCACAATAGCTTTCGAGGGTAGAGTATTCAACCCAAATTTATTGATTCGACACAAGGGGAGCCAAAGAATATTCTCAAGTATTAGCAGCCGAGTTGTCAATTCAATCACACCTGGAAACTTAGTATCTGCAGCAAAGTGTTTAGTAGCAAAGTAATATGATAGTAGTGGTAACGGCAACAAAAGTAAAGACAACAAAAGTAATGTTTTTGGTATTTTGTAGTGACTGTAACAGTAGCAGCGGTAAAGTAAATAAGCGTAAACCAGTATATGGAAAACTCGTAGGCACCGGATCAGTGATGGATAATTATGTCGGATGTGGTTCATCATGTAACAGTCATAACATAGGGTGACACAGAACTAGCTCCAATTCGTCAATGTAATGTAGGCATGTATTCCGTATATAGTCATACGTGCTTATGGAAAAGAACTTGCATGACATCTTTTGTCCTACCCTCCCGTGGCAGCGGGGTCCTATTGGAAACTAAGGGATATTAAGGCCTCCTTTTAATAGAGAACCAGAACAAAGCATTAACACATACTAAATACATGAACTCCTCAAACTATGGTCATCACCGGGAGTGGTCCCGATTATTGTCACTTCGGGGTTGCCGGATCATAACACATAGTAGGTGACTATAGACTTGCAAGATAGGATCAAGAACTCACATATATTCATGAAAACATAATAGGTTCAGATCTGAAATCATGGCACTCGGGCCCTAGTGACAAGCATTAAGCATAGCAAAGTCATAGCAACATCAATATCAGAATATAAAGGATACTAGGGATCAAACCCTAACAAAACTAACTCGATTACATGATAAATCTCATCCAACCCATCACCGTCCAGCAAGCCTACGATGGAATTACTCATGCACGGCGGTGAGCATCATGAAATTGGTGAGGGAGGATGGTTGATGATGATGACGGCGACGAATCCCCCTCTCCGGAGCCCCGAACAGACTCCAGATCAGCCCTCCCAAGAGGTTTTAGGGCTTGGCGGCGGCTCCGTATCGTTTTCAGGTCATTCCGAGAATATTTGTTTTCTGCACATAAAATAACACCATGGCAATTCTGCTAAAAACAGCGTCAATCCGGGTTAGTTCCATTCAAATCACATAAGTTAGAGTCCAAAACAAGGGCAAAAGTGTTTGGAAAACTAGATACGACGGAGACGTATCAACTCCCCCAAGCTTAAACCCTTGCTTGTCCTCAAGCAATTCAGTTGACAAACTGAAAGAAAGAAAGAAAAACTTTTACAAACTCTGTTTGCTCTTGTTGTTGTAACTATGTCAAGCCAGCATTCAAGTTTTCAGCATAGATCATAACTAACCACATTTGCAATAATTCTCAGGTCTCGTAATTACTCATATCAATAGCATAATCAACTAGCAAGTCATAATAATAAATCTCGGATGACAACACTTTCTCAAAACAATCATAATATGATATAACAAGATGGTATCTCGCTAGCCCTTTCTGAGACCGCAAAACATAAATGCAGATCACCTTTAAAGATCAAGGACTGACTAGACATTGTAATTCATGGTAAAAGAGATCCAATCATAGTCACACCCAACATAAATTAATAGTGATGAATGCAAATGACAGCTGTGCTCTCCAGCACGTGCTTTTTAATAAGAGGGTGATGACTCAACATAAAAGTAAATGGATGGCCCTTCGCAGAGGGAAGCAGGGATTTGTAGAGGTGCCAGAGCTTGGTTTTGCAATAGAGATAAATTGTATTTTGAGCGGTATACTTTCATTGTCAACATAACAACTAAGAGATGGCAATATCTTCCATGCTAAACACATTATAGGCGGTTCCCAAACAGAATGGTAAAGTTTATACTCCCCTCCACCAACAAACATCAATCCATGGCTTGCTCGAAACAACGAGTGCCTCTAACATACATCAGGTCCGAGGGGGAGTTTTGTTTTGCAATTAATTTTAATTTAGTTTGCATAAAGCTTGGGACTGGGCATCCCGGTGACCAGCCATTTTCTCATGAGTGAGGAGCGGAGTCCACTCCTCTTGAGAATAACCCGCCTAACACGAAAGATAAGGACACCCTTGGTTGATACATGAGCTATTCGAGCATACAAAACAGAATGTTTATTTGAAGGTTTAGAGTTTGGCACATACAAGTTTACTTGGAACGGCAGGTAGATACCGCATATAGGAAGGTATTGTGGACTCATCTAGAATAACTTTGGGGTTTAAGGGTTTGGATGCACAAGCAGTATTCCCGCTTAGTACAGGTGAAGGCTAGCAAAAGACTGGGAAGCGACCAACTAGAGAGCGACAACAGCCATGTACATGCATTAGAATTAATAAACATTGGATGCAAGCATGAGTAGGATATAATCCACCATGAACATAAATATCATGAAGGCTATGTTGATTTGTTTCAACTACATGCGTGAACATGTGCCAAGTCAAGTCACTTAAATCATCCAAAGGAGGATACCAACCCATCATACCACATCATAACAATCTCAATAGCATGTTGGCACACAAGGTAAATCATTATAACTCATAGCTAATCAAGCATGGCACAAGCAACTATGATCTCTAATTGTCATTGCAAACATGTTTATTCATAATAAGCTGAATCAAGAACGAGGGACTCATCATATTTACAAAAACAAAAGAGGTCGAGTTCATACCAGGTTTTCTCATCTCAGTCAGTCCATCATATATCATCATAATTGCCTTTCACTTGCATGACCGAACGGTGTGAATAATAATAAGAGTGTACGTGCATTGGACTAAGCTGGAATCTGCGAGCATTAAATAAACAGGAGAAGACAAGGCAATATGGGCTCTTGGTTAAATCAACAATAATGCATATAAGAGCCACTTCAACAATTTAATCATGGTCTTCTCCTACTGACCCCCAAAGGAAAGAAAAGAAATAAAAACTATTTACACGGGAAAGCTCCCAACAAGCAAAAGAAGAACAGGAAATATTTTTGGGTTTTCTTTTTAATTACTACTACAAGCATGGAAATTAAACTGATTAAAATATACAACTAATTTTTTTGGTTTTTCTTAAGGTTTATTAAACACACAAGAAGAAATCATAAAAAGGGAAAGTAAACTAGCATGGATGATACAATGAAAAAGTATGAGCACCGACATCTATCAATGAGTGTGTGAACATAAATGTAATGTCGGTGGGAAATACGTACTCCCCCAAGCTTAGGCTTTTGGCCTAAGTTGGTCTATGGCCACGGCTGGCCTGGCGGATATCCATAATAATAGTTGTTGGGGTCGTACTGTGATGCAGCGGCTATCGCCTCCTAAGCTGAAGTGTGGCGACGAGCGGCCTCCGCTCTCCTCTCGTACTCATCTGCCTCCTCTCTGGTAATAGTATATCCTCCTCTTGCCTGATAATCGAAGAAAGCAGGAGCAGGGAGAGTAATCGGTGAGAAATACGTACTCCCCCAAGCTTAGGCTTTTGGCCTAAGTTGGTTTATGGCCATGGCTGGCCTGGCTGATATCCATAATAATAGTTGTTGGTGTCGTACTGTGATGAGGAAGAGTTGGGATCATACTGTTGTGCAGCGGTTATCGCCTGCTGAGCTGCAGCGTGGAGTCGAGCTGCCTCCGCTCTCCTCTCGTATTCTTCTGCCTCCTCTCTGGTAATAACATATCTTCTTTTTGTCTGTGAATCAAAGAAGGCAGGAGAAGGGAGAGTAATATGGAAAACACGTCGTTTATCAAAAATTAAACGATATAAGAGAGGTGATTCAGGCCTCTCGACGAACTCGTGCGAAGCCATAGAGTTATAATCTAAATATGCAGGAGGCAACTCCGTATCACCCTCACGAATGTCTATTTCAAGAAAATGAGCTAAGCGGGTTGCATAAATTCCTCCAAAGAAATCTCCATTATGTCTATTATGATGCAACCTACGAGCTACAATGGCTCCCATATGATAAGATTGGTCTCCTAACACAGCACTCCTAAGAATGCTAAGATCAGGGACACACATGTGACATTCTTCATCCTTAGCATTTATGCATCTACCGATGAAGAGAGCAAAATAATGTATAGCAGGAAAGTGAATGCTCCCTATGGTAGCCTGCGTTATATCTCTAGATTCCCCCACAGTTATACTAGCAAGAAAGTTTCTAAATTCAGATTTAGGGGCATCCCTAACACTACCCCATGATGGAAGTTTGCAAGCAGAAGTGAAATCCTCTAAGTCCATGGTATAAGATTTGTCATAGAGATCAAACATGACTGAAGGAGAATTACGCGAAGATGAATACTCAAACCTCCTCACAAATGAACTTGTGAGATCATGATAATGGGGGCTTTGTTAGCCTAAAAATCCTCAAGACCGGCATTGCGCAAATATGCTTTGAATTCTTCTTTAATTCCCGCACGGTCCATAAAATTTTCCGACGGCCATTCGCAAGGCCGTACTGGAGCGTTTCTTGGTGGATCCTCATCAGCATCGCGCATAGCAATCTTGGGTCCTTTCTTCTTAGAGGAACCACCTTGGAACATCTTCCTAAGCATATTGTTTTTCTCTGAAAAATTCTAAAATTTTTAGTAACTTCAAACAAAAGTGAACCAACTTCAATAAAACTGATAGCAACTACTCCTACAAGTGCCTAGAGCCTATATGAAGCATTAGAACTACTTAGAACCATATAAATTTGACATGCAAGCTCAAGAACATGGTCACCTATCCAGCACAAATTTGCAATGAATAAAGCACAAGAACAAAAACTAATTGGACCAATGGAGGAGTCACATACCAAGGAACAATCTCCCCAAGCAGTTTTGCGAGAGGTGCTTTGAGCAAGGAGATCGAAAATCATAGCAAAAGTGGCTGGAACTCGTGCTTGAGTTGGTTTTTCGGGTTTGTGTGAGACATAGGAAGAAGATGGGTGCTGGGATAAGTGGAGGAGGGCCATGGTGGGCCCACGAGGCAGGGGGCGCGCCCTAGAGGGGGGGCGCCCACCACCCTCGTGGCCAGGTGGCAGCTCCTCCCGCGGTAATTTTTGCATAGTAAATCCTCAAATATTCCCGAAAAAATCATATTAAATTGGCATGTCTTTCTGAGGACTTTTATTTTCGGGATATTTTTATATTGCACGGATAAGTCCAGAAATGGGCAGAAAAATACTATTTTTACTTTATTTCTACTAACTAACAGAAAATATAGAGAGGGTACAGAAGGTTGTGCTTCTAGTTTCATCCATCTCATGCTCATCAAAAAGAATCCACTAACAAGGTTGATCACGTCTTGTTAACAAACTCATTCCGATAATCATGAAACCGGAGAAATTTTGAATAACACTAAGTTACCTCAACGGGGATATGCACATCCCCTATAATAAGTATATCATATTTCTTTTTGACAGTAGGAAGAGGAAATTCAAAACCTCCAATTATAATCGATGGAATTTTTCCAATGGAATTGATATGTGACGCCCCCGATCAAGATCAGAGACTCACGGGAAGATATCACAACACAACTCTACAAACAAAATAAGTCATACAAGCATCATATTACAAGCCAGGGGCCTCGAGGGCTCGAATACAAGAGCTTGATCATAAACGAGTCAGCGGAAGCAACAATATTTGAGTACAGACATAAGTTAAACAAGTTGCCTTAAGAAGGCTAGCACAAACTGGGATACAGATCGAAAGAGGCGCAGGCCTCCTGCCTGGGATCCTCCTAAACTACTCCTGGTCGTCGTCAGTGGGCTGCACGTAGTAGTAAGCACCTCCAGTGTAGTAGGAGTCGTTGTCGACGGTGGCGTCTAGCTCCTGGACTCCATCGTCTAGTCGCAGCGATCGGGTATAGAAAGGGGGAAAAGAGGGAGCAAAGCAACCGTGAGTACTCATCCAAAGTACTCGCAAGCAAGCAGATACACTACATATGTATGCATTGGTATCAAATGGAATAAGGGTATCATATGTGGACTGAACTGTAGAATGCCGGAATAAGAGGGGGATAGCTAGTCCTATCGAAGACTACGCTTCAGGCCACCTCCATCTTGCAGCATGAGAAGAGAGTGTATGGTAAGTTCACCAAGTAACATCGCATAGCATAATCCTAACCGATGATCCTCCCTCGTCGCCCTGTGAGAGAGCGATCACCGGTTGTATCTGGCACTTGGAAGGGTGTGTTTTATTAAGTATTCGGTTCTAGTTGTCATAAGGTCAAGGTACAACTCCAAGTCGTCCTGTTATCGAAGATCACGGCTATTCGAATAGACTAACTTCCCTGCAGGGGTGCACCACATAACCCAACACGCTCGATCCCCTTTGTCCGGACACACTTTCCTGGGTCATGCCCGGCCTCGGAAGATCAACACGTCGCAGCCCTACCTAGGCACAACAGAGAAGCAGTAGGATAGTAGGTAAAGGTAACAACAGTAGTAGCAAGGACAGGCTATGCAGCAGTATAGGATTAACTGAAAGAAGTAACATGCTACACTACTCTAATGCAAGCAGTATAGAGAAGAATGAGCGATATCTGGTGATCAAGGGGGGGGGGCTTGCCTGGTTGCTCTGGCAAGAGAGAGGGGTCGTCAACACCGCAGTCGTACTAGGTAGCAGCGGCGTCGGTCTCGTAGTCTATCAGAGAGAAGAGGGGGAAGAAACAATAAATATTAAGCAAACAGACGCATAGCGATGCATGACATGACAAGTAGCGGTGCTAGGGGTGCCCTAACGCGGTATGAGGTGGTACCGGTGAAGGGGGAAACATCTGGGAAAATATCCCCAGTGTTTCGCGTTTTCGGACAGATGAACTGGAGGGGGAAAGTTGCGTGTTTGCTATGCTAGGGATGTGTGGCGGACGAACGGGCCGCGTATCCGGATTCGTCTCATCGTTCTGAGCAACTTTCATGTACAAAGTTTTTCGATCCGAGCTACGGTTAATTTTCTATGATTTTTCAAAGTTTTAATATTATTCTGAAATTAATTTTAATTCAAAAATAAATGCTAAATTGCTAGGCGCACGCATCACAGTGTACAAAAAGTGTACCCAGTGGCTGACAGGTGGGCCAGAGGGACCCAGCTGACCAGTCAACGTTTGACTGGTCAGCAGGGGTGGGACCCCCCTGTCATTAACTGTTTTAGTCTACTCTAATAGTTTAGTTAGTTGATTAGTTTAATTAATTAAAATTAATTAAGTTAATTATTTCTTTAATTAATTATTTTTATTTTTATTTTATATATTTTTATTCCTTTTTTTAACTAGGACATGGGGCCCGCTGGCAGTGACACCAGGCCAGCGGGGCGGGTGTGGGCGCTAGCGCCCGCACGCGAGGCCACCAGAGGCGAGGCAGAGGGCGCTGCTGGGGCCTCAGCTTCGGCGGGAGTGGCGCCGGAGCGAACGGCGGGGTGAGCTGCGAGCCGCGGTGGCCAGTGGCCGCATGCGAGGTCAGGGGAGACGAGGCACGGCGCGGGAGGAGCGGCGCGGGGGAGCGCGGTGATGGTGCGCGCGGGAAGCCAGTCGGGCGAGCGGGATGCGGTAGCAGGCAACGGCAGGTGTGACTGTGGGCGGCGGGGAGCAGCTCGCGGCGCGCGGGAGGAAAGCGGGGCGGCGCACGCGGTTGCTGCGCAGGCTGGCAGCGGGGCGCCGGCGGCTAGCACGGACGGAGGCAGTGGCGTGCTTCGACGGGATTGGAGCGGCGGCGAGCGGCGCGCGGGAGGGCGGCAGCCGCGGGCGATGCAGGGAATGGCCGGGCACGGGTCAGCGCGCGTGGCAGCGGGCGCCGGGCGGGCGGGATGGATGCAGGCGATGCGGGCGCGACGAGCGGGAGCTGCGACGACGAGTGCGAGCGTGCGCGCATGCGGGGTCACGCGAGTGAGAGAGAGAGGGAGAGCTCACGGGGGAAGTAGGGTTCGGGGCAGCGGGGCTCGTGGGAGTTGACGGGGACGGCGGCGATGGGTAGGCAGACCGGCGGAGGAGCTCCGGCGTCGAGCTGCGGGGCGGCGTCGGCAGGGGTGTGGCGTCGGGCGGCGGGGTCAAGGTATCACGCCCCGATCCAGATCCAGCGAGGGGGGGGGGAGTGGGTGCGAGGAGTGGGTGGGGTGTTGGTGGGGTTTGGTCGGGGTGGGGTTAATGGGGGAGTGGGTGGCCGGTTGGGCCGGCCAGGCGGCCTAGTGGCCAGCTGGGCCACGGCCCAGCAGGGAGGGGTTCCCTCTTTTTCTTTTTTTGTATTGTTTTATTTTCTGTTTTATTATTTTATTTCTTTACCGTTTTCTTTTAAAGTTTAATTTAATTTTTGTTTTATAAAATACGAAGTGAGCAACTAAATTAGTATTACTAATTGGTCTATTGCCACGATTATTTTGGCACACTACTAAATTAGTTATATAAATGTAACTTTATAAAAGGCATTAAATTAATTATTATGTCCTCTGTTTTTGGTTGTTTTAGTGCATTAAAATATTATAAGAAATGTTGGTTTCTCCAACATTACTACATAAGATTTATTTGACACAACCCGAACATTTTAGTTTTAATTTCTGAAAACTTTTGTTGTTTGCCTGACTTTTAAATTGAATTCAAATCATTTTCGAACTAGTGCGAGATTAGCCACAGTAATCGAGGTGACGTGGCATCATTAGCGGAGGGTTACTGTAGCATAACTATCCGTGCGTCAAAATTCTCCTCCACTACAAGAAATCTCGTCCCGAGATTTAAGAGGTGGAATAAGGGGGAAAGGTCTGGTTACGAAATCCTAACGAATCTTCTCGGCCTTGGTTGCTCTTCTCAAGGCGGTCGATCCATAGCGTTGACGTCTTCATTCCTCTGCTTCAGGTCATCATGATGAAGTTGTCATCCTTCCTTCAGGATCTTCACCGTACTTACGAAAGTGTAAGAAGGGAAAACTTGAACCTGTGGGTTATGGGCCCACCATGTGGGTTAAAAGTAGGAAGGGGATGACGTCTTGCATGATCATGTAAGCGAGGCATGTCAAAGGATTGCCTGTTATTTATGTCGGCAACAACATCGGTACTAAGGGCGAGGAACAAAGAGACCATTTTCCTGCTCGTCGAAACGAGGCGGACCAATAGGCAAAGTTCTCGTCCATCGGTGGTTACCGGAATGTCAACAACAATAGTAACAGGGTCTTACTGACAGAGTTGTACGCTGAGGTGCTTATAAAAGCAGTGACGTATTACTGCTTAGATCATATAAACCTCAAGAAGGTTAAACAGAACAATGGAAAGGAAAATGTGATTATCAGATTAAACAGAACAATGGAAAGGAAAAATGTGTTTAAACACATATTTCAGGGGTATATCCTTCCCAAGACAAGCAGAGTATGATACCCAAGACCGGATAGATGGTAGAAAACCACTTAGGTAAGGGGAGAGGAATTTCATGACGTTACCCATACAGTGGTGTTTGGGTAATTGAGCAGGAAACATTAGCATTGGGCTTCAAATGTTCTTGTTGAAAATCGGAGTACCGCAGACATGCTTTGAGATAGCGTTGGTGTGGTATTCAAGCAAAGGTCAGGCTTTGGATACAAAGGATCCACCGAAACCAACTTATAGAATAAGTCTTACAGTTTCCTCATGGAAGAATGGATAACCTTGCTGAAAAGGAATATATAACAATAGGGCCTCCGGCCAGGTGTGCTAGGCACGACAACACCTTACCAGGTCACATAAAGACCATTCTTATAATTCTTGGAAATATGTTCCAACCATCATATCTGACCGAAATTTAGATCTGATTGGTGTCAGGATAACTCAGACTCGGGATGCCTGAGAAGAAAGGTGCAACACACATTGTCGAGATGACATTGTAAGATTCTCGGGAATTGAACTACACAGACGAGTTCCAAAACAAGAGTTCATCATTAAATGAAGGAGCGGTGAGGAGGTGGTTGATAGGCTCAGCAACAAATCATCGAGATTTCTAAAGGATTGATTTCCACAATTATGTGAGCAAGGAAATATCATTCGTCGGATCAAATGATATAATGATGTATGCTCGAAGGAAACATACACAACTGAACAATGATAGAAGGGTGCACCCAGGAATCTGGACTAGGTAGCACGATCAATGTTCGAATGATGATTCAATAAGCAATAGACTTAGAATGAAACTGTAGACCAATAACTTCAAAGAAATAGGGTTGCTAGAAGTTTAGAATTTACACATCACAGACCATTTGTCGGTATTCCGGTTAGAAACAACACGGAGACCAAGAAATGAACGCAAAAGGCGAGAGATATTACTATATCAAGAATTCTCAAGAGGTGGAATTACCACGAGTTTCTTGACATAAAAGGTGGTAATATTCGAAGGTAAATAAGAACAAATGCTGAATAGCAAGGATCTCAAGGTATAGCACAAAACACGAATAAGTTTGTGTTGAACGGAAGGCAATAAAGTGGTCGGTGATAACACAAACCATTGAGGGGCGAGGATGGTTTTTCTCATCAAGAATTCGATATATATCTTGGAAGAGCTTAGGATGTTGATGATGACCATGACACATTTGTCGAGAGATTTCATGAAGATGTAATCGGTCGGCGATGACATCAAGTCAAATGATGATGCGGCGAAAGTCAAATAATACTTGAAGAAGAACTCATAAGAAGTTATGCAGTTTCGTGATAATCTCGAGATACCAGAGGGGGTAATACTCAATGACAGATCAAAGTAGAGGTTGGACTGGGGTATTGCTCTACAGAAGACAAGCGCTTAAACTTGCACGCGAAATGGTATTTAAAGGAGAACATGGTCGGAACCACGATTGCAAAAGGCCAGATCCCAGATATAAGATGAACTTATACCAAAGGAATAATTAATTTAAGAGAAGCTTTAATGATAAGATCTACATCGTGTCCATGGGCATGAACACAAAGTTCAAGGTCGACTCCCACTTCTCCAATGCATAACCTTTCATTCACTTCTCACTTTCGAAGAAGTTGTAGTGTTGAAATTTTATCTGGCAAAATACCATAAGTGTATGACTCGTGAAAACTTTCGAGTTCACACAGTTTAGAGAAGGCATATGTTCAACCCATAGGGGCTTCTTAGAAACATATACCACAAGTTTCAAGTGTAAATATCACAAGCTCGAAAGTAGAGCAAGGTTGAGAAAGTAGATGATACAATTTACCAAAGGCATTATGTATCCGAGGGAAGGCTCACAAGGTTATTGAATATGAAGGACGCTGTCGGATAAAATCCATTAAAGGATCTGTCGGTCCATAACAGAGCTGATGTGAGCATCGGCACACAACCAGAGGAAGTAACAATGCAAAGGCATTGGATTATGGAAACAACTGACTAATCCAGAGCTCAAATGCAAAGGAATTATGATTTTCAAATCAAGGGGTCAGAAGCTATGTTCTGATTAGGGATGGATAAGTTGAATAGCCTTAGGGGTACAATCGAAGACAATTGGATTGGTTGAGAACCAGCTCATGTTTAAAATGACGACTGAGCCGGAAAGATAATTTAAAAGGATCAACTGATGATTGCGTGCATTCGCACTCATGTCAAATCAAAGGGATCAAAATGACGGTGCCTAAGGATACTAACGAATATTGCTAGACATATGGAAAGCATCCAACATGCAAGCAGACAAGTATTGCAGAGCAATAAGCTACTAAGGATTTTTAGAGGATCGAATAGTATTTCGATGACCATTGTGAAACACATGAACAACTGGGGGATGAGGGGATACTCGATAAGTGCGAGAATTATCCGTAGGGGTATTCAGGTGATAAAGAACAGCAAGGTAGTAAGCTCAAAGGATTATTGAAACAACGACGAGTATTTCGGGGTATCTTGTAATAACAAGACCAACTGGGAATAAAAGTAAGAACGACAGGTGTAAGTATTTATCCATAGGGATTTTTCGGTGGTAGGGAATTGCAAAAGCAACAGGCACAAGGTCTCGAGAAAATATCGGAGAGTATTGTCAGAATATTCTGTTGAAGCAGTCGATCATCCGTAATGAAAGGGTTCTCCGACAGGAAGTGGTAACGAGAACCTAGAGTTAGATTTTAGCAAAATCATTTAACCCGAATAGAAGAGAGATCAGAGTCCCAGAGCATAGATGAGGAATAAAAGATCCTAATACCACCCAATGGCGACGTGGGCCCATGGGCCGCAGAGCCATGTTAGTAAAATAGTGTTCATCGACTAGACTCGACTTCGGCCAAGGAGTGGGGAAGGGGGATTCCTACAGGCAGTCGGCTCTGATACCAACTTGTGATGCCCCCGATTCAATCGTACACTAATCATACACGCAAATGTGTACGATCAAGATCAGGGACTCACGGGAAGATATCACAACACAACTCTACAAATAAAATAAGTCATACAAGCATCATATTACAAGCCAGGGGCCTCGAGGGCTCGAATACAAGAGCTTGATCATAGACGAGTCAGCGGAAGCAACAATATCTGAGTACGGACATAAGTTAAACAAGTTGCCTTAAGAAGGCTAGCACAAACTGGGATACAGATCGAAAGAGGCGCATGCCTCCTGCCTGGGATCCTCCTAAACTACTCCTGGTCGTCGTCAGCGGGCTGCACATAGTAGAAGGCACCTCCAGTGTAGTAGGAGTCGTCGTCGACGGTGGCGTCTGGCTCCTGGACTCCATCGTCTGGTCGCAGCGATCGGGTATAGAAAGGGGGAAAAGAGGGAGCAAAGCAACCGTGAGTACTCATCCAAAGTACTCGCAAGCAAGGAGCTACACTACATATGTATGCATTGGTATCAAATGGAATAAGGGTATCATATGTGGACTGAACTGCAGAATGCCGGAATAAGAGGGGGATAGCTAGTCCTATCGAAGACTACGCTTCAGGCCACCTCCATCTTGCAGCATGAGAAGAGAGTATATGGTAAGTTCACCAAGTAACATCACATAGCATAATCCTAACCGATGATCCTCCCTCGTCGCCCTGTGAGAGAGCGATCACCGGTTGTATCTGGCACTTGGAAGGGTGTGTTTTATTAAGTATTCGGTTCTAGTTGTCATAAGGTCAAGGTACAACTCCAAGTCGTCCTATTACCGAAGATCATGGCTATTCGAATAGATTAACTTCCCTGTAGGGGTGCACCACATAACCCAACACGCTCGATCCCCTTTGTCCGGACACACTTTCCTGGGTCATGCGCGGCCTCGGAAGATCAACACGTCACAACCCTGCCTAGGCACAACAGAGAGGTCAGCACGCCGGTCTAAATCCTATGGAGCAGGGGTCTGGGCCCATCGCCCATTGCACACCGGCACGTTGCAAGGGCGGCCGGAAGCAGAACTAGCCCCCTTAATACAAGAGCAGGCTTACATTCCAATCCGGCGCGCGCCGCTCAGTCGCTGATGTCATGAAGGCTTCGGCTGATACCACGACGTCGAGTGCCCATAACTGTCCCCACGTAGATGGTTAGTGCGTATAGGCCAGTGGCCAGACTCAGATCAAATACCAAGATCTCGTTAAACGTGTTAAGTATGCGCGAACGCCGACCAGGCCAGGCCCACCTCTCTCCTAGGTGGGCTCAACCTTCCCTGTTGCTCCGCCTCAAAGTAACAGTCGGGGGCCATCGGGAACTCAGGCCACCACTACCTGGATGGAGCCACCTGCCCCTTCAGCCCCCATCTCCAAACAGTATCACCGGTAATGTAACAGTGTAAAGTATATAGTATATGCCCGTGATCACCTCCCGAAGTGATCACGGCCCAGTAGTATAGCATGGCAGACGGACAAGAGTGTAGAGCCACTGATGGAACACTAGCATCCTATACTAAGCAGTAGGATAGCAGATAAAGGTAACAACAGTAGTAGCAAGGACAGGCTATGCAGCAGTATAGGATTAACTGAAAGCAGTAACATGCTATACTACTCTAATGCAAGCAGTATAGAGAAGAATAGGCGATATCTGGTGATCAAGGCGGGGGGGGGGGGGCTTGCCTGGTTGCTCTGGCAAGAGAGAGGGGTCGTGAACACCGCAGTCGTACTGGGTAGTAGTGGCGTCGGTCTCGTAGTCTATCGGAGAGAAGAGGGGGAAGAAACAATAAATATTAAGCAAACAGATGCATAGCGATGCATGACATGACAAGTAGCGGTGCTAGGGGTGCCCTAACGCGGTATGAGGTGGTACCGGTGAAGGGGGAAACATCCGGGAAAATATCCCTGGTGTTTCGCGTTTTCGGACAGATGAACCGAAGGGGGAAAGTTGCGTGTTCGCTATGCTAGGGATGCGTGGCGGATGAACGGGCTGCGCACCAGATTCGTCTCGTCGTTCTGAGCAACTTTCATGTACAAAGTTTTTCGATCCGAGCTACGGTTAATTTTCTATGATTTTTCAAAGTTTTAATATTATTCTAAAATTATTTTTAATTCGAAAATAAATGCTAAATTGCTAGGCGCACCCAGTAGAGTGTACACAAAAGTGTACCCAGTGGCTGACAGGTGGGCCAGAGGGACCCAGCTGACCAGTCAACGTTTGACTGGTCAGCAGGGGTGGGACCCCCCTGTCATTGACTGTTTTAGTCTACCCTAACAGTTTAGTTAGTTTAGTTAGTTGATTAGTTTAATTAATTAAAATTAATTAAGTTATTTATTTCTTTAATTAATTAATTAATTATTTTTATTTTATATTCTTTTATTCCCTTTTTTATCTAGGACATGGGGCCCACTGGCAGTGACACCAGGCCAGCGGGGCGGGGCGTGTTAACGGGGCGGGTGAGGGCGCTGGCGCCCGCATGCGAGGCCACCAGAGGCAAGGCAAAGGGCGCTGTCGGGGCCTCGGCTTCGGCCGGAGTGGCGCCGGAGCGAACGACGGGGTGAGCTGCGAGCCGCGGTGGCTAGTGGCCGCGGGCGAGGTCAGGGGAGACGAGGCACGGCGCGGGAGGAGCGGCGCGGGGGAGCGCGATGATGGTGCGCGCGGGAAGCCGGCCGGGCGAGCGGGATGCGGCAGCAGGCAACGACATGCGCGGCTGTGGGCGGCGGGGAGCAGCTCGCGGCGTGTGGGAGGAAAGCGGGGCAGCGCGCGCGGTTACAGCGCAGGCTGGCAGCGGGGCGCCGGCGGCTAGCACGGACGGAGGCAGCGGCGTGCTTCGACGGGATTGGAGCGGCGGCGAGCGGCGCGTGGGGGGGGGGGGGGGTTAGCCGCGGGCGATGCAGGGAATGGCACGGCGCGGGTCAGCGCGCGTGGCAGCAGGCGCCGGGCGCGCGGGATGGATGCAGGCAATGCCGGCGCGACGAGCGCGAGCGCGCGCGCAGGCGGGGTCACGCGAGTGAGAGAGAGAGGGAGAGCTCATGAGGTAAGTAGGGTTCGGGGCAGCGGGGCTCGTGGGGGTTGACGGGGACGGCGGCTATGGGAAGGTAGACCGGCGAAGGAGCTCCGGCGTCGAGCGGCGGGGCGGCATCGTCGGGTGCGAGGAGTGGGTGGGGTGTCGGTGGGGTTTGGTCGGGGTGGGGTTAATGGGGGGAGTGGGTGGTCGGTTGGGCCCGCCAGGCGGCCTGGTGGCCAGCTGGGCCACGGCCCAGCAGGGAGGGGTTCCCTCTTTTTCTTTTTTTTGTATTGTTTTATTTTCTGTTTTTATTATTTTATTTCTTTATTGTTTTCTTTTAAAGTTTCATTTAATTTTTGTTTTATAAAATACGAAGTGAGCAACTAAATTAGTATTACTAATTGGTCTATTGCCACAATTATTTTGGCACACTACTAAATTAGTTATATAAATGTAACTTTATAAAAGGCATTAAATTAATTATTATGTCCTCTGTTTTTGGTTGTTTTAGTGCATTAGAATATTATAAGAAATGTTGGTTTCTCCAACATTACTACATAAGATTTATTTGACACAACCCGAACATTTTAGTTTTAATTTCTAAAAAATTTGTTGTTTGCCTGACTTTTAAATTGAATTCAAATCGGTCTCGAACTAATGCGAGATTAGCCATAGTAATCAAGGTGACGTGGCATCATTAGCGGAGGGTTACTGTAGCGTAACTATTCGGGCGTCACATGATACTATGAACTTGAGGTCGTTTCCTCGGAAAGTGTACCGTATGCTCATTACCATTAACATGAAAAGTGACATTGCCTTTGTTGCAATCAATAACAGCCCCTGCAGTATTAAGAAAAGGTCTTCCAAGAATAATAGACATACTATCATCCTCGGGAATATCAAGTATAACAAAGTCCGTTAAAATAGTAATGTTTGCAACCACAACAGGCACATCCTCACAAATACCGATAGGTATAGCAGTTGATTTATCAGCCATTTGCAGGGATATTTCGGTTGGTGTCAGCTTATTCAAGTCAAGTCTACGATATAAAGAGAGAGGCATAACACTAACGCCGGCTCCAAGATCACATAAAGCAGTTTTAATATAATTTCTTTTAATGGAGCAAGGTATAGTGGGTACTCCGGGAACTCCAAGTTTCTTTGGTATTCCACCCTTAAAAAGTATAATTAGCAAGCATGGTGGAAATCTCAGCTTCCGGTATCTTTCTTTTAATAGTAATGATATCCTTCATATATTTAGCATAAGGATTTTTTTGAGCACATCAGTTAATCGCATACGTAAAAAGATAGGCCTAATCATTTCAGCAAAGCGCTCAAAATCCTCATCATCCTTTTTCTTGGATGGTTTTGGAGGAAAAGGCATGGGTTTCTGAACCCAAGGTTCCCTTTCTTTACCATGTTTCCTAGCAATGAAGTCTCTTTTATCATAACATTGATTCTTTGTTTGTGGGTTATCAAGATCAACAGTAGGTTCAATTTCTAAATCATTGCCATTACTAGGTTGAGCATCATCATGATCATCATCATTAATATTTTCATTAGGTTCATGTTCATTACGAGATTGTGTTTCAGCAACAGACATAGAGATATCATTTGGATTATCAGGTAGTTCAGCAATAGGTTCACTAGAAGTTTACACAGTTCTATCATTTTTCTTTTTCTTCCTTTTAGAAGAACTAGGAACATCAATATTATTTCTCTGAGAATCTTGCTCGATTCTCTTAGGGTGGCCTTCAGGATACAATGGTTCCTGAGTCATTCTACCAGTTCTAGTAGCCACTCTAACAACATAATCATTTTTTTACTATTCATTTCATCAAGCACTTCTTTTTGAGCTTTAAGCACTTGTTCTACTTGCGTGATAACCATAGAAGCATGTTTGCTAACAAGTTTAAGTTCACCATTAATATTAGCCATATAATCACCCAAGCGTCTAATCATATAAGCATTTTCTTTTAATTGTCTACCAAAATAAGCATTGAAGTCGTCTTGCTTAAACATAAAGTTATGAAACTCATCCAAGCACTGACTAGCAACTTTAGTAGGAGGAACTTCAGCTTTATCATATCTATAGAGAGAATTTACCTTTACTACCTGTGTCAGGATATCGGGGCCAGGAGGTTCTTCAATAAATAAAGAATTGAGATCATAAGTTTCTTCAACAGGCAGTGCATTAAGACCATGTATTTCTTCAATAGGAGTTAAATTCTTAACGTCTTCAGCTTTAATACCTTTCTCTTTCATAGATTTCTTTGCCTCTTGCATATCTTCGGGACTGAGAAATAGAACACCTCTCTTCTTCGGAGTTGGTTTAGGAATAGGCTCAGTAATTGGAGCAGGAGCTGGCTCAGGAGGTGGCTCAGGGGATGCCCAATTATTTTCATTTGTCAACATATTATTCAATAGAATTTCAGCTTCATCCGGTGTTCTTTCCCTGAAAAGAGAACTAGCACAACTATCCAGGTAATCTCTGGAAGCATCGGTTAGTCCATTATAAAATATATCAAGTATTTCGGGTTTCTTAAGAGGATGATCAGGCAAAGCATTAAGTAACTTGAGAAGCCTCCCCCAAGCTTGTGGGAGACTCTCTTCTTTAATTTGCACAAAGTTGTATATTTCCCTCAAAGCAGCTTGTTTCTTATGAGCAGGGGAATATTTAGCAGAGAAGTAATAAATCATATCCTGGGGACTACACACACAACCAGGATCAAGAGAATTAAACCATATCTTAGCATCACCCTTTAATGAGAACAGAAATATTTTGAGTATATAAAAGTAACGCGATCTCTCATCATTAGTGAACAGGGCAGCTATATTATTTAACTTAGTAAGATGTGCCACAATAGTTTCAGATTCATAGCCATAAAACGGATCAGATTCAACCAAAGTAATTATATCAGGATCAACAGAGAATTCATAATCCTTATCAGGAACACAAATAGGTGAAGTAGCAAAAGCAGGGTCGGGTTTTGTTTTATCTCTAAGTGATTCTTTGTTCCATTTAACTAATAACCTCTTGAGCTCATATCTATCTTTGCAAGCTAAAATAGTGGCAGAAGATTCCATATCAAAAAGATAGCCCTCAAGAATAACAGGCATATTTTCATCATCACTATCATCATCGTATTCAGATTCAATAATTTCTTTTTCTCTAGCCCTAGCAATTTGTTCATCAAGAAATTCACCAAGGGGCACAGTAGTATCAGGCATAGAAGCAGTTTGATCATAAGTATCATGCATAGCAGAAGTGGCATCATCAATAACATGCGACATATCAGAATGAATAGCAGAAGCAGGTGTAGGTGTCGCAAACTTACTCATAACAGAAGGTGAATCAAGTGCAGAGCTAGATGGTAGTTCCTTACCTCCCCTCGTAGTTGAGGGATAGATCTTGGTTTTTGGATCTCTCAAGTTCTTCATAATGATAAGCAGATATAAATCCCAAGTGACTCAAAGAATAGAGCTATGCTCCCTGGCAACGGCGCCAGAAATTGGTCTTGATAACCCACAAGCATAGGGGATCGCAACAGCTTTCGAGGGTAGAGTATTCAACCCAAATTTATTGATTCGACACAAGGGGAGCCAAAGAATATTCTCAAGTATTAGCACCTGAGTTTTCAATTCAACCACACCTGGAAACTTAGTATCTGCAGCAAAGTGTTTAGTAGCAAAGTAATATGATAGTAGTGGTAACGGCAACAAAAGTAAAGACAGCAAAAGTAATGTTTTTGGTATTTTGTAGTGACTGTAACAATAGCAACGGTAAAGTAAATAAGCGTAAACCAGTATATGGAAAACTCGTAGGCACCGGATTAGTGATGGATAATTATGCCGGATGTGGTTCATCATGTAACAGTCATAACATACGGTGACACAGAACTAGCTCCAATTCTTCAATGTAATGTAGGCATGTATTCCGTATATAGTCATACATGCTTATGGAAAAGAACTTGCATGACATCTTTTGTCCTACCCTCTCGTGGCAGCGGGGTCCTATTGGAAACTAAGGGATATTAAGGCCTCCTTTTAATAGAGAACCGGAACAAAGCATTAGCACATAGTGAATACATGAACTCCTCAAACTATGGTCATCACCGGGAGTGGTCCCGATTATTGTCACTTCGGGGTTGCCGAATCATAACACATAGTAGGTGACTATAGACTTGCAAGATAGGATCAAGAACTCACATATATTCATGAAAACATAATAGGTTCAGATCTGAAATCATGGCACTCGGGCCCTAGTGACAAGCATTAAGCATAGCAAAGTCATAGCAACATCAATCTCAGAACATAATGGACACTAGGGATCAAGCCCTAACAAAACTAACTCGATTACATGATAAATCTCATCCAACCCATCACCGTCCAGCAAGCCTACGATGGAATTACTCACGCACGACGGTGAGCATCATGAAATTGGTGATGGAGGATGGTAGATGATGACGACGAACCCCCCTCTCTGGAGCCCCGAACGGACTCCAGATCAGCCCTCCCGAGAGGTTTTAGGCTTGGCGGCGGCTCCGTATTGTAAAACGCGATGATTTCTTATCTCTGGTTTTTTCTCTCCGAAAGCAAATATATAGAGTTGGAGTTGGCGTCGGAGGGTATCCAGGGGGCTCACGAGGTAGGGGGCGCGCCCTAGGGGGGGGGGGCACCCTCGTGAGAAGGGTGTGGGCCCCCTGGTCTTCATCTTTGGCAAGGATTTTTTATTATTTTTTCTAAGATGTTCCGTGGAGTTTCAGGTCATTCCGAGAATATTTGTTTTCTGCACATAAAACAACACCATGGCAATTGTGCTGAAAATAGCGTCAGTCCGGGTTAGTTCCATTCAAATCACACAAGTTAGAGTCCAAAACAAGGGCAAAAGTGTTTGGAAAAGTAGATACGACGGAGATGTATCAACGCCCCATCAAAGTACATGACCCAGCCCTCCGGTGCTTCACTTCTCGGGGAAAGTGATCGGTCTTCGCCTGCCTCGAGACCCGGCGCTTCTGCCCTTTCTGCCATGAAATCCGCAAGTGCGGCTCCCTTGATGACTCTGGTCATACTGAATTCTAGCTTAAATGCCTGTAGCTCAATGTTCCATTCAGCAACTCTTCCAGCTGAGTTGGGGCTCTTGAGCACTCTTTCCAAGGGATATGCTGAGACGAATTTGATGGGATGTCCTTGGTGTAGGAGATATGCCCTAGAGGCAATAATAAATGATATTATTTATCTTCGAGTTCATAATTATGTTTATGTTCCATGCTATAACTGCAATGATTCTTGAGTCTGCAATATCCACGAGGCTCGGAGGAAGACTCATATGCACGTGTGGAATAATAAATGGTAAGAAGTATTCCTAGTCTGCCTCTAAGACTAGCTCAAGTGTTGCATGATGGTTCTGTTTTCCTGATCATGGGCATGTCTATGCCAGCAATTTTGAGGGCACAATGTTAAGATAACATTTGTGTTGAATCGACCCGGATTGATGTTATGCTAAGAGATTCATTCGTCACAAGTTAATGGTGCATATCACAGAGATGGTTAACGTTTGTAGGATTCCTTAGACCATGAGAGTATCGAGTTTCTTCATGCTTGCTTCATGAACTTTGGGGTTTGTTAAACGTCATCCGTAAATGGGTGGCCATTACGGCGGCTTACGGGTTCATGGAAAAGCGTGTCAAGTAACTTGATAGCTCAAGATTGGGATTTGCTCCTCTGACGATGGAGAGATATTCTCGGGCCCTCTCTGTATTACGGTATCCATCATCGTCTGGCCAGACACAGTGTGATTTGATCACTGGGATGCCGGAACACGGAAACGAGAAAAGAGAACAAAATCGGTAATGAGGTAACTTGCATGGTGGACAAATGGTTCGTCCACGGGGATGCAACAAATCTCACCTCGGGTGTTTGTGACAT
Source organism: Triticum monococcum (assembly GCA_034509565.1). NCBI lineage: Eukaryota > Viridiplantae > Streptophyta > Magnoliopsida > Poales > Poaceae > Triticum > Triticum monococcum. The sequence goes on from CM067841.1 coordinate 123,920,041, forward strand.
ATCGCGAAGAAACAGGAATAGCTCACTGCAACTGGAGGTTCACTCGAATATTTATTTGTGTGGGTATAGGGGTCAATATGGGTGTCCACGGCTCCGATGTTGATCATTGATCAGAAGGGGTTCCGGGTCATGTCTATAATTCACCGAAACTATAGGGTCACATGCTTAAGGGTCATCTATCTGCTGAATACTAGACAAGGAGTCTGAGAGAAAATCACCAAAAAAGTTTCGGACACCGGAAAATTTTTCGGACAACGGAAAAGGTTCCACAGAGAGAGGTCATCGGATGTGTTTTGATGAAACTGAAAAGTTGTTTCAGGGGATACCATTAAGTCAAATTGGTTTCGGCACATGCCTGATAATTCTTGGAGGGTGCCAGAATCATTCTGGAATTTTCCGGGATAATAACCGGAGATGCTCCGGAGCTGCCGGAACCACTTCAGATGCTTTTCGCAGATGAAAATCACTAAACCAGAATTGTTTCGGAACGCGTTGAAAATCATTTTGGTGGGTACTGGAAATGTTCTAAGCCCACATAAATATTTTCAGTTCAAACGAACACTGAAAAATGTCATCGTGAATAGTGAAAATCAGCTTTATGGTTACTTTATGGAAAGCCACCTTTTGGGGCTTTGCTCCAAAAGATCTTGGGGATGACATGGATGGATAGGAGCCATTTTTTGGGCCCCTCATGGGGGTGTGGCCGGCCACATGGGGTATCCCCCCTTGGGGACCCTCTTGTTCCTTGGTTTCACTCCTAGGTCCTTGTGGAAGGACTTCATTCATGTGCATTTTGGGTTTTTGTGTGAAACTACCCTACCCCTTGGGATTTCCTATAAATACAGGTGGAGGGGCAGCCCTCCACACTCACTCTTTCTCACATACAAGTGCCATGCATGATCTAGCTTCTCTCTCCCTCGCAGCGAAATAGTCTCGTAGAGCCGAAAGGCTATCTGGGTTCCGGCAGGAACTAGTTCTGGACGGCGAAGCCCTGCCGGATAGATGACACCGTATGTGTGCAACTCTGTAGAGAAGTCATAGTTTCGATCTTCGTGCCCGAGGGGCTGTTCGAGAATGCCTCCCGAAGGCTGTCCAAGTGACGGTCCGAGTTCTGTGAGTCCTCCCGAAGGGCTGTCCGAGTGACCGTCCGAGTTTCGAAGGTCCTCCCGAAGGGCTGTCCGCAGCACCATCCGGGGGACTGTTCGACCGCCTCCCGAAGGGCTGTCTGAGGAGCAGATGAGGGTATACATCCTCGCGGTTGGGTGGTTGTAAATCCTAGCTGCGGGGATCTGCACCGCCGATCGTCATCGACTCTACTTCCCGCTGCGCTATGAGTTGGTAACGAAACATATCAAACCTTGTATGCAGTCTCCATAGTGGTCCTGGGCTGGTGCGTAGGTCGGAAAATTTTCGTTTTCTGCTCCATAACCCAACAGTGGCATCAAGAGCCGTACTATGCGTAGATGCAGGGTTCGATCTAGAATACATGGAGATGTATGGATATTGCATAATATAATTAGGTAGTAGATGAGATCTATTGCTGAAAATTATTTATGCGGGTGACAGATGAAATCTGTTACCCGACATTCTTGTTGCTTCCCTACAATTTGCGTTTGCTCAATCTCGAGACAGCATGGTGGAATTTGACAAGGTTCTGGCAATCTGTGATCCTGATTGATCATGGAAGTGCTATCAGTTCTTTGGGTTCCGCCATAGTCAAAAGAAAGATGAAATTCGCTGATGAAAGGGCATTGCAGATATGATCTGCACGGGGGTCATGCGTATGACGGAGTTTAGTATGGGGCTCGAGATTTAATTATCTCGTGTTTCATACACCCCGAGATGTTAATCTAGCAACTTGAATAATCATACTTGATGATAAAACGTTGGTAGCTGCGGTTTAAGTCAAAACCTTAGAAGCCACGTAAAATAAAATTTTGCATAAACCGATTAGAGGCGTCTAACTTGGTTTTGCAGGATGTGCATGTGATGTGGTATAGCAATGCTCATCTTCAATTTGATTATGTATGAGATGACTATATGATGTTATTAACATGACCTGCGTGTCATGATTCGGCATGATGGCTGGAGCCATATGATTGTCACTTTAATGACCTGTGTGTCAACCTTGTTGTAATGCATTATTTTAGCTATAGAGATAGCAATATTATCTGGCGCATCGACAAGGTGGTGGCAATCTTCGCGAAGGTGAACACCGACGCGAGTGCCGAAGACGAAGAAATGAAAGACTTCTCCGTCAGAAAGGGCTATACCATATCATGCTAATTATGAATTTCCTGAGATGTTTATCCCTTTGATGCACCCTTCTTGATTGCGCCGTAGTATCTTTTTATTAGGGTGATCTCTCACAAAAATATCAAGTAGTTAGTGTTGTCCCAAGTGTAGCGCCGTCACGGCACCTATCTTTTCGGGGTGCGCCGTGTCACACGGGTACGAACGATTAGAGAAGTGTGAGGCGGGTGAGTTGAGACCTCGCAGCGAGATCACTTGGTTGTCTTGACGTTCAAGCATGACCGTCATGAGCTCGGAACACACACATCGAAAGATGAACAAGAGTCACATAGAGATGTGATTGGCAAGTTGGCCTACCGGTTGAGATTTTTGTCATCAGTGGTGTTACACCAATGGTGTTGAATTGAAATGCGGATCTTGAATCACTCACGATCAATTATGAGAGATATTGATTTGAGTGGGAGCGCACTGTTGAATTAACTTGTTTAATTCTTAGTGCAATTAATTGTGATGATTGTTTAAAGTGTTATTTTCCTAATAGTTATAGAATAATGACTCGCGTTTCCACCCTCCCTATTAAAGTTGAACAGCTGTTAAATATCTGGTTAAAACTTTACGGTTGGTAACGTAATGTGAGGATTGTCCTCAAGAGTACCGAGAAGGACTTTGTCCTATCGCATACTTTCGGTATTCTCCCGCTAATGCTATGGATCATGTGACTCTCGTCCTTCGATCCAAAAGCTAGAATTCCGTTTTCAGTGCAATATGTTTGCTTCCATGAGACCCGAACTTTAAAAGTTTGGATAGTTATGTGATATTCATGGAATCTGAAAATCATTTTCAGAGATAGACAAAGGCTAAAAGATATGAGATATCCAAAGCAAGGTTTGTTTGCAAACCATTAGTAAAGGAGTTTACTATGCATTAAACTGATTAGAGAGGGATCCAGAAGAAATCCTTTCATATGATGAAGTTGGATGTTTTTTTGGAAGTAGAAGAAATACTAAAAGTTAAACTCTTAGAAGTATAAAGGCAAATAGAAAGAAGACTGAAATATCTAGCTCATGTATGAATGTCATACAAGTTTTTGATGTATAGAAGGCTGGTCAAAGATATACTCCTTGGGAATTATGATTAAATTGTTGATCACTGATTCTGGGGTATTGTGAGTTAAATCACAAAGATACCCGCTCGATTGCATACTGTTGCAACTCGATGTAAGAACTACTATGGCCTAAAAGACTAGCCAGAAATGAGGTTTAGGTATACACAGGGAACATAGTAAATGTTACTATACCTTCCATCGGTGTATTGCTGTCTGTATTTATTTTCATAATTCATTTAGAGTTTTACAAACTCTAGCCTCTTGCAAGAAGGTTGTTCATAAGAGAACTTTTTATGTTCGATGTTATGAATAACACAAGGGCCATACTTTCATTATGAATGAGATGTATGTTATGAATATTGATAATAATACAATACCTCTAGGTTTACTTTCATAATGCATTTTAGAGTTTCCTACACTCTAGCCCATTGCACATTGTTTGTTGCAAAAGAGTTGTTCATAAAAACAACAATTGTTGTTAAGTATTATGAATAACATGAAGGGCCATGCTTCCATCCAAGATGGGATGTATGTTGTGAATATTGATGGTAATATGATACATCCATAACACTGACGCTAAATGTCACAAGACTAAAAGAATACCACACAAGTGTGGCACTACATTTGGTCACATTGGAGAAACCCGCATGGAAAATTCCATTATGATGGATTTTGAAGTCTTTTTTATTTTGAATCATCTGACACTTGCAACTTTCCTCCAAAAAGTGAAGTGATTGAAATACTGTTCACAGGCCATAAGGAATGAGCAACAAACATATTGGTGATCATACATTTTGATGTGTGTAGTTCAATAAATGTTGTTGCAAGTAGTGGATTTATATATCTTCAGACATGACTCAAGTAGATATATGGATATTTGCTTGATGAGACGTAAGTCTGGATCTTTTGAAATCATTCGAAAGGTTTTCAAAAATAAAGTAGAAGTTATTGTAACAAGGAAATTATGTTTCTACAATTTGATTGCAGAAAGGAATATCTGAGTTACAAGCTTAGCGAATGTCTGATGAGTTGTGAAAAGAGTTTCATAACTTACACCTTCCGGAACACCACTATGAGTGGAATGTCTGTGAAGGTGTAATCAAACCATTTATGACATGGTAAGGTCAAAGATGACATAAATAAATTTGCCATTATCCCTTTTAAAGTGATGCTTTAGAGACTGTGGCTTTTACACTGAAAAGAGCTACATCGGGTCTATTGAAATGAAGCCATGGTATGGTACGCCCAACCATGTTATATCTTTTCTTAACATTTGGAATATGGGGCTTGTGGAAAAGGTTACAAACCTATTCCAAATCAGACAAGTGCTACTTTGTAGGTTATACCAAAATGTTGGATACTCCTCCCTCACTATACCGAGGCAAATAGTTTTGCCGCGAAACGGTGTGCTTTTTAAAGAGAATGGTTCTTTCAAAAAGGTGAGTGGGAGAATAGTGCAACTCGACGAGATAAATAGTATCTTCGTTATCAGATCAAAGGAAAGAGACCTTGGAAGTAATTCCAGAGTTTTCTACTGCGAGTGATACGGAAGTCTCTACAATAAAATGTATGAACTTCGGTCGAACTTGCAGCTGAACCATGTAGGCAAGGCTCGTGCAAACCTCTCAGGTGCGCAAACGAGATATTGTTGTTAGACAACATTATACCTACGATACACAAGGAAGCGTTGATGGGCCCTGACTCCGGAATTGGCTAAATGCCAATACAACCCGAGTTAGTTTCCATATAAGTGATTCAAGATTAAAACCTTGATACACCTTTTGGAAGACTTAGAGTCTAAGGAATATTTGTGGAACTTAAAACTGATACGGATAAAAATGTTTTATCCATAAAGCTCGACTTGTTGAAATAATAAGTTCAAGAGATGACTACGATGAGGTTGTTTTCACCGTAGCGATGCTTAAAGTCGGTTCGGGTTGAACTAGCAATTAATACATATTTCAATCTTGAGATATGATACATGGATAACAAACGGATTTCCATCATGATGGAAATGAAACATAGGACTTGTATGTGATACAGTCCAAAGTAATTTGTCGATCCAGAGGATGCTAGTAGGTATGCAAACTTCAGAGTTCCAGCGATGGACAGAAGAGAGCAACATGGAGTTGGAATCTTCGTGTTTTGATGAAATGGTCAAAAGGGGTTTTGACTTCATCAATGGGTAATGAAGATGCTTATAATTCAAGAAAGTAAGTGGGAGTGCAATAATATTTCTAAAAACCTCGTGTGCTTGACACATTGGTAATTGGAAATAAATTCCTTGACACGAATTAGGACTTCATTTGAAAATAGTTTTTCGATGAAGTGCTTAGGCTAAATAGCCTCAATATTAGGCATGATGATCTATGGAGATAGATTTAACTAATGGGGCTAAGTAATGAATACATATTGACAAGATGCTAAAACCTTTTAGCATTTAAAACGCCAAGGAGTGATTCTTGCCAAAGTCACATGGAATGAGTTTTTACAAGACTCGGTGTCCCAAAACACTAATGAGTAAAATACATGATGGAGATTCCACACACCTTCATGTTTTGGATTAATCATGTATTCCATGGTATGTAAAACAACCAGATATGTCCGATACTCCAAAGGTGTTGTGAGTATAGATACCAAAATGGTCAAAAGTACTGATCATAGGACAACAATGAAAGATGTCATTTAGTACCAGAGTAGTACTAATGACATGTTTTCTCGCAAGCAGAGATTATGAAAGTGCTTGTTGTAAGTAATTACATCGATACAGTCTTCATCAATGCTCCATGCGATTTTCGATTTAAATTAAGGGTTTTTTGTGTGATACACAATATGGTGGCACGGTAGTTTGAAATTGTTCCAAACAATATACTGTGGCGATTTCTATAACAAGGGCTAAGTATGTTGACGCTTTAGAAGCGACAAACAAGATGTTGAATCATATAGTTAATTCATGAACTTAGTATGGTTCCAAGATGGCTTTTGTTAATGGGACACTACTGCAGGTAGTTGCTCCACAACTCAGTCTGAGGAATCCAGGTTCGACCTGTGATTCACATACATACAAAGCCAAGTCCACACAAAATATGAATTTTGTGAAAGCGTGAAAACTCTAGGATATGCAAAGATACACACGGAGCTGAAGTCATCAGATCCGTTGGACATCAGGCTATACCACAAGCGAAGCATATTTACACCAGTGTGCCACAGGTGTAAAGTGCATTAGCATTAACTAGATTATTGACTCTAGTGCAAGTGGGAGTCTGTAGGAGATATTCCCTAGAGGCAATAATAAATGATATTATTTATCTCCGAGTTCATAATTATGTTTATGTTCCATGCTATAACTGCAATGATTCTCGAGTCTGCAATATCCACGAGGCTCGGAGGAAGACTCATATGCACGTGTGGAATAATAAATGGTAAGAAGTATTCCTAGTCTGCCTCTAAGACTAGCTCAAGTGTTGCATGATGGTTCTGTTTTCCTGATCATGGGCATGTCTATGCCAGCAATTTTGAGGGCACAATGTTAAGATAACATTTGTGTTGAATCAACCCGGATTGATGTTATGCTAAGAGATTCATTCGTCACAAGTTAATGGTGCATATCACAGAGATGGTTAATGTTTGCAGGATTCCTTAGACCATGAGAGTATCGTGTTTCTTCATGCTTGCTTCATGAACTTTGGGGTTTGTTAAACGTCATCCGTAAATGGGTGGCTATTACAGCGGCTTACGGGTTCATGGAAAAGTGTTTCAAGTAACTTGATAGCTCAAGATTGGGATTTGCTCCTCCGACGATGGAGAGATATTCTTGGGCCCTCTGTGTATTATGGTATCCATCATCGTCTGGCCAGACACAGTGTGATTTGATCACTGGGATGCCGGAACACGGAAACGAGAAAAGAGAACAAAACCGGTAACGAGGTAACTTGCATGGTGGACAAATGGTTCGTCCACGGGGATGCAACAAATCTCACCTTGGGTGTTTGTGACATATCGCGAAGCAACAGGAATAGCTCACTGCAACTAGAGGTTCACTCGAATATTTATTCGTGTGGGTATAGGGGTCAATATGGGTGTCCACGGCTCCGATGTTGATCATTGATCGGAAGGGGTTCCAGGCCATGTCTATACTTCACCGAACCTATAGGGTCACACGCTTAATGGTCATCTATCTGCTGAATACTAGACAAGGAGTCTGAGAGAAAATCACCGAAAAAGTTTCGGACACCGGAAAATTTTTCGGATAGCGGAAAAGGTTCCGCAGAGAGAGGTCATCGGATGAGTTTTGATGAAACTGAAGTTTCAGGGGATACCATTAAGTCAAATTGGTTTCGGCATATGCCTGATAATTCTTGGAGGGTGCCAGAATCATTCTGGAAGCTTTCTGGAATTTTCCGGGATAATAACCGGAGATGCTCCGGAGCTGCCGGAACCACTTCAGATGCTTTTCGCAGATGAAAATCACTAAACTAGAATTGTTTCGGAACACGTTGAAAATCATTTTGGTGGGTACTAGAAATGTTCTAAGCCCACATAAATATTTTTAGTTCGAACGGACCCTGAAAAATGTCATCGTGAATAGTGAAAATCAGCTTTATGGTTACTTTATGGAAAGCCACCTTTTGGGGCTTTGCTCCAAAAGATCTTGGGGATGACATGGATGGATAGGAGCCATTTTTTGGGTCCCTCATGGGGGTGTGGCCGGCCACATGGGGTATCCCCCCTTGGGGACCCTCTTGTTCCTTGGTTTCACTCCTAGGTCCTTGTGGAAGGACTTCATTCATGTGCATTTTGGGTTTTTGTGTGAAACTACCCTACCCCTTGGGATTTCCTATAAATAGAGGTGGAGGGGCAGCCCTCCACACTCACTCTTTCTCACATACAAGTGCCATGCATGATCTGGCTTCTCTCTCCCTCCCAGTGAAACAGTTTCGTAGAGCCTAAAGGCTGTCTGGGTTCCGGCAGGAACTAGTTCTGGACGGCGAAGCCCTGCCGGATAGATGACACCGTATATGTGCAACTCTGTAGAGAGGTCGTAGTTTCGATCTTCGTGCCCAAGGGGCTGTTCGAGAATGCCTCCCAAATGGTTGTCCAAGTGACGGTCCGAGTTCTATGAGTCCTCCCGAAGGGCTGTCCGAGTGACCATCCGAGTTTCGAAGGTCCTCCCGAAGGGCTGTCCGCAACACCGTCCGGGGGACTGTTCGACCGCCTCCCGGAGGGCTGTCTGAGGAGCAGATGAGGGTATACATCCTCGCGGTTGGGAGGTTGTAAATCCTAGCTGCGGGGATCTGCACCGCCGATCGTCATCGACTCTACTTCCCGCTGCGCTACGAGTCGGTAACGAAACAGATCAAACCTTGTATGCAGTCTCCATAGTGGTCCTGGGCTGGTGCGTAGGTCGGAAAATTTTCGTTTTCTGCTCCATAACCCAACACTTGGAAGTAGTGGCGCAGCTTGTGTGAGGCCACTAGTAGCGCGAGAAGGAGTTTTTGAGGCATGTGATACTGTGCCCTTGTGTGCAATAGCACCGTGCTTACGAAGTACACGGGATGCTCGACGAGGTTGAGGGTGCTGGCGCAGCTTGCGTCCTCCGGAGGTCGAGGCGTCTCTTGAGACGACGGAGCCCCCAGTGCTTGGTCGCCTGAAGAGGCCTCTCCTGCCCCGGGTGTGTTCTCCTGCTGCGGCTGTTCCTTTCCGGCTGCGGTTGCGGCCTTCGCGAGGCCCTCCTGGCTCTGCTTTGCCTCAGTTCGGATGGTTGATGCGGCCTTGGCACAGCGCTCCTCCCTGACCGCCACCAGGGCTGCGCTAGCGGAGTAGGGGGTGGCCGCAAGGTAGAGCACCAGGGGCTCCCAAGGACGCGGAGCCACCATCACTGGTGGACTGGTGAGGTACCTCTTGAGGTCTTGGAATGCCTTGTCGGCCTCTTCAGTCCATTCGAAGGGGCCCTTTTTCTTCATCAACATGAAGAAGGGCAGCGCTCGTTCCCCTAGCTTGGAGATTAAGCGCCCCAGTGCAGTTACACGCCCGGTGAGCTTCTGCATTTCTCTGAGGTCCTCGGCGGGCTCATGTCTTCGACTGCCTTGACCTTCTCCGGGTTAGCCTCGATGCCCCTGTGGGATACGAGGAAGCCCAGGAGCTTGCCCGAGGGGACCCCAAACACGCACTTCTCTGGGTTGAGCCGTAGGTCCACTTCGTTGAGGCTTGCAAAGGTTTCTTCCAGGTCCTGTATCGGGGTTCTTGCCTCACGAGACTTCACCACAATGTCATCAATGTAAGCTTCAGCGTTCCTCCCGAGCTGCCGGCCTAAGGCGATGTGCATCAGCCGCTGAAAGGTCGCGCCCGCATTGCGCAACCCAAACGGCATGCACATATAGCAGTACACTCCACACGGGGTCAAGAAATCCGTCTTCTCCATGTCTTCTACCACCATCTTGATCTGGTGATAGCCCGAGAAGGCATCTAGGAAGCACAATAGGTCACACTCTGCGGTGGAGTCGACTATCTGGTCAATGCGGGGGAGCGGAAATGGATCCTACGGGTAGGCCTTGTTGAGGTTGGTGAAGTCGACACACATGTGCTCCTTTCCTCCCTTTTTTGGCACAACGACCGGGTTAGCCAACCAATCAGGGTAACGGACCTCGCGGATAACTCCTGCCGCCTCTAGCTTCCTGGTCTCTTGAACGATGAAAGCCTGTTTCTCAGTAGACTGCCGCCTTGCCTTCTGCTTCACGGGGCACACATTGGGGCACACGTTGAGGTGATGCTCAATCACTTCCCTTGGGACCCCTGCTAACTGATCAGGTTCCCACATGAACACCTCCCTGTTCGCACGCAAGAACCTGATCAGGGCCTTCTCCTGCTCGGGCTCGAGGTTGGCCCCTATGGTGAAGGTGGCGCTAGTGGACCCGTCCTCGTCGACTGGTACCTGCTTGGTTTCCGCCTTGTCTTGGGTGAACAACTGCTTCTTTTTAGCCGGCGTGGCCCCCTTGGGCTCAAGGGCGTCGGTGCTAGTGGGCTACGCCACCGCGGCCGCCCTGAAAACAAGCTGGAGCACCTGCAGCCTCTGTTGGAAAAGGCAGTGCCTAGGAGGCGCTTAGGCATGCCTAGGTGCTAGGCAATGGCCAAACGCCTCTCCTAGGGCATAAATGAAGGTCTAGGCAGGGAAAGCAAGGAATTGCCTACCCAAGCAAGAAATCATGCCACATACTGCATAGATATGTCAAGCAGGTTATATTCTAGTGGGAGTAGCCGGTAATTACCTTATTCATATGCCCTAAATTAATATCAACACCCATATAAAAGTCACAAATACACTTTGAGTAAGAACTATTACCTCCTAGGCCGCACTTACGGCGCTTAGGCACCGCCTAGGCACTAGGCAAAGGCCAACCGCCCCGCTTACGCCTACCGCTTTTTCCAACCTTGTGCAGCGCATCCCTTGTGTCTCCTAACACGGTGAGGACGCCGCTGCTCCCAGGCATATTCATGAGGTTGTACGCCGGGTGAGTTGCTGCCATGAACCGAGCCAAGGCCGGATAGTCGAGGATGGCATTGTAGGGGAGGTCAATGGGGGCGATGTCGAAGTTGATCAGCTCCATGCGGAAATTGTCGTAGGTGCCGAAGGTCACTGGGAGGCGGATCTGTCCCAAGGAGGCGGTGGAACCGGCTCCGACGCCCGAGAAAGGCCTGCTGGGTTGGAGCCGCTCTAGCGGCACGTGGAGGCTGAAGGCCTCCACCGAGAGCATGTTGAGGCTAGTACCGCCGTCGATGAGGGTCCTGGTGACGGCCACTTGGCAGATGGTGGGGGTGCACATCATCGGGAGCGCGTCCGAGCTGACGGGGTAGAAGGGGTGATCCTCCAAGTCGAAGGTCAAATCGGCCTCGGGCGCCACCCAGCCCGGGGGGGCTTCTCGGCGCTTGGAGGCGGTGCTGATCCGGCGGGTGAACGGCTTGACGTGATGGCTCGAGGGTGGTGCCTGGGAGCCACCCAGGAGAGCTGCGACGACGGGCGACGCTGGTGCGGCGAAACGGGCGAGGAAGAGGTCGCGTAGCTCCTCCCAGGAGGTGACAGAGGCCGTCGGCAGGTGGAGGAGCCATGCGCGCGGGACGCTGGTGAGGGCCATGGGTAGCCAGTTGGCCATCACCCGGTCGTCGCCCCCGGCTCTGAGGACGGCCTCCTCGTACGCCAGCAGGAAAATCATTGGGTCCGTCGCGTCGTCGTAGCGCGGCGGCGTCTCGGGCCTGAACTTGCGCGGCCACTGCACCTGTCGCAAGGCGGGGGCCAAGGCCCGGAGCCCCTTGGCCCCAGTGTCGGCATCCGTTGCTGGAGCGGGCGGCGCGTTGTCCGCCATGAGGGCGGGATGTGATGTCGGGGGAGAGCGGGTCGTCAGGAGGGAGGACTCCGGCGCACCCCTACCTGGGCGCCAAATGTCGAATTTCGGGTTCCGGCAGACCCTTGAGGTTCGAACACTGGGGTGCACGCGGAGATCTCTCCCCTGCCGATCTACGCCCAATCTTCTCGCGTGATCTAAGCTAGAAACAACGAACAACGCATCGGACACGAGGTTTATACTGGTTCGGGCCACCATTGTGGTGTAATACCCTACTCCAGTGTGTGGTGTGGTGGATTGCCTCAGGGGCTGATGATGAACAGTACAAAGGAAGAACAACCTCGCGAGAGGTCTTCTTGAGCTAGTGCGATGAACTGCTAGTGTGAGTTCAATCGCCTCTCTCTCTGCTAGGGCTCTACCAGATTTCTAGCTATCCCTCTCTCTCGATCGGTGGATCAATCGATCTTTGTCTCGATGTCCTATACTCTATGGTGGCTAGCTCTATTTATAGAGGCCCTGGGCCTCTCCCCAAATAATGAGCGGGAAGGGCGCCAACAATTGGCCATTTTGAAGGGGAACATCTAGTACAAGTTATCCTGACCAAAGGTGGTCTTCGGCTGCCAAAAGTACTGGCGATGACACCGTCTTGGGCTCCACGGTGACCTCCGTCCTGCTGCTCTGCTGGTCTTGGTCTCGTTGCACCGGAATGGTAACCTTTGCTTGATGCCTTTGCCTGTGCTTGCCCCCTTTGCACCAAAGAGGAAACAAGGACACTGCGCAGGCCGGCGTCCGCCTGGCACCCGCCTGGTCTCGATCTTCATGGCTTGCGTCACGGGTTCCTCGCGAGGTACCCCTGCCTTGATCTCTCCGCCTCCTCGCGAGCCTTCCTGAAGAGGCTGCCTTTGAGGAAGATTCCGGTCATCCGCCCCGCAAGGCTTGGCCCCTCGCGAGGGTTGTGAGCTTGAGTTGATGAAGATGGGCCGCGCTGGGCCCCCACTTGAGGGAGGCAAGTCTGGGGACCCCCGTTCCCAGAACGCCGACAAAGTTCTCCTCGATGTTCTTGGAGATCTATTCGATGTAATACTCTTTTGCAGTGTGTTCGTCGAGATCCGATGAATTGTGGATTATGAACAAGATTATCTATGAATATTATTTGGTTATACTCTAAATTCTTATATGCATGATTTGATATCTTCGCAAGTCTCTTCGAATTATCGGTTTAGTTTGGCCCACTAGATTGATTTTTCTTGCAATGGGAGAAGTGCTTAGCTTTGGGTTCAATCTTGCGGTGTCCTTTCTAATACGTCTCCAACGTATCTATAATTTTTGATTGTTCCATGCTATTATATTATCTGTTTTGGATGTTTAATGGGCTTTAATATACCTTTTTATATTATTTTTGGGACTAACCTACTAACCAAAGGCCCAGTGCAAATTGCTATTTTTTTGCCTATTTCATTGATTCGCAGAAAAGGAATATCAAATGGAATCCAAATGGAATGAAACCTTCTGGAGAGTTATTTTTGGAACAAACATGATCCAGGAGACTTGGAGTGGACGTCAAGAAAGAAGCGAGGAGGCCATGAGGCAGGAGGGCACGCCCCCACCCTCGTGGGCCCCTCGCAGCTCCATCGACGTACTTCTTTCTCCTATATATACCCATATACCTCGAAAACATCCAGGAGCACCATGAAACCCTATTTCCACCGCCGCAACCTTCTGTACCCGTGAGATCCCATCTTGGGGCCTTTTCCGGCGCTTCGCCAGAGGGGGAATCAATCATGGAGGGCTTCTACATCAACACCATAGCCTCTCCGATGATGTGTGAGTAGTTTACCACAGACCTTTGGGTCCATAGTTATTAGCTAGATGGCTTCTTCTCTCTCTTTGGATCTCAACACAAAGTTCTCCTCGATTCTCTTGGAGATCTATTCGATGTAATTCCTTTTGCGGTGTGTTTGTCGAGATCCGATGAATTGTGGGTTTATGATCAAGATTATCTATGAACAATATTTGATTCCTCTCTGAATTCTTTTATGCATGATTTAATATCTTTGCAAGTCTCTTTGAATTATCAGTTTGGTTTGGCCTACTAGATTGATCTTTCTTGCAATGGGAGAAGTGTTTAGCTATGGGTTCAATCTTGTGGTGTACTTTCCCAGTGACAGCAGGTGCAGCAAGGCACGTATTTTATTGTTTCCATCAAGGATAAAAAGATGGGGTTTATATCATATTGCTTGAGTTTATCCCTCTACATCATGTCATCTTGCCTAATGCGTTACTCTGTCCTTATGAACTTAATACTCTAGATGCATGCTGGATAGCGGTCAATGTGTGGAGTAATAGTAGTAGATGCAGAATCGTTTTGGTCTACTTGTCGTGGACGTGATGCCTATATACATTATCATGCCTAGATATTCTCATAACTATGCGCTTTTCTATCAATTGCTTGACAGTAATTTGTTCACCCACCATAGAATTTGCTATCTTGAGAGAAGCCACTAGTGAAACCTATGGCCCTCGGGTCTATCTTCCATCATATTATTTTCATATCTACTTGCTATTTCCATAGTTGTTTATTTTCCAATCTATACAATAAAAATACCAAAAATATTTATCTTATTATCTCTATCAGATCTCACTTCGTAAGTGATTGTGAAGGGATTGACAACCCCTTCATAGCGTTGGTTGCGAGGTTCTTGTTTGTTTGTGAAGGTATTAGGGACTTGCGTGTTACCTCCTACTGGATTGATACCTTGGTTCTCAAAACTGAGGGAAATACTTACGCTACTTTGCTGCATCACCCTTTCCTCTTCAAGGGAAAACCAACGCAAGCTCAAGAGGTAGCAAGAAGGATTTCTGGTGCCGTTGCCGGGGAGGTTTACACCAAGTCAAGTCAAGCTTTGATCTCCCGCCAACGTGTGGATTTCTGGCGCCGATACCAAGTACCCATCACAAACTCTTATCCCTCACATTACATTATTTGCAATTTGCCTCTCGTTTTCCTCTCCCCCAATTCACCCTTGCCGTTTTATTCGCCCTCTTTTCCGTTCGCCTCTTTTTCGTTTATTTTGCTTGCTTATTGTGTGCTTGTGTGTTGGATTGTTTGTCGATGGCTCAAGATAATACTAAATTGTGTGACTTTTCCAATACCAACAATAATGATTTTATTAGAACTCCGATTGCTCCTCTTACCGATGTTGAATCTTGTGAAATTAATACTGCTTTGCTGAATCTTGTCATGAAAGATCCATTTTCTGGCCTTCCTAGTGAAGATGCCGCTACCCATCTAAACAGCTTTGTTGATTTGTGTGATATGAAAAAGAAGAAAGATGTGGATAGATATTGTTAAATTGAAGCTATTTCCATTTTCGCTTAGAGATTGTGCTAAAACTTGGTTTTCGTCTTTGCCTAAAAATAGTACTGATTCATGGAATAAGTGCAAAGATGCTTTCATCTCTAAGTATTTTCCTCCCGCTAAGATCATCTCTCTTAGAAACGATATTATGAATTTTAAACAACTTGATCATGAGCATGTTGCACAAGCTTGGGAGAGGATGAAATTAATGATACGTAATTGCCCTACTCATGGATTAAACTTATGGATGATCATACAATTTTTTTATGCTGGATTGAATTTTGCTTCTAGAAATCTTTTAGATTCGGCCGCGGGAGGCACTTTTATGGAATTCACTTTAGGAGAAGCTACTAAACTCCTACTCCCTCCATTCCAAATTACTCGTCATGGTTTTAGTTCAAATTTAAACTAAAACCATGACGAGTAATTTGGAACAGAGGGAGTAGATAATATTATGGTTACTTATTCTCAATGGCACACCGAAAGATCTACTAGTAAAAAGGTTCATGCTATAGAAGAAATTAATGTTTTGAGTGGAAAGATGGATGAACTTATGAATTTTTTTGTTAATAAGAGTGTTTCTTCTGATCCTAATGATATGCCTTTGTCTACTTTGATTGAGAATAATAATGAATCTATGGATGTGAATTTTGTTGGTAGGAACAATTTTGGTAACAACGCGTATAGAGGAAACTTTAATCCTAGGTCGTTTCCTAGTAATTCCTCTAATAATTATGGTAATTCCTACAACAACTCTTATGGAAATTTTAATAAGATGCCCTCTAATTTGAGACTAGTGTTCAAGAATTTATGATTTCGCAAAAGAATTTCAATGCCTTGCTTGAAGAAAAATTGCCTAAGATTGATGAGTTGGCTAGGAACATGGATAGAATTTCTCTTGTTGTTGATTCTCTGAAACTTAGATCTATTCCACCTAAGCATGATATCAATGAGTCTATCAAAGCCATGAGAATTTCATTGATGAGTGCAAAGAAAGAACCGCTAGGATGCGTGCTAAAAAAGATTGCTTTATGAACGCGTGTTCTTCTAGTTTTCATGATAATAAGGATGAAGATCTAAAAGTGATTGATGTGTCTCCTATTAAATCTTTGTTTTGTAATATGAATCTTGATAATGATGGGGCTGGAGATGAGTCAACTTTATCTAAAAGGCATCCCAATGATTCAGAGTTTTTAGATCTTGATGCAAAAATTGGTAAAAGTGGGGTTGAAGAGGTCAAAACTTTACATATCAATGAACCTACTATTTTGGATTTCAAGGAATTTAATTATGATAATTGCTCTTTGATAGATTGTATTTCCTTGTTGCAAACCATGCTAAATTCTCCTCATGCTTATAGTCAAAATAAAGCTTTTATGAAACAAATCGTTGATGCTTTAATGCAATCTTATGAAGAAAAGCTTGAATTAGAAGTTTCTATCCCTAGGAAACTGTATGATGAGGTGGAACCTACTATTAAAATTAAAATTAAAGATCATGAATGCTATGCTTTATGTGATTTGGGTGCTAGTGTTTCCACGATTCCAAAAACTTTGTGTGATGTGTATGGTTTCCGTGAATTTGATGATCTTTAAATTTGCATCTTGCGGATTCCACTATTAAGAAACCTATGGCAAAGATTGATGATATTCTGATTGTTGCAAATAGGAATTATGTGCCCGTGGATTTCATTGTTCTTGATATAGATTGCAATCCTACATGTCCTATTATTCTTGGTAGACCTTTCCTTAGAACGATTGGTGCAATTATTGATATGAAAGAAGGAAATATTAGATTCCAATTTCTGTTAAGGAAAGGCATGGGACACTTTTCTAGAAACAAAATTAAATTACCGTATGAATCTGTCGGTGTTCTGGGAACAGGGGTCCCCAGACTTGCCTGCCTGCGGCCCACGGCGTGGCTAAGCCAGCAGGCCGTACGACCCATCTTCATCAACAAGGCATCCAAGACCCTCGCAAGGGTCCAAGCCTTGCGAGGCAGACGACGCAAGGCCTCCTCTGGAGCGGCCTAGCTAGGAAGGCTCACGAGGAGCGAAGATATCAAGGCAGGGAAAACCTCATGAGGCCCTCGTGACGTGAGCCATGACGCACGACACCAGGCGGGCCCCAGGCGGGCGCCAACGCGCATAGCGTCCTTATTTCCTCTTTGGTGTATGAGCCGAAGGACGAGCACATGGAGGCCTACCTCGCGGAGGTGCGCAAGATGGAAAAGTAGTTCTCGGGCCTGGAGCTACAACACGTGCCCCGAGGCACCAACAAGGAAGCCGATGACATTGCTAGGAGAGCATCCAAGCGGCAACCGCAGGAGCCTGGTGTCTTTGAAGAGCAGCTCTTCAAGCCATCAGCTACGCCACCTCTTTCAAGCATGACTCAGCCACGGGAGGAGCTCCCACAGCCCCCGGCCATGGGAGCCGCAACCCGTGGCCCGACCTCAGGAGCTCGGCTGCTCTTGGCGCTCGAGCCCTAGGAGGAGTGCTGGATCAAGGAATTCAAAGAGTACCTGATGCACGGGATGCTGCCGAAAAAGGAAGAGGACGCGGAGCGCGTGGCCCGGCAAGCCACGGCATACTGTATCCAAGACGGCGAGTTATACAGGAAACGACCGAATGATGTCACGCTGCGCTGCATCTTTAGCGATCAGGGAAGGGAGTTGCTGATTGACATACACGGCGGTGACTGCGGACACCACTCGTCGTCACGGACCCTCGTTGCAAGGTGTTCCGCAATGGGTTCTATTGGCCTACAGCACTCAACGACGCGACCGAGCTGGTGAAGTCCTGTGAAGCTTGCCAATTCTACGCCAAGAAAATCCATCAGCCTGCTCAGGGCCTCCAAACCATCCCGCTCACATAGCCGTTTGCGGTCTGGGGGCTGGACATCCTAGACCCGTTTCCCCGGGCGCCAGGGGGCTACCGCTATCTCTACGTCGCCATCGACAAATTCACCAAGTGGGCGGAAGTGGAAGCCTTCTGTACCATTCTAGCCAGATCTACTGTCAAGTTCATCAAGGGCCTCGTGATCCGTTTCGGGGTCCCCAACCGCATCATCACAGATAACGGTTCTCAGTTTACTAGCAACCTCTTCAAAACCTACTGTGCTTACCTTGGAACGCAGATCTGCTACGCTTCAGTAGCCCACCCCAGGAGTAACGGTCAGGCCGAGCGCGCTAACGCGGAGGTCCTGAGGGGCCTCAAGGCCAGGACCTTCAAGAAGAAGCTGGAGGCCTCCGGCAGGGGCTGGCACGATGAGCTCTAGTCCGTACTGTGGTCCATCCAAACCACCGCCACCAAGCCAATGGATGAGACTCCATTCTTCCTCATCTATGGAGCTGAAGCAGTCCTTCCTCACGAGGTCAAGCATCGCTCCGCATGGGTCCTAGCGTTCGATGAAATGCAGCAGGACGCCATGCGGGGATGGATCTCATGCTGGGGGAGGAACACCGTCGCGAAGCCGCGTTGAGGGCGGCAAGGTACCAACAAGCGCTGCGGCGATACCACTGCCGCAACATCCGCTCCAGGACGCTCGAGGTGGGCGACCTCGTCCTGAGGAGGGTCCTCTCCAGAGAAGGGCTGCACAAGCTTTCGCCCATGTGGGAGGGCCCGTTCATGGTCGTCCATGTCTCCAGGCCGGGTGCAGCGCGCTTGGAGACGCAGGACGGGATACCCATCTAGAACGCCTGGAACATCCAGCACCTCCGGAAGTTCTATCCATGAATCAAGGCCCAGAGCCTGAGAAGCAAGACCCAGATCCTGAGAAGAAAGGCCCAGAGCCTGTGAAGAAGGCCCGGTGCCTGTGAAGAATCGCCGCCCGTGACACTCTCACGTAATAATGAGTGGGGCTATACACGTCCCGGAGTCTCAGGTGTGCCGGCCTCAGGCCCTGGGGCTCCCTCCCACTCCTAGTGGACAGCACTTAGCTCCACGCTGGTGGGACGACTTGAAGACTAGATTAGGTGCCGGACGCGGCTTTTCATTTGCTTTCCGTAGTTGACTCGCTTTTCCTTAATCAAAGTTTGCCTTTGGCGTTCCTTGCTGATTTGATTCCCTCGCCTCTCACTGCATTTTTTCCGGCTCGAATTTGCTCGTGTTCTCTCTCTCGCATGCCTCACGAGGGAGCTAGGCAGGTGCCCTCGCGAGCATTTTTTCTCCTTTTTGCCTTCTCGCGAGCCACCCTCGTTCGAGCCCAAAAGCTAGCGCACCTCTCTTAGTCCGTGCCCCTCGGGTACCATGATACAAAGTGCCAGGTTAGGGCCAGGATGAACGGCAAATCTTTTAATGCACTTCCTAATGAGTGTTTCGCAGTTCCTGAGCGAATGCAGGCCACCAAGGCAAGATGGATGTGAAGAAATAAATGCTTCGCGAGGAAGAGGGTGTCCTGAGTATACCAGGTTAAGTTATCTTCGCGCAAAATAACAACACAACACGAGAACAACATGCATATTGATATAACCAAGGAACCATAGTTCGATACACGCCCGCCTGGGCCCATGCTGGTTTCATTCTTGATGCAGGAAAAGAGCAAAAAAAAAGTAGCATTGCAGCGGTCCGCGAGGACAAGCACCTAGCACTACCCCGAGCCTAGCCAGATCCTTCCTCACGCTTCACGGAGGTGCGGCGATGATACGACCCACTGCGGCCTTCAAAATGGGCGTGGCGGCTGGTCATAGCCGCCACTGCTGGAGCTATTGCCGGAGGAAGAGCTGCCGTAGCTGGACGAGACACAATCGCCGCTGAGGGCAGGCTCGCCCTCGGCCTCGTCGCGACCGTCCCCAAGGCCGAGTACCTCCTCACCGTCGTTCGCCTCGGGACACTACCCGGCGCGACGACCATCTTCCCCAAACACCCTCACATAAAGGGTCGATCCACCATCATACCTGAAGTGGAGGGTGCACCGCCTGCCTAGGCCACGCGTGCGGGCGAATGTCTTCCAGCCGCGGGCCAGGGCTATGTTGCCCGTGGCGGAAGTCTCAACCGCAACCCAAGAGGCCTTGCTGCAGCAGCCATCTGCCTGCAGCTAGAGTCCGCCTGGACCAGAGGCCGGCAGTTCGCCGGTGAAGAAGCACCGAAGTTGGAGCCAGTTGCCGGTCGGGTTCTCCGACCAGACGACAAACTCCGGCGACACCTCCGTCATGTGGAAGCGCGGACGAGGAGGCCGCGCCACCATGGCACACCTCCCCTCATCAACTGGACCGCCATGGCTGGGATGACCCACTCCGCGTGTCGTGGCGCCGTCTCGACAATGGGCCACGGCGGGAGTCGCGGCATGCTTGCGCGGGCCGCCGCAGCCGCGCTTGGGCGCCGGGGAGTCGGGTCCATCGCGAGGGGCCTTCCCGTTCTCGGCGGCCTTGAACTTCCTTCGTGGTGCCATGGGTGTCACTACAAGTGATGGAGCGAGGGAAAGGAGCAAGCAAGGAAGGAAGAGATGGGCAACGGGGGCTCCACCCCCTCCCCATTTATAGCAAGAGAAGGCCAACCGGCATCTCCCATGATCGCAGGTAATGATGGTTTTCCTTGCATGTCGCAGGGACTTGTCAAGTCATGCAGTTGCCGAGGCAACATGGGAAAGCGGAGACGCCCACGTCCAATCAACCGCCACACATCAACCGAGGCCGCAGGCTTTTGGGGCCCGTGGTGCTCCGAAATTGACCCTTGGCTTCCCCGCGAAGCCAAGCCCAAGCGCACCTTGGGACCGGGGGCTACTGTCGGCGTTCTGGGAACGGGGGTCCCCAAACTTGCTTGCCTGCGGCCCACGACGTGGCTAAGCCAGCAGGCTATACGGCCCATCTTCATCAACAAGGCATCCAAGACCCTCGCGAGGGTCCAAGCCTCACGAGGCGGACGACGCAAGGCCTCCTCTGGAGCGGCCTAGCTAGGCAGGCTCATGAGGAGCGGAGATATCAAGGTGGGGCAAACCTCACGAGGCCCTCGTGACGTGAGCCATGACGCACGACACCAGGCGGGTGCCAGCGTGCACAGCGTCCTTATTTCCTCTTTGGTGCTAAGGAGGCTAGCGTAGACGAAGAGTACCGAGGCATCAGGCAAAGGTTGCTATTGGTTCAACGAGACCAAGACCAGGAGGACGGCAAGACAGAGGTCATCGTGGAGCCCAAGACGACGTCACCGCTAGAACTTTTCGCAGGCGAAGACCACTTTTGTTAGGATAGCTTTTACTAGTTGTCCCCCTTCAAATTTGCCCGCCATTGTTGGCTCCCTTCCAGCTCGGTATTTTGGGAAGAGGACCAGGGCCTATATAAGTAGAGCTAGCCACCATAGTAGAGGCATCTCATCTTAGCTTGATCCAACCCGATCGAGAGCCTACTCACAAGAACACCTCAACCTCAGGAGGCTGTTCTTCCCTTGTACTGTTCATCATCAGCCCTAGAGGCAATCCACCACCACCACACTAGAGTAGGGTATTACACCACAACGGTGGCCCAAATCAGTATAAACCTCGTGTCTTTCCGCGTTGCGAGTTCCTCGAGTTCGTCCGCAAGATCTTAGCGAGCTAGGGCGTAGATTGGTGGGAAGGAAAGACTTCGCGCGCACCCCAGTGTTCGAACCTTAAGGGTTTGCCGGAACCCCACATCCGACAGAATCTATTATGCGAGCCACTTATGGATTGCATACCAAAGATGACAATACCTAGATCTATTCTTGCTTTTATGCCTAGCTAGGGGCGTTAAATGATAGCGCTTGTTGGGAGGCAACCCAATTTTATTTTTGTTTCTTGTTTTTTGTTCCCGTTTAGTAATAAATAATTCATCTATCTTCTATTATTATTGGAATTTTTATGTTTTAATTAGTGTTTGTGCCAAGTGGAACCTTTGGGAAGACTTGGGGGAAGTCTTTGCGATCTTGCTGTAAAAAACAGAAACTTTAGCGCTCACGAGATTTGCTGCCATTTTTTTTACTGGAGAGTGCGATTAGGTTGATTCTTTTTGAAGATGATTAATAGACAAATTCCTCACGTCCACCAATTTATTTTAGACTTTTTGGGGTTACATAAGTATTCAAAACCTACAGATTACTACAGACTATTATGTTTTTGATAAAATCTGTTTATCGCGTGTTGTTTGCTTATTTTGTTGAATCTATGGCTAGTATCGAGGGGTATGAACCATAGTGAAGTTGGAACACAGTAGGTTTAACACCAATATAAATAAAGAATGAGTTAATTACAGTACCTTGAAGTGGTGGTTTGTTTTCTTATACTAACAGAGCTCATGAGATTTTCTATTGAGTTTTGTGTTGTGAAGTTTTCAAGTTTTGGGTAAAGATTTGATGGATTTTAGAATAAGGAGTGGCAAGAGCCTAAGCTTGGGGATGCCCAAGGCACCCCTAGGTGAAATTCAAAGACAACCAAAATCCTAAGCTTGGGGATTTCCCGGAAGGCATCCCCTCTTAGGTGTGGAGCCATCGCAACTAGGTTAGCTTGAAGGGGTTAATCGGGACAAAGGACACAGAGAATTTACCCAGGTTTGGCCCCTCTCAACGATGTAAAACCTACTCCTGCTTTAGGTTGTATTGCTTGGGTTTCGATTACCAGGGAGCGAATATGCTTGACCTAGTTATTGGTGAGTTGTTTTCTTGAGTCAACCCGCCGCCGGGTCACCCCTTTATATACAGGTTGATGCCCGGCGGCTTACAGAATCCCGGCCGGCTCATGCAAAATGTGCCCGGCTCGGTATCTAACTAAGCTTGCCTTACAACACAAGTTAAACATATGGCGACTCATACCCGTGGGCCTCAAGTCATCCCGGGGTCTTGGGCCTTCAATAAGCTTGCTCTATGAATCACCATCTTCACATCTTCTTGGACCTTATCAGGCCTCTTGTCTTTAAGATGCCAGTGGCATGACTCGGCCCCTCCTGGGAGAGTCATACCCAGTAGTTATATCCCCAACATTAGGCCTCAGGTTGATTTGAACTTGTTCACATCAGTCTTCACTTCTTGACTTAGTTGAATCTTCTATCCGTAATTCTGTACTTATTCATTGTAACCCGCCATGACGTCACATCTCAGCATCGTGTTAACCCGCCATGACATCATCTTGCATTAATTGTGCACAAGGATGAAAAACTCTCAACAAATCTTTTTATTTAATGGACCTCCCGAAAATCGAGGTATTCGCATAACCACATAATCATTTTTCGGTCTCCTTGATTCCCATGCATGCCATCTATCAACTTCCTTATAAATAGGGACAGGGGCCCCTGTTTTCACTTTTACCTTGCCCCCTCGTCTTCTTCTTCTTCTTCCTTGCGACTCCTCAGCCATCTCGAGCTCCGCCGCCGCTGCCTCCGTCCGGCGTCCTCAACTCCGGCCGCTGCATCAACCTGATCGAACCAGAGCACTGCGGCACACCTCCGTTGTTCATCAGCGTCAGTAAGTATTCTCCTTTCCCGTAGCAGATCTTCATTAGGATTTTCACCGTTCATCGGTGTTCTTCATTGTTCCTTATTTTCTCTTCTAGATCATATGGCTTGATCTGAACATGGTACCAAACTTGTGCGGTAGAAGTTTAGCATCCCCTTTCAATCAAAGAAAATCCTCATTCTGTACAAAAAAAATCTCATTTAGGCATACAAATTCTTCTGCTACCACCACCTTAGGTTTAAAATTTATTTGCATTTTCTGAATTGCTATAGATCCAAAATCATAGCACCAATCTACAGAACTTGTTCATCCATCACTTAGTAAAAAATTACTTTCCAATCTGTTGTACTACAATCATGCGGGTGGCTTATATGATAAACCATAACCCGCTATATATCATTAGTCTTCTGATTAAGCCGCTAGTATATATCTGCGTAACTCGGCGTTATCTTCCGGTTGAACATGCTGGCTCTTCCTTCTACTTATGAATTGTATTTGTATAATGCACTTTACCTTTCAATCACCGGCCGGCTTAGCAGCACAATCCTTAACCCGACAATATTTCCCTTTGTAGTCAAAAAATGTCTAAAGCCAAAACCGCCACCTCATGCAACTGGGTCGTCTCCCGGGTTACCGAAGAAACATTGAACGAGTATGTCCAAACGAGCATCTTAGCCAAAAAGGATGTCATCCATTGGAGGGTCCCAGGCACAGAAACCCCTCCTGAGCCCAAGGAAGGTGAAGTAATGGTTTTTACTGATAAAGAGTATGGCGGGTTTACCCCACGGCTGGTCATGATGTCCAATATAAAAGCCGCTGGTGATTGTATAGTCCATAACCAGGGTGGGTTATCAAAACCTCAGATATTCATAGAATAAACAAATAACATACATGTTATATTTTTTCATACTGCCGTCTTACCATGCCATATGCAGCAAGGGTAATAATCCAGAAAACTTTTAGAGCGCATAACTCCAATTGCACAATCAAGGCATACTGGTGACTTATCGTCCAGAACCAGACCGGGTTATCAAAATCCGAATACGCTCAAATATGAGCCATAAATATTAAGGCTACATGGCCTGAATCATTTTAAACCATATGTCAATATGGTACAAAAATATGAACCCAAAAAATGTTCAAACAAAATAACAAACCAGAAAAAAGGCTTTCATAGGCTGCCAAACCTCAATATCAAGTGATGTTCAAGGGCCGCATAGCCACTGAGTTAATCCTTTATTCAAACCTGTAAGCCGGGCCTCACATGGCCAACCGCCATTTTAACTTTGACCAGTTCAAGTCTTTATAAGATTAACTATCAAGAGTATGGCGGGTCATTCCAGGATTACCTGGTCGGAGTGGCAGACATACAAAAGGCAGGATAACCAGGAGTTTTGGTGAATACACCTGGCGTCCAAGCCGATCAAAGGGTAAATATAGCTATGTTCATTGAACAGGAAGCCCCCAAGTGACCTTTAATAAACCATCAAGGCAGGTTACCTATGTTTGAATTGTACATTGTAACAAGTTCTCTTTGGCAATCTTATAACTTGGGCAAAAAAGCCCCCAAGTCATTTTACAACAAGGCGTATAAGCCGGATCAAAGGGTAGTCATAGCTATGCTCAGTGAGCTGGAAGCCCCCATGTTATTTGTAACAAGGTGTGCAAGATGGATCAAGAGGGTAGTCATAGTTATGATCAGTGAGCGGGAACGCCCAAGTGATCTTATGAATTGATAATAAAGACTCAGATACTCATAAATGAAACGACAGAGGCCCTGAATTATTAGGGATGCCGACTTTATTATACTAATCTTAATATATACATTGGTAGAAGTATGTACATCACAAGAGCCGGTGGCTCAGGTGTAATAAGGCCGGAGATGAGAAATATTCCACGGCCGAAGGGTCTCCTCCTCCGGCGTGCGTGAGTCCTTGTGGTCTCAGACATCGATGAGGTAGTATGATCCATTGTTCAGATTTTTGCTGACCGCAAAAGGCCCTTCCCAAGGTGGGGATAACTTATGCATATCTGTTTGATCCTGGATGAGTCGGAGCACCAAGTCACCTTCTGAAAAGGTCCTGGTTTTAACCCGACGATTATGTTATCAACGCAGATCTTGCTAGTAGATTGCTGAACGAGCCGCTGCAAGGTCACGCTCCTCATCCAGGAGGTCAAGAGTATCATGTCATGCCTTTTCATTATCAGCTTCAACATAATCTGCCACGCGGGGCGAGCCATGCCGGATGTCACTGGGAAGAACCACCTCTGCTCCGTAAACCATGAAAAAGGCGTATAACTCGTGGATCTATTAGGGGTAGTATTGATAATCCAAAGCACTGAAGGTAACTCCTCAACCCAACAACCCGGTGTCCTCTGCAAAGGGACCATAAGCCGGGGTTTATGCCTCTCAAGATTTCTTGATTGGCTCTTTTAGCTTGACCATTGGACTGGGGGTGGGCCACATATGAAACATCAAGACGAATATTTTCACGTTGACAAAATTCTTTCATAGCCCCTTTAGACAGATTAGTGCCATTATCAGTTATGATGCTGTGAGGGTAACCAAAACGGATAATCACCTTTTTAATGAATTGAACCGTCGTTGCCGCATCACGCTTGCTGACCGGCTCTGCCTCAACCCACTTTGTAAACTTGTCAATTGCCACCAAGAGGTGAGTCTTTTTGTCCTTGGATCTTTTAAAAGGCCCAACCATATCCAGCCCCCGAACTACAAACGACCAAGTAATTGGAATCATCCTCAACTCTTGAGCCGGCACATGAGCTCGTCTAGAAAATTTCTGACAGCCATCACATTTGCTAACCAGATCCTCCGCATCAGCATGAGCCGTCAGCCAATAAAACCCATGAAAAAAAGCATTAGCCACGAGAGACTTAGAACCAACATGATGGCCACAATCTCCTTCATGAATATCTCGTAGAATCTCATGGCCCTCCTTAGGAGATATACAACGCTGAAACACCCCTGTGAGGCTGTGACACTTCATCGGTGCAACTCACCCTTCACCATAGTCATTGACTTAGACCGTTGGGTTATCTGTCTGGCCAAAGTTTCATCTTCAGGTAACTCACCCGGGTCATATAAGCCAAATACGGGATTTTCCAATCAGGAATAACATGGAGAGCCGCCACCAACTGCACCTCCGGGTCAGGGATAGCAAGATCCTCCTCTGTAGGCAATTTAACTGAAGGGTTATTTAAAATATCGAGGAAAACATTAGGTGGTACCGGCTTACGCTAGGATCCCATCCGACTTAAAGCATCAGCCGCCTCATTTTACCTACGATCAACATGCTCCACTTGATAAACCTTGAAATGACCAGCAATAACATCAACCTCTCGGCGATAAGCCGCCATGAGTGGGTCCTTGGAATCCCAAGTTCCGAAAACTTGATGAGCCACCAAATCTGTGTCACCAAAGCACCTTACCCGGCTTAGATTCATCTCTTTAGCCATCCGAAGACCATGGAGCAAGGCATCATACTCAGCTGCATTTTTAGTACAAGGGAACATCAACCTTAAAACATAACAAAATTTATCAACTCATGGGGAAGTCAAAATAACTCCAGCCCTCGAGTCTTCCAACTGCCTAGACCCATCAAAATGAATAGTCCAATATGTGTTATCAGGCTTTTCCTCAGGCATCTACAACTCTGTCCAATCATTAATAAAATCCACAAGCGCTTGAGACTTGATGGCTGCCCAAGGCATATATTTCAAACCATGGGGTCCAAGCTTAATGGCCCACTTGGCCACCCGGCCTCTGGCTTCTCTGTTTTGAATAATATCCCCTAAGGGAGCAGAACTAACCACAGTGATGGGATGACCAAGGAAATACTGTTTCAACTTATGGCTAGCCATGAACACCCATAAACCAGCTTCTATCAACGTGTGTATCTCTGCTTGGATTTAATGAGTACCTCATTGACATAGTAAACCGGCTGCTAAACCAGATATTCCTTGCCTCCTTTCCACAACAACTGCCACACTAATGGCTCTACTGTTAGCAGCCACATATAACAGCAAGTGCTCCTTATCAATGGGAGCTGCAAGGATTGGTGGCTCAGCCAAGTGCTTTTTCAATGTCTCAAAAGCTTTATTAGCATCATCACTCCATACGAAGTGATCTGTTTTCTTCATCATCTGATATAAAGGGATAGCCTTCTCTCCCAGGCGGCTTATAAACCGGCTCAAAGCCGCAATACGACCCGCCAAGCGCTGGACGTCATTGATACATGCCAGCTTAGCCAAAGAAGTGATAGCCTTGATTTTCTCCAGGTTAGCTTCAGTGCCTCTCTCAGAAACCAAAAAACCCAACAGCTTACCAGATGGAACACCGAAAACGCACTTGGCCAGGTTAAGCATCATTTTGTAGACCCGGAGTTTGTCAAAGGTCTCCTTCAAATCATCTAACAAGGTCTCTTTCTTCCTTGATTTCACAACTATGTCATCCACATAAGCATGAATATTGCCTCCAATTTGATTATGCAGGCGATTCTGAACACAACGCCAATAAGTCGCCTGGGCACTCTTGAGCCCAAAAGGCATAGACACACAGCAGAAGGCTCCAAAAGGAGTGATAAAGGCTGTCTTCTCCTGGTCCTTAACTGCCATCTTGATCTGATGATAACCATAATAAGCATCTAGAAAACTCAAATGCTCACAACCCGTCGTAGCATCGATGATCTGATCAATGCGAGGGGGAGCAAAACGATCAGCCGGACATGCCTTGTTAAGGTCAGTATAATCCACACACATACGCCAAGTGTCATTCTTCTTAAGTACCAGCACCGGGTTAGCCAACCACTCAGGATGAAAAACTTCAATAATAAACCCAGCCGCCAAGAGCCGGGCTACTTCTTCACCAATGGCCTTGCGCCTTTCTTCATTAAAACGACGAAGTAATTGCTTGACCATTTTAAACTTTGGATCCACATTGAGAGTGTGCTCAGCGAGTTCCCTCGGTACACCTGGCATGTCTGAAGGCTTCCATGCAAAGATGTCCCGGTTCTCACGGATGAACTCGATGAGCGCGCTTTCCTATTTCGGATCCATATTGGCACTGATGCTGAACTGCTTGGACGAGTCGCCAGGAACAAAGTCAACCTGATTGGTGTCATCTATCGATTTAAACTTCAACAAAGGGTCATGCTCTGTCGTTGGCTTCTTCAAGGGGGTCATGTCTATCGGGTCAACATTATCTTTATAAAACTTTAACTCCTTTGTTGCACAAACAGACTCAGCGCAAGCAACATCGCCCTCTTCATACTCCAAGGCTATCTTCCTGTTGCCATGCACTGTGATGGTACCCTTGCGACCCGACATTTTAAGATGTAGATAAACATAACAAGGTCGTGCCATAAATTTAGCATAAGCCGGCCGTCCAAACAAGGCGTGATAAGGGCTTTTGATCTTGACCACATCAAAGGCCAATGTTTCAGCTCTGTAATCATGGTCATCACCAAAGCAACATCGCCCTGTTCACACTCTGATACATCTCCAACGTATCTATAGTTCCATGCTATTATATTATCTATTTTGGATGTTTATGGGCTTTATTATAAACTTTTATATTATTTTTGGGACTAACCTATTAACCCACAGCCCAGTGCCAGTGCCAGTTTCTGTTTTTTTCCTTATTTTAGAGTATAACAGAAAAGGAAAATCAAACGGAGTCCAATTGACCTAAAACTTCACGGAACTCATTTTTGGACCAGAAGAAGCCCACGTAGTATCGGAGTTGGACCAGGAGAGTCCCGGGCTGCCCACGACGGTGGGGGGCGCGCCCCCTGCCTCGTGGACAGCCTGGAGGTCCACCGATGTACTTATTCCTCCCATATATACCCATATACCCTAAAAACTTCGGGGAGCAGAATAGATCGGGAGTTCCGCCACCAGAAGCCTCCGTAGCCACCGAAAACCAATCTAGACCCGTTCCGGCACCCTGCCAGAGGGGGAACCCCTCACCGCTGGCCATATTCATCATCCAGGCGCTCTCCGTGATGAGGAGGGAGTAGTCCACCCTCGGGGCTGAGGGTATGTACCAGTAGCTATGTGTTTGATCTCTCTCTCTCTCTCTCTCGTGTTCTTGAGGTGGTACGATCTTGATGTATCGCGAGCTTTGCTATTATAGTTGGATCTTATGATGTTTCTCCCCCTCTACTCTCTTGTAATGAATTGAGTTTTCCCTTTGAAGTTATCTTATCGGATTGAGTCTTTAAGGATTTGAGAACACTTGATGTATGTCTTGCGTGGGATACCCGTGGTGACAATGGGGTATTCTATTGATCCACTTGATGTATGTTTTGGTGATCAACTTGCGGGTTCCGCCCATGAACCTATGCATAGGGGTTGGCACACGTTTTTGTCTTGACTCTTCGGTAGAAACTTTGGGGCACTCTTTGAAGTACCTTGTGTTGGTTGAATAGATGAATCTGAGATTGTGTGATGCATATCGTATAATCATACCCACGGATACTTGTGGTGACATTGGAGTATCTAGGTGACATTAGGGTTTTGGTTGATTTGCGTATTAAGGTGTTATTTTACTACGAACTCTGGGGCTGTTTGTGACACTTATATGAATAGCCCAACGGATTGATCGAAAATAATAACTTTGAGGTGGTTTCGTACCCTACAATAATCTCTTCGTTTGTTCTCCGCTATTAGTGACTTTGGAGTGACTCTTTGTTGCATGTTGAGGGATAATTATATGATCCAATTATGTTATTATTGTTGAGAGAACTGGCACTAGTGAAAGTATGAACCCTAGGCCTTGTTTCAACGCATTGCAATACCGTTTGTGCTCACTTTTATCATTAGTTACCTTGCAGTTTTTATATTTTCAGATTACAAAAACCATTATCTACTATCCATATTGCACTTGTATCACCATCTCTTCGCCGAACTAGTGCACCTATACGATTTACCATTGTATTGGGTGTGTTGGGGACACAAGAGACTCTTTGTTATTCGGTTGCAGGGTTGTTTGAGAGAGACCATCTTCATCCTACGCCTCCTACGGATTGATAAACCTTAGGTCATCCACTTGAGGGAAATTTGCTACTGTCCTACAAACCTCTGCATCTGGACTTGGAGGCCCAACAATGTCTACAAGAAGAAGGTTTTGTAGTAGACATCAAGCTCTTTTCTGGCACCGTTGCCGGGGAGGTTAGTGCTTGAAAGTTTATCTTTAGATCTTGCAATTGAATCTTTTTGTTTCTTGTTTTAGCACTAGTTTAGTCTATAAAAGAAAACTACAAAAAAATGGAATTGAGGGTACCTCATATGCTTCATCCTTTTAATATCTTTCAAGAAAATGAGGATTCCAGTAATTGTGCTCAATTGCTAGAGGAAGAATGCATTAGAATGTTTGGCACTAAATCTTTGTATGATGAGCATGATTGCAATGTTGTTAGTATGAATTCCTTGAATATCATTGATGCTAATGATATGCAAAGCCACAAGCTTGGGGAAGCTATGTTTGATGAAGATGATATTTTTTGTCCCCCAAGTTTTGATGAGGAAATTTATTATGATGAAAGCATGCCTCCTATTTATGATGATTATATTGATGAAAGTGGATTTGGAGAGGTCATGACTTTATTTTGTGATGAATCCACTATTTCGGAAGAGGTTCCAATTGACTATGAGAACAAAGTTGCTTTCTATGATAATTATTGTGATGACTTGTATGCTATAAAGAATAATGATATCCATGAAACTTGTCATCGTGATTTTCGTTTTCAATTGGATTATGCCTCACATGATAGTTATTTTGTTGAGTTTTCTCCCACTACTATTCATGAGAAGAAATTTGCTTATGTGGAGAGTAATAAAAATTCTATGCTTATGCATCATGAAAAGAATGCTTTATGTGATGGTTATATTGTTGAATTCATTCATGATGCTACTGAAAATTATTACGAGAGAGGAATATATGCTTGTAGGAGTTGCAATAATATCAAGTTTCCTCTCTATGTATTGAAAATCTTGAAGCTATGTTTGTTTTACCTTCCTATGCAAGTTGATTCTTGTTCCCATAAGTTGTTTGCTCACAAAATCCCTATGCATAGGAAGTGCGTTAGACTTAAATGTGCTAGTCGTATTCTTCATGATGCTCTCTTTATGTTTCAATTCTTATCTTTTATGTGAGCATCATTGAAATCATCATGCCTAGCTAGGGGAGTTAAACGTTAGAGCTTGTTAGGAGGCAACCCAATTTTATTTTTGTTCCTGTTTAGAAATAAATAATTCATCTAGCCTCTGTTTAGATGTGTTTTTATGTTTTAATTAGTGTTTGTGCCAAGTAAAGCCTTTAGGACCTTCTTGGGTGATTGTTATTTGACCTTGCTGTAAAAAACAGAAAATATGCGCTCACGGGAATAATTTTCATTTCTTACCAGAGAGCGATAAAATACCAATTCCACTTGAAGTAGATTAATAAAAAAATTGCCTAGGACTTCCTAATTTCTCAGGATATTTTGAGTTACAGAAGTATTCGAATCCTACAGATTACTACAGACTGTTCTGTTTTTGACAGATTCTGTTTTCTATGTGTTGTTTGCTTATTTTGATGAATCTATGAGTAGTATCGGAGGGTATGAACCATAGAGAAGTTGGAATATAGTATATATTACACCAATATGAATTTAGAATGAGTTCACAATAGTACCTAAGTGGTGATTTATTTTCTTATACTAACGGATCTTACGAGTTTTCTGTTAAGTTTTGTGTTGTGAAGTTTTCAAGTTTTGGGTAAAGATTCGATGGACTATGGAATAAGGAGTGGCAAGAGCCTAAGCTCGGGGATGCCCAAGGCACCCCAAGGTAATATTCAAGGACAACCAAAAGCCTAAGCTTGGGGATGCCCCGGAAGGCATCCCCTCTTTCGTCTTCGTTCATCGGTAACTTTACTTGGAGCTATATTCTTATTCACCACATGATATGTGTTTTGCTTGGAGCGTCAATTTATTTTATTTTGTTTTGCTTTCTGTTTGAATAAAGTATCAAGATCTGAAATTCTTAAATGTTAGAGATTCTTCACATAGTTGCATAATTATTCGACTACTCATTAATCTTCACTTATATCTTTCGGAGTAGTTTGTAATTTGCCCTAGTGTTTCACTTATATCTTTTAGAGCACGGTGGTGGTTTTATTCTATAGAAATAATTGATCTATCATGCTTCATTTATATTATTTTGAGAGTCCTAAATAGCATGGTAATTTGCTTTGGTTATGAATTTAGTCCTAATATGATGGGCATCCAAGAGGGATATAATAAAAACTTTCATATAAAGTACATTGAATACTATGAGAAGTTTGATACTTGATGATTGTTTTGAGATATGAGGATGGTAATATTAGAGTCATGCTAGTGAGTAGTTGTGAATTTGAGAGATACTTGTGTTAAAGTTTGTGATTCCCATAGCATGCACGTATGGTGAACCGTTATGTGATGAAGTCGGAGCATGATTTATTTATCGATTGTCTTCCTTATGAGTGGCGGTCGGGGATGAACGATGGTCTTTTACTACCAATCTATCCCCCTAGGAGCATGCGCGTAGTACTTTGTTTCGATAACTAATAGATTTTTGCAATAAGTATGTGAGTTCTTTATGACTAATGTTGAGTCCATGGATTATACGCACTCTCACCCTTCCACCATTGCTAGCCTCTCTAGTACCGCACAACTTTCGCCGGTACCATAAACCCACCATATATCTTCCTCAAAACAACCACCATACCTACCTATTATGGCATTTCCATAGCCATTCCGAGATATATTACCATGCAACTTTCCACCGTTCCGTTATTATGACACGCTTCATCATTGTCATATTGCTTTGCATGATCATGTAGTTGATATCGTATTTGTGGCAAAGCCACCGTTCATAAATCTTCCATACATGTCACTCTTGAGTCATTGCACATACCGGTACACCGCCGGAGGCATTTATATAGAGTCATATTTTGTTCTAAGTATCGAGTTGTAATTCTTGAGTTGTAAGTAAATAAAAGTGTGATGATCATCATTATTAGAGCATTGTCCCAGTGAGGAAAGGATGATGGAGACTATGATTCCCCCATAAGTCGGGATGAGACTCCGGACGAAAAATAAAAAAAAGAGAAAAAAGAGGCCATAAAAAAAGAGAAAAGGCCCAAATAAAAAAATGAGAGAAAAAGAGAGAAGGGGCAATGCTACTATCCTTTTAGCACACTTGTGCTTCAAAGTAGCACCATGATCTTCATGATAGAGAGTCTCCTATGTTGTCACTTTCATATACTAGTGGGAATTTTTCATTATAGAACTTGCCTTGTATATTCCAATGATGGGCTTCCTCAAAATGTCCTAGGTCTTCGTGAGCAAGCGAGTTGGATGCACACCCACTAGTTTCTTTTGTTGAGCTTTCATACATTTATAGCTCTAGTGCACCCGTTGCATGGCAATCCCTACTCACTCACATTGATATCTATTGATGGGCATCTCCATAGCCAGTTGATACGCCTAGTTGATGTGAGACTATCTTCTCCTTTTTGTCTTCTCCATGACCACCATTCTATTCCACCTATAGTGCTATATCCATGGCTCACGCTCATATATTGCGTGAAGATTGAAAAGGTTTGAGAACATCAAAAGTATGAAACAATTGCTTGGCTTGTCATCGGGGTTGTGCATGATTTAAATACGTTGTGTGGTGAAGATGGAGCATAGCCAGACTATATGATTTTGTAGGGATAACTTTCTTTGGCCATGTTATTTTGAGAAGACATAATTGCTTTGTTAGTATGCTTGAAGTATTATTATTTTTATGTCAATATTAAACTTTTGTCTTGAATCTTATGGATCTGAATATTCTTGCCACAATAAAGAGAATTACATGGATAAATATGTTAGGTAGCATTCCACATCAAAAATTCTGTTTTTATCATTTACCTACTCGAGGATGAGCAGGAATTAAGCTTGGGGATGCTGATACGTCTCCAACGTATCTATAATTTTTGATTGTTCCATGCTATTATATTATCTCTTTTGGATGTTTATGGGCTTTATTATACACTTTTATATTATTTTTGGGACTAACCTATTAACCCAGAGCCTAGTGCCAGTGCCAGTTTCTGTTTTTTCCTTGTTTAGAGTATCGCAGAAAAGGAAAATCAAACGGAGTCTAATAGACCTGAAACTTCACAAAACATTTTTTGGACCAGAAGAAGCCCACGGAGTATCAGAGTTGGACCAGGAGAGTCCCGGGATGCCCACGAGGGTGGGGGGTGCGCCCACCCCCCTGGGCGCGCGCCCCTGCCTCGTGGACAACCCGTAGGTCCACCGACGTACTTCTTCCTCCCATATATACGCATATACCCTAAAAACTTTGGGGAGCAAAATAGATCGGGAGTTCCGCCACAAGAAGCCCCCATAGCCACCGAAAACCAATCTAGACCCGTTCCGGCACCCTGCCGGAGGGGGAACCCCTCACCGGTGGCCATCTTCATCATCCCGGCGCTCTCCATGACGAGGAGGGAGTAGTCCACCCTCAGGGCTGAGGGTATGTACCAGTAGCTATGTGTTTGATCTCTCTCTCTCTCTCTCATGTTCTTGAGGTGGTACGATCTTTATGTATCGCGAGCTTTGCTATTATAGTTGGATCTTATGATGTTTCTCCCCCTCTACTTGTAATGAATTGAGTTTCCCATTGAAGTTATCTTATCGGATTGAGTCTTTAAGGATTTGAGAACACTTGATGTATGTCTTGCGTGGGATACCCGTGGTGACAATGGGGTATTCTATTGATCCACTTGATGTATGTTTTGGTGATCAACTTGCGGGTTCCACCCATGAACCTATGCATAGGGGTTGGCACACGTTTTCGTCTTGACTCTCCGGTAGAAACTTTGGGGCACTCTTTGAAGTACTTTGTGTTGGTTGAGTAGATTAATCTGAGATTGTGTGATGCATATCATATAATCATACCCATGGATACTTGTGGTGACATTGGAGTATCTAGGTGACATTAGGGTTTTGGTTGATTTCCGTCTTAAGGTGTTATTTTACTACGAACTCTAGGGCTGTTTGTGACACTTATAGGAATAGCCCAACGGATTGATCGGAAAGAATAACTTTGGGGTGGTTTTGTACCCTACCATAATCTCTTCGTTTGTTCTCCGCTATTAGTGACTTTGGAGTGACTCTTTGTTGCATGTTGAGGGATAATTATATGATCCAATTATGTTATTATTGTTGAGAGAACTTGCACTAGTGAAAGTATGAACGCTAGGCCTTGTTTCAACGCATTGCAATACCGCTCGTGCTAACTTTTATCATTAGTTACCTTGCTATTTTTATATTTTTAGATTACAAAAACCATTATCTACTATCCATATTGCACTTGTATCTCCATCTCTTCGCCGAACTACTGCACCTATACGATTTACCATTGTATTGGGTGTGTTGGGGACACAAGAGACTCTTTGTTATTTGGTTGCAGGGTTGTTTGAGAGAGACCATCTTCATCCTATGCCTCCTACGGATTGATAAACCTTAGGTCATCCACTTGAGGGAAATTTGCTACTATCCTACAGACCTCTGCATCTGCACTTGGAGGCCCAACAATGTATACAAGAAGGTTGTGTAGTAGACATCACACTCCAAGGCTATCTTCCTGTTGCCATGCACCATGATGGTACCCTCGCGACCCAACATTTTAAGATGCAGATAAACATAGAAAGGTCGTGCCATAAATTTAGCATAAGCCGGCCGTCCAAACAAGGCGTGATAAGGGCTTTTGATCTTGACCACATCAAAGGTGAATGTTTCAGCTCTGTAATCATGGTCATCACCAAAGGCCACTTCCAAAGCTATCTTACCTACTGGATACGCCGACTTACCAGGCACCACCGCATGAAAAACATTAGAAGACGTCTTAAGGTCTTTGTTAGTCAAATTCATACGTCAAAAAAGTATCATAGTAAAGGATATTGATACTGCTGCCTCCATCCATGAGCACCTTTGTAAATTTGTACCGTCCAACCTTAGGGGCAACCACTAAAGCCAACTGACCTGGATTGTCAACTCGGGGCAGGTGATCCTCACGGCTCCATACAATAGGATGTTCAGACCATTGCAAGTATCGAGGGACTATCGGCTCAACCGCATTCACCACCCGTTTATGAATCTTCTGGTCTTGTTTGCATAAGCTCGTGGTAAACACATGATATTGACCACTATTCAGCTGCTTCGGATTACTCTAATAACCGGTCTGCTGTTGTTGATTCCCTTGACTAGGTTGCTGATTAAAACCACCTTGGTTGCCTTGGCCCTGAAAACCGGAGCTTGATCCACCACTTCCAAAGCCAGGTCCGTGATAGCCGGAGCCTGACCCGCCACGCGGGCCATGATTGTTCTAGAAAAAGCTGGAATTTCTGTACTCCCTCATGATGAAGCAATCTTTCCACAGATGACTGGTCGGCTTCTCTTGCGTACCGTGCTTTGGGCAAGGCTGATTCATCATCGTCTCAAGGTTGAACATTGGCCGGCCAAACCGGGGTGTTGAGGATTTCCCCTTGGGACACTGATTATTACTCTGTGTGTTGGTATTAGCTACAAAGTCTGAACCACCGTCCATCTACTTGTGCATACCATTGTTACCTTGACCCATTGTATTATGTTGCTATCCCTTTGCATTGCCATTCTTCTTCCCCTTGCCAGCCTTCTCCTCATTAGACTCGGGGTCCTTAGTACTATCAGAGTTGGCGTATTTGACAAGAACTACCATGAGCTCTCCCATATCATTGCAGTGCCGCTTAAGCCGCCCCAGCTGCTGCTTAAGGGGAAGGAACCGGCAATTCTTTTCCAACATTTGGACAGCTGAACCGGTGTTGATACTATCCGATGAGTGGATAACAGCCGAGATCCGGTGCACCCAATTGGTTGTTGATTCGCCCTCACCCTGGACGCAAGAGTCTAAATCAAGAATCAACATAGGATCTTTGCACGTGTCTTTGAAATTTTTGTATAAAACACGTCTTCAATTCAGCCCATGACCTGGTGGAGTTAGGGGGCAATCCTTTCAACCAAGTGCGCGCCGGCCCATCCAACATCATGGTGAAGTATTTAGCACACACAGCATCACTAATTTCCAACATCTCCATGGCCA
Source organism: Triticum monococcum (assembly GCA_034509565.1). NCBI lineage: Eukaryota > Viridiplantae > Streptophyta > Magnoliopsida > Poales > Poaceae > Triticum > Triticum monococcum. The sequence goes on from CM067841.1 coordinate 123,957,663, forward strand.
TCTCATAGCTCTCAATCCAGGCCTCTAGGGGATGATCCGCTGTGTAATTAGGCACCTTGCGGGGGCCCATAAAATCCTTGGGCAAGCGCTCATTACATAAAGCCAACACTAAGCACGACACACCAAGGGTTCTAGAGGTTACTCCTGCCTCCACAGACACCGATGGGTAAATTTGAGATTGTTGTTTAGCCGCTAACTGAGTCACCAGCTCAGCCTCTCGACACGCCCTGCCCTGATCCACTGAAGCCTGAGCATTGTTATCAGCACATGGCGGGTTATGCCTCGAGGCTTGTTATGGTGCCGCTTGATGTCTACTACGCAACTTTATTCTTGTAGACGCGTGTTGGGCCTCCAAGCGTAGAGTTCTGTAGGACAGTAGCTATTTTCCCTCAAGTGGATGACCTAAGGTTTATCAATCCGTGGGAGGTGTAGGATGAAGATGGTCTCTCTCAAGCAACCCTGCAATCAAATAACAAAGAGTATCTTGTGTCCCCAACACACCAAATGCAATGGTAATTTGTATAGGTGCACTAGTTCGGTGAAGAGATGGTGATACAAGTGCAATATGGATAGTAGATATTGATTTTTGTAATAAGAACAATAAAGAACAGCAAGGTAGCAATTGATAAAACAGAGCACAAACAATATTGCAATGCTTGAAAATGAGGCCTCGGGTCCGTACTTTTGCTAGTGAAATCTCTCAACAATGCTAATATAATTGGATCATATAACCATCCCTCAAAGTGCGATGAAGAATCACTCCAAAGTTCCTATCTAGCGGAGAACATACAAAGAAATCGTTTGTAGGGTACGAAACCACCTCAAAGCTATTCTTTCCGATCAATCTATCCAAGAGTTCGTACTAAAATAACACCAAATAATTTCATATTCATAATACTCAATCCAACACAAAGAACCTAAAGAGTGCCCCAAGATTTCTACCGGAGAAACAAAAGACGAGAGCATCAACCCATATGCATAGATTACCCCAATGTCACCGCGGGAATCCGCGAGTTGAATGCCAAAACACATATCAAGTGAATCAATATGATACCCCCATTGTCACCACGAGTATTCATATGCAAGACATATATCAAGTGCTCTCAAATCCATAAAAGTATCCAGTTCGATAATAACAAAATCTCAAAGGGAAAAAGTCAATTCATCACAACAAGATAGAGAGGGGAAAACACCATATGACCCGACTATATTAACAAAGCCCGCGATACATCGAGATAGTGACATCTCAAGAACACGAGAGAGAGAGATTAAACAACTACCTACTGGTACAAACCCTCAGGCTCGAGGGTGGACTACTCCCTCCTCATCGTGGTAGCCGCCGGGATGATGAAGATGGCCACTGGAGATGATTCCCCCCTCCGGCAGGGTGCCAGAACGGGTCTAGATTTGTTTTCGGTGGCTACAGAGCCTTGCGGCAGTGGAACTTCTGATCTAGGTTAACCTCGAGGGTTTTCAGAATATTTGGGAATTTATAGGGTAAAGAGGGGGTGCGGAGGCCACCGAGGTGGGCACAACCCACCTGGGTGCACCTGGGCCCCTAGGCGCACCCTGGTGGGTTGTGCCCCCCTTGGGGCACCCCCTAGGCGCTGCTCTGGCCCAAAGGTGGTCTTCTAGTCCATAAAAAATCCACAAAAAGTTTCACGGTGTTTGGACTCCGTTTGATATTGATTTCCTGCAATGTAAAAAACAAGCAAAAAGCAACAACCGGCAATGGGCACTGGGTCAATAGGTTAGTCCCAAAAAATGGTATAAAGTTGCTATAAAATGATTGTGAAACATCCAAGAATGATAATATATTGGCATGAATACTTCATAAATTATAGATACATTGGAGACGTATTAGCATCCCCAAGCTTAATTCCTACTCGTCCTCGAGTAGGTAAATGATAAAGGAAAGAATTTATGAAGTGTGAATGCTAGCAAAGTGAACAAGTTGGATCAATGACAATTTCAATCACTTTTCCTAGCATCTAACAATAGTTCTTTCTTATAAAACTTCTCATGTTAAAGTAGCAACCAATCCACATGTTTAGGTTCAAACAATGAATTCTCTTAAAATTCAACAACCTATGTTCTCAGTCACTAAGCAATTGTAATTCAACTTATTCAACATAGTTTAAGCAAGACCTCCACATACTCAACCATCATATAATGTTCTATGATTGCTAACACTCACCACATACACATGAACAAAACATTTCAACCGGACACATAGAAAGATAGGGGCTTATAATTTCGCCTCCCAACGTATTCACCTCAAGGGTGATGTCAACAATAATAACTCATGTACCCATATCCAACTGGATATATGTGCCTAGATCTTTCCTCACGACATGATGCTTGCCAAAAGAGAAAAATAAAAAGGAACAAAGAGAAGAACTTTGACTCTTGCATGAAAGTAAATACATAGAAGTAAAAGATAGGCCCTTCGTAGAGGGAAGCAGAGGTTGCCATGCGCTTATTTGTTTGTATGCTCAACCCCTTAGTGCAAAAGAACATCACGTTATATTGCCCCTTATGATAGCAACCTTTATTATGTAGTCTATCGCTTTTATTCTTTGCCATCACTAGTTCGTACAATGTTCAATTTTCTCTTACACTAAGGGATCTAACACCTTTAGAAGAAATTTTTATTGCCTTATTGCACCGATGACAACTTACTTGAAGGATCTTGCTCAATCCTTAGGTAGGTATGGTGGACTCTTTAAAATAAGATTTGGGTTTAAGGGTTTTTGGATGCACAAGTAGTATCTCTACTTGGTGCGGAATTTTTGGCTAGCAAAGATGGGGGCAAGCACCACATGTTGAAGGATCTATGACAATATAACTTCTATGTGAATAGGAACAAACATAAACCATTACGTTGTCTTCCTTGTCCAACGTCAACAATTTTGGCATATAATATTTTGATGGGGGCTCACAATCACAAAAGATTTCCATGATAGTGTATTTATATGTGGAAGTTCTCTTCCTTATACTAATTATTCGTGAATTGCTTGTATGACCAATATTTTGATTGTCAAGCCTCAAAAGATTTCAGTTTCTAAAACCAATGTGAAGCTACCACTAGGCATGGTATGATTTCAACTTCATGACATTCAATTTAGTCATCAATTTACTCATAGGATATAAGTGAAACATAAGAGTAAATGACAAGCTACTCCAAAAATATATAAATGAAGATCATGAGCATAATATTTTTGCTCTCAAATTAATTTAAGTGAAGAAAGAGAGAATTTCTGCAAAAATACTAAAGCACACCGTGCTCAAAAAGATATAAGTGAAGCACTAGAGCAATTCCATAGAAAAGAGCTTCGTTGACGGGATGTGAATGCCGCTTACCTAGCCTCACTAGCAACTATTTGAGGACTCTATTTTATTTAAAAACTTTCATATCTAAGTATTTTATTAAAATAGAAAGAAAAATTAAAATAAAATGACATTCTAAGAATAGCACACATCATGTGAAGAAGCAAAAACTTAGGCTCAACTGATACTAATCGGTAATTATTGAAGAAGAAAGGTGGGATGCCTAGTGGGGAATCCGCAAGCTTAGATGCTCGAGACTTCTTTAAATATTATCTTGGAGTGCCTTGGGCATCCCCAAGCTTGAGCTTTTGTGTCTCCTTAATTCTTCTCATATCATGGTTTTCCTAAATCTCAAAAGCTTCATCCACACAAAACTCAACAAGAACTCGTGAGATAAGTTAGTATAAACCAATGCAAAACCCTTATCATTCTCTACTGTAGCAATTCACTAAAATTATTATTCAACATTGCATACTAAATGCCTTCGCATATTTAATACTCCTATCCTCAAATAGAATCATTATACTCCTATCCTCAAATAGAATCATTAAACAAGCAAACATATGCAAACATAACAGCAATCTGCCAAAACAATACAACATGTAAAGAATGCAAGAGTATCAATACTTCCATAACTCCAAAAGTTATGAAAATTTCCACAATTTATATTGAGCAATATAAGCCATGGAAATTAGAAAACAAGTAAACTATGCATTGAAAACAGAATCTGTCAAAAAACAGAACAGTCTGTAGTAATCTGTACTACAACCATACTTCTGCTACTCCAAAAATTCCGAAAAATAGGAAAACCTTGGAAATATGTATATTAATCTTATGCAAAAATAATCAGCATTTTATCACGCTTCTATTAAAAATGAGAATTGTTCTCCTGAGTGCAAAAGTTTCTATTTTTTAGCAAGATCAAATCAACTATCACCGTAAGCCATCCCAAAGGTCTTACTTGGCATTTTATTGAAACAAAAGTAATAAAACATGATTACTACAGTAGCCTAATCACGTGAACACACAAAAATAGTAGGTAAATGAAGGAAATATGCCCTAGAGGCAATAATAAAGTTATTATTTATATTTCCTTATATCATGATAAATGTTTATTATTCATGCTAGAATTGTATTAACCAGAAACTTAGTACATGTGTGAATACATAGACAAACAGAGTGTCACTAGTATGCCTCTACTTGACTAGCTCGTTAATCAAAGATGGTTAAGTTTCCTAACCATAAACATGAGTTGTCATTTGATAAACGAGATCACATCATTAGAGAATGATGTGATTGACATGACCCATCCGTTAGCTTAACACTATGACCGTTTAGTTTATTGCTATTGCTTTCTTCATAACTTATACATGTTCCTATGACTATGAGATTATGTAACTCCCGAATACCATAGGAACACTTTGTGTGCTATCAAACGTCACAACGTAACTGGGTGATTATAAAGATGCTCTACAGGTGTCTCTGATGGTGTTTGTTGAGTTGGCATAGATCGAGATTAGGATTTGTCACTCCGATTGTCGGAGAGGTATCTCTGGGCCCTCTCAGTAATGCACATCACTATAAGCCTTGCAAGAAATATGACTAATGAGTTAGTTGCGGGATGTTGCATTATGGAATGAGTAAAGATACTTGCCGGTAACGAGATTGAACTAGGTATGATGATATCGATGATCGAATCTCGGGCAAGTAACATAACGTTGACAAAGGGAACAACGTATGTTGTTACATGGTTTGACCGATAAAGATCTTCGTCTAATATGTAGGAACCAATATGAGCATCCAGGTTCCGATGTTGGTTATAGACCGGAGATGTGTCTCGGTCATGTCTACATAGTTCTCGAACCCGTAGGGTCCGCACGCTTAACGTTCGATGATATGTATTGTGAGTTATGTGATTTGATGTACCGACGGTTCTTCGGAGTCCCAGATGTGATCACGGACATGACGAGGAGTCTCGAAATGGTCGAGACATAAAGATTGATATACTGGAAGGTTATGTTTGGACACTGAAAAGGTTTTAGATAGGTTTTGGCATTTCTGGGAGTACCGGGGGGGGGGGGTTAATGGGCCTTCATGGGCTTTAGTGTAAGAGAGGAGGAGGCGGCCAAGAGGAGGGGCGCGCCCCCCAAGCCCAATCCGAATTGGGAAGGGGGTCGGCCCCCCTTTCCTTCTCTCCCTCTTCCCTTTCCTTCCCCTCCTAGTTGGACTAGGAAAGGGGGGAACCTACTCCTAGTAGGAGTAGGATTCCCCCCTTGGGGCGCACCCCATGAGGCCGGCCGGCCCCCTCCTCCACTCTTTTATATACGGTGGAGGGGGGCACCCCATAGACACACAAGTTGATGTCTTAGCCGTGTACGGTGCCCCCCCTCCACAGATTTCCACCCCAGTCATATTGTCGTAGTGCTTAGGCGAAGCCCTGCATCAGTAACTTCATCATCACCGTCACCACACCATCGTGCTGACAAACATCTCCCTCGGCCTCAACTAGATCTAGAGTTCAAGGGACGTCACCGAGCTGAACATGTGCAGATCACGGAGGTGCTGTGCGTTCGGTACTTGATCGGTTGGATCACGAAGACGTTCGACTACATCAACCGAGTTACTTAATGCTTCCGATTTCGGTCTATGAGGGTACGTAGACACACTCTCCCCTCTCATTGCTATGCATCTCCTAGATAGATCTTGCGTGATCGTAGGTAATTTTTTTGAAATACTGCGTTCCCCAATAGTGACATCCAAGCCAGGTCTATGCGTACATGTTATATGCATGAGTAGAACACAAAGGAGTTGTGGGCGTGGGTATATACATATTGCTTGCCGTCACTAGTTGTTTCTTGATTCGGCGGTATTGTTGGATGAAGCGGCCCAGACCAACATTACATGACCGCATTCATGAGACTGGTTCTATCGACGTGCTTTGCACACAGGTGGCTGGCGGGTGTCAATTTCTCCAACTTTAGTTGAATCGGATTCAATGAACAAGGTTCTTTCTGAAGATCAAAAAGCAATCACTGTACCATGTTGTGGTTTTTATGCCGTAGGTAAGAACGGTTCTTGCTAGAAGCCCATAACAGCCACGTATAACTTGCAACAACAAAGTAGAGGACGTCTAACTTGTTTTTGCAGCGCATGTTGTGATGTGATATGGTCAATACATGATGATATATAATTTGTTGTATGAGATGATCATGTTTTGTAACAGTTATCGGCAACTAGCAGGAGCCATATGGTTGTCGCTCTATTGTATGAAATGCAATCACCATGTAATTGCTTTACTTTATCACTAAGCGGTAGCGATAGTCGTAGAAGCAATAGTTGGCGAGACGACAACGATGCTTCGATGGAGATCAAGGTATCAATCCGGTGATGATGGTGATCATGACGGTGCTTTGGAGATGGAGATCAAAGGCACAAGATGATGATGGCCATATCATATCACTTATTTGATTGCATGTGATGTTTATCCTTTATGCATCTTATTTTGCTTAGTCCAGCGTTAGAATTGTAAGATGATATCTCACTAAATTTTAAGGTACAAGTGTTCTCCCTAAGTATGCACCGTTGCTACAGTTCGTCGTGCCGAGACACCACGTGATGATTGGGTGTGATAAGCTCTATGTTCACATACAATGGGTGCAAGCCAGTTTTGCACATGCAGAATACTCGGGTTAAACTTGACGAGCCTAGCATATGCAGATATGGCCTCGGAACACTAAGACCTAAAGGTCGAGCGTGAATCATATAGTAGATATGATCAACATAGTGATGTTCACCATTTAAAACTACTCCATCTCACGTGATGATCGGACATGGTTTAGTTGATATGGATCACGTGGTCATTTAGATGACTAGAGGGATGTCTATCTAAGTGGAAGTTCTTAAGTAATATGATTAATTGAACTTTAATTTATCATGAACTTAGTACCAGATAGTATTTTGCATGTCTATGTTATTGTAGATAAATGGCCCATGCTGTTGTTCTCTTGAATTTTAATGCGTTCCTAGAGAAAGCTAAGTTGAGATATGATGGTAGCAACTACACGGACTGGGTCCGTAACTTGAGGATTATCCTCATTGCTGCATAGAAGAATTACATCCTCGAAGCACCGCTAGGTGCCAAACCCGCTGCAGGAGCAACTCCATATGTTATGAAAACCTATCAGAGCAAAGCTGATGACTACTCGATAGTTCAGTGTGCAATGCTTTACAACTTAGAACCGGGACTTCAGCGACATTTTGAACGTGATGGAGCATATGATATGTTCCAGGAGTTGAAGTTAATATTTCAAGCAAATGCCCGGATTGAGAGATATGAAGTCTCCAATAAGTTCTACAACTGCAAAATGGAGGAGAATAGTTCTGTCAGTGAGCACATACTCAGAATGTCTGGGTACCACAATCACTTGACTCAGCTGGGAGTTAATATTCCGGTTGATACTGTCATTGACAGAGTTCTTCAATCACTGCCACCAAGCTACAAAAGCTTCATGATGAACTATAATATGCAAGGGGTGGATAAGACTATTCCCGAGCTCTTCGCGATGCTAAAAGCTGTGGAGGTAGAAATCAAGAAGGAGCATCAAGTGTTGATGGTCAACAAGACCACTAGTTTCAAGAAGAAGGGCAAAGGGAAGAAGGGGAACATCAAAAAGAATGGTAAGCAAGTTGGTAGTCAAGTGAAGAAGCCCAAGACTGGACCTAAGCCTGAGACTAAGTGATTCTACTTCAAAGGGACTGGTCACTCGAAGCGGAACTGCCCCAAGTATTTGGCGGATAAGAAGGATGGCAAAGTGAAAGGTATATTTGATATGCATGTTATTGATGTGTACCTTACTAATGCTCGCAGTAGCTCATGGGTATTTGATACTGGTTCTGTTGGTAATATTTGCAACTCGAAACAGGGGCTACGGGTTAAGCGAAGATTGAGTATGGACAAGGTGACGATGCGTGTGGGAAATGGTTCCAAAGTCGATGTGATGGCCGTCGGCACGCTGCCTCTACATCTACCTTCTGGATTAGTTTTAGACCTGAATAATTGTTATTTGGTGCCAGTGTTAAGCATGGACATTATATCATGATCTTGTTTGATGCGAGACGGTTATTCATTTAAATCAGAGAATAATGGTTGTTCTATTTATATAAGTAATATCTTTTATGGTCATGCACCCTTGATGAGTGGTCTATTTTTACTAAATCTTGATAGTAGTGATACACATATTCATAGTATTGAAGCCAAAAGATATAAGTTTAATAATGATAGTGTAACTTATTTGTGGCACTGCTATTTAGGTCATATTGGTGTAAAGCGCATGAAGAAACACCATGGTGATGGGCTTTTGGAATAACTTGATTATGAATCACTTGATGCTTGCAAACCATGCCTCATGGGCAAGATGACTAAGACTCCGTTCTCCGGAACAATGGAACAAGCAACAGACTTATTGGAAATAATACATACTAATGTATGCGGTCTGACGAGTGTTGATGCTCATGGCGGGTATCGTTATTTTCTAACCTTCACAAATGATTTGAGAAGATATGGGTATGTCTACTTGATGAAACATAAGTCTAAAACATTTGAAAAGTTCAAAGAATTTTAGAGTGAAGTGGAAAATCATCGTAACAAGAAAATTAAGTTTCTACGATCTGATCGTGGAGGTGAATATTTGAGTTATGAGTTTGGTCTCTATTTGAAACAATGCGGAATAGTTTCGCAACTCACGCGACCTGGAACACCACAGCGTAATGGTGCGTCCGAATGTCGTAACCACACTTTATTAGATATGGTGCGATCTATGATGTCTCTTACTGATTTACCACTATCGTTTTAGGGTTATGCTTTAGAGACGACTGCATTCATGTTAAATAGGGAACCATCGAAATCCGTTGAGACAACACCATATGAAGTGTGGTTTGGCAAGAAACTTAAGTTGTCATTTCTTAAAGTTTGGGCTGTGATGCTTATGTGAGAAAGCTTCAACCTGATAAGCTCGAACCCAAATCAGAGAAATGTGTCTTCATAGGATATCCAAAGGAGACTGTTGGGTACACCTTCTATCACAGATCCGAAGGCAAGATATTCGTTGCTAAGAATGGATCCTTTCTAGAGAAGGAGTTTCTCTAGAAAGAAGTGAGTGGGAGGAAAGTAGAAATTGATGAGGTAACTGTACCTACTCCCTTATTGGAAAGTAGTTCATCACAGAAATCAGTTCCAGTGATTCCTACACCAATTAGTGACGAAGCTAATGATGACGATCATGAAACTTCTGATCAAGTTACTACCGAGCCTTGTAGGTCAACTAGAGTAAGATCCGCACCAGAGTGGTACAGTAATCCTGTTCTGGAGGTCATGTTACTTGACAATGACGAACCTATGAACTATGAGGAAGCGATGATGAGCCCAGATTCCACGAATGGCTTGAGGCCATGAAATCTGAGATGGGATCCATGTATGATAACAAAGTGTGGACTTTGGTTGACTTGCCCGATGATCGGCATGCCATAGAGAATAAATGGATCTTCAAGAAGAAGACTGACGCTGATGGTAACGTTACTGTCTACAAAGCTCGACTTATTACGATGAGACCTTCTCACCTGTAGCGATGCTTAAGTCTTTCTGAATCATGTTAGCAATTGCCTCATTTCATGATTATGAAATTTGGCAAATGGATATCAAAACTGCATTCCTTGATGGATATCTTAAAGAAGAGTTGTATATGATGCAACCAGAAGGTTTTGTCGATCCAAAAGGTGCGAACAAAGTGTGTAAGCTCCAACGATCCATTTATGGATTGGTGCAAGCATCTCGGAGTTGGAATATATGCTTTGATAGTGTGATCAAAGCATATGGTTTTATACAGACTTTTGCAGAAGCCTGTATTTACAAGAAAGTGAGTTGGAGCTCTATGGCATTTCTGATATTATATGTAGATGACATATTGTTGATTGGAAATGATACTGAATTTCTGAATAGCATAAAAGGATACTTGAATAAGAATTTTTCAATGAAAGACCTCGGTGAAGCTGCTTATATATTGGGCATCAAGATCTATAGAGATAGATCAAGACGCTTAATTGGACTTTCACAAAGCACATACCTTGATAAAGTTTTGAAGAAGTTCAAAATGGATCAAGCAAAGAAAGGGTTCTTGCCTGTGTTACAAGGTGTGAAGTTGAGTCAGACTCAATGCCCGACCACTGCAGAAGATATAGAGAAAATGAAAGTCATTCCCTATGCTTCAGCCATAGGTTCTATCATGTATGCAATGTTGTGTACCAGACCTGATGTGTGCCTTGCTAGCAGGGAGGTACCAAAGTAGTCCAGGAGTGGATCACTAGACAGTGGTCAAGAACATCCTGAAATACCTGAAAAGGACTAAGGATATGTTTCTCGTTTATGGAGCTGACAAAGAGCTCGTCGTAAACGGTTACATTGATGCAAGCTTTGACACTGATCCGGCTGACTCTAAGTCACAAACCGGATACGTATTTTATTGAATGGTGGAGCTGTCAGTTGGTGCAGTTCTAAACAGAGTGTCGTGGCGGGATCTACGTGTGAAGCAGAATACATAGCTTCTTCGGAAGCAGCAAATGAAGGAGTTTGGATGAAGGAGTTCATATCTGATCTAGGTGTAATACCTAGTGCATCAGGTCCAATGAAAATCTTTTGTGACAATACTGGTGGAATTGCATGGGCAAAGGAATCCAGATTTCACAAGAGAACCAAGCACATCAAGAGACGCTTCAATTCCATCCGCGATCAAGTCAAGGAGGGAGACATAGATACTTGCAAGATAGATACGGATATGAATGTTGCAGACCCGTTGACTAAGCCTCTCTCATGAGCAAAACATGATCAGCACCAAGACTCCATGGGTGGTAGAATCATTACAATGTAATCTAGATTATTGACTCTAGTGCAAGTGGGAGACTGAAGGAAATATGCCCTAGAGGAAATAATAAAGTTGTTATTTATATTTCCTTATATCATGATAAATGTTTATTATTCATGCTAGAATTGTATTAACCTGAAACTTAGTACATGTGTGAATACATAGACAAACAAAGTGTCACTAGTATGCCTCTACTTAACTACCTCGTTAATCAAAGATGGTTAAGTTTCCAAACCATAGACATGAGTTGTCAATTGATAAACGAGATCACATCATTAGAGAATGATGTGATTGACATGACCCATCCGTTATCTTAGCACTATGATCGTTTAGTTTATTGGTATTGTTTTCTTCATAACTTATACATGTTCCCATGACTATGAGATTATGTAACTCCCGAATACCAGAGGAACACTTTGTGTGCTATCAAACATCACAACGTAACTGGGTGATTATAAAGATGCTCTACAGGTGTCTCTGATGGTGTTTGTTGAGTTGGCATAGATCGAGATTAGGATTTGTCACTCCGACTGTCGGAGAGGTATCTCTGGGCCCTCTCGGTAATGCACATCACTATAAGCCTTGCGAGCAAGATGACTAATGAGTTAGTTGCGGGATCTTGCATTACAGAACAAGTAAAGAGACTTGCCGATAACGAGATTGAACTAGGTATGATGATACCGATGATCGAATCTCGGGCAAGTAACATACCGATGACAAAGGGAACAACGTATGTTGTTATGCGGTTTGACCAATAAAGATCTTCGTAGAATATGTAGGAACCAATATGAGCATCCAGGTTCCGCTGTTGGTTATTGACCGGAGATGTGTCTCGGTCATGTCTACATAGTTCTCGAACCCGTAGGGTCCACACGCTTAACGTTCGATGGAGATATGTATTGTGAGTTATGTGATTTGATGTACCAAAGGTTGTTCGGAGTCCCGGATGTGATCACGGACATGACGACTGCATTCATGTTAAATAGGGAACCATCGAAATCCGTTGAGACAACACCATATGAAGTGTGGTTTGGCAAGAAACCTAAGTTGTCGTTTCTTAAAGTTTGGGCTGTGATGCTTATGTGAAAAAGCTTCAACCTGATAAGCTCGAACCCAAATCAGAGAAATGTGTCTTCATAGGATATCCAAAGGAGACTGTTGGGTACACCTTCTATCACAGATCCGAAGGCAAGATATTCGTTGCTAAGAATGGATCCTTTCTAGAGAAGGAGTTTCTCTAGAAAGAAGTGAGTGGGAGGAAAGTAGAAATTGATGAGGTAACTGTACCTGCTCCCTTATTGGAAAGTAGTTCATCACAGAAATCAGTTCCAGTGATTCCTACACCAATTAGTGACGAAGCTAATGATGACGATCATGAAACTTCTGATCAAGTTACTACCGAGCCTTGTAGGTCAACTAGAGTAAGATCCGCACCAGAGTGGTACAGTAATCCTGTTCTGGAGGTCATGTTACTTGACAATGACGAACCTATGAACTATGAGGAAGCGATGATGAGCCCAGATTCCACGAATGGCTTGAGGCCATGAAATCTGAGATGGGATCCATGTATGATAACAAAGTGTGGACTTTGGTTGACTTGCCCGATGATCGGCATGCCATAGAGAATAAATGGATCTTCAAGAAGAAGACTGACGCTGATGGTAACGTTACTGTCTACAAAGCTCGACTTATTACGATGAGACCTTCTCACCTGTAGCGATGCTTAAGTCTTTCTGAATCATGTTAGCAATTGCCTCATTTCATGATTATGAAATTTGGCAAATGGATATCAAAACTGCATTCCTTGATGGATATCTTAAAGAAGAGTTGTATATGATGCAACCAGAAGGTTTTGTCGATCCAAAAGGTGCGAACAAAGTGTGTAAGCTCCAACGATCCATTTATGGATTGGTGCAAGCATCTCGGAGTTGGAATATATGCTTTGATAGTGTGATCAAAGCATATGGTTTTATACAGACTTTTGCAGAAGCCTGTATTTACAAGAAAGTGAGTTGGAGCTCTATGGCATTTCTGATATTATATGTAGATGACATATTGTTGATTGGAAATGATACTGAATTTCTGAATAGCATAAAAGGATACTTGAATAAGAATTTTTCAATGAAAGACCTCGGTGAAGCTGCTTATATATTGGGCATCAAGATCTATAGAGATAGATCAAGACGCTTAATTGGACTTTCACAAAGCACATACCTTGATAAAGTTTTGAAGAAGTTCAAAATGGATCAAGCAAAGAAAGGGTTCTTGCCTGTGTTACAAGGTGTGAAGTTGAGTCAGACTCAATGCCCGACCACTGCAGAAGATATAGAGAAAATGAAAGTCATTCCCTATGCTTCAGCCATAGGTTCTATCATGTATGCAATGTTGTGTACCAGACCTGATGTGTGCCTTGCTAGCAGGGAGGTACCAAAGTAGTCCAGGAGTGGATCACTAGACAGTGGTCAAGAACATCCTGAAATACCTGAAAAGGACTAAGGATATGTTTCTCGTTTATGGAGCTGACAAAGAGCTCGTCGTAAACGGTTACATTGATGCAAGCTTTGACACTGATCCGGCTGACTCTAAGTCACAAACCGGATACGTATTTTATTGAATGGTGGAGCTGTCAGTTGGTGCAGTTCTAAACAGAGTGTCGTGGCGGGATCTACGTGTGAAGCAGAATACATAGCTTCTTCGGAAGCAGCAAATGAAGGAGTCTGGATGAAGGAGTTCATATCTGATCTAGGTGTAATACCTAGTGCATCAGGTCCAATGAAAATCTTTTGTGACAATACTGGTGGAATTGCATGGGCAAAGGAATCCAGATTTCACAAGAGAACCAAGCACATCAAGAGACGCTTCAATTCCATCCGCGATCAAGTCAAGGAGGGAGACATAGATATTTGCAAGATAGATACGGATATGAATGTTGCAGACCCGTTGACTAAGCCTCTCTCATGAGCAAAACATGATCAGCACCAAGACTCCATGGGTGGTAGAATCATTACAATGTAATCTAGATTATTGACTCTAGTGCAAGTGGGAGACTGAAGGAAATATGCCCTAGAGGAAATAATAAAGTTGTTATTTATATTTCCTTATATCATGATAAATGTTTATTATTCATGCTAGAATTGTATTAACCGGAAACTTAGTACATGTGTGAATACATAGACAAACAAAGTGTCACTAGTATGCCTCTACTTAACTACCTCGTTAATCAAAGATGGTTAAGTTTCCAAACCATAGACATGAGTTGTCAATTGATAAACGAGATCACATCATTAGAGAATGATGTGATTGACATGACCCATCCGTTATCTTAGCACTATGATCGTTTAGTTTATTGGTATTGTTTTCTTCATAACTTATACATGTTCCCATGACTATGAGATTATGTAACTCCCGAATACCAGAGGAACACTTTGTGTGCTATCAAACGTCACAACGTAACTGGGTGATTATAAAGATGCTCTACAGGTGTCTCTGATGGTGTTTGTTGAGTTGGCATAGATCGAGATTAGGATTTGTCACTCCGATTGTCGGAGAGGTATCTCTGGGCCCTCTCGGTAATGCACATCACTATAAGCCTTGCGAGCAAGATGACTAATGAGTTAGTTGCGGGATCTTGCATTACAGAACAAGTAAAGAGACTTGCCGATAACGAGATTGAACTAGGTATGATGATACCGATGATCGAATCTCGGGCAAGTAACATACCGATGACAAAGGGAACAACGTATGTTGTTATGCGGTTTGACCAATAAAGATCTTCGTAGAATATGTAGGAACCAATATGAGCATCCAGGTTCCGCTGTTGGTTATTGACCGGAGATGTGTCTCGGTCATGTCTACATAGTTCTCGAACCCGTAGGGTCCACACGCTTAACGTTCGATGGAGATATGTATTGTGAGTTATGTGATTTGATGTACCAAAGGTTGTTCGGAGTCCCGGATGTGATCACGGACATGACGACTGCATTCATGTTAAATAGGGAACCATCGAAATCCGTTGAGACAACACCATATGAAGTGTGGTTTGGCAAGAAACCTAAGTTGTCGTTTCTTAAAGTTTGGGCTGTGATGCTTATGTGAAAAAGCTTCAACCTGATAAGCTCGAACCCAAATCAGAGAAATGTGTATTCATAGGATATCCAAAGGAGACTGTTGGGTACACCTTCTATCACAGATCCGAAGGCAAGATATTCGTTGCTAAGAATGGATCCTTTCTAGAGAAGGAGTTTCTCTAGAAAGAAGTGAGTGGGAGGAAAGTAGAAATTGATGAGGTAACTGTACCTGCTCCCTTATTGGAAAGTAGTTCATCACAGAAATCAGTTCCAGTGATTCCTACACCAATTAGTGACGAAGCTAATGATGACGATCATGAAACTTCTGATCAAGTTACTACCGAGGCTTGTAGGTCAACTAGAGTAAGATCCGCACCAGAGTGGTACAGTAATCCTGTTCTGGAGGTCATGTTACTTGACAATGACGAACCTATGAACTATGAGGAAGCGATGATGAGCCCAGATTCCACGAATGGCTTGAGGCCATGAAATCTGAGATGGGATCCATGTATGATAACAAAGTGTGGACTTTGGTTGACTTGCCCGATGATCGGCATGCCATAGAGAATAAATGGATCTTCAAGAAGAAGACTGACGCTGATGGTAACGTTACTGTCTACAAAGCTCGACTTATTACGATGAGACCTTCTCACCTGTAGCGATGCTTAAGTCTTTCTGAATCATGTTAGCAATTGCCTCATTTCATGATTATGAAATTTGGCAAATGGATATCAAAACTGCATTCCTTGATGGATATCTTAAAGAAGAGTTGTATATGATGCAACCAGAAGGTTTTGTCGATCCAAAAGGTGCGAACAAAGTGTGTAAGCTCCAACGATCCATTTATGGATTGGTGCAAGCATCTCGGAGTTGGAATATATGCTTTGATAGTGTGATCAAAGCATATGGTTTTATACAGACTTTTGCAGAAGCCTGTATTTACAAGAAAGTGAGTTGGAGCTCTATGGCATTTCTGATATTATATGTAGATGACATATTGTTGATTGGAAATGATACTGAATTTCTGAATAGCATAAAAGGATACTTGAATAAGAATTTTTCAATGAAAGACCTCGGTGAAGCTGCTTATATATTGGGCATCAAGATCTATAGAGATAGATCAAGACGCTTAATTGGACTTTCACAAAGCACATACCTTGATAAAGTTTTGAAGAAGTTCAAAATGGATCAAGCAAAGAAAGGGTTCTTGCCTGTGTTACAAGGTGTGAAGTTGAGTCAGACTCAATGCCCGACCACTTCAGAAGATATAGAGAAAATGAAAGTCATTCCCTATGCTTCAGCCATAGGTTCTATCATGTATGCAATGTTGTGTACCAGACCTGATGTGTGCCTTGCTAGCAGGGAGGTACCAAAGTAGTCCAGGAGTGGATCACTAGACAGTGGTCAAGAACATCCTGAAATACCTGAAAAGGACTAAGGATATGTTTCTCGTTTATGGAGCTGACAAAGAGCTCGTCGTAAACGGTTACATTGATGCAAGCTTTGACACTGATCCGGCTGACTCTAAGTCACAAACCGGATACGTATTTTATTGAATGGTGGAGCTGTCAGTTGGTGCAGTTCTAAACAGAGTGTCGTGGCGGGATCTACGTGTGAAGCAGAATACATAGCTTCTTCGGAAGCAGCAAATGAAGGAGTCTGGATGAAGGAGTTCATATCTGATCTAGGTGTAATACCTAGTGCATCAGGTCCAATGAAAATCTTTTGTGACAATACTGGTGGAATTGCATGGGCAAAGGAATCCAGATTTCACAAGAGAACCAAGCACATCAAGAGACGCTTCAATTCCATCCGCGATCAAGTCAAGGAGGGAGACATAGATATTTGCAAGATAGATACGGATATGAATGTTGCAGACCCGTTGACTAAGCCTCTCTCATGAGCAAAACATGATCAGCACCAAGACTCCATGGGTGGTAGAATCATTACAATGTAATCTAGATTATTGACTCTAGTGCAAGTGGGAGACTGAAGGAAATATGCCCTAGAGGAAATAATAAAGTTGTTATTTATATTTCCTTATATCATGATAAATGTTTATTATTCATGCTAGAATTGTATTAACCGGAAACTTAGTACATGTGTGAATACATAGACAAACAAAGTGTCACTAGTATGCCTCTACTTAACTACCTCGTTAATCAAAGATGGTTAAGTTTCCAAACCATAGACATGAGTTGTCAATTGATAAACGAGATCACATCATTAGAGAATGATGTGATTGACATGACCCATCCGTTATCTTAGCACTATGATCGTTTAGTTTATTGGTATTGTTTTCTTCATAACTTATACATGTTCCCATGACTATGAGATTATGTAACTCCCGAATACCAGAGGAACACTTTGTGTGCTATCAAACGTCACAACGTAACTGGGTGATTATAAAGATGCTCTACAGGTGTCTCTGATGGTGTTTGTTGAGTTGGCATAGATCGAGATTAGGATTTGTCACTCCGATTGTCGGAGAGGTATCTCTGGGCCCTCTTGGTAATGCACATCACTATAAGCCTTGCGAGCAAGATGACTAATGAGTTAGTTGCGGGATCTTGCATTACAGAACAAGTAAAGAGACTTGCCGATAACGAGATTGAACTAGGTATGATGATACCGATGATCGAATCTCGGGCAAGTAACATACCGATGACAAAGGGAACAACGTATGTTGTTATGCGGTTTGACCAATAAAGATCTTCGTAGAATATGTAGGAACCAATATGAGCATCCAGGTTCCGCTGTTGGTTATTGACCGGAGATGTGTCTCGGTCATGTCTACATAGTTCTCGAACCCGTAGGGTCCACACGCTTAACGTTCGATGGAGATATGTATTGTGAGTTATGTGATTTGATGTACCAAAGGTTGTTCGGAGTCCCGGATGTGATCACGGACATGACGACTGCATTCATGTTAAATAGGGAACCATCGAAATCCGTTGAGACAACACCATATGAAGTGTGGTTTGGCAAGAAACCTAAGTTGTCGTTTCTTAAAGTTTGGGCTGTGATGCTTATGTGAAAAAGCTTCAACCTGATAAGCTCGAACCCAAATCAGAGAAATGTGTATTCATAGGATATCCAAAGGAGACTGTTGGGTACACCTTCTATCACAGATCCGAAGGCAAGATATTCGTTGCTAAGAATGGATCCTTTCTAGAGAAGGAGTTTCTCTAGAAAGAAGTGAGTGGGAGGAAAGTAGAAATTGATGAGGTAACTGTACCTGCTCCCTTATTGGAAAGTAGTTCATCACAGAAATCAGTTCCAGTGATTCCTACACCAATTAGTGACGAAGCTAATGATGACGATCATGAAACTTCTGATCAAGTTACTACCGAGGCTTGTAGGTCAACTAGAGTAAGATCCGCACCAGAGTGGTACAGTAATCCTGTTCTGGAGGTCATGTTACTTGACAATGACGAACCTATGAACTATGAGGAAGCGATGATGAGCCCAGATTCCACGAATGGCTTGAGGCCATGAAATCTGAGATGGGATCCATGTATGATAACAAAGTGTGGACTTTGGTTGACTTGCCCGATGATCGGCATGCCATAGAGAATAAATGGATCTTCAAGAAGAAGACTGACGCTGATGGTAACGTTACTGTCTACAAAGCTCGACTTATTACGATGAGACCTTCTCACCTGTAGCGATGCTTAAGTCTTTCTGAATCATGTTAGCAATTGCCTCATTTCATGATTATGAAATTTGGCAAATGGATATCAAAACTGCATTCCTTGATGGATATCTTAAAGAAGAGTTGTATATGATGCAACCAGAAGGTTTTGTCGATCCAAAAGGTGCGAACAAAGTGTGTAAGCTCCAACGATCCATTTATGGATTGGTGCAAGCATCTCGGAGTTGGAATATATGCTTTGATAGTGTGATCAAAGCATATGGTTTTATACAGACTTTTGCAGAAGCCTGTATTTACAAGAAAGTGAGTTGGAGCTCTATGGCATTTCTGATATTATATGTAGATGACATATTGTTGATTGGAAATGATACTGAATTTCTGAATAGCATAAAAGGATACTTGAATAAGAATTTTTCAATGAAAGACCTCGGTGAAGCTGCTTATATATTGGGCATCAAGATCTATAGAGATAGATCAAGACGCTTAATTGGACTTTCACAAAGCACATACCTTGATAAAGTTTTGAAGAAGTTCAAAATGGATCAAGCAAAGAAAGGGTTCTTGCCTGTGTTACAAGGTGTGAAGTTGAGTCAGACTCAATGCCCGACCACTTCAGAAGATATAGAGAAAATGAAAGTCATTCCCTATGCTTCAGCCATAGGTTCTATCATGTATGCAATGTTGTGTACCAGACCTGATGTGTGCCTTGCTAGCAGGGAGGTACCAAAGTAGTCCAGGAGTGGATCACTAGACAGTGGTCAAGAACATCCTGAAATACCTGAAAAGGACTAAGGATATGTTTCTCGTTTATGGAGCTGACAAAGAGCTCGTCGTAAACGGTTACATTGATGCAAGCTTTGACACTGATCCGGCTGACTCTAAGTCACAAACCGGATACGTATTTTATTGAATGGTGGAGCTGTCAGTTGGTGCAGTTCTAAACAGAGTGTCGTGGCGGGATCTACGTGTGAAGCAGAATACATAGCTTCTTCGGAAGCAGCAAATGAAGGAGTCTGGATGAAGGAGTTCATATCTGATCTAGGTGTAATACCTAGTGCATCAGGTCCAATGAAAATCTTTTGTGACAATACTGGTGGAATTGCATGGGCAAAGGAATCCAGATTTCACAAGAGAACCAAGCACATCAAGAGACGCTTCAATTCCATCCGCGATCAAGTCAAGGAGGGAGACATAGATATTTGCAAGATAGATACGGATATGAATGTTGCAGACCCGTTGACTAAGCCTCTCTCATGAGCAAAACATGATCAGCACCAAGACTCCATGGGTGGTAGAATCATTACAATGTAATCTAGATTATTGACTCTAGTGCAAGTGGGAGACTGAAGGAAATATGCCCTAGAGGAAATAATAAAGTTGTTATTTATATTTCCTTATATCATGATAAATGTTTATTATTCATGCTAGAATTGTATTAACCGGAAACTTAGTACATGTGTGAATACATAGACAAACAAAGTGTCACTAGTATGCCTCTACTTAACTACCTCGTTAATCAAAGATGGTTAAGTTTCCAAACCATAGACATGAGTTGTCAATTGATAAACGAGATCACATCATTAGAGAATGATGTGATTGACATGACCCATCCGTTATCTTAGCACTATGATCGTTTAGTTTATTGGTATTGTTTTCTTCATAACTTATACATGTTCCCATGACTATGAGATTATGTAACTCCCGAATACCAGAGGAACACTTTGTGTGCTATCAAACGTCACAACGTAACTGGGTGATTATAAAGATGCTCTACAGGTGTCTCTGATGGTGTTTGTTGAGTTGGCATAGATCGAGATTAGGATTTGTCACTCCGATTGTCGGAGAGGTATCTCTGGGCCCTCTCGGTAATGCACATCACTATAAGCCTTGCGAGCAAGATGACTAATGAGTTAGTTGCGGGATCTTGCATTACAGAACAAGTAAAGAGACTTGCCGATAACGAGATTGAACTAGGTATGATGATACCGATGATCGAATCTCGGGCAAGTAACATACCGATGACAAAGGGAACAACGTATGTTGTTATGCGGTTTGACCAATAAAGATCTTCGTAGAATATGTAGGAACCAATATGAGCATCCAGGTTCCGCTATTGGTTATTGACCGGAGATGTGTCTCGGTCATGTCTACATAGTTCTCGAACCCGTAGGGTCCACACGCTTAATGTTCGATGGCGATATGTATTGTGAGTTATGTGATTTGATGTACCAAAGGTTGTTCGGAGTCCCGGATGTGATCACGGACATGACGAGGAGTCTCGAAATGGCCGGGGAATAAATATTGATATATTGGAAGTTTATGTTTGGACACCGGAAAGGTTTCAGATAGGTTTGGGCATTTTCCGGAGTACCGGGGGGGGGGGGGGTAACCGTAACCCCCCGGGGTGTTAATGGGCCTTCAAGGGCTTTAGTGGAAGAGAGGAGGAGGCGGCCAAGAGGAGGGGCATGCCCCCCAAGCCCAATACAAATTGGGAAGGGGGCCGGCCCCCCTTTCCTTCTCTCCCTCTCCCCTTTCCTTCCCCTCCTAGTTGGACTAGGGAAGGGGGGAACCTACTCCTAGTAGGAGTAGGATTCCCCCCCTTGGGGCGCACCCCATGAGGCCCGCCGGCCCGCTCCTCCACTCCTTTATATACGGGCGAGGGGGCACCCCATAGACACACAAGTTGATCTCTTAGCCGTGTGCGGTGCCCCCTCCACAGATTTCGACCTCGGTCATATTGTCATAGTGCTTAGGCGAAGCCCTGCGTCGGTAACTTCATCATCACCGTCACCACGCCGTTGTGCTGACGAAACTCTCCCTCGGCCTCAGTTGGATCTAGAGTTTGAGGGACGTCACCGTGCTGAACGTGTGCAGATCACGGAGGTGTTGTGCGTTCAGTACTTGATTGGTTGGATCACGAAGACGTTCGACTACATCAACCGTGTTACTTAACGCTTCCGCTTTCGGTCTACGAGGGTACGTAGACACACTCTCCCCTCTCGTTGCTATGCATCTCCTAGATAGATCTTGCATGATCGTAGGTAATTTTTTTGAAATACTGCGTTCCCCAACAGTAAAAGTGTTGGGTTGTCTCCCAACAAGCCCTTTTCTTTAATGCCTTTAAGCTAGGCATGATGATTTCAATGATGCTCACATAAAAGTAGAGAATTGAAACATAACGAAAGCATCATGAAACACATGGCATGCACATTTAAGCCTAACACACTTCCTATGCATAGGGATTTTATGATCAAACAGTTTATGGGAACAAGAATCAACTAGCATAGGAAGGCAAAACAAGCACAACTTCAAGATTTTCAACACATAGAGAGGAAACTTGGTATTATTGCAATTCCTACAACCATAAGTTCCTCCCTCATAATAATTTTCAGTAGCATCATGAAGAAATTCAACAATATAACCATCACATAAATCATTATTTTCATGACACAAAAGCATAGAAAACTTATTACTCTCAACATAAGCAAATTTCTTCTCATCAATAGTAGTGGGAGCAAACTCAACAAAATAACTATCATGAGAGTGAAAATTAAAATCATGATGAGAGTTTCATGGTTATCATTATTCTTTATAGCATACATGCCATCGCCATAATCATCATAGATAGCAACTTTGTTATCATAGTCAATTGAAGCCTCATCCAAAATGGTGGATTCATCACTAAATAAAGTCATGACCTCTCCAAATCCACTTTCATCATTATAATCGTCATAAATAGGAGGCATGCAATCATTATAACAAATTTGCACATCAAATCTTGGGGGACTAAAAATATTATCTTCATCAAACATAGCATCCCTAAGCTTATGGCATCGCATATCATTAGCATCATGGATATTCAAAGAATTCATACTAACAACATTGCAATCATGCTCATCATTTATACCAAACATTCTATCGAATTCTTCTTCTATCAATCGAGCACAATTTTCCTTTCCATCATTTTCACAAAATACATTATAAATATGAATAATATGATGCAACCTCAATTCCATTTTTTGTAGTTTTCTTTTATAAACCAAACTAGTGATAAAACAAGAAACTAAAAGATTCGATTGCAAGATCTAAGGATATACCTTCAAGCACTCACCTCCCCGGCAATGGCGCCAAAAAAGAGCTTGATGTCTACTACGCAACTTTATTCTTGTAGATGCGTGTTGGGCTTCCAAGTGCAGAGTTTTGTAGGACAGTAGCAATTTTCCCTCAAGTGGATGACCTAAGGTTTATCAATCCGTGGGAGGTGTAGAATGAAGATGGTCTCTCTCAAGCAACCTTGCACTCAAATAACAAAGAGTCTCTTGTGTTCCCAACACACCAAATACAATGGTAATTTGTATAGGTGCACTAGTTTGGCGAAGAGATGGTGATACAGGTGCAATACGGATAGTAGATATTGATGTTTGTAATAAGAACAATAAAAAACAGCAAGGTAGCAATTGATAAAACGGAGCACAAATGGTATTGCAATGCTTGATTATGAGGCCTGGGGTCCATACTTTTGCTAGTGCAATCTCTCAACAATGCTAATATAATTGGATCATATAACCATCCCTCAAAGTGTGATGAAGAATCACTCCAAAGTTCCTATTTAGCAGAGAACATATGAAGAAATCGTTTGTAGGGTACGAAACCACCTCGAAGTTATTCTTTCCGATCGATCTGTCCAAGAGTTCGTACTAAAATAACACCAAATAATTTCAGATACATAATACTCAATCCAACACAAAGAACCTCATAGAGTGCCCCAAGATTTCTACCGGAGAAACAAAATACAAGAACGCGCATTAACCCCTATGCATAGATTACCCCAATGTCATCGCGGGAATCCGCGAATTGAATGCCAAAACACATATCTAGTGAATCAATATGATACCCCATTGTCACCATGAGTATTCATATGCAAGACACATATCAAGTGCTCTCACATCCATAAAAGTATTCAATCCAATAACAATGAAATCTCAAAGGGAAAAACTCAATTCATCACAACAAGATAGAGAGGGGAAAACACCATATGATCCGACTATATTAACAAAGCCCGCAATACATCAAGATCGTGACATCTCAAGAACACGAGAGAGAGAGAGAGAGATTAAACACATAGCTACTCGTACAAACCCTCAGCCCCGAGGGTGGACTACCCCCTCCTCATCGTGGTGGCCGCCGGGATGATGAAGATGGCCACCGGAGATGATTCCCCCCTCCGGCAGGGTGCCGGAACGGGTCTAGATTGGTTTTTGGTGGCTACAGAACCTTGCGGCGGCAGAACTTCTGATCTAGGTTAACCTCAAGGGTTTTCGGAATATTTGGGAATTTATAGGGTAAAGAGGGGGTGCGGGAGGCCACCGAGGTGGGCACAACCCACCTGGGCGCGCATGGGCCCCCAAGCGTGCTCTGGTGGGCTGTGCCCCCCTCGGGGCACCTCCAGGTGCTGCTTTGGCCCAAAGGTGGTCTTCTGGTCCATAAAAATTCCACAAAAAGTTTTGTGGTGTTTGGACTCTGTTTGATATTGATTTCCTGCGATGTAAAAAACAAGCAAAAACAACAACTGGCACTGGGTCAATAGGTTAGTCCCAAAAAATGATATAAAGTTGCTATAAAATGATTGTAAAACATCCAAGAATGATAATATATTGGCATGGATACTTCATAAATTATAGATACGTTGGAGATGTATCACCGCTCACTACTTGAAACCGCTGGCGAATCAATATGCCTGCTATAACTCCGGCTTGGACGCGGGGTTGAATGAATCCGTTCACGACTGTATGAGTAAGCTACTTGTTGAGCCACCGCTGTATGAAGAAGTTCTCTAGCCCTCCGTATTTCCATCGCGGCTGGAGACTCGCCTTCAATGGGGAGAGCCGCCAATCGCGTAGCTACATCAATCATATTGTCCAGAGGGTAAGAATAATAACACGACGGTGTCGGAACATGCTGAGGCAGCGTCAAATTCAAACGAGGCAGGTCTACAACATGTGGCTGAACCGGCGTTCCGGTCACAGGTGCCTCGACAACCTGGTTTACCACGGGAGGGCCACTGGTTCCTTAAGGAAATATGCCCTAGGGGCATTAATAAAGTTGTTATTTATATTTCCTTATGTCATGATAAATGTTTATTATTCTTGCTAGAATTGTATTAACCGGAAACTTGATACATGTGTGAATACATAGACAAAACAAAGTGTCCCTAGTATGCCTCTACTTGACTAGCTCGTTAATCAAAGATGGTTAAGTTTCCTGACCATAGACATGTGTTCTCATTTGATGAACGGGATCATATCATTAGGATAATGATGTGGTAGACAAGACCCATCCGTTAGCTTAGCATAACGATCGTTAAGTTTTATTGCTATTGCTCTCTTCATGACTTATACATATTCCTCTGACTATGAGATTATGCAACTCCCGAATACCGGAGGAGCACATTGTGTGCTATCAAACGTCACAACATAACTGGGTGATTATAAAGATGCTCTACATGTGTCTCTGAAGGTGTTTGTTGGGTTGGCATAGATCACGATTAGGATTTGACACTCTGAGTATCGGAGAGGTATCTCTGGGCCCTCTCGGTAATGCACATCACTATAAGCCTTGCAAGCAATGTGACTAATGAGTTATTTGCTAGATGATGCATTACGGAAAGAGTAAAGAGACTTGCCGGTAATGAGATTGAACTAGGTATGAGGATACCGACGATCGAATCTCGGGCAAGTAACATACCGATGACAAAGGGAATAATGTATGTTGTTATTGCGGTTTGACCGATAAAGACCTTCGTAGAATATGTAGGAACCAATATGAGCATCCAGGTTCCGCTATTGGTTATTGACCGGAGATGTGTCTCGTTCATGTCTACATAGTTCTCGAACCCGTATGGTCCGCACGCTTAACATTCGATGACGATTTGTATTCTGAGTTATGTATTTTTGGTGACTGAAGTTTGTTCGGAGTCCCGGATGAGATCACATACATGACAAGGAGTCTCGAAATAGTCGAGAGGTAAATATTGATATATTGGACGATGATATTCGGACACAGGAATGGTTTCGGAAAGGTTCAGATATATTTTGGAGTACCGAGGGGTTACCGGAACCCCTCGGGGAAGTATTGGGCCTACATGGGCCTTAGGGGAAAGAGAGGGGAGCCCACAAGGGGTGGCCGCCCCCCATGGGAGTCCGAATTGGACTAGGGGAGGGGGCGGCGCCCCTTTCCCTTTCCCTCTCCCTCTCCTTCCTTTTCCCCTCCGGTGAGAAATGAAGGGGGGGGGGGGAATCCTACTAGGAGTGGAGTCCGAGAAGGACTCCCCCCTGGCACGCCCCCTTTGGTGGCTGGCCTCCTCCTCCCCTCCTTTATATACGGGGGCATGGGGGCACCCCATAGCACATCAATTGTTCTCTTAGCCGTGTGTGGTGCCCCCTCCACATTTTACTCCTTCGGTCATAGCGTCGTAGTGCTTAGGCGAAGCCCTGCACGGATCACATCACCATCACCGCCACCACTCCGTCATGCTGACGAAACTCTCCCTCGACCCTCTGCTGGATCAAGAGTTCGAGGGACGTCATCGAGTTGAACATGTGTTGAACTCGGAGGTGTCGTACGTTCGGTACTTGATCAGTTGGATTGCGAATACGTTCGACTACATCAACCGCGTTAACCTAACGCTTCCGCTTTCGGTCTACGAGGGTATGTGGACACACTCTCCCCCTCTCGTTGCTATGCATCTCCTACATAGATCTTGCGTGATTGTAGGATTTTTTTTGAA
The DNA here is from genome assembly GCA_034509565.1 of Triticum monococcum. Taxonomy (NCBI): domain Eukaryota; kingdom Viridiplantae; phylum Streptophyta; class Magnoliopsida; order Poales; family Poaceae; genus Triticum; species Triticum monococcum. Next base: position 123,984,414 of record CM067841.1, read on the forward strand.
ATTGCATGCTACGTTCCCCAACAGTGCCATCCTGATACGTCTCCGTTGTATCTACTTTTCCAAACACTTTTGCCCTTGTTTTGGCCTCTAACTTATATGATTTGAATGAAACTAACCTAGACTGACGCTGTTTTTCAGTAGAATTGCCATGATGTTGTTTTATGTGTAGAAAACAAAAGTTCTCGGAATGACCTGAAACTCCACGGAATATCTTACAATAAATAATAAAAAATCCTCGCCAAAGATGAAGACCAGGGGGCCCACACCCTTTCCACGAGGGTGGGGTGCGCCCCCTAGACCTCCCGACTCCAACTCCAACTCTATATAACTGCTTTCAGGGAGAAAAAAGTAGAAGAGAAGAAATCATCGCGTGTTACGATACGGAGCCGCCGCCAAGTCCTAAAACCTCTCGGGAGGGCTGATCTGGAGTCCGTTCGGGGCTCCGGAGAGGGGGATTCGTCGCCGTCGTCATCATCAACCATCCTCCATCACCAATTTCATGATACTCACCGCCGTGCGTGAGTAATTCCATCGTAGGCTTGCTGTACGGTGATGGGTTGGATGAGATTTACCATGTAATCGAGTTAGTTTTGTTAGGGTTTGATCCCTAGTATCCACTATATTCTAAGATTGATGTTGCTATGACTTTGTTATGCTTAATGCTTGTCACTAGGGCCCGAGTGCCATGATTTCAGATGTGAACCTATTATGTTTTCATCAATATATGAGAGTTCTTGATACTATCTTGCAAGTCTATAGTCACCTATTATGTGTTATGATCCATTAACCCCGAAGTGACAATAATCGGGATACTTACCGGTGATGACCGTAGTTTGAGGAGTTCATGTATTCATTATGTGCTAATGCTTTGTTCCGGTTCTCTATTAAAAGGAGGCCTTAATATCCCTTAGTTTCCATTAGGACCCCGCTGCCATGGGAGGGTAGGACAAAAGATGTCATGCAAGTTCTTTTCCATAAGCACGTATGACTATATTCGGAACACATGCCTACATTACATTGATGAATTGGAGCTAGTTCTGTGTCACCCTATGTTATGACTGTGACATGATGAGCCACATCCGGCATAATTATCCATCATTGATCTGATGCCTATGAGCTTTCCATATACTGGTTTACGCTTATTTACTTTCCCGTTGCTATTGTTACAATCACTACATAATAGCAAAAATATTACATTGCTTTCATTACTCCTTTGTTACTGTTACCACCACTATCGTATTACTTGCTACTAAACACTCTACTGCAGATACTAAGTTTCCAGGTGTGGTTGAATTGACAACTCAGCTGCTAATACTTGAGAATATTCTTTGGCTCCCCTTGTGTCGAATCAATAAATTTGGGTTGAATACTCTACCCTCGAAAGCTGTTGCGATCCCCTATGCTTGTGGGTTATCAAGACTAATTTCTGGCACCGTTGCCGGGGAGCATAGCTCTATTCTTTGAGTCACTTGGGATTTATATCTGCTGGACACTATGAAGAATTTGAAAGACGCTAAGACAACAATTTATCCCTCAACTACGAGGGGAGGTAAGGAACTGCCATCTAGCTCTGCACTTGATTCACCTTCTGTTATGAGTAAGCTTGCGACACCTAAACCCGCTTCTGCTATTCGTTCTGATATGTCGCATGTTACTGATGATGCTACTTCTGCTATACATGATACTTATGATGAAACTACTTCTATGCTTGATACTACTATGCCACTTAGTGATTTTCTCGAGGAACGACTTGCTAGGGCTAGAGAGATTGAAAATATTGAATCTGATTGTGATGATGAAAGTGATGATGAAGAATCACTTGTTATTCCCGAGGGTTATTTATTTGATCAAGAAGCTTCTTTAGCTATTTTCGCTTGCAAAGATAGATATGAACTCAAAAGGGTATTAGCTAAATGGAACAAGCAATCTCTAAATGCTAGGATAAAACCTGACCCTGCTTTTGCTACTTCAGCTATCTGTGTTACTGCTAAGGATTATGAATTCTCTGTTGATCCTGATATAATTACTTTAGTTGAATCTGATCCTTTCCATGGCTATGAATCTGAAACTGTTGTAGCACATCTTACTAAATTAATTGATATAGCTACCCTATTCACTAATGATGAGAGATCTCACTACTTTTATATCCTTAAAATATTTCTGTTCTCATTAAAGGGTGATGCTAAGATATGGTTTAATTCTCTTGATCCCGGTTGTGTGCGTAGTCCCCAGGATATGATTTACTACTTCTCTGCTAAATATTTCCCTGCTCATAAGAAACAAGCTGCTTTAAAGGAAATTTACTACTTTGTGCAAATTAAAGAAGAGAGTCTCCCACAAGCTTGGGGGAGGCTTCTCAAGTTACTTAATGCTTTGCCTGATCATCCCCTTAAGAAAAATGAAATACTTGATATCTTTTATAATGGACTAACCGATGCTTCCAGAGATTACCTGGATAGTTGTGCTGGTTCCCTTTTCAGGGAAAGAACACCGGATGAAGCTGAAATCTTATTGAATAATATGTTGACAAATGAAAATAATTGGGCACCTCCTGAGCAAGCTCCTGCTCCAATTAATGATCCTATTCCTAAACCAACTCCGAAGAAGAGAGGTGTTCTATTTCTCAGTCCCGAAGATATGCAAGAGGCAAAGAAATCTATGAAAGGAAAAGGTATTAAAGCTGAAGATGTTAAGAATTTACCTCCTATTGAAGAAATACATGGTCTTAATTTACCGCCTATTGAAGAAACATATGATCTTAAACCTTTATTTATCGAAGAACCTCCAGACCCCGATAACCAGACACATGTAGTAAAGGTAATTTCTCTCTATAGATATGATAGAGCTGAAATCCCTCCTGCTAAAATTGCTAGTCAGTGCTTGGATGAGTTTGATAATTTTATGTTTAAGCAAGAAGACTTCAATGCTTATTTTGGTAGACAATTAAAACAAGATGCTGATATGATTAAATACTTGGGTGATTATATGGCTAATATTAGAGGTGAACTTAAACTTGTTAGCAAACATGCTTCTATGGTTACCACTCAAGTAGAACAAGTACTTAAGGCTCAAAAGGAATTGCTCAATGAGATGAATAGTAAGAAAAATGACTATGCTGTTAAAGTGGCTACTAGAATTGGTAGGATGACTCAAGAACCTTTGTATCCTGGAGGCCACCCTAAGAGAATTGAGCAAGATTCTCAGAGAAATAATATTGATGCACCTAGTTCTTCTAAAAGGAAGAAAAAGAAAAATGATAGAACTGTGCAAACTTCTAGTGAACCTATTGCTGAACCACCTGATAATCCAAATGATATCTCTATGTCTGATGCTGAAACACAATCTGGCAATGAACATGAACCTAATGAAAATGTTAATGATGATGTTCATAATAATGCTCAACCTAGTAATGATAATGATGTAGAAATTGAACCTGCTGTTGATCTTGATAACCCACAATCAAAGAATCAATGATATGATGAGAAAGACTTTGTTGCTAGGAAACTTGGTAAAGAAAGAGAACCTTGGGTTTAGAAACCCATGCCTTTTCCTCCCAAACCATCCAAGAAAAAGGATGATGAGGATTTTGAGCGCTTTGCTGAAATGATTAGACCTATCTTTTTGCGTATGCGATTGACTGATATGCTCAAAATGAATCCTTATGCTAAGTACATGAAAGATATTATTACAAATAAAAGAAAGATACCAGAAGCTGAAATTTCCACCATGCTTGCTAATTATACTTTTAAGGGTGGAATACCTAAGAAACTTGGAGATCCAGGAGTACCTACTATACCATGCTCCATTAAAAGAAACTATGTTAAAACTGCTTTATGTGATCTTGGAGCCGGTGTTAGTGTTATGCATCTCTCTTTATATCGTAGACTTGACTTGAATAAGTTGACACCTACTGAAATATCTTTGCAAATGGCTGATAAATTAACTGCTATACCTGTCGGTATTTGTGAGGATGTGCCTGCTGTAGTTGCAAATGTTACTATTTTAACGGACTTTGTTATTCTTGATATTCCCGAGGACGATAGTATGTATATTATTCTTGGAAGACCTTTTCTTAATAATGCGGGGCTGTTATTGATTGCAACAAAGGCAATGTCACTTTTCATGTTAATGGTAATGAGCATATGGTACATTTTCCGAGGAAACAACCTCAAGTTCATAGTATCAATTCTATCGGAAAAATTCCATCGATTATATTTGGAGGTTTTGAATTTCCTCTTCCTACTGTCAAGAAGAAATATGATATACTTATTATTGGGGATTTGCATATCCCCGTTGAGGTAACCTAGTGTTATTCGAAATTTCTCCGATTTCATGTTAATCGGAATGAGTTTGTTAACAAGACTTGATCAACCTTGTTACTGGATTCCTTTTGATGAGCATGAGATGGATGAAACTAGAAGCACAACCTTATGAACCTCTCTATACTTTCTGTTATTTAGTTGAAATAAAGTAAAAATAAATAATTTTCTGTCTGTTATCTGATTATCCGTGCAATATAAAAATACCTCAAAAATAGAAGTTCTCCAAATGCCCTGAAAATTAAATATGTTTTTTATAGAATATTTGAGGATTTATGGAACAAAGAACACCAGGGGGGCAACCCCCTGCCTCGTGGGCCCATGGTGGCCCTCCTCCACTTATTCCTGCACCCATCCTCTTCTTCCTCCCACAAACACGAAAACCAACTCAACCCCAAGTCCAAGCTCATTTTGCTGCCATTTTAGATCTCCTTGCTCAAAGCACCTCTCACAAAACTGCTTGGGGAGATTGTTCCTTGGTATGTGACTCCTCCATTGGTCCAATTAGTTTTTGTTCTAATGCTTTATTCATTAAAAAATTTTGCTGCTTAGGTGACCCTGTTCTTGAGCTTGCATGTCAAATTTATATGGTCAAAAGTATTTTTGATGCATGATATAGGCCCTAGGCACTTGTAGGAGTGGTTGCTATCAATATTATTGAGTTTGGTTTACTTTTATTTTGAAGTTACTAAAAAATTTCAGAATTTTTCAGAGGAAGAAATATGCTTAGGAAAATGTTCCAAGGTGGTTCTTCAAAGAAGCAAGGAACCAGGCTTGCAATGCGTGATGCTGACGAAGAGCCACCAAGAGACGCTCCGGTGCGTCCTTGTGAGTGGCCTTCTGAAAATTTTATGGATCGAGCGGGAATTAAAGAAGAATTTAACGCATATTTGCATAATGTCGGTCTTGAGGACTTTGAGGCAGACAAATGCCCCCAGTATCATGATCTCACAAGCTCTTTTGTGAGGATGTTTGAGTATTCATCTTCGCGTAATTCTCCTTCAGTCATGTTTGATCTTTATGACAAATCTTATACCATGGACTTAGAGGATTTCACTTTTGCTTGCAAACTTCCACAATGGGGTAGTGTTAGGGATCCCCCTAAATCTGAATTTAGAAACTTTCTTGCTAGTATAACTGTAGGGGAATCTAGAGATATAACGCAAGCTACCATAGGGAGCATTCACTTTCCTGCTATACATTATTTTGCTCTCTTCATAGGTAGGTGCATAAATGCTAAGGATGAAGCATGTCACATGTGTGTCCCTGACCTTAGCATTCTCAGGAGTGCTGTGTCAGGAGACAAATCTTATCATATGGGAGCCATTGTAGCTCGTAGGTTGCATCATAATAGATATAATGGAGATTTCTTGGAGGAATTTATGCAACCCGCTTAGCTAAATTTCTTGAGAGAGATGTTCGTGAAGGAGACATGGAGTTGCCTCCTACTTATTTAGATTTTGATTCTATGGTTTCTCACCACTTTGTTGAGAGGAACAAATCGCCTCTCCAATACCGACTAATCTTTGACAGACGCCGTGCTGTCCGTATTACTCTCTCTGCTCCTGCTTTCTTTGATTATCAGGCAAGAGGAGGATATACTATTAACAGAGAGGAGGCAGATGAGTACGAGAGGAGAGCGGAGGCCGCTTGTCGCCACACTGCAGCTCAGGAGGTGATAGCCACTGCATCACAGTACGACCCCAACAACTATTATTATGGATATCCGCCAGGCCAGCCGTGGCCATAGACCAACTTAGGCTAAAAGCCTAAGCTTGGGGGAGTACGTATTTCCCACCGACATTACATTTATGTTCACACACTCATTGCTAGATGTCGGTGCTTATACTTTTTCATTGTATCATCCATGCTAGTTTATTTCCTTTTATGCTTTCTTCTTGTGTGTTTGATAAACCTTAAGAAAAACCAAAAAAATTAGTAGTAGTTTACTTTTCTTGCTGTAGTAATTATTAAAAAGAAAACCCCAAAAATATTTCCCGTTCTTCTTTTGCTTGTTGGGAGCTTTCCCGTGTAAATAGTTTTATTTCTTTTCTTTTCTTTGGGGGTCAATAGGAGAAGACCATGATTAAATTGTTGAAGTGGCTCCTATATGCTTTATTGTTGATTTAACCAAGAGCCCATAATGCTTTGTCTTCTCCTGTTTATTGAATGCTCGCAGATTCCAGCTTAGTCCAATGCACGTGCACTCTTATTATTATTCACATCGTTCGGTCGTGCAAGTGAAAGGCAATTATGATGATATATGATGGACTGACTGAGATGAGAAAAGCTAGTATGAACTCGACCTCTTTTGTTTTTGAAAATATGATGAGTTCATCGTTCTTGATTCAGCTTGTTATGAATAAACATGTTTGCAATGACAATTAGAGATCATAGTTGCTTGTGCCATGCTTGATTAGCTATGAGTTATAATGGTTTACCTTGCGTGCCAACATGCTATTGAGATGGTTATGATGTGGTATGATGGGGTGGTATCCTCCTTTGAATGATTTAAGTGACTTTACTTGGCACATGTTCACGCATGTAGTTGAAACAAATCAACATAGCCTTCACGATATTTATGTTCATGGTGGATTATATCCTACTCATGCTTGCATCCAATGTTTATTAATTTTAATGCATGTACATGGCTGTTGTCGCTCTCTAGTTGGTCGCTTCCCAGTCTTTTGCTAGCCTTCACTTGTACTAAGCGGGAATACTGCTTGTGCATCCAATCCATTAAACCCCAAAGTTATTCCACATGAGTCCACTATACCTTCCTATATGCGGTATCTACCTGCCGTTCCAAGTAAATTTGTATGTGCCAAACTCTAAACCTTCAAATAGTCATCCTCTTTGTATGCTCGAATAGCTCATGTATCAACTAGGGATGTCTTTATCTTCCATGCTAGGCGGGTTATTCTCAAGAGGAGTGGACTCAACTCCTCACTCATGAGAAAATGGCTGGTCACCGGGATGCCCAGTCCCATGCTTTATGCAAACTAAATCAAAATAATTGCAAAACAAAACTCCCCCTGGGACTATTGTTAGTTGGAGGCACTCGTTGTTTCGAGCAAGCCATGGATTGATGTTTGTTGGTGGAGGGGGAGTATAAACTTTACCATTCTGTTTGGGAACCGCCTATAATGTGTGTAACATGGAAGATATCACCATCTCTTGGTTGTTATGTTGACAATGAAAGTATACCGCTCAAAATATTAATTAACTCTATTTCAGAACCGAGCTCTGGCACCTCTACAAATCCCTGCTTCCCTCTGTGAAGGGCCTATCTATTTACTTTTATGCTGAGTCATCACCCTCTTATTAAAAGCACTAGCTGGAGAGCGCAACTATCATTTGCATTCATCACTGTTAATTTATATTGGGTGTGACTATGATTGGATCTCTTTTACCATGAATTACAATGTCTAGTCAGTCCTTGATCTTTAAAGGTGCTCTGCATTTATGTTTTGCGGTCTCAGAAAGGGCTAGAGAGATACCATCTTGTTATATCATATTATGATTGTTTTGAGAAAGTGTTGTCATCCGAGATTTATTATTATGGCTTCTAGTTGATTATACTATTGATATGGGTAATCATGAGACCTGAGAATTATTGCAAATGTGGTTAGTTATAATCTTTACTGAAAACTTGAATGCTGGCTTGACATATTTATAACAACAAGAGCAAACAGAGTTTGTAAAAGTTTTTCTTTATTTCTTTCAGTTTGTCAACTGAATTGCTTGAGGACAAGCAAGGGTTTAAGCTTGGGGGAGTTGATACGTCTCCGTCGTATCTACTTTTCCAAACACTTTTCCCCTTGTTTTGGACTCTAACTTATATGATTTGAATGAAACTAACCCGGACTGACATTGTTTTCAGCGGAATTGCCATGATGTTGTTTTATGTGCAGAAAACAAAATTTCTCGGAATGACCTGAAACTCCACGGAATATCTTACAATAAATAATAGAAAATCCTCGCCAAAGATGAAGACCAGGGGGCCCACACCCTTTCCATGAGGGTGGGGGGCGCCCCCCTAGGGCGCGCCCCCTACCTTGTGGGCCCCCTGGAGACCTCCCGACTCCCACTCTATATAACTTCTTTCGGGGAGAAAAAATAGAAGAGAAGAAATCATCGCGTTTTATGATACAGAGCCGCTGCCAAGCCCTAAAACCCCTTGGGAGGGCTGATCTGGAGTCTGTTCGGGGCTCCGGAGAGGGGGATTCGTCGCCGTCGTCATCATCAACCATCCTCCATCACCAATTTCATGACGCTCACCGCCGTGCATGAGTAATTCCATCGTAGGCTTGCTGGACGGTGATGGGTTGGATGAGATTTACCATGTAATCGAGTTAGTTTTGTTAGGGTTTGATCCCTAGTATCCACTATGTTCTGAGATTGATGTTACTATGACTTTGCTATGCTTAATGCTTGTCACTAGGGCCCGAGTGCCATGATTTCAGATCTGAACCTATTATGTTTTCATCAATATATGAGAATTCTTGATCCTATCTTGCAAGTCTATAGTCACCTATTATGTGTTATGATCCGTTAACCCTGAAGTGACAATAATCGGGATACTTACCGGTGATGACCGTAGTTTGAGGAGTTCATGTATTCACTATGTGCTAATGCTTTGTTCCGGTTCTCTATTAAAAGGAGGCCTTGATATCCCTTAGTTTCCATTAGGACCCCGCTGCCACGGGAGGGTAGGACAAAAGATGTCATGCAAGTTCTTTTCCATAAGCACGTATGACTATATTCGGAATACATGCCTACATTACATTGATGAATTGGAGCTAGTTCTGTGTCACCCTATGTTATGACTGTTACATGCTGAACCACATCCGACATAATTATCCATCATTGATCCGATGCCTACGAGCTTTCCATATACTTATTTACGCTTATTTACTTTCTCGTTGCTATTGTTACAATCACTACATAATACCAAAAACATTACTTTGCTTTCATTACTCTTTTGTTACCGTTACCACCACTATCGTATTACTTGCTACTCAAAACTCTGTAGCAGATACTAAGTTTCCAGGTGTGGTTGAATTGACAACTCAGCTGCTAATACTTGAGAATATTCTTTGGCTCCCCTTGTGTCAAATCAATAAATTTGGGTTGAATACTCTACCCTCGAAAGCTGTTGTGATCCCCTATACTTGTGGGTTATCACATCCCTAGGTGTATTGAAGAGGTTCCTAGCCTCAAACTCTGTGGGTAGACGGGTCTGGTGCCTCCTCCTCATAACGGCGTTTGAAGCGTTCTGATCCAAGGTAAGCCGGAACGACTCTGCCTGAATCCATTGTGTCTTAGTGTCCAAAGCGGCCCGTTCCATTGCCATCCTAGCATTCTCAACATTAAATTCCTCCTTGGCTTGAGCTACCTCATCTCGCAATTTCGCCACATCCACCTTATGTTGTGCTTGATTTTCTGGTGTCACCTCTGCAGCTAATAAGGCCGTCAAAGCCTCCAAGAGTTCGTGTCACACCCTAGCTAGGTTATGCATTAGAGTGTGCATCATGTTTACATTCATCAGAAATTGAAATGGGGAAAGCAGAACCCCCAGCACCCCCCCCCTGAAATCAACTAGGGTTTACTAAAAATAAATTCAATGAACCTGAAATGCCCTTCAGATATGTTCACCCTCTTTGCCTTGGGTTAGAACCCTTGGGAAAAATGGTGCATATAATTTTAGGTCAACAAAAGGGGCATTGACTTAATTCATAAATATTTGAATTTGGGCATTTAAATACTATTAAATAATTCAAATGCTCAAATAATGTTGGAATTATTTTTGGGCCACTGAAATATTTCAGAAAGTGTCCATAAATATTTTCAGGATTTTATAAAATGATTTAGTATTTAAACTAAATCAGAACAGAATAGCAAAAATAGAAAATAAAATGAATTAGAGAGAAAGAACAGAGGCTCACCTGGACTTACCTGCCGGCCCAGCACTGTAGCTGGACGGCCCAGCCCACCAGGCCGACGCCAGTCGTCCCCTAGCTGCTGCCAGGAGGACGCCGGGCGTGTGCCCGCGGTGCGCCGGCACGCGCGCGGCCACCGACGGCCACCTCCTGCTTGCCGCGCCCCCCCCTCGACGCCTGGACGTCGCTGTGGACGCCACGCACCCCCTGGCCCCCTCATATCCCTCTCCCTCGCTCTCCCTCCTCCCCTGTTTCTCTCCCGCGCGACCACCCGAACGCGCCGTCGCCGCCGTTCGCTGCCACCGCGCTCCCCGACCCCCTCTCGCCTTCCCGTGTTGCGTGGAAGCTCCGCCACTGTCGCCAACGCCCTCTGCACCGAGCCAAGCGAGCCAGGAAGCCTTGCTTCGTCCTCGGCGTCGTCTTCTTCAACCTCGGGACCGCCGGCCATCTCCGTCAAATTCGCCGTTGCAGAAGCGTCCCCGAGCCCGCTGAGTCCTCCCTCGAGATCGCTGTGAGCTCCCGAGCATTTTCCCCTTCTCCCCGTAGTGATTCTCTTCCCCTAACTAGCCTAGCCACTGGAGCCGTGAGCTCCTCGCCGCCGGCCATGGTGCCGTCGTGGCTACGGCCGTGCAAGCACGCGTCCGAGCGCACCACCGCCTTCAACGCGTCCCCAGGAGCCCGTAGCCATCACCAGCTCCTCCTCCCGTGCACCGTAGCATCGATTCCGCGAACACCCGAACTCCGGCGGCCGCCAAAGAGCTCGCCGCCGTCGACTTAGGCCGTCTCCGGTGAAACGGAGGGCACTAGTGGATGCGCGCGAGCACCAGCTCCTCATATTGCCATGTCATAGCATGCATCATATTGTTGCATATCGTCATGTGTTGATTGTGCTCGGTTGTGTTCTTCGTGGTAGGTTCTGCCTCCGAGGATATTCACGAGTATCCAACTGAAGGGCAGTATCCCGTTACCACTCCATCAGGCAAGCAACCATTGATCATTCCGATACAACCCATGTTCTCGCTCCTGCTCTTGTTTACCGCATTAAGACAACACGATTCAAACTGCTGTGTGCTACGGTAGTTGAACCCTTATCCTCTGCATGACCTGTCATTGCCACAGTAACTAGATGAAACCCACTAGCATGTGTAGGAGTTGATTGAGCCATGTTTTGTGATTCCTACCTTGCTATGCCTGCTATGCTTAGAGTTGTGTCAGGTCTGGTTCATCTGGGTGATGGGCTAGAGTGAAATGCTTGTGCCAGTAAGATGAGGGATGTGTTGAACATGTTTTGGTAAAGGTATCGATGAGAGGCCATGTAGGAGTACATGGTGGGTTGTTTCATTGAGGCCGTCCATAAGAACTGAGATCTGTATGTGTGATTTAAGATGCAGTTACTACCGTACATTGGGCCCGAAGCAAATGGACCCTATCGGCTTCTTAGCCACCCTAGTACTCTGTCCAGGAGTTGCAAATAGTTTCTGGTGTTTGTAGGATATGTGTTGGCGGCCGTGCGTAGCGCTGACCCTAGGGGTGGGCTATGTTGCGGTAGATACACTGTGGCACGGTGTACCGAGTCACCCGTTTGGTGTCTCGGGAACCCTGTTCACATCGTTCGGGGCCGTATGTGGAAACCTCGGCCGGACTCCCTGCGGATGGAACCTGGATAGGCGATAACCTGGACTAGGGGCTTAGGTGTTTAGGTAGGCCGTGGCCGACACCCTCGCTGGGCTTCCGCTTGAAGGTTGCCGAGTACATGTCGTGTAGACGGCGGTAAGCGGTGAAAGCGTGTATGACGAAGTACACCCCTGCAGGGTATAAAACTATTCGAATAGCCGCGTCCGCGGTAAAGGACTACTTGGTTGCCTATACAGTTCATAGACAAGTTAATGGATACTACTAAAAGACTCAAGATAAGTGTGAGTACCGAGGATGGCCCCTCGCAGGATACGAGGGAGGATCCACGGTGGAGTATTGTGATGGTGAGTAGTGGACTCGTGTGCGAAAACTATTTTTCTAAAAGATTCCGTAGGATAGCTTAGCCAAGAGTCAAAGCTGGCTTGCTGCATAAACCCCACCACCTTCTTGAGAATGAGCATGTACAGTAGGTTCTGATGTAAGACTTGCTGAGTACCTTTGTACTCATGTTTGCTTATTTATTGTTTTCAGACGACAACACTGCCCCCTCCGATGGGTTTTACGTAGACCTTGACGTCGACGAGTGACTAGCCACCCAGGTGGTGATCCAGGCCATGGAGGGCCCTATGTAGATAGACAGGCTTCGAGAAGCCTTCTTTCTTTCTAGAGTCTGTACTCAGACTAGTTGCTTCCGCATGTGCTTGTATGACTGTATGACTTGAGTGTCGGGTCATGTGACCCCTACCTGTATGGATATATTATGTATGGCTCCCTGGAGCCTTTAAATAAGTACTTGAGTTGTAGAGTTTTGTTGTGATGCCATGTTGTATGTACTCATATCGAGCATATTGTATGTATGATTGAAATGCTTGGTATGAGTGGGATCCGACAATCTAGTTGTTTGTCCTTCGCAGCCTTTCTTATGGGGAAATGTAGTCTAGTGCTCCTCGAGCCATAGTAGTCCGCTGCAGCCCGGTTCACCGGAGTCCTGCTAGCCCAGCACTACTGTTCAGGACACTTGACTGGCCGGCATGTGTTTCACTTCGTCCCTATGTCTGTCCCTTCGGGGAAATGTCACGCGGTGATCTCCGGAGTCCTGTCTAGCCTGCTATAGCCCGGGATCCCCGGAGTCCTGTTAGCCCAGTGCTACAGCCCGGAATCACTCGTTGATGACCGACATGTTCGTTGTGAATCATGTATGCCTGTCTCCATAGGTCTGTGCCGCTTTGGGTTCACGACTAGCCATGTCGGCCCGGGTTCTCGGTCATATGGATGCTAGCGACATTGTCATATACGCGAGCCAAAAGGCGCAAACGGTCCCGGGCCATGGTAAGGCAACACCCGTGGGATACCGTGCGTGAGGCCACAAAGTGATATGAGGTGTTACCGGCTAGATCGATGTGGCTTAGAATCGGGGTCCTGACAGCGTTGGCATCAGAGCCGGACTGCCTGTAGGTTCGTTCAGCCAAACTGGTCGATGTCGAGTCTAGAAATGCTTTAGTTATATGTAAGGGAATTGATTGTGGGAGGGAATGTAAGGTTCTTTTACTCCTTTACCCTATGCTTCTGATCTGAGTCATTCTCTTCTCATTCAACGTGGGTTAAGGACTAGGCTCTCTTCTTCTATCAGGTTCACGTGTTACTAATCCGTAGTAGCTCATAGGATTATTGTTACGAGTTCCAGTCCAGTTCTACTATTTTAGTACGTTGCTATTTGAATCAGAACCTTGATATGATGCTGTTGAGCGGTATTGTGAACTGTTGTGGATGTCTCAAATATTTTTCTAAGCATTTACAGCCGTTATGCTGCCCAATTTTCCCTAGGAATTCTGATGTCTTTGTCTTGTGGTTGTGCTTTCAGATGGCTAATCAGTCTCAAAATCAAGTGGTTCGCCTGACCAGGTGCCTCGACGTGCCCGGTCATACTGCTATGTTGGTCCGGGTCATGATCGAGACAGGATACCGTTGGTATCCCAAATACACTGTTGAAGAGCAGTTCCGCGACTTTAATCAAAGCCAGTATTTATGCACCGTCAGGATATTTCCTTCCTATCCTGGATCTACCGAGCCCCTTCACTGTTCCTATGGACTCGGAGTTACCATTGAGATGGCTGTGCAGGATGCTGCCTATTCCATGATGACCATCTTGCGAGTTCGGACTGGCCTGCTTCGGAACACTGACTTCCGTTACATGCCAGCTTCACTTCCGGGAGCGCAGGGGTATCTTCAGGCTATCTATCCTGACTCCACTCAGGAGGACTCATTAACTCGTACCACCGCTGAGATGCTCGAAGATAAGGACCGAGAGAATCGGGCCTTGAGGCTGGAGCTCTTTAATACCGTGCTGATCATTGGGCCACATTGACTCGTTTTGCACCCGCGGTGCAAGCTGGATGTATGGATACCAGGGATCTGTATCCTGTGAGAGCAGCTCTGCCAGACATGGTGGATTGGCGTGATGTGGGAGGCATCACCCCACCCCTTGGTCCCCGCAGGCCACCGTTTGTTGGTCCAAGACCTTATCCTAGCCCCTATGGTCCACAGGCTCCTCAGGACCGTCTGTTTCTGGATGATCACGTTGAACTTCCAGGCTATGGAGGTGACTTCTATGAGGACTACTACGGAGCTATCTGAGTTAGTAGTAGTACCACTAGTATTGTAGTAGTTGTATCTCCACTGTCCCGTGTGACTTGTGGAATACGACTTGGTGTGTAATCGATTCCGGAGGTGTAGACAAATAATGTATAGGGACTCGGAATGCCTCCGATGAGATGTAACGTCTACCTTCATAGTTGTACTGTAGCATGGGCTTGTACTAAACTATGTATGACGAGTATGACCGTTGGTGTATATATGGCAGTTTTATATTACCATGGCATACGAATGAGCATCTCTGCATTCCACGTTATCCTTTACATTCTGCACTTCCCTGTTAAGTTTGAGCCATCCTTATCTAAACCGTTGTCTTGTTTCCTTCTAGGATGGTCAACACCCGCGGAAACCCTGCTGCCCCGGAGCAGGGGGAAGCCAATGCAACTAGAGGTGAAAATTTGCCTCACCCGCCTTCCCTGGCCGAAGTGATGCTAGAGGCGGAAAGGAACAAGCGTGAGACCAACCGCCTGCTGGAGCGGATTGAGCAGAACACTGCACGCCACCCACGAAATGACTTGGTGTCAATCAACGACTTTATCAAGCTGTACCCACCAAAGTTTAACCATTCCGTCGAGCCCCTCGACGCGGATGATTGGCTTCGCAGCATCACCCACAAGCTATGTTCTGCCAACGTAGCTGAAGCCGACAAGGTTACCTATGCTGCTTATCATCTTGAGGGCCCCGCTAGCCATTGGTGGGAAAACTACGAAGCTATGCGCCCGGTCGGCCAAATCACTACCTGGGCTGAGTTCAGCGAGGCTTTCCGTGAGCATCACATTCCGGAAGGTCTCATGGATCGCAAGAGGGAGGAGTTCTGCAACTTCACCCAAGGAAGGCTGACTGTGGATGCATATAGCCGAGAATTTGGGAACCTGGCACGCTATGCTCCTGAAGAGGTTTCTACTGACGCCAAGAAGCAGGCAAGGTTCCGCAAGGGACTTAGCCCTGAGCTTCGCCGCGATCTCCGTCTGCACGAGTGCACATTCTTCCAGAAGCTGGTCAATAAAGCTATCAGTGCTGAGACAGGCCAGACTGATTATGACGCTTCACGCAAGCACTCTCGTGATTTTGGGTCTTCATCCGGCTCTGGAGCTCAGAAGCGCCGGGTGTGGATTCCAAGCACCGCACTGCCACCCAGATTCACCCCGAGGCCATCCTTTGAGGCGCCTCGTCCCAACCAGCAAATTGCACCGTCCAAACCCTATGGTGGCCCCGCTGCTAATGTTGCTCCGCGCCCCACTGTGGTAACATGCTTCAAGTGTGGAGAACCGGGTCACTATAGTCGAGAGTGTCCCCAGAACAACCCCAATCAAGCTGGAAAGTCCGCTGGCCGTGGTAAGCCCGCGGGAAAGACTTTCTACGCCAAGCCGGCCACTACTGCACGTGGCCATGTCAACTATGTTTCAGCCGAAGAGGCTCATGAGGATCCCAACGTCGTCCTTGGTACGCTCCTTGTTAACTGCCATCCGGCATCTGTTCTTTTCGATACTGGAGCATCTCATTCATTCATATCCGAGAATTATGCTCGGTTGCATAACACGACATTCTGTGACATGCCCACTTCCATGGTAATTCAAACTCCGGGTTCCAAATGGCAAACTTCTAGGGTAAGCCATGGGAACGAAATTCTTGTCGATAGGCTTGTTTTCCTTGCATCTTTAATAGCTCTCAAGTCCTCCGACATAAACATCATCTTGGGTATGGACTGGATGTCGGCTCATTATGCCAAGATCGATTGTGCCACTAGAACCGTTCAACTTACTCATCCCTCGGGCAAGACAGTTAATGTCGTAACTCGAGTGGCCAAGCGCCAACTTTACTCTCTCAATGCCAACCCTCTTCCAGACCTTGAGGACGTTCCGGTAGTCCGAGACTTCCCGGATGTGTTTCCGGAAGAACTGCCAGGTGTTCCACCTGATCGGGATGTCGAGTTTGTGATAGACCTTGTTCCAGGAACCGTTCCAATTGCTAGAAGACCCTACAAGATGGCACCCTTAGAACTAGCCGAGCTTAAGAACCAACTCGATGAGTCCTTGAACAAAGGGTTCATCCGTCCTAGCTCCTCTCCTTGGGCTTGCCCCGTCCTCTTCGTCAAGAAGAAGGATGGAACGGATCGAATGGTTGTGGATTACCGACCTGTCAATCTGGTCACCATCAAGAACAAATACCCGCTTCCCAGGATCAACGACCTGTATGATCAGCTCGCTGGATCCTCAGTCTTCTCCAAGATGGATTTGAGGTTAGGCTACCATCAAATCAAAATCAGAAACGGGGACATTCCCAAAACGGCTTTTGTTACTCGTTATGGCCAATACGAGTACACCGTCATGTCCTTCGGTTTAACCAATGCCCCGGCCACTTTCTCCCGGTTAATGAACTCGGTTTTCATGGAGTACTTGGACAAATTCGTCGTAGTATACCTTGATGACATACTCATCTACTCCAAGAATGAAGAGGAACATGCTGAACATCTAAGGCTGGTATTGATGAAACTTCGAGAGCATCGCCTTTATGCCAAATTCTCCAAGTGTGAATTTTGGTTGTCAGAAGTGACCTATCTAGGCCATGTAATCTCTGGTAAGGGTATTGCTGTCAATCCCGAGCGAGTTCAAGCCGTCCTTGATTGGACTCCACCTGTTTCGGTCAAGCAAGTTCGGAGTTTCCTTGGCCTAGCGAGCTATTGCCGCCGCTTCGTCGAGAATTTCTCCAAGGTTGCTAAACCTCTAACTGAACTCCTCAAGAAAGATAAAAAGTTCGAGTGGACTCCACAGTGCGAGTTCAGTTTTCAGGAACTGAAAAGATGCCTGACATCTGCTCCCGTACTGGTACCACCAGATTTCTCCAAGGACTTTATTATCTATTGCGACGCCTCGCGACAAGGACTAGGTTGCATACTCATGCAGGATCGTCAGGTAATTGCCTATGCTTCACGGCAATTACACCCACATGAGGAAAATTATCCCACACATGATCTAGAGCTTGCAGCTGTAGTCCATGCACTCAAAACCTGGCGACATTACCTCCTCGGTAATCGTTGCGAGATCTTCACCGATCACCAAAGCTTGAAATATATCTTCACCCAACCAGATTTGAATCTCAGGCAAAGACATTGGGTCGAGTTGATTTCGGATTACGACTTAGGAATAACTTACACCCCTGGCAAGGCCAATGTCATGGCCGATGCATTAAGTCGTAAGTCCTACTGTAACAACCTGATGTTACAACAAAGTCAACCACTTCTCCATGAGGAATTTCGCAAGCTTAATCTTCACCTTGTTCCTCAAGGATTCCTATCCACCCTGGTAGCGGAACCTACCCTTACGGATCAGGTCATCAAGGCGCAGAAGATAGATCCGGGAATTTCCCGTATCAAGAGAAACGTTAGAAAAGGAGTCGTGAATTGTTTCTCCATTGATGACCAAGGTGTTGTATACTTTGGGAACCGCCTAGTGGTTCCGAAGGCGCGAAACCTGAGGCGACTGATCCTTAAGGAAGCTCATGAATCCCCTCTCACCATTCATCCCAGTAGTACCAAAATGTATCAAGACCTACGCCAGAGGTTTTGGTGGACTAGGATGAAGAGAGAAATCGCTCAATACGTTGCTAATTGCGACGTTTGTCATCGTGTTAAAGCAGAGCATCAACGGCCTGCTGGCACCCTTCAACCTTTGGCTATTCCTGAATGGAAATGGGACAAAATCAGTATGGATTTCATCACTGGGTTTCCCAGGACCAAGAGGGGGAATAATGCCATCTTCGTCGTGATCGACCGTCTTTCCAAAGTAGCCCATTTTCTACCTGTTCGTGAGAGTATCACCGCTAGCCAGCTAGCTGACCTATACATCTCCCGAATAGTGTCTCTTCATGGTGTCCCGTTGGAAATTAACTCAGACCGTGGAAGTCTCTTCACCTCTCGATTTTGGGAAAGTTTCCAAAATGCTATGGGAACTCATCTCTCCTTTAGCACCGCCTTCCATCCTCAATCAAGTGGTCAAGTAGAGCGAGTAAATCAAATTCTGGAAGATATGCTCCGAGCTTCTGTTATCTCGTTCGGAATGAGTTGGGAGAAATGCCTTCCATTCGCGGAGTTTGCCTATAACAATAGCTATCAAGCTAGTTTGGGCAAGGCTCCCTTCGAAGTTCTCTATGGACGAAAATGTCGAACGCCTCTTAACTGGTCAGAAACCGGAGAAAGACAACTCTTTGGCCCAGATATGATTCAGGAAGCAGAAGAGCAGGTTCGCGTTATTCGTGAGAAATTGAAAACAGCCCAATCTCGCCAAAAGAGTCAATATGATCGTAAGCATAAGCCTATGACATTTGAAATTGATGAGAAAGCTTACCTTCGGGTTACCCCGTTAAAGGGAACCCATCGTTTCGGTATCAAAGGCAAATTGGCTCCTCGTTACATTGGACCCTTTCGCATTCTTGCCAAACGAGGAGAAGTTGCCTACCAATTGGAACTACCTCCGCATCTTTCCAGAGTTCACAATGTCTTCCACGTTTCGCAACTCAGGCGTTGCTTCACGGATCCTATCCGTGGAGTGGACCACGAAACGCTTGATTTACAAGATAACCTCTCTTATCGGGAATACCCCGTTCGTATCCTTGATCAAGCCGAGCGTACCACTCGACGTCATAATATCAAGTTTCTCAAGGTTCAATGGTCACACCATTCCGAGGAAGAAGCCACTTGGGAAAGGGAGGATCGTCTTCGACTCGAGTACCCCGCCTTCTTCCCAGATGATCCTAAATCTCGGGACGAGATTCTATTGAGTGGGGGTGAGTTGTCACACCCTAGCTAGGTTATGCATTAGAGTGTGCATCATGTTTACATTCATCAGAAATTGAAATGGGGAAAGCAGAACCCCCAGCACCCCCCCTGAAATCAACTAGGGTTTACTAAAATTAAATTCAATGAACCTGAAATGCCCTTCAGATATGTTCACCCTCTTTGCCTTGGGTTAGAACCCTTGGGAAAAATGGTCCATATAATTTTAGGTCAACAAAAGGGGCATTGACTTAATTCATAAATATTTGAATTTGGGCATTTAAATACTATTAAATAATTCAAATGCTCAAATAATGTTGGAATTATTTTTGGGCCACTGAAATATTTCAGAAAGTGTCCATAAATATTTTCAGGATTTTATAAAATGATTTAGTATTTAAACTAAATCAGAACAGAATAGCAAAAATAGAAAATAAAATGAATTAGAGAGAAAGAACAGAGGCTCACCTGGACTTACCTGCCGGCCCAACACTGTAGCTGGACGGCCCAACCCACCAGGCCGACGCCAGTCGTCCCCTAGCTGCTGCCAGGAGGACGCCGGGCGTGTGCCCGCGGTGCGCCGGCACGCGCGCGGCCACCGACGGCCACCTCCTGCTTGCCGCGCCCCCCCCCCTCGACGCCTGGACGTCGCTGTGGACGCCACGCACCCCCTGGCCCCCTCATATCCCTCTCCCTCGCTCTCCCTCCTCCCCTGTTTCTCTCCCACGCGACCACCCGAACGCGCCGTCGCCGCCGTTCGCTGCCACCGCGCTCCCCGACCCCCTCTCGCCTTCCCGTGTTGCGTGGAAGCTCCGCCATTGTCTCCTACGCCCTCTGCACCGAGCCAAGCGAGCCGGGAAGCCTTGCTTCGTCCTCGGCGTCGTCTTCTTCAACCTCGGGACCGCCGGCCATCTCCGTCAAATTCGTCGTTGCAGAAGCGTCCCCGAGCCCGCTGAGTCCTCCCTCGAGATCGCTATGAGCTCCCGAGCATTTTCCCCTTTTCCCTGCAGTGATTCTCTTCCACTAACTAGCCTAGCCACTGGAGCTGTGAGCTCCTCGCCGCCGGCCATGGCGCCGTCGTGGCTACGACCGTGCAAGCACGCGTCCGAGCGCACCACCGCCTTCAACGCGTCCCCAGGAGCCCGTAGCCATCACCAGCTCCTCCTCCCGTGCACCGCAGCATCGATTCCGCGAACACCCGAACTCCGGCGGCCGCCAAAGAGCTCGCCGCCGTTGACTTAGGCCGTCTCCGGTGAAACGGAGGGCACTAGTGGATGCGCGCGAGCACCAGCTCCTCGGAGATGGTCTCCGCGGCCCATTTGGTCACCGGAGACGCATTTCCGACGCCCTCCGCCGCGTCTGGCTCGCCAGCGACAAGCCGCCGGTGGTTTTGACCCCGCTGACCAGGGTTGACCCTCCCCCTTGTGTCACTGACGTGTGGGCCAGGCCCCTTTTTAATTAGTGTTAGATTTAGTTAATCCTAATTAACTTAATTACGTTAAATAGACACTGACATGTGGGCCCAGGCTCTAATTAACTTTAGTTAGTTAATCAGTCACTGACCAGTGGGTCCCACTGGTCAGGTTTGACCTGGAGGCAGCTCAGTTGACTTGCTGATGTCATGCTGATGTAGTGCTGACGTAGTAAATCATTTTCTAGTTTAAAAATAATTCAGGAAATTCCAGAAAATACCCAAAACTTTGAAAAATCATAGAAATTCAACCATAACTCCAAATGAGACAAATTATATATGAAAAATTATCAGAAAAATTCAAGGAATCCATCTGTACCATTTTCATGCATGTTTGAACAATGCTTGTCCTCTGTTTTGGACAAAACAAATAAAGGGCATTTAAATAATCATATATGGGGTCGGAATTTGAATCTTGTACTCAAACCAACTTCATTTAAATCATAGCTAGTTGCATTAGCTCAAGACACATCCATATTGCCATGTCATAGCATGCATCATATTGTTGCATATCATCATGTGTTGATTGTGCTCGGTTGTGTTCTTCGTGGTAGGTTCTGCCTCCGAGGATATTCACGAGTATCCAACTGAAGGGCAGTATCCCGTTACCACTCCATCAAGCAAGCAACCATTGATCATTCCGATACAACCCATGTTCTCGCTCCTGCTCTTGTTTACCGCATTAAGACAACACGATTCAAACTGCTGTGTGCTACGGTAGTTGAACCCTTATCCTCTGCATGACCTGTCATTGCCACAGTAACTAGATGAAACCCACTAGCATGTGTAGGAGTTGATTGAGCCATGTTTTGTGATTCCTACCTTGCTATGCCTGCTATGCTTAGAGTTGTGTCAGGTCTGGTTCATCTGGGTGATGGGCTAGAGTGAAATGCTTGTGCCAGTAAGATGAGGGATGTGTTGAACATGTTTTGGTAAAGGTATCGATGAGAGGCCATGTAGGAGTACATGGTGGGTTGTTTCATTGAGGCCGTCCATAAGAACTGAGATCTGTATGTGTGATTTAAGATGCAGTTACTACCGTACATTGGGCCCGAAGCAAATGGACCCTCTCGGCTTCTTAGCCACCCTAGTACTCTGTCCAGGAGTTGCAAATAGTTTCTGGTGTTTGTAGGATATGTGTTGGCGGCCGTGCGTAGCACTGACCCTAGGGGTGGGCTATGTTGCGGTAGATACACTGTGGCACGGTGTACCGAGTCACCCGTTTGGTGTCTCGGGAACCCTGTTCACATCGTTCGGGGCCGTATGTGGAAACCTCGGCCGGACTCCCTGCGGATGGAACTTGGATAGGCGATAACCTGGACTAGGGGCTTAGGTGTTTAGGTAGGCCGTGGCCGACACCCTCGCTGGGCTTCCGCTTGAAGGTTGCCGAGTACATGTCGTGTAGACGGCGGTAAGCGGTGAAAGCGTGTATGACGAAGTACACCCCTGCAGGGTATAAAACTATTCGAATAGCCGCGTCCGCGGTAAAGGACTACTTGGTTGCCTATACAGTTCATAGACAAGTTAATGGATACTACTAAAAGACTCAAGATAAGTGTGAGTACCGAGGATGGCCCCTCGCAGGATACGAGGGAGGATCCACGGTGGAGTATTGTGATGGTGAGTAGTGGACTCGTGTGCGAAAACTATTTTGCTAAAAGATTCCGTAGGATAGCTTAGCCAAGAGTCAAAGCTGGCTTGCTGCATAAACCCCACCACCTTCTTGCGAATGAGCATGTACAGTAGGTTCTGATGTAAGACTTGCTGAGTACCTTTGTACTCATGTTTGCTTATTTATTGTTTTCAGACGACAACACTGCCCCCTCCGATGGGTTTTACGTAGACCTTGACGTCGACGAGCGACTAGCCACCCAGGTGGTGATCCAGGCCATGGAGGGCCCTATGTAGATAGACAGGCTTCGAGAAGCCTTCTTTCTTTCTAGAGTCTGTACTCAGACTAGTTGCTTCCGCATGTGCTTGTATGACTGTATGACTTGAGTGTCGGGTCATGTGACCCCTACCTGTATGGATATATTATGTATGGCTCCCTGGAGCCTTTAAATAAGTACTTGAGTTGTAGAGTTTTGTTGTGATGCCATGTTGTATGTACTCATATCGAGCATATTGTATGTATGATTGAAATGCTTGGTATGAGTGGGATCCGACAATCTAGTTGTTTGTCCTTCGCAGCCTTTCTTATGGGGAAATGTAGTCTAGTGCTCCTCGAGCCATAGTAGTCCGCTGCAGCCTGGTTCACCGGAGTCCTGCTAGCCCAGCACTACTGTTCAGGACACTTGACTGGCCGGCATGTGTTTCACTTCGTCCCTATGTCTGTCCCTTCGGGGAAATGTCACGCGGTGATCTCCGGAGTCCTGTCTAGCCTACTACAGCCCGGGATCCCCGGAGTCCTGTTAGCCCAGTGCTACAGCCCGGAATCACTCGTTGATGACCGACATGTTCGTTGTGAATCATGTATGCCTGTCTCCATAGGTCTGTGCCGCTTTGGGTTCACGACTAGCCATGTCGGCCCGGGTTCTCGGTCATATGGATGCTAGCGACATTGTCATATACGCGAGCCAAAAGGCGCAAACGGTCCCGGGCCATGGTAAGGCGACACCCCTGGGATACCGTGCGTGAGGCCGCAAAGTGATAAGAGGTGTTACCGGCTAGATCGATGTGGCTTAGAATCGGGGTCCTGACAGTTCGGATAACACTTGAGCTGGCGGGCGCGCAGAGCTGCTCGCCCCAGCCATCGCCGCAGTCGATGAACTGGAGGTCATAGCCGCAATAGTCGTCGAATTAATCATTGGTTGTGTGTCGGTCATGAACATCGCAACTCCGTTCGGCGGCCGTAGGGGTCCGGAATACTGTCGCCATCGGAACAGCCCCCAATCCCACCATCTTGCAATTGATATATGGAATCCGTCTCGCTTGTTGAGGACTCATCACCAGATTAGATGGTCGTCTCTCCACTGGACGTAGATCCTTCCTCAAGGTCCACTCCATGAGTGAAACCCACGAAAGCGTGCTTCACGGCGGATTGAACCTTAGCGGGTCGTGCACGCTGAGCTGTCTCGACGATGTCGGTGTAGGTGTCCGGCTTAGGCTCCGACTCATCGATCTAGCCGATGCAGACTTGAATTCCGCCAAAGGGGACCCGGTATCCGTACTCGATTGAGCCGGCTTCGGGGCCCCAGCCAGCATTGTCGATGTAGAGCTTGTTGCGGTAGCTTTTAGTCATCCGACCGACGGCGTATCCCTTGATCCCTGCGAAGCTGCCCTTCAAGAACTCGAAACCACCATGTGTTGGCCCCATGGTGGGCACCAATTGTCGTGGACTTAGCGTGACAGATGCCCTAGCAAAAGGACTTAGGTGTGGAGCCATCGCAACTAGGTTAGCTTGAAGGGGTTAATCGGGACAAAGGACACCGAGAATTTACCCAGGTTCGGCCATTCTCAATGAGGTAAAAACCTACTCCTGCTTTAGGTTGTATTGCTTGGGTTTCTATTACCAGGGAGCGAATACACTTGACCTAGTTCTCGATGAGTTGTTTTCTTGAGTCAACCTGCCCCCGGGTCACCCCTTTATATACAGGTTGATGCCCGGCGGCTTACAGAATCCCGGCCGGCTCATACAAAATGTGTCCAGCTCGGTATCTAACTAAGCTTGCCTTACAACACAAGTTAAACATATGGCGGGTCATACCTGTGGGCCTCAAGTCGTCCCCGGGTCTTGGGCCTTCAATAAGCTTGCTCTATGAATCACCATCTTCACATCTTATTGGACCTTATCGGGCCTCTTCGTCTTTAAGCCGCCAATGGCATGACCCGGCCCCTCCTGGGCGGGTCATACCTAGTAGTTATATCCCCAACACACAGCGTCTCTATGAACAGAGAAGTAGGAGGGAGAGGGGGTTGGGTTGTGCCTGACATAGTAGGCAGCGGGCTTAGGTGCACATGGGGTTTCCTCTATTTCTTTTTTAGTTTTCTTTTGTTTTGTTTTGCTTTTCCTTTTCTGATTATCTTTTATTTCTTTGCTGTTTTCATTTAAAGTTTCTTTTATTTTAGTTTTATAAAATACCAAGTTAGCACCTAAATTAATATTACTAATTAGGCCACTGCCACAATTATTTTGGCACACTACTAATTTAGTTATATTATTATAACTTTATGGAAGGCATTAAATTAATTGTTTTTCCCTATGTTTTGGTTATTTTAGTGCATTTAAATATTGTAAGAAATGTTGGTTTGGCCACTATTATTACTCATGAATTATTTCTCACATTTCTCACATTTTAGTTTTAATGTTTGAAAACCTTTATTGTTTAACTTTATTTAAAATTTGAATTCAAACGGGATTTGAGTCATCATGAGATTAACAATAGTAATCGTGGTTACGTGGCATCATTAGTAGAGGGTTACTCCAGATTAATTATCCGGGCGTTACACTTTCCCACTCCAATTCGGTCTCCCCTTAGCCTCCAAAAATGCTAAGGGGGCGCCACCTTTGTTACTCTCCACTACTTTGCCTTATTGTATTTTCTTAGGCCCTTTGATTTTGAAATAATTATAAAGCCTACTAATCATCATTAGGGCCTTTTATTATTAATTTAACATCTCCGAAAATATTTTCCACCTAAAGATCAATACCAAGTAAACCCCGAAATGCTTCTAGTTCCTCTCGAAACTATTCTGAATATTAATGAAACTATTTCATAAATATTTTCCCATAACTCTTGCTCCACTAACACTCAGCAGATCGATTACCTTAAGCTTGTGACCCAGTAGGTTCAGTAAAACATAGACATGAACAAAACCCCTTTCGTTCAATGATCGATAGCGGAACCATGGACATCCATATCAATCCCTCTGAATACGCAAATGGCATTCAAGTGAAATCCGAGGTGAGATATATTTCATTTTGGATGTTCAGTTATATAGTGATCGGAAGTCATTATGTCAAGACCATACATGACTTGTCAGTGGCTGATCCCTTTGCAGAAATATTGAAGTGGCGAAACTAGTTGTAATAACAATTTGAACCCCTCATATGTTCATGTTCAGCTGTTCAGCGCGGGCGTCTACAACTGCATGACAAAGGTTCTGCATAAGCTAGATTTCATTTCTAATTATTAATTTGAACCTTGCAATCTTCGAATTTGAGCCTTGTAATTCTGGAATTTGAACCTTGTAATATTTCTGGCATTTGCGATACAATGATTAAAATGGCGTCATATGAGACTCATATATTGGTAGTACTATTTTGACCTTAATATGCAATGGATGATTAATATCTGGACCTTAATATGTAATTGACTTGATTTTATTTACCATTCTCGCATGTGCTTCCCCTGTCGATCTCATCACAAACGATCTATATTGCGGCCTCGACAGTGATCTTCAACATTATCGCACACAATTGGCTTCTTCAACCATGTGCTCTATAGAGCACAGAATTATCACACACGAGTGTCCCTCTTTACCCGTATGTGTAAGTTTTACCTCATCACACACGAGTAAACTTATTGTCGAATGAGTGTGCTGCTTTTAGTCATTCCACACACTTTATTTTTGCAAAGCTTTTGCAATAAACGCCCACAATTTGCCCCTCTTCGAGATGACGCATGGCCAAACGAGCCGGGCAGGAAACTTGCGCAGTTGCATGCGGTAACCTACACGGTAGCACGGGAACTGACTCACCAACGATACATTGGCGCCTCTTCGAGCCTGCGCGTGGCCAAATAAAACGTGTGTGGGGTGATCAAGCATGCACTGGAATCCTCCATCGAGAACGATGTGTCAAGATGTGCTAATTATAGGTCGTCCGACCCCCATTTATTATAGTGGCCCTTTAACCCTTGTCTCTCTTCAACCTTTCGATCGCGCCCCAATATTGCAAGAAGCACACCCACGGCGACAAATACAGAGAGAGTATCCTACACGGATCCAATAGTGCTCCGAGCGCCTGCCAAGGGCGAGCGCCAGTTCATCATGCGTGCCATAGTGGACACCCAGAGAAGATTCACGGAGCTCTCAGTGGTGTACACCAATGACCCGATCTGGGTGGAGAACTCCATCGACACTATGGAGTTGTTTCTTGCTGCAGACAAGTACAAAGTGGTCAGATTCGACATCAAGTACACATCACTCATGCTGGGTATGATCAAAAGGTCGCCTTCATCCAGATGTGCGCTTGCAATCAGATCCTCGTCTACCACTACAGCATGGCCACAAGACCTTACGAGCATTTCGCCAAGTTTGTCAACAGCCATGACTATAGATTCGCTACGATGGACACAACCAACGATTTAAAGGTGCTCAAGAAGTCGAGCATCGCCTGCCAGAATCTTGTTGACAACCAGGGCTAATACAGGATTGGGGGCAGCAAGAAGCAGAAGAAGGATTCACTGGTTCACCACGCCAAGGCCATCATCGGCCCCTACTACAGATACATGAAGGATGTCTTCAACAAGAACATGCTCCTGGATGGAGAAATTGGATGAAGATCACGTCGTCTATGGGGCCAAGGAGGCATACATGAGCTACGAGATGTATAGGAGGATCGTTGACATGAGGAAGTGTCTCCTTCCCCAAGACGGCGAGGGATCCAGCCGGAAGCAGATCAATGGCAAGCGTCACAACAAAAAGTAGATGATCTGATGATCGTTTCTCCTAGTTTATTATGCATGTAATTGTTTACTTAGGTGTGCAAATGTTATCTGTAGTCAGTTATGTAATTGGATATTTATTTTGGTTATGCAATCATGTTGTTATAAGGATATATGTTGTTGTTCAGTAGACAGAGCATAGATATTGTGCAGACTGAGCAAATCACATCGCATATGGATTAAGTGACGAAACATGTCAGTGATGATTTCATCGGTTGCTGACTATTGTTTACCAGCAAGCATTTTTCCATAACACACACAACTTATTAGAAGGAATCGTCTAAGTTATTATAGGTCTTCCCACATAATTTGATTACTCACCTATTTGCCGGGTATCACACACATCTTGTTAAGCTGAAACATTTGTGTTCTTATGGATCATCGCAAACAGGTCATCCAAGTGACCTGTATGCTGTCTATCGCACACATCTTGTCCTTGGTAATCGTTTGTGTTATTTTGGCTCATGCAAATAGTTCACCCGAGTGAACTATATGCCATTTATCGCACACATCTTAATCTAGGTAACCGTTTGTGTTTTTTGGCTCGTCGCAAGTTGTTCGTATGGATCAACTGTATGCCACGATTTGACACACACAACTCTAATATGAATCGTGCTTGATGGATCAGCAATCACAAACAGTTCATTTATTGGTGATGATTTTATTATAGTACCATTTGTGTTTGATACATCGCACATAGTTTGATCGATTGGTTTCCTATACATGTGTCGTCTTAGGACCTTCCTGCAGCAATGTTAGATGCAATACTTATGGCACATCTACATGTGCTTTAACAAAACTAAATTATTATTATACCAAACAAATTCACTCCCGTAATTTCTCACAAAAATATATTTGAATAATGATAGTGATGCTCACTACTGTTGATTGTTGAACATAATTCACCTTTAGAGTTTTTCCCGGGTGATCACTAGTAAGGCTAAGACACTATTTACACTATTTTGACCAAAAAATTGTATGATTCACCCTAAAGTCAACGCTTGGTTTTGGTTGGTAGAAAATAACATACTGGTGCAAAAGAAAGTCAAGTTTATTCGATGACGTTTTTGTAATTATTAATTATTTTTTCCAATTTCTTGGTGTATATACACCCAGGAATTAAGGGGTATTTCCCCATTCTTGTGTCACTAAATTTGTCGTCGAAAATTTTCGGAGTTGCCACGTGCTCGTACCTAATGTTGGGTACTCCCTTCGTACGAATGCATAAGACATGTTACGTTGTGCACCATGACTAAAGACAGAGAGGAAAACAAAAGTAATTAATATTTATTTGCTAATTAATAACATTGCATGCAATGAACTAACCACTGCATGCCATGTTAGGTAGTCATAAATCATTAAAAACATACACACCCCATGTTTCTTATTGGTTGATTCCTTTATTAATTTCAAGAAATCAGAAACAGGGCGAGAGTTAATGCACCGCGTCTAAGTGTTTTGGGATTATTTGGTCTTCATAAGATAGACTTATGCACCAGTACGAAGGGAGTACAAAGCAGTATTTCAAAAATGAACACCAATGATTACTTGGGAATTTGCGGGAATACCAAGACTCGACACATCTCTGAACTCTTTTCCAGCTGCTTAATTTGCGGGTGTCTTGAGATCCAATAATTTTAGCTGTTCAACAGTACCTGCCGAGCTTGAACATTGTGGTCCATCAGCGATAAGTCAAGATTAGGGGTACTAAAAACATCTCACCGGTAGATGGCAGCACTGTGGCTGGTAGGATACTAAGGAATCATGACGGGTCAGTGGTGTTTGCGGCCTACCGCTTCCTGTTCCATTGGAACAGAGCGTTGGAGGCCGAGATTCACACGTTGATGCAAGGTATGGCTGGTCATACAACACACTAACAAATCGGTCGTTCAACACACTAACAAACCGGTTCTGGTTCAGTCTGACTCTTCTGAGGCACCATCCATTTTATCGGGGAATATGCTCACTCATATGGACATCTTGCTGAAGAAATAAAAGAGCTCATGGAGGTTAGGGAGTTTGTTACACATAGGCTTAGAAGGGAACAAAATAGGGTTGCTGATCGGTTGGCTAGTTAGTAGTTACAGTCGTACAGAGTACAGAGTCTACTATCGCTATATGGATCCATAGAGGTCCTTGCATTGAGAACTTGTGCCTCTTGATTGTAACCCTATTACATTGGAATAAAATTCCCTTTTACCTCACAAAAAACATTATAAGTTCACATTTCTTCTCACCAATGCTGAATTTTGTTACTGATTCATGGCTTGGTCCATAACTGTAGTATAATAAGTTACAAATTGACCTCATAACATAATTACATCCACCACACAAATACAATTCTTGGGCCATCAGCACCTAAACAAGCTCCCATCAGTACCAACCATAGCTGCCAGCTTAACATGATTGTTGAAGTTAATTTGTCAAGGAAATCGATGATAAGAGCTTCCATATATACAAAGGAAACAACATATAACAAAAACTAAAACTAATACATATGTGGAACATAAGAATTATACTATTTGTTTTTTTACCTGGAGTACAAGCATTATCACCAGAATGGCCACGGAGTGATTCCCGCTAGAAACCTTGAATATGTTCCGCTCATCTGTTCCATTGCATTGAACTCATCAAACACCTTAGAAAAGAAAGATGGCATGATATGTATGCCCAACTATGTCAACAACATATATTCTGATTCACATTCGATGAAACTATTAAATTACACTAGTACATCAGGAGGTAGTTACTCCTGAACTATAAAATTCAGAATTTAAGCTTCTAGTCCTGAATAAATGGATACAGCAAACATGTACAGAAATTGCCAAGTTATGTTCTCTATTGCCCAAACACTCGCCAAGACTGCCTCATCAAAGGATCAAGGAGATACTAGTAACTAGCCAAGTTAGGAGGAATGACAGCCATATCTTGCTTTGTTTCTTCAGATCCAAACGCACGCTAAAGGCCTTTCTTCCGGATAAAAACTGGTCTGTCAAGCCCTAAAATAGTTACGCTGTATGTCAGATGTAGAAATACACATGTCACAATTGCAAGGACAAATGTAACTGCTCCCCTCCTCAGTTTATCGCAAAAGATAAATTCCCTCTCTAATACATAATTAATTAATGGAGGCAGTATCCCAGAATAATCTCATACATAATGAAGATGCACTTGTGATGATTTATAAAATGGATTGTGTTAACCTTTGAGTCCTTCATTTTCCATGTACATGGGATTTCCCACAATTTATGCAGGGCCTAAAATATCATACTGTTGAGCACCAGAATTAGCTCTTTTAGTCCTCATTCTCACAGGAACAATTTCATCTTATGACTGCCGTAAAATTCAGTACATACTACTAACGCAAATTTCACTCTCCAACTAAGATTTTTAATGAGGCACTCTTCGCTACTAATATTATCAAGCATAATCAAATTCTCACAATATCAGCAGGCAATCAACAAGGTGGACCATCAACATGCATTTTTGGAAATAGAATGTGGCACAGAGAAATATGATCAACAACTAGGGAGTGGAAATTATGCTCTTCTATTACAAAGGGATAACAGTTAGTACTTAGTACTCCCTCCATAGTGATCTAAACACTCTTATATTTGTTTACAGAGGGAGTAGCATCTAAGGCCTGATATAAATAAAGGCTTGTGTGACTGACAGGCAAACAACAGCCAATTAAAACAATATTTTTCTGCAAAACCTAAATATTGTACAAGGAACATCTTTACCTCTCGTGTGAAAGAAACCCTATGCACACAAGGTTAGACAATTAAAAATACATAGATTATATCACCGGAAGTAAAAGGAATGCACCTTTAGTTTGAAATGGAATATCTGAAAAGCCTACCTTACAGGGAGATTCAAAAGAATTATCATGGAGCCTTGATTTAAATCTTTTCAACTTGCTAATTGCTGGACTATCAAGGAGATCAAGGAGAAGAGGGTTAAGTCCTGTTGGTTTGTGGGTTGAGTCGACCAAAAATTCAGCAAATATTGACAATCGTTCTCATTGCAATGGAAACAAATCCATCTGGAAACTGCTAGGAGCCAAGCATTGCTCCAAACAACATGAAACACAGAACAAAAGTTAAATTACTCATGTCATCAGATGGATAATCACAATAATTTTACTTGTGACATTGGGGTAGAGGTGGGACGCAAATCCTCACAATGGCAAAGTGTTGGTATGGCACTAGCTAAGCTTGTAATTACTGTTGCTCCCCAAAATCTCGAGACATTGCCGTTCAAATAAATCCAAGTTGAATTCCGTGAAGTTGGCTAATGGCAACTAAACAAGAAAATTACGTGATGCACTGTAGCCGAACTTCTGGAGTGAGCAGAGATTTGGGAGCATTACTGAAGAATATACGTGATTCTAAAGAATGCACACGCAATGAAAAAGGGTTAAGAAAACTCTGTCCTTGCCAGAATCTGTACCAGCCTCAAGGGGACGCAGGCCTTCCACCGGCAGGAAGATACAATGCCCTAGCCCCGAATCCTCTGTAGTTGATTTCACACGCTGATGCCCACCCCCGAATCAACCGAGAGCAGAAGCACAATAGTAGGGACGCTGTAATGTGTCACGGCAAAGCCGAGGCCCCGATTCCTCCGCAGCTGAAGCTAAGCACCGACGAGGACACCCAACGCAAAACCGCCCGCTCGCGGCCGAAACCGATCGACCCTCGCCTCCGACCTCGATGCTGCTGGTAGTGGAGCCCGCGCTTCCCTGAAACTACGGGGAGGCTAGCTCGCAATACCCACGTCCAAAATTTCTTTTCCTCGCTACAACAACAACAAAGCCTTTAGTCCCAAACAAGTTGGGGTAGGCTAGAGGTGAAACGCACAAGATCTTGCAACCAACTCATGGCTCTAGGACATGGATAGCAAGCTTCCACGCACCCCTGTCCATAGCTTGTTATTTGGTGATACTCCAATCCTTCAGGTCTCTCTTAACAGACTCCTCCCATGTCAAATTCAGTCTACCCCGACCTCTCTTGACATTCTCCGCACGCTGGCCCCCGATGTCATAACTCCCAGGGCCTCTGGGAGCTTGACTGGTTTCACTTTCCCTCCGTTGCCACCGCCGCCAGTCTCTCCACCTCTGTTGCCTTGTCTATCAGCTCTTTTTAGCAGTGGGATCATTGCCTTGGTTACTTGTGTTACTCTCGTCTCTCATCCTTAGTTCGACATGGTCTTCTTGAAACTTGTGAGGCCTTAATGCTGCACTAACTCGAACCTTTGCCCTCTGTGTTTGCCTTAGGCACCCCTTGGTGATTGTCAACTGTATGTGGTCCTTTAGCTGATGCAAATCGCTTTGCTTTCCTCCAAAAGCTGAGTTGCGCTCCTCGCAACCTGGTCCTTGGGTCGTTATCGGTGACTCCAACTTGATCTAGCAGGCGGCGGGGGGGGGGGGTAAGAATAACACTACCCTAGAAAGAAGATAGATGGGTAGATTTCACCGTTTCCTTGATGACCTTGGGCTTCGCAAGATCAACCGCATCGGGCGGCGCTACAGTTCGAGCAACGAGCGACGATCACCAATGTTGGTGCAGCCAGACCGGTTGTTCTGTTCAACGAATTGGGCGTAATGACATCCTAGTTGCTTTTCTGCGCGGATACTCCATGGCTTTAGATTTAGCCTGTACACCACAATTTTCACGCCTAGGGCTCACTAGTCCCACTTCAAGGATATCTGGACAGATTTTGATGGCTTCCGCCAGGTGGTTGCTGATGCCTAGCATGTGTCGTCGCACCTTTGCCAACTCTAGCGTTTGGGTGTCTTGCTGAAGCATATGGAAAACACATTGCAGCTGTGGAGCGACCGGCATATTGGTAGCATCAAGCTACAACAACTCATGGCTAAGGAAATCATTTTTCAGCTCAACACGGTGCAGGAGTCCCGACAGC
Source organism: Triticum monococcum (assembly GCA_034509565.1). Lineage (NCBI taxonomy): Eukaryota > Viridiplantae > Streptophyta > Magnoliopsida > Poales > Poaceae > Triticum > Triticum monococcum. Next base: position 124,017,794 of record CM067841.1, read on the forward strand.
TGTCCCAAAAGGAGTTTAATCTGCACAAAGAGTTGAAGCTTAAGTTGCTTGGTTTGGCCTCCCTCAAGTGCATCATCGCCCACCAGCCCTCCGCTTCCACTAGCTAGCCGAGGAAGATGCAAACACGTGCTACTTCTACATCCATGCGTGCCACTGCCACAGCAAAAATCACATGGTTGCCATTGCCCGTTATAGTATTGTCGCCTTGACCCATGAGGATAAGGAGTAGACGTTGGCAAACTACTCGTCCATCATGGGTTGCGCTATCCCTCGTAGAGTTGTTTTACCAACTCGCTTTGGAGATCTTCAAAGATGAGCTTGCCCTAGTCGTCCACCAGCTCTATTTGCTTATACCAGGTTGCCTCATCGAGCCTAATGATGCCCTCATTGTCTTGGTGCTAGAGAAGAAAAACTCAAACCATGTCGCACACTTCCACCTGATCTGTTTGCCGCATACCTTTGGTAGGCTTTTCTCCAACCTGCTTGCTCTCCACATCATGCCTCGGCTCCCAGAACTGATCAAGGAAAACCAGAGCTCCTTCATGCTCACCACTAAGGGCTTGCACATTAGACACATCGTAACCCTCATGCTCAAGGTTGACACTGTGAAGGCATTCGATTCAGTCTCATGGCCCTTCCTCCTACGGTCTCACGGCAAACCGGCACTGGCAGCTGATTCAATGAGTTGGTGTGGATGATTCTACCATAGACACCCTCAACACGGTGCCCGAGAGGCATATTCTTCACCATCATGGGCTGTGGCAAGGTGACCCCATTCTGTCTTTGTTGTTTCTTCTTTGTGCTGGAGGTGCTCACCGCCTTGTTTGTGCATGCGAAGAATATTGTCATGTTAGAGCCATCGTGCTGGCGTGGCGTCAGGCACCTCATGTTAGTGTACTACGTCGACATGGCCGTCGTCATGTCTTCGACATGCGGCAACCTGATCTTGGTGGCACGTCGAGCTTATGCACCAACTTCGGCAAGTGTTCCTTTGCCCCAATCTATTGTAGCATCACCGAGATCTAAGTGATTAAGCTAAGCTTCGCATGTGCTTTCCCAGTGCTCCAGTGCACCTACCTTTGCCTCCCCTTGTGCAAGATTCGCACGGTCTACATGTAGCCTCTTCTAGACAAAGTTCTTAACTGCATCCCCACCTGGATTGAGAATCTACTAAACACGGGAGGCTGGCTCATGCTTGTCAAATTAGTACTTCTCTCCATCCCAGTCTATCAAGCCATCGCCATGCAACTGCCTTTGTGTTCACTTGCATTGGTCGAGAAGTACATTCGCGTTTTCCTATAGAGCGGGACCAACATAGTCAGCGACGGGCAATGCATGGTGGCCTGGAGCAAGCTGTGCTTCATGTGGAACTCAGCGGCTTCAGGATCCTTAGGTACATCTCTCATTTGCTGGGTGGATTCCTTGTTGAGCAGGGCACACTTCCTCAGTTCTCTTGTCCTGGTGCTCATGCTCAGAAGGGTGTTGCTGAGCGCAAGCAGCGTCACCTTCTTGAGGCGGTTCGTGCGTTGATGATTGTCGCCTCTCTTCCACCTCACTTTTGGGTTGAGGTAGCTTCTACTTCTACCTATCTCATCAACATTAACCCTTCCTCTGCTCTATAGAGTGACATTCCTCTTGAGCATCTTTTTGGTTGTTCTCTTGACTACTCAACACTTCATTTGTTTGGTTGCATTTGCTACATTCTTTTTGCCCCCCATGAATGCACCAAACTAACTACTCAGTTTGTTGAGTGTGTCTTCTTAGATTACAATGATGCAAGGGCTATCTGTGTTGGGATCCTGTTAGTCGTCAGATGCACATTTCTCGGGATGTGACTTTTGATGAGTCTCGTCCTTTATATCCCTGTCCATCCTCTCGTTTTACCTCCCCATTGAGGATATTTATTTCCTCACTTTTTCAAATACACCTATCACTCAAGTATTGCCCTTGTCCACCCATCCCACCTTGTCTTACCATACTACTATTGTAGACCCCACACCTTTGTAACTTGTGGCTTCCCCACCTCGTTCATCACCTGAGGCTTCCCCATTGATTCCCCCTCATCATCTTCTTTACTACACTGATAATCCTGTTGTCAATTCTTCTGATGAGCCACCTCCCTCGACTATTGTCCTCTTCTATTGGCAATGCACCACCTCCAGCTTAGCCTACTTATGGCTTCCGAGCTCGCGCGCTTCTGCCTACTGACCGCTATGGTTATTCTAGCACTGCTCTTCTCGAGACGACTTATCATGACGTTATTGCTCATCCTAAATGGCAACATGTGATGGCATCAGAGATTGATGCTCTTTCATGAATTGGCGCATGTGATCTCATTTCCCTTCCTCCTCGTGCTCGTCTCATCACTTGTATGTGGGTCTACAAGGTTAAGACTGCTGGTTCTCTTGAGCATTACAAAGCTCGTCTAGTGGTGGGAACATGGTCATGACTACGATGAGACATTTTCCCCTATAGCCCACATGAACACTCTTCGCACACTTTTCGCTGCGGCTTCTCTTCCTGATGACATGGTTTGTCGTCTTTGTTGCTCTCTATATGGCCTTAAGCAAACCCCTCGTGTCTGGTGTGAGTGTTTCATCTCAATAGTGATTGTGGCTGGTTTTTCAGCAAGTGCTCATGATCCTTTACTTTTTTCTACATTTCAACTCGTGGGTGAACTCTTCTTCTATATGTCGATCATCACCGACAACGATTCTAAGTACATTGCCTTTGTGAAGGATCGTCATAGTGAGTTTCTTATGTCTGATCTTGGTCCTCTTCGCTACTTTCTTGAGATTGAGGTTTCTTCTACCTTTAATGGCTTCGTTATTTCCTGAGAGAAGTATATCCAGGATTTTCTTGCTCTTACTGATGAGCGCACTATTAAGACTCCTATGAAGTTCAAAGTCCACCTTTGTATCCACCTCCGCTCCCTACCAGTCCGGCTGGGCATCCATTGTCTGGTTGTGGGTTACTATGTGTGCTGCGTCGATCCAACATCTTGTCTTCCCTTGTTAGGCGACTGCATCACCGTGCACTCGGGCACCACCATCGGCGAGCAGGAGCATGAGAAAGCATCCTTTCGACCTTGTTCAGTCTGATGTCTGGGGACCATCTCCCTTTGCCTTGGAAGGAGGTCATCACTAGTATATTATCTTTGTAGATGATTTCTATGAACACACATGGATATATTTTATTTCTTCCAGGCCTGGGCCCATGGGCGTGCAGTTTGTGCGACGGAACATGGCCAATTTCCAAGGGCCATGAAATTCCTAGCACAAGGCATCCCATAGCAAGCAGTAGGCCTGCTACTCGATATCCAACATGGGCTCGTAAGCTGCCCTGCTAGCACTAGCGTGTCTAGCCATCTAGGCTGCATAGAGTCTCCCATGGAGCCCAGGCGTCGAGCAATCAAGGCATCGAGACATCGAGGACATCAGGTCGAGTGGACGAGTCCTCTTCAACGCCGCCTCCTGCCCTCATCTCTTGTATGTTCGTCTCATCTCCTCTTTTTCCAATACGAAGCTTGAAGCTCGGCGATCCTCCATCGGTCCATCCCCATCCAATTCAGCATGTGACGCTTCTACCAGCTGTCGGCCATCGATCCATGAGTTCCGTAGATCGCATTCCATCTAGCAATTTTGATTTATGCCAATAGCTTGTTGTTAGTTCTGTTATTTTACATCTTTTCTATACATGTTTCAAGATCCAAGTCATGTCTTCTCAAGATAAAGAACATGAATCCGGTTACCAAAAGTGTTTGAAAAAAACAGAGAAGTTAGGTCGATTACAGAAAGGAGCCATGGATAAGTTTGTTCCAAAAGAACCACGCGTGTCCTCTAATAATCAGTCATGGGATCAAGGCCTCATGGTTGATAATAATGTTGACCCTGATGTTGACAATGATCATAGAGATGAACAAGAAGAGAAAGAAGATAATGATGAGGTTGATGATGATCTTATTGGTAACACAAACATTGATATGGATAATAATGGTGATGACATCGGGACAACTGGTATTGATGTTAACTCAAATACTTCACCTATTACAGATGTCGGTGCTTCTTTTCATGTTGATATATTTGATCCAATAAATTGGGGTTCTCTTGATCCTAAGCAGATTGACATTTTAGCACAAAAGGGCCCTAAAAGAGACTCACAATTTCAGAAAGGTCCTAAGGATAGATATTCTAGCAGGTTTTCTGCACTATTCTATACTAGAATTATGCCAAATGGGGAGCATTGTGATAGAGATTGGCTTGTCTATTCTAAGGACCTCAATAGACTATTTTGCTTTGGTTGTAAATTATTTACAAAAGAGCATAGAAAAGGTCAGTTGGCAAACAAGGGGTGTGATGATTGAATACATCTTGGCAGTACACTTAAAGAGCATGAGACAAGTTTAGATCATGTTTTGAATATGACCAGTTGGTATGAGCTCTGTACTACTAGATTGCAAAAGCATCAAACTATTGATAAAGATGCTCAAGGACAACTTGAGAATGAAAAGGAGCACTGGAGAAAAAATTTGTTTGAAATTGTTTGCACTATTAAATTTCTTGCCAAGCATAATCTAGCCTTTCATGGTAGTAACAGGAAACTGTATCAAGATAGCAATGGGAATTTCTTGGGTCTGGTAGAGATGTTGGCTGAATTTAACACAGTTATTCAAGAGCATGATTGTCGTATTACAAATGAAGAAACTCATTCTCATCATCTTGATCATAAGATTTAGAATGATTTGATACAGTTGCTTGCTTCATCTATTAGGTTTGAGATTGTTAAGAAAATAAAGAGTGCAAAATATTTCTCGGTCACACTTGATTGTACCCTAATGCAAGCCACCAAGAACAGATATCTTCAATTGTTAGGTATGTGGATTCATCTTCAAGTCATGTTTGTGTAGAAGAACCCTTTCTAGGATTTTTAGATGTATAAATGGTACGACTAGGCAAGGACTTTTAGAAGTGCTAGAGAATGAACTTAAGCTTTTTGATCTTGATATAGATAATGTGAGAGGACAAGGGTATGATAATGGGTCAGATATGAAAGGAAAGCATCATGGGGTACAAAGGAGAGTTTTGAATGTAAATCCTAGAGCTATCTATTTTGGTTGTCGTTGTCATAGCCATAATTTAACACTTTGTGATACCATCCAACACATAGATAGGAGTGACGCTAAGGTTAGTATCAGCTACACATTGGGAGAGTTGTGTGTGTTAAAGCTATCAGATTTCAATGTGCAGCCATTTGGGAGGCTATACTTTAGGTACCAAAAAATGTGTATTGATTATTATGTAATTCCTTTGGCTATCTCCAACTATAACATATATTTCCTATCTTTTCATTTTAGGTATCCGAAACTGATAATGATATAAAACAAGCAGCGAGGCAAAAGGTTTGGCAAATAATGAACCTGGGGAGTATGAATTTATAGTGGCAATAGTAATTTGGTCTGAGGTATTATATGTTGTTAATTTAGTAAGCAAACACTTGCAAGCAAAGGATATGCTTATAGATGTTGCTATTGAGAAAGTGAAAGGGTTGATTATTTTTTTCGAAGGGTATAGAGAAAGTGGCTAGTTAGAAGCATTGGAGATAGCCAAAAAAATTGCACTTGATATGATTATTAGTACAACATTTCATGAAAGACGAGAAATTAAGAGAAAGAGACATTTTGATGAGAACCCAGATGACAAAAATGTTGCCACACGATCTGCAGAGGAATCATTTAGAAACGGTTATTTTACAACTATTCTTGATCAAGCAATTATGTCATTTACAAGCAGATTTGAACAATATGAGGTTAGCAGAAAGATTTGCATTTCTTATTTACTTCCAAATCATTGCAGTCATTGGATAATGAGAGCTTGAAATCTTCTTGTGATAATCTTGAGGCGGCCCTTAAAAAAGATAGCAAATCTGACATTGATGCCAATGAACTGCAGTGGAGTTGAGGTTACTTAAAGACTCAATTCCAAAGGATGATATGGGGCCAATTCAAATTCTAAAGTTTTTAAAGTGACATGATTGTTTTCCCAATGCAGGTATTGCATACATAGTTCTATTGACCATTCATGTGACTGTTGCATCAGCAGAAAGAAGCTTTTCAAAATTAAAGCTATTGAAGTCCTATATGTGTACTACAATGACACAACTAAGGGTTACTGATTTGGCCACAAAGCACTTGAGAGTGAAGTGTTGGATAACATTGATTACGAGGATATAATTGAAGATTTTAATTCAAAGAACACTAAAAGAATGTTGTTATTCAAGTAAATACTATGCAACCAAGCTTCGAATAGGTATGATTCTTGAATATATTCCTTGCTATGTAAGACATTATGATATATACGCTAAACCTGTTTAATTCTCTATTGTTGGATTGAGTTTCCCACAGGGACTCTAATTTTGCCGGCCTGACCCTGATTTCTCCCATAGTGAGGTCTTATCTATATATAAACATTTTGTTGCCATGGTTCACACTCAGTTCTCTACGCCTATTCGCGTGTTCTATGCTGACTTTGCTGGAGAATATATATAGATGATTTATCTTGACACACATTGATATGCTTTATTTCTCCTCGTAGTGAGGTCATATCTAGATATGTCTTTTGCTGCCATGGTTCACACTCTGTTCTCTACGCCTATTCATGTGTTCTATGCTGACTTTGCTCGAGAATATATCTCCAAGCTGTTACATGTAGTCCTTACTGAGCAAGGTAATCCTGCACGGGTCTCTTGTCCTGGTGCACATGCTCAGAATGGCGATGGCGTAGTTGAGTGCAAGCATCGTCACCTTCTTGAGACGGCTCATCCGTTGATAGTCACTACCTCTCTTTCGCCGCACTTTTGGGTCGAGTCTGTCTCCACTTCCATCTATCACATCAATCTTCAGCAATCCACTGCTCTAAAGGGGTGGCACTCCTTTCAAGCGTCTATTTGATTGTTTCCTTATTATTCGGCACTTCAATTGTCTGGTTATGTTTGCTATGTCCTTCTTGCCCCACATGAATGCACCAAACTAACTACTCAGTCTGCAGAGTGTCTCTTCTTAGGATACAATGATGAGCACATGGGATATCATTGTTGGGATCATGTTGGTCCTCAGATGCCTATTTCCCGGGATATGACTTTTGATGAGTCTCTTCCTTCTACCTTTGTCCATCTTCCTCGACCTTTCCGGTTTGGCAAAAAAACAAAAAGATAGAGAAAAACAGATAAAATATGAAACTAAAAAACTAGTTGGAACGATCCCCAATCTACGACCGCTTCTAGAAAATTGAGTGTTTCTTCATCTCATGATGCTTCTTCGTCGACCTCTTCCATTGAGCCCCAGACTACGCTAGAGATTACATGACGTTAGTGTCTGGTAGCTGCTTCTTTTGGTTCTCCATCGACAGGTTTTCAAGGTTTTGCTACTTACTGTAATGGTACCAAGAGACCACTTTACAATATCAGGTACACCTCCATGTATCCTTGGTCATACAACTTATGATTTTTCCAATTTTTCCTCCAATCCACCTCCAGATTCTCCTATTCATGTTCTTACTACCGATGGTACTTCCCTCCCAGTAGATAGTAAAGGCACTCTTTGGCACTTTGACTACACTCATGGTCCGCATGTTGTGGATTCTTCTGATGAGCCATCTCCCTCGACTATTATATCTTCTTTTGTTGGCAACACATTTCCACCAGCTCACCCTACTTATGGATTTCTAGCTCGCCCGCTTCTGCCTATTAACCGCTAAGGTTACTGTGCAGCTCTTCCCAAGAATACTTCTTACCGCGAGGTCGTTCATATCAAATGGCTGCATGTGATGGCATCGAAGATTGATGCTCTTACCCGCATCGGCATGTGGAATCTCATTTCCCTTCCTCCTCGTGCTTGTCTCATCACTTGTAAGTGGGTCTACAAGGTTAAGACTAATGATACTCTTGAGTGTCAGAAAGCTCGTTTAGTAGTAAGAACATGGTCATGACTACGATGAGACATTTGCTCCTATATATATGGCCCACACGACCACTCTTCGCACACTTCTCAATATGGCTTCTATTCGCCGCTAGTCTATCTCTCAGCTTGATGTCCAGAATGCCTACAAGTAGCCACCACCTGGGTTCTCTTCCTGATGTCATGGTCTGTCGTCTCCGTCACTGTCTATATGGCCCTAAGCAAACCCCTCGTGCCTGGTTTGAGCCCTTCATCTCAGTGGTGATTGCGGTTGGTTTTTGGCGAGTGCTCATGATCCTGCACTTTCAGTCCACCATTCAACTCATGGTCGAACACTTCGTCTACATGTCAATCACGACGACTCTTAAGTACATTGCCTTCGTGAAGGCTCGTCATAGTGAATTTCATATGTCTGATCTTGATCCTCTTCGCTACTTCCTTGAGATTGTTCATTATTGCCAAAGAAAAGTATATCCAAGATCTTGCTCGTGCTGCACTTACTAATGAGCGCACTGTTGAGACTCATGTGGAGTCAATGTCCACCTTTGTGCCCACCTTCGCTCCATGTCAATCTTGATGGGCATCATTTGCCTTGCTGTGGGTTGCTATGAGCACTGTCTCAATCTTACATCCCGTGTTCCCTTATTGTGCGACACTATAGCAAGAGCTCGAATAGTTGACGCATACCTGGATTATGCATGGGACAAGCCGCTACCTAAAGCCATGACCAAGGGCGCATAGTAGAACCTGGGGTGCTTAATCAAGTGCATGGCACACAACCCACAAACAGGAGAAGAACACCAAGCCAAATCGGTAGGTTATGGAGAGTGCATAGGCACATGGGATGCTGGATCAAGTCCCTTTCCTGCTATCGCCGCCGGTCTCAGACTCTGTTGCCTTGCCTACCAGCTATTTTCAGCACTCGCATAATCGCCATGGGTCACATGCGTCCATCTTCCTCGACCTTTTCAATGGAGGAAATCTCTCTTTTTTTTAAAATCCAATAATCCTACCACTCCCTTATCCATTCGTTGTACTGCTCCTGCTTCTCCGATAATTCCAGATCCAATGCCATCATCTCCTATGATTTCCTCACCTCACTTATCACAGGATTCTACACCTTCATCAGTTGTGGCTTCCTTGTCTCCATCACCTGAGTTTATCCCAATGATTTTTGCTTGTATTCTTCCATCTTTTCCTCACTTTTATATACATAGTCCGCGTGTTGTGAATGTGTCTACTGATGTGCCACTTCCCCTCCTAGCCTACTTATGGCTTTCTTCCTCGTTCGCTTCCGCTTGTTAACTGCCTTGGTCTTCCAAGCGTTCGCGCTGATGTTCTTGAGCTGACTTCTTATCATGATGTTATTCATACCAAATGGCTCCTTGCGATGGCAGAGGTGATTGTTTCTCCTTCAATATATCATGCTCCTTTGGGCTCATTCGATAGTTTGGAAGATTAGGAAGACTTGCTCCCGGGATTAAGTCAATTCTATGTTGAATTCCTCTCATCGGTGGCAAGCCTTATGGCTAACCTTAAAAAAAAGCCTTGTGGCTCTCCAAGTATGTTCTGAAATTCTGCCAATAAACCATGTACCTTTGCTGGAATTTCAACAGTCGGGTGCTCTTCTCGTTTTACAACAAGTGCAACACACAAATCTGCCTCCTTCAAGCCTTCCATAAACTCATGAGAGGTATGGGAGATAGTTAACATAGTTTTTCACCTATTGTCTCACATGTTAAATATCTAGAGCATCCTTAGATTTGCTATTTCTGTATTTTGTTTTTGTAGACTTAGTACAAGGAGTAAGCACATAGAGAAATAATATTTCAAAGGTGCAGGTTGAAATATAATTGACAAAAAACATATAAGGAAAAAGGTCTTACTAGAGATAGTCATTTATGATGTCAAATTATGTCCCCTCATGATTCTTGGCTTGTTGCCTTAGGCTGATGACCCACCTAATAAAAATAACTAATAATTTGAATTACAACGCATAATGTGAGTTTTATCTCTCCGTCAAGACATGTATCCTTCAATAGTGTACTAGACCTTATGTAGAGAAAACCTTATGTAGAGAAAGAAAGATAGAGAGGACTAGTACTTGTTAATTTTGTCAGAGAGATGGAGAGACAAACATGGAAAGATAGGAGACACACAAATGGTAGAGATGGAACATCAGGGGGACTTCGGCGCTGCTTCTTGATATGCTAGGTGCGTGAGGAGGTAAGAAACAGGGACATAAAGGAACATTGGGCTTAAAATTTATAGAAATTCGAAGATTGACAGCTGGAAGCCATGCTGCTTTCTGTTCCCATTGAGTTTTGTGTGCGCAATTCGGTCGGGCATTACGTCAAACATGTGGAAGGCATAACATACATGTATTATGGTTCACTACTCATACACAGCAACTCCAGCGGCATGCAGCAATCAAGAAATTTAGAGCAATGGCATGCAGTAATCAGAATATTTAGATCAAAAGAGGGAATCAAGTCATGACCAAGAAAACAGAGCAATGATGATGAAACTTACATCTCGCCGTGGCTTCATGCTTGGAGATGAGGCGTGCAAAGAAACATCGGGAGGAGAAATGCTGGACGTCGCTGAGCTGATGCAATTGTTTCCCACAGGGCTCACTTTGTCCATCGCTCTTGTATGAGGAGCCGGCAGATAGCGGCGTAGCGCCCCCACAGCCCATGCTAGGAGAGAACACAGAAGAGCATAGAGCCGTGGACGTTGAGGGTAGGCGGCAGATTGGACGCATGACTCGATTGCGGATCTGCAGAAGGGCGGCGTCCCGGTGCTGGAATTTTGTCTATTTTGGGCCTAGCCCAATAGTAGTTTCAGAAATTCCTAATAAATCCTAGAGGCCCACGCAGCCCATTCGTGTAAGGCAAGAGGTGGAACAAAAGTTTAGTCCCACATTGCTAGTTTAGAGGGAGTTGGACCTCTTTATATGGGAGGTTCTTTCCTCACATGTATGAGCATGAGAACAAGAGGGACATCCATGCTCGCTCCTCCGCCGCCCGCCTCGCCACGCCTCGTCACGACGCGCCGCGGGTTGTGGGAATGAGCCGATGTCTAAATTTTTGCCACGCATGATGGGTATACGAAAGGTCACGTGGGAGTTGAAACATTTTCTGTAGTGGACACTAAATTCAAACGGCACGCCTCTTTGGCCGCTGCCTGTTCGCTTCATCTCCCTTCGTTGCTTCACCTCCCGCCGCAGCCTCTTTGCGTCCTTCTCCTGTGCCTATATAAGAGAGGTTGCTCCTCTCCAAAGAGACACAACAGAAGCTCCTCTTCCTCTCGCCACAAAGTTCCGATCACCACGCTACTGCTACGTTCTTCCCCACCCCGTCTTGCGGCGTGCACCGTAGGTCGGGACAGTAGGCCTCCAGAACCGCACCTTTTGAGTCCTGTACGGGAGAAGGTTGATAAGGTTTTTGGGGAGCGCTCCGCGCGACTACTGGCTTCTTCATCACGGACTCGGACGACTACTTCCCCGACGACGACTTCTTCCCTGACCTCCACGACCTCCTCGACGACATGGCAGGCGAGGACACCGACCCCAAGTCTAGCGCTTCTGCTGCTGCTATCTTGTACGTGTTCTTCTCCTTTCTGTTAGAGGTCTTGCTACAGTTCCTTGTTCTAGTATTTTCCCTACATATGTTAGACTCTATTTCATATATGCAACTTGCTATACTGGCTGCTCTAGATATGTTCAGTTACAGTTCATATATGAAGATGTTGTTTACCTTCTCTTTGTCAAATCGCATGGCTTGTTTTGTCACTGTTATATTAGTCATGCTTTATCTAATATTTCTGCTAATAAAATCATTTGGTAAATTGCTCATATTTCCAACAATCCAAAAACCTTATTATAGGCAATTTACCCCATGTGGTTTTGTTGCTTCCATGAGACCTCCTATGTTTGAGGGTATCCACTATAAGAGGTGGTGCATGAGAGCAGTATTATGGTTTCAAACCATGAGTTTCTATGACGCCACTCTCGGCAAACCTGAAGGGGAGCTTGATGCTCAACAGGCACAAGCCTTTCAGAAAATGGATACTCTGTTTAAGGCTGCTCTCTTGAGTGTTCTTGGTGAGAACATAGTTGATGCTTATGCGTCAATTGATAATGGAAAATATATGTGGGATGCACTCGAGGCCAAGTTTGGGGTCTCGAATGCTGGCACTGAGCTGTACATCATGGAGAAATTCTATGATTACAGGATGACTGAAGAGTGCTCCGTGGTTGAGCAAGCTCATGAGATACAATCATTTGCTAGAGAACTTGAGCACTTCGGTTGTATGCTACCAGACAAGTTTGTTGCCGGAGGTATCATCACTAAGCTTCCTCCTTCATGGAGGAACTTTTCTACCTTGCTGAAGCATAAGAGGCAGGAGTTTTCCGTCCCGGATCTCATTGGCACTCTTGATGTGGAAGAAAAGGCGACAGCAAAGGACACACGTGCTCGAGGTATTGAGGGAGGATCTAGTGCCAATGTGGTACAGAAGCAGAACTTCCAGCCCCACAAGTTCAAGAACAAGGGCAAGTTTGATGGTAAAACAAAGTTTGATGGGAAGAACAAGGCTGTCCAGCACAAGAACTTCAAGAAGAAGAATGACAAGAAGAAAGGTGTCTGTCATGTGTGTGGGGATCTTGATCATTGGGCTCCTAGTTGCCCTAATTGCTAAGACAAGCGTCATCCTGGGAAAGGCGGCAAGACCGCTAATGTTGTCATTGGAGACATTGATATGAAGGATGCTGGGTATGGTATATTTCCCACTATTCTTTCAGTATGTCATTCTCTTGATTGGTTGATTGACACGGGTGCTAATGTGCATGTATGCGGTGATATTTCCATGTTTTCGTCTTATCAGACGACAGGGACTTCAACCATGCTGATGGGCAACTGTTCAAGTGCTTCTATTCGCGGTGTTGGCACGGTCGATCTGAAGTTTACTTCGGGGAAGATCGTGCGGCTGAAGAACATGCATTATGTCCCCTCCGTCAATAAAAATCTTGTTAGCGGAACTCTTCTGTGTAGAGATGTCTACAAGCTTATCTTTGAGTCAAATAAATTTGTAATATCCAAGTATGGAACCTTTGTTGGTAAAGGCTATGAGTCAGGAGGCCTGTTTTGTTTATCCTTATCAGACGTTTGCAATAAAGTTGTTAATCATATTTGCAACAATAGTGAATCAAATGTGTGGCATTCACGTCTTTGTCTTGTTAACTTTGGTTGCATGTCGCGACTAGCGAAGTTGAACTTAATCCCTAATTTCACCACTATCAAGGGATCCAAGTGTCAAGTGTGTGTGCAAGCTAAACAACCTCGTATGTCACACACGACTGCGGAAACGAGAAATCTTGCACCACTAGAGCTCATACATTCAGATCTATGTGAAATGAATGGTGTTTTGACAAAAGGTGGAAAGAAATATTTCATGACGTTAATTGACGACTCCACTACATACTGCAGTGTGTATCTTCTGAAATCTAAGGATGAGGCTTTGAACTTTTTCAAGATCTATAAATCTAAAGTGGAGAACCAACTTGATTGAAAAATCAAGAGGCTTAGGTCCGACCGTGGTGGAGAGTATTTTTCCAATCAATTTGATGCTTTTTGTGCGGAACATGGTATAATCCATGAGAGGACGCCTCCCTACTCACCTCAGTCAAATGGGGTGGCTGAAAGAAAGAACCGTACTCTAACAGATTTGGTTAATGCCATGTTAGACACATCGGGTCTCTCCAAGGCATGGTGGGGGGAGGCGATATTGATGGCATGTCATGTCCTAAACCTAGTTCCCACAAAGAACAAAGAGATAACTCCATTCGAGGAATGGGAGAAGAAAAGGTTAAAACTCTCTTATCTACGAACATGGGGTTGTTTGGCGAAAGTCAATGTTCCTATTCCAAAGAAGCAAAAGCTTGGACCAAAGACTGTGGATTGTGTTTTCCTGGGATATGCTTTTCATAGCATTGGATATAGATTCTTGGTTGTAAAATCTGAGGTACCTGACATGCATGTCGGTACGATCATGGAGTCGAATGATGCGATTTTCTTTGAAGATATCTTTCCCATGAAGGATATGGCTACCTGATCTAATCAGGAGATGCCTAGTTCATCGAATCAGGAACCAGTTACAATTACCAAACCTGCCATTTCGATAGAACACTTTGAAAGTCCTGTGGAGGAAAACAATGAAGTTCCTACTAGGAGCAAGAGACAGAGGACTGGAAAGTCCTTTGGTGATGATTTTCTTGTGTATCTCATAGATGACACTCCTAGTTCTATTTCAGAGGCTTATGCATCTGAAGATGCTGACTACTGGAAGGAAGCGGTTCGTAGTGAGATGGATTCCATCTTAGTGAATGAAACTTGGGAGATAACTGATCGTCCTTATGGGTGCAAACATATAGGATGCAAATGGGTATTCAAGAAGAAGCTTAGGCCTGATGGTACTATTGAAAAGTACAAGGCTCAGCTCGTGGCTAAGGGTTATACCCAAAAGGAAGGTGAAGACTTCTTTGATACTTACTCACCTGTGGCTCGACTGACCACTCTTCGAGTTCTACTTTCACTAGCTGCCTCACATGGTCTTCTCGTTCATCAAATGGATGTTAAGACTGCTTTCCTAAATGGAGAGTTGGACGAGGAAATTTATATGGAACAACCAGATGGGTTTGTACTAGATGGTCAGGAAGGAAAAGTGTGCAAGTTGCTGAAGTCTTTGTATGGACTCAAGCAAGCACCCAAATAGTGGCATGAGAAGTTTGAAAGAACTTTAACAGCTGCAGGCTTTGTTGTAAACGAAGCTGACAAATGTGTATACTATCGCCATGGTGGGGGCGAGGGAGTTATCCTTTGCTTGTATGTTGATGACATACTGATTTTCGGAACAAATCTGAATGTTATTAAGGAGGTCAAAAATTTCCTATCTTGTTGTTTTGAGATGAAGGATTTAGGAGTGGCTGATGTGATTCTGAACATCAAGTTGTTGAGAAACGATGATGGTGGAATTACATTGCTTCAATCTCACTATGTGGAAAAGATCTTGAGTCGATTTGGCTACAGTGACTGCAAGCCCTCTCCAACACCATATGATGCTAGTGTGTTGCTTCGAAAGAATCAAAGAATTGCTAGAGACCAATTGAAGTATTCTCAGATTATTGGCCCGCTTATGTACTTAGCCAGTGCTACAAGACCTGACATCTCTTTTGTTGTTACCAAACTGAGTCGGTTTGTTTCAAAACCAGGAGATGTGCATTGGAAAGCTCTAGAGAGAGTTTTGCGTTATTTGAAAGGCACTGCAAATTATGGAATTCATTACACCGGGCACCCAAAGGTGCTTGAAGAGTGTACTGACTCAAACTGGATCTCAGATGCTGATGAGATAAAGGCCACGAGCGGATATGTATTCACTCATGGAGGTGGCGTTGTTTCTTGGAAGTCTTGCAAGCAGACCATCTTAACGAGGTCAACAATGGAAGCAGAACTCACAGCACTAGATATAGCTATGGTCAAAGCAGATTGGCTTCGTCGGCTCTTGAATGACTTGCCGGTTGTTGAGAGACCTGTACCGGGTGTCCTTATGAACTGCGACAACCAAACTGTGATCATGAAAGTGAGCAGCTCAAAGGACAACATGAAGTCATCAAGACACGTTCAGAGAAGGTTAAAGTCTGTCAGGAAAATGAGAAACTCTGGAATTATTGCATTGGATTATATCCAAACATCTAAGAATCTGACAGATCCTTTTACTAAGGGTCTATCACGTAATGTGATAGATAATGCATCGAGAGAGATGGGTATGAGACCCACAATATGAGTTGTTCATAGTGGTAACCTATTCTTTGTGATCGGAGATCCCGTGAATTAGATGTGGAAGACAAGCTGTTGGTCAACTGAGAGGAGAGTATCCTTAGTATCAACAATACCACTCCATGAAGATGCAATACTCTCCTAATCTGCATGGCAGGTTGATCTATATCTTAATGTGTTCTAAGTGGCCCATTGAAGCAGAGATGTCGTCCCGCAGAACATCTTTTGAAGAACACACCTATATGAGTCTGATTGTTAAACGTCGCAATCTATGAGAGTAGGGTTCTCACTAGTAAACTCATGAAAGGTCTCGGAGTATGAGACATAAGCTCCACCCGCGGGGAAGACCCATGGTAGCCACGTATCGGTCAAGGCTTTATGTGAAGCTAGATTCGTAGAAAACTTGTAGTTCAAGGCCCAGTCCACTGTTCAAGTTGCTTACTAGTGTAGCATAGAGTTCTAGGTGAA
Organism: Triticum monococcum; assembly: GCA_034509565.1. Classification (NCBI taxonomy): domain Eukaryota; kingdom Viridiplantae; phylum Streptophyta; class Magnoliopsida; order Poales; family Poaceae; genus Triticum; species Triticum monococcum. The sequence goes on from CM067841.1 coordinate 124,034,048, forward strand.
AGTTCAACTTAACAGTCTCCACTGCAGTACCGGTATATAAAACAGTGTTTTGGAACCAAAGGCAAATTTTGTGTGCCTCTGGGATCTCGTGGGGGTTTGCTGGAATTTTGTCTATTTTGGGCCTAGCCCAATAGCAGTTTCAGAAATTCCTAATAAATCCTAGAGGCCCACGCAGCCCATTCGTGCAAGGAAAGAGGTGGAACAAAAGTTTAGTCCCACATTGCTAGTTTAGAGGGATTTGGACCGCTTTATAAGGGAGATTCTTTCCCCACGTGTATGAGCATGAGAACAAGAGGGACGTCCACGCGCGCTCCTGCTCCGCCGCCCGACTCGCCACGCCACGCCTCGTCACGACACGTCGCGGGTTGCGGGAATGATCTGAGCCGATGTCTAAATTTTTGCCACGCACGACGGGTATACGAAAGGTCACGTGGGAGTCGAAACATTTTCTGTAGTGGACACCGAATTCGAACGGCGCGCCTCTTCAGCCGCTGCCTGTTCGCTTCGTCTCCCTTTGTTGCTTCACCTCCTGCCGCAGCCTCTTCGCGTCCTTCTCATGTGCCTATATAAGAGAGGTCGCTCCTCTCCAGAGAGACACAACAGAAGCTCCTCTTCCTCTCGCCACAAAGTTCTGATCATTGCGCTGCTGCTACGTTCTTCCCCATCCCGTCTTGCAGCATGCACTGCAGGTCGGGATAGTAGGCCTCTGGAACCGCACCTTTTGAGTCCTGTACGGGAGAAGGGTGATAAGGTTTTGGGGAGCTCTCTGCACGACTACTGGCTTCTTCATCACGGACTCCGACGCCTACTTCCCCGACGACGACTTCTTCCCCGACCTCCACGACCTCCTCGACGACATGGCAGGCGAGGACACCGACCCCAAGTCTAGCGCTTCTGTTGTTGATGTCCCGTATGTGTTCTTCTCCTTTCTGTTAGAGGTCCTGCTGCAGTTCCTTGTTCTAGTATTTGCCCTACATATGTTAGACTCTATTTCATATATGCAACTTGCTATACTGGCTGCTCTAGATATGTTCAGTTATAGTTCATATATGAAGATGCTGTTTACCTTCTCTTTGTCAAATCGCATGGCTTGTTTTGTCACTGTTATATTACTCATGCTTTATCTAATGTTTCTGCTAATAAAATCATTTGGTAAAGTGCTCATATTTCCAACACCCGGCCCACCCCGTCAAAGCCGGCACGCAGCAAGAGCACACCGCGAACGCAACTTGTCCCATGAGGAGGACTGTACACCGGCAACCTGTCGTGGCGCCGCCGCGATCCGGTCTGATCAGGGATTTGGATTGAGCGACTCGAGTCCTTTTTCTATTTGTGGTGCCTTCGGCTGGCGGAACGGGCAAAGAGTCCATGTCGATGACGGGAACCATGGGAGCGGGCTTGAGCAGAGTTCTTGTCGGAGCAGGTGCGTGGTGGCGGTGGGGACTGGGAGGAAGGAGGGGATCAAGGTTGCCGCCTGCGTTGGGGTCTTTTTCTTTAGAATCCTCCGTTGTGGGCTAGACACGACCGGGCCAATGTATACAGCAGCTAGACACGAGAGAAGGCCCAATTGGATCGCAAGCCCAGCCAAGCGACAACCGCAGGGGACGACCAATTGTAAGGAACTTCCTATATGACGGCCGTTCGTATTTTCAAAATTTAATCACTTTTTAAAAAAAGAGTAATTTCAAAAATCTTCACTTTTTAATAAAAAAATTCAATACATGTAAATTTAGTGTAGAATTGTAAAATTTGTTCACAATTTCAAAAAACTAAAAATTAAGAAAAACACAATTAAAAAATGATCACATTTAAAAAAAATCATGCATTTTCAAAATTCACGTGGTTCAATTTTTTTTGAACATTTCTTGGAAATCATGAACAATTTTTTAAAAGACAAATAATGTTTGAAAAACTGAACATTTTTTTAACAACATGAACAAAATTTTGAAATTTCAAACTTTGGCTAGCGACAGTCCTTAACCAGTGAGAGGTCTGTAATTTGATTCCTTGTGCGTGCACTGCTTTTTGTGAATTTCTGTTGCGCTATAATATCAGCAGGGCGAACGGGCGTGCACCCCAATGGGTCGGCCCAGTCAAGGGGTCAAATAGGAACTCCCCAGTTATAATGCAAGCTCAGTCGAACAACAATGAAAAAAGTAGTCATTGGTGTCACCTTTTCCCTCTCTAGGGTTTGTCTCGTCTCTCGTTGCTTCACCGATGTTTTACTTGATCTTTTTCCTCCCATTTGTTGTCTTTTTCGGGTTGACCAGGGGTTGCACTACAGTACCAACAGGGCAAACAGGCGTGCATGCCAACGGGTCGGCCGAGTCAAGGTGTCAATTAGGGGCTCCCCGATTGTTACGCAAGCTCAGCCGAACGGCAACGAAATAAGTAGTAGTTGGTGTCGCCTTTTCCCTCTCTCTAGGGCTTATCTCTTCTCTCATCTCACAGTCAGTGTTTGTGTGTATCTCTTCTCCTCTCATTTGGGATCTTGTTCGGGATGACCAAGGGGTGGTCTTGTACGACTTCCCGGCCTTTGTGAGCTATGGTTTGAATTATGAGGAGGGATGTTAGCGGGTTTATTCGATCTTCAGTAAGATTGGATTGTGGTAGCTGCTCTCATGGCATCTGATGATTGGGCTTCATCGTTTGAATTGTCAGAAAAGGAAAAACATGAAGCCATGATGCCAGATCTAGATCTTTTGGAAAATAGGCCAAACAACCAAGTTCAAACACAATATAGGTACAAATACACCAACATCAAGTCTGTTGGGGGCACCAGCTCAATAATAATCCCACACACACAAGTTAAAAATAGAGGGTACACTAATCCAGATTCGACGAAGCTTGTGGCGTCAGGCGCTGAGCAAGAGAGTGAGTCTAACTGATATCATCACTGGTGTTGTGCCCCTTTTGCTTACTAAGGACCTTCCATTTGATTAGTCCCTTTAGTGATCCGGTAAAGGAGCATAAAGAACCCTGAGTGACCGAACCCACATGAGGATGGCGCCCTTTAAGGAAGGGTTTCTAACAAGCTTTTGTAAAAGAATTAAATTTCATCTTTTGACCAGATCATAAATCAAGCTGACACTAAAAACACTTATAATAAAAATAGGCATGGGTATGAGAACTTATGCTTACAACCATATGTTTGTGTTGGGATCATTATGATATTAATTTGTGTCCTAGAAGTCATCCATCGAGATGTGCTTGCTACGTATGGAAGTGGGGGATGTGTGAAAATTACATCTTGACCGACAAGTGTCCTACATCAAGAGTCAATTGTCCAACTGAAGGCCTTATTCGTCGCCCGGGGTTGCCCCGATAATTAATATAGAAATAATCAAACAAAATCATTGGCCGTTTAAGGACTACACCTCTTGTATCCCCAGAGATAGGATCCGTGTTACCGTACTAAAGGTCAGTTCTTTTGCTGCCTTCTAAAATAAGCTGGAATAAGCCACCCCTACCCAGCTTATTTGAGAAGCCCAACCAATTATATATTTTTTAAATCCTACTCATTAAGACTTGACTAGTAGGCTTCTAAAAAATATTTTTGGTTGGGCTTCTAGAATAAGCTGGGTAGGGGAGCTTATTCTAGAAGCCCCAAAAAGGCACCAAAAGAACTGGCCCTAAACCTTTCTGTCACAGGTGTTCAGAATAACACATCACGGTCTCCCTGACCTTAGCCTCTCTGTTGCTCGCTCTCCATGGTCCTGGGTACGTGCATGGATGAAGAACACTAATGAGACAAGAGACAACTACGGAACAACTTTATGCTACACATACAGAAAGTTAATTAAAAGTACTTCCATTAATCCTCGAACAAATACATCGGGTTGAAAGGCCCTTGCCTCAACCCATGACCTTACCGAACTACGAACACATGGAGATCAGATCACACGAAGAACTCATTGAAGATCACATCATAAAGATCGATTGATTGATTGGTAATATGTCTTACAATAGGTGTCAGATGTGATGCACGATTAAAAGTATGGCTAGATGGCTAAGAACTGTGGTGGTGATGAAGGTGGTGGCTATGGAGACTGAGGTATGGCTAGACAGAGTATCTTGTGCTGGAAGTCATCCACATATCGTATACGGGAGGACTGAGGAATCTTGCATGGTAAGCTTCTCTGGTAGCTTGCGGCGGAAGACTGGGTTTGCTTTCACCAGAAGCTTCTCTTTGTAATATGCGTACTGAATGCCATCTATACATCATCTTAACATTCCTGCTATTGATTACTTTTATGAAAAGGATTTGTCTGTTATCCCTCTCGCTGAGTACTGAATTTATAGCATATTGTAGCTTGCTTTTGGGGTATAACATGCTTAAAATTGTACTCATAGAAGAATCAAACCTTGTATATGAACCATACCTTTGACTGATAATATATTGTTGGTCTTGCGCACCACTTGTCTTCCGGCTGATTTAATCATTAGTGATGTGAAGATTGCACCATTGATGTAAACTTGATGTTAATAACCACTCCAGGATATCATTTTCATTCAGACTAGGTATTTCTAATACAATGCCGTCGGCTGAGAAGTCCATAGTGCTTAGTTGAGCTTCCAAATATTTGAACTCCTTGTTGATTCTTTGGGTTCGGTGTTTGTTGATGAGCGACTTGCATAAGGGGTAATTAGGTAACACCGAGGGCCCAAAGAAAACAAGCCAAAGAAACAAATGAAAGAAAAGTACACAAGGCAATCAAGATCACATACAAGCAATATCATATTTTACTGCTAAACACAACAATAATGTGCATGCATATTTAAGCACACAAATCTCACAAGAACTCTGGTTCTATGATATAATATGTTGTGGCGGTGTGCACGAAAGTGAATCCACGTGTGGAAAGGTTGGTGTAAACAAAGCTACACAGAGCGTTGGCTTAACACCAGTTGCATCTGGACGGGCTTAGAGGTGAGGACAGACTTGGTGGTCATGTAGCGATACACGGATGTCACGACCACATCATCATCCAGCGGACGGAAGGGGAACCGTACTCGTCCATGGAATGGGTGGCAGGGCAGGATAGTGGTGAAAAACAAGGCTTGTTGTATTGCCCTTTTATGATAACAAAGATCACTAAGGGTTGCCTACGCGGCTAGTTGAGAAGCATAATTTGGGATAGAAACATGTCTATCACCAAAACGATAGGGGTGGCCGGCTGAAAGATACTGGCGCGATACCTGAGCACAAATCCTGCAAGTGTTTCTTGGGGAATGCGGCATTTCAAAAAAATTCCTTCGATCACGCAAGATCTATCTAGGAGATGCATAGCAACCAGAGGGGAGAGTGTGTCTGCGTACCCTCGTAGACCGAAAGTAGAAGCGTTTAATAACACGATTGATGTAGTCGAACGTCTTCACGATCCAACCGATCCAAGAACCAAACGTACGGCACCTCCACGTTCAGCACACATTCAGCTCGGTGACGTCCCTTGAACTCTTGATCCAGTTCAGGTTGAGGGAGAGTTCCATCAGCACGACGGTGTGGCGACGTTGATGATGAGGTTTACCGGCGCAGTGCTTCGCCTAAGCACTATGATGATATGACCGAGGTGTGTAAATGTGGAGGGAGGCACCGCACACGGCTAAGAGAAACTTGTGTGTCCTTTGGGGTGCCCCCCTCCCATGTATATAAAGGGGGGAGGAGGAGGAGGCTGGCCTAGAGTGGGCGTGCGCCATGGGGAGTCTAACTAGGGTTCCCAATCCTAGTTGGAGTCCCCTTCCATCCAAGAGAGGGAGAAGGAGGGAAGGAGGAAAGGAAGAGAAGGAAGGAGGGTGGCGCCACCCCCTCCCCTTGTCCAATTCGAACTGGGCAGGGGGGGGCGTGCGCCACCTCTGGCCAACCCTCTCTCTTCTGCACTAAGGCCCATGATGGCCCATTAACTTCCGGGGGGGGGGGTTCCGGTAACCCTTGGTACTCTGAGACTTATCCTAAACGACCCGAACCATTCCGGTGTCCGAATGTAGACTTCCAATATATGAATCTTTATGTATCGACCATTTGGAGACTCCTCGTCATGTCTGTGATCTCATACGGGACTCCAAACAAATTTGGTTCATCAAATCACATAACTCATAATACAAATCGTCATCGAACGTTAAGCGTGCGGACCCTACGGGTTCGAGAACTATGCACTACAAAAAAAAGACACATCCGTGACATTTTGGGCCAAACGAATTTTTTTTGTCATACATATGACACTTCTATGACGATAATTGTGACAAAACCCAGTATCATCATAGATGTGGTGGGCTCCTACTTCTATGACAAAAAATCATGACAGAAAATGGGCTTTTCGTCCTGGGCTGGCCGAAGACGCAGCTGCATGACATTCTTTGGGCCGCCCATGACGGAAAAAACCATGGTAGAAACAAGGGGGAGGAAAATTTTGGGGAGTTCCCGGTTACGGTGGGAGGTTTGGGGCCGAGCGATGTGCGTTTCTCTCGTACACGTACGCGCATGTGTGCGAGGCGTTGGCTCTAACTGAACCCGAGCGAGGCGTTGGGCTCTAACTGAACCCGAGTGATTGCACTGTAGGCTACGCGTTACTGAACCCGAGCAATCGATCGATGGATGTTAACTGAACTCGATTGAGCGATTCCTTCGCTACTGCTGCTAACTGAAGCCAATCGATGCTGCCTCTGGGATGAACAGTGAGCGTTGCCGGGGGGGGGGGGGGTTGGATGAATAGTGAGCGGTGGCGTTGCCTCTGGATGAACAGGACCCCGTGGTGTGGTGGAGGGCTGGATGAACAGTAGACGGTGGAGGGGTGTCCATGGAGGGGTGGTTGAACAGGACCCCGTGGTGTGGAGGGCTGGATGAACAGTAGACGGTGGAGGGGTGGTTGAACAGTAGCCGGTGGAGTAGCGCGCGGTGGAGGCTGGATGAACAGGAGCCCGTGGAGGCTGGATGAACAAGAGCCCGTGGAGGCTGGAGGAGGTCGACGGTGGAGATGAACAGTATCCCGTGGAGTCTCGTTTTGCGGTACGCCACACCCCTCCCAATGAACAGGACCCCCGTTTCGACCATAGCGCTCCAACACAAGTCCGTTTCCTCCGTCTTGCGGTACGCCACACCCCTCCCAATCAACAGGACCCTCATTTCGACCGTAGGAGGTCCGTTTCCTCCGTTTTGCGGTATGCCACACCCCTCCCAATCAACAAGACCCCCATTTCGACCGTAGGAGGTCCGTTTCCTCCGTTTTGCCATACGCCACACCCCTCCCAATGAACAGGATCCCGTTTCGAATGTGGCCGGTCGAACACAAGGCCGTTTCCTCCGTTCTGCGGCACGCCAGGCCTCGTTTCCATCACCTGTTCCGTCCAAGCCCTCCCGATGAACACGATGCATTCCGTTGCCTCCCCATGAACACGACGCATTCCGTTGCCTCCCCATGAACACGATGCATTCCATTGCCTCCCCATGAACACGACGACGACGTTGTTTCACCGTTCCGACCCAGCCATGTACACGTGCCCTCGTCGTCCGTATGCGTGAGTAGGCGTTCGAGACCCCGCCTGTATGTACACATACGTGGCCGTATTTTATTTCTTGCACCCTGACCGCCTCTACTATGACACGTGCGCGCCTCTACATCGACCAGTATATATGTATGTACACATTCGTGACCAGAATGACAATGCTACGTATGCTTCAACCAGGTGGGTCCCGACTGTCAGGCACTTCCTTGCGTGCGAAGATGTAGCTGGTGGGTCCCAGCAGTCAGGGTGCAAAATACGGTGGCCCGTCCGGTGGGTCCTGCTGTCAGGTGGAGGAATAATTATTTTGCATGTAATAAGGAGGCACTTCCTTGCTGCGGCCGTGGACCCAGCTGTCAGCCTCTCCACGTACAGTCCACGTCCGATGGAAGCCGTTCCTTGACCATGTTGACCATGCTGCGCCGAGAGCACCAGGGCGGTGGACGACAGCGAGGCCTAGGAAGGGGACGACGCAGAGCCGGGGAAGACGCGGCAGTGGATGCCCACGCGTAGAGGAGTACGAGGGTTCACTGGTTCGCTGAGGTGTGAGGCTACCGTCGCCACAGAATAACAGGGGTGTGGGTGAGTAGAGGGATGGCCTGGCCAGCGGTGGGAGTAGTAGGGGGCGGTGAGGCCTCCGCTGCATCACAGCCGGCCACGGGAGGCAAGAGCACTAGGCACGACCGGCGCTGGTTTGGGCGGCTGGAGCAAGAAGACCAGAGGTTGAAGAAGCACTACGGTCGTTGGATGGACATCGTACGGTCACCAGAGCTAGAATCATGCATATTGACTAAGTTGACAAAGCCCTCCGTCCCTGTCAACTTAGTAGGCCCACAAGTCAGCCTCCCACCAAGGTGGGTCCCAGCTAGCAGGAGGGTATTCAATTTTTTTGTGCGTAATAAGAAGGCACTTCCTTGCGTGCGAAGATATAGCTCGTGGGTCCGAGCTGTCAGCGGCGGTAACGTTTTTTTCGCGAAATACAAAGGCCCTTTCGGTGGGTCCCTGATGTCAGGTGGAGGAATCATTATTTTGCGCGTAATAAGGAGGCATTTCCTTGCGTGCGGCCGTGGACCCAGCTGTCGGCCTCTCCACGTAAAGTCCACTTCAGATGCATGTCCGTCGTTGACCACGTTGACCAGGCCACGCCGAGAGCACCAGGGCGGTGGACGACGGCGAGGCCTAGGAAGGGAACGACACGGAGGCAGGGAAGACTCGGCAGTTGTTTCCCACGTGGAGGGGAGTACGACTGTACGAGGGCTTACTGGTTCGTCTGCCGTCGCCGGAGAATAACAACAGATGTGGGTGAGTAGAGGGATGGCTAGGCCAGCGATGGGAGTACGGTGGGGTGGTGAGGCATGCACGGCAGCACAGCCGGCCACGGGGAGGAGGGAGCAGGCAGTCTCGCCGGCGCTTGTTTGAGCGGCTGGAGCAGGAAGAGCAGAGATTGAAGAAGCACGATGGCTGTTCGATGGACATCCAACAGTCACTGCTTGTGCGTCAACCTTTTTTTTAGGACAGCCTCAAATCTGTGGAAAATAGCGTACAACCCATCTACCATTATTTCTAATAATTTACAACGCATTTGCTAATTCTTAAGGTTTTTTTGGAGCCCATATGCTTTTTGTTAGCATTACAGCCCATATTGTGGCCACGGTTAAAAAATTAACGAAATTTTGCATATTTCGGTGCGGTCCGAACTATTTTTAATCCCGAAATTTTGACTCACATTCAAACTGATTTTAAAAATAAATGTATATAAATATAAATTCCAACAAATTCTCCACGCATAAAAATTAATGTAATTTAAAATCTCGAAATGAAAAACAAGATATTTTAAACTAATTGCCGGTTTGATGTGTTTTAAAAATGTACAACCCATTTCTCATTACTGATGGGCCATTTTATTGGCCAGCCGAATGAAGCTCTCCTCGTCTTGAAAGATTTGCAGCCCAACAGGCTTGACAAAGCGACTTACTTGGCAAATCACAAAAAAACTAGGTTGTGGCCGTGGACCCAGCTGTCAGCCTCTCCACGTACAGTACTCTTCCGATGGAAGTCGGTCGTTGACCACATTGACCATGCCGCGCCGAGAGCACCAAGGCGGTGGACAACAGCGAGGCCTAGGAAGGTGACGACGCGGAGCCGGGGAAGACGCGACAGTGGATGCCCACGCGGAGAGGAGTACCAGGGTTCACTGGTTCGGCTGCGGCGTGAGGCTGCCGTTGCTGCGGAATAACAAGGGGTGTGGGTGAGTAGAGGGATAGCATGGGCCAGCGGTGGGAGTAGTAGGGGGCAGTGACGCCTCCGCGGCATCACAGCCGGCCATGAGAGGCAGGAGCACGCGACACGACTGACGCAACTTTGGGCGGCTGGAGCAAGAAGACCAGAGGTTGAAGAAGCACTACGGCCGTTGGATGGACATCGTACGGTCACTGGAGCTAGAATCTTTCATACTGACTAAGTTGACAAAGCCCTCCATCCTCGTCAACTTAGTAGGCCCACAAGTCAGCCTCCCACCAGGTTGGGTCCCAGCTAGCAGGGGGAGTATTCATTTTTCTGTGCGTAATAAGGAGGCACTTCCGGTGGGTCTTGACAGCGGGGGGGGGGGGATATTTTTTTCCGAAATACGGTGGTCCGTCCGGTGGGTCCCAGCAGTCAGGGGCAAACTTTTTTTCATGAAATACGGTGGCCCGTCCGGTGGGTCCCAGCAGTTAGGGGGGAAACATTTTTTCCGTGAAATACCGGTGGCCCGTCCGGTGGGTCCCTGCTGTTAGGTGGAGGAATAATTATTTTGCGCGTAATAAGGAGGCACTTCCTTGCGGCTACCGTGGACCCAGCTGTCAGCCTCTCCACGTACAGTACTCTTCCGATGGAAGTCGGTCGTTGAACACATTGACCACGCCGCGCCGAGAGCACCATGGCGGTGGACGACGGTGAGGCCTAGGAAGGGGACGACGCGGAGCCGGGGAAGACGCGGCAATGGATGCCCACGCGGAGAGGAGTACGAGGGTTCACTGGTTCGGCTGCGGTGTGAGGATGCCGTCGCCGCAGAATAACAGGGTGAGTGGGTGAGTGGAGGGATGGCCTCGCCAGTGGTGGGAGTAGTATGGGGATGGTGAGGCCTCCGCGGCAGCACAGCCGGCCACGGGAGGCAGGAGCATGCGGCACGACCGGCGCTGCTTTGGGCGGCTGGGCCAAGAAGACCAGAGGTTGAAGAAGCACTATGACCGTTGGATGGACATCATTGACCATGCCGCGCTGAGAGCACCAGGGCGGTGGACGAAGGCGAGGCCTATGAAGGGAACGACACGGAGCCGGGGAAGACACGGCAGTGGCTGCCCACGCGGTGGAGAGTACGAGGGTTGACTGGTTCGGCCGCCATCGCCGGAAAATAACAGGAGGTGTGGGTGAGTAGAGGGATAGACAGGCCAGGGATGCGAGTATGATGGGGCCGTGAGGCCTTCCCGGCAGCACTGCCGGCCACGGGAGGCGGGAGCAGGCGGTTCAGACGGCGCTGGTTTGGGCGGCTGGGGCAGGAAGATTAGAGACTAAAGAAGCACGATTGCCGTTAGATTGACATCTAACGGTCTGATGCTGGTAGAATCGATTGTTGACTAAGTTTCTTTTTTGAGAAACCTTGTGTACGCATGAACTTAGTAGGCCCACAAGTCAGCCTCCAAATCCGTGGCAGACAACATAAAGCCCATTTGCTATTTTTTATAATTTGCAGCCCATTTGCTAATTCTTAAGTAATTTATTACAGCCCATTTTCTGCCCAGGACCACGGTCAAAAAGTACAATCTTATTTTTCATATTTCGGTGGAGTCTGAACTGTTGTAATCCCAAAATGATAAACATTTTTTAAGAACTTATTGATTTGCCAAAAAAATTCGTTTTGTTTTTGTAAGCAAATAAGACATGGGACAATTTAGTTGGTTTAAGGGAAAACCAGTGGTAAAAAAATCAGCGCTGGGTGGGAAAAAACAACAAAAATAAGGATGTAAATATGAAAAGGGAATTTTATGTGTTTTCAATATAATGATATGTGTATATGAACAAGTAAAACTATAGGTAGAGATTAGAAAACGGATGTAGGACATGCGTTTCAAGAGGAAAATAGAACTGGGCTGTGTGTTTGATTCAGTAAAAAAACTGCCTGCCGATGTTGTAAGACAAAATATAACTAACACTAGCGGGCCAGAGGCCAGTAGATACCCGCTGGATCTTTGTGCCCCGTTGTCATCATGGGCTGGGCTTGTTAAAAACAAAACAACCCTGGGCAGTCTACAGCCCAGTTGAAACTTGCTCGACCTGAAAAAACAATATACGTGCTCAATAAACGAGAGAATTCTGCAAGTACAGACTGAGAACTGGTATGCAGCACGGATATTGTTTTTTATCGTGATAATAAGTGCATGCACTTGTTTCGAAAAAATTGGAGAACTGGGAATTCGAACGGCGGGTGCTTATGCTACCCAGCAAATAAAAATTAGATGCCTGAAAATTCGTTTTGAAACAAATGATTCAGCTTTATATCCACGTCGACCCTCAGCATGATGGTTGGAAGCAAATGCAAGTTCATACCAAAAGATCGTTAACAACAATACCAACTTGCGGACGACAAGGTAGTACAACTACCAATACCAAACTAACTTATAATCTTTTTACTCCTGGCCCAAGTGTTCGTATGGTAGAAAATCTTGCAGAGGACCAGCTCCCGCTCCTTCTCTTGCTCCAGGTCCCCATGGTGGTACTGGTGCATCACCCAGTTGGTCCTCTGCTGGTCGAAGTTCTTGTTGGTGTGCAGCACCAGAACCTTTTTTGCTGCCCGTCTGCCGGCCGTTGACCATCACCGGCAAGGTATTGCCGGTCTTGTGCCACATCGCATGCATGCCGCACTCCGACTGTATCTTGTGATGCGTCCACGCGCCCCTTTTGAACGCCCTGGAATTGCGCTGGAAGAAATGCTTCCTTAGGCCACTCAGTGTGATACCTGCAGTATTGTGGAATACATGTTTTAGTGTACCTAGTTAGCATTTTCATAACATCTTTGGCATGTTGCAGTCACTTGTTTCACTTTTTATTAACTATCAAATTGCAATTGCTTCACCAGGTCTGCGTCTAAAAAGAAAAATAGAGCTATAAACAAAGGAATATGTTTGTGCAAGTAGACGGCCGATCGGTGTCTTACCTGGAAGTTTCTCAGGTTGGGTGTAACATATGCCGTGCTCGCTGTCAATGGTTGGTATGAACAAATCGATGAGAGACTGAAATCTCGCGCTGTCAGCACTCACTTTGGCATCAAGGTGCTCGATCAATTCCTGATCCGTGGGATCGAACTTGACGCCAGCCGGCAGCACGGGCCAATCCTTCTTCGACTTGCATCGGTAATTCCAGTTATATGGTACTCAATGTATGATCAATCGACCGTTTTAAGTGAATGATGAAAGATTTCGACAGATAAGTGGTACTCCAAATCTGAAGTCCAGAATACCCGAACACGCCGCCGGGATTCTTGTGTCACCTCACGCGCAGCGTGTTGTCACGTCAATTCAATGTGTGGACATGATGAATAATTTGACCGACGTATACTAGTACTGCTACTGTACTACTTACTAGTCGTATTTAGTGTCACAATTTATACATAGGTTTAACTAACAAGTACGCACTTGAAGCCTAACTGATATATATATATATATGGCTTCTGCACAGCATCTCCATCATCATTATCAGTACATCCTACGCAGGTGAGTTAGGATGCACTTGATCCCAGGAAGGTATCTATCCTTCAAACCAGAGGAGTGCTTCAAACTAACAATAGTACACAATATCCAACAAAAGAGGGTCGTGCTACAACAGCAGAATACATGGCTCAGTCTAGATATCAGCACGAATCAAGTTGTGCATATTTTTTGTTGGCATGAACCGCATCGCCGCATGTCGGGTTTGCAAAAGCCATCCATCGCATGGAAGCTTGATGCCTTTCACACACTAAAGATTATCTAGCAACAAGCTATGTCAACGAATCTCTGGATATGGTGATTCATGAAACCCATGGCATGATGTGTAAACACAGCCCCCTCGCGAATGGAAGTTGCATAGCACAGTAATCATCGCCGGTGATATGATCGATGATTGGTTGGATGATCAGATAATTGATCCCGAGGAACAAGGAGTGGTTGCTAAGGCTGTAAACCCGCCTCCAGTTGAATACACCTGGCCCAATGGAGCTGGGATCTTTCTTGAACACAAAGTAGCCATAGCCATCAATGTCACCAACGCCCCACGCATTGTACTGCTTGTGGTTTGATGTAATGGTTTGGTCAATTTGTGTAATGCCCCAAGACTGGAGATTCAGTTGCCTTCCAGGGTTTCCGCGTTTCGTCCTTTGATTTGTTTGGTTCATTGCATTCATCATTGCATCATGTGCATTGCATCATGTCATCATGCCATCATGTCATTTCTTTTCTTTACTCAACTAAACAAATGGCATGGATCTTTGATCCATTTAAACCGAGGGAATTCACATGGTGATTCTCTTTACAACATATCCTCTCGATATTTAGAGAGCTATAGTAAATATTCCAATTATTTGGATTTACTGCAAACACACTTGCAATTTAAAACTCTCAGGTCTTTTTTGCTTCGAGTTGCTCCTCAAACCTTGACATTTATTCTTTCATCATTTTCCGGAGCTCCACCTAAATTCTCAAAAAAAATTTGGACCTTCTAATTACTAGTCCTTGTTCAAACCATCTGAATTAAATTCTTGCAAACGCATCCATTTCCTATTTTTCTTGGATAAAAGTCATTTTTATGAGGCCGGGAAAATAGCCCCCTTGCACAAATCCTTTCCTTAACCCTCCTTTTTTCTCTCTATTTCTTTTCTCTTAAAAGAAGAAGAGAGAGAAGCCCTGCTCAGGTCCAGCGGACGGCCCATCCTAACCCCGCAGCCTTTGGGCCAAGGCCCAGCCGGCATCCCCCCATCCTAACCCTAGCCCATCTCCCACGCTCCCTCTTGACCTCCCGTTATCGCCGCCACCCACGCACGCACGTAGCCCCGACCCATCTCCCTCCCTGATCCCATCTCTTCCTCACTCGTCTCTCTCTTCCTCCCGTAGTGCCGCCAGAGGAGTAGGGCAGCAGCGCCTCCTGCCTGGTTCCCCAACGCTGCCCCTGCCAGAGTCCCTTGCCTCCACCACCCGATCCGGCCGGCCTCCGCCGCCTTTGCCCGTTCTCGGCCGGATCTCGTCAGCAGGGCCCGTCCCCGCCTCTGTTTCTTTCACTACCATTGCCTCTGGGTGCCGCACCATAGTTCCACCTCGTCGGAGTAGCCTAGCGGACCAGGACGCCCCTGCTGCACCTCTCTTTTCTTCCCCTGGTTCCCTTTCTCTTTGACCCTCTCTCTCGACTCAAATCCCTCCCTCTCTCGTCTCTGTAACAGGAAGCCCCGAGGAGCCGCCCTCGTCCTTGACACCGGCAAGCTCCCTGCTGCCCTTGTGCGGCAACACTGGTGCGCCCACCTCCGCACACCTACCTCGTCGGACCCCTACCCCGGCTCCATCTGCACGTGAAGACCATCCGCCTCTGCTCATGGCGAAGCTCCTCCTGCAGCTCTGCATCACTTGTGCCTCCTCCCTGGGCAGAGAAGCTCTTGTCTGAGCCGTCCCCTTTGGTCAACCCCGGTGCTACCGCCGCTGCCTTAAACTTCCCTGGTGCAGCTCGTTTTCAATGAATGGCGGCCTGAGGTTTACCTCCACGCCAAGTACCACGACCTGCAAGGCCGAGAACGCCAAGCACCCCTTCGAGCTATCAAGACCGCAAGCGCCAAGTAACACGATGACCCTCAAAGACTTTGGATTCGATAAGTCCGATGACGCTCTTGTACAACTACGTTGCCGAGACTGGAACCGACAAGATCGACGACACGGAAACGCCAAGTACCCCTACACACGAAGATGCCTAAGACCGTTTCGAGTTTCATCAAGTACCAGAACCGATGACTCAAACATCTACGAAAACGTGTTCCACTACCGTCGCCGAGATTGCGAGAACCTCTAACGATGACCTCGGAGCATGAACGACGACCTTTTTCGAAGACCCGTACCTCTACCGCCCTCCCGAGAACGCCTACTTCCTCTACTTGCACCGAACCCGAACCCGAACCCGAACCCGAACCATCCCGCTTGCATGCTTCGAAGGTAACCGCCAAGAACGACCGCTCATGGACGAATGCATATGTTGTATGAAATGCTCGCGTTTGCATCGTGCCCGACGTGTTTCTTGCATGTTCCCCGTTGCCATGTCGTCGTCTCGTGGGAACCCGGTTATCGGGATCACCCCACCTTCTATCGCATGTCACGCTCCCGTCACTTTTCCTTTTGCACCGGTATCTCCGTGAGCTATCGGAACCGGAATGTTGCCGTGGCACCATTTCCACTGTCATTGTCGTGGCACCCCTTTTGTTTCTGCCACAACGACAAATGCTTGATATCATGCTCTTGTCAACTTTTCCAAATTGCATAAAACTTGCCCCTGTCATACGCATCATGATAATAACTTTAAAATGTTTAATTCGTTGTT
Source organism: Triticum monococcum (assembly GCA_034509565.1). Taxonomy (NCBI): domain Eukaryota; kingdom Viridiplantae; phylum Streptophyta; class Magnoliopsida; order Poales; family Poaceae; genus Triticum; species Triticum monococcum. Next base: position 124,050,128 of record CM067841.1, read on the forward strand.
TCATTAAATTGCTAATGCATATGGGGATTACCGGGTTTGTAGTTTGTTATATCCGGCCCCATTTAAATTATTTAGATGGTATAGTTTTGTTATGTTTCACCTCTTGGCATGCTTAACAACATTTAATATTGTTGAGTACCTAACCAGGAGTGAACTAAATAATTGATGTGGTATTCCGTCAATATGCAACTCGTTGCATATTCGGCTCCATTTAACTTGTAGTTTTGTTTGTGCACTTTGCCATGCCATGCTTCATTAAACCGGACATGCATCATACTTGATTGTGCATCATGCCATGTTTATATGATGGTTGTTTACTATGTTGTTTGCTTCTTTCCGGTGTTGCTTCTTCGGGTTAGTTCCGATAACGCCGCGTTTGTGAGGATTCGTTCGACTACGTCCGTTTGTCTTCTTCATGGACTCGTTCTTCTTCCTTGCGGGATTTCAGGCAAGATGACCATACCCTCGAAATCACTTCAATCTTTGCTTGCTAGTTGCTCGCTCTATTGCTATGCCTATGCTGCGATGCCTACCACTTGCTATATCATGCCTCCCATATTGCCATGTCAAGCCTCTAACCCACATTGTCCTAGCAAACCGTTGTTTGGCTATGTTACCGCTTTGCTCAGCCCCTCTTATAGCGTTGTTAGTTGCAGGTGAAGTTGGAGTTTGTTCCTTGTTGGAACATGGATATGTTGGGATATCACAATATCTCTTATTTTAATTAATGCATCTATATACTTGGTAAAGGGTGGAACGCTCGACCTTATGCCTGGTGTTTTGTTCCACTCTTGCCGCCCTAGTTTCCGTCATACCGGTGTTATGTTCCTTGATTTTGCGTTCCTTACGCGGTCGGGTTATAATGGGAAACCCTTGATAGTTCGCCTTGAATAAAACTCCTCCAGCAAGGCCCAACCTTGGTTTTACATTTGCACTAACAACCTAGCCTTTTTCCCTTGGGTTTCCGGAGCCCGAGGTTCATCTTTATTTTAACCCCCCCGGGCCAGTGCTCCTCTAAGTGTTGGTTCGAACTGAGCTGCCTGCGGGGCCACCTCGGGGAAACTTGAGGGTTGGTTTTACTCGTAGCTAGTCTCATCCGGTGTTGCCCTGAGAATGAGGTACGTGCGACTCCTATCGGGATTTGTCGGCACATCGGGTGGCTTTGCTGGTCTTGTTTTACCATTGTCCAAATGTCTTGTAACCGGGATTCCGAGTCTGATCGGGTCTTCCTGGGAGAAGGAATATCCTTCGTTGACCGTGAGAGCTTGTGATGGGCTAAGTTGGGACACCCCTGCAGGGTTTTGAACTTTCGAAAGCCGTGCCCGCGGTTATGGGCAGATGGGAATTTGTTAATGTCCGGTTGTAGAAAACCTGAAACTTACCTTAATTAAAATGCACCAACCGCGTGTGTAGCCGTGATGGTCTCTTCTCGGCAGAGTCCGGGAAGTGAACACGGTGTTGGAGTTATGCTTGACGTAGGTTGTTCTAGGATCACTTCTTGATCATAGTTCATCAATCGTCCTTTTGCCTTCTCTTCTCGCTCTCTTTTGCGTATGTTAGCCACCATATATGCTAGTCGCTTGCTGCAGCTCCACCTCATACCTTTTACCCTCCTATAAGTTTAAATAGTCTTGATCGCGAGGGTGTGAGATTGCTGAGTCCCCGTGACTCACAAATACTTCCAAAACCAGTTTGCAGGTGCCGATGAAACCATGTAGGTGATGCAACCAAGCTCAAGGAGGAGCTCGATGAAGATCGTGTTCGTTATGTTGTTCCGTTTCCAGTTGATCAGTAGTGGAGCCCAGTTGGGGCGATCGGGGATCTATAGCATTAGGGGTGGTCTTCTTTTATTTTGGTTCCGTAGTCGGAGCTTGATTGTATCTGGATGATGTAATGCTTTATTCATGTATTGTGTGAAGTGGCGATTGTAAGCCAACTATGTATCTCTTTCCCTTATGTATTACATGGGTTGTGTGAAGATTACCTCACTTGCAACATTGCTTTCAATGCGGTTATGTCTCTAAGTTGTGCTTCGACACGTGGGAGATATAGCCGCATCGAGTAGGCAGGAGTGTCCGGCGGGCCGCGAGGCTCGATGGCGGCGGTATCCAATGATGGAAGGGTGATCTTTCACTGGGTGTAGATATCCACGAGACGCCACGGACTACTGGTGTGGTGGATGAGGACGATCCAGTTGGCCTTCATGCCCGCCCAGTAGTGGCCGCGCATGAAGGACATGTGGACGGGTAGTGGTAGCACGTCGAGGGGCACCACGGCAACCTCCATAGGATCGTCAAGTCGGTGTCTGGGCCACCTGCGAGGATCGGGCATCAGCAAGCAGGGTGTCTTGAAAAAAGCCAGCCGGTTGCAGACGAGTAGACGGTACAAAGACACCGAACATGCGGCCAGACGGACGGTGCTGAGTAGGTCCATACGACTACAGATCTGCTCCAAGAGAACACCGGGGAGGGAATTCCAATTGCGTCTTTGCGTGTCATTCGGTTCTGCCATTGGGGTTTTTGGTGTCTGCGAGCCATCGGGGAAGTGGATTCGGGCGGGCGAGTGAAGAAGCTTCTCCTCATGTGGCCGAGCAGTGAGCGGGGAGATATGGTACGCGTGAGCTACCAAGGAAGATGGCGCGGGCGGGCGAGCAGTGAGCGGGGGTAAATGGTGTGCGGCCGACGATGGGGAAGAGAGCAGGAAGAAGAAGAGAGGAGGAAGAAGAAGAAAGGAGGAAGAAGAAGAGACTAGTTGAATAGTTCGCTCTGACCGAGATGGGGAATAAATGGATCGCGATGACTTCCTTTCTACAGTATCCATATGCCTCTACACTCACTTCACTCATTTTGCTCCGTACCTAGTCACTTGTTGAAATCTGTAGAAAGACAAATACTCCATATTTGGGAACAGAGGGAGGCTTTTACTCCGTACTATTTGGGAACAGAGGGAGTATCACCATATGGAAGGAACAGAGGAAGCTTGAAATATGAACATGTCAATGGGATGGAGTAAGCCCCATGCATGCATGCATGCATGCAACATGCAACACTCACACATACACATGGACGGACGCAACACTCACGCACCCATGCGGCACACAGCACACGACGCCACACACATGCTCACGCTCAAGTGCTCAACCTACTCCCTACGTCCGTGAAAGACTGTACATTTAGAGATTTACACATTGACCAGGGCATATTTAACGCCCAAAAGTAGCAGACTTATGTGTGCATGCGACCATTGAGATAAGAAGATTAAATGAAGGCCGTTGCATGCTGTAATTAAGGATAGACATGTAGCCTATACCTACAACACAAGTTGGTGCATTAGTCAATCAATATCGATTTGGATTAAAGGCTAAACACATTGGAAGTGTAGATGTACATCATGTAGTACACTCTTTGTTGGAAGACCGAGGGAGGACACGTGCATGCACTCACATACACAGCCAGGGCGGTTCACCCGCAAGGGTTGGACTCGTGTCACGCCTGTGTAAAGTTTTGTTTAACTGATTTCTTTGCTCTGCCAACTGATAGGTGGGACCCAGAAACCAGGTGAAAATTTAACCAGTAAACAAAGTGCCACGTCGACTATGTGGCCGGTCAGTAGGGTGCAATACGGTGCTCTATGATGAGCTAGTGATCGCATAATCGCTGCAAAACTATATATAGTGACCGTAAAGAGCGTACTGTTACATACTTGACTGCCAGTGTATTTTTATCGTTTCAAATTAGGCCATATTAATCATAAAGGACGCAGTATGGACTACTACTACTAGTACTAGTACTGCTTTGATGTGTCCCGTCAACTCGCCGAACAAGGAGCATCTTGCTTACTACGTCTCTCCCTCGCCCACGCGTGCAGTGGTTCGCGGGACGAGGAGAGGGTTTTGACTACAACGCCCTCTCCCTCTCCCTCTCCATCGCCCTTGCCCTCGCGGTGGACGTGCAACAGTTCAATCGGTGTCAGATTGCCAGAAGCATATTGTACTGTAGTATCATCATTGTTGCACCTTCCGAAGAGGCGAAGAGCCAAGTGCAAGGTTCACACGAGTACGAACTATTGAACCTCCTGAAGAGGCAAAGAGCCAAGCACAAGGTTTTATAGGAGTTGTCGTCCTAGTAGGAGTGTACTAGTATAACTATAGTGAACGATGCTACTGTATGATGCCGCCACGTCACGTATGTCCAAAGCTGTGCCACCTTTTTTTCTCAAAGAGCGTCTTGGAGCCCGTGCAACAACCACACAAGTTGCACGTACACATAGCACATTTACTAGTAATAAATTCTAAAGGACAAATGCCAGTATGCCACACAAGTTCATCTCCAACTCATGTGATAAATTTGTGCACGACTAGTCTACATATATTCACAGCGCTACCGTTCACAATTACCGTACTCCACTTACACGTTATAGATGGGCTACATGTCCTCCTCCAGGTTCCAGTCCCAGGTGTTCTTCATGGATGGCACGATCCATAGCGGTGGGCAACGGGAATCATTGTCGCAGCTTTCTAGTCCGGTTCCACACGATGCAGACTCATCCAAGCTAAAGCGGCATAAATCAGGGATAGCGTCTCCCAGCATGTCGTTCATCCGGTGGTGTGCACTGAAGACACAACCATGCTTCATGAACGGCAGGCCTTCCGTGTCATGCACGGAAGGTGGCATCCGCTTCACAATGGGGTAGCTATCCCCAATGAAAAGCGAGTACTCTCCAAGAGTGTTCCTCGACACCCACGTAGCATCACGGGGGTCGAACTCGGCGCCGTTCATCTGGTACACGCGGCATCCTAGATCTGGACACATGGTGACGTACATAGTCAAGGTCCATGCATAATAATGTTGTGCTCAAATGTGGCGGTCAGTAATACTGTGCAGCAAATAGTACCACTCCGGTATAGAGGAAGTAAAATAACTGGCTTATTATATATAGCCACTCTTGGCTACATGGATGAGATAGTAAGACATGGAAAAACAAAAATGGTGGCGGCTAGTGGGTTCAAGTCTTCAAGGGCCTAGCTAGCTATACGAGTCCTCCAAGGTAAAAAGTACTGCTACTAGTACTACAGAGTATACTACTAGTACAACAATGAAAGAGAAGGCGAGAGGGTTAAAAAATGGAATACCTGGGTAGATGGTGACGGTCCAATCGTGGTAGATTATGTGACCATGTTGCACATCAGTGGTACCATGGGTAACGACTGCTAAGATAGTTGATCCCAATATGCCAAAGTCAGCTACAAGGTTCCAGGTTAGACCGAATCGCGGATGCAAATGCACATCTAGGATCGGCGATCTTATTTTGATCGGGGGATGACTGGTCCCTGCAAAATAATGGAGTACCGTTAGGGATGCATATGATGGTTTGTGCATTCCGTTTGTAATCTCCCGTACCATAGGATGTCAACCAGATGAAACAAGTCCCCTGGCTTGTCACCGCGAAGATGCGGCCTAGATGGCGCACGGCGTCTTCGAACGTGTAGGGGTACAAATCTGCCGCCACCAACATGCGCCAGTCTCTGCCGTTACTGCCTCCTGCATTGATGGCAATCCTTATGTCAAACACCATGATGAGATAGTAATTGTCGTAGCCGCGTCGCTTTGTCGGCAGGTCCGCAATTGCTATCTTCTTCAATCTCATGTAGGCATCATCATACGTATTCTTGCCCAGCCAATCCAGAAGGCCGATCCCAATGGTGGAGAAGGGGTCTACCGGAACGGCCGCACTGCTGTGGATGTTGTGCAAAATGATGGTGGTATCCGGTCGGAGGTATGCAAGCCAATCTTCGTTGGCACTGACCTAGACCTGTATATAATACGGTGGGCAGCAGAGAAATTATAGGATGGAAATGGAATAACTAAGTACTACATGATCAAAGTCCATTACTGACCTGCTCATCGGACAAAATCCGACTACCTCTCAACGTCGGCAACTCTAGCGGAGTCAACGTGCAACCATGGCCAGGGAGCGGTGGACCGTTCGAAGGATTGTCCCATAGAAGAACCCTCGAGGATGCATGGAAGACCAATAAGCATGTCCTGTTTAAGCAGCGTCTTGAAAAAGTTGGTGCAGGAAGCACCGAGTCTTGCGACGGTGAGGACATCAGAGCGGCGTGCGATTTCTCCCACAGGATCGTCGTCCAAGGTCTCCCAGCCCTGATGAGGAGAAGAACCGCCTGGCGAATCCATGGGAGCAGCGACGAACTGCCTTCTCTTTGGGGGGAGGGGAACTGGCGAGGAGGAGATAAGAGCGTAGTAACCGCAAGGCCTCGTCCCTTCCAACTGTAGATCGTTCCTCGGCGAAGGGGTGAGGCTATTATTTACTACTAGTACTCCCTCCGATTCGTTTTACTCTGTGCATAAGACCAGACCCGGATACCAAGGCAGGGGCTCGCTACATGCTTTCTGGACGGAAATACCCCTGGCGCATGGATGGGAGGAGTTAGCAGCTATAAATGCCCCATGCAGCCCATTGGCTGTCCGCCCGCGTTCTCCTCTCTGCGTGCTGCATGGATGTCTCCCTCTCTCTCACATGACTGCATGCGGTGGCACTGGCCTATGAGAAGCTCGCGTGGAGATAGAAATCTTCTCTCCAGAAGAGATTTTTTTGAAAGAAAGGGATTATGGGACATTATGGGATTGCATTATACTGTAAATAATAGCACTAGTAAGAAATTTTTGGCACTAGGTAGTTGTTTTTGGCATGGATTAAGAAATTTTGGGTACGTTTTTGCCATTTTTTGTACACGCCAACTAGTGTCAAAAAACATCTTACATTATGTGACAGAGGAGTACGTACTCGTACTGTAGCAGTACTAGTACTACTTTTCTCAACTAGTAGTGCGATGTAATGTACTTCTAGTCTAGTCTAGTATAGTGCACCAGTTTTGAACTCTTGAATCTCAAGGCAAGGGAGCTACAGTTGGAAGTGGAGGGTACTACTGTTCTCTAGAACCATCGCTGTACTATTAACACAGGGGAAGTACACCTACGTAGTGGTCTAGTGGGTACTCTCGATGCTCTATTTAGCCGCTCCTCTCAAGTAGCTGGCCTACTCAGCCGCTCCTCTCACGCACACACTAGCATCCTGTTTATCAGCGATGGTTACTGCGGGGGCAGAACATTTGAGTTATTTGATACAACGAGACTAGGCTTTTCGCTTCCATTTGTGGAGGTGTAATGGATCTCGTCGAACTTTGTTAGTAGTTCCTTCTTTATGAATGAGATGAAGCAAAGCTTTTGCCTCCGTTTAAAAAAACACGGCAAGAGGAATTTCTTTTATAGTAGAGCCGATAATGGAGTGAAGTCCATGCATGCAACGCCACAAGCTATAGAGTAGTAGTAGATCACTTTACGTACAGAGCCATATTGCATAGTTCCCAATGCCCTGCCAGGCTTTTCCGGCTCCTCGGGCTTAATTGGGAGGCACTAGTTTAAATATGCTACTAGCTAGAAGCTGCAAGCGAGGTGCAGCTTGGGCGAGCACGCGAGCCACGGGATGCTGGGAAGGAAAACCCGTTCACGTGGCTAGGATGTCCAGTGCACCCAGATTATGGGGCCGCACGTCCGTTTGACTTCAAAACTCAAACTACACGTGTAAAATATTGGCTCCCAGCGAAGTGTAGTAGTTCTATTTAAAAAAAGGCCGCCGTGTGTTCGGCCGGGATCGAACCCACAAAATGAGGTATACACTCCCGCGACCACTAGTAGTACTCGTTGGAGTACAACGCAACCTAGAATCGCCTTTTGTCGCCAGTACTACGTACATTGTTCCTTACAAGAAACCCGTAAGAGCATGGTTAATAGTATAGCCAGCTGCTGGCTATAAGCCAGTGCCATGTCATCTACATCCCATCTTATAGCCAACATGTAGTAGTAGTCTATTTCTTATAGCCCGCTAACTCAGCTCTATTGTACTTGCTCTAATAATGCAAGAAACCACTAAAATGCCAAGAAACTACTACCACTTGCATACGTGGCAAACTTAAGATAAGACTACCTTATCAACCATTGTACATGCTCTTACCAACAAAAATCCTCGAGTGACCTCCTACCTTCGGCCCGTCCACCTAGTCATCCTCGGCCATGGGACGCAACTACTGCCGCCAGTAGAAGGCGAGGTCAAAACCGCCGGCGGTGCGGAGCCCATGTTGCGGCAGCCCGGATGCCAGCTCCGTCCGGCGCTCGCGACCGCTAGCTAGCCAAGATAGCTCCATGCAGCTGCTTGTCTGCAAGGTTTGCTAGCTAGATTGGCAAGGCAGCGCGACGGCTTGCTCGTGCACGCCACGCTAAGGCCAGCCATCTGGCTCGAGCAAAGGCCAGCGCGGCGGCTTGCTCGCTCGTGAGTCATGCTCGGGCCTGCCTGCCAACCCGTGCGGAGGCCAGCGCGGCGTCCGGCCCGTCCGGCGGAGCGGCGGCCAACTCGCTCATCACCGGCGCCACCGACGAACACGCATTACTACTGTTTGAAGTAATGTTCAGGAAAAATAATGATTTGAGGGGGAATAACAGGATAGAAGGTCAGATGTGGGTCCCTCGTGGCAACGGTCAAACAAAATGTGTTGGTTTAAGCTGCCTCGTCGGCACGGACATGTGGGGCAACCCTGTCATAAATGGGTTTAAACGAACCTAATCGGTAGGAGTACTAGGTAGTTTTTGGCGTGGATTAAGAAATTTTGGGTATGTTTTTGCTATTTTTTGTACAATAGATTCCTCCTAGGGCTGGTTGAAAGTGGTAGTTTTTTGTTAAATACTCTACATATTGTAAGTAGGAGTGAAAGTTAAGCTTTGGAAGCCAATAAGCAAGGCTAGTTACATAGTGCATATGTGTACATGATTGAAAGTAAATATCAACCATGAGTGACAAATATCTTGATGGAAAACTCGAAACTATGGAATACTAGGAAAATAAATGCATGGTTGGAAATACTAGCAATGTTCATGTCCGTTGCAACGAATCATAATTAGAATAATACTTATTCACAAACTTGGTACAAAACACTCTAATTTTGATATACATATGTCACTAGAGATATATTATGTTTCAATTAGAATATATTCCTTGGGCTATTTTGGTGAGGTCAGGGAGGGATGTGGTTGGTTTTAAGATACTAATTATGGGTTTTTCTGCAAATTGGTAGACAAGTGGGATGTTGGTGAGAAAAGGCAACAACTTACCTCACAATCGTTAGATGTAGATCTAATGGTCAGAAACGACGGATGGCAGACACACCAGCATCACCCACTTAGTCTTGTGTAGGAGTACTAGCAAGATTCGTGCATTGCACGGAACATCAAGATGCATTTTTTTATAAAACACTTGTTGTGATTGACCCTTGCGGGAGTAATCCCATGTGTAAAAACTAATGATATCTCGAGAAATATGAGATAAGGTGAAGAGGAGTGGGATGTGGTGGTGATTGGTGGCCGAACTGAGCGGAGGCATGGGGATTGACGACGCCGGCAGCGGCCACCAGGCCAGTTTGTTCCAGAGGCTTCCTTTCTTAATTGCTCAAAAATGATGTTTGTTGGAGATAAGGATGAACGAGGGAAGGCCTTGTTTGCAAATGTGGAGAGGGGTGTGGGTATCTTTTAGTTTAATTTCCATCCGTCAGATGTAGATCGGACGGTCTATATTGCAAGATGGCACACGTACCATCATCACCAACTCGGTTTTTTATAAGAGAAGGAGTATAAGTATGGAGATACAAACGTATTATCAATACTTTCTTCTGTAAACTAGCATCTACATTCTATTCAATGCCTCGACATGTGGGGCCTTAGCACAATGACTTCTCGACTATGTAAAACAAAGATTTTCCCGTCGCCGACAAGGAGGGGGTGACGGCGGCGTGCTTTTTGGCTTGCTCTAGTCCTAGTAGTCATACTAGGTGGTCTAAGCACATGTAGATTTATTGTTTTTCACGTCTCGTGTTCGCCGTACTGCCACGACTGTTCATGAATAGGTGGTAAGTTATTCACGGGGGAACCCTTGTTGAGCATGTTTGCGAGAGAGAGAGAGAGAGAGTGTGTGTGTGCGTGTGTGATATGTTAGAGACTGAGGCAATGATAACAGATTCTTTGTGTCTATGTGTGTGGAGGATAGAGAGAGACATGTACATGGGGCTTTGTGTTGTGTAACGTGGAGACACATATACATAATTAGAGAGTGAGTGTGTGAGATACACATGCAGACACGAGGAGAGATGAGGATCCAGGTAAATGGGTGTTTGTGCGTGTCTGTGTGTGTTTGTGCACGCGTTTGTGTGTGAGAGGGAGAGAGTGTATGTGGAGTAGAGAGACCACTGATGATGTAAACCTAGTATAAGGGAAGGGGAATGGTGTGACATGTGTAGTAGTGAGATAGCATGGGTGCGGGCGGGGGGAGCAGACTATTTGGAAGAGACATCGAGTGTGTGTGTGGGAGAGGGGTGTGAGAGCGAGAGAAAGAGAGAGCTAGCGACGGAGAAAGAGAGAGTGGAAGAGAGGGGGCGAGAGGGGTCGTTTGTGTCCATAAATGGCGTATAGATAGGGAGACAATGTTGATGTTGTCCGAAATTGGCCTATGAACGGAGACGCAAGGGAAGCGAGTCATCGTGTGTGTGATAGGGGCTTTATGAGAGAGCTAGAATATATGGTGTAGAGAACAATGTGCGAAATCGAGAACGATTGTACATTAGGGAGCTATGCAAAGAGTCATGACATATATGTATACTGGGAAGGAGCTGGGGCGGGTCCGCATGTGGGAGAGATAGAAAGAGGAGAGTGGTGCACAAGGAGACAAAGTGCGCTTGTTTGTAGTGGGGGTGGTGTGTGAGGTGAGTGCGCGAGAATCACATAACTAGGGAGATAGACGTTTGGGGGCGACATTTTGTGTGTATGGGAAATATATAGTCTACATAGTGCGTGTGCTTGGGTAAGAGAGATAGCGGGAGACCTAGAGAGTGAGGGAAGAGATGTGTGCATGCCCGAGAGACAAAGTGATAGAGACCTATGTTGGGGTCCGGACTTTACAAGAGAGAGGGGTGTTAATGTTCTCATGTGTTGGTGTTTGGGGGGAGAGAACGACTTCTCTCTCTCTCTCTCTCTGTGTGTGTGTGTGTGGTGGTGGGGGGTTGACTTCAGATAAAGAGTGAGGTGTCTATATTTGAGGGACTTTAGCGTAATTGAGATATTGTACACTCATGGTTGATCAATTTGTTTCACAGTTTGTACTATGAGATAATGATACTTTTGACATGCGTGATATACCTTGATGTACCAGAATTACAAACCTAAGATTGGAATTTGACTCCATCATTAGCTTTTGTAATTCATTTAAATGGAGGTACATTTATAAGCCGGGATTTTGTGATTTCAAATTCATATATCAAACCTAGAGATATACACATACGGGCATGTTCAAACTTTATAATCATACACTTTATTCATACACATACACATTTTTGCTTTTGTCATCATATTTAGGATAAACACATTTGGAATTTCATTTGAATTGGACCGTATGATGGTATTTGCTTGTAGTAGCTCAATGATCCATATTTCAATTGAATGGACAATCTAAGTTTCGAGTTGGAGACATTGATTTTCAAAACTTGCACATTTTTTTGCGTGCAAAACAAACAAATTGTCGGCCATGATTTCATAGTCGGCCGTACGACAGCAGAATACTTATAACTTTAGGCGCCAAAAGCTTTCAAACTTCCCGCTCACATCGAAATATCACGCGCCCGAAAGTTTAGCCCTGCGATATTCCTGTTTTACCCCTGCCACATGAACGGAAAAGGGCTGCTTTGGTAACTGCATTGTTTTCCCCTCTTTGCCCCCAACATTCTTCCCCAGAGCCCCTCCCCTTCCCCTCCCCGACCCCCCCAACCACGGCAAGCCGCCAAATCTAGTCCTCCGCCATAGTGGTGGACCTCACACCCCGCCGGATCTAGCTTCCGCACCTTGGAACCCCCAACTACCAACTCACCACTTCACCGGAGCCGCTTCAGCGACTGGCTTGTCCACCGCTCCAGATCTCCTTGACCGCCATCATGGTCCACCGCACCGGATCTGCTTAACCGGCGCCCTCGTCCACCACAATGTAGGCCCTTCACTGACTCCCTCGTCCGCCCCTTCGCTGGCCCTTCATACAAGCCCTCGTCTGCCACAACAGATCCGCCTCACCGAAAGCACTGTACAACGCGCCCGCCGAAGCCTTCGTCCAGTGCAGCGGACCCGCTCCATGGATGCCATATTCAACGCCACCGGCCCTGTTTTACCGACGCCGTAGCCTCATCAGGTTATTTCGATTTGTACTCCTTCGTTTTTTCTCTTTATCGTGCAACTGTTCACTTACCATAGATGAGCTTTCTTGTATGTCGACAGGCGCCGCAACCATAGCACCGGAGCCGCCTCAGCGACGGCGACAGCCGGCCCAAACTCAACCGCAACACGAGCACCATCGACGATCCTTAGCTATCAAGTATGACAACGATACCCATACGCCGCTGAGAATCAGGTACTATTATCCACCGACCGGTGCCTACGTTCACTTTCCTAGCATAAGCACTGCACCTTTGAATTTCTTCAGGGCATCATTCAGTTTTTCATGAGACGCGTTATTCTGCTTGCACCTGTAGGGCCATACTTCTACCAGTGAACATGTTACATGTGCTAAATTACATACCAGTGCACACATAGTTAATATGCTTTAGTTTTGTTCTGATGCCACCTGTTGGTTCCATTAGACTTCTTAATGTTCTCTATGCTTAATTACACATCAGCAAACTAGCATGTGGTTCCGCTGCTTTTTGTTCGTTTTACCCTACATTTTTTGATGCTAGCTATTACATCACTGCTCCGAGCCTCTGTTCATTACTTGTTTGTGTGTTCTTGATCTTCCCAAGTTGCATGACTAATTTGATGCTTCTATTATTTATGGAGCTGCCAACCCCATCAAGCAAAATATTTGTTCTTTTGGGGCTGGCACCTCGAACAAGCATAAAAATAGAGGGAAGCAGATATACTCCCTCCGATTCTATTTACTCTGCGCATAACTCTTGACCCGCATACCAAGGAGGGCACTGGTTTAATTTTTCTGGACTAATTTGCCAATTAATTAGGGCAGAGGCAGATGGGGCGGGGCACAAAAGGAAACCAGTGCTAGGAATCGGCAACACACAGACTAATACGAGAAAACTGAGAAAAAGTTATACGCAAAGTAAAAAGAATCGGAGGGAGTATTGTCGTGTATGCACACACCCTTCTTTCATTAGTTTAGATGAACCATTGATGATCAATTCGGACTAGTGCATGCGATTAAAATTAATTTTACCTAAATAGATGGTGCAGAATAAACTACAACAACTAGATTTGCAACCACGGGATGCTAACGATATCTTCAAAGAACATTGCAACAGCAGCTAGGCTTCACAACAACATATGGTAAGCCAGTGTGTTTTAGTACATGTGAAATGTAATGCGAGTGGGCTGCTTTCTTGGCTTGTGCCCTCAACATGTAATCCTACCGAATTACAAATAGTTCAGTTGTCTGCTTTGCTGTATTGCTTGATTCGAATGCTTATTTGTTGTTACGCTATACCTGAGTTGGCCAATATGTCAGCAGTGCCTGCTATACTATTGTAAAGAAATGCATGCCTATTTCATTTGAGTCCTTAACTTTTCCTCTCAACTTCATCACAAGACTGTCTTCGTAGTTTATATGAGGCCACACTGTTAAGTGCTTTCTCAGATTATTTCAACTGCTTAGATGCCCTGTCAACTTAAATATAGCAGTTGTACACTCCCTTTCAACTAGGGATGTCAACTGGGTCTGGTTTAATCTCGATTAATGTCCACTAGTGGTATGATAGTTCAAAAGATTTTTTGTTTTTTGAGGAAAATGAACTAGGGAGGTAGCAAAAACTAACTAGATGGGACTGGCGGATTTCATTTATTTGCCACTTACATCCCTAGTTTCATCTTACCATTTTAATTTCTTTTCGGCTGATGCTGCTTCGAACCATTTAAATATAGTTTGCCATGCTCGGCAATAACTCATTTGTCATTTACCATGTAAGCTTACTGCCTAGATCATACGATAAGTATCACTTACTGATGTCCAGCGAAAACCTTTCAGGATGCCGTTCACACTAGGACACAATGTACAACCCCAAAATCTATTTGTGGAAGCAGTGCGCCATCCATGTTACCAGATGGTAGCAGTTCAGAGGCAACACCGCCGGAGAGCAGTCTGAGCACATATATTATAGTGCTTGAGGCTCTACTAGAGGCAGAAAGAGATGGTGTGGCTGCCATGAATGAGGTAATATTTATCTTGAGGCTGGAAATTACGGAATTAGCGGCACACATTATGCAAGCAACCCAAGAATTGGAGGAAGTAAGAATGTTGCATTTGAAGACGGAGGAGGTCCTGCTGTTTCTGGTATCTGAAGCCCAAGATAATCCCGGTTCTTCTTTAGATACTAGTTGAAATTTTCATTAGATTATTGTACTTGCATGTTGTGTCATGTCTCTGAATGGATTATGTTGCAAGACCCCCTATGTTATCCATGTGTTGTAACAATATCAGAAATACAGATGACAAAGACATATGGACTTTCAATTGGGGTAACAATAAGAATATTACAAAAAAGATCTATGGACACCTTATGAATGGTGAAAATGCTGCTGACACATTTAAATGGATATGGAAATCATGTTGTCTTCCAAGACATAAATTTTTCTGTTGGCTCATGCTAAATGATAGGATAAATACATGTGACCTTTTGACCAGAAAAGGCATGCACCTAGACTCCACTGTATGTGTTCCATGCAACAGTGAAGAAAATGAAGAAAGGACCCATCTACTATTCTCTTGTCCATTTAGTCAAGGATTTTGGTGGAACATTGGATTTGAATGGAATTCTGATATGGAGATCAACAATATGATTATTGCTGCTAAACACAGATATAAAATTGACCACTTCATGGAAATAATGATACTTGGTCAGATATTTCAACAATGGGATTCCTTGCTCAATAAATGACTGCAAGATTGACTTTGTCAGATATTTCAAAATGACCATGCTGAGGGCTAAACCCACTCTAAAAGAGGGCATGTCTTCTTGGATAGATAATATTTAATTTTCCAATAATCTTTTTTTATTCATCCCCCTAGAGTGTATTCTCTTGGTTGTCCCCTCAACAACCTTTTTGATTATGTAATTTGGACAATTTCTTTATAAATGAAAATGACTCACCGTAGGGGATTTACCCTACTGTTCTTTGGTCAAATTTTTTTAGGCGAGGTAATCCTCAGAACTTTTATGATTGACATAAGGTGAACTGTTTTTCGTGTGAGCATATTGTATTGGATGAAATAACTGTTTGACTCAGAGTGTATCCAACCTACTGAATTTGAAGATCACGGCATTTCTAAATCATAATCATATATAAAGGTGGAATAAATCTTTGTTGTGGTTTTGAAGAAATAAATAAAAAAACGTATAATTATCTGTGGATATTCGTAATCGAATACAAATTGGATTTGAATTTAGTTTGCCAGGTCCCAGGGCAAACGTGAATGCTAATTCTCCCAAGTTTTGAACGAAGCGGCTAAACACCCACTATAATTTGTGGGCTGCTCGAAGCAAGTGTTTGCGAGATGGAAATTACTGTCTACCCCTGACACTTGACACCCTTAAAGACAGGATTTACATTGCTGTCGATAGGGGTAGACTAGTAACTTCAATGAGACGTGACACGACGGCCTCTGAGCCCATTCAGACACGGTGGGTGCTAAACGTGGGTGGCAAAACACATTTGATTCAAGCTCGTCCGAAAGACAGGTGTTTCTTCCTCCATTTCCCCATTCATACACGGTGGGCGGCAAAACAAACTCTCCTCGTCCGAAATCGTTGTAGGCTTATATTTTAAATAGGGGCAGATGTGTAACTTCCATCAGACGTGACACAACCGCCCTACCTATCAGCCCCGTTCATACACCGTGGGCGCCAACCGTGGGTGGCAAAACACCCTCTCCTCGCCTGAAATCGATGTAGGCTAATATTTTAAATAGGGGCAGATGTGTAACTTCCATCAGACGTGACACAACCACCCTACCTGTCAGCCCCGTTCATACACCATGGGCGCCAACCGTGGGCAGCAAAACACCCTCTCCTCGCCCGAAATAGTTACCGGCAAATATTTGGGAGATGCGAGATTACCGTCCTATCCCCAACCCACGCGATGTCCATAATTTTAAACGGGGGATAAGTTCGTAACTTTCCCCCATTTCAGAGAAGCGCGTCCCAAAGTTTGAGATCCCCCCCCATTTCCCCATTCATACACCGTCAGTGGCACGACAATGTCCGCACTGCGGCCAGCCTCCTCCATCCGCCACCCATCCTCCACCTTGCCGGAGCCGCTACCCCTACCCCGTCGTCCACTTCAAGAGATGGACGTCTCTCATCCACGACGCTGGACCAACATCCTTTCATCGCATCCTCTCGCTTCATCGACGCTGTTGTCCACCTTGTCGTTGCCGCTCCTACGACCGCCTCATCCACAGCAACATGATATATCCCCCGACCCGGTCATCTGCCGTCTAAAGGCTTCTTGCCCGCCGCCGACAGCCATCGCACCCGCAGCACCCTCAACGTATCAACATAGGCCTACACGTCGTTGCAAGAGAGGTGGTACTCTTCCATATGTGCTTAAGTTATTGATCTCACCTGGAAAATAGATCATAATTTGTTTACTGTACTTTTCTTGTCCGTACCAAATCGTAGTGGCTAGTTGAAAGCAAACATTGGTTGCGAAGTAGCTTTGTCCGGTTTGCACCTTCAGATCCGCCATGGCACGGGCACTATACTCGTAAAGCTTATGGTTTCCCCCCTTTATATTCACTACCATCATAGTAGGTGCTTCATGTCGTGCTAGCACTGCTCCTCAAGACCTCAACACAAAGCTTACGTGTTGAAATACGAATCTGATATGATGCTCATATCACTAAAACAGAGAATGTTTAATTGGTCACCTAATGTTCCTATATTCGTTTCGAAAAGCATGTGCGCCACCCACTGGTCCAGCTAGTTCCACTTTCCTGTTTTTTCTCTTGATGCTTAGGGTTTTCCCCTTTTATCTACTCTACTATGATCTGCGTAGGTGCTTTCTGTTATACTAGCATTACTCCACCCTTCAAGCTAAACAACAAAACACTCAGAATTCGAAAGCTTAGTTGTTCAAATATGATTGTGATATGATACTGATATTAGTTAACCGACACATTTAATTGGTTAGCTAAAGGTCCCACTTGAGTTTCCAAATGCATGTCGTGACATATAGAGAGACAACATAATTGCATTTCTTTGTGACTTGTTGACCGTACTTTCTTGTCCATACCAAATTTTAGTTGTTATTTCAAAGCAAACATCGGTTGCTAACTACCCTTTGCATGGTTTGCAGCTTCAGATCTGCCATCCCACTGCCATGGTCAACACTGACTCATCATGCTTATGTTTTCCCCTTTTTATGATGACCACAATCAGCCTACGTGGTTCATGTCGTGATAGCACTGGTCCACCCATCGAGCTAAACAAGCTTAGTTGTACAAATTCATATATGATATTATTGCTGATATTAGTAAAACTGAGAGATGTTTAATTGGTTAGCTAAATGTTCCTACTTTAGTTTCGAAATGCATGTGAGCCACATATGGAGAGATCGGAAAGAATAGTATTTCTCTGTGCGCTGTGGTTCATCATGGGTGGCCAACCGACATTGTATTAAAAGACTTGTAATATCTTCAATCTGCTTGCTCTTCTGCTCTTCTTTAAGATGATACTCTTCTCTTGCGGTCGAATGGTCAGGTCGAGTTGTTCTCCCTTAGTATATTTTGAATCTGTCAGGTCAGGTCGACTTGTTCTTCTTTACTATATGTTGAAGCTATCATCCGCGAAGTGTCATCACTTCTGGAGCTCTCATATTTTGAGTAGTAGGCCACATTATATTAATGCACACAACAAATTACAGCATGAATGGCATCTTTTAAAATAATTGTAGAGATAGCACAAAGGGGTTTACAGGGAGGCAGTATTGGATTAGAATCACTTCTGCATTACAAAGAAAATCTCACTTGTTTTTATGTTTTCATGCATGTCAGATGTTGAACATTATCAAAATGAATATGAGAATGGGCGCACGAGAGGAATATCACGGAACGATCCACTGCCTAACAAACTTGGCATGGTGGAGGATGGCCTATCTTATTCACCCATCAAGGTGCTTGCTCTAACTTTGCAAAGTTGTATTGGTCGCACATATTTTGCTTCTGACCTCTTGCATTACTTCTACTTTGTTACACCATCTGTGTAGCGACCAGACTTCAAACGGTCCAATATCTGTGCTCTGGTGCCATCCCTGGATCAGTAAAGCTGACACCACACAGTACTTGAAGGATTTATAACAGAGTAGCAATCACACACTTATTACATCGAGCGTCTCAAAAGAGAACTTATTACAAAAAAGTATGGCTTAAGGCCATCTAATAACGATAACAGTGGAAGGCTTGGAAGATAAGTGAGTCCATCAACTCCAACGGCATCACTGAGTATAGAACCACGACCTAAAGGCACCTTACTCGTCGTCTGAAAAGTCTGCAACATGAACGTTGCAGCCCGAAATGGATCAGCACATGGAATATGCTGGCAAAGTAACACATAGCGAGCAATGAAAGAATAAGGCTATACTACATGCATATTTGGCCGGTGGAAAGCTCTATGGTTATAGTTTTGCGTAAAGCCAATTTTTCCCTACTGCAAAGGAATAAATTTTATTTAACTATCATGGTAGTTGTTAAACATTGAGAGTGTAGACACCCTCCCAATCCCAATTAAGCATCATCATTAAAACCCAACAAAATTAATTTAGAGTAACATGATGAGATTCACATGATAATCCAAGTACTAGATACTCAAGATGTCCATAACCGGGGACACGGCTAACCATGATTAGTTTATACACTCTACAGGGGTTTGCGCACTTTTCCCCACAAGACTCGATCTCCTCCGTTGGGATTCTCGCACTACATGATGTTTGAGAAACGGATGACCGAGACATAGTCTTTCAGAAGCACTTGCACCTTATGAACGGGTAGACCGTACCAACCTACATCCCCTACATCTGCTAGTCTACCACTATAAGAGTTTGCACAACTTAGTCAACTATGCTAGAGCCCATAGTAGCTTGTGGCTGCACACGGAAGTTTCTAGTATGAATAATCTCATGATCCCTTTGAGCCTGGGTGGCGGTCCAAAAGAAAAACAGGCAATCGCTGGAATACCCAGGTGCCTCAATCCACCCAGATGTGTGTTTAAGTTGCCACCTTAGATAAACCATTAATTTAACAATCTCACATCTGTCATGGATACACTCACCCAATCCACGTCTACTAGCATAGCATGGCATAATAAGCAAATGTAGAAGTAACTCCCAAAGGTTTGATAATAAAACAGGTAATAGGTACTACCTCATCTACTTCCCAAACCCACAATTTAATTAGTTCCTAATCATGCAATGGTGTGAGGATTGATCTAATGCAACAAAACTGGGTAATAGGAAGTATGATCAAAGTGTTACTTCCCTTGTTGATGATCCGTGAAACCTAGCAATTCGAAGTAGCAAGCGGCGCACTCCGGGTACTCTATCACAAACAAACAAGCATACAATAAATAATCATCTAATGCACAGGTAAAACTCGAATAAGAGATCTACCAGATTGTTCAACTTAAGAACTCCGGTTGGCAAAAAGAATCAAATCAAACGAAGCAGCGAAAGGCAAACGACAAACGAAACAAGCTCCGTTTACTAATTTGAATCTAGGTCAAATTTTACTGAGGCAAAAACTTGTTTGAGTTGGTTAAACAGAAAGAGGGTTTCGAGATGAAACTCCAGGTGCTTGAATCGCCTGATTCCGATAAACGAGCGGAAAGTTAAACTAGAACGAGAATCGGATCAGAAATCACGATCAGAAATAATCGCGGAATAATCCGACAAAAAGAAAAATGACGAAGAGAATAACGAACGAACGTTCGTTTTCTGGAACTAAACGATGAACGCGTTCGTTAAAACGAACGGACGAGCAAACGCTCGCTGAATAAATAAACCGGAAAAAACCGATCTATTTAAAAAAACGAAAACTAGGGTTTACAAAAAACCAAATTGGTTTTTCTTAGAAAACCGGGCGGTGGGGCGGCTACCTCGGCTCGGTCCGGCGGGGTTCCAGTGGGCAGCAGCGGCGGCGGCAGCGGGGCGGCGGTAGGAGCGACGGGTCGGCGGGGCTGCGTGGGCGGCGGCGGGTGCCGACTCGGGGCTCCCAGGGGCCTCGGGGTGGCTATTTAAGAGAGAGGGGGGGCCTTGCTTGGGGAAGGGGTCGGCGGCGGAGGCGTGCCTGGCTCGGTCTCCCCGAGTCCGGCGGCAGCTCGGCGAGGGAGGCGGTGGCCTGGCTCGGCTGGGCCTTTGGCCGAGTCGGGCGCGGGTTTTTCTTTTTTAAACAATTTCGCCGAAACTAAGAAAAATTCTAGAAAAATAAATAAAAATATAAAATTGCCAAAACAAATTTTCACCGTCTAAATAAAATATTTAGAACAGGATGAACATTTTCTTGGCCCTAAATGCAATTTTTGAAAACATTCAATTTTTCCTAAATTCAAATAAAACCACGAAAAACTGCAGAATAAAACCTTATTTGATTTTTTTATTTAAATCCTCAATATTTATTTAATTTTGGGAAGTCATTTTATTCCCTCTCTCATATTTTTATAATAGAAATAATTGAAGATAAAATAAATAAAATCAAATGATCCTATTTTCAAAATTTGAGAAAACTCAAATATGAAAATAACGAAATCCCCAATTCTCTCCGAGGGTCCTTGAGTTGCGTAGAATTTCTAGGATCAACTCAAAATGCAAATAAATATGATATGCCGTGATGATCTATTGTATAACATTCCAAATTGAAAATCTGGGATGTTACAAACCTACCCCCTTAAGATGAATCTCGCCCTTGAGATTGGGGTTGGCTAGAAAATAGGTGAGGGTGGTCCTTCAGCAAATCTTCCTCTCACTCCCAGGTGGCTTCATCCTCCGTGTGGTGGCTCCACTGAACTTTGCAAAACTTGATAACCTTGCTGCGGGTTACTCGGCTGGCATACTCAAGAATCTTAACTGGTTTATCCTCATAGGTCAAATCATTGTCCAACTAAATCGCTTCCAGCGGCACTGTATCTCTCAGCGGTATATCAGCCATCTCCGCGGGGCACTTCTTTAATTGGGAAACATGGAACACGTCGTGAACTCCTAAGAATCCTTTGGGCAATTCCAACTTATAAGCTACTTCTCCCATACGCTCCAAAACCTTGTATGGTCCTACAAAACGTGGAACTAACTTTCCCTTAACTCCAAAGCGCTTAACACCTCGAAGTGGAGATACACGAAGATAAACTCGGTCTCTGACTTCGTAAACTGTCTCCTTGCATTTAGAATCTGCGTAGCTCTTCTGCCTGGACTGGGCTACCTTGAGCCTATCGTGAATCAATTTCACCTTTTGTTCAGACTCCTTAATCAGATCCGGTCCAAGCAACTGTCAGTCTCCAACTTCATCCCATGACAATGGGGTTCTGCACCTCCTTCTGTACAAGGCTTCGAAAGGGGCCATCTTCAAACTGGATTGATAACTGTTGTTGTAAGAGAACTCTGCATATGGCAAATTGTCGTCCCAACTAGATCCATAATCTAGCGCACAAACTCTCAGCATATCCTCCAAAATCTGATTGACTCTCTCGGTCTGTCCATCTATCTGCGGATGGAAAATTGTACTGAATTCTAGCCTGGTACCCAAAGTTTCATGCAACTAATTCTAGAACTTTGAGGTAAACTGGGTTCCTCTATCTGATACAATGCTCCTTGGAACTCCATGCAGACATACGATCCTGGTCATGTATATCTTTGCCAACTTGGCACTAGTATAGGTAGTCTTCACGGGGATGAAATGAGCTACCTTTGTCAAACGATTGACTACTACCCAAATCGAGTCATAGCTTGAACGAGTTCCGGGCAAACCTGTAATAAAATCCATGCCTAGCTTATCCCACTTCCATTTGGGTATTGGCAATGGCTGTAGCAATCTGGCTGGCTTCTGATGCTCTGCCTTTACTCTCTGACATACATCACAAACTGCTACATACTCTGCGATATCCTTCTTCATTCCAGTCCACCAGTAAATATCCTTCAAATCCAGATACATCTTGGTATTTCCTTGGTGAATCGAATATGGTGAATCATGGGCCTCTTGCAGAATCAACTTCCTGATCTCTGGGTCATTGGGCACATAAACACGGTCTTCAAACCATAGGGTATTGTGCTCATCCTCACGAAATCATTTAGCTTTTCCTTTGCTCATTTTCTCCTTAATAGAAGAAATCTCCTTGTCAGTCTTCTGGGCTTCTCTGATCTTATCCATCAAAGTAGACTGAATCTCCAATGCTACTACATAGCCTCTCGGAACTATATCCAAACATAGCTCACGAAGATTCTTGACTAACTCTCTTGGTAAACCTCCCATCATTAAGGTGTTGACATGACTTTTACGGCTCAACGCATCAGCTACTACGTTAGCCTTTCCAGGGTGATAATGCAATCTCATATCATAATCCTTGATGAGTTCCAACCATCTCCTTTGCCTGAGATTTAACTCCTTCTGCGTGAAGATGTACTTCAAACTCTTGTGATCTGTGTACACCTCACAATGGTTTCCAATGAGAAAATGTCTCCAAGTCTTCAGCACATGCACTACTGCTGCTAACTCCAAATCATGTGTGGCATAATTCAACTCATGAGGCTTAAGCTGTCGTGAGGCATATGAAACAACTCTTCCTTCCTGCATAAGCACTGCTCCAAGTCCTCGACGTGAAGCATCGCAATACACCTCATAATCCTTGGTCTGATCTGGCAAAATCAACACTGGTGATGTAACCAAACATTTCTTCAATTCCTGGAAACTAGCCTCACATTCTTCAGTCCATTTGAACTTGGTATCTTTCTTCAACAATTCCGTCATAGGCTTTGCAATCTTCAAGAAATTTTCAATGAATCTCTAGTAGTATCCTGCGAGTCCAAGAAAACTCCGGATCTCTCCGACTGTTGTTGGGGCTTCCCAATTTGTCACAGTGTCAACTTTGGTGGGATCTACTGCTACACCTTCTCCAGATATAACGTGCTTCCTTCAACCAAAACTCACATTTGCTAAACTTGGCGTATAACTGATGTTCTCTGAGCTTTCCAAGTACCAAAAGCAAATGCTCCTCATGCTCCTCTTCATTCTTCGAGTAAACTAGGATATCATCAATGAACACTATGACGAACTTGTCTAAGAACTCCATAAATACTTTGTTCATCATGTTCATAAAATATGAAGGTGCGTTAGTCAGACCAAATGACATAACGGTATACACATACAGCCCTTACCTGGTGGTAAAAGCTGTTTTAGGTATATCCTGTTCTCGAATCTTCAACTGGTGGTATCCTGATCGCAGATCGATCTTGGAAAATACCTTAGCTCGTTGCAATCGATCAAACAGATCATTGATCATCGTTAGTGGGTACTTGTTCTTGATGGTTACTTCATTCAATCCTCGATAATCAACAACCATCCTTAACGATCCATCCTTCTTCTCCACTAGAAGTACCGGCGATCCCCATGGTGAAGAACTTGGGCGAATATAACCCTTATCCAATAACTCTTTAGTCTGCTTCTTAATCTCCTCCAAATCCTTTGCGGGCATCCTATATGGTCTCTTAGATATTGGCCATGTGCCTGGCAAAACCTCAATTAAAAACTCAATATCTCTATCCGGTGGCCTGCCTGGCAACTCCTCTGGAAATACATCAGGGAAACCCTTTACTACTGGTAATTCCTCCTGCACAACTCCTGTTAAGGAATTTACTTGAGTCCTCTTTGGCACATGCCGGGATACATACTTGATCCTTCTTCCTTCTGGCGTTGTAAGCAAAATTGACTTACGGGCGCATTCAATGTTCCCTTCATACTTCGATAACCAATCCATGCCAAATATCACATCCAATCCTTGGGATTCCAATACTATTAGGTCTGAGGGAAACACATAGTTACCAATCCTTAATGGTAACCGATCGCACCATAGACTAGCCATATACTCTGCTCCAGGCGAGGTTACTAACATGGGTGACCTAAGGGCTTGGGTTGGCAGTTTATACTTATCCACAGATCCCCTTGAGATGTATGAATGCGATGCACCAGTATCAAAAAGAACGAGTGCAGTAAATGACTTAACCAAAAACTTACCGATTACTGCATCCGGCTACTCTTCAACCTCCTCCACGTTAACGTGGTTCACCTGTCCCCTATTGAAAGGCTTTGGCTTCTTCCCAGAGCTTCCATTTCCATTTCCATTCTGGGATTCAGGACATTCATTGGCGTAATGTCCGGTTTTCTGGCACTTAAAACAAGTGACTTGGCTCAGGTCTCTCTTGGCTGGGGTTGATGGGTTGGTGCGGTTCTGGCCGTTGCTTCCTCCATTCCCATTACCATTCTTGGGGCCATTATGATTGTGCGAGCTACCTCCTCCATGGGTATGCTGAAGGTGTCCTCCCGGTCTAGGGGTAAAACATGGCTTCTGCTGAGCTCCAGAATTGTACTTCCCTTGTCCATACTTCCTCTTGTGGTTCTCAATCTGCTGTTGCTTCCCTTCAATCATAAGAGCATGATCTACCAACTCCTGGTAGTTGTTGAAGGTTGCTACCATCAACTGCATGCTCAACTCATCATTCAATCCTTCCAGAAACTTCTGCTGTTTAGCTGCATCCGTAGCAACGTCATCTGGGGCATAACGTGCTAGCTTACTAAAGTCCTCCACATACTGGCCAACTGTCCGTCCTCCTTGGCGCAAGTTGCGATACTCACGCTTTTTCATGGCCATAGCTCCTGCTGAAACATGGGCAGTACGGAAAGCTTGCTAAAACTGGTCGCATGTGATAGTGTCGATAGGGAAAGTGGTTGTGAAATTCTCCCACCATGATGCTGCGGGTCCTTCAAGCTAATGTGCGGAAAACTTCACCTTTTCCGCATCTGTGCATCCTGACGTGGTCAACTCCCTAGCTGTCTTGCAGAGCCAATCATCTTCTACTATCAGCTCGGTGCTACTAGAGATCACCGGCGGATTCAGCCTAATAAAACGGGCTAAGTGATCAACAGGTGGTGGTGGTCGGTTGTTGTTGTTGTTTCCCTGATTCTGATTCTGGACTAGCAACTGCATCAATGTGTTCTGCTGCTGGATCAACTGAGTGAGCTCCGGTGGGAAGGTAAATCCGGGGTCACGTCTTGGAGGCATCTGAGGGTTTAGAAAAGATGAGATTAAGAATAGAGTGGGTCTAGAGAGAAAACACTACCATATGCACATGAGGCAAAAGCAAACAATTCACTTCATTCAATCAATCAAACAAGGGCATAAAATCGATCTAACTATCGCAAAAGTGCTCAGACTACTATATTTACATGGTGGACTACTACTACTGTTAAGGTGGTCTACTAGAAATATTCTTCGGTTGCAGACTCCATGATATCTGCTCCAGCTTCATCAACATAGTCATGATCACTATCATCTGGATCCGAGTCGGTGTCGTCGATGATGATGTAGTCCTCAGGGCGAATCTCCTTGGGTTCTTCGTCTTCTTCTACTGGTGTAGGGCCTCCCATAAATATTCCGATCTTCTTGATCAGGTCGTCATTCTTCTCCACTAGTACTTCGATTTCCTCTTCATAATCTTCACGTGTAGCCTTGAGTTCTTCCTCCAGTTACTTGATTCTTGTTCTCGCCTTCTTCAGATCTATCATGTTGGCGCACATCTGGTTCTCCTGGCGTCGAATGTGCTGGTTCAACTCCTGGATAAAAGCTGCAATTGATCTATTCTTCTTGGTGCTGATCATCTCCCAGTGCTCATCTCGGCACCCACAAATCTGGTAGATAGTATCCTTGAGATCATTGCGGTAAACTTCTCCAATACGTCCCATGGTGATGTGAGCTTCCATGCTCTTTCCTAGACTCCGGGTTGGTGCATCAAAGGAAAACGCTATGGGCTCGGTGACTGGCATGCACGTCCTGCCTGGAAGTTGAACTTGAATCATCCAGCGCTCATCTTCAGGTAAAGTGGTGTTGTAGGTTCCGGTGAAGTTTGGTACTCCGATGTTCAGGTACTTAGTGACTTCCTTCAGGTGACGTCCAAAGGGTGTATCTTCATCCGGCTGTGTGAACTTGTTCCTTGGATCCGCCATCCTAAAAGAGTAGAAAAGATCAGGAGTCAGAATGAGAAGAGCGTGTAGTGATCTAGGGCTTTAGCTTAGGGGTCGTGTCCTACAGTCAACGTGTGCTCTGATACCATCTTGTAGCGACCAGACCTCAAACGGTCCAATCTCTGTGCTCCGGTGTCATCCCTGGATCAGTAATGCTGACACCACACAATACTTGAAGGATTTATAACAGAGTAGAAATCACACACTTATTACCTCGAGCGTCTCAAAAGAGAACTTATTACAAAAAAATATGGCTTAAGGCCATCTAATAACGATAACAGCGGAAGGCTTGGAAGATAAGTGAGTCCATCAACTCCAACGGCATCACTGAGTACAGAACCACGGCCTAGAGGCACCTTACTCGTCGTCTGAAAAGTCTACAAGATGAACGTTGCAGCCCGAAATAGGTTAGCACATGGAATATGCTGGCAAAGTAACACATAGCGAGCAATGAAAGAATAAGGCTATGCTACATGCATATTTGGCTGGTGGAAAGCTCTATGGTTACAGTTTTGCATAAAGCCAATTTTTCCCTACTGCAAAGGAATAAATTTTATTTAACTATCATGGTAGTTGTTAAACATTGAGAGTGTAGACACCCTCTCAATCCCAATTAAGCATCATCATTAAAACCCAACAAAATTAATTTAGAGTAACATGATGAGATTCACATGATAATCCAAGTACTAGATACTCAAGATGTCCATAACCGGGGACACGGCTAACCATGATAAGTTTATACACTCTGCAGAGGTTTGCACACTTTTCCCCACAAGACTCGATCTCCTCAGTTGGTATTCTTGCACTACATGATGTTTGAGAAACGGATGACCGAGACATAGTCTTTCAGAAGCGCTTACACCTTACGAACGGGTAGACCGTACCAACCTACATCCCCTACATCTGCTAGTCTACCACTGTAAGAGTTTGCACAACTTAGTCAACTATGCTAGAGCCCATAGTAGCTTGTGGCTGCACACGGAAGTTTCTAGTATGAATAATCTCATGATCCCTTTGAGCCTGGGTGGCGGTCCAAAAGAAAAACAGGCAATCGCTGGAATACCCAGGTGCCTCAATCCACCCAGATGTCTGTTTAAGTGGCCACCTTAGATAAACCATTAATTTAACAATCTCACATCTGTCATGGATACACTCACCCAATCCACGTCTACTAGCATAGCATGGCATAATAAGCAAACGTAGAAGTAACTCCCAAAGGTTTGATAATAAAACAGGTAATAGGTACTACCTCATCTACTTCCCAAACCCACAATTTAATTAGATCCTAATCATGCAATGGTGTGAGGATTGATCTAATGCAATAAAACTGGGTAATAGGAAGTATGATCAAAGTGTTACTTGCCTTGTTGATGATCCGTGAAACCTAGCGATTCGAAGTAGCAAGCGGCGCACTCCGGGTACTCTATCACAAACAAACAAACAAGCATACAATAAGTAATCATCTAATGCACAGGTAAAACACGAATAAGAGATCTAACCAGATTGTTCAACTTAAGAACTTTGGTTGGCAAAAAGAATCGAATCAAACGAAGCAACGAAAGACAAACGGAAAACGAAACAAACTACATTTACTAATCTGAATCTAGGTCAAATTTTACTGAGGAAAAAACTTGTTTGAGTTGGTTAAACAGAAAGAGGGTTTCAAGACGAAACTCCAGGCGCTTGAATCGTCTGATTCCGATAAACGAGCGAAAAGTTAAACTAGAATGAGAATCGGATCAGAAATCACGATCAGAAATAATCGCGGAATATTCCGAGAAAAAGAAAAACGACGAACAGAATAGCGAACGAACGTTTGTTTTCTGAAACTAAACGATGAACGTGTTCGTTAAAACGAATGGACGAGAGAACGCTCGCTAAATAAATATACCGGAAAAAAACCGATCTATTTAAAAAAACGAAAACTAGGGTTAAAAAAACCAAATCAGTTTTTCTTAGAAAACTGGGCGGCGGGGCGGCTACCTCGGCTTGGTCCGGCGGGGCTCCGGTGGGGCTTCCGGTGGGCAGCAGCGGTGGCGGAGCGACGACAGCAGGGCGGCGGCGTGCGGCGCATCGCATGCGGCGAGGCGGCGGGGCTGCGTGGGCGGCGGCGGGTGGCGACTCGGGGCTCCTAGTGGCCCCGGGGTGGCTCTTTAAGAGAGGGGGGGCGACCTTGCTTGGGGAGGGGGTCGGCGGCGGAGCCGTGCCCGGCTCGGTCTCCCCGAGTCCGGTGGCAGCTTGGCGAGGGAGGCGGTGGCCTGGCGGGCCAGGCAAGCTCGGCTGGGCCTTTGGCCCAGTCGAGCGCGTGGTTTTTTAAACAATTTCACCGAAACTAAGAAAAATTCTAGAAAAATAAGTAAAAATCTAAAATTGCCAAAACAAATTTTTGCTGTCTAAATAAAATATTTAGAAGAGGATGAACATTTTCTTGGCCCTAAATGCAATTTTTGAAAACATGCAATTTTTCGTAAATTCAAATAAAACCATGAAAAACTCCAGAATAAAACCTTATTTATTTTTTATTTAAATCCTCAATATTTTTTTATTTTGGGAAAGTCATTTTATTCCCTCTCTCATATTTTTATAATGAAATAATTGAAGATAAAATAAATAAAATCAAATGATCCTATTTTCAAAATTTGAGAAAACTCAAATATGAAAATAACGAAATCGCCAACTCTCTCCGAGGGTCCTTGAGTTTCGTAGAATTTCTAGGATCAACTCAAAATGCAAATAAATATGATATGCAGTGATGATCTATTATATAACATTCCAAATTGAAAATTTGGGATGTTACAATCTGCTTAGTTTAAGCATCATATATGAGTATATGCCAAACCTATCCATTTTCTGTACATATTCCATGTGTCGTCACACTATGTTTTTCTAGTCAAATGTTGTTCTTTCGTAATAGGTGTCCAAAAGGAAGAGGGTGAGTGTAGGTCGTCAAGGAGTACAAACTAGGTATTTGGAAAAGGTAGTGATACCTGTTAAATCAGATAGATCAGCAGCCACAGAAAACACAGGCCCAACTGTACCACTCTTTACCCCTACTCCAGTGGCCAAACCCCTATTAGAACTGCTGTGAGCCCAGCGTCAGGTACTGTCTATGATATCAATTCAAAATTTGAACTCCTACATTTCTGCTTGTGCCTTACCTTCTATCTTGTATGAAAACTAATTTCAGATGAATCTCCTTGCTCAAAGGATCATACGACCTCCAAACAATAATGGGCGCTGCACTGCTCTTGTCGGTACCTCTCTCCCTTTTGCCTTGTAATGTTGTACTTAATTAATTGCTATTTGATTATGTATCATCTGTCTGCACCTGAGCTTCATTATCCCCTGTTTCTTCCAATATTATTTGATCTATATTTACTCTTTGCAAAATGTAGAATAATGGCAATGCTTATAAAGAATTTTCTTTGGGGAATTTATTGAATTATCCTTCCATCAACATGGAGAAGGGATTTGTCCATCCCGTGTTAACATGTAATGTAAGTTCATCCTTCTCAAGCCTTGAAACTTTGTTCTAGTATAGATTTGGATAGGCATCATTTCCTCCACTGTTGTTTGCTTTGCTGTTTTACATCAGATTGGATGTTTGCAACAACTACCAGTTTCAAATTGTAGTTGTAAAAACATGTTCCTTATGCAGAACAGATCCATTTATTTGCTTATATAATTGTCAAACCTGTTACATGTCTCCTTGTTTCTCTTTTAGACTCGTATCTCTTACGTCAGGCAGAACTTTAGAGAAGATAGTGAGCCAAACCATCTTGACGACAGCGAGATGACCCCAAGGTCCTGTCTTGATGAAGACAGTGAGGTGAAGCTACTCACCAGCAGGTGTGAGACAACCTCTGTGCAGTCGCTGCCTCAATCAGTTCAACTTCTTCAGTCTCAACTTAAAGCAGAAAGGCTTGCTTCAGCTCAGCTCTGACTTGAAGTCAAAGATGCAATGAAGATGTTAGAGGACTGCCGTGCGCACCATCATGCCTTAAATCCAGTGTTGATGCATCTATCGTTCACACAACTGAGGTCTACTCAGCTTCTTCAGCTGTTTGGGGGGGCCTGACCTGGCTAGGCCTAGTGCCTTCTGAAGTGCTCTCAGTTTTGTATATTCTTTTGTCGGCATGTTTATTTGCACTGGTGGCGAACTTTGATGCCCAGTGGATGTAATATGTGTGATAGCCGTGATAGCCTAGCGTAAGTTGCTTGCTTATTTATTTCCTTGTTGTCTTGTTTATTTGTTTGCTTCTAGTCATTGCAGTTCTTTTTCCGCGGTTTGCTAGTGGCTACAATAACCTATTTCTTAAAACTAGGCCACAATAACCATGGGCTAATATTTACTGTAGTGACACTGGGCCTCCTATGGGCCGTAGAAACAGTGGGCCTTCTACGAGCCGTAGAAACAATGGGCCTTCTACGGGCCGTATCATCAATGGGACTTATACGGGCGGTATGATCGATGGCCAAACATGGGCCAATAACTGGCCGCATTATGGCCGTAAATGGGCTAGAGTTGGAATCGTCCGTTCATGGGCCGACCATAATGGGCCATCATTAATAGGTCGTATTTGATGACGCTATGAAAATGGTCCAACGTATTAATGGACCAAAAATGGGCCGACTGTAACCACGGGCTGAATTTGGCCCACAAGCAGAAAATGACAGTAACGGGCCGTAAGTAAACGAATGCTGGAAATGAGCCCAAGAATAAATGGGCTCTGAGAAGGCCGAAAGATAACATGGGTTGGAAACGGCCCAATAGAATAACGGGCCGTTAATGGTTATAAAGTGATACACTGTTCATAACGGGCCAGTTTCACCACGGGCCGTTAATGGGTGTAAAGTGATACACTGTTCATTACGGGCCAGTTTCACCACGGGCCGTTAATAGGCCAAGAGTTACATAGGGCCTCATATGGGCTGAAAGACGTCATGGGCCATACATGGGCCAGAAGTGAAAATGGACTGGAATCATATTGGGTGGCCCAGAAGATGCTACTAGGCCTAATTCAGATAGGGCGTAATGGGCCTTGGGTTAGCGGGCTGTAAATGGGCTATATGTGAACATGCCGTTAACATGCTTTACATGGGTCGGCCCGCCACCTTTTGACCAATTCAAAC
This sequence comes from Triticum monococcum, assembly GCA_034509565.1. Lineage (NCBI taxonomy): Eukaryota > Viridiplantae > Streptophyta > Magnoliopsida > Poales > Poaceae > Triticum > Triticum monococcum. The sequence continues at coordinate 124,081,637 of CM067841.1, forward strand.
GGGCCGGCCTTTTCATAGAAATGGGCCTCTGTTGGGCCATGCCACGTGTCGACATATCATAGGCGCCTATCTAACCCACTGATGAGCTGACACGTGTTTCGTCCGGCCAATAAGAATTTTACACGTGGAAATTACCCATTGGTCGGGGCTGTTAACGGGTTATCGGATCCAAAACTCGGCCCGATAGCTTAGCGGCGTTCCGTTACGGTGGATGCCACGTGTCGGTCACCCTTGACGAAAGCACTTCTGTGACGCACAATTTATCATCATGGAAGTGGACACTTCCGTGATGATAATTTTGGTAATGTCATGGAACACTTCTACGACAGCACAGGTATGACTATCTTGATTCTGTCATAGATTTGTCATGGATGTACATGCATGACAAAAAGCGACCTACTGTGACAAACACGTATCATCACGGAAGTGTATTTTTTTTGTAGTGATGTAGACATGACCGAGACACATCTCCGGTCAATAACCAATAGCGGAACCTGGATGCTCATATTGGCTCCTACATTTTCTACGAAGATCTTTATCGGTCAAACCACATAACAACATACGTTGTTCCCTTTGTCATTGGTATATTACTTGCCCAAGATTCGATCATCGATATCATCGTACCTAGTTCAATCTCGTCACCGGCAAGTCTCTTTACTCGTTCTGTAATGCATCATCTCGTGACTAACTCATTAGTCACATTGCTTGCAAGGCTCATAGTGATGTGCATTACCGCGAGGGCCCAGAGATACCTCTCCGATACACGGAGTGACAAATCCTAATCTCGATCTATGCCAACTCAACAAACACCATCGGAGACACATGTAGAGCATCTTTATAATCACCCAGTTAAGTTGTGACATTTGATAGCACACAAGGTGTTCCTCCGGTATTCGGGAGTTGCATAATCTCATAGTCTGAGGAACATGTATAAGTCACGAAGAAAGCAATAGCAGAAAAACTAAACGATCATTATGCTAAGCTAACGGATGGGTCTTGTCCATCACATCATTCTCTAATGATGCGATCCCGTTCATAAAATGACAACACATGTCTATGGCTAGGAAACTTAACCATCTTTGATTAACGAGCTAGTCAAGTAGCGGCATACTAGGGACACTATGTTTGTCTATGTATCCACACATGTACTAAGTTTCCGGTGAATACAATTCTAGAATGAATAATAAACATTTATCATGATATAAGGAAATATAAATAACAACTTTATTATTGCCTCTAGGGCATATTTCCTTCAGTCTCCCACTTGCACTAGAGTCAACTAGTAAATGCGCACGTGCAACACACGTGTAATTTTAATTCGGCATGAAGACACACCTGAATTTTCGTTACAAAAGTAGCATCAAAATAAATTGTTTGTGTAAACACCATCAACGGCAGGTCCATGTCTTCCTACAAATGGGTTAAAAATTGTACTAATCAAATGGAGAATCACCCCCTGATTCCCTTCCTTACGTATATCGTGGGGTGGTTCGTTGTGGTAGTTTCCTTTCTTGTGAAAGATGTATGTAAGGAAGGGAATCATTAGGGAGAAAAAGGATTGATTAGCAGTAAACGCATTTAGCACTAAACGTGTTCAGTTGCTCACCATTAAGACAATAAGAACTGTCGGATTAATGTTAATGGATGGCTGAGATCTGTTGGATCTGCCCCACTTGGTCTTTTTATATTGGTATAGATAATCTAGATTACATAGTAATGATTCTAACACCCATGGAGTCTTGGTGCTGATCATGGTTTGCTCGTGAGAGAGGCTTAGTCAACGGGTCTGCAACATTCAGATCCGTATGTATCTTGCAAATCTCTATGTCTCCCTCCTTGACTTGATCGCAGATGGAATTGAAGCGTCTCTTGATGTGCTTGGTTCTCTTATGAAATCTGGATTCCTTTGCCAAGGCAATTGCACCAGTATTGTCACAAAATATTTTCATTGGATCCGATGCAGTAGGTATGACACCTAGATTGGATATGAACGCCTTCATCCAGACTCCTTCATTTTTTGCTTCCGAAGCAGCTATGTATTCCACTTCACACGTAGATCCCGCCATGACGCTCTGCTTGGAACTGCACCAACTGACAATTCCACCATTCAATATAAATACATATCCGGTTTGTGACTTAGAGTCATCTGGATCAGTGTCAAATCTTGCATCGACGTAACCGTTTACCACAAGCTCTTTGTCACCTCCATAAATGAGAAACATATCCTGAGTCCTTTTCGGGTATTTCAGGATGTTCTTGACCGTTGTCCAGTGATCCACTCCTAGATTACTTTGGTACCTCCCGACTAAACTAATAGTAAGGCACACATCAGGTCTGGTACACAGCATTGCATACATGATAGAAGCTATGGCTGAGGCATAGGGAATGACATTCATTTTCTCTCTATCTTCTGCAGTGGTCGGGCATTGAGTCTGACTCAACTTCACACCTTGCAACACAGGCAAGAACCCTTTCTTTGACTGGTTCATTTTGAACCCCTTCAAAACTTTATCAATGTATGTGCTTTGTGAAAGTCCAATTAAGAGTCTTGATCTATCTCTATAGATCTTGATGCCCAATATATAAGCAGCTTCATCGAGGTATTTCATTGAAAAATTCTTATTCAAGTATCCTTTTATGCTATTCATAAATTCAGTATCATTTCCGATCAACAATATGTCATCCACATATAATATCAGAAATGCTACAGTGCTCCCAATCACTTTCTTGTAAATACAGGCTTCTCCAAAAGTCTGTATAAAACCATATGCTTTGATCACACTATCAAAGCGTATATTCCAACACCGAGAGGCTTGCACCAGTCCATAAATGGATCGCTGGAGCTTGCACACTTTGTTACCACCTATTGGATTGACAAAACCTTCTGCTTGCATCATATACAACTCTTCTTTGAGATATCCATTAAGGAATGCAGTTTTGACATCCATTTGTGAAATTTCATAATCACAAAATGCGGCAATTACTAATATGATTCGGACAGACTTAAGCATCGCTACGGGTGACGGTGTCCTGGACTAGGGGTACTCACCACGTCGTCTCCCTATCAGTTGGATTGGGCCGAGGACCCCCATGGCCATATGCTCATGGGCCAGTTCGGACAGCCGATGTATACACGAGGAAGATTCCACAGCTTGATGATCAAGACAAGGACTCCTCTCCACTGGCGTATTCGACTAGGCCTCTCGTTATCCTAGGCCTCTCGTACATTTTATAAGCCGAGGCCAGGCTAGTCCGTAGATTATTATGACATTACTCATCATACCTGTAGGGTTTAGACCACAACATACGATCTTGAGGTAGATCAACTCTTTTAACCCCTATACCCATCAAAGTCAATCAAGCAGGAAGTAGGGTATTACCTCCATCAAGAGGGCCCGAACCTGGGCAAACATCATGTCCCCTGTCTCCTGTTACCCTCAATCCTTAGACGCACAGTTCGGGACCCCCTGCCCGAGATCCGCTGGTTTGGACATCGACATTGGTGCTTTCATATAGAGTTTCGCTGTGTGATCGACAAAGGATCAATGGCACGCCCGCAGATCAACTGCGACGCCGGAATCTTCGTCGCCGGCTCGACTGGTCACCTTGGCTCTACCGAGGACCACGCTCCATCTCTGATCATCATGTTCGGACGGGGGCCTTCATCAACATCAACTCCTATCTCTATCAAGATCGTGGAGGAATCATCCATGGAGCTCGGGGGCTCAATGTCAACATTGCCCTCGGGCGACCGTGCTGTTTTTCCGAACAGCGAACTTGTATGCACTGCCACCACCTCCTCAAGCATCTCTTTGATGATTCCTTTGGTGTAATTGTGTGGAATTGGGTCTACAACAACCATGCAAAATTTCATCGAGTTCCGATGGAGGAATCTCCGGCAATCTATGATAATGGAGCCCTGTCAAATCTGGACGAGTTTAGGGCGTGGTCTCGAGCACCTAGCTCGGACGTCCTTTGGAAGAACGAACCATTGATTGGCTGCGGAATTCCTATATCTACCGCCCCTCAAAATTTCAGCTCGATCCGACTGTTCAATTCCGGGAACCTTCCGATTAGTGCATCACTTTTTGGATCTGTTTTCTGCGCGAATATGGATCCGACCATAATTCATGTTTCTTTATGAACGTGATATTGGACAACCTTTTTAAAGAAATTTTCTTCTATGGTATTGTGCATTGTTTTTAACACATGCCCATAAAATTTTAGGCCTTCTTTGAGGCACTCTTCACCATCGTGCTGGTGTCACACTAGTCCGGTAACATTGCTCCACGTGTGTCGACCTGCGCTAGACAGGTCGTCACTTCATCGAGCCGAGCCTAACCTTATCGGATCATCAGCTCGGCAAGCTAAAAAAGAGTTCGGCATCGCGAAGGATAAATAATCACCAACACCATCGCCCCACGGATTGCATGGGTCAGGCGTGCCGACATCGCCGCTCGGTCACTTCATCAATCCGACATTAACCGCGTCACAAGTTATGACCAGCGTCGGCATGGCCGCACTGTTGCTTTTTCAAGCCGATGTCCATCACGCCGAACTGCTTCAAGACCTCGGCTGACATGGCAGCTGCAACATCTCCTTACTGACCCGCTCCTTCATCTCGGCTAGACCGAGGACTTTCCTATTTCTTCATCAACATACTCCGGTGACTTCGGCGTCACCAGCCGACCAGCTTCGTCACGTTGGCTGGACCGCGGGCTTTGCCTTGGTGAGCCCACCTTTGCCAGCATCGCCATGCCGTCGCTTTATCACCCATCAGGCAATGGGTGTGCGGATCGAGACCCAATTTTGGGAGTAACCTTTCTTCAGATTGCTACAACAGATAAACCAGGTGCTATTAATCCTAGTATTTTTTTTCTTGCTTGGGTTTATTTTCCCAAGGAATTATTACTCTGGTTTGTTTCACCACATGTACACAGGTCTATCAGATGGTGTCCGCATTAACAACGGTCGCGTGTGTTGGGGAACGTAGGAGAAATTCAAAAAAATTCCTACGTGTCACCAAGATCAATCTATGGAGAGACTTGCAATGAGAGAGAGGAGTGCATCTTCATACCCTTGAAGATCGCAATGCGGAAGCGTTACAAGAACGCGGATGAAGGAGTCGTACTTGTAGCGATTCAGATCGCAGTTGATTCCGATCTAAGCGCCGAACAACGGCGCCTCCGCGTTCAACACACATACAGCCCGGTGTCGTCTGCCACGCCTTGATCCAGCAAGGAGAGAGGGAGAGGTTGGGGAAGACTTTGTCCAGCAGCAGCACAACGGCATGGTGATGGTGTAGGAGCGCGGTACTCCAGCAGGGCTTCGCCAAGCACTACGAGAGATGAGGAGGGAGAGGGGTAGGGTTGCGCCAAGAGAGAGAGAGCAAATCACACGTGTTGGGCAGCCCCATACCTCAAGTGTATATAAGGGAAGGGGAGGGGCTGCGCCCCCTCTAGGGTTCCCTCCCCAAGGGGTGGCGGAAGCCCTAGATCCCATCTAGGGTGGCGGCCAGAGGGGAGAGGGAGAGAGGGGGCGCCCTAGGGTGGGCCTTAAGGCCCATCTGGACCTAGGGTTTGCCCCCTCCCACTCTTCCTTTGCCTTGGGCCTTGGTGGGGGGGCACACCAGCCTACCTGGGGCTGGTCCCCTCCCACACTTGGCCCACGCAGCCTTCTAGGGCTGGTGGCCCCACCTGGTGGACCCCCGGGACCCTCCCGGTGGTCCTAGTACTTTACCGATAGCACCCGAAACTTTTCCGGTGACCAAAATGGGACTTCCCATAGATAAATCTTTACCTCCGTACCATTCCGGAACTCCTCGTGACGTCCGAGATCTCATCCAGGACTCCGATTAACATTCGGTAACCACGTACATACTTTCCCTATAACCCTAGCGTCATCGAACCTTAAGTCTGTAGACCCTACGGGTTCAGGAACCATGTAGACATGACCGAGAAAACTCTCCGGCCAATAACCAACAGCGGGATCTGGATACCCATGTTGGCTCCCACATGTTCCACGATGATCTCATCGGATGAACCACGATGTCAAGGATTCAATCAATCCCATATACAATTCACTTTGTCTATCGGTATGATACTTGCCCGAGATTCGACCGTTGGTATCCCGATACCTAGTTCAATCTCGTTACCGGCAAGTCTCTTTACTCGTTCCATAATACATCATCCCATGATCAACTCGTTGGTCACATTGTGCACATTATGATGATGTCCTACCGAGTGGGCCCAGAGATACCTCTCTGTTACATGGAGTGACAAATCCCAGTCTCGATTCGTGCCAACCCAACAGACACTTTCGGAGATACCCTCAGTGCACCTTTATAGCCACCCAGTTACGTTGTGACGTTTGGTACACCCAAAGCATTCCTACGGTATCCGGGAGTTGCACAATCTCATGGTCTAAGGAAATGATACTTGACATTAGAAAAGCTTTAGCATATGAACTATACGATCTTGTGCTAGGCTTAGGATTGGGTCTTGTCCATCACATCATTCTCCCAATGATGTGATCCCGTCATCAACGACATCCAATGTCCATTGGTAGGAAACCGTAACCATCTATTGATCAACGAGCTAGTCAACTAGAGGCTTACTAGGGACATGGTGTTGTCTATGTATCCACACATGTATCTGAGTTTCCTATCAATACAATTCTAGCATGGATAATAAACGATTATCATGAACAAGGAAATATAATAATAACTAATTTATTATTGCCTCTAGGGCATATTTCCAATAGTCTTCCACTTGCACTAGAGTCAATAATCTAGTTCACATCACTATGTGATTGCAATGAATCCAACACCCATGGGGTTTGTTCATATCTTGCTTGTGAGAGAGGTTTATTAGTCAATGAGTCTGAACCTTTCAGATCCATGTGTGCTTTACAAATCTCGATGTCATCTTGTAGATGCAGCTACCACGCGCTACTTGGAGCTATTCCAAATAACTGTTCTAGTATACGAATCTGGTTTACTACTCAGAGTCATTCGGATTAGTGTCAAAGTTTGCATCGACGTAACCCTTTATGATGAACTCTTTTACCACCTCCATAATCGAGAAAATTCCTTAGTCCACTAGTTACTAAGGATAACCTTGACCATTGTCCTGTGATCCATTCCTAGATCACACTTGTACCCCTTGACTGAATCATGGCTTAGCACACTTCGGGTGCGGTACACAACATTGCATACTTCAGAGCCTACATCTAAAGCATAGGGGATGACCTTCGTCCTTTCTCTCTATTCTGCCGTGGTCAGGTCTTCAGTTTTACTCAATACTCATACCTTATAACACATCCAAGAACTCCTTCTTTGCCGATCTATTTTGAACTCCTTCAAAATTTTGTCATGGTATGTGCTCGTTTGAAAGTACTATTAAGCGATTTTGATCTATCCTTATAGATCTTGATGCTCAATGTTCAAGTAGCTTAATCCAGGATTTCCATTGAAAAACACTTTTGAAATAACCCTGCATGGTTTCCAGAAATTCTACATCATTTCTGATCAACAATATGTGAACAACATATACTCATCAAAAATTCTATAGTGCTCCCACTCACTTCTTTGGAAATACAAGTTTCTCATAAACTTTGTATAAACCCAAAATCTTTGATCATCTCATCAAAGCGTACATTCCAATTCCGAGATGCTTACTCCAGTCCTTAGAAGGATTGCTGGAGCTTTGCATACTTGTTAGCATCTTTCAGGATTGAAAAAACCTTCTGGTTGTATCACATACAACCTTTCCTCAAGAAAACATCGAGGAAACAATGTTTTGACATCCTATCTGCCAGATTTCATAAATGATGCAGTAACTGCTAACATAATTCCAACAGACTCTTAGCATCGCTACGAGTGAGAACGTCTCATCGTAGTTAACTCCTTTGAACTCGTCGGAAAACATCTTAACGACAAGTCGAGCTTTCTTAATTGTGACACTTACCATCATTGTCCGTCTTCCTTTTAAAATCCATCTGCACCCAACAGCCTTACAACCATCAAGTAGTTCTTCCAAAGTCTATACTTTGTTTTTATACATGGATTCTCTCTCAAATTTTATGGCCTCAAGCCATTCGTCAGAATCCGGGCCCACCATCGCTTCTCCATAGCTCGTAGGTTCATTGTTGTCTAGCAACATGACTTCCAAGACAGGATTACGTACCACTCTGAAGTAGTATGCATCCTTGTCGACCTATGAGGTTTGGTAGTGACTTGATCCGAAGTTTCATGATCACTATCATAAGCTTCCACTTCAATTAGTGTAGGTGCCACAGGAACAACTTCCTGTGCCCTGCTACACACTAGTTGAAGTGACGGTTCAATAGCTCATCAAGTCTCCACCATCCTCCCACTCAATTCTTTCAAGAGAAACTTTTCCTCGAGAAAGGACCCGTTTCTAGAAACAATCACTTTTGCTTCCGGATCTGAAATAGGAGGTATACCCAACTATTTTTGGGTATTCTATGAAGATGCATTTATCCGCTTTGGGTTCGAGCTTATCAGCCTGAAACTTTTTCACATAAGCGTCGCAGCCCCAAACTTTTAAGAAACGACAACTCAGGTTTCTCTAAACCATAGTTCATACGGTGTCGTCTCAACGGAATTGTGTGGTGCCCTATTTAAAGTGAATGCGGTTGTCTCTAATGCCTAACCCATAAACGATAGTGGTAATTCGATAAGAGACATCATGGTATGCACCATATCCAATAGGGTGCAGTTATGATGTTTGGACACACCATCACACTATGGTGTTCCAGACGGTATTAGTTGTGAAACAATTTCCACAATGTCTTAATTGTGTGCCAAACTCGTAACTCAGATATTCATGTCTATGATCATATCATAGACATTTTATCATCTTGTCACGACGATCTTCAACTTCACTCTGAAATTACTTGAACCTTTCAATAATTCAGACTTGTGTTTCATCAAGTAAATATACTCAGCATCTACTCAAATCTTCTGTGAAGTATGAACATAACGATATCCACTGCGTGCCTCAGCACTCATTGGACTGCACACATCAAAATGTATTACTTCCAACAAGTTGCTTTCTTGTTCCATCTTACTGAAAACGAGGTCTTTCAGTCATCTTGCCCATGTGGTTTGATTTGCATGTCTCAAGTGACTCAAAATCAAGTGAGTCCAAATGATCCATCTGTATGGAGTTTCTTCATGCATATCTACCAATAGACATGGTTCGCATGTCTCAATCTTTTCAAAAACGAGTGAGTCCAAAGATCCATCAACGTGGAGCTTCTTCATGCGTTTTACACCAACATGACTCAAATGGCAGTGCCACAAGTACGTGGTACTATCATTACTATCTTATATCTTTTGGCATGAACATATGTATCACTACGATTGAGATTCAATAAACCATTCATTTTAGGTGCAAGACCATTGAAGGTATTATTCAAATAAATAGAGTAACCATTATTCTCCTTAAATGAATAACCGTGTGGCGATAAACATAATCCAATCATGTCTATGCTCCACGCAAACACAAAATAACAATTATTTCGGTTTAACACCAATCGCGATGGTAGAGGGAGCGTGCGATGCTTGATCACATCAACCTTGGAAACACTTCCAACATATCGTCATCTCACCTTTAGCTAGTCTCCGTAGCCTTTTATTTCAAGTTACTAACACTTAGCAACCGAACCGGTATTTATTACCCTAGTGCTACTAGGAGTACTAGTAAAGTACACAATAATATAATGTATATTCAAAATACTTCTGCCGACCTTGCCAGCCTTCTCATTTACCAAGTATCTAGGGTAGTTCTGCTTCAGTGACCGTTCCCCTCATTATAGAAGCACTTAGTCTCGGGTTTGGTTCAACCTTGGGTTTCTTCACTAGAGCAGCAACTGATTTGCCGTCTCATGAAGTATCCCTTCTTTCCCTTGCCCTTCTTGAAACTAGTGGTTTTACTAGCCATCAACAATTGATGCTCCTACTTGATTTCTACTTTCATGGTGTCAAACATCGCGAATTGCTCAAGGATCATCATGTCTATCCCTGATATGTTATAGGTCATTACTAAGCTCTAATAGCTTGGTTGCAGTGACTATGGAGAACTATCACTATCCCATCTGGAAGATTAACTCCCACTCGATTCAAGTGATTGTAGTACTCAGACAACCTGAGCACATGCTCAACGATTGAGCTTTTCTCCCTTAGTTTGCAGGCTTAAGAAACTTGTCAGAGGTCTCATACCTCTTGAGATGGGCACTAGTCTAAAATCCCAATTTCAGTCTTTGGAACATCTCATATGTTCTACGACATTTCAAAAACGTCTTTGGTGCCACAATTCTAAACCATTAGTATTACACACTGAACTGTCACGTAGTCATCAAAACGTGTATGTCAGATGTTTCCCAACATCTACAGACGACGCTTGAGTTTCAACGCACTGAGCGGTGCATTAAGGACATAGCCCTTCTGTGCAGCAACGAGGACAATCCTCAGTTCACGGACCTAGTCCGCATAATTGCTATTGTCAACTCTCAACTAAATTTTCTCTAGGAACATATCTAAAATAGTAGAACCAAAGCGTGAGCTACGACATAATTTGCAAAGACCTTTTGACTATGTTCATGATAATTAAGTTCATCTAATCAAATTTTTCAATGAACTCCCACTTAGACAGACATCCCTCTAGTCATCTAAGTGATACATGATCCGAGTCAACTAGGCCGTGTCCGATCATCACGTGAGACGGACTAGTCATCATCGGTGAACATCTTCATATTTGATCGTATCCACTATATGACTCATGTTTGACCTTTCGGTCTTCCGTGTTCCGAGGCCATGTCTGTACATGCTAGGCTCGTCAAGTCAACCTAAGTGTTTTGCATGTGTAAATCTGGCTTACACCCGTTGTATGCGAACGTTAGAATCTATCACACCTGATCATCACGTGGTGCTTCGAAACAACGAACCTTCACAACGGTGCACAGTTAGGGGGAACACTTTTCTTGAAATTTCAGCGAGGGATCGTCTTATTTATGCTATGGTCGTTCTAAGAAAATAAGATGTAAACATGAAAAACATCACATGCAAATCATAAAGTGACATGATATGGCCAATATCATCTTGCGCCTTTTGATCTCCATCTTCGAGGCACGGCATGATCACCTTCGTCACCGGCATGACACCATGATCTCCATCATCATGATATGCATCATCGTGTCTTCATGAAGTTGCCTCGCCAACTATTACTTCTACTACTATGGCTAATGGTTAGCAATAAAGTAAAGTAATTACATGGCATTTTCATTGACACGCAGGTCATAAATAAATTAAGAGAACTCCTATGGCTCCTGACGGTTGTCATACTCATCGACATGCAAGTCATGATTCCTATTACAAGAACATGATCAATCTCATACATCACATATATCATTCATCACATCCTTTTGGCCATATCACATCACATAGCATACCATGCAAAAACAAGTTAGACATCCTCTAATATTTGTTGCATGTTTTACGTGGCTACTATGGGTTTCTAGCAAGAACGTTTCTTACCTACGCAAAACCACAACGATGATATGCCAATTGCTATTTACCCTTCATAAGGACCCTTTTCATCGAATCCGATCCGACTAAAGTGGGAGAGACAGACACCTGCCAGCCACCTTATGCATCAAGTGCATGTCAGCCGGTGGAACCAGTCTCACGTAAGTGTACGTGTAAGGTCGGTCCGGGCCGCTTCATCCCACGATGCCGCCGAATCAAGATAAGACTAGTAACGATAAGCAAATTGAACAAATCATCGCCCACAACTACTTTGTGTTCTACTCGTGCATAGAATCTACGCATAGACCTAGCTCATGATGCCACTGTTGGGGAACATAGCAGAAATTCAAAAAATTTCCTACGTGTCACCAAGATCAATCTATGGAGAGACTAGCAACGAGAGAGAGGAGTGCATCTTCATACCCTTGAAGATCGCAATGCGGAAGCGTTACAAGAACGCGGATGGAGTCGTACTTGTAGTGATTCAGATCGCGGTCGATTCCGATCTAAGCGCCGAACAACGGCGCCTCCGCGTTCAACACACGTACAACCCGGTGACGTCTCCCATGCCTTGATCCAGCAAGGAGAGAGGGAGAGGTTGGGGAAGACTCCGTCCAGCAGCAGCACAATGGCGTGGTGATGGTGTAGGAGCGCGGTACTCCAGCAGGGCTTCGCCAAGCACTACGAGAGACGAGGATGGAGAGTGGTAGGGCCGCACCAAGAGAGAGAGCAAATCACACGTGTTGGGCAGCCCCATACCTCAAGTATATATAGGGGAAGGGGAGGGGCTGCGCCCCCTCTAGGGTTCCGTCCCCATGGGGGGGCGGCAGCCCTAGATCCCATCTAGGGTGGCAGCCAGAGGGGAGAGGGAGAGAGGGGGCGCCCTAGGGTGGACCTTAAGGCCCATCTGGACCTAGGGTTTGCCCCCTCCCACTCTTCCTGCGCCTTGGGCCTTCGTGGGGGGGGGGGGGGGGGGGCGCACCAGCCTACCTGGGGCTGGTCCCCTCCCACACTTGGCCCACACAGCCTTCTGGGGCTAGGGGCCCCACCTGGTGGACCCCCGGGACCCTCCCGGTGGTCCCGGTATGTTACCGATAGCACCCGAAACTTTTCCGGTGACCAAAACGGGACTTCCCATATATAAATCTTTACCTACGGACCATTCCGGAACTCCTCGTGACGACCCGGGACTCCGAACAACATTCGGTAACCACGTAAATACTTTCCCTATAACCCTAGCGTCATCGAACCTTAAGTGTGTAGACCCTACGGGTTCGGGAACCATGTAGACATCACCGAGACAACTCTTCGGCCAATAACCAACAGCGGGATCTGGATACCCATGTTGGCTCCCACATGTTCCACGATGATCTCATCGGATGAACCACGATGACAAGGATTCAATCAATCCCGTATACAATTCCCTTTGTCTATCGGTATGATACTTGCCCGAGATTCGATCGTCGGTATCCCGATACCTAGTTCAATATCGTTACCGGCAAGTCTCTTTACTTATTCCGTAATACATCATCCCGTGATCAACTCCTTGGTCACATTGTGCACATTATTATGATGTCCTACCGAGTGGGCCCAGAGATACCTCTCCGTTACACGGAGTGACAAATCCCAGTCTCGATTCGTGCCAACCCAACATACACTTTCGGAGATACCCGCAGTCCACCTTTACAGCCACCCAGTTACGTTGTGACGTTTGGTACACCCCAAGCATTCCTACGGTATCCGGGAGTTGCACAATCTCATGGTCTAAGGAAATGATGCTTGACATTAGAAAAGCTTTAGCATACGAACTACACGATCTTGTGCTAGGCTTAGGGTTGGGTCTTGTCCATCACATCATTCTCCCAATGATGTGATCCTGTCATCAACGACATCCAATGTACATGGTCAGGAAACCGTAACCATCTATTGATCAACAAGCTAGTGTACTAGAGGCTTACTAGGGACATGGTGCTGTCTATGTATCCACACATGTATCTGAGTTTCCTATCAATACAATTCTAGCATGGATAATAAACGATTATCATGAACAAGGAAATATAGTAATAAATAATTTATTATTGCCTCTAGGGCATATTTCCAACAACATGGTGGTTCGGTCAGTTTCCGTATACAGTTCGGCGAATGCCGCATCCGGAACTCAGACTGGCCCGTGAATTCAGGCTTTGCCGCGCCTTCACCACGTCACGCCGATGCCCTGCATCGACATTGACTTCGGCGCCAGGCCACATCTCTTTCAATAAATTATTTTTGCGAAAAGCAATTATCCTTTTTGGACCGCACTATTTTTTGTGTGTAGGTGATCAACTTCAACTGCGTCACACACTCACTTTGGCAAGCCGACGTCGTTGTCCCAATCGGCATAAATTGGCTCGCGTGATCACCTTGTTGGTCGAAGCGCCATACCCACATGTTCGGTTGCCTCGGGGAATTAGACATCACTGAGAGAGCTCTACCCCATCGAGCATTCGGCACACGGGCCATATTTCCTTTATTACTCACTTTGCGTAAATTATTAATTATGCAACTAAGTTTTTTTATTATTCCTATTTATCTCTGGCTTGCACTATTTTCTGTGCACATGTAAAGGATCTGGGTCGGGCAGTGTTGTCACCTCGGCGCATAGACATACCACGTCACCTCGGCTGGACTGGGGGCTTCGTCCTCACTTCATTAACCCATGCCGGGTACTTCGGTGTCACACTGCCGGCCTACATCGGCCATCCTATGTCGCCACTTCGGAGCGTCGAGCTCTTTGCTTTGCCACCTCGAGACCGGCTTGGGGGCTGGGAGCTCATCCCGCCGTAAGCTCGGACAGCGTCATCAAAACTGAGCACATTAACGAGCTAAGTCGCTTTCATGCTCAAAAACTTTCAGTTTTAAATTTTGTTCGTTGTGACCAAGCATTATACTTTTTGGCAATAAGTTGTTTGTGACAAAATTCCTTGTCAAAACTTTGTTTGTGACACACAAATTCAAATACCCCGTTTATTTAGGGGCTCCCTTTATGAATCCTTTCCTCTTGCATATGGTTATACTTGTATGGCTTCGTTCCTTGTTCGTGTATTACGCCACAATATGCACCATGTTGACTTAAGTGTTTCGCAAGCTGGGTTGCCTGGCTCTTGTGCTTACCCCTACGTTCCCGATTGTTCGGCTAGGGAGTAAAGGGAGCACCTCTGTGATTGTTACTACTAGGTCATCCGAGTTAGTACCTCAGACTGGGTGAAGTCAAAAGGTAGAGCTCTTATTGTTTTCAATTATGGTCAGCACACAACAGAACTCATGAGTACAAAAAATCTATTACACAAGTCTCATAGTAACAATGAGCAACCAAAGAAAGGTATCGGTGGAGGTACTATTTTCTTCGAAGATGCTTCTTACACTTCGTCAGTAATATAGCATAAGTTCCCTGAGCACGCTTTGTTTGTTACAGCCTTATGGCCTGATTGCCTGGTCATCGGAAACACCGTCGATACTCTCGATAGGTGGAGTACATGACACTTTTCGGCCCTTGACCGAAGAGGGAGAAGCCGACGGTCGGTTAAGACGCGTTTAAAGTTCGGGTGAACACAGATATGATATAAGTACATCGGTACATACAATCATTATACATAAAATTCTTTTACCCAAGTAACTAGGGGGGCTCTTAAAATTTATATGAGTTGTTTTATAGTAAATGTGTTTTCTTCTTGGTCGTTGCAAAGTCTTTTTTTACCGCTCCTTTTTCAACTCGAGTGTATGGTCAACAACCGGATAGCCTGTCTTCTCTCTAAAAAGCTGCTCAAGTTTAGTTCTCTAAACTGGCCTCGAAGAAGTACTGCGCCTTTGGGATAAGGAGCTTGAAGTCGTAGGCTAGCCCGCTTGAAGTGTTGAGATCGGATGTGTCATGTTAAAGCACGACAGAAGCACATTTTTTTCTTTTTTCCAATTTTCGGATTGTGTCGTGGAATTGTCATGGCAGATGTCCTAGTGTGAGGACTTAGTTGTGAGGCCAACACATCTTTGTAGTAGCTTGAGAGGGGTTGAGCGGAATCGAGAGCCGCAATACAAGACAAGGATTTAGACATCTTCAGGCCCCGGGAAACATCATCCGGCAATAGCCCTACATGCTGTTTATGGCTAGATCTCCTTATCCTCATGAGAGAGTCGCCGCATAAGCCGGCTCCCCCTTTGTGTCTAGCCCTAGAGATTATTGCTTATTGCGTGTCCCTCTTTGGGGAGCCCTGCCCCTCCTTATATATGTTGAAGGGGCGGGTTACATGACTATTCCTAGTAGGATTAGGATTAACCTACTACAAGTGGAGCCCTAGTCTTGCTTCCTTTGTAGAAGAATATTCCTTATGCCTTTCCTCTTAATCTGGCCCATCATAACATGAGCCGGCCTTCTCGGCCTTGGGCCTTGTCATCCATCTGAAACACCCGTCGGCTCACCAATGAGTCTTCAGGCTCGTGACTCGTCACACCAGTGAGCCGCCAGACATGTGAGTCACCAATCTTCTAGCGGGTTACCAATGAAACGCCATGTCCGGCCGGGTCATATATCCGGCCGGGTCATACTGCGGGGTATATCCCCGACATTAGCCCCTAGTTTAATTTGGATTTATCCATATTAAACTGATCCTGTAAACAAAGCACAAGAACAAATTTAACAGGTTGTGCTCCAGGTTAAATATTTGTGTAAGCCGGCACCTGAACATCCTTAAGTCCTTGTCATTTCCTTCTTCTAGAAAATCTGGGTCAATAGACCAGCTTCATAATCAATTTGTTTGCATAAGAAATATTGTAAATAAAGAATCCATTTGTGTTGGCCTTCAATGCTCTGACTTGACAAAAATATTGGTCTTTGAAATATTCAACTGATATCGAGCCGGCTTGAAGACATAGAGCTTGCCGGTTTATGATTACCACCATTGTCGGGTTATAAAAACTGATAATTCCGGGTCATGATTGTTGCCAACACCGGTTCATGATTGTTGCCAACGCTGGTTCATGATTATTGATGATACCGGGCTATGATTTTTGCAGACACCGGGTCATAATGATTGGTGACACCGGGTCAATCTGGTTTGCCCAAAACAGAGAATTTGAAAATATTTCTCCCTTATATACATGTTATCTGTAGCCCCCAAGTCTTGAGTAGGAAAAAGTGATGACTTAAGACTTGCTTCAACATAAATATTACCACTTTGAAGAAATCCATGTTTGTTCATCTCAGTCACTAGTCAAAACTGAATATTCCACATATGTAGCCCCCAAGTGTCAAGTTGTCATGGTTGCACCAACCTGGGACTTGTAATTGCCTGATGCCCATAAAAACTTCAACTAGTGTAGCCCCCAAGGGCCGGGTTATTATGCAATAATGAGCAGGGACTTTGTAGATATGATCATATGAACTTGAGCAGCGACGTGTGGCCCCCAAGGGCCAGCTTAGTAAGATAATACTGAGCTGGGACTTTGTATATAATTTATTGATAATAACATCATATAATATGATCTCCACCATGGGGCTTGAACCCACGTCCACAAGGTTAAGAGCTTTGTACTCTACCAGCTGAATAGTGGACCTTTCAATATAATGGGTTGAAGCTTGTGTACCTTAAATTGTTGACAGGAGCAATTGGGAGCCCCCAAGGGCCGGCTCATTATGATGTGATGAGTCGGATCTTCAAGAAGGCTGGTAAAAATGACTTTGCATTAGCCCCCAAGTGTCGGGTCGTAAGCCTGCATCGACTCGGGACTATTCCTTCAATTGTAGAATAAATCATATCCATTGATAATATAATAGCCATTGCGCTAAAGCGACTTTGAAAACCTCATCTGTTGATAAGTAAACCCGGAGCTTAAATACCCGGCGGCTCTTGGCCGATGACGATTTAATACGCCTTCATTGTAAACCGGAATTTTTATAGCCCGGCGGCTTATAGCCTTTGAAAAAAATCAAGAATTGATAACCCTTTTGAGACACCAATTTCAATCTTTGACGATGGGCTAGAACTTAATCATTTATGTAAGTCATAGCTCTACAAATCCTGCATAGAGTTTAAACAACATATGCCTTGGCGACTTAACGTCAAAAGCTAGGGCGGGTAACCACCCAAATGTAGTCTTATCCTGCACACAAGTAAATCACAAGATCCCTTGGCGGTTTACAGCAGGGCAGGTCATAATATCCCACATATAACCAATGTGATATTGAATTTGTACTACCAGTTTACATGACCTGTGTAGTAAAGGTGATGAGGGAGTCCCGGATTAGGGGGTGTCCGGATAGCCGGACTATACCCTCGGCCGGACTCCTGGACTATGAAGATACAAGATTGAAGACTTTGTCCCGTGTCCGAAAGGGACTTTCCTTGGCGTGGAAGGCAAGCTTGGTGATACATGAAGGAAATATGCCCTAGAGGCAATAATAAAGTTATTATTTATTTCCTTATATCATGATAAATGTTTATTATTCATGCTAGAATTGTATTAACCGGAAACATAATACATGTGTGAATATATAGACCAACAGAGTGTCACTAGTATGCCTCTACTTGACTAGCTCGTTAATCAAAGATGGTTATGTTTCCTAACCATGAACAAGGAGTTGTTATTTGATTAACGAGGTCACATCATTAGTAGAATGATCTGATTGACATGACCCATTCCATTAGCTTAGCACCCGATCGTTTAGTATGTTGCTATTGCTTTCTTCATGACTTATACATGTTCCTATAACTATGAGATTATGCAACTCCCGTTTACCGGAGGAACACTTTGGGTACTACCAAACGTCACAACGTAACTGGGTGATTATAAAGGAGTACTACAGGTGTCTCCAATGGTAGATGTTGGGTTGGCGTATTTCGAGATTAGGGTTTGTCACTCCGATTGTCGGAGAGGTATCTCTGGGCCCTCTCGGTAATGCACATCACATAAGCCTTGCAAGCACTGCAACTAATATGTTAGTTGTGAGATGATGTATTACGGAACGAGTAAAGAGACTTGTCGGTAACGAGATTGAACTAGGTATTGGATACCGACGATCGAATCTCGGGCAAGTAACATACCGATGACAAAGGGAACAACGTATGTTGTTATGCGGTCTGACCGATAAAGATCTTCGTAGAATATGTAGGAGCCAATATGGGCATCCAGGTCCCGCTATTGGTTATTGACCGGAGACGTGTCTCGGTCATGTCTACATTGTTCTCGAACCGTAGGGTCCGCACGCTTAACGTTACGATGACAGTTATTATGAGTTTATGCATTTTGATGTACCGAAGGTTGTTCGGAGTCTCGGATGAGATCACGGACATGACGAGGAGTCTCGAAATGGTCGAGACGTAAAGATTGATATATTGAAAGCCTATGTTTGGACACCGGAAGTGTTTCGGGTGAAATCGGGATTTTATCGGAATACCGGGAGGGTTACCGGAACCCCCCGGGAGGCTAATGGGCCTATTGGGCCTTAGTGGAAAAGAGAAAAGAGGCAGCCCACAAGCTGGCCGGCGCCCCCCCTTTCCCCAAGTCCTAGTAGGACTAGGAGAAGTGGGCCGGCCCCCTCTCTTCTCTTTCCCCCCTTGAGTCCTAATTGGAATAGGATTGAGGGGAGAGTCCTACTCCCGGTGGGAGTAGGACTCCTCCTGCGCCCTCTCCCCCTAGCCGGCCGAACCCCCTGCCCCTGGCCTTTATATACGGGGGCAGGGGGCACCACAAGACACACAAGTTAATCGTTCCTTAACCGTGTGCGGTGCCCCCTACCACCAAATTCCACCTCGATCATACCGTTACAGTGCTTAGGCGAAGCCCTGCGTCGGTAGCACATCAAGATCGTCACCACGCCGTCGTGCTGACGGAACTCTTCCTCGACGCTTTGCTGGATCGGAGCCCGAGGAACGTCATCGAGCTGAACGTGTGCTAAGAACTCGGAGGTGCCGGAGTAACGGTGCTTGGATCGGTCGGATCGGGAAGAAGACGTACGACTACTTCCTCTACGTTGTGTGATCGCTTCCGCAGTCGGTCTGCGTTGGTACGTAGACAACACTCTCCCCTCTCGTTGCTGTGCATCACCATGATCTTGCGTGTGCGTAGGAAATTTTTTGAAATTACTGCGTTCCCCAACAGTGGCATCCGAGCCTAGGTTTTATGGTTTGATGTTATATGCACGAGTAGAACACAAGTGAGTTGTGGGCGATACAAGTCATACTGCCTACCAGCATGTCATACTTTGGTTCGGCGGTATTGTTGGACAAGACGATCCGGACCAACCTTACGCGTACTCTTACGCGAGACCGGTTCCCTCAACGTGCTAAGCACACAGATGGCTTGCGGAAGACTGTCTCTCCAACTTTAGTTGAACCAAGTGTGACTACGCCCGGTCCTTGAGAAGGTTAAAACGGAGTCTATTTGACGAACTATCGTTGTGGTTTTGATGCGTAGGTGAGATGAGTTCTTACTTAAGCCCGTAGCAGCCACGTAAAACTTGCAACAACAAAGTAGAGGACGTCTAACTTGTTTTTGCAGGGCATGTTGTGATGTGATATGGTCAAGGCATGATGCTGATTTTATTGTATGAGATGATCATGTTTTGTAACCGAGTTATCGACAACTGGCAGGAGCCATATGGTTGTCGCTTTATTGTATGCAATGCAATCGCGATGTAATGCTTTACTTTATTACTAAGCGGTAGTGATAGTCGTGGAAGCATAAGATTGGCGAGACGACAACGATGCTACAATGGAGATCAAGGTGTCGCGCCGGTGACAATGATGATCATGACGATGCTTCGGAGATGGAGATCACAAAGCACAAGATGATGATGGCCATATCATATCACTTATATTGATTGCATGTGATGTTTATCCTTTTATGCATCTTATCTTGCTTTGATTGACGGTAGCATTATAAGATGATCTCTCACTAAATTATCAAGGAGTGTTCTCCCTGAGTATGCACCGTTGCAAAAGTTCTTCGTGTTGAGACACCACGTGATGATCGGGTGTGATAGGCTCTACGTTCAAATACAACGGGTGCAAAACAGTTGCACACGCAGAATACTCAGGTTATACTTGACGAGCCAAGCATATACAGATATGGCCTCGGAACACGGAGACCGAAAGGTCGAGCGTGAATCATATAGTAGATATGATCAACATATTGATGTTCACCATTGAAAACTACTCCATCTCACGTGATGATCGGTTATGGTTTAGTTGATTTGGATCACGTAATCACTTAGAGGATTAGAGGGATGTCTATCTAAGTGGGAGTTCTTAAGTAAATTAACTGAACTTAAAAATTATCATGAACTTAGTACCTGATAGTATCTTGCTTGTTTATGTTGATTGTAGATAGATGGCTCGTGCTGTTGTTCCGTTGAATTTTAATGCGTTCCTTGAGAAAGCTAAGTTGAAAGATGATGGTAGCAATTACACGGACTGGGTCCGTAACCTGAGGATTATCCTCATTGCTGCACAGAAGAATTACGTCCTGGAAGCACTGCTGAGTGCCAGGCCTGCTGCAAGAGCAACACCAGAAGTTATGAACGTCTGGCAGAGCAAAGCTGATGACTACTCAATAGTTCAGTGTGCCATGCTTTACGGCTTAGAACCGGGACTTCAACGACGTTTTGAACGTCATGGAGCATATGAGATGTTCCAGGAGTTGAAGTTAATATTTCAAGCAAATGCCCGGATTGAGAGATATGAAGTCTCCAATAAGTTCTATAGCTGCAAGATGGAGGAGAACAGTTCTGTCAGTGAGCATATACTCAAAATGTCTGGGTATAATAATCACTTGATTCAATTGGGAGTTACACTTCCGGATGATTGCGTCATTGACAGAATTCTCCAATCACTGCCACCAAGCTACAAGAGCTTTGTGATGAACTATAATATGCAAGGGATGAACAAGACTATTCCCGAGCTCTTCGCTATGCTGAAAGCTACGGAGGTAGAAATCAAAAAGGAGCATCAAGTGTTGATGGTTAACAAAACCACTAGTTTCAAGAAAAAGGGCAAAGGGAAGAAGAAAGGGAACTTCAAGAAGAACGGCAAGCAAGTTGCTGCTCAAGAGAAGAAACCCAAGTCTGGACCTAAGCCTGAAACTGAGTGCTTCTACTGCAAGCAGACTGGTCACTGGAAGCGGAACTGCCCCAAGTATTTGGCGGATAAGAAGGATGGCAAGGTGAACAAAGGTATATGTGATATACATGTTATTGATGTGTACCTTACTAATGCTCGCAGTAGCACCTGGGTATTTGATACTGGTTCTGTTGCTAATATTTGCAACTCGAAACAGGGACTACAGAATAAGCGGACACTAGCAAAGGACGAGGTGACGATGCGCGTGGGAAACGGTTCCAAAGTCGATGTGATCGCGGTCGGCACGCTACCTCTACATCTACCTTCGGGATTAATATTAGACCTAAATAATTGTTATTTGGTGCCAGCGTTGAGCATGAACATTATATCTGGATCTTGTTTAATGCGAGACGGTTATTCATTTAAATCAGAGAATAATGGTTGTTCTATTTATATGAGTAATATCTTTTATGGTCATGCACCCTTGAAAAGTGGTCTATTCTTATTGAATCTCGATAGTAGTAATACACATATTCATAATGTTGAAACCAAAAGATGCAGAGTTGATAATGATAGTGCAACTTATTTGTGGCACTGCCGTTTAGGTCATATCGGTGTAAAGCGCATGAAGAAACTCCATGCTGATGGGCTTTTGGAACCACTTGATTATGAATCACTTGGTACTTGCGAACCGTGCCTCATGGGCAAGATGACTAAAACACCGTTCTCCGGTACTATGGAGAGAGCAACAGATTTATTGGAAATCATACATACCGATGTATGTGGTCCGATGAATATTGAGGCTCGTGGCGGATATCGTTATTTTCTCACCTTCACAGATGATTTAAGCAGATACGGGTATATCTACTTAATGAAACATAAGTCTGAAACATTTGAAAAGTTCAAGGAATTTCAGAGTGAAGTTGAAAATCATCGTAACAAGAAAATAAAATTTCTACGATCTGATCGTGGAGGAGAATATTTGAGTTACGAGTTTGGTGTACATTTGAAAAATTGTGGAATAGTTTCGCAACTCACGCCACCCGGAACACCACAACGCAATGGTGTGTCCGAACGTCGTAATCGTACTTTACTAGATATGGTGCGATCTATGATGTCTCTTACTGATTTACCGCTATCATTTTGGGGTTATGCTTTAGAGACGGCTGCATTCACGTTAAATAGGACACCATCTAAATCCGTTGAGATGACGCCTTATGAACTATGGTTTGGCAAGAAACCAAAGTTGTCGTTTCTTAAAGTTTGGGGCTGCGATGCTTATGTGAAAAAGCTTCAACCTGATAAGCTCGAACCCAAATCGGAGAAGTGTATCTTCATAGGATATCCAAAGGAAACTATTGGATACACCTTCTATCACAGATCCAAAGGCAAGACTTTTGTTGCTAAATTCGGAAACTTTCTGGAGAAGGAGTTTCTCTCGAAAGAAGTGAGTGGGAGGAAAGTAGAACTTGACGAGGTAACTGTACCTACTCCGTTATTGGGAAATAGTACATCACAGAAAACTGTTTCTGTGAGACCTACACCAATAAGAGAGGAAGTTAATGATGATGATCATGAAACTTTAGATCAAGATACTACTGTACCTCGTAGATCAACCAGAGTAAGATCCGCACCAGAGTGGTACGGTAATCCTATTCTGGAAGTCATGCTACTAGATCATGATGAACCTACGAACTATGAAGAAGCGATGGTGAGCCCAGATTCCGCAAAGTGGCTTGAAGCCATGAAATCTGAGATGGGATCCATGTATGAGAACAAAGTTTGGACTTTGGTTGACTTGCCCGATGATCGGCAAGAAATAGAGAATAAATGGATCTTTAAGAAAAAGACTGACGCTGATGGTAATGTTACTGTCTACAAAGCTCGACTTGTCGCAAAAGGTTTTCGACGAGTTCAAGGAGTTGACTACGATGAGACTTTCTCACCCGTAGCGATGCTTAAGTCTGTCAGAATCATGTTAGCAATTTCCGCATTTTATAATTATGAAATTTGGCAAATGGATGTAAAAACCGCATTCCTGAATGGATTTCTGGAAGAAGAGTTGTATATGATGCAACCAGAAGGTTTTGTCGATCCAAAAGGAGCTAACAAAGTGTGCAAACTCCAGCGATCCATTTATGGACTGGTGCAAGCATCTCGGAGTTGGAATAAACGCTTTGATAGTGTGATCAAAGCATTTGGGTTTATACAGACTTTTGGAGAAGCCTGTATTTACAAGAAAGTGAGTGGGAGCTCTGTAGCATTTCTGATATTATATGTGGATGACATATTACTCATTGGAAATGATATAGAATTTCTGGATAGCATAAAGGGATACTTGAATAAAAGTTTTTCGATGAAAGACCTCGGGGAAGCTGCTTACATATTAGGCATAAAGATCTATAGAGATAGATCAAAACGCTTAATTGGACTTTCACAAAGCACATACCTTGACAAGATTTTGAAGAAGTTCAAAATGGATCAAGCAAAGAAAGGGTTCTTGCCTGTATTGCAAGGTGTGAAGTTGAGTCAGACTCAATGCCCGACCACTGCAGAAGATAGAGAGAAAATGAAAGATGTTCCCTATGCTTCAGCCATAGGCTCTATCATGTATGCAATGCTGTGTACCAGACCTGATGTGTGCCTTGCTATAAGTTTAGCAGGGAGGTACCAAAGTAATCCAGGGGTGGATCACTGGACAGCGGTCAAGAACATCCTGAAGTACCTGAAAAGGACTAAGGATATGTTTCTCATATATGGAGGTGACAAAGAGCTCACCGTAAGAGGTTACGTTGATGCAAGCTTTGACACTGATCCGGACGATTCTAAATCGCAAACCGGATACGTGTTTACTTTAAACGGTGGAGCTGTCAGTTGGTGCAGTTCTAAACAAAGCGTCGTAGCGGGATCTACATGTGAAGCAGAGTACATAGCTGCTTTGGAAGTAGCGAACGAAGGAGTCTGGATGAAGGAGTTCATATCCGATCTAGGTGTCATACCTGGTGCATCGGGTCCAATGAAAATCTTCTGTGACAATACTGGTGCAATTGCCTTGGCAAAGGAATCCAGATTTCACAAAAGAACCAAACACATCAAGAGACGCTTCAACTCCATCCGGGATTTAGTCCAGGTGGGAGACATAGAGATTTGCAAGATACATACGGATCTGAATGTTGCAGACCCGTTGACTAAGCCTCTTCCATGAGCAAAACATGATCAGCACCAAGACTCCATGGGTGTTAGAATCATTACTGTGTAATCTAGATTACTGACTCTAGTGCAAGTGGGAGACTGAAGGAAATATGCCCTAGAGGCAATAATAAAGTTATTATTTATTTCCTTATATCATGATAAATGTTTATTATTCATGCTAGAATTGTATTAACCGGAAACATAATACATGTGTGAATATATAGACCAACAGAGTGTCACTAGTATGCCTCTACTTGACTAGCTCGTTAATCAAAGATGGTTATGTTTCCTAACCATGAACAAGGAGTTGTTATTTGATTAACGAGGTCACATCATTAGTAGAATGATCTGATTGACATGACCCATTCCATTAGCTTAGCACCCGATCATTTAGTATGTTGCTATTGCTTTCTTCATGACTTATACATGTTCCTATAACTATGAGATTATGCAACTCCCGTTTACCGGAGGAACACTTTGGGTACTACCAAACGTCACAACGTAACTGGGTGATTATAAAGGAGTACTACAGGTGTCTCCAATGGTAGATGTTGGGTTGGCGTATTTCGAGATTAGGGTTTGTCACTCCGATTGTCGGAGAGGTATCTCTGGGCCCTCTCGGTAATGCACATCACATAAGCCTTGCAAGCACTGCAACTAATATGTTAGTTGTGAGATGATGTATTACGGAACGAGTAAAGAGACTTGTCGGTAACGAGATTGAACTAGGTATTGGATACCGACGATCGAATCTCGGGCAAGTAACATACCGATGACAAAGGGAACAACGTATGTTGTTATGCGGTCTGACCGATAAAGATCTTCGTAGAATATGTAGGAGCCAATATGGGCATCCAGGTCCCGCTATTGGTTATTGACCGGAGACGTGTCTCGGTCATGTCTACATTGTTCTCGAACCGTAGGGTCCGCACGCTTAACGTTACGATGACAGTTATTATGAGTTTATGCATTTTGATGTACCGAAGGTTGTTCGGAGTCCCGGATGAGATCACGGACATGACGAGGAGTCTCGAAATGGTCGAGACGTAAAGATTGATATATTGAAAGCCTATGTTTGGACACCGGAAGTGTTCCGGGTGAAATCGGGATATTATCGGAATACCGGGAGGGTTACCGGAACCCCCCGGGAGGCTAATGGGCCTATTGGGCCTTAGTGGAAAAGAGAAAAGAGGCAGCCCACAAGCTGGCCGGCGCCCCCCCTTTCCCCAAGTCCTAGTAGGACTAGGAGAAGTGGGCCGGCCCCCTCTCTTCTCTTTCCCCCCTTGAGTCCTAATTGGAATAGGATTGAGGGGAGAGTCCTACTCCCGGTGGGAGTAGGACTCCTCCTGCGCCCTCTCCCCCTAGCCGGCCGAACCCCCTGCCCCTGGCCTTTATATACGGGGGCAGGGGGCACCACAAGACACACAAGTTAATCGTTCCTTAACCGTGTGCGGTGCCCCCTACCACCAAATTCCACCTCGATCATACCGTTACAGTGCTTAGGCGAAGCCCTGCGTCGGTAGCACATCAAGATCGTCACCACGCCGTCGTGCTGACGGAACTCTTCCTCGACGCTTTGCTGGATCGGAGCCCGAGGAACATCATCGAGCTGAACGTGTGCTAAGAACTCGGAGGTGCCGGAGTAACGGTGCTTGGATCGGTCGGATCGGGAAGAAGACGTACGACTACTTCCTCTACGTTGTGTGATCGCTTCCGCAGTCGGTCTGCGTTGGTACGTAGACAACACTCTCCCCTCTCGTTGCTGTGCATCACCATGATCTTGCGTGTGCGTAGGAAATTTTTTGAAATTACTGCGTTCCCCAACAATACAGATATGTAGATCTCCTACCATTGCAACCGACTCTGGGTAACCCTAGCCCTCTCCGGTGTCTATATAAACCGGAAGGTTTTAGTCCGTAGGACGAACAAAAATTGTACCATAGGCTAGCTTCTAGGGTTTAGCCTCTCTGATCTCGTGGTAGATCTACTCTTGTACTACCCATATCATCAATATTAATCAAGCAGGATGTAGGGTTTTACCTCCATCAATAGGGCCCGAACCTGGGTAAAACATCGTGTTCCCTGCCTCTTGTTACCATCCGCCTAGACGCACAGTTCGAGACCCCCTACCCGAGATCCGCCGGTTTTGACACCGACATTGGTGCTTTCATTTAGAGATCCTCTGTGTCGTCACTTTTGGGCCCGATGGCTTCTCCGATCATCAATAGCGATGCGATCCAGGGTGAGACTTTTCTCCCTGGACAGATCTTCATATTCGGTAGCTTTGCACTGCGGGCCAATTTGCTTGGTCATCTGGAGCAGATCAAAAGCTACGCCCCTGGCCATCAGGTCAGATTTGGAAGTTTGAGCTACACGGCCGACCTCCGCAGAGACTTGATCTTCGACGGATTCGAGTCACAGCCAATCTCGCCGCACTGTCACGATGGGCATGATCTAGCTCTGCCGCTGAACAGTGCCCTGGAGGCCGCACCCGCATCACCTCCGACCCTTAATTCGGAGCCAACCGCGCCAATAGAGGATGGGTGGTTGGACACCGCCTCGGGGGCTGCATTCTCTACTGCGATCGAGCCGAACACCAGCCCTATTCTCTGCGAAGCCCTTGACTCCAAGGAGCCGGACTCCTCTCCTGACTCCGAGCCCTCCGCGCCCCTACCGATCGAACCCGATTGGGTGCCGATCATGGAGTTCACCACAGCGGACATCTTTCAGCACTCGCCCTTCAGCGATATTCTGAATTCACTAGAGTCTCTCTCTTTATCAGGAGAGCCTTGGCCGGACTATGGTCAGCAAGGTTGGGATGCGGATGATGAAGAAATTCAAAGCCCACCCACCACCCACTTCGTAGCCACTGTCGATTATTTAACCGACATGCTCGACTTCGACTCCGAAGACATCGACGATATGGACGCTGATGCAGGAGACGATCAAGAACCAGTGCCTATAGGGCACTGGAAAGCCACCTCGTCATATGATATATACATGGTGGACACCCCAAAAGAAGGCAATGGCGATGGAACATCGGAGGATGACCCCTCCAAGAAGCAGCCTAAGCGCCGGCGTCAGCGGCGCCGCTCTAAATCCCGCCAAAGCAAAAACGGTGATTCCGGCACGGGAGATAATAACATCCCGGACAGTGCCGAAGACAACCACCTCCAGCAAGATTCAGCACAGGAGGATGGAGAAGCCAGCCCTCATGAGAGAGCGGCAGACAGAGAGGTCGAGGACGATAATTATATGCCTCCCTCCAAAGACGAGGCAAGCCTCGACAATGACAAATTTGTCGTGCCGGACGATCCCGTCGAACAAGAGCGTTTCAAATGCAGGCTTATGGCCACGGCGAGCAGCCTCAAG
Source organism: Triticum monococcum (assembly GCA_034509565.1). Classification (NCBI taxonomy): domain Eukaryota; kingdom Viridiplantae; phylum Streptophyta; class Magnoliopsida; order Poales; family Poaceae; genus Triticum; species Triticum monococcum. Next base: position 124,109,840 of record CM067841.1, read on the forward strand.
AAAAAACAGCAACAGCTTAGTGCTGATCAAGATTTGCTAGCCGACAGATGGACTGAAGTCCTTGCGGCCGAAGAGTATGAACTCGAACGCCCCTCCAAGAGCTACCCAAAGCGCATGTTGCTACCCAGATTAGAGGAGGAAGCACCTAAACCTACATCACTAGCGCATGATGCGGCCGACCGGCCACCCCGTGGCCGCGACAGAGAGGCCTCTTGGCCCTCCACTCCAGCCGCACCCCGGCGCCGCTCAAAAAATACCAAGGCGTGGGAAAACGCGCCAGACCTGCGAGATATATTGGAGGACAATGCAAGGAAAACAAGATCGATCTACGGATCGCATGGGCGCCCCACGGCACGAGACGGTAATCGTCACTCCGGATACAGTAAATCCAGCCGGGCCGAACACAGTAGACAAAGCTCGTTTGAGCTGCGTCGTGATATAGCCCAATACAGAGGCGCCACACACCCACTATGCTTCACAGATGAAGTAATGGATCATCAAATCCCCGAGGGTTTCAAACCCGTGAACATCGAATCATACGATGGCGCAACAGATCCTGCGGTATGGATCGAGGACTATCTCCTTCATATCCACATGGCCCATGGTGACGACCTACACGCCATCAAATACCTCCCACTCAAGCTTAAAGGACCAGCTCGGCATTTGCTTAACAGCTTGCCAGCAGAATCAATTGGTTGTTGGGAGGACCTGGAAACGGCATTCCTCGACAATTTCCAGGGCACTTATGTGCGACCACCAGACGCCGATGACCTTAGCCACATAATTCAGCAGCCAGAGGAATCGGCCAGACAATTCTGGACACGGTTCCTAACCAAGAAAAATCAAATCATCAACTATACGGACGCAGAGGCCCTAGCAGCCTTCAAGCATAACATCCGCGACGAGTGGCTTGCACGGCACCTAGGACAGGAAAAGCCAAAATCTATGGCAGCCCTCACGACACTTATGACCCGCTTTTGCGCGGGAGAAGACAGCTGGCTAGCTCGCAGCAATAACATGACCAAGAGCCCTGGTAATTCGGATACCAAGGACAGTAGTGGCAGGTCGCGTCGCAACAAGCAAAAGCGCCACATTAACAGCGACAATGCTGAGGATACGATCGTTAATGCCGGATTCAGAGGCTCTAAACCCGGTCAGCGGAAAAAGCCATTCAAAAGAAATACTCCGGGCCCGTCCAGTTTGGACCGAATTCTCGACCGCTCATGCCAGATACATGGCACCCCCGAAAAACCAGCCAATCACACCAATAGGGATTGTTGGGTGTTCAAGCAGGAAGGCAAGTTAAATGTCGAAAGCAGAGACAAGGGGCTGCATAGCGATGACGAGGAGGAGCCCCGGCCGCCGAACAACAGTGGACAGAAAGGTTTTCCCCCACAAGTGCAGACGGTGAACATGATATACGCAACCCACGTCCCCAAGAGGTAGCGGAAGCGTGCGCTAAGGGACGTATACGCGATGGAGCCAGTCGCCCCAAAGTTCAACCCATGGTCTTCCTGCCCGATCACTTTTGATCGAAGGGACCACCCCACTAGCATCCGTCACGGCGGATTCGCCGCATTGGTTCTAGACCCAATTATTGACGGATTTCACCTCACTAGAGTCCTTATGGACGGCGGCAGCAGCCTGAACCTGCTTTACCAGGATACAGTGTAGAAAATGGGCATCGATCCCTCAAGGATTAAACCCACTAAAGCGACCTTTAAAGGCGTCATACCAGGTGTAGAGGCCAACTCTACAGGCTTAGTTACACTTGAAGTGGTCTTCGGATCTCCGGATAATTTCCGAAGCGACGAGTTAATCTTCGACATAGTCCCGTTCCGCAGTGGCTATCACGCACTGCTCGGGCAAACCGCATTTGCTAAGTTGAATGCGGTGCCGCACTACGCATACCTCAAGCTCAAGATGCCAGGCCCTCGAGGAGTCATCACGGTCAATGGAAACACCGAACGCTCTCTCCGAATGGAGGAGCATATGGCGGCCATCGCAGCGGAAGTACAATGCAGCCTCTCAAGGAAATTCTCCAGTCCGGCCATTAAACGTCTGGACACCATCAAGCGCGCCTGGAGTAACCTACAACAAGACCGCCTGGCACGTTCCGAGCAAGCGTAGCAATGCGGCCCCAACCCCAGCCCTCGCAAACTTGCGAAACCAGTGTTGCGCGTACATAACTACGCTCTGGAAATACCATGGGCACAGGGGGAGGGGCACCATCACGGCACGCCTGAAACGCGGCTTAGACCGCACTAGGGGTTGCCGATTTCTTAATTTTCTCTTATTTTCAGGACTCCATTCTTCGGAAGGATTGTCCGGCAGTACAATTGCTGCACAAACGATACAACCAGGGAAGCAGAAAGCTACGCCGCACTATGGAACTCTAAGGTGGTCTCTATAACAAGCAATATACCTGTTTCAAATACCATTCCGTAGCTCGCCCCTGGAAAGGACATGTTAAATAGTCCCATCTTCTGCTTATTGCACTATTTGTATCGTTCTGCTTTGATCACAACTTTTTTAAATAAACAATGCATAGCTTCCGTCTATTATTGCATTACTCTTTTTTACGAATATATGTTCATTAATGACATGTTGCACCCATACACTTTTGTACGGCCAATACGCCAGTGGCTTAAGTACCCCACAATACGGTGTGAGAAGTCCGAACACTTTCACAAGTGCGGCACCCCAAACTTATAGCATTATATGCATCGGCTCCGAATCATGTCTTGGGTCAATAGTTGGGTTTGCCCGGCTCCTATGTTTTGGTACCTTACGTTTCGTTATATCAGCTAAGGTAGCACTAGGAGAACTACTACGATTGTGCCCCAGTTGAGCTGGGCTAAGCACCTCAGCAGAGAAAGCTAAAACTGACTGTCATGATGAGGCGAGAGCTGGTCGCTGTTCGAGAGGTTTTCGAGTCCCTAAAGACTTATGCCGCTTAGAGCGAGGAGTCGGCTTTGTCCGGCCTAGGCGTGGATAGCGCCCCGAACTCGGTCTTCCGAACACTAGGGGCTTCGCCGAAATTTAAAATTATAGAACTCTATGGCTAAGTGAGAGTGTTCAAGCATTATAGTCTGATTGCCTTGTTCGTTGTGTTGAGCGCCTCCCTCGAAGGACCCAAGAATGGGAAAAAGAGCGCTCATGTTTATCCCGAACACCCCAGCACTCGTGGCATGGGGGCAGAAGCCGACGACTCGCCATCTCTCAAATTTGATAAACGACCACACAAAAGGTAATATTTTAAATTCAAAAGCTTTGCTTAGCGCATATGAACAAGTTTTCAGCGCACAGGATCACAAATGCGAGTTTACTCAAAAATTACATCTTTGGAGCATTCATCCGCTATAAGGCGGGCACCCTTCAGGACACCCTCATAATATGCTTCCGGGACGCGATGCTCCTTGCCCGGCGGCGGCCCGTCCTTCACTAGCTTCTCCGCATCCATCTTGCCCTAGTGCACTTTAGCACGAGCAAGCGCCCTACGGGCACCTTCGATGCAGATGGAGCGCTTGATTATTTCAAGCCGTGGACAGGCATCCACCAGCCGCCTCACCAGCCCAAAGTAGCTACCTGGCAGAGCCTCTCCAGGCCAAAGCCGAACTATGAGGCCCTTTATGGCCTGTTCGGCCACCTTGTGGAGCTCGACCATTTGCTTCAGCTGGTCGCTCAAAGGCACCAGATGCCCGGTCTCAGCATACTGAGACCAGAACACCTTCTCCATCGAGCTCCCCTCCTCGGCTCGGTAGTAGGCGGCGGCATCAGATGCACTATGGGGCAAATCTGCGAATGCTCCTAGAGAGCTCCGGACTTGGGTAAGTAACAAGTAATTCACTTTCACGTGCTTGCTTTGCATAATGAATGCATTACCTGCCGCTATCTTCTTCATCGCTTCAATTTCTTGGAGGGCTTTCTGGGCTTCGGCCTTAGCAGACTTCGCGCTTTTGAGGGCTGCCGCAAGATCGGACGCTTGCGTCTTTGAGTCAAGCTCCAAACTCTCATGTTTTTTCACGAGAGCCTGGAGCTCTTTCCGCACCTCCTCCACCCGCGCCTCCTGCTTCCCTCTCTCTGTGCGCTCCGCGACCGCTCTGTTTTCGGCCTCGGACAGCGCTTTCTTAAGGGTTGCCACCTCGGTCGTGGCCCCTATAATAGCACGTTGATCCTGTCATTTTTTGCAACCACATCTTCTCTATATACTTGCGCAAGGTATTACTTACCTTCCCTTTCCTCGAGTTGCCTCTTGGCATGGCCGAGCTCGTTCTCGGACCGCGCGAGGTTTTGCTTCAACGTATCCACCTCCGCAGTCAATGCGGCGGAGGCCAGCAGCGAAGCCCGCATACGCATATTGACTTGATTATGTTAGACTCTTGCGAATGTTATTAGATCCTCAATTCGGCTTTTCTTTCCGAACGCCGAACAGAGCATCAGGGGCTACTATCTATGCGGTAATATTTTTTACATATTCTTTACTTACCTCAAAGCCTGTTAGAAGGCTGGCACAGGCTTCAGTCAGTCCGTTCTTGGCGGACTGAACCTTCTGGATCACCGCACTCATAATAGTGCGGTGCTCCTCGTCGATGGAGGCGCCGTTAAGCACATCCAACAAATTGTCTAGTGCCTCCGGTTGGACGGAGGTCACCGGCTCGGTAGGCTTGCTCCTCTTGGAAGGAGGCTGCCTACCGGAGTCCAGAACCGTTGAAGGTTCCGGTGCGGTGTCCGGCTCAAGGCCGGACTTGGAGCCCTTGGGGGTTCTATCCCCTTTACACCTGGAGTCCGGGTGGTCGCCTTGCGGCGCCTCCAAGACCACCTCCTCCTGGCTTGGAACCTGTTGGGACGCCACCTCGGCGTCGTCCGTAGGGTGGGGGGAGTTAGCCGTCGGAAGCGAATTCACATCCAACGAATCTAGGGAGCCGCTCGATGACTCATCAAGCCCGGCCTTGGGCAGACTGCACAGTCATATTCGGCGTAAGGAGGAGCTGTGCAAGAAAGGAACAATATGAATTGCTCTGGTATCAGAATACTTACGATCTCACCAGGGGCTTGGCCCTATGTGGCCACTCCTCTTCGCCGTCGTCGGCGTTGGTGGAGCAGTCCGGAGGATGGGTCTTCCCCTTCTCGGACCCTTCAGCCTCCCCAGTTGGGGCGGCCTTCCTTTTCTTCTCTCACCCCGCTGGAGGGGGAGAGGTCTCTTCTTCCTCCTCCTCGTCTTCACGGGAGGAGTGCGTCTTGGAGTCGTCGTATGATGAATCCGACACCGCCAGGCGCCGGGCACTCTTTCGAGTCCATGTGGCCTTCTTCTTGGCCTTCTTCTCCGGCACCACATAGGGTGCTGGAACCAGCAGCTTCGCCAAGCTAGCGTCCGCTGGGCCTTCGGGCAAAGGAGTCGGACAGTTGATCTATCCGAACGTCTCCTGCCGAACCTGTCAAAGGTAAGGGAGCTTAGATCCCGCACGGAGTCAAACTATGAAAAGCTAATACCCTGTAAAGGGTAAAAACTGCTTACCCCACTAGCGTGACGCTGCGTGCTGAATCCGCGATCCTCGGTAGCAGATGCGGGGGCCTCGGCGCCCTTGAAAAGCACCTTCCAGGAATCTTCGTACATCGTGTCGAAGAGCCTGCTCAGAGTTCGGTGCTGCGCCGGGTCGAACTCCCACAGGTTGAAAGCCCGTTGTTGACGCAGGAGGATCCGGCGGATGAGCATAACCTGGACTACGTTGACAAGTTTGAGCTTTTTGTCCACCAGGATTTGGACGCATGTTTGGAGTCTGGTCAGCTCTCCTTTTTTACCCCACGACAGACCCGTCTCTTTCCAGGAGGTGAGCCGCGTAGGGGGTCCGGATTGGAACTCGGGGGCTGCGACCCATTCAGGGTCGCGCGGCTTGGTGATGTAAAACCACCCCGATTGCCACCCCTTTAGGGACTCCACGAAGGAGCCCTCGAGCCATAGGACGTTGGGCATCTTGCCCACCATGGCGCCTCCGTATTCCGCCTGGTTGCCGCACACCACCTTTGGCTTGACATTGAAAGTCTTGAGCCATAGGCCGAAATGGGGCCGGATGCAGAGGAAAGCCTCGCACACGACGATAAACGCCGAGATGTTGAGGACAAAGTTCGGGGCCAGATCATGGATATCCAGGCCATAGCAGAACATGAGCCCCCGGACAAATGTGTGGAGAGGGAAACCCAGTCCGCGGAGGAAATGGGGGAGGAACACCACCCTCTCATGGGGCCTAGGGGTGGGGATGAGCTGCCCCTCTTCGGGAAGCCGGTGCGCAATGTCGTTAGACAAGTATCTGGCCTTCCTCAGTTTTTTGATGTGTCCCTCCGTGACGGAGGAGACCATCCAATTGCCTCCCGCCCCAGACATGGCTATAGAAGGTTGAGGTGGGGTGTGCGGACTTGGGCGCTGGAGCTCGAGTGCGCAGAAATGGATAGGCAAAGGAGGAAGAAGACGTGGATGGAAAGGTGGATCCTTATCCCCTTATATGGGCGGACACGACTATGTGTCCCCACCAGCCTGGTAAAACTCGCTTATCTCCCAAGCGCCGTGATCAATGGCTTGGTTGGGTTACCCACGCCCGTATTGATGAGAATCTCGGAATAAGGGGACACGATCTCTGCTTTGACAAGACGTGCCAAGGGAATCACCTCGCTAAACGCGTTGAGGTGGGACAGTAAAACGATTCGAATAAAGACTTGGCCGTGGTGTGATGTCACGCTACGGAATACGTCAGCAGATTAGATTTGTGTAAATATTATTCTCTCTATGGCAATATGTGGAAACTTATTTTGCAGAGCCGGACACTACCTTTGTGTTCAAAATCTTCTATGAAGTACTTGGAGGAGGAACCCGCCTTGCAATGCCGAAGACAATCTGTGCGCCGGACTCGTCGTCATTGAAGCCTGGTTCAGGGGCTACTGAGGGAGTCCCGGATTAGGGGGTGTCCGGATAGCCGGACTATACCTTCGGCTAGACTCCTGGACTATGAAGATACAAGATTGAAGACTTCGTCCCGTGTCCGGAAGGGACTTTCCTTGGCATGGAAGGAAAGCTTGGTGATACGGATATGTAGATCTCCTACCATTGTAACCGACTCTGGGTAACCCTAGCCCTCTCCGGTGTCTATATAAACCGGAGGGTTTTAGTCCGTAGGACGAACAACAATCATACCATAGGCTAGCTTCTAGGGTTTAGCCTCTCTGATCTCGTGGTAGATCTACTCTTGTACTACCCATATCATCAATATTAATCAAGAAGGACGTAGGGTTTTACCTCCATCAAGAGGGCCCGAACCTGGGTAAAACATCGTGTTCCCTGCCTCCTGTTACCATCCGCCTAGACGCACAGTTCGGGACCCCCTACCCGAGATCCGCCGGGTTTGACACCGACAGGTGATAACCCAATCCTTAGAAGCCAATACTTCCAAATATATGATGATTGTCATATGCTGGCGACTTGTCATCCAAAGCCAAGCCAGGTTTAAACGAAACCACACTTATACTTAGATCTGAACAAAAAAGTCTCAAGACAAAACCAAAAAATGTTTGCAAAAAACTTAAACCAAATAAAAATTGAGGTTTCTGATTCGAATACAATCAGTAAACCGTTCCAAAGCGGTTAAGCTAGGATTCGAATACGATCATGTAGCCCCCAATGGCTTTGGCGTTGCGCTGATCAAGAGGGTACCGACAGCTATGTTCTCTTTGGTACGAATATGACCAATGTTTGAACAGGAAGCCCCCAAATGACCTTGAGAGGTTTTTAAAGACCCTGATTCGAATACGATCCAAGTCGGACCAAAAAGGGGTTAAGCTATGATTCAAATACGATCAAGAAGCCCCCTAGTGAGTTTGGCAGTGTGCCGATCAAGAGGGTACCGACAGTTATGTTCTCTTTGGTTCGAATACGACCTATGTTTGAACAGGAAGCCCCCAAGTGATCATATAAATTTTTGCATCGTGCCAATCAAGAGGGTACCGACAGCTATGCTCGATGAGTAGGAAGGCCCCCAAGTGACCATAATAAGGTAAGCCGTAAGGCAGGATACCCATGTTTGAACCGCGCATCATGGCGGCAAGTTCTCTTTGGCAACCTTTAATTTTTATGAGAACTTGAATCTTGCGAGAGATTAATTCTTTTTGAACCGGAACTTTAAACCGGATTTGAAAGCTTCAAAACTTTGTGGGAGACAGATTGTCCTTGAACTGGATGTTTGAACCAGATTTGAGAGCTCAAAAGCTTTGTAAAAGAAAAATTTACCTTGAGCCGGATGTTTGAACCGGATTTGAGAGCTTCAATGCTTTGCGGGAGAGAGATGTCTCTTGAACCGGATTTTAAACCGGAATCTTTATTTTGAACCGACAATTTTCTGACGGCCTCTAAATTTTCATCAATATGGCGGTGTCCTCCGGAACCGGGTTATCATTCCTTCCAATGACCCGGAGTTCCTGAGTCATGTCATTGTAGCCCCCGAGTCTTACGATTACTCGAGGAGTTGGCTTGAGACTCTCCCTATTTGACCGTGATATAAACCGATATGAGTCATTCAACATCTCAGTGATATAACTTGTCCTGCACTGGAGAACTTGCAAGCCAAAGTAATTGCTCTTTTAAAGAAAACAATATGTATATAAAAATATACTGTATGGACTTCACCTGATACATCAGGAAAATAGTCATTCGCCACGGAGTTGATGATCATGACGAGTGAGGGAGTCCTGGATTAGGGGGTGTCCGGATAGCCGGCCTATAACCTTTGGCCGGACTCTCGGACTATGAAGACACAAGATTGAAGACTTCGTCCCATGTCCGGATGGGACTTTCCTTGGCGTGGAAGGCAAGCTTGGCAACACGGATATGTAGATCTCCTCCCATTGTAACCAACTCTGTGTAACCCTAGCCCTCTCCGGTATCTATATAAACCGGAGGGTTTTAGTCCATAGGACGAACAACAATCACACCATAGGCTAGCTTCTAGGGTTTAGCCTCTCTGATCTCGTGGTAGATCTAATCTTGTACTACCCATATCATCAATATTAATCAAGAAGGACATAGGGTTTTACCTCCATCAAGAGGGCCCGAACCTGGGTAAAACATTGTGTCCCCTGCCTCCTGTTACCATCCAGCCTAGACGCACAGTTCGGGACCCCCTACCCGAGATCCGCCAGTTTTGACACCGACATTGGTGCTTTCATTGAGAGTTCCTCTGTGTCGTCACCTTTAGGCCCGATGGCTCCTCTGATCATCAACAACGATGCGGTCCAGGGTGAGACCTTTCTCCCCGGACAGATATTCGTGTTTGGTGGCTTTGCACTGCGGGCTAATTCGCTTGGCCGTCTGTAGCAGATTGAAAGCTACACCCCTGGCCGTCAGGTCAGATTTGGAAGTTTGAACTACACGGCTGACATCCGTGGAGACTTGATCTTCGAAGGATCCGAGCCACAACCAAGCGCGCCGCACTGTCACGATGGGCATGACTTAGCTCTTCCGCCGAATAGTGCCCTTGAGGCCGCGCCCGCAACAGCTCCGACCCTTAGCTCGGAGCCAACTGCGCCGATCAAGGGTGGGTGGCTAGACACCGCCTCGGGGGCTGCAGTCTCAATGGCGATTGAGCCAAACACCAGCTTTATCCTTTGCGAAGCCCGTGACTCCAAGGTGCCGGACCCTGCTCCGGACTCCGAACCCTCCACGCCCTTGCCAATCGAATTCGATTGGGCGCCGATTATGGAATTCACCGCCGCAGATATCTTTCAGCACTCGCCCTTCGGCGACATTCTGAATTCACTAAGGTCTCTCTCTTTGTTAGGAGAGCCCTGGCTGGATTATGGCCAACAGGATTGGGATGCGGATAACGAAGAAATTCGACGCCCACCCACCACCCACTTCGTAGCCACTATCGACGATTTAACCGACGTGCTTGACTTCGACTCTGAAGACATTGGCGGCATGGATGACGATGTAGGAGGCAAACAGGAACCAGCGCCCACAGGGCACTGGACAGCCACCCCATCCTACGATGTATACATGGTGGACACACCCAAAGGAAACGACGAGGACAAACGTGAGGACGCAACGAAGGGTCGTTCCTCCGAAAAGCAGTCAAAGCGGCGGCGTAAGTGCCGCTCCAAGCCCCGCCTCGACAGAGACAACGGTCATACAGACCCAGCCACAGAGCAGGATGAGCCGGCGAACGATGAACATGGCATCGAGCAACCGTCCGAACAAGGCAACTTGGATAAACAAACCGCGCAACCCGTCCCCGGCGAAGATAACAGTCCGATCGACCTCACGCCGGACAAGTTCCTAGAGCAGAAGAACCTCCACAAAAGGCTCGTCGCCACTGCGCGTAGCCTGAAAAAGCAGAAGCGGAAGCTCAAAACTGCGGAAGATGCACTCATAATCAGGTGGAGCAAAGTACTCAACACCACAGAGAAATACGGCGACAGTCACCACACAAAAAGCTACCCGAAGCGAAAGCTCCTGCCTGAATTTGATGAGGATGCCTTAGAACCTCCGCAATCAACAAATAAGGAAGCCACCCGGTCGGATAAACGACCCCATGGCCAATATAGAGCGGAAAGAGGCACCGCACACAAGCCAACACGCGACCCACTCAAGGATTCACATCAAAAAGATGGCCCAGCCAGATCTATCTACGAGCCAAGAAAGCAAGCTTTAGTAAGCAATGCAACACAACAAACATCCGAACATTACGGCACACCCAAATACAGGGGTGCCGCACACCCCCTATGTTTCACCGATGAGGTGCTGGACCATGAATTTCCAGCGGGATTCAAGCCCATAAACATAGAGGCGTACGATGGAACGACAGACCCTGGAGTCTGGATTGAGGACGATATCCTCCATATCCATATGGCCAGAGGAGACGACCTCCACGCCATAAAATACTTACCCCTCAAGCTCAAAGGGCCAGCCCGGCATTGGCTTAAAGGCCTTACTGAAAACACCATTGGAAGTTGGGAAGAGCTCGAGGATGCTTTTTGGGCAAATTTTCAAGGGACCTATGTCCGGCCTCCGGATGCAGACAATTTAAGTCATATAACTCAACAGCCCGGAGAGTCATCCCGGAAACTCTGGAATAGATTTCTTACTAAAAAGAACCGGATAGTTGACTGTCCGGACGCCGAAGCCTTAGCAGCTTTCAAACACAGCGTTCGAGACGAATGGCTCGCCAGACACCTCAGCCAAGAAAAGCCAAGAGCAATGGCCGCATTAACAAGCCTCATGACCCGCTTTTGCGTGGGAGAGGACAGCTGGTTGGCAAGATGCAGCACCAACGACCCAAGTACATCCGAAGTCAGGGACGGAAACGGGAAACCGCGTCGCAGCAAGGACTAGCGCCGGAATAAGGGAAACAGCCCAAAGAGCACGGCAGTCAACACCAGATTCAAAAGCTCTCAGCGGGGTCAGAAAAAGCTGCCCCTCAAGGATAACAGGGACGAGCTATCTAGCCTAAACAAAATCTTGGACAAAATATGTCAAATCCACAGCTCTCCCGAGAAGCCTGCGAACCATACCCACAGAGAATGTTGGGTCTTCAAGCAATCCGGCAAACTCAACGCCAAACACAAGGGGCTTGATACACCAAGTGAGGACAATGACGAACCCCACAAGCAGAGCACCGGGAAACAAAAGAATTTCCCACAAGAAGTCAAAACAGTAAACTTACTTCACGTGACAAAAGGGAAAAACAAAATGGTGCCTATAGAAATACGCGCCATGCGGCCTATCACAAAGGAGTCTCGCCACTGGTTGTTAAAACCGATCACCTTCGACCATCAGGATTACTCCGGAAGTATCCGGAATGCAGGTTGGACCTCCTTGGTATTAGATCCGATAATCGACGGATTCCACTTTACACAAGTCCAGATGGACGGCGGCAGTGGTCTAAACCTGCTATATCAGGACACAGTCTGCAAAATGGGGATGGACCCAACAAAAATTCGCCATAGCAACACTTCCTTTAAAGGAGTAACGCCAGGCCCGGATGCCCATTGCACGGGTTCTCTCTTGCTAGAAGTAATGTTCGGTTCCCCCGATAACTTCCGCCGCAAAAAGCTAACCTTCCACATCGCCCCATTTTCAAGTGGCTATCAAGCACTACTGGGACGCGAAGCTTTCGCCCACTTTAATGCAATACCGCATTATGCATCTCTCACGCTTAAGATGCCCGGCCCACGAGGCATCATCTCACTAAAGGGAAACATTGAATGTTGCTCGCACGCAGAAGACTATACGGCTGCCTTGACAGCCACACATTAAAATAGCTTCACCAACAAAAGCATCTAACAGGTCATTAAGACCATGGACACAAAGGCGAGTCCGGAGCAAACTTATAATTGATAAAGGTTTTTGTAGCCGTACACTCCTATACAAGGGGCTCCGCATATGTAAAATAAGCGACAATAAGGCTCAGTTTTCCCCATCTTGAATTATATTTTGTTTACTTAGTACAACATATATTTTGCACGGCTATTCTTCTTTCAACTAAGTTCCTCTCTTCTACAGATGAACACCGTGCTACACCCGTCCAGGACACGGTGCAACGGAGACATAGGTGCAGACGTGCAGCAGGGACCCGTCCCAAGGATTCTCTTTAGATTAAGACCCTGCGTAAACCTTTTTCGCTATCTCTTGTTGATGCACATCCCCCGGATTCACATTATAACCGAGGAGGAGGCTGGCGTGTTGGCATGTGGCCATGTCAGAATTTCACATGTACCTGGAGACCAGGGGCTTATTATCATGGGCACTGCTCAGTCCGTTTTTATAAAGATCTAATACCTTAGGGAGAGTTCGGCGTCGCGAGTTTGGCCTTATATGCATCAGCTCCGAATCATGTCTTTGGTCAAATGTTGGGTTTGCCCGGCTCCTGTGTTTTGCTGCCTTACGTTCCGCTCTATCGGCTAAGGTGGCACCAGGAGAACTACTGCGATTGTGCCCCGGTTCAGCCAGGCGAGCACCTCAGTAGAGAAATCCGAAAACTGACTGTCATGATATAGCATGAGACTGGTCAACCACTCAATGACCTATCGGAGTCTTCGGGATTCCTCCGCATTAATGAAGGGTCATTTCCCATCCAGGCACACACGCACCCCGAGTTCCTGCGAGCGCGGCGCCACCAGGGGCTATATAGTAGCCCCCTGTCAAACTCCTATGGCTAAGTGAAAGTGATAAAGCATTATAGTCCGATTGCCTAGTTCGCTGCGCTATCACCTCCTTCATGGACCAAGACGTTGGATCAAGTGTGAGAATGCGCCTTCTGCGAACACCCCCGCATTATATGCGTGGGGCTGAAGCCGACGACTGCCATCTTTTAGATTATATACACATATACCTCAACGGCAGCACAAGAGGCATTATAATACTTGCAGGCACAAGTATAAAAAGCTTCTACAATTCATCAAAATATTGTTTTACAATAATACACGTTATTCGAACATAATATCCTTCGAGCACTGCGTCTCTATTAAACGAGCGCCTTGCAGAACTTCCTGAAAATAGTGCTCCGCAGGTATTCGGCCTCCGTCCGAATCTTGGGATGCAACAGCGGCGGCCTCCATCTCCGCCCAGTATTTCTTGACACGGGCAAGGGCCATCCACGCACCGTCTATGCATGCTGACCTCTTCATCGCATCGATATGCGGCACGACACCAAGGAACTGTTGCACCAAGCTAAAATAACTATTCGGCTCTGGCCTTTCCGGCCACAGATGATTAACGACATCCTTCATGGCGAGTCCAGACAACCTATTCAGTTCGGCCCATTCGGCCAAACGATCGGTCAACGAAAGCGGACGCTCCAGATTGTTGAACTGTGACCAGAAGAGCTTCTCCACTTTGCTATCTTTCTGATCTCGGAAATGTTCGGCCGCATCAGCGGCACTCACAGCTAAATCCAGATATGCGTCCGCCGAACTCCACATCCGGTCCAACGGAGCGTATTTAGGATCTCCGAACTTCATCCGCGGCATAAAGGGCTTTCCAGCCGCAATATCTCCGGCCCGACGCAACTCCTCCTTCATCGCTCTCATCGCAGAACAAGCATCCTTGGCCACTGTAGTGGCCTTCTCCAGGTCTGTCCGCTCCGCCCGATCTTCTTTTTCAAGAAGCTTGTAGCGGTCAGCAGCGTTCTTTAACTTCACAGCCATTTCGGCCATTTCCTTCTTGCTTCGGCAGTGAGCAGCCTGTTCGGCTTTCAGCTCCTCAATTGCCTTTACGGCAGCCGCATCACTTCTCCTGGCTTGCTCCTTGGCTTGGGCAAGTTCCGCCCGAAGGTTCTCCATGGCAGCGGCCCCATCTGCATCAAGTGCACATGCTGTAAGATACTGGCATCAAGCTCCTCTTACCAGGTGTCTCCAGAGAAATTACATACCTTGTGCCTCGTCAAGCCGCTTGTTGACAATCACGATATCGGCATCTGCCATGTCAAGTTGCCGCGTTAGCTCGGCAAATTCATCAGTCTGGCTGGCCACCGGACACTTCGCCACCTACATAGGAAGGCAGCAAAATTACACCTGGGACTATGATCCTCTACGTGATGTCATCTTCGACAACACACAGAGTCTCAGGGGCTACTATCTACACAGGGCACATCTTATATGCGGAACTGTCAAAAGGTACATCACCTTGCGTACCTCAAAACCTGTTAGTAAACTCCTGATGGCCTTGTGCAACCCGCTTTCAGCGGACAAGATCCTTTCAATTACCGTACCCATCAACGTACGGTGTTCCTCTAAGATAGACGCTCGCCCTAACAGATCCTTCAGTTTATCCGACCGAGCACCAGGCGGTGCCGGACTCGTTCGTTGGCCTTTTTCAAAGACCGGACACGGACGGTCTTGGGGGGCCGTATGACTGCCATCCGACCCTGCCGGATTCGGAGAAACCCTCTGTGACGATACCTCAGGATCGCCTGCCTCGTAAGGCGGTATGGCAGGGGGAGGCGTTGCGCTCTACATCATCTCCGGAAGAAGATCCCACGAAGATGAGCTCTGCTGAGAAGGGCTGAGATCCGAACTACAAGGTAAAATTTCGGTTATTTTCCTCAGAAATAAAACAAGGATTTCTCTCATTTTAAACCTCCCCTCTCTACTTACGGCTCGGTGGAGGGTTGATCCCCTTGAGGGCATAGTACGGCCGAGGCATCCCCTGGCACAGGACCCTCTGGCGAAGATTTCTTCCCCCGCTTTGAGACCATGGACTCCGGGTCTTCAGAGGCAGTCCTCTTCCTCCCCTGAGTAGAGGAATTTTCGATTCATCCTTTCCGGACAGCCTCCTTCGGGGAGGCAGCAACTTCTTTGTCCCCCCTTCGCTTTCTTCCGAAGGCATGATCTCCAGCATCCTGGTTAACACGAGATCCAGCATGGTCTCGGGAAGGGGGGCCGGACACCTGATTAACTTCGCCTTCGCTACCCACTCCTATTTCAAAGACAACTCTTTTAAGGGTGATGTTGTGATAAATGAGCAGATGGTGTGTCCGGGCATAGGGCTACTTACTTGGGTATTCGGATGATTGCAACTCAGACCTGCGTCCTCTGTAGAATCCTGACACACTACTTGTGGTCCGAAGAACAATTTGTACATCTCCACGGGCGTCATGCCAAGAAAATGTTGGAGAACTCGTGGTCCCTCCGGGTTGAACTCCCATAGGCGGAGGAGGCGACGTTTGCAGGGCAGAACTCGGCGAATTAACATAACCTGCGTCACCACGACCAGACTGATGTCTCTTTCTAGGAGATCTCGGATGCAGCCCTGCAACAGGGGCACGTCCTTTGCCGACCCCTAGTCCAGCCCCTTATTGACCCATGACGCCAGTCGTGGCGGGGGACCCGAGAGGAAATCAGGAAGTGCCACCCACTTGGTGCTCCTGGGAGCTGTGATATAAAACCACTCTTGTTGCCATAAGCTAAACTCCTCTTGAAAGGAGCCCTCGGGCCATGGAGCGTCAGCATTCTTGCTTATAACAGCGCCTCCGCACACCGGGTGTTGTCCCTCAATCATCTTCGGCTCTACTTTAAAGGTCTTAAGCCACAGTCCGAAGTGAGGAGTAATACGGAGGAAGGCTTCGCACACGACAATGAACGATGAGATGTGGAGGATGGACTCTGGGGCTAAGTCATGAAATTCCAGCCCATAATAAAAATGAGCCCCCTCACGAAGGGATCCGTCGCGAAGCCTAGCCCTCGGAGGAAGTGAGACACAAACACCACGCTCTCACCAGGCTTGGCAGTAGGAATAACCTGCCCGTGAGCAGGCAGCCTATGCGAGATTTCGCCGGTCAAAAACCTGGCCTCTCTTAGCTTTAGCACGTCTTCCTCCGTGACGGAGGAAGGCGTCCATCGGCCTCGAAGGTCGGAGCCGGACATTGTCGAAGGTCCGAATCGCCTGAAATCTAGGGCCTTGGGTGTTGGAACTCGAGGCGAAGGGCGAATTCGATTGAGATCAAAAGAAAGGAGTAAGGCCTTGGTCTCTTTATAAGAGGTTGAATACCAAGAGCCCTCCCCGTGACCGTTTGGGACTCGCCTTTGATCGAGGAGATGCACCAACGGGCACGATTGGGTTACCCACGTCCGTATTGATGAGAATCCCGTAAATAAAGGGGACATGATATCTGCTTCGACAAGACGTGCCAAGGAAACCGCCTTGCAAAACGTGCTAAGATGGGACAGTAAAAACGGTTCAAATAAAGGCTTGGCTATGGCGTGATGTCACGCTACGGAATATGTCAGCAGATTAGATTTGTGTAAATATTATTATCTCTACGACAGTATGTGGAACTTATTTTGCACACCCGGACACTATCCTTGTGTTCAAAATCTTCTATGAAGTATTCAGAGGAGGAACCCACCTTGCAATGCCGAAGACAATCTGCGCGCCAGACTCGTCGTCATTGAAGCCTGGTTCAGGGGCTACTAAGGGAGTCATGGATTAGGGGGTGTCCGGATAGCCGGACTATAACCTTTGGCCGGACTCTCGGACTATGAAGATACAAGATTGAAGACTTCGTCCCGTGTCCAGATGGGACTTTCCTTGGTGTGGAAGGCAAGCTTGGCAATACGGATATGTAGATCTCCTCCCATTGTAACCGACTCTCTGTAACCCAAGCCCTATCCAGTGTCTATATAAACCGGAGGGTTTTAGTCCATAGGACGAACAACAATCATACCATAGGCTAGCTTCTAGGGTTTAGCCTCTCTGATCTCGTGGTAGATCTACTCTTGTACTACACATATCATCAATATTAATCAAGCAGGACGTAGGGTTTTACCTCCATCAAGAGGGCCCGAACCTGGGTAAAACATTGTGTCCCCTACCTCCTGTTACCATCTGGCCTAGATGCATAGTTCGGGACCCCCTACCCGAGATCCACCAGTTTTGACACCGACAACGAGTGAGTCGGCCACGGGAGCAGACAGATGAATCGGCCGCGGTGTTGTAAGCTATTATGGATGAGCAAGTTGTTCTCCTCGTTGTAAGCCGGTGCGGACGCGTGAGCCGGTGCGACGTTTGTAAGCCGGTGCGGATGAGAGAGTCGGCCGTGGAGAGAGTCAGCTGCAGTGTTGGAAAACAGCATAGACACGGGCGAGTAGGCTTTGTAATGAATAATGGTCCTGCGAAACAATACCATAGACCAGAGTAACTGTTCTCAAACATGCATGATATTACAAACATGGGCCTCATGACCCAACAATCATAGCATAAAAATCAAGCACATGCGGAAGCTTAACATGTCTGAGTACAGACATCTACAAATGAAAAAGGCTAAGAAGCCTGACTATCTACCAGATCCTGCCGAGGGCACAAGATCGTAGCTGAGGTATCAAGCTAAACATCGAATTCCATGCGGAACTACTAGCAAGACTGAAGTCTCTCTGTAAAACATAAATTAAGCAAACATGTGTACAAAGGTACTCAGCAAGACTTACATCAGAACTAGCTACATATGCATCGGTATCAACAAGGGGGGGTGGAGTTTAACTGTAGCAAGCCAGCTTTGACTCAGTGGCTAACCTGAACTACGACTGCAAGCAACTCTTTTGAGGTGGCGCACACGAGTCCACATATTCACCATTCAATACACCACTATGGATCCGCTCCCGTCTCCCTACGAGAAGGCCATCCACGGCACTCACGCTTATCTTGCGAGTTTTAGAGTATCCACTTTCACTTGTCTATGAACTGTTATAGGCAACCCAGAAGTCCTTTACCGCGGACACGACTATTCGAATAGATCATTTATAACCCTGCAGGGGTGTACTTCTTCACACACGCTCTCGCCACTTACCACCATGTACACGTCGTGTATCTCAGCAACCTTCAAGCGGAAGCCTGGCAAGGGAGTCGGCCACGACCTGACTAACCACACAAGTCTCTAGTCCAGGTTTATCGCCTATTCGGGTTCCATCCGCGAGGAGATCCGGTCGGAGTTTCGCTCACAGCCCCAAACGATGTGTGCAGGGTTCCCGAGACACCAAACGGGTGCCCGGTACACCGTGCCACGGTGTATCTACCACATCATAGCCCACCCCTAGGGTCAGCGCTACGCACGGCCACCAACACATATCCTACAAACACCAGAAACTAGTTGCAACTCCTGGACTGAGTACAAGGGCAGTTAATAAGTCGAGAGGGTCCATTGGTTTCGGGCCCAATGCGTGGTAGTAGCTGTTCATGGATCACAAACACAGAACTCAGTTCCTAAGGACGGGTTCAATGAGACAACCCACCATGTACTCCTACATGGCCTCTCACCGCTACCTTTACCAAATCGTGTTCACACACTTAGCTCACACACAGTAGGACATGATCATCACTGTTCCAATTCATTCCCGATGAATCAGACCTGACTCAACTCTAAGCAGTAGCAGGCATGACAAACAAGCATGGATGAGTAGGCACATCAGGGCTCAAACAACTCCTACTCATGCTAGTGGGTTTCATCTATTTACTGTGGCAATGCCAGGTCATGCAGGGGATAAGGGGTTCAACTACCGCAGCAAGTAACAATTGAATCGTTGTTGTCCTAATGCAGTAAAAGAGAGCAGGAGCGAGAGAGTGGGATTGTATCGGAATGAACAAGGGGGTTTTGCTTGCTTGGCACTTCTAAAGATAATATAGTTCTTCATCTGTGTCATCAATCACGTCATTGGAACCACGTCTATCGAGAGGGGACAATTACTGGCAAAGGAACATAAACAACATTCAATTAATGCAATGCACAAGCGAATGAATGATATGACGTATTAAGGTACTGAATTGATCTAATGCAATATCTAGCCAATTTAATTGAAGTGGAACTCAAATAAGATCAAATTCCAACTCCAAATGTTATTTCATAAGTTGTCCTAATCATAATTTGTCCTATTTAGTGAGGTTAACTTATTCAAACATGCATGATCATGGCATAACCAGATTCTTCATATTTTTTTGATCATTTTTCATATATAATTTATTTCATTTGGAGTTACGGTTTAATTTCTATGAATTTTGGAAGTTTTGGGCATTTTCTGGAATTTCCTGATTATTTTTAAAAACCAAAAAATCATTAATTGCGTCAGCACTGCGTCATGCCTACGTCAACAGTCAACTGGGTTGATCCAGGTCAAACCTGATGTGTGGGGGCCACACTTCAGTGACACAGGGCTAATCCCGGTCAAACCCAGCGCTGACTGGGGTTTGACCAGGCCTGGGGCCCGCTGTCAGTGAGAGGGGGGTTAATTAGGCGCTAAAAGAGCTGGTGCCACGTCAGGGAATGGCGTTTTGCCGCCGGTGGCCAAATCCCGCGACGGTGGCTCGCCGGCGTTGGTCGGAATGGCGCTACAGAGCACCGTTTCGCGCGTGGTTTGCGGCTACAGGTAGCTGGGGGTGCGGCGCATCCAGAGGTGGCGGCGGCTGGAGCAGGGGTGGCCGGGGATTGGCGGAACGGAGCTCGCGGCGGTGGCCGGAGTTCGGGCGTCAGTGAGGATGACGCTAGGGTGCACGGAGGGAGGCTTGGGTGGTGGCGTTAGGTTTCTTGGGAGGTCTTGAGCACGTTCCAGTGCTTGGACGCAAGCGACGGCGGCTGTGGCCATGACGGCATCGAGGCCAGCGGCGAGGAGCTCACGGCTCCGGCGGCTAGACGAGTTAGAGGACGAAAATGATAGCGGCGCTAGAGGGGAAAGATTCGTGAGCTCACAGAGAGGCGGAGTAGTAGGTCAGCACACTCAGGCGCGCCCAGGAGCTAGCGAATCGACGACGGGGAGGTCCGGTGACCGGTGGTGGAGAAGATGGCGATGGCGTCACTGTGGTGCCTCCGGGCTCGCCTGCTTCGTCGTGGAGTAGCCTTGTGTCGTCGCGGAGCTCTGGACACGGTCGGAGAAGCGAGGGGGAGGCGGTGGACGCGGAGGTGCACGTCAGTGCGCTCGGACGCGAGTGAGGAGAGCGGGGGAGAAAGGCAGAGGGAAGGAGAGCGACACGGGAAAGAGAAAGAGAGGGCCAGGGGTGTGTGGCAACGCCTAGGGAGACCCAACACGTCGAGGAGGCAACCAGGCAGGCAGGAGGTGGCCTGCGCGCGGCGACCACGCGCCCTCGTGCCTTCTGGCACGAGGTTGAAGGAGGCGGTGCTGTAGCTGGGCCGCTACAGTGGTGGACCGCAACTAGGCTGGACAGGTAAGCCAGGTGCAGTGCCCTCTCTTTTCTTTCTGTTTTTGTTTTTCTATTCTTGTTATTTTGTTTTGATTTAGTTTATAACCCAAATCATTTTAATAAATTCTGTAGGTTATTATATGGCTTGCTAAAATATATACAAAGCCACTCACAAACTTCCAGAATTATTGAAGTTATATTTAATATATATTAAATATAAATCCAAAGAAAATAATTATTAGATTAATTCAAATGGCCAAAATAAATGTTTCTGAGCTCATAAAAATATTGGTTTGAATTTTAGCTCTTGTCAATAATTCTATGAAATAACAGGAACATTTTATTGGACTCATTTGAGAAGATTTTTAAAGTTGGTTATTTTTGAACTGATTTATGAGGGTTTCAACAAACCTCAATTCAACTTTCAGAAATTAGACATGATGCATGGATACTCTCTTATGCAACTATAGCAAACAATTCTAGGGATGTGACAGGTTGTAGGGGGCGGCTATTTATAGCCTAGGGAGTAGCCTGACATGATAAGACATAAATGCCCTTCAATGATATGACCGTTAGGTGGGTAGATATTTGGGACAGCTGGCGCATAGCACAGCAACAGTCGGAATGTTGAGTATCAAATTCCTTAGGGCTATCATGTTCCTCACTGTGTAGGCAATCCACATTGGAGAATTCCTAACTCCTCAGTCAGAACAAATTCCTCAGAGACCAGAAGAACTTCGTCTCTGTCACTGAAGAATATAACTGAACTGTATGAGATTTCCAATGGCTTCACTCGAAGGGATTGGTAGTTGTAGGATTTGAGTTGAGCATCACATGGAAATTTTTCCTTAGTATTTCCTCGACCCCCTTTAATAGTATGGTGTTTCCTATGACTCAAGAAAGAGAAAATGAAACTACGAAAACAAAAGTCTTCATGCTCCATGTTCCTCGAATGAATACCAAGTCATCAGGATTACACCAATTTCTTCACTTTCAAAGTCTTCAGAAAATTTTCAGAAATCCAAAGTCTTCAATCGAAGAACTTCATTTTTAGGGGTCAACTTTCTCTGTAAATATCAAACTCCTCATAGACTTATAGACCTGTGTACACTCACAAACGCATCAGTTGCTTAACCTATAAGTCTTCAATACACGAAATCACTAAGGGGCACTAGATGCACTTACAATCTCCCCCTTTTTGATGATTGATGACAATATAGGTTAAGTTTTCAACGGGGATAAACATATGAAGTGTAAATACTGGAAGTAAGGAATTTGATTGCAAGATATAGAAGAACTCCCCCTGAAGATGTGCATAGTGAGGAATTTGCTTTTGAAGCAGTGCACACTTTGAAGAGTAGAATCATGGAGATCTCCCTCTATATCTTGTAATCCATACATGCATTTAACATATAATATGAAGAATTTGAAATGCATGATGAAATATGGTGACTGATGTAATTCAGCATGCGTGCATTAATATTAACGAGGAATAAGCATGCAGGAAAACACAACAAAAGTATCAGGCCACCATAGAGTTTAAGGTTACAACTCGATCCAGCAAAGTCTTCAAAAGAACGAGAGTTGTAACTTATAAAAAACTATAGGTAGACCCGCTTGAAGACTAACTCAAATTTCTACCCCTTTGTCATCGAATGACCAAAAGGATCGAAAAATGAGGACTAACACCCCTGAAGAATATCAAGTTGATGGAGGAGCGCCAACGTTGTTGGGGTCGTTTGTCGTTATAGGGCCTGCCGTAGTGTCGTCCAAGTCTTCATACTCATCGCTTTTGCGCGATGAAGAATATGAGCTGGTCACCAAAGAAGGAACCTCGACCTTCTTGAATTTCTTTGGTGGAGGTGCAGACCAGTCAAAATCTTCCTTGAGACCCATTTTCTTCAGATCTTCTTCATCATATAGATGTGGTAAGACAGCCCAGGTGCGACCGAAGACTTCATGGAGGTAGTAATGGTTTTTCTTCACTTCATTATGTGTAGCAGTCATGTTGTGAAGAATAGAACCAAACTGACGCTTAACCGATTTATGGTTTCGATCCACCTTCTGGTGAAGACTAAGAAGCAGCTCACGGTCAGTCATCACACGTGGAGCTATGGCTTGAGGAGTAGACTTGGGTGCATTGGCAGCAGAATCATGAGTGGCAGAGTCATCATTGGTGGAGTAAGATGCAGCTTTGTGAAACTGACCATCCAATGGACGAATGCCTTCATCAATGACCAGAGGTGCCTTGCCCTTTTCATCAGCTGAGGTATAAGTTTGCTTGTGGACTTCAATCGGGGGGCAGGTAGCTGAGGTGATTCTAAAAATCAGCCTTGTAGTTGAGTGAAGAACTTGTTCTGAGGAATCTCATAATCCAAGGAGCATAAGGATTCAACTCTAACGGAGAGAGTGCAACATTTGCCAGAGTCCTCATGAAGAAATCAAAATAATTGATAGGAATGCTATGAATGATGTTGAATAGCAGATTCTTCATGATGCCAACTATTTCCTCATCAGATGAGTCATGGACTTTGATGGGACTCATTGTCCTCGTCAGAATGCGATAGACTATTCCGGGCACATAGAGTAAGTCCTTTATGAGGAATTTGGTCCTTGGGGCTTGACCGGGCTTCAGAGGCTTCATTAACACTTGCATGTAATGAGCGGTGAGTTCAGGTTCTTGGTACAGGTAGTGAGCTCCTTCACTTGGTGGACTGATGGGCGGGGCGTGAACGAATTTAGAGGCCGGTGCCTTATAATGAGTATTATCGGTCATCCAGTGCAAGACCCAGGTGTTGATGTCTTCAGGATCACCAGTGATGTGCAGTGTCGCATAGAACTGAAGAATGAGCTCTTCATTCCAATCAACAATGTAAGAGCAAAAGTTGAGGAGGCCCGCGTCATGAAGCACACCAAGGACAGGAGTGAAACAAGGCAATGATTCCATGTCCACATGAGAAATATGCTCATGGTATAAGATTTTGTCCTTGTTGAAGAGTAGTGAAGAATAGAAATTGGCCTGGCTGGTAGTCCAGAAGCGCTTCCTCCTAAGACGAGCAGAGTCATCAGGATTGTAGTCAGTGAAGAATACATGCTCGCCAAAGAAGTTACCAGCCTTGATTTTTTGCTTCTTCGAGAAGGGATCCTTTGGCTTGGGGTGAGGACTGTTAGTCAATTGCATCACAACCTCAGGGATCTCGATCTCATGTTCCACGGGCTGAGGAATTTCAGGTTCTTCTTCAGTGGCAGCCTGGGACTTCAATTCTTCATTTGCGTTTTCATCAACACTAGTGGCTGGAATTTCTTCATGGACAGACGAAGTTGCACGAGGTTTATCAGATCCCATTTGTACTTCAGTTGCTACAGGGGACTAGGGAATTTGTTGAAGAGGTGTGAATAGAGGAGAGTTGGGGCGCTGACTTTCCCAATAGTCATCATTCATCATCGGAGTAGTGCTTCCAATGTCCACAACTGCATCTTCTTCTTCAATGTCGGCCTCTTCAGCAGTAAACTAAGGCATGGGCGAGGAGACAATTGGTGTTGAAGGGATTGCATCCACTTCAATTTCTTCATCTAGCTGTTCTAACGAAGCAGCTGACGGAATATCATCGTCTGATTCACTTGGAATCATATATTCTTCATCAAAAGGAACAAGGTCCTTTGATGGCATGGTTGAGATAGGAACAACATCATTGGGTTGTCAAATGAGCTAGTCAATGGCTTCATCTTCTTTGGGGCTGAAGAATCTGATGAAGTTGATGCCTTCCTTTTCTTCACAGCTGCACGCTCTGCAACCTTGGTCTTCTTCACATCTGATGCAGATGGAAGGATCGGAGTTGGCGTAGGCGCAGGAGGAGCAGAGGAATTTGGTTGAATTTCTTCAGGCGCAACTGATGCAGTTGCCCTGACGTCTTCACTTTCTTCAGGCACAACACTAGTGGTTGCCCTGGCAATTTCTTCAGCGGCTGGAATGCAGTCATCAGCCCTGGAATTAGCATTTTCTTCAGCAGCCTGATTGTCATCAACGGTGCTGGCATTTTCTTCAATAGGCTGAGCAGATGCTTTAGCCTGAGGTATTTCCTGTTGCATTGGGGCTGCAACATTTGAAGTGAATTGATCAGTGAGTTTCACAAAACGGACCTTGGCTCCAAGCCAATCAGCGTGGTATGCGTCAAATTCATCACTGAGTTTCTTGATCCCAGATTGAATAGTGACAAGTTCTTCAGTTGTCATAGAGACAACGTTTTTCTTCAGGAAACACTCCTTCTTGTACTGCGCTTTCTTGATCTGCATGGCCTTCTCAAACTTCCATTTTTCTTCCTGAATGAAGTGAGTCAACATATGACTTTGGCCAGGAATCAACTTGAAGTCAGGCATAGGAGTATTGGGGTCCTTGTGCCATAGATCAATGTACTCAAGGATCAACTTTGGATCCAAAAGTAGAGGCACACTTGTGCCCTTGGCTCTAGTGGCCTTGACCTGCCTGTCTCTGATGATTTCTGCAAGTTCATCATCATCAGCTTCGTCTTCATCGGACGACACTTGAAAAGCGACCTGCTTCTTTTGAGGACTTGGTCGAGAGCCTTGTTTACTAGTTGCCTTCGTCTTCAACAAAGTGGGACTAGTTGAAGAATGCAGTGGTGCTGAGGAACTAGCAGATGCTCTTGAGGCAATAGAGACGCCTGCTGTCCTTTGGCACGTGGCGAGATGCACAGGTGCAGAGGATTTGGTCGAAGTAGCTAAGGGATTTGGTGGAGGAGCTGAGGACTTTGGAGTGGGAGCAGCATGAGGAGTTGGCCGTGAGGGCTTTGAAGAAACTGGTCGTGAGGGCATTGCTGAGGAACTTGGCCGTGAGGGCATTTGGGTTGAAGCACTTGGCTTATAAGCAGGCTTCTTTGGCATAGCCTTCTTGGGCTTACTTGCAGAGGCTTCGGTAGTGGCAGCAGCAGCAGCAAAGTCTTCATTGAATTTCCTCACTGCTTCTCTTTCTTGTCTGGCCAACTTGGCCTGGCGCTTGGCACATTCATCAGGATAATCCTCACCACGCTTGAGGCTGGTGGGATCTGCTTCTTGGCCAGGTGCCAATGTAGGTCTTGGGCATTGAGGATTGAGAGCAAATTTCTTCATGTACTTGGGAGTAACATACATGTACTCCCTCCACTCTCTTACCCATCTCCTCTCTATTCTTTGAATGTGCACCTTGCGCTGATTTTTGTCCTCCTTACCAAACTTAGCCTCATCAGGAGTGCAATAGTCCTTGTATATATCATCAGGGATCTCAAAAGCAGTATTGACCTCAGGCCTCTTTCCCCCTTCTATGGCTTCTTTCCATCAGCCATTTTCTTCAGATGAGGAATTTGAACAATGGAATTCTCTGAAGATGTATGCAACTTTTCTTTGAGGAATGTTGCAAATGAGTTAAGTTGATGAGAACCTAGTGATTCAGCAGCTGATATGAGTACATGTGAACAGAGTATAGTTGCGAGGAATATGGAGAGGTCATATGCGTTCTCAGAGGTTTTTCAAAAAGAACAAGTTTGAGGATTTTGACCAGATGAGTCTTGAAAAATTTCACTAAGCGTTCTTAGTCTTAGGTTCCAGAGTTGTATAGATCGAAAATCCACACAATTGAGGAATCTTGAAGAAAAGTATAGCTTAGAGAAATGAATCAAGAACAGATGACATGTGAGGTGTTCAGTGTGTGATGAATTTGAAGAATAAACACCTTTGCAGATTTTGTAGTTATCATTTGAAGCAAAGAGGACAGTAAAAGTAACTTTTAATTACCTTGGACGAAGAACATGACGAACTGAGAGGTGTAGAAGTGAAGTTCGTCAGTTCAGATCTTCCATGCCCTAACTAGGCAGAGGAATATAGCTACGGCAGCGGCGGAGTGAAGAAATCCACAGCCGAAGCGAGTATGACGGCGACGAAGTCGAGGCAGTGAAGCTCTTACTCACCGGCGATGATGAAGTAGCGGCGGTGCTAGGGTTTGAGAAGCTCGAGCTGGAGTGAGAACGAGCGGAGTAAAAGTGAAGTGAGGAAGGGAAGGGGTATTTATAGCCACGGTGAAAAAACTGTTCACCCGAAGAAATTGGACGAACGTGCCCCTGACCCTTCTCATTCCCTTGACATGTGTCACCCACGTACTGAGAAGTGGAGATCGTGTGAGATCGTGAGTGAATAGATAAGTGTTGTCGTGGGATGTGGAACGGTTTGAGCGGCAAAGCCGAATATTTAGATAGGATAAGTTAAAAGTTCCGTTCGCAAATTCTTCAGCTGACAGGGACACAGTGAAGATTTTGAACGAGTTTCAAATAGAACGCACAAGAAGAATTTGTGAATAGATTGGGTTGAGTATATCATAGAGGGGGAAGGGTCCGATCACATTCACATAGCAGAAAAGGCAATACGAAGAAATGTCTATAAGTGAATGTTGTAGAGGACATAAACTCATATATATATATACATACATATATATATATAGCCAATGAAGAAAAATGACAGAAAAAGTGAAGACAATGCAAAGTTGAAGAACAACTGAGGAATTTCAAAGAACTGAGGAAAAACTCAATTGAAGATTTTCAACATTTTGTGGTGGCGTGACCCACCATATAAGAATGATGATTTCAGACACCGCATACAATTTTCATAGGGTTATGAGAATCAAATTCTTCGTTAATTTCTTCACACTTAGAGTGTTATTCTTCATTGATTGAAGAAAAACGTTTCTTCATGTGTTTCACATCTAAGTCATCAATTTTGCATAAGTGTTAGGATGAGTGTCCCTTTCAAAGAACATTCGAAGAACTTTTAATTCTAGAATACTTGCTAAATCTTTTCTCATCCAAGGGCTTAGTGAAGATATCAGCTAGCTGTTCTTCAGTCTTCACATGCTCAATAGAGATGTCCCCTTTCAACACATGATCACGAAGAAAATGATGACGAATCTGAAAGTGCTTTGTCTTCGAGTGTTGAACTGGGTTATGAGGAATCTTGATGGCACTCTCATTGTCACAGTAGAGTGGCACATTCTTCACATTGACAACGTAGTCCTTGAGAGTTTGCTTCATCCATAGTAGCTGAGCACAGCAAGAGCCAGCAGCAATGTACTCAGCTTCAACAGTAGAAAGTGATACGCAGTTCTGTTTCTTCGAGGACCAACAGACCAAGGATCGCCCGAGGAAATGGCATGTGCCAGATGTTGACTTGCGGTCCACACGATCACCAGCATAGTCAGAGTCTGAATGTCCAATGAGATCAAAAGCCGATCCCTTGGGGTACCATAATCCAAGTGTTGGTGTGTGAGCTAGATATTGAAGAATATGCTTCACAGCCTTATGGTGTGATTCTTTCGGTGTAGCTTGAAATCGGGCACACATGCAAACACTAAGCATAATATTTGTCCTAGATGCACATAAGTACAATAAAGAACCAACCATGGAGCGGTATACCTTTTGATCGAAGTCAGTACCATTTTCATCAGTGCATCGATGGCCATTTGTGGGCATAGGGATTTTGACTCATTTGCAATCTTGCATGCCGAATTTCCTCAGTACATCCGTGAGGTATTTCTCGTGAGATATGAATATGCCATTGCGCTGTTGACGAATATGAAGACCTAAGAAGAATTTAAATTCTCCCATCATAGACATTTGATATTCTTCACTCATCATATAGGGAAATTCATCACTGTAACATTGGTTAGTACAACCAAAAATGATGTCATCAACATAAATTTGGCACACAAACAGTTCACCATCATAAGATTTAGTGAAAAGAGTTGGGTCAAGTGAACCGGGTTTGAAGCCTTTCTTCATGAGGAATTCCTTCAAAGTATCATACCATGCCCGTGGGGCCTGCTTGAGGCCATAGAGGGCCTTATTGAGTCTGAAGACTTTGTCAGGATGCTTTGGATCTTCAAAACCTTGGGGTTGAGCAACATATACTTCTTCCTCAAGCTTACCATTGAGGAATGCACTTTCACATCCATTTGATATAAGATGATATCATGATGGTTAGCATAAGCAAGTAATATGCGAATAGCTTCAAGTCTAGCAACAGGTGCAAAAGTTTCATCGAAATCAATTCCTTCAACCTATGTGTAGCCTTGAGCTACAAGCCGTGCCTTATTCCTCACCACAAGGTCATTTTCATCTTGCTTGTTGCGGTAGATCCACTTTGTGCCGATGATATTGTGCTTGCGAGGATCTGGACGTTTAACCAGTTCCCAGACGTTGTTGAGCTCGAATTGATGTAATTCCTCTTGCATAGCTTGAATCCACTCAGGCTCCAGAAATGCTTCATGTACCTTAGTGGGCTCTGTGATAGAGACGAAAGCAAAGTTCCCACAAAAGTTAGATAAATGTGAAGCTCTTGAGCATGTGAGAGGACCTGGAATGTTGATGTCGCTGATGATTTTCTCAATTTGCACTTCATTTGCAATGCGAGGATGAGCGGGTTGACGTTGAGGAATTTGATCAGCATTTTCTTCAACACCATTTTCCTTAGGTGCATTAGCATGGCGTTCTTCATGTTCTGGAATGACTTCTTCAGCAGATTCTTCAGTAGGAATGACATCTCAGTAGCCTTGAACTTAATAGAATCCTCAGGAGGTACTTCATCCGTCACAGTAGGTAGGTGCTCTCTTTGCGAGCCATTAGTCTCATCAAACCGCACATCTACAATTTCAACAACCTTGTGATGACAGGTGTTGAAGACTCTGTAGGTGTGCGAGTCCTTACCAGAGCATAAAACCTTCATGTGCTTTCGGTGCAATTTTAGAACTGTGATGAGGATCTCTAATCCAACATTTAGCACCGAAGACTTTGAAATAACTCACATTGGGTTTCTTGTCAGTGAGAAGTTCATATGCAGTCTTCTTGAAGAATTTGTGAAGATATACCCTGTTGATGATGTGGCACGCAGTATCAATTGCCTCAGGCCAGAAGCGAGGAGGCGTCTTGTACTCATCAAGCATAGTGCGGGCCATCTCAACAAGAGTCCTGTTCTTACGCTCCATGATGCCATTTTGCTGAGGAGTATAAGGAGCAGATAACTCATGAGTAATATCAAGTTCATCAAGATAGTCATCAAGGCCATTGTTCTTGAACTCAGTTCCATTATCACTTCTGATGTGCTTGATCTTCACACCAAAGTTGGTTGAAGCCCTCAAGGAAAATCGTTTGAAGACTTCCTGCACTTCAATTTTGTAAGTGATAATATGGACCCATGTATATCAAGAATAATCATCAACAATGACAAAGCCATATAAAGATGCAGCATTAGAAAATGTGTCATAGTGAGTAGGGCCAAAGAGATCCATGTGAAGCAATTCAAATGGTCGAGTAATAGTCATGATAGTCTTTACTGGATGCTTGGCCTTGTAATCTTTCCAGCTTCACAGGCTCCGCAAAAGTGATCCTTGAGGAATTTGACATTTTCAATGCCAATGACATGCTTCTTCTTCGCGAGCGTGTGCAGATTCCTCATGCCAGCATGACCAAGTCGTCGATGCCATAGCCAGCCTTCTGAAGCTTTTGCAAGTAGACATGTAGCAGGTTGTGGTCCTGTAGAGAAATCAACAATATACAAATCTCCTCTCCTAAATCCTTCAAAGACTTTGGAATTGTCACCTTCCATGATCACAACACAATGATACTTGCCAAAGACAACAACCATATCAAGATCACAAAGCATTGAGACAGACATGAGGTTGAACCTTAAGGACTCGACAAGCATGACTTTGTCCATGTGTCGATCCTTTGAGATTGCAACCTTACCTAGACCCAACCATAATGTGGTATCATGTTGAATCGAGCGAACGCGGTTTGTCTGAGCAGTGCCTGATAATCACTGCGAAAGGGGACAATGTCAAAGATTAACTCTTCGGCACGGTAATTGTCTGGTGATCCGAAGAGTACCTCAAGAGCGATGGAGCCTATACAGCTGGCCTCCATACCTGGTATAATACCTCTGAAGCTGGTTTTAGTGGGCTTGATCACTGAATGATCAATGCCCATCTTGCGCACTGTGTCCTGGTAAAGCAGGTTTAGACTGCTCCCTCCATCCATAAGGACTCGTGTGAGGTGGAACCCGTCAATTATTGGGTCGAGGACTAGTGCGGCTGGATTGCCCTGATTGGTGTTAACCAGATGATCCATGCGGTTGAACGTGATCGGCCCTAGTTTATATTGTGGGACGGCTGGTTCCGTTAAGTCGACATCCCTAAGGGTGTGCGTCCGGACCAGGTTGGGAGTGTAGGTGCTGTTTACCACGTTCACCATTTGGATTTGCGGGGGAAATTTCTTTTGCCCTCATGTACTCGGTGATCTGGGCTCCTCATCGCCATCGTCACTTTGAGACCCCTTATCTTTGTTTTTGGCACCTGACTTGATGGCTTGTTTGAAGACCCAGCATTCTCTGTTGGTATGATTGGCTGGTGTTCCTGGGGTGCCATGAATTTGGCATGGGCGGTCGAGTATGCGGTCCAGAATGGACGGACCTGAATTGTCATTTGTAGGTGGCCCATTCCACTGACTGGATTTAGAGCCCCTAAATCCGGCATTGATTGTCGTATCTTCGGCATTTCCACCATTTTTGTGGCGCCTGTGTTTGTTGCGTGCTATCTCTGGCTTCTGATGTGCCAGGGTTGCTTGCTGTGTTGTTGCTACGGGCCAACTAGCAATCTTCTCCTGCGCAAAAGCGGGTCATGAGTGTCGTGAGGGCTGCCATGGATTTTGGCTTCTCTTGGTCGAGATGTCAGGCGAGCCACTCGTCACGGATGTTATGTTTAAAGGCCGCTAGGGCTTCGGCATCCGGACAGTCGACAATTTGGTTCTTTTTAATTAGGAAACGAGTGCAGAATTTCCTGGCTGACTCTCCAGACTGCCGTGTTATGTGACTTAAATCATCAGCATCCGGTGACCGCACATAAGTGCCCTGGAAGTTATCCAGGAATGCGTCTGCCAGGTTCTCCCAGCTTCTGATGGAGTTTGCCGGCAAGCTATTCAGCCAATGCCGAGCCAACCCCTTGAGTTTTAGCGGGAGATACTTGATGGCGTGTAGATCATCCCCGCGGGCCATGTGAATGTGGAGGAAAAAAAATCCTCTATCCATATCGTGGGGTCTGTAGTGCCATCATATGATTCAATGTTCACGGGTTTAAACCCTTCTGGGAATTCATGATCCATTACTTCATCAGTGAAGCATATGGGGTGTGCAGCGCCTCTGTGCCGGGCTATATCACGACGCAGTTCATACGAGTCTTGTTTGTTGTGTTCTGCCCGGCCGGATTTGCTTTTAGTATATCCAGCGTGGCGGTTGTTGTCACGCGTTGGGGCGCGCCCCCGTGATCCGTAGACTGATCTTTTATGTCTTGATTTGTTTTCCAATACTTCTCGTAGGTCCTGCGTGTTACCTCGGGCCGTGGTATTTTTGTTTGACTGGCGACGGGGTGCGGGCTGGACTTCTGGTTGATATGTCGCTTTGTCTCGGCCATGAGGTGGCCTGTCAGCCGCATCATATGCTGGTAGTGTAGGCTTTAATGCTTCCTCCTCGAGTTGGGGTAGCAACCTACGCTTTGGGTAACTTTTGGTTGGGTGCTCGAGTTCGTATTCCTTGGCTGCCAGCACCTCGGTCCATCTATCCGCTAGTAGATCTTGATCAGCTTGAAGCTGCTATTGCTTTTTCTTCAGGCTTTTTGCTGTGGCTATAAGCCGACGCTTGAAGCGCTCCCGCTCGACGGGATCCTCGGGCGTGATAAATTCTTCATTGCCGAGGCTCACCTCGTCATCGGAGAGGCGCTTGTAATTGTCATCCTCTGATTCTCTGTCTACCGCCTGTTCCTTAGGGCTAGCTTGCCCATCCTCCCACTCGAAGCCTGGCTGGAGGGGATTGTCTTTGTCTTCGCTACTATCCACAGCGTTATTGTCTCTTGTGCCGGTATCGCTGCTTTTGCCTATGGCGGGGCTTAGAGCGGCGCCGATGACGCCAGTGCTTAGATTGCTTCTCGAGGGGATTATCCTCCGTTGCCTTGTTGCCATCGCTTTCTTTGGGGGTGTCCACCATGTATATATCATATGATGAGGTGGCTGTCCAGCGCCTTGTGGGCGGTGGTTCCTGTTCTTCTCCTGCATCGTCGTCCATACCGTCTATGTCTTTGGAGCCAAAATCAAGCATGTCGGTTAAGTTGTCGACAGTGGCTATTAAATTGGTGGTGGGTGGGGAATGAATTTCTTCGTCGTCCGCTTCCCACTCAAGCCGGACATAGTTCGGCCAAGGGTCTCCTGACAAGGAGAGAGACCTCAATGAATTTAGCACGTCACCCAAGGGAGAGTGCTAAAAGATATCCGTGGAGGTAAACTCCATGATCGGTGCCCAATCAGATTCAATAGACACGGACGCAGGCGGTTCGGAGCCTGTGGTCGGGGACGAATCCAAGGGTCTGGCAACATAGGTATCATAGGAGGTGAAGTCAGTATTCGTCTCTATCGCCACTGGGTGTGCGACCTCCGTGGAGGGGTCCATCTACCCGTCCTCGGATGGCACGATCTACTCCAAATTGAGGGCCGGAGTTGCCGCAGGTGTGATCTCCCGAACACCGTCTGGCGGCAGAGCTAAGTCGTGCTCATCGTGACTGTGCGGCGCACCTAACATGGGCTAGAATCCATCGAAGATCAAGTCTCTGCGGATGTCGGTAGTATATTTCAAGCTTCCAAACCTGACCTGATGGTCAGGGGCGTAGCTCTCGATCTGCTCCAGACGGCCAAGCGAGTTGGCCCGCAGCACGAAGCCGCCGAATATGAAGATCTGTCCGGGGAGAAAAACCTCACCCTAGATCACATCGTTGCCGATGATCGAAGGAGCCATCAAACCTTATGGTGACGACACAGTGGAACTCTCAATGAAAGCACCAATATCGGTGTCAAAACCGGCAGATCTCGGGTAGGGGGTTCCGAACTGTGCGTCTAAGGCGGATGGTAACAGGAGGCAGGGGACACAATGTTTACCCAGGCTTGGGCCCTCTCGATGGAGGTAATACCCTACTCCCTGCTTGATTGATCTTGATGATATGAGTATTACAAGAGTTGATCTACCACGAGATCGTAGAGGCTAAACCCTAGAAGCTGGCCTATGATTATGATTGTTGTTCTCCTACGGACTAAATCCTCCGGTTTATATAGACACCGGAGGGGGCTAGGGTTACACAGAGTCGGTTACAAGGGAGGAGATCTACATATCTGAATTGCCAAGCTTGCCTTCCATGCAAAGGAGAGTCCCACCCGGACACGGGACGAAGTCTTTAATCTTGTATCTTCATAATCCAACAATCCGACCGAAGGATATAGTCCGGCTGTCCGAGGACCCCCTAATCCAGGACTCCCTCACACCCAGCAGAAACCTTGATCATACCTGTGGTCGACATAACTAGAACTCCAGGTGGTTAAACCAAAATCACACATAACAAGGGAGTACCTTGCTCTGATACCAATTGAAAGTGCATTATATCGACTAGAGGGGGTGAATAGGCGATTTTTATGAATTCTTCACTGAGGAATTTCAGGGTGAGGAAATTCCTGAGTGAAGAACTACTTGCAGCAGAATAAGTACACAAAAGTAAACATAATAGTGAATGAGCATGGTCTTCACGATGAAATGAAAACAAGCACAAAGTACAGAAAGCGTAAACACATGATAACACAGGATAAGACTGACTGACTGAAGAAATTGAACTAAGGAAATAGAGAATGTCTTCAGTCAAAGTCTTCAAATAGATATGAACAAGCACACAACACAGAAACGAGGAAATGGAAAGGTTGAGGAAATGGAACCAAGTAGCTTGGTGAAGACAATGATTTGGTAGACCTGTTCCAACTGCTGTGACAGTTGTACGTCTGGTTAGGGAGGCTAGGTATTTAAACCTGAGGACACACAGTCCCGGACACCCAGTTCTGAACACTCACTCCAGAACACTCAGTCCTCACCGTATTCCCCTTGAGCTAAGGTCACACAGACCTCGCCTAATCACTCGTGGTGAGTCTTCAGGTGACTTCCAAACCTTCACAGACTTGGTCACTCGGCGATCCACAATTTCCTCTTGGATGCTCTAGACCATGATGCCTAACCGTCTAGAAGATGCACAGTCTTCAAAGGTAACAAGCGTCGGATCCACGCAGGATCAATCTCTTCAGTGATGCTCAATCACTTTGGGTTTGTAGGTGTTTAGGTTTGGGTTTTCCTCACTTAATGATTGTCACTCAAAGTCCTCGGAGGATGGGATGCACTAAAATGACAAGTGTCAGTTTCTCTCGGAGCAGCCAACCAACTAGTGGTTGTAGGGGGCGGCTATTTATAGCCTAGGGAGCAGCCCGACATGATAAGACATAAATGCCCTTTAATGATATGACCGTTAGGTGGGTAGATATTTTGGGACAGCTGGCACATAGCATAACAACGGTCGGAGTTTTGAGTATCAAATTCCTCAGGGCTATCATGTTCCTCACTGTGTAGGCAATCCACACTGGCGAATTCCTAACTCCTCAGTCAGAACAAATTCCTTAGAGACCATAAGAACTTCGTCTCTATCACTGAAGAATATGACTGGACTGTATGACATTTCCAATGGCTTCACTCGAAGGGATTGGTAGGTGTATGATTTGAGTTGAGCATCACATGGAGATTTTTCCTTAGTATTTCCTTGACATCCTTTAATAGTACGGTGTTTCCTATGACTCAAGAAAGAGAAAATGAAACTACGAAAACAAAAGTCATCATGCTCCATGTTCCTCGAATGAATACCAAGTCTTCGGGATTACACCAATTTCTTCACTTTCAAAGTCTTCAGAAATCCAAAGTCTTCAATCGAAGAACTTCATTTTTAGGGGTCAACTTTCTCTGTAAATATCAAACTCCTCATAGACTTATAGACCTGTGTACACTCACAAACTCATCAGTCCCTTAACCTATAAGTCTTCAATACACCAAAATCACTAAGGGGCACTAGATGCACTTACAGTCGACAACGACAGAAGTAAAAAATTTGGTTCATTAATACCACAGAGTTTGGGAACTTTCCCCAAACTAAATCCTCAATATTTTCCTCCCACATTGATTGGAGGTGAGGTTTCGTGATCATGATAAGCGTGACGACCCAAAGAAAGGAACCGATAGTGGGACTATTTTCCTTGGAAGATGTTTCTTACACTAAGTAATATAACATATCTCTCCACGTAACTTTGTTTATAAAACCATATGGCCAGATTGCCTTGTTTTCCATAAATCTTTGCCCTTATAACGGCTTTACAAAGTAGGAAAAACACTCCCCAACTTCTGGCCGAGGAGGCTAAAGCCGATGGTCGGTCAACAAAGTTTTGTACAATGCGGATCCGAGCATTAATGATGTAAAGTACTTGGATATGTAGAATCATTACACATAATTTGTAGTTTTACTCTGGATATCGATCCATAATTCAGCCACCCATGCCCACATTAAGGCTCGGGGGCTACTGGGCTTTGGGCTTATCATTCACTAATATTGAAAGGGGCGTATCTATCCCCTGATCTGGTGTTGCCACCCGACCAGTGTCTCGGGGGCTACTGCATTGACAATCCAATGTAGAAAATTTAAAGTGCAATATAGCTTTCGAGGAGATTATGATCCTCAGGTTGGTCGACCGCACCCAACCTGAGTCTCGAGGAATTTTGACACCGCGTTTTGTGTCTCAAAGTATTCCACCGAGCTAGGAGTTGATCCTCAGGCCGATTTTGTGAATCAACCTAAGTCTCAGGGGCTACTGGGATCAGCGGTCTTATGTCATCCTTCAGGTGCATCTTGGGTTTTAGACCGATACACACCTTGAGGGCTATTGGATATATATCTCGGCAGAGAATAAATTGCACCAATCAAAAATATTGAAAAAAAATCGGCCCGCAGTCGGGGTGGTGCACCACCTCGGAAGCAGTCTGGCATAAAGCTCGGGTACTAGTGGCTGGCTCCATAGAGGGCATTTCCGGTATTAAGCTCACCTAAACTCATTCAACTTTTTTGAACCAAGGTGATTTATGACACCTCGGATATAGTCTAGCGTTGGAGCTCGGATACAGTCCGGCGTTGGAGCTCAGATACAGTCCGGTGTTGGAGCTCGGAAGTGATCCGGCGTTGGTGCTTGGCTGCAAAATATACCTCGAATGCAGTCCGGCGTTGGATCTCAGACGCAAGAGGACGCTGCCGCCCAGGAACAACTTCAAACCCAAGGTGTGGCATAAAAATAACAAGGCATTGATAAAGGCCGAGAACTAAAAGGGGCTCCTCGGATACCCGATGTGTAAACTCTTCGGATTTACTTCGGCGATCCTCAAGATCGAAGATGGGAAGATTTGTTGAACCAGTTATCAAGACCGACGACCGAAGATGAAGAACAGTTTGGAAGAATCGAGGAGCGTCCCCAACTTGAACCGGTTCAGGGGGCTACTGACGATGTCCTGGACTAGGGGGTACTCACCACGTCATCTCCCTATCAGTTGGATTGGGCCGAGGACCCCCATGGCCGTATGCTCATGGGCCAGTTCGGACAGCCGGTGTATACACGAGGAAGATTCCACAAGAATTGGTGATCAAGACAAGGACTCCTCTCCACCGGCGTATTCGACTAGGACTCTTGTTATCCTAGGCCTCCGATACATTTTATAAGCCGAGGCCAGGCTAGTCGGTAGATATTATGACATTACTTATCATACATGTAGGGTTTAGACCACAACATACGATCTTGAGGTAGATCAACTCTTGTAACCCCTATACTCATCAAAGTCAATCAAGCACGAAGTAGGGTATTACGTCCATCAAGAGGGCCCAAACCTAGGTAAACATCGTGTCCCCTGTCTCCTGTTACCCTCAATCCTTAGACGCACAGTTCGGGACCCCCTACCCGAGATCCGCCAGTTTTGACACCGACAACGGGCGAGAAGGTCTCATCATAGTCAACTCCTTGAACTTGTGGAAAACCTTTCGCAACTAGTCGAGCTTTGTAGACAGTAACATTACCGTCAGCGTCACTCTTCTTCTTGAAGATCCATTTATTCTCTATTGCTTGCCGATCATCGGGCAAGTCAACCAAAGTCCATACTTGGTTCTCATACATGGATCCCATCTCAGATTTCATGGCCTCAAGCCATTCTGCGGAATTTGGGCTCATCATCGCTTCCTCATAGTTCGTAGGTTCGTCATGGTAAAGTAACATAACCTCCAGAACAAGATTACCATACCACTCTGGTGTGGATCTTGCTCTGGTTGACCTACTATCGGATCACGGGTTCCGGTAGACCCTTAAGGTTCGAACACTGGGGTGCGTGTGGAGATCACGCCTTCTACTTCCCCGTCTCGCAAAGATCTAAACTATTAAAAGAACTGCACAAGAGACTCAAGATTTATACTGGTTCGGGCCACCGTTGTGGTGTAATACCCTACTCCAGTGTGTGGTTGGTGGATTGCCTCCTGGGGCTGGTGATGATGAATAGTACAAGGAAGAACAGCCTCGGGAGGGTCTGTTCTTGGCTGGGGCGATGAACTGCTAGGAGGAGTTCAATCACCCTTCTCTCTCTCTCACTCACTTTCTCTGCTTGCCAACCGAACGAACGAACCCCCCCCCCCTTGCTATGCGGGTGGCTGGTCCTATTTATAGGCAAAGGCCCTGGGCCTCTTCCCAAATATTGACCGGGAAGGGCGCCAACAATTGGCCAATTCGAAGGGGAACATCTAGTACACTTATCCTGACTAAAGTTGGTCTTCGCCTGCCAAAGGTTCTGTGGTGACGCCGTGCTGGGCTCCATGGTGGCCTCCGTCTCGTAGTCCTCCTGGTCTTGGTCTCGTTGCACCGTAATGGCAACCTTTGCCTGATGCCTCGGTACTCCGCGGCTGCGCTTGCCCCCTTTGTGCCAAAGAGGAAAGAAGGATGCTGCGCGCGCTGGCGCTCGCCTGGCACCCTCGATCGTCATGGCTTGCGTCATGGGCACCTCGCGAGGTACCCTGCCTTGATCTCTCCGCCTCCTCGCGAGCCAGCCTGATGAGGCTGCGCCTGCGGATGCACCGTGTCATCCGCCCCGCGAGGCTTGGCCCCTCGCGAGGGTCTTGAGTCTTGTGTTGATGAAGATGGGCCGCGCCGGGCCCCCATTTGAGCCACGCCGCAGGCCGCAGGCAGGCAAGTCTAGGGACCCCCGTTCCCAGAACGCCGACAGTAGCCCCCGGGCCCAAGGCGCGCCCGGACTTGGCCGTGCTGAGAGGCGAAAGGGCAGGGGCGAAGCGCCGCGGGCCCTAACAGCCTGCAGCCTTGGGCGCCGCGTGGTGGTTGATTGGACGTGGGCGGTACCGTTCGCCCACGCTCCCTTATTTTGCGCCCTGCTAGGTTGCCCCGCAGTTGTACACAGCCGCCCCTCTTCCTGTTGCTCGAACGTCCCATGTTCTTCCTCCCTTCGAACTTCGACTCTCGCCTCCAATCCTATCTCACACTTCCCTTCTCTTGTCCGCCGCCATGGCTCCGATGAGGAAAGAGAAAGGGAAGAAGCCCGCGTCTCCATCTCGCTCGCCGCTGTCGGTGGCCCCCACCATTGGCCGCTCAATCATACTCAATTTGGAGTGCCTGGATAAGCTCAGTCCGGCCCTGGCCACCGTCTTCAACGAGTGTGGGAGGACGACGGCCTGGCCTACGTCTCACTTCCCCACTGACAGGATAATCACCGAGGTTCATTACTTTGTCGATGCCTTGTGGGCGGGTCTGGTTCCCCCCTTCTCCGATTTCTTCAATGCCGTCCTCTCCCATTACCAGATCCACATGATGCATCTGGGTCCTGAATCCATTGCCCTCCTCTCGGTCTTTGCATTTGTCTGCGAGGCGCTGATGGGCATCCCTCCTTCTGTTGCCTTGCTGCGCCATTTCTTCTCTTTGAGCCTTGCCGACCCCACTCAATGCTCGGCGTGCGTGAGCTTCGTCGCCACGCCTGAGACCGTGGCCTCGGGTATTGACTTCAAGCTCCCTCCGCCTCCAGCTGGGTTCCGTGAGCGGTGGTTGTACGTCGATGTCGGGGTGCCCAGTCCCCGGCTGGCGAAGCCAACTTCGCCTGCTGTACCTAATTCAGGCTGGGGCCAGGAGACACTTAAGAGCCATCGGCTTGCCTTCGTCTGGTGCCGCTTCACGTTCTTGAGATCGCTCAATGTGATAGCGCCTAAGGTGGTGAGGGAGTTCCTGCTGCGCCGCATTGCCCCTCTCCAGCGCCATTCCCGTCGACTGTGGGCCTTCAACGGGCATGGTGATCACATGAGGCTTCAGGAAGAAGACTTGTCACCCGCGGCGCTAAGGACGCTGCTCTTGGTCCTGACTGGCGACCCCAACCCCGGCAGTATCCAGCGGGGAGGACCTCTGTTGTACCTCTACCAGAACAGGGATGACTTCATGAGGCAGATGCCCTCCTTTGACGAGTGGGGGTTGCGTCCTATCGGCCTCCAAGGGCTTCGCGGGAACCCTGTGGCGGTGACTGCCCTTCCGATTGGTCCAGGTGAATCCTCCTCGAGTGGTGGAGCAGGGAGGCCAGAGACAGTGGGGGTCGAGAGAGCTACTGACGAGGTGGCCGCACCTGGCGGTGCTCTTGATGGGGCAGCTCCTGAGGCCCACGCTGCCGAGGCTACGGGTGAGGTGCGGCTGCTTCCGACGCTTAGGGCCGAGGCTCCTGAGCCCCCGGCCGTGCCTTCTGGCGAGGCAACTGACTGTGCGCGTCAGGCAAGCATCCTCGACGCAGGTCGCCTTGGTGCTCCATCCTCCTCGCAGGTTGATTCCTGTGCACCTCTCCTGGGCCGCTTCCGTGTGGACTTTGAGGCCCTCTGGAGGAAAAGGGAGGCCCTGGGTGATGACTTCCCTTGTCGCGTGCTGAAGCGCAGGAAGTACTTCGCCACTGGCGAGAAAGCCTTCTTCCTCCCTGGCTCCTGATCCTCTTGTTGCTTTCACTCATCCTTGCTCCGCAGGCCTCTTCCGGCCGATCTCGCGGAAGTAGCAGAGGTGCCGCCTCCCTTGGCTTCGCCCCGTCTACCGTCCCCAAATGCTGCGGGCAGCTCTGCCCTTGTGGTGAGGGCGTCTGAAGGGGTGGACCATCCCGAGGTGAACCGCGGCCCTTCATTCCCCGCGATTTTCCTTCGCGGGCCCTCTTGGGGAATAGCCAGCCTGCCGTGGGCTTCTCGTCTGGTCGGGGACTGCAACTGGTTGAGGCGCCTCCTGCACCCTTCATCTGGAGATGGGCTGGCCCTAGGCCGGGCTTCTGGTGCGGCGCGCCCGGCCGTCGCGAGGGTGACAGCCCCCTGCCCGGAGGAGGAATGATGATTCGCGGCCCCCGACGCTTGCTTGGGGCGGATGATGGTGTGGAAGACGTGCTTGGGCGCGCCCGGGAGCGCTGCACTCGTCGCCACGAATTCCTTCGAAGGGCGAGTGGCACGGTGGACCTGCTCGGGCAGGGGCTCGCCGATGAAGATGCGCGCTTGGAGATCGAGGGCCTGCGCCTGGCCGCAGAGAGGCGCGGGCTAGAGGCCGCCATTGCCCTCGCGCGTCATCAGCGCGACCTCGATGACGAAGAGGCGAAGGCGTCGCTGGAGGCCTCCCGGGCGGCCCGATCCCAGGCCGCTGAGGAGGCCCGGGGAGCAGACCGACGGCGAGAAGCAGCAGAAGAATGGGCTCGGGAGCTCTTGGCCCGGTGCCACTCGTTGGAGGAGCAAGCGGAGCTGCGCGAGGCAGCCCTTGCACCGATGAAGGTGGCTTCTGGCGACCCGGTTGAGCTTCGGAAGCGCGAGGAAGCGTTGGTGTTGGAAGCCGCTGAACGCACCTGTGAGTACGAGCGGCTGGAGACAAGGGAGCGCCTAGTGATGCAGGCGGAAGACAATGTCGCTGTGCGGGAAGCGCGTGTCCTGGAGGAGGTTTGTCGTCGCGTGGCGACGGCGCGCCAAGGGCTCGAGCGTGACTTCGAGGGGAGGCTGGGGATGATCTGGGTCGAAGCCGAGGGCAGAACCGCAGCCCTGAGGGCCCAACGAGATGAGGCGACGCGGCGGGTCGACGCCTCCCGAGCCGCCCTTGAGGCAGCGCAAAAGGAGTTGGCCGCCTCCCAGGCCGAGGTGCTCCGTCTTCGCCAGCGGATGGAAGAGGCTGAGGGCGTCGCGTGCCAGAACACGGACGAGATATGTCAGCGGCAGGTCCTGGAGCACGTGCACGGTCCCATGCTTGCCACGCTCTAGGAGAGAGCTAGCGCGGCCTTGGGCAACATCTGTGAGGCGGCTGTTGGCGAGCCGCACATAGCCAACTATGCTCGCAACCTTCAGTTCTTCACTTCCATGGTGATGCAGCTGGAGGTGCGTTCGACAAGGGCCGATAGGTTGGTGGAAGAGAGGAGCCGTGCGCTGCTCGGGCGCGCCTTCTCCCGTGTCTTCAGTCATCTCCTGATCATGAATCCCCTCTTCGATTTTGACGCTGTCATCGCCCCAGTCCCCAGGCCGTCTGAGGTGACCTGGCGCACTGGGTGGAAGACAACGTGGACGCCCTTGTCAGGGCCTTCGCTTTGGATGACGACGACATGATTGTGGGTGCTGACGAGGGCGGCGCGGCGAGCGGCCCTGACGCCGCTGGTGGCGACGCAGACGACGATGGCGGATTCGGCGACCCCAGCGAAGGCTCGGGTGGTGCTTCCGGGGACGCCTTGGGGGATTGGTCCGACTGAGTGTGTATCGCTCCTGTCTTTTTCACCCTACATGAATAGAACTCAGGTTTTTGTCCTGATGGCTTGTGAGAGCATTATGGGAGGGGAAGCCCCTCATGTAAAACCCGTGTTCAGCATATTAATAGTTGTCATATTGCACAAGCGCCCGCGCCTGGTGGCTGGCTGGTTTACATTTGTTTCATGCAAGCCCCGAAGCAGCCTGTGGGAGGGCATGACGCCCTTGGTGTTCTTTAGTTGAATCCGTTGGATACGAGAGTGTCGCCGGCGGGGAGTTTCACAAGCGTTGGCCTTCTTCACAGGCTCTGGGCCTTTTCCTGAACATGTGAGCTTCATAGGCACTCGCCTTGCTTCACAGGCTCTGGGCCTTTTCCTGAGCGCGATGACTTCACAGGCATTCACCTTCTTCACAGGCATTCGCCTTCTTCATAGGCTCGGGGCCTTTTCCTAAACGCAGTGACTTCATAGGCACTCGCCTTGCTTCACAGGCTCTGGGCCTTTTGAGAATGCGAGGGCTTCACAGGCACTCGCCTCGCTTCACAGGCTCTGGGCCTTTTCAGAACGCGAGGGCTTCACAGGCACTCGCCTTGCTTCACAGGCTCTGGGCCTTTTCGGAACATGAGGGCTTCACAGGCACTCGCCTTGCTTCACAGGCTCTGGGCCTTTTCAGAATGCGAGGGCTTCACAGGCACTCGCCTTGCTTCACAGGCTCTGGGCCTTTTCTAGAACACGATAGCTTCACAGGCACTCGCCTTGCTTCACAGGCTCTGGGCCTTTTCCAGAACGGGACAACCTCCGCAGGCACCCGAAGATCCTCCCAAGAGGGAGGAACAGCAGCAATTTAGGTCGCGCATGAGCCAGGCCTGACCGGACTCGTGAGGGGCTCGCGAGGGGAGGCAGCTGTGGCGAAGCGGTAACCAGAATGCGAGAAATGGCTCGAGCGAGAATAAGCATCCCTTCCCCGAACACACGCAAATCTCAAATTCGAATCCAACTTAAATTCAGCGAGGGAAAAGCTACAGCTAAAGGGAAAGGCAACGAAAAGCAGGCAAAAGGCCGCGTCCGGCACCTAATCTAGTCTTGGACGTCTTCTCACCAGCGCAGAGCTAAGTGCTGTCCACTAGGCATGGGAGGGAGCCCCAGGGCCTGAGGCCGGCACCCCTAAGACTCCGGGGCGTGTACAACCCCACTCATTATTATGTGAGAGTGTCACGGGGCGGCGAGCTTCACAGGCACTGGGCCTTCTTCACAGGTACTGGCCTTGCTTAATATCGCCAGACGAGGGCCCCGCCTCGCGCCACACGCTAGTGCCATCAGCAACGGCCGAAACCCAGTACGCCGCCCGATGGGGTAGAGCGGTCGCCAGCGGTTCCCCCGATGACCACAGGTCCTCTGCCAGGGCCAGGCCCTGAGGCACCTCCCTAGCAGAGGGCCTACCTCCTGAGAACGCCTTGCTCCGAACGCCGCGGTGGTGATGTCGGATCCCGGCCCCTCTCCTGCAGTCCCCTGTGCCCTCCTCCCAGGGGGTAGGAGACTGTGGGAGCGGGGCAGCCGCTTGCCGCGGTGACCTGCACGTCCTACGATCCATGGTTAGCGTATACCTGCCCCTGAAGAGTTAGCGGTGCCCGATAATCGTTGCCTCCAGCGTGGCCAGCGGGTTCGTCCCGGCGCTCCTGGAAGGGCTCAGCTTCCATTGCCTCGTCCCCCCAGCTTGGGCCGAGGAGCGAGCCTTGTCCATTCTCGTGAGGGTGTCCTTGGTCCATCATGAGGGGCACGTATTCCTCCGTCGCCGTCATCCCGAGTGCCACGTCGTGATGCCCCGCATGCCACGCGGTCCCACCTGTCATGCCTACTGCGGGGTGGCAGCCCAGCCGCCCTCCGGGGCCGTGGGTCGCGTCGAGTCCTTCTTCTTCGCGGGCCGGGGGTGGGGGAAGCGCCGCCGCCGGTCCGGTGCTGACAGCTTCGCTGGCGTCGGAGTAGCCTTGGAGTCCGCGGGCGTGTGCGGAGCCCCTGCGCGGGTCGCCCTGGGCTTGAGATGGGAGCTGGGTGGAGAAGGGGTGAGCCCCCGAGGCGGCGAAGCCCAGGAGCTCCGCCACTCGCTCCAGCAGCACATTGTGGCCGCCCTCCAGCAGT
Organism: Triticum monococcum; assembly: GCA_034509565.1. Classification (NCBI taxonomy): domain Eukaryota; kingdom Viridiplantae; phylum Streptophyta; class Magnoliopsida; order Poales; family Poaceae; genus Triticum; species Triticum monococcum. The sequence continues at coordinate 124,154,373 of CM067841.1, forward strand.
CTGCACCACAGCAGCTCTCGGGCCACCGTGAGTGCGGCCCTTGAATTCGCCTGCTCCCGGTGGGTGTACGGTGTCGTGGTTGCGGCGTGATTGGAGGCCCTTGCCGCCGACCGCGCTTGCGGCGGTGTGAGGGTTGCGGAGGCCTGTCCGCGTCGCCCGTGGCCCGCAGCGCCCTGCGGACCACGAGCTGCATGGGGTGCGGGGTCGCCCGAGGCGGGCGGCTCCGCGCAGGTGGGCCACGCCGCCCATGGACCTTGGTTGCTCGCCTGGTCGCCGGATATGGTGATGACGATGCGACGCGAGGCGGAGCGGTAGGAAGGCAAATTCCGGTGCACCCCTACCTGGCGCGCCAAATGTCAGATCACAGGTTCCGGCAGACCCTTAAGGTTCGAACACTAGGGTGCGCGCGGAGATCACAGCTTCTACTTCCCTGTCTCGCAAAGATCTAAACAATTAAAAGAACTGCACAAGAGACTCAAGATTTATACTGGTTCGGGCCACCGTTGTGGTGTAATACCCTACTCCAGTGTGTGGTTGGTGGATTGCCTCCTGGGGCTGGTGATGATGAACAGTACAAGGAAGAACAGCCTCGCGAGGGTCTGTTCTTGGCTGGGGCGATGAACTGCTAGGAGGAGTTCAATCACCCTTCTCTCTCTCACTCACTCTCTCTGCTTGCCAACCGAACGAACGAACCCCCCCCCCCTTGCTATGCGGGTGGCTGGTCCTATTTATAGGCAAAGGCCCTGGGCCTCTTCCCAAATATTGAGCGGGAAGGGCGCCAACAATTGGCCAATTCGAAGGGGAACATCTAGTACACTTATCCTGACTAAAGTTGCTCTTCGCCTGCCAAAGGCTCTGTGGTGACGCCGTGCTAGGCTCCATGGTGACCTCCATCTCGTAGTCCTCCTGGTCTTGGTCTCATTGCACCGAAATGGCAACCTTTGCCTGATGCCTCGTTACTCCGCGACTGCGCTTGCCCCCTTTGCACCAAAGAGGAAAGAAGGATGCTGCGCGCGCTGGCGCCCGCCTGGCACCCTCGATCGTCATGGCTTGCGTCATGGGCACCTCGCGAGGTACCCTGCCTTGATCTCTCCGCCTCCTCGCGAGCCAGCCTGATGAGGCTGCGCCTGCGGATGTGCCGTGTCGTCCGCCCCGCAAGGCTTGGCCCCTTGCGAGGGTCTTGAGTCTTGTGTTGATGAAGATGGGCCGCGCCGGGCCCCCATTTGAGCCACGCCGCAGGCCGTAGGCAGGCAAGTCTGGGGACCCCCGTTCCCAGAACGCCGACACCTACGAGGTTCTGTAGTAACTTGATCATAAGTTTCATGATCAACATCATTAGCTTCCTCACTAATTGGTGTAGGAATCACTGGAACTGATTTCTGTGATGAACTAATTTCCAATAAGGGAGAAGGTACAGTTAGCTCATTAAGTTCTACTTTCCTCCCACTCACTTCTTTCGAGAGAAACTCCTTCTCTAGAAAGGATCCATTCTTAGGAATGAATATCTTGCCTTCGGATCTGTGATAGAAGGTGCACCCAACAGTCTCCTTTGGGTATCCTATGAAGACGCATTTCTCCGATTTGGGTTCGAGCTTATCAGGTTGAAGCTTTTTCACATAAGCATTACAGCCCCAAACTTAAGAAACGACAACTTGGGTTTCTTACCAAACCATAGTTCATATGGTGTCATCTCAACGGATTTCGATGGTGCCCTATTTAACGTGAATGCAGTCGTCTCTAAAGCATAACCCCAAAACGATAGCAGTAAATTAGTAAGAGACATCATACATCGCACCATATCAAATAAAGTGCAGTTACGACGTTCGGACACACCATTACGCTTTGGTGTTCCAGGTGGTGTGAGTCGCGAAACTATTCTGCATTGTTTCAAATGAAGACCAAACTCATAACTCAAATATTCACCTCCACAATCAGATCATAGAAACTTAATTTTCTTGTTACGACGATTTTCCACTTCACTTTGAAATTCTTTAAACTTTTCAAATGTTTCAGACTTATGTTTCATCAAGTAGATATACCCATATCTGCTCAAATCATCTGTGAAGGTCAGAAAATAACGATACCCGCCACGAGCATCAACACTCATCAGACCACATACATCAGTATGTATTATTTCCAATAAGTCTATTGCTCACTCCATTGTTCTGGAGAATAGAGTCTTAGTCATCTTGCCCATGAGGCATGGTTCGCAAGCATCAAGTGATTCATAATCAAGTGATTCCAAAAGCCCATCAGCATGGAGTTTCGTCATGCGCTTTGCACCAATATGACCTAAACGGCAGTGCCACAAATAACTTGCACTGTCATTATTAAACTTATATCTTTTGGCTTCAATACTATGAATATGTGTATCACTACTATCGAGATTCAATAAAAATAGACCACTCATCAAGGGTGCATGACCATAAAAGATATTACTCATATAAATAGAACAACCATTATTCTCTGATTTAAATGAATAACCGTCTCGCATCAAACAAGATCCAGATATAATGTTCATGCTTAACGCTGGCTCCAAATACCAATTATTCAAGTCTAATACTAATACGAAGGTAGATGTAGAGGTAGCGTGCCAACGGCGATCACATCGACTTTGGAACCATTTCCCACGCGCATCGTCACCTCGTCCTTAGCCAATCTTCGTTTAATCCGTAGCCCCTGTTTCGAGTTGCAAATATGAGCAACAGAAACAGTATCAAATACCCAGGCGCTACTACGAGCATTAGTAAGGTACACATCAATAACATGTATATCAAAAATACCTTTCACTTTGCCATCCTTCTTATCCGCCAAATACTTGGGGCAGTTTCGCTTCCAGTGACCAGTCCCTTTGCAGTAGAAGCACTCAGTCTCAAGCTTAGGTCCAGACTTGGGCTTCTTCACTCGAGCAGCAACTTGCCTGCCGTTCTTATTGAAGTTCCCCTTCTTCCCTTTGCCTTCTTCTTGAAACTAGTGGTCTTGTTGACCATCAACACTTGATGCTCCTTCTTGATTTCTACCTCCGCATACTTTAGCATTGCGAAGAGCTCGGGAATCGTCTTACCCATCCCTTGCATATTATAGTTCATCATGAAACTTTTGTAGCTTGCTGGCAGTGATTGAAGAACTCTGTCAATGACACTATCATCACAAAGATTAACTCCCAGTTGAGTCAAGTGGTTGTGGTACCCAGACATTCTGAGTATATGTTCACTGACAAAACTATTCTCCTCCATCTTGTAGGTATAGAACTTATTGGAGACTTCATATCTCTCAATTCGGGCATTTGCTTGAAATATTAAATTCAACTCCTGGAACATCTGATATGCTCCATGACGTTCAAAACGTCGTTGAAGTCCCGATTCTACGCTGTAAAGCATAGCACACTGAACTATCAAGTAGTCATCAGCTTGCTCTGCCAGACATTCATAACATCTGGTGTTGCTTCTGTAGCGGGCTTTGCACCTAGAGGTGCTTCGAGGATGTAATTCTTCTGTGTAGCAATGAGGATAATCATCAAGTTACGGACCCAGTCCGTGTAGTTGCTACCATCATCTTTCAACTTAGCTTTCTCTAGCAACGCATTAAAATTCAAAGGAACAGTAGCACGGTCCATTTATCTACAACAACATAGACATGCAAAATACTATTAGGTACTAAGTTCATGATAAATTAAAGTTCAATTAATCATATTACTTAAGAACTCCCACTTAGATAAACATCTCTCTAGTCATCTGAATGATCACATGATCCATATCAACTAAACCATGTCTGATCATCACATGAGATGGAATAGTTTTTAATGGTGAACATCACTATGTTGATCATATCTACTATATGATTCACGCTCGACCTTTCGGTCTCAGTGTTCCGAGGCCATATCTGCATATGCTAGGCTCGTCAAGTTTAACCCGAGTATTCTGCGTGTCCAAAACTGGCTTGCACCCATTGTATGTGAACGTAGAGCTTATCACACCCGATCATCACGTGGTGTCTGGGCACGACGAACTGTAGCAACGTTGCATACACAGGGAGAACACTTATACCTTGAAATTTAGTGAGAGATCATCTTATAATGCTACCGCCGTACTAAGCAAAATAAGATGCATAAAGGATAAATATCACATGCAATCAAAATAAGTGATATGATATGGCCATTATCATCTTGTGCCTTTGATCTCCATCTCCAAAGCACCGTCATGATCACCATCGTCACCGGCTTGACACCTTGATCTCCATTGTACCATCGTTGTCGTCTCGCCAACTATTGCCTCTACGACTATCGCTACCGCTTAGTGATAAGGTAAAGCAATTACATGGCGATTGCATCTCATATAATAAAGCGACAACCATATGGCTCCTACGAGTTGCCGATAACTGTTACAAAACATGATCATCTCATACAACAATTTATATATCATCATGTCTTGACCATATCACATCACAACATGCCCTACAAAAACAAGTTAGACGTCATCTACTTTGTTTACGTGGCTGCTATGGGCTTCTAGCAAGAACCATTCTTACCTACGCATCAAAACCACACCAATTTTTCATCAAGTGTGCCATTTTAACCTTCAATAAGGACCGGGTGTAGTCAAACTCGATTCAACTAAAGCTGGAGAAACAGACACCCGCTAGCCACCTGTGTGCGAAGCACGTCGGTAGAACAAGTCTCATGAACGCGGTCATGTAATGTCGGTCCGGGCCGCTTCATCCAACAATACCGCCGAATCAAAGTAAGACGTTGCTGGTAAGCAGTATGACTATTATCGCCCACAACTCATTGTGTTCTACTCGTGCATATAACATCTACGCATAGACCTAGCTCGGATGCCACTGTTGGGGAACACAGTATTTCAAAAAAAATCCTACGATCACGCGAGATCTATCTAGGAGATACATAGCAACGACAGGGGAGAGTGTGTCTACGTACCCTCGTAGACCAAAAGCGGAATCGTTTAATAACATCGTTGATGTAGTCGAATGTCTTTGCGTTCCAACCGATCCAAGCACCGAACGTACGACACCTCTGCATTCAGCACACATTCAGTTTGGTGACGTCCCTTGAACTCTTGATCCAGTTGAGGCCGAGGGAGAGTTCCGTCAGCACGACGGCGTGACGACAGTGATGATGACATTTAACGGCGCAGGGCTTCGCCTAAGCACTACGACGATATGACCGAGGTGTGTAATTGTGGAGGGGGGCATGATACGTCTCCAACGTATCTATAATTTTTGATTGTTCCATGCTATTATATTATCTATTTTGGATGTTTAGTGGGCTTTAATATGCTCTTTTATATGATTTTTGGGACAAACCTATTAACTAGAGGCCTAGTGCCAGTTTCTGTTTTTTTGCCTATTTTAGAGTTTTGCAGAAAAGGAATACCATACGGAGTCCAAACGGAATGAAACCTTCGCGATGATCTTTCTTGGACCGAAAGCAATCCAAAAGACTTGGAGTTCAAGTCTGGAACTCCACAAGGAGGCCACGAGGCAGGAGGGCGCACCCACGGGGGTAGGCGCACCCCCACCCTCGTGGGCCCCTCGTAGCTCCACCGACATACTTCTTCCGCCTATATATACTCTTTGTAATGCCCTCGATGCGGCTATATCTCCCACGTGTCGAAGCACGACTTAGAGGCATAACCGCATTGAATGCAATGTCGCAAGTGAGGTAATCTTCACACAACCCATGTAATACATAAGGGAAAGAGATACATAGTTGGATTACAATCGCCACTTCACACAATTACATGAATAAAGCATTACATCATCCAGATACACTCAAGGTCCGACAACGGAACCAAAATAAAAGAAGACTACCCCAAATGCTACACAGGTCCCCGATCGACCCCAACTGGGCTCCACTACTGATCAATTAGAACGAAACAACACAAAGGACAAGATCTTCATCGAGCTCCTCCTTGAGCTTGGTTGTGTCACCTACTCGGTAACATTGGCACCTGCAAACTGGTTTTGGAAGTATCTATGAGTCACGGTGACTCAGCAATCTCACACCCTCGCGATCAAGACTATTTAAGCTTATGGGTAAGGTAAAAGGTATGAAGTGGAGCTGCAGCAAGCGACTAGCTTATTTGGTGGCTAACATACGCAAACGAGAGCGAGAAGAGAAGGCAAAAGCACGGTCGAACAACTATGATCAAGAAGTGATCCTAGAAACAACCTACGTCAAGCATAACTCCAATACCATATTCACTTCCCGGACTTCGCCGAGAAGAGACCATCACGGTTACACACACGGTTGATGTATTTTAATTAAGGTCAACTTCAGGTTTTCTACAACCGGACATTAACAAATTCCCATCTGCCCATAACTGCGGGCATGGCTTTCGAAAGTTCAAATCCTTGCAGGGGGTGTCCCAACTTAGCCCATCACAAGCTCTCACGGTCAACGAAGGATATTCCTTCTCCCAACACAGTCCGATCAGGCTCGGCATCCAGGTTACAAGACATCCTCGACAATGGTAAAACAAGTCCAGCAACACCGCCCGAATGTGCCGACAAATCCCGATAGGAGCTGCACATATCTCGTTCTCAGGGCACACTCAGATGAGCAATCCATACAACTAAAACCAGCCCTCGAGTTTCCCCAAGGTGGCGCTGCAAGGGGCTCTAGTTTGGACCAACACGCAGAGGAGCACTGGCCCGGGGGGGTTAAAATAAAGATGACCCTTGAGTCTGCAGAACCCAAGGGAAAGAAAAGGCTAGGTGGCGAATGGTAAAACCAAAGTTGGGCATTGCTGGAGGAGTTTTATTCAAGGTGAACTGTCAAGGGGTTCCCATTATAACCCAACTGCGTAAGAAACGCAAAATCCTGGAACATAACACCGATATGACGGAAACTAGGGCGGCAAGAGTCGAACAAAACACCAGGCATAAGGCCGAGCCTTCCACCCTTTACCAAGTATATAGATGCATTAATTAAATAAGAGATATTGTGATATCCCGACAAAATATCCATGTTCCAACAAGGAACAAGCTCCAAACTTCACCTGCAGCTAACAACGCTATAAGAGGGGCTGAGCAAAGTGGTAACATAGCCAAACAACGGTTTGCTGGGACAAGGTGGGTTAGAGGCTTGGCTTTACAATATGGGAGGCATGATAAGCAAGTGGTAGGTATCACAACATAGGCATAGCAAAAGAGCGAGCAACTAGCAAGCAAAGATAGATGTGATTTTGAGGGTATGGTCATCTTGCCTGAAATCCCGCAAGGAAGAAGAACGAGTCCATGAAGAAGACAAACGGACGAAGTAGAACGAATCCTCACAAACGCGACGTTATCGGAACCAACCTGAAGAAGCAACACCGGAAAGAAGCACACAACATAGTAAACAACCAACACATGAACATGGCATGATGCACAACCAAGTATGATACATGTCCAGTTTAAAGAGGGCATGGCATGGCAAAGTGCACACGCAATCCTACAAATTAAGTGGAGCTCAATATGCAACTCCGTTGCATATTGACGAAACACCACATTCAAGTTATTTAGTTCAATCTCGTTTATGTACCCAACAATATTAAATGTCGTTAAAACATGGCAAGAGGGTGAAGCAAAGTAAAACTACCTATCTAGTCAAGTTTAAATGAGGCCAGAACAACAAAACAACAAGTCCGGAAACTCCTCATGTGCATATTTTAGGTTTGGTACTGTTCTGCCCTAAACACAATTTTAGGTTGTTAAACATGCAAAGTGAGTGCACCATGTTAAACTAGGCATATTTCTACCCCATTTACATATAAAGTTTATTTAAAATGGAGCTATGGTTATTTAGTTATGAATTAAAGCATTTTAACATGGCATAGGAGTAAATTTAACCAAACATCATTTTAAGCATTTCAAACATAGATGAAAGTGGCATATTATGAAACTAGACGAAAAACTAACCACTTTACATATAAAGTTTGTTTAAATCCGATGCACGGTTTGTGAGTTATTAAATGCATGATGTATGAGGGCTTTTTGGTAAAAATGTGATCTCTGGAATAAAAGGGAAAACCTTCTAGAGAAAAAAACATGAAACGGGCCGTAACTGTTGGCCCAACAGAGCACAGAGGTCTGAAAGGGGGGGTCTCACCATGGGCCAAGCCCAGCCAGCCAGGGGCGTTGGGCATTGCGCGACCCACGAGTTGGCGCTGGACGGGCGTGGGCCGGCTGGGTCAACGGGCACCAGCGAGCGCCTCCCAGCCCGAAGCTGGGGACGAGGCGTAGCTATACCCGGCCGCCGGCGACGTTGGACAAGGCGGCGCAAGGCTTGACATCGGGGAGGAGCAGAGGAGGCCCCTAAGGTGCGGATCCGGACTGGATCCGTCCGTTTCCGGCCGCGGTGGTGGAGATCCGGCAACGTTGAGCTCGGCTCGCGCTCATCCATGGAAGCGGTGGCTCCTGTAGAACGGGAGAGAGGGAGACGTGAGAGGAGGGAGGAGAAGGAGATAGACAGGGAAGTAGGAGCGGGACGGCGGATCCGGCCTGGTGCTCGTCAGCAGGAGCAAGTCCGGCGAGGCCTGCGGGGTGACGGGGCAGAGCGGCGGAGGAGCTTGGGTCGGGGTCTCCCTCTCCTGATCTGGAGCTCGAGGAGCAGGGGCGGTGCGGTGCGGGCCTCAGAGCCCAGATCAGGGCCCGGGCGGGCCTGGCGCGGACCTGGCGGCGCGGGGCGATAGGAGCGGGGCAGGGAGGCCATGTGGCACACCCTGGATGGCCAGGTGCGGTGGTTGCAGCGGCGCAGCCCAATGGGAGCCGGCCAAGTGGCGCTGGTGAGGTGGCTGGCGCCGGATTTGGAGGGGGAAGGTGGCTGGCGACACGAAATTTGAGGATGGAGGCGGCAGGGAGGTAGGGGAAGGGCTAGGATGCCAATTTGGAAGGGGGTTGTCCATATATAGGTTGGGATGGTTATGGTTTGGGTTTAGGGGGTTTTAGGAGCGTTTCGGAGCCTCCGATCGCGATCTGACGGTCCGGAACGGAGGGGGATTTAGGTGGGCTGCTGGTAGGTTGTGAAAAGAGGTTGGGCTGAGATGAGAGGAGAGGAGTGCAGCCCGGCAACTGTTTCCGGTGACCGAAAATGTCTGACGTTTTGACCGACTATAATGTCGCTATAGTTATCTGTTGGGGCATCGAACGAACTCCGAATGCGATGAAACTTGGCAGGCGGTCTACCTACACTATAACAAGACCGCATGCCAACTCTCATCCCATTCCAAGAACATTTTCTGGCCACTTATAAAATACTATTTTGGACATGCCGCGGGCGCATGCGAGTGTGCCTGGACTCAGAACGGACAACAGAAGGAACTGGGAGAACCCGGACGGATGCAAGTTTTGAAAACATGATGATGCAATACACATGATGACATGATGAAATACAACACGCAAGCAAATGACATGGCAACGACAACGAATAACTGGAAGACACCTGGCGCATCGGTCTCGGGGTGTTACAACACTCCACCACTACGAGAGGATCTCGTCCCGAGATCTAGAATGGCACCGGAGGGACAACGGAAAAGGAAGATAAGCGGTAAAAACTAAGTTGCTTCTTTGACAAACGAGTGAAACCACGAACCTTGCAAGGTTCAGAAAAAAAGAAAGAAAGAAAATAACGGAGGTGAACAAAGTTGAAAGCACTCCGTTAGGAAAAAGGAACAAGGAAGAACAAATTCGAACAACACTCCGGTTGAAATATATGCAAGGCTTGATAACCTGAAAGAACTTGAGTAGCGGGCACTCAAAATTCAGAAGATGGGTTGAAGAGAGCAACATGACAATGCCTCCGGAACGAAAGAATAGAAGATAGGTAATTGAGAGAAAAGAATGGAGAAGAAAATGCCAAGTTCTGTCACAAAAGAGCTTGACAAGGCATCTTTTAGGAGAAGGGTCGAACGGAATTGTTGGAAAACCAACAACGAAAAGAGTAAGCTGGTAGTGGGCTTATGAAAAACTTCTCAAAACTATGAGGTGGAATTCTGCCACTAACGGAACAATATATTGACTTGATATCAAGAAGGAGACGATAAACTTATTCACCGGAAGGATAAAAGAACTTGGGTTAATTATAGGCACCATAATAGCAACAATCCTTAGGGGAAGCTTTAGGTGAAATATAACCCAAGATAACTCCAACGAAGAGGTTGATGGATTTAAAATACCCCATTCCTAACAACATGTGAATCATGAAACATGAACCCAAATTATCAAGAATGACATAATACCACCTCCAATAATATGGTAGAAAGAATTTCACTCCGGATTGCAAGAAGAAGAAAGCTTGAACTCCTCTGAAAATAATCTTGATGAACGTTTTGAGAACGGATTAAGTCCTTGATGAACTATCATGTAGAACCTCCATGAAGAACTTCGTTAAAGAAAAGAATGATCAAACGGAAGGAAAGAGAAGTTGAAAACATAAAGTGAAACCTTGCGATGATTTAGATGGATCTTTGCGATGAGATAATGGGGAAAAGCTTGGAACTCCGGAAAAGAAAGATGAATAAAAGAAATCAAGAATTTTGATGAACCTTCGGAATAAGGAATTAGTCACTTTGATGAAACAAGAATAAGAATTACATTATGCTTATCCTTCATCAATTAAATTGATGACAATCAACAGATTTGGCATACTACTTATTCTCGTGGAAAGGATTAAAGAGAGGCATAACTTAAGCTTGAGAAGGTCTTCAACGATCCACCGGTAGAATTTGGAAAACACGAATGCATTTATATGATAAACGAAGGAAGAAGAAACTTGGAAGAACCACCGTAAGAATTGAACATGAAAATAGCAAGAGCACAAATTCACCGGGAAGAATTGGAAAACGAAAGAAGATACTTGAAGGAATTTAGATACAAGAAAACGAATAGATCACGAGCTGATTAGAGGATATTTGAGCGATGCACCGGTAAGATTGGAGAATGATAATTGAAAGCTGAGAATGAATAAACCTGAAATGATGGACTCTGGATAATCAAACTGAGAAGACTCTTGAATAGCTCCGGATGGGTGAAAAGAATTCTCACAACAATAAAAAACAATTATGAGAGGATGGTCGAGAATGGGGCAAGATTTAAAAGAAACTCTTCGTCGGTCTTCAAAATCTGAGAATTACGACGAGAAACACCATCATGAATTGTTGAGTCACTCCGAAATAAAGAAGAATGAAAAAAATTGAACCAACGATGAAAAGAGTTTGAAAGCTCTTGGAGAAATACATATGACTGATGATGAATCATTCTTCCATCAAAATTTGAAATGAATTTGAGGATAACTCCGGAAAAATTAGAAGAGTTAGGTAAGATCCTGGGAAAAGACCTGTGGGTTAGGGCCCACTGAAAAGAAACACCGTTGACCAATTTAAGAGAGAAAGCACCGGTTGAATTAAATGGTTTGAATTTGGTAACCACCTCGAAAGAGCTTTAACTAATGCAGAGTGGAAACACGAATCTTCGAGATATCTTGAGCACTCCGGAACAATAGAATAACGAGTGAGGAATGACTGAATATAAGGTGCACCGGCATGAGAAGGCATTTGAAATACGAAAAAGAATATGATCAACACCGAAAGCTTGAATTGGATCCACCGGAGAAGAAAAGGCAAATAATGATGAACTTGAGGCTCCATTAGTATCTTCATGAGAATCACCGGATAAGAACATTGAAGGAAAAGAATGGAGAGACTTCACAATCATAATATAGATACTTGATAAAGAAATCTGAGTCCTCGAAGAAAAAGGGTGGGTGGGCGGGAAAAACAAAGGCAACTTGGAGACGGATGAAACAAACAACGTTGATGAAAACTGAGATTGGGTCTTGCGAATGTTGAAATGATCGGATCCACTTGAAGAGAAACACACCGGTGAAAAGAATTGACATGACAATCTCAATAAACGAGAAGGATTAGTATTCACATAGGAATGTGAGAACACCGCTTAGGGAAGGTATGGAATCAACACTTGACATTGAAGCAACTCGAATACCACAACTCAAAACAAAACAAAGGATTGGCTTGCGAATAAGCCGGAACAAACATATGATAGAGAAACACACCGGTGAAAAGAATTGACATGACAATCTCAATAAACGAGAAGGATTAGTATTCACATAGGAATGCGAGAACACCGCTTAGGGAAGGTATGGAAACAACACTTGACATTGAAGCAACTCAAATACCACGACTCAAAACAAAACAAAGGATTGGCTTGCGAAATAAGCTGGAACAAACATATGATAGAGATTTCATCCAAAGTTTTCGTGGTGGGGCCTGCACGGGCTCGATCGTACAGCACCATCATGTACAAGGCAGTGCACATGACATACAAAGCGTCCCCGAGTCGGCATAGCCAAGGACTTTTTAAGACACAACGAGACCACTGTAAAACCAACCGTGAATAGGCGGACCACTAGACGTCGAACCCCAATTTCATATCATACATCTATCGAAAAGATATCCTAAGAGCTACTTGAATTCCCACTTATCAAACTCCCGAAATTTTCCGGTTATGCAATCAGGTGTTGGGGATACAGGGGAAGCATAATATCTCACCCAAAACTAACAAATCCTACATCCAGCTGTATCCTTCCTTCAACACATAACCAAGAAACCTTCGGAAATCGTTTACCTCAACCTTCGAAAAGCATCCGTTATACTAGTTATGGCAATAATCCCGAACTCCCGCCCCAGTACTGGGTGGCGTCGAGGTTATCTCACCAACAACTGCATAAAAGAGATTTTCGATGTCGGCGAAACTAAACTCAGGTATTCCAGAACTGCAATGATAAAATTGTGATGACAACACCTCAGAGCTCAACTCCCCGGGACACTGCCACAACCCCTAAATGACAGGAGGCACCAAGAACAATGTTCTCATCACAAAACCATCGGAACGATTCCAAGATACCCGCATGATCCTAAAAAAAATTAGTGAAATTTGAGAAGAGAAGAGTCAAAACTCTACGCCAGGATGCCTCACCAGAGCGACGATGGGACTGAGGAGTAAAAAGAATCCTACTCTCCGATATATATAATCCTAAATGACTCAAAACATTTTTCTAGACTCAATAACGCCAGCGATTCGATCAAGCAGGGGGCTCCTAAGTCGGGGAAGGCTCTGATACCAACTTGTAACGCCCTCGATGCGGCTATATCTCTCACGTGTCGAAGCCCGACTTAGAGGCATAACCACATTGAAAGCAATGTCACAAGTGAGCTAATCTTCACACAACCCGTAATACATAAGGGAAAGAGATACATAGTTGGCTTACAATCTCCACTTCACACAATTACATGAATAAAGCATTACATCATCCAGATACACTCAAGGTCTGACTACGGAACCAAAATAAAAGAAGACTACCCCAAATGCTATACAGGTCCCCGATCGACCCCAACTAGGCTCCACTACTGATCAATTAGAACAAAACAACACAAAGGACAAGATCTTCATCGAGCTCCTCCTTGAGCTTGGTTGCATCACCTAATCGGTAACATCGGCACCTGCAAACTGGTTTTGGAAGTATCTGTGAGTCACGGGGACTCAGCAATCTCACACCCTCGCGATCAAGACTATTTAAGCTTATGGGTAAGGTAAAAGGTATGAAGTGGAGCTGCAGCAAGTGACTCGCTTATGTGGTGGCTAACATAGGCAAATGAGAGCGAGAAGAGAAGGCAAAAGCATAGTCGAACAACTATGATCAAGAAGTGATCCTAGAAACAACCTACGTCAAGCATAACTCCAACATCGTGTTCACTTCCTGGACTCCGCCGAGAAGAGACCATCATGGTTACACACGCGGTTGATGTATTTGAATTAAGGTCAACTTTAGGTTTTCTACAATCGGACATTAACAAATTCCCATCTGCCCATAACCGCGGGCACGACTTTCGAAAGTTCAAATCCCTGCAGGGGTGTCCCAACTTAGCCCATCACAAGCTCTCACGGTCAACGAAGGATATTCCTTCTCCCAAGACAATCTGATCAGGCTCGGCATCCAGGTTACAAGACATCCTCGACAATGGTAAAACAAGTCCAGCAACACCGCCCGAATGTGCCGACAAATCCCGATAGGAGCTGCACATATCTCGTTCTCAGGGCACACTCAGATGAGCAATCCGTACAACTAAAACCAACCCTCGAGTTTCCCCGAGGTGGCGCTGCAAGGGGCTCTAGTTTGGACCAACACTTAGAGGAGCACTGGCCCAGGGGGGGGGGTTAAAATAAAGATGACCGTTGAGTCTGCAGAACACAAGGGAAAGAAAAGGCTAGGTGGCGAATGGTAAAACCAATGTTGGGCATTGCTGGAGGAGTTTTATTCAAGGCGAACTGTCAAGGGGTTCCCTTATAACCCAACCGCGTAAGGAATGCAAAATCCGGGAACATAACGCCGATATGACGGAAACTAGGGCGGCAAGAGTGGAACAAAATACCAGGCATAAGGCCGAGCCTTCCACCCTTTACCAAGTATATAGATGCATTAATTAAATAAGAGATATTGTGATACCCCAACAAAATATCCATGTTCCAACAAGGAACAAGCTCCAAACTTAACCTGCAGCTAACAATGCTATAAGAGGGGCTGAGCAAAGCGGTAACATAACCAAACAACGGTTTGCTAGGACAAGGTGGGTTAGAGGCTTGGCTTTACAATATGTGAGGCATGATAAGCAAGTGGTAGGTTTCGCAGCATAGGCATAGCAAAAGAGCAAGCAACTAGCAAGCAAAGATAGAAGTGATTTCGAGGGTATGGTCATCTTGCCTGAAATCCCGCAAGGAAGAAGAACGAGTCCATGAAGAAGACAAATGGACGAAGTCGAACGAATCCTCACAAACAGGACGTTATCAGAACCAACCCGAAGAAGCAACACCGGAAAGAAGCACACAACATAGTAAACAACCAACACATGAACATGGCATGATGCACAACCAAGTATGATGCATGTCCGGTTTAAAGAGGGCATGGCATGGCAAAGTGCACAAGCAATCCTACAAATTAAGTGGAGCTCAATATGCAACTCCGTTGCATATTGACGAAACACCACATTCAAGTTATTTAGTTCGATCTCGTTTATGTACCCAACAATATTAAATGTTGTTAAAACATGGCAAGAGGGTGAAGAAAAGTAAAACTACCTATCTAGTCAAGTTTAAATGAGGCCGGAACAAGAAAACAACAAGTCCGGAAACTCCTCATGTGCATATTTTAGGTTTGGTACTGTTCTGCCCTAAACACAATTTTAGGGTTGTTAAACATGCAAAGTGAGTACACCATGTTAAACTAGGCATATTTCTACCCCATTTACATATAAAGATTATTTAAAATGGAGCAATGGTTATTTAGTTATGAATTAAAGCATTTTAACATGGCATAGGAGTAAATTTAACCAAACATCATTTTAATCATTTCAAACATAGATGAAAGTGGCATATTATGAAACTAGACGAAAAACTAAGCACTTTACATATAAAGTTTGTTTAAATCCGATGCACGGTTTGTGAGTTATTAAATGCATGATGTACGAGGGCTTTTTTGTAAAACTGTGATCTCTAGAATAAAAGGGAAAACGTTCTAGAGAAAAAAACATGAAATGGGCTGTAACTGTTGGCCCAACAGCGCACAGAGGTCTGAAAGGTGGGGTCTCACCATGGCCAAGCCCAGCTAGCGAGGGGCGTTGGGCATTGCGCGACCCACGAGTTGGCGCTGGATGGACGTGGGCTGGCTGGGTCAACGGGTGTCGGTGTCAAAACCAGCGGATCTCGGGTAGGGGGTCCCGAACTGTGCGTCTAGGCCGAATGGTAACAGGAGGAAAGGAACACGAAGTTTTACCCAGGTTCGGGCCCTCTCGATGGAGGTAAAACCCTACGTCCTGCTTGATTAATATTGATGATATAGGTAGTAGAAGAGTAGATCTACCACAAGATTGGAGAGGCTAAACCCTAGAAGCTAGCCTATGGTATGATTGTTGTTGTGTATTTGTCCTACGGACTAAAACCCTCCGGTTTATATAGACACCGGAGAGGGTTAGGGTCACACAAAGTCGGTTACAATGGTAGGAGATCTGCATATCCGTATCGCCAAGCTTGCCTTCCATGCCAAGGAAAGTCCCTTCCGGACACGGGACGGAGTCTTGAATCTTGTATCTTCATAGTCCAACAGTCCAGCCAAAGGATATAGTCCGGCTATCCGGACACCCCCTAATCCAGGACTCCCTCAGTAGCCCCCAAACCAGGCTTCAATGACGATGAGTCCGGCGCGCAGATTGTCTTCGGCATTGCAAGGCGGGTTCTCCTCCAAATTCCGTGTACCTGTTGAATAAAGTCCGGTTTCTTGTAGATGTTGCGCTCCTTGGCTTCTACGCCCAATAATGGCCGCTTCCCACGTGTCAAACGAATATGAAAAGCCTGAGTGTTTTTACATTCACACCCCTAGCCACGTAAATGAGCTGCCCTATTTAAGGGGACGAGGATTTAGATCCAAACCACACCTTCTCCCCTTCGCGAGAGTTCATCGGAGCGCATCCGACAAAGGTCCATTCCACCATGGCGAGCCGTCGCAACTCCTCCCCTCGCCCTTCCAGCCCTAAGCCTGGATATTGGGAGAGATGCTCCATCCCGCATAGCGAGCTAGTGACGCTCCAGACCAAGGGATTTCTCCCCCCGGCCTATATGGTCCCGGTTCGAGCCGGTCTTGCCGTCTACAATGGCGGAGAGCAAGCAGAGAGTGCCCCTAATCCCTCCAAAGGAGAGCGGGTGTGCCTCGTCCCTTATTTAATAAGGGGATCGGATTTCCAATCCATCCATTTCTCCGGGGGCTGCTGGAGTTCTACGGCCTCCAGCTACATAATCTCACGCCTGCCTCCGTATTGCATATCGCGGGCTTTGTAGCCCTATGTGAGCTATTCTTGGGTGTTGAGGCTCATTTTGGACTGTGGAAGGAGCTATTCTGCCTCGTGCCCCGTTCCAAGAAGGGGTCAATGTATCAAGTGGGCGGAGCCAAAGTGTGGCGCATCGCCGAGACCGGATATCTGTCTGGAACCCCAAAGAAGGTGTCCGAAGACTGGCCCTCAGAATGGTTTTATATAGAAGACGTCTCGCTGCCGGATCCTGTCCGGATCGGCCTCCCTGAATTCAATAGTGCTCCCTTAAAGAAGCGCCTAAGCTGGCGCCCACGGAGCCCTCAGAGGGAAAGTGACAGGGACATCATTTACCTGATGGGCCAAATAAGATTGTTAGCCCATTCCGGACTAACCATGATTGGGGTTATGGCCGAATGCATTATGCGGGGGGTGCAACCGCTTCAGTATAGAAGCCACCCCATGTGGGACTTCAACGGGGAGGACGACGCCACCCGCTACGACCGTAAGGCGTCGGATTCAGCTGCCGCTCTACTAATGATCTTGTCCACTTTGTATAAGGGAGAAGAGGAGGAATTTCTCCACGTCAACCCACAGGGTGGATTCTCTATGCACAATCCCCCAAGCTGGGTAAGCGGTCGCATTTACTTGCCCATCCGTTTTGTATTCCCATTGTTAAATATTCAGTCTGACGACTTCAATGTAGGAACTGCGCCGGGCTGTTAAGGAAGTAAGCAGCCCTCCTCCACAACCCAAGGACCCAGGACGGTCCCTCGACCCGGCCTCTCAAGAGGATCCGGACATATCTGTGGAGCTGATTGATGGAGTGTTCCATCAATTGAGCAAGGACAACGCCTTGGTGGCCATTACGGCCGATTACCCAAGGCTAATCCTGACCCCCCAGGTAACTGAGATCGAAGTCCCAGTACCCCGAATAGGTGTCCGCCCACTCGTGTTTTCAGTTTCCTGATTACAACCGAACTTTGCAGGGGAGGTTTTTAAGGCGGAAGGCCGAACCTGCGGCGATAAGCCAACGAGGGGCCGTAGGGCCCCGCGGGCAGAAAAGAAGTGCACTCCGGACCGAGGTGTCAGCGCAAAGGTATGGCGTGCCCCCTTATCCCAGGTGTTATACCTTCGAGGCACATTGACACTCGCGCTCTCTTCAGGACAAAGAGACCTCGCCGGACTATATCCGGAGAGGCTGCCAATCACGCCTCCACCAGCCAGGCTCCAAAGCCTGGTCTGGAGGCGGAGGCAAACGCAAGGCGCACGCCAGATGCTCCTCCGACGGAGGATGTGGACGGGTTGTCTGCCACCAACTCTGAGGTGGAGAGTGCCATGAACCACAGGCGTCGCCGGACAATTCTTCGCGACGCTTGTTTCTCCCAAGGGGCATTAGATGCCTTCAACTCGGGAGATGCGTACCTCCGTGCCGCTCAAAATGGTCTAGCCAGAGCCACGGAGCAGTATGTAAAAGACATACGGGTAAGAAAATTATGGTAATTATGTATATATATACCAGTAGCACCCGAGACTTGAAACAATTAGAATAACTAATTTAAGGATCATTTGTTATGCAGGTTCTTACAGAAAAGAATTCCCTACTATCTAAGGAGCTAGAAGAGTGCAAAGCCCAACTAGAGGCCGCACTAGCCGCGGCAGGGGAGCCCAAGGAGACCCCCTATGGTAATATACACTTCGAAAGATAAGTATTTTGCGAAGCACGGCATGGGTGCGAATCTGACAAATGAAATTGCAGATGGCGCCGGATTGAATCCGGAAAGGCAACACCTCCTACGCCACCTAAAGGCTGGTGAGAAGGTGCTGACAAAGGTGAGGCGGGAGAAGAATGATCTCCAAGATGCCAACACCAAGCTGGGCGTCGAGCTGAAAGATGTCCGTGCCCAGCTGTCAGACTCCATGAAGGAGAATCAGCGGCTTCGGCGCGGCATATTTAGTAAGTGCTTGAACGAACCTTTGAAAGAAAGTTCGACAGGGAAGTCGACTAACAGAGCAATGTCTGTAGGTGTGCTAACAGGTCGTCCTGCAGAGGAGATGCCCGGTTCTATGGGTGACCTTCTTCCCGAGCTCTCGCAACTGCTCGATCAAGTTCGGCAGGCGATGCGAGGCGTCGCCCAGGCCCTGTGGCCATCCATCTTCATGCCCGCAGGTCTTGGAAAGCTTGCAGAGAAGCTAAAGGGACCACGGTGGCGCTTCCGATTGTGGAAGACATCAGCCTGCCGTCAAGGCGCTAGGGAGGCCTGGGCCATGGTGAAGACACGGTACGCAATGGCTGACCCCAACCACATGGCCGAGGTCGGTCCTGTAGGGCCCGATGGGAAGGAGATCCCTGTAAGCTTAGTATACTGCCAAGTAGAGTTGGCCGCAAAGTATTCCCAGCAGGACTGTAAATTAGACAGCCTGTTAGATGGTATTGAAGAGGAATACAATCAGTCAAAATGACTATGTAATTTAATTGACATTTATAGTGCCTTCTAGCCGGATTGTAGATCATTTGTCATGGCCGACCTTTTCGCTTCAGCCTCGGGACCTGATGGTCTGGAGTGTGTCCGAATTCCCATGCGGTTATATAGGAACCGGGGAATGCATGGAGACCAGCCGTAGGGGTCATTAGGGCTTGAACAGACAAGTGCCCGACTAGTTATGTTATATTACATGGTTAGTAAGAAACATCTTCCAGGGAGAATAGTTCTGTTAGGGGTTCCTTTCCCTGGGAGGCATGCCCTAAGGTGCATGTCCATGCTGCAAAAAGAAACGCAGGAAAAACATCTGGGGGCGTATAGATAAAAATAAAAAAGATCATCTTTAGTTCACCGACCGAATATTCCCTTAAGAACGCTAGCTTTCGGCTTCACCCAGTCTGAGGTACACGTCCGGCTGACCCGGCAGTAACAATCGCAGAGGTGCTCCCTTTACCACCTAGCCGAACAATCGGGAACATAGGGGTAAGCACAGGAGCCAGGCAACCCAGCTTGGCCAAAACTTAAGTCATATCGATGCATATAATGGTGAATAAAAACACATAAGTTGATCCACGTGATCGTTTTCTTAGCAGTGTGCGGTGCTCCCTTCCACCATAATCCTTGATAATATTGTAGAGGTGCTTAGGCGAAGCCCCTACGATAGTAGAACATCAAGATCGTCACCATGCCGTCGTGCTGACGAAACTCTTCCCCGACACTTTGCTGGATCGGAGTCCGGGGATCGTCATCGAGCTGAACGTGTGCTAATACTCAGAGGTGCCGTAGTTTCGGTGCTTGATCGGTCGGGCCATGAAGATGTACGACTACATCAACCGCGTTGTCATAACGCTTCCGCTGTCGGTCTACAAGGGTACGTAGATCACACTCTCCCCTCTCGTTGCTATGCATCACCATGATCTTGCATGTGCGTAGGAATTTTTTTAAATTACTATGTTCCCCAACAGTGGCATCTGAGCCTAGGTTTTATGTGTTGATGTTATTTGCACAAGTAGAACACGAGTGAGTTGTGGGCGATATAAGTCATACTGCTTACCAGCATGTCATACTTTGGTTCGGCGGTATTGTTGGACGAAGCGGCCCGAACCGACATTACGCGTACGCTTACGCGAGACCGGTTCTCCCGACGTGCTTTGCACAAAGGTGGCTAGCGGGTGTCAGTTTCTCCAACTTTAGTTGAACCGAGTGTGGCTACGCCCGGTCCTTGCGAAGGTTAAAACAGCACCAACTTGACAAACTATCGTTGTGGTTTTGATGCGTAGGTAATATTGGTTCTTACTTAAGCCCGTAGCAGCCATGTAAAACTTGCAACAACAAAGTAGAGAACTTCTAACTTGTTTTTGCAGGGCATGTTGTGATGTAATATGGTTAAGACATGATGCTAAATTTTATTGTATGAGATGATCATGTTTTGTAACCGAGTTATCGGCAACTGGCAGGAGCCATATGGTTGTCGCTTTATTGTATGCAATGCAACTGCGCTGTAATGCTTTACTTTATCACTAAGCGGTAGTGATAGTCGTGGAAGCATAAGATTGGCGAGACAACAATGATGCTACGATGGTGATCAAGGTGTCGCGCCGGTGACGATGGTGATCATGACGGTGCTTCGAAGATGGAGATCACAAGCACAAGATGATGATGGCCATATCATATCACTTATATTGATTGCATGTGATGTTTATATTTTATGCATCTTATCGTGCTTTGATTGACGGTAGCATTTTAAGATGATCTCTCACTAATTATCAAGAAGTGTTCTCCCTAAGTATGCACCGTTGCGAAAGTTCTTCGTGCTGAGACACCACATGATGATCAGGTGTGATAGGCTCTACGTTCAAATACAACGGGTGCAAAACAGTTGCACACGCGGAATACTCAGGTTATACTTGACGAGCCAAGCATATACAGATATGGCCTCGGAACACGGAGACCGAAAGGTCGAGCGTGAATCATATAGTAGATATGATCAACATAGTGATGTTCACCAATGAAACTCCTCCATCTCACGTGATGATCGGACATGGTTTAGTTGATTTGGATCACGTAATCACTTAGAGGATTAGAGGGATGTCTATCTAAGTGGGAGTTCATTAGTAATATGATTAATTGAACCTAAATTTATCATGAACTTAGTGCCTGATAGTATCTTGCTTTTTTATGTTTGGTTGTAGATAGATGGCCCGTGCTGTTGTTCCATTGAATTTTAATGCGTTCCTTGAGAAAGCAAAGTTGAAAGATGATGGTAGAAATTACACAGACTGGGTCCGTAACTTGAGGATTATCATCATTGCTGCACAGAAGAATTACGTCCTGGAAGCACCGCTGGGTGCCAGGCCTGCTACTGGAGCAACACCAGATTTTATGAACGTCTGGCAGAGCAAAGCTGATGACTACTTGATAGTTCAGTGTGCCATGCTTTACGGCTTAGAATTGGGACGTCAACGACGTTCTGAACGTCATGGAGCATATGACATGTTTCAAGAGTTGAAGTTAATATTTCAAGCAAATGCCCGGATTGAGAGATATGAAGTCTCCAATAAGTTCTATAGCTACAAGATGGAGGAGAACAGTTCTGCCAGTGAGCATATACTCAAAATGTCTGGGTATAATAATCACTTGATTCAATTGGGAGTTAATCTTCCAGATGATTGCGTCATTGACAGAATTCTCCAATCACTGCCACCTAGCTACAAGAGCTTTGTGATACACTATAATATGCAAGGGATGAATAAGACTATTCTCGAGCTCTTCGCAATGCTGGAAGCTGCGGAGGTAGAAATCAAGAAGGAGCATCAAGTGTTGATGGTCAACAGGACCACTAGTTTCAAGAAAAAAGGGCAAAGGGGAGAAGAAGGGGAACTTCAAAAAGAACAGCAAGCAAGTTGCTGCTCAAGAGAAGAAACCCAAACCTGGACCTAAGACTGAAACTGAGTGCTTCTACTGCAAGCAGACTGGTCACTGGAAGCGGAACTGCCCCAAGTATTTGGCGGATAAGAAGGATGGCAAGGTGAACAAAGGTATATGTGATATACATGTTATTAATGTGTACCTTACTAATGCTCGCAGTAGCACCTAGGTATTTGATACTGGTTCTGTTGCTAACATTTGCAACTCAAAACAGGGACTACAGATTAAGCGAAGATTGTCTAAGGACGAGGTGACGATGCGCGTGGGAAATGGTTCCAAAGTCGATGTGATCGCGGTCGGCACGCTACCTCTACATCTACCTTCGGGATTAGTATTAGACCTAAATAATTGTTATTTGGTGCCAGCGTTGAGCATGAACATTATATCTGGATCATGTTTGAAGCGAGACGGTTATTCATTTAAATTAGAGAATAATGGTTGTTCTATTTATATGAGTAATATCTTTTATGGTCATGCACCCTTAAAGAGTGGTCTATTCTTATTAAATCTCGATAGTAGTGACACACATATTCATAATGTTGAAACCAAAAGATGCAGAGTTGATAATGATAGTGCAACTTATTTGTGGCACTGCCGTTTGGGTCATATCAGTGTAAAGCGCATGAAGAAACTCCATACTGATGGACTTTTGGAACCACTTGATTATGAATCGCTTGGTACTTGCGAACCGTTCCTTAAGGGTAAGATGACAAAAACACCGTTCTCCGGTACTATGGAGAGAGCAACAGATTTGTTGGAAATCATACATACAGATGTATGTGGTCCGATGAATGTTGAGGCTCATGGCGGATATCGTTATTTTCTCACCTTCACAGATGACTTAAGCAGATATGGGTATATCTACTTAATGAAACATAAGTCTGAAACATTTGAAAAGTTCGAAGAATTTCAGAGTGAAGTTGAAACTCATCGTAACAAGAAAATAAAATTCCTATGATCTGATCGTGGAGGAGAATATTTGAGTTACGAGTTTGGTGTACATTTGAAACAATGCGGAATAGTTTCGCAACTCACGCCACCCGGAACACCACAGCGTAATGGTGTGTCCGAACGTCGTAATCGTACTTTACTTGATATGGTGCGATCTATGATGTCTCTTACTGATTTACCGCTATCGTTTTGGGGATATGCTCTAGAGACGGCCGCATTCACGTTAAATAGGGCACCATCAAAATCCGTTGAGACGAGACCTTATGAACTGTGGTTTGGCAAGAAACCAAACTTGTCATTTCTGAAAGTTTGGGGCTGCGATGCTTATGTGAAAAAGCTTCAACCTGATAAGCTCGAACCCAAATCGGAGAAATGTGTCTTCATAGGATATCCAAAGGAAACTATTGGATACACCTTCTATCATAGATCCGAAGGCAAGACTTTTGTTGCTAAATTCGGAAATTTTCTAGAGAAGGAGTTTCCCTCGAAAGAAGTGAGTGGGAGGAAAGTAGAACTTGACAAGATAACTATACCTGCTCCCTTATTGGAAAGTAGCACATCACATAAACCAGCTTCTGTGACACCTACACCAATTAGTGAGGAAGCTAATAACGATGATCATGAAACTTCAGAACAGGATACTACTAAACCTCGTAGATCAACCAGAGTAAGATCCGCACCAGAGTGGTACGGTAATCCTGTTCTAGAAATCATGCTACTAGATCATGATGAATCTACGAACTATGGAGAAGTGATGGTAAGCCCAGATTCCGCAAAATGGCTTGAAGCCATGAAATCTGAGATGGGATCCATGTATGAGAACAAAGTATGGACTTTGGTTGACTTGCCCAAAGATCGGCAAGCAATTGAGAATAAATGGATCTTCAAGAAGAAGACTGACACTGACAGTAATGTTACTGTCTACAAAGCTCGACTTGTCACAAAAGGTTTTCGACAAGTTCAAGGGATTGACTACAATGAGACCTTCTCACCCGTAGCGATGCTTAAGTCTGTCCGAATCATGTTAGCAATTGCCGCATTTTATAATTATGAAATTTGGCAGATGGATGTCAAAACTGCATTCCTGAATGGATTTCTGGAAGAAGAGTTGTATATGATGCAACCAGAAGGTTTTGTCGATCCAAAGGGAGCTAACAAAGTGTGCAAGCTCCAATGATCCATTTATGGACTGGTGCAAGCTTCTCGGAGTTGGAATAAACGCTTTGATAGTGTGATCAAAGCATTTGGGTTTGTACAGACTTTTGGAGAAGCCTG
Source organism: Triticum monococcum (assembly GCA_034509565.1). Taxonomy (NCBI): domain Eukaryota; kingdom Viridiplantae; phylum Streptophyta; class Magnoliopsida; order Poales; family Poaceae; genus Triticum; species Triticum monococcum. Next base: position 124,178,881 of record CM067841.1, read on the forward strand.
TATTTACAAGAAAGTGAGTGGGAGCTCTGTAGCATTTCTGATATTATATGTGGATGACATATTGTTGATTGGAAATGATACTGAATTTCTGAATAGCATAAGAGGATACTTGAATAAGAATTTTTCAATGAAAGACCTCGGTGAAGCTGCTTACATATTGGGCATTAAGATCTATAGAGATAGATCAAGACGCTTAATTGGACTTTCACAAAGCACATACCTTGACAAAATTTTGAAGAAGTTCAAAATGGATCAAGCAAAGAAAGGATTCTTGCCTTTGTTACAAGGTGTGAAATTGAGTAAGACTCAATGCCCGACCAATGCAGAAGATAGAGAGAAAATGAAAGATGTTCCCTATGCTCCAGCCATAGGATCTATCATGTATGCAATGTTGTGTACCAGACCTGATGTGTGTCTTGCTATAAGTCTAGCAGGGAGGTACCAAAGTAATCCAGGAATGGATCACTGGACAGCGGTCAAGAACATCCTGAAATACCTGAAAAGGACTAAGGATATGTTTCTCATATATGGAGGTGACAAAGAGCTCATCGTAAATGGTTACATTGATGCAAGCTTTGACACTGATCCGGACGATTCTCAATCGCAAACTGGATACGTGTTTACATTAAACGGTGGAGCTGTCAGTTGGTGCAGTTCTAAACAAAGCATTGTGGCGGGATCTACATGTGAAGCGGAGTACATAGCTTCTTCGGAAGCAGCAAACGAAGGAGTCTGGATGAAGGAGTTCTTATCCGATCTAGGTGTCATACCTAGTGCATCGGGTCCAATGAAAATCTTTTGTGACAATACTGGTGCAATTGCCTTGGCAAAGGAATCCAGATTTCACAAGAGAACCAAGCACATCAAGAGACGCTTCAATTCCATCTGGGATCTAGTCCAGGTGGGAGACATAGAGATTTGCAAGATACATACGGATCTAAATGTTGCAGACCCGTTGACTAAGCCTCTTCCACGAGCAAAACATGATCAACACCCAAGCTCCATGGGTGTTAGAATCATTACTGTGTAATCTAGATTATTGACTCTAGTGCAAGTGGGAGACTGAAGGAAATATGCCCTAGAGGCAATAATAATGTTATTATTTTATTTCCTTATATCATGATAAATGTTTATTATTCATGTTATAATGGTATTATCCGGAAACATAATACTTGTGTGAATACATAGACAAACTAAAACGTCACTAGTATGCCTCTACTTGACTAGCTTGTTAATCAAAGATGGTTATGTTTCCTAACCATAGACATGTGTTATCATTTGATTAATGGGATCACATTATTAGGAGAATGATGTGATTGACATGACCCATTCCATTAGCTTAGCACCCGATCGTTTAGTATGTTGCTATTGCTTTCTTCATGACTTATACATGTTCCTATGACCATGAGATTATGAAACTCCCGTTTGCCGGAGGAACACTTTGTGTGCTACCAAATGTCACAATGTAACTGGGTGATTATAAAGGAGCTCTACAGGTGTCTCTAAAGGTAAATGTTGGGCTGGCATATTTCGAGATTAGGATTTGTCACTCCGATTGTCGGAGAGGTATCTCTGGGCCCTCTCGGTAATGCACATCACATAAGCCTTGTAAGCATTGCAACTAATGAGTTAGTTGCGAGATGATGTATTACGAAACGAGTAAAGAGACTTGCCAGTAACGAGATTAAACTAGGTATTGAGATACCGACGATCGAATCTCGGGCAAGTAACATACCGATGACAAAGGGAACACCGTATGTTGTTATGCGGTCTGACCGATAAAGATCTTCGTAGAATATGTGGGAGCCAATATGAGCATCCAGGTTCCGCTATTGGTTATTGACCGGAGACATGTCTCGGTCATGTCTACATTGTTCTCGAACCCGTAGAGTCCGCATGCTTAAGGTTTCGATGACAGTTATATTATGAGTTTATGAGTTTTGATGTACCGAAGTTAGTTAGGAGTCCCAGATGTGATCATGGACATGACGAGGAGTCTCGAAATGGTTGAGACATAAATATTGATATATTGGATGGCTATATTCGGACACCGGAAGTGTTCCGGGTGATTTCAGAGAAAACCGGAGAGCCGGAGGGTTACCAGAACCCCCCCGGGAGAAGTAATGGGCCATATGGGCCTTAGTGGAGAGAGAGAGGAGCAGCCAGGGTGGGCCACGCGCCTCCTCCCCCTGGTCCTAATTGGACTAGGAGAGGGGGGGCGGCGCCCCCTTTCCTTCTCCCTCCCCCCTTCCTTTCCCCCTCCTAGTAGGAGTAGGAAAGAGGGGAGTCCTACTCCTACTAGGAGGAGGACTCCTCCTCCTTGGTGCGCCATAGGGCCGGCCGGCCTCCTCCCCTTGCTCCTTTATATACGGGGGCAGGGGGGCACCCCTAGACACACAAGCTGATCCACGTGATCGTTTTCTTAGCCGTGTGCGGTGCCCCCTTCCACCATAATCCTCGATAATATTGTAGCGGTGCTTAGGCGAAGCCCTGCAACAGTAGAACATCAAGATCGTCACCATGCTGTCATGCTGACGAAAATCTTCCCTGACACTTTGCTGGATCGGAGTCCGGGGATCGTCATCAAGCTGAACGTGTGCTAAAACTCGGAGGTGCCATAGTTTCGGTGCTTGATCGGTCGGGCCGTGAAGACGTACGACTACATCAACCGCGTTGTCATAACGCTTCCGCTGTCGGTGTACAAGGGTATGTAGATCACACTCTCCCCTCTCGTTGCTATGCATCACCATGATCTTGCATGTGCATAGGAATTTTTTTTAAATTACTACGTTCCCCAACACTTATCCCTCGCATTACACTATTTTCCATTTGCCTCTCGTTTTCCTCTCGCCCACTTCACCCTTGCCATTTTATTCGCCCTCTTTTCCGTTCACCTCTTTTCCGTTTCTTTTGCTTGCTTCTTGTTTGCTTGTGTGTTGGATTGTTTGTCACGACGGCTCAAGATAATACTAAATTGTGTGACTTTTCCAATACCAACAATAATGATTTTATTAGCACTCCGATGGCTCCTCTTACCGATGTTGAATCTTGTGAAATTAATACTACTTTGCTGAATCTTGTCATGAAAGATCCGTTTTCTGTCCTTCCTAGTGAAGATGCCGCTACCCATCTAAACAACTTTGTTGATTTGTGTGATATGCAAAAGAAGAAAGATGTGGATAATGATATTGTTAAATTTAAGCTATTTCCATTTTCGCTTAGAGATCGTGCTAAAGCTTGGTTTTCTTCTTTGCCTAAAAATAGTACTGATTCATGGAATAAGTGCAAAGATGCTTTTATCTCTAAGTATTTTCCTCCCACTAAGATCATCTCTCTTAGAAAAGATATTATGAATTTTAAACAACTTGATCATGAGGATGTTGCACAAGCTTGGGAGAGGATGAAATTAATGATACGTAATTTCCCTACTCATGGATTAAACTTATGGATGATCATACAAATTTTTTATGTGGGATTGAATTTTGCTTCTAGAAATCTTTTAGATTCAGCCGAGGGGGGCACTTTTATGGAAATCACATTAGGAGAAGCTACTAAACCCCTACTCCCTCCGTTCCAAATTACTCGTTGTGGTTTTAGTTCAAATTTAAACTAAAACCACGACGAGTAATTTGGAACGGAGGGAGTAGATAATATTATGGTTAATTATTCTCAATGGCACACCGAAAGATCTAGTAAAAAGGTTCATGCTATAGAAGAAATTAATGTTTTGAGTGGAAAGATGGGTGAACTTATGAAATTGTTTGTTAATAAGAGTGTTTCTTCTGATCCTAATGATATGCCTTTGTCTACTTTGATTGAGAATAATAATGAATCTATGGATGTGAATTTTGTTGGTAGGAACAATTTTGGTAACAACGCGTGTGGAGGAAACTTTAATCCTAGGTCGTTTCCTAGTAATTCCTCTAATAATTATGGTAATTCCTACAACAACTCTTATGGAAATTTTAATAAGATGCCCTCTGATTTTGAGACTAGTGTTAAAGAATTTATGATTTCGCAAAAGAATTCCAATGCCTTGCTTGAAGAAAAGTTGCCTAAGATTGATGAGTTGGCTAGGAACGTGGATAGAATTTCTCTTGATGTTGATTCTCTGAAACTTAGATATATTCCACCTAAGCATGATATCAATGAGTCTCTCAAAGCCATGAGAATTTCCATTGATGAGTGCAAAGAAAGAACCGCTAGGATGCCTGCTAAAAAAGATTGCTTTATGAAAGCGTGTTCTTCTAGTTTTCATGATAATAAGGATGAAGATCTAAAAGTGATAGATGTGTCTCCTATTAAATCTTTGTTTTGCAATATGAATCTTGATAATTATGGGACTGGAGATGAGTCAACTTTATCTAAAAGGCGTCCCAATGATTCAGAGTTTTTAGATCTTCATTTAAAAATTGGTAAAAGTGGGGTTGAAGAGGTCAAAACTTTACATATCAATCAACCCACTATTTTGGATTTCAAGGAATTTAATTATGATAATTGCTCTTTGGTAGATTGTATTTCCTTGTTGCAATCTGTGCTAAATTATCCTCATGCTTATAGTCAAAATAAAGCTTTTACCAAATAAATCGTTGATGCTTTAATGCAATCTTATGAAGAAAATATTGAATTAGAAGTTTCTATCCCTAGGAAACTATATGATGAGTAGGAACCTACTATTAAAATTAAAATTAAAGATCATGAATGCTATGCTTTATGTGATTTGGGTGCTAGTGTTTCCACAATTCCAAAAACTTTGTGTGATGTGTAAGGTTTCTGTTAATTTGATGACTCTTCTTTAAATTTGCATCTTGCGGATTCCACTATTAAGAAACCTATGGAAAATATTAATGATGTTCTTATTGTTGCAAATAGGAATTATGTGCCCGTGGATTTCATTGTTCTTCATATAGATTGCAATCCTACATGTCCTATTATTCTTGGTAGACCTTTCCTTAGAACGATTGGTGCAATTATTGATATGAAAGAAGGAAATATTAGATTCCAAGTTCCATTAAGGAAAGGCATGGGACACTTTCCTAGAAAGAAAATTAAATTACCGTATGAATCTATTACGCGAGCCACTCATGGATTGCATACCAAAGATGACAATACCTAGATCTATTCTTGCTTTTATGCCTAGCTAGGGGCGTTAAATGATAGCGCTTGTTGGGAGGCAACCCAATTTTATTTTTGTTTCTTGTTTTTTGTTACTGTTTAGTAATAAATAATTCATCTATCTTCTGTTATGATTGTATTTTTTATGTTTTAGTTAGTGTTTGTGCCAAGTAGAACCTTTGGGAAGACTTGGGGGGAGTCTTTGCGATCTTGCTGTAAAAAACAGAAACTTTAGCGCTCACGAGATTTGCTGCCATTTTTTAATGGAAAGTGTGATTAGGTTGATTCTTTTTGAAGATAATAAATAGACAAATTCCTCACGTCCACCAATTTATTTTCGAATTTTTGGGGTTACATAAGTATTCGAAACCTACAGAATACTACAGACTGTTCTGTTTTTGACAGATTCTGTTTATCAATTGTTGTTTGCTTATTTTGATGAATCTATGGCTAGTATCGGGGGGTATGAACCATAGTGAAGTTGTAATACAGTAGGTTTAAAACAAATATAAATAAATAATGAGTTCATTACAGTACCTTGAAGTGGTGGTTTGTTTTCTTATACTAACGGAGCTCATGAGATTTTCTGTTGAGTTTTGTGTTGTGAAGTTTTCAAGTTTTGGGTAAAGATTTGATGGATTTTGGAATAAGCAGTGGCAAGAGCCTAAGCTTGGGTATGCCAAAGGCACCCATAGGTAAAATTCAAGGACAACCAAAAGCCTAAGCTTGGGGATGCCCCGGAAGGCATCCCCTCTTTCGTCTTATTCCATCGGTAACTTTACTTGATGCTATATTTTTATTCACCACATGATATGTGTTTTTCTTGAAGCGACTTGTATGTGTTTGAGTCTTTGATTTTCAGTTTACCACAATCATCCTTGCTGTACACACCTTTCGGAGATACACACATGAATCGGAATTTATTAGAATACTCTATGTGCTTCACTTATATCTTTTAAGCTAAATAAATTTGCTCTAGTGCTTCACTTATATCTTTAAGAGCACGGTGGTGGTTTTATTTTATAGAAATTAGTGATCTCTCATGCTTCACTTATATTATTTTGAGAGTCTTTTAGAATAGCATGGTAATTTTCTTTGGCTATAAAATTAGTCCTAATATGATAGGCATCCAAGATGGGTATAATAAAAACTATCATAAAAAGTGCATTGAATACTATGAGAAGTTTGATACTTGATGATTGTTTTGAGATATGAAGATGGTGATATTAGAGTCATGCTAGTTGAGTAGTTGTGAATTTGAGAAATACTTGTTCTAAAGTTTGTGATTCCCGTAGGATGCACATATGGTGAACCATTATGTGATGAAGTCGGAGCATGATTTATTTATTGATTGTCTTCCTTATGAGTGGCGGTCGGGGACGAGCGATGGTCTTTTCCTACCAATCTATCCCCCTAGGAGCATGCGCATAGTACATTGTTTCAATAACGAATAGATTTTTGCAATAAGTATGTGAGTTCTTTTTGACTAATGTTGAGTCCATGGATTATACGCACTCTCACCCTTCCACCATTTCTAGCCTCTCTAGTAACGCGCAACTTTCGCCGGTACCATAAACCCACCATATACCTTCCTCAAAACAGACACCATACCTACCTATTATGGCATTTCCATAGCCATTCCGAGATATATTGCCATGCAACTTTTCATTGTTCTTTTTGTTATGACACGCTCCATCATTGTCATATTGCTTTGCATGATCATGTAGTTGACATCGTATTTGTGGCAAAGCCACCATTCTTAATTCTTTCATACATGTCACTCATTCATTGCACATCCCGGTACACCGCCGGAGGCATTCACATAGAGTCATATTTTGTTCTAAGTATTGAGTTGTAATTTTTGAGTTGTAAGTAAATAAAAGTGTGATGATCATCATTATTAGGGCATTGTCCCATGTGAGGAAAGGATGATGGAGACTATGATTCCCCCACAAGTCGGGATGAGACTCCGGACAAAAAAAAAGGGAAAAAATAGGCCATAAAAAAGAGAAAAATGCCCAAATAAAAAATGAGAGAAAAAGAGAGAAGGGGCAATGTTACTATCCTTTTACCACCCTTGTGCTTCAAAGTAGCACCATGATCTTCATGATAGAGAGCCTCCTATGTTGTCACTTTCATATACTAGTGGGAACTTTACATTATAGAACTTGGCTTGTATATTCCAATGATGGGCTTCCTCAAAATGCCCTAGGTCTTCGTGAGCAAGCGAGTTGGATGCACACCCACTTAGTTTCTTTTGTTGAGCTTTCATACACTTATAGCTCTAGTGCACCCGTTACATGGCAATCCCTACTCACTCACATAGATATCTAGTGATGGGCATATCCATAGCCCGTTGATGCGCCTAGTTGATGTGAGACTACCTTCTTCTTTTTGTCTTCTCCACAACCACCATTTTATTCCACATATATTGCTATGTCCATGGCTCACGCTCATGTATTGCCTGAAGATTGAAAAAGTTTGAGAACATCAAAAGTATGAAACAATTGCTTGGTTTGTCATCGGGGTTGTGCATGATTTAAATATTTTGTGTGGTGAAGATAGAGCATAGCCAGACTATATGATTTTGTAGGGATAACTTTCTTTAGCCATGTTATTTTGAGAAGACATAATTGCTTTGTTAGTATGCTTGAAGTATTATTATTTTTATGTCAATATTAAACTTTTGTGTTGAATCTTCCGGATCTGAACATTCATGCCACAATAAATAAAATTACATTGAGAATTATGCTAGGTAGCATTCCACATCAAAAATTCTGCTTTTAGCATTTACCTACTCAAGGATGAGCAGGATTTAAGCTTGGGGATGCTTGATACGTCTCCAACGTAACTATAATTTTTGATTGTTCCATGCTATTATATTATTTGTTTTGGATGTTTAATGGGCTTTAATATACTTTCTTATATTATTTTTGGGACTAACCTACTAACCAAAGGCCCAGTGCAAATTGTTGTTTTTTTGCCTGTTTCAGTGTTTCGCAGAAAAGGAATATCAAACGGAATGAAACCTTTGGGAGAGTTATTTTTGGAACAAACGTGATCCAGGAGACTTGGAGTGGACATCAAGAAAGAAGCGAGGAGGCCATGAGGCAGGAGGGCGCGCCCAGGTGGTAGGCGCGCCCCCACCCTAGTGGGCCCCTCGCAGCGCCACCGACGTACTTCTTCCTCCTATATATACACATATACCCGGAAAACATCCAGGAGCACCACGAAACCCTATTTCCACCGCTGCAACCTTCTGTACCCATGAGATCCCGTCTTGGGTCCTTTTCCGGCACTCCACCAAAGGGGAATCGATCATGGAGGGCTTCTACATCAACACCATAGCCTCTCTGATGATGTGTGAGTAGTTTACCACAGACCTTCGGGTCCATAGTTATTAGATAGATGGCTTCTTCTCTCTCTTTGGATCTCAATACAAAGCTCTCCTCAATTCTCTTGGAGATCTGTTCGATGTAATTCTTTTTGCAGTGTGTTTGTCGAGATCCGATGAATTGTGGGTTTATGATCAAGATTATCTATGAACAATATCTGATTCTTCTCTGAATTCTTTTATGCATGATTTAATATCTTTGCAAGTCTCTTCAAATTATCAGTTTGGTTTGGCCTACTAGATTGATCTTTCTTGCAATGGGAGAAGTGCTTAGCTTTGGTTTCAATCTTGCGGTGTCCTTTCCCAGTGAGAGCAGGGGCAGCAAGGCACGTATTGTGTTGTTGCCATCGAGGATAAAAATATGGGGTTTATATCATATTGCTTGAGTTTATCCCTCTACATCATGTCATCTTTCCTAATGCGTTACTCTATTCTTATGAACTTAATACTCTAGATGCATGCTGGGTAGCGGTCGATGTGTGGAGTAATAGTAGTAGATGCAGAATCGTTTCGATCTACTTGTCACAGACGTGATGCCTATATACATGATCATGCCTAGATATTGTCATAACTATCCGCTTTTCTATCAATTGCTCGACAATAATTTGTTCACCCACCGTAGAATTTGCTATATTGAGAGAAGCCACTAGTGAAACCTATGGCCCCCAGGTTTATCTTCCATCATATTATTTTCCTATATACTTGCTATATCCATAGTTGTTTATTTGCAATATTTATTTTCCAATATATACAATAAAAATACCAAAAATATTTATCTTATTATCTCTATCAGATCTCACTTTCGTAAGTGACCGTGAAGGGATTGATAACCCATTTATCGTGTTGGTTGCGAGGTTCTTGTTTGTTTGTGCAGGTATTAGGGACTTGCGTGTTACCTCCTACTGGATTGATACCTTGGTTCTCAAAACTGAGGGAAATACTTACACTACTTTGCTGCATCACCCTTTCCTCTTCAAGGGAAAACTAATGCAAGCTCAAGAGGTAGCACTTTCCCAGTGACAGTAGGGGCAGCAAGGCATGTATTGTATTGTTGCCATCGAGGATGAAAAGATGGGGTTTATATCATATTGCTTGAGTTTATCCCTCTACATCATGTCATCTTGCTTAATGCGTTACTCTGTTCTTATGAACTTAATACTCTAGATGCATGCTTGATAGCGGTCGATGTGTGGAGTAATAGTAGTAGATGCAGAATCGTTTTGATCTACTTGACACGGACGTGATGCCTATATTCATGATCATTGCCTTATATATCTTCATAATTATGCGCTTTTCTATCAATTGCTCGGCAGTAATTTGTTCACCCACCGTAGTACATGCTATCTTGAGAGAAGCCACTAGTGAAACCTATGGCCCCCGGGTCTCTTTCCTATTATATTACATCTCTTTTATTTACATCGCATCTCATTTACTATTTTGCAATCTTTACTTTCCAATCTATACAACAACAATACCAAAAATAATTACTTTACTATGTCTATTAGATCTCACTTTTGCGAGTGGCCGTGAAGGGATTGACAGCCCCTTTATCGCGTTGGTTGCAAGGTTCTTCATTGTTTGTGCACGTACTAGGTGACTTGTTCGTTGTCTCCTACTGGATTGATACATTGGTTCTCAAAATTGAGGGAAATACTTACGCTACTTGAAAGGATCAAGAAGAGGTGTCTAGAGGGGGGGTGATTAGACACTAAGTACCAAAAGTTGCAGTTTTTAATTTCTTTATGTTGAAGTGGAATTTTGGCACAAGTTTAACAAACACAATACATATCAAACAAGCATGTAAATAGTATATGAGCAGCGGAAAGTAAAGCATGCAAGTTGCAAGAATGTAAGGGGAAGGGTTTGGAGAATTCAAATGCAATTGGAGACACATATGTTTTTGTCGTGGTTCCGATAGGTGGTGCTATCGTACATCCACATTGATGGAGACTTCAACCCATGAAGGGTAACAGTTGCGTGAGTCCATGGAGGGCTCCACCCACGAAGAGTCCACGAAGAAGCAACCTTGTCTATCCCATCATGGCCATCGCTCATGAAGGACTTGCCTCACTAGCGGTAGATCTTCACGAATTAGGCGATCTCCTTGCCCTTGCAAACTCCTTGGCTTAACTCCACAATCTTGTCAGAGGCTCCCAAGTGACACCTAGCCAATCTAGGAGACACCACTCTCCAAGAAGTAACAAATGGTGTGTTGATGATGAACTCCTTGCTCTTGTGCTTCAAATGATAGTCTCCCCAACACTCAACTCTCTCTCACAGGATTTGGATTTGGTGGAAAGAAGATTTGAGTGGAAAGCAACTTGGGGAAGGCTAGAGATCAAGATTCATATGGTGGGAATGGAGTATCTTGGTCTCAACACATGAGTAGGTGGTTCTCTCTCAGAACATGTGTATTGGAAGTGTAGGTATGTTCTGATGGCTCTCTCCACGAATGAAGAGTGGGTGGAGGGGTATATATAGACTCCACACAAAAACTAACAGTTACACACAATTTACCAATCTCGGTGAGACCGAATTGAGAAACTCGGTCGGACCGATTTAGAAAACCTAGTGACCATTAGGATTTTTGGTGGGACTGAGATGCAGCTCGGTAGGACCGATATGGTTAGGTTTAGGGCATAACGTAATCTAGGTGAGACCGATTACACAAACTCGGTGGGACCGATTTTGGTAATAAGCTAACTAGAGAGTTGGTCAGGCAAACTTGGTGAGACCGATTACACAAACTTGGTGGGACCGATTTTGGTAATAAGCTAACCAGAAAGTTTGCATTGTAATCTCGGTAGTACCGATTGCTCAATCTCGGTGGGACCGATTTTGGTAATGGACATACACAGAGAGATTACAATCCCATCTCGGTGAGACTGAGATCCCTATCGGTGAAACCGATTTGCCTAGGGGTTGTGGCAGTGGCTATGACATCTAAACTTGGTGGCGCCGGATAGAAGAATCGGTGGGGCCGAGTTTGACTTTTGGTTTAGGTCATATGTGGATGTGGGTAAGGTAGTTGAGGGTTTTAGAGCATATCACTAAGCACTTTGAGCAAGCAAGCCATTACGCAACACCTCATCCCCTCTTGATAGTATTGACTTTTCCTATAGACTCAATGCGATCTTGGATCACTAAAATAGAAAATATAGAGTCTTGATCTTGAGGCTTGAGCTAATCCTTTGTCCTTAGCATCTTGAAGGGGTTCCACATCCTTTAGTCCATGCCACTTAATTTGTTGAACTTGTCTGAAACATACTAGGTAAAAGTATTAGTCCAACAAGAGATATGTTGTCATTAATTATCAAAATCACCCAGGGAGAACTTGTGCTTTCAATCTCCCCCTTTTTGGTAATTGATGGCAACATACATCAAAGCTTTAGATAAAGATATAGAGAATAGCAAGTAAAGCTTTGGAAAGACATGTAACAAGCAAAGGCTCCCCCTACATGTATGCAATCATGTGAATATGGAATATAGAAGCATGTGAGAGCATAACCATGACAGAGTAGCAATGTGTTACATGTATCTTGGCTATATGCATCAGGGAAAAAGATATGAATATGGGAAATGTACCTTCATGCCCATGAGTCCTTCTTGCAAACAGTATGTACATCAGCAAGAATTTCTCATACACATGACTATGATGCATATACTTACCTTGTGGTCTTGAGTTGTCTAGGATGGGATGAGCCTACGTAAACAAGGTTAGATAACATAGATGCACCCACTAGCTAGAGCAAACAAAAGAAACCACAAGAGTACCAAGACTGGGATGACATGTAGAGTGAGTACAGAGTACCGCGATAGATATTGACATGTCCCCAAAGAGAAAGATATGCAAAGAATTTAATAAATATATTTCCCTTGGATGTCTTGCTCCCCCTGAATCTAGCATGGGATACTGGGAGAAGTTAGGGAATAGAAAAACAGAGCTCAAAGAAACAAGTGAACAGAGCTAATGCAAATAAGCACATATGAACATGTCTTTCCGCCAAGAACACATATGGCATCTCTCCTCTTGAACATCAAGCATCTGGGATCCTGGAGTATTCCCTCCCCCTAGAGATCTCTCCCCCTAGAGATATGATTAAGCTTTGATGTGATCTCTCTCTCTCTCCCCCTTTGACATCAATTTCCAAGAAGGGTCTTCTAGAATTTTTTGTGAATGGGTTCAGTCCTTGAATCATAGTATAAAGCATTAAGGTAAATGTGATGCTTGCAGAGGACAAGATTCATTGAGTGGAGCTGGATCAAGAATAAAGCAGGAATAAATGGCAAAATGTTTTTCCTATACTAAAATCGGTGTCACCGAGTTGTATGCTTCGGTTGCTCCGAAAATCTTCGGCTACACCGGAGACATGAAACCGGTGGAACCGAGTTCATCACGGAGAAAAACACTTGTCACCTTAGCTCACTGGACAAATAAGATCTCACAAAGATTTGCAATGAATTGGATTCAGAAAATGCAGAACAAAAAGCAAAGAAAAGAAACTAAAAGATCTAGATGAAGTTTTTTTTGAAAGGGGAAACGAATATGCATGAGACAAATGCAAGAATACAGAAAAGAACACAAGAGAACTTCATCTAGAGTTGGGCGGTGACAAAGTCACCTATGTTAGAGTATATTGACTTAGGAGTCAAGTGAGATCACTTGATCATAGGTCGTACTCATTGTTTAAGCTCAAAATGGGGTTACCATTTTTCGTTTAAGTATCTTGATGTATTCACATCTTGTCGAGTTGCTTTGACTCATGACTTGGAGTAAAGCTACTCTAAGATGGAATAACATACCTTGGATGGCGGTGTTGATCTTGATCATGTAGTTGAACTTGTGTGGGTTGCTCAAGGTTGATGTAGCCCATCAAGAGTTGGGAGCACCCTTTGGATTTTGAGTTCATCTACCTACATGGGTTAGTTTTCGCAAGGAAGAGCACTTGTGTATCCAACATGACAATCATGAAACTCAACATAGAATTTGTCAAAGGATATGTTTGAACGGTTTCGTGCTTCCTTGTCATCAACCACCATTGTATAGAGACTTGGTGATGTAGAGATTGCTCAAGATGTGAGTGAGTTGCAATCTCATAGAATTAGATTCATCCAAGTACCTACAAGGGTTACATAACATGCAAGATGCAAATTTTCAAGACATAAGATAATCATCATAGGAGAAATATCAAGTGATTAGTCGTAAGCTCAAGTCTTGCATGTATCGTTTGAAGCATCAATGATGTTCAATTCACCTCTTAACCTGCAAAACACTTTCTCATCAAGTGGTTTAGTGAATATATTCGCTAATTGCTTATTGGTGCGAACATGCTTAAGGTTTATGTCACCCTTAGCAACGTGATCTCGAATGAAATGATGACGAACTTCAATATGCTTAGTTCGAGAGTGTTGCACGGGATTGTGAGCAATCTTGATAGAACTTTCATTGTCACAAAGTAATGGAACATGTTTCACATATATCCCATAATCTTTAAGAGTTTGGGTCATCCAAAGTAATTGTGCACAACATGAACCAGTGGCAATGTATTCCGCTTCGGCGGTGGATAAGGATATCGAGTTTTGTTTCTTGGAAGACCAAGACACAAGAGATCTACCAAGGAATTGACAAGTACCCGAAGTGGACTTTCTATCAACCTTGTCACCGGCATAGTACGAGTCGGAGTAGCCAACAAGATCAAAGGAAGCCCTCTTTGGTTACCAAATGCCAAAATTTGGTGTATGTATTAAGTATCTCACTATCCTCTTCACGACCTTAAGATGACATTCCTTAGGAGCAGCTTGATATCGTGCACACATGCACACACTTAGCATGATATCGGGACGTGAAGCACATAGATATAACAATAAACCAATCATAGAGCGGTAAACTTTTTGATCAACCGGTTCACCATCTTTGGTCAAATCAAGATGTCCACTAGTAGGCATGGGTGTAGTCATACCTTTGCATTCTTGCATATTGAACTTCTTGAGTAAGTCCTTGGTGTACTTTGTTTGAGAGACAAAGTACCCTCCTTGGTTTGCTTGATTTGCAAACCAAGAAAGAATTTGAGTTCACTCATCATAGACATCTCAAACTTCTCCGACATTAGCTTCCCGAAATTTTCACTAAATGAGGGTTAGTTTATCCAAATATAATATCATCGACATAAATTTGGCATACAAATAGTTCTCCATTAACCCTTTTAGTAAAAAGAGTGGAATCTAATTTTCCAATTTCAAAGCCTTTTTCAATAAGGAACTTGGTCAAGCATTTATACCATGCTCTAGGAGCTTGTTTAAGACCATAAAGGGCTTTGTGAAGTTTGTAGACATGATTAGGTTTCTTAGGATTGACAAAGCCGGGAGGTTGCTTAACATAAACTTCGTCCTCAATTTCACCATTTAGAAAATCACTTTTAATGTCCATTTGGTACAAAGTGATATCATGGTGATTAGCATAAGAAAGTAAGATGCGAATGGACTCAAGTCTAGCAACGGGAGCATATGTCTCACCATAGTCCATACCTTCGACTTCTGTGTAGCCTTGGGCGACGAGACGTGCTTTGTTGTGAACCACTTGTCCATCTTCATCTTGCTTGTTGCGAAACACCCATTTGGTACCGATGATGTTGTGGTTGTTGTCGGGCTTCTCGACCAATGTCCACACTTGATTTCTCTCAAAGTTGTGTAGCTCTTCATGCATAGCGTTTATCCAGTCTGGATCCTCCAATGCTTCTTCAACCTTCATAGGTTCAATGCTAGAGATGAATGAGTAATGTTCACAAAAGTTAGCCAAACGAGTTTTAGAGCGAGTGATTCTCCCGGTTTGGATATCATTGTAGATTTGCTCCACGGGATGATCTTTAGCAATTCTTGCTCGAACTCATGAAAGCTTTTGCTTGGGTCTGGGTTGAACATCTTCTTCACCTTGTTCTTCTTCTTGGCCTACTTCATTGTTAGCGTTGTCGTTCTCTTGTCATGGTGGAGAAGGAGGTTGTTGACGTCCGTCTTGGTGCACTTCCTCGTTTTCTTCATCTTGGTGTGTCCCACTCGTGGATGCTTCCGTATCAACTCTTGGTTCACCTTGTCGTGAGGTAGATGCTTCCACTTGGATGGACGAGGTACTCTCCTTCATCTCCGTTGGATGAATCTTGCCAATAGACAAGTCTTGGATTGCTTCTGAAGGATCTTTGTCTCCTACATCAATTGGCAATTGCTCTACTTGCGAGCCGTTAGATTCGTCAAACTTCACATCTGCCATTTCTTCAACCTTTCGGGTGAAATTGCTGTAGACACGGTATGTGTGAGAGTTTGAGCCATAACCAAGTAGGAAACCTTCATGAGACTTAGGAGCAAATTTAGAATGACGATGCTTATCAAGAATGTAGCACTTTGAGCACTCGAAAGTATCCAACTTGGGGTTTGTTACCGGTGAGGAGCTCGTATGCCGTCTTGCCGAGTAGCTTGTGAAGATACAAGCGATTTGTTGCATGAAAAGATGTCTCAACCACTTCCGCCCAAAAGTGTTTTGACGTCTTGTACTCATCAAGAATCATTCTTGCCATCTCGATAAGAGTCCGGTTCTTCCTCTCAACGACTCCATTTTGTTGAGATGTGTATGTAGCCGAGAACTCATGTGCAATCCCTTCCTCGTCAAGAAAGGTGTCTACATTTGTGTTCTTGAACTCCGTTCCATTGTCGCTCCAAACCTTCTTGATCTTCACATCAAATTGATTTTGGGCCTTCCTAGCAAAGTTTTTGAAGATCTTTTGGACCTGCGATTTGTCATCAAGAAAGAACACCCACGTAAATCTTGAAAAATCATCAACTATGACTAGAACAAATGAGTTACCATCGAGACTCTTGTAGGCATTTGGACCAAAGAGATCCATGTGAAGTAGCTCAAGTGGTCTTCTTGTGGTCATGATGTTCTTAGCGTGATGACTTCCTCCAACTTGTTTCCCTGCTTGACAAGCACTACAAAGTCTATCCTTGTCAAATATGACATCGTTAATGCCAAGGATATGATTTCCTTTAATGAGTTTGTCAAGGTTTCGCATGCCCACATGGCCTAGCCTTCTATGCCACAACCTTCCTTTAGAAGATTTAGCAATTAAGCAAGTTCTAGGTTGAGCCTTTTTAGTGAAATCAACAATGTAAAGATCTCCTCTACGTATATCGGTAAAGACCATTTTATGATTATCTCTACGGAACACTTGGCAGTCTACTTCAGTAAATAGGACATTGAAACCCAAATCAGCATGTCTAGATACTGAATGTAAGTTGTAGCCAAGAGATTCAATGAGCATGACATTTTGTATGGAGCTATCATGTGAGATGGCCACCTTACCAAGGCCAAACACCTTACCCTTTGAATTATCACCAAAAGTGACATACATTCGAGGCCCGTCGTTTCTAGCAAGCTCACGGAACATGTCTTTATCTCCGGTCATATGCTCAGTACATCCACTATCAAGGACCCATTCCTTTCCTCCTGCCATGTAGCCGCGAAGATTTGCCATAAGACCAAAGTGTCTCATCGCATCATCGAGATCATAGTCACTATCATCATCCTCATCATAGTATCCATGTTCAACATCATTTTGTGATTGATCAATTCCTAGAGAGGGTAATTCATTAGACAAATGATCATCACAATGGTCACCTTTATGAATTCTAATAGCTTCAGATATGATATCACTAATGATCCCAACATTTCCTATGTCATGCATGAGATTGGTAAGCTCAAATAGACAATCACCAAAGCTAGGATCACTAGAATTCATCTTACTCAAAGAAATAGACTTATGGAGAATTTCGTCTAAATTTTTCAAGGAATAATCTGGAAATCGTTCCTCAAGACATTTCCATATAGTATAGGCACAATCAAGAGTAGGCAAACTAGCAATCAAATTTTTGGGCAATCCTCTTATGATAAGATTGATGGTTCTATGATTGCGAATCATGTCAAGATCCTCTTCGGGTGTGGGACGCAAGGGATCAATATGAGATGCACAAGGGCTAGCAATGTACTTGTTCAAGTGATATTCATTGAAAATCTCAAGCATTTCATTTTTTCCACTCATGAAAATATTCTCCATCAAGAATAGGCACTCTATGTCTAAGACTCCCCAAAGTAGACACATCCATCTTCCTCCAAAGGTGTTTAAACCAAGGCAATGGAGACCAAGGCTCTGATACCAATTGAAAGGATCAAGAAGAGCTGTCTAGAGGGGGGTGATTCGACACTAAGTACCAAAAGTTGCAGTTTTTAATTTCTTTAAGTTGAAGTGGAGTTTTGGCACAAGTTTAACAAACACAATACATATCAAACAAGCATGTAAAGAGTATATGAGCAGCGGAAAGTAAAGCATGCAACTTGCAAGAATGTAAGGGGAAGGGTTTGGAGAATTCAAACGCAATTGGAGACACGGATGTATTTGTCGTGGTTCCGATAGGAGGTGCTATCGTACATCCACGTTGATGGAGACTTCAACCCACGAAGGGTAACGGTTGCATGAGTCCACGGAGGGCTCCACCCACGAAGGGTCCACGAAGAAGCAACCTTGTCAATCCCATCATGGCCATCTCCCACGAAGGACTTGCCTCACTAGCGGTAGATCTTCACGAAGTAGGAGATCTCCTTGCCCTTACAAACTCCTTGGTTTAACTACGCAATCTTGTCGGAGGCTCCCAAGTGACACCTAGCCAATCTAGGAGACACCACTCTCCAAGAAGTAACAAATGGTGTGTTGATGATGAACTCCTTGCTCTTGTGCTTCAAATGATAGTCTCCCCAACACTCAACTCTCTCTCACAGGATTTGGATTTGGTGGAAAGAAGATTTGAGAGGAAAGCAACTTGGGGAAGGCTAGAGATCAAGATTCATATGGTGGGAATGGAATATCTTGGTCTCAACACATGAGTAGGTGGTTCTCTCTTAGAAAATGTGTATTGGAAGTGTAGGTATGTTCTGATGGCTCTCTCCACGAATGAAGAGTGGGTGGAGGGGTATATATAAACTCCACACAAAAACTAACCGTTACACACAATTTACCAATCTCGGTGAGACCGAATTGAGAAACTTGGTCAGACTGATTTAGCAAACCTAGTGACCGTTAGGATTTTCGGTGGGACTGAGATGCAACTCGGTAGGACCGATATGGTTAGGGTTAGGGCATAATGTAATCTCGGTGAGACCGATTACACAAACTCGGTGGGACCGATTTTGGTAATAAGCTAACCAGAGAGTTGGCCAGGCAAACTTGGTGAGACCGATTACACAAACTTGGTGGGACCGATTTTGGTAATAAGCTAACCAGAAAGTTTGCATTGTAATCTCCGTAGTACCGATTGCTCAATCTCGGTGGGACCGATTTTGGTAATGGACATACACAGTGAGATTACAATCCCATCTCGGTGAGACCGAGATCCCTATCAGTGAAACCGATTTGCCTAGGGTTTGTGGCAGTGGCTATGACATCTGAACTCGGTGGCGCCGGATAGAAGAATCGGTGCGGCCGAGTTTGACTATTGGTTTAGGTCATATGTGGATGTGGGTAAGGTAGTTGAGGGTTTTGGAGCATATCACTAAGCACTTTGAGCAAGCAAGCCATTACGCAACACCTCATCCCCTCTTGATAGTATTGGCTTTTCCTATAGACTCAATGTGATCTTGGATCACTAAAATAGAAAATGTAGAGTCTTGATCTTGAGGCTTGAGCTAATCCTTTGTCCTTAGCATCTTGAAGGGGTTCCACATCCTTTAGTCCATGCCACTTAATTGTTGGGGAACGTAGCAGAATTTTAAAATTTTCTACGCATCACCACGATCAATCTATGGAGTCATCTAGCAACGAGGGAGAGAGGTGTGCATCTACATACCCTTGTAGATCGCGCGCGGAAGCGTTCAAGAGAACGGGGTTGATGGAGTCGTACTCGACGTGATCCAAATCACCGATGACCTAGTGCCGAACGGACGGCACCTCCACGTTCAACACACGTACGGTTGGGAAGACATCTCCTCCAACTTGATCCAGCAAGGGGAAAGGAGAGGTTGATGAAGATCCAGCAGCACGACGGCGTGGTGGTGGATGCAGCAGGATCCCGGCAGGGCTTCGCCAAGCGCAAGCGGGGAGGAGAGGTGTTACGGAGGGAGAGGGAGGCGCCAAGAGCAAGGGGTGCGGCTGCCCTCCCTCCCCCTCTTTATATAGGGGCCTTGGGGGGGGGGGGGGCGCCGGCCCTAGGAGATGAATCTCCAAGGGGCGGCGGCCAAGGGGTGGCTTCCCCCCTAAGCCAAGTGGGGGGCGCCCCCAACCCTAGGGTTTCCCAACCCTAGGCGCAGGGGAGGCCCAAGGGAGGGGGCGCACCAGCCCACTAGGGGCTGGTTTCCCTCCCAATTCAGCCCATGGGGCCCTCCAGGATAGGTGGCCCCACCCGGTGGACCCCCGGTACCCTTCCGGTGGTCCCGGTACAATACCGGTGACCCCCGATATCTTCCTGATGGCCGAAACTGGACTTCCTATATATAAATATTTACCTCCGGAACTCCTCGTGATGTCCGGGATCTCATCCGGGACTCCGAACAACTTTCGGGTTACTTCATACTAATATCTCTACAAACCTAGCGTCACCGAACCTTAAGTGTGTAGACCCTACGGGTTCGGGAGACATGCAGACATGATCGAGACGCCTCTCCGGTCAATAACCAACAGCGGGATCTGGATACCCATGTTGGCTCCCACATGCTCCATGATGATCTCATCGGATGAACCACGATGTCGAGGATTCAATCAATCCGTAAACAATTCCCTTTGTCTATCGGTACGTTACTTGCCCGAGACTCGATCGTCGGTATCCCAATACCTCGTTCAATCTCGTTACCGGCAAGTCACTTTACCCGTGTCGTAATGCATGATCCCGTGATCAACCACTTGGTCACATTGAGCTCCCGTGTCGTAATGCATTACCGAGTGGGACCAGAGATACCTCTCCGTCATACGGAGTGACAAATCCCAGTCTCGATTCGTGCCAACCCAACAGACACTTTCGGAGATACCTGCAGTGTAACTTTATAGTCACCCAGTTACGTTGTGACGTTTGGCACACCCAAGGCACTCCTATGGTATCCGGGAGTTGCACAATCTCATGGTCTAAGGAAATGATACTTGACATTCGGAAAAGCTACAGCAAACGAACTACACGATCTTTGAGCTATGCTTAGGATTGGGTCTTGTCCATCACATCATTCTCCTAATGATGTGATCCCGTTATCAATGACATCCAATGTCCATAGTCAGGAAACCATGACTATCTTTTGATCAACGAGCTAGTTAACTAGAGGCTCACTAGGGACGTGTTGTGGTCTATGTATTCACACATGTATTACGATTTCTAGATAACACAATTATAGCATGAACAATAGACAATTATCATGAACAAAGAAATATAATAATAACCATTTAGTATTGCCTCTAGGGCATATTTCCAACAGTCTCCCACTTGCACTAGAGTCAATAGTCTAGTTATATTGTGATGAATCGAACACCCATGCAGTTCTGGTGTTGATCATGTTTTGCTCTAGGGAGAGGTTTAGTCAACGAATCTGCCACATTCTAGTCCGTATGTACTTTACAAATCTTTATGTCTCCATTTTTAAAACTTTCACGAATGGAGTTGAAGCGACCCTTGATATGCCTGGTCTTCCTGTGAAACCTGGGCTCCTTGGCAAGGGCAATAGCTCCAGTGTTGTCACAGAAGAGAGTCATCGGGCCCGACGCATTGGTTATGACTCCTAGGTCAGTAATGAACTCCTTCACCCAGACTGCTTCTTGTGCTGCCTCCGAGGCTGCCATGTACTCCGCTTCACATGTAGATCCCGCCACAACGCTTTGCTTGCAACTGCACCAGCTTACTGCCCCACCATTCAAAATATACACGTATCTGGTTTGTGACTTAGAGTCATCCAGATCTGTGTCGAAGCTAGCATCGACGTAACCCTTTACGACGAGCTCTTCGTCACCTCCATAAAAGAGAAACATATCCTTAGTCCTTTTCAGGTACTTCAGGATATTCTTGACCGCTGTCCAGTGTTCCATGCCGGGATTACTTTGGTACCTTCCTACCAAACTTACGACAAGGTTTACATCAAGTCTGGTACACAGCATAGCATACATGATAGACCCTATGGCCGAGGCATAGGGGACGACACTCATCTTTTCTCTATCTTCTACCGTGGTCAGGCATTGAGCCGTGCTCAATCTCGTACCTTGCAATACAGGCAAGAACCCCTTCTTTGACTGATCCATTTTGAACTTCTTCAATATCTTGTCAAGGTACATACTCTGTGAAAGACCAATGAGGCGTCTCGATCTATCTCTATAGATCTTGATGCCTAATATATAATCATCTTCTCCAAGGTCCTTCATTGAAAAACACTTGTTCAAGTAGGCCTTTATGCTTTCCAAGAATTCTATATCACTTCCCATCAACAGTATGTCATCCACGTACAATATGAGAAATGCTATAGAGCTCCCACTCACTTTCTTGTAAATGCAGGCTTCTCCATAAGTCTGCGTAAACCCAAACGCTTTGATCATCTCATCAAAACGAATGTTCCAACTCCGAGATGCTTGCACCAGCCCATAAATCGAGCGTTGGAGCTTGCACACCTTGTCAGCATTCTTAGGATCGACAAAACCTTCCGGCTGCATCATATACAATTCTTCCTTAAGGAAACCATTAAAGAATGCCGTTTTGACGTCCATTTGCCATATCTCATAATCATAGAATGCGGAAATTGCTAACATGATTCGGACGGACTTCAGCTTCTTAAAGTCTCATCGTAGTCAACCCCTTGAACTTGTCGATAACCCTTAGCGACAAGCCGAGCTTTATAGATGGTTACATTACCATCCGCGTCTGTCTTCTTCTTAAAGATCCATTTATTTTCTATGGCTCGCCGATCATCGGGCAAGTCAGTCAAAGTCCATACTTCATTTTTATACATGGATCCTATCTCGGATTTCATGGCTTCTAGCCATTTGTCGCAATCCGGGCCTGCCATCGCTTCTTCATAGTTCGAAGGTTCACCGTTGTCTAACAACATGATTTCCAAGACAGGGTTGGCGTACCACTCTCGTGCGGAACGTGTCCTTGTGGACCTACGAAGTTCAGTAGCAACTTGATCTGAAGTTTCATGATCATCATCATCAACTTCCTCTCTAGTCGGTGCAGGCACCTCAGGAACATTTTCTTGAGCTGCGCCACTAACCGGTTCAAGAGGTAATACTTCATCAAGTTCTACTTTCCTCCCACTTATTTCTTTCGAGAGAAACTCTTTCTATAGAAAGGACCCATTCTTGGCAACAAAGATCTTGCCTTCGGATCTGAGGTAGAAGGTATACCCAATAGTTTCTTTAGGATATCCTATGAAGACGCATTTTTCAGATTTGGGTTCGAGCTTTTCAGGTTGAAGTTTCTTGACATAAGCATTGCATCCCCAAACTTTTAGAAATGACAGCTTAGGTTTCTTCCCAAACCATAATTCATACGGTGTCGTCTCAACGAATTTCGACGGAGCCCTATTTAAAGTGAATGCGGCAGTCTCTAAAGCATAGCCCCAAAATGACAGCGGTAGATCGGTAATAGACATCATAGATTGCACCATATCCAATAGAGTGTGATTAGGACGTTCAGACACACCATTACGCTGAGGTGTTCCAGGCGGCGTGAGTTATGAAACTATTCCACATTTTCTTAAGTGTGTGCCAAATTCGTGACTCAAGTATTCACCCCCACGATTTGATCGCAAGAACTTGATTTTCCTATCACGTTGATTCTCAACCTCACTCTGAAATTCCTTGAACTTTTCAAAGGTCTCAGACTTGTGTTTCATTAAGTACACATACCCATATCTACTCAACTCATTAGTGAGGGTGAGAACATAACGATAGCCACCGCGAGCCTCAACACTCATTGGAACGCACACATCAGTATGTATAATTTCCAACAAGTTGGTTGCTCGCTCCATCGTTCCTGAGAAGGGAGTCTTGGTCATTTTACCCATGAGGCAAGGTTCACACGTGTCAAATGATTCGTAATCAAGAGACTCCAAAAGTCCATCTGCATGGAGCTTCTTCATGCGTTTGACACCTATGTGACCAAGGCGGCAGTGCCACAAGTATGTGGGACTATCATTATCAACCTTACATCTTTTGGTATTCACACTATGAATATGTGTAACATTACGCTCGATATTCATTAAGAATAAACCATTCACCAACGGAGCATGACCATAAAACATATCTCTCATATAAATAGAACAACCATTATTCTCGAATTTAAATGAGTAGCCATCTCGAATTAAACGAGATCCTGATACAATGTTCATGCTCAAAGCTGGCACTAAATAACAATTATTGAGGTTTAAAACTAATCCCGTAGGTAAATGTAGAGGTAGCATGCCGACGGTGATCACATCGACCTTGGAACCATTCCCGGCGCGCATCGTCACCTTGTCCTTCGGCAGTCTCCGTTTATTCTGCAGCTCCTGCTTTGAGTTACAAATTTGAGCAACCACACCGGTATCAAATAACCAGGAGCTACTACGAGTACTGGTAAGGTACACATCAATTACATGTATATCACATATACCTTTAGTGTTGCCGGCCTTCTTGTCCGCTAAGTATTTGGGGCAGTTCCGCTTCCAGTGACCACTTCCCTTGCAATAAAAACACTCAGTCTCAGGCTTGGGTCCATTCTTTGGCTTCTTCCCGGCAGCTTGTTTACCGGGCGCGGCAACTCCCTTGCCATCCTTCTTGAAGTTCTTCTTACCCTTGCCTTTCTTGAACTTAGTGGTTTTATTCACCATCAACACTTGATGTTCCTTTTTGATTTCCACCTCTGCTGATTTTAGCATTGAATATACCTCAGGAATGGTCTTTTCCATCCCCTGCATATTGAAGTTCATCACAAAGCTCTTGTATCTCGGTGGAAGCGACTAAAGGATTCTGTCAATGACCGCGTCATCTGGGAGATTAACTCCCAACTGAGTCAAGCGGTTATGCAACTCAGACATTTTGAGTATGTTCTCACTGACAGAACTATTTTCCTCCATCTTACAGCTGAAGAACTTGTCGGAGACTTCATATCTCTCGACCCGGGCATGAGCTTGGAAAACCATTTTCAGCTCTTCGAACATCTCATATGCTCCATGTCTCTCAAAACGCTTTTGGAGCCCCGGTTCTAAGCTGTAAAGCATGCCGCACTGAACGAGGGAGTAATCATCAGCACGTGACTGCCAAGCGTTCATAACGTCTTGGTTCTCTGGGATAGGTGCGTTACCTAGCGGTGCTTCTAGGACATAATCTTTCTTGGCAGCTATGAGGATGATCCTCAGGTTCCGGACCCAGTCCGTATAGTTGCTACCATCATCTTTCAGCTTGGTTTTCTCTAGGAACGCATTGAAGTTGAGGACAACCTGGGCCATTTGATCTACAAGACATATTGTAAAGATTTTAGACTAAGTTCATCTAATCAAATTATTCAATGAACTCCCACTCAGATAGACATCCAGTCATCTAAGTGTAACATGATCCGAGTTAACTAGGCCGTGTCCGATCATCACGTGAAACGGACTAGTCAACATCGGTGAACATCTTCATGTTGATCGTATCTTCTATACGACTCATGCTCGACCTTTCGGTCTTCTGTGTTCCGAGGCCACGTCTGTACATGTAGGCTCGTCAAGTCAACCTAAGTGTATTGCGTGTGTAAATCTGGCTTACACCCGTTGTATTCGAACGTTAGAATCTATCACACCCAATCATCACGTGGTGCTTCGAAACAATGATCCTTCGCAACGGTGCACAGTTAGGGGGAACACTTTCTTGAAATTATTACGAGGGATCATCTTATTTAAGCTACCGCCGTTCTAAGCAAATAAGATGTAAAACATGATAAACATCACATGCAATCAAATAGTGACATGATATGGCCAATATCATTTGCTCCTTTTGATCTCCATCTTTGGGGCTCCATGATGATCGTTGTCACCGGCATGACACCATGATCTCCATCATCTTGATCTCCATCATCGTGTCTTCTTGAAGTTGTCTCGTCATCTATTACTTCTACTACTATGGCTAACGGTTTAGTAATAAAGCAAAGTAATTACATGACATTATATGTTGACACGCAGGTCACAAATAAATTAAGACAACTCCTATGGCTCCTGCCGGTTGTCATACTCATCGACATGCAAGTCGTGATTCCTATTACAAGAACATGATCATCTCATACATCACATATATCATTCATCACATCCTTTGGCCATATCACATCACAAAACACTTGCTGCAAAAACAAGTTAGACGTCCTCTAATTGTTGTTGCAAGTTTTTACGTGGCTGCTATAGGATTCTAGCAAGAACGTTTCTTACGTACGCCAAAACCACAATGTGAATTGCCAATTTCTATTTACCCTTCATAAGGACCATGTTCATCGAATTCGATCCGACTAAAGTGGGAGAGACAGACACCCGCCAGCCACCTTATGCAACTAGTGCATGTCAGTCGGTGGAACCAGTCTCACATAAGCGTACGTGTAAGGTCGGTCCGGGCCGCTTCATCGCACAATGCCGCCGAATCAAGATAAGACTAGTAACGGCAAGATAATTGACAATGTCGACGCCCACAACTACTTTGTGTTCTACTCGTGCATAGAAACTACGCATAAACCCGGCTCTGATACCACTGTTGGTGAACGTAGCAGAATTTTAAAATTTCTATGCATCACCAAGATCAATCTATGGAGTCATCTAGCAATGAGGGAGAGAGGAGTTCATCCACATACCCTTGTAGATCGCGCGTGGAAGCCTTCAAGAGAACGGGGTTGATGGAGTCGTACTCGACGTGATCCAAATCACCGATGACCTAGTGCCGAACGGACGACACCTCCGCGTTCAACACACGTACGGTTGGGAAGACGTCTCCTCCAACTTGATCCAGCAAGGGCAAAGGAGAGGTTGATGAAAATCCAGCAGCACGACGGCGTGGTGGTGGATGCAGCAGGATCCCGGCAGGGCTTCGCCAAGCGCAAGCGGGGAGGAGAGGTGTTACGGAGGGAGAGGGAGGCGCCAAGAGCAAGGGGTGCGGCTGCCCTCCCTCCCCCTCTTTATATAGGGGCCTTGGGGGGCGCCGGCCCTAGGAGATGAATCTCCAAGGGGGCGGCGGCCAAGGGGTTGCTTCCCCCCCAAGCCAAGTGGGGGGCGCCCCCAACCCTAGGGTTTCCCAACCCTAGGCGCAGGGAGGCCCAAGGGGGGGGGGCACCAGCCCACTAGGGGCTGTTTCCCCTCCCAATTCAGCCCATAGGGCCCTCCGGGATAGGTGGCCCCACCCGGTTGACCCCCGGGACCCTTCCGGTGGTCCCGGTACAATACCGGCGACCCCCAAAACCTTCCAGATGGCCGAAACTGGACTTCCTATATATAAATCTTTACCTCCGGACCATTTCGGAACTCCTCGTGACATCCGGGATCTCATTCGGAACTCCGAACAACTTTCGGGTTACTGCATACTAATATCTCTACAAACCTAGCGTCATCGAACCTTAAGTGTGTAGACCCTACGGGTTCGGGAGACATGCAGACATGACCGAGACGCCTCTCCGGTCAATAACCAACAGCGGGATCTGGATACCCATGTTGTCTCCCACATGCTCCACGATGATCTCATCGCATGAACCACGATGTCGAGGATTCAATCAATCCATATACAATTCCCTTTGTCAATCGGTACGTTACTTGCCCGAGACTCGATCGTCGGTATCCCAATACCTCGTTAAATCTCGTTACCGGCAAGTCACTTTACTCGTGCCATAATGCATGATCCCATGATCAACCACTTGGTCACATTGAGCTCATTATGATGATGCATTACCGAGTGGGCCCAGAGATACTTCTCCGTCATACGGAGTGACAAATCCCAGTCTCGATTCGTGCCAACCCAACAGACACTTTTGGAGATACCTGTAGTGTACCTTTATAGTCACTCAGTTACGTTGTGACATTTGGCACACCCAAGGCACTCCTACGGTATCCGGAGTTGCACAATCTCATGGTCTAAGGAAATGATTCTTGACATTCGGAAAAGCTACAGCAAACGAACTACACGATCTTTGAGCTATGCTTAGGATTGGGTCTTGTCCATCACATCATTCTCCTAATGATGTGATCCCGTTATCAATGGCATCCAATGTCCATAGTCAGGAAACCATGACTATCTTTTGATCAACGAGCTAGTCAACTAGAGGCTCACTAGGGACGTGTTGTGGTCTATGTATTCACACATGTATTACGATTTCCGGATAACACAATTATAGCATGAACAATAGACAATTATCATGAACAAAGAAATATAATAATAACCATTTTATTATTGCCTCTAGGGCATATTTCCAACATTAATATGTTGAACTTGACTGAAACATACTAGGTAAAAGTATTAGTCCAACAAGAGATATGTTGTCATTAATTATCAAAATCACCCAGGGAGCACTTGTGCTTTCACTACTTTGCTGCATCACCCTTTCCTCTTCAAGGGAAAACCAATGCATGCTCAAGAGGTAGTAAGAAGGATTTGTGGCGCCGTTGCCGGGGAGATCTACGCCAAGTCAAGACATACCAAGTACCCAACATAAACTCTTCTCCCTTGCATTACATTATTTGCCATTCGCCTCTCGTTTTCCTCTCCCCCACTTCTAAAACAATTTTCGAAAACCTTTGCCTTTTCTTTGCCCCTCTTCCGTTTGTTTCTTTTCGCTTACTTCTTGTGTGCTTGTGTTTTGGATTGACTGTTTGTCACGATGGCTCAAGATAATACTAAATTGTGTGACTTTTCCAATACCAACAACAATGATTTTTATTAGCACTCCGATTGCTCCTACTATCGATGCTGAATATGGTGAAATCAATACCACTTTGTGGAATATTGTTATGAAAGATCAATTTTCTGGCCTTCCTAGTGAAGATGCCGCTACCCATCTAAACAACTTTGTTGATTTGTGTGATATGCAAAAGAAGAAAGATGTGGATAATCATATTGTTAAATTGAAGCTATTTCCGTTTTCGCTGAGAGATCGTGCTTAAACTTGGTTCTCTTCTTTGCCTAAAAATAGTATTGATTCATGGAATAAGTGCAAAGATGCTTTTATCTCTAAGTATTTTCCTCCTGCTAAGATCATCTCTCTTAGGAACGATATTATGAATTTTAAGCAACTTGATCATGAGCATGTTGCACAAGCTTGGGAGAGGATGGAAATAATGATACGTAATTGCCCTACACATGGTTTGAATTTGTGGATGATTATACAAAACTTTTATGCGGACTGAATTTTGCTTCTAGAAATCTTTTAGATTCGGCCGCGGGAGGAACTTTTATGGAAATCACTTTAGGAGAAGCTACTAAACTCCTAGACAATATTATGGTTAATTATTTTCAATGGCACACTGCTACCTCTTGAGCACTGCGTTGGATTTCCCTGAAGAGGAAAGGAGATGCAGCAAAGTAGCATAAGTATTTCCCTTAGTTTTTGAGAACCAAGGTATCAGTCCAGTAGGAGGCTACGCGCGAGTCCCTCATACCTGCACAAAACAAATAACTCCTCGCGACTAACGTGATAAGGGGTTGTCAATCCCTTCACGGTCACTTATGAGAGTGAGATGTGATAGATATGATAAGATGATATTTTTGGTATTTTTGTGATAAAGATGCAAAGTAAAATAAAAGCAAAGTAAAAAGCAAAGGAAAAAACTAAGTATTTGAAGATTAATATGATGAAGATAGACCCGGGGGCCATAGGTTTCACTAGTGGCTTCTCTCAAGAGCATAAGTATTTTACGGTGGGTGAACGAATTACTGTTGAGCAATTGACAGAATTGAGCATAGTTATGAGAATATCTAGGTATGATCATGTATATAGGCATCACGTCCAAGACAAGTAGACCAACTCCTGCCTGCATCTACTACTATTACTCCACTCATCGACCGCTATCTAGCATGCATCTAGAGTATTAAGTTCATGAAAACAGAGTAACGCCTTAAGCAAGATGAGATGATGTAGAGGGATAGATTCATGCAATATGATAAAAACCCCCATCTTGTTATCCTCGATGGCAACAATACAATACGTGCCTTGCTGCCCCTACTGTCACTGGGAAAGGACACCGCAAGATTGAACCCAAAGCTAAGCACTTCTCCCATTGCAAGAAAGATCAATCTAGTAGGCCAAACCAAACTGATAATTCGAAGAGACTTGCAAAGATAACCCATCATACATAAAAGAATTCAGAGAAGATTCAAATATTTTTCATAGATAATCTTGATCATAAACCCACAATTCATCGGTCTCAACAAACACACCGCAAAAAGAAGATTACATCGAATAGATCTCCACAAGAGAGGGGGAGAACATTGTATTGAGATCCAAAAAGAGAGAAGAAGCCATATAGATAATAACTATGGACCCGAAGGTCTGAGGTAAACTACTCACACTTCATCGGAGAGCTATGGTGTTGATGTAGAAGCCCTCCGTGATGGATACCCCTTCGGCGGAGCTCCGGAACAGGCCCCAAGATGGGATCTCGTGGATACAGAAAGTTGCGGCGGTGGAATTAGGTTTTTGGCTCTGTATCTGATCATTTGGGGGTACGTAGGTATATATAGGAGGAAGAAGTAATCGGTGGAGCAACAGGGGGCCCACGAGGGTGGAGGGCACGCTTGGGGGGGGGGGGGGGCGGTAGGCGCGCCCCCTACCTCGTGGCCTCCTCCTTTGTTTCTTGACGTAGGGTCCAAGTCCCCTAGATCATGTTCGGTGAGAAAATCGCGTTCCCGAAGGTTTCATTCCGTTTGGACTCCGTTTGATATTCCTTTTCTTCGAAACCCTAAAATAGGAAAAAACAACAATTCTGGACTGGGCCTCCGGTTAATAGGTTAGTCCCAAAAATAATATAAAAGTGGATAATAAAGACCAATAATGTCCAAAACAGTAGATAATATAGCATGGAGCAATCAAAAATTATAGATATGTTGGAGACGTATTAAGCATCCCAAAGCTTAATTCTTGCTCCTCCTCGAGTAGGTAAATGAAAAAAAAGATAATTTTTGATGTGGAGTGCTACTTGGCATAATTTTAATGTAACTCTTCTTAATTGTGATATGAATATTCAGATCCGAAAGATTCAAGATAAAATTTTAATATTGACCTAGAAATAACAATACTTCAAGCATACTAAAAAAGCAATCATGTCTTCTCAAAATAACATGGCCAAAGAAAGTTATCCCTACAAAATCATATAGTCTGGCTATGCTCTATCTTCACCACACAAAATATTTAAATCATGCACAACCCCGATGACAAGCCAAGCAATTGTTTCATACTTTTGACATTCTCAAACTTTTTCAATCTTCACGCAATACATGAGCGTGAGCCATGGATATAGCACTATATGTGGAATAGAATGGTGGTTGTGGAGAAGACAAAAAGGGAATATAGTCTCACATCAACTAGGCGTATCAACGGGATAAGGAGATGCCCATCAATAGATATCAATGTGAGTGAGTAGGGATTGCCATGCAACAGATGCACTAGAGCTATAAGTATATGAAAGCTCAACAAAAGAAACTAAGTGGGTGTGCATCCAACTTGCTTGCACATGAAGACCTAGGGCATTTTGAGGAAGCCCATCATTGGATTATACAAGCCAAATTCTGTAATGAAAAATTCCCACTAGTATATGAAAGTGACGCAATGAGAGACTCTCTATCATGAATATCATGGTGCTACTTTGAAGCACAAGTGTGGTAAAGGATAGTAACATTGTCCCTTCTCTCTTTTTCTCTCATTTTTTTATTTGGGCCTTTTCTCTTTTTTTATGGCCTCTTTTTTTCGTCCAGAGTCTCATTCCAACTTGTGGGGGAATCATAGTCTCCATCATCCTTTCCTCACTGGGACAATGCTCTAATAATGATGATCATCACACTTTTATTTTCTTACAACTCGACAATTACATCTCGATACTTAGAACAAGATATGACTCTATATGAATGCATCCAGCGGTGTACCGGGATATGCAATGAATCAAGAGTGACATGTATGAAAGAATTATGAATGGTGGCTTTGCCACAAATACGATGTCAACTACATGATCATGCAAAGCAATATGACAATGATGGAGTGTGTCATAATAAACGGAACCGTGGAAAGTTGCATGGAAATATATCTCGGAAGGCTATGGAAATGCCATAATAGGTAGGTATGGTGGCTGTTTTGAGGAAGGTATATGGTGGGTGTATGATACCGGCAAAAGGTGCACGGTATTAGAGAGGCTAGCAATGGTGGAAGGAAGAAAAGTGCATATAATCCATGGACTCAACATTAGTCATAAAGAACTCATATACTTACTGCAAAAATCTACAAGTTATCAAAGCAAAGTATTACGCGCATGCTCCTAGGGGGATAGATTGGTAGGAAAAGACCATCGCTCGTCCCCGACCGCCACTCATAAGGAAGACAATCAAAAAAATAAATCATGCTCCGACTTCATCACATAACGGTTCACCATACGTGCATGCTACGGGAATCACAAACTTTAACATAAGTATTTCTCAAATTCACAACTACTCAACTAGCACAACTTTAATATCACCATCTTCATATCTCAAAACAATTATCAAGTATCAAACTTCTCATAGCATTCGACACACTCATAAGAAAGTTTTACTATTCTTTGAATAGCAAGTATATTAGGATTATTTAAGAAAATTACCATGCTATTTAAGACTCTAAAAATAATCTAAGTGAAGAATGAGAGATCAATAGTTTCTATAAAACAATTCCACCACCGTGCTCTAAAAAAATTATAAGTGAAGTACTAGAGCAAAACTATATAACTCAAATGATATAAGCGAAGCACATAGAGTATTTTAACAAATTCCAAATCATGTATGGCTCTCTAGAAAGGTGTGTACAGCAAGGATGATTGTGGTAAACTATAAAAAAGGACTCAAATCATACAAGACGCTCCAAGCAAAACACATATCATGTGGTGAATAAAAATATAGCTCCAAGTAAAGTTACCGATAGAATTAGACGAAAGAGGGGATGCCTTCCGGGGCATCCCCAAGTTTGGCCTTTAAGTGCCCTTAGATTATCTTCGGGGGTGCCATGGGCATCCCCAAGCTTAGGCTCTTGCCACTCCTTGTTCCGTAATCCATCAAATCTTTACCCAAAACTTGAAAACTTCACAACACAAAACTCAAAGTAGAAAATCTCATGAGCTCCATTAGCGAAAGAAAACAAAATACCACTTCAAGGTACTGTAATGAACTCATTATTTATTTATATTGGTGTTAAACCTACTGTATTCCAACTTCTCTATGGTTTATAAACTATTTTACTAGCCATAGATTCATCAAAATAAGCCAACAACACACGAAAAACAGAATCTGTCAAAAACAGAACAGTCTGTAGTAATATGTAGCTAGCGCAATATCTGTAACCCCAAAAATTCTAAAATAAACTGCTGGACGTGAGGAATTCATCTATTAATCATATGCAAAACTAGTTAACTAAATAGCACTTTTCAAAAAAAAATGGCAGCAGTTCTCGTGAGCGCTAAAGTTTCTGTTTTTTACAGCAAGATTAACAAGACTTTCCCCAAGTCTTCCCAACAGTTCTACTTGGCACAAACACTAATTAAACACAAAAAACACAAACAAAACAGAGGCTAGATAAATTATTTATTACTAAACAGGAGAAAAATCAAGGAATAAAAATAAAATTGGGTTGCCTCTCAACAAGCGCTATCGTTTAACGCCCCTAGCTAGGCATAATAAGCAAGGATAGATCTAGGTATTGCCATCTTTGGTAGGCAATCCATATGTGGCTCTCATAATAGATTCATTAGGTAATTTAATTTTCTTTCTAGGAAAGTGTTCCATGCCTTTCCTTAATGGAAACTAGAATCTAATATTTCCTTCCTTCATATCAATAATTGCACCAATCGTTCTAAGGAAAGGTCTACCAAGAATAATAGGACATGAAGGATTGCAATCTATATCAAGAACGATAAAATCTATGGGCACATAATTCCTATTTGCAACAATACGAACATCATTAATTCTTCCCATATGTTTCTTAATAGTGGAATCCGCAAGGTGCAAGTTTAGAGAGCAATCATCAAAATCACGGAAACCTAACAAATCACACAAAGTCTTTGGAATCGTGGAAACACTAGCACCCAAATCACACAAAGCATAGCCTTCATGATCTTTAATTTCAATTTTAATAGTTGATTACCACTCATCATAAAGTTTTCTAGGGATATAAACTTCCAACTCAAGTTTTTCTTCATAAGATTGCATCAAGGCATCAACGATATGTTTAGTAAACGCTTTATTTTGACTATAAGCATGAGGAGAATTTAGCACGGATTGCAACAAGGAAATACAATCAATCAAAGAGAAATTTTCATAATTAAATTGGTTGAAATCCAAAATAGTGGGTTTAGCAACACCTAGGGTTTTAATTTTTCAATCGCACTTCTATCAATTTTAGCATCAAGATCTAAAAATTCCAAATTTTTGGAACGCCTTCTAGGTAAAGGTGGATCATGTTCAATCCCATCATTATCAAGATTCATATTGCAAAACAAGGATTTAATAGGGGACACATCAATAACTTTTAGATCTTCATCTTTATTTTCATAGGAACTAGAAGAACACGCTCTTATAAAGGCATCTTTCTTAGCACGCATGCTAGCGGTTTCTTTGCACTCATCAATGGAAATTCTCATGGCTTTGAGAGACTCATTGATATCATGCTTGGGAGGAATAGATCTAAGTTTCAAAGAATCAACATCAAGAGAAATTCTATCAACGTTCCTAGCCAACTCATCAATCTTAAGCAATTTTTCTTCAATCAAAGCATTGAAATTCTTCCGCGGAGTAATAAATTCTTTAATATTAGATTCAAAATCAGAGGTCATCTTATTATAATTTCCATAAGAATTGTTGTAGTAATTACCATAGTTATTAGAGGGGTTACTAGGATAAGGCCTAGGATTAAAATTTCCTCTATATGCATTGTTACCATAATTGTTCCTACCAGCAAAATTCACATCCATAGATTCATTATTATTCTCGATCAAAGTAGACAAGGGCATATGATTAGGATAAGAAGAAACACTCTTACTAGCAAATAATTTCATAAGTTCATCCATCTTTCCACTCAAAACATTAATTTCTTCTATCGTATGCACCTTTTTATTAGTAGATCTTTTAGTATGCCATTGAGAATAATTAACCATAATATTATCTAAGACTTTAGTAGCTTATCCTAAAGTGATTTCCATAAAAGTTTGTATAATCATCCATGGCCGAATCTAAAAGATTTCTAGAAGCAAAATTCAATTCGGCATAGAAAGTTTGTATAATCATCCACAAATTCAAACCATGAGTAGGGCAATTATGTATCATTAATTTCATCCTCTCCCAAGCTTGTGCAACATGTTCATGATCATGTTGCTTAAAATTCATAATATCGTTTCTAAGAGAGATGATCTTAGCGGGAGGAAAATACTTAGAGATAAAAGCATCTTTGCACTTTATCCAAGAATCAATACTATTTTTAGGCAAAGACGAAAACCAAGCTTTAGCACGATCCCTAAGCGAAAAAGGAAATAGCTTCAATTTAACAATATCATTATCCACATCTTTCTTATTTTGCATATCACATAGATCAACGGAGCCATTTAGATGGGTAGCGGCATCTTCAATAGGAAGGCCGAAAAATGGATCTTTCATAACAAGATTCAGCATGGCAGCATTAATTTCACAAGATTCAGCATCGGTAAGAGGAGCAATCGAAGTGCTAATAAAATCATTGTTGTTGGTATTGGTAAAGTCACACAATTTAGTGTTATCCTGAGCCATCGTGACAAGCAAGCAAACTAACACAGACGCAAACAAAAAGGAAGCGGGCAAAAAGAGGCAAATAGAGGAAGAGAGGGAGGATAGAGAGAGAGGGCGAATAAAACAGAAAGGGTGAAGTGGGGGAGAGGAAAACGAGAGGCAAATGGCAAATAATGTAATGCGGGAGATAAGGGTATGTGATGGGTACTTGGTATGTTGACTTTTGTGTAGACTCCCCAGCAACGGCACCAGAAATGGCTCATTGTCGGGAGTCAAATCTTGACTTGCGCGAACCTCCCCAGCAACAGCGCCAGAAATTCTCCTTTCTACCTCTTGAGCACTGCGTTGGATTTCCCTGAAGAGGAAAGGAGATTCAGCAAAGTACCGTAAGTATTCAAGGAACATGACGCATGAAGACTTTTGTTTTAGTAGTTTCATGTTCTCTTTCTTGAGTCTTAGGAAACACCGTACTATTAAAGAGGGTCGAGGAAATACTAAGGAAAAATTTCCATGTGATGCTCAACTCAAAATCCTACACCTACCAATCCCTTCGAAGGAAGCCATTGGAAATCTCATACAGTTTAGTCATATTCTTCAGTGACAGAGACGAAGTTCTTCTGGTCTCTGAGGAATTTGTTCTGACTGAGGAGTTAGGAATTCGCCAGTGCAGATTGCCCACATAGTGAGGAACATGATAGCCCTGAGGAATTTGATACTCAAATTTCTGACCATTGTTGTGCTTTGTGCCAGTTGTCCCAAAATCTCTACCCACCTAAAGGTCATATCATTGAAGGGCATTTATGTCTTATCATGTCGGGCTGCTCCCAAGGCTATAAATAGCCGCCCCCTACAACCACTAGCTAGTTGGCTGCTCCGAGAGAAACTGACACTTGTCATTTGAGAGCATCCCATCCTCCGAGGACTTTGAGCGAAAATCATCAAGTGAGGAAAACCCAAACCCAAACACCTACAAACCCAAAGTGATTGAGCATCACTGAAGAGATTGATCCTGCGTGGATCCGACGCTTGTTACCTTTGAAGATTGTGCTTCTTCCAGACGGTCAGGCGTCAAGGTCTAGAGCATCCAAGAGGTAGTTGTGGATCGCCGAGTGACCAAGTTTGTGAAGGTTCAAAATTCACCTGAAGACTTACCACGAGTGATTGGACGAGGTCTGTGTGACCTTAGCTCAAGGGGAATACGGTGAGGACTGAGTGTTTTGGACTGCGTGTTCAGAACTGGGTGTCCGGGTGTGACGCCCCCAATTTGACCATACACTAATCATACACGCAAACGTGTACGATCAAGATCAGGGACTCACGGGAAGATAACACAACACAACTCCACAAATAAAATAAGTCATACAAGCATCATATTACAAGCCAGGGGCCTCGAGGGCTCGAATACAAGAGCTCGATCATAGACGAGTCAGCAGAAGCAACAATATCTGAGTACAGACATAAGTTAAACAAGTTCGCCTTCTGCCTAGGATCCTCCTAAACTACTCCTGGTCGTCGTCAGCGGGCTGCACGTAGTAGTAGGCACCTACCGAGTAGTAGTAGTCGTCATTGACGGTGGCGTCTGGCTCCTGGGCTCCAACGCCTGGTCGCAACAAACGGGTATAGAAAGGGGGAAAAGAGGGAGCAAAGCAACCGTGAGTACTCATCCAAAGTACTCGCAAGCAAGGAGCTACACTACATATATATGCATTGGAATCAAATGGAATAAGGGTATCATATGTGGACTGAACTGCAGGATGCCGGAATAAGAGGGGGATAGCTAATTCTTTCGAAGACTACGCTTCTAGTAACCTCCATCTTGCAGCAGGAGAAGAGAGTAGATGGTAAGTTCACCAAGTAGCATCGCATATCATAATCCTAACTGATGATTTTCCCCTCGTCGCCCTGTGATTGAGCGATCACCGGTTGTATCTGGCACTTGCAAGGGTGTGTTTATTAAGTATCTGTTTCTAGTTGTCATAAGGTCAAGGTACAACTCCAAGTCGTCCTGTTACCGAAGATCACGGCTATTCGAATAGATTAACTTCCCTGTAGGGGTGCACCACATAACCCAACACCCTCGATTCCATTTGGCCGGACACACTTTCCTGGGTCATGCCCGGCCTCGGAAGATCAACACGTCGCAGCCCTACCTAGGCACAATAGAGAGGTTAGCACGTCGGTCTAAATCCTATGGTGCAGGGGTCTGGGCCCATCGCCCTTTGCACACCTGCATGTTGCGAACGCGGCCGGAAGCAGACCTAGCCTAGCAAGCGTTCCAGTCCAATCCGGCGTGCGCCGCTCAATCGCTGACGTCACGAAGGCTTCGGCTGATACCACGACGTCGAGTGCCCATAACTGTCCCCGCGTAGATGGTTAGTGCGTATAGGCCAGTGGCCAGACTCAGATCAAATACCAAGATCTTGTTAAACGTGTTATCTTGAAATAACCGCGAACACCGACCAGGGCCAGGCCCACCTCTCTCCTAGGTGGTCTCAACCTGCCCTATCGCTTCGCCAAAAAGATCCACACAGAGGGCCATCGGGAAAGTAAGTCCTTCCAGCCCCCAATTCGTGAATCAACCGCGGGTACTCCTCAAGCCAACCCGACTTTAGTCATCACATGTATCATGTATAAAGTATATAGTATATACCCGTGATCACCTCCCGAGTGATTACGGCCCGATAGTATAGCATGGCAGATGGACAAGAATGTAGGGCCACTGATGATAAACTCACATCCTATACTAAGCATTAGGATTGCAGGTAAAGGTAACAAGAGTAGTACAAGGATAGGCTATGCATCAGGATAGGATTAACGGAAAGCAGTAACATGCTACACTACTCTAATGCAAGCAGTAGAGAGAAGAATAGGCGATATCTGGTGATCAAAGGGGGGGGGGCTTTCCTGGTTGCTCTGGCAAGAGAGAAGGGTCGTCAACTCCGTAGTCATACTGGGTAGCAGCAGCGTCAGTCTCGGTGTCTAGCGAGAGAAGAGGCGGAAGAAACAATAAATATAATGCAAACAAATGCATGGTGATGCATGACATGGCAAGTAGCGGTGCCAGGGGTGCCCTAACGCGGTATGAGGTGATACCGGTGAAGGGGGAAACATACGGGAAAATATCCCTGGTGTTTCGCGTTTTTGGACAAAGGAGCCGGAGGGGGAAAGTTGCATGTTCACTATGTTTGGGATGCATGGCGAATGAACGGGCTGCGTATCCAGATTCGTCTCGTCGTTCTGAGCAACTTTCATGTACAAAGTTTTTCCATCCGAGCTATGGTTTATTTTATATTAATTTTAAAAGATTGAAATCGTTTTTTAGGATTTATTTAATTATTTAAATCAACATTATCCAGAATAGTAAATGATGACGTCAGCATGACATCATGCTGACGTCAGCAGTCAATTGTGCAGTTGACTGGGTCAACTGCGGGTGGGGCCCACATGTCATTGGCTGTTTAATTAATGGTTAGGTTAATCTAATCAGGTTTAATTAGTTTAATTAAGTAGGATTAATTAATTTAATTATTAATTAATTATTATTTTTACATTGATTTTTATCCCTTTTTTTTAATTCGTTCTAGGGTGGGGCCCCCTATCATAGGCCCTGGGGGCCTTACGGGCGCCCGGTGTTACGGGCGCGGGCGCAACGACGGGGACGCCCGAGCGGGGCTGGGGCACCGAGTCGCCGAACCCGGGCGCGTGTTGGCAGGGCGGCCGCAGCTGGAGGGAGCGGCGGGCGCCGATGACTGCAGAAGCGGCAGAGCGGGGCGGGCGGCGAGCGCGTGCACGCGAGGCGCACAAGTGATGGTGAGACGGCGAGCCGCGACGTGCGCGCGACGCGATTGTGGTGGTGCGGGGCAGTGAAGGGGGGGTCGGCGGGAAGTAGTGGAGCACAGGGGAGGGGCGCATGGCGCGGTAGCTGGCGGCCACTACGAGCAGCGAGGCGCGGGCGGCAGTGTCCGCGAGCACGGCGCGGCCATGGCGAATTAGCAAGCGGGTGAGGGAGGAAGAGAGAAGAAGGGGAGGGGGCTCACAAAGCCATGTAGTTGAGCGAGGCGTGCTCGGGGAGGAGTCGGGGTCGGATGACGGGTCGACGACGCAGATCCGGCAAGGAGGAGGTTGAGGACGGTGCGATCCGGCCTGGAGGCGGTGCGACGAGGTGGTGGGCGATCCGGTGGCGGCGGCGTCGAGCGGCGACTGGGTGGGGGCGCCGAGCGCTGGGCGCCAGTCGGGAGGAGGTGAGGAGGGGTGTATAGGAGTGTCAGGTTTCAATCATGTGGAAATGTGGGTTATGGGCCCACCATGTGGTTAAAAGTAGGAAGGGCGTTGACATCTTGCACGGTCATGATAGCAAGACATGTCAGAGGGTAGCCTATCAATTATGTCGGCAACAATGTCGGTACCAATGGCGAGGGACAAAGAGAACCATTTTCCTGCTCGTTGAACGAGGCGGACCAGTAGGCAAAGTTCTCGTCCATCGGTGGTTACCGAAATGTCATCTACAAAAGTAACAGGGTCTTTCTGATAGAATTGTACACTGAGGTGTTTACAAAAGCAGGAGAATATTACTGCTTAGATCATATAGATCACAAGAAAGGTTAAACCAAACAATGGAAAGGAAAATATGATTATTAGGTTTAAGCAGAACAATGGAAATGAAAATGTGTTTAAACACATATTTCAGGGGTATATCTTTCCCAAGGACAAGCAGAGCATGATATCCATGACATGATAGAAAGCAGAAAACCCTTTAAGTAAGGGGAGAGAAATTTCATGACATTACCCATACAACGGTGTTTGGGTAATTGAGCAGGAAACATTTAGCATTGGGCTTCAAATGTTCTTGTTGAGAATCGGAGTCCCATAGACATGCTTCGAGATAGCATTGACATGGTCATCAGGTGAAGATCAGACTTTGGAAACACAATGGATCCATCAGGAACAACTTATAGAATAAGTCTTACGATTTCCTCACGGAAGAATGACTAACCTTGCCAAAAAGGAAATTATAACAATAGGGCCTCCTGGCAGGTGTGCTAGGCACGACATCACCTTACTGGGTCACATAAAGACCTGTAGCGACCAGACCTCAAACAGTCTGATCTCTGTGCTCTGGTGTCATCCCTGGATCAGTAATGCTGACACCACACAGTACTCGGAGGATTTATAGCAGAGTAGCAATCACACACTTATTACATCGGATGTCTCAAAAGAGAACTTATTACAATAATATGGCTTAAGGCCATCTAATAACGATAACAGCGGAAGACTTGGAAGATAAATGGGTCCATCAACTCCAACGGCATCACTGAGTATAGAACCACGACCTAAAAGCACCTTAATCGTCGTCTGAAAAGTCTGCAACATTAACGTTGCAGCCCGAAACGGGTCAGCACATGGAATATGCTGGTAAGGTAACACATAGAGAGTAATGGAATGAAACAGCTATACTATATGCATATTTGGCTGGTGGAAAGCTCTATGGTTACTGTTTTGCGTAAAGCCAATTTTTCCTTACTGCAAAGGAATAAATTTATTTAACTATCATGGTGGTTGTTAAACATTGAGAATGGTTGACAGCATTCTCAATCCCAATTAAAAATAATCATTAATAACCCAACAATATTAATTTAGAAGTAACATGATGAGATTCACATGATATTCAAATACTAGATACTCAAGATTGTCCATAACCGGGGACACGGCTAATCATGATTAGTTTGTTACACTCTGCAGAGGTTTGCGCACTTTTCCCCACAAGACTCGATCGCCTCCGTTGGATTTCTCGCACTACATGGTGTTTGAGAAACGGATGACTGAGACATAGTCTTTCAGAAGCGCTAGCACCTTACGATGGAGTAGACCGTACCACCTATATCCCCTACATCTGCTAGTCTACCCCTATAAGAGTTCGCACGACTTAGTCAACTATGCCAGAGCCCATAATGGCTTGTGGCTGCACATGTAAGTATTTAGCATGAAAGATCTTATGATCCCTTTGAGCC
Organism: Triticum monococcum; assembly: GCA_034509565.1. NCBI lineage: Eukaryota > Viridiplantae > Streptophyta > Magnoliopsida > Poales > Poaceae > Triticum > Triticum monococcum. The sequence continues at coordinate 124,220,367 of CM067841.1, forward strand.
TAGGTGGCGGTCCAAAATAAAAACAGGCAAGTCCTGATAGACATCAGGTGCCTCAATCCACCAGATGTGTATTTAAGTTGCCACCTTAGATAAACCATTAAAATTATCAATCTCACATCTGTCATGGATATCACTCACCCAATCCACGTCTACTAGCATAGCATGGCATAATGAGCAAACATAGAAGTAACTCCCAAAGGTTTCATAATAAACAGGTAATAGGTACTACCTCATCTACTTCCCATCCCACAATTTAATTAGATCCTAATCATGCACTGTGTGAGGATGGATCTAATGCAATAAAACTGGGTTGTAGAAAAGGTATGATCAAAGTGTTACTTGCCTTGCTGATGATCCGCGAGTCCTAGAGATTCGAAGTAACAGGCGGCGCAATCCGGGTAATCTATCGCAGACAAACAACAAGCATACAATAAGTACTCATCTAATGCACAGGTAAAACTTCGAACAAGAGATCGAACCAGATAGTTCAACTTAAGAACTCCGGTTGCAAAGAAAGAACGAATTGAACAAAGCAACCGAAAACAAACGGCGGAAGAAAACAACTCGGTTCTAGCAAGTTGAAACTAGGTCAAATTTTACCATAGCAAAAACTGGTTTAAGTTGATTAGATGGAACGGCGGTTTCAAGACAAAACTCCAGGCGCTTGAATCACCTGATTCCGATAAACGGGCGAGAAGATAAACTAGAAAGAAGATCGGATCTGAGATCGCGATCGCGGAATAAATCCGACGAGAAGAAAAAGAAGAACGGTTAAATGAATGGACGTTCGTTAACCTAGAAGAATCCGGTGATCACGTTCGTTAGGACGAACGGTCCGGCGAACGGTCTCGGGCAACTAAATCGGAAAAGAAAACGAATCCGATCTAGGGTTTCGGAGAAGAAAACCAATCATAAAACCGATCTAAAAAACCGGAACGGTTTTGCGAAGAACCGGAGAGAAAAACGAATCGGAAAAAGAAGAATCGGAAAGATTAGAAGAAAACGATCCGATGAAAAGAAGAGATGTGGCGCGGGGCTACCTCCAATGAGGTCTCCGGCGAGGGGCTCCGGCAGCATGGGCGTGGGGCTGCGGCGGCGTGGGCAAGGGGCGGCGGCGGTGGTGGTGATGGGCGGCGGCGGCGCGGGCACAGGGCGGCGCGTGGTTGAGGGGTGGCGCGGCGCGGGGTGGGGTGGAGCTCTAGGCTTTGGGTTTGATGATTTAGAGGGGGGGGGTGCTTGGGTATTTATATTGGGGAGGGGGAGGGTTTGCTTGGAGGAGGGATCAAGGAATTAGAATAGGACTAGGAAAGAAAAAGAGGGATGGAAAGATCTAAAAAAATGAAGTAGGACAAGAGTCCTACTAGGAAACCACAAAGGGCAGGGGCGGCGGCCTCCTGGTGCCTGGGCGCGCGCGCGATGGCCTCCTGGCCTTGGCCTTGGCCGGCGGCTTGGCTTGGGCCTTAGGCCCAAGGCGCTGCAGCTTTTTTTTAAATCGGTTCCGTGCTCGAAAAAAAACAGAAAAACAAATCTACCGGACTCCAAAACTAATAAAGTAAAATTTTCCCCGACTCCTAAAAATGAGTCGAACAAAATGAACTTTTCTACGGGCCTAAAATGCAAAATTTTAAAATGCGCATTTTTCCCTATCCAAATAAAAGGCAAATGAAACTCCGATAAAACCAATGATCCTTTCTTCAAAATTTGAGAAGACTCAAATATGAAAAAGACGAAATCTCCAACTCTCTCCGAGGGTCCTTGAGTTGCGTGAAATTTCTAGAATCGCCAAAATGCAAGAAAACATGATATGCGTGATGATCTATGTGTATAACATTCCAAATTGAAAATTTGGGATGTTACAAACCTACCCCCCTTAAGATGAATCTCGCCCTCGAGATTCGGGTTGGCTAGAAAATAGGTGAGGGTGGTCCTTGAGCAAATCTTCTTCTCCCTCCCAAGTGGCTTCATCCTCTGAGTGGTGGTTCCACCGAACTTTGCAAAACTTGATAACCTTGCTGCGGGTAACTCTGCTGGCATAATTGAGAATCTTGACTGGTTTCTCTTCATATGTTAAGTCGTCCTTCAACTGAATCGCTTCTAGCGGCACTGTATCTCTTAACGGTACCTCCCCCATCTCGGCGTGACATTTCTTCAGCTGAGAAACATGGAATACGTCATGAACTCCTGACAATCCCTCTGGTAATTCCAACTTATAAGCGACTTCTCCCATACGTTGCAAGATCTTATACGGTCCAACGAAACGCGGTGCTAATTTTCCCTTAACTCCAAAGTGTTTAACTCCTTGAAGTGGGGAAACTCTATCTCTGGTTTCGTAAACTGTCTCCTTGCGTTTAGAATCTGCGTAGCTCTTTTGCCTGGACTGGGCTACCTTGAGCCTATCGCGTATCAACTTCACCTCCTGTTCAGACTCCTTAATCAAATCTGGTCCAAAGAATTGACGGTCTCCAACTTCGTCCCATGACAATGGTGTCCTGCACCTCCTTCTGTATAAAGCTTCGAAAGGTGCCATCTTCAAATTGGTTTGGTAACTGTTGTTATACGAAAACTCCGCATACGGCAAGTTATCGTCCCAACTAGATCCATAATCTAGTGCACAAGCTGTCAGCATATCTTCCAAAATCTGATTGACTCTCTCGGTCTTTCCATCTGTCTACGGATGAAAAGCTGTGCTGAACTCTAGCCTGGTTCCCAAAGTTTCATGCAACTGATTCCAAAACTTTGAGGTAAATTGGGTTCCTCTGTCTGATACAATACTCCTTGGAACTCCGTGCAAACAAATGATCCTAGTCATGTATATCTTTGCCAACTTAGCACTGTTGTAAGTGGTCTTAACTGGAATGAAATGTGCTACCTTTATCAAACGATCAACTACTACCCATATCGAGTCATATCCAGCCTTCGTCCTGGGTAATCCTGTGATAAAATCCATGCCTATCTTATCCCACTTCCATTCGGGTATCGGCAATGGCTGCAACAATCCGGCTGGCTTCTGATGTTCTGCCTTTACTCTATGGCATACATCACAAACTGCTACATAAGCGGCAATATCCTTCTTCATTCCGGTCCACCGGAATGTCTCCTTCAAATCCAAATACATCTTGGTATTTCCTGGGTGAATCGAATATGGTGAATCATGTGCCTCTTGCAGAATCAACTTCCTGATCTCCGGGTCATTTGGCACATAAACACGGTCCTCAAACCATAGGGTATCATGCTCATCCTCACGAAATCCCTTTGCTTTTCCTTTGCTTAGTTTCTCCTTTATAGAAGCAATGTCCTTGTCAGATTTCTGAGCTTCTCTGATTTTATCCATCAATGTTGACTGAATCTCCAATGCTGCTACATAGCCTTTCGGAACTATCTCCAAACATAGCTCACGAAGGTTTTCTGCTAACTCCTTGGGTATTTCTCCTGTCATCAACGTATTGACATGGCTCTTGTGGCTCAATGCGTCAGCTACTACATTAGCTTTACCGGGATGGTAATGCAATCTCATATCATAATCCTTGATGAGCTCCAACCATCTCCTTTGTCTGAGATTCAACTCTTTCTGCGTGAAAATGTACTTCAAACTCTTGTGATCTGTGTACACCTCACAATGATTTCCAATGAGGAAATGTCTCCATGTCTTCAATGCATGCACTACAGGTGCTAACTCCAAATCATGAGTGGCATAATTCAACTCATGAGGCTTCAGTTGTCGTGAAGCATACGAAACAACTCTCCCTTCCTGCATAAGCACTGCTCCAAGTCCTTGACGTGAAGCGTCACAATACACCTCATAATCCTTGGTCTGATCTGGCAAAATCAACACTGGTGAGGTAACCAATCATTTCTTCAACTCCTGGAAACTAGCCTCACACTCCTCAGTCCAATTGAACTTAGTATCCTTTTTCAACAACTCCGTCATAGGCTTCGCAATCTTTGAAAAGTTCTCAATGAATCTCCGGTAGTATCCTGCGAGTCAAAGAAAACTCCGGATCTCTCCAAGTGTCGTTGGTGATTCCCATTCGGTTACGGTCTCAACCTTTGCGAGGTCAACTGCTATCCCTTCTCCGGATATAACGTGTCCGAGGAATCCTACTTCCTTCAACCAAAACTCACATTTGCTAAATTTGGCATATGACTGGTGTTCCCTTAGTTTCTCCAAAACCAAACGCAAATGTTCCTTATGCTCTTCTTCATTCTTCAAATAAACCAGGATATCATCAATGAACACTACGACGAACTTATCCAAAAACTCCATAAACACTTTGTTCATCAGGTTCATAAAATAGGCAGGTGCGTTAGTCAATCCAAATGACATAACGGTATACTCATACAGTCCATATCTCGTGGTGAATGCTGTCTTAGGAATATCCTGCTCTCGAATCTTCAACTGGTGGTACCCTGATCGCAAATCGATCCTGGAAAACACTTTAGCTCCTTGCAAACGATCAAACAGATCATTAATCATTGGCAGGGGGTTCTTGTTCTTGATGGTTACTTCATTCAATCCACGATAATCAACAACCATCCTTAATGATCCATCCTTCTTCTCCACTAGAAGTACGGGTGATCCCCAAGGTGAAGAACTTGGGCAAACATAACCTTTCTCCAATAACTCCTTAATCTGATTCTTAATTTCCACTAAATCCTTTGCTGGCATCCAGTATGGTCTCTTTGATATTGGGCCTGTACCTGGCAACAACTCAATCAAAAACTCAATGTCTCTATCTGGTGGCATGCCTGGCAACTCTTCAGGAAATACATCAGGAAAATCCTTTACCACTGGTACTTCCTCCTGCACGACTCCTGTCAGGCAGTGTACTTGTGTCCTATTTGGCACATGCTGGGATACATACTTGATCCTTTTTCCTTCCGGCGTTGTAAGCAAAATTGACTTACTAGCACACTCAATATTCCCTTCATACTTTGATAACCAATCCATGCCTAATATCACATCCAATCCTTGAGATTCCAATACTATTAGGTCTGAGGGAAAGACATAGTTACCAATCCTTAATGGTAACCGATCACACCATCATCTAGCCATAAACTCCGCTCCTGGTGAGCTTACTAACATGGGTGACCTAAGGTCTTGGGTTGGCAGGTTATATCTATCCACAAATCCCCTTGATATGTATGAATGCGATGCACCAGTATCGAAAAGAACGAGTGCGGTAAATGACTTAACCAAAAACTTACCGATCACTGCATCAGGCTGATCTTCAACCTCCTCCATGTTAATGTGGTTCACCTGTCCCCTATTGAAAGGGTTTGGCTTCTTCCCTGAGCTTCCATTGCCATTTCCATTCTGGCCTTCAAGACATTCATTTGCATAATGTCCGGTCTTGGAACACTTGAAACAGGTGACTTGACTCAGATCTCTCTTGGTTGGGGTTGATGGGGTGGTCCGGTTCTGGCCGTTGCTTCCTCCATTCCCGTTACCATTCTTGTGGCCATTGTGGTTGTGCGAACTACCTCTTCCATGGGTATGCTGAAACTGAAATCCCGATTTAGGGGTAAAACGGGTCTTCTGCTGGGCTCCAGAGTTATACTTCCCCTGTCCATACTTCCTCTTGCGGTTCTCAATCTGCTGTTGCTTCCCTTCAATCATGATGGCACGATCTACCAACTCCTGGTAGTTTCTGAAACTTGCTACCATCAACTGCATACTCAACTCATCATTCAGCCCTTCTAGAAACTTCTCCTGCTTAGCTGCATCTGTAGCAACGTCATCTGGGGCATAACGTGCTAGCTTGCTGAAGTCGTCAACGTACTGGCCAACTGTCCTTCCTCCTTGGCATAAGTTGCGAAACTCACGCTTCTTCATGGCCATAGCAACTGCTAAAACATGTGCAGTGCGGAAAGCTTGCTGGAACTGATCCCATGTGACAGTGTCAACTGGGAAAGTGGCTGTGAAATTCTCCCACCATGCTGCCGCGGGTCCTTCTAACTGATGTGCGGCAAACTTCACTTTCTCACCATCCGTGCATCCTGTAGTGGTCAACTCCCTTCCTACCTTGCGGAGCCAATCGTCTGCTACTATCAGCTCGATGCTACTAGAAAACACCGGCGGATTTAGCCTAAGGAAACGGGCTAAGTGGTCAACAGGGGGTGGTGGTGGTGGTGGGTTGTTGTTGTTGTTGTTTTGCTGATTCTGGACTAACATCTGCATCAACTGATTCTGCTGTTGGATCAACTGAGTGAGCTCCGGTGGGAATCCATTGTCACGTCTCGGAGGCATCTGAGGGTTTAGAAAAGAAGAGATATAAGAATAGAATGAGGCCTAAAGAGAAAACACTACCCCAATGCACATGAGCAAATTCGCACAAAATCACTTCATTTAATCAACAAGGGCATACAATCGATCTAGCTATCACAAAAGTGCTCGAACTATAGTGTTTACATGGGGGAAAATACTACTAATATTTGGTGGTCATCTAGAAATTTGAACCGACGGAAGACTCCATGATGTCCGCTCCAGCTTCGTTGTCAAAGTCGGGTTCACTTGGATCTGAATCGGTGTCGTCGATGATGATGTAGTTATCCGGGCATGCGACGTACTCGTCTTCCTCCTTGGATGCTAACTTCCTCTTGAGTTCTTCAATCTCTTGCTTAAGATCGACGTTGTGTCTTGCTAGAGCTACGATCTCGTCCATGTAGTCCTTGCGTGTAGCCTTCAGTTCTCCTTCTAGCTCGATGATCCTAGCCTTTGCATTCTTCAACTCCATCTTATCATTGCACATCTGGTTCTCATGGCGTCGAATGTGCTGGTTTAACTCCTGGATGAATGCTGCAATGGATCTATCCTTCTTGGTGGTGACTAACTCCCATTGTTCATCTCGGCGTCCGCAAATCTGGTAGATAGTGTCCTTGAGGTCTTCTTGATATACTTCTCCAATGCATCCTATGGTGATATGGGCTGCCATGCTCGTTCCTAGACTCCAGGTGGGTGCGTTGAAAACACGCTCTATGGGTTTCATGATTGGCGCGAATGTCCTTCCCGGAACGTGAGCTTGAATCTTCCAGCGCTCCTCTTCAGGCAAAGTGGCGTTGAAAGTCCCGGTGAAGCTTGGTAGTCCAATGTTTAGGTACTTGGTGACTTCCTTCAAGTGAAATCCAAAAGGTGTGCCTTCATCCGGTTGAGTGTACTTAATCTTCGCGTCCTTCATCCTAAAGAGTAGAAAAGATGAGGAGTTAGAAAATGAGGAGAGGATAGTGGTCTATGGCTTTAACTTAGTGGTCGTGTCCTACAGTCAGCGTGTGCTCGGATACCATCTCTGTAGTGACCAGACCTCAAACAGTCTGATCTCTATGCTCTGGTGTCATCCCTGGATCAGTAATGCTGACACCACACAGTACTCGGAGGATTTATAGTAGAGTAGCAATCACACACTTATTACATCGGATGTCTCAAAAGAGAACTTATTACAATAATATGGCTTAAGGCCATCTAATAACAATAACAGCGGAAGACTTGGAAGATAAATGGGTCCATCAACTCCAACGGCATCACTGAGTATAGAACCACGACCTAAAAGCACCTTAATCATCGTCTGAAAAGTCTGCAACATTAACGTTGCAACACGAAACGGGTCAGCACATGGAATATGCTGGCAAGGTAACACATAGAGACTAATGGAATGAAACAGCTATACTATATGCATATTTGGCTGGTGGAAAGCTCTATGGTTACTGTTTTGCGTAAAGCCAATTTTTCCCTACTGCAAAGGAATAAATTTATTTAACTATAATGGTGGTTGTTAAACATTGAGAATGGTTGACAGCATTCTCAATCCCAAGTAAAAATAATCATTAATAACCCAACAATATTAATTTAGAAGTAACATGATGAGATTCACATGATATTCAAATACTAGATACTCAAGATTGTCCATAACCGGGGACATGGCTAATCATGATTAGTTTGTTACACTCTGCAGAGGTTTGCGCACTTTTCCCCACAAGACTCGATCGCCTCCGTTGGATTTCTCGCACTACATGGTGTTTGAGAAACGGATGACCGAGACATAGTATTTCAGAAGTGCTAGCACCTTACGATGGAGTAGACCGTACCACCTATATCCCCTACATCTGCTAGTCTACCCCTATAAGAGTTCGCACGACTTAGTCAACTATGCCAGAGCCCATAATGGCTTGTGGCTGCACACGTAAGTATTTAGCATGAAAGATCTTATGATCCCTTTGAGCCTGGGTGGCGGTCCAAAATAAAAACAGGCAAGTCCTGATAGACATCAGGTGCCTCAATCCACCCAGATGTGTATTTAAGTTGCCACCGTAGATAAACCATTAAAATTATCAATCTCACATCTGTCATGGATATCACTCACCCAATCCACGTCTACTAGCATAGCATGGCATAATAAGCAAACGTAGAAGTAACTCCCAAAGGTTTCATAATAAACAGGTAATAGGTACTACCTCATCTACTTCCCATCCCACAATTTAATTAGATCCTAATCATGCACTATGTGAGGATGGATCTAATGCAATAAAACTGGGTTGTAGAAAAGGTATGATCAAAGTGTTACTTGCCTTGCTGATGATCCGCGAGTCCTAGAGATTCAAAGTAACAGGCGGCGCAATCCGGGTAATCTATCGCAGACAAACAACAAGCATACAATAAGTACTCATCAATGCACAGGTAAAACTTCGAACAAGAGATCGAACCAGATAGTTCAACTTAAGAACTCCAGTTGCAAAGAAAGAACGAACCAAACAAAGCAACCGAAAACAAACGGCGGAAGAAAACAACTCGGTTCTAGCAAGTTGAAACTAGGTCAAATTTTACCGTAGCAAAAACTGGTTTAAGTTGATTAGACGGAACGGCAGTTTCAAGACGAAACTCCAGGCGCTTGAATCACCTGATTCCGATAAACGGGCGAGAAGATAAACTAGAAAGAAGATCGGATCTGAGATCGCGATCGCGGAATAAATCCGACGAGAAGAAAAAGAAGAACGGTTAAACGAACGGATGTTCGTTAACCTAGAAGAATCCGGTGATCACATTCGTTAGGACGAACGGTCCGGCGATCGGTCTCGGGCAACTAAATCGGAAAAGAAAACGAATCCGATCTAGGGTTTTGGAGAAGAAAACTGATCGTAAAACCGATCTAAAAAAACCGGAACGGTTTCGCGGCGAACCGGAGAGAAAAACGAATCGGAAAAAGAAGAACCGGAACGATTAGAAGAAAACGATCCGATGAAAAGAAGAGATGCGGCGCGGGGCTACCTCCGGCGAGGTCTCCGGCGAGGGGCTCCGACGGCGTGGGCGTGGGGTTGCGGCGGCGTGGGCAAGGGGCGGCGGCGGTGGTGGTGATGGGCGGCGGCGGCGCGGGCACAGGGCGGCGCGGGCGGCCGCTTAGGGCGGCGCGCGGGTGAGGGGTGGCGCGGCGCGGGGTGGGGTGGAGCTCTAGGCTTTGGGTTTGATGATTTAGAGGGGGGGTGCTTGGGTATTTACATTGGGGAGGGGGAGGGTTTGCTTGGAGGAGGGATCAAGGAATTAGAATAGGACTAGGAAAGAAAAAGAGGGATGGAAAGATCTAAAAAAACAAAGTAGGACAAGAGTCCCACTAGGAAACCACAAAGGGCAGGGGCGGCGGCCTCCTGGCGCCTGGGCGCGCGCGCGATGGCCTCCTGGCCTTAGCCTTGGCCAGCGGCTTGGTTTGGGCCTTAGGCCCAAGGCGCTGCAGCTTTTTTTAAAATCGGTTCTGCGCTCGAAAAAAAACATAAAAACAAATCTACCGGACTCCAAAACTAATAAAGTAAATTTTTCCCCGACTCCTAAAAATGAGTCGAACAAAATGAACTTTTCTACGGGCCTAAAATGCAAATTTTTAAAACGCGCATTTTTCCCTATCCAAATAAAAGGCAAATGAAACTCCGATAAAACCAATGATCCTTTCTTCAAAATTTGAGAAGACTCAAATATGAAAAAGACGAAATCTCCAACTCTCTCCGAGGGTCCTTGAGTTGCGTGAAATTTCTAGGATCGCCAAAATGCAAGAAAATATGATATGCATGATGATCTATGTGTATAACATTCCAAATTGAAAATTTGGGATGTTACAAGACCAATGTTATAACTCTTGGAAATATGTTTCAACCATCATATCTGACTGAGATTCAGATCAGAATGGTGTTAGGATAACTCAGATTTCAGGATACCTGAGAAGAAAGTGCAACACAAATTGTCGAGATGACATTTTAAGATTCTCGGGAATTGAACTATGGAAGCGAGTTCCGCAATATGAGTTCATCATTAAACCAAGGAGAGGATGAGGTGGCTGATAGGCTCAGCAACAAATCATCGAGATTTCCAAAGGATTGATTTCCACAATTATGTGAACAAGGAAATATCATTTGTCGGATCAAATGATATAATGATGTATGCTCGAGGGAAACATACACAACTAAACAATGATAGAAGGGTGCACCCAGGAATCTGGACTGGGTAGCACGATCAATGTTTGAATGATGATTCAATAAGCAATAGACTTAGAATGAAACTGTAGACCAATAACTTCAAAGCAATAGGGTTGCTAGAAGTTTAGAATTTACACATCACAGACCATTTGCCGGTATCCGGTTAGAATCAACATGGAGACCAAGAAATGAACACAAAAGGCGAGAGATATTACTATATCAAGAATTCTCAAGAGGTGGTAAACTTACCACGACATTCTTGACATAAAAGGTGGTAATATTCCAAGGTAAAGAAGAACAAATGCTGGATAGCAATGATCTCAAGGTATAACACAAAACACGAATAAGTTTGTGTTGAACGGAAGGCAATAAAGTGGTCAGTGATAACACAAACCATTGAGGGGCGAGGATGGTATTTCTCATCAAGAATTTGATATATATCTTGGAAGAGCTCAGGATGTTGATGATGACCACGACACATTTGTCGAGAGATTTCATGAAGATGTAATCGGTTGGCGATGACATCAAGTCAAATGATGATGCAGCAAAAGTCAAATAATACTTGAAGAAGAACTCATAAGAAGTTATGCAGTTCCATGATAATCTCGAGATACCAGAGGAGTAATACTCGATGACAGATCAAAGTAGAGGCTGGACTCGGGTATTGCTCTACAGAAGACAAGTGGTTAAACTTGCACGTGAAATGGCATTTAAAGGAGAACATGGTCGGAACCACGATTGCAAAAGGTCAGATCCCAGATATAAGATGAACTTATACCAAAGGAATAATTTAATTTTAGAGAAGCTTTAACGATAAGATCTACATCGTGTCCATGGGCATGAACACAAAGTTCAAGGTCGACTCCCACTTCTCCAATGCATAACCTTTCATTCACTTCTCACATTCGAAGAAGTTGTAGTGTTGAAATTTCATCTAGCAAAATACCAGAAGTGTATGACTCGTTAAAACTTTCGAGTTCACACGGTTTTAGAGAAGGTTGTATAGGTTCAACCCATCGGGGTTTCTTAGAAACATATACCACAAGTTTCAAGAGTAAATATCACAAGCTCGAAAGTAGAGCATGGTTAGCAAAATAGAGGATACAATTTACCAAAGGTATCATATACCCATGGAAAGGCTCACAAGGTTATTGAATAGGAAGGACACTGTCGGATAATAATCCAACAAGGGGTCCTATGGTCTACAATGGAGCTGATGCGAGTATCAGTACTCTATCTGACGAAGATGGAATGAAAGGGAATCAGATTATATAAACAACTGACTATTTCAAATCTCAAATACAAAGGAATTATCATTTCCAAATCAAGGGATCAAAAGCCAATGCTCTCATTAAGAATGGATCAGTCGAATAGACTTAGGGTACAATCGACGACAATTTGATTTGTCGATAACCAGCTCATGTTTAAAATGACGTGTGAGCCGGAAGGATGAATCATTGGATCTGATTGAGGATGGCGAGCATTCACAACATTTTGAATCAATGGACTCAAAATGATAATGACAAGGGATGCCAATAAAATTATAGACTTATGGGATTAACCATAATGCAAGCAAGAAAGAACTTCAAGACTAATAGGCTACTCAGGATTTTCGGAAGTTCAAATAGTATTTTGAAGACTTTTGTGAAATACATGAACCAACTAGGGATGATCAAATATTCGGTGAGTGCTAGAAATTACCGATAGTGGTATTCATGTGGCAAAGAAATGCAAGGCAGTAGGCACAAAGTATTCTCGGAACAATAGAGAGAATTTTGGGGCATCTTGTAATAACAAGATCAATGAGGAATGATTATATGAATGGCACATGTACGTGGTTATCCATAGAGGTTTATCGATAGAAGGGAATTGCAAAAGCAACAGGCACAAGGTCTCGACAGAATATTGGAGAGTATCTTCGAAATCTTCTAGTGCAGCCGGCGATCATCTGGACTGAAGGGGCTCTCCGAGAGAAAGTATTTTCGAGAACCTAAGTTAGATTTTTAGTAAATTCATTAAACCCGAATAGGAGAGAGTTCAGAGTCCCAGAGCATAGACGAGGAATAAAAGATCCTAATACCACCCAATGGCGACGTGGGCCCATAGGCCACACAACCATTTTAGTAAAGGTTTTGCAATGACTAGACTCAACTTCGGCCAAGGAGTTGGAAAGGGGATTCCTAGAGGCAGTCGGCTCTGATACCAACTTATGACGCCCCCAATTTGACCGTACACTAATCATACACGCAACCGTGTACGATCAAGATCAGGGACTCACGGGAAGATATCACAACACAACTCTACAAATAAAATAAGTCATACAAGCATCATATTACAAGCCAGGGGCCTCGAGGGCTCGAATACAAGAGCTTGATCATAGACGAGTCAGCGGAAGCAACAATATCTGAGTACAGACATAAGTTAAACAAGTTTTCCTTAAGAAGGCTAGCACAAACTAGGATACAGATCGAAAGAGGCGTAGGCCACCTTCCTGGGATCCTCCTAAACTACTCCTGGTCGTCGTCAGCGGGCTACACGTAGTAGTAGGCACCTCCCGAGTAGTAGTAGTCGTCGTCAACGGTGGCGTCTGGCTCCTGGTCTCCAACGTCTGGTCGCAACAAACGGGTATAGAAAGGGGGGAAAGAGGGAGCAAAGCCACTATGAGTACTCATCCAAAGTACTCGCAAGCAAGGAGCTACACTACATATGTATGCATTGGTACCAAATGGAATAAGGGTATCATATGTGGACTGAACTGCAGAATGCCGGAATAATCCGGGGATAGCTAATTCTTTCAAAGACTACACTTCTAGTAACCTCCATCTTGTAGTAGGAGAAGAGAGTAGATGGTAAGTTCACCAAGTAGCATCGCATATCATAATCCTAACCGATGATCCTCCCCTCGTCGCCCTGTGAGAGAGCGATCACCGGTTGTATCCGGCACTTGGAAGGGTGTGTTTTATTAAGTATCCAGTTCTAGTTGTCATAAGGTCAAGGTACAACTCCAAGTCATCCTGTTACCGAAGATCATGGCTATTCGAATAGATTAACTTCCCTGCAGGGGTGCACCACATAACCCAACACGCTCGATCCCATTTGGCCGAACACACTTTCCTGGGTCATGCCCAGCCTCGGAAGATCAACACGTCGCAGCCCTACCTAGGCACAACAGAGAGGTTAGCACGCCGGTCTAAATCCTATGGCGCAGGGGTCTGGGCCCATCGCCCTTTGCACACCTGCACGTTGCGAACGCGGCCGGAAGCAGACCTAGCCTAGCAGGCGTTCCAGTCCAATCCGGCGCGCGCCGCCCAGTCGCTGATGTCACGAAGGCTTCGGCTGATACCACGATGTCGAGTGCCCATAACTGTCCCCGCGTAGATGGTTAGTGCGTATAGGCCAGTGGACAGACTCAGATCAAATACCAAGATCTCGTTAAACGTGTTATCTTGAAATAACCGCGAACGCCGACCAGGGCCAGGCCCACCTCTCTCCTAGGTGGTCTCAACCTGCCCTGTTGCTTCGCCAAAAAGATCCACACAAAAGGCCGTCGGGAAAGTATGTCCTTCCAGCCCCCAATTCATGAATCAACCGCGGGTACTCCTCGAGCCAACCCGACTTTAGTCATCACATGTATCATGTATAAAGTATATAGTATATACCCGTGATCACCTCCCGAGTGATCACGGCCCGATAGTATAGCATGGCAGACGGACAAGAATGTAGGGCCACTAATGATAAACTAGCATCCTATACTAAGCATTAGGATTGCAGGTAAAGGTAACAACAGTAGTAGCAAGGATAGGCTATGCATCAGGATAGGATTAACGGAAAGCAGTAACATGCTACACTACTCTAATGCAAGCAGCAGAGAGAAGAATAGGCGATATCTGGTGACCAAAGGGGGGGGGCTTGCCTGGTTGCTCTGGCAAGAGAGAGGGGTCGTCAACTCCATAGTCGTACTGGGTAGCAGCGGCATCGGTCTCGGTGTCTAGCGAGAGAAGAGGGGAGAAACAATAAATATAATGCAAACAAATGCATGGCGATGCATGACATGGCAAGTAGCGGTGCCAGGGGTGCCCTAACGCGGTATGAGGTGATACCGGTGAAGGGGGCAAACATACGGGAAAATATCCCCGGTGTTTCGCGTTTTCGGACAAAGGAGCTGGAGGGGGAAAGTTGCGTGTTCGCTATGTTAGGGATGCGTGGCAGACGAACGGGCTGCGTATCCGGATTCGTCTCGTCATTCTGAGCAACTTTCATGTACAAAGTTTTTCCATCTGAGCTACGGTTTATTTTATATTAATTTTAAAAGATTGAAATCGTTTTTAGGATTTATTTAATTATTTAAATCAACATTATCCAGAATAGTAAATGATGACGTCAGCATGACATCCAGCTGATGTCGGCAGTCAATTGTGCAGTTGACTGGGTCAACTGTGGGTGGGGCCCACATGTCATTGGCTGTTTAATTAATGGTTAGGTTAATCTAATCAGCTTTAATTAGTTTAATTATGTAGGACTAATTAACTTAATTAATTAATTAATTATTAATTATTTATTATTTTACATTCATTTTTATCGCTTTTTTTTAATTCGTTCTGGGGTGGGGCCCCTGTCATAGGCCCTGGGGGCCTTACGGGCGCCCGGTGTTACGGGCGCGGGCGCAACGGCGGGGACGCCCGAGCGGGGCTGGGGGGCACCGGGTCTCCGGACCCGGGCGCGTGTTGGTAGGGCAGCCGCAGCTGGAGGGAGCGGCGGGCGCCGACGACTGCAGAAGCGGCAGAGCGGGGCGGGCGGCGAGCGCGTGCACGCGAGGCGCACAAGTGATGGTGCGACGGTGAGCCGCGGCATGCGCGCGACGCGATTGTGGTGGTGCGGAGAAGTGAAGGGGGGTCGGCGGGAAGTAGTGGAGCATAGGGGAGGGGCGCATGGCACGGGAGCTGGCGGCCACTACGAGCAGCGAGGCACGGGCGGCAGTGTCCGCGAGCACGGCGCGGCCATGGCGAATTAGCGAGCGGGTGAGGGAGGCAGAGAGAAGAAGGGGAGGGGGCTCACAAAACCCTGTAGTTGAGCGAGTCATGCTCGGGGAGGAGTCGGGGTCGGATGACGGGTCGACGACGCAGATCCGGCGAGGAGGAGGTCGAGGACGGAGCGATCTGGCCTGGAGGCGGTGCGACGAGGTGGTGGGCGATCCGGTGGCGGCAGCGTCGAGCGGCGACGGGGTGGGGGCGCCGAGCACTGGGCGCCAGTCGGGAGGAGGTGAGGACGGGGCAGCGCTGGTGTGGCAGTGGAGCGCCGGTGTGAGACGGGGTGGTTCGGCAATGGTGTCGAGGGCGAGCGTAGCTGGGAGAGAGACGAGAGAGAGTGGGGGTTCGTGCGTGGGGCTCTCCCCTGGCAGTGCTGGAGGGAGAGGGTGGGGATCGAGCGACGTGGGGGGGGGGGAGTGGGGTGCACTGGGGTTAGGGTTCGGGGTAGTGGGGGTTATGGGGGGGAGCGAGCTGGGCTGTGGGGCCGACCTAGGTGGTGGCCTGGTGGGCTGAGGCCCATGAGTGAGAGGGGTTGGCCTTTATTTTTATTTTAGTTTTGCTTTCTATTTTACTTATTTTCTTCTCTATTTTATTTATTGTTCAATTCATTTTTGTTTTGTAAAATACACAATTGGCACCTAAATTAGTGTTGTAATATAAGCCTCTGCAATAACAAGTTTAACTACTAAATAGAATAGTTTAGTATTTCAAAATAATAAAAAGGCATTTAACTAAACATGTAAATCAATGTTTTATTAATTTTAGAACACGCAAAAACATTATAAAAATGTGGTTTCTCCTCCAATATTTATTATGGATTATTTGCTACCTCTAGAACATTTTAGTTTTAATGTTTGAAAACTTTATCGGTTGACTTTAATTTACAGTTGAATTTGGATCGGTTTTGAACTAACGCGAGATTAGCAACAGTAATCGAGGTGACGTGGCATCATTAGTAGAAAGTTACTGTAGCTTAATTATCCGGGCGTCACACCGGGACTGTGTGTCCTCGGGTTTAAATACCTAGCCGCCCTAACCAGACGTACAACTGTCACAGCAGTTGGAACCGCTCTACCAAATCATTATCTTCACCAAGCTCACTGGTACTATTTCCTCAACTCTTTCATTTCCTCATAACAGTGTTGAGTGCTTGTTCATATCTGTGTTTGAAGACTTTGACTAAAGACTTTCTCAATTTCCTCAGTTCAATTTCTTCAGTCTGTTTGTCTTCATCCTATGTTATCCCGTGCTTACGCTTCCTGTACTCTGTGCTTGTCGTCATTTCATCATGATGACTATGCTTGTGTTCTGTTATGTTTACTTTTGAGTACTTATTCCGCTGCTAGTAGTTCTTCGCTAAGGAATTTCCTCACCTGCAAATTCCTGAGTGAAGAAGTCATAAAAATCGCCTATTCCCCCCCTCTAGTCGATATAATGCACTTTCAATTGGTATCAGAGCAAGGTACTCCCTTATTCTGTGTGACTTTGGTTTAACCACCTGGAGTTTTAGTTATGTCGACCGCAGGTATGATCAAGGTCTCTGCTGGGTGTCCTACCTTCGATGGGACAGACTACCCCTACTGGAAGAATAAGATGCGAATGCATCTTGAGGCAATTGATAATGATCTCTGGTATGTTGTGGAAAATGGTGTTCCCTCAGTCAGACCTTCTCCGAATGTTGCTGATGTGAAGAGATTCAAGCAACTCGATTCTCAAGCGAAGAATATCATATGTGGCCATCTGAGTAAAGGACGGTATGGAAGAGTGAGTGCTTTGGAAATTGGTAAGCTTATCTGGGATAGGCTGTCCAAGGTGAATGAAGGAGTCTCAACACAGTGTGACTCTCGAGTTGATGTTCTCCGCAATCTCTTCAACCGCTTCAAAAGACTCGACAATGAAAATGTTCAACAAACCTTCCATCGCCTCACTGACATCTCAAATGAGCTTCAAGCACTTGGTGCCACTGACATCACCAACCATGAGGTGGTGAAGAAATTGCTTAGATCGCTTGATTCCTCATTTGATACTCTGGCATTGATGATACAAGAACGTGGTGATTACAAGTCACTTGATCCCGCTGATATCCTCGAGAGGCTAAATACTCATGAGTTTCAGACTGCTAAAAAGAGAGATCTGTATGGTTCGAGCTATGGCAGATCACGTGCACTGAAGGCCAAGGCAGTATCTAAGTCCGAAGATGAAGACTCTAGTAGCAGCCTTGGTGATCCTGAAGAACTAACCCATGAGCTAGCACTGCTCGTGAAGAAATTCCAGAAGTTCTCAAGACGTGGTTCCTCATAGAGTAACTACAAGAAGAGGCTTTATCACAAATGCAAGAAACCTAGACATTACATTCAAGATTGTCCTCAGTGGGAAAAGGAATCAAAGAAGAAGAAATACAAGGATTACTGTCGGTGTCAAAACCGGCGGATCTCGGGTAGGGGGTCCCGAACTATGCGTCTAAGGAGGATGGTAACAGGAGGCAGGGGACACGATGTTTTACCCAGGTTCGGGCCCTCTCGATAGAGGTAAAACCCTACGTCCTGCTTGATTGTTCTTGATGATATGAGTATTACAAGAGTAGATCTACCACGAGATCAGAGAGGCTAAACCCTAGAAGCTAGCCTATGGTATGATTGTATATTGTCCCACGGACTAAAACCCTCCGGTTTATATAGACACCAGAGGGGGCTACGGTTACACAAGGTCGGTTACAAAGGAGGAGATATACATATCCGTATTGCCTAGCTTGCCTTTCACGCCAAGTAAAGTCCCATCCGTACATGAGACGAAGTCTTCAATCTTGTATCTTCATAGTCCAACAGTCCGACAAAGGATATAGTCCGGCTATCCGGGGACCCCCTAATCCAGGACTCCCTCAGTAGCCCCCGAACCAGGCTTCAATGGCGTCAAGTCCGGCACGCATTATTGTCTTCGACATTGCAAGGCGGGTTCTTCTCAAATTTTGAATGTTTGTCAAGCAATGTTCGGACCCATAAATGTTGGACTTCTTGGCTTCTGCGCCCAATAAGGGCTATCCTCCACGCCTGGAATGAATACGAGGAGCCAGGGCATTTTTACATTCACCCCCTAGCCAGATAAATAAATCTCTATTAAAGGGATGGGGATTCTTAGATCCAATCCATACCATCCTCCCACAGTGAAAATCCATCGGAGCGCGCTTCGGAAAAATCCATTCCAACATGGCCGACCACCGCAACTCCTCCTCCCGCCCTCGTAGCCCTAAGCCCGGTGATTGGGAGAGATGTTCCGTCCCACACAGTCGATTAGTCGAACTGCAGACTCAGGGATTCCTCCCTCCAGCATATGTGGTTCCCGTCCGAGCCGGGCTCGCCACCTACAATGGCGGGGAGAAAGCGGAGAGCTTCCCCAGCCCCTCTACGGGGGAGCGGGTGTGCCTTGTTCCCTACTTATTAAGGGGACTCAGATTTCCAATCCATCTGTTCCTCCGCGGGCTCGTGGAGTTTTACGGCCTCCAACTGCATAATTTCACCCCTGCTTCCATATTACACATCGCCGGCTATGTTGCACTTTGCGAGTTATTCCTCGGCTGTGAGGCTCATTTCGAGCTATGGAAGAGGTTATTTTGCCTCGTCCCTCGCACATAGAAGGGGTCATTTTATCAAGTGGGAGGAGCCGAAATATGGCACATCGCCGAAACCGGATACCTGTCCAGTACTCCGAAGTAGACGTCCGAAGAATGGCCCTCGGAATGGTTTTATATGGAGGAGTCCCTCTTCCGGACCCTGTTCGGCGAGGTCTTCCTGAGTTCAACAATGCTCCTCTGAAGAAACGCCGAAGCTGGCACCCACAGACCCCTAGGAGGAAGACAACGGAGAAGTCCTGTACCTGATGAACCAGATTAAAGCGCTGGCTCAATCAGGATTGACAGTAATCGAAGTTATGTCAATATGCATAATGCGGGGAGTGCAGCGGCTTCAATATCGAGGGCACCCCCTGTGGTGTTTTAACGGGGAAGATGATGCCACCCATTGTGGGCATAAGGGACCGGACTCCGCTGCTACTTTAGCAAAAATTATGTTCGAGTTGTTCAAGGGAGAGGAAGAGGAGTTCATCCGCATCAAGCCACGGGATGGATTCTCCATGTACAACCCTCCAAGCTGGGTGAGTCATATCTCCTTACTCCCATTCTTCCCGCATTTTTTGTCGTAGGTACTTACCTTGCCATTTTACAGCAGGAACTGCGAAAAGCTGTAAGGGAGGTCAACAACCCATCTCCACAACCAGAGGACCCTGACCGGGCCCTCGGTCCCGGACTCGAAGAAGATCCGGACATATTCGTGGAGCTGATAGACAGGCAGTTCTATCAATTGAGCTGTGATGACGCCATGGTGGCCATTATGGCCGACTATCCCGGACTGCTCCCTGCATCGCACGTAAGAAAAACCAAAATCCCAACTCCAAAAACTAGGATCCCATTTTAGACACTTCACCTACCATATATATATGGCGTTTTATAGGGAAGGCATTCGGGACGCCGTGCCGAACCCACAGCAACTCGCCAACAAGAGGCACCGAGGCCGGGTAGGCCAAAGATCAAGGCGGTCAGGACAGAGACGCCGGTGCAGAGGTATGACAAAAAAACCCTCTCCATGGTTGTCGTCTTTATCAAAATGTAATGACATCCGTGTTTCTTTAATAGAAAAAACGCTCGCCGGAATATGTCCGGAGAGGATGCCGATCATGCTTCCACCAGTCGGGCTCCAGGGCCGGACATAGAGGCGGAAGCCGACATGGGGCGGATGCCGGATAATCCTCCTACAGAGGATGCGGATAGACTGTCTGCTACGAATTCAGAAGTGGAGAGCGCCATGAATCATAGGCGTCGCCGGGCCATACTCCGTGACGCTTGCTTCTAACCAGAGGCATTTGATGCCTTCAATTCTGGAGACGCGTACCTCCGTGCTGCTCAAAATGGTCTAGCCAGAGCCATGGACCAGTATGTAAAGGATGCACGGGTAAGTAAATCTGACGATTATATGTATCAGTAGCCCCTGAGACTTGAAATAGTTGACGCAACTGATTTAAGGATCAATATTTGTGCAGGTTCTTATCGAGAAGAATTCCCAACTGTCTCAAGAGCTGGACGAGTGCATGGCCCAGCTGGAAGCCGTTGTTGCCGCATTTAAGGAGTCCAAAAAGGGTCCCCCTGGTAACTCTTTTGTCTATTGCAAAGAATATCAGTACCAGGTAGTATGCGGCTTACATGCACACCTAACAATAGATGTTGTAGGTGGCCCCGGAGTGAATCCGGAGGCCGTGGAGGAGGATACAGCACGTGATGATCAACAGCGAAACACTGGCGAGCGCATGCTGATGCAAGTCAGGCAGGAGAAAACGATCTCCAAGATGCCAATATCCGGCTGGGCATGGAACTGAAGGATGTCCGAGCCCAGCTTGCGGACTCCGTGAAGGAGAATAAACGGCTTCAGCGCGGCATTTTTAGTAAGTGCTTGAACGAACTTTTTAAAGGAGTTCGGCGAAGAAGCCTGCTAATAGCGTTATATCTGCAGGTATGCTGATGGGTCGTCCTGCAGAGGAGATGCCTGGGTCCTCGGGTGATCTTCTGCCAGAGCTCTCACAACTGCGTGAACAAGTTCGCCAGGTGATGCAGAGTATTGCCCAAGCCTTGTGGCCGTCCGCGTCCCCGCCAGGAGGCATGGGGGAGCTTGTAGAGAAGTTGAAGGGAGCACAGCGGCGCTTCCGATTATGGAAGATATCGGCCTGTCGACAGGGTGCACGGGAAGCCTGGGCTATGGTGAAGACACGATACACCCAGGCTGACCCAAACCACATGGCCGAAGTCGGACCTATGGGGCCCGATGGGAAAGAAATCCCTGTCAGTTTAGTGTATGATCAAGTAGAGTTAGCCACAAAGTATTCCCAACAGGATTGTAGGCTAGACAGCCTGTTGGATGGTATAGAAGAAGAATTTAATCAGTCTTAGTGACTGTGTACTTCAAGTGACATATGTAATGTCCCTTGCCAAATTGTAAATCATTTGTCATGGCGGACCTTTTTGCTTCGACCTCTGGACCCGATAGTCCGGAGTGTATCCGAATACCCACTTGGTTATATAAAAACCGAGGTATGCATGGAAACCAGGCGTAGGGGTCATAAGTTCTTGAACAGACAAGTACCCAACTAGCTATGTTATATTACATGGGTAGTAAGAAACATCCACCAGGGAGAATAGTTCCGTTAAGGGTTCCTTTCCCTGGGTACGCATGCCCTAATGTGCATGTCCGGGCTGCGAGTCGCAGGTTTAAAACATCTGGGGGCGTGTAGTAATTTAAATGAAAGTCGTCTTTTATTCACCGACTGAATATTCCCTTAAGAACGCTAGCTTTCGGCTTCACCCAGTCTGAGGTACACATCCGGCTGACCCGGCAGTAACAATCGCAGAGGTGCTCCCCTTATGCCCTAGGCAAATTAACGGGAACGTAGGGCATAAACACAAGAGCCAGGCAACCCAGCTTGGCCAAAACTTAATTCATATCGATGCATATAATGGCGAAAAAAGGTACATGCGGAAGGATGACACATGTGCGGGGCATGAAGCCCGTAAAAATAATTAGATTAAGCTTCTGTATAGGAAGCCCCCAGGTATATTGAGCGCGGTTGGCGCATCAAGATTGTGTAACCAAGACACAGGTTTAGCCCTTTAGGGCTTTGAAAAGAAAAGAGAGAAAGAAAGAGGAAAAAACAGATGTGCAAAAAAATCATGGAGGTAAGGAGACGAACATAGAGTCCGACGCTAGGCGTAGAATCTTCGTAGTCTGGCTGCGTTCCATGGGTTTGGCTCGAGTCGATTATTCGATGCATCCCGCAGACGGTACGCTCCACCGGTCAGAACCTAGTCAATAATGAAGGGACCTTCCCATTTGGGCTTGAGCTTGTTCTTTTTCTTCTCCGGCAGGCGCAGAACTAGTTCACCAGCGTTATAGGTTTTGGCCCGCACTTCTCTGCTTTGATACCTTCGAGCCTGTTGTTGATAGAATGCGAAACGGGCTTTTGCCACGTCGCGCTCCTCCTCCAGGGCATCCAAACTGTCCTGCCGATCGAGCTCGGCCTCCCTTTCTTCGTACATGTGCACTCGAGGTGATTCATGGATTATGTCGCAAGGTAGTACCGCCTCAGCGCCGTACACCATAAAAAACGGTGTGTATCCGGTAGTGCGATTCGGCGTGGTCCACAGCCCCCATAGTACGGAGTCGAGCTCCTCTACCCAATGGGTGTATGATTCCTTTAAGGAACCGACTAATCTAGGTTTAATACCACTCATGATAAGACCATTTGCGCGTTCGACTTGACCATTAGTTTGCGGATGATAGACAGAAGCATAATCGAGCTTGATGCCCATGTTGCTGCACCAAAGTTTCACCTCGTCGGCTGTAAAATTTGTGTCGTTGTCAGTGATGATGCTGTGGGGAACGCCATAACGGTGTACAACCCCGGATATGAAGTCTATCACCAGTACGGATTCGGCCGTTTTGACAGTTTTGGCCTCTATCCATTTGGTGAATTTGTCCACCATGACCAGTAAGTATTTTCTCTTATGGGTTCCCCCTTTGAGGGGTCCGACCATATCGAGCCCCCAGACCGCGAAGGGCCTAGTAATGGGGATGGTTTGGAGGGCGGTAGGTGGCATGTGGCTTTGGTTTGCAAAAAGCTGGCAACCAACACAATGTTGAACCAGATGTTGTGCATCTGCCTGGGCCGTCGGCCAATAAAAACCTGTACGGAAGGCCTTACTTACAAGGGCCCGGGTTGCTACATTGTGGCCGCCGAGTATGGCATGGATTTCTGCCAACAGCTTTCGCCCTTCCTCTTCGGAGATGCACCTTTGAAGGACTCCGGTTGTGCTTTTCTTATAAAGCTCTCCCTCATGGACCTTGTAGGCTTTAGATCGCATGCGGCGAGCCTCATTTTGGTCCTCGAGTAATTCTTATCTAGCTAGGTAGGCCAGGAATGGTTCTGTCCATGGGGCGATGATGGCCATTATCACGTGGGCTGAAGATGTTATTTTGGTGGCAGACCCTCCGATTGTGTCAGAGTATTCGGTATCTGGGGTTGTGGCCGGGTCCGGACTAATTTTGCCGGTGTCCCCTTCCCATACCATGGATGGTCTAAACAGTCTTTCCAGGAAGATGTTTGGTGGGACAGGGTCGCGTTTAGCGCCGATACGAGCTAGGATCTCCGCTGCCTGGTTGTTTTCCCGAGCCACGTGGTGGAATTCCAGCCCCTCGAACCAAGCTGACATTTTGAGGACGGCGTTGCGATATGCCGCCATTTTCGGATCCTTGGCATCGAAGTCTCCATTTATTTGGGATATTGCGAGGTTCGAGTCCCCACTCACCTCTAGGCGTTGGATGCCCATGGAGACCGCCATCCGGAGGCCGTGTAGTAGGGTGTGACGCCCCGAAACCGATGTGCCAGGTGTCGTCCAGTTATTCGCTGTCGTTGCCATGTCATTTGCTTGCATGTTGCATCTTGTCATGTCATCATGTGCATTGCATCATCATGTTTTCAAAACTTGCATCCGTCCCGGTCTCCTCATTCTTTCCGTTGTCCGTTCTGAGCCCAAACACACTTGCACGCGCCCGTGGCATGTCCGAAATATTATTTTATAAATGGCCGGGAAAATGTTCTCGGAATGGGTTGAAAGTTGGCATGTGGTGTTGTTATGTTGTAGGTAGGCCGCCTGCCAAGTTTCATCGCACTTGGAGTTCGTTTGATAGCCCAACGGATAACTATAGCGACATTATAGTCGGTCTAACGTCGGACGTTTTCGGTCTCCGGAAACATTCGTCGGGCCTCTCCTCTTCTCTCTTCTCAGCCCTTTGCCTTCTACACTACCTCTCACCGCCAAGCCCGACCTAACCTCTCTCGTCAGCCCGCGGACCTCCTCCCGCACGCGTCCGAAATCTGTCCCGGACCCGACCCGGACAGTCGTTACCGCTGTGTCTGGATCAACCCCAAACATCTAAAAACGTCTCCATTTTGTTAATTGGACTCCATAACCTATTTATTCTCGACCGTTCAATTTTGATCGGAGGGTCTGTCTTGTCCCAAGCTAGTCCACCTAACTATTTAAACAGCCTAACCCTAGCCCCTAGCTGTCCCATCCACCCATTCCGCACGCCGCCGCCGCCTGGTCGCTCCCCTCGGGATCACCCCTCTCGATCCAGCTGCCTCTGGCAAAATCCCTCGATCCAGATCCACCAACCACGCCGCGCCCCAATCCATCCATTCCATCCTGCCTCCGACCATCTTCCTCAATTTCAGCGCCACCCAACCGGACTCCACCCAAGCCCATCGATCCAACCCTCCTCGCTGTCCTTGTCAAACAGGGGGACGAGCTCCTCCCGAGCACCATGGACATTTGTACCCTCGCCGAAGAAAGCTCATTCCCAAGTCCCGCCAGCGCCGCTCATTCCCTGCTTCAAATAACTGCATCATGCCGTCCCTTTCCTCTGGCCCGAGCAGAGCTCCGCCTTCGCTCGATCTGCTGCCTCAGCGCCACGCCGGCGAACACGACACCGGAGAACCACAGGTCTCCGTGCCTCTGCCAGTCCTTCCCCTCTCCTCATTCTCTCCTGCCTTCTCCTTCTCTCTGTTAGTCCTTTGCCTCTCTCAGTACTGGACGAATAGGAGCTCCCATGGCTGCCACCGCTGTCTTCGCTACCCTCGCTGGAGAGCACCCCGCCGCTGCTGCCTCTGCTTCGCTTGAACCGCGGGGTCCTCTTTTTGCTTCGGCCCACGCCAGGTCGTCGCTCGTGTTGACCTCCCCTACCTCGCTCGCCCGCAAGCCCCGAGCGCTCAAGCCCCTGTATCACGCTACTGTTCCCTGCTGCTGTTTCTGTTCTTCAGAAAAAAGCAACAGCAACTCGAGCCGCTCGCCCTCTGCTTGGCACGCTGGACTGCCAAGTCCCTCCTGCGCGCCAAGGCCCAGCCTGCGCCCCACGGCCTGCCTCCTTCCTCTCCACCGCCTTGGGCCAAAGCCCATGGTGAGGCCCCAGTGCCCGCCCTTTTTTTGTTTTTTTTTCTCTCTGTTTGTCCAGCCTGCCATGTTTCGGCCCGTGTATGTTTTTTTCGTGCCCTGTGAATTTGTCTAATTATCCGGAGACTGCTGTTTTACAGATTAGTCCCTCTAGTTCATGCGTATAATAACTCACAATTGGTGCATCGAATTAAAATCTTTTATATATGAAAGTTGCTTAAAATTTTGTC
Organism: Triticum monococcum; assembly: GCA_034509565.1. Taxonomy (NCBI): domain Eukaryota; kingdom Viridiplantae; phylum Streptophyta; class Magnoliopsida; order Poales; family Poaceae; genus Triticum; species Triticum monococcum. Next base: position 124,246,118 of record CM067841.1, read on the forward strand.
TAGTTTAATAATATCCAACTTTCATGCATGTTTGAAATGTTTAAAATGTTGTTTGATTAACTTTGCTCCTATGCCATGTTAAAATGCTTTATTTCATAACTAAATAACCGTAACTTGGAATTTAATAAACTTTATATGTAAATGGGGTAGAATTTTGCCTAGTTTAACATGGTGGTAGTACTTTGCATGTTTAACAACTCTAAAATTGTGTTTAGGGCAGATCAGTACCAAACCAAAAATATGCATATGAGGATTTTTCCGGACTTGTTGTTTGTTGTTCCGGCCTCATTTAAACTTGCCTAGATAGGTAGTTTTCATTTGCTTCACCCTCTTGCCATGCTAACAACATTTAATCTTGTTGGGTACATAAACGAGAGAGAACTAAATAAGTCATGTGGTGTTTCGTCAATATGCAACTTGTTGCATATTGAGCTCCACTTAATTTGTAGGATTGCTTGTGTACTTTGCCATGACATGCCCTCTTTAAACCGGACATGCATCATACTTGGTTGTGCATCATGCCATGTTCATATGTTGGTTGTTTACTATGTGGTGTGCTTCTTTCCGGTGTTTGCTCCTTCGGGTTGGTTCCGGTAACGTCGTGTTTGTGAGGACCCGTTCAACTACGTCCGTTTGTCTCCTTCATCGACTCGTTCTTCTTCCTTGCGGGATTTCAAGCAAGATGACCATACCCTCGAAATCACTTCTATCTTTGCTTGCTAGTTGCTCGCTCTTTTGCTATGTCTATGCTGTGATACCTACCACTTGCTTATCATGCCTCCTATATTGTTGAACCAAGCCTCTAACCCACCTTGTCCTAGCAAACCGTTGCTTGGCTATGTTACCGCTTTGCTTAGCCCCTCTTATAGCGTTGTTAGTTGCAGGTGAAGATTGAAGTTTGTTCCTTGTTGGAACATGGACATGTTGTTCCTTGTTGGAACATGTTTATTTGTTGGGATATCACAATATCTCTTATTTAATTAATGCATCTATATACTTGGTAAAGGGTGGAAGGCTCGGCCTTATGCCTGGTGTTTTGTTCCACTCTTACCACCCTAGTTTCCGTCATATCGGTGTTATGTTCCCAAATTTTGCGTTCCTTACACGGTTGGGTTATAATGGGAACCCCTTGACAGTTCGCCTTGAGTAAAACTCCTCCAGCAATGCCCAACATTGGTTTTACCATTCGCCACCTAGCCTTTTCTTTCCCTTGGGTTCTGCAGACTCAAGCGTCATCATTATTTTAACCCCCCGGGCCAGTGCTCCTCTGAGTGTTGGTCCTACCTGTCAGCTGCCGATGGCCACCAGGGGCAACTCTGGGTTGGCCTACCCGTACCTAAGACAATCTGAGTGTGTCCTGAGAAAGAGATATGTGCAGCTCCTATCGAGATTTGTCGGCACATTCGGGCGGTGTTGCTGGTTTAGTTTTACCTTGTCGAAATGTCTTGTAACCGGGATTCCGAGTCTGAGCGGGTCTTCCCGCTAGAAGGAATATCCTTCGTTGACCATGAGAGCTTGTTATGGGCTAAGTTGGGACACCCCTGCAGGGATTTGAACTTTCGAAAGCCGTGCCCGTGGTTATGGGAAGATGGGAATTTGTTAATGTCCGGTTGTAGAAAACCTGAAGTTGACCTTAATTAAAATACATCAACCGCGTGTGTAACCATGATGGTCTCTTTCCGGCGGAGTCCGGGAAGTGAACACGGTGTTGGAGTTATGCTTGACGTAGGTTGTTCTAGGATCATTTCTTGATCATAGATTCTTGATCGTGCTTTGCCTTCTCTTCTTGTTCTCATTTGCGTATGTTAGCCACCATATATGCTAGTCGCTTGCTGCAGCTCCACCTCATACCTTTACCTTACCCATAAGCTTAAATAGTCTTGATCGCGAGGGTGTGAGATTGCTGAGTCCCCGTGACTCACAGATACTTCCAAAACCAGCTTCCTGGTGTCGATGGGTCCGTGTAGATGATGAAACCAAGCTCAGGAGGAGCCCGATGAAGATCTTGTCCTTTGTGTTGTTTCGTTCTAGTTGATCAGTAGTGGAGCCCGGTCGGGACGATCGGGGATCTGTGTAGCATTTGGGGTAGTCTTCTTTTATTTTGGTTCCATAGTCGGACCTTGATTGTATTTGGATGTTGTAATGCTTTATTCCTGTAATTGTGTGAAGTGGCGAGTGTAAGCCAACTATGTATCTCTTTCCCTTATGTATTACATGGGTTGTGTGAAGATTACCTCACTTGCGACATTGCTTTCAATGCGGTTATGCCTCTAAGTCGTGCTTCGACATGTGAGAGATATAGCCGCATCGAGGGCATTACAAGTTGGTATCAGAGCCTTCCCCGACCTTAGGAGCCCCCCTGCTTGATCGAATTAGCTGACGAGTTGAGTCTAGAAAAATGTTTTGAGTCATTTAGGAAGTATATATCGGAGAGTTTAGGAATTCTTTTTACTCCCCAGTCCCTTCATCGCTCTGGTAAGGCATCCTGACGTAGAGTTTTGACTCTCCTCTTCTCAAATTTCACTATTTTTTTAGGATCACGCGGGTATCTTGGAATCGTTCCGATGGTTTTGTGACGAGAACATTGTTCTTGGTGCCTCCTGTCATTTAGGGGTTGTGGCAGTGTCCCGGGGAGTTGAGCTCCGAGGTGTTGTCGTCACAATTTTATTGCTGCAGTTCTGGAATACCTGAGTTTAGTTTCGCCGACATCAAAAATCTCTTTTATGCAGTTGTTGGTGAGATAACCTCGACGCCACCCAGTACTGGGGCGGGAGTTCAGGGGTATTGCCATAACTCGTATAACGGATGCTTTTCGAAGGTTGAGGTAGATGATTTCCGAACGTTTCTTGGTTATGTGTTGAAGGATGGATACAGCTGGATGTAGGATTTGTTAGTTTTGGGTGAGATATTATGCTTCCCCTGTATCCCCAACACATGATTTCATAACTGGAAAGTTTCGGGAGTTTATAAGTGGGAATTCAAGTAGCTCCTAGGATTTCTTTTCGACAGATGTATGATATGAAATTGGGGTTCGACGTCTAGTGGTACGCCTATCCACGGTTGGTTTTACAGTGTTCTCATTGTGTCTTAAAGAGTCCTTGGCTATGTCGACTCGGGGACGCTTCGTATGTCATGTGCACTGCCCTGTACATGATGGTGCTGTACGATCGAGCCCGCGTAGGCCCCACCACGAAAACTTCGGACGAAATCTCTATCATATGTTTGTTCTGGCTTATTCTACAAGCCAATCCTTTGTTTTATTTTGAGTTGTGGTATTCGAGTTGCTTCGAAGTCAAATGTTGATTCCATACCTGTTCCTAAGCGGTGTTCTCATACTCTGTTGTGAATACCAATCCTTCATGATAGTCGAGATTGTCATGCCAATTTCTTTTCACCGGCGTGTTTTCTTTTCAAGCGGATCCGATCATTTCAACAACCGCAAGATCAAGTATCAGTTCTTCTTAATGGTGTTTGTTTCATCCGTCTCCAAGTGGCCTTTGTTTTCCCTCCCTCCCACCCTTGTTTATTCAAGGAATCCGATGTCTTAATCAAGTATCCTTTTGTTCTTGTGAAGTCTCTCCATTCTTTTCCGTCAAAGTTCTATCCGGTGATTCTCATGAAGATTCTAATGGAGCTTCAAGCTCATCATTCTCGGTTTTCTTTCTTCTCCGGTGGATTCAAATCAACCTTTTGGTGTTGATCATATCCCTTTTTCCCTTGTTTCTAATGTTTTGGATGCGGGTGCACCTTATATTCAGTCATTTCTCGCTATTCAATTGTTCCGGAGTGCTCAAGATATCTCGAAGATTCGTGTTTCCCACTCTGCATTCATTCAAGATCTTTCGAGGTTGTTATCTCATTCAAGTCATTTAATTCAACCGGTGCAATCTCTCTTTTTAATCATTTCAATGGTGTTTCTTTTGAGTGGGCCCTAACCCATAGATCTTTTCCCAGGATCATACCCGACTCTTCTTATTTTCCCGGAGCTATCCTAAATTCTTGTCAAAGTTTGACGTAAGTATGATTTATCATCGGTCAAATGTGTTTTCCTCCAAAAATCTCTCAAATTCTTTTCATCGTTGGTTCAACCTTTCTAATTTTCATCCCGGAGTATCTCAACAATGTGGCGGTTTCTCGTTGTCATTCTCAGAATTTGAAGACCGAAGAAGAGTTTTACCTCCATATCTTATCCGTTCTCTCAGAGATTTGTGATTGTAGTTCGAGCCCATCCTCTCATAATTGTTTTTGATTGTCAGAATTCTTTTCACCTATCTGGAGCAATTCAAGATTCCGTTCAGTTTGATTATCCGGAGCCCATCATCGAAGATTTATTCCTCCAGCTCTCAGCTCTCGTTATTCAAACCTTAATGGTGCATCATCCAAATATCCTCTAATCAGCTCGTGATCTCTCCATTCTCTGGTATCTAAAATTCCCCAAGTATCTTCATTCGTTTTCAATTCTTACGGTGGTTCGTTCAAGAGTTCTCGTCATTCGTTATCATATCAATTTATTCGTTGTTTCAATCCTTCCAGTGTTTCGTTGAAGGCGTTCTCAAGTTGACGCTATATCTATCCTAATCCTTTCTTCGAGAATAAGTTGTATGCAATCCGTTTGCTCGTCATCAATTTAATTGCTGAAGGAGGAGCATAACATAATTCTTATTCTTGATTCACCCAAATGATTAATTATTTATTCCAGAGGCTCATCAAATTCTCGGTTCGAGATGCTTTATCTATTCTTTTCCCGGAGTTCCAAGTTCTCTCAATTATTTCATCGTGAGATCCATTTAAATCATTACAAGGTCTCACCTTGTGTTTTCAACTTCTCCTTCCTTTTGTTTGATCATTCTTTGTTTACCGGAGTTCTTCATGGAGGTTCTACATGATGGTTCATCAAGGATTTAATTCCTTCTCCAAGCTTTTCATCGAGATTCTTTTATAAGAAACTCAAGCTTTCTTCATAGTGTAATCCGGAGTGCATTCTTTCTTCATATCATTGGAGGTGGTATTATGTCATTCTTGATATTTTGAGTCATGTTTCATGATTCACATGTTGTTAAGAATGAGATCTATTAAATCCATCAACCTATTCGTTGAAATTGTCTTGGGTTATATTTCACCTAAAGCCTTCCCTAAGGATTGTTGTTATATGGTGCTCATAAATGACCCAAGTTGTTCATCTATCCTCCTGGTGATATAGCGTTCTCGTCTCCTTGTTCATCCCAATCCAATTCTTTTTCCGTGAGTGACAGGTTGTCACCTCATAATTTGAGATGTATTCCATAAGACCATATCAAGCTTATTCTTTTCATTGTGGGTTTTCCAACAAGTCCGTTCGACCCTTCTCCTAAAGATGCCTTTTCAAGCTCTTTTGTGGCAGAAGTTGACATTTTCTTCTCCATTCTCCTATTTCAATTATCCATCTTCTATTCTTTCGTTCCGGAGGCATTGCGATGTTGTTCTTTTCACCCATAATCTCGTTTTGTCAAAGATCATGTTCTTTTCATGCCTATCCATTTAACCAGTGTGTGTGCCTGCCGCTCAAGTTCTTTCATTTTACCAAGCCTTGCATATTTTTTTCCAACCGGAGTGTTGATCGAATTGGTTCTTCCCTGCTCCTTTTCCTAACGGAGGTTTTCAACTTTGTCCATATTCGTTGTATTCTTTCTTTCGAATTGTTTAACCTCTCAAGGTTCATGGTTTCACTCGTTTGTCAAAGAAGCAACTTAGTTTTACCTGTTCTCTTCCTCTTTCGTTTCCCTCTGGTGCCATTCTAGATCTCGGGACGAGATCCTCTCATAGTGGTGGAGTGTTGTGACGCCCCGAGACCGATGTGCCAGGTGTCGTCCAGTTATTCGTTGTCGTTGCCATGTCATTTGCTTGCGTGTTGCATCTTGTCATGTCATCATGTGCATTGCATCACCATGTTTTCAAAACTTGCACCCGTCCCAGTCTCCTCATTCTTTCTGTTGTCCGTTCTGAGCCGAGACACACTTGCACGCGCCCGTGGCATGTCCGAAATATTATTTTATAAATGGTCGGGAAAATTTTCTCGGAATGGGTTGAAAGTTGGCATGTGGTGTTGTTATGTTGTAGGTAGGCCGCCTGCCAAGTTTCATCGCATTCGGAGTTTGTTTGATAGCCCAACGGCTAACTATAGCGACATTATAGTCGGTCTAACGTCGGACGTTTTCGGTCTCCGGAAACAGTCGTCGGGCCTCTCCTCTTCTCTCTTCTCAGCCCTTTGCCTTCTGCACTACCTCTCACCGCCAAGCCTGACCTAACCTCTCTTGTCAGCCCGCGGACCTCCTCCAGCACGCTTCCGAAATCTATCCCGGACCCGACCCGGACAGTCGTTACCACTTTGTCTGGATCAACCCCAAACATCTACAAAACGTCTCCGTTTTGTTAATTTGACTCCATAACCTATTTATTCTCGACCGTTCAATTTTGATCGAAGGGTCCGTCTTGTCCCAAGCTAGTCCATCTAACTATTTAAACAGCCTAACCCTAGCCCCTAGCTGTCCCATCCACCCATTCCGCACGCCACCGCCTGGCCGCTCCCCTCGGGATCCCCCCTCTCGATCCCCCTACCTCTGGCAAAATCCCTCGATCCAGACCCACCAACCACGCCGCGCCCCAATCCATCCATTCCGTCCTGCCTCCGACCATCTTCCTGAATTTTAGCGCCACCCAACCGGACTCCACCCAAGCCCATCGATCCCACCGTCCTCGCTCTCCTCGTCAACCAGGGGGACGAGCTCCTCCCGAGCACCATGGACATATGTACCCTCGCCGGAGCAAGCTCGTTCCCAAGTCCCGCCAGTGCCGCTCGTTCCCTGCTTCAAATAACTGCATCGCGCCGTCCCTTTCCTCTGGCCCGAGCAGAGCTCCGCCTTCGCTCGATCTGCTGCCTCACCGCCACGCCGGCGAGCACGACGCCGGAGAACCACAGGTCGTCGTCCCTCTGCCAATCCTTCCCCTCTCCTCATTCTCTCCTGCCTTCTCCTTCTCTCTCTTAGTCCTCTGCCTCTCTCAGTAAAGGACGAACAGGAGCTCCCATGGCCGCCGCCGCTGTCTTCGCTACCCTCGCCGGAGAGCACCCCGCCGCCGCTGCCTCTGCTTCGCTTGAACTGCGGGGTCCCCTTTTTGCTTCGCCCCGCGGCAGGTCGTCGCTCGCGTTGACCTCTCCTACCTCACTCGCCCTCCTGCCCTGAGCGCTCAAGCCCCTGCATCGCGCCGCTGTTCCCTGCTGCCGTTTATGTTCTTCAGAAACGAGCAACAGCAACTCGAGCCGCTCGCCCCTCTGCTTCGCACGCTGGACCGCTAAGTCACTCGTGCGCGCCAAGGCCCAGCCTGCGCCCCGCGGCCTGCCTCCTTCGTCTCCACCGCCTTGGGCCAAAGCCCATGGTGAGGCCCCAGTGACCCCCCCCCCTTTTTGTTTTTTCTCTCTCTGTTGGTCCAGCCTGCCATGTTTCGGCCCGTGTATGTTTTCTTCGTGCCATGTGAATTTGTCTAATTATCCGGAGACTGCTGTTTTATAGATTAGTCCCTCTAGTTCATGCATATAATAACTCACAATTGGTGCATCGGATTAAAATGTTTTATATATGATAGTTGTTTAAAATTTTGTGTAGTTTAATAATATCCAACTTTCATGCACGTTTTAAATGTTTAAATGTTGTTTGATTAAATTTGCTCCTATGCCATGTTAAAATGCTTTATTTCATAACTAAATAACCGTAACTCGGAATTTAATAAACTTTATATGTAAATGGGGTAGAATTTTGCCTAGTTTAACATGGTGGCAGTACTTTGCATGTTTAACAACTCTAAAATTGTGTTTAGGGTGGATCGGTACCAAACCAAAAATATGCATATGAGGATTTTTCCGGACTTGTTGTTTGTTGTTCCGGCCTCATTTAAACTTGCCTAGATAGGTAGTTTTCATTTGCTTCACCCTCTTGCCATGCTAACAACATTTAATCTTGTTGGGTACATAAACGAGAGAGAACTAAATAAGTCACGTGGTGTTTCGTCAATATGCAACTCGTTGCATATTGAGCTCCACTTAATTTGTAGGATTTCTTGTGCACTTTGCCATGACATGCCCTCTTTAACCAGACATGCATCATACTTGGTTGTGCATCATGCCATGTTCATATGTTGGTTGTTTAATATGTGGTGTGCTTCTTTTCGGTGTTTGCTCCTTCGGGTTGGTTCCGGTAACGTCGTGTTTGTGACGACCCGTTCAACTACGTCCGTTTGTCTCCTTCATGGACTTGTTCTTCTTCCTTGCGGGATTTCAGGCAAGATGACCATACCCTCGAAATCACTTCTATCTTTGCTTGCTAGTTGCTCGCTCTTTTGCTATGCCTATGCTGCGATACCTACCACTTGCTTATCATGCCTCCTATATTGTTGAACCAAGCCTCTAACCCACCTTGTCCTAGCAAACCGTTGTTTGGCTATGTTACCGCTTTGCTCAGCCCCTCTTATAGCATTGTTAGTTGAAGGTGAAGATTGAAGTTTGTTCCTTGTTGGAACATGGAGATGTTGTTCCTTGTTGGAACATGTTTATTTGTTGGGATATCACAATATCTCTTATTTAATTAATGCATCTATATACTTGGTAAAGGGTGGAAGGCTCGGCCTTATGCCTGGTGTTTTGTTCCACTCTTGCCGCCCTAGTTTCCGTCATATCGGTGTTGTGTTCCCGGATTTTGCGTTCCTTACGCGGTTGGGTTATAATGGGAACCCCTTGACAGTTCGCCTTGAGTAAAACTCCTCCAGCAATGCCCAACATTGGTTTTACCATTCGCCACCTAGCCTTTTCTTTCCCTTGGGTTCTACAGACTCAAGGGTCATCATTATTTTAACCCCCCCCCCCCCCCCCCGGGCCAGTGCTCCTCTAAGTGTTGGTCCAACCTGTCAGCTACCGGTGGCCACCAGGGGCAACTCCGGGCTAGCCTACCCGTACCTAAGACAATCTGAGTGTGCCCTGAGAAAGAGATATGTGCAGCTCCTATCGGGATTTGTCGGCACATTCGGGCCGTGTTGCTAGTTTAGTTTTACCTTGTCGAAATGTCTTGTAACCGGGCTTCCGAGTCTGATCGGGTCTTCCCGCTAGAAGGAATATCCTTCGTTGACCATGGGAGCTTGTTATGGGCTAAGTTGGGACACCCCTGCAGGGATTTGAACTTTCGAAAGCCGTGCCCGCGGTTATGGGCAGATGGGAATTTGTTAATGTCTGGTTGTAGAAAACCTGAAGTTGGCCTTAATTAAAATACATCAACCACGTGTGTAACCGTGATGGTCTCTTTCCGGCGGAGTCCGGGAAGTGAACACGGTGTTGGAGTTATGCTTGACGTAGGTTGTTCTAGGATCACTTCTTGATCATAGTTTCTCGATCGTGCTTTGCCTTCTCTTCTCGCTCTCATTTGCGTATGTTAGCCACCATATATGCTAGTCACTTGCTCAGCTCCACCTCATACATTTACCTTACCCATAAGCTTAAATAGTCTTGATCGCGAGGGTGTGAGATTGCTGAGTCCCCATGACTCACAGATACTTCCAAAACCAGCTTGCAGGTGCCGATGGGTCTGTGCAGATGACGAAACCAAGCTCAGGAGGAGCCCGATCAAGATCTTGTCCTTTGTGTTGTTTCGTTCTAGTTGATCAGTAGTGGAGCCCAGTCGGGACGATCGGGGATCTGTGTAGCATTTGGGGTAGTCTTCTTTTATTTTGGCTCCGTAGTCGGACCTTGATTGTATTTGGATGTTGTAATGCTTTATTCCTGTAATTGTGTGAAGTGGCGAGTGAAAGCCAACTATGTATCTCTTTCCCTTATGTATTACATGGGTTGTGTGAAGATTACCTAACTTGCGACATTGCTTTCAATGCGGTTATGCCTCTAAGTCGTGCTTCGACACGTGGGAGATATAGCCGCGTCGAGGGCGTTACATAGGGCCTCGTATTCGGCTGCATTATTGGAGTCCATATATAGTATTTAGAGCACATATTGCACCTGTATCCGGTGGGGGACGTCAGGACGACGCCAGCCCCTAGACCAGCCAGCATTTTAGAGTCGTCGAAGTGCATGATCCAATTGGAGTATGCGCCGTACTCTTTAGGGAGTTCGGCTTCTGTCCATTCGGCTACAAAGTCGGCCAGTACTTGCGACTTAATGGCTCGTCGTGGCTTATATGTTATGTCGAACGGCAGGAGCTCAATATCCCATTTGGCAATCCGGCCCGTGGCATCATGGTTGTTTATTATGTAATTGAGTGGTACTTCGGATGCCACCGTGATCGAGCACTCTTGAAAGTAGTGTCGTAATTTCCGGGATGGCATAAACACCGCGTATGCTATCTTTTGGTAAGGTGGGTACCATGAGTTGCATGGAGTGAGGATGGTGGATACATAATATACCGGCTTTTGAAACGGGAATTTATGTCTGTCCGTCTCATGTACGACGACGAGCACTGCGCTTACAACTTGGTGAGTTGCCGCTATATATAATAGCATTGGTTCGCCAATAGTTGGCGCACCTAGGATTGGGTTGGCGGCCAGGATGGCTTTGATTTCTTCCAGTCCGGCCGTGGCTGCGTCCGTCCACTCGAAGTGTTCGGTGCACCTAAGAAGGCGATAAAGGGGAAGTGCCTTTTCTCCTAATCGGGAGATAAAGCGGCTTAAAGCCGCCATGCATCCAGTCAATTTCTGGATTTGTTTGAGGTCAGTTGGGGTAGCCAACTATGACAGAGCTCGGATTTTAGCCGGATTTGCCTCAATTCCTCTACTAGAGACGATGAAGCCCAGGAGCTTTCCGGCGGGAACGCCGAAGACGCATTTTTCCGGATTGAGCTTAATGTTGTATGTTCGGAGATTGGTGAACATGAGCCTCAAGTCATCTATTAAAGAGTCGACGTGTCTGGTTTTAATGAACACATTGTCTACGTATGCCTCCACAGTCTTGCCGATCTGCTTTTCTAGACAGTCTGGATCATGCGCTGATATGTTGCGCCGGCGTTTTTGAGCCCAAAGGGCATTGTGTTAAAGCAGAAGGGGCCATATGGTGTTATAAATGTTGTTACGGCTTGATCAGACTCCGCCATCTTAATCTGGTGGTAACCGGAGTATGCGTCGAGGAAGCACATTGATTCGTGTCCTGCGGTAGCGTCGATGATTTGATCGATGCGAGGCAGTGGGAAGGGATCCTTTGGGCAAGCCTTGTTAAGGTCTTTGAAGTCGACGCATAGGCGCCATGACTTGTCCTTTTTTGGTACCATCACCAGGTTTGCTAGCCAATCCGGATGTTTTATTTATTTTATGAATCCGGCTTCTAGTAGCTTGGCCACCTCCTCTCCCATGGCTTGTCGCTTAGGTTCAGAGAAACGCCAAAGAGTCTGCTTGACCGGCTTGAATCCTTTTAGAATATTAAGGCTATGCTCGGCCAATCTGCGTGGGAGTCCTGGCATGTCTAAAGGATGCCAGGCAAATATGTCCCAATTCTCGCGCAGAAACTACCGTAGTGCAGCGTCTATAGCAGGGTCTAACTGTGCCCCAATGGATGCTGTTTTTGTAGGGTCTGTTGGATGGACTTGGAATTTAACTATTTCGTTCGCTGGTTTAAAGGAGGTGGACTTGGATCTTTTGTCTAGTATCACGTCGTCCCTGTCCACCGTGGAGCGCAGCGCTGTTAACTCCTCCGCCACAAGGGCTTCGGATAATGCCTCAAGGGCTAGTGCGGCTGTTTTGTTCTTGGCGCGGAGTGCTATGTCTGGATCACTAGCTAGAGTGACAATTCCCTTGGGTCCGGGAATTTTGAGCTTCATGTGCCCGTAATGGGGTATGGCTTGAAAAATCGTGAACGCCTCCCGCCCTAGAAGGGCGTGGTATCCGCTACTGAACGAGGCCACTTGGAATGTAATTTCTTCGGACCTGTAATTCTCCAGAGTGCCGAATACCACATCAAGTGTGATTTTCCCAACGCAACGCACCTCCCGACTAGGGATGATTCCTCGGAAGGTCGTACTACTTTGCTCAATATGGTTTCTGTCTATGTCCATCTTCTGGAGAGTTTCCTCATAGATGAGGTTTAACCCGCTACCGCCATCCATGAGCACCTTAGTGAGCCGAAAGCCGTCCACAATTGGACTGAGGACCAAAGCTGCTGGTGCTCGGGCTGTTTGGAATTTAGGTTCGTCACTGGTGTTGAAGGTGATAGCCGTGTCGCTCCATGGATTTATTGCTGCCACGTGGCAGACTTCGGCGAGGCCGCGGAGTGCTTTCTTACGCCTATTATTTGAGGCGAAGGTCTCGAAGACTGTTAATACTGTGTTGTTATCCGTGGGGAGGTGCTCTGAGGTATTTTGGGTGAGGAGATCCTCACCGCTTTTGGCAACCTGCCGGAGTACCCAACATGCTCTAAGTATGTGTGTTGATATGGTATCCGCTGTACTATGAATTTTGCAGGGCCCGCTGAGCCATCCCTCCAATACGGTTCCACACCCTGTAGTGGGCTTTTGCTTTTTTGTAATTGAGTCGGGCGACTTATAAGAGTGTGCCCTTTTAGTTCGGACTAGGGGTTTTGTCAGAGCCGGATTGTCCCAAAATTGCGTTTGGGTTTTCCAGGCACTTTCCATCGCACAGTATTTCCGTACTATGTCCATCAAGTCAGCGAAGTGTGTTACGTCACGGCGACTTATGGCATTGAGGACTCCCTTGTCCATGCAATTGTTGCAAAAGAACGAAATTGCATCTTCCTCACGACCGTCCTTGACCTTGTTCATTGCAAGGAGGAATCTGGCCCAATAGTGATGTACTGTCTCTTGGGGCGCTTGCCTAATGTGGGAAAGATAGTTTGTATCTGGGTGGGTGGGTGTATTGAAGTCTGGACCTTGACCCAAACTGTGATCCCAGGGTAGGGGAGTTTCTGATCTTGGAAGTTCGGGCTCCGGGATATTGCCTTGCGGGTTCGGTATGTGGCCTAATTCTAGATTCAGGGTTAGGGTGGCGTCCTCCCGCGAGCGTGTATCCTATTCGGAGAGCTTGGGAAAACGGACATAGTTCGTCCTCAAGATAGAGGGAGAATCGCCGCATTGCTCCTCCACCACCGCTATTTGATGGGTGACCGGCGGAGAGTTAATCTCCCTTTGGTTGGGTTCAAGCCCGATCCGATCATAGTCCGTAGCAACTCCCAGAGCGGCAGTGCAATCCAAGAGCTCGTTCAAAGAGGAGAGCTCCATTGGATCCATCTGCTCGGTGAATTTTGAGCCGATGTGGATGCTATTTTCGATGACCCGAGAGGTCATTGTCGGCGTAGCGGCCGAGCGGGCGGTCATGAAGAAGCCGCCTAGTCGGAGAGTTTTGCCTACAGCCAGGGCTCCCCCAGAGGCGATGTTGTCCTTGACAACAAGGCGAGCCATCTTCCTTATGATGACGACACAGTGGAACTCTCAATGAAAGCACCAATGTCGGTGTCAAAACCGGCGGATCTCGGGTAGGGGGTCCCGAACTGTTCGTCTAAGGCGGATGGTAACATGAGGCAGGGGATACGATGTTTTACCTAGGTTCGGGCCCTCTTGATAGAGGTAAAACCCTACGTCCGGCTTGATTGTTCTTGATGATATGAGTATTACAATAGTAGATCTACCACGAGATCAGAGAGGCTAAACCCTAGAAGCTAGCCTATGGTATGATTGTATATTGTCCTACGGACTAAAACCCTTCGGTTTATATAGACACCGGAGGGGGCTAGGGTTACACAAGGTCGGTTACAAAGGAGGAGATATACATATCTGCATTGCCTAGCTTTCCTTTCATGCCAAGTAAAGTCCCATCCGGACACGAGACGAAGTCTTCAATCTTGTATCTTCATAGTCCAACAGTCCGGCAAAGGATATAGTCCGGCTGTCCGGAGACCGCCCTAATCCAGGACTCCCTCAATTACAGTTCTGATGAGGCGAAGAAAAAGAAGAAATCCTCAAAATCTTCATCATCAAAATCCTCAAAGTCTTCATTTCACAAGAAGAGCAGCTCCAAGAAGGCTCGGGCATTCATTGGCAAGGAAATGGATTCTGAGGCTGAATCTGAAGAAAATGAGGAAGAGGAGGCATCTGAGGAGTCCGAATCCGGTGTGGCGAGCCTAGCCCTCACTACTGCATTTGTCAGCAAGTCTATCTTCAACACTAAAGAAAATGACCTCACCAACAAGGCTGATGAAGGCAATGATGACTACGCTCCCACCTATTGCTTCATGGAAAAGGGTGCCAAGGTACTCAAATATACCTCCTCTGAATCAAGTGAGAATGAATCTGTTGAAAACCTCAAGCCCAGCTATTCTAAACTTGCTAAGATTGCTGTAAAACAACAAAGGGCTTTTGAAAAGGTTCAAAACATGCTGGACAAAAGTGATGATATGTTGGGTGAAGAAATGGATCGCACTAAAGCCTTGACTGAAAATCTTCAAAGACTTCAGACTAGGTTTGACAACCTTCAAGGTCATCATAACACTCTCTTATCTGATCATGAGAAGCTTTCTTATGAATTTCTTCAAAGAAAGCAAGATCTTGAAAAGCTAAGAGTGAGTTATGAAGATCTTCAAAAGGAGAGTGATTCATTACTTGCTCGACAGATCAGTGCTTCTCAGGAAGAATTTGTTCCTCCATGCTTGAAGTGCATTGAACGTGAATCTGCTAATTCTTCACTTGAATGTTCAAATGTTGTTAATGTTTCAAATTCTTCATCTGCCTCTGCTATCACTAATTCCTCATCTGAGGAGATTGCTAGTATCACTGACGATGCAGGGCTGAAGGAATTGTACATGACAGGCATGTACAAAAGCCTCAAAGGGCATCAGACTCTTTGTGATGTGCTTAAAAAGCAGATCCTCAACAGGAACCCTATGAAAGAGGGTATTGCCTTTGAGAGGAAACTCAATGCTGATGGTACATATTGGAAGCTTGAGTAGTACCCCAAAACCTCATGGGTTGCTGCAAAGGGACCTCCAGTTGATCCATCTAACTTATCTGGCTTTGCATGTGAATCTCCTCGTTCTGATGATGAGTCATTTGACTCCATCTATAAACTGTTCAAAAATCAGAATGGTGAAGTATTTGCTAGATATGTTGGCACTAACTACAGGGACGGTTCCCCTATGAAGAAAATCTGGGTTCCCAAAAGGTGCCTTGAAAGTCTTCAGGTGAATGTCCTCAGGACACCACCTATGAAGAATAGGAACCTCGGATCAAATTCTTCATATGGACCAAATTCCTCAATAGGATCAAAGTCCTCATATGAATATCATCGTGCTAACTACTCTGTTTCGCAGGGAAGAGCCAAGGGCTATGAATATGAGCAGTATTCTTCTAATCATTATGTTCATAAGTCCTCGAAGAATTTCTCTTCTTATTCATATGATTATCCTAACTCCTCTTATGTGAAATGAAATGGACTGGCTTCTATGCCACCTTTCTCGTATGGAGCTCGCAAGGTGATGAACTCTTTGCCACCCCTTCAGATGTGGGTGGTGAAGAAAAAGAACTAATCTCTTCCGCAGGGTCAGGTCTCCAGACGTACGTAATCGTCTGAAGAATTTGCTGGAGACCTGAGTGTGTCTGATAGGATGCAGGCTAACCATGAAGAAATGAACTTTCACTTCTCACGTCCTCATACTGCTTTATCTGTTCTATTGCTTGATGAAATTGATCTGATGATTTGATGTCATATTCTTCACTGATGAAGTATATGAGTTCGTAACCTGCACTAATTCATCAACCCAAAGCCACTGAGTGGGTCCTCGATAGTGGATGTACAAATCACATGACTGGTGACAAGAATCTATTGATGGATGCCCCATTATCTCCGTCACATCTGAAGCATATCATCTTTGCTGACAAAGGCAAAAGTCGGGTATTGGGTCCAGGTAAGGTTGCGATCACAAAGGATCGACACATGGCCAAAGTCATGCTTGTCGAGTCCTTAGGATACAACCTCATGTCTGTCTCAATGCTTTGCGATCTTGATATGGTTGTTGTCTTTGGCAAGTACCGTAGTGTTGTCGTTATGGAAGCTGACAACTCCAAAGTCTTCAAATGCTTTAGGAGAGGAGACATGTATATCGTTGATTTCTCTACAGGACCACAACCAGCCGTGTGCCTACTTGCAAAAGCTTCAGAAGGCTGGCTCTGGCATCGACGACTTGGTCATGCAGGCATGAGGAATTTGTACACGCTTGCGAAGAAGAAGCATGTCATTGGCATCGAGAATGTCAAATTCCTCAAGGATCACTTATGCGGAGCCTGTGAAGCTGGGAAGATGACAAAGGCCAAGCATCCAGCGAAGACTATCATGACCACCACTCGTCCATTTGAATTGCTTCACATGGATCTCTTCGGTCCTAACCATTATACTGCAGTCTCAAATGAGGCATCTCAATATGGCTTTGTTATTGTTGATGATTACTCTCGATACACATGGGTACACATTGTTACTTACAAACATGAAGTGCAGGAAGTCTTCAAATGATTTTCCTCAAGGGCTTCAACCAACTTTGGTGTGAAGATCAAGCACATCAGAAGTGACAATGGAACTGAGTTCAAGAATTCTGGTCTTGATAACTATCTTGATGAACTTGGTATTACTCATGAGTTATCTGCTCCTTATACTCATCAGCAGAACGGCGTCGTGGAGTGCAAGAACAGGACTCTTGCTGAGATGGCTCATACTATGCTTGATGAATACAAAACTCCTCGTCGTTTTTGGATTGAGCCAATTGATATTGCGTGCCACATAATCAACAGAGTATATCTTCACAAATTCTTCAAGAAGACTGCCTATGAACTCCTCACTAATAAGAAACCCAATGTAAGTTATTTCAAAGTCTTTGGTGCTAAATGTTGGATTACAGATCCTCATCACAACTCAAAATTTGCACCGAAAGCACATTAAGGTTTTATGCTTGATTACGGAAAGGACTCACACACCTACAGAGTCTTCAACAACGTTCTTCACAAGGTTGTTGAAACTGTAGATGTGCGGTTCGATGAAACTAATGGCTCGCAAAGAGAGCACCTACCTACTATGATAGATGAACCAGCACCTGAGGAAACTATCAAGCTCAAGGCTACTGAGGATGTCATTACTACTGAAGAATCTGCTGAAGAATTCATTCCAGAACATGAAGAACATCGAGCTAATGCACCCGAAGAAAATAATGAAGCAAATGGCGCTGAAGAAAATGCTGGTCAAATTCATCAACAACAACCAGCTCATCCTCGCATTGCAAAAGAAGTGCAAGTTGAAAAGATCATCAATGACATCAAAGCGCCAGGTCCTCTCACACGCTCAAAAGCTTCACATTTATCTAACTTTTGTGGGCACTATGCTTTTGTCTCTATCACAGAGCCCACTAAGGTAGATGAAGCATTTCTGGAGCCTGAGTGGGTTCAGGCCATGCAAGAAGAATTACATCAGTTCGAGCCCAACAACATCTAGGAACTGGTCAAACATCCAGATCCTCGCAAGCACAATATCATTGGCACAAAGTGGATCTATTGCAACAAGCAAGACAAAAATGACCTTGTGAATTGAAATTCTTCTTAGGTCTTCAAATTCGTCAACAACGCAATGGCATATTCATATCTCAGGAGACATACCTCAAGGATGTACTGAGGAAATTCGGCATGCAAGATTGCAAAGGCGTCAAAATTCCTATGCCCACAAATGGCCATCTGTGCACTAATGAAAATGGTATTGACTTCGATCATAAGGTATACCGCTCCATGATTGGCTCTTCATTGTACTTATGTGCATCTAGGCCAGATATAATGCTTAGTGTTTGCATGTGTGCCTGATTTCAAGCTACACTTAAGGAATCACACCATAAGGCTGTGAAGCATATTCTTCGATATCTAGCTCACACACCAACACATGGATTATGGTACCCCAAGGGCTCAGCTTTTGACCTCATTGGATATTCTGACTCTGACTATGCTGGTGATCGTGTGGACCGCAAGTCAACATCTGGTTTCCTCGAACAATCTTTGGTCTGGTGGTCCTCGAAGAAACAGAACTGCATATCACTATCTACTGCTGAAGCTGAGTACATTGCCGCTGGTTCTTGCTGTGCTCAATTGCTATGGATGAAGCAAACTCTCAAGGACTACGGCGTGAACATGAAGAATGTGCCTCTCTTCTGTGACAATGAGAGTGCCATCAAGATTTCTCACAACCCAGTTCAGCACTCGAAGACAAAGCACATTCAGATTCGTCATCATTTTCTTCGTGATCATGTGTTGAAGAGCGACATTTCTATTGAGCATGTGAACACTGAAGAACAGCTAGCCGATATCTTCACAAAGCCCTTGGATGAGAAGATATTTAGCAAGTTGCGGTGTGAGCTAAATATCCTAGAATCTTCGAATGTTCTCTGAAAAGGACACTCATCCTAACACTTATGTAAAATTGATGACTTAGATGTGCAACACATGAAGAAACGTTTTTCTTCAATCAATGAAGAATAACACTCTAAGTGTGAAGAAATTAACGAAGAATTTGATTCTCAGAACCCTACGAAAATTGTACGCGGTGTCTGAAATCATCATTCTTATACGGTGGGTCATGCCACCACCAAAAGTTGAAATTCCTCAGTTGTTCAATTCTTCAACTTTGCATTGTCTTCATTGTTTCTGTCTTTTTCTTCATTGGCTATATATATATATATATATGAATTTATGTCCTCTACAACATTCACTTATTGCTAATTCTTCAAGTTGGTTTTTCTGCTAAGTGAATGTGATCGGACCCTTCCCCCTCTATGGTAAACTCAACCCAATCTATTCACAAATTCTTCATGTGTGTTCTATTTGAAACTCGTTCAAAATCTTCACTGTGTCCTTGTTAGCTGAAGAATTTGCGAACGGAAAGTTAAAACTTATCTTATCCAAATTTTTGGCTTTGCTGCTCAAACCGTTCCGCATCCCATGATATACTTATCCTTTCACCCACGATCGCACACGATCTCCACCTCTCAGTATGTGGGTCACACATGTCAAGCGAATGAGAAGGGTCAGGGGCACGTTCGTCAAATTTCTTTGGGCGAATAGTTTTTCACCGTGGCTATAAATACCCCTTCCCCTTCCTCACTTCCTTTACTCCGCTCGACCTCTCTCCAGCTCGAGCTTCTCAAACCCTAGCGCCACCGCTACTTCATCATCGCCGGTGAGGAAGAGCTTCACTGCCTCAACCTCGTCGCCGCCGTAGCCGTCTTCCTCCGCCAAGTTAGGGCGTGGAAGATCTGCACAGACGAACTTCACATCTCCACATTCCAGTTTGTCGTGTTCTTCGTTCAGGGTAATTAAAAGATACTTTTACTGCCCTCTGTGATTCAAATGATTATCTACAAAATCTTCAAAGGTGTTTTTCTTCATATCTTCACACACTAAACACCTCACATGTCATCTGTTCTTGATTCATTTCTCTAAGCTATGTTTTTCTTCGAGATTCCTCAAATGTGTGGACTTTCGATCTATACATCTCTGGAACCTAAGACAAAGAATGCTTAGTGAAATTCTTCAAGACTTGTCTGGTCAAATTCCTCAAACTTGTTCTTTATAAAAACCTTCTGAGAACGCATATGACCTCTCCAAATTCCTCGCAACTATACTCTGTTCACAGGTACTCATGTCCGGTGCTGAATCACTAGGTGCTCATCAACTTAACTCATTGGCAGCGTTCCTCGAAGAAAAGTTGCATACTTCTTCGGAGAATTCAATTGTTCAAATTCCTCAACTGAAGAAAATGGCTAATGGTAAGAAGCCACAGAAAGGAGGAAAGAGGCCTGAAATCAATACTGCCTTTGAAATCCCTAATGACATATACAAAGATTACTACACTCCTGATGAGGCCTAGTTTGGAAAAGAGGACAAAAATCAGCGCAAGGTGCGCATACAGAGGATAGAGAGGAGATGGGCAAGAGAGTGGAGGGAATACAAATACGTTACTCCCAAATACATGAAGAAATTCACACTCAATCCTCCATGCCCAAGACTTCCATTGGCACCTGGCCAAATAGCTAATCCCACTAGCCTCAAGCGTGGTGAAGATTATCCTGATGAATGGGCCAAGCATCAGGCCAAGTTGGCTAGACAAGCCAGAGAAGCTGTGAGCAAATTCAACGAAGACTCTGCTGCTGCTGCTGCTGCCGCTGAGGCCTCTGTCAAGCCTAAGAAGGCCATGTCAAAGAAGCCTGCGCACAAGCCAAGTGCTTCGCCTTCAGTGCCCTCAGGACCAAGTTCCTCAGCAATGCCCTCACGGCCAGAATCTTCAAAGCCCTTAAGGCCAATTCCTCATGCTGCTCCTGCTCCTCCAAAATCCTCAGCTCCTCAAAGGTCCTCAGCAGCTCCTCCGAAGTCCTCAGCTGCTCCGACAAAGTCCTCTGCACCTGTGCATCTTGCCACGTGCCAAAGGACTACAGGCATCTCTATTGCCTCAGGAGCTTCAGCTATTTCCTCAGTTGCACCCAATTCTTCAATGGGACCCTCTCTGCTGAAGACAAAGGCCACTGCTAGACGAGGTCCTCGCCCTAGTCCTCAGAAGAAGCAGGTCGCCTTCCAAGTTCCGTCTGAAGAATACGAAGCTGATGATGAAGAACTTGTTGAGATCATCAGAGATAGGCAGGTCAGGGCCGCTAGAGCCAAAGGCACAAATGTGCCACTGCTTTTGGATCCAAGGTTGATCCTCGACTATATTGATCTCTGGCACAAGGACCCAAACACTCCTATGCCTGATTTCAAGTTGACTCCTGGACAAAGTCACATGCTGGCCCATTTCATCCAAGAAGAAAAATGGAAATATGAGAAGGTCAGGCAGATCAAGAAAGCTCAATACAAGAAGGAGAAATTTATGAAGAACAACGTTGTCACTATGACAACTGATGAACTTGTAAAAATCCAGTCTGAAATCAAAACCCTCAACGATGACTTCAAAGCCTACTATGCTGATTGGCAAGGAGCCAAAGTCAGATTTGTAAAGATAAAACATTTCACTTCCAATGTTGCTTCCCCAACGCAACAGGAAATTCCTCAGGCTGAAGCATCTTCTCAGCCAATTGAAGAACATGCCAGCACCGCTGATGAAAATCAGGCTACTGAAGAAAATGTGAGTTCCAGGGCTGATGACTGCATTGCAGCCGCTGAAGAAATTGCCAGGGCATCCACTAGTGGTGTGCCTGAAGAAAATGAAGAAGTCAGGGCAACTGCATCAGTTGTGCCTGAAGAAAATCAACCAGATTCCTCTGCTCCTCCTGCGCCTACACCAACTCCGATCCTTCCATCTACATCCGATGTGAAGAAGACCAAGGCTGCAGAGCGTGCAGCTGTGAAGAAAAGGAAAGCGTCAGCTACTTCAGATTCTTCAGCTCCGAAGAAAATGAAGACTATGACAAGTTCGTTCGAAAATCCCATTGATGTTGTTCCGATCTCTACCATGCCATCGAAGGACCTTGTTCCTTTTGATGAAGAATATGTGATCCCTAGCGGATCTGATGAAGAAAATCCTTCTGCTGCTTCGTCAGAGCAGATGGATGAAGAAATTGAAGCGGATCAAATCCCTTCAACACCAGTTGTTTTCTCGCCTATGCCTCACTTCACAGCTGAAGAGGCTGGCATTGAAGAAATGGAAGATGAAGATGTGGACATTGGCTGCATCACACCTGCGCTAAGTGATGACTTTTGGGAAAGTCAGCACCCCAACTCTCCATTGTTCACACATTTACAACAAATACCTCACTCCCCTACACAAAGTGTTCAAATGGGCTCTGAAGAAACTCACCACACTTTGTTTGTACGTGAAGAAATTCCATCCACTAGTGCCAAAGAAACTGTTGCTGCTGAATATCTGAAGACGCAGACTGCCACTGAAGAGGAACCAGAAATTCCTTAGCCTGAAGAACCTGAGATTGCGATTGCTGAGGTTGTGATGCAACTCACTAACACTCCTCTACCCAAGCCAAAGGATCCATTCTCCAGGAAGCAAAAATTCAAGGCTGGTGATTTCTTCGGCAAGCACGTATTCTTCACAGACTACAACCTCTATGACTCTGCTCGCATTAGGAAAAGGCGTTTCTGGACTGCCAGCCAGGCTACTTTCTATTCCTCGGTGCTATTTAACAAAGACAAAATCTTCTACCATGAGCACATTCCACACGTGGATATGGAATATCTGCCGTGCTTCAAGCCAGTCCTCAGTGTTCTTCACGATGCTGGACTGTTAAATTTTTGCGCTGACATCTTTGATTGGAATGAAGAACTCATTCTTCAATTTTATGCGACGCTGCACATCACAGGAGATTCTGAATATGTGAATTCATGGGTGTTGGACTGGATGTCTGAAAACACTCATTGCACGACACCAGCTACTGAATTGCTTCGTGCTTTACCACTTAGTCCTCCTCTTGAAGCTGCTCGTTGCATCTAAAGTGAACCTGAGCTTACAAATCAGTACATGCAAGTTCTGATGAAGCCTTTGAAGCCAGGTCAGGCCCCACGAACCAAATTCCTCATGAAGGAATTACTATATGTGCCTCGGACTGTCTATCGCATTCTGACGAGGACAATGAGTCCCATCAAAGGCCACGACTCATCTGATGAGGAAATAGTTGGCATCATGAAGAATCTGCTATTCAACATCATACATAGCATTCCTATCAACTGTCATGATTTCTTCATGAGGACACTGGCAAATGCTGCACTTTCTCCGTTTGAGCGGAAGCCTTATGCACATTGGATTAGAGATTCCTCAGGACAAGGTCTACACTCAACTACAAAGCTGATTTTCAGAATCACCTCAGCTACTTGCCCCCAATTGAAGTCCTCAAGCAGGCTTTTGCTTCAACTGATGAAAAGGGCAAAGCTCCTACTGCCATTGATGAAGGCATTCGTCCATTGGATGGTCAGTTTCGCAAAGCTGCATCTTATTCCACCAATGATGACTCTGCCACACATGACTCTGCTACCAATGCACCCAAGTCTACTCCTCAAGCAACTGCTCCTCGTGTGATGACTGACCGTGAGCTTCTGCTTAGTCTTCACCAGAAGGTGGATCGAAACCATAAATGGGTTAAGCGTCAGTTTGGTTCATTTCTTCACAACATGACTGCTACACAATGCAGTGAAGAAAAACCATTACTACCTCCATGAAGTTTTCGGTCGCACCTGGGCCATTCTATCACATCTGTATGGTGAAGAAGATCTCAAGAAAATGGGTCTCAAGGAAGATTTTGACTGGTCTGCACCTCCACTAAAGAAATACAAGAAGGTCAAGGTCCCTCCTTTGGTGTCCAGCTCCTATTCTTCATCGTGCGACACCGACGAGCATGAAGACTTGGACGACACTGCGGCACGCCCTTCCACGACAAATGACCCCAACAACACTAGCACTCCTTCATCAACTTGATATTCTTCATGGGCGTTAGTCCTCATTTTTGATCTTTTTGGTCATTTGAAGAAAAAGGGGGAGAATTTTGAGTTCGTCTTCAAGCGGGTCTGTCTATATGGGCTTTTTTTGCTAAGTTACAACTCTCGTTCTTCTGAAACTTTATTGGATCGAGTTGTAAACTTAAACTCGATGGTGCTCTGATACTTTTGATGTGTTTTTCTGCGCGCTTATTCCTCATATATGTTAATGCATGCATGCTGAATTACATCAGTCACCATATTTCATCATGCATTTCAAATTCTTCATTATGATATGTCAAATGCGTGTATGAATTACAAGATATAGGGGGAGATCTCCATGATTCCACTCTTTAAGTGTGCAATGCTTCAAAAGCAAATTCCTCACCATGCACACCTTCAGGGGGAGTTCTTCTATATCTTGCATTCAAATTCCTCAATATCGGTATTTACACTTCATATGATTATCCCCGTTGAAAACTTAACCTATATTGTCATCAATCACCAAAAAGGGGGAAATTGTAAGTGCATCTAGTGCCCCTTAGTGATTTTGGTGTATTGAAGACTTATAGGTTAAGGGACTAATGTGTTTTTGAGTGTACACAGGTCTATGAGTCTATGAGGAGTTTGATATTTATAGAGAAAGTCGACCCCTAAAAATGAGGTTCTTCGACTGAATACTTTGGACTTCTAAAGACTTTCTGAAGACTTTGAAAGTGAAGAAATTGGTGCAACCCTAAAGACTTGGTATTCATTCAAGGAACATGAAGCGTGAAGACTTTCATTTTCGTAGTTTCATTTTCTCTTTCTTGAGTCTTAGGAAACAGCGTACTGTTAAAGGCGGTCGAGGAAATACTAAGGAAAAATTTCCATGTGATGCTCAACTCAAAATCCTACACCTACCAATCCCTTTGAGTGAAGCTATTGGAAATCTCATACAGTTCAGTCATATTCTTCAGTGACAGAGACGAAATTCTTCTAGTCTCTGAGGAATTTGTTCTGAGTGAGGAGTTAGGAATTCGCCAGTGCGGATTGCCTACATAGTGAGGAACATGCTAGCCGTGAGGAATTTCATACTCAAATTTCCGACCGTTGTTGTGCTTTGTGCTAGCTGTCCCAAAATATCTACCCACCTAACGGTCATATCATCGAAGGGCATTTATGTCTTATCATGTCGGGCTGCTCCCTAGGCTATAAATAGCCACCCCCTACAACCACTAGTTGGTTGGGTGCTCCGAGAGAAACTGACACTTGTCATTTGAGAGCATCCCATCCTCCGAGGACTTTGAGCGAAAATCATCAAGTGAGGAAAACCCAAACCCAAACACCTACAAACCCAAAGTGATTGAGCATCACTGAAGAGATTGATCCTGCGTGGATCCGACGCTTGTTACCTTTGAAGACTGTGCTTCTTCCAGATGGTTAGGCGTCAAGGTCTAGAGCATCCGAGAGGAATTGTGGATCGCCGAGTGACCAAGTTTGTGAAGGTTCGGAAGTCACCTGAAGACTTACAATGAGTGTTTGGGCGAGGTCTATGTGACCTTAGCTCAAGGGGAATACGGTGAGGACTGAGTGTTCTGGACTGCGTGTTCAGAACTGGGTGTCCGGGACTGTGTGTCCTCAGGTTTAAATACCTAGCTGCCCTAACCAGACGTACAACTGTCACAGCAGTTGGAACTGGTCAACCAAATCATTGTCTTCACCAAGCTCACTGGTTCTATTTCCTAAACTCTTTCATTTCCTCAAAATAGTGTTGAGTGCTTGTTCATATCTATGTTTGAAGACTTTGACTGAAGACTTTCTCAATTTCCTCAGTTCAATTTCTTCACTCTGTTTGTCTTCATCTTGTGTTATCCTGTGCTTACGCTTCCTGTACTCTGTGCTTGTCTTCATTTCATCATGATGACTATGCTTGTGTTCTGTTATGTTTACTTTTGAGTACTTATTCCGCTGCTAGTAGTTCTTCGCTAAGGAATTTCCTCACCTTCAAATTCCTCAGTGAAGAATTCATAAAAATCGCCTATTCACCCCCCTCTTGGCAGGACCCTGATTCCAAGTCACATCGATCTAGCCGGTAACACCTCATATCACTTTGAGGCCTCACGCATGGTATTCCCACGGGTGTCGCCTTACCATGACCCGGGACCGTTTGCGCCTTTTGGCTCACGTATATGATAGTGTCGCTAGCATCCATATGATAGAGAACCTAGGCCGACATGGCTAGTTGTGAACCCAAAGCGGCACTAACCTATGGGGACAGGCATACATGAATCACATCGAGCCTGTCGGTCAGCAGCGTGTGAATCCGGGCTGTAGCACTGGGCTAACAGGACTCCGGGAACCCGGGCTGTAGCAGGCTAGGCAGGACTCCGGATGTCACCGCGTGACATTTCCCTGAAGGAACAGACACAGGAACGAAGTGAAACACATGCCGGCCAGTCAAGTGTCCTGAGCAGTAGTGCTGGGCTAGCAGGACTCCGGTGAACCGGGCTGTAGCGGACTACTATGGCTCATGGAAGCACTAGACTACATTTCCCCATAAGAGAGGCTGCCAAGGATAAACAACTAGGTTGTCGGATCCCACACATACCAAGCATTTCAATCATACACACAATATGCTCGATATGTGTAAATACAACATGGCATCACAACATAACTCTACAACTCAAGTATTTATTCATTAGGCTCCGAGGAGCGAGATATTACAAACATGGGTCTCATGACCCAACAATCACAGCATACAAATCAAGCACATGCGGAAGCTTAACATGTCTGAGTACAGACATCTACAAATGGAAAAAGGCTAAGAAGCCTGACTATCTACCAGATCCTACCGAGGGCACAAGATCGTAGCTGAGGTATCAAGCTAATGTTGAAGTCCACGCGAAACTACTAGCGAGACTGGAGTCTCGCTGCAAAACATAAATTAAGCAACCGTGAGTACAAAAGTACTCAGCAAGACTTACATCAGAACTAACTACATATGCATTGGTATGAACAAAGGGGGGGTGGTGGAGTTTAACTGCAGCAAGCCAGCTTTGACTCAGTGGCTATCTTAAACTACGACTGCAAGTAACTCTTTTGAGGTGGCGCACATGAGTCCACATATTCACCATATCAATACACCACTATGGATCTGCTTCCGTCTCCCTACGAGAAGGCCATCCATAGCACTCACGCTTATCTTGCGAGTTTTAGAGTATCCACTTTCACTTGTCTATGAACTATGCAAGGGGTCCAAGTTTCCATATCTGAGGAATCCGGCTATTCGAATAGATAATGATAACCCTGCAGGGGTGTACTTCTTCACACACGCTCCCACCACTTACCACCATATACACGTCATGTATCTCGGCAAACTTCAAGCGGAAGCCTCGGCCACGGCCTACCTAAACACTTAAGTCTCTAGTCCAGGTTTATCGCCTATCCAGGTTCCATCCGCAGGGATTCTAGCCGAGGTTTCCACATATGGCCCCGAACGATGTGAACAAGGTTCCCGAGACACCAAACGGGCGCTCGGTACATCGTGCCATGGTGTATCTACCGCAACATAGCCCACCCCTACGGTCAGCGCTACGCACGGCCGCCAACACATAACCTACAAACACCAGAAACTAGTTGCAACTCCTGGACAGAGTACTAGGGTGATTAAGAAGCCGAGAGGGTCAATTAAGGATCCCAATGAGTGGTGGTAGCTGTTCATGGATCACAGACACAGAACTCAGTTCCTAAGGACGGTTTCAATGAGACAACCCACCATGTACTCCTACATGGCCTCTCACCGCTACCTTTACCAAAACATGTTCACACACTTAGCTCACACAGAGTAGGACATGTTCACACACCTCTGATTCATTCCCGATGAATCAGATCTGACACAACTCTATGCAATAGCAGGCATGACAAACAAGCGTGAATGAGTAGGCACATCAGGGCTCAAACAACTCCTACTAATGCTAGTGGGTTTCATCTATTTACTGTGGCAATGACAGGTCATGCAGAGGATAAGGGGTTCAACTACCGCAACAAGTAACAGATGAATCGTTGTTGTCCTAATGCAGTAAAAAGAGCAGGAGTGAGAGAGTGGGCTTGTATCGGAATGAACAAGGGGGTTGTGCTTGCCTGGCACTTCTGAAGATATCATTGGGTCTTCATCAGTGTCAACGAGCACAACGTCAGTACAACGTCTACCGAGAGGGGACAAACACCGAGAACTGAGAAAGAACACAGTCAATGCAATGCGACAGTACGATGCATGATCATGACATGGCAATATGTTGTGATTTGAGCTAATGCATCTAGCTATGAATTAAATGAAGTTGGTTTAAATACAAGATTCAAATTCAAACTTCATATATGATTAGTTAAATGCCATTTATTTGTTTTGTCCAAAACAGGGAACAGACGTTGTTCAAACATGCATGAAAATGGTACAGATGGATTCCTTGAATTTTTCTGATAATTTTTCATATATAATTTATCTTATTTGGAGTTACGGTTGAATTTCTATGATTTTTAGAAGTTTTAGGTATTTTCTGAAAATAATAAATCATTTAAGATTTATTTAAATTCCAGAAAGGAATTATTGCATCAGCATGACCTCACAGTGACGTCAGCAGGTCAACGGCTCGGTCCAGGTCAAACCTGATGTGTGGGGTCCACATGTTAGTGACACAGTTAACTAACAAGGTTAATTAAAATTAAACTAAACCTAATCTAGTTTAGTTAAGGCCTGGGCACACATGTCAGAGACTAACCTATCTAACTAAGTTAATTAACGCTAATTAATCTATTGCTTAATTAAGCAGGGGCCTGGCCCACACATCAGTGAGTCAGGGGGGAGTCAACCCAGCCAACCGGGGTCAAAACACGCCGGAGTTGACCCGCGGCTCGCCGCCGGCGAGGCCAGAGACGGCAGATGCATTCGGGATTCGTCCTCCGGCGTCCAAAACGACGGACAAGGCCATCTAAGGAACGAGGAGACTCGTCCGCGTTGAACTGTGCAAGCGGGAGGGGCAGGGGTGGAGCAAGCACGCCGGACTCGATCTCGTGGCGGTGGCCGAAGCTCGGGTGATGATGGATTCGTCGCTACGATGCACTAGAGGGGAAACCGAAGGGTGCTGCGGGCTCCTGGGAGTGCAGCGAACACGGTGACGCGCTCAGGTGCAAGCTGGGGTGGCCCTGGCCACGGCGGTGAGGAACTACGACGGTGATGAGCTCTCGGGTCCGGCGGGCAGCTAGCTAGGGGACGAAATCGAGTGCACGGAGTGAGGGGAGAGGAAGAGGAGCTCACGAGGAGTCGGATGAGACGCTAAGTGGGCTCGAGGACGGCTTGCTGATGACGGAACGGCGGCGGTGATCTCCGGGCAAAGGCGGCGGGGACGAGCTTGATGGCGACGCTTCCGGGCTTGCTTCCGTCATCGAGGAGATGTAGTAGACGATGGCAGCACTCCCGGAGACGGAGAGGGGTCGAGGGGTGGCCGGTGGACGCCGTGGCAGCGAGCGGCGGCGATGGGCACGCTCGGTCGTGGGGAAGAGAGCAAGACAGGGGAGGGAAGAGAGAGCAGCGAGTGAGGGGGAGGAGAGAGGGGTCTCGGGGGGGGTGCGTGGCAACGCCAGGGCGATGGGGAGACGGCAGGGAGGCAGGAGGTGGCCGGCGCGTGCCGGCGCGCGGCGAGCACACGCCCTCCTGCCTACTGGCAGGAGGTTGAAGATGGTGGGGTCGCCTGCTGGGCTGGGCCAATAGTGCTGGGCCGCAGCTGGGCCGCCAAGTAGGTTACGTAGGTGGCCCGGTGGCCTTCTCTCCCTCTCTCTTTATTTTTCTTCCATTTTCTATTTTTCTGCTACTGTTTTGGCTTTAGTAAAAATACTAAAGCATTTTGAAAAATGTTGGAATAATTTGTGGACACTCTCTAGATTATTCTAGTAGCCCACATTTAATTTCAGCATTATCTAAGCATTTAATTTATTTATAGTATTTAAATGCCCAAAGTCAAATACAATATGAATTAATTCAAAAATCCAGGAATGACCTAGAAATATGTGCATCATTTTTGGCAGAGGTTTTCACCTTTATCAAAACTAATGAACTTTTCTAAAGGGTATTCTAGGTTCATTGAAAATATTTTTATTTTGATCCTAATTGCATTTCATTTAGTGCTAGGGCTTGTCATCCCCATTTCAATTTTTCTGAGTAAAGTAGACATGATGCAACACCATATGTTAGCACTAGACATTACCAGAACTTGGGATGTGACAACTCACCCCCACTAAAACAAGAATCTCATCCCGAGATTCAAGCGTAGGGTAAGGTGAAGGGGGAAACACAAGCTATCATAATCTTCACGATCCAGGTTGCACCTCATAGGGTGGTTGATTCATTGCATACGTTGATCTTGACATCCTCACTTTTGAGATCTTCATCCACGCGGTGACGGCAGAAAGAAACTCTACTAGGATTGATCTTCTCAAGATCGAACTATACAAGATCCACTCGTGGAATGAGATGTTGAAACATCTTGAGTTGAGACACAGAACACATCGAGAGGGATGGAATAACAAATGATGGGGTTTTGATTTGTGGGCAGCAATTCCACGCTTAGAAAGATGGTGGATGGGGTCAAGGTGGCGAGGAAATAATTGCCATAATCCCGTAACGGGGCACCTTGGAAAAGGTGACTTGTTGGACTGTTCCCTTAAGTGGCAAAAAGAATTACTTTTGATCCATAGATCATTGAAACTCTTCATACCAGCTTAAGGCAAATTACAATTGATTGTTTGAAAGAGCTCGAAGAAATTGCATACTCGGACTAGAATGGATGATGTGGACTACCTTCTTGAAGACAACGCAAAGGATGACTTTGCTTATCATCAGAAATGGATGGGACCCATGGTAAGTCCACTTTTGAAGATGATCTTGAACAACAACTACGGAGGTGCAAGCTGGGAACAAAATGCAAATGTTGGGAATGATTCTGGTAACTGGGGAAAACTCAACAGTCGAGAGTTTGTCCACTGTTTGAAAAGGTTATAACATAACCTAGGAAGCTAGAAGCAAGTCCCAGTTAACGCCAATGGTAAAACATAGTGCTTGCGCGTGCTCTCAAGAACTTGAGCATTTTCATATTCATCAGGGTTCTACCAACATCCGAGTCGAGGATCCTGGCAACACATCTTACTACCTTGATGAATAGTGATGGACAATGCAGATGCATAGAAAGACAACCCTTTCTCAGATTTCACCTTAGCGAGGCCAAGGGAATGAAATCTGGATGATCGACCGAGAGACATTTAGCACTCCGCTTCTAATGTTCTCCTTGATGTACTGGTTACCACGGTCATGCTTTAAAGCGTCAACATAGCCATCAAGTAGTGGTCGGACTTCGGAATACAAGAGATCCATAAGGAACAACTTCTGGAGTAAATCCTACGAAATCCTTATGGGGCGGTGGCCAACTTCCTCAATCAAGATACTACAATAATAGGTCTTCCGGCTGGGTGTGTTGGCCACGACATCCACTTTACCGATTACAGAGAGAGCAATATTATAGTTCTTGGAGTGTGTTCCAACCATCATATCTGACTGAGATTCAGATCTGGTTGGTGTCAGGATATTCCAGACTCATCAAGTCTAGAAAGGAGAACAAAAGTTTGCAACACAAATCGACGAGACGACGTTGCGAGATTCTCGGGGAATGAACTGCGATAGCAAGCTCCAAAACATGAGCCGGTTCTGCTACAAGCATGTGAACACGTTGTCCTAGACAAGCATGGCCACCTGGTTGTCTTACAACGAAACACTACCGAGTTCAGGAGGGAACCATCAATGAGGATATCGAAGTCCTTGCGTAAGTCTAGCTCCTAAGAAGAAACTTCTTCTCCTTGAACAAACCAATCAGTGGCTTGGTGTGCTAGGAACACATATGGAGTGGATGTAATTAATCTACCAAACCATAGAATACTTCGCACATATGCATGACTGATTTGGGATGATTCCAAGGGAAACAAAACAAACCTTTCTCAAATTCATGGCGGCAACTTACATCGAGTGCACATGAATTAGAGGAAGTCACTTCTTTCATCCGAACATATGCTTCATGAACGGGGCATGAAGGAAATGCTCACACAAGTTCCCAGCACTAGCTCAATGTTGAACATGAATCATGGAGGAGACAAGATGTTGCTGTTGGGCTCAACAGCAACTCATTGGAATTTCCATATCACTGGACTTCCACCATATGTGAACAATGTGTTAGTATTGGTCAGATCGAAAGATGTAATGGTGTATGCTCGAGGGATCAACCACGAGTAAGACAACATTACGAACATCGTTGGTACTGATTTGATTTGACGATAGCCCACACTCAAATCAAAGGGTTGATAAGACAATAGGTCCAACAACTGATCACAGGGACCAATCGATGAAGATATCATCTTTCTTCAACACAGATACAAGATATCCCTTAGGGATGAGCATGGTCGGACAAGCTTTTATCTTCCAACTCTCCAAGTTGTTGTTAAGCTTAACCAACTAGCTCAAGGATATCCTACACAGATTCTTGGAGAAAAGGGTGGCTACAAGAAACCAACTTGATCACGAACTCAACATAGCGATCGGGTGACAACCTGGTGATACCTCCGAGAAGATATTCGGAAAATCACGAACCACCGATATGTTACTAAGCTCGAGAACAATCTTGCTTTTCACGGCAAGATGATATGATCAAAAGAGCAAGGGTTTGGCAAAATCCTAACCCGTTGATCGAAGAGTGCACCAGGAAATAAGGACTAGGATAGCACGATCAATCTTAGGATGATGATTTAATAACCAACACGCTAAGAATGAGAATATTGTGCATTAACTACCACGCAACGGAGTTTCTAGGAGTATTGATTTCACACATCACGACTCACTTGCCGGCATTCTAGTTACAATAACACGGGAATCGAGGAATGAACAATGATGGAAAGAAGTATCACTGCGTCAAGAATTCATAGGAGAAGGTGCAATTCTCACGATGCTCCTGGCATAAAGTGGGTAAGACTTCAGGGTAGAACAGAACCAAAAGCTGGGTTGCCTTTTGATCTGCGGAATACGACTGCTTTGACCCAATCCTGGATATGGATGAGGTATTGGAGTTTGTTTCTCCTAGTCATTTTGAAATAGAACGGCTTGACGAACCACAAGAATACTAGGCATCGATGAACACGAATGCATACATACTCCTCACTATCAATTGATAGACGAAGATCGGAATATAACAGAAGGGGGACAACTCAAAGGTACATATAACTTTCTGAGTTGTGGATGCATAGATTAGTATGTCGAACGAGTTCAACATATTTCTTCCGGATATCCCATGTAGAAAGGTAGGGTTGACAGAGTCACAACATAGAATGGAGAACTCATCAGGAGCACTCTGTCGTGACCTTTTGTTTCAAAAGAACTCCTGCCAAGAATGGTTCATGATAATTGGAAGAAGGATGTACCATGAACCTCGAGGACTATCGCAAAGGTTACTAATATCCTAAAGGAACTAGCAACACTATCAACATGAGATAAGTAGGGTGAATCTCGGGTTCAAGAACCCATGAATAGAATACCTACCACTACATGGCATCACGGAATGCTTTCGAGAATGGTGGCCAGAATCATCACACCGGAACACAAAACATGGCTAGATTACTAGGTGACTCCCTAGAACACCTAGGGTCATAATAATAGCTCCAACATATATGTCGAGGCAATAGAGTACCTCAACTCATCGATTAGAGTGCTTAATCTGGCCCAAATGGACATCAGGAACAGGAGGAAGGGATTTGCAAATGCATCAGACTACTTAGAAACCTGGGATGACTCGGACAGCATAACGGATGTAAATGCTCAAAAGGATTTGAGACATCCTGCAAAATGGTGGCATAACCACTCAATATCACAATATCAAGGTTCCGAGACCAATTATGAACACACGGAACTACTGGAAACTGAACTGCGACATGAATCCATCAATCCTATAAGTCAACGGGTTAGTAACACGTCATCCTGATAGATAGATGAGAAGGCCTAGTTTCTTAACACCGTAGAAAATAAGAGGTTGACTCAGATCAGAAGGGCATAAGGTAAAGGACTAAAAAGAGCCTTATGTTCCCTTCCACAATCAATTCCCTTACATAACTAAAGCATTTCTAGACACGACTTCGACCAGTTTGGCTTGGTAATCCTACAGGCAGTCAGGCTCTAATACCAACGCTGTCAGGACCCTGATTCCAAGTCACATCAATCTAGCCGGTAGCACCTCATATCACTTTGTGGCCTCACGCATGGTATTCCCACGGGTGTTGCCTTACCATGGCCCGGGACCGTTTGCGCCTTTTGGCTCACGTATATGATAGTGTCGCTAGCATCCATATGACAGAGAACCCGGGCCGACATGGCTAGTCGTGAACCCAAAGTGACACTAACCTATGGGGACAGGCATACATGAATCAGATCGAGCATGTCGGTCAGCAGCGTGTGAATCCGGGCTGTAGCACTAGGCTAACAGGACTCCGGGAACCCGGGCTGTAGCAGGCTAGGAAGGACTCCGGATGTCACCGCGTGACATTTCCCCGAAGGAACAGACATAGGAACGAAGTGAAACACATGCCGGCCAGTCAAGTGTCCTGAGCAGTAGTGCTGGGCTAGCAGGACTCCGGTGAACCAGGCTGTAGCGGACTACTATGGCTCATGGAAGCACTAGACTACATTTCCCCATAAGAGAGGCTGCCAAGGATAAACAACTAGGTTGTCGGATCCCACACATACCAAGCATTTCAATCATACACACAATATGCTCGATATGTGTAAATACAACATGGCATCACAACATAACTCTACAACTCAAGTATTTATTCATTAGGCTCCGAGGAGCAAGTTATTAAAAACATGGGTCTCATGACCCAACAATCACAGCATTCAAATCAAGCACATGTGGAAGCTTAACATGTCTGAGTACAGACATCTACAAATGGAAAAAGGCTAAGAAGCCTAACTATCTACCAGATCCTGCCGAGGGCACAAGATCGTAGCTGAGGTATCAAGCTAACGTCGAAGTCCATGCGAAAGTACTAGCAAGACTCGAGTCTATCTGCAAAACATAAATTAAGCAAACGTGAGTACAAAAGTACTCAGCAAGACTTACATCAGAACTAACTACATATGCATCGGTATCAACAAAGGGGGGGGGTGGAGTTTAATTGCAGCAAGCCAGCTTTGACTCGGTGGCTATCTTAAACTACGACTGCAAGTAACTCTTTTGAGGTGGCGCACACGAGTCCACATATTCACCATATCAATACACCACTATGGATCCGCTTCTGTCTCCTTACAAGAAGGCCATCCATAGCACTCACGCTTATCTTGCGAGTTTTAGAGTATCCACTTTCACTTGTCTATGAACTATTCAAGGGGTCCAAGTTTCCATATCCGAGGAATCCAGCTATTCGAATAGATAATGATAACCCTACAGGGGTGTACTTCTTCACACACGCTCCCACCACTTACCACCATATACACGTCATGTATCTCGGCAACCTTCAAGCGGAAACCTGGCGAGGGTGTCGGCCACGGCCTACCTAAACACTTAAGTCTCTAGTCTAGGTTTATTGCCTATCCAGGTTCCATCCGCAGGGAGTCCGGACGTGGTTTCCACATACGGCCCCGAACAATGTGAGCAGGGTTCCCGAGACACCAAACGGGCGCTTGGTACACCGGGCCACGGTGTATCTACCGCAACATAGCCCACCCCTAGGGTCAGCGCTACGCATGGCCGCCAACACATAACCTACAAACACCAGAAACTAGTTGCAACTCCTGGACAGAGTACTATAGTGATTAAGAAGCCGAGAGGGTCAATTAAGGATCCCAATGAGTGGTAGTAGCTGTTCATGGATCACAGACACAGAACTCAATTCCTGAGGACGGTTTCAATGAGACAACCCACCATGTACTCCTACATTGCCTCCCACCGCCACCTTTACCAAAACGTGTTCACACACTTAGCTCACACACAGTAGGACATGTTCACACACCTCCGATTCATTCCCGATTAATCAGATCTGACACAACTCTATGCAATAGCAGGCATGACAAACAAGCATGAATGAGTAGGCACATCAAGACTCAAACAACTCCTACACATGCTAGTGGGTTTCATCTATTTACTGTGGCAATGACAGGTCATGCAGAGGATAAGGGGTTCAACTACCGCAACAAGTAACAGATGAATCGTTGTTGTCCTAATGTAGTAAAAAGAGCAGGAGCGAGAGAGTGGGCTTGTATTGGAATGAACAAGGGGGTTGTGCTTGCCTGGCACTTCTGAAGATATCATTGGGTCTTCATCAGTGTCAAAGATCACAGCGTCGGTACAACGTCTACCGAGAGGGGACAAACACCAAGAACTGAGAAAGAACACAATCAATGCAGTGCGACAATATGATGCATGATCATGACATGGCAATATGCTGTGATTTGAGCTAATGCATCTAGCTATGAATTAAATGAAGTTGGTTTAAATACAAGATTCAAATTCAAACTTCATATATGATTACTTAAATGCCATTTATTTGTTTTGTCCAAAACAGGGAACAGACATTGTTCAAACATGCATGAAAATGGTACAGATGGATACCTTGAATTTTTCTGATAATTTTTCATATATAATTTATCTTATTTGGAGTTACGGTTGAATTTCTATGATTTTTAGAAGTTTTAGGCATTTTCTGAAAATAATAAATCATTTAAGATTTATTTAAATTCCAGAAAGGAATTATTGCATCAGCATGACCTCACAGTGATGTCAGCAGGTCAACAGCTCGGTCTAGGTCAAACCTGACGTGTGGGGTCCACACGTCAGTGACACAGTTAACTAACAAGGTTAATTAAAATTAAACTAAACCTAATCTAGTTTAGTTAAGGCCTGGGCCCACATGTCCGAGACTAACCTATCTAACTAAGTTAATTAACGCCAATTAATCTATTGCTTAATTAAGCAGGGGCCTGGCCCACACATCAGTGAGTCCGGGGGGAGTCAACCCAGCCAACCGGGGTCAAAACACGCCGGAGTTGACCCGCGGCTCCCCGCCGGCGAGGCCAGAGATTGCAGATGCATTCGGGATTCGTCCTCCGGCGTCCAAAACGACGGACAAGGCCATCTACGGAACGAGGAGACTCGTCCGCGTTGAACTGTGCGAGCGGGAGGGCCAGGGGTGGAGCAAGCACGCCGGACTCGAGCTCGTGGCGGCGGCCGGAGCTTGGGTGATGCGGGCTCCTGGGAGTGCAGCGAACACGGTGACGCGCTCAGGCGCAAGCTGGGGTGGCCCTAGCCATGGTGGTGAGGAACTACGATGGTGATGAGCTCTCGGGTCCGGCGGGAAGCTAGCTAGGGGACGAAATCGAGTGCACGGAGTGAGGGGAGAGGAAGAGGAGCTCACGAGGAGTCAGATGAGACACTAAGTGGGCTCGGGGACAGCTTGGTGACGACGGAACAGCGGCGGCAATCTCCGGGCAAAGGCGGCGGGGACGAGCTTGATGGCGACGCTTCCGGGCTTGCTTCCGTCGTCGAGGAGATGTAGTAGACGATGGCGGAGCTCCCGGAGACAGAGAGGGGTCGAGGGGTGGCCGGTGGACGTCGTGGCATAGAGCGGCGGCGATGGGCACACTCGGTGGTGGGGAAGAGAGCAAGACAGGGGAGGGGAGAGAGAGCAGCCAGTGAGGGGGAGGAGAGAGGGGTCTCGGGGGGGGGGGGGGGTGTGCATGGCAACGCCAGGGCGATGGGGAGACGGCAGGGAGGCAGGAGGTGGCCGGCGCGTGCCGGCGCGCGGCGAGCACACACCCTCCTGCCTACTGGCAGGAGGTTGAAGATGGTGGGGGCGCCTGCTGGGCTGGGCCAATAGTGCTGGGCCGCCAAGTAGGTTAGGTAGGTGGCCCGGTGGCCTTCTCTCCCTCTCTCTTTATTTTTCTTCCATTTTCTATTTTTCTGCTACTGTTTTGGCTTTAGTAAAAATACTAAAGCTTTTTGAAAAAATGCTGGAATAATTTGTGGACACTCTCTAGATTATTCTAGTGGCCCACATTTAATTTCAGCATTATCTGAGCATTTAATTTATTTATAGTATTTAAATGCCCAAAGTCAAATACAATATGAATTAATTCAAAAATCCAGGAATGACCTAGAAATATGTGCATCATTTTTGGCAGAGGTTTTCACCTTTATCAAAAATAATGAACTTTTCTAAAGGGTATTCTGGGTTCATTAAAAATATTTTTATTTTGATCCTAATTGCATTTCATTTAGTGCTAGGGCTTGTCATCCCCATTTCAAATTTTCTGAGTAAAGTAGACATGATGCAACACCATATGTTAGCACTGGACATTACTAGAACTTGGGATGTGACACCTCTAGTCGATATAACGCACTTTCAAGGTTTCACTAGGGGCTTCTCTCAAGAGCATAAGTATTTTACGGTGGGTGAACGAATTACTATTGAGCAATTGACAGAATTGAGCATAGTTATGAGAATATCTAGGTATGATCATGTATATAGGCATCACGTCCAAGACAAGTAGACCGACTCCTGCCTGCATCTACTACTATTACTCCACTCATCGACCGCTATCCAGCATGCATCTAGAGTATTAAGTTCATGAAAACAGAGTAACGCCTTAAGCAAGATGACATGATGTAGAGGGATAGATTCATGCAATATGATAAAAAAAACCCATCTTGTTATCCTCGATGGTAACAATACAATACGTGCCTTGCTGCCCCTACTGTCAGTGGGAAAGGACACCGCAAGATTGAACCCAAAGCTACGCACTTCTCCCATTGCAAGAAAGATCAATCTAGTAGGCCAAACCAAACTGATAATTCGAAGGGACTTGCAAAGATAACCAATCATACATAAAAGAATTCAGAGAAGATTCAAATATTGTTCATAGATAATCTTGATCATAAACCCACAATTCATCGGTCTCAACAAACACACCGCAAAAAGAAGATTACATCGAACAGATCTCCACAAGAGAGGGGGAGAACATTGTATTGAGATCCAAAAAGAGAGAAGAAGCCATCTATCTAATAACTATGGACCCGAAGGTCTGAGGTAAACTACTCACACTTCATCGGAGAGGCTATGGTGTTGATGTAGAAGCCCTCCGTGATGGATACCCCCTCCGGTGGAGCTCCGGAACAGGCCCCAAGATGGGATCTCGTGGATACAGAAAGTTGCGGCGGTGGAATTAGGTTTTTGGCTCCGTATCTGATCGTTTGGGGGTACGTAGGTATATATAGGAGGAATAAGTACGTCGGTGGACCAAAAGGGGGCCCACGAGGGTGGAGGGCGTGCCTAGGGGGGCAGGCGCGCCCCCTACCTCGTGGCCTCCTCCTTTGTTTCTTGACGTAGGGTCCAAGTCCCCTAGATCATGTTCGGTGAGAAAATCACGTTCCCGAAGGTTTCATTATGTTTGGACTCCGTTTGATATTCCTTTTCTTCGAAACCCTAAAATAGGCAAAAACAACAATTTTGGGCTGGGCCTCCGGTTAATAGGTTAGTCCCAAAAATAATATAAAAGTGGATAATAAAGCCTAATAATGTCCAAAACAGTAGATAATATAGCATGGAGCAATCAAAAATTATAGATACGTTGGAGACGTATCACACACCGAAAGATCAACTAGTAAAAAAGTTCATGTGATTGAAGAGATTAATGTTTTGAGTGGAAAGATGTATGAACTTATGAAATTGTGTTCTAATAAAAATGTTTCTTCTGATCCTAAGATATGCCTTTTTCCACTTTAATTGAGAATAATAATGAATCTATGGATGTGAATTTTGTTGGTAGGAACAATTTTGGTAACAACACGTATAGAGGAAACTTTAATTCTAGGTCATTTCCTAGTAGTTCCTCTAATAATTATGGTAATTCCTACAACAACTCTTCTAGAAATTTTAATAAGATACCATCTTATTTTGAGACTAGTGTTAAATAATTTATGAGTTCGCAAAAGAATTTCAATGCTTTGGTAGAAGAAATATTGCTTAAGATTGATGAGTTGGCTAGGAACGTGGATAGAATTTCTCTTGATGTTGATTATTTGAAACTTAGATCTGTTCCACCTAAGCATGACATCAATGAGTCTCTCAAAGCCATGAGAATTTCCATTGATGAGTGCAAAGAAAGAACCGCTAGGATGCGTGCAAAAAAGATTGCTTTGTGAAATCGTGTTCTTCTAGTTTTCATGATAATAATGACGACGATCTAAAAGTGATTGATGTGACTCATATTAAATCTTTGTTTTCCAATATGAATCTTGATAAAGATGGGACTAGAGATGAGTCAACTTTAGTTAAAAGGCATCCCAATGATTTAGAGTTTTTAGATCTCTATGCAAAAATTAATAAAAGTGGGATCGAAGAGGTCAAAACTTTACATAGCGATGAACCCACTATTTTGGATTCAAGGAATTTAACTATGATAATTGCTCTTTGATAGATTATATTTCCTTCTTGCAATCCGTGTTAAATTCTCCTCATGCTTATAATCAAAATAAAGCTTTTACTAAACATATCGTTGATGCTTTAATGCAATCCTATGAAGAAAAGCTTGAACTAGAAGTTTCTATCCCTAGAAAACTTTATGATGAGTGGGAACCTACTATTGAAATTAAGATTAAAGATTATGAATGATATGCTTTGTGTGATTTGGGTGCTAGTGTTTCCACGACTCCAAAAACCTTGTGTGATGTGATAGGTTTATGTGAATTTGATGATTGTTCTTTAAATTTGCATCTTGCAGATTCCACCATTAAGAAACCTAAGGGAAGGATTAATGATGTTCTTATTGTTGCAAATAGGAATTATGTGCCATAGATTTCATTGTTCTTGATATAGATTGCAATCCTACATGTCCTATTATTCTTGGTAGACCTTTCCTTAGCATGATTGGTGCAATTATTGACATGAAAGAAGGAATTATTATATTCCAATTTCCGTTAAGGAAAGGCATGGAACGGTTCCTAGGAAGAAAATTAAATTGCTGTATGAATCTATTATGAGAGCCACTTATGGATTGCATACCAAAGATGGCAATACCTAGATCTATTCTTGTTTTTATGCCTAGCTAGGGGCGTTAAAGGATAGTGCTTGTTGGGAGGCAACCCAATTTTATTTTTGTTATTTGCTTTTTGCTCCTGTTTAGTAATAAATAATTCATCTAACTTCTATTATGATTGTGTTTTTTATGTTTTATTTAGTGTTTGTGCCAAGTAAGCCTTTAGGATCTTCTTGGGTGATAGTTGTTTGATCTTGCTGAAAAAACAGAAACTTTTATGCTGACGAAATTAATTTCCATTTTTTAGCAGAGAGCGATAAAATACACATTCTACTTGCAGTAGATCAATATACGAATTTCTAAGGACGCCCTATTTTTTCAGAATTTTTGGAGTGACGGGAGTATTCTAAAGTTACAGATTGCTACAGACTGTTCTGTTTTTGACAGATTCTGTTTTTCGTGTGTTGTTTGCTTATTTTGATGAATCTATGAGTAGTATCGGGGGTATGAACCATAGAGAAGTTGGAATATAGTAGGTGTAACACCAATATAAATAAAGAATGAGTTCATTACAGTACCTTAAAGTGGTGGTTTATTTTCTTATACGAACGGAGCTCATGAGATTTTCTGTTGAAGTTTTGTGTTGTGAAGTTTTCAAGTTTTTGGGTAAAGATTTGATGGATTTTGTAATAAGGAGTGGCAAGAGCCTAATCTTGGGGATGCCCAAGACACCCCAAAGTAAAAGTCGAGGTCAACCAAAAGCCTAAGCTTGGGGATGCCCCGGAAGGCATCCCCTCTTTCGTCTTCGTCTATCGGTAACTTTAATTGAGGCTATATTTTTATTCACCACATGATATGTGTTTTTCTTGGAGCGTCTTGTACGATTTGAGTCTTTGCTTTTTAGTTTACCAAAATCGTCCTTGCTGTACACACCTTTTGGGAGAGACACGCATGAATCGGAATTTATTAGAATACTCTATGTGCTTCATTTATATCTTTTGAGCTAGATAATTTTGCTCTAGTGCTTCACTTCTATCTTTTTAGAGCACGATGGTGGTTTTATTTTATAGAAATTATTGATCTCTCATGCTTCACTTATATTATTTTGAGAGTCTTTTAGAACAGCATGGTAATTTGCTTTGGCTATAAAACTAGTCCTAATATGATGGGCATCCAAGATGGGTATAATAAAAACTTTCATATAAAGTGCGTTGAATACTATGAGAAGTTTGATTCTTTAGATTGTTTTGAGATATGAATATGGTGATATTAGAGTCATGCTAGTAGAGTAGTTGTGAAGTTGAGAGATACTTGTGTTAAAGTTT
The DNA here is from genome assembly GCA_034509565.1 of Triticum monococcum. Classification (NCBI taxonomy): domain Eukaryota; kingdom Viridiplantae; phylum Streptophyta; class Magnoliopsida; order Poales; family Poaceae; genus Triticum; species Triticum monococcum. The sequence continues at coordinate 124,287,985 of CM067841.1, forward strand.
ATGATTCCCGTAGCATGCACATATGGTGAACCGTTATGTGATGAAGTTGGAGCATGATCTATTTATTGATTGTCTTCCTTATGAGTGGCGGTCGGGGACAAGTGATGGTCCTTTCCTACCAATCTATCCCCCTAGGAGCATGCGCGTAATACTTCATTTCGATAACTAATAGATTTTTGCAATAAGTATGTGAGTTCTTTATGACTAATGTTGAGTCCATGGATTATACGCACTCTCACCCTTCCACCATTGCTAGCCTCTCTAGTACCGCGCAACTTTCGCCGATACCATAGACCCACCATTTACCTTCCTCAAAATAGACACCATACCTACCTATTATGGCATTTCCATAGCCATTCCGAGATATATTGCCATGCAACTTTCCACCGTTCCATTTATTATGACACGCTCCATCATTGTCATATTGCCTTGCATGATCATGTACTTGACATCGCATTTGTGGCAAAGCCACCATTCATAATTCTTTCATACATGTTACTCTTGATTCATTACACATCCCGGTACACCACCGGAGGCATTCATATAGAGTCATATTTTGTTCTAAGTATCGAGTTGTAAGTAAATAAAAGTGTGATGATCATCATTATTAGAGCATTGTCCCATGTGAGGAAAGGATGATGGAGACTATAATTCCCCCATAAGTTGGGATGAGACTCCGGACGAAAAATAAAAATAAAAAGGGAAAAAAAGAGGCCATAAAAAAGGGAGAAAAGGACCAAATAAAAAAGGGACAAAAATGAGAGAAAAAGAGAGAAGGGACAATGCTACTATCCTTTTACCACACTTGTGCTTCAAAGTAGCACCATGATCTTCATGATAGAGAGTCTCCTATTTTGTCACTTTCATATACTAGTGGGAATTTTTAATTATAGAACTTGGCTTGTATATTTGAATGATGGGCTTCCTCAAAATGCCCTAGGTCTTTGTGAGCAAGCAAGTTGGATGCACACCCACTTAGTTTCTTTTTGAGCTTTCATACACTTATAGCTCTAGTGCATTCGTTGCATGGCAATCCCTACTCACTCAAATTGATATCTATTGTTGGGCATCTCCATAGCCCATTGATACGCCTAGTTGATGTGAGACTATCTTCTCCTTTCTGTCTTGTGCACAAACACCATTCCATTCCACCTATAGTGCTATGTCCATGGCTCACGCTCATGTATCGCGTGAAGATTGAAAAAGTTTGAGAACATCAAAAGTATGAAACAATTTCTTGGCTTGCCATCAGGGTTGTGCATGATTAAATATTTTGTGTCATGAAGATAGAGCATAGCCAGACTATATGATTTTGTAGGGATAACTTTCTTTGGCCATGTTATTTTGAGAAGACATGATTGCTTTGTTAGTATGCTTGAAGTATTATTGTTTTTATGTCAATATTAAACTTTTGTATTGAATCTTTCGGATCTAAACATTCATGCCACAATAAAGAAAATTACATTGATAATTTTGTTAGGTAGCATTCCACATCAAAAACTCTGTTTTTATCATTTACCTACTCGAGGACGAGCATGAATTAGGCTTGGGGATGCTTGATACGTCTCCAACGTATCTATAATTATTTATTGTTCCATGCTATTATATTATCTGTTTTGGATGTTTAATGGGCTTTAATATGCTCTTTTATATTATTTTTGGGACTAACCTATTAACTAGAGGCCTAGTGCCAGTTTCTGTTTTTTGCATATTTTAGAGTTTTGCAGAAAAGAATACCAACCGGAGTCCAAACGGAATGAAACCTTAGCGATGATCTTTCTTGGACCGAAAGAAATCCAGAAGACTTGGAGTTGAAGTCTGGAACTCCACGAGGAGGCCACGAGGCAGGAGGGCGTGCCCAGGGGGTTAGGCGCGGCCCCCACCCTCGTGGTCCCCTCGTAGCTCCACTGACGTACTTATTTCGCCTATATATACTCTTATACCCTAGAAACATCAGGGAGAGCGACGAAACCACTTTTCCACCGTCACAACCTTCTGTACCCATGAGATCCCTTCTTGGGGCCTTTTTCGGTGATCTACCAGAGGGGGGATCGATCATGAAGGGCTTCTACATTAACACAATTGCCTCTCCGATGAAGCGTGAGTAGTTTACCACAGACCTTCGGGTCCATAGTTAGTAGCTAGATGGCTTCTTCTATCTCTTTGATTCTCAATACAAAGTTATCCTTGATGTTCTTGGAGATCTATTTGATGTAATACTCTTTTGCGGTGTGTTTGTAGAGATCCGATGAATTGTGGATTTATGAACAAGATTATCTATGAATATTATTTGGTTCTTCTCTGAAATCTTATATGCGTGATTTGATATCTTTGAAAGTCTCTTCGAATTATTGGTTTAGTTTGGTCTACTAGATTGACCTTTCTTGCAATGGGAGAAGTGCTTAGCTTTGGGTTCAATCTTGCGGTGTCCTTTCCTAGTGACAGTAGGGGCAGCAAGGCACGTATTGTATTGTTGCCATCGAGGATAAAAAGATGGGGTTTATATCATATTGCTTGAGTTTATCCCTCTACATCATGTCATCTTGTTTAATGCGTTACTCTGTTCTTATGAACTTAATACTCTAGATGCATGCTGGATAGCGGTCGATGTGTGGAGTAATAGTAGTAGATGCATAATTGTTTCGATCTACTTGACACGGACATGATGCCTATATTCATGATCATTGCCTTAGATATCTTCATAATTATGCGCTTTTCTATCAATTTCTCGGCAGTAATTTGTTCACCCACCGTAATACATCCTATCTTGAGAGAAGCCACTAGTGAAACCTATGGCCCCCAGGTCTCTTTCCTATTATATTACATCTCTTTTATTTACATCACATCTCGTTTACTATTTTGCAATCTTTACTTTCCAATCTATACAACAAAAATACCAAAAATATTTACTTTACTATCTCTATTAGATCTCACTTTTGCGAGTGACCATGAAGGGATTGACAACCCGTTTATTGCATTGGTTGCAAGGTTCTTGATCGTTTGTGCAGTTACTAGGTGACTTGTGCATTGTCTCCTACTGGATTGATACATTGGTTCTCAAAACTGAGGGAAATACTTACGCTACTTTGCTGCATCAGCCGTTCCTCTTCAAGGCAAAACCAACGCATGCTCAAGAGGTAGCAGGGCACCGCACACGGCTAAGAGAAACTTGTGTGTCCTTTGGGGTACCCCCCTCCCACGTATATAAAGGGGGAGGAGGAGGCTGCCCTAGAGGGGGCCTGCACCATTGGGAGTCCAACTAGGATTCCCAATCCTAGTTGGAGTCCCCTTCCATCCAAGAGAGGGAGAAGGAGGGAAGGAGGAAAGGAAGAGAAGGAAGGAGGGGGGCGCTGCCCCTCCCCTTGTCCAATTCGGACTAGGAAGGGGGGTGCACGCCACCTCTCGCCGGCCCTCTCTCTTCTGCACTAAGGCCCATGATGGCCCATTAACTTCCGGGGGAGGGGGGTTCCGGTAACCCCTGGTACTCCGAAACTTATTCAAAACGACCCGAACCATTCCGGTGTCCGAATGTAGCCTTCCAATATATGAATCTTTATGTCTCGACCATTTCGAGACTCCTTGTAATATCCGTGTTCTCATTTGGGACTCTGAACAAACTTTGTTCGTCAAATCACATAACTAATAACACAAATCGTCATCGAACGTTAAGCGTGTGGACTCTGCGGGTTGGAGAACTATGTAGACATGACCGAGACACATCTCCGGTAAATAACCAATAGCGGAACCTATATGCTCATATTGGATCCTACATATTCTACGAAGATCTTTATCGGTCAAACCGCATAACAACATACGTTGTTCCCTTTGTAATCAGTATGTTACTTGCCCGAGATTCGATCGTCAGTATCGTCATACCTAGTTCAATCTCCTCACCGGCAAGTCTCTTTACTTGTTCCGTAACGCATCATCATGTGACTAACTCAATAGTCACATTCCTTGCAAGGCTCATAGTGATGTGCATTACCGAGAGGGCCCAGAGATACCTCTCCGATACACGGAGTACCAAATACTAATCTCGATCTATGCCAACTCAACAAACACCATCAAAGACACCTGTAGAGCATATTTATAATCACCCAATTACGTTGTGACGTTTGATAGCACACAAGGTGTTCCTCTGGTATTCGGGAGTTGCATAATCTCATAGTATGAGGAACATGTATAGGTCATGAAGAAAGCAATAGTAGAAAAACTAAACGATCATTATGCTAAGCTAATGGATGGGTCTTGTCAATCACATCATTCTCTAATGATGTGATCCCGTAGATCAAATGACAACACATGTTTTTGGCTACGAAACTTAACCATCTTTGATTAACGAGCTAGTCAAGTAGAGGCATACTAGGGACACTCTGTTTTTCTATGTATCCACACATGTACTTAGTTTCTGGTTAATACAATTCTAGCGAATACTAAACATTTATCATCATATAAGGAAATATAAATAACAACTTTATTATTGCCTCCATATATCTTGGTAAGAGTAGGCATGGCGCTCTCACCCACCCACCCGCCCATAAACCCTAGGCCGCCGGTGATCTCTTCCTTCTTCCTGTGATCTGGTATTTGGCTCCGATCATCCTCCTCGGTGTTCTCTGATCTCTCTTCCTATACCCTTAGTGATGGGTTCGTCTTCTGGATCTACCCTTGGCTTGGACTTTTCCAAGGGTAGAGTTTTTGCTGATGAGCTCTACAAGGTTTCGGGCCTCACTGTGCATCCCATGGAGAATTTGGGATCCTTCACCTTAGTGGTTTCTTTCAGTCGGCATGATTTTCGTCTTATAGAGGATTCGGTGGCAGCGGCTTTGGAATCTGCCTTGGGTGGATCTGCCATTGATTTCTTGGTCTCAACCATTGGTGATAAGGTATTCAGCTTTAATGTTTCTTGCAAAGATGTGGGTTTTTACATTGTGGATACACGTTCTTTTTCCTGCCCTTAGTTCAAATGTTACTTTCATTTGTGGGGAAATGGGGGACCAAATTGGGTTCGTGAGTTTAAGATTTGGAAGAAAGAATGTGATGCTGAGTGGATCTTGGTTAGTCCTTCTAAACGTAGGGCTGCATTGGGCATGCTAGCTATGCATAATCCACCAGTCAAATCTACCCTTAAGTCTGGTTCTGCTGCTCGTAAGAAGCTATCTTTTGCTACGTTTCAAAATTATAGCGTTTGCAAGGGTTATCGTTATCATGCCTCTGCGGAGTGTATTGTTGCATCTGAGGATGCAGGTTATCACATTCCATCTGCTGAGCGTGTGGTCATTCATCCTCCGAAACCTATTGATTTGCAATGGACTGTTGCTTCGCCTCCGATCATCTTTGGGTCGGTGAGCTCGTCGGTGATTCAACGACGCCATGAATTGGGCGATCTTCCTCCACAAGATCTGGCACGTTGTTTGCATGAGTCGACAGGTACTACTTTGATTGCCCATGATGCGCCCTCGCCTGTCAGGCCCTCTCTGCCCCGGATGGATCTCTCTGCTTCTCCAAATGGGTCGGGCCCATCTTCTTCGCCTCAGGTTATTCCGGGTTCTCAGGAGGCACATGCTGCTTTTGAATCTATGATTGATAATATGATTGAAGAAATTTTGACTTGCCCAAAGTGTTCATTATCTGGTCATTTTGAAAACAATTGTCCACTCAATATTGTTTGTCAGTCTTGCACGCATGTGGGCCATCGTAAGCGGGATTGTGCCAAGATTGCAACTACCAACAGATTATTTTGGAAGCCAAAATATCAGCCGCCTCCTCCGGTTCCCGATACCGGTCTCGAGTCTGCCGCCACCACCTTTGACAGGCCTGCCCTGTCTAGTCCAATTACTCCAGCACCAAAAACCCCAACATCCACACCTCCGGCGACTCCTCCACCTCCTGAGTCTCCCTCGGCGTCAACGAACTCCTCTGAGCCGATGGCGGTCTTCACCATTGATCCTTTGCGATATGTGCCGGCGGGTCATCACATTATCGATGGTGGTGCCAATCGCATACCCCCGACCTTTGTCTCGCCGCCCTCCCCCATTGTGAAGCAGCATGAGCAATACATGGTCGCGGAAGTGATGCCACTACCTCCTCCTAACCAGGTGGGTGTTGCTCGGAAGGCGGTGGTCGATTTCTTGGAGCATCGTGGGGTTCAGGTTCGATCTGCGCAGCCCTGGGTCGGTGGTGTTGGTTTGTTTGAGTTAAGGGATGCTGGGGTTCGTTTCCCTCTACTGCAGTTCCCACCTCAGCCTCTTGGCAATGACACTTTCGTTCGATTTCATAAGCATGATGAGGGGGTAGGCTTTCGGGGACAGCATGGTTTTCGTGATGGCTGCTTGATGTTCCTGGGAATCCCTCTTGATCTTCGTAATACTGAAAATATCCGTGCTGTTGTCAACACTTTTGGAAAGTTTTAGCACTGGGTTCAAGATGACCCATATATGGTTAGAACCATTGTTTTTGCTTCTTTTCCTGAAGATATACTGGTCCCACGAGATGTGGTGTTCACGGATTATGCTGCTTATGGGGGTGCAAAAGTTTCTTGGACTGCACCTTGTTATATCCTAGGTGCAAACTTTGCGGATCAAATGCCCGAAGATGAAGACCCAATGCCCATTGATGGTAATCCACATCCTTTGCCGGGTGCTCTGTTCCCTGATAATCATAACTTTATGCTTCCTCCATACCCTGCTATTGGATGGAACGACCTCCCGCCTGTTCCCCCTCCAATGCACAATCAGGCTGATCTAGATAATTGGGGTCATGAGCACTGGGGTGATGATCAGGACGGCCATGATGGAGAGCTTATCCCAGAGCCAGTGGTTCAGGATCAAGAGTCGATTGTTATCGACAATTCTATGCAGCAGTCAGAGTCTGAAGTTCAGTTGGTGGATTCTCCTGAGCAGGTTCTCAATGTTAATGATTGGGCCATTGTGCCATATCAGGCGCCTGTTATTCAATACGACCGCATTGTCATTGCATCTGTCAAGGTCGTTTATGGGCCTGTTTTGCCACCGGAGTTGGCTTGGAAGCGCACTTTTGAGTCTCTAATGAAGTACTGTCATGTTTATGAGGTCCCCGTGCAGATGCCATTGGTGGACTTGCAGCCAATCATTCTGTCTAAAAGGATCTGGACTCTTGCTTTTGATGATGTTCAACCTGTCTCCCATCTGCAGCTAATTGATGTGCCAGCTGCCAGCAAAACCAGACCAGTTGTGCGAGCCCTCTTTCCTGAACCTGCAATTTCGGATAGCTCTATCTCGGCACCTGTGGACTCATCTGTCTCTGCACCTCTTCAGGACAGCCAAACATTCATTCCTACTGCTCAGTTGGATCAATCCAATGAGGTCTTCTCTTTTTCTGCTCAATGTGACAAGAAGAAGATGCGACGTCGCAAGACCCTGGCTCCAACACCAATTGTGGATACTGAAGTTCGTCGATGCACGCGTGGCTCAGTCAAGAGGGATGGCTTTAAACCTGCTTTTCAGGAGCTTCAGCAGCAGCCAAAGAAGAAGAATCCTCGTTGCAAGCCACTCATTGCTCCCCCTTCTGAAGAGTCGCCACGCCCAGGATCTTCCTCTTATGTTCCCCCGCCAACGCCGATCAGGGTGATTCAAAATATTGGCAGAGACCTGCAGATTCCGGATGATCAACTTACAGTGGATAAGCTTATGGCTAATCCTGCTGCTGACAGCACGTCTGGTGGAGATGCTTAGTTCTCTTTGGAACTATGGGGTCTGCCATGCCCTTATGATGGCCCTGCTGTGGGATCTCTTGGTCTTATTTCAGCTTTGTAATAATTTAGGCCTCAAACTTTTTTGCTTGTTGGGATATTATATGCTGTGGTACTATTGTGTAGTGCCCTTTTGCTACCATCTGCTATATGGTTATTATGAGTAATTATAATTGCAAGAACTGGAGTGTGCTCTGCTGGAATGTGAGAGGGCTCAATGCACCAGCTCGTAAGCGTGTTGTTAAACAAAAAATTGAGGAAAGCCAATGTGCTCTTGCTTGTTTCCAGGAAACCAAATGTGAAACCTTTGATATAAGGGAAATTAGGGCCTTCTTCCCTAGGCAATTTGATACTTTTGCTTTTGCGCCATCTGTGGGTGCTTCTGGTGGGATCCTGGTGGTCTGGAACTCGGCTGTGTTGTCTGGTGTGCTGGTGGAAATACAATCCTTTGCAGTTGTGGTGCGTTTTACCTCTAAACAAAATAATGAGAAGTGGTCTTTAGTGTCTGTTTATGGGCCATGTCAGGGAGAAGCCAGGGATAACTTTGTGTCCTGGTTATATAATTTGCATATTCCAATTGATGATAATTGGCTAATCATTGGAGATTTTAATTTCATCTGGTCCTCTAAAAACAGAAATTTACCAGGGGGGATGTCAATGACATTCTTATCTTTAATGAAATTATTGGTCATCTGGGTTTGCTTGAATTGCCACTTAAAGGTAGGTCTTACACTTGGTCTAACATGCAAGATTCCCCATTGCTTGAGCAACTAGATTGGTTTTTTACCTCCACTAACTGGATATCTATTTATCCTTTCACTAAAGCTCTGCCTCTAGCTAGAACTACTTCAGACCATGTGCCTTGTGTTGTAGTTATTAAAACTTCCATTCCTAAATGTAACATCTTCATATTTGAGAACTACTGGGTGCACATGGAAGGGTTTTTGGAGTGTGTGCAGAAATCTTGGAGTAAACCATCTAACAAATCACACTCCTCTGCAATCATTGCTGATAAGTTGAAATCCCTTAGGCAGGATCTAAAGAGGTGGCAAACTAATTTTTCCAAAATGAAGCTGCTCATCTCTAACTGCAACAAGGTCATCTTACTGCTGGATAACTTGGAGGAAATCAGACATCTTTTTAGGCAGGAATTCAACTTCAGGAAAATTGTCAAGCTGCATTTGGAAAAATTGTTGCATCTTCAGTTCTTATACTGGAAGAAAAGATGTACTATTAGATCCATCAAAGTGGGTGAGGAGAACACCAAAATTTTCCATGCAATGGCTACTGAGAGGTTTAGGAGAAACTCTATTGCTAGTCTGCAACAGCCTGATGGTGCTATTATTTCTAAGCACTCTCAAATGGAAGGAATGATTTGGAGTGCTTTTAAAGGGAGGATGGGAGTTTCAAGAGGTATTGTGATGGGTTTTGATCTGCCTATCCTGCTTACACGTGTGCCTGGCCTGGAGGTTTTGACAAAACCATTTACAATTGAGGAAATGGACTTGGTGGTCAAACATATGCCAATTGATAAAGCCCCTGGGCCAGATGGATTCAATGGCCTTTTCTTCAAGAAGTGTTGGCATATTATTAAGCAGGAGTTTTATGCTTTAGCTCGGGAGTTTTATGATGGAAAAGCCACCTTGGAAAACATCAATGAGTCTTTCATCACCTTGATTCCTAAGAAACTTTCACCTGAAGTGGTTGGGGATTATAGGCCTATTTCGTTGACTGGCATGGGCATTAAGTTTCTGTCCAAAATGATGGCTAATAGATTTCAGGAGTTGATAATGATGTGCATCCATAAGAACCAGTATGGTTTCATTAAGTCTAGGACCATACAAGATTGCATTGGGTGGACTTTGGAATATCTGCATCAGTGTCACCAGTCCAAGAGGCCAATTTTAATTCTCAAACATGACTTTGAGAAGGCTTTTGATTCCATTGAGCATGAAGCTATCTTTCAAATCATGAGGCAAAGGGCTTTAATGACAAATGGATTGGCTGGGTCAAATCTCTTTTATCTTCTGGGACTTCATCTATTCTACTCAATGGGGTGCCTGGGAAGAAATTTGTTTGTAAAAAGGTGTCAGGCAAGGGGACCTAGTTTCTCCCCTCCTTTTTGTTCTTGCTGCAGATCTCTTGCAATCTGTGTTAAATGATATGCATACTAGAGGGGAAATTAAGCTGCCTATTCCCTGTCATGACAAGGACTATCCAATTGTGCAGTATGCTGATGACACCTTGATTGTGGTACCTGCTGATGGAGCTCAACTCTTGGCTCTCAAGAAAATGCTACTGGTTTTTTCTCAGTCCACTGGCTTGGAGGTTAATTATCATAAGTCTTCCATGATACCAATAAATGTTTCCCAATAGGAAACCCAAAGATTGGCATCCCTCTTTGGTTGTCAAGTGGGCAAGATGCCATTTACATACCTTGGTCTGCCTGTTGGAACTACCAAGCCTGCAATGGCTGATGTGCTGCCTTTGGTTACTTGTATGGAGAGGAGAATGTCTGCTAGTTCATCTTTTCTTGCTCAGGGAGGAAGACTGCAATACCTGAATTCTGCTTTGTCCTCTTTGCCAATTTTCTTCCTTTGCAGTTTGCTCATTGTTCCTGGTATATTGAAGCAGCTATAGAGAATTCAGAGGTAATGCTTATGGAGGAAAAATAGGCAAGAACCAGCTCCTTCTCTAGCTGCTTGGGATTTGATTTGTAGACCTAAAAACAAAGGAGGGCTGGGTATTCTTGACCTTGATCTTCATAATGTGGCCCTTCTACTGAAACATGTGAATAAGTTCCTCAACAAGGCTGATGTTCCTTGGGTTCACCTCATTTGGAACTCATATTATCATGAACTTGTCCCACAAGGAACAGCACCATGTGGATCTTTTCGGTGGAAGGATGTCCTTAAGCTCTTGGATCAATTTAGAGAAGTCACATGGGTCAAGGTTAATGAAGGGGACACTGCTCTTTTCTGGCAGGATAAATGGCTGCTTGGAAATTCTGTTTTGCCTTTACAGCACAGGTTTCCTAGGTTATTTTCATTTGTCAAAGATGCTCTGGTCACAATCAAGGATGGAATTTCTACCCTGGATCTGATCTCTTGGTTCCATCTTCCTCTTTCAGAGCAGGCTCACAATGAGCTTTTAGTTTTGAAATCTCTTATGGTGAACCATGAGAGGGACTCTGATTTGAAGGATGTTTGGTCTTGGCATGGCTCTGACAAACCATATACCCCTAAATAGTTTTATGTCTCCAGGTTCATTCATCATACTTTTAATCCTGTTTTGACTTGGATTTGGAGAAGTTGCTGTACCATGAAGATTAAGGTCTTTGCCTGGATGTTAATCATGGACAGACTCAACACCAAGGATATGGTGGAAAGAAGGCATTGGCATATTGATGATGGAGTCCATTGTGTGCTTTGTCCCACCCACACCAGAGAAAATAGACATCACCTCTTCTTCAATTGTAATTTTAGTCAGAGGGTTTGGAACTTTCTCCAGATTGATTGGGAAGCTGGGAATGACATGAGTCAGATTGTGCTTAATGCTAAAAGGAACTTTGCTCATCCTTTCTTTGTTGAAGTGGTTTTTACTGCTTGTTGGAACATTTGGATCATAAGAAATGGAATGGTTTTTCGAAAGGAAAGGCCAAGTTTTAATAGGTGGAGAGGAGCTTTTGTGAATGATATGCTTTTATTATCTCATATAATCAAGGTGAGATACAAGGAGGGCTTGATTAGATGGGTCTCCTTTCTCCCTCCTTAAATATAATTGTTGTACTTTAGATTTTCCTTTTCCTTTTGCTACTTCTGGTAGCATTTGTAATCTATGTAATTATGTTCTTATAAGTCAATAAAAGGCTGTGGGAGCTTTCCCTACAGTGTTCAGTCAAAAAAAACTTTATTATTGCCTCTACGGCATATTTCCTTCAGTGTTTGGCACCACTTGGTACCTCGGCATCACTCCGCTGGGACAGAGATGACGCCAAACACCGAAGAGCAGGTATGCAAACTGGAGGGTGCAGGTGGTGGATCGAAACTGATGCCACCTACACTCACAAAATCAATCGTTAGTGATAAGATAACAATCTATATGCATGCTATGCGAGAAGCAAATGCAACAATCAAAATGTAGCAAACCGGCTAGACTTTATACTGCCGGTTTCTAACGCTCGCGTGGATTATGGCGTCCTACAACCAAACCTGCTCTGATACCAAGTCATGTGGCACCCCAGCTCGGAGAGACCGAAACACCTCGTATTCCAGCCCAGAGATCAGGTCTTCTGGAATACGACACTACTTGGCATAGAACAAATCAGCTGTTATTACAAATAATATGGATACAAGAGTTCCGATATAACATCGGATTACATCGGCATGGTGGCACTACGCATGCTAAGGTAGTTATATGCTAGCAGCAGAATAACTCGTGGCAGCAGAACAATGACGACAGTGGTGAACTCAGCTCCGCAGGGACTCTGGCTGGAACATGTATCCTAGCTCACAAACTCGGGATCCTCGAAAAGCAAGCAATCACGGCATGCCCTGCAAATTAGCATGACATGCCAGGTGAGTACTTTGAATGTACTCGCAAGCTCACAAAAACCAAAAGCAATCCAGACAAAAAACAACATGGCATTTACAGATTAATCATCCATGATGGGCATGATACTACTAGAACAACATAAGCATGGCATGAGCATGTTAACCAAAGAACAACTAAACCATATGAGATGAGCATGGCATAAGTATGAACAAGACGATACTAGCATGCAGCATGTTTACAAATATCATGGACCAACTTACTTTGTTTGGAGGTTACCTCGTAACCAACATAGATATGCCAATCTTACTTACCATCGTGACCATCACAAGATCACTTCATCATTATCGAGAATACTGTTGTGATCCTCACAAGATCACCTTATCATTATCAAGAATACCATCGTGATCCTCCCGTGACCACATAAAGATCAACCAACTTCTTTCCTCATTGAACCAGGGTTGTTTATTAGTCAGATTATTATTACTATTGACCCATAGTGTGACCTACTACGAACAGGGCCCATATATGCGGGCGCGGCTACGGTAGATTATACACTCTATAGAGGTTTGTACACTGTACCCACAACACAGAACCCATGGCCTCGTACTCCCATTTAGGTGGACCAACGACGTTCCGACAAAACCAATCTATTGCATGACACTCTCCCGGCCACTCCGACCAACTCCCCTTTGGGTTAAGTCATGGGTGGCCCCGGATGCCACTCTGGACATCAACGATCAGCGTCATGGAAAAACAAAAGAAATCGCCCCAAACGGGGACAAAAGCATGCAAACAACTCAGGCACACAAGGCTTACGGTCGCCTACCTGATCAGGGTAGCGTGCGCACATAACCTTCCCTAGTTGGAGGCACCTGTGAGAGGCATGACAATAGACCGACTCAGGGCCCCCCATAAGGCAAGTGTGGCTGCACTGGTCAGCTCGATTCGATGGAACTATCACTCAGCCAACAGATCTGTTCAAGTTCGATTAATGTCTAGTTTAACTTGAATGGTGATGAGCTGAGTCATAATAACATGATGAAATAACAATGCACAAGAACATGGTATCAACATGAGTAGGGATGGTAAGCATAACCTAACATATGAATCATAGCAACACTATTTATTCTATCGATGCACATGAGCATGGCAGACCGATGATCATGAAGAGCACAAGTATAATAACACTTTAGATGAACATAGCATGATCACTAACACCAAAAAATAATTACCAGAAAAGAACATGATAACAATATTAGCAAGTAAGTATGTAACCAACTAAATGAAAATAATCATGGCATAAGAGCAAGCATGGATCCATAAGCATATAAAGCATTCACGAAAATATTAACATGCACAACTTATTTAAATATTCAAGTTGAAAACCATGGCTACTACAAGGCCATCATGCAAAGCTCGCGGAAGGATTCACGGGAAACACTTCTCTCTCGAAGGGGCTGATTAGAGGCAAGGGCAAAATGGTCATTTTTAGTATGTGACAACATAGTGAAAATTATACCAACGGAACGGGCTCGACGAACAGAGAACTTGGGCTTTTGAATCATCTACTTCAGAGCTGCGGTCGCGAAGATATGACCGTTCGTTAAGTAGAAAATAAATAAAAACTATTCATTTATGCGGCTAACCGAGGAACATTCACAAATTAAGGGTTTTGGTCGGCGGGGTTTAAATAGAAGATGCATTTCTGGTAATACGCTTTCAGAGAAGTGAAAGTGCATCTTGTCCAACGCAGAAGCGGAACACGTTTTCAATTAATCGAAGACGTATTTTCGCAGAAGGCACCTCCACCCTCTCTCCCCCCGCTAGCTTCTTCTTCAACCTCCCGTCACCGCAAAGAAGAGACAAGGCTGATAGCCCCAACGAGGTTCCCCGGCGGTATCGGCGACCATTCTCGCCTGCCGGTACCGTCGAGCTTGGCGCGTCGATCCACACCCATCCAGGGGTAGCACAAACCTCGAGGAGGGCGGGCACGGGCACACCCTAGGTCGAGGCGGACGACAGTTTCTGATGAAGTTGGGCAGCGACGTTTGGTCGTGGAGAAGAGGAGCTGGTGATGCGGGAAGGTTTGTGGTGATGGTAGAGGCCTCTGGTGGTGGAACGAGGGGAGGGGAGGGCCGACATTGTGTCAATTTAGGAGGAGGCCGACGACAGACACGGCGGCCATTGGAGGGAATGAGGGCTCCTCAGGATCGGTGGAGTGGCTGGGGAGGCTTCTAGGGGTGAGGAGGTGAGCTTGGTGCAGCCGGGAGGCCTCGGGGTGGGCTTATATAGCCAGGGCGACGAGAGGGGCGAGCATGGCCACGGCGACGCGTGTGCCGGCGCTCTGGCGCGAGCAGGGCCATGCAGAGGGAGGGGCAGCGTGTCCAGAGGCTTCACAGGGAGGAGAGAAGACCCAGGCATGCTCGTGAAGGCGCGGGAGCGACACGAGCGACATGCCAAGTTGGAGTGGACGCGGTATCCCCATGGACATGGCCTATACACCGCATAGGAGGTGACTGGAGGGCGCAAGGGGCTCAGTGCGACATCACGGGGAAGCTACTGGACAAGGCTAGGCGACAAAGGATTGAAGAAACAGACGAGTGGGAGGGGTCTAACTGCCTGAGCGCAGGCATTGGTATGCCAGACACATGGTCACCATGTGAACACGGCGATGCCACGCACTCTGGTCCTACAAACCATGTCTGTGAGGTGGGTCAGAGGCCAGTGAAGTGGCTTATCAACTTTAGAAGAGATAAGGGAGGCAAGAACTGGGTGATAAGAGCTAACACTTCTTCTAGACAGCAAGTGTTTGTACCAGGGTGGGGAAGATGCATTTGGGGATAGATGTTGATATTTGGTTGAGAGGTGATCACATACAAAGATGATTATCTTGGCAAATTTTTAGCTCAAATGGAGATGCCTAGGTGGCACTTGCTTCACAACGCACCACACTGGACATAAATGAATATGTCGATGTAGCACTCACATAAATGATTGTATTGAGCTGAATTTTGGTGGAGGCTAGTTATTTGGGCAGATGAACACACTGTAAAATTTTCATACCATTTGGATATACCAAAATGGTACTTCCTTCACAGTGGTCCTCTCTAGACAGAAACTAAGCAAAAATGAGAGGGAAATGGCTAGATGAAATGAGTTCAAATTTGGTGTAGAAAGTTTATATGGGTAGGAACATGTCCTGGTAAATTTTCAGCAATAATGAAGCAATATAAAATATAATTGCTTCCCAAACTGAAAATCTAACCAGAAGCAAAGATTTGATGATGAGCTCACATGGATGGATGAAATGAGCTCAAATTTTAAGGAGATCTATTATTTGAGCATATGGAAGTCATGGAAAAAATTTCAAATCATTTGGATATGCCTAGCTTGTACCTCCTTCACAAAGTTCCATTTTGGAGAGAAACTTTGGAAAATTGTTGAGGAATATTTACTAGGAAAAGGAAGTTTAATTTTGTCATGTGGAAATTATATGGATAGGAAAAGGTGTCCAAAAATTTTGGGGCAAACAAGCAAAGATAATTAACACTTCCTTCTCAAAGTGCCATTTAGGGCAGAATAGGAAAAGGAATATTAATTAATTATTTTTGAACTAGGCAAGGAATAATTTTGACATATCTATGAAAGATATGTCCCAAATGATTTATGAGAATTTGTGGGATTTTTGGGAATGACAGAAATATAGTTTGCTTCACAACCTAGGGTAAACAAGGTTATTTAATAGAAAAAGGAATATTCCTAAGGAAGAGAATTTGGGTTTGGGCTTGAATTGAAATTGCATGGCCTTGGGAAGAATTTGAGGATGACAAGCCACTTGGAAGACTAGGAAGAGATGATCTTCCCAAGTTTTTAGACCACTGAGCCACGGGAAAAAATCTCCAACAAAATCCTCAGAAAATCAAAAGAAAAATAAAGGGCCAAAAAATAGGGTGTTACAATTCATTTCCTCGTCCAACAAGTCATTCCTTTTGTCTAGCAATTTCTGAATCTTTTCCATAGCAGTTTATTATTCAGTTGCAATATTACCAAGTGTCTTATAGATAGGTTTGGATTCACACTCAGAGTCATCTTCACTAGAGGTCGGAAAGTGGGCATCGTGCGAGTTTACCTTTACGCCTCTTGCCATGAAGCAGTAGGTTGGAGCTGAGTTGTCGTCATCATTGGCTTCAGAGTCGATGACGTGACCATTGTCTTCAGTGTTGAAGATGGTGCCGGCGTTCTGGGAACGGGGGTCCCCAAACTTGCCTGCCTGCGGCCTGCGGCGTGGCTCAAAGGAGGCCCAGCATGGCCCATCTTCATCAACACAAGACTCAAGACCCTCGCGAGGGGCCAAGCCTCGCGGGGCGGACAACACGGCGCATCTTCAGGTGCAGCCTCCTCAGGATGGCTCGCGAGAAGGCGGAGAAATCAAGGCAGGGTACCTCGCGAGGTGCCCATGACGCAAGCCATGACGATCGAGGGTGCCAGGCGGGCGCCAGCGCGCGCAGTGTCCTTCTTTCCTCTTTGGTGCAAAGGGGGCAAGCACAGCCGTGGAGTACCGAGGCATCAGGCAAAGGTTGCCATTTCGGTGAAACAAGACCAAGACCAGGCGGACTATGAGACGGAGGTCACCATGGAGCCCAGCACGGCGTCACCACAGAGCTTTTCGCAGGCGAAGACCAACTTTAGTTAGGATAAGTGTACTGGATGTTCCCCTTCGAATTGGCCAATTGTTGGCGCTCTTCTCGCTCAATATTTGGGGAGAGGCCCAGGGCCTTTGCCTATAAATACGACCGGCCACCCACGTAGCAAAGGGGTCGGTTCGGTTCGGTTGGTCCGGCTAGCAAGCAGAGAGAGTGAGTGAGAGAGAGAGAGAAGGGCAACTGAACTCCTCATAGCAGTTCATCGCCCCAGCCAAGAACAGACCCTCGCGAGGCTGTTCTTCCTTGTATCGTTCATCATCATCCGCCCCAAGAGGCAATCCACCCACCACACACTGGAGTAGGGTATTACACCACAACGGTGGCCCGAACCAATATAAACCTTGTGTCTCTTGTGCAATTCTTTTAGTAGTTTAGATCTTTGTGAGACGGGGAGGTAGAGGGTGTGATCTCCGCGCGCACCCCAGTGTTCGAACCTTAAGGGTCTATCGGAACCCGTGATCCGACAGATGGACTTGGCGTCTTGGCGACGAAAGCTAAAGCCAATGCCAGGCTTGCCACGCCTGAATCAGACCCCTCCTCCGACTCCACCTCAGCGTCCTCTGAAGCCGACTCCTCCTCTGAATCCATCTCTTTGCCGATGAATGCATTTGCTTTACTAGATGAGCTCTTCTTGTGAGATGAATACTTTGAACAAGACTTTGTGAATTTCTTCTTCTTGTTAGAGTCATATTCTTTGCTCTTCTTCTTTTTCTTGGCTTCCTTTTCCGATTGAGGACATTCCGAGATGTAGTGACCTAGCTTCTTACATTTGTTGCAGGCTCTCTTTTTGTAGTCACGAGTGGAAGCCTCGACATTCTTTGAGATGGATCGTGAAGACTTTACAAACCGGTTTTTCTTGGAGAACTTTTGGAACTTTCTCACATACATTGCTAGTTCCTTGCCAATGTCTTCAGGATAAGCAGAACTGTAGTCAGAGTCTTCAGATGAAGATACAACCTTTGCCTTCAAAGCATGGGATCTCCCATAGTTATGACCATAGATATCTCTCTTCTCAAATAGCTGGAACTTATGGTGTCGGATTTCGGGTCCCGGCAGACCCTTAAGGTTCGAACACTGGGGTGCGCGCGGAGATTATGCCTTCTACCTCTCCGTCTCGCAAAGATCTAAACTACTGAAAGAACTGCACAAGAGACACAAGATTTATACTGGTTCGGGCCACCATTGTGGTGTAATACCCTACTCCAGTGCGTGGTGGGTGGATTGCCTCTTGGGGCTGATGATGATGGACAATACAAGGAAGAACAGCCTCGCGAGGGTCTGTTCTTGGCTGGGGTGATGAACTGCTAGGAGAAGTTCAGCACCTCTCTCTCTCTCTGCTTCTAACCGATCGAACCACCACTTGCTATGTGGGCGGCCGGTCCTATTTATAGAGGCCCTGGTCCTCTTCCCAAATATTGAGCAGGAAGGGAGCCAACAATGGAGGGCTAATTTGAAGGGGGACAGCAAGTATCAACTACCCTGACAAAAGCAGTCTTCGCCTGCGCAAAGCTCTGGTGATGACGCCGTGTTGGGCTCCACGGTGACCTCCGTCTTGTAGTCCTCCTGGTCTTGGTCTCGTTGCACCGAAATGGCAACCTTTGCCTGATGCCTCGGTACTCCGCGGCTGCGCTTGCCTGCTTTGCACCAAAGAGGAAAGGAGGACGCTGCGCGGCCTGGCACCCGCCTGGCACCCTGAGTCGTCACGGCTTGCGTCATGAGCACCTCGTGTGGTACCCCGCCTTGATCTCTCCGCCTCCTCGCGAGCCAGCCTGACGAGGTCGTGCATGAGGAAGCTCAGTGTCGTCCACCTCGCGAGGCTTGGCCCCTCGCGAGGGTCTTGAGTCTTGTGTTGATGAAGATGGGCCGTGCTGGGCCCCCTTGAGCCACGCCGCAGGCCGCAGGCATGCAAGTCTGGGGACCCCTGTTCCCAGAATGCTGACAGTAGCCCCCGGGCCCAAGGCGCGCCCGGACTTGGCCGTGCCAAGAGGCGAAAGGGCAAGGGCGAAGTGTTGCGGGCCCTAACAGCCTGCGGCCTTGGGCGCCGCATGGCGGTTGATTGGACGCAAGTGCTTCAGCAACCGCACAGGTTGATAAAGGAGCGGCATCTGCCCAGACTTTGTCTTTTTCTTACTCCGGTTGCTGCTCAGATCCCCTTTCTTGCGCCTCCCCTTTCTTCCTCCAAATTTCTAGATCTACTCCGGCTGCGTGACCTAGGAAGCCATGGCGCCTCGCCAGCCTCCGGTCGAAGCTTGGTACTCACCTGCTCTGGACCTGCCGAACGTGTCCAAGGTTGGCCTTGCCCGGTTGCGCCAGATGGCGGAGGCGCGGGGCATCAATGGGGCGCAGGTGTTCAAGGCCGGCTCCACCATCCCTGAGGGCGAGGGAGCACCTTTTATCCTCTCTTTGTGAGCTCCATTGCTGCGGGCCTGGTGCATCCCTTCTCCGAGTTTTTCTTCTCCGTCCTCCGCCATTACAACTTGCAAGCTCTGCATCTCCACCCCAACTCAGTCCTTCTTCTGGCGATCTTTTCTTACTACTGCGAGGCCCACGTAGGGGTGCAGCCTTCAGTGGCCTTGCTGCGCCACTACTTCTCCCTCCGGGTCTCTCGCGGTTCTCCTTTCGCGTGCGCGGGCTTTGTCGCGTACGGTGGCACCATTGCCATCTCGAATCCCGGGAAGAGGATTGAGGGCTTCAGGAGCAAGTGGGTCTTGGTAGATGCCGGGCGCGTCCATCCTAGGCTGATCTTGCCCAACGAATGGGGCCGAGCGGAGCTCACGGACCCCCGCGCGAAACTGGTGTTGGAGAAGATGGACGCGGACCTAAGGCTGGCCAGCACGGCGGCGGCGAAGTTGACCAGTGCGTTGCTGCTGAAGGAGTTCCTGGAGCACCAGCTGGCTCCACTCCGGCAGTACTCACCTCCGATGTGGAGGCGTCATCCGAGCCCCGCGGCCTTGAGCGACGAAGATTTGGCCGCGGTCCTCCAATCTCTGGTCGGGGGCGAGGTGGCAAGGTTGGAGGGCGCTCCTAAGCCCTTGTTCCTTCACGACGACTGGGAGCAGGTGGTGAAGTCCATGCCCGTTTTTAACGGGGGCGGGCTCGTGCCCGTGGCGGCCTCTGAGGGACTCGTGGACGTGCCCTCCGGCGACTCCAGCAAGGAGGAGGACGAAGAGGAGCGGGGAACGGGGCCCGACTCCGAGGCGACCGACAGAGAATCGAGGGCTCCCCTCCCCCAGCGCAGGCCCCGCAGTCTCCGCCTTTCTTCGAGTGATGATGACGAGGATGAAGACGAGCAGGTCGGCGGGAGCTTGCCCCTGATCCCAAAGAAGGACGGGACAGGGCTGCTCTCCCGCGGGTCTGCCCCTACCACGAGGCAGTTTGCAGACGCGCCTTCTGCTTCCGAGGTTGACCCTTCCAGCTGGCTGTCAGGCTTCAAGTTTGGCCGGAGGCTGCCCGAGCTCACCGGCGATGACCCGTAAGTGCTTGACCCTTGTCTTTATTTCTTGTTCCGCTGCCAAGGCTTGACGTTCGCATCTCTTGAATAGGCTGGCGCTCGCGGCGAAGAAGCTGAAGGGGGCTCCTGAGGCTCCAGCCGTGGCAGCGCCTCCGCCTGTGGAGGAGGGTGACCGTGGCCCGCGGGCTTCTCCCGCCCGGTCGTCCTCGTGGGGCCTGGCCGAGCTGGCTGGGGCGAGCTCAGCCCCCATGGCCCAAGTGACTCCTGTGGTGCCTTTGCCCACTGCCGCCGCCACAGCCGCTGGGGCGCAGCTGGCTCCGCCTTGGGACGCCGTGGTCTTACCATCGCCGCCTTCTTCTCCTGTTCCGCCGACTGTTGTTTCTCCAACCCCTCCTGCCGTCCTGGAGCATGCTGTTGCTGGACTGGACCGGCTTCGGCAGGATCTTCTTGGCGCCGACCCTCGCCTGGTGGCCGGGCGCTTGGAGCTGGCTTCAGGATGGATTCGCTCCGACGCCTCGATCCGGGCAGCGTTGGTTCAAGCCTCGACGGCCTGCGACGAAGATAGGCAGGCCATCCTTGAGACGAAGGCTGCTCGTGACGTAGCCCTGGGGGAGGTGGTTAAAGTCCGCGATCGTTGCAAGGCGCTGGAGGTCGAGCTGCAAGGCCTGCGGGACTAGCTCGCGAAAGAGGTTCGTCTTCGCCAGGAGCAAGAGGAAGGCATGAAGGCTCACGAAGTGGCCATCGAGGGCCAGGAGGCCAAGCTCAAGAAGCGCCGCGACCGCCTAGGTGCGCTGGGGAAGGAGCTGGAGGCAACAAAGGTCGAGCTGGACAGCAAGGCCAAGGTTCTTGCCAAGGATCACGTGGCCTTCGCAGACATGGAGAAGAAGGCTCGTGCTTCGCTGAAGATGCTCTACGCCAGTGGCCTGGATAGCCCGCTGGCCGGCGCCGAGGATGGCCCCGCGAAGCTACTTCCCTTCCTGGTTCGTGCCCTTGAGGATGTCACCCTTGGCCTTGGCCCCACGGCCGAGGCCGAGGTGCGCGTCCTGTCTTCTACTGCGCTGACGCGGTTCTTCACCCACATCTACCTTCGCGACCCCAGCACCGACCTCGACAGCCTGCCGGAGCCAGTAAGCGGCGAGGGTGCTGCCGCCGGTGCTGAGGCCGTGAAGGGTTGCGCGGAGGCTCTGCTGGGGAAGTTCCGGGCCTTCAGCACCAAGCCGAAGCAGGATGCTTCCGGCCCTGCTGCTCCATGAGGCGGGGCCACCCGCGCTGCTCCACCGCCGCCAAGTGACTCCGCTACTCCTCCTGCCCTGCTTTTAATTCCTGCACATGCATCATGCCTCGGGGAGGCGTTTAAACTCGTGTTTGGTGTTGAGACGACAGTATGGACTATAATATTTGCTTTTAAGTTCCTTGAATTTTATGCTTTTCTTCCCCACTTGCTTGTGTTCTACGCCGGCAGAGCCCGGCCCCGCGCGTACCTCACCCAGCATTAGCCCTGACCGGAAACCAGGACGGGACCAAAGGAGTGAGGGGCTACGGGGCCAGTTAGGCTCCTAAGTCACGATGCTCAGGAGTCCCCCTTGGCGCACGAACAACAAGTAGGGAGGTGTGATGTAGGTGAATCTTCCGTTTTACGTCTGCAGAGCCCGACTCTGCGCGAGCCTCACCCAGCATTGGCCCCAACCGGAAACCAGGACGGGACCAAAGGAGTGAGGGGCTACGGAGCCAGTTAGGCTCCTGAGTCGCGATGCTCAGGAGTCCCCCTTGACGTGCAAACAACAAGTGATGAGGCGAGATGCGAGTGGGACCACCATTCTACGTCTGCAGAGCCCGGCCCCGCGCGTACCTCACCCAGCACTAGCCTTTCGGAACTAGGGAGTGAGGGGCTACGGGTCCAGTTAGGCCCATGAGTCGCGATGCTCAGGGGTCCCCCTTGACGCGCAAACGGTCTTCATACCTTGGCTCCGCTCGAGGAGAGACGCGCGACGAACCAGGCCCGAGGGGCCTGGCTGGGTGGCGTACGTCCGGGCGTGACCCAGGCGCAGCCCCCGTGCCCAGCCCCCTCACGCGGCGCTCCCGAGGGGAGGCATTGCGATGAGGCTAGACACTGATCTCTGGGCTCCCTGAGGTTGATGCGGCCCGGGGGCCACCCTCAGTTGTTTTTCACCAGCGCGGAGCATAGCGCTTCCGCATGTGCGCGGGCATAGCCGCTCCTCGGCAGTGTCGTCAGCCAGCGCGGAGCATGGTGCTTCCACTGGTACGTGGGAGGGGGCTCCCCACTGGGAGGAGCCCCCGGGGCGTGTACAGCCCCGCCCTGACATGTGGCCGGCATGGTAGGGCTAGGTGAGGTGTATCTGGGCACCCGTGAGCTAGCACGGGACTCACGGGGCCCTACCTCTAGGCGGGTTGCGCCTGGCATTGGGCCTTATCTTGTGATGTGTTCTTGCAAATTTGGTTAGATGCCGGCACTCTACGTCCTCGGGTCCCGGCCCTCGAGCTTGTCTCAGCCGTCGCTGGTATGCCAGGTCGCGATGCCGTGGACATAGCCAGAGGGTGAGGGCTGGAGAGCTAGTAAGAGCCCTGAGTCGCGATGCTCAGGTACCCCCCCCCTTTAACGTGCAAGTGGTCGACATGGAGAAGAAGAGATGCCGTGGACAGGCATCGAGTAATCAAGCATGATGGGCGAATGCATAGCCGGAAATCAACACAAGGGAGATACATGCCGCTGGGCCTGGCCCAAGCGACTTAGGGATGATGCAGCCCGAGGGGCGCCCCAACAAAGCAAGCTAATGACCTAGAAATAAAAGGGGATACATACCACAGGGACGGACCCACGTGGCCTGGGAACGATGCAGCCCTGGTAGGGCGCTCCCAGCTGCAAATGAAACTTGTAAGATGTCACCTGAGGGTGCCGAGGGCGAAGGGGTGTTGGTGCGGCAGACTCGGTAGGCTGCGGAAGCCTATCCTCACGAGCCCCCAGGCCAAGGGGCCTCGGGAGGCTCCGGAGGCACTGGTAGCTCTTCGCGAATCATCTCCATCGCCGCCAGGGCTGCGGAACGCCTGTCTTCTTGAGCCTCCACGGTGCCCCTCATGAGGCGCTGGCGCGTAGCAACCGTGCTCGGCAAGCCGCAAGGCATGCGAACGTAGCTGTGGGGCAGACCCCCGCAGCGCCCCACTCGCGAGGGCCAGAGGCACTCCATCGTAGCGACTTGGTTGAGCCCTGGTACGTCGATGCATACGAGCAGCCCAACATCCTCGCCTGGATGGGGAGCCACAGCCGGTAGACGGCAGCAACCTCTCATGATTCTTGATTCTTGTAGTTCTTGAATGGCCTTGTCGACGAACTCCTGCGGGTCTGACCTTCCTTGCCTTGCTCCTTCTTAAGGGAAACGTGCTTCGAAACACGCCTCCACGTGGTGCCCAAGCGGCTCCCTCGTGGCCTTGGCCAGGTCGGTGGCCCTCCAGGGGGGAGCCCCCGAGCCCTGCCTAAGGAGGGCGCCGGGCGCGCTTTCCTATGCGATGGAAGGAGGTTCCCCCTGGGCAAATGCGGGCCCTGAGGGACCCGCCTCCCGAGGGGCCGGTCCGGATGATGTCTTCTTCTTCTTGGGGGTGGTCTCGGGAAGCCTCCTGCTTCCGCGATCCGGGTCTTCCAGTGACGCAGCCTGAAAGGCTCGCTCCAGGGAACACACTGCATCCTTCTCTTCACAGGGCACCGTGATGACTCCGCCACTTCCTGGCATCTTGAGGACGTTGTAGCCATGGTGAGTCACGGCCATGAACTTGGCCAGCGCTGGGTACCCGAGGATGGCGTTGTACGGTAGGCGGATGTAGGCGACGTCTAAGTCGATGAGCTCAGTGCGGTAGTTGTCGCGTGCCCTGAAGGTGACAGGGAGGCGGACCTGCCCAATCGGGACCGTGGAGCCGTCGGTGACTCCGGAGAAGGGCTTGGTTGGCTGAAGCTGGTCGTAGGGCCCTTGGAGATTGTTGAACGTTTCCACGGACAGGACATTGAGCCCTGCCCCACCATCGATGAGGGTCTTGGTGACTAGTACATTGCTGATGACTGGGGAGCAAAGCATCGGGAGGACTCCTGCCGTGGCCGCGCACTTGAGTTGATCCGCTGAGCTGAATGTGATGGCGCATGCCGACCACCTGAGAGGGCGCGTTGCTTCAAGCCTGGGGAGGGCTGCATTCACCTCGCGGGCAAACTGCTTGAAGATGCATTGGGAGGCTGGGGCCTGTGCTCCGCCCAGGATGCAGGCGATTGCGCATGGCTCCTGGAAGCCCCCAGCCCCTTCGTCTTGATGGCGCTCCTCGTTCCTCCTTGGCTGAGGCGGCAGTGGAGGGAGGCCTGCGTTGCCCTGTGGGCGATCCTCACGAGGCTGATCCCTCCAGTCCCCCTCGCAAGGCAGGTCTCGCCAGTGATCCTCGCGAGGTTGATCGCGCCACCCTTGGCGCGGGCCGCGGTCTTCCCAGCGTCCTACGTTTCTTCCTCCTCCTCGGCCGTAGCCCCGATCGGCGCGGTCGGGACGATGGCCGATCATTCCTTCTCGCATGGCGCGGAGTTCTTGGCATTCGTTAGTGTTGTGGGTGTGGAGGTCGTGGTACACACAGTACCGGCTGCCCCTGAAGGACTCAGGCAGATCTTTGCCCCGCTTGGTGTCTGGTTCTGCCGCGAGCACGGCAGCCCCCTTGCGCTTCACGTCCTTGGCCTTGGGCTTCTTCTCCTCTGGGTCTGCGGCAGGTAGCTCAAGAAGGGAGAGGCGTCCCTCCTCAGCCCTGGCACACTTGGTCGCCAAGTTGAATAGCTCCAGGGAGGTGCACAGGTCTTCATGCATCGCCAGCTCCTCCTTCATCTTGACGTCGCGCACACCATCAGAGAAGGCCGAGATGATGGCCTCCTCAGACACCTTGGGGATCTTGAGGCGCGCGTTGTTGAAGCGTTGGATGTACTTTTGCAGGGTCTCTCCGGGTTGTTGCTTGATGCGGCGCATGTCGCTCACGGTGGGCGGCCGGTCGCGAGTACCTTGGAAGTTGGCGATGAAGCGGGTGCGCATCTGGTCCCAGGAAGAGATCGTGCATGGAGCCAAATTCAGGATCCAGGTGCAAGCTCCTTCCTTGAGCGCCATGGGGAACCAGTTCGCCATGAACTTTCCATCCCCGCTGTCAGCTTCAATGCCCAGCTCGTAGAGCTGGAGGAACTCTGCAGGGTCAGTCGTGCCATCGTAACGAGGAGGCAGGTGTGGCTTGAACTTGCCGGGCCACGCGACGCTACGCAGCTCGGTGGTGTAGGCAGGGCAGCCTGCGGTGGCCATGAAAGGCGTCGGTTGGTGGAGAGCTTGGTCTTGAGGGTCCCCACGCGCTGCAGCTAGGAGAAGCGCGGTGTCTTGTCGTGCCGGAGCTAGAGCAGGGTCGCGGCGTGCCGGAGCGGGGAGCGAGTTCCGCCCAGGGGCCACACGCCTTGGAGCCATGGCGTCTTCTTGGAGAGGAGGCGGCTGGTGCGCCTCCGGAGCTTCGTTGCCCACGCGGGGCGGGGTGTGGCGCAGAGGAACGGACGGCGCGGAAGAGCCCCCTGCGGCACGGACAAGCTCGGTGACGCGGTCGAGCCACTCTTCGTAAACGTCGTCGACGGGGCGGTAGCGCAGTGTTGGATTTCGGGTTCCGGCAGACCCTTAAGGTTCGAACACTGGGGTGCGCGCGGAGATCACGTCCTCAAGCCCCCATCTCACAAAGATCTAAACTACTAAAGGCATCGCACAAGAGACACAAGATTCATACTGGTTCGGGCCACCGTTGTGGTGTAATACCCTACTCCAGTGTGTGGTGGATGGATTGCCTCCTGGGGCTGGTGATGATGAACAATACAAGGAAGAACTGCCTCGCGAGGGTCAGTTCTTGGCTGGGGCGGTGAACTAAGGAGTTCAGTCGCCCTTCTCTCTCTCTCTTTCTCTCTCTCTGATTTTGATCCCCCTTTTCCTAAAAGCCAAACCCCTTGCTATGTGGGCGGCCGTCCCTATTTATAGAGGCCCTGGTCCTCTTCCCAAATATCGAGCGGGAAGGGAGCCAACAATGGCGGGCTAATTTGAAGGGGGACAACAAGTACATCTATCCTGACAAAAGGTGGTCTTCGCATGCGAAAGGCTCTGCGGTGACGCCGTGCTGGGCTCCATGGTGACCTCCGTGTCGTAGTCCGCTTGATCCTGGTCTTTTTGCACCAAAACGGCAACCTTTGCCTGATGCCTCGGTACTCCGCAGCTGCACTTGCCCCCTTTGCACCAAAGAGGAAAGGAGGACGCTGCGCGCGCTGGCGCCCTCCTGGCGCCCTCGATCGTCATGGCTTACGTCACGGGCACCTCACGAGGCACCCTGCCTTGATATCTCCGTCTTCTCGCGAGCCAGCCTGAGGAGGCTGCGCCTGAGGATGCGCCGTGTCGTCCGCCTTGCGAGGCTTGGCCCCTCGCGAGGGTCTTGAGTCTTGTGCTTGATGAAGATGGGCCATGTTGGGCCCCCATTCGAGCCACGCCGCAGGCCGCAGGCAGGCAAGTCTGGGGAGCCCCGTTCCAAGAACGCCGACACGCAGGAGCTCTTTTGCCGTGAGGAGCGCAGCTCGAGCCTCCAAGGGTGCGCGGAGCGCGCGGGACGAAGAACCAGCTGGTGCGAGCGATGGAGTAGCGGTGCGGCCGTCTTGGCGCATGGATGGATGCTGAGACGACGCTTGCTGCTCGCCCCCCGACGGGCCGGTGGCGGCGTTGACGGCATGTGACGGGGAACGACGAGGATGTCCGCCAACAGGCGCTGTCTGGGCGACGCGGGAAGCGATGGCGGCCCGGCGCTCGGTGCAGGCCCGACGAGCGTCGGACATGGATGCGACGGTCGGAGGAGAACAGGGCGGTGGACGACGAATTTTGGCGCACGCCTACCTGGCGCGCCAAATGTCGGATTTCGGGTTCCGGCAGACCCTTATGGTTCGAACACTCGGGTGCGCGCGGAGATTACGCCTTCTACCTCTCCGTCTCGCAAAGATCTAAACTACTGAAAGAACTGCACAAGAGACACAATATTTATACTGGTTCGGGCCACCATTGTGGTGTAATATCCTACTCCAGTGTGTGGTGGGTGGATTGCCTCTTGGGGCTGATGATGATGGACTATACAAGGAAGAACAGCATCGCGAGGGTCTGTTCTTTTCTGGGGTGATGAACTGCTAGGAGGAGTTCAGCACCTTTCTCTCTCTCTCTCTCTCTCTCTCTCTCTCTCTCTGTTTCTAACCGATCGAACCACCACTTGCTATGTGGGTGGCCGGTCCTATTTATAGAGGCCCTGGTCCTCTTCCCAAATATTGAGCGGGAAGGGAGCCAACAATGGCGGGATAATTTGAAGGGGGACAGCAAGTATCAACTACCCTGACAAAAGCAGTCTTCGCCTGCGCAAAGCTCTGGTGATGACGCTGTCTTGGGCTCCACGGTGACCTCCGTCTCGTAGTCCTCCTGGTCTTGGTCTCGTTGCACCGAAATGGCAACCTTTGCCTGATGCCTCGGTACTCCGCGGCCGCGCTTGCCCCCTTTGCACCAAAGAGGAAAGGAGGACGCTGCGCGGCCTGGCGCCCTGAGTCGTCACGGCTTGCGTCACGAGCACCTCGCGAGGTACCCCGCCTTGATCTCTCCGCCTCCTCACGAGCTAGCCTGACGAGGCCGTGCCTGAGGAAGCTCGGTGTCGTCCGCCTTGCGAGGCTTGGCCCCTCGCGAGGGTCTTGAGTCGTGTGTTGATGAAGATGGGCCGTGCTGGGGCCCCTTGAGCCACGCCGCAGGCCGCAGGCAGGCAAGTCTGGGGACCCCCGTTCCCAGAACGCCGACATATGGGTATTGAGCCTCTCTATTATATCAGACGTGTCAAGATCCTTGAAGTCAGGACGTTCTTGAATCATCAGCGATAGGGTGTCAAATGAGCTATCAAGTGATCTCAATAACTTCTTCATGACTTCATGCTTAGTGATTTCAGTGGAGCCAAATGCACATAGCTCATTGGTGATATCAGTAAGACGGTCGAATGTGAGCTGGGCATTTTGATTGTCAGGCCTCTTGAAGCGGTTGAAGAGATTGCGTAGCACATTGATTCTTGAGTATCTTCGAGTTGAGACACATTCATGGACCTTGGAAAGCCAGTCCCAAACTAGCTTCCCAGACTCCAGAGCACACACCCAACCATACTACTGTTTGGACAGATGATCACAGATGATGTTCTTGGCGCTTGAGTCCAATTGTGCGAACCTCTTCACATCAGCAATAGTGACACCTTCACCGACTTTGGAAACACCAGTCTTGACGGCATACTAGAGGTCGTTGTCAATGGCTTCAAGATGCATGTGCATCTTATTCTTCCAGTAGGGGTAAGCAGTGCCATCGAAGACAGGGCACACTGCGGAGACCTTGATTATCCCTACAGTCGACATAGTAAAAACTCTAGGTGGTTAAACCGAATCACACAGAACAAGGGAGCACCTTGCTCTAATAGCAATTGAAAGTGCTAGTTATAGACTAGAGGGGGATGAATAGGCGATTTTTATGAAAGTCTTCGAAACAAGCAATTTATTTGAAGATAGATAGACAAATAACACCTAAACAGGATGCAGCGGAAAATAAACTACACTAGCCAAGCCATAGTCAAGGAAACAATACAAAGAAAGCACAAATACAAATAGCTACTAGGTAGAACATACTAGAATAGGAATACTGTATGAAGCCAAATATGCAATCAAGGGAGAATATCTTCACATAGTGAATTCAATGAGAGCAGGCAAGCAATGACTTCACAAAGTTAAATAGTAAGTAGAGGGTGAAGTGATAGAACCAGTTGCTTGATGAAGATAAGGATTTCGTAGACCAGTTCCAGTTGCTGTGACAACTGTAGGTCTGGCAAGGGAGGCTAAGATTGAACTCAGAAGACCACATCTTCACCTTATTCCACTTGAGCTAAGATCACTTAGTCCCAATCACTCAGGTAAGTCTTCAAGGTAGACTTACAAATCTTCACAGACTTCGTTCACCGGCAATCCACAATGACCCTTGGATGCTCAGAACGCGACGCCTAATCGACTGGAAGATGACAGTCTTCAAGTGTAACAAGTCTTAGGATCAGTCGAAAGAAAAAGACTTCAGTGATGCCAAACACTCTTTGGGCTCTGGGTGTTTTGGGTTTTGTTCTCCCAAGGATTCTCTCTCAAAGGCTTCGGAGGTGGGTTGCTCTCAAACGACAAAATCCATACACTCAACTCTGAGCAGCCACAAAATAATGGTGGAAGTGGGTGGCTATTTATAGCTAGGGGAAACCCGACATGATATGTCCTAAATGACATTGGGTCATTAAGGAATAGACACGTGTCCAACGATCGGATTTGAAACACATGCGGCATCTTTACTTGGGCTACAAGCAAAGCCGACTTATCCAACATAGTATAAGATTTATATCATTGGTCTTCACTCAAAGACATAGGTTTTTGGTTGAGCATCATGTTAGTTTTCAGACTTTGTTCACTTGGACCCCACTTAACTGTTCGATGGTTCCTATGACTCAAGAAAGAAGAGAATGAAAATACGAAAGAAACTATTTCTTCGCACTCCATTGTCTTCAAATGACTGTATTCACGTGCCATTATTGTCGACACGAATGTCTTTGCAAACCACCATTGTCCTCAATGTCTTCATACATCTTTATGAGTCATCTTTGACGAGTAACCGAATCAATAGGGACTTCTACATGTGTTCTCCTATGAATCTCACAAACACATTAGTCCCTCATCCAAGTTTGTCGTCAATAATCCAAAACCAACTAGGGGTGGCACTAGATGCACTTATAGGCACTCATAACCGCCAATAACATGCGAGAAGGGGCCAATGAAAGCACAAGTGCTCCCTGGGTGGTTTTGGTAATTAATGTCAACATATCTCTTGTTGGACTAACACTTTTACCTAGTATGTTTCAGATAAGTTCAACAATGGAGTGGCATGGACTAGAGGATGTGGAACCCCTTCAAGATGCTAAGGACAAAGGATTGGCTCAAGCTTCAAGATCAAGACTCTACATTTTCTATTTTAGTGATCCAAGATCACATTGAGTCTATAGGAAAAGCCAATACTATCAAGAGGGGATGAGGTGTTGCTTAATGTCTTGCTTGCTCAAAGTGCTTAGTGATATGCTCCAAAACCCTCAACTACCTTCGCACATCCACATATGACCTAAACCAAAAGTCAAACTCAGCCCCACCGATTCTATCTATCTGGCGCCACCGAGTTTCAGATGTCATAGCCACTGCCACAAACCCTAGCAAATCGGTTTAAATCGCTAAGGATCTCGGTCTCATACAGATGGGATTGTAATCTCTCTGTGTATGTCCATTACAAAAATCGGTCTCACCGAGTTTGAGCAATCGGTACTACCGAGATTACAATGCAAACTCTCTGGTTAGCTTATTACCAAAATCAGTCCCACCGAGTTTCTGTAATCGGTCTCACCGAGTTTGCCTGACCAACTCTCTGGTTAGCTTATTACCAAAATCGGTCCCACCGAGTTTGTGTAATTGGTCACACCGAGATTACGTTATGCCCTAACCCTAACCATATCGGTCCTACCGAGTTGCATCTCAGTCCCACCGAAAATCCTAACGGTCACTAGGTTTGCTGAATCGGTCCCACCGAGTTTGGCAAATTATGTGTAACGGTTAGATTTTGTGTGGAGGCTATATATACCTGTCCACCCACTCTTCATTTGTGGAGAGAGCCATCAGAACATACCTACACTTCCAATACACATTTTTGAGAGAGAACCACCTACACTTGTGTTGAGGTCAAGATATTCCATTCCAACCATATGAATCTTGATCTCTAGCCTTCCCCAAGTTACTTTCCACTAAAATCTTCTTTCCACCAAATCCAAATCCTGTGAGAGAGGGTTGAGTGTTGGGGAGACTATCATTTGAAGCACAAGAGCAAGGACTTCATCATCAACACACCATTTGTTACTTCTTGGAGACAAGTGTCGCCTAGATTGGCTAGGTGTCACTTGGGAGCCTCCAACAAGATTGTGGAGCTGAACCAAGGAGTTTGTAAGGGCAAGGAGATCGCCTACTTCGTGAAGATCTACCGCTAGTGAGGCAAGTCCTTCGTGGGCGACGGCCGTGATGGAATAGACGAGCTTGGTTCTTCGTGGACCCTTCGTGGGTGGAGCCCTCCGTGGACTCGCACAACCATTACCCTTCGTGGGTTGAAGTCTCCATCAACGTGGATGTATGATACCACCACCTATCGAAACCACGACAAAAACATCCGTGTCTCCAATTGCGTTTGAATACTCCAAACCCTTCTCTTTACATTCTTTCAAGTTGCATGCTTTACTTTCTGCTGCTCATATACTCATTGCATGCTTGCTTGATATGTATTGTGTTTGTTAAACTTGTGCTTAAACTCCACTTAAACTTAAGAATATTAAAAAATTGCAACTTTTGGCACTTAGTGTCTAATCACCCCCCTCTAGACACCTCTTCTCGATCCTTTCAATTGTTATCAGAGCTTTGGTCTCCATTGCCTTGGTTTAAACACCATTGGAGGAAGATGGATGTGTCTACTTTGGGGAGCCTTAGACATAGAGTGCCTATTCTTGATGGAGAGTATTTTTATGAGTGGAAAAATGAAATGCTTGAGATTTTCAATGAATATCATTTGAACAAGTACATTAGTAGCCCTTGTGCACCTCATGTTGATCCTTTGCACCCAACCCTAGATGAAGATATTGACATGATTCGCAATCTTAGAACTGTTAATCTTATCACTAGAGGCATGCCTAGAAACTTGATTGGATGTTTGCCGACTCTTAAGTGTGCCTACACCATATGGAAATTTCTTGAGGAACTCTTTCCTAATTACTCCTTGAAAGATCTAGATGAAATCCTCCATAAGTCTATTGCTTTGATTAAGATGAGTTCCAATGATCCCAAATTTGGTGACTGCTTATTTGAGCTTACTAATCTTACGAGTGCCAAAGGAGATGTTGGAATCATTAGCAATATCATTTCTAGAGCTATTAGAATTCATAAAGATAACTATAGAAATGATCATTTATCTAATGAATTGCCCTCTCTAGGAATTGATCAATCACAAGATGATGTTGAACATGAATACTCGGATGATGATGATGATAGTGACTATGGTCTCGATGATGCGATGAGACACTTTGGTCTTATGGCAAATCTTCGCGGCTACATGGCTGGAGGAAAGGAATGGGTCCTTGATAGTGGATGTACTGATCATATGACCGGAGATAAAGATATCTTCCGTGAGCTTGCTAAAAAACGACGGCCCTCGAAAATATGTCACTTTTGGTGATAATTCAAAGGGTAAGGTGGTTGGCCTTGGTAAGGTAGCCATCTCACATGATAGCTCCATACAAAATGACATGCTCGTTGAATCCCTTGGATACAATTTACTTTCAGTTTCTAGACTTGCGGATTTCGGTTTCAATGTCCTATTTACTGAAATAGACGGCCAAGTGTTTCGTAGAGACAATCATAAAATGGTCTTTACCGGTATACGTAGAGGAGATCTTTACATTGTTGATTTCACTAAAAAGGCTCAACCTAAAACTTGCTTAATTGCCAAATCTTCTAAAGGCTGGTTGTGGCATAGAAGACTAGGTCATGTTGGTATGCGAAATCTTGATAAGCTTATTAAAGGTGATCATATCCTTGGAATAAAAGATGTCATATTTAACAAGGATAGACTTTGTAGTGCTTGTCAAGCAGGGAAACAAGTTGGAGGAAGTCACCGCGCGAATAACATCATGACCACAAGAAGACCACTCGAGCTACTTCACATGGATCTCTTTGGTCCAAATGCCTACAAGAGTCTCGGTGGTAACTCATTTGGTCTAGTCATAGTTGATGATTTTTCAAGATTTACGTGTGTGTTCTTTCTTGATGACAAATCGCAGGTTCAAAAGATCTTCAAAAACTTTGCTAGGAAGGCCCAAAATCAGTTTGACGTGAAGATCAAGAAGGTTTGGAGCGACAACGGAACAGAGTTCAAGAACGCAAATGTGGACACCTTTCTTGACGAAGAAGGGATTTCACATGAGTTCTCGGCCACATACACACCTCAACAAAATGGAGTTGTTGAAAGGAAGAACCGGACCCTTATTGAGATGGCAAGAACGATGCTTGATGAGTACAAAACGCCAAAGCACTTTCGGGCGGAAGCGGTTGAGACAGCTTGTCATGCAACAAATCGCTTGTATCTTCACAAGCTACTCGGCAAGACGGCATACGAGCTCCTCACCGGTAACAAACCCCAAGTTGGATACTTCCGAGTATTCAGCTCAAAGTGCTACATTCTTGATAAGCATCATCGTTCTAAATTTGCTCCTAAATCTCATGAAGGTTTCCTACTTGGTTATGGCTCAAACTCTCACACTTACCGTGTCTACAACAATTTCACCCAAAAGGTTGAAGAGACGGTAGATGTGAAGTTTGACGAATCTAACGGCTCGCAAGTAGAGCAATTGCCAATTGATGTAGGAGACAAAGACCCTTCGGAAGCAATTCAAGACTTGTCCATTGGCAAGATTCGTCCAACGGAAGTGAAGGAGAGTACCTCCTCCATCCAAGTGGAAGCTTCAACCTCACGACAAGGTGAACCGAGAGTTGATACAGAAGCATCCACAAGTGGGACATGCCAAGATGAAGAAAACGAGGAAGCGCACCAAGATGAACATCAACAACCTCCTTCTCCACCACGACAAGAGAACGACAATGTCAATAATGAAGAAGGCCAAGAAGAAGCACAAGATGAAGAGGATGTTCCACCCCGACCCAAGCAAAAGCTTTCACGAGTTCGAGCAAGAATTGCCAAAGATCACCCCGTTGAGCAAATCTACAATGATATCCAAACCGGGAGAATCACTCGCTCTAAAACTCGTTTAGCTAACTTTTGTGAACATTACTCATTCATCTCTAGCACTTAACCTATGAAGGTTGAAGAAGCATTGGAGGATCCGGATTGGATAAACACTATGCATGAAGAGCTACACAACTTTGAGAGAAATCAAGTGTGGACATTGGTCGAGAAGCCCGACAACAACCACAACATCATTGGTACCAAATGGTTGTTTTGCAACAAGCAAGATGAAGATGGACAAGTGGTTCGCAACAAAGCACGTCTCGTTGCCCAAGGCTACACATAAGTTGAAGGTATGGACTATGGTGAGACATATGCTCTGTGACACTCCAAAATTTTTGATTTGGTTTTCATCAAAAACTTTGTTGGATTTTAAAAGAGGGCATTTAAAATTTCTTTTCCAGAGATCCTTCCTCTTAAAAAACTTCCTTTCACCTTTGGCAAGGATTTCCTTTTCCTTTTCAAATTTGGTGTTGAATTTTTGGAAACTTTCCTTCTGGTTGTTTCCCTCTCAAACTTATTTTTTTTCATTTAAAAAGAAACCCTAGGAGTTTTGGGACTTCTTTCTTTTTGAAACCACCCATGATTTTTACCATGTCACAGGTGGTGAAACCCCTCCAAAACCTCCCCTCCTCCTTGGAACAACCTAAGTTCTCTGTCCCAACTAATCCAAACAAGTTTTGTATTTTATTTCAATCATTTTTCCTCTCAAATCATTTCTGTCATTTATTTGGAGCCCGAGTCATTTACAAAGCAAGTACCTTATTTCCTTTGAGTTTTGATCTCAAACCAACTCCTCTGGATTGTCCTTAGCATCCACAACTCAGAACCATCTTGATCCACTCCCCTTCTTTTCAAACTTTTCAAATTTCAGCCTCTGCAAGTTTGGACCAGATTTGCCAAATTTGGTGAAATTCATATCTACACTTCTCCAAAAATTCTACCAAAATTCAGGAAGCCTACTGGAGCAATGAGTAGCAACTCCACCAAAAATCAGCTCTAGGAAAAATCCCCAGAGGCCAAATTCATTCTGTCGAACACCTTGCATGCACTGTTTCCCTGCATATTCAGAAAAATTCAGAGTTCAGTGTCGATCTTCGTCAGGAGTTCAGTCACATGCTCACAGTGCCCTTGGCACGTTCCTCGCCGCCCCTTCCTCCTGTCTGGATCGTC
Source organism: Triticum monococcum (assembly GCA_034509565.1). Taxonomy (NCBI): domain Eukaryota; kingdom Viridiplantae; phylum Streptophyta; class Magnoliopsida; order Poales; family Poaceae; genus Triticum; species Triticum monococcum. The sequence goes on from CM067841.1 coordinate 124,323,538, forward strand.
GCACACGCACTTGGCGCCTTCCTGGCGTCGGTGGCGCCCTGGCCCGCCTGCGCCGGCGTGTCTTGCGGCGGCCGATCCACCGTAACGGCCGACAGGAAGCAGAACGGCGGCGCAACGCCGTTCGGTGCCGCCCAACGCTCCCTGGCTCTCCGCGTGGCCTCATGCACGCCAGCGCAACCCCGCAGCACAGTCGTGGTGGCCCAACAGCACAGCACACGCTCCCTGCCGCCGACGTGCCGCACGGCCGTTCTGTTGGGACAGGCCGTAAACCTCCCTCCCGTGCTGAGTTGGACCCTGGAATGGAACCACTACTCCAGCTAGGCGATGCCCAAGCCCCTAATCCCACTGCCCAACCACAGCGCCGCCGTAATCAGTCGCCGGACTTATCCCGTTCGCGGCAACCGCCTCAGGCCGGCTATATATAGCGCCCCCAAGCTCCCTCTCGCCCCCGCACACCTCCACCACCTCACTGGACCCCGACCAGCAACTAGAAGAGCCTCGAGGGGCCCTTCTTCCTCGACTCCGGCCGCCTCGTTCCGCCTCGGCCTCCACCTCGATTCGCTCCGGTGAGGCCATCTCCGGTGCCCAAACCTCGTCAGTAGCCTCCTCGGGCACCCAGTAAGCTAACCCAAGCATCAATTTGACCTTCGCAGCTCTTCCCGACGAGATCCATCTCCACCCGAGCCGTCGTCCGCCGTCCGTCGGAGCAAGGCTCGCCGTCGACGTGGTACTCGCCGGCGACCACCACCACCACCATCCGACGCGGAAGGGCGCCCTGAACATGGAGGTACTCTCTGATCCCCCTGCCTCGCCGTGGATCGCCGCCGGCGACCACCGCGGCTCTCAGGCACCGTCGTTCTCCGCCGCCCGTTTTGAATTTTCAAACCTGATGGGTGGGACACGCTAGTCACCCTCTCAGTTCTTTTTACACGAATCGTTTTCTGAAAACGCCTTCGGGCAAAATACGTTTCCTTCTCTGGGCTGGCATATCCGAGACCGAAGCGTTTTCTGTTTTTATGAGCTAGCCCCTGGAAACTTTCTGTTTCATTACAGATGAGTCCCTAGACAAAAACCCTTATAACTTTTAAACAGAAAAGTATTTTTGATTGATTCTTTTTCTGTTCTCTTTAAAATTTTGTCTAGTTTTTTATCAGATTTATTTGAAAAATATTTGGAATACTTTTTTGCACATCTTGGTATTTACGATAGCGCCTATATTTTCTTTATACCGTAGATACCGAAGGAGGTGACGGAGCCGCGAACTTCACCGAGCTAGGCTCCGACTACTCTGAACCAGGCAAGCATGTTTGAACTTTTGATATGATGAGTGTCTTGGCATGTTTTGCATTTAGTTAGTTTCATGGCATGTTGATGAGCATACTGATGAACGTTATTTTCATCCATTGTTGAGGTAAGTGAGTTCGATGATCCATAGGTGGATGGATGTGAGTATGAATGACCATGTGTTGGCATGAGGATGGGTAAGATGGCAGTGTTGTAGCATGCCAGTCTTATGCCAGACTATATGACTACAGTGTCAAACCGTATCGGTCCATTTCCTTCCTTGTACTACCACATGTTTTCCGCAAGGAATATGGATTAGTATGTTGCAAACCGCTTTCCTGGTACACACCAAAAGGATAGGCCGGGATGATGGTTCCATGGCCCTGGATTAAAGCCAGTCATCCGGTCAGGGGGCATGGGTGTTTCCGGTTGGGACCGAGAGGGGGGCACCCCTTAGAGCGCGCGTATATATATTTGATCCCATGCTATTCGAGATTGTGATCTCCCCGTCTCAAAGTTTTTCTTGGACGATGTCTAGGGTGAGTCCTGGCATCGAGAGATAGGATGGGTGTGTACTGGTTAGCTGTGTTTTCTTCCGAAAGACCGTAAACGGAACTAGTCCTTCGTGACTACAGAAATCCGTTGGCTATGGGAAAAAAATTTGTACAAACTCTGCAGAGTCATACATTCCCTTGAATCATCTATTCCATGTCCAAATTCGTATATTCTTGTTCTAACAGTGTCAGCTTGATGACAGAGACTCCGGTGAATCACCTGAATGCTAAGTTCGGATATATGTTTATTCATGTGGATGGACTAACCCGTTTATTATCATGTATGGAATATTTATTATGAGTATTATTTACATATGAATAGAAGCCCTCTCTGCGATGTCGCTCAGACGTCCGACTGTGGCATTGTTATTGTTTACTTTCTTTTAAAGCCCTTTCTGTGATGTCGCTCAGACGTCTGACTGTGGCATTGTTATTGTTTACTTTCTTTTAAAGCCCTTTCTGTGATGTCGCTCAGACGTCCGACTGTGGCATTGTTATTGTTTACTTTCTTTTAAAGCCCTTTCTGTGATGTCGCTCAGACGTCCGACTGTGGCATTTCTTTTAAAGCCCTTTCTGTGATGTCGCTCAGACGTCCGACTGTGGCATTCCTTTTAAAGCCCATTCTGTGATGTCTCTCAGACGTCCGATTGTGGTATTTCTTTTAAAGCCCTTTCTGTGATGTCACTCAGACGTCCGACTGTGGCATTTCTTTTAAAGCCCTTTCTGTGATGTCGCTCAGACGTCCGACTGTGGCATTTCTTTTAAAGCCCTTTCTGCGATGTCGCTCAGACGTACGACTGTGGCATTTCTTTTAAAGTCCTTTCTGTGATGTCGCTCAGACGTCCGACTGTGGCATTTCTTTTAAAGCCCTTTATGTGGTGTCGCTAAGACGCCCGACTGTGGCATGATTTTCTGTTATTGTTTGTTCACCTTTCGAGGCGTCGCTTCAGACACCCGATCGGTTTTCATTTATATTTTTGTTGGGATTTCAGGCAGACTACCGCCGTTTCCCTCGTACTTACTTCGTTATGCAAATTTTTGAATGTGCATTGGGAAGATTAATCATGACGCATTCATGCATGCATTTGTTATATCTTACGTCCAAACTGTCTTGCGAGTACTTTCAAAGTACTCACTGGCTTGTTGATTTGGCCAGATGCTGACAAAGGTGATCTCATGGATGAAGAGTTCGATAGCGAGTCCGACGCCTAGAGGATTCCCAGTCAGTCTCGTGCGACCCTGGATTTGGTCACTGTATTATATCCGCTTCCGCAACCCGAATAAATTTATCGAGCCTCACCTCGACGCTCGATGAGATGCCAGTCCGAGAGTCATGTTACCACACTCCCCACTGTGTTATTCCACCATCGCTTTATCCTCGAGTCAGTAGTATGCCACCACGCCATTGTGTTATATCCGCCATTATGTATAATTATTGGCGTGCTTGTAATAATTTGTTGAGCAGCCCTAGCTCAACCCTGTAATATATTCTATGCTACTGGCTTATTGTATCAAGAACTTGTCTACCAGTGAGGAGGATTTCTCTCATGCTGGACTCAAAAGATTGGTTTTTCAATAAATATTTTTATTGGAAAACCGGTCGTGACATGCTCCCGTTGCTAGACTTGAGTCCATTCGCATCTTACTTGCTTATGCTAATCACCATGATATCACCTTGTACCAAATGGACATTAAAAGTTCTTTTCTAAATGGCAAAATTGAGGAAGAAGTTTATGTTAAGCAACCTCCCGGCTTCGTCAATCCTAAGAAACCTAATCATGTTTACAAACTTCACAAAGCCCTTTATGGTCTTAAACAAGCTCCTAGAGCATGGTATAAATGCTTGACCAAGTTCCTTATTGAAAAAGGCTTTGAAATTGGTAAAATTGATTCTACTCTTTTTAATAAAAGGGTTAATGGAGAACTATTTGTGTGCCAAATTTATGTTGATGATATCATATTTGGTTCAACTAACCCTCATTTTAGTGAGAAGTTTGGAAAGCTAATGTCAGAGAAGTTTGAGATGTCTATGATGAGTGAACTCAAATTATTTCTCGGTTTGCAAATCAAGCAAACTAAGGAGGTACCTTTGTCTCTCAAACGAAGTACACCAAGGACTTATTCAAGAAGTTCAATATGCAAGAATGCAAAGGTATGACTACACCCATGCCTACTAGTGGACATCTTGATTTGACCAAAGATGGTGAACCGGTTGATCAAAAGGTTTATCACTCTATGATTGGTTCATTGTTATATCTATGTGCCTCTCGTCCCGATATTATGCTAAGTGTGTGCATGTGTGCACGATATCAAGCTGCTCCTCAAGAGTGTCATCTTAAGGCTGTGAAAAGGATAGTGAGATACCTAATCCATACACAAAATTTTGGCATTTGGTATCCTAAGAGGTCCTCTTTTGATCTTGTTGGCTACTACGATTCGGACTATGCCGGAGACAAGGTTGATAGAAAATCCACTTCGGGTACTTGTCAATTCCTTGGTAGATCTCTTGTGTCTTGGTCTTCCAAGAAACAAAACTCGGTATCCTTATCCACCGCCGAAGCGGAATACATTGCCGCTGGTTCATGTTGTGCTCAATTACTTTGGATGACCCAAACTCTTAAAGATTATGGGATATATGTGAAACATGTTCCATTGCTATGTGACAATGAAAGTGCTATTAAGATTGCTCACAATCCCGTGCAACATTCTCGAACTAAGCATATTGAAGTTCGTCATCATTTCATTCGAGATCATGTTGCCAAAGGGGACATTAACCTTAAGCATGTTCGCACCGATAAGCAATTGGTGGATATATTCACTAAACCACTTGATGAGAAAGTGTTTTGCAGGTTGAGAGGTGAATTGATCATCATTGATGCTTCAAACTTGGAGTAGGAACTCCATTTGATACATGCGGGGCATGAGCCTATGACTAATCCTCGATATTTCTCTCATGATGCTATTCATATGTCTTGGATATATTTGTACCTTGCATGTTATCTAACCCATGTAGGTACTTGGTTGAATCTAAATCTATGAGATTGCAACTCACTGAAATCTTGAGCATTCTCTACATCACCAAGTCTCTACACAATGGTGGTCGAAGACAAAGAAGCACGAAACCATTTAAACATATCCTTTGGAAAATTCTATGTTGAGTCTCATGATTGTCATTTTGGATACACAAGTGCTCTTCCTTGCAAAGCTAACCCATGTAGGTAGATGAACTCAAACTCCAAGTGGTGCTCCCAACTCTTGATGAACTACATCAACCTTGAGCAACCCACACAAGTTCAACTACATGATCAAGATCAACACCACCACCCAAGGTATGTTATTCCATCTTAGAGAAGCTTTACTCCAAGTCATGAGCCAAAGCAACTCGACAAGATGTGAATACATCAAGATGCTTAAATGAAAAATGGTAACCCCATTTTGAGCTTAAACAATGAGTATGACCTATGATCAAGTGCTCTCACTTGACTCCTAAGTCAATATACTCTAACATAGGTGACTTTGTCGCCGACCATTTCTAGATGAAGTTCTCTAGTGTTTCTCCGTGCTTTTGCATTTGCATATTTGTTTCCCCTTTCAAACTTCATCTAGAACTTTTAGTTTCTTTTCTTTCCTTTTTGTTCTTCATTTTCTGCATCCAATTCATTGCAAATCTTTCAGTTAATTCCTTGCATATCCTTGTGAGATCTTACTTGTCTAGTGAGCTGAGGTGACAAGTGGTTTCACTCTGATGAACTCGGTCACACCGGTTTGTTCTCTTCGGCCCAACCGAAATCTCTCGGTGCAACCGAAGCACACAACTCGGAGTCACCGATTCCACCACAGGAAAACCAACTTGCCACTTATTCCTGATTTCTGTTTGCTCCAGCTCCACTCAATGATTCTTTTCCTCTACCAGCATCATATTAGACATGCTGCTTTGCTCTGTGACTCGAGGACCAACCCATTTCTATCACATGTCCAGAAGAGCCCTTCTTGGAAATTGATGTCAAAGGGGGAGAGAGAGATCACATCAAAGCTTAATCCTTCCTATAGGGGGAGAAAGAGAGAATACTCATGGGGAGAGAGTTTCTCAACTAGGAGAAAGTAAAATCATCAAAGACCCCAGATGCTTGCTGTTCAAGAGGAGAGATGTCACATGTCTTTAAGAGGGGAAAGACATGTTTGGTTGCTTGCTTTACCTCAAGCTCTGTTGTTCCTTTTTGTTGCTCTGATTTTCTGTTCACTATCTTCTCCCAATATCCCATGCAGATTCAGGGGGAGCAAGACATCTAAGGGAAGGAAATCTCTAATTTTATTGCATATCTTTACCTTTGGGGACATGTCTATATCCAATGTAGTACTTAGTACTCACTCTACATGTCATCCTAGTCTTGGTTCTCTTGTGGTTTCTCTTGTTTGCCATTGTTAGTAGGTGTATCTATGTTATTTAACCTTGTTTGCGCAGGTTCATCCCATCCTAAGCCAACTCAAGACCACAAGGTAAGTATATGCATCACAGTCATGTGAATGAGAAGTTCTTGCTGATGTAAATACTGTTTGCAAGAAGGACTCATGAGCATGAAGGTACATTTCTCACATTCACATCATTTTCTCTGATGCATATAGCCAAGATACATGTAACACATTGCTTACTCTATCATGTTTACGCATTCACATGCTCCTATATTCAATATTCACATGATTGCATACATGTAGGGGGAGCCTATGCAAGTTACATGTCTTCCCAAAGCTTTACTTGCTATTCTCTATACCTTTATCTAAAGCTTTGATGTATGTTGTCATCAATTACCAAAAAGGGGGAGATTGAAAGCACAAGTGCTCCCTGGGTGGTTTTGGTAATTAATGTCAACATATCTCTTGTTGGACTAACACTTTTACCTAGTATGTTTCAGATAAGTTCAACAATGGAGTGGCATGGACTAGAGGATGTGGAACCCCTTCAAGATGCTAAGGACAAAGGATTGGTTCAAGCTTCAAGATCAAGACTCTACATTTTCTATTTTAGTGATCCAAGATTACATTGAGTCTATAGGAAAAGCCAATACTATCAAGAGGGGATGAGGTGTTGCTTAATGGCTTGCTTGCTCAAAGTGCTTAGTGATATGCTCCAAAACCCTCAACTACCTTCCCACATCCACATATGACCTAAACCAAAAGTCAAACTCGGCCCCACCGATTTTATCTATCCGACACCACCGAGTTTTAGATGTCATAGCCACTGCCACAAACCCTAGCAAATCGGTTTCACCGATAGGGATCTCGGTCTCACCGAGATGGGATTGTAATCTCTCTGTGTATGTCCATTACCAAAATCGGTCTCACCGAGTTTGGGCAATCGGTACTACCGAGATTACAATGCAAACTCTCTGGTTAGCTTATTACCAAAATCAGTCCCACCGAGTTTGTGTAATCCGTCTCACCGAGTTTTCCTGACCAACTCTCTAGTTAGCTTATTACCAAAATCGGTCCCACCTAGTTTGTGTAATCGGTCATGCCGAGATTACGTTATGCCCTAACCCTAACCATATCGGTCCTACCGAGTTGTATCTCAGTCCCACCGAAAATCCTAACGGTCACTAGGTTTGCTGAATCGGTCCGACCGAGTTTAACCATTCGGTCCCACCGAGTTTCACAAATTATGTGTAACGGTTAGATTTTTTGTGGAGGCTATATATACCCCTCCACCCACTCTTCATTCATGGAGAGAGCCATCAGAACATACCTACACTTCCAATACACATTTTCTGAGAGAGAACCACCTACACTTGTGTTGAGGTCAAGATATTCCATTCCAACCATATGAATCTTGATCTCTAGCCTTCCCCAAGTTGATTTCCACTCAAATCTTCTTTCCACCAAATCCAAATCCTGTGAGAGAGAGTTGAGTGTTGGGGAGACTATCATTTGAAGCACAAGAGCAAGGAGTTCATCATCAACACACCATTTGTTACTTCTTGGAGAGTGGTGTCTCCTAGATTGGCTAGGTGTCACTTGGGAGCCTCCGACAAGATTGTGGAGTTGAACCAAGGAGTTTGTAAGGGCAAGGAGATCGCCTACTTTGTGAAGATCTACCACTAGTGAGGCAAGTCTTTCGTGGGCGACGGCCGTGATGGAATAGACATGGTTGCTTCTTCGTGGACCCTTCGTGGGTGGAGCCCTCCGTGGACTTGCGCAACCGTTACCCCCCGTGGGTTGAAGTCTCCATCAATGTGGATGTACGATAGCACCACCTATCAGAACCACGACAAAAACATCCGTGTCTCCAATTGCGTTTGAATACTCCAAACCCTTCTCTTTACATTCTTGCAAGTTGCATGCTTTACTTTCCGCCGCTCATATACTCATTGCATGCTTGCTTGATATGTATTGTGTTTGTTAAACTTGTGCTTAAACTCCACTTAAACCTAAGAATATTAAAAAATGGCAACTTTTGGCACTTAGTGTCTAATCACCCCCCCCCCCTCTAGACACCTCTTCTCGATCCCTTCAGCCAAGGATAACTAGCCCCCAGACCATGAAGGGCTAGGAGAGCAGGATAGTCTAGAGGGCCTTGTGTTGGGGAACGCATCATTTCAAAAAATTTCCTACAATCACGCAAGATCTATCTAGGAGATGCATAGCAACGAGAGGGGAGAGTGTGTCTACGTACCCTTGTAGAACGAAAGCGGAAGCGTCAAGTAACACGGTTGATGTAGTCAAACATCTTCGCGATCCAACTGATTAAGTACCGAACACACGGCACCTCCGCGATCTGCACACGTTCAGCTCGGTGATGTCCCTAGTAATCTTGATCTAGCTGAGGTCGAGGGTGAGTTTCGTCAGCACGACGGTGTGGTGACTGTGATGATTAAGTTACCAACGCAGGGCTTCGCCTAAGCACTACGACAATATGACCGAGGTGGAAAACTATGGAGGGGGGCACCGCACACGGCTAAAGATCGACTTGTGTGTCCATGGGGTGCCCCCTCCCCCGTATATAAAGGAGGGTAGGAGGAGGAGGGACGGCCTCAAGGGGCGCGCCCAAGGGGGGAGACTCCTACTCCTAGTATGAGTAGGTTCCCCCTTTCCCAGTCCAAGTAGGAGAAGAAGGAAGGAGAGGAAGAAGAGAAGAAAGGGGGGGCCCTAGCCCTAGTACAATTCGGTTTGGGCTAGGGGGCGTGTGCCTCCTCTTGGCCTGACTCCTCTCTTCCACTACTAGGCCCATGAGGCCCAATAACTTCTGGGGGGGGGGGGGGTCCGGTAACCCCCGGTACTCCGAAACTTATCCGAAATGACACAAACCATTCCGGTGTCCGAATGTAGCCTTCCAATATATGAATCTTTATGTCTTGACCATTTCGAGACTCCTACTCATGTCTGTGATCTCATCCGGGAGTCCGAACAACCTTTGGTACCTAAAATCACATAACTCATAATACATAACGTCATCGAACGTTAAGCTTGCGGACCCTACGGGTTCGAGAACTATGTAGACATGACCAAGACACATCTCCGGTCAATAACCAATAGCGGAACCTGGATGCTCATATTGGTTCCTACATATTCTACAAAGATCTTTATCGGTCAAACCGCACAACAACATACGTTGTTCCCTTTGTCATCGGTATGTTACTTGCCCGAGATTCGATTGTCGGTATCATCATACCACTTCAGTATCATCACCGGCAAGTCTCTTTACTCGTTCCTTAATGCATCATTCCGGAACTAAATGATTAGTCACATTGGTTGCAAGGCTTATAGTGATGTGCATTACCAAGAGGGCCTAGAGATACTATTGAAGAACGCAGTAATTTCAAAAAAATTCATATGCACACGCAAGATCCATCTAGGCGATGCATAGCAACGAGAGGGGAGAGTGATGTCTACGTACCCTCGTAGACCGTAAGCGGAAGCATTATGACAACGTGGTTGATGTAGTCATACATTTTCACGATCCGACTGATCCTAGTACCGAAGGTACGACACCTCCATGATCTACACACGTTCAGCTCGGTGACGTCCCGCGAACTCTAGATCCAGCTGAGTGTCGATGGAGAGTTTTGTCAGCACGACGGCATGATGACGGTGATGGTGAAGTTACCGATGCAGGGCTTCGCCTAAGCACTACAACGATATGACCGAGGTGGAACTCTATGGAGGGGGGCACCGCACACGGCTAAGAGATCAACGTGTGTGTCTATGGGGTGCCCCCTCCCTCATATATAAAGGAGTGGAGGAGGGGAAGGGCCGACCCCTCTATGGCGCACCCAAGGGGAGTCCTACTCCCACTGGGAGTAGGATTCCCCTCCCTTCCCTAGTTGGATTAGGAGATGAAGGAAGGGGGAGTGAGGGGGGAAGGAAGGGGGGCGGCCCCCAACCATTTCAGATTGGGCTTGGGGGGGCTCCTAGGATCCCTTCTCCTCTCTCCCACTATGGCCCATTAAGGCCCATATACTTCCCGGGGGGTTCCGGTAACCTCCCGGTACTCCGGTATATGCCCGAACTCACCAGGAACCATTCCGATGTCAAAACATAGGCTTCCAATATATCGATCTTTATGTCTCGACCATTCAGAGACTCCTCGTCATGTCCGTGATCATATCCGGGACTCCGAACAACCTTCGGTACATCAAAACAGATAAACTCATAATATCGATCATCACCGAACGTTAAGCATGCGGACCCTACGGGTTCGAGAACTATGTAGACATGACCGAGACTCATCTCCGGTCAATAACCAATAGCAGTGTGCATTACCGAGAGGGCCTAGAGATACCTCTCCGATACATGGAGTGACAAATCCTAATCTCGATCTATGCCAACTCAACAAACACCATCGGAGACACCTGTAGAGCATCTTCATAGACACCCAGTTACGTTGTGACGTTTGATAGCATACTAAGTGTTCCTCCGGTATTCGGGAGTTGCATAATCTCATCGTCATATGAACATGTATAAGTTATGGAGAAAGCAATAGCAGTAAACTAAACGATCAAAGTGCTAATCTAACGGATGGGGCAAGTCAATCACATCATTCTCTAATGATGTGATCCGTGTTGGGTGGTAGGATCGACATATGCCAACGGGTGGCTTATCATTGCGGGGGCCAAAAGAACGTCGCCGGTGCCTGGAAACGGGATGAGGCGTAGACATGCACGCCGGCGAATCTTACCCAGCTTCAGGGCTCTCCGGGGAGATAACACCCCTACTGCTGCTCTGCGGGGTCTCCGCATGGTTACTAAGTTCACAGGTGGCTACAATGCTCCTTGAGCTGTTTGGGATGGACCAAGGTCAATGAAATTGAAAGGCACCTCTGACAACAGAATCAAAAGGAAGGAAGAAGGGCTTAGCACAGCCTGCCTCTTCTCCTTGTAAGTGTCTATGTCTAGAAAGAGAGTTCAACCCTTTGCATGGGTGCACCGGGGGGTTTATATAGGCCTACCCCCCGGGGGTACAATGGTAATCCGACTGGGCGCGGGGCCCAGCTGTCGGCGACTATGCTTGCCGGCTTCTCCGCCGGCTTCTGGGGCCCACCGGCTGGTGGGTCCCGCCGACTGCCGGCTCTTGGGTCGACAGGCCGGCCCCACCGGCCAGGGTCTTGTCGGCGGCCGGTTACTGTCGCTCCGTGTTTGTTGGCGCAGGCTTGGTCGGGGTAAGCATGGCTACAGTAACGCCGCCCTGGCGGGCGATTACTGTAGCCCCGCCGCACCTTGTCTCCTTAATGGGCGTCTCCTTCGAGGAAGGCGGCAGGCCGGCTACGCGAAGCCGGTCCTCTATCTCGCCGGCTTGAGAGGGGGTGCGGCCGGCTTCGGCATCTCTCTGCCCGAAGGGGCCCACCGCCTCGTGGGCCACGCTGGCGGCCCGTAGAGGAGGGCGTCGGAACCGCCGAGGCTACAGTGCCACGCCAGGCGGGCCGCAGTTGCCCGCACGACGCGCTGTACCAGGCGTGCTCCGGGTTTTGGGGGTGGCAGGCTCCACTGTAGCCACGCCCCGCTTCATCATCGCAGAGTGGACGCGTACATCGCGGGTATGGCGTTGACTGCTTTATCGGAGCCGGCCCGGCGGTAGCCGGCCGTGCCATAGCCGGCCTTGTCATAGCCGGCCCGGCCGCGGCCGGCCATGTCGTAGTCGGCCCTCCATAGTTTTCTTCATGGGGGTAGAAAGGGCGGGCCGCCCCCCAAGCCGGCTAGGAAGGTAGCCGGCTAGGGGGGAGGCGGCCGAAGTCTTGAGTCTTCTTATGAGCCGGACGGGCTCACAATTTTTTCTGAGGGGCCAGGGGAAGCCGGCTGGGCTACCCGTGGCTATTTACCCAGACAATCCGGTTCATCAAATGACAACTCTTTGTCCATGGCTAGGAAACTTAACCATCTTTCGTTAACGAGCTAATCAAGTAGAGGCATACTAGTGACACTTTGTTTGTCTATGTATTCACACGTGTACTAAGTTTCCCGTTAATACAATTCTAGCATGAATAATAAACATTTATCATGATATAAGGAAATATAAATAAGAACTTTATTATTTCCTTTAGGGCATATTTCCTTCACATACCTCTCCGACAATCGGAGTGACAAATCCTAATCTCGATCTATGCCAACTCAACAAACACCATCAGAGACACCTGTAGAGCATCTTTATAATCACCCAGTTATTATTGCCTCTAGGGCATATTTCCTTTAGTCTCCCACTTGCACTAGAGTCAATAATCTGGATTACATTGTGATGATCCTAACACCCATGGAGTCTTGGTGCTGATCATGTTTTGCTCGTGAGAGAGGCTTAGTCAATGTGTCTGCAACATTCAGATCCGTATGTATCTTGCAAACCTTTATGTCTCCCTCCTTGACATGATCGTGGATGGAATTGAAGCATCTCTTGATGTGCTTGGTTCTCTTGTGAAATCTGGATTCCTTTGCCAAGCCAATTGCACCAGTATTGTCACAAAATATTTTCATTGGACACGATGCAATAGGTATGACACCTAGATCGGATATGAACTCCTTCATCCAGACTCCTTCATTCGCCGCTTCTTAAGCAGCTATGTACTCCGCTTCACACATAGATCCCGCCACGACGCTCTTCTTGGAACTGCACCAACTGACAGCTCCACCATTCAAAAAAACATATCCGGTTTGTGACTTAGAGTCATACGGATCAGTGTCAAAGCTTGCATCGACGTAACCATTTACGACGAGCTCTTTGTCACCTCCATAAACAAGAAACACATCCTTTGTCCTTTTTAGGTATTTCAGGATATTCTTGACCGTTGTCCAGTGATCCACTCCTGGATTACTTTGGTAACTCCCTGCTAAACTAATAGCAAGGCACACATCAGGTCTGGTACACAACATTGCATACATGATAGAACCTATGGCTGAAGCATAGGGAATGACTTTCATTTTCTCTCTATCTCCTGCAATGGTCTGGCATTGAGGTTGACTCAACTTCACACCTTGTAACACAGGCAAGAACCCTTTCTTTTCCTGATCCATTTTGAACTTCTTCAAAACTTTATCAAGGTATGTACTTTGTGAAAGTCCAATTAAGCGTCTTGATCTATCTCTATAGATCTTGATGCCCAATATATAAGCGGCTTCACCGAGGTCTTTCATTGAAAAATTCTTATTCAAGTATCCTTTTATGCTATTCAGAAATTCAGTATCATTTTCGATCACCAATATGTCATCTACATATAATATCAGAAAAGCTATAGAGCTCCCACTCACTTTCCTATAAATACATGCTTCTCCAAAAGTCTGTATAAAACAATATGCTTTGATCACATTATCAAAGTGTATATTCCAACTCTGAGAGGCTTGGACTAGTCCATAAATGGATCGCTGGAGCTTGCACACTTTGTGAGAACCTTTTGGATCGACAAAACCTTTTGGTTGCATCATATACAACTCTTCTTTAAGATATCCATTAAGGAATGCGGTTTTGACATCCATTTGCCAAATTTCATAATCATAAAATGCGGCAATTGCTAACATGATGCGGATGGACTTCAGCATCGCTACGAGTGAGAAGGTCTCATCGTAGTCAACTCCTTGAACTTGTCGAAAACCTTTTGCAGCAAGTAGAGCTTTGTAGACAGTAACATTACCGTCAGCATCAGTCTTCTTCTTGAAGATCCATTTATCCTCTATGGCCTGCCGATCATCGGGAAAGTCAACCAAAGTCCATACTTTGTTCTCATACATGGATCCCATCTCAGATTTCATGGCCTCAAGCCATTTTGCGGAATTTGGGCACATCATCGCTTCCTCATAGTTCGTAGGTTTGTCATGGTCAAGTAACATGACCTCCAGAACAGGATTACCGTACCACTCTAGTGCGAATCTTACTCTGGTTGACCTACGAGGTTTGGTAGTAACTTGATCAGAAGTTTCATGATCATCATCATTAGCTTCCTCACTTACTGGTGTAGGAATCACTAGAACTGATTTCTGTGATTGACTACCTTCCAATAAGGGAGTAGGTACAATTACCTCATCAAGTACTACTTTCCTCCCACTCACTTCTTTCAAGAGAAACTCCTTCTCTAGAAAGGATCCATTCTTAGCAACGAATATCTTGCCTTCAGATCTATGATAGAAGGTGTACCCAAGAATCTCCTTTGGGTATCCTATGAAGACACATTTCTCTGATTTGGGTTTGAGCTTATCAGGTTGAAGCTTTTTCACATAAGCATCACAGCCCCAAACTTTAAGAAACGACAACTTGGCTTTCTTGCCAAACCACAATTCATAAGGTGTCGTCTCAACGGATTTTGATGGTTGATACGTCTGTTTTGCATCATGCTTTTATATCGATAATTATTGCATTATGGTCTATTATTACACATTATGTCACAATACTTATGCCTATTCTCTCTTATTTTACAAGGTTTACATGAAGAGGGAGAATGCCGGTAGTTGGAATTCTGTGCTGGAAAAGGAGCAAATATTAGAGACCTATTCTGCACAACTCCAAAAGTCCTAAAACTTCACGGGAGCACATTTTGGAATATATAAAAAATACTGGCAAAAGAAATTACCAGAGGGGGCCCACACCTTGGCCACGAGGGTGGGGGTGCGCCCTATCCCCCTGGGCGTGCCCCCTGTCTCATGGGGCCCCTGGCAGGCCCCCGGTGCCCATCTTCTGCTATATGAAGTCTTTCATCCAAGAAAAAACCATAAGGAAGCTTACGGGACAAAACTCCGCCACCACGAGGTGGAACCTTGGCGGAACCAATCTAGGGCTCCGGCGGAGCTGTTTTGCCGGGGAAACATCCCTCCGGGAGAGGGAAATCATCACCATCGTCATCACCATCGATCCTCTCATTGGGAGGGGGTCAGTATCCATCAACATCTTCACCAGCACCGTCTCATCTCAAACCCTAGTCCATCTCTTGTATCCAATCTTTGTCTCAAAACCTCAGATTGGTACCTGTGGGTTGCTAGTAGTGTTGATTACTCCTTGTAGTTGATGCTAGTTGGTTTATTCGTTGGAAGATCATATGTTCAGATCCTTTATGCATATTAATACCCCTCTGATTATGAACATGAATATGATTTGTGAGTAGTTACGTTTGTTCCTGAGGACGTGGGAGAAGTCTTGCTATAAGTAGTCATGTGAATTCGGTATTCGGTCGATATTTTGATGAGATGTATGTTGTCTCTCCTCTAGTGGTGTCATGTGAACGTCGACTACATGACACTTCACCATTTTTTGGGCCTAGGGGAAGGCATTGGGAAGTAATAAGTAGATGATGGGTTTCTAGAGTGACAGAAGCTTAAACCCTTGTTTATGAGTTGCTTCGTAAGGGGCTGATTTGGATCCATATGTTTCATGCTATGGTTAGGTTTACCTTAATACTTCTTTTGTAGTTGCGGATGCTTGCAAGGGGGGTTAATCATAAGTGGGATACTTGTCCAAGGAAGGGAAGTACCCATGCACCGGTCCACCCACATATCAAATTATCAAAGTACCGAACGTGAAGCATATGAACGTGATGAAAACTAGCTTGACGATAATTCCCATGTGTCCTCGGGAGCACTTTATTTTATATAGGAGTTTGTCCAGGCTTGTCCTTTGCTACAAAAAGGATTGGGCCATCTTTCTGTACCTTATTACTTTTATTACTTGTTACCCGTTACAAATTACCTTATCACAAAACTACTTGTTTCCAATAATTTCAGTGCTTGCAGAGAATACCTTACTGAAAACTGCTTATCATTTCCTTCTGCTCCTCGTTGGGTTTGATACTCTTACTTATCGAAAGGACTACGATAGACCCCCTATACTTGTGGGTCATCAAGACTCTTTTCTGGCGCCGTTGTCGGGGAGTGAAGCGCCTTTGGTAGGTGGAATTTGGTAAGGAAAAATTTATATAGTGTGCTGAAATTTACTGTCACTTGTTACTATGGAACATATTCCTTTGAGGGGCTTGTTCGGAGTATCTTCACCCCGACCAGTAGAGCAAAGAGTTTCTCCTCAACCTACTGAACCTACTGAAAATGTTTACTTTGAAATTCCTTCAGGTATGATAGAGAAACTCCTTGCTAATCCTTTCACACGTGATGGAACATTACATCCCGATTTGCACCTAACCTATGTGGATGAAGTTTGTGGATTATTTAAGCTTGCAGGTATGCCCGAGGATGTTATCAAGATGAGGATCTTCCCTTTATCTTTGAAGGGAAATGCATTGGCATGGTTTAGGCTATGTGATGATATGGGATCATGGAACTACAACTGATTGAAATTGGAATTTCATCAGAAGTTTTATCCTATGCATCTTGTTCATCGTGATCGTGATTATATTTATAATTTTTGGCCTCACGAAGGACAAAGCATCGCTCAAGCTTGGGGGAGGCTTAAGTCAATGTTATATCCATGCCCCAATCATGAGCTCTGAAGAGAAATTATTATTCAAAAAATTTATGCTCGACTTTCTCTCAATAATCGCTCCATGCTCGATACTTCTTGTACTGGTTTTTTTATGATGAAGACTATTGAATTCAAATGGGATTTATTGGAAAGAATTAAACGCAACTCTGAAGATTGGGATCTCAACGAAGGTAAGGAGTCAGGTATAACACCTAAGTTTGATTGTGTTAAATCTTTGATGGACACCGATGTTTTTCGTGAATTTAGCACTAAATATGGACTTAACTGTGAGATAATAGCTTCTTCCTGTGAATCCTTTGCTACTATGTTGATCTCCCTAAGGAGAAGTGGTTTAAATATAATCCTCCCATTGAAGTAAAAGTAGTTGCACCTATTAAAGTTGAAGAAAAGACTATCACTTATAATGTTGATCCTGTTGTTCCTACTGCTTATATTGAGAAACCACCTTTCCCTGCTAGAATAAAGGATCATGCTAAAGAATCAACTGTGGTTCGTAAGAGTAATACTAGAACACCTACACCCCCTGAGCAAATTAAAGTTGAACCTAGTATTGCTATGGTTAAAGATCTCTTGGCTGATAATAACGATGGGCATGTTATTTACTTCTGTGATGAAGCTGCTAGAATTGCTAGACTCGATACTAAAAATAAACATAGACCTGTTGTAGGCATGCCTGTTATTTCTGTTAAAATAGGAGATCATTGCTATCATGGCTTATGTGATATGGGTTCTAGTGCAAGTGCAATACCTCATTTCTTATACAAATAAATTATGCATGATATTACACCTGCTGAGATAGAAGAGATAGATGTTTCAATTAAGCTTGCTAATAGAGATACTATTTCATCAGTTGGGATTGTTAGAGATGTTGAAGTCTTGTGTGGGAAAGTTAAATATTCGGCTTATTTTCTTGTTCTTGGTTCCCCACAAGATAACTTTTGTCCCATTATATTTGGTAGACCCTTCTTGAATACTGTTAATGCTAAGATAGACTACAAAAAGGATGTTGTTACTATTGGTTTTGGGGATATGTCTCATGAGTTGAATTTTTCTAAATTTCGTAGACAACCCCATGATAAAGAATTGCCTAGTAAAGATGAAATTATTGGCCGTGCTTCTATTGTGTTGCCTCCTAATGATCCTTTGGAACAATATTTGCTAGACCATGAAAATGATCTGTTTATGAATGAAAGAAGGGAAATAGATGAAGTATTCTTTAAATAGGGACCTATTCTGAAACACAACTTGCCTGTTGAAATTCTAGGGGATCCTCCTCCACCCAAGGGTGATCCCGTGTTTGAGCTTAAACCATTGCCGGGTACTCTTAAATATGCTTATCTTGATGAGAAAAAGATATATCCTGTTATTATTAGTGCTAACCTTTCAGTGCATGAAGAAAATAAATTATTGAAAACTCTAAAGAAGCACCATGCTGCTATTGGATATACTCTTGATGATCTTAAGGGCATTGGTCCCACTCTATGTCAGCACAAAATAAAATTGGAGAAAGACGCTAAACCGGTTATTGATCACCAACGACGGTTAAATCCTAAGATGAAAGAAGTGGTAAGAAAAGAAATACTAAAGCTTTTGGAGGAAGGTATAATTTATCCCGTTGCTGATAGTCAGTGGGTAAGTCCTATCCATTGTGTCACTAAGAAGGGATGTATAACTGTTGTTCCTAATGATAATGAATTGATCCCACAAAGAATTGTTGTAGGTTATAGAATGGTAATTGATTTCCCCAATTAAATAAAGCTACTAAAAAGGATCATTACCCTTTACCTTTTATTGATCAAATACTAGAAAGATTATCTAAACATACACATTTCTGCTTTCTAGATGGTTATTCTGGTTTCTCTCAAATTCCTGTGTCAAAAGAAGATCAAGAAAAGACAACTTTTACTTGCCCTTTCGGTACCTTTGCTTATAGACGTATGCCTTTTGGTATATGTAATGCACCTGCTACCTTTCAAAGATGTATGACTGCTATATTCTCTGACTTTTGTGAAAAGATTGTTGAGGTTTTCATGGATGATTTCTCCGTATATGGAACTTCTTTTGATGATTGCTTAAACAACCTTGATCGAGTTTTGCAGAGATGTGAAGAAACTAATCTTGTCTTGAATTGGGAGAAGTGCCACTTTATGGTTAATGAAGGTATTGTCTTGGAGCATAAAATTTCTGAAAGAGGTATTGAAGTTGATAAAGCTAAAGTTGATGCTATTGAAAAGATGCCATGTCCTAAGGACATTAAAGGTATAAGAAGTTTCCTTGGTCATGCCGGCTTTTATAGGAGGTTCATTAAAGAATTCTCAAAAAAATTCAGGCCTCTGACTAATCTTTACCAAAATATGTTCCTTTTGTCTTTCACGATGATTGTGTAGAAGCATTTGAAATACTTAAGAAAGCCTTGATTTCTGCACCCATTGTTCAGCCTCCTGATTGGAATTTACCATTTGAAATTATGTGTGATGCTAGTGATTATGCTGTAGGTGTTGTTCTAGGACAAAGGGTTGATAAGAAATTAAATGTTATCCAATATGCTAGTAAAACTCTCGACAGTGCCCAAAGAAATTATGCTATTACTGAAATGGAATTTTTAGCAGTTGTATTTGCTTGTGATAAGGTCAGACCTTATATTGTTGATTCTAAAGTAACTGTTCACACTGATCATGCTGCTATTAAACATCTTATGGAAAATAAAGATGCTAAACCTAGACTTATTAGATGGGTTCTCTTGTTACAAGAATTTGATTTGCATATTATTTATAGAAAGGGAGCTGAGAACCCCGTTGCAGACAACTTGTCTAGGTTAGAGAATGTTCTTGAGGACCCACTACCTATTGATGATAGCTTCCCTGATGAACAATTAGCTGTCATAAATGCTTCTCATACTGCTCCATGGTTGCTGATTATGCTAATTATATTGTTGCTAAATTTATACCACCTAGTTTCACATACCAGCAAAAGAAAAAGGTTTTCTGTGATTTAAGACATTACTTCTGGGATGACCCACATCTTTATAAAGAAGGAGTAGATGGTGTTATTAGACATTGTGTACCTGAGCATGAACAGGAACAGATCCTACGCAAGTGTCACTCCGAGGCTTATAGAGGACACCATGCTAGAGACAGAACTGCGCATAAGGTATTGCAATCTGGTTTTTATTGGCCTACTCTCTTCAAAGATGCCCGTAAGTTTGTCTTATCTTGTGATGAATGTCAAAGAATTGGTAATATTAGTAGACGTCAAGAAATGCCCATGAATCATTCACTTGTTGTTGAACCATTTGATGTTTGGGGCTTTGATTATATGGGACCGTTTCCTTCCTCTAATGGGTATACACATATTCTAGTTGTTGTTGATTACATTACTAAGTGGGTAGAAGATATTCCAACTAGTAGTGCTGATCATAACACCTCTATTAAGATGCTTAAATAAGTTATTTTTCTGAGGTTTGGACTCCCTAGATATTTAATGACTGATGGTGGTTCGCATTTTATTCACGGTGCTTTTCGTAAAATGCTTGCTAAGTATAATGTTAATCATAGAATTGCATCTCCATATCATCCATAGTCTAGTGGTCAAGTAGAACTAAGTAATAGAGAGCTTGAATTAATCTTGCAAAAGACTGTTAATAGATCTAGAAAGAACTGATCCAGGAAACTTGATGATGCATTGTGGGCCTATAGAACTGCATACAAAAATCCTATGGGTATGTCTCCATATAAAATGGTTTATGGAAAGCATGTCACTTAACTCTTGAACTAGAACATAAGGCATATTGGGCCATTAAAGAGCTCAACTATGACCTCAAACTTGCCGGTGAGAAGAGACTATTTGACATTAGCTCACTTGATGAATGGAGAACCCGGGCCTATGAGAATGCCAAACTGTTTAAAGAAAAAGTTAAAAGATGGCATGACAAAAGGATACAAAAACGTGAGTTTAATGTAGGTGATTATGTATTGTTATACAACTCTCATTTAATATTTTTTGCAGGAAAACTCCTCTCTAAATGGGAATGTCCTTACGTTATCGAGGAGGTCTATCGTTCCGGTGCCATAAAAATCAACAACTTCAAAGGCACAAATCCGTGGGTGGTGAACGGTCAAAGAATCAAACATTATATCTCAGGTAATCCCATAAATGTTGAAACTAATGTTATTGAAATCGTAACCCCGGAGGAATACATAAGGGACACTTTCCAGAATGTTTCAGACTCCAGAAAGGAAGAGGTATGTGGTACGGTAAGTAAACCAACTCCAAAACAGTTCTAAAAGCATTTTTTTCTCCGTTTTGGAATATTTAAGAAAATAGGAAAATAAGAAGCAGTACGAGAAGGACACGAGGCTTCCACAAGGGTGGAGGGCGCACCCCCTGCCTCGTGGGCACCTTGTGTGCTCTTCGGACTCCGTTTTCTTGCATGATACTTCTTTTGGTCGGTAAAAATTCATTATATAATCTCCCGAAGGTTTTGACCACCGTAGCACGCAAATATCCTCTGTTTTTCTTTCAAGCTATTTTCTACCAGAGTTGTCAAGGTCAGGCATTATGTCGTCCCCCTCCTCCAACAATGAGGGCAACGATGCTTGGCCAATGAAGGTAGAGCTGAAGAGAGAAGAACCCGGGGAGATCAACAAGGATGATGGGATCAAGAAGGCCATGGAGGATCAAGTTCCGGCAGCAGAAGATGAAGACATCCTTCAACCTCATCACAATCTTCTTACCCCAACGGAGATTGAAGCTTTCAAGATGATTGAGTTAGCTCACATACAAAATAAGTACCTCACGCGTGAAAATATTTTGTTGAAGGAGCATATCACCGCACTCAAGGGCATTATCCGCAAATTGGAGGATCTCCTACGCTCGATGTCTGACTATCCATCATCACCACCATCTTCTTCACCAGCAAAGGAGAACTGAGTATCTGGTATGGGCACTCCCCTTGGCAATTGCCAAGTTTGGGGGAGTGCCCCAGTATCACACTTTTATCTTTACCATTTTTCTTAGTTCGATCCTTTTAATAATATCTTGATCTAGTAGAATAAAGTTTTAGTATGATCTTGTTTTGAGTTTTGCTTTATGATCCTTCTATGTAATTGAGTCCGTGAGCTATATATAATAAAGATTAGTTATGAGTCAAGGGCCTGATTATTTTGCCATGATCTGGAGGGAATAAAGATAAAAGAGAAGAGAAAGAATAAAAAGAATTAAAGAGATCATATGGATCTTATGGAGAGTAATGACTTCACATATAAAGAGTATGATGAATAAAAGTTGTTGAGAGTTGACAAACATAGTTTTGGTCATTGTTGCAATTAATATGAAGTAATAAAGAAAGAGAGGTTTTTACATAAATATACTATCTTGGACATCTTTTATGATTGTGAGCACTCATTAAAATATGACATGCTAAAAAGTTGATGTTGGACAAGGAAGACAACGTAATGGGTTATGCTTTCTTACATATGAAATAAATTATATTGTCATGGATCATCCAACATGTTGAGCTTGCCTTTCCCCCTCATGCTCGCCAAATTCTTTGCACCAAGTAGAGATACTACTTGTGCTTCCAAATATCCTTAAACCAAGTTTTGCCATGAGAGTCCACCATATCTACCTATGGATTGAGTAAGATCCTTCAAGTAAGTTTTCATTGTTGCAAGAAATAAAAATTGCTTTGTAAATATGTATGATTTATTAGTGTGGAGAAAATAAGCTTTATACGATCTTGTGATGTGGAAGAAATAAAGCGACAGACTGCATAATAAAGGTCCATATCACAAGTGGCAATATAAAGTGACGTTCTTTTGCATTAAGATTTCGTGCATCCAACCATAAAAGCACATGACAACCTCTGCTTCCCTCTGCGAAGGGCCTATCTTTTATTTTTGTCTTATACTTCATAAAAGAGTCATGGTGATCTTCACCTTTCCTTTTTACATTTTATCCTTCGGGAAGCACAATGTGTTGGAAAGATCCTGATATATATATATAGCTAATTGGATGTAAGCTTTCATGAACTGTTATTGTTGACATTACCCTTGAGGTAAAAGGTTGGGAGGCAAACGATAAGCCCCTATCTTTCTCTATGTCCGATTGAAACTTCATACCCATAAATATTGCATGAGTGTTAGCAATTGTGAAAGACTAAATGATAGTTGAGTATGTGGACTTGCTGAAAAGATCTTATATTGACTCTTTCCGATGTTATGATAAATTGCAATTGCTTCAATGATTGATATTATAGTTTGTTAGTATTCAATGAGGTTTTTGATTCATACTTGAAATTGTGAATGAATTGTTATTTTAGCATAAGAAATCATATGACAATATATATATTGATGTTCTAAGAATGATCATGATGCCCTCATGTCCGTATTTTGTTTTATCAACACCTCTATCTCTAAACATGTGGACATATTTTCCAATATTAGCTTTCGATTGAGGACAAGCGAGGTCTAAGCTTGGGGGAGTTGATACGTCCATTTTGCAAGGTTTACATGAAGAGGGAGAATGCCGGCAGCTGGAATTCTGGGCTAGAAAATGAGCAAATATTAGAGACCTATTCTGCACAACTCCAAAAGTCCTAAAACTTCCCAGGAGCATGTTTTGGAATATATATAAAATACTGGCGAAAGAAGTTACCAGAGGGGGCCCACACCCTGGCCACGAGGGTGGGGACGCGCCCTACCCCCTTGGGCGTGCCCCCTGTCTCGTGGGCCCCCTAGCAGGCCCCCAGTGCCCATCTTCTGGTATATGAAGTCTTTCATCTGAGAAAAAATCATAAGGAAGCTTACGGGATGAAACTCCGCCGCCACGAGGCGGAACCTTTGCGAAACCAATCTAGGGCTCCGGCGGAGCTGTTCTGCCGGGGAAACATCCCTTCTGGAGAGGGAAATCATCACCATCGATCCTCTCACCAGGAGGGGGTCAATATCCATCAACATCTTCACCAGCACCATCTCATCTCAAACGTAGTTCATCTCTTCTATCCAATCTTTGTCTCAAAACCTCAGATTGGTACCCGTGGGTTGCTAGTAGTGTTGATTACTCCTTGTAGTTGATGCTAGTTGGTTTATTCGGTGGAAGATCATTGAGGGAGTCCTGGATTAGGGGGTGTTCTGATAGCTGGACTATACCTTCAGCCGAACTCCTGGACTATGAAGATACAAGATTGAAGACTCCGTCCTGTGTCCGGAAGGGACTTTCCTTGGCGTGGAAGGCAAGCTTGGCGATACGGATATGAAGATCTCCTACCATTGTAACCGACTTTGTGTAACCCTAACCCTCTCCGGTGTCTATATAAACCGGAGGGTTTTAGTCCGTAGGACAACATACACATCAACAATCATACCATAGGCTAGCTTATAGGGTTTAGCCTCCTCGATCTCGTGGTAGATCTACTCTTGTACTACCCATATCATCAATATTAATCAAGTAGTACGTAGGGTTTTACCTCCATCGAGAGGGCCCGAACCTGGGTAAAACTTCATGTCCCTTGCCTCCTGTTACCATCCGGCCTAGACGCACAGTTCGGGACCCCCTACCCGAGATCCACTGGTTTTGACACCGACATTGGTGCTTTCATTGAGAGTTCCTCTGTGTCGTCGCCGTCAGGCTCGATGGCTCCTACGATCATCGATAGCGATGCACTCCAGGGTGAGACCTTCCTCCCCAAACAGATCTTCATCTTCGGCGGCTTCGCACTGCGGGCCAACTCACTTGGCCGTCTGGAGCAGATCGAAAGCTATGCCCCTGGCCGTCAGGTCAGATTTGGAAGTTTAAACTACACGGCTGACATCCGCGGGGACTTGATCTTTGACGGATTCGAGCCACTGCCGAGCGCGCCGCACTGTCACGACGAGCATGATCTAGCTCTGCCGCCGAACAGTGCCCTGGAGGCCGCACCCGCATCGGCTCTGACCCTTAATTCGGAGCCAACTGCGCCGATCGAGGATGGGCGGTTGGACGCCACCTCGGGGGCTGTGACCCCAACGACGATTGAGCCAAACACCAGCCCCGTACTCTGCGAGACTCGTGACTCTAAGGATTCGGACTCCTCTCCGGACTACGAACCCTCCGCGCCCCTGCCGATCGAATCCGATTGGGCGCCGATCATGGAGTTCAGTGCCGCGGACATCTTTCAGCACTCGCCTTTCGGCGATATCCTGAAGTCACTGAAGTCTCTCTCTTTATCAGGAGAGCCCTGGCCGGACTACGGTCAGCAAGGTTGGGGTACGGACAATGAAGAAATTCAAAGCCCACCCACCACCCACTTTGTAGCCACTGTCGACGACTTAACCGACATGCTCGACTTCGACTCTGAAGATATCGATGGTATGGACGCCGATGAAGGAGATGATGAAGAACCAGTGCCTACTAGGCCCTGGAAAGCCACCTCGTCATATGACATATACATGGTGGACACCCCAAAAGAGGGAGATGGCGATGGAACAACAGAGGATGACCCCTCCAAGAAACAGCCTAGGCGCCGGCGTCAGCGACGCCGCTCAAAATCCCGCCAAAACAAACACGGTGATTCCAGCACGGGAGATAATAATACTCCGGAAAGCGTCGAAGAAAACCCCCCTCCAGCACGGGAGAAACCAGCCCTCATGAGAGAGCGGCAGACAGAGAGGTCGACGACGATAATTATATGCCTCCCTCTGAAGACGAGGCAAGCCTCGACGATGACGAATTCGTCGTGCCAGAGGATCCCGTCGAGCAAAAGCAGTTTCAACGCAGGCTTATGGCCACGGCAAGATGCCTCAAGAAAAAACAGCAACAGCTTAGAGCTGATCAAGATTTGCTAGTTGACAGATGGACTGATGTCCTTGCGGCCGAAGAGCATAAACTCAAACGCCCCTCCAAGAACTACCCAAAGCACAGGTTGCTACCCCGATTAGAGGAGGAAGCACTTGATGCGGCCGACCGGCCACCTCGTGGTCGCGACAGAGAGGCCTCTCGGCCCTCCACTCAAGCCGCACCCCGTACCAAGGCACGGGAATATGTGCCGGACTTACGAGACATGTTGGAGGACAAGGCAAGGCAAACAAGATCGATCTACGGATCGCGTGGGCGCCCATGGCTCGAGACGGTAACCGTCACGCCGGCCACAAATTCGGCTGGGCCGAACACAATAGACAAGGCTCATTGGAGCTACGTCACAATATAGCCCAGTACAGAGGCGCCGCACACCCACTCTGCTTTACAGACGAAATAATGGATCATCAAATCCCCGAGTGTTTGAAACCTATAAACATCGAATCATATGATGGCACAACAGATCCTGCGGTATGGATCGAGGATTATCTCCTTCATATCCACATGGCCCGCGGTGATGATTTCCATGCCATCAAATACCTCCCACTCAAGCTTAAAGGACCAGATCGGCATTGGCTTAACAGCTTGCCAACAGGATCAATCAGTTGTTGGGAGGACCTGGAAGCCGCATTCCTCGACAATTTCCAGGGCACTTATGTGCGACCCCCAGACGCCGATGACCTAATTCGCGTAATTCAGCAGCCAGAGGAATCGGCCAGGCAATTCTGGACACGGTTCCTAATAAAGAAAAATCAAATAGTCGACTGTCTGGACGCTGAGGCCCTAGCAGCCTTCAAACACAATATCCGTGACGAATGGCTGGCCTGACACCTTGGACAGGAAAAGCCGAAATCTATGGTAGCACTCACGACACTCATGACCCGCTTTTGCATGGGAGAAGACAACTGGCTTGCTCGTAGCAACAATATGACCAAGAACCCTGGTAATTCGGACACCAGGGACAGTAGTGGCAGGTCGTGTCGCAACAAGCAGAAGCGCCGCATTAATGGCGACAATGCTGAGGATACGGCAGTTAATGCCGGATTCAGAGGCTCTAAATCCGGTCAGTGGAAAAAACCATTCAAAAGGAATCCTAGGGGCCCGTCCAGTTTGGACCGAATACTCGACTGCTTGTGCTAGATACATGGCACCCCCGAAAAGCCAACCAATCACACCAACAGGGATTGTTGGGTGTTCAAGCAGGCAGGCAAGTTAAACACCGAAAATGAAGACAAGGGGCTGCATAGCGATGACGACGAGGAGCCCCGGCCGCTGAACAATACTGGACAGAAGGGTTTTCCCCCACAAGTGCGGACGGTGAACATGATATACGCAACCCACGTCCCCAAAAGGGAGCGGAAGCGCGCGTTAAGGGACGTATACGCGGTAGAGCCAGTCGCCCCAAAGTTCAACCCATGGTCCTCCTGCCCGATCACCTTTGATCAAAGGGACCATCCCACTAGCATCCGTCATGGCGGATTCGCCGCATTGGTTCTAGACCCAATTATTGACGGATTTCATCTCACTAGAGTCCTTATGGACGGCGGCAGCAGCCTGAACCTGCTTTACCAGGATACAATGCAGAAAATGGGCATAGATCCCTCGAGGATTAAGCCCACCAAAACGACCTTTAAAGGCGTAATACCAGGTGTAGAGGCCAACTGTACAGGCTCAGTCACAGTTGAAGTGGTCTTCGGATCTCCGGATAATTTCCGAAGCGAGGAGTTAATCTTCGACATAGTCCCGTTTGCAGTGGTTATCATGCACTGCTCGAGCGAACCGCATTCGCTAAGTTCAATGCGGTACCACACTACGCATACCTTAAGCTCAAGATGCCAGGCCCTCGAGGAGTAATTACGGTCAATGGAAACACCGAACGCTCCCTCCGAACGGAGGAGCACACGGCGGCCCTTGCAGCGGAAGTACAAAGCAGCCTCTCCAGGCAGTTCTCCAGTCCGGCCACTAAACGACCGGACACCGTCAAGCACGCCCGGAGTAACCTACAACAAGACCGCCTGGCACGATCCGAGCAGGCATAGCAATGCGGCCCCAACCCCAACCCTCGCAACAAGGCGACGCCAGTACTTTGCGTACATAACTACGCTCTAGAGATACCATGGGCACAGGGGGAGGGGCACCATCATGGCACGCCCAAAACACGGCTTAAACCGTACCAGAGGCTACCGATTTTTTTACTTTTCTCTTACTTTCAGGACTCCATCCTTCGGAAGGCCTGTTCGGCAGTTCAATTGCCGCACAAACGATGCAAGAACCAGGGAAGCAGACAAGCCATGCCGCATTACGGAACTCCCAGGTGGTCTCTATCACGAGCAGTATACCCGTTCCACATACTATTCTGCAACTTGCCCCTGGAGCGAACATGTTAACTAGTCCAACCTTCTACTTATCACATTACTTGTATCGTTCTGCCTAGATCGCACCCCTTTTTTATAAGCAATGCATAGCTTTCGTCTATTTTTGCATTACCTTTGTCCTTTATATATGTTCCTTAACGACATGTTGCACCCGTACACGTTGGTACGGCCAAAATACGACAGGGGCTTTAGTAGCCCTCAATATGGTGTGAGAAGTCCGAACACTTTAACAAGTGCGGCACCCCGAACTTATAGCATTATATGCATCGGCTCCGAATCATGTCTTGGGTCAATAGTTGGGTTTGCCCGGCTCCTATGTTTTGGTGCCTTACGTTCCGCTATATCGGCTAAGGTAGCACTAGGAGAACCACTGCGATTGTACCCCAGTTGAGCTGGGTCGAGCACCTCAGTGGAGAAAGCTAAAACTGACTATAATGATGAAGCGAGAGCTGGTCGCTGTTCGAGAGGTTTTTTCGAGTCCCTAAAGACATATGCCGCTTAGGGAGAGGAGCCGGCTCTGTCCGGCCAAGGCGTGGATAGCGCCCCGAACTCGGTCTTCCGAATACCAGGGGCTTCGCCGAAATTTAAAATTATAGAATTCTATGGCTAAGTGGGAGTGTTCACACATTATAGTCTGATTGCCTTGTTCGTTGGGCTGAGCGCCTCCCTCGAAGGACCCAAACATGGGAAAAAGAGCGCTCAGGTTTATCCCCGAACACCCTGGCACTAGCGGCACGGGGGCAGAAGCCGACGACTCGCCATCTCTCAGAATTGATAAACAGCCGCACAGAAGGTAATATTTTAAATTCCAACAGCATTGCTTAGCGCATATAAACAAGTTTTCAGCGCACAGGACAAAATGAGCAAGTTTCACTCAAAAAATACATCCCTAGAACATTCATCCGCCACAAGGCGGGCACCATTCAGAAACATCCTTATAGTAATTCTCGGGCTTGCGATGCTCTTTCCCTGGTGGTGGCCTGTCCTTCACAAGCTTCTCAGCATCCAACTTGCCCCAGTGCACCTTAGCACGGGCAAGGGCCCTACGGGCACCCTCAATGCAAGCGGAGCGCTTGATGACTTCGAGCCTTGGACAGGCCTCCACCAGCCGCCACACCAGCCTGAAATAGCTCCCAGGCAGAGCCCCTCCAGGCCATAGCCGAATAATGAGGCCCTTCATGGCCTGTTCGGCCGCCTTGTGGAGCTCGACCAGTTGTTTCAGCTGGTCGCTCAGGGGCATGGGGTGTCTGGCCTCAGCGTACTGAGACCAGAACACCTTCTCTGTCGAGCTGCCCTCCTCGGCTCGATAGAATGCGGAGGCATCGGATACACTCCGGGGAAGATCTGCGAACGCTCCTGGAGAGCTCCGGATTCGGGTAAGTAACAAGTAACTGACGTTTATGTGTTTGCTTTGCATAAAGAATGCCTTACTCGCCGCTATCTTTTTCACCTCATCCAACTCCTGAAGGGTCTTCTGGGATTCGGCCTTGGTAGACATGGCATTTTCGACAGCCACAGCGAGCTCGGACGCTTGCGTCTTTGAGTCAAGCTCCAAACTCTCATGTTTTTCCATGAGAGCCTGGAGCTCTTGCCGCACCTTGCCAACTTCAGCCTCATACTTCTCCCGCTCGGTGCGCTCCGAGGCTGCCCTCTTCTCGGCCTCGACCAGCGCTTGCTTAAGGGTCGCCACTTCAGACATGGCCCCTACAATAGCCACGATAATCCTGCCATTCTTTGCAATTGCACCTTTTTATATATATTTTTAGCAAGGTATTTGTTATCTTCATTGTCCTTGAGCTGCTTCTTGGCACGCTCGAGCTCTTGCTCGGACCACTCGAGGTTCTGCTTTAGCGTGTCCACTTCCGCAGTCAGTGCGGCGGACGCAAGCAGGCAAGCCTGCATATGCATATTGACTCATTTTTGTTAGACTCCTGTGAATTCTATTTGATCCTCTATTTGGCTTTTCTTCTCGAACGCCAAACAGAGCATCAGGGGCTACTGTCTATGCGGTACCATTATTTACACATTCTTTACTTACCTCAAAGCCTGTCAAGAGGCTAGTACAAGCTTCAGTCAGTCCGCTCTTCGCGGACTGCACCTTCTGGACCACCGCACTCATAATAGTGCGGTGCTCCTCGTCGATGGAGGCGCCATGGAGCGCCTCCAACATATTGTCCGATGCCTCCGGTTGGACTCTGGAACCTTTGAAGGTCCGGAGCGGTGTCCGGTCTAGAGCCGGACTTGGAGCCCCGAGGGGTTTCATCCCCTTTACTCATGGAGTCCGAGAGGTCGCCTTGCGGCGCCTCCAGGACCACCTCCTCCCGGCTTGGAACCTGTTGGGACAACACTTCGGTGTCGTCCGTACGGCGGGGGGAGGAAGCCGTTGGAAGCGAGTTCACATCCGACGAGTCTAGTGAGCCGCTCAACGACGCGTCGAGCCGGTCTTTGGGTGGGCTGCATAAACATATTCGACGTAAGGGAAAGCTGTGCAATAAACGAATACTATGAATTACTCTGGTAGCCGGATACTTACGATTTTGCCAGGGGCTTGGCCCTGGGCTGCCACTCCTCTCCACCGCCGTCGGCGTCGGTGGAGCAGTCCGGAGGAAGGGTTTTCCCCTTCTTGGACCCTCTGGCCTCCCCCGAGAGGGCGGCCTTCCTTTTCTTCTCTCCCCCCGCTGGAGGGGGAGAGGTCTCTTCTTCTTCCTCCTCGTCTTCATGGGAGGAATGCGCCTCGGAACCATCGGATGATGGATCCAACACCTCCTGGCGCCGGGCACTCTTTCGAGTCCCCGCGGCCTTTTTCTACGGCCTTCTTCTCCGGCACCACATAGGGTGCCGGAACCAGCAGCTTCACCAAGCGAGCATCCGCTGGGCCTTCGGGCAAAGGAGCCGGACAGTTGATCTGTCTGGATGTCACCTGCCAATCCTGTCAAAGGTAAGGGAGTTTAGATCCCGCATGGAGTCAAACTATGAAAAACTGATACCCTGTAAAAGGAAAAAACAGCTTACTGCGAGAGCGTGACACTGCGCGCTGAATCCGTGATCCTCAGTAGCGGATGCGGGAGCCTCGGCGCCTTTGAAAAGCACCTTCCAGGCATCTTCGTACGTCGTCTCGAAGAGCCTTCTTAGAGTCCGGTGCCGCGCCGGGTCGAACTCCCACAGGTTGAAAGCCCGTTGTTGACATGGGAGGATCAGGCGGATGAGAATAACCTGGACTACGTTGACAAGCTTGAGCTTCTTGTCCGTGAGGGTTTGGATGCATGTTTGGAGTCCGATCAGCTCTCCTTTTTTACCCCAAGACAGGCCCGTCTCCTTCCAGGAGGTGAGCCGCATAGGGGGTCCGGATCGGAACTCGGGGGGTGCGACCCATTCGGCATCACACGGCTCGGTGATGTAAAACCACCCCGATTGCCACCCCTTCAGGGTCTCCACAAAGGAGCCATCGAGCCATAGGACGTTGGCCATCTTGCCCACCATGGCGCCTCCGCAATCCGCCTGGTTGCCTCACACCACCTTCGGCTTGACGTTGAAAGTCTTGAGCCATAGGCCAAAATGGGGGCGGATGCGGAGGAAGGCCTCGCACATGACGATAAACGCCGAGATGTTGAGGACGAAGTTTGGGGCCAGATCATGGAAATCCAGGCCGTAGTAGAACATGAGCCCTCGGAAAAATGGGTGGAGAGGGAAGCCCAGTCCGCGGAGGAAATGGGGGAGGAACACCACCCTCTCATGGGGCCTAGGGGTGGGGATGAGCTGCCCCTTTTCGGGGAGCCGGTACGCGATGTCATTAGACAGGTATCCGGCCTTCCTCAGCTTTTTGATATGTCCCTCTGTGACAGAGGAGACCATCCACTTGCCTCCCGCTCCGGACATGGCTGGAGAAGGTTGAGGTGAGGAGTGCGGACTTAGGGCGCTGGAGCTCCAGTGCGCAAGAATGGATAGGCGAAGGAGGAAGAAGGCGTAGGTGAAAAGGTGGATCTTTATCCCCTTATATGGGTGGACGCAACTACATGTCCCCACCAGCCTGGTAAAACTCGTGTATCTCCAAGCGCCATAATCAATGGCGCGGTTGGGTTACCCATGCCCGTATTGATGAGAATCCCGGGATAAGGGGACATGATCTCTGCTTTAACAAGACGTGCCAAGGAAACCTCCTTGCATGACGCGCTGAGGTGGGATAACGAAAAGACTCGGATAAAGGCTTGGCCGTGGTGTGACACGCTACGGAATACGTCAGCAGATTAGATTGGTGTAAATATTATTCTCTCTATGGCAATATGTGGAAACATATTTTGCAAAGCCGGACACTATCTTTGTGTTCAAAATCTTCTATGAAGTACTTGGAGGAGGAACCCTCCTTGCAATACCGAAGACAATCTGCGTGCCGGACACGCTGTCATTGAAGCCTGGTTCAGGGGCTACTGAGGGAGTCCTGGATTAGGGGGTGTTCGGATAGCCGGACTATACCTTCAGCCGGACTCCTGGACTATGAAGATACAAGATTGTAGACTATGTCCCATGTCCGGAAGGGACTTCCCTTGGCGTGGAAGGCAAGCTTGGTGATACGGATATGAAGATCTCCTACCATTGTAACCGACTTTGTGTAACCCTAACCCTCTCCGATGTTTATATAAACCGGAGGGTTTTAGTCCGTAGGACAACATACACATCAACAATCATACCATAGGCTAGCTTATAGGGTTTAGCCTCCTCGATCTCGTGGTAGATCTACTCTTGTACTAACCATATCATCAATATTAATCAAGCAGGACATAGGGTTTTACCTCCATCGAGAGGGCCCGAACCTAGGTAAAACTTCGTGTCACTTGCCTCCTGTTACCATCCGGCCTAGACACACATTTCGGGACCCCCTACCCGAGATCCGCCGGTTTTGACACCGACAATCATATGTTCAGATCCTTTATGCATATTAATACCCCTCTGATTATGAACATGAATATGATTTGTGAGTAGTTACGTTTGTTCCTGGGGACATGGGAGAAGTCTTTCTATAAGTAGTCATGTGAATTTCGTATTCGTTCGATATTTTGATGAGATGTATGTTGTCTCTCCTCTAGTGGTGTCATGTGAACATCGACTACATGACACTTCACATTTGTTTGGGCCATGGGAATGCATTGGGAAGTAATAAGTAGATGATGGGTTGCTAGAGTGACAGAAGCTTAAACCTTAGTTTATGAGTTGCTTCGTAAGGGGCTGATTTGGATCCATATGTTTCATGCTATGGTTAGGTTTACCTTAATACTTCTTTTGTAGTTGCGGATGCTTGCAAGGGGGGTTAATCATAAGTGGGATACTTGTCCAAGGAAGGGCAGTACCGAAGCACCGGTCCACCCATATATCAAATTATTAAAGTATCGAACGCGAATCATATGAACGTGATGAAAACTAGCTTGACGATAATTCCCATGTGTCCTCGGGGGCGCTTTCTTTTATATAAGAGTTTGTCCAGGCTTTTCCTTTGCTACAAAAAGGATTGGGACATCTTGCTGCACCTTATTTACTTTTATTACTTGTTACCCAGTACAAATTACCTTATCACAAAACTACCTGTCACCGATAATTTCTGTGCTTGTAGAGAATACCTTACTGAAAACTGCTTATCATTTCCTTCTGCTCCTCGTTGGGTTCGACACTCTTACTTATCGAAAGGACTACGATAGATCACCTATACTTGTGGGTCACCAATGGTGCCCTATTTAATGTGAATGCAGCCGTCTCTAAAGCATAACCCCAAAATGATAGCGGTAAATCGGTAAGAGACATCATAGATCGCACCATATCTAATAAAGTCCGGTTACGATGTTCGGACACACCAATAAGTTGTGGTGTTCCAGGTGGCGTAAGTTGCAAAACTATTCCGCATTGTTTCAAATGAAGACCAAACTCATAACTCAACTATTCACCTCCATGATCAGATTGTAGAAACTTAATTTTCTTGTTACGGTGATTTTCCAGTTCACTCTAAAGTTCCTTGAACTTTTCAAATGTTTCAGACTTTTGTTTCATCAAGTAGATATACCCATATCTGCTTAAATCATATGTGAAGGTAAGAAAATAATCATACCCGCCGCGAGCATCAACACTCACTGGACCGCATACATCGGCATGTATTATTTCCAACAAGTCTGTTGCTCGCTCCAATGTTCCGGAGAATGGAGTTTTAGTCATCTTGC
Organism: Triticum monococcum; assembly: GCA_034509565.1. Classification (NCBI taxonomy): domain Eukaryota; kingdom Viridiplantae; phylum Streptophyta; class Magnoliopsida; order Poales; family Poaceae; genus Triticum; species Triticum monococcum. Next base: position 124,357,675 of record CM067841.1, read on the forward strand.
CCATGAGGCATGGTTCGCAAGCATCAAGTGATTCATAATCAAGTGATTCCAAAAGTCCATCAGCATGGAGTTTCTTCATGCGATTTACACCAATATGACCTAAACGGCAGTGCCACAAATAAGTTGCACTATAATTATTAAACTTATATCTTTTGGCTTCAATAATATGAATATGTGTATTACCACCATCAAGATTTAGTAAAAATAGACCACTCATCAAGGGTGCATGACCATAAAAGATATTATTCATATAAATAGAACAACCATAATTCTCTGATTTAAATGAATAACCGTCTCCCATCAAACAAGATCTAAATATAATGTTCATGTTCAACACTGGCACCAAATAACAAGTATTTAGGTCTAAAACTAATCCCAAAGGTAGATGTAGAGGTAGCGTGCCGACGACGATCACATCGACTTTGGAACCATTTCCCATGCGCATCGTCACCTGGTCCTTAGCTAATATTCGCTTAATCCGTAGCCCCTGTCTCGAGTTGCAAATATTAGCAACAGAACCAGTATCTAATACCCAGGCGCTACTGCAAGCATTAGTAAGGTACACATCAATAACATGTATATCAAATATACCTTTCACTTTGCCATCCTTCTTCTCCGCCAAATACTTGGGGCAGTTCCGCTTCCTGCGACCAGTCCCTTTGTAGTAGAAGCACTCGGTCTCAGGCCTAGGTCCAGACTTGGGCTTCTTCACTTGAGCAGCAACTGGTTTGCCATTCTTCTTGAAGTCCCCCTTCTTTCCTTTACCCTTTTTCTTGAAACTGGTGGTCTTGTTGACCATCAACACTTGATGCTCCTTGATTTCTACCTCCGCAGCCTTTAGCATTGCGAAGAGCTCGGGAATTGTCTTATCCATCCCTTGCATATTATAGTTCATCACGGAGCTCTTGTAGCTTGGTGGCAGTGATTGAAGAACTCTGTCAATGACACTATCATCAGGAAGATTAACTCCCAGTTGAGTCAAGTGGTTGTGGTACCCAGACATTCTGAGTATATGTTCACTGACAGAACTATTCTTCTTCATTTTGCAGTTGTAGAACTTATTGGAGACTTCATATCTCTCAATCCAGGCATTTGCTCGGAATATTAACTTCAACTCCTGGAACATCTCATATGCTCCATGACATTCAAAGCGTCGTTGAAGTCCCGGTTCTAAGCCATAAAGCATGTCACACTGAACTATTGAGTAGTCATCAGCTTTGCTCCGCCAGACGTTCATAACATCTGGTGTTGCTCCTACAGCAGGTTTGTCACCTAGCGGTGCTTCCAGGATGTAATTCTTGTGTGCGGCAATGAGGATAATCCCCGAGTTACGAACCCAGTCCGTGTAATTGCTACCATCATCTTTCAACTTAGCTTTCTCTAGGAACGCATTAAATTGAACGAAACAACAGCACAGGCCATCTATCTACAACAACATAGACATGCAAAATACTATCAGTTACTAAGTTCATGATAAATTAAAGTTCAATTAATCAAATTGCTGAAGAACTCCCACTTAGATAGACATCCCTCTAATCATCTAAGTGATCACGTCATCCATATGAACTAAACCATGTCTGATCATCATGTGAGATGGAGTAGTTTTCAATGGTGAACATCACTATGTTGATCATATCTACTATATGACTCACGCTCGACCTTTCGGTATTAGTGTTCCGAGGACATATCTGCATAAGCTAGGCTCATCAAGTTTAACCCGAGTATTCTGCGTGTGCAAAACTGGCATGCACCCGTTGTATGTGAACATAGAGCTTATCACACCTGATCATCACGTGGTGTCTCAGCATGATGAACTGTAGCAACGGCGCATACTCAGGGAGAACACTTATACCTTGAAATTTAGTGAGAGATCATCTTATAATGCTACCGCCGAACTAAGCAAAATAAGATGCATAAAGGATAAACAACACATGCAATCAATATAAGTGATACGATATGGCCATCATCATCTTGTGCCTTTGATCTCCATCTCCAAAGCACCGTCATGATTACCATCGTAACCGGCTTGACACCTTGATCTCCATCAAAGCATTGTTGTTGTCTCGCCAACTATTGTTTCTATGACTATCGCTACCGCTTAGTGATAAAGTAAAGCAATTACATGGCGATTGCATTTCATACAATAAAGTGACAACCATATGGCTCCTGCCAGTTGCCGATCACTCTGTTACAAAACATGATCATCTCATACAATAAAATTTAGCATCATGTCTTGACCATATCACATCACAACATGCCCTGCAAAAACAAGTTAGACGACCTCTACTTTGTTGTTGCAAGGTTTACGTGGCTGCTATGGGCTGAGCAAGAACCATTCTTACCTACGCATCAAAAACCACAACACGGTATAGTGGTTGCCTTTTGATCTTCAGAAAGAACCCTGTTCATTGAATCCGATTCAACTAAAGTTGGAGAAACTGACACCCACTAGCCACCTATGCGCAAAGCATGTTGGTAGAACCAGTCTCGCGTAAGCGTACGTGTAATGTCGGTCTGAGCCCCTTCATCCACCAATACACTGAATCAAGAATCAACTAGTGACGTAAAGTAATATGTATATACCCACGCCCACAACTCCTTTGTGTTCTACTCATGCATATAACATCTACACATAGACCTGGCTCGGATGCCACTGTTGGGGAACGTAGTAATTTCAAAAATATTCCTACGCACACGCAAGATCTATTTTGGTGATGCATAACAACGATAGGGGAGAGTGATGTCTACGTACCCTCATAGACCGTAAGCAGAAGCATTATGCTAACGTGGTTTATCTAGTCGTACGTCTTCATGATCCGACCGATCCTAGCAATGAAGGTACGGCACCTCCGCGATCTGCAGATGTTCAGCTCGGTGACGTCCCGCAAACTCTAGATCCAGCTGAGTGTCGAGGGAGAGTTTCGTCAGCACGACAGCGTGATGACGATGATGATGAAGTTACCGACGCAGGGCTTCGCCTAAGCACTACAACGATATGACCGAGGTGGAAATCTGTGGAGGGGGGCACCGCACACGGCTAAGAGATCAACCTGTGTGTCTATGGGGTGCCCCCTCCCCTGTATATAAAGGAGTGGAGGAGGGGGAGGACCGGCCCCTCTATGGCGCGCCCAAGGGGAGTCCTACTCCCACTGGGAGTAGGATTTCCCTCCCTTCCCTAGTTGGATTCGGAGAGGAAGGAAGGAAGAGAGAGGGGAAAGGAAAGGGGTGGCCGCCCCCCACCCAATTCAGATTGGGCTTGGGGGGGCGCACCCCCTCCTAGGCTCCCTTCTTCTCTCTCCCACTATGACCCATTAAGGCCGATATACTTCCCGGGGGATTCCGATAACCTCCCGGTACTCCGGTATATGCCCGAACTCACCCAGAACCATTCTGATGTCCAAACATAGGCTTCCAATATATCGATCTTTATGTCTCAACCATTCCGAGACTCCTCGTCATGTCCGTGATTGTATCCGAGACTCTAAAATACCTTCGATACATCACAACACATAAACTCGTAATACCGATCGTCACCGAACGTTAAGCATGCGGACCCTACGGGTTCGAGAACTATGTGGACATGACCAAGACTCATCTCCGGTCAATACCCAATAGAGGAACCTGGATGCTCATATTGGTTCCTACATATTCTACGAGGATCTTTATCAGTCAAACCGCATAACAACAACATTGTTCCCTTTGTCATCGGTATGTTACTTGCCCGAGATTCGATCGTCGGTATGTCAATACCTAGTTCAATCTTGTTACTGACAAGACTCTTTACTCGTTCCATAATACAACATCCCGTAACTAACTCATTAGTCACATTGCTTTGCAAGGCTACACTGATGTGCATTACCGAGAGGGCCCAGAGATACCTCTCGGATACATGGAGTGACAAATCCTAATCTCGATCTATGCCAACTCAACAAACACCATCGGAGACACTTGTAGAGCATCTTTATAGTCACCCAATTACGTTGTGACATTTGATAGCACACTAAGTGTTCCTCCGGTATTCGGGAGTTGCATAATCTCATAGTCATAGGAACATGTATAAGTTATGGAGAAAGCAATAGCAGTAAACTAAACGATCAAAGTGCTAAGCTAACAGATGGGTCAAGTCAATCACATCATTTTCTAATGATGCGATCCCGTTCATCAAATGACAGCTCTTTGTCCATGGCTAGGAAACTTAACCATCTTTGATTAACGAGCTAGTCACGTAGAGGCATACTAGTGACACTCTGTTTGTCTATGTATTCACACATGTACTAAGTTTCCGGTTAATAAAATTCTAGCATGAATAATAAACATTTATCATTATATAAGGAAATATAAATAACAACTTTATTATTTCCATTAGGGCATATTTCCTTCACATACCTCTCCGACAATCAGAGTGACAAATCCTAATCTCGATCTATGCCAACTCAACAAACACCATCGGAGACACCTGTAGAGCATCTTTATAATCACCCAGTTACGTTGTGACGTTTGATAGCACACTAAGTGTTCCTCCGGTATTCAAGAGTTGCGTAATCTCATAGTCATAGGAACATGTATAAGTTATGGAGAAAGCAATAGCAGTAAACTAAACGGTCAAAGTGCTAAGCTAACAGATGGGTCAAGTCAATCACATCATTTTCTAATGATCACTACAAAAAAATACACTTCCGTGATGATACATGTTTGTCACAGTAGGTCACGTTTTCTGTCATGCATGTACATCCATGACGATTTTATGACAGAATCAAGATAGTCATACCTGTGCTGTCGTAGAAGTGTTCCATGACATTACCAAAATTATCATCACGGAAGTGTCCACTTCCATGACGATAAATCGCGCGTCACAGAAGTGCTTTCGTCAAGGGTGACCGACACGTGGCATCCACCATAACGGAACGCCGTTAAGCTATCTGGTCAGGTTTTGGATCGATAACCCGTTAACAGCCCCGACCAATGGGGATTTTCCACGTGTAAAATCATCATTGGCTGGAGGAGACACGTGTCAGGTCCGCGTCGGCACAGGTGTCACTCATCCAATGGGCGAGACGCACCTATGTTATGTTGACACGTGGACCAGCCCATCAAGTTTAAATGGGCCGACCCAACTAAAGGCCCACAAGATTTTGCGGACCATAACGGGCTGGCCCAGCTAAAGGCCCACGAGATTTTGCGGACCATAATGGGCTGGCCCAGCTAAAGGCCCACAAGATTTTGCAGGCCATAATGGGCCGGCCTAGGTAAAGGCCCACCAAATTTTTGTGTGCCATAATGGGCTGACCCAGGTAAAGGCCCACAAGGTTCTTGCGGATCATAATGGGCTGGCCCAGCTAAAGGCCCACGAGATTTTGCCAGCATTAATGGGCCGGCCCAACTGTAGGCCCACAAGATTTTGAGGACCCTAGTAGACCGGCCCATTAACTGGTTGCCATGTTTTGGGCCAAATGCCGACCCATATTTGATCTGGTCCATTAATGGCCTGCCACGCTCCGGGCCTAATAGTGGCCCATATGAGATCCGGCCCGTTAAAAGCCTACCACGTTCTGGGCCAAATTACGGCCCAGATCAGGTCCGGCCCTTTAAGAGGCTTTGGGCTCAATTATGGCCCATATAAGATTCGACCCGTCAACTGGACACTATGCTTTTGGGCCAACTTGCTAAAGGCCCACTTAGTAATTCGGCCAGATATTAGTTTTGGCCTGTTAAGGGCCCGTTTAACATTTCAGACCTATATTAATTTCGGCCTGTTAAAAGCCCGTCATATAGTTGGGCCTAACTATGGCCCGGTTTGCATCCGGCCCGCAAGCAGTGATGCGCCATTAGTAGGCAAAACTGGTGCCCCATTAGTAGGCCTTTTCCAGTAGTGAGCTAATATCTGATTGGGCCAAACAAAGACCAAGACAATTTTGGCTTGTTAAAAGCCCATGATTTGATTCACACAATCATGGGCCGGGGTTCATTTCGGGCCGCTGCCGGCCCGTGAGCTGTTCGGCACGTTTCAGGCCCAACCTACATCGTGATTGCATGACGGCCCGATTATGTACCGTAATTTTACGGTTTACTGCGAAGACAGGATATATATACAGTAAAATAACTGCAGCATCGTGAATAAGAAAAAACCTAGAATATACAATAAACAAATTACCGCATATTACATCCGTTGGGCATCAAAGTTCACCACTATGGTAATAAAGCACAAGCAGACAGCAGATTATATACACTGGGCATCAAAGATCGCCACCAATGCAAATAAACACGCCGACAAAATAATATACAAAACCGACAGCACTTCAATAGAGTTCAAGAAAGGTTAGCCTTGGTGGGGAGCTACAACGCAAGCAGCTGAGCAAGAAGATGAGACTGCGCTTGTTCAACACTTATATCTTCCTCACTCTGAAAGACAAACAAGCAGACAGATGATAGGTTTTGCACATAAAAGTATCAGTGCTGACAATTCATCACATTTCTTACTGACGAATAAAGTGACACGGTTTAGAATTGCATTAAAACAATATGGTATTGTTTAGGTCAAGACATGGCAGGAAATGACATTGTGAAGGAGTTGGCAGCTTCACGACACCACTGGATTACAGATCAAGAACTCATAAGTATCAATGGTTAGTGTGCTGTTAATTTATACCATTTCAGATTGGCAAATAAAGAGACAGTTTAAGTAATAGTAGAATGATATGACATTTTTCATAGTTAAGACATTGCAGAATATGACATTGTGATGTAGTGGGTAGGTTCACCGCACCACTGGATTACAGATGAAGAACAGAAGCATACATGCAGTGCAAAAGAAGATCACTTGCTCTGTATAGTTTAATTTACATGGTATGAAGAAGGAACTTGGTTGTACAACTAAAAACTTAAATTGAGAAAGGACAAACTTTTGTTTATGAACTACATAATAAACTTTAAACAAGCAATTTGATGCAAACACCAAAAATAAACAATTGTCGCAGTCATGCCTAACCAAATATATACAACAAAGTTTGAAGGCTTAATATGGACAAACTTACATTATTGGTGAAGACAGGCTCTATAAAGGCCTTGTCCATGCTGATGGGGGGGCAATTCAAGAAGTTTACCACAGAATCTTCTTCAAAAGCATTGCATTTATTCTACATTTTGTTAAGAGTAAATATAGATGTGATAATATACGAAAAATGGAGAATATTTAAGATAAGATGAAGAGTGATGCTACATAACCAAGTAGCTATAAATGTAAGTGCAGCGATACAGGTAAAAGGTACAGCCAAGAGCAATGCACAGCTAAACTTCTTCTGTACCAACCTTATGGTAAGAGTAAATATAGATCTGATGTGTAAAAAATGGAGGGCAAAGGAAAATAAGCTGCAGAGTGATGGTACATGAACAACTACCTGTCATTATAAGTACACTGATAAAGGACATCATGTACTTACAAGAACAATGAAGAGCTAAAAAACATTGGCATTGGATATATTCTACACTAATGTAACCATTCATACAGATCAGATAATTTGGAGCGAACAATTGATAAGCAAGCTATCATGCATACTACTGTCACATAATGAACCAGGTATGTATGCAAGTACAGTGATACAGGACCACAGGTACTAACAAGAGCAAAGCAGCGGGCAGCATATTTGTGATATCATGTTGTTCTTGTCAAACCGGAATTCTTCTTCGAGCAGATTTCTTGCAAAAAAGATCCGTAAGGCACATGCGGAAAAGTAGAAGTTCAAATTATCATGTGATTTCATAGACAATACCTCATCCTGGGAACGAGACCAGTGCATAACAAGGTTTTTCCATTCAATGTCTTCTAAATTTAGGACAGGAGACTTCACCGGAAATTCGTTTATAGACTTGCCATCAAAGTGTGATTTCCTCAGGTAACACCGATACTGCTGCAATGCTTCCTTGAAATGCACAAGCAAGCTTTGCTCGTCATGACTATCTAGATTGACCCTCGCCTAGTTACAACAATGTAATGTAAATCATTGATGTGTTCAATCAGCAGAAAACAGGAAAATAATAACCATGAATAATAGCACTTACACATAAGTTGGACAGGAAGATGTGAAAATGGTGTTTGTCTTCACAATAATCTTGCCATGATGGGAATATATGCATGTAGTCCCTAACAACATCGAAAGCATTGTCTTTTAAACTGGGAATAAATGGAATGGGGTTCCAATCTGCAGGAATTGGCCGTCTCTGCAGTTGGGATAGGTCTTCGGCCGGTGGACTTGCTGTACTTTTTACTGGAGTGGGATTTTTCTATGGTACAGCTGGTGCTATGGCAAATGAAATCGGTATACCTTTTGCTGGAGTGCAGGTCCTGTGTGGTGGGGCTAGTGGTGTGGCCAGTGAAGTATGGGTACAGTCTGCTGGAGTCGGTCCTACGTTTTGTGTCACTAGTTGTACAACCAATATAAGTGGGGTGTTGTCTTATTTCTCCGGCACCACCATGTTTTTCAAGGACTTTGCTGGTGCTCCTTCAGGTTCGGCAATCACCCTCTTCCTTTTTTATGTCGGATGCACAAGAACAGGATTTGAGTGAAAAAACATGGTATGATGATAGATGGAATATGTATTGATAATGGATCGGCATGGCATCTCGACATATATGATGAGTAAACTAAGAAGATGGCGGTGCAACAAAGTAGAAGAAATGCAAGACAACATATGCAAGACACCCGCAATCAATAAAACATTGCCAAATTAGAACATGCACCTTGATGGGTGAACAGGACAGGCCATCTGCCTTTGACTCCTCGAGGTTAGAATAGTCATTAGGATCATATTCTAAACAAGAATCAACAAGTGGGGAGCGTATGAGTTTCATTGCATCTAGAATGGCACTCAATGCCTTGGTGCCAATTTTGTAAGTCATTGCAGTGTTCAGCTTCAAGAGTGGACTGCTGCTAGTGCGACACAAAGCAGCTACACAGATCATAGTGTAGATATAACGGGAAAACCTTAAGCATCAGAGTAAAATCAGCAAAGTGGAACTTGCTGGAATATATGTGCTAGTATTGCCAGTACATCTAGAAAGGCTTCGGATACTAGCTCTCTTCAAGTGAAGGTGCGGTACTGTTAATATCAGTGTAACTCTCAAAGGCGACACAGCTCCCCGCATTTCCTTGCTATTCTTATAGGATTCGTGGGAAGGCCACTAGAAATCCTATTCCTATGTTTACAAGATCCTACGAATCAAAGAGGCTCAAAGTGTCCATCACAACCAACCGTATAGACCTCTACACTACAAATGTCCCTGCTCATCTTCAGTACAAGGAACATACTGTACTACTATCATACTCCCTCCGTTCCAAAATATAAGTCTTGGTAGAGATTTCCACTATGGATCACATACAGATGTATCCAGATACATTTTAGAGTGTAGATTCACTCATTTTGCTCCATATGTAGTCCATGGTGGAATCTATACAAAGACTTGTATTTAGGAACGGAGAGAGTACATATTAAAGAAGAACGGAAGAGGAACATGGTAAAGAAGAGCAAGTAGATTTTGGATAATAAAATGTTGGTTGCGCAGTGCCCACACATGATGAACCAGAGCGCATTAAGAATGCAACTCCCAGCTGTCTCTCGACCATTTCAGGTGGTTGGATGAAGATCCTACGTCTCCTAACCCTTCTTCTTCCTCATCTCTGATTCTTCCCATACAGAACACCGCACGGGCCGCCGGCCGGACCACCGGCCCCCACCGCCTGTGTTCCTCCGCCACCCCCATCCCCACCCCTGCCCCAACCCCCACCCGAGTCGAGGTCTTTCGTTCGGCGAGGCCCCACAACCACCCGAGCCCCTTCGATCGCACCGGCAAACTCCGACGAGCTCTGAAAAATCGACTGACCCAATTTTGAAAATTAGTCTACTGTGATTTAACTAGTGTGGAATATAAAAGGGGAAAACCATAAGCATTGGGAGTATAGTGTTGAGCGTGCCATGGAGGATCTGAAGGTGCAAATCGGACAAAGGCAACTTCGCAACCAAGACAAGAAATCAGAGTAAAGCAGTGGCGATCTATGTTCTTGCTGCGATAAATAAGTTGAGCAGATGCGAAAGAGTACCGCCTCTGGTGCGGCGTCATGTACACATATGCTGAGAATTTGATGGTGATGCGGTAGCGATGGCTGTCAGCAGCGTGGAAGCAGATCTAGGAGGGTAGACGGTGGCAGCGGGGCGCGGTGGACGAGACGGTCATAGGAGCGGCGCCGGCAAGGTGGATGATGACGGGGATGAAGCGAGAGGACGGGACGCAAGGATCCCAGTCTGAACCCGTGGATGAGAGAGGTCGATCTCTTGTAATGGACAGCGGCGTCAGGGTATCAGCTCCGGCATGGTGGAGGAGGATGGTGGTGGATGGGGTGGCGGACGGTGGCGGATGGAGGAGGGTGGGGTGGAGAGGGTGTTTTGGGGCCCACGGAGTACGAATGGGGAAAAGGGAGGTAGAGAGGAAGGGGGGAACCATGTATTCAGGGCGCGCTTGTCTCAAATGCGAGGAAATTTACAAACTTAGCCCCCGTTTCAAATTTCTACTACATCACAGCAACATTAGTGGGTTGGGGATAGGACGGTAATCTCGCATACACCGAATATTTGCCGATGAGAGTTTGTTTTTGGCGCCCACCGTGTATGAATATGAATCGGGGAGGGAGTCGATTTCGGCCGAGGACACACTATGTTTTGACGCCCACTATGTATGAATCCGGGTGAGAGGCGGTTACGTCACGTTTGGGTGAAATTACAAACCTACCCCCATCGAAACCTATAGAAATCCAGCAGATAGGCTTTGCATGGCAGGGATATGCAGTAGTGATTTGCATCTCGCAGATTTTGGTTTCGGGCGATTACTACGACTTTCCCCGCTTTGTTCAAAATTTTCAGAGTGCATGTTTACCGTGCCAACTAAATTAGAATCCCGTTTTTATTCTATTTTTTTCCGGCAGGATCCATTTTCAATTGGAATTACATTCTATATACATCATTTTTATATATATATACTTTCAAAAGCACAACAAAGAATTTTGCTCCTTTATATGTATAATATGATTTACAAATACAGCAATCTTGAAATCTTAAGGTTGAATTCGAAAAAATTTAACCAAATTATGTTCTACTAAAATGTATGGATCAGTAATATCTACATATTAAATAACATAGATGTGCGTGAATTCATATGAGTATGCATGTTTGATCGATCAATTTTGGTTCGAGTATGGATTACATGTATCATCATCTCGAATTCAAATATTTGAATCCCTTTTTTGTTCACTCCTTTCACGCCCATCTCTCTCGCATGCATGCTCCTTCAGGTAGCTATCACTCTCTTTTCTCCAGCTCACCCGCACGCTCACTTCATGTTTGTCCTATCCTCGCAAACATGGTCTCTCGACGTCTCCCTTGAGAAGTGTCACACTCTCCCTATCATTATACATTACATGATTTTCATTATCTCTCACGTCTCTACTGTTCTCTAGTATCACTTGGTACCTAAGCTTTCTTTTTCACCGCCACACACACTGACTCCACTCGTCTTTCACTTTGTCTTTCTCTCTATGGGATTCTCTCACACACCCTATATGTCTCTACATATGACTCATACCACTAAAATTACTCTCTCTCTCTTGTAGACACAACATTTGTTGCGGTCTCCTTTTCGTCACCATCCCAGACTGACATTATTCATTTGTTTACCGATCAAACAACCCCGACTACCGTCTCCTCTTTCTCTCACACAGACACACACACAACTCCTGCTTTCACTCCCCTTCCCGAGTACCGTCTCTCTCTCTCAGACACACAAAACTCTCACTTTCCCACCCCGACTCGTATTTCTCTCACAAACATTTATCAACTAGCTAGCCTCTAGATAGGTTTATACACCCGCACACTCATGCTTCCACCATCGCATACATGTCTCTCTCCCGCTCCTTGTATCTATGTAGATTTTTCTTCCCTTCTTGAGGCACGCCCTCTCGATCGTGCACACACACACTATCGCCTCATTTAAGCTGATACCTATCACACACACACTCCTTGTGTCTTTGTCACACATGCACTCCGTCCTCCTCCACTCTCCCTCTCTCTCTCACACACATGGGCTTTTTGAAACAACTAGCAAGATGCCCATGCGTTGCATGGAACATCAAGATGCATTTGTATGAGTAGTTTATCTTGTGGGGGAAAAGGATGAACGAGGGAAGGCCTTAATTGCAAATGTGGAGAGGGGTGTGGGTATCTTTTTGCAAAATTGCCATAATTTCCTTCCTATCCGTCAGATATAGATCAGACGACCTATATCGCAAGATGGCAGGCACACGATCATCACCGACAATGCTTTTTATAAGAGTAGGGATAAAAATAGAGTTGGTGATGATGGCGGGCCTGCCATCCTGCAATGTAGGTCATCCGATTTATATTTGACGGACAGGAAGGAAAATATGGCAATTTACCCGCACTCTTCACCACATTTGCAGATAAGGCCTTCCCTTGTTCATCCTTTTCTCCCACAAGATCTTGATGTTCCGTGCAACGCACTGGCATCTTGCTAGTAAGAGTAGAAATTAGACATATACCACTTCTCGAATCTTAAAACCAACAATATTCCCCCTTATCTCATCAAAACCGCCAAAGGAATATATTTTGAGTGAAACATAACATATTTTTAGTGACATACGTATTTCAAAACTAGACTTTTTTCGATAAAATCGGTGAATATGTATTAATCTACTTTGGTCGTGTGGCAACGCATTGGCACATTGCTAGTAGTTATTATAATTTTTTGGACACCAGACAAACGGTGGAGTACATATACGAAGAGAAGAGGCGCACGCACGCAGTCGGCCTCTCGTTGTCTTGCACACATGAGTGTTACGTAAAGGCGCCTTATTGTTACTCTCCACTGTGACTAGTCTTGTGGGAAAAGCTGGGGAATCCGCCAAAAGAACTGGCCCTAGGAGTAGTAGCTAGGGATCGAGTGTGCGAGATGAACCGGAGAAAGTAAATGCAGAGAGATGAAATGCAAAAAAGACGGAGTGATGTGATGGTTGCTTGTCTGTTTATTTTACCAGGCCACTTATTACTGGGAGTGGTTGGGTTTTGTGATATGATGGCTTTACTGCCGCACCACGAGCGGGGTGAGAGGTGAGACTCCCGTGCAGCGCCGCCCTCTACACTTGTACTACATCGGTCATGGTTTATTAGTCCCCCATTGAATTTGACTGAAGATTTAACTGACAAAATGTTAGTGCATGTCAACAAAAACTATATCGTTCGATTCGTATTTGAACATAGTTTTGAATGATATAATTTTAGGTGACATGCATCAGCATTTATCGTACTATATATAATGTTAGTTCAATTTTTGGTCATACTAATCTATAGTAGTAAGGTGCCCGTGCCTTGCACCGAAGAGTGAAATGCATTGATCGGGGAGTTGTTTATTTTGACAAAGGATGTGGGGGTCATCTCATGCGTAACGGGTATTGATAGGTTTCTTCAGATATTATTTCATCTCTAGAGCTCACAGACATCCGGGTGAAATAGATAAAAAGGTATCTTTTGCAAACAAAAGTGTTCAACTGTTCAACCTGCATCCAAAACTTGTGAAGAAATAACACTTATTGTGCTTTGCAAGAAATGATCATTAAGAATTAGTTTTTGAGTATCGATTGTTATACATGTTGGCTACAGATGACATGGCACTTTCTTATAGTCAACAGTTGGCTATACTATTAAGTAGTATTAACCATGCCCTTATACACCTAGACGGAGGGATTAAATCAGGATGACTTGCAAGCGGGCAGAGGAGATGTAAGAAATGGTTCATCGTAAGTCTTTCACCAGTACTATAGTAAAAATTCATACATGGAAGATTCTAGACTAAACCATAAACGGATACACTTTTATTCATGCGCGATACTCCAATAGAGCAAGATCCTGCATGGAAGTCTCCACATGCTTAGACAGCGGATTACATTGAGCGAAGACTAATGATCAACATTTAACTTGATAATGCGTATGTCCAGGTGAACCTCCTTGGAGTCCCCATGCACCGCGTCGGCGGGTAAAGGATGCCATGGGTTTTCCAAGTCCACATTGGCGGGATAGTCCCTGCTCCCCAGAGTCCAAGTCCGTTCGATGAGGCCGGTGTCGCCGCCCACGTGACCCGGAGGGGTAGTAACACTGACCATGCACCCATACATCGGCCTCGTGTCAGTGTCAACGTCAGCGGCGTCGCCCATGACGCACATTACAGAGACGGGGCGGCGGCATGCGCGGGCCTCGCCGGTGCCCATGATCAAGAGGAAGACGCTACCGTCCTCCTCCGAGACTAGCAGGCGGCGGTGATCCTCTAGCGAGTCCGGCATGGTTAACGGGTAGCACGTCTCGTACTTGATGTTCTCCGCCAAGGGCCAGCAGTGACCGCTGCATGCATCCGTGAGGTGATGCACCATGTCCACCAGCAAGCCGCAAAATGGCATCGAACACTCATAGCAGTGGACGAAGGGCTCCTTGGAGGCATCGACCAGGACGTCCATGAAACGGGAGTGGCTGTAGGGGACGTTGCGCCAGTTGAATATATGAGCAAGTTACTACGAGATTTAATCTGAATAAGCACAAAATAAATCATGAATTCTACCATGATTTCGAATAGGAAGGACAGAAACACATACGGTGCATGAGCAGCACCGTTGGCGTTGAGGTTGTCGCCCATGTCCAAACACCACGTAGACACGGTCTTTGAGCATGGTTCGTAGTCGTTCCACGCTCGGGCATTGAAGTTTGTAACTATTTTAGATTACAATATACTACTCCTCCGGTGCTAGTAGTAGAGCAGAGTCCTACTCTACTACTCTACTCAAGTAAGTTAGGGCATTGCACTGTAGGGAGTACCAGTATTGTGATCACTCAAGCAAGTTGTCTGGCATCGACATGACCCTACGCTGCCGGTATGTGTCTCGTAAGTCAAGCGGCGTGCTGTAGTCATCATCACCTGTCCACTTCCCACAGCACATATTCGCTTCTCCATCTTTGTCCGCACATAATCTTGTCCAATCTTCCATCCCCGCTAAGGTGCCTCCCCCCCTCGTCCGAAACCCATGCACTAACAATGGCAGAACCAAGCAGCGTCCGCCGAAAGAGTGGCTAGAATTCGCTCCCCCACAGAGGTAATCAAGCTCATTGTTTCGCGTGTGGACAATCTCAGTACCATGCCGCTCGTCGCGTGCTCGTCGGGGCTGTACCATTTACTCAAAGCCCTCAGGCCGGAGCTTTTTAAGCCAGCTCCTTGCTTGCTGATGCCGCCTGATCTTCAGAAATAGCGTGTCACGCAGCATAACGATCGTAGGGTGGCGAGCACCAACCCCCTTGACTGCGATCCGATCCCCGTCAGCCTCAACTACGTTAACGGTATGTACTGGGTCAACATGAACATGTCTTGGATGGTGCTCGTCGACGGTCGTGGCAGATGGATGCTCGTGGAGGTCTACACCCGGCGATTGATCCCCCTTCCTTCGATTAACACTGCACTGCTTTGGCACCGTGGCCCAGAATACTCGGAATCTTACAGTAGCCATCATGATACCAAGTTTGATTTGCTCAAGGTTGTAATCTGCCAAGTGCCCACAAGATCTACGAATTATAAAGACTTCAGGCTAATTGCGTTCTTCAACCGCAGTCTCACCTATCTGACAAGTCACTGCGGTAAGTGGATAAATCTGCACGTCCATCGCAGGATCATACATCCTCCATGGTTCTCTGATGCCATTGAACACAAGGGCTTCATTTACGCTATCGACTCCTTCTATGGCTGGACGTATTGCTGGCCTACTCCAGTCATCGCTACAAATGGCTGTTACAGCAATATGTTACTTTCCTATGATATCATGATGGCTTGCTTATATTACTGTCAACATTTGCTGAAAAAATATTCATGCTCATAACATGTTGTTCTTAAGATTGACTAAATCAAGAGCGCTTTTTTATTTGACTCCAACTTGATATGATGTTGTAGGTCGCCTAGTGTCCCTACCCTTCCTAATCCCAGAACCTTTCAAAGAAAAGAGGCATGGCAGTTGCAGGTGGTTCCTGGCTCGATCGGACGATGGCAAAATATTGATGATCGTTCGCACGTAACGGGCGTGTTGTTTCGTGGAATACAATCACAGTCACTGCAATGTCTTTGAGCAGGATCCCAGCTTCTCTGGGCCTTCAGGAATTTTTGACTGGAGGCTAGTAAGCAGCCTTGGTACACGCTCTCTGTTTGTCGGACTGAATTATCCGATTAATCAGGAGATAATCGACGGCAAGGATCATGATGGCAGCACGGTTTCGTTCATCAGGCAAAACTGTGTGTACACAGCGTACCATGCGTCTCTCCACGCACCATACCCTGATATGTGCCGCCACGCTCTGCAGCCCAAAGTAGTAGAGAGGGTCGCAAGTATCAGACTTTGACCTGCTGGCTAAAGTTTCCCCCGTCAGGCACCCATCTGGTTCAAGCCGTCTGCCAATCTCCACAGCTTAATAAATAGTAACATCTAACTGAGCCAGTTAGTTAGATGTGTACACTTGGTGTAGTAGGATCTTCATTTAGTTTGATGCATACACTTGTTCTTTTTTGGTAGCCCTTTTGTAATGATGGCTGATGTTTGGTTTGGAAGAGAGAGCTGCTTCTTCACTCTTCTGGCCTGCTTACTGTTTCTGTTGCACCCCCAGCCCTGGTTGCTGCTGCTGCTATTTTCAATGTACAATCAGTAGTATATTTTGTCTATTGGTTGAATAAATGTGTTGTTAGAACGACAAACACAATGTTTTGGAAGTCATTGCACGGTTCGATCCTTTACTGCCCCGTACCGTACGTAGCGCATACTATTTTTCGTACGGAACACATTTTCCACTTGTTGATAACATGCAGCCCACTGACGAAGGCCCAATAGAGAAGCTCATAATTAACTGGAAGGGAGGCTCTCACATGAATCCGTCCCAGGTACATGCTCATGGTCCCCTAAACATAAATAAGTAAATAAATAATTAAAGCTAAATGCTCATGCACCAGTTCTTCGGGAAAATAGGTAGCCCAGTATTTCTTTTTGAATAATACCCAAGCTAGGCCTATTTATTTTCTCCGAATTACTGGGCTGCAAATCTTTCAAGAAGAGGAGGGATGCATTCTGGCCTGGCTTAAGAGTATGGTCAATGTCTGTTAAAAGTAATATCAAAAGGGGTTGAAAATTCCAAAAAAAAATAGCAAATGGGATATAAGTTTCTTTTTTTGTTTTTGTTCTTCACTAATATCTTATACGTATTTCATTGGATTTAACATGACATAGTACTAATTTATTCTTAAATTTGTTTTAGTATGGCTATTAATTTTTGGATTAAGAACATTTCTTTCCCCGGCAAAAATTTGCGAATTTTCAAAATTTCCCACATATTTAGTTAATGTTTTGACCCTGGTACTGACCAGAAAATGGCCAGCAATTCTAAAAATGGAAAACAAGCTGCAATAAATTCCATATGAATTAGAAAATGAGTAAATATTTATAAAAATAATAGCAAATGGGCTGTACACACCACAGATTTCGAGGCTGACTTGTTTACGCAAGGCTTTGTTAGTGCACACACGATTCTAGCAGCAGTGACTCTTGGATGTCCATCCAACGGCCGACGTGCTTCTTCAATCTCTGATCTTCCAGCTCCAGCCACCTAAACTAGCGCCGACGGGACTGCCTGCTCCCTCCTCTTGTGCCCCGCTGTGATGCCATGCAGGCTTCCCCGACCCACCCTACTCCCTCCGCTGGCCTGGCCGCACGCAATCAACAGCCTCCTTATTACGCGAAAAAATGATTCCTCCCACTGACATCTGGGGCGCACCGGTTGGGAGGCTGACCTGTGGGCCTATTAAGTTGACGCGTACGCAGGGCTTGTCAACTTAGTTAACAAACGATTCTAGCAGTAGTAACCGTTGGATTTGAATCGAACGGTCCTGCTGCTTCTTCAATCGCTGCTCTTCTTGCACCAGCCGCCCAAACCAGTGCTGGGGAGACCGCCTGCTCCTGCCTCCAGTGGCTAGCTGTGCTGCCATTGAGGCCTCATCGCCCCCTACTACTCCACCGCTAGCCAGGCCCCGCGGCGATGGCAGCCTCACGCTGCAGCCGAACCAGTGAACCCTCGTACTCCTCTCTGTGTGGGCATCCACTGCCGCATCTTCCCCGGCTCTACGTCGTCCCCTTCCTAGGCCTCGCCGTCGTCCACCTCCTTGGTTCTCTCTGCGCGGCGTGGTCAACGACATTCCATCGGAAGAGTACTATATGTGGAGAGGCTGACAGCTGGGTCCATGGCCACAGCCTAGTTTTTTTGTGATTTGCCAAGTAAGTCGCTTTGTCAGGCCTGTTGGGCTGCAAATCTTTCAAGACGAGGAGAGCTTTCATTCGGCTGGCTGAGAAAATGGCCCATCAGTAATGAGAAATGGGTTGTACATTTTTAAAACACATCAAACTGGCAATTAGTTTCAAATATCTTTTTTTTCATTTCGAGATTTTAAATTACATTAATTTTTATGCATGGAGAACTTGTTGGATTTTATATTGATATACATTTATTTTTAAAATCAGTTTGAATGTGAGTCGAAATTTCAGGATTAAAAACAGTTCGGACCGCACCGAAATATGCAAAATTTCGTATAAATTTTTAACCGTGGCCACAATATGGGCTATAATGCTAACAAAAAGAATATGGGCTCCAAAAAAACCTTAATAATTAGCAAATGGGCTGTAAATCATTAGAAATAATGGCAGATGGGTTGTATGCTGTTTTCCATAGATTTGAGGCTTTCCTAAAAAAAGGTTGATGCACGAGTAGTGACTGTTGGATGGCCATCCAACGACCGTCATGCTTCTTCAATCTCTGCTCTTCCTGCTCCAGCTGCTCAAACAAGCACCAGCGGGACTGCCTGCTCCCTCCTCCCCGCGGCCGGCTCTGCTGCCGCGTAGGCCTCACCGCCCCACCATACTCCCATCGCTGGCCTAGCCATCCCTCTACTCACCCACACCTGCTGTTATTCTCCGGCGACGGCAGACGAACCAGTAAACCCTCCTACAGTCGTACTCCCCTCCGCGTGGGAAACAACTGTCGAGTCTTCCCTGCCTCCATGTCATTCCCTTCCTAGGCCTCGCCGTCGTCCACTGCCCTAGTACTCTTGGTGCGGCCTGGTCAACATGGTCAACGACCGACATGCATCTGATGTGGACTGTACGTAGAGAGGCCGACAGCTGGGTCCACGGCCGCACACAAGGAAATGCCTCCTTATTACATGCAAAATAATGATTCCTCCACCTGACATCAAGGACCCACCGAAAGGGCCTCTGTATTTCACGAAAAAATGTTACCGCCGCTGACAGCTCGGACCCAACAGCTATATCTTCGCACGCAAGGAAGTGCCTCCTTATTACACACAAAAAATGAATACTCCCCCTGTTAGTTGGGACCCAGTATAGTGGCAGGCTGACTTGTGGGCCTACTAAGTTGACGGGGATGGAGGACTTTGTCAACTTAGTCAATATGCATGATTCTAGTGAAGGAAATATGCCCTAGAGGCAATAATAAAGTTATTATTTATTTCCTTATATCATGATAAATGTTTATTATTCATGCTAGAATTGTATTAACCGGAAACATAATACATGTGTGAATACATAGACCAACAGAGTGTCACTAGTATGCCTCTACTTGACTAGCTCGTTAATTAAAGATGGTTATGTTTCCTAACCATGAACAAAGAGTTGTTATTTGATTAACGAGGTCACATCATTAGTTGAATGATCTGATTGACATGACCCATTCCATTAGCTTAGCACCCGATCGTTTAGTATGTTGCTATCGCTTTCTTCATGACTTATACATGTTCCTATAACTATGAGATTATGCAACTCCCGTTTACCGGAGGAACACTTTGGGTACTACCAAACGTCACAACGTAACTGGGTGATTATAAAGGAGTACTACAGGTGTCTCCAATGGTAGATGTTGGGTTGGCGTATTTCGAGATTAGGGTTTGTCACTCCGATTGTCGGAGAGGTATCTCTGGGCCCTCTCGGTAATATACATCACATAAGCCTTGCAAGCATAATAACTAAGATGTTAGTTATGAGATGATGTATTACGGAACGAGTAAAGAGACTTGCCAGTAACGAGATTGAACTAGGTATTGGATACCGACGATCGAATCTCGGGCAAGTAACATACCGATGACAAAGGGAACAACGTATGTTGTTATGCGGTCTGACCGATAAAGATCTTCGTAGAATATGTAGGAGCCAATATGGGCATCCAGGTCCCGCTATTGGTTATTGACCGGAGACGTGTCTCGGTCATGTCTACATTGTTCTCGAACCGTAGGGTCCGCACGCTTAACGTTACGATGACAGTTATTATGAGTTTATGCATTTTGATGTACCGAAGGTTGTTCGGAGTCCCGGATGAGATCACGGACATGACGAGGAGTCTCGAAATGGTCGAGACGTAAAGATTGATATATTGGAAGCCTATGTTTGGACATCGGAAGTGTTCCGGGTGAAATCGGGATTTTACCGGATTACCGGGAGGGTTACCGGAACCCCCCGGGAGCCAAATGGGCCAACATGGGCCTTAGTGGAAAGGTGAGAGGGCAGCCCACATAGGGCTGCGCCTCCCCCCCTCTCCCTAGTCCTATTAGGACTAGGAGAGGGGCCGGCTACCTCTCTCTCTCTCTCCCCTTTAAAGGATTCCTAGTTGGACTAGGATTGGAGGGGGGAGTCCTACTCCCGGTAGGAGTAGGACTCCTCCTGCGCCTCTTCCTCTTTGGCCGGCCAGCCCCCCTCCCTCCAACCTTTATATACGGGAGCAGGGGACACCCCAAGACACACAAGTTGATCCTTGAGATCGTTCCTTAGCCGTGTGCGGTGCCCCCTGCCACCAAATTCCACCTCGATCACACCGTTACAGTGCTTAGGCGAAGCCCTGCGTCGGTAGTACATCAAGATCGTCACCACGCCGTCGTGCTGACGGAACTCTTCCTCGATGCTTTGCTGGATCGGAGCCCGAGGAACGTCATCGAGCTGAATGTGTGCTAAGAACTCGGAGGTGCCGGAGTAACGGTGCTTGGATCGGTCGGATCGGGAAGACGTACGACTACTTCCTCTACGTTGTGTGATCGCTTCCGCAGTCGGTCTGCGTTGGTACGTAGACAACACTCTCCCCTCTCGTTGCTATGCATCACCATGATCTTGCGTGTACGTAGGAAATTTTTGAAATTACTGCGTTCCCCAACAGTGGCATCTGAGCCAGGTTTTATGGTTTGATGTTATTTGCACGAGTAGAACACAAGTGAGTTGTGGGCGATACAAGTCATACTGCCTACCAGCATGTCATACTTTGGTTCGACGGTATTGTTGGGTGAGACGATCCGGACCAACCTTATGCATACTCTTACGCGAGACCGGTTCCCTCGACGTGCTTTGCACATAGATGGCCTGCGGAAGACTGTCTCTCCAACTTTAGTTGAACCAAGTGTGACTACGCCCGGTCCTTGAGAAGGTTAAAACGGAGTCTATTTGACGAACTATCGTTGTGGTTTTGATGCGTAGGTGAGATGAGTTCTTACTTAAGCCCGTAGCAGCCCCGATCGCCCCAACTGGGCTCCACTACTGATCAACTGAAACGGAACAACACAATGAACGAGATCTTCATCGATCTCCTCCTTGAGCTCGATTGTGTCACCTGCACGGTTGAACGGCACCTGCAAGCTGGTTTTGGAAGTAATCTGTGAGTCACGGGGACTCAGCAATCTCACACCCTCGCGATCAAGACTATTTAAGCTTATGGGTAGGGAAAAGGTATGAGGTGGAGCTGCAGCAAGCACTAGCATATATGGTGGCTAACTTATGCAAAGGAGAGCGAGAAGAGAAGGCAAAGCACGATCTTGAACTAGAAGTGATCAAGAAGTGATCCTGAAACTACTTACGTTCAAGCATAACACAAGAACCGTGTTCACTTCCCGGAGTCCGCCGGAAAGATACCATCATGGCTACACACGTGGTTGATGCATTTTAAGTAAGTTAAGTGTCAAGTTCTATACAACCGTACATTAACAAATTCCCATCTGCCCATAACCGCGGGCATGGCTTTCGAAAGTTCAAAACCCTGCAGGGGTGTCCCAACTTAGCCCATCACAAGCTCTCATGGTCAACGAAGGATATTCCTTCTCCTAGGAACACCCGACCAGACTCGAGATCCCGGTTACAAGACATTTTGACAATGGTAAAACAAGACCAGCAAAGCCACCCGAATGTGCCGACAAATCCTGATAGGAGCTGCACATATCTCATTCTCAGGGCGCACCGGATTGTCCAAGGTTCCGGTAGGCCAACCCAGAGTTGCCCCTGGTTGCCACCGGCAGCTGACAGGTTGGACCAACACTCAGAGGAGCACTGGCCCGGGGGTGTAAAATAATCATGACCCTCGGGCTTCAAAAACCCAAGGGAAAAGAAAAGGCTAGGTGGCAAATGGTAAAACCAAGGTTGGGCCTTGCTGGAGGAATTTTATTCAAAGCAAACTGTCAAGGGGTTCCCCTTATAACCCAACCACGTAGGGAACGCAAAATCAAGGAACATAACACCGGTATGACGGAAACTAGGGCGACAAGAGTGGAACAAAACACCAGGCATAAGGCCGAGCCTTCCACCCTTTACCAAGTATATAGATGCATTAATTAAATAAGATATATTGTGATATCCCAACAATAATCATGTTCCAACATGGAACAAACTCCAATCTTCACATGCAACTAACAACGCTATAAGAGGGGCTGAGCAAAGTGGTAACATAGCCAAACAACGGTTTGCTAGGACAAGGTGGGTTAGAGGTTTGACATGGCAATATGGGAGGCATGATAAGGCATGTTGTAGGTATCGCGGCATAGGCATAGCAATAGAGCGAGCAACTAGCAAGCAAAGATAGAAGTGATTTCGAGGGTATGGTCATCTTGCCCGAGATCCCGCAAGGAAGAAGAAACGAGTCCATGAAGAAGACAAACGGACGGAGTCGAACAAATCCTCACAAATGTGACGTTAACGGAACCAACCCGAACAAGCAACACCGGAACGAAGCAAACAACATAGTAAAACAACCATCACATAAACATGGCATGATGCACAACCAAGTATGATCCATGTCCGGATTAATGAAGCATGGCATGGCAAAGTGCACAAGGAATCCTACAAATTAAGTGGAGCTCAATATGCAACTTCGTTGCATATTGACGAAACACCACGTGACTTATTTAGTTCTCTCTTGTTTATGTACCCAATAAGATTAAATGTTGATTAACATGGCAGGAGGTGAAGCATATGAAAAACTACCTATCTAGGCAAGTTTAAATGAGGCCGGAACAACAAACAACAAGTACGGAAACTCCTCATGTGCATGTTTTAAGGTTTGGTACTGTTCTACCCTAAACACAATTTTAGAGTTGTTAAACATGCAAAATGATGCCATCAAGTTAAACTATGCATTTTTCTACACCCTTTTCATATAAAGATTTTTAACTTTGGAGCTACGGTTAAATAGTTATGAATTAAAACATTTTAGCATGGCATATGAACAAAATTAGACAAACAGCATTTTAAACATTTCAAACATGCATGAAAGTGGCATATTATGAAACTAGACAAAATTCTAAGCACTTTACATATTAAGTTTGTTTAATTTCGATGCACGGTTGTGAAGTTATTATATGCATGAAGTGCAAGGGTTTTTCTGCAAATCGGTAAATCCCTGGTTAAATAGCAAATTCGCAGAACCAAAAAAAACATCCACTGTGCCGAATCTTGTTGGCCCAACAGGAAGAGGGAAACTAGAGGGGCTGCTCACATCGGGCCTTGGCCCAGCTGGTGGAGAGGGGAGGCCTGTAGGGGCGTGCAGCTGGGCCTGTTGGACGCGGTCCGCGCGGCGCGATGGGCCGAGGACGGCGTGGAGATCCACGCGCGGGAGGCCGTTGGGCGCCATCGTCCCTTCGTCTCGATCCCCCGATCGAGGCAGGGGCCTGGCGGCGGTAGACGACACCGGCGGCGAGGCAGCTGGGAAAACACCGGGCGAGGCAGATCTGGTGGGGGCGGCCCTAGATCCGATGGGAGGAGGGGTCGGCGACGAGGAGCAGTGCCTGAGGCCGATGTTGGAGCTACGGCAGCGGGGAGGCCTCGGGCGCTGGCGTTGTGGCAGCGGTTGTCGGATCACGGGTTCCGGCAGACCCTTAAGGTTTGAACACTTGGGTGCGCGCGGAGATCACACCTTCTACCTCCCCGTCTCACAAAGATCTAAACTACTGTAAGAACTGCACAAGAGGCACAAGGTTTATACTGGTTTGGGACACCGTTGTGGTGTAATACCCTACTCCAGTGTGTGGTTGGTGGATTGCCTCCTGGGGCTGGTGATAGTGAACAATACAAGGAAGAGCAGCCTTGCGACGGTCTGTTCTTGGCTGGGGCGATGAACTGCTAGGAGGAGTTCAGTCACCCTTCTCTCTCTCTCTCACTCACTCTCTCCACTTTTCTCTCACTTGTCGACCGTCCGTTTGCTATGTGGGTGGCTGGTCCTATTTATAGGCAAAGGCCCTGGGCCTCTTCCCAAATATTGACCGGGAAGGGTCCCAACAATTTGCCAATTCAAAGGGGAACATCTAGTACACTTATCCTGACTAAAGTTGGTCTTCACCTGCCAAAGGCTCTGCGGTGACACCGTGCTGGGCTCCTTGATGACCTCCGTCTCGTAGTCCTCCTGGTCTTGGTCTCGTTGCACCGAAATGGCAACCTTTGCCTGACGCCTCGGTACTCCGCGGCTACGCTTGCCCCCTTTGCACCAAAGAGGAAAGAAGGATGCTGCACGCGCTGGCGCCCGCCTGGCACCCTCGATCGTCCTGGCTTGCGTCATGGGCACCTCGCGAGGTACCCTGCCTTGATCTCTCCGCCTCCTCGCGAGCTAGCCTGAGGAGGCTGCGCCTGAGGATGCACTGTGTCGTCCGCCCCGCGAGGCCTGGCCCCTCGCGAGGGTCTTGAGTCTTGTGTTGATGAAGATGGGCCATGCTGGGCCTCCTTTGAGCCACGCTGCAGGCCGCAGGTAGGCAAGTCTGGGGACCCCCGTTCCCAGAACGCCGACAGCGGCGATCGCCGGAGGGGCCGGGCGGCGGCCGGAGTGAGGCGAAGGAGGCGGGGTCGGCTTCAAGGCGGGGCGCACTCCGGCAGGCGACGCTTGGTGGCAGGGTCGCGGGATCCAGATCGGCGCGGGGACGAGGCTGGATGCCTCGGGCGAGGGTGAGCTCATCCCTGGAGCGGGCGCGGGGAGGTTTCGGGCCTAGATGGGCTTGCTCTGGGCTCTGCGGGCCCGTGCGGAGAGGTGGGAGGTGGCGGCTGAGCAGTGGAGGAGGCTGGCGGCGGCGCAGATTTCGAGGCGACACTAGGGTTTCCAGAATAGGAGGGCCAGGCCTTCCTTTTATAGCTGGTAGGGCTAGGTTAGGGGGGTTTGAGGCAGTTTTTGGACCCCTTGATCATGATCGGACGGCTCCGGGCAAAAGGGGGACTAGGTGGGCTATAGGTGGGTTTAGTGGGCTGTGTTTAGAAGGTCTTGGGCTGAGAGGAGAGAGAAGAGGTGCGGCAATGTGGCAGTCTCGGAGGCCAAAATGTCTGACGAATAAACCGGCAACGGTGCCGCTACAGATGACGGTTGGGCTAACAAACGAACTCCGAATGCGACGAAACTTGACAGGCGGTCTACCTACACTATAATAAGACTGGACGCCAACTTTCACCCCATTCCGAGAACGTTTTTATGCCACTTATAAAATAATATTTCGGACGTGCCGCGGCCGCGTGCAAGTGTGTCTGGGCTCGGAACGGACAACGGAAAGAACTAGGAGACCCGGACGGATGCAAGTTTTGAAAACATGATGATGCAATGTGCATGATGACATGGCAAGATGCAACACGCAAGCGAATGCCATGGCACAACGGCGAATAACTGGGAGACACGTTGGACCTCGGTCTCGGGGTGTCATAACACTCCACCGCTACGAGAGGATCTCGACCCGAGATTCTAGGGATGGCACCGGAGGGAAAAGGAAGAGGAAGAGGTGAGGTAAAACTAAGTTGCTTCCTTGACATATGTGTGGAACCAAAGAACCTTGCGATGTTGAACAAATTGAAAGAAAGAATACAATGAAGACGAACAAAGTTGAGAACACTCCGTTAGAAAAGAGGAACAAGCAACCTTGCTAGAACCTTGTAGGTGGAAAGAAGAAAAGGGTTGCAATGGACAAGAAGTACATGCAAGCACTCCGGTTGAAACAATATGGAGAAGTAATAAGAATGATATAATTTGAACAGCACTCTGATTAGAACAAGATGTACAAGGAACGATAAGGATCAATTAGGACAACACTCCGGTTAAAACAAGATAGAGAAGGAATAGAACAAGATTTTGACAAGATGAGAGGATACTTGATGAAATCAACAACACACTGCCTCCGGAACTATTGAAAATGGCACAAAGGGTAAGAACGATTTCAGGCGGCACTCTGGTTGAGAAGGGAGCCAAAACTTGACAGAATGGGAAGAACTTGAAAAGAGGGCATGACACTCCGGTTAAATGGATAAGCACGAACAGACCATGATCTTTGACAAAACGAGATGATGGGTGAATATAGCAACAAAACAATGCCTCCGGAACGAAAGAAAAGAAGTTGGATCATTGGAAAGGAAAGAATTGAGAAGAAAATGACAACTTCTGCCACAAATGAGCTTGGAAAACACCCTTCCAAGAAGGTTAAAACGGAATTGTTGGAAAACCAACAACGAAATGAATAAGCTTATAGTGGGCTTATGAAAAGCATCTCAAAATTGAGGCGAAATTCTGCCACTAACGGAAACAATAGATTGGATTGATATGAACAAGAAGACGAGAAACTTCTTTCACCGGGAGGATAAATGAAGAACTTGGGTCAATTATGAGCACCATAAATAGCAACAATCCTTAGGGAAGGCTTTAGATGAAACATGACACAAGATAACTCCAACGAAGAGATTGGTGGATTTAAAATATCTCATTGTTGACAACATGTGAATCATGAAACACAAGCCCAAATTGTGAAGAATGACATAACACCACCTCAAAAGATAAGGTAGGAAGAATTGCACTTCAAAATGCAAGATGAAGAATACTTGAACTCCTCAAAACAAACATGTGTTGAGGACCATGTTTATTTTAGAGTATAGCTTGGCGGATCATAGTTTTGAGAGAAATCTTGAAGAACCAATGAATAATGAGAATAATCCTTGATGAAACACCATGTAGAGCCTCCATGAAGAACTCCGGTAATAAAAGGATAATAAAAAGAAAGAGAAGTTGAGAACATAAGGTGAAGCCTTGCGATGATTTAGATGGAGCTTTGTGATGATATAATTGAGAGAGGTTGGAACTCCGGGAAAGAAAAGATGAATCCAGTGAAACTGAGAATTTGATGAGCCTCCGGAATAAAGAATTAATTTACTTGGATAAAACAAGAATAAGAATTATGTTATGCGTATCTTTCGCCAATTTAAATTGATGACAAGCAACGAACTATGCATACTACTTATTCTCGTAGAAAGGCTTAAGAGAGACAAGGCGCAAACTAGGGAAGGTCTTCAACGAACCACCGGTGGGATTGAAAAGAACGAATGAATTGATATGATAAACGAAGGAAGAACAATCTTGGAAGAACCAACCTAATAATTGAAAACAGTTGAAGAAAAGATAAAGAAGCACTGGGAAGAATTAGAGAACAAATGAAGATACTTGAGGGGATTTAGATACAAATGAACGAATAAATCACGAACTGATTAGAGAATACTTGAATGATGCACCGGTAAGATTTGGAGAACGAGAGCTGAAAACTGAAAGAATAATTCTAAAATGATGGCTCCGGAGAATCAAACTGAAAAGACTCCTGAATTGATTCGGATGGTTGAAAAGAGTTCTCACAATCGAAAACAATTATGAGAAGATGACATCAAGCTAGACCCATGAATCTTTGAGAGAACGGATAAGATTTAGAGGAAAACTCTTCTTCGGTCTTAAAAATTCGAGAATGAGGACAAAAACACCACCATGAATTGCTGAGGCACTCCGGAATGACAATTAGAAAGGTTGAACCAACGATGAAAAGAAATTGCAAGATCTTGGAGAAAGGCATTTGACTGATGATAATTCATACTTACGTCAAACTTCAAAAGAATTTAGGATAGCTCCGAGAAAATAAGAAGCATTAGGTAAGATCCTGGAAAATGACCTGTGGGTTAGGGCCCACTCAAAATATACACCATTGAAATGATTACTTAAAAAGGAGAATGCACCGGTTGAATTAAATGGTTTGAATGAGATAACAACCTCAAAATATCTTGAACGGATTGAAAATGGAAACGAATCTTCTGAGAAATCTTCAGCACTCCCGAACACAAGAATAGAGAGAAGTGAATGATTATGAGGTCCACCGGTATGAGAAGGTATTTGAAACGAGGAAAAGGGATATGATCAACACCAAAAGCTTGATTTGAATCCACTGGAGAAGAAAAGAATGATGAATGATGAACTTGAAGCTCCGTTAGTATCTTCCTGAGAATCATCAGATAAGAATATTGACAAAAAAGAATGGAGAGACTTCACATCAATAAGATGGATACTTGATTAAGAAATCTGAGTCCTTGAAGAAAACAAGGGAGGGAGGGCGGGAAAAAACAAAGACTTGGGACGGATGAAGCAAACACCGTTGAGAAGAACTGATAATTGATCCTATGGATGGGGAGAATGATGCGATCATCTCGAAGAGAAGCACGCCGGTTGGAAAGAATTGAGAAGGCAATTTCGATGATCAAGAAGGATTAGTATTCACATAGGAATATGAGAACACCACTTAGGGAAGGTATGGAATCAACATTTGACTTCAAAGCAACTCGAACACCACAACTGAAAACAAAAACAAAGGATTGGCTTGCAGAATAAACCGGAACAAACATATGATAGATATTTCATCCGAAGTTTTCATGGTGGGGCCCACACGGGATCGATCGTATAGCACCATCATGTACAAGGCAGTGCACCTGACATACAAAGCATCCCCGAGTCAACATAGCCAAGGACTCTTTAAGACACAATGAGACCCCAACCTCATATCATCCATCTGTCGGAAAGAATCCTAGGAGCTACTTGAATTCCAACTTATAAACTCCTGAAACTTTTCGGTTATGCAATCAGGTGTTGGGGATACAGGGGAAGCATAATATCTCACCGAAACTAGCAAATCCTACATCCAGCTGTATCCATCCTTCAACACATAACCAAGAAACCTTCGGAAATCGTTTACCTCAACCTTCGAAAAGCATCCGTTATACGAGTTATGGCAATACTCCCGAACTCCCACCCCAGTACTGGGTGGCATCGAGGTTATCTCACCAACAACTGCATAAAAGAGTTTTTCGATGTTGGCGAACTCAGGTATTCCAGAACTGCAATGATAAAATTGTGACTACAACACCTCGGAGCTCAACTCCCCGAGACACTGCCACAACCCCTAAATGACAGGAGGCACCAAGAACAATGTTCTCGTCACAAAACCATCGGAATGATTCCAAGATACACGCGTGATCCTAATTTTTTCAGTGAAATTTGAGAAGAGAAGAGTCAAAACTCTACATCAGGATGCCTCACCAGAGCGATGAAGGGACCGAGGAGTAAAAAGAATCCTACTCTCCAATATATATAATCCTAAGACTCAAAACATTTTCTTCTAGACTCAACAATGCCAGCGATACGATCAAGCAAGGGGCTCCTAAGTCGGGGAAGGCTCTGATACCAACTTGTAACACCCACGATGCGGCTATATCTCCCACGTGTCGGAGCACGACTTAGAGGCATAACCGCATTGTAGTCAGTATCGCAAGAGAGGTAATCTTTACACATCCCATGTACTGAATAAGAAAGAGGTACAGTGTTGGCTTACAACCGCCACTTCAAACATTACATGAAAATAGCATTACAATCATCCAGAATACAATCAAGGTCCGACTATGGAACCAAAATAAAAGAAGACTACCCCTAATGTAAAAGATCCCCGATCGCCCCAGCTGGACTCCACTACTGATCAACTAAAACGGAACAACACAATGAACGAGATCTTCATCGAGCTCCTCCTTGAGCTCGGTTGCGTCACCTGCACGGTTCAACGGCACCTGCAAGCTGGTTTTGGAAGTAATTTGTGAGTCACGGGGACTCGGCAATCTCACACCCTCGCGATCAAGACTATTTAAGCTTATGGGTAGCGAAAAGGTATGAGGTGGAGCTGCAGCAAGCACTAGCATATATGTTGGCTAACTTATGCAAAGGAGAGCGAGAAGAGAAGGCAAAGCACGATCCTGAACTAGTAGTGATCAAGAAGTGATCCTGAAACTACTTACGTTCAAGCATAACACAAGAACCGTGTTCACTTCCCGGACTCCGCCGGAAAGAGACCACCATGGCTACACACGCGGTTGATGCATTTTAAGTAAGTTAAGTGTCAAGTTCTCTACAACCGGACATTAACAAATTCCCATCTGCCCATAACCGCGGGCATGGCTTTTGAAAGTTCAAAACCCTGCAGGGGTGTCCCAACTTAGCCTATCACATGCTCTCACGGTCAACGAAGGATATTCCTTCTCCCAGGAAGACCCGACCAGACTCGGGATCCCGGTTACAAGACATTTCGATAATGGTAAAACAAGACCACCAAAGCCACCCGAATGTGCTGACAAATCCCGATAGGAGCTGCACATATCTCGTTCTCAAGGCGCACCGGATTGTCCAAGGTTCTGGTAGGCCAACCCAGAGTTGCCCTTGGTGGCCACCCGCAGCTGACAGGTTGGACCAACACTTAGAGGAGCACTGGCCCGGGGGGATTTAAAATAAAGATGACCCTCGGGCTTCGAAAACTCAAGGGAAAAGAAAAGGCTAGATGGAAAATGGTAAAACCAAGGTTGGGCCTTGCTGGAGGAGTTTTATTCAAGGCGAACTACCAAGGGGTTCCCATTATAACCCAACCGTGTAGGGAACGCAAAATCAAGGAACATAACACCGGTATGACGGAAACTAGGGCGGCAAGAGTGGAACAAAACACCAGGCATAAGGCCGAGCCTTCCACCCTTTACCAAGTATATAGATGAATTAATTAAATAAGATATATTGTCATATCCCAACAATAATCATGTTCCAACATGGAACAAACTCCAATCTTCACATGCAACTAACAACGCTATAAGAGGGGCTAAGCAAAGCGGTAACATAGCCAAACAACGGTATGCTAGGACAAGGTGGGTTAGAGGTTTGACATGGCAATATGGGTGGCATGATAAGGCATGTGGTAGGTATCGCGGCATAGGCATAGCAATAGAGCGAGCAACTAGCAAGCAAAGATAGAAGTGATTTCAAGGGTATGGTCATCTTGTCTGAGGTCCCGCAAGGAAGAAGAAACGAGTCCATGAAGAAGACAAACGGACGGAGTTGAACGAATCCTCACAAATGCGATGTTAATGGAACCAACCCGAACAAGCAACACCGGAAAGAAGCAAACAACATAGTAAAACAACCATCACATAAACATGGGATGATGCACAACCAAGTATGATGCATGTCCGGATTAATGAAGCATGGCATGGCAAAGTGCACAAGCAATCCTACAAATTAAGTGGAGCTCAATATGCAACTCCGTTGCATGTTGACGAAACACAACGTGACTTATTTAGTTCTGTCTTGTTTATGTACCCAACAAGATTAAATTTTGATTAACATGGCAACAGGTGAAGCATATGAAAAACTACCTATCTAGGCAAGTTTAAATGAGGCCGGAACAACAAACAACAAGTCCGGAAACTCCTCATGTGCATGTTTTAAGGTTTGGTACTGTTCTGCCCTAAACACAATTTTAGAGTTGTTAAACATGCAAAATGATGCCATCAAGTTAAACTATGCATTTTTCTACCCCATTTTCATATAAAGATTATTAACTTTGGAGCTACGGTTAAATAGTTATGAATTAAAACATTTTAGCATGGCATATGAACAAAATTAGAAAAACATCATTTTAAACATTTCAAACATGCATGAAAGTGCATATTATGAAACTAGAAAAAATTCTAAGCACTTTACATATTAAGTTTGTTTAATTTCGATGCACGGTTGTGAAGTTATTATATGCATGAAGTGCAAGGGTTTTTCTGCAAATCGGTAAATCCCTGGTTAAATAGCAAATTCGCAGAACCAAAAAAAAACATCCACTGTGCCAAATCTTGTTGGCCCAACAAGAAGAGGGAAACTAGAGGGGCTCCTCACATCGGGCCTTGGCCCAGCTGGTGGAGAGGGAAGGCCTGCAGGGGCGCGCAGCTGGGCCTTTTGGACGCGGTCCGCGCGGCGCGATGGGCCGAGGACGGCGTGGAGACCCACGCGCGGGAGGCCATTGGGCGCCGTCGTCCCGTCGTCTCGATCCCCCGATCGAGGCAGGGGCCTGGCGGCGGTAGACGACACCGGCAGTGAGGCAGCTGGGAAGACACCGGGCGAGGCAGATCTGGTGGGGGCGGTGCCAGATACGATGGTAGGAGGGGTCGGCGATGAGGAGCAGTGCCGGAGGCCGATGTTGGAGCTACGGCGGCGGGAGGCCTCGTGCACTGGCGTCGTGGCAGCGGCGATCGCCGGAGGGGCCGGGCGGCGGCTGGAATGAGGCGGAGGAGGCGGGATCGGCTTCAAGGCGGGGCGCACTCCGGCAGGCGACGTTTGGTGGCGGGCTCACGGGATCCAGATCGGCGTGAGGACGAGGCTGGATGCCTCGGGTGAGGGTGAGCTCATCCCTGGAGCGGGCGCGGGGAGGTTTCGGGCCCAGATGGGCTTGCTCTAGGCTCTGCGGGCCCGCGCAGAGAGGTGGGAGGTAGCGGCTGAGGAGTGGAGGAGGCTGGCGGTGGCGTGGATTTCGAGGCGAGTCTAGGGTTTCCAGAATAGGAGGGCTAGGCCTTCCTTTTATAGCATGTAGGGCTAGGTTAGGGGGGTTTGATGCAGTTTTTGGACCCCTTGATCATGATCGGACGGCTCCGGGCAAAAGGGGGACTAGGTGGGCTGCAGGTGGGTTTAGTGGTCTGTGTTTAGAAGGTCTTGGGCTGAGAGGAGAGAGAAGAGGTGCGGCCATGTGGCAGTCTTGGAGGCCGAAACGTCCGACGAATAAACCAGCAACGGTGCCGCTACGGATGACGGTTGGGCTAACAAACGAACTCCGAATGCGACGAAACTTGACAGGCGATCTACCTACACTATAATACGACCACACGCGAACTTTCACCCCATTCCGAGAACGTTTTTATGCCACTTATAAAATAATATTCCGGACATGCCGCGGGCGCGTGCAAGTGTGTCTGGGCTCGGAACGGACAACGGAAAGTGTAAGTGCATCTAGTGCCACCCCTAGTTGGTTTTGGAGTATTGACGACAAACCTAGTTGAGGGACTAATGTGTTTGTGAGAATTGCAGGATAACACAGGTTGAAGTCCCTCATTGATTCGGTTTTCCCACCAGAGATGACCCCTAAAAATGTATGAAGACATTGATGTCAAAGGTGGTATATGAAGATATTCACATTGAAGACTATGACAAGAGAAGACACCGCATGAAGCCTATGGAGCTCGAAGACTTAGATCTTTTGTAGTTCTGTTTCGTCTGTGTTGAGTCATAGGAACCACCGTACTGTTAAGTGGGGTCCAAGAGAACCAGTCAGAATGACTGAAGTGATGCTTAAACAAAAACCCATGTCTTGGAGTGAAGACTATGGGAGCAAATCTTGTCCAGAGTCAGACAAGTCAGCTTTGCTTGTAGCCCAAGTAAAGTTGCCATGTGAGTTTGAAATCTGACCGTTGGAACACGTGTCAGTTCCTGAGTGACCCAGGGTCATTTCAGAAAATCAGGTCGGGTTGCCTAGTGGGTATAAATAGCCCACCCCCTACAACCATAGACAGTTGGCTGCTCAGATTGAGAATACGGCTTTTGTCGTTTGAGAGCAACCCACCTCGAAGCCTTTGAGAGAGAATTCCTTGCGAGGATAAAGCCCTAACCACCCAGAGCCAAAGAGAATTAGGCATCACTTGAGTCTTCTTGTCTGAGTGATCTGAAGACTTATTACACTTGAGGACTGTGCATCCTCCAGCCGGTTAGGCATCGCGTTCTGAGCATCCAAGAGACATTGTGGATTGCCGGTGAACGAAGTCTGTGAAGGTTTGGGAGTCTACCTTGAAGACTTACCAGAGTGATTGGGCGAGGTCTGTGTGACCTTAGCTCAAGGGGAATACGGTGAGGACTAGGTGTCCTGAGCTGCGCGTTCAGGACTGGGTGTCCGGGACTGTGTGTCCTTTGGTTTAAATACCTAGCCGCCCTAACCAGATGTACAGTTGTCACAGCAACTGGAACTGGTCCAACAAATCTTTGTCTTCAATGAGTCACTGGTTTCACCCTTCCCTTCTCTTTACTTACTGTTACTTTGTGTGAAGTCATTGTATATTTGCTCTATCTTTTGACTTCACTGAGTGACTGTGTGATCTGTTTGGCTTCTTAATATCTTCCTGCCTGATCCTTACTACCTAGCTACTATTAGTCATTGTCCTTTCACTTCATTGAATACATGACTATGGTTTATCTAGTGTAGTCTAACTTCCACTGCATGGTCATAGGTTTGTTTCTATCGTTTGTCTTTGAAACTTCCATGTTTTGAAGACTTTCATAAAAATCGCCTATTCACCCCCCGCCCCCCCTCTAGTCGATATAACGCACTTTCAGAAAGAACGAGGAGACTCGAGCGGATGCAAGTTTTGAAAACATGATGATGCAATGCGCATGATGACATGGCAAGATGCAACACGCAAGCGAATGCCATGGCATGACGGCGAATAACTGGGAGACACCTGGCACCTCAGTCTCGGGGTGTCACAACTTGACACGGACATGATGCCTATATTCATGATCATTGCCTTAGATATTGTCATAACTTTGTGCTTTTCTATCAATTGCTCGACAGTAATTTGTTCGCACACTGTAATAATTTCTACCTTGAGAGAAGCCTCTAGTGAAACCTATGGCCCCCGGGTCTATTTTCCATCATATAATTTTTCGATCTATAATTTTAGTTTCCTATTTACTTTATTTGCAATCTTTTACTTTCCGTTCCATAAACAAAAAATATCAAAAATATTACTTTACCGTTTATCCATCTCTATCAGATCTCATGTTGCAAATAACTGTGAAGGGGTTGACAACCCCTTTATCACGTTGGGTGCAAGTTGGTGTTTGTTTGTGCAAGTATTTGGTGCTTGCACGTTGTCTCCTACTGGATTGATACCTTGGTTCTCAAAACTGAGGGAAATACTTACTCTACTTTGCTGCATCACCCTTTCCTCTTCAAGGGAAAAACCAACGCAAGCTCAAGAGGTAGCATAGATCTCGCGGGAACGCAAGATAAAATAAATAAATAAAAATTGCAGCAAGTTATTTTGGTACTTTGGATTAATAGATTTGAAAATAAAAGCAAATAAAAATAGACCGCGAAGGCAAATATAATAAAGAAGAGACCCGGGGCCCGTAGATTTCACTACTGGCTTCTCTCAAAAAATATAGCATACAGTGGGTAAACAAATTATTGTTGGGCAATTGATAGAACTTCAAATAATCATCACGATACCCAGGCAATGATCATTATATAGGCATCACGTCCAAGATTAGTAGACCGACTCCTGCCTGCATCTACAACTCACTACAAAAAAAAGACACATCTGTGACATTTTGGGCCGAACGAATTTTTTTGTCATGCTTATGACACTTCTATGTACGGAGGTTTGCGTGTTTCTCTCGTACATGTACGTGCGTGTGTGCGAGGCATTGCGCTCTAACTAAACCCGAGCGAGGCGTTGGGCTCTAACTGGACCTGAACGATTGCACTAGCTACATTACTGAACCCCAATCGATCCCTTGCTGTTAACTGAACCCGAGTGATTCCCTCACTACTGCTGCTAACTGAAGCCGATCGAAGTTGCCTCTTGATGAATAGTTCCCGGTGGGGGTTGGATGAACAGTTCATGATGGGGGTTGGATGAACAGGATCCCGTGGTAGTGGAGGTCGTTGCCGCTGGATGAACAGGACCCCGATCAAGGAGGCGTGGGGGTGGGTGAACAGTAGCCGGTGGAGGGACCCCGTACGTGGAGCGCTGGTTGAACAGGACCCCGTGGAGGGCTGGTTGAATAGTAGCTGGTGGAGGCTGGATGAACAGGACCCCGTGGAGGGCTGGATGAACAATAGCTAGTGGAGGCTGGATGAACAGGACCCCGTGGATGAACGGTAGCTGGTGGAGGCTGGAGGAAGTCGACGGTGGATGAACAATAGCCCGTGGAGTCCCGTTTTGCGGTATGCCACACCCCTCCCGATGAATAGGACCCTGTTTCGATCGCAGGTGCTCCAACACTAGTCCGTTTCCTCCGTTTTGCGGTACGCCACACCCCTCCCGATCAACAGGGCCTCGTTCCGACCGTACGCGATCGAACACAAGTCTGTTTCCTCCATTTTGTGATACGCCAGACCCTTCCCAAAGAACAGGACCCCGTTTCGACCGTGCGCGGTCGAATAGAAGGTCCGTTTCCTCCATTCTGTGGTATGCCAGACCTTGTTTCGACTGTTCAGTCCAAGCCGGTTGGCTCTCGATGAACATGACATATTCCGCTGCCTCTTGATGAACATGACGCATTCCGTTGCCTCCCCATGAACACGCCGCAGTTTCTCCATTCCGACCTAGCCGGTTGGCTTCCTATGAACATGATTAGTCCCTGTACGCGTTAGAGACCCCGCCCGTATGTACATACGTAGCCATATTTACTATCTTGCAGCATGGCCATACGTACGTGTACATGATATAGACAGGACTACGTGACATGCTACGTCGGCGCCTCTACTTCAACACGTGCCCCTCCTTACTCGGCCTTGGTATGTCACTACAGAGACACCGGTCGACCGCTATGTACGTACATGTTCACGGCCGGACAGATAACGCTACCTTTGCTTCAACCTGGTGGGTCCCGGCTGTTAGGGGGTAAGAAGGCAGTTCCTTCCGTATGAAGATAAAGCTTGTGGGTCCCAGCTGTCAGGGGGAATGTTTTTTTCGCGAAATACAGAGGCCCTTCCGTTAGGTCCAAGGTGTCAGGTGGAGGAATCATTAATTTGCACGTGATAAGGTGTCACTTCCTTGCGTGCGGCCATGTACCCAACTGTCAGCCTCTCCACTTACAATCCTCTTCTGATGGCTGTCGTTCGTTGACCACATTGATGATGCCATACAGCCCGAGAGCACCAAGGTGGTGGACGACAGCGTGACCTAGGAAGGGAATGACCCGGAGCCGGGGAATACACAGCAGTGGATGCCCACGTGGAGGGGGTACGAGGGTTGACTGCATCGGCTGCGGTTTGAGGCCGCCGTCTCTGGAGAATAACAAGGGGTGTGGGTGAGTAGAGGGAAGGCCTAGCCAGTAGTAGTATGGTCAGGCGGTGAGGCTTGCGCGGCAGCACGGCCGGCCACGGGAGGCTGGAACAGGCGGTACGGCGGGCGCAGGTTTGGGCGGCTAGAGCAACAAGACCAGAGGTTGAAGACGCAGCTTGGCCATTGGATTAACATCGAATGGTCAGTGCAGCTGGAATTGTTTATTGACTAAGTTGACAAAGCCCTGCATACGCATTAACTTAGTAGGCCCACAAGTCAGCCTCCAAATCTGGTGGGTCCCAGCTAGCAGGGGGAATCAATTTTTTCACATAATAAGGTGGCACTTCCTTGCGTGCGAAGATGTTTTCCGGTTTTTTAGTTCTTCTCTTTCGAGTTAGAATAAAAACAAAACAATTTAGCATCCTCGATGCAATCTATATTTTCACGAAAAGGATCATAATAAAGCCGGTGGGTCCCAGCTGTCAGGGAGAGGAAACTTTTGATGCGGCGCATGTCGCTCACGGTGGGTGGCCGGTCGCGAGTACCTTGGAAGTTGGCGATGAAGCGGGTGTGCATCTGGTCCCAGGAAGAGATCGTGCCTGGAGCCAGATTCAGGAGCCAGGTGCGAGCTCCTTCCTTGAGCGCCATGGGGAACCAGTTCGCCATGACATTTTTGTCCCCGCTGGCAGCCACGATGCCCAGCTCATAGAGCTGGAGGAATTTTGCAGGGTCAGTTGTGCCATCGTAACGAGGAGGCAGGTCTGGCTTGAACTTGTCGGGCCATGCGACGCTACGCAGCTCGGTGGTGTAGACATGGCAGCCTGCGGTGGCCACGAAAGGCCTCGACTGGTGGTGAGCTTGGTCTTGAGGGTCCCTACGCGCTGCAGCTAGGATCAGCGCGGGATCTTGGCGTGCCGGAGCTGGAGCAGGGTCGCGGCGTGCCGGAGCAGGGAGCGCCCGGGCAGCCCCTTGCAGGCGTGGGATCTCTTGGCAGCTCCGTTCTTGCTGGGCTGGCACCTGACGGAGCGGGTTCCGCCCAGGGGCCACGCGCCTTGGAGCCATAGCGTCTTCTTGGAGAGGAGGCGGCTGGTACGCCTCCGGAGCTTCGTTGCCCGCGCCTCCGGAGCTTCGTTTTTCTTTATCACTTTCAGTTTGTCAACTGAATTGCTTGAGGACAAGCAAAGGTTTAAGCTTGGGGGAGTTGATACGTCTATGTCGTATCGACTTTTCCAAACACTTTTGCCCTTGTTTTGGACTCTAACTTGCATGATTTGAATGGAACTAACCTGGACTGATGCTGTTTTCAGTAGAATTGCCATGGTGTTATTTATGTGCAGAGACAAAAGTTCTTGGAATGACCTGAAACTCCACGGAGATTATTTTTGGAAATAATAAAAAGTACTGGCAAAGAATCAAGGCCAGGGGCCCCACACCCTAGCCATGAGGGTGGGGGGCGAGCCTGCCCCCCTGGGTGCACCCCCTACCTCGTGGGCCCATTGGAGCTCCTCCGACCTCAACTCCAACTCTATATATTCGTGTTTGGAGAGAAAAAATCAGGGAGAAAGATTCATCGCGTTTTACGATACGGAGCCACCGCCAAGCCCTAAACTCTCTCGGGAGGGCTGATCTAGAGTCCGTTCAGGGCTCCGGAGAGGGGTATCCGTTGCCATCGTCATCAACAACCATCCTCCATCACCAATTTCATGATGCTCACCGCCGTGCGTGAGTAATTACATTGTAGGCTTGCTGGACGGTGATGGGTTGGACTAGATTTATCATGTAATCGAGTTAGTTTTGTTAGGGTTTGATCCCTAGTGTCAATGTCAAAATCGGAGGATCTCGGGTAGGGGGTCCCGAACTATGTGTCTAAGGCGGATGGTAACAGGAGGCAGGGGACTCATGTTTTACCCAGGTTCGGGCCCTCTTGATGGAGGTAAAACCCTACGTCCTGCTTGATTTATTCTTGATGATATGGGTATTACAAGAGTTGATCTACCACGAGATCGGGGAGGCTAAACCCTAAAAGCTAGCCTATGGTATGATTGTATGTTGTCCCACGGACTAAAACCCTCCAGTTTATATACACACCGGAGGGGGCTAGGGTTACACAAGGTCGGTTACAAAGGAGGAGATATACATATCCGTAGTGCCTAGCTTGCCTTCCACGCCAAGTAGAGTCCCATCCGGACACGAGACGAAGTCTTCAATCTTGTATCTTCATAGTCCAATAGTCCAGCCAAAGGATATAGTTCGGCTGTCCAGAGACCCCTAATCCCAGACTCCCTCAGTAGCCCCTGAACCAGGCTTCAATGACGATGAGTCCGACGCGTAGTGTTGCCTTCGGCATTGCAAGGCGGGTTCCTCCACCGAATACACCCCGGAAGAATCTGAATACAAGGATAGTGTCCGACCCTGCAAAATAAGTTCCACATACCACCGTAGAGAGAATAATATTTCCACAAATCTAATCTGTTGACTCGTTTTGTCAACGTGACGTTTTATCATGGCCCGGTGATTATTCGAACCGTTTCCTTTAACTAGCCCCGCACATAACGCGGGGCAGTTTCTTGACATGTCTTGTCAAAGCAGAGATCATGTTCCCTTTATCACGGGATTGTCATCAATACGGGCATGGGTAACCCAACCGCGCCATCGATTACGGCGCTTGGGGATAAGCGAGTTTTACCAGGCTAGTGGGGGCGCACAGTTTCGGCCGCCCTTATAAAGGGATAAGGTTTAACCTTTCTCTACCCATGACTTCTTCCTCCTTGCTCATCCGTTCTTGCACACTCAAGCCCCAACGCCCAAGTCCGCATCTTTCTCCTCAACCTCCTCCAAACATGTCCAGAGCAGGAGGGAAGTGGATGGCTTCCTCTGTTATGGAGGAACACATCAAAAAGTTGCATGGAGCCAGATACTTAGCCGTGAATATTGCGCATCGGCTGCCCGCTGCAGGGCAGATCATCCCTATCCCCGGAACCTCGTGAGAGGGTAGTTTTCCTCCACCACTTCCTCCGCGGACTGGGCTTTCCCCTTCATCCATTTTTTTGTGGTCTCATGTTCTACTATGGGACGGACTTTCATGATCTGGCCCCGAACTTCATCCTCAACATTTCAGTGTTCATCGTCGTCTATGAGGCCTTTCTCCGCATCCGCCCCCACTTCGGTCTGTGGCTGAAGACCTTCAATATCAGGCCAAAGGTGGTGGGCGGCCAACAAGAAGAATGTGGCAGAGCCATGGTGGGCAAGATGCCCAATGTTATATGGTTCGAAGGGTCCTTCGTGGAGACCATAAAGGGGTGGCAATCGGCGTGGTATTACATCACCGAGCCACGCGACACAAACTGGGTGGCTGCCCCCGAGTTCCGATCCAGATTCCTTACACGGCTCACTTCCTGGAAAGAGAAGGGCCTGTCGTGAGGTTCATCGGTAGAGCTGGACGGACTCCAAAAATGTATCTGGAACATGGCAAGCAAGAAACTCAAGCTTGTCAACATAGTCCAGGTCATGCTCATCCGCCGGATCCTCCCATGTCAACAACGGGACTTCAACTTGTGGGAGTTCGACCCGGCCCAGCACCGAACTCTGAGTGAGCTCTTCGACATGATGCACAAGGACGTCTGGAGGGTGCTGTTCAAGGGAGCCGAGGTCCCGCCCTCTCTCACCGAGAACCACGGACTAAGCGTGAAGCGGCGAGCGCATTCAGTAAGTTCTATACATCCGGTAGGACATTTATTTCTCCTAGCTTAACCAGGTGCAAGGTCTGAGCTCCCGTCCCTTTGACAGGACTAGGTGGAGGCATCGGAGCAGATCAACTATCCGGCCCCTCTGCCCGAAGGCAATGTGGATGCTCTCCTGACGGAGATGCTGACTCCGGCTCCTTACAAGGTGCCAGAGAACACCAAGAAGGCCAAGGGAACCCGGAAGAGTTCCTGGCGCCAGGTGATATCGGACTCATCGTCTGATGACTCCTCGGTGCACTCCTCCCACGAAGACAAGGAGGAAGATGAAGAGGCTCCCCCTCCAGTCGGGGGACACAAGAAAAGGAAGGTCGCCCCAACTGGGGGGGGCCGAAGGGTCCAAGAAGGGAAGGACTCTCCTTCTGGACAGTTCCACCACCGCCGCCGGAGGCGAAGATGAGTGGCTGCTCAGGGCCAAGCCCCTGGCGAAGTCGTAAGTATTTGGATACCAGAGTAACTCATAGCATTCCTTTGTCGCACTGCTTCTCCTAACGCCGAATTGTGATTATGCAGACCGCCCCGAGCCCGTATCGACGTATCTTCGTCGGACGGCTCCCTGGACTCATCGGATATGGATAGCGATCCACTTCCGACCGCCACCTCCCCTTGGCCTACGGACAATGCTGGGGTGTTGTCTCAAGAGGCACCAGGTCGAGGGGAGACAGTCCCGGAGGCGCCTCAAAGAGACCTTCGGGACTCCGGGAGCAGAGGGAGCAAGGGCCCTGAGGGCTCCGAGTTCGGCCCTCAGCCAAACACCGCGCCAGAACCTCCAGTGGTTTCGGACTCGGGCAGGTGGCCTCCTTCCAAGAGTTGCAAGACGCCTGTGCCGGTGACCTCTGTCCATCCAGAGGCACCGGACAATCTGCTGGGAGCGCTTCGTAGCGCTTCCATCAATGAGGAGCACCGCACTATTATGAGTGCGGTGGTCCAGAAGGTTCAGTCCGCCAAGAGCGGACTGACTGAAGCCTGTGCCAGCCTTCTAACAGGCTTTGAGTTAAGTATTTAAAACATACGAAAAATATTACCGCATAGATAGTAGCCCCTGATGCTCTGTTCAGTGTGCACAAAGAAAAGCTGAATAGAGGATCGAACAGTATCGCAGGAGTCTAATATAAGTATGTATGTATGCGTATGCAGGCTTCGCTGCTGACCTCTGCCGCACTGACTGCGGAGGGCGCCGTATTAAAGCAGGACCTCGAAGGGTCCCAAAAAGAGCTCGGCCTTGCTAAGAGGCAGCTCGAGGAGAACAAAGGTAAGTAGTACCTAGTCTATGGATATATATAAAAAGAATGCGATTGCAAAATGACAGGATCACCGTAAATTTGCCAGGGGCCATGGCCGAGGTGGCAACCCTGAAGCAAGCACTATCCGAGGTCGAAAACAAATCGGCCAAGGAGCGCACTGAGCGGGAAAGGCAGGAGGCTCGAGTGGGCGAGGTGCAGCAAGAGCTCCACAGTCTCATGACGAAGCATGAGGCGTTGGAGCTTGACTTGAAGATGCGAGAGTCCGAGCATGCCGCGGCCCTCGAGAGCGCAAAGAATGCCATGGCCGAAGCCCAAAAGGCCCTCATGGAGATTGATGCAATGAAGAAGATAGCGGCAGGTAAGGCATTCTATATGCAAAGCAAGCATGTGAAAGTAAATTACTTGTTACTTACCCGAATCCAGAGCTCTCCAAGAGCATTCGCAGATTTGCCCCGCAGCGTGTCGGATGCCGCGAAATTTTACTTGGACGAGGAGGGAAGCTCGATGGAGAAGTTGTTCTGGGCCCAGTATACTGGGACCGAACACCCAGTGCCTATGAGCGACCAGCTAAAGCAACTGGTCGAGCTGCACAAGGTGGCCGAACAGGCCATGAAGGGCTTTATAGTCCGAATGTGGCCTGGAAGTCATCAAGCGGTCCGTCTGCATTGAAGGTGCACGCCGGGCCTTCGCCCGTGTGAAGGTGCAATGGGCTAAGCTGGATGCCATGAAGCTGATTAAGGAAGGGCCGCCGGAGGGCAACGAGCATCGCCACCCTGAGATGTACTATGAGGGTGTCCTGAAGGGTGCCCGTCTCATAGAGGACGAGTGTACAAAAGATATAATATTTGA
This sequence comes from Triticum monococcum, assembly GCA_034509565.1. Lineage (NCBI taxonomy): Eukaryota > Viridiplantae > Streptophyta > Magnoliopsida > Poales > Poaceae > Triticum > Triticum monococcum. The sequence continues at coordinate 124,401,118 of CM067841.1, forward strand.
GTAAACTTGCTCGTGTAATCATGTATTTATGAAAACTTGTTCATATGCGCTATGCAACGCTTGTTTGAATTTAAAATATTACCTTCTGTTCGGCTGTTTATCAAATCTGAGAGATGGCTAGTCGTCGGCTTCTGCCCCCATGCCACAAGTGCTGGGGTGTTCGGGATAAACCTGAGCACTCTTGTTCCCATTTTTGGGTCCTTCCAGGGAGGTGCTCAGCACAACGAACAAGGAAATCGGACTATGATGCGTTATCACTCTCACTTAGCCATAGAATTCTATAATTTTAAATTTCGGCGAAGCCCCTAATATTCGGAAGGCCGAACTCAGAGAGCGATACACGCCTTAAGCCGGATAGGGCCGACTCCTCGCTCTAAGCGGCATAAATCTTTAAGGACTCGAAAACCTCTCGAACAGCGACCAGTCTCTCGCCTTATCATCACAATCAGTTTTAGCTTTCTCTACTGAGGTGCTTAGCCCAGCAGAACCGGGGCACAATCGCAGTAGTTCTCCCAGTGCTACCGTGGCTGATATAGCGGAACGTAAGGTACCAAAACATGGGAGCCGGGCAAACCCAACTATGGACCCAAGACATGATTCGGAGCTGATGCATATAATGCTATAAGTTCGGGGTGCCGCACTATCAAAAGTGTTCGGACTTCTCACGTCGTATTATGGGGTATGCTTAAGCCCCTAGCGTATTGGCCGTACCAGAGTGTACGGGTGCTTGATGTCATGAATGAACATATATATATATATATATATATATATATATATATATATATATATAAGAATGCAATAAAAGCCTTAATGCAATGCATTGTTTATTCAAAAACGTGCGTTAAAGCAGAATGCTACAGGTAGTGCGATAAGCAAAAAGTAGGACTATGTCCCCTCCAAGGGCAAGCTGAGGAATAATATTAAAGCAAGTATTTCACTCGTTATCGTAATCCACCTGGGAGTTCCGTGGTGTGATGTAGCTTTCTGCCTCCTTGGTTGCTGCATCATGTATTCGGCAATCATGCTGCCGGACAGGGTTTCCATAGATTAATGTCCTGAAAGAGAGAAAAATAACAAAGCGTGAAGCCCCTAGTGCGGTTTAACCCGCGTCTTGGGGTGTGCCGTAATCGTGCCCCCTTCCCCGCCTATGCCCATGGTATTTTTAATGCATAATTATGTACGCGTGGCACGGGTTTCGCCATTTGGTTGGGACCGGGGTGGGGTCCGGATTGCTATGCAAGCTCGGAACGTGCCAGGTGGTCCAGTTGTCGATTACTCCGGTCGTGCTTGAAGTTGTCCGGGTCCTTAATCGCCGAACTAGTGGATTGCCTTAAGAGGCTGCTTTGTGCTACTGCTGCGAGGGCTGCAGTGTGCTCCTCCGTTCGGAGAGAGCGCTCTGTGTTTCCATTAACTGTAATGACCCCCCGAGGTCCTGGCATCTTGAGCTTGAGGTATGCATAATGCGGTACCGCATTGAATCTCGCAAATGCGGTTCGCCCAAGAAGTGCATGATAGCCACTGTGGAACGAGACTATATCGAAGATTAACTCTTCGCTTCGGAAGTTATTTGGGGATCCGAAGACCACTTCCAGGTTGACTGAGCCTGTGCAGTGGGCCTCTACACCTGGTATGATGCCTTTAAAGGTCGTTTTTGTGGGTTTGATCCTTGAGGGGTCTATACCCATTTTGCGCACTGTGTCCTGATAAAGAAGGTTCAGGCTGCTGCCGCCATCCATAAGGACTCAAGTGAGGTGAAATCCGTCAATGATTGGGTCTAGGACCAGTGCGGTGAATCCTCCATAACGGATACTAGTGGGGTGGTCCCTGCGATCGAAGGTGATCGGACAGGAGGACCATGGGTTGAACTTTGGGGCGACTGGCTCCAACGCATATACGTCCCTGAGCGCACGCTTCCGCTCCCTCTTAGGGATGTGGGTTGCATATATCATGTTCACCATCCGCACTTGTGGGGGGAACCTCTTCTATCCTCCGGTATTCGGCTGACGGGGCTCCTCCTCATCATCGCTATGTGGCCCCTTATCTTTGTTTTCGGCAATTAACTTGTCGGCCTGCTTGAACACCCAACAATCCCTGTTGGTGTGGTTGGCTGGCTTGTCGGGGGTGTTGTGTATTTGACACGAGCGATCGATTATACGGTCCAAACTGGACGGGCCCGGAGTGCTTCTTTTGAATGGCTTTTTCCGCTGACCGGGTTTAGAGCCTTTGAATCCGGCATTGACTGCCGTATCCTTGGTATTGTCGCTATTAATGCAGCGCTTATGTTTGTTGCGACGTGACCTGCTATTGCCGTCCTTGGTATCCGAAGTACCATGGTTCTTTGATATGTTATTACTGCGAGCCAGCCAGCTATCTTATCCCGCACAAAAGCGGGTCATGAGTGTCGTGAGGGCTGCCATAGATTTCGGCTTTTCCTGACCAAGGTGCCGGGCTAGCCACTCGTCGCGGATGTTGTGCTTGAAAGCTGCTAGGGCCTCTGCATCCGGATAGTCGACGATTTGATTTTTCTTTGTTAGGAGCCGTGTCCAGAATTGCCTGGCCGATTCCTCTGGCTACTGAATTATGTGGCTCAAGTCATCGGCATCTGGTGGTAGCACATAAGTGCCCTAAAAGTTGTTGAGGAATGCGGCTTCCAGATCTTCCCAATAGCCAATGGACTCTGCTGGCAAGCTATTGAGCCAATGCCGAGCTGGTCCTTTGAGTTTGAGTGAGAGGTATTTAATGGCGTGTAGATCATCACTGCGTACCATGTGGATATGCAGGAGGAAATCCTCGATCCATACCGCAGGATCTGTTGTGATGTCGTATGATTCTATATTTATGGGTTTGAAACCCTCTGGGATTTGATGATCCATTACTTTGTCTGTGAAGCATAAGGGGTGTGCGGCGCCTCTGTACTAGGCTATATCGCGATGCAGCTCCAATGAGTCTTGTCTGCTGTGCTTGGCCCGGCCGGATTTACTTTTACTATATCCGGCGTGACGATTATCGTCTCACGTAGTGGCGCGCCCTCGTGATCCGTAGATCGATCTTGCATGTTTTTCTTTGTCCCCCAATACGTCTCGCAGGTCTGGCATATTTCCCCATGCCTTTTTATTTGAATGGTGTCGGGGTGTAGGCTAAGCTTTTGGCTGGAATGCCTCTCTGTCGCGGCCACGAGGTGGCCGGTCAGCCGCGTCATACGCTTCTTCCTCCAGTCGGGGTAACAACCTGCATTTTGGGTAACTCTTGGAGGGGCGTTCGAGTTTATATTCCTCGGCCGCCAAGACTTCAGTCCATATGTCAGCTAGCAGATCTTGATCAGCTTGAAGCTGGTGCTGCTTCTTCTTAAGGCTATTTGCCGTGGCTATAAGCCGGCGCTTGAAGCGCTCTTGTTCGACGGGATCCTTTGGCATGACGAATTCGTCATCGTCGAGGCTTGCCTCGTCTTCGGAGGGAGGCATGTAATTATCATCCTCCTCATCTGCCGCTCTCTCGGGAGGGCTGGCCTCTCCATCCTCCTGCCCTAAATTGTGCTGGAGGGGATTATTGCCATCTTTGGCACTATCCGGAGTGCTATTATCTCCTGTGCCGGTATCACCACTTTTGCTTTGGTGGGACTTAGAGCGGCACCGCTGACGTCGGCGCTTGGGTTGCTTCTTGGAGGGGTCATCCTTCGCTGTCTCGTCGCCATTGCTTTCTTTGGGTGTGTCCACCATGTATATATCATATGATGAGGTGGCTGTCCGGTGCCCTGTGGGCAGTGGTTCCTCTTCGTCTCCCGCATCATCGTTCGTACCATCGATATCTTCAGAGTCGAAGTCGAGCATGTCGGTTAAGTCGTCGACAGTGGCTACTAAGTGGGTGGTGGGTGGGCAGCGAATTTCTTCGTCATTCGCATCCCAATCCTGCCGGACATAGTTCGGCCAGGATCCTCCTGACAAGGAGAGAGACCTTAATTAGTTCAGTATTTCGCCAAAGGGCGAGTGCTGAAAAATATCCGTGGATGTAAACTCCATGATCGGCGCCCAATCGGATTCGCTAGGAACGGGCGCAGGCGGTTCGGAGTCCATGGCCAGAGAAGGATCCGGCAGTTTGACAACACGGCTCTCGTGCAGGGTAAGGTCGATGTTTGGCTCGATCGCCACTGAGGATAAGGCCTCCATGGCGGGGTCCATCCACCCATCCATGAACGGCGCAACTGGCTCCGAATTGAGGGTCGGAGCGGCTGCCGGTGCGATCTCCTGAACACTGTCCGATGGTAGAGCTAAATCGTACTCATAGTGACCGTGTGACGCACAAGGCAGGGACTCGAATCCGTCGAAGATCAAGTCTCCACGAATATCGGTCGTGTAGTTTAAGCTTCCAAACCTGACCTGGTGGCCAGGGGCGTAACTTTCGATCTGCTCCAGATGGCCAAGCAAGTTGGCCCGTAGTGCGAAGCCGCCGAACACAAAGATCTGTCCGGGGAGAAAAGTCTCACCATGGACTGCATCGCTATCGATGATCGTAGGAGCCATCAAGCCTAATGGCGATGACACAGAGGAACTCTCAATGAAAGCACCAATGTCGGTGTCAAAACTGGTGGATATCGGGTAGGGGGTCCCGAACTGTGTGTCTAAGGCGGATGGTAACAGGAGGCAGGGGACACGATGTTTTACCCAGGTTCGGGCCCTCTTGATGGAGCTAAAACCCTACGTCCTGCTTGATTTATTCTTGATGATATGGGTATTACAAGAGTTCATCTACCACGAGATCGGGGAGGCTAAACCCTAAAAGCTAGCCTATGGTACTTTTGTATGTTGTCCTATGGACTAAAACCCTCCGGTTTATATAGACAGTGGAGGGGGCTAGGGTTACACATGGTCGGTTACAAAGGAGGTGATATACATATCCGTATTTCCTAGCTTGCCTTCCACGCCAAGTAGAGTCCCATCTGGACACGAGACGAAGTCTTCAATCTTGTATCTTCATAGTCCAACAGTCCGGCCAAAGGATATAGTCCGGCTGTCCGGAGACCCCTAATCATGGACTCCCTCACCTAGTATCCACTATGTTCTGAAATTGATGTTGCTATGACTTTGATATGCTTAATGCTTGTCACTAGGGCCCGAGTGCCATGATTTCAGATCTGAACCTATTATGTTTTCATGAATATATGTGAGTTCTTGATCCTATCTTGCAAATCTATAGTTACCTACTATGTGTTATGATCCGGCAACCCCGAAGTGACAATAATCGGGACCACTTCCGGTGATGACCGTAGTTTGAGGAGTTCATGTATTCACTATGTGTTAATGCCTTGGTCCGGTAATCTATTAAAAGGAGGCCTTAATATCCCTTAGTTTCCATTAGGACCCCGCTGCCCCGGGAGGGTAGGACAAAAGATGTCATGCAAGTTCTTTTCCATAAGGACATATGACTATATTCAAAATACATGCCTACATTACATTGATGAACTGGAGCTAGTTTTGTGTCACCCTAGGTTATGACTGTTACATGATGAACCACATCCGGCATAATTCTCCATCACCGATCCATTGCCTATGAGCTTTCCATATATTGTCCTTCGCTTATTTACTTTTCCGTTGCTATTGCTATCATCACTACAAAATACCAAAAACATTACTTTTGCTATCGCTACCACTACTATCATATTACTTTGCTACTAACCACTTTACTGCAGATATTAAGTTATCTAGGTGTGGTTGAATTGACAACTCAGCTGCTAATACTTGAGAATATTCTTTGGCTCCCCTTGTGTCGAATCAATAAATTTGGGTTGAATACTCTACCCTCGAAAACTGTTGCGATCCCCTATACTTGTGGGTTATCACCTGCGCGATAGCACAACCGGCCACAGGAGGCGGTAGTAGGCGGTACCACCGGCGGTGGTTTGGGCGGCTGAAGCAAGAATATCCGAGATTGAAGAAGCACTACAGCCGTTGGATGGACATCCAACGGCCACTGCTGCTAGAATTTTGTCTTGACTATAAGTTTACAAAGCCTTCTGTATGCCTTAGTAGGCCCACAAGCCTTCTGTACGCGTCACTGACTATAATTCTCAAAAGAATAGTAGGCCCACAGGTGAACATCACATCTATGGCAGAGAACATATAGCCCATTTGCGATTTGTTATAATGTACAACCCATTTTTGAATTCTAATGGAATTTGCTACAACCCATTTACAGTCTGTTAAAATTACAGCCCATTTTCTAGACAGGACAACGATTAATAATTTTAACCAACCTCTCAAAACAGAATTCAACCAAAAATCCCACATTTTGATGGGATCCAAAATATTTTTATCCCGAAATTTCGAGTCAGATTAAATATAATTTCAAAATGAATTTGTATTAGGTAAAAATCTAAAGAAATATTGCGCACACAATAAGTAATGAAATTAAAATTTCCAAATTCAAACAATAATATTTTTGGAACTAATTACCTGTTTGGTGCGTTTTTGTATATTTACAACCCAGTTTTTATAAGGACAATTGCTAGTTTGCCCCTAGTTGGAACCCACCCACGGGGTTTGCCCTTAATTTTCAACCTTGCTCAGTTTTGCCCTTAGATTTGTCCCGGGGCTCACTTGAATGCCCTTCCATGACGGCTCCGTGTGATCGGTGCCGTTTGACCATGGTTAAGCGCCGTTTTGGGCATCACATGCCCATGCCCTTTCCTTACAGGTGGGACTCGCGTATGTATCACATCTCATTTCCCTCTCCGTCGAATCTGTCTCTAGAACCCTAGAATAGGGCGATGCAGGCAAACCCTAACACTAGCTTTTGGCGGCGTGCATCCGACCCCTGGCCGTGGTTTGGTCGATGTCGTGAGAGATCTAGACCACATCTTCATCGGCTACGATGTTGAAGACCCATAGCTCACGCGGCGGCGGAGGCAAAATGGAGGGCGCGGTGTCGAGACAGAGGACTCCGATGTCGATGGAGGAGACGAGCCAGCAGATCCCGAATAGGTAAGTTCATCTACTCCTTTTCACTAGTTCTTACTTTTGTTTTAGGTAGATCTGCCATGCGTGATGTTTTTCCTATGTTTTCTTGCATTTGTAGGATGGATCCAGAGCACCATTTTCTATGTCCATTAGAATGGAGATGACTCTTTTAGCAAGGTCTGGTACGAAGGATCGAGGCACAGGCTTTACTTTTCCTCTTGTGATCGATGCTACAAGAACATTCAACTCTTTTAGGGATGCAGTATACAAAAAATATCCATGGGGTTTGTACGATGCTGTTGAGTTTAGATTTTGGGACTAGGATAAATTTGCATGGATCCCAGATGATAAATTTGTAGTGTGATGATGAGCTAGCCCAGATGTTTGCAGCAAATGCACTATTGAAAAGTGCCAAAATTGAAGCCAATGTCATACAGAGAGCCAGACCAGATGCAGCTCATAGTACAACAAAGCCCCCTGTCCCAGGAAACAAATCAAATTATGGTGCTACTAGGTCTAGGAGCAGCAGAGCAACTCCAAGTAGTAGCTGCCATCCACCAGGAACTCCTAGTGCAAATGTGCCACCTCAACCTGGTCCTAGTGACAGTCACACTGCTAATGCTGCCAGTCAGATACCCACAGATCCTATAATTAAGGAGGCAAAGCCTAATGATGTTCTAGGTTCAGATGAAGAAGATGAGAGAATGTTTCCTGATCTAGTGCCCAGGAGGAATGTGGACCAGCAGGATGAGGACTACATTCCAGCAGAGTTTTCAGATACAGATGAAGAAGAGGAATAGGAGAACATTGACATGGGATGTTTTGCGAATGATGATGAGGACAAGCCTGAGATGTTGTATGCCAGAGATAATCCAAGTATAGCTGAAGGGGTTTTCTTTCTTTCTACTGTGGATTGTAGTAATGTTGTAGCTACATTCTCCATAAAAAATGAAGTAGAGTACAAAATAGAGCATAGTGATCCAACAAGGTTCACTGTGTATTGTGCTTTTCCAAGATGTAGGTGGAGGCTGCATGCCTCTCTAAAGAGAAACAACACATTGTTTCAGGTACTAACAAATTGCATAATCAGTGCTAACTATTTTCCAATAGATGTTGTAACATAGTAATTATGATTAATTTTCCTATTGAGTATGTAACTTATTTTTTTATGTGCAGATCAAAGTGAATCCCTATGAGCACCATTGTCCCAGTGTCAACATAACTGAAAGATTGAGGGCAACCAAGAGGAGATGGATTGCTGATATTATGCAGAACTAGGTAAGAGAAAATTCAAACATTGGTCCCAGGGAGTTGCAAACCAACTTGAAGAAAAAATATGGGCTGGAATTGCCTTACATGAGAGTTTATTATCGTAAACAAAGGGCTATTGACAACATTTAAGGAAAATATGAGGACAATTTTCAGCTTTTGTACACATTCAAAGCTGAAGTAGAGAGAGCTTCTCTTGGTAGTGTTGTAGAAATAGATAGTCACACTGTTCCCTTCCAGTTGAAGGGAAAGAGGTATGAAAAGGAGTGTTTCAGAAGAGTTTTTGTTAGTTTCAAAGCTTGTTGGAGTGGCTTTTTAGCTAGATGTAGGCCCTACCTTGCTGTAGATGCTACAATTCTTAATGGTAGGTTCAGAGGGCAGTTAGTAGCAGCATGTGCAGTTGATGCACATAACTAGATTTTTCCAGTGGCCTATGGTGTACTAGAGACAAAGTCCCAGGAGAGCTGGGCCTGGTTTTTCAAAAATCTGAAGCAGGTTATAGGACACCCTGAAGGACTTGTTATTCACACTAATGCCTGCAAAGGCCTAGAGTCAGCAGTGGATATAGTCTTTCTAGGAGTTGAGCACAGAGAGTACATGAGACATCTTGCATCAAATTTCTCCAAGAAATTCAAGGGAAAATTTTATGATGACCATTTGTGGCCCTGTTCACTCACTTATAGCATCAAGAAGCACAATTACCACTTAAGACAGCTCTGCACAAAACCCAAAGTGCAGGCTTACCTTGAAGAGCACCATAACAAAATCTGGGCTAGAGCAAAGTTTAATGAGATATGCAAGGTTGATTATGTCACCAGCAACCTTGCAGAATCATTTAATTCCAAAATTAAAAAACTTAAGGGCCTGCACATTGTAGACTTGCTTGATAAGATCAGACAATATATTATGAAGAATTTTGGTGTTAGGAGCAGCATGGAACTTCAAAAATCCATGGGGCACAAAATCATTCCTAGAGTTATGAAGATCTTGATGGCAAAGAGCAAAGGGTTGGATATGACTCTAGTAAGGAGAAGTCCAATTGAAGGAGAAGTCACTATTGTAGACAAGGAGAAGAGAGAGTGGAGATACCCTATTGATCTTCAAAAGGGTCAATGTAGTTGCAGGAAGTGGCAGATCATAGGCCAGCCATGCATACATGCATTGTGTTTCATTACATCTTTGAGAGGAGATGCAAATGTCATAGATCAGTATGTGCATCACTATTTCTCGATTGATATGATCAAGAAAACATATGTTGAAAATATACCATCACTTGAGGGAAAACAACAGTGCGATATTGTTGATCCAGGTTTCAGACTTTGTCCTCCTATTCAGCACAAAGCTGCAGCAGGAAGGCCAAGGAAAACAAGAATCGGGGCAGCAATTGAAGGGAAAGGCCTTGGAGTTAGGAAGAGGAAATGCAAAAGATGTGGAGGCTATGGACATTTCCTAAAGCACTGCAAAAATGCCATTGATCCTGCATTTGGAGAAGAGGATGCACATTGGGGAGCTGACAATGCAGAGGAGCCTACAGAGCCAGACAATGCTGACCAAGGAGAAGATGATGCATTTAGTGCAGATGAAATTGAAGAACCAGAGCAGCCGGCAAGTGTAGAGCATACTCCAGAGCAGCTAGCAACTATACAGCCTTCTCCAGATCATCTAGCAACTGTACAGCCTACTCCAGAGCAGCCAGCTAGTGAAGATGATGTATCACAAGAACCTGCTACACAAGCTTCTACTGTTGCTAGTGCAATTCTATGGTTTGTACTATTTGCAATGTTTCTCCTTTTACTTATTTCATTGCAACTAACTTTCTTCCTTTTTACAGCACTCCTACGAAGAATTGGAAAAGGCTAGCTATGAGAGGACCATCTCCCTGTAAGAAGAGTAAGACGAGCACTACTTCTATAGCAGCATGCACACATGGGTTAGTGACTGGCAGCAATATGCATGACAAAACTGCTGCAACACAAGAGGAAGTGCAGGCTGATGTTCCCCAAATCCCAGCAAAAGTGACTAGAAGCAGAGCTAAGGAGATGCCAACCCCAGCAGGAAACACCAAGAGCAAAAGGGCCAAATCATGAGTGTTTTCATGTGTGAAACTATCAGTTTGGGATGATCTTTTATGTCATGTGTGAACTATCTATACTTGATATATATGTGCACTGTGCACTCTAGTTTGTGAACCTGAATTTAGTACTATGTTGTATGAAGTACTATGCAACTGAAATTGGTAGTTTGTGAACCTGAATTTGGTACTATGTTGTGTGAAGTAGTATGCAACTAAAGTGGGTGGTTTGCTACTGAATTTGGAACTATGTTGTCTCCTAACATCTTCACATAGATCATATCAATGCATAACTTATGAGGCAGTACCTTCACATAGATTCATAGATAAAAACTGCAAATACATCAATGCATTCATACATCACTGCACTCATACATTAGTGCATTCATAACTAACAATACATGAGCTACTACGTTAACAATGAAATTTTAGTGTGCATTTTGTGCACACACTGACATTGCGATAGCTAGCAAACAAATTGTAAGTATAGGGAAAAACATTGTCCAAACGCGCATCATTTCCTTTCTTTCTTTCAATGCTTTGGTCAGCACATGATTTCTCTTCACTAGATCAACTGCTTGCTTCTCCAACTTATGACTTTCCATCCAGCTAGCTTCAAGCATTGCATGAAAATCCTCAAAAGTAAGACCAACTCTTGCTGGAGGTGCAGGGTCAACCCAAACCACCCACTCACATTCATCTGGCAACTACATGAACAATTTTTGATTAGATCTTATGTCGACTGCTTCGTCATGAATTCAAACCCAAGAATGTAAAATGAAGTTCAAATTCTTACATCCAGGGGGCAACCCAAAAATCGATGATCGATGCTAGCCCTAGACAACGATGCTTCGAGTGATGCTCCAGGCCGGAGAAGGTGGAGCCTGGCAAGTAAAACTCCGACTTGTGCTGCACAATTCCTACCCCATCCACCTAATTTGACCAAAACCACATAAATCACCCCAAATTTGAGCTGAACCTAGAAAATGGGGAAATTTTACTCTACATATTACAAATTACCTCTTCGGTGGCGGCCGGCGACGAGCTCTCCGATGACATAGTCAACATCTCCATGTTCGTGGGCAAGCCTGCACGCCTCCCCTCCAACAGCTCCTTCCTTTTGCCCCTCTTCCTTCCGCCTCCTTTCTTCTGTCTAGCGCGAGGTAGCAGACGACTAAAAGGCTAGGGATATCAAACCGGGGGTAAAAATGTCCAAATCAGCGCAAAACCATGGTCAAACAGCGCTGACCACATGGAGCCATCACGGAAGGGCATTCGAGCGAGCCCTAGGACAAATCTAAGGGCAAAACTGAGCAAGGTGGAAAATTAAGGGCAAACCCCGTGGGTGGGTCCCAACTAGGGGCAAAAATGTATTTGGCCCATTTTTATAATTACATCCCATGTATTATTTCTTAAAACCCATTTTCTTGTTAGGCCTAATGCATCGCTCATAGGAAAGATTAACAGCCGAGTAGGGCGGAGAATAACAAGTTGACCTGGGTTGGGTATTCCGCAAAAAAGTATAGCTGGGCTAGCCATTTTCACCTTGAAAAAATAATATCTGGGCTGGGTATTTGGTCGACATAAAATAATAGCCTGGGCTAGAAGGGCCATAGCCCGCCCAGTTGATACCCTACTCCTCTGAACAATGACAAAAACATTGCTCAAGAAAAGCTCCGCTTACACCTAAAAAAACAAATACTGCTCGAGCTGCTGGGTCCCAACTGTCGGCCGCTCCTTGTGCAATTCTCTTGTTTATTGACCATATAGGTTGACGATGGTGTGGGACCGTGATGTCAGGAAACCAAGAAGAAGCAAAAAAATATAGTTGTATATAATAAGGAGGTACTTGCGTACGTACGACTATGGCCCTAGTGGGTCCCTACTGCCATCCTCTCCAAATAAGTCATCTCCTGATTCCTCATGTTCGTTGACCATGTTGACAATGCTCAGCTCCATGGCGAGTGCAACAACTCGAAGGACGACGGAGAGGGACTCGCGAGCCCTACGGATGGTCTGATACAGCGCCCGCTGCTCATTCAGGAAGCCAGGATCATCGGACACCTATGAGCACCTTCGAGAGACTGAGATGGCATGAAATGGTAAGGCCGCGCTTGGGAGCTCTGGATTGTTTCACACCTGTATTAAGATACAAGTGTAATTTACTCGTCATCGGAAACAACACATAAAATACAGGCGTAATGAAACCGAGGGCCCGAGGTCTGTAATGAAAACCAGCAAGTTACACATGTAATTTGAGAGACCAGTATATATTTTACTAGTCAAAATCGACCAACCAAGTGCTTCACCCAAGACCAGCTACTTTTATTTACAAGCGTCAGTTTTACAAGCGGTTTTGGTTGGAAAACAACGATCCAATCATGGCCTAAGATGATGAGTTGGTCGGAAGACCGCATGGTTTTACCTCTAACCTACCCGAGTTGTCGTATAGGCTATGAAATAAACATAAGACAATGAACTTCTTAAGCACAGAAACAACAGAAGAGGATGATCTTCTTAACATGCAAATCACATGCATTAGATCAACATGCAAAACAATATGAAGCATTATTCTCAGGAGGCACGGTGAACAGCTTGTGATGCCGCATGCCACAACATTCCAAGCTCAACTTTGCAATCAAACTCACAAGGCCTGGCATTACATAGACAACATTCAAAACAAACTCTTAAAATACCTTACAAAAGTCAATGTTCATGTGACTATGCATCTCAGCAGAGTAAATATTTACTTCTGAACTAAAGACAGGAATAGGAAAAAACGATCGACACTGCTCACAGCAAAGGGCACCCCACTCAAAAATATCAAATGCATGTCTTCTGGCTAACATCAATGAGCAAAATTTGACAAGGTTTTCCAATTCCTATATATTAAACTAATATCTTATTGCTAACATCAATGATTAAACTTTGACAAGCTTTCCCCATTCAAAATATGTAATGCCTATGATTGTGGAACGGGCAGGTTTTGTCATCAGTTTGCACATTGAAATGGCACATGGAGCCGGATTAACCAGCGTATCTTTTTGTGCAGTTCAACTGAAATCAAACAATGTCTTGTGTAGCATGGTGGATTTCGTATTTATATGTTGCAAAAAAACAAAGACACATCAACACACACATGAATATTGGCCCCAGTGTCAACCCACCAATCAGTGGACTGACAAACCAAAAGTACGGTAAACAGATTACCATACCCAGATGCCCCATCATTGTTGCTTAGAGTGACATTGAGAGACTTGCAGTCCTATCATGGCTTCTTGTACTTGTTTGGGAACTTGTTTGCCCAGTGTTCCTTCGAACCACAAGTAAATCAACCATCTCTCCTTTTGTATTTCTTACCCTTCTTAAAGGTAGTATTCTGCTGGACAGAGTTCTTTCCCTTAAACTTGTGGGAATTCTTCTGCCTTGAAGACGTTGGTAGCTCCATTCAGACGGGCATGGTTTGTCATCAGTTTGCACATTGAAATGACACATGGAGCTGGATTAACTAGCATATGTTTTTGTGCAGTTCCACTGAAATCAAACAATGTCTTGAGTAGCATGGTGGATTTCGTATTTATATGTTGCAAACCGTTAAAAACGTTGGCAGCTCCATTCAAACAGATAGTTCGGTGGCTCAAGGTGACGACGAATGATTAGAGAACCATTCGATGTATTGTGCATGATGAAGTATTATGGAGGACATGAACCATTTGAACATTTTGTGCAGTTCCACTAAAATCAAGCTGAGCATCCATGTTTGCATAAATACAGAAAAAGCGTGATGAATATAATAGTGGTACTAGTTGATTAAACATACTCTTACAACTATAATCATCTTCATTATCTTACCAGGAAAAGATAGCAATACAAGAGCTTGAATTAAACATTTATTCAAAACAATACAACAATATAAGTAGCACAATCATGTGGATGAAGGCCGATACTGACCTCGTCTGTTATAGATGCGTCGGCAACTGACTTGGTCATACCTTTCCTTGTGGAGTGAATTTTGCACTCCATGTGTTGTTGAGTTGCCCATGCTCTCTGCATACTAGTCATGTCACCAGCGTCTACTAATACTCTGTAAAGCTTCTCGATCATTTATTCTGTAATGTAGTGCAAACAATGACTTGTTCTTTCTGCAAAGTTGTAAGACCAACTGGACCCACTAATGCAGCAGTTTGCCTTAAACACAATGGCTCCTTTTATGCAGTTCAACTAAAATCAAAGTCGAAATAAAACTGAGCATAAGTTTTGATATCCCTATATGCAACAATAGGTATAAGGGAAACAATTACTGAGAAATAACGGTTGATGACTTATACTCCCAGAAGAAAAACATCTACTGATCTACCTTATCTTAATGGGAAACAAAGCAGGAGAGTAGCAATTCTCAATCAGCGTGATTCATTCATATTAACTGAGACATTATCTTAACAATGCCTTGTTTCAACATGTATAAAGAACGACAAAGCAGAAAAGTACCATTCCTAAAACAATGCAACTAATTCATATTAACAGAGACATTATCTTAACAATACCTTGGTTAAACATGTAGAAAGAACTACAAAGCAGGATAGTACCATTTGTAAAACACTATAACTGATATATAATAATAGAGAGATTATCTCAAAAATACATTTATTAAACATGTACTCCGACCGATCCCTAATAGAAATGGTACTCCCGCCGATCCCTAACAAGTGTTGCAGTTTTGAACTAAGATTAAGTAGATAATTCTGAGAGTGGCATTGCTTAATTTTACCAACAGCATTAGATTAACAAAAGGCATAAATAGTTCCAGGGGAGAGTGGGCGCAACAACACCATGTGCTTCCACCTACTTATAGAGGGGGTGATGCAGAGTTTGTTGTAACAAAGCAACAAGCATCATGTCTGGGTTGGTCTCATTTTTGTTCACTCCTTAATGGGAAAAGACAACAATTCAATAGCTTTAATTCAACATTTATTTAAAACAATACCAATACAAGTAGCACAACATCTCAAAGCATACCGCATGATCATGTGGATGAAGGCAAGTCCTGACCTTTCATGATGCAGACAAGATCACACATGAATCTGCCAACACGAATAGGAAATCCAATATCGTTTTGTGCAGTTGCACTAAAATCAAGCAAATTCACGGGTATGACATTTAAGTTCGCTATAGCAACAAGTTGAATAGATATCCATGTTTTAACAGGGGCAAAAAAGGAAGCAATTACTAGCCAATAAAGGTGGATGAAACATACGACGACAAAAAGAAGCATCTAACGTATCTTGATGGAAAACAAAGTAGGACATTAGCATTTCTAAAATGGTTGCACTGATTCATATTAACAGAGACATTCTCTTGAAACAACATTCATTAAAATGTAATTTACTTTTAATAGTGGCATTGCTTCAATTTTCCAGCGGTATTCTTAGATTAACAACAACAAAATAGTTGTATGTGGGACATGGGACGTGGGACATGCCAGCACCATGTGCGCCCACACATATAAATGGGTGATGCAGAGTATGTTGCAAAGCAACATATCTGCATTGGTCCCATATTTGTTCTCTTTGAACCTTTTTCCTATGTGAGGGCAGCAAATCTAGTCCTGCACGAACTACCCAACCCCCTAGTTTCTTTCCTTTTTCAACAAAGAGATCGGTTCCTTATAGATGTGTGTACTGTGTTACCACCTTTTCCCCTTTTCGACCAACAAAGCAGCTAGATAGTCACTCTATACTACTTTCCCTCCCTCCTTTCCTCATTGAACCATGTCCTAGATTCATGCTCCACCCCACCCCACCCTTCTTTCCTCTTTGAACCAAGACCTATATTCGACTACAGAATCAAAAAAGATCCGCATGTAGCTAGAGCAATGACGGTTTCAAAGAAAGTTATACCTTAGGGTCATCGGGATGTGGCTAGGCGTGCAGCGAGAAGCCGGATCTGCCCACACTATGTAGGGTGGTGAGGAATAAGGGGTCGGTGGCCCTCCCGCACAGGCGTTGGGTGAAAGAGAACAACGCAGCCTGCAGTGGAATGCCTCCCTTGCCGAAGGCGATAGAGTGAATGATGCACCTCCTCCCCTTCCCGGTGTGACGGAATCTGGATGGCTCCTTCACCAGCTCTGAGGGGGAGAGAGAGACATAGGCCAACGCAGTCTTGTTTAGATCTGGTGAAGAGGGTGAGAGACTATGAATAAAGCAAACCCTAGCAAAGGAACGCTGAGCCTCCAATGTGTGTGTGTGTCTCTCTCTCTCTCTCTCTCTATATATATATATATATATATATATATATGTGTGTGTGTGTGTGTGTGTGTGTGTGTGTGTGTGCTTGTGTGTGTAGTGCGGTGAGAGTGTTGAGAGTGTGTAGCGACTAGACCTCAAACGGTCCAATCTCTATGCTCAGGTGTCATCCCTAGATTAGTAATGCTGACACCACACAGTACTTGAAGGATTTATAACAGAGTAGCAATCACACACTTATTACATTGAGTGTCTCAAAAGAGAACTTATTACAATAAACATGGCACAAGGCCATCTAATAACGATAAAAGCGGAAGGCTTGGAAGATAAGCGAGTCCATCAACTCCAACGGCATCGCTGAGTATAGAACCACGACCTAAAACTCCTTAATCGTCGTCTGAAAAGTCTGCAACATTAACGTTGCAGCCCGAAACGGGTCAGCACATGGAATATGCTGGCAAAGTAACACATAGAGAGTAATGGAATGAAACAGCTATTCTATATGCATATTTGGCTGGTGGAAAGCTCTGTGGTTACAGTTTCGCGTAAAGCCAATTTTTCCCTACTGCAAAGGAATAAATTTATTAACTATCATGGTGGTTGTTAAACATTGAGAATGGTTAACATCATTCTCAATCCCAATTAAACATCATCATTAAATCACACCCAACAAAATTAATTTAGACTAACATGTTGAGATACACATGATAATCCAGGTAGTAGATACTCAAGATGTCCATAACCGGGGACACGGCTAACCATGATTAGTTTATACACTCTGCAGAGGTTTGTGCACTTTTCCCCACAAGACTCAATCTCCTCCGTTGGATTTCTCGCACTACATGGTGTTTGAGAAACGGATGACCGAGACACAGTCTTTCAGAAGCGCTAGCACCTTACGATGGATAGACCGTACCAAACTACATCCCCTACATCTGCTAGTCTACCACTGTAAGAGTTCGCACGACTTAATCAACTATGCTAGAGCCCATAATAGCTTGTGGCTGCACACGAAAGTTTCGAGCATGAATAATCTCATGATCCCTTTGAGCCTGGGTGGCGGTCCATAAAGAAAAACAGGCAATCGCTGGAATACCCAAGTGCCTCAATCCACCCAGATGTGTATTTAAGTTGCCACCTTAAATAAACCATTAATTAACAATCTCACATCTGTCATGGATACACTCACCCAATCCACGTCTACTAGCATAGCATGGCATAATAAGCAAATATAGAAGTAACTCCTAAAGGTTTGACAATAACAGGTAATAGGTACTACCTCATCTACTTCCCAAACCCACAATTTAATTAGATCCTAATCAGGCAATGTGTGAGGATTGATCTAATGCAATAAAACTGGGTAGAGGGAAAAACATGATCAAAGTGTTACTTGCCTTGCTGATGGTCCGGGAAACCTAGCGATTCGAAGTAGCAAGCGGCGCACTCCGGGTACTCTATCGCAAACAAACAAGCATACAATAAGTACTCCACTAATGCACAGGTAAAACTCAAATAAGAGATCTAACCAGAAAGTTCAACTTAAGAACTTCGGTTGGCATAAAGAATCAAATCCAACGAAGCAACAGAAGACAAACGGCAAAAGAAACAAGCTTCGTTTACTATTCTGGATCAAGGGCAATTTTTACGGTGGCAAATACTTGTTTAAGTTGGCTAAACGGAAAGAGGGTTTCGAGATGAAACTCTAGGCGCTTGAATCGCCTGATTCCGATAAACGAGCGAAAAGTTAAACTAAAACAAAAATCGGATCAGAAATCGCGATCACAAAAATCGCGGATTTAATCTGAGAAAAAGAAAAATGACGAACAATTTAACGAATGAACGTTTGTTAACTGGATCTAAACGAAGAACGCATTCGTTAAAATGAATGAATGTGTGAACGCTCGCTAATTAGCCTAAACCGAAAAAACCGATCTAAAGAAAAAAACGAAAACTAAAAAACCGAACGAAAACCGGCGAAACCGAACGATTTTTCCGGGAAAACCGGCGGCGGGTCAACCTCGGCGGCTCGGGCAGCGAGACGGGCGGCGGAGGCTCCGGCGAGGCGGCGTCGGTGGCGGCGGGGTCCGGCGGGGCGGCGCGGGGTGGCGGCGAGGGCGGCGGCGGGCGCGGGGTGGCGGCGAGGGCGGCGGCGTCAGCGGCAGTGGGCGCGGGGCGGCGGCGGCGAAAGGCGGCGGCGGCGAGGCGCGGGGCTCGAGGCGGAGGCGGCTAGGGTTTCGGCCTGGGGCGGGCCGGCGGCTTATAAAGGCTGAGGCCGGAGGAGTCCGGGCCTAGCACAGCCCGTAGGCCGGTTCAGTTTTATAAAAAAAATAGTTACGCTCAGAAAAAAAACAAAAGGACTACTAAAGTGACTCCAAATAACCCGAAATAAATTTTTCCTGGCTTCCAAAGTCAAGCCGCACAGGATGAACATTTATTTGGGGCCTAAATGCAATTTTGAACAACGCGCATTTTTCCTAAATTCAGATAAAATAGCAAATAAAACCAAAATAAATCTTATTTTATTTTTTATTAAATCTTCAATATTTCTTTATTTTGGGAAAGTCATTTTATTCCATCTCTCATAATTTTTGTAATAGAAATAATTGAAGATAAAATAAATAAAATCAAATGATCCTATTTTCAAAATTCGAGACATCTCAAATATGAAAATAACGAAATCCCCAACTCTCTCCGAGGGTCCATGAGTTGCGTGAAATTTCTAGGATGAACCAAAATGCAATAAATATGATATGCAATGATGATCTAGTGTATAACATTCCAAATTGAAAATTTGGGATGTTACAGAGTGCAAACCCTATAGAACAAGCGTTGAGGCTCCAACTTATATAATACTTATAATTTTTTTAGGATCAATATAGTACTTATATAGTACTCGTGTATACTACTAATATATAGTGGAGTAATTTTCTTTTTATCTCCATAAAAATCGTTTTAAATTGTGTAAGTAAGAAATGAAACTCTTTATTTAACATACCAGTGAAGAAAACTACTTACGATCAACTAACGATCCACGCGTCTTGGTCGCACTTCCTGTCCTTCACATGCGGTACACTACCCTCCGTTAAGTGAACAAGCACACATGCACCAAATTATCATAAATGTGTGAGAGTGTGTACAAGTAAAGAATTTTAATTTCAGTTATCGGAAAGGTTTGAGAGCATGTATAGTTTTCCCTCTCTCAATAATTACAGTTTGTTGAGTTCGGCCTAAACTTGGTCAAACTTTACAAAGTTTGTCTTCAGTCAAATCTAATATGCAGAATGAATGAAAATGGAGGGCTACTACGTCTATCCGGGTTTAAGTCCACACCATCTTTTAATCAAAGTCTGACCACATATTTAGTTAATAGCTGGATAAATAAAATTACAGGGAAGCTGAAGACAAAGTTGTGAGAAGGATTAAAAATCAACACAAAACTTATGCTCTTTGTACCATTGTCGATCCTCCTTCGAGGAAACATTTGGTTCATAGCCAATTGTGTGATAAAATTGCACCAACGTGAAAGACGACTGCGTCTCCAATGCAACCAAGGTGAACTGATGAAGGATATCATCTTTGTGGGTAACAAGCAAAGATCACTAATGGAAGACAGCTTGTTTTTCTTGGAAAATCGATCAGCTTAACCAGCTGATGCAACCATGAGACGCAACCATGAGCATCGATAGTTCATCGTGGTGATGCATCATCCATTTGGCATCAAGTTTGGGTGAGGCACCAATGAGGTTCGACAAATCCTCATTGTGGTCTGTTTCTTCTCGGTAATCAAGCTCGAGGAAGGAAGAACCACGTGGCAGAGGACAGTGAGGCGGAACAACAATGGCCATCCAATTTTGTGCAGTTCCACTAAAATTATGGAAGACATGCCCGGGTATGGAGATACGTATCGTTGTTTGCAAAAATATAAAAAAGGGATATAGTGTTGTTACTTTGTTTTGGCATTGGTACAAGATTAACAGCGGCATCTCAATTGTCAATAAGAATTAATGAGAAGTACACCAACAAATAGAGGCATCATGATTATCTTGATGGGAACTAAACCAGGATACCCGAGAAAAAAGCAGGACAGAAGCATTTATCGACGCCTCTGGATTGACATCAGCATTACCTAAAAGGGACATCACTTTACCATGGGCATTGCTTCATTTAACCATTGATATTTTTAGATTAGCAGCAGCAATAGGATCATATGGACAATGACCGCACAACCACCATGTACTTTTTGTCGAAACAACATGTATACCTCCACCGAGGCATAAACCAGGACAACTTTTCGAGTGGCTGAGGGAGTCCTGGACTAAGGGGTCATTGGGCGTCCGGCCTATTATCTATGGGCCGGACTGTTGGGCTGTGAAGATATGAAGACCGAAGACTGTGCCCGTGTCCGGATGGGACTCTCCTTGGCGTGGAAGGCAAGCTTGGCGAACAACTATGAAGATTCCATCTTTTGTAACCGAATCTATGTAACCCTAGATCCCCCCGATGTCTATATAAACCGGAGGGTGTAGTCCGAAAAGGATATACTCAATACCGTAGTCATATAGGCTAGACTTCTAGGGTTTAGCCATTATGATCTCGTGGTAGATCAACTCTTGTAATACTCATATTCATCAAGATCAATCAAGCAGGAAGTAGGGTATTACCTCCATAGAGAGGGCCCGAACCTAGGTAAACATCATGTCCCCTCTCTCCTGTTACCATCAACCTTAGACGCATAGTTCGGGACCCCCTACCCGAGATCCGCCGGTTTTGACACCAACATTGGTGCTTTCATTAAGAGTTCCTCTGTGCTGTCGCTGAAAGGTTTGATGGCCCCTTCAACCATCAGTAGTGACACTGTCCAAAGAGAAACTTTCCTCCCCGGACAGATCTTTGTGTTCGGCGGCTTCACACTGCGGGCCAACTTGTTTGGCCATCTGGAGCAGATCGGAAGCCACGCCCCTGGCAATCAGGTCAGATTTGGGAGCCTGAACTACGTTGCGGACATCCGTGGAGACTTGATCTTCACCAGATTCGAGACCGCGGTAGCCGCTCCCGGTCACCCCGATGATCAAGACCTAAATCTGTCATCGGGCCGCATCCAGGAGATCGCTCCTGTAAATGCTCTGGCCCTAGATCCGGAGCAAGCGACGCCATCCAAGGGCGGGAGGACCAACCCCACTGCGGAGGCCGCAGATTCCACGGCATCGGAGCCGCACACAGACTTAACCCCTCACGGCGTCTTTGTCATCAGAACTCCGGACTCGTCTCCGGCCGTAAGTTCCGAACCACGTGAGCCAGCGGACGCCGAGCTTGATCGTTTATCGGTCTTCGAATTCAGCACCGCAGACATCTTCCAGCACTCGCCTTTGGGCGATGTGCTAAATTCCTTAAAAAACCTATCCTCGGCGGAGGACTCACAGCCGAACGATACCCGGCTCGAACCAGGGGCTAACGGTGGAGAATTTTGCTTCCCACCCACCACCCACTTCATAGCCACAGTCAAGGATTCGACCGATACATTTGATTACAACTCCGATAATATCGGTGGCATGGACAATGATGCTGATGACAACGAAGACCCCGTTGATACAACTAACAAACAAGATGAATGGGAAGATGAACAGGTTAGCCCTATTAAACAGGCCACACACGAAGATTCGGAGGACGACAATTACAATCCGCTCTCTAAGGATGAGGTGGGCCTTGGCGCCGAGGATTTCATCGTGCCTGAGGAACCTCGTGAGCAGGAGCGCTTTAAGCGCCAACTAATAGCCACTACAAGGAGCCTGAAAAAGAAGCAGCAGCAGCTTCAGGCTGACCAAGATCTGCTCAATGATAAATGGACCAAAGTCCTAGCAGCCGAAGAATACGGCCTTAGTGGACCAGTCAAAAGCTACCCAAAGCATAGATTGCTACCCCAGGGCGACGATAAGGCATCGAAGCCAGGACCATCATCGCACAATGCGGCAGGTCGACCACAACTGGGCCCAGGTAAAGTGGCAACTCAAGCCGAACACCAGACTGCCCCACCTCGCAGTAAAAGCAAGAACAAAACAGCTCGGGGTTATACATACAACCATCAACAAGACTTGGGTAGTAAAGCAGGACACTCAAGAGCGATCTACGGATCACAAGGACATACCTCGACACGTGACGACGACCACCTATTCAGATGTGACAAACCTAGCCACGCCTGGGCTGAAAACTGTAAATGGACTCTGTCGGAGGTACACCGCAGTGTGGACCAACATAGAGGCGCCGCACACCCTCTTTGCTTCACAAATGAAGTAATGGAGCACGAATTCCTAGACGGGTTCAAACCCATGAATATTGAATCATACGATGGAACAACGGATCCTGCGGTATGGATCGAGGACTTCCTCCTCCATATCCACATGGCCCGCAGAGATGACCTTCATGCCATCAAATACCTACCACTAAAACTCAAAAGACCAGCTCAGTACTCATTAAACAGTCTGTCGGAAAATTCTATCGGCAGGTGGGAGGATTTGGAGGACGCCTTTCGCGACAACTTCCAAGGAACATATGTCCGGCCACCGGATGCCGATGACTTAAGTAACATTGTCCAGCAGCCCGGAGAGTCAGCTAGGAAGCTTTGGACCAGGTTACTAGTTAAAAAGAACCAAATCATCAACTGTCCGGACGCGGAGGCCCTTGCGGCCTTTAAACACAGCATCCGTGATGAATGTCTCGCACGCCACCTCGGTCAAGAAGGACCTTGATCGACAGCCCTTACTGCTCTAATGATCCGCTTTTGTGTGGGAGAAGACAGCTGGCTCGCTCATAGAAGCAACAACGCCAGCGACTCGGGCACTTACGAAATCCGAGACGGCAATGGAAAGCCACGATGAAACATACACAACAGTCGCAATGATAATGAAAGATCACGCGACACAGCGGTCAACGCCGGATTTAGCAATCCCAAGCCCGGTCGACGAAAAAAGCCATTCAAGGCAAGCAGAGACGGACCATCCAACCTAGATAGGATATCGGACCGCCCTGCCAAATTCATGGCCAGCCCAATAAACCATCTAATCACACCAACAGAAGGTGTTGGGTCCTCAAGTAGGCCGGCAAGCTCAACGTCGGACACAACTGAAATGGGCCACCAGGCAATAGGGACAACGAAGGGGCTCACGAGCTAAATGCCGGAGGTCAGAAGCAATTTCCCCCTGAAGATCGATCAAATCCGGAACAGAAATAGCAGTTTGACTTCCGCTGCCCATCTCATATACCCGTTAAAACTATACCGCGCATACATAATTACGCACTCAAGATACCATGGGCAGTGACGGAAGCACACTACGGACAAGTCTGCAGGCACTCTGGTAACATTCCTTAACCACTTTCCTATTTTCTTTTGTTTCATTATCTCTTAAAAGTAGGTGGCGCAAAGGGGAAACACCTACGACCGACCCCATAGGAGTTCGGATCCGTACACTCACCTACGGGGCTACCTCCTTCAAGGATTCCCCTCGCTGAGGACAGGCGGCGCAGACGTGCGACAGGAGGTCCAAAATAACTTTTTGTAGACCGCAATCTCTTTTCGAGCCAGTAACATGCCTGTTTCCACTGCCTTCGACCTGGGGCATATCAAATTGTCAGAGTCGTGGCCTTTATGTATATCAAGTAACCATTGGCATATCACTCAGGTCCCAGTTCAAATTATCCGAATTAATCACTCGCGTCTTTTCGCAAAATGAATACACCTCCTATGGTTGTTTCACAGATATACCCTGGCTTAACTTGCCAGGGGCTCGGTACGGGAACAAATGAGTTGCCAACAAAGTCCGAACAGCTTTTACAGCATACTTCGGCGTCGCGAGTTTGGCCTTATATGCATCAGCTCCGAATCATGTCTTGGGTCAATAGTTGGGTTGCCCGGCTCCTGTGCTTGCTATCCTATGCTCCGCTCTATCGTCTAGGGTAGTAAAGGGAGAACTACTGTGATTGTGCTACCGGGTCACCTGTTGACGCACCTCAGTAGATAAAGTCGAAAACTGACTGTCATGATGCGGCGAGAGCTGGTCAACCACTCGATGATTTATCGGAATCTCTAGTGATTCCTCCGTGTCACACGAAGGACCTCTTTTCCGGTCAGTTATGTAAACGCATCGTATGAGTAAGCCGCATACATACTAGGGGCTATGTCGTAGACCCACCATAAAACTCCTATGGCTAAGTGAAAGTGTTAACGCCCTATAGTCTGGTTGCCTGGTTCACCGCATTGACACCTCCTTCACAGACCAAGACATTGGGTCAAGAGCAATCAAATGCTTTTTTGAACACCCCTGTACTTCCTACAAGGGGCTGAAGTCGACGACTGGAAAACTTTCAGATTATATTAAAATGGCCGCACAGGAGAATACAAGCTTTCGAGCAAAATATACAAATAGAGTTACTATAAAATTGTCTCGTACAATTCTCATACACCTCACTCGAACATTATGTCTTTCGAGCATTGACCCTCTATCAAGCGGGCGGCTACAAGGACGTCTTCAAAATAATGATCCGGTTCGTGGCAGTCCTTGCCCTTGGGTGGACTCTTCACAGCAATGTCGATGGCCTTCATATTCCCCCAGAATGTCTTGACTCGGGCAAAAGCCATCCATGCACCCTTGATGCACACCGATCGCTTCACAGCATCGATACGCGGCACTGCGTCAACAAGCCGCTGCACCAAGCTGAAGTAACTGTTCGGAACAGGCTCAGTTGGCCATAACCGGATTATGACATTCTTCATGGCAGCATCGGATATCCTATGAAGCTCGGCCCACTGGGACATAAGCTCATTCAGCAACAGGGGGCGCTTCGAGGCGCCGAATTGTGACCAGAAAAGCTTCTCCCCTGCGTACCCGTCTCGTGCCTGATAATACTGTGTTGCATCGGAAGAACTCTTCGGCAAGTCTAAAAACTCGTCTGGAGAACTCCACAATTGGTTAAGCTAAGCATAGTCCGGATCACTGAACTTAGCCTGTAGCAAAAAATGGCTTACCAGCTGCAATCTCCCCAGCTTGCCGGATCTCCTCACGGGCTGCACTGGATTCAGACCACGCTTCTCTTGCCTCTCATAGGGCCTTATCAATTTCAGCCATTTTGGCTTCATTCTCCTTCTCAAGGAGTTCACACCGGCTAGCAACACTTTTTAGCTCGAGCGCCATCGTGGATATCTTCTCCTCGTCTTGACGCCGAGCAGCTCGTTCATCTTTTAACTCAGCTGATGCCTTCTCGGCAGTCGCATTACTACACTGGGCCTGCTCCTTGGCCCGGGCTAGCTCCGCCCGAAGAATTTCAACGGCGGCAACACCATCTGCAACCAGGCACAACTTTCAGCGTCATGCTTATATCACAAAAATGTATGTGCAGGGACTGCTCCGCATACATACCTTGTGACTCGTCTAGACGCATATTGATTAACGTAATGTCATCCCTAGCTACATCAACCTTCCGTTGCAACTCGGCAATATCCGCAGTCTGCGAAGTAGCCAGGGGGAAGCAGCATGTGTTCAAAGTTAATCAGATTAGTCCTCAAATAATTCTTTTGATCCTCTGTTTGCTTCCTGTGGGAAGCCAACCTGAGTCTTAGGGGCTACTGTCTATGCACAGGTGTATTTTCTGAATAAAACACAATTGCACATATTATAGTACAAACCTCGAAGCCTCTCAGTAGACTCGTAAAGGCCTCATTCAATCCGCTCTTTGTGGATAGGACCTGTTTAACCACCGTACCCATCATGGTACGATGTTCCTCTGAAACGGACGCCTGCCGCAGCATGTTTGTCAAGATGTCCGGCGCCTCTGGGTCTCCGGAGGTAGCCGCAGGAGTACGGTCACCCTTCGAAGGGATCCATTTATTTTTATCCGACTGCAATCTGGATTGTTCGGGGTCTTCATTGTTGTTCCCCGTACCTTGGGCCGCCGAAGTATTACCTTCGTGTGGCGTCTTCGTCATCCCGTGCACCACTTGTTGGTTGGGGGAGACCCTCCGCGACGACACCTCAAGGTCGTCTGCCCTATAGGACGGAGAGGCCGGTGGGGGCGTCTCGCTTTCCATCATCTTCAGGAGAAGGTCCCCCGAGGAAGAGGATTGTAGAAGGGGACTGCGCGCTGAGCTGCAAAAAATATATATTCCAGGCGGAGAGTTTGAGGCCAGGCAAACCTCACGAGGTTCTCATGACGTGAGTTATGACGACCAAGACCAGGCGGGCGCGAGCGCGCAGCGTCCTTGTTTCCTCTTTGGTGCTAAGGGGGCAAGCGCAGGCGCGGAGTACCGAGGAATCAAGCAAAGGTTTCCATATTGGTGGAACGAGACCAACACCAGAAGGACGGCAAGACGGAGGTCACCGTGGAGCCCAAGACGACGTCACCACCAGAGCCTTTTGTAGGCGAAGACCACTTTTGTCAGGATAGCTTGTGTCACACCCTAGCTAGATTATGCATTAGAGTGTGCATCATGTTTACCTTCATCAGAAAATTGAAATGGGGAAAGCAGAACCCCCAACACCCCCCCCCCCCCTGAAATCAACTAGAGTTTACTAAAAATAAATTCAATGAACCTGAAATGCCCTTCAAAAATGTTCACCCTCTTTGCCTTGGGTTAGAACCCTTGGGAAAAATGGTGCATATAATTTTAGGTCAACAAAAGGGGCATTGATTTAATTCATAAATATTTGAATTTAGGCATTTAAATACTATTAAATAATTCAAATGCTCAAATAATGTTGGAACTATTTTTTGGGCCACTGAAATATTTCAGTAAGTGTCCATAAATATTTTCAGGATTTTATAAAATGATTTAGTATTTAAACTAAATCAAAACAGAATAACAGAAATAGAAAACACAAAAAAATAAAGAGGGAAAGGCCATGGGCCACTTACCTGGCCCATCTCCAGCTGGCGGCCCAGCCCACCCCGCTGCCTCCTGTCGTCCCCCTCCTCGGACAAAAGGACGCGGGCGTGTGCCCGGCGCTCGCCGGCACGCGCGCGTGCCACCTCCCCCCTGCGCGCCACCTCCTGCTTCCGGGCTCCCTCCCAATGCCACGGAGACGGCCACGCACCCCCTGGCCCTCTCATTCCCCTCCCCCGTGCTCATCCCCTCCTCTGGCTCTCCCCCTCTCTTCCACAGAATGCGGCCATCGCCGCCGACGAGAACCACCACGGCCATAGCCACCCCCTCGCCCCTCGGTTGTGCCCACGAGCTCCGCAACGTCGTCCTCGACCCCCTCACCGAGCCACGCCCCGCCGGAAGCCATGCACCGTCGACTTCGAGCTCTTCTTCAACCTCGGCCGCCCGAGCTCCTCGCCGTCGATTCGCGCCATCAAGGTCGCCCCCGAGCCCGCTAGCCACCCCTACGGCACCGCTGTGAGCTCCCGGTCCTTTTCCCCTTAGCCACGCCGTCGATTTCGCCCCGTAGCCGTTGCCCCGCGAGCACCCGAAGCTCGCCGCCGTTGAGCCTCGACGCCGTCGTGGCTACGGCCATGCAAGCACACGTCCGAGCGCACCATCGTCTTCAACGCGTCCCCAGGAGCCTAACGCAACCACCCATTCGACCTGCCGTGCCCCCTAGCGCTAACCCGCACCAGCCCCTAACTCCGGCCACCGCCGCGAGCTTGCCTCCGGCGAGCTCGGGCCATCTCAGCCCCTGCCGTGTCCACAGATGGATGCGGGCGAGTCCCAGCTCCGCGTAGATGCCCTCCGCTGGCCAATTGTTCGCCGGAGGAGGATTTCCGAGCCCCTCCGCCGTCTCTGGCCTTGCCGGCGACGAGCCGGGGTCAACTCCGGCGTGTTTTGACCCCGGGTTGGCTAGGTTGACTCCCCCCCTGACTCACTGACGTGTGGGCCCAGGCGCCTGCTTAATTAGTGTTAGTTAATTAGTGTTAATAAACTTAGCTAATTAGTGAGCCACTGACATGCGGGCCCCGCCCGGCTAACTAAGTTAGTTAGGGCTAATCAACTTGGTTAGTTGATTGTGTCACTGACCAGTGGACCCCACTGGTCAGGTTTGACCTGGAGGCGCCCAGTTGACCTGCAGACATCAGGGTGATGTCATGCTGACGCAATAACTCTTTTTCTGGATTTAATTTTATATAGAAAATTCCAGAAAATTGCCTAAACTTCAAAAATTCATAGAAATTCAACCATAACTCCAAATGAGACAAATTATATATGAAAAATTATCAGAAAAATCCAAGCTATCCATTGGTACTGGTTTCATGCATGTCAGAACAAGTTAAACATGTTGTTTATGCAATATAAGATGATGCACTAATATGATCAAGTTAAATGAGCTAACACTTGAACCTTTGGTTCAAATAAGAAATTACCCTTCTGTTTTAGCTTGCATTAGGCCAAGGCACATCCATATTGCCATGTCATAGCATGCATCATATTTTTGCATATCGTCATGTGTTGATTGTGCTCGGTTGTGTTCTTCGTGGTAGGTTCTGCCTCCGAGGATATTCACGAGTATCCAACTGAAGGGCAGTATCCCGTTACCACTCCATCAGGCAAGCAACCATTGATCATTCCGATACAACCCATGTTCTCACTCCTGCTGTTGTTTACTGCATTAAGACAACACGATTCAAACTACTGTGTGCTACGGTAGTTGAACCCTTATCCTCTACATGACCTGTCATTGCCACAGTAACTAGATGAAACCCACTAGCATGTGTAGGAGTTGATTGAGCCATGTTTTGTGATTCCTACCTTGCTATGCCTGCTATGCTTAGAGTTGTGTCAGGTCTGGTTCATCTGGGTGATGGGCTAGAGTGAAATTCTTGTGCCAGTAATATGTGGGATGTGTTGAACATGTTTTGGTAAAGGTATCGATGAGAGGCCATGTAGGAGTACATGGTGGGTTGTTTCATTGAAGCCGTCCCTAAGAACTGAGTTCTGTATGCATGAATTAAGATTCAGCTACTACCACACATTGGGCCCTGAAATATGACCCCGCTCGACTTACTGACCCCTCTCGCCTCAGTCCAGGAGTTGCAACTAGTTTCTGGTGTTTGTAGGATATGTGTTGGCGGCCGTGCGTAGCGCTGACCCTAGGGCTGGGCTATGTTGCGGTAGATACACCATGGCACGGTGTACCGAGTCACCCGTTTGGTGTCTCGGGAACCCTGTTCACATCGTTCGGGGCCGTTGAGGACACCCCGGCCGGATTTCCTTGCGGATGGAACCTGAATAGGCGATGACCCTGGACTAGAGACTTGTGAGGTTAGTCAGGTCGTGGTCTACACCCACGTCGGTTTTCGCTTGAAGTCTGCCGAGCACATTTCGTGTGCAGACGCTAAGTGGTGGAAACATGTGTGACGAACTACACCCCTGCAGGGTATAAAACTATTCGAATAGCCGCGTCCGCGGTAAAGGACTACTTGATTGCATATACAGTTCATAGACAAGTTAATGGATACTACTAAAAGACTCAAGATAAGTGTGAGTACCGAGGATGGCCCCCTCGCAGGATACGAGGGAGGATCCACGGTGGAGTATTGTGATGGTGAGTAGTGGACTCGAGTGCGAAAACTATTTTGCTAAAAGATTACGTAGGATAGCTTAGCCAAGAGTCAAAGCTGGCTTGCTGCATAAACCCCACCACCTTCTTGAGAATGAGCATGTATAGTAGGTTCTGATGTAAGACTTGCTGAGTACCTTTGTACTCATGTTTGCTTATTTATTGTTTTCAGACGACAACACTGCCCCCTCCGATGGGTTTTATGTAGACCTTGACGTCGACGAGTGACTAGCCACACAGGTGGTGATCCAGGCCATGGAGGGCCCTATGTAGATAGACAGGCTTCGAGAAGCCTTCTTTCTTTCTAGAGTCTGTACTCAGACTAGTTGCTTCTGCATGTGCTTGTATGTCTGTATGACTTGAGTGTCGGGTCATGTGACCCCTACCTGTATGGATATGTTATGTATGGCTCCCTGGAGCCTTTAAATAAAAGTACTTGAGTTGTAGAGTTTTGTTGTGATGCCATGTTGTATGTACTCATATCGGGCATATTGTGTGAATGATTGAAGTGCTTGGTATGAGTAGGATCCGACAATCTAGTTGTTTGTCCTTCGCAGCCTTTCTTATGGGGAAATGTAGTCTAGTGCTCCTCGAGCCATAGTAGTCCGCTACAGCCCGGTTCACCAGAGTCCTGCTAGCCCAGCACTACTGTTCAGGACACTTGACTGGTCGGCATGTGTTTCACTTCGTCCCTATGTCTGTCCCTTCGGGGAAATGTCACGCGGTGATCTCCGGAGTCCTGTCTAGCCTGCTACAGCCCGGGATCCCCGGAGTCCTGTTAGCCCAGTGCTACAGCCCGGAATCACTCATTGATGACCAACATGTTCGATGTGATTCATGTATGCCTGTCTCCATAGGTCTGTGCCGCTTTGGGTTCACGACTAGCCATGTCGGCCCGGGTTCTCGGTCATATGGATGCTAGCGACATTGTCATATACGCGAGCCAAAAGGCGCGAACAGTCCCGGGCCATGGTAAGGCGACACCCGTGGGATACCGTGCGTGAGGCCGCAAAGTGATATGAGGTGTTACCGGCTAGATCGATGTGGCTTAGAATCGGGGTCCTAACAGCGTTGGCATCAGAGCCGGACTGCCTGTAGGTTCGTTCAGCCAAACTGGTCGATGTCGAGTCTAGAAATGCTTTAGTTATATGTAAGGGAATTGATTGTGGGAGGGAACGTAAGGTTCTTTTACTCCTTTACCCTATGCTTCTGATCTGAGTCATTCTCTTCTCATTCAATGTGGGTTAAGGACTAGGCTCTCTTCTTCTATCAGGTTCACGTGTTACTGATCCGTAGTAGTTCATAGGATTATTGCTATGAGTTCCAGTCCAGTTTCTACTATTTTAGTACGTTGCTATTTGAATCAGAACCTTGATATGATGCTGTTGAGCGGTATTGTGAACTGTTGTGGATGTCTCAAATCTTTTTCTGAGCATTTACAGCCGTTATGCTGCCCAATTTTCCCTAGGAATTCTGATGTCTTTGTCTTGTGGTTGTGCTTTCAGATGGCCAACCATTCTCAAAATCAAGTGGTTCGCCTGACTAGGTGCCTCGACGTGCCCGGTCATACTGCTATGTTGGTCCGGGTCATGATCGAGACAGGATACCGTTGGTATCCCGAATACACTGTTGAAGAGCAGTTCCGCGATTTTAATCAAAGCCAGTATTTCTGCACCGTTAGGATATTTCCTTCCTATCCTGGATCTACCGAGCCCCTTCACTGTTCCTATGGACTCGGAGTTACCACTGAGATGGCTGTGCAGGATGCTGCCTATTCCATGATGACCATCTTGCGAGTCCGGACTGGCCTGCTTCGGAACACTGACTTCCGTTACATGCCAGCTTCACTTCCGGGAGCGCAGGGGTATCTTCAGGCTATCTATGCTGACTCCACTCAGGAGGACTCATTAACTCGTACCACCGCTGAGATGCTCGAAGATAAGGACCGAGAGAATTGGGCCTTGAGGCTGGAGCTCTTTAATACCCGTGCTGATCATTGGGCCACATTGACTCGGTTTGCACCCACGGTGCAAGCTGGATGTATGGATACCAGGGATCTGTATCCTGTGAGAGCAGCTCTGCCAGACATGGTGGATTGGCGTGATGTGGGAGGCATCACCCCACCCCTTGGTCCTCGCAGGCCACCGTTTGTCGGTCCAAGACCTCATCCTAGCCCCTATGGTCCACAGGCTCCTCAGGACCGTCTGTTTCCGGATGATCACGTTGAACTTCCAGGCTATGGAGGTGACTTCTATGAGGACTACTACGGAGCTATCTGAGTTAGTAGTAGTACCACTAGTATTGTAGTAGTTGTATCTCCACTGTCCTGCGTGACTTGTGGAATACGACTTGGTGTGTAATCGATTCCGGAGGTGTAGACAAATAATGTATAGGGACTCGGAATGCCTCCGATGAGATGTAACGTCTACCTTCATAGTTGTACTGTAGCATGGGCTTGTACTAAACTATGTATGACGAGTATGACCATTGGTGTATATATGGCAGTTTTATATTACCATGGCATACGAATGAGCATCTCTGCATTCCGCGTTATCCTTACATTCTGCACTTCCTTGTTAAGTTGGAGCCATCCTTGTCTAAACCGTTGTCTTGTTTTCCTCCTAGGATGGTCAACACCCGCGGCAACCCTGCTGCCCCGGAGCGGGGGGAAGCCAATGCATCTAGAGGTGAAAATTTGCCTCACCCGCCTTCCCTGGCCGAAGTGATGCTGGAGGCGGAAAGGAACAAGCGTGAGACCAACCGCCTGTTGGAGCGGATTGAGCAGAACACTGCACGCCACCCACGAAATGACCTGGTGTCAATCAACGACTTTATCAAGCTGTACCCACCAAAGTTTAACCATTCCGTCGAGCCCCTCGACGCGGATGATTGGCTTCGCAGCATCACCCACAAGCTACGTTCTGCCAACGTAGCCGAAGCCGACAAGGTTACCTATGCTGCTTATCATCTCGAGGGCCCCGCTAGCCATTGGTGGGAAAACTACGAAGCTATGC
Organism: Triticum monococcum; assembly: GCA_034509565.1. Classification (NCBI taxonomy): domain Eukaryota; kingdom Viridiplantae; phylum Streptophyta; class Magnoliopsida; order Poales; family Poaceae; genus Triticum; species Triticum monococcum. The sequence goes on from CM067841.1 coordinate 124,434,205, forward strand.
GCCCGGTCGGCCAAATCACTACCTGGGCTGAGTTCAGCGAGGCTTTCCGTGAGCATCACATTCCGGAAGGTCTCATGGATCGCAAGAGGGAGGAGTTCTGCAACTTCACCCAAGGAAGGCTGACTGTGGATGCATATAGCCGAGAATTTGGGAACCTGGCACGCTATGCTCCTAAAGAGGTTTCTACTGACGCCAAGAAGCAGGGAAGGTTCCGCAAGGGACTTAGCCCTGAGCTTCGCCGCGATCTCCGTCTGCACGAGTGCACATCCTTCCAGAAGCTGGTCAATAAAGCTATCAGTGCTGAGACAGGCCAGACTAATTATGACGCTTCACGCAAGCACTCCCGTGATTTTGGGTCTTCATCCGGCTCTGGAGCTCAGAAGCGCCGGGTGTGGATTCCAAGCACCGCACTGCCACCCAGATTCACCCCGAGGCCATCCTTTGAGGCGCCTCATCCCAACCAGCAATTTGCACCGCCCAAGCCCTATGGTGGCCCCGCTGCTAATGTTGCTCCACGCCCCACTGTGGTAACATGCTTCAAGTGTGGAGAACCGGGTCACTATAGTCGAGAGTGTCCCCAGAACAACCCCAATCAAGCTGGAAAGTCCGTTGGCCGTGGTAAGCCCGCGGGAAAGACTTTCTACGCCAAGCCGGCCACTACTGCACGTGGCCATGTCAACTATGTTTCAGCCGAAGAGGCTCATGAGGATCCCAACGTCGTCCTTGGTACGCTCCTTGTTAACTGCCATCCGGCATCTGTTCTTTTCGATACTGGAGCATCTCATTCATTCATATCCGAGAATTATGCTCGGTTGCATAACACGACATTCTGTGACATGCCCACTTCCATGGTAATTCAAACTCCGGGCTCCAAATGGCAAACTTCTAAGGTAAGCCATGGGAACGAAATTCTTGTCGATAGGCTTGTTTTCCTCGCATCTTTAATAGCTCTCAAGTCCTCCAACATAAACATCATCTTGGGTATGGACTGGATGTCGGCTCATTATGCCAAGATCGATTGTGCCACTAGAACCGTTCAACTTACTCATCCCTCGGGCAAGACAGTTAATGTCTTAACTCGAGTGGCCAATCGCCAACTTTACTCTCTCAATGCCAACCCTCTTCCAGACCTTGAGGACGTTCCGGTAGTCCGAGACTTCCCGGATGTGTTTCCGGAAGAACTGCCAGGTGTTCCACCTGACCGGGATGTCGAGTTTGTGATAGACCTTGTTCCAAGAACCGTTCCTATTGCTAGAAGACCCTATAAGATGGCACCCTTAGAACTAGCCGAGCTTAAGAACCAACTCGATGAGTCCTTGAACAAAGGGTTCATCCGTCCTAGCTCCTCTCCTTGGGCTTGCCCCGTCCTCTTCGTCAAGAAGAAGGATGGAACGGATCGAATGGTTGTGGATTACCGACCCGTTAATCTGGTCACCATCAAGAACAAATACCCACTTCCCAGGATCAACGACCTGTATGATCAGCTCGCTGGATCCTCAGTCTTCTCCAAGATGGATTTGAGGTTGGGCTACCATCAAATCAAAATCAGAAACGGGGACATTCCCAAAACGGCTTTTGTTACTCGTTATGGCCAATACGAGTACACCGTCATGTCCTTCGGTTTAACCAATGCCCCGGCCACTTTCTCCCGGTTAATGAACTCGGTTTTCATGGAGTACTTGGACAAATTCGTCGTAGTATACCTCGATGACATACTCATCTACTCCAAGAATGAAGAGGAACATGCCGAACATCTAAGGCTGGTATTGATGAAACTTCGAGAGCATCGCCTTTATGCCAAATTCTCCAAGTGTGAATTTTGGTTGTCAGAAGTGACCTATCTAGGCCATGTAATCTCTGGTAAGGGTATTGCTGTCAATCCCGAGCGAGTTCAAGCCGTCCTTGATTGGACTCCACCTGAAACGGTCAAGCAAGTTCGGAGTTTCCTTGGCTAGTGAGCTATTGCCGCCGCTTCGTCGAGAATTTCTCCAAGGTTGCTAAACCTCTAACTGAACTCCTCAAGAAAGACAAAAAGTTCGAGTGGACTCCATAGTGCGAGTTCAGTTTTCAGGAACTGAAAAGACGCCTGACATCTGCTCCCGTACTGGTACCACAAGATTTCTCCAAGGACTTTATTATCTATTGCGACGCCTCGCGACAAGGACTAGGTTGCATACTCATGCAAGATCGTCAGGTAATTGCCTATGCTTCACGGCAATTACACCCACATGAGGAAAATTATCCCACACATGATCTAGAGCTTGTAGCTGTAGTCCATGCACTCAAAACCTGGCGACATTACCTTCTCGGTAATCGTTGCGAGATCTTCACCGATCACCAAAGCTTGAAATATATCTTCACCCAACCAGATTTGAATCTCAGGCAAAGACGTTGGGTCGAGTTGATCTCGGATTACGACTTAGGAATAACTACACCCCTGGCAAAGCCAATGTCATGGCTGATGCACTAAGTCGTAAGTCCTACTGTAACAACCTGATGTTACAACAAAGTCAACCACTTCTCCATGAGGAATTTCGTAAGCTTAACCTTCACATTGTTCCTCGTGGATTCCTATCTACCCTGGTGGCGAAACCTACCCTTATGGATCAAATCATAGCTGCCCAAAAGCGTGATAAGGGCATATCCCGGATTAAGGAAAACATTGCTAGCGGAGTAGCTAAATGTTTTTCCATGGATGAACAAGGTGCTGTCTTCTTTGAGAACCGCCTGGTGGTTCCCAAGAAACAACATCTACGCCAGATGATCCTTAAGGAAGCTCATGAATCCCCTCTCACCATTCATCCCGGTAGTACTAAAATGTAACAAGACCTACGCCAGAGGTTTTGGTGGACTAGGATGAAGAGAGAAATCGCTCAATACATTGCCAATTGCGATGTTTGTCGTCGTGTTAAAGCAGAGCATCAACGGCCTGCTGGCACCCTTCAACCTTTGGCTATTCCTGAATGGAAATGGGACAAAATCAGTATGGATTTCATCACTGGGTTTCCCAGGACCAAGAGGGGGAATAATGCCATCTTCGTCGTGATCGACCGTCTTTCCAAAGTAGCCCATTTTCTACCTGTTCGTGAGAGTATCACCGCTAGCCAGCTAGCTGACTTATACATCTCCCGAATAGTGTCTCTTCATGGTGTCCCATTGGAAATTAACTCAGACCGTGGAAGTCTCTTCACCTCTCGATTTTGGGAAAGTTTCCAAAATGCTATGGGAACTCATCTCTCCTTTAGCACCGCCTTCCATCCTCAATCAAGTGGTCAAGTAGAGCGAGTCAATCAAATTCTGGAAGATATGCTCCGAGCTTCTGTTATCTCGTTTGGAATGAGTTGGGAGAAATGCCATCCATTCGCGGAGTTTGCTTATAACAATAGCTATCAAGCTAGTTTGGGCAAGGCTCCCTTCAAAGTTCTCTATGGACGAAAATGTCGAACGCCTCTTAACTGGTCAGAAACCGGGGAAAGACAACTCTTTGGCCCGGATATGATTCAGGAAGCAGAAGAGCAGGTTCGCATTATTCGTGAGAAATTGAAAACAGCCCAATCTCGCCAAAAGAGTCAATACGATCGTAAGCATAAGCCTATGACATTTGAAATTGACGAGAAAGCTTACCTTCGGGTTACCCCGTTAAAGGGAACCCATCGCTTCGGTATCAAAGGCAAATTGGCTCCTCGTTACATTGGACCCTTTCGCATTCTTGCCAAACGAGGAGAAGTTGCCTACCAATTGGAACTACCTCCGCATCTTTCCAGAGTTCATGATGTCTTCCACGTTTCGCAACTCAGGCGTTGCTTCGCAGATCCTATCCGTGGAGTGGACCACGAAACGCTTGACTTACAAGATAACCTTTCTTATCGGGAATACCCCGTTCGTATCCTTGATCAAGCCGAGCGTACCACTCGACGTCATAATATCAAGTTTCTCAAGGTTCAATGGTCACACCATTCCGAGGAAGAAGCCACTTGGGAAAGGGAGGATCGTCTTCGACTCGAGTACCCCACCTTCTTCCCAAATGATCCTAAATCTCGGGACGAGATTCTATTGAGTGGGGGTGAGTTGTCACACCCTAGCTAGATTATGCATTAGAGTGTGCATCATGTTTACCTTCATCAGAAAATTGAAATGGGGAAAGCAGAACCCCCAGCACCCCCCCCCCCCTGAAATCAACTAGGGTTTACTAAAAATAAATTCAATGAACCTGAAATGCCGTTCAAAAATGTTCACCCTCTTTGCCTTGGGTTAGAACCCTTGGGAAAAATGGTGCATATAATTTTAGGTCAACAAAAGGGGCATTGATTTAATTCATAAATATTTGAATTTGGGCATTTAAATACTATTAAATAATTCAAATGCTCAAATAATGTTGGAACTATTTTTTGGGCCACTGAAATATTTCAGTAAGTGTCCATAAATATTTTCAGGATTTTATAAAATGATTTAGTATTTAAACTAAATCAAAACAGAATAACAGAAATAGAAAACACAAAAAAATAAAGAGGGAAAGGCCATGGGCCACTTACCTGGCCCATCTCCAGCTGGCGGCCCAGCCCACCCCGCTGCCTCCTGTCGTCCCCCTCCTCGGACAGAAGGACGCGGGCGTGTGCCCGGCGCTCGCCGGCACGCGCGCGCGCCACCTCCCCCCCCCTGCGCGCCACCTCCTGCTTCCGGGCTCCCTCCCAATGCCACGGAGATGGCCACGCACCCCCTGGCCCTCTCATTCCCCACCCCCGTGCTCATCCCCTCCTCTAGCTCTCCCCCTCTCTTCCACAGAACGCGGCCGTCGCCGCCGACGAGAACCACCACGGCCACAGCCACCCCCTCGCCCCTCGGTTGTGCCCACGAGCTCCGCAACGTCGTCCTCGACCCCCTCACCGAACCACGCCCCGCCGGAAGCCCTGCACCGTCGACTTCAAGCTCTTCTTCAACCTCGGCCGCCCGAGCTCCTCGCCGTCGATTCGCGCCATCAAGGTCGCCCCCGAGCCCGCTAGCCACCCCTACGGCACCACTGTGAGCTCCCGGTCCTTTTCCCCTTAGCCACGCCGTCGATTTCGCCCCGTAGCCATTGCCCCGTGAGCACCCGAAGCTCGCCGCCGTTGAGCCTCGACGCCGTCGTGGCTACGGCCATGCAAGCACACGTCCGAGCGCACCACCGTCTTCAACGCGTCCCCAGGAGCCTAACGCAACCACCCATTCGACCTGCCGTGCCCCCTAGCGCTAACCCGCACCAGCCCCTAACTCCGGCCACCGCCGCGAGCTTGCCTCCGGCGAGCTCGGGCCATCTCAGCCCCTGCCGTGTCCACAGATGGATGCGGGCGAGTCCCAGCTCCGCGTAGATGCCCTCCGCTGGCCATTTGGTCGCCGGAGGAGGATTTCCGAGCCCCTCCGCCGTCTCTGGCCTTGCCGGCGACGAGCCGGGGTCAACTCCGGCGTGTTTTGACCCCGGGTTGGCTAGGTTGACTCCCCCCTGACTCACTAACGTGTGGGCCCAGGCGCCTGCTTAATTAGTGTTAGTTAATTAGTGTTACTAAACTTAGCTAATTAGTGAGCCACTGACATGCGGGCCCCGCCCGGCTAACTAAGTTAGTTAGGGCTAATCAACTTGGTTAGTTGATTGTGTCACTGACCAGTGGACCCCACTGGTCAGGTTTGACCTGGAGGCGCCCAGTTGACCTGCAGACATCAGGGTGATGTCATGCTGACGCAATAACTCTTTTTCTGGATTTAATTTTATATAGAAAATTCCAGAAAATTGCCTAAACTTCAAAAATTCATAGAAATTCAACCATAACTCCAAATGAGACAAATTATATATGAAAAATTATCAGAAAAATCCAAGCTATCCATTGGTACTGGTTTCATGCATGTCAGAACAAGTTAAACATGCTGTTTATGCAATATAAGATGATGCACTAATATGATCAAGTTAAATGAGCTAACACTTGAACCTTTGGTTCAAATAAGAAATTACCCTTCTGTTTTAGCTTGCATTAGGCCAAGGCACATCCATATTGCCATGTCATAGCATGCATCATATTGTTGCATATCGTCATGTGTTGATTGTGCTCGGTAGTGTTCTTCGTGGTAGGTTCTGCCTCCGAGGATATTCACGAGTATCCAACTGAAGGGCAGTATCCCGTTACCACTCCATCAGGCAAGCAACCATTGATCATTCCGATACAACCCATGTTCTCGCTCCTGCTGTTGTTTACTGCATTAAGACAACACGATTCAAACTGCTGTGTGCTACGGTAGTTGAACCCTTATCCTCTGCATGACCTGTCATTGCCACAGTTACTAGATGAAACCCACTAGCATGTGTAGGAGTTGATTGAGCCATGTTTTGTGATTCCTACCTTGCTATGCCTGCTATGCTTAGAGTTGTGTCAGGTCTGGTTCATCTGGGTGATGGGCTAGAGTGAAATGCTTGTGCCAGTAATATGTGGGATGTGTTGAACATGTTTTGGTAAAGGTATCGATGAGAGGCCATGTAGGAGTACATGGTGGGTTGTTTCATTGAAGCCGTCCCTAAGAACTGAGTTTTGTATGCGTGAATTAAGATTCAGCTACTACCACACATTGGGCCCTGAAATATGACCCCGCTCGACTTACTGACCCCTCTCGCCTCAGTCCAGGAGTTGCAACTAGTTTCTGGTGTTTGTAGGATATGTGTTGGCGGCCGTGCGTAGCGCTGACCCTAGGGGTGGGCTATGTTGCGGTAGATACACCGTGGCACGGTGTACCGAGTCACCCGTTTGGTGTCTCGGGAACCCTGTTCACATTGTTCGGGGCCGTTGAGGACACCCCGGCCGGATTTCCTTGCGGATGGAACCTGAATAGGCGATGACCCTGGACTAGAGACTTGTGAGGTTAGTCAGGTCGTGGTCTACACCCACGTCGGTTTTTGCTTGAAGTCTGCTGAGCACATTTCGTGTGCAGACGCTAAGTGGTGGAAACATGTGTGACGAAGTACACCCCTGCAGGGTATAAAACTATTCGAATAGCCGCGTCCGTGGTAAAGGACTACTTGATTGCATATACAGTTCATAGACAAGTTAATGGATACTACTAAAAGACTCAAGATAAGTGTGAGTACCGAGGATGGCCCCCTTGCAGGATACGAGGGAGGATCCACGGTGGAGTATTGTGATGGTGAGTAGTGGACTCGAGTGCGAAAACTATTTTGCTAAAAGATTACGTAGGATAGCTTAGCCAAGAGTCAAAGCTGGCTTGCTGCATAAACCCCACCACCTTCTTGAGAATGAGCATGTATAGTAGGTTCTGATGTAAGACTTGCTGAGTACCTTTGTACTCATGTTTGCTTATTTATTGTTTTCAGACGACAACACTGCCCCCTCCGATGGGTTTTACGTAGACCTTGACGTCGACGAGTGACTAGCCACCCAGGTGGTGATCCAGGCCATGGAGGGCCCTATGTAGATAGACAGGCTTCGAGAAGCCTTCTTTCTTTCTAGAGTCTGTACTCAGACTAGTTGCTTCCGCATGTGCTTGTATGTCTGTATGACTTGAGTGTCGGGTCATGTGACCCCTACCTGTATGGATATGTTATGTATGGCTCCCTGGAGCCTTTAAATAAAAGTACTTGAGTTGTAGAGTTTTGTTGTGATGCCATGTTGTATGTACTCATATCGGGCATATTGTGTGAATGATTGAAGTGCTTGGTATGAGTGGGATCCGACAATCTAGTTGTTTGTCCTTCGCAGCCTTTCTTATGGGGAAATGTAGTCTAGTGCTCCTCGAGCCATAGTAGTCCGCTACAGCCCGGTTCACCGGAGTCCTGCTAGCCCAGCACTATTGTTCAGGACACTTGACTGGCCGGCATGTGTTTCACTTCGTCCCTATGTCTGTCCCTTCGGGGAAATGTCACGCGGTGATCTCCGGAGTCCTGTCTAGCCTGCTACAGCCTGGGATCCCCGGAGTCCTGTTAGCCCAGTGCTACAGCCCGGAATCACTCGTTGATGACCGACATGTTCGATGTGATTCATGTATGCCTGTCTCCATAGGTCTGTGCCGCTTTGGGTTCACGACTAGCCATGTCGGCCCGGGTTCTCGGTCATATGGATGCTAGCGACATTGTCATATACGCGAGCCAAAAGGCGCAAACGGTCCCGGGCCATGGTAAGGCGACACCCGTGGGATACTGTGCGTGAGGCCGCAAAGTGATATGAGGTGTTACCGGCTAGATCGATGTGGCTTAGAATCGGGGTCCTGACAGCTTGTACTAGTTGTCCCCTTTCAAATTGGCCGTTGTTGGATCCCGTCTCGCTCAATATTTGGGGGAGAGGACCAGGGCCTCTATAAATAGAGCTAGACACCACCATAGCTAGACAGATTGACCTCACCTCAGCTTAGAGCCACCACATCTTGGCAACACATCCACCAAGCACAAGAACACCTCAACCTCAGGAGGTTGTTCTTCCCCTTGCATCGATCATCATCAGCCCAAGAGGCAATCCACCACCACCACATAGGATTAGGGTATTACACCACAACGGTGGCTCGAACCAGTATAAATCTTGTGTCTTTGTGTTGTGAGTTCGTCGAGCTAGTTCGTAAGTTCTTAGCCTAGTCAGGACGTGGATCGGTAGGGGGGAAATCTTCGCGTGCTTCCTAGTGATCGAACCTTAAGGGTTTTGCCGGAACCCATGATCTGACATTTGGCGCGCCAGCTTGGGGTGCGCTGAAGCTTCCTTTCCATCGCTCCGCGTCACGTCGCTTCATCGTCTCCATGGCGGACACACACCGCGCCCGCGCCGAGCGCCGGGCTGCCCTCGCCACCCGTGTCGCTTAGACGGCCCCTGTCAGCGGGCCACCCCATCGCTCTCCATCGCTTGCCGCCAACGCCGCCACCGGCCCGGCGGGGAACGAGCAGCAAGCATCCTTGCTGCACCCCTCGATGCGATGGGATGGCCGCACTGACACTCCATCGCTGACTCCCGCTGGTTCGTCATCTCACGCTTGTCACATTCCCGTGGACGCACGGGCCACGCTCCTCATGGCGCATGAGCTCCTGCGCTACCGCCCGGTCGACGACCTCTACGAGGACTGGCTTGACCGCATCGTCGAGCTCGTCCGCGCCGCAGGGGGCTCTCCTGCGCCGCCCCACTCTCTGCCTCGCCCTCCGCCAGCCACGGGCGACGCGGCTCAAGAAGCACCTCCACCACCTCTGCACCAAGACAGCACTCTAGCGCCAAGGCACGCGGATCCACGGCGCGATCCACCTTGTCCGGTGCCCGCGCGTGAAGAAAGAAGCTGTGAAGAAGTCCCTCGACCGCAAGCGAACGCTCCGCCACTCCTCACACCGCCGCACCAGGATTGTTCGCCGCGGCAAGGCCCCGCGCCGCTTGCAATGGTGGTGCATGGATGCAAAGACCAAGCTCCACCTCCAAGGCGGGCCCCGGTGACCACAGCCGGCTGCCGCACCTTCACCCCCGAGCTGCGTAGCATCGCCTGGCCGGGCAAGTTCAAGCCGGATTTGCCTCCTTGCTACGACGGCACCCCTGACCCCACGGAGTTCCTGCAGCTCTACGAGCTGAGCATCGAGGCGGCCAGCGGCGGCGAGAAAGTCATGGCGAACTGGTTTCTCATGGCTCTCAAGGACACCCGCCGCTCCTGGCTCCTGAACCTGCCTCGAGGCTCAATTTCCTCCTGGGATGAGATGCGCAACCGCTTCATCACCAACTTCCTGGGCACACACGACCGCCCCCCGGTCGCGGGTGACCTGCACCGCATCAAGCAACAACCAGGAGAGACCTTGCAGAAGTACATCTAGTGCTTCAACAGCGCGCGCATCAAAATCCCCGAGGTGACCGACGAGGCTAGCATTTCAGCGTTCTCCGATGGCATCCGCGACGTCGAGATGAAGGAGGAGCTCGCCATCCATGAGGAGTTGTGCATGACCTTGGAGCTGTTCAACATCGCGACCAAGTGTGCAAGAGCTGAGGAGGGGCACCTCTCCCTCCTCGAGCTCCCTGCTACGGATCCGGGTGAGAAGAAAGCCAAGGCCAAGGACGTGAAGCACAAGGGAGCTGTCGTGCTCGCAACAGAGCGGACACCAAGCACGGCAGATACCAGCCCGAGTCATCCAAGGGCAGCCGACCATTCTGCGCCTTCCACAACCCGCACACCCACAACACCAACGACTGTCAAGAGCTCAGAGCCATTCGAGAAGGACGCTTCAGTCGATGCCCTGAGCGCAGCGATCGGGGCTACGGCCGAGGAGGAGGAGGTGGTGGCGGACGCTGGGACGACCGTGGACCGCACCAGGAGTGGCATGACCAGCCTCATGAGGACTGCTGGCATGATCAGCCTCACGAGGGCGCCTGGAGGGACCAGCCTCGTGAGGCTCGTCCTCAAGGCAACACTGGCCTTCCTCCACTACCGCCACCACCCAGAAGGAATGATGACCACCATCAAGACGAGGGGGCTGGGGGCTTCCAGGAGCCATGCACTATCGCCTGCATCTTGGGCGGAGCTCAAGCCCCAGCCTCGCAGTATATCTTCAAATAGTTTCCCGCGAACTGAATGCAGTTCTCCCCAAGCTCGAGGCCACACGCCCTCTCAGATGGTCCAGGTGCCCCATCACGTTCATTTCGGCAGATCAGCTCAAGTGCGCGGCAACTGCAGGCATCCTTCCAATACTCTGTTCACTAGCCATCAGCTACGTGCAAGCTACCAAGACCCTCCTCAACGGCGGCGAAGGGCTCAATGTCATGTCCGTCGACTCGTTCGACAACCTCCAAGTGCCATTTGACCAGCTTCAGCCTACCAAGCCTTTCTCAGGAGTGACCGACAGCTCCACTACCCCGATCGGGCAGGTTCGCCTCATCGTTACCTTCGGAGAACGCAACAACTACCACACCGAACTCATCGACTTCGATGTTACCTACATCCACCTGCCATACAACGCCATCCTTGGATATCTAGCCCTAGCCCAGTGCATGGCAGTGACCCATCATGGCTACAATGTCCTCAAGGTGCCGAGAAGCGGCGGAATCATCACAGTCCCGTGCGAGGAATGAGACGCGGTGTGCTCCCTCGAGCGTGCCTTCCAAGCTGCAGCAATCGACAACCCCGATAGCGAAGGCGAGCGCCCTCGCGAGGCCACCCCAAAGAAGAAGAAGCAGTTGTGCCACGCAGGGCCTCAGGCAAGCGGTGCCTCATCAGGATCGGCAACCATGCCTAGGGCGCCTCCCTCCATCACATAGGAAGGCGCGCCTGGCGCCCCTCTCGAGCAGTGCTCGGGGGCTCTCTTCTGGAGGGCCTCAGGCCTTGCCAGCATCACGAGGGAGGCGCTTGGGCACCACTTCGAGGCGTGCTTCACGGCACATTTCACTCAGGAGAACGCAGGGCAAGGAGTGCCCACCGTTCAGGAGGTCATCATCAAGACCACTCAGGAACTGCAAGATGCAAGGGCCATGCGCGACGATCGCCGCTCACCAGGCGCAGCTCCCCATCTAGGCGAGGATGCCGGGCTGCGCGTTAGCATCGACGTCCCAGGGCTCAAGCGGGCCGCATCTTAGGAGCTTCTTCGGCCTTCGCACGTGGGACGCTGCGAGGGCCCACCCCACAGCTACGTTCCTGTCACATCCTAACTAGGTTATGCATTAGAGTGTGCATCATGTTTACTTTTATCAGAAATGGAAATGGGGAAAGCAGAACCCCCAGCACCCCCCCTGAAATCAACTAGGGTTTACTAAAAATAAATTCAATGAACCTGAAATGCCCTTCAGAAATGTTCACCCTCTTTGCCTTGGGTTAGAACCCTTGGGAAAAATGGTGAATATAATTTTAGGTCATCAAAAGGGGCATTGATTTAATTCATAATATTTGAATTTGGGCATTTAAATACTATTAAATAACTTAAATGCTCAAATAATGTTGGAATTATTTTTGGGCCACTGAAATATTTCAGAAAGTGTCCATAAATATTTTCAGGATTTTATAAAATGATTTAGTATTTAAACTAAATCAAAACAGAATAACAGAAATAGAAAATAGAAAACAGAATAAATTAGAGAGAGAGAGTAGGCCAGTGGGCCACTTACCTGGCGCCACCAGCCGGCCCAGCACTGTAGCTGGACGACCCAGCCCACCAGGCCGACGCCAGTCGTCCCCTAGCTCCTGCCAGGAGGACGCCGGGCGTGTGCCCGCGGTGCGCCGGCACGCGCGCGGCCACCGACGGCCACCTCCTGCTTCGGCCGCCCCCCCCCCCCCCCCCGACGCCTGGACGTCGCTATGGACGCCACGCACCCCCTGGCCCCCTCATTTCCCTCTCCCTCGCTCTCCCTCCTCCCCTGTTTCTCTCCCGCGCGACCACCCGAACGGGCTCGTCGCCGCCGTTCGCTACCACCGCGCCCACGGCCACCGCCTCGCCTCCCCGACGCCTCCCAAAGCTCCGCCTCGACCCACCCTTCCTCCTCACCGCTCCAAGCGACGCCGGGAGCCCTGCAGTGACGCAATTGCCGTCGTCTTCACCGACGGGCACCGAAGATCGCCGGCCCCGATTCTCCGGCTCCGGACCGTCCCCGAGCCCACCGAGCTGCTCTACGTCACCACAGTGAGCCCCCGAGTCGTTTCCCCCTTTTTCCCTGGTCGTTTTTGATCTCTAGGCCATAGCCCCATCTTGGCCGAGCACTCCACGCCGCCGGCGATGTCGCCGCCGTGGCCACAGCCACCGCAGCTCGTGTCCGAGCACACCATCGTGCTCAGCACGATCCCATGAGCCCACAGACAACCACAGCGCCCCCTCCCGTGCTCTGTAGCGCTATCCCGAGGATGCCCGAGCTGCTGCCGCCGCTGAACCTCGTCGCCGGCCACTTTTCCGGCCACCCCAGCTCCTACCACCTCCCCCAATGGATGCGCCTCACTCCCAGGAACCCGTAGGTGCAACCCACGGATCGAATGGTGCCCTGTAGAGCATTTCCGAGCCGCCCCGCCGTCTCTGTCGTCGCCGGCGGCTAAACGCCGGCGACCGCTGACCCGTTGACCGGCGTGGGTTGACCCACTGCCCGGTTTGACCTCCCCCTCTCTCTCTCTCACTGACCCATGGGCCCCGCCCGACTAATTACTTAGTTAGCACTAATTAGCTAGTTAGGTTAGCCGGGTTAGTCACTGACCAGTGGGCCCAGCCTAGTTAGTTAGGGCTAACTAACTTAGTTAGTTGACTGTGTCACTGACGTGTGGACCCCACACGTCAGGTTTGACCTGGAGGCAACCCTGTTGACCAGCTGACGTCACCCTGACGTCAAGCTGACGCAGTAAATCATTTTCTAGTTTAAAAATAACTCAGGAAATTCCAGAAAATACCCAAAACTTCAAAAATTCATAGAAATTCAACCATAACTCCAAATGAGACAAATTATATATGTAAAATTATCAGAAAAATTCAAGGAATCCATCTGTACCATTTTCATGCATGTTTGAACAATGCTTGTCCTCTGATTTGGACAAAACAAATAAAGGGCATTTAAATAATCATATATGGGGTTGGAATTTGAATCTTGTACTCAAACCAACTCCATTTAAATTATAGCTAGTTGCATTAGCTCAAGACACATCCATATTGCCATGTCATAGCATGCATCATATTGTTGCATATCGTCATGTGTTGATTGTGCTCGGTTGTGTTCTTCGTGGTAGGTTCTGCCTCCGAGGATATTCACGAGTATCCAACTGAAGGGCAGTATCCCGTCACCACTCCATCAGGCAAGCAACCATTGATCATTCCGATACAACCCATGTTCTCGCTCCTGCTCTTGTTTAATGCATTAAGACAACACGATTCAAACTGCTGCGTGCTACGGTAGTTGAACCCTTATCCTCTGCATGACCTGTCATTGCCACAGTTACTAGATGAAACCCACTAGCATGTGTAGGAGTTGATTGAGCCATGTTTTGTGATTCCTACCTTGCTATGCCTGCTATGCTTAGAGTTGTGTCAGGTCTGGTTCATCTGGGTGATGGGCTAGAGTGAAATGCTTGTGCCAGTATTATGTGGGATGTGTTGAACATGTTTTGGTAAAGGTATCGATGAGAGGCCATGTAGGAGTACATGGTGGGTTGTTTCATTGAAGCCGTCCCTAAGAACTGAGTTCTGTATGCGTGAATTAAGATTCAGCTACTACCACACATTGGGCCCTGAAATATGACCCCGCTCAACTTACCGACCCCTCTCGCCTCAGTCCAGGAGTTGCAACTAGTTTCTGGTGTTTGTAGGACATGTGTTGGCGGCCGTGCGTAGCGCTGACCCTAGGGGTGGGCTATGTTGCGGTAGATACACCGTGGCACGGTGTACCGAGTCACCCGTTTGGTGTCTTGGGAACCCTGTTCACATCGTTCGGGGCCGTTGAGGACACCCCGGCCGGATTTCCTTGCGGATGGAACCTGAATAGGCGATGACCCTGGACTAGAGAATTGTGAGGTTAGTCAGGTCGTGGTCTACACCCACGTCGGTTTTCGCTTGAAGTCTGCCGAGCACATTTCGTGTGCAGACGCTAAGTGGTGGAAACATGTGTGACGAAGTACACCCCTGCAGGGTATAAAACTATTCGAATAGCCGCGTCCGCGGTAAAGGACTACTTGATTGCATATACAGTTCATAGACAAGTTAATGGATACTACTAAAAGACTCAAGATAAGTGTGAGTACCGGGGATGGCCCCCTCACAGGATACGAGGGAGGATCCTCGGTGGAGTATTGTGATGGTGAGTAGTGGACTCGTGTGCGAAAACTATTTTGCTAAAAGATTCCGTAGGATAGCTTAGCCAAGAGTCAAAGCTGGCTTGCTGCATAAACCCCACCACCTTCTTGAGAATGAGCATGTACAGTAGGTTCTGATGTAAGACTTGCTGAGTACTTTTGTACTCATGTTTGCTTATTTATTGTTTTCAGACGACAACACTGCCCCCTTCGATGGGTTTTACGTAGATCTTGACATCGACGAGTGACTAGACACCCAGGTGGTGATCCAGGCCATGGAGGGCCTATGTAGATAGACAGGCTTCGAGAAGCCTTCTTTCTTTTTAGAGTTTGTACTCAGACTAGTTGCTTCCACATGTGCTTGTATGACTGTATGACTTGAGTGTCGGGTCATGTGACCCCTACCTGTATGGATATGTTATGTATGGCTCCCTGGAGCCTTTAAATAAGTACTTGAGTTGTAGAGTTTTGTTGTGATGCCATGTTGTATGTACTCATATCGAGCATATTGTATGTATGATTGAAATGCTTGGTATGAGTGGGATCCGACAATCTAGTTGTTTGTCCTTCGCAGCCTTTCTTATGGGGAAATGTAGTCTAGTGCTCCTCGAGCCATAGTAGTCCTCTACAGCCCGGTTCACCGGAGTCCTGCTAGCCCAGCACTACTGTTCAGGACACTTGACTGGCTGGCATGTGTTTCACCTCGTCCCTATGTCTGTCCCTCCGGGGAAATGTCACGCGGTGATCTCCGGAGTCCTGTCTAGCCTGCTACAGCCCGGGATCCCCGGAGTCCTGCTAGCCCAGTGCTACAGCCCAGAATCACTCGTTGATGACCGACATGTTCGTTGTGATTCATGTATGCCTGTCTCCATAGGTCTGTGCCGCTTTGGGTTCACGACTAGCCATGTCGGCCCGGGTTCTCGGTCATATGGATGCTAGCGACATTGTCATATACGCGAGCCAAAAGGCGCAAACGGTCCCGGGCCATGGTAAGGCGACACCCGTGGGATACCGTGCGTGAGGCCGCAAAGTGATATGAGGTGTTACCGGCTAGATCGATGTGGCTTAGAATCGGGGTCCTGACAGCGTTGGCATCAGAGCCGGACTGCCTGTAGGTTCGTTTAGCCAAACTGGTCGATGTCGAGTCTAGAAATGCTTTAGTTATATGTAAGGGAATTGATTGTGGAAGGGAACGTAAGGTTCTTTTACTCCTTTACCCTATGCTTCTGATCTGAGTCATTCTCTTCTCATTCAACGTGGGTTAAGGACTAGGCTCTCTTCTTCTATCAGGTTCACGTGTTACTAATCCGTAGTAGCTCATAGGATTTTTGCTACGAGTTTCAGTCCAGTTTCTACTATTTTAGTATGTGGCTATTTGAATCAGAACCTTGATATGATGCTGTTGAGCGGTATTGTGAATTGTTGTGGATGTCTCAAATCTTTTTCTGAGCATTTACAGCCGTTATGCTGCCCAATTTTCCCTAGGAATTCTGATGTCTTTGTCTTGTGGCGGTGCTTTCAGATGGCCAACCAGTCTCAAAATCAAGTGGTTCGCCTGACCAGGTGCCACGACGTGCCCGGTCATACTGCTATGTTGGTCCGGGTCATGATCGAGACAGGATACCGTTGGTATCCCGAATACACTGTTGAAGAGCAGTTCCGCGACTTTAATCAAAGCCAGTATTTATGCACCGTCAGGATATTTCCTTCCTATCCTGGATCTACCGAGCCCCTTCACTGTTCCTATGGACTCGGAGTCACCATTGAGATGGCTGTGCAGGATGCTGCCTATTCCATGATGACCATCTTGCGAGTCCGGACTGGCCTGCTTCGGAACACTGACTTCCGTTACATGCCAGCTTCACTTCCGGGAGCGCAGGGGTATCTTCAGGCTATCTATGCTGACTCCACTCAGGAGGACTCATTAACTCGTACCACCGCTGAGATGCTCGAAGATAAGGACCGAGAGAATCGGGCCTTGAGGCTGGAGCTCTTCAATACCCGTGCTGATCATTGGGCCACATTGACTCGGTTTGCACCCGCGGTGCAAGCTGGATGTATGGATACCAGGGATCTGTATCCTGTGAGAGCAGCTCTGCCAGACATGGTGGATTGGCGTGATGTGGGAGGCATCACCCCACCCCTTGGTCCCCGCAGGCCACCGTTTGTTGGTCCAAGACCTTATCCTAGCCCCTATGGTCCACAGACTCCTCAGGACCGTCTGTTTCCGGATGATCACGTTGAACTTCCAAGCTATGGAGGTGACTTCTATGAGGACTACTACGGAGCTATCTGAGTTAGTAGTAGTACCACTAGTATTGTAGTAGTTGTATCTCCACTGTCCTGTGTGACTTGTGGAATACGACTTGGTGTGTAATCGATTCCGGAGGTGTAGACAAATAATGTATAGGGACTCGGAATGCCTCCGATGAGATGTAACGTCTACCTTCATAGTTGTACTGTAGCATGGGCTTGTACTAAACTATGTATGACGAGTATGACCGTTGGTGTATATATGGCAGTTTTATATTACCATGGCATACGAATGAGCATCTCTGCATTCCGCGTTATCCTTTACATTCTGCACTTCCCTGTTAAGTTTGAGCCATCCTTGTCTAAATCGTTGTCTTGTTTCCTTCTAGGATGGTCAACACCCGCGGAAACCCTGCTGCCCCAGAGCAGGGGGAAGCCAATGCAGCTAGAGGTGAAAATTTGCCTCACCCACCTTCCCTG
This sequence comes from Triticum monococcum, assembly GCA_034509565.1. NCBI lineage: Eukaryota > Viridiplantae > Streptophyta > Magnoliopsida > Poales > Poaceae > Triticum > Triticum monococcum. Next base: position 124,451,668 of record CM067841.1, read on the forward strand.
GCCGAAGTAATGCTGGAGGCGGAAAGGAACAAGCGTGAGACCAACCGCCTGCTGGAGCGGATTGAGCAGAACACTGCACGTCACCCACGAAATGACTTGGTGTCAATCAACGACTTTATCAAGCTGTACCCACCAAAGTTTAACCATTCCGTCGAGCCCCTCGACGCGGATGATTGGCTTCGCAGCATCACCCACAAGCTACGTTCTGCCAACGTAGCTGAAGCCGACAAGGTTACCTATGCTGCTTATCATCTTGAGGGCCCCGCTAGCCATTGGTGGGAAAACTACGAAGCTATGCGCCCGGTCGGCCAAATCACTACCTGGGCTGAGTTCAGCGAGGCTTTCCGTGAGCATCACATTCCGGAAGGTCTCATGGATCGCAAGAGGGAGGAGTTCTGCAACTTCACCCAAGGAAGACTGACTGTGGATGCATATAGCCGAGAATTTGGGAACCTGGCACGCTATGCTCCTGAAGAGGTTTCTACTGACGCCAAGAAGCAGGCAAGGTTCCGTAAGGGACTTAGCCCTGAGCTTCGCCGCGATCTCCGTCTGCACGAGTGCACATCCTTCCAGAAGTTGGTCAACAAAGCTATCAGTGCTGAGACAGGCCAGATTGATTATGATGCTGCACGCAAGCATTCTCGTGATTTTGGGTCTTCATCCGGCTCTGGAGCTCAGAAGCGCCGGGTGTGGATTCCAAGCACCGCACTGCCACCCAGATTCACCCCGAGGCCATCCTTTGAGGCGCCTCGTCCCAACCAGCAAATTGCACCATCCAAGCCCTATGGTGGCCCCGCTGCTAATGTTGCTCCACGCCCCACTGTGGTAACATGCTTCAAGTGTGGAGAACCGGGTCACTATAGTCGAGAGTGTCCCCAGAACAATCCCAATCAAGCTGGAAAGTCTGTTGGCCGTGGTAAGCCCGCGGGAAAGACTTTCTACGCCAAGCCGGCCACTACTGCACGTGGCCATGTCAATTACGTCTCAGCCGAAGAGGCTCATGAGGATCCCAACGTCGTCCTTGGTACGCTCCTTGTTAACTGCCATCCGGCATCTGTTCTTTTCGATACTGGAGCATCTCATTCATTCATATCCGAGAATTATGCTCGGTTGCATAACACGACATTCTGTGACATGCCCACTTCCATGGTAATTCAAACTCCGGGTTCCAAATGGCAAACTTCTAGGGTAAGCCATGGGAACGAAATTCTTGTCGATAGGCTTGTCTTCCTTGCATCTTTAATAGCTCTCAAGTCCTCCGACATAAACATCATCTTGGGTATGGACTGGATGTCGGCTCATTATGCCAAGATCGATTGTGCCACTAGAACCGTTCAACTTACTCATCCCTCGGGCAAGACAGTTAATGTCTTAACTCGAGTGGCCAAGCGCCAACTTTACTCTCTCAATACCAACCCTCTTCCAGACCTTGAGGACGTTCCGGTAGTCCGAGACTTCCCGGATGTGTTTCCGGAAGAACTGCCAGGTGTTCCACCTGACCGGGATGTTGAGTTTGTGATAGACCTTGCTCCAGGAACCGTTCCAATTGCTAGAAGACCCTACAAGATGGCACCCTTAGAACTAGCCGAGCTTAAGAACCAACTCGATGAGTCCCTGAACAAAGGGTTCATCCGTCCTAGCTCCTCTCCTTGGGCTTGCCCCGTCCTCTTCGTCAAGAAGAAGGATGGAACGGATCGAATGGTTGTGGATTACCGACCTGTCAATCTGGTCACCATCAAGAACAAATACCCGCTTCCCAGGATCAACGACCTGTACGATCAGCTCGCTGGATCCTCAGTCTTCTCCAAGATGGATTTGAGGTTGGGCTACCATCAAATCAAAATCAGAAACGGGGACATTCCCAAAACGGCTTTTGTCACTCGTTATGGCCAATACGAGTACACCGTCATGTCCTTCGGTTTAACCAATGCCCCGGCCACTTTCTCCCGGTTAATGAACTCGGTTTTCATGGAGTACTTGGACAAATTCGTCGTAGTATACCTCGATGACATACTCATCTACTCCAAAAATGAAGAGGAACATGCCGAACATCTAAGGCTGGTATTGATGAAACTTCGAGAGCATCGCCTCTATGCCAAATTCTCCAAGTGTGAATTTTGGTTGTCAGAAGTGACCTATCTAGGCCATGTAATCTCTGGTAAGGGTATTGCTGTCAATCCCGAGCGAGTTCAAGCCGTCCTTGATTGGACTCCACCTGTTTCGGTCAAGCAAGTTCGGAGTTTCCTTGGCCTAGCGAGCTATTGCCGCCGCTTCGTCGAGAATTTCTCCAAGGTTGCTAAACCTCTAACTGAACTCCTCAAGAAAGATAAAAAGTTCGAGTGGACTCCACAGTGCGAGTTCAGTTTTCAGGAACTGAAAAGACGCCCGACATCTGCTCCCGTACTGGTACCACCAGATTTCTCCAAGGGCTTTATTATCTATTGCGACGCCTCGCGTCAAGGACTAGGTTGCATACTCATGAAGGATCGTCAGGTAATTGCCTATGCCTCACGGCAATTACACCCACATGAGGAAAATTATCCCACACATGATCTAGAGCTTGCAGCTGTAGTCCATGCACTCAAAACCTGGCGACATTACCTTCTCGGTAATCGTTGCGAGATCTTCACCGATCACCAAAGCTTGAAATATATCTTCACCCAACCAGATTTGAATCTCAGGCAAAGACGTTGGGTCGAGTTGATCTCGGATTACGACTTAGGAATAACTTACACCCCTGGCAAAGCCAATGTCATGGCTGATGCACTAAGTCGTAAGTCCTACTGTAACAACCTGATGTTACAACAAAGTCAACCACTTCTCCATGAGGAATTTCGTAAGCTTAATCTTCACATTGTTCCTCGTGGATTCCTGTCTACCCTGGTGGCGAAACCTACCCTTATGGATCAAATCATAGCTGCCCAAAAGCGTGATAAGGGCATATCCCGGATTAAGGAAAACATTGCTAGCGGAGTAGCTAAATGTTTTTCCATGGATGAGCAAGGTGCTGTCTTCTTTGAGAACCGCCTGGTGGTTCCCAAGAACCAACATCTACGCCAGATGATCCTTAAGGAAGCTCATGAATCCCCTCTCACTATTCATCCCGGTAGTACTAAAATGTATCAAGACCTACGCCAGAGGTTTTGGTGGACTAGGATGAAGAGGGAAATTGCTCAATACATTGCTAATTGCGACGTTTGTCGTCGTGTTAAAGCAGAGCATCAACGGCCTGCTGGCACCCTTCAACCTTTGGCTATTCCTGAATGGAAATGGGACAAAATCAGTATGGATTTCATCACTGGGTTTCCCAGGACCAAGAGGGGGAATAATGCCATCTTCGTCGTGATCGACCGTCTTTCCAAAGTAGCCCATTTTCTACCTGTTCGAGAGAGTATCACCGCTAGCCAGCTAGCTGACTTATACATCTCCCGAATAGTGTCTCTTCATGGTGTCCCGCTGGAAATTAACTCAGACCGTGGAAGTCTCTTCACCTCTCGATTTTGGGAAAGTTTCCAAAATGCTATGGGAACTCATCTCTCCTTTAGCACCGCCTTCCATCCTCAATCAAGTGGTCAAGTAGAGCGAGTAAATCAAATTCTGGAGGATATGCTCCGAGCTTCTGTTATCTCGTTCGGAATGAGTTGGGAGAAATGCCTTCCATTCGCGGAGTTTGCCTATAACAATAGCTATCAAGCTAGTTTGGGCAAGGCTCCCTTCGAAGTTCTCTATGGACGAAAATGTCGAACGCCGCTTAACTGGTCAGAAACCGGGGAAAGACAACTCTTTGGCCCGGATATGATTCAGGAAGCAGAAGAGCAGGTTCGCGTTATTCGTGAGAAATTGAAAACGGCCCAATCTCGCCAAAAGAGTCAATATGATCGTAAGCATAAGCCTATGACATTTGAAATTGACGAGAAAGCTTACCTTCGGGTTACCCCGTTAAAGGGAACCCATCGCTTCGGTATCAAAGGCAAATTGGCTCCTCGTTACATTGGACCCTTTCGCATTATTGCCAAACGAGGAGAAGTTGCCTATCAATTGGAACTACCTCCGCATCTTTCCAGAGTTCACGACGTCTTCCACGTTTCGCAACTCAGGCGTTGCTTCGCGGATCCTATCCGTGGAGTGGACCATGAAACGCTTGATTTACAAGATAACCTCTCTTATCGGGAATACCCCGTTCGTATCCTTGATCAAGCCGAGCGTACCACTCGACGTCATAATATCAAGTTTCTCAAGGTTCAATGGTCACACCATTCCGAGGAAGAAGCCACTTGGGAAAGGGAGGATCGTCTTCGACTCGAGTACCCCGCCTTCTTCCCAGATGATCCTAAATCTCGGGACGAGATTCTTTTGAGTGGGGGTGAGTTGTCACATCCTAACTAGGTTATGCATTAGAGTGTGCATCATGTTTACTTTTATCAGAAATGGAAATGGGGAAAGCAGAACCCCCAGCACCCCCCCCCCTGAAATCAACTAGGGTTTACTAAAAATAAATTCAATGAACCTGAAATGCCCTTCAGAAATGTTCACCCTCTTTGCCTTGGGTTAGAACCCTTGGGAAAAATGGTGAATATAATTTTAGGTCATCAAAAGGGGCATTGATTTAATTCATAATATTTGAATTTGGGCATTTAAATACTATTAAATAATTTAAATGCTCAAATAATGTTGGAATTATTTTTGGGCCACTGAAATATTTCAGAAAGTGTCCATAAATATTTTCAGGATTTTATAAAATGATTTAGTATTTAAACTAAATCAAAACAGAATAACAGAAATAGAAAATAGAAAACAGAATAAATTAGAGAGAGAGAGTAGGCCAGTGGGCCACTTACCTGGCGCCACCAGCCGGCCCAGCACTGTAGCTAGACGACCCAGCCCACCAGGCCGACGCCAGTCGTCCCCTAGCTCCTGCTAGGAGGACGCCGGGCGTGTGCCCGCGGTGCGCCGGCACGCGCGCGGCCACCGACGGCCACCTCCTGCTTCGGCCGCCCCCCCCCCCCCCCCCGACGCCTGGACGTCGCTATGGATGCCACGCACCCCCTGGCCCCCTCATTTCCCTCTCCCTCGCTCTCCCTCCTCCCCTGTTTCTCTCCCGCGCGACCACCCGAACGGGCTCGTCGCCGCCGTTTTCTACCACCGCGCCCACGGCCACCGCCTCGCCTCCCCGACGCCTCCCAAAGCTCCGCCTCGACCCACCCTTCCTCCTCACCGCTCCAAGCGACGCCGGGAGCCCTGCAGTGACGCAATTGCCGTCGTCTTCACCGACGGGCACCGAAGATCGCCGGCCCCGATTCTCCGGCTCCGGACCGTCCCCGAGCCCACCGAGCTGCTCTACGTCACCACAGTGAGCCCCCGAGTCGTTTCCCCCTTTTTCCCTGGTCGTTTTTGATCTCTAGGCCATAGCCCCATCTTGGCCGAGCACTCCACGCCGCCGGCGATGTCGCCGCCGTGGCCACAGCCACCGCAGCTCGTGTCCGAGCACACCATCGTGCTCAGCACGATCCCATGAGCCCACAGACAACCACAGCGCCCCCTCCCGTGCTCTGTAGCGCTATCCCGAGGATGCCCGAGCTGCTGCCGCCGCTGAACCTCGTCGCCGGCCACTTTTCCGGCCACCCCAGCTCCTACCACCTCCCCCAATGGATGCGCCTCACTCCCAGGAACCCGTAGGTGCAACCCACGGATCGAATGGTGCCCTGTAGAGCATTTCCGAGCCGCCCCGCCGTCTCTGTCGTCGCCGGCGGCTAAACGCCGGCGACCGCTGACCCGTTGACCGGCGTGGGTTGACCCACTGCCCGGTTTGACCTCCCCCTCTCTCTCTCACTGACCCATGGGCCCCGCCCGACTAATTACTTAGTTAGCACTAATTAGCTAGTTAGGTTAGCCGGGTTAGTCACTGACCAGTGGGCCCAGCCTAGTTAGTTAGGGCTAACTAACTTAGTTAGTTGACTGTGTCACTGACGTGTGGACCCCACACGTCAGGTTTGACCTGGAGGCAACCCTGTTGACCAGCTGACGTCACCCTGACGTCAAGCTGACGCAGTAAATCATTTTCTAGTTTAAAAATAACTCAGGAAATTCCAGAAAATACCCAAAACTTCAAAAATTCATAGAAATTCAACCATAACTCCAAATGAGACAAATTATATATGTAAAATTATCAGAAAAGTTCAAGGAATCCATCTGTACCATTTTCATGCATGTTTGAACAATGCTTGTCCTCTGATTTGGACAAAACAAATAAAGGGCATTTAAATAATCATATATGGGGTTGGAATTTGAATCTTGTACTCAAACCAACTCCATTTAAATTATAGCTAGTTGCATTAGCTCAAGACACATCCATATTGCCATGTCATAGCATGCATCATATTGTTGCATATCGTCATGTGTTGATTGTGCTCGGTTGTGTTCTTCGTGGTAGGTTCTGCCTCCGAGGATATTCACGAGTATCCAACTGAAGGGCAGTATCCCGTCACCACTCCATCAGGCAAGCAACCATTGATCATTCCGATACAACCCATGTTCTCGCTCCTGCTCTTGTTTAATGCATTAAGACAACACGATTCAAACTGCTGCGTGCTACGGTAGTTGAACCCTTATCCTCTGCATGACCTGTCATTGCCACAGTAACTAGATGAAACCCACTAGCATGTGTAGGAGTTGATTGAGCCATGTTTTGTGATTCCTACCTTGCTATGCCTGCTATGCTTAGAGTTGTGTCAGGTCTGGTTCATCTGGGTGATGGGCTAGAGTGAAATGCTTGTGCCAGTATTATGTGGGATGTGTTGAACATGTTTTGGTAAAGGTATCGATGAGAGGCCATGTAGGAGTACATGGTGGGTTGTTTCATTGAAGCCGTCCCTAAGAACTGAGTTCTGTATGCGTGAATTAAGATTCAGCTACTACCACACATTGGGCCCTGAAATATGACCCCGCTCGACTTACCGACCCCTCTCGCCTCAGTCCAGGAGTTGCAACTAGTTTCTGGTGTTTGTAGGACATGTGTTGGCGGCCGTGCGTAGCGCTGACCCTAGGGGTGGGCTATGTTGCGGTAGATACACCGTGGCACGGTGTACCGAGTCACCCGTTTGGTGTCTCGGGAACCCTGTTCACATCGTTCGGGGCCGTTGAGGACACCCCGGCCGGATTTCCTTGCGGATGGAACCTGAATAGGCGATGACCCTGGACTAGAGACTTGTGAGGTTAGTCAGGTCGTGGTCTACACCCACGTCGGTTTTCGCTTGAAGTCTGCCGAGCACATTTCGTGTGCAGACGCTAAGTGGTGGAAACATGTGTGACGAAGTACACCCCTGCAGGGTATAAAACTATTCGAATAGCCGCGTCCGCGGTAAAGGACTACTTGATTGCATATACAGTTCATAGACAAGTTAATGGATACTACTAAAAGACTCAAGATAAGTGTGAGTACCGGGGATGGCCCCCTCACAGGATACGAGGGAGGATCCTCGGTGGAGTATTGTGATGGTGAGTAGTGGACTCGTGTGCGAAAACTATTTTGCTAAAAGATTCCGTAGGATAGCTTAGCCAAGAGTCAAAGCTGGCTTGCTGCATAAACCCCACCACCTTCTTGAGAATGAGCATGTACAGTAGGTTCTGATGTAAGACTTGCTGAGTACTTTTGTACTCATGTTTGCTTATTTATTGTTTTCAGACGACAACACTGCCCCCTCCGATGGGTTTTACGTAGATCTTGACGTCGACGACTGACTAGACACCCAGGTGGTGATCCAGGCCATGGAGGGCCTATGTAGATAGACAGGCTTCGAGAAGCCTTCTTTCTTTTTAGAGTCTGTACTCAGACTAGTTGCTTCCGCATGTGCTTGTATGACTGTATGACTTGAGTGTCGGGTCATGTGACCCCTACCTGTATGGATATGTTATGTATGGCTCCCTGGAGCCTTTAAATAAGTACTTGAGTTGTAGAGTTTTGTTGTGATGCCATGTTGTATGTACTCATATCGAGCATATTGTATGTATGATTGAAATGCTTGGTATGAGTGGGATCCGACAATCTAGTTGTTTGTCCTTCGCAGCCTTTCTTATGGGGAAATGTAGTCTAGTGCTCCTCGAGCCATAGTAATCCGCTACAGCCCGGTTCACCGGAGTCCTGCTAGCCCAGCACTACTGTTCAGGACACTTGACTGGCCGGCATGTGTTTCACCTCGTCCCTATGTCTGTCCCTCCGGGGAAATGTCACGCGGTGATCTCCGGAATCCTGTCTAGCCTGCTACAGCCCGGGATCCCCGGAGTCCTGCTAGCCCAGTGCTACAGCCCGGAATCACTCGTTGATGACCGACATGTTCGTTGTGATTCATGTATGCCTATCTCCATAGGTCTGTGCCGCTTTGGGTTCGCGACTAGCCATGTCGGCCCGGGTTCTCGGTCATATGGATGCTAGCGACATTGTCATATACGCGAGCCAAAAGGCGCAAATGGTCCCGGGCCATGGTAAGGCGACACCCGTGGGATACCGTGCGTGAGGCCGCAAAGTGATATGAGGTGTTACCGGCTAGATCGATGTGGCTTAGAATCGGGGTCCTGACAGTTCCCATGCCTTTTGGCCTGCCGAGCATGGCGACCGCCTAACGACGCAACCTGCGGAGCATCCTGACGGCTCAAGAGGCCAGGCACCACGTTGTGCTGATGGAGATGAAGACGGTCCTCAAGGAACCCCCTGCCCCCCCCCCCCCAGAGCCTCCTGAGGCTCAGGGGCCCGGTGGCTCATAAGGAGCAGCCCCTTCGCCGCAAGCCTTCAGCTACCCCAACTCTCCTTCATCAACAGAACCAGGTGACATTTTCCAAGTTCATTCAGCTCGGAGCGCCCCCAGGGCTGCATCATTCCTAGGCCACATGGGTCCGTCCCCGTGGCATGTATCTTCCCTCGTTTATGCCTTTAGCTTACCCTATTGGGGGCGCCCCTCGGGCTACATCATCCCCAAGCCGCTCGAGCCGGACCCAGTGGCATGCATCTTCCCTACATTTACTTAAGCCAACACACTTTTCATGCTTAATCTACCTATGACCATCACCTACTTGATTGTTACCCATCGTGGGGGCCGCGCGCCGGCCGCCCTTCTTGGGACCCCTCGCGTTGTCTAACCATCTCACGGGACGCAAGAGCGCGGTACCCCATGCCTCAGAGGCTCCTGCTCGCGCTCCTGGTGGCCTCGCGAATGCTGCAGCACTACTTCCAGGGTCACCCAATCAAGGTCATCTCAGCTTACCCATTGGAGAGAGTGCTCAGGAGCCCTAACTCTGCCGGAAGAGTCGATGAATGGAACATCGAGTTGCAAGCATTCTAGTTGGAGTTCAGTACTACCAGGGTCATCAAGGGAGCCGCGCTCGCTGATTTCGTGGCAGAATGGACAGATGCCCCGACGCTTGAAGAAGCTGAAGACTGGTCCCTCTCGCCAGGAAGCAAGGCGCCTGACGGCTGGGTCATGTACTTCGATGGTGCCTTCACGCGCCAGTGCGTGGGGGCTAGAGCAGTGCTCATCTCGCCCACTCAGGACAAGCTCTACTATGTCGTGCAGATCTGCTTCCAGCAGGGTGAGAAGGTCTCCAACAACATTGCAGAATACGAAGGCCTCATAGCCGGCCTGAAGGCTGCAGCGGCACTGGGGGTGAAGCGCCTCACTATCAGGGGCGACTCACAGCTCCTCGTCAACTTCTCCAACAAAGTATATGAGCTGAAGGACGAGCACATGGAAGCATACCTCGCGGTGGTGCGCAAGATGGAGAAGCAATTTTTTGGGCCTGGAGTTGCAGCACGTGCCCCGTGGCATCAACAAGGAAGCTGACGACATCGCCAGAAGGGCATCCAAGCGACAGCCCCAGGAGCCTGGCGTCTTCGAGGAGCGGCTCTTCAAGCCATCAGCAACGCCACCGCTTTCAAGAGCAGCCCAGCCTCGGGAGGAACTACCGCAGCCGCCTGCCACAGCAGCCCCAGCCTGTGGCCCGACCTTAGTAGAGCGCCTACTCCTGGCGCTCGAGCCCCGGGAGGGATCCTGGACCAAGGAATTCAAGGAATACCTGACGCAAGGGGCGCTTCCAAAGAAGGAGGAGGAGGCGGAGCACGTGGCCCGTCAGGCCACTTCATACTGCATCCAGGACGGTGAGTTATATAGGAAGCGACCAAATGACGTTTCACTGTGTTGTATCTCCAGGGAACAGGGGAGAGAGCTGATAGCTGACGTACACGGCGGGGACTGTGGGCACCACTCATCATCGTGAACCCTCGTCGGCAAGGCATTCCGATGTGGATTCTACTGGCCTACGGCGCTCAACAACACAGCTCAGTTGGTGAAGTCCTGCAAGGCCTGCCAATTCCATGCCAAGCAGATCCATCATCCAGCTCAGGGCCTCTAGACCATTCCACTCTCATGGCCGTTCGTAGTCTGGGGGCTGGATATTCTAGGCCCGTTCCCTCGGGCGCCTGGGGGCTATCAATACCTCTACGTCACCATCGACAAGTTCACTAAGTGGCCGGAGGTTGAAGCCGTCCGCGCCATCCCATCTGGCTCTGCGGTCAAGTTCATCAAGGGCCTCATGAGCAGTTTTGGGGTCCCCAACCACATCATCACCAATAACGGCTCACAGTTCACTAGTAATCTCTTCAAGTCATATTGTGCTAACCTTGGGACGCAGATCTGCTACGCCTCGGTAGCGCACCCCAGGAGCAATGGCCAGGCCGAACGCGCCAACGCGGAGGTCCTGAGGGGCCTCAAGATCAGGACCGTCAAGAAGAAGCTCGAAGCCTGCGGCAGGGGCTGGCACGACGAGCTCCAGTCTGTGCTGTGGTTGATCCACACCACTTCCACCAAGCCAATGGGCAAAACCCTGTTCTTCCTCGTCTACGGAGCAGAAGCAGTCCTCCCTCACGAGGTCAAGCATTGCTCCGCACAGGTCCTGGTGTTTGATGAAACATGGCAGGACGCCACGCGGGGGATGGACCTCGTGCTGGGGGAGGAACATCGCCGCGAGGCTGCACTACGGGTGGCAAGATACCTGCAGGCGCTGCGGTGTTACCACTGTTGCAACGTCCGCCCAAGGACTCTTGAGGTAGGTGACCTCGTCCTGAGGCGGGTGCTTTCCAGGGAGGGGCTGCATAAGCTCTCGCCCATGTGGGAGGGCCCGTTCAAGGTCGTCCATGTCTCCAGGCCTGGCGCCATGTGCCTGGAGACGCAGGACGGGGTACCCATCCAGAACGCCTGGAACATTCAACACCTCCGGAAGTTCTACCCCTGAAGAAAGGCCCAGTGCCTGTGAAGAAAGCCCGGTGCCTGTGAATAAAGGCCCAGTGCCTGTGAAGAAGGCCCGGTGCCTGTGAAGAGAGGCCTAGTGCCTGTGAAGCAAGGCCCCGTGCCTGTGAAGAATCGCCGCCCGTGACACTCTCACGTAATAATGAGTGGGGTTGTACATGCCCTGGAGCCTCGGGGGAGCCGCCCTTGGGCCTCGGGGGCTCCCTCCCACGCCAAGTGGCAGCACTTAGCTCCGCGCTGGTGAGAAGACGTTGAAGACAAGACTAGGTGCCAGACACGGCTTTTCATTTGCTTTGTGAAGTTGGCTCGCCCTTTGATACGTCTCCAACGTATCTATAATTTATGAAGTATTCATGCTATTATATTATAAACCTTGGATGTTTTATATGCATTTATATGCTATTTTATATGGTTTTTGGGACTAACCTATTAACCTAGAGCCCAGTGCCAGTTTTTGTTTTTTCCTTGTTTTTGAGTTTTACAGAAAAGGAATATCAAACGAAGTCCAATTGACGTGCCAATTTTTGACGATTTTTTCTGGACCAAAAGAAGACCCCGAAGTAAAAGAGCTGGGCCAGAAGAGTCCCGGGGCGTCCATGAGGGTGGGGGGCGCCCCCCCCCCCCAGGCGCGTGGGCCTGCCTCGTGGACGACTCGGGCACCTCCTTGACGTGAGACCGACGCCAAAACTTCCTATAATACAGAAACCTCCAGAAATTAACCTAGATCGGGAGTTCCACCGCCAGAAGCCTTTGTAGCCACCGAAAACCAATCTAGGCCCTCTCCGGTACCCTGCCGGAGGGGGCCATTGTCGGTGTCAAAACCGGCGGATCTTGGGTAGGGGGTCCCGAACTATTCGTCTAGGCGGATGGTAACAGGAGACAAGGGACACAATGTTTTTACCCAGGTTCGGGCCCTCTCGATGGAGGTAAAACCCTACTCCTGCTTGATTAATATTGATGATATGGGTAGTACAAGAGTAGATCTACCACAGGATCAAAGAGTTTAAACTCTAGAAGAGGGCTAGGGTTACACAGAGTCGGTTACAATGGGAGGAGATCTACATATCCATATTGCCAAGCTTGCCTTCCACGCCAAGGAAAGTCCCATCCGGACACGGGACGAAGTCTTCAATCTTGTATCTTCATAGTCCGAGAGTCCGGCCAAAGGTTATAGTCCGGCTATCCGGACACCCCCTAATCCCGGACTCCCTCAGTAGCCCCTAAACCAGGCTTAAATGGCGACGAGTCTGGCGCGCAGATCGTCTTCGGCATTGCAAGGCGGGTTCCTCCTCCGAATACTTCATAGAAGATTTTGAACACAAGGATAGTGTCCGGCTCTGCAAAATAAGTTCCACACGCTGTCGTAGAGAGAATAAATTTTACACAAATCTAATCTGCCGACGTATTCCGTAGCGTGTCATCACGCCACAGCCAAGCCGTTATTTGAACCGTTTTTACTGTCCCACCTCAGCGCATTTTGCGAGGCGGTTTCCTTGGCACGTCTTGTCAAAGCAGAGATCGTGTCCCCTTATCCTGGGATTCTCATCAATACGGCCGTGGGTAACCCAACCGTGCCATTGATTACGGCGCTTGGGAGATAAGCGAGTTTTACCAGGCTGGTGGGGACGCATAGTTTCGTCCGCCCATATAAGGGGATAAGGATCCGCCTTTCCATCCACGCCTTCTTCCTCCTTTGCTCATCCATTTTCGCGCACTCAAGCTCTAGCGCCCAAGTCCGCATTCCCCACCTCAACCTTCTCCAGCCATGTACGGAGTGGGAGGCAAGTGGATGGTCTCCTCCGTTATGGAGGGACACATCAAGAAGGTGAGGAAAGCCGGATACTTGTTTGACGACATTGCGCACCGGCTCCTAGACGAGGGGCAGCTCATCCCCACCCCCAGGCCCCATGAGAGGGTGGTGTTCCTCACCCATTTCCTCCACGGACTAGGCTTCCCTCTCCACCCATTTGTCCGGGGACTCATGTTCTACTACGGCCTGGACTTCCACGATCTCGCCGCGAACTTCATCCTCAACATCTCGGCGTTCATCATCGTGTGCGAGGCCTTCCTCTGCATCCAGCCCCACTTCGGCCTATGGCTGAGGACCTTCAATGTCAAGCCGAAGGTAGTGGGCGGCCGCCAGGCGGAGTGCGGAGGCGCCATGGTGGGCAAGATGCCCAACGTCCTATGGCTCGAGGGCTCCTTCGTGGAGACCATAAAGGGGTGGCAATCGGGGTGGTTCTACATCACCGAGCCGCGTGACCCTGAATGGGTCACAGTCCCCGAGTTCCGATCTGGAATCCCTACGGGCTCACCTCCTGGAAAGAGAAGGGCCTGCCGTGGGGTAAAAAAGGAGAGCTGACCGGACTCCAAACATGCATCCAAAACCTGGTGAGCAAGAAGCTCAAACTTGTCAATGTAGTCCAGGTCATGCTCATCCGCCGGATCCTCCCGTGCCAACAATGGGATTTCAGCTTGTGGGAGTTCAACCCGGCCCAGCACCGAACTCTGAGCAGGCTCTTCGACACGACGTACAAAGATGCCTAGAAGGTGCTATTCAAGGGCGCCGAGGCTCCTGCATCCGCTACCGAGGATCGCGGATTCAGCGCGCAGCATCAAGCCAACGTGGTAAGCTGTTTTTACCTCTTACAGGATATTTGTCTTTCATAGTTTGACTCTATGCGGGATCTAAGCCCCCATGCCTTTGACAGGACTGGCAGAGGACGGCCGAACAGATCAACTATCCGGCTCCTTTGCCCGAAGACCCAGCGGATGCCCGCTTGGCGGAGCTGCTGGTTCCGGTACCTTACGTGGTGCCGGAGAAGAAGGCCACGGGAACCCGGAAGAGTTCCCGGCGCCTGGTGGAGTCAGACTCATCGTCCGATGACTCCGAGGCGCACTCCTCTGACAAAGACGAGGAGGAGGAAAGAGAGGTTTCTTCCCTAGTAGGGGGAGAAAAGAAAAGGAAGGCCGCCCCAACTGGGGAGGCTGGAGGGTCCAAGAAAGGGAGGACCCTCCCTACGGACTACTCCGCCAACTCCGACGATGGCGAAGAGGAGTGGCCGCTCAGGGCCAAGCCCCTGGCAAAATCGTAAGTATTCAGATACCTTAGTGGCTCATGGCGTTCCTTTATTACACAGCTTCTCCTGACACCGAATATAATTATGTAGTCCGCCCAAAGCCCGGCTCGACATGTCGTCAAGCGGCTCCCTGGATTCGTCAGATGTGAATAGTTTTTCACTTCCAACCGCTACCTCCCCCCGCCCTACGGACGACGCCGAGGTGTTGTCCCAAAAGGTTCCAAGCCAGGAGGAGGTGGTCTTGGAGGCGCCGCAAGGCGACCTCCCGGACTCCAGGCGCAAAGGGGGAAAAACCCCAAGGGCCCCAAGTCCGACCCTGGGCCGGACACCGCACCGGAACCTTCAATGGTTCCGGAGTCTGGCAGGCGGCCCCCTAGTAAGAAGGGCAAGCCTATGACGCAGGTGACCTCCATCCAACTGAAGGCACCGGATAATTTGCTGGAGGTTCTTAACAGCGCCTCCATCGATGAGGAGCACCGCACTATTATGAGTGCAGTGATCCAGAAGGTTCAGTCCGCCAAAAGCAGGCTGACTGAAGCCTGTGCTAGCCTGCTAACAGGCTTTGAGGTATGTGAAAATATGTGAAAATATTACCGCATAGACAGTACCCTTGATGCTCTGTTTGGCGTTCGGAAAGAAAAGCCGAATAGAGGATCTAACAACATTCGGAGGACTCTAACATAATTAAGTCAATATGCATATGCAGGCTTTGCTGCTGGCCTCTGCCGCACTGACTGCGGAGGTGGATGCGCTGAAGCAGAGCCTCGAGCGGTCCGAGCAAGAGCTCAGCCTTGCTAAAAAGGAGCTCGAGGAAAAAGAAGGTAAGTAATACCTTGTGGAGTATGTTTAAAAAGATGCAGTTGCAAAAAATGATAGGATCGCTATTGGTGTCCTAGGGGCCACGACTGAGGTGGCGACCCTTAAGCAAGCGCTTTCTGAGGCTGAAAAGAAGGCGGCCATGGAGCGCACCGAGTGGGAGAAACATGAGGTGCGGGTTGGCGAGGTGCAGCAAGAGCTCCAGGCTCTCATGAAAAAGCATGAGAGTTTGGAGCTTGACTCAAAGACGCGAGAGTCCGAGCTTGCGGCGGCCCTTGAAAGCGCCAAGTCTGCCAAGGCTAAAGCCCAGAAAGCCCTCCAGGAAGTTGAGGCGATGAAGAAGATAGCGGCGGGTAAGGCATTCTTTATGCAAAGCAAGCACGTGAAAGTGAATTACTTGTTACTTACCCGAATCCGGAGCTCTCCAGGAGCATTCGCAGATTTGCCCCGTAGCGTGTCAGATGCCGCCCACTTCTATCGGGCCGAGGAGGGCAGCTCGACGGAGAAGGTGTTCTGGTCTCAGTATGCTGAGGCCGGACACTTGGTGCCCTTGAGCGACCAGCTAAAGCAACTGGTCGAGCTTCATAAGGTGGCCGAATAGGCCATGAAGGGCCTTATAGTTCGGCTGTGGCCTGGAGAGGCCCTGCCTGGGAGCTACTTCAGGCTGGTGAGGCGGCTGGTGGTTGCCTGTCCGTGGCTTGAAGTCATCAAGCGCTCCGTCTGCATCGAAGGTGCCCGTAGGGCGTTTGCCCGTGCTAAAGTGCACTGGGGCAAGATGGATGCGGAGAAGCTTGTGAAGGACGGGACACCGCAGGGCAAGGAGCATCGCCACCCCGAGATGTATTATGAGGGTATCCTGAAGGGCGCCCGCCTAGTGGCGGACGGATGTTCCAAAGATGTAATATTTGATTGAACTTGTTCGTTTTATCTTGTGTGTTGAAAACTTGTTCATATGCGCTATGCAACGCTTGTTTTAATTTAATATATTACCTTCTATGCGGCCGTTTATCGAGTTTGAGAGATGGCGAGTCGTCGGCTTCTGCCCCCATGCCACGAGTGCTGGGGTGTTCGGGATAAACCTGAGCACTCTTTTTCCCATTCTTGGGTCCTTCGAGGGAGGTGCTCGGCACAACGAACAAGGCAATCGTACTATAATGCGTTATCACTCTCACTTAGCCAAAGAATTCTATAATTTTAAATTTCAGCAAAGCCCCTAGTGTTCGGAAGACCGAGTTCGGGGCGCTATACACACCTACGCCAGACAAAGCCGACTCCTCGCTCTAAGCGGCCTAAGTCTTTAGGGACTCGAAACCTCCCGAACAGCGACCAGCTCTCGCCCTATCATGATAGTCAGTTTTAGCTTTCTCTACTGGGGTGCTTAGCCCAGCTCAACCGGGGCACAATCGCAGTAGTTCTCCCAGCGCTACCTTAGCCGATATAGCAGAACGTAAGGTACCAAAACATGGGAGCCGGGCAAACCCAACTATTGACCAAAGACATGATTCGGAGCTGATGCATATAATGCTATAAGTTCGAAGGGCCGCACTTTGTGAAAGTGTTCGGACTTCTCACGCCGTATTATGGGGTGCTTGGGCCCCTGGCGTATGGACCGTACCAGAGTGTATGGGTGCTAAATTTCATAACTAAAAATATGTATTGAAAAAGAAATGAATAGAGAATGTAGTAATAAGCTGAAGCTAAGCTTTGTTTATTTTAAAAGGCTGCTGTGAAAGCAGAACAATACAAATAGTGCGATAAGCAAGAGATGGGACTATTTGACATGTCCCCCTCCAGGGGCGAGCTGCGAGACGGTATGTAAGACATGTATTTTTCTCGTTATAGAGATCACCTGGGAATTCGACGTAGCTTTCTGCCTCCTTGGTTATTGCATCGTGTGTTCGGTAGTTGTACTGCCGGACAGGCCTTCCGAAGAGTGGAGTCCTGAAAGTAGGAAATAATGACAAAATCGGGAGCCCCTAGTGCGGTTGAGCTGCATTTTTGGGCGTGCCATGGTCGTGCCCCTCCCCCTGTGCCCATGGTATTTTTAGAGCGTAGTTATGTACGCGTAGTACTGATTTCGCAGTTTCGCGAGGGCTGGGGTTGGGGCCGTATTGCTACGCTTGCTCGGAACATGCCAGGCGGTCTTGTTGTAGGTTACTCCGGGCGCGCTTGACGGTGTCCGAACATTTAATAGCCGGACTGGAGAATTGCCTTGAGAGGCTGCTTTTGTACTTCCGCTGCGAGGGCCGCCGTGTGCTCCTCCGTTCGGAGGCAGCGCTCGGTGTTTCCATTGACCGTAATGACTCCTCGAGGGCCTGGCATCTTGAGCTTGAGATATCCGTAGTGCGGCACCGCGTTGAACTTTGCAAATGCGGTTCGTCCGAGCAGTGCGTGATAGCCACTGCGGAAACAGGACTATGTCTAAGATTAACTCCTCGCTTCGGAAATTATCCGGGGATCTGAAGACCACTTCATGTGTAACTGAGCATGTACAACTGGCCTCTACACCTGGTATGACACCTTTAAAGGTTGTTTTTGTGGGTTTAATCCTTGAGGGATCTATGCCCATTTTCCGCACTGTATCCTGATAAAGCAGGTTCAGGCTGCTGCCGCCGTCCATAGGGATTCTAGTGAGGTGAAATTCGTCAACGATTGTGTTTAGAACCAATGCGGCGAATCCGCCATGACAGATGCTAGTGGGGTGGTCCCTTCGATCAAAAGTGATCGGGCAGGAGGACCATGGGTTGAACTTTGGGGCAACTGGCTCCAACGCGTATACATCCTTGAGTGCACGCTTCCGCTCCCTTTTGGGGATGTGGGTTGCGTATATCATGTTCACCGTCTGCACTTGTGGGGGGAAGCCCTTCTGTCCACTATTGTTCGGCGGCCGGGGCTCTTCGTCCTCGTCGCTATGCATCCCCTTGTCTCTGTTTTCGGCATTTAACTTGCCGGCCTGCTTGAACACCCAACAATCCCTGTTGGTGTGATTGGCTGGTTTTTCGGGGGTGCCATGTATCTGGCATGAGAGATCGAGTATACGGTCCAAACTGGACGGTCCCGGAGTGTTCCTCTTAAATGGCTTTTTCCGCTGATCGGGCTTAGAGCCTCTGAATCCGGCACTAGCTGACGTATCTTCAGCGTTGTCGCTATTAATGCGGTGCTTGTGCTTGTTGCGACGCGACCTGCCATTGTTGTCCTTGGTATCCGAATTACCAGGGCTCTTGGTCATGTTATTGCTACGAGCCAGCCAGCGGGTCATGAGTGTCGTGAGGGCTGCCATAGATTTCGGCTTTTCCTGTCTAAGGTGCCGGGCAAGCCACTAATCATGGATGTTATGCTTGAAGGCTGCTAGGGCCTCTGCGTCCGGACAATCGATGATTTGATTTTTCTTGGTTAGGAACCATGTCCAGAATTGTCTGGCAGATTCTTCTGGCTGTTGAATTATGTGGCTCAGGTCATCGGCGTCTGGTGGTCGCACATATGTGCCCTGGAAATTGTCGAGGAATGCGGTTTCCAGGTCCTCCCAACAACCAATTGATTCTGCTGGCAGGCTGTTAAGCCAATGCCGAGCTGGTCATTTAAGCTTGAGTGGGAGGTATTTAATGGCATGTAGATCATCGCCACGGGCCATGTGGATATGAAGGAGATAGTACTCGATCCATACCGCATGATCTGTTGTGCCATCGTATGATTCAATGTTTACGGGTTTGAAACCCTCTGGGATTTGATGATCCATTACTTCATCTGTGAAGCATAGTGGGTGTGCGGCGCCTCTGTACTGGGCTATATCACGATGTAGCTCAAATGAGCTTTGTCTGCTGTGTTCGGCCCGGCCGGATTTACTGTATCCGGCGTGACAGTTATCGTCTCGTGTCGTGGGGCGCCCGCGCGATCCGTAGATCGATCTTGTTTGCCTTGCCCTGTCTTCCAACATATCTTGCAGGTCTAGCGCATTTCCCCGTGCCTTGGTATTTTTTGAGCGACGCCGGGGTGCGGCTTGACTGGAGGGCCGGGAGGACTCTCTTTCGCAGCCGTGAGGTGGCCGGTCAGCCACATCATGCGCTGGTGATGTAGGCTTAAGTGCTTCCTCCTCTAAACGGGGTAGCAACCTGCGCTTTGGGTAGCTCTTGGAGGGGCGTTCGAGTTCGTATTCCTCAGCCGCAAGGACTTTCGTCCATCTGTCGGATAGCAAGTCTTGATCAACTCTAAGCTGTTGCTATTTTTTCTTAAGGCTACTCGTCGTGGCCATAAGCCTGCGCTTAAAGTGCTCTTGTTCGACGGGATCCTTAGGCACGACAAATTCGTCGTCGCCAAGGCTTGCCTCGTCTTCGGAGGGAGGCATGTGATTATCATCCTCTCTTCTCTGTCTGCCACTCTCTCAGGGGGGCTGGCTTCTCCATCCTCCTACACTGAATCTTGCTGGAGGGAATTGTCTTCGGCACTGTCCGGGGTGTTATTATCTCCCGTGCCGGCATCACCGTTTTTGCTTTGGTGGGACTTAGAGCGGCGCCGCTGACGCCGGCGCTTGGGTTGCTTCTTGGAGGGTTCATCCCCTGTTTTTCCGTCGCCATTGCCTTCTTTGGGTGTATCCATCATATATATGTCACATGATGAGGTGGCTTTCCAGTGCCCTATAGGCGCTGGTTCATGTTCGTATCCTACATCGTCATCCATACCGTCGATGTCTTCGGAGTCGAAGTCGAGCATGTCGGTTAAATCATCGACAGTGGCTACGAAGTGGGTGGTGGGTGGGCGTCGAATTTCTTCATCATCCACATCCCAATCCTGTTGGCCATAGTCTGGCCAGGGCTCTCCTGACAAAGAGAGAGACCTTAGTGAATTCAGAATGTCGCCGAAGGGAGAGTGCTGAAAGATATCCGCGACGGTGAATTCGATGATCGGCGCCCAATCGGATTCGATTGGCAGGGGCACGGAAGGTTCGAAGTCCAGAAAAGAGTCCGGCACCTTGGAGTCACGGGCTTCGCAGAGGATGAGGCTAGTGTTCGGCTTGATCGTCGTTGAGACTGCAGCCCCTGAGGCGGTGTCTAGCCGCCCGTCCTCGATCCGCGCAGTTGGCTCCAAGCTAAGGGTCGGAGCTGATGCGGGCGTGGCCTCTAGGGTACTGTTCGGCGGCAGAGCTAGGTCATACCCATCGTGACAGTGCGGCGCGCCCGTCTGTGGCTCAAATCCGTCGAAGATCAAGTCTCCACGGATGTCGGCCGTGTAGTTCAAACTTCCAAATCTGACCTAATGGCCAGGGGCGTAGCTTTCAATCTGCTCCAGATGGCCAAGCGAATTAGCCCGCAGTGCAAAGCCGCCGAACACGAAGATCTGTCCAAGGAGGAAGGTCTCACCCTGGACCGCATCGTTGTTGATGATCGAAGGAGCCATCGGGCCTAAAGGTGACGACATAGAGGAACTCTCAATGAAAGCACCAATGTCGGTGTCAAAACCGGCGGAGCTCGGGTAGGGGGTCCCGAACTATGCCTCTAGGCGGATGGTAACAGGAGACAAGGGACACAATGTTTTTACCCAGGTTCGGGCCCTCTCGATGGAGGTAAAACCCTACTCCTGCTTGATTAATATTGATGATATGGGTAGTACAAGAGTAGATCTACCACGAGATCAAAGAGGCTAAACCCTAGAAGCTAGCCTATGGTATGATTGTTGTTCGTCCTATGGACTAAAACCCTCCGATTTATATAGACACGGAGAAGGCTAGGGTTAAACAGAGTCGGTTACAATGGGAGGAGATCTACATATCCATATTGCCAAGCTTGCCTTCCACGCCAAGGAAAGTCCCATCCGGACACGGGACGAAGTCTGCAATCTTGTATATTCATAGTCCGAGAGTCCGGCCAAAGGTTATAGTCCGGCTATCCGGACACACCCTAATCCCGGACTCCCTCAGCCATCATCACCGGAGGGCATGGAGGAGGATCCCGGAGGGGCCATCATCACCATGAAGGCCAAGGACCAGAGGGGAACCTCTCCCCATCCAGGGGGGTCATGGAGGAGGAAGCACAAGGGGGAGAACCTCTCCTCCTCTCTCTTGGTGGCACCGGAGTGCCATCGAGAGGGGAATCATCGCCGCTGTGATCGTCTTCATCAACATCACCATCCTCATCTCTTTTATGCGGTCCACTCTCCCGCGCCCCGCTGTAATCCCTACTTGAACATGGTGCTTTATGCCACATATTATGATCCAATGATGTGTTGCCATCCTATGATGTTTTGAGTAGATATCCTTTGTCTTTGGGTTGATTAATGATCTAGATCGGTATGAGTTGTATGTTTTACTTTGGTGCTGTCCTATAGTGCCCTCCGTGTTGCACAAGCGTGAGGGATTCCCGCTGTAGGGTGTTGCAATACGTTTATGATTCGCTTATAGTGGGTTGCGTGAGTGACTGAAACACAAACCCGACTAAGGTGGTTGTTGCGTATGGGATAAAGAGGACTTGATGCTTTAATGGTATGGTTGGGTTTTACCTTAATGATCTTTAGTAGTTGCGGATGCTTGCTAGAGTTCCAATCATAAGTGCATATGATCCAAGAAGAGAGAGTATGTTAGCTTATGCCTCTCCCTCATATGAAACTGCAATAGTGATTACCGGTCTTGTTAACAATTGCATAGGACAATTCCGCACACCGATCCACCATTATTCCACACTCGCTATTTATAATATTTAGTAATATATTCTAACTTTATGATAACAGCACCTACTTTCATACTTTAGTTTTTCGATAGCATGCAAAGTTATCCACTTCATACCCACAACGTAGTTTTATTTCTCGTTTCTAGTTGGAAGCAAACGTTCGGTGTACGTAGAGTCGTATCAGTGGCAGATAGGGCTTGAGAGAATATTGATCTTACCTTTAGCTCCTTGTGGGTTCGACACTCGATACTTATCACTTCCATCTTTGGAAATTGCTATGATGATTCCCTGCACTTGGGGATTATCACCCTTCTTTTAATTGAAATTTGCTTTCTGGTGTCTCTTGCTGGTCCCGTTTTATCGCCTTCTGCCTTTATTTTTGCCTTCGCCTCTTCGGTCGACCTGTAATCTCCCTCACGTCCCTCGCAAGGGGGCTGAACAGGTACCTTGATGAGCTTCCCCTTCTGTCTTTTTGCGAGGCACCCTCGGTCGAGCCCACAAGCTGGCGCACCTCTCCTAGTCCGTGCCTGTGGCACCCCGGCTCAGAGAAAACCAGAATGCCCCATATTCTAGACCAGAGATCGAGGTGAAGTCTTCTGGCATACGGCACTGCTTAGTATAGAACAAACCAGCTCTCTATTACAACGCGAATATGAATACAAGGGTTACGATATTACAATGATTCACATCAGCACGGCGACACTACGCCAACCACTGTTGCTCTATACAAGCAGCATAACAACTTGAAGCAGTAGAACAACTACTGGCAGCGGAACAACGAACGGCGATGATGGACTCCAATCCGCAGGGACACTGGCTAGAACGTTTATCCTAGCTTGCGAGCACAGGAACAACACCAAACAAGCAAGCAGTCCGGGCACGACCTGTAAACTGGCATGACATGCCAGGTCAGTACATTGAATGTACTTGCAAGCTCACAATAACCAGAAGCATTCAAGACAAACAACAACATGGCAATTACAGGTTAAACAAGAATTATCATGAGATCATCAGAATAACATGGCATGAACAACATGAACATAATATCGCTAGAACAATATGATCATGGCATGAACATATAAATTTGATGATACTAGCATGCAACATGATGACACTACATGCACCATTTATTCCGCTCGGGTTACCTCATGATCATCACATGCATCACTTACCAACCTCGGACATTACACGATCATCTCAGGAACAAATCAAGCTTGGTATAAACAATACCGTAGTAATCATCAAATGACCACAAGAAGCTTGATCTTTACCCATGATTCTCGCACAACATCACGAATATCCAACAAATCGGTATCCTCGATACCACGGTGATCATTCCGGCGATCACAACCATGACCAGCACTTGGTCTCAAACTGTGATCCTTCCGGCGATCACAACCAACTTATCTCAAACAGTGATCCTTCCGGCGATCACAACTAACTTATCTCAAACAGTGATCCTTCCGACGATCACTACCAACTTATCTCCTTATCGAGCACATTATTATTATTATTATTATTATTATTATTATTATTATTATTATTATTGTTATTATTATTACTGTTGACTCATATAGTGTGACCAACTATGAACTGGGCCCTTATCCGCGGGCGCGGCTATCGATAGATTTCATATACACTCTGCAGAGGTTAGTACACTTTACCCACACTACGGAACCCATGGCCTCGCACTCCCATTCGGGTGGACCAACGGCATCCTGACAAAACTGATCTACTACCATGACACTCTCCCGGCCACTCCGACCCACTCCCAACTGAGCTAGTCCTGGGTGGCCCCGTGTCTACCAAAGACACAACAACCATCGCCGTGGCCAAAACGTCCCTCACGGGGATCGGATCCATAACAACAACAACAGGCACACAAGGTTATGTCTGCTTACCAGGCCAGGGTACCCGCACGCCCACAACCTTCCCTCGTTGGAGGCACCGGCGAGAGGCACGACAATAGACCCAGTTAGGACCTTCCCATAAAGGTGAGTGTGGTTGCACTGGTAGTTCGATATGGTGGCACCATGACTCAGCCAACAGTTGCTCAAGTTCAATTTAATCCAGTTAAACTTGAATGCAAATATGCTGAGCCATGATAGAATACATGATGCAATTACAATGCATGAGCATGATATCAACATAATCATGAGACAACCACATAACTATCCACCATATCAACAATGAATCATATCCAACTAAGAATGGCATACTAACTAACATGAACATCATAAGTACATACTTCTCTGAAACATAGCATGACCACTAGCATCAACAATAAATATCATGCAAGAACATATCAACAATGCTATCATGCAAGCATTTAACCAACTGGATGCAATGGAACATGCATAACAATGGCACTCAGGACAGACGGCAGTCATGCACTGAAGATCATTACCAACATCAACATGTACTACTAGCAAGCATAAGCATAGAAAAGAATACTAGCAACTAGCAGGGCATGCTAACCAGGTGCATAACGACATAGCAAGAAAGTAAGCACTAACCAAGAATCATTACCGAAACAACGATAACCATATTTTAAACAAGCAAGCATTTAATAAATATTTAAGTTGAAAACCATGGCTACTGCATGACTATCATGAAAGTGGGTATTGTGGCTTGCCTGGGGTGACAGAGACTCCAGGAAGAAGTGCGGTGAAGCCGCGGAACAGAACGTCAGACGGTTTTCTCTCGGAAGGGGCTGATTAGAGGCAAGGGGAAAATGGTCATTTTCACTGTGACAACACCTAGTGAAAATGTTACCAAAAGATAGAGCTTGACGAGACGAAGAAGTGAGCGCTGGTTTCACCTCAATCGGAGTTATGGTTGAAAAGTTGTGAGGAGTTGAAGATCAGGGACCAATCTGTGAATAATTCTTCACAAACAGGTCCCTGGCGAGGAAAAACACAACACGCCTTCGTCCAGATTACGTTTTCTGTGAAGGGAAACGTATTTTCAGCCGCAATAGATAGAAAATACGCTTTCTCAAAACAAAAACGTATTTCCAGAAAAGATGTCTCCACTTATCCACGTGGACCAGGGAACGAGAGGCTTACAGGTGGGGTCCAGGCGCAGGGGAAGGGGCCAGGCGAGCGGGAGGCTCCTTCCTCCCGCTCGCCTGTTCTCCCGTGAGACAGAGCAGAGGCAGGGGAGGGAGGCGGCCAAGGGGCCGGCCAGCTCCAGCGATCCCCGGCCCAGCCGAGGGCACCGGCAGGACGACAGGGCTGCGCCGCACCCGTTCAGAGGGTCAGCCAGCGCCGGGGTGGAGTGGTGAGGAGGGGAGTCCGCGGCGACGGAGGCGGACAGAGAGGCGGCGGTGGTGATGAACTTTGGTGATGTAGGGCGCTCCGGCGGTCCAAGCCCCACCATCGACATGTCTAGTCAGTGAACGGAGGGGCCAAACGACACAGACAACAAACAGGATGAGAAGAGGAGGGGCCGTGAGTTCGAGGCCGTGAGCTCGCCGCCGTGTGCCGCCCGGGCACGGCGTCCACCAAGATAGCTAGGAGGCGTGAGCTCGCCGCCGTCTGCCAGTTCGGCGTCGGCGTCCACCAAACCGTCGTGCCTCTTTGGGCCGGCGTCCACCCACCCCGAGCTCCGCCGCACAACTCGAGGTCTTAGCTCAGATCAACGACGCCTTCGTCTTCCTGCCACTGGTCTTCTGGTCTCCAGGTCAGTCCTTGTAGTGCAGGTTTAGAACTGCAGCCAACTTTGATGCATGCATGCCTGCCTCTCCGACGTCTTGTTCCTTTCTTGAGGTCCAGCTCTAGGGTTCCCTGGGGCTCTCTGGCTTGTTCCATGGATGGTTTTAGGTTTGAGGACGCCATGTTGTCCAAGTATGGCTGCGGCACTGTTTCGACGGTGGCCGGTCGCTGCCGGCCAGCCGGTGTTCTTGCCGTCATTCTCAACGATGGCATCTCGTTCTCGCCCGCTGCTTTTGCTTCTCTCTTGGTTACATGGTTTCGGGGCTGTGCTAACGGCTACCATGTCAGGCGTTGTCAGGGGGGTCCTTTCTTTTTTAGGTAGCTCATGAGAGCGTTGCCAAAGAGATCGTGCTTCGCGATGCATGGAGGTCCGGGTTTATCTCGGTCGGCATGTCCCTTTCCTCTTTGGACGTTTCTGTTCGTCGTGGGCTGGCGGAGACGTGTGCATGGGCGCATGCACGTAGAAGTAGGTGGGAGGCCAACTCCATCCTGCCGTCTATCCTCGGTCCTCGACCCTCGTGCGTTTCGTCCCAACCGCAGGATTGCAACCCTTGGACTGTCACTTCTCTGCGTACCCTGGATTCGGGGGATTTTGCGACGCGCTTACCCGCGGGGTGCGCTGATCCATGCGATAACATGATAGCTCATAATTGATTAGCTCAGCGCTCATCCTCCCCGGTCCCTTGCTTTACGGAGTTACCGCCTACTGCTGACCAATCGATGGCCGGTCCGTGCGCGGATTCCTCCGCTTGTGTTGGCGATGCTCCAGCTGCCCGCCCTGGTCAGACTACACAGCCGGCCACATCTAGCTGCGCACCCTACAGAGATGCACTGCTCTCCCCCTCTGCTGTCTCTGCTGCAACTAATCTCTCGGCCACCGTGCCATATCCCCGGTTATGGGCTGGAAAGCCTAAGGACTTGCATCGTCGCTGTTTTCGATGCCTTGCCTATAGCCACCGGTGAAGGGATTGTAGGGACCCTATGGTATGCTGGATGTGCCGCTCAGTTGGCCACACGCGCTCTCAATGCAGTCATAGGTTCTTCTACCGCCCACTTCGACACGCTCATGTGCCTTTAAGTACGAGTAGTAGGGAGACGTCCTCCTCCACACAATCTTCACCCCCTCACCTCCTCCGAGCCAAGACCACACTACCTCCACTCCTCCCTCACCTTGCTTTGCTATGGAGCCAGTCGTGCATGGTCGTCCTTCCTCACTTGATGTCCACTACCCACTAGTCTCCGACCAGAACTCGTTAGCAGGCCTCGTCACTATCTCTCCACCCAAAGCTTCCTTCCTCCCCTAGCTCCGTAGGGCTTTTTGAAACCTTCTTGGCATCACCGCGGTACGGTTTGCCAGATCCACGGTTGGCACAGCTTTCATCGTTTTCCAGCGTGAATCTGAACAAGTCGCTACCATGTGTGCTAGCCTGTTGGAGGTAGGTGACCGCACCGTTTGGATCCTGCCTCACAACGCCGGGGACAACGCATTCCGGTTCGCCTACCGCCACGTCGTCAGCCTTTCGCTAGAGAAGATGTCGTTGGAGCTATGGAACCGGAAGGGGGTGGCGGCGAGCGTTGCCAGCTTTGCTAGCCTCTTCCGTCTGGAGCACGCCTGCCTCCACGGCAGCGAGTTCTCTAGTATATTCGTCCTCATCAAGGTGGAAGCTCTGCACCACATCCCCCACCATATCACTTTCCATCGGGTCGACGGCAACGGCATCTACGCCGATGTCATCATCAACGAGATCTGGGATGTCGCTCGCTCCCTTGGCGCCCCCACGGCCACGCCACGGCCACCTGGGTGGTACGATGGACACGGCGGGGAGGCCAATGGTCACCGCCCTCCTGCCCATCTTGAGCCTCAGCGGGGCCATGCTCTCCCTGGGTCTTCTTCGGGCCGAGGGCGTGCAGATGGCGGGCGTATGGATGGCGGCGAGGGCATGGCAGCTTGTGCCTTCCGTGCCTTCCTGCACCCAGAGACGGTTGCACCAAGTGACTTCCTGGCTATGCTCAAGCTGGCGGCCAAGCCCAAGCTCATTAGAGGCAGTGCTTTCTCACTGCCCTCTGAAGCTCAAATCCTGCATGAGGACGAGCTTAGAATCTGCCTCAGCACGTCATTCTGGGCGGTAGACGTACACAAGCCGTGCGTCTCGGTCTCCTTCAACCCTGACGATCTCACCTTCACTTTCAAGCTTGAGATCAACAACAGCAGGGAGGCTTTGGGTGTCATTCCTGTTCGCCTGCTCTCTTTGGATGACGGTTTTTCCCATGCTTTGATTACACCAAGGGGAAGCTTTCACGGGAAAGTTCTCGCTCCCTCTTCTTCAACTTCTAGCCCAAGATGCTGGATGGGGGGCTTTTCTCTCGCACCCTTCCGTTGCTTCCGTCTGTGGAATGCAGGCATCCACCTAAAGCTAATGTGCCTGTTGGGCTGCTTCCTGCTGTTTGGCCCGCACTTGCTTTCGCACCTAGCGACTTGCCAATAGAGTACCAATTCCCAGCCCAGCAACACTACCGGGCCCACCAAATTCTGGTGGCACGGCCCATCTGCTCCAGGCCTTTCCACCGCATCCCTCGTCCTGAGCCAGGGATACTGTTGAGCGGTCAACCGTCCCCAGTCATCTCTACTGATCTACTGCATGGGGCGTGCGCTGCACTTCTGCCCCAGGTGGCCACCGCCCTCTGCAGCTGCCGCTTACCACCGAGCGAGCCTCCCACCGGTGATCTACTACCCACAGTTGTGTTGCGGCTCTTCCCCTCCCCATCTATGGGTGCAGGGGTGGCGGCCCCGGCCGTCCCTACGGCCTTCGATCTCAACAACGCGGCAGAGATCCAGGATCTGGCGCCGGCTGCTCTGGGGACCCTGGAGGCGGCCAGGGCTCCCAATCTTGTTCTTGGCCAGCCGGCGGAGGAGGAGGAAGCGCCACCGCCAGTACTCACCGCTTCGCCGAGGCGCAGTCCATGCATCAGGCGTGCCTACGACGGGGCCCGCGTGGGATCTGTCGAACGGGCTGCCAAGAGGAAGGCGGTGGCAACAGGATCTGACTCCAGTTCAGGATCGTCCCGCCGCTCCGGTTCTTCTTCGCGCCGCAAGAAAGTCAAGACAGTGGCCGTGTCAGAACTCCTCGAGTTACCACTCCTGAGCACGCCGTCACCGCTCACTCGGGGCAAGCTGAAACAGATCACTCAGTGTTGTGACCTCAACGCCAATGCCATCCTGGAACAAGCTAAGGACAAAGCTGTCTCCGTCTCTTCGGGCGATGCCTCCAACTCTGCCAGTGC
The DNA here is from genome assembly GCA_034509565.1 of Triticum monococcum. NCBI lineage: Eukaryota > Viridiplantae > Streptophyta > Magnoliopsida > Poales > Poaceae > Triticum > Triticum monococcum. Next base: position 124,480,509 of record CM067841.1, read on the forward strand.
TTCTACTGGCTCTCCTACATGTGTCTTCAACTCTTTCAATGGTTAGAGCTGACGTCTGCCTTGTAGGCCTTCGGGCAGTGCTACTTGTAGTGGGTTGGATCAAGAGTTTACCTGTGTTAGTGTACTGCAGTTATCTGTTGTTTTGTCTAGTCTTTCGAGTTTCACTCAGTCAGAGTCAGTCTCTCTTCAGAGTTAGTGGGTGTTGGTCGTCTGTCAACCTAGAGTTTGTATGTTGTTTTTCTAGCTTCTATGTCTTAATGCTTAGCACAGCTTGCTTTACTATCATGATCATGCTTTATTTGCTTCGTAGCCCCTCGGTCCCTGGCTGTGTGTTCTTTACTACATTATGAGGATTCTGAACTGGAATGTCCGTGGACTTGGTGAGGATGACAAGTGCTCGTTGGTCCGTGACACTATAACCTCTTGTTGTCCTAGTGTTATTTGCTTGCAGGAAACCAAGCTCTCCTCTGTCTCTCCTCTCAAGTTGCAAGCTTTCTTGCCTATGCACCTTAAAGAGCATGCTGTCACTCTCTCTAACGGCGCAGCTGGCGGGATTTTGGTGGCCTGGGACCCTGCTGCGGTTCTGGGACAAGTGGTTGCGCTGCATAAGTTTCACGTTACTGTCAGAATGTCCTCCACAACAACGAACACCTCCTTCCTGCTTACAACGGTTTATGCTCCATGTCTGAACAGTGAGAGGCCAAGTTTCTTTGATGCAGTCAGTTCGGTAGTTGTATCGTCTGATCTTCCTTGGGTGGTTCTGGGCGATTTCAACATGTACAGATATGCTCATGAGAAGTCTCGTGGCTAGATAAATTGGAGTTTGATGGAATGCTTCAACGCTTGGATCAGAGGACATGGTTTGGATGATGTGTAGATTGACAACAGGCTTTTTACCTGGTCTAACAAACGAGATCTTCCTACTCTTGTTCGTTTAGACCGGGTACTTGTCAATGCAGCTTGGAATCTCAGTTTCTTACAATCAACTGCTACTTGCATTGCCTCAACCACTTCAGACCATGCGCCTGTTCTTCTATCCTTCTCCACTGACACACCTGCCAGCAAGCTCTTCCATATGGAAAATTACTGGCTAGAAATGGAGGAGCCTAGAGACATCATCACTGAGGCTTGGGGTCGAGGCACACGAGAAATCCACTCGTCTGCATCACTGATCAGCTTCAAAATGAGGCGCGTCCGGGCGGCCCTGCGGCATTGGGGCCATATGAAGCCTAGTCTGCGGATTCTCTTAGACAACAACAAGCATGTCGTCTCTTATCTCAATGCAGTTGAAGAGAAGAGGTCGCTATCCGATATTGAAATAGTGTTATGAGCTTTTGCCAATGCCAAGGCCGAACAGCTGATACTCTGGCAGACTGCGTTTTGGCAGCGCCGGGCCAAGGTGCGGTGGTGTGTCTCTGGAGATGAGAGCACTCAGTTCTTTCATGCTGCAGCCAACTGTCAGGCCCGGCGTAATAAGATTAAAGTGCTTGTGCACGATGGGGTGGAGCATTTCCAGAATGGTCAAAAACTCAGTTTGGCCACAGAGTACTTTAAAGCAATCTTGGGACAGCCTGCCCCCTCCTTGAACATAGTGGATGTGCACTCCCTATACACTCCGCTTGATTTATCTGCCCTGACGGCACAATTTTCCTGGGCTGAAATCGTGCAAGCCATCAATGGCTCACCCAATAATAGAAGCCCGGGACCTGACGGTTTTACCAACAAGTTTTACAAGACTATCAAGCTGCTGCTAAAGGATGACCTGCTCCGTTTTTTTTGATGATTTCCACAAAACTAAAGTTGATATTGCTGGTATTAACTCTGCTCTCATCTCCCTGCTACCCAAAAAGGATACGCCCCTCAAGATGCGGGATTTCAGACCAATTTCTCTCGTACACAATATACCCAAGCTAGTTTCTAAGGTTCTGGCATGCAGACTGAAAACTTGGATCCCTCTCTTGATTCACTCCCTCCAGTCTGGCTTCTTGCGGAGCAGATCGATCATAGAAAATTTTACCCTGGCCGCCGAAATGATCCAATATGCATACAAACAGAAAATGCTGGTCATTGCTCTGAAGTTGGACTTCCATAAAGCTTTTGACAGTGTCAGTTGGTCCTGTTTACACAACGTACTTGAAGCCAGAGGTTTTCCTCAGTTGTGGATTAGTTGGATTCATACGCTTTTGTCAACTGGCAGCTCTAAAGTCCTTCTTAATGGCGAGATGGGTGCTCCCATCCGGGCTAAGCGAGGGTTTCGGCAAGGTGACTCCTTATCCCCGTACCTCTTCATTATTGTTGCAGACATACTTCAGAGAATGTGCTGCCATTTGTTCCAGGATGGCTCCCTAGTTCACCCACTCGGTTTGGATAGTTTCTTCCCGGTTCTGCAATACGCGGATGGCACGCTGATTCTTTTTCAAGGCACTACGCAGCAGGCGGCAGTTGTTAAGTCTGCCCTCATAGCTTTCTCTGCGTTTTCTGGGCTCACCATAAATTTCCACAAGAGCACTCTTGTACCTGTTGCTGTGGACTCCAGCACCGCTTCGGCCATTGCCCAGATCCTAGGCTGCACCATTTCATCCTTTCCATGCAACTACCTGGGTCTGCCTCTCTCTCTGCACAAAATTACGCACGGTATGTTACTACCTGTTATACACAAGGTTGACCGTCATCTTTCAGGCTGGTTAACTACCTTCTTATCCTTAGGGGGTAGACTGACTCTCATCAACTCAGTTCTCACTGGTATACCAAGCTACTTCATGTCATGCTTTGCTTGGCCCAAGGAGTCTCTTGGGAAGTTAGAAAGTCTCTTACATGCTTTCTTCTGGCAAGGCAAGAACAAAGTCAAGGGTGGCCCATGCCTAGTGGCTTGGGATACAGTATCGTTGCCTCGCATCAATGGAGGGTTGGGAATCCGTCAGCTGCAGGCTCACAATCAAGCTATGATGTGCAAGTTTGTCTCCAAAGTTCTACAAGGTTCGGATATACCATGTTATAACTGGTTTGCCACACATTACTGCCGGGCTGTTCTTCCACAACGTTCTAGTAGCAGAGACACTACCATCTGGAAAGGGTTCAGAGATCTCGTTCCTATGGTCATCAACTCCTCTAAATGTGTTCTGGGGTCTGGGCTTTTGATTTCCTTCTGGAAGGACCAATGGCTAGAAGTGGGCCGTTTATGCCAGCGCTTCCCGATGCTGTATTCCTTCGCGGCATAGCCAGCTTTCTCAGTACAATCACAGCATTCTGATGGTTCATGGACTATTCAGCTCCGCCCTAATCTCTCACAAACGGCCTCAACTAAGCTAGCTGCCCTGCAGAGTTTGTTGCTGGGCATTGCTCCAAACTTACTGCATGAGGACAAACGGTCTGCTTTTGTGAGCTCAGGACAGCTTTGCATTGGATACTTCTACATGCTTCTCACCTTCCGAGGGGTTTTGACAACTTTTCACACTTGGGTTTGGGACATGGTGATCCCTCTCAAGCACAGAATCTTTCTATGGCTTGCTTTCCGTGGCTGCCTAAACACTAAGGATAACATGGTAAAGAAAGGCTGGTCGGGGGCTGCCCCGTTTGCACATTGTGACAGTTGCCCCGCTGTTGAGTCAATCGATCACTTACTACTACGGTGTGCACCTCCAGCGATCTTTGGGGCAAGATGGAGCTGGACGTTCTGGCTTGCTCGGCTACTAATGTTCTTTCTTTTGTGGAGCAAGCACAACACCAGATCAGTTTCAGGCACAAATGGAATGTGGCTTTCGCGGCTTGTGCTATTGCCTTGTGGCATGCTAGGAACGACAGAGTCTTCAACTCCAAAATCTGGTCTGAAACATACACATGCCTATATGCAGCAGACATGCTCCGTCTTTGGAGTTTCAGAACTCAAAATCAGCGCACCAGGGAGGTTCTCCAGGTTTGGAGACAAAAGCTGCTGCATAGTGTATAGACGAATGATGTAATCCTTCTCCCCTCCCTTCCTCTTCCTCTTCCTTCCTCTTTTCTTCTTTCAGCCTGCTTGTATGTTGCACCTTGGTGCACCAAACAAGTTGTACTTGTACTGATACTTGTTACTTCATCAGGCTCTGGCCTGTTTTGAAATATAAGGTCGGCAGCCTGCCACCTTCTTTGTTTCAAAAAAAAGGGCGCTCCGGCGAGAGATGAGAGGTTGGGGAGGTTCCCCAGTACGTGGGTAAGTCGTTGGTGGAGTTGGGGAAGCACTAGGAGGCTCGAGATGACCGGACGATGAGGTGGCCGAACGGCGGAGGCGACGGCCGTGTGTGGGGAGGCGTGGCCAGAGCCACTCCGGGGTCGAACGAGTGGGGTGGGGCAAACCGCAGAGGAGTGGGAGTGTGGTGGACAGGTTAGGGAGGCGAGAGGAGGCTTGGCTTGGCTAGAATCATGCCGAGGCCGAGGCGGCTATGGTGGACTGTGATGAACTCCGGCGAGATGGGGCGATTCCAGAGAGCAAATGAGGCGAGGGAGAGATGGTTGAGGTGCGGAGGGACTCAGGGCACGCTTATATAGCCGAGGGGAGGGCTCTAGAGCTCACGGGCGAGCTCCCGACCGAGCTTTAATGGTGGGCAGAGGCTTCGCATGGCGCTAGCGGCGCATTTATGGTGAACCACGACGAAGCAGCGATGCGGGGCGAAGCAGTCGAGCACGGGAGAGCTCCAGGACATGGATGGAGGTCGAGATGAGGAGGGAGGAGATGAGCACAGTGGTCGAAACAAGCCAGAGCACGCCTGCAGCCATGATGCAAGCATGATCACCACGCGCACTAGCGCAAGCGGCGCTCTTTGGCGTGGCCGACCATGTCCAGTAGATGGACCTTGGTGCCTTAGTCCAATTGAAGAAATAAATTGGTCCAGGGGCAAAGAATAGATTTGCACTTAGCTCCAAAGTAAATCAGTAAGAAGGTGTTTGTAACTCTCTGTGCTTAAACCAGCTAGGTAATGTGGTAAAGAGTTTGTCTGCTGATGATCACATATTAAGGTGATGTTGATCACCAAAAATTAGACCAAGAGGAGGAGTTTAGATGAGGGTTGCAGTAGAAAGTGCAAAACTGGCCAGAATTAGGGATTTGGATGATACACTCACATACTTGATTTCTGTGAGCTGAAATTTGGCATAGAGGGGTTATATGATGGTATGAAGCTGCTGTAAAAGTTTCATGCCATTTGGAAATACCAAAGTGGCACTTACTTCACAAAGCTTCATTCTGGACAGAAACTTGGAAACATTGCACAGGGCAATTGGATTAACTAATTGAGATAAAGCTTGGTGGAGAGGGTTAATATAGATAGAAGCATGTCCTGCTAAAGTTTCAGCTCAATTGAAGCAATATAAAATATAGTTGCTTCACAAACTAAAAATCTGACCAAAAACTAAGATTTGGGGCTGGGCTCACATATATGAGTTACATGAGCTCATATTTGGTGGAGAGTCATTATTTGATCATAGGAAGGACCTTTTAAAATTTCAACTCATTAGGATATGCCTAGCTTGTACTTCCTTCACAATCACTTCCCTCAGACATGAACTTTGAAAACTTGCTCAGGAATATTTACTAGGCAAAGTGAGTTGAATTTTGGCATGAGCCAATGATATGGACGGGAAAAGCTGCCCAAGAAGTTTTGGGTCAATCAAGCAAAGATAAATAGAACTTGCTTCACAATGTGCCATTTAGGACAGAATAGGAAATGAATTTATTGAGCATGATGGGAAACATGGCCAATGATATATTTTGCCATATTTGAGGAAGATATTACCAAAACAATTTATGAGAATTATTTGGGAATTTTAGGAGTGACATAAGTATAGGTTGCTTCACAACCTAGGGTTTCAAGGGTTATTCCTTTATCAGAAAAGGAATATTCCCAACAAAAGAATTTTGGGTTAGGTCAAGGATGGAAATGACATGATCTTGGGATGATGATGAGGGTGACAAGCCACTATAAAACCTAGAAAGACATGATCTTCCCAAGTTTCAGAACCACACAGCCACGGAAAAGCAAAACAAAACAAGAAATCCAAGAAAATCAAAGGAAAAAGGAAAGGGCAAAAATCCAGGATGTTACAAACCTTCCCCCTTAAAGAAATCTCGTCCTCGAGATTTGGTTGCTCAGGGTTAAATAATCTTTCTGACTTGGAGAAACCGTTTCCAACTCGGGTTTCTTTTATTCATTCTCATATAATATTTCCACTGAATTGGATCTGACTGACTGTCTTGATCTAGGGTGGTTTGCTTCGCCGTATCTGACATTCTGAGAGGACGTACCTTATATGTTCCTGTTTGTACTGACTTAAATTTTCTTTCATATCTGTTGGCTGAGCTAGCATCCGAAATATTATTTTTATGGACATACTTGTCCTTCTTGATATTGATCCTTGCTGGAAATTTTATTCTCGTATCGAGTACCGAGAATATTCCACGGAGTTGGGGAACATATCTTCCCGTGGAACAAAGAATCTCTTCTATCCTGGCATCGGATTCCTCAAATATACGCCTTCTGGGTCCGAAATAGTGATGTGGATCATATCTGTTTTGCTAACGGATGCTAACACCTTGCAGGAGTTCCTGACTTATCTTGGCTGGCTTCACAGTCTTGAGTATCCAAGATGTACCAAAGGTTTGACTGTCGCTTGTCGTGACTGATAGAAAAATGCACCATCTCCTGATGATAAGATTTGCAAACTTGACTGGCGGTGATCTTGGCAAAGAATCCCATCCACACAGGCTATTCTTTTAATTGCTTCCCCTATGCGAGAGATAACAATCCTCAAAGTATATGTTTTCACGATGATTCTTCATTTTTGCCAGTATCTCCCTGGGAATATCAGTCTGTGTGATGCTCCATCATGGGTGTTGAGGTCAATATATTGAGATGTCCATGAGTCTGACCGGACAGACTCGGGTATTCAATGCTGACAGTTCTGAGCATACTGTGGACTGAGCTGGTTGCCTCGCTATGAGGTCCTTACCACAATGGAGTATACTTCTTAGGTGGATCTTTGCTTGGGTTTGCCGTGGAATAAGACGGTCTTGGGCATCCACATTTTTCACATAATAACCGTCATACCTGTATTGTTGTTCTTGCTCTTTCATTATTACTTTCTTCATCTAGATTCTCAACTGAACGAGCGGGGCCTTATATATATCCTTGATTATTTTCGCGGCCCAGAATACTGTTACGTACAATATCTGGCAATCATACCTTGGTCTGGTTCATTTTTTGAGCCTCGGTATATTTATCCGGCTCACTTGTGGTTATACAGATCTCAATACTATTGTTGATTATGCCGGACAGTGACAGGGTTAATAACATCACATTGTTGGATGTGCGGGACTGATCTTGATAATCACTGCCATATGCTGACAATTCATAATTTGTTGTCTTGTACAACCGGGGTATCGTGCTGAGGAAGACTGGGTGTCTTGCGCTCGAAGCCTTCGATGGATATCTTAACGGGGTACCGTACTTCATAAGCTTCCCCCCTTAAAGACTTTGCTAGGGAAGACTCGGTACCTTATGCCAGAAGCTTTTGTAGTATTTTATCGAGAATACTGAATATCTTGCATGGGAATCCATTCATTCCCTACCAATGCAGACTGGGAACCTTATCTTTGTACACTTTGTCAATAAATTTTGTGGGGAAGGACGGGACTGATTTTCTTGGTGAATGGAATGACATATATATATATATATATTTTTGTCAGTCAGACAGATGATTACTAATATGACATGAATTGTCTGAACGTCCTTACTAAATTCACTGTGCAATTGGACTGACTTCTGGGTCGCAATGTTTTAATTGTGACTTATGGCACATTCAATCATTGTGCATAGCAAATACCTTTGACTTGAAATGCACTGTTGATACAATTTTGTCCTCTTTCCGATTTGATCTTTGCTGCGATAAAGTGTATCTCTAACAAGTACTTGTTGCTGAAAGTCTGATCAGAATACAATTTGTATCCAGACGGATGTTTGCAATGCAATGCTGTCGGCTAAAAACCTCATTGCTTTTAACTGAATTTCTTGTATGTCTGTACTGCTTACGGCTTCTTCTGATCCGGTGTCAGTCGACGAATAATTTCCATAAGGGGGTAACACCGAGGATTCAAAACAAAGAAGCACGAGAAAATGATTTATTGCAACAAAGCACACAACAAATAAGCTGCAAAGCTGCTTCACACGGGCACACACAAGCATGATGCTACAGCAGATGCACAAACACAACACGAAGGATTACATCCTACGCTTGAGCAAACGCTTGCGAACTGACGAGGAAGCTAAGGGAGTAGCTAGTGGAACCGCTGACTCTGAAACTCTGGATGGACGAGGCGGAGGAGTTCGAGAAGCTGGCAGAGACTAAGGTAATGCGACACCAAGCAAACTCCTGGCCCGAATGGCGTCTCGGACTAACTCAGAAATAAGAAGACACTCGGTCGTCATGTAACGAGACATGGCGAGGATAGCCGGGTCATCTTGAGGGTTGACGGAGGGAAATTGGATCCGCCTAGGATTTTCGACGATGGTGGGATAATATTGATAAGCACGGTTCTCTCGCACCATGCTCTCTTGATGACGAAGACCGGTGACTCCTGCCATTGCGGCAAGCTGAATGGCACGCTCAGGAGTAGCGCCATAGCCATTGTGGAAACTGTAGGTGCGCTTACCGACAGGAATCGGGGCTGACAGATGAGCATGAGCAACATATTCCCGAATTCTTCCTCCAGCAGAGAACTGGAATACTTGGTAATGAGGTCGATCTCTGAGGGGATAAATATTACGCCACATGTCACCAAGGAGGGCGGCAAAGCTAAGAGGTGCAGGAGTGGGACTGAACTCAATAGGAACAGAATCGGGAGCTAAGGGAAGGGCACCGAACTCATGGAAGTTGACCACCATCTACGCATGAAACATGGGTTAATGGTAACTGAAATAAGACTATATGCAACAAACAAATGAAACAACCAAATGCAGCAAGCAAGGGCAACAACTAGACCCTATACTACCATTTTCTAATGTTCCAGCAGACTAGGACGCTCTACAGCCAAACCTGCTCTGATACCAAGCCTGTGGCAACCCGGCTTAGAGAAAACCGGAACGCCCTGTATTGCAGCCCAGAGATCGAGGTGAAGTCTTCTAGAATACGACACTTCTTAGTATAGAACAAACCAGCTCTCTATTACAATGCGAATATGAATACAAGGCTTACGATATTACAATGATTCACATCAGCACGGTGACACTACGCCAACCACTGTTGCTCTATACAAGCAGCATAACAACTTGAAGCAGCGGAACAACTACTGGCAGTGGAAAACGAAAGGTGATGATGGACTCCAATCCACACGGACTCTGGCTGGAACATTTATCCCAGCTCGCGAACACAGGAACAACACCAAACAAGCAAGCAGTCCGGGCATGACCTGCAAACTGGCATGACACGCCAGGTCAGTACATTGAATGTACTTGCAAGCTCACAATAACCAAAAGCATTCAAGACAAACAACAGCATGGCAATTATAGGTTAAGCAGGAATTATCATGAGATCATCAGAATAACATGGCATGAACAACATGAACATAATATCGCTAGAACAATATGATCATGGCATGAACATATAAATCTAATGATACTAGCATGCAACATGATGACACTACATGCACCATTTATCCTGCTTAGGTTACCTCGTGACCATCGCATGCATCACTTACCAACTTCGGACATTACATGATCATCTCAGGATCAAATCAAGCTTGGTATAAACAATACCGTAGTAATCATCAAATGACCTCAAGGAGCTTGATCTTTACCCATGATTCTCGCACAACATCACGAATATCCAACAACTCGGTATCCTCGATACCACGGTGATCATTCCGGCGATCACAACCATGACCAACACTTGGTCTCAAACCGTGATCCTTCCGGTGATCACAAACAACTTATCTCAAATAGTGATCCTTCCGGCGATCACAACCAACTTATCTCAAACAGTGATCCTTCTGGCGATCACTACCAACTTATCTCCTTGTCGAGCACATTATTATTATTATTATTATTATTATTATTATTATTATTACTATTGACTCATAGTGCGACCAACTACGAACTGGGCCCTTATCCGTGGGCGCGGCTATCGATAGATTTCATATACACTCTACAGAGGTTAGTACACTATACCCACACTACGGAACCCATCGCCTCGCACTCCCATTCGGGTGGACCAACAGTGTTCCGACAAAACCGATGTACTGCCATGACACTCTCCCGGCCACTCTGACCCACTCCCAACTGGGCTAGTCCTGGGTGGCCCCATGTCTACCAAAGATACAACGACCACCGTCATGGCCAAAACGTCCCTCATGGGGACCCGATCCATAACAACAACAATGGGCACACAAGGCTATGTCTGCTTACCGGGCTAGGGTACCGCACGCCCATAACCTTCCCTCGTTGGAGGCACCGGCGAGAGGCACGACAATAGACCCAGTTAGGACCTTCCCATAAAGGTAAGTGTGGTTGCACTGGTCAGTTCGATATGGTGGCACCATGACTCACCCAATAGTTGTTCAAGATCAATTTAATCCGGTTAAACTTGAATGCAAATATGCTGAGCCATGATAAAATACATGATGCAATTACAATGCATGAGCATGATATCAACATAATCATGAGAGAACAACATAACTATCCACCATATCAACAATGAATCATATCCAACTAAGCATGGCATACTGACTAGCATGAACATCATAAGTACATACTTCTCCGAAACATAGCATGACCACTAGCATCAATAATAAATATCATGCAAGAACATATCAACAATGCTATCATGGAAGCATTTAACCAACTGGATGCAATGGAACATGCATAACAACGGTACTGGGGATAGACAACACTCATGCACCAAAGACCATTACCAACATCAACATGTACTACTATCAAGCATAAGCATATGAAAAGAATACTAGCAACTAGCAGGGCATGCTAACCAGGTGCATGACGACATAGCAAGAAAGTAAGCACTAACCAAGAATCATTACCAAAACAACGATAACCATATTTTAAACAAGCAAGCATTTAATAAATATTCAAGTTGAAAACCATGGCTACTGCATGACTATCATGCAAGTGGGTATTGTGGCTTGCTTGGGGTGACGGAGACTCCAGGAAGAAGTGCGGTGAAGCCGCGGAACAAAACGTCGGACGGTTTTCTCTCGGAGGGGGCTGATTAGAGGCAAGGGGAAAATGGTCATTTTCACTGTGAGAACACCTAGTGAAAATTTTACCAAAAGATAGAGCTAGACAATACGAAGAAGTGAGCGTTGGTTTCACCTCAATCGGAGTTATGGTTGAAAAGTTGTGAGGAGTTGAAGATCAGGGACCAATCTGTGAATATTTCTTCACACACAGGTCCCTGGCAAGGAAAAACACAACACGCCTTCGGCCAGATTACGTTTTCTGTGAAGGGAAACGTATTTTTATCCGCAATAGAAAGGGAATACACTTTCTCAAAACGAATACGTATTTCCAGAAAAGACCTCTCCACTTACCCATGTGGACCAGGGAACAAGAGGCTTACAGGTGGGGTCCAAGCGCAGGGGGAGGGGCCAGGCTCGGTCGTCTCCTTCCTCCCGCTCGCCTGTTCTCCCGTGAGACAGAGCAGAGGCAGGGGAGGGAAGCGGCCAAGGGACCGGCCAGCTCCAGCGATCCCCGGCCCAGCCGAGGAAACTGGCAGGACCGCAGGGCTACGGCGCACCCGTTCAGAGGGTCAGCCAGCGCCGGGGTGGAGTGGAGAGGAGGGGAGTCCGCAGCGATGGAGGCGGACAGAGAGGCGGCGGTGGTGATGAACTCCGGTGATGCAGGGCGCTCCGGCGAGAGATGAGAGGGTGGGGAGGTTCGTCGGGACATGGGGAAGGCGTTGGTGGAGTCGGGGAAGCACGAGGAGGCTCGAGACGGCCGGACGATGAGGTGGTCGAACGGCGGAGGCGAAGACCGTCTGTGGGGAGGCGTGGCCAGAGGCACTCCGGGGTCGAACGAGTGGGGTGGGGTGAACCGCAGAGGAGTGGGGAGTGCAAATGAGGCGAGGGAGAGATGGTTGAGGTGCGGAGGGACTCAGGGCACGCTTATATAGCCGAGGGGAGGGCTCTAGAGCTCACGGGCGAGCTCCCGATCGAGCTTTAATGGCGGGCAGAGGTTGGGCATGGCATAGGCATGGCGCTAGCGGCACATTTATGGCGAACCACGACGAAGCAGCGACGCAGGGCGAAGCAGTCGAGCATGGGAGAGCTCTAGGACATGGATGGAGGTCGATACGAGGAGGGAGGAGACGAACACAGGGGCCATTACAAGCCAGAGCACGCCTGCAGCCATGACGCAAGCGTGATCACCATGCGCACTGGCGCAAGAGGCGCTCTTTGGCGTGGCCGACCATGTCCAGTAGATGGACCTTGGTGCCCTTTGTCGAACTGAAGAAATAAATCGGTCCAGGGGCAAAGAAGAGATTTGCACCTAGCTCCAAAGTAAATCAGTAAGAAGGTGTTTGTAACTCTTTATGGTTAAACCAGCTAGGTAACGTGGTAAATAGTTTGCCTGTAGATGATCACATACTAAGGTGATGCTGATCACCAAAAATCAGACCAAGAGGAGGAGTTTAGATGAGGGTTGCAGTAAAAAGTGCAAAACTAGACAGAATTAGGGATTTGGATGATACACTCACATACTTGATTTATGTGAGCTGAAATTTCTCATAGAGGGGTTATATGATGGTATGAAGCTTCTGTAAAAGTTTCATGCCATTTGGAAATACCAAAGTGGCACTTACTTCACAAAGCTTCATTCTGGACAGAAACTTGGAAAAATTGCACAGGGCAATTGGATTAACTAATTGAGGTAAAACTTGGTGTTGAGAGTTTATATAGATAGAAGCCTGTCCTGGTAAAGTTTCAGCTCAATTGAAGCAATATAAAATATAGTTGCTTCACAAACTGAAAATCTGACCAGAAACTAAGATTTGGGGCTGGGCTCACATAGATGAGTTACATGAGCTCATATTTGGTGGAGAGTCATTATTTGATAATAGGAAGGACCTTGCAAAATTTCAACTCATTAGTATATGCCTAGCTTGTACTTTCTTCACAATCACTTCCCTTAGACAGGAACTTTGAAAAATTGCTCAGGAATATTTACTAGGAAAAGTGAGTTGAATTTTGGCATGAGCCAATGATATGGACAGGAAAATTTTTCCAAGAAGTTTGGGGTCAATGAAGCAAAGATAAATAGCACTTTCTTCACAATGTGCCATTTAGGACAAAATAGGAAATGAATTTATTGAGCATGATGGGAAACATGGCCAATGATATATTTTGCCATATTTTAGGAAGATATTACCCACAAAATTTATGAGAATTTTAGGAGTGACAGAAGTATAGATTGCTTCACAACCTAGGGTTTTAAGGGTTATTCCTTTATCAGAAAAGGAATATTCCCAACAAAAGAATTTTGGGTTAGGTCAAGGATGGAAATGACATGATCTTGGGATGGTGATGAGGGTGAAAAGCCACTATAAAACCTAGGAAGACATGATCTTCCCAAGTTTCAGAACCACACAACCATGGAAAAGCAAAACAAAACAGGAAACCCAAGAAAATCAAAGGAAAAAGAAAAGGGCAAAATCCAGGTTGTTACAAACCTTCCCCCCTTAAATACACTCTTATAAAAAACAGAGGGTGGCACCTCTAGTGTTGCATCACATTATCTCACTACCATCGGGCCCACCTGTCGGCTTGTATCTGCTCTACATCTACACTCTTATAAAATACACTCTTATAAAAAATAGAGTTGGTGATGATGGTGTGCCTGCCATCCTGCTATATAGGCCGTCCGATTTATATCTGACGGATAGGAAAGAAACTATGGCAATTTTGCAAAAAAGGTACCCACACACCTCTCCACATTTGCAAATAAGGCCTTCCCTTGTTCATCCTTTTCTCTCACAAGATAAACTAGTCATACAAATGTATCTTGATATTACGTGCAACGCACGGGCATCTTGCTGGTAAGAATGAAAACAAACGACAAAAAAATATTGGACGGTGGTTCGAGGTCATGACCGCGGGCACATCGAACAAGGTGGCCTTGTATTGGTATGCTGAGCCGTCTGTTTTAACACGCAAGAGCTGGTGTGGTGATTATAAACACGCGCACACATGCACACGAACTGCTTGCACGCAACACTCACGCGAACACATGCACCCACGCATGCACGCAACACTCACACGTACACACGCAGCCATGCACGCACGCAACACTCACACGCACACACGCACGCTTGCATGCACACATCAGTACTGTTGGGGAACGTAGTAATTTCCAAATTTTCCTACGCACACACAGGATCATGGTGATGCATAGCAACGAGAGGGGAGAGTGTGTCCATGTACCCTCGTAGACCGAAAGCAGAAGCGTTAGCACAACGCGGTTGATCTAGTCGTGCGTCTTCACGATCCGACCGATCCAAGTACCGAACGCACGGCACCTCCGAGTTCAGCACACGTTCAGCTTGATGACGTCCCACGAACTCCGATCCGGCATAGCTTCATAGGAGAGTTTCGTCAGCACGATGGTGTGATGACGATGATGATGATGCTACCGACGTAGGGCTTCGCCTAAGCACCGCTACGATATGATCGAGGTGGATTATGGTGGAGGGGGGTACCGCACACGGCTGGATAGATCAACAGATCAACTTGTGTGTCTAGAGGTGCCCCCTGCCCCCACATATAAAGGAGCAAGGGGGGAGGCCGGCCGGCCCGTGTAGGCGCGCCAGGAGGAGGAGTCCTCCTCCTAGTAGGAGTAGGACTCCCCTCTTTCCTACTCCTACTAGGAGGGGAAAGGAAGGGGGAGAGGGAGAAGGAAAGGGGGGCGCCCCCCTCCTAGTCTAATTCGGACCAGAGGGGGAGGGGCACGCAGCCTGCCCTAGGCCAGCCCTCTCTCTCTCTCCACTAAGGCCCATAAGGCCCACTATTTCTCCCGGGGGTTCCGGTAACCCTCCGTAACTCCGGTTTTCTCTGAAACCACCCGGAACACTTCCCGTGTCTGAATATAGTCGTCCAATATATCGATCTTTATGTCTCGGCCACTTCGAGACTCCTCGTGATGTCCGTGATCATATCCGGGACTCCGAACTACCTTCGGTGCATCAAAACACAAAAACTCATAATACCGATCGTCACCGAACTTTAAGCGTGTGGACCCTACGGGTTCGAGAACTATGTAGACATGACCGAGACACATCTCCGGTCAATAACCAATAGCGGAACCTGGATGCTCATATTGTCTCCCACATATTCTACGAAGATCTTTATCGGTCAAACCGCATAACAACATATGCTGTTCCTTTTGTCATCGGTATGTTACTTGCCCAAGATTTGATCGTCGGTATCTCCATACCTAGTTCAATCTCGTTACCGGCAAGTCTCTTTACTCGTTCAATAATACATCATCCCGCAACTAACTCATTAGTTACAATGCTTGCAAGGCTCATAGTGATGTGCATTACCAAGTGGGCCCAGAGATACCTCGCGGACAATCGGAGTGACAAATCCTAATCTTGATTTATGACAACTCAACAATTACCATCAGAGACACCTTTAGAGCACCTTTATAATCACCCAGTTACGTTGTGACGTTTGCTAGCACACAAAGTGTTCCTCCGGTAATCGGGAGTTGCATAATCTCATAGTCATAGGAACATGTATAAGTCATGAAGAAAACAATAGCAGTAAACTAAAATGATCAAGTGCTAAGCTAACGGAATGGGTCAAGTCAATCACATCATTCTCTAATGATGTTATCCCGCTAATCAAATGACAACTCATGTCTATGGCTAGGAAACTTAACCATCTTTGATTCAACGAGCTAGTCAAGTAGAGGCATACTAGTGACACTCTGTTTGTCTATGTATTCACACATGTACTAAGTTTCTGGTTAATACAACTCTAGCATGAATAATAAACATTTATCATGATATAAGAAAATAAATAATAACTTTATTATTGCCTCTAGGGCATATTTCCTTCAGTCTCCCACTTGCACTAGAGTCAATGATCTAGTTCACATCTTTATGTGATTAGTTCACATCTCCATGTGACTAATACCCAAAGGGTTTACTAGAGTCAATAATCTAGTTCACATCGCTATGTAATGAACACCCAAAGAGTGATCATGTTTTGCTTGTGAGAGAGGTTTAGCCTACGGGTCTGCAACATTCAGATCCGTATGTATTTCGCAAATTTCTATGTCTACAATGCTCTGCACGAAGCTACTCTAGCTAATTGCTCCCACTTTCAATATGTATCCAGATCGGGACTTAGAGTCATCTAGATCTATGTAAAAAGCTTGCATCGGCGTAACTCTTTACGACGAACTCTTTTATCACCTCCATAACCGAGAAATATTTCCTTAGTCCTCTAAGGATAATTTTGACCGATGTCTAGTGATCTACTCCTAAATCACTGTTGTACTCCCTTGCCAGAAAGATGCTAAGGTATACAATAGGACTGGTAAACAGCATGGCATACTTTATAGAACCTATGACTGAGGCATAGGGAATGACTTTTCATTCTCTTTCTATTTTTTGTTGTGGTCGGGTTTTGAGTCTTTACTCAACTTCACACCTTGCAACACAGGAAAGAACTCCTTCTTTGACTGTTCCATTTTGAACTACTTCAAAATCTTGTCAAGGTATGTACTCATTGAAAAAAAACTTATTAAGTGTCTTGATCTATCTCTATAGATCTTGATGATCAATGTGTAAGCAGCTTCATCGAGGTCTTTCTTTGAAAAACTCTTTTCAAACACTCCTTTATGCTTTCCAAAAATTTCTACATTAGTTCCGATCAACAATATGTCATTCACATATACTTACCAGAAATGTTGTAGTGCTCCCACTCACTTTCTTGTAAATACAGGCTTCACCGCAAGTATGTATAAAACCATATTCTTTGATCACTTTATCAAAGCATATATTCCAACTCCGAGATGCTTGCACCAGTCCATAGATGGATCGCTGGAGCTTGCTCACTTTGTTAGCACCTTTAGGATCGACAAAACCTTCTGGTTGCATCATATACAACTCTTCTTTTAAGAAATCCTTGAAGGAATACAGTTTTGACATCCATTTGCCAGATTTCATAAAATGCGACAACTGCTAACATGATTCAGATAGACTTTTAAGCATCGATACGAGTGAGAAAATCTCATCGTAGTCAACACCTTGAACTTGTCAAAAACACTTTGCGACAATTCGAGATTTGTAGATAGTAACACTACTATCAGCATCCGTCTTCCTCTTGAAGATCCATTTATTCTTAATGACTCACCGATCATCGGGCAAGTCAATCAAAGTCCATACTTTGTTCTCATACATGGATCCCATCTCCGATTTCATGGCCTTAATCCATTTTGCGGAATCTGGGATCATCATCGCTTCCTCATAGTTCGTAGGTTCATTATGGTCTAGTAACATGACCTCTAGAACAGGATTACCGTACCACTCTGGTGCGGATCTTACTTTGGTTGACCTATGAGGTTCGGTAGTAACTTGATCTGAAGTTTTATGATCATCATCACTAGCTTCCTTACTAATTGGTGTAGGTGTCACATGAACCGGTTTCTGTGATGAACTACTTTCCAATAAGGGAGCAGGTACAGTTACCTCATTAAGTTCTACTTTCCTCCCACTCACTTCTTTCTAGAGAAACTCCTTCTCTAGAAATGATCCATTCTTTAGCAACAAAGATATTGCTTTTCAGATCTGTGATAGAAGGTGTACCCAACAGTTTCTTTTGGGTGTCCTATGAAGACGCACTTTTTCGATTTGGGTTTGAGCTTATCAGGATCAAACTTTTTCACGTAAGCATCACAACCCCAAACTTTAAGAAACGACAACTTTGGTTTCTTGCCAAACCACAGTTCATATGGCGTCGTCTCAACGGATTTAGATGGTGCCCTATTTAACGTGAATGCAGCTGTCTCTAATGCATAACCCCAAAACGATAGTGGTAAATCGGTAAGAGACATCATAGATTGCACCATATCTAGTAAAGTACGGTTACGATGTTTGGACACACCATTACGCTGTGGTGTTCCAGGTGGCGTGAGTTGCGAAACTATTCTGCATTGTTTCAAATGAAGACCAAACTCGTAACTCAAATATTCTCCTCCACGATCAAATCGTAGAAACTTTATTTTCTTGTTACGATCATTTTCCACTTCACTCTGAAATTATTTGAACTTTTTAAATGTTTTATATTTATGTTTCATCAAGAAGATATACCCATATCTTACTCAAATCATCTGTGAAGGTCAGAAAATAACGATACCTGCTACGAGCCTCAACACTCATCGGACTGCATACATCAGTATGTATTATTTTCAACAAGTCATTTGCTCGCTCCATTGTTCCGGAGAATGGAGTCTTAGTCATCTTGCCCATTGATAACCCACAAGTATAGGGGATCGCAACAGCTTTCGAGGGTAGAGTATTCAACCCAAATTTATTGATTCAACACAAGGGGAGCCAAAGAATATTCTCAAGTATTAGCAACCGAGTTGTCGATTCAACCACACCTGGAAACTTAGTATCTGCAGCAAAGTGTTTAGTAGCAAAGTAATATGATAGTGGTGGTAGCGGCAACAAAAGTAAAGGCAGCAAAAGTAATGTTTTTGGTATTTTGTAGTGATTGTAACAGTAGCAGAGGAAAAGTAAATAAGCCTAAACTAGTATATGGAAAACTCGTAGGCACCGGATCAGTGATGGATAATTATGCCGGATGCGGTTCATCATGTATCAGTCATAACATAGGGTGACACGGAACTAGCTCCAATTCGTCAATGTAATGTAGGCATGTATTCCGTATATAGTCATACGTGCTTATGGAAAAGAACTTGCATGACATCTTTTGTCCTACCATCCCGTGGTAGCGGGATCCTATTGGAAACTTAGAGATATTAAGGCCTCCTTTTAATAGAGAACCGGAACAAAGCATTAGCACATAGTGAATACATGAACTCCTCAAACTATGGTCATCACCGGGAGTGGTCTCGATTATTGTCACTTCGGGGTTGCCGGATCATAACACATAGTAGGTGACTATAGACTTGCAAGATAGGATCAAGAACTCACATATATTCATGAAAACATAATAGGTTCAGATTTGAAATCATGGCACTCGGGCCCTAGTGACAAGCATTAAGCATAGCAAAGTCATAGCAACATCAATCTCAGAACATAATGGATACCAGGGATCAAACCCTAACAAAACTAACTCGATTACATGATAAATCTCATCCAACCCATCACCGTCCAGCAAGCCTATGATGGAATTACTCACGCACGGCGGTGAGCATCATGAAATTGGTGATGGAGGATGGTTGATGATGACGACGGGGACGAATCCCCCTCTCCGGAGCCCCGAACAGACTCCAAATCAGCCCTCCCGAGAGGTTTTAGGGCTTGGCGGCGGCTCTGTATCGTAAAACATGATGATTTCTTCTCTCTGATTTTTTTCTCTCCGAAAGCAAATATATAGAGTTGGAGTTGGCGTCGGAGGGTTTCCAGGGGGCCCACGAGGTAGGAGGCGTGCCCTAGGGCGGGGTGCCCCCACCCTCGTGAGAAGGGTGTGGGCCTCCTGGTCTTCATCTTTGGCGAGGATTTTTTATTATTTTTTCTAAGACATCCCGTGGAGTTTTAGGTCATTCTGAGAATATTTGTTTTCTGCACATAAAATAACACCATGGCAATTCTGCTGAAAACAGCGTTAGTCCGGGTTAGTTCCATTCAAATCATACAACTTAGAGTCCAAAACAAGGGCAAAAGTGTTTGGAAAAGTAGATACGACGAAGACGTGTCAACTCCCCCAAGCTTAAACCATTGCTTGTCCTCAAGAAATTCGGTTGACAAACTGAAAGAAAGAAAGAAAGAAAAACTTTTACAAACTATGTTTGCTCTTGTTGTTGTAACTATGTCAAGCCAGCATTCAAGTTTTTAGCATAGATCATAACTAACCATATTTGCAATAATGCTCAAGTCTCATAATTACTCATATCAGTAGCATAATCAACTAGCAAGTCATAATAATAAATCTCGGATGACAACACTTTCTCAAAACAATCATAATATGATATAACAAGATGGTATCTCGCTAGCCCTTTCTGAGACCGCGAAACATAAATGCAGAGCACCTTTAAAGATCAAGGACTGACTAGACATTGTAATTCATGGTAAAAGAGATCCAATCATAATCACACCCAACATAGATTAATAGTGATGAATGCAAATGATAGCCGTGCTCTGTAGCTAGTGCTTTTTAATAAGAGGGTGATGACTCAACATAAAAGTAAATGGATAGGCCCTTCGCAGAGGGAAGCAGGGATTTGTAGAGGTGCCAGAGCTCGGTTTTGCAATAGAGATAAATTGTATTTTGAGCGGTATACTTTCGTTGTCAACGTAACAACTAAGAGATGGCGATATCTTCCATGCTACACACATTATAGGCGGTTTCCAAACAGAATGGTAAAGTTTATACTCCCCCTCCACCAACAAGCATCAATCCATGGCTTGCTCGAAACAATGAGTGCCTCCAACATACATCCGGTCCCAGGGGGAGTTTTGTTTGCAATTAATTTTGATTTAGTTTGCATAAAGCATGGGACTGGGCATCCCGGTGACCAGCCATTTTCTCGTGAGTGAGGAGCGGAGTCCACTCCTCTTGAGAATAACCCGCCTAACATGGAAGATAAGGACAGCCTTGGTTGATACATGAGCTATTCGAGCATGCAAAACAAAATGTTTATTTGAAGGTTTAGAGTTTGGCACATACAAATTTACTTGGAACGGCAGGTAGATACCGCATATAGGAAGGTATAGTGGACTCATCTGGAATAACTTTGGGGTTTAAGGGATTGGATGCACAAGCAGTATTCCCGCTTAGTACAAGTGAAGGCTAGCAAAAGACTGGGAAGCGACCAACTAGAGAGCGACAACAGGCATGTACATGCATTAAAATTAATAAACATTGGATGCAAGCATGAGTAGGATATAATCCACCATGAACATAAATATCGTGAAGGCTATGTTGATTTGTTTCAACTACATGCATGAGCATGTGCCAAGTCAAGTCACTTAAATCATTCAAAGGAGGATACCACCCCATCATACCACATCATAACCATCTCAATAGCATGTTGGCACACAAGGTAAACCATTATAACTCATAGCTAATCAAGCATGGCGTAAGCAACCACGATCTCTAATTGTCATTGCAAACATGTTTATTCATAAAAAGCTGAATCAAGGACGAGGGACTCATCATATTTACAAAAACAAAAAAGGTTGAGTTCATACCAGCTTTTCTCATCTCAGTCAGTCCATCATATATCATCATAATTGCCTTTCACTTGCACGACCGAACGATGTGAATAATAATAAGAGTGTACGTGCACTGGACTAAGCTGGAATCTGCGAGCATTCAATAAACAGGAGAAGACAAGGCAATATGGGCTCTGGGTTAAATCAACAATAATGCATATAAGAGCCACTTCAACAATTTAATCATGGTCTTCTCCTACTGACCCCAAAGAAAAGAAAATAAATAAAAACTATTTACACGGGAAAACTCCCAACAAGCAAAAGAAGAACGGGAAATATTTTTGGGTTTTCTTTTTAATTATTACTACTACAGGTGAAAAATAAACTACTACTAATTTTTTTGGTTTTTCTTAAGGTTTAACAAACACACAGGAAGAAAGCAGGAAAAAGAAAATAAACTAGCATGGATATTACAGTGAAAAAGTATGAGCACCTACATTTAGCAATGAGTGTGTGTGAGCATAAATGTAATGTCAGTGAGAAATACGTACTCCCACAAGCTTAGGCTTTTGGCCTAAGTTGGTCTATTTCCACGGCCGGCCTGGCGGATATCCATAATAATAGTTGTTCGGGTCGTACTGTGATGAGGAAGAGTTGGGATCATACTATTGTGCAGCGGTTATCACCTGCTGAGCTACAGCATGGAGTCGAGCTGCCTCCGCTCTCCTCTCGTACTCTTCTGCCTCATCTCTGGTAATAACATATCTTCTTTTTGTCTGTGAATCAAAGAAGGCAGGAGCAAGGAGAGTAATATGGAAAATACGTGGTTTATCAAAAATTAAACGATATAAGAGAGGTGATCCAGGCCTCTCGACAAACTGGTGCGAAGCCATAGAGTTATAATCTAAATATGTAGAAGGCAACTCCGTATCACTCTCACGAATGTCTATTTCAAGAAAATGAGCTAAGCGGGTTGCATAAATTCCTCCAAAGAAATCTCCATTATGTCTATTATGATGCAACCTACGAGCTACAATGGCTCCCATATGATAAGATTGGTCTCCTAACACAGCACTCCTAAGAATGCTAAGATCAGGTACACACATGTGACATGCTTCATCCTTAGCATTTATTCATCTACCGATGAAAAGAGCAAAATAATGTATAGCAGGAAAGTGAATGCTCCCTATGGTAGCCTGCGTTATATCTCTAGATTCCCCCACAGTTATACTAGCAAGAAAGTTTCTAAATTCAGATTTAGGGGGATCCCTAACACTACCCCATGATGGAAGTTTGCAAGAAGAAGTGAAATCCTCTAAGTCCATGGTATAAGATTTGTCATAGAGATCAAACATGAGTGAAGGAGAATTACGCGAAGATGAATACTCAAACCTCCTCACAAATGAACTTGTGAGATCATGATACTGGGGGCATTTGTTAGCCTCAAAATCCTCAAGACCGGCATTGCGCAAATATTCTTTGAATTCTTCTTTAATTCCCGCACGGTCCATAAAATTTTCCGACGGCCATTCGCAAGGTCATACTGGAGCCTCTCTTGGTGGATCCTCGTCAGCATCGCACATAGCAATCCTGGGTCCTTGCTTCTTAGAGGAACCACCTTGGAACATCTTCCTAAGCATATTGTTTTTCTCTGAAAAATTCTGAAATTTTTAGTAACTTCAAACAAAAGTGAACCAACTTTAATAAAACTAATAGCAACTACTCCTACAAGTGCCTAGAGCCTATATCAAGCATTAGAACTACTTAGAACCATATAAATTTGACATGCAAGCTCAAGAACATGGTCACCTATGCAGCACAAATTTGCAAAGAATAAAGCACTAGAACATAAACTAATTGGACCAATGGAGGAGTCACATACCAAGGAACAATCTCCCCAAGCAGTTTTGCGAGAGGTGCTTTGAGCAAGGAGATCGAAAATCACCACAAAAGTGGCAAGAACTCGTGGTTGAGTTGGTTTTTCGGGTTTGTGTGAGACAGACGAAGAAGATGGGTGCTGGGATAAGTGGAGGAGGGCCTCCGTGGGCCCACGAGGCAGGGGGCGCGCCCTAGGGGGGCGCCCACCACCCTCGTGGCCAGGTGGCAGCTCCTCCCGCGGTAATTTTTACACAGTAAATCCTCAAATATTCCCGAAAAAATCATATTAAATTGGCATGTCATTCTGAGGACTTTTATTTTCAGGATATTTTTATATTGCACGGATAAGTGAGGAAACAGACAGAAAAATACTATTTTTACTTTATTTCTACTAATTAACAGAAGTATAGAGAGGGTACAGAAGGTTGTGCTTCTAGTTTCATCCATCTCATGCTCATCGAAAGGAATCCACTAACAAGGTTGATCAAGTCTTGTTAACAAACTCATTCCGATAATCATGAAACCGGAGAAATTTCGAATAACACTAAGTTACCTCAACGGGGATATGCACATCCCCTATAATAAGTATATCATATTTTTTCTTGACAATAGGAAGAGGAAATTCAAAACCTCCAATTATAATCGAGGGAATTTTTCCAATGGAGTTGATACTATGAACTTGAGGTTGTTTCCTCGGAAAGTGTACCATATGCTCGTTACCATTAACATGAAAAGTGACATTGCCTTTGTTGCAATCAATAACAGCCCCTGCAGTATTAAGAAAAGGTCTTCCAATAATAATAGACATACTATCATCCTCGGGAATATCAAGAATAACAAAGTCCG
The DNA here is from genome assembly GCA_034509565.1 of Triticum monococcum. Classification (NCBI taxonomy): domain Eukaryota; kingdom Viridiplantae; phylum Streptophyta; class Magnoliopsida; order Poales; family Poaceae; genus Triticum; species Triticum monococcum. The sequence continues at coordinate 124,504,620 of CM067841.1, forward strand.
TTAAAATAGTAACGTTTGCAACCACAACAGGCACATCCTCACAAATACCGATAGGTATAGTAGTTGATTTATCAGCCATTTGCAAAGATATTTCGGTAGGGGACAGCTTATTGAAGTCAAGTCTACGATATAAAGAGAGAGGCATAACACTAACACCGGCTCCAAGATCACATAAAGCAGTTTTAATATAATTTCTTTTAATGGAGCAAGGTATAGTAGGTACTCCGGGATCTCCAAGTTTCTTTGGTATTCCACCTTTAAAAGTATAATTACCAAGCATGGTGGAAATCTCAGCTTCCGGTATCTTTCTTTTATTAGTAATGATATCCTTCATATATTTAGCATAAGGATTTGTTTTGAGCACATCAGTTAATTGCATACGCAAAAAGATAGGCCTAATCATTTCAGCAAAGCGCTCAAAATCTTCATCATCCTTTTTCTTGGATGGTTTTGGAGGAAAAGGCATGGGTTTCTGAACCCAAGGTTCCCTTTCTTTACCATGTTTCCTAGCAACAAAGTCTCTTTTATCATAAAGTTGATTCTTTGATTGTGGGTTATCAAGATCAACAGCAGGTTCAGTTTCTACATCATTGTCATTACTAGGTTGAGCATCATCATGAACATTGTCATTAATATTTTCATTAGGTTCATGTTCATTACCAGATTGTGTTTCAGCATCAGACATAGAGATATCATTTGGATTATCGGGTGGTTCAGCAATAGGTTCACTAGAAGTTTGCACAGTTCTACCATTTTTCTTTTTCTTCTTTTTAGAAGAACTAGGAACATCAATATTATTTCTCTCAGAATCTTGCTCGATTCTCTTAGGGTGGCCTTCAGGATACAAAGGTTCCTGAGTCATTCTACCAGTTCTAGTAGCCACTCTAACAGCATAATCATTTTTCTTACTATTCATTTAATCAAGCACTTCTTTTTGAGCTTTAAGCACTTGTTCTACTTGCGTGGTAACCATAGAAGCATGTTTGCTAACAAGTTTAAGTTCACCTTTAATATTAGCCATATAATCACCCAAGTGTCTAATCATATAAGCATTTTCTTTTAATTGTCTACCAAAATAAGCATTGAAGTCGTCTTGCTTATACATAAACTTATCAAACTCATCCAAGGACTGACTGGCAATTTTAGTAGGAGGAACTTCAGCTTTATCATATCTATAGAGAGAATTTACTACCTGTGTCGGGATATCGGGGAGAGGAGGTTCTTCAATAAATAAAGAATTGTGATCATAAGTTTCTTCAACAGGCGGTATATTAAGACCATGTATTTCTTCAATAGGAGGTAAATTCTTAACGTCTTCAGCTTTAATACCTTTCTCTTTCATAGATTTCTTTGCCTCTTGCATATCTTCGGGACTGAGAAATAGAACACCTCTCTTCTTCGGAGTTGGTTTAGGAATAGACTCAGTAATTGGAGCAGGAGTTGGCTCGGTAGCTGGCTCAGGAGGTGCCCAATTATTTTCATTTGTGAACATATTATTCAATAGGATTTCAGCTTCATCCGGTGTTCTTTCCCTGAAAAGAGAACCAGCACAACTATCCAGGTAATCTTTGGAAGCATCGGTTAGTCCATTATAAAAGATATCAAGTATTTTCGGTTTCTTAAGAGGATGATCAGGCAAAGCATTAAGTAACTTGAGAAGCCTCCCCCAATCTTGTGGGAGACTCTCTTCTTTAATTTGCACGAAGTTGTATATTTCCCTCAAAGCAGCTTGTTTCTTATGAGCAAGGAAATATTTAGCAGAGAAGTAATAAATCATATCCTGGGGACTACGCACACAACCAGGATCAAGAGAATTAAACCATGTCTTAGCATCACCCTTTAATGAGAATGGAAATATTTTGAGTATATAAAAGTAACGCGATCTCTCATCATTTGTGAACAGGGCAGCTATATCATTTAACTTAGTAAGATGTGCCACAACAGTTTCAGATTCATAGCCATAAAACGGATCAGATTCAACCAAAGTAATTATATCAGGATCAACAGAGAATTCATAATCCTTATCAGGAACACATATAGGTGAAGTAGCAGAAGCAGGGTCGGGTTTCATTTTATCTCTAAGTGATTCTTTGTTCCATTTAATTAATAACCTCTTAAGCTCATATCTATCTTTGCAAGCTAAAATAGCGGCAGAAGATTCCATATCAAAAAGATAGCCCTCAGGAATAACAGGCATATTTTCATCATCACTATCATCATCGTATTCAGATTCAATAATTTATTTTTCTCTAGCCCTAGCAATTTGTTCAATAAGAAATTCACCAAGGGGCACAGTAGTATCAGGCATAGAAGCAGTTTCATCATAAGTATCATGCATAGCGGAAGTGGCATCATCAATAACATGCGACATATCAGAATGAATAGCAGAAGCAGGTGTAGGTATCGCTAGCTTACTCATAACATAAGGTGAATCAAGTGTAGAGCTAGATGGCAGTTCCTTACCTCCCCTCGTAGTTGAGGGATAGATCTTGGTTTTTGGATCTCTCAAGTTCTTCATAATGATAAGCAGATATAAATCCCAAGTGACTCAAAGAATAGAGCTATGCTCCCCGGCAACGGCACCAGAAATTAGTCTTGATAACCCACAAGTATAGGGGATCACAACAGCTTTTGAGGGTAGAGTATTCAACCCAAATTTATTGATTCAACACAAGGGGAGCAAAAGAATATTCTCAAGTATTAGCAGCTGAGTTGTCAATTCAACCACACCTGGAAACTTAGTATCTGCAGCAAAGTGTTTAGTAGCAAAGTAATATGATAGTGGTGGTAGCGGCAACAAAAGTAAAGACAGCAAAAGTAATGTTTTTGGTATTTTGTAGTGATTGTAACAGTAGCAGCGGAAAAGTAAATAAGCCTAAACTAGTATTTTGTAGTGATTGTAACAGTATCATTCATAACATAGGGTGACACAGAACTAGCTCCAATTCGTCAATGTAATGTAGGCATGTATTCCGTATATAGTCATACGTGCTTATGGAAAAGAACTTGCATGACATCTTTTGTCCTACCCTCCCGTGGCAGCGGGGTCCTATTGGAAACTTAGGGATATTAAGGCCTCCTTTTAATAGAGAACCAGAACAAAGCATTAGCACATAGTGAATACATGGACTCCTCAAACTATGGTCATCACCGGGAGTGGTCCCGATTATTGTCACTTCGGGGTTGCCGGATCATAACACATAGTAGGTGACTATAGACTTGCAAGATAGGATCAAGAACTCACATATATTCATGAAAACATAATAGGTTCAGATATGAAATCATGGCACTCAGGCCCTAGTGACAAGCATTAAGGATAGTAAAGTCATAGCAACATCAATCTCAGAACATAATGGATACTAGGGATCAAACCCTAACAAAACTAACTCGATTACATGATAAATCTCATCCAACCCATCACCGTCCAACAAGCCTACGATGCAATTACTCATGCACGGCGGTGAGCATCACAAAATTGGTGATGGAGGATGGTTGATGATGACGACGGCGATGAATCCCCCTCTCCGGAGCCCCGGACGGACTCTAGATCAGCCCTCCCGAGAGGTTTTAGGGCTTGGCGGCAGCTCCGTATCGTAAAACGCGATGATTTCTTCTCTCTGATTTTTTTCTCTCCGAAAGCAAATATATAGAGTTGGAGTTGGCGTCGGAGGATTTCCAGGGGGGCCACGAGGTAGGGGGGCGCGCCCTAGGGGGGGTGCGCCCCCACCCTCATGAGAAGGGTATGGCCCCCTGGTCTTCATCTTTGGCGAGGATTTTTTATTATTTTTTCTAAGACATCCCGTGGAGTTTCAGGTCATTCCGAGAATATTTGTTTTCTGCACATAAAACAACACCATGGCAATTCTGCTGAAAACAGCGTTAGTCTGGGTTAGTTCCATTCAAATCATACAAGTTAGAGTCCAAAACAAGGGCAAAAGTGTTTGGAAAAGTAGATACGACGAAGACGTATCAACTCCCCCAAGCTTAAACCCTTGCTTGTCCTCAAGAAATTCGGTTGACAAACTGAAAGAAAGAAAGAAAAACTTTTACAAACTCTGTTTGCTCTTGTTGTTGTAACTATGTCAAGCCAGCATTCAAGTTTTCAGCATAGATCATAACTAACCACATTTGCAATAATGCTCAGGTCTCATAATTACTCATATCAGTAGCATAATCAACTAGCAAGCATCAACTAGCAAGCATTCGATGGAGACGTATCACCCATGAGGCATGGTTCGCAAGCATCAACTGATTCATAATCAAGTGATTCCAACAGCCCATCAGCATGGATTTTCTTCATGCGCTTTGCACCAATATGACCTAAACAGGAGTGCCACAAATAAGTTGCACTATCATTATTAACTTTTCATCTTTTGGCTTCAATATTATGAATATGTGTATCACTACGATCGAGATTCAATAAACCATTCACCTTGGGTGTATGACCATTGAAGGTTTTATTCATGTAAACAGAACAACGATTATTCTCTGACTTTAAATGAATAACCATATTGCAATAAACATGATCAAATTATATTCATGCTTAACGCAAACACCAAATAACATTTATTTAGATTCAACACTAATCCCGAAAGTATAGGGAGTGTGCGATGATTATCATATCAATCTTGGAACCACTTCCAACACACATCGTCACTTCACCCTTAACTAGTCTCTGTTTATTCTGCAACTCCTGTTTCGAGTTACTAATCTTTAGCAACCGAACTAGTATTAAATACTGAGGGGTTGCTATAAACACTAGTAAAGTACACATGTATATCAAATATACCTTTGTTCACTTTGCCATCCTTCTTATCCGCCAAATACTTGGGGCAGTTTTGCTTCCAGTGACCAGTCCCTTTGCAGTAGAAGCACTTAGTCTCAGGCTTAGGTCTAGACTTGGGCTTCTTCAGTTGAGCAGCAACTTTCTTGTCGTTCTTCTTGATGTTCCCCTTCTTCCCTTTGCCCTTTTCTTGAAACTAGTGGTCTTGTTAACCATCATCACTTGATGCTTTTCTTGATTTCTACCTTCGTCGACTTCAGCATCACGAAGAGCTTGGGAGTCATTTCCGTTATCCCTTGCATATTATAGTTCATCATGAAGTTCCAGTAACTTGGTGATAGTGACTAGAGAACTCTGTCAATCACTATCTTATCTGGAAGATTAACTCCCACTTGATTCAAGTGATTGTAGTACTCAGACATTCTAAGCACATGCTCACTAGCTAAGCTATTCTCCTCCATCTTGTAGGCAAAGTGCTTGTCAAAGGTCTCATACCTTTCGACATGGGCATGAGTCTGAAATACTAATTTCAACTCTTGGAACATCTCATATGCTCCGTGGCATTCAAAACGTCTTTGAATCCCCGATTCCAAGCCGTAAAGCATGGTGCACTAAACTATCAAGTAGTAATCATATCGCGCTCGCCGAACGTTCATAACGTCTGCATCTACTCCTGCAATCAGTCTGTCACCTAGCGGTGCATGAAGGACATAATTATTCTGTGCAGCAATGAGGATAATCCTCGGATCACGGATCCAATCCGCATCATTGCTACTAACATCTTTCAACTTAGTTTTTCTCTAGGAGCGTATCAAAATAAACGGGGAGCTACATCGCGAGCTATTAATCTACAACATAGTTATGCAAATACTATCAGGACTAAGTTCATGTTAAATTAAAGTTCAATTAATCATATTTAAGAACTCCCATTTAGATAGACATCCCTCTAATCATCTAAGTGATCACGTGATCCAAATCAACTAAACCATGACTGGTCATCATGTGAAATGGAGTAGTTTTCAATGGTGAACATCACTATGTTGATCATATCTACTATATGATTCACGCTCGACCTTTCGGTCTCAGTGTTCCGAGGCCATATCTGCATATGCTAGGCTCGTCAAGTTTAACTCAAGTATTTCTGCGTGTGCAAAACTGGCTTGCACCCATTGTATGTGAACGTAGAGCTTATCACACCCTATCATCACGTGCTGTCTCAGCACGACGAACTTTGCCAACGGTGCATACTCAGGCAGAACACTTGTACCTTGAAATTTAGTGAGAGATCATCTTATAATGCTATCATCGAACTAAGCAAAATAAGACGCATAAAGGATAAACATCACTTGCAATCAAAATATGTGACATGATATGGCCATGATCATCTTGCGCCTTTGATCTCCATCTCCAAAGTACCATCATGATCTCTATCGTCACCGGCATGACATTATGATCTCCATCATCTTGATCTCTATCAATGTGTCATCATATGGTTGTCTCGCCAACTATTGCTCTTGCAACTATTGCTATCGCATAGCGATAAAGTAAAGCAATTGATGGTGCTTGCATCTTATGCAATAAAGAGACAACCATGAGGCTTCTGCCAGTTGCCGATAACTTTAACAAAACATGATCATCTCATACAAAAATTTATATCTCATCATGTCTTGACCATATCACATCACAACATGCCCTGCAAAAACAAGTTAGACGTCCTCTACTTTGTTGTTGCAAGTTTTACATGGCTGCTACGGGCTGAGAAAGAACCGTTCTTACCTACGCATCAAAACCACAATGATATTTCGTCAAGTTAGTGTTGTTTTAACCTTCAACAAGGACCGGGCGTAGTCACACCCGGTTCAACTAAAGTTGGAGAAACTGACACCCGCCAGCCACCTGTGTGCAAAGCACGTCGGTAGAACCAGTCTCGCGTAAGCGTACGCGTAATGTCAGTCTGGGCCGCTTCATCCAACAATACCAACGAACCAAAGTATGACATGCTGGTAAGCAGTATGACTTGTATCGCCCACAACTCACTTGTGTTCTAGTCATGCATATAACATCTACGCATAAACCTGGCTCTGATGCCACTAGGGAACGTAGTAATTTCAAAATTTTCCTACGCACACACAAGATCATGGTGATGTATAGCAACGAGAGGGGAGAGTGTGTCCACGTATGCTCGTAGACCGAAAGAGGAAATGTTATCACAACGCGGTTGATGTAGTCGTACATCTTCACGATCTGACCGATCCAAGAACCGAACGCATGTCACCTCCGAGTTCAGCACACGTTCAGCTCGATGACGTCCCACGAACTCCGATCCAGCAGAGCTTCACGGGAGAGTTTCGTCACCACGACGGCGTGATGACGGTGATGATGATGCTACCGACATGGGGCTTCGCCTAAGCACCGCTACGATATGATCGAGGTGGATTATGGTGGAGTGGGGGCACCGCACACGGCTGGGATAGATCAACATATCAACTTGTGTGTCTAGAGGTGCCCCATTGTCCCCGTATATAAAGGAGCAAGGGGGAAGGCCGGCCGGCCCCTGTAGGCGCGCCAAGAGGAGGAGTCCTCCTCCTAGTTGGAGTAGGACTCCCCTCTTTCCTACTCCTACTAGGAGGGGGAAAGGAATTGGAGAGGGAGAAGGAAAGGGGGTGTAGGATCGAAAGTATGTCTAGAGGGGGGGTGATTAGACTACTTGACCAATTAAAAACTTAGCCTTTTCCCAATTTTAGTTCTTGGCAGATTTTAGCTATCTTAGAGCAAGTCAAGCAATCATCACATAATTCAAGAAAGCATGCAAAGAGTTTATTGGCAGCGGAAAGTAAAGCATGCAACTTGCAAGAATGTAAAGGGAAGGGTTTGGAGGATTCAAACGCAATTGGAGACACGGATGTTTTCCCGTGGTTCGGATAGGTGGTGCTATCCTACATCCACGTTGATGGAGACTTCAACCCATGGAGGGTAACGGTTGCGCGAGTCCACGGAGGGCTCCACCCACGAAGGGTCCACGAAGAAGAAACCTTGTCTATTCCACCATGGCCATCGTCCACGAAGGACTTGCCTCACTAGCGGTAGATCTTCACGAAGTAGGCGATCTCCTTGCCCTTACAAACTCCTTGGTTCAACTCCACAATCTTGTCGGAGGCTCCCAAGTGACACCTAGCCAATCTAGGAGACGCCACTCTCCAAGAAGTAACAAATGGTGTGTTTATGATGAACTCCTTGCTCTTGTGCTTCAAATGATAGTCTCCCCAACACTCAACTCTCTCTCATAGGATTTGGATTTGGTGGAAAGAATATTTGAGTGGAAAGCAACTTGGGGAAGGCTAGAGATCAAGATTCATATGGTAGGAATGGAATATCTTGGTCTCAACACATGAGTAGGTGGTTCTTTCTCAGAACATATGAGTAGGAATGATGTATGTGTTCTGATGGCTCTCTCTTCGAATGAAGAGGTGGTGGAGGGGTATATATAGCCTCCACACAAAATCCAACCGTTACACACAATCTACTAATCTCGGTGGGACCAAATCAGAAAACTCGGTCTGACCGAAATAGTAAACCTAGTGACCGTTAGGAATTTCGGTGGGACTGAGATGCAACTCGATAGGACCGATTCGGTTAGGGTTTGGGCATAACGTAATCTCAGTGAGACCGATCGCACAAACTCGGTGAGACCGAGTTCGGCAATTAGCTAACCAGAGAGTTGGTCAGGCAAACTCGGTGGGACCGACTTGCTCTTTCGGTGAGACCGAAAAGTTACAAGAAGGAAACATAGAGTTTACCTTGCATTCTCGGTGGGACCGATTCGCTCTTTTGGTGAGACCGAAAAGTTACGAAAGGGAAACAGAGAGTTTGCAAGCCCATCTCGGTGAGACCGAGATCCTTATCGGTAGGACCGAATTGCTAGGATTTGGCAGTGGCAAATGACAAGTGAAACTCGGTGGCGCCGGATTGACAGAATCGGTATGACCGAGTTTGTCTTAGGGTTTAGGTCATTTGTGGATATGGGAAAGTAGCTGAGGATTTTGGAGCATATCATTAAGCACATAAAGCAAGAGGCTCATTAAGCAACACCTCATCCCTCCTTAATAGTATTGCCTTTTCCTAACGACTCAATGTGATCTTGGATCACTAAAATATAAAATGCAGAGTCTTGAACTTTTGAGCTTGAGACAATTCTTTGTCCTTAGCATTTTGAGGGTTCCGCTTTCACATCCATGCCATGCCAATCATTGAGCTTTCCTGAAATAATCATCTTGGAATGGCATTAGCTCAATGAGCTATATGTTGTTATGAATTACCAAAACCACCTAGGGATAGTTGCACTTTCAATCTCCCCCTTTTTGGTAATTGATGACAACATATAGATCAAAGCTTCGACAAATGATAATAAGAATTAATTACATCGTCGCTTTGAGAAGTATGTGATAAGTAAGAGCTCCCCCTAAATTTGTGCATATTTAAGATTTGCTTTGGACTGCAAATGCACAAAGAGTTAGAGTCATGGGTTACTCTTCCATGTCACATACATCTTGGTGGAGCGCTCAAAAATGATAAGATTGAAATACATGCACTCATCACCAAGAATAGTGAATGATCACAAACGATAGATAGAATGATAATATTTAGCAAGCATTAAGCAACCATTAAGTGTACCTTATGATCAAACACATGATCATCGATGTCTCACAAATAATGACATAGTATCTCACACACAAGCAAACAAAGTTCGAAAAACCACCAAATAAACAAGAGAGAATAAAAGCAACACTCTCTCTCGAAGCCTATGATCTATACATTTTCTCCCCCTTTGGCAACAAGTTACCAAGAAGTTCCTAGAAAATGCATAGTGCTAAGTCGACGCTTAGGCTTGATCTTCATGTGGTGGTGGAGTCCGGAGCATGCCAAGGACGAAGCCTTCAGTAGATGTGGTCGGAGTCGAGGCTGAAGTGGATGCTGGAGCTGGTGGAACTGAGGCTATGGCTGGCGCAGACGTTGTGGCTCTGGTGTCAGCAACTGGCAGTGCAGACGACCTCGGACCTCGTGGCACCCTCGCAAAAGCATCAGTCGTGGTCCTGCCTCTCCTCTCATTCATGTCCTCCTGAAGCTGCTCCACGACAGTCTGTATCTCTGTCACCTTGATGTCCATGTCATAGAACCTCTGTTCCATGATCCTCTCTAGGCTTGCCTGGTTCTGAGTCAAGGTGGCAAGTCCTTGCTCAATACGCAGGGTGGATGCTATCAGGTAACCGAGCTGCTCTTGTTTGGTCTTCAAGAAGTAATCAGATGCCTCTGCTTGAGTAGGCATCCTGGCAGCTTTTTCCTTCCTCGCCTTCTCCTTCTGAGCTTGTGCATGGGCAGATGAGGGTTCATTTTCAGTCATAACCACTTGGTTATCCTCAAAATCTGGACAGATGGGCAGGTGTTCCTTATCCAATAAATACACGCCCGTGCCCATCTTGGAGTTGATGAGCTCCTGAATCTGTGGGGCATACCCACAACTCCTCTTCTAGTCTGCAGTTGTCCTCTTGATTGTTTCCACAATGAGACTCATGACCTTGAATTTCTGAGGCACGTCAAAGACATGAAGCAAGTTGATCGCGTAACCTCTGATCATCTTGTGATCTCCAGATTTTGGCAGAAGGGTGTGCCTAAGGATCCAGTTGATCGTAGGCAATCCTGAGAGTAGATAGTGCACTGAGCCAAACTTGAACGTGTCAAGCGCTTCATTCGGGATCTCCTTGTACATGTTGGACATGGAGTTGTGATCCATCTTTTTCTTGGCATAAATGTCCAAGTCATCAGCTTGCTCCTCTGGGGCATTGATCAACTTCGCCCATTCTTCAACAGTGGATTGGTACCTTGTACCCTCTGACATCCATGTGATCCTGCCATCCGGATAAAAGTGTGCTGTGGAGTAGAATTGCATGATCAGCTCCTCGTTCCACTTTGTGAGCTTCTGCCCAACAAAGTCTACAACTCCACATGCACTAAAGCTGTCAAATACACCGGGGTAGTACTCTTCATTGTCCTTGATGTAGGTCCAGTCGACCCATCTCATGTCACAAACGATTGGCTTCTTGTCGAGCAAAACAGTCTCATAGAAATCTTGCTGCTCCTTGGTGTGAAATCTGTAATCCACGGCAGTCCTTCTCCTAGAAGCAGACGGATCTGCTTCTCTCCATTTCCTCAGCCCTGAATCTCTCCTGAGCTTCATATCCTCAGCCACAGGATGAGCATCGTTGTGGTCTGGGATCTTGGGCCTGAGCTTCCTAAGGACACTCTCTTCCTCTTCTTCGATAGCTTCAGGCACTGGGGCCTTGTTCTTTTCCGCAGCTGGGATGCTTCGTGTGTTTCTCTTTGGTGCACTCTTAGGCTTAGATGCAGCCTTAGGTGCTTCCTTGGGCTTGGATGCAGCTGTTCCTGACCTTATAGCATCTCCCATGAGTTTGGCTGCCTTGGGTGCTGGTGCAGCAACCTCTTCTTCTTCTTCCTCCTCCTCATCTACCATGATGGAGGCCTTCCCAAGCACTCTGGCTACAGTCTTCTTGACCCTTTCCTTCCTCTTTTTGCCCTCAGCAGCAATGGGCTCAATGGGAGCAGGCTTCACAGTTGAAGCTCTAGCCTTTGACATGGGCTGCCTGCCTGCTGGCCTTTTGATTTTCAGGCCTGGCTTTGTGCCTGTTGCTGGCTCAGCTCTCTTTGATGTGGCCTCTTCCTCTACCACATAGTCCTCATCTTCAGAATCAGACGTTCTCTTCTTCCTTTGACGTGTGGCAGCCTTAGGCAGATTGCTGGGGGTGCTCCTGCTGCCATCATCAGAAGAACTTGAGGGGCTAGTGCCCTCACTCATCACAACTTGCTGCTCAGACACATTCTGGCTGTCACTTTGATCAGACATGTTGCAAACTGACTGCTGACCCTGTGAATAGATTATGGATAAGATAGAGTGGATGAGCATCACAAAAAGCAGAGATTTTTGCAAAAGATTAATTCAAAAACTTAGTTTTAGTTTTCCACAGAAAGCATCTCGGATCTACCGATTTTCAAACTCGGTGACACCGAAGCAGTTTTGGCACCAGAACTGGTGAACTCGGTTAGACCGAGTCATAGTTCGGTGGCACCGAGACTGCTAGGGTTTCACAGAATTCCAAAATCGGTCGCACCGATAAGTTATTCTCGGTCAGACCGAGTTTCACTTGTGCAATGGCAAAAGCCAGATCGGTGGGACCGAGTTTTTCAACTCGGTGGGTCCAAGATGGTTTCGGCGGAAACCTAACCCTAAAATTTTCGAATTAAACCTAATCTACGAGTTCATTGACTAGATAGGAGTGTTTCAATTGTGGCAAGAATCATGATGATCACAATGTGCTAGGAATCGGAGTGGGGAATAGCACAAAGATCGAGTCCATACCCTAGTTCGCCGGAGACTCGCTACGGCGGCAACGGCGGGGCAGAATTCCGTTGACGGCGGCAGAGACCAGCGACAGGAGGCTGCTGGCGGCGAGAAGATGATCCGGAGACCACGAAGGCAGAGTAGGCTATCGCGCGGGCGAAGAGGTTTCGGAGAAATTTCCAAAAAAATTCACGTCACTATATATAGCCCGACCCTGTCGGTGTGACCGAGTGGAACAACTCGGTGGCACCGAGATGCAAAACTGTGTGCAGTTATTGCAACTCGGTGTGACCGAAAAGTTCAAATCGGTTGCACCGAGATCGAAAACCTAGATCAACTTAATGAACTCAGTAGGACCGAAAATGGAGTATCGGTCAGACCGAGATTCATAAAGAGGTTTTGGAAGTTTAAGTCTATGACGAATCGGGGACTCCGAGCGCTCCTCACACAGAGTGGTTCGAATCTTACTTGATCAAGTTTTGTGATGCAGCATGAATAGAGTTTGAGACGAGAAAAGCATAGATAGCTAGAGGAGGTTCTTAGGCATTCTTGTCCATCCACTTGGCAAAAGAAGAAAGCCAAACAATCAAAACAACAAGTGGATGTCCTCGAATGAGTAAAATATGCAACCAACATGCTCACAAAATAAGATGGCAAATGAAATATGTGGCAAAGCATGCACAACCAATTCTAGCATCTATCAAGCAATTTGCGATGACTAGGTCATCTATATATGAGTATATTGACTTAGGAGTCAAGTGAGAACACTTGATCATAGGTCATACTCATCGTTTAAGCTCAAGTGGGGTTACCACTTTTACATAAAGAATTATTGTATTCACATCTTTAGAGTTGCTTTAGCTCAAGTCTTAGAGTAAAGCTCCCCCTAGATGTGATATCCCCCCTAAGAGGGATGAACTAACCTTGGGTTTTGTCGATGATGACTTCATGTAGATGTTGAAGATGTGGATGCTCAATGTTGATGTAGATCACTTGGAGCTATCCATTTGAGTGAATTGCACTTTCAATACCTACATGGGTTAGTCCCACAAGGAACAAACAAGGATATCCATAGACATAGAGTGATGCACACACAAGATGATGTCCATGAAAACTTTAGGTTACCTTGTCCCTTGTCTTACCAACAAGAGGGTTTGTGACTCCTTGAACTAGTGCAAGATGTGGAAGTTGATTGCACTTGTTCTTGCCAAAATGATAAGAGTGAAGTATGTTGGCGGAGTCACCCTCAAGAACTCTCTAGTTCTTCTTCTTTTGGATCCACGCCATCTTGATGGGAATCCTTGGAGTTGTAGTCATACTTGATGAAGTGGAACTTGATGTGGTCTTGGGAATCCACTTGACTAAGGTCTTAGGAGCTTCTTCAAATGCATCAATCTCCTCTTGAAGCTTGTCCTTGCCTTTTTGCTTGTAGTCTTGTGGTGGAAGATCATCTTGAGCTTGTGTCCCCTTGAAAGAAGTGTCATACTTCTCTTGTTGAGGAACAAACTTTGTCTTGGGATATTGACCTTCTTCCCATTCAACTCCATTGGCATTGAACTTTCGTTCAAAACCAACACCTTGATTCTTCCGGTGCATTCCTTGCTTGCGCACAATTTCCTCGAATTGCTTACTCCCGGCAAGGCTCTTGTAAACACCTTTCTCTATAATTCCCTTCAATAAGCTATTTTCTTGCTCAAGTGTAACTTGGCTAAGAGAATCATTAGTGGAATCAAGAGAACTACTAGAAGCAACAATATTGGATTTAGCATGATCATTGTTACTACTAGAGGAAGAATATTTCTTATTCTTGTTACTAGTCTTGACTTGAGGCATGTAAGTGGATAATAGTAAACGCTTGGCAATGTAAGAAGAACTTTTCTTGCGGAGATCATCATTGATTGCTTTTAAGAACTCATGCTCTTGCTCAAGATTGAGCTTTTCAAAGCATAATTTCTCATGAGCTCTTAAAAGTTCTTGATGATCTTCGAAGATAGTTTCATGAGCTAACTTAAGAGTGTTTAGTTCTTTAGTTAGAGCATCAATCTTCTCCTTATCATTGTCATTCGTTTTAGCATGATTAATTGATATTTCACCATAATATTCTTCACTAGAGTTGTCAACAAGCAAATCATCATCACCTAACAAGTCATCTTCATCACTATTAAAATCAACGTACTCGGGGTGTGTTACCTTAGGACCTTTGGCCATGAAGCATCTTCCAATTCCTTCATTTGGTGAGTCAAATATGTCGTAGGAGTTGGTTGACACAAGTGCTAGACCGGCAACACCTTCATCTTGAGTATCTTCGGAGTCGGAGTGATAACTTCTCTCGGAGTGGCTGTCGGAGTCGGAGCCGGATACCCATTCACCAACATGAGCTTGATGTCTTCGTTTTGTATAGCTCCTTGATGATTTTTCCTTCCTTTCCGAATCCTTGCTTCTTCGTGAGTATCTTCGTTCATAACGATCATCTCTACTCCTTCTCTCTCTTGGCGGAGATTCTTTGCTTCTTCTTTTTGGAGAATCTTCTCTTCTCTTGTAGGGAGCCATACACTCATTGGAATAGTGTCCGGGTCTTCCACAATTATAGCAGTTTCGCTCTCGACTAGAAGATCTTTTGTCATTGTAGGACCTTGACATGAAGCTTCTATCTTTGTTTCTACTCTTGTAGAACTTGTTGAAGTTCTTCACCATTAAGCTCAATTCTTCATTGAAGTTTTGTTTCTCACTTGATGATGTGGGGACTTCACATGACGCTTTGTAGGCACCACTTGATTTATTGTGAAGTTCCTCTTTATCCTTGAGTGACATCTCAT
Source organism: Triticum monococcum (assembly GCA_034509565.1). Taxonomy (NCBI): domain Eukaryota; kingdom Viridiplantae; phylum Streptophyta; class Magnoliopsida; order Poales; family Poaceae; genus Triticum; species Triticum monococcum. Next base: position 124,519,630 of record CM067841.1, read on the forward strand.
GAGCAACAATCCTTCCTATTACTTCTGTTGGCTTGAGATCTTTGTAGTTGGGCATCATTTGGATTAATGTGCACACGGTATCATATTTCCCATCCAAGGCTCTTAGGATCTTCTTGATGATGAATCTATCGGTCATCTCTTCACTTCCTAAGCCGGCAATCTCATTTGTGATGAGAGCAAGCCTAGAGTACATTTCAGCGACACCTTCACCATCCTTCATCTTGAACTTGTCAAGTTGACTTTGGAGCACATCCAACTTGGATTCCTTGACGGAGTCGGTACCTTCGTGCATATCAATCAAAGTATCCCAAATTTCCTTTGCATTCTCAAGGCGGCTGATTTTGTTCAATTCTTCGGGGCACAATTCGTTGAAGAGAATATCACAAGCTTGAGCATTGTATTGTAACATCTTCAACTCATCCGCGGTAGCTTCACGGTTTGGTTCTCTCCCATCAAATAACTCACCTTGCAAACCAACACAAACAATAGCCCATACGGCGGGGTTATGTCCAAGAATATGCATTTTCATTTTATGCTTCCAACTAGCAAAATTAGTGCCATCAAAGTAAGGACCTCTACGGTGATAATTTCCCTCGCTAGATGCCATACTCTCCTAGGTTGTGAAACCAAGGCTATGACCACCAAAACCTATGGAGATCAAGGCAAATGGAGACCAAAGCTCTGATACCACTTGTAGGATCGAAAGTATGTCTAGAGGGGGGTGATTAGACTACTTGACCAATTAAAAACTTAGCCTTTTCCCAATTTTAGTTCTTGGCAGATTTTAGCTATCTTAGAGCAAGTCAAGCAATCATCACACAATTCAAGCAAGCATGCAAAGAGTTTATTGGCAGCGGAAAGTAAAGCATGCAACTTGCAAGAATGTAAAGGGAAGGGTTTGGAGGATTCAAACGCAATTGGAGACACGGATGTTTTCCCGTGGTTCGGATAGGTGGTGCTATCCTACATCCACGTTGATGGAGACTTCAACCCACGGAGGGTAACGGTTGCGCGAGTCCACGAAGGGCTCCACCCACGAAGGGTCCACGAAGAAGCAACCTTGTCTATTCCACCATGGCCATCGCCCACGAAGGACTTGCCTCACTAGCGGTAGATCTTCACGAAGTAGGCGATCTCCTTGCCCTTACAAACTCCTTGGTTCAACTCCACAATCTTGTCGGAGGCTCCCAAGTGACACCTAGCCAATCTAGGAGACACCACTCTCCAAGAAGTAACAAATGGTGTGTTGATGATGAACTCCTTGCTCTTGTGCTTCAAATGATAGTCTCCCCAACACTCAACTCTCTCTCATAGGATTTGGATCTGGTGGAAAGAAGATTTGAGTGGAAAGCAACTTGGGGAAGGCTAGAGATCAAGATTCATATGGTAGGAATGGAATATCTTGGTCTCAACACATGAGTAGGTGGTTCTTTCTCAGAACATATGAGTAGGAATGATGTATGTGTTCTGATGGCTCTCTCTTCGAATGAAGAGGTGGTGGAGGGGTATATATAGCCTCCACACAAAATCCAACCATTACACACAATCTACCAATCTCGGTGGGACCGAATCAGAAAACTCGGTCTGACCGAAATAGTAAACCTAGTGACCGTTAGGAATTTCGGTGGGACTGAGATGCAACTCGGTAGGACCGATTCGGTTAGGGTTTGGGCATAACGTAATCTTAGTGAGACCGATCGCACAAATTCGGTGAGACCGAGTTCAGCAATTAGCTAACCAGAGAGTTGGTCAGGCAAACTCGGTGGGACCGACTTGCTCTTTCGGTGAGACCGAAAAGTTACAAGAAGGAAACATAGAGTTTACCTTGCATTCTCGGTGGGACCGATTCGCTCTTTCGGTGAGACCGAAAAGTTACGAAAGGGAAACAGAGAGTTTGCAAGCCCATCTCGGTGAGACCGAGATCCTTATCGGTAGGACCGAATTGCTAGGGTTTGGCAGTGGCAAATGACAAGTGAAACTCGGTGGCGCCGGATTGACAGAATCGGTATGACCGAGTTTGGCTTAGGGTTTTGGTCATTTGTGGATATGGGAAAGTAGCTGAGGATTTTGGAGCATATCATTAAGCACATAAAGCAAGAGGCTCATTAAGCAACACCTCATCCCTCCTTAATAGTATTGCCTTTTCCTAACGGCTCAATGTGATCTTGGATCACTAAAATATAAAATGAAGAGTCTTGAACTTTTGAGCTTGAGCCAATTCTTTGTCCTTAGCATTTTGAGGGTTCCACTTTCACATCCATGCCATGCCAATCATTGAGCTTTCCTGAAATAATCATCTTGGAATAGCATTAGCTCAATGAGCTATATGTTGTTATGAATTACCAAAACCACCTAGGGATAGTTGCACTTTCAGGGGGGCGCCGCCCCCCTCTCCTAGTCCAATTTGGACCAGAGGGGGAGGGGCGCATGGCCTCCCTAGCCCAGCCCTCCCTCTCTCCACTAAGGCCCATAAGGCCCACTATTTCTCCCGGGGCTGGGGGTCCGGTAACCCTCCGAGACTCTGGTTTTCTCCGAAACCACCCAGAACACTTCCGGTGTCCGAATATAGTCGTCCAATATATCCATCTTTACGACTCGACCATTTTGAGACTCCTCATCATGCCCGTGATCATATCCGGGACTCCCTACTACCTTCGGTACATCAAAACACAAAAACTCATAATACCGATCGTCACTGAACTTTAAGCGTGCGGACCCTACGGGTTCGAGAACTATGTAGACATGACCGAGACACGTCTCTGGTCAATAACCAGTAGCGGAACCTGGATGCTCATATTGGCTCCCACATATTCTACGAAGATCTTTATCGGTCAAACTGCATAAGAACATACGTTGTTCCTTTTGTCATCGGTATGTTACTTGCATGAGATTCGATTGTCGGTATCTCAATACCTAGTTCGATCTCGTTACCGGCAAGTCTCTTTACTCGTTCCGTAATACATCATCCCGCAACTAACTCATTAGTTACAATGCTTGCAAGGCTCATAGTGATGTGCATTACCGAGTGGGCCCAAAGATACCTCTCCGACAATCGGAGTGACAAATCCTAATCTTGATCTATGCCAACTCAACAATTACCATCGGAGACACCTGTAGAGAACCTTTATAATCACCTAGTTACGTTGTGTTGTTTGGTAGCACACAGAGTGTTCCTCCAGTAATCGGGAGTTGCATAATCTCATAATCATAGGAACATGTATAAGTCATGAAGAAAGCAATAGCAGGAAACTAAAACGATCAAGTGCTGAGCTAATGGAATTGGTCAAGTCAATCACATCATCCTCTAATGATGTGATCCCATTAATCAAATGACAAACCATGTCTATGGCTAGGAAACTTAACCATCTTTGATTCAACGAGCTAGTTAAGTAGAGGCATACTAGTGACACTCTGTTTGTCTATGTATTCACACATGTACTAAGTTTTCGGTTAATACAATTCAAGCATGAATAATAAACATTTATCATGATATAAGGAAATAAATAATAACTTTATTATTGCCTCTAGGGCCTATTTCCTTCAAGTACACCACACGACCAACACACACTCTCACGCTCAAGTGCTCAACCTACACGTGCATGCGCACACATCAGGCCCTGACAGACACATACACAACCAGGTGATTCCCGCGCACGGGTTGGAGTCTTGTCGCGCCTGCGTAAATTTGTGTTTATCTGACCTTTTCCCTATGTGAACTGACAGGTGGGACCCACAAGGAACGTGGTCAATTTAACTAGTCAACATGGTGCCACACAGACTATTTGGCCGGTCAACAGAGTGCAATCCAATGCTGAACCGTGAGCAAGTGACCGTATAATCACCGCAAAACGTATATAGTGACCGTAATTAGCTTATTCTAAAGTTCGGTGAACGTATTACGCTTTTCTCTCTGTAGGCCCTCCAAAACAACATCTCTACACGTTCTCGCATGTTACATCTAACAACTATGCAATACATCACTACTACTACACTCTAACACAATAAATCATATGTGTTTTTTAGTTTTACTAGATATCATATTGTTACTTAATTATTCAGTTTGCATACATTAAAATTGCCTTTGAAATGTCTGGCCAGTATCATATACCGCGCGGGAAAAATCCCGCCCTTTCCTGTTTAATCGGGTTTGTACCGATGGATCGTGCGAAACAGCAAAACTATAGTACTATACAATACAAGTGACAGTTCACTGGGCCGTCGTGTCGTGTACTCCTCCGTCATAAGAGTGGAGCGCTCGTTTTCATAAATCCTCTAGTCCCTTTTCGCCTACATGTGGGACATCAAGCTACCGGGTCCACGTGCCATACCGAAATACAGTGCAGAGGAGCCGGGGTGAAGCACCCAGTCATGGCGCCGGCATAGTAATGAGCAATGAGGCGTCAAATCACAAAGTTGCACCTTTCCCATAGTTAAGTTGGAGGGACAAAGTAATAATGCTAAAAAATGAAGTTGGACGGACGAAGCAACCATCATTTCACTCATTGCGGAATCCGCTTCTTCCTCATCTTCTTCAAGTTAACCACGTGTTGCTTCTGCCGTTGTTTTGCCTCATGTGGGACGCGGATTGGCTTGGTAAAGCACTCACACGTGGGACCGCATGTTAGCAAACCACCAGGACAGCGTCCTCTAAAAATAAGAACCCCCCCTCCATCTGCGTAGCAAAATCACCTCCTTTTTACTAATCTTGATTCTATAATTTTTTAGATCAATATAACTGAGATTTGTATAGATAGCACACAGGAGCAAAACCAAGTGGTACAGTTAAGGGCATCCACAATGTGTAGCCAAATGTGAAAATAGCTTTTGGCATCGTGGGAACCATTGTGGACGGTGTTGCCAAAGCCAAAAGGATGGAACCGAAGCACCCTGATTGATTGATTGAAGGAATAGAAAAATGGAACATCTCTCCTCTTTCTCCCGTGCTTGGACGCATGTACATTATAGAGCACAGAGTCTACTCCCATGTCCCTTCTATCACAAATCACAAAGCAATGAGGCATCAAATCACAAAGCACGGACGAAGCAACCATCATTTCACTCTTTGCTGACTCCGCTTCTCCATCATCTTCTTCGAGAAACCATCTCACCGCACTAAGCTGGACGGTCGACGCTATTGTGTACTAGTAGTACTAGTACATTTACGCTTCCTTTGGTTCAATGGACTTCCCGGATGCAAATAAGGCGGTGTCTCGGCTTCCAGGTGGCACTTGCGAATGACTTACCGTGGTCTCCCTCGATGGTGTTCTCCGCCGAACGCACTTCGCCAAACCACAACGTTCGAGACATCATCGACATCACCACAATGGGGAAGGAAGTCAAATATAATAGTTACTACCTCCATTTTTTTGTACACAAGGCCAGTATATCAAAATTACAATTTGAAAAAGGCCACTAACACTAATCGAGGCAAAATTGATGGTTTTTACCCTTGCTTTATAGCTATGCATGCAGCCCGGGAGTGATGACAGACCAAACGCATGCATGTAGCATGCATATAAGAGGCAGGGGAAGCGCACTTGCGGAGAATCCGAGAAGACTCAATAAGGAATCAAGGAAAAGGAGCCAATGACTCCATGCGCATTAAGAGCCATACATTTCTCTAGGTCCTTGCATGCAGGGGTAAAATTGTCCAAAATAATGCATGGGGTGGTCTACTTGGTATGCGTGCGCCGAGTTATATGCAAACTAAAAAAGAATGGAGGGAGTATACTAGCAACCAAGGACACTGATATCCCCTGCATGCATGCGGAAGTGAGAAGGTTGGTTTGCATGGCGCTGCATTAATCAAGCGATGAGGAGTGAGGTAGTTAGCTCTTTGGGCTTTGCAGAAAAACTAGGCATTAATTGACACGTGAAACGAGGATTTGTATCGATTAATTCCATGAAGGAAAACCCCGACTTTCTTTTTTAACACTAGTACTCCTAGTACGTAGTTATCCTGTTTGGGTCAAGGCCTTGCATTACCATACTTCACCACACATTTTTGCCAAGCTTGCCTAAAGTTTTCAAAATGAAAAGGAAGTACACTTGCGCACGGCTGTCGCGGTCGCGCCGCACCCTCACACGGTTACTCCCGCATGCCGCGGTCGCACCGCACCCTCACACAGTCGCTCCTGCACGCCACAAACCCAACCAAGGGAACGCACCCTCACTGACACGTGCTGTCGCATGTGAACAAACCAAACTCAGCCATCCTACCGCTGACACATAATTTTCGTTCATAGAGTATGTTTATCCAACTGCATGTTGGGGAGTATCCGTATGGCCCGTGCGGTGGTCTGTTGGGGAAGAAGAAGAGGTGAGGAAGAAGGGTTAGGAGACGTAGGATATTCATCCAACCGCCTCAAATGGTAGACTGACCCAAGTCAGGTGACTTGCATAACAATATATGTTTTTACACAACAAAAGATCCATAAAAACAACAACATAAAGAAAAACTATCACTGCTCGTGGAACGAGACGACCTCGTCGTCTTTGGCTGCCGACGCGAACCAGTCGTAGCTGCTGACATGTGTCTCCGCACCGTGGTTGTCCTTGGTGTAACACCCACAATGCGGCTATATCTCCCACGTGTCGGGGCACGACTTAGAGGCATAGCCACATGGTAGGCATGTCGCAAGAGGGGTAATCTTTACACATCCCATGTACTGAATAAGAAAGGGATAAAGAGTCGGCTTATAATCGCCACTTCACACAATACATAAATAGTCATACATCATCCAGAATACAATCAAGGTCCGACTACGGAACCAACATAAATAAAGACAACCCCAAATGCTAGATCCCCGATCGCCCCAACTAGGCTCCTCTACTGATCATCCGGAAAAGAAACATAGTAACGGCTCGAATCCTCGTCGAACGCCCACTTGAGTTCGGTAGCATCCCCTGCACTGGCATCATCGGCACCTACATCTGTTTGGAAGTATCTGTGAGTCATGGGGACTTAGGAATCTCACACCCACGAGATCAAGACTATTTAAGCTTAAAGGTAGGAAAGGGGTAGTGAGGTGGAGCTACAGCAAGCACTAGCATATATGGTGGCTAACTTACGCAAAAGAGAGCGAGAAGAGAAGCAAAGCACGGCCGAGAAGCTACTAGTGATCAAGAAGTGATCCTGAAGCTACTTACGTTCAAGCATAACACGAGCCCGTGTTCTCTTCCCGGACTCCGCTGAAAAGAGACCATCATGGCTACACATGCGGTTGATTCATTTTAATTAAGTTAAGTTTCAAGTTCTCTACAACCGGACATTAACAAATTCCCATCTACCAATAACCACGGGCACGGCTTTCGAAAGTTCAAAACCCTGCAAGGGTGTCCCAACTTAGCCCATCACAAGCTCTCACGGTCAACGAAGGATATTCCTTCTCCCGGGAAGACCCGATCAGGCTCGGAATCCCGATTACAAGACATTCTGACAATGGTAAAACAAGACCAGCCAAGCCACCCAATGTGCTGACAAATCTCGATAGGAGTCGCACGTATCTCGTTCTCAGGGCAACACTGCATGAGACTAGCTACGAGTAAAACCAACCCTCAAGTTTCCCCGAGGTGGCCCCGCAGGCAGCTCGGTTCGTACCAACACTCAGAGGAGCACTGGCCCGGGGGGTTTAAAATAAAGATGACCCTTGAGTCTGTAGAACCCAAGGGAAGGTATATGGTGGTAGGTAGGCAAATGGTAAAACCAAGGTTGGGCCTTGCTGGAGGAGTTTGATTCAAAGTGAACTGTCAAGGGGTTCCCATAACACCCAACCGCATAAGGAACGCAAAATCAAGGAACATAACACTGGTATGACGGAAACTAGGGCGACAAGAGTGGAACAAAACACCAGGCATAAGGCCGAGCCTTCCACCCTTTACCAAGTATATAGATGCATTAAAGTAAATAAGATATAATAATGATATCCCAACAATATCCATGTTCCAACATGGAACAAACTTCAACTTCACCTGCAACTAGCAACGCTATAAGAGGGGCTGAGCAAAAGCGGTAACATAGCCAAACAACGGTTTGCTAGGAAAGGTGGGTTAAAGGCTTGACATGGTAACATGGGAGGCATGATATAACAAGTGGTAGGTAGCGTGGCATAGCAATAGAGGGAACAACTAGCAAGCAAAGATAGAAGTGATTTCGAGGGTATGGTCATCTTGCCTGCAAAGTTCTCAGAGTTGACGAAAGCTTGATCCTCGTTAGCGTACTCAACAGGTTCCTCGATCACGTACTCGTATCCCGGCTCTACCCAAAGCAAGAACACAAGCGAAGGACCAACAATCAATCACGATGCAATGCACAAACAACATGATGCAAAACATGGCATGATATGCGAGATGTGATATGCAATGCATATGCGTGCTTCGGAAGGAAAAGATTGATCAAGGCATCAACTTGGCAAACCAAGTGTGTCGGTGGAAAGATGAGATGATTTCAGTTGAAATCGATATAAAGATCACCGGAATCGGATGCACGGTTTGCAAATGGCAAGCAAAACCATAATGGCACAATTCTGCAATTAACAACACGATGCCATCTAGAATGCAACAATAAACTAAGCTACTGCACTCCAACATAGCAATAAAGCACATGGCAGTGATTTACTCAAGATGCTTGACAAAACATGAACACTAAGATATGGCTAAATCACACTAGAACGGGTTCAAACAAGCATGGCAAAAGTGCAAAAGATATCAGGTTCACAGACTTAGTGAAAATACTAACATGCCAGGAATAACATCAGGAAGCAGTGTTTAGAGCAAGCAAACAACATGCTACAGGAACACATCATAGCAAACAAAGGCATGGCATGAATCTAATAAATGCATATAACAAAAGTCCCTTACTGATCATGAGCCAAAAAGGCACAGAAAATATGATGGCACCCATGTAAACATAGCAACTTTCATTAACAGTTTCAGACTTAGCAGAAAATTGAGCATGGCATAAACAGAATTATGAAGGCATCTTTACGAGCTCAAATCACTCAACACAAGGCATTGCATGACAAGATAAGCATATCATCAGCAAGATGGCATGTTCATGAAGCTAACCATGGCAAGATCAAGTTCATAGCATGCATGGATCAACAACAACAACCATGGCAAAATTGATTAACATGTAAACAATCTACCAGGAACATTTTATAGCAAAAGTAGAGCAAGATTAAGACATGCTAGGGCACTCCATAATTGCAAACAGGGACATGGATGGATAGATCATAACCATATGTCCAAATCATCCTTACTGAAGGTACTCCAAAAAATCATGGATCTCACTGTAGCATCATGGTTACATGGCATAAAAATAACAGCAGAACAAGGACTTATCAAAATCCTAAGTCCCTGAAATCAGCAATATCACGAAGGCTACTTTGCATGCTTGTGCTAGTCACCACATTGATCACAAAAGTAAATGGCAAGCACCCCTGTAAAGAAGCCATGGCATATACCAAAACACATGTAGAGCTCATGCCCATATGATGCACACAACAAATGTGGCGAAAAATGCCAAATCCTCATACTCTGATAAGTAACAACAACTAACAATTTATAGCACTCTTGCATCAACGATTTGGGCATCAAAATGGACTCACACAAGCATGTCACAATGTAATGAAATGAAGATCATCTCACGATGAACATTTTGATATATCATGCGCATGAAACGGAGCTACGGTCATGGAGTTGTGATACAATGAACAGGGCCCTCAAATCAACACAGGATAAAGACTTAGAAGAAATCGACCTCTCCGAGGGCAAAAGTCAACGACAGCGCAGCGAGGTTGGATCGGGCCAACTCCGGCAACGGCGAGGCTCGAAGGCGGCGGGGAGGCTGGGGAACGGTCGGATCCCGGCGGTGGCGACCGGATCTGGCCGTCGGCGGGGTCGGCGGAGCCCAACGGAGTCCAGGGTAGGCGTGGGCGGCGGGGACCCGCCGGATCTGGGCGGCGGATGGCGAAACGGGCATCGGCGGCCGGTGACGGACGGCGGGCGGTGGCGAAGAAGCCGGACGGCGCTGGGAGGCGCGGCTCGCGGGCGCGGGCGGAGGAGCCGCGGGCCGGGGAGGGCCCGCCCCGAGCCTCGGCGGGCCGGCGCGGGGATCGGCGATGTGGGGCGCGGGCGGAGATGACGTGGTGCGCAGCGATTCGCCGGTGGCGGCGGCGCGGACGCGTCCGACTCGGACGGACGTGTCTGGCAGCGCAAGGAGAGGGAGAGCTAGGGTTTCGACCTGGATTTGGACGTGGAGAGCACATATTTATACCTAGGAGGAGGTAGGAGTGTCCAAATGGAGTGTAGTTTTCGCCCACGCGATCGTGATCCGACAGCGGAGGACATGGGTGTGGTTTGGAATGGTTATTGAGCCGTTTTGGAGGGGTGTTGGGCTGCAACACACAAGAGTCCTTTCCGGTTACCCGGTTAACCGTTGGAGTATCAAACGGACTTCAAATGACACGAAATTTGACAGGTGGTCTATAGGTGGTGTACCAAGGCCACTTGGCAAATCTCGGTCCATTCCAAGGACGTTTAACACCCGCTCACGAAAAGAGACAAAAGGGGTACGCCGGTGCACGTAGGAGTGTCGGATTGCAAAACGGACAACGGGGAAAATGCTCGGATGCATGAGACGAACACGTATGCCAAAGCTATGCACATGATGACAAGATATGAAATGCATGACATGAATAAAATTCAAAACGAAGACAAAACCCAACCACAAAGGGAATCTAATAACTTAGAGCCGGAAATGGCAAGAGTCGGAGTTACAAATATGGCAAGTTACATCCAGGGTGTTACACTTGGCCTCCAGCTACTCGTTCACGTGGAGCGTGCGGGCGCTCTGCACGGACGAGAGCACCACCCGGTTCAAGTCGAGGACGTATGATTCCGCCTGCGGGAGGGCCTCGATGGCAGTGGCATCCGCGCGCTCCGCGTCGAGTCAAGTCGAGCTTATGCCGCCACGTTCAAGTCCAGGATGTCCGGTTCCGCCTGTAGTAGGGGCCATGATGAGAGCGGCATCCGCGCGCTCCATGTCGAGTTGAGCCTCTGCCGCCCGGTTCAAGTCCAGGACGTACGGTTCTGCCTGCAGGAGGGCCTCGATGGCAGCGGCATCCGTGCGCTCCGCCTCAAGTTGAGCCTCCGCCGCCCGGTTCACATCCACGACATCCGGTTCCGCCTGCAGGAGAGCCTCGATGGCAGGGGCAAGCACGTGCTCCGCGTTGAGTTGAGCCTCTGCCTCCCGGTCCTCCTTTAGTATCGCCAGGTTGAGCCGCTAGTCCGCCTGCACCATGGGGGACTCGGGCGCCGGCACGAAGTCGATGTCCATCGTCTCATACCCATCGGGGGCCTTCTGCATCGTGACGTCCGCCATGAACATTGGATCGGCTTCCTCCTCCTCGTAGCTTGGCTCCAGAGAACTCGGGGATTGGCCCGCCGCAAAGCGAGCATGGGAATGGAGGTCTGTGGCGCGGACCGCCTGTTGGGGAACGTAGCAGAAATTCAAAATTTTCCTACGTGTCACCAAGATCTATCTATGGAGAAACCAGCAACGAGGGGAAGGAGAGTGCATCTACATACCCTTGTAGATCGCTAAGCGGAAGCGTTCAAGAGAACGGGGTTGAAGGAGTCATACTCGTCGTGATCCAAATCACCGGAGATACTAGTGCCGAACGGACGGCACCTCCGCGTTCAACACACGTACAGCCCGGTGACGTCTCCCATGCCTTGATCCAGCAAGGAGAGAGGGAGAGGTTGAGGAAGACTCCATCCAGCAGCAGCACAACGGCGTGGTGGTGGTGGAGGAGCGTGGTGATCCAGCAGGGCTTCGCCAAGCACCGCGAGATATGAGGAGAAAGAGAGGTAGGGCTGCGCCAGGATGAGGTCCAAAAACTCATCTATTGGAAGCCCGAAGTCCTCAAGTATATATAGGGGAGAGGGAGGGGTGCGCCCCACCTAGGGTTCCACCCTAGGGGCGGCGGCCAGCCCCAATCCCATCTAGGGTGGCGGCCAAGTGGAGGGGGAGAGGGAGGCGTACCAGGCATGGGCCCTAAGGCCCATCTGCCCTTAGGGTTTGCCCCCCTTTCTTCCCCTTAGGCGCCTTGGGCCCTTGTGGGGGCGCACCAGCCCACCTGGGGCTGGTCCCCTCCCACACTTGGCCCATGCAGCCCTCCGGGGCTTGTGGCCCCACTTGGTGGACCCCCGGGACCCTCCCGGTGGTCCCGGTACGTTACCGATAAAACCCGAAACTTTTCCGGTGACCAAAACAGGACTTCCCATATATAAATCTTTACCTCCGGACCATTCCGGAACTCCTCGTGACGTCCGGGATCTCATCCGGGACTCCGAACAACATTCAGTAACCACGTATATCTATTCCCTATAACCCTAGCGTCATCGAACCTTAAGTGTGTAGACCCTACGGGTTCGGGAACCATGCAGACATGACCGAGATAACTCTCCGATCAATTACCAACAGCGGGATCTGGATACCCATGTTGGCTCCCACATGTTCCACGATGATCTCATCGGATGAACCACGATGTCAAGGACTTAATCAATCCCGTATACAATTCCCTTTGTCTATCGGTACGATACTTGCCCGAGATTCGATCGTCGGTATCCCGATACCTTGTTCAATCTTGTTACCGGCAAGTCTCTTTACTCGTTCCGTAACACATCATCCCGTGATCAACTCCTTGATCACATTGTGCACATTATGATGATGTCCTACCAAGTGGGCCCAGAGATACCTCTCTGTCACACGGAGTGACAAATCCCAATCTCGATTCGTGCCAACCCAACAGACACTTTCGGAGATACCTGTAGTGTACCTTTATAGCCACCTAGTTACATTGTGACATTTGGCACACCCAAAGTTTTCCTACGGTATCCGGGAGTTGCACAATCTCATGGTCTAAGGAAATGATACTTGACATTAGAAAAGCTTCAGCATACGAACTACACGATCTTTGTGCCAGGCTTAGGATTGGGTCTTGTCCATCACATCATTCTCCTAATGATGTGATCCCGTTATCAACGACATCCAATGTCCATGGTCAGGAAACCGTAACCATCTATTGATCAACGAGCTAGTCAACTAGAGGCTTACTAGGGACATGGTGTTGTCTATGTATCCACACATGTATCTGGGTTTCCTATCAATACAATTCTAGAATGGATAATAAACGATTATCATGAATAAGGAAATATAATAATAACCAATTTATTATTGCCTCTAGGGCATATTTCCAACAGTCTCCCACTTGCACTAGAGTTAATAATCCAGTTCACATTGATATGTGATTAACACTCAAGGTCACATCCCCATGTGACTAACACCCAAAGAGTTTACTAGAGTCAATAATCTAGTTCACATTACCATGTGATTAACACTCGATGAGTTCTAGGTTTGATCATGTTATGCTTGTGAGAGATGTTATAGTCAACGGATCTGAATCTTTTAGATCCATGTGTGCTTTACAAATCTCTGTGTCATCTCCTAGATGCAGCTACCACGTTCTATTTGGAGCTATTCCAAATAATTGTTCTACTATACGAATCCAGTTTACTACTCAGAATAATCTGGATTAGTGTCAAAGTTTGCATCGGCGTAACCCTTTACGACGAACTCTTTTACCACCTCCATAATCGAGAAAATTCCTTAGTCAACTAGTTACTAAAGATAACTTTGACTGCTGTCCTGTGATCCATTCTTGGATCACTCTTGTACCCCTTGACCGACTCATGGCAAGGCACACTTCAGGTGCGGTACACAGCATAGCATACTGTAGATCCTACGTCTAAAGCATAGGGGACGACCTTCGTCCTTTCTCTCTATTCTGCCGTGGTCAGGTTTCGAGTCTTACTCAATGTTCACACCTTATAACACAGCCAAGAACTCCTTCTTTGCCGATCCATTTTGAACTCCTTAAAAATCTTGTCACGGTATGTATTCATTTGAAAGTACTATTAAGCATTTTGATCTATCCTTATAGATCTTAATGCTCAATACTCAAGTAGCCTAATCCAGGTTTTCCATTGAAAAACACTTTTCAAATAACTCTGCATGCTTTCCAGAAATTCTACATCATTTCTGATCAACAATATGTTAACAACATATACTCATCGATAATTCTATAGTGCTCCCACTCACTTCTTTGGAAATACAAGTTTCTCATAAACTTTGTATACACCCAAAATCTTTGATCGTCTCATCAAAGCATACATTCCAACTCTGAGATGCTTACTCCAGTCCTTAGAAGGATTGCTAGAGCTTTGCATACTTGTTAGCATCTTTCAGGATTGACAAAACCTTCCGGTTGTATCACATACAACCTTTCCTCAAGAAAATTGTCGAGGAAACAATGTTTTGACATCCTATCTGCAAGATTTCAAAAATAATGCAGTAATCGCTAATATAATTCCAACAGACTCTTAGCATCGCTACGAGTGAGAAAGTCTCATCGTAGTCAACTCCTTGAACTTGTCGGAAAACATTTTAACGACAAGTCGAGCTTCCTTGATGGTGATACATATCATCATTGTCTGTCTTCCTTTTAAAATCCATATGTACCTAACAGCCTTACAACCATCAAGTAGTTCTTCCAAAGTCTACACTTTGTTTTCATATATGGATCCTCTCTCGGATTATATGGCCTCGAGCCATTTTGGAATCCAGGCCCACCATTGCTTCTCCATAGCTCGTAGGTTCATTGTTGTCTAGCAACATGACTTCCAAGACAGGATTACGTACCACTCTGAAGTAGTACGCATCCTTGTCATCCTACGAGGTTTGGTAGTGACTTGATCTGAAGTTTCATGATCACTATCATAAGCTTCCACTTCAATTGGTGTAGGTGCCACAGGAACAATTTCCTGTGCCCTGCCACACACTAGTTGAAGAGACGGTTCAATAACCTCATCAAGTCTCCACCATCCTCCCACTCAATTCTTTCGAGAGAAACTGTTCCTCGAGAAGGACCCGATTCTAGAAACAATCCCTTATTGCTTTCGGATCTGAGACAGGAGGTATACCCAACTGTTTTGGGTGTTCTATGAAGATGCATTTATCCGCTTTGGGTTCGAGCTTATCAGCCGGAAACTTTTTCACATAAGCAGCCCCAAATTTTTAAGAAATGACAGCTTAGGTTTCTCTAAACCATAGTTCATACGGTGTCATCTCATCGGAATTACACGGTGCCCTTTTAAAAGTGAATGTGGTTGTCTCTAATGCCTAACCCATAAACTATCATGGTAATTCGATAAGAGACATCATGGTATGCATCATATCCAATAGGGTGCAGTTATGATGTTCGGACACACCATCACACTATGGTGTTCCAGGCTGTATTAGTTTTTAAACAATTTCCACAATGTCTTAATTCTATGCCAAACTCATAATTCAGATATTCATCTCTATGATCATATCATAGATATTTTATCCTCTTGTCACGACGATCTTTCAACTTCACCCTGAAATTACTTGAACCTTTCAATAATTCAGACTCGTGATTCATCAAGTAAATATACTCAACATATACTTAAATCATCTTTGAAGTAAGAACATAACGATATCCACTACACGCCTCAGCACTCATTGGACTGCACACATCAAAATGTATTACTTCCAACAAGTCGCTTTCCAGTTCCATTTTACTGAAAACGAGGCTTTCAGTCATCTAGCCCATGTGGTATGATTTGCATGTCTCAAGTGATTCAAAATCAAGTGAGTCCAAACGGTCCATTTGCATGGAGTTTCTATATACACCAATAGACATGGTTCCCATGTCTCAAACTTTTCAAAAACGAGTGAGCCCAAAGATCCATCAACATGGAGCTTCTTCATGCGTTTTATACCGATATGACTGATGTGGCAGTGCCACAAGTAGGTGGTACTATCATTACTATCTTATATCTTTTCGCATGAACATGTGTATCACTATGATCGAGATTCAATAAACCATTCATTTTAGGTGCAAGACCATTGAAGGTATTATTCAAATAAACAGAGTAACCATTATTCTCCTTAAATGAATAACCGTATTGCAATAGAAATAATCCAATCATGTCTATGCTCAACGCAAACACCAATCTCGATGGTAGAGGGAGCGTGCGATGCTTGATCACATCAAGCTTGGAAAAACTTCCAACGCATATCGCCAGCTGACCTTTAGCTAGTCTCCGTTTACTCCGCAGCCTTTTATTTCGAGTTTACTAACACTTAGCAACCGAACCGGTATCTAATACCATGGTGCTACTAGGAGTACTAGTAAAGTACACATTAACACAATGTATATCCAATATACTTCTATCGACCTTGCCAGCCTTCTCATCTACCAAGTATCTAGGGTAATTCTGCTCCAGTGGCTGTTCCCCTTATTACAGAAGCACTTAGTCTCGGGTTTGGGTTCAACCTTGGGTTTCTTCACTAGAGCAACAGCTGATTTGCCGTTTCATGAAGTATCCCTTCTTGCCCTTGCCCTTCTTGAAACTAGTGGTTTCATCAACCATCAACAATTGATGCTCCTTCTTCATTTCTACTTTTGTGGTGTCAAACATCGCGAATATCTCAAGGATCATCATATATGTCCCTGATATATTATAGTTCATCACGAAGCTCTAGCAGCTTGGTGGTAATGACTTCGGAGAAACATCACTTTCTCATCTGGAAGATCAACTCCCACTCGATTCAAATGATTGTTGTACTCAGACAATCTGAGCACAAGCTCAACAATTGAGCTTTTCTCCCTTAGTTTGCAGGCTAAGAAAATCGTCAGAGGTCTTATACCTCTTAACGTGGGCACGAGCCTGAAATCCCAATTTCAGCCCTCGAAACATCTCATATGTTTCACGACGTTTCAAAAACTTCTTCGGTACCTCAACTCTAAACCGTTTAACTGAACTATCACGTAGTTATCAAAATGTGTATGTCAGATGTTCACAACATCCACAAACGACGTTCGAGGTTCAGCACACTGAGCGGTGCATTAAGGACATAAGCCTTCTATGAAGCAATGAGGACAATCCTCAGTTTACGGACCTAGTCTGCATAATTGGTACTATCAACTTTCAACTAAATTTTCTCTAGGAACATATCTAAACAGTAGAACTGAAGCGCGAGCTATGACATAATTTGCAAAGACCTTTTGACTATGTTCAGGATAATTAAGTTCATCTTATGAACTCCGACTCAGATAGACATCCCTCTAGTCATCTAAGTGATTACATGATCCGAGTCAACTAGGCCGTGTACAATCATCACGTGAGACGGACTAGTCAACATCGGTGAACATCTTCATGTTGATCGTATCTACCATACGACTCATGCTCGACCTTTTGGTCTCTTGTGTTCCGAGGCCATGTCTGTACATGCTAGGCTCGTCAAGTCAACCTAAGTGTTTTGCATGTGTTCCGAGGCCATGTCTGTACATGCTAGGCTCGTCAACACCCGTTGTATTCGAACGTAAGAATCTATCACACCCGATCATCACGTGGTGCTTTGAAACGACGAACTTTCGCAACTGTGCACAGTTAGGGGGAACACTTTCTTGAAATTTTAATGAGGAATCATCTTATTTACTGTCGTCGTTCTAAGCAAATAAGATGTATAAACATGATAAACATCACATGCAATCAAATAGTGACATGATATGGCCATCATCACTTTGCTCCTTTTGATCTCCATCTTTGGGGCTCCATGATCATCATCGTCACCGGCATGACACCATGATGTCCATCATCATGATCTCCATCATCGTGTCTTCATGAAGTTGTCTCGCCAACTATTACTTCTACTACTATGGCTACCGGTTAGCAATAAAGTAAAGTAATTACATGGCGTTGTTCAATGAAACGCAGGTCATACAATAAATAAAGACAACTCCTATGGCTCCTGCCGGTTGTCATACTCATTGACATGCAAGTCGTGATTCCTATTACAAGAACATGATCAATCTCATACATCACATATCATTCATCACATTCTTCTTGGCCATATCACATCACATAGCATACCCTGCAAAAAAAAGTTAGATGTCATATAATTGTTGTTTGCATGTTTTACGTGGCTGCTATGGGTTTCTAGCAACAACGTTTCTTACCTACGCAAAAACCACAACATGATATGCCAATTGCTATTTACCCTTCATAAGGACCCTTTTCATCGAATCCGATCCGACTAAAGTGGGAGAGACAGACACCCGCTAGCCACCTTATGCAACTAGTGCATGTCAGTCGGTGGAACCAGTCTCACGTAAGAGTACGTGTAAGGTCGGTCCGGGCCGCTTCATCCCACGATGCCGCCGAATCAAGATAAGACTAGTAACGGCAAGTAAATTGACAAGATCAACGCCCACAACTACTTTGTGTTCTACTCGTGCATAGAATCTACGCAATAGACCTAGCTCATGATGCCACTGTTGGGGAACGTAGCAGAAATTCAAAATTTTCCTACGTGTCACCAAGATCTATCTATGGAGAAACCAGCAACGAGGGGAAGGAGAGTGCATCTACATACCCTTGTAGATCGCTAAGCGGAAGCGTTCAAGAGAACGGGGTTGAAGGAGTCGTACTCGTCGTGATCCAAATCACCGGAGATCCTAGTGCCGAACGGACGGCACCTCCGCGTTCAACACACGTACAGCCCGGTGACATCTCCCATGCCTTGATCCAGCAAGGAGAGAGGGAGAGGTTGAGGAAGACTCCATCCAGCAGCAGCACAACGGCGTGGTGGTGGAGGAAGAGCGTGGTGATCCAGCAGGGCTTCGCCAAGCACCGCGAGATATGAGGAGAAAGAGAGGTAGGGCTGCGCCAGGGAGAGGTCCAAAAACTCATCTATTGGCAGCCCCAAGTCCTCAAGATAGGGGAGAGGGAGGGGTGCGCCCCACCTAGGATTCCACCCTAGGGGCGGCGGCCAGCCCCAATCCCATCTAGGGTGGCGGCCAAGTGGAGGGGGAGAGGGAGGCGTACTAGGCATGGGCCCTAAGGCCCATCTGCCCTTAGGGTTTGCCCCCCTTCTTCCCCTTAGGTGCCTTGGGCCCTTGTGGGGGGCGCACCAGCCCACCTAGGGCTGGTCCCCTCCCACACTTGGCCCATGCAGCCCTCCGGGGCTTGTGGCCCCACTTGGTGGACCCCCGGGACCCTCCCGGTGGTCCCGGTACGTTACCGATAAAACCCGAAACTTTTCCGGTGACCAAAACAGGACTTCCCATATATAAATCTTTACCTCCGGACCATTCCGGAACTCCTCGTGACGTCTGGGATCTCATCCGGGACTCCGAACAACATTCGGTAACCACGTATATCTATTCCCTATAACCCTAGCATCATCGAACCTTAAGTGTGTAGACCCTACGGGTTCGGGAACCATGCAGACATGACCGAGATAACTCTCCGATCAATAACCAACGGTGGGATCTGGATACCCATGTTGGCTCCCACATGTTCCACGATGATCTCATCGGATGAACCACGATGTCAAGGACTTAATCAATCACGTATACAATTCCCTTTGTCTATCGGTACGATACTTGCCCGAGATTCGATCGTCGGTATCCCGATACCTTGTTCAATCTCGTTACCGGCAAGTATCTTTACTCGTTCCGTAACACATCATCCCGTGATCAACTCCTTGATCACATTGTGCACATTATGATGATGTCCTACCAAGTGGGCCCAGAGATACGTCTCCGTCACACGGAGTGACAAATCCCAATCTCGATTCGTGCCAACCCAACAGACACTTTCGGAGATACCTGTAGTGTACCTTTATAGCCACCCAGTTACGTTGTGACGTTTGGCACACCCAAAGTATTCCTACGGTATTCGGGAGTTGCACAATCTCATGGTCTAAGGAAATGATACTTGACATTAGAAAAGCTTCAGCATACGAACTACACGATCTTTGTGCCAGTCTTAGGATTGGGTCTTGTCCATCACATCATTCTCCTAATGATGTGATCCCATTATCAATGACATCCAATGTCCATGGTTAGGAAACCGTAACCATCTATTGATCAACGAGCTAGTCAACTAGAGGCTTACTAGGGACATGGTGTTGTCTATGTATCCACACATGTATCTGGGTTTCCTATCAATACAATTCTAGCATGGATAATAAACGATTATCATGAACAAGGAAATATAATAATAACCAATTTATTATTGCCTCTAGGGCATATTTCCAACACCGCCGCCGCGATTTCTGTGCTGCGCTCCGGTGTCAGCATCTTGCAGTACGTGATCTTGCGGCGCACCATGGCTTTCCGGCGAACTAGGGGACACTTGATGCGGGCTAGGGGATCGAAAGGTGGGGGAAGGGCTGGAGATTAGGTGTGGTTGTAACGCCCCGGACACACCCGCCGGTGGTTGTTACTCCTGGCGGGATCTAGACTGGCCCCACAGATCAATACTAGTCTTTTCTGTGCACTTTGTCCTAACTCATGCGCACCCGGGAGTAACTTCTCGGTCGGTCACCCATCCCGAAACTACTCCAAGATGAGCACGCTTAACTTTGGACTTCTTTCCAAATGGGCTCCTGGAAAAGAAGGAATTCTTATTGATATGAGTAAACTATCATCCCTAATAAGCCAGGCTATCACATACACCCCCACTCAGAGGAACTGACGTTCTCATCGGGCCACAAGAACGTTCCCTCTTGGCAAATACGTCTGTGCATCCAGTCCGGCACATGTGCCATGCCGTGTGCCACGACGGGTCACAAACGTCACGAACAACATGACCGCGCACCTGTCCACAAACATTCGTCTAACCGCGAGGGTCGGCTCTGATACCAACTTGTAACGCCCCGGACACACCCGCCGGTGGTCGTTACTCCTGGCGGGATCTAGACTGGCCCCACAGATCAATACTAGTCTTTTCTGCGCACTTTGTCCTCACTCGTGCGCACTCGGGAGTAACTTCCCGGTCGGTCACCCATCCTAAAACTACTCCAAGCTGAGCACACTTAACTTTGGAGTTCTTTCCGAATGGGATCCCGAAAAAGAAGGAATTCCTTATTGATATGAGTAGTCTATCATCCCTAATAAGCCAGGCTATCACAGTGGTTTTAGGGCAGTGGCTGGCGTAGAGCAGCGAAGGTTCTGGTGTGAATAGTGGTTCCGGTGACGAACGGTCAATCGGTTTGGACTGTACATCGCTCTTGTCGCGTTCGCGTTGCAGCCCCGCAAGCTGGACCCTCCACGTCGCTCACCGAATGGAACGCGCTTCGTCTTGCGTTTTCGCTCTCTTGTGGGACCGTAGTTGAGCGCAAACCGACGTCCCTCCCCCTCCCCCGCCCGCGTCATTTATACTACCACTCCCTCTGTTTTATGCGGAGTAAATAAAAACAGAGGGAGTATACTACGGATGAGGATACCCTAACGTGGCCGAACCCATTGAGTAACTAACATGCGGGGCAGAGCAAGCATGGGGTCCGCCAGTAAGTGATCGAAAGGGAGGGTAAGGAAGGGATACCTACGTCAGAGGATCCACTTCCACTACTACTCCCTCCTTCCATTTACTATACATGGCTTAATGTGTTTTTCGAGGCTAACTTTGACCAAATGTTAGAGTAATAATATATGACATACAACTGACACAAAGCATACTCCCCTTACTTTTTCACATCTCTCTCCTCCACATAGGCCCTATATAAATGGAAGGAGGGAGTACTACTATGAGCACTGCATACTCTAGTACATAGGTTGTTAGTACTCCACTAGTACTATTGGACAGGGAGCTTAAAAAAGTTACTATTGGACTGGCTATACGTGGCGAAATCCTAGTACGAAGAGCATGCGCAAGAACAAGCACATTCACGTGGTTGAAAACAAATTGGAAACCATCTCGAGTACAAATCTAGGAGTACTTGTGAATCTAACGATATTGATTGGGCATTGTTGAATGTTGATACTTTTTTGATCAAAGTAGAGATACTTTGACTACACATAAAACTTATATGTAAACTAGAAAGGAAAGGAGGGCGTATATTGTACGTTCAAAAACGAAACGAACATTAAATACCCTTTATATGATTCGCGGATGCTATGATCACCGGTTCAAAATTTTGAATCTGTCTTAGGTATCACACATGCCCCTGCTCGTTCTCTCTCGATTTCATCTCGGGGTCCAGCGATCGATTGAAAGAGTACTAGGGTGGGTACAATATGTTCATTTCGCTTATGAACGTACAATATACTCCCTCTGATCCCCATAGAACCCCCGGGTCATTTCTATCATAGAAACATACCAAACCTTTATATCCTTGCACGACACGCAATTGATCTCTGAACATCAATCGATCTCGTCAACATGTGTCGAGGCATGAACCAAATGGGATGTCAAAACTAAGATGCGAAGCGACATGTAGTGGAGGCAAAATGAAACTTTAAATGACCCGTTTGTTTGTATGCATGTCGGGCAAATTACAAAACATTGGAAATACAAGCATGGTCTAGGCCCACATGCGAATGATACTCGGTGGAATGTTCAAATGAGGCATCCGGGAGGATGGACTCGACCGGAGGGCGACATGATCGATGGAGAAGAGGGTTGGAGAGGAATGAGAAATAAGCAAACACCACATGATTATACTTGAACGGCTCAAATAAACAATAAGTTGTCTCGCTTGGCCTACATAGTGAAAGGCCTAATGCGTAACGCGGAGCACTAACGCTCGAATATGGCCAGGAAAATAGGGAAACCGACATGTGGGGCACACCTGTCGAGACGACGTAGCGCAGACTAGTCCAATGGAGGAGCTGGCCCATGACCTCCTCGCCACCGGCAACCATTCATGTGGGTCGTGGGGGCCAACAATGTGGCGCAGCTCCAGCACCGCCTCTGGATACGGCGAGCGCGGTGAGCGACACGCTCATCGTCGCTAGACACGGTCGGTTTCAGTGTGCCGAGGATGGAGTTAGTGTGGTGCCACGACCAACAATATGTTTGGCTTGTGCCCAAGGTTGCCCCATCAAAGCATTGGTTAGCCAAAATTTTGGTTGAGGTTTTGGTTGCCCATGATTTGGCCGACATTGGCAAGAAAAATGAACTAGAGTTGGCTAGAGTTCATTGGCATGCCAAAAAAATGGCAACCATCCAAACAAAGACCAATCTTTGGGTCATGACCAACATTTTGGTAAGGTGCTCTTTGGCCATAATCCAAACACACCCCAACACCCGGCTCGTCGAGGATGCACGGGGCGCCGGGACACGTCCGCGGAGTGGTGTAGCGCGGCCAACTACATCCACAGGACCTCAGACCATGCCGGGTCATCTTGTTTTTTCAATGACATGCGGGGATCGCATGTGTGCAAAGGGGATCTCCAACGTTGCCACGACCGTGGCTGACTACCCTGGCACACCAAAAACCCTCGTCACTCACGGTGTCGCGCGGTGCGTTCCCAGCCGGCGCCAGCTGCCTGCATTCATGCCGTCCGTCTGTATGCCGTCGTTAGGAGGCTCGGTGCCCGAGGAACCGACTCCGGTGACTTAATGACGCACCAGGACGCTTGGCCTCACCGAAATGTGCTACTTAAAGCAGCAACGCCCAGCTAACCTCCACACCAGAGCACATTGCCCTCCTGCTTAGCGCCACATCCGCCATGACTGCAAGCACGAACGCTCTGTGGTAGAGCTTGTCTTTGGGGATGAAGCTCGAGGTCGCCGCCCTCGCTCAAGTCGCCTCTCGCGATGCAATAGCGGCGTAGCCGAACATGGACGCGACCACACAAGCGGTGGCCACGCTGGCGGCCGATGATGGGAGCACCGTCAGCCACGCGTCCTACTTGCCGCCATCCAACGTCTGTTACCGCCGAGGTTGGGGACTCCTCCGAGGATGAATAGGGCATGGGAGGCGGCGGGGCATACATGGTGTGCCAACTGGCCTGTCCGTATCTGGTGTTCTACTCTTCCTCGCCGGAGACCGCACCTTCACTTCACGGGTCTTGAACCCCGCCCCATACATAGAGATCACAGATGGAGGACATCAGTCGCTGCCGTAGATAGGTTTAGGGTCGGGTTTCTTTTATTTTTCTGTCCTATAAAAGTTCGAAATGTAATGAAAATCTGCCGTGTTTGCATTAATCTCAGACAGTGTATATGAACTTTCACAATAATATAGTATATTGTAGGAGTACTAGCAAGATGCCCGTGCGTTGCATGGAAGATCAAGATCTTGTGGGAGAAAAGGATGAACGAGGGAAGGCCTTATCTGCAAATGTGGAGAGGAGTGCAAGTAAATTGTCATAGTTTTCTTCCTATCCGTTAGATATAGATCGGGCGACCTATATTGTAGGATGACAGGCACACCATCATCACTAACTCTGCTTTTTTTTGAACGGAGACAAAGCTAACATGCGAAGTAAAATAAGCACATAGGGTCTATACATACACAATTTATCTTAGGCACTCCAATAGTACGTCCACTACACATTCACGCATTTCACATCTTTCTACATCTACGGGAACCTACGAAAGGGTTAACGTAAATTGCCTCTCTCTCCTCCCCTGATTTTCATGGTGGTGGGCCCCTCCCTCCCCCAATCTACAATCAACAGCTCACACGTTTCACATTACGTTAATTACATAACTGGGATTACGTAGGTGTAGCATTACTCGTCCTAAAAAAACCCAACTAAGCCAACCTCCCAGCATATCGCGCGGGAAAAGACCCAGCCGCGCCGTTTTAGTCGGGATTACCGGATAACTAGTAGTAGTATCGATGGATCGTGTGAAGCAACAAGTTTTTAGGGGGCGAAGCACCTAGTTTAAAAGGGAAAAAGGCGGTACACTCACAGCACCCCTCTCGCGGTCGCATTGCACCCCACACACGTTCGGTCCTGCACACGGCTCACGCAAACGGAACGCGCTTTGGCTTGCCTCTTCACTGACATGTGGGACTGCACTTGGAGAAACCGACCATGCACCAAACTCTCCCCGCCCACCGCGCCAAAATCCTCCCCCCCACCACCCAAAAATTCCTCCCAAATCCTAGATTCAACCGCCCTTCGGCCAACTAGCCAATAATATTCCCCAACCCCCCCCCCCCCCCCGTCCCCCTCCACTCCATTCGCTCTGCCAAAGTCGCCCTCCCCACCGCGCCGATACGTCGGCGCCGCGGTTCGTCGAGGAGACACACAGCGATCCTCTCGCTCCCACAGTACGCTCTCGTAGACTGCCATCCTCTAGCCGCGCCGCCACCGCTAGCGACGTTCTTGTGGAGGTGCACGGTAGTCAGCGCCGCCATCGCTGGTGACGTTCGTGTGGAGACACACGGCGATCAGCTTCTCCCATGGCACGCGCATTCTAGACTGAGGCCCTGTGCATGTTTGTGTAGCGCTGAATGTTAGCTGATAGACACTATTAATCTCACTGTTTGCCGAAGTAGTTTACAGTCAATATGCTCTGCTTAAGAAGCTTCCTTTCCCTATTCTGCACTCAATCTGCTTAGCTGAGATGGCATGCCAAGGCCGATTAGTTGCTAAAATATTCTGCCATATATTTATTGTGACGCAGATTGCCATGTTCTACTAGCCAATCTGTTAGGTGAAATAGCTCTACACCGTTTTATACTCGATCTTTGTTGCTGCGATGGCCTTCGATAGTTCGATGGCTGTGTGCTCGGCCTTCGATAGTTCGATGGCTGTGTGCTCGGCCTCATTGACTGCTGAAACAGCCTGCCATAATTTAGCACTCAAATCTATTTGCTGAATTAGCTTTACATATATTTCGTTACTTAGATCTGCTCGTCCAAATATCTTGCCATAGCTTTAGACATCGACCTAGGTATTTTTTTTCTGGACTTCATAAAAAGAGTATATGTTTTTCCTGTAATATCTAGTAGAAGAACTAATTTGTATGTCTAACGGATGGACATGACTTGGATAACTTCTGCTCGAAGATTCTCCGCTGCATATGTCGAAGGGGTTGAAAACTTCATCAACTTTATCAAAGTAGAGTACGGTGGTCCGAAATCAGATGTGCTCTACCCATGTAGCAGTTGTATGAATTCAATTACAAGACCCTAGTCAACTGTGCAAAATCATCTATACTTGTATGGGATGTCGGTCACATATACTAGGTGGGTTCATCATGGTGAAGCTGTGAACGTCAATGTTATTGACTATGTGGAAGCAGTAGATCACCATCTTGATCTGCATGATGCTCAGGTGGAAGAGGAGGAGGAGGAGGTGGTGGCGGAGCCAGTGAGTTTGACCAACACTGAAACAATGCTATGAAATGCTCGCGCATTCCGTGAACTTTCACCTGCAGAAGAAAAACGGTGGGCCCGCATGTTGGAACAATGCAACGTGGTTGTCACCCCAGGAAATAAGCTGTAAGTATTCTCAGCTATGGTCACCTTTGTTCAAGTGAAGACATCTGAGCAGATGACCAACAAATCATTCGATGCAATGTTGGCTGCTTTCCGCAAAGCTTTCCCAGATGCGTCCGAGCTGCCACACACCTATAGTAAAATGAAGAATTTCTTTCGTGCAGTTGGAATTGGATATGATATGATCCATGTTTGTAAAGAATAATTGTGTTCTGCTCTAGAAGGATTACGCGAACTTAAGTGAATGCCCGAAATGCAAACCATCAAGATGGAAAGATGGCGATGCTGTGAAGAGGATTCCTCATAATGTTCTGAGACATTTCCAATTTACACCAAGATTGCAGAGGTTTTTTCATGATGCTGAAACAAGAGAGGATGTATTGTGGCATTCTAGGAACCAGGAGTACAGAGATCAGAATGTAATGAGCCATCCATCACATGGTAGTGAGTGGAAAAGCTTCAATCAGAAACACGAAAAGTTTGCTACTGACCTGAGAAACATTAGACTTGGCTTAGCTTCAGATGGATTTAACCCATTTGGCCACTAGAGCACCACATATAGTATGTGGCCAGTGCTCGTTATCCCTTACAACATGCCTCCAAATGTCTACACCAAAGAATCAAACTACATGATGGCCTTGCTCATCCTAGGTCCAAAAAGTCCTGGAAAGGATTTTGATTTGTTCATGGAGCCTCTTGTGGAGGAACTTCAACAGGTATGGAGGGTTGTTCTCACTCGAGACCTATATAGCAGCCCACCAGCTGATTTCTTTCTGCGTGCTGTTATAATTTGGTGCATCCATGATTATCCGGCTTTGGGCACTATGTCAGGGCGAACGACACATGGTTACAATGCATGTGTCATTGTGACAGGTATTCATTGTCATATGCAATACTTAGCAAGATCTTTTACATTGGACAACGCCGTTTCCTTGCCAAGGACAAGCCGCATCCTAGAAAATACCGAAGACATGTGTTCAATGCAAAGCATGAAAACCGTGATGCGCCAAAGAGGCTCACCGCCGATGAGTTGCAAGTGGAATTAGAGAAGGTCAGGCATATTCCACCAGGAAACCATCCTGGTAATGGCAGCGGGAAAAGGAAGTGTGGCAGGGCAGAAGAGAGATTATTGTTTACCCACAGGTCCACTTTGTGGGACTTGGAGTATTGGAAAGATTTGGATCTACGGCATAATCTTGATGTGATGCACATCGAGAAAAATATATGTGACAGCATTATCTGCACACTTCTTAATATTTAAGGCAAGACGAAAGATACCTTAAAATCTAGGATTGATTTGACACACCTGGGTATCAGACAGGATTTGTAGATGCAAGATGAAGGTAAACCACGGGATATGGCACCAGCTGTGTACGTCTTGGACAAGGTACAAAGAAAAGAATTCTGTGAGGTCCTGTCACATGTGAGATTCCCACATGGATTTGCTTCCAACCCTGAAAGGAGAGTCAGTGCATATGGAAACAAGGTACAAGGTTTGAAAACTCATGACTGCCACATCCTACTTCAAAGGGTTTTACCTGTTATCCTTAGAGGATTGGGCCGCCCTGACTTATACAGAGCAGTTGCAGAGTTGGGAAAATTCTTCAGGGAACTCTATAGTAGAAATATCAGGATAGATGCTTTGGAGCGTCTTAGAGACAAGATACCAACTATCCTATGCGACCTTGAGAAGATATATCCTCCAGCCTTCTTTGATGTGATGGTGCATTTGGTTGTTCATCTACCTGATGAGGCACTACTTAGAGGTCCAGTACAGTATGGCTGGATGTACCCTATTGAAAGCCGTCTAGGCACTTTCAAGGGATATGTTAGGAACAGAACTAGACCCGAGGGTTCCATTGCAGAGGCCTACATTGCTATAGAAGCATTGACATTCTGCTCAAAATACATTGAAACAACCGATCAGCTTAGCAAAGAGGTGGGTGAAGACAATCCCGGGCTCAATGTTTTTGATTATTCTGTTCGAGTTACAGGGAAGAGTCGACAAGAGGACAAACCTAAAGATTTGGACAAAATGGTTTGGTATGTGTTGAATAACTGTCCTAAGATACTACCTTATATCAAGTAAGTGCTAAGTACTGCAGCTTATACATCGTAATCTACTAAACTTGCAGCACATTCTTATATATTTAGATGTTTGACGCTATCACTATGTTGTGCAGCATCTACAAAAAGGAGTTATTGTCGCAAAATCCAAGAAACATTGACAAACTGGTTATGGCAGGATTTGCGAAATGGTTCAAGAGCCATGTAAGTTTTCGAATTGCACTGTCCGTTTTTTTAATATATTGAGTACATAAGATGATCAGCTTGTCCATTTTCTAACCATAGGTTAAGAAGATGCGGGAGGATGTGCAGGTAGTTGATGATGCCCTTTACTCACTAGCAATGGGTCCTGATACTCGGGTAAGACATTATGAATCTTGCGTTGTTGGAGATGTGCGCTACAACACCCTTGCACGAGATGAAGGCAGGAAGACACAAAATAGTGCCATCATGAGCACGGATACGTATGACAAACAGACAACTGAAATGTATGCTAACATAATAGACATTATTCAGTTGCAGTATATCTCCAGTTTCGAGGATCATCGGCGTGTGGTTCTGTTGTGCTGTCGTTGGTATAACCTGTTTTCCAGGATCGCAAAACCCAGAGCTAATGATTATTTCAAATCCATCAATGTCAAGGCGGCGTACCAGACCAACGAGCCTTTTATTTTGGCAGATCAAGCAACACATATATTTTTCTTGGAAGACAAATATGCACGTACCGATGACTGCAGATTATTGCAAAGGTTTGAGCAGAGGAATTCGTTTAATGAAGTTGCACAACAAGATGATGCTTACACTGCTCCTGATGTACAAGATAACACAGATGTTCCTAATATCTTTGAGAACCATCACGTCAATGACGCCGGCGAAAAGATTGCATGTCGTGTTGTGGACATACAAGAGTTGATCAAGAAGAAGCTAACGTTCGAGGACATTGAGGACGAAGAAGATGATGACACCATGGGGAATTACGATTTAGACTGATACACATGGCGAAGATGTTGACGCTGCTGCTGTGGATGATGATTACATTGCTTTTGTCGTATTTTCCTGCCAGAAGACGTTTTTTATCTACTATGTGAAATTGTGTTTGCTATGACAACTGAAACCCGATGAACATGTTTTTTAGTATTTTCCTGTGAGAACCTCACTTGTTATGTATGCTGATTTGTGTTTGGTGATTGTATGACAACTAAAACATGATGACATTGTTGTTTAGTTGTACTCATATTTGGCTGTGAAACTTGAATTTGATGACATAGTTTGCTATTGGACTGCAATTTGCTCGACGTCTTTGAATGAGAACAAAGCTGACCCGACAGGGCCTCTACTGATTTATTTATTTATAACCAAAAGGGCCTCTGCTATTTATTTATTTATGAGCAAAAGGGGATACCCCCTGATTTCCGTTAATAGAAATCATTAGATGTTCACAACACTACGCCCAGCCTGCTACACAGGTTTCATTCATTACTAGTTTCATCAAAGTGCTCGTGTCATAGTCATTGAATATATCATGAGTGCTACATACACTGCAAATAAAGAGACAATCATCCTACAGAGCACATCGGTTTTGCCCATTATCTTCACAAGCTCTTTCATCGCCTCATTGCTGTCAAGGCCGTTCAGCAGCTGTTGCTTGGCCATGATCATAGGAACTGCATCTTTAACCTTCTGCTCTGCATCTTCCTCTTCTACCGTTCCTTCAGTTACTCGTCCAACACCCCAACCTGCTGGTATTGGGATTCCTCGGCTAACCAAATAATTAGCATAGTTGCACTCCCCCACATCAGCAACTTCCCAGAAATACAAATCACACGAATCTTCCCTTTTCTGCACAAATCAAATTGGAAGATCATCAACCAAACTATTAAAAAATCAGCAACTGAAAGCAGTAGAACAACACTTAAACATACTATTACCCCATGATTCGAGCATTTGTAGAACACTCGGCCAGGGTTGAGGATTGTGGTTGAGACGCGACGAATGACTCTGCGTGATTTGCAGCAGTGGCACCACACTAACGGTAGCGGGTTGTGATGAGCAACCGGCTACGGTGTGTGTGCCAGCGGGGGTATGATGAGACCCACAGGCGATGGTACGGGTGGCGACTTGGCGCATATTTGGTTGTTGCATGCTGAAGAGCAGGTGGATGAGCAGCTAGCGGACATGGTTGTTGTGGCCAGAGCTTCTAATGCTATGCAGAGTAAGTAGAGAACAGGAGAAGTGAATGTTGGATATGTCAGTTTCATTACTTGTAGAGTAGCATAGCACCCTATATAGTCATCCTCTAGGTTTGGGTTCGAACCAGCTAAAAGAGCACGTCTCTCTTTTTCTAAAACTCAGCAACGTCACTTTACTGGTTCAATAGCTTGTTCTATATGCCTTCTCAAGTCTTTGGTTCCTCCAGCTGACATCTGGGACCCACCGGAAGGGCCTCCGTATTTCGCGAAAAAAACATGCGCCCCGCTGACAGGTCGGACCCACTAGTTATCTTCGCACGCAAGGAAGTTGTTACTGGAGGTAAACTGGCCTTATGTAGCCGGGTTGACTCCTTGAAGATTAGAAGCCCATAAAGATGCAAGGATGATGGCGCTTCATGGAGGCCCAAGGCCCAAAGGCGGGTTAAAGCCTATAAATGTAAACTGGCTTAGTCATGTAACTTGTATTGTAAGATAGGAAGGATAGAGACCGAACTGGATACGTTTATGATCCGGCTTCGGGACTCTGTAAACCGGCGGGCGTCAACCTATGTATATAAAGGGACGACCCGGCAGCGGTCTAGGGACAGACAACAACTCGAGTGCCAGACAAAGCGGATTCGCTTCGTGGCCTTTGAAACCCTAGCAATACCAACCACAACTAGACGTAGGCTTTTACCTTCCTCGAAGGGGCCGAACTAGTATAAAATTCCCCATGTCCCCTTGTCCGGTTTAACCCCCTTAAGCTAACCCGTAGTGATGGCTCCACAACTAAGTCCTTTCACAAGGGCATCTGCCGTGACAAACCCACGACAGTTGTTGGCGCCCACCATGGGGCTATCACATGATGGTTTTGAGTTCTTGAAGGGCAGCTTTGATGGACTTAAGGGATATGCTGTGGGCCGGATGACGAAGAGTCATTGCGGCAAGCTCTACATCGACAATGCAGGATGGGGTCCCGAGGCCGATTCAATCGAATACGGGTACCGGGTCCCCTTTGGTGGGATTCACGTCTTCATCGGCAAGATCAGCGGACCGGCCCCTGAGCCGGACATCTGCACCGACATCATCGAGACGGCTCGGCGTGCAAATTCTTCGGTGGTTCAGCCCGAGGCAAGGCATGTTTTCGTGGGTGTCGTCCATGGACCGAGGTATGAGGACGGGCCGGTGTCTGATGGAGAGACCATGGTCTGCACTGATGACGAGTCTTCTGGAGAGACCGAATCACTTTACCAGTTGCAGGACGGCCGGATTGATGGAGGATCCGAGGGCAATAGTATTCCGGATTCCCCTGATTTGCCAAACTGGGCCGCCATCTTCATGGCCGGCACACAATCGGCGCCTCATTCATCTACCGCCGCAGTGATGCTCTCCGGTTCAACAACGGCCACACCAGCAGGGGCAGGAAGCTCAGCGCCACCTCCAGCCCAAGTCCTGTCTGATTTGTTGACGCTTTGGAAATGTTGATGGCCGCAGAGGTGGATGCAGCAGCCAGGGATCAGCACAATGCGGAGATTGCAAAGGTGAAAGATCAGATAGCCCAGGCTAAAGTGGACCTGGCGACAGAGAATGCTAGGATGGCTACAGAGCGGGTTGAATTGGAAGCACAGGCCTACCGGATTAGGCTGGATCAGAATGCTTCAGAGGAAGTCATGAGAAGAAGGTATCGATCACGTCTCCCGTTGGTTATGAGCCACAGAATCTCTTCAACACACCAGGAGCAGGAGCTGGTAGCCAACCCATACTAAACCGGGCGGAGGCGCCAGGAACAGGAGCGCCGGTTCAACCGCGCACAATGGACCCGCCTCGCCAGAACAACGTTGTGCCACAGTATGTACCAACACCGCCCGGGCATTATTCCGACCCGTTGGACAACATTGTGGCTGCCGCTTCACGCCTGGCGGCCCTCCCAACCGACGGCGAGTCACCAGTTGCAGTGGAAGCACGCCGGATCAGGGATCTCCTTCAAACAACACTAAATCAACAGCAGGCTTATTCACATAGTCGTGATAGGATTCATTCCACTCCCCGTCCAAGCCAGAGCTATAGCAGACACGTGGAGGACGAACCGGCCGTGTCTAGTAGTGCACGTCGCCGAAATTCACCACGAGGAAACAACCTAGCCGGGGGAGGCGCTAATGCGCAGGATGTTGTGGACCATGGCCGCGCACGTCGGGAGGCCGAGTTGGCAGCTCGACACGGAGCACGACAACATACTCCGGTTCACCCCACGGCCTCCTTGGAGCCAGGTGTGGTGTTCAGTTCCTTAGGGGTGCCATGTCTAACCCTCGCTTTGCGTAATGTTGGCATAAGGAGAAACAGATCTCACAGGGACATAGAAACAGATCTCATAGTGACATATGAAATTTTCGGATCTAAGATAAGACAGAAAAGTAAAAATAATTGGATCTAGAAGGGGTGCAGAACCGAAGCAACTTATGAAGGACTAGATCAGTTCTTTGCGCATAAGGGTTTGTGGTGACAATGGAAGGTTAGCTACGACAAGGAGTACGTCAGATACGAAGTATTCACCTAAAGGCCATGAAAGAGCAACACTAAAAGCTCTGATGAACCTCAAGAACAGCAAAGAACAAGGAAACCCTAATGGATCTAAGAAAGAAAGGGGAAAAGACTTACTGCGACGGCGGAAGCAGCGGAAGGGCGCTGTGGAACTCTGATGCGAACAGGTTGATGCAGCGGCCAACGGCGAAGCAGAGGCAGAGTTCAAAGATGACGGCGGCGCTCGGGTGCGGGGTCGTCGAGAGGAAGAAGAAGAGATGAATGGGTAGCGGAAAGAAAAGAAAAGGGGTCCGATGTCCCTATTTATAAGGCGAAGAGATGGAACGGCAAGTGCGGGAATCGAGGAGCCCAAAAATGGATAAGCTAATAAGGGTGTTGCCTCGATGGCTAAAGACATATTAAATGAAGATAATCTTCGACATCAACGGATGGATGACGTCAGGACGGTTTATCATAATCTTAAAGTGTGACGTCGCGGTGATTTACAAGATCGAGGTGAAGATATGAGGGAAGAATTTTTCTAACTATACTGGTACACTAGCTTGTTCTATACGCCTTCTCAAGTCTTTGGTTCCTCCAGCTGACATCTGGGACCCAGCGGAAGGGCCTCTGTATTTCGCGAAAAAAACATGCCCCCCGCTGACAGGTCGGACCCACTAGCTATCTTCGCACGCAAGGAAGTGACTCCTTATTGCGCACAAAAAATGAATACTCCCCTTGCCAGCTGGAACCCAGCATAGTGGGAGGCTGACTTGTGGGCCTACCAAGTTGACGGGGACGGAGGGATTTGTCAACTTAGTCAATATGAACTATTCTAGCTCCAGTTACCGTACGATGTTCATCCAACGGCTGTAGTGCTTCTTCAACCTCTGGTCTTCTTTCCCCAGCCGCCCAAACTAGCACCGGTCGTGCCTCGTGCTCCTGCCTCCCGTGGCCAGTTGGGATGTCGTGGAGGCCTCACCGCCCCTACTACTCCCACAGCTGGCCAGGCCATCCCTCTACTCACCCACACCCCCTGTTATTTCACGGTGATGGCAGCCTCACACCGCAGCCGAACCAGTGAACCCTCGTACTCCTCTCCGCGTGGGCATCCACTGCCACGTCTTCCCCGGCTCCGCGTCGTCCCCTTCCTAGGCCTGGCCATCGTCCACTGCCTTGGTGCTCTCGGCCCGGCGTGGTCAATGTGGTCAACGACCGACTTCCATTGGAAGAGTATTGTACATGGAGAGGCTGACAGCTGGGTCCACGGCCGCACCTGGGTCCACGGCCACAGCCCAGTTTTTTTGTGATTTGCCAAGTAAGTCGCCTTGTCAGGCCTGTTGGGCTGCAAATCTTTCAAGACGAGGAGAGCTTCATTCGGCTGGCCGAGAAAATGGCCTATCAGTAATGAGAAATGGGTTGTGCATTTTTAAACACATCAAACCGGCAATTAGTTTCAAATTTCTTTTTTTTCATTTTGAGATTTTAAATTGCATTGATTTTTTATGCATGGACAATTTGTTGGATTTTATATTGATATACATTTATTTTTTAAATCAGTTTGAATGTGACTCGAGATTTCGGGATTAAAAACAGTTCGGACCACACCGAAATATGCAAAATTTCGTATAATTTTTTAACTGTGGCCACAATATGGGCTGTAATGCTAACAAAAAGAATATGGGCTCCAAAAAAACCTTAAGAATTAGCAAATGGACTGTAAATTATTAGAAATAATGGCAGATGGGCTGTATGCAGTTTTCCACATATTTGAGGCTTTCCAAAAAAAAGGTTGACGCACAAGCAATGACTGTTGGATGTCCATCCAACGGCCGTCGTGCTTCTTCCTGCTCCAGCCACTCAAACAAGCGCCGGCGGCACTGCCTGCTCCCTCCTCCCCGCGGTCGGCTGTGCTGCCGCGCAGGCCTCACCGCCCCACCGTACTCCCATCGCTGGCCCAGCTATCCCTCTACTCACCCACACCTGCTGTTATTCTCTGGCGATGGCAGACGAACCAGTAAACCCTCATACAGTCGTACTCCCCTCTGCATGGGAAACAACTGCCGAGTCTTCCCTGGCTCCGTGTCGTTCCCTTCATAGGCCTCGCCGTCGTCCACCGCCCTAGTGCTCTCGGTGTGGCCTGGTCAATGTGGTCAACGACCGACATGCATCTGTAGTGGACTGTACATGGAGAGGCTGAAAGCTGGGTCCACGGCCGCACGCAAGGAAATGCCTCCTTATTATGCACAAAATAATGATTCCTCCACTTGACATCTGGGACCCACCGAAAGGGCCTCTGTATTTCACGAAAAAAATGTTACCGCCACTGACAGCTCGGACCCACCAGCTATATCTTTGCACGCAAGGAAGTGCCTCCTTATTACGCACACAAAAATGAATACTCCCCCTGCTAGCTGGGACCTAGTATAATGGGAGGCTGACTTGTGTGCCTACTAAGTTGATGGGGATGGAGGGTTTTGTCAACTTAGTCAATATGCATGATTCTAGCTCCAGTGAC
The DNA here is from genome assembly GCA_034509565.1 of Triticum monococcum. Lineage (NCBI taxonomy): Eukaryota > Viridiplantae > Streptophyta > Magnoliopsida > Poales > Poaceae > Triticum > Triticum monococcum. Next base: position 124,555,262 of record CM067841.1, read on the forward strand.
TATACGATGTCCATCCAACGGCCGTAGTGCTTCTTCAACCTTTGGTCTTCTTGCTCCAGCCGCCCAAACTAGCGCCGGTCGTGCCTCGTGCTCCTGCCTCCCGTGGACGGCTGCGATGCCGCGGAGGCCTCACCGCCCCCTACTACTCCCACCATTGGCCAGGCCATCCCTCTACTCACCCAAACCCCCTGTTATTCTGCGGCGACGACAACCTCACACCGCAGTGAACCAGTGAACCCTCATACTCCTCTACGCGTGGGCATCCACTGCCACGTCTTCCCCAGCTCCGCGTCGTCCCCTTCCTAGGCCTCGCCGTCGTCCACCGCCCTGGTGCTCTCGGAGGCATAGTCAACATGGTCAAGGAACGGCTTCCATCGGACATGGACTGTAAGTGGAGAAGCTGACAGCTGGGTTCACGACCGCAGCAAGGAAGTGCCTCCTTATTACGCGGAAAATAATGATTCCTCCACCTGACAGCAGGGACCCACCGGATGGGCAACCGTATTTCGCGAAAAAAATGTTGACTGCTGGGACCTACCAACGACATCTTCGCATGCAAGGAAGTGCGTCCGGGCAAAAAAAAATGATTCGCCCCCCTGACTGCTGGGACGGACCAGCTACATCTTCACACGCAAGGAAGTGCCTGACAGTCGGGACCCACCTGGTCGAAGCGTACGTAGCGTTGTCATTCTGGTCGCGAACATGTACGTACATACTAGTCGATGTAGAGGTGTGCACATGTCATAGTAGAGGCGCGCACGTAGCATGTACACGTAAGTACAACGGCCAGTCTGCAAGAAAGAAAATACGACCATGTACGTACATACGGGCAGGGTCTCGAACGCCTACTCGCGCATACGTATGGCCAGGGCTCGTGTACATGGCTGGGTCGAAACGGAGAAACAACGTCATCGTCGTGTTCATGGGGAGCCAACCGGCTGGGTCGGAACGGAATGCGTCGTCGTGTTCATTGGGAGGGCTTGGAGGAACAACCGATGGAAATGAGGCCTGGTGTACCGTGGAACGGAGGAAACGTCCTTGTGTTCGACCGGCCATGGTCGAAATGGGATCTTGTTCATCGGGAGGGGTATGGCGTACCACAAAACGGAGGAAACGGACCTCCTATGGTCGAAACGGGGGTCCTGTTCATCGGGAGGGTGTGGTGTACCGCAAAACGTAGGAAACGGACTTGTGTTGGAGCGCTACGGTCAAAACGGGGGTCATGTTCATCAGGAGGGGTGTGGTGTACCGCAAAACAGGACTCCACAGGGCACTGTTCATCTCCACCGTCGACCCCCTCCAGCCTGCACGGGCTACTGTTCATCCACCGTCAACCTCCTCCAGCCTCCACATGCGACTATTCATCCACGGGCTCCTGTTCATCCAGCCTCCACCATGCGCTACTCCACCGGCTACTGTTCAACCAGCCCTCTCCACGAGCTCCTGTTCAACCACCCCTCCACGGGCTACTGTTCATCTAGCCCTCCACCATCTACTATTCATCCAGCCCTCCACGGGGTGGTCCTGTTCATCTAGCCCTCCACGGGGTCCTGTTCATCCAGCCCCAACCGGCTCGATCGATCGGGGTCATGTTCATCCAGAGGCAACACCACGGGGTCCTGTTCATCCACCCCCACCGGGAACTGTTCATCCAAACCCCCTAGCAACCCTCACTATTCATCCAGAGGCATCATCGATCGGCTTCAGTTAACAGCAGTAGCGAAGGAATCACTCGAGTTCAGTAACGCGTAGCCTGCAGTGCAATCGCTCGGGTTCAGTTAGAGCCCAACGCCTCGCACACACACGCGTACATGTATGAGAGAAACGTGCATCGCTCGGCCCCCGACCACCCACCGTAACTGGGAACTCCCTGAAATTTTTCTCGCCCTCGCTTCTACCATGGTTTTTTCCATCATGGACGGCCCAAAGAATGTCATGTAGTTGCGTCTCTGGCCCACCCAGGACGAAAAGCCCATTTTTGTCATAGAAGTAGGAGCCCACCACATCTATGATGATATCGGGTTTTGTCACAATTATCGTCTTAGAAGTGTCATAAGTATGACAGAACATTTTTACGTTTGGCCCAAAATGTCACGGATGTGTCTTTTTTTAGTGACTACTAGTACCTACTCCCTACTTCCGGTTCACTATTAGTACTCCCTTCGTCCTGGCTTATTGGTCCCCTTTGTACTCAATTCATGGGCTCGTTCTCCTCAATAAATTGTCTTTATCAATGTATTAATATCGGCAATGCATGCTTGAACAACGAATGATTAAACCTTTCATGCAACGTTTTGACAAAGCATTGACTTATGAACATGTGAATGTGAGGGTGTAACGCCCCATATGTAACTTGCCATATTTGTATTCCAACTCTTGCCATTTTCGGCACTAAGGTATAATATTCCTCGTTGTTGGTTTTCGTCTTTGTTTTGCTTTTGTCCATGTCTTGCATTTCTTTTCATGTCATCATGTGCATCGCACTTGCATACGTGTTCGTCTCATGCATCCGAGCATTTTCCCCGTTGTCCATTTTGCATTCCGGCGCTCCTATGTCCTCTGGCGTCTCCTTTTTGCCTCTTTTCGTGTGCGAATGATAAACATTCTCAGATTGGACCGAGACTTGCCAAGCGGCCTTGGTATACTACCGGTAGACCGCCTGTCAAGTTTCGTGCCATTTGGACTTCGTTTGATACTCCAACGGTTAACCGAGGAACCGTAAAGGCCTCGTGTGTGTTGCAGCCCATGAAGGAAATATGCCCTAGATGAAATAATAAAGTTATTATTTATTTCCTTATATCATGATAAATGTTTATTATTCATGCTAGAATTGTATTAACCGAAAACATAATACATGTGTGAATACATAGACAAAAACAGAGAGTCACTAGTATGCCTCTACTTGACTAGCTCGTTAACCAAAGATGGTTATGTTTCCTAACCATAGACATGAGTTGTCATTTGATTAATGGGATCACATCATTAGGAGAATGATGTGATTGACTTGACCCATTCCGTTAGCTTAGCACTTGATCGTTTAGTTTGTTGCTATTGCTTTCTTCATAACTTATACATGTTCCTATGACTATGAGATTATGCAACTCCAGTTTACCAGAGGAACACTTTGTGTGCTACCAAACGTCACAACGTAACTGGGTGATTATAAAGGTGCTCTACAGGTGTCTCCGAAGGTACTTGTTGGGCTGGCGTATTTCAAGATTAGGATTTGTCACTCCGATTGTCGAAGAGGTATCTCTCGGCCCTCTTGGTAATGCACATCACTCAAGCCTTGCAAGCATTGAAACTAATAAGTTAGTTGCAGGATGATGTATTACGAAATGATTAAAGAGACTTTCCGGTAACGAGATTGAACTAGGTATTGAGATACTGACGATCGAATCTCAGGCAAGTAACATACCGATGACAGAGGGAACAACGTATGTTGTTATGCGGTCTGACCGATAAAGATCTTCATAGAATATGTAGGAGCCAATATGAGCATCCAGGTTCCGCTATTGGTTATTGACTGGAGACGTGTCTCGGTCATGTCTACATAGTTCTCGAACCCGTAGGGTCCGCACGCTTAAAGTTCGGTGACGATCGTAATCAGGGTTTTTGTGTTTTGATGTACCGAAGGTTGTTCGAAGTCCCGGATGTGATCACGGACATGACGAGGAGTCTCGAAATGGTCGAGACATAAAGATTGATATATTGGAAGCCTATATTTGTATATCGGAAATGTTCCGGGTGAAATCGGGATTTTACCGGAGTACCGGGGGGTTACCGGAACCCCCGGGGGGTTATTGGGCCTACATGGGCCATAAGGAAGAAGAGGAGGGCCGGCCAGGGCAGGCCGCACTCCCCCTCCCCCCCTAGTCCGAATAGGACAAGGAAGGGGGGCGGCGCCCCCCTTTCCTCTTTCTCCCTTCCTCCTTCCTTTTCCAACAAGGCAAGAGGGGGGAGTCCTACTCCCGGTTGGAGTAGGACTCCTCGAGGCGCACCCATAGGGCCGGCCGCACCTCCCCCTCTCCCTCCTTTATATACTGAGGCAAGGGGGCACCCCATGACACACAAGTTGATCCTCGGATCGTTCCTTAGCCGTGTGCGGTGCCCCCTTCCACCATATTCACCTCGGTCATATCGTAGCGGTGCTTAGGCAAAGCCCTGCGTCGGTAGAACATCATCACCGTCATCACGCCGTCGTGCTGACGGCACTCTCCCTCAATGTTTTGCTGGATAGGAACTCGAGGGACGTCACCAAGTTGAACGTGTGCAGAACTCGGAGGTGCCGTACGTTCGGTACTTGGATCGGTCGGATCGGGAAGACGTACGACTACTTCCTCTATGTTGTGTCAACACTTCTATTGCCGGTCTACAAGGGTACGTAGACAACACTCTCCCCTCTCATTGCTATGCATCACCATGATCTTGCGTGTGCGTAGGAAATTTTTGAAATTACTATGTTCCCCTACAGTGGCATCCGAGCCTAGGTTTTATGCGTTGATGTTGTGCACGAGTAGAACACAAATGAGTTGTGGGCGATATAAGTCATACTATTTACCAGCATGTCATACTTTGGTTCGGCGGTATTGTTGGATGAAGCGGCACGGACCAACATTACGCGTACGCTTACGCGAGACTGGTTCTACCGATGTGCTTTGCACACAGGTGGCTGGCGGGTGTCAGTTTCTCCAACTTTAGTTGAACCAAGTGTGGCTACGCCCGGTCCTTGCGAAGGTTAAAATAGCACCAACTTGACAAACTATCGTTGTGGTTTTGATGCGTAGGTAAGAACGGTTCTTCCTAAGCCCGTAGCAGCCACGTAAAACTTGCAACAACAAAGTAGAGGACGTCTAACTTGTTTTTGCAGGGCATGTTGTGATGTGATATGGTCAAGGCATGATACTAAATTTTATTGTATGAGATGATCATGTTTTGTAACCGAGTTATCGGCAACTCGCAGGAACCATATGGTTGTCGCTTTATTGTATGCAATGAAATTGCGCTGTAATGCTTTACTTTATCACTAAGCGGTAGCGATAGTCGTGGAAGCATAAGATTGGCGAGACGACAACGATGCTACGATGGTGATCAAGGTGTCGCGCCGGTGACGATGGTGATCATGAAGGTGCTTCGGAGATGGAGATCACAAGCACAAGATGATGATGGCCATATCATATCACTTATAATGATTGCATGTGATGTTTATCTTTTATGCATCTTATCTTTCTTTGATTGACGGTAGCATTATAAGATGATCCCCCACTAAATTATCAAAGTATAAGTGTTCTCCCTAAGTATGCACCGTTGCGGAAGTTCTTCGTGCTGAGACAGCACGTGATGATCGGGTGTGATAGGCTCTATGTTCAAATACAATGGGTGCAAAACAGTTGCACACGTGGAATACTCAGGTTTAACTTGACGAGCCTAGCATATAACAGATATGGATTGGAACACGGAGACCGAAAGGTCGAGCGTGAATCATATGGTAGATATGATCAACATATTGATGTTCACCATTGATACTACTCCATCTCACGTGATGATCGGACATGGTTTAGTTGATTTGGATCACGTGATCACTTAGAGGATTAGAGGGATATCTTTCTAAGTGGGAGTTCTTAAGTAATATGATTAATTGAACTTAAATTTATCATGAACTTAGTACCTGATAGTATCTTGCTTGTCTATGTTTGATTGTAGATAGATGGCTCGTGCTATTGTTCCGTTGAATTTTAATGTGTTCCTTGAGAAAGCAAAGTTGAAAGATGATGGTAGCAATTACACGGACTGGGTCCGTAACTTGAGGATTATCCTCATTGCTGCACAGAAGAATTACGTCTTGGAAGCACCGCTAAGTGCCAAGCCTGCTGTAGGAGCGACACCAGATGTTATGAACGTCTGGCAGAGCAAAGCTGATGACTACTCGATAGTTCAGTGTACCATGCTTTATGGCTTAGAACCGGGTCTTCAACGATGTTTTGAACGTCATGGATCATATGAGATGTTCCAGGAGTTGAAGTTAATATTTCAAGCAAATGCCCGGATTGAGAGATATGAAGTCTCCAATAAGTTCTATAGCTGCAAGATGGAGGAGAATAGTTCTGTCAGTGAACATATACTCAAAATGTCTGGGTATCATAATCACTTAACTCAACTGGGGGGTTAATCTTCCTGTTGATAGTGTCATTGACAGAGTTCTTCAATCACTGCCACCAAGCTACAAAAGCTTCGTGATGAACTATAATATGCAAGGGATGAATAAAACTATTCCTGAGCTCTTCGCGATGCTAAAAGCCACGGAGGTAGAAATCAAGAAGGAGCATCAAGTGTTGATGGTTAATAAGACCACTAGTTTCAAGAAAAAGGGCAAAGGGAAGAAGAAAGTGAACTTCAAGAAGAACGGCAAACAAGTTGCTGCTCAGGAGAAGAAACCCAAGTCTAGACCTAAGCCTGAGACTGAGTGCTTCTACTGCAAGTAGACCGGTCACTGGAAGCGGAACTGCCCCAAGTATTTGGCGGATAAGAAGGATGGCAAAGTGAACAAAGGTATATGTGATATACATGTTATTGATGTGTACCTTACTAATGCTCACAGTAGCACCTGGGTATTTGATAATGGTTCTGTTGCTAACATTTGCAACTCGAAACATGGGCTACAGATTAAGCGAAGATTGGCTAAGGACGAGGTGACGATGCGCGTGGGAAATGGTTCCAAAGTCGATCTGATCGCGGTCGGCACGCTACCTCTACATCTACCTTCGGGATTAGTATTAGACCTAAATAATTGTTATTTGGTGCCAGCGTTGAGCATGAACATTATATCTGGATCTTGTTTGATGTGAGGCGGTTATTCATTTAAATCAAAGAATAATGGTTGTTCTATTTATATGAGTAATATCTTTTATGGTCATGCACCCATGAAGAGTGGTCTATTTTTTATGAATCTCGATAGTAGTGATACACATATTCATAATGTTGAAATCAAAAGATGCAGAGTTGATAATGATAGTGCAACTTATTTGTGGCACTGCCATTTAGGTCATATCGGTGTAAAGCGCAAGAAGAAACTCCATACTGATGGACTTTTGGAACTACTTGATTATGAATCACTTGGTACTTGCGAACTGTGCCTCATGGGTAAGATGACTAAAACGCCGTTCTCTGGTACTATGGAGAGAGCAACGGATTTGTTGGAAATCATACATACAGATGTATGTGGTCCAATGAATGTTGAGGCTCATGGCGGATATCTTTATTTTCTCACCTTCACAGATGATTTAAGCAGATATGGGTATAGCTACTTAATGAAACATAAGTCTGAAACATTTGAAAAGTTCAAAGAATTTCAGAGTGAAGTTGAAAATCATCAAGAAAATAAAGTTTCTACGATCTGATCGTGGAGGAGAATATTTGAGTTACGAGTTTGGTCTACATTTGAAACAATGCGGAATAGTTTCGCAACTCATGCCACCCGGAACACCACAGCGTAATGGTGTGTCCGAACATTGTAATCATACTTTATTAGATATGGTGTGATCTATGATGTCTCTTACTGATTTACCGTTATCATTTTGGGTTATGCTTTAGAGACCGCTGCATTCACGTTAAATAGGACACCATCGAAATCTGTTGAGACGACACCTTATGAATTGTGGTTTGGTAAGAAACCAAAGTTGTCGTTTCTGAAAGTTTGGGGCTGCGATGCTTATGTGAAAAAGCTTCAACCTGATAAGCTCGAACCCAAATAGGAGAAATGTGTCTTCATAGGATACCCAAAGGAGACTGTTGGGTACACCTTCTATCACAGATCCGAAGGCAAAACTTTTGTTGATAAATTCGAAGTTTTTCTAGAGAAGGAGTTTCTCTCGAAAGAAGTGAGTGGGAGAAAAGTAGAACTTGATGAGGTAACTGTACCTGCTCCCTTATTGGAAAGTAGTACATCATAGAAAGCGGTTTCTGTGACACCTACACCAATTAGTGATCATGAAACTTCAGATCAAGTTACTACCGAACCTCGTATATCAACAAGAGTAAGATCCGCACCAGAGTGGTACGGTAATCCTGTTCTGGAAGTCATGCTACTAGATCATGATGAACCTACGAACTATGAAGAAGCGATGGTGAGCCCAGATTCCGCAAAATGGCTAGAAGCCATGAAATCTGAGATGGGATCCATGTATGAGAACAAAGTGTGGACTTTGGTTGACTTGCCCGTTGATCGGCAAGCAATTGAGAATAAATGGATCTTCAAGAAGAAGATTGATGCTGACGGTAACGTTACTGTCTACAAAGCTCGACTTGTTGCAAAAGGTTTTCGACAAGTTCAAGGGATTGACTACGATGAGACCTTCTCACCCATAGCGATGCTTAAGTCTGTCCGAATCATGTTAGCAATTGCCGCATTTTATGATTATGAAATTTGGCAAATGGATGTCAAAACTGCATTCTTGAATGGATTTCTGGAAGAAGAGTTGTATATGATGCAACCAGAAGGTTTTGTCGATCCAAAGAGAGCTAACAAAGTGTGCAAGCTCCAGCGATCCATTTTGTAACGCCCTCGATGCGGCTATATCTCCTACGTGTCGAAGCACGACTTAGAGGCATAACCACATTGAAAGCAATGTCGCAAGTAAGGTAATCTTCACAACAACCCATGTAAATAGATAATAGGGGAAAAGGTACATAGTTGGCTTACACTCGCCATGTCACACAAATACATGAATAACATTACAATCATCCAATACACTCATGGTCCGACTACGGTACCAAAATAAAAGAACAACCCCAACATGCGACATGGTCCCGATCGCCCCAACTGGGCACCACTACTGATCATCAGGGAAAGACACATAGTAACAGCGTGAGTCTTCGTCGAACTCCCACTTGAGCTCAAGCGCAGCATCTGGAACGGAATCATCGGTCCCTGCATCTGGTTTGGAAGTAATCTGTGAGTCACGAGGACTCAGCAATCTCGCACCCTCGCGATCAAGACTATTTAAGCTTATAGGTAAGGAAAGGTAATATGTGGAGCTGCAACAAGCGACTAGCATATATGGTGGCTAACCTGTTCGCAAAAGAGAGCGAGAAGAGAAAGCAAAGCACGAACGAAGAACTAAAGAACAACCTACGGCAAACATAACTCCAACACCGTGTTCACTTCCCGGACTCCGCTGAGAAGAGACCATCACGGTAACACACGTGGTTGATTCACTTTAATTAAGTTAAGTTTCATGTTATCTACAACCGTACATTAACAAATTCCCATCTGCCCATAACCATGGGCATGGCTTTTGAAAGTTCAAATCCCTGCAGGGGAGTCCCAACTTAGCCCATCACAAGCTCTCACGGTCAATGAAGGATATTTCTTCTCCCGAGACATTCCGATCAGACTCGGTATCCCGGTTCTACAAGACATCCTCCACAACGGTAAAACAAGTCCAGCAAGACCACCCGCTGTGCCGACAATTTCCGATAGGAGCTGCACATATCTCGTTCTTAGGGCACACCGGATAAGCTAAGCGTACGGGAGCCAACGTAACCCAAGTTGCCAAGGGACGGCCCCGCGCGGTGCTCTGGGTTGGACCAACACTTAGAGAAGCACTGGCCCGGGATTTAAAATAAAGATGACCCTTGAGTCCGGGAAACCCAAGGGAAAAAAGGCTAGGTGGCAAATGGAAAAACCAATGTTGGGCATTGCTGGAAGAGTTTTATTCAAGGCGAACTGTCAAGGGGTTCCCATTATAACCCAACCGCGTAAGGAACCAAAAATCCGGGAACATAACACCGATATGACGGAAACTAGGGCGGCAAGAGTGGAACAAAACAATAGGCAAAAGGCCGAGCCTTCCACCCTTTACAAAGTATATAGATGCATTAATATAACAAGATAATATGGTGATATCCCAACAATAAACAATGTTCCAACAAGGAACGATCTCCAATCTTCACCTGCAACTAGCAACGCTATAAGAGGGGCTGAGCAAAGCGGTAACATAGCCAATCAACGGTTTGCTAGGACATGGTGGGTTAGAGGTTTGACATGGAAATTTGGGAGGCAGGATAAGCAAGTGGTAGGTATCGCAGCATAGGCATGGCAAAAGAGCGAGCAACTAGCAAACAAAGATAGAAGTGATTTAGAGGGTATGGTCATCTTGCCTTCAAAGTTGTCAGAGTTGACTTGATCCTTGTAAGCAAACTCAACGGGCTCCTCATTAGCGAACTCGTCTCCCGGCTCTACCCAAACAAGACAAACAAGCAAAAGGAACACAATCAACCACATGCAAAGCTCGAACAACATGATGCAAACATGGTATGCTATGCGGGATGCGATATGTGATGCATATGCAAGATTTGGCAAGGAATGCTTGAACCTGGCCTCAACTTGGAAATCCAAGAGTTCCACTGGAAAGGTGAGGGGATTTAGGTTGAAATCGATATAAAGATCACCGGAATCGGATGCATGGTTTGGAAATGGCAAGCAAAACAAATATGGCACCGGTCTGCGATAAACAGAAAGTAGCCATCTAAATGCATCAAGATAAATATGCTCCAGCACTCAAACATGACAACAAAATACAAGGTAGGGATCCACTCATGATGCTTGACAAAAGATGAACACTGAGCTACGGCCAATTCATCCATTAACAGGTTCAAACAAGCATGGCAAAAATGCAAACAATAACAGGTTTCAGACTTGGTGAAATTAACACAAGTCTGGAATTTAACATCAGGTAGCACACTTTGGAGCATGAAAACTATATGCTACAGGAACTTAACATGACAAAGCAAGGCATGACATGAAGCTACTCAAAGCACTTAACAAAAGTCCCTTAGTGACCTTGAGCCAAAAGGGATCATAAAATACAATTGCAAGCATGTGAACCTGGCAAAAACATAATCAGATTACAGACTTAGTGAAAAACTGGAGCATGCAAATCTGTTAACGAGTAGGCATGTTCACGGGCTCGATGCCCTCACTACAGAGCATGGCATGACAAACTAAGCATACACCCATCACGAATACATATCATAGAATCTAGACATGGCAAGAACAACAACATAGCATGCACGGATCAACAACAATATCCTCGGCAAAATCGCTAACAAGTCAACAATCTGCCAGGATTCACGAAATAGCAAAAGTAGAGCTCGATTGACTCAAGCTAGGGTGCTCCATCATTGCAAACAAAGACATGGATGGATAGAGCACCACAATATTAACAAATCATCCTTACTGATCATCCTCAAAAGAGGCACGGATCACTAGGAAACAACATGAACATATGGCATATTGACAAAAACAGATCAAGGACTTAGAGAAATTCTAAGTCCCTGAAATCAGCATTAACGAATGCACTACTTTGCAAGCTTGTGCTAGTCACCACACATATCACAAAAATACATGGTAGGCACCTCTGTAAAGATGGCATGGCATATAATGAAACTCATGTAGAGCTCAGGAGCATATCATGCACACATTAATCATGGCAAAAATGATAAATAGCTATTTGATGAAACAGATCTGACAATTTAACCATATAGCCCTCTTCCAACAGCATTTCAGGAATCAAGATGAGCTCAAATGAAAATGATGCAATGATATGAAATGATGTACTCGCTGAGACGGACATTTTGATATGCTACACGCTCAAATCGGAGCTACGGATGCGGAGATACGACATGATGAAAAAACGCCAATAAATTAGGGTTTTGGGGGAAAGTCAACCCTTCGGATTTCATATCCAGATCCGGCCCGATCCACTGTAGCGTTGCATGGATGCCGAGGTTCGCCGGGGTTCATCGCCGGACTTGGCACGACGAGGAGGAGTGAGCTCGCTGGGGCAGAGGCTTGCCGGGGCGAGGGGATGAGGAGGAGGACGGCCGGAGTGGCGACGCGGCGACCGGGCGGCGCGGCAAGCTCCAAGCTCCGGTGGTGAGGTCCGGCGAGGTGTCGGAGCCGGGAGGCAAGGCGGCAGCCGGTGGGCGCGTCGGGCGGCGGTGGCCGGCGCGGAGGAAGACGGCGACGCGCGCGGGATGGAGGCGGCGGGGCGACGTGGGCCGCGGGGGCCTGGCGGGTCGGCGGCGCTGAGGCGGCGATGTGGGGCGCCGCTCGCCATGTGGCGTGCCCCGGTTGGCGGCGGCGGCTCTGTCCGGAGGAGGCGGACGTTGTCCGGCGGCGGAGATGGATTTTTTTAGGGTTAGGGGGAAGAAGACCCGAAAATTTCGGGAAGGAGCTATATATAGGCATAGAGTGAGCTAGGAGAGCCCAAATGAGGTGCGGTTTTCGGCCACGCGATCATGATCGAACGCTCTAGATGATGGAGAGGGTTTTGGTGGGTTTTGGGCCAAATCGAAAGGGTGTTGGGCTGCAACACACACGAGGCCTTCTCGGTCCCTCGATTAACCATTGGAGTATCAAACGAAGTCCAAATGGTACGAAGCTTGACAGGCGGTCTATCGGTAGTAAACCAAGGCCGCTTGGCAAGTCTCGGCCCAATCCGCAAATGTTTAACCCCCACACACGAAAAGAGCTAGAAAAGACCACCGGAGGAGATAGGAGCATCGGAATGCAAAACGGACAACGGGGAAAATGCTCGAATACATGAGACGAACACGTATGCAAATGCAATGCATATGATGACATGATATGAGATGCATGACAAACGCAACAACACACGGAGACAAAAACCCAAACCCGAGGAAATAAAATAACTTAGCGCCGGAAACAGCAAGAGTTGGAGAACATAAATGGTAAATTAGATCCGGGGTGTTACAACACTCCACCACTACGAAAGGATCTCGTCCCGAGATCTAGGACTGGAAAAATGCCGGGTACTCAGAACGGAGGTGATCCTCGCGTTCCCAGGTGGCTTCATGGTCGGAATGGTGTGACCACTTGACTTTGAGGAATTTGATTGACTTATTGCGAGTCTTGCATTCAGTCTCTTCAAGAATAGCAACTGGGTGCTCACGATAAGAAAGGTCTTCTTGGAGATCAATGTCTTCGAAGTTGACGGTGCGGTCAGGGGGCACTTGCGGAGTTGAGAGACATGAAACACGTCGTGCACATTTGCAAAGTTGGGAGGAAGCTCGAGTTGATAGGCGAGATCGCCTCTCTTGCTGACGATCTTGAAAGGACCCATGTATCTAGGGGCAAGCTTCCCTTTGATACCGAAGTGACGAGTACCTTTCATTGGAGAGACGCGGAGGTAAACATGGTCTCGGATCTCGCAAGCCAAATCACGATGCTTACTATCATAGTAGCTCTTCTGGCGCAATTGAGCTACTTTGAGGTTATCACGAATGACTTTGCACATCTCCTCTTCCTCTGTGATGAAGTCATTTCCAAGAAGTTGACGTTCACCTGTCTCTGACCAGTTAAGAGGAGTACGACACTTCCTGCCATAGAGAAATTCAAATGGGGCCTTGCCCGAACTTGCTTGAAGACTATTGTTGTAGGAGAATTCAGCATATGGAAGACAATCTTCCCACTTCATATCGAAGGAGATAACGCAAGCCCTGAGCATATCTTCAAGAATCTGATTGACACGCTCGACTTGACCGCTAGTTTGAGGATGGAAAGTTGTGCTGAAATGGATGTTGGTGCCCATGGCCTTTTGAAAAGAATCCCAAAACTTGGAGGTAAAGATGCCGCCACGGTCTGAAGAAATCAACTGTGGAATGCCGTGCAGAGAGACAATCCGAGAGGTATAAAGCTCCGCCAATTGAGCTGCAGTGATAGACTCTTTGATAGGCAGGAAATGAGCCACTTTAGTGAGTTTGTCGATGACAACGAATATAGCATCATTGCCACGCTTGGACTTTGGAAACCCAGTCACGAAGTCCATCTCAATGTGGTCAAACTTCCATTCTGGAATGGCAAGAGGTTGGAGGAGACCAGCTGGTCTTTGCTGTTCTGCCTTCACTCTTCTGTAGACATCACATTCATTCACGAATTGAGCAATCTCGCGCTTCATTCGAGTCCACCAATAAGCCTGCTTGAGGTCCTGATACATCTTCGTACTCCCAGGATGGATGGAGAGGAGTGAATTGTGAGCCTCATTCATAATAACTTTACGAAGGTCACCTTTAGGCACAACAATGCGATCCTCGAAGAAGAGAGTATCCTTGTCATCAAGGCGATAACACTTGTACTTGGGTTGACTCTTGGCAATCCCAATCTTCACCTTCTTCACCATAGCATCAAGAAGTTGAGCCTCGCGGATCTGATCTTCCAAAGTAGGAGAGACTTGAAGGTTGGCGAGGAAACCTTGAGGAACAACTTGCAGATTGAGTTTGCGGAAAGCGTCACAAAGCTCGGGTTGGTAAGGCTTGAGAATCAGACTGTTGCAGTACGCCTTCCTGCTCAAAGTGTCAGCAATCACATTGGCCTTGCCTGGAGTATACTCGATGCTCGGATTACACTCTTGAATCATTTCGACCCAACGAGTCTGCCTGAGGTTGAGATTAGGCTGAGTGAAGATGTACTTGAGACTCTTGTGGTCAGTGAAGATGTCCACTTTTCTTCCCAATAAGAGATGTCTCCAAGTCAAAAGGGCGTGCACAACTGCCGCCAACTCGAGGTCATGAGTGGGGTAGTTCTTCTCGTTGGGCTTCAAATGGCGAGAGGTATAAGCCACAACTTTATTCTCTTGCATCAACACTGCACCAAGACCTTGAAGAGAGGCATCGCAGAAGACCTCGAATGGTTTGGATTCATCAGGAGGAGTCAGAACTGGAGCAGTGACCAATTTCTCTTTCAGGGTGTTGAAAGCGATATCACACTCAGGAGACCAAACGTACTTGACGTGCTTCTGGAGAAGGTTGGAAAGAGGCTTCGCGATCTTTGAAAAGTTCTCAATGAACCTTCGGCAGTAGCTTGCGAGACCAAGGAAGCTGCGGAGTTGCTTCATGTTCTGAGGTGGTTCCCAATTCACAATTGCAGACACCTTCTCAGGATTCACCGCTATGCCCTTGGCAGAGATGATATGCCCAAGATAAAGAACCTCATCGAGCCAAAACTCGCACTTTGAGAACTTGGCGTAGAACTGATGTTCCCTGAGCTTATCGAGCACCAAACGCAAGTGCTTGGCATGATCTTCCTTGTTCTTCGAAAAGACCAGAATGTCATTGAGGTAGACCAAGACAAAGTCATTTGTGTAGGGATTGAAAATGAAGTTCATCATGCGAGAGAAAGTCGCAGGAGCGTTGACGAGGCCAAAAGACATGACAGTGTATTCATATGAACCATAGTTTGTTCTGAAAGCCGTCTTGGGAATATCTTGCTCATGGATTCGAATCTGGTGATAGCCCATACGGAGATCAAGCTTGGAGAATACTTGGGCACCTTTGAGTTGTTCGAACAGCTCATTGATGTTGGGAAGTGGGTACTTGTTCTTGATAGTCCTCTTGTTCAATGGATAGTAGTCAACACAAAGTCGGTCTGTTCCATCCTTCTTCTTCACAAAAAGAACTCCACAACCCCACGGAGAAGAACTAGGTCGGATGAGACCCATTCGCTCTTGAATATCGAGTTGCTTCTTCAGCTCCTTCAACTCTTCAGGTCCAAGGTTGTAAGGACGTTTACAAACCGGTTCCGTGCCAGGCTCAAGATCGATGACGAATTCAACTGGCCGGTGCGGAGGCATTCCTGGAAGCTCTTCTGGAAAGACGTATTGATATTCGCAAACGACTGGAATTTGAGAGATGGCATCCAGTTCACCCTTCTCATTAAGATAAAACAGACGGATGGTATCGTCATTAGCGGCAAAGACAATTACATCCTCAGACGAATGAGTCAATTGAATCTGCCTGGCACCACAATCAAGCTGAGCCTTGTGCTTAGAAAGCCAATCCATTCCGAGAATAAGATCAATATCCGAGTTACCAAGGACCATTGGAGAAGAAAGGAACTTGAAATCACCCATCATGATAGAAACATCCGGGACTATTGAAGTAGCCCTCATAGACTTAGCCGGAGAAACCACTCCCATATGTTTACCCAACATTTGCGAAACGAAGTCATGCTTGGAAACAAATGATCTTGACATGAAACAATGTGATGCACCAGTGTCAAAAAGAACTTTTGCAGGAACAGAGTTAACTGGAAAGTTACCCATGATGACATCTGACGAGTCCTCTGCCTGAGCTGCATTCATCAAGTTGACCTTGGCGTGCTTGGGGTTATGCTTGACCATAGTTGTACTTGCCGATCTCACAGGAGGAGGAGGAGGAGGGAGACGCCTCTGATTGAAGCATTTGTTGGCATAGTGACCCTTCTATTGGCACTTGTTGCACGTGACCTCTGAAAGCGGACGGTGATACGGAGCACTCGATCTTGGAGCTTGAGACGAAGTCTTGTTCTGAAAGCCAGGGTTGGGTGGGTGGGAAGATCCACTGCCACCTTTGCTCTTCTGCTGATAAGGCTGACGGAACGGAGGAGGAGGAAGCCAATACTTTTGCTGCTTAGCCACTTGAGTTGAGGAAGAAGGGGTAGCATCTCTGACTCGCTTCTTGGAAGCATCGCACTTCAGCTGAGCAGTCTCTTGCTTCAATGTCATGTTGTATAACTCATCATACCTCCTGGGCTCAAAGAGGACAAGAGCGAGCTGGATTTCTTCTCTGAGACCACCCCTGAACTGGTATATCATGCTCTTCTCGTCAGGGACGTCCTGCTTAGCAAAACGGGCGAGCTTCTGAAACATCTTATTGTACTCGTAGACAGACATAGAGCCTTGCTTTAGGTTGCGGAATTCCTCGCGCTTGCTTTCAACCACGCTCTGAGGAATATGATGAGCTTTGAAGTCTTGACGGAATTCATCCCAGGTAATCACGCGGCCTCCTCTGGAATCTTTGTACTGCTGAAACCATTCTGCAGCTTGGTCTTTGAGTTGGAAGGAAGCAAACTTGACAAAGTCCTCAGGCCTGACGTTACTGCACTTGAAATGCTTGCATAAGTCCACGAGCCAATCATCAGCGTCAGTTGCCTCAACACAATTGCTGAAAGTCTTTGGCTGGTTAGCAAGGAACTGGTTGAGTGTAGCAAAGTGATTCTGATTGTTGCCCTGGTTCCCTTGGTTGCGCTCTTGAAGAAGTTGCATGATTAGCTGCGTGTTTGCATTGGTAGCGGCCATCACAGCTTGCCATGCCTCCGGAGGTGGAGGTGGTGGTGGCGGATCAGGATTCGGGTCGTGCGCGTTTGAGGAGCCATCCTGAAGAGGTTGACATCCATTAGCACATTGATAGACAAATATTGAAGCTGAATCAAACGGGTTGAAATTGCAACATATAGTCTTCACATCTGAACAAAATGAACGAATGCATTCCAATTGAAATGGTAACATATCCATAAATTGAGAAGCCACTTAGAATTGAGGTAGAAGAATAAAACCAACAAGGTACGGAACAAGAACGAATACTCGGTGAGGATCACCCAATCTCAAACCAAATATCCGTGGAAGAAGGACTAGAGCTACAAGAATTCCCACCTATGAAACTCCCGAACCTTTCCGATTATGCAATCAGGTGTTGGGGATACAGGGGAAGCATAATATCTCACCCAAATCTAGCAAATCCTACATCCAGCTGTATCCATCCTTCAACACATAACCGAGAAAAACTTCGGAAATCGTCTACCTCGACTTTCGAAAAGCATCTGTTATACAAGTTATGGCAATACTCCCGAACTCCCACCCCAGTACTAGGTGGCGTCGAGGTTATCTCACCAACAACTGTATAAAAGAGATTTTTGATGTCGGCGAAACTAAACTCAGGTATTCCAGAACTGCAACGATAAAATTGTGACGACAACACCTCGGAGCTCAACTCCCCGGGACACTGCCACAACCCCTGAATGACAGGAGGCACCAAGAACAATGTTCTCGTCACAAATCGATCAGAACGATTCCAAGATACCCGCGTGATCCTAAAATTTTTTTAGTGAAAATTGAGAAGAGAAGAGTCAAAACTCTATGCCGGGATGCCTTACTAGAGTGATGAAGGGACTGGGGAGTAAAAAAGAATTCCTAAACTCTCCGATATATAATTCCTAAATGACTCAAAACATTTTTTTAGACTCAACAATGACAGCTAATTCGATCAAGCAGGGGGGTCCTAAGATCGGGGAAGGCTCTGATTACCAACTTGTAACGCCCTCGATGCGGCTATATCTCCTACGTGTCGAAGCACGACTTAGAGGCATAACCGCATTGAAAGCAATGTCGCAAGTAAGGTAATCTTCACAACAACCGATGTAAATAGATAATAGGGGAAAAAGTTACATAGTTGGCTAACACTCGCCACGTCACACAAATACATGAATAACATTACAATCATCCAATACACTCATGGTCTGACTACGGTACCAAAATAAAAGATCAACCCCAACATGCGACACGGTCCTGATCGCCCCAACTGGGCACCACTACTGATCATCAGCGAAAGACACATAGTGACCGCGTGAGTCTTCGTCGAACTCCCACTTGAGCTCAAGCGCATCATCTGGAACGGAATCATCGGTCCCTGCATCTGGTTTGGAAGTAATCTGTGAGTCACGGGGACTCAGCAATCTCGCACCCTCGCGATCAAGACTATTTAAGCTTATAGGTAAGGAAAGGTAATATGTGGAGCTGCAGCAAGCGACTAGCATATATGGTGGCTAACTTGTTCGCAAAAGAGAGCGAGAAGAGAAGGCAAAGCACGAACGAAGAACTAAAGAACAACCTATGGCAAACATAACTCCAACATCGTCTTCACTTCCCGGACTCCACCGAGAAGAGACCATCACGGTAACACACGCGGTTGATTCATTTTAATTAAGTTAAGTTTCATGTTATCTACAACCCGACATTAACAAATTCCCATCTGCCCATAACCGCGGACACGGCTTTCGAAAGTTCAAATCCCTGCAGGGGAGTCCCAACTTAGCCCATCACAAGCTCTCACGGTCAACGAAGGATATTCCTTCTCCCGAGACATTCCGATCAGACTCGGTATCCCGGTTCTACAAGACATACTCGACAATGGTAAAACAAGTCCAGCAAGACCACCCGCTGTGCCGACAATTCCCGATAGGAGTTGCACATATCTTGTTCTCAGGGCACACCGGATAAGCTAAACGTACGGGAGCCAACGTAACCCAAGTTGCCAAGGGACGACCCCGCACGGTGCTCTGGGTTGGACCAACACTTAGAGAAGCACTGGCCCGGGGGTTTAAAATAAAGATGACCCTTGAGTCCGCGAAACCCAAGGGAAAAAGGCTAGGTGGCAAATGGTAAAACCAATGTTGGGCATTGGTGGAAGAGTTTTATTCAAGGCGAACTGTCAAGGGGTTCCCATTATAACCCAACCACGTAAGGAACGCAAAATCCGGGAACATAACACCGATATGACGGAAACTAGGGCGGCAAGAGTGGAACAAAACACTAGGTAAAAGGCCGAGCCTTCCACCCTTTACCAAGTATATAGATGCATTAATATAACAAGATAATATGGTGATATCCCAACAATAATCAATGTTCCAACAAGGAACGATCTCCAATCTTCACCTGCAACTAGCAACGCTATAAGAGGGGCTGAGCAAAGCGGTAACATAGCCAATCAATGGTTTGCTAGGACATGGTGGGTTAGAGGTTTGACATGGAAATTTGGGAGGCAGGATAAGCAAGTGGTAGGTATCGCAGCATAGGCATGGCAAAAGAGCGAGCAACTAGCAAGCAAAGATAGAAGTGATTTTGAGGGTATGGTCATCTTGCCTTCAAAGTTGTCAGAGTTGACTTGATCCTCGTAAGCAAACTCAATGGGCTCCTCGTTAGCGAACTCGTCTCCCGGCTCTACCCAAACAAGACAAACAAGCAGAAGGAACACAATCAACAACGTGCAAAGCTCGAACAACATGATGCAAACATGGTATGCTATGCGGGATGCGATATGTGATGCATATGCAAGATTTGGCAAGGAATGATTGAACCTGGCCTCAAATTGGAAATCCAAGAGTGCCACTGGAAAGGTGAGGTGATATCGGTTGAAATCGATATAAAGATCACCGGAATCGGATGCACGGTTTGGAAATGGCAAGCAAAACAAATATGGCACCGGTCTGCGATAAACAGCAAGTAGCCATATAAATGCATCAAGATAAATATGCTACAGCACTCAAACATGACAACAAAATACATGACAGGGATCCACTCATGATGCTTGACAAAAGATGAACACTGAGCTACGGCCAATTCATCCATTAACAGGTTCAAACAAGCATGGCAAAAATGCAAACGATAACACGTTTCAGACTTAGTGAAATTAACACAAGTCTGGAATTTAACATCAGGTAGCACACTTTGGAGCATGAAAACTATATGCTACAGGAACTTAACATGGCAAAGCAAGGCATGATATGAAGCTACTCAAAGCACTTAACGATAGTCCCTTAGTGACCTTGAGCCAAAAGGGATCAGAAAATACAATTGCAAGCATGTGAACCTGGCAAAAACATAATCAGATTACAGACTTAGTGAAAAACTGGAGCACGCAAATCTGTTAACGAGTAGGCATGTTCACGAGCTTGATGCCCTCACTACAGAGCATGGCATGACAAACTAAGCATACACCCATCACGGATACATATCATAGAAGCTAGACATGGCAAGAACAACAACATAGAATGCACGGATCAACAACAACATCCTCAGCAAAATCGCTAACAAGTGAACAATCTGCCAGGATTCACGAAATAGCAAAAGTAGATCTCGATTGACTCAAGCTAGGGTGCTCCATAATTGCAAACAAAGACATGGATGGATAGAGCACCACAATATTAACAAATCATCCTTACTGATCATCCTCAAAAGAGGCACGGATCACTAGGAAACAACATGAACATATGGCATATTGACAAAAACAGATCAAGGACTTAGAGAAATTCTAAGTCCCTGAGATCAGCATTAACGAATGCACTACTTTGCAAGCTTGTGCTAGTCACCACACATATCACAAAAATACATGGTAGGCACCTCTGTAAAGATGTAATGGCATATAATGAAACTCATGTAGAGCTCAGGAGCATATCATGCACACATTAATCATGGCAAAAATGATAAATAGCTATTTGATGAAACAGATCTGACAATTTAACCATATAGCCCTCTTCCAACAGCATTTCGGGCATCAAGGTGAGCTCAAATGAAAATGATGCAATGATATGAAATGATGTACTCGCTGAGACGAACATTTTGATATGCTACACGCTCAAATCGGAGCTACGGATGCGGAGATACGACATGATGAAAAAACGCAAATAAATTAGGGTTTTGGGGGAAAGTCAACCATTCGGATTTCAGATCCAGATCCGGCCCGATCCACTGTAGCGCTGCACGGATGCCGAGGTTCTCTGGGGTTCGTCGCCGAACTTGGCGCGACGAGGAGGAGTGAGCTCGCCGGTGCAGAGGCTTGCCGGGGCGAGGGGATGAGGAGGAGGACGGCCGGAGTGGTGACGCGGCGACCGGGCGGCGCGGCAAGCTCCGAGCGCCGGTGGTGAGGTCCGGCGAGGTGCCGGAGCCGGGCGGCGAGGCGGCAGCCGACAGGCGCGTCGGGCGGCGGCGGCCGGCGCGGAGGAAGACGGCGGCACGCCCGGGATGGAGGCGGCGGGGCGACGTGGGCCACGGGGGCCGGGCGTGGGCCCGGCGGGCCGGCGGCGCTAAGGCGGCGATGTGGGGCGCCGCTCACCACGTGGCGTGCCCTGGTTGGCGGCGGCGGCTCTGTCCGGAGGAGGCGGACGTTGTCCGGCGGCGGAGATGGATTTTTTTAGGGTTAGGGGGAAGAAGACCCGAAAATTTCGGGAAGGAGCTATATATAGGCATAGAGGGAGCTAGGAGAGTCCAAATGAGGTGCGGTTTTCGGCCACGCAATCGTGATCGAATGCTCTAGATGATGGAGAGGGTTTTGGTGGGTTTTTGGCCAAATTGGAAGGGTGTTGGGCTGCAACACACACGAGGCCTTCTCGGTCCCTCGGTTAACCGTTGGAGTATCAAACGAAGTCCAAATGGTACGAAACTTGACAGGCGGTCTACCGGTAGTAAACCAAGGCCGCTTGGCAAGTCTCGGTCCAATCCGGAAATGTTTAACCCCCACACACGAAAAGAGGTAGAAAAGACCATCGGAGGAGATAGGAGCGCCAGAATGCAAAACGGACAACGGGGAAAATGCTCAGATGCATGAGACGAACACGTATGCAAAGGCAATGCATATGATGACATGATATGAGATGCATGACAAAGGCAACAACACATGGAGACAAAAACCCGAACCCAAGGAAATAAAATAACTTAGCATCGGAAACGGCAAGAGTTGGAGAACATAAAGGGTAAATTACATCCGGGGTGTTACTCATTTATGGACTGGTGCAAGCCTCTCGGAGTTGGAATAAACGCTTTGATAGTGTGATCAAAGCATTTGATTTTGTACAGACTTTTGGAGAAGCCTGTATTTACAAGAAAGTGAGTGGGAGCTCTGTAGCATTTTTGATATTATATGTGGATGACATATTATTGATTGGAAATGATATAGAATTTCTGTATAGCATAAAGGGATACTTGAATAAGAGTTTTTCAATGAAAGACCTCGGTGAAGCTGCTTACATATTGGGCATTAAGTTCTATAGAGATAGATCAAGACGCTTAATTGGACTTTCACAAAGCACATACCTTGACAAGGTTTTGAAGAAGTTCAAAATGGATCAAGCAAAGAAAGGGTTCTTGCCTGTGTTACAAGGTGTGAAGTTGAGTAAGACTCAATGTCCGACCACCGGAGAAGATTGAGAGAAAATGAAAGATGTTCCCTATGCTTCAGCCATAGGCTCTATCATGTATGCAATGTTGTGTACCAGACCTGATGTGTGCCTTGCTATAAGTCTAGCAGGGAGGTACCATAGTAATCCAGGAGTGGATCACTGGACAGCGGTCAAGAACATCCTGAAATACCTGAAAAGGACTAAGGATATGTTTCTCGTGTATGGAGGTGACAAAGAGCTCATCGTAAATGGTTACGTTGATGCAAGCTTTGACACTGATCCGGACGATTCTAAATCGCAAACCGAATACGTGTTTTTACTGAACGCTGGAGTTTTCAGTTGGTGCAGTTCTAAACAAAGCGTCGTGGCGGGATCTACATGTGAAGCGGAGTACATAGCTGCTTCGGAAGCAGCAAATGAAGGAGTTCATATCCGATCTAGGTGTCATACCTAGTGCATCGGGTCCAATGAAAATCTTTTGTGACAATACTGATGCAATTGCCTTGGCGAAGGAATCCAGATTTCACAAGAGAACCAAACACATCAAGAGACGCTTCAATTCCATTCGGGATTTAGTCCAAGTGGGAGACATAGAAATTTCCAAGGTACATACGGATCTGAATGTTGAAGACCCGCTGACTAAGCCTCTTCCACGAGCAAAACATGATCAGCACCAAGGCTCCATGGGTGTTAGAATCATTACTGTGTAATCTAGATTATTGACTCTAGTGCAAATGGGAGACTAAAGGAAATATGCCCTAGAGGCAATAATAAAGTTATTATTTATTTCCTTATATCATGATAAATGTTTATTATTCATGCTAGAATTGTATTAATCGGAAACATAATACATGTGTGAATACATAGACAAAAACAGAGAGTCACTAGTATGCCTCTACTTGACTAGCTCGTTAACCAAAGATGGTTATGTTTCCTAACCATAGACATGAGTTTTCATTTGATTAACGGGATCACATCATTAGGAGAATGATGTGATTGACTTGACCCATTCCGTTAGCTTAGCACTTGATCGTTTAGTTTGTTGCTATTGCTTTCTTCATAACTTATACATGTTCCTATGACTATGAGATTATGCAACTCCCGTTTACCAGAGGAACACTTTGTGTGCTACCAAACGTCACAACGTAACTGGGTGATTATAAAGGTGCTCTATAGGTGTCTCCGAAGGTACTTGTTGGGTTGGCGTATTTCGAGATTAGGATTTGTCACTCCGATTGTCGAAGAGGTATCTCTGGGCCCTCTCGGTAATGCACATCACTCAAGCCTTGCAAGCATTGCAACTAATAAGTTAGTTGCAGGATGATGTATTATGGAACGAGTAAAGAGACTTGCCGGTAACGAGATTGAACTAGGTATTGAGATACCAACGATCGAATCTCGGGCAAGTAACATACCGATGACAAAGGGAACAACGTATGTTGTTATGCGGTCTGACCGATAAAGATCTTCGTAGAATATGTAGGAGCCAATATGAGCATCCAGGTTCCGCTATTGGTTATTGACCGGAGACGTGTCTCGGTCATGTCTACATAGTTCTCGAACCCGTAGGGTCCGCACGCTTAAAGTTCGGTGACGATCGTAATTAGGGTTTTTCTGTTTTGATGTACCAAAGGTTGTTCGGAGTCCCGGATGTGATCACCGACATGACGAGGAGTCTCGAAATGGTCGAGACATAAAGATTTATATATTGGAAGCCTATATTTGGATATCGGAAATGTTCCGGGTGAAATCGGGATTTTACCGGAGTACCGGGGGGTTACTGGAACCCCCCCCCCCCCCCCCGGGGGTTATTGGGCCTACATGGGCCATAAGGGAGAAGAGGAGGGCCGGCCAGGGCAGGCCGCGCGCCCCCTCCCCCCTAGTCCGAATAGGACAAGGAAGGGGGGGCGGCGCCCCCCTTTCCTCTTTCTCCCTTCCTCCTTCCTTTTCCAACAAGGCAAGAGGGGGGAGTCCTACTCCCGGTTGGAGTAGGACTCCTCCAGGCGCACCCATAGGGCTGGCCGCACCTCCCCCTCTCCCTCCTGTATATACTAAGGCAAGCGGGCACCCCATGACACACAAGTTGATCTTCGTGATCGTTCCTTAGCCGTGTGTGGTGCCCCCTTCCACCATATTCACCTCGGTCATATCGTAGCGGTGCATAGGCGAAGCCCTGCGTCGGTAGAACATCATCACCGTCATCACGCCGTCGTGCTGACGAAACTCTCCCTCAATGTTTTGCTGGATCGGAACTCGAGGGACGTCACCAAGTTGAACGTGTGCAGAACTCGGAGGTGCCGTACATTTGGTACTTGGATCGGTCGGATCGGGAAGACGTACGACTACTTCCTCTATGTTGTGTCAACACTTCCGTTGCCGGTCTACAAGGGTACGTAGACAACACTCTCCCCTCTCGTTGCTATGCATCACCATGATCTTGTGTGTGCGTAGGAAATTTTTTGAAATTACTACGTTCCCCTACAGCCCAACACCTCTCCAAAGTGGCCCAAAACCCACCTAAACCCCCTCCATCATCTCGTTCGTTCGATCACGATTGCGTGGCCGAAAACCGTGCTCAATTTGGAATCTCCTAGCTCCCTCTACCTATAAATAGGTGCCTCCCCTAAAAATCCCGGATCAAAACCACCCTAACCCTAGCCCCGCTCCCACCCCGCGCTGGACACGTCTGGTCCGCGCAGGACAAATGGCCGCCGCCGCTCCGCACCACTCCCACGCCGCCGCCTCCCGCCGCCGTCGGCCCGCGAGCCCGCGTCGGGCCCGCCGAGCCCATTCGCCGCCGCCCGTGCCCCGTGCTCCTCCGTCGCCCGCGCCCCCGTGCAACTCCGCCGCGCCGCCGGACTCTGCCGGTCGCAGCCCCGGTCGCCGCCCCCACTCCGCCCGGCCACCGCCTCGCCTCACCGACCCTACCGCCGGCCGTCCCGCACCGGAGCCCGAGTGCCCCGCCCGTCGCTGTCGGCTCTGACTCCGGCCAGATCTGGGCCGGCGCCGCCCGGATCCGGCACCTCCATCATGCCGGCGCCCTTCCCCGGCCGACTCTGGCCGCCGTCTCTCTCGTCTCCGGCGAATACCTCCGGCTGCCTTGATCCACGTGCGAACCCTAGATCTGAGCAGGTTGACCCCGAAATTCCTCAAGTCCCCAGTCTTTCAATATTTTTAGGCAACTTCATCGCATCATAGCACCCGTAGCTCCGTTTTGGGCATGTAGCATATCAAATTGTTCGCCTAGATGTGCACTTCATTTCATTCCATTGCACCATGTTCATTTGAGTTCATCTTGATGCCATAAATGTTGTTGCAAGAGTGCTATGTAATGTTAGGTTCTGTTTCTTAACAGATTATGGACATTTGTCTTTTTCCCATGATTAATGTGTGCCTCCTATGAAATTGAACCCTACATGTGTTTTGGGCTATGCCATGTCATCTTTACAGGGGTGTATGCCATGTATTTTTGTGATCTATGTGGTGACTAGCACAAGCATGCAAATTAGCTCTCGTAATGTTGCTGATTTCAGGAACTTAGAATTTCACTAAGTCTTTGCTATGTTCACCTGGTTTCCATTGTATCTTCTGATCCCTTTTGGCTTATGGTCAGTAAGGGACTTTTGTTATATGCTTTGTGTAGTTTCATGCCATGCCTTGCTTTGCCATGATATGTTCCTGTAGCATGTTATTATCTTGCTCTAAACATTGCTTCCTGATGTTAAATCCTGACATGCTATTTTCACTAAGTCTGTGAACCTGATATCTTTTGCACTTTTGCCATGCTTCTTTGAACCTGCTATTGTGTGAATTAGCCGTAGCTCAGTGTTCATCTTTTGTCAAGAATCTTGAGTGGAGCGCTTCCATGTGCTTTGTTGCTATGTTAGAGTGCAGTAGCTTATTTTTCTTGATGCATTTAGATGGCCTCGTGCTGTTAATCACAGTTTTGTGCCATTATTGTTTTGCTTGCCATTTGCAAACCGTGCATCCGATTCTGGTGATCTTTATATCGATTTCGACCGAAATCAACTCATCTTTCCAGCGGCACTCTTGGTTTTCCATGTTGAGGCCTGGTTCAATCTTTCCCTTCCGAAGCACGCATATGCATTGTGTATCACATCCCGCATATCATGCCATGTTTTGCATCATGCTGCTTGCGCATTGCATCATGGTTGATTGTGTCTCCATTTGCTTGTGTTCTTGCTTTGGTTAGAGCCAGGAGACGAGTACGTGATCGAGGAACCCATTGAGAACGCTTCTGAGGATCAAGCTTACGTCAACTCGGAGAACTTTGCAGGCAAGATGACCATACCCTCAAAATCACTTCTATCTTTGCTTACTAGTTGCTCGCTCTATTGTTATGCCTATGTCGTGATACCTACCACATGCCTTATCATGCCTCCCATATTGCCATGTCAAACCTCTAACCCACCTTGTTCTAGCAAACCGTGGCTATGTTACCGCTTTGCTCAGCCCCTCTTATAGCGTTGCTAGTTGCAGGTGAAGATTGGAGTTTGTTCCTTGTTGGAACATGTTTATTGTTGGGGTATCATTATTATATCTTGTTTATTTTAATGCACCTATATACTTGGTAAAGGGTGGAAGGCTCGGCCTTATGCCTGGTGTTTTATTCCACTCATGCCGCCCTAGTTTCCATCATACCGGTGTTATGTTCCTTGATTTTGCGTTCCTTACACGGTTGGGTTATAATGGGAACCCCTTGACAGTTCGCCTTGAATAAAACTCCTCCAGCAAGGCCCAACCTTGGTTTTACCATTCGCCACCTAGCCTTTTTTTCCCTTGGGTTCCATGGACTCAAGGGTCATCTTTAGTTTAACCCCCCCCCCCCCGGGGGGGGCCAGTGCTCGTCTAAGTGTTGGTCCAAACTGATCTGCCTGCGAGGCCACCTCGGGGAAACTTGAGGGTTGGTTTTACTTGTAGCTAGTCTCATCCGGTGTTGCCCTGAGAACGAGATACGTGCGACTCCTATCGGGATTTTTCGGCACATCGGGTGGCTTTGCTGGTCTTGTTTTACCATTGTCGAGATGTCTTGTAACCGGGATTCCGAGTATGATCGGGTTGTCTTGGGAGAAGGAATATCCTTCGTTGACCGTGAGAGCTTGTAATGGGCTAAGTTGGGACACCCCTGCAGGGATTTGAACTTTCGAAAGCCATGCCCGCGGTTATGGGCAGATGGGAATTTGTTAATGTCCGGTTATAGAAAACCTGAAACTTAACTTAATTAAAAAGGATCAACAGCGTGTGTAGCCGTGATGGTCTCTTTTCGGCGGAGTCCGGGAAGAGAACACGGTCTCGTGTTATGCTTGAACGTAAGTATTTCTAGGATCACCTCTTGATCATAGATTCTCGATCGTGCTTTGCCTTCTCTTCTCGCTCTAAATTGCGTATGTTAGCCACCATATATTCTAGTGCTTGCTGCAGCTCCACCTCATACCTTTTCCCTACCTATAAGCTTAAATAGTCTTGATCGCGAGGGTGTGAGATTGCTGAGTCCCCGTGACTCACAGATTACCTTCAAAACCAGATGCAGGTGCCGATGATACCGTTCCAGGGGATGCGACTGAGCTCAAGTGGGAGTTTGATGAGGACTCAGGACGATACTACGTTTCCTTTCCAGACGATCAGTAGTGGAACCCAGTTGGGGCGATCGGGGACATTATGCATTTGGGGTTGTCTTTATTTTGGTTCCGTAGTCGTACCTTGATTGTATCTGGATGATTGTAATGTTATATTTATGTATTGTGTGACGTGGCGAGTGTAAGCCAACTATGTACCTCTTTTCTTATTCAGTACATGGGATGTGTAAAGATTACCCCTCTTGTGACATTGCCTACAATGTGGTTATGCCTCGAAGTCGTGCTCCGACACGTGGGAGATATAGCCGCATCGTGGGTGTTACAGAGGGACTACAACCTCGTGCATGCATGCAATAGTCACACGTACACATGGATGAAAAATGCGCGCGACGCCCTAATGCTTGCATGTCCGAACACACGATGGAACACACACGGTCACGCTCAACTGCTCGAGTGCTCAACCTACACGTGCATGCACACACATACTCAGTCAGGATGATCTAGTGACCATATAAACATCGGAAAATGTTTATATTGAGCGCAATGAGAGTATTATGAAGTCCACTGACCGTAATTTTACAAATACACAGTGACAGACACTGTATTTATCTCGTTTCAAATTAAGCCATATTAACCAGAAAGGAGGTAGTATGGACTAGCATTACTTTGTTGTGTCCCGTCAACTTGCCGAACGAGGAGAAGCTTGCTGGACAGGAGAAGCTTGCGCGCGGTAGCTCGCAGCACAAGGAGAAATTTTTGACTAATGCAAGCTCTCCCTGGCTCTGGCGGTGGACGTGCAACAATTAATTTGGTGTCAGATTGCCAGAAGCATACAGTGTACTAGTACCATTATTTTTGACTTCCCGAAGAGGCAAACAACCAAGCGCAAAGTTTACTACTAGTACTACAATTATAGAGGTATGTACTACTACTAGGAACCAAATGGTGGAGCGTCTGCACTCCTATTTTATTTTTAAATGTGATAAAGCAATCTTCAACACATTTGGTTCTCTTCGAGGGTTCTCGCATGTGATAATGGAAGTTGATTGCATGGAATACTCGCCACAATTATCGCTTAATTCTGGCTCCTATCCTGTTACAAATAGGAGCGCTCGGTAATATTTTCTCTTTTTTTGTTATTCAGCATTTAAACATCAGCAAACCTTGCGGCACATCTTTATGCGAACCGTGCTTGCTACACTTTGAATGTGACCGAGAGTTGGCTTGATGAAACACCTCGTTTCCTTCTTCTTTTTTGTGGGGTACCTCGCTTCCTAGTGACCAGTCTCTTGGTTGATCGTCCTAAGAATGCTTATATACGAATAAAGCTCTCTCATTTACCCGCAAAAAAGATTAAGCCATACTAACCGAAAAGGAGGGAGTATGGACTAGCACTACTTTTTGGTGTGCCCAGTCAACTCGTAGAACGAGGAGAAGCTTGCAGGACAAGGTGAAGCTCGCTTACGCCCTCTCTGTCTACCTTAAGCTTGGTGGCTTGCTGAACGAGGAGAAGCTTTTGACTAATGCAACCTACCCTCGCCCAGGCGGTGGACGTGCAATAGTTCATTCGGTGTCAGATTGCTAGAGGCATACACTATAGTACCATCATTGTTTGACTTCACGAAGAGGCGAAGAGCCAAGCGCAAGGTTTAGTAGTACGAGTAGTACTACTACTAGTATACAGGTACTAGGAACCACATGGTGGAGCGTCTGTACTCTTATTTTATTTTAATCTCTGATAAAGTACACATTTATTCGGGACAAGTGCTCTACTACTATTACTCCACACATTGACCGCTATCCAGCATGCATCTAGAGTATTAAGTTCATAAGAACAGAGTAACGCCTTAGGTAAGATGACATGATGTAGAGGGATAAACTCAAGCAATATGATATAAACCCCATCTTTTTATCCTCGATGGCAACAATACAATACGTGTCGTTTCCCTTTCTGTCACTGGGATCGAACACCACAAGATTGAACCCAAAGCTAAGCACTTCTCCCATTGCAAGAAAGATCAATCTAGTAGGCCAAACCAAACTGATAATTCGAAGAGACTTGCAAAGATAACCAATCATGCATAAAAGATTTCAGAGAAGAATCAAATATTGTTCATAGATAGACTTGATCATAAACCCACAATTCATCGGATCTCGACAAACACACTGCAAAAAGAGTTACATCAAATAGATCTCCAAGAAGATTGAGGAGAACTTTGTATTGAGATCCAAAGAGAGAGAAGAAGCCATCTAGCTACTAGCTATGGACCCGAAGGTCTGAAGTAAACTACTCACACATCATCGGAGGGGCCATGGAGTTGATGTAGAGGCCCTCCGTGATCAATGCCCCCTCCGGTGGAGCTCCGAAAAAGGCCCCAAGATGGGATCTCTTGGATACAGAAGGTTGCGGCGGTGCAAATAGGGTTTCGTGGTGCTCCAGGATGTTTTCGGGGTATGTGAACATATATAGGAGGAAGAAGTAGGTCGGTTGAGCCATGAGGGGGGAGGGCGCGCCCCCTGCCTCGTGGCCTCCCCGTTGGTTGCTTGACATCCACTCCAAGTCCTCTGGATCACGTTTGTTCCAAAAATCACGCTCCCGAAGGTTTCATTCCATTTGGACTCCGTATGATATCCCTTTTCTGCGAAACACTGAAATAGGCAAAAAAACAGCATTTTGCGTTGGGCCTTGGGTTAATAGGTTAGTCCCAAAAATAATACAAAAGTGTAAAATAAATCCCATTAACATCCAAAACAGATAATATAATAGGATGGAACAATCAACAATTATAGATACGTTGGAGACGTATCAGCATCCCCAAGCTTAATTCCTGCTCGTCCTCGTGTAGGTGAATGATAAAAACAGAATTTTTGATGTGGAATGCTTTCTACAATATTCTTCAATGTATTTTTCTCTATTGTGGCATGAATGTTCAGATCCGAAAGATTCAAGATAAAAGTTTATTGTTGACATAAAAATAGTAATACTCCAAGTATGCTAATCAAGCAATTATGTCTTACCAAAATACCGTAGCCAAAGAAAACTTATCCCTACAAAGTCATATAGTTTGGCCATGCTTCATTTTCGTCACACAAAATGCTCCCATCATGCACAACCCCGACGACAAGCCAAGCAATTGTTTCATACTTAGCCTTTTCAAACTCTTTCAACTTTTACGCAATATATGAGCGCGAGCCATGGACATAGCACTATGGGTGGAATAGAATATGATGATTGAGGTTGTGTGAGAAGACAAAAAGGGAGAAAGTCTCACATTGACGCGGCTAATCAATGGGCTATGGAGATTCCCACCGATTGATGTGAATGCAAGGAGTAGGCATTGCCATGCAACGGATGCACTGGAGCTATAAATATATGAAAGCTCATCAAAGAAACTAAGTGGGTGTGCATCCAACTTGCTTGCTCACAAAGACCTAGGGCATTTGAGCAGGCCCATCATTGGAATATACAAGCCAAGTTCTATAATGAAAAATTCCCACTAGTATATGAAGGTGAAAAAATAGGAGACTCTCTATCATGAAGATCATGGTGCTACTCTGAAGCACAAGTGTGGAAAAAGGATAGTAACATTGTCCCTTCTATATTTTTCTCTCATTTTTTTATTTGGGCCTTCTTTTCTCTTTTTTATGGCCTCTTTTTTTCGTCCGGAGTCTCATCCCAACTTGTGGGGGAATCATAGTCTCCATCATCCTTTCCTCACATGGGACAATGCTCTAATGATGATCATCACACTTTTATTTTCTTACAACTCAAGAATTACAACTCGATACTTAGAACAAAATATGACTCTATATGAATGCCTCCGGCGGTGTACCTGGATTGCGATGAATCAAGAGTGACATGTATGAAAAATTAAGCATGGTGGCTTTGCCACAAATAGGATGTCAACTACATAATCATGCAAAGCAATATGACAATGAAGATGCGTGTCATAATAAATGGAACGGTGGAAAGTTTCATGGCAATATATCTCGGATGGCTATGGAAATGCCATAATGGGTAGGTATGGTGGTTGTTTTGAGGAAGATATAAGGAGTCTTATGTGTGATAGAGCGTATCATATCACGGGGTTTGGACGCACCGGCGTAGTTTGCACCAACTCTCAAGGTGAGAAAGGGCAATGCACGGTACCGAAGAGGCTAGCAATGATGGAAGGGTGAGAGTGTGTATAATCCATGGACTCAACATAGTCATAAAGAACTCACATACTTGTTGCAAAAATCTACAAGTCATCAAAACCAAGCACTACACGCATGCTCCTAGGGGTTTAGATTGGTAGGAAAAGACCATCGCTCGTCCCCGACCGCCACTCATAAAGAAAGCAATGAAAGAACACCCCATGCTTCAAATTTGTCACATAACGTTTACCATACGTGCATGCTATGGGACTTGCCAACTTCAACACAAGTATTCATCGATTTCACAATTACTCAACTAGCACACCTCTTAATATTACCACTTTTATATCTCAAAACAATCTATCAAGCATCCAACTTCTCTTGGCATTTAAAATTTATAACCAAAGTGAATTACCATGCTGTTCTAAAGGACTCTCGTAATGATATAAGTTAAGCATTAGAGATCAATTATTTCTATAAAATAAAACCACCATCGTGCTCTAAAAGATATAAGCGAAGCACTAGAGCAAAAATTATCTAACTCAAAAGATATAAGTGAAGCACATAGAGTATTTAATAAATTCCAATTCATGTGTGTCTCTCCCAAAAGGTGTGTACAGCAATGATGATTTTGGTAAACTAAAAAGCAAAGACTCAAATCATACAAGACGCTCCAAGCAAAACACATATCATGTGGCGAATAAAAATATAGCTCCAAGTAAAGTTACCGATGGGCGAAGACGAAAGAGGGGATGCCGGAAGGCATCCCCAAGCTTAGGCTTTTGGTTGTCCTTGAATTTTACCTTGTGGTGCCTTGGGCATCCCCAAGCTTAGGCTCTTGCCACTCCTTGTTCCATAATCCATCAAATCTTTACCCAAAACTTGAAAACTTCACAACACAAAACTTAAAAGAAAATCTTCATGAGCTCCGTTAGTAAAAGAAAACAAACCACCACCTCAAGGTACTGTAATGAACTCATTATTTATTTATATTGGTTTTAAACCTACTGTATTCCAACTTTTCTATGGTTCATAAACTCTATTATTATCCATAGATCCATCAAAATAAGCAAACAACACACGAAAAACAGAATCTGTCAAAAACAGAACAGTCTGTGGTAATCTGT
Organism: Triticum monococcum; assembly: GCA_034509565.1. Classification (NCBI taxonomy): domain Eukaryota; kingdom Viridiplantae; phylum Streptophyta; class Magnoliopsida; order Poales; family Poaceae; genus Triticum; species Triticum monococcum. The sequence goes on from CM067841.1 coordinate 124,588,909, forward strand.
AGGTTTCGAATACTTATGGAACCCCAAAAATTCAAAAATAAATTTATGGACGTGAGGAATTTATCTATTAATAATCTACAAAAATAATTAACTAAATATCACTCTCCAATAAAAATGGAAGCAAATCTCGTGAGTGCTAAAGTTTCTGTTTTTTACAGCAAGATCGCAAAGACTTTCCCCAAGTCTTCCCAAAGGTTCTACTTGGCACAAACACTAATTAAAATCATAAAACCACATCTAAACATAGGATAGATGAATTATTTATTACTAAACAGAATAAAAAATCAAGAAACAAAAAAAAATTGGGTTGCCTCCCAACAAGCGCTATCGTTTAACGCCACTAGCTTGGCATAAAAGCAAGGATAGATCTAGGTATTATCATCTTTGGTATGCAATCCATAAGTGGCTCTCATAGTAGATTCATAAGGTAATTTAATTTTATTTCTAGGAAAGTGTTCCATGCCCTTCCTTAACGGAAATTGTAATCTAATATTCCCTTCCTTCATATCAATAATTGCACCAATCGTTCTAAGGAAAGGTCTACCAAGAATAATAGGACATGTAGGATTGCAATCTATATAAAGAACAATGAAATCTACGGGCACATAATTCCTATTTGCAACAATAAGAACATCATTAATTCTTCCCATAGGTTTCTTAATGGTGGAATCTGCAAGATGCAAGTTTAGAGAACAATCATCAAATTCACGAATACCTAACAAATCACACAAAGTTTTAGGAATCGTGGAAACACTAGCACCCAAATCACATAAAGCAAAGCATTCATGATCTTTAATCTTAATTTTAATAGTAGGTTACCACTCATCATGAAGTTTTCTAGGGATAGAAACTTCCAATTCAAGCTTTTCTTCATAAGATTGCATTAAAGCATCAACGGTATGTTTAGTAAAAGCTTTATTTTGACTATAAGCATGCGGAGAATTTAGCACGGATTGCGACAAGGAAATACAATATGCTAAAGAGAAATTATCAATGGTATGTTTAGTAAAAGCTTTATTAAATTCCTAGAAATCCAAGATAGTGGGTTCATTGCTTTTTAAAGTTTTGACCTCTCCAATCCCACTTTTATCAATGTTTGCATCAAGATCTAAAAACTCTGAATCATTGGGACGCCTTCTAACTGAAGTTGACTCATCTCCAGTTCCATCATTATCAAGATTAATATTGCAAAACAAAGATTTAATAGGTGACACATCAATAACTTTTAGATCTTCATCTTTACTGTCATGGAAACTTGAAGAGCACGCTTTTATGAAGCAATCTTTTTAGCACGCATCCTAGCGGTTCTTTCTTTGCACTCATTAATGGAAATTCTCATAGCTTTGAGAGACTAATTGATATCGTGCTTAGGTGGAATAGATATAAGTTTCAAAGAATCAATATCAAGAGAAATTCTATCCACGTTCCTAGCCAACTCATCAATCTTAGACAATTTTTCTTCAATCAAAGCATTGAAACTCTTTTGCGAACTAATAAATTCTTTAATATTAGATTCAAAATCAGAGGGCATCTTATTATAATTTCCATAAGAATTTTTGTAGGAATTACCATAATTATTAGAGGAATTACTAGGAAACGGCCTAAGATTTAAATTACCTCTATACGCGTTATTACCAAAATTGTTCCGACCAACAAAATTCACATCCATTATTGTTCTCAATCAAAGTAGACAAAGGCATATCATTAGGATCAGAAGAAACACTTTTATTAGCAAACAATTTCATAAGTTTATCCATCTTTCCACTCAAAACATTGATTTATTCTATAGCATGCACCTTTTTATTAGTAGATCTTTCAGTATGCCATTGAGAATAATTAACCATAACATTATCTAGGATTTTAGTAGCTTCTCCTAAAGTGATTTCCATAAAAGTGCCTCCCGCAGCCGAATCTAAAAGATTTCTAGAAGCAAAGTTCAATCTGGCATAAAAATTTTGTATAATCATCCAAAGATTCAAACCATGTGTAGGGCAATTACGTATCATTAATTTCATCCTCTCCCAAGCTTGTGCAACATGTTCATGATCAAGTTGCTTAAAATTCATAATATTGTTTCTAAGAGTGATGATCTTAGCGGGAGGAAAATATTTAGAGATAAAAGCATCTTTGCACTTATTCCATGAATCAATACTATTTTTAGGCAAAGACGAAAACCAAGTTTTAGCACGATCTCTAAGAGAAAACGGGAAGAGCTTCAGTTTAACAATATCATTATCCACATCTTTCTTCTTTTGCATATCACACAAATCAACAAAGTTGTTTAGATGGGTAACGGCATCTACACTAGGAATGCCGGAAAATGGATCTTTCATGACAAGATTCAGCAAGGCAGCATTAATTTCACAAGATTCAGCATCGGTAAGAGGAGCAATCAGAGTGCTAATAAAATGATTATTATTGGTATTGGAAAAATCACACAACTTAGTATTATCTTGAGCCACCGTGACGTGCAAGCAATCCAACACACAAGAAAACAAGAAACAAGCAAAAGAGGCAAACTATAAAATAGAAGGGGAACAGAAAAAGAGGGTGAATAAAACGGCAAGGGTGAAGTGGGGGAGAGGGAAACGAGAAGCAAATGGCAAATAATGTAATGCGAGGGATAAGAGTTTGTGATGGGTACTTGGTATGTCTTGACTTGTGCGCAGACTCCCCGGCAACGGCGCCAGAAATCCTTCTTGCTACCTCTTGAGCACTGCGTTGGTTTTCCCTTGAAGAGGAAAGGGTGATGCAGCAAAGTAGCGTAAGTATTTCCCTCAGTTTTTGAGAACCAAGGTATCAATCCAGTAGGAGGCCACACGCAAGTCCCTCGTACCTACACAAACAAATAAAAAACCTCGCAGCCAACGCGATAAAGGGGTTGTCAATCCCATCACGGACACTTATGAGAGTGAGATCTGATAGACATAATAATGATAAGATAAATATTTTGATATTTTTATGATATAGATTGAAAGTAAAGTGCAAAATAAAATAGATTGGAAATTTATATGATGGAGATTAGACCCGGGGGGCATAGGTTTCACTAGTGGCTTCTCTCAAGATAGCATGAGTATTACGGTGGGTGAACAAATTACTGTCGAGCAATTGATAGAAAAGCGAATAATTATGAGAATATCTAGGCATGATCATGTATATAGGCATCACGTCCGTGACAAGTAGACCGACTCCTGCCTGCATCTACTACTATTACTCCACACATTGACCGCCATCCAGCATGCATCTAGAGAATTAAGTTCATAAGAACAGAGTAATGCCTTAGGTAAGATGACATGATGTAGAGGGATAAACTGAAGCAATATGATATAAACCCCGTCTTTTTATCCTCGATGGAAACAATACAATACGTGTCATTTCCCTTTCTGTCACTCGGATCGAGCACCGCAAGATTGAACCCAAAGCTAAGCACTTCTCCCATTGCAAGAAAGATCAATCTAGTAGGCCAAACCAAACTGATAATTCGAAGAGACTTGCAAAGATAACCAATCATGCATAAAAGATTTCAGAGAAGAATCAAATATTGTTCATAGATAGACTGGATCATAAACCCACAATTCATCGGATCTCGACAAACACACCGCAAAAAGAGTTACATCGAATAGATCTCCAAGAAGATCGAGGAGAACTTTGTATTGAGATCCAAAGAGAGAGAAGAAGCCATCTAGCTACTAGCTATGGACCCGAAGGTCTGAAGTAAACTACTCACACATCATCAGAGGGGCCATGGAGTTGATGTAGAGGCCCTCCATGATCAGTGCCCCCTCCGGTAGAGCTCCGGAAAAGGCCCCAAGATGGGATCTCTTGGGTATAGAAGGTTGCGGCGATGGAAATAGGGTTTCGTGGTGCTCCTGGATGTTTTCGGGGTATGTGAATATATATAGGAGGAAGAAGTAGGTCGGTTGAGCCACGAGGGGGGAGGGCGCGCCCCCTGCCTCGTGGCCTCCTCATTGGTTGCTTGACGTCCACTCCAAGTCCTCTGGATCACGTTTGTTCCAAAAATCACGCTCCCGAAGGTTTCATTCCATTTGGACTCCGTTTGATATCCCTTTTCTGCGAAACACTGAAATAGGCAAAAAAATAGCATTTTGCACTAGGCCTTGGGTTAATAGGTTAGTCCCAAAAATAATATAAAAGTGTAAAATAAAGCCCATTAACATCCAAAACAGATAATATAATAGCATGGAACAATCAAAACTTATAGATACGTTGGATACATATCAAACACCATAAAGGGGTGGCACAAGCTGTGGTTCTACGTCACAGAGCCCCGCGACTCTACCTGGGCCGCTGCTCCCGAATTCAAGTCCGGGCCCCCAATGCAGCTTACCTCCTTGCAAGAGAAGGGCCTGGATTGGTCTTCGTCGGACGAGCTGACAGCGCTCCAGGCGCGCATCAGGAGCATGATGGACAAGAACATCCAGCTTGTTGATGTGATTCAGGTGATGCTAGTTTGACGGATCCTTCCATTCCAGAGTCGGGCTTGCCACCTATGGGAGTTTGATCCGGATGAACACAAGACTACGCAATGGTTCTTCGGAACTACACACGAAGACATCTGGAAGGTGCTCTTCAAGGCCAACGAGACGTGGCCGAAGACAAACGAAGACCGTCGGCACGACCTGGCCCATCCCGCCAGATCGGTAAGTTCTCCATGATTCAAGGTGTATCCCTTACTTACTTACTCAAGGAGGATGTCCCAACTTCCTTATTTGTTTTTTCAGGGTTGGACGAAGAAGGCGGAGTGAATTCAGTGTTCGGCTCCGCTGCCCGAGGACCCAGCCATCCCGCGTCTGATGAAGATGTTGGTTCCGGTGCCCTACAAGGCACTGGAGAAGAAGGCCAAGAAGAAGGCCAAGGGGACCAAAGGTGGCCTCCGTCCCAAGGGTACTTCAGACATGGTGTCCGAAGACGCCGAAACTCACTACGCCGCCAAAGATGACGAGGAGAAGGAAGAGGAAGAAGAAAGCAACTCCCCCTCCCCGGGGGGAAAGAAGAGGGTGGCCTCCACAAATCTGGAGGCGGAGGCATCCAATAAGGGGAAGGTCTCCCTCGTGGACAGCTCCGCGTGGGACGTCGACAGCAGCCCAGAACGGCGCTCCTGAGATAAGCCCCTGGGTGAATCATGAGTATACAAAGACCCCGATGCATTTATATATCAGCCTTTTTACTTTATGATTTTGACATGTTGAACCATGTACTTGCAGTATGGCTCGTTCCGCCCTCGAGCGATCCTCGTCTTTGAGGAACTCGCTGGACCCGAAGGCGATGGACAGCGGGTCCCTTCCGATGGCCTCCTCTCCCAAGGCCATGGATGACACCGAGGTGTTGTCCCAAAGGATCCCAGACCAGGGAGAGATGCTGGAGGCCGTCAGGGCGGCGCCAGAGGGAAAGACCTCGGCCGCTGGAAGCGCTACAAAGTGCTTCCATCGTTGAGGAACACCATACCCTTATGCGTGCGGTGATTGAAAAGATTCAGTCCGCTAAAAGCGGACTGACCGAAGCCTGTACAAGCCTTCTAACAGGCTTTGAGGTAAGCAATGTAATTTTTGTGAAAAGAAAGTCACAGTATAGACAATAGCCCCTGAGACTCTGTTCGGTGTTCAGAAAGAAGAGCCGAATAGAGGATCAAATAGTTTTTCGCAGGAGACTAACCAGATATGTTTATGTGAATAAGCAGGCGTCGCTGTTGGCCACGACTTCTCATGCTACTGAAGTCTCCAGACTGAAGCAGAGGCTGGAGCAGACTGAGGAAGAGCTCGATCGTGTGAAGAAGCAGTTAGAGGACAATCAAGGTATTCAATGATTTTGTGCATATCCGGGAGGGATGAATGTTTTTTGCGCTACCCGCAGTGTCACGATAGTTTCATAGGGACGGCGACCGAGGTAGAGGCCCTCAAGAAGGCGCTAGCCGAGGCCGAGGAGAGGGCGGCAAAGGAACGGGCCGCCCGAGAAAAGCATGAGGCCAGGATTGGTGAGGTCCAGCAGGAGCTCCAAGATGTCGTGAACAAATACGAGTCCTTGGAGCGCCAGAATGCGGACCAAGAGTACAAACTCACGAGGGTCTGCCAAAGTTCACAAGATGCCCGGGTCGAAGCCCAAGGCGCCCTCCAGAAAATCTAAGAAGCCAAGAAGATTGCGGTGGGTAAGGCTTTTATTATGTAAAGAAAGTATGTGAAGACAAGATATCTCTTACTGACCCGGATTTGGAGTTCTCCAGGGTGTTTGCGGATTTGCCGTGCAGCGTTTCTGATGTTGCGGCATTCTTCCAAGCCGAAGAAGGGAGCGCAACGGAGAAGTTGTTCTGGTCGCAATACCTTGCGCCCGAACATCCGGTGCCTTTTAGCGACCAGCTAAAACAGCTGGTCGAGCTGCATAGGGTGGTCGAACTAGCCATGAAGGACTTAATAATCTAGTTGTGGCATGCAGAAGCTATGCCCGATAGCTACTTCGGACTCGTGAAGCGACTGCTTAATGCATGCCCTCTGTTTGACGTTGTCAAGCGGTCGGTCTGTACAGAAGGTGCGCGGATGGCCTTCGCCCGTGTCAAGATGCAATGGGCGAAGATGAATGCTGTCAAGCTCGCGACCGAAGGACCGCCCGAGGGAAAGGAGCACCGCATGCCCAAGCGATATTTTGACGACGTCCTTGAGGGATCCCGCATTGTAGCGGAGCAATGTGCTAAGGACATTATTTTTGAATGAGTACATTCATGTTATCCCGTCCTGTAGTATGAAATAGAGCCGTTATGTAATATAATGCTTGTTTATGTGTTGAAGTTTTTACCTCCTGTGCGACCATTTTTATTAAATCTGAGGGTTGGTCAGTCGTCGGCTTCAGCCCCCATGTAGGTAGTATGGGGGTGTTCGGGATGAATCTAGACACTCTTTATCCCAACATTTGGTCCTTAAAGGAGGTGTTTAGTGCAACGAACCAGGCAATCAGACTACGCGGCTTTATCACCCTCACTTAGCCATTGGAGTTTGACAATAAAAATTTTAGGTGCAGCCCCTAGTATCTGAACTAGGGTGCTCTAAACACTTGGTCGGATAAGAACCGATTCATCGCATAAAGCAGAAAAAATCGCTAAAGATTTGAGACCTCCAAAGAGCTGACCGGCTCATGCCACATCATGACAGTCAGTTTTCGGCTTTCTCTACTGAGATGCTCATCTGGATAAACCAGGACACAATCGCAGTAGTTCTCCCTTTACTACCCTAGCCGATATACCGGAACATAAGGTAGTAAGCACAGGAGCCGGGCAACCCAACTATTGACCAAAAACATGATTCGGAGCCAATGCATATAATGCTAAATTTAGGGTGTCGAACTATACTATAAAAAGTGTTCAGACTTTGTTGCCGTGTTATGGGGTACAATGAAGCCCCTGGCAGATTAAAGTGTACCAAAGTGTACGGGTGCGATTTGATAAGATTATCAAAAGAGCAAACTAGAGCCACAGAAGTTGGGTTGCAAACTGTTTCCATTATAGTTTGATTAATACGTTGAAGCGTATTTCGTACAAATAGTGCGATAAGCAACAGTGGCTATTTAACATGCCAAGACTGAGGAGGAGCTGCATATGGGTCCTGAAAGCGGGTAGAATGATCGTCGAGAAGAACATCTAAAGATTCCCCGACACGTCTGTGCTACTTGCCACCTTGGTGTGTCCGTCCTTCGAAAGGACCGATTATGAGGCCGCCGAGAGGGGCCTGTGGAAAAGAAACCTGAAAAGGATAAAAGAAAAGAAAGAGGAAAAAGAAAAAGAAAAAGTATGTGTGTCTAGGGGAGGTCAAGCCGTATTATGGATCACAATCTAGTTATGCCTCCGTCTATGCCCATGGTATTTCGAGTACGTAATTATGTACGTGCGGCACAAACGCCGCCACTTGGTGGGGTCTAGGACGGAGGCTGAATTGCTAGTTGAGCTCTTGATGAGCTGGGTTGTCCTGGTGCAGAGTAGTCCGGACTCATTTGATAGTGTCCGGGAGTATGGTCGCCGAATTAAGGTTCTACCTGTGGAGGCCGCTCTGTACCTCTGCTGCCAGGGCAGCGGTGTGCTCCTCGGTACGGAGGGAGAGCTCCATATTTCCATTGACTGTTATGACACCGCATGGTCCGAGCATCTTGAGCTTGAGATAAGCATAGTGCGGCACCACATTGAATCGGGCAAACGTAGTTCGTTCGAGCAGTGCGTGATAGCCATTGCAGAAAGGGACGATATCAAAGATTAACTCCTTGCTTTGGAAGTTGTCCGGAGATCCAAAGACAACCTCCAATGTGATTGAGCCCGAGCAGCAGGCCTCTACACCTGGTATAACTCCTTTAAAGGTAGTTTTGGTGGGCTTGATCCTTGATGGATCGATGCCCATTTTGCGCACTGTTTCCCGGTAAAGCAGGTTGAGATTGCTGCCACCGTCCATGAGGACTCGTGTGAGGTGAAATCCATCAATTATTAGGTCGAGGACCAGTGCGGCTGACCCGCCATGACAGATAGTGGTCGGATGGTCCCTTTGATCGAAGGTGATTGGGCATGACGACCATGGGTTGAATTTTGGGGCGACTGGCTCTATCGCATAGACACCCCTGAGCGTGCGCTTGCGCTCCCTCTTGGGGATATGGGTAGCGTATATCATGTTCATCATTTTGATTTGAGGGGGAAACTTCTTCTGTCCCCATGTGTTCGGTGGATGGGGATCCTCGTCGTCGTTCTCGCTTTGCGACCCCTTCTCCTTCTCTTCGGCATTTAACTTGTCGTCCTGTTTGAAGACCCAACAACTCCTGTGGGTATGATTGGCTGGTTTATCAAGGGTGCCATGGATCTGACATGGGCGATCGAGTATGCGGTCCAGGCTGGAAGGGCCCTGAATCTTTTATATGGCCTCTACCGCTGACCGGACTTGGATCCACTGAATCTGGCATTAACCATCATATCATCGATATTATCACCGTTGCTTCGATGCTTGTGTCTGTTGCGTTGGGGCTTGCCGTTGCTATTTCTGGCTTCCGAAGTGCCAGGTTCGCTTGTATTGTTATTGCTACGGGCTAGCCAGCTATCTTCGCCCGCGCAAAAGCGGGTCATAAGTGCCGTGAGGGCAGCCATGGACTTCGGCTTTTCCTGGCCGAGGTGTCAGGTGAGCCATTCGTCCTGGATGCTATGTTTAAATGCCGCTAGGGCTTCGGCATCCGGATAGTCGACGATCTGGTTCTTTTTGGTTAAGAATCTAGTCCGGAATTTCCTGGCTGATTGTCCGGGCTGTTGGATTATGTGACTTAAGTCTTCGGCATCCGGAGGTCGAACATATGTACCTTGGAAGTTGTCAAGGAAGGCTTCTTCCAAGTCCTCCCAGTTGCCAATGGAGTTTTCAGGCAGGCTGTTCAGCCAGTGTCGGGCTGGCCCCTTGAGCTTTAGGGGGAGGTATTTGATGGCATGAAGATCATCGCCGCGGGCCATGTGAATATGGAGAATAAAGTCTTCAATCCATACCGCAGGATCTGTGGTTCCATCATATGATTCGATATTCATGGGTTTGAACCCTTCTGGGAATTCATGTTCCATTACTTCATCAGTGAAGTAGAGGGGGTGTGCGGCGCCTCTATATCGGGCCAGGTCGCGACGTAGTTTGGATGGAGTCCGTCTAAAGTTTTCGGCTCGGACGTAGTTGTGCTTGCCATGTTCGGCTTGATAGCCGTCGTCGCGCGTTGAGGCACACTCCCGTGATCCGTAGATCGATCTGGCCGAACCTGCTTTATTCTTCAGGTCCTGCCGGAGATCATACATGTATCCCTGAGTAGTTTTGTCTCTGCCTTTACGGCGAGGTAGTGTGGGCTGGTGTTCGGCTTGGGTTGCCGCTTTGTCCCGACCACGTGGTGATCGGTCAGCCGCATTGTGCGCTGATGTCATGGGCTCCAACGCCTCATCATCGAATTGAGGTAGTAATTTGCGCTTTGGGTAACTTTTGGGTGGTCGCTTGAGGCTGTTTTCCTCAGCTTCCAGGACGTTCGTCCATCTATCATTGAGCAGATCTTGGTCAGCTTGAAGCTGTTGCTGCTTCTTTTTTAGGCTCCTTTCAGTGGCTATTAGCCGGCTCTTGAAGCGCTCCTGCTCGAGAGGTTCCTCAGGTACGATAAAATCCTCATTGCCGAGGCTCACCTCATCCTCGGAGAGTGGAAGATAATTGTTGTCCTCCGAGTCTTCATGCACGGCCTGTTCATCAGGGCTGACTCGCCCATCTTCCCGTTCGTCCTGTCCGAAAGTCGGCTCAACGGGGTCTTCATTGTCTTCGGCATCCTCTAGAGTATTATTTTCTCCTGTGCCGGTATTGCTGTCTTTTTCACGGCGTGACTTAGAGCGGCGCCGCTGTCGTCGGCGCTTTGGCTGTATCTCAGGAGGTTTATCTTCCACTGGGTCTTCTTTGTCATCGCCGTTAACTTCTTTGGGTGTATCCACCATGTATACGTCATAGGAGGAGGTGGCCGTCCAGCGCCCGGTAAATGGCGGGTTTTGGGCCTACTCCTCTTTCCCATCATGGTCCATACCATCGATGTCTCCGGAGTCATAGTCGAGCATGTCGGTTAGATCTTCGACAATGGCTATTAAGTGGGAGGTGGGTAGGGAGCGAAATTCCCCGTCATCAGCCCCCAGTTCAAACCGGATACAATTCGGCTGTGATTCCCCTGCTAAAGAGAGGGTTTTTAATGAGTTTAGCACATCGCCTAAAGGTGAGTGCTGGAAGATGTCCGCGGACCTAAATTCGACGATCGGCACTGGGTAAGGCTCGGCGGACGCGGATGCACGCAGTTCAGAGCCAGTGATCGGAGATGAATCCGGGGGTCCAGTGACATAGATCCCACTCGAGGTTGGGTCTGTGTGTGGCTCCAACGCCGCTGAGTCTGCGGCTTCCGTGGCGGGGTCAAGCCTCCCGTCTTCGGATGGCGCAAGCTGCTCCAGATCTAGGGCTAGAGCGCTTACAGGCGCAATCTCCTGGGTATAGTCCGATGACAGATCTAGGTCATGTTCATCGCGATGGCAGGGAGCGGCTGCCATGGGCTCAAATGCGTCGAAGATCAAGTCTCTGCGGATATCAGCAACGTAGTTCAAGCTCCCAAACCCGACCTGATGGCCAGGGGCATAGCTATCGATCTGCTCTAGATGGCCAAGCGAGTTGGCCTGCAGTGCGAAGCCGCCGAATACGAAGATCTGGCTAGGGAGAAAGACATCCCCCCGGGCAGCGTTGTTGTAGATGATGGATGGAGCCATCGAACCTTCTGATGACGGCACAGCGGAACTCTCAATGAAAAACGGGTGAGAGTCTTCGGTCTTGTATCTTCATAGCCCATCAGTCCGGCCCATATCCAACAGGGCGGACGCCCGAGGACCCCTTAGTCCAGGACTCCCTCAACGGAACTCATCTACTACCTCGACATCTTGCTGGATCAAGAAGGCGAGGGATGTCACCGAGCTGAACATGTGCAAAACGCGGAGGTGTCGTGTGTTTGGTACTTGATCGGTTGAAGCGTGAAGAAGTTCGACTACATCAATCGCGTTGTGAAACGCTTCCGCTTGCGGTCTATGAGGGTACGTAGACACACTCTCCCCCTCATTGCTATGCATCTCCATAGATAGATCATTGCGTGTGCGTAGAATTTTTTTGTTTTCCATGCAATGTTTCCCAACAGTCATAAATCTCTGAATGGGCTGCTCTTATCAATGCCCCAGAAGAAGATGATGATGTTGATGTATATGGCAAACCCAGGAAGGACCATAACACTATGGCTCATATATATAAGCCTATTCTCGATGTTCGCTCTAGAGACTCACAAATTTGGTTCCATCTACTATATGCTTGCTGGGTTGACTACCACAAACACCATACTAAGGCATACCCTATTGCCTAAGTCTGGAGATCATAGGATGATACATGGTCACTCCATCAACCTGTTGCACCTGTTTGATGTTCCCAAAAGTTCAAGGTTACGAGTCTGATAGTAGAGACTATCAAGAGGACAGCTGCTGACCAAAATAGGTCATGTGGATATGCTCCACATATTCAGATGTTTATCAATTCCAAGGTTGGAACTGAGACATATCTACTTGACCAAGAGCATCTACCTCTTAGGCTAGAGTTTGAGGATAATGAATTTGTCATGGATGCTACACATTATACATCTGTTGAGACCCGGGAGAAGATTGAGAAGGCGAAGGCTACTTAAGCAGCAAAGGCAGCAAGTGCTCCAAATGCATCTATTGTGAATCTCAAGACTAAACAAGATCAGCTCACGTATCTACTAGAAGCTACCCTGAGGATTGAAAAGAGTTTGGCCAACTTGACTAAGAATCAGGAGAGCTTAGAGATGGTTGTTGAGGATAAGATGTACAACCTTGATGTGAAGGTCACTGAGATTCAGAATATTGTTGAGAAGTTGAGAGATGATGCTGAGGACAAAGATGCCAGCACTACTACAGATAGATTCCAGACAGTGCCAAGGGCACAAAGGTCTACTGCTGAGCTAGTTGCAGACTTGAGGCCTACTCATTCTGCTCCTGCCACCACAACCACAATTACTCATCCATTATCTACTCCACCAGCACTACAAACATCAGCTAAATCATTTGCAGATGGACTCCTCTCAACGACATCTACGCACACCGGAGCTACAAGCCATAAGACCCCTGCAGGAGCTCCCGGAGATCATGCCTAGGGTGTCGTATAGCAGTATACGTTTTCAAACTTTTTCGTAACTTGTTGCCAAAGGGGGAGAAAGTGTATAGATCATAGGCTGAGAGAGAGAGAGAGTTTCTTGCTTTTGTTGGTTTTTCGTTTGCCTTGCTACTTGTTACTTTGGTTGGTTGTTGCTACTTGATGCTACATTTGTGTTATGCTCGTGAGATACCTGAAGGAAATATGCCCTAGAGGCAATAATAAAGTTGTTTTATATTTCCTTATATCATGATAAATATTTATTATTCATGCTATAATTGTATTAATCGGAAACTTGATACATGTGTGGATACATAGACAAATCACCGTGTCCCTAGTAAGCCTCTACTAGACTAGCTCGTTAATCAAAGATGGTTCGGTTTCCTAACCATAGACATGTGTTGTCATTTGATGAACATGGTCACATCATTAGGAGAATGATGTGATGGACAAGACCCATCCATTAGCTTAGCATATTGATCATTCAGTTTTATTGCTATTGCTTTCTTCATGTCAAATACATATTTCTTCGACTATGAGATTATGCAACTCCCGGATACCGGAGGAATACCTTGTTTTCTATCAAATGTCACAACGTAATTGGGTGATTATAAAGATGCTCTACAAGTATCTCCGAAGGTGTTTGTTGGGTTGGCATAGATCGAGATTAGGATTTGTCACTCCGAGTATTGGAGAGGTATCTCTGGCCCCTCTCGGTAATGCACATCATAAGAAGCCTTGCAAGCAAAGTGACTGATGAGTTAGTTACAAGATGATGTATTACAGGATGAGTAAAGAGACTTGCCGGTAACGAGATTGAACTAGGTATGAAGATACCAACGATCGAATCTCGGGCAAGTAACATACCGATGGACAAAGGGAATAATGTATGTTGTCATAACGGTTCGACCGATAAAGATCTTCGTAGAATATGTAGGAGCCAATATGAGCATCTAGGTTCCACTATTGGTTATTGACCAGAGAAGTGTCTCGGTCATGTCTACATAGTTCTCGAACCCGTAAGGTTAGCACGCTTAACATTCGATGACGATTTTGTATTATGTGTGTTATGTGATTTGGTCACCGAATGTTGTTCGGAGTCCCGGATGAGATCATGGACATGACGAGGAGTCTCGAAATGGTCGAGAGGTAAACATAGATATATAGTATGATAGCATTCGGACACCAGAAGTGTTCCGGAGGGTACCGGGTACATATCGGGTCACCGGAAGGGGCTCCAGGCACCCCCGGCAAAAGATATGGGCCTAATGGGCCAAGAGGGGAAATGCAGCAGCCAGCAGGGGCTGCTGCACCCCCCATATGGGCCACACCAGAGGAGATGGAAAGAGGGGAAGAGAGAAGGAAGGGGAGGGATTTGGCCTCCCCTTTCCATCCCTCCTCCCTCCTCCTTCCTTCCCCCTCCGATACTTATGTAAGGGGGGAGACAGAATTGGGTAGGCGCCCAAGTAGGATTCCTCCTACTTGGGGCACCCCCTTGCTGCTCCCCTGCCTCTCCCACCTATATATACATGGGAAGGGGGTGCCTAGAACGCACAACAACATATGTTAGCCGTGTGCGGCGCGCCCCTCCACAGATTACACCCTCGGTCATATTCTCGCGGTGCTTAGGCGAAGACCTGTGGGGATCACTTCACTATCACCATGCCGTCGTGCTGACGGAACTCATTTACTTCCTCGACACTTTGTTGGATCAAGAGATCGAGGGACGTCATCGAGCTGAACGTGTGCCGAACTCGGAGGTGTCGTATGTTCGGTACTTGATCGATCGGAACGAGAAGAAGTTCGACTACATCAACCGCGTTGTCAAACGCTTCCGCTTTCGGTCTATGAGGGTACGTAGACACGCTCTCCCCCTCTCATTGCTATGCATCTCCTAGATAGATCTTGCGTGAGCGTAGGAAATGTTTTGAAATTGCATGCTACGTTCCTCAACAGTGGTATCAGAGCCAGGTCTATGCGTAGATAATATGCACGAGTAGAACACAAAGAGTTGTGGGCGGTGATCGTCATACTGCTTACCACCAATGTCTTAGTTTGATTTGGCAGTATTGTTGGATGAAGCGTCCCAGACCAACCTTACATGACCACTTTCATGAGATCGGTTCCACCGACAGACGTGCAACTAGTTTTGCATAAAGCTAGCTGGCGGGTGTCTATTTCTCCTACTTTAGTTGAATCAAATTTTACTGCGGTCGGTCCTTGTTGAAGATTAAAACAGCAAACTTGATAAATCACCATTGTGGTTTTGATGCGTAGGTAAGAAAGGTTCTTGCTAGAAGCCCGTAGCAGCCACGTAAAACTTGCAACAACAAAGTAGATGACGTCTAACTTGTTTTTGCAGGGCATGTTGTGATGTGATATGGTCAAGACATGATGTGATATACGTTATTGTATGAGGTGATCATGTTTTGTAAAAGTTACTGGCAACCGGCAGGAACCTTATGGTTGTCTCTTTATTGTATGAAATGCAAACGGCATGTAATTTCTTTACTTTATCACTATGCATTAGCGATAGTTGTAGAAGCAATAGTTGGCGAGATGACCACGACGCTACGATAGAGATCAAGGTGTCAAGCCAGTGACGATGGAGATCATGACGATGCTTTGGAGATGGAGATGAAAAGCACAAGTTGATGATGGCCATATCATGTCACATATTTTGATTGCATGTGATGGTTATCTTTTATGCATCTTATTTTGCTTAGTGCAGTGGTAGCATTATAAGATGATCCCTCACTAAAATTTCAAGGTATAATTGTTCTCCCGGAGTATGCACCATTGCGACAGTTCTCGTGTTGAGACACCATGTAATGGTCGAGTGTGATAGACTCTACGTTCACATACAACGGGTCCAAGACAGTTTTGCACATGCAGAATACTCGGGTAAAACTTGATGAGCCTGGCATGTACAGAAATGGCCTCGGCACACTAGAGACCAAAAGGTCGAACGTGAATCATATTGTAGATATGATCAACATAGAGATGTTCACCATTGATGACTACTCCATCTCACGTGATGATCGGACATGGTTTAGTTGATTTGGATCACGTATCACTTAGATGACTCGAGGGATGTCTATCTAAGTGGGAGTTCTTAAGTAATATGATTAATTGAACTTAATTTATCATGAACTTAGTCCTGATAGTTTTTGCATATCTATGTTGTAAATCAATAGCTCGCGTTGCAGCTCCCCTATGTTTTTCATATGTTCCTAGATAAAACTGAGTTGAAAGATGATAGTAGCAATGATGCGGACTGGGTCTGTGATCTGAGGATGATCCTCATTTCTGCATAGAAGAAGTATGTCCTTGATGCACCGCTAGGTGACAGACCTATTGCAGGAGCAGATGCAAACGTTATGAACGTTTGACAAGCTTGATAAGATGACTACTTGGTAGTTTAGTGTGCCATGCTTTACGGCTTAGAACCGGGACTTCAAAAACATTTTGAACTCCACGGAGCATGTGAGATGTTCCAAGAGTTGAAATTAGTATTTCGGACTCATACCCGTGTCAAGAGGTATGAGACCTCTGACAAGTACTTTGCCTACAAGATGGAGGAGAATAGCTCAGCCAGTGAGCATGTGCTCAGAATGTCTGGGTACTACAATCGCTTGAATCAAGTGGGAGTTAATCTTCCAGATAAGATAGTGATTAACAAAGTTCTCTAGTCACTATCACCAAGCTACTAGAACTTCATTATGAACTATAATATGCAAGGGATGACGAAAATGATTCCCAAGCTCTTTGTGATGCTGAAATCAGTGAAGGTAGAAATCAAGAAAGTGCATCAAGTGTTGATGGTTAACAAGACCACTAGTTTCAAGAAAAATGGAAGGGAAATAAAGCGAATTTCAAGAAGAATGGCAAGTAAGTTGCCACTCCCGTGAAGAAGCCCAAAGCTGGACCCAAGCCTGAAACTAAGTGCTTCTACTACAAAGGGAATGGTAACTCAAAGGGGAACTGCCCCAGATACTTGGCGGATAAGAAGGATGGCAAAGTGACTGCTACCTCTTGAGCACTGCGTTGGTTTTCCCTTGAAGAGGAAAGGGTGATGCAGCAGAGTAGCGTAAGTATTTACCTCAGTTTTTGAGAACCAAGGTATCAATCCAGTAGGAGGCCACGCACGAGTCCCTCGCACCTACACAAACAAATAAAATCCTCGCAACCAATGCAATAAAGGGGTTGTCAATCCCTTCACGGTCACTTACGAAAGTGAGATCTGATAAATATGATAATATAATATTTTTGGTATTTTTATGATAAGGATGCAAAGTAAATAAAGCGAAATAAAAAACAGCACCAAAATAGCTTGTTAACAAGAGATTAATATGATGGAAAATAGACCTGAGGGCCATAGGTTTCACAAGTGGCTTCTCTCGAGAGCATAAGTATTACAGTGGGTAAACAAATTACTGTTGAGCAATTGATAGAATTTAGCATAGTTATGAGAATATCTAGGTATGATCATGTATATAGGCATCACGTCCGAGACAAGTAGACCGACTCCTGCCTACATCTACTACTATTACTCCACACATTGACCGCTATCCAGCATGCATCTAGAGTATTAAGTTCAAAAGAACAGAGTAACGGTTTAAGTAAGATGACATGATGTAGAGGGATAAACTCATGCAATATGATATAAACCCCATCTTGTTATCCTCGATGGCAACAATACAATACGTGCCTTGCTGCCCCTACTATCACTGGGAAAGGACACCGCAAGATTCAACCCAAAGCTAAGCACTTCTCCCATTGCAAGAAAGATCAATCTAGTAGGCCAAACCAAACTGATAATTCGAAGAGACTTGCAAAGATAACCAATCATACATAAAAGAATTCAGAGAAGATTCAAATATTGTTCATAGATAAACTTGATCATAAACCCACAATTCATCGGTCTCAACAAACACACCGCAAAAGAAGATTACATCAAATAGATCTCCACGAGAATCGTGGAGAACTTTGTATTGAGATCCAAAGAGAGAGAAGAAGCCATCTAGCTAATAACTATGGACCCGAAGGTTTGAGGTAAACTACCCACACATCATCGGAGAAGCTATGGTGTTGATGTAGAAGCCCTACGTGATCGATGCCCCCTCCGGCGGAGCTCCGGAAAAGGCCCCAAGATGGGATCTCACGGGTACAGAAGGTTGCCGCGGTGGAATTAGGTTTTTGGCTCTGTCTCTCGTTGTTTGGGGGTACGGAGGTATATATAGGAGGAAGAAGTACGTCGGTGGAGCAACGTGGGCCCCATGAGGGTGGAGGGCGCACCTAGGGGGTAGGCGCGCCCCCCTACCTCGTGCCTTCATGGTTGATGTGTTGACGTAGGGTCCAAGTCCTCAGGATCACGTTCATTCCGAAAATCACGTTCCCAAAGGTTTCATTCCGTTTGGACTCTGTTTGATATTCTTTTTCTGCGAAACTCTGAAATAGGCAAAAAAACAGCAATTCTGGGTTGGGCCTCAGGTTAATAGGTTAGTCCCAAAAATAATATAAAAGTGTATAACAAAGCCCATTAATCATCCAAAATAGAATATAATATAGCATGAAGCAATCAAAAATTATAGATACGTTGGAGACGTATCAAGCATCCCCAAGCTTAATTCCTGCTCGTCCTCGAGTAGGTAAATGATAAAAATAGAATTTTTGATGCGGAATGCTACTTGGTATAGTTTTTTTAATGTAACCCTCTTAATTGTGGTATGAATATTCAGATCCGAAAGATTCAAGATAAAAGTTTAATATTGACATAAAAGCAATAATACTTCAAGCATACTAACTAAGCAATTATGTCTTCTCAAAATAACATGGCCAAAGAAAGTTCATCCCTACAAAATCATATAGTTTAGTCATGCTCCATTTTCGTCACACAAGAATGCTCTCATCATGTACAACCCCGATGACAAGCCAAGCAATTGTTTCATACTTTAGTAATCTCAAACTTTTTCAACCTTCACGCAATACATGAGCGTGAGCCATGGATATAGCACTATGGGTGGAATAGAATATAATGATGGGGGTTATGTGGAGAAGACAAAAAAGGAGAAAGTCTCACATCAACGTGGCTAATCAACGGGCTATGGAGATGCCCATCGATTGATGTTAATGTAATGAGTAGGGATTGCCATGCAACAGATGCACTAGAGCTATAAATGCATGAAAGCTCAACACAGGAAACTAAGTGGGTGTGCATCCAACTTGCTTGCTCATGAAGACCTATGGCATTTGAGGAAGCCCATTGTTGGAATATACAAGCCAAGTTCTATAATGAAAAATTCCCACTAGTATATGAAAGTGACAAAACAAGAGACTCTCTATCATGAAAATCATGGTGCTACTTTGAAGCACGAGTGTGGAAAAAAAGGATAGTAGCATTGTCCCTTTTTATGTTATTTTTTTGGGGCCTTCCTTCTTTCGGGCCTTTTTTTGGGACAATACTCTATGAATGATGATCATCACACTTCTATTTATTTACAACTCAATGATTACAACTCGATACTAGAACAAAGTATGACTCTATATGAATGCCTCCGGCGGTATACCGGGATAGCAATGAATCAAGAGTGACATGTATGAAAAATTATGAACAGTGGCTTTGCCACAAATACGATGTCAACTACATGATTATGCAAAGCAATATGACAATGATGAACGTGTCACGATAAACGGAACGGTGGAAAGTTGCATGGCAATATATCTCGGAATGGCTATGGAAATGCCATAATAGGTAGATATGGTGGTTGTTTTGAGGAAGATATAAGGAGGTTTATGTGTGAAAGAGCGTATCATATCACGGGGTTTGGATGCACCGGCGAAGTTTGCACCAACTCTCAATTTGAGAAAGGGCAATGCACAGTACCGAAGAGGCTAGCAATGATGGAAGGGTAAGAGTGCGTATAATCCATGGACTCAACATTAGTCATAAAGAACTCATATACTTATTGCAAAAATCTACAAGTCATCAAAAACCAAGCACTACACACATGCTCCTAGGGGGATAGATTGGTAGGAAAAGACCATCGCTCCCGAACGCCACTCATAAGGAAGACAATCAAAGAACACCTCATGTTTCAAATTTGTTACATAACGTTTACCATACGTGCATGCTACGAGACTTCCAAACTTCAACACAAGTATTTCTCAATTTCACAACTACTCAACTAGCACAAATTTAATATCACTACCTCCATATCTCAAAACAATCATCAGTCATCAAACTTCTCTTAGTATTCAGCACACTCATAAGAAAGTTTTTTACTAGTCTCGAATACTTAGCATATTAGGATTAATTTCCCAATTTAAGCAAATTACCATGCTGTTTAAGACTCTCAAAATAATATAAGTGAAGCATGGGAGAATAATAGTTTCTAATAAACAAATCCACCATCGTGCTCTAAAAGATATAAGTGAAGCACTAGAGCAAAAACTATATAGCTCAAAAGATATAAGTGAAGCGCATAGAGTATTCTAATAAATTCCGAATCATGTGTGTTTCTATCAAAAGGTGTGTACAGAAAAGATGATTGTGCTAAACTAACAAATAAAGACTCAAATAATACAAGGCGCTCCAAGCAAAACACATATCATGTGGTGAATAAAAAAATAGCTCCAAGTAAAGTTACCGATGGAAGTAGACGAAAGAGGGGATGCCTTCCGGGGGATCCCCAAGCTTTGGTTTTAGGTGTCCTTAGATTATCTTTGGGTGACATGGGCATCCCCAATCTTAGGATCTTGCCACTCCTTGTTCCATAATCCATCAAGTCTTTAACCCAAAACTTGAAAACTTCACAACACAAAACTTAACAGAAAATCTCGTGAGCTCCGTTAGCGAAAGAAAACAAAACACCACTTCAAGGTACTGTAATGAACTCATTCTTTATTTATATTGGTGTTAAACCTACTGTATTACAACTTTTATATGGTTTATAAACTCTTTTACTAGCCATAGATTCATCAAAATAAGCAAACAACACACGAAAAACAGAATCTGTCAAAAACAGAACAGTCTGTAGTAATCTGTAGATAACGCAAGTTCTGGAACCCCAAAAATTCTAAAATAATTTTATGGACGTGAGGAATTTATCTATTTATCATATGCAAAAAGAATTAACTAAATATCACTTTTGAAATAAAAATGGCAGCAGTTCTCGTGAGCGCTAAAGTTTCTGTTTTTTATAGCAAGATTAAAAAGACTTTCCCCAAGTCTTCCCAACGGTTCTACTTGGCACAAACACTAATTAAACACAAAAACACAACCAAAACATAGGCTAGATAAATTATTTATTGAATATCAGCAAGGAAAAATATTGGGTTGTCTCCCAACAAGCGCTTTTCTTTAAAGCCTTATAGCTAGGCATAAGATTTCAACGATGCTCACATGAAAGACAAGAATTGAAGCACAAGGAGAGCATCATAAAACACATGACAAACACATCTAAGTCTAACATACATCCTATGAATAGGCATATTATAGGCAAACAAATTATCAAGGCAATAAAAAACTAGCATATGCAAGGAAGCGGAAAGAAACAATAGCAATCTCAACATAACGAGAGGTAATTTAGTAACATGAAAATTTCTACAACCATATTTTCCTCTCTCATAATAATTATATGTAGGATCATAAGCAAATTAAACAATATAGCTGTCACAAAACATATTCTTAACACGATCAACATGTATGCAAAGTTGACACTCTTCCAAAATAGTGGGATTAACATTAACTAAAGTCATGACCTCTCCAAACCCACTTTAATCAAAATCTTCATAAGATTGAACATTCTCCAAATATGTGGGATCTAAAGTGGACACTCTTCCAAACCCACTTTCAATATTATTGCAAACATTATAATCAATCTCATATTCATCATGGGGCTTAAATAAATTTTCAAGATCATAAGAAGGATCACCCCAATCATGATCATTGCAACTAGTGGACATAGCAAAGCTAGCATCCCCAAGCTTAGGGTTTTGCATATTATAAGCACAATTGAAACTAATAGAATTTATACTATCATCATTGCAATCATGCTTTTTATTCAAAGATCTATCGTGAATCACTTCATAAAGTACTTCATCGCAATTTTCAGATTCACGAATTTCAAGCAAAACTTCATAAAGATAATCTAGTGCACAAAACTCACTAGCAATTGGTCCATCATAATTGGATCTCTTAAAAAGATTAGCAAGCGGATGAGGATCCATAGATCTTAGGTTCTCTTTTTAGCAATAAATAAACAACTATTCCAACCAAACGAGCAAACGAGCCAAGTAGGACATCAAAGCAAATGGAAAGACGAACAGAAGAAGGGCGAATAAAACGGCAAGGGTGAAGTGGGGGAGAGGAAAACGAGAGGAAAATGGCAAATAATGTAATGGGGGAGATAAGGGTTTGTGATGGGTACTTGGTATGTTGACTTTTGCGTAGACTCCCCGGCAACGGCGCCAGAAATCCTTCTTGCTACCTCTTGAGCACTGTGTTGGTTTTCCCTTGAAGAGGAAAGGGTGATGCAGTAAAGTAGCGTAAGTATTTCCCTCATTTTTTCAGAACCAAGGTATCAATCCAGTAGGAGGCCATGCACGAGTCCCTCGCACCTACACAAACAAATAAAATCCTCGCAACCAGCGCAATAAAGGGTTGTCAATCCCTTCACGGTAACTTACGAAAGTGAGATCTGATAGATATGATAATATAATATTTTTTGTATTTTTATGATAAGGATGCAAAGTAACTAAAGCGAAATAAAAACGGCACCAGAAATAGCTTGTTCACGCGAGATTAATATGATGGAAAATAGACCCGGGGGCCATAGGTTTCACTACTGGCTTCCCTCGAGAGCATAAGTATTACGGTGGGTAAACAAATTATTGTTGAGAAATTGACAGAATTGAGCATAGTTATGAGAATATCTAGGTATGATCATGTATATAGGCATCACGTCCGAGACAAGTAGACCAACTCCTTCCTGCATCTACTACTATTACTCCACCACATCGACCATTATCTAGCATGCATCTAGAGTATTAAGTTCAAAAGAACAGAGTAATGCTTTAAGTAAGATGACATGATGTAGAGGAATAAACTCATGCAATATGATATAAACCCCATCTTGTTATCCTCGATGGCAACAATGCAATACGTGCCTTGCTGCCCCTACTGTCACTGGGAAAGGACACCGCAAGATTGAACCCAAAGCTAAGCACTTCTCCCATTGCAAGAAAGATCAATCTAGTAGGCCAAACCAAACTGATAATTCGAAGAGACTTGCAAAGATAACCAATCATACATAAAAGAATTCAGAGAAGATTCAAATATTGTTCATAGATAAACTTGATCATAAACCCACAATTCATCGGTCTCAACAAACACACCGCAAAAGAAGATTACATCGAATAGATCTCCACGAGAATCATGGAGAACTTTGTATTGAGATCCAAAGAGAGAGAAGAAGCCATCTAGCTAATAACTATGGACCCGAAGGTCTGAGGTAAACTACCCACACATCATCGAAGAGGCTATGGTGTTGATGTAGAAGCCCTACGTGATCGATGCCCCCTCCGGCAGAGCTCCGGAAAAGGCCCCAAGATGGGATCTCACGGGTATAGAAGGTTGCGGCGGTGGAATGAGGTTTTTGGCTCCGTCTCTTGTTGTTTGGGGGTACGAAGGTATATATAGGAGGAAGAAGTACATCGGTGGAGCAACTTGGGCCCCATGAGGGTGGAGGGCGCACCTGGGGGGTAGGCGCGCCCCCCTACCTCGTGCCTTCATGGTTGATGTCTTGACGTAGGGTCCAAGTCCTCTGGATCACGTTCGTTCCGAAAATCACGTTCCCAAAGGTTTCATTCCGTTTGGACTCTGTTTGATATTCTTTTTCTGCGAAACTCTTAAATAGGCAAAAAAACAGCAATTCTGGGCTGGGCCTCAGGTTAATAGGTTAGTCCCAAAAATAATATATAAGTTTATAACAAAGCCCATTAATCATCCAAAATAGAATATAATATAGCATGAAGCAATCAAAAATTATAGATACGTTGGAGACGTATCAGTGACCAAAGGTATATTTGATATACATGTTATTATTGATGTGTACTTTACTAGTGTTCATAGCAACCCCTAAGTATTCAATATCGGTTCAATTGCTAAGATTATTAACTCGAAATAGGAGTTGTAGAATGAATAGAGACTAGTTAAGGACGAGGTGATGATGTGTGTTGGAAGTGATTCCAAGGTTGATACAATCACCATCGCACACTCCCTCTACATTCGGGATTAGTGTTGTACCTAAAAAATGTTATTTGGTGTTTGCGTTGAGCATGATTATGATTGGATCATGTTTATTTCAACGGTTACTCATTTAAGTTAGGTAATAATTGTTGTTCTGTTTAAATGAATAAAACCTTCTATGGTCATGCACTCAATGTGAATGGTTTGTTGAATGTCGATTGTAGTGATACACATATTCATAATATTGATGCCATAAGATGCGAAGTTGATAATGATGGTGCAACATACTTGTGGCACTGCCATTTAGGTCATATTGGTGTAAAGCGCATGAAGAAACTCCATGCAGATGGGCTTTTGGAATCACTTGATTATGAATCATTTGATACTTGCAAACCATGCCTCATGGGCAAGATGACTAAAACTCCATTCTCCGGAACATTGGAGCGAGCTAATGACTTATTGTAAATAATACATTCCAATGTATGCGGTCCAATGAGCATTGAGGCACGCGGCGGGAATCATTATTTTCTGATCTTCATAGATGATTTGAGCAGATATGGGTATATCTACTTAATGAAACACAAGTCTGAAACATTTGAAAAAGTTCAAAGAATTTCAGAGTGAAGTGGAGAATCATCATAACAAGAAAATAAAGTTTCTACAATCTGATCGCGGAGGCGAATATTTGAGTTACGAGTTTGGCCTTCATTTAAAACAATGTGGAATAGTTTCACAACTCATGTCACCTGGAACACCACAGCATAATTGTTGGGGATATAACTATTAGGTATGACCCGCCCATGAGGGGATGGGTCATCCCTAAGAGGGCCCAGACCCGAAGGCGGCTTAAGGCCCATGAGTATAAACCGCCATGTATGTAAACTTGTATTGTAAGGCATTTGAGAAAGGTCACCGAGCCGGATACGTTGTATAAACCGGCCGGGACTCTGAGGGCCGCAGGGCGTCAACCCGTGTATATAAGGGGACGACCTAGCAGCAGCTTAGGACAAGAAACAACAGATCGAGAGCCGGGTCAAGCGTATCTGCTCCCTGCTCGTCGAAACCCTAGCAATACCAACTACAAACTGGACTAGGCTTTTACCTTCATCATAAGGGGCTGAACCAGTATAAACTCCTCGTGTCCTTTGTCCTGATTAACACCTTTAAGCTAACCTCAATGTGATGGCTCCATGACTAAGTCCTCACACTAGGACATCTGCCGTGACAATTCCATGACAATGTGCGCCCATGTCGACTGTGGATCTGGCCGCCTGTGTTCAAGAAGAAGGTGAATCAACAACCCATTGGGTGCACCGGGTCTCAACGATCTTGCACTCGTCAGATCACATCAATGCCGACTCAGCTATGTTGATGTTAGAGAACAATTGTCGCTTCACACCCTTGAAGCAGAAACTAGGGCGGCTCAAACGCCACTGCAATGACATGGGGACAGTCATGGTGGCTCTGGTTAAATATGTTGACTCTGATAGTACCAAAGACCCTGAGTCTGATGATGATAAAGCGGGGAAGGGAAAGAGGAGCATCAATGCTAAAGGGCAGCAGTATAACCCGGGAGGCAATGGTAAGCGCAAGGCTGATAATAGTTTTGATTTTGTGGCTAACACCAATGCACAGAATAATGGTCAACGTCGTAAGGGTAAACCACCCCCACAAGCCGGCGGATCCGGTATCAACTTGAGTGTATGTTGAATCAGCCCTGCCCACAACATGGTACGAAAGAAAGACCATTCGGGCATCTATGGAAGGATTGTCACGTCATGAAGGAGTACAAAAATTCAAATCTTTTCCATGACATCCATGGGCCAGGTGGCGGTTCTGGGCCCGGCTCTCACGGTCCAGGTTATGGCGGTGGCGGTTCTAACTCGGGTTTCCAAGGAAATCAAGGTAATCCCAACAACCAGGGTGGTTACAACCAGCAAAGTAATCAATGGGGTCAGCAACAGCAGCAGTCTGGTTACCAGAGCAACCCGAAGCAGTTGAGTACTAGGCAATATCATCTGTTTACCACTAGCTTGTGTAAGCGTGACCAGAAGCTTCATAAGAGATTAGTCAATGCTGTTGAGCCGATAGTTCCTCGTTATTTGTGTTGGTCTGACCATCCCATCGTGTGGAGTCGGGAAGATCACCCGCCCTGGGTTGATAATCCGGTCATTTGGCTTTGGTGGTTGCACCGTAGGTCGAAGGGTATTTCCATCGCATGGGGTTGACTGATAAAAATCTTAAGCCATCAAACACTATTTTCCATGGCGTGGTGCCTGGTAAGTCGGCATATCCAGTCGGTAAGATAGCTATGGAAGTTGTTTTTGGAGATGATCATGACTCTAGGTCAGAGACGTTGACCTTTGAAGTGGTCAAGATCCACAAGCCATATCACGCTCTGTTTGGACGGTCGGCTTATGCCAAGTTCATGGCATGGTCGTGTTACATGTATCTGTAACTCAAGATGTCGGGTCATAAGGGAGCCATTACAGTGCATGGGAGCCATAAGATAGCTCTAGAGTGTGAAGAGGGGGATGCGGCTTATGTTGAGTCAGTTTGTGCAATGGAGGAGTTGAAATTTTACAACGACAATGTTGACCCGGCAGATATGACATCTTTGAAAAACCAACCACAGAGCATGATCCGGTTTTAAAGTTTAAGTCGGCAGATGATACCAAGATGGTTGATTTTGTTCCCGACGACTCATCCAAGCAGTTCAGCATCAGTGCTAATCTGGATCCGAAATAGGAAAGCGCGCTCATCGAGTTCATCCGTGAGAACCGGTACATCTTTGCATGGAAGCCTTCAGACATGCCGGGTGTACCGAGAGAACTCGCTGAGCACACTCTTAATATTGATCCAAAGTTTAAACTGGTCAAACAGTTTCTTCGCTGTTTTAATGAGGATAGACGGAAGGCCATTGGAGAGGAAGTAGCCTGGCTCTTGGCAGCTGGGTTTATCATTGAAGTTTTCCATCCTGAGTGGTTGGCTAACCCGGTGCTGGTACTTAAGAAAAATAGCACTTGGCGTATGTGTGTGGACTACACAGATTTAAATAAGGCTTGTCCGGCTGATCCTTTTGCTCTCCCTCGTATTGATCAGATTATTGATCCTACGGAGGGTTGTGAGCATTTGAGTTTTTTGGATGCTTATTCTGGTTATCATCAGATCAAGATGGCAGTTAAGGACCAGGAGAAGACAGCTTTCATAACTCCCTTTGGAGCCTTTTGCTATGTGTCTATGCCTTTTGGGCTCAAGAGCGCCCAGGCGACTTATCAGAGGTGTGTGCAAAATTTTCTTCATAACCAAATTGGGCGTAATGTTAATGCTTATGTGGATGATATTGTAGTGAAATCCAGAGAGAAAGAGACATTGATAGACGATTTAAAGGAAACCTTTGATAATCTCCAGGTTTACAAGATGATGCTTAACCCGGCCAAGTGTGTTTTTGGTGTGCCGGCAGGCAAGCTCCTAGGTTTTTTGGTGTCTAACAGAGGAATTGAAGCTAATCCGAAGAAGATTAAAGCCAACACCTCTCTGGCTAAGCCGGTGTATCAATGATGTGCAGCGCCTGGCGGGCCGCATTGCGGTGTTAAGCCGGTTGGGAGAAAAGGCCATCCCTCTATATCAGATGATGAAGAAGACAGGTAATTTTGTCTGGAGTGATGCTGCTGATGCAGCATTTGAGGATTTGAAGAAGCAGTTGGTTGAGTCGCCAGTGCTTGCAGCCCCTATTAACAAGGAGCCTTTGTTGTTATATGTGGCTGCTAATAGCCAGGCTGTCAGTGTTGCTATTGTGGTAGAAAGAAAGGAGGCAGGCAAGGAATATCCGGTTCAAAGGCCGTTTTACTATATCAGTGAGGTGCTTATTGAGTCGAAGCAGGGGTATCCGCACTGGCAGAAGCTTGTATATGGGGTGCTCTTGTTCAGCCGGAAGCTTAAACATTATTTTCTGGGTCACCCCATCACTGTGGTCAGCTCTGCTCCCTTGGGAGATATCATCCAAAACAGAGAAGCAACTGGTCGGGTTGCTAAGTGGGCCATTGAGCTTGGACCTCACAGGTTAAAATATGTGCCTCGCACGGCTATCAAGTCTCAAGCACTGGTGGACTTCATCAATGATTGGACAGAGCTGCAGATGCCTGAGGAAAGGCCGGATAACACGTATTGGACTATTCATTTTGATGGGTCCAGGCAATTGGAGGGCTCGGGGGCTAGAGTTACTCTTGCCTCCCTTCGAGGTGATAAATTCGGTTATATTCTCCGTTTGATGTTTCCTTGTACTAACAATGCAGCTGCGTATGAGGCTTTACTCCACGTTCTTCGGATGGCTAAGGAAATGAATTTAAGCCGGGTTAGGTGCTTTGGCGACTCCGACTTGGTGGCTCAGCAAGTCTCTGGCACCTGGGATTCTAAGGATCCACTCATGGCGGCTTATCGGCGAGAGGTGGATGTTATTGCTGGTCATTTAAAGGGCTATCAGGTTGATCGCGTTGATCGGAGGAAAAATGAAGCGGCGGATGCTTTAAGCTGGTTGGGTTCTCAACGTAAGCCGGTGCCGCCTAATGTTTTTTCTTGACGTCTTACATAACCCGTCGGTCAAGTTACCTACAAAGGAGGATTTGGCTGTCCCTGACCCGGAGGCTCAATTGGTGGCGGCTCTTCATGTAATTCCGGATTGGACAGTTCCTTATTTGGCTTATATGACCCAGTGCGAGTTACCTGAGGATGAAACCTTAGCTAGGCAGATAACCCAGCGGTCTAAGTCAATGGCAATCATTAATGGAGAGTTACATCATTGCAGTGTCACATGGGCATTTCAACGTTGTGTTTCTCCAGAAGAGGGTTGTAAGATCTTACGAGAAATTCATGAAGGAGATTGTGGTCATCATGCTGGGTCAAAGTACCTTGTGGCTAAAGCTTTCCGTCATGGGTTTTATTGGCTAACAGCTCATGCTGATGCAGAGGACCTCGTCAACAGGTGTGATGGATGTCAGAAATTTGCACGATGAGCCCATGTACCGGCTCAAGAATTGAGGATGATTCCAATTACTTTGCCGTTTGCGGTTTGGGGGCTTGATATGGTTGGACCTTTCAAAAGATCCAAGGATAAGAAGACTCACCTTTTGGTGGCGGTTGATAAGTTCACTAAATGGGTAGAGGCAGAGCCAGTCAGTAAGTGTGATGCGGCAACGGCGGTTCAATTCATGAAAAATGTGATCTTCCGTTTTGGCTTTCCACACAGCATTATAACAGACAATGGCACTAATCTCTCTAAAGGTGCTATGGAAGATTTTTATCAACATGAGCATATCCGGCTTGATGTATCATCAGTGGCTCACTCTTAATCCAATGGTCAAGCTCAGAGAGTAAACCAAGAGATCTTGAAGGGCATCAAACCCCGGCTTATGGTTCCCCTGCAGAGGACGCCGGGCTGTTGGGTGGAGGAGTTACCTTCTGTGTTATGGAGCATCAATACCACCCCAAACAGATCCACAGGATACACACCTTTCTTCATGGTTTACGGAGAGAGGCAGTTCTCCCTAGTGACATCTGTCATGACTCGCCTCGTGTGGTGGCTTATGTTGAAGTGGACAATGAAAGAGCACGTCAAGAATCACTTGATCTGTTAGATGAGGAGCGTGACATAGCAGCAGCTCGTTCGGCGATTTACCAGCAAGATCTGCGCCGCTATCACAGCCACCGGGTTAAAACCAGAACTTTTCAAGAAGGCGACCTAGTGCTCCGGCTTATCCAGGATCAGACTGATATGCACAAGTTATCCCCACCTTGGGAAGGACCTTTAGTGGTCAGCAAGAATCTAAACAACAGGTCATATTACCTTATCGATGTTCAAGACCATAAGGACTCACGCACGTCACAGGAGGAGACCCACTGGCCCTGGAATATTGCTCAGCTTAGGCCATACTACACCTGAGCCACCGGCTCTTCCAATGTACATATTTTGACGATGTATATATTATAATCAAAATAATAAAGTCGGCATCCCTGCTAAAGCAGGGCCTCTGTCATTTTTTTCCTTTCTAATTAATGAGTCTTCGAGT
The DNA here is from genome assembly GCA_034509565.1 of Triticum monococcum. NCBI lineage: Eukaryota > Viridiplantae > Streptophyta > Magnoliopsida > Poales > Poaceae > Triticum > Triticum monococcum. The sequence goes on from CM067841.1 coordinate 124,618,944, forward strand.
ACATGGGGGCTTCTGCTTTATACAGCAAAGTTATAATTACCCTTTGATCCGGCTTATAGGCCACATAAAAAACTTGGGGCCAAAGAGAGTCTGTGGCAAAAGCACGACTCAAACATAGCTACCCCCTGAGCACAACTCAAAATATCACTTGGGGGCTCTTTTGTTCTAAAGAACGAAGAGTTCACAACCTTGTGATAGGCTATAAAAGCCAGGCTTGGAAGCCAGGTGTATTCACCTAAAACCCCGGGTTATCCTACTTGTATGCCAGATTCTTCTCCATCAGGTAATCCTGATTGACCCACCTAATTCTTAACAGTCAATCTTTTAAACAAGACCCTGAACTCGTTAAGGTTAAAACGCCAGTTTGTCATGAGAGGGCACGGTTTATGGATAGCAAGGAGAAGTTCAGGCTGTAAAGCCGCCTTCCTTGAAACTTGGATAAATCAGCCTATGATGCACGATGCTGCTCTAACCCCGCGTACTCCTGATAAGTCTATCTTTAAATAAGAACTGAACTTATCCGGGTTAAAATGACGATTGGGTCAATGAGGGCCGGCTCACGGAAAGCGCGTACCTTCCAGTGGCTAATGCTAGTTTCATTGAAGAAGATATTTTGGCTTGGCGGCCTATGAAAGCCTCGGATTTTTTCTGTTGTTTTGATTTGAATGTCTTTTTGAGATTTTTTTTTCTTTTGTCTCATAGTAACATATGGTCAATCAATAAGGCTTATAATGCCTTTTGAGTCATATATGATATTAAACCGGTGTTTATTGACCCAGACTGGTTTTGATTATAAGTCGCCAGTATGAAATAAAAATCATATCCGGTGTTTATTGACCCGGTCCGGCTTTGTTCATAAGCCGACAATCTCTAAATTACCAATGCTTGGAGCTTTGGGCTATCACCCTTACCGCACTGGCTTGATAAACCGACAAGTGTGATCAAACATCACAGGTATGATATGTTTTTAATCATATATGATTATTACTTCGACCGACTTTGGTTATAAATCATGATAAATTCATGTTGGGCAGTATAAGCCGTCCAGCGGTAAACTGCCAGGACACTTTTTATCTGTTGTATGAAGGAACAGATTCAAGATTGATAAAATCATCAGGCATACATTGCGTATCCTCACATGATGGATAAAGAAGTATCATAAATAGCCGGATGTGCACGATGGCATAGCAGAACAAGAAGTTTGAAGCTAGCCTATTACAAGGCGTTTGGAGCCCAAAAGGATAACTGTTTTTTAGTCTCATAGATAGCAGCTGATAAACCAGCCCCGGTTCATGAATCTTGACCCGGCTGACCTGAAGATTGCGGCTCATCCCTTGCTGGTTCGTCCTCCTCTTCCACCGTCTGGAAGTTGGGTTTGGACCAGTCAAAGCCACGAAGGGCGACAAATTCGGCCTCATTATCAATCAGACCAGACGTATTGATGTTTGGGGTGAAGGTGTGCTTACGGATCGGCGGGATTAAATCCATCACTTTATATGAAGGAGTCGCCATCTTCTGGTTGTCTGCATCGTAACCCGGCTGATACTTGGTGAGGTTGGTCTCTTCGGCAATTATTGTTGCATGAGGACGAATCTCCTTGACACAAGCAGCAAAGTCCCGTTGATCAAAAAGCGTTCCATCTTCCTTGAGGCTGGGATACCCACTGGCTACATCCGCTGGGTCTAACTCTGGTACCCAGGCTTTGGCACGGCTCAAAGCTATCACAGCTCCAGCTCTAGCACAGGATCGCTTGATTTCTTGGGACCTAGCGGGCAAGATGGACAACTTCTTCAAGACATCACTTAATAAGCTTGGTTCTTGGTTTGCGGGAGAGATAGTGGCAAGAGTCCGCTGAGCCCCAGTGTATAATTGCTCAACAAGTGTGTAAACTGCCTTAAGCTTGACCAACGTGTCTCGGCTCAGATTGCTACTCCTGGGACCTGCAAAGTTTACACAATTGGTTAAGTGGTGGCTCATACTATGATGACAAATACTTACTTTGAGTAAACAACAAGGTGACTCACCGAAGATTGCAGAAACCATCTGACACACGATTCTTTAAACCGGTAAGTTCAACGGTAACCTCTTCCAAAGCCACCTCCGCCTTCTCAACATGTTGCGTCAAGGCAGTCTTCTCATTGGCCCAAGCCTCTTTCTCTGTAGTAAAGTTGGTCTTCGGTTTTTCTGCTTCAGACACACTCAACTGGAATTTGGATTCAGCTTTCTTTGTCTCCGTATCTTGAGCCGCCATCTGGGTCTTGGCCTCAGACAATTGAGATTCCAGTTCTATGGTCGCAACCTGCATACAGCATAAAGTTTGTTCAGTTTCATGGCAGATTACAAAATACAAGTCCCAAGTGCTTTGCAAGCAAACAACACTTGGCACTTGGGGGCTAATGTCTGTCAGCGCAATTTACAAAGGAAACAGGCTCTTTCTAAAAAGTCCCAAGTGCTTTGCAGGCAACAACACTTGGCACTTGGGGGCTAATGCATACTGCTTGACTTTTTTCTACAGATGAGCCGGATAAGTTGTCGACAGTCTCATCCGGCTCATGAGGGCTATACGATTCAGTTCTATACAATGACTAGTAGGACCGGCTTATTCATGCTGATTAAACTGGCCCTTGGGGGCTACACATGCAAATTGAAATATTATCAGCATCTGGTTTAGTTATAAACCGGACTTGGAGGGAGTCTAAGGCAGAAGCTTATAAATCTTTTAAGTCTATAGATCATTCAATTTTATCATAATCAGAAGACTTGGAGGCTGGCAGGGTATATAACTTGTATAAGCCAGAGAATGAACCTCGTATTTTTGGTGCATCTGTTTAACCATCTCAATTTCTGAATCATGGCTAGAATGCACTTGACTGAGATAACCAGATAGCACTTCACTAATACTAAGATGAGCATAGTGGGCAATGTCAAACCTCACTTTCTGCCTTTCCATAACTTCCTGTTTGACAGAGTGTCTTGCTAGAACAGTTGGATTCCCCGGTTCAACGAATCTGATCCCCGTGATTAAAACATCATCGCCGTGAGTCTCTGGCGGGTTAGCTGAGCTTGACGGTTCAATAGTTGATGGATCTAGAATGGTTTCGTCAACAGACGGCTCATGTAAATCCGGTCGAGCGTTGACAACAGGATCTTCCGGAGCTTCAGAGTGTTTCGGTACAAGGATAGGCTGCTCCGGTTCAGCAGTTTTTGGGTCCTCAGCCGGCTTTGTCACCTTTGCTTTTTTGGGCTTTGCTTGACCGCTAAAGAAATTTGAATGAGTCAGTATAGTGATGCAGATATAAAGGTACAGAAGAAGGACAATTATCTTTACCCGGGGGCGGTCTTGAAAGCCGACAATTGAGTTTGTGATGAATCACCAGAGGAGGAACGAGAAATCTCCTGCAAAGAGTGGAATCAATATTGAGTGATTGATAAAAGTAACTCGTTGGTAAATACAATGGGTTAAAGTCAAAAGGAACCTCATTTTGGCGTTTTCGAGGAGTATTCGGTAAGCCCGAGGGTAAATCGTCATCTCCGCCGGTCTAGGTCTGGCGGAGGCTCTCATGTTGTTGTCGTTTCAAAAGAAAATGAGGATCTAAATAAGCCAAGGGGTGTGAAAACCTTACTTTCGGGGTTACCCGCCGAAGTTTCTGCCTTGGTAAAGGTTCTGAGTTGGAGGAAATAATAGTTACCTCTTCTTTGACTGCCTGGCTGGTCCCCGTGTCATCCTGGCAATAGTCAGTGTCAATAAGATTGTTAAAAAACAGGCCAAGAGAGTCAAGGGCTACCTCCGACTTAGAGTGTCATCCAGCTTGAGTAAATCAGAGGCAGTTGGTTTCTTCTTAGATTTTCTGACGGTTTTCTTGGCGGCTATCATAGCATCTCTAGCTTTTTTGGCAGCCTCATGGTCATATTTGACTTTCCAAAAGTCAGATTTAGCCTGGGGAAGGATAACATGTTTAAATTCATGCAAATACTTAACTGCTGAAGAAAAAGAAGTCAAAGGATACCTCTGGCGCCGGGTTAAGCTTGCAGAAAGGGTTCAAGCCCACTTGGCTGCAGTCTTTGTATTTGTTGTTAACAAGAGTAGTTGACATCTCAATGATGCCCTCTTCAGTCAGTCGTAGAGAGCTATGGCGTAGAGGGTCATCTATTCCTCCGGTATAATTACACATCAAGCTGGATCGGCGGCTCAGAGGGATGATCCACCATGCGACCCAACAGCGGATTAAGTCAACTCCAGTTAAGTCATTTCCCAGCAAAGCTTGAACTTTTCTGATTGTGGGGACAAGTGTCTTGCGTTCGGCGACAGTAAGTTTATCCGGGAGTTGATATTTTGTGTCAAGACGATCAGCGCGATAACCCGGCATCGGATTTTCATCAGACGACGAGGTGTCTTTGTAGTAGAACCATGTTTGATTCCAGTCCTTGGGATGGCTTGGCAAGACTACTAGAGGGAAGATGGCATCTCGTCTGCGTTCAATTGAAATCCCGCCAAGTTCCAAGCTGGGACCATTGGTATACTCGTTCTGGCGGTTTAGGTAGAAGTATTCTCTGAAGAGCTCAACAGTAGGTTCTTCTTGAAGATAAACCTCACAGAAAACTTGGAAGTTACAGATGTTTGATATGGAATTGGGTCCGATATCTTGCGGATGAAGTTTGAAAAAATGCAGAACATCTCTAAAGAATTTTGAGCCGGGTGGCGAGAAGCCCCGGTTCATATGATCGGTGAAGACAATAATTTCACCATCTCTCTTCAGCTGGGTCGGGAGCGCGGTAAGGCATGACACTTTTTTCCGGTAAGTATCCAACAGTGACAAAGTCTTTCAAGGTGCTCTCGGTGACTGTGGAAGCGACCCAGTTACAAGTTGTCATCGTCTTCGGCGGCATGGTGGAAGAATAGTCTAAAAGGAAATAATTTGCCGGTTCATGTTAGTAGGTGGGATTGCAAGTCAACAATTATAGTGCATGTATATAATGGCGGCTTCAACGAGGGCTAATGATATATGAAATAACGATAAGCCGGTGGAGTAAGCCGCCATGACTAAGGTATTCAAGAGTTATCGAAAACAGAATTTGCTAAGTATTGGGACAAACAGAGTCCGCAGATTGAGGTTATAAATTTGGTTCTACCACCATTTAAAAAAGGGGGATAAATTCATCTAAAAAAAGTGACAGAGGAAGAGCAGAGGAGCCCTAGAGGAGATCTGTCGCGGTGGGAATATGTTCTAGTATGAAAACAAGCATTGAAACTGCTACTGCACAAGATTCCTATAGCTTTTGGATCTAACTTATGGATCTAAACAAAGAAAAAGGAAGGACAGTGATGAACACCGATGAACACCGAGGAACACCAACAAACCCTAATGATGGATCCATGATGAGGAACGGAAGGCTTACCGATGCTGTTCGGACAGCGGGGTGGCGCTGCGGTTCTCGGGTCCACTCAGGGCGATGTAGCGGCCGGAGTTGAGGTTGAAGACGGAGGTCGACGACGGCGAGGTTCGTGCGGGACAATGCGTTGTGAGGAAGAAAGGAGAAGGAGAAGAACGAGAGATGACCTTATGGCCCTGTTTATAAGGAGACGGGAAAACAAGCAGGCGCAAAAGATGAGGAGGTCGAATGATGGTTATCCAGCTAATTGAACACCTCGATTTTCGGGAGGACATTAAGATAAAGATCCGTTAAAGATGACGTCGTGGCAGGTTTCTGAAATTCTTGGAGATGACGTCATGGCGGGTTACAGAGTTTTTGCAACAGATATGGAAGGATTTTTCTAAGTCTTAGAGATTGACATGAACAAGTTCAAATCAACATGGGGCCTAATGTTGGGGATATAACTATTAGGTATGACCCGCCCAGGAGGGGTCGGGTCATCCCTATGACAATTCATCTCAATAAAGCCCAAGATCTTACGGCGGTTCATAGATAGGCTTAGTAGAGGACCCAGACCCAAAGGCGGCTTAAGGCCCATGAGTATAAACCGCCATGTATGTAAACTTGTATTGTAAGGCATATGAGTAAGGTCACCGAGCCGGATACGTTGTATAAACCGGTCGAGACTCTGAGGGCCGCAGGGCATCAACCCGTGTATATAAGGGGATGACCTAGCGGCAGCTTAGGACAAGAAACAACAGATCGAGAGTCGGGTCAAGCGTATCTGCTCCCTGCTCATCGAAACCCTAGCAACACCAACTACAAACTGGACTAGGCTTTTACCTTCATTGTAAGGGGCCAAACCAGTATAAACTCCTCGTGTCCTTTGTCCTGATTAACCCCTTTAAGCTAACCTCAACGCGATGGCTCCACGACAAAGTCCTCACACTAGGACATCTGCCGTGACAATTCCATGACAATAATGGTGTGTCCAAATGTCATAACCGTACTTTATTAGATATGATCCATGATGTCTCTTACCGATTTACCACTATCGTTTTGGGGTTATGCATTAGAGACAGCTGCATTCACGTTAAATAGGGCACCGTCTAAATCCGTTGAGACGACAACGTATGAACTATGGTTTAGCAAGAAACCTAAGCTATCGTTTCTTAAAATTCGGGGTTGCACACTTATGTCTAAAGGCTTCAGCCTGATAAGCTCGAACCCAAATCGGAGAAGTGCGTCTTCAAAGGATACCCTAAGGAAACAATTGGGTACACCTTCTACCACAAATCCGAAGGCAAGATATTTGTTGCCAAGAATTGAAACTTTCTAGAGAAGGAGTTTCTCTCGAAAGAAGTGACTGGGAGGAAAGTAGAACTTGATGAGGTAATTGTACCTTATCTCAAATTGGAAAGTAGCACATCAGTGAAATCCGTTCCTGTGATGCCAACACCAACTAGTGAGCAAGATAATGATGATGATCATAAAACTTCAAATCAAGTTACTACTGGACCTCGTAGGTCGAATAGAGCACGTTCTGCACCAGAGTGGTACGGTAATCCTGTCCTGAAAGTCATGTTACTAGACCATGAAGAACCTATGGACTATGAAGAAGCTATGATGAGCCCAGATTCCGACATATGGCGTGAGGCCATGAAATCTAAGATAGGATCCATGTATGAGAACAAAGTATGGACTTTGGTGGACTTGCGCGATGATCAGCAAGCCATAAAGAATAAATGGATCTTCAATAAGAAGACAGACGCCGATGGTAATATTACTGTCTACAAAGCTCGATTTGACACAAAAGTGTTTTTGACAAGTTCAAGGGTTGACTATGATGAGACGTTCTCACCCGTAGCGATGCTTAAGTCTGTCTGAATCATGTTAGCAATTGCCACATTTTATGATTATGAAATTTGGCAAATGGATGTCAAAACTGGATGTGACGCCCCGAGACCGATGTGCCAGGTGTCTTCCAGTTATTTGCTGTTGTTGCCTTGTCATTTGCTTGCGTGTCGCTTCTTGCCATGTCATCATCCGCACTGCATCATCATGTTTTCAAAACTTGCATCCGTCCCGGTCTCCTCATTCCGTCTGTTGTCCGTTCTGAGCCCAGACACACTTGCACGCGCCCGCGGCATGTCCGAAATATTATTTTATAAGTGGCCGAAAAATGTTCTCGGATTGGGTTGAAAGTTGGCATGCGGTGTTGTTATAGTGTTAGTAAGCCGCATGCCAAGTTTCATCGCATTCGGAGTCCGTTTGATGCCCCAACGGATAAATATAGCGGCAATATAGCCGGTCTAACGTCGGACGTTTTCGGTCTCCGGAAACAGTCACTGGGCCTCCCTCTCTTCTCTTTTCTCAGCCTGAGGCCTTCTGCATAGTCCACCTAGACCCATCCGACCCCTCTCTGCGCAGTGCATCAAACCCCTCGCGCGCGTCCGGAAGCTGTCCCGGACCCAACCCGAGCAGTCATCACAGTCGTGTCCAGATCATCCCCAAACACCTACAAAACGTCTTCGTTTTCTTATTTGGGATCCCTAGCCTATTTTTCCCAACCGTCCAATTACGACCGGAGGGACGGATTAGCCCCTACCCAAAAATCCTAATGCTATATATAGTCCAACCCTAGACCAATCCCTAAAACCTAGGCACCTTGTCCCATCCTCCCAGCCGCCGCCGCCAGTCCTCTTTCACCTCGGGATCCATCCCGATCCATCTGCCCAATCCTCTCACGCAGTCACTTCCAGCCAACCAAATCCATCCCCTCCACTGATCCTTCCCGATTTGCATGCCCGACTAACCAGAGTAGCCCTCGATCCAACTCCACCTCACCCTCCCTGGAGCTTCCCTTGCTCCTCGCCTCGCCATCGAACCCAGCCGCGCCAGCGACCAGTCGCCGTCAGCGGAACACCAGGCTGTGTATGCACCCGAGCTCCTCTCTTCACCTGCAACCACTACCGCCTTGCCTCATCACCGTCCGTCTGCTCGAGGACGACCGAGGCCGTGCCTCCTCTTCCCTCCTCTGATCGATCCTGGATGGATCGTGAGCACCGAGCGTGTCCCCGCCGCTTTTCATGTTCACGCGGCCGGACCTCCCCAACCTTGCTGGAGCCCCGCAGGTCGCCGACCTTTCCTCTCTGTCCTCCGGCCCTCCTCTGTTTTCCTCTCTCTCAATTGCTCTCTCTCTCTCTCTCTCTCGCTCAGGGACGAACAAGGACGCCGCCGCCCCATGGGACCTTCTCTGCCTGGAGCTTCTTCAGCCTCGTGCCGTCCAAGCCGTCGTCGTTGCGTGCCTCCTCTGGCGCCCCTGCTCGGACTCAAGACGTGACCTCGTCGGAGCTCCTGCCGCGTCGCGCCGCCGCCGTTGACCCTCGTCTGCATCTTCTGCATCGATCGGGTGCTCGCCTGCTCGTTCCGCTCGAGGCTCGGCTCGATTGACCCCAACCGCTTCCCCGTCCTCCTGACCTCCTTCGCGCCCCTGGCTGCCGCTGTCTGCATCGAGCAGGAGCAGCTCGTCGCTCAGTGCCTCGGCGCCCCTGCGCCGCCGGAGTCTTCAGCGTCGCCGTGTCCGCTGCTGCTTCTCTTCATCGAGCCGCCCAAGTCCCAGCAAGCCGTCGCCCCGCCAAGTCCCGCCTCGCCGTGCCTCTGCTTCGTGCGGGCTGAGACGAAAAGACCGATGTTGTACGCGGGTCGTTGCTCGTTGACCCTCTCCTGGTCGAGCTGGGCTGCCAGATCCATCGGTCCAGCGCCCCTGCCTCGGTTGCCTGTTGGGCCAGCAGCCTCCAGGCCTAGCGCTCCTTCAGCCGCCCTCTCCACCGACTGGGCCCTCAGCCCATGGTGAGCCACTGCAGCGCCCCCTTCCACTGTTGGCCCAAGTGCAGAATCAGCCCGTTCTGTTATTTTCCTGCTGCTACAATTTTAGCAATTAATCCTGAGACAGCAGTTTTTATAGAAAAACCCTCCTCTTTCATGCATTTAATAACTCACAAACAGTGCATCTTTTTAAAATAAATTATATATGAAAAATGCTTAGAATTTTATCTAGTTTCATAATATCCAACTTTCATCTATGTTTAAAATGCTTAAAATGTTGTTTGTTTAAATTTGCTCCAATAACTTGCTAAAATGCTTTAATTCATAACTAAGTAACCGTAGCTCGTTTTAAATAATCTTTATATGTAAATGGGGTAGAAAATGCCTAGTTTAACATGGTGACCTTTCTTTGCATGTTTAATAACTCTAAAATTGTGTTTAGGGCAGAACAGTACCATAACCAAAATATGCACATGAGGATTTTTCCGGACTTGTTGCTTGTTGTTCCGGCCTCATTTAAACTTGGCTAGATAGGTAGTTTTTTTTTGCTTCACCCTCTTGCCATGTTTAATAATATTTAATACTGTTAGGTACATAAACGATATCGAACTAAATAACTTGAATGTGGTGTTTCGTCAATATGCAACGGGGTTGCATATTGAGCTCCACTTGATTTGTAGAATTGCTTGTGCACTTTGCCATGCCATCCTTCATTAAACCAGACATGCATCATACTTGATTGTGCATCATGCCATGTTCATGTGTTGGTTGTTTACTATGTTGTTTGATTTCTTTTCGGTGTTTCCTCTTCGAGTTAGTTCCGATAATGTCGCGTTTGTGAGGATTCGTTCGACTACATCTGTTTATCTTCTTCATGGACTCGCTCTTCTTCCTTACGGGATTTCAGGCAAGATGACCATACCCTCGAAATCACTTCTATCTTTGCTTGCTAGTTGCTCGCTCTCTTGCTATGCCTATGCTGCGATACCTACCACTTGCTATATCAGGGCTCCCATATTGCCATGTCAAACATCTAACCCACCTTGTCCTAGCAAACCGTTGTTTGGTTATGTTACCGCTTTGCTCAGCCCCTCTTATAGCGTTGCTAGTTGCAGGTGAAGATTGGAGTTTGTTCCATGTTGGAACATGGATATTTTGTTGGGATATCACAATATCTCTTATTTTAATTAATGCATCTATATACTTGGTAAAGGGTGGAAGGCTCGGCCTTATGCTTGGTGTTTTGTTCCACTCTTGCCGCCCTAATTTCCGTCATACCGGTGTTATGTTCCTTGATTTTGCGTTCCTTACACGGTTGGGTTATAATGGGAACCCCTTGACAGTTCGCCTTGAATAAATCTCCTCCAGCAAGGCCCAACATTGGTTTTACCATTTGCCACCTAGCCTTTTTCCCTTGGGTTCTGCAGCCTCAAGGGTCATCTTTATTTTAACCCCCGGGCCAGTGCTTCTCTAAGTGTTGGTCCAACCTGAGCGATGTCCGGCGCCCCCTGGGCAACTAGGGTCTATGCCAACCCGACGTCTTGCTCATCCGGTGTGCCCTGAGAACGAGATATGTGCAGCTCCTATCAGGATTTGTCGGCACATCTGGGTGGCTTTGCTGGTTTAGTTTTACCATTGTCGAGATGTCTTGTAACCGGGATTCCGAGCCTGATCCGGTCTTCCTGGGAGAAGGAATATCCTTCGTTGACCGCGTGAGCTTGTGATGGGCTAAGTTGGGACACCCCTGTAGGGATTTGACCTTTCGAAAGTCGTGCCCATAGTTATGGGCAGATGGGAATTTGTTGATGTCCGGTTGTAGAAAACCTGAAGCTTAACCTAAATTAAAATGCATCAACTGCGTGTGTAGCCGTGATGGTCTCTTCTCGGCAGAGCCCGGGAAGTGAACACGGTGTTGGAGTTATGCTTGAACGTAGGTTATTCTAGGATCACTTCTTGATCATAGTTTCTCGATCGTGCCTTTGCCTTCTCTTCTCGCTCTTATTCGTGTATGTTAGCCACCAAATATGCTAGTTGCTTGCTGCAGCTCCACCTCATACCTTTTACCTACCCATAAGCTTAAATAGTCTTGATCGCGAGGGTGTGAGATTGCTGAGTCCCCGTGACTCACAGATTCCTTCCAAAACCAGTTTGCAGGTGCCGATGATACCGTGCAGGTGACGTAACCAAGCTCAAGGAGGAGCTCGAAGAAGATCATGTTCATTATGTTGTTCCATTTCCAGTTGATCAGTAGTGGAGCCCAGTTGGGACGATCGGGGATCTGTAGCATTAGGGATGGTCTTCTTCTATTTTGGTTCCGTAGTCGGACCTTGATTGTATCTGGATGTTGTAATGCTTTATTCATGTATCATGTGAAGTGGCGATTGTAAGCCAACTATGTATCCCTTTCCTTTATGTATTACATGGGTTGTGTGAAGATTACCTCACTTGCGACATTGCTTTCAATGCGGTTATGCCTCTAAGTCGTGCCTCGACACGTGGGAGATATAGCCGCATCGAGGGCGTTACAAGTTGGTAATTAGAGCCTTCCCCAACTTAGGAGCCCCCTGCTCGATCGAATCGCTGCCGTTGTTGAGTCTTATAGGATTATATACATCGGAGAGTAGGATTCTTTTTACTCCTCAGTCCCTTCATCGCTCTGGTGAGGCATCCTGACAGAGAGTTTTGACTCTTCTCTTCTCAAATTTCATGAATTTTCTTTTTAGGATCACGCGGGTATCTTAGAATCGTTCCGATGGTTTTGTGACGAGAACATTGTTCTTGGTGCCTCCTGACATTTAGGGGTTGTAGCAGTGTCCCGGGGAGTTGAGCTCCGAGGTGTTGTCGTCACAATTTTATCGTTGCAGTTCTGGAATACCTTAGTTCGCCGACATCGAAAATCTCTTTTATGCAGTTGTTGGTGAGATAACCTCGACGCCACCCAGTACTGGGGCGGGAGTTCGGGAGTATTGCCATAACTCGTATAATGAATGCTTTTCGAAGGTTGAGGTAAATGATTTCCGAAGGTTTCTTGGTTATGTGTTGAAGGATGGATACAGCTGGATGTAGGATTTGCTAGTTTTGGATGAGATATTATGCTTCCCCTGTATCCCCAACACCTGATTGCATAACCAGAAAGTTTCGGGAGTTTATAAGAGGGAATTCAAGTAGCTCTTAGGATATCTTTCTGACAGATGTATGATATGAAATTGGGGTTCGACGTCTAGTGGTCCGCCTATTCACGGTTGGTTTTACAGTGGTCTTGTTGCGTCTTAAAGAGTCCTTGTCTATGCTGACTCGGGGATGCTTCGTATGTCATGTGCACTGCCTTGTACATGATGGTGTTGTACGATCGAGCCCGTGTAGGCCCCACCACGAAAACTTCGGACGAAATCTCTATCATATGTTTGTTTCGGCTTATTCTGCAAGCCAATCCTTGTTTTTGTTTTGAGTTGTGGTATTCGAGTTGCTTCGAAGTCAAGTTTTGATTCCATACCTTTCCTAAGAAGTGTTCTCATATATCTATGTGGATGCTAATCCTTCGTGATAATCGAGATTTTCATGTCAATCCTTTTCAACCGGCGTGTTTCTCTTCAACTGGATCCGATCTTTTCAACATCAGTAAGATCAATTATCATTTATTCTCAACGGTGTTGCTTATTCCGTCCCAAATTGCTTTGTTTTCCCACCCTCCCACCCTTGTTTTCTTCAAGGACTCAGATGTCTTAATCGAGTATCCATCTTATGGATGTGAAGACTTTTCATTCTTGTCTTTCAATGTTCTTACCCGGTGGTTCTCATGAAGATGTTCTACTAGTTCATCATTCTTTGTTCTCATTTTCTTCTCCGGTGGTTTCAAGTCAAGCTTTGTTGATCATATCCTTTTCTCGTTTCAAATATCTTCTCATGCCGGTGCACCTCATAATCATTCCCCGCTCGCTATTTTATTGCTCCGGAGTGTTCAAGTTATCTTGAAGATTCGTGTTTTCCATTCTTAATCCGTTCAAGCTCTTTCGAGATTGTTATCTTATTCAAGCCATTTAATTCAACCGGTGCATTCTCCTTTTCAAGTAATCATTTCAACGGTGTTTCTCTTGAGTGGGCCCTAACCCACAGGTCTTTTTCCAGGATCTTACCTGACTCTTCTAATTTTCCCGGAGCTTCTCAAATTCTTTTCGAAGTTTGATGTAAGAATGAATTATTATCAGTCTTATGTATTTTCTCCAAGACCTATCAAATTCTTTTCACCGTTGGCTCAACCTTTCTATTCGTCATCCCGGAGTATCTCAAAAATTCATGGTGGTGTTTCTCATCGTCATTATCTGCTTTTGAAGACCAAAGAAGACTTTTCTCTCAATCTTGCTCCATTCTCTTCAAGATTCATGGTTCTAGCTTGATGCCATCCTCTCATAATTGTTTTCGATTGTGAAATATTCTTTTCACCCATCCGGAGCATTTCATGAGTTGTTTTCCATTTCTTTCCTCCGAAGGCCATCTTTTCAAATATTATTCATTTCAGCTTTCAGCTCACATTCTCCAAATCTAACCAATGCATCATTCAAGTATATTCTCTAATCAGTTCATGATCTCTTCATTCATTTGCTAATTCTTACCGGTGATTCATCTCTTTTCTTCGTTCATTTTCAATTCTTACAGTGATTCATTCAAGATTTCTCTTCCTTCGTTATCATATCAATTCATTCGTTCTTTCCAATCCTACCGGTGGTTCATTGAGTTTATGCGGTATCTATCTTATCCTTTCTACGAGAATAAGTAGTATGCCCAATACGTTGTTTGTCATCAATTTAAATTGGTGAAGGATAAGCATAATGTAATTCTTATTCTTGTTTCATAAAGTAACTTCAATTTCCTGCTTTCCGGAGTGGTTCATCATATCACATTCTCGGTTCGAGATGCTTCATCTTTTCTTTCTCGGAGTTCCAAGCTCTAATTATCACGGAGATCCGTCTAAATCTTCGCAAGGTTTCAACTGGTGTTTTCAACTTCTCCTTCATTCCGTTTTGATCATCCTTTTATTACCGAAGTTCTTCATGGAGGCGATACATGATGGTTCATAAAGGATTTAATTCCTTTTTGAAGTGTTCATCAAGAGGAGCTCAAGCATCCTTCATCTTGCAATCCGGAGTGCAATTTTTTCTCTCTTATCATTTGAGATGGTGTTATGTCATTCTTGTTAATTTTCCTTCGTGTTTCATGATTCACAAGTTATCAAGAATGAGATATTTTAAATCCATCAATCTCTCCATTGGAATTATCTTGGGTTATATTTCACTTAAAGCTTTTCCCTAAGGATTGTTGCTATTAATGGTGCTTATAAATGACCCAAGTTCTTCACTTATCCTCCCGGTGAAATAAGCTTCTCGTCTTCTTGTTCATATGAATCCAATATATTGTTTTTCGTTAGTGGCAGATTTTCACCTCATAGTTTTGAGATGCCTTCTATAAGCCCACATCAAGCTTATTCTTTTCGTTGTTGGATTTCCAACAACTCAGATCGACCCTTCTCCTAAGTATGTTTTTTCAAGCTCATTCGAGATAGAAGATATTGTTTTTCTCCTCCGTTCATTCCATTCCATTCTCTCTTTTCTTCCGGAGGCATTGTGATGTTTCTCTCTTCTCTCGTCATCTCAAGTCGTGAAGATCATGATCTTTTCATGCTTATCCCTTTAACCGGAGTGTTGTGCCCTCTGCTCAAGTTCTTTTCATCTTATCAAGTTTCATATCACTTTTCAAATGGAGTGCTGTCCAAATTTGTTCTTCCTTGTTCCTCTTTCCTAATGGAGTGCTTTCAACTTCGTTCATCTCCATTGCATTCTTTCTTGCAATATGTTCAACATCTCAAGGTTCCTTGGTTTCACCCATTGGTCAAAGAAGCAACTTAGTTTTACCTCTCATCTTCCTCTTCCTTTTCCCTCCGGTGCCATCCTAGATCTCGGGACGAGATCCTCTCGTAGTGGTGGAGTGTTGTGACGCCCCGAGACCGATGTACCAGGTGTCTTCCAGTTATTCGTTGTTGTTGCCTTGTCATTTGCTTGCGTGTCGCTTCTTGCCATGTCATCATCCGCACTGCATCATCATGTTTTCAAAACTTGCATCCGTCCTGGTCTCCTCGTTCTGTCCGTTGTCCGTTCTGAGCCCAGACACACTTGCACACGCCCGCGGCATGTCCGAAATATTATTTTATAAGTGGCTGGAAAATGTTCTCGGATTGGGTTGAAAGTTGGCATTCGGTGTTGTTATAGTGTTAGTAAGTCGCATGCCAAGTTTCATCGCATTCGGAGTCCGTTTGACGCCCCAACGGATAAATATAGCGGCAATATAGCTGGTCTAATGTCGGACGTTTTCGGTCTCCGGAAACAGTCGCCGGGCCTCCCTCTCTTCTCTTTTCTCAGCCCGAGGCCTTCTGCACAGTCCACCTAGACCCATCCTACCCCTCTCTGCGCAGTGCATCGAACCCCTCGCACGCGTCCGGAAGTTGTCCCGGACCTGACCCGAGCAGTCGTCATCGTCGTGTCCAGATCATCCCCAAACATCTACAAAACGTCTCCGTTTTCTTATTTGGGCTCCCTAGCCTATTTTTCCCGACCATCCGATTATGATCGGAGGGACAGATTAGCCCCTACCCAAAAATCCTAATGCTATATATAGTCTAACCCTAGACCAATCCCTAAACCTAGGCACCTTGTCCCATCCTCCCAGCCGCCGCCGCCAGTCCTCTTTCACCTCGGGATCCATCCCGATCCATCTGCCCAATCCTCTCGCGCAGTCACTTCCGGCCAACCAAATCCATCCCCTCCACTGATCCTTCCCGATTTGCATGCTCGACTAACCAGAGTAGCCCTCGATCCAACTCCACCTCACCCTCCCTGGAGCTCCCCTTGCTCCTCGCCTCGCCATCGAACCCAGTCGCGCCAGCGACCAGTCGCCGTCAGCGGAACACCAGGCTGTGTCTGCACCCGAGCTCCTCTCTTCGCCTGCAACCACTACCGCCTTGCCTCGTCACCGCCCGTCTGCTCGAGGACGACCGAGGCCGTGCCTCCTCTTCCCTCCTCTGATCGATCCTGGATGGGTAGTGAGCACCGAGCGTGTCCCCGCCGCTTTGCACGTTCACACCGCCGGACCTCCCCAACCTTGCTGGAGCACCGCAGGTCGCCGACCTTTCCTCTCTGTCCTCCGGCCCTCCTCTGTTTTCCTCTCTCTCAATCGCTCTCTCTCTCTCTCGCCCAGGGACGAACAAGGACGCCGCCACCCCATGGGACCTTCTCTGCCTGGAGCTTCTTCAGCCTCGTGCCATCCAAGCCGCCGTCGTTGCTTGCCTCCTCTGGCGCCCCTGCTCCGCCTCAAGACGTGACCTCGCCGGAGCTCTTGCCGCGTCGCGCCGCCGCCGTTGACCCTCGTCTGCATCTTCTGCATCGATCAGGTGCTCTCCTGCTCGTTCCGCTCGAGGCTCGGCTCGATTGACCCCAACTGCTTCCCCGTCTATCGACCTCCTTCGCGCCCCTGGCTGCCGCTCTCTACATCGAGCAGGAGCAGCCCGTCGCTCAGTGCCTCGGCGCCCCTGCGCCACCGGAGTATCCAGCGCCGCCGTGTCCGCTGCTGCTTCTCTTCATCGAGCCGCCCAAGTCCCAGCAAGCTGTCGCCCCGCCAAGTCCCGCCTCGCCGTGCCTCTGCTTCGTGTGGGCTAAGACGAGAAGACCAATGCCGTACGCAGGTCGTTGCGCGTTGACCCTCTCCTGGTCGGGCTGGGCTGCCAGATCCATCGGTCCAGCGCCCCTGCCCCGGTTGCTTGTTGGGCCAGCAGCCTCAAGGCCCAGCGCTCCTTCAGCCTCCCTCTCCACCGACTGGGCCCTCAGCCCATGGTGAGCCACCGTAGCGCCCCCTTCCACTGTTGGCCCAAGTGCAGAATTAGCCCGTTCTGTTTTTTTCCCTGCTGCTACGATTTTAGCAATTAATCCTGAGACAGCAGTTTTTACAGAAAAACCCTCCTGTTTCATGCATTTAATAACTCACAAACGGTGCATCTTTTTAAAATAAATTATATATGAAAAATGCTTAGAATTTTATCTAGTTTCATAATATCCAACTTTCATCTATGTTTAAAATGCTTAAAATGTTGCTTGTTTAAATTTGCTCCAATAACTTGCTAAAATGCTTTAATTCATAACTAAGTAACCGTAGCTCGGTTTTAAATAATCTTTATATGTAAATGGGGTAGAAAAATGCCTAGTTTAACATGGTGACCTTTCTTTGCATGTTTAATAACTCTAAAATTGTGTTTAGGGCAGAACAGTACCATAACCAAAATATGCACATGAGGATTTTTCCGGACTTGTCACTTGTTGTTCCGGCCTCATTTAAACTTGGCTAGATAGGTAGTTTTCTTTTGCTTCACCCTATTGCCATGTTTAACAACATTTAATAATGTTGGGTACATAAACGAGATCGAACTAAATAACTTGAATGTGGTGTTTCATCAATATGCAATGGGGTTGCATATTGAGCTCCACTTAATTTGTAGAATTGCTTGTGCACTTTGCCATGCCATGCTTCATTAAACCGGACATGCATCATACTTGATTGTGCATCATGCCATGTTCATGTGTTGGTTGTTTACTATGTTGTTTGATTTCTTTCCGGTGTTGCCTCTTCGGGTTAGTTCCGATAACGTCGCATTTGTGAGGATCCGTTCGACTTCGTCCGTTTATCTTCTTCATGGACTCATTCTTCTTCCTTGCGGGATTTCAGGCAAGATGACCATACCCTCGAAATCACTTCTATCTTTGTTTTCTACTTGCTTACTCTCTTGCTATGCCTATGCTGCGATACCTACCACTTGATATATCATGCCTCCCATATTGCCATGTCAAACCTCTAACCCACCTTGTCCTAGCAAACCATTGTTTGGCTATGTTACCGCTTTGCTCAGCCCCTCTTATAGCGTTGCTAGTTGCAGGTGAAGATTGGAGTTTGTTCCATGTTGGAACATGGATATTTTGTTGGGATATCACAATATCTCTTATTTTAATTAGTGCATCTATATACTTGGTAAAGGGTGGAAGGCTCGGCCTTATGCTTGGTGTTTTGTTCCACTCTTGCCGCCCTAGTTTCCGTCATACCGGTGTTATGTTCCTTGATTTTGCGTTCCTTACACGGTTGGGTTATAATGGGAACTCCTTGACAGTTCGCCTTGCATAAAACTCCTCCAGCAAGGCCCAACATTGATTTTACCATTTGCCACCTAGCCTTTTTCCCTTGGGTTCTGCAGCCTCAAGGGTCATCTTTATTTTAACCCCCCCGGGGCCAGTGCTTCTCTAAGTGTTGGTCCAACCTGAGCGATGTCCGGCGCCCCCTGGGCAACCAGGGTCTATGCCAACCCGACGTCTTGCTCATCCGGTGTGCCCTGAGAACGAGATATGTGCATCTCCTATCGGGATTTGTCGGCACATCTGGGTGGCTTTGCTGGTTTAGTTTTACCATTGTCGAGATGTCTTGTAATCGGGATTCCGAGCCTGATCGGGTCTTCCTAGGAGAAGGAATATCCTTTGTTGACCGTGAGAGCTTGTGATGGGCTAAGTTGGGACACCCCTGCAGGGATTTGACCTTTCGAAAGTCGTGCCCGCGGTTATGGGCAGATGGGAATTTGTTGATGTCCGGTTGTAGAAAACCTAAAGCTTAACCTAAATTAAAATACATCAACCGCATGTGTAGCCGTGATGGTCTCTTCTCGGCGGAGCCCGGGAAGTGAACACGGTGTTGGAGTTATGCTTGAACGTAGGTTATTCTAGGATCACTTCTTGATCATAGTTTCTCGACCGTGCCTTTGCCTTCTCTTCTCGCTCTCATTTGCGTATGTTAGCCACCAAATATGCTAGTTGCTTGCTGCAGCTCCACCTCATACCTTTTACCTACCCATAAGCTTAAATAGTCTTGATCGCGAGTGTGTGAGATTGCTGAGTCCCCATGACTCACAGATTCCTTCCAAAACCAGTTTGCAGGTGCCGATGATATCGTGCAGGTGACGCAACCGAGCTCAAGGAGGAGCTCGAAGAAGATCATGTTCGTTATGTTGTTCTGTTTCCAGTTGATCGGTAGTGGAGCCCAGTTGGGACGATCGGAGATCTGTAGCATTAGGGATGGTCTTCTTCTATTTTGGTTCCGTAGTCGGACATTGATTGTATCTTGATGTTGTAATGCTTTGTTCATGTATTGTGTGAAGTGGCGATTGTAAGCCAACTATGTATCCCTTTCCTTTATGTATTACATGGCTTGTGTGAAGATTACCTCACTTGCGACATTGCTTTCAATGCGGTTATGCCTCTAAGTCGTGCTTCGACATGTGGGAGATATAGCCGCATCGAGGGCGTTACACTAGATTCCTTAATGGAATTCTTAAAGAAGAGTTATATATGATGCAACTAGAAGGTTTTGTCGATCCTAAAGGTGCTAACAAAGTGTGCAAGCTCCAGCGATCCATCTATGGACTAGTGCAAGCATCTCAGAGTTGGAATATATGCTTTCATGAGGTGATCAAAACATATGGTTTTATACAGACTTACAGTGAAGGCTGTATTTACAAGAAAGTGAGTGGGAGCTCTGTAGCATTTCTGATATTATATGTGGATGACATATTGCTGATTGGAAATGGCATAGAATTTCTGGATATCATAAAAGGATACTTGAATAAGAATTTTTCAATGAAAGACCTCAGTGAAGCTACTTACATATTGGGCATCAAGATCTATAGGGATAGATCGAATGCTTAATAGGACTTTCACAAAGTATATACCTTGGCAAAATTTTGAAGAAGTTCAAAATAAATCAGTCAAAGAAAGGGTGCTTGTCTGTGTTGCAAGGTGTGAAGTTGAGTAATACTCAAAACCCGACCACAACAGAAGATAGAGAGAGAAGGAAAGTCATTCCCTATGCCTTAGCCATAGGTTATATAAAGTATGGCATGTTGTGTACCAGACCTATTGTGTACCTTGCCATGAGTTTGGCAAACGGGATGCAATAGTGATCCAGGAATAGATCACTGGACAGCAGTCAAAATTATCATTGGAGGACTAAGGAAATGTTTCTCAGTTATGGAGGTGACAAAGAGTTCGTCGTAAAGGGTCATGTCAATGCAAGCTTTGACACTGATCCGGATGACTCTGAGTCTCAATCTGGATACATACTGAAAGTGGGGGCAATTATCTAGAGTAGCTCCGTGCAGAGCATTGTAGACATAGAAATTTGCAAAATACATATGGATCTGAATGTGGCAGACCCGTTGACTAAACCTCTCTCACAAGCAAAACATGATCACACCTTAGTACTCTTTGGGGTGTTAATCACATGGCGATGTGAACTAGATTATTGACTCTAGTAAACCCTTTGGGTGTTGGTCACATAAAGTTGTCAACTATTGGTGTTAAATCACATGGCGACGTGCACTAGATTATTGACTCTAGTGCAAGTGAGAGATTGAAGGAAATATGCCCTAGAGGCAATAATAAAGTTGTTTTATATTTCCTTATATCATGATAGATGTTTATTATTCATGCTAGAATTGTATTAACCGGAAACTTGATACATGTGTGGATACATAGACAAATCACCGTGTCCCTAGTAAGCCTCTACTAGACTAGCTCATTAATCAAAGATGGTCAAGTTTCCTAACCATAGACATGTGTTGTCATTTGATGAACGGGATCACATCATTAGGAGAATGATGTGATGGAAAAGACCCATCCATTAGCTTAGCATATTGATCGTTCATTTTTATTGCTATTGCTTTCTTCATGTCAAATACATATTCTTTCGATCAGATTATGCAACCCGCGGATACCGGAGGAATACCTTGTGTGCTATCAAACGTCACAACATAACTGGGTGATTATAAAGATGCTCTACAGGTATCTCCGAAGGTGTTTATTGGGTTGGCATAGGCCAAGATTAGGATTTTTCACTCCGAGTATCGGAGAGGTATCTCTGGGCCCTCTCGGTAATGCACACCATAAGAAGCCTTGCAAGAAAAGTGACTAATGAGTTAGTTACATGATGATGTGTTACAGAACGGGTAAAGAGACTTGCCGGTAACGAGATTGAACTAGGTATGAAGATACCGACAATCGAATCTCGGGCAAGTAACATACCGATGGACAAAAGGAATAACGTATGTTGTCATAACGGTTCGACCGATAAAGATCTTCGTAGAGTATGTAGGAGCCAATATGAGCATCCAGGTTCCGCTATTGATTATTGAATGGATGACAATTTTGTATTATATGAGTTATGTGATTTGGTGATCGAATGTTGTCCAGAGTCCCAGATGAGATCACAGACATGACAAGGAGTCTCGAAATGGTCGAGAGGTAAAGATTTATATATAGGACGATAGTATTCGGACATCGGGAGTGTTTCGGAGGGTACCAGGTACATATCGGGTCACCGAAAGGGGTTCCGGGCACCCCCGGCAAAAAGATATGGGCCTAATTGTTGGGGAACGTAGTAATTTCAAAAAAATTCCTACGCACACGCAAGATCATGATGATGCATAGCAACGAGAGGGGAGAGTGTTGTCTACGTACCCTTGTAGACCGGAAGCGGAAGCGTTAGCACAACGCGGTTGATGTAGTCGTACGTCTTCACGATCCGACCGATCAAGTACCGAACTCACGGCACCTCCGAGTTCTGCACACGTTCAACTCGATGATGTCCCTCGAACTCCGATCCAGCCGAGCTTTGAGGGAGAGTTCCGTCAGCACAACGGCATGGTGACAATGATGATGTTCTACCGACGCAGGGCTTCGCCTAAGCACCGCTACGATATGACCGAGGTGGATTATGGTGGAGGGGGGCACCACACACGGCTAAGAGATCAAGAGATCAATTATTGTGTCTTTGGGTGCCCCCTGCCCTCGTATATAAAGGAGTGGAGGAGGGGGAGGGTCGGCCCTCTCTATGGCGCGCC
The DNA here is from genome assembly GCA_034509565.1 of Triticum monococcum. NCBI lineage: Eukaryota > Viridiplantae > Streptophyta > Magnoliopsida > Poales > Poaceae > Triticum > Triticum monococcum. The sequence goes on from CM067841.1 coordinate 124,641,118, forward strand.
CTAGGGGAGTCCTACTCCCACCGGGAGTAGGATTCCCCCTTTCCTAGTAGAACTATGAGCCCTTCCAAGTAGTAGGAGTAGGAGGGAAGGAAAGGGAAGGGAAAAGGAGAAGGAAGGAAGGGGGCGCCCCCCTCCCTAGTCCAATTCGGACCGGCCCATGGGGGAGGGGTGCGGCCACCCTTTGAGGGCCTTCTCTCCTTTCCCGTATGGCCCATTAAGGCTCAATACGAATTCCCGTAACTCCCCGGTACTCCCGAAAATACCCGAATCACTCGGAACCTTTCCGATGTCCGAATATAGTCGTCCAATATATCGATCTTTACGTCTCAACCATTTCGAGACTCCTCGTCATGTCCCTGATCTCATCCGGGACTCCGAACTCCTTCGGTACATCAAAACACATAAACTCATAATATAACCGTCATCAAACTTTAAGCGTGCGGACCCTACGGGTTCGAGAACTATGTAGACATGACCGAGACACGTCTCCGGTCAATAACCAATAGCGGAAACTGGATGCTCATATTGGCTCCTACATATTCTACGAAGATCTTTATCGGTCAAACCGCATAACAACATATGTTGTTCCCTTTGTCATCGGTATGTTACTTGCCCGAGATTCTATCGTCGGTATCTCAATACCTAGTTCAATCTCGTTATCGGCAAGTCTCTTTACTCGTTCCGTAATACATCATCCCGCAACTAACTCACTAGTTGCAATGCTTGCAAGGCTTATGGTGATGTGCATTACCGAGTGGGCCCAGAGATACCTCTCTGACAATCGGAGTGACAAATCCTAATCTCGAAATACGCCAACCCGACAAGTACCTTCGGAGACACCTGTAGAGCATCTTTATAATCACCCAGTTACGTTGTGACATTTGGTAGCACACAAAGTGTTCCTCCGGTAAACGGGAGTTGCATAATCTCATAGTCATAGGAACATGTATAAGTCATGAAGAAAGCAATAGCAATAAACTAAACGATCAAGTGCTATGCTAACGGAATGGGTCAAGTCAATCACATCATTCTCCTAATGATGTGATCCCGTTAATCAAATGACAACTCTTTGTCTATGGCTAGGAAATATAACCATCTTTGATCAACGAGCTAGTCAAGTAGAGGCATACTAGTGACACTCTGTTTGTCACACATCTATCATGTTTCCGGTTAATACAATTCTAGCATGAATAATAAACATTTATCATGATATAAGGAAATAAATAATAACTTTATTATTGCCTCTAGGGCATATTTCCTTCAGTCTCCCACTTGCACTAGAGTCAATAATCTAGTTCACATCATCATGTGACCAACACCCAAAGGGTTTACTAGAGTCAATAATCTAGTTCACATCGCTATGTGATTAACACCCAAAGAGTACTAAGGTGTGATCATGTTTTGCTTGTGAGAGAAGTTTAGTCAACGGGTCTGTCACATTCAGATCCGTAAGTATTTTGCAAATTTCTATGTCAACAATGCTCTGCACGGAGCTATTCTAGCTAATTGCTCACACTTTCAATATGTATCCAGATTGAGATTTAGAGTCATCCGGACCAGTGTCAAAATTTGCATCGACGTAACCCTTTACGACGAACCTTTTTGTCACCTCCATAATCGAGAAACATATCCTTATTCCACTAAGGTTAATTTGATTGTTGTCCAGTGATCTACTCCTAGATCACTATTGTACTCCCTTGCCAAAAACAGTGTAGGGTATACAATAGATCTGGTACATAGCATGGCATATTTTATAGAACCTATGGCCAAGGCATAGGGAATGACTTTCATTCTCTCTTTATCTTCTGTCGTGGTCGGGTTTCGAGTCTTACTCAACTTCACACCTTGTAACACAGGCAAGAACTCTTTCTTTGACTGTTCCATTTTGAACTACTTCAAAATCTTGTCAAGGTATGTACTCATTGAAAAAACTTATCAAGCGTCTTGATCTATCTCTATAGATCTTGATGCTCCATATGTAAGCAGCTTCACCGAGGTCTTTCATTGAAAAACTCTTTATTCAAGTATCCCTCTATGCTATCCAGAAATTCTATATCATTTCCAATCAATAATATGTCATCCACATATAATATCAGAAATGCTACAGAGCTCCCACTCACTTTCTTGTAAATATAGGCTTCTCCAAAAGTCTGTACAAAACCAAATGCTTTGATCACACTATCAAAGCGCTTATTCCAACTCTGAGAGGCTTGCACCAGTCCATAAATGGATCGCTGGAGCTTGCACACTTCGTTAGCTCCCTTTGGATCGACAAAACCTTCTGGTTGCATCATATACAACTCTTCTTTAATAAATCCATTAAGGAATGCAGTTTTGTTTATCCATTTGCCAGATTTCATAAAATGCGGCAATTGCTAACATGATTCGGACAGGCTTAAGCATAGATACGAGTGAGAAACTCTCATCGTAGTCAACACCTTAAACTTGTCGAAAACCTTTTTTGCGACAATTCTAGCTTTGTAGATAGTAACACTACTATCAGCGTCCGTCTTCCTCTTGAAAATCCATTTAATCTCAATGGCTCACTGATCAATGTGCAAGTCAATCAAAGTCCATACTTTGTTCTCATACATGGATCTCATCTCAGATTTCATGGCCTCAAGCTATTTCCCGGAATCTGGGCTCATCATCGCTTCCTCATAGTTCGTAGGATCGTCATGGTCAAGTAACATGACCTCCAGAACAGGATTACTGTACCACTCTGGTGCAGATCTCACTCTGGTTTACCTACGAGGTTCGGTAGCAACTTGATCTGAAGTTACATCATCATCATCATTAGCTTCCTCACTAATTGGTGTAGTAATCACAGGAACATATTTCTGTAATGAACTACTTTCCAATAAGGGAGCAGGTACAGTTACCTCATCAAGTTCTACTTTCCTCCCACTCACTTTTTTCGAGAGAAACTCCTTCCCTATAAAGGATCCATTCTCAGCAACAAATATCTTGCCTTCGGATCTGTGATAGAAGGTGTACCCAACATTTTCTTTTGGGTATCCTATGAAGACGCACTTCTTCGATTTGGGTTTGAGCTTATCAGGTTGAAACTTTTTCACATAAGCATTGCAACCTCAAACTTTAAGAAACGACAGCTTAGGTTTCTTGCCAAACCATAGTTTATATAGTGTCGTCTCAACGGATTTAGATGGTGCCCTATTTAACGTGAATGTAGCTGTCTCTAATGCATAACCCCAAAATGATAGCGGTAAATCAGTGAGAGACGTCATACATCGCACCATATCTAATAAAGCACGGTTGCGACGTTCGGACACACCATTACACTGTGGTGTTCCAGGTGGCGTGAGTAGTGAAACTATTTCACATTGTTTTAACTGAAGGTCAAACTCGTAACTCAAATATTTTACTTCTGCGATCATATCGTAGAAACTTTTATTTTGTTACGATCATTCTCCACTTCACTCTGAAATTCTTTGAACTTTTCAAATATTTCAGACTTGTGTTTCATCAAGTAGACATACTCATATCTGCTCAAATCATCTGTGAAGATCAGAAAATAATGATACCTGCCACGAGCCTCAATATTCATCGGACCACATACATCAGCATGTATGATTTCCAACAAATCTGTTGCTCGCTCCATTGTTCTGGAGAACAGAGTCTTAGTCATCTTGCCCATGAGGCATGGTTCGCAAGCATCAACTGATTCATAATCAAGTGATTCCAAAAGCCCATCATGGATTTTCTTCATGCGCTTTACACCAATATGACCTAAACGGCAGTGCCACAAATAAGTTGCATCATCATTATTAACTTCGCATCTTTTGGTTTCAATATTATGAATATGTGTATCACTACGATCGAGATCCAGCGAACCATTTTCATTGGGTGTGTAACCATATAAGGTTTTATTCATATAAACAGAACAACAATTTATTCTCTTACTTAAATGAATAACCATATTGCAATAAACATGATCAAATCATATTCATGCTCAACACAAACACCAAATAACACTTATTTAGGTTCAACAATAATCCCGAAAGTATAGGGAGTGTGCGATGATGATCATATCAATCTTGGAAACACTTCCAACACACATCGTCACTTCACCCTTAACTAGTCTATGTTCATTCTGCAACTCCCGTTTCGAGTTACTACTCTTAGCAACTGAACCAGTATCAAATACCGAAGGGTTGCTACGAACACTAGTAAAATACACATCAATAATCTGTATATCAAATATACCTTTGTTCACTTTGCCATCCTTCTTATCCGCCAAATACTTGGGATAGTTCCGCTTCTAGTGATCAGTCCCTTTGCAGTGGAAGCACTTAGTCTCAGGCTTAGGTCCAGACTTGGGCTTCTTCACTTGAGCAGCAACTTGCTTGCCGTTCTTCTTGAAGTTCCCTTTCTTTCCCTTTGCCTTTTTCTTGAAACTAGTGGTCTTGTTAACCATCAACACTTGATGTTTTTCTTGATTTCTACCTTCGTCGATTTCAGCATCACGAAGAGCTTGGGAATTACTTTCGTCATCCCTTGCATATTATAGTTCATCACGAAGTTCTACTAACTTGGTGATGGTGACTAGAGAATTCTGTTAATCACTATTTTATCTGGAAGATTAACTCCCACTTGATTCAAGCGATTGTAGTACCCAGACAATCTGAGCACATGCTCACTGCTTGAGCTATTCTCCTGCATCTTTTAGCTATAAAACTTGTTAGAGACTTCATATCTCTCAACTCGGGTATTTTACTTGAAATATTAACTTCAACTCCTAGAACATCTCATATGGTCCATGACGTTCAAAATGTCTTTGAAGTCCCGATTCTAAGCTGTTAAGCATGGTGCACTAAACTATCAAGTAGTCATCATATTGAGCTAGCCAAACGTTCATGACGTATGTATATTCTCCTGCAATAGGTCTGTCACCTAGCGGTGCATCAAGGACATAATTCTTCTGTGCAGCAATGAGGATAAACCTCAGATCACAGATCCAATCCGTATCATTGCTACTAACATCTTTCAACTTAGTTTTCTCTAGGAACATATCAAAAATAAAACAGGGGAGCTAAACGCGAGCTATTGATCTACAACATAGATATGCTAATACTACCAGGACTAAGTTTGTGATAAATTTAAGTTCAATTAATCATATTACTTAAGAACTCCCACTTAGATAGACATCCCTCTAATCCTCTAAGTGATCACGTGATCCAAATCAACTAAACCATGTCCGATCATCACGTGAGATGGAGTAGTTTCAATGGTGAACATCACTATGTTGATCATATCTACTATATGATTCACGCTCGACCTTTCGGTCTCCGTGTTTCGAGGCCATATCTGTTATATGCTAGGCTCGTCAAGTTTAACCTGTGTATTCCGCGTGTGCAACTGTTTTACACCCGTTGTATTTGAACGTAGAGCCTATCACACCCGATCATCACGTGGTGTCTCAGCACGAAGAACTTTCGCAACGGTGCATACTCAGGGAGAACACTTGTACCTTGATAATTAAGTGAGAGATTATCTTATAAAGCTACCGCCGAACTAAGCAAAATAAGATGTATAAAAGATAAACAGCACATGCAATCATAATATGTGACATGATATGGCCATCATCATCTTGTGCCTTTGATCTCCATCTCCAAAGCATCGTCATGATCTCCATCGTCACCGGCATGACACCATGATCTCCATCATCTTGATCTATATCAATGTGTCATCACATGGTTGTCTCGCCAACAATTGCTCTTGCAACTATTGCTATCGCATAGTGATAAAGTAAAGCAATTATTTGGCGCTTGCATCTTATGCAATAGAAAGATAACCATAAGGCTTTTGTCAGTTGCCGATAACTTCAACAAAACATGATCATCTCATACAACAACTTATATCTCATCACGTCTTGACCATATCACATCACAACATGCCATGCAAAAACAAGTTAGACGTCCTCTACTTTGTTGTTGCAAGTTTTACGTGGCTGCTACGGGCTGAGCAAGAACCGTTCTTATCTACGCATCAAAACCACAATGATAGTTTGTCAAGTTGGTGCTGTTTTAACCTTCGCAAGGACCGGGCGTAGCCACACTCGGTTCAACTAAAGTTGGAGAAACTGACACCCGCTAGTCAACCGTGTGCATAGCACGGTGGTAAAACCAGTCTCGCGTAAGCGTACGCGTAATGTCGGTCCGGGCCGCTTCATCCAACAATACCGTCGAACCAAAGTATGACATGCTGGTAAGCAGTGTGACTTATATCGCCCACAACTCACTTGTGTTCTACTCGTGCATATTACATCAACGCATAAAACCTAGGCTCGGATGCCACTGTTGGGGAACGTAGTAATTTCAAAAAAATTCCTACGCACACGCAAGATCATGATGATGCATAGCAACGAGAGGGGAGAGTGTTGTCTACGTACTCTCATAGACCGGAAGCGGAAGCGTTAGCACAACGCGGTTGATGTAGTCATACGTCTTCACGATCCGACCGATCAAGTACCGAACTCATGGCACCTCCGAGTTCTGCACACGTTCAACTCGATGACGTCCCTCGAACTCCGATCCAGCCGAGCTTTGAGGGAGAGTTCCGTCAGCACAACAGCGTGGTGACGATGATGATGTTCTACCGACGCAGGACTTCGCCTAAGCACCGCTACGATATGACCGAGGTGGATTATGGTGGAGGGGGGCACCACACACGGCTAAGAGATCAAGAGATCAATTGTTGTGTATTTGGGGTGCCCCCTGCCCCCGTATATAAAGGAGTGGAGGAGGGGGAGGGCCGACCCTCTCTATGGCACGCCCTAGGGGAGTCCTACTCCCACCGGGAGTAGGATTCCCCCTTTCCTAGTAGAACTAGGAGCCCTTCCAAGTAGTAGGAGTAGGAGGGAAGGAAAGGGAAGGGAAAAGGAGAAGGAAGGAAGGGGGCGCCCCCCCTCCCTAGTCCAATTCGGACCAGCCCATGGGGAGGGGTGCGGCCACCCTTTGAGGCCTTTCTCTCCTTTCCCGTATGGCCCATTAAGGCCCAATACGAATTCCCGTAACTCCCGGGTACTCTCGAAAATACCCGAATCACTCGGAACCTTTCCGATGTCCGAATATAGTCGTCCAATATATCGATCTTTACGTCTCGACCATTTCGAGACTCCTCGTCATGTCCCCGATCTCATCCGGGACTCCGAACTCCTTCGGTACATCAAAACACATAAACTCATAATATAACCGTCATCGAACTTTAAGCGTGTGGACCCTACGGGTTCGAGAACTATGTAGACATGACCAAGACACGTCTCCGGTCAATAACCAATAGCGGAAACTGGATGCTCATATTGGCTCCTACATATTCTACGAAGATCTTTATCGGTCAAACCGCGTAACAACATACGTTGTTCTCTTTGTCATCGGTATGTTACTTGCCCGAGATTCGATCGTCGGTATCTCAATACCTAGTTCAATCTCGTTACCGGCAAGTCTCTTTACTCGTTCCGTAATACATCATCCCGCAACTAACTCATTAGTTGCAATACTTGCAAGGCTTATAGTGATGTGCATTACCGAGTGGGCCTAGAGATACCTCTCTGACAATCGAGTGACAAATCCTAATCTCGAAATACGCCAACCCAACAAGTACCTTCGGAGACACCTGTAGAGCACCTTTATAATCACCCAGTTACGTTGTGACATTTAGTAGCACACAAAGTGTTCCTCCGGTAAACAGGAGTTGCATAATCTCATAGTCATAGGAACATGTATAAGTCATGAAGAAAGCAATAGCAATAAACTAAACGATCAAGTGCTATGCTAACGGAATGGGTCTGGTCAATCACATCATTCTCCTAATGATGTGATCCCATTAATCAAATGACAACTCTTTGTCTATGGCTAGGAAACATAACCATCTTTGATCAACGAGCTAGTCAAGTAAAGGCATACTAGTGACACTCTGTTTGTCACACATGTATCATGTTTCCGGTTAATACAATTCTAGCATGAATAATAAACATTTATCATGATATAAGGAAATAAATAATAACTTTATTATTGCCTCTAGGGCATATTTCCTTCACTAATGGGCCAAGAGGGGAAACGCAACAGCCAGCAGGGGCTGCTGCGCCCCCCATATGGGCTGCACCAGAGGAGAAGGAAAGAGGGGAAGAGAGAAGGAAGGGGAGGGATTCGACCTCCCCCTTCCTCCCCTCCTCCCTCCTCCTTCCTTCCTCCTCCGGAACTTATGGAAGGGTAGAGGCCGAATTAGGGAGGCGCCCAAGTAGGATCCCTCCTACTTGGGGCGCCGCCTTGCCGCTCCCCTCCCTCTCCCACCTATATATACATGGAGAGGGGCGCCTAGAACACACAACAACATATGTTAGCCGTGTGCGGCGTGCCCCTCCACATATTACACCCTCGGTCATATTCTTGCGGTGCTTAGGTGAAGCCTTGCGCGGATCACTTCACCATCAATGTCACCACGCCGTCGTTCTGACGGAACTCATCTACTTCCGCAACACTTTGTTGGATAAAGAGTTTGAGGGACGTCATCGAGCTGAACGTGTGCAGAACTCGGAGGTGTCGTACGTTCGGTACTTGATCGGTCGAAACGAGAAGAAGTTCGACTACATCAACCGTGTTGTCAAACGCTTCTGCTTTCGGTCTACAAGGGTACGTAGACACACTTTCCCCCTCTCGTTGCTATGCATCTCCTAGATAGATCTTGCGTGAGAGTAGGAATTTTTTTGAAATTTCATGCTACGTTCCCCAACAATACCTTGTGTGTTCATGTATTTGATCACACTACGCTTAATGTGTGCTTGCATGACTATCTCTGTGAATGTTTGTGTATGATCAATCACTTTATCTTTGGTGATGAGTGGATGTTATTTAACTCTTATCATTTTGTGCGCTCCACCAAGATGTATGTGACATGAAAGAGTGACCCATGATCTTAATCGATCGTGCATTTGCATTCAAACACAAATTTTTAAATAATGCATAAATTTAGGGGGAGCTCTTGCTTATCACATACTTCTCAAAGTGACGATGTATTTCATTCACATTATCATTTGTCGAAGTTTTGATATATATGTTGTCATCAATTACCAAAAAGGGGGAGATTGAAAGTGCAAGTAATCCCCAGATGGTTTTGGTAATTTCTAACAACATATAGCTCATTGAACTAATATCCATTCAAGATTAATATTTCAGAAAGTTCAATGAATGGCATGGCATGGACTAGAGATGTGGACCTCTCAAAATGCTAAGGACACATATTGGCTAAAGCTCAAAACTCTTCATTTTATTTTAACTGATCCAAGATCACATTGAGAGCCAATACTATTAAAAGGGGATGCAGTGTTGCTTAATGGCTTGCTTGCTCAAATGCTTAGTGATATTGCTCCAAATATCCTCAACCACTTTCTCCATCCAAATATGCCAAAACTCTAGACTCCAACTCGGCCCCACGGATTCATCCTATCTGGAGCCACTGGGTTCATATGACATAGCCACAACTAGAAACCCTAACAATTCGGTCACACCAATATGGATCTCGATCTCACCGAGATGGCCTTGCCAACTCTTTGTTGCATGTTGCAATTATTTTGGTCTCACCAAAATAGCGATTGGTCTCACCGATATGGCTTGACCAATTCTCTGTTGCCCTATTGCTTCACTTCGATCTCACCGAGTTGATGCAATCGGCTCCACCGAGATGAGGTTTACCCTAAGCCCTAGCACATCGGTCCCATCGAGTTGTTCCAGTCGGTCCCACCGAGATTCCTAATGTTCACATTTTAAACTAAAATCGGTCTCACCAAGTTCATCTATTCGGTCTGACCGAGTTGGGTCAAATGTGTGTAACGGTTGGATTTTATGTGGAGGCTATATATACCCCTCCACCCCCTTCTCCATTTGTGAGAGAGCCATCAGAACGTGCCTACACTTTCAGCATATATTTTCTGAGAGAGAACCACCTACTCATGTGTTGAGATCAAGATATTCCAATCCTACCGCAAGATTCTTGATTTCTAGCCTTCTCCAAGTTGCTTTCCACTCAAATCATCTTTCCACCATATCCAAATCTGTGAGAGAGAGTTAAAGTGATGGGGAGACTATCATTTGAAGCACAAGAGCAAGGAGTTCATCATCAATACATCATATATTACCTTTTGGAGAGTGGTGTCTTCTAGATTGGTTATGTGTCGCTTAGGAGCCTCCGACAAGTTGTGGAGTTGAACCAAGAAGTTTGTAAGGGCAAGGAGATCGCCTACTTCATGAAGATCTACCCGAGTGAGGCAAGTCCTTCGTGGACGATGGCCATGGTGGGATAAATAAGGTTGCCTCTTCGTGGGTGGAGCCCTCCACGGACTCGCACAACCATTACCCTTCGTGGGTTGAAGTCTCTATCAATGTGGATGTACGATAGTACCACCTATCGAAACCACGCCACAAATCTCCGTGTCTCCATTGTGTTCGCACTCTTCAAACCCTTCCCTTTACCTTCACATGCAATATTTTACTTTCCGCTGCTACATTTATCGTTGAGGACTAGGCTCGGTGCGTAACTGAGATTAAAAATCCTATTACTCATACTTAAAAGGCCGTATGCTCCTAAAAACATGTGCATGTGGTGTGCGCTTTAGGTAGGCTGCACCGACTTGGTCTCAATCATTATGTGGATGGATCGGTGACGACACTGGTTTTAGATATGAAGAGTGAGAGCATTTCACATTATCGAGTTTGTAGGTGTGATTGGTGGCTTCGGGTGAGTTGATGTATGTTCTTGTCAGACCTTTGTGAAATCTCTTACTACCTAAAAGAACCGTAAGGTTCCGTTTCCCCTCTTACGTTGTTGTTTTCGTCCGCACCTCCCCACCCTTCGTAACCTCACGCCCACCTATTTTTGGCACCTAATAAATAGTTTATGGAAACTGCCCTAATTTTTGCTGCAAATCATGTCTGTAAAAACGTCCGTAGCAATGGAAGGAGACATAAATCTGTCCTTCCGTTTCTCACCTCCTTCCATTTCTGTTTCTCTCCTACCAAAGTTTTTGCTCCTCCCATGATCTCGCATTAATCACACATTCCATACGGAATGACTGAGATTGATTCCATCAATCATGTGGCCCTTCCTGCCTTCCATGTGTGCATACCTACGTGAGAACCCAAGATAATTCTACCACCATCAAACGCACGATCGAGTTTCTTGGCTCATGTATATCGTGCTCACCACGCCCCGGTGAATCCCGCACATCTTTCAGCTCTGGATTGGTTGCAATTTCTGTTTGGACGTTCAAGGAACAAGCTAGGACGGTGTAATTATGCAATGACGAGGAGAGGGCGCGGGGAGCCATGATTGCGAGCTGTAGGACGCGGCAGTGGAACTCATAGCGGTGTACGCATGGAGAGCGGCCATCGTCATCAAGTCCTTCATTGTCTGTGACTCCTGGCTATCGCGTTGTCTCTCCACATCGTCGGTCAATCTCAGTCCCCATTGTTCGTACTACAGTCCCTCACCCGGTTCAGAGGAAGATTAATTTTTAATCATGTGTATGACCAGATCACCATTGTCTGCGACTCCTGGACATATGTTTTTGCTCTTTGTTAATTCCTTGATTGTGCTGGATGTGAATCAGAATGCTTTGCTACTCGTACATTCCCTTCTCTGAGAGATCTCTTTACTATGTATATTTTTTTTGTATAAAGCATTTGTTGTACACTTGTTAAGAGCAATAGAACCGAAGAGATTGATGTCTTGTTTGTGCAGATTTTCCACTGACTTGAGTCCTAGCAGCAGTCATTTCTTCTTGGTTTTTTATATTAACGAATAAGATAATTTTTATTATGAACAGCTAATTGCATCTCTGCTTAGTGCATATAATGCTAGAGCAGCACAGAGCTTATGCATGATTAGTAGTCAGATTTGGAAATCATCATGGCGCATTGCTGCATTGCATCAGGAAGGATAACAAAAATAAATTACGAGGGTCGAACAAGTTTATGCGAAAACACCATTTATATTAATTAAGGCGTGTGCACTTTCCTGGGTATACGTTTTTTTCTTCTTCTTTCAAAATCGCTGAGTATATGTTTGAAATTTGCATTGTTGTACCCGGTTGATGAATGATTACCAAAGTAGTTTGCACTGAATGCGACGAGAATGGTTGCATTTGTTTGCACTAAATTATATTCTCCTTCCGTTCCTTAATATTAGGTATATCGGTTTTTGAGAGAAATTCCAATTTGTATGTGCATATATTTTTTTACTCCCTATATGCATTGTCGATTCCAGCCCTAAAGAAAATGCCACATCCATTTTTTTTGGAAGCCATGCTGCACTCGTGCATTGTGTTATTTTTTGAAGGATAATTAATGTACCCCTATAGGTGAAAGCGGTCCGGACGCCCGCAAAGCCGCCCCCCTCCCCCCCTCCCCGGGTTGGGTTTCGGTTCGCAGGAAGTCGAATGTCCGGACCGCTCCATGGGTGGATGGGGTACTGCATTGATGGTAAAATGCGTCCGGACCGCTCGATCCTGAAAAATGCGGACGGTTTGAGAGTCATTGTTGAAGATGCCCTATTATTATTATTATTTATTGATGAAGGATGGTTTTCCATATAAATGTAGTTGGCCGTCGTTCCCTTGCGTGTCAAGCGTTTTCATTTGCTAAATGTCGTCGGAGTTTCCATTTGTTGATGAGGGGTGGTAGGTAGGGAGACAAAGACATGACCATCAGTTAATAGTAGTGCTATAGAAACCATGCTCAACATGTACGTGGGGCATTTTTACAGGATGGGTGCACATAATGGTCAAGAGGGAGGGGACAAATGAAATATGTTTGCATATATAGCTATGAGGTAAATATAAACTAAACATATGTAAAAAAAACATAACAGATGTACACATATTTCACATTGACTTTGAATTATTGCACATAGCGAATAAAGTAGAATAACGAATGCACATATTTTGCATTATTGCCCGTAGCAACGCACGGGCATTTAACTAGTAATTAATAAAGATGACTGCATGCATTAATTGATGTAGAGGCCGTGGGTTTAACCTCTTTTATAAAAAAACACGACGTCAGATTTTTAGCGAAATCTGTGCAAAAATCTTAACCTGTTTGGCATATCCACACATAATAAGCCCCAAAGACTTGAAATTTATAGATTATAAAAGTCAAAAGTAAGCAAATTTCGAGCGGAAACTGTGTTTGGCTCCATATCCACGCCCCAAAGAGGTCGAGACTTGACGGGCCCGATAAGGCGCACCGAAAACCCTCGCCTAGCCTTTCCCTGCACGCGGCGTGGGAGCGTATTTATTCGCGAACGAGGTCGAGATGCGGGCACTCGCGGCCGCAGCAGCAACTGCAGTAGTGGCGGCGCCTACCCCCGCGCGACTCCTCCTCGTCTCCGCCCGCCGCGCTGCTCCGCGATTCGGTGAGTCCTCGCTCCTCCCGCGACTTCTCCTCCTCCCCCGACCCCATCCAGTTCCACCCCGCTCCGGCCGTTCATAGCGCGCCGCGGTCCCCGCGTCGCCCGGAGTTGCGAGGTCTGATTTGGCAACAGAAATCCGAGGGGTCATGGGTTTGAGTTTGGTGCGGTTTTTGGTTTAGGGTCCGCGCCTGCGAGCTCCGAAGATTTTACAGGGAATGGCGGATTGTCTAGTGGACCTCTTGCGGGGTTTAGAGTGTACGGTGCTTGAGATGTTTGATTTGAATTTAGTTTCACATGGTTCCGGTTTATAGCACCCTAAAGTAAATTTGTTGTGCACGAATCTGCTAGTCGGCGTATGGGGGTCATGCGAATTTACCCACAGCTTTTGGAACTGGGGATGAAAAAGGCTGTCGTTCATTCTGCACTCTGCTCAAGTTAACCTATGACATGCTAGGTTTAAATTGTAGCTTGGTGGGGATTCGTGGCTGACGATATAACAAGTTTCACTTCATAGTTCTTTCTTTTTGGGGCCTAATTTCGGCCTTGTTGCTTATCTTTGTGCTGCCTATCTAGCTAGGTCATTGTAGAGCATCTCCCTTTGCAAGGTCACTAAGGAGTGCCTGCTACGCTTCCACCACCATGGGAGACGAGACCTCCACTTCTGCCTCAGGCTCGGCCCAGGAACCTGCAGCGCCGGTGAGTATTGGATTGCTGGTTCTGGAGATGATTGTGTTGTGTGTGTGTTTGCCCGTATCTACTTAATTGAGATGGTGACGACCCAAACTGCTAGGCCATGCAGGGAGCTGGGAGTGTCAAGCAGCAGATCTCCAATTTGGCGGCCCTGTCACTCCATGCGACAGTGCCTGAAGTGGATGTAGAACCGATAGTTGAAGTTTGCACGGGAAAGTTTGGTGACTACCAGTGGTACGTCCCCCTATGTGTCTATTTTATTTGATGATCTGGACATGTGTGACTCCTGTTCATGTTAGCATCCCTTCAATGTGCTCATCAAGAAACTTTATCTAAACCATATGCAGCAACAATGCAATGGGATTGTGGTCAAAAGTAAAGGGATCTGGGACAAGCTTCAAAAACCCCAATGCAATCGGACAGGTTGGAACTTTTTTTTTTTGCGGGAAAAAAAGTTATTTCCTTGTTCATTCATTTCAACCTTTTTATACGTGCTGATTTTTTCACAGGCGATTGCTAAGAACCTGCCTGCCTGTGACGTTATTGAATCAGCCTCTGTTGCTGGTCCTGGTTTTGTGAATATTGTCTTATCCAATAGCTGGGTTGCTAAGGTCTGCCTGAAATTGTTTTATCTGCAAGCTTTGCATGCATTCATTGATACTACAATTCCTTTCTGCTAAGCACCATTGAACTACATTGTTGCAGAGAATACAAGATATGCTTGTGAATGGTATCAAAACTTGGGCACCAATTCTGCCAGTTAAGAGGGTAGTGCTTGATTTCTCATCTCCTAATATTGCAAAGGAAATGCATGTTGGGCATCTAAGGTCAACAATCATCGGAGACACCTTAGCACGCATGTTTGAATTCTCAAATGTTGAAGTTCTCCGACGCAATCATGTGGGAGACTGGGGTACACAGGTAATAGATTTGGTGCTATGACCTTTAGGTACTTTAATACTTGCTTTTTTTCTGGTGAAGAATACGGGTACAAACATATGACCTCTTAATCTTTTGAACCCTTTTGGTTCATAGAGAATGTTGTTATGCACATAAATTCATCCTTATTTTTTCCTGGGTGTGGTTATGATTTTTGGGCCTGCATCCATTTCCAGTTTCATGTACCTTTGACACATTGATGCATTAAAATGTTCATTTGGTGCGGTTCTTCTGTGCCACCAAATATTTGGCAGGTTCTGTTGATGGTATTTTCCATGAGATCTACTTACTACCTATTACACTATGATGTGCTCTATTCATTGCTGCAATGTGCACTACTTTCTGTACTTTGGTGTTTGATAAACTAGAGCTTGTTTCCATTTCACAATGTAATTTGATCTAATTTGTTTATCCAAATGCTGCTGTGTTTTCCTTTAGCTCTTTGATTGCTCTTTAATTACATTTTATAACCTTGTAATTATTAGATGTACTATTGATATCTAAGCTTTCTTACTACTCCCTCGGTCCAGAATTAGTTGATGCTCAAGCGGATGTATCTAGCACTGAAACACGTCTAGATACATCCGTTTGAGCGTCAACTAATTCCGGACGGAGGGAGTATTTTGTAACATACTAACAGTTGAAATTATACTTGATCGAACTATTTTGTACCGTGCTGGAGAAATTGGAGTTTTAGTATTATTGCATTGGCAGAGATATCTACTTCTGCTTGTTCTCTAGGCACTAGTAACTGTAAAATTTGCTTGCTTATATGGAGGCCTTCTAAGTTGAACGAATTTCTGCTTCGTGTACTAAACCATGTTGGTCTTTGTTCATGCAGTTTGGAATGCTCATAGAATTTCTATTTGAAAAGTTTCCGAATTGGGAGGAACTTGGCAGCCAGGCTATTGGTGACCTTCAGGTAAGGTGTTGTTCCATGCATTGTGCTTATATTGCCAAAGTCAAAAGAAGTGCTTATTTTACATTGTGTTAGTTTTTCTGATTCATTAAACAAAGTCATATATTAATTTGGTTATTTGCTGCAGGTTTTCTATAAAGCATCCAAACAAAGATTTGATGAAGATGCAGAATTTAAAGATAGGGCTCAACAAGCTGTTGTTCGGTTACAGGTAAGTTCACCTTGCATGTGGAGTCTGGGAAGATTGTGGTTTTTTCTTCTAACCTCAGCAACAACACACTGTAGGGAGGAGAGGAGAAGTATCGTGCTGCTTGGAAAAAGATATGTGAAATCAGCAGGAACGAATTTGACCAGGTTTACAAGCTCTTAGATGTACAACTTGAAGAAAAGGTAATGTTGCTTTTTTACTGATCTATAAAGTTTGCTCAATAAAGTATCGACGGAATGTAGCTGCAACCTGATTTCTTTAATGTTGAACCCAACTCATCTGTTTCTTGAATGTTTGAACTTTGCCCTCATAATATCCTTGTTGTATGCAAACTGCAACATGAACTATTGTACTTTCTTGAACTGAAACTTGTGCAATGTTTGTTGATTAGCAGTTTTGCTCAAAGGTGTTTATTTTCTTTCTCCCACTTGAATCATAATGAAAGAACATGCCGGTAGTCAAATTAAATCTTAGTTTACTCACCCTGGCATATTTTCTCATTGTCATCGAATCCTCGCAGATCGTAAATTAACAATTGCTGCCAAGTATTACAATCTGGCTTCACTTATTGGTTGTTATGGATCCTTTTGCTTTAGAAATTTAATAAACCTGTCTATTTTTGCCAATTTCTTCCGCTTATCATATTACCAGCCAATATTTCTTGAGATATTTTCAAGACTTAAGAAATTCCTTTTTGTTGTGTATTTGTTGATGCCATTTTTCTGCAACACTTTATACTTTACTGTATCATCCAAAATCACTCTGATCAAAGCATCTGTGTCCCTTTGTGTTCATTCGCTTGAATGTCTAGTCTCTTCCCTGGAAGCAACCAAAAGGTTATTTTTTTATGTTAATCGGTGAGAAACGAAGCTCATCTACTCACTTTTCAGGGGGAGAGCTTTTATAATCCCTATATTCCGCAAGTCTTGGAGAAATTGAGTAGCCAAGGTTTGATCGAGGAAAGTGAGGGTGCTCGTGTAATATTCATTCAAGGTCATCAAATTCCTTTGATAGTGGTTAAAAGAGATGGCGGCTTCAACTATGCCTCGACAGACTTGGCTGCTCTTTGGTTAGTAGTTAAATAATGCATGCTTTTTCCTTCATATCTTTCTGAGTGCCTATTTAGCTGTTTTCTGTAGAAGCAAAGTGGATGTATTTTCATAGTTGATGCAGTCTAGTTTGTGCAGTGATGGATTTTATGAACTTACACCTTTTCTTGGTCCTTGCTTTTCTCAAGGTACCGGCTTAATGTTGAGAAGGCGGAATGGATAATATATGTAACAGATGTTGGTCAGCAGCAGCACTTTGATATGTTTTTCAAGGCATGTACAAAGTGCCATTTATCTTTAGCAGAAACCTGTCATTGCAATATTGATGCTAGTAATTCTTCAGATCAAGAGAACCGTTTTTATCTTCATTCCATATTCTGCATGGGATTTCATTTTACATATTGTTTTTGTCTCAGGCTGCCAGGATGGCTGGTTGGCTTCCAGATCCAAAGGAAAAGAAGTTCCCAAAAACGAGTCATGTTGGGTTTGGCCTTGTTCTTGGAGCAGATGGCAAGCGCTTCCGAACTCGTAGTACTGAGGTTGTTCGGTTGGGAGACCTACTTGATGAGGCTAAATCTCGAAGTAAATCAGAACTTCTCCAGCGTCTCACTGAAAATGGTAAGCTATACAACTTCGTTTTGTTTTCTTAATAGTCTTATATGATCATTCTTAATAGTCTTATATGATCATGGTTTTGTTCAGGTAAAATTGTTGACTGGACTGATGAGGAACTAGAGCAAACTTCAAAGGCAGTAGGATATGGCGCTGTCAAGTATGTACCTGTTTTTCTTCTTTTATGAGGACAAACTTGTTGGACTGAAGTTGAATAATTAAATGCTTTTAATCCTAAATCGATTTGTATACTCATGTTTTCTATCTTCAATGCAGGTACGCGGATCTGAAGAACAACCGACTGACTAATTACACGTTCAGCTTTGATCAGATGCTAAGTGA
Source organism: Triticum monococcum (assembly GCA_034509565.1). NCBI lineage: Eukaryota > Viridiplantae > Streptophyta > Magnoliopsida > Poales > Poaceae > Triticum > Triticum monococcum. Next base: position 124,659,302 of record CM067841.1, read on the forward strand.
CAAGGTATTTTCAAACCCCACCGTTTTGTGGACGGATCAACGTCTTTACTCTATGGCTCTATGCTCTGTACCTTATACTGTATTTTTTGTGTGTGTTTCTGTTGCTGGCATTACTGTATCGTCTTTCCTTTGCATGAACGGAACTTTTATTCTGATCTCATCATCTTTTTGCTCACTCTCCCTAATTTTTATTTACATCCTTATTCCCTTTGTGAACAGGGAAATACCGCTGTCTATCTTCAGTATGCTCATGCTCGTATCTGCTCCATCATTCGAAAATCCAACATGGATGTAGAAGAGCTAAAAGTGGTAAACACTTGTTAGCTTTTCGTGTTTATGCTGTCAATTATATAAAATCACCATGAAATTTTTTCGGCCATTGGAAATGGATTAAATTGTTTACCTTTTGTTCTCAGAGTGGGAACATTTCTCTTGCTCATCCAGATGAGCGTGTCTTGGGACTGTATCTTATCCGTTATGCAGAGGTATGATTGTCGCCGCAACTAAATCTATTCATTTGATCCAGCGCTACAACTGTAGTCTGGTAATATTGTTGAACTGTGAGCAGGCACAGTGATTAGTAAACATTTGATTGTGCTAGTTTTTTTTTTTGGAGGAATTTTGTGCTAGTTGTTTTGGGCGTAATGTCATGTGGTGGGCCTTGGAGAAACACAAGGTCCCAGCAAAGTACATTACCCTCATCAAGGACATGTACGATAATGTTGTGACAAGTGTTCGAACAAGTGATGTCGACACCGCTGACTTCCCGATTAAGATAGGACTGCATCAGGGGTCAGCTTTGAGCCCTTATCTTTTTGCATTGGTGATGGATGAGGTCACAAGGGATATACAAGGAGATATCCCATGGTGTATGCTCTTTGCGGATGATGTGGTGCTAGTTGACGATAGTCGGACGGGGGTAAATAGGAAGTTAGAGTTATGGAGACAAACCTTGGAATCGAAAGGGTTTAGGCTTAGTAGAAGTGTAGAACTAAAACCGAGTACATGATGTGCGGTTTCAGTGCTACTAGGTGTGAGGAGGAGGTTAGCCTTGATGGCTAGGTGGTACCTCGGAAGGACACCTTTCGGTATTTGGGGTCAATGCTACAGGAGGATGGGGGTATTTTTGAGGGTGGAGGATGGGGGTATTGATGAAGATGTGAACCATCGAATCAAAGCCGGATGGATGAAGTGGCGCCAGGCTTCCGGCATTCTCTGTGACAAGAGAGTGCCACAAAAGCTAAAAGGCAAGTTCTACAGGACGGCGGTTCGACCCGCAATGTTGTATGACGTTGAGTGTTGGCCGACTAAAAGGTGACATGTTCAACAGTTAGGTGTGGCGGAGATGCGTATGTTGAGATGGATGTGTGGCCACATGAGGAAGGATCGAGTCCGGAATGATGATATACGAGATAGAGTTGGGGTAGCACCAATTGAAGAGAAGCTTGTCCAACATTGTCTGAGATGGTTTGGGCATATTCAGCGCAGGCCTCCAGAAGCTCCAGTGCATAGCGGACGGCTAAAGCGTGCGGGGAATGTCAAGAGAGGGCGGGGTAGACTGAATTTGACATGGGAGGAGTCCGTTAAGAGAGACCTGAAGGATTGGAGTATCACCAAAGAGCTAGCTATGGACAGGGGTGTGTGGAAGCTTGCTATCCATGTACCAGAGCCATGAGTTGGTTGCGAGATCTTATGGGTTTCACCTCTAGCCTACCTGTTGTTGTTGTTGTTGTTTTGGGCGCAAATAAAGTGTGTTACACAATGTGATCAATACATTTTACTTCAACCCCTTTTGCCTTAGGCTATGAGAAAGGTAGTTTGCTATATCGTATGACTGAAGTGCCAATTATGTGTAGACTCATGGGCAACTGTTTGGATGACTTGGCTGCGAGTCAACAAAAAGTTGTACATCTTCTTTCCCCCCCCTAATGTTTTGTCCTTCTTCCTGTTCCTGATGGACCCCTCCTAGGCTAGGTCTCTGCCATAGTTCTAAAAACAGGACTGGGTAGTGAACTGGTCAAAGCCGGTTTGCCCGTCTAACCGCTGGCTTAACCAGTTCGATGTGGTTATATTCTGTAGATTCTTTAAGTACTCCCTCCGTATCAAACAGTGTAAAAAAAGTCTTATATTTTGGTACAGAGGGAGTATGTTTGAAGGAAATCTGACTTGATATGCGTTAGGAAACTGGTTTTATAGATAATACTCCCTCCCTCCCATAATATAAGTGTTTTTGACACTAGTGTAGTGTCAAAAACTCTCTAGTGTCAAAAACTCTCTTGTATTATGGGACAGAGGGAGTACTTGCCAAATTCGACATGAAATCAGAACAACCTGGTTTATGGGCCATTGTGCTCTTGTGGGGTGGTTTTAGTAGGAGGTCATGAGTTAGAATCAAGGAGAAATACTAGGCTCCTCGCACTGGCACGGTGTCTGCCATGTAAAGCTGTAAATCCCCTTGAGCTCCTTTGCCTACCTCCCCATTCCTGTCCGTGCTAAAAAATTACTCCCTCCGTTCCTAAATAGAAGTCCTTTTAAAGATTTCAATACGGACTACATATGGGGCAAAATGAGTGAATCTACACTCTAAAATATGTCTATATACATCCGTATGTAGTCCGTGTTGAAATCTCTAAAAGGACTTATATTTAGAAACGGAGGGAGTAGATTGGTGGTTAAGTGGCGACTGAGCCACGTGCGCTGGTGAAGGCGTCTATATAAGGATGGTACTGTCTGCACGATGTGCCTCCACATCAAGTGCGTAGAGTGCCGCACCAAGTATGTTGCTTGCTGGTGTGTGGCTTGTTCCGACCAGTCACCTAGTAAAGCATTGTGGCACTTCTATTTTCAAGTTATTCCTGTATGGCTTAATTAAGTGTGATCTGTCCCCCTTTTGTATTGATAAACGTGCTTCTATCTGTCAGATTGTTGAAGAGGCATGCACCAATCTCCTTCCCAGTGTTCTGTGTGAATACCTATACAACTTATCCGAAATGTTCACAAGGTTCTACACAAACTGCCAGGTATACTTTTATCTATTTCCATGGTTTAATTTATTCCAAGTGAAAAAATTGCAGCAGCTTCCACCTACTAGGTGCTAAAAGCGCCAGCCTCCCATTTTTCAGCACATGAGATGTAACCGTTATCTTTGTCAACTCACAGGTTGTTGGGTCACCGGAGGAGCCAAGCCGGCTGCTGCTTTGCGAAGCGACGGCGGTTGTCATGCGACAATGCTTCCAGCTGCTTGGGATCACACCGGTTTACAAGCTGTGATTGGCCAGTGTCTGATCCTTCACATCATACATTTGTTTCCACACAAGCCTGTCTCTATGGTTACAGTTTTCGTCCTTGTAACCTATTACCACTGTTCTGAAATATAATTCGCTGGGGGAATTCAGTTTACACTCCCCCAACGACATATATTTAGGTACGGAGGGAGTAGTAGTTGGCACCACTAACATACTCTGAGTCAGATTGCCCCATTTGAGAACTGAAGCATCTGGTATTCTGGTTGAAACTACTATGTAGCAAAGGATAGTCGAAACATGTTTGTTTTTTGCCCTGTCCTTTTTGTGTCATCTGCTATCGTGCCTTGCCGTCAACTGTGTCCAACCAGGCTTTGATTGAGTCTGAGCGCAACACGGGTTGTGTTTGCAGGCCTCCACTAGCTCGGACGGGGCCAGTAGCGTGTCGATGCAGTGAGAACATCTCACAAGCATGGGCCACGACTGTGTTGCTTGACGCTCACTGGCAAAACCATCACCCTGGGAGAAGAGTCTTGGGAGTTGTGACACCATTGACAACGTCAAAGCCAAGATTACCGATGCATCTCTGTGTACAACTATGCAAGGCTTGCAGGCCCCTGAGCTGCAATAGCTTTTTCCTGTGGGTGCTGCTCCAACAAAGCCCCCCTCCATGTCTTGACAAGACTTGCCGAGCCTTCTTGCAGCGGCGCAGCACAGCTACTACCCCTCCCATGGCCTGAGGGGGCGGAGGGTTAGCTGTCACGTGAGGGATGCAGATGACTCGCACCCCTCTTTTACTAGTAGAGTGACTCTTTACCCCAACGTCATGGTAAAAGGAGTGCGCTGCAAGGACAAGACAGACATCTATGCCTCGGCAACGGGATGTAGCGCCACATACCCCCTGCATTTAATGCGGTAGGTATATATAACTGTGGTATTGTATAGCCATTGTGGTGACCTCTTGTGTGACTATAAAAGGAGGCCTGGGCTACGTAGTAAGGGGTTTGATTCTTAGAGAATTCATGCTTGCATATAGCAGGACGTAAGGTTTTACTCGAGCAGCCTGAACTTGGGTAAAACCACCATGTCATAGAGTAGACCTCAAGCGTGTTAACGCCCCCAACAGGCAATAGGGAACCAAAAAGGGGGCGTCTTTTGTCCTCAATGTTCTGTTTTGCACACACAACATAGCGCATGACAGCCGAGCACAACGCAGGCTGTATAGACCTTGAGGGTAACATGAGCCAGCGCTTGACCGCAACACTGGCAAGCAATGCAAGACAGCCGAGCACACGGCTAACAGCACACCGCAACAGTCAGAAGATGCTGGGACGGCCGGGAGGTGTTTGCAACGCGAGCTGAACATGGATGTTGCAACCCCCCATGTTGCAATTGCAAATGTGGGGCAGCTCCTTTGTCGAATGTCGATGCTGGTTAGCGAAGCAGCAGCTTATATTTTTTAGAACAACGAAGCAGCAGTCTTGTCGTGTTGACGTGTTGTGGTACCCGCGGTCGTGCGGCTATTTTTGTGATGCACCTGCTCTGTTGGGTTCCGCTTGCTGGGTTGTTTCGAGGCAACGAGCTGCTGCGTGCTCAAGTTCGGCCTAGTTAGGCGCCCCCGGTCGGCGTAACCACGGCTGCCGAGCTGCGAGACTGCAGGCATACCGGAAGGGAAGGCGAGCTGGAACTGTGTAAGCCGTGTCCTTCTTTCGGACACGTGCGGCTAATTCCCGCGTGCCACATTGGGCACGTGTGTTCTTGCTGTGGCCTGGTCGAAAGACACGGCGCATGCACGTGCCCCACGCCTCACACGGCTTGGGTTCTCGCCTGTCCGGTGCTCGACGGACCAGTACATATACGCGAGCGCTCCTAGCCACCTCAGTTCATCACACTTCACTGCAGTGCAAGGCATCAGCTCTCGACCGGCTCCTCACCGCCGCTTCCGCTACCGAAAAGAGAGGGTTTTTTCAGCGCTGCTCCTGAAAGAGAGATAGAGAGAAGAAGACGATGGCAACAATGGTCAGAGGCGTAAGGATGCCTGCTGCTGCACGGTCGTCGGCGGCGGGGAGGAACAAGAAGCTCCGGAAGCCGTACACGATCACGAGGCCGCGGGAGAGGTGGACCGACGAGGAGCACGAGCGATTCCTCCACGCCCTGCACATGTGAGCGATCCCTCGATCAGCTGCTCTTTCCTCTCTGCCTGTACTTGGAGCTCTGAACTGACGAGAAGCTTTCCATTTTGTTTTCCTCTTGCGGGACTGCAGATTCGGCCGTGACTGGAAGAGCATCGAGGCCTTGGTGGCGACCAAGACGAGCGTGCAGATCCGCAGCCACGCCCAGAAGCACTTCCTCAAGGCCCAGAAGCTCGGCCTCGGGGCGTGTCTGCCGCCGCCGCTTCACCCTCGCCGCGGCGCGGCCCTCGGCCAGCAGCCGCCGGCCCACCCTGACGCCGACATGCTGGTGCCGAGCATGGACTGGGCATGCGCCGCGCCTGAATCCCGCTGGCCGGACCTCGACGCACCGGGCGCCGAAGAGTGGCCGTCCGCCGGTGCCCTGCACCTGCAGGACGAAACCGTTGAGCTCCCACTGTCTCCCCACGATCTGCGCTTCGCTCTGGTCTACCGGTTCGTCGGCGACGTCTTCGCCTCCGACGCGGCTGTCCCGGTCGATGCGCAACTCCACAGGCTTCAACTGCAGGGCGTCGCCCCCGTCGTCGTGGACACGGTGAGCACTTCACATGCACATTGCCACATTCTGACATCACCTAGCTGGCCCAACGTGTCCCATCTCCTCTAACTTATCCTTTCTCGTGCCTAATTTGAGCAGATCTTGCTGGTATTAAGGAATCTGGAAGCGAACCTGTGTGCCTAGGACTCTGCGAACGGCATGGTTTCTTTCCTCATCGACAGAGAATTCGAAGCACGTTCGGTCACATGGATGGACGGACAGTTTTAGTTTCTTGGAGTTGGTTAATTTTGTGCAGAAAACTAATTGATGTGTAGAAAGAGAAATGTGAAAAAAGAGTTCGTTTGAATTAGTCTTATTCACTCACTTAGGCTATGTACAGTGTTTTTTTTTGCGGGGAGGCTATGTACAGTGTTTGATACGATATATTATCTTATTCATAGGGTTAAAATCAGACTTCACTCTATTTCATTACCATGCAGAGAAGTAAAAAAAAACATGTTATACGATAGATTATCTCTTGCATTATCTGCATCACCCAGACAATCATTCAATGATTAAAATTGAACTTTTTTGTGAATGATTGAAATTAAATTAAGAAACATGTGACTAAGGAAAAAAAATCTCTTTTCGCAAAAAATGAAAAAAAAAATCTCGCACAATGGTTAAAAATGCCATTTTTTATATAAAGAGATTGTCTCTTCACTAAGCAAGACCAATTTTTTCTCTCTTCTAGCTCAAACATTATGCAACAGTTTCGTCTCCTTTTTCGTCCCTAATCCTAGGCGGCTAGGGCAAACCCCCTACCCCCCCTCCCCGCCTCCCCCAACTTCATCAGCGAGTCTGTGATTCACCTCCCCTCTGCTTGCCGCTCTAGGGGTTGGTGACGGGGAGGGGAATGTCAGGCCCCTAACTGAAGAATTCAATACTTCAAACACTTCACCAGTTAAGCACCCCATACCGGTTCAAGGGAATTCAAATGCAGCTGCAAGATATTCATATGACGACCGGGACACTCACTCACCGCTTCACACCAGGAGGAGCTCGTGTCCGACGTCGATCTTAGATCGGACGACTGATAGTCTTCATCATGTCGCTGTTTACTTTCCGGTAAGGGAACTATTCATTTTCTTCTTTCCGGTAAGTTGTCATGGCTTATAAGAAAGAGATCGGTCGAGAGAAGGCAACTAATCTATAATAGGGTTGAACCCTAGGCCGTCGTGTTCTGGCTGGCTTTGTATTGCCCGCCTTTTGAAGGAAATATGCCCTAGAGGCAATAATAAAGTTGTTATTTATATTTTCTTATATCATGATAAATGTTTATTATTCATGCTAGAATTGTATTAACCGGAAACTTAGTACATGTGTGAATACATAGACAAACAGACTGTCCCTAGTATGCCTCTACTTGACTAGCTCGTTAATCAAAGATGGTTAAGTTTCCTGACCATAGACATGTGTTGTCATTTGATGAACGGGATCACATCATTAAAGAATGATGTAATGGACAAGACCCATCCGTTAGCTTAGCATAATGATTGTTTAGTTTTATTGCTATTGCTTTCATCATGACTTATACATGTTCCTCTGACTATGAGATTATGCAACTCCCGAATGCCGGAGGAACACTTTGTGTGCTATCAAACGTCACAATGTAATTGGGTGATTATAAAGATGCTCTACAGGTGTCTCTGATGGTGTTTGTTGAGTTGGCATAGATCAAGATTAGGATTTGTCACTCCGTGTATCAGAGAGGTATCTCTGGGCCCTCTCGGTAATGCACATCACTATGAGCCTTGCAAGCAATGTGACTAACGAGTTAGTTACGGGATGATGCATTACGAAATGAGTAAAGAGACTTGCCGGTAACGAGATTGAACTAGGCATGAAGATACCGACGATCAAATCTCGGGCAAGTAACATACCGATGACAAAGGGAATGACGTATGTTGTTATGCGGTTTGACCGATAAAGATCTTCGTAGAATACGTAGTAGCCAATATGAGCATCCAGGTTCCGCTATTGTTTATTGACCGAAGATGTGTCTCGGTCATGTCTACATAGTTTTCGAACCCATAGGGTCCGCACACTTAACGTTCAATGACAATTTGTATTATGAGTTATGTGTTTTTTGATGACCGAAGTTTGTTCGGAGTCCCGGATGAGATCACGGACATGACGAGGAGTCTCGAAATGGTCGAGACATAAAGAATGATATATTGGACGATGTTATTCGGACACCGAGAGGTATCAGGTAAAAACAGAGTGCCGGAGGGGTTACCGGAACCCCCTGGGGAAGTAATGGGCCAACATGGGCCTTAGGGGAGAGAGAGGGCAGGCCACAAGGAGGTGGCGCGCCCCCCCATGGGGAGTCCGAATAGGACTAGGGGAGGGGGCGCGACCCCCCTTTCCCTACTCCCTCTCCCTTCCTTCTTCCCCCTTCCACCAAGTGGAACCCTACTAGGACTTGGAGTCCTAGTAAGACTCTTCTCTACTGGCGCGCCCTACAGGGGCCGGTCGGCCTGCCCCTCTCCTCCTTTATATACGGAGGCAGGGGGCACCCTAGAACACACAAGATCAATCGTCTTAGCTGTGTGCGGTGCCCTCCTCCACAGTTTACCACCTCGGCCATATTGTCATAGTGCTTAGGTGAAGCCCTGCGCAGATCACATCATCAACGCCGTCACCACGCCGTCATGCTGACGGAACTCTCCCTCGTCTTAAACTGGATCAAGAGCTCAAGGGACGCCATCGTGCTGAACGTGTGCTGAACACGGAGGTTCCGTACGTTTGGTGCTTAGATCGGTTCGACTACATCAACCGCGTTACTAAACGCTTCCGCTTTCGGTATACAAGGGTACGTGGACACACTCACCCCTCTCATTGCTATGCATGTCCTAGTTAGATCTTGCGTGATCGTAGGAAATTTTTTGAATTACTACGTTCCCCTACAGTGGCATCGAAGCCAGGTCTATGCGTAGATGTTATATGCACGAGTAGAACACAAAGAGTTGTGGGCGATAATAGTCATACTGCTTACCACCAACGTCTTACTTTGATTCGGCAGTATTGTTGGATGAAGCGGCCCGGACCGACATTACATTACCGCGTTCATGAGACTGGTTCTACCTATGTGCTTCGCACACAGGTGGCTGGCGGGTGTCTGTTTCTCCAACTTTAGTTGAATCGAGTTTGACTACGGCCGGTCCTTGTTGAAGGTTAAAACAACACACTTGACGAAAAATCATTGTGGTTTTGATGCGTAGGTAAGAACGGTTCTTGCTAGAAGCCCGTAGCAACCACGTAAAACTTGCAACAACAAAGTAGAGGACGTCTAACTTGTTTTTGCAGGGCATGTTGTGATGTGATATGGTCAAGACGTGATGAGATATAAATTGTTGTATGATATGATCATGTTTTGTAAAAGTTATCGACAACTGGCAGGAGCCTTATAGTTGTCGCTTTATTGTATGAAATGCAATCGCCATGTAATTGCTTTACTTTATCACTAAGCGGTAGCGATAGTCGTAGAAGCAATAGTTGGCGAGACGACAACGATGCTACGATGGAGATCAAGGTGTCAAGCCGGTGATGATGGAGATCATGACGGTGCTTTGGAGATGGAGATCAAAGGCACACGATGATGATGGCCATATCATGTCACATATTTTTGATTGCATGTGATGTCTATCCTTTATGCATCTTATTTTGCTTAGTACGGTGGTAGCATTATAAGATGACCCCTCACTAAATTTCAAGGTACAAGTGTTCTCCCTGAGTATGCAGCATTGCTACAGTTCGTCGTGCCGAGACACCATGTGATGATGGGTGTCATAAGCTCTACGTTCACATACAACGGGTGAAAGCCTGTTTTGCACGTGCAGGATACTCGGGTTAAACTTGACGAACCTAGCATATGCAGATATGGCCTCAGAACACTGAGACCGAAAATTCGAACGTGAATCATATAGTAGATATGATCAACATAGTGATGTTCACCATTGAAAACTACTCCATCTCACGTGATGATCGGACATGGTTTAGTTGATATGGATCATGTGATAATTTAGATGACTAGAGGGATGTCTATCTAAGTGGGAGTTATTAAGTAATATGATTAATTGAACTTTAATTTATCATGAACTTAATACCTGATAGTATTTGCATGTCTATGTTGTTGTAGATCAATGGCCCGTGCTATCGTTCCCTTGAATTTTAATGCGTTCCTAGAGAAAGCTAAGTTGAAAGATGATGGTAGCAACTACACGGACCGGGTCCATAACTTGAGGATTATCCTCATTGCTGCACAGAAGAATTACGTCTTGGAAGCACTGCTAGGTGCAAGACCCGCTGTAGGAGCAACTCCGGACGTTATGAACGTCTGGCAGAGGAAAGCTGATGACTACTCGATTGTTCAGTGTGCCATGCTTTACGGCTTAGAATCGGGACTTCAAAGAATTTTTGAATGTCATGGAGCATATGAGATTTTCCAAGAGTTGAAGTTAATATTTCAAGCAAATGCCCGAGTTGAGAGATATGAAGTCTCCAACAAGTTCTATAGCTGCAAAATGGAGGAGAATAGTTCTGTCAGTGAACACATACTCAGAATGTCTGGGTACCACAACCACTTGACTCAGCTGGGAGTTAATTTTCCTGGTGATAGTGTCATTGACAAAGTTCTTCAATCACTGCCACCAAGCTATAAAGGCTTCATGATGAACTATAATATGCAAGGGATGGAAAATACTATTCTCGAGCTCTTCGCAATGCTAAAGGCTGCGGAGGAAGAAATCAAGAAGGAGCATCAAGTGTTGATGGTTAACAAGACCACTAGTTTCAAGAAAAGGGCAAAGGTAAGAAGGAGAACTTCAAGAAGAACAGCAAGCCAGTTGCTACTCAAGGGAAGAAGCCCAAGTCTGGACCTAAGCCTGAGACTGAGTGCTTCTACTTCAAAGGGACTGGCCACTGGAAGCGGAACTGCCCCAAGTATTTGGCGGATAAGAAGGATGACAAAGTGAAAGGTATATTTGATATACATGTTATTTATGTGTACCTTACTAATGCTCGTAGTAGTGCCTGGGTATTTGATACTGGTTCTGTTGCTCATATTTGCAACTCGAAACAGGGACTACGGATTAAACGAAGATTGGCTAAGGACGAGGTGATGATGCGCGTGGGAAATGGTTCCAAAGTCGATGTGATCACCGTCAGCACACTACCTGTACATCTTGTTGGGGAACGTAGTAATTTCAAAAATTTTCCTACGCACACGCAAGATCATGGTGATGCATAGCAACGAGAGGGGAGAGTGTTGTCTACGTACCAACGCAGACCGACTGCGGAAGCGATCACACAACGTAGAGGAAGTAGTCGTACGTCTTCCCGATTCGACCGATCCAAGCACCGTTACTCCGGCACCTCCGAGTTCTTAGCACACGTTCAGCTCGATGACGATCCTCGGGCTCCGATCCAGCAAAGCGTCGAGGAAGAGTTCCGTCAGCACGACGGCGTGGTGACGATCTTGATGTACTACCGACGCAGGGCTTCGCCTAAGCACTACAACGGTATGATCAAGGTGGAATTTGGTGGCAGGGGGCACCGCACATGGCTAAGGAACGATCTCAAGGATCAACTTGTGTGTCTAGAGGTTCCCCCTGCCCCCGTATATAAAGGATCCAAGGGGAGGGGCTGGCCGGCCAAGGTGGGAGGCGCAGGAGGAGTCCTACTCCTACCGGGAGTAGGACTCCCCCCTCCAATCCTAGTCCAACTAGGTTTTCTCAAGTGGGAAAGAGAGAGGGGGTGGCCGGCCACCTTCCCTAGTCCTAATAGGACTAGGGGAAGGGGGGGGGGGGGGAGGCGCGCAGCCCATGGGGCAGCCCTTTCACCTTTCTACCAAGGCCCATGTTGGCCCATTTGGCTCCCGGGGGGTTCCGGTAACCCTCCCGGTAATCCGGTAAAATCCCGATTTCACCCGGAACACTTCCGATGTCCAAACATAGGCTTCCAATATATCAATCTTTATGTCTCGACCATTTTGAGACTCCTCGTCATGTCCGTGATCACATCCGGGACTCCGAACAACCTTCGGTACATCAAAATGCATAAACTCATAATAACTGTCATCGTAACGTTAAGCGTGCGGACCCTACGGTTCGAGAACAATGTAGACATGACCGAGACACGTCTCCGGTCAATAACCAATAGCGGGACCTGGATGCCCATATTGGCTCCTACATATTCTACGAAGATCTTTATCGGTCAGACCGCATAACAACATACGTTGTTCCCTTTGTCATCGGTATGTTACTTGCCCGAGATTCGATCGTCGGTATCCAATACCTAGTTCAATATCGTTACTGGCAAGTCTCTTTACTCGTTCCGTAATACATCATCTCACAACTAAAATCTTAGTTATAATGCTTGCAAGGCTTATGTGATGTGTACTACCGAGAGGGCCCAGAGATACCTCTCCGACAATCGGAGTGACAAACCCTAATCTCGAAATACGCCAACCCAACATCTACCATTGGAGACACCTGTAGTACTCCTTTATAATCACCCAGTTACGTTGTGACGTTTGGTAGTACCCAAAGTATTCCTCCGGTAAACGGGAGTTGCATAATCTCATAGTTATAGGAACATGTATAAGTCATGAAGAAAGCAATAGCAACATACTAAACGATCGGGTGCTAAGCTAATGGAATGGGTCATGTCAATCAGATCATTCACCTAATGATGTGACCTTGTTAATCAAATAACAACTCTTTGTTCATGGTTAGGAAACATAACCATCTTTGATTAACGAGCTAGTCAAGTAGAGGCATACTAGTGACACTCTGTTTGTCTATGTATTCACACATGTATTATGTTTCCGGTTAATACAATTCTAGCATGAATAATAAACATTTATCATGATATAAGGAAATAAATAATAACTTTATTATTGCCTCTAGGGCATATTTCCTTCAGTCCCCCACTTGCACTAGAGTCAATAATCTAGATTACACAGTAATGATTCTAACACCCATGGAGCCTTGGTGCTGATCATGTTTTGCTCGTGGAAGAGGCTTAGTCAACGGGTCTGCAACATTCAGATCCGTATGTATCTTGCAAATCTCTATGTCTCCCACCCGGACTAGATCCCGGATGGAGTTGAAGTGTCTCTTGATGTGTTTGGTCCTTTTGTGAAATCTGGATTCCTTTGCCAAAGCAATTGCACCAGTATTGTCACAAAAGATTTTCATTGGACCCAATGCACTAGGTATGACACCTAGATAGGATATGAACTCCTTCATCCAGACTCCTTCGTTCGCTGCTTCCGAAGCAGCTATGTACTCCGCTTCACATGTAGATCCCGCTACGACGCTTTGTTTAGAACTGCACCAACTGACAGCTCCACCGTTTAAAGTAAACACGTATCCGGTTTGCGATTTAGAATCGTCCGGATCAGTGTCAAAGCTTGCATCAACGTAACCTCTTACGGTGAGCTCTTTGTCACCTCCATATACGAGAAACATATCCTTAGTCCTTTTCAGGTATTTCAGGATGTTCTTGACCGCTGTCCAGTGATCCACTCCTGGATTACTTTGGTACCTCCTTGCTAAACTTATAGCAAGGCACACATCAGGTCTGGTACACAGCATTGCATACATGATAGAGCCTATGGCTGAAGCATAGGGAACATCTTTCATTTTCTCTCTATCTTCTGCAGTGGTCGGGCATTGAGTCTGACTCAACTTCACACCTTGTAACACAGGCAAGAACCCTCTCTTTGCTTGATCCATTTTGAACTTCTTCAAAATCTTGTCAAGGTATGTGCTTTGTGAAAGTCCAATTAAGCGTCTTGATCTATCTCTATAGATCTTTATGCCTAATATGTAAGCAGCTTCCCCGAGGTCTTTCATCGAAAAACTTTTATTCAAGTATCCCTTTATGCTATCCAGAAATTCTATATCATTTCCAATCAGCAATATGTCATCCACATATAATATCAGAAATGCTACAGAGCTCCCACTCACTTTCTTGTAAATACATGCTTCTCCAAAAGTCTGTATAAAGCCAAATGCTTTGATCACACTATCAAAGCGTTTATTCCAACTCCGAGATGCTTGCACCAGTCCATAAATGGATCGCTGGAGTTTGCACACTTTGCTAGCTCCCTTTGGATCGACAAAACCTTCTGGTTGCATCATATACAACTCTTCTTCCAGAAATCCATTCAGGAATGCAGTTTTGACATCCATCTGCCATATTTCATAATCATAAAATGCGGCAATTGCTAACATGATTCTGACGGACTTAAGCATCGCTACGGGTGAGAAGGTCTCATCGTAGTCAACCCCTTGAACTTGTCGAAAACCTTTTGCGACAAGTCGAGCTTTATAGACAGTAATATTACCGTCAGCGCCAGTCTTTTTCTTGAAGATCCATTTATTCTCAATTGCTTGCCGATCATCGGGCAAGTCAACCAAAGTCCATACTTTGTTCTCATACATGGATCCCATCTCAGATTTCATGGCCTCAAGCCACTTTGCGGAATCTGGGCTCACCATCGCTTCTTCATAGTTCGTAGGTTCATCATGATCTAGTAGCATGACTTCCAGAATTGGATTACCGTACCACTCTGGTGCGGATCTCACTCTGGTTGATCTACGTGGTTCAGTAGTATCTTGTCCTGAAGTTTCATGATCATCATCATTAGCTTCCTCACTAATTGGTATAGGTGTCGCAGAAACAGTTTTCTGTGATGTACTATTTTCCAATAAGGGAGCAGGTACAGTTACCTCGTCAAGTTCTACTTTCCTCCCACTCACTTCTTTCGAGAGAAACTCCTTCTCTAGAAATGATCCATTCTTAGCAACGAATGTCTTGCCTTCGGATCTGTGATAGAAGGTATACCCAACAGTCTCCTTTGGGTATCCTATGAAGACACATTTCTCTGCTTTGGGTTTGAGCTTATCAGGTTGAAGCTTTTTCACATAAGCATCGCAGCCCCAAACTTTAAGAAACGACAACTTTGGTTTCTTGCCAAACCATAGTTCATAAGGCGTCGTCTCAACGGATTTTGATGGTGCCCTATTTAACGTGAATGCGGCCGTCTCTAAAGCATAACCCCAAAACGATAGCGGTAAATCAGTAAGAGACATCATAGATCGCACCATATCTAGTAAAGTACGATTATGACGTTCGGACACACCATTACGCTGTGGTGTTCCGGATGGCGTGAGTTGCGAAACTATTCCACAATTTTTCAAATGTACACCAAACTCGTAACTCAAATATTCTCCTCCACGATCGGATCGTAGAAACTTTATTTTCTTGTTACGATGATTTTCAACTTCACTCTGAAATTCTTTGAACTTTTCAAATGTTTCAGACTTGTGTTTCATTAAGTAGATATACCCATATCTGCTTAAATCATTTGTGAAGGTGAGAAAATAACGATATCCGCCACGAGCCTCAATATTCATCAGACCACATACATCGGTATGTATGATTTCCAATAAATTTGTTGCTCTCTCCATAGTACCGGAGAACGGTGTTTTAGTCATCTTGCCTATGAGGCATGGTTCGCAAGTACCAAGTGATTCATAATCAAGTGGCTCCAAAAGCCCATCAGTATGGAGTTTCTTCATGCGCTTTACACCGATATGACCTAAACGGCAGTGCCACAAATAAGTTGCACTATCATTATCAACTCCGCATCTTTTGGCTTCTACATTATGAATATGTGTATCACTACTATCGAGATTCAACAAGAATAGACCACTCTTCAAAGGTGCATGACCATAAAAGATATTACTCATATAAATAGAACAACCATTATTCTCTGATTTAAATGAATAACCGTCTCGCATTAAACAAGATCCAGATATAATGTTCATGCTCAATGCTAGCACCAAATAACAATTATTTAGGTCTAATATTAATCCCGAAGGTAGATGTAGAGGTAGCGTGCCGACCGCGATCACATCGACTTTGGAACCGTTTCCCACGCGCATCGTCACCTCGTCCTTTGCTAGCGTCCGCTTATTCCGTAGTCCCTGTTTCGAGTTGCAAATATTAGCAACAGAACCAGTATCAAATACCCAGGTGCTACTGCGAGCTCTAGTAAGGTACACATCAATAACATGTATATCACATATACCTTTGTTCACCTTGCCATCCTTCTTATCCGCCAAATACTTGGGGCAGTTCCGCTTCCAGTGACCAGTCTGCTTGCAGTAGAAGTACTCAGTTTCAGGCTTAGGTCCAGACTTGGGTTTCTTCTCCTGAGCAGCAACTTGCTTGCTGTTCTTCTTGAAGTTCCCCTTCTTCTTCCCTTTGCCCTTTTTCTTGAAACTAGTGGTCTTGTTGACCATCAACACTTGATGCTCCTTCTTGATTTCTACCTCCGCAGCTTTCAGCATTGCGAAGAGCTCGGGAATAGTCTTGTTCATCCCTTGCATATTATAGTTCATCACGAAGCTCTTGTAGCTTGGTGGCAGTGATTGGAGAATTCTGTCAATGATGCAATCATCTGGAAGATTAACTCCCATCTGAATCAAGTGATTATTATACCTAGACATTTTGAGTATATGCTCACTGACAGAACTGTTCTCCTCCATCTTGCAGCTATAGAACTTATTGGAGACTTCATATCTCTCAATTCGGGCATTTGCTTGAAATATTAACTTCAACTCCTGGAACATCTCATATGCTCCATGACGTTCAAAACATCGTTGAAGTCCCGATTCTAAGCCGTAAAGCATGGCACACTGAACTATCGAGTAGTCATCAGCTTTGCTCTACCAGACGTTCATAACATCTGGCGTTGCTCCAGCAGCAGGCCTGGCACCCAGCGGTGCTTCCAGGATGTAATTCTTCTGTGCAGCAATGAGGATAATCCTCAGGTTACGGACCCAGTCCGTGTAATTGCTACCATCATCTTTCAACTTTGCTTTCTCAAGGAACGCATTAAAATTCAACGGAACAACAACACGAGCCATCTATCTACAAGCAAGATACTATCAGGTACTAAGTTCATGATAAGTTTAAGTTCAGTTAATCAAATTACTTAGGAACTCCCACTTAGATAGACATCCCTCTAATCCTCTAAGTGATCACGTGATCCAAATCAACTAAACCATAACCGATCATCACGTGAGATGGAGTAGTTTTCAATGGTGAACATCGTCATGTTGATCATATCTACTATATGATTCACGCTCGACCTGTCGGTCTCTGTGTTCCGAGGCCATATCTGCATATGCTAGGCTCGTGAAGTTTAACCTGAGTATTCTGCGTGTGCAAAACTGGCTTGCACCCGTTGTAGATGGACATAGAGCTTATCACACCCGATCATCACGTGGTGTCTGGGCACGACGAACTTTGGCAACGGTGCATACTCAGGGAGAACACTTCTTGATAATTTAGTGAGAGATCATCTTATAATGCTACCGTCAATCAAAGCAAGATAAGATGCATAAAAGATAAACATCACATGCAATCAATATAAGTGATATGATATGGCATCATCATCTTGTGCTTGTGATCTCCATCTCCGAAGCACCGTCATGATCACCATCGTCACCGGCGCGACACCTTGATCTCCATCGTAGCATTGTTGTCGTCTCGCCAATCTTATGCTTCCATGACTATCACTACCGCTTAGTAATAAAGTAAAGCATTACATCGCGATTGCATTGCATACAATAAAGCGACAACCATATGGCTCCTGCCAGTTGCCGATAACTTGGTTACAAAACATGATCATCTCATACAATAAAATCAACATCATGCCTTGACCATCTCACATCACAACATGCCCTGCAAAAACAAATTAGACGTCCTCTACTTTGTTGTTGCAAGTTTTACGTGGCTGCTACGGGCTTAAGCAAGAACTCATCTCACCTACGCATCAAAACCACAATGATAGTTTGTCAAATAGACTCCGTTTTAACCTTCTCAAGGACCGGGCATAGCCACACTCGGTTCAACTAAAGTTGGAGAGACAGTCGCCCGCAAGCCATCTATGTGCAAAGCACGTCGAGGGAACCGGTCTCGCGTAAGCGTACGCGTAAGGTTGGTCCGGGTCGTCTTGTCCAACAATACCGCCGAACCAAAGTATGACATGCTGGTAGGCAGTATGACTTGTATCGCCCACAACTCACTTGTATTCTACTCGTGCAAATAACATCAAACCATAAAACCTAGGCTCTGATACCACTGTTGGGGAACGTAGTAATTTCAAAAATTTTCCTATGCACACGCAAGATCATGGTGATGCATAGCAACGAGAGGGGAGAGTGTTGTCTACGTACCAACGCAGACCGACTGCAGAAGCGATCACACAACGTAGAGGAAGTAGTCGTACGTCTTCCCGATCCGACCGATCCAAGCACCGTTACTCCGGCACCTCCGAGTTCTTAGCACACGTTCAGCTCGATGACGATCCTCGGGCTCCGATCCAGCAAAGTGTCGAGGAAGAGTTCCATCAGCACGACGGCGTGGTGACGATCTTGATGTACTACCGACGCAGGGCTTCACCTAAGCACTACAACGGTATGATCGAGGTGGAATTTGGTGGCAGGGGGCACCGCACACGGCTAAGGAACGATCTCAAGGATCAACTTGTGTGTCTAGAGGTGCCCCCTGCCCCCGTATATAAAGGATCCAAGGGGAGGGGCTGGCCGGCCAAGGTGGGAGGCGCAGGAGGAGTCCTACTCCTACCGGGAGTAGGACTCCCCCCTCCAATCCTAGTCCAACTAGGTTTTCTCAAGTGGGAAAGAGAGAGGGGGTGGCCGGCCACCTTCCCTAGTCCTAATAGGACTAGGGGAAGGGGGGGGGGAGGCGCGCAGCCCATGGGGCAGCCCTTTCACCTTTCTACCAAGGCCCATGTTGGCCCATTTGGCTCCCGGGGGGTTCCGGTAACCCTCCCGGTAATCCGGTAAAATCCCGATTTCACCCGGAACACTTCCGATGTCCAAACATAGGCTTCCAATATATCAATCTTTATGTCTCGACCATTTTGAGACTCCTCGTCATGTCCGTGATCACATCCGGGACTCCGAACAACCTTCGGTACATCAAAATGCATAAACTCATAATAACTGTCATCGTAACGTTAAGCGTGCGGACCCTACGGTTCGAGAACAATGTAGACATGACCGAGACACGTCTCCGGTCAATAACCAATAGCGGGACCTGGATGCCCATATTGGCTCCTACATATTCTACGAAGATCTTTATCGGTCAGACCGCATAACAACATACGTTGTTCCCTTTGTCATCGGTATGTTACTTGCCCGAGATTCGATCGTCGGTATCCAATACCTAGTTAAATCTCGTTACTGGCAAGTCTCTTTACTCGTTTCGTAATACATCATCTCACAACTAAAATCTTAGTTATAATTCTTGCAAGGCTTATGTGATGTGTACTACCGAGAGGGCCCAGAGATACCTCTCCGACAATCGGAGTGACAAACCCTAATCTCGAAATACGCCAACCCAACATCTACCATTGGAGACACCTGTAGTACTCCTTTATAATCACCCAGTTACGTTGTGACGTTTGGTAGTACCCAAAGTATTACTCCGGTAAACGGGAGTTGCATAATCTCATAGTTATAGGAACATGTATAAGTCATGAAGAAAGCAATAGCAACATACTAAACGATCGGGTGCTAAGCTAATGGAATGGGTCATGTCAATCAGATCATTCACCTAATGATGTGACCTCGTTAATCAAATAACAACTCTTTGTTCATGGTTAGGAAACATAACCATCTTTGATTAACGAGCTAGTCAAGTAGAGGCATACTAGTGACACTCTGTTTGTCTATGTATTCACACATGTATTATGTTTCCGGTTAATACAATTCTAGCATGAATAATAAACATTTATCATGATATAAGGAAATAAATAATAACTTTATTATTGCCTCTAGGGCATATTTCCTTCACATCTACCGTCGAGATTAGTTTTAGACCTAAATAATTGTTATTTGGTGTCAGCGTTGAGCATGAACATTATATCTGGATCTTGTTTGATGCGAGACGATTATTCATTTAAATCAGAGAATAATGGTTGTTCTATTTATATGAGTAATATCTTTTATGGTCATGCACCCTTGATGAGTGGTCTATTTTTGTTGAATCTCAATTGTAGTGATACACATATTCATAATATTGAAGCCAGAAGATGCAAGGTTAATAATGATAGTCTAACTTATTTGTGGCACTACCGTTTTGGTCATATTGGTATAAAGTGCATGAAGAAACTCCATGCTGATGGGCTTTTGGAATCACTTGATGCTTGCGAACCATGCCTCATGGGCAAGATGACTAAGACTCAGTTCTCCAGAACAATAGAGCGAGCAACTGACTTATTGGAAATAATACATACTGATGTATGCGGTCCAATGAGTGTTGAGGCTTGCGGCGGGTATCGTTATTTTCTGACCTCCACAGATGATTTGTGCAGATATGGGTATATCTACTTAATGAAACATAAGTCTGAAACATTTAAAAAGTTCAAAGAATTTCAGAGTGGAGTGGAAAATCATCGTAACAAGAAAATAAAGTTTCTATGATCTGATCGTGGAGGTGAATATTTGAGTTACGAGTTTGGTCTTCATTTGAAACAATGTGGAATAGTTTCGCAACTCACGCCACCTAGAACACCACAGCATAATGGTGTGTCCGAATGTTGTAACTATACTTTATTAGATATTGTGCGATCTATGATGTCTCTTTCTGATTTACCACTTTCGTTTTGGGGTTATGCTCTAGAGACGGCTCCATTCACGTTAAATAGGGCACCATCTAAATCCGTTGAGACGACACCATATGAACTGTGGTTTGGCAAGAAACCTAAGCTGTCGTTTCTTGAAGTTTGGGGCTGCGATGCTTATGTGAAAAGGCTTCAATCATATAAGATCAGACCCAAATCAGAGAAATGTGTCTTCATAGGATACCCAAAGGAGACTGTTGGGTACACCTTCTATCACAGATCCGAAGGCAAGATATTCGTTGCTAAGAATGGATCCTTTCTAGAGAAGGAGTTTCTCTCGAAAGAAGTGAGTGGGAGGAAAGTAGAACTTGATGAGGTAATTGTACCTTCTCCTGAATTGGAAAGTAGTTCATCACATAAATTAGTTCCAGTGATTCCTACACCAATTAGTGAGGAAGCTAATGATGATGATCATGAAACTTCTGATCAAGTTACTACCGAGCCTCGTAGGTCAACCAGAGTATGATCCGCACCAGAGTGGTACGGTAATCCTGTTCTAGAGGTCATGTTACTTGACCATGACGAACCTACGAACTATGAGGAAGCGATGATGAGCCCAGATTCCACGAAATGGCTTGAGGCCATGAAATCTGAGATGGGATCCATGTATGAGAACAAAGTATGGACTTTGGTTGACTTGTCCGATGATCGGCAAGCAATAGAGAATAAATGGATCTTCAAGAAGAAGATCGACGCTGACGGTAATGTTACTGTTTACAAAGATCGAGTTGTTGCGAAAGGTTTTCGACAAGTTCAAGGAGTTGACTATGATGAGACCTTCTCACCCGTGGCGATGCTTAAGTCTGTCTGAATCATGTTAGCAATTGCCGCATTTTATGATTATGAAATTTGGCAAATGGATGTCAAAACTGCATTCCTCAATGGATATCTTAATGAAGAGTTGTATATGATGCAACCAGAAGGTTTTGTCAATCCAAAAGGTGCTAACAAAGTGTGCAAGTTCCAGCGATCCATTTATGGACTGGTGCAAGCCTCTCGGAGTTGGAATATACACTTTGATAGTGTGATGAAAGCATATGGTTTTATACAGACGTTTGGAGAAGCCTGTATTTACAAGAAAGTGAGTGGGAGCTCTGTGGCATTTCTAATATTATATGTGGATGACATATTGTTGATTGGAAATAATATGGAATTTTTGGATAGCATAAAAGGATAATTGAATAAGAATTTTTCAATGGAAGACCTCAATGAAGCTGCTTATATATTGGGCATCAAGATCTATAGAGATAGTGCAAGACGCTTAATTGGACTTTCACAAAACACATACCTTGATAACGTTTTGAAGAAGTTCAAAATAGATCAATCAAAGAAAGGGTTCTTGCCTATGTTACAAGGTGTGAAGTTGAGTCAGACTCAATGCCCGACCACAACAGGAGATAGAGAGAAAATGAAAATCATTCCCTATGCCTCATCCATAGGTTCTATCATGTATGCAATGCTGTGTACCAGGCCTAATGTGTGCCTTGCTATAAGTTTACCAGGGAGGTACCAAAGTAATCCAGGAGTGGATCACTTGAAAGCGGTCAAGAACATCCTAAAATACCTGAAAAGGACTAAGGATATGTTTCTCGTTTATGGAGGTGACAAAGAGCTCGTCATAAATGGTTACGTCGATGCAAGTTTTGACACTGATCTGGATGACTCTAAGTCACAATCCGGATACGTATTTATATTGAATGGTAGAGCTATCAGTTGGTGCAATTCCAAGCAGAGCGTCGTGGTAGGATCTACGTGTGAAGCGGAGCACATAGCTGCTTCAGAAGCAGCAAATGAAGGAGTCTGGATGAAGGAGTTCATATCCGATCTAGGTGTAATACCTAGTGCATCGGGTCCAATGAAAATCTTTTGTGAAAATACTGGAGCAATTGCCTTGGCGAAGGAATCCAGATTTCACAAGAGAACCAAACACATCAAGAGACGCTTAAATTCCATCCGCGATCAAGTCAAGGATGGAGACATAGAGATTTGCAACATACATACGGATCTGAATGTTGCAGACCCGTCGACTTAGCCTCTCTCACGAGCAAAACATGATCATCACCAAGACTCCATGGGCGTTAGAATCATTACTATGTAATCTAGATTATTGTCTCTAGTGCAAGTGAGAGACTGCAGGAAATATGCCCTAGAGGCAATAATAAAGTTGTTATTTATATTTCCTTATATCATGATAAATGTTTATTATTCATGCTAGAATTGTATTAACCGGAAACTTAGTACATGTGTGAATACATAGACAAACAGAGTGTCCCTAGTATGACTCTACTTGACTAGCTCGTTAATCAAAGATGGTTAAGTTTCCTAACCATAGACATATGTTGTCATTTGATGAATGTGATCACATCATTAGAGAATGATGTGATGGACAAGACCCATCCATTAGCTTAGCATAATGATTGTTTAGTTTTATTGCTATTGCTTTCATCATGACTAATACATGTTCCTCTGACTATGAGATTATGCAACTCCCAAATACCGGAGGAACACCTTATGTGCTATCAAATGTCATAAGTAACTGGGTGATTATAAAGATGCTCTACAGGTGTCTCCGATGTTGTTTGTTGAGTTCGCATATATCAAGATTAGGATTTGTCACTCCGTGTATCGGAGAGGTATCTCTGGGCCCTCCGGTAATGCACATCACTATGAGCCTTGCAAGCAATGTGACTAATGAGTTAGTTACGGGATGATGCATTACGAAACGAGTAAAGAGACTTGCCGGTAACCATATTGAACTAGGTATGAAGATACCGACGATTGAATCTCGGGCAAGTAACATACCGATGAGAAAGGGAATGACGTATGTTGTTATGCGGTTTGACCAATAAAGATCTTCGTAGAATATGTAGGAGCCAATATGAGCATCCAGGTTCCGCTATTGGTTATTGACCAGAGATGTGTCTCGGTCATGTCTACATAGTTCTCGAACCCGTAGGGTCCGCACGCTTAACGTTCGATGACAATTTTTATTATGAGTTATGTGTTTTGATGACCGAAGTTTGTTCGGAGTCCCAGATGAGATCACAGACATGATGAGGAGTCTCAAAATGGTTGAGATATAAAGAATGATATATTGGATGATATTATTCGGACACCGAAAGAGTTCTGAGAGGTACCGGGTAAAAACGGAGTGCCGGAGGGGTTAGCGGAACCCCCCGGGAAGTAATGAGCCAACATGGGCCTTAGGGGAGAGAGAGGGCAGGCCACAAGGAGGTGGAGCCCCCCCCATGGGGAGTCCAAATAGTACTAGGGGAGGGGGCGCGGCGTCCCTTTCCCTTCTCCCTCTCCCTCTCCCTTCTTCCCCCTTCCACCAAGTGGAATCCTACTAGGACTTGGAGCGCCCTACAGAGGCCGGTCGGCCTCCCCCTCACCTCCTTTATATACGGAGGTAGGGGGCACCCTAGAACACACAAGATCAATTGTCTTAGCCGTGTGCGGTGCCCCCTCCACAGTTTACCACCTCGGTCATATTGTCGTAGTGCTTAGGAGAAGCCCTGCGTGGATCACATCATCAACACCGTCACCACATCATCGTGCTGACGGAACTCTCCCTCGTCCTCAATTGGATCAAGAGCTCGAGGGACGTCATCATGCTAAACGTGTGCTGAACATAGAGTTGTCATACGTTCGGTGCATGGATTGGTTGGATCATGAAGACGTTCGACTACATTAACCGCGTTACTAAACGCTTCCGCTTTCGGTCTATGAGGGTACGTGGACACACTCTCCCCTCTCGTTGCTATGCATCTTCTAGTTAGATCTTGCGTGATCGAAGGAAAATTTTGAATTACTACATTCCCAACACCCTCGCGGTGCAAAACCTAGTACAAATCCCCCAAGTTTTGCCCCCGAATTCACTTTTTTGTAATTGGAGAAGTGCTTAAACTTCAGGAAGTAGTTTGGGCTTAACAAAGTGGTATCTTGAGCGATTGGCTCATGGAGGTGCACGAGATCTGGAGGCAAGCAAGGTTGGGGTTTTCCCTGGTAAAATTCCTCCTCTGTATAGATCTTCGGCAGCCGTGCAGTTCTGGAGGTGCTAGTGACATTAGACAATTCAGGTGTTGGAAGTGGTCGGGTTGTGGTTGTTGGAGAACATTTCTCCAGTCTAAAATCCCACCCACCCTCCCTTCTTGTAACACCCCAAGAATCATGCTACAGTAATCTCCCCCTAATGATGGCCATGTCATCATGGTTACTATGCAAATTGCCACTTGTCCAAAAATCAAATTCGAAATCCCATTTGAAATGCAAGTCAAATATTTACTTCTTCAAATAGTAAAATAAAATAGCTCATAATATTACAAATAATTCATAAGTAATTATGTTAAAGACAACAACATCACTAAAATTCCCAAAATGCCCCTAGGAATTAATTAAGTGGGTCAGCAGCAAAATAAATGACCTTTTCTATTTCTAAAAATATTTAAACTTTTTTTAAATGCTCTGAAACTTTTTGTGCAACACCAAAATATTGTGCTTGATTTATGTGCAAAGTTTCACATTTGACAATAATCATTTAGTAGCTAAATTAAATAGAAGACAAAGAATGAATAAAAGAACAGAAAAACAAAAGAAAAAGGGAAAGGAATAGTTGGGGCACTGTCCACTTAGGCCCTAGCGGCCACAGTGCAGGCCCAACCGATTCCCCCCTTCTTCCTACTGCTCAGAGGGGCTCAGTGGGCGCGTGCACCACGTCCATGCCGCAGATGTGCCACGTGCTGAGCATCCACCGCCTCCCCGCCCTCGCCAACGCCTACTAGACCACCTCGACAACTCCTTGGTGAACCCTAGCACCCACTTCCTCCTCTCCCTTGCTCGCCTCCTTCTCCACAGAAGCTGCATCCACCACCATCGCCATGACCAAGCTCATTCCCGCGGCCACCGTCGTCCCTGCAATGCTGAGCCAGTGCCGAGAACTCCGCTTGCCACCTCTACTTCGACTACATGGAGCAGATCACACTGGGAAGACCCTCCTACGCTGGATCGATGCCTTCTTCCTCCTGCCTGCCGCTGGTGTTCCTCATCGAATCTATCGCCACCTGCAGCTCCTAGCCCTCACCGAGCCTTTCTTGCGCTCCCCGGTGAGCTCCCGCTCAAATCCCCTCTCTGCCCTGCCTGGCTCAATGCCCGCAGCCACCGCCGCTGCCATTGTAGCCAAAGCGAAGCTCCGCCACCGCGTGCTCCCGTTGTTGCCATCTCTGCCGTGGCCTGCTGATCATGTAGTGTGCTCAAGGCTTTGTGACGAAGCCGCACGTGCCTCTAGATCACCTTGCCGTGCCCCTGTCGTCGGTCCCGTGCTCGCCCGAGACCGCCGCCGCCTGCCTTCGTTGCAGCGCTCACCTCCAGCCGCCCTGCAAGCGCTGCATCGGTGGTCGCCGACCATCACCACTGGTGCGCCATCGCGAAAACACTGGCCATGCCCACTCGTCTTGTCATTAGCCACTAAAACTGCCCCTAAACACCCACTGACATGTGGGCCTATTGTAACTACTTAGGATTAGTCTCAATAAATCTATAAATTATAATATATCACTGACGTGTAGGCCCCACATGCTAATTAGTCAAATTAAATTAAGCTAACCTACCATTAACTCTACACGTTACTGACAGCCGGGTCCCGCTGGACCCTGTTGTCCTAGTCAACTGCTGATTGGGCTGCTCTAGTCAATGACATGTGGGCACCAGTTGACCCTGTTGACCAGTCAACTGGTTAACAGTTGACCTGCTGACTCAACTGACTGGCCCCACATGTCAGCCACACGTGCACATCTCTGGGTACACTTTTGTGTACCCATAGCTTTTAATATTTAATATAATTTCGAATTAAATTAAATCTAGTAAATTCAAATAATCTTTTAAACTTTGAAAAATCATATAAAATAAATCGTAACTCAGATGAACATAATTTATATATGAAAGTTGCTCAGAAAAATAAGACCAATCCGTTTATGCCCTACACATACCTGTCACATGCCTCTAACACTGCAAACATAGAACCTTCCCGTGTGGTTTGTTTGTATGATAACTACATAAAGCTGGGATACTATCCCCAGATAATTTCCCGCTCCGTCTATAACGCTTAGCGCTGCAATAGGTCACCCCTAGCACATCATATTGCCATGTCATGCATCATGATGCATTTGTTTGCTTTTATATTTATTGTTTCTTCCCCCTCTTCTCTCCGGTAGACCCCAAGACCGACACTGCTCCCGACTACTATACTCCTGACGACCAACCCCTTTCAATAGAGCTTCCAAGCAAGCAAAACCCCCTTGATCATTCCTACATCGCCCATTCTTTCTCTCTCATGCTTGCATTAGATTTTGCTATTGTTGTTCGATAGTTCCTATTCTGATGCATATTTGCTTTTGTAACCTGTTGTTGTTACTTTACTTGTTATCCTATATGCTTAGTATAGGTTGGTTAGTGATCCATTAGTGACCCCGATGTCGGTGTCAAAACCGGCAAATCTCGGGTAGGGGGTCCCGAACTATGCGTCTAAGGATCGAAGGTAACAGGAGGCAGGGGACATGATGTTTACCCAGGTTCGGGCCCTCTTGATGGAGGTAAAACCCTACATCCTGCTTGATTGACTTTGATGAGTATAGGGGTTACATGAGTTGATCTACCACGAGATCATAATGGCTAAACCCTAGATGTCTATCATGTATGATTATGACTGCCTCTACGGACTAAACCCTCTGGTTTATATAGACACCGGAGGGGCCTAGGGTTGTACAGAGTCGGTTTACAGAGAAAGGAATCTTCATATCCGAGCGCCAAGATTGCCTTCCACGCCAAGGAGAGTCCCATTCGGACATGGGGGAAGGTCCTAGATCTTGTATCTTCACGACCCATCAAGCTGGCCCATGCCGCATAGCCCGGCCATTCGAGGACCCCATAATCCAGGATTCCCTCAGTAGCCCCCAAACTCGCCTTCAATGACGATGTATTCTCCGGTCTTGCATTTTCGGCTTTGAAAGGTGGGTTCTTCATTTCAATCCGGACTATCGATAATACGACGGCAACCTTAACATTTTTTACAATTCCCCCTGACGATGCTTCAACTTTCGTGCGCAGGATGAATACGAACGGTCCATGTCCTTTTTGTAAATATGTCCTTTACCACGTTCGGAAGGCATCTATATAAGGTGATATAGACCTCCAAATGACATCCCTCATCACGCAGAAAGGAAACCACCAAATCTAGCCTCGAGCAAAGATTTCGACCATGGCCAGCGCTCCAGGCCCCTCCTCGCGACCCCATGGCCCTCAAGAGGGCAATTGGCAGAGTTGCTCCGTGCCTTATCTTCAGTTAAGTCGGCTCCAGACGCAAGGCTACCTCCCTCCCGCGGATCTAGTCTCCGCTCGAGCGGGATTGTACTCAACAGGCAATGCTGTGATGGCCGAGATTTTCCCCAATCCCAATAAGGAGGATAGGGTGTGCTTCATACCATTCTTGCTGCGGGGCCTAGGATTTCCAATCCATCCCTTTCTTAGGGGGTTATTGGAATTCTACGGTATCCAACTACACAACCTCACCCTAGGTTCAATTTTGCACATCTCAGGCTTTGTTGCCCTCTACGAGCTATTTTTGGGTATCGAAGCCCACTTTAAATTATGGAGGAAGTTCTTTTGTCTCGTTCCTCGCCACCAAGGAGGCTCTATTTTCAAGGTGGGCGGTGCCGAAGTATGGCGTATAGCCGGGTCCGGATACCTTGTAGGAATACCTAAAGAGGTTTACCAGCAATGGACTTTAAAATGGTTTTATGTGGATGACGTTCCACTGCCGGACCCGATTCGTAGTGGCCTCCCTGAATTATCTAGTGCCCCTTTAAGGAAGCGCCTCAACTAGCATCCTCGACGTCCCAAAGAAAAGGAAAACACGGAGATACAATGATTGGTCAGCAAGGTCAGGCTGCTGGCCCACTCTGAACTCTCAATAGTCGAAGTCATGGCGATCGCGGTAAAGAGGTGTGTGCAGCCCCTCCAATCCAGAGTAACTCCTTTATGGTGTTACAACAGAGAAGACAATGAGTCCCCTTACAGAAGGCAAGGTACGGATACCCCAGCTGAACTGGCCTCTACTTTGGCCGATCTGTATAAGGGCAAAAAAGAAGATTTTCTTTGTTTAAACTGTCAGGAGGCCTATTCCATGTACACTCCTATTGAATGGGTAAGATCTCGATTCATCTGTGATTATTTTACTGCATCACAAATGCTAATCAAATGTACCTTTCATTGCCACTGACTTTAGTCATGGAAGAGGATGATCGAGGACGTCCACTGTCCTACTCCTTAGCCGGAGGATCACAATCGCGATAAGGATCCTGGCTTTTGTGAGGATCCGGATATGTATAGACTTTATTTTACGATGGGGTATTCTATTAGGCGAGCCTTGACGGTTTGGAAGTGGCCATTATCGCCGACTACCCTCGCCTTTACCCATTCTGCATCATGAGTATCCAGACGCTTCCTAAGAAGAGGTCCTCATTTGTATCCTTTCCTGTTGTACTAATCCGAATTTCATCGGGATTGGCGTTCCAAGGACCGTAACTCCTCGAGGGCGTCCCCCACGCAAGGCCGTCGTTCAAAACGAAAAGGAGCCGGGAGTACTGCGGAGGCTTCACAGTCTTCCAAGAGGTATTTGTACTTAATGCATGCCTAGGCATGAGTCTGGAACGTTTAAAGGTCTCCCATTTTTATCTTTTAGGAGGAGTATACGGCGAACGGTGGGAAAGCGCCTAGTTAGCCAAATGCCCACTAATCCGGTGCCGAACTCGCCTATTGGGACGCGAGCAAAAGCCGCGCCTGTTCCGCCTCCTCAAGAGGATTCGGATGACGTGTCGGTCACAAATTCCAAAGTGGATAGTGTGATGAACCACCGTCGCTTGAAGGAGGCCATGCATACGCCGGACTTGTCTGAACAAGAATTCACCGCACTGAATTCGACGGATGCCTATATCCGGGCAGCTTGAGATGGCCTTGCCAGAATTATTCAGCTATTCTCAAAGAAAATACAGGTGAAATTTGGCACAATTTAACATGGTCATATGCTCGTAGCCCCCAAGACTTGAAGCAGTTGGCCCAAATGATTGAAGGATTGTTATATCGGCAGACACTCATAGAGAATAATAACACATTGTCCAAGGAGCTTGAAGGGTGTCGGACCAAACTAGTTGTTGTCACCGCCGAACTAGAGAATTTGAAGAATTCCAGAAAGGCATCAGATGGTAAGCACAATAGTGTCCGGGAAATACGATTATGCGCCGACAATGATTTTAAAATATGCAATGTTTTGGTTTCAGCGGCAGGATCATCGGAGCAGTTGGAGGAAAAGCTAAAGGCTGCTCAGGCGGATAAGGAGCATGCCGAAGGGCAAGAAGCCACTGGTCAACGTATACTAACGCGGACCAGGGATGAGAAGAACAAGCTGCAAGATGCCAACATCAAGCAGGTAGAGGAGCTGAAGGACATACTAGCCCAACTGGCGGATGCCTTGAAAGAGAACAAAAAGCTGAAAGGCGGCATATTCAGTATCCCTTTTAACCTTATTTCCATACAGTCCCCTAATGGGAAGTTTTAACAACTTTTATTTCTGTAGGCGTGCTGACTGGGCGGCCTGAAGAAGAGGTGTCTGGATTTCAAGGCGATCTGCTACAAGAGCTGTCCAAAGTGCATGAACGAGCCCGGACGACAATGAGGAACATTGCTAAAGCTCTATGGCCAGCCGATTCTCCTCCAGGAAGTATGGAGGAGCTCGTGAATTTATTCAAAGGAGCTCGTCGCCGCTTTGGACTATGGAAGATATCAGCATGTCGAGAAGGTGCACGAGAGGCCTGGGCCATGATGAAAACACGGTACAACAGACTTGACCCGAATCATATGGCCCGGGTCGGGCCTCGGGGACCAGACGGGCAGGAAATTCCTGTTTGCTTAGTATATGACCAAGTAAAGATAGCCGCCAAGTTTTCTCAGTAGGATTGTAAGCTAGACAACTTATTAGATGGTCTAGAGGAGGAGGAAGTTTTCGAGTCCAAGTAGTAATGTACTTTTATTGAAAAAGTATCTCCAGCCGAATTTTAAAATGATTTTCATGGCAGACCTTTCGCTTTAACCTCCTAAATCCAAAGTTTGGAGTGTTTCCGAATACTATACTCGCGATAAACACCGAAGTATGTTCGGAAATCAGGCGGTCCGGTCATAGTTGCTTGAACAGACAAGTTGTATTCAGGGAGTTATGTTATATTACATTTGATCGTAAGAAACATCTTCCAGAGAAAATAGTTCCGTTAAGGGTTCCTTTCCCTGGGCCAGCATGCGTTGTTGTGCACGCCTGAGTTGTGATGCTAAAAATCATAGTGCATTATATTTTGGGGGTGAGGGAGTCCTGGATTAGGGGGTCTCCGGACAGCCGGACTATATCCTTTGGTCGGACTGTTAGACTATGAAGATACAAGATTGAAGACTTCGTCCCGTGTCCGGATGGGACTCTCCTTGGCGTGGAAGGCAAGCTTGGCAATACGGATATGTAGATCTCCTTCCTTGTAACCGACTTTGTGTAACCCTAGCCCCCTCCGGTGTCTATATAAACCGGGGGGTTTAGTCCATAGGACAACAGACAATCATACCATAGGCTAGCTTCTAGGGTTTAGCCTCTACGATCTCGTGGTAGATATACTCTTGTAATACTCATATAATCAAGATCAATCAAGTAGGACGTAGGGTATTACCTCCATCGAGAGGGCCCGAACCTGGGTAAACATCATGTCCCCCGCCTCCTGTTACCATCCGCCTTAGACGCACAGTTCGGGACCCCCTACCCGAGATCCGTCGGTTTTGACACCGACATTGGTGCTTTCATTGAGAGTTCCACTATGTCGTCACTGTAAGGCTTGATGTCTCATTCGATCATCGGTAACGATGTGGTCCATGGCGAGGTTTTCCTCCCCGGACAGATCTTCGTATTCGGCGGCTTCGCACTGCGGGCCAACTCGCTTGGCCATCTGGAGAAGAGCGACAGCTACGCCCCTGGCCGTCAGGTTAGGTTCAGAAACTTAAACTACACTGCCGACATCCGCGGAGACTTGATCTTCGACGGATTCAAGCCCACGTCAGGTGTGCCTCACGATCACGACGAGCATAATTTAGCTCTGCTGTCAGACAGTGTTCGGGAGATCAAACCTGCAACTACTCCGGCCTTCAATCCGGAGCAAATTGCGCCATCCGAGGACGGGTGGATAGACCCCGCCATGGAGGCCGCACTCTCAGGGCGATAGAGCCGGATACTGACTTCACCCCTTACAAGAGCCGTGTTGCTGAACCATTGGATTCGTCCTTGGCCACGGGCTCCGAACCGCCTGCATCCGTGCCCACCGAATCCGATTGGGCACCGATCATGGAGTTTACCTCCGTGGAAATCTTTCAGCACTCGCCTTATGGCGATGTGCTAAATTCATTAAGGTCCCTGTCTTTGTCAGGAGAACCTTGGCCGAACTATGTCCGGCTAGGATGGTGTCGGCGTTATGGGAACGGGGGTCCCCAGACTTGCCTGCCTGCGGCCTGCGGCGTGGCTCAAAGGGGGGCCCAGCACGGCCCATCTTCATCAACATAGACCCAAGACCCTCACGGGGCAGACGACACGGAGCTTCCTCAGGCACGGCCTCATCAGGCTGGCTCGCGAGGAGGCGGAGAGATCAAGGCGGGGTACCTCACGAGGTGCCCGTGACGCAAGCCATGATGACCAAGGGCGCCAGGCGGGTGCCAGCCCGCGCAGTGTCCTCCTTTCCCCTTTGGTGCAAGGGGGGCAAGCGCAGCTGCGGAGTACCGAGGCATCAGGCAAAGGTTGCCATTTCAGTGCAACAAGACCAAGACCAGGAGGACTGCAAGACGGAGGTCATTGTGGAGCCCAAGACGGCGTCACCACCAGAGCTTTGTGCAAGCGAAGACTACTTTTGTTAGGATAGCTGGTACTAGCTGTCCCCTTTCAAATTAGCCCGCCATTGTTGGCTCCCTTCCCGCTCGATATTTGGGAAGAGGACCAGGGCCTCTATAAATAGGACCAGCCACCCGCAGGATGGGAGTGCAGCTGGCTGAGAGGTTAGGGTGAGAGGTTGGAGATTGAATCGAGAAGAGAGAGAGAGAGAAGGGTGACTGAACTCCTCCCAGCAGTTCACCGCCCAGCCAAGAACAGACCCTCGCGAGGCTGTTCTTCCTTGTATCGCTCATCATCATCAGCCCAAGAGGCAATCCACACACCACACGCTGGAGTAGGGTATTACACCACAACGGTGGCCCGAACCAGCATAAATCCTGTGTCTCTTGTTTTGTTCTTTCCATAGCTTAGATCTTAGCGAGGCGGAGGGGTGTAGGTAGGTAGGAGGCGAAATCTCCGCGCGCACCCCAGTGTTCGAACCTCAAGGGTCTGCCGGAACCCGAAATCCGACATTTGGCGCGCCAGGTAGGGGTGCGCCGGAATTCGTCTTCCACCACCCCGTTCTCCTCCGACCATCGCGCCCATGTCTGACGCTCGTCGGGCCCGCGCCGAGCGCCGGGCCGCCCTCGCTTCTCGCGTCGCCCAGACGGCCCCTGTCGGCGGGCGTCCTCGCCATTCCCCGTCACCTGCCGTCAACGCCGCCACCGGCCCGGCGGGGGACGAGCAGCAAGCATTGTCTCAGCATCCGTTCGTGCGGCAAGACAGCCGCACCGCAACTCCCTCGCTCAGCCCAACTGGTTCTTCGTCCCGCGCGCTCCGCGCACCCATGGAGGCTCGAACTGCGCTCATCGCGGGAAACGAGCTCCTGTGCTACCGTCCCGTCGATGACGTCTACAAAGAATGGCTCGACCACATCGCCGAGCTCGTCCGCGCCGCAGGGGGCTCTCCTGCGCCGTCCGTTCCGCTGCACCGCACCCCGCCCCGCGCGGGCGACGAAGCTCCGGCGGCACCCCGACCTCCTCCTCCTCCTCAGGAAGGCGCCATGGCTCCAAGGCGCATGGCCCCTGGGCGGAACCCGCTCCGTCAGGTGCCAGCACGGCAAGAGCAGAGCTGCCAAGAAGTCTCTCGCTCGCAAGAAGCTGCCCCGGTGCTCCCTGCTCCAGCACGTCGCGACCATGCTCCTGCTCCCGCGCGTCAAGACCCCGCGCTGCTCCCAGCTGCAGCACGTGGGGACATGCAAGACCAAGCTCTCCATCACCCAAGGCCTCCCGTGGACACAGCAGGCTGCCGCGCCTTCACCACCGAGCTACGCAGCGTCGCGTGGCCCGACAAGTTCAAGCCAGACCTGTCCCCTCGTTATGACGGCACGGCTGACCCTGCGGAGTTCCTCCAGCTCTACGAGCTGGGCATCGAAGCTGCCAACGGAGACGAGAAGGTCATGGCAAACTGGTTCCCCATGGCGCTCAAGGACGGGGCCCGCACCTGGTTCCTGAACCTGGCCCCAGGCACGATCTCCTCCTGGGACGACATGCGCACCCGCTTCATCGCCAACTTCCAAGCTACTCGCGTCCGGCCACCCGCCGTGAGCGACATGCGCCGCATCAAGCAACAACCCAGGGAGACCCTGCAGAAGTACATCCAGTGCTTCAACAACGCACGCCTCAAGATTCCCAAGGTGACTGAGGAGGCCATCATCTCAGCCTTCTCCGACGGCATGCGCGATGTCAAGATGAAGGAGGAGCTGGCGATGCATGAAGACCTGTGCACTTCCTTGGAGCTGTTCAACTTGGCAACCAAGTGTGCCAGGGATGAGGAAGGGCGTCTCTCCCTCCTCGAGCTGCCTGCCGCAGACCCAGAAGAGAAGAAGCCCAAGGCCAAGGATGTGAAGCGCAAGGGGGCTGCCGTGCTCGTGGCAGAACCAGACACCAAGCGGGGCAGAGATCAGCCCGAACCTCCCAAGGGCAGTCGGTACTGTGTGTACCATGACCTCCACACCCACAACACCAAAGAATGTCAAGAGCTCCGAGCCGTGCGAGAGGAAGGATCGGCCGTCACCCCGACCGCGGTGACCGCGGCTACGGTCGAGGAGGAGGAAGGAACGAAGGATGCTGGGAAGACCGTGGCCCGCGCTAAGGGTGGCGCGATCAACCTCGCGAGGATCGCTGGCAAGACCCGCCTCGCAAGGGAGACTGGAGGGATCATGTCGGATTTCGGGTTCCGGCAGACCCTTAAGGTTCGAACACTGGGGTGCGCACGGAAATCTCGCCTTCAACCTCTCCGTCTCGATGGGATCTAAACTACTAAAAGAGCTGCACGAAAGACACAAGATTTATACTGGTTCGGGCCACCTATGTGGTGTAATACCCTACTCCAGTGTGTGGTGGATGGATTGCCTCCTGGGGCTGGTGTGGATGAACAATACAAGGAAGAACAGCCTCACGAGGGTCTGTTCTTGGCTGTGGTGATGAACTGCTATGAAGAGTTCAGTCACCTTTCTCTCTCTTTCTCTCTCAGATCCCGGACCGAACAACCAGGAATCGAACCCCTTGCTATGTGGGTGGCTAGTCCTATTTATAGAGGCCCTGGTCCTCTCCCCAAATATTGAGCGGGAAGGGATCCAACAATGGCGGGCTAATTTGAAGGGGGACAGCGAGTACATCTATCCTGACAAAAGCAGTCTTCGCCTGCCAAAGGCTCTGGTGATGACGCCGCGCTGGGCTCCATGGCGACCTCCGTCTCGTAGTCCTCCTGGTCTTGGTCTCGTTGCACCGAAGTGGCAACCTTTGCCTGATGCCTCGGTACTCCGCGGATACGCTTGCCCCCTTTGCACCAAAGAGGAAAGAGGGACGCTGCGCGCGCTGGCACCCGCCTGGTGCCCCGTGTCGTCATGGCTTGCATCATGGGCACCTCGCGAGGTACCCCGCCTTGAACTCTCCGCCTCCTCGTGAGCCAGCCTGACGAGGCTGTGCCTGAGGATGCGCCGTGTCATCCGCCTTGCGAGGCTTGGCCCCTCGCGAGGGTCTTGAGCCTCGTGTTGATGAAGTTGGGCCGCGCTGGACCCCCACTTGAGCCACGCCGCAGGCCGCAAGCAGGCAAGTCTGGGGACCCCCGTTCCCAGAACGCCGACAGTAGCCCCCGGGCCCAAGGCACGCATGGACTTGGCCGTGCTGAGAGGCGAAAGGGCAAGGGCGAAGCACCGCGGGCCCCAACAGCCTGCGGCCTCGGACGTCGCATGGCGGTTGATTGGACGTGGCGCCTCCGCTTCCCCACGACGCCTTGGTGATCGTGCGAGTTGGACAAGTCCCTGCATGCAGAACGTGTTATGATTACCTGTGATCGTGGAGACCGGCGGTTGGCCTTCGCTGGCTATAAGTACGGCACCGCTCATGCCCGTCCAGTCCATCTCCTCTTGCTCTCTCCTTCGCCTCAGTTCTTGCTCCGTCTTGGTGTGATGGCTCCGATTCGCCGATTCTCTACAGCGGAGAAGGGAAAGGCTCCTCGAGAAGGGCCAGACCCTCTCCCGCCGAAGAAGCGACTCACCCATTGCAGCCGGGACAATGAGGACCATCCGGTGGTGGCGAGGCCCTGGGGCGAGCGGGCTCCGCCGGGGTTCCCGCTTCCCTTGTACGCCCATGTCGAGGGCCCCGGAGGTGTTGATGCTGATCCCCGCGGTCAGCACCGTTGTCGGCGCCGTCGGGTTATGAAGGCGTGGGTGGTTCCTCCTGGAGTCCATGCCGAGGGCTCCTCCCGTGAGTTCGTGCTCCACGTCGTCACTCCTCTTCAGTCCTGAATCCGCCTTCCTCCCTTCTTTGCCTCCATGGTTCTTCCAGGGGGGCCTCTGGAGCTCCAGCTGCAGCACGCCGACTGCGGCGCCCCCGCGACCGAGGCCGAGGTCATCGTCGCTGCCCCGGGCGCGGTCTACATGTCCCGTGGCTGGAGGGAGATCGCCTGGGTCTGCAGGGAAAGAGGTGTGTTCATGGTCCACCTGGAGTATGACGGCGCGGCGGTGATGTTCTTCAAGGTCTTCGACGTGATCGAGCGCTGGCTGGAGTGCTGCCGCGGGAGAGGCGGCCAGGACCTCGCCCTGGTGAGGGCTAGGCCCGTCGACCGCCCCCTTGGCAGTGGCGCCCGAGGGTCCAGCGGCTCCAGCGAAGGCTTCGCGACTCCGGAGACGAGCGACGACAGCTACGAGCCCCCGAGTCGTCGCCGCTCCAGGAGCAGGGCGGACGCATCAGGCCGTCGCCAACCCTGATCTGGATGGGGTTGGCGCCGGTGCCTGACGACCCACTGTTGATGATGGCATCTCCCGCAGTAGCTCATGTAGTTAGCGTCCCTTAGGATCCGCTCCCTGCGAGGAATCAAAATGCGCCCCGTGGGGGCTTGTAAGGTGCCTGTAGTCCTGTTTGTTAATATGTATGACTTTTTGACGTGGATCCGAGCGAGCTGCTAACTCCGTTATAGTTCAGCCTTCCCTTTCGCACCTCACGAGGGCTTGGTGCTCTACGCCGACAGGTCCCAGTCCCAAGGCGGCGTCAGCCGTCGCTGGTATGCCAGGTCGCGATGCCGTGGTCAAGGCCAGGAGGTGAGCGACCCGAGGTCCGGTAAGAGCCCCTGAGTCGCGATGCTCAGGAGGTCCCCTTTGGCGCCCAAGTAGCCATCACTTAGTGAGAAAGGGAAGCAACGTCGCTAGTACGGAGTTGCTTTAGGTGCAGGGGTAGTGCTGCAGCAGCCAGTGCCGTGGGTGGTAACTTATCTTGAGGATCAGGGGCCGTTCCAGGTGTGCCGTTGGGTCCGTGTGTGGATAGGAGCGGAAACGCTCGGCAAGGTCCTCGCGAGGCCCCTTCTTCCCCGCCTCTGCTCCCCTGTCTGCTCTACGTCCTCGGGTCCCGGCCCTCGAGCTTGTCTCAGCCGTCGCTGGTATGCCAGGTCGCGATGCCGTGGACAAGGCCAGAGGGTGAGGGCTGGAGACCCAGTAAGAGCCCTGAGTTGTGATGCTCAGGCACCCCCCTTTAACGTGCAAGCGGTTCGCGCGGGCGAGGGCGAAGGAAACCTCGTGAGGGCCTCAGCTTGCGCGGTTCCCTCCAGGGATCCTGCAGGGTCATCACAGAAAGAAGATGGTGTTGCCACGGCGGCCATTAGTCGATCGTTAGTCACTCAAGAGCTTGCTGGTTGAGGTAGGCGAGGCGTATCTGGGCACCCGTGAGCCAGCGCGGGACTCCCGAGGCCCTACCTCTGGGCGGGTTGCGCCCGGCACTGGGCCGTATCTTGAGATGTGTCCCTGCAAAATTTGGTTAGATGCCGGTACACTACATCCTCGGGTCCCGGCCCTCGAGCTTGTCTCAGCCGTCGCTGGTATGCCAGGTCGCGATGCCGTGGACAAGGCCAGAGGGTGAGGGCTGGAGAGCCAGTAAGAGCCCTGAGTCGCGATGCTCAGGCACCCCCCCTTTAACGTGCAAGTAGTCGACATGGAGAAAAAGGGATGCCGCGGACGGGCAACAAGCAATCAAGCGTGACAAGCAAATGCATAGTTGGAAATAAACGCGACGGAGATACACGCCGCTGGGCCTGGCCCCAGCGGCTTGGGGATGATGCAACCCGAGGGGCGCCCCCAATCAAGGCAAGCTTATTACCGAAAAGTAAATGCAGGTACATGCCGCAGGGACGGACCCACGCGGCCTGGGAGTGACGCACCCTGGGGGGCGCTCCCAGCTGGGGATAAGGCTTGGAAGACGTCACCTGAGGATGTTGTTGGTGAGGTGGTGTTGGTGCAGCAGGCTTGGCGAGCTGCGGAAGCCGATCCTCACGAGCCCCCAGGCCCCGGAGCCTCCGGAGGCTCCGGAGGCACCGGTGACTCCTCGCGAGCTGTCTCCACCTCCGCTAGAGCCGCGGACCGCCTATCTTCCTGGGCCTCCATAATGCCCCTCGTGAGGCGCTGGCACGCCGCAGCCGCGCTCAGTAGGCCGTAAGGCATGCGAACATGGCTGTGGGGTGGACCTCCGCAGCGCCCCACTCGCGAGGGCCAGAGGCGCTCCATTGTGGCGATCTGATTGAGCCCTGGTACATCAACGCAGACGCGCAGCCCACCATCCTCGCCAGGATGTGGGGCCGCAGCTGGTGAGCGACGGCAACCTCTCATGATCCTTGCCTCCTGCAGTTCTTGAATCGCTTTGCTGATGAACTCGTGCTGGCTAGACCCTCCTTGCTTGGCCCTTCCTCGATGGAAACGTGCCTCGAAGCACGCCTCCACGTGGTGCCCAAGCGCCTCCCTCGTGACTCTGGCTAGGTCGGTGGCCCTCCAGGTGAGAGCCCCCGAGCCCAGCCTGAGGAGGGCGCCGGGCGCGCTTTCCTATGCGATGGATGGAGGGCCCTCCTGAGGAGGCACGGGCCCTGAGGGGCCTGCCTCCTGAGGGGCTGAGCCTGACGACGTCTTCTTCTTCTTGGGGATGGTCTCAGGAAGCCTCCTGCATCCGCGATCTGGGTGTTCTAGCGACGCGGCCTGAAAGGCTCGCTCCAGGGAACACACTACATCTCTCTCTTCACAGGGCACCGTGATGACGCCGCCATTTCCTGGCATCTTGAGGACGTTGTAGCCGTGGTGGGTCACGGCCATGAACTTGGCCAGCGCTGGGTACCCGAGGATGGCGTTGTACGGCAGGCGGATGTGGGCGACGTCGAAGTCGATGAGCTCGGTGCGGTAGTTGCTGCGGGCTCCGAAGGTGACAGGGAGGCGGACCTACCCGATCGGGACTGTGGAACCGTCGGTAACTCCGGAGAAAGGCTTGGTCGGCTGGAGCTGATCATAGGGCACTTGGAGGTTGTTGAAGGTTTCCACGGACAGGACGTTGAGCCCTGCCCCTCCGTCGATGAGGGTCTTGGTGACCAGCACATTGCAGATGACTGGGGAGCAAAGCATCGGGAGGACTCCGGCGGTGGCTGAGCACTTGAGCTGATCCGCTGAGCTGAACGTGATGGCGCACGCCGACCACCTGAGGGGGCGCGTTGTTTCGAGCTTGGGGAGGGCTGCATTCACCTCACGGGCGAACTGCTTGAAGATGCGTTGGGAGGCCGGGGCTTGAGCTCCGCCCAGGATGCAGGTGATTGCGCGCGGCTCCTGGAAGCCCCCAGCCCCCTCGTCTTGATGGCGGTCGTCGTTCCTTCTTGGTGGAGGCGGTAGAGGAGGCAGGCCTGCGTTGCCGTGAGGGCGGTCCTCATGAGGCTGGTATCTCCAGTCCCCCTCACGAGGCAGGTCCCGCCAACGGTCCTCGCGAGGCTGGTCGCACCACCCCTGGCGCGGGCCACGGTCTTCCCAGCGCCCTGGGTTTCTTCCTCCTCCTCGGCCATAGCCCCGGTCAGCACGGTCAGGGCGACGGCCGATCCTTCCTTCTCGTACGGCGCGGAGCTCTTGACATTCGTTGGTGTTGTGGGTGTGGAGGTCGTGGTACACACAGTACCGGCTGCCTCTGGAGGGTTCGGGCAGATCCTTGCCCCGCTTGGTGTCTGGTTCGGCTACGAGCACGGCAGCCCCCCTTGCGCTTCACGTCCTTGGCCTTGGGCTTCTTCTCTTCTGGGTCCGCTGTAGGCAGCTCGAGGAGGGAGAGGCGTCCCTCCTCAGCCCTAGCGCACCTGTTCGCTAAGTTGAACAGCTCCAAGGAGGTGCAGAGGTCCTCATGCATCGCCAGCTCCTCCTTCATCTTGACGTCGCGCATGCCATCGGTGAAGGCCGAGATAATGGCCTCCTCGGACACCTTGGGGATCTTGAGGCGCGCGTTGTTGAAGCGCTGTATGTACTTTTGCAGGGTCT
This sequence comes from Triticum monococcum, assembly GCA_034509565.1. Taxonomy (NCBI): domain Eukaryota; kingdom Viridiplantae; phylum Streptophyta; class Magnoliopsida; order Poales; family Poaceae; genus Triticum; species Triticum monococcum. The sequence continues at coordinate 124,699,759 of CM067841.1, forward strand.
CTCCGGGTTGTTGCTTGATGCGGCGCATGTCACTCACTGCGGGCGGCCGGTCGCGAGTACCTTGGAAGTTGGCGATGAATCGGGTGCGCATCTGGTCCCAGGAAGAGATCGTTCCTGGAGCCAGATTCAGGAGCCAGGTGCGCGCTCCTTCCTTCAGCGCCATGGGGAACCAGTTAGCCATGACCTTCTCGTCCCCGTTGGCAGCCTCAATGCCCAGCTCATAGAGCTAGAGGAATTCCGCGGGATCAGTGGTGGCGTCGTAGCGAGGAGGCAGGTCCGGCTTGAACTTGCCGGGCCACGCGACGCCACGCAGCTCGGGGGTGTAGGCGCGGCAGCCCGCGGTGGCCATGAAAGGCCTCGGTTGGTGGAGAGCTCGGTCTTGAGGGTCCCCACGCGCTGCAGCTAGGAGCAAGGCGGGGTCTTGGCATGCCGGAGCTGGAGCAGGGAGTGCCCGGGCAGCCCCCTGCGGGCAAGGGATTTCTTGGCAGCTTCACTCTTGTTGCGATGGCGCCTGGCGGAGCGGGTTCCGCCTAGGGGCCAGTCGCCTTGGAGCCACGGCATCTTCTTGGAGAGGAGGCGGCTGGTACGCCGCCGGAGGTTCGTTGCCCGCGCGGGGCGGAGTGCGGCGCAACGGGGCGGATGGCGCAGGAGAGCCCCTGCGGCGCGGACGAGCTCGGCGACGCGGTCGAGCCACTCCTCGTAGACGTCGTCGACGGGGCGGTAGCACAGGAGCTCGTTTGCAGCGATGAGCGCAGCTCGAGCCTCCAAGGGTGCGCGGAGTGCGCGGGACGAAGAGCCAGCTGGTGCGAGTGACGGGGTGGCGGTACGGCCGTCTTGCCGCACAGATGGGTGCTGAGACGATGCCTGCTACTCGCCCCCCGCCGGGCCGGTGGCGGCGTTGATGGCGGGCGACGGGGAACGACGAGGACGCCCACCGACGGGGGCCATCTGGGCGACGCGAGAAGCGATGGCGGCCCGGCGCTCGGCGCGGGCCCGACAAGCGTCTGACATGGATGCGACGGTCGGAGGAGAGCGGAGCGGTGGGAGACGAATTCCAGCGCACCCCTACCTGGCGCACCAAATGTCGGATTTCGGGTTCCGGCAGACCCTTAAGGTTCGAACACTGGGGTGCATGCGGAAATCTCGCCTTCAACCTCTCCGTCTCGATGGGATCTAAACTACTAAAAGAGCTGCACGAAAGACACAAGATTTATACTGGTTCGGGCCACCGATGTGGTGTAATACCCTACTCCAGTGTGTGGTGGATGGATTGCCTCCTGGGGCTAGTGTGGATGAACAATACAAGGAAGAACAGCCTCGCGAGGGTCTGTTCTTGGCTGTGGTGATGAACTGATATGAAGAGTTCAGTCACCTTTCTCTCTCTTTCTCTCTCAGATCCCGGACCGAACAACCAGGAATCGAACCCCTTGCTATGTGGGTGGCTAGTCCTATTTATAGAGGCCCTGGTCCTCTCCCCAAATATTGAGCGGGAAGGGATCCAACAATGGCGGGCTAATTTGAAGGGGGACAGCGAGTACATCTATCCTGACAAAAGCAGTCTTCGCCTGCCAAAGGCTCTGGTGATGACGCCGCGCTGGGCTCCATGGTGACCTCTGTCTCGTAGTCCTCCTGGTCTTGGTCTCGTTGCACCGAAGTGGCAACCTTTGCCTGATGCCTCGGTACTCCACGGATACGCTTGCCCCTTTTGCACCAAAGAGGAAAGAGGGACGCTGCGCGCGCTGGCACCCGCCTGGTGCCCCGTGTTGTCATGGCTTGCGTCATGGGCACCTCGCGAGGTACCCCGCCTTGAACTCTCCGCCTTCTCGCGAGCCAGCCTGACGAGGCTGTGCCTGAGGATGCGCCGTGTCGTCCACCTCGCGAGGCTTGGCCCCTCGCGAGGGTCTTGAGCCTCGTGTTGATGAAGTTGGGCCGCGCTGGGCCCCCACTTGAGCCATGCCGCAGGCCGCAGGCAGGCAAGTCTGGGGACCCCCGTTCCCAGTACGCCGACAGATCAGCCTCGCGAGGATCGCCCGCAAGGCAACGCAGGCCTCCCTCCACTGCCGCCGCAGCCAAGGAGAAACGAGGACCACCACCAGGACGAGGGGGCTGGGGGCTTCCAGGAGCCGCGCGCGATCGCCTGCATCCTGCGCGGGGCTCAAGCCCCAGTCTCTCAACGCATCTTCAAGCAGTTCGCCCGCGAAGTGAATGCAGTCCTTCCCAGGCTCGAAGCCACGCGCCCTCTCAGGTGGTCGGCGTGCGCCATCACGTTCAGCTCAGCAGATCAGCTCAAGTGTGCAGCTACAGCTGGAGTCCTCCCGATGCTTTGTTCCCCAATCATCAGCAACGTGGTGGTCACCAGGACCCTCATCGATGGCGGGGCAGGGCTCAACGTCATGTTCGTGGAAACATTCAACAATCTCCAAGTGCCCTATAGCCAGCTTCAGCCAACCAAGCCTTTCTCCGGAATCACCGACGGCTCCACGGTCCCGATCGGGCAGGTCCGCCTCCCTGTCACCTTCGGGGCACGCGACAACTACCGCACCAAGCTCATCGACTTCGACGTCGCTCACATTCGCCTGCCGTACAACGCCATCCTTGGGTACCCAGCACTGGCCAAGTTCATGGCCGTAACTCACCACGGCTACAACGTCCTCAAGATGCCAGGAAGTGGCGGAGTCATCACGGTGCCCTGTGAAGAGAAGGACGCAGTGTGTTCCTTGGAATGAGCCTTTCAGGCCGCGTCATTGGAAGACACGGATCGCGGAAGCAGGAGGCCTCCCGAGACCGCCCCCAAGAAGAAGAAGACATCGTCCGGCCCGGCCACTCAGGAGGAAGGCCCCTCTGGGCCCGCGCCTGCCCAGGGTGAACCTCCTTCCATCGCATAGGAAAGCGCGCCCGGTGCCCCCCTCAGGCAGGGCTTGGGGGCTCTCCCCTGGAGGGCCATCGACCTAGCTAGGGTCACCAGGGAGGCGCTTGGGCACCACATGGAGGCATGTTTCGAAGCACATTTCCCTCAAGAAGGAGCAAGGCAAGGAGAGCCAGACCCTCAGGAGTTCGTCAACAAGGCCGTTCAGGAGCTACAGGAGTCAAGAGTCATGAAAGGCGACCGCCGCCTACCAGCAGTGGCTCCCCATCCAGGCGAGGATGGTGGGCTGCGTGTCTGCATCGACATACCAAGGCTCAACCGAGTCGCCTCTCTGGAGCGCCTCTGGCCCTCACGAGTGGGGCGCTGCGGAGGTCCACCCCACAGCTACGTTCACATGCCTTACGGCTTGCCGAACGCGGCTGCCACGTACCAGCGCCTCATGAGGGGCATCACGGAGGCACGAGAGGCCAGGCGTTCCGCAGCCCTGGCGGAGATGGAGATGGTCCGCGAGGAGCCGCCAGCACCTCTGGAGCCTCTCGGGGCCCCTGGGCCTGGGGGCTCGCGAGGATCGGCTTCCGCTGCCCACCGAGTCTGCTACACCAACACTCCTTTGTCCTCAACGTCATCAGGTGAAATCTTTCAAGTTTCATTTCCAGCTGGGAGCGCCCCCCAGGGCTGCATTATTCCCAGGCCGCGTGGGTCCGTCCCTGCGGCGTGTATCCCTTTTATTTCATGTTGTTAGCTTACCTTGTTGGGGGTGCCCCTCAGGCTGCATGATCCCCAAGTCGCTCGGGCCAGGCCCAGCGGCATGTATCCCATTTGCGTTTATTTCCGGTTATGCGTTAGACCCACCATGCTTGATTATTTGATGCCGGTCCACGGCACCTCTTCTTCTCCATGCTGACCACTTGCACATTAAAGGGGGGGGTACCTGAGCATCGCGACTCAGGGCTCTTACTGGCTCTCTAGCCCTCACCCTCTGGCCTTGTCCATGGCATCGCGACCTGGAACACCAGCGACGACTGAGACCAGCTCGAGGGCCGGGACCTGAGGACGTAGAGTGCCGACATCTAACCAAATTTGCAGGGACACATTACAAGATAAGGCCCAGTGCTAGGCGCAACCCGCCTAGAGGAAGGGCCCCGTGAGTCCCGCGTTGGCTCACGGGTGCCCAGATACACCTCGCCAGGCCCTATCGTGCCAGCCACGTGTCAGGGCGGGGCTGTACATGCCCCGAGGGCTCCTCCCGGAGGGGGGCCCCTCCCATGTACCAGTGGAAGCACCATGCTCCGCGCTGGCTGGCGACACTGCCGAGGAGCGGCTATGCCTGTACACATACGGAAGCGCTATGCTCCGCGCTGGTGATAAACAACTGAGGGTGGTCCCCGGACCGCATCAACCTCAGGGAGCCCAGAGCTCAGTGTCTAGCCTCATCGTAACGCCTCCCCTCGGGAGTGCCGCGCGAGGGGGCTGGGCACGGGGGCTGCGCCTGGGTCACACCCAGACGCATGCCGCCCAGCCAGGTCCCCCCGGGCCTGGTTCGTCGCGCGTCTCTCCCCGAGCGGAGCCAAGGTACGAAGGCTGTTTTAGCGTCAAGGGGGACTCCTGAGCATCGCGACTCAGGAGCCTAACTGGTCACATAGCCCCTCACTCCTTAGTTCCGAAAGGCTAACGGCGGTTGAGGTATGCGCGCGGCCGGGCTCTGCAGACGTAGAACGGTAGATCCACCCACATCACACCTCCCTACTTGCTGTTCGTGCGCCAAGGGGGACTCCTGAGCATCACGACTCAGGAGCCTAACTTTTCACGTAGCCCCTCACTCCTTGGCCCCGCCTTGGTTTCTGGTCGGGACCAACGCTGGGTGAGGCATGCACGGGGCCGGGCTCTGCCGGCGTAGAACATAAGCAAGTAGGAAGGAAAAGCGCAAATTTCAAGGAATTCAAAAGCAAATATTGCAGTCCACACTGTTATCTCAATGCCAAACGCAAGTTTAAACGCCTCCCCGAGGCATGATACATGTGCAGGAATTAAAGGCAGGACAGGAGCCACAACGGAGTCACTTGTCGGCGGTGGAGCAGCACGGAGTGGGTTCGCCTCATGGAGCAGTGGGGTCGTCAGCGCCTTGTTTCGGCTTGGTGCTAAAGGCCTGAAACTTCCCCAGCAGAGCCTCCGCACGACCCTTCACGGCCTCGGCAGCGGCAGCGGCACGCTCGCCGCTTACTGGCTCCAGCAGGCTGTCGAGGTCGACGCTGGGATCGCGAAGGTAGATGTGGGTGAGGACCCGCGCCAGTGCTGCAGAAGACAGGACACGCGCCTCGGCCTTGGCCGTGGGGCCAAGGCCAAGGGTGAAATCTTCAAGAGCACGAACCAGGAAGGGAAGCAGCTTGGCGGGGCCGTCCTCGGTGCCACCCAGCGGGCTCTCCAGGCCGCTGTCGTAAAGCATCCTCAGCGAGGAGCGAGCCTTCGCCTCCATCTCCGCGAAGGCCACGCGGTCCTCGGCAAGAACCAGGGCCTTGTCATCCAGCTCGGCCTTCCTCACCCCCAACTCCTGCTCCAGCACGCCTAGGCGGTCGCGGCGCTTCCTGAGATTGACCTCCCTCTCCTTGACGGCCGCCTCGCGAGCCTTCACGCCTTCTTCCTGCTCTTGGCGAAGGCAGGCCTCTTTCGCGAGCTGGTCCCGCAGGCCTTGCAGCTCGTCCTCCAGCGCCTTGCAGCGACCACAGATGTCGACCACCTCCCCCAGGGCTGCGTCACGAGCAGCCTTCGCCTCGAGGACGGCCTGCTTCTCCTCATCGCAAGCCGTCGAGGCCTGGACCAATGCCGCCCGAATCGAAGCATCGGAGCGAACCCATCCTGAAGCCAGCTCCAAGCGCCCGACCACCAAGCGAGGCTCGGCGCCAAGAAGATCCTGCCGCAGTCGGTCCAGCTCAGCAGCAGCACGATCCAGAACGGCAGAAGGAGTTGGAGAGGCAGCAGCCGGTGGAGTAGGAGGAGAAGGCGGCAGCGCGGCCACATCATCCTGAGGTGGAGTCTGCTGCACCCCAACGGCTGTAGTGGCGGCGGCAGGCGAGGACACCTCGGGAGTCACTTGGGCCGTGGGGCTGAGCTCGCCCCAGCCGGCTCAGCCAGGCCTCGCGAGGACGACCGGGCAGGAGAAGCCTGTGTGTCGCGGTCACCCTCCTTCGCGGGCAGAGGCGTTGCCACGGATGGAACCTCAGGAGCTCCCTTCGAGTTCTTTGCTGCGGGCGCCAGCCTATCCAAGAGATGCGTACGTCAAGCCTCAGAAGCAGAGCAAGAAATAAAGACAAGAATCAAATGCTTACAGATCGTCGCCAGTGAGCTCAAGCGGCCTCCGGCCAAATTTGAAGCCTGAAAGCCGGCTGGAAGGGTCAACCTCGGGGAGCTTGGAAGCGGAAGGTTCTCCCTTGACCCTCAGGGGTGGCGGAGCCGGCCTTGAACACCTTCGCCCTGTTAATGCCCCGCGCCGTCGCCATCCGGCGCAACCGGGCGAGGCTCGCCTCTGACACGTTCGGTGAGTCCAGGGCAGACGAGTACCAAGCTACGGCCGGGGGCTGACGAGGCGCCATGGCTTCCTAGGTCACGCGGTCGGAGTAGATCTGGAAGTTTTGGAGGAAGGAAGGAGAGGCGCAAGAAAGGGGATCTGAGCAGCAACCGGAGAAAGCAAAAAAGCAAAGCCTAGGAGGATGCCGCTCCTTTATCAACTCACGCGGTTGCTAAGGCGCTCACGTCCAATCAACCGCCACGCGGCGCCCAAGGCCGCAGGCTGTTAGGGCCCGTGGCGCTTCGCTCTTGCCCTTCCGCCTCCCTGCACGGCCAAGTCCGGGCGCGCCTTGGGCCCCGGGGCTACTGTCGGCGTTCTGGGAACGGGGGTCCCCAGACTTGCCTGCCTGCGGCCTGCGGCGTGGCTCAAAGGGGGGCCCAGCACGGCCCATCTTCATCAACACAGACCCAAGACCCTCGCGAGGGGCCAAGCCTCGCGGGGCGGACAACACGGAGCTTCCTCAGGCACGGCCTCATCAGGCTGGCTCGCGAGGAGGCGGAGAGATCAAGGCGGGGTACCTCACGAGGTGCCCGTGACGCAAGCCATGACGACCAAGGGCGCCAGGTGGGTGCCAGCCCGCGTAGTGTCCTCCTTTCCCCTTTGGTGCAAGGGGGGCAAGCGCAGCCGCGGAGTACCGAGGCATCAGGCAAAGGTTGCCATTTTGGTGCAACAAGACCAAGACCAGGAGGACTGCAAGACGGAGGTCATTGTGGAGCCCAAGACGACGTCACCACTAGAGCTTTGTGCAGGCGAAGACTACTTTTGTCAGGATAGCTGGTACTAGCTGTCCCCTTTCAAATTAGCCCGCCATTGTTGGCTCCCTTCCCGCTCGATATTTGGGAAGAGGACCAGGGCCTCTATAAATAGGACCAGCCACCCGCAGGATGGGAGGGCAGCTGGCTGAGAGGTTAGGGTGAGAGGTTGGAGATCGAATCGAGAAGAGAGAGAGAGAGAGAGAGAGAGAGAGAGAGAGAGAGAGAGAGAAGGGTGACTGAACTGCTCCCAGCAGTTCATCGCCCAGCCAAGAATAGACCCTCGCGAGGCTGTTCTTCCTTGTATCGCTCATCATCATCAGCCCAAGAGGCAATCGACACACCACACATTGGAGTAGGGTATTACACCACAACGGTGGCCCGAACCAGTATAAATCATGTGTCTCTTGTTTTGTTCTTTCCATAGCTTAGATCTTAGCGAGGCGGAGGGGTGCAGGTAGGTAGGAGGCGAAATCTCTGCGCGCACCCCAGTGTTCGAACCTCAAGGGTCTGTCGGAACCCGAAATCCGACAGATGGGATGCAGACGACGAAGAAATTCGCTACCCACCCACCACCCACTTAGTAGCCTCTGTCGACAAATTAACCGACATGCTCAATTTCGACTCTGAAGACATCGACGACATGGACGACGATGCAGGAGAGGAACAGGAACCAGTGCCCACAGAGCGCTGGACAGCCACCCCATGATATGATATATACATGGTGGACACCCACAAAGAAGGCAATGGAGATGAGACAACGGAGGATGACCCCTCCAAGAAGCAATCGAAGCGCCGTTGTCAGCGGCGCCGCTCTAAGTCCCGCCATAGCAAAAACAGCAATAAGAGCGCAAGAGAAAATAACACCCCAGTCGACTCCAGAGGAAACGACGACCATATTGACCCAGCGGCAGAGCACGACGAAACTGCAAACGTCGAACATAGTACGAATCCGATATCCGAACACGGCGACGCCGAGGATAAAGCTCATCAACCTCTCTCTGGGGAGGAAAACAGTCTGGACGAAGATGCACACATCATCCCGGAAAGGTACTTGGAACAAGAGAACCCCCGCAGAAGGATAATTTCCACAGCGAGGAGTCTAAAGAAGCAGAAGCAAAGACTTAAGGATGCACAAAATACGCTCAGCTGCAGATGGAACAAAGTGCTCGACAACGAAGAAAAGTATGGTGGAAGTTACCACACAAAGAGCTATCCAAAGCGCAAGCTACTGCCTGAATTCGATGATGAGGCCTCAGAGCCCACACAGCCAAAAAATAAAACGGCCAACCGGCCGGATCAACCACCTTGTGGCCATGATAGAGCAGCTAACAAGGCCGTGCATAAGTCAACACACGATCTACGTGAAGACTTGCGCCAAAAATCTTGTATGACCATATCCATCTATGGATCTAGGAAGCGCGCTCCGGCACAAAATCAAAACCGAATACTACAACCGTCCGAACGCCATGATACATCCAAATATAGGGGTGCCGCACACCCCCTATGTTTCACCGATGAGGTGCTGGACCACGAATTTCCAGAAGGATTCAAACAAGTGAACATAGAGGCATACGACGGGACCATAGACCCTGGGGTCTAGATTGAGGACTTTATCCTCCATATCCATATGGCTCGCGGAGACGATCTCCACGCCATCAAGTACTTGCCCCTCAAGCTTAAAGGACCAGCTTAGCACTGGCTGAAAAGCCTCCCCGAAAATTCAATTGGAAGTTGGGAGGAGCTCGAGGATGCTTTCCGGGCTAATTTTCAAGGGACCTATGTCTGACCTCCGGATGCAGACGATTTAAGTCATATAATTCAACAGCCTGGAGAGTCAGCCCGAAAGCTTTGGAACAGGTTTCTCACTAAGAAGAACCAAATCATCGACTGCCCAGATGCTGAAGCCTTAGCAGCTTTCAAGCACATCGTCCAAGACGAATGGCTCGCCAGACACCTCGGCCCAGAAAAACTGAGAACAATGGCAGCCCTGACAAGCCTCATGACCTACTTTTGCACGGGCGAAGATAGCTGGTTAGCCCGCAGTAGCACCAGTGATCCAAGCACATCCGAAGTCAGGGATGGCAATGGAAAACCACGACGCAGTAAAAGCAAGCGTCAAAATAAAGAAGATAGCGCAGATAATATGGCGGTAAACGCCGGATTCAGGGGCTCTCGACCAGGTCAGCGGAAAAAGCCTTTCAAAGGCAGCAGAGATGGACCGTCCAGCCTAAACAAGATTCTAGACAAACTATGTCAGATTCATGACACCCCCGATAAACATGCAAATCACACCCACAGAGAATGCTGGGTCTTCAAGCAGGCCGGTAAGCTAAATGCCGAACACAAGGGGAGGGAGACACCAAGCGAAGACGAGGATGAACCTCGCCAGCAAAGCACTGGAGGACAAAAAAAATTCCCACCAGAGGTTAAAACAGTAAACATGATCCACGTGACGAAGAGGAGAAGCAAACATGCACTCCGAGACATACGCGCCGTAGAGCTCGTCACCCCTAAGTTCAACCCCTGGCTGGCCTGCCCGATCACTTTTGATCGCAGGGATCACCTGACAAGCATCCGACATGAACGATTGGCTGCCTTGGTGTTAGACCCAATAGTAAACGGACACCATCTCACACGAGTCCTTATGGACAGCGGCAGTAGTCTTAATCTGATATATCAGGACACAGTTCGCGAAATGGGGATAGACCCGACAAAAATCAGCCAAAGTAATACTACCTTCAAGGGAGTAATACTAGGCGCAGAGGCCCGCTCCACGGGCTCTCTAATACTAGATGTTGTATTCGGTTCATCCGACAACTACCGAAGTGAGAAGTTAGACTTCGACATTGCTCCATTCCAAAGCGGCTATCAAGCACTACTCGGAAGAACAGCTTTCGCTCATTTTAATGCGGTAGCACATTACGCTTCTCTTAAGCTTAAGATGCCGGGTCCATGTGGCACCATCACAGTTAGTGGAAATATTGAGCGTTCTCTACACGTGGAAGAACGTGCGACGGCTTTAACAGCCGAGCACTAGACGGCCTCACCAACCAGAATAAATGACAGGTCGTAAAGACCGTGGACACGGTTAGGCGAGTCCGGCGCATCACTAGATATACCTGAGATTGGTTTGATGGTTAAACCCTCATAGACGGTACAAGGGGCTTCCCGCGTGTAATCAGGGCTAGTTCGGCTCAACTTGACTTATCTTGAATTTTAATGGTTTATCGAGGATAACCAATTTTATTTATTTAGTTTTTGGCATGACAACTTTCACCTAAGTTCTTCTCTTTTACAGATGACAATCGTGCTACACCAGTCTAGGACATGGCACAACGGAGACACAGGCGCAGACGTGCAGCTGGGACCCGCTCAAAGGTTTCTTTTCAGATTAAGACCATGCGTAAACCTTTTTACTGTCTCTTTGGAGGACCTTGAAGTAGATGTGTCTAGAGGGGGGTGATTAGACACCTCATGCCAAAGTTGCAATTTTTAAGCTTTTTCGGTTTGAGTGGAGTTTAAGCATAATTTCAACACTCACAATACATATCAAGCAAGTATGCAAAGTGTATATAGGCGGCGGAAAGTAAAGCATGCAACTTGCAAGAATGTAAAGGGAAGGGTTTGGAGAATTCAAACGCAATCGGAGACACGGATGTTTTTCCCGTGGTTCGGATAGGTGGTGCTATCCTACATCCACGTTGATGGAGACTTCAACCCACGAAGGGTAACGGTTGCGCGAGTCCACGGAGGGCTCCACCCACGAAGGGTCCACGAAGAAGCAACCTTGTCTATCCCACCATGGCCATCACCCACGAAGGACTTGCCTCACTAGCGGTAGATCTTCACGAAGTAGGCGATCTCCTTGCCCTTACAAACTCCTTGGTTCAACTCCACAATCTTGTCGGAGGCTCCCAAGTGACACTTAGCCAATCTAGGAGACACCACTCTCCAAGAAGTAACAAATGGTGTGTTGATGATGAACTCCTTGCTCTTGTGCTTCAAATGATAGTCTCCCCAACACTCAACTCTCTTTCATAGGATTTGGATCTGGTGGAAAGAAGATTTGAGTGGAAAGCAACTTGGGAAAGGCTAGAGATCAAGATTCATATGGTAGGAATGGAATGTCTTGGCCTCAACACATGAGTAGGTAGTTCTCTCTCAGAAATAGGATGCTGGAAGTGTAGGCTTAGTCTGATGGCTCTCTCAACGAGTGAAGAGGAGGTGGAGGGGTATTTATAGCCTCCACACAAAATCCAACCGTTACACACAATTTACCAATCTCGGTGGGACCGAATCAGAAAACTCGGTTGAACCGAAATAGTAAACCTAGTGACCGTTAGGAATTTCGGTGGGACCGATTGGAACAACTCGGTGGGACCGATTTGGTTAGGGTTTGGGCATAACGTAATCTCGGTGAGACCGATTGCACAAACTCGGTGAGACCGAGTTTGGCAATAAGCTAATCAGAGAGTTGGTCAGGCAAACTCGGTGGGACCGACTCGCTCTTTCGGTGAGACCGAAAGTTACAAGAAGGAAACATAGAGTTTACCTTGCATTCTCGGTGGGACCAATTCGCTCTTTCGGTGAGACCGAAAAGTTACGAAAGGGAAACAGAGAGTTTGCAAGCCCATCTCGATGAGACCGAGATCCTTATCGGTAGGACCGAATTGGTTAGGGTTTGGCAGTGGCTATGACATGTGAAACTCGGTGGCGCCGGATTGAAAGAATCCGTATGACCGAGTTTGAATTAGGGTTTAGGTCATTTGTGGATATGGGAAAGTAGCTGAGGGTTTTGGAGCATATCATTAAGCACTTGAGCAAGAGGCTCATTAAACAACACCTCATCCCTCCTTGATAGTATTGGCTTTTCCTATGGACTCAATGTGATCTTGGATCACTAAAATGTAAAATGAAGAGTCTTGAACTTCAAGCTTTAGCCAATCCTTTGTCCTTAGTGTCTTGGAGACCTTCCCACACCCTTTAGTCCATGCCACTCCATTGTTGAACTTATCTAAAACATACTAGGTGAAAACATTAGTCCAACAAGAGATATATTGTCATCAATTATCAAAACCACCTAGGGAGCACTTGTGCTTTCAATCTCCCCCTTTTTGGTAATTGATGGCAACATACATCAAAGCTTTAGATAAAGATACAAAGAATAGTAAGTAAAGCTTTGGAAGGACATGTAACAAACATAGGCTCCCCCTACATGTATGCAATCATGTGAATATAAAATATAGAAGCATGTGAGAGCATAATCATGACAGAGTAGGCAATGTGTTACATGTATCTTGGCCATATGCATCAGAGCAAAAGATTATTAAGGAAAATACCTTCATGCTCATGAGTCCTTCTTGCAAACATTATGTACATAGGCAAGAATTCCTCATACTCATGATTTTGATGCATACACTTACTTTGTAGTCTTAAGTTGGCTTAGGATGGAACGAACCTGCACAAACAAGGTTAGATAACACAGGTACATCCACTAGCCAGAGCAAACAAAAGAAACCACAAGAATACCAAGACCGGGATGACATGTAGATAGTAAGTACTAGGTACTACATTAAATTCAACATGTCCCCAAGAATAAAGATATGCAATGAATTTGACTGATTTCTTTCCCATGGGTGTCTTGCTCCCCCTGAATCTTTCATGGGATATTGGGAGAAGATAGGGAACAGAAAATCAGAGTTGAAAGATACAAATGAATATGTCTTTCCCCCTAAAAGACATGTGACATCTCTCCTCAAGCATCTGGGATCCTTGAGTATTGTCTCTCCCCCTAGAGATCTCTTTCTCCCCCTTAATACATTATCTGGGACGTCTGGGATCCTTGAGACTTTCTCTCCCCCTTTAGTGCTTTGATGTGATCTCTCTCTCCCCGAAGATAGGCTTTGATGTGATCTCTCTCTCCCCCTTTGACATCAATTTCCAAGAAGGTTTTTCTGGAATCCGTCGAATAGGGTTGGTCCTTGAGACTCAGCATAAAGCAAAGAATAAAATTGGGACAAGATTCATTGAGTGGAGCTGGATCAGAGGAAATATAGAACAAGTGGCAAACTGTTTTTCTGACTACAAAGTCGGTGGCACCGAGTGGCATATTTCGGTGGTACCGAAAAGATTCGGCTGGACCGAAGATTGCAAGTCGGTGAAACCGAGTTTACATAGAGAAAAACACTTGTCACCTCAGCTCACTAGACATGTAAGATCTCACAAAGATTTGCAATGAATTAAATGCAGAAAATGCTGAACAAAAACAAAAGGAAAAGAGAAGAGACTGAAAGATCTAGATGAAGTGAAAAAGAGAAAGGGAACAAATACACAAGCATGAGACAAATGCAATAACACAAAGAAGGAACACAAGAGAACTTCATCTAGAGTTGGGCGGTGACATAGTCACCTATGTTAGAGTATATTGACTTAGGAGTCAAGTGAGAACACTTGATCATAGGTCATACTCATCGTTTAAGCTCAAAATGGGGTGACCATTTTTCGTTTAAGCATCTTGATGTATTCACATCTTGTTGAGTTGCTTTGTCTCATGTTTCGGAGTAAAGCTTCACTAAGATGGAATAACATACCTTGGGTGGTGGTGTGGTTCTTTCTCATGTAGTTGAACTTGTGTGGGTGCTCATGGTTGATGTAGCCCATCAAGAGTTTGGAGCACCACTTGGAGTTTGAGTTCATCTACCTACATGGATTAGTTCTTGCAAGGAAAAGCACTTGTGTATCCAAAAATGACATTCATGAAGCTCAACATAGGATTTGTCAAAGGATATGTTTGAATGATTTTGTGCGTCCTTGTCTTCAACCACCATCGTGTAAAGACTTGGTGATGTAGAGATTGCTCAAGATGTGAGTGAGTCGCAATCTCATGGAATTAGATTCAACCAAGCACCTACATGGGTTAGACAACATGTAAGGTACAAATATATCCAAGACATAAGATAGTCATCATAAGAGATATATTATGGATTAGTCATAAGCTCATGTCTTGCATGTATCCAATGGAGTTCCTACTCCAAGTTCGAAGCATCAATGATGTTCAATTCTCCTCTCAACCTGCAAAACACTTTCTCATCAAGTGGTTTAATGAATATATCCGCTAATTGCTTATCAGTGGGAACATGCTTAAGATTTATCTCACCCTTAGCAACATGATCTCGAATGAAATGATGACGAACTTCAATATGCTTAGTTCAAGAATGTTGTACAGGATTATGACCAATTTTGAGAGCACTTTCATTGTCACAAAGCAGTGGAATATGTTTCACATAGATCCCATAATCTTTAAGAGTTTGGGTCATCCAAAGTAATTGAGCACAACATGAACCAGCGGCAATGTATTCCGCTTCGGCGGTGGATAAGGATACTGAGTTTTGTTTCTTGGAGGACCAAGACACAAGGATCTACCAAGAAATTGACAAGTACCCAAAGTTGACTTTCTATCAACCTTGTCTCCGGCATAATCCGAGTCGGAATAGCCAACAAGATCAAAAGAAGACCTCTTAGGGTACCAAATGCCAAAATTTGGTGTATGAATTAAGTATCTAACTATCCTTTTCACAGCCTTAAGATGACATTCTTTAGGGGCAGCTTGATATCTTGCACACATGCACACACTTAGCATAATATCGGGACGTGAAGCACATAGGTATAACAATGAACCAATCATAGAGCGATAAACCTTTTGATCAACCGGTTCACCATCTTTGGTCAAATCATTATGTCCACCAGTAGGCATGGGTGTAGACATACCTTTGCATTCTTGCATATTGAACTTCTTGAATAAGTCCTTGGTGTACTTTGTTTGAGAGAAAAATGTACCTTCCTTAGTTTGCTTGATTTGCAAACCGAGAAAGAATTTGAGTTCACTCATCATAGACATCTCAAACTTTTCTGACATTAGCTTTCCAAACTTTTCACTAAAGAGAGGGTTAGTTGAACCAAATATGATATCATCAACATAAATTTGGCATACAAATAGTTCTCCATTAACCCTTTTAGTAAAAAGAGTAGAATCAATTTTACCAATTTCAAAACCACTTGCAATAAGGAACTTGGTCAAGCATTTATACCATGCTCTAGGAGCTTGTTTAAGACCATAAAGAGCTTTGTGAAGTTTGTAAACATGATTAGGTTTCTTAGGATTGACAAAGCCGGGAGGTTGTTTGACATAAACTTCCTCCTCTATTTCACCATTTAGAAAAGCACTTTTAATGTCCATTTGGTACAAGGTGATGTTATGGTGATTAGCATAGGCAAGTAAGATGCGAATGGACTCAAGTCTAGCAACGGGAGCATATGTCTCACCATAGTCCATACCTTCAACTTGTGTGTACCCTTGGGCGACGAGACGTGCTTTGTTGCGAACCACTTGTCCATCTTCATCTTGCTTGTTGCGAAACACCCATTTGGTACCAATGATGTTGTGGTTGTCGTCGGGCTTCTCAACCAATGTCCAAACTTGGTTTCTCTCAAAGTTGTGTAGCTCTTCATGCATGGCGTTTATCCAATCCGGATCTTCCAATGCTTCTTCAACCTTCATAGGTTCAATGCTAGAGATGAATGAATAGTTTTCACAAAAGTTAGCTAAACGAGTTTTTGAGCGAGTGATTCTCCCGGTTTGTATATCATTGAAGATTTGCTCGACGGGATGATCTTTGGCAATTCTTGCTCGAACTCGTGAGAGCTTTTGCTTGGGTCTTTGTTGAACATTTTCCTCATCTTGTTCTTCTTCTTGGCCTTCTTCATTGTTGACGTTGTCATTGTCTTGTCGTGGTGGAGAAGGAGGTTGTTGATGTTCGTCTTGATGCATTTCCTTGTCTTCTTCATCTTGGTGTGTCCCACTTGTGGATGCTTCCGTATCAATTCTTGGTTCACCTTGTTGAGAAGTAGAAGCCTCCACTTGGACGGATGAAGTACTCTCCTTCACCTCCGTTGGACGAACTTTGCCTATGGGCAAGTCTTGGATTGCTTCTGAAGGGTCTTTGTCTCCTACATCAATTGGCAATTGCTCTACTTGCGAGCCATTAGATTCATCAAACTTCACATCTACCGTCTCTTCAACCTTTCGGGTGAAATTGTTGTAGACACGGTAAGTGTGAGAGTTTGAGCCATAACCAAGTAGGAAACCTTCATGAGATTTAGGAGCAAACTTTGAACGACGATGCTTATCAAGAATGTAGCACTTTGAGCCGAATACTCGAAAGTATCCAACTTGGGGTTTGTTACCGGTGAGGAGCTCGTATGCCGTCTTGCCGAGTAGCTTGTGAAGATACAAGCGATTTGTTGCATGACAAGCTGTCTCAACCGCTTCTGCCCAAAAGTGCTTTGGCGTCTTGTATTCATCAAGCATTGTTCTTGCCATTTTGATGAGCGTCCGGTTCTTCCTCTCAACAAATCCATTTTGTTGAGGTGTGTACATAGCCGAGAACTCGTGTGAAATCCCTTCTTCGTCAAGAAAGGTGTCCACATTTACGTTCTTCAACTCCGTTCCGTTGTCACTCCGAACCTTCTTGATCTTCACGTCAAACTGATTTTGGGCCTTCCTAGCGAAGTTTTTGAAGATCTTCTGGACCTGCAACTTGTCATTAAGAAAGAACACCCACGTAAATCTTGAAAAATCATCAACTATAACTAGGCCAAAAGAATTTCCACCGAGACTCTTGTAGGCATTGGGACTAAAAAGATCCATATGAAGTAGCTCGAGTGGCCTCCTTGTGGTCATGATGTTCTTCACGGGATGTCTTCCTCCAACCTGTTTACCTGCTTGACAAGCACTGCAAAGTCTATCCTTATCAAATATGACATCGTTAACTCCAAGGATATGATTTCCTTTAATAAGCTTGTCAAGATTTCTCATGCCAACGTGACCTAGTCGTCTATGCCACAACCAACCTTTTGAGGATTTAGCAATAAAGCAACTTTTAGGTTGTGCCTTTTTAGAGAAGTCGACAATGTAAAGGTCACCTTTACGCATACCGGTAAAGACCATTTTATGATTGTCTCGATGAAACACTTGGCAATCTACCTTAGTAAATAGTACATTTAAACCGAAATCAGCAAGTCTAGATACTGAAAGTAAGTTGTAGCCGAGAGATTCAACGAGCATGACATTTTGAATGGAACTATCATGTGAGATGGCCACCTTACCAAGGCCAACTACTTTACCCTTTGAATTATCACCAAAGGTGACATATTTTCGAGGGCCGTCATTTTCAGCAAGCTCACGGAACATCTCCTCATCTCCGGTCATATGATCAGTACATCCACTATCAAGAACCCATTCCTTTCCTCCTGATTCATATCCCCGAAGATTTGCCATAAGACCAAAGTGTCTCATTGCATCATCAAGATTGAAGTCACTATCATCATCATCATCATCATCATCATAGTATTCATGTTCATCATGATCTTGTGACTCATCATTTCCTAGAGAGGGTAATTCATTAGATAAATGATCATCAAAATGGTCACTTTTATGAATTCTTATAGCTTCGAATATAATATCACTAATGATTCCAAGATCTCCCTTAGCTCACTTGAGATTGGCAAGCTCAAGTAGACAATTACCAAAGTTAGGATCACTATAGTTCATCTTACTCAAGGCAATAGATTTATGGAGAATTTTATCCAAATTTTTTAAGGAATGGTCGGGAAATCATTCCTCAAGAAATTTCCATATAGTATAAGCACAATTAAGAGTAGGCAAATTAGCAATCAAGTTTTTGGGCAATCCTCTAATGATGAGCTCAATAGTTCTAAGATTGCGAATCATGTCAATATCTTCATCTAGGGTAGGATGAAAAGGATCAATGTGAGGTGCACAAGGGCTAGCAATATACTTGTTCAAATGATATTGGTTGAAGATTACAAGCATCTCATTTTTCCACTCATGAAAATATTCTCCATCAAGAATAGGCACTCTATGTCTAAGACTCCCTAAAGTAGACACATCCATCTTCCTCCAATGGTGATTAAACCAAGGCAATGGAGACCAAAGCTCTGATACCACTTGTAGGACCTTGAAGTAGATGTGTCTAGAGGGGGGTGATTAGACACCTCATGCCAAAGTTGCAATTTTTAAGCTTTTTCGATTTGAGTGGAGTTTAAGCATAATTTCAACACTCACAATACATATCAAGCAAGTATGCAAAGTGTATATAGGCGGCGGAAAGTAAAGCATGCAACTTGCAAGAATGTAAAGGGAAGGGTTTGGAGAATTCAAACGCAATCGGAGACACGGATGTTTTTCCCGTGGTTCGGATAGGTGGTGCTATCCTACATCCACGTTGATGGAGACTTCAACCCACGAAGGGTAACGGTTGCGCGAGTCCACGGAGGGCTCCACCCACGAAGGGTCCACGAAGAAGCAACCTTGTCTATCCCACCATGGCCATCACCCACGAAGGACTTGCCTCACTAGCGGTAGATCTTCATGAAGTAGGCGATCTCCTTGCCCTTACAAACTCCTTGGTTCAACTCCACAATCTTGTCGGAGGCTCCCAAGTGACACCTAGCCAATCTAGGAGACACCACTCTCCAAGAAGTAACAAATGGTGTGTTGATGATGAACTCCTTGCTCTTGTGCTTCAAATGATAGTCTCCCCAACACTCAACTCTCTTTCATAGGATTTGGATCTGGTGGAAAGAAGATTTGAGTGGAAAGCAACTTGGGAAAGGCTAGAGATCAAGATTCATATGGTAGGAGTGGAATGTCTTGGCCTCAACACATGAGTAGGTAGTTCTCTCTCAGAAATAGGATGCTGGAAGTGTAGGCTTAGTCTGATGGCTCTCTCAACGAGTGAAGAGGAGGTGGAGGGGTATTTATAGCCTCCACACAAAGTCCAACCATTACACACAATTTACCAATCTCGGTGGGACCGAATCAGAAAACTCGGTCGGACCGAAATAGTAAACCTAGTGACCGTTAGGAATTTCGGTGGGACCGATTGGAACAACTCGGTGGGACCGATTCGGTTAGGGTTTGGGAATAACGTAATCTCGGTGAGACCGATTGCACAAACTCGGTGAGACTGAGTTTGGCAATAAGCTAACCAGAGAGTTGGTCAGGCAAACTCGGTGGGACCGACTCGCTCTTTCGGTGAGACCGAAAGTTACAAGAAGGAAACATAGAGTTTACCTTGCATTCTCGGTGGGACCGATCCGCTCTTTCGGTGAGACCGAAAAGTTACGAAAGGGAAACAGAGAGTTTGCAAGCCCATCTCGGTGAGACCGAGATCCTTATCGGTAGGACCGAATTGGTTAGGGTTTGGCAGTGGCTATGACATGTGAAACTCGGTGGCGCCAGATTGAAAGAATCCGTATGACCGAGTTTGAATTAGGGTTTAGGTCATTTGTGGATATGGGAAAGTAGCTGAGGGTTTTGGAGCATATCATT
This sequence comes from Triticum monococcum, assembly GCA_034509565.1. Classification (NCBI taxonomy): domain Eukaryota; kingdom Viridiplantae; phylum Streptophyta; class Magnoliopsida; order Poales; family Poaceae; genus Triticum; species Triticum monococcum. Next base: position 124,719,354 of record CM067841.1, read on the forward strand.
AAGCACTTGAGAAAGAGGCTCATTAAACAACACCTCATCCCTCCTTGATAGTACTGGCTTTTCCTATGGACTCAATGTGATCTTGGATCACTAAAATGTAAAATGAAGAGTCTTGAACTTCAAGCTTTAGCCAATCCTTTGTCCTTAGTGTCTTGGAGACCTTCCCACACCCTTTAGTCCATGCCACTCCATTGTTGAACTTATCTGAAACATACTAGGTGAAAACATTAGTCCAACAAGAGATATGTTGTCATTAATTATCAAAACCACCTAGGGAGCACTTGTACTTTCACTCTTGTTGACCACATCCTCCGGATACTCAATACAACCGAGAAGGATGCTGGCATTATTGGCATTTCGCCACGTCAGAATATTGCACGTACCTGGACACACGGGGTTTATTATTAAGGGCATTGTTCAGCCCGGAATATGTTATAAAGACTGAATACCTTAGGGAGTGTTCGGCCTCGCGAGTTTGGCCTTATATGCATCAGCTCCGAATCATGTCTTTGGTCAAATGTTGGGTTTGCCCGGCTCCCATGTTTTGCTACCTTACGTTCCGCTCTATCGGCTAAGGCGGCACTGGGAGAACTACTGCGATTGTGCCCTGGTTCATCCAGATGAGCACCTCAGTAGAGAAAGCCGAAAACTGACTGTCATGATAAAGCGTGAGACTGGTCAACCACTCGATGACTTAGCGGAATCTTCAGGATTCCTCCGCATTAATGAAGGGCCATTTCCTGGTCATGTACGTACGCGCACCGTATTCGTACGAGCGCAGAGGTACTAGGGGCTATATAGTAGTCCCACCGTCAAACACCTATGGCTAAGTGAAAGTGTTAAAGCAATATAGTCCGATTGCCTCGTTTGCTGCGCTACCACCTCCTTAATGGACCAAGACGTTGGATCAAGTGTGAATACGCATTTTTTGCGAGCACCCCCCGCATTATATGCATGGGGGCTGAAGCCGACGACTGTAAACTTTCAGGTTATATACATATATAAATAAACGGCCGCACAGGAGGCATCATAATACTTTCAGGCAAAAGTATAAACACAACCTTTATAATTCAATAAAACATTGTTTTTATAATGGGAATACATGTCACTAGAACATAATATTCTTCAAGCACTGAGCCTCTATTGAACGAGTGCCTTCAAGGACTTCTTCAAAGTAGTGTTCGGCAGGTACTCGGCCTACTGCAAAACTCTGGGTTGCAATTGCGGTGGCCTCCATCTCTGCCCAATATGTCTTGACACGGGCAAGTGCCATACACGCACCATCTATGCACGCCGACCTCTTCATAGCATCGATATGCGACATAGCACCAAGGAACTGTTGCACTAGACTAAAATAACTATTCGGCCTTGGCCCCTCCAGCCAGAGATGATCCACAACAGACCTCATGGCAAGCCCAGACAACCTATGGAGCTCGGCCCACTCGGTCATTCGCTCATTCAACAGCAGCGGACGCACTGGAACATGGAACTGTGACCAGAATAGCCTTTCCACTTCACGATCTTTTTGATCTTTCAAGTACTCGGCCGCATTAGCAGCACTGGCTGCCAAATCCACGTATGCGTCTGCAGAACTCCATGGTTGATCAAGAGGGGCATACTTAGGATCTCCGAACTTCGTCCACAACAAAAATGGCTTCCCAGCCGCGATATCCCCAGCTTGACGCAGCTCCTCCTTTGCCGCTCTGATTTTAGAGTGGGCTTCCTTGGCTTCTACCATGGCCTTCTCCAGGTCCGCCGACTTCGCCCGGCTTTCTTTTTCAAGAAGATGGTAACGGTCGGCGGCATCTTTCAACTCAACGTCCATCATGGCTATTCTCTCCTTACTTTGGAAATGCGCAGCCTGTTTGGCCCTCAGCTCTTCGACCGCTTTTAGAGCGGCCGCATCACTATTCCTGGCTTGTTCCTTGGCTCGGGCAAGTTCCACACGAAGGGTCTCCACGGTGGCGGCTCCATCTGTAGTCACAACATATTAAAGATACTAGCATCATGCTCCTCTTACTATGTGTTGATCATCGGAGAAATCACATACCTTGTGCCTCGTCGAGCCGCTTGTTGACAAACACGATGTTGGCATCTGCCGCATCAAGTTGCCGCTTCATCTCGGCAAACTCACCATTCCGGCTAGCCACCGGACCTTCAGCCATCTACACATAAAGGCAACCTAATTATTACCTGGGACTATGATCCTCTGTTTGCCGCCATTCTCTACGGCAACCAGAGTCTCAGGGGCAACTATCTGCATAGGGCACACCTAATGTGTGCGGTACTGTCAAAAACATACACTATTCCACGTACCTCAAAGCCTTTCAGCAGACTCATAAAAGCTTCATGCAACCCTCTTTCGGCGGATGAAATCCTCTCAATCACCGTACCCATCAGCGTATGATGCTCTTCTAAGATGGCCGCTTGCTCCAGAAGATCCCTTAGCGCGTCCGATCGCACACCGGACAGTTCCGGACTCTTTCTGTTGCTCTCTTTAGGAGCCGAATACCGAGGACTTCGGGTGGCCGAAGGATTACCCTCTGGCCTTGGCGGATCAGGAGAAACCCTCCGCAATGACACTTTAGGGTCGCCCGCTTCATGAGGCGGGGTGGCAGGGGGAGGTGTTTCACTCTCCATCATCTCCGGAAGAAGAGCCCCCGAAGACGAACTCTGTCGAGAAGGGCTACGATTCGAACTACAAGATATATGCTTTGGTTATTGCCTTCAGAAGTAATGTAGGATATTTTTACTATTAAGTACCTTTTGTTTACTTACAGCTCGGTAGAGGGCTGATCCCCTTGCAGGCACTATGCGGCAAGAGTGCCCTCCGAGGTAGGACCCTCTGGCGAAGATTTCTTCCCCCGTTTGGAAACCTTTGTTTCCGGGTCTTCAGAGGTGGTCCTCTTCCTTCCTTGGGGAGAGTGAATTTCAAATTCTTCTCCCTGGTTATCCTCCCTCGCGGGGGCGCTAATTCCCCCGGTTTGGATGAATACTGAGTGAGGCCTGCTTTCAGCCTCGTTATTCCCCCCTTTATCTTCCCCTGAGGGCGCCTGATAAGGCGCCGGCTCGAGCATTCTGGCTAGTACTGGATTGGCCGAACCTTCGGGAAGGGGGCCCGAACACCTGATCATCTTCGCCTTTGTTACCCAGTGCTAGTCAAAGAGCGACATTTTAGAATGATGTTGTGATAAATAAAAATACAACGTGTTCGGCCATAGGATTACTTACTTGGGTACCTGGGCGATTACAGCTCAGACCCGCATCCTCGGTGGTGTCCGGACAGTTTATTTGTGGTCCAAAGAACAATTTGTACATCTCTTCGAGCGTCATGTGCTACCTCTTGAGCACTGCGTTGGTTTTCCCCGAAGAGGAAGGGATGATGCAGCGAAGTAGCGTAAGTATTTCTCTTAGTTTTTGAGAACCAAGGTATCAATCCAATAGGAGGCTACGCGCGAGTCCCTCGTACCTACACAAAACAAATAAATCCCTGCAACCAACGCGAATAGGGGTTGTCAATCCCTACACGGCCACTTACGAGAGTGAGATCTGATAGATATGATAAGATAATATTTTTGGTATTTTTGTGATAAAGATGCAAAGTAAAATAAAGGCAAAGTAAAAAAGCAAAGGAAATAAATAAGTAGTAGGAGATTAATATGATAAAGATAGACCCGAGGGCCATAGGTTTCACTAGTGGCTTCTCTCAAGAGCATAAGTATTATATGGTGGGTGAACAAATCACTGTTGATCAATTGACAGAATTGAGCATAGTTATGAGAATATCTAGGTATGATCATGTGTATAGGCATCACGTTTGAAACAAGTAGACCGACTCCTGCCTGCATCTACTACTATTACTCCACTCATCGACTGCTATCCAACATGCATCTAGAGTATTAAGTTAAAAACAGAGTAACGCCTTAAGCAATATGACATGATGTAGATGGATAAACTCATGCAATATGAAGAAAACCCCATCTTGTTATCCTCGATGGCAACAATACAATACGTTCCTTGCTGCCCCTACTGTCACTGGGAAAGGACACAACAAGATTGAACCCAAAGCTAAGCACTTCTCCCATTGCAAGAAAGATCAATCTAGTAGGCCAAACCAAACTGATAATTCAAAGAGACTTGCAAAGATAACCAATCATACATAAAAGAATTCAGAGAAGATTCAAATATTGTTCATAGATAGACTTGATCATAAACCCACAATTCATCGGTCTCAACAAACACACTGCAAAAAGAAGATTACATCAAATAGTTCTCCACAAGAGAGGGGGAGAACATTGTATTGAGATCCAAAAAGAGAGAAGAAGCCATCTAGCTAATAACTTTGGACCCGTAGGTCTGACGTAAACTACTCACACTTCATCGGAGGGGCTATGGTGTTGATGTAGAAGCCCTCCGTGATCGATGCCCCCTCCGGCAAAGCTCCGAAACAGGCCCCAAGATGGGATCTCATGGATACAGAAAGTTGCGGCGGTGGAATTAGGTTTTTGGCTCCGTATCTGATCGTTTGGGGGTACGTAGGTATATGTAGGAGGAAGGAGTACGTCGGTGGAGCAACAAGGGGCCCACGAGGGTGGAGGGCGCGCCTGGGGGGGGGGGGTAGGCGCGCGCCCCTACCTCGTGGCCTCCTCTTTTGTGTCTTGACGTAGTGTCCAAGTCTCCTGGGTCTTGTTCGGTGAGAAAATCACGTTCCCGAAGGTTTCATTCCGTTTGGACTCCGTTTGATATTCCTTTTCTTTGAAACCCTAAAACAGGCAAAAACAACAATTTTGGGCTGGGCCTCCGGTTAATAGGTGAGTCCCAAAAATAATATAAAAGTGGATAATAAAGCCCAATAATGTCCAAAATAGTAGATACTATAGCATGGAGCAATCAAAAATTATAGATACGCTGGAGACGTATCAAGCATCCCCAAGCTTAATTCCTACTCGTCCTCGAGTAGGTAAATGAGAAAAACAGAATTTTTTAATGCGGAGTGCTACTTGGCATAATTTTAATGTAATTCTTCTTAATTGTGGTATGAATATTCAGATCCGAAAGATTCAAGACAAAAGTTCATATTGACATAGAAATAATAATACTTCAAGCATACTAACAAAGCTATTATGTCTTCTCAAAATAACATGGCCAAAGAAAGTTCATCCCTACAAAATCATATTGTTTAGTCATGCTCCATTTTCATCACACAAGAATGCTCTCATCATGCACAACCCCGATGACAAGCCAAGCAATTGTTTCGTACTTTAGTAATCTCAAACCTATAAACTTTCACGCAATATATGAGCGCGAGCCATGGACATAGCACTATGGGTGGAATAGAATATAATGAGGGGGGTTATGTGGAGAAGACAAAAAGGAGAAAGTCTCACATCAACGAGGCTAATCAATGGGCTATGGATATGCCCACCGATTGATGTGGATGCAAGGAGTAGGGATTGCCATGCAACGGATGCACTAGAGCTATAAATGTATGAAAGCTCAACAAAAGAAACTAAGTGGGTGTGCATCCAACTTGCTTGCTCACGAAGACCCAGGGCACTTGAGGAGGCCCATTGTTGGAATATACAAGGCAAGTTCTATAATGAAAATTCCCACTAGTATATGAAAGTGACAAAACAAGAGACTCTCTATCATGAAGATTATGGTGCTACTTTGAAGCACAAGTGTGGTAAAGGATAGTAACATTGTCCCTTCTCTCTTTTTCTCTCATTTTTTGGACCTTCTCTTTTTTATGGCCTTTCTATTTTTTTCTATATGGCCTTTCTCTTTTTTATGGCCTTTCTCCTTTTTTATATAATTCCTCACTTGGGACAATGCTCTAGAAAATGATGATCATCACACTTCTATTTATTTACAACTCAATGATTACAACTCAATACTAGAACAAAAGATGACTCTATATGAATGCCTCCGGCGGTGTACCGGGATATGCAATGGACCAAGAGTGACATGTATGAAAGAATTATGAACGGTGGCTTTGCCACAAATACTATGTCAACTACATGATCATGCTAAGCAATATGACAATAATGAATGTGTCATGATAAACGAAACGGTGGAAAGTTGCATGGAAATATATCTCGGAATGGCTATGGAAATGCCAAAATAGGTAGGTATGGCGGCTGTTTTGAGGAAGATATAAGGAGGTTTATGTGTGAAAGAGCGTATCATATCACAGGGTTTGGATGTACCGGCGAAGTTTGCGCCAACTCTCAATGTGAGAAAGGGCAATGCACAGTACCGAAGAGGCTAGCAAGGATGGAAGGGTGAGAGTGCGTATAATCCATGGACTCAACATTAGTCATAAAGAACTCACATACTTATTGCAAAAATCTACAAGTCATCAAAAACCTCGGCACTACGTGCATGCTCCTAGGGGGATAGATTGGTAGGAAAAGACCATCGCTCGTCCCCGACCGCCGCTCATAAGGAGGACAATCAAATAACACCTCATGTTTCAAATTTGTTACACAACGTTTACCATACATTCATGCTACGGGACTTGCAAACTTCAACACAAGCATTTCTCAATTTCACAACTACTCAACTAGCACGACTTTGATATTATTACCTCCATATCTCAAAACAATCATCAAGCATCAAACTTTTCTTAGTATTCAAAACACTCATAAGAAAATTTTACTAATCTTGAATACCTAGAATATTAGGATTTTAAGCAAATTACCATGATATTTAAGACTCTCAAAATAATCTAAGTGAAGCATGATAGATCAAAAGTTTCTATAAAACAAATCCATCACCATGCTCTAAAAGATATAAGTGAAGTACTAGAGCAAAACTATATAACTCAAAAGATATAAGCGAAGCACATAGAGTATTCTAGAAAATTCCAAATCATGTATGGCTCTCTCAAAAGGTGTGTCAGCAAGGATGATTGTGGTAAACTAAATAGTAAAGACTCAAATCATACAAGACGCTCCAAGCAAAGAACATATCATGTGGCAAATAAAAATATAGCTCCAAGTAAAGTTACCGATAGAAGTAGACGAAAGAGGGTTTGCCTTCCGGGGCATCCCCAAGCTTTGGCTTTTAGGTGTCCTTATATTATATTGGGGGTGCCATGGGCATCCCCAAGCTTAGGCTCTTGCCACTCCTTGTTCCATAATCCATCAAATCTTTACCCAAAACTTGAAAACTTCACAACACAAAACTCAAAGTAGAAAATCTCGTGAGCCCCGTTAGCGAAAGAAAACATAAGACCACTTCAAGGTACTGTAATGAACTCATTATTTATTTATATTGGTGTTAAACCTACTGTATACCAACTTCTCTATGGTTTATAAACTATTTTACTAGCCATAGATTCATCAAAATAAGCAAACAACACACGAAAAACAGAATCTGTCAAAAACAGAACAGTCTGTAGTAATCTGTAGCTAGCGCAAGATCTGGAACCCCAAAAATTCTAAAATAAATTGCTGGACTTTATGAATTTATCTATTAATCATCTTAAAAAATAATTAACTAAATAGCACTTTCCAAATAAAAATTGCAGTAGTTCTCGTAAGCGCTAAAGTTTCTGTTTTTTACAGCAAGTGTAACAAGACTTTCCCCAAGTCTTCCCAATGGTTCTACTTGGCACAAACACTAATTAAACACAAAAAACACAACCAAAAAAGAGGCTAGATAAATTATTTATTAATAAACAGGAGCCAAAATCAAGGAGTAAAAATAAAATTGGGTTACCTCCCAACAAGCGCTATCGTTTAACGCCCCTAGCTAGGCATAACAAGCAAGGATAGATCTAGGTATTGCCATCTTTGGTAGGCAATCCATAAGTGGCTCTTATAATAGATTCATAAGGTAATTTAATTTTATTTCTAGGAAAGTGTTCCATGCCTTTCCTTAATGGAAATTGGAATCTAATATTTCCTTCCTTCATATCAATAATTGCACCAATCGTTCTAAGGAAAGGTCTACCAAGAATAATAGGACATGAAGGATTGAAATCTAGGTCAAGAACAATAAAATCTACGAGCAAATAATTCCTATTTGCAACAATAATAACATCATTAATTCTTCCCATAGGTTTCTTGATAGTGGAATCCGCAAGGTGCAAGTTTAAAGAGCAATCATCAAAATCACGGAAACCTAACAAATCACACAAAGTCTTTGGAATCGTGGAAACACTAGCACCCAAATCACATAAAGCATAGCATTCATGATCTTTAATTTTAATTTTAATAGTTGGTTCCCACTCATCATAAAGTTTTCTAGGGATAGAAACCTCCAATTCAAGTTTTTCTTCATAAGATTGCTTCAAGGCATCAACGATATGCTTAGTAAACGCTTTATTTTGACTGTAAGCATGAGGAGAATTTAGCACAGATTGTAACAAGGAAATACAATCAATCAAAGAGCAATTTTCATAGTTAAATTCCTTGAAATCCATAATAGTGGGTTTAGCAACATATAATGTTTTAATTTCTTCAATCCCAGTTTTATCAATTTTAGCATCAAGATCAAAAAATTCCGAATTCTTGGAACGCCTTCTAGGTAAAGGTGGATCATATTCAGTCCCATCATTATCAAGATTCATATTGCAAAACAAAGATTTAACAGGGGACACATCAATAACTTTTAGATCTTCATCATTATTTTCATAGGAACTAGGAGAACACACTCTTATAAAGGCATCTTTCTTAGCACGCATCCTAGCGGTTCTTTCTTTGCACTCATCAATGGAAATTCTCATGGCTTTGACAGACTCATTGATATCATGCTTAGGTGGAATAGATCTAAGTTTCAAAGAATCAACATCAAGAGAAATTCTATCAACGTTCCTAGCCAACTCATCAATCTTAAGCAATTTTTCTTCAATCAAAGCATTAAAATTCTTTTGCGAAGTAATAAATTCTTTAATATTAAATTCAAAATAAGAGGGCATCTTATTATAATTTCCATAAGAACCGTTGTAGGAATTACCATAATTATTAGAGGGATTACTAGGATAAGGCCTAGGATTGAAATTTCCTCTATACGCGTTGTTACCAAAATTGTTCCTACGAACAAAATTCACATCCATAGATTCATTATTACTCTCAATCAAAGTAGACAAGGGCATATCATTAGGATCAGAAGAATCACTCTTATTAGGAAATAATTTTATAAGTTCATCCATCTTTCCACTCAAAACATTAATTTCTTCTATCGCATGCACCTTTCTATTAGTAGATCTTTCAGTATGCCATTGAGAATAACTAACCATAATATTATCTAGGAGTTTATTAGCTTCTCCTAAAGTGATTTGCATAAAAGTGCCTCCCGTGGCCGAATCTAAAAGATTTCTAGAAGCAAAATTCAATCCGGCATAATTTTTTTGTATAATCATCCACAAATTTAAATCATGAGTAGGGCAATTACGTATCATTAGTTTCATTCTCTCCCAAGCTTGTGCAACATGTTCATGATCAAGTTGCTTAAAATTCATAATATCATTTCTAAGAGAGATGATCTTAGCGGGAGGAAAATACTTAGAGATAAAAGCATCTTTGCACTTATTCCATGAATCAATACTATTTTTTGGCAAAGACGAAAACCAAACTTTAGCATGATCTCTAAGTGAAAAAGGAAATAGCTTAAATTTAACAATATCACTATCCACATCTTTCTTGTTTTGCATATCACACAAATCAATGAAGCTATTTAGATGGGTAGCGGCATCTTCACTAGGAAGGCCGGAAAATGGATCTTTCATGACAAGATTCGGCAAAGTAGTATTAATCTCACAAGATTAAGCATCGGTAAGAGGAGAAATCGGAGTGCTAATAAAATCATTGTTGTTGGTATTGGTGAAGTCACATAATTTAGTATTATTTTGAGTCATTGTGACAAGCAAGCAAACTAACACACAAGCAAACAAAAAAACAAGCGGGCAAAAAGAGGCAAATAGAGAAAGAGATGGAGGATAGAGAGAGAGAGAGAGAGGGCGAATAAAACGGCAAGTGTGAAGTGGAGGAGAGGAAAACGAGAGGCAAATGGCAAATAATGTAATGTGGGAGATAAGGGTATGTGATGGGTACTTGGTATGTTGACTTTTGCGTAGACCTCCCTGGCAACGGCGCCAGAAATCCTTCTTGCTACCTCTTGAGCACTGCGTTGGTTTTCCCCGAAGAGGAAGGGATGATGCAGCAAAGTAACGTAAGTATTTCGCTCAGTTTTTGAGAACCAAGGTATCAATCCAGTAGGAGGCTATGCGCGAGTCCCTCGTACCTGCACAACACAAATAAATCCTCGCAACCAATGCGAATAGGGGTTGTCAATCCCTACACGGCCACTTACGAGAGTGAGATCTGATAGACATGATAAGATAATATTTTTGGTATTTTTGTGATAAAGATGCAAAGTAAAAAGCAAAGGAGATAACTAAGTAGTAGGAGATTAATATGATAAAGATAGACCCGGGGGCCATATGTTTCACTAGTGGCTTCTCTCGAGAGCATAAGTATTCTACGGTGGGTGAACAAATTACTGTTGAGCAATTGACAGAATTGAGCATAGTTATGAGAATATCTAGGTATGATCATGTATGTAGGCATCACGTTCGAAACAAGTAGACCGGCTCCTGCCTGCATCTACTACTATTACTCCACTCATCGACCGCTATCCAGCATGCATCTAGAGTATTAAGTTAAAAACAGAGTAATGCCTTAAGCAAGATGACATGATGTAGAGGGATAAACTCATGCAATATGAAGAAAATCCCATCTTGTTATCCTCGATGGCAACAATACAATACATGCCTTGCTGCCCCTACTGTCACTCGGAAAGGACACCGCAAGATTGAACCCAAAGCTAAGCACTTCTCCCATTGCAAGAAAGATCAATCTAGTAGGCCAAACCAAACTGATAATTCAAAGAGACTTGCAAAGATAACCAATCATACATAAAAGAATTCAGAGAAGATTCAAATATTGTTCATAGATAGACTTGATCATAAACCCACAATTCATCGGTCTCAACAAACACACCGCAAAAAGAAGATTACATCGAATAGTTCTCCACAAGAGAGGGGGAGAACATTGTATTGAGATCCAAAAAGAGAGAAGAAGCCATCTAGCTAATAACTATGGACCCGTAGGTCTAAGGTAAACTACTCACACTTCATCGGAGGGGCTATGGTGTTGATGTAGAAGCCCTCCGTGATCGATGCCCCTCCGGCGAAGCTCTGGAACAGGCCCCAAGATGGGATCTCGTGGATACAGAAAGTTGTGGCAGTGGAATTAGGTTTTTGGATCCGTATCTGATCATTTGGGGGTACGTAGGTATATATAGGAGGAAGGAGTATGTCGGTGGAGCAACAGGGGGCCCATGAGAGTGGAGGGTGCCTGGGGGGGGGGGGGTAGGCGCGCCCCTACCTCGTGGCCTCCTCTTTTGTGTCTTGACGTAGTGTCCAAGTCTCCTGGGTCTTGTTCGTTGAGAAAATCACGTTCCCGAAGGTTTCATTCCGTTTGGACTCCGTTTGATATTCCTTTTCTTCGAAACCCTAAAACAGGCAAAAACAACAATTCTGGGTTGGGCCTCCGGTTAATAGGTTAGTCCCAAAAATAATATAAAAGTGGATAATAAAGCCCAATAATGTCCAAAACAGTAGATAATATAGCATGGAGCAATAAAAAAAATATTATAGATACGTTGGAGACGTATCATCATGCTGGGGAAATGCTGAATAGTTCGCGGTCCTTCCGGGTTGAATTCCCACATACGGAGGGGTCAACGTTTGCAAGGCGGGACTCAACGAACTAGCATGACTTGCATTACCGTGACCAGGCTGACATCTCTCTCAAGGAGATCTTGGATGTGACTCTGCAATATTGGCACATCCTTTACTGGCCCCCAGTCCAGCCCCTTTTTGATCCATGACGTCAGTTGTGGTGGGGGCCCGAGCAAAAGGCCGGGGCGGCTACCCACTTGGTGCTCCGGGGAGCTGTGATATAAAACCACTCCCATTTCCATAAACTGGACACCTCAGGGAAGGAACCCTCTGGCCATGGAACATCAGCGTTTTTTCTTATTACGGCACCTCCGCACTCCGCGTGTCGCCCCTCGATCATCTTCGGCTTCACATTGAAAGCCTTGAGCTACATGCCGAAGTGTGGGGTAATGCGGAGGAAGGCCTCACACACGATGATGAACAACGAGATGTGAAGGAGGGAATCCGGGGCCAGGTCATGGAAATCCAGCCCATAGTAGAACATGAGCCCCCTAACAAACGGATCCAAAGCGAGGCCTAGCCCTCGGAGGAAGTGAGAGATGAATACAACACTCTCGCCGGGTTCGGGAGTGGGAATGACCTGCCCTCGAGCAGGCAACCTGTGCGAGATTTCGATAGTCAAATACCTGGCCTCTCTTAGCTTCTTGATGTCTTCCTCTGTGACAGAGGAAGGCATCCATCGACCTTGAAGGTTGGACCCGGACATGGTTGAAGGTCCGAAGCGCCTGACCTGAGCCTTGGGTGTGGGAACTCGATGCAAGGGAAGGATTCGATTGAGCACGAGAGAGAAAAAGGACATGCCTTGGCCCCTTTATAAAGAGGGTGAATATCAAGCGTCCTCCTCGTGGCCGTTTGGGACTTTCCTAAAATTGAGGAGTCATACCAACGGGCACGATTGGGTTACCCACGTCCGTATTGATGACAATCCCGTAATAAGGGGACACAATCTCTGCTTCGACAAGACGTGTCAAGAAAACCGCCTCGCGATATGTGCAGTGCTGGTTGAGAAAAACGGTTCGAATAATGACCGGGCCATGGCATGATGTCATGTTGCTAAATGTGTCAGCAGATTGGATTTGTGGAAATATTATTCTCTCTACGGTGGTATGTGGAACTTGTTTTGCAGAGCCGGATAGTATTCTTGTGTTCAAAGTCTTCTATGGAGTATTCGGAGGAAGAACCCGCCTTGCAATGCCAAAGACAAATCTGCGCACTGGACTCATCGTCATTGAAGCCTGGTTCAGGGGCTACTGAGGGAGTCCTGGATTAGGGGGTATCCGGACAGCTGGACTATATCCTTTGGCCGGACTGTTGGACTATAAAGATACAAGATTGAAGGCTTCGTCCCATGTCCGGATGGGACTCTCCTTGGCGTGGAAGGCAAGCTTGAAAATACGGATATGTAGATCTCTTCCCTTGTAACCGACTTTGTGTAACCCTAGCCCCCTCCGGTGTCTATATAAACCGGAGGGTTTAGTCCGTAGGACAACAGACAATCATACCATAGGCTAGCTTCTATGGTTTAGCATCTACGATCTAGTGGTAGATCAACTCTTGTAATACTCATATCATCAAGATCAATCAAGCATGACATAGGGTATTACCTCCATCGAGAGGGCCCGAACCTGGGTATACATCGTGTCCCCCGCCTCCTGTTACCATCCGCCTTAGACGCATAGTTCGGGACCCCCTACCCGAGATCCGCCAGTTTTGACACCGACAGGGGGCTTGCAGTGCAACAAGTGCAGTTTGTCTTTTGTTCGCCGACCTATTATTCCCTTAAGAACGCTAGCTTTCGGCTTCACCCATCTGAGGTACACATCCGGATAACCCGACTGTAACAATCGTAGAGGTGCTCCCTTTATGCCCTAGCCGAACAAACGGGAATGTAGGGCATATGCACAGCAGCCAGGCAACCCAGCTTGGCAAAAACTTAAGTCATAAAGGTGCATATAATGGCAAAGAAAAGACATATATGAAAAGACAACGCATATATGCGGTGAGCTTTATGCTCGAAAAATAATAATAATAAGCTTATGTGACAAGAAGCCCCCAGGTATTGAGGGGTATATACATTTAAGGATGTATACCCCTTAAGTGTGTGGTTTATCCGAACACGGGTTAAAAGTCGTATAAAAACAAAAATAAGAAAGAGAAAGAAGAGAAAAAGGTAACGAACTGTGAGTCCGGACTTAGGCATAGAATCTTCGGAGTCAAGCAACATTCCAAGGGTTCGGCTCTAAGAGATTGTCCGATGCATTACGAAGGTGATAGGCTCCTCCAGTGAGAACTTCATCTATAATGAAGGGACCATCCCATTTGGGCTTGAGCTTGTCCTTTTTCTTCTCTGGTAGGCATAGTACGAGTTCACCGACATTGTAAGTATTGGCCCGCACTTCACTGCTTTGGTATCTTCGAGCTTGTTGTTGGTAGAATGCTGAGCGAGCTTTTGCGACATCGCGCTCCTCCTCCAGGCCGCCTAAGTCATCTTGTCGATCGAGCTTGGCCTCTCTCTCTTCGTACATGCGTACTTGAGGTGAGTTGTGAATAATATCGCAAGATAGCCTCTGCGCCGTACACCATAAAGAACAGTGTGTATCCGGTCGTGCGATTGGGCGTGGTCCGCAGTCCCCAAAGTGCGGAGTCAAGCTCCTCAACCCAGTGTTTATCTGACTCCTCTAAGGATCACACTAGTCTGGGTTTAATGCCGCTCATTATCAAGCCATTAGCCCATTCGACTTAACCATTTGTTTGGGGGTGATAGATGGAGGCATAATCGAGCTTGATGCCCAGATTAGCGCGCCAGGTTTTTACTTCGTCGGCTGTGAAGTTAGAGCCATTATCGGTGAGGATGCTGTGTGGGACACCATAGCGGTGTACGACACCGGATATGAAGTCTATCACTGGTCCAGCTTCGGCCGTTTTAACTGGTTTGGCCTCTATCCACTTAGTGAATTTATCTACCATGACCAACAGGTATTTTTTCTTATGGCTTCCCCCTTTGAGGGGTCCGACCATGTCAAGCCTCTAGACCACGAAAGGCCAAGTAATGGGGATTGTTTGTAGGGCGGTAGGCGGCATATGTCTTTGATTGGCAAAAAGATGGCATCCTACACAACGCTGGACGAGGTCTTGTGCATCTACTGGGGCCGTGGGCCAGAAAAAACTGGTACGGAAGGCCTTACTTATGTGGGCCCGAGTTGCGGCGTTATGGCCGCCAAGACCAACATGGATTTCAGCTAAGAGCTACCGTCCCTCTTCTTTGGAGATACATCTTTGAAGGACTCCGGTAGTACTTTTCTTGTAGAGTTCTCCTTCATGAACCTTGTAGGCTTTCGAACAATGAACAATGCATCAAGCCTCATTCTGGTCTTCGAGGAGCTCTCGCCTATTAAGGTAGGATAGGAAGGGTTCGGTCCATGGGGCGATTACTGCCATGATTTCATGGGATGATGGTGTTGTTTCGGTGGCCGAGCCCCCGATGATATCGGAATTGTGTTCGAAATCAGTGGGTATGACCGGATCCGGACTGGTATTACTGCTCTCGTCCTGCCATACCACACATGGCTTGAAGAGCCTTTCCACAATGGTATTGGGTGGGACGGGGTCGCGTTTAGCGCCCATGCAGGCAAGGGTGTCCGCTGCTTGATTACTCTCTCAGGCCACGTGATGAAACTCGAGCCCCTCGAACCGAGCTGATATTTTAAGTACAGCGTTGCGGTAAGCCGCCATCTTTGGATCTTTGGCATCAAATTCTCTGTTTATTTGGGATATTGCTAGGTTTGAGTCCCCATGCACCTCTAGGCATTGTATACCCATAGAGACGGCCATCCGGAGACCATGCAACAAGGCCTCATATTCGGTTGCATTATTAGAATCTGTATACATTATTTGGAGTACATAGTGGACTGTACCTATAGGGGATGTCTGGACGACACCAGCCCCAAGTCCGGCTAGCATTTTAGAGCCGTCGAAGTGCATCACCCAGTTGGAATATGTGCCATACTCTTTAGGGAGTTCGACCTCTGTCCATTCGATGACAAAGTCGGCCAACACTTGAGATTTAATGGCTCGGTGCGGCTTATATGTTATTTCAAACAGTAAGAGCTCAAGCCCATTTGGCGATCCGGCCGGTGGTGTCCCAATTGTTTATAATATCATTAAGTGGTACTTCGGAAGCCACCGTGATCGAACACTCTTGAAAGTAGTGCCGTAGCTTCCAGGATGCCATGAAGACCGCATATGCTATCTTTTGATAATGCGGGTATCGGGATTTGCATGGTGTGAGGACCGTCGATACATAGTATACGGGTTTTTGAAGTGGGAATTTGTGTCCCTCTTCCTCTCGTTCGACGACGAGCACCGCACTCACCACCTAATGTGTTGCAGATTTGTATAGTAACATGGGTTCACCGATGTTTGGCGCGTCCAGGATTGGGTTGCTTGCTAACAAGGTTTTTATTTCTTCCAGTCCAGTTGTTGCAGCATCCGTCCACGCGAAGTGGTCAGTGCATCGAAGCAGGTGATAAAATGGCTGCGCCTTTTCTCCTAATCTGGAGATGAAGCGGGCAAAGAGGCTATGCATCCAGCTAGTTTTTGGACCTGTTTGAGGTCTATTGGTGTAGCCAACTATGACAGGGCTCGGATTTTGGCTGGGTTTGCTTCGATTCCCCTGTTGGAAACAATGAACCCAAGCAGGTTTTCGGCGGGAACGCCGAAAACACACTTTTCTGGATTGAGCTGTATGTCATATCTTCGGAGGTTGTCGAATGTAAGGCGTAAGTCATCCACCAATGATTCGACATGCTTAGTTTTGATGACTACATCATCTACATATGCTTCAACTATCTTGTCGATTTGCTTTTCCAGGCACGTTTGAATCATGCATTGGTATGTGGCGCCAGCATTTTTGAGCCCAAAGGGCATGATGTTGAAGCAGAAGGGCCCGTACGGGGCGATGAATGCCATTGCGGCTTGCTTGGATTCCTTCATTTTGATTTGATGGTATCCGGAATATGTGTCGAGGAAGCATAGTGAGTCGTGCCCTACTATTGCATCGATAATATGGTCGATACGGGGTAGTGGGAAGGGATCCTTAGGGTAGGATTTATTAAGGTCTTTGAAGTCGACACACAAGCGCCAGGATTTATCCTTCTTCGGCACCATGACCAAGTTTGCTAGCCAATTCGGATGTTTGATCTCTCTGATAAACCCGGCTTCGAGTAGCTTGGCTAGCTCCTCCCCCATAGCCTGTCTTTTGGGTTCGGAAAATTGCCGCATCGTTTGATTGACTGGCTTGTATCCCTTTAGTATGTTGAGACTATGTTCGGCCAGCGCGCGTGGGATTCCCGGCATATCCGAGGGTGCCAGGCGAAGATGTCCTAGTTCTCGCGCAAGAATGCACGCAATGCGGTGTCGTCCGCCGGATCCAGTTGTGCCCCAATGGAAGCTGTCTTCTTGGGGTCCGTAGGGTGAACTTGAAATTTGAATATCTCGTCTGCTAGCTTGAAAGAAGTGGATTTAGGACTTTTATCAAGAATTACGTCGTCTCTAGCCACCGTGGAACGCAGAGCGGTGAGCTCCTCGGCCGCCAAGGCTTCGCTCAGTGCCTCAAGGGCTAGGGATGCGGTTTTGTTTTAGGCGCGGAGTGCTATGCCCGGATCAGTGGAGATAGTGATAACACCATTGGGCCTGGGCATTTTGAGCTTCATGTACCCGTAATGAGGTATGGCTTGAAAGCGTGTGAATGCATCTCGCCCTAACAGGGAATGATATCCACTATTGAAAGGGGCCACCTGGAAGATTATCTCTTTGGACCTATAATTTTCTGGTGTGTCAAATACCACATCTAGTTTAAGTTTCCCTGAGCATCTTGCTTCCCGACCGGGTTTGATTCCTCAAAAGGATGTATTGCTTTTCTCAATGCGACTCCTATATCTGCATTTTATTGAGCGTGTCTTCATAAATGAGGTTCAGTCCACTGCAACCGTCCATGAGCACTTTAGTGAGGCGAAAGCCATCTACGATTGGGTTTAGAACCAAAGCAGCTGGTGCTCGGACTGGTCGGGCCCTTGGCTCATCATTGGCATTAAAGGTTATCGCCATATCGTTCCAATGATTTATTGTGGCTACGTGATTAACTTCGGCAAGATCATGGAGCGGCCTTTTGTGCTGGGTTGTTTGAAGAAAAGGTCTCGAAGACCGTAAACACGCCGAGGTCATTATCCTCGGGAGAATGCCCTATCGGAGTAGTGTTGGTGAGGATGGCCTCCCTGCTTTTAGCCACCTGCCGGAGTATCCAACATGCCCGAAGGTTATGAGTTTGCTTGGAATTTGGCATTGCGTGTATCTGACAGGGCTTGTCGAGCCATCCATCAAGGACGGTTCTGTGTCCCAGTAAGGGCTGAATTTTTTTTCTATGGAAGAATGATCAGGTGCCCCGTAAGGGCGCATCCGTTTTGTTTGGCCGGCTGGGTGCTTGAAGGTCGGTGGCTCCCACCGAGCTGTCCGGGCTTTCCAGGCGCTTTCCATTGCGCAATACTTCTGTACTATGTGTGCCAAATCTGCAAAGTGCAGAATGAGGCGCCGATTGAGGGCGTTGAGGATGCCCTCGTCCGTACAATTGCGGCAAAAGACTGATACCGCCTCGTTGTCGCATCAATCTTTGATCTTGTTTTTAACAAGTAGGAATCTAGCCCAAAAGTGATGGGCTGTTTCCAGAGGTTGCTGTCGTATATACATTAAATTGCATATATCCGGGGGATCGGAATTGCTTGGAGAGTATTGATTGTGGTGGGTGGGTGGGCTTGAATCCGAACCTTGACCCATTGTGGAATCCGGATTTTGAAAATCTTCTGAGATCATTGGCCCAGGGTCCAGAGTGTTGGGGGGGTTTTAGACTCTATTCTGGATTCTATGCTCGGGAGACAAATAGTCCCTTCTCAAAGATGAGTGTCCGGCTCATAGGGCTCGGAGATCCGAACATAGTTTGTTTTTAGCATATGAGGAGCGGTATCATCGACTTGTTCTTCCACAACAGTCACCAGGTGGGTGACAGGTGGAGACCTGATTTCCCTCTGATCGGGTTTAAGCCCAATCAGGTCGTAATCCGTTGCGACCCCCAGGGCGGCGATGCGATCTAGCAGTTCGTTTAAAGACGAGACATCTGCCGGATCCATCTTATCGACGCTTTCGGGGTTAGTGCGGAGATGATTTTTGGCGATCCGAGGGACCGCCTTGGGCTTGATGGCCGGGCGGGCGCCTATGGCGAAATTGCCGATTTGGAGGATCTGCCCAGGAGCTAGGGCTTGTCCAGAGGTGATTTCATTGTTAATTACGAGGCGAGACATCCATCCTTCTATCGACAACACAGAGGAACTCTCAATGAAAGCACCAATGTCGGTGTCAAAATCGGTAGATCTCGGGTAGGGGGTCCCGAACTGTGTGTCTAAGGATTAAAGGTAACAGGGGGAAGGGGACATGATGTTTACCCAGGTTCGGGCCCTCTTTATGGAGGTAAAACCCTACGTCATGCTTGATTGACTATGATGAGTATAGGGGTTACAAGAGTTGATCTACCATGAGATCGTAATGGCTAAACCCTAGATGTCTAGCATGTATGATTATGACTGCCTCTACAGACTAAACCCTCCGGTTTACATAGACACCGGAGGGGCCTAGGGTTGTACAGAGTCGGTTTACAGAGAAAGGAATCTTCATATCCGAGCGCCAAGCTTGCCTTCCACGCCAAGGAGAGTCCCATCCAGACACGGGGAAGGCCCTCGGTCTTGTATCTTCACGGCCCATCCAGCCGGCCCATGCCACATAGCCCGGCTATCTGAGGACCCCATAATCCAGTATTCCCTCACCTGACCCCTTGTCCGTGTTGCCATGCCTTGTTTTCAGATGACTCGATCAACGTGATCGACGTGTAGAAACCGAGCACATTACCCGTACCCCCTTAGTTGTATGACTTTGCAGTGCTACTATCGAGTGCCGAGGGTGATACCTCGTATCCCACTCATGATCATATCGCTGCAGTGTAGTTAATCGGCCGTGGATTACAGAGGGTGATTCCTCATTCACCACTCCCGTTGACGACTCTGTCGTGCAACATGTCAAGTGTGAACCCTTCGAGGGTGATTCCTCCAAGGTCTCACCTTGACGGTTACATTGAGTAGGAACCCATCGAGGGCGATTCCTCAGATTCCCCCATGATGTTATGGACACACGGATACCTTGACTTTTACCTCAGTCCATTGTTGAATGTCGGGTCGACCCAAGGGGTACCCGCAAGTGTTATTGAAGTCGGGTTGACCATGAGGGTACCCGCGAGGTAATGACGCGGCACGACTGGGTAGGCAGAGACCGCCCTAGAGAGGGATGGGCCTGGCCCTTGTCATAAGTCCGCTAGATGGGGCGATGGGATCACTAATCGTTTTCACGAGCTCCCAGTAAACTAACAGATTTGGGCATTTGATCTGAGTTCGGCTACGTGTCCTTACGCACGAACCACCACACGGGGTAAGTTATGGGCACTTAGCATTGTACGATTTCTCCCGAAAGCTCTACAAACATCATAGTTGAGCGGCACGCGCCCAGGTGGTCCGCGTAAGCACCTGCTTTATATAAAGAGGTAGCCAGGACTAGTCCCGGCCGTCCATGCAATGTGCAGGAGCACTTAGGGTGGTTGGCCCATGACCCATTCGCACTTAGGATTTAGACCGGTGTGTTTACCTCTCTAGAGAGCGTAGCTAGGTAGGACTATGGCGTGTTGATCATCTGAAGCCGTGCATTACCCAGAAAAGTGTGCCCAGCCAAAGGTAATCGAGCGTGTTGGGTAATGCTTTTTGACCGTTGAAACAGTAGGAGAGGCTCCTACTATGTAATAAATTAAATAGATCAGGTGTTGTACATAGAGTTCAATTTACAACTCATCCCACTTTGGGGGGGGGGAGGGGAGGGGGGGGGAGGGACTGATTACAAGGAGTCTAAGAAAGAAATTTAAAAAGGCTTCTTCTTTTCTCCCACCCTATAAATTAGGAGGGATAAGTCTTCTTTTAGTCTAGCTAGCCAGGAGCTCCTTGATGGTGTAATTCCACTTAAATTCTTGTTATTTCTTTCTTTCCAGATTCTCCAAGCAGATTGTAGGAGGATTTCCATGAACAAAGGTTTGTTCCATGAGGTTTTGGCTGATTCCACCCATTGTAGTCTATTTCCTTGTATGTTAATATGTATACCAATGTCAGACCAGCAGTGAAGACTAAATGGGCATGTGTTGGGTAATGTGGTGCACCCATGTAGGGAAGTTATCTATTTGAATAGCCGTGTCCATGGTAACAAGATGTTTGGAGTCGTATCCTGATCTACCACAACTAGAACTGGATACTATAATGTAACTTAAAATGATTTTCTGCTCCGGGATCGCTTTCTCGCAGGGTAGTCGAGGAAGGATCTCAGAGCATTGTTGATATACACATGTTACTATACATTATATATGTTCCTCTCTTTACTACTTCAAGATGATGGCTGCAAGAAGATGCAAGTCTTTGGTAGGCTAGGCCTCCCTTATATTCTAGCATTTCTGCAGTATAGTCCATAGATACAACCCCTTCCCTTGATATTGATGGATATTTAGTATAGATCTGATGTAAGTCTTGTGAGTACTCACGGTTGCTTTGCTAGCATTTTCTCCTCTACCCGATTTCTCTGATCAGATGATGGAGCCGAGGAGCCAGCTGATCCCACCGATGACTACCACTACACCAACGGAGCCTACTACTACGTGGAGACCACCGACAACCAGGAGTAGTTAGGAGGCCCCAGGAAGGAGGCCTGCGCCTTTTCAATCCAAATGTCGTTGTTTTTGTTAGGACTGAGAGTATATCGACCAGAGGGGGTGAATGGGAGATTCAGAAATTCTTGCGAATGCTATGAATTGATCCCAAACACAACATCAGAAATAAGGTTCGGTAGACAAGAACTTAATCAAGCATGATATTGAGGAACATATCTATCAACGTAGGAAGCAATAATCGTTCGAGCATAGGATATCACAGGTTTTACAATGACGATGGTAATGCAACATGCGAACAGATGCAGTAGCATGAGAGAAAACAAGATATGAACTACGAGGGAAAACACAAGAAAGAACAATGACAAGGAGAATGAAAGTAACACAGGGGAAACATGTCAGTCTTAATAAGATAAGTGCGAGGAGAAATTTATACAACTGGGACAACTAAAATGAATGATGAGAATGCAACATGATGAGCAACGATCTTTAACAGATGGAAATGATAGAAATGAACAGTATGCAACAGTCAATCATTGATCAGATAAACTATCGTCACAGAGCACGAAAGTAAACCGCTGAAGGTAATGCAGTAAGGTAAATTGAACCAGTGGTGCTCGATGGCGATAGATGGATTTGGTAGACCAGTTCGCCCTTCAGCCAAAGGACTACGTCTAGTTGGAGGGGTTGTTATTTAACACAAAAGATAAACTCTCTTCACCCTATTCTCCTTCAACTCGGAGCTAATCACACTCAAGTTGATTTCACTCGTGGTAGATACTTGTCGGTGATCTCCAAACCTTCGACAGACCTCTTCGCAAACCCCAATGATTCTTGGTTGCTGAAGATCTTGCTCGGTGAAGACAATGACTCTTCAACACTCCAGCTGACACCTATCCGTCTAGAGAGTGCACAACTCTCAAGAGTAATAGGTACAAGAACTCTAAACTCAGAACTACCGTGTTGCTCAACCATTGTCTAAGTTTCGGCTCTTGATTTTTCTCTCGGTGGATCTTAAATTCAAATCACTCGGAGAGGGGATGCTCAATCAATGTTCTCATAAATCTTAAGCGGAGCAGCCAACGGGCAACGTTGGAGTGGGGTGGCTATATATAGTCGTAGCCTTTCCAGGTGGGAAATGACCAAATTGGACATGTGGAGCAGCCAATGGCCAAACGACACGAGTCCAACGGTTAGAAATTGAGCACAACGGTAACATTCCTTGTGGAGCAAGTAATGCTAACTCCTCAGTTCGAAAGATATCTCCTGCAGCATGAAGAACAATGTCTACTGCTGGCAGGTAATCATTCGAAGCATAAAGAGATTTCTCTCAGTCTTGCATAGGTTTTGGGGTAAGCATCACAACGGAAGCTTCAAGAACCTATACCCCTCTTAATAATACAGAGGTCCTATGACTCAAATGAATAAAAGAAGAACACCAAAATGAATACTACGTCTTCACTTTGTCTTCGACTTCCATTCGTTGCAGTCAATTTTCTTCGGACAGAATCTCCAAATCAACTGCTTTACCTCAAAAATAAATTTTCAAGGGGTTAACTCCTTCACATCAATCTTCTCGTCTACATGTATTCAAAAGATGTAGTTCATTCTTCTCTGCAACGCAGATATTCTTCAGTGAAGTTCCTTGAACTTGACACCAGAGACAACAATTTCTTCAGTTCTGCATGGACTATTTCTCTTTGTGTGCAGTAGCAAACAAATCAGTCCATGCATGTTTCTGTCAACAATCTCCATAACACAAGAGGGAAAATATTGCACCAACAATCTCCCCTTTTTGGACGATTGTTGACAAAACAAAACACATCGAAAGATAGATAACATAATGAAATGGAATGCGAAGGATAATGAAAGGCGAGAGATAATTGCGAAGATAAACCACACTCCCCCTGACGGTATGCATCATTTGGAGAATGCATAGAAGATAAAATGGAAGGTAGCGAGATGAATCTTCGTATGAGTGACATTGACATATAATCTCATTCATGGTCTCTTTTAATGCACTCGATAGTGTGTGAGGTATTTCCTATCACACATAACCTTTGAAAAAGATTTGTTAGATAGAGTGAATACTTTGTGATGAAGGATAAGCCATGAGGATTTGCTCAGAACACGGTTTAAATCCACACGAGATATAAGTTCCCTTCAAGTTAGATACTCGAGGAGAATTAGAGCAAGGGAATCATAAGTATATTGCTTGGAGAAGATATGCTTTAGACGTGGTTTTCCTGGAACAAGGATGATATGATGGATATATGTGCGAGAAAACATCTTATGAGACATATAGAGAGTTCGCTTTCGAAAACAAGAAATTTAATCTGAAGCTAACTTTCTTCTCCTGCAAGGTTAGATAGTGAAAGATAATTATTGTAGAATATCTAACCACAAGACACATATAGTTTCAAGGAGTGAAATATCTCTCCTAGAGAGGCATGATTTCCAATTCTCCTTGAAATGCTTTTACTTTCCCTGCACGATAGATAAGTATCGAGGATAATTATTGCAAGGAAGTAAGCTTCCGATTTCACTTGCGAATAGATAAAAGGAGTTGAATAGCATTCCAGGGGCAGTACATGATGACCAAGTATTCCAACACCACAGGCGGTGCTCCAAGTTCCAAAAGCAAATAGTTCGACAAAAACCAAATAGTTTGATAGAAAAGTAAATGGCAAAAGGAAACACACTGCTTATCTATCACTCGACGTTCTTCTCCCCCTTTTATCAACAAGTGTCAAAAAGGAAAGAGAATGCATGTGAGGAACTACTCGCCCTCAGAATCAGAACTCAAACTATTCGGCGAAGCAGAGCGAGTGATGGTCGGTGTACTAAAGTAGGGGTACCTTAGTATCCCGAACTTGTGCACGGACAGTCGCAGCGACCCGCGGCAAGGCTTGCCGGGCGACCGCCAAGACCCTCCGTGGTTCCTCTGGAGCCATTCAAGAACAAAGTATTCGAGCCAAGGCACAAGACCCCGGCAAGAGGAGCTTGCCGGGAAGGAGACAAGACCCCGGCAAGAGGAGCTTGCCGGGAAGGAGACGAGACCCCGGCAAGAGGAGCTTGCCGGGAAGACCAACCAAAGCATCTCAAGAAGCTCGCTGCGGCGCACCACGCGCCCCGACAAGACCCGGTGAGCGACAAGCTCCCGGACGCGACAAGGCCACATCCGCGGCAAGCTACTACCCCGCAGCCCGCGCTCCAGCTCACCCACCAACGTGTCGCCCTGGGACCATTCCTGGCGTACGTGGCGGGAGGCTGTGCAGCCGGGGGCATGCGATGGCAAGCAGGCGCTGACAAGGAGCCATCGTGGCAAACGGTGGCGCCCCTGACGGTCCCTTTCCGGCCCGTCTAGGTGACACAGACAGGCATTTAATGCCTTTGTCCCCTGCCGTCAGGGTTAGGTATGATACGTCTGTTGTAGGCGGTGGACCCAACTACCACCTCTTTTACATTTTTACCCTCACCTCTGTTGCCATGTGTTGGTGACCCCTTAGACATATAAAAGGAGGCCCATGCGCAACAGAGAGGGGGGGGGGACGGCCATTCTCACGCTCCGTCTCGCCAGCTGCTTGAGTGTACTATAGCACTCGCCGCTCCTGAGCAAGAACTCAATACAACCACCAAAGCAGGAGTAGGGTTTTACGCATCCGTGCGGCCCGAACCTGGGTAAACCGATCGTCTCGCTCGTGCGTTCGCCTCGATCTGCTCCTTGTGCATCCACCGCCCCCTGCCGAACCGAAAGGGGCTCGGTCCGCCGATCACCATAGGTGTGCGTGGGATCAGCAACCCCCGACATCTTTGGAGCGCCAGGTAGGGGGCGCGTCGAGGTTGTGCGAACCTGATCCGGTGTTCGCGCGAGCCGAATCTTCATCATCTTCATCAACATGCCGCCGAAGAAGAAGCCTTCGGAGGTAGCCGCTCCGTCTGCGCCGAGCCCGCCATCGCCGGAGCGGACGGCTGGTGGAGCAGGCGCCGGCGGAAGAGCGGGCGCCGACGGGGAGACTCGTGGCGCTGCCAGGTCCAAGGACCAGGCTGCGCCGCATGTCGGCGGCGCGGTCGCCTCCCACAACGACTGCACGCACTCCAAGACCTCGGCATCCGTACACACACCGCGCCCGTCCCAGGAGGCGCGGGACCAGCGGCGTCATGGTACCCACGGTACCATACGTCTGCTGGGCCAAGATCGAGCTGGCGGGTCCCGGAGCGCTCAAGACCAGCAAGCACACCAACATGCCGACGCGAGCATGGCACGGTCACTTGGATGAGGTGCTGCTCCTTCTAACGCAGTTAGAAGTCCGAGCATATCTCGCTCCTTGCGCCGTTCGCCGCCGCCGCCCGCCACACCCTTCGCTCCAATCCATGCAGCGGAGGCAGTTATCCCCACGGAACTCGTATACGGGTCACCTCGAGTGCTCGCTTATGATGAGCTTGAGCAAGAGCGGCTACGGCAAGATGACGCGCTGCTCCTTGAGGAAGATCGTCTTCAGGCTGCTGTGCGAGCCGCTCGCTACCAGCAAGCTTTGCGCCGCTATCATAGCCGCAAAGTTAATGCCAGAAGTCTCGAGGAAGGCGTCCTTGTTCTTCGGCGCGTTTAGTCCGCCAAGAATTCCAACAAGTTGACGCTGAAGTGGGAAGGCCCTTATCGGGTGAAACGAGTCACCAAGCCTGGCGCTGTCCGCCTGGAGACCGAAGATGGCGTACCAGTGAGCAACTCCTGGAATATTGAGCTTCTTCGTAAGTTTTACCCGTAAGGCGCGGTTGTCGGACCCTGTCCGGCAACCACCCTTTTGTACAAGTCTTGCCGCTGTTGCATGTAATCCTTTGTACAAAGCCAGGTGCAGACCCTGAGCACAAGTAAATGAAGCGCTGGCACCCAGAGTTATAGCATGCATGCTAGGTCGAGTCGGGTCCTCGATTAGGGTTGATAGTGCCTAACAGTAGCTAACCCCTAACTTAGAGGTCGAGTGTGCGTCCCTTTGCCTTTCTTTCGTTTCCTTTGGTTCGCAGGGCTCGCATATCCTTGCCGGACCGCCCGGGGACGAAAAGGAGAAGAAGGACGTGCCGGCGTTTGGGCCCCGGCAAGCCAGTGTTGCCGGGGGCTGCAAGTACCAAGGCTCACCCACGGCAAGCCAGAGTTGCCGGGGGCTGCAATCTCAGATAAGTTTTTCATCCCTCTTCATGCATTCTCTTATGGACTGGGGAATACGAAACCTCGTTTCTTCCCGAAAACTACCGTGCTCCCTTAGCTCTAGGCCCTGGGGCTCATTCCTGGGGCCAAGTTTTGGTAGTAGTCGCGGCAGCAAAGGGATGAAACGAGGGGCCGCACCCGCCTCGTCCCTGCCTCCGTCAAAAGCGTGAGAAAGGTCGAGCGGCGTGGGAAGACGGCAGGGCCTGTTGCCGGGGGAGGAGTGTCTATCTGAAAGATACCAAGGATTTGCTCCTTGACGTGGGTTCTACCCGCGAGACAAATGACCCGGCAAACATACCCTTTTCATTAAAAACATTCCATGCAGGTACAGTCCATAGAGGATGAAAAACATGAAAGAGAGGATTACAAGTTTTAAATGCAACTAAGGCCTGAAGGCTTACAAATTAAAAAGATAAGATGCCCGTAATCCTTTTCTTGTCCCTCTCTTCAGGAGATAGGTCAAGGAGGCGAGAAGGGCAAAAGGAGCGCCTAGGCGAACTATGGGTGCCAGAAGACACCAAGAGAACACCCCGGGGGCCGTCAAGGCTGGACGGTGATGGCAGTGCCGGAAGCAGGGCTCGAAGACGAGGCGGCAGGACGTCAGCACGCTGTCGAGGGCACCACGCCCTCGTACTAGAGCCGCCGGCGGAGGCGAAGCCGACGCGCCGCCTCGTCCACCTCTTCCCCGAGCGCCGCGGCCTCGTCCTCGACCTCGTCCACGACCTCTCCCCCTCCCTCTTCCCCTTACGGCTGGCTCCGCCACCACGGGTGCGGGAGAAGGAGGGATGCGCTGTCTGGCGGCAACCCTTGCCGCCACCGATGAGGGACCAGGATTCCCTTTCTCCATGGCGGATGGGAGGAAGGGGAGCAGAAGCTGTAGGAAGGAGGGGATGAGAAGATGCGGGCTTCCGTCCTCCCCTCTCGCCCTTTATAAAGGAGCGAGGTGGGGGCTCGGCCGCCCCGCTCAGCGAATCAAGACACGGGGAGAGCAGGGAGCTGGGGCCGACCCGCTGCCCCGACCCGTGATGGCCCGGTTTCCCGCCTCCGCCGTCCGCGACCGCAAGTGCATGGGAGCCGCGTGGCAGGCGTGCCAAACCGAGGCGACGAATGAGGCGACCCCTCCCCACCCCCTGATTGTGGGGAGTGGACGCCGCGAAAACCGCCCACGATCTCTCCCACGATGCCGCGTTTGACGCATGCCGTTTGGGGAGGGCGCGGTGGATGCGGAACGAGTTATGGCGTGACCTAGGACGCGCGTGCCCGTGCACTGTTTTGGGCCTGGCCCAACAGTGCTCGGCACCGTGTATGGCCCAGGCCCAGGGCTCCTGTCGGTGTACTAAAGTAGGGGTACCTTAGTATCCCGAACTTGTGCACGGACAGTCGCAGCGACCCGCGGCAAGGCTTGCCGGGCGACCGCCAAGACCCTCCGTGGTTCCTCTGGATCCATTCAAGAACAAAGTATTCGAGCCAAGGCACAAGACCCCGGCAAGAGGAGCTTGCCGGGAAGGCTACTCGAAGCACAGAGACCCCGGCAAGAGGAGCTTGCCGGGAAGGAGACAAGACCCCGGCAAGAGGAGCTTGCCGGGAAGGAGACGAGACCCTGGCAAGAGGAGCTTGCCGGGAAGACCAACCAAAGCATCTCAAGAAGCTCGCTGCGGCGCACCACGCGCCCCGACAAGACCCGGTGAGCGACAAGCTCCCGGACGCGACAAGGCCACATCCGCGGCAAGGCGCTTGCCACGGCAAGCTACTACCCCGCAGCCCGCGCTCCGGCTCACCCACCAACGTGTCGCCCTGGGACCATTCCTGGCGTACGTGGTAGGAGGCTGTGCAGCCGGGGGCATGCGGTGGCAAGCAGGCGCTGACAAGGAGCCATCGTGGCAAACGGTGGCGCCCCTGACGGTCCCTTTCCGCCCCATCTAGGCGACACAGACAGGCATTTAATGCCTTTGTCCCCTGCCGTCAGGGTTAGGTATGATACGTCTGTTGTAGGCGGTGGACCCAACTACCACCTCTTTTACATTTTTACCCTCACCTCTGTTGCCACGTGTCGGTGACCCCTTAGACATATAAAAGGAGGCCCATGCGCAACAGAGAGGGGGGGGGGACGGCCATTCTCACGCTCGGTCTCGCCAGCTGCTTGAGTGTACTGTAGCACTCGCCGCTCCCGAGCAAGAACTCAATACAACCACCAAAGCAGGAGTAGGGTTTTACGCATCCGTGCGGCCCGAACCTGGGTAAACCGATCGTCTCGCTCGTGCGTTCGCCTCGATCTGTTCTTTGTGCATCCACCGCCCCCTGCCGAACCGAAAGGGGCTCAGTCCGCCGATCCCCATAGGTGTGCGTGGGATCAGCAACCCCCGACAAGACGCAACATGGGTTTCGGGATCAGCTTCGGGAGTAGCAGCGCGAGGTGCATCTGGCTTGAAGATAAAAGTTCCCGTTGAGTCTTTGAGATCATCATCTGGTTCAACAAACAGCAAGTCGGTGGAGGCGGAACACTGAGGAAGCACTGGGCTTTGCCTTCGGATGCAAGGAACTTCAAACATCTTTAGATAATTGTATTATTTCTCGATACCCTTGGCAGATAGTTGTTTGCGAGAATAGTGCTTGCGTAGAAGGGTCCAAGAGCGCTTCTTTTGTTCCTTCTCATACAGGAGAGCTTGGCGAGTATAATTGTGAATCAGATTTATCTCAGTCATCATATCCAGCTTCACTTTTTGGTCGAGCTTGATACGACTTTCCAGGGCTTGTTGAGTGCAAAGACAAATCTCGTACAATGAAGGATTTTCTTCATGAGGGATTTCAATTTTTGCCTTCTTGACCTTCAGAGATTTAGCAGAAGCAAACATAGAAGCAAAAATAGTACCATTAATCATTATCTTCCCTTTGCCGATGTCCTTCACAATCTGAAGTGTATCACGTGTTGGTGGCATATAAACTTCCGGGATATGTGGACAGAAAAACTTTCCCTCAATAAGTTGCTCAATGGCAAACATGACCCAAGGTGCATATGGTTTCAACGTGTGAGGGCTATCAGCCGCAAAGGCCAGGTTGCGAATGAAAACATTTGGAATGTCAAAGTGAATACCCTGAGCTGTGGCTAGAAGAGCATTTGCCATGATGCCATGAATGGTTCCTGGCCTATTTGTTGGTGTGAGGGAGTTGCAGAGGATATAAAACATCACTTTGTTCTCATAGGCCAGATTCTTTGGATTTGCCTATGTACATTCACCACCAACAAGTTTGGGGTCCTTCAGCGGATCAAGTTGAGCTTTGGATACATCCCAAAAGTGTAGTCTATGATCGCGAGTAGAATCAAATTCTCACCGAGGAAGATTCAACAATGCTAAGAACCGGTCCGCCAAACATTTGATCTTTTCTTCTCCTGTCATCCATTCGAGAATCCAGGTACTGCTATTTGCTAGGTCCCCTAAGATATAAAGAGTGGCATAGAACTGAAGAATCACTTCATGATTCCAACCATGATTGAAAGGAAGGAAGATCTTCACGAAGACTAGTTCAATCTGCTCGATGGTATGGTGGAAGCAGGGTAGACTTTCAAGCTCTGTGAAATGCAGAATCTTGTGCTTGAAAATGCAATTCTTGCCATACAGAATACGAGCGTAGTATACGGTCTGTTCCTTTGTCGAGAATCTTGGTGACAAGGAAGTTCTTTCTCCATCATATGGCCTAGTTCCAAAGAATGCAAGTTTCGAATGATGAAACCGCTCGTTAAAGGCAGGACCATTCGAGCCATCTTTGGCAGAAAACAGGGGAAATGTTTCCAAAGGGTTTCTCAGATGTTCCTCTTCACTCATAACCCGGGTCCGAATGTCATCAGGTGTAGGCACACCTTCCTTAATAGGCTTGAGAGGAGCACTTGTCTTCCTTGATTTCTCTTGTACAGATTGCCTTGAGGAACTTGACTATCTATCAATTCTGCTTGTTGGAACTCCTTCAACAACTTTATGTCTTTCATGCACTAGGGCCTTTTCTTTCAGTGTATTTCCTTCGATTTGAGGCACAACGACCTCTTTATCAGATGCTTGGGGCACAACTGGTGGAGCAATTACATCTTGAGCCATTAGCTCATAAGACTTTCTTTCTTCCTCTTCCAACTATGGTGCAGTGGAATGAGGAGCAGGATCAACATCCATCTGGGTAGGGGCACCAGATGATGCGACCAGGGTGGATTTGTCTCGGGAAGCATTGAGCTCCCCCTCATTCTTGTCAATCTCCTCCTTATTTGATTCGGAGGGCTCAACTTGCAATTGTTTCAGAGGTGATGGATCTGCCTTCTCAACTTCATCAACTGGTGCTTGCTGCTTCGACGAAGCATTTCCTTCATCGGTCTTTTCCATGAAGATATTAACAACATCAGGTTGTTCCTGAGCTGCTGGAGTAGGAATGATAACCTCCACATTGCCAGCTTGCTGCATAGGTTCATCCTCGTGAGGTGGAGATGGTGGAATCTTGGTGATCTCCTTGGAGAGGGCAAAACTTTCACTGGTGAAGGGCTCTTGGATGGCTTGTTGAGAATGGCATGTTGGTCATACATGGGAATTTCATCAGGAGCACCTTCGCTGGAGGACTCATCAGACGAGTCAGATCTTCTTTGATTTCCTGGCCATGATTTTCTTTCAGTGAGTACGAGGGGAAACATATTTCCTGGACTTGCTTCCCTTGGAGGCAGAAGCACGGTCCTTATTCTT
This sequence comes from Triticum monococcum, assembly GCA_034509565.1. Taxonomy (NCBI): domain Eukaryota; kingdom Viridiplantae; phylum Streptophyta; class Magnoliopsida; order Poales; family Poaceae; genus Triticum; species Triticum monococcum. The sequence continues at coordinate 124,750,817 of CM067841.1, forward strand.
CTAGACGTCTTGCTGAGTCATCGTGATGTTTTCGCTTCAACTTTGTTTTTCTTCGCTTCTCTAGCATCATGCTTGGCTTTGGCTTTCACCCTTTTAGCTGATTCCTCGGGAAAATAAGCGATGGTTTTGAGGGAGTAGGGATTAGCATCTAAAGGCTATGGTGGTCTGACTTTTTCATCATCAGGGCCAATGCAGTTTTCAGCAATGCAATCATTCAATGGTGGTGTGAAGGCAAACAAAATCTGGTACTTCTTGAGAACATTTTCATAATTGTACCATTCCTTTGCCCAGTGGCGGCGAATCCTTTGTAGCCTATTGTTGCGTTTAGTCATTGATTCACCCTCTGGTGGAGTTCTGTAGCTATCTGGATCAGACATTTCAGCTGAGGTATTCTTTTCTCTGCCACGACCACCCTTTTTAGGATTTCCATCAGAGAAGATGGTTAGGGCGTCTATGACCAATTCATCTTTGGCTGACTATGAGTAGAGGGAATCTCTTCCCTATCTTCATCGGCAGGGCCGGTCCGGAGATTTCGGGGGCTCGGGGCGAAACTAGAACTCGGGGCCCCTTAATAAAAATCTCTATTGTGATATTGGTAGGCATCAAATTGGTTTACATAAATATGTGAATATCTTAAATATGCACATGCTTCTTATAGTATGACAAAAATAATCAAAGAAGGCACCAATGCATACCTCGGCCATCATCAACACATCTTGTGCCTCCTTATACAAGTTCTTCTTGATAAGTTCTTTTGTTTTTGATGAAGCATTAGAACCATCTCGTATATATAATGAGAACCATGAGTCAAATTTCCTTAACACTGAGAAAATCATTGAATAGAAAATTCAATACTATATGACTTATTACCATATGCAGATCCAAAAACGTCATGCCCACTTCTATCCTCAAGTTCTAAGATTATTTTGTTATGGAGAAGAACCATATGAATGGCTTTGAAATAATGCTTTTTAAAACACATCACTACAAAACCAAAAAAATTGATTATCCAGTCAAACGAACGAGTCTAGAATTCGACACAACTTAGTGGTTAATCACACTTCAGTAGACATCATCTCATGCTTCTAATTTTCGTAATCAAACAACAACACCATGGCTCCTAATTTTCGGATGCAAAGTGTAGATCCTATTCATAGTGACTACAATTTTTTCTGCCGGTAACAAGGAAGAGTTGAAATTTCAAAATCCATACAGCCCTAGAGGATCCAATCAAGAACCAAAACGATCCTTACCAGAACCTGAAGACAAGCATACTGGCGTCCTCCTCCTCCGCCGCTGCCCTATGACACTGGTGGCTGTGGCAATTTAGGGAATAAGACATGGGCATTCTAACCTGGGAGGGCTTCGGGAAGAATCGCCAGGCCGCCCGTGTGCAGGGCCAGGCCCAGTATCTCCTGCTGCTCTAGAGACCCTGTTTTGCGATCACAAAAGAAGCAGCAAGACGTACGTACTATTCATGGTGTCGTCTCACTAGCTAACCTACTGCGTCGCCTGCCTCCTGGACCATGGCCTCTCGTGCTAAGTTTCATACCTGGGAGGGCCCCCTCAATTGTGGGGGCCTAGGGCGGCCACCCCCTTGCTGTGGCATCCGGCTCAGAGAAACCGGAATGCCCTGTATTCCATCCCAGAGATCAAGGAGAAGTCTTCTGGAATACGACACTGCTTAGCATAGAACAAATCAGCTCTTTATTACGAGCTATGTGGGTACAAGGGGGATTACATCGGCACGGCGACACTATGCCTGCCACAGTTGTTCCATGCAAGAAGCATAACAACATGATGCAGCGGAATAACTCTAGCAGTGGAACAACGACGACGGTGATGAACTCCACTCCGCAGGGACTCTGACTGGAACACTTATCCTAGCTCGCAAACAAGGGATCCACAACAAACAAGCAATCAAATCCGGCATGACATGTATACTGGCATGACACGCCAGGTCAGTACATTGAATGTACTTGCAAGCTCACAACAACCAAGAACAATCAAGACAAATAACAGCATGGCATTTACAGGTTAACAAGGATTAACATGATACTATCAGAACAACATGGCATATACAACATGATACAGCTAGAACAATACGAGCATGACATGAACATATGAACATGATGATACTAGCATGCAACATGATGAAGCTATCATGCACCAACTTACTCTGCTCGGGTTACCTCGTAACCATCACATACATAAACTTACCATCATGGACATCACATGATCATCTCAGGATCAAATCAAGCCTGGTATTTCAATACCATAGTAATCATTAATGACCACAAGGAGCTTGACCTTTACCCTTGACTCTCGCATAACACCACAAATATCCAACAACTCGGTATCCTCGACACCACGGTGATCATCTCATGATCACAATGAACTTCTTTCTCATCATCGAACCAGGGTTGTTATTAAGCACATTATTATTATTCCTGTTGACCCATAGTGTGACCAACTACGAACTGGGCCCTTATCCGCGGGCGCGACCATCGATAGATTTAACACACGCACACACACACACACACACACACACACTACAGAGGTAGCACACTTTACCCACACCACGATATCCATGTCCTCATGCTCCCATTTGGGTGGACCAACGGCGTTTCGACAAAACTGTCCTACTGCCATGACACTCTCTCGGCCACTCCGACTAAGTCCCCTATGGGCTAAGTCATGGGTGGCCCCGTGCCTACCAAAGGCATCAACGACCACCGTCGTGGCAAAACATAAACGGTCCTAAACAGGGACAAAAGCGTGCAAAAAACTCGGGCACACAAGGCTTATGCCGTCCTACCCGACCAAGGTAGCGCCCGCGCATAACCTTCCCTCGTTGGAGGCACCGACGAGAGGCATGACAATAGACCCAGTTAGGACGTCCCCATAAAAGGCAAATGTGGTTGCACTGGCCAGCTCGATATGGCGGCACCATGACTTAGCCAACAGCTGTTCAAGTTCATTTAAGTCTGGTTAAACTTGAATGCAATAAGCTGAGCCAAATGAAAATAACATGATGCAACTACAATGCATGATACCAACATGAGCATGGATGTGCAACGTTAATCCTCAAGCATATCAACAACCATAAATCATGTATCTGAATGAGCATGAATAACACAAGCATAACTCTACCATAAGCATAACATAACCACTAGCATCAGAAGTAAATACTATGCCAACATATAACGATAACAGTACCAAGTAATCAGGTACCATATAGATGCAAAGGAACATGCATAACTACGGTACTCGGTAATGGACGATAGTCATGCACCGAAGAACATGACCTACACAAACATGTAATACTACCAAACATGACATACGATAGAAATACTAGCAACTAGTACATGATAACCTGAAAGTGCTAGTGATCGACTAGAGGGGGGTGAATAGGCGATTTTTATGAAAGTCTTCAAAACATGTAAGTTTCGAAGACAAACGATATAAATAAACCTATTATTATGCAGCGGAAGGTAGACTACACTAGGCAAACCATGGTCATGTATTCAATGAAGTGAAAGCACAATGACAAATAGCAGCTAGGCAGTAAGGATCGGGTAGGAAGATGTTGAGAAGCCAATCAGTACACGTAATCACTTAGTGAAGTCGAATGGTGGTGCTATCGTACAATGACTTCACAAGAACCAACAGTAAGTAAAGGGAAGGGAGGGATGAAACCAGTGACTCGTTGAAGACAATGATTTGTTGGACCAGTTCCAGTTGCTGTGACAACTGTACGTCTGGTTAGGGAGGCTGAGATTCAACTCAGAAGACCTCGTCTTCACCTTATTCCCCTTGAGCTAAGGACACCCAGTCCTCGCCCAATCACTCTGGTAAGTCTTCAAGGTAGACTTCCAAACCTTCACAGACTTCGTTCACCGGCGATCCACAATGACTCTTGGATGCTCAGAACGCGACGCCTAACCGGCTGGAGGATTCACAGTCCTCAAGTGTAATAAGTCTTCAGATCACACAGACAGGACGACTTAAGTGATGCCTAACACTCTTTCGCTCTGGGTGGTTAGGGCTTTATCCTCTCAAGGAATTCTCTCTCAAAGGCTTCGAGGTGGGTTGCTCTCAAACGACAAAAGCCGTACTTTAACTTTGAGCAGCCAACCGTTTATGGTTGTAGGGGGTGGGCTATTTATAGCCACTAGGCAACCCGACCTGATTTGTCCAAAATGACCCTGGGTCACTACGGAACTAACACGTGTTCCAACGGTCAGATTTCAAACACACACGACAACTTTACTTGGGCTACAAGCAAAGCTGACTTGTCCAACTCTGAACAAGATTCGCTCTCATAGTCTTCACTCGAAGACATAGGATTTTGGTTAAGCATCACTTCAGTCATTCTGGCTGGTTTTCTTGGACCCCACTTAACAGTATGGTGGTTCCTATGACTCAACAAAGAAGAAAAGGAACTACGAAAGATCTAAGTCTTCGCGCTCCATAGTCTTCATGCGATGTCTTCTCTTGTCATAGTCTTGAAGGTGAATGTCTTGACTTACCACCTTTGACTTCAATGTCTTCATACATTTTTAGGGGTCATCTCTGGTAGGAAAACCGAATCAATGAGGGACTTCTACCTATGTTATCCTGCAATTCTCACAAACACATTAGTCCCTCAACTAGGTTTGTCATCAATACTCCAAAACCAACTAGGGGTGGCACTAGATGCACTTACAATCTCCCCCTTTTTGGTGATTGATGACAAACTAGTTGAAGTTTTCAACGGGGAATATAATATGTGAAATTGTAAAGGATAAGGAATTGTCTTCATAAGTTACAAGGGCTCCCCCTGAAGATGTGCATATAAGTAATTTGCTTTTGGAATGCAAATGCACATGGCAGGTTGTACTTGTGGAGATCCTCTTCAACTTATGATGACAGTTCATCATGCATGAAAGGTATGTGAAGATAATGACATGCATAATGGTAAATGGACGTCTGCAAAATGATCTAAGTGTGGAATTTATCGTCGCACATGCGGAATTTATCATCGCATCACAAAATAGCAAATAAGTAGCAGACGACCATTGAGTTTAAGTGTTACAACTCAAAGAACCAAATGTATCAAAACGAGAGTTGTAAACACTAGGCAAAACGTAAAGTAACCGCCCATATGGACCCGCTTGAAGGCTATCAAACTCATAAGCTTCTCCCCCATTTGTCAGTGAGGACCAAAAAGGTTTGAAGACATAGAGCATCTACTCATTCCCACGAAGAGTAGCTGAAGCAGCAGGGTCGTCGGTGGTGTTCGGCGGTGCAGAAGAACTTGGGGCAGTGTTGAGGCATGCAGAGGTAGGGGGCGGTGAAGTGGCATCATCTTCGTCCTCGATCACTCTGGCATTCACAGTTGCCGCAGAGGAAGAAAACTCAGAGTCTTGAGATGGAGTTCGTCGTAGCACAGCCCTTCGGGGAGGTGTGGAGTCAAACTTGAAACGTTCAGAGAAGCCATCCTCTTGAAGATCATCCTCAGAACACATAAGCGTCAGCCCTTTCCATGTACGCCGACAAGTTTCATGGGCAACAAAGGCATTCTTGGTGGCAAGATTGCGAATGCGGTTGACATCCACCAAGAGGCTTTGCATTTGGCGCTTCAGCCAGTCATGATGCCTATCCTGTTTCTGATGAAGAGCAACCAGAAGCTCTCGGTCATTGAGAACACGAGATCACTTCTTGGGTTGTTGGGCAATAGTGCTTTCAGTGGCTTCAGTAAGAGCACGATGAGGTGCACGTGTAGTACCAGCCAGAGGATAAACATGAGTGACTGCTTCAACTCCTTCAATGTTCTGAGTGAAACTTTGATGCTCCGCATTCTGAAGACTAAGAGGTTCCTTGGCAGGCTCAGGATAAATGGCTTCAACGGACATATCCACATTAGGCAGAAAGATCCGATGATTGCGAGCAGATGGCTGATATGAGATAGGTGAGTGGAGTTTAATCAGCCGCATTATCCATGGAGCGTAGAACTTCAAGCCAAAAAGATCAGATCCTGATGCAGCAAGTTGGCGGATGAAGAAGTCTTATGCATTGAAGCATTTGCCATGAAGAATTTAGAAGACCAAAGTCTTCATTGCACCTTCTAGCTTTGCATGTGGAGAATGTCCTTTGATGGGCCAGAGAGTTCGCCTTATGATGTGATAGATAGTCCTTGGCAGATACTCAAGGTCTTCAACAAAGAACTCCTTAGGATATTCAGCATCTTGTGGCAAAGGCTTCATCATACTAAGCATCTGACTCATGTTCGGTTCAGGCTTCTGAAAGATGCTTTCCATAGCTTCACTGTGAGGCTGACATCCAGGTTCATAGAGATCTCCAGGTGTGGGCAGACCAGTGAGCTCAATAATATCAAAGGCTTTGGCTTCGTGATGAACATTTCCTGTCATCCACTCAAGGACCCAACTCTTCGGATCTCTATTGTAACCACGTATGTGAAGTGTGGCATGAAATTGGAGCAGCAACTCTTCGTTCCACTGCTCTTGGTCGGTGACGAAAGGCAACAATCCAACCTCTTTGAAGCAATCCAGAGCTTCTTCCAGACAGGGCAGACCAGCTATTGCTTCGGTGTCAAGACGCATATGTGTGAAGATGCGACCTTGATTGTACAGAATGCAGGAGTAATAGCTTCGCTGCGGATAGCTCCAGAACCGATCAGAAGATATCCGTTCCCTTGAGTAGGGGTTCTTGGAGCTATTAAAGAAGGTGTTGTCTTCTTTGAAGCCGTTGACATTGAAGGATCCAGGTGTTGTTGCAGGACCTGGAAACCTGGGCAACCTTGGCATTGGCTTCTGTACCTGAGGCCTATGCTCAATATGATAGTCAAACTGAGGACCAGCAGCAGGCGCAGGAACAGAAGTAGTAGCATCATTGGCTTCGCTGACTTCTGGTTCTTGGGTTGGTGCAGGCTCCACATTTGCTTCAGCCATGACAACGTCAGTGGCTTCATTGGTGTTGGTGGTGGCAGCCTCAAGATTGTCTACCTCCACTTGATGAGATGGAGGGTCGGGCACAGACACGTTCTCCTCGAGAACAACTTCTTCAGTAGTTGGGGGAGTAGGAACACGTTCTTCTTCTTGGGTGTCATCGGCTGATGTAGCCGGAATGTCTTCAGCAGTTTTAGCCTCAGACTCGGAGACTTGAGACCTTGGTCCTTTGCGAGGCCTGCGTAACGCAGGCGATGCCTTTGGAGATGGAGTTGGCTGGGCCTCAAGGTCATCTTCTTCTTCTTGCCGGGGTGGTGTGACTTGTTGTTGTGGGTGATCATCCCATGATGCATCCTGAGCTATTGGTGTGACAGATCTTCAGACTGCACACTGTCTTCAGGAGGTGCAGTAGCCAGTGGCTTTGCCCATGAGATTTTTGGTGCTGAGGCAGGCTTTGAAGCTTTAGGTAGCTTTGGCTTCTACGACTTTGGAGTAGGAGCTGGGGCTTCATCAGTGTCAGCATCATCATCAGAATGATCCACTTTGGCACCTTGAACAGAGATGTGAGTGATGAGGCCTTCCAGGTTGTAGAAGGGCCCAACAAGATTGGGTTCAACTTCGCGGGTGCCATCGGCACGGGGAGCAGAGGGACCAGGGTTGAAGTCTAGTCCCAATGACTTCATGTTCTGCTTCGCCGAATTCTGGGCAAACTGGAAGTTGCGCTTGAACAGATTGTCGTCACGACACCATAGCAGTGACGATGGGTCAGCATCAGCAGGCTGTGGTCCACGGACCATGTAGGGATAGAAGCCTTGTTCAATGGCTTCATCTCTGGACTTGGGTTGAAGATTTCTGTATAGGATGTATCCCCATGGTCGCTTGATGGCATTCTTCTCAGCATATTCCTTTGTCACAAACCTGTACTTGAACCATTATTCTGCCCAATATCGTCGAATCCATTGGATTCGTGTCTTGCGCTGATTGTAATCCTCTTTAGGATCTGTCTTGTACAGTTCTGAGAGGTCATCGGGCAGATCTCTTGATGTTTCACCTCGACACTTTCTGCCACCCTTCCTTGCTGATTTCTCTGCAGCCATGAACTTTAAACTGAATGACTTCAATACGTTCAAAGGCTTCAAGGGCTTTCGCTTGCTGGACAAACAGGAACTGGCTTCGGGAGAATTTATATGATGCTGTAAGAATTCTGCAAATGAATGCAGACTATGAGAACCAAGGGATTCTCCCACGGACATGTACCTGTGACAGCATTAAGGTGCGAGGGAAGGGGAAAAGGTCATATGCATTCTTAGAAGATTTTGAAGATAAATCAGTTTAGAAGACATTGACCTCATCGTGCGAAGACATTCACTCATAGATAAGGAGTTGGTTCCAGATTTGTACGAATCCACAGATCAGTACAAGTGAGGAATCTAACTACTTCGTGAAGCATAAGTGAACATACTAGGCATAATATGAGATGCAGTATGAAGGGGATCCAACATGTGTGAATAGAAACTGCTTGTGGGAGAAAGTGACAAATCTATAGGATCAAAGGGGCCGTAAAAAGGAAGTTTTATTTACCACACAAGGAACTGCTAGACGGAGTGGAAGGGGAGGCCGAGCAGTTCGATCGTCCGTGCCCTAACTTGGCAACGGAGGACACCTACGGCGACGGCGGAGAAGACGATGTTCACGACCGGCGTGAAGACGGTGTCGGAGAGGTCGCGGCAACTAAGCGCTTCGTCGCCGACGTCGTCGAGGGCTAGCGGTGGTGCTAGGGTTCGTGCGAGAGTGGAAGAAAGGATAATGTGTGGTGAGGCATGTATTTATAGGGACAGGGACGGCACATCGTTATTACACAGGTGCCCCTAGCGATTCACATCTGAAGAACACGTGGCCATCATGCAGCATATCGGAGGTTGTTCCACGTTCCCATGCATGCCTGGATTGTCGGGTGGTCGTTCCCACTTCTCCGGGTTTCAGGTGAAGGAATTGGCATTGAAAACGGACTTAATGTTTGTCTCTGTATCTTCTGCTGACAAGGACGCAGAGAAGACATTCGACAGTTTCAATAGAATGCATATGATTTGGAGAGATAGAGTTTGAGATAGAAAGCATAGAGAGGGTAGGGTCCGATCACATTCACTTAGTTCAAAAGACTCAACAAGAAGACATAGCTATAAGTGAATGCTGTAGAGGACAGAACACTAGTATATATATATATATATATATATATATATAATCAACATACAAGTGATCATCCCAACATGTGCCTGATGTAGACTTGCGATCCACCTTGTCACCAGCATAATCAGCATCCGAGAAACCAACCAGATCAAACTCTGAGCCCTTTGGATACCATAATCCTAGAGTTGGGGTGTAAGCCAAATATCGAAGAATTCGCTTCACAACTAAGTGATGCGATTCCTTTGGCGTCGCTTGGAATCGAGCACACATGCAAACACTAAGCATAATATCTGGCCTAGATGCACATAGATAAAGTAAAGAACCAATCATGGAGCAGTATACCTTTTGATCGAACTCTTTACCATTGTCGTCGGGACCCAGATGATGTTTGGCTGGCATTGGCGTCGTGAAGCCTTTGCAGTCTTGCATACCAAACTTCTTCAGGCAATCTTTGAGATACTTCTCTTGAGATATAAAGATGCCGTTGCGTTGCTGACGTATTTGAAGACCAAGGAAGAACTTCAGCTCACCCATCATGGACATCTGATATTGCTCTTGCATCATATATCCAAACTCTTCACTGTATTTCTGATTGGTGCAGCCGAAGATAATGTCATCCACATATATTTGGCACACAAACAGTTCACCATCATATGTCTTCGTGAAGAGAGTGGGGTCGAGGGAACCAGATTTGAAGCCTTTGCTCTTCAGGAAGTCTTTGAGTGTGTCATACCAAGCCCGAGGGGCTTATTTGAGGCCATACAATGCCTTGTTGAGCTTGTATACCATGTCAGGATGTTTTGGATCTTCAAAGCCAGGTGGTTGTGCGACATATACTTCTTCTTCAATCTTGCCATTGAGAAAAGCGCTCTTCACATCCATTTGATATAGAAGTATGTTGTGATGATTTCCATAGGCCAGCAATATGCGTATGGCTTCAAGTCTAGCCACAGGAGCAAATGTTTCATCGAAGTCAATCCCTTCAACTTGAGTGTATCCTTGAGCAACGAGATGAGCTTTGTTTCTGACAACTTGACCATGCTCATCTTGCTTGTGAAATATATCCATTTGGTGCCTATTATATTGTGCTTCCGAGGATCAGGACACTTAACCAGTTCCCATATGTTATTCAGCTCAAACTGTTGAAGCTCTTCTTGCATAGCTTGAATCCATTCAGGTTCCATGAAGCCTTCTTCAACTTTCTTGGGTTCTGTTATTGAGACGAATGCGAAGTGCCCGCAGAAATTTGCTAGCTGAGTTTCCCTTGAACGAGTGAGTGGACCTGGTGCATTGATGCTATTGATTATTCTCTCAATCTGCACTTCATTTGCAACACGAGGATGTACAGGACGAAGATTTTGCTCTTGCTGATCATTGTCATTGTTAGAAAGATTGTCGTCAGGCTAAGCATTATCTTCAGGTTGATCAGGTGTGGAGATGATAAGTTCTTCTTCGGATTGAGCTTCAGAAGGTATGATTTCTCCAGTTCCCATAAGTTTGATTGATTCACTGGATGGAACTTCATCTAGCACATTTGGCAGTTGCTCTCTTTGTGAGCCATTAGTTTCATCAAACCGCACATCCACTGTTTCAACCACTTTGTAATGAAAGAGATTGAAGACTCTGTAGGAGCGAGAATCCTTTCCATATCCAAGCATAAAACCCTCATGTGCTTTTGGTGCAAACTTTGAAGTGTGATGTGGATCCTTGATCCAGCACTTGGCGCCAAATACTCTGAAGTAGCTGACATTTGGCTTCTTGCCAGTAAGGAGCTCATAGGATGTCATGTTCAGAAGCTTGTGAAGATAAACACGGTTGATGATATGGCATACAATGTCAATGGCTTCAGGCCAGAATTTTCTTGGAGTCTTGTATTCATCAAGCATCGTTCGAGCCATCTCAAAAAGTGTTCTGTTCTTGCGTTCGACGACGCCATTCTGCTGTGGCGTGTACGGAGCTGAGAATTCATGTGTGATGCCCAAAGTATCAAGATATGTATCAAGGCTAGTGTTCTTGAATTCAGTGCCATTGTCACTTCTGATGTGCTTTATCTTGGAGCCATAGTTGTTCATTGCTCGATTGGCGAAGCGTCTGAAGACATCCTGCACTTCAGTCTTGTAAAGGATTATATGCACCCAAGTATATCTTGAATAATCATCAACAATGGCAAAGCCATAGAGACAAGCAGTAGTAGTAAGAGTTGAGTAATGAGTGGGACCGAAAAGATCCATGTGTAGCAGTTCGAAGGGTTGAATCGTTGTCATAATTGTCTTCGAGGGATACTTGGCCCTCGTCATCTTTCCTGCTTCATAGGCACCGCATAAGTGATCCTTCTTGAACTTGACGCCCTCGATGCCTATGACATGCTTCTTCCTTGCAAGGGTGTGGAGGTTCCTCTTGCCAGCATGCCCTAGCCTTCGATGCCAGAGCCAGCATTCAGAAGCTTTTGCTAGAAGACATACTGCAAGTTGTGGTCCTGCTGAGAAATCTACCACATACAAATCATCTTTCCAATACCCTTCAAACACTAGAGACTTGTCAGATTCCATTAGTACAAGGCAACGATATTTTCCAAACATCACAATCATGTTTAAATCGCAAAGCATTGAGACAGACATTAAGTTGAAACTAAGGGATTCAACAAGCATGACTTTATCCATGTGTTGATCCTTTGAGATTGCAACTCTACCTAGACCCAATACCTTGCTTTTACCAGTGTCAGCAAATGTGATGTGACTTTTGTCTGATGGACGTAAAGTTGAGTCCATGAGAAGGCTTCGCTTTCCAGTCATGTGATTTGTACACCCACTATCAATAATCCATTCTGAAGTAGCTGGTGTCGTACCCTACAGTGCAGTTAGGGGGATAGGCTTCATGAAGAGAATTGTGAAGCAAAAACATTTGACGAACCAGTGGATTATTAAAGCTTAGGTCGAGATTAGGACTGATAGGACAAGTTGCAAGCGATTTAGGAACAAAGTACATAATAAGACCATTTTGGGCATTTGATCTTGCGCCCTACAAGATGTTTAAGGTCCCCAGCAATAGTGTCAGACGATTTTGGTTTTCGACTGGAGACCTTTCCCTGCAAAAGAGAGTTAAGCTTTCTTAGCCACCCACATCTTCAGGGGTGGCTTCGAAGCAATAAGTCTAAGTGCAGCATCTGAGAACTTTGGCTTTGGAGCCCTAGCAAAAAGTCTTGCAGGTGGACAATAGTACTCATAAGAATAAGCAGAATAGTTCTTGGTCTTATGAACATGGTGGTTTAATGGACCGCGCTCATATTCATAGGCCTGAGTATGGCTTCCCTGCAAAACATTTGCGTTAGTTTGACTCAGGTGAGTCCTTTGTCTGTATGAAGCCTTTGGACCGTATGAAGCCTGTGGTCTGGGGTTTGTCTTCTTCACCTGTGGTGTCATGATGACATTCACAGGAAGATTCTCCAAACACCTTTTCGGCACCCAGATCTTCTTCATAGGTGGTCCATTCCTGCAGTTAGTACCAATGTACCTGTCAAACACTTCACCATTCTGACTCTTAAACAGTTTATAGTTTGCATCAAAGGATTCATCAATAACAATGGGGTTAGCACAAGTGAAGCCAGATAGAGTGGATGGATCTGCTGAAGGTTCCTTTGTAGCAACCCATGTGGTTTTGGGGTATTGCTCAGGTTTCCAGTAAGAGCCATCAGCATTCATTTTCCTTACGGACCCAACACCCTCTTTCCTAGGGTTTTGGTTCAGGATCTTCCTTTTGAGGACATCACATAGTGTCTGATGCCCTTTGAGACTTTTGTACATCCCTGTTTCAAGCAGTGTCTTCAACCTAGCATTCTCATCAGCAATAGCAGTGGTGTCCTCAGCAGAGGGATTAGTTTCCACATCAACAGTTGAAGATATTGCAACAGTAGCAACAGTAGAACATTTAGCAACAGAAGTAGCGTTATCACGCTCAATGCATTTAAGACATGGTGGTTCAAATCCTTCCTGAGCTGAACTGATCTGTTCGGCGCGAAGTGACTCGTTTTCTTTTTGAAGATCTTCATGAGCCGCTCTCAATTTCTCAAGATCTTGCTTCCTTTTAAGATAATCATAGGAAAGCCTTTCATGAGCTGTTGAGAGCGTTTCATGACGACTTTCAAGTTCCTCATACTTAACGTGAAGATTTTTTATGTCTTCAATTAAGGACTGAGATCGAGTCATTTTAGCGTCTAACAGATCATCGCTTTTGTCTAACAGTTTTTGAATGTGTTCCATGGTTTTCTATTGTTCAGTTGCAATTTTAGCAAGTGTTTTGTAGCTGGGTTTGGAACCACAATCAGAGTCATCGTCACTAGATGTTTGATAGTGAGTAGTGCGTGTGTTTACCTTGGCACCACGTGCCATGAAGCAGTAGGAAGGAGCGGAGTAGTCCTTGTAATTTGCATCGGTGTCGGTGATGAAGTCATTTTCTTCAGTGTTGAAGATGGACTTGGCAACGTATGTTGTAGCCAGACTTGCAACGCCAGAGTCGGACTCCTCCTCAGACTCCACCTCCGCCTCCTCAGAAGCGGACTCATCCTCAGAGTCCATTTCCTTGCCAACAAATGCACGTGCCTTGCCACATGAGGTCTTCTTGTGTGATGAAGACTTGGAGGAAGACTTGGAAGAAGATTTTGAGTATTTCTTCTTCTTCTTGTCATCAGAGTCATACTCCTTGCTCTTCTTCTTCTTCTTCTTCTTCTTCTTGTTCTCATTGTCCCACTGTGGACACTCAGAGATGTAGTGGCCAGGTTTCTTGCACTTGTGACATGTTCTCTTCTTGTAGTCATGAGCAGAAGCTTCATCATTCCTTGAGCTTGATCGTGATGACTTTCTGAGGCCTTTCTTCTTAGTGAATTTTTGGGACTTCTTCACAAGCATAGCAAGCTCCCTTCCAATGTCTTCAGGATCATCAGAACTGCTGTCAGATTCTTCTTCAGATGAGGAGACAGCCTTTGCCTCGAAGGCACGAGTTCGCCTCGAAGGCACGAGTTGGGACCGTAGATGTCTCTTTTTCTTAGAAAGCTGAAACTCGTGTGTGTTGAGCCTCTCAAGTATGTCAGACGGATCGAGTGTCTTGAAATCAGGACGTTCTTGAATCATCAGGGCTAGGGTGTCAAACAAACTGTCAAGTGATCTCAGGAGTGTCTTGACAACTTCATGCTTGGTGATCTCAGTAGCGCCGAGGGCTTGAAGTTCATTTGTGATGTCAGTGAGTCGATCAAACGTGAGCTGGACATTCTCATTGTCATTTCTCTTGAAGCGGTTGAAGAGGTTGCGAAGGACACTGATTCTCTGATCTCTCTGGGTTGAGACGCCTTCGTTGACCTTGGACAGCTAGTCCCAGACTAGCTTAGATGTTTCCAAAGCACTCACACGGCCATACTGTCCTTTGGTCAGATGACCATAGATGATATTCTTGGCAGTAGAGTCCAGTTGAACGAACTTCTTGACATCAGCGGCAGTGACACCTTCTCCAGCCTTGGGAACTCCATTCTTGACGACATACCATAGGTCGACATCAATGGCTTTAAGATGCATGCGCATCTTATTCTTCCAGTAGGGATATTCAGTTCCATCGAAGACGGGGCGCGCAGCGGAGACTTAAATTATCCCTGTAGTCGACATAGCTAAAACTCCAGGTGGTTAAACCGAATCACACAGAACAAGGGAGTACCTTGCTCTGATACCAATTGAAAGTGCTAGTGATCAACTAGAGGGGGGTGAATAGGCGATTTTTTTGAAAGTCTTCAAAACATGTAAGTTTCAAAGACAAACGATAGAAATAAACCTATTATTATGTAGCGGAAGGTAGACTACACTAGGCAAACCATGGTCATGTATTCAATGAAGTGAAAGCACAATGACAAATAGCAGCTAGGTAGTAAGGATCAGGTAGGAAGATGTTGAGAAGCCAATCAGTACACGTAATCACTTAGTGAGGTCGAATGGTGATGCTATCATACAATGACTTCACAAGAACCAACAGTAAGTAAAGGGAAGGGAAGGATGAAACCAGTGACTCGTTGAAGACAATGATTTGTTGGACCAGTTCCAGTTGCTGTGACAACTGTACGTCTGGTTAGGGAGGCTGAGATTCAACTCAGAAGACCTCGTCTTCACCTTATTCCCCTTGAGCTAAGGACACCCAGTCCTCGCCCAATCACTCTGGTAAGTCTTCAAGGTAGACTTCCAAACCTTCACAGACTTCGTTCACCGGCGATCCACAATGACTCTTGGATGCTCAGAACGCGACGCCTAACCGGCTGGAGGATTCACAGTCCTCAAGTGTAATAAGTCTTCAGATCACACAGACAGGACGACTTAAGTGATGCCTAACACTCTTTCGCTCTGGGTGGTTAGGGCTTTATCCTCTCAAGGAATTCTCTCTCAAAGGCTTCGAGGTGGGTTGCTCTCAAACGACAAAAGCCGTACTTTAACTCTGAGCAGCCAACCGTTTATGGTTGTAGGGGGTGGGCTATTTATAGCCACTAGGCAACCCGACCTGATTTGTCCAAAATGACCCTGGGTCACTAAGGAACTGACACGTGTTCCAATGGTCAGATTTCAAACACACATGACAACTTTACTTGGGCTACAAGCAAAGCTGACTTGTCCAACTCTGAACAAGATTCGCTCTCATAGTCTTCACTCAAAGACATAGGATTTTGGTTAAGCATCACTTCAGTCATTCTGACTGGTTTTCTTGGACCCCACTTAACTGTACGGTGGTTCCTATGACTCAACAAAGAACAAAAGGAACTATGAAAGATCTAAGTCTTCGCGCTCCATAGTCTTCATGCGATGTCTTCTCTTGTCATAGTCTTGAAGGTGAATGTCTTGACTTACCACCTTTGACTTCAATGTCTTCATACATTTTTAGGGGTCATCTCTGGTAGGAAAAACGAATCAATGAGGGACTTGTACCTGTGTTATCCTGCAATTCTCACAAACACATTAGTCCCTCAACTAGGTTTGTCGTCAATACTCCAAAACCAACTAGGGGTGGCACTAGATGCACTTACATAACCAGGTGCATAAAAACACATCATGAAAGTAAACATAGATCCATAGCATAACTAAAACAACGGTAGCAGTAGCAAAACAAACAGATAGTTATTTAAGATTCAAGTTGAAAACCAATGCTACTGCATGGCTATCATGCAAATGGTGGTTGTGGCTTGCCTGGGGATGAAGGAGCTCCGGGAAGAGGTGCGGAAAGATCACGGAGGAATCGTCGGAAAAGTTTCTCTCTCGGAGGGGCTGATTAGGGGCAAGGGCAAAATGGTCATTTCCAGTATGTCAAACCATAGTGAAAATGATGGGAACAAAGTGGGCTCGACGATACAAAGACGTGGGCATTGGATTCACCTCATTCGGAGTCTCAAGCAAAAAGTTATAGCCCGACCAAGTTCAGGGACCAATCTATAAAAATATTTCTACAAACAGGCCCATGGCGGCTGAAAACAGAAAGCGCCTCCCGAGCAAATACGCTTTCCGCACAAGAAAACGTATTCTGAGCCAAAGTAGAATAGAAGTACGCTTTCCAGTTGGGAAGACGTATTCCGAAGAACACGCCTCCACTTATCCAGCGTGGCAAGGCGGGGCCGGGGCTTGGATCGCTGAAGGGTGGGGCTGGGGAAGAGGAGCGAGGCCCGCCTAGCCATGTCTTCTTCCTCCTCCCACTGGCCCGACCGAAGCAGAGGACGGGGCAGGCGAGGGGCGACGCCGGCGATGGCCCGAGAAGCTCTGGCTGTCTCTGGTCGAACGGGAGGCATCGATAGACTTGGGTGGCCGCGCCGCGCTCATCCAGAGGGAGGAACAACACCGAGGAAGAGAGGAGCGACCATGGCGCCAAGCAACAGAGGCTCGAGCAGCAGCGGACGAACCTGGGGAAACGCGGCCAGGGGTACTCCAGCGAGAGGAAGAGAGGGCGGGGAGGGTGATGATTTGATGATATGAAGGACCATGCAAAATTTCAACTCAATTGGGTTAACCTAGCTAGTACTTCCTTCACAAACAATTCCCTCAGACAAGAACTTTGAAAAATTGCTCAGGAATATTTACTAGGCAAATTAAGTTGAATTTTGGCATGAGGCAATTATTTGGACATGAAAAGGTGTCCAAAAAGTTTGGGGTCAATTGGGCAAAGGTAAATGGCACTTGCTTCACAAACTGCCATTCATGACATAATAGGGAAGGAATTAATTGAGCATGATGGGGAACATGGCAATGAAATATTTTGCCATATTTGAGGAATATATGACCCAAAAAATTCATGAGAATTATTTGGGAATTTTAGGAGTGATGGAAATATAGGTTGCTTCACAACCTAGGGCAAAAAGGATTATTCCTTTAACAGAAAAAGGAATATTCCCTAGAAAAGGAATATTGGGGTTGGTCCAAGATAGAGATGGCAAGGTCTTGGGATGGACAGGAGGATGACAAGCCACTCTGGAAAGAAAGAAGAGGTCATCTTCTTCAGTTTCCAGGCCACATACCCACGGAAAAACAAAACTCAAACAAAAATCTCAGAAAATCAAAAGAAAAAGAAAGGGCCAAAAATCAGGCTGTGACACCTGCCCCTCCCCAGGGCCGCCCCTGTTCATCGGATTCAGACTCATGTTTCTTTTTCGGTGCTTTCGGAGGCTTTGAAGATTTTCCTCCTCCTGTTAATCTCATTCGGTCAGACTGTGGTGGAAACTAAGGCAAGTCTCCTTCAGAATCTGAATACTTTCCCGAACTCTGTGCCATGACCAACCTGTGAAAAGAATAGATACGCGGGGAAAAGGGGTAGGGTCATAAACATGCACAGAAGGTATTTTGAATGAAAATGAATGTTTTTGGAAGAACAAAGGAATTCATGGTAGTCTTAGAGAAGATATCCTCGATAGATTTTAAACAAGCCATGGAATGTTCGAGGCTGATTAAAGACTATCTAATCTTTCGGATAAGGACACATGAACCCTAGGTCGAGGAGTACAAGTACGAGGAAGATTTACATACCATACCGATCAAATCCTGGTGATTCCTAAAGATCTACCACAGTGAAATAATTCATGGAAAATAGCATTGGTAAGAACTTCCCTAATAACAGAGTCATGAACATGAGCAGTTTCGGATCCAAGCACCCTAACTTGGCAACTCGGATCAGCTATGGTAGTGTGGGAGGAAACATTACCGCACCGGCGTGAACAACCGTGATGAAGTTTCACCGGAGTAGCACGACGAGGCTCCTCGCTGGAGTTGCTTCGAGCGGGGGCTCGGTGAAGGAAATATGCCCTAGAGGCAATAATAAAGTTGTTATTTACATTTAATTATATCATGATAGATGTTTATTATTCATGCTAAAATTGTATTAACCGGAAACTTAAGACATGTGTGAATACATAGACAAAACAAAGTGTCCCTAGTATTCCTCCACTAGACTAGCTCGTTAATGAAAGATGGTTAAGTTCCCAACCATAGACATGTGTTGTCATTTGATGAACGGGATCACATGTTGGGGAACGTAGCATGCAATTTCAAAAAAATTCCTACGATCAGCAAGATCTATCTAGGAGATGCATAGCAACTAGAGGGGGAGAGTGTGTCCATGTACGCTCGTAGACTGAAAGCGGAAGCGTTAGGTTAACACGGTTGATGTAGTCAAACGTCTTCGCGATCCAACCGATCAAGTAGCGAACGTAGGACACCTCCGAGTTCAGCACACTTTTAGCTTGATGACGTCCCTTGAACTCTTGATCTAGAAAAGTGTCGAGGGAGAGTTTCGTCAGCACGACAGCGTGGTGACGGTGATGGTGATGGTGATGTCATACATCTCCAATGTATCTATAATTTTTTATTATTCCATGCTATTATATTATCCATCTAGGATGTTTTATATGCTATTTTATATGATTTTTGGGACTAACCTATTAACCTAGAGCCCAGTGCCAATTTCTATTTTTCCTTGTTTTTGAGTATTGCAGAAAAGGAAAATCAAACGGAGTCCAATTGACCTAAAAATTCACGGAGGTAATTTTTGGACCAGAAGAAGCCCACGGAGTACCAGAGATGGGCCAGAAGAGTCCCAAGGCACCCACGAGGGTGGGGGTGCGCCCTACCCCCCTGGGCACGTCCCCTACCTCGTGGCTGCCTCGGGGACCCCCCTGACTTGTTCCCGACTTCAACACCTCTTATATATACCCAAACTTCCAGAAAGAAACCTGGATCGCGAGTTCCGCCGCCGCAAGCCTCCGTAGCCACCGAAAACAAATCTAGACCCGTTCCGGCACCCTGCTGGAGGGGGGAATCCCTCTACGATGGCCATCTTCATCATCCCGGTGCTCTCCATGACGAGGAGGGAGTAGTTCACCCTCGAGGCTGAGGGTATGTACTAGTAGCTATGTGTTTGAACTCTCTCTCTCTCTCTCTCTTGTGTTCTTGATTCAGCACGATCTTGATGTATCGTGAGCTTTGCTATTATAGTTGGATCTTATGATGTTTCTCCCCCTCTACTCTCTTGTAATGGATTGAGTTTTCCCTTTGAAGTTATCTTATTGGATTGAGTCTTTAAGGATTTGAGAACACTTGATGTATGTTTTGCATGTGCTTATCTGTGGTGACAATGGGATATTCACGCGATCTACTTGATGTATGTTTTGGTGATCAACTTGCGCGTTTCGTGACCTTGTGAACTTATGCATAGGGGTTGGCACACGTTTTCTTCTTGACTCTCCGATAGAAACTTTGGGGCACTCTTTGAAGTTCTTTGTGTTGGTTGTATAGATGAATCTGAGATTCTGTGATGCATATCGTATAATCATACCCATGGATACTTGAGGTGACATTGGAGTATCTAGGTGACATTAGGGTTTTGGTTGATTTGTGTCTTAAGGTGTTATTCTAGTACGAACTCTATGATAGATCAAACGGAAAGAATAGCTTCGTGTTATTTTATTACGGACTCTTGAATAGATTGATCGGAAAGAATAACTTTGAGGTGGTTTGGTACACTACAATAATCTCTTCATTTGTTCTCCGCTATTTGTGACTTTGGAGTGACTCTTTGTTGCATGTTGAGGGATTGTTATATGATCTAATTATGCTATTATTGTTGAGAGAACTTGCACTAGTGAAAGTATGAACCCTAGGCCTTGTTTCAATGCATTGCAATACCATTTGTGCTCACTTTTGTCGCTTGCTACCTTGCTGTTTTTATATTTCAGATTACAAAAACCTCTGTCTACCATCCATATTGCACTTGTATCACCATCTCTTCGCCGAACTAGTGCACCTATACAATTTACCATTGTATTGGGTGTGTTGGGGACACAAGAGACTCTTTGTTATTTGGTTGTAGGGTTGCTTGAGAGAGACCATCTTCATCCTACGCCTCCCATGGATTGATAAACCTTAGGTCATCCACTTGAGCGAAATTTGGTACTGTCCTACAAACCTCTACACTTGGAGGCCCAACAACGTATACAAGAAAAAGGTTGTGTAGTAGACATCAAGCTCTTTTCTGGCGCCGTTGCCGGGGAGGTTAGGGCTTGAAGGTATATCTTTAGATCTTGCAATCAAATCTTTTAGTTTCTTGTTTTATCACTAGTTTAGTCTATAAAAGAAAACTACAAAAAATGGAATTAAGGTTGACACATATGCTTCATCTTTTTAATGTCTTTCGTGAAAATAAGGATTCCGATAATTTATTAAAATGTTTGGCACTAAATCTTTGGATGATGAGCATGATTGCAATGTTGTTAGTATGAATTCATTTAATATCCATGATGCTAATGATATGCAAAGCCACAAGCTTGGGGATGCTATGTTTGATGAAGATGATATTTTTTGTCCCCCAAGTTTTGATGAGCAAATTTATTTTGATGATAGCATGCGTCCTATTTATGATGATTATATTGATGAAAGTGGGTTTGGAAGAGTCTCAACTTTAGGAAGTAATGATCCCACTATTTTGGAGGGTGTTGAATCTTATTGTGATAATTATGAAAGTGGGTTTGGAGAGGTCATGACTTTAGTTAATGTTAATCCCACTATTTTGGAAGAGTGTCAACTTTGCATACATGTGGATCGTGTTAAGAATATGTTTTGTGATAGCTATATTGTTGACTTTTCTTATGATCCTACATGTAATTATTATGAGGGAGGAACATATGCTTGTAGGAATTGCAATAATACCAAGTTTCCTCTCTATGTGTTGAAAATCTTGAAGATTTGCTTTTTCACCTTCCTATGCAAGTTGATTCTTCTTCCCACAAGTTGTTTTCTCACAAAATCCCTATGCATAGGAAGTGGGTTAGACTTAAATGTGCTAGTCATATTCTTCATGATGCTCTCTTTATGTTTCAATTCTTATCCTTTATGTGAGCATCATTGAAATCATCATGCCTAGCTAGGGGCGTTAAACGATAGCGCTTGTTGGGATGCAACCCAAGTTTATTTTTGTTCTTTGCTAGTTTCTCCTGTTTAGTAATAAATAATTCATCTAGCTTCTGTTATGATTGTGTTTTTATGTTTTAATTATTGTTTGTGCCAAGTAAAGCCTTTAGGATCTTCTTGGGTGATTGTTGTTTGATCCTGCTAATAAAAACAAAAAGTATGCGCTCACGAATATAATTTTATTTTTTACCAGAGAGCGATAAAATACCAATTCCAACCGTAGTAGATCAATATAAAAATTATTTAGGTCTTCCTAATGTTTCAGAATTTTTGGAGTTACAGAAGTATTCGAAACCTCTAGATTACTATAGACTCTTCTATTTTTGACAGATTCTGTTTTCTATGTGTTGTTTGCTTATTTTGATGAATCTATGAGTAGTATCGGAGGGTATGAACCCCAGATAAGTTGGAATACAGTAGATATTACGCCAATATGAATTTAGAATGAGTTCACAACAGTACCAAAAGTGGTGATTTTATTTTCTTATACTAACGGAGCTTACGAGTTTTCTGTTGGGTTTTGTGTTGTGAAGTTTTCAAGTTTTGGGTAAAGATTCGATGGACTATGGAATAAGGAGTGGAAATAGCCTAAGCTTGGGGATGCCCAAGGCACCCCAAGGTAATATTCAAGGACAACCAAGATCCTAAGCTTGGGGATGCCCCGGATGGCATACCCTCTTTTGTCTTCGTTCTTCGGTAACTTTACTTGGAGCTATATTTTTATTCACCACATGATATATGTTTTTCTTGGAGCGACATTTTATTTTGTTTTGTTTTGCTTGCTGTTTGAATAAAATACCAAGATCTGAAATTCTTAAATGTTAGAGAGTCTTCACATAGTTGCATAATTATTCAACTACTCATTGATCTTCACTTATATCTTTCAAAGTAGTTTGTCATTTGCTCTAGTGCTTCACTTATATCCTTTTAGAGCATGGCGGTGGTTTTATTTTGAAGAAATAGATGAACTCTCATGCTTCACTTATATTATTTTGAGAGTCTTTAGAACAACATGGTAGTTTGCTTTGGTTATGAAATTAGTCCTAATATGATAGGCATCCAAGATGGGTATAATAAAAACTTTCATATAGAGTGCATTCAATACTATGATACTTGATAGATGTTTTGAGATATAAAGGTGGTAATGTTAGAGTCATGCTAGTTGGGTAATGGTGAAATTGAGAAATAATTGTGTTAAAGTTGGCAAGTCCTGTAGCATGCACGTATGGTAAATGTTGCGTGACAAATTTGAAGCATGGGGTGTTCTTTGAGTGCTTTCCTTATGAGTGGCGGTCGGGGACGAGCGATGGTCTTTTCCTACCAATCAATCCCTCTAGGGGCATGCGTAGTAGTACTTTACTTCGAGGGCTAACAAACTTTTGCAATAAGTATATGAGTTCTTTATGACTAATGTGAGTCCATGGATCATACACACTCTTACCTTTCCGCAATTTGCTAGCCTCTACGGTACCGTGCATTGCTCTTTCTCACCTTGAGAGTTGGTGCAAACTTCGCCGGTGCATCCAAACCCTATGATACGATACGCTCTATCACACATAAGCCTCCTTATATCTTCCTCAAAACAGCCATCATACCTACCTATTATGGCATTTCCATAGCCATTCCGAGATATATTGCCATGCAACTTTCCACCGTTCCATTTATTATGACACGCTCCATCATTGTCATATTTCTTTGCATGATCATGTAGTTGACATAGTATTTGTGGCAAAGCCACTTTCATAATTCTTTCATACATGTCGCTCTTGATTCATCGCATATCCTGGTACACCGCCGGAGGCATTCACATAGAGTCATATTTTTGTTCTAGTATCGAGTTGTAACATTGAGTTATGAGTAAATAAAAGTGTGATGATCATCATTATTAGAGCATTGTCCCATGTGAGGTGAAATAAAAAAAGAGAGGCCAAAGAAGCCCAAATAAAAAAATAGCCAAAGAAGCCCAAACAAAAAAATGAGAGAAAAAGAGAGAAGGGACAATGTTACTATCCTTTTTCCACACTTGTGCTTAAAAATAGCACCATGATCTTCATGATAGAGAGTTTCTTATTTTTCACTTTCATATACTAGTGGGAATTTTTCATTATAGAACTTGGCTTGTATATTCCAATGATGGGCTTCCTCAAAATGCCCTAGGTCTTCGTGAGCAAGCAAGTTGGATGCACACCCACTTAGTTTCTTTTGATGAGCTTTCATACACTTATAGCTCTAGTGCATCCGTTGCATGGCAATCCCTACTCCTCGCATTGACATCAATTAATGGGCATCTCCATAGCCCATTGATTAGCTGCGTCAATGTGAGACTTTCTCCTTTGTTGTCTTCTCACATAACCCCTATCATTATACTCTATTCCACCCATAGTGATATGTCCATGGCTTGCGCTCATGTATTGCGCGAGGGTTGAAAAGGCTGAAGCACGTTAAAAAGTATGAACCAATTGCTCAGCTTGGTTATCGGGGTTGTGCATGATGGGTGCATTTTGTGTGACGAAAATTAAGCATGGCCAAACTATATGATTTTTTAGGGATAAGCTTTCTTTGGCTATGTTATTTTGATAAGACATAATTGCTTGGTTAGCATGCTTGAAGTATTACTATTTTTATGTTAATAATAAACTT
This sequence comes from Triticum monococcum, assembly GCA_034509565.1. NCBI lineage: Eukaryota > Viridiplantae > Streptophyta > Magnoliopsida > Poales > Poaceae > Triticum > Triticum monococcum. The sequence goes on from CM067841.1 coordinate 124,775,055, forward strand.
TTATCTTGAATATTTTGGATCTAAAAATTCATGCCACAATGAAGAGAATTACATTGAAAATTATGTTAGGGAGCATTCCACATCAAAAATTCTATTTTTATCATTTACCTACTCGAGGACGAGCAGGAATTAAGCTTGGTGATGCTCGATACGTCTCCAACGTATCTATAATTTTTTATTGTTCCATGCTATCATATTATCCATCTAGGATGTTTTATATGCCATTTTATATGATTTTTGGGACTAACCCATTAACCTAGAGCCCAGTGCCAGTTTCTATTTTTTTCCTTGTTTTTGAGTATTGCAGAAAAGGAAAACCAAACGGAGTCCAATTGACCTAAAAATTCATGGAGGTAATTTTTGGACCAGAAGAAGCGCACGGACTACCGGAGATGGGCCAGAAGAGTCCCGAGGCACCCACGAGGGTGGGGGGCGCGCCCTACCCCCCTGGGCGCGCCCCCTACCTCGTGGCCACCTTGGGGACCCCCTGACTTGTTCCGGACTCCAACACCTCTTATATATACCAAAACTTCCAGAAAGAAACCTAGATCGGGAGTTCTGCCGCCACAAGCCTCTGTAGCCACCAAAAACCAATCTAGACCCGTTCTAGCACCCTGCCAGAGGGGGAATCCCTCTCCGGTGGCCATCTTCATCATCCCAGCGCTCTCCATGACGAGGAGGGAGTAGTTCACCCTCGGGGCTGAGGGTATGTACCAGTAGCTATGTGTTTGAACTCTCTCTCTCTCTCTCCCTCGTGTTCTTGATTCAGCACGATCTTGATGTATCGCGAGCTTTGCTATTATAGTTGGATCTTATGATGCTTCTCCCCCTCTACTCTCTTGTAATGGATTGAGTTTTCCCTTTGAAGTTATCTTATCAGATTGAGTCTTTAAGGATTTGAGAACACTTGATGTATGTCTTGCATGTGCTTATCTGTGGTGACAATGGGATATTCACGTGATCTACTTGATGTATGTTTTGGTGATCAAGTTGTGGGTTCCGTGACCTTGTGAACTTATGCATAGGGGTTGGCACAAGTTTTCGTCTTGACTCTCCAGTGGAAACTTTGGGGCACTCTTTGAAGTTCTTTGTGTTGGTTGAATAGATGAATATGAGATTTGTGATGCATATCGTATAATCATACCCACGGATACTTGAGGTGACATTGGAGTATCTAGGTGTCATTAGGGTTTTGGTTGATTTGTGTCTTAAGGTGTTATTCTAGTACGAACTCTAGTATAGATGGAACGGAAAGAATAGCTTTGTGTTATTTTATTATGGACTCTTGAATAGATCGATCAGAAAGAATAACTTTGAGGTGGTTTCATACCCTACAATAATCTCTTCGTTTGTTCTCCGCTATTAGTGACTTTGGAGTGACTCTTTGTTGCATGTTGAGGGATTATTATATGATCTAATTATGTTATTATTGTTGAGAGAACTTGCACTAGTGAAAGTATGAACCCTAGGCCTTGTTTCAACGCATTGCAATACCGTTTTTGCTCACTTGTATCATTAGTTACCTTGCTGTTTTTATATTTTCAGATTACAAAAACCTATATCTACCATCCATATTGCACTTGTATCACCATCTCTTCGCCGAACTAGTGCACCTATACAATTTACCATTGTATTGGGTGTGTTCGGGACACAAGAGACTCTTTGTTATTTGGTTGCAGGGTTGCTTGAGAGAGACCATCTTCATCCTCCACCTCCCACAGATTGATAAACCTTATGTCATCCACTTGAGGGAAATTTTCTACTGTCCTACAAACCTCTGCACTTGGAGGCCCAACAACGTCTACAAGAAGAAGGTTGTGTAGTAGACATCATGATCTGATCCTCGCAGGGCTTTGCCTAAGCACTACGTGAATATGACCGGAGGAGTAAACCATGGAGGGAGACGCCACACACGGCTTGGAACAATTGGTGTGTCTCCAAGGGGTGCCCTGCCCACGTATAGGGAGGAGGCCGGCTAGAGGGGGCGAGCCAAGTGGGGGGAGTCCTACTAGGACTCCCAGTCCTAGTAGGATTCGCCCCCCTTCTTATTCCTTCTCATGGAGGGGAAAAGGGGGAAGGAGAGGGAGGAGGAGAAGGAAAGGGGGGTGCGGCCCCCTCCCCTAGTCCAATTCGGACTCCCATGGGGGGGGGGGGGGGCACACCTTGTGGGCTGCCTCCCCTCTCCCCTATGGCCCATAGTGGCCCATTACTGTCCCCGGGGGGTTCCGGTAACCTCCCGGTACTCCGAAAAATACCCGAAACGATCCGGAACTGTTCCGCTGTCTGAATACTATCGTCCAATATATCAATCTTTACCTCTCGACCATTTTGAGACTCCTCGTCATGCCGTGATCTCATCCGGGACTCCGAACAATCTTCGGTCACTAAAACACATAACTCACAATACAAATCGTCATCGAACATTAAGCGTGCGGATCCCACGGGTTAGAGAACTATGTAGACACGACCGAGACATATCTTCAGTTAATAACCAACATCTGGACCTGGATGCTCATATTGGTTCCTACATATTCTACGAAGATCTTTATTGGTTAAACCACAATGACAACACACGTTATTCCCTTTGTTATCATATGTTACTTGCCTGATATTCGATCGTCGGTATCCTCATACCTACTTCAATCTCGTTCCCGGCAAGTCTCTTTACTCATTCCGTAATGCATCATCCTGCAACTAACTCATTAGTCACATTGCTTGCAAGGCTTATTGTGATGTGCATTACCGAGAGGGCCCAGAGATACCTCTCTGATACTCGGAGTGACAAATCTTAATCTCGATCTATGCCAACCCAAAAAACACCTTCTGATACACCTGTAGAGCATCTTTATAATCACCCATTTATGTTGTGACGTTTGATAGCAAACAAGGTGTTCCTCCGGTATTCGGGTGTTGCATAATCACATAGTCAAAGGAATATGTATAAGTCATGAACAAAGCAATAGCAATAAAACTTAACGATAATTATGCTAAGCTAACAGATGGGTCTAGTCCATCACATCATTCTCTAATGATGTGATCCCTTTCATCAAATGAGAACACATGTCTATGGTCAGAAAACTTAACCATCTTTGATTAACGAGCTACTCAAGTAGAGGCAAACTATGGACACTCTGTTTTGTCTATGTATTCACACATGTATCAATGTCTGGTTAATACAATTCTAGCATGAATAATAAACATTTATCATGATATAAGGAAATATAAATAAACTTTATTATTGCCTCTAGGGCATATTTCCTTCAGTCTCCCACTTGCACTAGAGTCAATAATCTAGATTACATAGTAATGATTCTAACACCCGTGGAGTCTTGGTGCTGATCATGTTTTGGTCATGGAAGAGGCTTAGGTAACGGGTCTGCAACATTCAGATCCGTATGTATTTTGCAAATCTCTATTTCTCCCTCCTTGACTTGATCGCAGATGGAGTTGAAGCGTCTCTTGATGTGTTTGGTTCTCTTGTGAAATCCGGATTCCTTCGCTAAGACAATTACTCCAGTATTGTCACAAAAGATTTTTCATTGGACCTGATGCACTAGGTATTACACCTAGATCGGATATGAACTCCTTCATCCAGACTCCTTCATTAGCTACTTCCGAAGCAACTATGTACTCCGCTTCACATGTAGATCCCGCCACGACGCTCTGCTTGGAACTGCACCAATTGACAGCTCCACCATTCAATATAAATACGTAGCCGGTTTGTGACTTAGAGTCATTCAGATCAGTGTCGAAGCTAGTATCGACGTAACCATTTACGATAAGCTCAGGTATTTCAGGATGTTCTTGATTGCTATCCTATGATCCACTCCTGGATTACTTTGGTACCTCCCTGGTAAACTTATAGCAAGGCACACATCAGGTCTGGTACACAACATTGCATACATGATAGAACCTATGGCTGAGGCATAGGGAATGACTTTCATTTTCTCTCTATCTTCTGTAGTGGTCGGGAATTGAGTCTGACTCAACTTCACACCTTGTAACACATGCAAGAACCCTTTCTTTGACTAATCCATTTTGAACTTCTTCAAAACTTTATCAAGGTATGTGCTTTGTGAAAGTCCAATTAAGCGTCTTGATCTATCTATATAGATCTTGATGCCCAATATATAAGCAGCTTCACCGAGGTCTTTCATTGAAAAATTCTTATTCAACTATACTTTTATGCTATCCAGAAATTCTATATCATTTCCAATCAACAATATGTCATCCACATATAATATTGGAAATGCTACAGAGCTCCCACTCACTTTCTTGTAAATATAGGCTTCTCCAAAAGTCTGTATAAAACCATATGCTTTGATCACACTATCAAAGCGCATATTCCAACTCTGAGAGGCTTGCACCAGTCTATAAATGGATCGCTGGAGCTTGCACACTTTGTTAGCACCTTTATGATCGACAAAACCTTCTGGTTGCATCATATACAACCCTTCTTTAAGAAATCCATTAAGGAATGCAGTTCTGACATCCATTTGCCAAATTTCATAATCATAAAATGCGGCAATTGCTAACATGATTCAGACAGACTTAAGCATCGCTACGGGTGAGAATGTCTCATCATAGTCAACTCCTTGAACTTGTTGAAAACCTTTCGCAACAAGTCGATCTTTGTAGACAGTAACATTACAATCAGCGTCAGTCTTCTTCTTAAAGATCCATTTATTTTCTATGGCTTGCCGATCATCGGGCAAGTCAACCAAAGTCCATACTTTGTTCTCATACATGGATCCCATCTCAGATTTCACGGCCTCAAGCCATTTTGTGGAATCTGGGCTCATCATCGCTTCCTCATAGTTCGTAGGTTCGTCATGGTCTAGTAACATGACTTCCCAAACAGTATTATCGTACCACTCTGGTGTGGAACGTACTCTAGTTGACCTACGAGGTTCGGTAGTAACTTGATCTGAAGTTTCATGATCATCATCATTAACTTCCTCACTAATTGGTGTAGGCATCACTGGAACTGATTTCCATGCTGAACTACTTTCCAATTCGAGAGAAGGTACAACTACCTCATCAAGTTCTACTTTCCTTCCACTCACTTCTTTCGAGGGAAACTCCTTCTCTGGAAATGATCCATTTTTAGCAACAAATATCTTGCCTTCGGATCTGTGATAGAAGGTGTAACCAAAAGTTTCTTTTGGGTATCCTATGAAGACACATTTCTTTGATTTGGGTTCGAGCTTATCAAGCTGAAGCTTTTTCACATAGGCATCGCAACCCCAAACTTTAAGAAACGATAGCTTATATTTCTTGCTAAACCATAGTTCATATGGTGTCGTCTCAATGGATTTAGATGATGCCATATTTAACGTGAATGCAGCTGTCTCTAACGCATAACCCCAAAATGATAGTGGTAAATCGGTAAAAGACATCATAGATCACACCATATCTAATAAAGTACGGTTACGACATTCGGACACACCATTACGCTGTGGTGTTCCAGGTGGCATGAGTTGCGAAACTATTCCACATTGTTTCAAATGAAGACCAAACTCGTAACTCAAATATTCGCCTCCGCGATCAGATCGTAGAAACTTTATTTCTTGTTACGATGATTTCCCACTTCACTCTGAAATTCTTTGAACTTTTCAAATGTTTCAGACTTATGTTTCCTTAAGTAGATATACCATATCTGCTCAAATCATCTATGAAGGTCAGAAAATAATGATACCCGCCGCGAGCCTCAACACCCATCGGACCGCATACATCAGTATGTATTATTTCCAGCAAGTCAGTGGCCCACTCCATTGTTCCGGAGAATGGATTCTTAGTCATCTTGCCCAAGAGGCATGGTTCACAAGTATCAAGTGATTCATAATCAAGTGATTCCAAAAGCCCATGTGCATGGAGTTTCTTCATGCGCTTTATACCAATATGACCTAAACAGCAGTGCCACAAATAAGTTGCACTATCATTATTAACATTGCATCTTTTGACATCAATATTATAAATATGTGTATCTCTACGAATGAGATTTAGCAAAAATAGACCACTCATCAAGCATGCATGACCATAAAAGATACTACTCATATAAATAGAACAACCATTATTCTCTGATTTAAATGAACAATCGTCTCACATCAAACAAGATCCAGATATAATGTTCATGCTCAACGCTGGCACCAAATAACAATTATTCTTGTCTGAAATTAATCCCAAAGGTAGATGTAGAGGTAGCGTGCCGATGACGATCACATCGACCTTGGAACCATTTCCGACGCACATCGTCACCTCGTCCTTAGCCAATCTTCGTTTAATATGTAGCCCCTGTTTCGAGTTGCAAATATGAGCAACATAACCAGTAGCAAATACCTAGGCGCTACTATGAGCATTAGTAAGGTACACATCAATGACATGTATAACAAATATACCTTTCACTTTTCCATCCTTCTTTTCCGCCAAATACTTGGGGCAGTTCTGCTTCCAGTGACCAGTCCCTTTGTAGTAGAAGCACTCAGTTTCAGGCTTAGGTCCAGACTTTGGCTTCTTCCCGGGAGCAACAACTTGCTTTCTATTCTTATTGAAGTTCCCCTTCTTTCCTTTGCCGTTTTCTTGAAACTAGTGGTATTATTAACCATCAACACTTGATGCTCCTTGTTAATTTCTACCTCCGCAGCCTTGAGCACTGCGAAGAGCTCGGGAATAGTCTTTTCCATCCCTTGCATATTATAGTTCATCATGAAGCCTTTGTAGCTTGGTGGAAGTGATTGAAGAACTCTGTCAATAACACTATCATTCGGAAGATTAACCCCCAGCCGTGTCAAGTGGTTATGGTACCCAGACATTCTGAGTATGTGTTCACTGACGGAACTGTTCTCCTCCATCTTGTAGCTATAGAACTTGTTGGATACTTCATATCTCTCAACTCGGGCATTGATGTCTACTACACAACCTTCTTCTTGTATACATTGTTGGGCCTCCAGTGCAGAGGTTTGTAGGACAGTAGAAAATTTCCCTCAAGTGGATGACCTAAGGTTTATCAATCCGTGGGAGGCGTAGGATGAAGATGGTCTCTCTCAAACAACCCTACAACCAAATAACAAAGAGTCTCTTATGTCCCCAACACACCCAATACAATGGTAAATTGTATAGGTGCACTAGTTCGACGAAGAGATGGTGATACAAGTGCAATATGGATGGTAGATATGGGTGTTTGTAAGCTGAAAATATAAAAACAGCAAGGTAGCAAGCGACAAAAGTGAGCACAAACGGTATTGCAATGCGTTGAAACAAGGCCTGGGGTTCATACTTTCACTAGTGCAAGTTCTCTCAACAATAATAACATAATTGGATCATATAACTATCCCTCAACATGCAACAAAGAGTCACTCAAAGTCACTAATAGCGGAGAACAAATGAAGAGATTATTGTAGGGTACGAAACCACCTCAAAGTTATTCTTTCCGATCAATCTATTGGGCTATTCCTATAAGTGTCACAAACAGCCCTAGAGTTTGTAGTAAAATAACACCTTAAGACACAAATCAACCAAAACCTTAATGTCACCTAGATACTCCAGTGTCACCTCAAGTATCCGCGGGTATGATTATACGATATGAATCACACAATCTCATATTCATCTATTCAAACCAACACAAAGTACTTCAAAGAGTGCCCCAAAGTTTCTATCGGAGAGTCAAGACGAAAACATGTGCCAACCCCTATGAATAAGTTCACGAGGTCACGGAACTCGCAAGTTGATCATCAAAACATACATCGAGTGGATCACGTGATATCCCATTGCCACCACAGATAAGCACATGCAAGTCATACATCAAGTGTTCTCAAATCCTTAAAGACTCAATCCGATAAGATAACTTCAAAGGGAAAACTCAATCCATTACAAGAGAGTAGAGGGGGAGAAACATCATAAGATCCAACTATAATAGCAAAGCTCGCGATACATCAAGATCATACCACCTCAAGAACACGAGAGAGAGAGAGAGAGAGAGAGATCAAACACATAGCTACTGGTACATACCCTCAGCCCCGAGGGTGAAGTACTCCGTCCTCGTCATGGAGAGCACAAGGATGATGAAGATGGCCAACGGAGAGGGATTCCCCCCTCCGACAGGGTGCCGGAACGGGTCTAGATTGGTTTTCGGTGGCTACGGAGGCTTCTGGCGGAGGAACTCCCGATCTATTGTGTTCCTCAATGTTTTTAGGGTATATGGACATATATAGGCGAAAGAAGTCGGTCAGGGGAGCCACGAGGGGCCCACGAGGGTGGGGGGCACGCCCAGGGGGGTAGGGCGTGCCTCCCTGCCTCATGGCTTCCTCGAAGCTTCCCTGACATCTACTCCAAGTCTCCTGGATTGCTTCCGTTCCAAAAATAACTCTCCCGAAGGTTTCATTCCGTTTGGACTCTGTTTGATATTCCTTTTCTTCGAAACACTGAGATAGGCAAGAAAACAACAATTTGGGCTGGGCCTCCGGTTAATAGGTTAGTCCCAAAAATAATATAAAAGTGTTTAGTAAAGCCCATAAACATCCAAAACAGATAATATAATAGCATGAATACTTCATAAATTATAGATATAGTAGAGACGTATCAGCATCCCCAAGCTTAATTCCTACTCGTCCTCGAGTAGGTAAATGATAAAAGAAAGAATTTATGAAGTGTGAATGCTAGCAGGTGCACAAGTTTGATCAATGGTAATTTCAATCACCTTTTCTAGCATCATTATATATCATAACAGTAGCTCAACTCATAGGACTTCTCATGATCAAGTAACAAGCTATTCACATGTTAAAGTATAGATCATAAACTTTCTTGAAAACTAACAAACCATGTTATTAGTCATCAGACAATTACAATTCATCTTATTTTCAGGAAGGGTCTATGTCAGAGCTTTGATTCCGCAAACTTCACATACTCAACTATCATTTAGTCTTTCACAATTGCTAACACTCACGTGATATTTATGGGTTCAAAGTTTTAATCAGACACAGAGAAAGATAGGGGCTTATAGATTCGCCTCCCAACCTTTTACCTCAAGGGTAATGTCAACAATAATAGTTCATGACGCCTTACATCGAATTGGATATATATATATCATGATCTTTCCAACACAATGTGCTTTCCAAAGGATAAAATGTAAAAAGGAAAGGTGAAGATCACCATGAGTCTTGCATAAGGTATAAGACAAGAATAAAAGATAGGCCCTTCGCAGAGGGAAGCAGAGGTTGTCCTGCGCTTTTATAGTTGGATGCACAAAATCTTAATGCGAAAGAACATCACTTTATATTGCCACTTGTGATAGTGACCTTTATTATGCAGTCCGTCGCTTTTATTGCTTCCTCATCACAAGATCGTATAAAGCTTATTTTCTCCACACTAATAGATTATACACATTTAGAGAGCAATTTTATTGCATGCATCCATGACAACTTACTTGAAGGATCTTACTCAATCCAAAGGTAGGTATGGTGGACTCTCATGGCAATACTGGTTTAAGGGATGTTTGGAAGCACAAGTAGTATCTCTACTTGGTGCAAAGAATTTGGCTAGCATGAGGGGGAAAGGCAAGCTCAACATGTTGAATGATCCATGACAATATACTTTATTTCAAATATGAGAAAACTAGCCCATTACGTTGTCTTCCTTGTCCAACATCAACCTTTTAACATGTCATATTTTAATGAGTGCTCACAATTACAAAATATGTCCAAGATAGTATATTTATATGTGATATCTCTCTTCCCTCAATATTCTTTCATGAATTGTTCAAGTGACCAATACAATGTTTGCTAACCTTCAATAAATTTACCACCTCTACTTCTTATATGTGAAGTCATTACTCCCCATGGGATAAGCATATGAAACATATATAATTTTAGATTTATTATATTCAATTCATTCAACCATTTACTCATAGGATATATGTTAAGCACGTGAATGAATAACAAACTACTCCGAAAGATATAAGTGAAGATCAACGAGTAGTTAAATAATTATTTAGCTATGTGAAGACTCTCCCATTTAATAATTTCAGATCTTGGTACTTTATTCAACAGCAAGCAAAACAAAATAAAATGACATCTAAGAATAGCAAACATCATATGAAGAAGCAAAAACCTAGGATCAACCGATACTAATCGATAGTTGTTGAAGAAGGAAGGTGGGATGCCAACCGGGGCATCCCCAAGCTTAGACGCTTGATACTTCTTGAAATTTTATCTTGGCATGCCTTGGGCATCCCCAAGCTTGAGCTTTTGTGTCTCCTTAATTCCTCTCATATCACGGTCTCCCTAAATCTCAAAAGCTTCATCCACACAAAACTCAACAAGGACTCGTGAGATAAGTTAGTATAAACCAATGCAAAAACCTTATCATACTCTTCTGTAGCTGCTACGTCTTGAGCTTCCGTTGGTTTTCCTCGAAGAGGAAGGGATGATGCAGCAGAGTAGCGTAATTATTTCCCTCAGTTTTTGAGAACCAAGGTATCAATCCAGTAGGAGGCCACGCTCAAGTCCCTTGTACCTGCACAAAGCAATAGCTACTCGCAACCAACACGATTAGGGGTTGTCAAGCCCTTCACGGTCACTTACGAGATTGAAATATGATAGATAGAATATTTTTGGTATTTTTGATATAAAGATGCAAAGTAAAAAGTAAAGGAAAAGTAAATAGCAAAATAATATAAAAGTGATGGAGATTGATATGATGAGAATAGACCCGGGGGCCATAGGTTTCACTAGTGGCTTCTCTCAAGAGCATAAGTATTCTACGGTGGGTGAACAAATTACTGTTGAGCAATTGATAGAATTGTGCATAATTATGAGAATATCTAGGCATGATCATGTATATAGGCATCACGTCCATGACAAGTAGACCGAAACGATTCTGCATCTACTACTATTACTCCACTCGTCGACCGCTATCCAGCATGCATCTAGAGTATTAAGTTAAAAACAAAGTAACGCCTTAAGCAAGATGATATGATGTAGAGAGATAAATTCATGCAATATGAAATAAACCCCGTCTTGTTATCCTCGATGGCAACAATACAATACGTGCCTTGCTGCCCCTTCTGTCACTGGGTAAGGACACCGCAAGATTGAACCCAAAGCTAAGCACTTCTCCCATGGCAAGAACTACCAATCTAGTTGGCCAAACCAAACGGATAATTCGAAGAGACTTGCAAAGATAACCAATCATACATAAAGGAATCCAGAGAAGATTCAAATATTATTCATAGATAGACTTGATCATAAACCCACAATTCATCGGTCTCAACAAACACACCGCAAAAAGAAGATTACATCTAATAGATCTCCACGAGAGAGGGGGAGAACTTTGTATTGAGATTCAAAGAGCGAGAAGAAGCCATCTAGCTACTAACTATGGACCCGAAGGTCTGAGGTAAACTACTCACACTTCATCGGAGAGGCTATGATGATGTAGAAGCCCTCCGTGATGACGGCCCTCTTCCGGCGGAGCTCCGGAACAGGCCCCAAGATGGGATCTCGTGGATACAGAAAGTTGCGGCGGTGGAATTAGGGTTTTGGCTCCTTTTCTGATCGTTTGGGGGTACATGTGTATATATAGGAGGAAGAAGTACGCTGGAGGAGCAACGAGGGGCCCACGAGGCAACGGGGCACGCCCCCACCCTCGTGACCGCCTCTTTTGTTCCTTGGAGCAGGGTCCAAGTCTCCTGGATCACGTTTGGTGAGAAAATCACGTTGCCGAAGATTTTATTCCGTTTGGACTCCGTTTGATATTCCGTTTCTTCGAAACACTGAAATAGGCAAAAAACAGCAATTCTGGGCTGGCCCTCCGGTTAATAGGTTAGTCCCAAAAATAATATAAAAGTGGAAAATAAAGCCCAATATAGTCCAAAAGAGTAGATAATATAGCATGGAGCAATCAAAAATTATAGATACGTTGGAGACGTATCAGGCATCCCCAAGCTTAATTCCTGCTCGTCCTCGAGTAGGTAAATGATAAAAAGAGAATTTTGATGCGGAGTGCTACTTGGCATAATTTCAATGCAAATCTTCTTAATTGTGGTATGAATATTCATATTAGAAAGATTCAAGACAAAGGTTTATGTTGACATAAAAATAATAATACTTCAAGCATACTAACAAAGCAATTATGTCTTCTCAAAATAACATGGCCAAAGAAAGTTATCCCTACAAAATCATATAGTCTGGCTATGCTCCATCTTCACCACACAAAGTATTTAAATCATGCACAACCCCGATGACAAGCCAAGCAATTGTTTCATACTCTAACTTTTTCAAAACTTTTTCAATCTTCACGCAATACATGAGCGTGAGCCATGGACATAGCACTATAGGTGGAATAGAATGGTGGTTGTGGAGAAGACAAAAAGGAGAAGATGGTCTAACATCAACTAGGCGTATCAACGGGTTATGGAGATGCCCATCAATAGATATCAATGTGAGTGAGTAGGGATTGCCATGCAACGGATGCACTAGAGCTATAAATGTATGAAAGATCAACAAAAGAAACTAGTGGGTGTGCATCCAACTTGCTTTCTCATGAAGACCTAGGGCAATTTGAGGAAGCCCATCGTTGGAATATACAAGCCAAGTTTTAAAACGTAAAATTCCCACTAGTATATGGAAGTGAAAACATATGAGACTCTCTATATGAAGAACATGGTTCTACTTTGAAGCACAATATATGAGACTCGCTATATCATGGTGCTACTTTGAAGCACAAGTGTGGAAAAAGGATAGTAGCATTGCCCCTTTTTTTGGGCCTCTTTTTTTCTTTGGCCTTTCTCTCTCTTTTTTTTATTTAGACAATGCTCTATTAAATGATGATCATCACACTTCTATTTATTTATAACTCAATGATTACAACTCGATACTAAAACAAAGTATGACTCTATATGAATGCCTCCGGCGGTGTACCGGGATATGCAATGAATCAAGAGTGACAAGTATGAAAGAATTATGAATGGTGGCTTTGCCACAAATACTATGTCGACTACATGATCATGCTAAGCAATATGAAAATGATGGACGTGTCATGATGAACTAGATGGTGGAAAGTTGCATGGCAATATATCTCGGAATGGCTATGGAAATGCCATAATAGGTAGGTATGGTGGCTGTTTTGAGGAAGATATATGGTAGGTGTATGATACCGGCGAAAGGTGCACGGTATTAGAGAGGCTAGCAAAGGTGGAAGGGTGAGAGTGCGTATAATCCATGGACTCAACATTAGTCATAAAGAACTCATATACTTATTGCAAAAATCTAGAAGTTATCAAAGCGAAGTATTACGTGCATGCTCCTAGGGGGATAGATTGGTAGGAAAAGACCATCGCTCGTCCCCGACTGCCACTCATAAGGAAGACAATCAATAAACAAATCATGCTCCGACTTCGTTACATAACGGTTCACCATACGTGCATGCTACGGGAATCACAAACTCTAACACAAGTATTCTTTAAATTCACAACTACTCAACTAGCATGACTTTAATATTATCACCTCCATATCTCAAAACAATTATCGTGCTTCAATCTTTTCTTAGTATTCAACACACTCAAAAGAGGGTTTTGCAAATCTTGAATACCAAGCGTATTATTATTAAGCAAATTACCATGCTAGTAAGAGACTCTCAAAATAATTTAAGTGAGGCATGACAGATCAATAGTTTCTTTAAAACGAATCCACCACCGTGCTCTAAAAGATCTAAGTGAAGCACATAGAGAAAAATTATAACGCTCAAAATATATAAGTGAAGCACATAGAGTAAAATTATCTTGCTCAAAAGATATAAGTGAAGCACATAGAGAAAAACTACTTAGCTCAAAGGATATAAGTGAAGCACATAGAGTATTCTATCAAATTTTAATTCATGTATGGCTCTCTCAAAAGGTGTGTACAGCAAGGATGATTGTGGAATACTAAAACAAAAGGACACAAATAATACAAGACGCTCCAAGCAAAACACATATCATGTTGGTGAATAAAAATATAGCTCCAAGTAAATTACCGATGGAAGTGGACGAAAAGAGGGGATGCCTTCCGGGGCATCCCCAAGCTTTGAATTTTTGGTGTCCTTGGATTATCTTGGGGGTGCCATGGGCATCCCCAAGCTTAGGCTCTTTCCACTCCTTGTTCCATGATCCATCAAAAGAATTCACCCAAAACTTGAAAACTTCACAACACAAAACTCAAGATAGAAAACTCGTGAGCTCCGTTAGCGAAAGAAAACAGAAGACCACTTCAAGGTACTGTAATGAACTCATTATTTATTTATATTGGTGTTAAACCTACTGTATTCCTACTTCTCTATGTATTATAAACTATTTTACTAGCCATAGATTCATCAAAATAAGCAAACAACACACAAAAAACAGAATCTGTCAAAAACAGAACAGTCTGTAGTAATCTGTAGCTAGCGCAAGATATGGAACCCCCAAAATTCTAAAATAAATTTCAGGACGTGAGGAATTTATCTATTAATCATATTCAAAAAGAATTAACTAAATATCACTCTTAAAATAAAAATGACAGCAGTTCTCGTGATCGCTAAAGTTTCTGTTTTTTACAGCAAGTTCAACAAGACTTTCCCCAAGTCTTCCCAACGGTTCTACTTGGCACAAACACTAATTAAACACAAAAAACACAACCTAAAAAGAGGCTAAATAATTTATTTATTACTAAACAGGAGAAAATAGCAAGGAATAAAAATAAAATTGGGTTGCCTCCCAACAAGCGCTATCGTGTAACGCCCCTAGCTAGGCATAACGAGCAAGAATAGATCTAGGTATTGCCATCTTTGGTAGGCAATCCATAAGTGGCTCTCATGATAGTTTCATATGGTAATTTTATTTTATTTCTTGGAAAGTGTTCCATACCCTTTTTTAATGGAAATTGAAATCTAATATTCCCTTCCTTCATATCAACAATCGCACCAACCGTTCTAAGGAAAGGTCTACCAAGAATAATAGGGCAAGAAGGATTGCAATCTATATCAAGAACAATGAAATTTACGGGCACATAATTCCTATTTGCAACAATAAAAACATCATTAATTCTTCCCATAGGTTTCTTAATAGTGGAATCCGCAAGATGCAAGTTTAGAAAGCAATCATCAAAATTACGGAAATCTAGTAAATCACACAAAGTCTTGGGAATAGTAGAGACACTAGCACCCAAATCACACAAAGCATAAAACGCATGATCTTTAATTTTAATTTTAATAGTTGGTTCCCACTCATCATAGAGTTTTCTAGGGATAGAAACTTTCAACTCAAGTTTTCCTTCATAAGATTGCATCAAGGCATCAACAATATGTTCGGTGAAGGCTTTATTTCGACTATAAGCATGTGGAGAATTTAGCACGGATTGCAACAAGGAAATACAATCAATCAAAGAGGAATTTTCATAATTAAATTCCTTGAAATCCAATATAGTGGGTTTAGCAACATCTAGATATTTATTTCTTTCCATCCCACTTTCATCAATTTCATTATTAAGATCTAAATACTCCAATTTTTTAGAACGCCTTCTAGGTAAAGGAAGATCATATTCAGTTTCATCAAGATTCATATTGCAAAACAAAGATTTAATTGGAGGCACATCAATAACTTTTAGATCTTCATCATTACTTTCATAGGAATCCGGTTTAGCGGCCATCTTATTGACTAAGGTGGCTTGCATTTCCGAAATTTCAGCAGTCATCTTCTCTAGACGAGCAATCTAGGATCTTATACCCTCAAATTCTTTAGACATATCATCAAGCTCTTTATTCATATAACTCATAAAACTTTTTTTTGTTCCTTAAGCTCATTTCTAAAGAAATTATTATGCTCAAGTTGCAAAACCATAAACTTCCTAACGTTGTTTTCGATCTCCTCTAACCTTTTGAGGTGAAGATCCCCATATTTTGGTTGAGCCATCGCGACAAACAAGCAAACAAACTAACACACGAGCAAACAAAAAGCAAGCAGACAAAAGAAGCAAACAGAGAGGGAGGATAGAGAGAGAGGGCAAATAAAACGGCAAGGGTGAATTGGGGGGAGAGGAAAACGAGAGGCGAATGGCAAATAATGTAATGCGAGAGATAGGGATTGTGATGGGTACTTGGTATATTGACTTTTTGCATAGACTCCCCGGCAACGGCGCCAGAAATCCTTCTTGCTACGTCTTGAGCTTGCGTTGGTTTTCCCCGAAGAGGAAGGGATGATGCAGCAGAGTAGCGTAAGTATTTCCCTCAGTTTTTGAGAACCAAGGTATCAATCTAGTAGGAGGCCACACTCAAGTCCCTCATACCTGCACAAAGCGATAGCTACTCGCAACCAACACGATTAGGGGTTGTCAAGCCCTTCACGGTCACTTACGAGAGTGAGATCTGATAGATAGAATATTTTTGGTATTTTTGATATAAAGATGCAAAGTAAAAAGTAAAGGCAAAGTAAATAGCAAAACAATATAAAAGTGATGGAGATTGATATGATGAGAATAGACCCGGGGGTCATAGGTTTCACTAGTGGCTTCTCTCAAGAGCATAAGTATTCTACGGTGGGTGAACAAATTACTATTGAGCAAATGATAGAATTGTGAATAATTATGCGAATATCTAGGCATGATCATGTATATAGGCATCACGTCCGTGACAAGTAGACCGAAACGATTCTGCATCTACTACTATTACTCCACTCACCAACCGCTATCCAGCATGCATCTAGAGTATTAAGTAATAAACAGAGTAACGCCTTAAGCAAGATGACATGATGTAGAGAGATAAATTCATGCAATATGAAATAAACCCCATCTTGTTATCCTCGATGGCAAGAATACAATACGTGCCTTGCTGCCCCTTCTGTCACTGGGTAAGGACAACGCAAGACTGAACCCAAAGCTAAGCACTTCTCCCATGGCAAGAACTACCAATCTAGTTGACCAAACCAAACGGATAATTTGAAGAGACTTGCAAAGATAACCAATCATACATAAAAGAATTTAGAGAATATTCAAATATTATTCATAGATAGACTTGATCATAAACCCACAATTCATCGGTCTCAACAAACACACCGCAAAAAGAAGATTACATCAAATAGATATCCACGAGAGAGGGGGAGAACTTTGTATTGAGATTCAAAGAGAGAGAAAAAGCCATCTAGCTACTAACTATGGACCCGAAGGTCTGAGGCAAACTACTCACACTTCATCGAAGAGGCTATGATGATGTAGAAGCCCTCCGTGATGACGGCCCTCTTCCGGTGGAGCTCCGGAACAGGCCCCAAGATGGGATCTCGTGGATACAGAAAGTTGTGGCGGTGGAATTAGGTTTTTGGCTCCTTTTCTGATCGTTTGGGGGTACGTGTGTATGTATAGGAGGAAGAAGTATGCTGGAGGAGCAACGAGGGGCCCACGAGGCAGGGAGACGCGCCCTAGGGGGGGCGCCCCCACCCTCGTGACCGCCTCTTTTGTCCCTTGGAGCAGGGTCCAAGTCTCCTGGATCACGTTCAGTGAGAAAATCACGTTCCCGAAGATTTTATTCCGTTTGGACTCCGTTTGATATTTCATTTCTTCGAAACACTGAAATAGGCAAAAAACAGCAATTCTGGGCTGGGCCTCCGGTTAATAGGTTAGTCCCAAAAATAATATAAAAGTGGAAAATAAAGCCCAATATAGTCCAAAACAGTAGATAATATAGCATGGAGCAATCAAAAATTATAGATACGTTGGAGACGTATCAGTAGCAAATCACTAAAATTATTAATTAACATTGCATACTAAATTACTCCGCATATTTAATAGTCCTATCCTCTAATAGAATCATTAAGCAAGCAAACATATGCAAACAATGCAAACATAACAGCAATCTTCCTAAACAGGACAGTCTGTGAAGAATGCAGCAAGATCCATACTTCCCTAGCTCCAAAAATTATGAAAGAAAATTCCCATTGTAGTAAATTTATCAGAGCTTATTATGCAAAAGGTTTCAACATTTTATCACATTCTGACTTTTCTAGGGAATTTTTGCAAGAGTGGTAACTTTCGGTTTTCAAACAACAACATGTAGACTAGTAAAATAAGCATAGTAAAGGCCATCAATGCCACTTTTATTAAAACAAAAGATGCAAAACATTGTTCTAAATAACAGCAAGCAAATCCTAACAAAATAAATTGGCGCTCCAAGCAAAACACATATCATGTGGTGAATAAAAATATAGCTCCAAGTAAAGTTACCGATGAACGAAGACGAAAGAGGGGATTCCTTCCGGGGCATCCCCAAGCTTAGGCTCTTGCCACTCCTTATTCAATGGTCCATCGAATCTTTACCCAAAACTTAAAAACTTCACAACACAAAACTTAACAGAAAACTCGTAAGCTCCGTTAGTATAAGAAATAAATCACCACTTAGGTACTGTTGTGAACTCATTCTAAATTCATATTGGTGTAATATCTACTGTATTACAACTTATCTATGGTTCATACCCTCCGATACTACTCATAGATTCATCAAAATAAGCAAACAACACAATGAAAACAGAATCTGTCAAAAACAGAACAGTCTGTAGTAATCTGTACCAAACGTATACTTCTGTAACCCCAAAAATTGTGAAATAAATTGGTGGACGTGAGGAATTTGTCTATTAATCATCTGCAAAAAGAATCAACCTAATCGCACTCTCCAGTAAAAAATAGCAGCAAAACTCGTGAGCACTAAAGTTTCTTTCTTTTACAGCAAGATCGCAAAGACTTCACCCAAGTCTTCCCAAAGGTTCTACTTGGCACAAACACTAATTAAAAGCATAAAACCACATCTAAATAGAGGCTAGATGAATTATTTATTACTAAACAGGAGCAAAAATCAAAGAACAAAAATAAAATTGGGTTGCCTCCCAACAAGCACTATTGTTTAACGCCCCTAGCTAGGCATGATGATTTCAATGATGCTCACATAAAAGATAAGAATTGAAACATAAAAAGAGCATCATGAAGAATATGACTAGCACATTTAAGTCTAACCCACTTCTTATGCATAGGGATTTTGTGAGAAAATAACTTATTGGAACAACAATTAACTTGCATAGGAAGGTAAAACAAGCAAATCTTCAAGATTTTCAACACATAGAGAGGAAACTTGATATTATTAAAATTCCTACAAGCATATGTTCCCCCCTCATAGTAATTTTAAGTAGCATCATGAATGAATTCAACAATATAACCATCACATAAAGCATTCTTTTCATGATCTACAAGAGTATAATTTTTATTACTCTCCACATAAGCAAATTTCTTCTCGTTAGGAATAGTGGCAGTATCATAAGAAACTCGAATACAATAAATTGTTTCCACATTAAAAGAGTAATGTTCAGAAAAGGGTAATCATAATCATGACAAGTTTTATAAATATAATCATCTCTACTTTTTGTAGCATAAGTATCATCACAATAATCATCATAAGTAGTAGCTTTGTTCTCATCATAATCAATTGAAACCTCTTCCAAGATAGTGGAATTGCTACCTCTTGAGCACTACGTTGGTTTTTCCCCAAAGAGGATGGGATGATGCAGCAGAGTAGCGTAAGTATTTCCCTCAGTTTTTGAGAACCAAGGTATCAATCCAGTAGGAGGCTACGCGCGAGTCCCTCGTACCTGCACAAAACAAACAAATCCTTGCAACCAACGCGATAAGGGGTTGTCAATCCCTACACGGCCACTTACGAGAGTGAGATCTGATAGATATGATAAGATAATATTTTTGGTATTTTTATGATAAAGATGCAAAGTAAAATAAAAGCAAAGTAAAAATAAAATGAAATAACTAAGTATTGGAAGATTAATGTGACGAAGATAGACCCGAGGGCCATAGCTTTCACTAGTGGCTTCTCTCGAGAGCATAAGTATTCTACGGTGGGTGAACGAATTACTATTGAGCAATTGACATAGTTATGAGAATATCTAGGCATGATCATGTATATAGGCATCACGTCCGAGACAAGTAGACCAACTCCTGCCTGCATCTACTACTATTACTCCACTCATCGACCGCTATCCATCATGCATCTAGAGTATTAAGTTAATGAAAACAGAGTAACGCCTTAAGCAAGATGACATGATGTTGAGGGATAAACTCATGCAATATGATGAAAACCCCATCTTGTTATCCTCGATGGCAACAATACAATATGTGCCTTGCTGCCCCTACTGTCACTGGGAAAGGACACCGCAAGATTGAACCCAAAGCTAAGCACTTCTCCCATTGCAAGAAAGATCAATCTAGTAGGCCAAACCAAGTTGATGATTCGAAGAGAATTGCGAAGATAACCAATCATACATAAAAGAATTCATAGAAGATTCAAATATTGTTCATAGATAGACTTGATCATAAACCAACAATTAATTGGTCTCAACAAACACACCACAAAAAGAAGATTACATCGAATAGATCTCCACAAGAGAGGGGGAGAACATTGTATTGAGATCCAAAAAGAGAGAAGAAGCCAACTAGCTAATAACTATGGACCCGTAGGTCTGAGGTGAACTACTCACACTTCATCGGAGGGGCTATGGTGATGATGTAGAAGCCCTCCGTGATCGATGCCCCCTCCGGCGGAGCTCTAGAACAGGCCCCAAGATGGGATCTCGTGGATACAGAAAGTTGCGGCGGTGGAATTTGGGTTTTGTCTATGTATCTGATCATTTGGGGGTATGTAGGTATATATAGGAGGAAGGAGTACATCGGTGGAGCAATAGGGGGCCCACGAGGGTGGAGGGCGCCTGGGGGGGGGGTAGGCGTGCCCCTACCTCGTGGCCTCCTCTTTTGTGTCTTGACGTAGGGTCCAAGTCTCCTGGATCATGTTCGGCGAGAAAATCATGTTCCTGAAGGTTTCATTCCGTTTGGACTCCATTTGATATTCCTTTTCTTCGAAACCCTAAAATAGGCAAAAAACAACAATTCTGGGATGGACTCCGGTTAATAGGCTAGTCCCAAAAATAATATAAAAGTGGATAATAAAGCCCAATAATGTCCAAAACAGTAGATAATATAGCATGGAGCAATCAAAAATTATAGATACATTGGAGACGTATCAAGCATCCCCAAGCTTAATTCCTGCTCGTCCTCGAGTTGGTAAATGATAAAAACAGAATTTTTGATGCGGAGTGCTACTTGGAATAATTTTAATGTAATTCTTCTTAATTGTGGTATGAATATTCAGATCCGAAAGATTCAAGATAAAAGTTCATATTGACATAAAAATAATAATACTTCAAGCATACTAACTAAGAATTATGTCCTCTCAAAATAACATGGACAAAGAAAGTTCGTCCCTACAAAATCATATAGTTTAGTCATGCTCCATTTTCGTCACACAAGAATGCTCTCATCTTGCACAACCCCGATGACAAGCCAAGCAATTGTTTCATACTTTAGTAATCTCAAACTTATAAACTTTCACGCAATACATGAGCGCGAGCCATGGATATAGCATTATGGGTGGAATAGAATATGATGATGGGGGTTATGTGGAGAAGACAAAAAAGGAGAAAGTCTCACATCAATGAGGCTAATCAATGGGCTATGGAGATGCCCATTGATTGATGTTAATGCAAGGAGTAGGGATTGCCCTGCAACGGATGCACTAGAGCTATAAATGTATGAAAGCTCAACAAAAGAAACTAAGTGGGTGTGCATCCAACTTGCTTGCTCATGAAGACCTAGGGCACTTGAGGAGGCCCATTGTTGGAATATACAAGCCAAGTTCTATAATGAAAAATTCCCACTAGTATATGAAAGTGACAAAACAAAAGACTCTCTATCATGAAGATTATGGTGCTACTTTGAAGCACAAGTGTGGAAAAAGGATAGTAGCATTGTCCCATTTTTTGGCCTTTTTTTATTTGGCTTTTCTCTTTTTTATTTGGGACAATGCTCTATTAATGATGATCATCACACTTCTATTTATTTACAACTCAATGATTACAACTCGATACTTAGAACAAGATATGACTCTATATGAATGCCTCCGGCGGTGTACCAGGTTATGCAATGAACCAAGAGTGACATGTATGAAAGAATTATGAACGGTGGCTTTGCCACGAATACTATGTCAACTACATGATCATGCTAAGCAATATGACAGTGATGAATGTGTCATGATAAACAGAATGGTGGAAAGTTGCATGGCAATATATCTCAGAATGGCTATGGAAATGCCATAATAGGTAGGTATGGTGGCTGTTTTGAGGAAGATATAAGGAGGTTTATGTGTGAAAGAGCGTATCATATCACGGGGTTTGGATGCACCGGCGAAGTTTGCACCAACTCTCAATGTGACAAAGGGCAATGCACGGTACCGAAGAGGCTAGCAATGATGGAAGGGTGAGAGTGCGTATAATCCATGGAATCAACGTTAGTCATAAAGAACTCACATACTTATTGCAAAAATCTACAAGTCATCAAAAACCTTGGCACTACACGCATGCTCCTAGGGGGATAGATTGGTAGGAAAAGACCATTGCTCGTCCCCGACCGCCACTCATAAGGAAGACAATCAAATAACACCTCATGTTTCAAATTTGTTACATAACGTTTACCATACGTGCATGCTACGGGACTTGAAAACTTCACCACAAGAATTTCTCAAATTCACAACTACTCAACTAGCACGACTTTGATATTATTACCTCCATATCTCAAAACAATCATCAAGCATCAAACTTCTCTTAGTATTCAAAACACTCATAAGAAATTTTTTATTCATCTTGAACACCTAGCATATTAGGATTATTTAAGAAAATTACCATGCTATTTAAGACTCTCAAAATGATCTAAGTGAAGCATGAGAGATCAATAGTTTCTATAAAACAAATCCACCACCGTGCTCTAACAGATATAAGTGAAGTGCTAGAGCAAAACTATATAACTCAAATGATATAAGCGAAGCACATAGAGTATTCTAACAAATTCCAAATCATGTATGGCTCTCTAAAAAGGTGTGTACAGCAAGGATGATTGTGGTAAACTAAAAAGCAAAGACTCAAATCATACAAGACGCTCCAAGCAAAACACATATCATGTGGTGAATAAAAATATAGCTCCAAGTAAAGTTACCGACAGAAGTAGACGAAAAGAGGGGATGCCTTCTGGGGCATCCCCAAGATTTGGCTTTTAGGTGTCCTTAGATTATATTGGGGGTGACATGGGCATCCCCAATCTTAGGCTCTTGCCACTCCTTGTTCCATAATCCATCAAATCTTTAACCAAAACTTGAAAACTTCACAACACAAAACTTAAAGTAGAAAATCTCGTGAGCTCCGTTAGCGAAAGAAAACAAAAGACCACTTCAAGGTACTGTAATTAACTCATTATTTATTTATATTGGTGTTAAACCTACTGTATTCCAACTTCTCTATGGTTTATAAACTATTTTACTAGTCATAGATTCATCAAAATAAGCAAACAACACACGAAAAACAGAATCTGTCAAAAACAGAACAGTCTGTAGTAATCTGTATCTAGCGCAAGATCTGGAACCCCAAAAATGCTAAAATAAATTTCTGGACGTGAGGAATTTATCTATTAATCATCTGAAAAAATAATTAACTAAATATAACTTTCCAAATAAAAATTGCAGCAGTTCTCGTGAGCGCTAAAGTTTCTGTTTTTTACAGCAAGATATCAAGACTTTCCCCAAGTCTTCCCAACGGTTCTACTTGGCACAAACACTAATTAAACACAAAAAATACAACCTAAACAGAGTCTTGATAAATTATTTATTACTAAACAGGATCAAAAAGCAAGGAATAAAAATAAAATTGGGTTGCCTCCCAACAAGCGCTATCGTTTAACGCCCCTAGCTAGGCATAAAAAGCAAGGATAGATCTTGGTATTGCCATCTTTGGTAGGCAATTCCTCAATGAGGCATCTACCATTTTTAGGAATTTCTTTCTGTTATTTATTATCAAACTTTTAGGCACAAGATCGAAAAATCATTAGTAACAAATGGTTCCTTAATGATAGCAACAAGATTGGGACGAATACTTATAGATTTGAGATCCACAATTTCCTTACCAGAGGATTCACCCTTATTTTTAGGAACATACATAAGCTTGGCAATTTTAGTGGGATGACTAGGAGTATTATTTATGGAAGAAAAAGCGGACCCCAAGTTGGTAATAATATCTTCAAGTTTATCATCCTAATGGAATCATGATTTATTTTGTCATTAACTATGCGTTCCTTCTCTTTAATGTTTTTCAAAGTGACTCCTAATTTAGATCCATATTGAGAGATTCGGTTGTGGATCTTTTTATCCAAATTTTCAATTGACTCCACGGTAGCAACCTTATTTTCAATAATTTCGAGCCTTTGCATTACATGCTCCAAAGTTAATATAGTTCCATTAACCAAAAGAGGTGGTGAGCCAAATAAATCTATCATAGCATTATAAGAATCAAAAGTGTGGCTACCCAAGAAATTCCCTCCAGTAATGGTATCAAGGACATATCTATACCAACGAGCAATGCCTACATAAAAATTGCGAAGAAGAGCATAAGTAGATTGCTTCCTGGTAGACCTATTTTGAGCATTGCAAATTCTATACCAAGCATCTTTTAGATTTTCTCCCTCCCTTTGCATAAAATTTAGAACTTCATTCTCGGGAGACAACGGAGAGGATAGAGGACTCGCCATAACGACAAGCAAACGGAGAAAGAGAGGGAGGATAGAGAGAGAGAGAGGGCAAATAAAATGGCAAGGGTGAAGTGGGGGAGAGGAAAACGAGAGGCAAATGGCAAATAATGTAATGCGGGAGATAGGGATTGTGATGGATACTTGGTATATTGACTTTTGCGTAGAATCCCCGGCAACGGCGCCAGAAATGGCTCGTTGTCGGGAGTCAGATCTTGACTTGCGCGAACCTCCCCGGCAACGGCACCAGAAATCCTTCTTGCTACCTCTTGAGCACTGCGTTGGTTTTTCCCCGAAGAGGAAGGGATGATGCAACAGAGTAGCGTAAGTATTTCCCTCAGTTTTTGAGAACCAAGGTATCAATCCAGTAGGAGGCTACGCGCGAGTCGCTCGTACCTGCACAAAGCAAACAAATCCTTGCAACCAAAGCGATAAGGGGTTGTCAATCCCTACACGGCCACTTACGAGAGTGAGATTTGATAGATATGATAAGATAATATTTTTCGTATTTTTATGATAAAGATGCAAAGTAAAATACAAGCAAAGTAAAAAAGCAAAGGAAATAACTAAGTATTGGAAGATTGATATGATGAAGATAGACCCGGGGGCCATAGGTTTCACTAGTGGCTTCTCTCGAGAGCATAAGTATTCTACGGTGGGTGAACGAATTACTGTTGAGCAATTGACAGAATTGAGCATAGTTATGAGAATATCTAGGCATGATCATGTATATAGGCATCATGTCCGAGACAAGTAGACCGACTCTTGCCTGCATCTACTACTATTACTCCACTCATCAAGCTCTATCCAGCATGCATCTAGAGTATTAAGTTATTGAAAATAGAGTAACGCCTTAAGCAAGATGACATGATGTAGAGGGATAAACTCATGCAATATGATGAAAACCCCATCTTGTTATCCTCGATGGCAACAATACAATACGTGCCTTGCTGCCCCTACTGTCACTGGGAAAGGACACCGCAAGATTGAACTCAAAGCTAAGCACTTCTCCCATTGCAAGAAAGATCAATCTAGTAGGCCAAGCCAAACTGATAATTCGAAGAGACTTGCAAAGATAACCAATCATACATAAAAGAATTCAGGGAAGATTCAAATATTGTTCATAGATAGACTTGATCATAAACCCACAATTCATCGATCTCAACAAACAGACCGCAAAAAGAAGATTACATCGAATAGATCTCCACAAGACAGGGGGAGAACATTGTATTGAGATCCAAAAAGAGAGAAGAAGCCAACTAGCTAATAACTATGGACCCGTAGGTCTGAGGTGAACTACTCACACTTCATCAGAGGGGCTATGGTGATGATGTAGAAGCCCTCCGTGATCGATGCCTCCTCCGGCGGAGCTTCGGAACAGGCCCCAAGATGGTATCTCATGGATACAGAAAGTTGCGGTGGTGGAATTTGGGTTTTGGCTCCGTATCTGATCGTTTGGGGGTACGTAGTTATATATAGTAGGAAGGAGTATGTCGGTGGAGCAACAGGGAGCCCACGAGGGTGGAGGGCGCGCCTGGGTGGGGGTAGGTGCGCCCCCTACCTCGTGGCCTCCTCTTTTGTGTCTTGACGTAGGGTCCAAGCCTCCTGGATCATTTTCGGCGAGAAAATCACGTTCCTGAAGGTTTCATTCCGTTTGGACTCCGTTTGATATTCCTTTTCTTCGAAACCCTAAAATAGGCAAAAAAAACAATTCTGGGCTGGGCCTTCGATTAATAGGTTAGTCCCAAAAATAATATAAAAGTGGATAATAAAGCCCAATAATGTCCAAAATAGTAGATAATATAGCATGGAGCAATCAAAAATTATAGATATGTTGGAGACGTATCAGGAATCATTACTAAATAAAGTCATGACCTCTCTTTCAAACCCACTTTCATCAATATAACCATCATAAATAGGAGGCATGCTATCATCATAATAAATTTTCTCATCAAAACTTGGGAGACTAAAAATATCATCTTCATTAAACATAGCATCCCCAAGATTGGGACAAACATTAATTGCAGCAAACACATTCTCAAACATGTCATTCTCATCAAACATAGCATCCCCAAGCTTGGGCCTTTTCATATCATAAGCATAATCACTCCCATCATTAATAGTATGGATAGCACCAATAGTATAACAATTATCATCACCACAATGAGTAATAGGAGCAACATCATTTGGGAGGGATACACTTTTACCTTTGCTTCTCTGTCTTTTCTTTTTCTTCTTCACATCATGTGTGGGTTTAATCCTCTTTTTGGACCTCATTATTAATGAGATTTGTTGAATAGAAGGCTCCTCGTCGTTACCTGATTCATCATAAGAAATAATAGGAGGATTTTGGGAGATCTCTTCCCTTTCATTAGTATTCTCTTCATCTTCTATTTGTTTTCTTGTCTTTATGCAATTGGCAATATAAGGATTTTCAATGCAATTCGCCGCCCAATACATAAAAATTTCTTCTAGATCAAAATGAAGAAATCTATCAAGATTAAATTTTGGAATTCCCTCAGTTATTCGTTTCATTTCTTCATACCCCAAAAGAAGACTAAGCTCTTTATGATGCTCAAGGGTAATCGAGTTATCACAATTTTTGGACACGATTTTATCATGAAACAAATAGCATTGGAGCTTTAAATGACCATGTTCATTGCAAAGTTTACAAGGATGGCGATAAATAATGAATCTTTCAGCACAATCATCTAGCCTTTCTTGCAACCATTTAGTTTCCAAATATTTATGCCTCTTGCAAAATCTATCTTCCCTATTTGGTGTGTGCTTGCAAGATCTATGTATTCCACAAAAGTTGACATGCTTATAAGAGATATTTTCATCATGACTAGTGCAATCATCATTAGTACTATGGATATTCAAAGAGTTCATACTAACAACATTGCAATCATGCTCATCATTCAAAGATTTAGTGCCAAACATTTTAATGCATTCTTCTTCTAGCATTTTGTCACAATTATCGGAATCCTTATTTTCATGAAAGATATTAAAAAAGATGAAGCATATGAGGTACCCTCAATTCCATTTTTTGTAGTTTTCTTTTATAAACTAAACTAGTGATAAAACAAGAAACAAAAACATTCGATTGCAAGATCTAAAGATATACCTTCAAGCGCTAACCTCCCCGGCAACGACGCCAGAAAAGAGCTTGATGTCTACTACACAACCTTCTTCTTGTCGACGTTGTTGTGCCTCCAAGTGCAAAGGTTTCTAGGACAGTAGCAAATTTCCCTCAAGTGGATGACCCAAGGTTTATCAATCCGTGGGAGGCGTAGGATGAAGAAGGTCTCTCTCGAACAACCCTGCAACCAAATAACAAAGAGTCTCTTGTGTCCCCAACACACCCAATATAATGGTAAATTGTATAGGTGCACTAGTTCGACGAAGAGATGGTGATACAAGTGCAATATGGATGTAGATATGGGTGTTTGTAATATGAAAATATAAAAACAGCAAGGTAGCAAGCGACAAAAGTGAGCACAAACGGTATTGCAATGCGTTGAAACAAGGCCTAGGGTTCATACTTTCACTAGTGCAAGTTCTCTCAACAATAATAACATAATTGGATCATATAACTATCCCTCAACATGCAACAAAGAGTCACTCCAAAGTCACGAATAACGGAGAACAAATGAAGAGATTATTGTAGGGTACGAAACCACCTCAAAGTTATTATTTCCGATCAATCTATTGGGCTATTCCTATAAGTGTCAGAAACAGCACTAGAGTTCGTAGTAAAATAACACCTTAAGACACAAATCAACCAAAACCCTAATCTCACCTAGATACTCCAATGTCACCTCAAGTATTCACGGGTATGATTATACGATATGTATCACACAATCTCATATTCATCTATTCAAACCAACACAAAGTACATCAAAGAGTGCCCCAATGTTTCTACCGGAGAGTCGAGACGAAAACGTGTGCCAACCCCTATGCATAAGTTCACGAGGTCACGAAACTCGCAAGTTGATCACCAAAACATACATCGAGTGGATCATGTGATATCCCATTGTCACCACAGATAAGCACATGCAAGACATACATCAAGTGTTCTCAAATCCTTAAAGACTCAATCCGATAAGATAACTTCAAAGGGAAAACTCAATAATCCATTACAAGAGAGTAGAGGGGGAGAAACATCATAAGATCCAACTATAATAGCAAAGCTCGCGATACATCAAGATCGTACCACCTCAAGAACACAAGAGAGAGAGAGAGAGATCAAACACATAGCTACTGGTACATACCCTCAGCCCCGAGGGTGAACTACTCCCTCCTCGTCATGGAGAGCACCAGGATGATGAAGATGGCCACCGAAGAGGGATCCCCCCCTCCGGCAGGGTACCGGAATGGGCCTAGATTGGTTTTCGGTGGCTACAGAGGCTTCTGGCGGCTGAACTCCCGATCTATTCTGTTCCACAATGTTTTCAGGGTATATGGACATATATAGGCGAAAGAAGTCGATCTGGGGAGCCACGAGGCGCCCACGAGGGTGGGGGCGCGCCAGGGGGGTAGGGCACGCCTCCCTGCCTCGTGGCTTCCTCGTAGCTTCCCTGACGTCTACTCCAAGTCTCCTGGATTGCTTCCGTTCCAAAAATAACTCTCCTGAAGGTTTCATTCCGTTTGGACTCCGTTTGATATTCCTTTTCTTCGAAACACTGAAATAGGCAAGAAAACAACAATTTGGGCTGGGCCTCCGGTTAATAGGTTAGTCCCAAAAATAATGTAAAAGTGTTTAGTAAAGCCCATAAACATCCAAAACAGATAATATAATAGCATGCATACTTCATAAATTATAGATACATTGGAGACGTATCAGGCATTTGCTTGAAATATTAACTTCAACTCCTGGAACATCTCATATGCTCCATGACGTTCAAAACGTCTTTGAAGTCCCGATTCTAAGCCGTAAAGCATGGCACACTGAACTACCGAGTAGTCATCATATTTAGCTTGCCAGAAGTTGATAATGTCCGGAGTTGCTCCTGCAGCAGGCCTTGCACCTAGCGGTGCTTCAAGTACGTAATTCTTTTGTGCAGCAATGAGGATAATCCTCAAGTTACGGACCCAGTCTGTGTAGTTGCAACCATCATCTTTCAACTTAGCTTTCTCTAGGAACACATTAAAATTCAAGGGAATGGTAGCACGGGCCATTGATCTACAACATAGGTATGCAAAAACTATCAGCACTAAGTTCATGATAAATTTAAGTTCAATTAATCATATTACTTAAGAACTCCCACTTAGATAGACATCCCTCTAGTCATCTAAATGATCACGTGATCCATATCAACTAAACCATGTCCAATCATCACGCGAGATGGAGTAGTTTTCAATGGTGAACATCTCTATGTTGATCATATCTACTATATGATTTACGTTCGACCTTTCGGTCTCAGTGTTTCGAGGCCATGTCTGTACATTCTAGGCTCGTCAAGTTTAAGCCGAGTATTCCTCACGTGCAAAACTGTCTTGCACCAGTTGTATGTGAACGTAGAGCTTATCACACCCGATCATCACGTGGTGTTTCGGCATGATGAACTGTCGCAATGGTGCATACTCAGGGAGAACACTTATACCTTGAAATTTTAGTGAGGGATCATCTTATAATGCTACCGCCGTACTAAGCAAAATAAGATGCATAAAATATAAAAATCACATGCAATCAAAATATGTGACATGATATGGCCATCATCATCTTGTGCCTTTGATCTCCATCTCCAAAGCACTGTCATGATCTCCATCATCACCAGCTTGACACCTTGATCTCCATCGCAGCGTCGTTGTCGTCTCGCCAACAATTGATTCTACGACTATCACTAACACATAGTGATAAAGTAAAGCAATTACATGACGATTGCATTTCATACAATAAAGCGACAACCATAAAGCCCATGCCAGTTGCCGATAACTTCTACAAAACATGATCATCTCATACAATAATGTATATCACATCATGTCCTGACCATATCACATCACAACAAGCCCTGCAAAAACAAGTTAGACGTCCTCTACTTTGTTGTTGCAAGTTTTACGTGGCTGCTACGGGCTTCTAGTAAGAACCTTTCTTACCTACGCATCGAAACCACAATGATTTTTCATCAAGTGTGATGTTTTAACCTTCAACAAGGACCGGTCATAGTCAAATTTGATTCAACTAAAGTTGGAGAAACAGACACCCGCTAGCCACCTTTATGCAAAACTAGTTGCATGTCTATCGGTGGAACTAGTCTCATGGTCATGTAAGGTTGGTCCGGGACGCTTAATCCAACAATATCGCCGAATCAAAATAAGATGTTGGTGGTAAGTAGTATGACTATGATCGCCCACAACTCTTTGTGTTCTACTCGTGCATATCATCTACGCATAGAGCTGGCTCTGATGCCACTCTTGGGGAACATAGCATGCAATTTCAAAAAATTTCCTACGATCATGCAAGATCTATCTAGGAGATGCATAACAATGAGAGGGGGAGAGTGTGTCCACGTACCCTCGTAGACCGAAAGCGAAAGCGTTAGGTTAACGCGGTTGATGTAGTCGAACGTCTTCGCGATCCAACCGATCAAATACCGAACGTATGGCACCTCCGAGTTCAGCACACATTTAGCTTGATGACGTCCCTCGAACTCTTGCTCTAGCAAAACGTCGAGGGAGAGTTTCGTCAGTACGACAGTGCGGTGACGGTGATGGTGATGTGATCCACAGAGGGCTTCGCCTAAGCACTACGTGAATATGATCGGAGGAGTAAACAATGGAGGGAGACACCGCACATGACTTGGAACAATTGGTGTGTCTCCAAGGGGTGCCCTGCCCACTTATATAAAGGAGGGAGAGGGAGGAGGCCGGCTCAAGGGGGCGCGCCAAGTGTGGGGGAGTCCTACTATGACTCCCAGTCCTAGTAGGATTCGCCCCCCTTCTTATTCCTTCTCATGAAGGGGGAAAGGGGGAAGGAGAGGGAGGAGGAGAAGGAAAGGGGGCACCGCCCCCTCCCCGAGTCCAATTTGGATTTCCATGGGGGGGGGCGGCCACCCCTTGTCGGCTGCCTCCTCTCTCCCCTATGGCCCATAGTGGCCCATTACTTTCCCCGGGGGGGGGGGGGGGGGTTCGGTAACCTCCTGGTACTCCGAAAATTACTCGAATCGATCTGGAATAGTTCCGGTGTCTGAATACTATCGTCCAATATATCAATCTTTACCTTCAACCATTTCGAGACTCCTCTCCATGTCTGTGATCTCATCCAGGACTCCAAACAATCTTCGGTCACCAAAACACATAACTCATAATACAAATCGTCATCAAACGTTAAGCGTGCGGACCCTACGGGTTCGAGAACTATGTAAACATGACGGAGACATATCTTCGGTCAATAACCAACAACGGAACCTGGATGCTCATATTGGTTCCTACATATTCTACGAAGATTTTATTGGTCAAACCGCAATGACAACATATGTTATTTCCTTTGTCATCGGTATGTTACTTGCCCGAGATTCGATCGTCGGTATCCTCATACCTAGTTCAATCCCGTTACCGGCAAGTCTCTTTACTCGTTCCGTAATGCATCATCCCGCAACTAACTCATTAGTCACATTGCTTGCAAGGCTTATTGTGATGTGCATTACTGAGAGGGCCCAGAGATACCTCTCCGATACTCGGAGTGACAAACCCTAATCTCGATCTATGCCAACCCAAAAAACACCTTCCGAGACACATGTAGAGCATCTTTATAATCACCCAGTTACGTTTGTGATGTTTGATAGCACACAAGGTGTTCCTCCGGTATTCGGGAGTTGCATAATCTCATAGTCAAAGGAATATGTATAAGTCATGAAGAAAGCCATAGCAATAAAACTTAACGATCATTATGCTAAGCTAATGGATGGGTCTAGTCCATCATATCATTCTCTAATGATGTGACCCCTTTCATCAAATGACAACACATGTCTATGGTCAAGAAACTTAACCATCTTGGATTAACAAGCTAGTCAAGTAGAGGCATACTTGGGACACTCTGTTTTGTCTATGTATTCACACATGTATCAAGTTTCTGGTTAATACAATTCTAGCATGAATAATGAACATTTATCATGATATAAGGATAAATAACAACTTTATTATTGCCTCTAGGGCATATTTCCTTCATCACATCATTAGGAGAATGATGTGATGGACAAGACCCATCCGTTGGCTTAGCATAATGATCGTTAAGTTTTATTGCTATTGCTTTCTTCATGACTTATACATATTCCTTTGACTATGATATTATGCAACTTCCGAATGCCGAAGGAATACCTTGTGTGCTATCAAATGTCACAACGTAACTAGGTGATTATAAATATGCTCTAAAGGTATCTCCAAAGGTGTTTGTTGGGTTGGCATAGATCGAGATTAGGATTTGTCACTCCGAGTATCAAAGAGGTATGGCAAGCAAGTTGCTACTCTTGGGAAGAAGCCCAAATCTTGACCTAAGCCTGAAACTGAGTGCTTCTACTACAAAGGGACCGGACACTGGAAGCAGAACTGCCCCAAGTATTTGGCGGATAAGAAGGATGGCAAAGTGAACAAAGGTATATTTGATATACATGTTATTGATGTGTACCTTACTAATGCTCGTAGTAGCGCCTGGGTATTTGATACTGGTTCTGTTGCTCATATTTGCAACTCAAAACAGGGTCTACGGATTAAACGAAGATTGGCTAAGCACGAGGTGACGATGCACCTCGGAAATGGTTCCAAATTCGATGTGATCGCGGTCGGCACACTACCTCTACATCTACATTCGGGATTAGTTTTAGACCTGAATAATTGTTATTTGGTGCCAGCTTTGAGCATGAACATTATATCTGGATCTTGTTTGATGTGAGACGGTTATTCATTTAAATCAGAGAATAATGGTTGTTTTATTTATATCAGTAATATCTTTTATGGTCATGCACCCTTGATGAGTGGTCTATTTTTGTTGAATCTCGATCATGGTGATACACATATTCATAATATTGATGCCAAACGATGCAAAGTTGATAATGATAGTGCAACATATTTGTGGCACTACCGTTTAGGTCATATTGGTGTAAAGCGCATGAAGAAATTCCATGCGGATGGACTTTTGGAATCACTTGATTACGAATCATTTAATGCTTGTGAACGATGCCTCACGGGCAAGATGAAGACTCCGTTCTCTGGAACAATGGAGCGAGCCACTGACTTATTGGAAATAATACATACCGATGTATGCGTTCCGATGAGTGTTGAGGCTCGCGGCAGGTATCGTTATTTTCGGACCTTCACAAATGATTTGAGCATATATGGGTATATCTACTTAATGAAACACAAGTCTGAAACATTTGAAAAGTTTAAAGAATTTCAGAGTGAAGTGGAAAATCATCATAACAAGAAATTAAAGTTTCTACGATCTGATCGCGGAGGCAAATATTTGAGTTATGAGTTTTTTCTTCATTTAAAACAATGTGGAATATTTTCGCAACTCACGCCACCTGGAACACCACAGCGTATTGGTGTGTCTGAACGTCATAACCATACATTATTAGATATATGGTGCAATCTATGATGTCTCTTACTGATTTACCACTATCATTTTGGGGTTATGCATTAGAGACAACTGCATTCACGTAAAATAGGGCACTATCTAAATCCGTTGAGACGACACTGTATGAACTATGGTTTGGTAAGAAACCTAAGCTATCATTTCTTAAAGTTTGGGGTTGCGATGCTTATGTGAAAAAGTTCCAGCCTGATAAGCTCGAACCCAAATTGGAGATGTGCGTCTTCATAGGATACCCAAAAGAAACTGTTGGGTACACCTTCTATCACAGATCCGAAGGCAAGATATTTGTTGCTGAGAATGGATCCTTTCTAGAGAAGGAGTTTCTCTCAAAAGAAGTGAGTGGTGCAAGCATCTCAGAGTTGGAATATATGCTTTGATAGTGTGATCAAAGCATGCAGTTTTATACAGACTTTTGGAGAAGCCTGTATTTACAAGAAAGTGAGTGGGAGCTCTGTAGCATTTCTAATATTATATGTGGATGACATACTATTGATTGGAAATGATATAGAATTTCTAGATAGCATAAAAGGATACTTGAATAAGAATTTTTCAATGAAAGACCTCGGTGAAGCTGCTTATATATTGGGCATCAAGATTTATAGAGATAGATGAAGACATTTAATTGGAATTTCCGAAAGCACATGCCTTGATAAAGTTTTGAAGAAGTTCAAAAGGGATCAATCAAAGAAAGGGTTATTGCCTGTGTTACAAGGTGTGAAGTTGAGTCAGACTCAATGCACGACCACTACAGAAGATAGAGATAAAATGAAACTCATTCCCTATGCCTCAACCATAGGTTCTATCATGTATGCAATGCTGTGTACTAGACCTGATGTGTGCCTTGCTATAAATTTAGAAGGGAGGTACCAAAGTAATCCAGGAGTGGATCACTGGACATCGGTCAAGAACATCCTGAAATACCTGAAAAGGACTAAGGATATGTTTATCATTTATGGAAGTGACAAAGAGCTCGTCATAAATGGTTACGTTGATGCTAGCTTTAACACTGATATGGATGACTCAAAGTCGCAAACCGGATACATATTTATATCGAATGGTGGAGCTGGCAGTTGGTGCCGTTCCAAGAAAAGTGTCGTGGCGGGATCTATGTGTGAAGCGGAGTACATAGCTACTTCGGAATCAACAAATGAAGGAGTCTGGATGAAGGAGTTCATATCTGATCTAGGTGTAATACCTAGTGCATTGGGTCCAATGAAAATTGTTTGTGACAATACTGGAGCAATTGCCTTAGCAAAGGAATCTAGATTTCACAAAACAACCAAACACATCAAGAGACACTTCAACTCCATTCGTGATCAAGTCAAGGAAGGAGACATAGAGATTTGCAAAATACATACGGATCCGAATGTGGCAGACCCTTTGACTAAGCCTCTTCCACGAGCAAAACATGATTAGCACCAAGACTCCATGGGTGTTAGAATTATTACAATGTAATCTAGATTATTGACTCTAGTGCAAGTGGGAGACTGAAGGAAATATTCCCTAGAGGCAATAATAAAGTTTTTATTTATATTTACTGATATCTTGATAAATGTTTATTATTCATGCTAAATTTGTACTAACCGGAAACTTGATATAGGTGTGAATACATTGACAAAACAAAGTGTCCCTAGTATGCCTCTACTAGACTAGCTCGTTAATCAAAGATGGTTAAGTTTCCTAACCATAGACATGCGTTGCCATTTGATGAATGGGATCACAACATTAGGAGAATGATGTGATGGACAAGACCCATCCGTTAGCTTAGCAAACTGATCGTTAAGTTTTATTGATATTGCTTTCTTCATGACTTATACATATTCCTTTGACTATGAGATTATGCAACTCCCGAATGCCGGAGGAATACCTTGTGTGCTATCAGACGTCACAACGTAACTGGGTGATTATAAAGATGCTCTACAGGTATCTCCGAAGGTGTTTGTTGGGTTGGCATAGATCGAGATTAGGATTTGTCACTCCGAGTATCGGAGAGGTATCTCTTGGCCCTCTCAGTATTGCACATCATGATAAGCCTTGCAAGCAATGTGACTAATGAGTTAGTTACGGATGATGCATTACAGAATGAGTAAAGAGACTTGCCAGTAACGAGATTGAACTGGGTATGAAGATAACGACAATCGAATCTCGGGCAAGTAACATACCGATGACAAAGGAAATGATGTATGTTGTCATTACGGTTTGACCGATAAAGATCTTCGTAGAATATGTGGGAACCAATATGAGCATCCAAGTTCCGCTATTAGTTATTGATCGGAGATGTGTCTCGGTCATGTATACATAGTTCTCAAACCCGTAGGGTCCGCACGCTTAACATCCGATGATGATTTGTATTATGAGTTATGTGTTTTGGTGACCGAAGATTGTTCGGAGTTCCGGATGAGATCACAGACATGACGAGGAGTCTCGAAATGGTCGAGAGGTACATATTGATATATTGGACGATAGTATTCGCACACCGGAAGTGTTTCGGAAAGTACCAGGTACGTACCGGAGTACATGGGGGGTTACCGAAACCCCCCGGGGGAAGATATGGGCCACATGGGCCATAGGAGGGAGGCAAGGCAGCCCACAAGGGGTGGCGCGCCCCCCCAGGGAAGGAGTCCGAATTGGACTAGGGGAGGGGGTGCAACCCCCCTTTCCTTTTCCTCCTCCCTCTACCCCCCCATTTCCCCTTCCGGTTAAAGGAAAGGGGGTCCAAATTGGACTAGGGGTCCAAGTGGGACTCCACCCACTTAGCGCGCCCTAGGCCGGCCTCCTCCCCTCTCCCTCCTTTATATATGGGGCAGGGGCACCTCTAAGGCACATCAATTGTCCTTAGCCATGTGCGGTGCCCCCTCCCCCTTTACTCCTCCGGTCATATTATCGTAGTGCTTAGGTGAAGCCCTGCGCGGCTCACTTCACCGTCACCACGCCGTCGTGCTGACGAAACTCTCCCTCGACACTTTATTGGATCAAGAGTTCGAGGGACGTCATCGAGCTGAACGTGTGTAGAACTCGGAGGTGTCATACGTTCGGTACTTGATCGGTTGAATCGAGAAGACGTTCGACTACATCAACCGCGTTAAACTAACGCTTCCGTTTTCGGTCTATGAGGGTACGTGGACACAGTCTCCCCCTCTCATTTCTATGCATCTCCTAGATAGATCTTGTGTGATCATAGGAATTTTTTTGAAATTGCATGCTATGTTCCCCAACACTCGGGTGGAGGTGGACGAGGGTTTGAGGAACTGGAAGGAAGAAGACACGGTGAGGGTATTTATAGCTGGCGAGCTGAACGTTGTCTCTTAAATCTACGGTCCTCAGTTGCTGGACGTTCCGCATTCGATGGACATGATCACGATCATGGGTACGTCGCAACCATTTTCTGCTAGAAACTCGAGAAGAGAGCAGGAGACCGAAAGGTTTGAAGAAGGGCAAGCACCAAAAGGGGTTAAAAGTTCAAAGTCGATTTGTTTCGTGAGCAAGGATGTCATATAGAAATTTTCTTTAGATGGAATAGCATGCTTATGACGGACAACATAGATTTGGAAGAGAAAGAGTAGAGGGATAAAAGGGTCCGGAACAAAACACTCAGCCAGAAGAAAGGAAACACAAAAGCACAAATCTATGAGTGAGTTGTTCATCGAACTAAAGACAAACACAGCGAAACAAAGACAAACACACGGACGAGAGCAAATAAGCACAAAGAACGAGCACCAACAATATGGATCTCAGGGCTAAGAAGAAATGAGTAGAATCCCCAAGAGAGAGTTCGTGCAAGAAGGGTTAGTTCTTTTTCGCAACCCACACTTGCGTGGGTAGCGAGAATCTCATTTGTTTTGTCTGAGCAGTGACATTCCTTCGATGATTTCTGTAGTTCACCTATGCATTTCGAGAGTAATCATATGAATATGCATTGAAATTGTTTCCAGATACATGAGCATAATGATTCGAGGAGGTACGCATGTACTCCTTCTGTCGAAGGTTTGACTGATACTCATTCAAGGAATTTCCAGCGCCAATCTGTGAATGATAATCATTTCCTCAAAGGGAATCACTCTGCATATTCAAGTTAACAGTGACAGATAAATTTTCGATGATGCACTTCTTCACCCATATTTGCTTCTTGGGTGAACCAGACCTGCAATTAGTCCCAACATACTGAGCGAAAACCTTACCATTCTATTGTTTGAAGAATTTTTAGTTTGAGTCATCTGACTCGTCAAAAACAATAGAAATGGAAGTATCATATCCAGAGAGAATTGCAGGTTCGAGAGTTTTACTTTTAGCAAGAACCCAAATCGTTCGAGGATACTGCTCGGGAGTCCAGTAGGTTCCATCAAGGTTGAGTTTTCTTTCAAAACCCAATCCTTCCTTTTGGGTTTTTTGTGCAGTATTGACTTCTTGAGCACATCACAGAGAGTTTGATGCCCTTTGTGTCTCTTAAGCATTCCTATATCAAGGGAGTTCATTAACCTGCAATTTTCCTCAAAGATAGCAAAAAATTCCTTGAAAGAGGGGTTAGAAATACCATTCGTAGTTGTTGCAATGTTCTTGATGACAACATTAGATGTTTCATCATTTGAATCAATATTTCTACGTTCTATGCATTATGAGCAAGGAGGCACAAAATCATCACGAAGACGTTTAGATTGCTTGGCGAAGAGAGAAGCCTTTTCTTTTGCATGCACATTATGAGACTCTTTCAGTGACTCGAGTTCTTCATTCCTGTTAAGGAGTTCATCTGATAAACTCTTGTAGTCGATTGTGAGAGAATCATATCGGTTGGAAAGATCATCAATA
The DNA here is from genome assembly GCA_034509565.1 of Triticum monococcum. Classification (NCBI taxonomy): domain Eukaryota; kingdom Viridiplantae; phylum Streptophyta; class Magnoliopsida; order Poales; family Poaceae; genus Triticum; species Triticum monococcum. The sequence goes on from CM067841.1 coordinate 124,814,118, forward strand.
GTTGAAGAAAAAGCATCAGGCTCTTCGATCAACTTTTAATTCTTCTCCATCTCTTCGACCAGTAATCCTTTGGTTTTCCTTAGATTCTTCTAACATATTACAAGCTCATCTTGTTGAGATTTTGCAATTTCAACTAGTCTAGCATAGGCAATGTATTCAGGAGAATATTCAGTCAAAGATTTTTGGTGTTTTGCTGATACCTAATCCTTAAAGGTTTTTGCCATGAGACAAAATGCGATTGGTTCATCATCACTTGAAGCATTATCATTAGTGTCTGATTCGAGTGATTTATCAGATGATTCATAAGCAACGAAGGTATTGCTTCTTACTAACCTTCTGTGAAGCTCTTCATCTTCTGATTCTGATTCAGATGTCAAACCTTCAGATTCCATAGTCATTCCAGCATATACTATGTTCAGCTACGATATCTCTTCATATTATATTTGATGGTTGCTTTGGCTTGCACGTCAGTGACTGGTCTCATCGAAGAGGATGAGAAAGATTCATTTTTCTTAGAGAGCTTAGTATGATGATCCATTCGAGTGAATCCATTGCAGTGAAGATACTTCCATCTATTGCTAGGTTTTCCATCCCAGCATTGACAGTCTGCTATGAGGTGACCGAATTGTTTGCACTTGAAGCACTTCATTTCTTTCGGAGGTAACTTTCTTGAATATTCAGGCAAGTCAAATTCATTGTCATTTGTGATACAGGGATTCTGTCTTCTGAGATCACTTATCCTTTCTGTGAGCATTTCTAGTTCCCTTGCGATGGTGTGTTGATTCTCGACATCTTGTTCTTGTGAGCTTCCATAGTGTGAAATAATTTCCCCTTCACTTTCCGAAGAAGATTCTTGATCTCCATTTTCAAGTTCCATCTTTTCTTCGTGAATTGACAATAGCATCATGACCTCGACGTAGTGAAGTTCTTCATAGTCTGGTCTTCGCTTGATTTCAGCTATGATTGGATTGAAGGTTGCATCAAGAGCACTCAGTAGCTTGTTGACCACATCTCTATCAGTGATATCTGTTACTCCTCGTTGATGAAGTCTTTCAACAATATTGGCCAACCGATCAGTGAATTCCATGGCACTTTCCTTACGCAGACTTCTGAAACCATCAAACATGGCGTGAAGCATTTCAATGCGAGGATCCGTTCTCATAATGAATTCTTCATGAGCAGTTTTGATGGCATCCCAGAGTTGCTTTGCAGTGTCAAGCTTTTGGAACCGAATGAAAATCTCTTTTGAGAGACTATCATAGATAATGTTTTTTGCTTGTGCATTCAATCATGGTATAGCTTTGTCATCAGAATTGGGAGCACCAGGTTGCTGAATGGTGTATCCATTTCCACAATATGCCAAAGATCTATGTTGATGGCTTGAAGTCTGATTCTCATTCACTCTTTCTAGTAGACATAGTCATTTCCATCAAAGATAGGAAACCTTTCAGAGTGCGAGGATCTACCTTCATACGACATACTTAAAACTCCAAGGTTGTTAGAACTTTAATACATAGATACAGGGAGTACCAGCTCTGACACCAATTGTTAGGACCGAGAATATATCGACCTGAGGGGGGCTGAATGAAGATTCAAAAATTCTTGCGAATGTCATGAATTGTTCCCAAACACAACGGCAAAAATAAGGTTCGGTAGACAAGAAATTAACCAAGAACGATATTGAGGAACATATCTATCGACGTAGGAAGCAATAATCGTTCGAGCATAGGATATCAGAGGTTTTACAATGACGATGGTAATGCAACATGCGAACAGATGTAGTAGCATGATAGAAAACAAGATATGAACTATGAGGGGAAAACACAACACTGGTACAACGAGGTGCTATACAAACAGTTTTTAATCCCTTTCCGCGACAGTGTTTTGAACCGTCTCCATGTGAGTGTCTGCCATAGGGGGTCCTTCCCACACGACCCGAAAACCGTCGGGAATAGGCCCTCCGGTCACACACGCTCAGCAAAGTGATGTCGTGTGCGATGAGCGAGCGATCAAATACGGCGATACGTACAGTTGTGCTAAAAAAATACAATTATACAGGCCAAATCATTTTCGGTCGTAAGTTCATCCCACACAGCCAGTCCTAGCTAAACATTTCCATTCGTATCTACATTGCACACACACACTACTGCAGGATGCTGCTAACGCGACACTACGATCAGAGACCCTTCGACGAAACTGTGTGCAATGCAATAATCGCAAATGGTGGTGTAGAAAAACCATCAAAAAGGTGCAAAACATTGGTGATGATGGATGCATCAAACACGGTTTGGATTTTAGTTGCGTGTGCGATGCAGGGCACACAGTTTAGTTCAATTTACTGTTTGCGACGAGGAGGAACAAAAGAAACGGGCATCCAGATGAAGGTGTGTGCGATATACAGCATACGGTTGACTCGGATGAACTGTTTGTGATTAGGCAACACAAAAGAAACGGGTAGCCAGATGAAGGTGTGTGCGATGTACGACATACGGTTCACTCGGATGAACTATTTGTGATTAGGCAACAAAAAAGAAACGATCATCCAGAGGTGTGTACGATATACGGCATGCGGTTCACTCGGCCTTGTCGTCAGTGTGTGACCTCTGTGGCAACTGTTCGCTCCCCACTAGCCTCTTCTTGTACCGTGGCAACCGTCCACCGCCTCTTCGCCTTTCCCTCTCCATTTGGAACTGCTGTAGCACGCCCTCCCTCCCTCCATTTGCCTTCACCCTTTCTTCTGCCACTATTGCAGGATGCTGCTAACGCGACACTACGATCAGAGACCCTTCGATGAAACTGTGTGCAATGCCATAATCGCAAACGGTGGTGTAAAAATGTCAAAAAAGGTACAAAACATTTGCGATGGAGGATGCATCAAACACGTTTCAGATTTTAGTCGCGTGTGCGATGCAGGGCATACGGTTCAACTCGATTAAATACTTGTGATGAGGAGGAACAAAATAAACGGGCAGCCAAATGAAGGTGTGTGCGATGTACAGCATACGGTTCACTCGGATGAACTGTTTGTGGTCAGGCAACACAAAAGAAACGGCCAGCCAGATCAAAGGTGTGTCCGATATACGGCATGTGGTTCACCCGGATGAACTGTTTGCGTTGAGACATGAGAGCAGAATCGGTTCAATATAACAAGATGTTTGTGATACGCGACAAATAGATCTGTAATCAGAAATGTGTGCGAATACCGATAATAACAGAAACGGTTCCCTAGTGTGGTCCGTGTTCACCAGATCATCATCTCCTTCTTGTGCTAGCTCGATGTTCCTTCTATGCTAAGTTTCCATTAATTGATGGCGTTTTATGAACACGCCACCATTTCCCGCCATTTCCTCACCTGTTTCCCGCCACCCAGCGATATTGCGCATAGGTGGCGCGTGACGCATAGAGGCGACAAGCGCAGCCTGTAGCACATCCACCTTTTTCAAGCATGCCAACCCACCAAAGCACCACCTCTAGTATCAACCTCGTCGACGAGGAAAACAAGATGGCGCCACGGCCCATCGAGGCCGAGGCGCTCCCCGGCAACGTGATGGACGATGTCGTGATGCGCGTCATTGCCAGGGTTGAGTAGACCTTTGGCGCATGGCGCTTGAGTGCCACGGATCAAGATAGGCATGTCAGCGCCGACAGGCTGCAGCTCGCCGCACAACATGATCGATGGTGCATTGTAGAGCAAGCTAGGCGCATCCGCGCCGATAGGCTGCGGCTCGTCGCACAGCGAGACCATTGGAGCGCCACAGAGCGAGAGGTGCGGCGCACCGCACAGCAAGAGCGGATCCATCAGCGCTTGCCTACCGTCGACACGACGTCGCAGCTGGGTACACATCTGGTCAGTACCCCCATTCCTTGCCAGGAGTGGGCACAGGCCCTCAGCGTCGTACTTGCACCAGATGCCGACCGCGCCGGACTTGCACCAGATGCCCACCGTGCCATTCGCATGGGTGCCGCCGTTCGCCTTGTCCGTGGCCCGCTCGATGCCAAGGCACTAGTCCGTAGGATCGGCCGCCTCCTTGGCCCAGGTGTCCACCTGGGCGCAGTAGAGGAACGTGGTAGTCGCATCTTCGAGCTGGTGATCTCCGATGAAATAGCCAACTTGGAGCTCAAGATCGCGCTCCAGATGTACCGCGAGCGTGTCGACCGCTTGGATGAATGCCTGCATGAGTTCAGGCAGAGCCAAGAGCTACCGTAGGCAAGGGCTGCTGGTCATGGTCTCATGGACGTGTTTTATTTTGAAAAGTCGTTTCGACATGGATAACTATGCATTCACAACAATCATAGTATTGCTCTGTTTATTGCTCTGTTTCAATGTATGTACTCTGTTTTCCATTCTTATATGTTCTGTTTCAATGTGTGTCTATATACGCTTTCCGTTATGTATATGTGGATGATAACAGCTTGATTCAAATTAGTATATAAAACCGATAGAAAATGGAATTCATAATATATATATATATACATATATTAAATGTTCATTAGTTCATCATAGAATATATATATATATATATATATGTATATAATATCATCACATATACGTGATGATACTTAACTACTAGGTAAAATGCATAAAATTGAAAACGAACAATACTAAAACTAATGATCCCTCCTAGGGCCAGTATTTCGGCAGCCCCTCACCAGCAGCTCCCTGGTGTGCGGCGTCTTCCCAGTGCGGAGGCAGTACTCCACCTCCTCCGCCTTGCAGCGCTTGACGTACCGATCTGCCTCTTGCTGGCGGACGTGCGCGACCGATCTTGCCATTTCGTTGGGTGCCCACCGGACTCCTCGTTGGTGGCACACTGGAGCTTATTGGTCCACCTCCATGCAGCGACAAGGCGCCCAACGCCTATGACCTTCCCCGTGAAGTACCCGTCTTCGTACACCTCCTCGGCACGATGACGTGCCCGCCCCCAAAGCTCCGCCACCTCCTTTTTCCGGGCGGCATCATGGGATTCACATGCCACCTGGTACTTGGCTTCGTCCTCCGCCATCTCCTTCTTGAATGCCACTTGCCTGGCTTTCTCAGCCGACGGCAGCGACTTCCACAGACAAAGATTGTACTGGCCCCAAAACCAATCCAAAGTTGAGGGGTCTGGCGCAACCTCGTCAGGCGGCGCGTAGGGGTCCTAGTTACTGCTAATTGAGTGAGCATCCTCGGGGGGCGTCAACTCCTCGTCGGCGCGTGGGCAGACCGGCGGCGCCATGGTAGATATTTGAGAGAGAGAGAGAGGGAGGGCGAGCGAGGGGAGGATGTAGATGAGAATGCAGGTGAGACGATGTGAGCAAGGTAGTATTTATTGGCGGCCGGAATCTAGATCGACATGGACAGTACACACGCTGGTCGCCGGAATTTACGAGTACTGTAGTTTGAATTACACACAATTCTCGTAGGAAAATCCATGTGTGAACATAATAGCCAAAATCCATGTGTGAACATAATAGCTGACAGTTTCCAATGCAGAACCGTGTCTGATTAATGATCCCCACCACTGTAACACCCTCGATGCGACTATAGCTCCCACGTATTGAGGCACGACTTAGAGACATAATCGCATTGAAGGCAAATGTCGCAAGTGAGGTAATCTTCACACAACCCATTTAATACATAATGGAAAGAGATACATAGTTGGCTTACAATCGCCACTTCACACAATACATGAATAAAGCATTACATCATCCAAATACAATCAAGGTCTGACTACGGAACCAAAATAAAAGAAGAACCCCAAATGCGACAAAGGTCCCCGATCGACCCCAACTGGGCTCCACTACTGATCAACTAGAACGAAACAACACAAAAGACAAGATCTTCATTGAGCTCCTCCTGAGCTTGGTTGCGTCATCTGCACGGACTCATCGGCACCTGCAAACTGGTTTTGGAAGTATCTGTGAGTCACGGGGACTCAGCAATCTCGCACCCTAGCGATCAAGACTATTTAAGCTTATGGGTAAGGTAAAGGTATGAGGTGGAGCTGCAGCAAGCGACTAGCATATATGGTGGCTAACATACGCAAATGAGAGCGAGAAGAGAAGGCAAAGCACGGTCGATAAAAGTATGATCAAGAAGTGATCCTGGACTACCTACGTCAAGCATAACTGCAACAACCGTGTTCACTTCCCGGACTCCGCCGGAAAGAGACCATCACGGTTACACACGCGGTTGAGTCATTTTAATTAAGGTCAACTTCAGGTTTTCTACAACCGGACATTAACAAATTCCCATCTGCCCATAACCGCGGGCACGGCTTTCAAAAGTTCAATCCCTGCAAGGGGGTCCCAACTTAGCCCATAACAAGCTCTCACGGTCAACGAAGGAATAGACCTCCACCCGAGACATTCCGATCAGACTCGGTATCCCGGTACAACAAGACACTTCGACAGGTTAAAACAAGACCAACAACACTGCCCGAATGTGCCAACAAATCCTGATAGGAGCTGCACATTTCTCTTTCTCAGGGCACACTCAGATTGTCTTAGGTACGGGTAGGCCAGCCCAGAGTTGCCCCTGGTGGCCACCAGCAGCTGACAGTTAGACCAACACTCAGAGGAGCACTGGCCCCCCCCCCCCCCCCCCGGGGGGGGGGGGGGGGTTAAAATAAGATGACCCTCGGGCTCCGGAAACCCAAGGGAAAAAGAGGCTAGGTGGCAAATGGTAAAACCAATGTTGGGCATTGCTGGAAAAGCTTTAATCAAGGCAAACTATCAAGGGGTTCCCATTATCACCCAACCGCGTAAGGAACACAAAATCCGGGAACATAACACCGATATGACGGAAACTAGGGCGGCAAGAGTGGAACAAAACACTAGGCGAGAGGCCGAGCCTTCCACCCTTTACCAAGTATATAGATGCATTAAGATAACATGGCAATATCATGATATCCCAACAAGTAAATAAATGTTCCAACAAGGAACGACTCCAATCTTCACCTGCAACTAACAACGCTATAAGAGGGGCTGAGCAAAGCGGTAACATAGCCAATCAACAGTTTGCTAGGACAAGGTGGGTTAGAGGCTTGGTTCAACAATTTAGGAGGCATGATAAGCAAGTGGTAGGTATCGCAGGATAGGCATAGCAAAAGAGCGAGCAACTAAGCAAGCAAAGATAGAAGTGATTTCGAGGGTATGATCATCTTGCCTGAAATCCCGCAAGGAAGAAGAACGAGTCCATGAAGAAGATAAACGGACGAAGTCGAACGAATCCTCACAACACGACGTTACCGGAACCAACCCGAAGAAGCAATCACCGGAAAAGAAGCACACAACAAAGTAAACAACCAACACATAATCATGGCATGATGCACAATCGAGTATGATGCATGTCCGGTTTAATGAAGCATGGCATGACAAAGTGCACAAACAATCCTACAAATTAAGTGTAGCTCAATATGCAACGAGTTGCATATTGACGGAGCACAACATCAATTATTTAGTTCGATCTCGTTTATGTACCCAACAATATTAAATGTTGTTAAACATGGCAAGCGGGTGAAGCAAAGTAAAACTACCTATCTAGTCAAGTTTAAATGAGGCTGGAAGCAACGAACAACAAATCCAGAAACTCCTCATGTGCATATATTAGGTTAGGTCCTGTTCTGCCTAAACCATATTTTAGAGTTGTTAAACATGCAAAGTAAGGCCACCATGTTAAACTAGGCATTTTTCTACCCCATTTACATATAAATATTATTAAATTCCGAGTTATGGTTATTTAGTTATGAATTAAAGCATTTTAGCATGGCATAGGAACAAATTAATGCAAACAACATTTTAAACATTTCAAACATGGGTGAAAGTGACATATTATTAATCTACACATAATTTTAAGCAAGTTTCATATATAACTTATTTTAATCCGATGCACGGTTTGTGAGTTATTATATGCATGAACATGAGGGACTATTCTGCAAAACTGGAAATCTCTGGATTATTAGCAAAATTGAACCGCGGGAATAAAACACGATTCGGGCCAAATCTCGGGCGGACTGGGCCTCACCAGAGGGGCATAGCCCACGCGGTGGAGAGGAAGGCTTGGAAGGGGCGGCTGGGCCTTGGTGGAAGCAGAGGTCGGGCCGCGGCTGGAGATGGGCCCTGGAGGCCCACGCGGGCGAGGGAGGCAGCCCAGGCGAGCGAGGGCGTCGTCCTCCTCGCGCCTGGCGCACGAACAGGAACAGGGCGGCGGCGCCCTAGGTCGACGGCGAGGCGGCAGCGGCGACTCCGGCAGGCGAGCATGGCGGGGATCTGCGGAATGGACGGATCTAGAGGCGGGGGCGCCGGATCCGTGCCTGATGGAGCTCCAAACGGTGGCGGAAGCAGATCACGGCAGCGGTGCGGTTCCTGTCGAATGGTAAAGAGAGAGAGAGAGATGAGGACGGGAGAGATCGGGCCAGAGGAGGAGGAGAGAGACGGGGATGGGCGCGGTGACCGGTGACCTGGTGCAGACGGCGGACGGCGAGGCAGGCGAGGCGGAGGACGGGCGGCGGCGGCGGAGCGCTTGGGCTCCCAGCATGCGGCGGCGAAGAGAGGGCCCTGTGGTGGCCCGGTTCGGCCCTGGGGCGGGCCGGATCTGGGCCTCGGGAGGATGGCGGCGAAGTGGGCGCAGGGGGGGTGAGGTGGCGGCTCGGGATAGGCTGGCGGCGGCGGTTGGGTTACGTGGCGCGACGAGATTGGTCGGAGTGAGGTGGCGACTGAGTGGACATGTCCGGGCGCGGTGAGGACGCGTCCGGCGGCGTGAGGAGAGGAGGATTAGGGTTTCATCCGCGAATTGATCCGAAATTTTGGGGAGGGGTGCTCTTTTATAGGTAGAGGGAGCTAGGAGAGTCCAAATGAGGTGCAGTTTTCGGCCACGCGATCGTGATCAAACGACCAAGATGATGGAGAGGGTTTTGGTGGGTTTTGGGCCAAATTGGAAGGGTATTGGGCTGCGACACACACGAGGCCTTCTCGGTCCCTCGGTTAACCGTTGGAGTAACAAACGAAGTCCAAATGATACGAAACTTGACAGGCGGAAGGCCGCTTGGCAAGTCTCATTCCAATCCGGAAATTTTTAATCCTCACACACAAAAGAAAGGTAGAAATGATCACCGGAGGAGAACGAAGCGCCGGATTGCAAAACGGACAACGGGGAAAATGCTCGGATGCATGAGACGAACACGTATGCAAATGAAATGCACATGATGACATGATATGCAATGCATGACACGCAAGCAATGAGAACACAACAACAGCGAATAACTAGAGGACACCTGGCACATCGGTCTCGGGGCGTTACAACCACTCACTTACCAAACCTCGAGCCGCGAGATAGAGTGCCAATCGTGTGGGGGGCGGTTGTCTTGCCAGATCTTTACAGTTTCGTTTTTGAACACCAGATATTTACATCGTCTGATGATTTTTTAACTCGCACACAAGTACATAAAAATAGGATTTTTCAAACCATTATGGTTAGGCGTTCCATGTAGATGTAGTTCAAATTTGAATTACGGTCATTAAATGGTTATAAAATCACCTAAATGTCTTTAAAAGGTTAAATGACCCCTGAAATTTTCCAAATTTTCACAAAACAGTTGTATTAGTGCATGTTAAACATAGAAAAAAATTTGAAGGCTGTAAGAGGAAGCTATCCCCCGTCCGTCATCAAACATGCATTTTTCCCTCTCGGTTCCACGAACCTTCTAGTGAGTTGCTCCGATTTGTGAGGGGTGTGTGTCCAAACTTCCGTCAAACATGCCAAATTTTTTACCACATCATCTTGGTGGCATGACATTAAATCAAGCAAGGTTTCATGTTTTTCTTATCATTTTTTAATTTTTTGGAATTAAAATGCCATGGCACTCCATGCATGTGTGCCTATGCGTTGAGACCAATATGTTTGAAAATTCCTTCAAATTTACTGCACATGGAATTAACTTGCACAGAAGTACACAAAAATATGATTTTTCAAACCGTTATGATTAGGCGTTGCATGTAGATGTAGTTGAAATTTGAATTATGGTCATTAAATGGTTAGAAAATCACTTAAATGTCTTTAAAAGGTCAAATTACCCCTGAAATTTTCCAAATTTTCACAAGATAGTTATATTAGTGCACATAAACATAGAAAAAAATTTGAAGGCCGTAAGAGGAAGATATCTCTCGTTCGTCATCAAACATGCATTGTTCCCTCTCGGAACCACGAACCTTCTAGTGAGTTGCTCCGGCTTGTGAGGGGTGTGTGTCCAAACTTTCGTCAAACATGCCAATTTTTTTACCATGTCATCTTGGTGGCATGACATTAAATCAAGCAAGGTTTCATGTTTTTATGATCATTTTTTAATTTTTTGGAATTAAAATGCCATGGCACTCCGCGCATGTGTGCCCATGCCTTAAGACCAATATGTTTGAAAATTCCATCTAATTTACTGCACATGGAATTAACTCGCACACAAGTATACAAAAATATGATTTTGAAACCGTTATGGTTAGGCGTTGCATGTAGATGTAGTTCCGATTTGAATTATGGTCATTAAATGGTTAGAAAATCACTTAGATGTCTTTAAAAGGTCAAATGACCCCTGAAATTTTCCAAATTTTCACAAGCTAGTTGTATTAGTGCATGTTAAATGTAGAAACAATTTGAAGGCCGTAAGAGGAAACTATCTCCCATTCGTCATCAAACATGCATTGTTCCCTCTCGGAACCACAAACCTACTAGTGAGTTGCTCCCGTTTGTGAGGAGTGTGTGCCCAAACTTTCGTCAAACATGCCAATTTTTTTACCACATCATCTTGGTGGCATGACATTGAATCAAGCAAGGTTTCATGTTTTTATGATCATTTTTATTTTTTTTGGAATTAAAATGCCATGGCACTCGATGCATGTGTGCCCATGCCTTGCGACCAATATATTTGAAAATTCCTTCTAATTTACTGCACGTGGAATTAACTCGCACACAAGTATACAAAAATATGATTTTCAAACCGTTATGGTTAGGCGTTGCATGTAGATGTAGTTCCGATTTGAATTATGGTCATTAAATGGTTAGAAAATCACTTAGATGTCTTTAAAAGGTCAAATGACCCCTGAAATTTTCCAAATTTTCACAAGCCAGTTGTATTAGTGCACGTTAAATGTAGAAAAAAATTTGAAGGCCGTAAGAGGAAACTATCTCCCATTCGTTATCAAACATGCATTGTTCCCTCTCAGAACCACGAGCCTTCTAGTGAGTTGCTCCGGTTTTGTGAGGGGTGTGTGTCCAAACTTTCGTCAAACATGCTAATTTTTTTACCACATCATCTTGGTGGCATGACATTACATCAACCAAGATTTCATGTGTTTCTGATATTTTTTTAATTTTTTGGTATTAAAATGCCATGTCACTCCATGCATACATATGCATGTGTCCATGTCATGGGACAAATATGTTTGAAAATTCCTTCTAATTTAGTGCACATGGAATTAAGCCGCTCACAAGTACACAAATATGATTTGTCAAACCGCTATGGTTAGGCGTTGCATGTAGATGTAGTTCAAATTTCAATTAAATGGTTAGACAATCACTTAAATGTCTTTAAAAGGTCAAATGACCCCTAGAATTTTCCAAAATTTCACATTACAGTTGTAGTAGTGCATGTTAAACATAGAAAAAAATTGAAGGCCGTAAGAGGAAGCTATCTCACGTTCGTCATCAAACATGCATTGTTCCCTCTCGGAACCACGAGCCTTCTAGTGAGTTGCTCCGGTTTGTGAGGGGTGTGTCCAAACTTTCGTCAAACATGCCATTTTTTTCCACATCATCTTGGTGGCATGACATTACATCAACTAAGGTTTCATGTGTTTCTGATAATTTTTTTATTTTTTTGGAATTAAAATATCATGTCACTCCATGCTTAATTGTGTCATAACCTTGAGACCAATATATTTGAAAATTCCTTCCAATTTACTGCACATGGAATTAAATCACACACAAGTACACAAAATATGAGTTTTCAAACCGTTATGGTTAGCTATTGCATGTACATGTAGTTCAAATTTCAATTACGGTCATTAAATGGCTAGAAAATCACTTAAATGTCTTAAAAGGTCAAATAACCCCTGAAATTTTCCAAAATTTGACATGATAGTTGTATTAGTACTACAAAATTTCTCATACATTTAAAACACCATCTGTTGCCACTGTTGGAAATATGCCCTAGAGGCAATAATAAAAGGGTTATTATTATTATATTTCCTTGTTCATGATAATTGTCTATTGTTCATACTATAATTGTGTTATCCGGAAATCGTAATACATGTGTGAATACATAGACGACAACATGTCCCTAGTGAGCCTCTAGTTGACTAGCTCGTTGATCAATAGATGGTTACGGTTTCCTGACCGTGGACATTGGATGTCATTGATAACGGGATAACATCAATCTTAAGTATAGCACAAGATCGTGTGGTTCGTCTGCTAAAGCTTTTCTAATGTCAAGTATCTTTTCCTTAGACCATGAGATTGTGCAACTCCCGGATACTGTAGGAATGCTTTGGGTGTGCCAAACGTCACAACGTAACTGGGTGGCTATAAAGGTGCACTACGGGTATCTCCAAAAGTGTCTGTTGGGTTGGCACGAATCGAGACTGGGATTTGTCACTCCGTATAACAGAGAGGTATCTCTGGGCCCACTCGGTAAGACATCATCGTAATGATCTCAATGTGACTAAGGGGTTGGTCATGGGATGATGTGTTACGGAACGAGTAAAGAGACTTGCCATAACGAGATTGAACAAGGTATCGGTATACCGATGATCGAATCTCGGGCAAGTGCTATACCGGTAGATAAAGGGAATCGTATACGGGATTGATTGAATCCTCGACATCATGGTTCATCCGATGAGATCATCATGGAACATGTGGGAGCTAACATGGGTATACAGATCCCGCTGTTGGTTATTGGCTGGAGAGATGTCTCGGTCATGTCTGCTTGATTCCCGAACCCGTAGGGTCTACACACTTAAGGTTCGATGACGCTAGGGATATAGGGAAAGTTTGTATGTGGTTACCAAATGTTGTTCGGAGTCCCGGATGAGATCCTGGACGTAAGGAGGAGTTCCGGAATGGTCCGGAGACAAAGATTTATATATGGGAAGTCCTTATTCGGTCGCCGGAAGTGTTCGGGGGTTTATCGAATTGTACCGGGACCACCGAAAGGGTTCCGGGGGGTCCACCAGGAGGGTCCACCTGCCCCGGAGGGCCCTATAGGCTGAATATGGAGGGGGAACCAGCCCCTAGGTGGGCTGGGCGCCAAACCCCCTAGGGCCCATGCGCCTAGGGTTTGGGGGAACCCTAAAGGGGGCGCCCGCCTTGGCTTGGGGGCCAAGCCTCCCCCCTTGGCCGCCGCCCCCCTCTAGATCCATCTGGAGGGGGCCGGCCCCCCCTCTCCCTTGCCCCTATAAATAGAGGGGAGGTGGGAGGGAAGCCGCACCACATCCAAGTCGCAGCCCTCCCCCTCCCCAACACCTCCTCCTCCTCCTCCCGCGGCGCTTGGCGAAGCCCTGCCGGAGCACCACGCTTCTCCAACACCACCACGCTGTCGTGCTGCTGCTGGACGGAGTCTTCCCCAACCTCTCCCTCTCTCCTTGCTGGTTCAAGGCGTGGGAGACGTCATCGGGCTGCACGTGTGTTGAACGCGGAGGCGCCGTTGTTCGGCGCTTTGATCGGAATCAACCACGATCTGAATTGCCACGAGTACGACTCCCTCATCCGCGTTCTTGTAACGCTTCTATGTCGCGGTCTTCGAGGGTATGAAGATGAACTCCCCTCTCACTCTTGTTGCTAGTTTCTCCATAGATTGATCTTGGTGATGCGTAGAAAATTTTAAATTTCCGCAACGATCCCCAACATTGGCATCATGAGCTAGGTCTATGCGTAGTTTCTATGCACGAGTAGAACACAAGTTGTTGTGGGCATCAATTTTTTCAATTTACTTGCCTTTACTAGTCTTATCTCAATTCGGCGGCATCGTGGGATGAAGCGGCCCAGACCGACCTTACACGTACTCTTACGTGAGACTGGTTCCACCGACTAACATGCACTAGTTGCATAAGGTGGCTAGCGGGTGTCTGTCTCTCCCACTTTAGTCAGATCGGATTCGATGAAAAGGGTCCTTATGAAGGGTAAATTGAAATTGGCATATCATGTTGTGGTTTTGGCGTAGGTAAGAAACGTTCTTGTTAGAAACCTATAGCAGCCACGTAAAAACCTTGCAACAACAATGAGCGGACGTCTAACTTGTTCTTGCAACATATGCCGTGTGATGTGATATGGCCAAAAGGATGTGATGAATGATATATGTGATGTATGAGATTGATCATGTTCTTGTAATAGGAATCACGACTTCCATGTCGATGAGTATGACAACCGGCAGGAGCCATAGGAGTTGTCTTAATTTCCTTATGACCCGCGTGTCAACATAAACGTCATGTAATTACTTTACTTTATCGCTAACCGTTAGCCATAGTAGTAGAAGTAATAGTTGGCGAGACAACTTCATGAAGACACGATGATGGAGATCATGATGATGGAGGTCATGGTGTCATGCCGGTGACGATGATGATCATGGCGCCCCGAAGATGGAGATAAAAAGGAGCAAAATGATATTGGCCATATCATGTCACTATTTGATTGCATGTGATGTTTATCATGTTTTACATCTTATTTGCTTAGAACGACGGTAGCATAAATAAGATGATCCCTCGCAATAATTTCAAGAAAGTATTCCCCCTAACTGTGCACCATTGCTAAGGTCCGTTGTTCCGAAGCACCACGTGATGATCGGGTGTGATAGATTCTAACGTTTGCATACAATGGGTGTAAGCCAGATTTACACATGCAATACACTTAGGTTGACTTGATGAGCCTAGCATGTACAGACATGGCCTCGGAACATGGAAGACCGAAAGGTCGAACATGAGTCGTATAGAAGATACAATTAACATGAAGATGTTCACCGATGATGACTAGTCCGTCTCACGTGATGATCGTATACGGCCTAGTTGACTCGGATCATGTATCACTTAGATGACAGGATGTCAATTTGAGTGGGAGTTCATTAAATAATTTGATTAGATGAACTTAATTATCATGAACATAGTCTAAAACTTTGCAATATGTCTTGTAGATCAAATGGCCCATGCTAATGTTGCCCTCAACTTCAACGCGTTCCTAGAGAAAACCAAGCTGAAAGACGATGGCAGCAACTACACGGACTGGGTCCGTAACCTGAGGATTATCCTCATAGCTGCCAAGAAAGCATATGTCCTTGAAGCACTGCTAGGTGACACACCTGTTTTCCCAGCAACTCAAGACGTTATGAACGCCTGGCAGTCGCGTAGTGATGATTACTCCCTGGTTCAGTGGGGCATTCTTTACAACTTAGAACCGGGGCTCCAAAAGCGTTTTGAGCAACACGAAGCATATGAGATGTTCCAAGAGCTGAAAATGGTTTTCCAAGCTCATGCCCGAGTCGAGAGATATGAAGTCTCCGACAAGTTCTACAGTTGTAAGATGGAGGAGAACAGTTCTGTCAGCGAGCACATACTCAAAATGTCTGTGTTGCACAACCGCTTGTCTCAGCTGGGAGTCAATCTCCCAGATGACGCGGTCATTGATAGAATCCTTCAGTCGCTTCCACCTAGCTACAAGAGCTTTGTGATGAACTTCAATATGTAGGGGATGGAAAAGACCATTCATGAGGTATATTCAATGCTAAAATCAGCGGAGGTGGAGATCAAAAAGGAACATCAAGTGTTTATGGTGAATAAAACCACTAAGTTCAAGAAAGGCAAGGGTAAAAAGAACTTCAAGAAGGATGGCAAGGGAGTTGCCGCGCCGGGAAGCAAGCTGCCGGGAAGAAGCCAAAGAATGGACCCAAGCCTGAGACTGAGTGCTTTTATTGCAAGGGAAACGGTCACTGGAAGCGGAACTGCCCCAAGTACTTAGCGGATAAGAAGGCCGGCAATGCCAAAGGTATATGTGATATACATGTTATTGATGTGTACCTAACCAGCGCTCGTAGTAGCTCGTGGGTATTTGATACCGGTGCGGTTGCTCATATTTGTAACTCAAAATAGGAGCTGTGGAATAAGCGGAGACTGGCGAAGGACGAGGTGACGATGCGCATCGGGAATGGTTCCAAGGTCGATGTGATCGCCATCGGCACGCTGCCTCTACATTTACCTATGGGATTAGTTTAAAACCTCAATAATTGTTATTTAGTACGAGCTTTGAGCATGAACATTGTATCTTGATCTCGTTTAATGCGAGATGGCTACTCATTTAAATCCGAGAATAATGGTTGTTCCATTTATATGAGAGATATGTTTTATGGTCATGCCCCGCTGGTGGTCAATGGTTTATTCTTGTTTAATCTCGAAAGTGATGTTACACATGTTCATATTGTGAATACTAAGAAGTGTAAGGTTGATAATGATAGTCCCACATACTTGTGGCACTGCCGCCTTGGTCACATTGGTGTCAAACGCATGAAGAAACTCCATGCAGATGGACTTTTGGAGTCTCTTGATTATGAATCATTTGACACGTGCGAACCATGCCTCATGGGCAAAATGACCAAGACTCCGTTCTCCAGAAGAATGGAGCGAGCAACCAACTTATTGGAAATCATACATACTGATGTGTGCGGTCCAATGAGCGTTGAGGCTCGCGGTGGCTATCGTTATGTTCTCACCCTCACAGATGACTTGAGTAGATATGGATATGTCTACTTAATGAAACACAAGTCTGAGACCTTTGAAAAGTTCAAGGAATTTCAGAATGAGGTAGAGAATCAACGTGACAGGAAAATAAAGTTCTTGCGATCAGATTGTGGGGGAGAATATTTGAGTCACGAATTTGGCACACACTTAAGGAAATGTGGAATTGTTTCACAACTCACGCCGCCTGGAACACCTCAGCGTAATGGTGTGTCCGAACGTCATAATCGCACTCTGTTGGACATGGTGCGATCTATGATGTCTCTTACCGACCTACCGCTGTCATTTTGGGGATATGCTTTAGAGACTGCCGCATTCACTATAAATAGGGCTCCGTCAAAATCCGTTGAGACGACACTGTATGAATTATGGTTTGGGAAGAAACCTAAGCTGTCATTTCTGAAAGTTTGGGGTGTGATGCTTATGTCAAGAAACTTCAACCTGAAAAGCTCGAACCCAAATCAGAAAAAATGCGTCTTCATAGGATACCCTAAGGAAACTATTGGGTATACCTTCTACCTCAGATCCGAAGGCAAGATCTTTGTTGCCAAGAATGGATCCTTTCTAGAGAAAGAGTTTCTCTCAAAAGAAGTAAGTGGGAGGAAAGTAGAACTTGATAAAGTGTTGCCTCTTGAATCGGAGAGTTGTGCAGCTCAAGAAAATATTTCTGTGGTGCCTGCACCGACTAGAGAGGAAGTTAATGATGATGATCATGAAACTTCAGATCTAGTTGCCACTGAACTTCGTAGGTCCACAAGGAGACGTTCCGCACCAGAGTGGTATGGCAACCCTGTCCTGGAAATCATGTTGTTAGACAATGGTGAACCTTCGAACTATGAAGAAGCGATGGCGGGCCCGGATTTCGACAAATGGCTTGAAGCCATGAAATCCGAGATAGGATCCATGTATGAAAACGAAGTATGGACTTTGACTGACTTTCTCGATGACCGGCGAGCCATAGAAAACAAATGGATCTTTAAGAAGAAGACGGACGTGGATGGTAATGTGACCATCTATAAGGCTCGGCTTGTCGCTAAGGGTTATCGACAAGTTCAAGGGGTTGACTATGATGACACTTTATCACCCGTAGCGAAATTGAAGTCCATCCGAATCATGTTAGCAATTGCCGCATTCTATGATTATGAGATATGGCAAATGGACGTCAAAACGCCATTCCTTAATGGTTTCCTTAAGGAAGAATTGTATATGATGTAGCCAGAAGGTTTTGTCGATCCTAAGAATGCTGACAAGGTGTGCAAGCTCGAACGCTCAATCTATGGGATGGTGCAAGCATCTCGGAGTTGGAACATTCGATTTGATGTGATGATCAAAGCGTTTGGGTTTATGTAGACTTATGGAGAAGCATGTATTTACAAGAAAGTGAGTGGGAGCTCTGTAGCATTTCTCATATTATATGTGGATGACATACTATTGATGGGAAATGATATAGAATTCTTGGAAAGCATAAAGGCCTACTTGAATAAGTGTTTTTCAATGAAGGATCTTGGAGAAGCTGCTTACATATTAGGCATCAAGATCTATAGAGATAGATCGAGACGCCTCATTGGTCTTTCACAAAGCACGTACCTTGACAAGATATTGAAGAAGTTCAATATGGATCAGTCCAAGAAGGGGTTCTTGCCTGTATTGCAAGGTGTGAGATTGAGCACGGCAGAAGATAGAGAGAAGATGAGTGTCATCCCCTATGCCTCGGCCATAGGGTCTATTATGTATGCCATGCTATGTACCAGACCTGATGTAAACCTTGCTGTAAGTTTGGTAGGAAGGTACCAAAGTAATCCCGGCATGGAACACTGGACAGCAGTCAAGAATATCCCAAAGTACCTGAAAAGGACTAAGGATGTGTTTCTCGTTTATGGAGGTGACGAAGAGCTCGTCGTAAAGGGTTACCTCGATGCTAGCTTCGACACAGATCTGGATGACTCCAAGTCACAAACCGGATACGTGTATATTTTGAATGGTGGGGCAGTCAGCTGGTGCAGTTGCAAGCACAGCGTCGTGGCGGGATCTACATGTGAAGTAGAGTACATGGCAGCCTCGGAGGCAGCACATGAAGCAATCTAGATGAAGGAGTTCATTACCGACCTAGGAGTTATTCACAATGTGTCGGGCCCGATGACTCTCTTCTGTGACAACACTGGAGCTATTGCCCTTGCCAACGAGCCTAGGTTTCACTAGAAGACCAGGCATATCAAGCGTCGCTCCAACTCCATTCGTGAAAATGTTCAAAATGGAGACATAGATATTTGTAAAGTGCATACGGACCTGAATGTCGCAGATCCGTTGACTAAACTTCTTCCTCGAGCAAAACATGATCAACACCAGAACTCTATGGGTGTTCGATTCATCACAATGTAACTAGATTATGGACTCTAGTGCAAGTGGGAGACTGTTGGAAATATGCCCTAGAGGCAATAATAAAAGGGTTATTATTATTATATTTCCTTGTTCATGATAATTGTCTATTGTTCATGCTATAATTGTGTTATCCAAAAATACATGTGTGAATACATAGACGACAACATGTCCCTAGTGAGCCTCTAGTTGACTAGCTCGTTGATCAATAGATGGTTACGGTTTCCTGACCATGGACATTGGATGTCATTGATAACGGGATCACATCATTAGGAGAATGATGTGATGGACCTGACCCAATCTTAAGAATAGCACAAGATCGTGTGGTTCGTGTGCTAAAGCTTTCGTAATGTCAAGTATCTTTTCCTTAGACCATGAGATTGTGAAACTCCCAGATACTATATGAATGCTTAGGGTGTGCCAAACGTCACAACGTAACTGGGTGGCTATAAAGGTGCACTATGAGTATCTCCGAAAGTGTCTGTTGGGTTGGCACGAATCGAGATTGGGATTTGTCACTCCGTATGATGGAGAGGTATCTATGGGCCCACTCGGTCAGACATCATCGTAATGAGCTAAGTGTGACTAAGGGGTTGGTCACGGGATGATGTGTTACGGAACGAGTAAAGAGATTTGCCGTAACGAGATTGAACAAGGTATCGGTATAGCGACGATCGAATCTCGGGCAAGTGCTATACCGGTAGACAAAGGGAATTGTATACGGGATTGATTGAATCCTCGACATCCTGGTTCATCTGATGAGATCATCGTGGAACATGTGGGAGCCAACTTGGGTATCTAGATCCCGCTGTTGGTTATTGGCTGGAGAGATGTCTCGGTCATGTGTGCATGATTCCCGAACCCGTAGGGTCTACACACTTAAGGTTCGATGACGCTAGGGTTATAGGGAAAGTTTGTACGTGGTTACCGAATGTTGTTCGGAGTCTCGGATGAGATCCTGGACGTAACGAGGAGTTCCGGAATGGTCCGGAGACAAAGATTTATATATGGGAAGTCCTTATTCGGTTGCCGGAAGTGTTCGGGGGTTTATCGATATTGTATCGGGATCACCGAAAGGGTTCTGGGGGTTCCACTAGGAGGGTCCACCTACCCTGGAGGTCCCTATGGGCAGAATATGGAGGGGGAACCAGCCCCTAGGTGGGCTGGGCGCCAAACCCCCTAGAGCCCATGCGCCTAGGGTTTGGGGGAACCCTAAAGGGGGCACCCCCCTTGGCTTGGGGGGCAAGCCTCCCCCCTTGGCCGCCGCCCCCCTCTAGATCCATCTGGAAGGGGGCCGGCCCCCCTCTCCCTTGCCCCTATAAATAGAGGGGAGGTGGGAGGGCAGACGCACCACATCCAAGGCGCAGCCCTCCCCCTCCCCAACACCTCCTCCTCCTCCTCCCGTGACGCTTGGCGAAGCCCTGCCGGAGTACCACGCTTCTCCAACACCACCACGCCGTCGTGCTGCTGCTGGACAGAGTCTTCCCCAACCTCTCCCTCTCTCCTTGCTGGATCAAGGCATGGGAGACATCATCGGGCTGCACGTGTGTTGAACGCGGAGGCGCCGTTGTTCGGCACTTTGATCGGAATCAACCGCGATCTGAATCGCCACGAGTATGACTCCCTCATCCTTGTTCTTGTAACGCTTCCATGTCGCGGTCTTCAAGGGTATGAAGATGCACTCCCCTCTCACTCTCGTTGCTAGTTTCTCCATAGATTGATCTTGGTGATGCGTAGAAAATTTTAAATTTCTGCAACGATCCCCAATAGCCACTGTACTCCAAATTTGTTTTTGCAGCTAATAAAAAATATCTAGAACTTCACACACAGTTGTTTTCTAGGAACCGTTTGCGATGAAAATATTTGGGTCTATTTAAGTCTCCCTCCTTAAGCTTCGCCGGCTCATCTGCTCTAGTGCCGGCAACCCCCGAATCCGCGATTCCCAACCCCCATTCCTACACCCCCTTCTTGCAAAGTTGACGCCATGAAAACGCTTCATGAAGGTCCGTACGATGGTCGCGTCCCCCCCGAGCGCCGCCGCCTGCGCCGAGAGTGCAGCCGCCTACGCCGAGAGTGCCGCCGCATCTGCATTGAGTGCGGCCTCTTCCACTGAGAGGGCATCTGCGGCAGCCAATAGGGTAGCAGCAGCAGCCGAGACGGCTGCAGCAGCTGCTGCGACATCGGCTACAAACGCCGAGAGCGCTCGAGCTGCCATCTGTGCCGCTGATGTCGCCCTGGCCCAGGTGGAGTCCATACACACCAAGATCAAGGATGCAC
The DNA here is from genome assembly GCA_034509565.1 of Triticum monococcum. Taxonomy (NCBI): domain Eukaryota; kingdom Viridiplantae; phylum Streptophyta; class Magnoliopsida; order Poales; family Poaceae; genus Triticum; species Triticum monococcum. The sequence goes on from CM067841.1 coordinate 124,835,514, forward strand.
ACGCCAAGATATTCAAGGCCACCTCGGACTCCAGCATGCAACCCATGTCTAAAAAGGCGGCGGTGGCCATGGAGCACCTGCTTCTTCATGAGGTCACCGAGCGGGAGCTGGAGATGCAGGAGGCGGCGGAGATCGAGGAGCGCCGGGAGGAGGAGTTGCGTGTGGCCAAGGTCGAGGTAGAGAAGAGTCTGTCCATCGAGGAATCGGTGGTGGAGTACCAATGTGAACTCTGGCACAACCACTACTATGAGTACTACAACCTTGAGGGAGGCGCCGAGGACAAGGACGAGGACGCGGTCGACTTCAGCAGGGGGGCGCGGAGTCCACCAACGACGGCATGTCACCAGGACAAGTCATCGATGTCTCATCTCACACCGGCGATGCATAGGCCGGCGCGGGGGCGGATTTGTTAAAATTATGCGTACTTAGGCTTTGTTTTTAATGTTGGCCTTTTGTTAGAGCAATGTTTAGGTCAACTGGCTCTGTTTAATTACTAAAATTGCTCGATTTAGTAAGTGTGGTCTGTCTGTTGTACGCTCTTTTGTGTGCCCAAATTAGCAAGCGATGTTAAATTATGCAATGATGTACCCGAGGAAATTTCCACCAAAATTTGAATTATCAAACTCATCCCATGCGTGTAAAGCAAAAGAATCCTTTGCGATGCACACAATCGTTCAAAGTGAATGGTCCGGCGGCACCGCGCACAAAGTTTCCCTCCACATTTCCAAAATTTTGGCCTACCGCCAAAATATCTACCCCCGCCAGCCTTCCCCACCCCCTTTTCTCCCCGACCACAAGCCACATTTCCCCTGTTTCCTCCTTCCTTCCTTGCTAAGCTATAGCCGCTTCCTCGCTCTTGCCGTCTCGCATCCTACCGCCGGGTCACCATGGTCTTCTTCAAAAACCTCTCCAGCGGTTCCTCCTTCTCCGACTACTCCTTCGCCACCCGGGTATGCCTCTCTTCTCTCTCTCGGGCTATGACTTGGAATGAAGAATTTTTTACCCGACAGTCGATTTGAGTCATTTCTTCCTCTTGTAGCTCCCTAAGACCATTAGTGGCAACGGATGGAGCGGGGTGGCTGAAGATCTATCTGCTCATTGTCACCATCATTCTCCATGCGTGAAGCTAGTTGCATTTGATTCTATGGATAGTGGGAGGAAGCTTCTGGCATGTGCAGAGAAGGTTAAACCCTCTTTCATTGTTAGAAATCATTTGTTAGATGTGATTCAGACACTATCACGGTACCAACCCATTCATACCACACTTTCAACCAAACGCATCCTAATACAATGTCACAGTTTGTACCTAGTATCTTAAATTGTTGCCATCTCATTAGCGGTGCCATTAGAAAATTATTTGGCACTGCTTCAGCTGTTTGTGCAGCCAACTTTGGTCCACACATCCGAGCTGCCAAGCAGTAAAATACTAAATCTTTATGGCACGAAGGAACTGGGCATCGAAGCAACTACGTGCTCCGGAGTCCGGGTCCCTGATTTTTTTTCCGCTGCATTGGCTCGCCCGTGCAGGGCACCGGTGCGAGATGTAGCAATAGTTGTCTTTACCCCAGTTTTGGTATACATAGTGGATGGCCTTAGTGCTATTAGTTCTATGTTACTAAATTTGTGCATGTACACACCTGTTAGTATCAATTTGTTGTCATCCAAACACTGTCACAATATTGTTGCAGTTATATTTACCTTCCTCATAAAATGTTCAATTTGTTATTTATTGTACATGAGTAAGAACTTGTAGTGTCGTTGTAGTTAATTATAGCTTCTGATGTTCCAGAATTTGGTTGTTGTCTCAGTACCAGTTATTTCATTTTCACATTGATCTTTTTGAGAAGATATGTCATAATTAACATGTTTCTTCAGTTTTTCAAAATAAGCATTGGTGATTTTCTATGTTGCTATAAACCCATTTCCCCTACAATTGTTACTGATCTAGTTTTAAATATTATAGGATGAATGGAAGTGTTCTTACTTGGAGTGGGTTGATCAAGAGTGGCCACATTCTTTAAAGGTGTACCTAGCGAAGCTCTGGAGCATGTATGAGGAAAAGAACACACGCAGGCTTAGAGAAAGTGTTGTCAACGCTGAAGCATATTTAAAGATGCGGGATGAAAAGTTGAAGGTGGAGAATGAGCTCATATTTTTTTAATCAGACTTTGCTAAGATGGTGTTGGCGAAGGAGGAGACACTTTCCCAGTTGGCCCGTGCAAAATGGGTTCTTACTGAACTGAAAGCAAAGGTGGATAAGACGAGCCTAGACGATCTCGATTAGGGAAATGAATATATTGTTCTTATGAAGTTGAACTAGCTACATGTTGTACTATGATGTTTTCATGTAGCTACCGTACTGTGGTGTTATAATATATTTATGTGCCTGATATGAAATTGGCAAACAGCTATTCGATATGAAATGTGAATTTTTGTAATACTGGAATTATTAATTGTAAACTAATAAATTTGCTAAATGTGTCATGGACCTTTACAAACGGTTCTAGCAGTAGAAGCGCTTACGATGGATAGCCCAATGCCACACAGTTTTCTTCGTCAAATTGTGTGTGATATAGTTGATAAAAGCAAACAGTTAACCATGGCAAACCATGTGTGATAGTTACACCTTTCACACATGAGCCTACCCATAAAACTGTGTGGGATGTACATCCGAACGGAAATGTGTTCCCTAGATTAACTGTGTGGGATGTACGTAAAAACGGAAACGTATTCCTTGGATTGACTGTGTGTGATATACATACGAACGAAAATGTTTTTCTGGGATTCGCCGTGTGGGATGTACATACCTACGGAAATGATTTTCTTGGATTATTGTGTGGGATGTACATACCTACGGAAATGATTGGGTTTTGATGCCTCGCCCAATCGCACACGGCCCCAGCCTGAGTCCCAGCAGGGCCTATCCTCGACGATTTCTTGGTCATGTGGGAAGGACACCCTATCACACACACTCACTTGGCGACGGTTCCAAATGTCGTCGCGGGAAGGGGTTAAAAACCGTTTGTTTAGGACCGACGCGTACCTGTGTGCCATTCTTAGATCATCTTCTCCATGGATGGAACAGGCCAGAAACGACCCCGTAATTCTTGCCCCGATCTGAAAGATGACATGCTGGAGGAACTCATTGATCGGCGCAACGTCATCACCTTGGCTAGCATGGCAGGTTCGTTCAAGACCATTCTCGACTCAACTAATAACATCATTACAAGCAACCCAAGGGTCTAGGAGCGGTTCGATCTCCCCTATCTTCTTCGCCGTGACCTTGCTGACTGGTGCGGGGATGAGGGAAGCCTCGCCTTGTGCAAGTTGATGCTGCTTGATAATGATACATGTGATGTTAAGATGCCATCGCTTGAGGGTAAGGCTTGGGCAGGCGCAAATGAATATTGGGTTGTTTATATTGGGTACAACTGCGAGTGGGAACTTGTGAATGTGTACACTCATCACCAGGTTCCACTTCCAAAAATCTTAGAGTCTACGGAAGATAGCAATTTGTTGAGTTCCCAACCACTCTTGGGATTACACGAACTATGAAGTTGTTGCTATTTTCGACAAGCTTGTTGCCTTCCTTACTTCCACTCCTCGATGGATATTGCTCAAAAATCAATTTCTGTACACGGATGAGTACTGTGATGCAATTCAATACGAGGGTCTTGTGTTTGTTGCCACCACTCGTGGCACTGTTTTTGCATGGAATCATCATGCTTTTGGTATGTTTGTCTTCCACCGTAATTATAATTGTTTCATCCACATGCATGCGGGTTAGCTAGTTTCCCTTTACTAATTAACCTTCTTGTGTTTCCAAGGTCCTGTGAACATTCCACCACTTATACTTGAAAATTTTTATAACCAAGGGGGAGATGACGATGCTGATGATCACGAGCGTGAGGACGAGAAGGGCCCATATACTCAGTGGTGCCTGGCAACTTATTCCGATGGATCACCTCTTCTTGTTCTTATACAGGGCACTGCTGATGTTACTAAGGAAGTAGGTGTTGTCTCGCATGGTCGCACTCTCCGGACCTATTCATCTGTTGCAGGGTATTCAGGATGGATACTAGTGTACTAGCATGAACACCTTCTCCCTGGTTCAGTATTGAAAGTCTTGGAGGAAACTCGCTCTTCCTTGGACAGAACTATCCAATGATGGTGAAAGGCGATCCAGCTGTTGTTGACACAACGTTACTACCATTCATGAGAAGCAACTGTATCTATACCTCGATCATTCCTATGCTTCCCTACCATCACAATATGGGTCCTGACATAGCCTACTTCAGCCTGGATGATCAGTCCTGCGTTGGTCTCGAGATTGACAGTAGATGGCCCTTCCCAGAGAATCACTTCTAGTTCAAAGCAAGAATTTCCAACGCCGACAAGTGGTTGAGTTGAAGTTCATTTCATTGCTTTGTTATTTGTTGTGTGAGAAAAACTTTACTTTACTAGAATGTTTTGTTGGAAATGATCTATAATCCAACGTGTATCCTCGTTGTTGTAGCGACCCGACCACATACGGTCAAGTCTGTGTGCTTCAGTGTCATCCCTGGATCAGTAATGCTGACACACACAGTACTTGAAGGATTTATAACACAGTAGCAATCACACACTTATTACATCGAATGTCTCCAAAGAGAACTTATTACAATAAATATGGCTTAAGGCCATCTAAACAAGATAACAGCGGAAGACTTGGAAGATAAAGTGAGTCCATCAGCTCCAACGGCATAGCTGAGTGCACGACAACGACCTAGCGCACCTTACTCTTCGTCTGAAAAGTCTGCAACATGATAGGTTGCAGCTCGAAAATGGGTCAGCACATGGAATATGCTGGCATAGTAACACAGTAGAGCAAATAATAGATAAATGCTATCACTACATGCATATATGGCTGGTGGAGGCTCTAAGGTTACAATGTTTTTGCGAAAAGCCAATTTTTCCCTACAACAAAGGAAATATATTTTACTTTAACTATCATGGTAGTTGAAACAACATTGAGAATGGTACCCCCATCTCAATCCCAATTAAAAGTAATTATCAACCCAACAAATTAATTTAAAGTGATGATATCCATATGATAATCCAAGTACCAGATACTCAAGATGTCCATAACTGGGGACACGGCTAACCATGATTAGTTTGTACACTCTGCAGAGGTTTGCGCACTTTTCCCCACAAGACTCGATCTCCTCCGTTGGATTTCTCGCACTACATGGTGTTTGAGAAATGGATGACCGAGACACAGTCTTTCAGAAGCATTAACTCTAACCCCGGGTAGACCGTACCAACCCACATCCCCTACATCTGCTAGTCTACCACTGGAAGAGGTCACACAACTTACTCAACTATGCTAGAGCCCATAATAGCTTGTGGCTGCACACGGAAGTTTCTAGCATGAATAATCTTACGATCCCTTTGAGCCTGGGTGGCGGACCATAGGAGGATCACACGGTATAACCCCGGGATATCCTAGGACAACACTGGTATAACCCCAGGTGCCCAAACCAACAATCCACACAGATGTGTATTAAATTTGCCACCTTAAGTTGAACCATTAATTAACAATCTCACATCTGTCATGGATACACTCAAACCCAATCCACGTCTACGAGCATAGCATGGCAACATAAGCACAACGTAGAAGTAACTCCCAAGGGTTTGATAGTAAAACAAGTAATAGGTTCTACCTTATCATCTACTTCCCAATACCCACATGTTAAACTCATCCTAATCATGCAATGTTTGAGGCTTAAAACTAATGCATAAAAACTGGGTATGAAAAGAGTACGATCAATGTGTTACTTGCCTTGCTGACGATCCGCAAAACCTAGTGACTCGTAGTAGCACGCTTCACACTCCGGGAATTCTACCGCAAACAAACAGTAGCATACATAAGCAATCAAGCTAGAAGCACGGGTAAAACTCAAGTAAGAAGATCTAACCAGAAAGTTCAACTGAAGAACTCCGGTTTGCAAAGAGAATCAAATCAAACGGAGCAATGTAACTCAAACTACGAAAGAAACAAGATCCGTTTACTAATCTGGACTAAAGTCAAATTTTACAGTACCAAAATCTTGTTCAAGTTGTGTCGTGGTTTTGTCACAGCAGATGTCCTCGTGAAAGGACTTAGTCGTGGAGCCATCGCAATGGTTTGGCTTGAAGGGGTTAAAGCAGACACAGGGACGCAAGAGAGTTTATACTAGTTCGGCCCCTTCGATGAAGGTAAAAGCCTACGTCTAGTTGTGATGGAACTGATGGGGTTTCGATGACTAGGGAGCAAACAAGCTTCGCCTAAGTCTCGAGTTGTTGTCTGTTGTCCTTGAACCGCCGCCGGGTCGTCCCCGTATATACACGGGTGACGCCCATCTGTTCACAGAGTCCCAATACCGGCTCATAGATGTGTCCGGTCTGGTCTCTACTTATTCCTAACTTACAATACAAGTTACATACCAACGTCGGTTTACGGCTACAGGTCTTGAAACGACTATGGGCCTTGAGCCCTCATCTGCCTTCTTGGGCTTTAACATAGTTAACTACTGATGAAGTTAACCCAGCCCAGATAGGCCGGTTTACGCCCAGTAGTGATATCCCCAACATTAGGCCCCAGATTGATTTGAACAGGTTCATGTCAATCCTTAGCAAAAATCTTCATCTTCAACATCTTCTTGTAGTTTGTTGAACCGCCATGATGTCATCTTCTCTGGTCGTTGTAAACCGGCGTGACGTCACTTGTTATAAAGAAACTTATCCATGATACCTTTTTTGTTTAATAGGTCTGCGACAATTGAGGCGACAACTTTGTTTCCAAACCCATGGTCCCTTGATTTTCGCGCCTGGCACATGTCCCTTGCCTTATAAATAGGACCGAAGGGTCGTTTCTTTTTCCCCTTCACGCCCTTCTGCTTCGTCTTCCCCGCGTCGTCCAGCTTCGGAGCTCTGCCGCCGTCGACGACCTCTGCTCCAACCTTGGCCGCTGCATCACCCTGATTGTACCAGAGCATCGCGGCGACCTTCTGTTTCTTCCTCGGCTCCGGTGAGTTCTTCACCTTTTCCTCCGTAGATCCGTTCTAGGGTTTCGAAGTTCTTCAGTGTTCATCATCAGCTTCGTACTCATATGATAGATCTTAGATGAACCTGTGAACCTTTGCTCTGAGTAGCGGTAGTTTTTAGCATCCGCCTTCACTTACATGCCTCAAGACCATAGATCTACCTGTATCTCTGCCCATTGATTCGGTACTATTCTTTTTTGAACCTTGAATATTTTCCTTCTTTTCTGAACTTGCTTCAGATCCGTCGCCGTAGAGAAATCTTGTGAAATCTGTTTCTATACACTTACCCATCCGCAATCTCAACTGTTTCAATGCTTAGATCCGGCGGTGTAACTTTGTTGAAAAATTGCCAAACCGGTATATACCATTAGTCCCCTTCTTGAACCGCTAGATGCTATTGCTTCATAAAACTCTGGTTTAGATAGAGCTGTCTCCGGTTTAACATTGTACATACCAGTGTACTTTAATCAATGCATTCTTGAACCGGAATCACCCATCTTGTAGATTTCATCATGGCCAAGCAAGTATATGAGTGCAACTGGGTTCCTTCTCGCGTCACAGAGACTCAACTGAACAATTTAGTCATGATCGGCGCTTTAGGCAGCAAAAACACCATCCATTGGAGGGTCCCTGGCAAAGAATGCCCTCCCACACCTCAAGAAGGAGAGGTCGTCGTTTTCGTAGATCACTTAGCCCGGGGCTTTAAGCCGCCCGGTTCTAAATTTTACCGGGACGTTTTAGCCAATTTTCAACTCCGCCCACAAGACACTGGCCCCAACTCTGTTACAAACATGTGTCACTTCCAAGTGCTTTGTGAGGTGTTCTTTCAAGAGGAGCCCACAGTTGAGTTGTTCAGAGCCTGTTTCCATCTAAACCGCCGTACTGAGTTTACTAACGGTTCCAATACGGAATTGGGTGGTGTGGCGATTTAGAAAAGGAAAGAGGTCACATACCCTCACGCCAAACTGCACAACCACCCCAAAGAGTGGAATCAAACATGGTTCTATTGCAAAGACACCTCCCCTGTTGGTGAAAATCCTTTGCCTGGCTTTCGTCCGGAGCGGCTTAGCAATACACACCCCTTTCCGCAAAGGTTGACTGCCAAGGAGAGAAGCAAATACGCTCCTCAACTGTCCGAGCTCAAAGCCTTCATGGCCAATGGTTTAATAGGAGTTGATCTCGCTCGCTGTTGGATATCGTGGAGCATACTGCCCCTTAGACAGCGCTCCGGTTTGATGTGCGAGTATACTGGCAGTGTTGATGACCCACTGCGACATGCTAACATCCAGCTCACCGACGAAGAAATCACAGAGGCTGTGAATAAAATGTTGAATGAACCGGAACACGTCTGTGCTCGAACCGGCCTGCTTCCCTTCTATGCCACCAACAAACCGCCAGCTGTAAGAGTTTGATCTTTCTTTTTACTGAACCTGTTATTGATATATCTGGTCATTGTTTAATATCAATATTTGTTTAAACAGGGTAATGATCCATTTTGGAGCAAGAAACTTCCACAGGAGAAGCCAGAAAAAACAGACAAACCAGAACGACCAACCCGGCCAAAGACTAAAGTCGTGAAACGGCCTGCTCATAAGAAGAAAACCACTGCATCTTCTGATCCGGCCCCTGATGATGATGTGGGTAATCCGGACCTTGAGGTAGAGCTTGACTCACTTGGCTTATTTTTTATGCGCCTTATTGATGATGATATTTGTCAGGATGATGCCGAAGCCAGCCATGCTGATGCTGCAGAGGTAATTACTCTCTCTTCCGATTCAGACCCTTTGCCTTCACTAAAAATCCGTCAGGCAAACCGGAAGGTTAAATTTTCTCATCCTCTTGCTTACTTGGATCCCAAATTTCTTATGAAGACCCAACAGCACGAAGCTCGCCGCACAACCCGGCACAGTGGCCAGGTAGTTATCTCCACCGGTTTACCGAACAGTCCGGTTCGAAAACGCCGTTCAGAGGTCTCTAATTTGCTTGTCAGTGCTTGTCCTAAAGCGGGCTGTTTTCGTCAACCTCTTAATCCATCTGACTCCGATTATCAGGTTAGTTCCCACTCATCCTCTGGCGAGTCATCGGCTACTCAGCTGCCACCGCTCAAAACGGTGCTTGGGTAAGCTATACTTATCATAATATTTCCGGTACATCACCTTGGAACATATGCTGTATTTGACTTTGTTATTCCTTTCAGGGCCAAGCCTAGGCCGAGCAAGAAGGCTCACCTGGATAAAGCGGCCGAGGAGGATGCCGTCCCTGAACCGGGTAAAACACCAGATCTTGAAGCGGCTATTCCTGAAGATATACCCAATGATCCACCATAGCAAGATGACGATTTTATTGTTGAAGAAAGGCCTATTGATACCTCAAGTCCTGTCAACCAGCCCACAAGCCCCATCCGGTTTGGAAGATCCACCGGTCCATCCCAGCTTGCTGACAAACCGACTGCGCCAGTGCAAACCGGTGATGCTAAGGATGATGAAGTTGTAATTACTGGCATTGGCCGTATAGAGCCTAGCAACCATGTTGTTTTATCCAAGCATACCGCCAAAGAAGAATTTGCTGCCATGGGCAAAGGCAAGTGGAATGTTGACTTGGTGACCTATGCTGCTCTGAATGCCCAAGATCTTCATTCTGGCTACCTGAACCGGCTGTATACCAGCCGTGATTATGAAGCTGGTCTGGTGAATATGATGAAAGAGAAATTTGAGGTAACTTTCATGTACTTTTTCCTATTTGGATATTTCAATCTTGTTAACTCTCCTAGCCCCCAAGGGCCAGTTTAGAATCTGCATCCAAACCGGGACTTGCTAATATAAATCCAAATGCTTCGGAATTCGCTGATGTAGCCCCCAAGGGCCGGTTCAACTTAGTGTAGTTAAACCGGGACTTTAAGTAATTGAGATCGCGGCATCAGAATTTATTCGAGCAAATAGCCATTAGCCCCCAAGTGCCAAGTTGAATACTTGTATTGATCTTGGGACTTTATAATCAAGTGAAATATGAAGATCAAATAGGCATTAGCCCCCAAGTGCCAAGTGCATAACTTGATATGTGGTTGGTGCTTCAATTATTGCACTGCTTGCTGAATCATATAACTATCTGTATGCAGGCTGAGCTGAAGACAAAAGAAAACCAAGTCGCCGATCTCCAAGAAAATCTGAAGTCCCAACAAGCTGAAACCTCCAAAGGAAAAAAGGAATTAACCAGCGCTTTAAGCGCCATGGAACAACTTAAGGAGGGCTTCAAGAAAGAGCAGGCGGATTGGGCCACTGAAAAATCCGCTTTAACCAAACGAGCAGAAGATGCCGAGGCTGCATTGAAACCGGTGGTGGACGAACTGACCAGCATAAAACGGCATGTGCATGCCATGACCGCTGCTATCTTTGGTAGGCTGGTTTGATTTCTGGATTGATTCGGCCGTCGTATAGAGCTGCCGGTTTGTTAACCCTTTGCAATATTTCAGGGACACACATTGGTCACTTGGGGTCAGATGTGCGGAAGAAATTGAAAGCCGCCTACACATTGATCGAACAACTATACACTGGTGCAGAGCGGATCATCTGTACTGCATCCCACAACAATCCGGCGCCCACTTTGATTCAGGACACTCTGAAGAGACTGTCGATGCTTCCTGCCCGGGTTGAAGAGCTGAAGAAATCTGCTGCTCAAACCGGTGCGATCAATGCCTTAATACGGGCAAAAGCTTGGGTACCGGATTTTGATCCTATTGAAGCGGCTCAGGGCTATCCCAGCTTGAAGGAAGACGGGTCAAAGTTTAGTGAAGCGGATCTGCGAGCAATAAACCGGGAGGTGCGTCCGCTAGCTTGTCAATTGGTTGAAGAAGCAGACTTCTCTCATTATCAAGCCCAATATGACAACCAAAACAAGCGAGTAGCTGCACCAATTCCTGAAGCGAAAAATCTTATCCCTCCAATCCGTAAGCATACTTATGCTCCCGATATTGAACCGTCGTTGCTGATCCATGATGAAGCTGTCTTTCGAGCATTAATGGGAATCGCCTGGACAACTATTGATTTCCAGCCGCTTGGTAGAGAAGCTAAAGTTGAAGCGGCACGGGATGACCCACAACCATCAGGCCAGGCTTGTGACCAAGCTTGAACCGGAAGCCGGTTTAAACTGCCTCTCCTTTGAAAAAACAATGATCTTATTTTGGGCACCATGTTGCCTTGTAATAGGCTAGCCGATACTCTTGATTTTGATATGCCTTCGTGCATAATTACTGCAACTTGTTCTTCCTTTGGGTGATGAACTTTCCAAAGTATTTTCTGCAATATAAAAAATCTTAAAGTGCCACCGCGGTTGTACCGTCAGGCGGAGTATGATGTCTGCATATATGAAATCAAAATATCTGAAATTTAAGCATATGATCAAATCTTTGAGATACATAATACCTGCCATTGTTGGGCATGAAGTTGGCTTAGCCAATCTTGAAGCGGAGGTTTATAAACCCACACTGTTGGAGGAGATAGCAGCTCCTGTATATATATAATGCCAGTTTACCATGTAAACCGTGTCGGGTTATAATAAAACATCGTGTTACTCCGTAATAGGATGTTAATAAAAAATCAAACCGAGCAAATAGTCTCCGGATTAAAAATGGACCGTGTTCCATCAGTTGACAGTTTGAACCGGCTTAAAACTTTGTCGGTTTAAAAAACACAACAAAAAGAAAGAAATATCTATGAAAGAAAATTGTGAAGCAAAGGCAATGATAAAACCGTTTGCAAAAAGAGGCTTTATTTGAGCCGATCAGATGGCGTTACCATGGTCGGACACGACCAAGCTCCCGATTGGTGTAGCTATGGTTCAAGTCAGCCAGGTCCCCAAATGAAACCGTGGCATTTATGCCGATCAAGAGGCGTGGCAATGGTTCGGGTTCGACCAAGCCCCCAAGTGATTCTGTGGCCTTAGGCCGATCAAGAGGCGTGACTGGTTCAGACGTGACCAAGTCCCCAAGTGATCTGGTGGCTCTCGCCTATCAAGAGGTGTTGCATTGGTTCGGACACGACCAAACCCCCAAGTGATATAACATGAAGCTTTGAAAAGCTAACTCAAGGGGTAAACCGGAGGCCGCTTTAGAACAACTCCGTGTAACCACACATGATGTAAAAGAACAGATACCCCGCTTTAGCTAAGGTTATGGTTTATTATATTTAATCATAATATATACATCGTCGTAATATGTACATAAGTAGAGCCAATGGCTCAGGTATAGTAAGGCCGAAGATGAGCTATGTTCCACGGCCTGTTGGTCTCCTCTTCTGATGTACGTGAGTCTTTATGTTCTCAAATATCGATCAGATAGTATGACCCGTTGTGCAGATTCTTGCTAACCACGAAAGGTCCCTCCCAAGGTGGGGATAGCTTATGCATATCAGTCTGATCTTGGATGAGCCGAGGCACCAAATCTCCTTCCTGAAAGGTTCTGGTTCTGACTCGGCGACTGTGATAACGACAAAGATCCTGTTGGTAAATCACCGAGCGGGCGGCTACTATGTCACGTTCTTCATCCAACAGGTCCAAAGCGTCTTGCCGTGCTGTCTCGTTTTCTGCTTCAACATAAGCTGCCACATGAGGTGAGTCATGACGGATATCACTGGGAAGAACCGCCTCCGCTCTATAGACCATGAAGAACGGTGTGTATCCTGTTGATCTATTGGGTGTAGTATTGATGCTCCATAACAAAGATGGTAACTCTTCTACCCAACAACCCAGTGCTCTCTGCAAAGGAACCATAAGCCGGGGCTTGATGCCTCTCAAGATCTCTTGATTAGCCCTTTCTGCTTGACCATTGGACTGTGGGTGTGCCACTGATGAAACGTCAAGCCGGATGTGCTCCCGTTCACAGAACTCCTTCATGACACCCTTGGACAAATTGGTACCATTATCTGTGATGATACTGTGTGGAAAGCCAAACCGAAAAATCAATTTTTTGATGAACTGAACCGCCGTGGCCGCATCACACTTGCTAACAGGTTCTGCCTCCACCCACTTTGTAAACTTGTCAACCGCCACCAGGAGGTGGGTCTTCTTATCTTTGGACCTTTTGAAAGGCCCAACCATATCCAGCCCCCATGTCAAAAACGGCCAAGTAATTGGAATCATTCTCAATTCTTGAGCCGGCACATGAGCACGTCTTGAAAACTTTTGGCAACCGTCACATCGTCTGACCAGATCCTCCGCATCAGCATGAGCAGTTAACCAATAGAAGCCATGGAGAAACGCTTTAGCCACCAAAGATTTTGAACCGGCGTGGTGACCACAATCTCCTTCATGGATCTCACGCAAAATTTCACAACCTTCTTCAGGAGACACACAGCGTTGAAACGCCCCTGATACACTGCAATGATGCAACTCGCCATTGACAATAGTCATGGACTTGGACCGCCGGATTATCTATTGGGCCAGAGTCTCATCCTCTGGTAATTCGCCCCGGTTCATGTACGCCAGGTAAGGAAGCATCCAATCCGGAATGACATGAAGAGCTGCCACCAATTGAGCCTCCGGATCAGGAATAGCCAAATCTGCTTCACCAGGGAGCTTGACCGACGGGTTGTGCAGCACATCCAGAAAAACATTGGGCAGGACCGGTTTGCGCTGAGAGTCGAGCCGGCTTAAAGCGTCCGCCGCTTCATTCTTCCGTCGGTCCACGTGGTCCACCTGATAGCCTTTAAAGTGACCTGCAACAATATCCACCTCACGACGATATGCTGCCATGAGTGGGTCCTTGGAATCCCAAGTGCCAGACACTTGTTGAGCCACGAGGTCCGAGTCACCGAAGCACTTAACTCGACTTAGATTCATCTCCTTAGCCATCCGGAGACCATGGAGCAAGGCTTCATACTTAGCTGCATTGTTAGTACAAGGGAACATTAAGCGGAGAACGTAACAAAACTTATCACCTCGTGGGGAAGTTAATACGACTCCAGCCCCCGAGCCTTCCAATTGCCTGGATCCGTCAAAATGGATGGTCCAATATGTGTGATCCGGCTTTTCATTGAGTGCTTGCAGTTCCGTCCAATCATTGATGAAATCAACAAGTGCTTGACACTTAACCGCCGTCCGAGGCACATACTTCAACCCGTGCGGCCCAAGCTCTATAGCCCACTTGGCAATCCGGCCAGTCGCTTCCCAGTTGTGGATGATATCCCCCATGGGAGCAGAACTGACCACCGTAATGGGGTGCCCTTGGAAGTATTACTTGAGCTTCCGGCTTGCCATAAAAACTCCATATACCAGCTTCTGCCAATGCGGATACCTTTGCTTGGACTCAATGAGTACCTCGCTGATATAATTAACCGGACGTTGAACCGGATGCTCCTTGCCTGCCTCTTTTCGCTCCACCACAATAGCCACACTGATCGCACGAGCATTAGCAGCAACGGCTCCTTGTCCATGGGAGCGGCGAGCACAGGCGGATTGGCCAATTGCCGCTTTAAGTCCTTAAATACTTTGTCAGCAGCAGAACTCCAAACGAATTGATCCGTCTTCTTCAACATCTGATACAAAGGGATTGCCTTCTCACCAAGGCGGCTGATAAACCGGCTTAACACGGCAATCCGGCCTGCCAGGCGTTGAACATCGTTGATACACTTCGGTTTAGCCAGGGAGGTGATGGCTGTGATCTTCTCCGGATTAGCCTCGATTCCCCTGTTGGACACCAGAAAACCCAATAACTTGCCTGCCGGTACACCATAGACACACTTGGCCGGATTAAGCATCATCTTGTACGTCCTCAGGTTATCAGAGTTTTCCTTCAAGTCGTCAACCAGAGTCTCCTTCTCCCTTGACTTAACCACGATATCATCCACGTAAGCATGTACATTACGACCAATCTGCTTGTGAAGACAATTTTGTACACACTGTTGATAAGTTGCCTGGGCACTCTTGGGCCCAATGGGCATAGACACATAGCAGAAGGCTCCAAAGGGAGTTATGAATGTCGTCTTCTCCTGGTCCTTAACTGCCATTTTGATCTGATGATAGCCAGAATATGCATCCAAAAAATTCAAATTCTCACGACCCGCCGTAGCATCAATAATTTGATCAATACGGGGGAGGGCAAAAGGATCTGCTGGACAAGCCTTATTAAGATCTGTGTAATCCACACACATGCGCCAGGTGCCATTTTTCTTAAGGACCAGCACCAGATTGGCAAGCCACTCAGGGTGGAAAACTTCAATAATAAGGCCAGCTGCTAAGAGCCTGGCTACCTATTCTCCAATCGCCTTGCGTCTTTCTTCGTTAAACCGGCGGAGGAACTGTTTTACCGGTTTGTATTTAGGATCCATATTAAGGGTGTGCTCAGCGAGTTGCCTCGGTACACCTAGCATGTCAGAGGGCTTTCATGCAAAAATGTCCTGATTCTCACGGATGAACTCGATGAGCACGCTTTCCTATTTCGGATCCAAGTTGGTACTGATGCTGAACTGCTTGGATGAATCGCCAGGCACGAAGTGAACAAGCTTAGTTTCAGCTGCTGATTTGAACTTTAGGGCTGGATCATGCTCCGTAGTTGGCTTCTTTAATGGAGTCATGTCCGCCGGATCAACATTGTCCTTATAATACTTCAGCTCCTCGGTGGCACAAACCGACTCTGCGTAGGCTGCATCTCCTTCCTCGCACCCCAAAGTGATTTTATGGCTTCCGTGAACCATTATTGTCCCCTTGTGACCCGCATCTTGAGCTGCAAATACACATAACAGGGCCATTCCATAAACTTGGCGTAGGCCGGTCGCCCAAACAGGGCGTGATACGAACTTTGGATTTTCACCACTTCAAACGTCAGTGTTTCCGACCTAGAACCATGATCATCTCCAAAGGCCACTTCCAGAGCTATCTTACCAACAGGATATGCTGACTTGCCAGGTACCACACCGTGGAACACCGTATTGGACGGTTTGAGATTTTTATCTGTTAGTCCCATACGACGGAAGGTCTCATAGTACAAGATATTAATGCTACTCCCTCCATCCATGAGCACCTTGGTGAACTTGTAACCTCCCACCTGAGGCGCCACCACCAGAGCCAACTGACCCGGATTATCAACCTGGGGAGGGTGATCCTCTCTGCTCCATATGATTGACTGTTCAGACCAGCGTAGATAACGGGGCACGACCGGTTCAACAGAGTTGACTGCCCACCTCTGAACCTTCCGGTCTCGCCTGTCCAAGCTAGTGGTGAAAACATGGTACTTCCCACTATTCAACTGCTTTGGGTTGCTCTGGTAACCCAACTGTTGCTGGTTGTAACCACCCTGGTTGTTCTGATTATTTTGATTGTTATGTCCGCCCGGATTACCATAAATCTTGAACCGGAATTTCCTGCACCGTATCCCTGCCCGGATCCTGAGCCACCGCCGGAGCCATGATCATACCAGAAAGCATTAGAATTCTTGAACTCCTGCATAATGAAGCAATCCTTCCAAAGGAGGTTTGCTGGCACCTCCTTCGTCCCATGCTTTGGACAGGGCTGGTTCAATAGATAATTTAAGCGGTCCGGGTTAGGGTTAGGCGCTCCACTTCGATTCGGCGGTTTACCCTTGCATCGCTGACCCTTGTCCTGCGCGTTGGTATTAGCCACGAAGTCCATGTTGCCATCCGCTTTATGCTTGCCTCCGTTACCGTTACCTGCTGAGTGGTGCTGTTGACCTTTGGAGTTGATGTTCTTATTTCCCTTCCCTGTTTTGTCATCATCAGACTCGGGATCCTTGGTACTATCAGAATCAGCATACTTTACCAAGGCAGCATGAGGGTCCCCATGTCAGTGAAAGGGCGCTTCATCCGTCCTAATTTCAGCTTTAGGGGCCCAAACCAGCAATTTCCTTCTAGGGTTATAACCGCGGTGTCAGCGTTGATGTGGTCTGATGAATGCAGAACCTGTGAGACCCGGCGCACCCAATGAGTCGTCGATTCTCCTTCCTCCTGGACACAGGCAGCTAAGTCCACTATCGACATAGGCTGCTTACATGTATCCTTGAAATTACTGATAATCCGGGCTCGTAATTGGTCCCATGAACTGATAGAATTGGCCGGTAAGCTTTTTAACCAAGTACGGGCCGTTCCTTCGAGCATCATGGTGAAATACTTCGCACATGCCGCATCATCCACATCAAGCATTTCCATGGCCATCTCATAGCTCTCCACCCATGTCTCTGGAGGTTGATCCGCCATGTAATTTGGTACCTTGCGCGGGCCTTTGAAATCCTTGGGCAGGCGCACATTGCCTAAAGCAGGGACAAGGCAAGGTACCCCCAAAGAACTAGAAGTAACACCAGGTTCGACCGAGATAGTTGGACGAACCGGCGTAAGCTGCCGAGCCTGATACTGTGCAGCTAACTCGGCCTCCCTGCGCGCTCGGGCCCGGTCCACCACTTCCTGAGCGTTATCAGCACCACCCGCCGGGTTGTTGCCGCGGGGTGCTCCACGTCGTTCATTACTTGACACTGCCGGTTCATCCATATGCCGGCTATAGCTCCGGCTTGGACGAGGGGTCGAGTGGATCCGGTCGCGGTTGTACGAGTATGCTTCCTGTTGGACCAAAGCTGTCCTAAGAAGCTCCTTGACCCGTCGCGTCTCTACCGCCTGCGGCGAGTCACCTTCAATTGGAATGGCCTCCAGCCGTGCAGCAGCGGCAACGAGATTGTCCATCGGGTTGAAGTAGTGACCCGGAGGTGTTGAAACAGCCTGAGGTATAACAGTGTTTTGACGAGGCAGATCCATCAGACGGGGCTGAACCGGCGTGCCGGTCCCAGGAGCTTCCGCCCGGTTTCCCTCCAGCGGGTTACTGGTTCCTGCTCCTGGGGTGTTGAAAAGGTCTCTGGCCTCGAAAACCGAAGGCAAACGGGATCGGTACTTCCTCTTCATGACTTCATGCGACGCGTTCTGGTCCAACATGAGCCTGTAGGCTTGTGCGTCTAAAGCGGCCTGCTCTGCGGTCATCCTAGCATTCTCAGCTGCCAGGTCCGCCTTGGCTTGGGTGATCTGTTCCTTCACCTTTGCAATCTCCGCATTGTGGACGTCCTGATCCGCCGGGTTAGCTTCTGCCATAAGCACAGCCAATGCGTCAAATAGATCTGATAAAACTTGAGCCGACGTGCGTATAGAGCTTCCTGCCCCGGCAGCTGTCACCGCTACTGAACCGGAGGTTATTCGCGCAGCGGTCAAAGAATGAAGCACTGCTTGTGTGCCGCCCATGAATATTCCAACTCGGTTGGGTAGATCAGAGGGGTCTGGAATACTGTCGCCATCGGAGCAGCCCCCGATCCGGCCATCTTGTAGTTGATATAGAGATTCGGTTTCTCCGGTTGATGACTCGTCGCCGGAATAGACGACGGTCTTGCCGCGAGATTCCAATCCATCCTCATAACTTCCTCCATGGATGACTCCCACGAAGGCATGCTTCACAGCCGGTTTAACCCGGGCAGATCGCGCACGCTGAGCCGTTTCGACGGAGTCGGTGCAGATGTTCGGCTCAGGGCCCAGTTCACCGATCTTGCCGATGAAAACATGTATGCCACCAAAGGGGACCCGGTACCCGTACTCAACTGAGCCGGCCTCGAGGCCCCAGCCTGCATCATCGATGTAGAGCTTGCCGCGATGACTCTTAATCATCCGGCCCACAGCGTGGCCCTCGATTCCTTCAAAGCGGCCCTCCAAGAACTTGAAACCATCGTGCGATAGCCCCACGGTGGGCGCCAACTGTCATGGTTTTGTCACGACAGATGTCCTCGTGAAAGGACTTAGTCGTGGAGCCATCGCAACGGGTTGGCTTGAAGGGGTTAAAGTGGACACAGGGACGCAAGAGAGTTTATACTAGTTCGGCCCCTTCAATGAAGGTAAAAGCCTATGTCTAGTTGTGATGGAATTGATGGAGTTTTGATGACTAGGGAGCAAACAAGCTTCGCCTAAGTCTCGAGTTGTTGTCCGTTGTCCTTGAACCGCCGCCGGGTCGTCCCCTTATATACACGGGTGACACCCGTCGGTTCACAGAGTCCCAATACCGGCTCATAGATGTGTCCGGTCTGGTCTCTACTTATTACTAACTTACAATACAAGTTACATACCAATGCCGGTTTATGGCTACAGGCCTTGAACCGACTATGGGCCTTGAGCCCTCATCTGCCTTCTTGGGCTTTAACATAGTTAACTACTGATGAAGTTAACCCGGCCTAGATAGGGCGGTTTATGCCCAGTAGTGATATCCCCAACAAGTTGGTTAAACAGAAAGAGGGCTTCGAGATGAAGATCTAGGCGCTTGTTTCACCTGATTTGGACAAACGAGCGAAAAGATAAACTAAAAAGAAGATAAGGGCAGAAATTGCGACCAAAATAATCGTCTAAAAACCCTGGAAAATAAAAACGAGACGAATAGGCTAACGAATGAACGTTCGCTGCCTGCAACTAGCTGACGAACATCGTTCATTTAAATGAACGAACGGACGAGCGTCCGCTAAACAACTAAACCGAAAAAAACCAAACCAATCTATTAAAAAATAGATCTAGGGTTTCAAGAAAAAAACGGTCGGTTAACCGAAAAAACGACGAACGGCGGGGGCGGCAGCTACCTCCGGCGAGACGTCGGTGGGGCAGGGCGGCGTCGGCGGGGCTCCGGCAGGCTCCGGTGGTGAGGGGTGATGGCGGCGACGGGCGGGTGGTGGCGTGGCTGCGGCGGCTCGCGGCTACGGCTGCGGGTGCGGGTGCGGGCCGGCGGTGGCGAGTGGCGGAGAGGGCGACGGGGCTCCGGCTTATAAAAGGGGGGAAGTCGTGGTGGTCCGACTTGGATGAGGGGGCGGCCGATAGCGTGGTGGCGCAGGACTCCGGAGAGTCCGAGCCGGGCATGGGAGGGAGGCGACGACGCTAGGCGGGCCGGCCTGCTCGGCTGGGCTTCGGCCCAGCCGGGCGGAAACTCTTTTTTTAAACAGGTTTTGCCGAAAAAATCCTAAAAATAAAAATAAAAATCTAAAAATGCCAAAACAAATTTCCACCGTCTAAATAAAATATTTAGAACAGGATGAACATTTTTCTTGGCCAAAAATACAATTTTTAAAATATGCATATTTTTCTAATTCAAATAAAATAGCAATAAAATCCAAATAAAATTACCTATGTGATTTTAATATTTTTCCTCTAATATTTCATTTATTTTGGAGAAGTCATATTATCTCCTCTCATATGTTTTAATTAGAAATATTTTCAGAGAGAAAAATAATGAAAACCTAAATGATCCTTGTTTTGATATTTGAGAAAAATTCAAATATGAGAATGATGAAATCCCCAACTCTCTCCGTGGGTCCTTGAGTTGCTTAGAATTTCGAGGATCGCGAAACGAAATGCAATGAAATATGCTATGCATGAATGATCTAAGTATAACATTCCAAATTGGAAATTGGGGATGTTACAATTGTTGTTGTGGGTTGATGACTTGTGGATGTAATCAATGGTACATTTGCTCACGCCTGCTAGTGGTGTCCATGTGAACAGTTCTAGTGATTTTAGTTGCAAAAATTAGATAGTGCTAGTGATTTTTAGCTGCATATTTTGACAAATCGTAGTGTTACAAGGTTGACAAATGGCAATGTTACTAGATAAACAAATGTCAATCTTTCCGGTATGACAAATGGCAACATACCCAAAATGACAGATGCAAATCTTACCCAATTGTTTCTGCGTGGTTGCACACGGGTTATGCAAAACAACCGTCTGCGTTGAAGGGATGCAGAAATCCTGCTCGTCACATTTTCCCTTGGCTTCCTAGGGAAGGTGTCGGTTTGCATACGGGTGTTCTAACTAAAACATTTGCGATGAGTGTTTTATATTTAAATACCATTGATGTTTTTTTCAAAATAAAATCGTTTGATAAGTCTGTACATTATGAGAGAGAAATGCAAGTTCGTTCAAACCATATCTTTCATTCAGTCACACTGCGAATTTATATTCATATGATCGAGAATTCGAGATAAGTATTAAACCCCCAAAAAACTAATTTCGGTTGCGGTGGAGGCGGCGTCCGCGTGGTCATTGTCGTCCTCTGGGACGCCGTTGTTGAAGTGTTCAAGGTAGCACAAAATGTTCTTCACTTGTAAATCAAACATCATGTCGTCGCGCGATCGATGGGCAGGGTGCGGGAGGACGGCAACTAGCACCATTGAGAGGTAGCGGTCGACGGCAGCGTCCCATGCCACTGAGGGGGGCACGGGCGCGACAGGTGCAGCCAAACGCACGGGGACCGGCACGGCGGTGGGTGGAGGGGCGCGCACGGGCAGGGCACGGGCGCGGCGGGTGCAACCAAACGCATGGGGGCCAGCGCCACGGTGGGTGAAGGGGCGCACATGAGCACGGGCACGGCGCTGGCGCTGGCATGTACACGAGCTCACGCGGGTCCGCGGAGATCTCGCTGAAGCCGACGGCTTCAAGCTCTGCGACCAGCCCGTCAATGCTACAGGGATGGTCGTTGGCGCAGGCGTGTGGGTTGGGAGCTGGGATGGGAGCGGGGGCAGCAACCGCCGCGGCCAGCTTGTTCTGGGCCATGTCCATGAGGCCCCATTCCTCCTTATTTTCTATCTCCTCCAGCTCGGAGTCGACTTCACCAAACTTGAAGACTAGTGGCAGATGATCATTCTGCGCCATGGCGTTGGTGGAGGTCTGGGAGAGGGAGGGGAATGGGAGGCGAACAGTAAGGCCGCCCGTATTAAACAGCGGCTCAGGCTCCATTAATGGAGAGGAAGACGGGCAGCCAAGGAAGTCAAAGGGCTCGCTTCCTAGTGAGCCTATGCAGCGTACAGCTCACACACTTCCCGGTGAGCATGCGCATTGGAGGACAGCTTGCACGCCTCTCGGTCAGCCTGTGCACCGGACTCCGCTCGCACGCGTCCCGTTCAGTTAAGGTCAAGCAGCTGTCCGCAAGGTACGTCCTATAGCCATTAAAACGGAGACATGTGGCGTCACGTGAATGGTTAACAGAACGCACACAATTTGAATTATACAACCGTTTGAGATATTAAAGTAGCAGCTATTTTTTCAAAATGCCTTTGTTGGCTGTTATTCGAGTGCGCCTTCTCTCAAAATGGACACAAAAAATACCACAGCATGTCGGGTACCATTCCATGAAAGCATGCCAAGTTTCATGAATTTCAGACGAGTTTTGAATTTACTAGAATTTAAAAACAAAGTATCTCATCATTTTGCCGGCAATCAACGGTGCCCTCGTGTTTGAAATTCATTCTCATTTCTTGCATGGGACCTAAGCATGCACCCAAGGACACAGATTTGAGTTTTCAACCAATTTATATGTATTAGAGCATGTGCATGTAGTTAAAATTAGAATTATGCACATAAATGCATTGAAAACTCAATTAATGCATAAAATGTCCAAACGAACCCCAAAAAAACCCAAAAATTGACACAACACTCATGTTGTTCTATGTTGACATGAGAAATTTTTTGAAAGCAATAAGAGGCAATGGAAATCATTTCGTCCCCAAAGGTGGGACGTTCCCTACCGAAACCATCACGCTTGTTGTGAGAAGCTCTAGTTTGTGAGAAGCATATCCCAAACCTGCCCCAAATGGGACAAAAAATTTACCACGTCATGTTGATGCCGCTCCATGATAGCATGCCAAGTTTCATGAATTACGAACGAGCTTTGGATTTACTAGAATTTAAAAACCAAGTATCTCAATGTTTGTGGTCGAGTGACCGTGGCAGGGTGTTTGACATTCATTCCCGTTTCTTGCATGGGACCTAGGCATGCACCCAAGGACACAGATTTAATTTTTCAACCAATTTAAATGCATTAGAGCATGTGCATGTAGTTCAAATTTGAATTATGCACATAAATGCATTGAAAACTCAATTAATGCATAAAAATGTCCAAATGAACCCTGAAAATCCCAAAAATTGACACAACACTCCTATTGTTCTATGTTGACACGAGAAATTTTTTGAAAGCAATAAGAGGCAATGGATATCGTTTTGTCCGCAAAGGTGGGACGTTCCCTACCAAAACTATCAGGCTTGTTGTGAGAAGCTCTGGTTTGTGAGAAGCATATCCCCAAACCTACCCCAAATGGGACAAAAAAATTACCACGGCATGTTGATGCCGCTCCATGATAGCATGCCAGGTTTCATGAATTTTAGACGAGCTTTGGATTTACTAGAATTTAAAAGCCATGTATCTCAATGTTTGTGGCCGAGTAACCGTGGCAGGGTGTTTGACATCCATTCCCATTTCTTGCATGGGACCTAATTAAGCATGCACCCAAGGACACATATTTGATTTTTCAACCAATTTATATGCACTAGAGCATGTGCATGTAGTTCAAATTTTAATTATGTACATTAATGCATTGAAAACTCAGTTAATGCATAAAAATGTCTAAATGAACCCCGAGAAATCCCAAAAATTGACATAACACTGATGTTGTTCTATGTTGACACGAGAAATGTTTTGAAAGTAATAAGAGGCAATGGATATCGTTTCGTCCCCAAAGGTGGGACGTTCCCTACCAAAACCATCAGGCTTGTTGTGAGAAGCTCTGGTTCGTGAGAAGCATATCCCCAAACCTGCCCCAATTGGGACAAAAAAATTACCACGACTTGTTGATGCCCATCCATGATAGCATGCCAAGTTTCATGAATTTCAGACAAGCTTTGGACTTACTAGAATTTAAGAACCAGGTATCTCAATGTTTGCGGCCGAGTAACCATGGTAGGGTGTTTGATATTCATTCCCATTTCTTGCATGGGACCTAAGCATGCAACCAAGGACACAGATTTGAATTTTCCACCAATTTGTATGCATTAGAGCATGTGCATGTAGTTCAAATTTGAATTATGCACATAAATGCATTGAAAACTCAGTTAATGCATAAAAATGTCCAAATGAACCCCGAAAATCCCAAAATTTGACACAACACTCCTGTTGTTCTATGTTGACACGAGAAATTTTTTGAAAGCAATAAGAGGCAATGGATATCGTTTTGTCCCCAAAGGTGGGACGTTCCCTACTGAAACCATCAGGCTTGTTGTGAGAAGCTTTGGTTTGTGTGAAGCATATCCCCACACCTGCCCCAAATGGGACAAAACATTTACCACGGCATGTTGATGCTACTCCATGATAGCATGCCAAGTTTCATGAATTTCAGACGAGCTTTGGATTAACTAGAATTTAAAAGCCAGGTATCTCAATGTTTGCGGGCAAGTAACCATGGCAGGGTGTTTGACATTCATTCCTGTTTCTTGCATGGGACCTAACCATGCAACCAAGGACACCGATTTGAATTTTCAACCAATTTATATGCATTAGAGCATGTGCATGTAGTTCAAATTTGAATTATGCACATAAGTGCATTGAAAACTCAGTTAATGCATAAAAATGTCCAAACGAACCCCGAAAAATCTGAAAAATTGACACAACACTCCTGTTGTTCTATGTTGACACAAGAAATTTTTTGAAAGCAATAAGAGGCAATGGATATTGTTTCATCCCGAAAGGGGGACGTGCCCTACCGAAACCATTAGGCTTGTTGTGACAAGCTCTGGTTTGTGAGAAGCATACCCCCAAACCTTCCCCAAATGGGATAAATTTTTTACCACGACATGTTGATGCCGCTCCATGATAGCATGCCAAGTTTCATGAATTTTAGACGAGCTTTGGATTTACTAGAATATAAAAACCAGGTATCTCAATGTTTGCGGCCGAGTAACCGTGGCAGGGTGTTTGACATTCATTCTCATTTCTTGCATGGGACCTAAGCATGCAACCAAGGACACAAATTTGAATTTTCAACCAATTTATATGCATTAGAGCATGTGCATGTAGTTCAAATTTGAATTATGCACATGAATGCATTGAAAACTCAGCTAATTCCAATTCTTTTACGACACACATATAGTTGCATGTTCACTGCAGATAAAGGGTATAGCAATTCAAACACCGTCCATTGCCGTTGTGACCCCATTATGTAATTCAAATCAAGATGAAATATCAAGTAGATCGCACACAGTTTATTATCACCAACCGTGTGAGATGCAGCACAAAATATCCTGGAGCATCGTCGGTGTATAGTACACCTATGGCTTACACAAGAAGGTGCGTCGGCTAGTCCACAGCCGACGTCTCAAGCACACTAGCTCGCTCCCCAAATATCATTTCACTGTTCAATCGTCGCCGGTGAAAGATGGGCACGTGGACCCGCGTCGTGAGGGCAACTTCAGTGGCCCACTCCAGCGAGAGCGTGGCCGAAGCCTCCATGCGCATGCTAACAAGGTGCATGAGCGCGGCCGCCATCTGCGATCGGGCGGCCAAGGTAGCCCAAATGGCTGA
The DNA here is from genome assembly GCA_034509565.1 of Triticum monococcum. Classification (NCBI taxonomy): domain Eukaryota; kingdom Viridiplantae; phylum Streptophyta; class Magnoliopsida; order Poales; family Poaceae; genus Triticum; species Triticum monococcum. The sequence continues at coordinate 124,860,929 of CM067841.1, forward strand.
TGTTGCTTCTTAGGTGGCGGCAGCAACATCTACCTCGGGGATAGCAACTGGCGAGAGCGGCACAACAGCTATCTGTTCTGTAATGGTGGCCTTAGCCCTGATGGGGGCTGCCCACGACCATGTCGAGGCCGTCCACGCTCAGCTCCTGGCGGTCAGTGCACAAATCGAACGAAGCTTCTCAGACAACGGTTGGCAACCCACGACCGAAGAGCCGGCAATCGCCGAGAGCATTTGAGCAGCTGTCCGTTCCTCAGCCGCATACCTTGCGACAACGGAGCTCGTCCAAGCCCAGATCGCGGCCGCCCATGCCCAGCTCGTGGCGGCCATTTCCAAAGAGATGGCGGACGCGGATGGCAAGATGCTTGCCAAGTATGGTGCAATGGATGCCATGGAGCCCCTTCCCAGGAGACAGTCGGGCGTGAGCTGGACATGGAGGCGGTGATACATCTCCAACGTATCTATAATTTTTGATTGTTTCATTGTCGGTGTACTAAAGTAGGGGTACCTTAGTATCCCGAACTTGTGCACGGGCAGTCGCAGCGACCCGCGGCAAGGCTTGCCGGGTGACCGCCAAGACCCTCCGTGGTTCCTTTGGGACCATTCAAGAACAAAGTATCCAAGAGCAAAACAAGGCCCCGACAAGAGGAGCTTGCCGGGAAGGAGACAAGACCCCGGGAAGAGGATCTTGCTGGGAAGGAAACGAGGCCCCGGCAAGAGGAGCTTGCCGGGAAGGAGATGAGACCCCGACAAGAGGAGCTTGCCGGGAAGACCAACCAAAGCATCTCAAGAAGCTCGCTGCGGGGCACCACGCGTCCCGACAAGACCCGGTGAGCGACAAGCTCCCGGACGCGACAAGGCAACATCCGCGGCAAGGCGCTTGCCGCGGCAAGCCACTACTCTGCAGCCCGCGCTCCAGCTCACCCACCAACGTGTCGCTCTGGGACCGCTCCTGGCACACGTGGCGGGAGGCTGGGCAGCCGGGGGCATGCGGTGGCAAGCAAGCTCTGACAAGATAGCCATCGTGGCAAATGGTGGCGTTCCTAGCGGTCCCTCTCTGTGTCGTCTAGATGACACAGACAGGCATTTAATGCCCTTGTCCCCTGCCGTCAGGGTTAGGTATGATACGTCCGTTGTAGGCGGTGGAGCCAACTACCACCTCTTTTACATTTTTGCCCCTACCTCTGTGGCCACCTGTCGGTGACCCCTTAGACATATAAAAGGAGGCCCATGCGCAACAGAGAGAGGGGGGACGGCCATTCTCACGCTCGGTCTCGCCAGCTGCTTGAGCGTACTGTAGCACTCATCGCTCCCGAGCAAGAGCTCAATACAACCACCAAAGCAGGAGTAGGTTTTTACGCATCCGTGCGGCCCGAACCTGGGTAAACCGACCGCGTTGCTCGTGTGTTCGCCTCGATCTGCTCTTTGTGCATCCACCACCCCCTGCCGAACCGAAAGGGGCTCGGTCCGCCGATCCCCATAGGTGTACGTGGGATCAGCAACCCCCGACATCTTTGGCGCGCCAGGTAGGGGGTGCGTCGAGGTTGTGGGAACCTGCTCCGGCGTTCGCACGAGCCGAATCTTCATCGTCCTCATCAACATGCCGCCGAAGAAGAAGATTTTGGAGGCAGCGGCTTCGTCTGCGCCGAGCCCGCCATCGCCGGAGCGAACGGCTGGTGGAGTAGGCGCCGGCGGAAGAGCGGGCGCCGACGGGGAGACCCATGGCGCTGCCAGGTCCAAGGACCAGGTTGCGCTGCACGTCGGCAGCGCGGTCGCCTCCCACAATGACCGCGCGCACTCCAAGACCTCGGGGTCCGTACACGCACCGCGCCTGTCCCAGGAGGCGCGGGACCAGCAGCGTCATGATACCCACGGTGCCATATGTCTCCTGGGCCAAGATCAAGCTGGCGGATCCCAGAGTGCTCAGGATCAGCATGCACGCCAACATGCTGGCGCGAGCGTGGCGCGGTCGCTTGGACGAGATGTTGCTCCTTCTAACGCAGTTAGAAGTCCGAGCATATCTCGCTCCTCGCACCATTCGCTGCCGCCGCCCACCACTCCGGCGGAAGCGTTGGCACGTGCCCAGCTGCTCCTAGACTACCCTCCAGCGCCAGAGAAGATCGATGACTGGAGGGCCACCATCCAGAGCCTCATCGGCTTCGCCAAAGGTGACAATCCACGGCAGCCGAGCGCATCGCTGCCACGGCAAGTTAGCCAGGCGCGAGCCGGTGGTGACAAGACCGGCGAGGGTGCAACCACTGTGCACTCTCCGCCCCGAAGGCCAAGATCGCCGACTCGCCGAATCCACCTCGACAGCTACTCCACCGCGTCGCCAGATCCGCGAGCTCGTCGCAATCAACGCCAAGTTCTTCATGAGAGACAGCAAGAAGACACTCGAACACGCATCGAGCGCCGAAGAGAAGCGCGGCATCAATAGACCTGCGCGCTGGGCCCTCTGTTGACATGCATGCACCCGGAGAGCCAGGTTAATTGCCGTACGCGGCAGGTTGTCCTGCCTTTACCCGCGAGCTGCGGAAGTCCAGTGGCCCAACCAGAAGCACTTCAAGCCAGACGTACCGGAGAAGTACGACGGAAAGTCGCACCCGTCTGAGTTCCTCAGCATCTACACCATTGCGGTGCAAGCTGCCGGGGGGCGAGACGACAAGGTCCTTGCCAACTACTTCCCGCTCGTGCTCAAGCCCGAAGTCAGATCCTGGCTCATGCACTTGCCGGACAACCCCATATCCTCTTGGGCGGATTTGTGCCATCAGTTTGTCGGCGCCTTTACAGGCGGCCACAAACCACATGGCCAAGAGAGTGACCTCCGCCTGCTTGCCCAGAAGGAAGGAGAACCCCTGCGCAAGTATATCCAGAGATTCAGCCGCGTGCAGCGCAACATCCCAGACATCCACCCTGCCGCGGTTATCAGCGCGTTCCATCAGAACGTGCGTAATCGCAGGATGCGGGAGGAGATGGCGATGAGCAGGATCAGAGACGTCAGTGAGCTGTATGCCCTGGCCGACAAGTGTGCACGTGCTGAAGAAGGGAGGAAACTCCCCGGAGAGGATACTGGAGCAGGGGGATCTGACAGCGAGGATGCCGCCCCGGCAAGGAAAAACGGAGGCGCAACAGGAAGAAGAGCGGCAAAGAGGTACTAGTCATTGAGCAGTCCGGCGATGACAGCCCCGCTAAGCAAGCCAAAGTTGGCAGCTCCGGCAAGGAGGTTGCCGCGTGCACGAACTGCCAGGCTGTGGTGGCCGCCGACAAGCAGGACGGCTCCGGCAAGCAGTACTGCAAGATTCACCGCACCAAGGGCCATGATCTCCAGAACTGCAAGAGGGTCGAGCAGCTTGTCCAGCAACAAAAAGCTGAGTACGAGCGGCGCGACAAGGAGAGAGCCCAAGGAAGCGGTTGAGAAGCCAGCAAGAAGCACGCTAGCCAGGGAGGAAGCCGCGGCAAGGCCAAGCAGCGGCAAGGAGACAGACCTCCCCGCGGCCGCGACAAGGACGAAGACGAAGGCGACGACGAAGACATGGATGATGTTGAGAACAGCGAGCAGGAGTTTTAGAAGGCTACAGAAGTCTTGTGTGTTGACGGTGGTGCTTCTCTGCATACTTCCCACCGCCAACTCAAACAGTGGCTCCAGGAAGTTAATGCGGCAGAGCCACCTGTTGAATCACGCAAGCTTCTGAAGTGCTCCAGCATGCCTATCATCTTTGACATTGAGGACCACCCTGATCTCACAACTGCGGTCGGGTGCTTGCCGTTGTTGGTTTCGCCAACAATCCGCAACCTCAAGGTCACCAAGATGCTAGTTGACGGCGGGGCCGACTTAAATCTGATCTCTTCCGCTGTGCTCCAGAAACTCCAGATCCCGGACAGCGAGCTCGAAGAGACCGGTACATTCCAAGGAATTAACCCGGGAAGGAGCAAGCCGAAAGGGAAGGTCACATCGCCGGTGACATTTGGCAGCGAGCTAAACTTCAGGACTGAGAGCGTCACTTTCGACGTTGCCGATTTCCCATTGCCCTACAATGGCATACTCGGCCGTCCAGCACTGGCCAAGTTCATGGCAGCCTCTCACTATGCATACAACATGCTCAAGATGCCAGGCCCGATAAGCGTCATCTCTGTCCCTGGCGACAAGAAGGATGCCCTTATCTGCGCCGACAAGATCTACCGGGAAGCTGCTGCCGCGACAGACCGCGAGACACTTGCCGCTGAAGCTCCCGGGGAGAAGAAGACTAAGTCCGGCAAGAGCTCTGGTGCCCACTCCGACAAGTGCGCCTCTTTTGAGTGCCGTGCTGCCGTCGAGGACGCACCATCGAGCTCCACCGGCAAGTGGACCAAGTCTGGCAAGAGCTCTGATGCCTACTCCAGCAAGCGCGCCTCTTCGGAGTGCTGCGCTGCCGTCGAGGACGCACCATCGAGCTTCACCGGCAAGAGTAAGAAGAAGATGGCAGCTCCACCACTTACCAAGAAGGTGCCCGCCAAGGAGGACGACACTGGTGGTACCTTCACCATCAGTGCCACGCTTGACCCTAAATAGGAAAGCGCACTCGTTACTTTCCTGCGGGCGAATGTCGACGTGTTTGCATGGCAACCGTCTGACATCCCCGGTGTTCCCAGGAAGGTAATTGAGCACCATCTTGCCGTTTGTCCTCATGCGCGGTCCGTCAAGCAGAAGGCCAAGAAACAGGCGGTGGAGCGCCAAGAATTCATAGCGGAAGAAATCAAGAAATTGGAAGCAGCAGGCCTTGTCAGAGGGGTGCTCCGTCCCACGTGGTTGGCCAATCCGGTTGTAGTGCGCAAGGCAAATGGGAAATGGAGGCTTTGTATTGACTTTACTGATGTTAATAAAGCTTGTCCCAAAGATCCATTTCCCTTGCCACGCATTGAACAGATTGTTGACTCCACAGCCGGATGTGAGTTGCTTTCATTTCTTGACGCATATTCAGGATACCATCAGATCTTCATGGCAGAAGAAGATGAGGAGAAAACCGCATTCATTACTCCATGTGGCACGTACTGTTTCGTATGGATGCCTTTCGGATTAAAGAATGCTGGTTCAACATTTGCCAGAGTAGTCCATATCGCTTTGAAGCCACAGATACACAGAAATGTAGAAGCTTACATGGATGATATAGTGGTCAAAAGCAAAGACAGGGCAACTCTGATCCAAGACTTAGAAGAGACTTTTGCAAATCTGCGCAAGGTCAACCTCAAGCTCAACCCCGAGAAGTGTGTGTTTGGAGTCCCTTCCGGCAAACTTCTCAGGTTCTTTGTGTCTCAGCGGGGAATCGAAGCTAATCCCGACAAGATCAAGGCCATTGAGCAGATCGAAGCACCAAAGCGCGTCAAGGATGTACGGAAGCTTGCCGGCTGCGTGGCTGCTCTCAGCAGGTTTATCTCTCGATCTGCTGAGCACGCCCTGCCGTTTTTCAAAATTCTGAAAAAGGCAGGTCCAATGAAATGGACTCCGGAAGTGGAAGCTGCGCTGCAAGACTTGAAGAGATACCTGTCCTCCACTCCAACACTTGTCGCACCTAAACCACAAGAGAAGTTGCTGCTGTACATAGCGGCAACCAATCAAGTGGTTAGTGCTGCTTTAGTGGCGGAGAGGGAGGCAGATGACGAGCCAGCGACCGCGGCAAGCACATCCAACGACAAGCAGGGGGCTTCCCCGACAATCTCTGGTCCTGACAAGCAAGGGTCTGCGCACATGCAAGAGGAGATACAGAAGAAGATGGTGCAGCGCCCAGTTTACTTTGTCAGTTCCCTTTTGCAGGGGGCTAGGTCAAGGTACTCTGGTGTGCAGAAGTTGCTTTTCGGCCTTCTCATGGCCTCGAGAAAGCTGCGCCATTACTTCCAAGCACATGAGGTCACAGTTGTCACTCGCTTTCCGCTGAAGAGGATATTGCAAAATCCAGAAGCAACAGGCAGGATTGTCGAGTGGGCACTAGAACTGTCAAGCTTTGGCCTCAAGTTTTAGAGTACATCAACAATCCAGAGCAGAGCATTGGCAGAGTTCATAGCAGAATGGATGCCAACTCCAGACGAAGAAATTCCGGAGACGAGCATCCCCGCCAAGGAAGCAAGCAAAGAGTGGCTCATGTACTTTGACGGTGCCTTCTCGCTGCAAGGCGCCGGTGCCGGTGTACTGCTTGTCACACCCACCGGAGAGCACCTCAAGTACATAGTCCAGATGCACTTTCCCAAGGAGCAAGCGACAAACAATACTGCAGAGTATGAAGGCTTGCTTGCCGGTCTCAGGATCGCGGCAGAACTTGGGATTAAGAAGCTCATTGTCAGGGGTGACTCGCAGCTTGTCGTCCGCCAAGTGAACAAGGTTTACCAGAGTCCGTTGATGGAAGCTTACGTTCATGAAGTGAGGAAGCTAGAAGAGCGCTTTGACGGCCTGCAAATGGAACATGTTCTCAGAGCTGAGAACGACATTGCCGATGGCCTGTCGAAGTGCGCCGCACTAAAATTACCTGTGGAACCAGGGATTTTTGTGCTCAAGCTGACTCAGCCGTCCGTAACACCATCAACTGGACAGAGCAAGAAGAGGAAGTTGATCTCTGGTGACTATCTTCCGGCAGAGCTCCCCGAAGCCGCTGCCAAGAAGGTCCCCAAGATCGACGCCAAGAGTGCTGAGGAGCAGTCTACTCCGGCAAACCCCAGGGTTTGTTCCGTTGCAGCAGACACTCCCGGCAAGATTTGCTCCGGCAAGCTTGTCGGGGAACGTCAAGCTCCGGCAGAGTCGCAGGCTCCTACCGTAGAAGCGGACGTTCCCGTAGCAGCAGATGTGCCTTTAGTCCTTGTTGTCGAGCCACAGGCTCCAACATGGGCGCAGCAGATTGTCCGTTTCCTTCAGACAGGAGAGCTTCCCGAGGAACCAGAAGAAGCGGAAAGAGTAGCCCGACAGTCTAGTATGTACCAGTTTGTCGACAACACACTGTGCAGAAGGAGACTCAACGGTGTGAAATTGAAGTGTATTCCTCGGGAAGATGGACTGAAGCTATTGGCAGAGATACATGGAGGCATATGTGGTCACCACATTGGCGCGAGAGCTCTTGTCGGAAAAGCATTCCGGCAAGGCTTCTTCTGGCCGACAGCCCCCCAGGATGCAACTGCACAAGTAACCAAGTGTGAAGCGTGCCAGTTCCATTCCAAGCAGATACACCAGCCAGCTCAAGCTCTCCAGATGATCCCTTTATCCTGGCCATTTTCGGTCTCGGGGCTCGACATCCTCGGCCCCTTCCCCCGAGCAGTCGGGGGCTTTGAGTACTTGTACGTTGCAATCGACAAGTTCACAAAGTGGCCAGAAGTGGAACCAGTGAGGAAGGTGATGGCGCAGTCCGCGGTCAAGTTCTTCAGGTCGATTGTTTGCTGTTTCGGAATCCCTAACAGGATAATCACCGACAACGGTACACAATTTACGAGCCGCACCTTCATGCAATACGTCCAAGATCTTGGCGCCAAGGTCTGCTTCGCTTCTGTTGCTCACCCGAGAAGCAACGGCCAAGCGGAGAGGGCGAATGCTGAAGTGCTGCGCGGGCTCAAGACCAGGACTTTCGATAGGCTGCACAGGTGCGGACACAACTAGATCGATGAGCTGCCGGTGGTTCTTTGGTCGATCAGGACGACGCCAAATCGAGCCACTGGACAGACACCCTTCGCTCTAGTCTATGGAGCGGAGGCAGTTATCCGCACGGAACTCGTATACGGGTCACCTCGAGTGCTCGCTTATGATGAGCTTGAGCAAGAGCAGCTGCGGCAAGATGACGCGCTGCTCCTTGAGGAAGATCGTCTTCAGGCTGCTGTGCGAGCCGCTCGCTACCAGCAAGCTTTGCGCCGCTATCATAGCCGCAAAGTTAAAGCCAGAAGCCTCAAGGAAGGCGACCTTGTTCTTCGGCGTGTTCATTTCGCCAAGAATTCCAACAAGTTGACGCCGAAGTGGGAAGGCCCTTACCGGGTGAAACGAGTCACCAGGCCTGGCGCTGTCTGCCTGGAGACCGAAGATGGCGTACCAGTGAGCAACTCCTGGAACATCGAGCATCTTCGTAAGTTTTACCTGTAAGGCGCGGTTGTCGGACCCTATCCGGCAACCACCCTTTTGTACAAGTCTTGCCGCTGTTGCATGTAATCCTTTGTACAAAGCCAGGCGCAGACCCTGAGCACAAGTAAATGAAGCGCTGGCGCGCAGAGTTATAGCATGCATGCTAGGTCGAGTCGGGTCCTCGGTTAGGGTTGATAGTGCTTAACAGCGGCTAACCCCTAACTTAGAGGTCGAGTGTGCGTCCCTTTGCCTTTCTTTCGTTTCCTTTGGTTCGCAGGGCTCGCATATCCTTGCCGGACCGCCTAGGGACGAAAAGGAGAAGAAGGACGTGCCGGCATATGGGCCCCGGCAAGCCAGTGTTGCCGGGGGCTGCAAGTACCAAGGTTCACCCACGGCAAGCCAGAGTTGCGGGGGGCTGCAATCTCAGATAAGTCTTTCATCCCTCTTCATGCATTCTCTTATGGACTGGGGAATATGAAACCTCGTTTCTTCCCGAAAACTACCGTGCTCCCTTAGCTCTAGGCCCTGGGGCTCGTTCCTGGGGCCAAGTTTTGGTCATAGTCGCGGCAGCAAAGGGATGAAACAAGGGGCCGCACCCGCCTCGTCCCTGCCTCCGTCAAAAGCGTGAGAAAGGTCGAGCGACGTGGGAAGACGGCAGGGCCTGTTGCCGGGGAAGGAGTGTCTATCTGAAAGATACCAAGGATTTGCTCCTTGACGTGGGTTCTACCCGCGAGACAAATGACCTAGCAAACATCCCCTTTTCATTAAAAAACATTCCACGCAGGTACAGTCCATAGAGGATGAAAAACATGAAAGAGGGGATTACAAGTTTTAAATGCAACTAAAGCCCGAAGGCTTACAAATTAAAAGGATAAGATGCCCGTAATCCTTTTCTTGTCCCTCTCTTCAGGAGGTAGGTCAAGGAGGCGAGAAGGGCAAAAGGAGCGCCTAGGTGAACTATGGGTGCCAGAAGACACCAAGAGAACATCCCGGGGGCCGTCAAGGCTAGACGGTGGTGGCGGCGCCGGAAGCGGGGCTCGAAGACGAGGCGGCAGGACGTCAGCACGCTGTCGAGGGCACCGCGCCCTCGTACTCCGACCTGACGGCCATGCCGCCAGCCCTCTTCCTCTTCCGCAGCCTCCCCACACCAGCCGCCCAAGGAGATGACCCCGAGGAGTTCAAGGAGCCAGCGACACGGATGATGGGGTTGCCGGTGCCGCACGGAGCGGCGCCCGACACCTAGTCGGACCCGCTATCCTGCAGCCCGCTCCCCTCGTCGTCGCTGTCGCTCCCCTCCTCGTCACTCTCGATCGAGGAGTCTTCGCTATCGGAGGATCTGTCTACGCAGCACCGTGCCCGGATGCCGAAGCACCCGAAGACCTTGATGGAGAGGAGATCGCCCTCCATCAACTTAAAATGGAGGGTGTGCCCCGCCGTCAAGCTGTGGATGCGGGCGAACGTCTTCCACCCTCGACCAAGATACATCACACCAGGGGCTGGGAATTCGACGCGGACTCGCGTGCCGCTGATCCCACAGCCCCTCATGTGCAGTCTCGGTGTCTCGGGCGGGTCCAACTCCACCACGTATGCGAACGGGGCTGGGAGTCGGAGGCGACGACAAGGCACCCGGCGCAGCCTGACGAAGAACTCGCAAGGGTCGTCCCCGGCATGGACCGCCGCGGCAAGAAGAGCCGCCGGCGGAGGCGAAGCCGATGCGCCGCCTCGTCCACCTCTTCCCCGAGCGCCTCGACCTCGCCCTCGACCTCGTCCTCGACCTCGCCCCCTCCCTCTTCCCCCTACGGCTGGCTCTGCCACCACGGGTGCGGGAGAGGGAGGGATGCGCTGTCTGGCGGCAACCCTCGCCGCCACCGATGAGGGACCAGGGTTTCCTTTCTCCATGGCAAATGGGAGGAAGGGGAGCAGAAGCTGTAGGAAGGAGGGGATGAGAGAATGCGGGCTTCCGTCCTCCCCTCCCGCTCTTTATAAAGGAGCGAGGTGGGGGCTCGGCCGCCCCGCTCAGCGAATCAAGGCACGGGGAGAGCAGGGAGCTGGGGCCGACCCGCTGCCTCGACCCGTGACGGCCCGGTTTCCCGCCTCCGCCGTCCGCGACCCCAAGTGCATGGGAGCCGCGTGGCAGGCGTGCAGAACCGAGGCGACAAATGAGGCGACCCCTCCCCACCCCGTGATCGTGGGGAGTGGACGCCTCGAAAACCGCCCACGATCTCTCCCACGATGCCGCGTTTGACACGTGCCGTGCGGGGAGGGCGCGGCGGATGCGGAATGAGTAATGGCGTAACCTAGGTCGCGCGTGCCCGTGCACTGTTTTGGGCCTGGCCCAACAGCGCTCGGCACCGTGTATGGCCTAGGCCCGGGGGCTCCTGTCGGTGTACTAAAGTAGGGGTACCTTAGTATCCCGAACTTGTGCACGGGTAGTCGCAGCGACCCGCGGCAAGGCTTGCCGGGTGACCGCCAAGACCCTCCGTGGTTCCTTTGGGACCATTCAAGAACAAAGTATCCAAGAGCAAAACAAGGCCCCGGCAAGAGGAGCTTGCCGGGAAGGAGACAAGACCCCGGCAAGAGGAGCTTGCCGGGAAGGAAACGAGGCCCCGGCAAGAGGAGCTTTCCGGGAAGGAGACGAGACACCGGCAAGAGGAGCTTGCCGGCAAGACCAACCAAAGCATCTCAAGAAGCTCGCTGCGGCGCACCACGCGTCCTGACAAGACCCGGTGAGCGACAAGCTCCCGGACGCGACAAGGCAACATCCGCGGCAAGGCGCTTGCCGCGGCAAGCCACTACTCCGCAGCCCGCGCTCCAGCTCACCCACCAACGTGACGCTCTGGGACCGCTCCTGGCACATGTGGCGGGAGGCTTGGCAGCCGGGGGCATGCGGTGGCAAGCAAGCGCTGACAAGATAGCCATCGTGGCAAACGGTGGCGTTCCTAGTGGTCCCTCTCTGTGCCATCTAGATGACACAGACAGGCATTTAATGCCCTTGTCCCCTGCCGTCAGGGTTAGGTATGATACGTCCGTTGTAGGCGGTGGAGCCAACTACCACCTCTTTTACATTTTTGCCCCCACCTCTGTTGCCACCTGTCGGTGACCCCTTAGACATATAAAAGGAGGCCCATGCGCAACAGAGAGAGGGAGGACAGCCATTCTCACGCTCGGTCTTGCCGGCTGCTTGAGCATACTGTAGCACTCATCGCTCCCGAGCAAGAGCGCAATACAACCACCAAAGCAGGAGTAGGGTTTTACGCATCTGTGCGGCCCGAACCTGGGTAAACCGACCGCGTTGCTCGTGTATTCGCCTCGATCTGCTCTTTGTGCATCCACCGCCCCCTGCCGAACCGAAAGGGGCTCGGTCCATCGATCCCCATAGGTGTACGTGGGATCAGCAACCCCCGACATTCATGCTATTATATTAACCATTTTGGATGTTTAATGGGCTTTATTATACACTTTTATATTATTTTTGGGACTAACCTACTAACCCAAGGCCCAGTGCAAATTGTTGTTTTTTTGCCTATTTCAGTGTTTCACAGAAAAGGAATATCAAACGGAATGAAACCTTCGGGAGAGTTATTTTTCGAACAAACCCGATCCAGGGGACTTGGAGTAGACGTCAAGAAAGAAGAGAGGTGGCCATGAGGCAGGGAGGCACGCCTGCCCCCCTAGGTGCGCCCCCACCCTCGTGGGCCCTCGGAGCTCCACCGACCTACTTCTTCCTCCTATATATATCTATATACCCCGAAAACATCTAGGAGCACCATGAAACACTATTTCCACCGCCGCAACCTTCTGTACCCAAGAGATCCCATCTTGGGGCCTTTTCCGGAGCTCCGCCGGAGGGGGAATCGATCACGGAGGGCTTCTACATCAACACCATAGCCTCTCCGATGATGTGTGAGTAGTTTACCACAGACCTTCAGGTTCATAGTTATTAGCTAGATGGCTTCTTCTCTCTCTTTGGTTCTCAATACAAAGTTCTCCTCGATCTTCTTGGAGATCTATTCGATGTAACTCTTTTTGCGGTGTGTTTGTCGAGATCCGATGAATTGTGCATTTATGATCAAGTTTATCTATGAACAATATTTGATTCTTCTATGAAATCTTTTATGTATGATTGGTTATCTTTGCAAGTCTCTTCGAATTATCAGTTTGGTTTGGCCTACTAGATTGATCTTTCTTTCAATGAGAGAAGTGCTTAGCTTTGGGTTCAATCTTGCGGTGTCCTTTCCCAGTGACAGCAGGGGTAGCAAGGCATGTATTGTATTGTTTCCATCGAGGATAAAAAGATGGGGTTTATTTCATATGGCTTGAGTTTATCCCTCTACATCATGTCATCTTGCCTAATGCATTACTCTGTTCTTATGAACTTAATACTCTAGATGCATGCTGGATAGCGGTCGATGTGTGGAGTAATAGTAGTAGATGCAGAATCATTTCCGTCTACTTGTCCCGGATGTGATGCCTATATACATGATCATGCCTAGATATTCTCATAATTATGCACTTTTCTATCAATTGCTCGATAGTAATTTATTCACCCACCGTAATACTTATGCTATCTTGAGAGAAGCCACTAGTGAAACCTATGGCCCCCGGGTCTATCCTTTATCATATAAGTTTCCAATCTATTTTACTTTTCAATCCTTACTTTCAATCTATATCACAAAAATACCAAAAATATTTATCTTATTATCTCTATCAGATCTCACTCTCGTAAGTGACCATGAAGGGATTGACAACCCCTTTATCGCGGTGGTTGCGAGGTTCTTATTTGTTTGTGTAGGTATGAGGGACTTGCATGTAGTCTCCTACTGGATTGATACCTTGGTTCTCAAAAACTCAAGGAAATACTTACGCTACTTTGCTGCATCACCCTTTCCTCTTCAAGGGAAAACCAACGCAGTGCTCAAGAGGTAGCAAGAAAGATTTCTGGCGCCGTTGCCGGGGAGATCTACGCACAAGTCAGCACATACCAAGTACCCATCACAAACTCTTATCCCTCGCATTACATTATTTTCCATTTGCCTCTCTTTTTCCTCTCCCCCACTTCACCCTTGCCATTTCATTCGCCCTCTTTTTCCGTTCGCTTCTTTTTCGCTCGCTTCTTGTGTCACCATGTGTCGTCATGGCTAATCCTTCTATAATTGTTAGTACTCCCAATCATGGAGTTCTTAATTTTAAACAAAGGGAGGGAGAAAATCTAAAAGATGCTTGGCATGGAATTTGCATTGCTCAGAATAGATCTACTAGGAAGCAATCCACTTCCGTTCTTCTTCGCAATTTTATGTAGGCATCACTCCTTGGAACAGATATATTCTTGATACCATTACCGGAGGGAATTTCTTGGGTAGCCATACTTTTGATTCTGATAATGCTATGATAGATTTCTTTGGCCCACCACCTCTTTTGGTTAATGGAACTATTTTAACTTTGGAACATGTGATGCAAAGGCTTGAAATTATTGAAAATAAAGTTGCCTCTGTGCAGTTGATTGAAAATTTGGATAAAAAGATCCACAACCAAATCACCCAATATGGATCTAATGTTGGGGTTACTCTGGAATTTTTTAAAGAAAAAGAATCTATAGTTAATGAAAGAAAAGATCAAGATTCCACAAGAATTAGTAAACTTGAGGATATTATTACTAATTTAGGGTCTGCCTTTTCATCCGCTAAAAATACTCCAAATCCTCCCACTACCAAGATTGCCAAATTAATGTATGTTCCTAAAAATAAGGGTGAATCTTCTAGTAAGGAAAATGCGGGTCTCAAATCAATAAGTGTTCACCCCAACTTCTTCAATATCATTAAGGAACCTTTTGCTACGAATGAATTTCTTGATTTCTTGCCTAGGAGTTTGATCATTAATAAAAATAAGGAAACTCTCAAGGGTTATAAGTTTTCTATTCAAGAATTGTATACCAAAGATGATAATACCTAGATCTATTATTGCTTTTATGCCTAGCTAGGGGCGTTAAACGATAGCGCTTGTTGCGAGGCAACCCAATTTTATTTTTGTTTCTTGCTTTTTCGTTCTATTTAGTAATAAATAATTCATCTAGCCTCTATTTAGATGTGGTTTTATGCCTTTAATTAGTGTTTGTGGCAAGTAGAACTTTTGGGAAGACTTGGGGAAGTTTTTGCGATCTTGCTGTAAAAAACAGAAACTTTAGCGCTCACGAGATTTGCTTCCATTTTTTTTACTGGAGATCGCGATTAGGTTCATTATTTTTGCAGATGATTAATAGACAAATTCCTCACGTACACCAATTTATTTCAGAATTTTTGGGGTTACAGAAGTATTAGAAACCTACAGATTACTACAGACTGTTCTGTTTTTGACATATTCTGTTTTTCATGTGTTGTTTGCTATTTTGATGAATCTATGGCTAGTATTGGAGTGTATGAACCATAGAGAAGTTGGAATACAGTAGGTTTAAAACCAATATAAATAAAGAATGAGTTCATTACAGTACCTTAAGTGGTGGCGTGTTTTCTTATACAAACGAAGCTCATGAGATTTTCTGTTGAGTTTTGTGTTGTCAACTTTTCAAGTTTTGGGTAAAGATTTGATGGATTATGGAATAATGAGTGGAAAGAGCCTAAGCTTGGGGATTCCCAAGGCACCTCAAGGTAAATTCAAGGCCAACCAAAAGCCTAAGCTTGGGGATGCCCCGGAAGGCATCCCCTCTTTCATCTTCTTCCATCGGTAACTTTACTTGAGGCTATATTTTTATTCACCACATGATATGTGTTTTGCTTGGAGCATCTTGTATGATTTGAGTCTTTTCTTTTTAGTTTACCACTATCATCCTTGCTGTACACACCTTTTGGGAGAGACACACATGAATTGGAATTTATTAGAATACTCTATGTGCTTCACTTATATCTTTTGAGCTAGATAATTTTGCTCTAGTGCTTCACTTATATCTTTTAGAGCACGGTGGTGGTTTTATTTTATAGAAATTATTGATCTCTCATGCTTCAATTATTTTATTTTGAGAGTCCTTTAGAACATCATGGTAATTTGCTTTGGTTATAAAAGTATTCCTAATATGACAGGCATCCAAGATTGGTATAATAAAAACTATCATAAAAAGTGTGTTGAATACTATGAGAAGTAGGATGCTTGATAATTGTTTTGAGATATAAAGATGGTAATATTAAAGTTGTGCTAGCTGAGTAGTTGTGAATTTGAGAAATACTTGTGTTGAAGATTGCAAGTTCCGTAGCATGCATGTATGGTAACCGTTGTGTAACAAATTTGAAACATGAGGTGTTATTTCATTGTCTTCCTTATGAGTGGCGGTCAGGGACGGGCGATGGTCTTTTCCTACCAATCTATCCCCCTAGGAGCATGCGCATAATGCTTGGTTTTTGATGACTTGTAGATTTTTGCAATAAGTATGTGAGTTCTTTATGACTAATGTTGAGTCCATGGATTATACACACTCTCACCCTTCCATAATTGCTAGCCTCTTCGATACCGTGCATTGCCCTGTCTCACCTTGAGAGTTGGTGCAAACTTCGCCGGTGCATCCAAACCCCGTGATATGATACGCTCTATCACACATAAACCTCCTTATATCTTCCTCAAAATAGCCACCATACATACCTATTATGGCATTTCCATAGCCATTCCGAGATATATTGCCATGCAACTTTCCACCATTTCATTTATGACACGCTTCATCATTGTCATATTGCTTTGCATGATCATGTAGTTGACATCATATTTGTGGAAAAGCCACCATGCATAATTTATCATACATGTCACTCTTGATTCATTGCCCTTCCCGGTACACCGCCGGAGGCATTCATATAGAGTCATATTTTGTTCTAGTATCGAGTTGTAATCAATGAGTTGTCAATAAATTGAAGTGTGATGGTCATCATTAATAGAGCATTGTCCCAAATAAAAAAGGGGAGAAAGTCCAAATAAAAAATAATAATAATAAAAAGGGACAATGCTACTATCCTCTTTTTCCACACTTGTGCTTCAAAGTAGCACCATGATCTTTATGATAGAGAGTCACTTGTTTTGTCACTTTCATATACTAGTGGGAATTTTTTATTATAGAACTTGGTTTGTATATTCCAATAATGGGCTTCCTCAAATGCCCGTTGATTAGCCGCGTCAATGTGAGACTTTCTCTTTTTTTGTCTTCTCCACATAACCCCCATCATTATATTCTATTCCACCCATAGTGCTATATCCATGGCTCATGCTCATGTATTGCGTGAAAGTTGAAAAAAGTTTGAGATAGCTAAAGTATGAAACAATTGCTTGGCTTGTCATCAGGGTTGTGCAAGATGAGTGCATTCTTGTGTGATGAAAATGGAGAATGACCAAACTATATGATTTTGTAGGGACGAACTTTCTTTTGCCATGTTATTTTGAGAACACATGATTTCTTAGTTAGTATGCTTGAAGTTTTATTATTTTTATGTCCATATTAAACTTTTGTCTTGAATCTTCCGGATCTGAATATTCATGCCACAATAAAGAAAATTACATTGAGAATTATGCTAGGTAGCATTCCACACCAAAAATTCTATTTTTATCATTTACCTACTCGAGGACGAGCAGGAATTAAGCTTGGGGATGCTTCATACGTCTCCAACGTATCTATAATTTTTTATTGTTCCATGCTATTATATTATCTGTTTTGGATGTTTAATGGGCTTTATTATACACTTTTATATTATTTTTGGGACTAACCTACTAACCCAAGGCCCAGTGCAAATTGCTGTTTTTTTGCCTATTTTAGTGTTTCGCAGAAATGGAATATCAAACGGAATGAAACCTTCGGGAGAGTTATTTTTGGAACAAACCTGATCCAGGGGACATGGAGTAGACATCAAGAAAGAAGCGAGGCGGCCACGAGGCAGGGAGGCGCGCCTGCCCCCTGGGCGCGCCCCCACACACGTGGGCACCTCGCAGCTCCACCGACCTACTTCTTCCTCCTATATATATCCATATACCCCGAAAACATCCAGGAGCACCATGAAACCCTATTTCCACCGCCGCAACCTTCTGTACCCAAGAGATCCCATCTTGGGGCCTTTTTCGGAGCTCCGCCGGAGGGGAATCGGTCACGGAGGGCTTCTACATGAACACCATAGCCTCTCCGATGATGTGTGAGTAGTTTACCACAGACCTTCGGGTCCATAGTTATTAGCTATAGATGGCTTCTTCTCTCTCTTTGGATCTCAATACAAAGTTCTCCTTGGTGTTCTTGGAGATCTATTTGATGTAACTCTTTTTGCGGTGTGTTTGTCGAGATCCGATGAATTGTGGGTTTATGATCAAGTTTATCTATGAAAAATATTTGATTCTTCTCTGAAATCTTTTATGTATGATTGGTTATCTTTGCAAGTCTCTTCGAATTATCAGTCTAGTTTGGCCTACTAGATTGATCTTTCTTGCAATGGGAGAGGTGCTTAGCTTTGGGTTCAATCTTGCGGTGTCCTTTCCCAGTGACAACACGGGCAGCAAGGCACGTATTGTATTGTTGCCATCAAGGATAAAAAGATGGGGTTTATATCATATTGCTTGAGTTTATCCCTCTACATCATGTCATCTTGCCTAATGCATTACTCTGTTCTTATGAACTTAATACTCTAGATGCATGGTGGATAGCGGTCGATGTGTGGAGTAATACTAGTAGATGCACAATCGTTTCGGTCTACTTGTTGCAGACGTGATGCCTATATACATGATCATGCCTAGATATTCTCATAATTATGCACTTTTCTATCAATTGCTCGACAGTAATTTGTTCACCCACCGTAATACTTATGCTATCTTGAGAGAAGCCACTAGTGAAACCTATGGCCCCGGGGTCTATCTTTTATCATATAAGTTTCCAGTCTATTTTACTTTGCGATCTTTACTTTCAATCTATATCACAAAAATACCAAAAATATTTATCTTATTATATCTATCAGATCTCACTCTCGTAAGTGACCGTGGAGGGATTGACAACCCCTTTATCGCGTTGGTTGCGAGGTTCTTATTTGTTTGTGTAGGTATGAGGGACTTGCGTGTAGTCTCCTACTGGATTGATACCTTTGTTCTCAAAAACTGAGGGAAATACTTACGCTACTTTGCTGCATCACCCTTTCCTCTTCAAGGGAAAACCAACGCAGTGCTCAAGAGGTAGCAGGCGGCAGCGGAGATCGACGAGCACGAGCCGTATTAGTACTCTTTGTTTTGTTGGATTAAGAGCGTCGGTGTTTAATTTGGTAGAGTAATGTTTAGGTCAGCTAGCTCTGTTTAATTGCTGAACTTGCTCGATTAAGAAGTGTGGGTGTGATGTAGTCTCCTTTGTGTACCCAAATTATGCAATGACATGTATGACCACTGTAACCATGGAAATTCAAACCAAAATTTTTGTTGTTCCAACTCATCACACACGGGTTAAGCTATCTGAATCGTTTGTCATGTCCACATATCGTACATAGTTCTGAATAAGGGGCCGTGTCTGATGACACTTTGCGCGCCAGTTTTTCGCTGATGCGATTCTAAATTTTCGGCTTCCGCGAAAATATTTACCTCCCCGCCGCCTCCCCCTTTCCAAAAGCCACATTTTTCCTGTTTCCGCCTTCCTTTCCAAGTTGAAACCTTCACTCCTTGCTTGCAGCGCCGCCTCCTTGACGGCGACCCTCCTTCATCCTGCTCGGCCTCGCCTATCCAAGCAGGTAATCCACACCCGACCCTGTTGGGGATATTACTACTGGACGTAAACCGGCCAGGAGTTGCCGGATTAACTCTATAAATATTAGAAACCCATGAAGACGTAAGGGTGATGGCGCTTTATGGAGGCTCATGGCCCATAGGCGAGTTAAGGCATGTAGATGTAAACTGACTTTCTCATGTAACTTGCATTGTAAGATAGGAAGGATAGAGACCGAGCCGGACATGTTTATGATCCGGCCTCGGGACTCTGTAACCCGACGGGCGTCAACCTGTGTATATAAAGGGACGACCCGACCGCGGTTTAGGGACAACAGACAACAACTCGAGAGCTAGGCAAAGCGGATTCGCTCCCTGTTCATCGAAACCCTAGCAATACCAAACACAACTAGACGTAGGCTTTTACCTTCATTGAAGAGGCCGAACTAGTATAAAAACCCTCATGTCCCTTGTCTGGTTTAACCCCTTTAAGCTAACCATAGCGTTGGCTCCACGGCTAAGTCCTTTCACGAGGACATCTGTCGTGACAAAACCACGTCAGTTGGCGCCCGCCGTGGGGCTATCGCATGATGGTTTTGAGTTCTTGAAGGGCAGCTTCGAAGGACTCAAGGGATACGTTGTGGGCCGGATGACTAAGAGTCGTCGTGGCAAGCTCTACATCGACGACGCAGGATGGGGTCCCAAGGCCGGTTCAATTGAATATGGGTACGGGTCCCCTTTGGTGGGATTCATATCTTCATCAGCAAGATCCGCGAACCGGGCCCTCAGCCGGACACCTACACCGACATCATCGAGACGGCTCAGCGTGCAAGCCCTGCCCAGGTTCAACCCACAGCAAGGCATGTTTTCGTAGGTGTCATCCATGGAGCGGAGTATGAGGATGGACCGGCATCTGAAGGAGAAACCCTTATCCGTTTCGATGACGAGTCTTCAACCGGAGAGACTGAGTTGCTATATCAGCTGCAGGACAGCCGAATTAGTGGAGGTTCCGATGGCAACAGTATTCCGGATCCCTCGATCTGCCTAGCCGGGTCACAGTCTTCATGGCCGGTACACAACAAGCACAACAGTCTTCTACTGCCGCGGCAATGCTCTCCGATTCAGCAACAGCAACACCAGCAGGAGCAGGGGGCTCGGCACCGCCTCCGGCTCAGGTTTTGTCTGATTTGTTCGACACTTTGGCAACATTGCTGGCAGTAGAGGTGGAGGCAGCAAACCGGGATCAGCACAACGCGGAGATTGCGAAGGTGAAGGATCAGATAGCTCAGGCTAAGGCGGACCTAGCAGCAGAGAACGCCAGGATGGCTACAGAACGGGCCGAGTTAGAAGCTCAGGCCTACTGGCTTAGGCTGGATCAGAGTGCCTCAGATGATGTCATGAGGAGGAGATACCAGTCGCACCTACTGCCGGGTTATGAGCCAAGGAACCTCTTCAACACACCAGGAGCAGGAACCAGTAAACAGCCGGTGGTAAACCGGATGGAGGCACCGGGAACAGGAGCGCCGGTTCAGCCGCGGGCGATGAACCCGCCTCGTCAGAACAACATTGTGCCACAGTACGTTTCGACGCCCCCGGGGCATTACTCCAACCTGTTGGATAACATTGTGGCCGCCGCTTCACGATTGGCAGCCCTCCCAACTGACGACGAGTCACGTGTGGCAATTGAGACACGACGGGCCAGAGAGCTCCTTCAAAAAGCTTTAAACCAACAATAGGCTTATTCGCATAGTCGCGAGAGGATTCCTCCACCCCTGTCGGAGTCAGAGCTACAGCAGGCACGTCATGGATGAACCGGCCGTGTCAAGCAGTGCACGTCACCATAACTCGCTGCGAGGGCATAACCCGGCAGGTGGTGGTGGTAACGCACAAGATGTGGTGGATCATGGTCGTGCATGCCGAGAAGCCGAGTTAGCAGCACAGCATGTGGCTCGTCAGCTTACTCCGGTTCACCCTACCGCTTCAGTGGAGCCAGGGGTGGTCTTCAGTTCTTTGGGGGTGCCCTGCCTCACCCCAGCCTTGCGCAATGTACGACTGCCCAAATATTTCAAAGGCCCTCGCAAGGTACCCAATTACACCGCCGATTTGCAACCAGAGTCATGGGTTGTGAGTTATGAGATGGCAATGGAGATGCTGGATGTGGATGAAGCGGTGTGTGCTAAGTATTTCACCATGATGTTGGAAGGAATGGCCCGTACCTGGTTAAAGAGCCGACCGGCTAACTCCATTGCATCATGGGCCGAGTTGAAGAGCCAGTTTATCCAGAATTTCAAGCATACATGTAAGCAGCCCATGTCAATTGTGGACCTAGCCGCTTGTGTTCAGGAAGAGGGGGAGTCAACGACCCATTGGGTGAAGCGAGTCTCAACCATTCTTCATTCATCAGACCGCATCAACGCGGATACAGCAGTTTTAACGTTGGTAGGCAATTGTCGGTTCATTCCATTAAAGCTGAAGCTAGGGAGGCTCAAACGTCACTGCAATGACATGTCAACCCTTATGGCTGCTTTGGTGAAATATGCCGATTTAGATAGTATCAAAGACCCTGAGTCTGAGGATGACAAACCGGGGAAGGGGAAAAAGAACGGCAATACCAAGGGGCAGCAGCACAATCCGGCAGGTCATGGGAATAATGGCAAGCGCAAGGCAGACAATAGTTTGGACTTTGTGGCCAACACCAATGCTCAGGATAACGGTCAGTGTCATAAGGGTAAGCCGCCCCAGAGGGGCGGAGGTTCAGGCCCCAATTTGGAGCGTCTGTTAAATCAACCTTGTCCAAAGCATGGATCGAAGGAGAGGCCAGCTTCACATCTTTGTAAGTATTGTTTCATCATGCGAGAGTTCAAGAACTCCAATATGTTTCAATACGACAATGGCCCGCCCGGCGGTTAAAGAGGTGAATTTCATGGGTCGGGTTATGGAGGCAGCAGCTCTAGTTCAGGATTCCAAGGCAATCAAACTGGACATGGCAATCAAGGGAACCAGGGCAATCAGGGAGGTTATAACCATCAGGGGAATCAACAGTAGCAGTAGTCGGGTTATCAGAGCAATCCGAAGCTATTGAACAGTGGGCAGTATCATGTCTTCACAACTAGCTTGTGTAAGCGTGATCAGAAGCTTCACAAGAGGGCCGTGAACTGTGTTGAACCGGCAGTGCCTCAGTATTTGCGCTGGTCTGAGCAACCAATTTTATGGAGCCAAGAGGATCACCCACCCCGGGTTCATAATCTGGGTCATCTGGCCTTAGTGGTGGCACCTCAAGTTGGGGGGTATAAGTTCACCAAGGTGCTTATGGATGGGGGAAGTAGTATCAATATCCTTTACTATGATACCTTCCGCCGTATGGGATTGACAGATAAGAATCTTAAACCGTTGAACACCGTTTTTCATGGTGTGGTGCCTGGTAAGTCTGCGTATCTAGTGGGCAAGATAGCCCTAGAGGTGGCTTTTGGAGATGATCATGACTCAAGATCAGAAACGTTGACTTTTGAAGTGGTGAAAATCAAGAGTCTGTATCACGCCCTGTTTGGACGACCGGCTTATGCCAAGTTCACGGCAAGGCCGTGTTATGTGTATCTACAGCTTAAGATGCCGGGTCATAAGGGGACCATCATAGTACATGGGAGCAGCAAGATCGCTTTGGAGTGTGAAGAGGGTGATGCGGCTTATGCTGAATCGGTTTGTGCCACAGAGGAGCTAAAGTTTGATAAGGACAATGTTGATCCGGCAGATTTGACTTCTCTGAAGAAGCCAACTACAAAGCATGATCCGGCACTGAAGTTTAAATCGGCTACAGACACTAAGATGGTTGATTTTTTTCCTGGCGATTTATCCAAGCAGTTCAGCATCAGCGCTAACCTGGATCCCAAATGGGAAAGCGTGCTCATCGAGTTCATCCTTGAGAACCGGGACATCTTTGCATGGAAGCCTTCTGACATGCCAGGTGTACCGAGGGAACTCACTAAGCACACACTTAATATAGATCCTAAGTTTAAACCGGCCAGGCAGTTTCTCCACCGCTTCAATGAAGAAAGGCGTAAGGCTATTGGTGAGGAGGTAGCTCGGCTGTTGGCCGTAGGGTTTATTGTGGAGGTTTTTCACCCAGAGTGGCTGGCTAATCCGGTGCTGGTTCTTAAGAAAAACTGCACTTGGAGTATGTGTGTGGACTACATAGATTTGAATAAGGCTTGTCCAGCAGATCCCTTTGCCCTCCCTTGTATTGATCAGATTATTGATGCTATGACGGGTTGTAACCGTTTGTGTTTTTTGGATGCTTACTCTGGTTATCATCAGATCAAAATGGCAGTTAAGGACCAGTAGAAGACAACTTTTATAACTCCCTTTGGAGCCTTCTGCTATGTCTACATGCCCTTTGGGCTCAAGAGTGCCCAGGCAACTTATCAGCGCTGTGTTCCGAATTGTCTTCATAAGCAGATTGGGCGCAATGTTCATGCATATGTGGATGATATTGTGGTAAAGTCCAGGAAGGAGGAAACATTGATAGATGACTTGAGAGAAACTTTTGACAACCTAAGGGTTTATAAGATGATGCTTAATCCGGACAAATGTGTCTTTGGTGTTCCGGCAGGCAAGCTCTTGGGTTTTCTGGTATCTAACAGGGGCATTGAGGCTAATCCAGAGAGGATCACAGCTATCACCTCTCTGGCTAAACCAGCATGTATCAATGACGTTCAGCGTCTGGCGGGCCGGATTGCAGCTTTGAGCCGGTTTATCAGTCGTCTTGGGGAGAAGGCTATCCCTTTATATCAGATGCTAAAGAAAATGGATGACTTTGTCTGGAGCGATGTGGCTGATAAAGCGTTTGAGGATTTGAAGAGGCAGTTAGCTGAACCGCCTGTCCTTGCAGCTCCGATCGATAAAGAGCCTTTACTGCTATATGTGGCTGCTAATGCCCGGGCTGTTAGTGTGGCTATTGTTGTGGAGCGCAAGGAGGCTGGAAAGGAGTATCCAGTTCAACGGCCGGTTTATTATATTAGTGGGGTGCTTATTGAATCAAAGGAGAGGTATCCGCATTGGGAGAAGCTGGTGTATAGGGTGTTTATGGCAAGCCGGAAGCTCAGGCATTATTTTTAGGGTCATCCTATCACAGTGGTCAGTTCAGCCCCTCTGGGAGATATCATTCAAAATAGAGAAGCAACTAGTCGGATTGCCAAGTGGGCTATTGAGCTTGGACCTCACGGACTCAAATATACACCTCGCACAGCAATCAAATCTCAAGCACTCGTGGACTACATCAATGATTGGACCAAGTTGCAGGCGCCAGAGGAAAAGCAAGACAACACTTATTGGACTATTCACTTTGATGGGTCTAGCCAATTGGAGGGCTCGGGGGCTGGAGTCATATTAACTTCCCCACGAGGTGACAAGTTTTGTTATGTTCTCCTCTTAATGTTCTCTTGTACTAACAATGGAGCTGAGTATGAGACCTTACTCCACGGTCTGCGGATGGCTAAGGAGATGAACTTAAGCCGGGTTAAGTGCTTCGGTGATTCGGACCTGGTGGCTCAGCAGGTATCTGACACTTGGGATTCCAAGGATCCACTCATGGCTGCATATCGACGGGAGGTGGACATAGTGGCTGGTCATTTCAAAGGTTATCAAGTTGACCATATAGACCGATGAAAGAATGAAGCGGCAGACGCTTTAAGTAGTTTAGGCTCTCAGCGTAAACCGGTGCCACCTAATGTCTTCCTCGACGTACTTCATAATCCATCGGTCAAATTACCCACAGAGGAGGAGTTGGCTATTCCTGACCCGGAGGCCCAGTTGGTGGCAGCTTTGCATGTTATACCAGATTGGACAATCCCGTACCTGGCTTACATGAACCAGGGTGAGTTACCGGAGGATGAAACCTTGGCCCGGCAGATAATCCGGTGGTCCAAGTCAATGACCATTATCAATGGGGAGTTACATCATTATAGCGTCACAGGGGCGATTCAGCGTTGTGTATCTCCTCGGGAAGGATGTGAGATTTTGCGTGAGATCCACGAAGGAGATTGTGGTCACCATGCTGGTTCAAAGTCCTTGGTGGCTAAGGCTTTTCGTCACAGCTTCTACTAGTTGACGGCTCATGCTGACGCTGAGGATTTAGTAAAAAGGTGTGACAGTTGTCAGAAATTTGCACGCCGCGCTCATGTCCCAGCTTAGGAGTTGAGGATGATTCCAATCACTTGGCCGTTTGCAACTTGGGGGCTCGATATGGTTGGACCCTTTAAGAGATCCAAGGAGAAAAAGACCCACCTGTTGGTGGTGATTGACAAGTTTACCAAGTGGGTAGAGGCAGCGCCAATCAGTAAGTGTGATGCAGCCACGACGGTTCAATTCATTAAAAAGGTGATATTCTGGTTTGGTTTTCCACATAGCATTATAACTGATAATGGTACTAATCTGTCCAAAGGAGATATGGAGGAATTTTGTCAACGTGAGCACATCCGGCTTGATGTAGCATCGGTGGCTCACCCCCAGTCTAATGGTCAAGCAGAGAGGGCAAATCAAGAAATTTTGAGAGGTATCAAACCCCGGCTTATCATTCCTTTAAAGCAGACGCCGGGTTGTTGGGTGGAGGAGTTACCTTCCGTTTTATGGAGTATCAACACCACACCAAACAGGTCTATGGGTTACACGCCTTTCTTCATTGTTTACGGAGAAGAAGCGGTTCTCCCTAGTAACATCCGTCATGACTCACCCCGTGTGGCGGATTACGTTGAAGCCGAGAATGAGAAAGCATGTCAGGACTCACTAGACCTGTTAGATGAGGAGTGTGATTTAGCAGCAGCACGTTTGGCGATTTATCAACAAGATCTTCGATGTTATCACAGCC
Source organism: Triticum monococcum (assembly GCA_034509565.1). Taxonomy (NCBI): domain Eukaryota; kingdom Viridiplantae; phylum Streptophyta; class Magnoliopsida; order Poales; family Poaceae; genus Triticum; species Triticum monococcum. The sequence goes on from CM067841.1 coordinate 124,886,533, forward strand.
GCCGGGTTAAGACCAGAACTTTTCAAGAAGGTGATCTGGTGCTCCGGCTCATCCAGGATTAGACTGATATGCACAAGTTATCCCCACCTTGGGAAGGACCTTTTGTGGTCAGCAAAAATCTACACGATGGGTCATACTACCTCATCGATGTTCGAGAGCACAAAGACTCACGCAAATCGGAGGAGGAGACCCAGCGGCCGTGGAATATAGCTCTTCTTTGGCCTTACTATACTTGAGCCATAGGCTCTTCTTATGTACATACTTATGACAATGTATATATTATATAATAAACCGGAGCCTCAGCTAAAGCGGGGTCTCTGTTCTTTTTACATCATGTGGGTTCCATGGGGGCTTCTACTTACAAAGCGGAGTTCTATTAACACGGCCTATGAAGCCATACAGATAAGAAGGAAATCACTAGGGGGCTTGGTCGTATCCGAACCATAGCTACACCTTTTGATCGGTTTAAAACCAAAAAGGGAAATCACAAGGGGTGTCGGGGATATACCCCGCGGTGTATGCTACTCTGCGTGGGGTCAGCGCAACGCTGAGCTGCCGCACACACCCAGCGCTACCTCCACCTGTTGAGAGCTCTAGCTGGCCTCCCTGCGCCTTGAAGCGCCGCTTCTGCTGCTACCCCGCGTGCGTGTATGAGTGCAGGGTCATCCGGTTCGCCTCTGCGTATGCGCATATGGAGACTTACAGACGAGCAGAATCCAGGATTGAACTGGAGGCACAACCGGAAAAGGAAGACAATCACGACCGGGAGTCTACATCCGTGACCCGGATTCGCCACGATGAATCACCACGTTGAGCCGTTTCTGTTGTGATTGAGCCGTCGAGGTCACGTTGAGCCACCTCTGCTGTCTGAGCTGCCTCTGTCGTGTTGAACGGATCATTCATTGTCTGAACGAATCAGGTGATATCTCTCTAAATATGTCTTATTAAACACATGATGTTTTGTCAAAGAACAATTACCTTGGTCTATATATTTTTATATACAGGATAATTATTCACTACAGTTGTGGTTTATACCACGGGCATGGAGCACGGGCTGGTAACGTTCCGCCCGGCGATAGCCCATGACATATTAACCGACGAATGGAACGCATGCAAGTCGCCGCCCCTGCGGCCCGGGGTACATCGACTCACCGGGACCGCGCCTGCGATTGACTCGCCCGAGTGCACCGGATTATAATATCACGGCCGGTTCACCGGTCCGCTCCCGCGGCCGACTCACCTGTGAGTGATTTCAACTTCACCAAGTGATCATCAATTTCATGGCGGATTATTTCTGGCCTAGCGTATCAGGTGATATCCATCTAAAATATATTTTATTGACACATATTATCTTTGTCAAAGAATAGTTTATCTTTGCCTTGGTCTGCAATATTGTTGATGCAGGACAATTGTTCGCTACATCAACACGACGCGGCTGCCTCGCCCATCCACGCGGCTTACCATGTCTACGATTGACTCGCCCGTCCGCGCTGGCTTACAACGCCATGGCCGGCTCATCTGTCTGTGTCGCCTCTGATGTTGGGGTCGTCTTTACCGTCCGTCTCTCGCGGCCTGGTCTACATCAACATACCTGGCCGCACCTATCTGCATGAGCTGTTTATTGGGTATGAGCAAGTCACAGCTTGGGTAGCCCAGTTCTCTTTCAAATTGGAGGCAAATTATCATAAACCGCCGTTTGCACTGGATGGCTCAATGGGCAGGCGCACAAGTCGCCGCCACTACAGTTTTGGTTAAACTTCAAATCGCCAATTGGAAGGAACCATTGGCCCAGTTGCTGACACGGCTCGTATGGGATCATTTATAACCTGCCGTAGTCACCTCAACTTTCTGTGGATTCACATCGCGTTATCAGCATCAATGATATACACCTTCTTCTATGATCAAACACGGAGAATCTCAAGCCAACTCCTCGAGTCACCTTGAGGCTCGGGGCTACAATGATATGATTCAGCTATATGCCGGTTTTTCAGTGAAGTCAAGAACCCCAGGATGTTGGAGAGAAAGATAACTCGGTCCTGGAGGCTACTGTTATATTGATGAAAATTTAAAGGCCGTCAGAAATATTCCGGCTCACAATGATGCTTCCGGTTTATAGTCTGGTTTAAGGGGAATCCCGTCTCCCACACAGCGCTGAAGCCCTGAGTATCTGGTTCAAATTCGGTTTAAGAGGAAACTATCTCTTGCAAATCTCTGAAGCTCTCAAATCCGGTTTAAAAATGTCCGGTTCAAAAAGGAATTAACTTCTCACAAGTTTGAGTTTAAGGGCCGTCAGAAAATTTCCGGCTGAAAATGAAGATTCCGGTTAAAAATCCGGTTCAAGGGAAAGATGTCTCCCACAAAGCTTTGAAGCTCCCAATATCCGGTTCAAAATCCCGGTTCAAGAAAGATTTTATCTCTTGCAAAAAGTTAAAGGGTTCCAAAGAGGACCTGCTGCCATGATGCACGGTTCAAACATGGGGGTCATGCCTTATTGGTTTATCATATTATTGATCACTTGGGGGCTTGGTCATGTCTGAACCATAGTCACACCTCTTGATCGGCTCAATGCCACAGCATCACTTGGGGGCTTTGGTCGTGTCCGAACCAATGCAACACCTTTTTGATAGGCGAAAGCCACCATATCACTTGGGGACTTGGTCATGTCTGAACCAGTCACGCCTCTTGATCGGCCTAAGGCCACAGAATCACTTGGGGGCTTGGTCAAACCCGAACCATTGCCACGCCTCTTGATCAGCATAATGCCACTATTTCATTTGGGGACATGGCTGACTTGAACCATAGCTACGCCTATTAGGGGCTTGGTCGTGTCCGACCATGGTCACGCCATTTGATCGGCTTAATAAGCCTCCTTTTGCAAATGGCTTTATCATTGCCTTTGCTTGAAATTTTCTTTGATAGATATTTCTTTTATTTTTGTTGCGTTTTAAACCGACATTGTTAATCCGGTTCAACTATCAATTACAAATTTTTGGAACACGGTCAAATCTTAATCCGGAGACTATCTGCTCGGTTTGGTTTTAAGTTACCATCCTATTATGGAGTAAACCGGTGTTTATCAACCCGGCTCGGCTTTCAACTACAAGTTGTCAGTACACGATCAAATTATAACCCGGAGACTATCAGCCCGGTCTGGTTTGACTACGAGTCGCCAGTATTATATATGGTTAAACCGGTGTTTATCACAACCCGGTATGGTTTTATCATAAACCGGCACAATATGGAAGGAGTTATCAGTACTCAAGATTGGGGTTATCACCTTTACTACAAAAAGTTGGTAAAACCAACAATGTGATTCAATGTCACATGTATGATATATTTCATATTTGATTATTCTTAAGTGCAGCGTTGGTTATAAACCCGGGTTATATCTTGGGCATTATGACCCGTCCGCGGTAAACCGCCAGGACACTTTAAACTCGTTGTATGCACAAACAGGTTTGTTAAACCGGCCTGGCTTTGGACTATAAGTCGCCAGTATATATATTTGGATTGCGCCATTGGAATCATGCGCTTATAAATCATTGGGTTATATTATTCAAATAGCCAAACTTGGCTGAATTTTCATTATGATATTGAATGAATAAGGTTTTCATACTGGATTATATTATCTTCAATAGCCAACATGGCTGGATTTTTATGGTTATTAACAACCGGTATTATTAAGTTTTCAAAGTCGCTTTAGCGCAATGGCTATTATTTTATCAAAGGATATTCTTTATTGTACAATGAAAGGAATAGTCCCGAGTCGTTGTAGGCTTACAACCCGACACTTGGGGGCTACATTATTCAAATTGAGATTACATGCAAGTCTCATGTCGCTGCAAGCATGCACCATGACACTTGGGGGCTAATGCAAAGTCATTTTTAATAGTCTTTTTGAAGACCCGACTCATCATATGATAATGAGCCGACCCTTGGGGGCTACCAATTGCTCCTGTCAACAATTCAAGGTACACAAATTTTCGTCCATAATATTGAAGGATCCATTGCTCAGTTGGTAAAGCCCAAAGCTCTTAACCTTGTGGACGTGGGTTCAAGCCCTGCGATGGAAGCTACATTATAATATGTTATTTTCATTTAAGTATATATCAAGTCCCGGTTCAGTATTATCTTACTAAGCCGACCCTTGGGGGCTACACGTTGCTGTTCAAAGTTTACAAGATTATATTTAAAAAGTCCCTGCTCATTATTGCATAATGACCCGGCCCTTGGGGGCTACACTGGTTGAAGTTTTTATGAGCATCAAGCAATTACAAGTCGCAGGTTGCTCCAAGCATGACAACCCGACACTTGGGGGCTACATATGTGGAATACTCAATTCTGACTAGTGACTAGGATGAACAAGATGGATTTCTTCAAAATTGGTAGTATTTATATTGAAGCAAGTCTTAAGCCATCACTTTGTTCTGCTCAAGACTTGGGGGCTACATGTATTATATTATTATCGAAGAAATATTTTCAAATTCTCTGTTTGAGAAAACCAGATTGACCCGGCGTCACCAATCATTATGACCCTGTGGCTGCAATCCGGCGTCATCAATAATCATGAACTGGCGTTGACAACAATCCTGACCCGGAATTATCAGTTTTTATAACCCAACAATGGTGGTAATCATAAACCGGCAAGTTCTACATCTGCAAGCCGGATGAATATCAGATGAGTATTTCAAGACAAATATTTCTTAAGTCGGCGCTTTGGAAGCTGACTCAAGTGGATTATTATTCACAATATTTCTCTATGAGAAACCAATGACAGCAAATTGAGTATGAAGCTGGCTTATTGGCCAGGATTTTCTAGAAGAAGGAAATGACAAGGAATTAAGGATGATCAGGTGGCGGTTTACAAGAATTCATAACCCGGAGCATAATCTGTCAAGTTTGTTCTTGTGTTTGTTTTACAAGATCAGTTTAACATGGATAAATCCAAATTAAGCTGGGGGCTAATGTCGGGGATATACCCCGCGGCGTAAACCGGCCGGAAGTATAACCCGGCTGACTTGGCGGTTTACTTGAGACCCGGTTTACACTTGGTGATTCACTGGTGGCCCACCCTGACCTGGCGGTTTACAAGAAACCCGCCGGAACATTATGACACACTGGTGACCCGGCAGACGGGTCAGATGAATGACAAGGCCCAGAAGGCCGGTTTATGTTAATGGTGGGCCAGTTTAAGAAGAAAGGCGTGAGGAATATTTACCTTACAAGGAGTTAATACTCGGACTTGTATCCGGTTTGTATTAGAAGGTAGACTAGTCCTAATCCTAATAGGACTCCACATGTAACCTGCCCCTTCAACATATATAAGGAGGGGCAGGGCACCCCAAGGGGGACAAGATTCACAAGTTCCACAAGTTGGACAAGTTAGGTTTAGACAATAGCTCTCAAGATAGAGCACTCTTGTAACCATGATCATCATCATCAATATCAATGAAGGAGGATGTAGGCTTTTACCTCCACCGTGAGGGGCAGAACCTGGGTAAAACATCGCGTCTCTCGTCCTGCTCAACCCCTCTCAAGCTACCACATAGCTGCGTTGGCCTCGCGACTAAGTCCTGACACTAAGGACATCTGTCGTGACAATTCCACGATAAGGGGGCTTGGTTGTATTTACACCATAGCTACACCTTTTGATAGGCTTAAAGCCAGAAGGAAATTATGTGGAACCAAAGAGAGTCTGTTGCCTAAAGCGCAACTCAAACATAGGTGACCACTGAGCATAGCTCAAATATTACTTGGGGGCTCCTTGCTTCGCAAAGAACAATGAGCTTGCACCCTTGTAATAGGATATCAAGCCAGGCTTGGAAGCCAGGTGTATTCACCTACCCCGGGTTATCCTGCCTCTTTAAGTAAGCCACTCCATCCAGGTAAACCTGGTATGACCCATCGAACGTCTAACAAGTCAATCTCATAGACCCTGAACTTGTCAAAGTTAAAACGGTGATTGGTTAAAGATTGAGGTCCATCTTAAAAGTCTTTGCAAAATGGTTTAGCTCAGCGGCCTGGCAGCCCATGAAAAGCCTCGATTTAGGGCCTGGCAGCCCATGAAAACCCTTGCATATTTATTTTTGATTTGCTGTTTTTACACATATTTTGATAAGGGATTTATGAATATTTTCTGATAAACCAGTGTTTATTACAACCTGGCATGGCTTTCAACGCTCAGTTGTCAGTACATGATCAGTTCTAAACCGGTAGTAAGTTGCTCCGGTCTGGTTTTGACTCAAGGTCACCAGCATTATTCAAACAAACCGGTGGTTATCATTACCCGGTATGGTTTTTCTATGAACAGCAAGAGGAAAAGGAGTCATCAATACTCCGGGTTGGTGTTTTCACCCTTACCATACCAACAGTTGGTCATCCAACGAAGGTATATCATGGGCATCATCTATTTTATATCTGGTTATTACAATCTTGGTTCTCTATCCAAGTTATGTATATATTTTTGGGCATCATGACCCGTCTAGTGGTAAACCACTAGGGCACTTTCAAGTTTTTATATGCAGGAACAAAAGCCATAATAGACTATGCATATAATAGCTCCAAAAGTATGACAAGTTCTCAGTAACAAGCAAAACAAACATGCTCGATGGCATGACAGATAAAGTGTTCACGCCATCCTATTACAAGGCACTTTAAACAAGCCCAAATTGAATAATTGTTTTCATAGGAGTGGCAGACTGCAACTGGCAAACCGGCTTCCGGTTTATGATTCCTCATCCGGACGGCTTGAAGATTGAGGGTCATCTTGAGCTGTCGCATTTTCCTCATCCCTACCCAGTTGCTGGAAATCAGTCGTTGACCAGTCAATTCTAGTTAAGGCTTGAAAAATGGCTTCTTCATGAATAAGGTTGGTAGGGTCAATGTCAGGAGCGTAAGTATGCTTATGGATTGGCGGAACAAGCTCTTCTACATTATGAATCAGTGCGGGCTGTCTTTTCCCTTCATCATCGTAAACCGGTTGAAAATGAGACAGATCTGTGTCCTCCGCCAATTTGCTTGCTATAGGCCGCATCTCCTTTATCAGCCTCCGGAGATCGTCATTATTGAAATCTGAACCGTCTTCCTTCACACCAGGATAGCCTTTGATGATATCTGGCGGTTCCAGATCTGGAATCCATACCTTGGCCAGGATTAGCGCGGTCAGTGCACCTGACCTTGCGGTTGATCTCTTCAGTTCATCTAACCGGGCAGGCAACATGACCAGTTTTTCGAGGGTTTCTTTTTTCAGCGTTGGAGGAGGTTTGTTATAAGCTGTCATGCAAATCGCCCGCTTGGATCTAGAATACGGTTGTTCTATTAAAGTATAGGCCGGTTTAAGCTTCATCCGCATGTCGGAGCCTAGATGGGTAATGCGGGTCCCTGTCATGGTAAAACATCAGTAAACCGGGCAATTGATAAGATATTAGGCATTAGACAAACTTCATGAGAGGGTACTCACCAAACACAGTACAAGTCATAGCATTAATCTGCCGCTTTAAATCGGTCAGTTCTTCAACCACCGGCTGCAGGGCTGCTTTTGCTTCTTCGGCCTTCTTTGTTAAACCGGCCATTTCGGTCTCCCAGTCTGCACGCTCTTTTTTAAAGGTTTCTTTCAGCTTCTCCATGGCTTCTAAGGCATTTGTCAGCTCTTCCTTGGCCTTGGAAGCCTCTGCTTGCTGAGATTTAACATTCTCCTGAAGTTCAGCGGTTTGAGCATCCTTCTTACTCAGCTCGGCCTACAAGGGCAAGATATATCATCAATGGGCTATGAAGTACCAAGCGTATAACAAGTTATGCACTTTGTACTTGGGGGCTAATGCCTATTTGCTCTATCATCAACATATTTTTTGCAAGTCTCAAGTACAATGCAAGCATTATCTTTGACACTTGGGGGCTAATGTACATCCGTTCAAAGTTGAAGCATTGATTCAAGACCCGGTTTACCTCGGAAAGATAAACCGGCCCTTGGGGGGCTACACTGATGAAAACTACAGGAATGCAATGATAAAGTACCGGTTTGTTTCCAAGGATCGCCTGACATATGGAGGATAAGCATGCAAGGATTGAGATATTACAAAGTCCCGATTTATGATTATCATCATAAACCGGCCCTTGGGGGCTACTCGAGTTGATATTTACAAATTGGATTCAAGAAAGGGAAAGTGATGAAAATACCTCATAGAGCTCCTTCATAAGACTCACCAGACCGGCTTCATAATCACGGTTTGAGTGAAGACGGTTTAGGAAACCAGAGTGGAGTTCTTGAGCACTAAGATGGGCAAAGCTGGATAAATCAGTGCTCCACTTGCCTTTCTCCATAGCAACACACTCTTCCTTGGCACTATGTTTTGCCAAAATAACAGGATGGCCAGGAGAGGTGTGACCAATACCAGTAATGATAATCTCGCCTTCTTTGTCTCCAGCAGCCTTTTCTGGAGTTGATGGAGTGTCAGTAGTTCTCACTGGACTAGAAGGTCTGTCATCAGTTCGGATTGGATTTGCCGGTTCATCATCAGGCACAGCAGTATCAGCTTCTACTTTTTCATCAGTGTTATGATCTTGAGGGGGTGGTTCATCAAATGTGGCCTCAGCATTTGGACCCTCCGGTTCAGCAGTTTGCTACGGTTCAATAACCACCTGGTCTTCGGGCAGATTATTCACCTGAGCCTTTTTACTGGGTCTGGCTTTGGCTCTAAACAGAAAAAGATGCAAAGGTTAGCATATCATATAAAGTATGAAACATCAAAAGAAGGGGGCGAAGTACTTACCCAACTACGGTTTTGAGAGGAGGGAGTTGGGTCGTTGTTGACTCACCAGAGGATGAAGGAGGTGTCACCTGATAATTTGAATCGGACGGATTAAGGGGTTGTCGGAAATAGCCTGCCTTGGGATAAGAAGTGTCAGAAGTGGGTGAGACCTCATATCGGCGTTTTCGAACTGGGGTGTCCGGTAAACCGGTCAAAGTGACCTTTTGACCGCTGTGCCGAGTTGTGCGGCGAGCTTCGTGCTGTTGTTTGTTCAAAATAAATGTTGGATCCAAGTGAGCAAGAGGATGAGAAAAGCTTACTTTCTGGATCGCTTGACGGATTTTTTGTGTTGGCAGAGAGTCTGAACCGGAGGAAAGGATAATTACCTCTGCATCGTCAGCTTAGCTACCCTCAACGTCCTCCTGATAAGTATGATTATCAATGAGATGCATGAAAAGGGAACCAAGTGAATCAAGTTCTACCTCAACTTCCGGTTCATTCGGGTCGTCATCCAGTTCCATACTGACGCGTTCAGGTGCCTTCCGCTTTGTGGTTTTCTTGACGGCTTTTGTTTTAGGGCAGGAAGGCTTTGCAGCTTTCTCTTGAGGTTTGTTCTTCCGGAACGGACCATCACCCTGTTTAAAAATAAGCAGAAGGGTATTCAAAGATTGTACAGTCTAAAGATATCAAGTGTAAAGCGGAAGAACAATACTTACAGCAGGCGGTTTGTTTTTCATGTAAAAGGGGTTTAATCCGGTTTCACGACAGGCAGCTTCCGATTTGTTCAATATTTTCTTGATAGCCTCAGTGACATCTTCATCTGTTAGCTGGATATTGATATGACGTTGGGAGTCTTCTACTTCACCAGTATACTCGCACATTAAGCTGGAGGGCGACTTAGCGGCAAGATACTCCAGGATATCCAGCAACGGACAAAGTGTACTGTCGGATTTCGGGTTCCGGCAGACCCTTGAGGTTCGAACACTGGGGTGCGCACGGAGATCTTTCCCCTATCGATCTACGTACAATCTCCTCGCGTGATCTAAGAGGGAAACAACGAACAACACAAGGGACACAAGGTTTACACTAGTTCGGGCCACCATTGTGGTGTAATACCCTACTCCAGTGTGTGGTGTGGTGGATTGCCTCAGGGGGCTGATGACGAACAGTACAAAGGAAGAACAGCCTTGCGAGAGGTGTTCTTGAGCTGGTGTGATGAACTGCTCGGGTGAGTTCAGTCGCTTCTATCTCTCTCTCTCTCTCTGCTAGGGTTCTACCAGACTTCCCCTCTCTCGATGTCTTCTAGATGTCTCTCTCCCTGTTTCTCTCCATGGTGGCTAGCTCTATTTATAGAGGCACTGGGCCTCTCCCCAAATAATGAGCGGGAAGGGCGCCAACAATTGGCCATTTTGAAGGGGAACATGTAGTACAAGTTATCCTGACCAAAGGTGGTCTTCGGCTGCCAAAAGCAATGGTGATGACGCCGTCTTGGGCTCCACGGTGACCTCCGTCCTACCGCTCTGCTGGTCTTGGTCTCGTTGCACCGGAATGGCAACCTTTGCCCGATGCCTTGGCCTGTCCTTGCCTCCCTTTGCACCAAAGAGGAAACAAGGACACTGCGCAGGCCGGCGCCCGCCTGGTCTCGATCGTCATGGCTTGCGTCACAGGTTCCTTGCGAGGAACCCCTGCCTTGATCCCTCCGCCTACTCACGAGCCTGCCGGATGGGGCCGCCTCTGAGGAAGCTTCCTGTCGTCCGCCCCGCGAGGCTTGGCCCCTCGCGAGGGTCTTGAGCTTGTGCTGATGAAGATGCGCCGCACTGGGCCCCCACTTGAGCCACGCCGCAGGCCGCAGGCAGGCAAGTCTGGGGACCCCCGTTCCCAGAACACCGACAGTAGCCCCCGGGCCCAAGGCGCGCCCGGGCTTGGCCTAGCAGGAAAGCGAAGGGGCGAGCGTGAAGCCCCGTGGGCCCCAAAAGCATGTGGCCTTGGGCGTCATGTGGCGATTGATTGGACGTGGGCGTCTGTGCTTCCCCACGACGTCTTGTTGCGCGCCCGGCTAAGCGGACCCGCAGTTGCACACAGTCGTTCCTCCTTTCTGCTGCTCGCCCGCCTCCTATCTTTCCTTCTGCTTTGAGCTCCAGCCTCCGCCACCAATCTGGCCCGAGTTCTTCCTCCTCTTCACCACCATGGCACCGACGAAGAAGGGAAGGGGAAAGAAGCCCGCGCCTTCGCCCCGCACACCTCCAGCCGCGACCCCCGCCGACGCCCAGTCGATCATACTCAACCCAGAAGCTTTGGACAAGGTCCGCTCCTCCCTTGAAACTATCTTCAATGAGTGTGGTAGGACCACGGCCTGGCCTGCGTCCCATGCCTCCCTTGATAGGATCGTCACAGAGGCCCGATGCTTCGCCGATGCTCTATGGGCGGTTCTGGTTCCCCCCTTTTCCGCCTTCTTCAATGCGGTGCACTCCCATTATCAGAGCCATATGATGCACCTCGGGCCGGAGTCCATTACCCTTCTGGTTGTCTTTGCTTTTGTTTGCGAGGCGATGATAGGCATACCTCCTTCCGTTGCCCTGCTGCGCCACTTCTTTTCCTTGCGCATGAGCGACCCCACCCAACGCTCAGGGTGCGTGAGCTTCTTCGCCATGCCAGAGATGGCTGCTTTAGGGATCAACTTCGGCCTTCCTCCTCCAGAGGCCAGGTTTAGAGAGCGGTGGCTATACGTGGATGTTGGAGTGCCCAACCCTCTTCTCTCGCACCCGACCTCGCCTGCTGTTCCTCATGTGAGTTGGGACCACGAGGTGCTCGCGAGCCCCCGGCTCGCCTTCGTCTGGCGCCGCTTCCAGAGTTTGAGGGTGCTCAATGTGACAGCGCCCAAGGTGGTGAAGGAGTTCCTCCAATGTCTCATTGCTCCTCTTCAGCGCCACTCTCGCCAGATGTGGGACTTTGCGGGGCATAGAGACCGCATGCGGCTTCAGGAGGAGGACTTGGCGCCTGAAGTGCTGCAGACAGTGCTCAAGGTCTTGACTAGCGATCCTTCCCTAGGCATCCTTCGGAGTAATGGCATCCTCTTGTATCTTTGCTCCGGCAGGGCCGATTTTGTGAGGCAGATGCCCAGCTTCGACGAGTGGGGACTGTGCCTTGCTGGCTTCATGGGGCCCTGCGAGAACCCAGCCGTCGTGGTTGCTTCTCCTGCCGCCCACAGCGGTCCTTCCTCGGGCGACAGGGTGGGGAGACGAGAACTAGCAAGAGTTGAGGCGTCCAATGTCGAGGCGCCGATGCCGCGAGAAGTCTTGAAGGTGGCATCTCCCCAGGCCCGCCCTGGAGCGGCGGCAGGTGCGGAATTGCGGCCTGTGGTTCCTGAGGTCGGGGCCCCCGAGCCCCCAGCCGTTCCTCGCGAGGCGACGCTTGACGGCGCCCCCCAGGCTGACTCCTCTAGCGCTGATCACCTTGACGCTTCTTCCGCACCAGGGGCCGACCCATGCGCCGAGCGCTTGGGTCGGTTCCGCGTAGACTTCGAGGCCCTCCGCAAGAGGAAGGAGGCCTTGGGTGGCAACGACCGCCCTTGCCGCTTGTTGAAGTACAGGAACTACTTTGCCATGGACGAGTAAGTCTTCTTCTTCCCTTGCTTGTTCGCTTCGCTGTCCCTGCGACTGATTGTGGCCCTTTCAGGCCCTGCCTTGTGAAACCTGCCGAGCTAGCCCGGGAGCCATCCCCCCAAGCTTCGCCTTCTCCGTTGGCTCTGGGCTCGCCGAGCTTGAGCGGCACCCCTGTTGCCGGACCAGTTGGTGGAGTGGTCCGTTCCATAGGGCACCTCGAGCCTGCGCGCCCGCTGTCCTTTCTTCATGAGTCCTCCTGGGGCACATCTGGCTTGCCCCGCGTTCCTCCTCTAATCATTGATGGTGAATGGCTAAAGTCCGTCTTCGGCTCCTCCTCCGTGGGCAGGCCGACGCCGGGCCGGATTCCCAAAGAGGTCAGTTCGGTGATGGCTAGGGCGCCAGCCCCTAGCCCCGCGCCGTGAGGAGGCCAGCCGCCCTGGGGCCCTCCGCATGCTCCGGTGGAAGAGGGTGATGTAGAAAACGTGCTCAGGCACGCTCGGGAGCGACGCGCCCTTCGTGAAGAGTTCCTCCAGGGGGCGGCGGATGCGGTGAGCCGGATCGGGGCAGAGCTTGCTGACGAGGTTACATGCCTCGAGGCCGAAGGTTTGCGCCTTGCTGAGGAGAGGCGCAAAATAAAGGTAGCCGTCGCCCTCGCGCATCATCAACGTGACCTTGACAACGCGAAGGCTAAAGCATCGCTGGCAGCTTCGTGGGAGGCCTGCTCCCTGGCCATTGAGGAGGCTCGAGAGGCAGACCGGCGGCGCAAGGATGCGGAGGAGTGCGCACGGGAGCTCCAAGCCTGGAGCAACCCCCTGGAGCAGCAAGTGGAATTGCGCCAGGCGGCCCTTGAGTCGATGGGGGTGGCCTCTGTTGACCGGGTGGAGCTTCTGAAGCGCGAGGAGGTGCTGACGCTGGAGGCTGCCGAGCACAACCTTGACCTTGAGTGGTTGGAGACGAGGGAGCACCTGGTGGCCCGGGCGGAGGACGACGTTGCCGCGCGCGAAGCCCGGGCCCAGGAAGAAGTCGATCGCCGCGTGGCAGAAGCTCGCTGGGCCTTCGAGCGCGAATACGAGACGAGGTTGGGGCTGATCAAGGTCGAGGCCGAGGGCAGGACCGCAGCCCTCAGGACCAAACTGACCGAAGCGACACGGCGTGCGGACTCCTCCGCAGCCGCCCTCAGCGCGGCGTAGGCGGAGCTGTCCTCTTCCCGGGCCGAGCAGCTTCTTCTTCAACAGAGGGTTGATGACGCCGAGGCCGTCGCGAAGCGGAGTGAGGACGAGCTCCGTCGGTGGCGGGTTCTGGAGCATGTGCATGCCCCCATGCTTCAAACGCTCCGAGAGAGGGCCAACACAGCTTTGGGCTATGTCTACGAGGCTGCCGCTAGGGAGCCGCACGAGGTCAACTACACCGACAACCTCCAATTTTTTACTGATGTGGTGATGCTTCTAGAGAACCGGTCCGAGAGGTCCCGTTGGCTTGTTGAAGGAGGAGTCGAGCCTTGCTCGGGCGTGCCTTCTCCCGCGTCTTCAGCTATCTGCAGGACAGGGACCCCCACTTCGACTTCGACGCTGCCATTGCACCCGTGCCCATTGCCGTCCGGGATGACCTGGCACGGTGGGTGGAGGACAACATGGACGCCCTCGTCAGGGCCTTTGCATCCGATGACGACAGCGTGGTCGTGGGCGCCAATGAAGGCGACGTTGTGGACGTGCCTGGCACTGATGGAGATGCTGGCGGCGGTGGTGACAATCCCGACGACGCTAGTGATGCCTCCGAGGATGCCCAAGGCGCGGTGAATGATATGTCTGACTGACTGCGTGTCACTGCCGTTTAACCTGCACGAAGAAAGTTCGGGCTTGGCCCTGAAGGACGTAAGAGCATTTTGGGAGGGGAAGCCCCTCATGTAAAGGTTTGCAATTAGTACTCTGGTAAGCATAATGTTGTGTGTGAATGTAGCCGCTGGCCCGGTGATGGGTCAGCTGACTTGTGTACCTTCCGACCCCGACGAGTCCTGAGCGGGCCTGCGGGGGCCACTGCACCTCGGGTGTCTTCTGATTAACTTGTGGATCCCGCGATGAAAACCTCTGGAAAGGGTGCGGTAACAGTGGTTCTGGTTGTGAACGTGCCTGGCCCGGCCCGGCTCGCGAGGGGCTCGTGAGGGGGGCAGGCGATGTTAACCTTGGGCGCAAAGCCAAAACCAAAACGCGAGAGATTGCTCGAACGAGACTAAACACCCCTTCCCCCAAACACACGCAAGCACCGAGCTCAAATCCAACTTAAATCCGAATCGAAGAACTTCGTCAACAAGGAAAGGCAAAAGCAAAAGGCCGCGTTCAGCACCTAGTCTAGTCTTCGACGTCTTCTCACTAGCGCGGAGCTAAGTGCTGCCACTGGGCATGGGCGGGAGCCCCCGAGGCCCGAGGGCGGCTCTCTAGAGACTCTGAGGCGTGTACAGCCCCACTCATTATTACGTGAGAGTGTCACGGGGCGGCGAGCTTCACAGGCACTGGGCCTTCTTCACAGGTACTGGCCTTGCTTCATATCGCCAGACGAAGGCCCCGCCTTGCGCCACACTCTACCGCCATCGACGGCGACCAGAAACCAGGATGACGCCAATGAGGCTGAGCGGTCGCCAGCGGTTCCCCCAACGACCACGGGTCCCCTGCCGGGGGCAGGCCTTGGGGCACCTCCCCGACAAGGGGCCTACCTCCTGAGACGCCTTGCTCCGACCGCCGCGGTGACGAACCCGAATCTCGGCCCCTCTCCTGCAGCCCCCTGCGCCCTCCTCCTGAGGGGTATGAGGCTGTAGGATTGGGGCAGCCACCTGTTGCGGCGACCTGTATCTCCTGCGACCCATGGTTAGCATAAGCTTGCTCCTGAGGGATGAGTGGTACTCGATAATTGCCAGCGACGATGCATTCATCGAGGTTCTCCTGGGGTTCCTGAAAGAGCTCGGCTCCTGGCGTCTCCTCGCCCCAGCCTGGCCCGAGGAATGAGCCATGATCTTCTTCCAGTGCGCACCCCTGATCCACCATGCGGGGCACATAAGCTTCCTGGGTCGCCGCCCTGTGCGCCCCGCCGTAGCGCCCCGCATGCCATGCAGCCTAGCTTGGAGCATCATCTTGGGGGTGATGGCGCGGTGGTCTGCCGAGGCCGAAGGCCGCGGCATGCACCCCCTCGCTGGCCTGAGAGGGAGCTGGCGTGACTTGTCGCCCGGTGCCGGCGGAGGTGTTGGCGCCAGACGGGTCGTGGAGTCCACTGGAAGTCGCGTGCGTGCGCACGATACCGCCATGCAGCCCGCCTTGGGTCTGGGGCGGCAGCTGGACGCGGAAAGGAGGTGTTCCTGAAGCGGCGGCGTCCAGGAGCTCAGCTACTCGCTCCAACAACACGTCGTGGCCGCCCTCCAGCAGTCGGCACCGTAGCAGCTCTCAGGACACCGTGAGTGCGGCCCTGGAGTTTGCTTGCTCCCGTCGGGTGTACGGCGCTGTGGCCGAGGCATGGTCTGAGGCCCTTGCTGTGGCCTGCACCTGCCGTGGTGTGAGGGCAGGCGGCGTCTGGCCGCATCGCCCGTGCCCCGCAGCGCCTGCGGAGCGCGGGCTGCCTGAGGCGCAAGGTTGAGGTCGCCCTGGGCTGGTGCTACGGCGTGGGCGGGCCACGCTGCCCAGCGGTCGGTGTTGGCAGTCGGGTCGCCTGACATCTAAACGGCGAGGCGACGGAACGTGATGTGGAGGAAGAAAGATTCCAGCGCACCCCTACCTGGCGCGCCAAATGTCGGATTTCGGGTTCCGGCAGACCCTTGAGGTTCGAACACTAGGGTGCACGCGGAGATCTTTCCCCTACTGATCTACGTCCAATCTCCTCGCGTGATCTAAGTTGGAAACAACGAACAACACAAGGGACACAAGGTTTATACTGGTTCGGGCCACCGTTGTGGTGTAATACCCTACTCCAATGTGTGGTGTGGTGGATTGCCTCAGGGGGCTAATGATGAACAGTACAAAGGAAGAACAGCCTCGCGAGAGGTGTTCTTGAGCTGGTGCGGTGAACTGCTAGGGTGAGTTCAGTCGCTTCTCTCTCTCTCTGTGTGCTAGGGTTCTACCAGATTTCCCCTCTCTCGATGTCTTCTAGATGTCTCTCTCCCTGTTTCTCTCCATGGTGGCTAGCTCTATTTATAGAGGCCCTGGGCCTCTCCCCAAATAATGAGCAGGAAGGGCGCCAACAATTGGCCATTTTGAAGGGGAACATGTAGTACAAGTTATCCTGACCAAAGGTGGTCTTCGGCTGCCAAAAGCACTGGTGATGACGCCGTCTTGGGCTCCACGGTGACCTCCGTCCTGCCGCTCTGCTGGTCTTGGTCTCGTTGCACCGGAATGGCAACCTTTGCCCGATGCCTTGGCCTGTCCTTGCCCCCCTTTGCACCAAAGAGGAAACAAGGACATTGCATAGGCCGGCGCCCGCCTGGCGCCCGCCTGGTCTCGATCGTCATGGCTTGCGTCATGGGTTCCTCGCGAGGTACCCCTGCCTTGATCTCTCCGCCTCCTCGCGAGCCTGCCGGATGGGGCCGCCTCTGAGGAAGCTTCCTGTCGTCCGCCCTGCAAGGCTTGGCCCCTCGCGAGGGTCTTGAGCTTGTGCTGATGATGATGGGCCGCACTGGGCCCCCACTTGAGCCATGCCGCAGGCCGTAGGCAGGCAAGTCTGGGGACCCCCATTCCCAGAACACCGACATCTACACCTGTTAAACCGTTGGCCAAGAAGGCTCTCAGCTTGGCGAGTTGAGGTGCGTACGGAGCCCGTTCCTGGGCACTTAATCGTTGTGGAAGTGGATGAGTATTGGCAAGCCGGTGGGCACGGTAACCCGATAGAGGGTTCTCATCTTCAGGGGAGGTGTCTCTACAATAGAACCAAGTTTGATTCCATTCTTTGGGGTGACTGTGCAGCTTGGCATGAGGGAATTCAGCCTCTTTTCTTTTCTGAATAGATACGCCGCCAAGTTCAGTATTGGGGCCATCTAGAAACTCACTATGGCGGTTTAGATGGAAGAAATCTCGGAACAACTCAACATTTGGCTCTTCTTGTAAGTACACTTCACAGAAAACTTGAAAGTTGCATATATTGGATACCGAGTTGGGTCCAATATCTTGAGGGTGGAGTTGAAAGCTGGCGAGCACAACTCGGAAAAACTTTGATCCGGGCGGTTTGAAACCACGGCCTATGTGATCAACAAACACTACTACCTCACCCTGCTTAGGGGTAGGAGGATTTTCCGGCCCAGGAACTCGCCACCGGATCTCATTCTTCTTTGGTAAAGTGCCGATCTTGACCATTCCATTTGGTCACTCCTCTGTAACCCGGGAGGGAGCCCAGTTGCAGGAATAAAACTGCTTGGCCATTGCAAGTGAAAAGCTGGAAAGAAAGGCCGGTTTACAATTCATTCATAGTGATGCATAAGGTGCAACAGGACAAAGCAATCCGGGTATGTGAAATTGGTAAACCAGAGGATGATACAATTATGAATGACAAAGCGATAAATGGAAAAAGAGATATACGCATATTATTAAACCGGCGTATGAAAATAGAGATAAAGGGATTGACAGTTTACAAGGGGACTAATGGTATGTGATAGATTGCTTTCTACAAAGGTAAACCGCCTATGTGGTAAAGAAGGTACAGATCTATGGCAAGAACGACTAAGTAAGGTAAAATAGGTTTCACAAGATTGCGTTGAAATTTTAGATCTATCGTAAGTTGGGAAAAGGAAAATATTGAGAAGGTTTGGTCCCGAAGCAGTTCACACAAGGTTCAGATCAAGTTATTAGGTTTGGTTTGAATGGCCGAGGTAAGGAGTGCCATGGCTGCGATGCAGAACACATTGAGATCAAGCTTTGCCATCTATGGGTTGACGAAGAACACGAAGAGAGCAACATGAACCTGCGGGAACCCTAATGGATCTACAGAGGGAAAAGGAAGGGCTTACAGCAGTTGTTGAGGAAGCGGAGGTGCAACGCGTTTATCTAGTGCGACCAGGTCGATGCAGCAGCCGTTGGTGATGCAGAGGCGAAGTTCGACAATGGTGGCGGCGCTCGGAGGCAGGGGTGTCGCGAGGAGTAAGAAGAAGCGAAGAGACGGAGGGGAAAAAAGGAAATGACCCTTGGCCCTATTTATAAGGTAAAGGGGGAGGTGACAGGCGCGAGAATCAAGGAGCCTGAATATTGGATATCCAACGGAGCGGTCGCCTCGATTGTCGGAAGGTCATTAACTGAAGGTGAGATGTATCATTTTTAAATAACAAAGTGACGTCATGGCGATTTATCATGATTCTGGAGTGTGACGTCACGGCGGTTTACAAGATCAAGGTGAAGATGCAAAAGAAGAATTTTTCTAAGTATTGAAGATTGACATGAACAAGTCCAAATCAATCTAGGGCCTAATGTTGGGGATATTACTACTAGACGTAAACCGGCCAGGAGTTGCCGGATTAACTCTATAAAGATTAGAAGCCCATGAAGACGTAAGGGTGATGGCGCTTTATGGAGGTCCAAGGCCCAAAGGCGAGTTAAGGCCTGTAGATGTAAACCGACTTTCTTATGTAACTTGCATTGTAAGATAGGAAGGATAGAGACCGAGCCGGACACATTTATGATCCGGCCTCGGGACTTTGTAAACCGGCGGGCGTCAATCTGTGTATATAAAGGGACGACCTGGCTGCGGTTTAGGGACAACAGACAACAACTCGAGAGCCAGGCAAAGCGGATTCGCTCCCTGGTCATCAAAACCCTAGCAATACCAAACATAACTAGACATAGGCTTTTACATTCATCGAAGGGGGCAAACTAGTATAAAAACCCTCGTGTCCCTTGTCCGGTTTAACCCCTTTAAGCTAACCCATAGCGATGGCTCCACGACTAAGTCCTTTCACGAGGACATCTGTCGTGACAAAACCACGACAACCCCCATCCTCCTCCTCCTTCCACATCCCACATGCCACGACCGCTGGCGCGAGCGTGACACCTTCCACCCAAATCACCGACCCCTCCACTAAATAAGCATCGCCCTAAGCCATGGTGCGTGCAGTATAGCCAGGATCTCAAGGAGCATTTGGCAGTGGAGAAGAAAATCGCGGCCGCACGCGCGGACGAGGTCGTGATGGCTGCCATTCGTGCCGACCCCTAGATCTTGGAGGAGCACCTCGATATTGAGGCCACCGTCGATGCCTCATGCATCGACGCCGCGACACGGTTGGCTACTTTAAATGACAGTTCGTGGCGTTTTCTCGAGGCCACTATCGGTGCCTTTGACAAGGACTACGAGGTGTTTTCTCAACGTGCACGTGCTTACCTCATCTCGAGACCAGCAGGTTGGTGCCTGGAGTGGCTCAGGCAACTCACCACTACAACAAGGGCACCCACGAAGCAGAGGCCTCGCCCTCTTCCATGTCCAAGGAACCAATCGTCATCGATATCTCCGACAATGAGGATTAGCTTGTCTTATTATCTCACTATAAGGACCCATGTTCAATTTGCTAGCTCCTGCCTTTCCTTACCAAATTCTAGTGAATTATGTGATACGTCCATTTTGCATCATGCTTTTATATCGATATTTATCGCATTATGGACTGTTATTTCACTTTATATCAAAATAATTATGGCTATTCTTTCTTATTTTACAAGGTTTACATAAGGAGGGAGAATGCCGGCAGCTGGATTCTGGGCTGGAAAAGGAGCAAATATTAGAGAGCTATTCTGCGCAACTCCAAAAGTCCTGAAACTCCACGGAACGTCTTAAAAGAAATAAAGAAAAATCCACGCCAAAGATGAAGGCCAGGGGGGCCCACACCCTTCTCACGAGGGTGGCGGGCGCCCCCCCTAGGGTGCGCCCCCTACCTCGTGGGCCCCCTGGTGGCTCTCTGATGCCCATATTCTCCTATATGAGGTCTTTCGATGAGAAAAAAATAAGGAGGAACTTTTCGGGACGAGACTCTGCCGCCACGAGGCGAAACCTTGGCGGATCCAATCTAGAGCTCCGGCAGAGCTGTTCTGCCGGGGATATTTCCCTCCCGGAGGGGGAAATCATCACCATCGTCATCACCAACACTCCTCTCATCGGGAGAGGGCAATCTCCATCAACATCTTCACCAGCACCATCTCATCTCCAAACCCTAGTTCATCTCTTGTATCCAATTCTTGCCTCAAAGTCCAGGATTGGTGCTAGTAGGTTGCTAGTAGTGTTGATTACTCCTTGTAGTTGATGCTAGTTGGTTTAATTGGTGGAAGATCATATGTTCAGATCCTATATGCATATTATTACCCCTCTGATTTTGAACATGAATATGCTTGGTGAGTAATTACGTTCATTCCTGAGGACAAGGGAGAAGTCTTGCTATGAGTAGTCATGTGAATTTGGTATTCGTTTGATATTTTGATAAGATGTATGTTGTCTAGCCTCTAGTGGTGTTATGTGAACGTCGACTACATAACACTTCACCATTATTTGGGCCTAGAGGAAGGCATTGGGAAGTAATAAGTAGATGATGGGTTGCTAGAGTGACAGAAGCTTAAACCCTAGTTTATGCGTTGCTTCGTAAGGGGCTAATTTGGATCCACATGTTTCATGCTATGGTTAGGCTTACCTTAATACTTTTGTTGTACTTGCGGATGCTTGCAATAGAGGTTAATCATAAGTGGGATGTTTGTTCATGTAAGAACAACACTCAAGCACCGGTCCACCCACATATCAAATTATCAAAGTATCGAACGTGAATCATATGAGTGTGATGAAAACTAGCTTGATGATATTCCCATGTGTCCTCGGGAGCGCTTTTCCTATTATAAGAGTTTGTTACGGCTTGTCCTTTGCTACAAAAGGATTGGGCCACCTTGCTGCACTTTATTTACATTTGTTACTTGTTGCTCGTTACAATTTATCCTTTCACAAAACTATATGTTACCACTTATTTCAGTACTTGCAGAGAATACCTTGCTGAAAACCGCTTATCATTTCCTTCTGCTCCTCGTTCGGTTCGACACTCTTACTTATCGAAAGGACTACGATAGATCCCCTATACTTGTGGGTCATCAAGACTCTTTCCTGGCGCCGTTGCTGGGGAGTGTAGCGCCTTTGGTAGGTGGAATTTTGTAAGGAAAAATTTATATAGTGTGCTGAAATTTACTATCACTTGTTACTATGGAAAGTAATTCTCCGAGGGGCTTGTTCGGGGTATCTTCACCCCGTCGAGTAGAGCAAAGAGTTGCTCCTCAACCTACTGAACCTATTGAAAATGAAATTCCTTATGAGTATCCTTCAGGTATGATAGAAAAACTGCTAGATAACCCTTTTACAGGAGATGGAACAAAGCATCCTGATGAGCACTTAATATATGTGGATGAAGTTTGTGGATTATTTAAGCTTGCAGGTATACCCGATGATGTTGCTAAGAAGAAGGTCTTCCCTTTTTCTTTGAAGGGAGAAGCATTGGTATGGTATAGGCAATGTGATGATATGAGACCATGGGACTATAAAAGATTGAAGTTGGAATTTCATCAAAAGTATTACCCTATGCATCTTGTTCATCGTGATCGCAATTATATATATAATTTTTGGCCTCGCGAAGGAGAAAGCATCGCTCAAGCTTGGGGAGGCTTAAATCAATGTTATATTCATGCCCCAATCATGAGCTCTCAAGAGAAATAATTATGCAAAGTTTTTATGCTCGGCTTTCTGAAAACAATCGCAACAGGCTCGATACTTCTTGTGTTGGCTCTTTAATGATGAAGACTATTGAATTCAGATGGAATTTATTGGATAGAATTAAACGCAACTCTGAAGATTGGGACCTCGACGAAGGTAAGGAGTCAGGTATGACACCTAAGTTTGATTGTGTTAAATCTTTTATGGACACCGATATTTTCCGTAAGTTTAGCAATAAATATGGACTTGACTCTGAGATAGTAGCTTCTTTCTATGAATCTTTTGCTACTTATATTGATCTCCCTAAGGAGAAGTGGTTTAAATATCATCCTCCCATAGAAGTAAAAGTAGCTGCACCTATTAAAGTTGAAGAAAAGACTGTCACTTATAATGATCCTATTGTACCTATTTCTTATATTGAGAAACCACCTTTCCCTGTTAGAATAAAGGATCATGCTAAAGCTTCAACTGTTGTTCGTAAAAGCAATATTAGAACTTATACACCTCGTGATCAAGTTAAAGTAGAACCTAATATTGCTATTGTTAAAGATCTCTTGTCTAATAATATTGATGGGCATGTTATTCAGTTCGAAGGTGAAACTGCTAGAATTGCTAAGCCTTGTGCTAGATAAACATAGACCTGTGGTAGGTGTGCCTGTTATTTTTGTTAAAATAGGAGATCATTGTAAGCATGGCTTATGTGATATGGGTGCTAGTGCTAGTGTTATACCGCATACTTTATATGAAGAAATTAAGAATGAAATTGCACCTGCTGAGTTAGAAGATATTGATGTCACAATTAAACTTGCCAATAGAGATACTATTTCAGTAATGGGAATTGTTAGAGATGTTGAAGTCTTGTGTGGGAAAACTAAATATCCTGCTGATTTTCTTATTCTTGGTTCCCCACAAGATAGATTTTGTCCCATTATATTTGGTAGACCCTTCTTAAATATTGTCAATGCTACCATAGATTGCACAAATAATATTGTTACTATTGGTTTGGATGATATGGTTCACGAGTTTAATTTCTCTAAATTTAGTAAACTACATCGTGAGGAAGAATTGCCTAGTAAGGATGAAATTATTGGTCTTGCTTCTATTGCCGTACCTCCGAGTGATCCTTTAGAACACTATTTGCTAGACCATGAAAATGATATGTTCATGAATGAAAGAAGGGAACTAGATGAAGTATTCTTTAAACAGGAACCTATTCTGAAACACAGTTTGCCTGTTGAAATCCTAGGGGATCCTCCTCCACCCAAGGGTGATCCTGTGTTTGAGCTTAAACCTTTGCCTGATAATCTTAAATATGCTTATCTTGATGAAAAGAAGATATATCATGTTATTATTAGTGCTAACCTTTCAGAGCATGAAGAAGAAAGATTATTGAAAACTCTGAAAAAGCATCGTGCTGCTATTGGATATAGTCTTGATGATCTTAAGGGCATTAGTCCCACTCTATGTCAACATAAAATAAATTTGGAAGAAGATGCCAAACCAATTCGTGATCCTCAACGACGTCTGAATCCTAAAATGAAAGAAGTGGTAAGAAAAGAAATACTAAAGCTTCTGGAGGCAGGTATAATCTATCCCGTTGTTGATAGTGAGTGGGTAAGTCATGTCCATTGTGTCCCTAAGAAGGGAGGTATTACTGTTGTTCCTAATGATAAAGATGAATTAATACCACAAAGAATTATCACGGGTTATAGGATGGTAATTGATTTCCGCAAATTAAATAAAGCTACTAAGAAAGATCATTACCCCTTACCTTTTATTGATCAAATGCTAGAAAGATTATGCAAACATACACACGATTTCTTTCTAGATGGTTATTCTGCTTTCTCTCAAATACCTGTGTCGGCTAAAGATCAATCAAAGACTACTTTTACATGCCCTTTTGGTACTTTTGCTTATAGACGTATGTCTTTTGGTTTATGTAATGCACCTGCTACCTTTCAAAGATGCATGATGGCTATATTCTCTGACTTTTGTGAAAAGATTTGTGAGGTTTTCATGGACGACTTTTCCATCTATGGTTCCTCTTTTGACGATTGCTTGAGCAATCTTGATCGAGTTTTGCAGAGATGTGAAGAAACTAATCTTGTCTTGAACTGGGAAAAGTGCCACTTTATGGTTAATGAAGGTATTGTCTTGGGGCACAAAGTTTCTGAAAGAGGTATTGAAGTTGATAAAGCCATGGTTGATGCCACTGAAAAGATGCCATGTCCCAAGGACATCAAAGGTAAGAAGTTTCCTTGGTCACGCTGGATTTTACAAGAGGTTCATTAAGGACTTCTCAAAAATTTCTCGGCCTCTGACTAATTTATTGCAAAAAGATATACCATTTGTCTTTGATGATGATTGTGTAGAAGCATTTGAAATACTTAAGAAAGCATTAGTCTCTGCACCTATTGTTCAGCCACCTGATTGGAATTTACCCTTTGAAATTATGTGTGATGCTAGTGATTATGCTGTAGGTGATGTTCTAGGGCAAAGAGTTGATAAGAAATTAATTGTTATCCATTATGCTAGTAAGACTCTAGACAATGCTCAAAGAAATTATGCTACTACTGAAAAGGAACTCTTGGCAGTTGTATTTGCTTGTGATAAGTTCAGATCTTATATTGTTGATTCTCAAGTAACCATTCACACTGATCATGCTGCTATTAAATATCTTATGGAAAAGAAAGATGCTAAACCTAGACTTATTAGATGGGTTCTCTTGCTACAAGAATTTGATTTGAATATTGTTGATAGAAAGGGAGCTGAGAACCCCGTTGCAGACAACTTATCTAGGTTAGAAAATATTCTTGATGACCCACTACCTATTAATGATGACTTTCCTGATGAACAATTAAATGTTATAAGTACTTCTCGTAGTACTCCATGGTATGCTGATTATGCTAATTATATTGTTGCTAAATTTATACCACCTAGCTTCACATACCAGCAAAAGAAAAAGTTCTTCTATGATTTAAGACATTACTTTTGGGATGACCCACATCTTTATAATGAAGGAGTAGATGGTGTTATTAGACGTTGTGTACCTGAGCATGAACAGGAAGAGATCCTACGCAAGTGTCATTCCGAGTCTTATGGTGGACACCACGCTGGAGATAGAACTGCACATAAGGTATTGCAATCTGGTTTTTATTGGCCTACTCTCTTCAAGGATGCCCGTAAGTTTGTCTTGTCTTGCGATGAATGTCAAAGAATTGGTAATATTAGTAGACGTCAAGAAATGCCTATGAATTATTCACTTGTTATCGAATCGTTTGATGTTTGGGGCTTTGATTATATGGGACCTTTTCCTACCTCTAATGGGTACACACATATTCTAGTTGCTGTTGATTACGTTACTAAGTGGGTAGAAGCTATTCCAACTAGTAGTGCTAATTATAACACTTCTATTAAAATGCTTAAGTTATTTTTCCGAGGTTTGGAGTCCCTAGATATTTAATGACCGATGGTGGTTCACACTTTATTCATGGTGCCTTCCGTAAAATGCTTGCTAAATATGATGTTAATCATAGAATTGCATCTCCTTATCACCCACAGTCTAGTGGTCAAGTAGAACTGAGCAATAGAGAGCTCAAGTTAATTTTTCAAAAGACTATTAATAGGTCTAGAAAGAATTGGTCCAAAAAACTTGATGATGCATTATGGGCTTATAGAACTGCATATAAAAATCCTATGGGTATGTCTCCGTATAAAATGGTTTATGGACAAGCATGTCACTTACCTCTCGAACTAGAACATAAGGCATATTGGGCTACTAAAGAGCTCAACTATGATTTTAAACTTGCCGGTGAGAAGAGGTTATTTGATATTAGCTCACTTGATGAATGGAGAACCCAAGCTTATGAAAATGCCAAGTTGTTTAAAGAAAAAGTTAAAAGATGGCATGACAAAAGGATACAAAAGCGTGAGTTTAATGTAGGTGATTATGTATTGCCATACAACTCTCGTTTAAGATTTTTTGCAGGAATACTTCTCTCTAAATGGGAAGGCCCCTGTGTCATCGAAGAGGTGTATCGTTCCGGTGCCATAAAAATCAACAACTTTGAGGGCACAAATCCGAAGGTGGTAAATGGTCAAAGAATTAAACATTATATCTCAGGTAATCCCATAAATGTTGAAACCAATATTATTGAAACCATAACCCCGGAGGAATACATAAGGGACACTTTCCGGAACATTTCAGACTCCGAAAAGGAATAGGTATGTGGTACGGTAAGTAAACCGACTCCAAAACAATTTCTAAGGCAATATTTCTCCGTTTTCAAATAATTAGAAAAATAGAAAAATAAGTAGCAGTCCGGGAAGGACATGAGGGCCCCACGAGGGTGGTGGGCGTGCCCTACCCCCCTGGGCGCACCCCCCTACCTCATGAGCGCCTCGTGTGCCCTCCGGACTCCGTTTTCTTGCACGTTACGTATTTTGGTCAGCAAAAAATCATTATATATTCTCCCGAAGGTTTTGACTCCCGTATCACGCAAACCTCCTCTGTTCTTGTTTCGAGCTGTTTTCTGTCAGGGTTTTCCAGGCTAAGCATCAGGTCGTCTCCCTCCTCCAACAATGGTGACAACGATGCTTGGCTAATGAAGATGGATCTAAAGAGGGAAGAACCCACGAGGGTCAACAAGGATGAAAGGATCAAGAAGGCCACGGAGGATCAAGCTCCAGCAGCAAAAGACACCCTTTAAATTGATCATAACCTTCTTACCCCAACTGAGATCAAAGCTTTCAAGATGATTGAGTTAGCTCGTGTTCAAAACAAGTATCTCACACAAGAAAATATTTTGTTGAAGGAGCATATTGTTGCACTCAAGGGCATTATTCGCAAGCTGGAGGACCTCTTACGCTCGATGTGCGATTATCCGTCACCGCCACCTTCTTCACCAACCAAGGAGACATAATCACATGGGTATGGGCACTCCCCTTGGCAACTGCCAAGCTTGGGGGAGGTGCCCCGATATCGTATCACAATCACAACTCTTATCTTTACCGTTTTTCTTAGTTCGATCCTATTAGTAGTATCTTGATCTAGTAGAATAAAGTTTATGGCATGATCTAGTTTTGAGTTTTGCTTTATGATCTCTCTATGTAATCGAGTCCGTGAGTTATATATAATAAAGATTAGTGTTGATTCAAGGGCTTGATTATTTTACCATGATCTTGGGTGAATAAAAGAAAAGAGAAAAAGAATAAAAAGAAACAAAGAGTTCATATTGATCTTATTGAGAGTAATGGCTTCAAATAGAAATAGTATGATGATTAAAAGTTGTTGGGAGTTGGCAGACATAGCTTTGATCATTGTTGCAATTAATAGGAAGTAATAAGGAAAGAGAGGTTTTCACATATAGATATATTATCATTGACATCTTTTATGATTGGGAGCACTCATTAAAATATGACATGCTAAAGAGTTGATGTTGGACAAGGAAGACAACGTAATGAGTTATGTCTTTTTTATATCTGAGATAAAGTATGTTGTCATGGTTCCTCTAACTTGTTGAGCTTGCCTTTCCCCCTCATGCTAGCCAAATTCTCAGCACCAAGTAGAAATACTACTTGTGCTTCCAAATATCCCTAAACCAGTTTTGCCATGAGAGTCCACCATATCTACCTATGGATTGAGTAAGATCCTTCAAGTAAGTTGTCATCGGTGCAAAGCAATAAAAATTGCTCTAAATATATATATGATTGATTGGTGTGGGAGAAATAAGCTTTATACGATCTTGTGATGTGGAAGTAATAAAAGCGACGGACTGCATAATAAAGGTTCATATCACAAGTGGCAATATAAAGTGACGTTCTTTTGCATTGAGATTTTATATATCCAACCATAAAAGCGCATGGCAACCTCTGCTTCCCTCTGTGAAGGTCCTATCCTTTATTATTATCTTCTACCTTATGCAAGAGTCACGGTGATCTTCACCTTTCCTTTTTCATTTTATCCTTTGGCAAGCTCAGCATGTTGGAAAGAACATGATATATATATCTAATTGGACGTAGGGGAGCATGAACCATTATTGTTGACATTACCCTTGAGGTAAAAGGTTGTGGGGCAAAACTATAAGCCCCTATCTTTCTCTGTGTCCGATTAAAACTCTGTAACCACAAGTATCGCGTGAGTGTTAGCAATTATGGAGGACTAAATGATAGTTGAGTATGTGGACTTGCTTTTTCGCTCTGACGTAGACTCTTTCCGATGTTATGATAAATTGCAATTGCTTCAATGACTAAGATTATAGTTTGTCGGAGCCCAATAAGGTTTATGATTTATACTTTTGCATTGTGAATAGATCATCACTTGGACATAAGTAATCATATGACAAAACCTATATATGTTGCTGTTATGAGAATAATCATGATGCCTTCATGTCCGTATTTTATTTTTATCGACGCCTCTACCTCTAAACATGAGGACATATTTATTGTTATCGGCTTTTCGCTTGAGGACAAGCGAGGTCTAAGCTTGGGGGAGTTGATACGTCCATTTTGCATCATGCTTTTATATCGATATTTATCGCATTATGGACCGTTATTTCACTTTATATCGCAATACTTATGGCTATTCTCTCTTACTTTACAAGGTTTACATAAGGAGGGAGAATGCCGGCAGCTGGAATTCTGGGCTGGAAAAGGAGCAAATATTAGAGACCTATTCTGCGCAACTCCAAAAGTCCTGAAACTCCACAGAACGTCTTAAAAGAAATAAAGAAAAATCCATGCCAAAGATGAAGGCCAGGGGGCCCACACCCTTCTCACGAGGGTGGCGGGCGTCCCCCTAGGGCGCGCCGCCCTACCTCGTGGGCCCCCTGGTGGCTCTCCGATGCCCATCTTCTCCTATATGGGATCTTCCAATGAGAAAAGAATAAGGAGGAACTTTTCGGGACGAGACTCTGCCGCCACGAGGCGGAACCTTGGCGGATCCAATCTAGAGCTCTGGCAAAGCTGTTCTGCCGGGGATATTTCCCTCCCGGAGGGGGAAATCATCACCATCGTCATCACCAACGCTCCTCTCATCGGGAGAGGGCAATCTCCATCAACATCTTCACCAGCACCATCTCATCTCCAAACCGTAGTTCATCTCTTGTATCCAATTCTTGCCTCAAAGTCCGGGATTGGTGCTAGTAGGTTGCTAGTAGTGTTGATTACTCCTTGTAGTTGATGCTAGTTGGTTTAATTGGTGGAAGACCATATGTTCAGATCATATATGCATATTATTACCCCTATGATTTTGAACATGAATGTGCTTTGTGAGTAATTACGTTTGTTCCTGAGGACAAGGGAGAAGTCTTGCTATGAGCAGTCATGTGAATTTGGTATTCGTTTGATATTTTGATAAGATGTATGTTGTCTAGCCTCTAGTGGTGTTATGTGAACGTCGACGACATAACACTTCACCATTATTTGGGCCTAGAGGAAGGCATTGGGAAGTAATAAGTAGATGATGGGTTGCTAGAGTGACAGAAGCTTAAACCCTAGTTTATGCATTGCTTCATAAGGGGCTAATTTGGATCCACATGTTTCATGCTATGGTTAGGTTTACCTTAATACTTTTGTTATAGTTGCGGATGCTTGCAATAGAGGTTAATCATAAGTGGGATGCTTGTTCAAGTAAGAACAACACCCAAGCACCGGTCCACCCACATATCAAATTATCAAAGTATCGAACGCGAATCATATGAGCGTGATGAAAACTAGCTTGATGATATTCCCATGTGTCCTCGGGAGCGCTTTCCCTATTATAAGAGTTTGTTCCGGCTTGTCCTTTGCTACAAAAGGATTGGGCCACCTTGCTGCACTTTATTTACTTTTCTTACTTGTTGCTCGTTACAATTTATTCTTTCACAAAACTATCTGTTACCACTTATTTCAATACTTGCAGAGAATACCTTGCTGAAAACCGCTTATCATTTCCTTCTGCTCCTCGTTGGGTTCGACACTCTTACTTATTGAAAGGACTACGATAGATCCCCTATACTTGTGGGTCATCATTGTGCAATCTACTTTTACCATGCAAACTTCTTCTCTAGAGTATATGTTCTATATGTCGTGCAATGTGGTGTTCAGTTAACTGTTTGGTTCAATTCTGCAAATGTGATGTTCAATTCTTCAGGGGTGCAATTTTCCAAGTTGTCTAGCATGCTTGGTTTGGTTAACTGTGTGATCTTCTGTTAGGAGTATGTTATATTGTGCAATGTGGTGCTCAGTTAACGTTTGGTTCATTTGTTGTGGTGTTTAGTTAACTGTTTGGTTCAATTCTGCAATGCGGTGTTGAATTGTTGTGGGTGCATTCTATTATTGTATACCATGTGAGAAATAAATCGAATTTGGTTGTATTAAATACATGAGAAACAAATACAATTGCTATATTTCCAAGTTATTTAGCATGCTTGGTTTGGTTAACTGTCCGATCTTCTGTTAGGAGTATGTTATATTGTGCAATGTGGTGCTCAGTTAACGTTTGGTTCATTTGTTGTGGTGTTTAGTTAACTATTTGGTTCAATTCTGCAATGCGATGTTGAATTGTTGTGGGTACATTATGTTATTGTATACCATCTGAGAAATAATAAGAATTTGGTTGTACTAAATACATGAGAAACAAACACAATTGCTATATTTCCAAGTTGTTAAGCATGCTTGGTTTGGTTAACTCTGTGATCTTCTCTTAGGAGTATGTTATATTGTGCAATGTGGTGCTCAGTTAACATTTGGTTCATTTGTTGTGGTGTTTATTTAACTGCACATGCATGGTCCATTGTCTAATAGCACATTATTGTGCAATTGCAGGAACCATTCTAATATTTAGGTTTTTAACAATTTGGTCTTGCACATGTAGGTCCTGCTGTCAAAGGTTTTGACCCACTGTTCGACCCTTTTTGCATATGGGGAAATGAGTTGTCCATGAATACCAATCAAGTCAAGAAACTCAGAAAGATTGTTAAGACAATGAAATTAGCGACAAAAAACAAAAAGACCTTTGTCTACACAATGAAGAAGACATCAGTTCACTACAAGATGGTACTAACTATTATACCTTGTCTTTTTTTATTCCTTTGCCCCATTTCCAATGTAGAGAAGATATTTATGCACATCCTTGTTTTCAGGCCTTTCCAAAGCAGTTCACTGATGATTACCTCTCAAACCACCTCCATGGTCAGGAGGCGAAGAAGGTTTTCATACAACACCCACGGTTCAATATTGAAGTGTTTATGAAGAGGACGAAGGACGAACGGTCAATCATCCACAGGCACTGCCCTAAAGTTGCAAAGACCTTCAACATGAATGAATGATCAATATTCGCCTTCCGCTTCAGCAGTTTTCTAGATGAGATGCATCCGTCTATATACCGTCTATGATGCTAATTTTGAAAGGTTATACATGTTTCATGTGAAACTTGGTGCTGGTGCAGTTGTGTAATGGGGTATCTGAGTGATGAAGCTATATCGTGTTGTACTCTGATGTATTTCAATTATGAAATTCTGCTTCCTTAATATGGAAATGAAATATATTATGTGCTCAACATGAAGGGAAACTCTATAGATCATCCGGCGGATCACAGCCCCGCATCCATCACCTTGTCTACACGTCACGTGCCCCATGCCACCACCACTAGTTTTTGCAACTGGCCCGTTCACTACAAAAAATACACTTCCGTGATGATACGTGTTTGTCACAGTAGGTCGCATTTTCTGTCATGCATGTACATCCATGACAAATTTACGACAGAATCAAGATAATCATACATGTGCTGTTGTAGAAGTGTTCCATGACATTGCCAAAATTATCATCACGGAAGTGTCCACTTCCATGACGATAAATCGCGTGTCACAAAAGTGCTTTCGTCAAGGGTGACCAACACGTGGCATCCACCGTAACGGAATGCCGTTAAGCTATCAGGTCAGATTTTGGATCCGATAACCCGTTAACAGCCACGACCAATGCCGATTTTCCACGTGTAAAATTCTCATTGGCTGACGGATCCACGCGTTAGCTCCGCGTTGGCATAGGTGTCACTCATCCAACGGTCGAGATGGGCCTATGATATGTTGACACGTGGACCGGCCCAAAAGTGGCCCACAAAGATTAAATGGGCCGGCCCAACTGAAGGCCCATAAGATTGAGCGGACCATAATGGGCCGGCCTAGCTAAAGGCCCACAAAATTTAGCGGACCATAATGGGCCGGCCCAGCTGAAGGCCCACACGATTTTGCAGACCATAATGGGCCGGCCCAGCTAAAGGCCCACAAGATTTTGTGGACCACAATGGGCCGGCCCAGCTAAAGGCCCACAAGATTTTGTCGACCATAATGAGCCGGCCCAGCTAAAGGCCCAACATTCTTTGTCAAATCGGCCCGTCAACGGCCTGTCCTAAACTTGTCATCAATGCGGCCCATGGTCACTTCTGGCCCGTTAACAGACCGCCAAGTAAATGGGCCGAATTACAGCCCGATGTATTTCCGGCCTGTTAAAGGTCCGGCTTCATTTGGGCCCATTTACAGGCCATCAAAACTTTCGGCCCATAAACGACCATGAAGGATTTGGGTCATATTCGGCCACGTCTGACATTTGGCCTGTTAGAGGCCCACTATAGCTTTGGGCCACTTTCGGCCTGTTGTCATTTTTGTCCTATTAACGCCGGACGTGAACCATGGGCCATATGTGGCCCAACGTCATATCGGGCCCATTAACGGCCCATATAAAAATGACAATAATCTAGCCCGACCGAAGTTCCGGCCTGTTAAAGGCCCGTGTATTAGGTCGGCGCATTTACGGCCCATCTGAATTTCGGCATGTTAAAGTCCAATGGGTTATTGGCACAATCAGGGCCCAATCTCACTTTCGGTCTATTAAAGGCCCATGTATTTTATGGGCTCGAGGTATTTACACATGTAAACGGCCTAGTTTTACTGAGAGCCCAAATTATGTTTAGGCCTGTTAAAGGCCCACTATGGGCACAGGCCTACCAGAAAAATATGAAAGCTTATGCTGATTTCGGCCCAGATATTTTTAGTGGGCTACATGCCAATTTCGGCCTGTAATCATTTTTAGCCCAATTGGAATGGGCCCGACGAATGTTGGCATGTTGGACTCCTACAAAGGTTTCGGCCAAATACATTACTAAGATAAACCTACACTATACAAAAATAGCGTCGTAATTACTGCAGCCTGAGGCAGCATCATAAATGTTGTATCACAACAAAATAAATTCCAACCATACAACAAAAGGCCTGTTGGCATAAAGTTTACAGTCCTTCCAGATAAAAGCACCATCAGATGTATAGAAGCACAGATCATTTGACCTGAGTGCTAATGTTTCAGGCTATAGAATCTGATGGAGCAGCACGATCTCCACCTTTTTCCGCCATTGCTCTTGAACAACGAAGCAAATGTCTGATAGTTTGGTTTCAAAACCATTCATATCTTGACGACATTTCTCAACCACTATTCTTGTTTCTAAAACAACGTCCATTAGGGATTGGAGTTGTGTCTGGAGCACAAATATATCACTTTGTCTAGCAGGAAGATTTTGTTCAGTAGGCGATTTGGACGAGGTTACCTTGACAACCAACCCAGAATTACGCAGGAAGGTGCTTTTTGCACTGTTAGTGGAGAGATACTGACGCACTGCAGCAAGAGGTGACATTGTGCCTGTAGTAGCCTCATCACCTTAAGGTGGTTGTGGTTGTTCAATCATTGGTTCCATAGCTTCCTGAAAGTTTGAACTTGTAGATTAGTGTACTAGATAAGTTACTAATGAGACAAAAACAAACAAAGTAGGTTAAACGTTTATACATAACTTATTTTGGTGAACTACTGTAATACATTAGCATGTATTGTAGTGCCAACTACATAATAAAATCACTTTCAGAACATATGTCCATGTAGCATGCCTATTGTATTGCCTATTTCCTCACATTCATTGACATCTAAGGATAAAGAGACATGGTTTAAAGTAGGATGAACATAGTATGACATCATTCATATCGTGGGCAAACAGATATAAAACAAACAGACTATTTTATCATTGTGTGCGCACGTGAAATAACAACTAGAATACAGATCAAGACCAAAAGAATATCCTTCATCTCTTTTAAACCATGTAAGGTGAAATGATACGTTAAGACAACTCTGAATAAAAGTGAACAGAGTAACTGACATTGGCTGCAAACCAAGTAGTTAAATGGACACATCATAGTATCAATCAGTTCAAGGCAGGAGGAGTAAAGACTTACAACAGCAGTTTGAACTGGTGTGCTCATGCCCTTCATCTTGCTGGTGTGGCAATCCTTGAAGATTTGCACTGCATTCGGTTCGGGTTCTTTTTGGTCCGCACGGGATTTCCTCTGTATTTGGAACAAGTCAATATAGATACGATAATATGGCCCAAAAAAGAAGAAGGAAGTAGCAGCTATTTACAAGAGCCTTGCAGTGTGCAATATAGCTACGAGATCCTGTGGTCTGTTGGAATTTCACTTTAGAACGGTTGGTTTTGTTCTTCAAACAGTTAGCCTAGAAGAAGATACACTTGTAAGGAACATACATAAATACAAGTGCAATATGTGGTCTGATCAAATACATATAGCCTACCTGATACTTTGGATCAGACCAGTGTTTAACGAGGGCTATCCAGTCTTCATCTGTAATATATTCCACTGGAGATATTTGGGCGATTTCATTGTTAGCCCTGCCTTCAAAGTGAGATTTTCTAAGGTGGTACCGATACTGTCGCAGAGCAGACTGAAAAACATGAGTGCATGCTTGTCTAGTTGCATCATCTTTCGGATCCAACTTGAACCTCATCTGTTGAAAAAAGAATGTGAGTCTTATTAGGAGGAAGCTAGAAAGTATGGGACAGAGCAAGACAATATTACTAATTGCGATGAATAACATTAATTACGGATAAATGGTCAAGGAAGGTGTTAAACTAGGTATTGTCTTTCTCATTCCTGTACTGGATCCACGTTGGGAGGATACGTGCATGACACCTAACGGCAACGGCTGCCTCTGATACTAACTTGGCTGACTCTGTAGCATCACGTGGTGTAACACCCTCGATGCGACTATATCTCCCACGTGTCGAGGCACGACTTAGAGGCATAATCGCATTGAAGGCAATGTCGCAAGTGAGGTAATCTTCGCACAACCCATGTAATACAATAGGGGAAAAAGTTACATAGTTGGCTTACAATCGCCACTTCACACAGTTACATGAATAAAGCATTACATCAACCAAATACACTCATGGTCCGACTACGGAACCAAAATAAAAGAAGAACCCCAAATGCGATAAAGGTCCCCGATCGACCCCAACTGGGCACCACTACTGACCAACTAGAATGGAAAACAACACAAAGGACAAGATCTTCATCGAGCTCCTCCTGAGCTTGGTTGCGTCATCTGCACGGACTCATTGGCACCTGCAAACTAGTTTTGGAAGTATCTGTGAGCCACAGGGACTCAGCAATCTCGCACCCTCGCGATCAAGACTATTTAAGCTTATGGGTAAGGTAAAAGGTATGAGGTGGAGCTGCAGCAAGCGACTAGCATATATGGTGGCTAACATACGCAAATGAGAGCGAGAAGAGAAGGCAAAGCACGGCCGACAAAAGTATGATCAAGAAGTGATCCTAGACTACCTACGTCAAGCATAACTCCAACAACCGTGTTCACTTCCCGGACTCCGCCGGAAAGAGACCATCACGGTTACACACGCAGTTGATTCATTTTAATTAAGGTCAACTTCAGGTTTTCTACAACCGGACGTTAACAAATTCCCATCTGCGCACGGCTTTCGAAAGTTCAATCCCTGCAGGGGTGTCCCAACTTAGCCCATCACAAGCTCTCATGGTCAACGAAGGAATAGACCTCCACCCGAGACGTTCCGATCAGACTCGGTATCCCAGTACAACAAGACATTTCGACAGGGTAAAACTAAACCAGCAACACCGCCCGAATGTGCCGACAAATCCCAATTGGAGCTGCACATATCTCTTTCTCAGGGCACACTCAGATGAGCCAGACGTCGGGTAAGCCAGCCCAGAGTTGCCCCTGGTAGCCTCGGACATCGCTCAGCTGGACCAACACTCAGAGGAGCACTGGCCCGGGGGTATAATAAAGATGACCCTTGAGCCGGCCGACTCAAGGGAAAGAAAAGGCTAGGTGGCGAATGGTAAAACCAATGTTGGGCATTGCTGGAAGAGCTTTACTTAAGGCGAACTGTCAAGGGGTTCCCATTATAGCCCAACCGCGTAAGGGACGCAAAATCCGCGAACATAACACCAACATGACGGAAACTAGGGCGGCAAGAGTGGAACAAAACACCAGGCATAAGGCCGAGCCTTCCACCCTTTACCAAGTATATAGATGCATTAAGATAACATAGCAATATAGTGATATCCCAACAAGTAAATAAATGTCCCAACAAGGAACGGTCTCCAATCTTCACCTGCAACTAACAACGCTATAAGAGGGGCTGAGCAAAGCGGTAACATAGCCAATCAACGGTTTGTGAGGACAATGGTGGGTTAGACGCTAAACATGGCAATTTGGGAGGCTGACAAGCAAATGGTAGGCATCGTAGCATTGGCATAGCAACAGAGCGAGCATCTAGCAAAGCAAAGATAGTAGTGATTTCGAGGGTATGATCATCTTGCCTGAAATCCCACAAGGAAGAAGAACGAGTCCATGAAGAAGACAAACGGGCGTAGACGAACGGATCCTCACAAACTCGACGTTACCAGAACCAACCCGAAGAAGCAATCACCGGAAAAGAAGCACACAACATAGTAAACAACCATGACAACAACATGGCACGATGCGCAAACAAGTATGATGCATGTCCGGTTTAAAGAGGCATGGCATGGCAAAATGCACAAGCAACCCTACAAATTAAGTGGAGCACAATATGCAACGGGTTACATATTGACGAAACACCACATCAAGTTATTTAGTTTGATCTCGTTTATGTACCCAACAATATTAAATGTTGTTAAACACGGCAAGAGGGTGAAGCAAAGTAAAACTACCTATCTAGTCAAGGTTAAATGAGGCCAGAAGCAACGAACAACAATTCCGGTAAGTCCCCATATGCATATATTGGGTTTGGTACTGATCTGTCCTAAGCACAATTTTAGAGTTATTAAACATGCAAAACAAGTGAACCAAGTTAAACTAGGCAAAATTCTACCCCATTTACATATAAAGTTTAATAAATTTGGAGCTACGGTTATTTAGTTATGAAATAAATCATTTTAGCATGGCATTTAAGCAAAATTTAAACAAGCAACATTTTAAACATTTTAATTGTTGTTATGATGATGCGGATGACATATGCAAGCTTTAAGCAATTTTATGAAAATGTTGACAAGAGCATTATGCAGCATTTGTCCCCGTGGTGGAAGAAAGGGGTGCCACGACAACGAATCCGAAAGTGATGCCACGACAACATATCGGTTCCGGTAACTCGATTGAGATCCCGGTGCAAACGAAAATGCGGTGGGAGCGTGACATGTGATAGAAGGTGGGGTGATCCCGGTAACCGGGTTCCCACGGGTTAGCGGCAAAAGAGGAGGACCGAGCAAGTGACAACTCGGACACGGTGCAGACCACGGGTGCATCTCATACAACACATGCAAACGTTCTCGGACGATCGTCTCCGGGTTATACCTTCGAAGCGTGCAAAGGGATGGTTCTCGTTCGGTGCAAGGCAGAGGAAGTAGACGTTCTCAGGACGACAGTAGTGGAAGTAGTGGTTCATGGGTCGTCGAGGGATGTAGTGGTACTTTTCCGAAGAGGAACTTGATGAACCCAACATCTCCAAGGCGACGGTAGTCGTACATGGTTCATCGAGGAACTTGACGTTTCGGCCTGCAGTCGTTTGAGCGTCCGATGGTAATGGTACTCGGTCGTTTCGAAGAGGTACTTGGGGTCATCCGAACTTGCCGATCTCGTCATCTCGAAGGGGTACTTGACGTTCTTAGCGATTCCGAAGACGAGGTAGAGGTACACTTGTTGTAGGGGTACTTGTCGGATCCACGGCGACGATAGAGGTGTAAATGTTCTCGCGGTACTTGTCCGTCCAGTCTTGGTGTAGATGTACATCGCAAATGTAGTGGTACTCGCGGACTTCGGCGCCAGTAGTCGTACATGGTTCGTAGATGTTCGGGGTCGTCGGTAGATGTACTTGTCGCATCGTTGTGGCCTCCAGGTACTTGCCGAAATCCACATCGGATGTGGTCGTACAAATTGGAAGACGAACTTGGCGCCGAAATCGAACTTGGCGGTCTTGATGAATCTGAAGGGGCATCAAGGGACTTGCCAAGGCCCTGCCTCGGGAGGTCAACGGAGGTGCGTGGAGACGGAGAGATGGTGTTGCGCGGCTGCGGGCACGCGACGGGTGATGGGGTGGCGAGGTGACCAGAGGTGCGAGGAGGGGGGTCCTGGTCGCGACAAGAGAAGGCAGCGGGGCGACGGCAACAGAGCTCCCCCACGGGAGGCCGAGAGGAGCGACGAGGAGGCGGAGCAAGTGGCAGGTGCGGGCAAGGAGCTCCTGCAGGAGGTCGACCCTGCGATCTGGCCGGAGTAGAACGGAGGCGGCAGGGCGAGCTCGACAGAGGCGAAGCCACGGACGCAAGGGCCATCCCTAGAGAGCAGAGGAGGGTAGCAGGAGCGGCAAGAGGATGGCCGGCGCTGGTCGTGGTCGCCGGCAGCGACCGAACACGACGGCGGGGCTTGGTGGAGCTCGGCAGCCTGGGTAGACGGGGACGAGGCCAAGGCTGTGGAGGGAGCGGCCGGCGGAGGCCGGAGCCAGAAGTCGAGGCGGCGGCTTCCATGGACGAGGCAGGAGGAGGAACGAGCGGGAGGAGGCGCTGGTGTGGTCGCGTACGCAGGACGGCGGAGCTGCGGGTCCTGGTGGCGGCGCCGAGGAGATGAGGCCGAGGGAAACGGGGCAAAGGGTGCAGCGCGAGGGGGAGATGGGATCGTGGCGATGCTCTCTGGC
Organism: Triticum monococcum; assembly: GCA_034509565.1. Taxonomy (NCBI): domain Eukaryota; kingdom Viridiplantae; phylum Streptophyta; class Magnoliopsida; order Poales; family Poaceae; genus Triticum; species Triticum monococcum. The sequence continues at coordinate 124,925,583 of CM067841.1, forward strand.
GGCGCGGGCAGGGAGACGAGAGGAGAGAGGAGTCGGGCTAGGTTAGGTAGGCGCTGGTGGGCTTGACGCAAATGGGCCGGCCTGGCTGCACGGTTGCGGCTGGGCTCTCTCTTCTCTCACCCTCCAAAGCAGAAAAAAATAGAGAGAGTTCAAAAGAATTAGGAGAAGAGGCCATGATCAAGAATAAAATGATGGAACATATTTGTAAGGCTTTATGGAATATTTCCAACCCAACAAAAATGGTTCCAACAAAATAGGGGAAGTTAACTCAAAAATTATTTAACTTGCCCCGAAGGAGTTTGAATGGAGTCTAAACTTTAGGTGTGTCCAAAAATGTTAAGAATTTAGGAGGAGCCTCGATAAAAGGAAAAGGAATTATTGGCAAGGTTAGAGAGTCAAAAATTGAAGACGAAAAGACCAAGGGATTTAACATGCAAGTGTGTTTTGTTTAATTCCAAAAGAATGGAATATTTTAATATAGCTCCCTAATATTGGGAGGATATGTTATAAAGAGAATTTCTCCGTGTGAATATCCCTCGATTTAAATGGACCGAAGATCCATCCGATTTTATTTGGTTGAGTTTTTAAAACGAGTTGCATGATGACATGATGCAATGCACATGATGCAAAGATGAATGCAACAGACGAAACAAAACACACAACGAAACCCGGAAACCCTGGAAGGCAACTGAAGCTCCGGTCTTGGGGCGTTACACGTGGCCTTTTTAAACCTGCCTCAAAATGGATCTCCATTCTTCCTCCTTTAGATTTTGTTAATCTGTCAAGCATTATCCCTGATATCTGTTTCCGCTTGCGCCGTGGTGCTAGTTCAACAATGAATATGGAAAGTGTTAGTGTACATCAAACTGTGAGAGTACATATAAAGGAGCATGCAACTGCAACTTGACTCGGTCAGGTACCATCTTGGTGTTGATGCTCATGAGGTTCATCTGATCTTGCCAAGTCCTGTTGTGTCAGTAGTGCTTTGGAAGTAGTGTTAGGTGTGAAGGCAGCTTGGGAACTGGTCCGTTTCGGAGCAAACAAACGAGTAACTGGTTGAGATGCTGGTACAGTTGAAGCGGATGTTGCAGCTGGTGGAGCAGGTGATACTGTGTTTGTAGATTTAGCCGGTGGACTTGGACCTTCTACTGCACTATAAGTACCATCAGAATCTCGACGGCAGAACCTTTTCCGTTTCACCCGACGAGTAACAGCACTCCCTACTATATTATTTTCCTTACTCTTTTTTGACTTTGCCATGTCAAGCTGTACCCACAACACAAAAGAATAAAATCACTCTTCAGAACTCATTGATGCATGATACAGACAAGCAATACTTTGATGTAAGACAACCGTATGAGGATGGAATATGTAAGAAAAATAGGATGGCATGACATATTCACAGCTACGATGTGCAAACTAAGCAGAATGATTTTCAAGAAAATAGAAGTAATACAAGCTAGACACCATATGAAAGATGCAACCAATATTACTCTGCCAAGTTAAAAGTGTCTTGTCATAAGTGGCAATACGAAAAATTAGAAGCAGTACAACATAGAAATCAATGCAAGATGCAACCACTATCAAACTGCCATGTTAAAAGCGTCCAATCATGAGTGACTGATGCGGGATACACAACAGCAGTACTTTGATGTAAGAACATGGTATGATATATAGATGTAGTGTATTCTAGACACAGAAAGCCATGTCATATGCACATGTATAACGTATAAACTCAGCTGGTGCAATTTAATCAAAATAGAAGAAATACAGGCTAGACAACATATGCAACATGAAACCAATTATCACGCTATCAACTTAGAGCAAGCACCTGCGATGGTGGAGTACGGGAGATGAACTCATCATGTAGACTTGGGACTTCAACTTCATTAGCAGTAGCAATGGCAAATCTAGGGAGTCTCTGTTTGCGTCGGTGCGGAGGACCACCAACATCCCCTAACTTACTCTTTTCCTTCCTATTTTCTGATATTGCCTTATGAAGTCAAAATCACAAGAAGATGAATAAAATTAGCTCTGCATAACTGGTTGATGCGTGATACAGACAGACACTACTTTGATGTAAGGCAAGCGCAGGATAGGAGGATGGAATATATACAAAAAAAGACAGTGTTTCATATTCACACGTACGATAGGAGGATGGAATATGTATGAAAAAACAGTAAGCGGAAGGCATTTCAACAAAATTAGAAGAAATGAAAGCTAGGCACCATATGAACATGCAACCAATATCACTCTATCAAGTAAAAAGTGTCTCGTCGTAAGTGCCATTTCAAGAAATTAGAAGCAGTACAAGCTAGAAGACAATGCAAGATGCAACCTACATCACAGCCCCAGGTTAAATGTGTCTTATGGGTAAGTGATCGTTGCAGGTATAAGTTGTAAGCTACGCAGATGCACTTCAACATAATCAGAAGCAATATAAACTAGACATCATACGGAAAACGCAACCACGTATAATAGTTCCGAGTAAGAGCAAGCAACTGTGATGGTGGAGTAGGGGAGATGTGCTCATCATGTACACGTATGTTCTAGAAACAGGAACACGTGTCATATTCACAAGCATTATGTGTAAAGTAAGCAGATGCAATTCAAGTTAGAAGCAATACAAGCTAGACATCATACGCAACATGCAACCACATATAATAGTGTCAAGTTAGAGCAAGCACCTGTGATGGTGGAGTAGGGGAGATGTGCTCATCATCTACACAGCTACGTTGATTGTCCAGCCTTGTGTTGTCTTGCGAATCTTGTTGGGAGGATGGCGGAGTAGAATCTGTAGAGACCACCTATTTGAGTTGCTCCGAAGGACCACCATCATCCACTGCCAGACTAATTTCCTTCAGCTGTAATGATTTTGCATTGTGAAGTCAAACCGATAAGAAAAAGGAATAAAATTCGCTCTTCAGAACTCATTAATGCATGATACTGATGAACACTACTCGGATGAAAGGCAAACACATGATCCGAGGATGGAATATGTATGAAAAACAGGATGGTGTGACATATTCACACCTATGATGTGGTAACTAAGCAGAAGGCATTTCAACAAATTAGAAGCATTGCAAGCTAGACACCATATGAAAGATGCAACCAATATCACTCTGCCAAGTTCAAACTGTATGGCATTTCAACAAATTAGAAGCAGTACATGCTAGAAATCATATGCAAGACACAACCAATATCACAGTGGCCACTTAAAGGTGCCTTATCATAAGATATAGTATGTACCAAAAACAGGAAAGCGTGTCATATTCACATGTATCATGCGTAAGCTAAGAAGATGTAGTTTACACTAATTAGGAGCAATACGAGCTAGACACCATATGCAACATGCAACCAGATATCACACTACCAAGTTAGAGCAAGCACCTTGGATGGTGGAGTAGGGGAGCGGAGACTTGGACCTTGTAATGCACTATTAGTACAAGGAGAATCGGTACAGATGCTCCGTTTATGTTGCTGCAGAGGACCACCATCATCGCCTTCCTTACTCTTTTCCTTCCTCTTTCTTGATTTTGCCTTGTCAAGTCAAACCCACAAGAAAAAGGAATAAAATTTGCTCTTCAGAACTCATTGATGCATGATACTGATGAACACTACTTTCATGTAAGACGAACACTGCCAAGTAAGAGCAAGCACCTATGATGGTGGTGTGGGGGAATTGCGGTAATCAACTAGAGAGTTACGTTGACTATCTTCATTTAGCCTTGCTGTTTCTTGAGAATCATGTGGGGAGGATGACACTGCACTCTTTAAACGAGTATGGCATCTCACAGAAACCCACCCGGGTGACTGTCTCATCATAAGTGATTGACGAGGGATACATAAGAGCATTTGTTTGATGTAAGAACATGGTTAATAGACATATGTAGTATGTATCAAAAACAGGAAGACATGTCATTATCAAAGGTATAATGTGTAAAGTAAGCAGATGCAATTTAACCAAATTGGAAGCAATACAAGCTAGACACCATATGCAACATGCAACCACATTTGACAGCGTGGAGTTAAAGCAAGCGCCTAGGATGGTTGTGTGTGGCAATTAAGATCATCAACTGCAGAGCTAAGTTTACTATCTCCAACTGCTGACACTGCACCCGTTAGAGCGCTGGAGCGCTTAGTGCTTATCTTCGAATTACACTGGAGCGACTTCTGTCTTTTCTTTTCTGCATTCATCAACATTGTGTCAGAGTCTGAAATACCCATGCATAAAAAACAATAGTGTGAGTATGGGTGAAGTGTGTGCACAATTAGTATAGTGTAAAGGCAGCAGATAGCAGGTCGGTGAGAAATAAATGACGGGAGACATATGATAGCTCTACAACATGCATGGCACACTAAATTACTACAGGATTCTATGAAAATACCAGTCGACTGAAAGAAAATAGGTCAATCCATTTTTTCTGCACCGTCCGATGTACAAAGAACGGGCAGATCGCCTTCATCTACCTCCAGCGAGTCAGTGTTGACGATCTTCCTCGAAACGCCAGTGACCACCGGCCCGGTATTCCTCCCCTTCCCGCACCCTCCCCTCGACCTCACCGCACCGCCGTGCTTGGCACCCCCTGGCCATCCATTCAAGCCCCGCCGACCTCCAGATCGGGCGCAAGCAGCTCCTGCACCCCACACCCCTATGATAGACACTGATGCGCCGCTTCCCCGGGGAACATGCGGACTAGGTGCTCCGCGTGCCTAAGCGGGTGCTGCTTCTTTTAATTGCGGTTCGACTGACCCTGAATTGAAATCCAGGTGGGCTACTGACCTCTAGCAAAGGTGAAATAGTAAAAGGGAGGAAACCTTGTGCATTTAGTATCACAAAGAAGATGCAGTAAGAAGCGCTCAACTAGTTTCTTTCGTGGGATGAATACGGTGTGAGCGGAGACGTAAGATTTGCATGAATAAGGGAAGAGGAGTACCTCTTTCTGCTGGCAGTGTTGTGTCATCCTTCTGTTTTTCCGACAATCTTCTTGTTGTTTGCCGAAAACCAGAAGTTGTGGAGGACGGTGCAGCCTTGGACGAACCCATGGACAAGTTGTTGATTGTGGTGCGGTGGCCGTCTGTCGGTGGCGGGGAAGCAGATCTGAGGCAGCAAACGACGGCGTAGCGGGAACAGCTCCGGTGCGGTGGACGGTTGCGACAGTGGAGCCGCAACAGTGAGGCGCAGGATGGCGTGGCCGGAGTGGTTCTGGTACGGTGCATGTCGGCATCGGCGTCGTGGAGGCAGCTCAGCCTCAGCTTCAGCTGCTAAGTCCTTGAGGGTGTTGCGGTTGCGGTTGCGTTGGACGACGACGTCGGGGTACCGGCTCCGGTGTGATGGAGGAGGGCGGCAGTGGATTGGCCGCTATGGGGTGGAGGACGAAGGAGGCTGGGGTTTCGCGGCTGGTGGAGAGGGTGTTTTTGCGCCTTCGGAGTATGAATGGGGAAACGGAGGGAGGCGGGGAACTAAGGGGGAACAATGTTTTGGTTTGAGACGTGCTTGTTTGAAATTTGGGGAAACTTACAAACTTTCCCCCCATCTAAAATTTCGGACATATTGCAGGTTGGGGGTAGGACAGTCATGTCAGGTGTCCCAAATGTGGGCGGGATAGATTTCGGCCGAGCGCATGGGTAGGCGCCCACGGCGTATGAATGCTTCTCCGGTGTCTTGGTGAAGTTACAAACCTACCCCAGTTTATACCTTTGGACATCAGGCCGATAGGCTACATGGGCCAGAGTTAGGATAGTAATTTCCTACCACCAAAACATTAGTCTCGCGCGGTTTCAGGTGACCAGAGGCCTATTTGGCGCTTCGTTCAATATTTGGGAGCAGAAGCATTAGGCCTCCTTTGTTTTTTAGGATTTTTGTAGGAATTCTATAGGATAGGATTTGCAAAGGAAAAATTCCTTTGAAGCCCTTTGGTTTGTAGGAATGGATTATTCCTATGTAGGATAGGAATCAATCCTTCACGTTTTGGAGGAAAAACATTAGCCTAGACTCAATGAAAAAATCCTATCCTATGCACCAAATGACATCTCTTTCTCTATAGGAATTGACATGCATGTCATCTCACTTCCTATGATTTTCCTATTCCTATAAAATTCCTATCCTATGAACCAAAGAAGGCCTTAACGTTTTCGGTTCTCTTGAATTAAACTTTCAGGATTTGTCAAACTTCACAAATCTTTACTCTTGAAAATCCTGAAGCTACGATTATTTTGGAATGGAGGGGGTACATTTGAATATACATTGTAACATGAGTATACATTAAAAATATGCAACTTACCTCAGTTCATGCATTGTTTCAGATATAATCTCCTTGGTTGCAAAAAAAGTTAGATATGCGTATGAATATATATAGCATGTTCAAACTCACAACAAAGATTGATGCCCCCTTTTACATATGATTTACAAATGCCATTATCTCGGGTTCAAATAGATTAATGCACTTCCTATGAATTCGAATCTTCGAAACCCCCTTTATGTTGAATTCGACATGTATTCTATTTCGTAGCTAGCAATTTGGAATGTATCCATGCAAGTGACAAATGTATAAAGTGCTTCACACTAACAACATGGAGTGCACTAATTAATGTTTATATATGAATTGCAAAAGCATCCATTGCCTGTATTTCAAACCGCTCTCACTCTATGGATCGATAATATGAAATAAACACATGCACATGCTAGAATTCAATTGCAATTGAAGAAAGAGCCTACTCCTGGTACTGTATATTAGTGATAGGGGTGTGTACAAAGTACACGTGAATACCAGGCATTGTGTGTGTGTATACTATCGATGAACTAGCCCCCAAGCTTGTATAACATACTAAGGGCCTAGGGTTACAAATCATATATAGTCGGTTTATCACCAGTGGGGATAGAGTCCTCCGCGACTCTGGTAGCTTCATGTTGTACGCCGAGTCCTCCACATGGGTCTTCGTATAACACGTCTCGGTCCAACCTATATGTGGCGCAGGACGGAACCGACCCATGAGTCTTCATGTTGACCCACCACAACTAGAAATGATGTGCCCACCACACCACACATGCAATCGGCCACTAAGAAAATAAGCATATACAATAGTACAACGGTATCTAGCTCACGATACGTCTCCGTATTTTGTTGATGAGACTGACGGACTTTGCATTTGATGCGTGCTCCGTATTTTGTTGATGACACTTACGGTCATTGTATTTGAAGTGAAAGCATGATATGGTCACTGGACTTCAGAATAAGCTCATCATGGTCACCACATACATTTTGTCGTGCTAACCAACATGTGGTTGGATGGTTAGAGGACAGTGGTTTCTCGAGCCCACCAAGGTTAAAGTCCCGGTGCTCGCATTTATCTCGTGTTAATTTCAGTATTTTCCGGCGACATACGTTCAGTGGGAGGAGACGTTCCACTCGAATACGAGGCACCTATGGTGGCTTCATAAAATCTCAAGATCATATATGCTGGCCCACTCTCTCGAAGGTGCTCATAGGGGTAGGGTTCGCGTGTGTGCGCTTATAGCGGTGAGTGCTTGTGTGTATATATGAGCCCTTGTGTCTGTACCGTGTTAAACAAATACATATCATGATTATACGGTCACTGGCTCACCCGTACAACTCCGTATTTTGTTGATGACACAATCAATTGACCAGTCAAACGTTCCACACAGTGCAACTAGTGTTGCACCATCGGGGCACGTAACCGTGGGGCCCACCTGTCAGCCCGTATATGAAAGAAAGAAATGGTAGTTTGAGTTTGTACTGTGTTAATAAAATAGGAGTACATTTTAGGGTGATCATACGGTCACTGGCTCACCATACAGCTCTGTAATTTGTTGATAACACGATCAATTGACTAGTCAAACGATCCACATTCAGTAGCGCACATTACCATAGGGCCCACCCGTCAATGCGTATATGAAGGACAGAAATGGTAATAAATTAGTGGTCGGTGGGTATTCGAAGTCGTGAGACCTCTGGTTGGCAGTCACCGCGGTTGGGGGGCGTTCATTGGGCGGTGGGGTGGGGATCCACGGAGAAAAAGCTCGGCGGGGGGGGGGGGGGGGGGCTAGAGGGATGGCCGGTGCGGCGGCGGACCGGCGGTGGGGACTGGTTTCGGGGAGGGCGGGTCGGCCACGGGCGGCGGGGGCTGGCGGCTCAGGGGGTGGGGTGGAGTTTGATGATAAACTAGAGGCCCTTGATTTCGTATCCAACGGCTGGAAAATCTAATGACCAAAGATGAAAAAGTCAGTCGACTGACGTATAGCCTCACCCTGCATGTACACATGCATGCACGCAAGACACGCACGCATGTAGGCGTGCAACACTGACACGTACACACGCACGCATGCTGGCATGCAACACTGGCACGTACACATGCACTCATGAACACACGCACATACGCACCCATGCATGCAACACTGAAACGTACCCTTGCACGCACGCAACACTCGCACGCCTGCATGTACACAGCACACGACGCAAGACACACGTTCAACCTATACGTGCCTGCACCCTTTGTTAAGGACATGGATTGTTACGGGTATTAATCAATCTTATCTATGATAAGCAGAACATTGATGTTTGCAGCGGTCTTTATGAATCACAATGTAACGAATGCGCTATCAACATAGTAGGCTTATCTACATGAAAAAGATGATGTCACACTCAATGAACAATCATCGGTTTATGAAATGCCCGCTTCTGACCGCCCTGGCCCACCAAAGGTTCCTCTGCTGTGCGCTGCCTGCGTTGGGTCACTGACATGCATGCCATGCACCCAAAGAGCTCACATGTCAGTGGAAGAATGGCGCGGGTGTCCTAGGTTAGAGTCGACGGCGCCACTCGCAGCACGCCGGGCTGAACACGCCTCCGTGCCGCATTCAAACGCCTCCATAAACACGCCCGTGTGGAAGCCGGGAAACCCACTCTGGACACACGTCCGTTCACGACCGGGCCGCTCCCCTATCTCCTCCACCATTTTGTCCACTCTTACAATGGCTTACAAAGAGTAGTTATTCCGCATCCAAGTCGGCTGGGTAGCCCGCCGGATATGAGCTATGCAGCTCGCTGATCCACCTCCCTCCCCTCGCCCGACGGAGCCAGTCGCCACCCCAAGCTGGCGCGCGGTTCAGCAACTCGCCGCTCCAGGCCAGCTCGACGAGGAGCGGCGCACGGGCGTCGTTGCTGCCGTCCACGCCGCCGCCTCGTACCGCGTCTCCCGTTTCTGTGGCCGAGACTCCCATGCCCGTGGACGCGCCATGCAAGCAGCGACAGAAGCCACGTGCGCGGACAGTGATGAGTCCGTGGCCCGCGCCTCTGCATCCGCCGGCATCATCGAGGAGAAGTAGAACGCGGGAGGCTGCCGCCGCTTGGGTCCCATGAAGGCCACTGCAGAGGCGACGCCGGTGTACACAACAAGTGTATTGCCGGATCCTTTTTTGTGAGGACCTTCATCGACCCCGCATGGACTCCACGGAAGAGGGGAATGTTAGGATGAACTCGAGCCGGTGCCGGCCATGGCGAAGTAGTGGCCGGTGATGAACTCGAACCGGTGCCGGCCACCATCATCTTCGGCGCCAGCCAATGATATCAGTTGGGCAGTGGGGAAGCGAGCCGTCCTTTGCATTGAAGCATATACCTCCGGGGCTCTCAGCAGTCCGGTGACCGTGCTGCCGGACATGAGGAACACAAATTGATCGGCGGGTGACCATTTAGGCCAGGTATTATATACCTGTGCTGTCTAGAACTAGCACCGTGTAGTTCATTTGAATGTAATGAAATTCATCATGTTTGTATGAAAATATGGTACTTTATATGATTTTCGTCGTTGTTTATATGAAATATCAGTTTGTCTACGTGTTTGCATGAATTTCGTCCGGTTGGTTGAGTTGCTGTCATAATGTGTGCGGCTACGGTTGGACGGCGTAATTTGCGGGTCGCTGGTTAGCCTGCGGGTGGCTCAGGCGGCGTCGTGGGACAAAAAAACACAGCTCGTGTGAGCTCGTCTCCAACATGTGCGCTGGAGGATGCATGATAGCATGAGCACCCGAGCCATTCCTCATTCATCGATGGCAAAGGCACCGGTGGACAAAAGGGTCGCCAATATTTTGGCTACCCCGGGCAAGATCCAAACAGCCCCTCCCAATAGATTCAAATCCCTCGTTCGTCGTGGAATTTTTCCATGTGTTGTTTTCATGGGCTAGCAAGATGCCCGTGCATTGCACGAAACATCAAGATGCATTTTTTTTACAAACTCCCGCATGCATGCAAGGGATAATTAATGTCCTCCTTTGCTAGTACCACGAGGAAAACACCATTAATATTGCATCGATTAGTGTTAGTGGCCTTGTATATCTGCAAATTGTAATTTTGGTAGTGGCCCCTTGTATATAAAAATGGAGGGAGAAAGATAAGAGATAAGGTGAGGAGGAGTGGGGCGTGGTGGTGATTGGTGGTCGGACTGGGCGGAGGCATGGGGATGGACGGCGCATTATGTCTAGGTTTGTATCTCTCTCACACACACACCCACGTAGGTGGGGGACGTGCACGAAGAGAAGAGGTGCACGCACGGCGCACGTACTCCCGTCTCTTTCCCAACCACACCCGCGCGGGTACACGGTGGAGCTCATTTCTGTACAAAAAAGGTAGCCCGCGTGGTAATTTGGCACGTGTACTGGTTGTCCACTTGGTGGAGGGAGGATTGTCTACCACAGGTGAACAAACAAATTGCGACTTGATGCATTATGTTAAATTAAAAAAAGCGGCAAACCATGTGGGGCCTACCTTAGAGGCAAGGCTCTATACACTGGAGTACTTTTGATGTGTCCCATCAACTCGCAGAACGAGGAGAAGCTTGCTTAGTACGCCGTCTCCCCCGCCCACGGGCGCGGTGGCTCGCAGGATGAGGTGAAGCTTTCTTACTAGGCCTTACGCCCGCTCCCTCGCCCACGCGCGCGGTGGCTCACAGCACCAGGAGAAAATTTTACTACTCCCTCCATTTACTCCTCGTCCCTACTACGTACTTTGGTTAGTACTCCCTCCATTTACGTATACAAGGCCACTATAAAAAAATACATTTTGCATCTATACAAGGCCACAAATAGTAATCGAGACAAAAGTTACTACTCCCTCCTTTCCAGTTTATGGCTCAATTTCAAAATCTCTCCAACCAAGGTAGACGGTGAGTGGTTGAATTAATTTCGTATTTTGCACAAGTAATTAGTATGCTCGTTTTTCTCAAGAAGTTATGTTTACCAAGGCATTAATTAGAACGAATGCATGAATGACCACTAAATTTCCATGAAGTTGTACATGCATTGGTTAGTTTCCTCTTGACACTGCTTGCGTCGGGTGATCTAACGCACCTCGAAATCCAACATGTAGTGGTACTACTACTAGTATAGTAGAATTGAGACTTATCAAACAGAAAAAGAATGTTTTTAGATGATCCCTATAAACCCTAGTGGGTACGTACTCCGTAAAAACAGATTTTTCCAAAACTAAGTCGCTCCCTTTCATGAATTCTGTAGTATACTCCTCCGTCGATGCTCCCTTTCATGAATTCTATACTTCCTGTCACCGACATGTGGGACATATAGCAACCGGGTCGACGTGTCAAGCACCAAATAACAGTGCAGAACAGCAGGGGGATGCACCCCAGTCGTACCAGCCCAGTAGTAGTAATGGGCAATGAGACGTCAAATCACAATGCTGCACTTTCCCAGATGGACGAAGCAACCATTATTTCACACTTTGGTTTGCCATCATCTCAAACCACGTACTAGTATTGCTTCTGCCTCAAGAGGGACACGTGCATCGCCTTGGTATATCATGACACGTGGGACCGCATGACAGGCCATGCTCCCCCGCCGATCGCTTGGTAAAATCACCTCATTTTTTACTATACTTACTACATGGCATGCACGTCGTTCTAGATTGAGAATTTAACTAGCTATATATGTGATGAACAGTACTCTAGCCTTTTAAAAAATGTATACTTTTGTACAGTAGTACTATAGATGGATTGCGCCATGGAGCAGAAATTGAAATTAAAAAAAGGTGGTACATATAGAGAGCGCTCATCGCCAAATTATGCATATAGTACTATTAAAAAGGCTAGTCACAATAATGGTGTCCAGCACAACCCACCCCTCAAATAAAACTAAGAGGGTGCTTGGATACGTTTTAGTCCCATGACTAAAAGTAGTGGGACTAAAACATGCTAGCCTCACCCATGCTTGGATCCAAATACTAAAAAGGCTAAAATCAAGTTAATGAGCATTTATTATCCTCCAAACCCTCCAATCCAGAACTCGCATGTGTTAAAGGAGAGGAGTTAAATGAGTAGAGAGAGGACTAATCCACATTTTAGTAGGGGTACCCCTGACTAAAAAAATTTAGTCTCAAGACTAGTTTTAGCCCCTCTTTAGTCAGGGGTTTTTGGAACTTTAGCCTCTTAAAGAGACTATTTTTAGTCAGACTAAAATAAGTCCCTTGGATCCAAGCACCCTCTAAGCATCCTGGAATTCTTTGACAAAACTAAGCACCCTGAAATTCTTTGACAACTAAACTGCTGGCTATATGATATTGGCCATATATATTGTACGTATATAATGTGAAGAAACGAGTGGTAGTACTATACCAACTAAAAAATGAAATGTAATAAATACTAGTATGTACGTACTGAAGAGCTAAAGTAACGAGAAGAAACAGAACATAGTTCTGCTTGGGGCTCAGCACAACACACCCCTCAAATTAAATTAACCACACCTGAAATTAAACTTTGCAACTATTCTGGTAGACACTGCATTAGAACCACCATGAGCAATGACACTGCCACCTTACTCGGAGTCCTCGTCCACGTCCTCGACTTCGTCCTTGTCCCTCTTCCTCTTGGCCGATACTTCTTTGCTTGAACCGCACACTTGGTTGTTGCTCTTCATCCAACCCTTGTAGATATTGATGCAAAGGTAGCCATCCATTGCAGCATAGTGGATGTGGTCTATATCTAGTACATTCCACTGCCATGCATGATGATGAAACGTGTAATGAGGTTTCTCTAGTTTACCGTACGAAGGATGAACCATGGCTCCTGCCAGGGTCAGCATTGAAGGCTGACGAGAGGACACCAGCCAATTCTTCTGGAGGTCGAAGGTGTTGCCCACAACGAGGCCTATCCGACACAGGACTTCTTTGTCGTTACCAAAGTCTACAGTAACGAATTTCACTGTTTTGTCCTTGAGGAAGTTCTTAAAATCCTGGCACTCAATGTCAGCATGGCATATGTGGTAGACCAAGCAAACGTTATGTACGCAAACCTGGATCACGGTGGGCTTCTTCCTCTCTTAATCCTTTAGATCCTTCTCTCGTCCCAGGACTGTGGTGTACTCAACATCTAGCCCAGCGACCCACTCATCATCTGAGTTTTCGAACATGCGGCTGAAGCGAGAAAGGCATCCTTTCACCATCGCGGAAGAACGGGTGTAGATGACATCGAACTCATTGTCGGTGATGGTTCTAACCTTGTACTCACCACCGATCGTGGAGATTTGGGACACCATGGATTTGGGAGGAGGGTTAGGATTAGTGGAACTACCATAATGTGAATGGACGGGACGACTAGGAGCGAACCGCCGTCGTATTGAAGGACGTGCGGGGACGAGTAGGAGCGAACTGCCAGCGTGCGAACGGCAGGGTAGTGGCTTTCCATTCTCCCATGATACAGGCTTCCGAGAGCCCTTGGATCTGAGATCGAATGGTTGCATGGCGTGATTCTAGACCTATGGGTGAATATCCTATCCTGGAGGGTTATTCTGCAAATTTTCAGCAACTTAGCATGCGACCGTTTGATCTCAGATCCAAGGGTTGCCAGCAGCCCGTATCATGGTCGCGCCTACCACAACCGGCACATCGCTCGCGCGGTCGCGCCCTTGGAGATTTAACACGGTCCGTTAGGCTATCTGATGTTGGCATGTCATACATAGTATTCACTTAGTCACTCATACTACAACAAGGTTGGCTATAAGTGTATTTTTTACTCCTGTCTATCTCTTTCTTCGTACTCAAGGAAGAAACGGTGCTAAGCGCGTGTATTTATTGCATTTGCGAAGGAGTGACCTCTTCCAATGAAATGGTGTTGCTAAGTTTGCTTCATTTAATTAGCTATAGACTCAAAATTTTCTTTTCACCTAGGTACACGCGCTTAGCACCGTTTCTTCCTTGGGTCACCAAACTAGTCTCTCTCTTCTTGATTAATTTGCCACATCAGACTTTATGCCTATGTGGAAAGCTTAAGCACCTGTAGGAGCAAGTAAAAGTGAGTACAATAGTGGAGAAGTGGGCTCTCATGCAAGAGCCAGCCTCTACTACATGGTGGAGCATTGGGAGAGGCACCTGTATGGAGGTGGTCAGGAATCTGGGAGACTCACGCCGGTTGTAGCGCCGCATTTAAAATGATAATGGCAAGTCAAATCACGGGGCCCCACCTGTCCAGCAGTAACTCACTGTCAAATCACACAGCCCTACGTTTGCAGCAGCCTACTCCCTCATCTTCTCGCGTCTCTGTCGAACCGACTAGGCGGAACTGCCCTGCCGCCTACCGCGCAGGAAAAGCCCCGCCCTCGACTTTTAAATAAAACTACATCCGCTTAAGAATCCAATGGTATACTTTTTGTGACATAGTAACTCATATTTAGTTAGTCAAATGGATGACCTAGAACTACGTGCAGGCCCTATAAACCGAGACGCCTAAAAATAAAAAAACCGAGACAGAGAGGGTAGTTCAGCACATGTATCTTTTTAGATCAATATAGTCGGGATTCACCAAGGAGCAAAACCAACTGGTAGGCTGCTCCTGTCGTGTTGGCATAGCAACTCAAGCAGGGTCAGTCCGCACACGAAATGGCAACACACTTAGCAGGACCCCTTTGGCCGACATGTGGCTCATCCACCATCTTGTTCCACATGCAATGCACCAAATTACAGTTCGGAGCAGCGGTTGGAATTGGAGGCACCCCGGTCGTAGCACCGCAGTAGTAGAAAATGAGCGACGAGGGGTCAAATCACAAAGCCCCACCTTTCCCGCATTAAGCTGGAAGGATGAAGCAACCATCATTTCACTCTAGGGTGCAAGAGCATAAAGAAAAGAGAAAACAATGATGCGTGCGGCAGCTACCTAGGGCACCCTAGGGTAGGGGTCTCCAATACAGATCCTTTTTTTTGAAGCGCCTCCACTACAAATCGGCTTCTCCCTCGTCCTCTTGAAGAAAACCAATGATGAGTGCAGCGGTAGGGTTTGTAGGAGTACTACGGCGTGCGGGGCCACGTCGTAGTAAATGGGTTCGAGCCGACGCCTTAAATATGTGTGGGCCGCTTGGTTTTACGGGAACAAGGCAGCATTTTGGGTTCGGGGACCAGTGGAGATATAGTACGTACAAAAAATTGTGGACGTAGGTTCGATCGAAAGGCAATGATGCATGGGCCCTGCATTTTGATATACCCGGGGTCATGTGAAATTTGCTATTCTACTCAAAACTAGTAAGGTACACATGTATTGAACGCATGAGATTTTGAAACCAAATTATGAATAAATACACACTATAGGATGTAAAGCTTTGAGTCATATATGCATGATGTAGATGTTCGTTTAGGTCTTATAGTTCATCTCATTCAAAATCAATAAGTTTTATAAAACTGTTAAGATTCATGGGGTTGTGCATCGTACTCCCTCCATTCCAAAATAGATGGCCCAACTTTGCACTAACTTTGTACAAAGTTAGTGCAAAGTTGGGTCATCTATTTTGGAACGGAGGGAGTAAATCATAAAGTAAAAAAACAAATAATGGCAATTCATTTAGAAAAAAATAATCAATTATGATACAGAAGATTCTAGAACAAAGGAGAAGTGCTTGTATTTTGAGGTTTGTGCATTATGCTTAAGTTCAACCATGGAGTCTTCTAAATTGTACATGTGGCAGATCTGGTGGAATGTTGATGATATCCAACGGCCAGTAGTGCTTGGATTTGCCTATCTCTGCACTGTCGGGTTAGCTTCATCTAGCGACCATCTTTCAAAGTTATTGGCACACTATATAGTTCTTGTGCCATAGTTGCATGTTTTGGAAAAAAGCTACTAGTGGGTTGTACTGTCTATTTAGGAATAGAAGATGTATACATGGAAGTTGTAGGGAAAGAGATGACATGGAGCATCTCAATTCCTATGAGTAGGGATTGGAAAAGAGATGTCATTTGGTTCACATCATAGGAACTTTTCTATTGAATATAGAGATGACATGTTTCTCAATTCCTATGAGGAGGGATTAGAAAAGAGATGTAATTTGGTTCATATCATAGGAACTTTTCTATTGAATATACACTAATGTTTATTTTCCTTTGAAATTAAGGAGTATAGGAATCCATTCATATGAACCAAGTGGCTCTAAAGCTATAGAAATGATATCATGTTTATTTCCTTTGAAATGTGTATATGAATCTATTCCTATGAACCAATTGGCTCTAAAGGAAAAAATCCTATAAAAATCATATCATATAGAGTTCCTATGATATTCCTCGACACTAAAGGATGCTTGAAATTGCTGTAGGTGATATGATGATCTTTCTTTGTAGACTCCTCACCCAACTTTATAGTTACCTCTCGAAGATGAATGAAATGATATATACATGGTATTCTACATGTGCAATTTGGTACACGACAACTTGGTAAAAGTTTGCGAAGTTCGAATTTTCAATAAAGCTATATGCACTGCATTTCGGAACGGAGGGAGCATACAGCAGTTGCTAACACTCATGTGGAAGATTTGTGTGTAGGAGGAGTGGCTGTTCTGTTAAATGACATGGCAAAACTGACACTGTCGGATGCCGATCTAACGGTCCTTACGGCGTTCGTCAGGAAAAGGCTTGTGGCGAACGTTTGTCGGATAATGATTTATGGACACATGCATTGCATTGATACGTGCCCCCCTCTCTCTCACGCACACACACCCTCACGAGTCACGACTCTCCCGAGTCCTCTCGCAGACTCACACGTTGCACCCACCGTCTATCTGTAGGTAGACATCACGCACATATGTGCTCTTCACACCCTACCCTCAGAACTTCTAAAAAACAAAAGACGGTGCGCACATTTTATTTTAGCTCACACGTCACACACTTGTACTATTACTCTTGCGGCGAACGTTCTTTGGGCATAGTATATTGTACTCTCACGAAGAGAAGCGGTGCACGCACGCACTAGTTCTCTCACACCCACTCGCGGGTACACGTAGGAGCGCATTTTTTTGAAGGTGGTACAACAAAATCACTCCACTATATATAAAAGCAGGAGCCTTAGCGCTTGCTTTACTAGGGTTCCTCCCATTCACTCTCTCATGCTCTCCAGATCTAAGCAACACATAGGTGGACACACTCTCTCTCAGCTCACGGCTGGTCACAAATCCGGCCGGACAAACCTCGACCGGGGTAGGGGTGTAGGCGCATCGTTCACGCTGTCGTCGGTGGCGAGGGAGGAGACCAACGGCTGCCCGTGCGTCCCGATCGGCGGCCGTGCCATTCTCTCCGAGAGAGCGCCGGCTCGGGAGGGCCTCCAACCCCTTCTTCCTCCCTCCGGTATTGTGGCCAAGATGCGGCCTCCCGACGCCATCGTTGCGACATGCCGACGACCCTCAGGTATATATTCCTTCGAAACCTACCTTGCTCTACTACCCCAGCTCCCTTCGTGTGGATCCTTTTCTACTTCCGTCCGCTGTTCCAAAGCCACCTAGACTTCTACTAAGGCACGTGCTCTACACGTATGTTCTGTATGATAGATACTCATATACCTTCTTTTTAGAGAGAGAAATGGGTACTCGTATCTTGAGTAGATATCATAGTGTGTTTGTTTGCATGATCTAAGGACTATTCTGAAATAAGAAGCAAATCACTTGCACAAATCAAACGGAGTTCCAAGTAAGAATTTGATTACAAGATAAAAGTTGTAGTTTTATTATATGTTGTTTCCTGGGTTCCACTGATGTATAGTTCCAGAGTTGTTTGACGGTTTACATGCATGTTTATGGGCTATTTTGTGCAACTAAATAAGCCATTTAGGTCTGACAGACACTCATGTCCTGTATTAGCTTGAGGTATAGCTTATGTATGACTGAAATAAAATATTACACTTTTCTGCGAATAATAAAAATATTACATTTCTCGATGAAGCAGAATAAAACTTTAGCTAGCATCAGCCATGCAATGTTATGTTATGTGAACAGTGTAAACTTTGCAGTATAGCGGCATCTAAAAAATCCATTTTTACAGTAATCTAAAAAGATAAGTTAGTAGTAGAGTGTTTATTTCCCAGGTGACAACGGGGAACCAAAATGTGCTAGCTATTTGCCAACTTGTCGTACTTGCATGTGAGGAGGTGGTAGCAGTTTCTAGACATTTCTCAACTTCAGTAGGTGCAACCCAAATTCAATGGGGACTTCTTTATTTGTTTACTTGGAGAGTAGAGTCGGCCATGTGCACAAGGAGCGGGAGCGAAACCGGCAGCTCTTAGCCATCAGATCATGTCATCCTTTGTTTGATGGACTGCAGTGATATGCATGAGAGGGGAAATGAACGGTGGATTTTGAGCCAATGCTTGTTTGGGTAGGAGAACCGAAGATGGAGTGGTAAATCCAATTTCAAAACTGCCGCATTATAGTAGTAGTAGATTAGAAGTAAAGCTATTTCATACAGTCGACTCAAAGCATTGGTTCAAACAGGGAAGAAAGTGGGAAAGCTGTAGCATGAATCTAGGACTTGGTTCTAAGAGGAAACGGGGGAAAGTAGTAATATCTATCACTGTTTAAATAATCGTATATCTTATTTGCGCAAACAGGGATGTCTGTCTCCATATCATTTCGGGATGTCTGTCTCCGTATCGTTTCTATCCGCGCAATCAAAAGCACACACCTCAGTTTTAGTACAACTGCGCAAAATGAGATGGCTATCCCTCGCTGCCATCGTCTAACCTCCCATCTTCAAGGTATGCCTACATTGGTAGTAATTAAGGTAGAATGACCAACGCAATCTAAAAGAAGTTGATTCATACGTTTTACTTCCTGATTGCAGTGCAGGGACGAGTGAAAAAAACTGCATCCTAGTCTGGAATGCACTTTCTACCAGTTCATCCATGGATCAAGGACTAGCTGGCACGGCTGCACGGCGGTTTTTTGGACAGGTGCACGGACAAGAGGCATTGTGGTCTGCTTATTTCTGCAAATAGCAGTGCTTAAATTTAGTAGAATGCACAAGCATTTCAGCTGGTCAGTACACTGCATGGTTTAGTTCAGCATTCCAGCTAATACCACAATTATAATTGGTTATTCTGGAATGAGAGAACCTAACCCTGAATGGTGGCAACAAGAAAAAACCAGAGTGAACTCCAGGAAATTTAAGCCTGCCGGGAGGCCCTTTGCTCAGAGAGAAGCCTTGCTTGTTTTTTCCTGATTTGTAAACCTTCTCACAACTTTGTCTTTCGCTGTGAACTAGTATATGTTTGTTATGTTCTATGAATCACTGAGATGTATAAAATTGCTTAACTTATGCTTTTCAAGTTTTTTATGAAGACGAGTTTAATGTGAGTGTTCCACATGAGCGCTGGACTAGCGTGTGAACGTTCGGAATTTATTACATTGTGGCCTCAATTAACTGCATGAACCACTGTAACAAGATACATAGTTGCTTATATGTCAGACAGCAGATTGTTGATTGTTAGCTGGTCGATAGCCTAGTGTTAGTTGTTCGATAACCACTGTAACAAGATACATTGTTGATTGTTGATTGTTTATTAACTTCATGACATATAAGCAAGTATTAGCCGTAGTGCTTCTTCAACCTCTGGTCTTCTTGCTCCAGCCGCCCAAAGAAGCATCGGTCGTGCCGCATGCTCCTGCCTCCCGTGGCCGGCTGTGCTGCCACAGAGGCCTCATCGCCCCCTACTATTCCCACTGCTGGTGAGGCCCTGCGGTGACGACAGCCTCACACCGCAGCCGAACCAGTGAACCCTCGTAGTCCTCTCCGCATGGGCTTCCACTGCCGCGTCGTCCCCTTCCTACGCCTTGCCATTGTCCACCGCCGTGGTGCTCTCCGCGCGGCGTGGTCAATGTGGTCAAGGAACGACTTCCATTGGAAGAGTACTGTACGGGGAGAGGCTGACAGCTGGGTCCGCGGCCACAGCCCAGTTTTTTTGTGATTTGCCAAGTAAGTCACTTTGTCGAGCCTGTTGAGCTACAAATCTTTCAAGACGAGGAGAGCTTTCATTCGGCTGGCCGAGAAAATGGCCCATCAGTAATGAGAAATGGGTTGTACATCTTTAAAACACATCAAACCGGCAATTAGTTTCAAATATCTTTTTTTCATTTCAGGATTTTAAATTACATTAATTTTTATGCGTGGAGAATTTGTTGGATTTTATATTGATATACATTTATTTTTAAACTCACTTTTAATGTGAGTCGAAATTTCAGGATTAAAAACAGTTCGGACCGCACCGAAATATGCAAAATTTCGTATAATTTTTTAACCGTTGCCACAATATGGGCTGTAATGCTAACAAAAAGAATATGGGCTCCAAAAAAACCTTAAGAATTAGCAAATGGGTTGTAAATTATTAGAAATAATGGCAGATGGGATGTATGTTGTTTTCCACAGATTTGAGGCTTTCCTAAAAAAAGGTTGACGCACAAGCACTGACTATTGGATGTCCATCCAACGACCGTCATGCTTCTTCAATCTCTGCTCTTCCTACTCCAGCCGCTCAAACAAGCGCCGGCGGGACTGCCTGCTCCCTCCTCCTCGTGGCCGGCTGTGCTGCCGCGTAGGCCTCACCGCCCGACCATACTCCCATCACTGGCCTAGCCATCCCTCTACTCACCCACACCTATTGTTATTCTCCGGCGACGGCAGACGAACCAGTAAACCGTCGTACAGTCGTACTCCCCTCCACGTGGGAAACAACTGTCGAGTCTTCCCTGCCTCCGTGTCGTCCCCTTCCTAGGCATCGCTGTCGTCCACCGCCCTGGTGCTCTCGGCGCGGCCTGGTCAACGTGGTCAACGACCGACATGCATCTAAAGTGGACTTTACGTGGAGAGGCCGCCAGCTGGGTCCACGGCCGCATGCAGGGAAATGCCTCCTTATTACGCGCAAAATAATGATTCCTCCACCTGACATCAGGGACACACTGAAAGGGCCTCTATATTTCACGAAAAAAAATTACTGCCGCGGACAACTCGGACCCACTAGCTATATCTTCGCACGCAAGGAAGTGCCTCCTTATTACGGACAAAAAAATGAATAATCCCCCTGTTAGCTGGGACCCAGTATAGTGGCAGGCTGACTTGTGGGCCTACTAAGTTGACGGGGACGGAGGGCTTTGTCAACTTAGTCAATATGCACGATTCTAGCTCAAGTGACCGTACGATGTCCATCCAACGGCCATAGTGCTCCTTCAACCTCAGGTCTTCTTGCTCCAGCCGCCCAAGCCAGCGCTGGTCGTGACTCGTGCTCCTGCCTCCCGTTGCCGGCTGCGATGCGACGGAGGCCTCACCGCCCCCTACTACTCCCACCGCTGGCTAGGCCATCCCTCTACTCACCCACACCCCCTGTTATTCTGCGGCGACGGCAGCCTTACACCGCAGCGAACCAGTGAACCCTCGTACTCCTCTACGCGTGGGCATCCACTGCCGCGTCTTTCCCGGCTTCGCGTCGTCCCCTTCCTAGGCCTCGCCGTCATCCACTGCCCTGGTGCTCTCGGCGCGGCGTGGTCAACATGGTCAAGGGACAGCTTCCATCGGATGTGGACTGTACGTGGAGAGGCTGACAGCTGGGTCCACGGCCGCGGCAAGGAAGTGCCTCCTTATTACGTGCAAAATAATTATTCCTCGACCTGACAGCGGGAGCCACCGGACGGGCCACCGTATTTCGTGAAAACAATGTTTCCCCCTGACTGCTGGGACCCACCAGCTACATCTTCGCATGCAAGGAAGTGCGTCCGGGCAAAAAAAATGATTCGCCCCATGACTGTTGGGACCCACTAGCTACATCTTCGCAGGCAAGGAAGTGTCTGACAGTTGGGACCCACCTGGTCGAAGCGTACGTAGCGTTGTCATTCTGGTCGCGAACGTGTACGTACATACTGGTTGATGTAGAGGCGCGCACGTGTCGTAGTAGAGACGCACACGTAGCATTTACATGTACGTACAACGGCCAGGGTGCAAGAAAGAAAATACGGCCACGTATGTGTACATACGGGCGGGGTCTCGAACACCTACTCACGCATACGTACGGCTAGGGCTCGTGTACATGGCTCGGTCAGAACGGAGAAACAGTGTCGTCATCATGTTCATGGGGAGGCAACGGAATGCGTCGTGTTCATGGGGAGGCAACGGAATGCGTCATGTTCATGGGGAGGCAACGGAATGCGTCGTGTTCATCAGGAGGGCTTGGATGGAATAGGCGATGGAAATGAGTCCTGGCGTACCGCAGAATGGAGGAAACGGCCTTCTGTTCGACCGTCCAAATTCGAGACGGGATCCTGTTCATCGGGAGGGGTCTGGCGTACCGCAAAACGGAGGAAACGGACCTCCTACGGTCGAAACGGGGGTTCTGTTGATCGGGAGGGGTGTGGCGTACCGCAAAACGGACGAAAAAGACTTGTGTTGGAGCGCTGCGGTCGAAACGGGGGTCCTGTTCATCGGGAGGGGTGTGGCGTACCGCAAAACGGGACTCCACGGGATACTGTTCATCTCCACCATCGACCCCCTCCAGCCTCCACGAGCTACTGTTCATCCACCGTCGACCTCCTCCAGCCTCCACCTGCGACTGTTCATCCACAGGGCTCCTGTTCATCCAGCCTCCACCGCACGCTACTCCACCGGCTACTGTTCGACCAGCCCTCTACACGGGCTCCTGTTCAACCACCCCTCCACGGGCTACTGTTCATCCTGCCCTTCACCGTCTACTGTTCATCCTGCCCTCCACGGGGTGGTCCTGTTCATCCAGGCCTCCACGGGGTCCTGGTCATCTAGCCCCAACCGGCTCGATCGATCGGGGTCCTGTTCATCTAGAGGCAAAACCACGGGGTCCTGTTCATCCACCCCCACCGGGAACTGCTCATCCAATCCTCCCCCCCCCCCCCCCGCAACGCTCACTGTTCATCCAGAGGCAGCATCGATCAGCTTCAGTTAGCAGCAGTAGCGAAGGAATCGCTTGATCGGGTTCAGTTAACAGCCATCGATCGATCGCTCGGGTTCAGTAACGCGTAGCCTGCAGTGTAATCGCTCGGGTTTAGTTAGAGCCCAACGCGTCGCTCGGGTTCAGTTAGAGCCAACGCCTCGCACACACACGCGTACGTGTACAAGAGAAACACGCATCGCTCGGCCCCCGACCTCCCACCGTAACCGGCAACTCCCCGAAATTTTCCTTGCCCTCGCTTCTACCATAGTTTTTGCCGTCATGGACGGCCCAAAGAATGTCATGCAGCTACGTCTCCGGCCCGCCCAGGACGAAAAGCCAATTTCCTGTCATGATTTTTTGTCATGGAAGTAGGAGCCCACCACATCTATGATGATACCGGGTTTGGTCACAATTATCATCATAGAAGTTTCATATGTATGACAGAAAAAAATTCGTTCGGCCCAAAATGTCACGGGTCTGTCTTTTTCTGTAGTGGTTGTTGCAATCTCTCTTATCGCAACAATGGCTTTGTTGCAAGATCTAGATCTTGAGAGAATTCGCCGCTCGTGCTCCTGCCGAGCTCGCATCGAGTCGCCGCCTCCCCATGCTGCTCCGACTGCCCCGAGCTCCCATCGAGTCATCGTCTCCCCGCGTTGCTCCGACTGCCACGAGCTCCCGTTGAGTCGCGCGCCTCACCGTGACGTGACTTGGTCGGAGGTTCGATGCTTGCCTGTGGCAGTGCCATGGTGGGGATGGGAGGTGCCTTTCCTCCATAACCACCGCCCAACGGGCTCATGACGAATGGCGGCGCTGTTTTATTTTGCAACATCCAATCTGTTGCAAGAAATATTTCTGCAACATCAGTCATGTTCCAAAACTTTCTTCCATAACACCATATAGAGGTGAAGACAAAGAGAGAAAAATTTGTAACATCATCTCAATTAAAAAAAATCTGCAACAATACCTCTGTTGCAAAAAAGTGAAGAGAAAAAAAGTTCTACAACAACCTATGTTGTAAAAAAACCTACAACACAACCTATGCGGCAAAAACATCCACAACAGAATCTCTATTACAAATGTTTCCACAACAAGATCTTTGTTGCAAAGAAGAGGAAGTAGTTTAGCAGCTTGATTTATCCGACCGCTCGCAAGGCGGCGGATCTTTTAAAAGCATCCGCCGGCCGACGCGTAGCAGCACCCTAATATGAATGCAATTATATTAATAAATGGATTATTAATAATAGGGCAATTAGCCTGCTAATTGGGTTTTGCTATTGCAAACGGTTATTGGAAAAATACTGCGGGCGATGACCTTAGGCAACACACACAATTTCTAGGAATAAACCGTGTTGGATCAATGAACAATCACACACGACTTTCTCTTGAAAATTGTTTGCGTTAGGCCACCTTGCGCAAACATTTACCACATAGAAACTGTGTGTGATGGACAGCCTTTGCCACATAGTTTCTTCTACGGACCATGTGTGATGCATTCAATAAAGCAAACGATAAAATTGTTAATATCGTGTGCAATGGCAACGCTATCACAAACGATTTAACGGAAAAAATTGTGTCTGATGTACCTATGAACGGAATCGTTTTCCTTGGAGTGACTATGTGGGATGTACATACGAACGGAAACGTCTAGCGGGGACTGTGTGTGGGATGTACTTACAACCGGAAACAATTTCGCCTGTATAATTGCATTTTTTCGCTCTATTGTATGTATTTCCATATTTGAGTGCTCGCCAGTCGCACACGAACTCATTTTTCCGAGCGTGTGTGCTAGGAGGGTATATCCCCGACGGTTTATGGGTCGTGTGGGAAGGACCCCCCTATCGCCGTCCCTCACTAGGTGACGGTTCCAAATGTCATCGCGGGAAGGGGTTAAAACCGTTTGTATAGAACTGACGCGAATCAGTGTAAGGGCCGCTCTACCACTTGCCATTGGGAGCTTGAGAAGAGGAGTGGTACATGCATGCTCCTCCTCCTCCGCCATCCGCCTCGCCATGCCTCGCCCCGTACCGACGCACGCTTGCTGCGGGTTGCAGGAATGAGCCGAGCCAAGCCATAGTTTTGCCAGCCAGAAATGGTTAAGTAATTATGGATTAATTAATGAGTCATTGATGGAAGTCCCACCGTGTAAGATGTTGGACCATGGGTTGTTCGCCTTCCTGAGACAACCTTCTTGGGGTATGGCCACTCCCTTCCCGGGGGTGCGACCCTTCTTGGGTTATGGCGACTCCCTTCCAGGGGTGCGTCGACTCGGTCATGGGCCTAAGCCAAGCGCAGGCCCATCTACGCGACGATCTATATAAGGAGGTGTTGGTCTGTGGAGTCAACCCTAACTCACCCGCTCCCTCATCCACGACCCTAGCCGTCATCTACTGATCCTCTCTCTGTGTTGCTTCTGGTGATACCACCCCGACGACTTCATGCATGGTCGGTCGGGAGAGCAGGTGCCTCCGGAACTGTATCGTTCTAGATCCTGCCCGGGAGAATAACAATAAGGTTTTTGGTGAGCATCGCGGCACGACTGCTCCCAATCCGTCCCAGTCTTCGTCCTCCTCTGGTTCCACAACTTCCCCTACATCAACACCATGGCGCCGCCGCCGTCAAGAAGAAGAAGAAGGCCACAAACTACACCGAGGTTGCTGCCACTGCCGCCATGTTTTCCTGGCCAACCAAAGGGTTGTTGGGGAACATAGTAATTAAAAAAAATCCTACGATCACGCAAGATCTAACTAGGAGATGCATAGCAACGAGAGGGGAGAGTGTGTCCACATACCCTCGTAGACCGAAAGCGGAAGCATTTAGTAATGTGGTTGATGTAGTCGAACGTCTTCATGATCCAACCGATCCAAGTATCGAACGTATGGTACCTCCGTGTTCAGCACATGTTCAGCATGATGACGTCCCTCGAGCTCTTGATACAGTTGAGGACGAGGGAGAGTTCAGCACGATGGTGTGGTGACGGTGATGATGAAGTTACCGGCGAAGGGCTTCACCTAAGCACTACGACGATATGGCTGAGGTGTTAAACTGTGGAAGGGGGCACCGCACACGGCTAAGAGATTGTCTGTTGTCCTTTGGGGTCCCCCCCCCCCCCCCCCGCCTCCGTATATAAAGGGGGGAGGAGGTGGCCGGCCAAGGGGGGCGCGCCATGGGGGAGTCCTACTTGGACTCCTAGTCGAAGTAGGATTCACCCTCCCCCCTCCTTCCTTCCACCGGAGAGGAAAAAGGGAAGGGAGAGAGAGGGAGAAGGAAAGAGGGCCCCGCCTCCCCTAGTCCAATTCGGTTTGGGCAAGAGGGGGGCGCGCGCCTCCCCACGTGGCCTTCCTTCTCTCTTCTAATATGGCCCAATAGGCCCAATACTTCCCCCGGGGGGTTCTGGTAACCCCTCGGTACTCCGGTAAAATATCCGAATCACTTGGAACCATTCCAATGTCCGAATATAACCTTCTAATATATGAATCTTTACCTCTCAACCATTTTGAGACTCATCTTCATGTCTGTGATCTCATCCGGGACTCCAAACAAACTTCGGTCATCAAATCACATAACTCATAATATAAATCGCCATCAAACGTTACGCGTGCGAACCCTACGGGTTCGAGAACTATGTAGACATGACCGAGACACATCATCGGTCAATAACCAATAACAGAACCTGGATGCTCATGTTGGCTCCTACATATTCTACAAAGTTCTTTATCGGTCAAACCGCATAACGACATACGTCATTCCCTTTGTCATCGGTATGTTACTTGCCCGAGATTCGATCGTCGGTATCATCATACCTAGTTCAATCTCATTACCAACAAGTCTCTTTACTCGTTCCGTAATGCATCATCCCGTAACTAACTCATTAGTCACATTGCTTGCAAGGCTTATAGTGATGTGCATTACCGAGAGGGCCCAGAGATACCTCACCGATACTCGGAGTGACAAATCCTAATCTTGATCTATGCCAACTCAACAAACACCATCGGAGACACCTGTAGTGCGTCTTTATAATCACCCAGTTACGTTGTGACATTTGATAGCACACAAAGTGTTCCTCCAGTATTCGGGAGTTGCATAATCTCATAGTCAGATGAATATGTATAAGTCATGAAGAAAGCAATAGCAATAAAACTAAATGATCATAATGCTAAGCTAATGGATGGGTCTTGTCCATCGCATCATTCTCTAATGATGTGATCCCGTTCAGCAAATGACGACACATGTCTATGGTCAGGAAACATAACCATCTTTGATTAACAAGCTAGTCTAGTAGAGGAATACTAGGGACACTTTGTTTTGTCTATGTATTCACACATGTCTTAAGTTTCTGCTTCATCCAACAATACCACCGAATCAAAGTAAGACGTTGGTGGTAACCAGTATGACTATTATCGCCCACAACTCTTGTGTTCTACTCGTGCATATAACATCTTCGCGTAGACCTGGCTCTGATACCACTGTTGGGGAACGTAGTAATTCAAAAAAATCTACGATCACACAAGATCTAACTAGGAGATACATAGCAACGAGAGGGGAGAGTGTGTCCACGTACCCTCGTAGACCGAAAGCCGAAGCGTTTAGTAACGTGCTTGATGTAGCCGAACGTCTTCACGATCCAGCCGATCCAAGTATCGAACATACAGCACACCTCCGTGTTCAGCACACGTTCAGCACGATGACATCCCTCGATCTCTTGATCCGTACGAGGGAGCATTCCGTCAGCACGACAGTGTCGTGTCGGTGATGCTGAAGTTACCAGCGCATGGCTTCACCTAAGCACTACGACTATATGATCGAGGTGTTAAACTATGCAAGGGGGCACCGCACATGGCTAAGAGATTGTCTGTTGTCCTTTGGGGTGCCCGAACATGTTACCATCCGCCTTAGTCTCTCAATGAAAGCACCAATGTCGATGTCAAAACCGGCGGATCTCGGGTAGGGGGTCCCCAATTGTGCGTCTAAGGCGGATGGTAACAGGAGGCGGGGGACACAATGTTTACCCAGGTTCGGGCCCTCTCGATGGAGGTGATACCCTACGTCCTGCTTGATTGATCTTGAAGTATGAGTATTACAAGAGTTGATCTACCACGAGATCATAGAGGCTAAACCCTAGAAGCTAACCTATGATTATGATTGTTGTCGTCCTACGGACTAAACCCTCCGGTTTATATAGACACCGGAGGGGGCTAGGGTTATACAGAGTTGGTTACAAGGGAGGATATCTACATATCCGAACCGCCAAGCTTGCCTTCCATGCAAAGGAGAGTCCCACCCGGACACGGGACGAAGTCTTCAATCTTGTATCTTCATAGTCCAACAGTCCAGCCAAAGTATATAGTCCGGCTATCCGAGGACCCCCTAATACAGAACTCCCTCAGTGCCCCCCGCCTCCGTATATAAGGGGGGATGAGGAGGTGGCCGGCCAAGGAGGCGCGCCATGGGGGGGAGTCCTACTTGGACTCCTAGTCCAAGTAGGATTCGCCCCCCCCCCCCTCCTTCCTTCCACCGGAGAGGGAAAAGGGGAAGGGAGAGAGAGGGAGAAGGAAAGAGGGGGGCCGCCCCCTCCCCTAGTCCAATTCGGTTTGGGCAAGAGCGGGGCACACCTCCCCACGTGGCATTCCTTCTCTCCTCTAATATGGCCCAATAGGCCCAATACTTCCCCCGGGGGGTTCCGGTAACCCCTCGGTACTCCAGTAAAATATCTGAATCACTCGAAACCATTCTGATGTCCAAATATAACCTTCCAATATATGAATCTTTACCTCTCGAACATTTTGAAACTCCTCATCATGTCCGTCATCTCATCCGGGACTCTGAACAAACTACGGTCATCAAAGCACATAACTCATAATACAAATCGTCATTGAACGTTAAGCGTGCGGACCCTAAGGGTTCGAGAACTATGTAGACATGACCAAGATACATCTTCGGTCAATAACCAATAGTGGAACCTGGATGCTCATATTGGCTCCTACATATTCTATGAAGATCTTTATCGGTCAAACTGAATAACAACATACGTCATCCGCTTTGTCATTGGTATGTTACTTGCCCGAGATTCGATCGTCGGTATCATCATACCTAGCTCAATCTCGTTACCGGCAAGTCTCTCAATGATCACCCAGTGTTCCTCCAGTCTTTATAATCACCCAGTTATGTTGTGACGTTTGATAGCACACAAAGTGTTCCTCCGGTATTCGGCAGTTCCATAATCTCATAGATAGAGGAATAGGTATAAGGCATGAAGAAAGCAATAGCAATAAAACTAAACGATCATAATGCTAAGCTAATGGATGGGTCTAGTCCATCACATCATTCTCTAATGATGTGATCCCATACATGAAATGACAACACATGTCCATGGCTAGGAAACTTAACCATCTTTGATTAACGAGCTAGTCAAGTAGAGGCATACTAGGGACACTCTGTTTGTCTATGTATTCACACATGTACTAAGTTTCCGGTTAATACAATTCTAGCTTAAATAATAAACATTTATCATGATATATGGAAATATAAATAACAACTTTATTATTGCCTCTAGGGCATATTTCCTTCAGTCTCCCACTTGCACTAGAGTCAACAATCTAGTTCACATCGTCATGTGATTTAACACCAATAGTCACATCTTTATGTGATTAGTTCACATCGCCATGTGACTATACCCAAAGGGTTTTACTGGAGTCAATAATCTAGTTCACATCGCTATGTGATTAACACCCAAAGAGTACTAAGGTGTGATCATGTTTGTTTGTGAGAGAAGCTTAGTCAATGGGTATGTGTGATCGCCTGCCAGTGGAAGGCTTTCTGTGTTCAGTCAATCTACGCAGAGTGAATCGCTCCCTAAGGAACCCCCGAAAGGGCTGCCGTCCGATGGACATTTAGAGCCATATGTATTGTGCAAATTTTCTATGTCTACAATGCTCTACATGGAGCTACTCTAGCTAATTGCTCCCACTTTCAATATGTATCCAGATTGAGACTCAGAGTCATCCGGATCGGTGTAAAAGCATGCATCGACGTAACTCTTTACGACGAACTCTTTATCACCTCCATAACCAAGATATATCTCCTTAGTCTTCTAAGGATAATTTTGACCGTTGTCCAGTGATCCACTCCTGGATCAATATCGTACCCCCTTGCCAAACTCATGGCACGGTACACAATAGGTTTGGTACACAACATAGCATACTTTATAGAACCTATGGCTGAGGCATAGGGAATGACTTTCATTCTCTTTCTATTTTCTATCGTGGTCGTGTTTTGAGTCTTACCCAACTTTATACCTTGCAATACAGGCAAGAACTCCTTATTTGACTGTTCCATTTTTGATCTACTTCACAATCTTTTCAAGGTATGTACTCATTGAAAAATCTTATCAAGCGTCTTGATCTATCTCCATAGATCTTGATGCCCAATATGTAAGCAGCTTCACCGAGGTCTTTCATTGAAAAACTCCTTTCAAACACTCCTTTATGATTTCCAGAAAATTCTACATCATTTCCGATTGTTGGTGTCAAAACCGGCGGATCTCGGGTAGGGGGTCCCGAACTGTGCATCTAAGGCGGATGGTAACAGGAGGCAGGGGACACGATGTTTACCCAGGTTCGGGCCCTCTCGATGGAGGTAATACCCTAAGTCCTGCTTGATTGATCTTGATGATATCAGTATTACAAGAGTTGATCTACCACGAGATCATAGAGGCTAAACCCTATAAGCTAGCCTATGGTATGGTTGTCTGTTATCTCTACCGACTAGCCTGGCCCTGGTTTATGTAATGCACCAGAGGCCTAGGATAACAAGAGTCCTAGCCGAATACGCCGGTGGGGGAGGAGTCCTTGTCTTGACCACCAAGTCTTGTGGAATCTTCCTTGTATGCGGCAGCTATCCGAACTGGCCCATGAGTATATGGCCATGGGGGTCCTCGGCCCAATCTAACTGACCGGAAGATGACATGGTGAGTACCCCCTAGTCCAGGACACCGTTAGTAGCCCCCTGAACCGGTCTTCAAGTTGGGGAAGCTCCTCGATTCTTTCGAACTGTTCTTTGTCTTCGGTCATCGGTCTTGAAAACTGGTTCAACAAATCTTCCCATCTTCTATCTTGAGGTTTGCCGAGCTAAATCTAAAGATCTCACATGTCAGGTATCCGAGGAGCCCTTTAAGTCTTCGGCCTTTATCAATGCCTTGTTATTTTTATGCCACACCTCGGGTTTGAAGTTGTTCCCGGGCGGCAGCATCCTCTTGCGTCCGAGCTCCAACGCCGGACTGCATTCTAGGTATCTTTTGCAGCCGAGCACCAACGCCGGACTGCTTTCCGAGCTCCAATGCCGGAACGTATCTGAGCTCCAACGCCGGACTATGTCCAAGCTCCAACGCTGGACTATATCCGGGCTCCAACGCCGGACTAAATCCGAGGTGTTATAAATCACCTTGGTTCAAAAAAATTGAAGGAGTTTAGCCGAGATTATTGCCGGAAATGCCCTCTATGGAGCCAGCCACTAGCGTCGAGCTTTATGCCGGACTGCTTCCGAGGTGCTGCACCACCCCGACTGTGGGCCAATTTTTTGTCAGTATTTTTGATTGGTGCAATTTATTCTCTGCCGAGATATATAGAAAGTAGCCCTCAAGGTGTGTATCGTTCTAAAACCCGAGATGCACCTGAAGGCTGACATAAGACCACTGATCCCAGTAGCCGCTGAGACTCAGGTTGATTTGCAAAATCGGCCTGAGGATCAACTCCTAGCTCGACAGAATACTTCAGGACACAAAAAGCGGTGTACTCCGTCCTCGAGACTCAGGTTGGGTGTGGCCGACCAACCTGAGGATCAAAATCTCCTCGGAAACTGTATTGCACTTAAAATTTTCTGCATTGGACAGGCCATGCAGCAGCCCCCGAGACACTGGTCGGGTGGAAACACCAGATCAGGGGATCGATGTGCCCTTTAATATTTGTAAATAATAAGCCCGAAGCCCAGTAGCCCCCGAGCCTTAATGCAGGTACGGGTGGCCGAATTAAGGATCGATATCCATAGTAAAATCACAAATTATGTGTAATGACTCTATGTATCCAAGTACTTTACGTCATTAATGCTCGGATCCGCATTGTACAAAACTTTGTTGACCAACCATCGGCTTCCACCTCCTCGGCCAGTAGCCAAGGAGTGTTTGTCCTACTTTATAAAGCCTTTATGAGGGCAAAGATTTACAACAAACAAGGCAATCTGGGCATACGGTTTTATAAACAAAGGTACGCAGAGAGATATGTTATATTACTGTTTAACATAAGAAATGTCTTCCAAAGAAAATAGTCCCGCTGTCGGTTCCTTTCTTTGGGTTGTCATGCTAAGCATGATCATGAAACCTCAGCTCTAATGTAAGAGCAAAATATTGAGGACTTAGTTTGGGAGGCCAGTTACTAGCCCCCGGTAGTGTTCGGCGACAGTCGAGGTCAAGCCATAAACACTTCAGCCAATGTTATGAATGGCCCATCATTTAACACAGTCATCGGATCGCTGACCAGTTTACGCTTATTGTGACAGTCAGTTTTTGGCTTTCTCCACTGAGGTGCTTAACCATGTGAGCTGGAAGCACAATTGCAGTGGTTCTCCCTTTGCACACCTAGCCGAACAAAGCGGAACGTAGGAGGCAAGCGCAAGAGCCGGGCAACCCAACTATTGACGAAGACGCAATTCGAAACCGATGCATATATAGCAATATCCGAGCATGTTTTTGCCGAATCTCTAAAGGTGCCCGGCAGTGCACTGCGAGACTTGTGCTGAAAACACACAAATAGTTTGAAAGTGCCATAAGCTTGGAAAACCAAAAAACGTCAGTAAAAACTTGACGTCCAAACAAGATCAAGTGTCCGGTGCCAATCCGAAAATGGGAAGAAAAAAAGTGTGCTTCTCTCGTGCTTTAACATGACACACCCGATCTCAAGACTTCACGCGAGTCAGCCTACGGCTTCAAGCTCCTTATACCAAAGGCGGAGTACTTCTCCGAGGTCAGTTTAGCAAACTAAACTCAAGCGGCTTTCAGAGAGAAGACAGGCTATCCGACTATTGACCATAAACTCGAGTCAAAAAAGGATCGGTAGAAAAATACTTTGCAACGACCAAGAAGAAAACACATTTACTATAAAACAGCTCATATAAATTTTAAGAGCCCCCAAGTGACTTGGGTAAAAGAATTTTATGTATAATGATTGTATGTACTGAAGTACTTATATCATATCTGTGTTCACCCGAACTTTAAATGCGTCTTAACTGGCCATTGGCTTCTCCCTCTTCGGCCAAGGGCCGAAAAGTGTCATGTACTCCACCTGTCGAGAGTATCGACGGTGTTTCCGATGACCAGGCAATCAGGCCATAAGGCTGTAACAGACAAAGCGCGCTCAGGGAACTTATGCTATATTACTAACAAGGTGTAAGAAGCATCTTCGAAGAAAATAGTACCCCCACCGACACCTTTCTTTGGTGCTCATTATTACTATGAGACTTGTGTAATAGATTTGTTGTACTCATGAGTTCCGTTGTGTGCCGACCATCATTGAAAACAATAAGAGCGCTAGCTTTCGGCTTCACCCAGTCTGAGGTCAGAGCTCCGATGACCCGGTCGTGACAATCGCAGAGGTGCTCCCTCCCTAGCCAAACAATCGGGAACGCAGGGGTAAACACAGGAGCGAGGCAACCCAGCATGCAAATCGCATAGGTCAATATGGTGCATATTGTGGCGTAATACACGAACAAGGAACGAAGCCGTACAAGTATAATCATATGCAAGAGGAAAAGCTCCATCAAGGGAGCCCCCAAATAAACGGGGTATTTGAATATGCGAGTCACAAACAAAGTTTTGACAAGAAACTTTGTCACAAACAACTTTGTGCCGAAAAGTATAATGCTTGGTCGAACCGAAAAAAATGTAAAACTGAAATTTTTTGAGCATGAAAGCACTTAGCTGGTTAATGTGCTCGACGTTGATGACGCAGGTCGAGATTGTGGCGGGACGAGATCCCAGCCCCCAAGCCGGACCCGAGATGTCCGAGTAAAGAACTTGACTTGATGAAGTGGTGACACAGCATAGTCGATGGGCGAGGTGAAAACCCCAGTCCGACCGCGGCGACGAAGCAGGCCTACAGTGTGATGCCGAAGCCCCCAGCGTGTGTTAATGAAGTGATGACGAAGCCCCCGGTCAGCCGAGGTGACGTGGTACATCGGTACACCGCGGTGATAGCGCTGCCCGGATTATCTACCTGTGCACAGAAAATAGTGCAAGCTGGAGATAATAGGAATAATAATAAAAAAATGTTGCATAATCAATAATTTATGCAAAGTGAGCAATAAAAGAAATATGGCATGTGCACCGAACACACGATGAGGTAGAGCTCTCTCGGCGATGCCGAAGTCCCTGAGGCAACCGAACACGTCGATATGGCAACATGACCAACAAGGTGATCACGCGAGCCGATTTACGCCGATTGGGACGATGATATCGGCTTGCCGAAGAGACTACGTGACACAGTCAAAGTCAATCACGTACACGCCTAGAATAGTGCAGTCCAAAAAGGATAATTGCTTTTCGCAAAAATAATTTATTGAAACAGATGTGGCCTGGCATCGAAGTCAAGTCGATGCAGGTCATCACGTGACACGGTGAAGGCATGGCCAAGCCTGAATTCACAGGCCGGTCTGAGTTCCAGATGCGGCATTCACCGAACTGTATACGAAAACTAACCGAACCACCACGCGGTCGTTGTTAATGCGGCCACCATTTGCCCATGGTCCAGCTAATGTGATGAAGCCGGTCGGCTGGTGACGCCGAAGTCTCCGAAGTAAGTTGATGAAGATATGGTGAAGCCACCGGTCTAGCCGAGGAGACGAAGCAGGTCAGTAAGGAGAGGGTGCAGCTGCCGTGTCAGCCGAGGTGTTGAAGCAATTCGGTGTGATGGACATCGGCTTGAATAAGCAATAGTGCGGCCATGCCGACGCATGTCGTAACTTGTGACGCGGTCAATGCCGGTTTGATGAAGTGACCATGCGGCGATGTCTGTGTTCCCGCTTCATGTATTTCATGGGGCGGCGATGTTGGTGATGATTTATCCTTGTTGATTCTGAACTCTTGTTCACTCGCCGAGATGATGATCCGAAGAAGTTGAGCTCGGCTCAAAAGGCGACGATGTATCTAGCGCAGGTCGGTGGCCGTGGAGCAGTATTGCCGGACTGGTTTGACACCAGCGTGATAGTGAACATTACCTCAGAGGAGGATCAAAATTTTATGGGCACGTGTTTAAAAACAACGCACAATACCCTAGGAGAAAATTTCTTTAAGAAGGTTGTCCCATATCACGTTCATAAAGAAACATGAATTCGGGTCGGATCTGTATTCGCGCAGAAAACAGACCTGAAAAGTGATGTGCTAGTCGGAAGGTTCCCGGAGTTTGGACGGTCGGATCGAGCTGAAATTTTGAGGGGTGTTAGACATGGGAAATCCGCAGCCGATCAACGGTTGGATCTTCCAAAGGACGTCCGAGCTAGGTGCAGGAGACCACGCCCTAAACTCGTCCAGATTCCTGTCCAGATTTGACACGGCTCCGGTATATCGTAGATTGCCGAAGATTCCTCCATCGGAACTCGATGAAATTTTGCATGGTTGTTGTAGACTCAATTCCGCACAATTCCACCAAAGGGATCATCAAAGCGATAGTCTAAGAGGTGGTGGCAGCGGATACAAGTTTTCTGTTCGTAAAAACAGCATGGTCGCCCGAGGGCAATGTTGACGTTGAGCCCCCGAGCTCCATGGATGATTCCTCCATGATCTTGATAGAGATCGGAGTTGATGTTGATGAACGCCCTCGTGCGAACATGACGATCGGAGATGGAGCACGGTCCTTGGTCGACCCAAGGTGATCAGTCGAACCCGCGATGAAGATGTTGGCATCGCAGTTGACCTGCAGACGAGCCATCGATCCTTTTACCGATCACACAGTGGAACTCTCAATGAAAGCACCAATGTCGGTGTCAAAACCGGCGGATCTCGGGTAGGGGGTCCCGAACTGTGTGCCTAAGGCGGATGGTAACAGGAGGCAGGGGACATGATGTTTACTCAGGTTCGGGCCCTCTCGATGGAGGTAATACCCTATGTCCTGCTTGATTCATCTTATGATATGAGTATTACAAGAGTTGAACTACCACGAGATGGTAGAGGCTAAACCCTATAAGCTAGCCTATGGTATGATTGTCTGTTATCTCTATCGACTAGCCTGGCCCTGGTTTATATAATGCACCAGAGGCCTAGGATAACAAGAGTCCTAGCCGAATACGCCGGTGGGGGAGGAGTCCTTGTCTTGACCACCAAGTCTTGTGGAATCTTCCTTGTATGCGGCAACTGTCCGAACTGGCCCATGAGTATACGGCCATGGGGGTCCTCGGCCCAATCTAACTGACCGGGAGATGACGTGGTGAGTACCACCTAGTCTAGGACACCGTCACCGATCAACAATATGTCATTCACATATACTTATCAAAAATGCTATAGTGCTCTCACTCACTTTTTTGTAAATACAGGCTTCACCGCAAGTCTATAGAAAAGTATATGCTTTGATCAACTCATCAAAGCGTATATTCCAACTCCGAGATGCTTGCACCAGTTCATAGATGGATCGCTGGAGCTTGCACATTTTGTTAGCATCTTTAGGATTGACAAAACCTTCTAGTCGTATCATATACAACTCTTCTTTAATAAATCCATTAAGGAATGCAGTTTTGACATCCATTTGTCAGATTTCATAAAATGTGGCAATTGCTAACATGATTCGGGCAGACTTAAACATCGCTAGGGGTGAGAAGGTCTCATCATAGTCAACTCCTTGAACTTGTTGAAAACCTTTCGCAACAAGTCGAGCTTCGTAGATAGTAACACTACCGTCAGCGTTAGTCTTCTTCTTGAAGATCAATTTATTCTCTATGACTTGCCGATCATCGGGCAAGTCAACCAAAGACCACACTTTGTTCTCATACATGGATCCCATCTCAAATTTCATGGCCTCAAGCCATTTCGCGGAATCTGGGTGATGAAGCTATGTACCTAGGGTAGGGTCATGGACCTGACCTAGACATCCTCCCCTAGGACAGGACCCTAAAGCCAGGATCATTCAAAGAGTACCATCATCCACTCGACCATGGACGTTCCACTCGGAAGAATCAATGTCATTCGACCGTCACAAAAGTGACTCGACGAGCAGAAGAGCTAAAGTCACTCTGCATGAACAACAGTCGAGCATTTACTTGTAGGCTTAATTGTCATTTATAGCACCTAAATACAGGCGTTACCAGTAACGTCTCCATCTTTATGTACCTTAAACCCTTTGTAACTAAGGGCGAGAGGGGTCTGGCGAACTCTATATAAGCCACCCCCTCCTCAGGGACAAGGGTTCGCACCCCCTGTAACACACACGCATATAATCCAGTCGACCGCCTCTGGGCTCCGAGACGTAGGGTTGTTACTTCCTCTGAGATGGGCCTGAACTCGTAAAACTCGCGTGTACAACTCCTCCATAGCTAGGATCTTGCCTCTACATCCCTACCCCCCCATTCTACTGTCAGACTCAGAACCACGACAGTTGGCGCCCACCGTGGGGCAGGTGTCTTAGCGACTTGTTGGAGAAGTTGCGATTTTTCCGATCCCCGTCAACATGGTTTTGGGCGGAAGTTTGGCCGAGGGCCGCGAGATCCATCTCGGTGCACTCGTATTCCTCACCGACGACTCCGCTTGGCTCCAAGAAGCGCCACTTGACGTCGAGGCGCTCCCCGTTCATGGAGCAACGCACTTTCGCGCATGGCATCCGTGGCGTCCTCCTACGGCAGCCGTCGACTCAGTATCAGTTGGCTCCTGCGCTGACCACCCTCCCTGCCACCCGCCGGAGCAAGCGTTCCGGTCGATCAAGGCTTTAGTGGTGGGTGAAGCATGCGGTGGCTCACCAGTCGGCCACCCCCCAAGTCGCGGCAATCGAGCCTGACGAAACTCTCTACGGCCTGTTCGACTGGCTCCATAGAGACTGCATCTGAGTGCAACAGCATTGACCCTGCGGCGGAAGTTTTGATGGTCAATGGACCACGCAGTCCTCCTGGCTTCACTCATGAAGACGGAGGCGACAGGGGCGGCGATTCATCGCGTGTTCACGAAGGGTACTGCCCCGAACCCGTCTCTTCGCAGCAAAGGGAGGAACTTCGCCGCCGGAACATGGATGCGCTTCACACTCCTATCGTTGGAGAAACCCCTGAGGCCCGGGCCTTGGAGGAGGCGTGCCTGGGCAACTTGGCTGAGCGCACTCGACTGGAGAACCTCCAGCGCGCACTCGATGAGCGTGCTCGGTAGCGTATCCCCGAGTCCGGTCGACGTCAAATTTTTCCGCCTCTGACTCAGGTATACCGAACTCTGATCCAGAATCTCGTAGTTGCGGCCCGAATAGCGGAGTCAATCCAACCTTCCCAGTCAGAAGCTGGTCGAGGTCTGGTGCAGATCCGGGCTTTGCTCCATGCGGCGGGAGAGCAGAATACAGCAGTATCTCAGTCGCGGAATAGGATCCATAGCAGATCCGTGGTTGCATACATAGTTCAGTCGGCTCACAGCCCGAGATCGCCCCCGAGGCATGAAGGACGTGAAGACTGGCGAGATCAGTACAGAAACCGCGAGCAGTATGATCACCGACTCGATCACGATGATCGTCGCCGAGTGCCCACGCCTCCCCCAAGGAGTGGGTTATACGTGCCTCGGCAGCATGATGACAGACATCCTCACAGTGGTGGGCGAAGGATTCTAGTTGACCCCAGGGACCGGGCTTTGATGCGAGATCTATTCTCGTTTAGGGTCTGGTCGGTAGAAACAGAGCTCACAGAGAGGGTCATGATAGAGATTTCCCAACCAACAGCAGGGTACATGTCTCAGGTCCAGAGTGCTTCAGCAGAGCCATCAGGGCTATGGTGATTCCTCCCAACTTCAGGTTGGCGACTGGAGTCATTAAGTTCACCGGCGAGTCCAAGTCTGATACTTGGCTTCAGGATTATCGAGTGGCTGTCCAGGTTGGTGGTGGCAATGATGAAGTGGCCATCAAGCACCTTCCTTTGATGTTGGAGGGCTCAGCCAGAGCGTGGCTGAATCAGTTAGCGCCTGGTAGTATTTGTACTTGGGAAGATCTTGCCCGAGTATTTGTCAGAACATTTGAAGGTACTTACAAACGGCCGGCAGGGCTGACAGAATTATAGTGTTGCGTTCATAAACCGAATGAAACTTTGAGGGATTATATCCAGAGATGGATCACATTGCACCACACAGTGGAGAATGTGTCTGATCACTAGGCAATTTGTGCCTTCAAAGAAGGCGTCAAGTATCGGGAGTTGAATCTGAAATTCGGTCGGACAGGAGATATGACTCTACCTCGGATGATGGAGATTGCCACCAAGTACGCCAATGGTGAAGAAGAAGACTGACTCCGGAGTGGCAAGCACAAAACAGTCGCCCACGAAACCGGAGGAGGAAACTCCAGTCGGAAGCAGAAGCGCAAAGCCGAGCCAGTCGCTCCTGGTGAAGCCTTAGCCATGACTCAAGGAAAGTTCAAAGGGAAGCCCAAAGGGCCGTGGAACCCCAAGAAAGTAAAAGATCAAGATGGAAATGATGTGCAAGATTTACCATGCCACATTCACACCAAAAAAGATGAAGAGGGTAATTTCATTTACCCGAAGCATACCACTCGACAGTGTCGACTCCTAATCCAGCAATTCCGAGAGAAACAACCCAAGGAAAAGGAGAAGGAAGCAGACAAAGTTGAGGATGAGGAGGAGGACGATGATGGTTACCCCCACGTCAATTCCACTCTGATGATTTTCGCTGATGTTGAGAGTAAGAGTCGACTGAAAGTCATCAACAGAGAAGTGAACATGGTGGCTCCGGTGACACCCAGTTATTTGAAGTGGTCTCAGACTGCCATTACATTCGACCAGCCCGATCACCCAGCGCACATAGCCACCCCTGGGAGGCAAGCATTAGTGGTCGACCCAGTAGTTGAAGGCACTCGATTGACTAAGGTTCTGATGGATGGTGGCAGTGGTCTGAATATACTATATGCAGAGACGTTAAAAGGAATGGTCATTCCGATGTCCAGACTCAGCGAAAGTAATATGAGTTTCCATGGAGTCATTGCTGGCAAGAAGGCTGCGTCACTTGGTCAGATCGCCCTTGATGTAGTTTTCGGTGATTCCAAGAATTACCACAAAGAAAAGTTGACATTTGAAGTTGTGGATTTCCAGAGTGCTTATCATGCTATTTTAGGCAGGCCAGCTTATGCACGTTTTATGGCTCGACCATGTTACGTGTACCTCAAATTGAACCTGGTCCTAAAGGGGTGATCACTATCACTGGCAGTCGAAAGAAGGCAGAAGAGTGCTTCCAGAAGGGCTCAAAGATCACCAATGCATAGATGGCAGTAGTGGAGTTGCAGGAGTATCAAAAAAATGCAGATCCGAGTGATTTGTTGCGAGCTAAGAAGCCTGCCACAGATTTAGCATTCCAGTCATCTGGTGAAACGAAACCGATTCATATTCATCCAACAGATCGCAATGCTGCTCCGACTCACATTTCAACAACACTCGACTCCAAATAGGAAGAAGCGCTCATCCAGTTCCTCCATGAGAACTGGGACATCTTTGCATGGAAACCTTCTGACATGACAGGTGTTCCCAGAGGACTGGCTGAGCATCGTTTGTGAGTTGACCCAAAAGTGAAACCAGTCAAAGAACATCTTCGATGGTCCACCATACAGAAGAGGAAAGCAATCAGTGAAGAAGTGGCTCGGCTTCTGGCAGCTGAGTTTATCCGAGAGATTTACCACTCCGAGTGGCTAGCTAATGTTTTCATGGTCCCAAAGAAAGACGACTCACTTCGCATGTGCATCGACTTCAAACATATCAATCGGGCCTGCCCGAAAGATCACTTTCCTCTCCCTCGCATCGACCAAATAGTCGACTCGACTGCGGGGTGTGAGCATTTGTCCTTTTTGGACGCTTATTCCGAGTATCACCAGATCCGTCTATATGGACCCGATGAGATAAAAACAACTTTCATCACCCCATTTGGGTGCTTCTGTTACATCACTATGCCATTCGGTTGAAGAACGCCGGAGCCACATTCATGCGGATGATTCAGAAGTGCTTGCTCACTCATATCAGTCGGAATGTGGAAGCATACATGGATGACATTGTGGTCAAGTTACGTAAAGGTTTCAACCTACTGGCTGACCTTGCTGAAACCATTGCCAACCTCAGAAGGTATGATATCAACTCAATCCATCAAAGTGCACGTTTGGAGTTCCAGGCGGAAAATTACTCAGTTTTCTCGTTTCCGAACGAGGGATCGATGCTAACCCAGAGAAAGTGGGTGCCATACTCCGGATGAAATGCCCTGTGCGTGTGCATGATGTCTAGAAGCTTACTAGTTGTTTGGCCGCCCTAAGTCGATTCATTTCTCGCCTCGGTGAAAAGGAACTACCTCTTTACCGACTGATGAAGAAGTCAGATAAGTTCGAGTGGACTCCTGAAGCTGATGCAGCATTTGCAGAGCTCAAAGCCCTGCTTTCCACCCAACCGGTGCTTGCTGCTCCAATCAGCAAAGAACCCTTACTACTTTACATTGCAGCCACTGGACAAGTCGTCAGTACAGTACTTATGGTCGAGCGGGAAGAAGAAGGAAAAGCCTACAAAGTTCAGCGCCCAGTATACTATGTCTCTGAAGTTTTGACTCCATCAAAGCAAAGATATCCACATTATCAGAAGCTTGTTTATGGGATTTATATGACCACGAAGAAGGTTGCACATTACTTCTCTGATCACTCCATTATAGTTGTCAGTGACACTCTATTATCAGAGATTCTGAACAACATAGATGCAACTGGTCGAGTGGCAAAGTGGGCGATTGAACCCCTTCCCTTAGATATCAAGTTCGAGGCAAATAAAGCTATCAAGTCCCAAGCAATAGCGGATTTCCTCGCCGAGTGGATTGAACAACAACTGCCGACCCAAGTTCACTCGGAGCACTAGACCATGTTCTTTTATGGTTCCAACATGTTGAATGGTTCCGGTGCTGGGGTGGTACTGGTATCCCCCAGAGGAGACAAGCTCAGATATGTCCTCCAGATTCACTTTGATTCCTCCAATAACGAAGCAAAATATGAAGCACTCTTGTATGGGTTGCGTATGGCCATCTCACTCGGTGTCCGTCGCCTCATGGTCTACGGCGACTCAGATTTGGTAGTCAATCAAGTGATGAAGGAGTGGCACGTCAGAAGCCCAGCCATGACTGGTTACTGCAATGCGATGAGGAAGTTGGAAAAGAAGTTTGAGGGGTTAGAGCTCCATCATGTACCCCGACTGAAAAATCAAGCAGCAGATGATTTAGCAAAGATAGGCTCCTAGAGAGAAGCTATTACCACTGATGTGTTCCTGGAGCATATTCATGCACCTTCAGTTCAAGAAGATCCCTTCGCTGAAGAGCCCCCGCAGCCTAAGAGTGCCACAGATCCGACTGAAGTCGAGGTCCCAGTCGTGGTCGACTTGATCATGGAGATGTTGGTCATCACTCCCGACTAGACAGTGCCATACATTGCATATATCCTTAGGAAAGAGCTCCCAGAGGATGAAGAAGAGGCTCGATAGATCGTCCGTCGATCCAAAGCCTTTACTGTAACAAGAGGACAACTTTTCAGAGAAAGTGCAACTGGGGTCAGCCAGAAATGCATAACACTAGAAGAAGGCCGAGTGATCCTCCACGACATCCATTCAGGGACCTATGGTCACCATGCGTCCTCTCGGACCATCATGGCTAAAGCATACCGAGCTGGATTTTATTGGCCACGAGCAAATGAAATGGCGAAAGATATAGTCGACAGATGTGAAGGCTGCCAGTTCTACTCCAATATGTTGCACAAACCTGCATCAGCCCTGAAGACCATTCCACTCGTCTGGCCCTTTGCTGTTTGGGGATTGGACATGGTTGGTCCACTGAGGACTGGTAGGAGTGGCTTCACTCACGTGCTTGTAGCAGTCGACAAGTTTACCAAATGGATCGAAGCCAAGCCTATTAAGAATCTTGAAGCTAATACTATTGTCAGCTTCATCAGAGAGTTGATATTCAGATATGGAGTTCCGCACAACATCATCACTGACAACGGATCGAACTTCGATTCTGATGAGTTCAGAACCTTCTGCGCCTCACAAGGCACACGAGTCGACTATGCTTCAATCGCCCATCCCCAGTCGAATGGACAAGCAGAAAGAGCAAATGGCATGATTCTCAAAGGACTGAAACCCCGACTGATGCGAGATGTCAAGCACGCAGCGGGTGCTTGGGTTGATGAACTTCCATCAGTTCTCTGGGGACTGAGGACAACTCCCAATCGGTTGACTGGTCGAACTCCATTCTTCTTGGTCTATGGGGCTGAAGTCGTTCTACCGAGTGACTTGCTTCATAATGCACCATGAGTTGAGCTTTTCTCTGAAGATGAAGCAGAACAAGCTCGGCAAGACGCAGTCTACCTCCTAGAGGAGGAAAGAGAGATGGCTTTGATCCGATCGACCATTTATCAGCAAGACTTGCGTCAATTCCACGCTAGACACGTGAAGGGTCGAGCCTTTCAAGAGGGTGACTTGGTTCTTCGAGTGGATCAGTAGAAACCACACAAGCTCGCCCCGGCCTCGGAAGGTCCCTTCATTGTCACCAGAGTGCTCCACAATGGAGCATACCACCTTTACAATGTCGAGCATAAGAAGGACGAGCCACGGGCTTGGAATGCGGAGCTGCTCCGCCCCTTTTATACTTAAGTACTCGTTCGAATAAAATGTAATAAGAAATACCTTTGTAATTTGTTTATCAAGGACAAGAGCTTTACAGTCCTCTTAAACAATTGTTGTTGCTTTTATTTGCGTTTGAAATCCCCCAGTGG
The DNA here is from genome assembly GCA_034509565.1 of Triticum monococcum. Lineage (NCBI taxonomy): Eukaryota > Viridiplantae > Streptophyta > Magnoliopsida > Poales > Poaceae > Triticum > Triticum monococcum. The sequence goes on from CM067841.1 coordinate 124,969,790, forward strand.
GTGACTTAGCTGCGAATCCATTTCGCCTAAGTTCAAAAGAAAATCCTACCGAGTGGTGAGCAAGCCTCTCACTCGGGGGCTTAGCTGCGAATCCATTTTGCCTAAGATTAAAAAATTCTACCGAGTGGTGAGCAACCCTCTCACTCAGGGGCTTAGCTGCAGTCCAGTACTCGCCTAAGTTTAAAAAATCCTACCGAGTGGTGAGCAACCCTCTCACTCGGGGGCTTAGCTGCAGTCCTGTACTCACCTAAGTTTAAAAATACTACCGAGTCGTGAGCAACCCTCTCACTCAAGGGCTTAGCTGCAGTCTAGTACTCGCCTAAGTTTAAAAATCCTACCGAGTGGTGAGCAACCCTCCCACTCAGAGGCTTAGCTGCAGTCCAGTACTCGCCTAAGTTTAAAATCCTACCGAGTGGTCAGCAACCTCCCACTCGGGGGCTTAGTTGCAGTCCAATACTCGCCTAAGTTTGTAAAATCCTACCGAGTGGTGAGCAACCCTCCCACTCGGGGGCTTAGCTGTAGTCCAGTACTCGCCTAAGTTTAAAATCCTACCGAGTGGTGAGCAACCCTCCCACTCGGAGGCTTAGCTGCAGTCCAGTACTCACCTAAGTTTATAAAATCCTACCGAGTGGAGAGCAACCCTCCCACTCGGGGGCTTAGCTGCAGTCCAGTACTCGCCTAAGTTTAAAATCCTACCGAGTGGTGAGCAACCCTCCCACTCGGAGGCTTAGCTGCATTCCAGTACTCACCTAAGTTTATAAAATCCTACCGAGTGGTGAGCAACCCTTAGACTCGGGGGCTTAGCTGCAGTCTAGTACTCGCCTAAGTTTAAAATTCTACCGAGTGGTGAGCAACCCTCCCACTCGGAGGCTTAGCTGCAGTCGAGTACTCACCTAAGTTTAAAAAAAATCCTACCCAGTGGTGAGCAACCCTCCCACTCGGGGGCTTAGCTGCAGTCCAGTACTCGCCTAAGTGTAAAATCCTACCGAGTGGTGAGCAACCCTCCCACTCGAGGGCTTAGCTGCAGTCCAATACTCGCCTAAGTGTAAAATCCTACCGAGTGGTGAGCAACCCTGCCACTCTGGGCTTAGCTACAGTCCAGTACTCTCCTAAGTTTAAAATCCTACCGAGTGGTGAGCAACCCTCCCACTCGGAGGCTTAGTTGCAGTCCAGTACTCGCCTAAGTTTTAAAGAAAATCCTACCGAGTGGTGAGCAACCCTCCTACTCGGGGGCTTAGCTGCAGTCCAGTACTCACCTAATTTTAAAATCCTACCGAGTGGTGAGCAACCCTCTCACTCGGGGGCTTAGCTTTAGTCCAGTACTCCCCTAAGTTTAAAATCCTACCGAGTGGTGAGCAACCCTCTCACTCGGGGGCTTAGCTGGAGTCGAGTACTCGCCTAAGTTTGTAAAATTTGAACTACGCCACAAGTACAATGTACGCTCCATCCCCATCCGCAAGGACGACGAGGTGCAGGTCGACCGCGGCCTTCTACTCCGAGCTTCACCACAAGTACAACATACGCTCCATCCCCATCCGCAAGGACGACGAGGTGCAGGTCGACCCCGGCCTTCTTCTTTGAGCTACGCCACAAATACAACATGCGCCCCATCCCTGCCCGCAGGGATGACGAGGCACAAGTCGATTGAACCCTCCACTTCAGGGCTACATCCCAGAGAGCAAATTCCAGGCGAAGGCAAATACAAACATATTCAGAAATAAACCAAGTTCAGATAGATCCAAAAAATTCCAGGCGACGGATCAAAATTATTCGAGCATCAAGCCCGAAGGACTTTAATGGTTACAGCAACCACTCGGCATCCGGAGGCAAATTTAAGGCAAGTTTAAATCTCAAAGTTTGTTCATTCGGCAGGAGGATGGCTGGCAGGTTCAACGAATTCGTCCAAGTCGATTTCATCTGCAATCCGAGTCGCTGCAGCTATGAAAGTCTCCATAAAGGACTGGAAATCATGCCTTTTGGTGTTGGCGGCCTTGATCAACGCCAGCTTTTCTTCGTGAGCTTCTTTGAAGTGGACTCTTACCAAGGACAACGCCACATCATCACCACACCGGGCATAGGACTTCTTCCACTCTTGCACCCGACCAAGAACCTCGTTGAGCCGAGTCATCAGAGATTTGAGGTCGTTTTGAAGCGTCGCCCTTGGCCAGAGTGAGGAGTCGATCCGTGAAACTGCCACCTTCAGACGAGCGAGGTAACTTGTGACACTGGCGACACGGGATTCCAGTCGAAGCACATTCATGGCAGCCTCGTCATCGACTGGAGAAACGATAAGGTCTAAACCTATCTCGATCCGTCCAGTTTCCTCATCAAAGTTTTGGCAGAATTCTGCAGTCAAAGAGTTAGTGAGTCGACTGGACAGGATTAACTCGCAGGCAGTAAAGCAGTCAGATTAAAAGGAGTACCTTCCAACATAAGATAGAGCTTCTTGGCAAGAGTTCTCAGATAAGCTTCCACGTCATTTCTCTTGCGAGTCGCGGATTCCAGCTTCTCATTCAGAGCCATCTTATCCTTCTTCAGACGAGTAACCTCTCGGTTGGATTCAGTGAGAGAGGACTTCAGCTTTCTTACTTCTTCTTCCAGCACTCCGACCGAAGCCAGCTTCTGGTCTGCAAGAGCAGTCTTATCTTGAGCCTCCTTCTGCGCAGCCGCAAGGTCCAAGTCCTTCTTTTCCAGAGCCAACCTCATTTTCTCTGCAAGATAAGCAATTGGATCAAACAAGAGATCAAAGAAATATTTTAAAAAGGACAATCGATGTGAACAGTCGACATGCAGTTACCTTCCATACCAGCAGCTTCATCTTGAGCTTTCTTCAACTTTTGTTGGGCCACCTCCAAGTCAATGTTAAGTTGCCTCTGCTTCTCCTCAAATTCGGCGAACTTAGAAATGAGAGTACAAGATTTCTGCAGAAGGTAAAAGACATGTCAATCGATAAGATCAAAGATTATTTACTTCCGAGTGAATAAAACTTAAAAGTTTGCTCAGACCCTAGCCGACTGCCCGCAGTCGACCGCGGTCTCGGGGACTACACCCAGTGGGTGCACTTGGCGTGCCCCCACTGATCCAGACCCCACTCGACTGGTCTGCCCGGGTCGAGTAAAAAAAGAAAGAGAGAAGAACTATTCCGACCCCGGCCGACTGCCAGCAGTCGACCGCGATCTCGGGGACTACACCTAGTGGGTGCACTTGATGTGCCCCCACTAGTTCAGATCCCACTCGGCCGTTCCGCCCGGGTCGATTGGAAGAAAGGAAAGTGAAAAGTACTCAGACCCCAGTCGACTGCCCGCAGTCGACTGCGGTCTTGGGGACTACACCCAGTGGGTGCACTTAGCGTGCCCCCACCGGTTCACATCCAACTCGCCCAGGCCGAGTGGCAGAGCGCAAATACTAAAACAACAAAACACCCAGTGGGTGGACAGATTCGATGCAAACAATAAGATATTGTATGAAAGAAAATATTCCAGGTAGCATATCCTAATAGAACAAGGTCAGTCGAAAGCCAACTTACCTGGACATTGGCCCGAAGAGCCGCACTGCCATCATAAGCAGCCTGGCTGTTCTCGTGCACCGTCTTCATCCACTCCATCATCATGTTAGCCTGACGGATAGGCTCCGCGGCGGCATCCGACTGGCTTTCCGGAACATGATAGTTGGTGAAGAAAGGGGCAGACGGCCCAGATGCGGCAGCTTGGAGCTCCGAGGCATGGGGTTGGGCGGCTGAAGGAAACACTGGTATAATCGACGGTGCAGGGCGCTCACTCAACAATGGGACAGTAAAAGTCAAAGAGGCCCCACCTGCATCTTCAGGTTGTTGGACAGTTGGTTCCGTTGTCAGTCCCGGCTGAGATGTCTTGCCAGCCGTTACTTTTTGTTCTTTCTGGGCCTCGGAGCCACATCTTCATCATCATCCGGAAGCTCGATAACGTTGGGTGGGGCTAGAAATAAATCAGCCGACCCCAAGTGAATCACCAGAATTTGATCGACCAAATAATCAAGAACAAGATCACGAGAATTTTACCTGGGTTGGAGGTAACCGCATCTTCCATTTCCTCGTCTCAGTATTGGCGGGAAGAAGTTCCAGAGGTAGCAGCACTGCAAATGTCACCTTTCAGTCGGTTAAGTTCTGTTGCTCGAGTCGACCGAAAGAGCGGGTCAGATGATTACCTGGAGATGGTGGGAATGGTCACTTTGATTCTGGGCAAAGCCTTCGGCGGTTTGGAGGATGCAGCCTTCAATAGTTTCGGCGGAGGAGACGGCGCAGTCTTGAGCTGTTTCGGTCCCTTCTCAGTCGGCATCGGAGAAGACGTCCGAGGGCGCTTTGAAGACTACCCAGTCAGTGCGGCCACCAGGTCAGGGGTGTTTGTCGGGTCATGAGCGTGCTTGGGCCTCCTTTCCCTGCAAGAAGGTGAGTCGACCTCTTCTTCGTCACTCAGGTCGTCGCTCTCCTCGTCCTCCTCTGCATCCGAGTGCCACTCACCACTCTCGCCCCCGCTCGCCCCTTCCTCGACATTTTGCTCCTGTACTCTATTGGGCATCGAGTACATATCAAGAAGAGCCTGAAAAGACAATGAAAAAAAGAAAGACAGTCGACCATCAACAAGACGTTACATAATAAATCAAGAAGACACTCGACAACGCATAATAAATTCAATGAACCTGAAATGCCCTTCAAAAATGTTCACCCTCTTTGCCTTGGGTTAGAACCCTTGGGAAAAATGGTGCATATAATTTTAGGTCAACAAAAGGGGCATTGATTTAATTCATAAATATTTGAATTTGGGCATTTAAATACTATTAAATAATTCAAATGCTCAAATAATGTTGGAACTATTTTTTGGGCCACTGAAATATTTCAGTAAGTGTCCATAAATATTTTTAGGATTTTATAAAATGATTTAGTATTTAAACTAAATCAAAACAGAATAACAGAAATAGAAAACACAAAAAAAATAAAGAGGGAAAGGCCATGGGCCACTTACCTGGCCCATCTCCAGCTGGCGGCCCAGCCCACCCCGCTGCCTCCTGTCGTCCCCCTCCTCGGACAGAAGGACGCGGGCGTGTGCCCGGCGCTCGCCGACACGCGCGCGCGCCAACTCCCCCCCTGCACGCCACCTCCTGCTTCCGGGCTCCCTCCCAATGCCATGGAGACGGCCACGCACCCCCTGGCCCTCTCATTCCCCTCCCCCGTGCTCATCCCCTCCTCTGGCTCTCCCCCTCTCTTCCACAGAACGCGGCCGTCGCCGCCGACGAGAACCACCACGGCCACAGCCACCCCCTCGCCCCTCGGTTGTGCCCACGAGCTCCGCAACATCGTCCTCGACCCCCTCACCGAACCACGCCCCGCTGGAAGCCCTGCACCGTCGACTTCGAGCTCTTCTTCAATCTCGGCCGCCCGAGCTCCTCGCCATCGATTCGCGCCATCAAGGTCGCCCCCGAGCCCGCTAGCCACCCCTACGGCACCGCTGTGAGCTCCCGGTCCTTTTCCCCTTAGCCACGCCGTCGATTTCGCCCCGTAGCCGTTGCCCCGCGAGCACCCGAAGCTCGCCGCTGTTGAGCCTCGACGCCGTCGTGGCTACGGCCGTGCAAGCACACGTCCGAGCGCACCACCGTCTTCAACGCGTCCCCAGGAGCCTAACGCAACCACCCATTCGACCTGCCGTGCCCCCTAGCGCTAACCCGCACCAGCCCCTAACTCCGGCCACCGCCGCGAGCTTGCCTCCGGCGAGCTCGGGCCATCTCAGCCCCTGCCGTGTCCACAGATGGATGCGGGCGAGTCCCAGCTCCGCGTAGATGCCCTCCGCTGGCCATTTGGTCGCCGGAGGAGGATTTCCGAGCCCCTCCGCCGTCTCTGGCCTTGCCGGCGACGAGCCGGGGTCAACTCCGGCGTGTTTTGACCCCGGGTTGGCTGGGTTGACTCCCCCCTGACTCACTGATGTGTGGGCCCAGGCGCCTGCTTAATTAGTGTTAGTTAATTAGTGTTAATAAACTTAGCTAATTAGTGAGCCACTGACATGCGGGCCCCGCCCGGCTAACTAAGTTAGTTAGGGCTAATCAACTTGGTTAGTTGATTGTGTCACTGGCCAGTGGACCCCACTGGTCAGGTTTGACCTGGAGGCGCCCAGTTGACCTGCTGACATCAGGGTGATGTCATGCTGACGCAATAACTCTTTTTCTGGATTTAATTTTATATAGAAAATTCCAGAAAATTGCCTAAACTTCAAAAATTCATAGAAATTCAACCATAACTCCAAATGAGTCAAATTATATATGAAACATTATCAGAAAAATCCAAGCTATCCATTGGTACTGGTTTCATGCATGTCAGAACAAGTTAAACATGCTGTTTATGCAATATAAGATGATGCACTAATATGATCAAGTTAAATGAGCTAACACTTGAACCTTTGGTTCAAATAAGAAATTACCCTTCTGTTTTAGCTTGCATTAGGCCAAGGCACATCCATATTGCCATGTCATAGCATGCATCATATTGTTGCATATCGTCATGTGTTGATTGTGCTCGGTTGTGTTCTTCGTGGTAGGTTCTGCCTCCGAGGATATTCACGAGTATCCAACTAAAGGGCAGTATCCCGTTACCACTCCATCAGGCAAGCAACCATTGATCATTCCGATACAACCCATGTTCTCGCTCCTGCTGTTGTTTACTGCATTAAGACAACACGATTCAAACTGCTGTGTGCTACGGTAGTTGAACCCTTATCCTCTGCATGACCTGTCATTGCCACAGTAACTAGATGAAACCCACTAGCATGTGTTGGAGTTGATTGAGCCATGTTTTGTGATTCCTACCTTGCTATGCCTGCTATGCTTAGAGTTGTGTTAGGTCTGGTTCATCTGGGTGATGGGCTAGAGTGAAATGCTTGTGCCAGTAATATGTGGGATGTGTTGAACATGTTTTGGTAAAGGTATCGATGAGAGGCCATGTAGGGGTACATGGTGGGTTGTTTCATTGAAGCCGTCCCTAAGAACTGAGTTCTGTATGTGTGAATTAAGATTCAGCTACTACCACACATTGGGCCCTGAAATATGACCCCGCTCGACTTACTGACCCCTCTCGCCTCAGTCCAGGAGTTGCAACTAGTTTCTGGTGTTTGTAGGATATGTGTTGGCGGCCGTGCGTAGCGCTGACCCTAGGGGTGGGCTATGTTGCGGTAGATACACCGTGGCATGGTGTACCGAGTCACCCGTTTGGTGTCTCGGGAACCCTGTTCACATCGTTCGGGGCCGTTGAGGACACCCCGGCCGGATTTCCTTGCGGATGGAACCTGAATAGGCGATGACCCTGGACTAGAGACTTATGAGGTTAGTCAGGTCGTGGTCTACACCCACGTCGGTTTTCGCTTGAAGTCTGGCGAGCACATTTCGTGTGCAGACGCTAAGTGGTGGAAACATGTGTGACGAAGTACACCCCTGCAGGGTATAAAACTATTCGAATAGCCGCGTCCGCGGTAAAGGACTACTTGATTGCATATACAGTTCATAGACAAGTTAATGGATACTACTAAAAGACTCAAGATAAGTGTGAGTACCGAGGATGGCCCCCTCGCAGGATACGAGGGAGGATCCACGGTGGAGTATTGTGATGGTGAGTAGTGGACTCGAGTGCGAAAACTATTTTGCTAAAAGATTACGTAGGATAGCTTAGCCAAGAGTCAAAGATGGCTTGCTGCATAAACCCCACCACCTTCTTGAGAATGAGCATGTATAGTAGGTTCTGATGTAAGACTTGCTGAGTACCTTTGTACTCATGTTTGCTTATTTATTGTTTTCAGACGACAACACTGCCCCCTCCGATGGGTTTTACGTAGACCTTGACGTCGACGAGTGACTAGCCACCCAGGTGGTGATCCAGGCCATGGAGGGCCCTATGTAGATAGACAGGCTTCGAGAAGCCTTCTTTCTTTCTAGAGTCTGTACTCAGACTAGTTGCTTCCGCATGTGCTTGTATGTCTGTATGACTTGAGTGTCGGGTCATGTGACCCCTACCTGTATGGATATGTTATGTATGGCTCCCTGGAGCCTTTAAATAAAAGTACTTGAGTTGTAGAGTTTTGTTGTGATGCCATGTTGTATGTACTCATATCGGGCATATTGTGTGAATGATTGAAGTGCTTGGTATGAGTGGGATCCGACAATCTAGTTGTTTGTCCTTCGCAGCCTTTCTTATGGGGAAATGTAGTCTAGTGCTCCTCGAGCCATAGTAGTCCGCTACAGCCCGGTTCACCGGAGTCCTGCTAGCCCAGCACTACTGTTCAGGACACTTGACTGGCCGGCATGTGTTTCACTTCGTCCCTATGTCTGTCCCTTCGGGGAAATGTCACGCGGTGATCTCCGGAGTCCTGTCTAGCCTGCTACAGCCCGGGATCCCCGGAGTCCTGTTAGCCTAGTGCTACAGCCCGGAATCACTCGTTGATGACCGACATGTTTGATGTGATTCATGTATGCCTGTCTCCATAGGTCTGTGCCGCTTTGGGTTCACGACTAGCCATGTCGGCTCGGGTTCTCGGTCATATGGATGCTAGCGACATTGTCATATACGCAAGCCAAAAGGCGCAAACGGTCCCGGGCCATGGTAAGGCGACACCCGTGGGATACCGTGCGTGAGGCCGCAAAGTGATATGAGGTGTTACCGGCTAGATTGATGTGGCTTAGAATCGGGGTCCTGACAGCGTTGGCATCAGAGCCGGACTGCCTGTAGGTTCGTTCAGCCAAACTGGTCGATGTCGAGTCTAGAAATGCTTTAGTTATATGTAAGGGAATTGATTGTGGGAGGGAACGTAAGGTTCTTTTACTCCTTTACCCTATGCTTCTGATCTGAGTCATTCTCTTCTCATTCAACGTGGGTTAAGGACTAGGCTCTCTTCTTCTATCAGGTTCATGTGTTACTAATCTGTAGTAGTTCATAGGATTATTGCTACGAGTTCCAGTCCAGTTTCTACTATTTTAGTACGTTGCTATTTGAATCAGAACCTTGATATGATGTTGTTGAGCAGTATTGTGAAGTGTTGTGGATGTCTCAAATCTTTTTCTGAGCATTTACAGCCGTTATGCTGCCCAATTTTCCCTAGGAATTCTGATGTCTTTGTCTTGTGGTTGTGCTTTCAGATGGCCAACCATTCTCAAAATCAAGTGGTTCGCCTGACTAGGTGCCTCGACATGCCCGGTCATACTGCTATGTTGGTCCGGGTCATGATCGAGACAGGATACCGTTGGTATCCCGAATACACTGTTGAAGAGCAGTTCCGCGATTTTAATCAAAGCCAGTATTTCTGCACTGTCAGGATATTTCCTTCCTATCCTGGATCTACTGAGCGCCTTCACTGTTCCTATGGACTCAGAGTTACCACTGAGCTGGCTGTGCAGGATGCTGCCTATTCCATGATGACCATCTTGCGAGTCCGGACTGGCCTGCTTCGGAACACTGACTTCCGTTACATGCCAGCTTCACTTCCGGGAGCGCAGAGGTATCTTCAGGCTATCTATGCTGACTCCACTCAGGAGGACTCATTAACTCATACCACCGCTGAGATGCTCGAAGATAAGGACCGAGAGAATCGGGCCTTGAGGCTGGAGCTCTTTAATACCCGTGTTGATCATTGGGCCACATTGACTCGGTTTGCACCCGCGGTGCAAGCTGGATGTATGGATACCAGGGATCTGTATCCTGTGAGAGCAGCTCTGCCAGACATGGTGGATTGGCGTGATGTGGGAGGCATCACCCCACCCCTTAGTCCCCGCAGGCCACCGTTTGTCGGTCCAAGACCTCATCCTAGCCCCTATGGTCCACAGGCTCCTCAGGACCGTCTGTTTCCGGATGATCACGTTGAACTTCCAGGCTATGGAGGTGACTTCTATGAGGACTACTACGGAGCTATCTGAGTTAGTAGTAGTACCACTAGTATTGTAGTAGTTGTATCTCCACTGTCCTGCGTGACTTGTGGAATACGACTTGGTGTGTAATCGATTCCGGAGGTGTAGACAAATAATGTATAGGGACTCGGAATGCCTCCGATGAGATGTAACGTCTACCTTCATAGTTGTACTGTAGCATGGGCTTGTACTAAACTATGTATGACGAGTATGACCGTTGGTGTATATATGGCAGTTTTATATTACCATGGCATACGAATGAGCATCTCTGCATTCCGCGTTATCCTTACATTCTGCACTTCCTTGTTAAGTTGGAGCCATCCTTGTCTAAACCGTTGTCTTGTTTTCCTCCTAGGATGGTCAACACCCGCGGCAACCCTGCTGCCCCGGAGCGGGGGGAAGCCAATGCAGCTAGAGGTGAAAATTTGCCTCACCCGCCTTCCCTGGCCGAAGTGATGCTGGAGGCGGAAAGGAACAAGCGTGAGACCAACCGCCTATTGGAGCGGATTGAGCAGAACACTGCACGCCACCCACGAAATGACCTGGTGTCAATCAACGACTTTATCAAGCTGTACCCACCAAAGTTTAACCATTCCGTCGAGCCCCTCGACGCGGATGATTGGCTTCGCAGCATCACCCACAAGCTACGTTCTGCCAACGTAGCCGAAGCCGACAAGGTTACCTATGCTGCTTATCATCTCGACGGCCCCGCTAGCCATTGGTGGGAAAACTACGAAGCTATGCGCCCGGTCGGCCAAATCACTACCTGGGCTGAGTTCAGCGAGGCTTTCCGTGAGCATCACATTCCGGAAGGTCTCATGGATCGCAAGAGGGAGGAGTTCTGCAACTTCACCCAAGGAAGGCTGACTGTGGATGCATATAGCCGAGAATTTGGGAACCTGGCATGCTATGCTCCTGAAGAGGTTTCTACTGACGCCAAGAAGCAGGCAAGGTTCCGCAAGGGACTTAGCCCTGAGCTTCGCCGCGATCTCCGTCTGCACGAGTGCACATCCTTCCAGAAGCTGGTCAATAAAGCTATCAGTGCTGAGACAGGCCAGACTGATTATGACGCTTCACGCAAGCACTCCCGTGATTTTGGGTCTTCATCCGGCTCTAGAGCTCAGAAGCGCCGGGTGTGGATTCCAAGCACCGCACTGCCACCCAGATTCACCCCGAGGCCATCCTTTGAGGCGCCTCATCCCAACCAGCAATTTGCACCGCCCAAGCCCTATGGTGGCCCCACTGCTAATGTTGCTCCACGCCCCACTGTGGTAACATGCTTCAAGTGTGGAGAACCGGGTCACTATAGTCGAGAGTGTCCCCAGAACAACCCCAATCAAGCTGGAAAGTCCGTTGGCCGTGGTAAGCCCGCGGGAAAGACTTTCTACGCCAAGCCGGCCACTACTGCACGTGGCCATGTCAACTATGTTTCAGTCGAAGAGGCTCATGAGGATCCCAACGTCGTCCTTGGTACGCTCCTTGTTAACTGCCATCCGGCATCTGTTCTTTTCGATACTGGAGCATCTCATTCATTCATATCCGAGAATTATGCTCGGTTGCATAACACGACATTCTGTGACATGCCCACTTCCATGGTAATTCAAACTCCGGGCTCCAAATGGCAAACTTCTAAGGTAAGCCATGGGAACAAAATTCTTGTCGATAGGCTTGTTTTCCTCGCATCTTTAATAGCTCTCAAGTCCTCCGACATAAACATCATCTTGGGTATGGACTGGATGTCGGCTCATTATGCCAAGATCGATTGTGCCACTAGAACCGTTCAACTTACTCATCCCTCAGGCAAGACAGTTAATGTCTTAACTCGAGTGGCCAAGCGCCAACTTTACTCTCTCAATGCCAACCCTCTTCCAGACCTTGAGGACGTTCCGGTAGTCCGAGACTTCCCGGATGTGTTTCCGGAAGAACTGGCAGGTGTTCCACCTGACCGGGATGTCGAGTTTGTGATAGACCTTGTTCCAGGAACCGTTCCTATTGCTAGAAGACCCTACAAGATGGCACCCTTAGAACTAGCCGAGCTTAAGAACCAACTCGATGAGTCCTTGAACAAAGGGTTCATCCGTCCTAGCTCCTCTCCTTGGGCTTGCCCCGTCCTCTTCGTCAAGAAGAAGGATGGAACGGATCGAATGGTTGTGGATTACCGACCCGTTAATCTGGTCACCATCAAGAACAAATACCCGCTTCCCAGGATCAACGACCTGTATGATCAGCTCGCTGGATCCTCAGTCTTCTCCAAGATGGATTTGAGGTTGGGCTACCATCAAATCAAAATCAGAAACGGGGACATTCCCAAAACGGCTTTTGTTACTCGTTATGGCCAATACGAGTACACCGTCATGTCCTTCGGTTTAACCAATGCCCCGGCCACTTTCTCCCGGTTAATGAACTCGGTTTTCATGGAGTACTTGGACAAATTCGTCGTAGTATACCTCGATGACATACTCATCTACTCCAAGAATGAAGAGGAACATGCTGAACATCTAAGGCTGGTATTGATGAAACTTCGAGAGCATCGCCTTTATGCCAAATTCTCCAAGTGTGAATTTTGGTTGTCAGAAGTGACCTATCTAGGCCATGTAATCTCTGGTAAGGGTATTGCTGTCAATCCCGAGCGAGTTCAAGCCATCCTTGATTGGACTCCACCTGAAACGGTCAAGCAAGTTCGGAGTTTCCTTGGCCTAGCGAGCTATTGCCGCCGCTTCGTCGAGAATTTCTCCAAGGTTGCTAAACCTCTAACTGAACTCCTCAAGAAAGATAAAAAGTTCGAGTGGACTCCACAGTGCGAGTTCAGTTTTCAGGAACTGAAAAGACGCCTGACATCTGCTCCCGTACTGGTACCACCAGATTTCTCCAAGGACTTTATTATCTATTGCGACGCCTCGCGACAAGGACTAGGTTGCATACTCATGCAAGATCGTCAGGTAATTGCCTATGCTTCACGGCAATTACACCCACATGAGGAAAATTATCCCACACATGATCTAGAGCTTGCAGCTGTAGTCCATGCACTCAAAACCTGGCGACATTACCTTCTCGGTAATCGTTGCGAGATCTTCACCGATCACCAAAGCTTGAAATATATCTTCACCCAACCAGATTTGAATCTCAGGAAAAGACGTTGGGTCGATTTGATCTCGGATTACGACTTAGGAATAACTTACACCCCTGGCAAAGTCAATGTCATGGCTGATGCACTAAGTCGTAAGTCCTACTGTAACAACCTGATGTTACAACAAAGTCAACCACTTCTCCATGAGGAATTTCGTAAGCTTAACCTTCACATTGTTCCTCGTGGATTCCTATCTACCCTGGTGGCGAAACCTACCCTTATGGATCAAATCATAGCTACCCAAAAGCGTGATAAGGGCATATCCCGGATTAAGGAAAACATTGCTAGCGGAGTAGCTAAATGTTTTTCCATGGATGAACAAGGTGTTGTCTTCTTTGAGAACCGCCTGGTGGTTCCCAAGAAACAACATCTACGCCAGATGATCCTTAAGGAAGCTCATGAATCCCCTCTCACCATTCATCCCGGTAGTACTAAAATGTATCAAGACCTACGCCAGAGGTTTTGGTGGACTAGGATGAAGAGAGAAATCGCTCAATACATTGCCAATTGCGACGTTTGTCGTCGTGTTAAAGCAGAGCATCAACGGCCTGCTGGCACCCTTCAACCTTTGGCTATTCCTGAATGGAAATGGGACAAAATCAGTATGGATTTCATCACTGGGTTTCCCAGGACCAAGAGGGGGAATAATGCCATCTTCGTCGTGATCGACCGTCTTTCCAAAGTAGCCCATTTTCTACCTGTTCGTGAGAGTATCACCGCTAGCCAGCTAGCTGACTTATACATCTCCCGAATAGTGTCTCTTCATGGTGTCCCATTGGAAATTAACTCAGACCGTGGAAGTCTCTTCACCTCTTGATTTTGGGAAAGTTTCCAAAATGCTATGGGAACTCATCTCTCCTTTAGCACCGCCTTCCATCCTCAATCAAGTGGTCAAGTAGAGCGAGTCAATCAAATTCTGGAAGATATGCTCCGAGCTTCTGTTATCTCGTTTGGAATGAGTTGGGAGAAATACCTTCCATTCGCGGAGTTTGCTTATAACAATAGCTATCAAGCTAGTTTGGGCAAGGCTCCCTTCGAAGTTCTCTATGGACGAAAATGTCGAACGCCTCTTAACTGGTCAGAAACCGGGGAAAGACAACTCTTTGGCCCGGATATGATTCAGGAAGCAGAAGAGCAGGTTCGCGTTATTCGTGAGAAATTGAAAATAGCCCAATCTCGCCAAAAGAGTCAATATGATCGTAAGCATAAGCCTATGACATTTGAAATTGACGAGAAAGCTTACCTTCGGGTTACCTCGTTAAAGGGAACCCATCGCTTCGGTATCAAAGGCAAATTGGCTCCTCGTTACATTGGACCCTTTCGCATTCTTGCCAAACGAGGAGAAGTTGCCTACCAATTGGAACTACCTCCGCATCTTTCCAGAGTTCACGATGTCTTCCACGTTTCGCAACTCAGGCGTTGCTTCGCGGATCCTATCCGTGGAGTGGACCACGAAACGCTTGACTTACAAGATAACCTTTCTTATTGGGAATACCCCGTTCGTATCCTTGATCAAGCCGAGCGTACCACTCGACGTCATAATATCAAGTTTCTCAAGGTTCAATGGTCACACCATTCCGAGGAAGAAGCCACTTGGGAAAGGGAGGATCGTCTTCGACTCGAGTACCCCACCTTCTTCCCAGATGATCCTAAATCTCGGGACGAGATTCTATTGAGTGGGGGTGAGTTGTCACACCCTAGCTAGATTATGCATTAGAGTGTGCATCATGTTTACCTTCATCAGAAAATTGAAATGGGGAAAGCAGAACCCCCAGCACTGCCCCCCCTGAAATCAACTAGGGTTTACTAAAAACAAATTCAATGAACCTGAAATGCCCTTCAAAAATGTTCACCCTCTTTGCCTTGGGTTAGAACCCTTGGGAAAAATGGTGCATATAATTTTAGGTCAACAAAAGGGGCATTGATTTAATTCATAAATATTTGAATTTGGGCATTTAAATACTATTAAATAATTCAAATGCTCAAATAATGTTGGAACTATTTTTTGGGCCACTGAAATATTTCAGTAAGTGTCCATAAATATTTTCAGGATTTTATAAAATGATTTAGTATTTAAACTAAATCAAAACAGAATAACAGAAATAGAAAACACAAAAAAAATAAAGAGGGAAAGGCCATGGGCCACTTACCTGGCCCATCTCCAGCTGGCGGCCCAGCCCACCCCGCTGCCTCCTGTCGTCCCCCTCCTCGGACAGAAGGACGCGGGCGTGTGCCCGGCGCTCGCCGGCACGCGCGCGCGCCACCTCCCCCCCTGCGCGCCACCTCCTGCTTCCGGGCTCCCTCCCAATGCCACGGAGACGGCCACGCACCCCCTGGCCCTCTCATTCCCCTCCCCCGTGCTCATCCCCTCCTCTGGCTCTCCCCCTCTCTTCCACAGAACGCGGCCGTCGCCGCCGACGAGAACCACCACGGCCACAGCCACCCCCTCGCCCCTCAGTTGTGCCCACGAGCTCCGCAACGTCGTCCTCGACCCCCTCACCGAACCACGCCCCGCCGGAAGCCCTGCACCGTCGACTTCAAGCTCTTCTTCAACCTCGGCCGCCCGAGCTCCTCGCCGTCGATTCGCGCCATCAAGGACGCCCCCGAGCCCGCTAGCCACCCCTACGGCACCGCTGTGAGCTCCCGGTCCTTTTCCCCTTAGCCACGCCGTCGATTTCGCCCCGTAGCCGTTGCCCCGCGAGCACCCAAAGCTCGCCGCCGTTGAGCCTCGACGCCGTCGTGGCTACGGCCATGCAAGCACATGTCCGAGCGCACCACCGTCTTCAACGCG
The DNA here is from genome assembly GCA_034509565.1 of Triticum monococcum. Classification (NCBI taxonomy): domain Eukaryota; kingdom Viridiplantae; phylum Streptophyta; class Magnoliopsida; order Poales; family Poaceae; genus Triticum; species Triticum monococcum. The sequence continues at coordinate 124,985,617 of CM067841.1, forward strand.
TCCCCAGGAGCCTAACGCAACCACCCATTCGACCTGCCGTGCCCCCTAGCGCTAACCCACACCAGCCCCTAACTCAGGCCACCGCCGCGAGCTTGCCTCTGGTGAGCTCGGGCCATCTCAGCCCCTGCCGTCTCCACAGATGGATGCGGGTGAGTCCCAGCTCCGCGTAGATGCCCTCCCCTGGCCATTTGGTCGCCGGAGGAGGATTTCCGAGCCCCTCCGCCGTCTCTGGCCTTGCCGGCGACGAGCCGGGGTCAACTCCGGCGTGTTTTGACCCCGGGTTGGCTGGGTTGACTCCCCCCCCCTGACTCACTAACGTGTGGGCCCAGGCGCCTGCTTAATTAGTGTTAATAAACTTAGCTAATTAGTGAGCCACTGACATGCGGGCCCCGCCCGGCTAACTAAGTTAGTTAGGGCTAATCAACTTGGTTAGTTGATTGTGTCACTGACCAGTGGACCCCACTGGTCAGGTTTGACCTGGAGGCGCCTAGTTGACCTGCTGACATCAGGGTGATGTCATGCTGACGCAATAACTCTTTTTCTGGATTTAATTTTATATAGAAAATTCCAGAAAATTGCCTAAACTTCAAAAATTCATAGAAATTCAACCATAACTCCAAATGAGACAAATTATATATGAAAAATTATCAGAAAAATCCAAGCTATCCATTGGTACTGGTTTCATGCATGTCAGAGCAAGTTAAACATGCTGTTTATGCAATATAAGATGATGCACTAATATGATAAAGTTAAATGAGCTAACACTTGAACCTTTGGTTCAAATAAGAAATTACCCTTCTGTTTTAGCTTGCATTAGGCCAAGGCACATCCATATTGCCATGTCATAGCATGCATCATATTGTTGCATATTGTCATGTGTTGATTGTGCTCGGTTGTGTTCTTCGTGGTAGGTTCTGCCTCCGAGGATATTCACGAGTATCCAACTGAAGAGCAGTATCCCGTTACGACTCCATCAGGCAAGCAACCATTGATCATTCCGATACAACCCATGTTCTCGCTCCTGCTGTTGTTTACTGCATTAAGACAACACGATTCAAACTGCTGTGTGCTACGGTAGTTGAACCCTTATCCTCTGCATGACCTGTCATTGCCACAGTAACTAGATGAAACCCACTAGCATGTGTAGGAGTTGATTGAGCCATGTTTTGTGATTCCTACCTTGCTATGCCTGCTATGCTTAGAGTTGTGTCAGGTCTGGTTCATCTGGGTGATGGGCTAGAGTGAAATGCTTGTGCCAGTAATATGTGGGATGTGTTGAACATGTTTTGGTAAAGGTATCGATGAGAGGCCATGTAGGAGTACATGGTGGGTTGTTTCATTGAAGCCGTCCCTAAGAACTGAGTTCTGTATGTGTGAATTAAGATTCAGCTACTACCACACATTGGGCCCTGAAATATGACCCCGCTCGACTTACTGACCCCTCTCGCCTCAGTCCAGGAGTTGCAACTAGTTTCTGGTGTTTGTAGGATATGTGTTGGCGGCCGTGCGTAGCGCTGACCCTAGGGGTGGGCTATGTTGCGGTAGATACCCTGTTCACATCGTTCGGGGCCGTTGAGGACACCCCGGCCGGATTTCCTTGCGGATGGAACCTGAATAGGCGATGACCCTGGACTAGAGACTTGTGAGGTTAGTCAGGTCGTGGTCTACACCCACGTCGGTTTTCGCTTGAAGTCTGGCGAGCACATTTCGTGTGCAGACGCTAAGTGGTGGAAACATGTGTTACGAAGTACACCCCTGCAGGGTATAAAACTATTCGAATAGCCGCGTCCGCGTTAAAGGACTACTTGATTGCATATACAGTTCATAGACAAGTTAATGGATACTACTAAAAGACTCAAGATAAGTGTGAGTACCGAGGATGGCCCCCTCGCAGGATACGAGGGAGGATCCACGGTGGAGTATTGTGATGGTGAGTAGTGGACTCGAGTGCGAAAACTATTTTGCTAAAAGATTACGTAGGATAGCTTAGCCAAGAGTCAAAGCTGGCTTGCTGCATAAACCCCACCACCTTCTTGAGAATGAGCATGTATAGTAGGTTCTGATGTAAGACTTGCTGAGTACCTTTGTACTCATGTTTGCTTATTTATTGTTTTCAGACGACAACACTGCCCCCTCCGATGGGTTTTACGTAGACCTTGACGTCGACGAGTGACTAGCCACCCAGGTGGTGATCCAGGCCATGGAGGGCCCTATGTAGATAGACAGGCTTCGAGAAGCCTTCTTTCTTTCTAGAGTCTGTACTCAGACTAGTTGCTTCCGCATGTGCTTGTATGTCTGTATGACTTGAGTGTCGGGTCATGTGACCCCTACCTGTATGGATATGTTATGTATGGCTCCCTGGAGCCTTTAAATAAAAGTACTTGAGTTGTAGAGTTTTGTTGTGATGCCATGTTGTATGTACTCATATCGGGCATATTGTGTGAATGATTGAAGTGCTTGGTATGAGTGGGATCCGACAATCTAGTTGTTTGTCCTTCGCAGCCTTTCTTATGGGGAAATGTAGTCTAGTGCTCCTCGAGCCATAGTAGTCCGCTACAGCCCGGTTCACCGGAGTCCTGCTAGCCCAGCACTACTGTTCAGGACACTTGACTGGCCGGCATGTGTTTCACTTCGTCCCTATGTCTGTCCCTTCGGGGAAATGTCACGCGGTGATCTCCGGAGTCCTGTCTAGCCTGCTACAGCCCGGGATCCCCGGAGTCCTGTTAGCCCAGTGCTACAGCCCGGAATCACTCGTTGATGACCGACATGTTCGATGTGATTCATGTATGCCTGTCTCCATAGGTCTGTGCCGCTTTGGGTTCACGACTAGCCATGTCGGCCTGGGTTCTCGGTCATATGGATGCTAGCGACATTGTCATATACGCGAGCCAAAAGGCGCAAACGGTCCCGGGCCATGGTAAGGCGACACCCGTGGGATACCGTGCGTGAGGCCGCAAAGTGATATGAGGTGTTACCGGCTAGATCGATGTGGCTTAGAATCGGGGTCCTGACACCGCTCGACCAACACCTTCACCTACACCTTCTCTTCCGGGATCACTCTCAAGGACGAGGGCTTCTCCACTCGAGCCATGGAAAAGGGAGGAAGTCCAGTCGACTGACCCGGGGTCGGCTGGTCCTTCCAGTAAAACCAGGTCGACTGCCAGCCCCAGACCGAGTCGGGTAGGATCATAGCTGGGAAGGTGCTCTTGATCCTCATTTGGATTCCAAGACCCCCGCACATTTGTATCACGTGCATCCTCTCATCACTCAAGTTGGCCTTCTTGACCGTCTGAGAGCGACATGTGAATATGTGCTTGAAGAGACCCCAGTGCGGTCAGCAGCCCAAGAAATTCTCGCACATGGACATGAAAGCAGCAAGGTACACGATGGTGTTTGGAGTAAAGTGGTGGAGTTGAGCCCCGAAGAAGTTCAAGAAACCACAAAAGAAAGGGTGGGGAGGCAAAGAAAACCCACGGTCGACATGAGTGGCAAGGAGAACGCACTCACCCTCCTGCGGCCGCGGCTCAGTCTCGTTCCTCGGGAGCCACGCCGATTTGTGGGGGATCAGTCCCCCCCTCAACCAGATCGTCGATGTCATCCTGGCTGATCATCGAGCGGATCCAGCCAGGCGGCAGGCCGGACCTCGACGAGGATCCACCCCGGCTGGTTCTCTTCCCTTTCGCCTTCGCCGTCGCCTTCTTCGCACGCTCCAACGCCACCGTCTTCTCCTTCCCCATGGCAGCGACTCGAGTCCGAGCGGAGCTACGGCACCGAGAGAAGAAGCAGGTGCAGCGGAGAAATCTGAGGAAGAGGAAGGGGAACGAGGGCGCATTGTTCAAAAGCCCCGGTCTGGTGTCTTATATAAGGACACTTCCGAGTGACTGACTTGTAGGCCCGGACGATCTTATCAAATCCCGCAACAGTCGCGCGCGCGATACGTGGCAAAAAAGGTAGCGGGGGAATCGAGGTGACCTGCCTAATCCGTCCCGATTACCGCCGCCTCCCCCACTCGGCGCGCTTCCCAAAATTCGAATCCCGTGAAATCCGTAGAAGGCAGAACAACCCGCCGGACGGAAGATTTGTTCCATATCAACACTCGAAACTTAACAACGAAAATTTCACTCGACAAAACCAAGAATGGATCAAGGCGACTGAACAAGCAGTTGAAGCCATCATGAAGGTTCATTTGACCTCTAGGCGAGATATTCTCGAAGCACAAAGGCTGAATTGGAGGGGTTATCAACTCCTTCTCCACTCAAACCATGAACCATTCGGGGGCTAATGATCAAGCTATGTACCTAGGGTAGGGTCATGGACCTGACCTAGACATCCTCCCCTAGGACAACACCCTAAAGCCAGGATCATTCAAAGAGTAGCATCATACACTCGACCATGGACATTCCACTCGGAAGAATCAATGTCATTCGACCGTCGCAAAAGTGACTCGATGGGCAAAAGAGCTAAAGTCACTCTGCACAAACAACGGTCGAGCATTTACTTGTAGGCTTAATTGTCATTTATAGCACCTAAATACATGCGTTACCAGTAACGTCTCCATATTTATGTACCTTAAACCCTTTGTAACTGAGGTCGAGAGGGGTCTGGCAAACTGTATATAAGCCACCCCCCTCCTGAGGGACAAGGGTTCGCACCCCTTGTAACACACACGCATATAATCCAGTTGAACGCCTCCGGGCTCCAAGACGCAGGGATGTTACTTCCTGTGAGAAGGGTCTGAACTCGTAAAACTCGCGTGAACAACTCCCCCATTCTACCGTCAAACTCAGAACCACAACACTGGACTCATCATCGCTTCCTCATAGTTCGTAGGTTCATCATAGTCTAGTAACATGGCTTCTAGAACAGGATTACCGTAGCACTCTGGTGCGGACCATACTCTGGTTGACCTACGAGGTTCAGTAGTAAGTTGATCTGAAGTTTCATGATCCTCGTCATTAGCTTCCTCACTAATTGGTGTAGGAATCACTAGAACTGATTTCTGTGATGAACTAGTTTCCAATTTGGGAGAAGGTACAATTACCTCATCAAGTTCTACTTTCCTCCCACTCACTTCTTTCGAGAGAAACTACTTCTCTAGAAAGGATCCATTCTTAGCAACAAATATCTTGCCTTCGGATCTGTGATAGATGGTGTACCCAACATTTTCTTTTGGGTATCCTATGAAGACACATTTCTCCGATTTGGGTTTGAGTTTATCAGTTTGAAACTTTTTCACGTAAGCATCGCATCCCCAAACTTTAAGAAATGACATCTTAGGTTTCTTAACAAACCATAGTTCATACAGTGTCATCTCAATGGATTTAGATGGTGCCCTGTTTATCGTGAATGCAGCTGTATCTAATGCATAAACCCAAAATAATAGTGGTAAATCGGTAAGAGACATCGTAGATCGTACCATCTCAAATAAAGTATGGTTACGATGTGCATACACACCATTATGCTGTGGTGTTCCAGGTGGTGTGAGTTGTGAAAATATTACACATTGTTTAAAATGAAGGCCAAACTCGTAACTCAAATATTTGCCTCTGGATCAGATCGTAGAAACTTTATTTTCTTGTTATGATGATTCTCCACTTCACTATGAAATTCTTTGAACTTTTCAAATGTTTTAGACTTGTGTTTGATCAAGTAGATATACCGATATCTGCTCAAATCAACTATGAAGGTTAGAAAATAATGATACCCGCCACGAGCCTCAACACTCATCGGACCGCATACAATGGTATGTATTATTTCCAATAAGTCAGTGGCTCGCTTCATTGTTCCAGAGAACGGAGTTTTAGTCATCTTGTCCATGAGGCATGGTTCGCAAGTATCAAATGATTCATAATAAAGTGATTCCAAAAATCCCATCTGCATGGAGTTTCTTCATGCGCTTTACACCAATATGATCAAAACGGTAGTGCCACAAATATGTTTCACTATCATTATAAATTTTGCATATTTTGGCATCAATATTATTGAAAGTGCTAGTGATCGACTAGAGGGGGGTGAATAGGCAATTTTTATGGAAGTCTTCAAAACATGGAAGTTTCGAAGACAAAAGATAGAAATAAACCTATTACCATGCAGCGGAAGGTAGACTACACTAGGCAAACCATAGTCAAGTATTCAATGGAGTGAAAGCACAATGACTAATAGCAGCTAGGCAGTAAAGATCAGGTAGGAAGATATTGTGAAGCCAATAAGAACAAGCAGTCACTCAGCGAAGACAAAAGATAAAGCAATCATACAATGACTTCACAAGGACCAACAGTAAGTAAAGGGAAGGGAAGGATGAAACCAGTGACTCATTGAAGACAATGATTTGTTGGACCAGTTCCAGTTGCTGTGACAACTATACGTCTGGTTAGGGAGGCTGAGATTCCACTCAGAAGACCTTGTCTTCACCTTATTCCCCTTGAGCTAAGGACACCTAGTCCTCGCCCAATCACTCTGGTAAGTCTTCAAGGTAGACTTCCAAACCTTCACAGACTTCGTTCATTGGCGATCCACAATGACTCTTGGATGCTCAAAACGCGACGCCTAACCGGCTGGAGGATACAGAGTCCTCAAGTGTAATAAGTCTTCAGATCACACAGACATGAAGACTTAAGTGATGCCTAACACTCTTTAGCTCTGGATGTTTAGGGCTTTATCCTTGCAAGGAATTCTCTCTCAAAGGCTTCGAGGTGGGTTGCTCTCAAACGACAAAAGCCGTGCACTAACTCTGAGCAGCCAACCGTTTATGGTTGTGGGGGTGGGCTATTTATAGCCACTAGGCAACCCGACCTGATCTATCTGAAATGACCCTTGGTCACTAAGGAACTGACACGTGTTCCAACGGTCAGATTTCAAACACACCCGGCAACTTTACTTGAGCTACAAGCAAAGCTGACTTATTGAACTCTGGACAAGATTTTCTCTCTTAGTCTTCACTCGGAGACATAGGATTTTGGTTAAGCATCACTTCAGTCATTCTGACTGGTTCACTTGGACCCCACTTAACAGTACGGTGGTTCCTATGACTCAACAAAGAAGAAAAAGAACGACGAAAGAACTAGGTCTTCGCGCTCCATAGTCTTCATGCGATGTCTTCTCTTGTCATAGTCTTCAATGTGAATGTCTTCACATACCACCTTTGACTTCAATGTCTTCTTACATTTTTAGGGGTCATCTCTGGTAGGAAAACCGAATCAATGAGGGACTTCTACCTGTGTTATCCTGCAATTCTCACAAACACATTAGTCCCTCAACTAGGTTTGTCGTCAATACTCCAAAACCAACTAGGGGTGGCACTAGATGCACTTACAATCTCCCCCTTTTTTGTGATTGATGACAAACTAGTTGAAGTTTTCAACGGGGAATAAAATATGTGAAATTGTAAAGGATAGGGGATTGTCATCATAAGTGGCAAAGGCTCCCCCTGAAGATGTGCATATAAGTAATTTGCTTTTGGTATGCAAATGCACATGGCAGGTTGTACTTGTGGAGATCCTCTTCAACTTATGATGATAATTCATCATGCAAGAAAAGTAGTTGAAGATAATGACATGCATCACAAAATAGCAAATAAGTAGCAGAGGACCATCGAGTTTAAGTGTTACAACTCAAAGAACCAAATGTATCGAAAACGAGAGTTGTAAGCACTTGGCGAAAGTAGCAAAAAGTAAAGCAACCACCCATATGGACCCGCTTGAAGACTATCAACTCATATGCTTCTCCCCCTTTTGTTAGTGAGGACCAAAAAGGTTTGAAGACATAGAGCACCTACTCGTTCCCATGAGGTGCAAGCGAGGCAGCAGGGTCAGCGATGAGATCCGGTGGTGCAGAGGAACTTGGTGCAGTGTCGTCACGCGCTGAAGTTGGAGGAGGTGAAGTTGCATCATCTTGGTCATCGATGACTCTGGCATTTACGGTCACAGCTGAGGACGAGTATTTAGAGTCTTCAAGTGAGGGAGTCCGACGCAAGTGAGCATTTCTGGGAGGAGTTGAGTCAAACTTGAAGCATTCGGTGAAGCTATCGTCGCAGATCAGCTTCAGCACTCAGTAGGGTCAAACTTTTCCACGACCTCCGACAGGTTTCATGAGTGACAAAGGCATTCTTGGTGGCAAGATTGCGAATGCGGTTGACATCCACCAAGAGGCTTTGCATCTGACGCTTAAGCCAGTCGTGATGTTTGTCCTGTTTTTGATGCAGCGCGACGAGAAGCTCTCGGTCATTGAGGACATGAGATCGTCTTTGAGGCCTTTGCGCAATGGTGCTACCAGTGGCATCAGTTGGAGCACGAGGGGCACGTGTGTTTCCAGCAAGGGGATAAACACGAGACACTGCTGGAATTCCTTCAATGGGCTGGGTGAAGCTTTGGTGATCAGCATTGTGAAGATAAATGGGATCCTTAGCAGGCTCTGGGTAAATGGCTTCAACTGACAGATCAACCTCGGGCAAGAATATAAGATTATTGTGCGCAGACGGCTGATAGTTGAAGGCTAAGTGACACTTGATCAGACGCATGACCCATGGAGCATAGAATTTCAACCCAAAGATGTCGGAGCCAGACACAGCCAACTTCCTAATGAAGAAGTCTTGAGCATTGAAGCCGATGCCATTGAAGATATAGAAAACCAAAGTCTTCATTGCTCCTTCAAGCTTCGCTGCAGATGAGTGTCCTTTGACAGGCCATAGAGTCTTCCTGATGATGTGGTAAATGGTGCGAGGCAGGTACTCTAGGTCTTCAACAAAGAACTCAGATGGGTATTCAGCATCGTGAGGCAGAGGCTTCATCATGCTCAGCATTTGACTCATGTTGGGTTCTGGCTTCTGAAAGATGCTTTCCAAGGCATTTTGATGTTGTTGACAACCTGGTTCATAGTATTCACCAGGAGTGTGCAGGCCTGTGAGCTCAATGATATCAAGAGCTTTAGCTTCATGATGGACATTGCCTGTCATCCACTCAAGGACCCAAGTCTTCAGATCCCTGTTGTAGCCTCGAATATGAAGAGTGGCATAGAATTGAAGCAGCAATTCTTCATTCCAGTGCTCCTTGTCAGTGATGAACTGCAACAGACCAGCATCTCTGAAACAGTCCAATGCTTCTTCGAGGCAGGGCAGACCAGCTATAGCTTCAGAGTCGAGGCGCATATGTGGAAAAATGCGGCCTTGATTGTATAGGACACAGGAATAGTAGTTGCGTTGCTGATAGCTCCAAAACCGATCTGAGGAAATGCGCGGTCTGGTATAAGGGTTCTTGGAGCTGTTGAAGAAGGTATTATGTGCCACGAAGCCATTCGCATTGAAGACCCCATGTGAAGTGGCAGTGCCTAGGAAACATGGAAGTCTTGGCTTGGGCTTTTGGACTTGAGGCCTGTGCTCGACGTGGTACTCAAATTGTGGACCAGCAGCAGGAGGAGGAGTCAGAATGGGCCATCGAACCATAACTGGCTGACCACGATAAAATGCCAGCTCCATTGTGTGAGGTCTTGGAGGAGGAACAGGGGCATTGGCATTGTCTTCATGGGCTTCAGGGGCCACATGTGCTTCAGGTACTTGGACCTCAGGTGCTGCAGCATTGACTTCTAGTGCCTCATTGGCTTCTGGCGCCTCATTGGCTTCCGGCGCCATATTGGCGTCAACCATGACAACGTCATTGGCGTCAGCAGTGATGTTGGTGGTTACTTCAGGGTTGTTAACCTCCACTTCAGAAGCTGGAGGGTCGGTCACATTATCCTCTAGAACAACATCTTGGTGAGACGGGGGTGTAGCAACTCTTGTGCCTCTTGGGGCTTCTTCTTCATCTTCTTCTTCATCGGCTGATGCAGCCAGAATGTCTTCAGCCATTTTGGTTTCGGGTTCAGACACGTGCATTGTGGTAGTGACTTGGGGCCTTGGTCCTTTGCGAAGCCTGCATAATGCGGGCGACGCTTGTGGAGATGGAGTGTGCTGGGCCACAAAGTCATCATCATCTTGCACTGTTGGGGTAGCTTGCGGTTGGGGAGAGCTTGGAGTGTCTTGTCTCTGTGGGTGATCAGCCCACGATGCATCCTGAGCAGTTGGCGTCAGAGGACGACCAATGCTGATGTGTTCGTTGTGCGTAAGCACAGACGATGATACCAATTGGTGCTTGATCTGAGGAAGGACTTCATCATTGAAAGTGCATTATATCGACTAGAGGGGGTGAATAGGCGATTTTTATGAAAGTCTCGAAAACGTGAAGGTTATGAAGACAAACAGTACAGATATGCCTATCACTTAAGCAGCAGAAGTTAGATTACACTAGGCATGCCATGGTCAAGTATTCAATAGAGTGAAAGCACAATGACAAGTAGCTGCAGTGTAATAAGGATCACGTAGGAAGAAGTTATGAAGCCAAACAAATCATACAGTTATGTTGTGAAGACAGAAGATAAAGCAAGCATGCAATGGCTTCACAATGTGTAACAATAAGTAAAAGGAAGTGAAGATGAAACCAGTGACACGCTGAAGACAATGATTTGTTGGACCAGTTCCAGTTGCTGTGACAACTGTATGTCTGGTTGGAGCGGCTAGGTATTTAAACCAAAGGACACACAGTCCCGGACACCCAGTCCTGAACACGCAGCTTAGGACACCCAGTCCTCACCGTTTTCTCCTTGAGCTAAGGTCACACAGACCTCGCCCAATCACTCTGGTAAGTCTTCAAGGTAGACTCCCAAACCTTCACAGACTTCGTTCACCGGCAATCCACAATTTCTCTTGGATGCTTAGAACGCGATGCCTAACCGGCTGGAGGATGCACAGTCCTCAAGTGTAATAAGTCTTCAGATCACTCAGACAAGAAGACTTAAGTGATTCCCAATTTACTCTGGCTCTGGGTGGTTAGGGCTTTTCTCCTCGCTAGGAATTTTCTCTCAAAGGCTTCGAGGTGGGTTGCTCTCAAACGACAAAAGCCGTGCATTGAAATCTGAGCAGCCAACCGTTTATGGTTGTAGGGGGTGGACCATTTATAGCCACTGGGCAACTCGACCTGATTTGTCTGAAATGACCCTGGGTCACTAAGGAACTAACACGTGTACCAACGGTCAGATTTCAAACTCACACGGCAACTTTACTTGGGCTACAAGTAAAGCTGACTTGTCTGACTCTGGACAAGATTTGCTCTCATAGTCTTCGCTCGAAGATATAGGTTTTGAATTAGGCATCACTTCAGTCATTCTGACTGGTTCTCTTGGACCCCACTTAACAGTACGGTGGTTCCTATGACTCAATACAAATGAAAAAGAACTACGAAACATCTAAGTCTTCGAGTTCCATAGGCTTCACATGGTGTCTTCTCATGTCATAGTCTTCAATGTGAATATCTTCATATACCACCATTGACTTCAATGTCTTCGTACATTTTTAGGGGTCATCTCTGGTAGTAAAACCGAATCAATGAGGGACTTCTACCTGTGTTATCCTGCAATTCTCACAAACACATTAGTCCCTCAACTAGGTTGGTCGTCAATACTCCAAAACCAACTAGGGGTGGCACTAGATGCACTTACAATGTCCCCCTTTTTGGTGATTGATGACAAACTAGTTGAAGTTTTCAACGGGGAATATAATTTGTGAAATTGTAAAGGAATTGTCTTCATAAGCTGCAAGGGCTCCCCCTGAAGATGTGCATATAAGTAATTTGCTTCTCGAACGCAAACGCACATGGCAGGTTGTACTTGTGGAGATCCACTTCAACTTATGATGACAATCCACTATGCATGTAAAAGTATATGAAGAGAATGACATGCATAATGAAAAATGGACGTCTGCGGAATGATCTAATTGCGGAATTTATCGTCGTACATGCGGAATTTATCTTCGCAAAACATAGTGGCAAACAAGTAGCAGACGACCATCGAGTTTAAGTGTTACAACTCAAAGAACCAAATGTAGCAAAACGAGAGTTGTAAGCACGAAGCAAAATGTAGCAAAATATAAGGCACCCGCCCATATTGACCCGCTTGAAGACTATAAACATCATATGCTTCTCCCCCTTTTGTTAGTGATGACCAAAAAGGTTTGAATACATAGAGTTTTCTACGCGTTCCCAGGCGCAGCAGGGGCGGTGGAGGTGTTTGGTGGTGCAGACGAGCTTGGTGCAGATTCGACGCGCGCTGAAGGAGGTGGAGGTGATGTAGCGTCGTCTTCTTCTTCAATAATCCGTGCAGTCACTGTGGCAGCAGAGAAAGAGAACTCTGAATCTTCAAGTGATGGAGTTCTGCGTAGCATAGCCCTTCGAGGAGGCGTGGAGTCAAATTTGAAGCGCTCTGTGAAGCCATCCTCTTGAAGTTCAGCTTCAGGACACATCATCGTGAGTCCTTTCCAAGTGCGGCGACAGGTTTCGTGTGCAACAAATGCATTCTTGGTTGCAAGATTTCTGATACGATTGACGTCCTCCATGATGCTTTTCATCTACCTCTTGAGCCAGTCGTGATGCCTATCCTGCTTTTGGTGAAGAGCCACAAGAAGCTCTCGGTCATTGAGGGCACGAGCGTGCTTCTTGGGTCGCTGAACAGCTGTGCTGTCAGTGGTTCAGTAGATGCAGGTGCACGTGTGGTGCCAGCCAACGGATACACTCTAGAGATGGCTTCAACACCTTCAACATTCTGAGTGAAGCTCTGGTGTTATGCATTCTGAAGACTTAATGGTTGCTTGGCAGGCTCAGGATATATAGCTTCAGCAGAGGTGTCCACATCTGGCAAGAAGATCCGATGGTTGCGGGCTGAGGGCTGATATGAAATCGCAGAGTGAAGCTTGATCAGCCTCATTACCCAAGGAGCATAGAACTTCAAACCAAATAAGTCGGAGCCTGACGCTGCAAGTTGGCAGATGAAGAAATCCTGTGCGTTGAAGCATTTGCCATGAAGGATATAGAATATGAGAGTCTTCATTGCACCCTCAACCTTGGCATGTGGAGAGTGTCCCTTAATGGGCCAGAGAGTCCGCCTGATGATGTGATATATGGTTCTGGGCAGGTACTCTAGGTCTTCAACGAAGAACTCAGTTGGATAGGGTGCATCATGGGGCAATGGCTTCATCATTGAGAGCATCTGACTCATATTTGGTTCAGGCCTCTGGAATATGCTCTCAATTGCTTCAGCATGTAGTTGACAGCCTTCCTCTAAGAATTCGCCAGGAGTGGGCAGGCCGGTAAGCTCAATGATATCAAATGCATTGGCTTCATGATGGACATTGCCGGTCATCCACTCCAGGACCCAAGTCTTCGGATCTCTGTTGTAGCCTTTGATATGAAGGGTGGCATAGAATTGAAGCAGAAGCTCTTCATTCTAGTGCTCTTCGTCTGTGATAAATGGCAGCAAACCCACTTGCTTGAAGCAATCCAGTGCTTCTTCCAGGCCAGGCAGGCCAGCAACAGCTTCAACCTCAAGGCGCTTGTGCGGGAAGATGCGACCTTGGTTGTATAGGATGCATGAATAATAGCTGCATTGTGGATAGCTCCAGAACCTATCTGATACAATATGTTCCCTTGAATAAGGGTTCTTGGAGCTATTGAAGAACGTATTATCTGCCCTGAAGCTATTGACGTTAAAGGAGCCAGGAGCTAATGCAGGACCTGGGAACCTTGGCAGTCGTGGGATCGGCTTCTGGACCTGAGGCCTGTGCGCAACAAGATAGTTGAATTGGGGACCGGCAGCAGACTCAGGCACAGAAGTGTCAGGAGCAGTAGCTTCATTGTCTTCTGAAGCTGTTGTTGGGGAGGGCTCCACATGGTCTTCAATGTTGGTGGTGGCAGCCTCAATATTTTTTGCCTCCACTTGACTAGCTGGAGGGTCAGACTTGTCGGCGTTTTGGGAACGGGGGTCCCCAGACTTGCCTGCCTGCGGCCTGCGGCGTGGCTCGAGTGGGGGCCCAGCGCGGCCCATCTTCATCAACACGAGGCTCAAGACCCTCGCGAGGGGCCAAGCCTCGCGAGGCGGACGACACGGCGCGTCCTCAGGCACAGCCTTGTCAGGCTGGCTCGCGAGGAGGCGGAGAGTTCAAGGCGGGGTACCTCGCGAGGTGCCCATGACGCAAGCCATGACGACACGGGGCACCAGGCGGGTGCCAGTGCGCGCAGCGTTCCTCTTTCCTCTTTGGTGCAAAGGGAGCAAGCGTATCAGCGGAGTACCGAGGCACCAGGCAAAGGTTGCCATTTCGGTGCAACAAGACCAAGGCCAGGAGGACTACGAGACGGAGGTCACCATGGAGCCCAGTGAGGCGTCATCACCAGAGCCTTTGGCAGGCGAAGACTGCTTTTGTCAGGATAGATGTACTCGCTGTCCCCCTTTAAATTAGCCCGCCATTGTTGGATCCCTTCCCGCTCAATATTTGGGGAGAGGACCAGGGCCTCTATAAATAGGACTAGCCCCCCACATAGCAAGGGGGTTGGTCGGTTCATGGGTTCGTTCAGTCCGCAAGTAGAGAGGGAGGGAGAGAGAGAGAGAGAGAGGGCGACTGAGCTCTTCACAACAGTTCATCACCACAGCCAAGAACAGACCCTCGCGAGGCTGTTCTTCCTTGTATTGTTCATCCACACCAGCCCCAGGAGGCAATCCATCCACCACACACTGGAGTAGGGTATTACACCACATCGGTGGCCCGAGCCAGTATAAATCTTGTGTCTTTCATGCAGTTCTTTGAGTAGTTTAGATCCCCTCAAGACGGAGAGGTTGAAGGCGAGATTTCCGCGCGCACCCCAGTGTTCGAACCTTAAGGGTCTGCCGGAACCTAAAATCCGACATTTGGCGCGCCAGGTAGGGGTGCACCGGGATCCGTCTTCCACCGCTCTGCCCTCCTTCGGCCGCCACAACCATGCGCGGCGCCAGCCGGGCTCGCGCCGCCCCGGCGGCCCTCACCGGTGGGCGCTCTCGTCATTCCCCGCCGCCCGCCATCAACACCGCCACCGGCTCGGCGGGTAACGAGCTACAAGCACCACCCCAGCATCCGCCCACGCGACAGAGCAACTGCACCGCGGCACCGACGCCTCTGGTCATTGCGGCCCTCCTGGGCGGCTCGCAGGCGCCGCCCACAAGTCACCACATCAAGCCTTTTCCCGCCGGGTTAGCACCGCTGCCGCGCGGCAGGGGGCTCCCCCGGACCGGGCGGCGAGCGAGGTCGATCTGACCTTTAGCTCGGAGGACCACCCCACCAGCCCGGTCGGCTCAGGCGCGTTCCCCTTGTTGTGCACCCCTACCATCTGCCAGGTGGCCGTCACCCGGACCCTCGTCGACGGCGGCGCGGGCCTCAGCTTGCTTTCGGTCGAGACTTTCGACCTCTTCCGCATACCCCGGGAGCGGCTGCGACCCAGCCGATCCTTCTCAGGCGTCGGGGGCGGATCATCCGACTCCCTGGGGCAGATCCGGCTCCCGGCGACCTTCGGCACCTACGACAACTTCCGCACGGAGACGGTCGACTTCGACATCGCCCCCATCGGCCTTCCTTACAACGCCATCCTTGGCTACCCGGCACTGGCCCAGTTCATGGCCGCCACGCACCCGGCGTACAACCTCATGAAGGTGCCCGGGAGCAATGGTACCCTCACTGTGCGCGGGGACACCGGGGACGCCCTGCGAGTACTCGAGCTTGCCTTCAAGACAGCGGCGTCGGCACGGCCAGCCAACGCGGAGGCCCCAGAGCCCAAGGGGGCTGCGCCCGCCAAGAAGAAGCAGTTGTTCACCCAGGACAAAGCAGAAACCAAGCAGATCCCCGTCGACGAGGACGGGTCCTCCAGCGCCACCTTGACCATAGGCGCCAACCTAGGGCCCGAGCAGGAGGAGGCCTTGGTCAAGCCTGCACTCGAATAAGAAGGTATTTACTTGGGAGCCGGATCAGTTGGCGGGGATCCCCAGAAGTGTCATCGAGCACCACCTCAACGTATGCCCAAATGTACGCCCCGTGAAGCAGAAGGCCAGGCGGCAGTCCACGGAGAAGCAGGCTTTCATCACCCAAGAGACCCGCAAGCTAGAGGCTGCAGGGGTCATTCGCGAGGTCCGATACCCGGACTGGTTGGCCAACCCTGTCGTTGTGCCCAAGAAGGGGGGGAAAGAACGCATGTGTGTCGACTTCACCAACCTCAACAAGGAATGCCCGCAAGATCCGTTCCCGCTCCCCCGTATTGACCAGATTGTCGATTCCACTGCGGAGTGCGGCCTGCTATGCTTCCTGGACGCCTTCTTCGGGTATCACCAGATCAAGATGGCAGTGGAAGATGTTGAGAAGACCGCCTTCTTGACCCCGTGCGGGGTATACTGCTATACATGCATGCCGTTCGGGATGCGTAATGTAGGGGCAACCTTTCAGCGACTGATGCACATCACCTTGGGTCAGCAGTTCGGAAGGAATGTCGAGGCCTATGTCGATGACATTGTAGTAAAATCTCGGGAGGCCAAGACCCTGATACAAGACCTGGAGGAGACCTTCACGAGCCTCGACGCAGTAAACCTGCGGCTCAACCCGGAGAAATGTGTGTTTGGCGTCCCCTCGGGCAAGCTCTTGGGATTCCTCGTGTCCCATCGTGGCATCGAGGCCAACCCCGAGAAGGTCAAGGCGGTCGAAGACATGAGTCCACCAAAGACCCTCAGAGAAATGCAGAAGCTCACTTGGCGCGTGACCGCGCTAGGGCGCTTCATCTCCAAACTGGGGGAGCGAGCGCTGCCTTTCTTCCAGCTGATGAAGAAGAAAGGGACCCTTGAGTGGACTGAAGAAGCAGATAAGGCGTTTCAAGATCTCAAGAGGTACCTGACCAGTCCCCCAGTCATGGTGGCTCCGCGCCCTCAGGAGCCCCTGCTGCTGTACCTCGCCGCCACACCCTACTCCGCCAGCGTAGCCCTGGTGGCGGTTAGGGAGGAGCGCCAATTCAAGGCCGCAGCGGCAGCCCGGGGCACGACAAAACAGGAACAAGAAAAGCCTGCGGGAACCACAACCACGGCTGAGGAGGGTCAGCAGCCGGGAAATGCACCGGGGGCAGGAGAGGCCACCCGACCGTGTAGTCCACCCCCCGAGGGCGCGGCAACCCCAGATGCTCCCAGCCTTGTCGAGCACCCAGTTTACTTTGTTAGCACGGCGCTACGGGACGCGAGGGCCCGGTACCCAATGCCTCAGAAGCTCCTCCTCGCGTTACTGGTAGCCTCGCGCAAGCTGCATCACTATTTCCAGGCTCACCCCATCAAAGTCGTCTCGTCATACCCCCTGGAGAGGGTGCTCAGGAGCCCTAACTCAGCCGGAAGGGTCGTTGAGTGGAACATAGAGCTGCAGGCGTTTTAGCTCGAGTTCAGCACAACCAGAGTCATCAAAGGAGCAGCATTGGCGGATTTTGTGGCAGAATGGACAGAGGCACCAGGCCTCAAGGCCGACGAGGATCGGTCCCTCTTCCCGAGGAGCGAGGCGCCAGAAGGCTGGGTCATGCACTTTGACGGGGCGTTCTCTAGACATGGTGCCGGGGCTGGAGCGGTGCTTATATCGCCCACTCAGGACAAGCTCTACTACGCCGTACAGCTCTGCTTCCAACAAGGTGAAAAGTTCTCCAACAACATAGCGGAATACGAGGGTCTAATAGCGGGCCTGAAGGCCGCGGCAGCCGTGGGGGTGAAGCGCCTTACCATTAAGGGTGATTCACAGCTCCTCGTGAACTTCTCCAACAAGGTGTATGAGCCGAAAGACGAGCACATGGAAGCTTACCTTGCGGAGGTCCGCGGGATGGAGAAGCAGTTCTGGGGGTTGGAGTTGCAGCATGTGCCCCGTGGCACCAATCAGGAGGCTGACGACATCGCCAAGCGGGCATCCAGGCGGCTGCCTCAGGAGCCTGGTGTCTTCGAGGAGCGGCTCTTCAAGCCCTCAGCCTTGCCGTCGTTGTCAAACATGGCTCAACCTCGGGAGGAGCTCCCCCAGCCACCTGCCTCAGGAGCCCCGGTCTGTGGCCCGGCCTCGGGAGCACGCCTACTCCTGATGATGGAACCTCAGGAGGGGTGCTGGATCATGGAGCTCTGGAGCTACTTAACACAAGGGACCTTGCCGGAGAAGGAGGAGGAAGCGGAGCGTGTGGCACGGCAGGCCATGGCGTACTGCATCAAGGATGGAGAGCTCTACCGGAAGCGACCAAACGATGTATCCCTGTGCTGCATCTCCAGGGAGCAAGGAAAGGAACTACTGGAGGACATACACGGCGGAGACTGCGGGCACCACTCATCATCACGGACCCTCGTCGGCAAGGCGTTCCGCAGCGGGTTTTATTGGCCTACCGCACTCAATGACGCCGTAGAGCTGGTGAAAGCTTGTGAGGCCTGCCAGTTCCACGCCAAGCAAATCCATCAGCCGGCTGGAGGCCTGCAGACTATACCCCTTTCATGGCCGTTCGCAGTCTGGGGGCTGGACATCCTGGGCCCGTTCCCTCGGGCGCCAAGGGGCTACTGCTACCTCTACGTCACCGTGGACAAGTTCACCAAGTGGGCTAAAGTAGAGGCCGTCCGCACCATCCCCGCGGGCTCCGCGGTCAAATTCATCAGGGGCATCGTGAGCCGGTTCGGGGTGCCGAACCGCATCATCACAGACAATGGTTCGCAGTTCACCAGTAACCTCTTCAAAACATACTGTGCTAACCTTGGAACGCAGATATGCTACGCTTCAGTGGCGCACCCTCGAAGCAACGGCCAGGCCGAGCGGGCCAACGTAGAGGTCCTGAGGGGCCTCAAGACCAGGACGTTCAAGAAGAAGATGGAGGCCTGCGGCAAAGGATGGTACGATGAGCTGCAGTCCGTGCTGTGGTCCATCCGCACCACCGCGACCAAACCGACTGGGGAGACCCCATTCTTCCTGGTCTACGGAGCGGAAGCAGTCCTCCCTCACGAGGTCAGACATCACTCCGTGCGGGTCCTGGTGTTCGACGAGGCGCAGCAGGACGCCATGTGGGGGATGGACCTCGTGCTGGGGGAGGAACGTCGCCGGGAGGCCGCGCTGCGAGCGGCGAGGCATCAGCAGGCGCTGCAGCGATATCACTGCCGCAACATCCGCCCCAGGACTCTCGAGGTAGGAGACCTCGTGCTCAGGCGGGTTCTCTCCAGGGAGGGGTTGCACAAGCTCTCTCCCATGTGGGAGGGCTCGTTCAAGGTTGTTCATGTTTCCAGGCCCGGCTCCGCGCGCTTGGAGACTCAGGAGGGAGTGCCGATCCAGAATGCGTGGAACATCCAGCACCTCCGAAGGTTCTACCCCTGAAAAGGCCCAGAGCCTGTGAAGCAAGGCGAGTGCCTATGAAGATCATCTCTTTTTGGAAAGGCCCAGAGCCTGTGAAGCATGGCAAGTGCCTATGAAGATCATCTCTTTTTGGAAAGGCCCAGAGCCTGTGAAGCAAGGCGAGTGCCTGTGAAGATCATCTCTTTTTGGAAAGGCCCAGAGCCTGTGAAGCAAGGCGAGTGCCTGTGAAGATCATCTCTTTTTGGAAAGGCCCGGAGCCTGTGAAGCAAGGCGAGTGCCTGTGAAGATCATCGCTTTGGAAAAAGGCCCGGAGCCTGTGAAGGAAGGCGAGTGCCTGTGAAGATCATCGCTTTGGAAAAAGGCCTGGAGCCTGTGAAGCAAGGCGAGTGCCTGTGAAGCTATCGCTTTTTGGAAAGGCCCAGAGCCTGTGAAGCAAGGCGAGTGCCTGTGAAGATCGTCGCCTTGGAAAAAGGCCCAGAGCCTGTGAAGTAAGGCCAATGCCTGTGAAGCTCGCCGCCCCGTGACACTCTCACGTAATAATGAGTGGGGCCGTACACGCCCCGGAGTCTCAGGAGCGCCGGCCTCAGGCCCTGGGGCTCCCTCCCACGCCCAGTGGTAGCACTTAGCTCCGCGCTGGTGAGAAGACAATCGAAGACTAGATAAGGTGCCGGACGCGGCTTTTCCATTTGCTTTCCGAAGTTGACGTGTTCGTTTGCATTTGGAGTCTTATTGGAGTTATCGCTGTTACTGATTTATGGTTCGTCGATTTTCGCCCCTCGCTTTGGTTTCTCTCGTGAACAACCTCGTGAGGGATGGTGCTCAGGCGCCCTCGCGAGGGTTTCTGCCCTAGCCACAGGAGGGTTTCACGGCCCTGGCGCATTACAGGAGCACCCCTCCTAGTCCGTGCCCCTCGGGTACCACGACGCGCACACAGGGCCTGGGTCGGTCTCCCCACTCCCCAGCAGGGGTCGAAAGCTATCTACGCACAGGCGGGAAATCAGGAAGTACAAAAATGAGATCAAGGTAATAGCTGGAGCGGCAACATTTCCCAACATGCCCCAAGGGGGCTCCATGCATCTGTTTTGTTTTACACAGGGAACAAAAGAGAAAGGAAAGAGACGAGCCTAGTGCCGCCCCTCCCGCATCGGTCCACGGCAGCGACACGGGCTGCCTCAGGGCCTCGGGCGGACCCCCTCTCACGCTGCGCCGGGGCACGACGGCGGGCGGACGAACCGCCACCTCCTAGGCAAACCGGATGGCGCGGGGGAGGACTGCTGCCACCACTTGAGGAGTCGCTTGAGGAAGAGCTGACGAGGCTGGGGGAGTCGCTGGCGCCGCCGCCCGCTCGGGCGCTATCTCCCCCATCACCATCGGAGCGGGGCCCGCGGACGCGGTCATCGTCCTCAGGGCAGCACCCCGCGCGGTGACCATCTTCCCCAAACACCCTCACGTAGAGGGTGGCGTCGCCATCGAACCTGAAGTGCAGAGTGCACCGACGCTCCAGGCCGCGAGTGCGGGCGAACGCCTGCCAGCCGCGAGTGAAGACCAAGCCCCCGCTGGCGGAGACCTCCAGCGCGACCCATGAGGACCTGCTGCAGCAGCCCTCCGCCTGGAGCCAGAGGCCGCCAGGAGCGCCGGCCGGGAGTTCGCCAAGGAGGAAGCGAGGGAGCGGGAGCCGGGCGTGAGCCGGCTCCGCCGACCAAACGATGAATTCCGGCAGAGCCTGCCCGGTGCGAAAGCGTGGCCTGGGGGAGCGCGCAACCAGGGCGCACCCTCCGGTTGCGGCGGCTTGCCCGCCGCCGCGCTAGGAGCCCCCCCCCCCCCCCTCGTCACGGCCACTGGGAGCTGCCGGGGCGGCCACCGGGTGCTTCCGGGGGCGCCCGCGACCATGCTTGGATGGGAGAGAGGCAGGACCGACCTGGAGGGCCTTCCCCTTCTCTACGGCCGAGTACCTCCTCGATGGAGCCATCACACCAAGACGGAGCAAGAACTGAGGCGCGGGAGAGAGCAAGAGGAGATGGACTTGACAGGCACGAGCGGTGTCATACTTATAGCCGGCGAAGGCCAACCGCCGGTCTCCATGATCACAGGTAATCATAACACGTTCTGCATGCAGGGACTTGTCCAACTCGCACGATCACCAAGGCGTCATGGGGAAGCAGAGGCGCCACGTCCAATCAACTGCCATGCGGCGTCCAAGGCCGCAGGCTGTTAGGGCCCGCGGCGCTTCGCCCTTGCCCTTTCGCCTCTCGGCACGGCCAAGTCCATGCGCGCCTTGGGCCCGGGGGCTACTGTCGGCGTTCTGGGAACGGGGGTCCCCAGACTTGCCTGCCTCCAGCCTGCGGCGTGTCTCGAGTGGGGGCCCAGCGCGGCCCCTCTTCATCAACACGAGGCTCAAGACCCTCGCGAGGGGCCAAGCCTCACGAGGCGGACGACACGGTGCGTCCTCAGGCACAGCCTCGTCAGGCTGGCTCGCGAGGAGGCGGGGAGTTCAAGGCGGGGTACCTCGCGAGGTGCCCATGAAGCAAGCCATGACGACACGGGGCACCAGGTGGGTGCCAGTGCGCGCAGCGTTCGTCTTTCTTCTTTGGTGCAAAGGGAGCAAGCGTATCAGCGGACTACCGAGGCACCAGGCAAAGGTTGCCACTTCGGTGCAACGAGACCAAGGCCAGGAGGACTACGAGACGGAGGTCACCATGGAGCCCAGCGAGGCGTCATCACCAGAGCCTTTGGCAGGCGAAGACTGCTTTTGTCAGGATAGATGTACTCACTGTCCCCCTTTAAATTAGCCCGCCATTGTTGGATTCCTTCCCGCTCAATATTTGCGGAGAGGACCAGGGCCTCTATAAATAGGACTAGCCCCCGCCATAGCAAGGGGGTTGGTCGGTTCGTGGGTTCGTTCGGTCCGCAAGTAGAGAGAGAGAGAGAGAGAGAGAGAGAGAGAGGGTGACTGAGCTCTTCACAACAGTTCATCACCACAGCCAAGAACAGACCCTGGCAAGGTTGTTCTTCCTTGTATTGTTCATCCACACCAGCCCCAGGAGGCAATCCATCCACCACACACTGGAGTAGGGTATTACACCACATCGGTGGCCCGAACCAGTATAAATCTTGTGTCTTTCATGCAGTTCTTTGAGTAGTTTAGATCCCCACGAGACGGAGAGGTTGAAGGCGAGATTTCCGCGCGCACCCCAGTGTTCGAACCTTAAGGGTCTGCCGGAACCTGAAATCCGACAAGACTCAGGCACGTTCTCCTGGAGAACGGCTTCTTGTTGGAGCGGGGGAGTTGGAGCTTGTGGTATTTCTTCATGCTCTTCAGCTGATGCAGCCGGAATGTATTCAGCCGAACCTTGAGGCCGTGGTCCTTTGCGAAGCCTGCGGAATGCAGACGACGCCTTTGGAGTTGTAGTGGGCTGGACCTCAGATTCTTCTTCCACTTGTGGGTGAGCCGCCCATGATGCATCTTGTGCAATTGGCGTCAGAGGACGACCAATGCTGATGAGTTCGCTTGTCTCAAGCTGAGGAAGGGCTGCATCATCTTGTACATTGTCCTGATGACCAATGTCTTCAGCAGCGATGGGGTCGGCTGCTGGAATGTCTTCAGCTTCAAGAGCCTCTGTGGGAGCAGGCTCATGAACTGTCAGCTGACGATCTGTGTCAGGATAGATGACAGAGAGAGGTTCAACTATCAAGGGCTCTGTGGGAGCAGCCTGAGCTTTCTTGGTATTGCGCTTCTTCTTGGTTGGGTCAGAAGGAGAGGCTTCAGAGTGTCTCCTCTTCCTCGCTTCAGCCTCTGCAGTCAGTGTCTTCTTGAGTTCTGAAGCGGTTGACCGGCTCTTTGGCTTCGAGCCAGTCGTAGCAGTGGGGAAGACAATTGGTGCAGCTTCTTGTCTTGGTGCCTCTGGTTCAGGCACAGCAGGCTTCTTGTTCTTCTTCGCGGCCATCCTGGGGTCGATGCCGGGACGCCCAAGTGCCTTGCGCTTCTCGGCCTCATTGTAGGCCTGCACACAGCGATCAGCCAGAGTCTTCATTCGCTCCCGCGAACCCTGAGCTTCTGCATGCTTCTTTAGAAAGTTTTCCTTTAACTCGTGCAACATGATCTTGAAATTCTTCACTTCTTGCACGCTGAGCTTAGCCATGTGCTTCTTGAACTGAGCCTTTTCAAAATCAATTTTCTGCTTCAGTTCAACAATGCGTTGAGCAATTGCGAGTTCTGAAGCAATAGCGCCTTGGAAGGCGACGCTGAGGCCTATAGGCAGCTGCAGATCATCAAAGCTGACGTTTGGCGTAGCAAACCACTCGTCAATGAAGTCGTGGATGATGGAGACATCAAAGAGAGGCAGATTATTGAAGATTTCTGCCTCCTCTTTGCTCTTGATGAGTTGCTCAAGAGCGTCATCTGCAAGGTCTTCATCTCTTGACAGATCAATGGCGTCGTTGCGCAAAATGGCAGCAGCTGTGAGCTCTTGGCCGCTGTGTGGCTGAGGCATCTTGGCCTTCTGGGGCTTGGAGACTCGTGATAAGTCTTCAGACTGCACACTGGCTTCAGGAGGTGCAGTTGCCAATGGCTTCGCCCTTGAGACTTTGGGTGAAGGGGCCTGCTTTGAAGCTTTTGGCTTCTTTCATTGCTTTGGCTTCGGTGCAGCAGGCGCTTCATCAGATTCAGAGTCAGCAGGAGGGTCATTGACTGCAGTCCCTTGGACTAAGAGGCGGGTGATGAGGCCCTCAAGATTTGCATACGGACCGATGATATTGGGGTCTGCCTCGCGTGTGCCATCTGCCCTTGGTGCGGAGGGACCAGGGTTGAAGTCTAAGCCCAATTTCTTCTTGTTGTGCTTCGCTGATTTCTGGGCAAACTGGAAGTTGCGCTTGAACAGATTGTCGTCACGACACCAGAGTAGTGACGACGGATGTGCTTCAGCTGGCTGTGGCCCACGAACCATGCACGGGTAGAAGCCTTGAGCAATGGCATCATCTCTGGACTTGGGCATGAGATTTTTGTATAGTACGTCTCCCCATGGTCTCTTGATGGCGCTTTTCTCAGCGTACTCCTTGGTGATGAAGCGGTATTGGAACCATTGCTCCGCCCAATAGCGTCGAATCCATTGGATTCGTGTCTTGCGCTGATTGTAATCCTCTTCAGGATCTGTCTTGTACAGCTCTGAGAGGTCATCGGGTAGATCTCTTGATGTTTCCCCTCGACGCTTTCTGCCACCCTTCCTCGCTGGTTTTTCTGCAGCCATGAACTTTAAACTGGATGGCTTCAATACGTTCAAAAGCTTCAAAGGCTTTCTCTTGCTGGTCAAACAGGAACTGGCTTCAGGAAAGTTGATGTGATGCTGTAAGTACTCTGCAAATGAATGCAGACTATGAGAACCAAAGGATTCTCCCACGGACATGTACCTGTGATAGCATTAAGGTGCGAGGGAAGGGGAAGGGGTCATATGCATTCTTAGAAGATTTTGAAGATAAATCGGTTTAGAAGACATTGACCTCATCGTGCGAAGACATTCACTCATAGAAAAAAGAAGTTGGTTCCAGATTTGTACGAACCCATAGATTAGTACAAGTGAGGAATCTGACTACTTCATGAAGCACAAGTGAATATACTAGGAAAGTTATGAGATGCAGAATGAGAGAGATCTAACTTGTGTGAACAGAAACTTCGTATGGCAGAAAGTGGCCGAACTATAGGATCAAAAGAGGCTGTAAAAAGAGGTTTTATTTACCACACTTGGAACAGCTAGAAGGAGTGGGAGATGAGGCCGAGCAGTTCGATCCTCCGTGCCCTAACTTGGCGACTGAAGACACCTACGGCGACGGCGGAGAGGACGATGTCCGCGATCGGCGTGAAGACGGCGTCGGAGAGGTTGCGGCAGTGAAGCGCTTCGTCGCCGGCGTCGTCGAGAGCTAGCGGTGGCGCTAGGGTTCGTGCGAGGGAGGAAGAAAGAGATAATGACCGCAGCGAGGGTGTATTTATAGTCACAGGGGCGGCACTGCGCTATTACACAGGTGGCCCTGGCGATTCGCCTCTGAACAAAACGTGGCCATCATGCGGAATCTCGGGGGCAGTTCCACATCCCACACACGCCTGGATTGTCGGGTGGTCGTTCCTACTTCTCCGGATGTCTTGTGGATGAATGAGCATTGAAAATGATTTTAAAGTTTGTCTCTGTGTCTTCTGCTGACAAGGACGCAGAGAAGACATTCGACAGTTTCACTAGAATGCATATGACTTGGAGAGATAGAGTTTGAGGTAGAAAGCATAGAGAGGTTAGGGTCCGATCACATTCACTTAGTTCAAAAGATTCAAACAAGAAGACATAGCTATAAGTGAATGCTGTAGAGGACAGAACACTAGTACATATATATATATATAATCCACGTAGTGAAGATAATCATGAAGACATGTTTAGATTGAAGCCAAACCAAATGTGAACACATTGCAAGGTAACGCCATGTGTGAAACATTTCAGAATAGAACGTTTGGTGCTGGCGTTACCCACCGTATAGGAAGTATTAGACCCAGACACGGCGCACAATTATCGTGGCGCTCTGAAGTCAAATTCCACATTGATGTATTCACACTTAGAATGTATGTCTTCATTGATTGAAGATATACGTTACTTTGTGTGTTGCACATCTAAGTCATCAATATGCATAAGTGTTAGGATGTGTGCCTGATCACAGGACATTTGAGGATTCCAAGATATTTAGCTCACACCGTAACTTGCAAAATCTATTCTCATCCAAGGGCTTGGTGAAGATATCTGCCAATTGCTCTTCAGTGTTGACGTGTATGATATCAATATCTTCCTTTGCAACATGATCTCTGAGAAAGTGATGACGAATTTCAATGTGCTTTGTCTTCGAGTGCTGAACTGGGTTGTTGGCGATCTTGATGGCGCTTTCGTTGTCGCAGTAAAGAGGCACTTGCTTCAGATGAATGCCATAGTCCTTGAGAGTTTGCTTCATCCACAGAAGCTGAGCGCAGCAAGATCCAGCAGCATTGTATTCAGATTCAGCAGTGGGGAGGGATACACAGTTCTGCTTCTTTGAAGACCAACATACAAGTGATCGTCCCAGAAAGTGACATGTGCTTGATGTAGACTTCCGATCAACCTTATCACCAGCATAATCAGCATCCGAGAATCCAACCAGATCAAACTCTGAGCCCTTTGGATACCATAACCCTAGAGTTGGGGTGTGAGCCAAATATCGAAGAATTCGCTTCACTGCTAAGTGATGCGACTCCTTTGGTGCCGCTTGAAATCGAGCACACATGCAAACGCTAAGCATAATATCTGGCCTAGATGCACATAAATAAAGCAAAGAACTAATCATGGAGTGGTATACCTTTTGATCGAACTCTTTACCATTGTCGTCAGAACCCAGATGATGTTTGGCTAGCATTGGTGTTGTGAAGCCTTTGCAGTCTTGCATACCGAACTTCTTCAGGCAATCTTTGAGATACTTCTCTTGAGATATGAAGATGCCATTGCGTTGTTGCCGTATCTGAAGACCGAGGAAGAACTTCAGCTCCCCCATCATAGACATCTGATATTGCTCTTGCATCATATATCCAAACTCCTCACTATACTTCTGATTGGTGCAGCCGAAGATAATGTCATCCACATATATTTGGCACACAAACAGTTCACCATCATATGTCTTCGTGAAGAGAGTGGGATCTAGGGAGCTAGGTATGAAGCCTTTGCTCTTCAGGAAGTATTTGAGTGTGTCATACCAGGCCCGAGGGGCTTGTTTGAGGCCATACAGTGCCTTATTGAGCTTGTAAACCATGTCAGGATGTTTTGGATCTTCAAACCCAGGTGGTTGTGCAACATACACTTCTTCTTCAATCTTGCCATTGAGAAAGGCACTCTTCACATCCATTTGATATAAAAGTATGTTATGATGATTTGCATAGGCCAGCAGTATACGGATGGCTTCAAGTCTGGCCACAGGAGCAAATGTTTCATCGAAGTCAATGCCTTCCACTTGAGTATATCCTTGAGCAACGAGACGAGCTTTGTTTCTGACAACTTGACCATGCTCATCTTGCTTGTTGCGGTATATCCATTTGGTGCCTATTATATTGTGCTTCCGTGGATCAGGACGCTTAACCAGTTCCCATACATTGTTCAGCTCAAACTGTTGAAGCTCTTCTTGCATAGCTTGAATCCATTCAGGTTCCATGAAAGATTCTTCAACTTTCTTGGGTTCTGTGATTGAAACGAATGCGAAGTGTCTGCAGAAATTTGCCAGTTGGGTTGCCCTTGAACGAGTCAGTGGACCAGGTGCATTGATGCTGTCAATTATTCCATCAATCTGCACTTCATTGGCAACATGAGGATGTATAGGTCGAAGACTTTGCTCTTGCTGATCTATGTTGTCGTTGGGAGGAATGTCTTCAGGCTGAGCATTGTCTTCATGTGGATCAGGTGCTGAGATGATAAGTTCTTCTTCAGGATGAGCGTCAGAAGGTATAATTTCTCTAGTTCCCATTAGCTTGATTGATTCACTAGCTGGAACTTCATCTAGCACATCTGGCAGTTCCTCTCTTTGTGAACCATTGGTCTCATCGAACCGCACATCCACTGTTTCAACCACTTTGTAGTGAAAGAGATTGAAGACTCTGTAGGAGTGCGAATCCTTTCCATATCCAAGCATGAAACCCTCATGTGCTTTTGGTGCAAATTTTGAGGTGTGGTGTGGGTCCTTGATCCAGCATCTTGCACCAAATACTCTGAAGTAACTGGCATTTGGCTTCTTGCCAGTTAGGAGTTCATAAGATGTCTGGTTCAGAAGCTTGTGAAGATAAACACGGGTGATTGTATGGCATGCAGTGTCAATGGCTTCAGGCCAGAATTTTCTTGGAGTTTTGTACTCATCTAGCATCGTTCTGGCCATCTCAATGAGTGTTCTGTTCTTGCGTTCGACGACGCCATTCTGCTGTGGAGTGTACGGAGCTGAGAATTCATGTGTGATGCCCAAGGTATCAAGATATGTGTCAAGGCCAGTGTTCTTGAATTCAGTGCCATTGTCACTTCTGATGTGCTTTATCTTGGCGCCATAATTGTTCATAGCTCGATTGGCGAAGCGTCTGAAGACATCCTGCACTTCAGTCTTGTAAAGGATTATGTCTACCCAAGTATATCTAGAGTAATCATCAACAATGACAAAGCCATAGAGGCAAGCAGTAGTGGAAAATGTTGAGTAGTGAGTGGGACCAAAAAGATCCATGTGAAGAAGTTCGAAGGGTCGAGTAGTGGTCATGATTGTCTTCAAGGGATGTTTTGCCCTCGTCATCTTCCCTGCTTCACAGGCACCGCATAAGTGATCTTTCTTGAACTTGACACCTTCGATGCCTATGACATGCTTCTTCTTTGCAAGGGTGTGGAGGTTCCTCATGCTAGCATGCCCAAGCCTCCGATGCCAAAGCCAGCATTCTGAAGCCTTTGCCAGAAGGCATACTACAAGTTGTGGCCCTACTGAGAAATCTACCACATACAAATCATCTTTCCGATACCCTTCAAACACTAGAGATTTGTCAGATTCCATTAGTACCAGGCAATGATATTTTTCCGAATATTACGACCATGTTCAAATCGCAAAGCATTGAGACAGACATTAAGTTGAATCCAAGGGATTCAACAGGCATGACTTTGTCCATGTGCTGATCCTTTGAGATTGCAACTCTACCTAGACCCAATACCTTACTTTTACCTGTGTCAGCAAATGTGATGTGGCTCTTTTCGGATGGACATAAGGTTGAGTCCATAAGAAGGCTTCTTTTGCCAGTCATGTGATTTGTACACCCACTATCAATAATCCATTCTGAAGACGCTGGTGTCGTACCCTACAGTGCAGTTAGGGGGATAGGCTTCACGAAGACAATTGTGAAGCAAAACATTTGACGAGCCGGTGGGTTATGAAAACTTAGATCCAGGTTAGGACTAATAGGGAGAGTAGCATGCGATGCAGGAATGAAATACATAGTGATGGCATTCGGGCATTTGATCTTGCGCCCCACAAGATTTTTAAGGTCCCCAGCAATAGCGTCAGAAGATTTTGGTTTTCTGATAGAGACCTTTCCCTGCAAAAGAGAGTTAAGCTTTCTTAACCACCCACATCTTCAAGGGTGGCTTAGAAGCAATAAGTCTAAGTGCAGCATCTGAGAATTTTGGCTTTGGAGCCCTAGCAAACAGTCTAGCAGGCGGGCAATAGTACTAATAAGAATAGGCAGAATAGTTCTTGGTCATATGAACATGACGGTTTGAAGAACCGCTCTCATATTCATATGCCTGAGTATGGTTTCCCTTCAAAACATTTGCGTTAGTGCGACTCAGGTGAGTCCTCTGTCTGTATGAAGCCTTTGGACCAGATGAAGCCTTTGGTCTGAGGTTTGTCTTCTTCATGTGAGGTGTCATTAGGACATTCACAGGAAGATTCTCCAGACACGTTTTTGGAACCCAGATCTTCTTCATAGGCGGTCCATTCCTGCAGTTAGTGCCAATGTGCCTAGAAAACACTTCACCATTCTGATTTCTAAACAACTTATAGTTTGCATAAAAGGATTCATCAATGATAATTGGGTTAGCACAGGCGAAGCCAGACAGATTGGATGGATCTGCTGAGGATTCCTTTGCAGCAACCCATGTGGTTTTGGGGTACTGCTCAGGTTTCCAGTAAGAGCCATCTGCATTTATTTTCCTCACGAACCCAACACCCTCTTTCCTAGGGTTTCGGTTCGGAATCTGCTTCTTGAGGACATCACATAGTGTCTGATGTCCTTTGAGACTTTTGTACATCCCTGTTTCAAGCGATGTCTTCAACCTAGCATTCTCATCAGCAATAGCAGTGGTATCCTCAGCAGAGGGGTTAGTTACCACTTCAACAGTTGAAGATATTGCAACAGCATTAGCAGTGGAACATTCAGCAACAGAGGTAGCATTATCACGCTCAATGCATTTAAGGCATGGTGGTTCAAATCCTTCCTGAGCGGAACTGATCTGTTCGGCGCGAAGTGACTCGTTTTCCTTTTGAAGGTCTTCATGAGCCGCTCTCAATTTCTCAAGTTCTTGCTTCCTTTGAAGATAATCATAGGACAGCTTTTCATGAGTAGTTGAGAGAGTATCATGACGATCTTCAAGTTCCTGATACTTAACGTGAAGATTTTTTATGTCTTCAATTAAGGATTCAGATCGAGTCATTTCAGCACCCAACAGATCATCGCTTCTGTCTAACAGTTTTTGAATGTGTTCCATGGCTTTCTGTTGTTCAGTTGCAATTTTAGCAAGTGTTTTGTAGCTAGGATTTGAATCACAATCAGAATCATCATCAATGGATGTTTGATAGTGAGTAGTGCGTGTGTTTACCTTGGCACCGCGTGCCATGAAGCAGTAGGTAGGAGTAGAGTCGTCCTTGTCATTTGCATTGGTGTTGGTGATGAAGTCATTGTCTTTAGTGTGGAAGATGGACTTGGCGACGTATGCTGTAGCCAGACTCGCAATGCCAGAATCAGACTCCTCCTCAGACTCCACCTCTGCCTCCTCAGAAGCAGACTCCTCCTCTGAGTCCATTTCCTAGCCAACAAACGCATGTGCCTTGCCAGATGAGCTCTTCGTGTGTGATGAAGACTTTGAGGAAGACTTGGAAGAAGACTTTGAGTATTTCTTCTTCTTCTTGTCGTCAGAATCATATTCCTTGCTCTTCTTATTCTTTCTGTTCTCATTGTCCCACTGTGGACATTCAGAGATGAAGTGTCCAGTTTTCTTGCAATTGTGGCATGTTTTCTTCTTGTAGTCATGAGCAGATGCTTCATCATTCCTTGAGCTTGATCGTGAAGACTTTCTGAAGCCTTTCTTCTTGGTGAATTTCTGGAACTTCTTCACTAGCATTGCAAGTTCCCTTCCAATGTCTTCAGGATCATCACAACTGCTGTCAGATTCTTCTTCAGATGAGGACACAGCTTTCGCCTTCAGGGCACGAGTTCGCCCATAGTTTGGACCGTAGATATCTCTTTTCTCAGAAAGCTAAAACTCATGTGTGTTGAGCCTCTCAAGTATGTCAGACGGACCGAGTGTCTTGAAATCACGACGTTCTTGAATCATCAGGGCTAGGATGTCAAACGAACTATCAAGTGATCTCAGCAGCATCTTGGCGATTTCATGTTTGGTGATCTCAGTGGCGCCGAGGGCTTGAAGCTCATTTGTGATGTCAGTGAGCCGGTCAAATGTGTGCTGGACATTCTCATTGTCATTTCGCTTGAAGCGGTTGAAGAGGTTGCGAAGAACACTGATTCTCTGATCTCTCTGGGTTGAGATGCCTTCATTGACTTTGGAGAGCCAGTCCCAGACCAGCTTGGATGTCTTCAAGGCAATCACATGGCCGTACTGTCCCTTGGTCAGATGACCACAGATGATATTCTTGGTAGTAGAGTCCAGTTGAGTCAACTTCTTGACATCAGCAGCAGTGACACCTTCTCCAGCCTTGGGAACGCCGTTTTCGATGACATACCATAGGTCGACGTCAATGGCTTCAAGATGCATGCGCATCTTATTCTTCCAGTAGGGATATTCAGTTCCATCAAAGACGGGGCACGCAGCGGAGACTTTGATTATCCCTGCAGTCGACATAGCTAAAACTCCATGTGGTTAAACCGAATCACACAGAACAAGGGAGCACCTTGCTCTGATACCAATTGAAAGTGCGTTATATCGACTAGAGGGGGGTGAATAGGTGATTTTTATGAAAGTCTTCAAAACGTGAAGGTTATGAAGACAAACAGTACAGATATGCCTATCACTTAAGCAGCGGAAGTTAGATTACACTAGGCAAGCCATGGTCAAGTATTCAATAGAGTGAAAGCACAATGACAAGTAGCTGCAGTGTAATAAGGATCAGGCAGGAAGAAGTTATGAAGCCAAACAAATCATACAGTTATGTTGTGAAGACAGAAGATAAAGCAAGCATGCAATGGCTTCACAATGTGTAACAGTAAGTAAAAGGAAGTGAAGATGAAACCAGTGACACACTGAAGACAATGATTTGTTGGCCCAGTTCCAGTTGTTGTGACAACTGTACGTTTGGTTGGAGCGGCTAGGTATTTAAACCAAAGGACACACAGTCCCGGACACCCAGTCCTGAACACGCAGCTCAGGACACCCAGTCCTCACCGTTTTCTCCTTGAGCTAAGGTCACACAGACCTCGCCCAATCACTCTGGTAAGTCTTCAAGGTAGACTCCCAAACCTTCACAGACTTTGTTCACCGGCAATCCACAATTTCTCTTGGATGCTTAGAACGCGATGCCTAACCGGCTGGAGGATGCACAGTCCTCAAGTGTAATAAGTCTTCAGATCACTCAGACAAGAAGACTTAAGTGATGCCCAATTTACTCTAGCTCTGGGTGGTTAGGGCTTTTCTCCTCGCTAGGAATTTTCTCTCAAAGGCTTCGAGGTGGGTTGCTCTCAAACGACAAAAGCCGTGCACTGAAATCTGAGCAGCCAACCGTTTATGGTTGTAGGGGGTGGACTATTTATAGCCACTGGGCAACCCGACCTGATTTGTCCAAAATGACCCTGGGTCACTAAGGAACTGACACGTGTACCAACGGTCAGATTTCAAACTCACACGGCAACTTTACTTGGGCTACAAGTAAAGCTGACTTGTCCGACTCTGGACAAGATTTGCTCTCATAGTCTTTGCTCGAAGATATAGGTTTTGAATTAGGCATCACTTCAGTCATTCTGACTGGTTCTCTTGGACCCCACTTAATAGTACTGTGGTTCCTATGACTCAATACAAATGAAAAAGAACTACGAAACATCTAAGTCTTCGAGTTCCATAGGCTTCACGTGGTGTCTTCTCATGTCATAGTCTTCAATGTGAATATCTTCATATACCACCATTGACTTCAATGTCTTCGTACATTTTTAGGGGTCATCTTTAGTAGTAAAACCGAATCAATGAGGGACTTCTACCTGTGTTGTCCTGCAATTATCACAAACACATTAGTCCCTCAACTAGGTTTGTCGTCAATACTCCAAAACCAACTAGGGGTGGCACTAGATGCACTTACAATCATCTTCAACATTGTCATGGTGACCAATGTGTTCAGCAGCGGTGGGGTCAACTGCTGGAATGTCTTCAGCTTCAGGAGCCTCTGTGGAAGCATGCTCATGAATTACCATCCATCGTTCTTGATGCGAAGAGGCAGGATGAGCAACCAAGATGGGCTCAACAATAAGGGGCTCTGTGGGAGCAGCCCAATCTTTCTTGGTTTTGCGCTTCATCTTGGAGGGAGCGACATCAGAAGCTTTAGGATGTTTCCTCTTTCTGGCTTCAGCCTCGGCAGCCCTTGTCTTTTTTAATTCTGAAGTCACTATGGTGACCTTAGGCTTCGAGCCTGTCATACTGGTTGGAAAGACAATGGGATGTGCTTCCTGCCTTGTTGCTTCGGGTTCGGCCACAGCTGGCTTCTTCTTCTTCTTTGCAGCCATCCTGGGATCGATGCCAGGACGCGTAAGAGCCTTGCGCTTTTCAGCTTCATTGTAGGCTTGCACGCACTTGTCAGCCAGACTCTTCATGTGCTCACGAGAACCTTTAGCTTCTTCGCGTTTCTTGAGAAAGGCTTCCTTGAGCTCGTGCAGCATAGTCTTGAAGTTCTTGACATCTTGCACGCTGAGCTTTGCCATGTGCTACTTGAACTGAGCTTTCTCATAGTCGATCTTTTGCTTCAGTTCAATGATGAGCTGAGCTAGAGCTAGCTCAGAAGCAATGGCGCCAATGAAAGCGACGCTGAGGCCAATTGGAAGTTGCAGATCATCAAAGCTGAGATTGGGGGTTTCAAACCACTCATCAATGAAGTTGTGAAGGATTGCTACATCAAAGAGAGGCAACTCATTGAAGATTTTTGCTTCTTCTTTGCTCTTGATCAGTTGCTCAAGAGCGTCATCTGCAAGATCTTCATCGCTGGACAGATCAATGGCGTCGTTGCGCAGAATAGCAGCAGCAGTCAGTTCTTGGCTAGTGGGTTGCAAGGGCATCTTTACTCTCGAGGGCTTGGATATGCGTAACAAATCTTCAGACTGCACACTATGTTCAGGAGGTGCAGTGGCCAGAGGCTTTGCCTGTAAGACCTTTGGTGCAGGAGCAGGCTTTGAAGCTTTAGGCTTCTTCAGTTTCTTTGGCTTCGGCGGTGCAGGTGCTTCATCAGATTCAGCGTCATCTGCAGGCTCATCCACGGCTATCCCTTGAACCATGATATGAGTGATGAGACCTTCCAGGTTGTAGAAGGGCCCAATAAGATTGGGTTCAGCTTCGCGTGTGCCATCAGCACGAGGAGCAGAGGGGCCTGGATTGAAGTCTAAGCCTCGTGACTTCTTGTTCTCTTTGGTCGAGTTCCTGGCAAACTGAAGGTTGCGCTTGAAGAGATTATCATCGCGGCACATAGTAATGAAGATGGGTTTGCATCCGCAGGCTGCGGTCCATGGACCATGCAAGGATAGAAGCCTTGTTCAATAGCTTCAGCTCTAGACTTGGGTTGAAGATTTCTATATAGAATGTCTCCCCATGGTTGTTTGATGGCATTCTTCTCAGCATACTCCTGGGTCACGAACCTGTACTTGAACCACTGTTCTGCCCAATATCTTCGAATCCACTGGATTCGAGTTTTTCGTTGATTGTAGTCCTCCTCTGGATCTGTCTTGTACAGCTCATAGAGGACAGGAGGCAAATCTCTTGAGGTGTTGCCACGATGCTGTCTGCCACCCTTTTTGTAGGTTTCTCTGGTGCCATGAAGCTTAAACTGAATGGCTTCAACACGTTTAAAGGCTTCAAAGGCTTCCGCTTTCTGGTCAAACAGGAACTGGCTTCGGGAGAGTTAATGTGATGATGTAAGAATTCTGCAAACGAATGCAGACTATGAGAACCAAGGGATTCTCCCACGGACATGTACCTGTGACAGCATTAAGGTGCGAGGGAAGGGGAAGAGGTCATATGCATTCTCAGAAGATTTTGAAGATAAATCAGTTTAGAAGACATTGACCTCATAGTGCGAAGACATTCACTCATAGATAGAGAGTTGGTTCCAGATTTGTACGAATCCACGAATAAGTACAAGTGAGGAATCTAACTACTTTGTGAAGCATAAGTGAACATACTAGGCATATTATGAGATGCAGTATGAAATAGATCCAACTTGTGTGAACAGAAACTGCTTGTGGTAGAAAGTGATGAATCTATAGGATCAAAGGGGCCGTAAAGAGGAAGTTTTATTTACCACACGAAGAACTGCTAGACGGAGTGGGAGAGGAGGTTGAGCAGTTCGATCGTCCGTGCCCTAACTTGGCGACGGAGGACACCTACGGTGATGGCGGAGAAGACGATGTCCGCGGCCGGCGTGAAGACGGCGTCAGTGAGGTCGTGGCAGCTAAGCGCTTCGTCGCCGGCGTCGTCGAGGGCTAGCGGTGGTGCTAGGGTTTGTGCGAGAGTGGAAGAAAGGATAATGATTGTGGTGAGGCGTGTATTTATAGGGACAGGGACGGCACATTGTTATTACACAGGTGCCCCTGGCGATTCACATATGAAGGACACGTGGCCATCATGCAACATATCGGAGGTTGTTCCATGTTCCCACGCATGCCTGGATTGTCGGGTGGTCGTTCCCACTTCTCCGGGTTTCAGGTGAAGGAATTAGCATTGAAAACGGACTTAATGTTTGTCTCTGTATCTTCTACTGACTAGGACGCAGAGAAGACATTCGACAGTTTCAATAGAATGCATATGATTTGGATAGGTAGAGTTTGAGATAGAAAGCATAGAGAGATTAGGGTCTGATCACATTCACTTAGTTCAAAAGATTCAACAAGGAAGACGTAGCTATAAGTGAATGTTGTAGAGGACAGAACACTAGTATGTATATATCAGAAGATAATCAAGTCAACATAGTGAAGATAATCATGAAGACAAGTTGAAAATGAAGACAAACAAAATGTGAAGACATAGCACATGTAACGCCATGGGTAAAACACTTCAAACAGAAGAATTTGGTGGTGGTGTTACCCACCGTGTAGGAAGTATTAGACCCAGACACGGCACACAATTATCGTGGCGCTCCGAAGTCAAATTCCATGTTAATGTATTCACACTCAGAATGTAAGTCTTCATTGATTGAAGATATACTTTACTTCGTGTGTTGCACATCTAAGTCATCAACATGTATAAGTGTTAGGATGTATGCCTGATCACAGGACATTTGAGGATTCCAAGATATTTAGCTCACACCGTAACTTGCAAAACCTCTTCTTATCCAAGGGCTTGGTGAAGATATCTGCCAATTGCTCTTCAGTGTTGACGTGTATGATATCAATATCTTCCTTCACAACATGATCTCTGAGAAAGTGATGACGAATTTCAATGTGCTTTGTCTTCGAGTGCTGAACCGGGTTGTTGGCAATCTTGATGGCGCTTTCGTTGTCGCAGTAGAGTGGTACTTGCTTCAGGTGAATGCCATAGTCTTTGAGTGTTTGCTTCATCCATAGAAGCTGAGCGCAGCAAGATCCAGCAGCAATGTATTCAGATTCAGCAGTGGAGAGAGATACATAGTTCTACTTCTTTGAAGACCAACATACAAGTGATCGTCCCAGGAAATGACATGTGCCTGATGTAGACTTGCGATCCACCTTGTCACCAGCATAATCAGCATCCGAGAATCCAACTAGATCAAACTCTGAGCCCTTTGGATACCATAATCCTAGTGTTGGGGTGTGAGCCAAATATCTGAGAATTTGCTTCACAGCTAAGTGATGCGATTCCTTTGGTGCCGCTTGGAACCGGGCACACATGCAAACACTAAGCATGATATCTGGCCTAGATGCACATAAATAAAGTAAGGAACCAATCATGGAGCGGTATACCTTTTGATCAAACTCTTTACCATTGTCGTCGGGACCCAGATGATGTTTGGCTGGCATTGGCGTCATGTAGCCTTTGCAATCTTGCATTCCAAATTTCTTCAGGCAATATTTGAGGTATTTCTCTTGAGATATAAAGATGTCGTTGCGCTGCTGACATATTTGAAGACCAAGGAAGAACTTTAGCTCACCCATCATGGACATCTGATATTGTTCTTGCATCATATATCCAAACTCGTTAGTGTATTTCTGATTGGTGCAGCCGAAGATAATGTCATCCACATATATTTGGCACACAAATAGTTCACCATCATATGTCTTCGTGAAGAGAGTGGGGTCGAGGGAACCAGGTTTGAAGCCTTTGCTCTTCAGGAAGTCTTTGAGTGTGTCATACCAAGCCCTAGGGGCTTGTTTGAGGCCATACAGTGCCTTGTTGAGCTTGTACACCATATCAGGATGTTTTGGATCTTCAAAGCCAGGCGGTTGTGCAACATACACTTCTTCATCAATCTTGCCATTGAGAAAAGCGCTCTTCACATCCATTTGATGCAGAAGAATGTTATGATGATTTGCATAGGCCAGCAGTATGCGTATGGCTTCAAGTCTAGCCACAGGAGCAAATGTCTCATCGAAGTCAATCCCTTCAACTTGAGTATATCCTTGAGCAATGAGGCGAGCTTTGTTTCTGACAACTTGACCATGCTCATCTTGCTTGTTGCGATATATCCATTTGGTGCCTATTATATTGTGCTTGCAAGAATCAGGACACTTAACCAGTTCCCATACATTGTTCAGCTCAAACTG
The DNA here is from genome assembly GCA_034509565.1 of Triticum monococcum. Lineage (NCBI taxonomy): Eukaryota > Viridiplantae > Streptophyta > Magnoliopsida > Poales > Poaceae > Triticum > Triticum monococcum. The sequence continues at coordinate 125,023,542 of CM067841.1, forward strand.
TTGAAGCTCTTCTTGCATAGCTTGAATCCATTCAGGTTCCATGAAGGCTTCATCAACTTTCTTGGGTTCAGATATTGAGACAAATGCGAAGTGCCCACAGAAATTTACTAGCTGTGTTGCCCTTGAACGAGTGAGTGGACCTGGTGCATTGATGCTATCAATTATTCTCTCAATCTGTACTTCATTTGCAACACGAGGATGTACAGGACGAAGATTTTGCTCTTGCTGATCATTGTCATCGTTAGAAGGATTGTCTTCGGGCTGAGCATTGTCTTCAGGTTGATCATTGTCTTCAGGTTGATCAGGTGCGGAGATGATAAGTTCCTCTTTAGGCTGAGCTTCAGAAGGTATGATTTCTCCAGTTCCCATAAGTTTGATTGATTCAGTGGATGGAACTTCATCTAGCACATTTGGCAGGTGCTCTCTTTGCGAGCTGTTAGTCTCATCGAACCGCACATCACAGTTTCAACCACTTTATAGTGAAAGAGGTTGAAGACTCTGTAGGAGTGAAAATCATTTCCATATCCAAGCATAAAATCTTCATGTGCTTTTGGTGCAAATTTTGAAGTGTGATGTGGATCCTTGATCCAGCTATTGGGGAACGTAGCAGAAATACAAAATTTTCTACGCATCACCAAGATCAATCTATGGAGTAATCTAGCAACGAGGGGAAGGAGAGTGCATTACATACCCTTGTAGATCGCTAAGCGGAAGCGTTCAAGAGAACGGGGTTGAAGGAGTCGTACTCGTCGTGATCCAAATCACCGGAGATCCTAGTGCCGAACGAATGGCACCTCCGCGTTCAACACACGTACAGCCCAACGACGTCTCCCATGCCTTGATCCAGCAAGGAGAGAGGGAGAGGTTGAGGAAGACTCCATCCAGCAGCAGCACAATGGTGTGGTGGTGGTGGAGGAGCGTGGTGATCCAGCAGGGCTTCGCCAAGCACTGCGAGATATGAGGAGAAAGAGAGGGATAGGGCTGCGCCAAGAAAGAGAGGAACTCATGTGTATTGGGCAGCCCAAACCTCAAGTATATATAGGGGAAGGGGAGGGGCTGCGCCCCCACCTAGGGTTCCCTCCCTAGGGGTGGCGGCAGCCCCCTAGATCCCGTCTAGGGGCGGCCAAGGGGAGGGGAGGGGGGAGGCGCACCAGGGTGGGCCTTAGGGCCCATCTGCCCTAGGGTTTGCCCCCCTTCCCACTCCCTTGCGCCTTGGGCCTTCGTGGGGGGGCGCACCAGCCCACCTGGGGCTGGTCCCCTCCCACACTTGGCCCATGCAGCCCTCTGGGGCTTGTGGCCCCACTTGGTGGACCCCCGGGACCCTCCCGGTGGTCCCGGTACGTTACCGATAAAACCCGAAACTTTTCCGGTGACCAAAACAGGACTTCCTATATATAAATCTTTGCCTCTGGACCATTCCGGAACTCCTCGTGACGTCCGGGATCTCATCCGGGACTCCGAACAACATTTGGTAACCACATACAAACTTCCTTTATAACCCTAGCATCATCGAACCTTAAGTGTGTAGACCCCACGGGTTCGGGAACCATGCAGACATGACCGAGACGTTCTACGGTCAATAACCAACAGCGGGATCTGGATACCCATGTTGGCTCCCACATGCTCCACGATGATCTTATCGGATGAACCACGATGTCAAGGACTTAATCATTCCCGTATGCAATTCCCTTTGTCCATCGGTACGATACTTGCCCGAGATTCGATCGTCGGTATCCCGATACCTTGTTCAATCTCGTTACCGGCAAGTCTCTTTACTCATTCCGTAACACATCATCCCGTGATCAACTTCTTGCTCACATTATGCACATTATGATGATGTCCTACCGAGTGGGCCCAGAGATACCTCTCCGTTTACACGGAGTGACAAATCCCAGTCTTGATTCGTGCCAACCCAACAGACACTTTCGGAGATACCTCCAGTGTACCTTTATAGCCACCCAGTTACGTTGTGACGTTTGGCACACCCAAAGCACTCCTACGGTATCCGGGAGTTGCACAATCTCATGGTCTAAGGAAATGATACTTGACATTAGAAAAGCTTTAGCAAATGAACTACACGATCTTGTGCTAGGCTTAGGATTGGGTCTTGTCCATCACATCATTCTCCTAATGATGTGATCCTGTTATCAATGACATCCAATGTCCATGGTCAGGAAACCGTAACCATCTATTGATCAACGAGCTAGTCAACTAGAGGCTTACTAGGGACATGGTGTTGTCTATGTATCCACACATGTATCTGAGTTTCCTATCAATACAATTCTAGCATGGATAATAAACGATTATCATGAACAAGGAAATATAATAATAATCAATTTATTATTGCCTCTAGGGCATATTTCCAACACCAGCACCTGGCACCAAATACTCTGAAGTAACTGACATTTGGCTTCTTGCCAGTAAGGAGCTCATAGGATGTCTTGTTCAGAAGCTTGTGAAGATAAACACGGTTGATGATATGGCATGCAGTATCAATGGCTTCAGGCCAGAATTTTCTTGGAGTCTTGTATTGATCAAGCATCGTCTGAGCCATCTCAATAAGTGTTCTGTTCTTGCATTCGACGACGCCATTCTGCTGTGGCGTGTACGGAGCTGAGAATTCATGTGTGATGCCCAAAGTATCAAGATATGTATCTAGGCCAGTGTTCTTGAATTCAGTGCCATTATCACTTCTAATGTGCTTTATCTTGACGCCATAGTTGTTCATTGCTCGATTGGCGAAGCGTCTGAAGACATCCTGCACTTCAATCTTGTAGAGGATTATATGCACCCAAGTATATCTTGAATAATCATCAACAATGACAAAGCCATAGAGACAAGCAGTAGTAGTAAGAGTTGAGTAATGAGTGGGACCGAAAAGATCCATGTGGAGCAGTTCGAAGGGTTGAGTCGTTGTCATGATTGTCTTCGAGAGATGCTTGGCCCTCGTCATCTTTCCTGCTTCACAGGCACCGCCAAAGTGATCCTTCTTGAACTTGACGCCCTCGATGCCTATGACATGCTTCTTTCTTTCAAGAGTGTGCAAGTTCCTCATGCCAGCATGCCCTAGCCTCCGATGCCAGAGCCAGCATTCTGAAGCTTTTGCTAGAAGACATACGGCAAGCTGTGGTCCTGCTGAGAAATCTACCACGTACAAATCATCTTTCCGATACCCTTCAAACACTAGAGACTTGTCAGATTCCATTAGAACAAGGCAACGATATTTTCCAAACATCACAATCATGTTTAAATCGCAAAGCATTGAGATAGACATTAAGTTGAAACCAAGGGATTCAACAAGCATGACTTTATCCATGTGCTGATCCTTTGAGATTGCAACTCTACCTAGACCCAATACCTTACTTTTACCAGTGTCAGCAAATGTGATGTGACTTTTGTCAGATGGACGTAAGGTTGAGTCCATAAGAAGGCTTCGCTTGCCAGTCATGTGATTGGTACACCCACTATCAATAATCCATTCTGAAGCAGCTGGTGTCGTACCCTATAGTGCAGTTAGGGGGATAGGCTTCACGAAGAGAATTGTGAAGCAAAAACATTTGACGACCCAGTGGATTATGAAAGCTTAGATCGAGATCAGGATTGATAGGGCAAGTAGCAAGCGACTCAGGAACAAAGTACATAATAAGACAATTTGGGCATTTGATCTTGCGCCCTACAAGATGTTTAAGGTCCCCAGCAATAGCTTCAGATGATTTTGGTTTTCGACTGGAGACCTTTCCCTGCAAAAGAGAGTTAAGCTTTCTTAGCCACCCACATCTTCAAGGGTGGCTTCGAAGCAATGAGTCTAAGTGCAGCATCTGAGAACTTTGGCTTTGGAGCCCTAGCAAAAAGTCTTGCAGGTGGACAATAGTACTCATAAGAATAAGAAGAATAGTTCTTGGTCTTATGAACATGGCGGTTTGATGAAACGCGCTCATATTCACAGGCCTGAGTATGGCTTCCCTGCAAAACATTTGCATTAGTGCGACTCAGGTGAGTTGTCGGAGTAAATAGCCATGGGTAGCCTAGCCGGCTTCCCCTGGCCCTTCTAAAAAATTACGAGCCCATCCGGCTCTCAAGGATCCAAGACGTGGGCCGCCTTCCCCTTGCCGGCTGTCTCTCAGGCCGGCTATCGGAAGGCGGCCCGACTTTAGCCCTCATGAAGAAAGTCACGGGAGGGCCGGCTTCGAGAAGCCGGCCGCGAGAAGGCCGACTCCAAGAAGCCGGCTCCCACAAAGTGGTCAAGACCGTACCCTCAAAGTTTGCATCCCCTTAACGGCAATGTGACTGGGTGTGGCTATAGTAAAGCCTGCCACCCCTGAATCCCGAAGCACGACTGGCACAGTGCGCCGTACGGGTGGCCATGACCCGTCCGGCGCGGCACTGTTGCCATGCTGACCCTGATGTCATCCACGATGGACTACCAGTACGGACCACGGGCGGTGGGCCCCTTCAAGCAGAGAGACACCCGAAGGCGGTCGTGCATCCCCCAGTCAGCCCAAGACAAAGCCAGCTCTCCATAGCCGGCTAGCCGCCTCCCTTGAAGGAGACCCCCCACCCCCCTTAAGGAGACAAGACGCGGTGAGGCTACAGTGATCACCTGCCGGACGGCAGCACTGTAGCCACGCCTACCTTGACGAAGCCCTCGTCACCAGGATTGAGTAACAGTAACCAGCCCCCGACAAGGCCCTGAACAGTGGGACCTGCCTGTCGACCGAGGAGCCGGCAGCCGGCAGGCCCCAGTAGTCGATGCAGAAGCCGGCGAACGCAGTCATAGACGGCTGGGCCCCGCGCCTAGTCGGATTACCATTGTACCCCCCGGGGGTAGGCCTATATAAACCCCCCGGGACACCCATGCAAAGGGTTGATCCCTGCTAGTTCTAGACACCACACAAGGAGAAGAAGCGAGCGAGCCGTGCCCTTCTTCCTCCTCTCACCAAACAGCTCTAGGAGCATCGTGTAGCTACTTGTTCATCTAGTGATCATGCAGAGACCCCACAGAGCAGCAGTAGGGGTGTTATCTCCATGGAGAGCCCCAAAGCTGGGTAAGATTCGCCAGTGTGCATGTCTTCGCCTCATGCCGTTTTCAGGCACCGGCGATGTTTTACTGGCTCCCACAATGATAAGCCACCCGTTGGCATATGTCACACCTACCACCCGACATTTGGCGCCGCCCGCCGTGGGGCCAAGTGCACCGTCGTCCGGAGACCTGTTCTGGACGGGAACACTCTTCCTCCCCAGCGAGCGTAGCCAGCCCGGCACGCCCGATGGCGCTTGCCACGACGCGCTGCAAGGCGTCACCAACATCTGCGCGGCGAGCAGCCTCGCCGATCTCCCCGACAAGACCCTCATTTCCGACGAGCTCGCCTCCGATGCGGGCACCGACCACCTCGTCAACCTCCTCGGCCAGCTCCATGTCTCCGGCGAGCCTGCTATGGACTTGGAGTCGGTTGGCTCCACCGACCCGATGCCTGTCGACTCCGACACGGCCTCGCTCGACACCTTCCCCACCAATGTCACGATCTACAACGACCCGCTTCCCGGGACCGATGGCTGCGATGCTGTCACCACCGAGGTGATGGTCATCGGCCACGGCGGCGCTGCTGATGAGAGCGCCCACGATGCCTCGCACGCGGCGGTCCATGACTTGTCCATCCCGCTCCTGGCTGATGCCAACGACGAAGCACTGGAGGCGCGCCGCCTCGCTCTCCTCGCGGAGGGCCGGAGGCTGGCCTCCATAAGATGCCTCACTGAGTCCCATCAGCGTGAAGCCGACCGCGTCGCCTTTGGCACGCCGGCTCCAGGCGGGCCGAGCCAGGCCGGTGTTGTCAGGCAGCGCGGCGCTGTCATCGCCGACACGCTGGGGGTCGACCGCCCAGTCTATGCCACTCCACTCGAGAACCTGCGTGCCGCCCAGGCGGCCGTAGACGAGCTAGATGGATTGGGGGCCGAAGAACTTTCCCACATGACCAGACGCTTCCAGCAGCTAATCGATGCGGCCGCGCGGCGGCACGAAGCCGATGCCCGCGCGGAAAGCCCTCCCCCGCGCCGAGATCACGACGCGACGTCCCGGACGCTGACTATGGGCGATACCCGCGCACAGCGCGAGAAAGAGCCGGCTGCCAGCCGAAGCCGGACCCGAATCGCCATCGAGCGAGACGCAGAAGGCCATCCCCGGGCCGTGGAATGGCGGGGCAACCCGCCTCCGCCTTGGCCCCATGGAGAGAGATATCCCACCCCGCCGCCTGTGGCGCATCCGACTCTCAGCGGCTGACTAGGTCGCCGCGAAGGAGTCAGCGAGAACGACGCTCGCCATCGGATCGACCGCCGGGCACGATCCCTGGCGCTGGAAGAAGAAGACGATGTCGGTCCGCCTTGTTTCGGCCCCCGCATCCGCGACGAGCCTTTCCCCAAAGGGTTCTAGCTCCCGAGAGACACGCCCAAGTACAACGGCTCCGTGAAGCCGGAAGATTGGTTGATCGACTACTCCACGGCGGTTAGCATAGCCAATGGCAACAGGCGTGTTGTCGTGAAGTACGTGCCCCTCATGCTGCAAGGCACGGCGCGGACCTAGCTCAACAGCCTCAAGCCCTTCAGCATCAATAGCTGGCTAGATTTCACGGAAGCTTTCGTCCGCAACTTCACCAGCACCTACAAGCAGGCTCCCAAGCCCAGACAGCTCTCCTTGTGCGTACAAGGCCCCGCCGAGTCTACTCGCGACTACCTCACGCGTTGGGCCGAGCTCCACAACTCTTGCGAGGGGGTGCACGAGGTGCAGGCCATAGAATACTTCACTACCGGGTGTCGAGAAGGCACCCTCCTCAAGCACAAGCTTCTCTGTGACGAGCCGACTACCCCCGACGAGCTTCTGGACATAGAGGACAACTACGCCACCGCCAACTCCTCGATGAAGACTGAGCTCCGCGTAGACGCGTCCGGGAAAGTACTCAACCCGGCGCCCAAGATGCCGGCTGGGGATTCCGGCCGATGCCCACACCCGAACGATCACAAGCGCAAGGGCCCCACGCCGCCTCCCGCCAGTCGGCAGGTGGCCACAGTCGAAGACGTGCCGCCCGAAGGGCGGCCCGCACCCAAGAAACCCAAGGGCGGCCCGCCGGCTTGGCAGCCGGCCTTCTCCTACGAGCAAACTCTCGACGCCCCATGCAAATTCCACAGCGGCGCGAAACCATCAAACCACACAACCCGGAAGTGCCATTGGCTCACCCGAATCTCCAAAGGCGAAGGGCTCTCACCGCCTCCGCCTGCCAGCCCGCCGCCTGCTGCTCGGCCCGCAGTCGGAGCCATGCATGATGAGTTCCCTGACGAGCATGCAGCTTATATCGTCTTTACAAGCCAGCCCGAAGACCATCGCGGCAAACGCCGAGAGCACCGGGAAGTCAGCATGGTCGCTGCCAACCCCGCCGAGCACATGCATTGGTCAGAGAGACCTATCAGCTGGAGCCGGGCCGACCACCCAGGGGTGATGCCGTCTCCCGGCTCCTATGCATTGGTTCTGGACGCCACCCTTGCAACGGACAGACGCGCCGCCCGTTTCTCCCGTGTGTTGATAGACGGCGGGAGCAGCATCAACATCTTGTACCGTGACACCCTGGAGAAGCTGAATGTCAAGACGAAGCAACTCATGCCTACTCGGACAGTGTTCCATGGCATCGTACCCGGCTTATCCTGCACCCCCATTGGCAAGATCAAGATTGATGTACTCTTTGGGGACAAGGAGCATTTCCACCGGGAAGCGATCTGGTTTGAAGTGGCGGACCTGGAGAGCCCCTACCATGCGTTGCTTGGCCGACCTGCCTTGGCCAGGTTCATGGCGGTTCCCCACTATGCATACCTCAAGATGAAGATGCCGAGCACCAAGGGCATCATCACCATAGCCGGCGATTACAAGAAGTCCTCCGAGTGCACTGCCGCCAGCAGCCGGCTGGCCGAGTCCCTTGTGATTGCCGAAGAGAAGAAGGTGTTGGACTGGGTCGTGGCCATGGCCGGCAAGCAGTCGGTCCTGTCCCCCGACCCCAAGGAGTATGATGCCCAAGGATCTTTCCAGCCGGCCAAAGAGACGAAGAAGAAACCTCTTGACCCCGAGCACTCCGAGAGGTTTGCCGTCGTCAGGGCAGGCCTGAACAGCAAATAGGAAGGCGAGCTCGCCGATTTCCTCCGTGAGAATCGGGATATCTTCGCATGGTCCCCCAAGGACATGTCGGGTGTTCCGAAGGAATTCGCCGAGCACAAACTACACATCCGAGAAGACGCAAAACTAGTCAAACAACCCCTCCGCCGATTGTCGAAGGAAAAAAGAAGGATTGTGGGAGAAGAGATAGCCCGGCTTCTGGCAGCCGGCTTAATTATGGAAGTTTTCTTTCCAGAATGGCTTGCCAACCCGATCCTTGTGCTAAAGAAGAAGAACAAGTGGCGCATGTGCATAGACTACACGAGCCTCAAGAAGGCCTGCCCTAAAGATCCCTTTGCCCTGCCAAGGATTGACCAAGTGATAGACTCCACGGCCGAATGCGAGCTATTGAGTTTCTTGGATGCTTACTCAGGATCCCACCAAATAAAGTTAGATCCGGCTGACTGCCTGAAGACCGCCTTCATCACGCCCTTCGGAGCCTTCTGCTACCTGACTATGACATTCGGCTTGAGAAATGCCAGTGCCACTTTTCAGCATTGCATGCAGAAGTGCCTCCTCAAGCAACTCGGCAGAAATGCTCACGTCTACATAGATGAGATTGTGGTGAAGACGAAGAAGCGCGGCACCTTGCTGGAAGACCTCAAAGAAACATTCGAGAACCTGCGCCGGTTCCAAATCAAGCTCAATCCCGAGAAATGCGTGTTCGGAGTGCTAGCCGGCCAACTCCTAGGCTTCCTGGTTTCCGAACGCGGCATCGAATGCAACCCGGTAAAGATCAAGGCCATTGAGAGAATGGCGATCCCCACCAAGCTGCGGGACGTCCAAAAGTTCACTGGATGCTTGGCTTCCCTGAACCGCTTCATCAGCCGGCTCGGAGTGAAAGCCCTCCCTCTCTACCGCCTCATGAAGAAGACCACGCACTTTGAATGGAATGACCAAGCCGACCAAGCTTTTCACGAGCTGAAGAAGGTGCTGGCCACACCGCCTGTCTTGGTGGCCCCGACTGAGAAAGAGCCCATGTTCCTCTACATTGCCGCAACCAGCCGGGTGGTCAGCACCGTCATCGTAGTCCAACGCCCAGAAGAGGGCCGAGCCCAACCGGTCCAGAGGCCGGTGTACTATTTGAGCGAGGTACTGTCCGCCTCAAAGCAGAACTACCCGCACTACCAAAAGATGTGTTATGGTGTGTACTTCACTGCCAAGAAGATGAAGCCCTACTTTCAAGAGCATCCCATCACGGTCGTATGCACCGCCCCTCTGGCCAAGATCATAGGCAGCCGGGATGCATCTGGCCGGGTGGCGAAATGGGCCATCGAGCTGGCCCCTTACACGATCTTCTACCAGCCCCGCACCACCATCAAGTCCCAAGCACTGGCCGACTTCCTCGTCGACTGGGCCGAGACCCAGTGCCTACCGCCGGCTCCTGACTCCACTCATTCGCGCATGCACTTCGACGGGTCCAAGATGCGCACCGGCTTGGGAGCCGGCGTCGTCCTTACCTCTCCCAAAGGCGACAAGCTCAGAGACACGCTGCAGATTCACTTTGCCGCCTCCAACAATGTAGCCGAGTATGAGGCGCTCATACACGGGCTCCGGCTTGCCAAAGAACTCGGCATTCGCCGGATCCTATGTTATGGCGACTCGGACTTGGTGGTCCAGCAATCATCCGGCGACTGGGATGCCAAGGACGCAAACATGGCAAGCTACCGCTTCCTTGTTCAGCAAATCAATGGGTACTTTGAAGGATGTGAGTTCCTCCACGTACCGCGAGCCGACAATGAGCCGGCCAATGCCCTGGCTCGAATAGGCTCCACTCGACAAGCAATACCAACCGGTGTCTCTCTACAACGCCTCCTCAAGCCGTCCATCAAGCCGTCTCCAGAGTCCGACTCCATCTTCATGCCGCCTGACCCCGACGCGGCCGGCTCCGGCTCGAAGAACCAAGCAGGTGACCCGGGGACTTCAATAGTCGGCCCGGGGACTTGAGTGTTGGGGAACATAGTAATTTCAAAAAAATTCCTACGTACACGCAAGATCATGGTGATGCATAGCAACGAGAGGGGAGAGTGTGATCTACGTACCCTTGTAGATCAACAACGGAAGCGTTTGGTTGATGTAGTCGTACGTCTCCACGGCCCGACCGATCAAGCACCGAAACTACGGCACCTCCGAGTTCTAGCACACGTTTAGCTCGATGACGATCCCCGGACTCCGATCCAGCAAAGTGTCAGGGAAGAGTTCCATCAGCATGACGGCGTGGTGACGATCTTGATGTACTACTGTCGCAGGGCTTCGCCCAAGCACTGCTACAATATTATCGAGGACTATGGTGGCAGGGGGCGCCGCACACGGCTAAGAATATGATCACGTGGATCAACTTGTGTTCCTCTGGGGTGCCCCTGCCTCCGTATATAAAGGCTCAAGGGGGGTGCGGCCGGCCTAGGAGAGGCGCGCCAGGAGGAGTCCTACTCCCTTCGGGAGTAGGATTCCCCCCCCCCCAATCCTAGTTGGAATAGGATTCGCGGAGGGGGGGAAAGAGGAAAGGGGGCCGGCCCCCTCTCCTTGTCCTATACGGACCAAGGGAGGGGAGGGGCGCGCGGCCCATCTCTGGCTACCTCTTTTCTTTTCCACTAAGGCCCACTAAGGCCCATATATCTCCCGGGGGGTTCCGGTAACCTCCCGGTACTCCGTAAAATCCCGATTTCACCCGGAACACTTCCGATATCCAAACATAGGCTTCCAATATATCAATCTTTATGTCTCGACCATTTCGAGACTCCTTGTCATGTCCGTGATCACATCCGGGACTCCGAACAACCTTCGGTACATCAAAACGTATGAACTCATAATATAACTATCATCGAAACCTTAAGCGTGCGGACCCTACGGGTTCGAGAACAATGTAGACATGACCGAGACACGTCTCCGGTCAATAACCAATAGTGGGACCTGGATGCCCATATTGGCTCCTACATATTCTATGAAGATCTTTATCGGTCAGACCACATAACAACATACGTTGTTCCCTTTGTCATTGGTATGTTACTTGCCTGAGATTCGATCGTCGGTATCCAATACCTAGTTCAATCTCGTTACCGGCAAGTCTCTTTACTCGTTCTGTAATACATCATCCCGCAACTAACTCATTAGTTGCAATGCTTGCAAGGCTTAAGTGATGTGCATTACCGAGAGGGCCCAGAGATACCTCTCCAACAATCGGAGTGACAAATCCTAATCTCGAAATACGTCAACCCAACATGTACCTTTGGAGACACCTGTAGAGCACCTTTATAATCACCCAGTTACGTTGTGACATTTGGTAGCACACAAAGTGTTCCTCTGGCACACGGGAGTTACATAATCTCATAGTTATAGGAACATGTATAAGTCATGAAGAAAGCAATAGCAACATACTAAACGATCGGGTGCTAAGCTAATGGAATGGGTCATGTCAATCAGATCATTCAACTAATGATGTGATCCCGTTAATCAAATGACAACTCTTTGTCCATGGTTAGGAAACATAACCATCTTTGATTAACGAGCTAGTCAAGTAGAGGCATACTAGTGACACTCTGTTTGTCTATGTATTCACACATGTATTATGTTTCCGGTTAATACAATTCTAGCATGAATAATAAACCTTTATCATGATATAAGGAAATAAATAATAACTTTATTATTGCCTCTAGGGCATATTTCCTTCAGTCTCCCACTTGCACTAGAGTCAATAATCTAGATTACACAGTAATGATTCTAACACCCATGGAGCTTTGGTGCTGATCATGTTTTGCTCGTGGAAGAGGCTTAGTCAACGGGTCTGCTACATTCAGCTCCGTATGTATCTTGCAAACTTCTATGTCTCCCACCTGGACTAGATCCCGGATGGAATTGAAGCGTCTCTTGATGTGTTTGGTTCTCTTGTGAAACCTGGATTCCTTTGCCAAGGCAATTGCACCAGTATTGTCACAAAAGATCTTCATTGGACCCGATGCACTAGGTATGACACCTAGATCGGATATGAACTCCTTCATCCGGACTCCTTCATTTGCTGCTTCCGAAGCAGCTATGTACTCCGCTTCACATGTAGATCCCGCCACGATGCTTTGTTTAGAACTGCACCAACTGACAGCTCCACCGTTTAATGTAAACACGTATCCGGTTTCCGATTTTGAATCGTCCGGATCAGTGTCAAAGCTTGCATCAACGTAACCATTTACGATGAGCTCTTTGTCACCTCCATATACGAGAAACATATCCTTAGTCCTTTTCAGGTATTTCAGGATGTTCTTGACCGTTGTCCAGTGATCCACTCCTGGATTACTTTGGTACCTCCCTGCTAGACTTATAGCAAGGCACACATCAGGTCTGGTACACAGCATTGCATACATGATAGAGCCTATGGCTGAAGCATAGGGAACATCTTTCATTTTCTCTCTATCTTCTGCAGTGGTCGGGCATTGACTCTGACTCAACTCTCACACCTTGTAACACAGGCAAGAACCCTTTCTTTGCTTGATCCATTTTGAACTTCTTCAAAATCTTGTCAAGGTATGTGCTTTGTGAAAGTCCAATTAAGCATCTTGATCTATCTCTATAGATCTTTATGCCTAATATGTAAGCAGCTTCACCGAGGTCTTTCATTGAAAAACTCTTATTCAAGTATCCCTTTATGCTATCCAGAAATTCTATATCATTTCCAATCAGTAATATGTCATCCACATATAATATCAGAAATGCTACAGAGCTCCCACTCACTTTCTTGTAAATACAGGCTTCTGCGAAAGTCTGTATAAAACCAAATGCTTTGATCACACTATCAAAGCGTTTATTCCAACTCCGAGAGGCTTGCACCAGTCCATAAATGGATCACTGGAGCTTGCACACTTTGTTAGCTCCTTTTGGATCGACAAAACCTTCCGGTTGCATCATATACAACTCTTCTTCCAGAAATCCATTCAGGAATGCAGTTTTGACATCCATCTGCCAAATTTCATAATCATAAAATGCGGCAATTACTAACATGATTCGGACAGACTTAAGCATTGCTACCGGTGAGAAGGTCTCATCGTAGTCAACCCCTTGAACTTGTCGAAAACCTTTTGCGACAAGTCGAGCTTTGTAGACAGTAATATTACCGTCAGCGTCAGTCTTCTTCTTGAAGATCCATTTATTCTCAATTGCTTGCCGATCATCGGGCAAGTCAACCAAAGTCCATACTTTGTTCTCATACATGGATCCCATCTCGGATTTCATGGCTTCAAGCCATTTTGTGGAATTTGGGCTCACCATCGCTTCTTCATAGTTCGTAGGTTCATCATGATCTAGTAGCATGATTTCCAGAATAGGATTACCGTACCACTCTGGCACGGATCTTACTCTGGTTGATCTACGAGGTTCAGTAGTACCTTGTTCTGAAGTTTCATTATCATTATCATTAGCTTCCTCACTAATTGGTGTAGGTGTCGCAGAAATAGTTTTCTTTGATGTACTACTTTCCAATAAGGGAGCAGGTACAGTTACCTTGTCAAGTTCTACTTTCCTCCCACTCACTTCTTTCGAGGAAACTCCTTCTCTAGAAAGGATCCATTCTTAGCAACGAATGTCTTGCCTTCGGATCTGTGCTATAAGGTGTACCCAACAGTCTCCTTTGGGTATCCTATGAAGACACATTTCTCCGATTTGGGTTCGAGCTTATCAGGTTGAAGCTTTTACACATAAGCATCGCAGCCCCAAACTTTAAGAAACGACAACTTTGGTTTTTTCCAAACCATAGTTCATAAGGCGTCGTCTCAACGGATTTTGATGGTGCCCTATTTAACGTGAACATGGCCGTCTCTAAAGCATAACCCCAAAACGATAGCGGTAAATCAGTAAGAGACATCATAGATCGCACCATATCTAGTAAAGTACGATTACGACGTTCGGACACACCATTACGCTGAGGTGTTCCGGGTGGCGTGAGTTGTGAAACTATTCCGCATTGCTTCAAATGTACACCAAACTCATAACTCAAATATTCTCCTCCACGATCAGATCGTAGAAACTTTATTTTCTTGTTACGATGATTTTCAGCTTCACTCTAAAATTCTTTGAACTTTTCAAATGTTTCAGACTTATGTTTCATTAAGTAGATATACCCATATCTGCTTAAGTCATCTATGAAGGTGAGAAAATAACGATATCCGCCACGAGCCTCAATATTCATCGGACCACATACATCTGTATGTATGATTTCCAACAAATCTATTGCTCTCTCCATAGTGCCGGAGAACGGTGTTTTAGTCATCTTGCCCATGAGGCACGGTTCGCAAGTACCAAGTGATTCATAATCAAGTGGTTCCAAAAGCCCATCAGTATGGAGTTTCTTCATGCACTTTATACCGATATGACCTAAACGGCAGTGCCACAAATAAGTTGCACTATCATTATCAACTCTGCATCTTTTGGCTTCAACATTATGAATATGTGTGTTACTACTATCGAGATTCATCAAAAATGGACCACTCTTTAAAGGTGCATGACCATAAAAGATATTACTCATATAAATAGAACAACCATTATTCTCTGATTTAAATGAATAACCGTCTCACATTAAACAAGATCCAGATATAATGTTCATGCTCAACGCTGGCACCAAATAACAATTATTTAGGTCTAATACTAATCCCGAAGGTAGATGTAGAGGTAGCGTGCCGACCGCGATCACATCGACTTTGGAACCATTTCCCACGCGCATCGTCACCTCGTCCTTTGCCAGTGTTCGCTTAATCCGTAGTCCCTGTTTCGAGTTGCAAATATTATCAATAGAACCAGTATCAAATACCTAGGTGCTAGTGCGAGCTCTAGTAAGGTACACATCAATAACATGTATATCACATATACCTTTGTTCACCTTGCCATCCTTCTTATCCGCCAAATACTTGGGGCAGTTCCGCTTCCAGTGACCAGTCTGCTTGAAGTAGAAACACTCAGTTTCAGGCTTAGGTCCAGACTTGGGTTTCTTCTCTTGAGCAGCAACTTGCTTGCTATTCTTCTTGAAGGTCCCCTTCTTCTTCCCTTTACCCTTTTTCTTGAAACTAGTGGTCTTGTTGACCATCAACACTTGATGCTCCTTTTTGATTTCTACCTCCGCAGCTTTCAGCATTGCGAAGAGCTCGGGAATAGTCTTATTCATCCCTTGCATATTATAGTTCATCACGAAGCTCTTGTAGCTTGTTGGCAGTGATTGGAGAATTCTGTCAATGACGCAATCATCTGGAAGATTAACTCCCATCTGAATCAAGTGATTATTATACCCAGACATTTTGAGTATATGCTCACTGACAGAACTGTTCTCCTCCATCTTGCAGCTATAGAACTTATTGGAGACTTCATATCTCTCAATCCGGGCATTTGCTTGAAATATTAACTTCAACTCCTAGAACATCTCATATGCTCCATGATGTTCAAAACATCATTGAAGTCCCGATTCTAAGCCGTAAAGCATGGCACACTGAACTATCGAGTAGTCATCAGCTTTGCTCT
This sequence comes from Triticum monococcum, assembly GCA_034509565.1. Classification (NCBI taxonomy): domain Eukaryota; kingdom Viridiplantae; phylum Streptophyta; class Magnoliopsida; order Poales; family Poaceae; genus Triticum; species Triticum monococcum. The sequence continues at coordinate 125,039,218 of CM067841.1, forward strand.
ACCAGACGTTCATAACATCTGGTGTTGCTCCAGCAGTAGGCCTGGCACCCAGCGGTGCTTCCAGGACGTAATTCTTCTGTGCAGCAATGAGGATAATCCTCAAGTTACGGACCCAGTCCGTGTAATTGCTACCATCATCTTTCAACTTTGCTTTCTCAAGGAACGCATTAAAATTCAACGGAACAACAGCACGGGCCATCTATCTACAATCAAACATACATAAGCAAGATACTATCAGGTACTAAGTTCATGATAAATTTAAGTTCAATTAATCATATTACTTGAGAACTCCCACTTAGATAGACATCCCTCTAATCTTCTAAGTGATCACGTGATCCAAATCAACTAAACCATAACCGATCATCACGTGAAATGGAGTAGTTTTCAATGGTGAACATCACTATGTTGATCATATCTACTATATGACTCATGCTCGATCTTTCGATCTCAGTGTTCCGAGGCCATATCTGCATATGCTAGGCTCGTCAAGTTTAACCTGAGTATTCTGCGTGTGCAAAACTATCTTGCACCCGTTGTAGATGGACGTAGAGCTTATCACACCCGATCATCACGTGGTGTCTGGGCACGACGAACTTTGGCAACGGTGCATACTCAGGGAGAACACTTTTATCTTGATAATTTAGTGAGAGATCATCTTATAATGCTACCGTCAATCAAAGCAAGATAAGATGCATAAAAGATAAACATCACATGCAATCAATATAAGTGATATGATATGGCCATCATCATCTTGTGCTTGTGATCTCCATCTCCGACGCACCTGTCATGATCACCATCGTCACCGGCGTGACACCTTGATCTCCATCGTAGCATCATTGTCGTCTCGCCAATCTTATGCTTCCACGACTATCGCTACCGCTTAGTGATAAAGTAAAGCATTACAGCACGATTGCATTGCATACAATAAAGCGACAACCATATGGCTCCTGCCAGTTGCCGATAACTCGGTTACAAAACATGATCATCTCATACAATAAAATTTAGCATCATGTCTCGACCATATCACATCACAACATGCCCTGCAAAAACAAGTTAGACGTCCTCTACTTTGTTGTTGCAAGTTTTTACGTGGCTGCTACAGGCTTAAGCAAGAACCAATCTTACCTATGCATCAGAACCACAACGATAGTTTGTCAAGTTGGTGATGTTTTAACCTTCGCAAGGACCGGGCGTAGCCACACTCGGTTCAACTAAAGTTGGAGAAACTGTCACCCGCAAGCCACCTATGTGCAAAGCACGTCAGTAGAACCGGTCTCGCGTAAGCGTACGCGTAATGTCGGTCCGGGCCTCTTCATCCAACAATACCGCCGAACCAAAGTATGACATGCTGGTAAGCAGTATAACTTATATCGCCCACAACTCACTTGTGTTCTACTCGTGCATATAACATCAACACATAAAACCTAGGCTCTGATGCCACTGTTGGGGGACGTAGTAATTTCAAAAAAAAAAATCCTACGCACACGCAAGATCATGGTGATGCATAGCAACGAGAGGGGAGAGTGTGATCTACGTACCCTTGTAGATCAACAACGGAAGCGTTTGGTTGATGTAGTCGTACGTCTCCATGGCCCGACCGATCAAGCACCGAAACTACGGCACCTCCGAGTTCTAGCACACGTTCAGCTTGATGACGATCCCCGGACTCCGATCCAGCAAAGTGTCGGGGAAGAGTTCCGTCAGCACGACGGCGCGGTGACGATCTTGATGTACTACTGTCGCAGGGCTTCGCCTAAGCACCGCTACAATATTATCGAGGACTATGGTGGCAGGGGGCGCCGCACACGGCTAAGAATATGATCACGTGGATCAACTTGTGTTCCTCTGGGGTGCCCCTGCCTCCGTATATAAAGGCTCAAGGGGGGTGCGGCCGCCCTAGGAGAGGTGCGCCAGGAGGAGTCCTACTCCCTCCGGGAGTAGGATTCCCCTCCCCCCCCCCAATCCTAGTTGGAATAGGATTCGCGGAGGGGGGAAAGAGGAAAGGGGCCCGGCCCCCTCTCCTTGTCCTATTCGGACCAAGGGAGGGGAGGGGCGCGCGGCCCATCTCTGGCTGCCTCTTTTCTTTTTCCACTAAGGCCCACTAAGGCCCATATATCTCCCGGGGGGTTCCGGTAACCTCCCGGTACTCCGGTAAAATCCCGATTTCACCCGGAACACTTCCGATATCCAAACATAGGCTTCCAATATATCAATCTTTATGTCTCGACCATTTCGAGACTCCTCGTCATGTCCGTGATCACATCTGGGACTCCGAACAACCTTTGGTACATCAAAACTTATAAACTCATAATATAACTGTCATCGAAACCTTAAGCATGCGGACCCTACGGGTTCGAGAACAATGTAGACATGATCGAGACACGTCTTCGGTCAATAACCAATAGCGGGACCTGGATGCCCATATTGGCTCCTACATATTCTACGAAGATCTTTATCGGTCAGACCGCATAACAACATACGTTGTTCCCTTTGTCATCGGTATGTTACTAACCCGAGATTCGATCGTCGGTATCCAATACCTAGTTCAATCTCGTTACCGGCAAGTCTCTTTACTTGTTCCGTAATACATCATCCCGCAACTAACTCATTAGTTGCAATGCTTGCAAGGCTTAAGTGATGTGCATTATCGAGAGGGCCCAGAGATACCTCTCCGACGATCGGAGTGACAAATCCTAATCTCGAAATACATCAACCCAACATGTACCTTTGGAGACACCTGTAGAGCACCTTTATAATCACCCAGTTACATTGTGACGTTTGGTTGCACACAAATTGTTCCTCCGGCACACGGGAGTTACATAATCTCATAGTTATAGGAACATGTATAAGTCATGAAGAAAGCAATAGCAACATACTAAACGATCGGGTGCTAAGCTAATGGAATGGGTCATGTCAATCAGATCATTCAACTAATGATGCGTTCCCATTAATCAAATGACAACTCTTTGTCCATGGTTAGGAAACATAACCATCTTTGATTAACGAGCTAGTCAAGTAGAGGCATACTAGTGACACTTTGTTTGTCTATGTATTCACACATGTATTATGTTTCCGGTTAATACAATTCTAGCATGAATAATAAACCTTTATCATGATATAAGGAAATAAATAATAACTTTATTATTGCCTCTAGGGCATATTTCCTTCATTCAGTAGCCGGCTCGGGGACTTCCGCAGTTACGCCCGACCTGGGGGCTGCCACACCCGGCTCGGGGACTGTGGTAGTCGGCCCGAGGACTGCACCAACACAACAGCCGGCGGCCGACTCCAGCATTTCACCACCCAGCCCGCCCGCCCTGGTCGCAGTAGCCACACTGGCAATAGAAGAAGTCGCAGCTCCATCATGGGCTCTGTCCATCCTCAACATCCTAATAAACCAAGATCTGCCGGCTGACGAGACAGAAGCAAGACAAGTCCAACACCGAGCCGGAGCATACACAATCGTCAACAGAGAGCTCGTCAAGCGCAGTGTCACTGGAGTCCTCCAGCGATGCGTCGAGCAAGAGAAGGGCATTGCAATCCTCAGAGACATCCACCAAGGAGAATGCAGCCACCATGCAGCCTCAAGATCACTCGTCGCCAAGGCCTTCCGCCATGGTTTCTTTTGGCCGACTGCGTTGGATGAGGCCAAAGAGTTGGTTAAACATTGCAAAGGGTGCCAACTCTTCAGCTCCAAGCCACACATGCTGGCTTCAGCACTCAAGACCAATCCCCTAACTTGGCCCTTCGCCGTTTGGGGACTAGACATGGTGGGCCCATTCAAGACGGCGCGCGGCGGCATGACACATTTGCTCGTCGCCGTGGACAAATTCACCAAGTGGATTGAGGCAAAACCGATCAAGAAGCTGAATGGGCCGACTGATGTGACATTCATTGCAGATATAACAACTCGGTACGGCGTGCCACACAGCATCATCACCGACAATGGCACGAATTTTGCCAAGGGAGCCTTGGCACGTTTCTACGCAACGCAAGGTATCCGGCTGGACTTAGCGTCCGTTGCCCACCCGCAGTCAAACGGCCAGGTTGAACGAGCCACCGGCCTCATCCTTTCTGGCATCAAGCCCCGACTGGCCGTACCACTGGAGCGTTCAGCCGGCTGTTGGCTCGATGAGCTGTCAGCTGTCCTCTGGAGTCTGCACACTACTCCAAACAAGTCAACCAGCTTCACTCCTTTCTTCCTCGTGTATGGTGCCGAGGCGGTCATCCCAACCGACATCGAGTTCGACTCGCCTCAGGTAACCATGTACACAGAGGTGGAGGCCAAGGAAGCACGAGAAGACGGCATCGACCTGCTAGAAGAGGGCCGGCTGTTAGCCCTCAGCCGATCTGCCATCTACCAGCAGGGTTTGCGCCGCTACCACAGTCGGAAGGTCAGGCCAAGATCCTTCCAAGAAGGCGACCTTGTGCTCCGGCTGATCCAGCGAACAGCCGGCCACCACAAGCGCTCGGCCCCTTGGGAAGGCCCTTTCGTCATCAGCAGAGCCCTAGGCAACGACTCCTACTACCTAATCGACGCACAGAAGCCCAAGGCACGCAAGAGAGACGACTCCGGCAAGGAGTCGGAACGACCATGGAACACCAACCTCCTCCGAAGATTTTACAGTTGAAATGCAGTATGTATCACGCAAACTTTTGTACTAAGTACAAGACAATAGGCCCCCCGAGGAGAGCTCGGGGACTGCCATCTTTTATCTATGAATGAAGAACATCATGCTTATGACCTTGTCATTACTTTCACTTTTTCTTTGTCCGGCACCGGGTTCGACTAGTCGGCCCGGGGACTGGCCGCCTAGAGTTATATTAGAAGTCCTACCCGCAGTCAGACAAGTAGCATGCCAGCACCCAAGCTTTCTCTCAACCAAAAGTCGCAGTTCGAAGAGCCGGCTGTTCGACTGGCGAGAGTTAAAAGCAGGAAAGGATGCCCACACGAAAAATGGCTAGGGACTAACGGACTAATATAACGAAAGCCGGTTTGCCTCCTACTGCCGACCGACTACCAGAGTAGTCGGCCGGCCGGCTTCCATTCACTTCACTTCAATCCAAGAAAGCTTGAGTACTTACCTCCCCAAAAGGGGAAGGCGGCAAAGGAAAAAGCCTAAGGATAAAAAGCATACGTGAAGGGAAACCAAACATACACATGATAATATTTACATAAAAGACCTCCAAGAGGCCAGCATTCAACATAGTTTGGATACACCCCCAGTGGGTGGAACTGCGAAAGCTTAATAAAATTGTTCGGAGGCAATAAACAGGAAAAAACAAGGACGGCAGATTAAGCCGGCGGAGCGACTGACGAGCCGGGCTGGTCGGTGGAGATGGCTGCGCCGGCTGGAGGAGTGGCCGGCTGGCGAACCTCGGCATGATCACCTCCTCCCGCAGAGGGCGCGCTTGTGCGTGCCTCATTGCTGGAGGCACGGTCAGACTGAGGCTGGCCGGCTGTTCCACCGGCCGGCTCGATGTCTCCGCCTTCCTCTTCTTCGTCGTCTTCGCCTTCGTCGCTGGAGGCGATCTCCTCTGCCGAGTCCTCGCCCGCCGCCGGGTTCAGCCCGAACCACTCCTCCGGTTGGGCAACGCCGTCATCATTTATCTCAGGTGCAAAGACGCTGATGTCGGTGCACTTGGCGATCGTCGAAGCGCGCTGAGCAATAGCCGGCCGCACCTCCTCCAGCTCTGCGTCGGCCTCCAGCCGCCAGGTGCGCAGTTGGTCCAGGTTCAGCCCTGGATACCAAGCTCGGACGAACTCTAACGCCCGCCCAGCTCCAAGCCGGGCCACCGACGCCTTCCAGGCCTCGAAGCGGCCAACCACAACCTCCAGCCAGACGGCTGTCCGGCTCGGGGTGCGGGGAATCGTCTCGCCAGGCCAGAGGGCGGCCAGCACCTGTGCCCCGGCGCGCTGGAGGTGGCGGAGCATACGATGAGCCGGCTGCAGCCGCGCTTGGACCGCCAAGAGCTGCTCCTCAAGCGTCCGATTCGCTTCCAACGCGATGTTGGCCCCTGCCTGATGACACGCTTTGTGATGGGCCTCGATGGCTTAGGCAGCGAAGGCAGAGTAGCCGGGGACGTAGTCTGCACAGAGAATAAAAAGCAGCACAAGTCAGAGCAAAAATCAGGCGGCAAGGGCCAGGCAAGGAGCAAGGAAGGCGGCTTACCGTCGATCAAGTCCTCAATATGGCCGAAGCCTTCATCCAGCGCTTGCCTGGTCTCAGCCCAACCCGCCGCCTCAGTCTCGAACTCGGCCCTCAAGGCGGCTTCGCTATCCTACGCTTCCTTCAGGGCCGCCTTGTGTCTCTCCTCCTGGTCAGCCAGCTTCTTGGCCAGGCGGTCACGCTCCAGGACCAAGGCGGCGTGCTCGGTTTCCTTGACGCGAAGGGCGGCCTGCGCCTCGCTGAGCTGCCCCCTCAAGTCGGCATTGGCCCCTGCAAGCACGAAAGACAAAAGAAAAACCAATGAGGAAGAAGTCATCAGGAAAGATCCGACCCGACTGCTCAGCAGTCGGCCCGAATCTCGGGGACTACACCCAGTGGGTGCGCTGATGCGCCCCCATGGGAGATGAACGAAAACAAGGACGCACTCCGGCTATTGACCAGGTCTTCGGTTCTCTGGCCCAGCTCCTGAGCCTCGGAGTTGAAGGCAGCAGCACGGAGGTTATGATACTCCTGAAAGGATAGACAGGAGGCGTGTAACGCCCCAGATATAACTTTCCCAATTTGTACTCCAACTCTTGCCGTTTCCGGTGTTAAGTTATATTTATTTCTCGGGTTCGGGTCTTTGTCTCCGTGTGTTGTTTTCGTTTTCATGCATCTCATATCATGTCATCATGTGCATTGCATTTACATATGTGTTCATCTCATGCATTCGAGCATTTTCCCCGTTGTCCGTTTTGCATTCCGGCGCTTCGTTCTCCTCCGGTGGTCATTTCTAGCTTTGTTTCATGTGTGGGGATTAAACATTTCCGGATTGGACCAAGACTTGTCATGCGGCCTTGGTTTACTACCGGTAGACCGCCTGTCAAGTTTCGTACCATTTGGACTTCGTTTGGTACTCCAACGGTTAACCGAGGGACCGAAAAGGCCTCGTGTGTGTTGCAGCCCAACACCCCTCCAATTTGGCCCAAAACCCACCAAACTCTGCTCCATGTCCTAGAGCGTTCGATCACGATCGCGTGCCCGAAAACCGCACCTCATTTGGACTCTCCTAGCTCCACTTATGCCTATATATAGCCCCCTCCATTTTCGGATCATCTCCTCCCCCCGAAAACCTAGATCCATCCCCATCCGCCGCCGCCGGACAAAGTCCGCCGGGCCGGACATTGTCCGCCCGATCCGCCCGGGCCAATCCCGCGCTGCCACGTGGGCAGTCGCGCCCACTTCGCCGCCGCCTTCCACCGCGGCCCGCCGAGCCCGCGCGGGGCCCCCGCGGCCCACTCGCACCCGCCGCCGCCCGGTGTTCCTCTTCCTCCGCGCCGGTGCCTCGGAGCAGCTCCGGCCGCCGCACCACCATCTCCGGCGAAGCGCGCCCCAACGCCGGCCGCGCTGCTCCTCCCGTCCTCATCGCCGGCGGCCGCCGCCGCCCCGGACCTCGCCGCCGCCCGCCCGACGTCCCCGGTCGCCGGATCCGGCCCCGGCCGCGCCTTCCCTCAACGCCGGCCGCCCCCGGTCTCTCCCTCCTCGACGAAGACTCCGGCGATGAACAATATCGGATGAACAGTGCTGCTACAGTAATTCCAGATCAAGATCCGGTTGATTTCTCTCCCCCGAACCCTAATTTTTGAGCAATCTTTGACCTGCCATATCTCCGCATCCGTAGCTCCGTTTTGGACATATAGTATATCAAAATGTTTGCCTCGACGTGTACATCATTTCATTCCATTGCATCATTTTCATTTGAGTTCATCTTGAGGCCCGAAATGCTGCTAGAAGGAGGCTTCGTGAGATAATTATCAGATCTGCTAGTTCATCATAGACTTTTGTCATTTTTGCCATGATTATTGTGTGCATGCTAAGTCCTTCATACGATTTGTTAAGCATTTTGTCTTCTTTCCAGAGGTGCAACCCATGCATTTTTAGGATGTGTGTGGTGACTTGTGCAAGCTTGCAAAGTGAGGCACTTGGTAAATCTGTTTTCAGGGACTTAGTTGATTTCACTAAGTCTGGGATTATTTAGTTCATGATGCCATATGTTCAGCTTGTTTCCTAGTGATCCGTGCCTCTTTTGAGGATGATCAGTAAGGGACTTTTGTTATTCATGTTATGCTCTATCCATCCATGTATTTACTTGCACATGTGGAGTGCTCTAGCTTGAGTCAATCGAGCTCTACTTTTGCTTCGTGGTAAATCTGGGCAGATCGTCAACTTGTTTGCGATTTTGCCGATGCTATTGTTATTGATCCGTGCATGCTATGCCATTGTTCTTGCCATGTCTAGCTAGCATTTTGTGCCTTATTAATGGATATATGCTTTCCTTGCCATGACTTGCACCGTAGTGAGTGCATCAAGCTTATTTTCATGCCTTCGTGAGTTAAATTTCAGCATGTCTCAGTTTTCACTAAGTCTGAAAACTGATTGTGCGTGAGCTATGTTCGTGTGCTTGTTAGTATATTTTGTGATCCCTTTTGGCCCCAGGTCACTTTGGGACTTTTGATAAGCTTGTTGAGTAGCTCCATGCCATGTTCTTACTTTTCATAATCAGGTCATCTATCATGTTGTTTTGCTGCTCCGAAGAGAGCTTCGTGATCTGAAATTTCAGACTAGTGTTAATTTCACTAAGTCTGGAATCTGTTTTGCATTTGCGTTTTTGCCATGCTTGTTTGAACCTCATAATGGATGAATTTGGCCGTGGCTCAGTGCTAGTGTTTTGTTAAGCATCTTGTGAGCATCCCTGCCATGTATTTAGTTGTCATGTTTGCTGGCTGTAGCATGTTCATTTCGTTGCATTTAGATGCCTACTTGCTGTAAATCGCAGACCGGTGTCATATCTTAAATCGCTTGCCATTTCCAAACCGTAACTCCGATTCCGGCGTTCTTTATATCATTTTCAAGCGATTTCATCCCCTCTATCCAGTGGCACACTTGGTTTTCCAAGTTGAGGCCAGGTTCATGCATTTCCTGTCATGTCTTGCATTTTGCATCCCGCATAGCATATCATCTTTGCATCTTATTGTTTGAGTTTGCACGTGGTTGATTGTATCCTTGTTGTTTGTTTGTCTTGCTTGGGTACAGCCGCGAGACGAGTTCGCTAACGAGGAGCCCGTTGAGTTTGCTTTTGAGGATCCAGTCAACTCTGACAACTGTGCAGGCAAGATGATCATACCCTCGAAATCACTACTATCTTTGCTATGCTAGTTTGCTCGCTCTTTTGCTATGCCAATGCTACGATGCCTACCACTTGCTTGTCAGCCTCCCAATTGCCATGTTGAACCTCTAACCCACCATTGTCCTAGCAAACCATTGATTGGCTATGTTACCGCTTTGCTCAGTCCCTCTTATAGCGTTGTTAGTTGCAGGTGAAGATTGGAGTTGTTCCTTGTTGGAACATTTATTTACTTGTTGGGATATCATTATATTGCTATGTTATCAATGCATCTATATACTTGGTAAAGCGTGGAAGGCTCAGCCTCTCGCCTAGTGTTTTGTTCTACTCTTGCCGCCCTAGTTTCTGTCATATCGGTGTTATGTTCCCGGATTTTGCATCCCTTACGCGGTTGGGCTATAATGGGAACCCCTTGATAGTTCGCCTTGATTAAATCTTTTCCAGCAATGCCCAACATTGGTTTTACCATTTGCCACCTAGCCTCTTTTCCCTTGGGTTTCCGGAGCCCGAGGGTCATCTTTATTTTAGCCCCCACGGGCCAGTGCTCCTCTGAGTGTTGGTCCGAACTAGAGCCCCTTGCAGCGCCACCTCGGGGAAACTCGAGGGCTGGTTTTAGTTGTACGGACTGCTCATCTGAGTGTGCCCTGAGAACGAGATATGTGCAGCTCCTATCGGGATTTGTCGGCACATTCGGGTGGTGTTGCTGGACTTGTTTTAACCTGTTGAATCGTCTTGTTGTACCGAGATACCGAGTCTTATCGGTGTGTCTGGGGTGAAGGTCTATTCCTTCGTTGACCGTGAGAGCTTGTTATGGGCTAAGTTGGGACCCCCTGCAGGGATTGAACTTTCGAAAGTCGTGCCCGCGGTTATGGGCTGATGGGAATTTGTTAATGTCCGGTTGTAGATAACTTGAACCTTAATTAATTAAAATGAACCAATTGAGTGTGTTACCGTGATGGCCTCTTCTCGGCGGAGTCCGGGAAGTGGACACGGTGTTGGAGTTATGTTTGCGCAGGTTGCTCTCTAGTTTCTCGCTCGTCCTTTGCCTCCTCTTCTCGCTCGCTTTTGCGAATAAGTTAGCCACCATATATGCTAGTCGCTTGCTGCAGCTCCACTTACATTTACCCCATCCTACCTATTAAGCTTAAATAGTCTTGATCGCGAGAGTGCGAGATTGCTGAGTCCCTGTGGCTCACAGATTACTATTACATCAAATGCAGGGATAGATGATACAGCTCCAGATGGCATGCTTGAGCTCAAGTGGGAGTACGACGAGGATTCTCAGCGTTACTATGTGTCTTTTCCTGATGATCAGTAGTGGTGCCCAGTTGGGGTGATCGGGACCTATGTCGCTTGTTGGGTTGTCTTTTATATTGGCGTCGTAGTCAGGCCATGAGTGTTTGGATGATGTATGTTATTTATGTACTTTGATGTGACATGGCGAGTGTAAGCCAACTATTGTATCTCCCCTTTTATTATTTATTACATGGGATGTTGTGATGATTGCCTAACTTGCGACATTGCTTTCAATGCGGTTATTTCTCTAAGTCGTGCCTCGACACGTGGGAGCTATAGCCGCATCGAGGGCGTTACAAGGCGGGTATAAGATGGTTGTCAGGACCTAGTAAGTTCCGAGCCGCCTACGCAGTAGCCGACTCGGAACTCGGGGACTACACCCAGTGGGTGCGCTGACGCACCCCCACGGAAGAAATCAAGAAAACAAAACAAACAAGGCTAGGAGACTCACCCGGATGACGGCCCGCGTCGCTAGGAATTCCTGGGTGTATTGCTGCAGCGAGGCGGCCTGGGCCTGAAGCCGGTTCCGAACCTCTTGGGCCGCCACGTTCAGCTCGCCCGTCCCCCCGCTGGGAGTCCACTCGGACGTGGCGGTGCTGGCCGCCTCCAAGGCCTCCGCCGTCTGGCCGGCACCCGTAACTCGGTGCGGCTCCGGCGCGGCGGTGCCTCCCCCCGCCCGCCGGCGCGTTGCCAGCTGCACCTCGAGGCCGTCTCCTGCTGCCGGTTCACCGCCGGCCGGCTGCTCTGGCGCCGCGGCAGATTGGCCGCCTTGGCCCGCTCCGGTCGGCGCCGTCTGCAGCGTTCCTTCCACAGAGGCCACTTGGACCTCCCTCCTCTCCATCGCCAGCGGCCCTTGGTCGACTTCCTTTGACGGGGTCACTGGGATGTTGGGGGCCACGGCGCGGAGGGGAATGGCGAGCAGCAGAGGCTGGTTGTGCGAAGCCTCCGCCTCCGTATCTGTGGCTACCGCCTCTGCCCAGGCCTTGGCTGCTGCATCAGCCCGCTTCTTCGCCGCCTGGGCGGCCCTTCGCTCCTCCGCCTCCCGCTCCTCCCGCGCTTCACGAGCGTTCCGCTTCGTGGCCTCCCTGAGGTCGGCGCGGGGGTCCACGCGGCGGGAGCCTGAAGACCCTCCAGTCGGCCCGACTATGGAGCCGCCCGGACCCCGCTCAAGGGAAAGCGGCGCCCTGTCCGGCGAGCAAAGAAAGGTTTAGAAGAGTTTTCAATCGAAAAGAACAACAAAAAAATATGCGTCCAAGCATTCGACGACTTACGCTGAGATCGCCTGTGGCTGCTTCACCGCCTTGCGGAAGCGGGCCGCCTTCGCGGCCGCCTCATCTCGCTTGGTCACCGTTGTGGAAGCCTTTGACTTCTTTGGCCGCCTGCCGAAGAGGATCGACACGGCCCGGCGCTTCTGGGCGCCGCCGCCAGCAGCCGGCGCGGCAGACGAGCTCGCGCCTTGGTGATCAGGCGCCGGCTGGTAGTGCAGGGCGACTTCGACCTCGGCATCATCCGGCCAGTCCTCGAAGCCGGCCGTGAGCCCCGCGCCTCCGGGCTCGTTGCTTTCCCCCACGATGGCGTCTTCCATGGTGGCTGCTCCCAAGTCCGGGTCGTCGGCGTTGTCCACCGCGCGGTCGGGGCCGAGCTGGCGCTCTACCCCTGCGGCTCCGGTCGTCGGCGGAAGGAGAGGGTTCTGCTAGGGGAGAACCAACTAATCAGAAGCCGGCTATCATAAGGCCGGCCACCAACAGGAGAAAAGAAGGAAAAACCTACCACGGGCGGAGGGTTGGCGCGAGAGTACGGCGCCTTGCCGTATCGCCAGTCCTCGGCGAGCTTGCAATTGGAGATGTAATTCACCATGTACGACACCTCAGCATGAGGCATCTCCCTGGTGCTCAGCCGGCTTGGGTCGAAGCGGCCGCTCATCTAACAAATCATGTGAGGCCGGCTTTGGAGAGGAAGTACCCAGCGCTCCACGAAGGCGGCCACCAAGTCAGCTCCGGTCAGGCCTTCCGCCTGGATCATCACGCGAAGCCGGGAGACGGCTGCGTTCCCGGCCTGAGACAATGACCGGGCCCGGAAGCTCCACGAGGGTTGCCTTCCAGCCGGCAGGCCGGCTACTTAAGCCGGCAAGTTGACATAGTCGCCTTGCTGGGCGACGTTCTTCACGTAGAAGTACGACTTCTACCAGAGCTTCACCGACTGGATCAGCGGGATGGGCGGGAACGGGTTGTTCTCGCCCAACCGCCTCATGGCGATATGGGCCCCGCAGGGGGCAGGCACGCCCGCGACGACAGTGCCGAGTTTGCTCTGGAAGAATTCCCCCTAGAGCTCAAGCGTGGGGAGGACCCCAAGGAAACCTTCGCAGAGGGTGACGAAGGCCGACAGCAGCATCACCGCGTTGGGCATGAGGTGATGCGACTGAAGGTTGTAGAACTCGAGGAAGGAACGGAGGAACCCGCTCGCTGGAAGGCCGAAGCCGCGCAGGCAGTGCGAGCGGGAGACAACCCGCTCGCCCTCCTCCGGTGCCGGTGAAACCTCGTTCTCCGTCGCTCGACGGACCCGCACGAAGCTCTCGCCGGGCAGGCGTCGCGTATGGCGGAGGAACTCGACGTGGTTCTCATGGACGTTGGAGCCATCCCATGAGCTTGACAGCGCCATGGAAGCGAGGCGATGCGGCGGCGGAACGGTGCGGTGGTGGGTGGCTGCGGCGACGAGAAGAAGAATGAAGGTGAAAGGGGGCGGAGCGAGGGAGAGCATGCGAAGCCTCTGCCGCTCCCCCTCCTCCCCCTACTTATAGACCACACGGCGGAGCCGAGGAGGCGCGCGTGGGGGAATGTGGGGATCAACTGTGCCCACTCCCCCATGTCCCGTGATTATTGCGCCCTAATGGCGTAATAAAATCGCCGCGGGAAGGCGAGCGGACCGCGTGGGCTGCAGAAGATCCGCGCTCGGACCGAGGCCTTGGAGTGGCGGGCCCGGGCCTGCAACGGCGTCTCGTTGTGCATGTGCGCTGGCAGGGTCTCACTGCCACGTGGCACACGGGAAAGCCTGCGGTCAGCTCGCGGGTCGACCGGGTTCCCGATCGCGAGAAACGGAGCTCTCCGAAGTCGGCACACATCATCAAAGCCGGCCCCTCAGGATAGGAAGCTGGCCAAGCTTCTCGTCCCCTTACCAGCCTCGAAGCTCAATCAACTTCGGGGACTACTGTCAGAGTAAATAGCCATGGGTAGCCTAGCCGGCTTCTCCTGGCCCTTCTAAAAAAATTACGAGCCCATCCGGCTCTCAAGGATCCAAGACGTGGGCCGCCTTCCCCTTGCCGGCTGTCTCTCAGGCCGGCTATCGGAAGGCGGCCCGACTTTAGCCCTCGTGAAGAAAGTCACGGGAGGGCCGACTTCGAGAAGCCGGCCACGAGAAGGCCGACTCCAAGAAGCCGGCTCCCACAAAGTGGTCAAGACCGTACCCTCAAAGGTTGAATCCCCTTAATGGCGATGTGACTGGGTGTGGCTACAGTAAAGCCTGCCACCCCCGAATCCCGAAGCATGACTGGCATAGTGCGCCATACGGGTGGCCATGACCCATCCGGCGCGGCACTGTTGCCACGCTGACCCTGATGTCATCCACGATGGACTACCAGTACGGCCCACGGGTGGTGGGCCCCTTCGGGCAGAGAGACACCCGAAGGCGGTCGTGCATCCCCCAGTCGGCCCAAGACAAAGCCGGCTCTCCATAGCCGGCCAGCCGCCTCCCTTGAAGGAGACCCCCCCCTTAAGGAGACAAGACGCGGTGAGGCTACAGTGATCACCTGCCGGACAGCGGCACTGTAGCCACGCCTACCTCGACGAAGCCCTCGTCACCAGGATTGAGCAACAGTAACCAGCCCCCGACAAGACCCTGAACAGTGGGACCTGCCTGTCGGTCGAGGAGCCGGCAGCCGGCGGGCCCTACCAGTCGGCACAGAAGCTGGCGAGCGCAGTCACAGACGGCTGGGCCCCGCGCCTAGTCAGATTACCATTGTACCCCCGGGGGGTAGGCCTATATAAACCCCCCAGGACACCCATGCAAAGGGTTGATCCCTGCTAGTTCTAGACACCACACAAGGAGAAGAAGCGAGCGAGCCGTGCCCTTCTTCCTCCTCTCACCAAACAGCTCTAGGAGCATCGTATAGCTACTTGTTCATCTAGTGATCATGCGGAGACCCCACAGAGCAGCAGTAGGGGTGTTATCTCCACGGAGAGCCCCGAAGCTGGGTAAGATTCGCCGGCGTGCATGTCTTCGCCTCATCCCGTTTCCAGGCACCGGCGATGTTTTACTGGCTCCCACAATGATAAGCCACCTGTTGGCATATGTCGCACCTACCACCCGACATTTGGCGGCGCCCGCCGTGGGGCCAAGTGCACCGTCGTCCGGAGACCTGTTCTGGACGGGAACCATCTTCCTCCCTAGCGAGCGTAGCCAGCCCAGCACGCCCGATGGCGCTTGCCACGACGCGCTGCAAGGCATCACCAACATCTGCGCGGTGAGCAGCCTTGCCGATCTCCTCGACAAGACCCTCATCTCCGATGAGCTTGCCTCCGATGCAGGCACCGACCACCTCGTCAACCTCCTCGGCCAGCTCCATGTCTCCGGCGAGCCTGCTGTGGACCTGGTGTCGGTTGGCTCCACCGACCCGATGCCTGTCGACTCCGACACGGCCTCGCTCGACACCTTCCCCACCAATGTCACGATCTAGAACGACCCGCTTCCTGGGACCGATGGCTGCGATGCTATCACCACCGAGGTGATGGTCATCGACCACGGCGGCGCTGCTGACGAGAGCGCCCACGACGCCTTGCACACGGCGGTCCACGACTTGTCCATCCCGCTCCCGGCTGATGCCGACGACGAAGCACTAGAGGCGCGCCGCCTCGCTCTCCTCGCGGAGGGCCGGAGGCTGGCCTCCATAAAACACCTCACTGAGGCCCATCAGTGCGAAGCCGACCGCGTTGCCTTTGCCACGCCGGCTCCAGGCGGGCCGAGCCAGGCCGGTGTTGTCAGGCAGCGCGGCGCTGTCATCGCCGACACGCTGGGGGTCGACCGCCCAGTCTATGCCACTCCACTCGAGAACCTGCGTGCCGCCCAGGCGGCCGTAGACGAGCTAGACGGGTTGGGGGCCAAAGAACTTCCCCACATGACCAGACGCATCCAGTAGCTAATCAATGCGGCCGCGCGGCGGCACGAAGCCGACGCCCGCGCGGAAAGCCCTCCCCCGCGCCGAGATCACGGCGCGACGTCTCGGACGCCGACTACGGGCGATACCCACGCACGGCGCGAGAAAGAGCCGGCTGCCAGCGGAAGCCGGACCCGAATCTCCATCGAGCGAGACGCAGAAGGCCATCCCCGGGCCGTGGAATGGCGGGGCAACCCGCCTTCGCCTCGGCCCCGTGGAGAGAGATATCCCACCCCGCCGCCTGTGGCGCATCCGACTCTCAGCGGCCGACTAGGTCGCCGCGAAGGAGTCGGCGAGAACGACGCCCGCCATCGGATCGACCGCCTGGCGCGATCCCTGGCACTGGAAGAAGAAGACGATGTCGGTCCGCCTTGTTTCAGCCCCCGCATCCGCGACGAGCCTTTCCCCAAAGGGTTCTCGCTCCCGAGAGACACGCCAAGTACAACGGCTCCATGAAGCCGGAAGATTGGTTGATCGACTACTCCATGGCGGTTAGCATAGCCAATGGCAACAGGCGCGTTGCCGTGAAGTACGTACCCCTCATGCTGCAAGGCACGGCGCGGACCTGGCTCAACAGCCTCAAGCCCTTCAGCATCAACAGCTGGCTAGATTTCACGGAAGCTTTCGTCCGCAACTTCACCAGCACCTACAAGCAGGCTCCCAAGCCCAGACAGCTCTCCTTGTGCGTACAAGGCCCCGCCGAGTCTACTCGCGACTACCTCATGCGTTGGGCCGAGCTCTGCAACTCTTGTGAGGGGGTGCACGAGGTGCAGGCCATAGAATACTTCACTACCGGGTGTCGAGAAGGCACCCTCCTCAAGCACAAGCTTCTCTGCGACGAGCCGACTACCCTCTACGAGCTTCTGGACATAGCGAACAAGTACGCCACCGCTGACTCCTCGATGAAGACTGAGCTCCGGGTAGACGCGTCCGGGAAAGTACTCAACCCGGCGCCCAAGACGCCGGCTGGGGATTCCGGCCGACGCCCACACCCGAACGATCACAAGCGCAAGGGCCCCGCACCGCCTCCCGCCAGTCGGCAGGTGGCCACAGTCGAAGACGTGCCGCCCGAAGGGCGGCCCGCGCCCAAGAAACCCAAGGGCGGCCGGCCGGCTTGGCAGTCGGCCTTCTCCTACGAGCAAACTCTCGACGCCCCGTGCAAATTCCACAGCGGCGCGAAACCATCAAACCACACAACCCGGAAGTGCCATTGGCTCACCCGAATCTCCAAAGGCGAAGGGCTCGCACCGCCTCCGCCTGCCGGCCCGCCGCCTCCAGCTCTGCCGCCGCCTGCCGCTCGGCCCGCAGTCGGAGCCGTGCATGATGAGTTCCCTGACGAGCATGCAGCCTATATCATCTTTACAAGCTAGCCTGAAGACCGGCGCGCAAACGCCGAGAGCACCGGGAAGTCAGCATGGTCGCTGCCAACCCCGCCGAGCACATGCATTGGTCAGAGAGACCTATCAGCTGGAGCCGGGCCGACCACCCAGAGGTGATGCCGTCTCCCGGCTCCTATGCGTTGGTTCTGGACGCCACCCTTGCAACGGACAGACGCGCCGCCCATTTCTCCCGTGTGTTGATAGACGGCGGGAGCAGCATCAACATCTTGTACCGTGACACCCTGGAGAAGCTGAATGCCAAGACGAAGCAACTCATGCCTACTCGGACAGTGTTCCATGGCATCGTACCCGGCTTATCCTGCGCCCCCATTGGCAAGATCAAGATTGATGTACTCTTTAGGGACAAGGAGCATTTCCACCGGGAAGCGATCTGGTTTGAAGTGGCGGACCTGGAGAGCCCCTACCATGCGTTGCTTGGCCGACCTGCCTTGGCCAGGTTCATGGCGGTTCCCCACTATGCATACCTCAAGATGAAGATGCCGAGCACCAAGGGCATCATCACCATAGCCGGCGATTACAAGAAGTCCTCCGAGTGCGCTATCGCCAGCAGCCGGCTGGCCGACTCCCTTGTGATTGCCAAAGAGAAGAAGGTGTTGGACCGGGTCGTGGCCATGGCCGGCAAGTAGCCTGTCCTGTCCCCCGACCCCAAGGAGTATGATGCCCAAGGATCTTTCCAGCCGGCCAAAGAGACGAAGAAGATACCACTTGACCCCGGGCACCCCAATAGGTTTGCCGTCGTCGGGGCAGGCCTGAACAGCAAATAAGAAGGCGAGCTTGCCGATTTCCTCCGTGAGAATCGGGATATCTTCGCATGGTCCCCAAGGACATGCCGGGTGTTCCGAAGGAATTCGCCGAGCACAAACTACACGTCCGAGAAGACGCAAAACCAGTCAAACAACCCCTCCGCCGACTGTCGGAGGAAAAAAGAAGGATTGTGGGAGAAGAGATAGCCCGGCTTCTAGCAGCCGGCTTCATTATGGAAGTTTGGGGTGCGGCCCCTCTCTCCCTTCCTTCCCCTCTTCCCCTCTTTCCCCCCTTCTCCTAGTTGGACTAGGAATGGTGGAAACCTACTCCAACTAGGAGTAGGAATCCTACTCCTCCTTAGCACGCCCACAAGGGCTAGCCAGCCTCCCCCTTGCTCCTTTATATACGGGGGTAGGGGGCACCCCATAGACACACAAGTTGATCCACGTGATCATATTCTTAGCTGTGTGCGGTGCCCCCTTCCACCATAATCCTCGATAATATTGTAGCGGTGCTTAGGCGAATCCCTGCGACGGTAGTACATCAAGATTGTCACCACGCCGTCGTGCTGACGAAACTCTTCCCCGACACTTTGCTGGATCGGAGTCTGGGGATCGTCATCGAGCTGAACGTGTGCTAGAACTCGGAGGTGCCGTAGTTTCGGTTCTTGATCGGTCGGGCCGTGGAGACGTACGACTACATCAACCAAACGCTTCCGTTGTCGATCTACAAGGGTACGTAGATCACACTCTCCTCTCTCGTTGCTATGCATCACCATGATCCTGCGTGTGCGTAGGAAATTTTTTGAAATTACTACGTTCCCCAACAGTGGCATCCGAGCCTAGGTTTTATGTGTTGATGTTATATGCACGAGTAGAACACAAGTGAGTTGTGGGTGATATAAGTCATACTGCTTACCAGCATGTCATACTTTGGTTCGGCGGTATTGTTGGATGAAGCGGCCCGGACCGACATTACGCGTACGCTTACGCGAGACTCGTTCTACCGCCATGCTTTGCACACAGGTGGCTGGCGGGTGTCAGTTTCTCCAACTTTAGTTGAACCAAGTGTGGCTACGCCCGGTCCTTGCGAAGGTTAAAATAGCACCAACTTGACAAACTATCGTTGTGGTTTTGATGCGTAGGTAAGAACGGTTCTTGCTAAGCCCAGTAGCAGCCACGTAAAACTTGCAACAACAAAGTAGAGGACGTCTAACTTGTTTTTGCAGGGCATGTTGTGATGTGATATGGTCAAGACGTGATGAGATATAAGTTGTTGTATGAGATGATCATGTTTTGTTGAAGTTATCGGCAACTGGCAAAATCCTTATGGTTGTCTCTCTATTACATAAGATGCAAGTGCCCAATAATTGCTTCACTTTATCACTATGCGATAGCAATAGTTGCAAGAGCAATTGTTGGCGAGACGACCATGTGATGACACATTGATATAGATCAAGATGATGGAGATCATGCTGTCATGCCGGTGATGATGGAGATCATGACAATGCTTTGGAGATGGAGATCAAAGGCACAAGATGATGATGGCCATATCATGTCACATATTATGATTGCATGTGATGTTTATCTTTTATACATCTTATTTTGCTTAGTTTGACGGTAGCATTTTAAGATGATCTCTCACTAATTATCAAGAAGTGTTCTCCCTGAGTATGCACCGTTGCGAAAGTTCTTCGTGCTGAGACACCACGTGATGATCGGGTGTGATAGGCTCTACGTTCAAATACAACGGGTGCAAAACAGTTGCACACGCGGAATACTCAGGTTAAACTTGACGAGCCTAGCATATGCAGATATGGCCTTGGAACACTAGAGACCGAAAGGTCGAGCGTGAATCATATAGTAGATATGATCAACATAGTGATGTTCACCATTGAAAACTACTCCATCTCACGTGATGATCGGACATGGTTTAGTTGATTTGGATCACGTGATCACTTAGATGATTAGAGGGATGTCTATCTAAGTGGGAGTTCTTAAGTAATATGATTAATTGAACTTAAATTTATCATGAACTTAGTCCTGGTAGTATTAGCATATCTATGTTGTAGATCAATAGCTCGCGTTGTTGCTTCCCTGTGTTTGTTTTGATATGTTCCTAGAGAAAAACTATGTTGAAAGATGTTAGTAGCAATGATGCGGGTTGGATCCGTGATATGAGGTTTATCCTCATTGCTGCACAGAAAAATTATGTCCTTGATGCACCGCTAGGTGACAGACCTATTGCAGGAGCAGATGCAGACGTTATGAACGTTTGGCTAGCTCAATATGATGACTACTTCATAGTGCACCATGCTTAACAGCTTAGAATCGGGACATCAAAGACGTTCTAAACGTCATGGACCATATGAGATGTTCCAGGAGTTGAAGTTAATATTTCAAACAAATACCCGAGTTGAGAGATATGAAGTCTCCAACAAGTTCTATAGCTACAAGATGGGGGAGAATCGCTCAAGCAGTGAGCATGTACTCAGATTGTCTGGGTACTACAATCGCTTGAATCAAGTGGGAGTTAATCTTCCAGATAAGATAGTGATTGACAAAATTCTCTAGTCACCATCACCAAGTTAGTAGAACTTCGTGATGAACTATAGTATGCAAGTGATAACGGAAACGATTCCCAAGCTCTTCGTGATGCTAAAATCGACGAAGGTAGAAATCAAGAAAAACATCAAGTGTTGATGGTAGACAAGACCACTAGTTTCAAGAAAAGGGCAAAAGGAAGAAGGGGAACTTCAAGAAGAACGGCAAGCAAGTTGCTGCTCAAGTGAAGAAACCCAAGTCTGGTCCTAAGCCTGAGACAAAGTGCTTCTACTACAAAGGGATTGGTCACTGGAAGCGGAACTACCCCAAGTATTTGGTGGATAAGAAAGGATGGCAAAGTAAACAAAGGTATATTTGATATACATGTTATTGATGTGTACTTTACTAGTGTTCATAGCAACCCCTGAGTATTTGGTACTAGTTCAGTTGCTAAGATTAGTAACTCAAAACGGGAGTTGCGGAATAAACAGAGACTAGTTAAGGGTGAAGTGACGATGTGTATTGGAAGTGGTTCCAAGATTGATATGATCATCATCGCACACTCCCTATACTTTCGGGATTAATGTTGAACCTAAATAAGTGTTATTTGGTGTTTGCGTTGAGCATAAATATGATTTGATCATGTTTATTGCAATACGGTTATTCATTTAAGTTAGAGAACAATTGTTGTTCTGTTTACATGAATAAAACCTTCTATGGTCATACACACCAACGAAAATGGTTTGTTGGATCTCGATTGTAATGATACACATATTCATAATATTGAAGCCAAAAGATGCAAAGTTAATAATGATAGTGCAACTTGTTTGTGGCACTGCCGTTTAGGTCATATTGGTGTAAAGAGCATGAAGAAACTCCATGCTGATGGGATTTTGGAATCACTTGATTATAAATCACTTGATGCTTGCGAACCATGTCTCTTGGGAAAGATGACTAAAACGCCGTTCTCCAGAACAATGGAGCAAGCAACAGATTTGTTGGAAATCATACATACTGATGTATGTGGTCTGATGAATATCAAGGCTTGCAGCGGGTATCATTATTTTCTGACCTTCACAGATGATTTGAGCAGATATGGGTATATCTACTTGATGAAACATAAGTCTAAAACATTTGAAAAGTTCAAAGAATTTCAGAGTGAAGTGGAAAATCATCGTGACAAGAAAATAAGGTTTCTATGATCTGATCGCGGAGACAAATATTTGAGTTACGAGTTTGGTCTTCAATTAAAACAATGTGGAATAGTTCCACAAATTCGTGCCACCTGGAACACCACAGCATAATGGTGTGTCCAAACGTCATAGCCGTACTTTATCAGATATAGTGCAAATCTATGATGTTTCTTACCGATTTACCACTATTGTTTTTGAGGTTATGCATTAAAGACAGTTGCATTCACGTTAAAAAGGGGCACCATCTAAGTCCGTTGAGACGACACAATCTGAACTGTGGTTTGGCAAGAAACCAAAGTTGTCATTTCTTAAAGTTTGGGGTTGTGATGCTTATATGAAAAAGTTTCATCCTGATAAGCTCAAACCCAAATCGGAGAAATATGTCTTCATAAGATACCCAACGGAGACTGTTGGGTACACCTTCTATCACAAATCCGAAGGCAAGACATTCTTTGCTGAGAATGGATACTTTCTAGAGAAGGAGTTTCTCCCGAAAGAAGTGAGTGGGTGGAAAGTAGAAAACTTGATAAGGTAATTGTACCATCTCCCTTATTGGAAAGTAGTTCATCACAGAAATCTGTTCTTGTGACTACTACACCAATTAGTGAGGAAGCTAATGATGATGATCATGTAACTTCAGATCAAGTTACTACCGAATCTCGTAGGTAAACCAGAGTGAGATCCGCACCAGAGTGGTACGGTAATCCTGTTCTGGAAGTCATGCTACTAGATCATGATGAACCTACGAACTATGAAGAAGCGATGGTGAGCCCAGATTCCGCAAAATGGCTTGAAGCCATGAAATCTGAGATGGGATCCATGTATGAGAACAAAGTATGGACTTTGGTTGACTTGCCCGTTGATCGGCAAGCAATTGAGAATAAATGGATCTTTAAGAAGAAGACTGACGCTGACGGTAATGTTACTGTCTACAAAGCTCGACTTGTCGCAAAAGGTTTTCGACAAGTTCAAGGGGTTGACAACGATGAGACCTTCTCACCCGTAGCGATGCTTAAGTCTGTCCAAATCATGTTAGCAATTGCCGCATTTTATGATTATGAAATTTGGCAGATGGATGTCAAGACTGCATTCCTGAATGGATTTCTGGAAGAAGAGTTGTATATGATGCAACCGGAAGGTTTTGTCGATCCAAAGGGAGCTAACAAAATATGCAAGCTCCAGCGATTCATCTATGGACTGGTACAAGCATCTCGGAGTTGGAATACACGCTTTGATAAGTTGATCAAAGCATATAGTTTTATACAGACTTGCGGTGAAGCCTGTATTTACAAGAAAGTGAGTGGGAGCACTACAGCATTTCTGATAAGTATATGTGAATGACATATTGTTGATCGGAAATAATGTAGAATTATTCTACAAAGCATAAAGGAGTATTTGAAAGGAGTTTTTCAAAGAAAGACCTCGGTGAAGCTACTTACATACTGAGCATCAAGATCTATAGAGATAGATCAAAACGATTGATAAGTTTTTTCAATGAGTACATACCTTGACAAGATTTTGAAGTAGTTCAAAATGGAACAGTCAAAGAAAGAGTTCTTGCCTGTGTTACAAGGTGTGAAATTGAGTAAGACTCAAAGCCCGACCACGGCAGAAGATAGAAAGAGAATGAAAGTCATTCCCTATGCCTTGGCCATAGGTTCTATAAAGTATGCCATGCTGTGTACCAGATCTATTGTATACCCTACACTGATTTTGGCAAGGGAGTACAATAGTGATCTAGGAGTAGATCATTGGACAGCGGTCAAAATTATCCTTAGTGGAATAAGGATATGTTTCTCGATTATGGAGGTGACAAAAAGGTTCGTCGTAAAAGGTTACGTCGATGCAAGTTTTGACACTAATCTAGATGACTCTAAGTCTCGATCTAGATACATATTGAAAGTGGGAGTAATTAGCTAGAGTAGCTCCGTGCAGAGCATTGTTGATATAGATATTTGCAAAATACTTACGGATCTGAATATGACAGACCTGTTGACTAAAATTATCTCACAAACAAAACATGATCACACCTTAGTACTCTTTGGGTGTTAATCACATAGAGATGTGAACTAGATTACTGACTCTAGTAAACCCTTTGAGTGTTGGTCACATAACGATGTGAACTATGGGTGTTAATCACATGATGATGTGAACTATTGGTGTTAAATCACATGGTGATGTGAACTAGATTATTGACTCTAGTGCAAGTGGGAGACTGAAGGAAATATGCCCTAGAGGCAATAATAAAGTTATTATTTATTTCCTTATTTCATGATAAATGTTTATTATTCATGCTAGAATTGTATTAACCGGAAACATAATACATGTGTGAATACATAGACAAACAGAGTGTCACTAGTATGCCTCTACTTGACTAGCTCGTTAATCAAAGATGGTTATGTTTCCTAACCATGGACATAGAGTTGTCATTTGATTAACGGGATCACATCATTAGTTGAATGATCTGATTGACATGACCCATTTCATTAGCTTAGCACCCGATCGTTTAGTATGTTGCTATTGCTTTCTTTATGACTTATACATGTTCCTATGACTATAAGATTATGCAACTCCCGTGTGCCGGAGGAACACTTTGTGTGCTACCAAACGTCACAACGTAACTAGGTGATTATAAAGGTGCTCTACAGGTGTCTCCAAAGGTACATGTTGGGTTGGCGTATTTCGAGATTGGGATTTGTCACTCCGATCGTCGGAGAGGTATCTCTAGGCCCTCTCGGTAATGCACATCACTTAAGCCTTGCAAGCATTGCAACTAATGAGTTAGTTGTGGGATGATGTATTACGGAACAAGTAAAGAGACTTGCCGGTAACGAGATTGAACTAGGTATTGAGATACCGACGATCAAATCTCGGGAAAGTAACATACCAATGACAAGGGGAACAACGTATATTGTTATGCGGTCTGACCGATAAAGATCTTTGTAGAATATGTGGGAGCCAATATGAGCATCCAGGTTCCGCTATTGGTTATTGACCAGAGACGTGTCTCAGTCATGTCTACATTGTTCTCGAACCCGTAGGGTCCGCACGCTTAAGGTTTCGATGATAGTTATATTATGAGTTTATGAGTTTTGATGTATCGAAGGAGTTCGGAGTCCCGGATGAGATCGGGGACATGACGAGGAGTCTCGAAATGGTCGAGACGTAAAGATCGATATATTGGACGACTATATTCGGACATCGAAAAGGTTACGAGTGATTCGAGTATTTTCGGAGGTACCGGGGAGTTACGGGAATACGAGGAAGAATCAATGGGCCTTAGTGGGAAGGACCAGGAGGTGGCGCGCGCCCCTCCCAAGCCCAGTCCGAATTGGACAAGGGGTTTGGGGCGCGGCCCCTCTCTCCCTTCCTTCCCCTCTTCCCCCCTTTCCCCCCTTCTCCTAGTTGGACTAGGAAAGGTGGAAACCTACTCCAACTAGGAGTAGGAATCCTACTCCTCCTTAGCACGCCCACAAGGGCTGGCCGGCCTCCCCCTTGCTCCTTTATATACGGGGGCAGGGGGCACCCCATAGACACACAAGTTGATCCACGTGATCATATTCTTAGCCGTGTGCGGTGCCCCCTTCCATCATAATCCTCGATAATATTGTAGCGGTGCTTAGGCGAAGCCCTGCGACGGTAGTACATCAAGATCGTCACCACGCTGTCGTGCTGACGAAACTCTTCCCCGACACTTTGCTGGATCGGAGTCCGGGGATCGTCATCAAGCTGAATGTGTGCTAGAACTCGGAGGTGCCGTAGTTTCGGTGCTTGATCGGTCGGGCCGTGGAGACGTACGACTACATCAACCAAACGCTTTCGTTGTCGATCTACGAGGGTACGTAGATCACACTCTCCCCTCTCGTTGCTATGCATCACCATGATCCTGCGTGTGCGTAGGAAATTTTTTGAAATTACTACGTTCCCCAACATTGTTCATCTAGTGATCATGCGGAGACCCCGTAGAGCAGCAGTAGGGGTGTTATCTCCACGAAGAGCCCCGAAGCTGGGTAAGATTCGCCGGCATGCATGTCTTCGCCTCATCCCGTTTCCAGGCACCGGCGATGTTTTACTGGCTCCCACAATGATAAGCCACCCGTTGGCATATGTCGCACCTACCACCCGACATGAGTCCTCTGTCTATATGAAGCCTTTGGACCGTATGAAGCATGTGGTCTGGGGTTTGTCTTCTTCACCTGTGGTGTCATGATGACATTCACAGGAAGATTCTCCAAACACCTTTTCGGCACCCAGACCTTCTTCATAGGCGGTCCTGGCAAACACTTCACCCTTCTGATTCTGAAACAGTTTATAGTTTGCATCAAAGGATTCATCAATAACAATGGGATTAGCACAAGTGAAGCCAGATAGGGTGGATGGATCCACTGAAGGTCCCTTTGTAGCAACCCATGTGGTTTTGGGGTACTGCTCAAGTTTCCAGTAAAAGCCATCAGCATTCATTTTCCTTTCGAACCCAACACCCTCTTTCCTAGGGTTTCGGTTCAGGACCTGCCTTTTGAGGACATCACATAGTGTCTGATGCCCTTTGAGGCTTTTGAACATCCTTGTTTCAAGCAATGTCTTCAACCTAGCATTCTCATCAGCAATAGCAGTGGCATCCTCAGCAGAGGGGTTAGTTGGCACATCAGCAGTTGAAGATATTGCAATAGTAGCAGCAGTAGAACAACCAGCAACAAAAGTAGCGTTGTCATGCTCAATACATTTAATACATGGTGGTTCAAATCCTTCCTGAACTGAACTGATCTGTTTAGCGCGAAGTGACTCGTTTTCCTTTTGAAGATCTTCATGAGCCGCTCTCAATTTCTCAAGATCTTGCTTCCTTTAAAGATAATCATAGGAAAGCTTTTCATGAGTTGTTGAGAGCGTTTCATGACGACTTTCAAGTTCCTCATACTTAACGTGAAGATTTTTTATGTCTTTAATTAAGGACTAAGATCGAGTAATTTCAGCGTCTAACAGGTCATCGCTTTTGTCTAACAGTTTTTGAATATGTTCCATAGCTTTCTGTTGTTCAGTTGCAATTTTAGCAAGTGTTTTGTAGCTGGGTTTGGAACCACAATCAGAGTCATCTTCACTGGAAGTTTGATAGTGAGTAGTGCGTGTGTTTACCTTGGCACCGCGTGCCATGAAGTAGTAGGTAGGAGCGGAGTAGTCCTTGTCATTTGCATCGGTGTCGGTGACGGAGTCATTGTCTTAAGTGTTGAAGATGGACTTGGCAACGTATGTTGTAGCCAGACTCGCAACGCCAGAATCGCACTCCTCCTCAGACTCCACCTCCGCCTCCTCAGAAGTGGACTCCTCCTCTGAATCCATTTCCTTGCCAACAAACGCACGTGCCTTGCCAGATGAGCTCTTCTTGTGTGATGAAGACTTTGAGCAAGACTTGGAAGAAGACTTTGAGTATTTCTTCTTCTTCTTGTCGTCAGAATCATACTCCTTGCTCTTCTTTTTCTTCTTGTTCTCATTGTCCCACTGCGGACACTCAGAGATGTAGTGGCCAGGTTTCTTGCACTTGTGGCATGTTCTCTTCTTGTAGTCATGAGCAGAAGCTTCATCATTCCTTGAGCTTGATCGTGAGGACTTTCTGAAGCCTTTCTTCTTGGTGAATTTTTGGAACTTCTTCACAAGCATAGCAAGGTCCTTTCCAATGTCTTCAGGATCATCAAAACTGCTGTCAAACTCTTCTTCAGATGAGGAGACAGCTTTTGCCTTCAAGGCACGAGTGTAACGCCCCGAGACCGTTGTGCCAGGTGTCCTCCAGTTATTCGCTGTCGTTAACATGTCATTCGCTTGTGTGTTGCATCTTGTCATGTCATCATGTGCATTGCATCATCATGTTTTTCAAAACTTGCATCCGTCCCGGTCTCCTCGTTCTCTCTGTTGTCCGTTCTGAGTCCAACCACACTTGCACGCGCCCGCGGCACGTCCAAATAGTATTTTATAAGTGGCCGGAAAATGTTCTCGGATTGGGTTGAAATTTGGCGTGCGGTCCTATTATAGTGTAGATAGACCGCCTGTCAAATTTCATCGCATTCGGAGTTCGTTTGACGCCCCAACGGATAACTATAGCGGCATTATAGCCGGTCTAACGTCGGACGTTTTCGGTCTCCGGAAACAGATGCCGGGCCCTCTCTCTCTCTCTCTTCTCCCCCTCGTAGTCTCGCCACAGCCCACCTAGTCCATCTTCCTTCCCTTCTTCGCTTCCGGAGTTGTCCGATGCGACCGCACGGTTTGAAACCCTCTCTGCACAGTGCATCGAACCCCTCACATGCGCGTCCGAAATTGTCCCGGACCTGACCCGGACTGTCGCCACCATTGTGTCTGGATCATCCCCGAACATCTACAAAATGTCACCGTTTTCTTATTTGGACTCCCTAGCTATTTTATTCACGACCGTCCGATTTTGATCGGAGGCTCCAAATACCCCTAACCAAAAATCTTCGTTGCTATATAAATAGATGGAACCCTAGCCTTGCCCCATCCATCCACCCATTCCGCACGCCGCCGCCGCCTGGTCGCTCCCCTCGGGATCCCCCCCCTCGATCCTGCTGCCTCTGGTAAAATTCCTCGATCCAGATCCACCAACCACGTCACGCCCCAATCCATCCATTCCATCCTGCCTCCGACCATCTTCCTCAATTTCAGCGCCACCCAACCGGACTCCACCCAAGCCCATCGATCCAACCCTCCTCGCTCTCCTCATCAACCAGGGGGACGAGCTCCTCCCGAGACCGGCCCCTACTCGGCCTTGCCATCGTCGTCGCCTAGCCAGGAGTCCAGGAGGCCATCGTTCCCCGCCACAGATGAGAACAATGGCGTCCCCTCCCTTCCTCTGGCTCCTTACTTCTCCTCTCAAACATCTCTGCCTCCCTTTTCTCTCCAGGAGCTCGGCGCCAACGCCATGGACGCCACCACCAGGAGCTTCGCCCGCGCTACTGCCATGAACTGGATCCGGTCCGGAGCTGCTCATCTGCCTCATATCTCTTCCTGGCTGCAAGTCCCTCACCGCGCCGTATCTGCTCTGCAACGAGTGGAGCTGCAGCCGCCGCGCGCCGTTGGCAGCATCGGCCCGAACCGGCCTCCTCTTCGCCGTTTCCCACTCCTTCGGCCACCTCCGCCCGGATCCGCCGCCGCACCGTCCCGGAGTCACGCGCCAAGTTCGCCGTCGCCGGCCTCTGCTTCCCCAGCCTCGAGCAGCAGCTCCGTGCGAGCGAGCGCCCCATAGACCCGCTGCCCGATCTCACACCCATCGTGGGCACGAGCGCCCGACGCGGACCGGCCTCGCCTAGGCCCAGTGCCCACCTCGTCCTTCCACTCAGTCGGCCTGTTGCAGTCCACCGACCGGGCCAAGGCCCATTATGTGAGGCAACCCCCCCCCCCCCCCCCCCCGCACCCATGACATGTTTCGGCCTGTAGCTCCAATTCGGCCTGATGCCTGTTTTTTTCCACGAACAAATTTGGTAATTTATCAGAGAACTGCAGTTTTTCAGAAAACCCCTTAATGTTCATGCATATTCTAACTCACCAACCGTGCATCGGATTAAAATGTTTTATATATGAAAGTTGCTTAGAATTTTATGTAGTTTCATAATATGTCATTTTCATCCATGTTTAAAATGCTTAAAATGATGTTTGTTTAAATTTGCTTAAATAACTTGCTAAAATGATTTAATTCATAACTAAATAACCGTAGCTCCAAATCTAATAAACTTTATATGTAAATGGGAATTTTGCCTAGTTTAACATGGTGGCTTCACTTTGCATGCTTAACAACTCTAAAATTGTGTTTAGGGCAGAACAGTACCAAATCTATAATAACCTCATGAGGAGTTTCCGGAATTGTTGTTCGTTGCTTCCGGCCTCATTTAAACTTGCCTAGATTAGGTAGTTTCATCATGCTTCACCTCTTGCCATGCTAACAACATTGAATATTGTTGGGTACATAAACGATATCGAACTAAATAACTCGAATGTGGTGTTTCGTTAATATGCAACGGAGTTGCATGTTGAGCTCCACTTAATTTGTAGGATTGTTTGTGCATTTTACCATGCCATGCTTCCTTAAACCGGACATGCATCATACTTGATTGTGCATCATGCCATGTTTATGTGGTGGTTGTTTACTTTGTTGTTTGCTCCTTTCCGGTGATTGCTTCTTCGGGTTGGTTCCGATAACGTCGTGTTGTGAGGATTCGTTCGACTACGTCTATTTGTCTTCTTCATGGACTCGTTCTTCTTCCTTGCGGGATTTCAGGCAAGATGACCATACCCTCGAAATCACTTCTATCTTTGCTTGCTAGATGCTCGCTCTTTTGCTATGCCTATGCCGCGATACGTACCACTTGCTTATCATGCCTCCCATATTGTTGAACCAAGCCTCTAACCCACCTTGTCCTAGCAAACCATTGTTTGGCTATGTTACCGCTTTGCTCAGCCCCTCTTATAGCGTTGTTAGTTGCAGGTGAAGTTTGAAGTTTGTTCCTTGTTGGAACATGGAGATGTTGTTCCTTGTTGGAACATGTTTACTTGTTGGGATATCACAATATCTCTTATTTAATTAATGCATCTATATACTTGGTAAAGGGTGGAAGGCTCGGCCTTATGCCTGGTGTTTTGTTCCACTCTTGCCGCCCTAGTTTCCGTCATATCGGTGTTATGTTCCCGGATTTTGCGTTCCTTACGCGGTTGGGTTATAATGGGAACCCCTTGACAGTTCGCCTTGAATAAAACTCCTCCAGCAAGGCCCAACCTTGGTTTTACCATTTGCACTAAAAACCTATAACCTTCCCTTGGGTTTTCGCGAGCCCGAGGGTCATCTTTATTTTAACCCCCCCCCCCCCGGGCCAGTGCTCCTCTGAGTGTTGGTCCGAAACGGGCAGCCTGCGGGGCCACCTCGGGGCAACTCGAGGGTTGGTTTTACTCGTAGCTTGACCTATCCGGTGCGCCCTGAGAACGAGATATGTCCAGCTCCTATCGGGATTTGTCGGCGTATCGGGCGGCTTTGTTGGTCTTGTTTTACCATTGTCGGAATGTCTTGTAACCGGGATTTCAAGTCTGGTCGGGTCTTCCCGCTAGAAGGAATATCCTTCGTTGACCGTGAGAGCTTGTGATGGGCTAAGTTGGGACACCCCTGCAGGGTATTGAACTTTCAAAAGCCGTGCCTGCGGTTATGGGCAGATGGGAATTTGTTAATGTCCGGTTGTAGAAAACCTGAAGTTGACCTTAATTAAAATGCATCAACCGCGTGTGTAACCGTGATGGTCTCTTTCCGGCGGGGTCTGGGAATTGAACACGGTGTTGGAGTTTTGCTTGACGTAGGTTGTTCTAGGATCACTTCTTGATCATACTTTTACCGACCGTGCTTTGCCTTCTCTTCTCGCTCTCATTTGCGTATGTTAGCCACCATATATGCTAGTCGCTTACTGCAGCTCCACCTCATACCATTACCGTACCTATAAGCTTAAATAGTCTTGATCGCGAGGGTGTGAGATTGCTGAGTCCCCATGACTCACAGATACTTCCAAAACCAGTTTGCAGGTGCCGTTGAACCGAGCTGGTGACGCAACCAAGCTCAAGGAGGAGCTCGATGAAGATCTTGTCCTTTGTGTTGTTTCGTTATAGTTGATCGGTAGTGGAGCCCAGTTGGGGTCGATCGGGGATCTGTGTAGCATTTGGGGCAGTCTTCTTTTATTTTGGTTCCGTAGTCGGACCTTGTTTGTATCTGGATGATGTAATGCTTTATTCATGTAATTGTGTGAAGTGGCGATTGTAAGCCAACTATGTATCTCTTTCCCTTATGTATTACATGGGTTGTGTGAAGATTACCTCACTTGCGACGTTGCTTTCAATGCGGTTATGCCTCTAAGTCATGCTTCGACACGTGGGAGATATAGCCGCATCGAGGGCGTTACAACGAGTTTGCCCATAGTTGGGACCGTAGATGTCTCTTTTCTCAGAGAGCTGAAACTCGTGTGTGTTGAGCCTCTCAAGTATGTCAGACGGATCAAGTGTTTTGAAGTCGGGACGTTCTTAAATCATCAGGGCTAGGGTGTCAAACGAGCTGTCAAGTGATCTCAGGAGTGTCTTGACAACTTCATGCTTGGTGATCTCAGTGGCGCTGAGGGGTTGAAGCTCATTTGTGATGTTAGTGAGTCGATCAAACGTGAGCTGAACATTCTCATTGTCATTTCTCTTGAAGTGGTTGAAGAGGTTGCGAAGGACAGTGATTCTCTGATCTCTCTAGGTTGAGACGCCTTCGTTGACCTTGGAGATCCAGTCCTAGACTAGCTTAGATGTTTCCAAAGCACTCACACGGCCATACCGTCCTTTGGTCAGATGACCACAGATGATGTTCTTGGCAGTGGAGTCCACTTGAACGAACTTCTTGACATCAGCAGCGGTGACACCTTCACCAGCCTTGGGAACGCCATTCTTGATGACATACCATAGGTCGACATCAATGGCTTCAAGATGCATACGCATCTTATTCTTCCAGTAGGGATATTCAGTTCCATCGAAGACTGGGCACGCAACGGAGACTTTGATTATCCCTGCAGTCGACATAGCTAAAACTCCAGGTGGTTAAACCGAATCACACAGAACAAGGGAGTACCTCGCTCTGATACCAATTGAAAGTGTTAGTGATCGACTAGAGGGGGGGTGAATAGGCGATTTTTATGAAAGTCTTCAAAACATGGAAGTTTTGAAGACAAACATTAGAAATAAACCTATTACCATGCAGCGGAAGGTAGACTACACTAGGCAAACCATAGTCAAGTATTCAATGGAGTGAAAGCACAACGACTAATAGCAGCTAGGCAGTAAAGATCAGGTAGGAAGATATTGTGAAGCCAATCAGAACAAGCAGTCACTCAGTGAAGACAAAAGATAAAGCAATCATACAATGACTTCACAAGGACCAACAGTAAGTAAAGGGAAGGGAAGGATGAAACCAGTGACTCATTGAAGACAATGATTTGTTGGACCAGTTCCAGTTGCTGTGACAACTGTACGTCTGGTTAGGGAGGCTGAGATTCAACTCAGAAGACCTCGTCTTCACCTTATTCCCCTTGAGCTAAGGACACCCAGTCCTCGCCCAATCACTCTGGTAAGTCTTCAAGGTAGACTTCCAAACCTTCACAGACTTCGTTCACCGGCGATCCATAATGACTCTTAGATGCTCAGAACGCGACGCCTAACCGGCTGGAGGATACACAGTCCTCAAGTGTAATAAGTCTTCAGATCACACAGATAGGAAGACTTAAGTGATGCCTAACACTCTTTGGCTCTGGGTGTTTAGGGCTTTATCCTCGCAAGGAATTCTCTCTCAAAGGCTTCGAGGTGGGTTGCTCTCAAACGACAAAAGCCGTGCACTAACTCTGAGCAGCCAACCGTTTATGGTTGTAGGGGGTGGGCTATTTATAGCCACTAGGCAACCCGACCTGATTTGTCCGAAATGACCCTTGGTCACTAAGGAACTGACACGTGCTCCAACAGTCAGATTTCAAACACACACGGCAACTTTACTTGAGCTACAAGCAAAGCTGACTTATCCAACTCTGGACAAGATTTGCTCTCATAGTCTTCACTCAAAGACATAGCATTTTGGTTAAGCATCACTTCAGTCATTCTGACTGGTTCACTTGGACCCCAGTTAACAATACAGTGGTTCCTATGACTCAACAAAGAAGAAAAAGAACGACGAAAGAACTAAGTCTTCGCGCTCCATAGTCTTCATGCGATGTCTTCTCTTGTCATAGTCTTCAATGTGAATGTCTTCACATACCACCTTTGACTTCAATGTCTTCTTACATATTTAGGGGTCATCTCTGGTAGGAAAACCGAATCAATGAGGGACTTCTACCTATGTTATCCTGCAATTCTCACAAACACATTAGTCCCTCAACTAGGTTTGTCGTCAATACTCCAAAACCAACTAGGGGTGGCACTAGATGCACTTACAATTATGAATATGTGTATCATTACGATCAGATTCAATAAACCATTTACATTGGGTGTATGACCATAGAAGGTTTTATTCATGTAAACAGAACAACAATTATTCTCTGACTTAAATGAATAACTGTATCGCAATAAACATGATCCAATCATATTCATGCTCAACGCAAACACCAAATAACATTTATTTAGGTCCAACACTAATCCCAAAGATAGAGGGAGTGTGCGATGGTGATCTTATCAACCTTGGAATCACTTCCAACACACATCGTCACCTCTCCCTTAACTAGTCTCTGTTCATTTTGCAACTCCTGTTTTGAGTTACTAATCTTAGTAACTGAACCGGTATCAAATACCCTGGGGTTACTATGAACACCATTAAAGTACACATCAATAAGATGTATATCAAATATACCTTTCACTTTGCCATCCTTCTTATCCACCAAATACTTGGGGTAGTTCCGCTTCCAGTGACCAGTCCCTTTGCAGTAGAAGCACTCAGTTTCAGGCTTAGGTCCAGACTTGGGCTTCTTCCCGGGAGTAGCAACTTGCTTGCCATTCTTCTTGAAGTTCCCCTTCTTCCCTTTGCCCTTTTTCTTGAAACTTGTGGTCTTGTTAACCATCAAAACTTGATGCTCCCTTCTGATTTCTACCTCCGCAATATTTAGCATTATGAAGAGCTCGGGAATTGTCTTTTCCATCCCTGGCATATTGTAGTTCATCACGAAGTTCTAGTAACTTGGTGATAGTGACTAGAGAACTCTGTCAATCACTATCTTATCTAGAAGATTAACTCCCACTTGTTTCAAGTGATTGTAGTACTCACACATTATGATCACATGCTCACTAGTTGAGCTATTCTCCTCCATCTTATAGGCAAAGTACTTGTCAGAGGTCTCATACCTCGTGACTTGGGCATGAGTCTGAAATACCAATCTCAGCTCTTGGGACATCTTATATGCATTGTGGTGATCAAAATGTTTTTGAAGTCCCGGTTCTAAGCCATAAAGAATGGCGCATTAAACTATCAAGTAGTCATCATATCGAGCTTGCCAAACGTTCATAACATCTGCATCTGTTCCTGCAAAAGGTCCGTCACCTAGCGATGCATCAAGGACATAATTCTCCTATGCAACAATGAGGATAATCCTCAGATCACGGATCCAGTCTGCATCATTGCTACTATCATCTTTCAACTTATTTTTCTCTAGGAACATATCAAAAATAAACGGGGAGCTATAACATGAGCTGTTGATCTACAACATAATTTGCATTCAGGTACTAAGTTCATGATAAACTAAAGTTCAATTAATCATATTACTTAAGAAATCCCACATAGATAGACATCCCTCTAGTCATCTAAATGATCACGTGATCCATATCAACTAAACCATGTCTGATCATCACGTGAGATGGAGTAGTTTTCAATGGTGAACATCAATATGTTGATCACATCTACTATATGATTCACATTCAACCTTTCGGTCTCGGTGTTCCGAGGCCACATCGGCATAAGCTAGGCTCGTCAAGTTTAACCCGAGTATTATGCACGTGCAAAACTGGCTCGCACCCGCTGTATGTGAACGTAGAGCTTATCACACCCAATCATCACGTGGTGCCTCGGCACAACGAACTATAGCAACGGTGCATACTTAGGGAGAACACTTGTACCTTGAAATTTAGTGAGGGGTCATCTTATAATGCTACCGCCGTACTAAGCAAAATAAGATGCATAAAGGATAAACATCACATGCAATCAAAATATGTGACATGATATGGCCATCATCATCTTGTGCCTTTGATCTCCATCTCCAAAGCACCGTCATGATCTCCATCGTCACCGGCTTGACACCTTGATCTCTATCGTAGAATCATTGTTGTCTCGCCAACTATTGCTTCTATGACTATCGCTACCGCTTAGTGATAAAGTAAAGCAATTACATGGCAATTGCATTTCATGCAATAAAGCGACAACCATAAGGCTCCTGCTAGTTGCCGATAACTTTTACAAAACATGATCATCACATACAACAATTTATATCTCATCACGTCTTGACCATATCACATCACAACATGCCCCTGCCGTTAAGGCATATCTCTCTCGATGTAGTTTTGGTGATTGATGACAACATATTTGCGGACTAACCTTGTGCGTTGACCATTTCAGAGATTCATCCTTTGGCTCAAGACGATTTCTCTCCCCTCGAAGTGTTTTTCAAGACGGTGTAGCTCTTTGGTTTCTTGTTGGTGGACTAGTTTCTTAGGAGTCACCGTACTATCAAGAGGTGGTCCGCTTTGGTTTGGCTAGGGTGGAATCATCACGTACACTTTCATTTCACACCATCTGGGCCTTCCCGCATCGTTGGAGGTCTTTTACCCTGCAGATTGAGCTATCTTTAGCCCCAGCGGTAGTACCACGGTGCCCAGCGGTAGTACCGCTTGTGGTCCTCAACGGCAGTACCGCTGTGGTCCGCAGCGGCAGTACCTCTGTGGTACCGGGCCACTACCGCCTCGACTCGAGGGGGAATTTCTCATGTCGGGTTGAGCGGCACCTGCAGCGGTTGTAGGTGCAGTAGTACCACTCTAGAGCGGTAGTACCGCCCTGCCACCACGACAGTACCGCGCTAAGCCCATCTCGTAGTACCGCGCTGGGCCAGTCCCTCCTCTGTCTTCTAGTACTCTCTGTTGGGCGGTAGTACCGTAGGAGGGAGCGGTAGTACCGTAGGGGGGAGCGGTAGTACCGCTGGGTCCAGCGTTAGTACCGCTTCCCTTTGCGGTAGTACCGCCCTCTACGGGGCTGTTTAGTGGGGTAACGGTTGGATTGTTACCCCCACTATAAAAGGGGTTCCCCTTCTTCCCCGTTGACCCACCTCTTCCCCCTCAAGCTCCATTAATGCTCCAAGCTCCATTTTTGCCCGATCTCTCTCTCTCTCTCTAGCCAATCAAACTTGTTGATTTGCTCGAGAGTGGTTGAGAAGGCCCCGATCTACACTTCCACCAAGAGATATTTGATTCCCCCACCTATCCCTAGCGGATCTTGTTACTCTTGGGTGTTTGAGCACCCTAGACGGTTGAGGTCACCACGGAGCCATAGTCCATTGTGGTGAAGCTTCGTGGTATTGTTGGGAGCCTCTGATTTAAGTTGTGGAGATTGCCCCAACCTTGTTTGTAAAGGTCCGGTTGCCGCCTCCAAGGGCACCAATAGTGGAATCACGGCATCTCGCATTGTGTGAGGGTGTGAGGAGAATACCGTGGCCCTAGTGGCTTCTTGGGGAGCATTGTGCCCCAACACCGCTCTAACGAAGACGTACTTCCCCTCAAAAGGAAGGAACTTCGGTAACACATCCTCGTCTTCACCGGGTCCACTCTTGGTTATCTCTTACCTTTACTTGTGCAAGCTCATTAGTGTTCCTTCTCTTACTTGCGTGTTTGTTCATTGTTGTTGCATCATATAGGTTGCTCACCTAGTTGCACATCTAGACAACCTACTTTGATGCAAAGTTTAATTTGGTAAAGAAAAGTTAAAAATTGTTAGTTGCCTATTCACCCCCCTCTAGTCAACCATATCGATCCTTTTAATTGGTATAAGAGCCTCGTCTCTTTACTAAGGACTTTGCCGTCCGAAGAGTATGGTTGATACCGTAGACGGTGTGGAGGAACACTCCGGTGTGAATCTGACCTCGTCTACAGGTGATGGGGGAATCTCGGTCTCTCGTGAGGAGTTCAATGTGGCCTTGGAGACATTGAAAACCTCCATGAGGACCGAGGTTGAAAGCATGTTTACTAAATTCATTGAAGGGCTTAAACTATCCACCGCACCGTTGAAAGTGGGTGATCCCACTGACAAGGTGACGGATGCTATCTCCGACAACGGGGAAGCTAGTAGTGAAAAGGCTCCTTCTTCTAGTGGTAAAAATGGCACCTGCATCTTTGCTCATGTGGAACCACCACTTGTTTATGGTGGACCGGTTCCTTCCACTCATTTGAATCATGCCGGTCCTCCCCCTAAGATTGTGAAAAATGAGGACTTTGATTCTTGGGTTTATCGCTTTAAGCGTCATTTAAATCATGTGAACACTAATCTTTGGAGAATCATTGAAGAAGGTTTTCATCCGCATGATCCAAGCAACTTCACTCCTCGAGAAGCCGTGGATAATCAATTCAATGAGAATGCTCTCTTCATCATTCAAGATGCAATTCCACCCGAAGATCTACCTCATCTTCGGCCCTTCGCCTTGGCCAAAGATGCATGGCTTTGTGTTGTCTCTCTCTACTAGGGAAGCGCAAACATTCAACGCTCCAACTATGAAGTAGTGCAAGATGAAGCCGATGAGTTTGCAATAAAAGAAGATGAAGAACCTCATGAGCTTTATCGGAGAGTAACCAAACTCGCGGTCTCACTCCGAGATCACGGGAGCAAGGACATGGATGACAATTGGATCAAGCACAAATTCCTCAAGGCAATGATGCCTTACCACAAGGCCATGTCCTCTGTCATTCGTCAAAGGCCGGACTTCCACACTTTGACCTCAAGTGAAGTGTTGGATGAGTTTGTGGCTATGAACATCTTGGACAAGACCACTGACAATGCGGTGCTTCGTTCTCAAAGGGCAAAGAAGCCCAACCTTGCATTGAAGGCCAAGGTTTGCGTTGAAGAAGAAGAAGAAGAAGAGGAAGAAGAGGAAACCCGAAGATACAAAGTATGCCTATCATGAACACATGGCACTTGCTTCAAGGCAATTTTGGAGTAAGAAAAACTCAAGGCCAAACTTCAACAAGAACAACTCAAGTGGCACAAAGAGCAAGCAACGTGTAAGGACTTGCTACAATTGTGGAAATGTGAGCCATTTTGTTGCGGAGTGCCCGTATGAGAAAAGGGAAGACAATGGTGGCAAGCTCATTCGAAAGGACAAAGCCAAGTCTTTCCCCTACAAGAGCAACTTCATCAAGAAAACCCCTCACAAGGCATTGGTGGTTCAAGAAGAGTACCATGAGGATGATGATGAAGAAGAAGATGGTGAGTCGGTTGCCATGGCCTCCGTTGCCATTGCAAAAACTCCACGAATATCTCTCTTCGACTCACCCAATGAGAACATCACCACCAAGTGCCTCATGGCTAAAGCCACCAACAAGGTAACTCCCAACATCAAAACTACCATCATTAATAATCCTTCCTTGACGGATTGCAATGATGAATGTGAGGGATCTAATGTGGAGGAAAATGAGTTTGAGTCCTTTATGGGTAAACTCAAGGGTAAATCCAAGAAGCATTTTGTTGCTCTCTTGGAACAACTTGGTGAAGCCAATGACGTGATCGAGTCTCATGAAGATACCATCTCCAAGATGGAGGGGCATAGTCGTGACTATGCCGATGAGATTTCGGATCTTTCCAATGCTCTTGAGGAAGAGCGTGGTCTTCGTTTGGCTCTTGAGGAGTCACACAACGATGATCATGCTAAGTTAAAGAAAGATTTTGATCATGCTCTTGTTGTTTCTCGTGTGCTAAACTCCGAGAAGGCCAAACTTGGGGTTGATCTTGCTAGACTCAAGGAGGAGTTTGATCTACTTGACAAGGCTCACAAGGTCTTGAAGGGTGCTCATGCTAGCCTCAAAGAGTCTCATGATCAACTCCAAGTGAAGCTAACCAAGGAGAAAGCCACCTTTCCTCGTATGATGTTAATTGATAATGCAAATGCTACTAACCCGTGTTGTGAGCATGTGCATCTTGTTGAGGAGAACGCTAAGCTAAAGGTGCAACTTGAGAAAGGTCTTGTGTCTTGCATACAAGGCTATAAGAACCTCAACGACCTCTTGACCAACCAAAAGGGAGTTGTGGCCAAGGAAGGGATTGGGTACGTGCCCAAGTCCAAGAACGAGAAGAAGAATGACAAGGCCAAACGACCTCCTCCTCTCAAGCAAACCTTTGTTAAGGAGGGTGAGGGTGCTACTAAGGAGAAGGAGAAAAACTCCATGAAGGGTAGTGATGCCAATAAGGGAAATGCTCCCCTTCCCAACAAAGCCGGCGACTTTAACCCTTCTTATGTGTTGTGCCACGCTAGAGATGGGCATGTTTATGCCAAATTTGTTGGTTATCCTTATGAGTACATTGAATGGTCTATTTGGGTTCCTAAGACCCTTGTTACTAACATCAAAGGACCCATTACAAAATGGGTACCTAAAACCAAGCATTGATCTCTTGTAGGTGTTTGCTTCCGGTGGGGGATCATGGTTGCTCGATAGTGGAGCTACTAATCATATGACCGGAAGCAAGGACTTGGTGGTGGACGTGCAAAAGATTCCATCCATGCCCACCAATGTTGAGTGGGGTGATGCCTTGTCTTCTAAGGTATTGGGACTCGGTAAAGTTTTCATTTCTCATGATCTTACGATCGAGAAGGTCATGCTTGTTGAGTCCCTTGCATACAATTTACTTTCCGTTCGTCAACTAGCACTCATGGGCTTTGCCACTTTCTTTGATATTGATTCCGTGGCCCTCTTGTGGAGCAAGACTCTTCAAGTAGCCTTTGTTGGGCATATCGAGAACGGTCTCTATGTGATTAACTTTTTGAAGCGACCCACTAAGACCGCGACATACCTAATGGCTAAAGTTGACGTGGGATGGCTTTGGCATCGCCGTTTAGCCCACGTCAATATGAGATCTTTGCAAAGTTTTCTCAAGGGGGACCATGTCCGTGGACTAACAAATTTTAGTTTTGCCAAAGATCGTGCTTGCAGTGCTTGCATCGAAGGAAAGCTACATGAGAAGGCTCACCCTCCCACGACTACCATCTACTCGAAGAGGCCTTTGGAGCTCCTTCACTTGGATATCTTTGGACCTCCATCCTTTGATAGTCTTGGGGGTAGAAAGTATTGCTTGGTGATTGTATATGACTATTCAAGATACGCTTGGGTATATTTCTTCAAGAGGAAGAGCGAGACCCAACAAACTATCATCGACTTTGCAAATGAAGCTCAACGACAACACAATGCAAAGATCTTGACAATAAGAAGTGACAACGGCTCCGAGTTCAAGAACTACACCTTGGGTGAGTTTTTGAGTGATGAGGGAATCAGGCACCATTATTCCGCACCTTATACCCCTCAACAAAATGGTGTAGCGGAGAGGAAGAACCGGACGTTGATGGACGCGACAAGGACCATGATGGCGGAGTTCAAGTCTGAAGGAAATATGCCCTAGAGGCAATAATAAAGTTATTATTTATTTCCTTATATCATTATGAATGTTTATTATTCAAGCTAGAATTGTATTAACCGGAAACATAATACATGTGTGAATACATAGACAAACAGAGTGTCACTAGTATGCCTCTACTTGACTAGCTCATTGATCAAAGATGGTTATGTTTCCTAACCATAGACATGAGTTGTCATTTGATTAACGGGATCACATTATTAGGAGAATGATGTGATTGACTTGACCCATTCCATTAGCTTAGCACTTGATCTTTTAGTTTGTTGCTATTGCTTTCTTCATGACTTATACATGTTCCTATGACTATGAGATTATGCAACTCCCGTTTACCGGAGGAACACTTTGTGTGCCACCAAAAGTCACAACGTAACTGGGTGATTATAAAGGTGCTCTACAGGTGTCTCCGAAGGTACTTGTTGGGTTGGCGTATTTCGAGATTAGGATTTGTCACTCCGATTGTCGAAGAGGTATCTCTGGGCCCACTCGGTAATGCACATCACTATAAGCCTTGGAGCATTGCAACTAATGAGTTACTTGCAGGATGATGTATTATGGAACGAGTAAAGAGACTTGCCGGTAACAAGATTGAACTAGGTATTGAGATACCGACGATCGAATCTCGGGCAAGTAACATACCGATGACAAAGGGAACAACGTATGTTGTTATGCGGTTTGACCGATAAGATCTTCGTAGAATATGTAGGAGCCAATATGAGCATCCAGCTTCCGCTATTGGTTATTGACCGAAGACGTGTCTCGGTCATGTCTACATAGTTCTCGAACCCGTAGGGTCCACACGCTTAAAGTTCGATGACGGTTATATTATGAGTTTATGTGTTTTGATGTACCGAAGGAGTTTGGAGTCCCGGATGAGATTAGGGACATGACGAGGAGTCTTGAAATGGTCGAGATGTAAAGATCGATATATTGGACAACTATATTCGGATATCGGAAAGGTTCCGAGTGATTCGGGTATTTTCGGGAGTACCGGGGAGTTACGGGAATTCGTATTGGGCCTTAATGGGCCATACGGGAAAGGAGAGAAAGGCCTCAAAGGGTGGCCGCACCCCTCCCCATGGGCTGGTCTGAATTGGACTAGGGAGGGGGGGCGCCCCCTTCCTTCCTTCTCCTTTTCCCTTCCCTTTCCTTCCCTCCTACTCCTACTACTTGGAAGGGCTCCTAGTTCTACTAGGAAAGGGGGAATCCTACTCCCGGTGGGAGTAGGACTCCCCTAGGGCGCGCCATAGAGAGGGCCGACCCTCCCCCTCCTCCACTCCTTTATATACGGGGGCAGGGGCACCCCAAAGACACAACAATTGATCTCTTGATCTCTTAGCCATGTGCGGTGCCCCCCTCCACCATAATCCACCTCGATCATATCGTAGCGGTGCTTAGGCGAAGCCCTGCGTCGGTAGAACATCATCACCGTCACCACGACATCGTGATGACGAAACTCTCCCTCAACACTCGGCTGGATCGGAGTTCGAGGGATGTCATCGAGTTGAATGTGTGCAGAACTCAGAGGTGTCGTGCATTCGGTACTTGATCGGTCGGATCGTTAAGACGTACGACTACATCAACCGCGTTGTGCTAACGCTTCCGCTTTCGGTCTATGAGGGTACGTGGACAACACTCTCCCCTCTCGTTGCTATGCATCACCATGATCTTGCGTGTGCGTAGGAATTTTTTTGAAATTACTACGTTCCCCAACAAAGTCTCCCTACAACTTTTGGGCCGAAGCCATCAACATCGCGTGCCATGCATCCAATCGGCTCTACCTCCTCAAAGGCTTGAACAAGACTCCATATGAGATATTCACCAGTAACAAGCCCAGCCTCAAGTACTTTCGGGTGTTCGGGTGTAAGTGTTTCATTCTCAAGAAAGGTGTCCGTTTGTCTAAATTTGAGGCTAGAGCTTATGAGGGCATATTTGTTGGTTATGCTACAAACTCTCATGCTTACCGTGTTCTCAATAAGTCCACGGGACTTATTGAGGAAACGTGTAACATTGAGTTTGATGAGAATAACGGCTCCCAAGTGGAGCAAAGTGGTACTTGTGATGTAGGTGATGAAATTCCTCCCCAAGCCACAAGAAGAATGGGTATTGGTCATATCCTACCCATTGAGGAACCCCTTGTGGCCGAAGGAGAAGGACAATGTTCTACTCAAGTGGAACCTTCACCAACCCAAGACCCACACGCTTTCGAAGAACAAAGTGAGGGCCCTCAACCTCAAGAACAAGACCAAGGGTAAGATCAATCTCAAGATGGTGTTGTAACATCAAGTGATGCCCAAGGTCAAGCTCCCTCCTCCGAGCAAGTTCAAGATCAAGTTCCACGAGATCAAGGACAAGCTCAAGACGATGCTCCAGATGATCAAGTGACCACTCCTCGTCTCACCCCCAAGGAGGAATTGGAGCGTCGTGCCGGCAAGGTTGCTTCCAAGCTCTCCACCAAGGATCATCTCATGACGAATGTGCTTGGAAGCTTAAGAAAGGGGGTAAGCACTCGTAGACAATTAGCAAACTATTGTGAACACCACACGTTTGTTTCTTGTGTTAAACCCCACAAGGTCTATGAGGCGCTCGAAGATCCGGATTGGCTCAATGCCATGCATGAAGAACTCAACAACTTCAAGCGCAACAAAGTGTGGAGATCGGTGCCAAGACCGACGGTGAACCACAATGTCATTGGAACCAAGTGGATATTTAAGAACAAGCAAGATGGTCATGGGATTATCACTGGAAACAAGGCTCGTTTGGTAGAACAAGGCTACTCCCAAGTCGAGGGTATCGACTACGGTGAAACCTTTGCTCCTGTTGCTCGTCTTGAATCCATTCACATGTTGATTGCATATGCTTCTCATCATAACTTTAAGTTGCAACAAATGGATGTGAAGAGTGCTTTTCTTAATGGTCCTATTAATGAGTTGGTTTATGTCAAGCAACCCCCCGGGTTCGAG
Organism: Triticum monococcum; assembly: GCA_034509565.1. Lineage (NCBI taxonomy): Eukaryota > Viridiplantae > Streptophyta > Magnoliopsida > Poales > Poaceae > Triticum > Triticum monococcum. The sequence goes on from CM067841.1 coordinate 125,083,085, forward strand.
GATCCCTACTTTCCCGATCATGTGTATCAACTCGATAAGGCACTCTATGGCCTTAAACAAGCCCCACGCGCGTGGTATGACCACCTTACCGAGTTGTTACAAGACCGTGGTTTTGAAGTTGGGCTAATCGACCCCACTCTTTTTACTAAGAAGGTCAAAGGGGAGTTGTTTGTGTGCCAATTATATGTTGATGATATTATCTTTGGTTCCCCTAACAAAGCTTTCAATGAGGAATTTGCCGCTCTCATGACCTCAAAGTTCGAGATGTCTTCCATGGGAGAGTTGAAGTTTTTTCTCGGGTTTGAAGTGAAGCAAAGGAGAGAAGGAACTTTCATCAACCAAGCCAAATACACTCAAGACATGCTTAAGAGATTCAAGCTAAGTGATGTCAAGCCGGCGTCCACTCCCATGCCCACCAAGTGCCAACTTGACATTGATCCCAATGGTAAAGTGGTGGATCAAAAGGTATATCGCTCCATGATTGGCTCCTTGCTTTACCTTTGTGCATCTTGACTAGATATCATGTTGAGTGTGGGAATTTGTGCATGGTTTCAAGCCGCACCTAAGGAAAGTCACTATGTGGCAGTCAAACGAATCTTTCAATATTTGGCTCATACCCCAAACTTTGGCTTATGGTACCCAAGAGGAGCAAATTTCAAGCTTGTAGGTTATTCGGACTCGGATTGGGCGGGAGATAAAGTGGATAGGAAGTCCACTTCCGGAGGGTGCCAATTTCTTGGTTGCTCTTTGGTAAGTTGGTCTTCTAAGAAGCAAAGTTGTGTGTCTCTCTCGTCCACGGAAGCGGAGTAAGTGGCTGCCGGTAGTTGTTGTGCACAACTTTTATGGTTGAGGCAAACTTTAAAGGATTACGGTGTCACTTGTGACAAAGTGCCTCTTTGGTGTGACAATGAAAGTGCCATCAAGATTTCCCTCAACCCGGTGCAACACTTCAAGACAAAGCATATTGAGGTTAGGTATCACTTCATCCGGGATCACATTAGGCAAGGGGAGATCGAGCTCAACTATGTCAACACTCATGATAACCTTGCAGATATCTTCACGAAGCCTTTGGATGAAGCAAGATTTCGTGAGTTAAGGCATGAGCTAAATATCATTGATTCGAGCAATGTGACTTGAACCCTTGCACACCCACCTCACTCAACTTGTTGTCTAGTTTAGGTGTAAGCATGGACATAGGGGGAGTGTTGTTCTCTCAATGAATTTTCCCTCCCCCCATAATGCATAAACTAACCAAACTCTTTCACATTAGCCATTTCTTTATGGTACTTGTGCTTCAAAGATGAGTGTTGGTCATGGTCCTAAGGTTAAAATCTTCATGGCACCATACCTCTAAACTCAAACATAGGTGGCCTCGGCTACCGTCCTCTCTTGGAGAGGTGTGTATCTTCTTTCTTCTTCTCGGTTTTCTGTGTGTGTGTCTTTTCGTTTTGTCTCGGTTTCCGCTCGTGTGTTCTGCCCGGTTTGGTCAGATCTTTTTGCGGCAGAGCGGTACTACCGCTGCGTGAGCAGTACTACCGCTGACAAGCGTCAAGCAGTAGTACCGCCCACCCAGCGGTACTACCGCTGTGGGGCGGGCGACTGGGGGGTTAAGTCAGGGCAGGGAGAGTTGCTTCTCCCCCATACCCATTCGCCCCCACTCGTCTTCTTCGTTGCTCCTGCAACCTCTCGCCGCAGGAGGGGCCCGGCCGGCCGCCGTTTTCGTGCCGTCCCTCTCCATTTCCTCTGGTGGAGTCGATCCCCACCTCGTCCTCTTGCCATGGATGCTGGTATTGCCCCCGTTCTCGTTCTCTCTTTGCCTAGATCTTGCATCTAGTTTTTAGGGGCAATAGGCATTGTTCTTCTTGTCTTTTGGCTAAGGCAAGGCTTGAGTAGGATGGAGATGGCTTCTAGGCTCTATGGATTGAAGTTTGGTAGGCTTATTTTTGAATTTGGCATCTCCGGTAGTGCCGGATCTAACCACGGTAGTGAAGAACCGCCGTTCCCCATCTGGCGTGGTACTACCGCTCTTGTTTCACGCTACTACCACTGGGGCGGTACTGCCACTGGTTGGTCGCAGTACTACCGTTGTATGCCCAGTTCCGTCTTTTTCCTACCACGCTTTGATCCTTGTTGTTTTGTTTGGTGGCTTATGCTCTTTTCTTTCGTGTGCTTCTTCTGGTCGTGTGTTTGGTTCCAGGTGATGATCATCTTGAGCAGCAGGTCCGCCATGTCAACCCTGGGCATGCAACGTCAAAGCGCTACCGCACCTCTGAGCCAGCAGGTGGTTCCTCTAGTACTCAACCGCCACCAGCAGGCGCAACCTCAAGTGCTCCACCACCACCTCAGCAGTCGAAGAGATCCGCCAACAAGCCAAAGGGAAAGACTGTGACTGAGATGACTGCCAAGGAGTTTTGGGCAAAGCGTCGCCGCAACCCCTATGAGGAAGACCAAGATCCCACTTTGGTCAACCGCCCGTTCTGGAACCGCTTTTAGTTTGCCATCTATTTTGATGTGATCAAGGCCAAGAAGAATCTCTATGTTGATGTATGCTCCATCGACACGGATGCTATGGAGAAGGACCCTGAGTACTTTGGCAAAGCCCTTCAGATGTGTTCTCAGCTGAACATTCTCAGAATCATGCAGTTCAACAAGGATTTTGATGCAGATTTGGTGGCTCAATTCTTTGCTACCGTTCATCTTCGAACTGATGCCGACAGGACTCTGACTTGGATGACCAATGGCAAGTTGCTTTCCGTCAAGTGGCAGGCCTTCATGGAGTTACTTGATGTGGAAGATCACGGGCTTGAGACTCCAGTCGGCTTCCGCCCTCACCGCAATGCTACATCCACTCACAAGCAATCCCTTTGGCCCTATTGTACTGTGAAGGTTAACCCAGTGACTAAGAAGGAAACCTATGAGTTGTCTACCTATCTGGACATCCTTCATCGTGTCTTCTGTGAGACTCTCTTCCCTTGCATCGGGAATCTGGATATGGTCCACTCCTATCTCGTGGACATGCTTCTTTTCTGCCAGCATGAGAAGGAAGCAAACACTAGAGAGAGCCTAGACATTTCTCATGTTATGTGGTCTGAACTTCTCTCTACCGTTTCTGAGCGCAAGTGCCCAATATATGGTCCATTCATCATGAGGCTCATTGAGAAGGCCCAGGCACGTGTCTATCCCAGAGTGATGTTGGAAACTGGAGAATTGGTTTCTCATGAGATCAAGCGTCTGAGGAAGAAGGACAATTGGGGCACCCCAGCGCCTAAACCCGGGGGTCCATCTACTGCTACTGACATGGAGACCGAGGGTGGGGCTGCGGCCAATGATCACGAGGAGGAATTTGGGCCCTCTAGTGCAGAACCTTCTTGGGCAAAGAAGTTTAAACGCAAGATGAAGAAGCTTTTCTGCATGGAGTCTCATGGTCAGTACATGACTCATGTGGCTGCGAAGCAGGCCAGGGTGCATCACAAGGAGCTCATGCGTCACCTGGGTGCGACCGTTGCTAGTGGTTCTGAGAGGCAGATCACTGAAGAGGAGGAATGGATTCACCAGCATTGCCCTTGGACCGATTCAGACACCGAGAAGTTTCCGACCGACGACGGAGGTGCAGACGATCACGCTGAGATGTGATGTTCGAGATTCTCAGCTTGCCATCACTTGGAGCCGTAGCAACGCTCTTTGCCCTTTTGGTGTCTCGATGCCAAAGGGGGGAGAGTTTAGGGATTTGTGTTGTTGCCGTGTTGCGAGTGTGTGTGGTTTGTGGTGTCTTGTGTTTTCTCGTTGTCTTTGTTTGGTTTGGTTTGGTGCCAGTGAGACCTAAGTTCTAGTCATATGGTGTGAGACATATGCTACCCTATCGTTACCTTATTATCTATGTCTATTTAGTACTGTAGTATCTTATGAATTGCATGCTTATCTTGTTTTATACCCTGCTCTCATATATCCTGTGCTTAGAATTTTCGGACTATAAAATATAGTGGGAGTGTTGAACCGAATGTGTGTGTCTTGCATTCCAAAGGCACTACTAACTAGGTGCACACATTCAGGGGGAGCCCGTCTATATTTTGTAGTTCTAAGTATCCTTACTTTTATGTCTTTTCCCTGTGCAAATCCATGGTTGTCATCAATCCACCAAAAAGGGGGAGATTGTTAAGGCATATCTCTCTCGATGTAGTTTTGGTGATTGATGACAACATATTTGCGGACTAACCTTGTGCATTCAGCATTTCAGAGATTCATCCTTTGGCTCGAGACGATTTCTCTCCCCTCGGACTGTTTTTCAAGATGGTGTAGCTCTTTGGTTTCTTGTTGGTGGACTGGTTTCTTAGGAGTCACCGTACTATCAAGAAGGGGTCCGATTTGGTTTGGCTAGGGTGGAATCATCACGTACACTTTCGTTTCACACCCTCTGGGCCTTCCCGCATTGTTGGAGGTCTTTTACCTTGCAAAATGAGCTGTCTTTAGCCCCAGCGGTAGTACTGCGGTGCCCAGTGGTAGTACCGCTTGTGGTCCTCAGTGGCAGTACCGCTGTGGTACCGGGCCACTACCGCCTCGACTCGAGGGGGGCATTTCTCGTGTCGGGTTGAGCGGCACCTGCAGTGGGTGTAGGTGCAGTAGTACCGCTCCAGAGTGGTAGTACCGCCCTGCCACCGCGGCAGTACCGTGCTAAGCCCGTCCGGCAGTACCACGCTGGGCCAGTCCCTCCTCTGTCTTCTAGTCCTCTCTGCTGGGCGGTAGTACCGCTGGGTCCAGCGGTAGTACCTACCGCCCTCTACGGGGCTGTTTAGTGGGGTAACGGTTGGATTGTTACCCCCACTATAAAAGGGGGTCCCCTTCTTCCCCGTTGACCCACCTCTTCCCCCTCAAGCTCCATTAATGCTCCAAGCTCCATTTTCGCCCGATCTCTCTCTCTCTAGCCAATCAAACTTGTTGATTTGCTCGAGAGTGGTTGAGAAGGCCCCGATCTACACTTCCACCAAGAGATATTTGATTCCCCTACCTATCCCTAGCGTATCTTGTTACTCTTGGGTGTTTGAGCACCCTAGACGATTGAGGTCACCACGGAGCCATAGTCCATTGTGGTGAAGCTTCGTGGTATTGTTGGGAGCCTCCGATTAAGTTGTGGAGATTGCCCCAACCTTGTTTGTAAAGGTCCGGTTGCCGCCTCCAAGGGCACCAATAGTGGAATCACGGCATCTCGCATTGTGTGAGGGCGTGAGGAGAATATGGTGGCCCTAGTGGCTTCTTGGGGAGCATTGTGCCTCCACACCGCTCTAACGGAGACGTACTTCCCCTCAAAAGGAAGGAACTTCGGTAACACATCCTCGTCTTCACCGGGTCCACTCTTGGTTATTATCTCTTACCTTTACTTGTGCAAGCTCATTAGTGTTCCTTCTCTTACTTGCGTGTTTGTTCGTTGGTGTTGCATCATATAGGTTGCTCACCTAGTTGCACATCTAGACAACCTACTTTGATGCAAAGTTTAATTTGGTAAAGAAAAGTTAAAAATTGTTAGTTGCCTATTCACCCCTCCCCCCTCTAGTCAACCATATCGATCCTTTCACCTACAAAAACAAGTTAGCCGTCCTCTGCTTTGTTTTTGCAAGTTTTACATGGCTGCTACGGGCTTCTAGCAAGAACCGTTCTTACCTACGCATCAAAACCACAACGATTTTTTGTCAAGTGTGTTGTTTTAACCTTCAACAAGGACTGGTCGTAGTCAAACTCGATTCAACTAAAGTTGGAGAAACAGGCTCCCGCCAGCCACCTATGTGCGAAGCACGTCGGTAGAACCAGTCTCATGAATGCGGTCATGTAGTGTCGGTCCAGGCCGCTTCATCCAACAATACCGCCGAATCAATGTAAGACGTTGGTGGTAAGTAGTATGACTATTATCGCCATAACTCTTGTGTTCTACTCGTGCATATAACATCTTCGCATAGACCTGGCTCTGATACCATTGTTGGGGAACATAGTAATTCAAAAAAAATTATGATCATGCAAGATCTAACTGGGAGATGCATAGCAACGAGAGGGGAGAGTGTGTCCACGTACCCTTGTAGACCGAAAGAGGAAGCGCTTAGTAACGCGGTTGATGTAGTCGAACGTCTTCACGATCCAACCGATCCAAGTACCGAACGTACGGCACCTCCGTGTTCAGCACGTGTTTAGCACGATGACGTCCCTCGATCTCTTGATCTGGACAAGGGAGAGTTCCATCAGCACGACGGCATGGTGTCAGTGATGATGAAGTTACTAGCGCAGGGCTTCACCTAAGCACTACAATGATATGACCGATGTGTTAAACTATGGAAGGGGGCACCGCACACGGCTAAGAGATTGTCTGTTGTCCTTTGGGGTGCCCCCGCCTCCGTATATAAAGGGGGGAGGAGGAAGTGGCCGGCCAAGGGGGGCGCGCCATGGGGGGAGTCCTACTTGGACTCCTAGTCCAAGTAGGATTCGCCCCCCCCCCCTCCTTCCTTCCATCGGAGAGGAAAAAGGGGAAGTGAGAGAGAGGGAGAAGGAAAGAGGGGGGCCATCCTCTCCCCTAGCCCAATTCGGTTTGGGCAAGAGGGGGGCGCGCGCCTCCCCACGTGTCATTCCTTCTCTCCTCCAATATGGCCCAATAGGCCCAATACTTCCCCTGGGGGTTCCGGTAACCCCTCGGTACTACAGTAAAATATCCGAACCACTCGGAACCATTCCGATGTCCGAATATAACCTTCCAATATATGAATCCTTACCTCTCAACCATTTTGAGACTCCTCGTCATGTATGTGATCTCATCCGGGACTCTGAACAAACTTCGGTCATCAAATCACATAACTCATAATACAAATCGTCATCGAACGTTAAGCGTGCGAACCCTACGGGTTCGAGAACTATGTAGACATGACCGAGACACATCTTCGGTCAATAACCAATAGCGGAACCTGGATGCTCATATTGGCTCCTACATATTCTACGAAGATCTTTATCGGTCAAACCACATAACAACATACGTCATCCCCTTTGTCATCGGTATGTTACTTACCCGAGATTCGATCGTCGGTATCATCATACCTAGTTCAGTCTCGTTACCGGAAAGTCTCTTTACTCGTTCCGTAATGCATCATCCCGTAACTAACTCATTAGTCACATTGCTTGCAAGGCTTATAGTGATGTGCATTATCGAGAGGGCCCAGAGATACCTCTCCGATACTCGGAGTGACAAATCCTAATCTTGATCTATGCCAACTCGACAAATACCATCAAAGACACCTATAGAGCATCTTTATAATCACCCAGTTACATTGTGACATTTGATAGCACACAAAGTGTTCCTCCGGTATTCGGGAGTTGCATAATCTCATAGTCAGAGGAATATGTATAAGGAATGAAGAAAGCAATAGCAATAAAACTAAACGATCATAATGCTAAGCTAACGGACGGGTATTGTCCATCACATCATTCTCTAATGATGTGATACCGTTCATCAAATGACAACACATGTCTATGGTCAGGAAACATAACCATCTTTGATTAACGAGCTAGTCAAGTAAAGGCATACTAGGGACACTTTGTTTGTCTATGTATTCACACATGCACTAAGTTTCCGGTTCATACAATTCTATCATGAATAATAAACATTTATCATGATATAAGGAAATATAAATAATAACTTTATTATTGCCTCTAGGGAATATTTCCTTCAAGGGTATGATTTGTTCATCCCTCATTTACTCGTTCATGTGTTAGCCGTACATGCTATGTTCATAGATGTTTTGATTCTATGTACTGTAAGTGCTCACATGCTTAGGTATCAGTTTGAGTTGCTAATACGTCTCCAACGTATCTATAATTTTTGATTGTTCCATGCTATTATATATATATATATATATTGTTTTGGATGTTTAATGGGCTTTATTATACACTTTTATATTATTTTTGGGACTAACCTATTAACCCAAGGCCCAATGCAAATTGTTGTTTTTTTGCCTATTTTAGTGTTTCGCAGAAAAGGAATATCAAGCGGAGTCCAAACGGAATGAAACCTTCGGGAGCGTGATTTTTGGAACAAACGTGATCCAAAAGACTTGGAGTGGACGTCAAGAAACAACCGAGGAGGCCACAAGGTAGGGAGGCGCGCCTGCCCTCTGGGCGCGCCCCCACCCTCGTGGGCCCCTCATGGCTCTCCTGACTGACTTCCTTAGCCTATATATACTTATATACCTTGAAAATATTCAGGAGCACCACGAAACCCTATTTTCCACCGCCACAACCTTCTGTACCCATGAGATCCCATCTTGGGGCCTTTTCCGGCGCTCCGTCGGAGGGGGCATCGATCACGGAGGGCTTCTACATCAACACCATAGCCTCTCCGATGATGTGTGAGTAGTTTACCTCAGACCTTCGGGTCCATAGTTATTAGCTAGATGGCTTCTTCTCTCTCTTTGGATCTCAATACAAAGTTCTCCTCGGTCTTCTTGGAGATCTATTCGATGTAACTCTTTTTGCGGTGTGTTTGTCAGATCTGATGAATTGTGTGTTTATGATCAAGATTATCTATGAACAATATTTGAATCTCCTCTGAATTCTTTTATGTATGATTTGTTATCTTTGGAAGTCTCTTCGAATTGTCTGTTTGGTTTGGCCTACTAGATTGATCTTTCTTGCAACGGGAGAAGTGCTTAGCTTTGGGTTCAATCTTGCGTTGCTCGATCCCAGTGATAGAAAAGGAAACGACATGTATTGTACTGTTGCCATCGAGGATAAAAAGGTGGGGTTTATTTCATATTGCTTGAGTTTATCCCTCTACATCATGTCATCTTACCTAATGCGTTACTCTGTTCTTATGAACTTAATACTCTAGATGCATGCTGGATAGCAGTCGATGTGTGGAGTAATAGTAGTAGATGCAGGTAGGAGTCGGTCTACTTGTCATGGGCGTGATTCCTATATACATGATCATGCCTAGATATTCTCATAATTATTCGCTTTTCGATCAATTCCTCGATAGTAATTTGTTCATCCACTGTAATACTTATGCTATCTTGAGAGAAGCCACTAGTGAAACCTATGGCCCCCGGGTCTATTCTTCATTATATTAATCTCCAATCAACAAGTTATTTCTGGCACTGTTTATTTTGCAATCTTTACTTTTAATCTTTATCATAAAAATACCAAAAATATTATCTTATCATATCTATCAGATCTCACTTTTGCAAGTGGCCGTGAAGGGATTGACAACCCCTTTATCGCGTTGGTTGCAAGGTTCTTATTTATTTGTGTAGGTACGAGGGACTTGCGTGTGGCCTCCTACTAGATTGATACCTTGGTTCTCAAAAACTGAGGGAAGAATACTTACGCTACTTTGCTGCATCACCCTTTCCTCTTTAAGAGAAAAACCAACACATGCTCAAGAGGTAGCAGTTGCATACTGTGATTGCCAGATTTACTGTTTACGTATGGATTAGTCTAATCGAAAAGGTGTTAATATTTCCAGCAAACTTAATACTATGTTTAGGCGGTTGAAACTTAATATTGTAAGTTGAGGCGATCCATATGAAACTTGATAATAAAACTTAAAAGAAACTTGGCAAAAGAGATTTTCTCTCTCTCTCTCTCTAAGAGCAACTCCAACACGCCGACCCAAACGGATTGTGATTTTATCTGCTTGGGTCGGCCGCCCGCTCAGCGTCCGCCCTGTTTGAGATTTGGGTCGGCCGTGCGCCCAACGCGCCGACCCATTTCATGTCCGCACACAATTTTTTTTAAAAAGGCCCGCGGCCATGTCGTCGCCCGAAAGTTCATGCCGGCACCATGCCAGCTTCAGAAAACATCGCACAATTCGGCTGGCGCACTTGCCAGCACCCAGCACACATGCTAGCACACAAAAAAGGGGCGGGAGTTCGACCACACCATCACGGCCGTGGTCATGCTAGCATACTTGCCGGCATGCAAAAAAGGATGGCACTCGCTGCCATTGGTCACTCATCGTCGAACTTGAGCATGTCGGCATGCATCTTCTCGAACCATGACCTCTTCCTTGGCGGCACGGTGTTGAGATCCACCTTCATGATCTCCACCACGGTCATCATGCTCGCAAGAACCACTTCTTTCGCCTTGCTCTTGGCGTTGGCGGCCTCGTTCTCTAGCATCTTGGCTTGCTTCTTCGCCTCCATCTGAAAGTGCAACTATCCCTAGGTGGTTTTGGTAATTCATAACAACATATAGCTCATTGAGCTAATGCTATTTCAAGATGATTATTTAAGGAAAGCTCAATGATTGGCATGGCATGGATGTGAAAGTGGAACCCTCAAAATGCTAAGGACAAGAATTGGCTCAAGCTCAAAAGTTCAAGACTCTTCATTTTATATTTTAGTGATCCAAGATCACATTGAGTCTTTAGGAAAAGCCAATACTATCAAGGAGGGATGAGGTGTTGCTTAATGAGCCTCTTGCTCTATGTGCTTAGTGATATGCTCCAAAATCCTCAGCTACTTTCCCATATCCACAAATGACCTAAACCCTAAGCCAAACTCGGTCATACCGATTCTGTCAATCCGGCGCCACCGAGTTTCACTTGTCATTTCCCACTGCCAAACCCTAGCAATTCGGTCCTACCGATAAGGTTCTCGGTCTCACCGAGATGGGCTTGCAAACTCTCTGTTTCCCTTTCGTAACTTTTCGGTTTCACCGAATAGAGCGAATCGGTCCCACCGAGAATGCAAGGTAAACTCTATGTTTCCTTCTTGTAACTTTTCGGTCTCACCGAAAGAGCAAGTCGGTCCCACCGAGTTTGCCTGACCAACTCTCTAGTTAGCTAATTGCCGAACTCGGTCTCACCGAGTTTGTGCGATCGGTCTCACCGAGATTACGTTATGCCCAAACCCTAACCAAATTGGTCCTACCGAGTTGCATCTCAGTCCCACCGAGATTCCTAACGGTCACTAGGTTTACCTTTTTGGTCAGACCGAGTTTGATGATTCGGTCCCACCGAGATTGGAAAATTGTGTGTAACGGTGGGATTTTGTGTGGAGGCTATATATACCCCTCCACCACCTCTTCATTCGAAGAGAGAGCTATCAGAACACATACATCATTCCTACTCATATGTTCTGAGAAAGAACCACCTACTCATGTGTTGAGACCAAGATATTCCATTCCTACCATATGAATCTTGATCTCTAGCCTTCCCCAAGTTGCTTTCCACTCAAATCTTCTTTCCACCAGATCCAAATCCTATGAGAGAGAGTTGAGTGTTGGGGAGACTATCATTTGAAGCACAAGAGCAAGGAGTTCATCATCAACACACCATTTGTTACTTCTTGGAGAGTGGTGTCTCCTAGATTGGCTAGGTGTCACTTGGGAGCCTCCGACAAGATTGTGGAGTTGAACCAAGGAGTTTGTAAGGGCAAGGAGATCGCCTACTTCGTGAAGATCTACCGCTAGTGAGGCAAGTCCTTCGTGGGCGATGGCCATGGTAGAATAGACAAGGTTGCTTCTTCATGGACCCTTCGTGGGTGGAGCCCTCCGTGGACTCGCGGAACCGTTACCCTCCGTGGGTTGAAGTCTCCATCAACGTGGATGTAGGATAGCACCACCTATCCGAACCACGGGAAAACATCCGTGTCTCCAATTGCGTTTGAATCCTCCAAACCCTCACCTTTACATTCTTGCAAGTTGCATGCTTTACTTTCCGCTGCCAATAAACTCTTTGCATGCTTGCTTGAATTGTGTGATGATTGCTTGACTTGCTCTAAGATAGCTAAAATCTGCCAAGAACTAAAATTGGGAAAAGGCTAAGTTTTTAATTGGTCAAGTAGTCTAATCACCCCCCCTCTAGACATACTTTCGATCCTACAAGTGGTATCAGAGCTTTGGTCTCCATTTGGCTTGATCTTCATAGCTTTTGGTGGTCATAGCCTTGGTTTCACAACCTAGGAGAGTATGGCGTCTAGTGAGGGAAATTATCACCGTAGAGGTCCTTATTTCGATGGCACTAATTTTGCTAGTTGGAAGCATAAAATGAAAATGCATATTCTTGGACATAACCCCGTCGTTGTTTGTGTTGGCTTGCAAGGTGAGTTCTTTGATGGGAGGGAACCAAACCGTGAAGCTACCGCGGATGAGTTGAAGATGTTGCAATACGATGCTCAAACTTGTGATATTCTCTTCAACGGATTGTGCCCCGAAGAATTCAACAAAATCAGCCGCCTTGAGAATGCAAAGGAAATTTGGGATACTTTGATTGATATGCACGAAGGTACCGACTCCATCAAGGAATCCAAGTTGGATGTGCTCCAAAGTCAACTTGACAAGTTCAAGATGAAGGATGGTGAAGGTGTCGCTGAAATGTACTCTAGGCTTGCTTTCATCACAAATGAGATTGCCGGCTTAGGAAGTGAAGAGATGACCGATAGATTCATCATCAAGAAGATCCTAAGAGCCTTGGATGGGAAATATGATACCGTGTGCACATTAATCCAAATGATGCCCAATTACAAAGATCTCAAGCCAACGGAAGTGATTGGAAGGATTGTTGCTCATGAGATGTCACTCAAGGATAAAGAGGAACTTCGCAATAAATCAAGTGGTGCCTACAAAGCGTCATGTGAAGTCCCCACATCATCAAGTGAGAAACAAAACTTCAATGAAGAATTGAGCTTAATGGTGAAGAACTTCAACAAGTTCTACAAGAGTAGAAGCAAAGATAGAAGCATCAAGTCAAGGTCCTACAATGACAAAAGATCTTCTAGTCGAGAGCGAAACTGCTATAATTGTGGAAGACCCGGACACTATTCCAATGAGTGTACGGCTCCCTACAAGAGAAGAGAAGATTCTCCAAAAAGAAGAAGCAAAGAATCTCCACCAAGAGAGAGAAGGAGTAGAGATGATCGTTATAAACGAAGATACTCACGGAGAAGCAAGGACTCGGAAAGGAAGGAAAAATCATCAAGGAGCTATACAAAACGAAGACATCAAGCTCATGTTGGTGAATGGGTATCCGGCTCCGACTCCGACAGCCACTCCGAGAGAAGTTATCACTCCGACTCCGAAGATACTCAAGATGAGGGTGTTGCTGGTCTAGCACTTGTGTCAACCAACTCCTACGACATATTTGACTCCCCAAATGAAGGAATTGGAAGATGCTTCATGGCCAAAGGTCCTAAGGTAACACACCCCGAGTACGTTGATTTTAATAGTGATGAAGATGACTTGTTAGGTGATGATGATTTGCTTGTTGGCAACTCTAGTGATGAGTACTATGATGAAACATCAATTAATCATGCTAAAATGAATGACAACGATAAGGAGAAGATTGAGGCCCTAACTAAAGAACTAAACACTCTTAAGTTAGCTCATGAAACCATCTTCGAAGATCATCGAGAACTTTTAAGAGCTCATGAGAAATTACGCTTTGAAAAGCTCAATCTTGAGCAAGAGCATGAATTCTTAAAAGCAATCAATAATGATCTCTGCAAGAATAGTTCTTCTTACATTGCCAAGCGTTTACTATTATCCACTTACATGCCTCAAGTCAAGACTAGTAACAAGAATAAAAAAGATTCTTCCTCTAGTAGTAACAATGATCATGCTAAATCCAATATTGTTGCTTCTAGTAGTTCTCTTGATTCCACTAATGATTCTCTTAGCCAAGTTACACTTGAGCAAGAAAATAGCTTATTGAAGGGAATTATAGAGAAAGGTGTTTACAAGAGCCTTGCCGGAAGTAAGCAATTCGAGGAAATTGTGCGCAAGCAAGGAATGCATCGGAAGAATCAAGGTGTTGGTTTTGAACGAAAGTTCAATGCCAATGGAGTTGAATGGGAAGAAGATCAATACCCCAAGACAAAGTTTGTTCCTCAACAAGAGAAGTATGACACTTCTTTCAAGGGGACACAAGCTCAAGATGATCTTCCACCACAAGACTACAAGCAAAAAGGCAAGGACAAGCTTCAAGAGGAGATTGATGCATTTGAAGAAGCTCCCAAGACCTTAGTCAAGTGGATTCCCAAGACTACATCAAGTACGACAACAACTCCAAGGATTCCCATCAAGATGGTGTGGATCCAAAAGAAGAAGAACTAGAGAGTTCTTGAGGGTGACTCCGCCAACATACTTCACTCTTATCATTTTGGCAAGAACAAGTGCAATCAACTTCCACATCTTGCACTAGTTCAAGGAGTCACAAACCCTCGTGTTGGTAAGACAAGGGACAAGGTAACCTAAAGTTTTCATGGACATCATCTTGTGTGTGCATCACTCTATGTCTATGGATATCCTTGTTTGTTCCTTGTGGGACTAACCCATGTAGGTATTGAAAGTGCAATTCACTCAAATGGATAGCTCCAAGTGATCTACATCAACATTGAGCATCCACATCTTCAACATCTACATGAAGTCATCATCGACAAAACCCAAGGTTAGTTCATCCCTCTTAGGGGGGATATCACATCTAGGGGGAGCTTTACTCTAAGACTTGAGCTAAAGCAACTCTAAAGATGTGAATACAACAATGCTTTATGTAAAAGTGGAAACCCCACTTGAGCTTAAACGATGAGTATGACCTACGATCAAGTGTTCTCACTTGACTCCTAAGTCAATATACTCATATATAGATGACCTAGTCATCGCAAATTGCTTGATAGATGCTAGAATTGGTTGTGCATGCTTTGCCACATATTTCATTTGCCGTCTTATTGTGTGAGCATGTTGGTTGCATATTTTACTCGTTCGAGGACATCCACTTGTTGTTTTGATTGTTTGGCTTTCTTCTTTTGCCAAGTGGATGGACAAGAATGCCTAAGAACCTCCTCTAGCTATCTATGCTTTTCTCGTCTCAAACTCTATTCATGCTGCATCACAAAACTTGATCAAGTCAGATTCGAACCACTCTGTGTGAGGAGCGCTCGGAGTCCCTGATTCGTCATAGACTTAAACTTCCAAAACCTCTTTATGAATCTCGGTCTGACCGATACTCCATTTTCGGTCCTACCGAGTTCATTAAGTTGATCTAGGTTTTCGATCTCGGTGCAACCGATTTGAACTTTTCGGTCACACCGAGTTGTAATAACTGCACACAGTTTTGCATCTCGGTGCCACCGAGTTGTTCCACTCGGTCACACCGACAGGGTCGGGCTATATATTGTGACGGGCAAAATTTTGGAAACTTCTCCGAAACCTCTTCGACCGCGCGATAGCCTGCTCTGCCTTCGTGGTCTCCGGATCGGCTTCTCATCGCCAGCAGCCTCCAGTCGCTGGTCTCCGCCGTCGTCAACGGATTTCTGCCCCGCCGTTGCCGCCGTAGCGAGTCTCCGCCGAACTAGGGTATGGACTCGATCTTTGTGCTATTCTCCACTCCGATTCCTAGCACATTGTGATCATTATGATTCTTGCCACGATTGAAACACTCCTATCCAGTCAATGATCTCGTAGAATAGGTTTAATTCTAAAATTTTAGGGTTAGTTTTCCGCCGAAACCATCTCGGACCCACCGACTTGAAAAACTCGGTCCCACCGATCTGGCTTTTGCCATTGCACAAGTGAAACTCGGTCTGACCGAGAATAATTTATCGGTGCGACCGATTTTGGAATTCTGTGAAACCCTAGCAGTCTCGGTGCCACCGAACTGTGACTCGGTCTGACCGAGTTCACCAGTTCTGGTGCCAAAACTGCTTCGGTGTCACCGAGTTTGAAAATCGGTAGATCTGAGATGCTTTCTATGGAAAACTAAAACTAAGTTTTTGAATTAATCTTTTGCAAAAATCTATGCTTTTTGTGATACTCATCCACTCTATCTTATCCATAATCTATTCACAGGGTCAGCAGTCAGTTTGCAACATGTCTGATCAAAGTGACAGCCAAAATGTGTCTGAGCAGCAAGTTGTGATGAGTGAGGGCACTAGCCCCTCAAGCTCTTCTGATGATGGCAGCAGGAGCACCCCCAGCAATCTGCCCAAGGCTGCCACATGTCAAAGGAAGAAGAGAATGTCTGATTCTGAGGATGAAGACTATGTGGCAGAGGAAGAGGCCACATCAAAGAGAGCTGAACCAGCTCAAGGAACCAAGCCAGGGCTGAAGATCAAAAGGCCAGCAGGCAGGTAGGCCATGTCAAAGGCTAGGGCTTCAACTGTGAAGCCTGCTCCCACCGAGCCCATTGCTGCTGAGGGCAAGAAAAGGAAAGAGAGGGTGAAAAAGACTGTAGCCAGAGTGCTTGGGAAGGCCTCCATCATGGCAGATGAGGAAGAAGAAGAAGAGGTTGCTGCACCAGCACCCAAGGCAGCCAAACTCATGGGAGATGCTATAAGGTCAGGAACAGCTGCATCCAAGCCCAAGGAAGCACCTAAGGCTGCATCTAAGCCTAAGAGTGCACCCAAGAGAAATACACGAAGCATCCCAGCTGCAGAAAAGAACAAGGCCCCAATGCCTGAAGCAATCAAAGAAGAGGAAGAGAGTGTCCTTCGGAAGCTCAAGCCCAAGATCCCAGACCACAACGATGCTCATCCTGTGGCTGAGGATATGAAGCTCAGGAGGGATTCATGGCTGAGGAAATGGTGAGAAGCAGATCCGTATGCTTCTAGGAGAAGGACCGCCGTGGATTACAGATTTTACACCAAGGAGCAACAAGATTTCTATGAGACTGTTTTGCTTGATAAGAAGCCGATCGTTTGTGACATGAGATGGGTCGACTGGACCTACATCAAGGACAATGAAGAGCACTACCCCGGTGTTTTTGACAGCTTTAGTGCGTGTGGAGTTGCAGACTTTGTTGGGCAGAAGCTCACAAAGTGGAACGAGGAGCTGATCATGCAATTCTACTCCACAGCACACTTTTATCCGGATGGCAGGATCACATGGATGTCTGAGGGTACGAGGTACCAATCCACTGTGGCAGAATGGGCGTAGTTGATCAATGCCCCAGAGGAGCAAGCTGATGACTTGGACATCTATGCCAAGAAAAAGATGGATCACAACTCCATGTCCAACATGTACAAGGAAATCCCGAATGAAGCGCTTGACACGTTCAAGTTTGGCTCCGTGCACTATCTGCTCTCAGGATTGCCTACGATCAACTGGATCCTTAGGCACACCCTTCTACCCAAATCTGGAGATCACAAGATGATCAGAGGTCACGCGATCAACTTGCTTCATGTATTTGACGTGCCTCAGAAATTCAAGGTCATGAGTCTCATTGTGGAAACAATCAAGAGGACAGCTGCAGACCAGAAGAGGAGTTGTGGGTATGCCCCACAGATTCAGGAGCTCATCAACTCCAAGATGGGCACGAGCGTGTATTTATTGGATAAGGAACACCTGCCCATCCGTCCAGATTTTGAGGATAACCAAGTGGTTATGACTAAAAATGAACCCTCATCTGCACATGCACAAGCTCAGAAGGAGAAGGCGAGGAAGGAAAAAGCTGCCAGGATGCCTACTCAAGCAGAGGCATCTGATTACTTCTTGAAGACCAAGCAAGAGCAGCTCGGTTACCTGATAGCGTCCACCCTGCGTATTGAGCAAGGACTTGCCACCCTGACTCAAAACCAGGCAAGCCTAGAGAGGATCATGGAACAGAGGTTCTATGACATGGACATCAAGGTAACAGAAATACAGACTGCCATGGAGCAGCTTCAGGAGGACATGAATGAGAGGAGAGGCAGGACCACAACTGATGCGTTTGCGAGGGTGCCACGAGGTCCGAGGTCGTCTGCACTGCCAGTTGCTGCCACTAGAGCTACAACGTCCGCACCAGCTACAGCCTCCGTTCCACCAGCTCCAGCATCTACTTCAGCCTCGACTCCGACCACTTCTACTGAAGGCTTCGTCCTTGGCGTGCTCCGGACTCCACCACCACCTGAAGATCAAGCCTGAGCGTCGACTTAGCACTATGCATTTTCTAGGAACTTTTTGGTAACTTGTTGCCAAAGGGGGAGAAGATGTATAGATCATAGGCTTCGAGAGAGAGAGAGAGAGTGTTGCCTTTTCTCTCTTGTTTTATTTGGTGGTTTTTCGAACTTTGTCTGCTTGTGTGTGAGATACTACGTCCTTATGCTCGTGAGACATCGATGATCATGTGTTTGATCATAAGCTACACTTAATGTTTGCTTAATGCTTGCTTATATATTATCATTCTATCTATTGTCTGTGATCATTCACTATTCTTGGTGATGAGTGCATGCATTTCAATCTTATCATTTTTGAGCGCTCCACCAAGATGTATGTGACATGGAAGAGTAACCCATGATTCTGACTCCATGTGCATTTGCAGTCCAAAGCAAATTTTAAATATGCACAAATTTAGGGGGAGCTCTTGTTTGTCACATACTTCTCAAAGCGACGATATATTTCATGCTTATTATCATTTGTCGAAGCTTTGATCTATATGTTGTCATCAATTACCAAAAAGGGGGAGATTGAAAGTGCAACTATCCCTAGGTGGTTTTGGTAATTCATAACAACATATAGCTCATTGAGCTAATGCTATTTCAAGATGATTATTTCAGGAAAGCTCAGTGATTGGCATGGCATGGATGTGAAAGTGGAACCCTCAAAATGCTAAGGACAAGAATTGGCTCAAGCTCAAAAGTTCAAGACTCTTCATTTTATATTTTAGTGATCCAAGATCACATTGAGTCTTTAGGAAAAGCCAATACTATCAAGGAGGGATGAGGTGTTGCTTAATGAGCCTCTTGCTCTATGTGCTTAGTGATATGCTCCAAAATCTTCAGCTACTTTCCCATATCCACAAATGACCTAAACCCTAAGCCAAACTCGGTCATACCGATTCTGTCAATCCGGCGCCACCGAGTTTCACTTGTCATTTGCCACTGCCAAACCCTAGCAATTCAGTCCTACCGATAAGGTTCTCGGTCTCACCGAGATGGGCTTGCAAACTCTCTGTTTCCCTTTCGTAACTTTTCGGTCTCACCGAATAGAGCGAATCGGTCCCACCGAGAATGCAAGGTAAACTCTATGTTTCCTTCTTGTAACTTTTTGGTCTCACCGAAAGAGCAAGTCGGTCCCACCGAGTTTGCCTGACCAACTCTCTAGTTAGCTAATTGCCGAACTCGGTCTCACCGAGTTTGTGCGATCGGTCTCACCGAGATTACGTTATGCCCAAACCCTAACCAAATTGGTCCTACCGAGTTGCATCTCAGTCCCACCGAGATTCCTAACGGTCACTAGGTTTACCTTTTCGGTCAGACCGAGTTTGATGATTCGGTCCCACCGAGATTGGAAAACTGTGTGTAATGGTGGGATTTTGTGTGGAGGCTATATATACCCCTCCACCACCTCTTCATTCGAAGAGAGAGCTATCAGAACACATACATCATTCCTACTCATATGTTCTGAGAAAGAACCACCTACTCATGTGTTGAGACCAAGATATTCCATTCCTACCATATGAATCTTGATCTCTAACCTTCCCCAAGTTGCTTTCCACTCAAATCTTCTTTCCACCAGATCCAAATCCTATGAGAGAGAGTTGAGTGTTGGGGAGACTATCATTTGAAGCACAAGAGCAAGGAGTTCATCATCAACACACCATTTGTTACTTCTTGGAGAGTGGTGTCTCCTAGATTGGCTAGGTGTCACTTGGGAGCCTCCGACAAGATTGTTGAGTTGAACCAAGGAGTTTGTAAGGGCAAGGAGATCGCATACTTCGTGAAGATCTACCGCTAGTGAGGCAAGTCCTTCGTGGGCGATGGCCATGGTGGAATAGACAAGGTTGCTTCTTCGTGGACCCTTCGTGGGTGGAGCCCTCCGTGGACTCGCGCAACCGTTACCCTCCGTGGGTTGAAGTCTCCATCAACGTGGATGTAGGATAGCACCACCTATCCGAACCACGGGAAAACATCCGTGTCTCCAATTGCGTTTGAATCCTCCAAACCCTCACCTTTACATTCTTGCAAGTTGCATGCTTTACTTTCCGCTGCCAATAAACTCTTTGCATGCTTGCTTGAATTGTGTGATGATTGCTTGACTTGCTCTAAGATAGCTAAAATCTGCCAAGAACTAAAATTGGGAAAAGGCTAAGTTTTTAATTGGTCAAGTAGTCTAATCACCCCCCCCTCTCTAGACATACTTTCGATCCTACACCATCTCAAGCATCTTGACTTGCTTCTCTACATCCATCTCAAGCCTCCTTCTTTTGATCTCCATGAAGGCGTTAATTTGTTCTTCTTTGTATCGTCGACGCTCCTCCTCCCTTGAGTCCTTCTTGCTCATCATGCCCTCCAGGCTTGCGATCAAGGCGTTGGACGCCGCATCCCGCTTGTCCTCCTTCTTGGAGTTGGTCTCCCCCCACAGCCGTGCCTTCTCGCCATCCCCAACCTCCTCCACGGCTTGCTTCCCCCCACGCGACTTGAGGGCTGCATATTGCGCCTTGAACTTCTCCTCGTCTTTGATGACCCTAAAGCAATGGGAGAGGTTGAAGCACTTGCCATTGTGTTGGACCTTGAATCAGGGTTGTTAGAATCGCGATTCTGTTATACGATTCTACAACTTTACGATCCAAACTAACCCCTCTGATTCTACGACTTTAGTTCACAGAATCTACGTTTCTACGATCCTGATAGTGAAGATCCTATGATTTGTGATCCTACCACCGGAGCTCCGATCCGATTCAAAATCGCGATTCTGACAACCTTGCCTTGAATGCCACTAAAGCTTGAAATGCCTACAAATGTATTTCATGCAAGCATATTGGCAAATGGTATGGAAATGGACACGCAAGTATAAACAGAATGACACAAAAGAGGGCGGCTTGCTAGCATACCATGTCTTTGAAGGAAATATGCCCTAGAGGCAATAATAAAGTTATTATTTATTTCCTTATGTCATGATAAATGTTTATTATTCATGCTAGAATTGTATTAACCGGAAACATAATACATGTGTGAATACATAGACCAACAGAGTGTCACTAGTATGCCTCTACTTGACTAGCTCGTTAATCAAAGATGGTTATGTTTCCTAACCATGAACAAAGAGTTGTTATTTGATTAACGAGGTCACATCATTAGTAGAATGATCTGATTGACATGACCCATCCCATTAGCTTAGCACCCGATCGTTTAGTATGTTGCTATTGCTTTCTTCATGACTTATACATGTTCCTATAACTATGAGATTATGCAACTCCCGTTTACCGGAGGAACACTTTGGGTACTACCAAACGTCACAACGTAACTGGGTGATTATAAAGGAGTACTACAGGTGTCTCCAATGGTAGATGTTGGGTTGGCGTATTTCGAGATTAGGGTTTGTCACTCCGATTGTCGGAGAGGTATCTCTGGGCCCTCTCGGTAATGCACATCACATAAGCCTTGCAAGCACTGCAACTAATATGTTAGTTGTGAGATGATGTATTACGGAACGAGTAAAGAGACTTGCCGGTAACGAGATTGAACTAGGTATTGGATACCGACGATCGAATCTCGGGCAAGTAACATACCGATGACAAAGGGAACAATGTATGTTGTTATGCGGTCTGACCGATAAAGATCTTCGTAGAATATGTAGGAGCCAATATGGGCATCCAGGTCCCGCTATTGGTTATTGACCAGAGACGTGTCTCGGTCATGTCTACATTGTTCTCGAACCGTAGGGTCCGCACGCTTAACGACGATGACAGTTATTATGAGTTTATGCATTTTGATGTACCGAAGGTTGTTCGGAGTCCCGGATGAGATCACGGACATGACGAGGAGTCTTGAAATGGTCGAGACGTAAAGATTGATATATTGGAAGCCTATGTTTGGACATAGGAAGTGTTCCGGGTGAAATCGGGATTTTACCGGAATACCGGGAGGGTTACCGGAACCCCCCGGGAGACTAATGGGCCTATTGGGCCTTAGTGGGAAAAGAGAAAAAGGGGCAGCCCATAGCTGGCCGGCGCCCCCCTTCCCCAAGTCCTAGTAGGACTAGGAGAAGGGGCCGGCCCCCCCTCTCTCTCCTTTCCCCCTGAGAGTCCTAATTGGAATAGGATTGGAAGGGGGAGTCCTACTCCCGGTAGGAGTGGGACTCCCCCTGCGCCTCCCTCTCTCTGGCCGGCCGGCCCCCCTCCTCCAACCTTTATATACGGGGGCAGGGGACACCCCAAGACACACAAGTTGATCCTTGAGATCGTTCCTTAGCCGTGTGCGGTGCCCCCTGCCACCAAATTCCACCTCGATCATACCGTTGTAGTGCTTAGGCGAAGCCCTGCGTCGATAGTACATCAAGATCGTCACCACGCCGTCGTGCTGACGGAACTCTTCCTCGACGCTTTGCTGGATCGGAGCCCGAGGATCGTCATCGAGCTGAACGTGTGCTAAGAACTCGCAGGTGCCGGAGTAACGGTGCTTGGATCGGTCGGATTGGGAAGAAGACGTACGACTACTTCCTCTACGTTGTGTGATCGCTTCCGCAGTCGGTCTGCGTCGGTACGTAGACAACACTCTCCCCTCTCGTTGCTGTGCATCACCATGATCTTGCGTGTGCGTAGGAAAATTTTCGAAATTACTGCGTTCCCCAACAGTCTTGCATGCCAATGCCGCTCATGGGCCGGGCCCTGACGCTCTCAAGAGTGGCACAAAACTTGTTGCACTCTTGTTGGATCACCCTCCACCGCTTTGAAATGGACACCCACCCGCGCGTGCTTATTATTTGGTACGACGGAAACTTCTTGCGCTCATGGAACTCACGGTGGACACGTTCAGCGCCCGTCTTAGGGTCTTGCCCAATGTCTCCCCAGCACTCACAAAGAAGCTTGTCCTCGGGCGCCGTGTATGCCTTCGTCCGCTTGCTCTTGCGCTCCGGCTTTGCCCCGGCGGCTTGGTTGGCGAGCTCGTCCTCAAACAAAGGCTCCCTTTGATGTCGCACTTGTCCTCTTACTCTTGCCCGTAGTCCTTCGAAAACTTGTGGTCGAGTGGGAAGCCGTCCAGGTCCAGGCCGACCTGATCATGCATGAAGGCCACCTGATCTTGATCAAAGGTGGACGGCGTGAACGACCCTCAACCGTCTTGGGTTTGTGTTTTGTCGGGATCGTAGCCAGCCCCGGCGGCACCGCCAGCGGCCGGCGCACCACCCTCGAAGATGATGTTCTACATGTAGTCATTATCGCCGGAGGCCGGTATTCCGTCGCATAGGTTGCGCACGCCCGGCAGCACGTCGGCTGGCATGTGCCGTGCGCGTTTCCTCGTGCCTCCGGATGACGAGCCACCAGCCACCGGTGTGGCGTCGAGGTCGATGGGCGCAGGCGCGAGCGTGGAAGGCGCCACCACGCTCACCTCGGGCGAGCACTCCCCGGAGAGGCGGGAAGCCTGCGGGTAGACGTGGAAGCCGGGCACCGGGGTGCAAGCCGACGCGTGGGGCGAGTCGGGCAGCACCATCCGAGGGAACGCGGATGAGCCGGTGCTGGACGTGGCCACGACGCCGTTGATGAGGCCGTGTTGGCTAGGGTTTAACCCTAGCATATAGATCGCCTCCCTCATTGCCGCCACGACGCGGGCGTTGGTGACCTCCTGCTACGCGGCAGCGGCGATGGCGGCCGCCGCGATGGCTTCGTCCCTCGCGTCCACCGCGTGCCTCCGCCCCTTCTACTTTGTTTGACTCCCTTACTCGTTGTTCGGGCGTCAGTATCTTCTTCGGCTTGGGCGCGACGACGGTCTTGCATGGGGCGCGAGGCTTGCCTTTGTCGGAGGGGCCGGTCGTCATGCCGGACGAGACGAGGGACACAAGGCCGACAGCAGCATCGAGGTCGTCGTCCATGGCGGGCGGCGGGAGCGCGCACGGACGGGTTTTGAGGGGAAATGATGGAGGCTACCACCGACCAGCGGGCCAGGGGAAGGAGAAGGCGAGCGCACGCGCGTCCGTCTCATGTCCGCACCGACGCAAATCCAGCTCAAAAATGAATCGGGAATGGGTCGATGCGTTGGGCCGACTTTTCTGTCCGTGTCTACCCAAACAAAAGCCGACGGATGAAATGGGTTGCCGTGTTCGAGTTGCTCTAAGAAGAGAGAGAGGCGGTTCCAAAGATTGGTCTAGACTCGGCCCACACCGCGCTCCTTCCCGCACCACAGCAATGACACGTGGGCCCGTCGGCTCCCAGGCACGAAAAACACATTTAATTGTCCTCCAATCACCCGTCCAAAAACAACTCTAAACTCGAAAGGAAGAAAAGCACGCTAACTTTCACAGACAAGTGGCCCCACCCCTCAACCAACTAAATATTCTTCCTCCCCCCTTCCCCTTATAAATACCGTCGGGCCCCTTGCCTTTTCCCCCGAAGAAGCAGACCACCACCACCTCATTCAATCAGCAGTCCTCATTTTCTCAGAGGGGGAAGGGAGGAAGCGGTTGCGTGTTCGCGGAGAAGCAGAGACCAAACCCTCTCCTCCTCGCGCGGGCACCGGGCGGAGAGGGAGGAGGGGCGCGCGGAGGACGAAGGCCGCCAGCGGCCAGCCGCGTCGACCCGAGCCGCCGGCCAAGGTAATACCGCCTCCTCCGATCCCCAAACCCCGCTCAATCCCGTCGCGTGCCGCCGATTCGGCGCGGGGAGTAGATTGATTGATTCGATCGGGGGTGTCCTGGCCGGGGACTCCGTTTCCTGCGTTTGATCGGCCACCGCAGGTGGGTTCTGGGGCTGCTGCGGGATAGAGGAGAGATTTGAGGCCGAATTTCGGGGGGATTTGAGGCGGTGCTCTTTCAATTGGCGGGATGAGCGTGGTTTTAGGCGGTACGATTGGTTGATTCTGCTCCCGGACTGTGCTGAGCTCCTGGGGTCGTGCGATTTAGGCTGGGAGTCAGGGTCGGTCTCCGTGAATGCGCAATGTCCCCCTCTTAATGTGCCGTAATCTCTCTGTCACAGCTCGTTTGGTTCTGTACCCTCTGACTCGTTGATCTCATACAAGCCGGCAACTCTGATGACCTTTGGTTGGTACAGTTGATTTTGCATGATACTTGCTTGAGCCGTCTCCTTGCTCTTGACCCAGTATTTTCACCATGGTACCGTTTATGACCTTTCGGGGAAACAGAACGCTGCCGAAGAACAATATCATGCTTCAGCTTCTGATTCTGGCGATGTGTTACTTCACTACTTGACGTCAGGCCTTCAGTCTGACTTCTGGTTGGTTCAGTGACCCAATTAGAATTAGACCGAGCTTTTAAGATCGGGCTAGTTGTGCCAGGAAAAAAACAAGCTCTGTAAACATGAATGCTCCTAATCTATTCCAACCTCACTACCCAGGCGGCCAGGCTTGTATTGTCTCTTGTTTGTAACTCATCACTGGTTGATGTCAACACATGCTGTGCTGTGAATGGTCAATTGGTCATACTCGCCCAATGGTTGGTTTACACAATTGCATTCCATCCATCTACTTGCTTGTGGTTGTCTCTTTGAACCTTTGCATCTATTATATCCTTGGGTAGGTTGGCCATTATCCACTAAGAAGCACGGATACGGGAGCAAAGATACGCATGCGGGGAGTCCCCGCCGGGGACACGGGATACTGCATTTTCCAGAAACAGCCATTCGGGCGAGTACATTATGAAATAAAATAAAAAATGTCATGTAATATACAGTTAATACAAAATTAATGAGAAATACTGCCCCAATCGGGGAATACAGAGGAAGAGGATACTAAGGATCTACGGCACGAAGACCAGGCCGCCCTTCACTCTCACCTACAAACGATTGGCTACCGGCGGTGGCTCTCCGAGATGCCATCCTACCTAACAGCAAGCAGCCAAGCAGCAATCATTCAACAGTAGCACAAGCATTCAAGGTCAAGCGAGCAGGAGGAACACAAGGATTCAAAGAGCAGCACAACATAGGTAGCAAGCAGCAGCAGATCAGGTATTCAAAGAGCAGCAGCAGCTCAATGGAAGAAAATCAGAAAAAAATATGAAAAGGTTGGAGAGGCTGCTGGGATTGGGAACTTGGTTACCTGCCGTTGGGAGGAGAGGCTGCTGGAGCTGGGTAGCAGTCACTGGTAGAGTCCAGGCGTCGACGGTGGCAGCAGCGAGTCCAGGAGGCGGCGGTGGCAGCCCATTCGCTGCTGCCTGCGAGGCTGTGGGCAGCTTGTTCTTTTGTGGAGAGCGTGCGTGCGACACCTGCAAAATAGGGTTTGGTATTGGGCTGTAGCTGTTTTTCGGCTGACCGTGTCCCCAATGTATCATGCACGTATCCCAGCCGTGCCCCTGTATTTTTATTTTTTTTAATTCGCAAATTGTGGGATACTGTGGGATACGTGTATCCTGGCGTATCCTCGTATCCTGGCGTGTCAGGACGGCCAATGGGCAAGTTTCGCTGTATCAATCCTTCTTAGATTACCCAGGTACATTATTCAGTTGATGCTGCCAGATAGGATGGCTAGTTGATCATGTTTGACGAGTAAAGTGTATTTTTCACCGTTCTTCTTAGTTCCTACTCTTTCAGTTCATGAAACCTGTATGTATTTGACCTGCCCACTAAAGCCCTTGGAAATTTTCTTGATTCCTACCTAAAAATACATTCATGAAATGAGTTGTTTGTGCTCCCAGTTCGACATCAGGCAACTCTTTTGTTTCTATTTATTTGTTTTTTGCTAGCAGTTTTTTTTCCTGGATAACAGAAACCGGTAAAAATGTACTCTCAAAACCATCCACACACTATGTAATACGAGCTATCTGAATTTTGATCGTTTATGTTTGATTTTTGTTGCTCAAAAATCAGGTCAGCGCTCACAATTTCTTGTATATGTGAGAATGAAGAGTAAGAATGCTGCATCTAAATTTATATAATGGAAATATAGTTTATGCTGTCTCTAAGTGATCACAGAAAAAGATCATGTGATATGTATAACTCGTGCTAGATCTCAGCCTTCAAGTGTACCTTCATCGTGTGATGCTATTACCGTTAGATCATGGAAGGTACTCTTCCATTGTGCCATCGACACTGGTTGTTTATATGTTCCACCCAACAGAGCATACAAGTTGTACAGCCTCGGATTATTCTTAGAGGCAGAAATGCTTTATATGTTAAGAGCACACCACTGGTGTCCTTTCCTTTGATGATTATGCATGAAATTCTACATCACTTGCTGCATCTTCAGGTATTTATTTTTGATGTTTTAAGCACCATCTATAAAGTATTTTATATAGTCAGCAATGGCAAACAAACCGTTATTTCTTATGGTGGAAATGCAGGTTAGAGTGAGATTCGGCTTCCAAAATAGCCACATTCTTCAAAGCAGCGATTAAGATTTGTTAGAGTTGGAGTTCAATATTTGGGGCCATGATTCCATTTCGTTGTTTGTTTGACTTCAACTTGGGCAATTGTGGGAATTAGGTTGGGTAAGCAATTGCCGTTTTCTCCAATTATCTGATGACCTGGTACCCAGGTTAGTGAATAGTTTGAGAAATAATATAGTTACAGATTTAAGCTGATAACTAAGTTAGAAGCTAGCCTTGTGCTAAACTTTATTCCATGGGTGCCACCGCCTTTTTCGTGGTCACAAACCCTTAACATGGGTACTGCCATTCATACTACCTTGCCTTTAGCTTCGATGGTTTTTTTTTGGCCTTTCTTTCTCTAGCTCCTCCAGCTTATTTGCTGTTCCTACTAAGCCTTGAAACAAGGGAAGTTTATTTATTGTGGAGGATGATAGCTTTAGATCCTTCGAAATATTAGTATAGTCAAAAGTCTTGTTTCCCTGTGCGTAAATACCTTTTCATTTGGACTGAGCTACTAATAATATTGCAGGTACTAGTTGATCCTGCGAAGTAAAGGAAAATTTTATTTTCTTTCTTGACTTGATTTACCAAAATCAAGCTCACATTAAGGTCAAACAATTGGGCGCATTGGGCTCCTTGATTCATTTTGCGAGTACTATGTGCTGACTGCTGCAGTCAAATGGAAGAGCTCTTCAGTTGACATGTGATTTGAGAACCTATTTAGCCTCAGAAAGAGCATATGCTCAAATCAATGTATTTTGTCCTTAGCGTGAGGGAAGGTGATACCTATCGCAAGATCTTAAGCATACAAGTCAGGCCTTCCAATGCGGTTTCTGGAAGTGGTACCTCTTCTGGGAACTGGAAAATTATACCTAACTGCTGCCACACTTAGCACATAGTATGTTTAGATTACTGTGGTGTGTTCCATGAACTTCATGGACTAAGTACGTTGGTGATGGTATATGAACCAGTGCCCATTGTTAACCTGCATAGAAGGATTTCATGATCACTTGGAGTATTAATTGGAGCAGTGCAAGCATGCACTTCATACAAGAACCATCAATTTGCTTGTCATGGTTTGGATGGTTAATTTACCAATAGATGGGTGTAAAATCTGGAAAAGGAACGTAAGACCTAATGGTTCCTACCAAAGTAGTTGATCTGAAGGTGCTTTTCCAAGAAGAAATCAGCTTAAGACGTAGAACTGGCTGTGGTGAGGGTAGGTGTACCCTTGAAACAAGCTCAGTTATTGTGTTGAGAGAATGTATTTGCAGATAGCCATTTGATGGGAAAATGAAAGGAGAGAAAGGCTAGTCAAACATAAATCAATTGATGTTGGAAACAAGATGCATCTACATATAAGCAGAACAAAAGGGCACACCAGCTTCATGGAGGAACCAATATCACACATATGTTATCTATTTAAATGGGCCATGTTTCTACATGACATGCTATGTCCACTGCCTTGACGATATTTCTGGCTCGTCTGGAGCTGATAGCTAGCATTACCCTTATGTCTTAGACATCCAATTATTTTACATTTTGATAGTATTATGTACACTATCCATCTCTCCCCTTGATGTAGCTCATTATGACATGAGCTCATCTCATGCTATGTAAAGTTTGAATTTTCAGTCAGATAATTCTTATGCTTGCTAGAATGTAAATATGATAACTGTACTATTGGAAGAGTGTTGTCACAAAAAAAATCAGTAATCTCTTTCAACTTCTTTGCCTACTTGTTGTATTATCATTTTTGCAATGCTTGCTGTAGTTTACGCTGTTTGAGATTATTTACCTAGTGCTTGCCAGAGGTTTGGGTGTTATCTTTCTTACCTGTCATGGCAAAATGTATATCAGAAAGCTGTTTTCTTGCTTCTTACTCAAAAGTACAGGAAATTTGTTTGTGACACAATCCTAATGCTATCCATTGTATATATACTGATATCATGTGCTCTATCACTTCGTTAAAAGACAAATGTGGTCCTCATATGCTACTTACCCTGTGTGAAGTTGGAAATATAATCATATGAAATTGTAAACATAGTGCAAATAGTTGTTTTTGACCTTTTGGTATGAAGTCAAAATATCTTCAACCAGATGTGTTTACATTCCAAAAAAGAAACAGACATGCTTTAATAATTTGCTCACAAATAATCACTAAAATATACTCCCTCCGTTCCACAATACATGCCTTCCATTTGTCAAAATATAGATGTATCTAGACGTGCTTTAGTATATAGGTACATTCATTTTTGGACAAATGGAAGTCAAGTATTTTGGAACGGAGGGAGTACATGCATGCGAGCAACATTTTCTTAAAGTTATCACTTTAACTGACTGCACTTTGTTTCATTTCAAGTTTCTATCCTCCCACCATCTTTCATTATCTTTGAATGCAACCAAAATTCTACCATGGCTGCAAGTAAAATTTATCTGTGGAACTTTGACATGGATTGTAGATGTAATATTATATGTAAGATGGATAGTCTGCAGCTGGAGCAGCATTATCAGCATCATATGGATATACTGCAAATTAGTTCTAAAAATATGCCAATCATTCAGATGCCATTAATATAAAGTTCTAAAGATGAAACTTCAGATTGTTTTAACCAGTCATGTAGTCTGTTGTGATTTTCTTGCCCCTGGTGCTGCCACGACCTTGGCTGTCATTATACTCTGATACTTAACTTGAGTAACAGTGCAGTTTTTTGAGCAGTAACTGTACCTTAACTGATTGGTATGCAAAACCATTGATATTGCTTTCTCTGGTTTAAAAACACAATTCATATTTTGTTGTCAAAATTTGCTCTGGCTTTATCATCTCAGCAGTTTGAGTTCTTTTGCTTTGGCTTCTGATGTTTTCAGCCACATTAAATAGAGAAAATTAGCTCAGTACAGTTTCAAGGCCATATAAATGGGAAACTATCGACTAGTATAAGGATGACATGTGGTATCTGAGGACATGTCATTAGTTATATATTGGATATATGGATTGTATTTTCCAACTCAGTGATCCCTGTGATGGTACTGAGCTATAATGTCCAATTAAGTAACTGCATTGCCATTTGATGAATCATTTGGCTTTGATTATCTCAGATCCGTGTGACTCTAATCTTACTTCCCACAGTTCTAAGGTCTGAAATGCTTGTATTTTGTCCCTTAAGTTTATGCATTTGTGATGCTTCATGCACTCACTTATAAATGTTATCCCATTTGCAGCTGCAACTTGTTTAACCGAAGTACTAATACTGTGCCTCAAAATTTCCAGATTAAGCAAACATCTGATCAGACTGTAGATGAGTCATGGCTGGGCATCATTATCACAATTCCCAGATTTCAAGAATGGATCGTACGAACCAGCCACGTAATGAACCTCCGCCTTTTGGTACATGGACTTAACTAGCACACTGCTTTTTTATTCATGTATCCCAGTTTTGGTGAACTCATTTAGTTGCACCCTGTTTATCTCAGGTCAAAAGTTATTTATGCATCCTAGAGGTGATGCACCTAATGGAGCGGGACCATCAGGTTATGGGGTTACAACTGTGAGATCTAATGAACTTCCATCCTCAAGCTACACCGGTCAGTCTTATGGTCAGCAGATGGGAGCCCCTGGAACCTTGCATGCTTCCCATGCTGGTTATCCTCCTGCTGGAAGCTCTAGTAGCAGCTATGCACCATACAATACTCAACACGTGCCTTCTTTAACCTATCCGCATAGATCCGAGGATAGTTTTATTCCTGGAGTCCATGTGGATGACAGAAGGGTTGCACCGAAGCGGAGAAATCCCATCACTCATCCTGTAGATGGTGTAAGTGCTGGAGGCTATTATCCTGGCAGTTCTTCCAATAATCAGTTCTCTGGTTACGTGCCCCTGAATCCTGTTCCTACTCGTGAAACTTGTCCTCCACAAATAAGTTCAAACATGGGTTCCAGCCACTGGAACGATCATCAGTTTCTTAATCATGAAGGATCTCAGAGGAATGTGAGGGGACGCCATGATCATAGTTCTATCCATTTGGAATATAATTCATCTACAGCTTGCCCATCAAGCAGTGTTCATGTGCCACCATACCATCCAAATGCAAATGCTCCTTTTGGAAGTGCACCAGTACAGCGGGAAAGAGCTCCTTTATCTCTACCTCCCAGAATTGTTCCTCCAGGTTAGTTTCAACTTCTGCTGTTCAAGCCCTATAGCCATGCTTCTAATCTGATGTGTTTTCATATTGTTCTACTTCTGCTAAGATTTGGTATAAACTTTTGGGTAGTCAGGTGAAATGATCATATCTTACATGTTTGGACAGAATAGCTCTTTGTATACATGATATACTCCCTCTGTAAAGTAATATAAGACGTTTATAGATCACTAAACTGGTGATCTAAACGTCTTATATTACTTTACAGAGGGAGTAACATTTACAAAAATAGACACGAGGGAGGAAAAGCCTTCTCTGTGTATTCTAATTCCTAAGTTGGAGGTGAGAAATACTGGTTTATTCATCCCACAGGGATCACACCCAGGGAAGCTTAGAGCGCACACAGTGGCCCCACACCACTGAGCTTATTGCTCAGTTCTCAGACTTGTGCCATACCACTAGTTTCAAGCATAGGACTTTCACCAGTTAATACCTACTCTCTCCGTTCCAAAAACTTTATTCCAGTTTAATTGTAATATGGGTTGGTGGTATCCCATTCTCTTGGAATTTGACACTAGTAAAGATTGTCATCAAAGAAGCTAAGATTTTTTTATATCATTTTCCAGGGACAGATGGAAGCACTGGCATAGCATTCAGAGAGAGGCCATTCTATCCTGCTCCACAGAGCACCAACATAAGTGCTCCTGTGCCAACACTTCCTGGTTCTTCTGACGTTGCACCATTTGCTCACATTGGATACACTCCTAGACCAGTTCATCACAACGCTGGCCACAATTATCCACCGCCAGCTTTTACAACTTCTTCCAACTCTGGAGCAGTTCGGTGTGAGCCTGCTAACCCTCGCTATCAACCTGCCATGACCAGCTATCCTCCTGCTACTGCTGTAGCATCATCAAGTGTCCAGCCATTACATGCCGAAGCTGCTGCATCTTTTAGACAGCCTAGGCACGTCTCTGTAGGGCATGGTGGTAGTGCAAGGAGTAGAAGGATGAGGGATTCCTATCATTGTTTTCATCCTTTGATGATTGAGGAGAATAACCTAGGAAGATCGGCAGCTGAGGTAGTTATATGTTTAGTTTTTCTTGTAATTGTTCCAACATTCTATACATTTTGAACTTGCATCTAATTTAGTTACACTCTCTTTGAAGCGTTTTATGATGCTGGATCAGTTGGTCATCCATGAGTCTAGAGAAGCATTAGATCCTCACTGGGACATGAGACTGGACATTGATGACATGAGCTATGAGGTAAGGAGAAAAATAGTTTAGGCTCTTCTTACCGCCTACAGCTGCATCAAAATGTTGAACAAATGTAAACTTTTGATATTGTCATGTACAGGAGCTCCTGGCGTTGGAAGAACGAATTGGCAATGTAAACACTGGCCTGGCTGACGAAAAAATCTCAGGCTGCGTGATGGAGCTAGCCTGTTGTAATTCTGCCCGTACACAGAATGATCAAGACAAGGAAAGATGCATAATTTGCCTGGTAAGATGACACTACTATGTGGAATCATAATTGCCAACAATCTCGTTGCACTGTATTCCTGGTTTGGTAAGTTTGTTCTCATCCGCATGCGCTTGCTGTAGGAGGAATACAAGCACAAGGACTCCCTTGGGAAGCTGAAATGTGGGCATGACTTCCATGCGGGCTGCATCAAGAAGTGGCTGGAGGTGAAGAACGCCTGCCCGGTTTGTAAAGCCGACGCCGCAAATGAAACCACCTGAGGGACCAAGTAGTGCGCCCCTCCACATTTATCCTAGTTCAGGAATTTCAGTTATATCTGCTCATTGTGCTGCTCAAGTTGGCTGTGTAAATAATAATTAAAGTCCTAAAGTTAGGATTGTTTTGTGAACTCAAAACATCGTGCCCGTGTAAGTATGAATCTTTAAGCAAGTTATGGATTAATTATCCAAAACCTCTGATCCCCAGTAATTACCTACTCGCAAGATGTCCCTCCTTTTGCTGTTGACGTCTCGAGTTTCTTCTCATGATTGAGCAGCCGGCCGTTAGGAGGTTGTTGTCCTGCCAGCTTCGCCTCTGCTAGCAAACGGGACGGTTGGGTGTTCGGAATCAGTGATATTACGTCCGAGCTCATCGGGTGGCTTGCTTCTAATTTCTTCATGCCTTGCATGGGTGATGGATGCACCACCCTCCTGACCCAGATGGTTGGGTCCGGTGTTAGCATCATCTGCAAGGTGGCGAACTCATGTGGTGGTGGCCATGGCATGTGATCAGACGGCCCCAAAGGATGTCCTCACGTGAGAGCCGTGAGATAATGGCTCGCCTTACAGCTTCGGCTGAGTGCGATCTTCCAGCCAACGATGGATCGATCGCTGCCCCATAAGCAGTCGTTATGTCCTCGGGGATTCATCTCAATAATATATCTCGAGAAGACGAGATCCCAACCCTTCATTTTGAATATTGCACATTTCTGTTTTTTTTTCCAGGATTGAATCCTGCACGCTTTTCCTATGGGT
Source organism: Triticum monococcum (assembly GCA_034509565.1). Taxonomy (NCBI): domain Eukaryota; kingdom Viridiplantae; phylum Streptophyta; class Magnoliopsida; order Poales; family Poaceae; genus Triticum; species Triticum monococcum. The sequence continues at coordinate 125,116,909 of CM067841.1, forward strand.
TAATTACATTATACTTTTTCCGTTTCAAAATAAGTGTCTCAACTTTGTATTAACTTTAGTATAAAATTACATTAAACCTGATGCACTTATTTTAGAATGGAGGGAGTATTAACTAACTAAAACTTACTCTGTCTGTTCGCGGTTGCTAAGGAGGTGAAGCCTGTTCGAGGGTATGCATGCTTTCTGTCATGTTTCGTATGTTGTTTGTTCGTTTGCATTTACCCGTAGCGTAAATTAAACTAGCCCGTGCTTGCGTTTAGAAAAACGGCCAATTTAAACGTTCCTGGCGACCTGACTGAGCAGTGCTTTAAGTTTTACATGGATCAGTTTCTTCACACGAGCCAGGCAATCAAACAACTCAGATTTAGCACCTTACAACTTGGTTGGGCTTAATGCAGCCCACCAAACATGCTAGATGTGCTACATACTATGCAAATTAAGCACAAAAATATGCAAAGATAGGTAAAGAAACACTAAAGTAGGAAAAGACGGACGAAGCAAACGAGATTAAGAGAATCCACTGCAATTTTTTAGAACGAAGGCTTAAGAAGAGCCCGGCTTTGAATTAACAAAGCCATCAACAAGTCAGGATTACAAGATCACCAACTTACAAGGAAAAGCAAATAGAAACGAGCGGCTGATACAAGGAGCAAAGCGAAACGCACTCAAAGACAGCAACGGTAGCAAGCAGAGGAACGACCTGCTGCGGCAATCACCCTACAGGACGACCTACACCAACAAGACTAACTACGGACTTGAGAGGATGCACCACCGCGCAAGCTTCGTGATCGTAGCCAAACTCGAAGACAGTAATGGACCGAAACTCCTCTAGAACTGCCGCTGCAAAGGGCCCCTGCCCTCTCATCCTGACTCGAAGGATGCCGCACCGGCAGCCGGCAGCTCGGTTCACCCGAGAACCCAGAAGGAAGACGTCCAAGCCGCGCATGAAGAAGGAACTAGGAGCAGACCTGCAAGCTCAGAGCACACCACTCCGAGCACCGTTATCATCCGCGGTTAAGCCACACCGAAGGGCAAGAGCTGTCGGCCACAATCGCAGCAACAAGGGTAACAGCGATGAGCCACTGAAGAGAAGACATTGAAGCGCAGAGCCAAGCTGCCACCCGCCTCCATCACACCCCCACCCGACTCTCTCGCCGCCCCTGCGATCCCCGGACTGCGCCTCCATGAAGGAACACGACACGGATGTGTCGTTGCCGCCCGAATCAGGGGACCTAGGCTTTCATCTAGCAGGGGACGGAATGAGGGGGAGAAGGATCCACACCACAACCTTCAAGGAGGGGAACGCGCCCAGGGCGTCGCGTACAATGTGGCTGCGCCTGCCAGGGGTTTCCCCCGGATCCAACCCCGCTCGACGAGATCCGCGATGCCGGCGCCCGGGAAGAACGACCTAAGCCACTGGGACCCAAATCCGGCGATGGAAGGAGCAGACCGGGGCAGAGAGGATGGGATGCATCTAGCGGCGGCAACCGCGCGGGGGTGGCCGCACACCAACAACCAGGACCGACGCCTCCTCGTCCCTCTCGAGACCGAGGGAGGCGCCTCACGAGCTCCGGCAGGAATGGCCCGCCGCCAGGGCCACCCCGCGCTCTCCGCCCGGGGCCGCTGCCCTGGATGCCGAGGCCCTCCACGAAACGTGGAGCCGCCGGATACCCCGCCGCCACCTTCATCGGTGTCGAGTGCACGCCGGTGCACACCTCTGGCGACGGCGGCGGCGGTTAGGGTTTCTTCCGAGTCGCCTCGGAGGAGACGACGCGGGGACGCGCGGGGGGTGGGGGGGGGGGTGCTAGAGCCAATCCACTGCAGTTTCAAAGGCATCATTAGAGAGGGAGATGAAACACATCAAACCTGACTTGTTTCCGATTGTATTGATTTAGAAATTGCAAATTACACACTTTCAATATTACTATGTGCAGTTTTAAGTGACCGAGAATTATGTATATTACATGCAAACGAAGATTAGCAGACGGATTAATCAAAACCCCATTAATTAATTTTAGCACTTAGCTGCTTCATGAAGCAACCTAGGCAATCCACCTGTTAATGTTCCATCCATTCCTCGATGGCTCGATCTACTTCCATCTCACCTTACACACAACATCTCCATGATTAACCTGCGGATCCCACTTCCATTAATGACATCTCAATTGCACCACCATATATAGCATAGCCAAAGCACGCGGTAGCATCACACAAAGAACAAGCAGCACAAAGCAGCAATGGAGGCGCATATGCGATTCATGACGGCCACCTTTCTCCTCGTGCTCCTCTCTCTGTCCGCAGCCGCTCCGTCAGTTCGTGGCCAGGCGGTGGCGGCCGCGCCGGCTCCAGCGGCGGCTGCCCCGAAGACGATCAAGGCGGTGCTGACCAAGGCCGGGCAGTTCACCAAGTTCCTCCAGCTGCTGCAGTCGACGCAGGAGGAGGAACAGATCGACACCCAGCTCAAGGGCAAGGCCTCCACCGGCGCCGGCCTCACCGTCTTCGCGCCTCCCGACAACGCCTTCACCGCGCTCAAGTCCGGCACCCTCAACTCCCTCTCCGATCAACAGAAGACGTCGCTGGTGCAGTTCCACGTGGTCTCCCAGCTGCTCCCCATGGCGCAGTTCGACACGGTGAGCAACCCGCTGCGCACGCAGGCCGGCGACACCGGCAGGGGCAAGTACCCGCTCAACGTCACGTCCGACGGCGGCGGGAGGGTGAACATCTCCACCGGCGTCGTCAACGCCTCCGTCGACGGCACGCTCTACACTGGCGATAGGCTGGTGGTGTACCAGGTGGACAAGGTGCTGCTGCCGTGGGCGCTCTACGGGCCGCCCGTGCCCGCGCCCGCGCCGTCGCCGGCGGCGGACAAGGACAAGGACAAGAAGAAGGCCGGGCCGGTGGCGGTGGCCGACGCGCCGGAGGCCGATACAGCCACGGCGTCCGCGGCGGCGCCCCGGGAGATGCGGGGCCTCGGCGGCGGTCTCTGCATGGTGGGCGTCGCCGTGGCGACCGCGTGGTGTGGCATGTGACGATCGAGGAAGAGTGGCGGACAGTCGGATGTTGCCATGCATTGGATGTTTTGATTTTCCCTTTTCTTCGTCGAGACTCGAGAGACGAGAGGTGCTCGAATCGTTCGGTTTGTTTCGGTGTGTTGTTCTTCGTTTTGTTTATGTTTTTTCGTATGATCCTTGTAATTGCTGAAGCTTCGTAACGTTTCGGTCGGTATTTTCCTCTTGTAGCAAAAGTAGCAATATTGAGTGCACGCTGGGCGCCACCTGGGTTCAATTGAACGTTTTTTTTTAGAATCAGGTTCAATTAAACGATGAAACCACCAAATCCACGGTCTCAACAGTTACATCAACTGTGTGTGTGTGTTTTTTTAAATAAGTCTGGCGGAGATGTGCATGTTAAGATGAATATGTGACCACACAAGAAAGAATCGAGTCCGGAATGATGATATATGAGATAGAGTTGAAGAGAAGTTTGTTCAACATCATTTAAGATGGTTTGAACATATTCAGCGCAGGTCTCCAGAAGCTCCAGTGCGTTGTTAGCACCCTTGCTCTACCTTTCATGCTAGCTTCCCTTTGCTTGAAATAAATTTCCGGTGCACTTTCACTGCTCAACCACTATCGCTTGATTTCTCTCATAAAAGCTTCTAGTCCGTCCCAACCGCTTTTCTGGACGGCTAAAGCATGTGGTATTCTGTTTTTGATAGATTCGGTTTTCGTTGCATTTTTTGCTTGTTTTAATAAATCTATGGATTATATCGGGGGTATAAGCCAGGGTGAAGTTAGAATAAAGTAGGTATAATGCAATAATAAAATATCAATGGGTTTACAACAGTACCTAAAGGGGTGATTTGCTTTGTTATACTAACGGATCTCACGAGTTTTCTATTGAGTTTTGTGTGCTGAAGTTTTCAAATTTTGAGTGAGATCACGATGGATGAAGGAATAAGGAGTGACAAGAGTCTAAATTTGAGGATGACCGAGGCACCCCAAGGTAATATTCAATGACTCCCAAGCATCTAAGCTTGGGATGCCCCGAAAGGTGTTCCCTCTTTCTTCTACCAACTATCGATAAATTACTTAGAGCTATATTTTTTTCATCACATGATATGAGTTTTGCTTGAAGCGTCATGTATTATATGAGTCTTTGCTTTGTTTGTTTTTTAGTTTGCCACAATCATCTTTGCTGAACACAGCTTTTTGAGAGGGACACACATTATTCGTGATTTGTTAGAATACTCTATGTGCTTCACTTATATCTTTTGAGCTAGACAGTTGCTCTAGTGCTTCACTTATATCTTTTAAAGCACGGAGTGGTTATATTTTATAGAAATAGTTGCACTTTCATGCTTCACTTATATCATTTTAAAAGTTGATAGCAATAATGGCAATTAGTACAAGTTATGAATTTGGTCCTAATATGATAGGTATTCAAGAGGGATATAATAAAAACTTCCATATAGATAACTAAATATGATAAGTTTGATTTCTTGCAATAGTTTTGCGATGTAAAGGTGATAATATGTGGGTTGTGCTAGTGAGTAATTGTGGTTTAGTAAGAATATTGATGTTAAGGTTTGTGATTCCCGAAGCATGCATGCATGGTCTCTCGTTATGCTAAGAAGTTGAAACACGGTTTATTATTGAGTGTCTTCCTTTGCGTGAAGGTCGGGGGCGCTGTTGGGGAACATAGTAATTCAAAAAATTTCTTATGATCACGCAAGATCTATCTAGGAGAAGCATAGCAACAACACGGGAGAGTGTGTCCACGTACCCTCATAGACCGAAAGCGGAAGCGTTATGTAACGCGTTTGATGTAGTCGAACGTCTTCACGTTCCAACCGATCCAAGTACTGAACGTACGGCACCTCCGTGTTCAGCACACGTTCAGCACTATGACGTCCCTCGAGCTCTTGATCCAGTAGAGGGTCGAGGGAGAGTTTCATCAGCACGATGACGTGGTGATGGTGTTGATAATGTGATCCGCGCTGGGCTTCGCCTAAGCAGTACGACAATATGACCGAGGTGGTAAACTGTGGAGGGGGGCACTGCACACGGCTAAGACAAATCTTGGAGTGCCCCCCGCCCCCGTATATAAAGGAAGAGGGGAGGAGGCGGCCGGCCTAGGGGGCGTGCCAAAGGGGGGAGTCCAACTAGGACTCCCAATCCTAGTTGGACTCCCTTTCCTTTTCCATAGGGGGGAAAGAGGGAAGGGAGAGGAAGAGGAGAAGGAAAGGGGGAGGGGGGGGGGTTATAATCACCTAGTTACGTTGTGACGTTTGATAGCACACAAAGTGTTCCTCCGGTATTCGGGAGTTCCATAATCTCATAGTCAGAGGAATATGTATAAGTCATGAAGAAAGCAATAACAATAAAACTAAATGGACATTATGCTAAGCTAACGGATGGGTCTTGTCCATCACATCGTTCTTTAATGATGTGATCCCGTTGATCAAGTGACAACACATGTCTATGGCCAGGAAACTTAACCATCTTTGATTAACGAGCTAGTCAAGTAGAGGCATACTAGGGACACTCTGTCTGTCTATGTATTCATACATATACTAAGTTTCCGGTTAATACAATTATAGCATGAATAATAAACATTTATCATGATATAAGGAAATATAAATAACAACTTTATTATTACCCCTAGGGCATATTTCCTTTAGTCTCCCACTTGCACTAGAGTCAATAATCTAGATTACCTAGTAATGATTCTAACACCCATGGAGTCTTGATGTTGATCATGCTTTTCTCATGGAAGAGGCTTAGTCAACGGGTCTGCAACATTCAGATCCGTATGTATCTTGCAAATCTCTATGTCTCCCTCCTTGATTTGACCGCGGATAGAATTGAAGTGTCTCTTGATGTGTTTGATTCTCATGTGTAATCTGGATTCCTTTGCCAAGGCAATTGCACCAGTATTGTCACAAAAGATTTTCATTGGACCCGATGCACTAGGTATTACACCTAGATCGGATATGAACTCCTTCATTTGCTGCTTCCGAAGCAGCTATGTACTCCGCTTCACATGTAGATCCCACCACGACGCTCTGCTTGGAACTGCACCAACTGACAACTCCACCATTCGATATAAATACGTATCCGGTTTGTGACTTAGAGTCATCCGGATCAGTGTAAAATCTTGCATCGATGTAACCATTTACGACAAGATCTTTGTCACCTCCATAAACGAGAAACATGTCCTTAGTCCTTTTCAGGTATTTCAGGATGTTCTTGACTGCTGTCCAGTGATCCACTCATGGATTACTTTGGTACCTCCCTGCTAAACTTATAGAAAGGCACACATCAGGTCTGGTACACAACATTGCATACATGATAGAATCTATGGCTGAGGCATAGGGAATGACTTTCATTCTCTCTCTATCTTCTGCAATGGTCGGGCATTGAGTCTGACTCAACTTCACACCTTGTAACACAGGCAAGAACCCTTTCTTTGACTGATCCATTTTGAACTTCTTCAAAACTTTATCAAGGTATGTGCTTTGTGAAAGTCCAATTAAGCGTCTTGATCTATCTCTATAGATCTTGATGCCCAATATATAAGCAGCTTCACCGAGGTCTTTCATTGAAAAATTCTTATTCAAGTACCCTTTTATGCTATCGAGAAATTATGTATTATTTCCAATCAACAATATGTCATCCACATATAATATTAGAAATGCTACAGAGCTCCCACTCACTTTCTTGTAAATACAGACTTCTCCAAAAATCTGTATAAAACCATATGCTTTGATCACACTATCAAAGCGTATATTCCAACTCCAAGATGCTTGCACCAATCCATAAATGGATCGCTGGAGTTTGCACACTTTGTTAGCACCTTTAGGATCGACAAAACCTTCTGGTTGCATCATATACAACTCTTCTTTAAGATATCCATTAAGGAATGCAGTTTTCATATCCATTTGCCAAATTTCATAATCATAAAATTCAGCAATTGCTAACATTATTTGGACAGACTTAAGCATCGTTACGGGTGAGAAGGTCTCATCGTAGTCAACTCCTTGAACTTGTCGAAAACCTTTCGCAACAAGTCGAGCTTTGTAGACAGTAACATTACCGTCAGCGTCAGTCTTCTTCTTGAAGATCCATTTATTCTCTATGGCTTGCCGATCATCGGGCAAGTCAACCAAAGTCCACACTTTGTTCTTATACATGGATCCCATCTCAGATTTCATGGCCTCAAGCCATTTCATGGAATCTGGGCTCATCATCGCTTCCTCATAGTTCGTAGGTTCGTCATGGCCAAGTAACATGACCTCCAGAACAGGATTACCGTACCACTCTGGTGCGGATCGTACTCTGGTTGACCTACGAGGTTCGGTAGTAACGTGATTCGAAGTTTTCATTAGCTTCCTCACTAATTGGTGTAGGAATCATTGGAACTGATTTCTATGATGAACCACTTTCCAATTCGGGAGAAGGTACAATTACCTCATCAAGTTCTACTTTCCTCCCACTCACTTCTTTCGAGAGAAACTCCTCTAGAAAGGATCCATTCTTAGCAACAGATATTTTGCCTTCGGATCTGTGATAGAAGGTGTACCCTGTTGGGGAACGCAGTATTTCAAAAAATTTCCTACGATCACGCAAGATCTATCTAGGGATGCATAGCAACAAGAGGGGAGAGTATGTCTACGTACCCTCGTAGACCGAAAGCGGAAGCGTTAAGAAACGCAGTTGATGTAGTCGAACGTCTTTGCGATCCAACCGATCGAGTACCGAACGCACGGCACCTCCACGATCTGCACACGTTCAGCTCAGTGATGTCCCTCATACTCTTGATCCAGTTGAGGCCGAGGGAGAGTTTCATCAGCACGACGGTGTGTTGACGGTGATGATGAAGTTACCGGCGCAGGGCTTCGCCTAAGCACTACGACGATATGACCGAGGTGTGTATCTGTGGAGGGGGGCACCGCACACGGCTAAAACAATTGTCAACTTGTGTGTCTATGTGATGTGCTACCTCTTGAGCATGCGTTGGTTTTCCCTTGAAGAGAAAAGGGTGATGCAACAAAGTAGTGTAAGTATTTCCCTTAGTTTTTGAGAACCAAGGTATCAATCCAGTAGGAGACTACACACAAGTTACCTAGTACCTGCACAAACAATCAAGAACCTTGCAACCAACGCGATAGAGGGGTTGCCAATCCCTTCATGGCCACTTGCAAAAGTGAGATCTGATAAAGATAATAAGATAAATATTTTTGTATTTTTGTTGTATAGATTGAGAAGTAAAGATTACAAAATAAATAGTAAACTAGAATTATAGATCGGAAACTTATATGATGTAAAGTAGACCCGGGGCCATAGGTTTCACTAGTGACTTCTCTCAAGATAGCATATATTACGGTGGGTGAACAAATTACTGCCGAGCAATTGATAGAAAAGCCCATAGTTATGAGAATATCTAGGCATGATCATGAACATAGGCATCACGTCCGTGTCAAGTAGACCCAAACGATTCTGCATCTACTACTATTACTCCACACATCGACCACTATCTAGCATGCATCTAGAGTATTAAATTCATAAGAACAGAGTAACGCATTAGGAAAGATGACATGATGTAGAGGGATAAACTCAAGCAATATGATATAAACCCCATCTTTTTATCCTCGATGGCAACAATACAATACGTGCCTTGCTGCCCCTGCTATCACTGGGAAAGGACACCGCAAGATTGAACCCAAAGCTAAGCACTTCTCCCATTGCAAGAAAGATTATTCTAGTAGGCCAAACTAAACCGGAAATTCAAAGAGACTTGCAAAGATATCAAATCATGCATATAAGAATTCAGAGAAGAATCAAATATTGTTCATAGATAATCTTGATCATAAACCCACAATTCATCGGATCTCGACAAACACACCGCAAAAAGTATTACATCGAATAGATCTCCAAGAACATCAAGGAGAACTTTGTATTGAGAACCAAAGAGAGAGAAGAATCCATCTAGATAATAACTATGGACCCGTAGGTCTGTGGTAAACTACTCACACATTATTGGAGAGGCTATGGTGTTGATGTAGAAGCCCTACGTGATCGAATCCCCCTCCAGCAGATTGCTGAAAAAGGCCCCTAAATGGGATCTCATGGGTACAGAAGGTTGCGTCGGTGGAAAAGTGGCTTCGTGGCTCTCTTAGATGTTTTCAGGGTATAAGAGTATATATAGGCGAAAGAAGTAGGTCGATGGAGCTCCGTGTGGCCCACGAGGGTGGGGGCGCGCCCCCTACCTCGTGGAAGCTTCGTGGACTTCCAGACTTGTACTCCAAGTCTCCCGGGTGACGTTTGTTACAAGAAAGATCCTCGCGAAGCTTTCATTCCATTTGGATTCCTTTTGATATTCCTTTTCCGCGAAACACTGAAATAGGCAAAAAAACAACAATTTGCATTGGGCCTTCGGTTAATAGGTTAGTCCCAAAAATAATATAAAAGTGCATAATAAAGCCCATTAAACATCCAAAATAGATAATATAATAGCATGGAACAATAAAAAATTATAGATATGTTGGAGACATCTCAACATCCCCAAGCTTAATTCATGCTCGTCCTCGAGTAGGTAAATGATAAAAATAGAATTTTTGATGTGGAATGCTACCTAACATAATTTTCAATGTAATTCTCTTTATTGCGGCATGAATGTTTAGATCCAAAAGATTCTAGACAAAAGTTTAATATTGACATAAAAATAATAATACTTCAAGCATGCTAACCAGGCAATTATGTCTTATCAAAATAACATAGCCAAAGAAAGCTTATCCCTACAAAATCATATAGTTTGGCCATGCTTCATTTTCGTCACACAAAATGCTCCCATCATGCACAAACCCGATGACAAGCCAAGCAATTGTTTCATACTTAACCTTTTCAACCTCTTTCAACTTTCACGCAATATATGAGCGCGAGCCATGGACATAGCACTATGGGTGGAATAGAATATGATGATGGAGGTTGTGTGAGAAGACAAAAAAGGAGAAAGTCTCACATTGACGTGGCTAATTAACGGGCTATGGAGATGCCCATCAATTGATGTCAATGCAAGGAGTAGGGATTGCCATGCAACGGATGCACTAGAGCTATAAATATATGAAAGCTCAACAAAAGAAACTAAGTGGGTGTGCATCCAATTTGCTTGCTCACGAAGACCTAGGGCATTTTGAGGAAGCCCATCATTGGAATATACAAGTTGAAAGAACATGCGGTGCCCCCATGTTTGGTTTTGGTAATTGATGACAATCTCTATGGACTAATGGTTGCCTTGAGTTATATTTGAAGGTTTTGTCCATAGGCTTTTCTTGGAGTACATGTGTTGGTTTCAAGGAGAGTTTGTGTCGACCAAGGTGCTATTCAAGGAATTACCTAAAGATTGGTCTTGTGAGAGGTTGATCAAGACTAAGTTAAAGAGTGAATCAAGTTGATCAACCCACAAAACGTAGAAGATGTACCGAGAGGGATCAAGTGATCCATGGTATGGTAAGCATTGTCAATTACGCTTTATGTACTAACCCATGGTCTTCGTGAGAGTTCTTTGTGGGGTTAGGTTGCGGTGTGCAAGTTCAAGTGGAGTATCACGAAGAGATCAAATGCTTGAAGCTTGCCGTCCTTTGTGGTGACAATGGACTTGTGAAGATGTGCGGAAGAGTGGCTCACCCATAGTGGAGTATGGGGGAGCAATCAACTAGTCTTCATCGAGTCAACCCAACCAAGAAAGGTGGTCCAACTTGAGGGAATCAAGATCGTCATCATCTAGCTCAAGTGGACCATGTGCAAGGCAAAGGTTTGCCCTTGATAGGTTTTCTATTTTACCGGTCTCATGATGGTAGTTGGGAGACCGGGTTATAGGATCGATTGCCGTACTATCAAGGGGGGCCCTCGATGAGTAGCTTGATCGTATCGTTCGTTGAGAGCTCAAACCTTTGCATCCTTGCATCATCTTTCTTGGTTCTTGTTTGGTTCTCTTTGTGAGTCTTAGAGCTTATGGTCATCTTGATGACAAGCTTGAGTTCATCGAAAACGGAGTTCGCATGCATCTTCTATGATGTTTTCGATGTTGGAGGTTTTGCCGGTTCTTCTCGGTTGGAGGTTTCACTCCTCTATTTGTTGGCATACCTCCCCTGCCTCTTCTTACTATAACCAGTCGCTGTTTTGATGCTACTCGTCGTCTTGTTTCCAACAAGCTTGAGTTTGCTCAATTCGGAGTTCATATGCAGAAGTTATGGCAGTTCTGGTTTTCTGGAGTGTGGTTTTTCTCCTGGACCCAGCGGTAGTACCGCGGGCCACAGCGGTAGTACCGCTGAGGCTCACTAAGCGGCAGTACCGCTCCTCGGAGCGGCAGTACCGCTCCTCGGAGCGGTAGTACCGCTTGATGGCCTCAGCAGCAGTGCCTCTGCGGATCCGTGCTCCTACCGCCTTGACACAGTGGTTGGAGCGGTAGTACGGCTGCAGTCCACTAAGCGGTAGTACCGCTCCTCGGAGCGGTAGTACCGCTTGCTGGGCTCAGCCGCAGTACCGCTGTGGCTTCGTGCTCCTTCCGCTTCGATTCTAGTGCGCATTTTCTCGTGTCGGGTTTTGCGGTACTAGCTGCGGTAGTAGTGGCGGTAGTGCTGCTTGTGAGCGGTAGTACCGCCCTACCTCCGCGGTAGTACCGCTCTGGGTCCCAGCCCCAGCCCTTTTCTTCTGGCGCGGCAGTACCGCTGAGGGGGAGCGGTAGTACCGCTTATGAGCGGTAGTACCGCCCTGCCTCCGCGGTAGTACCGCTCTCTGCGGGGCTGAGTGGGGGTTAACGGTTGGATTTTCCCCCTCCTATAAAAGGGGGTCTTCTTCCCCGTTGAACCTTAATCCTTTGAGCTCGTGTTCTTCCCCCATTGTTGACCTTCTTCGAGCTTGCTAACTCTCAATCCCTCCATGGATTCTTGCTAGTTTTTGAGGGAAAAGAGAGAGGAGATCTAGATCCACATTTCCACCAATCACTTTCTCCTCTATGTGAGGGGAACCCCTTGGATCTAGATCTTGGAGTTCTTGGTGTTCTCCTTCTTGTTCTTCCTCTCATTTTCCTCCCTAGCATTAGTTGCTTTGGTGGGATTTGGGAGAGAAGGACTTGGGCACTCCGTGTGCCCTTGCCATTGCATTTGGTGCATCGGTTTGAGTTCTCCACGTGATACGTGGAAGTTACAAGTTGAGAAGCTTATTACTCTTGGGTGCTTGGTACCCTTGAGCTTGTTCCTCTTGGGTGCTTGGGCGCCCTAGACGGTTGTTGGTGTTCGGAGCTCAATCATTGTGGTGTAAAGCTCCGGGCAAGCGTCGGGGTCTCCAATTAGGTTGTGGAGATCACCCCGAGCAATTTGACGGGTACCGGTGACCGCCCCCAAGGGTTGCCAAAGTGTACGGGTTCGGTGACCGCCCCCAAGGGTTGCCATTTGTACGGGTTCGGTGACCGCCCTCAAGGGTCCCTTAGTGGAATCACGGCATCTTGCATTGTGCGAGGGCGTGAGGAGATTACGGTGGCCCTAGTGGCTTCTTGGGGGAGCATTGTGCCTCCACACCGCTCCAAACAGAGATTAGCATCCGCAAGGGTGTGAACTTCGGGATACATCATCGTCTCCGTGTGCCTCGGTTATCTCTTACCCAAGCCCCTTTACTTATGCACTTTACTTTGTGATAGCCATATTGTTTCTTGTCATATATCTTGCTATCACATAGTTGCGTATCTTGCTTAGCATAAGTTGTTGGTGCACATAGGTGAGCCTAGTTGTTTTAGGTTTTGTGCTTGACAAATTAACCGCTAGGTTTATTCCGCATTTGTTCAAGCCTAAACCGTAATTATTTTAAAACGCCTATTCACCCCCCTCTAGGCGACATCCACGATCTTTCACAAGTCAAGTTCTATAATGAAAAATTCCCACTAGTATATGAAAGTGACAAAATAAGAGATTGTCTATCATGAAGATCATGGTGCTACTTTGAAGCACAAGTGTGGAAAAAGGATAGTAACATTGCCCCTTCTCTCTTTTTCTCTCATTTTTTATTTGGGCCTTTTTTCTCTTTTTTATGGCCTCTTTTTTTTCGTCCGGAATCTCATCCCGACTTGTGGGGGAATCATAGTCTCCATCATCCTTTCCTCACATGGGACAATGCTCTAATAGTGAAAATCATCACACTTTTATTTACTTACAACTTAAGAATTACAACTCGATACTTAGAACAAAATATGACTCGATGTGAATGCCTCCGGCGGTGTACCGGGATGTGCAATGAATCAAGAGTGACATGTATGAAAGAATTATGAAGGTGGCTTTGCCACAAATACGATGTGAAATTCATGATCATGCAAAGCAATATGACAATGATGGAGCGTGTCATAATAAACAGAACGGTGGAATGTTGCACGACAATATATCTCGGAATGGCTATGGAAATGCCATAATAGGTAGGTGTGGTGGCTGTTTTTAGGAAGATATAAGGAGGCTTATGTGTGATAGAGCATATCATATCACGGGGTTTGGATGCACCGACGAAGTTTGCACCAACTCTCGAGGTGAGAAAGGGCAATGCATGGTACCGAAGAGGCTAGCAATGATGGAAGGATGAGAGTGCATACAATCCATGGACTCAACATTAGTCATAAAGAACTCACATACTTATTGCAAAAATCTACAAGTCATCAAAACCAAGCACTACGCGCATGCTCCTAGGGGGATAGGTTGGTTGGAAAAGACCATCGCTCGTCCCCGACCGCCACTCATAAGGAAAGCAATCAAAGAACATCTCATGCTTCAAATTTGTCACACAATGTTTACCATACGTGCATGCTACGGGACTTGCAAACTTCAACACAAGTATTTCTAAATTCCACAATTACTCAACTAGCACGACTCTAATATTACCACCTTTATATCTCAAAACAACTATCAAGTATCAAACTTCTCATAGTATTTAATGCACTCTATATGAAAGTTTTTATTATACCCATCTTGGATGCCTATCATATTAAGACTAATTTATAGCCAAAGCAAATTACCATGCTGTTCTAAAAGACTCTCAAAATAATATAAGTGAAGCATGAGAGATCAATAATTTCTATAAAATAAAACCACCACCGTGCTCTAAAAAGGTATAAGTGAAGCACTAGAGCAAAATTATCTAGCTCAAAAGATATAAGTGAAGCACATAGAGTATTCTAATAAATTCCGATTCATGTGTGTCTCTCCAAAAGGTGTGTATAGCAAGGATGATTGTGGTAAACTAAAAAGCAAAGGCTCAAATCAGACAAGACGCTCCAGGCAAAACACATATCATGTGGTGAATAAAAATATAGCCTCAAGTAAAGTTACCGATAGACAAAGACGAAAGAGGGGATGCCTTCCAGGGCATCCCCAAGCTTAGGCTTTTGCTTGTCCTTGAATTTTACCTTGGTGTGCCTTGGGAATCCCCAAGCTTAGGCTCTTGCCACTCCTTGTTCCAAAATCCATCAAATCTTTACCCAAAAACTTGAAAACTTCACAACACAAAACTCAACAGAAAATCTCATGAGCTTCGTTAGTATAAGAAAACAAACTACCGCTTTAAGGTACTATAATGAACTCATTCTTTATTTATATTTGTGTTAACCCTACTATATTCCAACTTCTCTATGGTTCATACCCCCCGATACTAGCCATAGATTCATCAAAATAAGCAAACAACACACGAAAAACAGAATCTGTCAAAAACAGAACAGTCTGTAGTAATCTAGAGGTTTCGAATACTTCTGTAACTTAAAAAATTATGAAAACTTAGGAAGTCCTAATTAATTTTTATATTGATCTACTGAAGTTTGAATTGGTATTTTATCACTCTCTGGTAAAAAACAAAAATTATTCTCGTGAGCGCATACTTTTTGTTTTTTTCCAGCAAGATCAAACAACAATCATTCAAGAAGATCCTAAAGACTTTACTTGGCACAAACACTAATTAAAACGTAAAAAACACAATCATAAAAGAGGATATATGATTTATTTATTACTAAACAGGAACAAAAAGCAAGGAACAAAAATAAAATTGGGTTGCCTCCCAACAAGCGCTATCGTTTAACGCCCCTAGCTAGGCATAAAAACAAGAACAGATCTAGGTATTGTCATCTTTGGTATGCAATCCAAAAGTGGCTCTCATAATTGATTCATAAGGCAATTTAATTTTCTTTCTAGGAAAGTGTTCCATGCCTTTCCTTAACGGAAATTGGAATCTAATATTTCCTTCTTTCATGTCAATAATTGCACCAATCGTTCTAAGGAAAGGTCTACCAAGAATAATAGGACATGTAGGATTGCAATCTATATCAAGAACAATGAAATCTATGGGCACATAATTCCTATTTGCAGCAATAAGAACATCATTAATCCTTCCCATAGGTTTCTTAATGGTGGAATCCGCAAGGTGCAAATTTAAAGAACAATCATCAAATTCACGGAAACCTAACACATCGCACAAAGTTTTTGGAATCATGGAAACACTAGCACCCAAATCACATAAAGCATATCATTCATGATCTTTAATCTTAATTTTAATAGTAGGTTCCCACTCATCATATAGTTTTCTAGGGATAGAAACTTCTAATTTAAGTTTTTCTTCATAAGATTGCATTAAAGCATCAACGATATGCTTAGTAAAAGCTTTATTTTGATTATAAGCATGAGGACAATTTAACATGGATTGCAACAAGGAAATACAATCTATCAAAGAAAAATTATCATAATTAAATTCCTTGAAATCCAAAATAGTGGGTTCATTTCTATGTAAAGTTTTGACCTCTTCAATCCCACTTTTACCAATTTTTGCATCAAGATCTAAAAACTCCGAATCATTGGGACGCGTTTTAACTAAAGTTGACTCATCTCCAGTCCCATCTTTATCAAGATTCATATTGTAAAACCAAGATTTAATAGGAGACACATTAATCACTTTTAGATCTTCATCATTATTAACATGAAAACTAGAAGAACACGCTTCCACCAAGCAATCTTTTTTAGCACGCATCCTAGCGGTTCTTTCTTTGCACTCATCAATGGAAATTCTCATGGCTTTGAGAGACTCATTGATATCATGCTTAGGTGGAATAGATCTAAGTTTCAAAGAATCAACATCAAGAGAAATTCTATCCATGTTCCTAGCCAACTCATCAATCTTAGGCAATTTTTCTTCAAGCAAAGCATTGAAATTCTTTTGCGAATTCATAAATTCTTTAACACTAGTCTCAAAATCAGAGGGCATCTTATTAAAATTTCCATAAGAGTTGTTGTAGGAATTGCCATAATTATTAGAGGAATTACTAGGGAACGGCCTAGAATTAAAGTTTCCTCTATACGCATGATTACCAAAGTTGTTCCTACCAACAAAATTCACATCCAAGGATTCATTATTATTCTCAATCAAGGTGTACAAAGGCATATCATTAGTATCAGAAGAAACACTTTTACTAGCAAACAATTTCATAAGTTCGTCCCTCTTTCCACTTAAAACATTAATCTCTTCAATAGCATGAACTTTTTTACTAGTGGATCTTTCGGTGTGCCATTGAGAATAATTCACCATAATATTATCTAGGAGTTTAGTAGCTTCTCCTAAAGTGATTTCCATAAAAGTGCCTCCCACAGCCGAATCTAAAAGATTTCTAGAAGCAAAATTCAATCCAGCATATTTTTTTTGTATAATCATCTATAAATTCAAACCATGTGTAGGGAAATTATGTATCATTAATTTCATCCTCTCCCAAGCTTGTGCAATATGCTCATGCTCAAGTTGCTAAAAATTCATAATATCATTTCTAAGAGAGATGATCTTAGCGGGAGGAAAATACTTAGAGATAAAAGCATCTTTGCACTTATTCCATGAATCAATACTATTTTTAGGCAAAGAAGAGAAGCAAGTTTTAGCACGATCTCTAAGCGAAAACGGAAATAGCTTCAATTTAACAATATCATTATCCACATCTTTCTTCTTTTGCATATCACACAAATCAACGGAGTTGTTTAGATGGGTAGTGACATCTTCACTAGGAAGGCCAGAAAATTGATCTTTCATAACAAGATTCAACAAAGCGGTATTGATTTCACAAGATTCAACATCGGTAGTAGGAGCAATCAGAGTGCTAATAAAATCATTGTTGTTGGTATTGGAAAAGTCACATAATTTAGTATTGTCTTGAGCCATTGTGACAAACAATCAATCCAACACACAAGCACAAAAGAAGCAATCGAAAAGAAACGAACGGAAAAAGGGCGAATAAAACGGTAAAGGTGAAGTGGGGGAGAGGAAAACGAGAGGCGAATGGCAAATAATGTAATGCGAGGGATAAGAGTTTGTGAAGGGTACTTGGTATGTCTCGACTTGAGCGTAGATCACCCGGGCAATGGCGCCATAAATCGTTATTGCTACCTCTTGAGCATGCGTTTGTTTTCCCTTTTAGAGGAAAGGGTGATGCAGCAAAGTAGCGTAAGTATTTCCCTCAGTTTTTGAGAACCAAGGTATCAATCCAGTAGGAGACTACACGCAAGTCACCTAGTACCTGCACAAACAATCAAGAACCTTGCAACCAACACGATAAAGGGGTTGTCAATCCCTTCACGGCCACTTGCAAAAGTGAGATCTCATAAAGATAATAAGATAAATATTTTTGGTATTTTTGTTGTATAGATTGAAAAGTAAAATTGCAAAATAAATAGTAAACTAGAATTATAGATCGGAAACTTATATGATGTAAAGTAGACCCGGGGGCCATGACTTCTCTCAAGATAGCATATATTAGGGTGGGTGAACAAATTACTACCGAGCAATTGATATAAAAGTGCATAGTTATGAGAATATCTAGGCATGATCACGAACATAGGCACCACGTCCGTGTCAAGTAGACCAAAACGATTCTGCATCTACTACTATTACTCCACACATCGACCACTATCTAGCATGCATCTAGAGTATTAAATTCATAAGAACAGAGTAACGCATTAGGTAAGATGACATGATGTAGAGGGATAAACTCAAGCAATATGATATAACCCCCATCTTTTTATCCTCGATGGCAACAATACAATACATGCCTTGCTGCCCCTGCTGTCACTGGGAAAGGACACCGCAAGATTGAACCCAAAGCTAAGCACTTCCCCCATTGCAAGAAAGATCAATCTAGTAGGACAAACTAAACCGAAAATTCGAAGAGACTTGGAAAGATATCAAATCATGCATATAAGAATTCAGAGAAGAATCAAATATTGTTCATAGATAATCTTGATCATAAACCCACAATTCATCGGATCTCGACAAACACACTGCAAAAAGTATTACATCAAATAGATCTCCAAGAACATCGAGGAGAACTTTGTATTGAGAACCAAAGAGAGAGAAGAAGCCATCTAGCTAATAACTATGGACCCATAGGTCTGTGGTAAACTACTCACACATTATCGGAGAGGCTATGGTGTTGATGTAGAAGCCCTCCATGATCGAATCCCCCTCCGGTAGATTGCCGGAAAAGGCCCCCAGATGGGATTTCACGGGTACAGAAGTTTGCGGCAGTGGAAAAGTGGTTTCGTGGCTCTCCTGGATGTTTTCAAGGTATAAGAGTATATATAGGCAAAAGAAGTAGGTCAGTGGAGCTCCTGGGGCCCACGAAGGTGGGGGGTGCGCCTACCCAGCCTGGGCGCACCCCCTGCCTCGTGGAAGCTTCGCGGACTTCCAGACTTGTACTCCAAGTCTCCCGGGTGATGTTTGTTCCAAGAAAGATCCTCGTGAAGGTTTGTTCTGTTTGGATTCTGTTTGATATTCCTTTTCTGCGAAACACTGAAATAGGCAAAAAAACATCAATTTGCACTGGGCCTTCGGTTAATAGGTTAGTCCCAAAAATAATATAGAAGTGCATAATAAAACCCATTAAACATCCAAAACGGATAATATAATAGCATGGAACAATAAAAAATTATAGATACGTTGGAGATGTATCAGGATGCCCCATCCCCTATATATAAAGGAGGGGAGGAGGGGGCTGGCCGACCCTCATGGTGCGCACCCCAAGGGGGGATTCCTACTCCTACTAGGAGTAGGTTTCCCCCCTTTCCTAGTCCTAATAGGAGGGGGAAGGAAGGGGAAGAGAAGAAGAAGGAAAGGGGGCCGACCCCCCTCCCAATTCGGATTGGGCTTGGGGGGGGGGCGTCCCCACCTCTTGGCCGCTTCCCCTCTCTTCCACTAAAGCCCATGTAGGCCCATTAAGCCCCCGGGGGGTTCCAGTAACCCCCCGGTACTCTGCTATATGCCCGAACTCATCCGAAACCATTCCAGTGTCCAAACATAACCTTCCAATATATCAATCTTCATGTCTCGATCATTTCGAGACTCATCGTCATGTCCGTGATCACATCCGGGACTCCGAACTACCTTCGGTACATCAAAACACATAAACTCATAATACCGATCGTCATCGAACGTTAAGCATGCGGACCCTACGGGTTCGAGAACTATGTAGACATGACCGAGACTCATCTCTGGTCAATAACCAATAGCGGAACCTGGATTCTCATATTGGTTCCTACATATTCTATGAAGATCTTTATCGGTCAAACCGCATAACAACATACGTTGTTCCCTTTGTCATGTGTATGTTACTTGCCTGAGATTTGATCGTCGGTATCATTATACCTTGTTCAATCTCATCACCGGCAAGTCTCCTTACTTGTTCCGTAATGCATCATCCCTTGACTAACTACATTAGTCACATTGCTTGCAAGGCTCATAGTGATGTGCATTACCGAGAGGGCCCAGAGATACCTCTCCGACAATCGGAGTGACAAACCCTAATCTTGATCTATGCCAACTCAACAAACACCATCGGAGACACCTGTTGAGTATCTTTATAATCACCTAGTTACGTTGTGACGTTTGATAGCACACAAGGTGTTCCTCTGGTATTCGAGAGTTGCATAATCTCATAGTCTAAGGAACATGTATACGTCATGAAGAAAGCAATAGCAATAAACTAAACGATCATAGTGCTAAGCTAAAGGATGGGTCTTGTCCATCACATCATTCTCTAATGATGTGATCTCGTTCATCAAATGACAACACATGTCTATGGCTAGGAATCTTAACCATCTTTGTTTAACGAGCTAGTCAAGTAGAGGCATACTAGGGACACTTTGTTTGTCTATGTATTCACACATGCACTAAGTTTCTGATTAATACAATTCTAACATGAATAATAAACATTTATCATGATATAAGGAAATATAAATAACAACTTTATTATTGCCTCTAGGGCATATTTCCTTCAGTCTCCCACTTGCACTGGAGTCAATAATCTAGTTCACATCGTCATGTGATTTCACACCAATAGTTCACATCTTTATGTGATTAGTTCACTTCTTCATGTGACTAATACCCAAAGGGTTTACTAGAGTCAATAATCTAGTTCACATCGCTATGTGATTAACACCCAAAGAGTGATCATGTTTTGCTTGTGAGAGAAGTTTAGTCTACAGGTCTGCAACATTTAGACCCGTTTGTATTTTGCAAATTTCTATGTCTACAATACTCTACACAGAGCTACTCTAGCTAATTGCTCCCACTTTCAATATGTATCTAGATCGAGACTTAGAGTCATCTAGATCGGTGTCAAAAGCTTGCATCGACGTAACTCTTTACGATGAACTCTTTTATCACCTCCATAACCAAGAAATATTTCCTTAGTCCTCTAAGGATAATTTTGACCGCTGTCCGGTGATCTACTCCTAGAACACTATTGTACTCCCTTGCCAAAATCATGCTAAGGTATACAATAGGTCTGGTACACAGCATAGCATACTTTATAGAACCTATGACTGAGGCATAGGGAATGATTTTTCATTCTCTTTCTATTTTCTGTCGTGGTCGGGTTTTGAGTCTTTACTCAACTTCACACCTTGCAACATAGGCAAGAACTCCTTCTTTGACTGTTCCATTTTGAACTACTTCAAAAAATTGTCAAGGTATGTACTTATTGAAAAATTTATCAAGCGTCTTGATCTATCTCTATAGATCTTCGTGCCCAATATGTAAGCAGCTTCACCGAGGTCTTCCATTGAAAAATTCTTATTCAAGTATTGATAACCCACAAGTATAGGGGATCAATTGTAGCCTCTTTTGATAAGTAAGAGTGTCGAACCCAACGAGGACCTAAAGGTAGAAAAAATATTCCCTCAAGTTCTATCGACCACCAATACAACTCTTCGCACGCTTAACATTCACTTTACGTAGAACAAGTATAAAACTAGAAGTCCTTTGTAGGTGTTTTTGGATAGGTTTGCAAGATAATAAAGAGCGTGTAAATAAAAAGTAAGGGCTGTTTAGATAAAGAAGCAATAAAGTTAGTATAGCGAGTGTGGAAAAGTGGTGGCAGGAGTTGTGAAATTGTCCCTAAGCAATTGACTACTTTACTAGACTGATAGCAAGTTTTATGTGGGAGAGGCCACTGCTAGCATGTCATCCCTGACTTGGAATTCTATGCACTTATGATTGGAACTATTAGCAAGCGTCTGCAACTACTAACGTTCATTAAGGTAAAACCCAACCACAACATTAAGATATATTGGCCCCCCTTCAATCCCGTATGCATCAATTTCTATGCTATGTTGAAGCTTCTGTCACTCTTGCCATCCAATACATAGTCCTATCAA
Source organism: Triticum monococcum (assembly GCA_034509565.1). Taxonomy (NCBI): domain Eukaryota; kingdom Viridiplantae; phylum Streptophyta; class Magnoliopsida; order Poales; family Poaceae; genus Triticum; species Triticum monococcum. The sequence goes on from CM067841.1 coordinate 125,138,621, forward strand.
CATACAACTAACCCTATGGTGTGATCCACGCGCGCGCTCATATGATGGGAACCAAAGGACAACAACATAACCACAAGCAAATTAAATGAATCATAGTAATTCCCCGATCACCGATATGACAACGAAAATCTACTCAGACATCATAGGATGGCAACACATCATTGGATAATAATATGAAGCATAAACACCATGTTGAAGTAGAGGGTACAACGGGTTGCGGGAGAGTGGACCACTGTAGATAGAGGGGGTAAGGTGATGGAGATGTTGGTGAAGATGGCGTAGGTGTTGGTGAAGATCGTGGTGATGATGATGGCCCCGGCGGTGTTCCGGCGCCACCAGAAGCGAGGGGGAGAGAGAGCCCCCCTTCTTCTTCTTCCTTGACCTTCTCCCTAGATGGGATAAGGGTTTCCCCTCTGGTCCATGGCCTCATGGCATGGGAGGGGCGAGAGCCCCTCCGAGATTGGATTTGTCTCTCTGTCTCTCTCTGTTTCTGCGCTCTCGGATTTTGCCCTTTCACCGTTTCTTATATATCCGGAGATCCGTAACTCCGATTGGATTGAAACCTCCGCCCAGATTTTTCTCTGAAAATTAGCTTTCTTGCGGCCAAAGAAGAGCAGCAACCGCCTTACGGGGGGCCCACGAGGGTTAGGGGCGCGCCCGGGGGGGGGGGGGGGCAGGCACGCCCCCTGCCTTGTGCCCCCCTCGGGCACTGTCTCGCGTTGATTCTTTTCCCATATTTCACAAATATTCCAAAAATATTCTCCGTCCATTTTTATTCCGTTTGGACTCCGTTTGACATGGATATTCCATGAAAAAAACATGCAACAAACAGGAACTGGCACTGGGCATTGGATCAATATGTTAATCCCAAAAATAGTATAAAAAGTTGCCAAAATATATAAAAGTTGTAGAATATTGGCATGGAACAATAAAAAATTATAGATACGACAGAGACGTATCAGCATCCCCAAGCTTAATTTCTGCTCATCCTCGAGTAGGTAAATGATAATTTTTTTTGATCTGGAATGCTACCTAGCATAATCTTGATCATATATCTAATCATGGCATGAATATTAAGATACGAGTGATTCAAAGCAATAGTCTATCATTTGACATTAAGACAATAATACTTCAAGCATACTAACCAAGCAATTATGTCTTATCAAAATAACACAGCCAAAGAAAGCTCATCCCTACAAAATCGTATAGTCTGGCTATGCTCCATCTTCACCACACAAAGCATTCAAATCATGCACAACCCCGATGACAAGCCAAGAAATTGGTTCGTACTTTTTAACGCGCTTCAGCCTTTTCAACCCTCACACAATACATGAGCGCAAGTCATGGACATAGCACTATGGGTGGAATAGAATATGATGATGGAGGTTTGTGTGAAGAAGACAAAAAAGGAGAAAGTCTCACATCGACGCGGCTAATCAACGGGCTATGGAGATTCCCATCAATTGATGTCAATGTGAGGAGTAGGGATTGCCATGCAACGGATGCACTACGGGCTATAAGTGTATGAAAGCTCAATCTGGAAACTAAGTGGGCGTGCATCCAACTTGCTTGCTCATGAAGACCCCGGGCATTCGAGGAAGCCCATCATCGGAATATACAAGCCAAGTTCTATACTGAAAATTCCCACTAGTATATGAAAGTCATAACTCAAGAGACTCTCTATATGAAGAACATGGTGCTACTCTGAAGCACAAGTGTGGTAAAAGGATAGTAACATTGTCCCTTCTCTCTTTTCTCTCTTTTTTTGGGCCTTCTCTTTTTTGGCCTTTCTCTTTTTTTTCGTCCGGAGTCTCATCCAGACTTGTGGGGGAATCATAGTCTCCATAATCCTTTCCTCACTGGGATAATGCTCTAATAATGATGATCATCACACTTTTATTTACTTACAACTCAATATTACAACTCAATACTAGAACAAAGATATGACTCTATATGAATGCCTCCGGCGGTGTACCGGGATGTGCAATGATCTAGCATAGCAATGGCATCTAAAAATGGACAAGCCATGAAAACATCATGCTAGCTATCTTACGACCATGCAAAGCAATATGACAATAAATGCTCAAGTCATGTATATGATGATGATGGAAGTTGCATGGCAATATATCTCGGAATGGCTATGGAAATGCCATGATAGGTAGGTATGGTGGCTGTTATGAGGAGGATATAAGGAGGTTTATGTGTGATAGAGCGTATCGTATCACGGGGTTTGGATGCACCGGCGAAGTTTGCACCAACTCTCGAGGTGAGAAAGGGCAATGCACGGTACCGAAGAGGCTAGCAATGATGGAAGGGTGAGAGTGCGTATAATCCATGGACTCACATTAGTCATAAAGAACTCATATACTTATTGCAAAAGTTTATTAGCCCTCAAAGCAAAGTACTACTACACATGCCCCTAGGGGGATAGATTGGTAGGAAAAGACCATCGCTCGTCCCCGACCGCCACTCATAAGGAAGACAATCAATAAATACCTCATGCTCCAACTTCGTTACATAACGGTTCACCATACGTGCATGCTACGGGACTTGCAAACCTCAACACAAGTATTTCTCAATTTCACAATTACTCAACTAGCACGACTCTAATATCACCACCTTTATATCGCAAAACTATTGCAAGGAATCAAACATATCATATTCAGTGATCTACAAGTTTTATGTAGGATTTTATGACTAACCATGTGAATGACCAATTCCTGTCAACTCTCTAAATAGATATAAGTGAAGCAAGAGAGTTTAATTCTTTCTACAAAAGATATGCCCATGCTCTAACAAATATAAGTGAAGCAAAAGAGCATTCTACAAATGGCAGTTTTCTATGTGAAGAGAAACAGACAATCCAAACTTCAAATGATATAAGCGAAGCACATGAAGCATTCTATAAAGCCATACTCAAAATATATAAGTGAAGTGCAGTGAGCATTCTACAAATCAACCATGGACTATCTCATACTAGCATGGTGCATCAAAGAAAACTGAAAACTAAATGCAAAAGATGCTCCAAGATTGCACATATCGCACGAATGAAACGAATCCGAAAACATACCGATACTTGTTGAAGAAAGATGGGATGCCTTCCGGGGCATCCCCAAGCTTAGGCGCTTGAGTATCCTTGAATATTTACTTGGGGTGCCTCGGGCATTCCCAAGCTTGATCTCTTGCCTCTCTTCCTTCTTCTCACATCGAGACCTCCTCGATCTTCGAACACTTCATCCACACAAAACTCAACAGAAAACTCGGTAAGATCCATTAGTATAATAAGGAAAATCACCACTCTAAGTACTGTTGTAAACCAATTCATATTTTGTTTTTGCATTTTAGCTACTATAATATAACTTTTCCATGGCTTAATCCTCTGATATAAATCGATAGTTTCATCAAAACAAGCAAACTATGCATCAAAAACAGAATCTGTCTAAAACAGAATAGTCTGTAATAATCTGAACATTCACCATACCTCTGGTACTCCAACATTTCTACCAAAATTGGGAAAAATAAAAAATTTGTATAGAAAGACAGTGCAAAAGGTTTCAGAACCGTTTGATATTCCAGTAAAAAAATGTAACATCGCGCACTACAGCCAAAGTTTCTGTCCTGCACTGCACAAACCATCAAGCAAATGTAAATATCCTAAAGGCAAATCTAGGCACATTATTCTTATTTTTAAACCTTATAAAAGCACACAACAGAAATAAATGACTCTCTAAAACTTTCGGGTTGTCTCCCTAGCAGCGCTTTCTTTAATTCCGTTAAGCTAGGCATATAGTGCTGAAATAATGGATCCACCCGGATCCCAAGGTATATCAAACCAATTTGAATTAGCAATGATTTGGCATTTAGTAGTTAGCACAAAGTAACATATATCATGTAATGACGAAGTCTAACTCTCTTCCTATGCATCGGCATGTCATAAAAGAACAATTCATGCACACAAAGTAAAGGCCAATGCATAGTATAAACAGTTTCTTACAATTTTTCATATTGGAAACATAGAGAGGTGGAGATATAGTTCCTCTCTCATAATAATTTCAAGTAGGAGCAGCAAGCACATACATATTATATTCATCAAAATCATCATGTGCAACGGTAAAAGGCAACCCATCAATATAATCCTTAATAAAGGCAAACTTCTCCGGTATAGTGTAGTCGGGAGAATTCAAAAAGATAATAGGACTATCATGCGTGGGTGCAATAGCAACAATTTCATGTTTAACATAAGGAACTATAGCAAGTTCATCTTCATAAGCATAATTCATATTGGCATCTTGGCCACAAGCATAAGAAGCATCATCAAAAAGGGATATTTCAAAAGAATCAACGAGATCATAACAGTCATCATAGCAATCATCCTTCGGTAAGCACGAAGGGAAATTAAACAATGTATGATTTGAAGAGTTACTCTCATTAGAAGGTGGTCATGGGTGATCAATCCGCTCTTCCTCCTTTTGTTCTTCGCTCTCCTCCTCATCTTTTTCATCCAATGAGCTCACAGTTTCATCAATTCCTTCTTCCATAGACTCCTACAAAATAATAGTCTCTTGGACAGCGGAGACTCTCTCAATAAAATCATCAATATCGGAATTGAATTCATAATTCTCATAGAAATATTTAAGGATAGCTAAATTTTCAGGTCTATAAACTGAATCATCAAAATTTTCACTCTTTAAACAAAGATTCAATTTCATAAGCACCCATAAAAGCAATAAATTCTTCTATTTGTTCCACATCATAGTAATCATATATACCATTAGCATAAGAAGCCAAGGTTTTATCATCATTAAATTTGCATGAAAAGAGAAGGTGTGGAGCCTTGATCCTAGAGCAACAAGTATAATCATATCTCAAGCATAGTTCCCGAGCATACCAATGCAACATATGAATTTGATCCCATAATAGTTTCCCTTTTTGAGTCTAGCGATAATCCCTAAAGTATTCACGTTGATCCAACGTGTCTCCCATTACATAATTGAATGGGGTTTTCTCAGGATTATCAAAGTAGTACATAATATTTTTCACATAACCAGCATCGAGGGTTTTAGGAGGTTCCCCATCTCCATGAGTAGCAAGTACACCTACTTTTTTGGTATTTTGTGTTCCATATACATAACTAAAGATAGAGAACAACTTAGAACAACAAATAAAAATTACTTAGTGATAAAGCAAACAAGCACACACGAGAATATTCACCCACACTATGACTCCCCGGCAACGGCGCCAGAAAAAGGTCTTGATAACCCACAAGTATAGGGGATCAATTGTAGCCTCTTTCGATAAGTAAGAGTGTCAAACCCAACGAGGAGATAAAGGTAGAACAAATATTCCCTCAAGTTCTATTGACCACCGATACAAATCTTCGCACGCTAAACGTTCGCTTTACCTAGAACAAGTATAAAACTAGAAGTACTTTGTAGGTGTTTTTGGATAGGTTTGCAAGATAATAAAGAGCGCATAAATAAAAAGTAGGGGCTGTTTAGATAAAGAAGCAATGAAGTTAGTATAGCGAGTGTGGAAAAGTGGTGGTAGGAGTTGCAAAATTGTCCCTAAGCAATTGACTACTTTACTAGACCGATATCAAGTTTTATGTGGGAGAGGCCACTGCTAGCATGTCATCCCTGACTTGGAATTCTACGCACTTATGATTGGAACTATTAGCAAGCGTCTGCAACTACTAACATTCATTAAGGTAAAACCCAACCACAACATTAAGATATATTGTTCCCCCTTCAATCCCGTATGCATCAATTTCTATGCTAGGTTGAAGCTTTTGTCACTCTTGCCCTCCAATACATATTCCTATCAACATACCACAAACCCTATGGTGTGATGCACGCGCGCGCTCATATGATGGGCACCAAAGGACAGCAACATAACCACAAGCAAATTAAATCAATCATAGTAATTCCCCAATCACCGATAGGACAACGAAAATCTACTCAGACATCATAGGATGGCAACACATCATTGGATAATAATATGAAGCATAAAGCACCATGTTCAAGTAGAGGGTACAGCGGGTTGCGGGAGAGTGGACCACTGTAGATAGAGGGGGGAAGGTGATGGAGATGTTGGTGAAGATCGCGGTGATGATGATGGCCCTAGCGGCGTTCCGGCGCCACCGGAAGCGAGGGGGAGAGAGCCCCCCTTCTTCTTCTCCCAATATGGGAGAAGGGTTTCCCCTCTGGTCCATGGCCTCCATGGCAAGGGAGGGGCGAGAGCCCCTCTGATATTGTATCTGTCTCTCTGTCTCTCTCTGTTTCTGCGCTCTCGAATTCTGCCCTTTCACCATTTCTTATATATCCGGAGATCTGTAACTCCGATTGGATTGAAACCTTCGCCCAGATTTTTCTCCGAAAATTAGCTTTCTTGCAACCAAAGAAGAGCAGCAACTGCCTTACGGGGGGCCCATGAGGGTCAGGGGCGCGCCCCCTGCCTCGTGGCCCCCTCGGGCACCATCTCGCGTTGATTCTTTTCCCATATTTCACAAATATTCCAAAAATATTCTTCGTCCATTTTTATTCTGTTTGGACTCCATTTGATATGGATATTCTGTGAAACAAAAAACATGCAACAAACAGGAACTGGCACTGGGTACTGGATCAATATGTTAGTCCCAAAAATAGTATAAAAAGTTGCCAAAAATATATAAAAGTGTAGAATATTGGCATGGAACAATCAAAAATTATAGATACGACGGAGATGTATCAAGTATCCTTCTATGCAATCAAGAAATTCAATATCATTTCTGATCAACAATATGTCATCCACATATAGTACCAGAAATGCTACAGAGCTCCCACTCACTTTCTTGTAAATACAGGCTTCTCCAAAAGTCTGTATAAAACTATATGCTTTGATCAACTCATCAAAGCATATATTCCAACTCCGAGATGCTTGCACCTGTCCATAGATGGATCGCTGGAGCTTGCACACTTTGTTAGCACCTTTATGATTGAAAAAACCTTCTGGTTGCATCATATACAACTCTTCTTTAATAAATCCATTAAGGAATGTAGTTTTGATATCCATTTGCCAGATTTCATAAAATGTGGCAACTCCTAACATGATTCGGACAGACTTTTAAGCATCGATACGAGTGAGAAAATCTCATCATAGTCAACACCTTGAACTTGCCGAAAACCTTTTTGCGACAATTCAAGCTTTGTAGATAGTAACACTACTATCAGCGTCTGTCTTCCTCTTGAAGATCCATTTATTCTGAATGGCTCACCGATCATCGGGCAAGTCAATCAAAGTCCATACTTTGTTCTCATACATGGATCTCATCTGATATTTCATGGCCTTGAGCCATTTCGCGGAATCTGTGCTCATCATCGCTTCCTCGTAGTTCGCAGGTTCTTCATGGTCTAGTAACATGACTTCCAGAACAAGATTACTGTACCACTCTAGTGCGGAACGTACTTTGGTTGACCTACGAGGTTCGGTAGTAACTTGATCTAAAGTTTCATGATCATCATCATTAACTTCCTCACTAATTGGTGTAGGCATCACTGGAACTGATTTCTGTGATGAACTACTTTCCAATTCGGGAGAAGGTACAATTACCTCATCAAGTTATACTTTCCTCCCACTCACTTCTTTCGAGAGAAACTCCTTCTCTAGAAAGGATCCACTCTTAGCAACAAAGATATTGCCTTTGGATCTGTGATAGAAGGTGTACCCAATAGTTTCTTTTGGGTATCCTATGAAGACACATTTCTTCGATTGGGGTTTGAGCTTATCAGGCTGAAATTTTTTCACATAAGCATCACAACCCCAAACTTTAAGAAATGACAGCTTAGGTTTCATGCTAAACCAGGGTTCGTATGGTGTCGTCTCAATGGATTTATATGGTGCCCTTTTTAACGTGAATGCAACTGTCTCTAATGCATAACCCCAAAACGATAGTGGTAAATCGGTAAGAGACATCGTAGATCTCACCATATCTAATAAAGTACGGTTATGACGTTCGGACACACCATTACATTGTGGTGTTCCAGGTGGCGTGATTTGCGAAACTATTTCACATTGTTTCAAATGAAGACCAAACTTGTAACTAAAATATTTGCCCCAGTGATCAGATCGTAGAAACTTTATTTTCTTGTTACGATGATTTTCCACTTGACTCTGAAATTCTTTGAACTTTTCAAATGTTTCGGACTTATGTTTCATTAAGTAGATATACCCATATCTTCTCAAATCATCTGTGAAGGTCAAAAAATAACAATACCCGCTGCGAGCCTCAACACTCATCGGACCTCATACATCGGTATGTATTATTTCCTATAAGTCAGTGGTTCGTTCCATTGTTCCGGAGAACGGAGTCTTAGTCATCTTGCCCATGAGGCATGGTTTGCAAGCATCAAGTGATTCATAATCAAGTGATTCCAAAAGCCCATCAGCATGGAGTTTCTTCATGCGCTTTACACCAATATGACCTAAACGGCAGTGCCACAAGTAAGTTGCACTATCATTACTAAGTTTGCATCTTTTGGCATCAATATTATGTGTATCACTATGATCAAGATTCATTAAACCATTTACATTGGATGTAAGACCATAGAAGGTTTTACTCATGTAGACAAAACAACAATTATTCTCCGACTTAAATGAATAACTATATCGCAATAAACATGATCCAATCATATTTATTCTCAACACAAACACCAAATAACATTTATTTAGTTCCAATACTAATCCCGAAGGTAGAGGGAGTATGTCATGGTGATCTTATAAACCTTGGAATCACTTCCAACATACATCGTCACCTCGCCCTCAACTTGTCTCTATTCATTTTGCAACTCTTGTTTCAAGTTACTAGTCTTACCAACTGAACCAGTATCAAATACCCTGGGGTTACTATGAACACTAGTAAAATACACATCAATAACATGTATATCAAATATACTCTTGTTCTCTTTGCCATACTTCTTATCCGCCAAGTATATGGGGTAGTTCCACTTCTAGTGACCATTTCCTTTGCAGTAGAAGCACTCAGTTTCAGGCTTGGGTCTAGCTTTGGGCTTCTTCATGGGAGTGGCAACTTGCTTGCCATTCTTCTTGAAGTTCCATTTCTTTCCCATGCCCTTTTACTTGGAACTAGTGGTCTTGTCGACCATCAACACTTGATGCTTTTCTTGATTTCTACCTTCGTCGATTTCAGCATCGCGAAGAGCTCCGAAATCGTTTTATGTCATCCCTTGCATATTATAGTTCATCACTAAGTTCCAGTAACTTGGTGATGGTGACTAGAGAACTCTACCAATCACTATCTTATCTGGAAGATTAACTCCCACTTGATTCAATCAATTGTAGTACCCAGACAATCTGAGCACATGCTCACTGGTTGAGCTATTCTCCTCCATCTTGTAGGAAAAGTACTGTCAGAGGTCTCATACCTCTCGACACGGGCATGAGTCTGAAATACTAATTTCAACTCTTGGAACATCTTATATGCTCCTTGGCGTTCAAACATTTTTGAAGTCCCGGTTCTAAGCCGTAAATCATGGCGCACTAAATTATCAAGTAGTCATCATACCGAGCTTGCCAAACGTTCATAACGTCTGCCTCTGCTCCTGCAATAGGTCTGTCACCTAGCGGTGCATCAAGGACATAATTCTTCTATGCAGCAATGAGGATAATCCTCAGATCATGGAGCTAGTCCACATCATTGCTACTAACATATTTCAACATAGTTTTTTTCAAGGAACATATCATAAATAAAACGGGGAATGCGAGCAATCGATTTACAACATAGATATGCAAATACTATCAGGACCAAGTTCATGATAAATTTAAGTTCAATTAATCATATTACTTAAGAACTCCCACTTAGATAGACATCCCTCTAATCATCTAAGTGATCACGTGATCCATATCAACTAAACCATGCCCGATCATCATGTGAGATGGAGTAGTTTTCAATGGTGAACATCACCATGTTGATCATATCTACTATATGATTCACGCTCGACATTTCGGTCTCAGTGTTCGGAGGCCATATCTGCATATGTTAGGCTCGTCAAGTTTAACCCGAGTATTCCGCGTGTGCGAAAACTGGCTTGCACCCTGCTACCTCTTGAGCACTGTGATACGTCTCCAACGTATCTATAATTTTTGATTGCTCCATGCTATATTATCTACTGTTCTGGACATTATTGGGCTTTATTATCCACTTTTATATTATTTTTGGGACTAACCTATTAACCGGAGGCCCATCCCAGAATTGCAGTTTTTTGCCTGTTTTAGGGTTTCGAAGAAAAGGAATATCAAACAGAGTCCAAATGGAATGAAACCTTCGGGAACGTGATTTTCTCAACGAACAAGACCCGGGAGACTTGGACCCTACGTCAAGACACAAAAGAGGAGGCCACGAGGTAGGGGGGCGCGCCTACCCCCCAGGCACGTGGGCCCCCTGTTGCTCCGCCGACGTACTCCTTCCTCCTATATATACCTACGTACCCCCAAACGATCAGATACGGAGCCAAAAACCTAATTCCACCGCCGCAACTTTCTGTATCCACGAGATCCCATCTTGGGGCCTGCTCCGGAGCTCCGCCGGAGGGGGCATCGATCATGGAGGGCTTCTACATCAACACCATAGCCCCTCCGATGAAGTGTGAGTAGTTCACCTCAGACCTTCGGGTCCATAGTTATTAGCTAGATGGCTTCTTCTCTCTTTTTGGATCTCAATACAATGTTCTCCCCCTCTCTTGTGGAGAACTATTCGATGTAATCTTCTTTTTGCGGTGTGTTTGTTGAGACCGATGAATTGTGGGTTTATGATCAAGTTTATCTATGAACAATATTTGAATCTCCTCTGAATTCTTTTATGTATGATTGGTTATCTTTGCAAGTCTCTTCGAATTATCAGTTTGGTTTGGCCTACTAGATTGATCTTTCTTGCAATGGGAGAAGTGCTTAGCTTTGGGTTCAATCTTGCGGTGTCCTCTCCCAGTAACAGTAGGGGCAGCAAGGCACGTATTGTATTGTTGCCATCGAGGATAACAAGATGGGGTTTTCATCAAATTGCATGAGTCTATCCCTCTACATCATGTCATCTTGCTTAAGGCATTAGTACTCTGTTTTTAACTTAATACTCTATATGCATGCTGGATAGCGGTCGATGAGTGGAGTAATAGTAGTAGATGTAGGTAGGAGTCGGTCTACTTGTCTCGGACGTGATGCCTATATACATGATGATACCTAGATGTAGCAACCCGACCTCAAACGGTCAAGTCTCTATGCTTCAGTGTCATCCCTGGATCGGTAATGCTGACACACACAGTACTCGAGGATTTATAACAGAGTAGCAATCACACACTTATTACATCAAATGTCTCCAAAGAGGACTTATTACAATAAATATGGCTTAAGGCCATCTAATACGATAACAACGGAAGGCTTGGAAGATAAAGTGAGTCCATCAACTCCAACGGCATAGCTGAGCTGCACGGCAGCGACCTAATGAACCTTACTCCTCGTCTGAAAAGTCTGCAACATAATATGTTGGAGCTCGAAAACGGGCCAGCACATGGAATATGCTGGCAAAATAATATAGTAGAGCAGAAACAGAATAATGCTATCACTACATGCATATTTGGCTGGTGGAAAGCTCTATGGTTATAGTTTTGCGAAAAGCCATTTTTTCCCTACAACAAAGGAATATATTTTAATTTAACTATCATGGTAGTTGAAACATCATTGAGAAGGTTCCTCCAACTCAATCCCAATTAAGGTGATTAACAACCCAACAATATTATTTTTAGGGTGATGAGATACTTACGATACTCCAAGTACTAGATACCCAAGATTGTCCATAACCGGGGACACGGCTAACCACGATTAGTTTATACACTCTGCAGAGGTTTGCGCACTTTTCCCCACAAGACTCGATCTCCTCCGTTGGTTTTCTCGCACTATAGGGTGTTTGAGAAACGGATGACCGAGACACAGTCTTTCAGAAACATTAACTCTCTACTCCGGGCAGACCATACCAAACCTACAACCCACTAACTGCTGATCCACCTCTTCAAGAGCTTCACGTAACTTACTCAACTATACTAGAGCCCATAATAGCTTGTGGCTACACACGGAAGTTTCTAGCATGAATAATCTTAGTTCCCTTTGAGCCTGGGTGGCGGTCCATAGGAAGATCACACGGGTACTCCAGATTTCCAAAAATACTGGCAGCACTGGTACTGCAGGTGCCTCAATCCACCCAGATGTGTATTTAAGTTGCCACCTTAAGTAGAACCATTAATTAACAATCTCACATCTATCATGGATTTCACTCACCCAAACCACGTCTACGAGCATAGCATAACAATATAAGCAACCCGTAGAAGTAACTCCCAAGGGTTTGAATGTAACAGGGCAATAGGTTCTACCTCATCAACTACTTCCCAACCTACATGTTAATGACATCCTAACCATGCAATGTTTGAGGATTGGAACTAATGCATAAAAACTGGGTGATAACGGGGTATGATCAAAGTGTTACTTGCCTTGCTGATGATCCGCGAATCCTAGAGACTCCAAATAACACGCTTCGCACTCCGAGAATTCTATCGCAAACAAACAATAGCATACATAAGAAATCAACCAAAGAAACACAGGTAAAACTCAAATAAGAAGATCTAACTAGAAAGTTCAACTTAAGAAATCCGGTTTGCAAAAAGATTCAAATCAAACGGAGTAACGGAACTCAAACGGCGAAAGAAACAAGATCTGTTTACTAATCTGGACCTAGGTCAAATTTTACAGTAGCAAAAACTTGTGCAAGTTGGTTAAACGAAAATAGGGTCTCGAGACGAAGATCTAGGCGCTTGAATCGCCTGATTTCGACTAATGAGCAAAAAGAAAAACTAGAATGAAAATCGGATCAGAAATCATGATCAAAAATAATCGCGGATTAATCCGATAAAAGAAAACTGACGAACAAGCTAACGAACAAGCATTCGTTATCTGTAACTAACGGGCAAAAACCGTTCGTTAAAACGAACGTCCAGACGAACGTCCGCTAAAAAGAAAAACCAAAAATAAAAGCCGGTGAACCAAAAAAAAACGACTAGGGTTTTCTGGCAAAAACCGATCCGGTTTTCCAAAAAAAACCGAACAGCGCTAACCTCGGCGAGGTCCGGCACGGCGGGTGTCAGTGTCAAAACCGGCGGATCTCGGGTAGGGGGTCCCGAACTATGTGTCTAGGCCGGATGGTAACAGGAGGCAGGGGACATGAAGTTTTACCCAGGTTTGGGCCCTCTTGATGGAGGTAAAACCCTACGTCCTGATTGATTAATATTGATGATATGGGTAGTACAAGAGTAGATCTACCACGAGATCAGAGAGGCTAAAACCCTAGAAGCTAGCCTATGGTATGATTGTATGTTGTGATTGTTGTTCTACGGACTAAAGCCCTTCGGTTTATATAGACATCGGAGAGGGTTAGGGTTACACAAGGTCGGTTATAAAGGAGGAGATATCCATATACGTATTGCCTAGCTTGCCTTCCACGCCAAGTAGAGTCCCATCCGGACACGAGACGAAGTCTTCAATCTTGTATCTTCATAGTCTAACAGTCCGGCCAATGGAGATAGTCCGGCTGTCCGGAGACCCCCTAATCTAGGACTCCCTCAATAGCCCCTGAACCAGGCTTCAATGACTATGAGTCCTGCGCGCAGTGTTGTCTTCGGCATTGCAAGGCGGGTTCCTTCTCCGATTACATCACAGAAGAAGTTGAATACGAGGATAGTGTCCGACCCTGCAAAATAAGTTCCACATTCCACTGTAGAGAGAATAATATTTCCACAGATCTAATTTGCTGGCTTGTTCTGGCAACATGACGTTATGTCATGGCCCGACGATTATTAGAACCGTTTCTTTTAACCAGCCCCGCACATAAGCAAGGCAGTTTTTCGACACGTCTTGTCAAAGCAGAGATCGTGTCCCCTTATTACGAGATTCTCATCAATATGGGCGTGGGTAACCCAACCGCGCCATCAATTGCGGCGCTTGGGGGATAAGAGAGTTTTACCAGGCAAGTGGGCACGCTCGGTTTCGTCTGCCCATATAAAGGGATAAGGATTCACCTTTCTATCCATGCCTTCTTCCTCCTTTGCTCATCCGCTCCCGCACACTCGAGCTCTAGCGCCCAAGCCCACACATCCTCCTCTACCCTCTCCAACCATGTCCAGAGCAGGAGGCAAGTGGATGGTCTCCTCCGTCATGGAGGGAGACATCAAGAAACTAAGGAGAGCCGGATACCTGCCCGACGACATCGCGCACCGGCTCCCAGATGAGGGGCAACTCATCCCCACCCCTAGGTCCCATGAGAGGGTAGTATTCCTCACCCATTTCCTCCATGCACTGGGATCCCTCTCCATCCCTTCGTTCGAGGGATCATGTTCTACTACGGCCTGGATTTCCACGATCTGGCCCCGAACATCATCCTCAATATCTCGGCGTTTATCGTCGTGTGCGAGGCCTTCCTCCGCATCAAGCCCCACTTCGGCTTGTGGCTGAAGACCTTCAATGTCAAGCCGAATGTGGTGGGCGGCCGCCAGGCGGAGTGCGGAGGCGCCATGGTGGGAAAGATGCCCAACATAACATGGCTCGGGGGCTTCTTTGTGGAAACCATAAAGGGGTGGCAATCGGGGTGGTTCTATATCACCGAGCCGCGCGACCCCGCATGGGTAGCGGCCCCCGAGTTCCGATCTGGCATCCCCATGCGGCTCACCTCCTGGAAAGAGAAGGGCCTGTCCTGGGGTAATTCGAAAGAGCTGACTGAACTCCAAACATGTATGCAAAACATGCTGGACAAGAAGCTCAAGCTCGTCAACATAGTCCAAGTTATGCTCATCCACCGGATACTCCCGTGCCAACAACGGGAGTTCACCTTGTGGGAATTCAATCCGGCGCAGCACCGGACTCTGAACATGCTCTTCGACACGACTCATGAAGACGCCTGGAGGGTGCTGTTCAAAAGTGCCGAGGTCCCTCCCCCTATTACTGAGGATCGCGGATTCAGCGCGAAGCGCCAAGCCAGTGCGGTAAGCTGCTTTACCTTTTACAGGATACTTGTTTTTTATATAGATTGACTCTATGCGGGATCTAAACTCCCGTACCTTTGACAGGACTGGCAGAAGATGGCCGGATAGATTGACTGTCCGGCTCCCTTGCCCGAAGGCCCCGCAGATGCTCTTCTGACGAAGATGCTGACTCCGGCCCCTTATAAGGTGCCGGAGAAGACCAAGAAGGCCAAGGGAGCTCGAAAGAGTTCCCGAAGCCAGGCGTCATCGGACTCGCCGTCCGATGACTCTACGGCGCACTCTTCCCCCGAAGACGAGGAAGAAGAGGAAGAAGATGCTCCTCCACCTACTGGGGGAGACAAGAAAAGGAAGGCCGCCCCAACCAGGGAGGCCGGAGGGTCCAAGAAGGGAAGGACTCTCCTTCAGACAGTTCCACCGCCGCCGATGAAGGCGAAGGCGAGTGGTTGCCCAGGGTCAAGCCCCCGGGGAGATCGTAAGTATCCGGATGCCAAAGTTACCCATAGGATTCTTTGTCGCACTGCTTTCCCTAACGCCAAACACAATTATGTAGGCCGCCCCGAGCCAATATCGAGGTATCATCAGACGGCTCCCTGGGCTCGTCGGACATGGATAGCGATCCAGTCCCGACCGCCACCTCCCCCCATCCTGCCAACGACACTGAGGTGTTGTCTCAAGAGGCACCGGATCGAGGGGAGACAGTCCCGGAGGCGCCTCAAGGCGACCTTCTGGACTTCGGGAGCCACGGGGACGGGGCCCCCGAGAGCTCCGAGCCCTCAGCCGAACACCGTGCCGGACCCTCCAGCGGTTCCGGACTCGGGCAGGCGGCCTCCTTCTAAGGGGGGAGAAACGCCTGTGCCGGTGACCTTTGTCCATCCAGAGGCACCGGACAACTTGCTGTGAAGCGCTTCCATCGATGAGCAACACCGCACTATCATGAGTGCGGTCATCCAGAAGGTTTAGTCCGCCAAGAGCGGATTGACTGAAGCCTGTGCCAGCCTTTTAACAGGCTTTGAGGTAAGTGTTTTAAAATGTAGTAGGAATATTACCGCATAGACAGTAGCCCCTGATGCTTTGTTCGGTGTTCACAAAGAAAAGCCAAGCAGAGGATCAAATAACATCGCAGGAGTCTAATATGAGTATGTCAATATGCATATGCAGGCTTCGCTGCTGGCGTCCGCCGCACTAACTGCGGAGGTCGCCGTACTGAAGGAGGCCCTCGAGGGGTCCCGGAAAGAGCTCGACCTTGCTAAGAGGCAGCTCGAGGAGAACAAGGGTAAGTAATACCCCGTCTATAGATATGTATATATGAGAAAAAGGACGCGATTGCCAAATGACAGGATCATTGTATGTTTGCCAGGGGCCTCGACCGAGGTGGTGACCCTGAAGCAAGCGTTAACCAAGGCTGAAGGTACAGCAGCCAAGGAGCGCACCGAGCGAGAGAAGCACGAGGCTGGGGTGGGCGAGGTGCAGCAAGAGCTCCAGGCTCTCGTGACAAAGCATGAGGCGTTGGAGCTTGACTCGAAGATGCGGGAGTCTGAGCTTGCCGCGGTCCTTGAGAGTGCAAAGAGTGCCAAGGCCGAGGCCTAGAAGGCCCTCCAGGAGATCGACGCGATGAAGAAGATAGCGGCAGGTAAGGCTTTCTATATGCAAAGCGAGCATGTAAAAGTAAATTACCGATTACTTACCCGGATCTGGAGCTCTTCAGGAGCATTCGTAGATTTGCCCCGCAGTGTGTCCGATGCCGCACAATTTTATCAGGACGAGGATGGAAGCTCGACGGAGAAGCTGTTCTGGTCTTAGTATGCTGAGGTCGAACATCCGGTGCCGATGAGTGACCAGCTGAAGCAGATGGTCGAGCTACATAAGGCGGCCGATCAGGCCATGAAGGGCTTTATAGTCCGGTTGTGGCCTGGCGACGCCCTTCCGAACAGCTTCTTCGGCCTGGTGAGGTGGCTTGTGGATGCTTGCCCATGGCTGGAGGTCGTCAAGCGATCCGTCTGCATTGAAGGTGCACGCCGGGCTTTTGCCTGTGTGAAATTGCAGTGGGTCAAGCTAGACGCCGTGAAGCTGGTCAAGGAGGGGCCGCCGGAGGGCAAGGAGCACCGCCACCCCGAGATGTACTACGAGGGTGTTCTGCCGGGTGCCCGTCTCATCGCGGATGAGTGCTCGAAAGATGTAATATTTGAGTAAACTCGCTCGTTTTATCCTGTATTTATGAAAACATGTTCCATATGCACTATGCAACGCTTGTTTGAATTTAAAATATTACCTTTTGTTTGGCTGTTTATCCAATCTGAGAGATAGCTAGTCCTTGGCTTCTGCCCCCATGCCACGAGAGCTGGGGTGTTTAGGATAAACCTGAGCACTCTTGTTCCCATATTTGGGTCCTTCGAGGGAGGTGCTCAGCACAATGAACAAGGCAACCGGACTAATAATGCTTTATCACTCTCACTTAGCCATAGAATTCTATAATTTTAAATTTCGGCGAAGCCCCTGGTATTCGGGAGGCCAAATTCGGGGCGCGATACACGCCTGTAAGCCGGACAGGGCCGGCCCCTCGCCCTAAGTGGCATAAGTCTTTAGGGACTCGAAAAACCTCGCCGAACAGCGACCAGTCTCTCGCCTTATCATGACAGTCAGTTTTAGCTTTCTCTACTGAGGTGCTCAGCACGGCAGAACTGGGGCACAATTGCAGTAGTTCTCCTAGCACCACCTTAGCCGATAGAGCGGAACGTAAGGTACCAAAAGATAGGAGCCGGGCAAACCCAACATTTTACCAAAGACATGATTCAGAGCTGATGCATATAATGCTATAAGTTCAGGGTGCCGCACTTGTGAAAGTGTTCGGACTTTTCACACCGCATTGTGGGGTACGTAAGCCCCTGGTGTATTGGCCGTACCAGAGTGTACGGTTGCAAGGCGTCATTAATGAACACACACACACACACACACACACACACATATATATATATAACAAGAATGCAATAATGGTCGTAATGTAATGCATTGTTTAAAAAGCTGCGTTAAAGCAGAGTGATACAGATAGTGCGATAAATAAAAAGTAGGACTAAGTCCCTTCCAAGGGCGAGCTGAGGGATGATATGAAATCTGAGATCAACCTGGGAATTCCGTTGTATAACGTAGCTGTCTGCCTTCTTGGTTGCTGCATCATGTGTTCGGCAATAGTGCTGCTGGACAGTGTTTCCAGAGATTAACGTCCTGAAAAAAGAAAAAATAACCAAACGGGAAGCCCCTTGTGCGGTTTAGGCCGCATTTTGGGGCGTGCCGCAGTTGTGCCCCCCTCCCCACCTATGCCCATGGTATTTTTAATGCGTAATTATGTACGCGCGACACGAATATCGCTGTTGGGCTGGGATTGGGGTGGCCGCCGTATTGCTACGCGAGCTCAGGTCGCGCCAGGCGGTCTATTTGCCGATTGCCTCGAGCGCGCTTGGAGGTGTCCGGGCTTTGAAACGCTGAACTGGTTGATTGCCTTGAGAGGCTCCTTTGCGCTTCTGCTGCGAGGGCCGCGGTGTGCTCCTCTGTTCGGAGGGAGCGCTCTGTGTTTCCATTGATTGTAATAACTCCACGGGGTCCTGGCATCTTGAGCTTGAGGTATGCATAATGCGGTACCGCATTGAATCTAGCAAATGCGGTTCGCCCGAGCAGCGCGTGATAACCACCGCGGAACGGGACTATATCAAAGATTAACTCTTCGCTTCGGAAGTTATCTGGGGATCCGAAGACCACTTCCAGTGTAATTGAGCCCGTGCAATGGGCCTCTACGCCTGGAATAACGCCCTTAAAGGTCGTTTTTGTGGGTTTGATCCTTGAGGGGTCTATACCCATTGTGCGCACTGTGTCCTGATAAAGCAGGTTCAAGCTGCTGCCGCTGTCCATAAGGACTCGAGTGAGGTGAAATCCATCAATGATTGGGTCTAGGACCAGTGCGGCAAATCCACCATGACGGGTACTATTGGGGTGGTCCCTGATCGGGCAGGAGGACCAAGGGTTGAACTTTGGGGCGACTGGCTCCAACGCATATACATCCCTGAGCGCATGCTTCCGCTCACTCTTTGGGATGTGGGTTGCGTATATCATGTTCACCGTCCGCACTTGCGAGGGAAACCTCTTCTGTCCTCTAGTGTGCGGCTGCCGGGGTTCCTCCTCGTCATCGCTATGCGGCCCCTTGTCCTTGTTTTCGGCAGTTAACTTGCTGGCCTGCTTGAACACCCAACAATCCCTGTTGGTGTGATTGGCTGGCTTGTCTGGGGTGCCGTGTATTTGACACGAGCGATCGAGTATATGGTCCAAGCTGGACGGACCCGGCGTACTTTGTTTGAATGGCTTTTTCCGCTGACCGGGTTTAGAGCCTTTGAATCTGGCATTGACTGCCGTATCCTCAGTATTTTCGCTATTAATGCGGCGCTTATGCTTGTTGAGACGTGACCTGCTATTGCCATCCTTGGTATCTGAGGTACCATGGTTATTTGATATGTTATTACTACGAGCCGGCCAGCTGTCTTCTCCCGCACAAAAGCGGGTCATGAGCGTCGTGAGAGCTGCCATAGATTTTGGCTTTTCCTGACCAAGGTGCCGGGCTAGCCACTCGTCTCGGATGTTGTGCTTGAAAGCTGCTAAGGCCTCCACATCCGGACAGTCGACGATTTGATTTTTCTTTGTAAGGAACCGAGTCCAGAATTGTCTGGCCGACTCTTCTGGCTGCTGAACTATGTGGCTTAAGTCATCGGCGTCTGGTGGTCGCACATAAGTGCCCTAAAAGTTGTCGAGGAATGCGGCTTCCAGATCTTCCCAACAGCTAATGGAGTCCGCTGGCAAGCTATTAAGCCAATGCCGCGCTGGTCCTTTGAGCTTTAATGGGAGGTATTTGATGGCGTGTAAGTCATCGCCGCGGGCCATGTGGATGTGGAGGAGAAAATCCTCAATCCATACTGCGGGATCTGTTGTGCTGTCGTATGATTCAATGTTTACAGGTTTGAAACCTTCTGGGAATTGATGTTCCATTACTTCGTCTGTGAAGCATAAGGGGTGTGCGGCACCTCTGTATTGGGCTATATCGCAACGCAGCTCGAATGGGTCTTGCCCGCTGTGTTCGGCCCGGCCGGATTTGCTTTTACTGTATCCGGCTTGATGTTTGTCGTCTCGCAGAGTGGTGCACCCTCATGATCCGTAGATCAATCTTGAATGCTTTGCCTTGTCCTTCAATATGTCTCGTAGGTCTGGCGTATCTCCCCATGCCTTTTTAGTTGAATGGCGTTGGGGTGGAGGCTGGGCTTTTGGCTGGAATGCCTCTCTATCGCGGCCACGAGGTGGCCGATCAGCCATATCATACGCTTCTTCCTCTAGTCGGGGAAGTAACCTGTGCCTTGGCTACCTCTTGGAGGGAGGCTCGAGTTTATATTCCTTGGCCGCGAGGACTTCAGTCCATTTGTCAGCTAGCAGATCTTGATCAGCTTGAAGCTGCTGCTGCTTTTTCTTCAGGCTATTTGCCGTGGCCATAAGCCGGCGCTTGAAGCGCTCTTGTTCGACGGGATCCTCTGGGATGGTGAATTCATCGTCGCCGAGGCTTGCCTCGTCTTCGAAGGGGGGCATGTGATCATCCTCCTTCTCTCCGCTTGCCGCTCTCTTGGGGGAGCTGGCTCCTTCATCCTCCTGCTCTAAATCTTATTGGAGGGGATTGTTGTTGTCTTCGGCATTATCCGGAGTAATATTATCTCCTGTGCCGATATCACCACTTTTGCTTTGGCGGGACTTAGAGCAGCGCCGCTGACATTGGCGCTTGGGTTGCTTCTTGGAGGGGTCATCCTCCGCTATCTCATCGCCATTGCCTTTGTTGGGTGTATCCACCATGTATATGTCATATGACGAGGTGGCTTTCCAGTGCCCTATAGGTGCTGGTTCATGTTCGTCTCCTACATCGTCGTCCATACCGTCGATGTCTTCGGAGTCGAAGTCGAGCATGTCGGTTAAATCATCGACAGTGGCTATGAAGTGGGTGGTGGGTGGGCATCGAATTTCTTCGTCGTCCGTATCCCAATCCTGTTGGCCATAATCCGGCCAGGGCTCTCCTGACAAAGAGAGAGACCTTAGTGAATTCAGAATGTCGCCGAAGGGCGAGTGCTGAAAGATATCTATGGCGGTGAATTCCATGATCGGCACCCAATCCGTTTCGATTGGCAGGGGCGCAGGCGGTTCGGAGTTAGAAAAAGAGTCCGGCACATTGGAGTCACGGGCTGCGCAGAGGATTATGCTGGTGTTCGGCTCGATCACCGTTGAGACTGCAGCCCCTGAGGCGGTGTCTAACCACCCATCCTTGATTGGCGCAGTTGGCTCCGAACTAAGGGTCGGAGCTGATGCGGGCGCGGCATCTGAGCTACTGTTCGGCGGCAGAGCTAGGTCATACCCATCGCGACAGTGCGGCGTGCCCGGCTGTGGCTCGAATCCGTCGAAGATCAAGTCTCGGCGGATGTCGGCCGTGTAGTTCAAACTTCCAAATCTGACATGATGGCCAGGGGCGTAGCTTTCAATCTGCTCCAGATGGCCAAGCGAATTAGCCCGCAGTGCAAAGCCGCCGAATATGAAGATCTGTCCGGGGAGAAAAGTCTCACCCTGGACCGCATCGCTATCAATGGTAGTAGGAGCCATCAAGCCTAACGGCGACGACACAGAGGAACTCTCAATGAAAGCACCAATGTCGGTGTCAAAACCGGCGGATCTCGGGTAGGGGGTCCCGAACTATGTGTCTAGGCCGGATGGTAACAGGAGGCAGGGGACACGAAGTTTTACCCAGGTTCGGGCCATCTTGATGGAGGAAAAACCCTACGTCCTGCTTGATTAATATTGATGATATGGGTAGTACAAGAGTAGATCTACCACGAGATCAGAGAGGCTAAAACCCTAGAAGCTAGCCTATGGTATGATTGTATGTTGTGATTGTTGTTCTACGGACTAAAACCGTCCGGTTTATATAGACACCAGAGAGGGTTAGGGTTACACAAGGTCGGTTACAAAGGAGGAGATATCCATATACGTATTGCCTAGCTAGCCTTCCATGCCAAGTAGAGTCCCATCCGGACACGAGACGGAGTCTTCAATCTTGTATCTTCATAGTCTAACAGTCCGGCCAATGGAGATAGTCCAGCTGTCCGGAGACCCCCTAATCCAGGACTCCCTCAGCGGGGCTCCGGCTCCGGGCGGCGGCGGTCGGCTCCGGGCGGCGGCTCGCGGTGGGGGGGGGGGTGCGGCTTTAAAGGGGGGGGGGGGGAGGTACCTTGGGGGAGGGGGCACGGCGCGGGGGGAACGGGAGTCCAAGCCAGACTCCCTGTCGGCGGCGGTGGCACAGTCCCGCTAGGAGACGGCGGCGCAGGGCGAGGTGGGCCGGCGCTGGGATTCAGCCCAGCTAGGCCTAGGCGTATTTTTTAAATAATTCCGCCGAAACTAAAAAAATCCTAGAAAACAAAATAAAATTCTAAAAATGCCAAAACAAATTTTCTCCGTCTAAATAAAATATTTAGAATGAGATGAACATTTTCTTGGCCCTAAAATGCAATTTTGAAAATGTGCAATTTTTCTAATGCAACGAATTTTGCAAATAAAATCCAAGTAAAAGCAAAAAAAATCGATTTTAATATCTTTCCTCCAATATTTCATTTATTTTGGAGAAGTCATATTATCTTCTCTCATATATTAATATGAAATATTTTTGGAGAGAAAAATAATTAAAACCAAAATCCTTGTTTCAATATTTGATATAAGTCAAATATGGAATCTCGGAAATCCCCAACTCTCTCCGACGGTCCTTGAGTTGCTTAGGATTTCGAGGACCGCGAGACGAAATGCAACAAAACATGATATGTAAGAATGATCTATGTATAACATTCCAAATTGAAAATTTGGGATGTTACAAACCTACCCCCCTTAAGATGAATCTCGCCCTCGAGATTCGGGTTGGCTAGAAAATAGGTGTGGGTGGTCCTTGCGGAGATCATCCTCTCGTTCCCATGTAGCTTCGTCCTCGGTATGGTGGCTCCACTGAACTTTGCAAAACTTCATGACTTTGCTGCGGGTGACTCGACTAGCAAACTCCAAAATCTTGACTGGCTTCTCTTCATAAGTCAAGTTATTGTCCAACTGAATCGCCTCCAAGGGTACGATATCTCTTAGTGGTATGTCGGCCATCTCAGCATGGCACTTCTTCAACTGGGAAATGTGAAACACATCGTGAACTCCTGACAGTCCTTCAGGTAACTCCAACTTGTAGGCAACTTCTCCCATCCGTTCCAAAACACGATATGGTCCTACAAATCTTGGGGCTAGCTTTCCCTTAACTCCAAAACATTTCACTCCCCGCAAAGGTGATACCCGCAAATATGCTCTATCTCCAATTTCATAGGTTACCTCCTTGCGTTTCAAATCTGCATAACTCTTCTGTCTGGACTGGGCTATCTTCAGTCTATCACGGATCAGTTTAACCTTCTCCTCAGACTCTTTGATCAAGTCTGGTCCAAACAACTGCCGTCTCCAACTTCATCCCACATCAATGGTGTTTTGCACCTTCGACCATACAGAGCTTCGAACTGTGCCATCTTCAGACTGGCTTGGTAACTATTTTTGTATGAGAACTCTGCGTAAGGTAGATTGTCATCCCAACTAGATCCATTATCTAGTACACATGCTCTCAACATGTCCTCCAGAATCTGGTTGACTCTCTCGGTCTGTCCATCCATCTGCGGATGAAATGCTGTACTGAACTCCAATCTGGTTCCCAAAGTCTGGTGCAACTGGTGCCAAAACTTTGAGGTAAACTGTGTCCCTCTATCTGATACGATGGTCCTCGGAACTCCATGCAGACATACGATCCTGGTCATATATATCTTGGCCAACTTTGCACTGGTATAAGTTATTTTCATTGGGATAAAGTGTGCCACTTTGGTTAAACGGTCAACTACTACCCATATAGAATCGTATGCTGATTTGGTCCTGGGTAATCCAGTGATAAAATCCATACCAAGTTTATCCCACTTCCATTCGGGTATCGGCATAGGCTGTAGCAATCCTGCTGGCTTTTGATGCTCTACCTTCACTCTCTGACATACATCACATACGGCCACATACTTGGCGATATCCTTCTTCATCCCCGTCCACCAGAAACGTTCCTTTAAATCCAAATACATCTTGGTGTTTCCGGGGTGTATCGAGTATGGTGATTCATGTGCCTCCTGAAGTATTAACTTCCTAATCTCTACGTTATTGGGCACATAAACACGGTACTCAAACCATAAGGTGTCGTGCTCATCCTCACGAAAACCTTTGGCCTTTCCTTCGCTCATTTTCTCCTTTATCTCGGCAATCTCTTTGTCATCCTTCTGAGCTTCTCGAATCTTTCCCAACAATGTATACTGTACCTCTATTGTTGCAACAAAACCTCTAGGAACAATCTCCAAACGTAGTTCCCGGAGATCCTCTGCTAACTCCTTCGGCAATCCCGTGCTTATTAGGGTATTAGCATAGCTCTTCTGGCTCAAGGCGTCTGCTACGACATTGGCCTTTCCTGGATGATAATGAAGCTTCATGTCATAATCCTTTATAAGCTCCAACCATCTTCTCTGCCTAAGGTTCAACTCATTCTGGGTGAAAATGTACTTCAAACTCTTATGATCCGTATACACATCACAATGATTTCCAATAAGGTAATGTCTCCAAGTCTTCAACGCATGCACTACGGCTGCTAGTTCCAAATCATGCATGGCATATTTCAACTCGTGCAGTTTTAGTTGTCATGAGGCATACGAAACAACTCTTCTGTCCTGCATAAGCACACTTCCAAGTCCTAAGGGAGAGGCGTCACAATACACTTGAAAATCCTTGCGTATATCCGGTAGTGTCAGCACTGGGGCTGTAGTCAAACGTTTCTTCAGCTCCTGAAAACTTGCCTCACAATCTTCCGTCCATTTAAACTTGGTATCCTTCTTCAATAATTCTATCATGGGCTTCGCAATCTTGGAAAAATTCTCAATGAATCTCCGATAGTATCCTGCGAGTCTAAGAAAACTGCGGATCTCGCTAATTGAAGTGGGTGCCAACCATTTAGTGACCGATTGAACCTTGGTGGGATCTACTGCTATACCTTCTCCTGATATAACATGTCCAAGGAATTCGACTTCCTTCAACTAAAACTCGCATTTGCTGAACTTGGCATGTAACTGATGTTCCCTAAGTTTCTCGAGAACTAAACGCAAATGCTCCTTGTGTTCCTCTTCATTCCTCGAATATACCATTATATCATCAATGAACACCACAACAAACTTATCCAAATACTCCATGAACACCTTGTTCATCATGCTCATGAAATAGGCAGGGGCATTAGTCAGTCCAAACGACATGACCGTATACTCGTATAACCCGTACCGTGTGGTGAAGGTTGTCTTTGGTATATCCTTGTCTCGTATCTTCAACTGATGATATCCTGACCGCAGATCGATCTTCGAAAACACCTTAGCTCCTTGCAGCTGGTCAAACAGATCATTGATCATCGGCAATGGGTTCTTTTTCTTAATCATTACCTCGTTCAAGGCCCGATAATCAACAACCATTCTTAGGGATTTATCATTTTTGTCAACCAAAAGCACTGGAGCTCCCCATGGTGATGAACTCCGTCGAATGTAACCTTTCTCCAATAACTCCTTGATCTATTTCTTAATCTCCTCCAGATCATTCGCGGGCATCCTATAGGGTCTCTTGGATATTGGCCCTATGCCTGGTAATAGCTCTATCAAAAACTCGATATCTCGATCTGGTGGCATGCCTGGTAACTCCTCTGGAAAAACATCCGGATAATCCTTTACTACAAGCACTTCCTCCTGAACAACTCCCGTGAGGGTATTTGCTTGGCTACTTCTTGGCGCATGCCTAGATATATACTTGATCCTTTTTCTCTCCGGGGTGGTGAGACAAATTGACTTACTAACACAGTCAATGCTTCCTCCATACTTTGACATCCAGTCCATACCTAATATCACATCCAATCCTTGTGACCCCAAGATAATTAGGTTGGACGGAAAAACATGGCTACCAATGGTTAACGATATCTGGTCGCACCATCGACTAGCCATATACTCTGCTCCAGGTGAACTTACTAACAAAGGGGTCCTAAGGGTTTGGGTCGGTAGTTTAAACTTATCCACGAATTCCCTTGATATGTATGAATGCGATGCACCAGTATCGAAAAGAACAAGAGCGGTAAATGACTTAACCAAAAACTTACCTATAACCGCGTCTGGCTGCTCTTCAACCTCCTCCACATTAACGTGGTTCACTTATCCTTTGTTGAATGGATTGGGCTTGTTTCCAGTGCTCCCATTTCCGTTTCCATTCTTCCCTTCAGGGAACTCCGTGTCATAGTGTCCAGTCTTCCCGCACTTGAAACAAGTAACGTGGCTTAGGTCCCTCTTGGTGGGTGTGGCTGGATTGGGGCGGTTTTGATTGTTGCTTGCTCCATTCCCATTTCCATTCCTTGTGCCAGTATGATTATGGTTACTTCCTCCATTATGGGTGTGGCCTCCATGGTTATGAACAAGTCCTCCCGAGTTCAGGGTTAGGCGAGGCTTCTGCTGAGCTCCTGAGTTATACCTCCCTTGTCCATACTTCCTCTTACGGCTCTCAATCTGCTGTTGCTTCCCTTCAATCATAAGAGCCTTATCTACCAACTCCTGGTAGTTGGTGAATGTTGCCACCATCAACTACATACTCATCTCATCATTCAGCCCTTCCATAAACTTCTCCTGCTTTGCGGTATCTGTGGCCACATCATCAGGGGCATAGCGAGATAACTTGCTAAACTCATCTACATACTGAGCCACAGTACGGTTCCCCTGGCTAAGTTGTGAAACTCACGCTTCTTCAAATTCATGGCTCCAGTGGAGACATGGCCTGTACGGAAAGCTTGCTAAAATTGGTCCCATGTCACCGTGGCTATAGGGTAGGTGACAGTGTAATTCTCCCACCATGATGCTGCTGGTCCATACAGCTGATGTGCGGCAAAACGCACCTTCTCAGCATCAGTACATCCTGTAGTGGTCAACTCCCTTCCAATCTTGCGGAGCCAATCATCTGCTACTATAGGCTCGGTGCTACTGGAAAACACCGACGGTTGCAACCTCAGAAAATGGGCTAAGTTGTCAACTGGTGGTGCTGGTGGTGGATTGTTGTTGTTGCCCTGATTCTGAACTAACAGCTGCATCAGGGTATTCTGCTGCTGGATCAACTGAGTGAGCTCAGGTGGGAATGCAAATCCGGGGTCACGTCTCGGAGGCATCTGATGGGTTTAGAGGGGAGATATTAGAATAGAATGAGGTCTAATGAGAAAGCACTACCCATATGCACATGAGACAAACACAAACATTTCACTCAATCAATCAAGCAAGGCATACAATCAATCTAACTATTGCAAAAGTGCTCGGACTACTTTATTTACATGGTGGAATACTACTACTGATATGGTGGTCTACTAAAAATATTCCTCGGTTGCAGACTCCATGATATCTGCTCCAGCTTCGTCTTCAAAGTCATCATCGCTAAGGTCGGAGTCGGTGTCGTCGATGATGATGTAGTCCTCCGGGCGAATCTCCTTGGGTTCTTCATCTTCTTCTACTGGTGTGGGGTCTCCCATTAATATTCCGATCTTCTTAATCAGGTCGTCATTCTTCTCCAGTAGTGTCGCAATTTCCTCCTCATATCCATCGCGTGTAGACTTAAGTTCTTCTTCCAGCTCAATGATCCTTGTCTTCGCCTTCTTCAAATATATCATGTCTGCGCACATTTGGTTCTCCTGACGTCGAATGTGCTAGTTTAACTCCTGGATGAAAGCTGCAATTGATCTATCCTTCCTGTTGTTGATCATCTCCCATTGCTCATCTCGGCGCCCACAGATCTGGTAGATAGTATCCTTAAGCTCCTTGTGATATACTTCTCCAATGTGTCCCATGGTGATGTGAGCTGCCATACTCTTTCCTAAACTCCAGGTTGGTGCGTTGAAGGAAAACTCTATAGGTTTAGTGACTGGCATGGAGCTCCTTCCTGGAACTTGAACTTGAATCATCCATTGCTCCTCTTCTGGTAAAGTGGCGTTGTAGGTCTTGGTGAAGCTTGGTATTCCAATGTTCAAGTACCTAGTGACTTCCTTCAGGTGTCGTCCAAAAGGTGATTCTTCCTCCGGTTGTGCAAACTTGTTCCTTGCATCCACCATCCTAAAGAGTAGAAAATGGAGAGGAGTCAGAAATGAGAAGAGAATAGTGATCTATGGCTTTTAGCTTAGTGGTCGTATCCTACACTCAGCGTGTGCTCTGATACCATCTTGTAGCGACCCAACCTCAAACGGTCAAGTCTCTGTGCTTCAGTGTCATCCCTGGATCAGTAATGCTGACACACACAGTACTCGAGGATTTATAACAGAGTAGCAATCACACACTTATTACATCGAATATCTCCAAAGAGAACTTATTACAATAAATATGGCTTAAGGCCATCTAATGAGATAATAGCGGAAGGCTTGGAAGATAAAGTGAGTCCATCAACTCCAACGGCATAGCTGAGCTGCACGAAAATGACCTAACGAACCTTACTCCTCGTCTGAAAAGTCTACAACATAATACGTTGCAGCCCAAAAACGGGTCAGCACATGGAATATGCTGGCAAAATAACATAGTAGAGCAGAAACAGAATAATGCTATCACTACATGCATATTTGGCTGGTGGAAAGCTCTATGGTTATAGTTTTGCGAAAAGCCAATTTTTCCCTACAACAAAGGAATAGATTTTAATTTAACTATCATGGTAGTTGAAACATCATTGAGAAGGTTCCTCCAACTCAATCCCAATTAAGGTGATTAACAACCCAACAATATTATTTTTAGGGTGATGAGATACTTAAGACACTCCAAGTACTAGATATTCAAGATTATCCATAACCGGGGACACGGCTAACCATGATTAGTTTATACACTCTGCAGAGGTTTGCGCACTTTCCCCCCCAAGACTCAATCTCCTCCGTTGGTTTTCTCGCACTACAGGGTGTTTGAGAAACGGATGACCGAGACACAGTCTTTCAGAAACATTAACTCTCTACTCCGGGCAGACCATACCAAACCTACAACCCACTACCTGCTGATCCACCTCTTCAAGAGCTTCACGTAACTTACTCAACTATGCTAGAGCCCATAATAGCTTGTGGCCGCACATGGAAGTTTCTGGCATGAATAACCTCAGTTCCCTTTGAGCCTGGGTGGCGGTCCATAGGAAGATCACACGGGTACTCCGGGATTTCCAAAAAAATACAGGCAACATTGGGTACTCCAGGTGCCTCAATCCACCCAGATGTGTATTTAAGTTGCCACCTGAAGTTGAACAATTAATTAACAATCTCACATCTGTCATGGATTTCACTTACCCATACCACGTCTACGAGCATAGCATAGCAATATAAGCAACGCGTAGAAGTAACTCCCAAGGGTTTGAATGTAACAGGGCAATATGTTCTATCTCATCAACTACTTCCCAACCCACATGTTAATGACATCCTAACCATGCAATGTTTGAGGATTGGAACTAATGCATAAAAACTGGGTGATAACGGGGTATGATCAAAGTGTTACTTGCCTTGCTGACGATCCGCGAATCCTAGAGACTCCAAATAACACGCTTCGCACTCCGGGAATTCTATCGCAAACAAACAATAGCATACATAAGCAATCAACCAAAGAAACACGGGTAAAACTCAAATAAAAATATCTAACCATAAAGTTCAACTTAAGAACTCCGGTTTGCAAAAAGAATCAAATCAAACAGAGCAACGAAACTCAAACGACAAAAGAAACAAGACCTGTTTACTAATCTGGACCTAGGTTAAATTTTACTATAGAAAAAACTTGTGCAAGTTGGTTAAACGAAAAGAGGGTCTCGAGACGAAGATCTAGGCGCTTGAATCGTCTGATTCCGACTAATGAGCGAAAAGAAAAACTAGAACGAAAATCGGATCAGAAATCGCGATCAGAAATAATCGCGGATTAATCCGATAAAAGAAAACCGACGAACAGTCTAACGAACGAGCGTTCGTTATCTGTAACTAAAGGGCGAAAACCGTTCGTTAAAACGAATGTCCGGACGAACGTCCGCTAAAAAGAAAAACCGGCGAACCGAAAAAAACGACTAGGGTTTTCTAGCGAAAACCGATCCGGTTTTCTAAAAAAAAACCGAACGGCGCTAACCTCAGCGAGGTCAGGCACGGAGGGGCTCCGGCTCGGGGCGGCACGGCTCGGGGCGGCGGCGGTGCGGTCAGTGGGCGGCGGCGGCGCGACAACGGCAAGGCGGCAGGCACGGCGGCTTTGGCGGCGGGGCGGCGGCTCGCGGCGGGGTGGGGCTCCAAGGGCGGCGGCGGGGGGGGGGGGGGGGGGGTGGCCTTAAGGGGGGGAGGTGCCTTGGGGGAGGGGGCACGACGCGGGGGGAACGGGAATCCGAGTCGGACTCCCTGTCGGCGGCGGCGGCGCAGTCCCGCTAGGAGACGGTGGCGCGGGGCGAGGTCGGCCGGCGTTGGGTTTCGGCCCAGCTAGGCCTAGGCGTGTTTTTTAAATAATTCCGCCGAAACTAAAAAATATCCTAGAAAATAAAATAAAATTCTAAAAATGCCAAAACAAATTTTCTCCGTCTAAATAAAATATTTAGAACGAGATGAACATTTTCTTGGCCCTAAAATGCAATTTTGAAAACGTGCAATTTTTCTAATGCAACCAAAATTGCAAATAAAATCCAAATAAAAGCAAAAAAATTGATTTTAATATCTTTCCTCCAATATTTCATTTATTTTGGAGAAGTCATATTATCTCCTCTCATATATTAATATGAAATATTTTCGGAGGGAAAAATAATTAAAACCAAAATCCTTGTTTCAATATTTGATATAAGTCAAATATGGAATGTGGGAAATCCCTAACTCTCTCCGAGGGTCCTTGAGTTGCTTAGGATTTCGAGGATCGCGAGACAAAATGCAACAAAACATGATATGCAAGAATGATCTATGTATAACATTCCAAATTGAAATTTGGGATGTTACACTAGATATTCTCATAACTATGCTCAATTCCGTCAATTGCTCAACAGTCATTTGTTCACCCACCGTAGCATACTTATGCTCTCGAGAGAAGCCATTAGTGCAACCTATGGCCCCCGGGTCTATCTTCATCATATTAATCTCCTACTACTTAGTTATTTCATTTGCTTTTTTACTTTGCCTTTATTTTACTTTGCATCTTTATCACAAAATACCAAAAATATTATCTTATCATATCTATCAGATCTCACTCTCGTAAGTGGCTGTGTAGGGATTGACAACCCCTATTCGCGTTGGTTGCGATGATTTATTTGTTTTGTGCAGGTACGAGGGACTCGCGTGTAGCCTCCTACTGGATTGATACCTTGGTTCTCAAAAATTGAGGGAAATACTTATGCTACTTTGCTGCATCATCCCTTCCTCTTCGTAGAAAACCAACGCAGTTCTCAAGAGGTAGCAAGAAGGATTTCTGGCGCCGTTGTCGGGGAGGTCTATGCAAAAGTGAACATACCAAGTACCCATCACATACCCTTATCTCCCGCATTACATTATTTGCCATTTGCCTCTCGTTTTCCTCTCCCCCACTTCACCCTTGCCATTTTATTTGCCCTTCTTCTGCTCGTCTTTCCATTTGCTTTGATGTCTTACTTGGCTCGTTTGCTCGTTTGGTTGGAATAGTTGTTTATTTATTAATAAACAGAGAACCTAAATATCTATGGATCCTCATCCGCTTGCTTATCTTTTTAAGAGATCAAATTATGATGAACCAATTGCTAGTGAGTTTTGTGCACTAGATTATCTTTATGAAGTTTTGCTTGAAATTCGTGAATCTGAAAATTGTGATAAAGTACTTTATGGGGTGATTCATGATGAATCTTTGAATAAAAAGCATGATTGCAATGATGATAGTATAAATTCTATTAATGTCAACTGTGCTTATAATATGCAAAACCCTAAGCTTGGGGATGCTAGTTTTGCTATGTCTACTACTTGTTGCAATGATCATGATTGGGTTGATTCTTTTTTTGATCTTGAAAATTTATTTAAGCCCCATGATGAATATGAGATTGATAATAGTGTTCGCAATAGTATTAAAAGTGGGTTTGGAGAGGTCATGACTTTAGTTAATGTTAATCCCACTATTTTGGAAGAGTGTCAACTTTGCATGCATGTGGATCATGTTGAAAATATTTTATGTGATAAATATTTTGTTGAATTTGCTTATGATCCTACATGTAATTATTATGAGAATGGAAAATATGGTTGTAGAAATTTTCATGTTACTAAATTACCTCTCGTTATGTTGAGATTACTATTGTTTCTTTCCTCTTCCATGCATATGCTAGTTTTTGCTTGCCATGATAATTTTTTTGCCTATAAGATGCCTATGCATAGTAAGTATGTTAGACTTAGATGTGTTTGTCACATGTTTTATGATGCTCTCTTTGTGCTTCAATTCCTGTCTTTCATGTGAGCATCATTAAAATTATCAATGCCTAGCTAAAAAGGCTTTAAAGAAAAGCGCTTGTTGGGAGACAACCCAATATTTTTCCTTGCTGTTATTAAATAAATAATTTATCTAGCCTCTGTTTTGGTTGTGTTTTTTTTGTTTAATTAGTGTTTGTGCCAAGTAGAACCGTTGGGAAGACTTGGGGAAAGTCTTGTTGAACTTGCTGTAAAAAACAGAAACTTTAGCGCTCACGAGAACTGCTGTCATTTTTATTTGAAGAGTGATATTTAGTTAATTCTTTTTGCATATGATTAATATATAAATTCCTCACGTCCAGCAATTTATTTTAGAATTTTTGGGGCTCCAGATCTTGCGCTAGCTACAGATTACTACAGGCTGTTCTGTTTTTGACAGATTCTGTTTTTTGTGTGTTGTTTGCTTATTTTGATGAATCTATGGCTAGTAAAATAGTTTATAAACCATAGAGAAGTTGGAATACAGTAGGTATAACACCAATATAAATAAACAATGAGTTCATTACAGTACCTTGAAGTGGTCTTTTATTTTCTTTCACTAATGGAGCTCACGAGATTTTCTACTTTAAGTTTTGTGTTGTGAAGTTTTCAAGTTTTGGGTAAAGATTTGATGGATTATGGAACAAGGAGTGGCAAGAGCCTAAGCTTGGGTATGCCCATGTCACCCCCAAGATAATCTAAGGACACCTAAAAGCCAAAGCTTGGGGATGCCCCGGAAGGCATCCCCTCTTTCGTCTACTTCTATCGGTAACTTTACTTGGAGCTATATTTTTATTCACCACATGATATGTGTTTTGCTTGGAGCGTCTTGTATTATTTGAGTCTTTGCTTTTTATTTTACCACAATCATCCTTGCTGCACACACCTTTTGAGAGAGCCATACATGACTTGGAATTTGTTAGAATACTCTATGTGCTTCGCTTATATCTTTTGAGTTATATAGTTTTGCTCTAGTACTTCACTTATATCTTTTAGAGCACGGTGGTGGATTTGTTTTATAGAAACTATTGATCTCTCATGCTTCACTTAGATTATTTTGAGAGTCTTAATATCATGGTAATTTTCTTAAAATCCTAATATGCTAGGTATTCAAGATTAGTAAAATTTTCTTAAGAGTGTTTTGAATACTAAGAGAAGTTTGATGCTTGATGATTGTTTTGGATATGGATGTAATAATATCAAAGTCGTGCTAGTTGAGTAGTTGTGAAATTGAGAAATACTTGTTTTGAAGTTTGCAAGTCCCGTAGCATGCACGTATGGTAAACGTTATGTAACAAATTTGAAACATGAGGTGTTATTTGATTGTCTTCCTTATGAGTGGCAGTCAGGGACGAGCGATGGTCTTTTCCTACCAATCTATCCCCCTAGGAGCATGCGCGTAGTACCAAGGTTTTTGATGACTTGTAGATTTTTGCAATAAGTATGTGAGTTCTTTATGACTAATGTTGAGTCCATGGATTATACGCACTCTCACCCTTCCATCCTTGCTAGCCTCTTCGGTACCGTACATTGCCCTTTCTCACATTGAGAGTTGGCGCAAACTTCGCCGGTGCATCCAAACCTCGTGATATGATACACTCTTTCACACATAAACCTCCTTATATCTTCCTCAAAACAGCCACCATACCTACCTATTATGGCATTTCCATAGCCATTCCGAGATATATTGCCATGCAACTTTCCACCATTCCGTTCATCATGACGCATTCATCATTGTCATATTTCTTAGCATGACCATGTAGTTGACATAGTATTTGTGGCAAAGCCACCGTTCATAATTCTTTCATACATGTCACTCTTGGTTCATTGCATATCCCGGTACACCACTGGAGGCATTCATATAGAGTCATCTTTTGTTCTAGCATCGAGTTGTAATCATTGAGTTGTAAATAAATAGAAGTGTGATGACCATCATTTTCTAGAGCATTGTCCCAAGTGAGGAATTATAAAAAAAAGAAAAGAGAAAGGCTATAAAAAAGAGAAGGCCCAAAAAAAATATAAGAGAAAAAGAGAGAAGCGACAATGTTACTATCCTTTGCCACACTTGTGCTTCAAAGTAGCACCATGATCTTCATGATAGAGAGTCTCTTGTTTTGTCATTTTCATATACTAGTGGGAACTTTTCATTATATAACTTGGCTTGTATATTCCAATAACGGGCCTCCTCAAGTGCCCTAGGTCTTCATGAGCAAGCAAGTTGGATGCACACCCACTTAGTTTCTTTTGTTGAGCTTTCATACATTTATAGCTCTAGTGCATCCGTTGCATGGCAATCCCTACTCCTTGCATTAACATCAATCGATGGGCATCTCCATAGCCCATTGATTAGCCTCGTTGATGTGAGATTTTCTCCTTTTTTGTCTTCTCTACATAACCCCCCTCATTATATTCTATTCCACCCATAGTGCTATGTCCATGGCTCGCGCTCATATATTGCGTGAAAGTTTATAGGTTTGAGATTACTAAAGTATGAAACAATTGCTTGGCTTGTCATTGGGGTTGTGCATGATGAGAGCGTTCTTGTGTGACGAAAATGAAACATGACTAAACTATATGATTTTGTAGGGATGAACTTTCTTTGGCCATGTTATTTTGATAAGACATAATTGCTTAGTTAGTATGCTTGAAGTATTATTATTTTTATGTCAATATGAACTTTTGTCTTGAATCTTTCAGATCTAAATATTCATACCACAATTAAAAAGAATTACATTCAAATTATGCCAAGTAGCACTCCACATCAAAAATTCTGTTTTTATCATTTGCCTACTCGAGGACGAGTAGGAATTAAGCTTGGGGATGCTTGATACGTCTCCAACGTATCTATAAGTTTTGATTGCTCCATGCTACATTATCTATTGTTTTGGACATTATTGGGCTTTATTATCCACTTTTAAATTATTTTTGGGACTAACCTATTAACCGGAGGCCCAGCCCAGAATTGGTGTTTTTTTTGCCTATTTTAGGGTTTCGAAGAAAAGGAATATCAAACGGAGTCCAAACGGAATGAAACCTTCGGGAACGTGCTTTTCTCAACGAACAAGACCCGAAAGACTTGGACCCTACGTCAAGACATAAAAGAGGAGGCCATGAGGTAGGGGGGCGCGCCTACCCCCCAGGCGCGCCCTCCACCCTCGTGGGTGCCCTGTTGGTCCACCGACGTACTCCTTCCTCCTATATATACCTACGTACCCCCAAACGATCAGATATGGAGCCAAAAACCTAATTCCACCTCCGCAACTTTCTGTATCCACGAGATCCCATCTTGGGGCCTGTTCTGGAGCTCCGCCGAAGGGGGCATCGATCACGGAGGGCTTCTACATCAACACCATAGCCCCTTCGATGAAGTGTGAGTAGTTCACCTCAGACCTTCGGGTCCATAGTTATTAGCTAGATGGCTTCTTCTCTCCTTTTGGATCTCAATACAATGTTCTCCCCCTCTCTTGTGGAGAACTATTCGATGTAATCTTCTTTTTGCGGTGTGTTTGTTGAGACCGATGAATTGTGGGTTTATGATCAAGTTTATCTATGAACAATATTTGAATCTCCTCTGAATTCTTTTATGTATGATTGGTTAACTTTGCAAGTCTTTTTGAATTATCAGTTTGGTTTGGCTTACTAGATTGATCTTTCTTGCAATGGGAGAAGTGCTTAGCTTTGGGTTCAGTCTTGCGGTGTCCTTTCCCAGTGACAGTAGGGGCAGAAAGGCACGTATTGTATTGTTGCCATCGAGGATAACAAGATGGGGTTTTCATCATATTGCATGAGTCTATCCCTCTACATCATGTCATCTTGCTTAAGGCTTTACTTTGTTTTTAACTTAATACTCTAGATGCATGCTGGATAGCGGTCGATGAGTGGAGTAATAGTAGTAGATGCAGGCAGGAGTCGGTCTACTTGTCTCGCACGTGATGCCTATATACATGATCATACCTAGATATTCTCATAACTATGCTCAATTCTATCAATTTCTCAACAATCATTTGTTCACCCACCGTAGAATACTTATGCTCTCGAGAGAAGCCATTAGTGAAACCTATGGCCCCCGGGTCAATCTTCATCATATTAATCTCCTACTACTTAGTTATTTCCTTTGCTTTTTTTACTATGCCTTTATTTTACTTTGCATCTTTATCACAAAAATACCAAAAATATTATCTTATCATATCTATCAAATCTCACTCTCGTAAGTGGCCGTGTAGGGATTGACAACCCATATTCGTGTTGGTTGCGAGGATTTATTTGTTTTGTGTGCAGGTACGAGGGACTTGCGCGTAGCCTCCTACTGGATTGATACCTTGGTTCTCCAAAACTGAGGGAAATACTTACGCTACTTTGCTGCATCATCCCTTCCTCTTCGGGGAAAACCAACGCAGTGCTCAAGAGGTTGCGCACTGCGTTGGTTTTCCC
Organism: Triticum monococcum; assembly: GCA_034509565.1. Taxonomy (NCBI): domain Eukaryota; kingdom Viridiplantae; phylum Streptophyta; class Magnoliopsida; order Poales; family Poaceae; genus Triticum; species Triticum monococcum. The sequence continues at coordinate 125,175,704 of CM067841.1, forward strand.
CGAAGAGGAAGGGATGATGCAGCAAAGTAGCGTAAGTATTTCCCCCGGTTTTTGAGAACCAAGGTATCAATCCAGTAGGAGACTACACGCAAGTACCTCGTACCTACACAAACAAATAAGAACCTCGCAACCAACACGATAAAGGGGTTGTCAATCCCTTCACGGTCACTTACGAGAGTGAGATCTGATAGAGATAATAAGATAAATATTTTTGGTATTTTTATGATATAGGTGGGAAAATAAAGATTGCAAAATAAAATAGATTGGAAACTTATATGATAAAAGATAGACCCGGGGGCCATAGGTTTCACTAGTGGCTTCTCTCAAGATAGCATAAGTATTACGATGGATGAACAAATTACTGTCGAGCAATTGATAGAAAAGTGCATAATTATGAGAATATCTAGGCATGATCATGTATATAGGCACCACGTCCGCGACAAGTAGACCAAAAAGATTCTGCATCTACTACTATTACTCCACACATCGACCGCTATCCAGCATGCATCTAGAGTATTAAGTTCATAAGAACAGAGTAATGCATTAGGCAAGATGACATGATGTAGAGGGATACACTCAAGTAATATGATATAAACCCCATCTTTTTATCGTCGATGGCAACAATACAATACGTGCCTTGCTGCCCCTGCTGTCACTGGGAAAGGACATTCAATATTGAACCCAAAGCTAAGCACTTCTCCCATTGCAAGAAAGATAAATCTAGTAGGCCAAACCAAACTGATAATTCGAAGAGACTTTCAAAGATAACCAATCATACATAAAAGATTTCAAAGAAGAATCAAATATTGTTCATAGATAAACTTGATCATAAACCCACAATTCATCGGATCTCGACAAACACACCGCAAAAAGAGTTACATCGAATGGACCTCCAAGAAGATCGAGGAGAACATTGTATTGAGATCCAAAGAGAGAGAAGAAGCCATCTAGCTAATAAATATGGACCCGAAGGTCTATGGCAAACTACTCACACATCATTGAAGAGTCTATGGTGTTGATGTATAAGCCCTCCGTGAACGATTCCCCCTCCGGCGGAGCTCCGGAAAAGGCCCCAAGACGGGATCTCTTGGGTACAAAAGATTGCGGCGGTGGAAATAGGGTTTCGTGGTGCTCCTGGATGTTTTCGGGGTATATGGATATATATATAGGAGGAAGAAGTAGGTCGATGGAGCTGCGAGGGGCCCACGAGGGTGGGGGCGCGCCCAGGGGGGCAGGCGCGCCTCCCTGCCTCATGGCCATCTCGTTTCTTTCTTGACGTCTACTCCAAGTCCTCTGGATCATGCTTTTTCCAAAAATAACTCTCCCGAAGGTTTCATTCTGTTTGATATTCCTTTTCTGCGAAACACTGAAATAGGCAAAAAACAACAATTTGCACCGGGCCTTGGGTTAGTAGGTTAGTCCCAAAAATAATATAAAACTGTATAATAAAGCCCATTAAACATCCAAAACAGATAATACAATAGCATGCAACAATCAAAAATTATAGAAACATTGGAGATGTATCAAGCATCCCCAAGCTTAATTCCTGCTCGTCCTCGAGTAGGTAAATGATAAAAACAGAATTTTTGATGTGGAATGCTACCTAGCATAATTCTCAATATAATTTTCTTTATTGTGGCATGAATATTCAGATCCGAAAGATTCAAGACAAGAGTTTAATATTGACATAAAAATAATAATACTTCAAGCATACCAACTAAGCAATCATGTCTTCTCAAAATAACATGGCAAAAGAAAGTTCATCCCTACAAAATCATATAGTTTGGTCATGCTCCATTTTCGTCACACAAGAATGCTCTCATCACGCACAACCCCAATGACAAGCCAAGCAATTGTTTCATACTTTTGTAATCTCAAACTTCTTTCAACTTTCACGCAATACATGAGCATGAGCCATGGACGTAGCACTATGGGTGGAATAGAATATAATGATGGGGGTTATGTGGAGAAGACAAAAAAGGAGAAAGTCTCACATCGACGAGGATAATCAACGGGCTAGGGAGATGCCCATCAATTGATGTTGACGCAAGGAGTAGGGATTGCCATGCAACGGATGCACTAGAGCTATAAATGTATGAAAGCTCAACAAAAGAAACTAAGTGGGTGTGCATCCAACTTGCTTTCTCACAAAGACCTAGGGCATTTGAGGAAGCCCATTGATGGAATATACAAGCCAAGTTCTATAATGAAAAATTCCCACTAGTATATGAAAGTGACAAAATAAGAGACTCTCTATCATAATGACCATGGTGCTACTTTGAAGCACAAGTGTGGAAAAAGAGGATAGTATCATTGTCCCGTTTTATTTCCCTTATTTTTTTCTTTTTTTCTTTTTGTGCCTCTTTTTTTTATTTGGCCTTTCTTTTTTTATTTGGGACAATGCTCTATTAATGATGATCATCACACTTCTTTTTATTTACAACTCAATGATCACAACTCGATACTAGAACAAAATATGACTCTATATGAATGCCTCCGGCGGTGTACCAAGAAGGGCAATGAATCAAGAGTGACATGTATGATAAATTATGCCTGGTGGTTTTGCCACAAATACGATGTCAACTACATGATCATGAAAAGCAATATGACAATGATGAAGAGTGTCATTGTAACATCCCAATTTTCAATTTGGATGTTTATAAATAGATCATTCATATGCATCCATGATTTATGCATTTTTTCCTCCATTTGTTTTATTTGATTTTTGATCCAAGGAACTTTGAGAAACTCAAGGACCAAAAGAGAGAGTTGGAAGTTTCCCTAAAAACCAATTTCGATTTTTTTCGAAGTTGGGAGTTTAACTAAAAACCAATTTTGAATTTTTTTCGAAGTTGTGAGTTTGAATCAAATTTGGTTTCACAAAAAAATTCATTTCCATTATATCAAAAATAAAATAAAGAGAGAAGATAAAATGACTTCTTCAAAATCAGAAAAGAAAATATTGGAAATTGAATTTGGAACCTAAATATATTTGTTGAGTTTTATTTGCAATTTATTTTATTAGCATAGCAATTTTTTTTCCAAACTTGCATTTCTAGGCCAGATAAAAGTTCACTAGGTCATATATAAGACCATATAACTATGTGAATTTTCTGGGATTTTTAGGCTAACTTTTATTTGTTTTTTCGTTGTTTCATTGCTTCTGTAAAAAAAACGTTAAAAAAAACGTGGGCAGCCAAGGCCCAAGGAAGGCCCATGCCCATGCGCTATCTTCTTCTTCCTCTCAACGTACAGAAACATGTACGCACGCACCCAGGCAGCACCCCACCCTAGCGCCCCACCCCCTCCCCTCCTCTCCCTCGCTCCAAAACCGCTCTGAATAGAATCCCCTCGCCTCCCTCGACCCTTTGCCCTCCTCAATGCGCCTTGAAGTCGCCTGTAATGGCCATTACGAGGCAGAGAAACAGCCACCATTATACTCCATTGTCTGCTTGAATTCAGACCTCCCCAAGCCCTATATAAAGCACCCCTGGCAGCCGCTCTCATCCCTCGTCCGAAGCCCTCTCTTTCTGGAGTTTTTCCCTCTCTCTAACCTCTCCAATTGCTCGCCGGAGTTCGTGTATTCCGGTGACCTCTCACCGCGTGTACAGGAAGCATTCTACAACCACAAGTTGTTCAAGTGGTTCACCTCATCGTCCTCTACATCGTCCCGCACGCATCCTTCGCCGAAGCACACCGGAGCCGCCTTCTTCCTCGTCTCCGGCGACAAGTCCGGTGAACACCCAGGCCAATTTTTTTCTCTTTTTCCAGTATTTTTTCAATCTCAGATTCTATACCAATTCTTGTTTCTTGTATATCTTTTAGTCTATAGATCCGAATTAGTTGATTCTTTTTCCTACGGTTTCATAAAAATCCCCTCTATCCAGAGAACCAAACGACAAATATTTTTGAAAATTTTAAATTTTGAATTCAAACAGATCTGAATTCAAACTTCGTTAGGCCGTATCTCGAGTTCCGTAACTCCGTTTTAGGTGAATCTTTTTGCAAAACGAAGCTCGTGACGTGTACTTTCTGTTAAACCCAAACACACATATTTTTGCTACTATAAAAATTACGTTCTGTACAGAAACTTTATTTAGTTGTTTTGGAGTTTTTTTGAAGTCTTTCATTTGTTTACTTTTTGGATATTTGCTTGTATGCTTATGTATGTTATTGCTTACTTACGCTAGATCATCTAGAGTGCGAAGATTGCTACTACGAATCTTTATAGTTCAACGAACGTCAGCAAGGCAAGTTCACACCTTGATCATAATTTTTAATACCCAGTTTTTACTATGCATTAGTTTAACCCTCAAAGATTGCATGAGTAGGATTGGGAACATGTGGTTATGCTATGTAGTTCATGTGGTAGGAACCTATGACCTTTTGATCACCGCGGGAATATTCGTTATATCATATATTGCTTAGCCCTGCTCGTAGACGGGGATTGGTATGTGTGATTCATGCAAGTTGCGAGAGATAATAATTTTGGGATAACCTAAGGTGGCAACTTTAATACACATCTGGGTGGATTGTTTGGGGCACCTGGAGAAACCAGTGCTTGCCCAAGGAGAATCCCGGAGTACCCGTGTGATTACCCTAGGTCCGCCACCCAGGCTCAAAGGGATCATAAGATATTTCATGCCTAGAAACTTCCGTGTGCAGCCACAAGCCATTATGGGCTCTGGCATAGTTGAGTAAGTTGTGTGACCTCTTTCCGTGGTAGACTAGCTGATGTAGGGGAAAGTAGGTGTACCGGTCTACCCAGGGTTAAGGGGAAATGCTTTTGAAAGGATATGTCTCGATCTTCCGATCATGGAGGTGGTCGAGTCTTGTGGGGAAAAGTGCGCAAACCTCTGCAGAGTGTACAAACTAATCATGATTAGCCGTGTCCCCAGTTACGGACATCTTGAGTATCTAGAAGTGAACTATTAGTTGATCTCATCACTCTTTTAATGAAATTATTAGGTTACTAATAACTTGGGAATTTTTGGGATTGAGTTGGAGGAACCTTCTCAGTAATGGCATTTTAACTTAATAGTAATAAAAAATTTATTCCTTTGTTGTAGGGTAAAATTGGCTTTATGCAAAAATTAAACTTAGAGCCTCCACCAGCTAAATGTGCATATAGAGATAGTCTTTTCATTTATTATTATTCTATGGTGCGAAATTGCCAGCATATTCCATGTGCTGACCTACACGGCTGCAACGTCTCATGTTGCAGACTTTTCCGACGAAGATTAATGGTGCGATAGGTCGTTGTTCTGCACTCAGTTTGCCGTGGAGTTGGATGGACTCATTTACCTTTGAAGCTTCCGCAGTTATTTTTATTTAGATGGCCTTTGGCCATATTATTGTAATAAATACTCTTTTCAGAACCTTGATGTAATAAAGTGTGATTGAACTCTGTTATAATTCCTCGAGTACTGTGTGTGTCAGCATACCGATCCAGGGATGACACTTAAGCACAGAGACTTCGATCCATTTTGGGTCGGGTCTCTACAGTCATGAATGAAACGGTGGAAAGTCGCATGGCAATATATCTCGGAATGGCTATGGAAATGCCATAACAGGTAGGTATGGTGGCTGTTTTGAGCAAGATATAAGGAGGTTTATGTGTGATAGAGCGTATCATATCAGGGGGTTTGGATGCGCGGCGAAGTTTGCACCAACTCTCAAGGTGAGAAAGGGCAATGCATGGTACCGAAGAAGCTAGCAATGATGGAAAAGTGAGAGTGCGTATAATCCATGGACTCAACATTAGTCATAAAGAACTCACATACTTATTGCAAAAATCTACAAGTCATCAAAAACCAAGCATTACGCGCATGCTCCTAGGGGTATAGATTGGTAGGAAAAGACCATCGCTCGTCCCCGACCGCCACTCATAAGGAAGACAATCAAAGAACACCTCATGTTTCAATTTTGTTACACAACGGTTACCATACGTGCATGCTACGGGACTTGCAATATTCAACACAAGTATTTCTCAAATTCATAACTACTCAACTAGCACAACTTTAATATCACCATCCCCATATCTCAAAACAATTATCAAGTATCAAACTTCTCATAGTATTCAATGCACTTTTTATGATAGTTTTTGTTGGAAATATGCCCTAGAAGCAATAATAAAATGGTTATTATTATATTTCCTTGTTCATGATAATTGTCTATTGTTCATGCTATACTTGTGTTATCCGGAAATCGTAATACATGTGTGAATACATAGACCACAACATGTCCCTAGTGAGCCTCTAGTTGACTAGCTCGTTGATCAACAGATGGTTACGGTTTCCTGACCATGGACATTGGATGTCATTGATAACGAGATCACATCATTAGGAGAATGATGTGATGGACAAGACCCAATCCTAAGCATAGCGCAAGATCGTGTAGTTCGTCTGCTAAAGATTTTCTAATGTCAAGTATCTTTTCCTTAGACCATGAGATCGTGCAACTCCCGGATACTGTAGGAATACTTTGGGTGTGCCAAACGTCACAACGTAACTGGGTGACTATAAAGGTGCACTACGGGTATCTCTGAAAGTGTCTGTTGAGTTGGCATGAATCGAGACTGGGATTTGTCACTCCGTATGATGGAGACGTATCTCTGGGCCCACTCGGCAAGACATCATCGTAATGAGCTCAATGTGACTAAGGGTTGGTCACGGGATGATGTGTTACACAACGAGTAAAGTGACTTGCCGGTAACGAGATTGAACGAGGTATTGGGATACCGACGATCGAATCTCGGGCAAGTAACGTAACGATTGACAAAGGGAATTGTATACAGGATTGCTTGAATCCTCGACATCGCGGTTCATCCGATGAGATCATCATGGAACATGTGGGAGCCAACATGGGTATCCAGATCCCGCTGTTGGTTATTGGCTGGAGAGTTGTCTCGGTCATGTCTGCATGTTTCCCGAACCTGTAGGGTCTACACACTTAAGGTTCGATGACGCTAGGGTTATTAGGAAGATTTGTATGTGATTAGCGAATGTTGTTCGGAGTCCCGGATGAGATCCCGGACGTCACGAGGAGTTCTGGAATAGTCCGGAGGTGAAGATTTATATATGGGAAGTCATCATACGGTCACCGGAAATATTCGGGGGTATACCGGTATTGTACCGGGACCACCAGAGGGGTTCCGGGGGTCCACCGGCCCCGGAGGGCCTTATGGGCTATAGGTGGAAGGGAACCAGCCCCTAGTGGGCTGGGCGCCATCACCCCCTAGGGCCCATGCGCCTAGGGTTTGGGGGGAACCCTAAAGGGGGGCGCCCCCTTGCTTGGGGGGCAAGCCCCGTCCCCCTTGGCCGCCGCCCCCCTTCTCCCTTCTAGAGAGGCCGCCCCCCTTACCCCTTCTCCCTATAAATAGAGGGGCGAGGGGAGGTGAGGGAGTCCTGGATTAGGGGGTCTTCGGATAGCCGGACTATATCCTTTGGCCGGACTGTTGGGCTATGAAGATGCAAGATTGAAGACTTCGTCTCGTGTCCGGATGGGACTCTCCTTGGCATGGAAGGCAAGCTAGGCAATACGGATATGTATATCTCCTCCTTTGTAACCGACCTTGCGTAACCCTAGCCTCCTCCGGTGTCTATATAAACCGGAGGGTTTTAGTCTGTAGGACAACATACAATCATACCATAGGCTAGCTTCTAGGGTCTAGCCTCTCCGATCTCGTGGTAGATCAACTCTTGTACTACTCATATTTTCAAGAATAAATCAAGCATGACGTAGGGTTTTACCTCCATCAAGAGGGCCCGAACCTAGGTAAAACATCGTGTCCCTTACCTCCTGTTACCATCCGCCTTAGACGCACAGTTCGGGACCCCCTACCCGAGATCCGCCGGTTTTGACACCGACATTGGTGCTTTCATTGAGAGTTCCTCTGTGTCGTCATCATTAGGCTTGATGGTTCCCTCAATCATCAACAGCGATGTAGTCTAGGGTGAGACTTTTCTCCCTGAATAGATCTTTGTATTCGGTGGCTTCGCACTGCGGGCCAACTCGCTTGGCCATCTGGAGCAGATCGAGAGTTACGCCCCTGGCCACCAGGTCAGGTTTGGAAGCTAAAACTACACGGCCGATATCCGCGGAGACTTGATCTTCGACGGATTCGAGCCCCTGCCTAGTGCCCTACACGGTCACGATGAGCATGATTTAGCTCTGCCATCAGATAGTGTTCAGGAGAACGCGCCGGCAACCGCTCCGACCCTAAATTCGGAGCCAGCTGCACCATCCATGGACGGGTGGATAGACCCCACCACGGAGGCCGTATCCTCAGCGGCGATCGAGCCGAGTATCGACCTTACCCTTCATGAGAGCCGTGATGCCAAGCTGCCGGATCCTTCCCCGGCCACGGACTCCGAACCGCCTGCCCCCGTGCCTATCGAATCCGACTGGGCGCCTATCATGGAGTTTACCTCTGCGGATATCTTTTAGCACTCGCCCTTTGGCGACATACTGAACTCGTTAAGGTCTCTCTCCTTGTTAGGGGAGTCCTGGCCGAACTTTGTCCGACAAGATTGGGATGCGGATGACGAAGAAATTCGCCGCCCACCCACCACCCACTTAGTAGCCACTATCGACGATTTGACCGACATGCTCGACTTCGACTCCGAAGACATCGACGGCATGGACGACGATGCAGGAGGCGAACAAGAACCACTGCCCACATGGCACTGGACATCCACCTCGTCATATGACATATATATGGTGGACACACCCAAAGAAGGCAATGGCGACGGGACAACAAAGGATGACCCCTCCAGGAAGCAACCCAAGCGCCGACGTCAGCGGCGCCGCTCTAAGTCTCGCCAAAGCAAAAGCGGTGACACCGGCACAGGAGATAATAGCACTCCGGACAGTGCCGAAGACGACAACAATCCCCTTCATCAAGATTTAGGGCAGGAGGATGGAGAAGCCAGCCCTCCCGAGAGAGCGGCAGATGGAGAGGCGGAGGATGATAATTATATGCCTCCCTCCGAAGACGAGGCAAGCCTCGACGATGACGAATTCGTCGTGCCTGAGGATCTTGTCGAACAAGAGCGCTTCAAGCGCCGGCTTATAGCCACGGCAAATAGCCTTAAAAAAAAGCAACATGAGCTTCAAGCTGATGAGGATTTGCTAGCTGAAAGATGGACTGATGTCCTTGCGGCCGAGGAATATAAAATCAAACGTCCCTCCAAGAGTTACCCAAAGCGCAGGTTGCTACCCCGACTGGAGGAGGAAGCACCAAAACCTACATCTCCAGCATATGACGCGGCTGATCGGCCACCCCGTGGCCGCGACAGAGAGGCATTTTAGCCAAAAGCTCAGCCCGCACCCTGACGTCACTCAAATAAAAATGTCAAGGCATGGGGAAATATGTCAGACCTGCGAGACGTATTGGAGGACAAAGCAAAACACGCAAGATCGATCTATGGATCACGAGGGCGCGCCACTATGCGAGACGATAACCGTCACGCCGGATACAGTAAAAGTAAGTCCGGCCAGGCCGAACACAACGGACAAGACTCATTTGAGCTGCATCGCGATATAGCCCAGTACAGAGGCGCTGCACACCCCCTATGCTTCACAGACGAAGTAATGGATCACCAAATCCTAGAGGGTTTCAAACCCGTAAATATCAAATCATACGACGCCACAACAGATCCTGTGGTATGGATCGAGGACTTCCTCCTGCACATCCACATGGCCCGCGGTGACGATCTACACGCCATCAAGTACCTCCCACTCAAACTCAAATGACCAGCTCGGCATTGGCTTAACAGCCTGCCAGCAGAATCCATTGGCTGTTGGGAAGATCTGGAAGCCGCATTCCTCGACAACTTCTAGGGCAGTTATGTGCGACCACCAGATGCCGATGACTTGAGCCACATAATTCAGCAGCCAGAGGAATCGGCCAGGCAATTCTGGACATGGTTCCTAACAACGTAAAATCAAATCGTCAACTGTCCGGATGCAGAGGCCCTATCAGCTTTTAAGCACAACATCCGCGATGAGTGGCTCGCCCGGCACCTTGGCCAGGAAAAGCCGAAATCTATGGCAGCCCTCATGACACTCATGACCCGCTTTTGCGCGGGAGAAGACAGCTGGCTGGCTCGCAACAATAACATATCAAAGAACAATGGTACTTCGGATACCAAGGATGGCACTGGCAGGTCACGTCGCAACAAACACAAGCGCCGCATCAACAACGACAATACCGAGGATACGGCAGTCAATGCCGGATTCAAAGGCTCTAAACCCGGTCAGCAGAAAAAGCCATTCAAAAGAAGCACTCCGGGCCCGTCCAGTTTGGACCGAATACTCGATCGCTCGTGCCAAATACATGGCACCCCCGATAAGCCAGCCAACCACACCAACAGGGATTGTTGGGTGTTCAAGCAGGCCGGCAAGTCAAATGCCGAAAACAAAGATAAGGGGTCACATAGCGATGACGAGGAGGAGCACCGGCAGCCGAACACCGGACGACAGAAGCGGTTCCCCCCACAAGTGCGGACGGTGAACATGATATACGCAACCCACATCCCCAAGAGGGAGCGGAAGCATGCGCTAAGGGACGTATATGCGTTGGAGTCAGTCACCCCAAAGTTCAACCCATGGTCGTCTTGTCCGATCACCTTCGATCACAGGGACCACCCCACTAGTATCCGTCATGGCGGATTCGCCGCACTGGTCCTAGACCCAATCATTGACGGATTTCACTTCACTCGAGTCCTTATGGATGGCGGCAGCAGCCTTAACTTGCTTTATCAGGACACAGTGCGCAAAATGGGTATAGACCCCTCAAGGATCAAACCCACAAAAATGACCTTCAAAGGCATCATACCAGGTGTAGAGGCCCATTGCACAGGCTCAGTCACACTGGAAGTGGTCTTCGGATCCCCGGATAACTTCCGACGCGAGGAGTTAATCTTTGATATAGTCCCGTTCCGCAGTGGCTATCATGCACTGCTCGGGCGAACCGCATTTGCGAGATTCAATGCGGTACCGCATTATGCATACCTCAAGCTCAAGATGCCAGGACCTCGGGGGGTCATCATAGTTAATGGAAACACAGAGCGCTCTCTCCGCACGGAGGAGCACACAGCGGCCCTCGCAGCAGAAGCGCAAAGCAGCCTCTTAAGGCAATCCACTAGTTCGGCGATTAAGGACCCAGACACCTTCAAGCGCGCCCGGAGTAATCGACAACAAGACCGCCTGGCACATTCCGAGCTCGCATAGCAATGCGGCCCCCACCCCAGCCCCAGCCCCAGCCAAATGGCGAAATCCATGCCACGCATACATAATTACGCATTGAAAATACCATGGGCATAGGTGGGGAGGGCGGCACGACTATGGCACGCCCCAAGACGCGGCTCAACCGCACTAGGGGATTCCCACTTTGTTATTTTTCTTTCTTTCAGGACTTTAATCTCTAGAAGCCCCGTCCGGCAGTTCGATTGCCGAACACATGATACAACAATGAAGGAGGCAGAAAGCTATGTCGTATCAAGGAATTTCCAGGTGGTCTCTGATAACGAGTGAAATACCTGCTTTAAATACCATTCCTCAGCTTGCCCTTGGAGGGGACATGTTAAATAGTCCTACTTTTTGCTTATCGCACTACTTGTATCATTCTGCTTCGAAGCACCTTTTTGAATAAACAATGCATAGCACTAGACTATTATCGTATTCTCTATTCTCCCTTCTTATATATATATGTTCATTCATAACATTCAGCACCTGTACACTCTGGTACGGCCAATACGCCAGGGGCTTAAGCATACCCCATAATACGGCGTGAGAAGTCCGAACACTTTCGACAGTGCGGCTGTTGGGGAACGTAGTAATTTCAAAATTTTCCTACTCACATGCAAGATCATGGTGATGCATAGCAACAAGAGGGGAGAGTGTTGTCCACGTACCCTCGTAGACCAAAAGCGGAAGCGTTAGCACAACATGGTTGATGTAGTCGTACGTCTTCACGATCCGACCGATCTAAGTACCGAACGCACGGTGTCGGAGTAATGGGCCACGGGTAGGCCAAACCGAGGCCCAGAACCTTCCAAGACATCGGGGCAGGCTGCGCCCCTCAAGACCCCTAGACGAAGAGCCACCTTCTAAGGAGCCGACGGCAAGACGACCGACTGACCACTCACGGCCGAGTCCCAGGGACAACTACAGGGATAAGCCGACTCCTGACTGGCGACTTCCAGAGAAGCCAGCTTTGGGGAGTCGGCCTGCGACTCCAACAAACCCCATGACCTCATCAAGAGGGACGGGGCATGGGAGTGGCTACAGTGAAGCCCACTCCCGCCCCTCACCAAGGGCAGGCATGGCCACAACACGCCGTACCCCGGAAGATCTCCGTGTGGCATGGCACTGTTGCCATACCGGCCCTAACATCAGCACCACAGGATCGAGTCCCGTACCCACGACGGCTTGTCTGTATGGCCCAAAGGCAGCGGGTCCCACCAGTCAGTGAGACCCCAGGAGACGGCAAGAGGACCACCAGTCAGACCCGTCGGGAGTCAGCCCCGGGGAGTCGACCAAGCCCTCCCCCGGGGCCCCCGCGCCATTAATCAAGATGTGATGGAGAGTGGCAATAGTGATCACCCGCTAGGCGGCGGGGCTGTTGCCACGACCCCATGATCAAGCCCGCGTCATCAGAAGCACGACTATAGTAATCAGCAGCCGGCAAGACCCGCCCGTGGCGGACGCGGCCTGTCGGCTCCGTACCAGGCCAGTCGGCGGGGCCCACCAGTCGGCGGGCCCCAGCGGTCGGCGGGGAAGACGGAGGCCAGAGGCGCTAACGGCTGGGCCCGCGTCCAGTCGGATTTCCATTGTACCCATGGGGGTAGGCCTATATAAACCCCCCCCCCCCCGGGGGGGGGGCACCCATGCAAAGGGTTGGAACCCATTAGCTCTAGACCAGATCATATAGGAGGGAGGGAGCTAGCCTTGCCCTCTCCTACCTCCAGGAAACAGCTCAAGGAGCAATCGTGTAAACACTTTGCCATAGTGATCATGCGGAGACCCCGCAGAGCAGTAGTAGGGGTATTATCTCCCCGGAGAGCCCTGAAGCTGGGTAAGATTCGCTGGTGTAGGATCGAAAGTATGTCTAGAGGGGGGGGGGGTGATTAGACTACTTGACCAAATAAAAACTTAACCTTTTCCCAATTTTAGTTCTTGGCACTTTTTAGCTATCTTAGGACAAATCAAGCAATCATTACACAATTCAAGCAAGCATGCAAAGAGTATACTGGCAGCGGAAAGTAAAGCATGCAACTTGCAAGAATATAAAGGGAAGGGTTTGGAGAATTCAAATGCTATTGGGGACACGGATGTTTTTCCCGTGGTTCGGATAGGTGGTGCTATCCTACATCCACGTTGATGGAGACTTCAACCCATGAAGGGTAACGGTTGCGCGAGTCCATGAAGGGCTCCACCCACGAAGGGTCCACGAAGAAGCAACCTTGTCTATCCCACCATGGCCATCGCCCGCGAAGGACTTGCCTCACTAGCGGTAGATCTTCACGAAGTAGGCGATCTCCTTGCCCTTACAAACTCCTTGGTTCAACTCCACAATCTTGTCGGAGGCTCCCAAGTGACACCTAGCCAATCTAGGAGACACCACTCTCCAAGAAGTAACAAATGGTGTGTTGATGATGAACTCCTTGCTCTTGTGCTTCAAATGATAGTCTCCCCAACACTCAACTCTCTTTCATAGGATTTGGATCTGGTGGAAAGAAGATTTGAGTGGAAAGCAACTTGGGGAAGGCTAGAGATCAAGATTCATATGTTTGGAATGGAATGTCTTGGTCTCAACACATGAGTAGGTGGTTCTCTCTCAGAACATATGAGTTGGAATGGTGTATGTGTTCTGATGGCTCTCTCCACGAGTGAAGAGGAGGTGGAGGGGTATTTATAGCCTCCACACAAAATCCAACCGTTACACACAATTTATCAATCTCGGTGGGACCGAATCAGAAAACTCGGTCGGACCGAAATAGTAAACCTAGTGACCGTTAGGAATTTTGGTGGGACTGACATGCAACTCGGTAGGACCGATTCGGTTAGGGTTTGGGCATAACGTAATCTCGGTGAGACCGATTGCACAAACTCGGTGAGACCGAGTTTGGCAATAAGCTAACCAAAGAGTTGGTCAGGCAAACTCGGTGGGACCGACTCGCTCTTTCGGTGAGACCAAAAGTGACAAGAAGGAAACATAGAGTTTACCTTGCATTCTCGGTGGGACCGATTCGCTCTTTCGGTGAGACCGAAAAGTTACGAAAGGGAAACAGAGAGTTTGCAAGCCCATCTCGGTGAGACCGAGATCCTTATCGGTAGGACCGAATTGCTAGGGTTTGGCAGTGGCAAATGACAAGTGAAACTCGGTGGCACCGGATTGAAAGAATCGGTATGACCGAGTTTGGCTTAGGGTTTAGGTCATTTGTGGCTATGGAGAAGTGGTTGAGGATTTTGGAGCATATCATTAAGCACATAAAGCAAGAGGCTCATTAAGGAACACCTCATCCCTCCTTGATAGTATTGGCTTTTCCTAAAGACTCAACGTGATCTTGGATCACTAAAATATAAAATGAAGAGTCTTGAACTTTTGAGCTTGAGCCAATTCTTTGTCCTTAGCATTTTGAGGGTTCCACTTTCATATCCATGCCATGCCAATCATTGAGCTTTCCTGAAATAATCATCTTGAAATATCATTAGCTCAATGAACTATATGTTGTTATGAATTACCAAAACCACCTAGGGATAGTTGCACTTTCAATCTCCCACTTTTTGGTAATTGATGACAACATATAGATCAAAGCTTCGACAAATGATAATAAGCATGAAATATATCGTCGCTTTGAGAAGTATGTGATAAATAAGAGCTCCCCCTAAATTTGTGCATATTTAAAATTTGCTTTGGACTGCAAATGCACAAGGAGTTAGAATCATGGGTTACTCTTCCATGTCACATACATCTTGGTGGAGCGCTAAAAAATGATAAGATTGAAATACATGCACTCATCACTAAGAATAGTGAATGATCACAAAAGATAGATAGAATGATAATATTTAAGCAAGCATTAAGCAAACATTAAGTGTAGCTTATGATCAAACACATGATCATCGATGTCTCACAAACATAAGGACGTAGTATCTCACACACAAGCAAACAAAGTTCAAAAAACCACCAAATAAAACAAGAGAGAATAAAAGCATCACTCTCTCTCGAAGCCTATGATCTATACATTTTCTCCCCCTTTGGCAACAAGTTACCAAAAAGTTCCTAGAAAATGCATAGTGCTAAGTCGACGCTCAGGCTTGATCTTTAGGTGGTGGTGGAGTCCGGAGCACTCCAAGGACGAAGCCTTCGGTAGACGTGGTCGGAGTTGAGGCTGAAGTGGATGCTGGAGCTGGTGGAACTGAGGCTGTGGCTGGCGCATACGTTGTAGCTCTGGTGTCAGCAACTGGCAGTGCAGACGACCTCGGACCTCGTGGCACCCTGGCAAAAGCATCAGTCGTGGTCCTGCCTCTCCTCTCATTCATGTCCTCATGGAGCTGCTGCACGGCGGTCTGTATCTCTGTCACCTTGATGTCCAAGTCATAGAACCTCTGTTCCATGATCCTTTCTAAGCTTGCCTGGTTCTGAGTCAGGGTGGCAAGTCCTTGCTCAATCCACAGGGTGGACGCAATTAGGTAACCAAGCTGCTCTTGTTTAGTTTTTAGGAACTAATCAGATGCCTCCGCTTGAGTAGGCATCCTGGCAGCTTTCTCCTTCTTCGGCTTCTCCTTCTGAGCTTGTGCATGGGCAGATGGTGGCTCATTCTCAGTCATGACCACTTGGTTATCTTCAAAATCTGGACAGATGGGCAGGTGTTCCTTATCCAAGAGGTATATGCCCATGCCCATCTTGGAGTTGATGAGCTCCTGAATCCGTGGGGCATATCCACAGCTCCTCTTCTGGTCTGCTGCTGTCCTCTTGATTGTTTCCACTATGAGACTCATGACTTTGAATTTTTGAGGCATGTCAAAGACATGGAGCAAATTGATCACGTGACCTCTTATCATCTTGTGATCTCCAGACTTGGGTAGAAGAGTGTGCCTAAGGATCCAGTTGATCGTAGGAAATCCTGACAGAAGATAGTGCACCGAGCCAAACTTGAACGTGTCAAGTGCTTCATTCAGAATCTCCTTGTACATGTTGGACATAGAGTTGTGGTCCATCTTCTTCTTGGCATAGATGTCCAAGTCATCATCCTGCTCCTCTGGGGCATTGATCAACTTCGTCCATTCCTCAACAGTTGATTGGTACCTTGTACCCTCTGACATCCAAGTGATCCTGCCATCCGGATAGAAGTGTGCTGTGGAGTAGAATTGCATGATTAGCTCCTCGTTCCACTTTGTGAGCTTCTTCCCAACAAAGTCTGCCACTCCACATGCACTAAAACTTCCATATACTCCAGGGTAGTGTTCCTCATTCTCCTTCATGTAGGTCCAGTCGACCCATCTCATGTCACACACAATTGGCTTCTTGTCAAGCAAAACAGTCTCATAGAAATCCTGCCGCTCCTTGGTATGAAACCTGTAGTCCACTGCAGTCCTTCTCCTAGAAGCATACGGATCTGCTTCTCTCCACTTCCTCAGCCCTGAATCTCTCCTAAGCTTCATATCCTCAGCCACAGGATGAGCATCGTTGTGGTCTGGGATCTTGGGCTTGAGCTTCCTAAGGACATGTTCTTCTTCCTCTGCAACTTCAGGCACTGGGGCCTTGTTCTTCTCAGTGGCTGGGATGCTTCTTGTGTTTCTCTTTGGTTTTGGCTTTGGAGCTGACTTGGCCTTGGAAGCAGCTCCTCTGATTTTATGGCATCTCCCATTAGCTTGGGAGCCTTGGGTGCTGGTGCAGCAACCTCTTCTTCTTCTTCCTCCTCATCTACCATGATGGAGGCCTTCCCAAGCACTCTGGCTACAGTCTTCTTCACTCTTTCTTTCCTCTTTTTGCCCTCAGCAGCAACAGGCTCAATGGGAGCAGGCTTCACAGTTGAAGCTCTAGCCTTTGACATGGGCTGCCTGCCTACTGGCCTTTTGATTTTCAGCCCTGGCTTTGTGCCTTGAGCTGGCTCAACTCTCTTTGATGTGGCTTCTTCCTCTGCCACATAGTCTTCATCTTCAGAATCAGAAGTCCTCTTCTTCCTTTGTCTAGTGGCAGCTTTAGGCAGGTTGCTGGGTGTGCTCCTGCTACCATCATCTGAGGAACTTGAGGGGCTAGTGCCCTCACTCAACTATACTTGCTGCTCTGAGAGGTTCTGGCTGTCACTCTGGTCTGACATGATGCAAATTCTGACTGCTGACCCTGTGAATAGATTATAGATGAGATAGAGTGGATGAGCATCACAAAATGCAGATATTTTTGCAAAAGATCAATTCAAAAACTTAGTTTTAGTTTCCCACTGAAATCATCTCGGATCTACCGATTTTCAAACTCGGTGACACCGAAGCAGTTTTGGCACCAGAACTAGTGAACTCGGTTAGACCGAGTCACAGTTCGGTGGCACCGAGACTGCTAGGGTTTCACAGAGTTCCAAAATCAGTCACACTGATAAGTAATTCTCGGTCAGACCGAGTCTTACTTGTGCAATGGCATAAGCCAAATCGGTGGGACCAAGTTTTTCAACTCGGTGGGTCCGAGATGGTTTTGGCGGAAACCTAACCCTAAAATTTTCGAATTAAACCTAATCTATGAGTTCATTGACTGGATACGAGTTTATCAAACATGGCAAGAATCATGATGATCACAATGTGCTAGGAATCAGATTGGAGAATAGCACAAAGATCGAGTCCATACCCTAGTTCGGCGGAGACTCGCTACGGCGGCAACGGTGGGGCAGAATTCCCGTTGACGGCGGCGGAGACCAGCGACTGGAGGCTGCTGGCGGCGAGGAGGACGATCCGGAGACCCAGGAGGCAGAGCGAGCTATGCGCGGGCGAAGAGGTTTCGGAGAAATTTCCAAAATTCTGCCCGTCACTATATATAGCCCGACCATATCGGTGTGACCGAGTGGAACAACTCGGTGGCACCGGGATGCAAAACTGTATACAGTTATTGCAACTCGGTGTGACCGAGTGGTTCAAACCGGTTGCACCGAGATCGAAAACCTAGATCAACTTAATGATCTCGGTAGGACTGAAAGTATGGTATCGGTCAGACCGAGAATCACAAAGAGGTTTTGGAAGTTTAAGTCTATGATGAATCGGGGACTCCGAGCGCTCCTCACACAGAGTGGTTCGAATCTGACTTGATCAAGTTTTGTGATGCAGCATGAATAGAGTTTGAGACGAGAAAAGCATAGATAGCTAGAGGAGGTTCTTAGGCATTCTTGTCCATCCACTTGGCAAGAGAAGATAAAGCCAAACAATCAAAACAACAAGTGGATGTCCTCGAATGAGTAAAATATGCAACCAACATGCTCACACAATAAGATGGCAAATGAAATATGTGGCAAAGCATGCACAACCAATTCTAGCATCTATCAAGCAATTTGCAATGACTAGGTCATCTATATATGAGTATATTGACTTAGGAGTCAAGTGAGAACACTTGATCGTAGGTCATACTCATCGTTTAAGCTCAAGTGGGGTTACCACTTTTACATAAAGCATTGTTGTATTCACATCTTTAGAGTTGCTTTAGCTCAAGTCTTAGAGTAAAGCTCCCCCTAGATGTGATATCCCCCCTAAGAGGGATGAACTAACCTTGGGTTTTGTCGATGATGACTTCATGTAGATGTTGAAGATGTGGATGCTCAATGTTGATGTAGATCACTTGGAGCTATCCATTTGAGTGAATTGCACTTTCAATACCTACATGGGTTAGTCCCACAAGGAACAAACAAGGATATCCATAGACATAGAGTGATGCATACACAAGATGATGTCCATGAAAACTTTAGGTTACCTTGTCCCTTGTCTTACCAACAAGAGGGTTTGTGACTCCTTGAACTAGTGCATGATGTGGAAGTTGATTGCACTTGTTCTTGCCAAAATGATGAGAGTGAAATATGTTGGCAGAGTCACCCTCAAGAACTCTCTAGTTCTTTTTCTTTTGGATCCACACCATCTTGATGGGAATCCTTGGAGTTGTAGTCGTACTTGATGAAGTGGAACTTGACGTGGTCATGGAAATCCACTTGACTAAGGTCTTAGGAGCTTCTTCAAATGCATCAATCTCCTCTTGAAGCTTGTCCTTGCCTTTTTGCTTGTAGTCTTGTGGTGGAAGATCATCTTGAGCTTGTATCCCCTTGAAAGAGGTGTCATACTTCTCTTGTTGAGGAACAAACTTTGTCTTGGGGTATTGATCTTCTTCCCATTCAACTCCATTGGCATTGAACTTTCGTTCAAAACCAACACCTTGATTCTTCCGGTGCATTCCTTGCTTGCGCACAATTTCCTCGAATTGCTTACTCCCGGCAAGGCTTTTGTATACTCCTTTCTCTATAATCCCCTTCAATAAGCTATTTTCTTGCTCAAGTGTAACTTGGCTAAGAGAATCATTAGTGGAATCAAGAGAACTACTAGAAGCAACAATATTGGATTTAGCATGATCATTGTTACTACTAGAGGAAGAATCTTTCTCGTTCTTGTTGCTAGACTTGACTTGAGGCATGTAATAATAGTAAACGCTTGGCAATGTAAGAAGAACTTTTCTTGCAGAGATCATCATTGACTGCTTTTAAGAACTCATGCTCTTGCTCAAGATTGAGCTTTTCAAAGCGTAATTTCTCAAGAGCTCTTGAAAGTTCTCGATGATCTTCGAAGATAGTTTCATGAGCTAACTTGAGAGTGCTTAGTTCTTTAGTTAGAGCCTCAATCTTCTCCTTATCATTGTCATTCGTTTTAGCATGATTAATTGATGTTTCATCTTAGTACTCATCACTAGAGTTGTCAACAAGCAAGTCATCATCACCTAACAAGTCATCTTCATCACTATTAAAATCAACATACTCAGGGTGTGTTACCTTAGGACCTTTGGCCATGAAGCATCTTCCAATTCCTTCATTTGGTGAGTCAAATATGTCGTAGGAGTTGGTTGACCCAAGTGCTAGACCGGCAACACCTTCATCTTGAGTATCTTCTGAGTCGGAGTGATAACTTCTCTCGGAGTGGCTGCGGAGTCAGAGCCGGATACCCATTCACCAACATGAGCTTGATGTCTTCGTTTTGTATAGCTCCTTGATGATTTTTCCTTCCTTTCCGAATCCTTGCTTCTCTGTGAGTATCTCAGTACAACAAGACATTTCGACAGGGTAAAACTAAACCAGCAACACCGCCCGAATGTGCCGACAAATCCCGATAGGAGCTGCACATATCTCTTTCTCAGGGCACACTCAGATTGTCCAAACTTCCGGTAGGCCAGCCCAGAGTTGCCCTTGGTAGCCACCGGCGGCTGACGTTTCGGACCAAGACTCAGAGGAGCACTGGCCCGAGGGGGGGGGGTTAAAATAATGATGACCCTTGAGTCTGCAGAACCCAAGGGAAAGAAAAGGCTAGGTGGCAAATGGTAAAACCAATGTTGGGCATTGCTGGAGAAGCTTTACTTAAGGCGAACTGTCAAGGGGTTCCCATTATAGCCCAACCGCGTAAGGGACGCAAAATCCGGGAACATAACACCGATATGACGGAAACTAGGGCGGCAAGAGTGGAACAAAACACCAGGCATAAGGCCGAGCCTTCCACCCTTTACCAAGTATATAGATGCATTAATTAAATAAGATATATAGTGATATCCCAACAAGTAAATAAATGTTCCAATAAGGAACGATCTCCATGTTCCAACAAGGAACAAACTTCAATCTTCACCTGCAACTAACAACGCTATAAGAGGGGCTGAGCAAGCGGTAACATAGCCAATCAACGGTTTGCTAGGACAATGGTGGGTTAGGGGCTGAACATGGCAATTTGGGAGGCTAACAAGCAAGTGGTAGGCATCGTAGCAATGGCATAGCAAAAGAGCGAGCAAACTAGCATAGCAAAGATAGTAGTGATTTCGAGGGTATGATCATCTTGCCTGAAATCCCGCAAGGAAGAAGAACGAGTCCATGAAGAAGAAAAACGGACGTAGACGAACGGGTCCTCACAAACTCGACGTTACCGGAATCAACCCGAAGAAGCAATCACCGGAAAAGAAGCACACAGCATAGTAAACAACCACGACATCAACATGGCATGATGCACAAACGAGAATGATGCATGTCCGGTTTAAAGAGGGCATGTCATGGCAAAATGCGCAAACAATTCTACAAATTAAGTGGAGCACAATATGCAACGGAGTTGCATATTGAAGAAAACACCACATGACTTAATTAAGTTCAATCTTGTTTATGTACCCAACAATATTAAATGTTGATTAACATGGCAAGAGGTGAAGCAAATGAAAACTACCTATCTAGTCAAGTTTAAATGAGGCCGGAAACAACGGAGAACAATTCCGGAAAATCCCCATAGCATAATTTAAGGTTTGGTCCTGATCTGTCTTAAACACAATTTTAGAGTTGTTTAACATGCAAAGTGATGCCACCATGTTAAACTAGGCAAAATTCTACCCCATTTACATATCAAGTTTATTTAAATTGGAGTTACGGTTGAATAGTTATGACTTAAAGCATTTTAACATGGCATTTAAGCAAATTTAAGCAAACAACATTTTAAATATTTTAACATGGCAAGAAAGTGGCATATTATTAATCTACACAAAATTCTGAGCAAGTTTCATATATAGATCATTTTAATCCGATGCACGGTTTGTGAGATATTAAATGCATGAAGAACAGGGGCTATTCTGCAAAACTGTCATCTCTGGAAAAATAGCTAAATCGTCCAGACGCTAAAAAAAACCACACGGGCCAAAACTGGAGCATATTGGGCCAGCAGAGAAAAAAAAGCTAAGGAGCCGGGGGGGGGGGGGGGGCGGAAGCAGCTCACCATGGGCTCTTGGCCCGGAGAGGAGGAAGTGAGGCAGGCCGGCGAGGAGATGGGCCACCGGAGCTGGCTGGCGGCCCAGCAGGGAGGAGAGGCTGGCGATGGGCCTTGGCGCGCTGCGGCCTGTGAGGCCCACGTGGGGTCAACGGGGCACGCGTCTCCCTCGATCCCGATCGGATCGGGGAGGCAGGGGCGGCGGCGGCTCCGGCGCGTCGCCGGCGAGGCTGGGCGGCGAGCCGGCGAGGGGACGGCGCCGGGAGACATGGGGACGGCCGGATCCGGTCGCTCCGGACCCATTCCGGCCAGATCCGGGGCCGGGAGACCACGAGGTGGCGCCGACGCAGCGATGCGGCGAGAGGAGGCGCTCCGGCGAGGCGGCGGAGAAATCCGGCGAGCGGCACGCGGCGTACGGCGTCGAGGAGGAAACAAGCGGCGGGCGGCGATGCGGATCTGGCCCGGGGCGGCTCGGGCGGGCTGGCCACGGGCTCCTCGGGCCCGGCCGCGCGGGAGGAGAGAGAGAGAGGGCGAGGTGGCGGCTCCGGATTGGGCTGGCGGCGGTGGCTGGGTGACGTGGCGTTCTCTGATTGGGCGGAGTGAGGTGGCCCGCGGACGGACATGTTCGGCACGGGCGAAATTGTCCGGCGGCGCGAGGTGGACGAAGGTTAGGGTTTGGACTGCGCGAAAAAGATCCGAAATATCGGGGAGGGGTGCTCTTTTATAGGTAGAGGGAGCTAGGAAGCTCCAACTGAGGTGCGGTTTTCGGCCACGCGATCGTGATCGAACGACCGAGATGATGGAGTAGAGTTTGGTGGATTTTTGGGCCAAAATGGAAGGGTGTTGGGCTGCAACACACACGAGGCCTTCTCGGTCCCTCGGTTAACCGTTGAAGTATCAAACGAAGTCCAAATGACCCGAAACTTGACAGGCGGTCTACCGGTAGTAAACCAAGGCCGCATGACAAGTCTCGGTCCAATCCGGAAATGTTTAACCCCCACACGCGAAAGAAAGCTAGAAATGACCACCGGAGGAGAACGAATTGCCGGAATGCAAAACGGACAACGGGGAAAATGCTCGAATGCATGAGACGAACATGTATGCAAATGAAATGGGCATGATGACATGATATGCAATGCATGACACGCAAGCAATGACAAGGCAACACCAGCGAATAACTCGAAGACACGTGGCACATCGGTCTCGGGGCGTTACAACACTCCACCACCACGAGAGGATCTCGTCCCGAGATCTAGAATGGCACCGGAGGGAAAACGGAAGAGAAGAGAGGAGAGGTAAAACAAATTGCTTCTTTGGCAAACGAGTGAAACCACGAACCTTGAGAGGTTGAACAAATTCGAGAAAAGAATACCACGAAGGTGAACTAGGTCGAAAACACTCCGTTATCAAAGAGGAACGAAGAAGAACAAATTCAGGCAGCACTCCAGTTGGAAAGAAAAAGAATTGAATAAGGTCTTGATAAGATGAGAAGATACTTGATGAAATCACACTACACTGCCTCCGTAACTATTGAATGAATGGAACAAGGGGTAAGAAAGATCTCAGACCGCACTCCGGTTGAGAAGGGAGTCAAAATTTGATAAGATGAGAGAGCTCAAATGAAAACACGACACTCTGGTTGAGAAAGGGATGCAAGACTTGATAAGGCGAAAAGAACTTGAACAAATGGGCACAATACTCCGGTTAAGCAAGATAGGGAAGGAATAGTACAATTTGGGCAGCACTCCGACTGCAAATGGAAGGAATTGAACTTGACAAGATGAGAGGATACTTGAAAAGAGGACACAACACTCCAATAAAAGTATAGGCATGGAAAGATCATGATCTTTGACAAAACGAGATGATGGGTTAAAAAGATGAACATCACAATGCCTCCGGAACAAAAGAATAGAAGATTGATAATTGAAATAGGAGAATTGAGGAGAAAATGCCAACTTCAGCTACAAAAAGTTTGAGAAGGCATCCTTAGGAGACGGGTCGAGCGGAGTTGTTGGAACACCAACAACGAAAAGAACAGGCTTGTAGTGGTCTTATGGAATACCTCTCAAATTAAGAGATGACAGCCTGCCACTCACAGGAAGAAGAATTGATTGGGTTTAAATGAACAAGGAGACGAGAAATTATTTCACCGGAAGGATAAATGAAGAACTTGGGTCATTTATGAGCACCACAGATAGCAACAATCCTTAGGGAAGGCTTAAGGTGAAATATAACCCAAGATAACTCCAATGACGAGATTGATGGATTTGAAATATCTCAATCTTGACAACATGTGAATCATGAAAACAAGAACTGAAATTATCAAGAATGACATAATACCACCTCCAATAATATGGTAGAAAGAATTGCACTCCGAATAGCAAGATGAAGAAGGCTTGAGCTCCTTTGAAAAGAATCTCAATGAACACTTCAAGAAGGAATTAAATCTCTTATGAACCATCATGTAGAACCTTCATGAAGAACTCCGGTAATGAAAGAATGATCAAACGAGAAGAAAGAGAAGTTGAAAGCACAAGGTGAATCCTTGCGATGATTTAGATGGATCTCCGTGATGATATAATTGAGAGAACTTGGAACTCCGGAAAAGAAAAGATGAAACAAGTGAAACCAAGAATGAGTATGATGAGCCACTCCGGAAAAACAGGAATAGAATAAACTTGATGAAACAAGAATAAGAATTACATTATGCGTATCCTTTACCAATTTAAATTGATGACAACCAATGGAATTGGCATACTACTTATTCTCGTATCAAGGATTAAGAGAGATATAACATAAACTTGAGAGCGTCTTCAACGAACCACCGGTAGGATTGGAACAACAAATGAATTGATATGATGAACAAGGAAGATAGATCTTGAAAGAACCACCGTAAGAATTAAGCATGAACAAAGAGAAGATAAAGAACACACCGGGAAGAATTAAGCAAATAAACGAAGATGCTTGAGAGGCTTTAGATCCAAGAGAACGAAAAGATCACGAGCCGATTAAAGATCACTTGAACGAAGCACCGGCAAAATAGGAGACTGATAACTGACAGCTGAGAATGAATAAACCTGAATTGACAGACTCCGGTTAACGAACTAAGAAGACTCTTGAATTGCTCCGGATGGGTAAAAAGATTCTGACAATCGAAAACAATTACGAGAGGATGGCAACAAGCTAGAATCATGAATCTTGAAGAGAATGGATGAAGATTGAAAGAAGAATCTTCTTCGGTCTTCCAAACTGAGAATGACAACGAGAAACACCAACAATAATTGTAGAGGCACTCCGGAATGATTAAAAGAGGAGAGGTTGAGCCAACGATGAAAAAATTTAACCGATGTTGGAGAAAGACATTTGACTGATGACAATTCATTCTTACGTCAACTTCGAAAAGAATTTGAGAATAACTCCAGGAAAAATAAGAAGAGTCAGGTAAGATCCTGGAAAAAGACCTGTGGGTTAGGGCCCACTAAAAAGATACACCATAGAACGATTACAAAGAGAGATTGCACCGGTTGAAATAAATGACTTGAATGAGATACCAATCTCGAAAGAATTTGAACGAATGTAGAGTGGAAACACGACTCTTCGAGATATCTTGAGCACTCCGGAACAATTGAATAGCGAGAAGTGAACGATTAAGAATTACACCGGCATGAGAAAACATTATCATGAGGAAAGGGTATGATCAACAAAACTTGACTTGGTTCCACCGGAGAAGAAAAAGAACGAAGAATGATGAACTTGAGGTTCCGTTAGAATCTTCATGAGAATCAGCGGATAAGAACATGAAGCAAAAGAATGGAGAGGCTTCACACCAATAAAAGGATACTTGAATAAGAAATATGGTTCCTCGAAGAAACAAGGGTGGGAGGGAGGGAAAAACAAAGGCAGCTTGGGACGAATGAAACAAACACCGTTGAGAAGAAGTGATAATTAATCTTGCGAGAGTTGAAATGATTGGATCCACTTGAAGAGAAACATGCCGGTTGAAAAGAAATTGAAATGACAATCTTGATGATCAAGAAGGATTAGTATTCACATCGGAATATGAGAACAATATTAGAGAAGGTATGGAATCAACATTTGACTTCGAAGCAACTCGAATACCACAACTCAAAACAAAACAAAGGGTTGGCTTGCAAAATAAGCCGGAACAAACATATGATAGAGATTTTGTCCGAAGTTTTCGTGGTGGGACCTACATGGGCTCGATCGTACAGCACCATCATGTACAAGGCAGTGCACATGACATACGAAGCGTCCCCGAGTCAGCATAGCCAAGGACTCTTTAAGACACAACGAGACCACTGTAAAATCGACCGTGAATAGGCGAACCACTAGACGTCGAACCCCAATTTCATATCATACATCTGTTGGAAGGATATCCTAAGAGCTACTTGAATTCCCACCTATGAAACTCCCGAAACTTTCCGGTTATGCAATCAGGTGTTGGGGATACAGGGGAAGCATAATATCTCACCCAAACTAGCAATACCTACATCCAGCTGTATCCATCCTTCAACACATAACCAAGAAACCTTCGGAAACCATCTACCTCAACCTTCGAAAAGCATCCGTTATACAAGTTATGGCAATACTCCCAAACTCCCGCCCCAGTACTGGGTGGCGTCGAGGTTATCTCACCAACGAACTGCATAAAGGAGATTTTTGATGTCGCGCACATATCTCAAGTATACCAGAATTGCAACGATAGAATTATGATGACAACACCTCAGAGCTCAACTCCCCGGGACACTTCCACTAAACCCCTGACAGGAGGCACCAAGACAGTATTCTCATCATAAGCCATCGGAACAAAACCAAGATACTCGCGTGATCCTAAAATTTTTTTTTAGTGAAATTTGGGAAGAGAAGAGTCAAAACTCTATGTCAGGATGCCTCACCAGAGCGACGAAGGGACTGGGGAGTAAAAAGAATTCCTAAACTCTCCGATATATAATTCCTAAGGACTCAAAACATTTTTCTAGACACAACTTGGCTGCTAAAAATGATCAAGCAATGGGGGCTCCTAAGGTCGGGGAAGGCTCTGATTACCAACTTGTTCCACCCTCGATGCGACTATATCTCCCACGTGTCGAGGCACGACTTAGAGGCATAATCGCATTGAAGGCAATGTCGCAAGTGAGGTAATCTTCACACAACCCATGTAATAATAATAAGGGAAAAAGGTACATAGTTGGCTTACAATCGCCACTTCACACAATTACATGAATAAACATTACATCAACCAAATACACTCATGGTCCGACTACGGAACCAAAATAAAAGAAGAACCCCAAATGCGACAAAGGTCCCCGATCGACCCCAACTGGGCTCCACTACTGATCAACTAGAACGAAACAACACAAATAAACAAGATCTTCATCGAGCTCCTCCTGAGCTTGGTTGCGTCATCTGCTCCGACTCATCGGCACCTGCAAACTGGTTTTGGAAGTATCTGTGAGCCACAAGGACTCAGCAATCTCGCACCCTCACGATCAATACTATTTAAGCTTATGGGTAAGGTAAAGGTATGAGGTGGAGCTGCAGCAAGCGGCTAGCATATATGGTGGCTAACCTATTCACAAATGAGAGCGAGAAGAGAAGGCAAGGCACGGTCGATAAAAGTATGATCAAGAAGTGATCCTAGGCTACCTACGTCAAGCATAACTCCAACAACCGTGTTCACTTCCCGGACTCCGCCGGAAAGAGACCATCACGGTTACACATGCGGTTGATTCATTTTAATTAAGGTCGACTTCAGGTTTTCTACAACCGGACGTTAAAAAATTCCCATCTGCCCATAACCGCGGGCACGGCTTTCGAAAGATCAAATCCCTGCAGGGTGTCCCAACTTAGCCCATGACAAGCTCTCACGGTCAACGAAGGAATAGACCTCCACCCGAGACATTCCGATCAGACTCGGTATCCCAGTACAACAAGACATTTCGACAGGGTAAAACTAAACCAGCAACACCGCCCGAATGTGCCGACAAATCCCGATAGGAGCTGCACATATCTCTTTCTCAGGGCACACTCAGATTGTCCAAACTTCCGGTAGGCCAGCCCAGAGTTGCCCCTGGTAGCCACCGGCGGCTGACGTTTTGGACCAACACTCAGAGGAGCACTGGCCCGAGGGGGGGGGGGGGTTAAAATAATGATGACCCTTGAGTCTGCAGAACCCAAGGGAAAGAAAAGGCTAGGTGGCAAATGGTAAAACCAATGTTGGGCATTGCTGGAGAAGCTTTACTTAAGGCGAACTGTCAAAGGGTTCCCATTATAGCCCAACCGCGTAAGGGACGCAAAATCCGGGAACATAACACCGATATGACGGAAACTAGGGCAGCAAGAGTGGAACAAAACACCAGGCATAAGGCCGAGCCTTCCACCCTTTACCAAGTATATAGATGCATTAATTAAATAAGATATATAGTGATATCCCAACAAGTAAATAAATGTTCCAATAAGGAACGATCTCCATGTTCCAACAAGGAACAAACTTCAATCTTCACTTGCAACTAACAACGCTATAAGAGGGGCTGAGCAAGCGGTAACATAGCCAATCAACGGTTTGCTAGGACAATGGTGGGTTAGGGGTTGAACATGGCAATTTGGGAGGCCAACAAGCAAGTGGTAGGCATCGTAGCAATGACATAGCAAAAGAGCGAGCAAACTAGCATAGCAAAGATAGTAGTGATTTCGAGGGTATGATCATCTTGCCTGAAATCCTGCAAGGAAGAAGAACGAGTCCATGAAGAAGACAAACGGACGTAGACGAACGGGTCCTCACAAACTCGATGTTACCGGAATCAACCCGAAGAAGCAATCACCGGAAAAGAAGCACACAGCATAGTAAACAACCACGACATCAACATGGCATGATGCACAAACGAGAATGATGCATGTCCGGTTTAAAGAGGGCATGGCATGGCAAAATGCACAAACAATTCTGCAAATTAAGTGGAGCACAATATGCAACGGAGTTGCATATTGAAGAAAACACCACATGACTTAATTAAGTTCAATCTTGTTTATGTACCCAACAATATTAAATGTTGATTAACATAGCAAGAGGTGAAGCAAATGAAAACTACCTATCTAGTCAAGTTTAAATGAGGCCGGAAACAACGGAGAACAATTCCGGAAAATCCCCATAGCATAATTTAAGGTTTGGTCCTGATCTGTCTTAAACACAATTTTAGAGTTGTTTAACATGCAAAGTGATGCCACCACATTAAACTAGGCAAAATTCTACCCCATTTACATATCAAGTTTATTTAAATCGGAGTTACGGTTGAATAGTTATGACTTAAAGCATTTTAACATGGCATTTAAGCAAATTTAAGCAAACAACATTTTAAATATTTTAACATGGCAAGAAAGTGGCATATTATTAATCTACACAAAATTCTGAGCAAGTTTCATATATAGATCATTTTAATCCGATGCACGGTTTGTGAGATATTAAATGCATGAAGAACAGGGGCTATTCTGCAAAACTGTCATCTCTGGAAAAATAGCTAATTCGTCCAGACGCTAAAAAAAACGACACGGGCCGAAACTGGAGCATATTGGGCCAGCAGAGAAAAAAAATTGAGGAGCCGGGGGGGGGGGAAGCAGCTCACCATGGGCTCTTGGCCCGGAGAGGAGGAAGTGAGGCAGGCCGGCGAGGAGATGGGCCACCGGAGCTGGCTGGCGGCCCAGCAGGGAGGAGAGGCTGGCGATGGGCCTTGGCGCGCTGCGGCCTGTGAGGCCCATGCGGGGTCAACGGGGCGCGCGTCTCCCTCGATCCCGATCGGATCGGGGAGGCAGGGGCGGTGGCGGCTCCGGCGCGTCGCCGGCGAGGCTGGGCGGCGAGCCGGCGAGGGGACGGTGCCGGGAGACGTGGGGACGGCCGGATCCGGTCGCTCCGGACCCATTTCGGCTAGATCCGGGGCCGGGCGACCACGAGGTGGCGCCGGCGCAGCGATGCGGCGAGAGGAGGTGCTCCGACGAGGGCGGAGAAATCCGGCGAGCGGCACGCGGCGGACGGCGTCGGGGAGGAAACAAGCGGCGGGCAGCGATGCGGATCTGGCCCGGGGCGGCTCGGGCGGGCCGGCCACGGGCTCCTCGGGCCCGGCCGCGCGGGAGGAGAGAGAGAGGGCGAGGTGGCGGCTCCGGATTGGGCTGGCGGCGGTGGCTGGGTGACGTGGCGTTCTCTGATTGGGCGGAGTGAGGTGGCCGGCGGACGGACATGTCCGGCGCGGGCAAAATTGTCCGGCGGCGCGAGGTGGACGAAGGTTAGGGTTTGGACTGCGCGAAAAAGATCCGAAATATCGGGGAGGGGTGCTCTTTTATAGGTAGACGGAGCTAGGAAGCTCCAAATGAGGTGCGGTTTTCGGCCACGCGATCGTGATCGAACGACCGAGATGATGGAGCAGAGTTTGGTGGGTTTTTGGGCCAAAATGGAAGGGTGTTGGGCTGCAACACACACGAGGCCTTCTCGGTCCCTCGGTTAACCGTTGAAGTATCAAACGATGTCCAAATGACCCGAAACTTGACAGGCGGTCTACCGGTAGTAAACCAAGGCCGCATGACAAGTCTCGGCCCAATCCTGAAATGTTTAACCCCCACACGCGAAAGAAAGCTAGAAATGACCACCGGAGGAGAACGAAGCGCCGGAATGCAAAACGGACAACGGGGAAAATGCTCGAATGCATGAGACGAACATGTATGCAAATGAAATGCGCATGATGACATGATATGCAATGCATGACACGCAAGCAATGACAAGGCAACACCAGCGAATAACTCGAAGACACGTGGCACATCGGTCTCGGGGCGTTACAACTTGAAGCTTCTATCTTTGCTTCTACTGTTGTAGAACTTGTTGAAGTTCTTCACCATTAAGCTCAATTCTTCATTGAAGGTCTGTTTCTCACTTGATGATGTGGGGACTTCACATGAGGCTTTGTAGGCACCACTTGATTTGTTGTGAAGTTCCTCTTTATCCTTGAGTGACATCTCATGAGCAACAATCCTTCCAATCACTTCCGTTGGCTTGAGATCTTTGTAATTGGGCATCATTTGAATCAATGTGCACACGGTATCATATTTCCCATCCAAGGCTCTTAGGATCTTCTTGATGATGAATCGATTGGTCATCTCTTCACTTCCTAAGCCGGCAATCTCATTTGTGATGAGAGCAAGCCTAGAGTACATTTCGGCGACACCTTCACCATCCTTCATCTTGAACTTGTCAAGTTGACTTTGGAGCACATCCAACTTGGATTCCTTGACGGAGTCGGTACCTTCATGCATATCAATCAAAGTGTCCCAAATTTCCTTTGCATTCTCAAGGCGGCTGATTTTGTTGAATTCGTCGGGGCACAATCCGTTGAAGAGAATATCACAAGCTTGAGCATTGTATTGCAACATCTTCAACTCATCCGCGGTAGCTTCACGGTTTGGTTCCCTCCCATCAAAGAACTCACCTTGCAAGCCAACACAAACAATAGCGCATACGGCGGGGTTATGTCCAAGAATATGCATTCTCATTTTATGCTTCCAACTAGCAAAATTAGTACCATCAAAGTAAGGACCTCTACGGTGATAATTTCCCTCGCTAGACGCCATACTCTCCTAGGTTGTGAAACCAAGGCTATGACCACCAAAAGCTATGGAGATCAAGGCAAATGGAGACCAAAGCTCTGATACCACTTGTAGGATCGAAAGTATGTCTAGAGGGGGGGGGTGATTAGACTACTTGACCAAATAAACACTTAACCTTTTCCCAATTTTAGTTCTTGGCAGTTTTTAGCTATCTTAGGACAAGTCAAGCAATCATTACACAATTCAAGCAAGCATGCAAAGAGTATATTGGTAGCGGAAAGTAAAGCATGCAACTTGCAAGAATATAAAGGGAAGGGTTTGGAGAATTCAAATGCTATTGGAGACACGGATGTTTTTCCCGTGGTTCAGATAGGTGGTGCTATCCTACATCCACGTTGATGGAGACTTCAACCCACGAAGGGTAACGGTGGCGCGAGTCCACGGAGGGCTCCACCCACGAAGGGTCCGCGAAGAAGCAACCTTGTCTATCCCACCATGGCCATAGCCCACGAAGGACTTGCCTCACTAGCGGTAGATCTTCACGAAGTAGGCGATCTCCTTACCCTTACAAACTCCTTGGTTCAACTCCACAATCTTGTCGGAGGCTCCCAAGTGACACCTACCAAATCTAGGAGACACCACTCTCCAAGAAGTAACAAATGGTGTGTTGATGATGAACTCCTTGCTCTTGTGCTTCAAATGATAGTCTCCCCAACACTCAACTCTCTTTCATAGGATTTGGATCTGGTGGAAAGAAGATTTGAGTGGAAAGCAACTTGGGGAAGGCTAGAGATCAAGATTCATATGGTTGGAATGGAATGTCTTGGTCTCAACACATGAGTAGGTGGTTCTCTCTCAGAACATATGAGTTGGAATGGTGTATGTGTTCTGATGGCTCTCTCCACGAGTGAAGAGGAGGTGGAGGGGTATTTATAGCCTCCACACAAAATCCAACCGTTACACACAATTTATCAATCTCGATGGGACCGAATCAAAAAACTCGGTCGGACCGAAATAGTAACCTAGTGACCGTTAGGAATTTCGGTGGGACTGACATGCAACTCGGTAGGACCGATTCGGTTAGGGTTTGGGCATAATGTAATCTCGGTGAGACCGATTGCACAAACTCGGTGAGACCGAGTTTGGCAATAAGCCAACCAGAGAGTTGGTCAGGCAAACTCGGTGGGACCGACTCGCTCTTTCGGTGAGACCGAAAGTTACAAGAAGGTAACATAGAGTTTACCTTGCATTCTCGATGGGACCGATTCGCTATTTCGGTGAGACCAAAAAGTTATGAAAGGGAAACAGAGAGTTTGCAAGCCCATCTCGGTGAGACCGAGATCCTTATAGGTAGGACGAAATTGCTAGGGTTTGGCAGTGGCAAATGACAAGTGAAACTCAGTGGCGCCGGATTGAAAGAATCGGTATGACCGAGTTTGGCTTAGGGTTTAGGTCATTTGTGGCTATGGAGAAGTGGTTGAGGATTTTGGAGCATATCATTAAGCACATAAAGCAAGAGGCTCATTAAGAAACACCTCATCCCTCCTTGATAGTATTGGCTTTTCCTAAAGACTCAATGTGATCTTGGATTACTAAAATATAAAATGAAGAGTCTTGAACTTTTGAGCTTGAGCCAATTCTTTATCCTTAGCATTTTGAGGGTTCCACTTTCATATCCATGCCATGCCAATCATTGAGCTTTCCTGAAATAATCATCTTGAAATATCATTAGCTCAATGAACTATATGTTGTTATGAATTACCAAAACCACCTAGGGATAGTTGCACTTTCAGCCGGCATGCATGTCTTCGCCTCATCCCGTTTCCAGGCACCGGCGACGTTCTACTCGCCCCCACCATGATAAGCCATCCTTTGGCATATGTCGCACCTAACCCCCGACATTTGGCGCCCACCATGGGGCCTGGTGCACCACCGTCCGGAGACCTGTTCTGGACGGGAACCCTTTTCCTCCCTAGCGAGCGCAGCCAGCCAAGCATGCCAAACGGGGTTTGCGCCGACGCGCTGCGCGGCGTTGAGATCGCCTGCGCAGCCAGCTGCCTGGCCGAACTTGTCGGCGAGGTTCGCCTCTCCGACGAACCTGCATCCAATGCAGGCACGTGCAGCTCCGAGAGCCTCCTCGCGGGCCTCCTCGATCAACTCCATGTTTCTGGCGAGCCCGCCATATACTTGGAGTCTGTAGGCTCCACCGACCCGATGCTGGTCGACTCCGACACCGCATCGCTCGACGCGTTCCCCACCAATGTGGTGGTCTACGCGAACCTCTCCCTCGCGTGGAGAGAAACGGAAGCACCGTCACCGAGGTGCTCGTCATCAATCATGACGAGCTCCCCGGTGGAGGAGCGCATGACTCACTCGGCGCGGCGCTACAAGACCTAACTGCGCCCATTCCAGAAGACGCTGACGCAGAGACGTTGGAGGCGCGCCGCCTTCAGCTCGTTGAAGGCGCGAAGAAGCTGGCCAGCATGAGACGCTTGTCAGAAGCCTACCAGCGGGAGATGGATTGCGCCATCGGCGGCTCGCCGGTGTCGGTGTTCTGGGAATGGGGGTCCCCAGACTTGCCTGCCTGCGGCCTGCGGCGTGGCTCAAAGGGGGGCCCAGCATGACCCATCTTCATCAACACAGACCCAAGACCCTCGCGAGGGGCCAAGCCTCGCGGGGCGGACGACATGGAGCTTCCTCAGGCACGGCCTCATCAGGCTGGCTCGCGAGGAGGCGGAGAGATCAAGGCGGGGTACCTCACGAGGTGCCCGTGATGCAAGCCATGACGACCAAAGGCGCCAGGCGGGCGCCAGCCGCGCAGTGTCCTCCTTTCCCCTTTGGTGCCAAGGGGGCAAGTGCAGCCGCGGAGTACCGAGGCATCAGGCAAAGGTTGCCATTTCGGTGCAACAAGACCAAGACCAGGAGGACTGCAAGACGGAGGTCATCGTGGAGCCCAAGACGGCGTCACCACCAGAGCTTTGTGCAGGCGAAGACTACTTTTGTCAGGATAGCTGGTACTAGCTGTCCCCCTTCAAATTAGCCCGCCATTGTTGGCTCCCTTCCCGCTCGATATTTGGGAAGAGGACCAGGGCCTCTATAAATAGGACTAGCCACCCCCAGGGTGAAGGGATCGGATCATAGTCAGGGGGTTCGATCGATCGGCTGGAGATCGAAATCAGAGAGAGAATCAAGAAGAGAGAGAGAGAGAGAGAGAGAGAGAGAGAGAGAAGGGTGACTGAACTCCTCCTAGCAGTTCATACCCCCCAGCCGAGAACACAACCTCGCGAGGCTGTTCCTCCTTGTACCGCTCATCATCATCAGCCCAAGAGGCAATCCACCACACCACACACGGAGTAGGGTATTACACCACAACGGTGGCCCGAACCAGTATAAACCCTGTGTCTCTTGTGTTGTTCTTTCCATAGCTTAGATCTTAGCGAGGCGGAGGGGCGTAGGTAGGTAGAAGGCGAAATCTCCGTGCGCACCCTAGTGTTCGAACCTCAAGGGTCTGCCAAAACCCGAAATCTGACATTTGGCGCGCCAGGTAGGGGTATGCCGGGATTCTTCTTCCACCACCCCGTTCTCCTCCGACCATCACGCCCATGTCTGACGCTCGTCGGGCCCGCGCCGAGCGCCGGGCCGCGTTCGCTTCCCGCGTCGCCCAGACGGCCCCTGTCGGCGGGCGTCCTCACCATTCCCCGTCACCTGCCGTCAACGCCACGGTAACACCCTCGATGCGACTATATCTCCCACGTGTCGAGGCACGACTTAGAGGCATAATCGCATTGAAGGCATATGTCGCAAGTCGGGTAATCATCACAAACATCCCATGTAATATAATAATAAAGAGGGATAACATAGTTGGCTTACACTCGCCACGTCACATCAAAGTACGTAAATAACATCCATCATACAATTCAGTCATGGCCCGACTACGGCGCCAAAATAGAAAAGACCCCCAACATGCGACAAGGCCCTTAATCTAACCCCGAATAGGCACCACTACTGATCATCAGGAAAAGACACATAGTAACGCTGAGAGTCCTCGTCGTACTCCCACTTGAGCTCGAGCGCGCCATCTGGAGCTGTATCATCTGTCCCTGCATCTGGTGTAATAGTAATCTGTGAGCCACAGGGACTCAGCAATCTCGCACCCTCGCGATCAAGACTATTTAAGCTTAATAGGTAGGAAAGGGGTAATGTATCAGTGGAGCTGCAGCAAGCGACTAGCATATATGGTGGCTAACTTATACGCAAAAGAGAGCGAGAAGAGGAGGCAAAGCACGAGCGAGAAACTAGAGAGCAACCTGCGCAAACATAACTCCAA
Source organism: Triticum monococcum (assembly GCA_034509565.1). NCBI lineage: Eukaryota > Viridiplantae > Streptophyta > Magnoliopsida > Poales > Poaceae > Triticum > Triticum monococcum. The sequence continues at coordinate 125,211,603 of CM067841.1, forward strand.
CACCGTGTCCACTTCCCGGACTCCGCCGAGAAGAGGCCATCACGGCAACACACTTAGTTGATTCATTTTAATTAATTAAGGTTCAAGTTATCTACAACCGGACATTAACAAATTCCCATCTGCCCATAACCGCGGGCACGGCTTTCGAAAGATCAATCCCTGCAGGGGGGTCCCAACTTAGCCCATAACAAGCTCTCACGGTCAACGAAGGAATAGACCTCCACCCAAGACACACCGATCAGACTCGGTATCTCGGTACAACAAGATGATTCGACAGGTTAAAACAAGACCAGCAACACCGCCCGAATATGCCGAAAAATCCCGATAGGAGCTGCACATATCTCTTTCTCAGGGCACACTCAGATGAGCGCTCCATACAACTAAAACCAAACCTCGAGTTTCCCCGAGGGGGCGCTGCACAGGACTCTAGTTCGGACCAACACTCAGAGGAGCACTGGCCCGTGGGGGGCTAAAATAAAGATGACCCTCGGGCTCCAGAAACCCAAGGGAAAAAAGGGGTAGGTGGCAAATGGTAAAACCAATGTTGGGCATTGCTAGAAAATCTTTAATCAAGGTGAACTATCAAGGGGTTCCCATTATAGCCCAACCGCGTAAGGGACGCAACAATCCGGGAACATAACACCGATATGACGGAAAACTAGGGCGGCAAGAGTGGAACAAAACACTAGGCGAGAGGCCGAGCCTTCCACCCTTTACCAAGTATATAGATGAATTAAGATAAGATAGCAATATAATGATATCCCAACAGGTAAATAAATGTTCCAACAAGGAACGGCTCCAATCTTCACCTGCAACTAGCAACGCTATAAGAAGGGGGCTGAGCAAAGCGGTAACATAGCCAATCAACGGTTTGCTAGGACAATGGTGGGTTAGAGGCTCAATCATGCCAATTGGGAGGCTGACAAGCAAGTGGTAGGCATCGTAGCATTGGCAAAGCAAAAGAGCGAGCAAACTAGCATAGCAAAGATAGTAGTGATTTCGAGGGTATGATCATCTTGCCTGCACAGTTGTCAGAGTTGACTGGATCCTCAAAAGCAAACTCAATGGGCTCCTCGTTGGCGAACTTGTCTCCCGGCTCTACCCAACAACACAAACAAGCAACAAGGATACAATCAACCACGTGCAAGGGAAACCAATAATATGCAACGATGGTATGCTATGCGGGATGCAAAATGCAAGACGTGACAGGAAATGCATGAACCTGGCCTCAACATGGAAAACCAAGTGTGCCACTAGATAGAGGGGAAGAAATCCCCTGAAAACGATATAAAGATCATAGGAATCGGAGCTACGGTTTGGAAATGGCAAGCGTTTTACGAAACGAACCGATCTGCGATTTACAGCAAGTAGGCTCCTAAATGCAACGAAATGAACATGTAAAAGCCACCAAACATGAAAACAAAATACATGGCAGGGATGTACACAAAATGCTTAACAAATCACCAGGACTGAGCCATAGGCAAATTTATCCATTAAGGGGTTCAAACAAGCATGGCAAAACTGAATAGGCAAAACAGATCTCAGACTTAGTGAAATTAACACTAGTCTGAAATTTCAGACCACGATGCTCTCTTCGGAGCAGCAAAACAACATGAAACATAACCTGAACATGGCAAGAACAATGGCATAGCATGCAAGGATCACTAGCAATAGCAGCGGCAAAATCGCAAAAGAGTTCACGATCTGCCCATATAAACAACGATGCAAATGTTGAGCTCGATTGACTCAACCTAGGGTGCTCCAACATAACAAGTAAAGACATGGATGGATAGAGCACAACAAGATTAACAAATGTCCCTTACTGAGCATACTCAAAAGGGGCACGGATCACTAGGAAACAAGCTGGACATATAGGATCATGAACTAAAACATCCTAGACTTAGTGAAAATCACTAAGTCCCTGAAATCAGCAAACTCAGGTACCCCTCTTTGCAAGCTTGCACAAGAAACCACACACATCCTAAAAATGCATGGGTGGCACCTCTGGAAAGAAGGAAAAATGCTTAACAATTCATCCCAAAGGGTCACAGGCATATCATGCACACAATAATCATGGCAAAAATGACAAAAGTCAATGATGAACTAACAGATATGCAATTCAACTCACGATGCCTCCTTCTAACAGCATTTTGGGCATCAAGATGAACTCAAATGCAAATTATGCAATGGAATGAAATGATGTACTCGTCGAGACGAAGATTTTGATATGTCATATGTCCAAAACGGAGCTACGGGTGCGGAGATATGAGCAGTCAAAGTATGCAAAAAATACTGAAATTAGGGTTTCGGAGAGAGAGGTCAACCCAATCCGATCCAGATCTGGATCCGGGGCACTATAGCAGGGCGCGGGGGTCGAGGATGACCGGCCGGAGAGCTCGCCGGAGTGGAAGCCGAGGAGGAGGCCGGGGCGCCGGATCCGGCCTCGGGCCGCGGGGAGGCGACGGCGGCGAGGGGTGAGGGCGGCGGCGAGGCTCGGCGTGGTGGCGGAGGTGGCCGGCGACGACCTGCGGCGGCGGGGCGGCGAAGACCGGTGATGGCGCTCGCGGTGGCCGGCGTCGAAGGACCCGCCGGCTCGGGCAGGGACGAGCAGGCGCGGGCGGCGCGGTGGCAAACGGGCTCGGGGGCCCGACGTGGGCTGAGCGGGCCGGCGATGTGGGGCGCGGCGCGGGCGAGTGGGAAGGTGCCACGTGGCAGCAGACGACGGGGCGAACAATGTCCGTCGGTGCCGATTTCGTCCGGCGGCGCGGTAGGTTGGATCTAGGGTTTGGACGAGGGGGGATCCGGATTTGGAATGGGGGGGGGTCTATTTATAGGCATAGAGGGAGCTAGGAGAGTCCAAATGAGGTGCGGTTTTCGCCCACGCGATCGTGATCGAACGACCGAGATGATGGAGCAGAGTTTGGTGGGTTTTGGGCCTAATTGGAGAGGTGTTTGGCTGCAACACACACGAGGCCTTTTTGGTCCCTCGGTTAACCGTTGGAGTATCAAACGAAGTCCAAATGACCCGAAACTTGATAGGCGGTCTACCGGTAGTAAACCAAGGCCGCATGGCAAGTCTCGGTCCAATCCGGAAATGTTTAATCCCCACACACGAAAGAAAGCTTGAAATGGCCACCAGAGGAGAACGAAGCGCCGGAATGCAAAACGGACAACGGGGAAAATGCTCAAATGCATGAGATGAACATGTATGCAAATGCAATGCACGTGATGACATGATATGAGATGCAAGAAAACAAAAACAATAGATGGAGACAAAGACCCGAACCCGAGGAATAAATATAACTTAATGCCGGAAACGGCAAGAGTTGGAGTACAAATTGGGAAAGTAATATCTGGGGCGTTACAGCCGCCACCGGCCCGGCGGGGGACGAGCGGCAAGCATCGTCCCAGCATCTGTTCGTGCGGCAAGGCGGCCGCACCGCAACTCCCTCGCTCACCCTAGCTGGTTCTTCGTCCTGTGCGCTCCGCGCGCCCATAGAGCCTCGCAACCTCTCCCCTGCCCATCGCGCTGCACCAACACCCCCGGTCGTGGCGGCCCTCTTGGGCGGCTCGCAGGAGCCGCCTACAAGTCACCACGTCAAGCCGTTCATCCGCCGGGTCAGCGCCGCTTCCACGCGGCAGGGGGCTCCCCTGGGCCGGGCGGCTCCCGAGACCGGCCTGACCTTCAGCTCGGAGGACCACCCCTCCAAATCAGCCTGCTCGGGTGCGCTCCCCATGCTGTGCACCCCCACCATCTGCCAGGTCGCCGTCACCAGGACCCTCATTGATGGCGGCGCGGGCCTCAGCATGCTCTCGGTCGAGGCCTTCAACCTCCTTTGCATATCCCTGGAACGGCTGCAACCCAGCCGGCCCTTCTCAGGCGTTGGGGGTGAGTTTTCCAGCTCCTTGGGACAGATCCGGCTCCCAGTAACCTTCGGCTCCTATGACAACTTCCGCATGGAGCTGGTCGACTTCGACATCGCCCCCATCGGCCTCCCCTACAATGCCATCCTCGGCTACCCAGCGCTGGCCCAGTTCATGGCCGCGACGCACCCGATGTACAACCTCATGAAGATGCTTGGGAGCAGCGGTGTCCTCACCGTGCACGGGGACACCGGAGACGCGCTGCGGGCGCTCAAGCTCGCCTTCAAGACGGCGGCGTCGGCACAGCCCGCCGACCTGGAGACCCCCGGGCCCAAGGGGGCTGCACCCGCCAAGAAGAAACAGTTGTTCACCCAAGACAAGCCAGAAACCAAGCAGATACCCGTCGATGAGGACGGGTCCACCAACGCCACCTTCACCATAGGCGCCCACCCTGAACCCGAGCAGGAGAAGGCCCTGGTCGGGTTCCTGCGTGCAAACAAGAAGGTATGCGCGTGGGAGCCTGACCAGTTGGCAGGGATCCCTAGGGGTGTAATCGAGCATCACCTCAACGTATGCCCCAATGTGCGCCCTGTGAAGCAGAAGGCCGGGCGGCAGTCCACAGAAGAGCATGCCTTCATCGTCCAAGAGACCTGCAAATTAGAAGCCGCTGGGGTCATTCGCGAGGTCCGATACCCAGATTGGTTGGCCAACCCTGTCGTTGTGCCAAAGAAGGGAGGGAAGGAGCGCATGTGTGTCGACTTCACGAACCACAACAAAGCATGCCCGCAAGATCCGTTCCCGCTCCCCCGCATCGACCAGACCGTCGATTCCACTGCGGAATGCGACTTGTTATGCTTCTTGGATGCCTTCTCTGGGTATCACCAGATCAAGATGGCGGTAGAAGACGTTGAGAAGACAGCCTTCCTAACCCTGTGTGGGGTGTACTGCTACACATGCATGCCATTCGGGCTGCGTAACATAGGGGCGACCTTCCAGCGGCTGATGCACATCACCTTGGGCCCACAGCTCGGAAAGAATGTTGAAGCTTATGTTGATGACATTGTGGTAAAGTCTCGGGAGGCCAGGACCTTGATACAAGACTTGGAGGAAACCTTCACGAGCCTCAACGCAGTGGACCTACGGCTCAACCCAGAGAAGTGTGTGTTCGGAGTTCCCTCGGGCAAGCTCTTGGGTTTCCTCATGTCCCACCGAGGCATCGAGGCTAACCAGGAGAAGGTCAAGGCGGTGGAAGACATGAGCCCGCCAAAGACCCTCAGAGAAATGCAGAAGCTCACGGGGCGCGTGACCGAGCTAGGGCGCTTCATCTCAAAGTTGGGGGAACGAGCACTGCCCTTCTTCCAACTAATGAAGAAAAAGGGGCCCTTCGAGTGGATCGAAGAGGCCGACAAGGCATTCCAGGATCTCAAGAGATACCTGACCAGCCCACCGGTCATGGTGGCTCCGCGCCCACAAGAACCCCTGGTGCTTTACCTCGCCGCGACTCCCTACTCCGCCAGCGCAGCCTTAGTGGCAGTCAGAGAGGAGCGCCAAATCAAAACCGCGGCAGCAGCCCGGGACAAGGCAGAACAGGGACCAGGAAGGCCTACAGAAATCGCCATCGCGGCTGAGGAGGATCAGCCGCCGTAGAGGGGCGCACTAGAGGCGGAAGAGGCCCCTCTTCCGGATGGCCAGCCTCAGGAGGCCTCATTGCCTCAAGAGGCGCCACGGTCTCCGAAGGGAGCCACCAGCACCGACGCACTCCACCTCGTTGAGCACCCAGTGTACTTCGTCAGCACGGTGCTGCGGGATGCAAGGGCACGGTACCCCATGCCTCAGAAACTCCTCCTCGCGCTACTGATGGCCTCGCGCAAGCTGCGGCACTATTTTCAGGGTCACCCCATCAAGGTCATCTAGTCGTACCTCCTGGAGAGAGTACTCAGGAGCCCTAATTCAGCTGGAAGGGTCACTGAGTGGAACATAGAACTGCAAGCGTTTCAGCTCGAATTCAGCACGACCAGAGTCATCAAGGGAGCAGCGTTGGCGGATTTTGTTTCAGAATGGACAGAGGCGCCAGGCCTCAAGGCCGACGAGGATCGGTCCCAGTCCCCGGGAAGCGAGGCGCCAGAAGGCTGGGTCAAGTACTTCGATGGGGCATTCTCTAGGCATGGCGCTGGGGCTGGAGCGGTGCTTATATCGCCCGCTCAGGACAAGCTCTATTACGCCGTGCAGCTCTGTTTCCAGCAAAGTGAAAAGGTCTCCAACAACATAGCGGAGTATGAAGGTTTAATAGCGGGCTTGAAGGCCGGGGCTGCCCTGGGGGTGAAACGCCTCACCATCAAGGGCAATTTGCAGCTCCTTGTCAATTTCTCCAATAAAGTGTACGAGCCAAAGGATGAGCACATGGAAGCCTACCTAGCGGAGGTCCTCAAGATGGAGAAGCAGTTCTGGGGGTTGGAGTTGCAGCATGTGCCCCGTGGCACCAATCAGGAGGCCGACGACATCGCCAAACGGGCATCCAGGTGGTTACCTCAGGAGCCAGGCGTTTTCAAGGAGTGGCTCTTCAAGCCATCAGCCCTGCCATCATTATCAAACACGGCTCAGCCCCGGGAGGAGCTCCCCCAGCCACCTGCCTCAGGGGCTCCGTCTTGTGGCCCGGCCTCAGGAGCACGTCTGCTCCTGACGATGGAACCTCAGGAGGGATGTTGGACCGCGGAGCTCTGGAGTTACCTAACACAAGGGAGCCTGCCAGAGAAGGAGGAGGAAGCGGAGCGAGTGGCACGCCAGGCCACGGCATACTGCATCAAGGATGGAGAGCTCTACCGGAAGCGGCCAAATGATGTATCCCTACGCTGCATCTCCAAGGAGCAAGGGAAGGAACTGCTGGAAGATATACACGACGGAGATTGTGGACATCATTCATCATCACGGACCCTCGTCGGCAAGGCGTTCCGCAGTGGGTTTTATTGGCCCACTGCGCTCAATGACGCCGTCGAACTAGTGAAAGCTTGTGAGGCCTGCCAGTTCCACGCCACGCAGATCCATCAGCCAGCAGGAGGCTTGCAGACTATACCTCTTTCGTGGCCATTCGCTGTCTGGGGACTGGATATCTTGGGCCCGTTTCCTCGGGCGCCTGGGGGCTACTGCTACCTCTATGTCGCCATAGACAAGTTCACCAAGTGGGCTGAAGTAGAGGCTGTCCGCACCATTCCCGCGGGTTCCGCGGTCAAGTTCATCAAGGGCATCGTGAGCCGGTTCGGGGTGCCGAATCGCATCATCACAGACAACGGTTCACAGTTCACCACTAACCTCTTCAAAACATACTGTGCTAACCTTGGAACGCAGATATGCTACGCTTCGGTGGCGCACCCCCGAAGCAATGGCCAGGCCGAGCGAGCCAACGCGGAGGTCCTGAGGGTCCTCAAGACCAGGACGTTCAAGAAGAAGCTGGAGGCCTGAGGCAGAGGTTGGTATGACGAGCTTCAGTCCGTGTTGTGGTCCATCCGCACAACTGCGACCAAGCCGACTGGAGAGACCCCGTTCTTCCTGGTCTACGGAGCCGAAGCAGTCCTCCCTCACGAGGTTAGACGTCGCTCCGCGCGGGTCTTGCGTTTGATGAGGCGCAGCAGGATGCCATGCGGGGGATGGACCTCGCGCTGGGGGAGGAACGTCGCCGAGAAGCCGCCCTACGAGCGGCGAGGTACCAACAAGCACTGCGGCGATATCACTGCCGCAACATCGGCCCCAGAACTCTCGAGGTAGGAGACCTCGTGCTCAGGCGGGTTCTCTCCAGGGAGGCGCTGCACAAGCTCTCTCCCATGTGGGAGGGCCCGTTCAAAGTTGTTCATGTTTCCAGGCCCGGCTCCGTGCGCTTGGAGACTCAGGAGGGGGTGCCAGTCCAGAATGCATGGAACATCCAGCACCTCCGGAGGTTCTACCCGTAAAAAGGCCCAGAGCCTGTGAAGAAGGCGAGTGCCTGTGAAGCTATCGCATTTTGGAAAAGGCCCAGAGCCTGTGAAGAAGGCGAATGCCTGTGAAGCTATCGCGTTTTGGAAAAGGCCCAGAGCCTGTGAAGAAGGCGAATGCCTGTGAAGCTATCGCGTTTTGGAAAAGGCCCGGAGCCTGTGAAGCTATCGCGTTTTGGAAAAGGCCCGGAGCCTGTGAAGAAGGCGAATGCGTGTGAAGCTATCGCGTTTTGGAAAAGGCCCGGAGCCTGTGAAGAAGGCGAATGCCTGTGAAGCTATCGCGTTTTGGAAAAGGCCCGGAGCCTGTGAAGCTAACGCGTTTTGGAAAAGGCCCGGAGCCTGTGAAGAAGGCCAACGCCTATGAAGCTCGCCGCCCGTGCCACTCTCACGTAATAATGAGTTGGGGCTGTACACGCCCCGGAGTCTCAGGAGCGCCGGCCTCAGGCCCTGTGGCTCCCTCCCACGCCCAGTGGCAGCACTTAGCTCCGCGCTGGTGAGAAGACGTCGAAGACTAGATTAGGTGCCGGACGCGGCTTTTCATTTGCTTTCCGCAGTTGGCTTGTTCCTTCTCGTTCGAAATTTTATTGAAGTTGTTGCCGTCTTTGGCTTGTGGTTCTTCGACTTTTCGCTCTCCTACCTCGATTTCTCTTGTGCAAGGCCTCGCGAGGGGGGCAGCCGAGCACCCTCGCGAGTGTTCCTACCCTGGTCATTCAAAGGGTTCGCGACTTGGGCCCATCACAGGAGCACCCCTCCAGTCCGTGCCCCACGGGCACCGCGACGCAAACAAAGGGCCTGGGTCGGTCGCCCCCCACGACCGGGGCCGGGAATTATCCACGCGCGGGCACGTAGCCGCAAGGTACAATAACAAAAGCAAAACGATGGTTAACAGCAATAACCCAAACACGCCCCCGCGGGGCTCCACGCTACTGTCTTTGTTATGCAGGAAAAAGGAAAAGAAATGACAAATCTGGTGCAGCTCGCCTCACACTGGCCCACAGGGAAGGTCCGAGCTGCCTCCGGAGCTCAGGCGGACTCCCTCTCGCGCTTCACCAGGGCGCGATGGCGGGTAGACACGTTGCCACCTCCCAAGCAGATACGACGGCGTGGAGGCTGACCGCGGCCACCGCTAGAAGAGTCGCCGCCTGAAGAAGGGCCGGAGAAGCTTGAGGAACCCCGAGCGCCGCCAGCCGCGCGAGCGCTGCCCTCTCCATCATCGCCGGAGCTGGGTTCCCAGCCGCGGTCATCACCCTCGGGGCAACACCCTGCGCGGTGACCATCTTCCCCAAACACCCTCAGGTAGAGGGTGGCATCGCCGTCAAACTTGAAGTGTAGGGTGCATCGACGGCTCAGGCCACACACGCGGGCAAACGTCTGCCACTCGCGGGCCAGGGACAGGCTCCCGGCTGCGGAGACCTCCAGTGAGACCCATGAGGCCCAGCTGCAGCAGCCGTCGGCCTGGAGCCAGAGGCCGCACGGGGTGCCGGCCGGGAGCTCACCAAGGAGGAAGCGAGGAAGTGGAAGCTGGGTGCTAGTCGGCTCCGCCGACCACACGACGATCTCCGGCAGCACTTTAGCGGTGCGAGAGCGCGGCCTAGGGGGACGCGCAGCCGGAGCGCGCCCCCGGCAGCAGCAATCCGCCCGTTGCTGTACTGAAGATCATCTCCGTGGCCGCGGGGAGCCACCGTGGTGGCCACCGGATGTTTGTGAGGGAGCCCTCGGCCGTGCTTGGGCGGGGAAGAGGCGGACTCAACCTGGTGAGCCTTCCCCTTCTCTGCGGCCGAGAACCTCCTTGACGGGGCCATGAAGAAAGGGACAAGCAATGAGGGATGAACTGGAAGGGCGCGCGCTGGTCCATACTTATAATTGGCGATGGCCAGCCAACGGCCCCCAGGATCGCAGGTAATTATGACCCGCTTTGCATGCAGGGACTTGTCCAATCCGTGCAGTTGCCGAGGCGCCATGGGGAAGTGGAGACGCCCACGTCCAATCAACCGCCACGTGGCGCCCAAGGCCGCAGGCTGTTAGGGCCTGCGGTGCTTCGCTCTTGCCCTTCCACCTCCCTGCACGGCCAAGTCCAGGCGTGCCTTGGGCCCAGGGACTACTGTCGGCGTTCTAGGAACGAGGGTCCCCAGACTTGCCTGCCCCCCTTTGAGCCACGCCGCAGGCCGCAGGCAGGCAAGTCTGGGGACCCCCGTTCCCAGAACGCCGACAGTAGCCCCCGGGCCCAAGGCGCGCCCGAACTTGGCCGTGCAGGGAGGCGGAAGGGCAAGAGCGAAGCGCCCCGGGCCCTAACAACCTGCGGCCTTGGGCGCCGCGTGGCGGTTGATTGGACGTGGGCGCCTCCACTTCCCCATGGCACCTCAGCAACTGCACGGATTGGACAAGTCCCTGCATGCAAAGCGGGTCATAATTACCTGCGATCGTGGGGGCCGTCGGTTGGCCCTCGCCAGCTATAAGTACGGATTGGCGCGCACCCTTCCAGTTCATCCCCCCTTGCTTCTCCTTCTTCTTCATGGTCCCGTCGAGGAGGTTCTCGGCCGCAGAGAAGGGGAAGGCTCGCTAGGTTGAGCCTTCCTCTCCCCCGCCCAAGCGCGGCCGAGGGCGCCCTCGCAAACATCCTGTGGCCACCACGGCAGCTCCCCGCGGCCGTGAAGACGATTTCCAGCACAGCGACGGGCAGATTGCTGCGGCCGGGGGGCGCGCTCTGGCTGCGCGTCCCCCTAGGCCGCGCTTTCGCGTTGCTGAGGTGCTGCCGGAGTTCGTCATGTGGTCGGCGGAGCCGACTAGCACCCGGCTTCCACTTCCTCGCTTCCTCCTCGGCGAGCTCCCGGCCGGCGCCTCGGGCGGCCTCTGGCTTCAGGCCGACGGCTGCTGCAGTCGGGCCTCATGGGCTTCACCGGAGGTCTCCGCAGCCGGGAGCCTGGCTCTGGCCCGCGGTTGGCAGACGTTTGCCTGCGTGTGTGGCCTGAGCCATCGGTGGACCCTGCGCTTCAAGTTCGACGGCGATGCCACCCTCTATGTGAGGGTGTTTGGGGAAGATGGTCACCGCATAGGGTGCTGCCCCGAGGGCGACGACCGCAGCCGGGAACCAAGCTCCGGCGATGATGGAGAGGGCAGCGCTCGCGTGGCTGGCGGCGCTCAGGGTTCACCAAGCTTCTCCGGTTCTTCTTCAGGCGGCGACTCTTCTAGCGGTGGCCGCGGTCAACCTCCATGCCGTCGTATCTGCTTGGGAGGTGGTAGCGTGTCCGCCCGCCGTCGCGCCCCGGTGAAGCACGAGAGGGAGTCTGCCTGAGCCCCGGAGGCAGCTCGGGTCTTCCCTGCGGGCCGGTGTGAGGCGAGCTGCGCCTGATTTGTTCTTTCCTTTCCTTTTTCCTGCGTAAAAAGACAGTAGTGTGGAGCCCCGTGGGGGCGTGTTTGGGTTATTGCTGTTAATCATCATTTTGCTTCCATTATCGTACCTTCCGGCTACGTGCCCGCGCGTGGATAGTTCCCGACCCCAGCCGTGGGGGGGCGACCGACCCAGGCCTTGTGTTCGTGTCGCGGTGCCCATGGGGCACGGACTAGAGGGGTGCTCGTGTAACGGGCCCAGGTCGCGAACCCTTTGAACGACTAGGATAGGAACACTCGCGAGGACGCTCGGCTGCCCCCCCCTCGCGAGGCCTTGCATAAGAGAAATCGAGGCACGAGAGTGAAAAGTCGAAGAACCACAAGCCCAAGATGGCAACAACTTCAATAAAACTTCGAATGAGAAGGAACGAGCCAACTGCGGAAAGCAAATGAAAAGTCACGTCCGGCACCTAATATAGTCTTCGACGTCTTCTCACCAGCGTGGAGCTAAGTGCTGCCACTGGGCATGGGAGGGAGCCCCAGGGCCTGAGGCCGGCGCTCCTGAGACTCCGGGGCGTGTACATCCCAACTCATTATTACATGAGAGTGTCACGGGCGGCGAGCTTCACAGGCGTTGGCCTTCTTCACAGGCTCCGAGCCTTTTCCAAAACGCGACAGCTTCACAGGCATTCGCCTTCTTCACAAGCTCCGGGCCTTTTCCAAAACGCGACGGCTTCACAGGCATTCGCCTTCTTCACAGGCTCCGGGCCTTTTCCAAAACGCGACAGCTTCACAGGCATTCGCCTTCTTCACAAGCTCCGGGCCTTTTCCAAAACGCGACAACTTCACAGGCATTCGCCTTCTTCACAGGCTCCGGGCCTTTTCCAAAATGCGGCAGCTTCACAGGCATTCGCCTTCTTCACAGGCTCCGGGCCTTTTTAGGGGTAGAACCTCCGGAGGTGCTGGATGTTCCATGCGTTCTGGACCGGCACCCCCTCCTGAGTCTCCAAGCGCGCGGAACCGGGCCTGGAAACATGAACAACTTTGAACGGGCCCTCCCACATGGGAGAGAGCTTGTGCAGCCCCTCCCTGGAGAGAACCCGCCTGAGCATGAGGTCTCCTACCTCAAGAGTTCTGTGGCGGATGTTGCGGCAGTGATATTGCCGCAGTGCTTGTTGGTAGCTCGCTGCTCGCAGCGCGGCTTCTCGGCGACGTTCCTCCCCCAGCACGAGGTCCATCCCCCGCATGGCGTCCTGCTGCGCCTCGTCGAACGCCAGGACCCGCGCGGAGCGACGTCTGACCTCGTGAGGGAGGACCACCTCGGCTCCGTAGACCAGGAAGAACGGGGTCTCTCCAGTCGGCTTGGTCGCGGTTGTCCAGATGGACCACAATATGGACTGAAGCTCATCGTACCAACCTCTGCCGCAGGCCTCCAGCTTCTTCTTGAACGTCCTGGTCTTGAGGCCCCTCAGGACCTCTGCGTTGGCTCGCTCAGCCTGGCCATTGCTTCGGGGGTGCGCCACCAAAACGTAGCATATCTGTGTTCCAAGGTTAGCATAGTATGTTTTGAAGAGGTTACTGGTAAACTGCGAACCGTTGTCTGTGATGATGCGGTTCGGCACCCCAAACCGGCTCACGATGCCCTTGATGAACTTGACCGCGGAACCCGTAGGAATGGTGCTGACAGCCTCTACTTCAGCCCACTTGGTGAACTTGTCCACAGCGACGTAGAGGTAGCGGTAGCCCCCTGGCGCCCGAGGAAACGGGCCCAAGATGTCCAGCCCCCAGACTGCGAATGGCCACGAAAGGGGTATGGTTTGTAGGCCTCCTGCTGGCTGATGGATCTTCTTGGCGTGGAACTGGCAGGCCTCACATGCTTTCACTAATTCGATGGCGTCATTGAGCGCGGTGGGCCAATAAAACCCACTACGGAACGTCTTGCCGACGAGGGTCCGTGATGATGAATGATGTCCACAGTCTCTGCCGTGTATATCTTCTAGCAGTTCCTTCCCTTGCTCCCTGGAGATGCAGCGCAGGGATACATCGTTTGGTCGCTTCCGGTAGAGCTCTCCATCCTTGATGCAGTACGCCGTGGCCTGGCGTGCCACTCGCTCCGCTTCCTCCTCCTTCTCCGGCAGGGTCCCTTGTGAAGTAACTCCAGAGCTCCGTGATCCAGCATCCCTCCTGAGGTTCCATCGTCAGGAGCAGGCGTGCTCCTGAGGCCGGGCCACAGGCCGGAGCTCCCCTGGCAGGTGGCTGGGGGAGCTCCTCCCGAGGCTGAGCCGTGTTTGACATTGACGGCAGGGCTGAGGGCTTGAAGAGCCGCTCCTCGAAAACGCCAGGCTCCTGAGGTAACCGCCTGGACGCCCGTTTGGCGATGTCGTCGGCCTCCTGATTGGTGTCATGGGGCACATGCTGCAAGTCCAACCCCCAGAACTGCTTCTCCATCCCGCGGACCTCCGCAAGGTAGGCTTCCATGTGCTCATCTTTCGGCTCGTACACCTTGTTGGATAAATTGATACGGAGTTGTGAATCACCCTTGATGGTGAGGCATTTCACTCCCAGGGCAGCTGCGGCCTTCAAGCCCGCTATTAAACCTTCATACTCCGCTATGTTGTTGGAGACCTTTTCACCTTGCTGGAAATAGAGCTGCACAGCGTAGTAGAGCTTGTCCTGAGTGGGCGATATAAGCACCGCCCCAGCCCCAGCGCCATGCCTAGAGAACGCCCCATCGAAGTACATGACCCAGCCTTCTGGCGACTCACTTCCCGAGGAGAGGGACCGATCCTCGTCTGCCTTGAGGCCTGGTGCCTCCATCCATTCTGCCACAAAATCCGCCAACGCTGCTCCCTTGATGACTCTGGTCGTGCTGAATTCGAGCTGAAATGCTTGCAGTTCTATGTTCCACTCAGCGACCCTTCCAGCTGAGTTAGGGCTCCTCAGCACTCTCTCCACGGGTATGACGAGACGACCTTGATGTGGTGACCCTGAAAGTAGTGCCGCAGCTTGCGCGAGGCCACCAGTTGTGTGAGGAGGAGTTTCTGAGGCATGGGGTACCGTGCCCTCGCATCCCGCAACACCGTGCTGACGAAGTACACTGGGTGCTCAACGTGGTTGGGTGCGTCAGTGCTGGCGGCTCCCTTCGGAGACCATGGCGCCTCTTGAAGCGATGTGGCCTCCTGAGACTGGCCATCTAGGAGAGGGGCCTCTTCCGCCTCCGATGCATTCCTTTGTGGCGGCTGATCCTCCTCAGCCGCGGTGGCGGTTTCTGTGGGCCTTCCTTGTTCCTGTTCTGCCTTGTCTCGGGCTGCTGCCGCGGTTTTGATTTGACGCTCTTCTCTAACTTCCACCAGGGCTGCGCTGGCGGAGTAGGGAGTGGCGGCGAGGTAAAGCACCAGGGGCTCTTGAGGGCATGGAGCCACCATGACCGGTGGTCTGGTCAGGTATCTCTTGAGATGCTGGAATGCCTTGTTGGCCTCTTCAGTCCACTCAAAGGGCCCCTTTTTCTTCATTAGCTGGAAGAAGGGCAGCGCTCGTTCCCCCAACTTGGAGATGAAGCGCCCTAGCGCGGTCAGACGCCCCGTGAGCTTCAGTATTTCTCTAAGGGTCTTTGGCGGGCTCATGTCTTCCACCGCCTTGACCTTTTCCGAGTTAGCCTCGATGCCTCGGTGGGACACGAGGAAACCCAAGAGCTTGCCCGAGGGGACTCCGAACACACACTTCTCTGGGTTGAGCCATAGGTTCACTGCGTTGAGGCACGCAAAGGTTTCCTCCAGGTCTTGTATCAAGGTCCTGGCCTCCTGAGACTTTACCACAATGTCATCGACGTAAGCTTCAACATTCTTCCCGAGCTGCGGGCCCAAGGTGATGTGCATCAGCCGTTGAAAGGTCGCCCCTGCGTTACGCAGCCCGAATGGCATGCACGTGTAGCAGTACACCCCACACGGGGTTAGGAAGGCTGTCTTTTCGATGTCTTCTACCGCCATCTTGATCTGGTGATACCCAGAGAAGGCATCCAAGAAGCATAGCAGGTCGCATTCCGTGGTGGAATCGACGATCTGGTCGATGCAGGGGAGCGGGAATGGATCTTGTGGGCATGCTTTGTTGAGGTTGGTGAAGTTGACGCACATGCGCTCCTTCCCTCCCTTCTTTGGCACGACGACAGGGTTGGCCAACCAATCCGGGTATCGGTCGTCGCGAATGACCCCAGCGGCTTCTAATTTGCGGGTCTCTTGGATGATGAGGGCCTACTTTTCTGTGGACTGCCGCCTGGCCTTCTGCTTCACAGGGTGCATGTTGGGGCACACGTTGAGGTGATGCTCGATTACACTCCTAGGGATCCCTGCCAACTGTCAGGCTCCCACGCGAATACCTTCTTGTTTGCATGCAGGAACCCGACCAGGGCCTCCTCCTGCTCGGGTTCGAGGTTGGGGCCTATGGTGAAAGTGGCGTTGGTGGACCCGTCCTCATCAACGGGTATCTGCTTGGTTTCTGCCTTGTCTTGGGTGAACAACTGTTTCTTCTTGGCGGGTGCAGCCCCCTTGGGCTCGGGGGTCTCCAAGTCGGCAAGCTGTGCCGACGCCGCCGTCTTGAAGGCGAGCTTGAGCACCCGCAGCACGTCTCCGGTGTCCCCGTGCACGGTGAGGACACCGCTGCTCCCGGGCATCTTCATGAGGTTGTACGCCGGGTGCGTCGTGGCCATGAACTGGGCCAGCGCTGGGTAGCCGAGGATGGCGTTGTAGGGGATGCCGATGGGGGCGATGTCGAAGTCGACCAGCTCCGTGCGGAAGTTGTTGTAGGTGCCGAAGGTTACCGGGAGCCGGATCTGTCCCAAGGAGCTGGATGATCCGTCCCCAACGCCTGAGAAGGGCCGGCTGGGTTGCAGCCGTTCCAGGGGTATGCAGAGCAGGTTGAAAGCCTCGACCGAGAGCACGCTGAGGCCCGCACCACCATCAATGAGAGTTCTGGTGGCGGCCACCTGGCAGATGGTGGGGGTGCATAGCATGGGGAGCGCACCCGAGCAGGCCGAGTTGGAGGGGTGGTCCTCCGAGCTAAAGGTCAGGCCGGTCTCGGGCGCCGGCCGGTCCGGGAGAGCCCCCTGCCGCGTGGAAGCGGCGCTGACCCGGCGGATGAACGGCTTGACGTGGTGCCTTGTAGGCGGCGCCTACGAGCCGGCTAGGAGGGCCGCGACGACCGGGGGTGTTGGTGTAGCGCGATGGGCGGGGAAGAGGCTGCGGGGCTCTTCCCAAGAGGCCACGGAGGCTGCCGGCAGGTGGAGCAGCCATGTGCGCGGAGCGCCGTTGAGGGCCATGGGGAGCCAGCTGGCCACGACCCCATCGTCACCTCCGGCTTCGAGGAGGGCCTCCTCGCTCGCCAGCAAGAAGGCCAGCGGGTCTGTCACGCCGCCACAGCGCGGCGGCGTTGTTGGCTTGAACTTGTCCGGCCACCATACCTGTTGCAGGGCTGGGGCCAGGGCTCGGAGCCCCCTGGCCCCCGTGTTGGCGCCGGCGGCCGGAGCGGGCGACACGCTACTCATCGTGAGGCTGGTCCTGGCGGTGGCGGAAGAGAAAACTCCGGCGCACCCCTACCTGGCGCGCCAAATGTCGGATGTCGGGTTCCGGTAGACCCTTGAGGTTCGAACACTGGGGTGCACGCGGAGATTTCGCCTCCTACCTACTTGCGCCCCTCCGCCTTGCTAAGATCTGAGCTATGGAATGAACAACACAAGAGACACAGGGTTTATACTGGTTCGGGCCACCGTTGTGGTGTAATACCCTACTCCAGTGTGTGGTGGATTGCCTCTTGGGCTGATGATGATGAACAACACAAGGAAGAACAACCTCGCGAGGGTCTGTTCTTGGCTGGGGGGATGAACTGCTGGGAGGAGTTCAGTCACCCTTCTCTCTCTCTCTCTCTCTTCTCGGTTGTCCTCCTTTTCCTCTTGTGGGTGGCTGGTCCTATTTATAGAGGCCCTGGTCCTCTTCCCAAATATCAAGCGGGAAGGGAGCCAACAATGGCGGGCTAATTTGAAGGGGGACAGCTAGTACCAGCTATCCTGACAAAAGTAGTCTTCGCCTGCATAAAGCTCTGGTGGTGACGCTGTCTTGGGCTCCACAATGACCTCCTTCTTGCAGTCCTCCTGGTCTTGGTCTAGTTGCTCCGAAATGGCAACCTTTGCCTGATGCCTCGGTACTCCGCGGCTGTGCTTGCCCCCTTTGCACCAAAGGGGAAAGGAGGACACTGCGCGGGTTGGCACCCGCCTGGCGCCCTTGCTCGTCATGGCTTGCGTCACGGGCACCTCATGAGGTACCTCGCCTTTATCTCTCCGCCTCCTCGCGAGCCAGCCTGACGAGGCCATGCCTGAGGAAGCTCCTCCTCGTCTGCCCCGCGAGGCTTGGCCCCTCGCGAGGGTCTTGGGTTTGTGTTGATGAAGATGGGCCGTGCTGGGCCCCCCTTTGAGCCACGCCGCAGGCCGCAAGCAGGCAAGTCTGGGGACCCCCATTCCCAGAACGCCGACACCGACATTTGGCACGCTAGGTAGGGGTGCGCCGGAATTTGTCTTCCACCACCCCGTTCTCCTCCGACCATCACGTCCATGTCTGACGCTCGTCGGGCCCGCGCCGAGCGCTGGGCCTCTCTCGCTTCCCGCATCGCCCAGACGGCTCTTGTCGGCGGGCGTCCTTGCCATTCCCCATCACCTGCCGTCAACGCCGCCACCGGCCTGGCGTGGGAGGAACAGCAAGCATCGTCTCAGCATCCGTCCGTGCGGCAAGATGGCCGCACCGCTACTCCCTCGCTCACCCCAGCTGGTTCTTCGTCCCGCGCGCTCCGCGCACCCATGGAGGCTCGAGCTGCGCTCATCGCGGCAGACGAGCTCCTGCGCTACCGTCCCGTTGATGACGTCTACGAAGAATGGCTCGACCGTATCGCCGAGCTCGTCCGCGCCGCAGGGGGCTCTCCTGCGTTGTCCGTTCCGCTGCACCGCACCCCACCTCGCGCGGGCGACGAAGCTCCGGCGGCGCCCCGGCCGCCTCCTCCTCAAGAAGGCGCCTGGCCCCTAGGCGGAACCTGCTCCGTTAGGTGCCAGCGCAGCAAGAGCCAAGCTGCCAAGAAGTCCCTCGCCAGCAAGAAGCTGCCCGGGCGCTCCCTGCTCCCGCACGTCAAGACCCCGCACTGCTCCCAGTTGCAGCTCGTGGGGACATGCAAGACCAAGCTCTTCGTCACCCAAGGCCTCCCGTGGCCACAACAGGCTGCCGTGCCTTCACCACCGAGCTACGAAGCGTCGCGTGGCCCGGCTAGTTCAAGCCAGACCTGCCTCCTCGTTACGACGGCATGGCCGACCCTGCGGAGTTCCTCCAGCTCTATGAGCTATGCATCGAAGTTGCCAACAGAGACGAGAAGGTCATGGCGAACTGGTTTCCCATGGCGCTTAAGGACGGGGCCCGCACCTGGCTCCTGAACCTGGCTCCAGGCACGATCTCCTCCTGGGACGAGATGTGCACCCGCTTCATCACCAACTTCCAAGGTACTCGCGACCGGCCACCCGCCGTGAGCGACATGCGCCGCATCAATCAACAGCCCAGGGAGACCCTGCAGAAGTACATCCAGCGCTTCAACAACGCACGCCTCAAGATTCCCAAGGTGACTGAGGAGGCCATCATCTCAGCCTTCTCCGATGGCGTGCGTGATGTCAAGATGAAGGAGGAGCTGGTGATGCATGAAGACCTGTGCACTTCCTTGGAGCTGTTCAACTTGGCAACCAAGTGCGCCAGGGCTGAGGAAGGGCCTCTCTCCCTCCTCGAGCTGCCTGCCGCAGACCCAGAAGAGAAGAAGCCCAAGACCAACGACATGAAGCGCAAGGGGGCTGCCATGCTCGCGGCAGAACCAGACACCAATCCGGGCAGAGATCAGCCCGAACCTTCCAAGGGCAGTCGGTACTGTGTGTACCACGACCTCCACACCCACAACACCAACGAATGTCAAGAGCTCCGAGCCGTGCGAGAAGGAAGGATCGTCCGTCACCCCGATCGCGGTGACCGGGGCTACGGTCGAGCAGGAGGAAGGAATGCAGGACACTGGGAAGACCGTGGCCCGCGGCAAGGGTGGCACGATCAACCTCGGGAGGATTGCTGGCAAGACCCGCCTCGCGAGGGAGACTGGAGGTATCAGCCTCGCGAGGATCGCCCGCAAGGCAACGCAGGCCTCCCTCCGCTGCCGCCGCAGCCAAGGAGAAATGAGGACCGCCACCAGGACGAGGGGGCTGGGGGCTTCCAGGAGCCGCGCACGATCGCCTGCATCCTGGGCGGGGCTCAAGCCCCAGCCTCTCAACGCATCTTCAAGCAGTTCGCCTGCGAAGTGAATGCCGTCCTCCCGAAGCTCGAAGCCACGCGCCCTCTCAGGTGGTCGGCATGCGCCATCACGTTCAGCTAAGCAGATCAGCTCAAGTGTGCGGCTACAGCCGGAGTCCTCCCGGTGCTTTGTTCCCCAATCATCAGCAATGTGGTGGTCACCAGGACCCTCATCGACGGTGGGGCAGGGCTCAACGTCCTGTCCGTGGAAACATTCAATAATCTCCAAGTGCCCTACAGCCAGCTTCAGCCAACCAAGCCTTTCTCCGGAGTCACCGATGGCTCCACGGTCCCGATTGGGCAGGTCCGCCTCCCTGTCACCTTCGGGGCACGCGACAACTACCGCACCGAGCTCGTCGACTTCGACGTCGCTCACATTCGCCTGCCGTACAACGCCATCCTTGGGTACCCAGCGCTGGCCAAGTTCATGGCCGTAACTCACCACGGCTACAACGTCCTCAAGATGCCAGGAAGTGGCGGAGTCATCACGGTGCCCTATGAATAGAAGGACGCGGTGTGTTCCCTGGAACAAGCCTTTCAAGCCGCGTCACTGGAAGACCCGGATCACGGAAGCAGGAGGCTTCCCGAGACCGCCACCAAGAAGAAGAAGACATCGTCCGGCCCGGCCCCTTAGGAGGCAGGCCCCTCTGGGCCCGCGCCTGCCCAGGGGGAACCTCCTTCCATCGCATAGGAAAGCGCGCCCGGCGCCCTCCTCGGGCAGGGCTCGGGGGCTCTCCCCTGGAGGGCCACTGACCTGGCTAAGGTCACGAGGGAGGCGCTTGGGCACCACATGGAGGCGTGTTTCGAAGCATGTTTCCCTCAAGAAGGAGTAAGGCAAGGAGAGCCAGACCCACAGGAGTCAAGAGTCATGAAAGGCGGCCGCTGCCTACCAGCAGTGGCTCCCCATCCAGGCGAGGATGGTGGGCTGCGCGTCTGCATCCACATACCAGGGCTCAACCGAGTCGCCTCTCTAGAGCGCCTCTGGCCCTCGCGAGTGGGGCGCTGCGGAGGTCCACCCCATAGCTACGTTCGCATGCCTTATGGCTTGCCGAACACGGCTGCCACGTACCAGCGCCTCATGAGGGACATCATGGAGGCTCAATAGGCCAGGCATTCCGCAGCCCTGGCAAAGATGGAGATGGTCCGCAAGGAGCCACCAGCGCCTCCGGAGCCTCCCGAGGCCCTTGGGCCTGGGGGCTCGTGAGGATAGGCTTCCGCAGCCCACCGAGTCTGCTACACCAACACTCCTTCGTCCTCAACATCATCAGGTGACATCTTTCAAGTTTCATTTCCAGCTGGGAGCGCCCCCCCAGGGCTGCATTATTCCCAGGCCACGTGGGTCCGTCCCTACGACATGTATCCCTTTTATTTCATGTTGTTAGCTTACCTTGTTGGTGGCGCCCCTCAGGCTGCATCATCCCCAAGTCGCTCGGGCCTGACCCAGCGATGTCCGCCTTCCCAGCATCTATTTGAATGAATCCACTCCTTTGCGGCTAATGTGTTTGACCTAGTTGCCCGCTCAACTAACGCCAACTGACGGAACTGCTCCCAAACGGCACGACGCTTGCGCATGGCTCCATCCTTGCAATGCCGACAAACCTGAATGGCTGAGCTCTAGCCGCGGCAGCCCCGCATGGCGCCACCTCGCCAAGCCTTTAGTACCTCATTGCTCCTCGGAAGCAACCAACGGCTGACTGCTAATTGTCATGGCAACCCCTCGTTCTTTCTATGAAGGGTCTACAGGATCTCCTAAAGGAGCTACGTCTAGCGAGGCGCCAACCCCATCCAGATCAGAGTCGGCGACGGCCTGACGAGCCCGCCCTGCTCCAAGAGCGGCGCTGGCTCAGGGGCTCGTAGCTGTCGCCGCTCGTCTCCGGAGTCGCGAAGAGCTCGCCGGAGTCGCTCGAACCTCTGACGCCTCCGCCGCCTGGGGAGCCGCCAAGGGAGCGGTCGGCGGGCCCAGTCCTTGCTGCAGCAGGGTCCCGGCCACCTCTCCCCGGGCAGCAGTCCAGCCGGCGCCCGTTCGCGTCGAAGACCTTGAAGAACATCACCGAAGCACCGTCGTACTCCAAGTGGATCGCGAAGGAGCCTCTTGTCCTGCAAACCCGGGCGACTTCGCTCCAGCCTCAAGTCATAAAGACCTCGCTCGGGGCAACGACCGCGACCTCTGCCTCGGTCGCGATGGTGCTGCAACCGGCATGCTGCAGCCAAAGCCCCAGGAGTTCTCCCTGCGGGATGATGGAGGAGAAGAAGGGAGGAAGGCGAATCCAAGACTGAGGAGGCATGGCGGCGTGGAACATGAACTCTCGGGAGGAGCCCTCGGTGTGGACCCCAGGGGGGACGACCCACACCTTCGTGACCCGTCGGCGCCGCCCGTGGCGATCAGCATCAGCTCCTTCAGGGCCCTCGATGTGGGCGTACAAGGGAAGCGGGAACCCTGGCAGTGCCCGCTCGCACCAAGGCCTCGACACCACCTGATGGGCCCCCTCGTCCGGGCCGTGGAGGACGAGCCGTTTCTTCGGCGGGAGCGGGTCTGGTTCCTCTCGGGGAGCCTTTCCCTTCTCTGCCGTCGAGAACCGGCGGATCGGAGCCATCGCAGCAAGACGGAGCAAGGACCGGGAAGAAGGAGAAGCAAGAAGGGATGGACTGGAAGGACGCGCGCCGTTCCGTACTTAAGGCCGACGAAGGCCAACCGCCGATCTTCACGATCGCAGGTAATCATGACCCGCTTTGCATGCAGGGACTTGTCCAATCCGTGCAGTTGGCGAGGCGCCATGGGGAAGTGGAGACGCGCACGTCCAATCAACCGCCATGTGGCGCCCAAGGCCGCAGGCTGTTAGGGCCCACGACGCTTCGCTCTTGCCCTTCCGCCTCTCTGCACGGCCAAGTCCGGGCGCGCCTTGGGCCCGGGGGCTATTGTCGGTGTTCTGGGAACGGGGGTCCCCAGACTTGCCTGCCTGCGGCCTGCGGCGTGGCTCAAAAGGGGGCCCAGCACGGCCCATCTTCATCAACACAGACCCATGACCCTCGCGAGGGGCCAAGCCTCGCGGGGCGGACGACACGGAGCTTCCTCAGGGACGGCCTCATCAGGCTGGCTCGCGAGGAGGCGGAGAGATCAAGGCGGGGTACCTCATGAGGTGCCCATGACGCAAGCCATGACGAACAAAGGCGCCAGGCGGCCGCCAGCCGCGTAGTGTCCTCCTTTCCCCATTGGTGCAAAGGGGGCAAGCGTAGCCGCGGAGTACTGACGCATCAGGCAAAGGTTGCCATTTCGGTGCAACAAGACCAAGACCAGGAGGACTGCAAGACGGAGGTCATCGTGGAGCCCAAGACGGCGTCACCACGAGAGCTTTGTGCAGGCAAAGACTACTTTTGTCAGGATAGCTGGTACTAGCTGTCCCCCTTCAAATTAGCCCGCCATTGTTGGCTCCCTTCCCGCTCGATATTTGGGAAGAGGACCAGGGCCTCTATAAATAGGACTAGCCACCCCCGGGGTGAAGGGATCGGATCATAGTCAAGGGGTTCGATCGATCGGCTGGAGATCGAAATCAGAGAGAGAATCAAGAAGAGAGAGAGAGAAGGGTGACTGAACTCCTCCTAGCAGTTCATCCCCCCAGCCGAGAACACAACCCCGCGAGGCTGTTCCTCCTTATACTGCTCATCATCATCAGCCCAAGAGGCAATCCACCACACCACACGCTGGAGTAGGGTATTACACCACAACGGTAGCCCGAAGTAGTATAAACCCTGTGTCTCTTGTGTTGTTCTTTCCATAGCTTAGATCTTAGCGAGGCGGAGGGGCGCAGGTAGGTAGAAGGCGAAATCTCCGCACGCACCCCAGTGTTCGAACCTCAAGGGTCTGCCGGAACCCGAAATCCGACAGCCGGCCCCGGCGGGGCCCAGCCGCCTTGGCGCGGTCCGGCAGCGCGGCGTAGCCATCGCCAACCTGTTTGGGGCAAGCTGGCCTGTGTACGCTACCCCAGTAGAGAACATCCGAGCCGCCCAGGCGGCGGCGGACGAGCTGGACAATTTCGAGGGTGAAGAACGCCGCCTCATGATGGAGCGAGTCCAGCGGCTCCTCGATGCGGCTGCCGCGCAGAACGAGGCTGGCTGCCGCACGGAGGCGCCGCAATGGCAAAACGACGACCTTCGCCGAGATCAAGGCGCGATGTCTCGGACGCCAACTTGCGGCGCCCGAGGATGAAGAGACAAGGATCTGGTTGTCAGCCACAGTCGGACTCGCATTACCATAGAGCGCGACCGAGACGGCCGCCCGAGAGCAGTGGAACGACGGGACGACTGTCCGCCTCCCCCTCCTCACAAGAAGAGGTGAGTCTCCCCGCCGCCTGTTGACCATCCGACTCTCGGTGACCGCCTTGGCTGCCGAGAGGGAGTTGGAGAGAATGACGCCTGCCACCGGATCGACCAACTTCACCGATCCCTAGCGCTGGAAGAAGAAGACGAGCTGGGTCTGCCTTGTTTCGGGCCCCACATTCGGGACGAACCCTTTCCCAGAGGGTTCACGCTCCCAAGAGACATGCCCATGTATACTGGCTCCGTGAAGCCGGAAGACTAGCTAGTCGACTAATCCACAGCTGTCAGCATAGCAAACGACAACAAGCGTGTCTCCATAAAGTACATTCCGCTCATGCTCCAGGGCACGGCCCGGACATGGCTAAACAGCCTGAAGCCCCGCAGCATCAACAGCCGGGTCGATTTCACAGAAGCGTTCGTCCGCAACTTCACCAGCACGTACAAGCATCCTCCCAAGCCTCGTCAGCTCTCCTTGTGCGTGCAAGGCCCCGACGAGTCGACTCGCGATTACCTCACGCATTGGGCCGAGCTTCGGAACTCCTGCAAGGGCGTGCACGAGGTGCAGCCCATCGAGTACTTCACAGCCGGGTGCAGAGAAGGCACCCTCCTCAAGCACAAGCTCCTCTGTGACGAGCCAGAAACCCTCGATGAGCTGCTAATCATAGCGGACAAGTACGCCACAGCCGACTCCTCCATGAAGGCAGAGATTCAAATGAGCACGACTGGCAAAGTGGCCCCTCAAGCTCCAAGAACTCCGGCGGCAGGCGCCAACCGGCGACAACAGCAGGGCGACCACAAGTGCAAGGCCCCGCAGCCAGCTTCCAGCAGCCGGTAGGTCGCGGCCGTTGAAGCCCAGCAGCCGGATGAGCAACCTCCGCCCAAGCGACAGAAAGGCGGCAAGCCAAACTGGTTGCCGTCCTTCTCCTATGAGCAGACCCTGGATGGACCTTCCAAGTTCCATAGCGGCGCGAAGCCGTCGAACCACACCACCCGAAAGTGCGACTGGCTCACCAGGATCACCAAGGGAGACGGCCTCCTGCCTCCCCCGCCTGCTGGGCAGCCGCCTCTGCCTCTGCCCCAGCAGCCGGCTATCAGGCCAGTCAGCGCAGTACAAGACGAATACCCTGAAGAACATGGTGTCGGCGTTCCGCGAACGGGGGTCCCCAGACTTGCCTGCCTGCGGCCTGCGGCGTGGCTCAAAGGAGGCCCAGCATGGCCCATCTTCATCAACACAAGGCTCAAGACCCTCGCGAGGGGCCAAGCCTCGCGAGGCGGATGACACGGAGCTTCCTCAGGCACGGCCTCGTCAGGTTGGCTCGCGAGGAGGCGGAGAGATCAAGGCGGGGCACCTCGCGAGGTGCACGTGACGCAAGCCATGACGACTCAGGGCGCCAGGCGGGTGCAAGCGCGCACAGCGTCCTTGTTTCCTCTTTGGTGCAAAGGGGGCAAGCGCAGCCGCAGAGTACCGAGGCATCAGGCAAAGGTTGCCATTTCGGTGCAACGAGGCCGAGACCAGGAGGACTACGAGACGGAGGTCACCGTGGAGCCGAAGACGGCGTCATCACCAGAGCTT
Organism: Triticum monococcum; assembly: GCA_034509565.1. Taxonomy (NCBI): domain Eukaryota; kingdom Viridiplantae; phylum Streptophyta; class Magnoliopsida; order Poales; family Poaceae; genus Triticum; species Triticum monococcum. The sequence continues at coordinate 125,236,991 of CM067841.1, forward strand.
TGCACAGGCGAAGACTGCTTTTGTCAGGATAGTTGATACTTGTTGTCCCCCTTCAAATTAGCCCGCCATTGTTGGCTCCCTTCCCGCTCGATATTTGGGAAGAGGACCAGGGCCTCTATAAATAGGACCAGCCCCCCACATGGTAGGGGGGATCGAAATAAAAGAGAGAGAGAGAAGGGTGACTGAACTCCTCCTAGCAGTTCATCGCCCCAGTCAAGAACAGACCCTCGCGAGGCTGTTCTTCCTTGTATTGTTTGTCATCATCAGCTCCAAGAGGCAATCCAACCACCACACACTGGAGTAGGGTATTACACCACAACGGTGGCCCGAACCAGTATAAATCTTGTGTCCCTTGTGCATTTCTTTTAGTGGTTTAGATCTTTGTGAGACGGGGAGGTAGAGGGCGTGATCCCCGCACGCACCCCAGTGTTCGAACCTTAAGGGTCTGCCGGAACCCATGAATCCGACATTTGGCGCGCCAGGTAGGGGTGCGCCGGAATCTGTCTTCCACCACTCCGCTCTCCTACCACCGCCGCATCCATGTACGGCGCCAGGCGAGCTCGTGTCGCCCCGGCGGCCCTCGCCAGTGGGCGTTCTCGTCGTCCCCCATCGCCCGCCGTCACCACCACCACCGGCCCGGCGGGGAACGAGCAGCAAGCACCCCCCCAGCATCTGCCTACGCGGCGGAGTAGCTGCACCGCAACATCGATGCCTCCGATCGCTGCGGCCCTCCTGGGCGGCTCGCAGGCGCCGCCCATGAGTCGCCATGTCAAGCCTTTTGCCCGCCGAGTTAGCGCCGTTTCCACATGGCAGGGGGTCCCCCAGACCGGGCGGCGCGCGAGGCCGATCTGACCTTCAGCTCGGAGGACCACCCCACCAACCTGGTCGGCTTGGGCGCGCTCCCCCTGTTGTGCACCCCCACCATCTGCCAGGTGGCCATCACCAGAACTCTCATTGACGGCGGCGCGGGCCTCAGCGTGCTTCTGGTCGAGACTTTCAACCTCCTCTGCATACCCCGGGAGCGGTTGCGACCTAGCCGATCTTTCTCGGGCGTCGGGGGCGGATCATCCGACTCCCTGGGACAGATCCGGCTCCCGGTAACCTTCGACACCTACGACAACTTCCGCACGGAGATGGTCAACTTCGACATCGCCCCCATCGGCCTCCCTTACGACGCCATCCTCGGCTACCCGGCACTGGCTCAGTTCATGGCCGCCACGCACCCGGCGTATAACCTCATGAAGATGCCCGGGAGCAGCGGCACCCTCGCTGTGCATGGGACACCGGGGACGCCCTGCGAGTACTCAAGCTCGCCTTCAAGACGGCGGCATCGGCACGGCCCGTCAATGCGGAGACCCCTGAGCCCAAGGGGGCTGCGCCCGCCAAGAAGAAGCAGTTGTTCACCCAGGACAAGGAAGAAACCAAGCAGATACCCATTGACGAGGACGGGTCCTCCAGTGCCACTTTCACCATAGGCGCCAACCTTGAGCCTGAGCAGGAGGAGGCCTTGGTCAAGTTCTTGCGCGCGAACAAGAAGGTATTTGCTTGGGAGCCCGATCAGCTGGCGGGAATCCCCAGGAGTGTCATCGAGCATCACCTCAACGTGTGCCCAAATGCGCGCCCCGTGAAGCAGAAGGCCAGGCGGCAGTCCGTGGAGAAGCAGACCTTCATTGTCCAAGAGACCCGCAAGCTAGAAGCCGCTGGGGTCATTCGCGAGGTCCGATACCCGGATTGGTTGGCCAACCCTGTCGTTGTGCCCAAGAAAGGGGGGAAGGAACGCATGTGTGTCGACTTCACCAACCTCAACAAAGCATGCCCGCAAGATCCGTTTCCGCTCCCCCGCATCGACCATATCGTCGACTCCACTGTGGAGTGTGACCTGCTATGCTTCTTGGACGCCTTCTCCGGGTATCACCAGATCAAGATGGCGGTAGAAGACGTTGAGAAGACCGCCTTCTTAACCCCGTGCGGAGTATACTACTATACATGCATGCCGTTCGGACTGCGTAACGCAGGGGCATCCTTTCAGCGGCTGATGCACATCACCTTGGGCCCGCAACTCGGAAAGAATGTCGAAGCCTACGTTGATCACATTGTAGTAAAATCTCGGGTGGCCAAGACCCTGATACAAGACCCGGAGGAGACCTCCGCGAGCCTCGACGCAGTAAACCTGTGGCTCAACCCGAAGAAATGTGTGTTTGGCGTCCCCTCGGCCAAGCTTTTGGGATTCCTCATGTCCCATCGTGGCATCAAGGCCAACCCCGAGAAGGTCAAGGCGGTCGAGGACATGAGTCCGCCAAAGACCCTCAGGGAAATGCAGAAGCTCACTGGGCGCGTGACCGAGCTAGGGTGCTTCATCTGCAAATTAGGGGAGCGAGCGCTGCCTTTCTTTCAGCTGATGAAGAAAAAGGGGCCCTTTGAATGGACTGAAGAGGTAGATAAGGCGTTTCAGGATCTCAAGAGGTACCTGACCAGTCCCCCAGTCATGGTGGCTCTGCGCCCTCAAGAGTCCCTGCTGCTTTACCTCGCTGCCACTCCCTACTCTGCCAGCGCAGCCCTGGTGGCGTTTAGGGAGGAACGCCAAGTCAAGACCGCAGCGGCAGCCCGAGGCAAGACAAAACGGGAACAAGGAAAGCCCTCAGAAGACGCAACCGTAGTTGAGGAGGGTCAACTGCCAAAGAATGCACCAAAGGCAGGTGAGGTTGCACGCCCGGATGGTCCACCTCCCGAGGCCACATCATCTCGCGAGGCGCCCTTGCCTCCCGAGGGTGCCACGGCCCCAGATACTCTCAGCCTTGTTGAGCATCCCGTCTACTTTGTTAGCATGATGTTATGGGACGCGAGGGCACGGTACCCAATGCCTCAAAAGCTCCTCGTCGCGCTGCTGGTAGCCTCACGCAAGCTGCATCACTACTTCCAGGCTCATCCCATCAAGGTCGTCTCATCGTACTCCCTGCAGAGAGTGCTCAGGAGCCCTAACTCAGCCGGAAGGGTCGCCGAGTGGAACATGGAGCTGCAGGCGTTTCAGCTCGAGTTCAACACAACCAGGGTCATCAAAGGAGCAGCGTTGGCGGATTTCATACCGGAATGGGCGGAGGCACCAGGCCTCAGGGACAACGAGGACCGGTCCCTCTCTCCAGGGAGTGAGGCGCTGGAAGGCTGGGTCATGTACTTCGATGGGGCGTTCTCCAGACACGGGGCGGGGGCTGGTGCGGTGCTGATATCACCCACTCAGGATAAGCTCTAGTATGCCGTGCAGCTCTGTTTCCAGCAAGGTGAAAAGGTCTCCAACAACATTGCAGAGTATGAGGGACTGATAGCCGGGTTGAAGGCCGCAGTAGCCCTGGGAGTGAAACGCCTCACCATCAAGGGCGACTCGCAGCTCCTAGTCAACTTCTCCAACAAGGTGTACGAGCCGAAGGACAAGCATATGGAGGCCTACCTAGTGGAGGTCCGCAGGATGGAAAAGCAGTTCTGGGGGCTGGAGCTGAAGCACGTGCCCCGTGGCACCAATCAGGAAGCTGACGACATAGCCGGACGGGCATCCAGGCGGTTGCCGCAGGAACCCGGCGTCTTCGAAGAGCGGCTCTTCAAACCCTCAGCACAGCCAACATTATCAAACACCGCTCAGTCTCGAGAGGAGCTCCCCCAGCCGCCAGCCTCGGGAGCCCCGGTCTGTGGGCCGACCTCAGGAGTATGCCTGCTCCTGACGATGGAACCTCAGGAGGAGTGCTGGATCGCAGAACTCCGGAGTTACTTAACGCAAGGGGCCCTACCGGAAAAGGAAGAGGAAGCGGAGCGTGTGGCGCGGCAGGCCACGACATACTGCATCAGAGATGGAGAACTTTACCGGAAGCGACCAAACGGTGTATCTCTGCGCTGCATCTCCAGGGAGCATGGAAAGGAACTACTGGAGGACATACACGGCGGAGACTGCGGACACCACTCATCATCACGGACCCTCGTCGACAAGGCATTCCGTAGCGGGTTCTATTGGCCCACCGCGCTCAACGACGCGATCGAATTGGTAAAGGCTTGTGAGGCCTGTCAGTTTCATTCCAAGCAGATCCATCAAACGGCGGGGGGCCTACAGACAATACCCATCTCGTGGCCATTCGCAGTTTGGGGGTTGGATATTCTAGGCCCGTTCCCTCGGGCGCCAGGGGGCTACCGTTACCTCTACGTCGCCATTGACAAGTTCACCAAGTGGGCAGAAGTGGAGGCTGTCCGTACCATCCCCGCTGGCTCCGCGGTCAAGTTCATCAGGGGTATCGTGAGCCGGTCCGGGGTGCTGAATCGCATCATCACAGACAACGGTTCACAGTTCACCAGTAATATCTTCAAAACATATTGTGCTAACCTTGGGACGCAGATATGCTACGCTTCGGTGGCACACCCGCGAAGCAATGGGCAGGCCGAACGAGCCAACGCGGAGGTCCTGAGAGGCCAAAGACCAGGACCTTCAAGAAGAAGCTGGAGGCCTGCGGCAGAGGCTGGTACGACGAGCTCCAGTCCGTGTTATGGTCCATCCACACAACCGCAACCAAACCAACTGGGAGACCCCGTTCTTCCTGGTCTATGGAGCCGAAGCAGTCCTTCCTCACGAGGTCAGGCATCGCTCCGCGTAGGTCCTGGCATTCGACGAGGCGCAGCAGGACGCCATGCGGGGGATAGACCTGGTACTAGGGGAGGGACGTCGCCGGTAAGCCGCGCTGCGAGCGGCAATGTACCAATAGGTGCTACGACGATATCACTGCCACAACATCCGCCCCAGGACCCTCGAGGTAGGAGACCTCGTACTCAGGCGGGTTTTCTCCAGGGAGGGGCTGCACAAGCTCCCTCCCATGTGGGAGGGCCCGTTCAAGGTTGTTCATGTTTCCAGGCCAGTCTCCGTGCGCTTGGAGACTCAGGAGGGGGAGCCGATCCAGAACGCGTGGAACATCCAGCACCTCCGGAGGTTCTACCCCTAAAAGGCCCAGAGCCTGTGAAGCAAGGCGAGTGCCTGTGAAGCTGTCGCGTTTTGGAAAAGGCCCAGAGCTTGTGAAGCAAGGCGAGTGCCTGTGAAGCTGTCGTGTTTTGGAAAAGGCCCAGAGCCTGTGAAGCAAGGCGAGTGCCTGTGAAGCTGTCGCGTTTTGGAAAAGGCCCAGAGCCTGTGAAGCAAGGCGAGTGCCTGTGAAGCTGTCGCGTTTTGGAAAAGGCCCAGAGCCTGTGAAGCAAGGCAAGTTCCTGTGAAGCTATCACGTTTTGGAAAAGGCCCGGAGCCTGTGAAGCAAGGCCAATGCCTGTGAAGCTCGCCGCCCCATGACACTCTCACGTAATAATGAGTGGGGCTGTACACGCCCCGAAGTCTCAGGAGCGCCAGCCTCAGGCCCTGGGGCTCCCTCCCATGCCAAGTGGCAGCACTTAGCTCCGCGCTGGTGAGAAGACGTCGAAGACTAGATTAGGTGCTGGACGCGGCTTTTTCATTTGCTTTCCGCAGTTGACATGTTTACTTGCATTTGAAGTCTTATTGAAGTTGACGCTGTTGCTGATTTGTGGTTCGTCGATTTTCGCTCCTCGCTTTGGTTTCTCTCATAAACGATCTCGCGAGGGATGGTACTCAAACGTCCTCGTGAGCGTTTCTGCTGTAGCCGCTGGAAGGTTTCATGGCCCGGGCAAGTTACAGGAGCACCCCTCTAGTCCGTGCCCCTCGGGCACCGTGACGCGCACACAGGGCCTGGGTCGGTCGCCCCCCCCGGCAGGGGTCAGAGACTATCTACGCACAGGCGTGTAGTTAAGAGGTGCAAAAATAAGATCAAGGTAATGGCTAAAATGACATAATTCCCAACACGCCCCAGCGGGGCTCCATGCAGCTGTTTTGTCTTACACAGGAAACAAAAGGGAAAGGAAGGGACGAGCCCGGCGCAGCCCTCCTCACATCAGCCCGCGGAGGCGACCCGGGCTACCTCCGGGCCTCAAGAAGACTCCCTCTCGCGCTTCACCGGGGCACGACGGCGAGCAGACAAGCCATCACCTCCCAAGCAAGCTCGACGGTGCGGGGGTTGACTACGGCCACTGCTGGAGGAGTCGCTTGAGGAAGAGCTGACGAATCTCGGGGAGTCTCGAGCGCCGCCATCCGCGTGGGCGCTATCTCCTCCATCACCGTTGGGGCGGGGCCCCCGACCGTGGTCGTCGTCCTCAGGGCAACACCCCGTGCGGCGACCATCTTCCCCAAACACCCTCACACAGAGGGTGGCGTCGCCGTCAAACCTAAAATGCAGGGTGCACCGGCGCCCCAGGTCGTGAGCGTGGGCGAACGCCTGCCAGCCATGAGTTAAGACCAGGCCCCCGTTGGCGGACCCCTCCAGCGCGGCCCACGAGGACCTGCAGCAGCAGCCCTCCGCCTGGAGCCAGAGGCCACGAGGAGCACCGCCCGGGATTTCACCAAGAAGGAAGCGAGGGAGTTGGAGCCGGGCGCTAGTCGGCTCCGCCGACCAGACGACGAACTCCGGCAGCGCCTGAGTAGCGTGAAAGCGCGGCCTGGGTGAGCGTGCAACCCAGGCGCGTCCCTCGGCCACAACAGCTCGCCCGCCGCCGCGCTGGGAGCCGCCACCATGACCACCAAACACTACCGGGGCGGCCACCTGATGCTTCCGTGGACGCCCACGACCGCGCTTGGGTGGGGGAGAGGCCGAATCGACCTGGAGGGCCTTCCCCTTCTCCGCAGCCAAGTACCTCCTCGATGGAGCCATCACGCCAAGGCGGGGCAAGAATTGAGGCAAAGGAGAAAACAAGAAGAGATGGACTGGAAGGGCACGCGCCGTGCTGTACTTATAGCCGGCGAAGGCCAACCGCCGGCCCCCATGATCACAGGTAATTATGACACGATCTGCGTGCAGGGACTTGTCCACCTCGTGCAGTCACCGAGGCGTCGTGGGGAAGTGGAGACGCCCACGTCCCGTCAACCGCCATGCGGCGCCCAAGGCCGCAGGCTGTTAGGGCCCGCGGCGCTTCGCCCTTGCCCTTTCGCCTCTCGGCACGGCCAAGTCCATGCGCGCCTTGGGCCCGGGGGCTACTGTCGGCGTTCTGGGAATGAGGGTCCCCAGACTTGCCTGCCTGCGGCCTGCGGCGTGGCTCAAAGGAGGCCCAGCATGGCCCATCTTCATCAACACAAGGCTCAAGACCCTCGCGAGGGGCCAAGCCTCACGAGGCAGATGACACAGAGCTTCCTCAGGCACGGCTTCATCAGGTTGGCTCGCGAGGAGGCAGAGAGATCAAGGCGGGGCACCTCGCGAGGTGCACGTGACGCAAGCCATGACGACTCAGGGCGCCAGGCGGGTGCCAGCACGCAGCGTCCTTCTTTCCTCTTTGGTGCAAAGGGGGCAAGCGCAGCCGCGGAGTACCGAGGCATCAGGCAAAGGTTGCCATTACGGTGCAACGAGGCCGAGACCAGGAGGACTACAAGACGGAGGTCACCGTGGAGCCCAAGACGGAGTCATCACCTGAGCTTTGCGCAGGCGAAGACTGCTTTTGTCAGGATAGTTGATATTTGTTGTCCCCCTTCAAATTAGCCCGCCATTGTTGGCTCCCTTCCCGCTCGATATTGGGGAAGAGGACCAGGGCCTCTATAAATAGGACTAGCCCCCCACATGGTAGGGGGGATCGAAATAAAAGAGAGAGAGAGAAGGGTGACTGAACTCCTCCTAGCAGTTCATCGCCCCAGTCAAGAACAGACCCTCGCGAGGCTGTTTTTCCTTGTATTGTTCGTCATCATCAGCCCCAAGAGGCAATCCAACCACCACACACTGGAGTAGGGTATTACACCACAACGGTGGCCCGAACCAGTATAAATCTTGTGTCCCTTGTGCAGTTCTTTTAGTGGTTTAGATCTTTGTGAGACGGGGAGGTAGAGGGCGTGATCCCCGTGCGCACCCTAGTGTTTGAACCTTAAGGGTCTGCCGGAACCCGTGAATCCATCACACGGAGCCTACGTGGTGTTTACCAGTATGGCTGATGATCGACGCAGCAGGCGGCTGCAGCGACAAGAGGTGAATGCGGTAGCATCAGAGACGCCAGAGTTCATGCACTGGTCCGAGAAGCCCATCACCTGGAGCAGGGCTGACCACCCAGAGGTGATGCCAAGTCCGGGCTCCTATGCCTTGGTCTTGGATGCCACCTTTGCTACGGATAGACGAGCCGCACGTTTCTCACGAGTTCTGATAGATGGAGGCAGCAGCATCAATATCCTGTACAAGGACACCATGGAGAAGTTAGGAATCAAGCAAAGACAGCTTCAGAATAGCCGGACTATGTTCCACGGCATTGTTCCTGGGCTTTCCTGCTCACCAATTGGCAAGATCCTGATGGACATCCTCTTTGGAGACAAAGATCACTTCCGCTGAGAGTCTGTTTGGTTTGAGGTGGTGGACCTCGAGAGCCCATACCATGCGCTACTCGGCCGACCCGCCTTGGCCAAGTTCATGGCGGTCCCCCACTACACCTACCTCAAGATGAAGATGCCCAGTTCCAGGGGAATTCTGACTGTAGCCGGTGACTACCGGAAGTCGTCTGCCTGTGCGGCTGAGAGCAGTCGGCTGGCCGAGTCCCTGGTAATCGCGGCCGAGAAGCGGCTCCTTGAGCGAGTTGTGGCGATGGCCGGCAAGGAGCCTGAGGTATCGCCCAACCCAAAGGACTCGGAGGCTGAGGGTTCGTTCAAGCCAGCCAAAGAGACAAAGAAGATGCCCTTGGATCCGGAGCACCCAGAGAGGTACGCCATCGTAGGTGCAAACCTCGACAGCAAATAGGAAGGAGAGCTTATCGATTTCCTCCGTGAGAATCGGGACATCTTCGCATGGTCCCCCAAAGACATGCCAGGTGTACCGACGTTATTCGCCGAGCACAAGTTACATGTCCGATCTGATGCAAAGCCGGTCAGGCAGCCCCTGTGCCGCCTATCAGAAGAGAAGAGAAGAGTTGTCGGAGAAGAGATAGCCCAACTCCTAGCAGCCGGCTTCATTATGGAAGTGTTCTTTCCAGAATGGCTAGCAAATCCAGTCCTGGTACAGAAGAAGAACAAGCAGTGGCGAATGTGTATTGACTACACGAGCCTCAACAAGGCCTGCCCCAAGGACCCATTTGCTCTACCAAGAATCGATCAGGTGATAGACTCCACAGCCGGATGCGAGCTATTGAGTTTTTTGGATGCATACTCAGGATATCACCAGATCAAGCTGAACCCGGCTGACAGACTGAAGACCGCCTTCATTACACCATTTGGAGCCTTCTGCTACCTCACCATGACGTTCGGCTTGAGGAATGCCGGCGCCACCTTTCAGCGTTGCGTGCAGAAGTGCCTCCTCAAGCAGCTCGGCAGGAACGCCCACGTCTACATAGACGACGTGGTGGTAAAGACAGAAAAGCGTGGAACACTGCTGGAAGACCTCAAGGAGACCTTCGAGAACCTACGCCGATTCCAGATCAAGCTCAATCCCGAGAAGTGTGTCTTCGGAGTAATAGCCGGCCAGCTCCTTGCCTTCCTGGTCTCTGAACGCGGCATAGAATGCAACCCAATAAAGATCAAGGCCATTGAGAGAATGGAGGTACCCAGCCGACTGCTGGATGTGCAAAGGTTCACTGGCTGCTTGGCGTCCATTAGCCGATTCATCAGTCGGCTGGGCGAGAAAGCTCTCCCCTTATACCAACTCATGAAGAAGACCACTTTTTTCGAGTGGAACCATAAGGCAGACAAAGCTTTTCTCCAGTTGAAGAAGATGCTGACTACTCCACCCGTCCTGGCGGCTCCGACTCCCAAGGAACCTATGCTCCTGTACATCATCGCCACTAGCCGGGTGGTCAGGACGGTCATTGTAGTGGAACGCAAGGAGGAAGGCAAGGCACTACCTATCCAGAGATCCGTATATTACCTGAGAAAAGTACTGTCGACCTCCAAGCAGAACTACCCCCACTGCCAAGAAATTGAAGCCTTACTTTCAAGAGCATCCAATCACGGTGGTCTGCACGGCCCCGCTTGCCGAGATCATTGGTAGCCGAGATGCTTCTGGCCGAGTGGCCAAGTGGGCCATAGAGCTGGCTCCCTACACCATCCACTACCAGCCCCGCACCGCTATCAAGTCACAAGCATTGGCCGACTTCCTCGTCGACTAGGCCGAGACCCAGTACCTACCTCCAGTGCCTGACTCCACCCATTGGCGGATGCATTTCGACGGTTCCAAGATGCGCACCGGCTTGGGAGCCGGCGTCGTCCTCACCTCTCCTAAAGGCGACAAGCTCAAATATGCACTGCCAATCCATTTTGCCGCCTCCAACAACGTCACCGAGTACGAGGCGCTCATTCATGGGCTCCGGCTTGCCAAAGATCTTGGCTTCCGCCGGATCTTGTGTTATGGTGACTCGGACTTAGTGGTCCAGCAGTCATCTGGCGACTGGGACACGAAAGATGCAAACATGGCGAGTTACCGTTTCCTCGTGCAGCAACTCAACGGGTATTTCGAAGGGTGCGAGTTCCTCCATGTGCCAAGAAACGACAACGACCAAGCCGGCTGCTAGCCACGGCACAGTCGGCGGACTTCTTGTAGTCGCCGGCGATGGTGATGACACCCTTGGAGCTCGGTATCTTCATCTTGAGGTAAGCATAGTGGGGGACCGCCATGAACTTGGCCAAGGCGGGTCGGCCAAGCAAGGCATGATAAGGGCTATCCAGGTCCACCACCTCGAACCAGATTGCTTCCCGGCGGAAATGATCCTTGCCCCCAAAGAGTACATTGATCTTGAGCTTGCCGATGGGGGCACAGGACAATCCGGGTACGATGCCGTGGAACACCGTTCGAGTCAGCGCAAGTTGCTTGGCCTTGACGCCCAGCTTCTCCATGGTGTCGCGGTACATGATGTTGATGCTGCTTCCGCCGTCGATCAGCACGCGGGAGAAGCGTGCGGCGCGCGTATCCGTAGCGAGGGTGGCCTCCAGGACTAGCGCATAGGAGCCGGGGGATGGCATCACCTCTGGGTGGTCGGCCCGGCTCCAGCTAATGGGTTTCTCCGACCAGTGCATGTGGCCGGCTGGGCTGGTGGCGGCCACATTGACCTCCTGTTGCTCTCGGCGCCTGCTGCGCCGGTCTTCGGGCTGGCTCGTGAAGATGACATAAGACGCTTGCTCGTCGGGGAACTCGTCCTGCACGGCGTCGACCGCGGGCCGGGCGGCTTTGGGCGGCGGAACCGGCGGTGGCGGGCCGGCAGGCGGTGTCGGCGTGAGCCCTTCGCCCTTCGAGATTCGGGCGAGCCAGTTGCATTTGCGGGTCGTGTGGTTGGACGGCTTCGCGCCGCTGTGGAACTTGCACGGGGCATCAAGGGTTTGCTCATAGGAGAAGGCCGGCTGCCAAGCCGGCCGACCGCCCTTGGGCTTCTTGGGTGCGGGCCGCCCTTCAGGCGGCGCGTCTTCGACCGTGGCCACCTGCCGACTGGCGGGAGGCGGCGCAGGGCCCTTGCGTTTTTGATCGTTCTGGTGTTGGCGTCGGCCGCCATCTCCAGCCGGCGCTTTAGGCGCCGGATTGAGCTCCTTTCCGGATGCGTCCACCCGGAGCTCGGTCTTCATCGAGGAGTCGGCGGTGGCGTACTTGTCGGTGATGTTTAGGAGCTCGTCGAGGGTAGTCGGCTCGTCGCAGAGAAGCTTGTGCTTGAGGAGGGTGCCCTCTCGGCACCCGGCTGTGAAGTATTCGATGGCTTGCACCTCGTGCACCCCCTCACAGGAGTTGTGGAGCTCGGCCCAATGCGTCAAGTAGTCGCGAGTGGACTCGGCGGGGCCCTGTACACAAAGGGAGAGCTGTCTGGGCTTGGGAGCCCGCTTGTAGGTGTTGGTGAAGTTGCGAACGAAGGCTTCAGTGAAGTCCACCCAGCTGTTGATGCTGAGCGGCTTAAGGCTGTTAAGCCAAGTCCGCGCCATGCCTTGCAGCATGAGGGGCACGTACTTTACGGCAACGCGCCGGTTGCCATTGGTGATGCTGACGGCTGTGGAGTAGTCGGTCAGCCAGTCTTCCGGCTTCACCGAGCCGTTGTACTTGGGCGTGTCTCTTGGGAGCGAGAACCCTTTGGGGAAGGGCTCGTCGCGGATGCGGGGGCCGAAGCAAGGCGGGCCGACATCGTCTTCCTCTTCTAGCGCCAGGGATCGGGCCAGGCGGTCGATCCGGTGGCGGGCGTCGTTTTCGCCGACTCCCTCCCGGCGACCAAGCCGGCCGCTGAGAGTCGGGTGAGCCACTGGGGGCGGGGTAGGATATCTTTCTCCGCGAGCTCGAGGCGGAGGCGGGGTGCCCCGCCATTCCATGGCTCGGGGGCGGCCGTCCGCGTCTCGCTCGATGGAGACTTGGGTCCGGCTTCGGCCGGAAGCCGGCTCTTTCTCGCGCCGCGCGCGGGTGTAGCTGGTAGTCGGCGACCGGGAGGTCGCGCCGTGCTCGCGGCGCGGGGGAGGGCTCCCTGCGCAAGCGTCAGCCTCGTGCCGTCGTGCGGCCGCATCGATTAGTTGTTGGATGCGCCGCGTCATATGGGGGAGATTTTCGGCTTCCAAGCCGTCTAGCTCGTCTACGGCCGCCTGGGCGGCGCGCAGGTTCTCGAGCGGGGTGGCGTAGACCGGGCGGTCCACGCCAAGCGTGTCGGCGATGACGGCGCCGCGTTTCCTGACAGCGCCGGCCCGGCTAGGGCTAGCCGGAGCCGGCGTGCCGAAGGCGGCGCGGTCAGCTTCGCGCTAGTTGGCCTCGGTGAGGCGTCCTACGGAGGCCAGCCGCCGGCCCTCCGCGAGGAGGGCAAGGCGGCGTGCCTCCAGAACTTCGTCGCCGGCGTCAGCCGGGAGGGGGACGGACAAGTCTTGGGCTGCCGCGCGCGGGGAGTCGCAGGCGCCCTCGTCAGTCGGGCCGTCGAGGCCAATAACCATCACCTCAGGGGCGTCAGAATCATGATCGCCAGCCGGAGGGAGCGGGTCGTTGTAGACCGTGACGTTGGTGGGGAAGGAGTCGTAGGATGCCGCGTCGGAGTCGACGGGCATCGGGTCGGTGGAGCCAACCAACTCCAAGTCTGCAGCGGGCTCGCTGGAGACGTGGAGCTGGCTGAGGAGGTTGGCGAGGTGATCTGTGCCCGCATTAGAGGCGAGCTCGTCGGAGATGCGGGCCTTGTCAAAGAGGCTGTCGAGGCCGCTAGCCGCGCAGGCGTCAACGACACCATGCAGCGCGTCGCGGCAAGCGCCATCGGGCGAGCCAGGCTGGCTGCGCCCGCGAGGAAGGAAAAGGGTTCCCGTCCAGAACAGGTCTCCGGACGATGGTGCACCTAGCCCCAAGGTGGGCGCCAAATGTCGGGTGGTAGGATCGACATATGCCAACGGGTGGCTTATCATTGCGGGGGCCAATAGAATGTCGCTGGTGCCTGGAAACGGGATGAGGCGCAGACATGCACGCCGGCGAATCTTACCCAACTTCAGGGCTCTCCGGGGAGATAACACCCCTACTGCTGCTCTGCGGGGTCTCCGCATGGTTACTAAGTTCACAGGTGGCTACAATGCTCCTAGAGCTGTTTGGGGGCAGAAGGAGGAAGGAGGGCTTAGCTCGGCCTGCCTCTTCTCCTTGCAAGCGTCTATGCCTAGAAAGAGAGTTCAACCCTTTGCATGGGTGCACCGGGGGGTTTATATAGGCCTACCCCCCGGGGGTACAATGGTAATCCGACTGGGCGCGGGGCCCAGCTGTCGGTGATTATGCTCGCCGGCTTCTCCGCCGGCTTCTGGGGCCCGCCGGCTGGTGGGTCCCGCCGACTGCCGGCTCCTGGGTCGACAAGCCGGCCCCACCGGCCAGGGCCTTGTCGGCGGCTGGTTACGGTTGCTCCGCGTTTGTTGGCGCAGGCTTGGTCGGGGTAAGCGTGGCTACAGTAACGCCGCCCTGGCGGGCGATTACTGTAGCCCCGCCGCACCTTGTCTCCTTAATGGGCGTCTCCTTCGAGGAAGGCGGCAGGCCGGCTACGCGAAGCCGGCCCTCTGTCTCGCCGGCTTGAGAGGGGGTGCGGCCGCCTTCGGCATCTCTCTGCCCGAAGGGGCCCACCGCCTCAGGGGCCACGCTGGCAGCCTGTCGAGGACGGCGTCGGAGCCGCCGAGGCTACAGTGCCGCGCCGGGCGGGCCGCAGTTGCCCGCACGACGCGCTGTACCAGGCGTGCTCCGGGTTTTGGGGGTGGCAGGCTCCACTGTAGCCACGCCCCGCTTCATCATCGCAGAGAGGATGCGTACATCGCGGGTACGGCGTTGACTGCTTTATCGGAGCCGGCCCGGCGGTAGCCGGCCCGGCGGTAACCGGCCGTGCCATAGCCGGCCTTGTCATAGCCGGCCCTGCCGCAGCCGGCCATGTCGTAGCCGGCCCTCCATAGTTTTCTTCACGGGGGTAGAAAGGGCGGGCCGCCCCCCCCAAGCCGACCAGGAAGGTAGCCGGCCAGGGGGGAGGCGGCCTAAGTCTTGAGTCTTCTTACGGACCGGACGGGCTCACAATAAGTTTCTGAGGGGCCAGGGGAAGCCGGCTGGGCTACCCACGGCTATTTACCCCGACATTCAGCCATAGGCTGAAGTGGGGCCGGATGCGGAGGAAAGCCTCACACACGACGATGCACGCCGAGATGTTGAGGATGAAATTCGGGGCTAGATCATGAAAGTCCAGTCCATAATAGAACATGAGGCCACGGACAAATGGATGGAGGGGAAACCCCAGTCCGCGAACGAAGTGGGGAAGGAAAACCACCCTTTCATGAGGTTCGAAGGTAGGGACGACCTGCCCCGCGGCTGGCAGCCGGTGCGCGATATCCGCGGCTAAGTATCCGACTCCATGTAGCTTTTTGATGTGTCCCTCCGTGACGGAGGAGGCCATCCACTTTCCTCCCGCTCCGGACATGTTTGGAGAGAGTTGAGGAGAAGGATGTGGACTTGGGTGTTGGAGCTCGAGTGCGCGAGAATGGATGAGCAAGGAGGAAGAAGGCGTGGGTAGGAAAAGGTGAGACCTTATCCCTTTATAAGGGCGGACAAAACTATGCGCCCCCCACTAGCCTGGTAAAACTCTCTTATCCCACAAGCGCCATAATTGGTGGCGCGGTTGGGTTACCCATGCCCATATTGATGAGAATCCCGTAATAAGGGGAACACGATCTATGCTTTGACAAGACGTGTCAAGAAACCGCCTCGTGTTATGTGCAGGGCTGGTTAAAGAAAAACGGTTCGAATAATTACCGGGCCACGGTGTGATGTCATGCTGCCAAAACATGTCAGCAGATTAGATTTGTGGAAATATTATTCTCTCTACGATGGTATGTGGAACTTATTTTGCAGGGTCGGACACTATCCTTGTATTCAAACTCTCTGTGGTGTATTCGGAGGAGGAACCCGCCTTGCAATGCCGAAGACAACACTGCGCGCCAGACTCATCGTCATTGAAGCCTGATTCAGGGGCTACTGAGGGAGTCCTGGATTAGGGGATCTCCGAACAGCCGGACTATATCCTTTGGCCGGACTGTTGGGCTATGAAGATGCAAGATTGAAGACTTCGTCTCGTGTCCATATGGGACTCTCCTTGGCGTGGAAGGCAAGCTAGGCAATACGGATATGTATATCTCCTCCTTTGTAACCGACCTTGTGTAACCCTAGCCTCCTCTGGTGTCTATATAAACCGGAGGGTTTTAGTCCGTAGGAAAACATACAATCATACCATAGGATAGCTTCTAGGGTCTAGCCTCTCCGATATCGTGGTAGATCAACTCTTGTACTACTCATATTATCAAGAATAAGTCAAGTAGGACATAGGGTTTTACCTCCATCAAGAGGGCCCGAACCTGGGTAAAACATCGTGTCCCCTGCCTCCTGTTACCATCCGCCTTAGACGCACAGTTCGGGACCCCCTACCCGAGATCCGCCGGTTTGGACACCGACAGGAGGGCTGCCGCACCACATCCAAGGCGCAGTCCCTCCCCTCCCCAACACCTCTCCTCCTCCGCGTGAGCTTGGTGAAGCCCTGCCTGAGAACTTCCACTCCTTCACCACCACGCCGTTGTGCTGCTGTTGGAGCCTTCTTCCTCAACTTCTCCCTCCTCCTTGCTGGATCAAGGCGCGGGAGACATGACCGGGCTGCACGTGTGTTGAACGCGGAGGCACCGTTATTCGGTGATTAGATCATATTCGGCCGCGATCTGAATCGCTACGTGTACGACTCCTCCGACTCACGATCTTCAAGGGTATGAAGATGCACTCCCCTCTCGTTGCTAGTTACTCCATAGATTGATCTTGGTGATGCGTAGCAATTTTTTAATTTCTGCAATGATCCCCAACAGTGGCATCATGAGCTAGGTCTATGCGTAGTTTCTATGCACGAGTAGAACACAAGTTGTTGTGGGCATCAATTTTGTCAATTTACTTGCCATTACTAGTCTTATCTTGATTCGGCGGCATCGTGGGATGAAGCGGCCCGGACCGACCTTACACGTACGCTTACGTGAGACTGGTTCCACCGACTGACATGCACTAGTTGCATAAGGTGGCTAGCGGGAGTCTGTCTCTCCCACTTTAGTCAGATCGGATTCGATGAAAAGGGTCCTTATGAAGGGTAAATAGAAATTGGCATATCACATTGTGGTTTTGGCGTAGGTAAGAAATGTTCTTGCTAGAAACCTATAGCAGCCACGTAAAAACTTGCAACAACAATTAGAGGACATCTAACCTGGTTTTGCAGCATATGCCGTGTGATGTGATATGGCCAAAAGGATATGATGAATGATATATGTGAGGTATGAGATTGATCATGTTCTTGTAATAGGAATCACGACTTGCATGTCGATGAGTATGACAACCGGCAGGAGCCATAGGAGTTGTCTTAATTTATTTATGACTTGCGTGTCAACATAAACGTCATGTAATTACTTTACTTTATTGCTAACCGTTAGCCATAGTAGTAGAAGTTATAGTTGGCGAGACAACTTCATGAAGACACGATGATGGAGATCATGATGATGGAGGTCATGGTGTCATGCCGGTGACAATGATGATCATGGCGCTCCGAAGATGGAGATCAAAAGGATCAAAATGATATTGGCCATATCATGTCACTATTTGATTGCATGTGATGTTTATAATGTTTTTACATCTTATTTGCTTAGAACGACGGTAGCATAAATAAGATGATCCCTCGCAATAATTTCAAAAAGTGTTCCCCCTAACTGTGCACCGTTGCTAAGGTCCGTGTTCCGAAGCACCACATGATGATCGGGTGTGATAGGTTATAACGTTCACATACAACGGGTGTAAGCTAGATTTACACACGCAATACACTTAGGTTGACTTGACGAGCCTAGCATGTACAGACATGGCCTCGGAACACGGAAGACCGAAAGGTCGAACATGAGTCGTATAGAAGATACGATCAACATGAAGATGTTCACCGATGATGACTAGTCCGTATCACGTGATGATCGGACACGGCCTAGTTGAATCGGATCATGTATCACTTAGAAGGATGTCTATCTGAGTGGGAGTTCATTAAATAATTTGATTAGATGAACTTAATTATCATGAACATAGTCTAAAATTCTTTGCAATATGTCTTGTACATCAAATGGCCCACGCTAATGTTGCCCTCAACTTCAACGCGTTCCTAGAGAAAACCAAGCTGAAAGACGATGACAACAACTACACGGACTGGGTCCGTAACATGAGGATTATCCTCATAGCTGCCAGGAAAGCATATGTCCTTGATGCACCGCTAGGTGAAGCGCCTGTTTTCCCAGCAGAACAAGACGTTATGAACGCTTGGCAGACGCGTAGTGATGATTTATCCCTGGTTCAGTGCGGCATGCTTTACAGCTTAGAACCGGGGCTCCAAAAGCGTTTTGAGAAACACAGAGCATATGAGATGTTCCAAGAGCTGAAAATGGTTTTCCAAGCTCATGCCCGGGTCGAGAGATATGAAGTCTCCGACAAGTTCTACAGTTGTAAGATGGAGGAGAATAGTTCCGTTAGGGAGCACATACTCAAAATGTCTGGGTTGCACAACCGCTTGTCTCAGCTGGGAGTTAATCTCCCGGATGATGCGGTCATTGACAGAATCCTTCAGTCGCTCCCACCTAGCTACAAGAGCTTTGTGATGAACTTCAATATGCAGGGGATGGAAAAGACCATTCCTGAGGTATATTCAATGCTGAAATCAGCGGAGGTGGAAATCAAAAAGGAACATCAAGTGTTGATGGTGAATAAAACCACTAAGTTCAAGAAAGGCAAGGGTAAAAATAACTTCAAGAAGGACGGCAAGGGAGTTGCCGCGCCCGGTAAGCAAGATGCCGGGAAGAAGCCAAATAATGGACCCAAGACTGAGACTGAGTGCTTTTATTGCAAGGGAAACAGTCACTGGAAGCGGAACTGCCCCAAGTACTTAGCGGATAAGAAGGCCGGCAATGCCAAAGGTATATGTGATATACATGTTATTGATGTGTACCTAACGAGCGCTCGTAGTAGCTCCTGGGTATTTGATACCGGTGCAGTTGCCCATATTTGTAACTCAAAATAGGAACTGCAAAATAAACGGCGACTGGCGAAGGATGATGTGACGATGCGCGTCGGGAATGGTTCCAAGGTCGATGTGATCGCCGTCGGCACGCTACCTCTACATTTACCTGTGGGATTAGTTTTAAACCTCAATAATTGTTGTTTAGTACCAACTTTGAGCATGAACATTGTAATGCGAGATGGCTACTCATTTAAATCTGAGGATAATGGTTGTTCTATTTATATGAGAGACATGTTTTATGGTCATGCCCCGCTGGTCAATGGTTTATTCTTATTTAATCTCGAACGTGATGTTACACATATTCATAGTGTGAATGCCAAAAGATGTAAGGTTGATAATGATAGTCCCACATACTTGTGGCACTGCTGCCTTGGTCACATTGGTGTCAAACGCATGAAGAAACTCCATGCAGATGGACTTTTGGAGTCTCTTGATTATGAATCATTTGACACATGCGAACCATGCCTCATGGGCAAAATGACCAAGACTCCGTTCTGCGGAACAATGGAGCGAGCAAAGAACTTATTGGAAATCATACGTACTGATGTGTGCGGTCCAATGAGTGTTGAGGCTCGAAGTGGCTATCGTTATGTTCTCACCCTCACTGATGACTTGAGTGGATATGGGTATGTCTATTTAATGAAACACAAGTCTGAGACCTTAGAAATCAAGGAATTTCAGAGTGAGGTTGAGAATCAACGTGACAGGAAAATCAAGTTCTTACGATCAGATTGTGGGGGAGAATATTTGAGTCACGAATTTGGCACGCACTTAAGAAAATGCGGAATTGTTTCACAACTCACGCCGCCTGGAACACCTCAGCGTAATGGTGTGCCCGAACGTCGTAATCGCACTCTATTGGATATGGTATGATCTATGATGTCTCTTACCGATCTACCACTGTCATTTTGGGGTTATGCTATAGAGACTGCTGCATTCACTTTAAATAGGGCTCCGTCGAAATCCGTTGAGACGACACCGTATGAATTGTGGTTTGGTAAGAAACCTAAGCTGTCGTTTCTGAAAGTTTGGGCATGCGACGCTTATGTCAAGAAACTTCAACCTGAAAAGCTCGAACCCAAATCGGAAAAATGTGTCTTCATAGGATACCCTAAAGAAACTATTGGGTATACCTTCTACCTCAGATCCGAAGGCAAGATCTTTGTTGCCAAGAATGGATCCTTTCTAGAGAAAGAGTTTCTCTCGAAAGAAGTAAGTGGGAGGAAAGTAGAACTTGATGAAGTATTGCCTCTTGAACCGGAGAGTGGCACAGCTCAAGAAAATGTTCCTCATGTGCCTGCTGTCAGGACCCCGATCCTAGGTCACACCGATCTAGCATGTAACACATCATATCACTTTGTGGCCTCACACACGGTATTTCCACGGGTGCCACCTTACCTGGCCCGGGACCGTTTGCGCCTTTTGGCTCACGTATATGATAGTGTCGCTAGCATCCATATGACAAAGAACCCGGGCCGACATGGCTAGTCGTGAACCCAAAGCGGCACTAACCCATGGGGACAGGCATACATGAATAAACCTCGAGCATGTCGGTCAACAGCGTGTGAATCCGGGCTGTAGCACTGGGCTAACAGGACTCCGGTAACCCGGGCTGTAGCAGGCTAGGCAGGACTCCGGATGTCACCGCGTGACATTTCCCCGAAGGGACAGACATAGGAACAAAGTGAAACACATGCCGGCCAGTCAAGTGTCCTGAGCAGTAGTGCTGGGCTAGCAGGACTCCGGTGATCCGGGCTGTAGCGGACTACTATCGCTCAGAAGCACTAGACTACATTTCCCCATATGATAGGCTGCCAAGGATAAACAACTAGATAGTCGGATCCCACACATACCAAGCATTTCAATCATACACACAATATGCTCGATATGTGTGAATACAACATGGCATCACAACATAACTCTACAACTCAAGTATTTATTCATTAGGCTCCGAGGAGCGAGATATTACAGACATGGGTCTCATGACCCAACAATCATAGCATATAATGCAAAGCACATGCGGAAGCTTAACATGTCTGAGTACAGACATCTATAAATGAAAAAGGCTAAGAAGCCTGACTATCTACCAAATCCTGTCGAGGGCACAAGATCGTAGCTGAGGTATCAAGCTAAACGTCGAAGTCCACGCGGAACTATTAGCGAGACTGAAGTCTCGCTGCAAAACATAAATTAAGCAAACGTGAGTACAAAGGTACTCAGCAAGACTTACATCAGAACTAGCTACATATGCATCGGTATCAACAAGGGGGTGGTGGAGTTTAACTTCAGCAAGCCAGCTTTGACTCAGTGGCTAACCTGAACTACGACTGCAAGCAACTCTTTTGAGGTGGCGCACACGAGTCCACACATTCACCAATCAATACACCACTATGGATCCGCTCTCGTCTCCCTACGAGAAGGCCATCCATAGCACTCACGCTTATCTTGCAAGTTTTAGGGGTATCCACTTTCACTTGTCTATGAACTATGCAAGGGGTCCAAGTTTCCATATCCGAGGAATTCGGCTATTCGAATAGATATTGATAACCCTGCAGGGGTGTACTTCTTCACACACGCTCCCACCACTTATAGCCCTGTACACGTCATGTACCTCGGCAACCTTCAAGCGGAAGCCGGGCGAGGGTGTCGGCCACGGCCTACCTAAACACTTAAGTCTCTAGTCCAGGTTTATCGCCTATTCGGGTTCCATCCGCGAGGAGATCCGGCCGGAGTTTCGCTCACAGCCCCAAATGATGTGTGCAGGGTTCCCGAGACACCAAACGGGCGCCCGGTACACCGTGCCACAGTGTATCTACCGCAACATAGCCCACCCCTAGGGTCAGCGCTACGCACGGCCGCCAACGCATAACCTACAAACACCAGAAACTAGTTGCAACTCCTGGACATAGTACTAGGGTGATTAAGAAGCCGAGAGGGTCAATTAAGGATCCCAATGAGTGGTAGTAGCTGTTCATGGATCACAGACACAGAACTCAGTTCCTGAGGACGGCTGCAATGAGACAACCCAGCATGTACTCCTACATGGCCTCTCACCGCTACCTTTACCAAATTGTGTTCACACACTTAGCTCTCAACAGTAGGACATGTTTACACATGTCCGATTCATCCCCGATGAATCGGACCTGACTCAACTCTAAGCAGTAGCAGGCATGACAACAAGCATGAATGAGTAGGCACATCAGGGCTCAAACAACTCCTACTCATGCTAGTGGGTTTCATCTATTTACTGTGGCAATGACAGGTCATGCAGAGGATAAGGGGTTCAACTACCGCAACAAGTAACAGATGAATCGTTGTTGTCCTAATGCAGTAAAAGAGAGCAGGAGCGAGAGAGGGGGATTGTATCGGAATGAACAAGGGGGTTTTGCTTGCCTGGCACTTCTGAAGATAATATAACTCTTCATCGGTGTCACTGATCACAACGTCGGTACATCGTCTATCGAGAGGGGACATTTACCGGCAAACAAGGAAGAACACAATCAATGCGATGCAACAATATGATGCATGATCATGACATGGCAATATGTTGTTGATTGAGCTAATGCAACTAACAACAAGTTAAATGGAGTTGGTTTGAACACTAGGTTCAAATTCAAATTCAAACTATGAATTCAAATAGTGCATTATCATGTTTTGGACTAAACAGTGAGGTTAAGTTGTTCAAACATGTATGAAAATGCCATAAACAGATTCCTTGAATTTTCCTGATAATTTTTCATATATAATTTATTTTATTTGGAGTTACGGTTGATTTTCTATGATTTTTAGAAGTTTTGGACATTTTCTGAAATAAATAAATCATTTAAGATTTATTTAAATTCCAGAAAGGAATTATTGCGTCAGCATGACCTCACAGTGATGTCAGCAGGTCAACGGCGTCGACCAGGTCAAACCTGACCAGTGGGACCCACTGGTCAGTGACCCAGTCAACTAACCAAGTTAATTAGCCCTAACTACTTAGTTAGCCGGGCGGGGCCCGCATGTTAGTGGCTCATCTAATTAGCTAAGTTAATTAACACTAACTAACCTAACACTAATTAAGCGGGCGCCTGGGCCCACACGTCAGTGAGTCAGGGGGGAAGTCAACCGAGCCGGTGGGGTCAAACCACGCCGGTCAGCGGGTCAACCCCTACCGGCGACGTGTCGCCGGCGACAACAGGCGCGGCGGAGCAGCGCGGAAACGCTGCTGCAGCGACCATTTGCACGGCGGAGAGGCTCTACGTGACGAGGGGACTCGTCCGCGTCCAGTGGTGCTCACGGCAGCAGCTCTAGTGGCCTAAAACAACGGCGGCGTCTACTTGCGCGGCGGCCGGAGTTCGGTCGGGTGCGGGGACGCGGCTGCGATGCGCTGGGAAAGGAACTGACGGTGGCTTTGGCTTCCTGCGGAGCTGATGAGAATGGTGACGCCTGCGGATGCGGGCTACGGTGACTCAGACCATGGGGGCGCCATGGTCGGCGGCGACGAGCTCTCGGGCTCAACGGAGCCCGCGGTTAGAGGATGAAATTAGTAGAGGGAAGAGAGGGGTTCGGTGCGGAGGCTCACAGCGAGGCTAACGAGCGCGAGGGGGAGGTCGGGGATGCACTGACGACGGCGTACGGCCGCCGGAGATCTTCACGGCCGAGGGTTGAAGAAGCGGGCGAGGACGACGGTACGGGGCTCCCGGCGTCGTGCGGCTCGGCTATGAGGAAGAGGAGGACACGACGGGGCTTCTGGAAGCATCGACGGGGCGAGGGAGGGCCGGTGGCCGTGGTGGTGCCCGCCGGCACTCTCGGGCTCATGGCGGTTGCGCGGGAGAGAGAGCAGAGGAGGGGAAGGAGCTCGAGAGAGTGAGCGGGAGGGTCCAGGGGGTCGCGGGCGTCTCCAGGCATGGATAGGCTCGAAGAGGAGGCCGCCAGCACGAAGCAGGAGGTGGAATCCTCCTATGTGCGCTGCTGCTGGCACGCAGCTGCTTCGGGGCGAGGGGAGGAAGACGACGGCCGAGGTGCTGGTGGGCTGGGCCATTGAGCTGGGCCGGCTCTGCTACAGGTGAGCCAGGTAAGGCCCTTTCCCTTGTCTGTTCTATTCTAATTTATTCTGCTTTCTATATTCTGCTTTAAATTTGCAAATAAAATACCAACCAAAACACTTTGGTTATTTCTGTAAATTTTTGCGAGGGATAATTGAATTATTTCCAAACCACACAATAAATTTCAGAATATTTGGAGCAACCAATATTTAATGGTAACTTTTAAACTCCAACTCAAAAACCATAATGATATAATTCAATGACCACAATGTCCTGAAAAAATATGCATCATCTCTGGTAGAGGCTTTCACCCTTTTCCATATATCATGAACATTTTAAAAGGATATTTGAGGTCATTGAAAATATTTTGGTTGAACCTATTTAATTTCTGTTTTCTAATATTTCAATTCTGTTTTGATTTGATTCACAGACCAAATCATTTAGTAGCTCCTGAAAATATTTATGTGGCTTGATGCAATATATTCAAAGCCACTCACAGGTTTTCAGGATTTTTGGACCTGCAATTCTTTTATATAAGAATTAAATCCAACTCAAATATTTATTGATTTAAATCCAAATGGCGAAAGTAATTCCTCAAAAATGTTTCATATTTTTGGTTTGGACCAAAACCCTTGCCATAAATATTAAACATCATTGGGGAGCATTTTGGAAACATTGGATGCATCTCCAGGGTTATTTGCCCTTCTTTTAAATAAAATTTTGAGGCTTTCAATTTTCCTCAATTCAAGTTTCAGAAATTTAGACACGATGCAACACCAGATGCTAGCACTAGGCATTAATAGAACTAGGGATGTGACACCTGCACCGACTAGAGAGGAAGTTAATGATGATGATCATGAAACTTCAGATCAAGTTGCCACTGAACTTCATAGGTCCACAAGGACACGTTCCGCACCAGAGTGGTACGACAACCCTGTCCTGGAAACCATGTTGTTAGACAATGGTGAACCTTCGAACTATGAAGAAGCAATGGTGGTCCCAGATTCCGACAAATGGCTGGAAGCTATGAAATCCGAGATAGGATCCATGTATGAAAATGAAGTATGGACTTTGACTGACTTCCCCGATGATCGGCGAGCCATAGAAAATAAATGGATCTTTAAGAAGAAGACAGACGCGGATGGTAATGTGACCATCTATAAGGCCCGACATGTCGCTAAGGGTTATCGACAAGTTCAAGGGGTTGACTACGATGAGACTTTCTCACCCGTAGCGAAGCTGAAGTCTGTCCGAATCATGTTAGCAATTGCCGCATTCTATGATTACGAGATATGGCAAATGGATGTCAAAACGGCATTCCTTAATGGTTTCCTTAAGGAAGAATTGTATATGATGCAGTCGGAAGGTTTTGTCGATCCTAAGAATGCTGACAAGGTGTGCAAGCTCCAACGCTCAATCTATGGGCTGGTGCAAGCCTCTCGGAGTTGGAACATTCGATTTGATGAGATGATCAAAGCGTTTGGGTTTACGCAGACTTATGGAGAAGCCTGTGTTTACAAGAAAGTGAGTGGGAGCTCTGTAGCATTTCTCATATTATATGTGGATGACATACTATTGATGGGAAATGATATATAATTCTTGGAAAGCATAAAGGCCTACTTGAACAAGTGTTTTTCAATGAAGGACCTTGGAGAAGCTGCTTATATATTAGGCATCAAGATCTATAGACATAGATCGAGACGCCTCATTGGTCTTTCACAAAGTACGTACCTTGACAAGATATTGAAGAAGTTCAATATGGATCAGTCCAAGAAGGGGTTCTTGCCTGTATTGCAAGGTATGAGATTGAGCACGGCTCAATGCCCGACCACGACAGAAGATAGAGAAAAGATGAGTGTCGTCCCCTATGCCTCGGCCATAGGGTCTATTATGTATGCCATGCTATGTACCAGACCTGATGTAAACCTTGCCGTGAGTTTGGTAGGAAGGTACCAAAGTAATACCGGCATGGAACACTGGACATCAATCAAGAATATCCTGAAGTACCTGAAAAGGACTAAGGATATGTTTCTCGTTTATGGAGGTGACGAAGAGCTCGTCGTAAAGGGTTACGTCGATGCTAGCTTCGTCACAGATCTGGATGACTCTAAGTCACAAACCGGATACGTGTATATTTCGAATGGTGGGGCAGTCAGCTGGTGTAGTTGCAAGCAAAGCGTCGTGGTGGGATCTACATGTGAAGCAGAGTACATGGCAGCCTCGGAGGCAGCACAAGAAGCAATCTGGATGAAGGAGTTCATTACCGACCTAGGAGTTATTCCCAAAGCGTCGGGCCCGATGAATCTCTTCTGTGACAACACTGAAGCTATTGCCCTTTCCAAGGAGCCCAGGTTTCATAGGAAGACCAGGCATATCAAGCGTCGCTTCAACTCCATTCGTGAAAATGTTCAAAATGGAGACATAAATATTTGTAATGTGCATATGGACCTGAATGTTGCAGATCCATTGACTAAACCTCTTCCTCGAGCAAAACATGATCAACACCAGAACTCTATGGGTGTTCGATTCATCACAATGTAATTAGATTATTGACTCTAGTGCAAGTGGGAGACTGTTGGAAATATGCCCTAGAGGCAATAAAATGGTTATTATTATATTTCCTTGTTCATGATAATTGTCTATTGTTCATGCTCTAATTGTGTTATCCGGAAATCGTAATACATGTGTGAATACATAGACCACAACATGTCCCTAGTGAGCCTCTAGTTTACTACCTCATTGATCAATAGATGGTTATGGTTTCCTGACCATGGACATTGGATGTCATTGATAACGGGATCACATCATTAGGAGAATGATGTGATGGACAAGACCCAATCCTAAGCATAGCGCAAGATCGTGTAGTTCGTTTGCTAAAGCTTTTCTAATGTCAAGTATCTTTTCCTTAGACCATGAGATCATGCAACTCCCGGATACTGTAGGAATACTTTGGGTGTGCCAAACGTCACAACGTAACTGGGTGACTATAAAGGTGCACTACGTGTATCTCTGAAAGTGTCTGTTTGGTTGGCACGAATCGAGACTGGGATTTGTCACTCCGTATGACGGAGAGGTATCTCTGGGCCCACTCGGTAAGACATCATCGTAATGAGCTCAATGTGACTAAGGGTTGGTCACGGGATGATGTGTTACGCAACAAGTAAAGTGACTTGCCGGTAACGAGATTGAACGAGGTATTGGGATACCGACGATCGAATCTCGGGCAAGTAACGTACCGATTGACAAATGGAATTGTATAGGGGATTGCTTGAATCTTCGACATCGCGGTTCATCCGATGAGATCATCGTGGAACATGTGGGAGCCAACATGGGTATCCATATCCCGCTGTTGGTTATTGGCCGGAGAGTTTTCTCGGTCATGTCTGCATGGTTCCTGAACCCGTAGGGTCTACACACTTAAGGTTCGATAACGCTAGGGTTATTAGGAAGATTTGTATGTGATTACCGAATGTTGTTCGGAGTCCCGGATGAGATCCCGGACGTCACGAGGAGTTCCGGAATAGTCTGGAGGTGAAGATTTATATATGGGAAGTCAACATACAGTCACCGGAAATATTCGGGGGTATACCGGTATTGTACCGGGGCCACCGGAGGGGTTCCGGGGGTCCACCTGCCCCAGAGGGCTTTATAGGCTGTAGGTGGAAGGGAACCAGCTCCTAGTGGGCTGGGCGCCATCCCCCTAGGGCCCATGCGCCTAGCGTTTGGGGGGGAACCCTAAAGGGGGGCGCCCCCCTTGCTTGGGGGGCAAGCCCCCTCCCCCTTGGCCGTCGCCCCCCTCTAGATCTCATCTAGAGGGGCCGGCCCCCTTCCCCCTTGTCCCTATAAATAGAGGGGCAAGGGGAGGTCTGTAGCACCACATCCAAGGCGCAACCCCTCCCCTCCCCAACACCTCTCCTCCTCCGCGTGAGATTGGCGAAGCCCTGCCGGAGAACTGCCACTCCATCACCACCACGCCGTCGTGCTGCTGTTCGAGCCTTCTTCCTCAACCTCTCCCTCCTCCTTGCTGGATCAAGGCGCGGGAGACGTCACCGGTCTGCATGTTTGTTGAACATGGAGGCACCATTATTCGGTGCTTAGATCGGATTCGGCCGCGATTTGAATCGCAACGTGTACGACTCCTCCAACCGCGTTCTTGCAACGCTTCCGACTCGCGATCTTCAAGGGTATGAAGATGCACTCCCCTCTCGTTGCTAGTTACTCGATAGATTGATCTTGGTGATCCGTAGAAATTTTTTAATTTCTGCAACGATCCCCAACAGTTTTTATTATACCAATCTTGGATGCCTATCATATTAGGACTAATTTTATAACCAAATCAAATTACCATGCTGTTCTAAAGGACTCTCAGAATAATATAAGCGAAGCATGAGAGATCAATAATTTCTATAAAATAAAACCACCACCGTGCTTTAAAAGATATAAGTGAAGCACTAGAGCAAAATTATCTAGCTCGAAACATATAAGTGAAGCACATAGAGTATTCTAATAAATTCCAATTCATGTGTGTCTCTCCCAAAACATGTGTACAGCAAGGATGATTGTGGTAAACTAAAAAGAAAAGACTCAAATCATACAAGACGCTCCAAGCAAAACACATATCATGTGGTGAATAAAAATATAGCCTCAAGTAAAGTTACCGATGGAATAAGACGAAAGAGGGGATGCCTTCCGGGGAATCCCCAAGCTTAGGCTTTTGTTTGTCCTTTAATTTTACCTTGGGGTGCCTTGCGCATCCCCATTATTAGACTCTTGCCACTCCTTGTTCCAAAATCCATCAAATCTTTACCCAAAAACTTGAAAACTTCACGACACAAAACTCAACAGAAAATCTCTTGAGCTCCGTTAGTATAAGAAAACAAACCACCACTTTAAGATACTGTAATGAACTCATTATTTATTTATATTGGTGTTAAACCTACTGTATTCCAACTTCTCTATGGTTCATACCCCCCGATACTAGCCATAGATTCATCAAAATAAGCAAACAACACACGAAAAACAGAATCTGTCAAAAACAGAACAATCTGTAGTAATCTGTATGTTTATAATACTTCTGTGACCCCAACAATTATGAAATAAATTGGAGGAAATGAGGAATTTGTCTATTAATCATCTGCAAAAAGAACCAACCTAATCTCACTCTCCATTCAAAAATGGCAGCAAATCTCGTGAGCGCTAAAGTTTCTGTTTTTTACAGCAAGATCGCAAAAACTTCCCCCAAGTCTTACCAAAGGTTCTACTTGGCACAAACACGAATAAAAGCATAAAACCACATATAAACAGAGGCTATATGATTTATTTATTACTAAACAGAACCAAAAAGCAAGAAACAAAAATAAAATTGGGTTGCCTCCCAACAAGCGCTATCGTTTAACGCCCCTAGCTAGGCATAAAAGCAAGAATAGATCTAGGTATTATCATCTTTGGTATGCAATCGATAAGTGGCTCTCATAATTGATTCATAAGGTAATTTTATTTTATTTTTAGGAAAGTGTTCCATGCCTTTCCTTAATGGAAATTGGAATCCAATATTCCCTTCTTTCATATCAATAATTGCACCAATCGTTCTAAGGAAAGGTCTACCAAGAATAATAGGACATGTAGGATTGCAATCTATGTCAAGAACAATGAAATCTACGGGCACATAATTCCTATTTACAGCAATAAGAACATCATTAATCCTTCCCATTGGTTTCTTATTAGTGGAATCCGTGAGTTGCAAATTTAAAGAACAATCATCAAATTCACGAAAACCTAACACATCACACAAAGTTTTTGGAATCGTGGAAACGCTAGCACCCAAATCACATAAAGCATAGCATTCATGATTTTGAATTTTAATTTTAATAGTAGGTTCCCACTCATCATGAAGTTTTCTAGGGATAGAGACTTCCAATTCAAGCTTTTCTTCATAAGATTGCATTAAAGCATCAACGATATGTTTGGTAAAAGCTTTATTTTGACTATAAGCATGCGGAGAATTTAGCACGGATTGCAACAAGGAAATACAATCTATCAAAGAGCAATTATCATAATTAAATTCCTTGAAATCCAAAATAGTGGGCTCATTACTATGTAAAGTTTTGACCTCTCCAATCCCAATTTTACCAATTTTTGCATCAAGATCTAAAAACTCTGAATCATTGGGACGCCTTTTAACTAAAGTTGACTCATCTCCAGTCCCATCATTATCAAGATTCATATAAAAACAAAGATTTAATGGGATACACATCAATCACTTTTAGATCTTCATCCTTATTATCATCAAAACTAGAAGAGCGCACTTCTACAAAGCAATCCTTTTTAGCACGCATCCTAGCGGTTCTTTCTTTGCACTCATCAATGGAAATTCTCATGGATTTGAGAGACTCATTGATATCATGCTTAGGTGGAATAGATCTAAGTTTCAAAGAATTAACAACAAGAGAAATTATATCCACGTTCCTAGCCAACTCATCAATCTTAGACAATTTTTCTTCGATCAAAGCATTGAAACTCTTTTGCGAACTAATAAATTCTTTAATACTTGGTTCAAAATCAGAGGGCGTCTTATTATTATTTCCATAAGAATTGTTGTAGGAATTACCATAATTATTAGAGGAATTACTAGGATACGACCTAGGATTAAAGTTTCCTCTATACGCGTTGTTACCAAAATTGTTCCTACCAACAAAATTCACATCCATAGATTCATTATTATTCTCAATCAAGCTAGACAAAGGCATATCATTAGGATCAGAAGAAACACTCTTATTAGCAAACAATTTCATAAGTTCATCCATCTTTCCACTCAAAACATTAATTTCTTCTATAGCATGAACTTTTTTACTAGTAGATCTTTCGGTGTGCATTGAGAATAATTAACCATAATATTATCTAGGAGTTTGGTAGCTTCTCCTAAATTTATTTCCATAAAAGTGCCTCCCGCGGCCGAATCTCAAAGATTTCTAGAAGCAAAATTCAATCTAGCATAAATTTTTGTATGATCATCCACAAATTCAAACCATGTGTAGGGCAATTGTGAATCATTAATTTCATCCTCTCCCAAGATTGTGCAACATGCTCATGATCTAGTTGCTTAAAATTCATAATATAGTTTCTAAGAGAGATGATATTAGCAGAAGGGAAATACTTAGAGATAAAAGCATATTTGCACTTGTTCCAAGAATCAATACTATTTTTAGGCAAAGACGAAAACCAAGTTTTAGCACGATCTCTAAACAAAAACGGAAATAGCTTCAATTTAACAATATCATTATCCACATCTTTCTTCTTTTGCATATCACACAAATCAACAAAGCTGTTTAGATGGGTAGCAGCATCTTCACTAGGAAGGCCAGAAAACGGATCTTTCATGACAATATTTAGCAAAGCAGTATTAATCTCACAAGATTCAGCATCGGTAAGAGGAGAAATCGGAGTGCTAATAAAATCATTATTGTTGGTATTGGAAAAATCACACAATTTAGTATTATCTTGAGCCATCGTGACAAACAATCCAACACACAAGCAAGCAAGAGGCAAACAAAAAGAGACAAATGAAAAAGAGGCGAGCGGAAAAAGAGGGCAAATAAAACGGCAAGGGTGAAGTGGGGAGAGGAAAACAAGAGGCAAATGGCAAATAATGTAATCCGAGGGATAAGAGTTTGTGATGGGTACTTGGTAGTCTTGACTTGTGTGTAGATCTCCCCGGCAACAGCGCCAGAAATCCTTCTTGCTAACTCTTGAGCACTGTGTTGGTTTTCCCTTGAAGAGGAAAGGGTGATGCAGTAAAGTAGAGTAAGTATTTGCCTGAGTTTTTGAGAACCAAGGTATAAATCTAGTAGGAGACTACACGCAAGTCCCTCGCACCTACACAAACAAATAAGGACCTCGCAACCAACACGATAAAGGGGTTGTCAATCCCTTCACGGTCACTTACGCGAGTGAGATCTGATAGAGATAATAAGATAAATATTTTTGGTATTTTTATGATATAGATAGGAAAATAAAGATTGCAAAATAAAATAGATTGGAAAATTATATGATAAAAGATAGACCCGGGGGCCATAGGTTTCACTAGTGGCTTCTCTCAAGATAGCATAAGTATTATGGTGGGTGAACAAATTACTGTGGAGCAATTGATAGAAAAGTTCATAATTATAAGAATATCTAGGCATGATCATGTATATAGGCACCACGTCAGCGACAAGTAGACCGAAACGATTCTGCATCTACTACTATTACTCCACACATTGACCGCTATCCAGCATGCATCTAGAGTATTAAGTTCATAAGAACAGAGTAACGCATTAGGCAAGATGACATGATGTAGAGGGATAAAATCAAGCAATATGATATAAACCCCATCTTTTTATCCTCGATGGAAACAATACAATATGTGCCTTGCTGCCCCTGCTGTCACTGAGAAAGGACACCGCAAGATTGAACCCAAAGCTAATCACTTCTCCAATTGCAAGAAAGATCAATCTAGTAGGCCAAACCAAATTGATATTTCGAAGAGACTTGCAAATATAACCAATCATACATAAAAGATTTCAGAGAAGAATCAAATATTGTTTAAAGATAAACTTGATCATAAACCCACAATTCATCGGATCTCGACAAACACACCGCAAAAAGAGTTACATCGAATAGATCTCCAAGAAGATCGAGGAGAACATTGTATTGAGATCCAAAGAGATAGAAGAAGCCATCTAGCTAATAACTATGGACCCGAAGGTCTGTGGTAAACTACTCATACATCATCAGAGAGGCTATGGTGTTGATGTAGAAGCCCTCCGTGATCGATTCCCCCTCCGACGGAGCTCCGGAAAAGGCCCTAAGATGGGATCTCTTGGGTACAGAAGGTTGCGGCGGTGGAAATAGGGTTTCTTGGTGCTGCTGGATGTTTTCGGGGTATATGGATATATATAGGTGGAAGAAGTAGGTCGGTGGAGCTGCAAGGGGCCCATGAGGGTAGGGGGTGCGCCCAGGGGGGCAGGCGCACCTCCCTGCCTCGTGGCCACCTTGTTTCTTTCTTGACGTCTACTCCAAGTCCCCTGGATCACGTTTGTTCCAAAAATAACTCTCCCGAAGGTTTCATTCTGTTTGGATTCCGTTTGATATTCGTTTTCTGCGGAACACTAAAATAGGCAACACAATAACAATTTGCACTGGGCCTTGGGTTAGTAGGTTAGTCCCAAAAATAATACA
The DNA here is from genome assembly GCA_034509565.1 of Triticum monococcum. Taxonomy (NCBI): domain Eukaryota; kingdom Viridiplantae; phylum Streptophyta; class Magnoliopsida; order Poales; family Poaceae; genus Triticum; species Triticum monococcum. The sequence continues at coordinate 125,269,786 of CM067841.1, forward strand.
AAAGTGTATAATAAAGCCCATTAAACATCAAAAATAGATAATATAATAGCATGGAACAATCAAAAATTATAGATATGTTGGAGACGTATCACACCCGTTGTATGTGATCGTAGAGCTTATCACAACCGATCATCATGTGGTGTCTCGGCATGACCAGCTGTCGCAACGGTGCATTCTCAGGGAGAACACTTATATCTTGAAATTTAGTGAGGGATCATCTTATAATGCTACCGCCATACTAAGCAAAATAAGATGCATAAAGGATAAACATCACATGCAATCAATATAAGTGATATGATATGGCCATCATCATCTTGTGCCTTTGATCTCCATCTCCAAAGCACCGTCATGATCACCATCGTCATCGGCTTGACACCTTGATCTCCATTGTAGCATCATTGTCGTCTCACCAACTATTGCTTCTACGACTATCACTACCGCTTAGTGATAAAGTAAAGCAATTACATGGCGATTGCATTACATACAATAAAGCAACAACCATATGGTTCCTGCCAGTTGCCAATAACTGTGTTACAAAACATGATCATCTCATACAACAATTTATATAATCACGTCTTGACCATATCACATCACAGCATGCCCTGCAAAAATAAGTTAGACGTCCTCTACTTTGTTGTTAAAAAGTTTACGTGGTGGCCACGGGCATAGCAAGAACCGTTCTTACCTACGCATCAAAAAACCACAACGCGGTATAGTGATTGCTTTTTGATCTTCAGAAAGAACCCTGTTCATTGAATCCGATTCAACTAAAGTTGGAGAAACTGACACCCGCCAGCCACCTATGTGCAAAGCATGTCGGTAGAACCAGTCTCATGAACGCGGTCATTTAATGTCGGTCCGAGCCGCTTCATCCAACAAACCGCTGAATCAAGAAACAACAAGTGACGGCAAGCAATATGTATATAACCACACCCACTACTCCTTTGTGTTCTACTCATGCATATAACATCTACGCATAGACCTGGCTCTAGTGGCACTGTTGGGGAACGTAGTATTTCAAAAATATTCCTACGATCACGCAAGATTTATCTAGGGATGCATAGAAACGAGAGGGGAGAGTATGTCTACGTACCCTCGTAGACCGAAAGAAGAAGTATTAAGAAACGCGGTTGATGTAGTCGAACGTCTTCGCAATCCAAGCGATCACGTTCAGCTCGGTGACGTCCCTTGTACTCTTGATCCAGTTGAGACCGAGGGAGAGTTTCATCAGCACGACGGCGTGTGGATGGTGATGATGACGTTACCAGCGGAGGGCTTCACGTAAGCACTACGACGATATGACCGAGGTGTGTATCTATGGAGGGGGCACCGCACACGGCTAAAACAATTGTCAACTTGTGTGTCTATGGGGTGCCCCCTCCCCCGTATATAAAGGAGGCGAGGAGGGGGCCGGCCGGCCTCATGGTGCGCCCCAAGGGGGGGATTCCTACTCCTACTAGGAGTAGGTTTCCCCCCTTTCCAAGTCCTAGTAGGAGGGAGAAGGAAGGGGAAGAGAAGAAGAAGGAAAGGGGGGCCGCCCCCTCCCAATTCGGATTGGGATTGGGGGCGCGCCCCCATCTCTTGGCCGCTTCCTCTCTCTTCCACTAAAGCCCATGTAGGCCCATTAAGCCCCCGGGGGGTTCTGTTAACCCCCCGGTACTCCGGTATATGCCTGAACTCATCCGAAACCATTCTGGTGTCCAAACATAACCTTCCAATATATCAATCTTCATATCTCGACCATTTCGAGACTCCTCGTCATGTACGTGATCACATCCTGGACTCCGAACAACCTTCGATACATCAAAACACATAAACTCATAATACCGATCGTCATTGAACATTAAGCATGCTGACTCTACGGGTTCGAGAACTATGTAGACATGACCGAGACTCATCTCCAGTCAACAACCAACAGCGGAACGTAGATTCTCATACTGGTTCCTACATATTCTACGAAGATCTTTATCGGTCATACCGCATAACAACATACGTTGTTCCCTTTGTCATTGGTATGTTACTTGCCCGGGATTCAATCATCGGCACCATTATACCTAGTTCAATCTCGTCACTGGCAAGTCTCTTTACTCGTTCCGTAATGCATCATCCCATGACTAACTTCATTAGTCACATTGCTTGCAAGGCTAATAGTGATGTGCATTACCGAGAGGGCCCAGAGATACCTCTCTGTCAATTGGAGTGAAAAATCCTAATCTCGATCTATGCCAACTCAACAAACACCGTCAGAGACACCTGTAGAGCATCTTTCTAATCACCCAGTTACTTTGCGATGTTTGGTAGCACACAAGGTGTTCCTCCGGTATTCGGGAGTTGCATAATCTCATAGTGTGAGGAACATGTATAAGTCATGAAGAAAGCAATAGCAATAAACTAAACGATCATAGTGCTAAGCTAACGGATGGGTCTTGTCCATCACATCATTCTGTAGCGACCCGACCTCAAATGGTCAAGTCTCTGTGCTTCAGTGTCATCCCTGGATTGGTAATGCTGACACACACAGTACTTGAAGGATATATAATAGAGTGACAATCACACACTTATTACATCGAATGTCTCAAAAGAGAACTTATTACAATAATATGGCTTAAGGCCATCTAATAAGATAACAGCGGAAGGCTTGGAAGATAAGGTGAGTCCATCAACTCCAACGGCATAGATGAGTTGCACGGCAATGACCTAACAAACCTTACTCCTGGTCTGAAAAGTCTGCAACATAATACGTTGCAGCCCGAAACGGGTCAGCACATGGAATATGCTGGCAATGTAACACAGTAGAGCAAGAACAGAATAATGCTATCACTACACGCATATTTGGCTGGTGGAAAGCTCCACGGTTAAAGTTTTGCGAAAAGCCAAATTTTTTCCTACAACAAAGGAATAGATTCTATTTAGCTATCATGGTAGTTTAAACATCATTGAGAAGGTTCCTCCAACTCAATCCTAATTAAAAGTAATTATCAACCCAACAATATTAATTTAGAGTCATGAGATACATATGATAATCCAAGTACTAGATACTCAAGATGTCCATAACCGGGGACACGGCTAACCATGATTAGTTTATACACTCTGTAGAGGTTTGCGCACTTTTCCCCACAAGACTCGATCTCCTCCGTTGGATTTTCTTGCACTACATGATGTTTGAGAAACGGATGACCGAGACATAGTTTTTCAGAAGCATTAATTCTCTACTCCGGATAGACTATACCACCTACAACCAACTACCTGCTAGTCTACCTCTTCAAGAGATTCGCGCAACTTACTCAACTATTCTAGAGCCCATAATACCTTGTGGATGCACACGGAAGTTTCTAGCAAGAAATATCTCAGTTCCCTTTGAGCCTGGGTGGCGGACCGTAGGATTATCACACGGGTACTCCGGGATATCCTAGGACAACACTGGATTCTCCAGGTGCCCGTCAAGCAATCCACCAAGACGTGTATTAAAGTTGCCACCTTAAGTTGAACCATTAATTAACAATCTCACAAATATCATGGATTCACTCACCCAAACCATGTCTACGAGCATAACATGGCAATATAAGCAATACGTAGAAGTAACACCCAAGGGTTTGATAATAACAGGGCAATAGGTTCTACCTCATCAACTACTTCCCAACCCACATGTTATATCACAACCTAACCATGCAATGTTTGAGGATTGGAACTAATGCATAAAAACTGGGTGATAAAGGGGTATGATCAAAGTGTTACTTGCCTTGCTGATGATCCGCAAAACCTAGAGACTCGTAGTAGCACGCTTCGCACTCCGAGTGTTCTATCACAAACAAACAATAGCATACATAAGCAATCAAGCAAAGAAGCACGGGTAAAACTCAAATAAGAGATCTAACCAGAAAGTTCAACTTAAGAACTCCGGTTTGCAAAAAGAATCAAATCAAAGGAGCAATGAAACTCAAACTCTGAGAGAAACAAGATCCGTTTACTAATTTGCACTAGAGTCAAATTTTACTGTACCAAAATCTTGTTCAAGTTGATTAAATAGAAAGAGGGTTTTGAGACGAAGATCTAGGCGCTTGAATCGCCTGATTCCGATAAACGACCGAAAAGATAAACTAAAACGAAAATCGGATCAGAAATCACGATCAAGAATAATCACGGAAAATCCAGGACAAAGAAAACTGATGAACAGGCTAACGAATGAACGTTTGTTGTCTGCGGCTAACGAGTGAACACCGTTCGTTAAAACAAATGTATGGACGAACATCCGCTAAATAATCTAAACCGAAAAAAATAAAACCGATCCATTCTAAAAAAATGAAAACTAGGGTTTTCGAAAAAAAACCGAATCGATGTTCTCTCAAAAACTGGCAGCAGTGGGGCGTCTATCTCAGCGGGGCTCTGGCGAGATCCGGCAGCTCCGGCGGGGCGGCGGGTGGCGGTGGGGCGGTGACGGCAGGCGGCGACGGCGTGCTACCTCTTGAGAACTGCGTTGGTTTTCCTCGAAGAGGAAGGGATGATGCAGCAAATTAGTGTAAGTATTTCCCTCAGTTTTTGAGAACCGAGGTATCAATCCAGTAGGAGGCTACGCGCGAGTCCCTTGTACCTGCACAAAACAAATAAATCCTCGCAACCAACGCGATAAGGGGTTGTCAATCCCTACACGGCCACTTACGAGAGTGAGATCTGATAGATATGATAAGATAATATTTTTGGTATTTTTGTGATAAAGATGCAAAGTAAAATAAAAGCAAAGTAAAAAGCAAAGGAAATAACTAAGTATTGGAAGATTAATATGATGAAGATAGACCCGGGGCCATAGGTTTCACTAGTGGCTTCTGTCAAGAGCATAAGTATTTTACGGTGGGTGAACGAATTACTGTTGAGCAATTGACAGAATTGAGCATAGTTATGAGAATATCTAGGTATGATCATGTATATAGGCATCATGTCCGAGACAAGTAGACCGACTCCTACCTGCATCTACTACTATTACTCCACTCATCGACGGCTATCCAGCATGCATCTAGAGTATTAAGTTAATGAAAACAGAGTAACGCCTTAAGCAAGATGACATGATGTAGAGGGATAAACTCATGCAATATGATGAAAACCCCATCTTATTATCCTCGATGGCAACAATACAATACGTGCCTTACTTCCCCTACTGTCACTGGGAAAGGACACCACAAGATTGAACCCAAAGCTAACCACTTCTCCCATTGCAAGAAAGATCAATCTAGTAGGACAAACCAAACTGATAACTCGAAGAGACTTGCAAAGATAACCAATCATACATAAAAGAATTGAGAGAAGATTCAAATATTGTTCATAGATAGACTTGATCATAAACCCACAATTCATCGGTCTCAACAAACACACCGCAAAAAGAAGATTACATCGAATAGATCTCCACAAGAGAGGGGGAGAATATTGTATTGAGATCCAAAAAGAGAGAAGAAGTCATCTAGCTAATAACTATGGACCCGTAGGTCTGAGGTGAACTACTCACACTTCATCGGAGGGGCTATGATGTTGATATAGAAGCCCTCCGTGATGGATACCCCCTCCGGCGGAGCTCTGGAACAGACCCCAAGATGGGATCTCGTGGATACAGAAAGTTGCGGCGGTGGAATTAGGGTTTTGTCTCCGTATCTGATCATTTGGGGGTACGTAGGTATATATAGGAAGAAGGAGTATGTCAGTGGAGCAACAGGGGGCCCACGAGGGTGGAGGGCGCGCCTGGGGGGGTAGGCACGCCCCTTACCTTGTGGCCTCCTCCTTTGTTTCTTGACGTAGGGTCCAAGTCTCCTGGATCATGTTCGGTGAGAAAATCACGTTCCCAAAGGTTTCATTCCGTTTGGACTCTGTTTAATATTCATTTTCTTCGAAACCCTGAAATAAGCGAAAAACAACAATTCTGGGCTGGGCCTCTGGTTAATAGGTTAGTCCCAAAAATAATATAAAAGTGGATAATGAAGCCCAATAATGTCCAAAACAGTAGATAATATAGCATGGAGCAATCAAAAATTATAGATATGTTGGAGACGTATCACGGTGCTAGGCGGCGGGGCGGCGACGGCGCTAGGCGGCAGCGGCGGCAAACGGCGGCGGCGGCGCTAGGCGGCGGGGGTGGTTCGGGTGGTGGTGGTGGGGGTGGGGGCGGCGTATTTAAGAGGAGGGGGCTGGCTTAGGGGAGGGGGCAAGGCGGCGGCGCGGGGACAGAGTCCCGATCGGACTCAGCGACGTGCGGCGGTGGGAGTCGTCCCGCGTCGGGGACGAGGCGGACGGGGCGCTGGCTGGGCTGGGCCGGTCGACTAGCTGGGCTTCGTCCCAGTCGGCGGAGAGAAGATTTTTTTAAACATATTCCGCCAAAAAATCCTAGAAAAATAAATAAAAAACTAAAAATGCCAAAAAAAATCACCGTCTAAATAAAATATTTAGAACAAGGTGAACATTTTCTTGGCCCTAAAATGCAATTTTGAAAACGTGCAATTTTTCTAATGCAAATAAAATAGCGATAAAATCCAAATAAAATCAAATATTTGATTTTAATATTTTTCATCCAATATTCCATTTATTTTGGAGAAGTCATATTATCTCCTCTCATATATTTTAACCTGAAATATTTTTTTGGGAGAAAAATAATTAAAACCAAAATCCTCGTTTCAATATTTGATAAAATATCAAATATGAAAACAGTGAAATCCCCAACTCTCTCTCCGAGGGTCCTTGACTTGCTTAGGATTTTGAGGATCAAGCCAAATTGCAATAAAATATGGTATGCAATGATGACCTACTATATAATATTCCAAATTGAAAATTTGGGATGGTAGAAACCTACCCCCCTTAAGATGAATCTCGCCCTCGAGATTCGGGTTGGCTAGAAAATAGGTGTGGGTGGTCCTTGCGAAGATCATCCTCTCGTTCCCAGGTGGCTTCGTCCTCGGTATGGTAGCTCCACTGAACTTTGCAAAACTTAATAACCTTGCTGCAGGTAACTCGGTTGGCGAATTCAAGAATCCTGACTGGCTTCTCCTCATAGGTTAAATCATTATCCAACTGAATCGCCTGCAGCGGTACTGTATCCCTCAGGGGAATGTCAGCCATCTCTGCGTGACACTTCTTCAATTGAGAAACGTGGAACACATCATGAACTCCTGACAATCCTTTAGGTAATTCCAACTTATGAGCAACTTCTCCCATACGTTCCAAAACTCTGTATGGTCCCACAAAGCGTGGCGCTAGCTTTCCCGTAACTCCAAAGCACTTAACTCCTCGAAGTGGTGATACTCGTAGATACACTCTGTCGCCGATTTCATGGACTACCTCCTTGCATTTTGAACCTGCATAACTCTTCTGTCAGGACTGAGCTACCTTCAGTCTATCTCTAATCAAGTTAACCTTCTCTTCTGATTCCTTAATCAAATCTGGTCCAAATAACTGACGGTCTCCAATTTCATCCCACAACAACGGTGTCCTGCACCTCCTTCCGTATAAAGCTTCGAAAGGTGTCATCTTCGAACTGGCCTGGTAACTATTGTTGTACGAGAACTCTACGTAGGGCAAGTTGTCATCCCAACTAGATCCATAATCTAGTGCACAAGCTCTTAACATATCCTCCAAAATCTGGTTGACTCTCTCGGTCTGTCCATCTGTTTGCGGGTGAAAGGCTGTGCTGAACTCTAGTCTAGTTCCCAAAGTTTCATGCAACTGATTCCAAAACTTTGAGGTAAACTGGGTTTCTCTATCTGATACGATGGTTCTTGGGACTCCATGCAAACATACAATCTTTGTCATGTATATCTTGGCCAACTTGGCACTTGTATAGGCGGTTTTCACTGGGATAAAGTGAGCTACTTTGGTCAAGCGATCAAGTACTACCCATATAGAATCATATCCTGATTTGGTCCTGGGCAATCTGGTGATGAAATCCATGCCAAGCTTACCCCACTTCCATTCGGGTATCGGCATAGGTTGTAACAATCCGGCTGGCTTTTGATGTTCTGCCTTCACTCTCTCACATACATCACACACGGCTACATACTCGGCAATATCCTTCTTCATACCAGTCCACCAGAAATGCTCCTTTAAATCCACATACATCTTGGTGTTTCTGGGATGAATTGTGTATGGTGAGTCATGAGCCTCCTGAAGTATTAACTTCCTGATCTCTGTGTTATTGGGCACATAAACACGGTCCTCAAACCACAAGGTGTCGTGTTCATCCTCACGAAAACCTTTGGCCTTTCCTTTGCTCATTCTCTCTTTTATCTTGGCGATCTCTTTGTCATCCTTCTGAGCTTCTCGAATCTTTCCTAACAATGTAGACTGAACCTCCATTGTTGCAACAAAACCTCTAGGGACAATCTCCAATCGAAGTTCCCTGAGATCCTCCGCCAACTCCTTTGGCAATCCTGCGCTTTATGAGTGTGTTGGCATAACTCTTCCAGCTCAAAGCGTCTGCTACGATGTTGGCCTTGCCTGGATGATAGTGAAGCTTCATATCGTAATCCTTTATAAGCTCCAACCATCTCCTCTGCCTAAGGTTCAGCTCCTTTTGGGTGAAAATGTACTTCAAACTCTTATGGTCAGTGTATACATCACAATGGTTTCCGATAAGATAATCTCTCCAAGTCTTCAACTCATGGACTACGATAGCCAACTCCAAGTCATGCATGGCATAATTTAACTCATGTAGTTTCAGTTGTCGCGAGGCATACGAAACAACTCTTCCGTCCTGCATTAGTACTCCTCCAAGTCCTAAGCGAGAGGCATCGCAATATACTTGGAAATCATTGCGTATATCCGGTAGAATCAGTACTGGGGCTGTAGTCATACGTTTCTTTAACTCCTGAAAACTCGCTTCACATTCTTCCATCCATTTAAATTTGATATCCTTCTTCAATAGCTTTTTCATTGGCTTCACAATCTTGGAAAAATTCTCAATGAATCTCCGGTAGTATCCTGCGAGTCCAAGAAAACTGCGGATCTCGCTAACTGAAGTGGGTGCCAACCATTCAGTGACTGACTGAACCTTGGTGGGGTCTACTGCTATACCTTCTCCAGATATAACATGTCCAAGGAATCCAACTTCTTTCAACCAAAACTCACATTTGCTGAACTTGGCATACAACTGATGTTCCTCGAGTTTCTCGAGAACTAAACGCAAATGCTCCTTGTGCTCCTCTTCATTCTTTGATTATACCATTATATCATCAATGAACACCACAACAAGCTTATCCAAATATTCCATGAACACCTTGTTCATCATGCTCATGAAATAGGCAGGGGCATTAGTCAGTCCAAATGACATGACCATATACTCATATAACCCGTATCTTGTGGTAAATGCGGTTTTAGGTATATCCTTCTCCCAGATCTTCAGCTGGTGATATCCTGATCATAGATCGATATTTGAAAACACCTTAGCTCCTTGCAACTGGTCAAACAAATCATTGATCATCGGCAGTGGGTATTTGTTCTTGATCGTCACCTTATTCAGTGCATGATAATCAACAACCATCCTTAGAGATTTATCCTTCTTCTCAACCAAAAGCACTGGGGCTCCCCATGGTGATGAACTCCATCGGATGTAACCTTTCTCCAATAACTCCTTGATCTGCTTCTTAATCTCCTCCAAATCATTTGCGGGCATCCGGTAGGGTCTCTTTGATATTGGCCCGGTACCTGGCAATAGCTCTATCAAAAACTCGATGTCTCGATCCGGCGGCATGCCTGGTAACTCCTCTGGAAAAACATCTGGGTAATCCTTCACTACAGGAACTTCCTCCTAAACAACTCCCGTGAGGGTATTTACTTGGCTACTCCTAGGCGCATGTCTAGATACATACTTGATCCTTTTTCCCTCCGGGGTGGTGAGACAAATTGATTTACTAACACAGTCAATGCTTCCTCCATACATTGACATCCAATCCATGCCTAATATCACATCCAATCCCTGTGACTCCAAGATTATTAGGTCGGACAGAAAAACATGGCTACCAATGGTTACGGGTATCTGGTCGCACCATCGGTTGGCCATATACTCTGCTCCAGGTGAACTTACTAGCAGAGGGGTCCTAAGGGTTTGGGTTGGTAGTTTAAACTTATCCATGAATCCCCTTGATATGTATGAATGTGATGCACCAGTATCAAAAAGAACAAGGGCGGTAAAAGACTTAACCAAAAACTTACCGATAACTGCGTCTGGCTGCCCTTCAACCTCCTCCACATTAACATGGTTCACTTGTCCCTTGTTGAATGGATTAGGCTTCTTCCCAGCGCTCCCATTACCGTTTCCATTCTTCGCTTCAGGGCACTCGGTGGCATAGTGTCCAGTCTTCCCGCACTTGAAACAAGTAACGTGGCTTGGGTCTCTCTTGGCGGGTGTGGCTAGATTGGAGCGGTTCTGATTGCTGCTTGCTCCATTCCCATTCCCATTCCTTGGGACAGTATGATTATGGGTACTTCCTCCATTGTGGGTGTGGCCTCCATGGTTATGAACAAGTCCTCCCGGGTTCGGGGTTAGACGAGGCTTCTGCTGAGCTCCTGGGTTGTACCTTCCGTGTCCATACTTCCTTTTGTGGCTCTCAATTTGCTGCTGCTTCCCTTCTATCATAAGAGCCTTGTCTACCAACTCCTGGTAGTTGTTAAATGTTGCCACCATCAACTGCATGCTCATCTCATCGTTCGACCCTTCCATAAACTTCTCCTGCATCGCGGCATCTGTGGCCACATCGTCAGGGGCATAGCGAGATAACTTGCTAAACTCATCCACGTACTGCCCCATAGTACGGTTCCCTTGGTGCAAGTTGTGAAACTCACGCTTCTTCATGCTCATAGCTCCTGTTGAGACATGGGCGGTGCGGAATGCTTGCTGAAACTGATCCCATGTAACAGTGGCTATAGGATAGGTGACTATGTGATTCTCCCACCATGAGGCTACTGGTCCATCCAACTGATGTGCGGCAAAACACACCTTCTCAGCATCTGTACATCCTGAAGTGGTTCACTCCCTTCCAATCCTGCGGAGCCAATCATCTGCCACTATCAACTCGGTGCTACTGGAAAACACCGGCGGCTGCAACCTCAGGAAGCGGGCTAAGTTGTCAACTGGTGGTGGTGGTGGGTTGTTGTTGTTGTTGCCTTGGTTCTGAACTAACAACTTCATCAGGGTATTCTGCTGCTGGATCAACTGAGTGAGCTCCAGTGGGAAAGTAAATCTGGGGTCATTTCTCAGAGGCATCTGAGGATTTAGAGGGAAGAGATTAGAATAGAATGAGGTCTAGTGAGAAAAAACACTACCCATATGCACATGAGACAAACCCAATCATATCACTCAATCAATCAAGCAAGGCATACAATCGATCTAACTATCGTTACAAAAAGTGCTTGGACTATACTATATACATGGTGGAATACTACTACTGATGTGGTGGTCTTCTAGAAATATTGATTGGTCGAAGACTCCATAATGTCTGCTCCAGCTTCATCTTCATAGTCATCATCGCTATCGTTGGGGTCCGAGTCGGTGTCGTCGATGATGATGTAGTCCTCAGAACGAATCTCCTTGGGTTCTTTGTCTTCTCCTCCTGGCGCGGGGTCTCCCATGAATTCTCCAACTCAATCCCAATTGAAAGTAATTATCAACCCAACAATATTAATTTAGAGTGATGAGATACATATGATAATCCAAGTACTAGATACTCAAGATGTCCATAACCGGGGACATGGCTAACCATGATTAGTTTATACACTCTGTAGAGGTTTGTGCACTTTTCCCCACAAGACTCGATCTCCTCCGTTGGATTTTCTTGCACTACATGATGTTTGAGAAACGGATGACCGAGACACAGTTTTTCAGAAGCATTAACTCTCTACTCCGGATAGACTATACCACCTACAACCCACTACCTGCTAGTCTACCTCTTCAAGAGCTTCACGCAACGTACTCAACTATGCTACACCCCATAATAGCTTGTGGCTGCACACGGAAGTTTCTAGCATGAAATATCTCAGTTCCCTTTGAGCCTGGGTGGCGGACCCTAGGATTATCACACGGGTACTCTGGGATATCCTAGGACAACACTGGATTCTCCAGGTGCCCGACAAGCAATCCACCCAGATGTGTATTAAATTTGCCACCTTAAGTTGAACCATTAATTAACAATATCACAATTGTCATGGATTCACTCACCCAAACCATGTCTACGAGCATAGCATGGGAATATAAGCAATACGTAGAAGTAACTCCCAAGGGTTTGATAATAACAGGGCAATAGGTTCTACCTCAGCAACTACTTCCCAACCCACATGTTATATCACAACCTAACCATGCAATGTTTGAGGATTGGAACTAATGCATAAAAACTGGGTGATAAAGGGGTATGATCAAAGTGTTACTTGCCTTGCTGATGATCCGCAAAACCTAGAAACTCGTAGTAGCACGCTTCGCACTCCGGGTGTTCTATTGCCAACAAACAATAGCATACATAAGGAATCAAGCAAAGAAGCACGAGTAAAACTCAAATAAGAGATCTAACCAGAAAGTTCAACTTAAGAACTTCGGTTTGCAAAAAGAATCAAACCAAACAGAGCAATGAAACTCGAACTGCGAGAGAAACAAGATCTGTTTAGTAATATGTTCTAAAGTCAAATTTTATAGTACCAAAATCTTGTTCAAGTTGATTAAATAGAAAGAGGGTTTTGAGACGATGATCTAGGCACTTGAATCGCATGATTCCGATAAATGAGCGAAAATATAAACTAACACAAAAATCGGATCAGAAATCTCGATCGAGAATAATCGTCGAAAATCCGAGAAAATGAAAACTGACGAACAGGCTAACAAACGAACGTTCGCTCTCTGTGGCTAATGAGTGAACACCATTCGTTAAAATGAACGTACAGACGGATGTCCACTAAATAAACTAAATCGGAGAAAAATAAACCAATCTATTCTAAAAAAACGAAAACTTGGGTTTTCGAAAAAAACCAAATCGGTTTTCTCTCAAAAACCGGCGGTGGCGGGGCGTCTACCTCGGGCGGGCTCCGGCGAGATCCTGCGGCTCTGGCGGGGTCCGACGGGTGCTCATGTGGCAGCGGGGCGGCAGCGGCGCTAGGCGGCGGGGCGGCGATGGTGCTAGGCGGCGGCGCTAGGTGGCGGGGTGGTTCGGGTGGTGGTGGTGGGGGTCGGGGGCGGCGTATTTAAGAGGAGGGGGGCTGGCTTAGGGGAGGGGGCAAGGCGGCGGCGCGGGGAAAGAGTCCCGGTCGGACTCGGCGACGTGCGGCGGCGGGAGTCGTCCCGCGTCGGGGACGAGGCGGACGGGGCGCTGGCTGGGCTTCGGCCCAGTCGGCGGAGAGAAGATTTTTTAAAAGATATTCCGCCGAAAAAAATCATAGAAAAATAAATAAAAATCTAAAAATGCCAAAACAAATTTTCACCGTCTAAATAAAATATTTAGAACAAGGTGAACATTTTCTTGGCCCTAAAATGCAATTTTGAAAACGTGCAATTTTTCTGATGCAAATAAAATAGCGCTAAAATCCGAATAAAGTAAAATATTTGATTTTAGTATTTTTCATCCAATATTTCATTTATTTTGGTGAATTCATATTATCTCCTCTCATATATTTTAACATGAAATATTTTTTTGGGGAGAAAAATAATTAAAAACAAAATCCTCATTTCAATATTTGATAAAATCTCAAATATGAAAACAGTGAAATCCCCAACTCTCTCTCTCTCTCTCTGAGGGTCCTTGAGTTGCTTAGGATTTTGAGGATCAAGCCAAATTGCAATAAAACATGGTATGCAATGATGACCTATTGTATAACATTCCAAATTGAAAATTTGGGATGTTACACATTCTCTAATGGTGTGATCCCGTTCATCAAATGACAACACATGTCTATGGTTAGGAAACTTAAGCATCTTTGATTAACGAGCTAGTCAAGCAGAGGCATACTAGGGACACTTTGTTTGTCTATGTTTTCACACATGTACTAAGTTTCCGGTTAATACAATTCTAGCATGAATAATAAACATTTATCGTGATATAAAGAAATATAAATAACAACTTTATTATTGCCACTAGGGCATATTTCCTTCAGTATGATGATACCGATGATCGAATCTCGGGCAAGTAACATACCGATGACAAAGGGAACAACGTATGTTGTTATGCGGTTTGACCAACAAAGATCTTCGAAGAATATGTAGTAACCAATATGAGAATCCAGATTCCGCTCTTGGTTATTTACCGAAGATGAGTCTCGGTCATGTCTACATAGTTCTCGAACCCGTAGGGACCGCACGCTTAACGTTCGATGACGATCGGTATTATGAGTTTATGTGTTTTGATGTACCGAAGGTAGTGTGAAGTCCCGGATGAGATCACAGACATGACGAGGAGTCTCGAAATGGTCAAGACATAAAGATTGATATATTGGACGACTATATTCGGACACCGGAATGGTTGGGGTATCGGGTATTTATCGGAGTGCCGAAAGGTTTATCGGAACCACGGAGGAAGTTATGGTCCTCATTGGGCCTTAAGGGAGAGAGAGGGAGCAGCCAAGGGCTGGCCACGCCCCCCATGGGCCTAGTCCGAATTGGACTAGGGGGAGGGGCGGCGCCCCCTCCTTCCTTCTCCTTCCCCTCTCCTTCCTTCTTCTCCTAGTAGGACTAGGAAAGGGGGGGTGTCCAACTCCTACTAGGAGTAGGATTTCCCCCCTTGGGCGCGCCCTATAGGGCCAGCCGGCCTCCCCCTTGCTCCTTTATATACGGGGCATCCTAGAACACACAAGTTGACAATTTTTTTTAGCCGTGTGCGGTGCTCCCCTCCACAGATACACACCTCGGTCATATCATCGTAGTGCTTAGGCAAAGCCTTGCGCTGGTAACTTCATCATCACCGTCAATACGCCGTTGTGCTGAAAAAACTCTCCCTCGGCCTCAACTGGATCAAGAGTACGAGGGACGTCACCGTGCTGAACGTGTGCAGATCTCGGAGGTGCCGTGCGTTCGGTACTTGATCGGTTGGATCGCAAAGACGTTTGACTACATCAACCGCGTTTCTTAACGCTTCCGCTTTCAGTCTATGAGGGTACGTAGACATGCTCTCCCCTCTCATTGCTATGCATCCCTAGATAGATCTTGCGTGGTCGTAGGAATTTTTTTGAAATACTGCGTTCCCCAATAGTGGCATCCGAGCCAGGTCTATGCGTAGATGTTATATGCACGAGTAGATTACAAAGGAGTTGTGGGCGTGGGTATATGCATATTGCTTGCCATCACTAGTTGTTTCTTGATTCGGCGGTATTGTTAGATGATGCGGTCCGGACTGAGATTACATGACCGCATTCATGAGACTAGTTCTACCGACGTGCTTTGCACACATGTGGCTGGCGGGTGTTACACTACAAAAAATACACTTCCATGATGATACGTGTTTGTCACAGTAGGTCACATTTTCTGTCATGCATGTACATGCATGACAATTTTATGACAGAATCAAGATAGTGATACCTGTCTTGTCGTAGAAGTGTTCCATGACATTACCAAAATTATCATCACGGAAGTGTCCACTTCCATGACGATAAATCGCGCGTCATAGAAGTGCTTTCGTCAAGGGTGACCGACACGTGGCATCCACTGTAACGGGACGCCGTTAAGCTATCGGGTCCGGTTTTGGATCCGATAACCCGCTAACAGCCACGACCAATGCCGATTTTCCACGTGTAAAATTCTCATTGGCCGACGGAACCACGCGTCAGCTCCGCGTTGGCACAGGTGTCACTCATCCAACGGTCAAGATGGGCCTATGATATGTTGACACTTGGATGGGCCCATAAAGTTTAAATGGGCCTGCCCAACTAAAGGCCCATGAGATTTAGCGGGCCATAATGGGCTGGCCCAGCTAAAGGCCCACAAGATTTTGCAGACCATAATGGGCCGACCCAGCTAAAGGCCCAACATTCTTAGTTAAGGCCCGTACGGCTAGTGTCAAATCGGCCCATCAATGGCCTGTCCTAAACTTGTCATCATCGCGGCCCATGGTCACTTCTGGCCCGTTAACAGTCCTCTAAGTATATGGTCCGAATTACGGCCTGGTGTTTCCTGCCTGTTAAAGGTCCTGCTTCATTTGGGCCCATTTACTGGCCATTGAAACTTTCGGCCCATAAATGACCGTGAAGGATTTGGGTCATATTCGGCCATGTCTGACATTCGTCCTGTTAGAGGCCCACTATAGATTTGGGCCACTTTCGGCCTGTTAACGTCGGACGAAATCCATGGGACATATGTTGTCAGGACCCCGATCCTAAGTCACACCGATCTAGCATGTAACACATCATATCACTTTGCGGCCTCACGCACGGTATTCCCACGGGTGCCACCTTACCTGGCCCGGGACCGTTTGCGCCTTTTGGCTCACGTATATGATAGTGTCGCTAGCATCCATATGACAGAGAACCCAGGCCGACATGGCTAGTTGTGAAGCCAAAGTGGCACTAACCTATGGGGACAGGCATACATGAATCATATCGAGCATGTCGGTCAGCAGCGTGTGAATCCGGGCTGTAGCACTGGGCTAACAGGACTCCGGGAACCCGGGCTGTAGCAGGCTAGGCAGGACTCCGGATGTCACCGCGTGACATTTCCCCGAAGGGACAGACATAGAAACGAAGTGAAACACATGCCGGCCAGTCAAGTGTCCTGAGCAGTAGTGCTGGGCTAGCAGGACTCCGGTGAACCGGGCTGTAGCGGACTACTATGGCTCATGGAAGCACTAGACTACATTTCCCCATAAGAGAGGCTGCCAAGGATAACAACTAGATTGTCGGATCCCACACATACCAAGCATTTCAATCATACACACAATATGCTCGATATGTGTAAATACAACATGGCATCACAACATAACTCTACAACTCAAGTATTTATTCATTAGGCTCCGAGGAGCCAAGATATTACAAACATGGGTCTCATGACCCAACATTCAGAGCATACAATTCAAGCACATGCGGAAGCTTAACATATCTGAGTACAGACATCTACAAATGAAAAAGGCTAAGAAGCCTGACTATCTACCAGATCCTGCCGAGGGCACAAGATCATAGCTGAGGTATCAAGCTAAACGTCGAAGTCCACGTGGAACTACTAGCGAGTCTGAAATCTCTCTGCAAAACATAAATTAAGCAAACATGAGTACAAAGGTACTCAGCAAGACTTACATCAGATCTAAACTACATATGCATCAGTATCAACAAGGGGGGGGGGTGGAGTTTAACTGCAGAAGCCAGCTTTGACTCAGTGGCTAACCTGAACTACGATTGCAAGCAACTCTTTTGAGGTGGCGCACACGAGTCCACATATTCACCATTCAATACACCACTATAGATCCGCTCCCGTCTCCCTACGAGAAGGCCATCCATAGCACTCACACTTATCTTGCGAGTTTTAGAGTATCCACTTTCACTTGTCTATGAACTATGCAAGGGGTCCAAGTTTCCATATCCGAGGAATCTGGCTATTCGAATAGATATTGATAACCCAAAAGGGGTGTACTTCTTCACACACGCTCCCACCACTTACCACCATATACACATCATGTATCTCGGCAACCTTCAAGCGGAAGCCTGGCGAGGGTGTCGGCCACGGCCTACCTAAACACTTAAGTCTCTAGTCTAGGTTTATCGCCTATCCAGGTTCCATCCGCAGGGAGTCCGGCCGAGGTTTCCACATACGGCCCCGAATGATGTGTACAGGGTTCCGAGACACCAAACGGGCGCCCGGCATGCCCGGCCACGGTGTATCTACTGCAACATAGCCCACCCCTGGGGTCAGCGCTACGCACGGCCGCCAACACATATCCTACAAACACCAGAAACTAGTTGCAACTCCTGGACAGAGGACTAGAGTGATCAAGAAGTCAAGAGGGTCAATTAAGGATCCCAATGAGTGGTAGTAGCTATTCATGGATCACAGACACAGAACTCAGTTCCTGAGGACGGCTACAATGAGACAACCCACCATGTACTCCTACATGGCCTCTCACCGCTACCTTTACCAAATCATGTTCACACACTTAGCTCACACACAGTAGGACATGTTCAACACCATTCTGATTCACTCCCGATGAATCAGACCCGACTCAACTCTAAGTAGTAGCAGGCATGACAAACAAACATGAATGAGTAGGCACATCAAGGCTCAAACAACTCCTACTCATGCTAGTGGGTTTCATCTATTTACTGTGGCAATGACAAGTCATGCAGAGGGAAGGGGTTCAACTACCGCATCATGTAACAGTTGAATCGTTGTTGTCCTAATGCAGTAAAAGAGAGCAGGAGCGAGAGAGTGGGTTTGTATCAGAATGAACAAGGGGGTTTTGCTTGCCTGGCACTTCTGAAGATAATATAGTTCTTCATCGGTGTCATCGAACAATCATCGGAGCCACGTCTATCGAGAGGGGACAATTACCGGCAAACAAAGAGAACACAATCAATGTAATGCAAAAATTATGATGCATGATGATGTCATGGCAATATGCTGTTGATTGAGCTAATGCAGCTAGCAACCATATTAAATGAAGTTGGTTTGAACCAAGGGTTCAAATTCAAACTCCATATGTGCTTATTTAAATGCCAATCATGCAAATTGTTCTGTACAGCAACCCTAGGTTGTACAAACATGCATGAAAATGCCATAAACAGATTCCTTGAATTTTTCTGATAATTTTTCATATATAACTTGTTTGATTTGGAGCTACGGTTGAATTTCTATGATTTATAGAATTTTAGGCAATTTTCTGGATTTTCTAATTATTTAGAATTAACTAATTCCAGAAAATGAATTATTGTGTCATCATTACGTCACTGTGACGTCAGCAGGTCAAAAACGTCAGCCTAGGTCAAACCTGACGGTTGGGACCCACACGTCAGTGTCTCACGCTGGTTTGGGTGGATGACAAGTGGGACCGGACAACGTTGACTTGGCCAAAGTCAAAGCTGACACGTGGGGTCCATAGGGTTAGCACTAATCTAAACAGGAAACTAAACCCGGGGTTAATTAGGTGTGGGGTCCATCCGTCAGTGAGCTAGGGGTTAGTTTAGTGGCGTCATTAGCCACTAATGATGGTGCCACGTCGGCACGGCCGGAGTTAAGCCGCCGGCGACCAAAACCGTGGCGGCAACTCGCCGGAGTTGCTTGGGTTTCATGTACAGGCTGCGGTTTGAGCCGCGGTTGGGCTCTATGGGTAGCTGGCGTTGCAGCGTGTCGCCTGGTGGCAGTAGCCGGGTCTAGGGTGGCCGGAAAAGACGCCGACGACGACATTGGTGGCTGCCGGAGCTCGGGCGAGCTCGGGGTCGTCGCTAGGAGGCACAGCAGGAGGTGCGGAGGGGTGCTGCGCGCTCCTAGGGACACAGCGAGTGTGGTGAAGTGCTCGGTTGCGAGCTTGCGCGGCTGTGGCCACGGCTACGCCATGGCCGGCGGCGAGATGCTCTCGGGCTCGAAGAGGGCAGCTACTACACGGCGCAAACGAGCAAGGGGGAAGTGGGGATCGAAGGAGAAGCTCACGGGGAGTGCAGCGGTGGTCTTGGGGAGCTCGGGGAAGCAACGGAGCGGGCGCACGGTCACCGGCGATCTCGGCGGACCGAGGTTTAAGAAGACGGCGATGGCGGTGCTGCGGTGCGTCCCGCGTCGAGCGAGTCTACGAGGAGGACGAGGGCATCGAGGCGGAGGTCATAGACACGTCGAGGAGGCGCGGTAGGGCCGGTGGCTGCGGCGTTACGACGGTGCCGCCATGGCCGTGCTCGGGCTAGGGAGGGAGAGGAAGTAGAGGAGGGGGAAGAGGTCGGGAGAGAGTGAGAGAGGACGAGGGCGTTGGGGGGTGTGCGTGGTGTTGCGGAGGAAGGCCAGGGCGATGAGGGGGCAGCCAGGTAGGCAGCTGCCGGCGTGGCATGCCGCAGCGCTGTGGCTGTCTTCTCCCCTGCCTTCTGGCAGGAGGAAGAGGACGCCCGTGCCCTCGGTGGGCTGGCCAGCTGGCTGGGCCGCCAGCTGGGCCGGCCAGATAAGTGGCCCAGGTAGGCCAGGTGGGGTTCTCTCTCTCCATTTCTATTTTATTTCTCTTTTCTCTTTTGTTATTTTGTTCTGGGCTTTATTAAAAATACTTAGGCACACTCAAAAATCTCCAAACTGCTCATGGCCACTGTTTGGAATATATCCAACATGGAACATTTCAGTTTAGGATTATTTGGACATTTTAATTATTTTATAGTATTTAAATGCCCAAATTCAAATACTATATGATTTAGTTCAGAGCCCAAATATGTCATGGAAAAATGTGCAACACCTCTGGTTATTGTTTCTAGCATTTCCCAGAAATGATGAACATTTTTGAAAGCCATTTGGAAACACTGGAAATATTTTAGTTGAACCTAGCGAATTCCTTTGATGCTAGGGTTTGGCAATCCCCATTTCAATATTAATTTAAAATGAAAATGATGCATGGATGCAATGCCACTAATTACAAAAGATTTCTAGGGCTGTGACATATGTGGCCCTGAGGGAGTCATGGACTAAGGGGTCCTCGGGGGTCCGGCCTGTTAGCCATGGGCCGGATTGATTGGCTGTGAAGATGCGAAGACCGAAGGCTGTACCCGTGTCCGGATGGGACTCTCCTTGGTGTGGAAGGCAAGCTTGGCGACTGGATATATAGATTCCTTCCTTTGTAACCGACCTTGTGTAACCTTAGATCCTCCTGGTGTCTATATAAACCGGAGGACTTAGTCCAGATAGGAGATACTCATTATGGTAGCCATACGAGCTAGACCTCTAGGGTTTAGCCATTACGATCTCGAGGTAGATAAACTCTTGTAATACTCATATTCATCAATATCAATCAAGCAGGACGTAGGGTATTACCTCCATAGAGAGGGCCCGAACCTGGGTAAACATCATGTCCCTTGTCTCCTGTTACCATTGACCTTGGACGCACAGTTCGGGATCCCCTACCCAAGATCCGCCGGTTTGACACCGACATTGGTGCTTTCATTGAGAGTTCCACTGTGCTGTCGCCAAAAGTTTTGATGGCCCCTTCGATCATCAATAATGACGTTGTCCAAGGAGAAACTTTCCTCCCCGGACAGATCTCCGTGTTGGCGGCTTCGCACTGTGGGCCAACTCGTTTGGCCATCTGGAGCAGATCGAAATCTACGCCCATGGCCATCAGGTCAGATTTGGGAGCTTGAACTATGTTGCGAACATCCATGGAGACTTGATCTTCGCCGGATTCGAGACCGCGGTAGCCGCTCCCGGTCACCCCGATGATCATAACCTAAATCTGCCATGTGGCTGCATCCAGGAGATTGCTCCTGTAATCGCTCTGGCCCTAGATCTGGAGCAAGCTGCGCCATCCAAGGACGGGAGGATCAACCCCACTACAGAGGCCACAGATTCCACGGCGTTGGAGCCGCACATAGACTTAACCTCTCACAACATTTTTGTCAGCAGAACTCCGGACTCGTCTCCAGTCGTAAGTTCCGAACCACGTCAGCCCGCGGACGCCGAGCTTGTTCGTTTGTCGATCTTCGAATTCAGCACCGCAGACATCTTCCAGCACTCGCCTTTGGGTGTTGTGCTAAACTCATTAAAAAACCTGTCCTTGGCGGAGGACTCACAACCGAACTATATCCGGCTCGAACTAGGGGCTGGTGGTGGAGAATTTTGCTTCCCACCCGCCACCCACTTCATAGCCATGGTCGAGGATTTGACCGACGAACTTGATTACAACTCCGAAGAGATCGAAAGTATGGACGATGATGCCGGAGAAGAAGAGGCCTAGAACCCACCGTTCACCGGACGCTGGACGGCCACTTCCTCATATGATGTATACATGGTGGATGCACCAAAGGAGAACATCGGCGAGGACAAGGAAGATCCAGCTGAGGATAAACCTTCTGAAATATAGTCCAAGCGCCAGCGTCAACGGTGCCGCTCTATGTCACGCCGCAGTAAAGACAGCATCACCGACACAGGAGAAGATAACACTCCAGAAGGTGCCGAAGACAACGAAGACCCCGTCGATACAGCTAATGAACAAAATGAACGGGAAGGCGGGCAGGTTAGCCCTGGTAAAAAGGCCACGCACGAAGATGCAGAGGACGATAATTACCTTCCGCTCTCCGAGGACGAGGTGAGCCTCGGCACTGAGGATTTCATCGTGCCTGAGGAACCTCTTGAGCAGGAGCGCTTCAAGCGCCAGCTAATTGCCACTGCAAGGAGCCTGAAAAAGAAGTAGCAGCAGCTTCAATCTGACCAAGATCTGCTCAATGATAAATGGACCGATGTCCTAGAAGCCGAAGAATCCAGCCTCAAGAGCCCAACCAAAAGCTACCCAAAGCGCAAATTGCTACCTCAGTTTGACGAGGAGGTGCCGGAATACATACCTACATCGTACAATGCGGCTGACCGACAACCACGTGGTCGAGACAAAATGACAACTCATGCCGAACACCAGCCAGCCCCGCCTCAACGCACAAGTAGAGGCAAATTAGCCCACGGTCATACATACTAACTCCGGCAAAACCTAAACAATAAAGCAGGACATACTAGATCAATCTACGGATCGCGAGGACGTGCCTCGACACGCGACGACGGCCACCTATTCGGACGTGAAAAATTTAGTCATGCGCGGGCTAAAAACCGTAGACGGACTGCATTGGAGCTACGTCATGATACAGCCCGATATAGAGGCACCACACACCCTCATTGCTTCACTGATGAGGTCCTGGATCATGAATTCCTAGAAGGGTTCAAACCCATGAATATAGAATCACATGATGGAACCATGGACCCCGCGGTGTGGATCGAAGACTTCATTCTCCACATTCATATGGCCCGCGGCGATGACCTCCACGCCATCAAATACCTCCCTTTAAAACTCAAGGGGCCAGCTCGGCACTGGCTCAACAGTCTGCCTGCAGATTCTATTGGCAGCTGGGAGGACTTGGAAGAGGCCTTCCTCGATAACTTCCAAGGTACATATATTCGACCTCCGGATGCTGATGACTTAAGCCATATAGTTCAATAGCCCGGAGAGTCCGCCAGGAAATTCTGGACGAGGTTCTTAACAAAAAAGAACCAAATCATCGATTGTCCGGATGCCGGCTAATAGCCTTCAAACACAGCATCCGCGACGAATGGCTCGCTCGCCACCTCGGCCAAGAAAAGCCAAAATCCATGGCGGCCCTCACGGCATTTATGACCCGCTTTTGTGCGGGCCAGGACAGTTGGTTGGCCCGTAGAAAAAACAATGCAAGGGACGCCGACACCCCTAAAGCTAAAACTAGCAAAGACAAGTCCCGACGCAACAGATACAAGCGTCGAAACAACAGTGATAACACCGAGGACACGGTAGTCAATGCCGGATTCAGGGGCTCTAAGTCCGGTCAGCGGAAGAAGCCATTCCAAAAGAAAAATTCAGGCCCATCCAGCTTGGACCGCATACTTTATCGCCCGTGACAGATTACCCCAGACAAGCCACCCAATCATACAAATAGAGATTGCTGGGTTTTTAAACATGACGACAAATTAAACCCCAACAACAGGGAAAAGGATCGCAAAGCGAGGGCGATGATGAAGAGCCCCAACAATCGGACACAGGGGGACAAAATCAAAACGGTGACATGATATATGCTACCCACATCCCCAAGAGGGAGCACAAGCGTGCGCTCAGGAACGTCTACGCGATAGAGCCAGTCACCCCAAAATTTAATGCATGGTTGTCATGCCCGATCACTTTTGATCGCCGGGATCATCCGACCAGTATCTGTCACGGTGGCTCAGCCGCACTGATCCTAGACCCAACAATTGATGGGTTCCACCTTACTCGCGTCCTTATGGACGGAGGTAGCATCCTCAATCTACTCTATCAGGATATAGCGCGAAAAATGGGCATTAACCCATCTCGGATCAAGCCCACCAGGACTACCTTCAAAGGACTCATACCAGGTGTAGAGGCCCGCTGTACAGGCTCAATCACACTAGAGCACTACAAAAAAAGACACATCCATGACATTTTGGGCTGAACGAATTTTTTTTTCTGTCATACATATGACGCTTCTATGACGATAATTGTGACAAAACCCGGTATCATCATAGATGTGGTGGGCTCCTACTTCTATGACAAAAAATCATGACAGAAATTGGGCTTTTCGTCCTGGGCGTGCCGGAGACGCAGCTGCATGACATTCTTTGGGCCGTCCATGATGGAAAAAACCGTTGTAGAAGCGAGGGCGAGGAAAATTTCGGGGAGTTCCCGGTTACGGTGGGAGGTCGGGGAATGAGCGATGCGCGTTTCTCTCGTACACGTACGCGCGTGAGTGTGAGGCGTTGGCTCTAACTGAACCTGAGCGAGGCGTTGGGCTCTAACTGAACCCGAGCGATTGCACTGCAGGCTACGCGTTACTGAACCCGAGCGATCGATCAATGGCTGTTAACTGAACCCGATCGAGCGATTCCTTCGCTACTGCAACTAACTGAAGCTGATCGATGCTGCCTCTGGATGAACAGTGAGTGTTGCCGGGGGGGGGGGGGTTGGATGAAATGTTCCTGGTGGGGGTGGATGAACATGACCCCATGGTGTTGCCTCTGGATGAACATGACCCCGATCGATCGAGCCGGTTGGGGCTGGATGAACAGGACCCCGTGGAGGGCTGGATGAACAGGGCCACCCCATGGAGGGCAGGATGAACAGTAGACGGTGGAGGGCAGGATGAACAGTAGCCCGTGGAGGGGTGGTTGAACAAGAGCCCGTGGAGAGGGCTGTTGAACAGTAGCCGGTGGAGTAGCGTGCGGTGGAGGCTGGATGAATAGGAGCCCGTGGATGAACAGTCGCAGGTGGAGGCTGGAGGAGGTCGACGGTGGATGAACAGTAGCTTGTGGAGGCTGGAGGGGGTCGATGGTGGAGATAAACAGTATCCCGTGGAGTCCCGTTTTGCGGTACACCACACCCCTCCCGATGAACAGGACCCCCGTTTCGACCGTAGCGCTCCAACACAAGTCCGTTTTGTTCGTTTTGCAGTACGCCACACCCCTCCCGATCAACAGGACCCCCGTTTCGACTGTAGGAGGTCCGTTTCCTCCGTTTTGCGGTACGCCAGACCCCTCCCGATGAACAGGATCCCGTTTCGAACGTGGCCGGTCGAACACAAGGCCGTTTCCTCCGTTTTGCGGTACGCCAGGCCTCGTTTCCATCGCCGGTTCCGTCCAAGCCCTCCCAATGAACACGACCACACATTCCGTTCCGACCCAGACGGTTGGCTCCCACGTGTTCCGTTGCCTCCCCATGAACACGACGCATTCCGTTGCCTCCCCATGAACACGATGCATTCCGTTGCCTCCCCATGAACATGACGACGACGTTGTTTCTCCGTTCCGACCCAGCCATGTACACGAGCGCTGGCCGTACGTATGCGTGAGTAGGCGTTCGAGACCCCGCCCGTACATACACATACGTGGCCGTATTTTCTTTCTTGCACCCTGGCCGCCTCTACTACGACACGTGCGCGCCTCTACATTGACTAGTATATATGTACGTACACATTCGCTACCAGAATGACAACGCTACGTACACTTCGACCAGGTGGGTCCCGACTCTCAGGCATTGCCTTGCGTGCGAAGATGTAGCTGGTGGGTCCTAGCAGTCAGGGGGGCGAAATACGGTGGCTCGTCCGGTGGGTCCCGCTATCAGGTGGAGGAATAATTATTTTGCACGTAATAAGGAGGCACTTCCTTGCTGCGGCCGTGGACCCAGCTGTCAGCCTCTCCATGTACAGTCCACATCCGATGGAAGCCGTTCCTTGACCACGTTGACCACGCCACGCCAAGAGCACCAGGGCGGTGGACGACAGCGAGGCCTAGGAAGGGGACGACGCGGAGCCCGGGAAGATGCGGTAGTGGATGCCCACACGTAGAGGAGTACGAGGGTTCACTGGTACGCTGCGGTGTGAGGCTGCCGTCACCGCAGAATAACAAGGGGTGTGGGTGAGTAGAGGGATGGCCTGGCTAGCAGTAGGAGTAGTAGGGGATGGTGAGGCCTCCGCCGCATCGCAGCCGGCCACGGGAGGCTAGAGCACGAGGCACGACCGGCGCTGGTTTGGGCGGCTGGAGCAAGAAGACCAGAGGTTGAAGAAGCACTACGGCCGTTGGATGGACATCGTACGGTCACTGGAGCTAGAATCATGCATATCGACTAAGTTGACAAAGCCCTTCGTCCCCGTGTAGGATCTAAAGTATGTCTAGAGGGGGGTGATTAGACTACTTGACCAAATAAAAGCTTAACCTTTTCCCAATTTTAGTTCTTGTCAGATTTTAGCTATTTTAGGACAAGTCAAGCAATCATCACACAATTCAAGCAAGCATGCAAAGAGTATATTGGCAGCGGAAAGTAAAGCATGCAACTTGCAAGAATGTAAAGGGAAGGGTTTGGAGAATTCAAACGCAATTGGAGACATGGATGTTTTTCCCGTGGTTCAGATAGGTGGTGCTATCCTACATCCACGTTGATGGAGACTTCAACCCACGAAGGGTAACAATTGCGCGAGTCCACGGAGGGCTCCACCCACGAAGGGTCCACGAAGAAGCAACCTTGTCTATCCCACCATGGCCATCGCCCATGAAGGACTTGCCTCACTAGCGGTAGATCTTCATGAAGTAGGCGATCTCCTTGCCCTTACAAACTCCTTGGTTCAACTCGATAATCTTGTCGGAGGCTCCCGAGTGACACCTAGCCAATCTAGGAGACAACACTCTCCAAGAAGTAACAAATGGTGTGTTGATGATGAACTCCTTGCTCTTGTGCTTCAAATGATAGTCTCCCCAACACTCAACTCTCTCTCACAGGATTTAGATTTGGTGGAAAGAAGATTTGAGTGGAAAGCAACTTGGGGAAGGCTAGAGATCAAGATTCATGTGGTAGGAATGGAATATCTTGGCCTCAACACATGAGTAGGTGGTTCTCTCTCACAACATATGAGTTGGAAGTGTAGATGTGTTCTGATGGCTCTCTCCACGAGTGAAGAGGAGGTGGAGGGGTATATATAGCCTCCACACAAAATCCAACCATTACACACAATTTACCAGTCTTGGTGGGACGGAATCACAAACTTGGTCGGACCGAAATAGTAAACCAAGTGACCGTTAGAGATTTTCGGTGGGACTGACATGCAACTCGGTAGGACCGATATGGTTAGGGTTAGGGCATAACGTAATCTCGGTGAGACCGATTACACAAACTCGGTGAGACCGATTTGGTAATAAGCTAACCAGAAAGTTGGTCAGGTATACTCGGTGAGACCGATTCGCTCTTCTCGGTGAGATCGAAATGTTACGAAAAGGAAACAGTGAGTTTGCATTGCAATCTTGATGGGACCGATCCGCTCTTTCGGTGAGACCGAAAAGTTTTTTTTGATAGAAAGACTGTAAGGGAACCCCCTATAGTATAATTGGTGCAACAACCCCAAATTTCAAGTACCATGCCTTGAACCTGGGTGGGTGGGAAGGCATCAGCCCCTTCCCACCACTAGGCTATGCCTTAGTCTGCGTGGGACCGATTTTTTCAACTCGGTAGGTCCGAGATGGTTTCGGCGGAAACCTAACCCTAAAATTTTCGAATCAATCCTATTCTACGAACGCATTGACTGGATAGGAGTGTTTCAGTCGTGGCTAGAAACAATAAGATCACAATGTGCTAGGAATCAGATTTGGGGATAGCACAAAGATCGAGTCCATACCCTAGTTCGGTGGAGACTTGCTACGGCGGCAATGGCGGGGTTGAGTTCCGTTGACGGCGATGGAGACCAGCGACTGGAGGCGGCTGGCGGCGAGGAGACGATTCGGAGACCATGTTGGCAGAGTGAGCTATCGCGCGGGCGAAGGGGTTCGGAGAAATTTCCAAATTTTTGCCCATGCCTATATATAGCCTGACCCTGTCGGTGTGACCGAGTGGAACAACTCGGTGAAACCGAGATGCAAAACTGTATACAGTTATTGCAACTTGGTGTGACCGAATGGTTCAAATCGGTTGCACCGAGATCGAAAATTCAGATCAACTTAATGACCTTTGTAGGACAGAAAGTAGGATATCGGTCAGACCGAGAATCACAAAGAGGTTTTGGAAGTTTAAGTCTATGACAAATCGGGGACTCCGAGTGCTCCTCACACAGAGTGGTTCGAATCTGACTTGATCAAATTTTGTGATGTAGCATGAATAGAGTTTGAGACGAGAAAAGCATAGATAGCTAGAGGAGGTTCTTAGGCATTCTTGTCCATCCACTTGGCAAAAGGAAATAAAACCAAACAAACAAAACAACAAGTGGATGTCCTCGAATGAGTAAAATATGCAACCAACATGCTCACACAATAAAATGGCAATTGAAATATGTGACAAAGCATGCACAACCAATTCTAGCATCTATCAAGCAATTGGCGATGACTAGGTCATCTATATATGAGTATATTGACTTAGGAGTCAAGTGAGAACACTTGATCATAGGTCATACTCATCGTTTAAGCTCAAGTGGGGTTACCTCTTTTACATAAAGCATTGTTGTGTTCACATCTTTAGAGTTGCTTTAGCTCAAGTCTTAGTGTAAAGCTCCCCCTAGATGTGATATCCCCCCTAAGAGGGATGAACTAACCTTGGGTTTTGTCGATGATGACTTCATGTAGATGTTGAAGATGTGGATGCTCAATGTTGATGTAGATCACTTGGAGCTATCCATTTGAGTGAATTGCACTTTCAATACCTACATGGGTTAGTCCCACAAGGAACAAACAAGGATATCCATAGACATAGAGTGATGCACACACAAGATGATGTCCATGAAAACTTTTAGGTTACCTTGTCCCTTGTCTTACCAACAAGAGGGTTTGTGACTCCTTGAACTAGTGCAAGATGTGGAAGTTGATTGCACTTGTTCTTGCCAAAATGATAAGAGTGAAGTATGTTGGCGGAGTCACCCTCAAGAACTCTCTAGTTCTTCTTATTTTGGATCCACACCATCTTGATGGTAATCCTTGGAGTTGTAGTCGTACTTGATGAAGTGGAACTTGAAGTGGTCTTGGGAATCCACTCGACTAAGGTCTTAGGAGCTTCTTCAAATGCATCAATTTCCTCTTGAAGCTTGTCCTTGCCTTTTTGCTTGTAGTCTTGTGGTGGAAGATCATCTTGAGCTTGTGAAGTAGGATCATACTTCTCTTGTTGAGGAACAAACTTTGTCTTGGGGTATTGATCTTCTTCCCACTCAACTCCATTGGCATTGAACTTTCGTTCAAAACCAACACCTTGATTCTTCCGGTGCCTTCCTTGCTTGCGCACAATTTCCTCGAATTGCTTACTCCCGGCAAGGCTTTTGTACACTCCTTTCTCTATAATTCCCTTCAATAAGCTATTTTCTTGCTCAAGTGTAACTTGGCTAAGAGAATCATTAGTGGAATCAAGAGAACTACTAGAAGAACAATATTGGATTTAGCATGATCACTGTTACTACTAGAGGAAGAATCTTTCTTGTTCTTGTTACTAGACTTGACTTGAGGCATGTAAGTGGATAAGAGTAAACGCTTGGCAATGTAAGAAGAACTTTTCTTGCGGAGATCATCATTGATTGCCTTTAAAAACTCATGCTCTTGCTCAAGATTGAGCTTTTCAAAGCGTAACTTCTCATGAGCTCTTAAAAGTTCTCGATGATCTTTGAAGATAGTTTCATGAGCTAACTTAAGAGTGTTTAGTTCTTTATTAGAGCCTCAATCTTCTCCTTATCATTGTCATTCGTTTTATCTTGATTAGCATGATTAATTGACGTTTCATCATAGTATTCATCACTAGAGTTGTCAACAAGTAAATCATCATCACCTAACAAGTCATCTTCATCACTATTAAAATCAACATACTCGGGGTGTGTTACCTTAGGACCGTTGGTCATGAAGCATCTTCCAATTCCTTCATTTGGTGAGTCAAATATGTCATAGGAGTTGGTTGACACAAGTGCTAGACTGGCAACACCTTCATCTTGAGTATATTCGGAATCAGAGTGATAACTTCTCTCGGAGTAGTTGTCGGAGTCGGAGCCGGATACCCATTCACCAACATGAGCTTGATGTCCTTGTTTTGTGTAGCTCCTTGATGACTTTTCCTTCCTTTCCGAATCCTTGCTTCTCCGTGAGTATCTTCGTTCATAACGATCATCTCTACTCCTTCTCTCTCTTGGTGGTGATTCTTCTCTTTTGCTTCTTCTTTTTGGAGAGTCTTCTCTTCTCTTGTAGGGGGCCGTACACTCATTGGAATAGTGTCCGAGTCTTCCACAATTGTAGCAGTTTCGCTCTCGACTAGAAGATCTTTTGTCATTGTAGGACCTTGATTTGGAGCTTCTATCTTTGCTTCTACTCTTGTAGAACTTGTTGAAGTTTTTCACCATTAAGCTCAATTCTTCATTGAAGTTTTGTTTCTCACTTGATGATGTATTCACATGAGGCTTTGTAGGCACCACTTGATTTGTTGTGAAGTTCCTCTTTATCCTTAAGTGACATCTCATGAGCAACAATTCTTCCAATTACCTCCGTTGGCTTGAGATCTTTGTAATTGGGCATCATTTGGATCAATGTGCACACGGTATCATATTTTCCATCGAAGGCTCTTAGAATCTTCTTGATGATGAATCTATCGGTCATCTCTTCACTTCCTAAGCCGGCAATCTCATTTGTGATGAGAGCAAGCCTAGAGTACATTTCAGCGACACCTTCACCATCCTTCATTTTGAACTTGTCAAGTTGACTTTGAAGCACATCCAATTTGGATTCCTTGACGGAGTCGGTACCTTCGTGCATATCAATCAAAGTGTCCCAAATTTCCTTTGCATTCTCAAGACGGCTGATTTTGTTGAATTCTTCGGGGCACAATCCGTTGAAGAGAATATCACAAGCTTGAGCATTGTATTGCAACATCTTCAACTCATCCGCGGTAGCTTCACGGTTTGGTTCTCTCCCATCAAAGAATTCACCTTGCAAACCAACACACACAATAGCCCAAACGGCGGGGTTATGTCCAAAAATATGCATTTTCATTTTATGCTACCAACTAGCAAAATTAGTACCATCAAAGTAAGGACCTCTACGGTGATAATTTCCCTCGCTAGACGCCATACTCTCCTAGGTTGTGAAACCAAGGCTATGACCACCAAAAGCTATGGAAATCAAAGCAAATGGAGACCAAGGCTCTGATACCACTTGTAGGATCGAAAGTATGTCTAGAGGGGGGGGGGTGATTAGACTACTTGACCAAATAAAAGCTTAACCTTTTCCCAATTTTAGTTCTTGTCAGATTTTAGCTATTTTAGGACAAGTCAAGCAATCATCACACAATTCAAGCAAGCATGCAAAGAGTATATTGGCAGCGGAAAGTAAAGCATGCAACTTGCAAGAATGTAAAGGGAAGGGTTTGGAGAATTCAAACGCAATTGGAGACACGCATGTTTTTCCCGTGGTTCGGATAGGTGGTGCTATCCTACATCCACGTTGATGGAGACTTCAACCCACAAAGGGTAACGGTTGCGCGAGTCCACGAAGGGTCCACGAAGAAGCAACCTTGTCTATCCCACCATGGCCATCGCCCACGAAGACCTTGCCTCACTAGCGATAGATCTTCACGAAGTAGGCGATCTCCTTGCCCTTACAAACTCCTTGGTTCAACTCCACAATATTGTCGGAGGCTCCCAAGTGACACCTAGCCAATCTAGGAGACACCACTCTCCAAGAAGTAACAAATGGTGTGTTGATGATGAACTCCTTACTCTTGTGCTTCAAATGATAGTCTCCCCAACACTCAACTCTCTCTCACAGGATTTGGATTTGGTGGAAAGAAGATTTGAGTGGAAAGCAACTTGGGGAAGGCTAGAGATCAAGATTCATGTGGTAGCAATGGAATATCTTGGCCTCAACACATGAGTAGGTGGTTCTCTCTCAAAACATATGAGTTGGAAGTGTAGATGTGTTCTGATGGCTCTCTCCACGAGTAGAGAGGAGGTGGAGGGGTATATATAGCCTCCACACAAAATCCAACCGTTACACACAATTTACCAATCTCAGTGGGACCGAATCACACACTCGGTCGGACCGAAATAGTAAACCTAGTGACCGTTAGAGATTTTCGGTGGGACTGACATGCAACTCGGTAGGACCGATATGGTTAGGGTTAGGGCATAACTTAATCTCGTTGAGACCGATTACACAAACTCGGTGAGACCGATTTGGTAATAAGCTAACCAGAGAGTTGGTCAGGTAAACTCGGTGGGACCGATTCGCTCTTCTCGGTGAGACCGAAATGTTACGAAAAGGAAACAGTGAGTTTACATTGCAATCTCGGTGTGACCGATCCGCTCTTTCGGTGAGACCGAAAAGTTTTTTTTTGATAGAAAGACTGTAAGGGAACCCCCTACAGTATAATTGGTGCAACAACCCCAAATTGCAAGTACCATGCCTTGAACCTGGGTGGTTGGGAAGGCATCAGCCCCTTCCCACCACTAGACTATACCTTAGTCTGCGTGGGACCTATTTTTTCAACTCGGTGGGTCCGAGATGGTTTCGGCGGAAACCTAACACTAAAATTTTCGAATCTATCCTATTCTACGAACGCATTGACTGGATAGGAGTGTTTCAATCATGGCTAGAAACAATAAGATCACAATGTGCTAGGAATCAGATTTGGGGATAGCAAAAATATCGAGTCCATACTCTAGTTCGGTGGAGACTCGCTACAGCGGCAACGGCGGGGTTGAATTCCGTTGACGGTGATGGAGACCAGCGACTGGAGGCGGCTGGCGGCGAGGAGACGATTCGGAGACCACGTTGGCAGAGCGAGCTATCGCACGGGCGAAGGGGTTCGGAGAAATTTCCAAATTTTTGCCCGTGCCTATATATAGCCCGACCCTGTCGGTGTGACCGAGTGGAACAACTCGGTGGCACCGAGATGCAAAACTGTATACAGTTATTGCAACTCGGTGTGACCAAATGGTTCAAATCGGTTGCACCGAGATCGAAAATTCAGATCAACTTAATGATCTCGGTAGGACCGAAAGTAGGATATCGGTCAGACTGAGAATCACAAAGAGGTTTTGGAAGTTTAAGTCTATGACGAATCAGGGACTCCGAGTGCTCCTCACACAGAGTGGTTCGAATCTGACTTGATCAAATTCTGTGATGTAGCATGAATAGAGTTTGAGACGAGAAAAGCATAGATAGCTAGAGGAGGTTCTTAGGCATTCTTGTCCATCCACTTGGCAAAAGGAAATAAAACCAAACAAACAAAACAACAAGTGGATGTCCTCGAATGAGTAAAATATGCAACCAACATGCTCACACAATAAAATGGCAATTGAAATATGTGACAAAGCATGCACAAGCAATTCTAGTATCTATCAAGCAATTGGCAATGCCTAGGTCATCTATATATGAGTATATTGACTTAGGACTCAAGTGAGAAAACTTGATCATAGGTCATACTCATCGTTTAAGCTCAAGTGGGGTTACCACTTTTACATAAAGCATTGTTGTGTTCACATCTTTAGAGTTGCTTTAGCTCAAGTCTTAGAGTAAAGCTCCCCCTAGATGTGATATCCCCCCTAAGAGGGATGAACTAACCTTGGGTTTTGTCGATGATGACTTCATGTAGATGTTGAAGATGTGGATGCTCAATGTTGATGTAGATCACTTGGAGCTATCCATTTGAGTGAATTGCACTTTCAATACCTACATGGGTTAGTCTCACAAGGAACAAACAAGGATATCCATAGACATAGAGTGATGCACACACAAGATGATGTCCATGAAAACTTTTAGGTTACCTTGTCCCTTGTCTTACCAACAAGAGGGTTTGTGACTCCTTGAACTAGTGCAAGATGTGGAAGTTGATTGCACTTGTTCTTGCCAAAATGATAAGAGTGAAGTATGTTGGCGGAGTCACCCTCAAGAACTCTCTAGTTCTTCTTCTTTTGGATCCACACCATCTTGATGGGAAT
Source organism: Triticum monococcum (assembly GCA_034509565.1). Classification (NCBI taxonomy): domain Eukaryota; kingdom Viridiplantae; phylum Streptophyta; class Magnoliopsida; order Poales; family Poaceae; genus Triticum; species Triticum monococcum. The sequence continues at coordinate 125,303,842 of CM067841.1, forward strand.
CCTTGGAGTTGAAGTCGTACTTGATGAAGTGGAACTTGAAGTGGTCTTGGGAATCCACTTGACTAAGGTCTTAGGAGCTTCTTCAAATGCATCAATTTCCTCTTGAAGCTTGTCCTTGCCTTTTTGCTTGTAGTCTTGTGGTGGAAGATCATCTTGAGCTTGTGAAGTAGGATCATACTTCTCTTGTTGAGGAACAAACTTTGTCTTGGGGTATTGATCTTCTTCCCAATCAACTCCATTGGCATTGAACTTTCGTTCAAAACCAACACCTTGATTCTTCCGGTGCCTTCCTTGCTTGCGCACAATTTCCTCGAATTGCTTACTCCCGGCAAGGCTTTTGTACACTCCTTTCTCTATAATTCCCTTCAATAAGCTATTTTCTTGCTCAAGTGTAACTTGGCTAAGAGAATCATTAGTGGAATCAAGAGAACTACTAGAAGCAACAATATTGGATTTAGCATGATCATTGTTACTACTAGAGGAAGAATCTTTCTTGTTCTTGTTACTAGACTTGACTTGAGGCATGTAAGTGGATAAGAGTAAATGCTTGGCAATGTAAGAAGAACTTTTCTTATGGAGATCATCATTGATTGCCTTTAAAAACTCATGCTCTGGCTCAAGATTGAGCTTTTCAAAGCGTAAGTTCTCATGAGCTCTTAAAAGTTCTCGATGATCTTCGAAGATAGTTTCATGAGCTAACTTAAGAGTGTTTAGTTCTTTAGTTAGAGCCTCAATCTTCTCGTTATCATTGTCATTCGTTTTATCTTGATTAGCATGATTAATTGACGTTTCATCATAGTATTCATCACTAGAGTTGTCAACAAGTTAATAATCATCACCTAACAAGTCATCTTCATCACTATTAAAATCAACATACTCGGGGTGTGTTACCTTAGTACCTTTGGTCATGAAGCATCTTCCAATTCCTTCATTTGGTGAGTCAAATATGTCGTAGGAGTTGGTTGACACAAGTGCTAGACCGGCAACACCTTCATCTTGAGTATATTCGGAATCGGAGTGATAACTTCTCTCGGAGTAGTTGTCAGAGTCGGAGGCGGATACCCATTCACCAACATGAGCTTGATGTCTTTGTTTTGTTGTCACACCCTGCATTTTGTAACATTTCATTTGCATCAATAAAGCATGAAAATTTTGGACCAACAAAAACTTTTGCATTATTTGGCTTTTATTTGGTGTTGGTTTTCTCTCTGTGCTTTTCAAGTGCTCTTTGAAGTCAACACAACTCCACCTTCTATACTTCATCTCCTTTCCCCAAACTTCTGCCCAATGATCATGCCATGTGTATAGAGCAATATAGTATTTTCTTACAAAAATAATTTGGCCAAATGGTATTTTCAAAAATTAGTTTTCCAAAAACCCATGAATTGAGGTTTGCACTGCAAGTACCTGATTTGGGGTATGAAAAATATTTCAAAAAGTATATTTGAAACCTATTAGATATAGGATTCCCATAAACCCCAAAAATATAATTTTAAAAGCTATTTTCCTATTTTATTTAAAGGCTTTTTCTTAAGGCCAGAAATGGTCTTTAATAGGTTAAAATTATTTTAATGTTTCAAAAATATTTGAGAAAATTTAGGTAAACTCAGTGGACATATATTTTCCATATATAAGAGTTTCAACACATGGTCATGTTCAAAATATTGGACAAAACCTCCCAAAACCATTTCTGCCCATTTCAAGGATTTGAAATATTTCTACAGGAAATAATTTCATAAAAATCCAAGAAAAATCCAGCAAGTCACAAATGCATATTTTGATGACCTTGCAAAGCCTCCTGTCAATTAAAGTAATTTTGCTCACCAAAATGCCCCAAAACCCTCTCTGACCAGAACCAAATTTGAACAAGTTTGTACTACCAACTTTCTCTCCTTGACCCCATCTTTTGTGAGCTTGTGCAAATCCTCAAATGAGGCCACTACACCAAGTGGTGCATCATGGAGAAGTGATTTGCTCAACTAGATCTTCACAAGTCCATTTTTGCTAATTTCTAGGGTTTGCCAAAGTTACATTGGCAACTTTTCCCAAATGAGCTCAAAATTGCTGGCACACTCTATTTTTAAGTGTCTTTCCATCCTGTTAAGTATCATGGCAATTGGAGTTCATGTGCTTGCCCAAACCCTTGTCAAACACCTTCTGACAATTTGCAAAAACCTCTGTTTTGACCCCTTCCACTATTCTTGGAGAGCCCAAATTTTTACCACAGCCCCTTATAATCATATTCTAGCTCCAGTAAACTTTCTTAGCCCAAACTCAATTGTGGGGGGGATGAAAACCTCTCTTTCTCTCTCTGGACAGCCCCATTTCCACCCTTCTTCTTCTTCTCTCCTCACTCCAGTGGCCATCCATGGCATCCAATGCCCCTCTACTCTTCTTTACTCCTCCCTAGACCGGCTAGACACTAATGGACACGCTCACCATGCATAAAGAATGGCATGCCAGCCATTTGGGTGCTCTGGAGCACGCTACAGTGCACTCCCGCACTGTAGCCGCCCCCTTCTAGCCACGTCCGGCCACCTCGGCTCTCCCCCTCGTGTCCCCCGAGGTCGTCTCGACATCCGCAACACGCTAAGTGGTCGGCCCCCTCCTCCCTCTCTCTCTCCTGCCCCTGCTCGCACGCGCGCCATGGCCGCCGGAGAGCTCCAATGGGCGCGCTCGCGCGCGCTGCCCTGGCGCTTCCCCGCTCCTTCTCTCCCTCCCTCTGGGCGTAGACCACCCCTACCAACACCCCAGACACCACGCCAGCTCCTCCCGAGCCCTACAGCGACGAGCACGAGCTCGCCGGCGCACGAGCCCACGATGGACCACCATTCGCCTACTTAAGGGCCTCCCCGAGCTCCTCTCTCCTCACCACTCGCTCCCTGCACCACCAACGCCTCCCCCTGCACCCCCAGTTCTTCTCCAGAGCCGCCCGCGCTCGAGATCGAGCTCGAGCTCCGCCGCTTCGGCTCCCGGAGTTCGCGAGGTATAGGCCTCCCCCGCTCCTCCTCTGCCTCGATCTGGAGCCCCTGCACTCCACTGATCGTTTCCCCCTCGTTTCCCCTCTCTGTAGCCACCGGAAACGGCCGGAGTCGCCACCTCCCGAAACTCCTCCGCCGCAGCCCCTCGTTGCCGGCGAACCAGGCACCCGCGCCGGCCAAGACCACCACCCACCGACGTGCGGGAGTCCCCTGAGGCCATCCCCGCACTCGCCGGAGCTCGCCGTGGCCTGCATCGACGCCGATGAGCGCCGCGACCCCCCTGTCCGCAGGTTAGTGATGACAGGCGAGGCCCACCTGTCATCCTCTCCCACGTTCCCGTGCCCCTCTCTCTCTGACCTGCGGGCCCCGCCCGTCAGGTTTAAAAAGGGGTGGGCGGGCGCGGGCGCGCGCGCTGTGCGCTGGCTCGGCTGGGCCGGCCCGCTGGCTGGGCCTGCTGCGCTGCGGCTGCTCTGGCCCAGCAGGCACAGTGTTGTTTCCCTTGTTCCTTTTTTTGGAATATTGCAAAAATTCCACAGGATTAAATAATAATCCAAATGCAATAAATCCAACTCCCATATTTTTCTAAAAATCCCACCTATTTAATGGTGCCACTTTCATTCAAATCCAACCAACTTTTATGCACTGTTCAAATTTAAATTCAAATTTGAGCAGTTTAATCTCTGTTTGAAAATCCATATCCCCTCTTGTATAACCCCAAATCCAAAACTAGTAATTTTACCCTTCCTAGATTTCCACCTAGTATTTTATAAAAATAAGTTGACATTTTTTTGAGCACTTTGATTTTTCTGTTTTATTATTGCCTTATTTTCTCGTTATTATTTTGCGATGATAGATTGCGTTGCTGATGAAGGAGTTGGACCAGAAGACTTTGAAGACTCAGAATACCTCGTTGAGCCAGGAAAGCAGCCCTTTGACCATGTCTATGAAACCCTTTTTGCATGCCATATAGCACTTTATTAGTGTTGTTTCAAAATCATGATGAGAGGGTAACCACTTTGGTGGATTTCCTTTGTTACTTCGTCGTTGATACCTGCATTGTGCATGACCCTACCTTCTTATGAGGGTTATGCCGGTGGGAGTAGATAGGATGCTAAGTAGTTGCCACGCAAAAGGGGACGGGTACATGCATAGTGATGAGTCAAAGTGTTTTCAAAGGAATTTTTGAAAACCCCGTCGGGTGCCACTTATGCCCGAGGGAGATAATGAAATGGGTAACCACTTGATGACGAAGTGGTGTACCGAGGCAAGTGTGTGTTGTCTTCGAAAACGGATTGGTTTAAGTTGCGACCGTTATTCCAACCTTACATGCGCAACCACTCTACCCTTATATGGGAAAGGGCATTATTGATTACTTAGGCCGATACTAGCTTGGAGCTCGCATTACTAGTGACGGGGGAGAGTTGGTGCTCTCTCTCGGGACGGGGTCGTGCCAGGTAGGGCGGCCAAGAACATTTTTATGGGGCACCGGACACACCGTTGGTACCCCGTGCCAGTGGTATGTGATGAATATAGGAGCGAGGCTCCACAATTTTAAGTTGTGAAATGTTGGGCACGGGGGTTACTACCAATCGAGTGGACTCCTTATTAGTGTCGTCTAGGGAAAGATAGTGATCGGGTGCTTACCCCGGGTACTTGAGGTACCGCGGGTCGTGAATGACACGGAAGTTCCCCGAATCTAGTGGGTAAAGTGTGCAACCTCAGCAGAGTGTAAAAAACTATTCGAATAGCCGTGTCCACGGTCAAGGACAGTTGGGTAACCGCTCTTGGGCTACGTCCACTTGTTTTAACCAGTGTGTGTGCGTGGGAAGAACTACTCGGGTCAAGTCAGAGGACTTGACATGATAGAGTTGGGTTGGTGCCCACTCCTTTTATGATGATACCACTACTTGGGTCAAGTCAAAGGACTTGACATGATTGAGTTGGGTTGGTGCCCACCCTATTTATGTTGATATCTGTAACCTGCCCTCATGGTTACTTGAATTCTCCTGATGCATGTCTTACAAGCTGTTGAACATGTCATTGCACTCAAAAACTAGCTTTCCTCAAAATTTACCTATATCATGCATTGTTGTACCTTGAACCAAAACATGGGTTGCTTGCGAGTACATTCAAAGTACTCATTGGCTTGCCACTGGTTATTTAATTGGCCAGGCATGGAAGAGCAGGAGGTCGTAGAAGAATTCTTTGAAGACGAACATGCGAACTAGGACGTTTCCCAGTCAGAATGCCTGTAGGGTTAAGGCAGATGGCATGGGTTCTACTTATCGACGAAGATTTCCGCTGCTTGTGTTTCATTTGATGTTCAGCCCTTAGGGCTTTATCTATGTAAGACTTGACCATAATGGTCGTAATTTGTGTAAGACGGTATGTATGGATGTAAGACTCTTGTTATTCAGGTTCTGTGTGTTTAGTGAGCATTGATCTCTGGGATCACTGTACACATGCATTCGATGATCACGACTTATGAGTCGGGGTCCCCACATTTGTGTAGCTCCTTGATGACTTTTCCTTCCTTTCCGAATCCTTGCTTCTCCGTGAGTATCTTCGTTCATAACGATCATCTCTACTCCTCTCTCTTGGTGGTGATTCTTCTCTTTTGCTTCTTCTTTTTGGAGAGTCTTCTCTTCTCTTGTAGGGAGCCGTACACTCATTTGAATAGTGTACGGGTCTTCCACAATTGTAGCAGTTTCGCTCTCGACTAGAAGATCTTTTGTCATTGTAGGACCTTGATTTGGAGCTTCTATCTTTGCTTCTACTCTTGTAGAACTTGTTGAAGTTTTTCACCATTAAGCTCAATTCTTCATTGAAGTTTTGTTTCTCACTTCATGATGTAGGGGCTTCACATGAGGCTTTGTAGGCACCACTTGATTTGTTGTGAAGTTCCTCTTTATCCTTAAGTGACATCTCATGAGCAACAATTCTTCCAATTACCTCCGTTGGCTTGAGATCTTTGTAATTGGGCATCATTTGGATCAATGTGCACATGGTATCATATTTTCCATCCAAGGCTCTTAGAATCATCTTGATGATGAATGTATCGGTCATCTCTTCACTTCCTAAGCCGTCAATCTCATTTGTGATGAGAGCAAGCCTAGAGTACATTTCAGCGACACCTTCACCATCCTTCATTTTGAACTTGTGAAGTTGACTTTGAAGGACATCCAATTTGGATTCCTTGACGGAGTCGGTACCTTCGTGCATATAAATCAAAGTGTCCCAAATTTCCTTTGCATTCTCAAGACGGCTGATTTTGTTGAATTCTTCGGGGCACAATCCGTTGAAGAGAATATCACAAGCTTAAGCATTGTATTGCAACATCTTCAACTCATCCGCGGTAGCTTCACGGTTTGGTTCTCTCCCATCAAAGAAGTCACCTTGCAAACCAACACACACAATAGCCCAAACGGCGGGGTTATGTCCAAGAATATGCATTTTCATTTTATGCTACCAACTAGCAAAATTAGTACCATCAAAGTAAGGACCTCTACGGTGATAATTTCCCTCGCTAGACGCCATACTCTCCTAGGTTGTGAAACCAAGGCTATGACCACCAAAAGCTATGGAAATCAAAGCAAATGGAGACCAAGGCTCTGATACCACTTGTAGGATCGAAAGTATGTCTAGAGGGGGGGGGGGGTGATTAGACTACTTGACCAAATAATAGCTTAACCTTTTCCCAATTTTAGTTCTTGTCAAATTTTAGCTATTTTAGGACAAGTCAAGCAATCATCACACAATTCAAGCAAGCATGCAAAGAGTATATTGGCAGCGGAAAGTAAAGCATGCAACTTGCAAGAATGTAAAGGGAAGGGTTTGGAGAATTCAAACGCAATTGGAGACACGGATGTTTTTCCCGTGGTTCGGATAGGTGGTGCTATCCTACATCCACGTTGATGGAGACTTCAACTCACGAAGGGTAACGGTTGCGCGAGTCCACGGAGGGCTCCACCCACGAAGGGTCCACGAAGAAGCAACCTTGTCTATCCCACCATGGCCATCGCCCATGAAGGACTTGCCTCACTAGCGGTAGATCTTCACGAAGTAGGCGATCTCCTTGCCCTTACAAACTCCTTGGTTCAACTCCACAATCTTGTCGGAGGCTCCCAAGTGACACCTAGCCAATCTAGGAGCCACCACTCTCCAAGAAGTAACAAATGGTGTGTTGATGATGAACTCCTTGCTCTTGTGCTTCAAATGATAGTCTCCCCAACACTCAACTCTCTCTCACGGGATTTGGATTTGGTGGAAAGAAGATTTGAGTGGAAAGAAACTTGGGGAAGGCTAGAGATCAAGATTCATGTGGTACGAATGGAATATCTTGGCCTCAACACATGTGTAGGTGGTTCTCTCTCAGAACATATGAGTTGGAAGTGTAGATGTGTTCTGATGGCTCTCTCCACGAGTAAAGAGGAGGTGGAGGGTTATATATAGCCTCCACACAAAATCCAACCGTTACACACAATTTACCAATCTCGGTGGGACCGAATCACAAACTCGGTCGGACCAAAATAGTAAACCTAGTGACCGTTAAAGACTTTCGGTGGGACTGACATGCAACTCGATAGGACCGATATGGTTAGGGTTAGGGCACAACGTAATCTCAGTGATACCGATTACACAAACTCGGTGAGACCGATTTGGTAATAAGCTAACCAGAGAGTTGGTCAGGTAAACTCGGTGGGACCGATTAGCTCTTCTCGGTGAGACCAAAATGTTACGAAAAGGAAACAGTGAGTTTACATTGCAATCTCAGTGGGACCGATCCGCTCTTTCGGTGAGACCGAAAAGTTACGAAAAGGAAACAGAGAGATTGCAATCCCATCTCGGTGAGACCGAGATCCCTATCGGTAGAACCGATTTGCTAGGGTTTGGCTGTGGCTTATGACAAATGAAACTCGGTGGCGCCGGGTTGAAAGAATTGGTAGGTTCGAGTTTGGCTTTGGGTTTAGGTCAAATGTGGATATGGGAAAGTAGCTGAGGATTTTGGAGCATATCATTAAGCACATGAAGCAAGAGGCTCATTAAGCAACACCTCATCCCTCCTTGATAGTATTGGCTTTTCCTATGGACTCAATGTGATCTTGGACCACTAAAACGTAGAATGAAGAGTCTTGAGCATATGAGCTAGAGCCAATCCTTTGTCCTTAGCATTTTGAGGGTTCCACTTTCACCATCCATGCCATGCCAATCATTGAGCTTTGCGCAGGCGAAGACTACTTTTGTCAGGGTAGCTTGTACTAGCCGTCCCCCTTCAAATTAGCCCGCCATTGTGGGATCCCTTCCCATCTAACATTTGGGAAGAGGACCAGGGCCTCTATAAATAGGACCAGCCACCCACAAAGCAAGGGGGGCCGGGTGTTTGGAAGGATAGAGAAGATCAGGAAGAGAGAGAGAGAGAGAGAGAGAGAGAGAGAAAGGTGACTGAGGTCCTCCTAGCAGTTCATCGCCCCAGCCAAGAAAAGACCCTCGCAAGGCTGTTCTTCCTTGTATTGTTCATCATCATCAGCCCAAGAGGCAATCCACCACACCACACACTGGAGTAGGGTATTACACCACAACGGTGGCCCGAACCAGTATAAACCCTGTGTCTCTTGTGTCGTTCTTTCCTTAGCTTAGATCCTAGCAAGGCGGAGGGGTGCAGGTAGGTAGGAGGCAAAATCTCCATGTGCACCCCAGTGTTCGAACCTCAAGGGTCTGCCGGAACCCGAAATCCGACATTTGGCGCGCCAGGTAGGGGTGCGCCGGGATTCGTCTTCCACCACCCCGTTCTCCTCCAACCATCACGCCCATGTCTGACGCTCGTCGGGCCCGCGCCGAGCGCCGGGCCGCGCTCGCCTCCCGCGTCGCCCAGACGGCCTCTTTCGGCGGGCGCCCTCGCCGTTCCCCGTCACCTGCCGTCAACGCCGCCACCGGCTCGGCGGGGGACCAGCGGCAAGCATCGTCCCAGCATCCGTCCGTGCGGCAAGACGGCCGCACCGCAACTCCCTCGCTCACCCCAGCCTGTTCTTCGCCCCGCGCGCTCCGCGCGCCCATCGAGGCTCGAGCTGCACTCATCGCGGCGAACGAGCTCCTGCGCTACCACCCCATCGACGACGTCTATGAAGAATGGCTCGACCACGTCGCCGAGCTCGTCCGCGCCGCAGGGGGCTCTCCTGCGCCGTCCATTCCGCTGCACCGCACCCCGCCCCGCGCGGGCAATGAAGCTCCGGCGGCACCCCGACTGCCTCCTCCTCAGGAAGGCGCCATGGATCCATGGCGCGTGGCCCCTGGATGGAACCTGCTCTGTCAGGCGCCCGCGCAGCAAGAGCAGAGCTGTCAAGAAGTCCCTCGCCCACAAGAAGCTGCCCGGGCGCTCCCTGCTCCCGCATGTCGCGACCATGCTGCTGCTCCCGTGCGTCAAGACCCCGCGCTGCTCCCAGCTGCAGCGCGTGGGGATATCCAAGACCAAGCTCCCCGGCATCCAAGACCTCCCGTGGCCACAACAGGCTACCGCGCCTTCGCCGCCGAGCTATGCAGCGTCGCGTGGCCCGGCAAGTTCAAGCCGGACTTGCCTCCTTGCTACGACGGCACGGCTGACCATGCGGAGTTCCTCCAGCTCTACAAGCTGGGCACCGAAGCTGCCAACGGAGACGAGAAGGTCATGGCGAACTGGTTCCCCATGGCACTCAAGGACGGGCCCCGCACCTGGCTCCTGAACCTGGCTCCAGGCACAATCTCCTCCTGGGACGAGATGCGCACCCGCTTAATCGCCAACTTCCAAGGCACTCGCGACCGGCCACCCGCCATAAGCGACATGCGCCGCATCAAGCAACAGCCCGGGGAGACCCTGTAGAAGTACATCCAGTGCTTCAACAACGCGCACCTCAAGATTCCCAAGGTGACCGAGGAGGCCATCATCTCGGCCTTCTCCGATGGCGTGCGCGACGTCAAGATGATGGAGGAGCTGGCAATGCACGAAGACCTGTGCACCTCCTTGGAGCTGTTCAACCTGGCAACCAAGTGCGCCAGGGCCGAGGAATGGCGTCTCTCCCTCCTCGAGCTGCCTGCCGCAGACCCAGAAGAGAAGAAGCCCAGGGCCAAGGATGTGAAGCGCAAGGGGGCTGCCGTGCTCGCGGCAGAACCAGACACCAAGCAAGGCAGAGAACAGCCCGAACCTTCCAAGGGCGGCCGGTACTTTGTGTACCATGACCTCCACACCCACAACACCAACGAATGTCAAGAGCTCTGAGCCGTGCGAGAAGGAAGGATCGGCCGTCGCCCTGACCGCAGCGACCGGGGCTACGCCCGAGGAGGAGGAAGGAACGCAGGACGCTGGGAAGACCGTGGCCCACGCCAACGGTGGCGCAACCAACCTCGCGAGGATCGCTGGCAAGACCCGCCTCACGAGGGAGGCTGGAGGGATCAGCCTCGCGAGGGGGACTAGAGGGATCAGCCTCGCGAGGATTGCTCGCAAGGCAACGCAGGCCTCCGACAGCTGCCGCCGCAGCCAAGGAGAAACGAGGACCGCCACCAGGACGAGGGGGCTGGGGGCTTCCAGGAGCCGCGCGTGATCGCTTGCATCCTGGGTGGGGCACAAGCCCCAGCCTCTTAGCGCATCTTCAAGCAGTTCGCCCACGAAGTGAACGTAGTCCTCCCCAAGCTCGAAGCCACGCGCCCTCCCAGGTGGTCGGCGTGCGCCATCACGTTCAGCTCAGCAGATCAGCTCAAGTGTGCGGCTACAGCCGGAGTCCTCCCGATGCTTTGTTCCCCAATCATCAGCAACGTGGTGGTCACCAAGACCCTCATCGATGGCGGGGCAGGGCTCAACGTCCTGTCCGTGGAAACATTCAGCAACCTCCAAGTGCCCTACAGCCAGCTTTAGCCAACCAAGCCTTTCTCCGATATCACCGACGGCTCCACGGTCCCGATTGGGCAGGTCCGCCTCCCTGTCACCTTCGGGGCACGCGACAACTACCACACCGAGCTCATCGACTTCGACGTTGCTCACATTCGTCTGCTGTACAACGCCATCCTTGGGTACCCAGCGTTGGCCAAGTTCATGGCCGTAACTCACCACGGCTACAATGTCCTCAAGATGCCAGGAAGCGGCGGAGTCATCACGGTGCCCTCTGAAGAGAAAGACGCGGTGTGTTCCCTGGAATGAGCCTTTCAGGCCGCGTCACTGGAAGACCCGGATCGTGGAAGCAGGAGGCCTCCCGAGACAGCCCCTAAGAAGAAGAAGACATCGTCCGGCCCGACCACTCAGGAGACAGGCCCCTCTGGGCCCGCGCCTGCCCAGGGGGAACCTCCTTCCATCGCATAGGAAAGCGCGCCCAGTGCCCTCCTCAGGCAGGGCTCGGGGACTCTCCCCTGGAGGGCCACCGACCTAGCTAGGGTCACGAGGGAGGCGCTTGGGGACCACATGGAGGCGTGTTTCGAAGCACGTTTCCCTCAAGAAGGAGCAAGGCAAGGAGATCCAGACCCTCAGGAGTTCATCAACAAGGCCATTCAGGAGCTACAGGTGTCAAGAGTCATGAAAGGCGGCCGCCACCTACCGGCAGTGGCTCCCCATCCAGGCGAGGATGGTGGGCTGCGCGTCTGCATTGACATACCAGGGCTTAACCGAGTCGCCTCTCTAGAGCGCCTCTGGCCTCGCGAGTGGGGCGCTGCGGAGGCCCACCCATAGCTACGTTCGCATGCCTTACGGCTTGCCGAGCGCGGATGAAGCATACCAGCGCCTCATGAGGGGCATCACGGAGGCACGAGAGGCTAGGCGTTCCGCTGCCCTGGCAGGGATGGTGATGGCCCGCGAGGAGCCGCCAGCGCCTCCGGAGCCTCCCGAGGCCCCTAGGCTTGGGGGCTCGTGAGGATAAGCTCCCGCAGCCCACCGAGCCTGCTACATCAACGCTCCTTCATCCTCAACATCATCAGGTGACACCTTTCCAGTTTTACTTCCAGCTGGGAGCGCCCCCCCAGGGCTGCATTATTCCGAGGCCGCGTGGGTCCGTCCCTGCGGTGTGTATCCCTTTTTTATTCCATGTTGTTAGCTTACCTTGTTGGGGGCACCCCTCAGGCTGCATGATCCCCAAGCCACTAGGGCCAGGCCTAGTGGCATGTATCCCATTTGCGTTTATTTCCAATTATGCGTTAGTCCCACCATCCTTGATTATTTGATGCCGGTCCACGGCACCTCTTCTTCTCCATGCCGACCACTTGCACGTTAAAGGGGGGGTACCTAAGCATCACGACTCAGGGCTCTTACTGGCTCTCCAGCCCTCACCCTCTGCCCTTGTCCATGGCATCGCGACCTGGCATACCAGCGACGGCTGAGACCAGCTCGAGGGCCGGGACCCGAGGACGTAGAGTGCCGACATCTAACCAAATTTGCAGGAACGCATCACAAGATAAGGCCCAGTGCCAGGCGCAACCCGCGTAGAGGTAGGGCCCTGTGAGTCCCGCGCTGGCTCACGGGTGCCCAGATACACCTCGCCAGGCCCTACCGTGCCAGCCACGTGTCAGGGCGGGGCTGCACACGCCCCGGGGGCTCCTCCCGGAGGGGGTCCCCCTCCCGCGTACCAATGGAAGCACCATGCTCCGCGCTGGCTGACGACACTGCCGAGGAGCGACTATGCCCGTACACATACGGTAGCACTATGCTCCACGCTGGTGATAAACAACTGAGGGTGGCCCCCGGGCCGCATCAACCTCAGGGAGCCCAGAGCTCAGTGTCTAGCCTCATCGTAACGCCTCCCCTCGGGAGTGCCGTGCGAGGGGGCTGGGCACGGGGGCTGCCCCTAGGTCACACCCAGACGCACGCCGCCCAGCCAGGTCCCCCCGGGCCTGGTTTGTCGCGCGTCTCTCCCCGAGCGGAGCCAAGGTACGAAGGCCGTTGGAGCGTCAAGGGGGACTCCTGAGCATCGCGACTCAGGAGCCTAACTAGTCACGTAGCCCCTCACTCCATGGCTCCGTCCTGGTTTCCGGTCGGGACCATCGCTGGGTGAGGCACGCGCGCGGCCGGGCTCTGCAGACGTAGAACGGTAAATCCACCCGCATCACACCTCCCTACTTGTTGTTCGTGCGCCAAGGGGGACTCCTGAGCATCGCGACTCAGGAGCCTAACTTGTCACGTGGCCCCTCACCCCTTGGCCCCATCCTGGTTTCCGGTCGGGACCAACGCTGGGTGAGGCATGCGCGGGGCCGGGCTCTGCCGGCATAGAACATAAGCAAGTAGGAAGGAAAGGCGCAAATTTCAAGGAATTCAAAAGCAAATATTACAGTCCACACTATTATCTCGATGCCAAACGCACGTTTAAACGCCTCCCCGAGGCATGGTACATGTGCAGGAATTAAAAGTAGGACAGGAGCCGCGACGGAGTCACTTGTCAGAGGTGGAGCAGCGCGGATCGGGCACGCCTCACGGGGCGGTGAAGTCGGCGGTGCCTTGCTTCGGCTTGGTCCTGAAGGCCCGGAACTTCCCCAGCAGGGCCTCTGCGCGACCCTTCACGGCCTCGGCAGCGGCAGTGGCACGCTCGCCACTCACTGGCTCCAGCAGGCTGTCGAGGTCGACACCGGGATCACGAAGGTAGATGTGGGTGAGGACCCGCGTCAGTGCTGCAGAATATAGGACACGCGCCTCGGCCTCGGCCGTGGGGCCAAGGCCAAGGGAGACATCTTCAAGAGCGTGAACCAGGAAGGGAAGCAGCTTGGCGGGGCCGTCCTCCGCGCCAGCCAGTGGGCTCTCCAGGCCGCTGTCGTAAAGCGTCCTCAGTGAGGAGCGAGCCTTCGCCTCCATCTCCGTGAAGGCCACGTGGTCCTCGGCATGAACCAGGGCCTCGTCGTCCAGCTTGGCCTTCCTCGCCCCCAACTCCTGCTCCAGCGCGCCTAGGCGGTCGCGGCGTTTCTTGAGCTTGACCTTCCTCTCCTCGAGAGTTGCCTCGTGAGCCTTCACGCCTTCTTCCTGCTCTTGGCGAAGGCGGACCTCGTTCGCGAGCTGGTCCCGCAAATCTTGCAGCTCGCCCTGCAACACCCACGGACGTCGACCACCTCCCCCAGGGATGCGTCATGGGTAGCCTTCGCCTCAAGGACGGCCTGCTTCTCCTCGTCGCATGCCGTCGACGCCTGGACCAGCGCCGCCCGAATCGAAGCGTCGGAGCGAACCCAACCTAGAGCCAGCTCCAAGCGCCCGGCCACCAAGCGGGGGTTGGCGCCAAGAAGATCCTGCCGCAGTCGGTCCAGCTCAGCAACCGCACAATCCAGAACGACAGAAGGAGTCAGAGAGACAGCAGCCGGTGGAGTAGGAGGAGAAGGCGGCAGTGCAGTCGCAGCATCCTGCGGTGGAGTCTGCCGCGCCCCGACAGCTGTGGTGGCCGCGGCAGGCGAGAGGACCTCAGGAGCCACCTGGGCCGTGGGGGCTGAGCTCGCCCGAGCCGGCTCAGCCAGGTCTCACGAGGACGACCGGGCAGGAGAAGCCTGTGCGTCGCGGTCACCCTCCTTCGTAGGCAGAGGTGCTGCCACGGATGGAACCTCGGGAGCCCCCTTCGGCTTCTTTGCTGCGGGCGCCAGCCTATCCAAGAGATGCGGACGTCAAGCCTCGGAAGCAGAGCAAGAGATAAAGACAGGAATCGAATGCTTACGGGTCGTCACCAGCGAGCTCAAGCGGCCTCCGGCCAAATTTGAAGCCTGAAAGCCGGCTAGAAGGATCAACCTCAGGAAGCTTGGAGGCGGAAGGTGCATCTGCGGTCCACCCTGGGGCCGGAGCCGACCCTCGGGAGATCAGCTCGGTCCTGTCCTTCTTCAGGATCGAGGGTGAGCTCCCGCCATCCTGCTCATCATCGTCTTCATCGTCATCCTCGTCGTCATCGCTCGGAGAGAGGCGGAGAATGCGGGACCCACGCCGGGGGAGGGGAGCCCTCGACTCTCCGTCAGTCGCCTCGGAGTCAGGCCCTTTTCCCCGCTCCTCTCCTTCCTCCTCTTCGCTGGAGTCGTCGGAGGGCACTTCCACCTGTTCCTCGGGAGTTTCCATGGGCACGGGCCCATCCCCGTTGCAGACGGGCATGGACTCCACTACCTGCTCCCAGTCGTCGCGGAGGAACAAGGGCGTAGGAGCGCCCGCCGACCTCGCCACATCGCCCCCGACCAGAGATTGGAGGACAGCAGCCAGATCTCCGTCAGCTAGGGCCGCGGGACTCGGACGGGGCTTCCACATTGGAAGCGAGTACTGTCGAAGCGGAGCCAGCTGGTGCTCCAGGAATTCCCTCAGCAGCGACGCGCCGGTCAGCTTCGCCGCTGCCATATTTGCCAGCC
The DNA here is from genome assembly GCA_034509565.1 of Triticum monococcum. Classification (NCBI taxonomy): domain Eukaryota; kingdom Viridiplantae; phylum Streptophyta; class Magnoliopsida; order Poales; family Poaceae; genus Triticum; species Triticum monococcum. The sequence goes on from CM067841.1 coordinate 125,319,126, forward strand.
TCAGATCCGCGTCCATCTTCCCCAACATCAGCTTCGTGTGGGGGTCCGTGAGCTCCCCTCGACCCCAATTGCTGGAGCTCGTGGGCTGCTCCGTTGGCAAGATCAGCCGAGGGTGGATGCGCCCAGCATCCACCAAGACCGACTTGCTCCTGAAGCCCTCAATCCTTTTCCCGGGGTTCGAAATGGCAATGGCGCCACCGTACGCGACGAAGCTCACGCACGCGGAAGCAGTACCACGAGAGGTCCGGTGGTAGAAGTAGTGGCGCAGCAAGGCCACTGAGGGCTGCACCTCTACGTGAGCCTCGCGGTAATAGGCGAAGATTGCCAGGAGAAGGACGGAGTTGGGGTGGAGATGCAGGGCTTGCATCTTATAGTGGCGGAGGACAGAGAAGAAGAACTTGGAGAAGGGAGGCACCAGGCCAGCAGCAATGGCACTTACGAAGAGCGGATAGAAGGTGCTCCCTTGATCCTCAGGGGTGGCGGAGCCGGATTTAAACACCTTCGCTCCGTTGACGCCCTGCGCCGTCACCATCCGGTGCAACCGGGCAAGGCTTGCCTCCGACACGTTCGGCGGGTCCAGGGCGGACGAGTACGAAGCTACGACTGGGGGCTGGCGAGGCGCCATGGCTTCCTAGGTCACACGGTCAGAGCAAATCTGGAAATTTTGGACGAAGGAAGGAGAGGCACCAGAAAGGGGATCTGAGTAGCAACCGGGGAAAGCAAGGAGCAAAGCCTAGTTGGGTGCCGCTCCTTAATCAACTCACGCGGTTGCTAAGGCGCCCACGTCCATTCAACCGCCACGCGGCGCTCAAGGCCGCAGACTGTTAGGGCCCGCGGCGCTTCGCTCTTGCCCTTACGCCTCCCTGCACGGCCAAGTCTGGGCGCGCCTTGGGCCTGGGGGCTACTGTTGGCGTTCTGGGAACGGGGGTCTCCAGACTTGCCTGCCTGCGGCCTGCGGCGTGGCTCAAAAGGGGGCCCAGCGTGGCCCATCTTCACCAACACAAACCCAAGACCCTCGCGAGGGGCCAAGCCTCGCGGGGCGGACAACACGGAGCCTCCTCAGGCACGGCCTCGTCAGGCTGGCTCACGAGGAGGCGGAGAGACCAAGGCGGAGTACGTCACGAGGTGCCCATGACGCAAGCCATGACGACCAAGGGCGCCAGGCGGGTGCCAGCCCGCACAGTGTCCTCCTTTCCTCCTTGGTGCAAAGGGGGAAAGCGCAGCCGCAGAGTACCGAGGCATTAGGCAAAGGTTGCCATTTCGGTGCAACGAGACCAAGACCAGGAGGACTACGAGACGGAGGTCACCGTGGAGCCCAAGACGGCGTCATCACTAGAGCTTTGCGCAGGCGAAGACTACTTTTGTCAGGGTAGCTTGTACTAGCTGTCCCCCATCAAATTAGCCCGTCATTGTGGGATCCCTTCCCGCTTAACATTTGGGAAGAGGACCAGGGCCTCTATAAATAGGACCAGCCACCCACAGAGCAAGGGGGGGCCGGGTGTTTGGAAGGATAGAGAAGATCAGGAAGAGAGAGAGAGAGAGAAAGGTGACTGAGCTCCTCCCAGTAGTTCATCGCCCAGCCAAGAACAGACCCTCACGAGGCTGTTCTTCCTTGTATTGTTCATCATCATCAGCCCAAGAGGCAATCCACCACACCACACACTGGAGTAGGGTATTACACCACAACGGTGGCCCGAACTAGTATAAACCTTGTGTCTCTTGTGTCGTTCTTTCCTTAGTTTAGATCCTAGCAAGGCGAAGGGTTGCAGGTAGGTAGGAGGTGAAATCTCCGTGCGCACCCCAGTGTTCGAACCTCAAGGGTCTGCCGGAACCCGAAATCCGACATATGCATCAAACTAAATAAAGATCCTACTACACCAAGTGTACGCATCTCACTAACTGGCTCAGTTAGACGTTACTATTTGTTAAGCTGTGGATATTGGCTAACGGCTTGAACCAGATGGGTGCCTGACGAGGGAAACTCCAGCCAGCAGGTCGAAGTCTGATACTTGCGACCATCTCTCTTACTTTGGGCTGCGGAGCGTGGCGGCACATATCAGGGTATGGTGCATGCTGAGACGCATGGTACGCTATGTACACACAGTTTTTCCTGATGAACGAAACCATGCTACCATCATGATCCTTGCCGTCGGTTATCTCCTGGTTAATCGGATAATTCAATCTGACAAATAGAGAGCGTGTACCAAGGCTACTTACCAGCCTCCAGCCAAAAATTCCTGAAGGCCCAGAGAAGCTGGGATCCTGCTCAAAGACCTTGCAGTGACTATGATTGTATTCCACAAAACAACACGTCCGGTACGTGCGAATGATCATCAATCTTTCGCCGTTGTCTGATCGAGCCAAGAACCACCTGCAACTGCCATGCCGCTTTTTCTGAAAGGTTTTGGGATTAGGAAGGGTAGGGACACCAGGAGGCCTACAACATCATATCAAGTTGGAGTCAAATAAAAAAGGGCTCTTGGTTTAGTCAATCTTAAGAACAACATGTTATGAGCATGAATATTTTTTTAGCAAATGTTGACAGTAATATAAGCAAGCCATCATGATATCATAGGAAAGTAAGATACTGCTGTAACATCCATTTGTAGCGATGACTAGAGTAGGCCAGCAATACGTCCAGCCATAGAAGGAGTCGACAGCGTAAATGAAGCCCTTGTGTTCAGTGGCATCAGAGAACCATGGAGGATGTATGATCCTACGATGGACATGCAGATTTATCCACTTACCGCAGTGACCTGTCAGATAGGCGAGACCGCGGTTGAAGAACACAATTAGCCTGAAGTCTTTATAATTCGCAGATCTTGTGGGCACTTGGCAGATTACAACCTTGAGCAAATCAAACTTGGTATCATGTTGGCTACTGTAAGATTTTGAGTATTCTGGGCCGCGGTGCCAAAGCAGTGCAGTGTTAATCGAAGGAAGGGGGATCAATCGCCGGGTGTAGACCTCCACAAACATCCAGCTGCTGCGACCGTCGACGAGAACCATCCAAGACGTGTTCATGTCGACCCAGTACATACCGTTAATGTAGTTGAGGCTGACGGGGATCGGATCGCAGTCAAGGGGGTTGATGCTCGCCACCCTATGATCGTTATGCTACATGACACGCCGTTTCTGAAGATCAGGTAGCATCATCAAGCAAGGAGCTGGCTTAAATGCTTCGGCCCCGATGAGCACTCGGCGAGCGGCATGGTACTGAGATTGTCCACACGCGAAACAGTGAGCTTGATTACCTCTGTGGGGAGAGAATTCTAGCCACTCTTTCGGCGGACGCTGCTTGGTTCTGCCATTGTTAGTGCTTGGGTTTCGAACGAGGGGGGGAGGCGCCTTAGCGGGGATGGAAGATTGGACGAGATTATGTGCGGACAAAGATGGAGAAGCGAATATGTGCTGCGGGAAGTGGACAGGTGATGATGACTACAGCACGCTGCTTGACTTACAAGACACATACCAGCAGCGTAGGGTCATGTCGATGCCAGACAACTTGCTTGAGTGATCACAGTACTGGTACTCCCTATAATGCTAGTATGCCCTAACTTGCTTGAGTAGAGTAGTAGAGTAGGACTCTGCTCTACTACTAGCACCGGAGGAGTAGTATATTCTAATCTAAAATAGTTACAAACTTCAATGTCCGAGCGTGGAACGACTACGAACCATGCTCAAAGACCGTGTCTACGTGGTGTTTGGACATGGGCGACAACCTCAACGCCAACGGTGCTGCTCCCGTTGCACCGTATGTGTTTCTGTCCTGCCTGTTCGAAATCGTGGTAGAATTCATGTTTCTACTCTGTATCCTACTACTATGCTAGTCCACATGATTAGTTGCGAACGAAGACTTCTTCCTCAACCTCGGCAACCTCATCCTCGATGACATGGGCGACAACGTCAACGCCGGCAACCAGTGAGATACAGGGTGTAGGAAGCGGTTTGGGAATTTGCATGCCTTTCCAACCAGTGAGATATTCCGTACAAAGTACGACAGCGAAATAACCATAGAGAAGGAAGCTAAAAGTAAGCAATCAAACGAGCATTTTTGCATTTGTTTTGCATTGAATCGTTTCACAAGCTTGACTAGTGTTGTTTTTCTACTTTTACAAAAACCTCATCGTAATGTTAAAATGTGCATTTGCACGTACATAAGGAATAGTAGTACTCCCTCCGTCTAGGTGTATAAGTCTTCCCTCCTTCTTGGTCACGGTGCACAACCGAAGATGACTTATTGACCAGGACGGAGGGAGTAGCACAGTCTACAAGCATATATCGAGAGCGACGTGTAGTGCGATAGTATAGCAAAGTTTGTGCTATATGCACGTACTTGCAAAATGCGTACGAATACACAAGGTTTCCAAACTTTCCCTTTTACATACTTAATTAAGGACGCTAAAAATTCCTGAACGTTCAGGATTTATCATTTGCGTCCCAGAACTAATGAGATCGCCTTACGAAACAAAAATTATACTCCTAAAACCGACGGCGCTCGCAGGAGCACTTGCGGCGCGCCACGAGTGCCTTGGTGCCCGGCCGTTTCCAAGCGCGCCGACACAATGCCTCTTCCTCAGCCTCGCAACTCGCGAGGTACTGATTGGCGGCTTGCCAGCGGGCGAGCGCGATCTCACCGGTGTGGTGATCCGGCGCCAACAAGTACGCCTCCTCGCTGGAAGCGTGCACCCGGTCCACGTACCGCCAAGCGTAGATGAGGCGCTTGGGCCCGACTGCACTCAGGGCGTTGGCACGGGCGTCCTCTGCCACCCTCACGGCCCTCGCACAAGCCTTCTGCCAAAGAGCCAATTGCCTGACTCTCTTGGACGCGACATAGGCCTCCCAGGCAGGTTGTTCCGCGATGCGCTTCTCTTCCTCGGCCTTCTTCTCCGCCTCTATTTTGGCGCGCTCTGCTGGAGGCAAAGCCTCCCACAAGGCGACATCCATTTCTTTCCAAAGCTCCTCAAGGCCGGGGGCCTCGGCGGGCCGCGCGGCGTTCTCCTCATAGCGGGGAGCCGACGCGTCCTCCGACGCATGTGCTGGCGAGATTGGGAACGCTGACGCGTCCACCTTGATGCGTCGCGGCGAGGAGCGGAACACTGATGCGTCCTCCTCGACTAGTGGCGGCGAGGAACGGAATGGCGACGCGTCGCGTAGCGGTGAGGAGCGGAACACCGACGCGTCATCCTCGACTAGTGGCGGCGAGGAACAGAACGACGATGCGTGACCATCCGCACGGTGCAGCGAGGGGCTCCTAGGGCTTGGGAGGGGCGATGCCATGGTGGTCGACGTGAGAGGGAGGGGAGGAGATAGCGATGAACGTGAACGTGAGGGGGAGGAGATAGCGATGTCGTGGGAGGCGCAGTATTTATAGCGAGCAATGGCACACCTACGTAAGATATGGACTGAGCTGCACTGACTTAACTGCCGGTCCAGTTGCGTCACTGACATGTGGGCCAGACCCCTTTTTGGCCCATATGCCAATGACCGAATGCACCTGCAGTTAAGTAACAGCTATGTGGGCATATTTGTTGGAGTAAATTACGGGGGAGCGAAGGGGTGGAAATATTGCTGGTCACAACGGATTGGACAAGCGTGGGGGGAGGAGAGTCATGCATGCAGATTTTTTCACACGGGGTGGAGTGGTGGGACCGCCGGAGGGAGGAGAGTTTGGCAGGCATATTGTTTCCACACATGGAGAGGAAAAAATTTGGAGACGAATGGGCTTCCTGCAGGTATGGGGAACGGTGCATAATAAGTCATCTTGCATGCCGGGCTAGGTATAGTCTCAAGTCATTAAAAACAAACATGCCCCACACATGTTCATATTTCAAGGTGCACTAAATTATTGCATGCGATGATTAAGGCTGGCCATAATGGTGGTATGTTAGCTGGTATCATGCACATGGGAATAGCAAACATGCTGATGTGGGAAAGAATTAAAGAAGAGAGGGGGGTTAGAGTAACTAGTGTTCATGCATGCATTGGTAAACACATTTTTTTGTGGAGAACGACAGCACTAGTTGAGTACTTTTGCAGACTTCAAAAACTATTCCACAATGTGTCAACATTCACAATGTCAAATCAATATTTTTACACTCATTACAAAACATAGTTCTTATAATCCCTCCTTCCATCTATATAGGGCCTAATGCGTTTTTCGAGGCTAACTTTGACCAAATGTTAGAGCAATAATATATGACATGCAACTTACACAAAGCACATCATCAAATTCATATGTGAAAGGAGCTTTCAATGATATAATTTTCACATTATGCATGTCATGTAGTATTAATTTTATCAATAGTCAAAGGCGGTCTTGAAAAATGCATTAGGCCCTATATAGATGGAAGGAGGGAGTACTCATTATAATCAGTACTCCCTCCGTCTAGGTGAGCAAGTCATCTTAGATTGTGCACTGTGACCAAGGAGGAGGGGAAAACGAGAGATCTTAATGTTTATTTGCTAATTAATAGCATTGCATGCAATGAACTAACCACTGCATGTCGTGTTTGGTAGTCTCAAGTCACTAAAAGCATGCACACCCACATCTCCTATTGGTTGATATGTCAAGAAACAAGAAATGAGGTAGAAGTTAATGCACCACGCCTAAGTGTTTTGGGAGTATTGTAGATATTGATATTTTTAGTATAAATTTGGTCGTGGGATTTCATTGATGCCTGTCAAAGCGTTGACAGGTCTGCTATGCGTGACCTGAAGATGAAAGCATTGAGCATCTCGAAGTTGATCAACAATCTTCAATTGTCAAAGATTAGTCGTTCGGCCAATAAGGTGGCACACTTAATCGCTAAGTATAGCTTTGACAATAGATTAGATGGTATTCTTGTGAATAACGTACCACCCTGTGTGGTGAATATTGTATCGAATGAGTGTACTGGTGTGGTTGGTTAATTAATATAAGGTGGTGTTCAAAAAAAGTATAAATTTGGTCAAACACTTTGCAAATGGTTGACGGGAGTAAAAAGGACCAGAGGGAGTATCATGCATGCGGAGTAGAAAAAAATTGCTTGTCTAAAAAAGGCAAAAAAATTGCTCATTTATAGTTGGTCGAAGTCTCAAAGGGCGCGACCGCGCGAGGGAGGCGAAGGTCGTGGGAGGCGCGATGTTTGACGGAATTAAGTGAAGTTACATCCACGCGCCGGCATGGCGTGCGAACAGGCAGAAGCTATACCATCAGGCCTACGATATGGGTCTAGTAGACATGACATCTAGTGGGCCCCGCATAGTTCTCGAGAACTCTTTAGGGGCTTGCAGCCGTTTATCCATCGGGCAAGCCAGCAACCCCACGCCATTCGCATGCCCTACTCGTCCCCGTCTTCTACCTTACAATAGTTTGCTCCCAGTCGTCCCGTCCTTTCACATTAGTTTGCTCCCAATTTTTTGCGGGGTACAACAGTTCAACTTCTCCTAACCCTCCTCCAAAATCCATGGCCTCCCAAATCTCCATGGTCGCCGCTGAGTACCAGGTTAGAGCCATCACCGGCGATAAGTTCATCAGCATCTACACACGTGGATCCGAGACGGTGAAAGCATGTCTTGCTGGCTTCCTACGCATGTTCAACAGTTCAATGGATGAGTGGGTCGCTGGGCTAGATGTTGAGTACACCACAGTCTTGGGACGAGAGAAGGATCTAAAGGACGAAGAGAGGAAGAAGCCCGCCGTGATTCAGGTTTGCGTACATAACGTTTTCTTGGTCTACCACATATGCCATGCCGATGTTGAGTGCCAGGATTTTAAGAACTTCCTCAAGGACAAAAGAGTGAAATTCGTTACTGTAGGCTTTAAGAACGACAGTGACGTCCTGCGTCGGATAGGTCTCGTTGTAGGCCAACCCTTCGATCTCCAGAAGGCAAGACTGGTGTCCTCCTCTCAACCTTCATTGCTGACCCTGGCAGCAGCCATGATTGATCCTTCGTACGCTAAACTGAAGAAACCTCATCACAAGTTTCATCATGCATGGGAGTCGAAGACATTAGATGAACATCATATCCTGTACGTAGCAATGGATGCCTACCTTTGTTTAAATATCTACAAGGGTTGGATGAAGAAGCAAAGCCCAGTGTCTGGTTCAAGCAAAGAAGCATCGGCGAAGAGGAAGAGGAAGAGGGACGAGGACAAAGTCGAGGACGTGGACTCGGACTCCAAGTAGGTGGCACTGCCATCGCTCATGCTGGTTCTACTGCAGTGTCAAGCGGACTAGTTGCTTATTAGTTTATTTTCAAGGGTGTGTTGTGCTGAGGCCCTAGCAGAACTATGTTTATGTTCTTTCTCGTTATTTGAACTCTTTAGTATGTACAAGAGTACTAGTACTATGTCTTACTACTGTTCTTCTTGGAGTTGGTACTACTGCTCGTATCTTCGTGTTCCTACTGTACTTAATACGTTCGTACTAGTAGTATAATTTGGGTCAGTCGATTTGTGAAAGAAGTTCGACGGAGCGAAGGAAGAAGGCGGCAGAAGAGGTGGAAGAAGCCCTTCTAGCCATCCATGTTGCATCAAACGGCTCACATGAGTCGACTAGCCCAAATTGCTCCTTTAGATTGTAGGATCCACGTGGCATTCGAGGTCTCAAAGGTAGATTCTGCGTCCGCACCCGATTTGCGGGCTCGACGCACGCGCGACCGGCTTCCGCAGCGACAGCCACCATGCGCGCCTCCTCCGCGTGGGCGGAGATGACAATGACATGCTAGTTCCTCCTCGCCGGCGTGCTGGAGCACGCGCTTGTCCTCCTCTTCGTACGCTGCGTGCATAGACGCGGCTCCACCAGCTGCTCGCGTGCTTGGCAGCGCGGCAGCATCACAAGGAGGGACTGCAGACGACGTGAGCGGGCGAGCCTTTGGCTTCATGGCACAGGGATGGCGGCGACACGGCGGTGATGGGCAAGAAATATTTGGCCGGAGCAGGCGGGCGCCGGCATGCGCAACGGCGGTGGCGGCATATTGATGAGTGCCCGTGTGGGAGCTTACTTTAGTTTTATGTATAAGGTTGGTCAAACTTAATAGAAAACCGTACTAGTACACGTAAACATTAGACTTAGGTAGTGCTTTTATTAGTTACTGGCTTATGTTCTTGCCCATTGTGACCAGCCTTAGTACCATGGCCACGATACGGAATCCTGTGCAAGCACATGAACCGCAGCCGCGCGGTCGATCGAACGGTGCATCACCGTGTCACGCTCGAAGGACATCCATCAAACCTTTTTGTGTGTGTGAAAACAATCATCGAATATTACTCAACTTTTTTCCTGTGAAAGTTCTTGACCCTGCAATATTTCCATATATTTGAATTTAGCTCCAGTTCGTGTTTATTTGGATTTGGACGTTTTAGGTGCGCCCTAGTTTTTTTAATACTGATTTAGTGTGTGTGACTGAGAGAGAACGTGTGTATGTGTCCATATGTGTGTTGTGGCGGAAGGGCAATGTGGAGACGGTGTGCGTGTGATACAAACATAAAGAGGTGTGAATGTGCAAATGATCGTGCGTGAGTGAGACATAGACAGATGTTGATACGTTGTGTATACATGAGAGAACGGTCTTCTAGTTTACTTGTGTGTGTGTGTGTGAGAGAGAGAGGGAGAGAGAGAGGAGCATTCGTAACACAACAACCATCTCTCTCGATTCGTCCGTCCCTCGCACGGTCGCATGCAACACATGCATCAACACGCACATTTTGACACCCTCACCCAGCCCCTACCCACCTCAAGGCCCGCACAATCTCTTCATGCACACCCATTTCTCTCCTTAGGTTTGTTTTCTCTCAATATCTGACACACACACACACAGACACACACAGCACAACACACACACACACACTCCCCCGAGCACACAATTCATCCCCATCCAAGGTTATACGGCGACCACTCTCGCTTGTGCTTCTTTGCACCCCAACATGCATAACACCTCAATCTTCAAAGAGGGCAATGAGCAGATCGAAGACGGCGACCACACCACGCTAGAGAATGCGGGGTCATTTGGAAGCAGGGTGATGTGACGACGGCTGACTCACTCCTCCCCCCACCCTCTCTCTCTTGCACAAAATTACCAATCCCTCTCTCCCCTGCACAAAATTGTCAATCCCTCAACCCATGAGATCCTTCCCCTCTCGTCCATGTTTTTCCTGCTCTCTCATCAAACATGTTGTCTCTTCTCCTTCCATGTATACAGAATCCAGATGCACACGCATCTCATGTATATTACATGTATGCATCTTTCTCACAGACCTAACTTCTTCCTCTCTCTTCCTCTCTCTATCTCTCTTTCTATCTCGTTAGGTTTGTCTCCTACTCTCTCGTCCACATACATACAATCTTTCCCACCCTATCTGCTCCATCTTCAAAAGCTCTCTCTGCATGTTTCATTCACACATTGGGATATGTCAAAATTTTGCTTCTATAATGGCTGGTGTAGAGTTATGGTTGTTCTTGTTGCATCCTACAAAGTAATAACTATGAAATGCATTTAGATTCTCATTTGACTGGGATTATGTGAGTTTGAGCATGTTGTAGTACTATAGACCTTGTATACATCTTGGGATTCGACAATGATTGTAATTATTGAATTGTATAGACCATTACATTCGAAGTCAATAGCCTAATATATTTATTTCACAATTTCAACAAATGATTAGTTCACTACAAACTAAGAAAACAAATGTGTACTCCCTCCGTTTTTATGTAAGTCCGCGTATTAGCATTGGTCAAAGTCAAGTTTTGTAAACTCTCAGAAAGCTTATAACAAAAATATTAACACATACAATAACAAATAAATACCACTAGATTCATTATTGAATGTACTTTCACATCATACATATTTGTTATGGTAAATTTTTATATTTTTCTATAAACTTGGTCAAACTTTAGGAAGTTTGACTTTGGTCAAACCTAATATGCAGAGTTTACTACTACTACTCGCTAGTTGCTTAGCCGAATCACCCAACACGCCACACGGGGAGTCCAGTGTCACAAAATTTTGAGGTCGGTGGGAAAATCTCCCGCGACCTTGATTCGAGTAGTGGGAAGTTACCATCATAGCCTTCAGAACAGGCCTACGGCTGACGCTTGGTAGGGGGTTCTCTTCGTAACTTCAGGTTCACCCTACCCAGTAACCCCACCCAGGCACCCAGAGTAGTACACCTGAATACTCCCCAATTTCTATCCCCACCGCAAAATAGACTTCTCCACGACACCGCAGCCTTCATGCTCCTCCCCTTTACATCGGCACACTCGTCCACCGTAGCGCATCTGCCTCATTGATGACCTCGTACGCTGCACTGGAACCGGTCCACCGTCGTTGTCGTACACGAAGCCTCTTCCCCGGCATCGTCTTCCATGGTCTCGGATCTGCTTCCCGGAAGCTGACGCCAAGCGTAGAAGTACCACCGTCATGGACAATGAACTGACTCCCGTTGCCGACCATGACTCACAGAGGCCGCCGCGACCATCGTTCTCATCCTCGATTGGTAATGTGTGTATTGAATCACTTAGCAGTACATGTGCAGTTCCAATTTTGTTCATACCTACCCTTCAAATTTCCTGGGTGCTATTGTTCCCGTAAAAGTAATTGGATATAGCCTCCATTGTCCAACATAATATCAGCTTGTAATTGTGCGTCGCTCCTATATTGCGTTGTGCTTGGGTAGGTTTTTCATCTGCAACCAGCATTGTGGCAAATGATGGTAAGGTTTTTAGAAATAGCAAAATGCCCATGCGTTGCACGCATCAAGATGCATTTGTATGAGTAGTTTATCTTGTTGGAGATGCTCTAACATGGTAGACGAGTGCTTTAATGTTGCCCACAAGATGCGCGAGTATTACTAGTAGTATATTTTTCTTGCCATGTTGAGATTTTAAAACCACGAGTGCGAACATGCAGAGGAGCAATGAAGACCAAACACGGGATATTTGGGACATCTTCAAGGAGCGTGGCAAGTTAAAGAGGAGCTACACCAAACCTGTAAAATGAGCTTTGGTAAGTAACACCCTTTCAATTACTTTCATGTAGCCTCGTGTTCTTCGATGTGTATATGTTGTATTTTCTATTTCTCTTAAGCGTGGTGTTCTTCGATGTGTAATAAGAAGAGCCTTAATCGTCCTAATGCTTTCGTTTTTAGCTTGATGTAGGAAGTGGGTGTTCTCACCTTGTAGTCTGTTTTTATTTATTTTTTCCTTTTGAATTCACTTCTCTGAGTTCTGTTTATCTGGCTTCTACTAAATGGATCTAGGTTGCTCTGAGTATTGATCTAAAAAAGAAGTAACTTCATGTCAGGATGCAGTTCCTGCGAGGAGGGAAGTATGGTCAACCTCGAGATCATGTTTCCAAAATGAGGTTGGATTACACACAAGGTGCTAGTTCCCTAATGATGCTGGATTAGACACAAGGTGCAAATTGCCAGATGATGCTGGATTACACACAAGCTAGGTGGAGGCGTCAGCTGGTCGTGTCCTCGTGGCATTAGTTGTCACGACCGGCTTTCCAATAAAAATATTTATTGAGGAACCGATCTTTTGAGTCCAGTATGTGGAAAATCCTCCTTACTGGTAGACAAAATTCTTGATACAATAAGCCAGTAGCATAAAATATATTACAAGGTCGAGCTAAGGCTGCTCATCAAATTATTACAAGCACGCCAATAATTATACATAATGGCGGATATGACACAATGGTGTGGTGGTATACTACTGATTCGAGAATAAAGGTGGTGGTGGAATATCATAGTGGAGAGTGGATAACACGACTCCTAAACTGGCAGCTCATCGAGTGTCGAGGTGAGGCTCGATGAATTTTATTCGGGCAGCGGAAGCGGATATAATACAGTGACCAAATCCAGGGTCGCACGAGACTGACTGGGACTCCTCTAGGCGTCGGACTCGCTATCGAACTCTTCATCCATGAGATCGCCTTCGTCAGCATTTGGCCAAATCAACAAGCCAGGTGAGTACTTTGAAAGTACTCGCAAGACAGTTCGGACATAAGATATAACAAATGCATGCATGGATGCGTCATGATTAATTTACCAATGCACGTTCAATTTAGCAAATAAGGTAAATAAAAAGGGAGTCGGCGGTAGTCTGCCTGAAAACCCAACGAAAATATTTGAAAACCGATCGTGTGTGTGAAGCGACGCCTCGAAGGGTGAACAAATAAATAAAGATCATGCCACAGTCGGGCGTTTAAGCGACACCATGTAAAGGGCTTAAACTGAAAATAAAAGACATGCGTGCCACAGTCGGACGTCGGGGCGACATCACAGAAAGGGCTTATATTGAAAGTAAAGAACAATACTGCCACAGTCGGACGTCTGAGCGACATCACAGAAAGGGCTTATATTGAAAGTAAAGAACAGTACTGCCACAGTCGGACGTCTGAGCCACATCACAGAAAGGGCTTATATTGAAAGTAAAGATAATAACAATGCCACAGTCGGACGTCTGAGCGACATCACAGAAAGGGCTTTCTTCACAGGGATATATACTCAAATTAAATATTCAACTCATGATAATAAACAGGTCAGTCCATCCACAGGAATAAACATTTAACCGGACTTAGCACTCATGTGATTCAACGGAGTTTCTGTCATCAAAACTGACACTTGTCAGGATAAGATAATACCGAACTTAGACATGGAATTGATGATTCAAAGGAATATATGACTCTGCAGAGTTTGTACGAAAATTTCCCACAGCCAACGGATTTCCGTAGTCACGAAGGACTAGTTCCATTTATGGTATTTCGGAAGGAAACACAGCTAACCAGTACACGCCCATCCTACCTCTTGATGCCAGGAATCACCCTAGACATCGTCCAAGAAAAACTTTTGAGACGGGGAGATCACAATCTCGAATAGCATGGGATCAAATTTATAAACACGCGCTCTAAGGGGTGCCCCCTCTCGGTCCCAACCGGAAACACCCATGCCCCCTGACTGGATGACTGGCTTTAATCCAAGGCCATGGAACCATCATCACGGCATCTCCTTTTGGTGTGTACCAAGAAAGCGGTTTGCAACTTACTAAGCCATATTCCTTGCGGAAAACATGTGGTAGTACAGGGAAGGAAAATGGAAGGAACTGGACTGATACGGGTTGACGCTGAAGTCATATAGTCTCGTATAAGACTAGCATGCTACAACACTACCATCTTACCCATCCTCATGCCAACACATGGCCATGCATACTCACATCCATCCACTTATGGATTTTTGAAACTAACTTGCCTCAACGTTGCATGTAACATGACATTCGTCGGTATGCTCATCAACATGCCATGAAACTACTTAATACAAACATGCCAAAACAATCATCATATCAAAAGTTCAAACATGCTTACCTGGTTCAGAGTAGTCGGAGCCTAGCTCGGTGAAGTTTGCGGTCCCGTCATCTCCTTCGGTATCTACGGTATAAAGAAACATACGTGCTAACGTAAATACCGAGAGGTGCACAAAAAATATTCCAAATATTTTTCAAATAAATCTGATAAACAACTAGACAGAATTCTAAAGAGGACAGAAAAAGAATCAATCAAAAGTACTTTTTTGTTTAAAAGTTATAAAGGTTTTAGTCCAGGGACTCATCTCTAATGAAACAGAAAGTTCCCAGGGGCTAATTTATAAAAACAGAAAACGGTTCGATCGAGAATACGCCGGCCCAGAGGGGAGACATATTTTGGCAGAAGACGCCTTCAGAAAACGGTTCGTTTAAAAGATCAGAGAGGCTGACAGGCGGGTCCCGCCCGTCAGGTTTGAAATTTCAAAAGAGGCGGCGGAACTCGACGGTGCCCGAGAGCCGTGGTGGTCGCCGGCGGCGATCCACGTCGAGGCAGGGGGATCGGAGGTTACCAACGTGTTCACCGTGTCCTTCCGCGTCGGTGGGTGGTGGTGGTGGTCGCCGGCGAGCACCACGTCAATGGCGGCCCTTGCTCCGGCGGACGGTGGTTCGGGCGTTGATGGAGCTCGCCGAGGAGGGATGCAAGGATCGAATTGAAGTGGAGGTTAGCTCTCTGGTTGCTCGAGGAGGTTACTGACGAAGTTTGGGCGCCGGGGATGGTCTCACCGGAGTGGATCAAGACGGCGGCCGGGGCGGAACGAGGCGGCCGGAGTCGAGGAAGAAAGGCCCCTCGAGGCTCTTCCAGTTGCTGGGCGGGGTCTAGTGAGGTGGTGGAGGTGTGCAGGGGCGAGAGAGAGCTTGGAGATGCTATATATAGCCGGCCCGAGGCGGTTGCCGTGAATGGGATAAGTCCGGCGAGTGATTACGGTGGCGCTGTGGTTGGGCAGTTGGTTTAGGGGCTTGAGCATCAACTAGATGGAGTAACGAGTCCATCCCGATGCCTAACTCAGCAAGGAGGAGGTGGTTACGGCCTGTCCCCAACAGAATGGCCATGCGGCACGTCGGCGGCAGGGAGCGTGCCCTGTGCGTGCCAGGCCACGGCGATGGTGCTGCATGCGTGCGCTGGCAAGGGAGACGGCCATGCGGAGCTCCCAGGTGGCTTGGGTGGTGCAGAACGGCGTTGTGCCGTAGGGTGCCTTCTGTCGGCCGCCACGGGAGGTCCCGACGCCGCAGAAGATGCCGGCGAGGGCGGGCCAGTGTGCCACCGATGCCAGGAACCGGCCAAGCATGCGTGCGGTGCTCCGGACTGGGAGGAGGGGTTGTGCGCAACGTGCCAGGCGCACTGTCGACGCGTGACTGAACTCTGACGAAGGAAAAACGACACTGAACTCTGAAACTCTGAACTTTTCTGAAAATGCAGGGAAACAGTGCCGGCCAGGTGTTCGACAGAATGATTTTGGTATGTAGGGAGTTCTCCTCGAGCTGAAACTTGGTGGGGTGGCCTCTCATTGCATCTAGAGGCTTCCTGAATTTTGGTGGAATTTTTGGAGAAGAGATGATATGAATTTCATCAAATTTGACAAATCTGGTCCAAACTTGCAGAGGCTGAAACTTGAAAATTTTGAAAAGAAGAAGAGTGGATCTTGATGGTTCTAGGTTGTGGGTGCTAAGGACTATCCAGAGGAGTTGGTTTGAGATCAAAACTCAAAGGCAGTTAGGTACTTGCTTTGAAAATCACCTAGGCTCAAAATAAATGACAGAATTGATTTGGGAGATAAAATAAATGAAATAAAATCCAAAAATGGTTTGGACTTGCTGGAGCAGGAAGCTAGGATTGCCCCAAAGTGGAAGGAGGGGTTTTGGGAGGTTTTACCACATGAGGCATGGTAAAACCATGGGTGGTTTCAAAAAAGAAAGAAACCTCGAAGCTCATAGGATTTCTTTTTAAAGAAATAAATAAATTCCAAAAATATATTTGAGAAGAGAATAATCAGAAGGAAGTTTTCATAATTCAAACACCAGAGTTGAAGAAGATACAAAATAAAATAAAATCCTTGCCAGGGGAAATTTTTTTTGAGAGAGAGATTTTTGGAAGGATTTAAATGACCTTCTTCAAATCAACAAAGTTTTTGCTAAAAACCAAATGAAAATTTTTGGAGTGTCACAACACCTACCCCCTTAGGAAAAATCTCGTCCCGAGATTTCAGCTGATCCTCAAATAAGTGTGGGTGCTCTGTCCGAAGAAAATCCTCTCTTTCCCAAGTTGCTTCACTCTTGGTGTGATTGCTCCACTGAACTCTGAAAAACTTGATGGTTTTCTGTCGGGTCCTCCTTTCAGACTCCTCCAATATTTTTATAGGATGTTCCCGATAGGTGAGGTCTGGTTGCATGTTAATGTTTTCGTGGGATACTTGCTTCCCTAGGTTGCTTACGCACTTCCTCAACTGCGAGATGTGGAACACGTCGTGGACATCGGATAATTCTTCGGGTAATTCTAGCTGGTAGGCTACCGTGCCTCTTCGTGCCACTATACAAAATGGTCCGATGAATCTTGGTGCTAGCTTTCCTTTAACCTTGAATCGTTGCAATCCCCTCATAGGGGATACTCGTAGGTATACAAATTCACCGGGTTCAAATCTGACCTCACGATGTTTCCGATCGTAATAACTCTTCTGTCGACTCTGAGCGGTCTTGGGTCGGTCTCTAATTAGCTTGACCTATTCCTCGGCTTCTTTGAGCATGTCTGGGCCGAAAATGCGGCTGTCTCCGGTCTCTGACCAATTTAGCGGGGTACGACATCTCCGTCCATATAAAGCTTCAAATGGTGCCATTTGCAGGCTGGCCTGGTAACTGTAGTTGTACGCGAACTCGGCATATGGCAGGCTTTCTTCCCAACTGGTTCCATAGGTGAGGACACATGCTCTCAGCATGTCTTCTAAAATTTGGTTTACGCGTTCAGTTTGTCCATCAGTTTGGGGATGGTATGCTGTACTGAAGGCCAGTTGAGTTCCCAGAGCCTGTTGTAGATGATCCCAGAACCTCGAGACGAATTGGGTTCCTCTGTCGGATATTATAGTCTTCGGGACACCGTGCAGACAAACTATGCGGGAGAGATAAATCCTGGCAAGCCTCTGAGTGGTGTGGGTCATCTTTACTGGAATAAAGTGTACCACCTTGGTTAACCTGTCGGTGATGACCCATATGGCATCATTCCCGTGTCGTGACCGAGGTAGTCCTACAATGAAATCCATCCCTATTTCATCCCATTTCCACTCAGGTATTTTGTTCTGTTGCAGTAGTCCGGCTGGTCTCTGATGCTCAGCTTTTATGCATTGACAAGAGTCGCAACATGAAACGAATGTGGCTATGTCCCTCTTCATACCGTGCCACCAAAATCTTTCCTGAATATCCTTATACATTTTGGTTCCTCCAGGGTGTATCGAATATGGGGCGGTGTGGGCTTCAGCTAGAATTTGTGTTTGAGGTCCTCTATATTTGGTACGCAGAGTCTGTCTCCGTACCACAATATTCCTCTATCGTCTATGATGAATTCCGAGGCCTTGCCCACACTCACCTTTCTTTTAATGCCTTCGATGCTGGGGTGACCAGGCTGAGCTTCTTTAATCTCTCCACAAGGTCGGGTTGTATTTCCAAGTTTGTTATGGTGCCTTCCGGGACCATTAACAAGTTGAGTTTGGCAAATTCTTGTTGGAATTCAGGTCTCAAGCATTGCAGACTGTTTTCTTCGGAGCTGGGGTTCCGACTAAGAGCATCGGCCACTACATTAGCTTTTCCTGGATGATAGTGGATACCAACATCATAATCCTTTACCAATTCCAACCAGCGTCGTTGCCGTAAGTTTAGTTCTGGCTGTGTGAAAATATACTTGAGACTTTTATGGTCCGTATATATTTCACAACGATTTCCAAGTAAGAAATGCCTTCATTCCTTGAGTGCATGAATGACTGCTGCCATTTCTAAGTCATGAGTGGGGTAATTTTCCTCATGCTTGCGGAGTTGCCTTGAAGCGTATGCGACAACCTTGCCTTCTTGCATCAACACGCACCCGAGGGCCCTTTCTGGATGCGTCACAATACACTTCAAAATTCTTGTGTATGTCTGGCACAATTAATACCGGTGATGTCGTTAATTTCCGTTTTAGCTCTTGGAAACTTTTCTAGCAGGTTTCTGTCCATTCAAACTTCTTGTCCTTCTTGAGTAACTGCGTCATTGGCTTGGCTATGGTGGAGAACCCTTCAATAAATCTGCGGTAATATCCTGCAATTCCCAAGAAGCTTCGTATGTCCGTTACACTGGCTGGTGACTTCCAGCCAAGTATGGCCCTGACTTTCTCCGGGTCCACTGCGATACCATCTTGGGTCAGTACGTGGCCTAGAAAGCCTACTTGTCTTAGCCAAAATTCACACTTGCTGAACTTGGCGTACAATTGATGCTTCCTGAGTTCTCCTAGCACAATTCTGAGATGTTCCGCGTGCTCTTCTGGTGTCTTGGAGTATACCAAAATATCATCGATGAATACCACAATGAACTTGTCCATAAACTTCCTGAATACTTTGTTCATGAGGTGAACAAAATATGCGGGGGCGTTTGTTAATCCAAATGGCATTACTGTGAACTCATATAGTCCATATCTGGAGGTGAAGGCTGTTTTGGGGATATCTTCTGTTCACACTTTTAATTGATGGTATCCTGACCTTAAGTCAATTTTTGAGAATACCTTGGCCTGAGCGAGTTGATCAAACAAATCGTTTAGCCATGGCATCGGGTATTTGTTCTTGATTGTGACCATGTTAAGTGCTCGATAGTCTATACACAATCTCAGTGTTCCATCCTTCTTTTGGCAAATAAAATTGGTGAACCCCAAGGTGAGGAGCTGGCTCGAATATATCCTTTGTCCAGTAATTCTTTTATTTGTTTCTTCAACTCAACCAACTCGGATGGTGCCATTCTATATGGTTTCTTGTATATGGGGGTGGTTCCTGGTGCTAGCTCAATGCTGAATTCTATCTCTCGGTCTGGTGGCATGCCTTGTAGTTCTTCGGGGAATACGTCTGGAAATTGACACACTACTGGAACCTTGTTTAGCTCATAAACGTCCACCTTATTCAATCTCGGTTGCCGGGGTATTTTTCTTTCTTTGGCTGATACTCTTATTGTCTTCCTGTGGTGGTGTGTAAGAATTACGGTCCGGTTGAAACAGTCAATAAAACCCTTGTTGGCGGTTAGCCAGTCCATCCCTAGGATGACATCCAGTCCTTTATTTTCCAACACAATAAGATTGGCGTGAAACTCCAATCCTTCGAACTCAATAACCACATCCTGACAGTAACTCTGAGTGACTTGCTGAATCCCGGGGGACTTGATGATCATAGATTTCTCCAAAGGAAGTATCGAAAAATTATTTTGCAAAGCAAAACTTTTCGAAATGAAAGAGTGAGAAGCTCCAGAATCAAACAAAACCACTGCAGGTATTGTGTTGACAGGAAACGTACCGAGTACGATATCCGGAGCATTTTGTGCCTCCTCTTTGGTCACATGGTTCAGATGACCCTTCCTGTGGTTGTTGTTGGGATTGAAATTGTTTCGCTTGGGCGCTGAATTATTTCTACCATTGTTTGGCTTTGGGGTTCAGTTCCTAGGCTTGGGACACTGCTTGGCATAGTGCCCTTCCTCTCCACAAGCGTAACAAGTAACGCCTGGGTGATATGTGAACTCCTTGTCCCTTGCATGCAAATTCTTGATTGGGCGTGAGACGTTGGACGTGGATTTGTCTGTCCCACCCTTTTGAAAATCTGTCTTGCTTCGGTGATTGCGAGCATGGTTAGTCTGGTCCCTTTTTCGCTTGCGGAAATCTTCCAAGTTGCGTCTCTCATTTTCCAGAGTAATGGCCTTGTCCACTAGTGTTTTAAAATCTGGAAAAGTGTGCACGACCAGTTGGCATTTAAGCGCGGGTGCCAGACCGTCAAGGAATTTCTCCATCTTCTTGCTTTTAGTCATACGCTCTTCATTGGCGTAGCGAGACAATAGAGTAAATTGACCGTTGTAATCTGACACTGTCATGTTCCTTTGTTTGAGGTCATCAAACTCTCTCTTCTTGATTTTCATAATACTCTTAGGAATGTGTGCACCACGGAAACCTTCTTTGAAATCATCCCAGGTTATATTATTTTCATTGGGGTGCATGTGCAGAAAATTCTCCCACCATGATGCAGCTGCTCCTGTGAGATAGTGCGGAGCATACATTACTTTCTCAGGGTCTGAACATTTTGCAATAATTAATTTTCTCTCCATGTCTCGAAGCCAGTCCTCGGCCTCAAGAGGCTTGTCAGTATGAGAAAATGTTTGGGGACGTGTCTTCTGTAGCTCAGATAACTTGGAATTCTACTGATACTGCCCATGGTGATTTCCCATGTTGATGACTTGGTTCATCATTTCCCGATGTTGTTGCTGACTCTGTTCATAAAGGCGGCACATTTGGGAAAGTGTCGTTTCACTGTCCTGTTGACTCGACTGCCCTTGTGCGAAATTGTTGCCTGGTAGAGTGTCATAATTTTCCTCGGGCGGAGTTGTCATGGAGCGAGTCCAAGGACGAGACATTTTTCTCTCTGGGGATATATTTTGTAAAACCCATAAGAAGAACGAAAAAGGGTCACAAAAATAAATCCATAAATGCACAAGGATGGCAAATAATTTAAAAGACCAAGATTACTTAAGAAAAACAAATTGATTGCGCACGGAGAAGGACTACTCATTACATATCTTACATGCGGCAGTAATTATACAATACATCACTCAGGATATGCGTACATAATCCTGACATGTTATTTAGGCTAGTGCACTTCTCCAGTTCCTACATGATGCGCAAACAAGCTACTCCTCACAACCTATGTACATATAAACATATCGTACAAAGCGGTACATCGCATGGCGCCTAAGCGTACTCAGTCGGAGATGTTGACGATCTCCTTTGCCCTGCCGAGGGTGAGGCGCAGAGAGGCTGGGGACATGACCTCCTCCTCACTAATAGGCTCCATACGTGTAGTGCTGCACCGAGTAGATGGAGCGGGTGCCAGGGGCGGAACAACACGAACAAGAGTGGGTGCGAAGGGTGGTGCAGTGCGAGCTGGAGTGGGCGCGATGACTTGGTTGAACTCTTCGGTGGTAGGCAGGTGGCGAGTAGGTGCATAAGATGCTGAGGACGAGACAAAAGTCAGTGGCGGTGCAGTGGGCAGGAGCTCCCTCCTGTTGGCGGCACAGCCATGGACTGAGTCCATGCGGGCAGCCACGAAGTCGTCCACCAGGTTGTCGGAGGCTGCCTCCAGGGCCCGGAGATACTCAATAAGCATCTAAAAAGCCTCGTCTCATTCTCCTCTAGGGCAGGAGAATGCGTAGTGACAGGTGTAAGGCACATGGCATGGAAGATTGCGGTAACGACGAGCCTTCATCACGGGAAGGACATCCCTGAGACGAGCTATCGCCTCACGGGCTGCCATCTGCATAGCATGCCTCTCCGTAGGCATGGCTCTTCCCAAGAACCGGAAGCGGCGTAACTCACCATGCCCTCCCTTGAACTGCACCGCGGCCTGGTGCATGGTCAGACTGTCGTTGACTCTGTGCTGGCAGAGTGTGAAGACTGGGCGCACAGATGGCCCCATCGCGACCTGAACGATGAAGGAGAGAAGCTTGACGAACCCATCGGGCACGTTGACGAAGGTTTGAGACTCGCAGCTGTTGTCGGCCATCTACAAAAGTAGGCAAAAATTCTGAATGGTCAGATCATAAATTTATGCTGACTGTCAGAAAATGACTATAATTGCAAAAATATGATTTAGCTCTAGCATGCTAATAACCGATTAGCGATCACACCTAGTGGCTTCCTACAGTCAGCCTGGCTCTGATACCAAGCTTGTCACGACCGGCTTTCCAATAAAAATATTTATTGAGAAACCGATCTTTTGAGTCCAGTATGAGGAAAATCCTCCTTACTGGTAGACAAAATTCTTGATACAATAAGCCAATAGCATAAAATATTTTACAAGGTCGAGATAAGGCTGCTCAACAAATTATTACAAGCATGCCAATAATTATACATAATGGCGGATATGACACAATGGTGTGGTGGTATACTACTGACTCGAGAATAAAGGTGGTGGTGGAATATCACAGTGGAGAGTGGATAACACGACTCCTAAACTGGCAGCTCATCGAGCGTCGAGGTGAGGCTCGATGAATTTTATTCGAGTAGCGGAAGCGGATATAATACAGTGACCAAATCCAGGGTCGCACGAGACTGACTGGGACTCCTCTAGGCGTCGGACTCGCTATCGAACTCTTCATCCATGAGATCGCCTTTGTCAGCATCTGGCCAAATCAACAAGCCAGGTGAGTACTTTGAAAGTACTCGCAAGACAGTTCGGACATAAGATATAACAAATGCATCCATGGATGCATCATGAATAATTTACCAATGCACGTTCAATTTAGCAAATAAGGTAAATAAAAAGCGAGTCGGCGGTAGTCCGCCTGAAAACCCAACAAAAATATTTGAAAACCGATCGGGTGTGTGAAGCGACTCCTCGAAGGGTGAACAAATAAATAAAGATCATGCCATAGTCGGGCGTCTAAGCGACACCACGTAAAGGGCTTAAACTGAAAATAAAAGACATGCATGCCACAGTTGGACGTCGGGGCGACATCACAGAAAGGGCTTATATTGAAAGTAAAGAACAGTACTGCCACAGTCGGAAGTCTGAGCGACATCACAGAAAGGGCTTATATTGAAAGTAAAGAACAGTACTGCCACAGTCGGACGTCTGAGCGACATCACAGAAAGGGCTTATATTGAAAGTAAAGATAATAACAATGCCACAGTCAGACGTCTGAGCGACATCGCAGAAAGGGCTTTCTTCACAGGGATATATACTCAAATTAAATATTCAACTCATGATAATAAACGGGTCAGTCCATCCACAGGAATAAACATTTAACCGGACTTAGCACTCATGTGATTCACCGGAGTTTCTGTCATCAAAACTGACACTTGTCAGGATAAGATAATATCGAACTTGGACATGGAATTGATGATTCAAAGGAATATATGACTCTGCAGAGTTTGTACGAAAATTTCCCACAGCCAACGGATTTCCGTAGTCACGAAGGACTAGTTCCGTTTATGGTATTTCGGAAGAAAACACAGCTAACCAGTACACACCCATCCTACCTCTTGATGCTAGGAATCACCCTAGACATCGTCCAAGAAAAACTTTTGAGACGGGGAGATCACAATCTCGAATAGCATGGGATCAAATTTATATACACGCGCTCTAAGGGGTGCCCCCCTCTCGGTACCAACCGGAAACACCCATGCCCCCTGACCGTATGACTGGCTTTAATCCAAGGCCATGGAACCATCATCACGGCCTCTCCTTTTGGTGTGTACCAAGAAAGCGGTTTGCAACTTACTAAGCCATATTCCTTGCGGAAAACATGTGGTAGTACAGGGAAGGAAAATGGAAGGAACTGGACTGATACGGGTTGACACTGAAGTCATATAGTCTGGTATAAGACTAGCATGCTACAACACTGCCATCTTACCCATCCTCATGCCAACACATGGCCATGCATACTCACATCCATCCACTTATGGATTTTCGAAACTCACTTGCCTCAACGTTGCATGTAACATGACATTCGTCGGTATGCTCATGAACATGCCATGAAACTACTTAATGCAAACATGCCAAAACAATCATCATATCAAAAGTTCAAACATGCTTGCCTGGTTCAGAGTAGTCGGAGCCTAGCTCGGTGAAGTTCGCGGTCCCGTCACCTCCTTCGGTATCTACGGTATAAAGAAACATACGCGCCAACGTAAATACCGAGAGGTGCACAAAAATTATTCCAAATATTTTTCAAATAAATTTGATAAAAAAACTAGACAAAATTCTAAAGAGGACAGAAAAAGAATCAATCAAAAATACTTTTTTTAAGTTATAAAGGTTTTAGTCCAGTGACTCATCTGTAATGAAAGAGAAAGTTCCCAGGGGCTAACTTATAAAAACAGAAAACACTTCGATCGAGAATACACCGGCCCAGAGGGGAGACGTATTTTGGCAGAAGACGCCTTCAGAAAATGGTTCGTTTAAAAGATCAGAGAGGCTGACAGGCGGGACCCGCCCGTCAGGTTTGAAATTTCAAAAGAGGCGGCAGAACTCGACGGTGCCCGAGAGCCGCGGTGGTCGCCGGCGGCGATCCACGGCGAGGCAGGGGGATTGGAGGTTACCAACATGTTCACCGTGTCCTTCCGGGTCGGTGGGTGGTGGTGGTGGTCGCCGGCGAGCACCACGTCGACGGCGGCCCTTGCTCTGTCAGACGGTGGTTCGGGCGTTGATGGAGCTCGCCGAGGAGGGCTGCAAGGATCGAATTCAAGTGGGGGTTAGCTCTCTGGTTGCTCGAGGAGGTTACTGACGAAGTTTGGGCGCCGGGGATGGTCTCACCGAAGTGGATCAAGACGGCGGCCGGGGCGGAACGAGGCGGCCGGAGTCAAGGAAGAAAGGCCCCTCGAGGCTCTTCGAGTTGCTGGGCGGGGTCTAGTGAGGTGGTGGAGGTGTGCAGGGGCGAGAGAGAGCTTGGAGATGCTATATATAGCCAGCCCAAGGCGGTTTCAATGAACGGGATAAGTCCGGCGAGTGATTATGGCGGCGCTGTGGTTGGGCAGTTGGTTTAGGGGCTTGAGCATCGACTAGATGGAGTAACGAGTCCATCCCGGTACCTAACTCAGCAAGGAGGAGGTGGTTACGGCCTGTCCCCAACAGAACGGCCGTGCGGCACGTCGGCGGCAGGGAGCGCGCCCTGTGCATGCCAGGCCACGGCGACGGTGCTGCATGCGTGCTCTGGCAAGGGAGACGGCCACGCGGAGCTCCCAGGTGCCTTGGGCGGTGCAGAATGGCGTTGTGCCGTAGGGTGCCTTCTGTCGGCCGCCACGGGAGGTCCCGACGCCGCAGAAGACGCCTGCGAGGGCGGGCCAGTGTGCCACCGACGCCAGGAACCGGCCAAGCGTGCGTGCGGTGCTCCGGACAGGGAGGAGGGGATGTGCGCAACGCGCCAGGCGCACTGTCGACGCGTGACTGAACTCTGACGAAGGAAAAACGACACTGAACTCTGAAACTCTAAACTTTTCTGAAAATGCAGGGAAACAGTGCCGGCCAGGTGTTCGATAGAATGATTTTGGTATGTAGGGAGTTCTCCTTGAGCTGAAACTTGGTGGGGTGGCCTCTCATTGCATCTAGGGGCTGCCTGAATTTTGGTGGAATTTTTGGAGAAGAGATGATATGAATTTCATCAAATTTGACAAATCTGGTCCAAACTTGCAGAGGCTGAAACTTGAAAATTTTGAAAAGAAGAAGAGTGGATCTTGGTGGTTCTAGGTTGTGGGTGCTAAGGACTATCCAGAGGAGTTGGTTTGAGATCAAAACTCAAAGGCAGTTAGGTACTTGCTTTGAAAATCACCTAGGCTCAAAATAAATGACAGAATTGATTTGGGAGATAAAATAAATGAAATAAAATCCAAAAATGGTTTGGACTTGCTGGAGAAGGAAGCTAGGATTGCCCCAAAGTGGAAGGAGGGCTTTTGGGAGGTTTTACCACACGAGGCATGGTAAAACCATGGGTGGTTTCAAAAAAGAAAGAAACCTCAAAGCTCATAGGATTTCTTTTTAAAGAAATAAATAAATTCCAAAAATATATTTGAGAAGAGAATAATCAGAAGTAAGTTTTCATAATTCAAACACCAGAGTTGAAGAAGATACAAAATAAAATAAAATCCTTGCCAGGGGAATTTTTTTGAGAGAGAGAGAGAGATTTTTGGAAGGATTTAAATGACCTTCTTCAAATCAACAAAGTTTTTGCTGAAAACCAAATGAAAAATTTTGGAGCGTCACATTAGTAAAGGCTGAAAGAAAGCATGCAGCAGCCCTTGAGAATGTAGTTGAGTTCTTGAAGAAGCGAAAAGAGCAATCCGATGCTCTCTTCACCCAAGCCAAAGAAGAGATGGAAGAAGCCAGAAATAAGCTAGCAGAGGCAGAGCAGGCTAGGCATCTCCTGCTATCTAAAACTGTTGTCAATACAAAATTTCCTTCATAATAGCTAGGTTCAAATGTTTATCCAGTCAGCATGCTTGTTGTGATGTCCGTGCATCTACTGATGTGGCACAAAATGTTTTTTTTCGGGTCATGTAATAACATCAATTACTTTCCAAACAATAACAGACGAAGCATTGGACATGGTATAGTTCACGCGCAAGCCCGACATTCCAAGTTCAAGTTCCACATGAAACTCATGTTCACAGATATCTGCACATTCATACATAATGTCCACAACCATGATTCACTTCGAAGCCAAAAAAATGTGAGGAGAGTTATAAATAAAGAAAATCCTCTACTAGTTCCTGCTACCAGTGCGAGCACAACAAGTCAAGACCATGATTAAATTAATTATATTTTAGTCATTTTTTATGTTCTAAAATGCCTGCCGGCTCACGGAAGGACGTGTTGCCGGCACACGCGCGGATTCAATGAAGGTAGGCGGGGCAGTCTTAAGCTGGTTGCACACGGCGAGGAGGCGTGCTCAACCAGGCCTGTAGCGAGTGCGGCCGTCTTGGCCGGCGCGCCGGTTCAATGCATGCGCTATGAGAGGTCGTGTCCGTGTCAGAGCAATCACTCCCTCCAGTCCTTTTTTGTTTGGGTATAACAAAATCTCATTTTCCATTCACATTTTAGTGGTAGGAGTTGTGCGTTTGTGGGTGTGTGAGAGAGAGAGGAGACGGTAGTCGGGGTTGTCTGATTGGTAAACAAATGAATAATGTCAGTCTGGGATGGAGACGAAAAGGAGACCGCAACAAATGTTGTGTCTACAGGAGAGATAGAGAGAGTAATTTTAGTGGTATGAGTCATATGTAGAGACATATAGGGTGTGTGAGAGAATCCCATAGAGAGAAAGACAAAGTGAAAGACGAGTGGAGACTATGTGTTTGGCGGTGAAAAAGAAAGCTTAGGTACCGAGTGATACCAGAGAACAGTAGAGACTTGCCCGTGTAATTTATAATGATAGGGAGAGTGTGACACTTCTCAAGGGAGACGTCGAGAGACCATGTTTGCGAGGATAGGAGCAACATGAAGTGAGCGTGCGGGTGAGCTGAAGAAAAGAGAGTGATAGCTACCTGAAGGAGCATGCATGCGAGAGAGATGGGCGTGAAAGGAGTGAACAAAAAAGGGATTCAAATATTTGAATTCGAGATGATGATACATGTAATCCATACTCGAACCAAAATTGATCTATCAAACATGTTATTTAATATGTAGATATTACTGATCCATACATTTTAGTAGAACATAATTTGGTTAAATTTTTTCGAATTCAACCTTAAGATTCCGAGATCGTTGTATTTGTAAATCATATTATACATATAAAGGAGCAGAATTCTTTGTTGTACTTTTGAAAGTATATATATATATATATATATATAATGATGTATATAGAATGTAATTCCAATTGAAAATGGATCCCGCCCGAAAAAAATAGAATACAAATGGGATTCAAATTGAGTTGGCACGGTAAACATGCGCTCTACAAAATTTGAACGAAGCGGGGAAAGTTGCAGTAACCGCCTGAAACCAAAATCTGCGAGATGGAAATCACTACTGCCTATCCCAGCCATGCAAAGCCTATATGCTGGATTTCTATAGGTTTCGATAGGGGTAGGTTTGTAATTTCACCCAAACGTGACATAACCGCCTCTCACCCGGATTCATACACGGTGGGCACCAAAACACAGTGTGTCCTCGGCCAAAATAGACTCCCACCCCGATTCATATTCATACACGGTGGGCGCCAAAAACAAAGTCTCGTCAACAAATATTCGGTGTATGCGAGATTACCGTCCTATCCCCAACTGACTAGTGTTGCTGTGATGTAGTAGAAATTTGAAACGGGGGCTAAGTTTGTAAATTTCCTCGCATTTGAGACAAGCGCGCCCTGAATACATGGTTCCCCCCTTCCTCTCTACCTCCCTTTTCCCCATTCATACTCTATGGGCGCCAAAACACCCTCTCCACCCCACCCTCCTCCGTCCGCCGCCGTCCGCCACCCCATCCACCGCCGTCCTCCTCCACCATGTCGGAGCTGATACCCCGACGCCACCGTCCATTACAAGAGATCAACCTCTCTCATCCACGGCTTCGGACCGGGATCCTTGCATCCCGTCCTCTCGCTTCATCCCCGCCGTCGTCCACCTTGCCGGCGCTGCTCCTACAACTATCTCGTCCATCGTGCCCCGCCGCCATTGTCTACCCTCCTAGATCTGCTTCCATGCCACCAAAAGCCATCGCTACCGCAGCACCGTCCAATTCTTAGCAGATACGTACACGGCGCCGCACCAGAGGCGGTACTCTTTCGTATCTGCTCAACTTATTTATCGCAGCAAGAAAATAGATCGCCACTGCTTTACTCTGATTTTTTGTCTTGGTTGCGAAGTTGCCTTTGTCCGGTTTGCACCTTCAGACCCGCCATGGTACGCTCAACACCATACTCGCAATGCTTATGGTTTTCCCCTTTTATATTCCACACTAGTTAAATCAAAGTAGACTAAATTTCAAAATTGGTCAGTCGATTTTTCAGAGCTCGCCGGAGTTCACCGGTGCGATCGAAGGGGCTCGGTGGGGACGGTGGTTGTGGGGGGCGGTGGTGGGGCCTCGTCGAATGAAGAAAACTCGACGAGGGCGGGGGCGGGGGTGGGGGTGGCGGAGGAACATAGACGGTGGGGCCGGTGGTTCGGCCGGCGGCCCGTGCGGTGTTCTGTATGGGAAGCACAGTATGTTCCTTGTCAGGAAGGGGAGCAGGGACATCTGCAGTCAACAGCTGATAGAGCTGACCTATACGTGATCGATAGGCTTTCAATTACTAGCGGCAATACAACACCGTAATTTCCAGCCAGTTCCACTTTCCCGATTTATATATCCTGGTTATGGTGTACCCCTGTTATGTACACTAGGGTTGTTTGGTTTGTGACTAACATTGCCAAAGATTGCCACACCTAAGGTTAGGCAAGTTTGACCAACTTAGGTGAGTGTTTGGTTCAAGCCACATCTTAGGCAAGCCACACTTGGAGCCCAGATGGCATACACACAAAAAGTGTGGCAAGATTCCCTTAGGCTTGCCAACTTGTGGCTCTCATTTTGATGAACTAACCTTAGTCAAGTTTGGCAAAAATGTGTGGCAAAGTGTGGCAATGCTAGTCCTAAAACCAAACAGCCCCTATGATTTGCCTAGTTGTTGTGTGCTCTTGTTATCATGGTTTGGCAATAAACTTTCTATACAGTATATTATGAACCTATCATCTGCCAGCTATCCTTACTTTTGGAGCCTATTTTTTGTGTACTTGTGCCAGATTATATAAATGCACGCACCATATTACAGCACACATGAGCTCTCTCATCAGAATCCTGTGATAGCACACAAGTGTTCACAGGGGCGCCCCTATATTAGAATATCATCTGCATTACAAAGATAATCTCACAACTATTTATGTTTTCATGGTTCTCAGATATTATATGCAATTATAGTGAATATCAGAATCCGTGCATCAGAAGAATATTGTGGAACACTGCAATGACTTACAAAATTGGCAGCAAGGCATTGAGTGCCATTCTGGAAGCAATGAAACTCGTACGCTCCCCACCTGTTGATTCTTGTTCAGAATATCA
The DNA here is from genome assembly GCA_034509565.1 of Triticum monococcum. Taxonomy (NCBI): domain Eukaryota; kingdom Viridiplantae; phylum Streptophyta; class Magnoliopsida; order Poales; family Poaceae; genus Triticum; species Triticum monococcum. Next base: position 125,349,247 of record CM067841.1, read on the forward strand.
TCCTAATGACTATTCTAACCTCGAGGAGTCAAAGGCAGATGGCCTGTCCTGTTCACCCATCAAGGTGCCTGTTCTAATTTGGCAAGGTTTTATTGATTGCGCGTATCTTGCATATGTTGTCTTGCATTTCTTCTGCTTTGTTGCACTGCCATCTGTTCAGTTTACTCATCATATATGTCGAGATGCCATGCCCATCCATTATCAATACATATTCCATCTGTCATCATACCATGTTTTTCCACTCAAATACTGTTCTTGTGCATCAGACATCAAAAAGGAAAAGGGTGATTGCCGAACCTAAAGGAGCACCAGCAAAGTCCTTGAAAAACATGGTGGTGCCGGAGAAATCAGACAACACCCCACTTATATTGGCTGTACAACCAGTGACACAAAACGTAGGACCGACTCCAGCAGACTGTACCCATACTTCACTGGCCACACCACTAGCCCCACCACACAGGACTTGCACTCCAGCAAAAGGTATACCGATTTCATTTGCCATAGCACCGGTTGTACCACAGAAAAATCCCACTCCAGCAAAAAGTACAGCAAGTCCACCAGCCGAAGACATATGCCAACTGCAGAGACGACCAATTCCTGCAGATTGGAACCCCATTCCATTTATTCCCAGTTTAAAAGACAATGCTTTCAATGTTGTTAGGGACTATGTGCATATATTCCTATCATGGGAAGATTATTGTGAAGACAAACACCACTTTCACATCTTCCTGTCCAACTTACGTGTAAGTGCTATTATTCATGGCTATTATTTTCCTGTTTTCTGCTGATTGAACACATTAATGATTTACATTACATTGTTGTAACTAGGCGAGGGTCAATCTGGATAGTCATGAGGAGCAAAGCTTGCTTGTGCTTTTCAGGGAAGCATTGCAGCAGTATCGGTGTTACTTGAGGAAATCACACTTTCATGGAAATTCTATAAATGAATTTCCGGTGAAGTCTCCTGTGCTAAATTTAGAAGACATTGAATGGAAAAACCTTGTTATGCACTAGTCTCATTCCCAGGATGAGGTACTGTCTATGAAATCACATGACAATTTGAACTTCTACTTTTCCACATGTGCCTTATGGATCTTTTTTGCAGGAAATCTGCTCGAGGAAGAATTCTGGTTTGACAAGAATGACAAGATATCGCAAATATGCTGCCCACTGCTTTGCTCTTGTTAGTACCTGTTGTCCTGTATCACTATACTTGCATACATACCTGGTTCATTATGTGACAGCCCTAGCAATTTGATCTTCAAGAAATTCACTAAGGGGCACAGTAGTATCAGGCATAGAAGTAGTTTCATCATAAGTATCATGCATAGTAGAAGTGGCATCATCAATAACATGCGACATATCAGAATGAATAGCAGAAGCAGATGTAGGTGTCGCAAACTTACTCATAACAGAAGGTGAATCAAGTGCAGAGCTAGATGCCAGTTCCTTACCTCCCCTCGTAGTAGAGGGATAGATCTTGGTTTTTGGATCTCTCAAGTTCTTCATAGTGTCCAGCAGATATAAATCCCAAGTGACTCAAAGAATAGAGCTATGCTCCCCGGCAACAGCGCCAGAAAAAGGTCTTGATAACCCACAAGTATAGGGGATCGCAACAGTTTTTGAGGGTAGAGTATTTAACCCAAATTTATTGATTCGACGCAAGGGGAGCCATAGAATATTCTCAAGTATTAGCAGCTGAGTTGTCAATTCAACCACACCTGGAAACTTAGAATCTGCAGCAAAGTGTTTAGTAGCATAGTAAAATGATAGTGGTGGTAGCGGCAACAAAAGTAAAGACAGCAAAAGTAATGTTTTTGGTATTTTGTAGTGATTGTAACAGTAAAAGCGGGAAAGTAAATAAGCATAAACCAGTATATGGAAAACTCGTAGGCACCAGATCAGTGATGGATAATTATGCCGGATGCGGTTCATCATGTAACAGTCATAACATAGGGTGACATAGAACTAGCTCCAGTTCGTCAATGTAATGTAGGCATGTATTCCATATATAGTCATACGTGCTGACGGAAAAGAACTTGCATGACATCTTTTGTCCTACCCTCCCATGGCAGCAGGGTCCTATTGGAAACTAAGGGATATTAAGGCCTCCTTTTAATAGAGAACAGGAACAAAGCATTAACACATAGTGAATACATGAACTCCTCAAACTATGGTCATCACCGGGAGTGGCCCCGATTATTGTCACTTCGGGGTTGTCGGATCATAACACATAGTAGGTGACTATAGACTTGCAACATAGGATCAAGAACTCACATATATTCATGAAAACATAATAGGTTCAGATCTGAAATCATGGCACTCGGGCCCTAGTGACAAGCATTAAGCATAGCAAAGTCATAGCAACATCAATCTCAGAACATAGTAGATACTAGGGATCAAACCCTAACAAAACTAACTTGATTACATGATAAATCTCATCCAACCCATCACCGTCCAGCAAGCCTACGATGCAATTACTCATGCACGGCAGTGAGCATCATGAAATTGGTGATGGAGGATGGTTGATGACGACGACGGCGACGAATCCCCCTCTCCGGAGCCCCGAACGGACTCCAGATCGGCCCTCCCGAGAGGTTTTAGGGCTTGGCGGCGGCTCCGTATCGTAAAACGCGATGATTTCTGCTCTCTGCTTTTTTCTCTCCAAAAGCAAATTTATAGAGTTGGAGTTGGCGTCGGAGGGTTTCCAGGGGGCCCACGAGGTAGGGGGCGCGCCCCAGGGGGGGCGCCCCCCACCCTCGTGGAAAGGGTGTGGGCCCCTGGTCTTCATATTTGGCGAGGATTTTTTATTATTTTTTCTAAGGTATTCCGTGGAGTTTCAGGACTTTCCGAGAATATTTGCTTTCTGCACATAAAACAACACCAAGGTAATTCTGCTGAAAACAGCATCAGTCCAGGTTAGTTCCATTCAAATCATACAAGTTAGAGTCCAAAACAAGGGCAAAAGTGTTTGGAAAAGTAGATACGACGGAGACGTATCAGCGGGATGACTGGTTCTTCAGGCACGGGAGCCGGACACCGGATCTGCTTTGTCTTCTTCAACCAATACTGAAAAAGCAATGATAATAAAAGCTTAGATGACACCCTTGAAACAAGCAAGTAGGGAATGTGTTAAAAATAACATACCTCATTGGGGAGGTGATTTATGTCGTGACTACGGTCCGAATCTGTGGTCGGCGGTATCTCGTTTCCCTTGAAGAGAAACTTCCAGGCATCTTCATGAGCTGTTTCGAAGAGCCTTTCCAAGGTGTGGTGCTTTTTTGGGTTGAAATCCCATAGAGGGCAGCTTTGGCTCTGGCAGGGGAGGATCTGGCGCACCAGCATCACTTGGATTATGTCGACAAGCTTGATGTCCCTATCAATCATGCTTTGAATGCGCATTTGCAGTGCAATCAGCTCGTCTGACAAACACCAGTTTGGGCTCTTCTCAACCCAGGAGGTGAGTCAAACGGGAGCGCCGGAGTTGAATGCGGCAACCGCAGCCTAGGTGGCACCGAGGGGTTCAGTGATGTAGAACCATTGTTTCTGCCATTCCTTGACAGACTCCACGAATGTGCCTTTTGGCCAAGAGACATTGGTGAGCTTGCTCACCATGGCCCCCCCGCACTCTGCGTCCTGTCCATCCACCACCTTGGGCTTCATGTTAAAGGTTTTGAGCCACAACCCGAAGTGGGGTTGGATGCGGAGGAAGGCCTCGCACACGACGATAAACACCGAGATATTGATGAATGAGTTCGGGGATAGATCGTGGAAGTCTATCCCGTAGTAGAACATTATCCCATGGACAAAAGGGTGGAGTGGAAACCCTAGCCTGCGGAGGAAATGGGGGAGGAACACTACCCTCTCGTCGGGCTTCGGTGTGGGAATGATTTGTCCTTGGGCTGGAAGACGATGGGCGATTTGCTTCGCCAGGTACCCGGCTGCCCGAAGCTCGGCGATGTCCTCCTCCTTGACGGAGGAAGCCATCCACTTGCCTTGACCTTCGGATTCGGACATGGTTGAGTGCTTTCTCGAGTGGGAAACAGATGAGAACTTGGGTGCTGGAGCTCAAGAGTGGAAAGGCAGGAAGAAGGCATGGGGGAAGGAGGAATCTTATCTCCTTCTAAGGGGCAATGAATATTGAACGCCGCCCTACTCGCCTCAAAATTCGCCTACTCTCAAGGGCTGTATAAACAACACGGTTGGGTTACCCACGCCCATATTGATGAGAATCCCGCGATAAGGGGGCATGATCTCTGCTCCAACAAGACATGCCGATGACAACCGCGTCTCGAAACGTGGAGCGGCAGGCAAAAATCGGTTCGAAATTATGACCGGATGGACGTGATGTCATGTTGTAAAAGTTGTCAGCAGATTGGACTCATATATTATTATATTCTCTCTGCAGTTGTGTGTGGTGTGTGTAACAGGTCCGGACAGGATCAATTCGTCCGAAGACTGTTTTGGAGTTCGAAAACAAGGGAACCCGCCTTGCAATGCTGAAGAAAAATCTGCGCGCCGGACTCCTCGTCATTGAAACCAGGTTCAGGGGCTACTGAGGGAGTCCTGGACTTAGGGGTCCTCGGGCGTCCGGCCTGTTAGCCATGGGCTGGACTGATGGGATGTGAAGATGTGAAAACCGAAGGCTATACCTGTGTCCGGATGGGACTCTCCTTGGCATGGAAGGCAAGCTTGGCGACCAGATATATAGATTCCTTCCTTTGTAACCGACCTTGTGTAACCATAGATCCTCCCGGTGTCTATATAAACCGGAGGACTTAGTCGGGATAGGACATACTCATTATGATAGCCATACGAGCTACACCTCTAGGGTTTAGCCATGACGATCTCGAGGTAGATCAACTCTTATAATACTCATATTCATGAATATCAATCAAGCATGACGTAGGGTATTACCTTCATAGAGAGGGCCCGAACCTGGGTAAACGTCGTGTCCCTTGTCTCATGTTACCATCGACCTTAGACGCACAGTTCGGGACCCCCTACCGGAGATCCGCCGGTTTTGACACCGATAG